>CP124712.1:15347500-20347500 GCA_031232105.1 Capsicum rhomboideum
AGATCGAGCATGTTGAAAAATATTAAATTAAATTTGAATCTGGTAAAATTACATAATTATTACCTTTTGAAAATGTTTTTGAAATTTATAAAATTCTTTAGTTATGATATATCTATACTATTTTATAATAGTTTTATAACCTATTGATAATTAAAGCGGAGATAGTGAATTTAAATATGTTAAAATAATATTTTTATTTTTTTAGAAATAATTTTCTATTAATTATGGTATATTCAAAAAGTTGTATTTATTTTACCACGAGTCTATGCAATACCCGATTAAGGAAATAAAGAGATAGTGGGAGGAAACACCTCCACTCCCACGTGGAAGTGGAGGGAAACCTCATCACCACCGAATCAGTCAAGGTGGCAGCAAGTGGGGTTGTCATTATGCAAACATTTCAAGTATATATATATACATTCGGTGGACAAAATGTAATAATTTACATTTTGTCCACTTTTTCCAATTACCTCTCACCATTATTGATTATTTAAGCTAAATATTGAGTCAATCTATTGAGGTTTGAGCTTAGGGGTTTATATATTTGAGTCCGTGGACTCGCTCTCGTCATTTCTACTGTACGTTTTCTTATTTTTACGGTTGTTTTTATTGACGGTGGTATTGTTGGGATTGGTATTGATGTTTGAGCTACATTTTGGCGGTGCTAGTTGTGACTACTGATCATGGGGTGATTTGGGACGATGTGATGGTTTCGGTTTTACGATTCTGCAAGCGGGCCCTACGTGGGATTTTTGGACATTTTCCGAACTAATGCAATATGGGTATCAATGGTCATGTTTTGACATGTAATTTATTATTTTGGTAGCGTGGCAACAGTCTGAGGCTCTCGAAAGGGAAAGGCTCCTATTTAGCTGGTTTTCTTGGCAGGTTCGCGGCAGGCGTCCAGGTAGGCTAGGTTTACCTTCCTTTGCACTTAGATTGGGCTTATGTGTGATATATGTATGCTATTGTGCTAGTGTTGTGGGCTGGTGTTATAAACTTGGTGGTGGTGTTTTGCTGTGATTTAGGCCTTCTGGGCCGGATAGGGCTATTTGGATATATTCTAGGCCCGTTATCCTCGAGGTACACCACAGATGACCTATTTGGGGTCGGATAGTATTGTTGTGTTGATTTCTGGTTGGGGAACGTTATTGTTGGACCTTAGTCCAGGCTTAGGCAGACTTAGCCCAGACTTAGACAGGTATAACTAGACTTGGTTTTCGGGACCCGTTAGTGGGCCCCGTTACCCTTTTGGTGGACTTGTCAGAACTTTGACATCTTTGGGTTTAGTTAAGCCTCTATGACCTGTTAGGGTTCTGACCGGATTGAGTCACCCCGATTATACCCGATTGGCCTGTTTAGCCTTATTAGTCCCTGATAGCACCGTATTTGACCGGGATCGGCTAGTTTGATTTAGAATATGGACCTACCTTTCCATGAATTATGATGTATACTCAGAATTGTATATACATATATCTTATAGTAGATATTTGACCTAGAAGGACACCGAGATTGACTTGTAGCATGTTGTGGGGTTAGCTTCTGTACCTATAAACTAGTATTGACTTGGAACTAGGGCGTTCCTCGTTTATCTGATATGATATGACATTTGATTCTGTTCTGGTTACTGGCTATGACGAGTTCCGGTTCGAGTCCGGCTACTGATTCAGGTATGATGATTTTGGTTATTGACTATTGGGTGTTCCGGTTCGAGTCCGACCCCGGATTGTGATACACTATGAGTTCCAGTTCGAGTCCGGCCACTGATTATTATGAGTTCCGATTCGAGTCCGGCATCTGATTATGATATGATTGGAGAGTTTTGGTACTGGGTACCGTGATCATGATACTGTTGTTCTATGAGTTCCGGTTCGAGTCCGGCAGATATGATATATATGTGGCCTCTTGTTATTACCCACGACTTTCGGTTCGACTCCGGCGTCTGGCCTCTTGTTATTACCCATTGGTGTCGGTTCAAGCCCGGTGCACTCTTGTGGGTTATTGTGGTTACTGGATACTGATACAGCTTTGAGACACTGGTGACTATGCATTTACTATTTTTGTGTGTCCCGACGGTTTATGGGGGCCAGGCTGGGTTATTGTTTTCTTCTGTGTGCCTATCGGGTTTATGTGGCCCCATATAGGTTATGTTTGACTTGTGTGTTTACATACACATTTATTTACTCAATTAATCGGTATCACATTTATTTATTTCCTAAGCATATCTACACGCCTCGGCAGTTACTTATGTATTTGTTACTTATACCCCGGACTTAGCATGCACCCTCGCATTTTAGCTTGCTTATATTACTTTGAGCTCAGTCGGCCGATGATGCCTACTGAGTACCCGTTGGCCCGGTACTCATACTGCACTTCTGCATCTTTTTCCCCGATGCAGATCCAGGCACTAGTCAACGGTATTGACGTGACTCTTTTCTCAGCATTGACTCCGGAGCAGGGTGAGCTTACTGACGTCCGAGGCAGATCCTACTCCATCTTCTACTGTATAGTCTTTTTCTCTCAAGACTATTGTACTTGTTATACATATTTGGTTTCTGTCTTGTATTTTGGGTATTTAGTAGTGGCTCCTGTACTGACCCCACCAGGTCTTGGGAGGGGTTCTTGACACACATTCTAATTCTGTCTTTAGCGTTATAGCATGTTTATAAATGTGGTTACTTCCACTTCTTCTCTGTTTTATGAGATTTCGCCCTTTAGCCCGTCGCTTGTCGCTCCGGGCTAGGGTTTGGCTTGCCTATCGGTTGGTTACGGTAGGCGCCATCATGACTCAAATATTGGGTCGTGACAACCATAGATTCTTCGGAATCCACCAACACTAACCACCTTTAATTTAAGCCTTTAATAGGATTAGAAAAATTTATGGGTACAACGCCGTCATTAATCATGCAAGGATGAACAACAACAAGGTAAACACATAAATTTAGGGACAATTACAATACCACAACATAACAACAATTTCCCACCCAATTAACCGGGTTTTCATCCATTTTATCCTTCCAAATGTCGTACTCAAAGGCCTAGCATGCAATCTCCTGTAAATCTAAGTCATGCTTATGTTTTCTAACCCAGGTCTAAACTATTCAGTTAAACCTAGCCTACCTGGATGCCAAACAGCTGCTACGGAGGCATGAACGCGAGCTTTTGACTCCATGAAAGTGAATTCGGCACATTAAATCAATGGAAAACCCATGGGTTTTACCCCTTTAACATGAAATCCCTCTTCTTCATTGCTCCCGAGCCATGAGGTAAACCTAAGAGGGTTTTTCTAGCAAACCTTGTCTTTTTTACAACTGAAGAGGAGAAAAGAGAATTATTTAAAATGGACCTGAGGTTATAGTCCCGTCATCCCGCTATAGAAACCTGCCTGCTGCTATAGAGGAAAAATTCCCGCTAGAGCTGGATGACGCCAGCCCGACCAAAAATTTCAAATTCCAAAATTTTTAGCTGCGTCATTCCATACTAATTTGAGATCGTATTTTCAAAAGTTTTTATAATCCGTACCCATAACGAGGTGTCTTTTAATAACGATGGAATAGATTGTTACAACATATATTAATTTACCCATTGTTCATCCCTGAACGATCATGACTAAGGAGAAAATGGTACGGGTCTAAATTAAACCTTAACGCCCTTATCACAATAACGTATTTACGGACTTAAGTGAACACCAAATTCCATTTTCCTCAGTGTACTAAAAATTCAAGCCAAATTTTATTACTACTCCGCTCCATCATAGAATCTTCCTTGCCTTTGAGTCGCACGAGACTGATTAGAGAATAATATTTTCCAAGCACCCAAGGTGTCTGGGGCCTCGTCAATATATCAAAGTGAAAAGAGAAAACTCAAAACAAAATGGACAAAAAATTTCTGCACTTCGAGGGACTGGATCCTACTATAGTGGCATCGCTATAGAGGGAGAGGGTCGCTATAGGGGGAGCCAACAATTTAAAGGGGTGAGAAATGGGTTTCTCGCCCATTTCTCCCTCTTTCACTAGATAAACTCCCTTCTCCTCCCTAATCACTTTACTCTCGTCGTCGGAAACTTGGTAATTATCAAAATACTTAGTCCTTTTACTTTATTACATGCATTTATGCTTGTTTTACACTTGAATTCGTAGAAATTAATAGGTTTGGATTGTTTTTGAAATTTCAAAATTGGGATTGATTTGGCCAATATTTTAAAGCATGGGTGCTTCCTTTAAGTTTACAATGCTTCTATGTCATTCTGGGCGCAAGAATTATGGAGTTTATGGACAAAATAGGCTCGAAACAGTTGAGAATGTGAAGGGTTGTTCTTGATTTGGGTTTGATGATTTTGGCATGTTTTAGGAGTTTTCATGCCCGAATTGTGCATAAACTAGTGTTAGGGTACTTTATAAACACTAATCCGAAGTCGGAAAGCTAAAAATGAAACTTTTCTTCAAGAGGCGCCATTATTGCACATCTTAAGCTTTTGGGACGATGAAGGCCGCTATAGTGGTCTTGTACCGCTATAGCTACCTTGATCTAGTGGATAAAATTCCCGCTATAGCGACATCTTCATAGCAGGATACAACCCGTTATAGCAGGAGGTTGTTGCCAGTAGCCTCCCAGTCAGGCCAAGGCATTGGCCTTTTACTGAAATTCGATTTTCTTAACACTTTATGACTTCTAACTTGTTCCTTACCATGATTTACAAATCAAAACACCCCAGTGGCAGAAAATCAAGAGAATGCTCCAGCTTATGAGAGATTTTCCAATGAGAACTGTCGGGAGAGATTTCAGAAATACAGGAGGACAGGGTTCTAATATAAAAGGGGCTTTGCTATGAGAGGGTGGCATACAAAGCTCCTGAATTTTACAATCCGCTCGAAGAGTTTGCCTGGGGTACACTGGTGGTGGCTCCCCATCTGGGGGCTTGAGCTGGGTCAGGGAGTTTTATGCCATACTCTCTACCATACTTTGGAACGACTCCAACCCCACCATCCATATCAGGGGAGTAGATGTCCTTGTGGACATTTATACTATAAATGAGGTACTCGAGGTGCTGCATGTCTCAAATGTTAGGTACCTAGGTTAGGCTTGGGAGATACACGTGAGGTGGCTGCGGGAGACTCTCGTAGCGTAGAACTTCAGGGACTAGGTCTACTGGTCCACTACTAAGGGCATTACGAGTTCCTTCTTCACAGCCGATGCTAGGAGATAGCTAAACCTGGTGTCCTAAAGGATTCGTCCATCCAGAAACCTTTCTAACGTGACCTGCCGTCGGGCTCTGGTGGTGACCTATGCTATACAGGGCATTCTGCTGAATGTGGGGGTACAGATAGTGATTGAGTGGAAGGACTTTTATCGGGGCATCAAGAAGGGCCCCTACCTTCTCGATTTGGATTTTGTGTTTTGCAGGCGTGTTGGGGTACTCGAGGTAGAAATGGACACCCCCTTTCACCCACTCCGAGTGAAGGTGGGCGCATCTAAGGGATATAATATGAGAAAGGTAAGAGAGGTCGAGAGCAGTCGGACAATAGAGGATGATGATGATGATGATGATGCCCTTTCCTTCCAAACCTAGATTTCTAGAAGCCGCCTAAAGGGGGACTTAGCTGTGGTTAGGAGATATATGGAGCACGCCCATCCCAGCTCCACAGCCTTACTTCTCTCTACCTAGGACTATGCAATGTTCCGCAGAGAGATTGATGAATAAAAGAGGAGGAGGCGTTCTCAGGACCGCATGATCGTACGGATGTGAAAGACCGTGAAGGTCATGTTTAAGTGCACAATCCCTGACAAGGAGCTTCCCAGTTGTAGCCGAAGAATATGCGAGAGTTTTCCTTTCTGAGTGATGTGGAGGGAGAGGACCCCACCCCGACAGCCTATGATGGTGACTGGGCATCCAGTTAGGGCCCTTGGTGCATATCAGCCCCACTCTCCCCTTTTATACATTATGATTGATTTGGGTTGCCCCCATTTGGAGCATGTAGCAAACAATATTTCTCCCTTCCCCTTCCTTTTTATTTCTGCACATGGATGCAAGTTTTAATCATTTTTATATTAAATGTATGCTTTACCTTTCTATATGCAATTTATATAATTCATGTGGTAGTTCCTAACTTAAATTAACGGTTAAAACAAGCCGAAAATGAAAAATAAAATAGGGAAAAACAGGGAAGGGATTCTGCCCCGCCCATCCCGCTATAGCGGCTTGTATGCTGCTATGGTGATGCCGCTATAGAGGGAAAATTCTCGCTATAGCGGGTCGCTGTAGTGGGTCAGTACCACTATGGCGGCCCCAACAACAGCAACCCAGAAATTTACTATTTTCTATAAATTCCCTTATTCTCCTTTCCTATTTCCAATATTAATGCATGAAATCACAATATGACCATTAATATAATCCCAAGACTGAACCCAACAATGTAAATCCCGCTATTATGCCACAATAGCACTTTTTTTCATGGTCCTTAACTAAAATCGATTGTTTCTAACAAGAGTTCCCACAGTCATAAATCATTTCTCCCCTAACCATTTCACCAATGATAAGTCCATCCCAACATTTAGCATACAATTCCCATTTAAATCATATAGCAATTAACTCCTTTAACCATTAACAAATAATCAAGTTATGACCTTTTACCAACCATGAGTTTCATAGTAATTCAACAATTACATTTCACATATTCACAGTCACTCAAGCAATATCAATACACATAAGTATCAATCCCAAGACTCATATTCGAACAAGCCCTTTTTATTATCCTTTATTCGCCTCATGGATAATCGTTAGCCGATTGTCCATGAATTTACATAGCCTCTATGACTAGTTACCAATTGGAACCTTCCTGGTTCAAAATTCCCTTGCTTGTCTCTTTTCAACCGGAGTCAAATGACATTTATTTACCTTGTTGAGATACCAATTGGAATCCGTAGATACCAATTAGATTCAACTCATAAAAGCAAGATCACAGACCGCACGAAAGGAGAGAAAGAAGAGAAATAATTTTCTAGAATGCCTCATAGCTCCCCGAAGATTAGATGTGGATGTCAACACACCAATCTGCAGGACTCTACTCAACATTTGCTATTATACTGGGAGACCGGTAACCTAGGCTCTGATACTAACTTGTCACGAACCAACTAACCGGATCATGCGGTAACCTACTCTAATCCACCTAGATAGGAGAACCCTTACAACCCCTTTCAAAATACATGCAGAAGTCAATTAAGAAACAGGAATTACTTTATCAAGTCAGATCGTATTCCCGTAGTTACTGGTGAGTTTTACGATATCCAAACCTCAAGGTCTCCTACCCTTAACCACTCGTAGTTAAGACCCTTATATAATACTTAATCTTGTTCCACTAACCTGGTTATGCATTGACACCCTAACATCTTTAGATTCATTTAAATCCACATGGATTAATTAATACATAGTAACATCCAGCCTACCAGGCCCCAAATTCAATAACCGATAGACCATCGACCATACACATATCATAGTCACCAACATGGATACCTACCGGGTAGTCTTATCTCAAGTTCTTAACACTTAACCTTTATCTACCCGCTATCGAGTTAACATAAACAGCAACTCAAGTCAACTTGCCACTCCTAATAAGACTCAAGTCAACAACCATGATTCAAACGATTGTATCAGCCATGTCTTAGTTACACAAGTAATTAGTCAATACAAAATTATACCACTCTTACAATTAACCCAGACCACTCAAGGATCCATTGTATCAAATATAAAGACAATAATCATGAATTTCGATTTATATCCAGAAACCAAATATAGCAAGTCATCACATAATGCTGGTTCACCCAAGAAATCCATATAACAAGCCAACACTTAATTCCCAATTCTTCGAAGGAACCAAAAATTCTAATAAATAAATAAATAAGCCCGGTCCACTAAGGAACCAACATATATATTAAGTAAATAGATAAGATCGGTTCCACTCAAGGAACCAACATATATATTAAGTAAATAGTTAAGCGCGGTTCCACTCAAGGAACCAACATATATATCAAGTAAACAGTTAAGCCCGATCGCTCAAGGAACCAACATATATATCAAGTAAACAGTTAAGCCCGGTTCGATCAAGGAACCAACATATATATCAAGTAAACAGCTAAGTCTGATTCACTCAAGGAACCAATATAATCAAGTAAATAGTTAAGCCCGGTTCACTCAAGGAACCAATATAATCAAGAAAACACATAATCCCCAATTCACTCAAGGAACCGTCACACTCACCAAATGCCTGTACACACATGCTTAGGGTATTATGGTCACCCACTAGCCATGACCTACAGGGGACGAGCTCTTGTCCATGTACCAAATCCAGAAATCAAGTGTCTGCCAATCTTATATCAACCAATCCCATGAAGATGTCCAAATACCAGTACATCGCACAATAATGACAGATATCACAATAATTACAATCACAATGATAACAAAACAACACTTGTAATAACCAACAAGCTTTCACATAAGTTCATTGCATGCGATTAATACTTAGGATATCAATTAGTCATTCACTTTCCTTGAACATACCTTGTGACAAGTAATACAGAGCACTGTTAGCAAACACATATAACTCAAGTTGGATTCCGATTATATAAACCCATCACCTATAATTTGCACACATAACCTATGGGTTATAACCCACCCCCAACAGTTCATCCAAACGTTTTGACACATTACCAATTTTCTATTACTTTGGTTACCACCATAGATTTCTTTGGAATCCGCCAATACGAACTACCTTTAATTTAGGCCTTTAATAGGATTAACTCAATTTTCGGGTACAACACCAATACTAATCATGCAAGGATGAACCACAATAAGGTAAACTCATAAATTCCGGGACAATTCCAATACCACATAATAACAACAATGTTCCACCCAATTAATTGTGTTTTCATCCATTTTATCCATCCAACACCATGCCCGAAGGCCTAGCATGAAATCTCTCATCAATCTACCTCATGCTTATACTTTCTAACCTAGGTATAAATTACTTAGTTAAACCTACCCTACCTGGACGCCAAGTAGCTGCTGCGGATGCATGAACGCGAGCTTTGAACTCTGTGAAAGTGAATTCGGGCGTGAAATCAGCGGAAAAACTATGGGTTTTACCCCATTAACGTAAAATCCCTCTTCTCCATTGCTTCTAGGCCATGGGGTAACCCTAGGAGGGTTTTTAGAGCAAACCTCATCCTTTTTACAACTGAAGATAAGAAAAGAAAATTATTAAAAACGGACTTGAGGTTCAGGCCTCGTCATCCCGCTATAGAGGCCGGCAGGCGACGCCACTATAACAGGATGATGTCAGCCCGATCCAAAATTTTAAATTTTGAAATTTTTAGTTGCGTCGTCCCATTCTAATTCGAGATTGTATTTTCAAAATTTTTTGTAACCCGTATCCATAACAAGGTATCTTTTAATAACGACGGAACAAGTCGTTATAAAAACTCCAGGCAATAAATATTCAAGTTTCCAACCAACTACTCAAAATCTATCTTAACACCTTGGGAATCGAACCAAAGATCCTACTAACCCAAAAATGGTATTCTGGAGCTAACAGAACTGACGGAATTCTCATACAACCTCAAAATCGCAAAATATTGATCAAAGTCAACTACATCAACTGTAAAATCTTTCAAAATAAAAAAATCTCATAATACTCAACCAACCATCTCGGGAACCATGCCACCTACCCCCGCAGACCACAAATACCATAATACAACTATGGGGTAATGCATCAAAAGTCAAAAATTGATATTAGGGTTGTTACACAGAGGCAATCATGACCTTGGATTTTGGGTCGTGATAATATTGATTATAATTTTCTTAAATTTTTTAAAAGGAAAAAGGGTCTGAAATATACCCAAACTTTGATAAACATTATTGTAAAATGCCTGAACTTTGCAGGGTTCCTATGAACCTCTCCCCCCTCCCCCCTCCCACCCTATACTATTTATTAGTGTATTTTAGTGACATTTATTTACACAGCTGGACCTAAATGTGAATACACGTGCACTGAGCGCGTGACTGAGTTAGTGATCCAGCTAAGCAAATAAAGGTCACAAAAATATATTATTAAATAGTTCAGGGGGGTCATAGGACCCCCGCAAAGCTTGGGCGTGTTACAGCAAATTTCTCCAAAGTTTGGATATATTTCGGACCCTTTTCCCTTCTTAAAAATAGTTTGAGCCATTTGCTATTATTTCTACTTATAGTACTTTTGGGTAGTTTTAAATAACTAAAATATATAAAGTTTATTTTTTATTTTTTGGCGAATCTAAACCTAAATTAAAAATTCAAATTAAGTGTTTTGACCAAACGTATTACGAACTTTTTACATAAATTAGGACAAAAGGAGTATTTACTTTTCCAAAGTTGGAACACCCTTCACAAAATTTCTGATTACGTCACTAATTACATCACGTCAATGTAAGATTATAATAATTCAATAAATAATCTAAACGTGGAGAAAGTAATTTAATACTGGCCAATTTTTTATTTATAAAATATTTGATTTTGGTTAAATGCCATAATTTTCTTTCTTAAGAATCTCAATCAACCAAATTTTCACTATTTTTTTCCTTAGAAGTCTTGTGATGTATCCTCCTTATAAATCGAGAAGCCAATACCTTTTCTCAAAGTATTTATTTCAAATTTTTTGGAGCGATCCTTCTCTTATATGATACACCATGGTAATTTATTTGATCACTATCTTCCTCAGTTCCATCACTGAGGAAACATTTTTTTCGCAACCATGGCAGAATTTTTGATTTTTTCAAAATGTTTTGCACGGGATACATACCGATTTCATTTTTTGTTATTGGTATACACTTATAAGTAAACGTTTATCATGAAAAGATTTCTTATATGTATGATTTCAATCTATTTGTATAGTTCAATGATATTTTTCAGTTATAATTCTCTTCCGACTTGCGAAATTCCCTCTTCTTTTCATTTAATTTCCCTTTTCCTTTGTTGAATAAAACTCATTTGTTGTTAAAGATGATTTAGATCTACAATTCAGGGATATTTCTTTTTTTCTTTTTGAATTTTTTCTGTAAATGACTTTTGATATTTTCTTATACTTATCTTGATTTGTTGATGCAGTATTCAAGACATTTAGGAGAAAAGGAAAGTGATCCGGAAACAGAAGTGCAGATGCAGACCCTAATTCAAATTGATGGCGAGGTCAGTCCTAAATATTCAAATCTGATACCATCTGTTTATATATATCTGAATAATTTCAATAAAAGACAAGCTTAGACTAGCATCTAATGTAAAAAAATAATATATGAATTAATTTAGAAATTTTAAAATCACAGATAAATTACATTAAGAGAGGTAATGTCACAATCACATCAAACCAATAGAAATTCCATCCAAAAACAATGCAAGTCAAGTAGAATGATGTGAAAAAATTGCACATGATTCATATACCTCCTACCTGGCTAGAAAACCTATATATACCCGCTAACTTTGATAGCTGAGACTCATGATGGACTTATGAGGTCCTTATACACGCCTTATACCGGAAAATCTTTTACCTAAAAATTTCTTATTTGTCCCTTTATCGAGATTTATCCTCACTTCCTCAATGTCCATGTGTATACGCATGAGATGCAAATGACACAAATATACAACGATCCTTTACCAGATCAAAATTCTTAGCACAAATATAAATAGACTAGAACAATTAATAATACAATGAGGATAATGAAAACATTATTAATTAGGCATATCATAGGCTAACTTTCACAAAATCCAAGTCTGTTAAAGTATTAGTGAACAACACAAGCATTTTTACTAATGTTGTAGCTATCAACAGGCTCACATAGTCAGATAAGGCAACAACAAATAGGTACAGTCCTAATTTAGTCACAACAAAACACAGGTACCTGCACAAATGTTCCCCGCTTCACCTATACAGGACATGCATTACCCAATTCTCAATTACACGATCATTTAATACATTAACACTTTGAAACCGAGTCAAAAAAAAATTAATGGTGAAATCTACCTTCAATCATCAAAATATTATTTCATAACTATAGCCCCAAAATCCCTAAATTTACCAATTTAAAATCATAATTTAAAGGTGAAATCATCAATAAAGTATTGAGGAATGTAAAATTAAAGGTTTAGAATCTTACCCGATGATGAAATCTTAAAACCCGCCTTTTGAAATCACCAAAAAATGAGTTCCCAATCTCCCAAAATCGAGATTTGAAATAATGAAATCTATTTTAGAAGAAAACATTGTTCAACTACAATGATTTTTGCAAAAGCGAAAATTTCATTGCGGTTGCGGACTCATCTAAGCAGAAGAAATTCCACAATGAAGAAGTCACTTAAACTAGTGAACTTCGTTGAAGTGGAGGTACCTTTGCGATTGCGTGAGCGTTGAAGGGCCTGAAGACTCCACTGGTGCAGTTGCACAGTTGTGGAGAAAGTCCTACAAAAGTGGACTCCTCCAACCCTTCCAGACTCCGCAGAATGACTCTCTTCCATAGAGCAGCCTTAAGGATGTGGTCAAACCATCGTCGATGTGACTCCACAGGTGCGACCAAAACCCACAGGTGGGTTGAGCTAGATATCAGCAGCTGAGACATGTCACTTCTAAAAAATTTGAACGGATCCTGGGAATTTGTTCAAAATCCATGAAGACAAACCAAATATGCTACTTGACTGAAAACGATATTTCGAACATGTTGGAAATATCAAAACACCGATTTGAGTTCATCTTAACCAAATGTTAATCGAAGTCAACCATGGCCTTAATTTTGAAATTTTATATTTCCATCCAACGACTCAAATTCCATCCGAAAGCCTTAGGAATCTAACCAAAGGTTCAACCAAAATAAAAATCACCTTCTAGATCTAAAGAAACTATCGGAATTTCTTTTCGAGCTCATCTTCATCTAATGTTGACTTTGGTCAACCATATCAACTTTCAAAACCTTTCAGAATAAAAAACTCGCATAACTTCCATCCAACTATCTCAAAAATTGTGTCACCCACAACTGTAGACCACAAATACCATAAAGCAACTACGAAGAGGGGTAAAATAGTCAAAATACGTAAAAAAAACAAAAACATAAGGGTTGTTACACTGAACTCCTACCTTATTGGTGAGAGTTCGATTCCGCACATTGTAATCCCCTCCCCATTTCCCTACCCTCATTTTTTTTTCTAAAAAAAAAATATCGGATGCCAATTTTCATTAACTTTAGTTGTTTTATACTACTTAGTAGGCTAAATTATCATATGGTGAAAAAGTTCTTAAACTCTTTAAGCCTTGAACTTGCTGTCTCTACTTGTGGTACATACATCAGCTTTTTAATCCATACAGAGATCCTCATAATTGGGCTTGTCGAGATTATTTTTTTTTAAAAGTCTATCAGTTCTTCTCTCTAATTTACCCTTACGTACAGTACATAAATATATTTTCATTGCTTCTAGGGTACATTACTAATACCCCTAATGAAGTCAACTTTTGTAAGCCCTCTGATGTCTATCACCCAATTTTTGGAAAAAGGAAAAATATATTCCTGAACTATGATAAATGGTATGTTTATACCCTCCGTCATATTTTGGGTACACATATGCCCCTACTGTTAATGAAATGGTACGTATATGCCCTCACACTAACGGTAGGGGCATATGTGTACCCAAAGTTTGACGGAGGGTATATACGTACCATTTATCATAGTCCGGGGTATATTTTTCCATTTTTTGTTTTAATTTTTTTATCCCAAATAATTAACCCAAACCCACTACCCAACCTAATAAACCCATCGAACCCAATTTCAAACCAACTCGACCCGACATCTATTTTTTGTTCCAAACCCGATACTCCCTCTATTTTTCTCTTAAACGTGAACCCCAATCAAATTGTAGTGATTGGTTGTGGCTGCTAGTTGGTCTTTACTAGTTGGAGGGAGTGGAGATTAGGTCGGAGGTAGCCGGAGCTAGGTGTGCGGCGATGGTTCGCCGGCGAAATGTTTTCGATTCGACGGAGACGGTGGCTATGTGGTGTTGACCAGTGGTGGGTAGTGTTTTCCTGATGGAATTTCCCTGGAAATTAAAACGTGAGGGGTTCAATTTATTTGGTGTTGTTTTGGGGTGGGTGTTATGGGTTAATGGTTTTTTTTTTTTGAAATTGGTAGAAGTGTGTGTTACTGTATTGTGTGCATATTGTTATATGGGTGGGAAAAACGCGTCTGTTAGATAGGCGTCTCTTGGGTTTTAATTGGGACTGGATTGAGTGGTGGGTTTATTGGGTCGAATAGTGGGTTTGGGTTAATTATTTGGGATAAAAAAATTAAAACGAAAAAGGAACAAATATACCCCCAAACTTTGATAAATGATACGTATATACCCTCCGTCATACTTTGGGTACACATATGCTCCTACCGTTAGTGTGAGGGAAATATACGTACCATTTCATTAACGGTATGGGCATATGTGTACCCAAAGTATGATAGAGGGTATATACGTATTATTTATCATAGTTCGGGGGTATATTTATCCCTTTTCCGCCCAATTTTTATATGTTGATCCGTGATTACAGTAAAGTCTTCTTCAATGCACCATGGACCATTGATAATATTGGAAATATCTTTAATGCTTTTTCACTACACCAAAAGAGGCTTTTAGTGGCATTAGACTTTCCTTTTAGCGGCAATATTTATTGCCGCAAAAACATTTAGCGGCATTTGAGTTAATGTCATTGCATCCAGTGTCGCTAAAGCCTTTAGTGGCATTTATATCGAATGCCGGTAAATATCCATATTATTGCCGCTAAAAAAAATTACTTCTAGCGGCATTAATTATTGCCACTAAAACAACCTTAGAAATGTGAACATATCTTGCAGCATTTGTAATTGCCGGTAAAAAATGCAATGAAAGCCAACAATGAAAGTTTACAAGGCAACTATTACGGCATAAATTTATTTTAATTCATGTATTCAGCCAAACATTATTTTATAACATTTTTTTCTTCCTAAGAGAACAAAATTTGTTTTCGTTTTTCAAAGAATTTCAGTCTGACAACAACAATTCTAACATTCTCCAAAAACACTGCTCTAGCAATGATTAAATAATTCAGTACATCCACGAAGTCAAAATCCTTTCAACTGCCACAGAAAGCAATAGCGCATTGGAGAATCAGTATCACAGAAAGCAATAGTTGGGATGTTCCCAAGTGCAGCTTCCTTGATTGGCTGATGATCAGTTCTTGGATCAGTGAGAATCAAGAGTCTCGGCTCACTATATGAGTCTGAAGCTGGTTGGTAAAAATACCAGGGGTATGACGTCCAGCAATAGCATGTGCACCAGTATATTGGGCAAACTTCATGACAGCTCTCTGTCCATATGGCTTAGCAGATTGCACAATGATGTCCTGAGGATTCTCGATAGCAACAATCACCCTGGCAGCCATTTGAAACTTATCCCATGTCTTTCCAAGGTTAATGATGTAGATGCCATCAAATATTGCGGCGCTTGAACTGTGTGATGAAATTTCAAGGATCTTTCCTTTCCAAAGTGGTGCATTTTGAACTGTGTGATGAAAATCCATCACTGTTGAGATTTTCTTTGAATTGTATGGTCAAAATGGTACCAAAAGCACTATATTTTACAGAGTTGAAAGTCAAGGAACCTCTTATAACATTCAATCTTATTCATATTAACAAAAGGTTCAAATAAAGCCATTTTATTAATGTTAATAGGTGTTTGAGTCTGTCAAGTAGCCTTTGAATCTTACCCCTTATATCTCAAACATTGCACTAACCATGGAAAAATTGGTATCAATAAGGTTAATATCTAACAATGTTATGCTAAGTTGCCATATATATTTCCTTAAAATGTAATTTAGGATTTTCTAAACTTCTATATATTTCCTTAGAATATTGAGCATCAGTTTCTTTAATATGTAAAGTATTACTGAAATGAAAACTCATTAGATAAGAATTACGTACTTCCCCATTCTGTCTTTTTTGGTTTCATTTTTACATAAAAAAAGTTTTTTTTGGTAAAGGAGATATTTATATTAATAACTTAATATGCATCAGTCTAAGATTGTGGGGGCAGTGGGGTTGAAGTGAGTACAACAATTCGTTTTGGAAGAAAACTCTCCTTTTAGCTTTTGAAAAATAGTTTCTTCCAAAACGAATTGTTGTACTCACTTCAGCCCCACATAGAAAAATAGTTTCTAGTTCCTACAAAATTGCTCAATATTATAAGGTGGTTACCCTTAACTTTCTATGTGGTTTTATAACTAATTAATAAGTACTTTTGGTTTATTTCACCATGATATGTTTATAACAGGTTACACCAATTAATTCATTTCCAGCACAAGTGAATTCTACTCCAGTGAAAAAGGTACGATTATTCAATTATTATTTTTCTTTTTAAATGATATTAATTTTATTATATTCTAATTTTTTTTTCAAAATTTATTTAGAATGTTCAGTTAGGAGTTGATTTCCAAATTAGTTTCTAACTTAGTGTAACCAACAAAGGTCGGTTCATTTAATAACTAAACACTAAGTATATTTAAGATTAAATCATTATATGAATATACATTTGCAAAACCTTTTACTGTCAAACTCAAATTATTTACATACATGTGTTTCAGATATTTTTTTTTTTGTTTCATGTAGTTCGATTATAGTGTTATTTTATTGTAGTATTGTTCTGCTACGATGCGTTGTTTTTAGTAATATCTATTGTCTCTTGTACCGTACTTCCATTTAAGTTTTTTTCTACATTATTTTTATCTTGAGTAGAGAATCTACCGGAAACAACATATCTATCTCACCTCGGAGATAGTGGA
Organism: Capsicum rhomboideum; assembly: GCA_031232105.1. Classification (NCBI taxonomy): domain Eukaryota; kingdom Viridiplantae; phylum Streptophyta; class Magnoliopsida; order Solanales; family Solanaceae; genus Capsicum; species Capsicum rhomboideum. The sequence continues at coordinate 15,364,363 of CP124712.1, forward strand.
AAAGCCTGCATACACTCTATCCTATTTAGACCCACTTTGTGATACTATACACTGAATATGTTATTATTGTGTTTAAGATATTTTTTTTTGAGTTTTTTTATATTGCTCTTTCATTTAATATAATACATGTTATATCCTTATAACAACTCGATAATTACTGTTTGGATGGTTGTTACCCATCGTATTGTATTGCATCAATGTTGCTATCAATAACATGTTTGTTTTGATTGTTACTTAAATTTAATTGTATCGTATTGTTAAGTTTCGATTATTAGGTGACAATGAAAAGTCCGTTTTTATGTAACAACCGATTTGGTGGGATCGTGTCATTACCTTATATTTTTTTTTCTCATTTTACCTTTAGTTATTATTTAATATTCCTATTTTATTCTTTATCCGACCTTTTTAAAGTAGCCTTACCAGGTTTAATCGATAAATTGTTGATATGTGAGATTATGTAAAGACGAAAAATGATATAATCTATCCAAATATTGTATTTATTAAACCAATACAATACAATACAATACAATATGATACAAGACATTATGAAATAATACATAGTATTAATTATTATGAGCTAACGGTTGTACAGGTTGTTCAGGGGAGCAAAAAAGTAGTTCTTCGCTGATCCCTGAGGAAAGTATCAAAAAATTTGTCAAAAGATTTTGAAGAACCGGAGAACAAAATAGACCAAGATAACAATGACGTCCAAAAGTCTACGTTGAATTTCTTGCAATTACTCTCTCCGATTCGTTTCAATTTATGTGGCACAATTGAAATTTCGAGAGTCAATCAAGTTGTTAATTATTGTAGTTTATAATACTTTTTCGTACTTCCCAAATATATAAATTTTATTTCAAAAAATTTAAAGCCTCTATATATCCAAACTAATGGTCAACGTTTAAAAGTTTGAATCTCAAATTCTAACTGTGCCACTTAAATTGCGACAGAAGGAGTATAAAAAAGGAAATTCCTTAAGTGTGTTTGATATATCCAAGTCTTTTTTATGAAAAATACATTCTGAAAAAAATATTTTTCGGTGCTTAGGTGAATGCTTTGATAACAAGTTTTAGTCTAATGATTAATTATAAGTTTATTTGTTAATTGAAGCAAGGAATATGTAATTAAATGTAAAGATAATTGTAAGGAAAATAACTTTCATCCATAAGCGAAGGAATTTCATTTTCTTCCTTTATATATATATATATATATATATATATATATATATATTCACTCTTAACATGATTCTTTAACTTAATCAAAGGTTGGAACTTCAAAAAAGAGGAAACACGAACAGTTGCCAACAGGATATATAGAAACATTGGAGGAAAAAATTCCTGTTGAAAAGCTTTTTGTTGATTCTTGGAATAATCTTACAAACAATGCGGTTTGTAGAAGAAGCAAGTGGTCAAAGCAAGAGTAATCACATATTGATTTGAAGTTTTCTTTACCATCAAGTATTAAGATCTTTGCAACTCAATGTTTTGAAGTTTTTTTTTAACTATCAAGTATTGAGCTCTTGGCAACTCTATATGTTGATGTTCTTTTACCATCAAGAAATTGTTACAACTGTTGATTTACTATTTTAAATTTAAGAACATATGTGTTTGTTTTTCTCTTTTTCATTTACTATGAGTGTGATTAATAACCAATATAAGTTGTTCTTGTACTCATTGGCTATGTTGTTCGGACTCTCCAATAATGATGCTGTATCTGTATCAAATTCTTCAAAAACATACTATGTTTGGAGGATCCACACAGGATTTTTGAAGAGTCAAGGCAGCATAGTTCATTGCCCATTGATATGTATTTTTTTCTTAGACTTGATAAAAATTCAATTTTAATAAAATGAACTTTCAGGATCAAATATGCATATGATAGTTATTTTCCTTTATAGTTTGTTTGGCCAAATTTTTGAAAGGTCAAAATTATTTCTTTTAAAAGTATTTATTTTCTTTTATTAAAAAAAATGAGATGCTACGTCTTTTTGGACAGTAGCATAAAGCACTTGAAAAATCCCGTGCAAGAAAGAATTATGCACGCTAATTAATTCAACTCCCACCTCTTTGCTATTAGTATTGCCAAGAAAGAACGTGCGTCACTATCTTGGCCATAGGAGCATATGTGTCGGTGTAATTATTGATCCCTTCCACTAGAAGATATCAAAATGGAAAAAATTAGAAATAGCAAATTAGACTAATTAATTAAAAAATACATAATAATTTTTTGCTAATTATTTTTAATAGCAATATGTATATGTAATTGATGTGCAAGATATCATCAAATACATATATACAAAACTAGTTAATTATCTTATTTTTAGGTAACAACTTGAATTAAAAAGGCAAAATAATTTTAGCTTCCTTAAATCACGTTCATCCAATTAATTGAAGATTTTATTTCTAAAAATAGAAAACTTTTTTAATGTGTTTCAAAACTAAAAAATAAATCTTTTTCTATTTTTCTCTCTCTTCTTTTTTTTCCATTTTTTTCTTCATTTTTTTCATTTTTCATTTTTTTACTGTTTCTTTTTTTCTTTGCATTTTTTTTTTTGTATAAATCTTTTTTTATTTTTCTCTCTCTTCTTTTTTTTCTTTTTCAGATTTTTCCTTCGTTTTTTAAATTCTTTTTACTGTTTCTTTTCCTTTGCATTATTTTTGTATTTTCTTTTTTGTTATTTTTTTTCCTTCTTTTTTTTCGTTTTTTTCTTTTTTACGTTTTTCGTTTCTTTTTCTCTTTTTCATTTTTTAATATTTTTTCTCGTTCTCTTTTTTTTTATATTTTATTTATATGTTTTTTATATTTTATATTTATTTATATCAAACTATATATTTTAAATAAATTTTTTATTTATATTTGAATAGTTTAACCATGAATATGTATACAATTTATCATTTGTATTTGTATATAAACAAGTATATGTATTAATTATATTTTCTTGAATTTAAATATATAAATATGCAATGTATCATTTAATACAAATGTATCATTAGTATTTGTATGTCAAATTTATCATTTATATTTGTATATAAACAAGTATCATTTGTATACGTATGGTTCAAGTTGTACAAACATCTATCATTTGATACAAATGTAACATTTGTATTTGTGTAATTTATCATTTGTATTTGTATTATTAAATTTGTATTAATAAAATATAATTCGTATCAATGAATATAAATACAAGTGTTCATAGAAAGAAAAATAACAATTCTTTTTCACTTGGTTAACAATACAAATGATGCAGTCAACTATAAATTCAAATACAAATAAATGAAATTACAAATACAAATACAATATGCGGTCAACTTAAAAATACAAATACAAAATAGTTCCTTAAAAAGTACAAGTGTATCGACGAAAATAGAATACAAATACAAATACAAACAAAATAAAATAAAATACAAACACAATATGCTGTCAACTATAAAATACTATACAAAATAATTCTTTAAATACAAGTGCGAACTATAAAATACATGCAAATACAATTGCGAACTATAAAATATAAATACAATTGTATCAACGAATACATTTATGATTGTGCGAATACAAATACAATAGCGTTTGTGGTATTTTCATTATCATCTATGGCTTGTGCTCGATGTAATCTTATTTTTTGAAAATACAAAAAAATATGAAATAGAACCAAAAAAAAAAGAGAAAGAAAAAAAAAGAAAAAAGGAAAAAAAAAGAAGAAAGAGAAATAGAAGCAAGATAAAAGAGTAAAAAAACAAAAAGCGAAAAGAAAGAAACAAAAAAAACAGAATTAAAAAAAAAAAAACCAAAAAAAAACAGAAAAGAAAAAACAACAAAAATGGAAATAAAAAAGAAAGCGAAATAGAAGAGAGAAAAAAAAAGTGAAGAAAAAATGAAAATAAAAAAAAATGCCAAAAAGAAAAAAAAAAGATTAAAAAAATGGAAAAGGAAAAAAAAAAAGAAAAAAAGGCTAGAGATATAAGTGAGAGAGAAATAAGGAAGGATAATGAGTCACTAAAACAATGTTATTTTGCTATTCCATTTAATTTTTTTTAAAGTATTGCTATTTAGCTTAATTAAGGAGTAAAGTTTGCTACTCTCTATATTTCTCCCTATCAAAATAGGGAAAAGGACACCACATGCCCATCAAAAAACAAATGACCCATGTTTGGGCTATTGGACATGGAATGGCCAATCGGCCCAAAATAATTCCAAAAAATGGTCAGTCGGCCCAAACTAATTCCAAAAATGGTCAGTCGAAACTGTATCAATATGGTATATATCGTACAGGGACTGTATCAATATGGTATCAAAATTGTATCAATATGGTATATGAACTATATATGCATATGTTTTTTTGTATAAACTATATGAATGTGGCATGGGGACTGTATCATTATGGTATATGAACTGGAAAAAAAAGAAAAAAAAAAAGAAGGCAGTAGGAGCGACAAAAAGGCCTAAAATGGCTACCTTTTGGAATTGCAAAATCAATGGCTATTTCGTGAAAATAGTTTTGAGCGAAGTGACATTTATGTCCTTTCCCCATCAAAATATGGTTAGATGGGCTTTATAGAATTTGATATAATTAGGTAAACTACATAAATAACCCCCATAGTGGGTGACTTTGCTTTTTTATTCCCCAGAACAAAAGTTCTACAAAACTAGCATTCCTTCTTTTTTATGTATGGAACAAATACATATTTGCCCCTTTATATATCAAATATTTTCAAACAACTCTCCATACTCATTTATCTTTCAACTTCAATTTTTTTTCTCTGTTTTATTTTACTTTAATTTTTTATTTTTATTTTCTCTTCTTTTTTAAAAAAATTTTCTCAACCTTTACCTTTTTCCTTTTCTCCTTTTCTCCTATCAACTTCTATTTTTTCTTCTCTTTTTAATTTTTCTTTGGTTTTTATTTTTTCTTTTCTTCTTTTTTCTCAACCTTTTTTTTTTCCTTTTCGTCTCTCAACTTCTATTTTTTTTTTCTTTTTCTCTTTTTCATTTTCTTTGATTTTTTTTATTTTATCATCCTTTATTTTTTTTTATTTTTTCCATAACCTTTATTTTTTTTTCTTTTCTTCGATTCCTTCCAAACAACAAGTCACGCCCCATAGGCAAGAGTTGACACTATCACATTGTGTCTTGATTTATGAGATGTTCTATTACTCTTGCCCTAGAGGCAAGACTTAACCTAAAGACATTCAAACAGCAAGTTACGTCTCATGGGCAAGAGTTGACACTACCACATTATGTTTTGACTTATGAAATGCTCTATAACTCTTGCCTTAGAGGCAAAACTTAGCCCAAGGACTTTCAAACAGTAAGTTATGCCCCATGGGCAAGAGTTGACACTACCACATTATGTTTTGACTTATGAAATGCTTTTTAACTCTTGCCTTAGAGACAAGATTTAGCCCAATGACTTTCAAACAACAAGTTATGCCCCATGAGCAAGAGTTGGCACTACCACATTGTGTCTTGATTTATGAGATGTTCTATAACTCTTGCCTTATAGGCAAAACTTAGACCAAGGACTTTCAAACAACAAGTTATGCCCCGTGAGCAAAAGTTGGCACTACCACATTGTGTCTTGATTTATGAGATGTTCTCTAACTCTTGCCTTAGAGGCAAAACTTAGACCAAGGGCTTTCAAACAACAAGTTACACCCCATGGGCAAGAGTTAACACTACCACATTATGTTTTGACTTATGAAATGCTCTATAACTCTTTTCTTAAAGGCAGGACTTAGCCCAATGTCTTTCAAACAAGAAGTTATTCCCCATGAGCAAGAGTTGACACTACCACATTATGTCTTAATTTATGAGATTCTCTATAACTCTTGCCTTAGAGTCAAGACTTAGACCAAAGGCTTTCACACAACAAGTTATGCCCCATGGGTAAGAGTTGACACTATCATATTGTGTTTTTATTTATAAGATGTTCTATAACTCTTGCCTTAAAGGCAAGACTTAGCCCAAGGACTTTCAAACAAGTTATGCCCCATGGGCAAGAGTTGACACTACCACATTGAGTCTGGATTTATGAGATGCTCTATAACTTTGCCTTAGAGGCAAGACTTAGCCCAAGGACTTTCAAACAACAAGTTATGCCCCATAGGCAAGAGTTGACACTACCACGTTGTGTCTTTGTTTATGAGATTCTCTATAACTCTTGCCTTAGAGGCAAGACTTAGCCCAAGGACTTTCAAATAACAAGTTACTCCCCATGGGCAAGAGTTGATACTACCATATTGTGTTTTTATTTATGAGATGTTCTATAACTCTTGCCTTATAGGCAAGACTTAGCCCAAGGAATTTCATACAACAAGTTACGTCCCATGGGCAAGAGTTGAAACTGCCACATTGTATCTTGATTTTTGAGATGTTCTATAACTTTTCCCTTAGAGGCAAGACTTAGCCCAAAAACTTTCAAAAAACAAGTTATACGCCCCCATGGGCAAAAGTTAGCACTACCACATCGTGTCTTTGATTTATGAGATGCTCTATAAGTCTTGCCTCTAAAATTAAACTTAGCCCAAGAATCTCCCAAAAAAAATAAATTACTTCCCATGGGCAAGAGTTAACACTATTTCATTATGTCTTAATTTATGAGATACTCTATAACTCTTGTCCTAGAGGCAAGACTTAGTTCAAGAATTTACAAACAAGAAGTTAATGTTCTATAACTCTTTCCTTAGAGGCAAGACTTATCCCAAAGGACTTCTAAACGGCAAGTCACGCCCTTAAGTTTACTTAGATGTCAAATAAAGAAAATCTTTTTTGTGGATTGTCCAACTTTCTATTCATTAGCAAAATATAATAGAAGCTAAGAAAAAAGAAAAAAGAGAAGGAAAAAATAAAGATAGAGAAAAAAGAAAAAAAAAGAGAAGAAAAAAATAAAGGTTAAGAAAATAGAAAAAAGAGAAAAATAAGAAAATAAAAAAATAAAAGTTGAGAAAAAAAATGAGAAGAAAAAATAAAATAAAAATAAAGTTTGAGAAAAATAAAAAAAATGTAAAAAGAAAAAAAAATTAAAAAATAAAGGTTGAGACAATTAATTAAAAAAAGATAAATGAAAAATAAATAATGTTTGAGAAATAAAAGAAAAAAAAGAAGAAAAAAAATAAAAAATAAAGGTTGAGACAAATGAATTAAAACAATAAAAAAAAGAGAAAAGAGAAAAGAAAAAATAAAAATCAAGTAACAGTAAAAAAAGAGAAAAAAAAAAAGCTGAGAGACAAATAAGCATGAAAAGAGTAAAAACATTTGAAGTGTAGAGGGGCAAATATGTACTTGTTGTATACATAAAAATGAAGGCAGACTAGTCTTTAAAGAGTTTTCTTATGGGGGACAAAAATACAAAGTCACCCACTATGGGGGACATTCCATGTAATTTCCTAGATATAATTGAAATCAGAGCTATATTTATCTTGTAAACCCACCAGCAACAAATAGCTTTCTTACTAGGAGAAATATCTGTTAGAACATTTGTTCCATTTTTCTCCAATGCTTGTATTTCTTGTGTCATTGTCACCCTCCAAGGTCGATCTTTCAAGGCTTTTGAGAAGGTTGCAAGATCTTGCGTAGTAGAAATAGCTGTAGAAAATTCAATGTCGTCAAATAGAAAATTTATCACAGTTCACATAATGGTTATGGGATAAGCGGTACCTTAGTTTAATGAACTCATGATGGACTAGGCAGACTCAATTTTGGATCACAGTCACGCAACAAGACCGATGTTTTTTTCAAATCGGGCAGCGATGATGCAAAAGGAAAATCAAACTCAACAAAAATCAACATCTTAGGTGACAATGTTATTTTGTCTTGAAATCACAAAACTTCTACCCCTTCTTTCCATAAGGATATCCAACAAAATCACATCTATGACTTCTTCTCAAAAATTTATCCCTCGACCATCCTTGCTTGTGCACATACATAGCAAGCCAAATACTCAAAGATGCTTATATTTAAGAAGTCGACATATAAGATTTCATACGTTTTTTTGCCATGTGAAGTGAGGATGGGGTTAATTGATCAAGTAACATGTTGTCAACTCTCCCCAAAGTTCAATTGGTAGCTTACCTTGGAAACGCAATGCTCGCGCCACTTTCAAAAATGTAATGATATTTCTTTTTCACTCTGCCATTTTGTTGAGGAGTTTTAGTACAAGATATTTGAAAACCTATACCATATTCAAAGATATAATTTTTTAGACAGGTAAACTTCTTTCCATTATCGCTCCTAATAATTTAAGTACGCTAATTAAATTGTCTGCCAATCATAGCAAAAGTATTCTTCAAATTTTATGCAACTTATTTCTTATCAATCAATAAAAAAACCCACACACCACGAGAATAATCATGAACTACAGTCAAGAAATATGATTTTCCAAGCGAAGGAGTGGGAATATCCCCATAAATTACAAAAGAAATATAGTAGTCAAGTGCAATAAATTAAAGATCCCGCTATGCGCTGGGTTCGAAGAAGGGTCGGTCAGAGCACAAGAGTCTATTGTATGCAGCCTTAACTTGCATTTCAGCTAGAGGTTGTTCCCATATAAATTAAAAGAATCAACTAAAATTTTCTTCAAGTCTAGTTGTTCCTTCTTCAGTAGCTACTGCATTGTTTACATTGCACAAAGTTTCTAGGCAACTTGGTATATCCTGCATATCATGCAATAGCTTTAAACTACTTGTCATATTATTGGATGCCCATTTAAATAATGAGATTGCATCCGTAAAGGTTCAGTAGAAGAATTGTCATTGTAATACCCCACATTATACAATAAGTACTTATATATTTATCAAAACAATAAAGGGATAAAGGAGTAATTTTTCCAACATAGACTAAAAGAGGAAAAATGAGTAAAATAAATCAAGGGACTAAAGCCCAAAAAGGCAGCCCATCTGACAACAAGAAAGAAAAAAAAAATGAGCCTTAGCCCATTACATGTTAGTAAGGGTTCTAATATGCTCAATCCAATTAAGTGGTTTCTGCCAACCACTTTCAAAAAAGGGGAGGAAAAAAAAAGAGCTTGTTCTATTTTCCAGAGGAGGAGCACGAAGGGAAACAAAAACAAGGCATTAGCAAGTAATTAGAGAAAGAAGTAAAAGATCAAGGTAAGTTATGATTATAGATTTAATTCATATTTTTGTGGCTATTAAATTGGCGTTGAGAATGTAAGAAACAAGGGTTAAAGAAATAGAGGCACCATGAAATTTCATGAACTGAAGAGTACCTTAAAGGATTGGAATGTAAAACATTTGTATTTCAGCACATCAAGGAACAATAGGCTGACATGAAGGTTGGTTAGTTTGTTCTAGGCACAAATTTAAATAATTTTGGTACAGAATTGGATGAATAAATGGCATGATAGGTCGGAATTGATAGATATTGGACTAAATGGAATTTCCAAAGTAGGAGTAAATTTAGTTCGATGAAATAAGAAGCAAACAGGAAGTTCAGAGGGATGGGGCATTCTATATTATCATGAATTAGTATGAACGAGAAAATTAACACGAGGTTGATATGATATGATTATAGATTGATTGAAGGAAATCGTACGGATGGCTTGAGGTGACAAGTTTGTATTCCGACAAGTGTATTATGAGTAGTAACCTTCTCATAATTTGTGTTTCTTAACTTGCATAGTTTATATATAATTTTGATGAAAACAAGAGTTACCGAATGCTTTGAAATTGCACGTGGGTCAAGTCTTTTACTTGATATGATATTGATATGGTTATTTGAGATGTTTTTAATTGTTATAAGACATATTTATCATTATTTGAGATATGATTACTGCTATTGTTAAGGTTCTTCACTTACTTGAGAAATAAGTATTTTGACATGTGCTTTGTTCAAGTTTATATGTAATATGATTTGCTATGAACTTAAATGCATTTACTATTTTGAAAATGCTTTCATATGAGTACCTACTGTTTACAAAGAAAGTATAAATGGGAGTAGACCTTGATTTGGATCCCGTAGCTAATGGCGCATTCGTTAGACCTGGTGCACCTTGTATTTACAGAGTACTGATACAACCCTCGCTAGTGGGAAGGTAGAACTAGCATATTGCTACCGATCTCCCTCGAGTAGGGACCTACTGATAAGATATTTGACTCCTTTACGAGGGGTCCACTGTTATTGGCTATTTCTTGAAGTAGTATGCCACACTGATTACATGATTCATTCTTGAAAACCTCCAAAACATATGAAATATTTGATATGATATAGTGTTTTATTGAGTTTATTACTGAAAAGGTATTTGATTTTGCTTACATGGAATAACTAAGACTTCTTATTGTTACTGTTCCTAAAGGTTACACTTACCTCATGATAATTTTGATTAATATACTAGCATGTTTTCTGACTTGTCCTCATTAAAACAGTTGTGGTTAAGTGTTATTACTCATTGACCTAGCGTCTCACTCTTCGTTAATTTTTTTTCCAGAGAACACAGGTGACGGTGAGGATTGAGCATACGAGTTGGCATATTCCTGGTGAGCCCCGCACTTGTTCGCATGGTCAAAGCCTTATTTATTTGTTATGGTCTTTTCCTTAAAACTCTTAGAGTCGCTCCATAGCCACTTCATTTGAGTTTGAGTATTGTTTTGTTATTATGGACTTGTGGAGTATTTGACTTCTTCTCATATTTTGGAGAGGGATTTCGTATTGTTGTTTTATGGTGAATGGATTGTTGATGATATTGGTGAATTATTTTGGTGAAGTTGGTTGTGGTGTTATTGATTTGAAACAGGGAAATTTCTGATAGGCCTAAAAATAGGGGAAACTCTGCCCGATTTTCTGTAGAATCCTGACAAGGCTTGCTTTGGAGTTTTAACCTCCTTAGCGTCAGTCATTGTCCTATTTTGGGTCGTGAAAAAGTTGGTATCAGAGCCTAGGTTATTTCTGTAACTATTGGAGCACACAGTAGTAGTAGAATCTCAATTATGGTTATGTTGCCGGCCATTCCTATAATCGAGATTTTGCGAGAGTGTGATAGGATGTGTCTTGTCTTTTTTCTCATTCTTCCTTACGTGTGTGATGTTTAGGAGTAATTAGATGAATCTAACCGTATTTGTTTTGTTAATTCGATGGCTTGCACTCGAGCAACAAATGGCAGAGCTACGCAAGCTGCACCTTAGACAGTTAATGCCACCTCTGGCAGGCAGCCAACTTCCACAACTAGGGGAAGAGGCGGAGCTCACAGAAAGGGCCGAGATAGGGGTCGTGGCATTACCACAGGGAATCGCACTACCATATCAAGAATTTCAAGAGAGCACACTCCAGAAATGAGTGCTAACCCACCTCCACTATCACATGAAGGTAATACTGCTGAGGCACTTGCTTCCATGCAAAGAGTCATAGAGGACTTGGCCGATCGAATGGATAGGCAGGAGAGGGTTGGTCAGCATAATACTGCATCTGTACAGCCACAGCTACAGGCACCTGCATAGACTTACAAGTTTGGAAACAAAGAGGTATCTTTGCAGTAGTTTCTGAAGTTGAGATCTCCAAGGTTCACTGGTTCAGATAGTTCAGCTGATCCTCAAAGCTTCTTAGATGACACACTCAAGGCACTGCGTGTGATAGGATGTTCGAGTGAGAGGGCTTTGGAGCTTGCATCTTACAAATTGGAGGACATGGCTAACACATGGTATGATACATTATTGCTAGGAAGGCCTACTGGAGCAGCACCACTGACATGGGATGAGTTCACCAAGTTCTTCATGGATAATTTTCTTCCTGACAGTCAGAGGCAGAAATATGCAGATTAGTTTGAGAAATTGATCCAGACTCAAGATATGGATGTGTCAACTTATAACACCAAATTCTGCAAGTTGGCTAGGTATGCTCCTTACTTAGTGTCCACAGAAGTAGCTCGAGTTCAGAGGTTTGTTAATGGGTTGGTTAGTCGTCTCTACAATGCAGTAGCCCCACAGATGAAGATTTTGACTTATTATAAGGCAGTTGAACTTGCTAGAAAAACTGAGGACAAGGTTCGTGCAGAACGTGCAACTTATGATGTTCGTAAGAAGGCTAAGATGGGGGAATCTTTCAGCGGTGACTTTAGTGCAAGTCGCAAAGCAGGAAATCAGGAAAAACAGCAGGGCCATCAAGCAGGGATAGATTCGGTTTCACAATCTGCATATAAGCCACCTTCTAGATAAGGTACTCAGGGATTTTCAACATCTCATGGAAATTACAATTCTGGGAAGATATAAGCCACTGCTCCATCCTGCCAGACTAGTGGCAAATCACATGTAGGCCAGTGTCGTATTTTGACTGGAGAGTGTTTTCCCGAATAGGACAACCTTTCGAAATGCTGCTGAATCCATGGGTAGGCAAGAGAGAACCAGGCGAACTAAAAGATCTTAGTAGCCAGAGGAAAAGAAAGCAAAAGCAATTCCCGTAGTAGCGGCGGGAAAAATGGAAGCTGCCTAAATCATGAAAATGGGGTTGTGGGAGAGCAATAAAACCATCGTGCAGCTAGGCGAAGTAGCTCGAATGTTGCACCCTAGATGGCAAAAGTCCAGTAGTTGAAAGCATTACTAGCTTAGGTTCTGACCCTAGTAGCATGGAGCACATCGAATCTCATATGAATCAGCAAGGACCACCTTGCAAGGCTAAATACTCCTGGGTGACTGATAGCAAAGTAGTACCATGAGGGAAGGGTGAAAAGAACCCCCATCAGGGATTGAAATAGAACATGAAATCGTAAGCTCCAAAGCAGTGGGAGGATCTAGGGCTCTGACCACGTGCCTGTTGAAGAACGAGCTGGCGACTCATAGGTAGTGGCTTGGTCAATAGAACCCACCGGAGCCGTAGCAAAAACAAGTCTTCATAGGGCAATTGTCACTGCTTATGGACCCGAACCTGGGTGATCTATCCATGACCAGGATGAAGCTTGGGTGAAACTAAGTAGAGTTCCAAACCGACTGATGTTGAAGAATCAGCGGATGAGTTGTGGTTAGGGGTGAAATGTCACTCGAACCTAGAGCAAGCTGGTTCTCCCTGAAATGCACTGAGGCACACCAGTTGACTGGACATCTAGGGGTAAAGCACTATTTCAGTGCGGGCCGTGAGAGTGGTACCAAATCAATGCAAACTCTAAATACTAGATATGACCTCAAAATAATGGGGGTCAAGGTCGGCTAGTGAGATGATGGGGGATAAGCTTCATAGTCGAGAGGGAAAAGGCCTGGATCACCAGCTAAGGCCCCTAAATGACCGCTCAGTGATAAAGGAGGTAGGGGTGCAGAGACTGTCAGGAGGTTTGCCTAGAAGCAACTACCCTTAAAAGAGTGCGTAATAGATCACTGATCGAGCGCTCTTGCACTGAAGATGAATGGGGCTAAGCAATCTGTCGAAGCTGTGAGATGTAAATATACATCAGCAGGGATATTTGAATTCCTTTTCTACTCTTTCCAGTATTTTATGAAAAATAGCAATTAGGAATAAAGAATATATATCAAAGAAAGGTTTAACTGTTGGAATCATTTTTTCCATTTCTATTTGAAACATTTCGGTCATTAGTGAATTAGGTGAAAGTGCGGAAAGAGAGGATTCAAACCCTCGGTAAACAAAAGCCTACATAGTAATTCTAATGCTACGCCTTAAACCACTCGTCCATCTCTCCTACATAATGATTATGACCCTAAAACAGAGTGAATAGCGAGTCATTCTTAAACAATTATTGATTGGATAGGTACGACCAATCCATTCTAACTAGAAAAATAAAACATTTGGCATTCCCGTTTTCTTTTTTTGAATATCCTCCTTCCTTGGATTAGTACTGGGACGCATATATCAAAAGCTCAGTGTGAAATTTGAATGAGATATATCTTTCTTTTTTCAAATTCAAAATGTTCATAATTGAGGTTACACAAAATTGAAGCCAGAAAAGAAAAAAGTGGAATCTGGAAAAGTATACTCTAAGGGTAATGTAAATGAGTGAAATTCACTTTGTATCGTACAGGAAAGGAATTCCATTTTTGTATGTGCTCCCGATAAAAAGAAATAAGGTACTCTATTTCATTACATACATGGATCGGGTTGAAAAACCAGACTCAATCTCTCTTGGAATCCTGAATATGCCAATAAATAATGAATTGTACTAATCCACATATGTCTCTCTCCCATCAATCGGTACTAGTTGAAGTAATTAAAAAATCCCCTTTCCTTACAATCAAGTGGCCCAAGGGCCACCTTTGATGAGAAATGCGAAACAAAAAAGGAAAAAAAAAGATCTCCCGTTGGGAATGAAATTATGCTCCTTGTACCCCTTTCACAGAAAATGAAAACATGAATTGATATATTTATTGAATCCATCGGTACTGACGGAGCTCGAACCCGCAGCTTCCTCATAGACAGGGCGGTGCTCTGACCAATTGAACTACAATCCCGAAAAAATTAGGTGTACAGCCTAAAATCAATTTAGATTCGAACCATTTAGTTTCATTGTGTTGTAAGAGAGACAAATGATATACTTTATTATTATTATTATTATCTAATTTTATATATTTATATATATATATATATATATATTATGAAAATAAAATTTAGTAGACTCATAGTGGGCAAATTCATGAATTGAATCAAATGGGGCCTTTTAATTTAACAAATTGGAACTTAATTAAACTAAAGAGTCATGCTCTTTAAACGCCTTATAAGAAAAAGAAATAGGCTTAAGTCATCGCTTCCAATCCGATAAAGGATTTTTTTCATTTTCCACGAAAGTCCATCCCAACAATTGTTGCAGAGGATATAAATATATCAATATGAAGAAAAAAAAAGTTAGCCGCCTGGAGAGTCGTTTTTTCGTTTTTAAGTGGAATGTTCATTATCATAATAAGTAGTCTATTAGGAGAACTGCTATCTCACTATAGAGTATACTCTTCCTCATCTTTTATTATTCATCTTTTATGTCCTGGGACATAGATATTCTAGATACCCCCTTCTATTATGAATCGTCAAAGTCTTCCTACTTCTCCATTGTTACAATCAGATCTGAAAAATGAGAAATCAATCAAAATGGACCTGAATTGAATCATGACTATATAAGCTATTCTGATATTAAGAAATTTAATATAGATTGAATTCGTGGAAGCGGACCTTTGATTTTCTTGGACCATGTAAGAATTCGTCGTCCGATTGAATCTGCTTTTTCCTGGATGCTCTATAGGAATCCATCGCTATTCCTTTCCTTCACCGATAAAGGTTCATCCCGAGTCACAAGAGCAATCTCTTTTTTTTCATTCTTTTTTCTTTTCATTATGATAATGCAAGAGGTCAGAAATCTGGTTGTTTCTGATGATGAAAAGAGTTTTTATCTTATGTGAAATTTATGAAAACCCGAAATATCGGTAATGTTAGAAGACGAAATATATCTATTATAGATTATAGATATTGATAGATTATAGATTATAGATATTGATAGATTATAGATATAGATTATAGATAGATTATAGATTATAGATTATAGATATAGATATAAATTATAGATAGATTATAGAATAGATATAGATTATAGATACATGAACGATGAAAAAGGAACTTCAATAAGCACATTTTCAGACCCACAAAACGTTTGTAGTAAATTTAATGGTGAAAGGGCAAATCATATACCAAAATTTTTGCGAATGTGTTCTACTTTAGTGGTTTTTTTAAAATAAATAAATAAATAAAATATGTTTGCCTGTTTTGTTTGATAACAATTTCAGGTAAATAGGTATACATACATGCATTCTGCATTTACATAGCTAATTTAATTTAATTAATTTTAATATTAAAAAATTAAAATTAAAATATACATCTCTTAATTATAATTAAGTGATAAATGTGTGTACAAAAAACACTTGTATTTATTCATTTGTATATATACCTGAATGTAGGAATACTTATCGGACAGATTGGGTAGATAATTATGCTTAACGATTTGGCTTATCAGATATTGACTTTTAAGTGTACTAATTCATTAGCCAATTAATAAGATATCGTTTGGTTCGGTATCATGTTAATTAGTAATTATCGTGCACTTATTGAGCGATGTATTGGCTCAATCATTTCAAGATCACTTCTTTCAGTTTCAATCACCAATATATTAATCTCCCATCAAACAAAATAATTTTGCGGATACATGCACATAAGCATTTATTAAACTAATATTCACCATTACAACGACTTATTATAATTTCAACACCAAAACATGAAGAAAAGGGTCAATCGAAAAACCTTTTACTAAGAAGCATCAAAAGTCCAAAAACAGAGAGCAAAAAGACTTGTTTTGGTTTGATCAATTTTAAGCAGCGACAGAATATTAAATTCACCTTTAGGGTTAATAATTTGTAAGAAGAAATATTTAAAAGTAAAAATATAAGTATGATAATTCTTAACGGGTTAAAGGTTTACCTTATAAAAAATTGAGTAATATGCTCCCAGACAATAAATCGTTAACTATAAAAATTTTATCTGTTCACTAAATGTTAATCTAATAACTCAATATTAGTAAGCTAATAAGTTAATTTTATGATTGACTTATTGGTTATGGTTTGATATTGAACCGTCTTACCTGAATGTGAGTATATTTTTACTATATTTGAAATCAGGGATGTAGATTTATTCCATATATCATTTTTTTTTTAAAAAAAAGAGGCCGTTCTAGAAAAAGTAAAAAAGACACTTTATCATAATTGACCAAATGCCGCAATTGTTTTGTCTGCATGGGACCAAAATTATTAGAGAAAAAAAGAAAGAAAAGAAAGGCAACCAATAGATAAGGAAAACCGAGAAACATGCTTATTCACACTTGCAGAGTAAGAATTTTTATTAAGGGATTCAAAATATGAAAAAATTGTATACTAAAGAAATTAAAGAAAAATCAACATCTATAAATAAGTTTAATCTTATATATATTGTATGATTTTTATTCATAATTGTACACATATAAAAACAACAACAAGAAAGTAGTCGAGAAAAATTTAAGTTATATATAATATCAAAATAATCTAAAAAAAAATTATTCCATCAATTTTATTTAATCAACACCGGTAAGTTATTTATAACATGTTATTATTCTGTTATTCAACGTATCATATGGTCAGGTTTTAATGAAACATTACATGTTATTTGGGAGAGGTTGACACGAGGGGAAGCGAGATTAAGATGGTTTGAACATGCAAAGACACAAGGTGCAGACGCCCCACTAAGGAGGTGCGTGAGGTTGGATATAACAGGCGAGGGGGAGTAGAGGTAGGCCGAAGAAGTATTGAGAGAGGTGATTAGACAGGACATAGCGCATTTTTAGGTTACCGAAGACATGACCTTAGATAGGAGGATGTGGAGGACGTGTATTAGAGTAGAAGATTAGTCGGGAAGAGTGTTGTCTTGCTTTCGAGGTTTAGGCTTGTTGGTATTTGTCGTGTTCTAGCCTTAGTTTAGGGTTTAGTCGTAGATGATGAGGTGGAGCTGATCTCTGCTCGTGATATCTATCATTGTGGTTTATTGTGTTTTGATTATTGCACTATTTTGTGGTTGATTATTTTTTTTCCTGGTAGACTTTGCACTGTCTCCTTGTTAGTTGCTATATTTTCTTCATTTGTTACCTATGTTTTATATCTAATTTTGCTACACTATAACTGAGGGTATTTCAGAAAAAAAATCTCTATCTCTTCGAGCTAGTGATAAGGTCTGCGTACACTTTACCCTCACCAGACTTTACTCGTGGAATTTTATCGAGGATGTTATTGTTGTTGTATAATATCATGATGGTGTAAGAAACTTTATACATTGTCAGTGCTCGTCTCTTTCACTAAAACTAAGTCTTTTTTTACAATTCTTATTTGCTTTTTTTTTTTTCAATGATTGCCCTCTACAGTTTGAGATATTTCACTTTAAATATCACTTCTTGCCTTAGGAAAAACACCACAACAAGACTAGTAAATTTTAGACACCTTTGATAATGGCTCTTTCTTGTAGCTTAGTGTCCAAAACCATGCTAATATTTCCTAGCTTCAAGCCATGTCTCCTCAAGACGATTATAGCCATGTGAGTTAACATCATACCCTTTTTTTTCCTTTAAA
The DNA here is from genome assembly GCA_031232105.1 of Capsicum rhomboideum. NCBI lineage: Eukaryota > Viridiplantae > Streptophyta > Magnoliopsida > Solanales > Solanaceae > Capsicum > Capsicum rhomboideum. The sequence continues at coordinate 15,382,434 of CP124712.1, forward strand.
AAATGCATGCAAACTAATTTTTTAAAAATATTCCTCTACTGTACGAAATATATCCGTTATACTTTCGAGGTCATTCATAATTTTGTTGTTAGAAAATCGCATCAGACCTGTCCTTAATCTTGTTGAAACTCCTAACAGAAGCAGAACGAATAATAATTCTAAACCATAAGTGAAAATTAGAGAGGTAATAATGGGGACTTTTAACCTAAAGTTCTTTTTATATATATATAATCATCGTGTTCAGATCAGTTTGCATGTACTTTCATTAATTTTACGAGGTACCTATATATTGCCTTCCACTAGTGCAGGTATTAGGTAGTTTTCTCCACCAAAGCTTAGACAGATGAGAAGAAATCAGTTAGTCATGTTTTTGCCTTTGCTAGAATTTGAACCCGAAAACCAAGATTCTCAAGCCATTTCATTAATCACCCTTGGATGGCCTTTTCCCTAAAGTATTTTAACACGTAGAATTCTTGTTGGAGCTCCATATATAATTCTAACAGAGACAACATTTTGTTAACGGAAGATATTTTGAATAGTAAAGGAGTAAATTTGAACAGTCACTCGTTTACAGTTATGTGTGTTTTTTCCACTTGATGTTTCCTCATGATTTATTGGCTTTTTGCAGAAGATGCACACACACAACAAAGAAGCCACCACCAAGACCAACCATAAAAACAAAACCACCACAAAACAATAACTACAAAGACAAGAAGGAGACTCTGATGACAGAGGAGAAGAGTAACCTAAAGCTCCAAGAAGATAATTCAATGGTCAAAACAAATTAAATAAGGATCTTGTTTGTTGAAGATCATAATAAGTCATCTGTACTTGGTATAAAGTTATCCGTCAAGTAGCAAATGCTTTTATAATATTTTCAGTTGAAGAGTTAATCCAAATAGTTGTCCAATCAACTGCATAAATTTCAAATAATCGGTAAATGTATGTTATATGTATGATTCATGTATAATATGTATATAATCATGTATAACTATTGTAATTTATGTATCCTGCGAGAAAAAATAAGCCGTGAATTCGACTGTTTGTTTGTGTAAAAATTCCTTAATTACTATTATAATGAATAAAGTGGTCCTTTTTCCTCTCGGCATATTAAAAGTAGTACGATATTTTATTTTTTCATAGGTGCTTAATTAGGTTGCAGCGTAAAATTCTCAAATAGCCAATGTTCAACACTTGTAATTGAAATTTACTACCATGGAGTTTTAAGTTTCACATGCAAAACTTTAGGATAATTGTTATAGAATTTACTTGAAATTTGAAATTTCATGATAATAATTATATATTTCATAAAACATAATATATAAAACAGAATCAAAAAATGACAACACCAACCGGGCAAGTTCTAGATCAAACAAACAGCACAGAAGTCAATGAGTACCTCACACACACATATCAAAAGGGGTTCTATCATTAACCATCAGTCAATCAAACAGTGCACTAGTCTAACTACACAAATTATTAGTACCAATACTAGCATGATGTCGAAAATTGAGCCATACAGGTCAACAAGCAAAGCAATAATACACTAAGCACAGTTTTGGAGGGTTATCATTTTACAACTTCATGCACAACTAGATGCTACAATGTGACCACCAACGTTTTTCAAACTATCCAGTACCTATTTACAGACTTAACAAAAAAACACAAAGCACAAAACATCTTAATCTAGACATGCCGGTTCAACATAAATGAAACACTCTCCAGAAAAGAAGCAAGGCAAGAAAACCCCTTGGGTGACACAAAACAGCCTCCACCCCCATAAAAAAGAACATGCATAAAAATACAAAACCGTGGATGTGGGAACTTACCTGTGGCGCTCTAGGCGTTGTCGCTGCAGAGTGGGATCTAGATGCGACCCTAGTCTCCTCTATAGTGAGAGGTAGAGTAATGATTGGAGTGGTGTCGTACTCAGTGGTGGATGGTGATAGAGTAATTAAAGTTTTTGACTCTACAGTAGGCTCAACTTTTCTGCTCTGGTTGGTAGACTCATGTGCCACACTCGAAGATGTCACACTAGCTCCTCGGGCTCTCCATCTCTTTTCCTTCTTATGCTACTTCATTTTACAATGCCTCATTGCTTCCTTCATTGCTCTTTTATCCTCCTTTTGTTCCTTTTTGTTGACCGCTCATTATCATCATCATGCTCACGCACTCTCTTACCCAAGGCTTTAGGAGGTTTGACTAACAAATCAATCAAAGGCTTCTCCTCCTCCGACTCTTCTGGTACGTTAGTAGGAAGGTTAAGGAACACCTGGGCAGGTCTAGATTGCAACTCAGCAATATCGGGTTGGGCCTATTCCAACTCTACAGCAAACTTACTCATATCAAGATCGGCAACGACTTTCAACCTCTCATTCACCCTTACCTCCATGTCATCTATTAGACATAAAGGGTCGAGTAAGGTGCAAGTGTGGTAGAAATGTCCCTATCTACAAATGGGCCCAACTTCTGTACAAATAATTCCATCTGATATTCAAACCTCTCGACCCTCTTAATCCACTTCACAAAATTTAGGGGCATAAATGCATAGGCTGAGGCTCGAGCCGCAGTGGATGTAGTGTCAGCAGAATCAGTGGTCGGGGTGGTGCCAGTAGCACTGGATGTAGAGGGTGTGAAGGTAGTACCTGGAACTTCTGTGATAGTTGACTCCATACTGTTGTCTCCTCCCAATACCTTTGTAGGAAAAGTAGGCTCCCCCTCGGTCTGACTACCTGACCCAAACACTTGGGGCACTATCTTATGCTCCCAAAGCTCATTCTTTGTCTCATCTCTGGACTTGTCAATATCCTACTTCCTAAAATCTATCACATGATAATCTATCCCTTCTAACACAGGAACTTTGGCCTTTTCGTACAATCGAGTCACAAGACATAGAAGTGGAAATGAAATGGTAGGCCTCTATGCTCGAACTCATATCTTATCCACTATAATTATGCTAAAATTCAACTTGAAGCTGGACTTGAGGCTAATCACCAGAATTCCTCTCTCATTTCTCTACTATTATTTCTAAATTTGATATATATTCAATTGGGATAGAGATTTGCCTAGCCTATTGAGGTCTCCCAAATTACACCTCCCAAAAGAAGTATAAAGTGGTCGCTGTCAAATATAGAACCCAACTAGGTTGGGGTCGATCCCATGAGGAATAGGTTAAAATCTCTATTCATATACGTTTATATAATCAATTAGTAAATAATTTCTAGTAATTGAGGGGGGGGAGGGGTTGGAATTCTGATTGCAAATAGAGACAATTGTTGATTTTGTTAAGTTTGTATTCAATAAATAAGAGGCACTAGGACTGTGTTCCCCATAACTTCATAACTCCATAGGTTCTTCATACTAGTGATCTCTCTCGGTGCTTGGCATGTAGAATCTATAGGTTTTATTCACCTAATCATCTTTTCACACTTGTTTAGATGACTACCCTTAAGTACGTTTTCTTGTCTCCTGAGTTTTGCACTACTAACCCCTATCTTGGATTCCAGATTAGCTTTCTTGGATTATCATCTTAAGCTATTAATTGAAGGTTCATAGCTCCAAGTCTCTGTTGTTTATTCCTTTTTCCCATCTGTTTCCCCTCCTTTCGTCCAAAGTAAAGATAAGGTAAGTTTTAATGTTTACGACTATTAAAAAGCAATCAAACAGAAGAGAAAAAAATACATGCCCAAACATCTTTTGAGAATCAGTTAGTACTACGAACCCTACTTCGTTAATCCGTCATGGTTTCCACAACCCTAGTTGTGGTATTTAGCCGCTCATGATCATAAGAACACAACAATAATTCTAGAAAGAAAGCATAATTATGACTTACAAAGAATAAGTGAACAACCAAGAATCTCAATTATGAATCAAAACCCTAAAAATCGATGTTTACAACTTACAAAAACAACTATATGTCTCAAAAGTAGTAATAGAATGTAAACTGAAACAATATACCTATTAGGAGTATTTATAGACATAAAAGAATCCTATCCTAAACACAATAGGATTTGCAGATTCGACACCTTGGATGAAGGATAGGACAATCGTGGGTTGATCCCATGATCATTCCTTGTGCTCGTTGTTGGATAATACCCTTTTGCTAACTTTCAGATGTTTGTTGGGACGATGCTCATGACGAGCTCGTTGTTTCAAGGGACGATCATTGTATCCTCTCATTAGTTCCACCTTGGATTTTCACTTTGCAGGAACTCCTTCCATGATCTTCAGAATGAGATTGTCATTTCCTCTAATGATCGTGGGATCTCTCGCCTATTTGATATTCAGAGTTAACCCTCTCTACTTCTTCTAACAGCAACATAGGACAACCGTTGTCAGCTCCAACGATCGTTGGATGACTCATATGATGCCCTTAAGTTTCATTTTTTGCACTTTACTTCTCCAGACTTGTTTAATCTGCAAATACCATAAAACCACATCATACTCACATATACATGCCTTTAAACTAGAAAATTTCTCTTATTTTGAGCATCGAAAGGGTTGTAAGTGCATGACACGTCACCTACTAGTGGGTCAGCGGAGTGTCACGACCCAAAATAACAAGGGTTGTGATGGTACCTACCCTAACCCAATCATGGTAGGTAAGACAAACTCAACAAACTCAAAATAAAGGTAAATAGTAAAATACCGATATGATTAACTAATAATAACTCTGAACATACTAAAGCTAAAGTAAAACAGTACAACAAAATATCCCAAGACATTATTGTCACAAGTACAAGAATGAAACCTAAAACTGAATATCAAAAACCAAAATAATAAAAGATAGATGAAATTGGGACAATCTTCAAATATAGGAGCTCATCACAATTTCAAAAACAACAACAACTCACACTAGGATCTGTATCAAAAGGATGCATAATAGTAGGAGTGAGTATAACAAATAGTACTCAGTAGGCATCATAGGCCGACTGGGCTCAAGAAAATGCTATAATGAGTAGAGAATACTAAAATAACCCTGCACGTAGAAAAGTCCAAACAGTTCAATACAACAATCACTAAAGATCACCTCAAGACACAACAATAATCAAGAATAATGTAATGTTGTGTTATGCAATGGCCAACGCCTATCGATATACACGTTATCCACAGTGGTATACTGTGAGATGGACCCCATAAGAAACTCGAAAGGTCCATGTACTCTGTTAGAAATCCTGCCTCAAATGAAATCATAACCCATCTAGAATCCTACCTCAGACTAAATCAATAGAAGGCATCATATCTCACTATCTGGTTTCCTACCTCAGACCATATCAATAGAAGATGATTTAATTTGTTTCAAAAATTAGTGTTCCTAATGGTACAATCTAGTGATCCATGAGATGAATAAATATGCATGATCAAAAATGATAAAATGAAGCTAGATACAACATATTCGAAAAAAATCTCAAAACATTATTCGACTTATGAACACAGGCTAGAGCCTCAAAATCAAGTCAGAAATCCAAATAACATATCACTAAGATGGTATAAGCCTCAATTTGGGAATCACAACAATCCATCTTATTTACTGCTATAATATAACAATTCACCAAACTATAGTATGCTTTACACTATAAATCCGCACCTAAGCAAAGTCTAAAGAAAGTTAGGCTATAACCTACCTCGAAGCCAAACCGCAAGCAACTAACGGTCATAATATAGCATCCCCCTTCCAAATGGCTTCAAAACACTCTAATATATCAAGACTAAGTTCTACACATAACTATGAGTCCATCAATACCCATATTGTTATACCTTTATTTCGGATTCAAAAAGTTAACCCCGAGTCACCAAGGGAAAAATTGAAATATAATTTGAAAAGCAAGTTACCCATAACTCAAGGAGTTCAAATCTGAAATTTTGTTGAAAACGAAGTTAAATTTGACTATGAAATCATTAATTTATCATTCTTTAACTTTAACTAAAAAACCTCATATTTCGAAGCTGAAAAATCAAGATTTGAAAATCAAATCATGAAATAATCATAGAATAATGTGTAAAAGTAGTGTAATGATCTTACCCAAAGAAGAATTATTGAAAAACACCTTCTGAATTTCCAAAAATGAGTTTCCAAGCTTCAAAAATTGAGTTATGAGATTTTAAATCGAAAATGAGATTTTAAATCTATCCCAGCGAAGTCCTTTTTTCTGAACGCTAGATCCTCATTGCTTTCGCAAAGACATCGGACCAAGACCAATCGCGTTCACCTTGGTCTGGTCATGTTCACGTTAGTACGATTGCGTTTACGTAAAAGGAAACCTGGATTCGGCCCGGCACCCTTCTTCGTGATCGCGAATCCACCTACACGATCGCGATGACTCACCATCACATAATTTTGCGGATGCGAAGGAGGAATATCAACTAAACCTGTAGATGTTTCATCAATAATGGGAGAGTTTAGAAATTCACCAAAAGGACCCTCGAAATTTATTTGGAATGTTGTGAATACAGTCCAACTATGCTACTAGACTAAAATTGACATTTTGGACTCAATGAAACCATTAGATTCACGAACGGAGGTCGTTATAAATGGGTATTGACCGAAGTAAACTTGTCACGACCCAACTAATCGAATCGTATGAGCATTACTCTAATCCATCTAGATAAGAGAACCCTTACCACCCCTTTCAAAATACATGCGGAAGTCAATTAAGAAGCAGGAATTACTTCATCAAGTCAGACTTTATTCTCATAGTTATCGGTGAGTCCTATAATATCCAACCCTTAAGGTCCCTTACCCTTAACCACTCGTATTTAAGACCCTTATATAATACTTAACCTTGTTCACTATACCGGTTATACACTAACACCCTAACATCTTTAGATTCATTTAAAGTCCACACGGATTAATTAATATATAATAACATCCCACGTACCCCATCTCAAATGCAATAACTGATATACCATCGACCATAGACATGTCATAGTCACCAATACGAACACCTATCAAGTAGCCAGATCTCAAGTTCATAACACTTAACCTTTATTTACCTGCTATCGAGTTAACATAGACAACAACTCAAGTCAACATGCCACTCCCAATAAGACTCCAAGTCAACAACCATGATTCAAATAATTATATTAGCCATGTCTCAGTTACACAAGTAATTAGGTAATGCAGAATTATACCACCCTTACAATTCACCCGGACCACTCAACTATCCATTCCATCAAATATATAGATAATAATCATGAATTCCGGTTTATATCCAAAAACCAAATATAGAAAGTCATCACATAATGTTCGATTCACCCAAGGAACCCATCTAACAAGCCAACACTTAATTCCCGGTTCTCCTAAGGAATCAAAAAATCTAATAAATAAATAAATAAGATTGGTCCACTCAAGGAACCAACATACATATTAAGTAAACAGATAAGCCCGGTTCCACTCAAGGAACCAATATATATATCAAGTAAATAGTTAAGCCCGGTACTACTCAAGGAACCAACATATATATCAAGTAAATAGTTAAGTCTGGTTCGCTTAAGGAACCAACATAGATATCAAGTAAACAGTTAAGCCGGTACTACTCAAGGAACCAACATATATATCAAGTAAACAGTTAAGCTCGGTTTTCTCAAGGAACCAACATATATATCAAGTAAATAGTTAAGCCTGGTTCACTCAAAGAACCAATATAATCAAGTAAACAGTTAAGCCTGGTTCGATTAAGGAATCAATATAATCAAAAAAATATGTAATCCCCGATTCACTCAGCAGTGCGACCACTTAAGCGATCATTTGGTTGCTTAAGCGGGAGTCGTTTACGCAATATTTGAGTAGCTTAAGCGGCCAGCTGAGGTTTCCCCCTTGCCATTTAAGCATAGGCCTCATCGCTTAAGCGGATGTCGCTTAAACGACATTCATCCGCTTAAGTGAAGGCTGACTACTTTGCCTTGGTCGCTTAAGCGAAGACCTAGCCTATTAAGAGGTGATCGCTTAAGAAATCATTTAGCAGCTTAAGCGGCCATCGCTGAATCAGTATATAAATTCTTTTTCTTGATTTCTCCTCCATTTTTGAGTATTTGAGCTCCGGGTTTGAGAGTTTTTGGGCAATTTCTTCACTTCTCAAGCTTTGGTAAGCTCCATAATCCTTTTTTCATCTTTTACTTCGATTATATCTTCTAAACTTCCTTTAAATGGTGATTTTGAAATGGATTTTGGGGGGTTTTGCCCGAAAAGTTTAAAAAGAATTTTCATCAATTAAACACTCATTTTTAATTCAATTTTGCTTAGGTTTCCTTCTATGGGTTCCTTTGATCATGTATAATGGTTTTCTAAATAAAAACTCCAGTTTTACCCCATTCATTTTCAAAACTCTTTTTTGAGGTCCATTTTGGACCCGATTTAAATATGAATAATTTGGATATTGTTGGCTTTCTTTTAATGCGTAGATGATCCATTTATGGGTTTTGTTAATTCTGAGGCCATTTGAGAGGGGAAAGCTCCATGTTGAAGCACTTTAGACCCGAATTTCATTATTTTGAGGTAGGTTATGGCTTAACTTCCTTCAGATTGAGCTGAATAGTTAATATATAGGTAAAGTATATTATGGGTTGGAGAGAAAGGCTATGGGGTTCATATTTGGTAGATATTTTTATTGTTGTGTGTCCGTGTGGGGGCTTATTTTGTATGGATATTGACTTGAGATATTTGATATTATATGTAGCCCATGTGGGAGCCTTATTTGACATCATTTGGCCTTATCTGTGCACTTAGATGCCTTATTTTTAGATATGATGCCCATGAGAGGGCTTAAATTGTTATTATGGGCCTTATTGAGCCTTAATTCCTTTGATCATGATTGAAATACCCGAAAGAGGGGTTGACATGGTATTAATGATGTCTGATATGCATATTTATTCCAATGGTACTCATCTATAGTTGATAATCATGAATCGATGGACATATTGATTTGATTTCTGAGCTCACCCATGTATATACGTATTGAATCAATTTAAAGATCTTCATACTGATTTTATTGTGAGCATTACATCATCATTCCATATTTAAAAATTCATGAGACACTGTTACCATTTAGGAACTCTATTTTTGAAAAAAAATAAGGTATTTTTCTAAAAACCCTTTCGTGAACACAAGCCAGAAAGGAGAGTTGAGATTGAGATTGAGATATGAGATATAGTATATGGGTTGCAAACCCCCCATGGATCCTATTGTGGAGTTGCGAATTCGATAGGTATATACTAAAAGTCATGCGATGACTTTCATCATTCCACCACATCATCACTATTGCATGGCATTTCATTTCATTCGCATATTCAATGTTTTCATAGTTCTTGACTTGTCTTCATTTCTTGTATTTCACTGCTTACTTGTACTATTTAGTTCGATATTATTTTAGAACTGTTAGTGAAGACGATGAGAGCTATTATTTGGAAACTTTTTTGCTTGTAGGTTACGTGCTTATAGCCTATGATACCTATTCAGTACAAGTGGATCTGTACTCATCCCTACTATGCCCTTTTAGTGAAGATCCAGGTCTGAGTACTAGACGCGGCAGTTGAGTTCGTGCGAGGTTGAGTAGTTCTTTGAGGTACTGATATGCTCCAGAGTTTGGGGCTGAATTTTGGACCTCATCTTATCCTTTTATATCTTTACTTACTTCCTGAGACAGAGTTGTGTTTCAGTATTCGGATTGTATTATATGCTCTTGCCTTTTGACACCATTTCTTAGGATTTGTTATGATATTTATTTCTTACTTTCGTTATTATTGTACTTGTATTTGGTCTGATATTATTCTACAAGTCTCGCCTTAATTGTTTAAGTGTTGAATTCTGTTTCACTTTATCAATTTGGGTGATCGGCTTAATTATCAAGGCTGGGTCGCAACAAGTACCGTCATGACCTAGTTGTTTTGGGTTGTGACAAATTAGTATCAGAGCACCAGGTTTCACCAGTCTCATAGTGTAAAATCAGAATGTCTAGTATAGTCTCGCGGATCGGTACATAGACTTCCCTTTCTATCTTCGAGAGGCTGTAAGATATCTTTAGGAAAAACTTCTCTAATTTGATTCCTTATCGTGCGAGTTGTTCTTACCCAATGTTCTAAGTTGTGTTCCATTTTTTTTTACACAGATGGTGATGACTAGGTCTCGAGAGGCTAGGGATGTTGAGCCAGCACCCGAGGATGGAGCCCATATTAGGGGAGAGGTAGGGGTCATGGATGACATCGAGGTAGAGGACAGGCACGACGAGCTTTCCTTATCAGAGGTAGTGCTAGAGGGATCTCCCCTGACCCCGACGTTGGGCATGGAGAGAATATGCGGCTGGCACAGGTTCTACAGGGTACTGCTACCTCGATATTAGAGGGCTTGTTGGTTCGTTTGCTAACCCATTTGGAGGGTATTCCTTTGAGTGCACCGGGTGTTCCTCCAGTTTTGAGTGTTTTATCGCCTTCAGTGCCAGCGTCGGCTTATGGTACTCCTTTGACTCTGAGTGTGATTCCTCCATCGGTACCAGCTTCTACTTATAGTACTCAGCAGACTTTGAGTAGTGTTCCACCTCTGTGCCAAAATTTGATTATGGTACTCAGAGTTTAGGGGTACGACTATTATATATGGTATCCCCCACGGGTGGATTTACACACTTTTAGACTTACTACCCTTTTGATTTCTTTAGGTACTGTTATGTCTTTTAATGATCAGAAGAGATTTGAGAGGTTCATTCACTTGGGTCGGCCTAAGTTTAGTGGAGCTATAGGTGAGGATGCATACGAGTTTTTGATTGATTGTCAGGTGAAGTTGCATAACCTTAGATCTCTTGAGTCTCATGGTGTTGGTTATACTACTTATCAGTTGATGAATGTGGCTAGGGATTGGTGGAGGTCGTATGCTAGTTATAGGCCATTGGGTTTGCCTATTATGACTTGGACTCAATTTTCTGAGGCTTTCTTGGAGAGGTTTGTGTCATTTAGCTTGATAGATCAGATGAGAGATAAGTTTGATCATTTGGAGCTGGGCTCCATGACTATTGTTGAGTATAAGGGACGTTTCTATACCTTATCCAGATATTCTGCCGCTAACATGTTCATCGAGTCTGAGAGGATTTGGAAGTTTGTGAAGGGTTAGATGGTTCGTATCAGTTGGCGATAACCAAGATGATTGTTTCAGGGATTTCTTTTAAGAATATTATTGAGCATGTCAAGATGATCGAGTCTAAAATTTAGGCTACTCAGGGAGACACCAAAAAGGTGCGTCTACAGGATGAGTTTAATAGACACCTCCCGAAGTAGAGATTTCTCAAGTAGAGGTGCTTGTGTCTCTCATGATAGGCTAGTTCAGGCAGCGTTGCAAGGATCAGGTGGTAGACCTTCAGGTTCTGTAACTATGGGTAGCCAGACATTGAGTCAGGGTGGTCGTTTTAGTTCAGCCGTACCTCTTTAGATTGAGTCAGGCCGTAAAGGGTGTTTCATATGTGATAAGTATGGCCATATGTCCAAGGATTGTCCTCGGTGTGTTTTTAAAACTACTCCTTTATCTGTAGTGAGAGGTGGCTCTCAGAGTGGCAGAGGTGCTGCTAGAGGTGCTCGTGGTAGAGGTAGAGGTGCTCATGGTGGTGGTCGCGGGGTTACTTAGTCCAAAAGCATACATGGAAAGTGCTATGCTATACCTGGGAAACCTGAAATAGAGGCTTGTGATGTAGTTATTACAGGTATCATCCTGGTTTGCTACAAATCTGATGTCGTGTTATTTGACCCTAGATCTACATTCTCCTACGTGTCTACATATTTTGTTCCTGGACTTGATGATGCATGTGAGCCTCTTACTATGCCTCTTCATGTATCTACCCCCGTAGGAGATTCTTTAGTGGTGGATTAGGTGTACCAATCTTGTGTGGTTGCCTTTGTGGGGCCTAAGATTTGGATAGACCTGATTCGCCTTGATATGGTTGACTTTGATGTTATCCTGGGTATGGATTGGTTAGCCCTTTATCATGCCATTTTGGATTATTATGCTAAGATCGTGACCTTAGCTACATCGGGTATGCCAATAATAGCTTGGAAGGGTATGCTTAGTTTGGGTCCAAAGAGAGTTACATCTTTTCTATGTGTTTGTCACATGATAGAAAGGGGTTGTTTGTCTTATTTGTATCATGTTCATGATACGAGTGTTGCTTCACTGCCTTCTATGGATTCTATCTGAGTAGTCCACAAGTTCATGGACTTGTTTCCTACGAATTTTCCTGGTGTGCCTCCGGACTATGATATTGACTTTGCTATCAATGTAGAGCCTGGCAACAAGCCCATTTCTATTCCTTCTTATAGGAATGCCCCAGCTGAGTTGAAGGAGTTAAAGGAGTAGTTGCAAGATTTGTTGAGTAAAGTCTTCATTAGACCTAGTGTTTCTCCTTGGGGTGCGCCTATCTTATTTGTGAACAAGAAGAATAGATCTATGCGTATGTGTATCAATTATCGATAATTGAACAAGTTGATGATTAAGAACAAGTATTCTCTTCCTTGCATTGATGATTTATTTGACCATCTTCAGGGTGTTTCTGTGTTTTCTAATATTGATTTAAGATTCGAGTATCACCAGTTGAGGATTAGAGCTTTGGATATCCCGAAGATGGTTTTTCAGACTCGATACAGTCATTATGAGTTCTTGGTCATGTCTTTTGGTTTGACCAATGCCCTAGCAGCATTCGTAAAGTTGATGAACCGAGTGTTTAGATTGTATCTCGACTACTTTGTGATTGTATTCATAGATGATATCTTGGTTTATTCCAAGAATGAGACTAACTATGTGAGACAGTTGAGGACTGTACTACAGAGGTTGCATGATGACAAGTTGTATGCTAAGTTCTCCAAGTGTAAGTTGTGGTTGGATTCTATCTCTTTCTTGGGTCATGTGGTGACCAAGGATGGTATTATGGTCGATTCGACCAAGATTGCGGTGCTTCATGATTAGGCTAGGCCCACTAGTCCTACCAAGATTCAGAGTTTCATTGGCTTGACAGGTTACTATCGGCATTTTTTATTGAGGGTTTCTCTTCGATTGCGGCTCCTTTGACCAAGTTTACTCAGAAGAAGATTACCTTTCAGTGGTCGAAAGCATGTGAGAAGAGCTTTCAAAAGCTCAAAGAGTTGTTGACTTCGGCTCCTATCTTAACCTTGCCCAAGGAGGGCGTGGGTTTTATCAAATTTTGTGATGCTTCTGGCATTGGTTTGGGTGCGGTATTGATGCAGAAGGGTAAGGTGATTGCTTATGCCTCACGTCAGTTAAAGTCTCATGAGAAAAATTACCCTACCCATAATTTGGAGTTGGCCGCGGTGGTATTTGTTTTGAAGTTGTGAAGGCACTACTTGTATGAAGTTCGTCATGGGATTTTCTCGGATCATCATAGTCTTCAGTATTTCTTCACCCAGAAAGAGCTTAATATGAGACAGCGTTGTTGGCTTGGGTTGCTTAAGGATTATGACATCACTATTTTGTATCATCCGAGTAAGGCTAATATGGTAGCAGATTCCTTGAGTCAAAAGTCGACTAGTATGGGGAGTTTGGACCATATTTTGACTCAGGAGCGGCCTTTAGCCTTATAGATTCATTCCTTGGCTAACTGGATGGTTAGGCTTGATATTTCGACACCTGGATGTGCTTTAGCCTTCATTGGTGCTAGATCTTCCTTGATGAAGCAGATTCATGCCCACCAATTCGATAATGATTGCTTGTGAGTGATTTGAGATAAGGTGTTGAGTGGCGAGGCTAAGGAAGCCTCTCTTGATTTTGATGGTTTGTTGAGGATTGGTGCCTGAGTCTGTGTATCGAGAGTTGGTGGTTGGGTGAGATTGATTTTGGAGGAGGCGCATTGTTTTAGATATTTCATTCAACCTGGTCTGACTAAGAAGTATCATGATACTAGGCAGCTTTACTGGTGGATGGGTATGAAAAGGGATATGGCAGATTTTGTAGCTCATTACTTGTATTATCAGCAGGTGAAGTCAAGCATCAGAGACCTGGTGGTTTGCTTCAGAGATTACCCATTTCGGAGTGGAAGTAGGAGCGGATCACCATGGACTTCATGAGTGGATTGCCTCAATTTTTTTGTGGTTCTGATAGTATTTAGGTCATCATGGATCGATTAACCAAATCAACCCATTTCATCCCTATTCAGATTGCCTCTTGTTCTGAGAGGTTAGCTCTGATCTATGTGAGTGAGACTATTCATCTTCACGGGGTGCCCACGTCCATTATTTTAGATAGAGGTTCTAATTTTAGTTATAGCTTTTAGAGGGCGTTTCAGGAGGATTCGGGCACTCAGGTTGATCTCAGTATAGCTTTCCAACCACAGACCGATGGTTAGTCAAAATGGACTATTCAGGGTTTTGAGGGTATGCTCTGCACTTGCGTTATGGACTTTGGAGGTCAGTGGAAGCAACATTTAGCCCTAGCAGAGTTTGCCTATAATAATAGCTACCATTCGAGTATTGAGATTACACCTTTTGATGTGTTGTATGGTAGGCGTTGTCGATCTCCTATTGGTTGGTTTGAGACTTCTGAGATTAGACCTTGAGGTATCGACTTGCTTCGTGAGTCTTTGGATAGAGTTCTGTAATTTAGGATAGGTTTCGAGCAGCCTAAAGTAGGCAGAAGAGCTATGTAGACCGCGGACTTCATGCCTTGAAGTTTAGTATTGGTGATCGGGTTTTCCTTCGTGTGTCAACCATGAAGGGCGTGATGAGGTTCGGGAAAAAAGGCAAACTTAGCCCGAAGTATATTGAACCTTTGAGATTCTTCGGACTGTTAGGGAGGTTGCTTATGAGTTGGCCTTACCTCCAGCTTTTTCAGTTGTTTATCCAATTTTCCATGTTTCTATGCTCCAACGATACATTTCGAATGAGTCTCACGTGCTTAGGTGGGATTCAGTTCAGTTAGAAGAGAGGTCGACCTTCTTTGAGGAGTCGGTCTCCATTTTAGCTAGGGATGTCAGACGGTTGCGTTCTAGGGATATCCCTATAGTTAAGGTTCAGCGGAGACATTGTTCAGTTGAGGAGGCTACTTGGGAGGTTGAGTCTGACATGTGTAGTACTTACCCTCATCTTTTCACCGATTCAGGTATTTCTTTGCCTTTTAGTTCGAGGACGAACTAGAGTCTTAGTGGTAGATATTGTAAAGACCTGTTTTTGTGGCTTTTCTATTTTTATGTGTTTTGACCACTTTTACCCTTCCCCATAGTTGCTTCATATTGATTTTGGGATCCGAGAATGGTCGGCATGATTTTTGATGTGATCGAAAACATTTTGGTTGAGTTTGTGGGTTTTTGAGGTTTGAAAAAGCCTCATAGTTGACTTCGGTCAACATTTCTTTATCCAAGTGTCGGATGGCAAAACGGACTGCATCAGCAGATGTGGAACTTCATTTTTGAATTAATAGCAGGGTTGGTTCAATTTTGTGACTTTTATATCTCATTTTGATCCTCGATTTGGAAAATAGCAAAATAGGGTCCCGGGGGCTAATTTGTTGAAAACACCCTTTTTTCGAAAATCCAACATCACCATTGAGTTTGGAACATCAAATTTAGTCTAGTAGCATAGTTTGTTTGCAATCACGGGATTCCGAATGAATCCTGAGGGTCCGATTAGAAACTTGGCAATTATCAAGTATGCTGGTGCTAGGCATCAGCTGGTACGACCGCTTAAGCGATCATTTGGTTGCTTAATCGGGAGTTGCTTATGCAACATTTGAGTAGCTTAAGCAGCCAGCTGAGGTGTCCTCCTAGCCGCTTAAGCGGAGGCCTCATCACTTAAGCAACATTCGGCCGCTTAAGTGAAGGCCGACCACTTTACCTTGGTCACTTAAGACCTAGCGATTTAAGCGGTGATCGCTTAAGCGATCATTTAGCCACTTAAGCGGCTAATGCTGAATCAATATATAAATTCTTTTTATCGATTTCTCCTTTATTTTTGAGTATTTGAGCTTCGGTTTGGAAAGTTTTTGGGTGATTTCTTCACTTCTCAGGCTTGGGTAAGCTCCATAATCCTTTTTCCATCTTTTACTTCGATTATATCTTCTAAACTTCCTTTAAATGGGGATTTTGAAATAGGTTTTGGGGGAGTTTTGCTCAGAAATTTTAAAATGAGTTTTCATCAATTAAACACTCGTTTTTAATTCGATTTTGCTTGGGTTTCCTTCTACGGGTTCCTTTGATCATGGGTAATGGTTTTCTAAATAAAAATTCGGGTTTTACCCCCATCGTTTTCAAAACCTATTTTCAAGGTCCGTTTTGGACCTAGTTTCAATGTGGACAATTGGGTATTATTGGCTTTCTTTTAATGCGTAGATGTTATATTTGTGGGTTTTAGTTGATTCTGAGGCCGTTCGAGAGGGGAAAGCTCCGTGTTGAAGCACTTTAGGCTCGGAGTTAGGTTATGGCTTAACTTCCTTCAGATTGAGCTGAGTAGTTAATATATAGGTAAAGCATGATATGGGTTGGGGAGAAAGGGTGTGGGGTTTATATTTCGTGGATATTTATATTTTTGTGTGCCCATGTAGGGGCTTATTTTTTGTGGATATTGACTTGAGATATTTGATATTGCGTGTAGCCCGTGTGGTAGCCTTATTTGATACCATTTGACCTTATTTGTGCATTTAGATGCCTTATTTTTATATATGATGCCCGTGAAAGGGCTTAAATTGTTATTAAGGGCCTTATTGAGCATTGATTGCTTTTATCATGATTGAAATACCTGAGTTAGGGGTTGATATGATATTAATGATGTCTGACATACATATTTATTCCAATGGTATTCATCTATAGTTGATAGTTATGAATCGATGGACATATTGATTTGATTTCTGATCTCACCCATGTATATACATATTAAATCGATTTAGAGATCTTCATACTGATTTGATTGTGAGCATTACATCATCATTCCATATTTATACATTCATGAGACACTGGTACCATTGAGGAACACTGTTTTTGAAAGAAAATAAGATATTTTTCTAAATACCCCTTCCGTGAACATGATCCGGAAAGGAGAGTTGAGATTGAGATTGAGATATGAGATATAGTATATGGGTTACGAAACCCCCATGAGTCCTATTGCGGAGTTGCAAACTCGGTAGGTATATACTGAAAGTTATGCGATGACTTTCACCATTCCACCCCATCATCAAAATTGCATTGCATTGTATTTCATTCGCATATTCAGTGTTTCCGTAGTTCTTGACTTGTCTTTGTTTCTTGTATTTCTATGTTTACTTGTGTGGTTTACTTCAATATTATTTTAGAACTATTAGTGGAGAAGGTGTGAGCTACCATTTGGGAATTTTTTGCTTGCAGGTTTACGTGCTCATAGTCTATCTTTATCTATTTCATTTTCTACTTTGCTCAATCGGCCTATGATACCTACTGAGTACAAGTGGATCCGTATTCATCCCTACTGTTCCCTTTCAATGTAGATCTAGGTCCGAGTACGACACGTGGCTGTCGAGTTCGTGCGGGGTTGAGTAGATTTTTGAGGTACTAATATGCTCCAAAGTTCGGGGCTGACTTTCGGACCTCATCTTATCATTTTATGTCTTTACTTACTTCCTGAGAAAGAGTTGTATTTCAGTATTCAGGTTGTATTAGATGTTCTTACCTTTTGACACCATATCTTGGGATTGGTAATGACATTTATTTCAAGCTTCCACTATTATTGTACTTGTATTTGGTCTGACTTCGATCTAGAAGTCTCACCTTAATTGTTTAAGTGTTGAATTCTGTTTCACTTTATCAATTTGGGTCAAGGCTGGGCCGCAACAAGTGACATCATGACCTAGTTTTTTGGGTCGTGAGACCGTCACACTCACCAAATACCCATACACACATGCTAAGGGTCTTATGATGGCCAACTAGCCATGACCTGTAAGGGATGAGCTCTTGTCCATGTACCAAATCCCAGACAGCAAGTGCCTGCCAATCTTAAACCTACCAATCCTGTAAAGATGTCCAAATACTGGTACATCCCAAAATAATAACAGATATCACAACGATCACAATCACAATGATAATAAAACAACATTTGTAATAACCAACAAGCTTTCACAAAAGTTCGTTGCATGTGATTAACAGTTAGGATATCAATTAGTCATTCACTTTCCTTGAATATGTCTTGTAACAAGCAACACAGAGAACAATTAGCAAATACATATAACTCAAGTTGGATCCTGATTACACAAACCCATCACTTACAATTTGCACACATACCCTGTGGGTTATAACCTACAACCAACCGTTCATCCTAGCATTTTGATACATTACCAATTTTTCATTATTCTGGTGACCACCATAGATTCTTCGGAATCCGCCAACACTAACCACCTTTAATTTAAGCCTTTAATAGGATTAGCATAATTTATGGGTACAACGCCGTCATTAATCATGCAAGGATGAACAACAACAAGGTAAACACATAAATTTAGGGACAATTACAATACCACAACATAACAAAAATTTCCCACCCAATTAACCGGGTTTTCATCCATTTTATCCATCCAAATGTCGTGCTCGAAGGCCTAGCATGCAATCTCCTATAAATCTAAGTCATGCTTATGTTTTCTAACCCAGGTCTAAACTATTCAGTTAAACCTAGCCTACCTGGACGCCAAACAGCTGCTACGGAGGCATGAACGCGAGCTTTTGACTCCATGAAAGTGAATTCGGCACATTAAATCAATGAAAAACCCATGGGTTTTACCCCATTAACATGAAATCCCTCCTCTCCATTGCTCCCGAGCCATGAGGTAAACCTAAGAGGGTTTTTATAGCAAACCTTGTCTTTTTTACAACTGAAGAGGAGAAAAGAGAATTATTTAAAATGGACCTGAGGTTCTAGTCCCGTCATTCCACTATAGAAACCTGCCTGCTGCTATAGAGGAAAAATTCCCGCTAGAGCTGGATGACGCCAGCCCCGACCAAAAATTTCAAATTCCAAAATTTTTAGCTGCGTCATTCCATACTAATTCGAGATCGCATTTTCAAAAGTTTTTATAATCCATACCCATAACTAGGTGTCTTTTAATAACGATGGAATAGATTATTACAACAGATATTAATTTACCCATTGTTCATCCCTGAACGATCATGACTAAGGAGAAAATGGTACGGGTCTAAATTAAACCTTAACGCCCTTATCACAATAACGTATTTACGGACTTAAGTGAACACCAAATTCCATTTTCCTCAGTGTACTAAAAATTCAAGCCGAATTTTATTACTACTCCGCTCCATCATAGAATCTTCCTTTCCTTTGAGTCGCACGAGACTGATTAGAGAATAATATTTCCCAAGTACCCAAGGTGTCTGGGGCCTCGTCAATATATCAGAGTGAAAAGAGAAAACTCAAAACAAAATGGACAAAAAATTTCTGCACTTCGAGGGACTGGATCCTACTATAGCGGCATCACTATTGAGGGAGAGGGTCGCTATAGGGGGAGCCAACAATTTAAAGGGGTGAGAAATGGGTTTCTCGCCCATTTCTCCCTCTTTCACTAGATAAACTCCCTTCTCCTCCCTAATCACTTTACTCTCGTCATCGAAAACTTGGTAATTATCAAAATACTTAGTCCCTTTACTTTATTACATGCATTTATGCTTGTTTTACACTTGAATTCGTAGAAATTAATAGGTTTGGATTGTTTTAAAATTTCAAAATTGGGATTGATTTGGCCAATATTTTAAAGCATGGGTGCTTCCTTTACGTTTACAATGCTTCTATGTCATTCTGGGCGCAAGAATTATGGAGTTTATGGACAAAATAGGCTCGAAATAGTTGAGAATGTGAAGGGTTGTTCTTGATTTGGCTTTGATGATTTTGGCATGCTTTAGGAGTTTTCATTCCCGAATTGTGCATAAACTAGTGTTAGGGTACTTTATAAACACTGATCCGAAGTCGGAAAGCTAAAAATGGAACTTTTCTTCAAGAGGCGCCATTATTGCACATCTTGAGCTTTTGGGACGATGAAGGCCGCTATAGCGGTCTTGTACTGCTATAGCTACCTCGCTCTAGTGGATAAAATTCCTTCTATAGCGACATCTTCATAGCAGGATAAAGCCCGTTATAGCAGGAGGTTGTTGCCAGTAGCCTCCCAGTCAGGCCAAGGCATTGGCCTTTTACTGAAATTCGATTTTCTTAACACTTTATGAGTTCTAACTTGTTCCTTACCATGATTTACAAATCAAAACACCCCAGTGGCAGAAAATCAAGAGAATGGTCCAGCTTATGAGAGATTTTCCAATGAGAACTATCGCGAGAGATTTCAGAAATACAGGAGGACAGGATTCTAATATAAAAGGGGCTTTGCTATGAGAGGGTGGCATACAAAGCTCCTGAATTTTACAATCCGCTCGAAGAGTTTGGCTGGGGTACACTGGTGGTGGCTCCCCATCTGGGGCCTTGAGCTGGGTCAGGGAGTTTTATGCCATACTCTCTACCATGCTTTGGAACGACTCCAACCCCACCATCCATATCAGGGGAGTAGATGTCCCTGTGGACGTTTATACTATAAATGAGGTACTCGAGGTGATGCATGTCTCAAATGTTAGGTACCTAGGTTAGGCTCGGGAGATACACGTGAGGTGGCTGCGGGAGACTCTAGTAGCAAAGAACTTCAGGGCCTAGGTCTACTGGCCCACTACTAAGGGCATTACGAGTTCCTTCTTCACAGCCGATGCTAGGAGATAGCTAAACCTGGTGTCCTAAAGGATTCGTCCGTCCAGAAACCTTTCTAATGTGACCTGCCGTCGGGCTCTGGTTGTGACCTACGCTATACAGGGAATTATGCTGAATGTGGGGGCATAGATAGTGATTGAGTGGAAGGACTTTTATCGGGGCATCAAGAAGGGCCCCTACCTTCTCGATTTGGATTTTGTGTTGTCCAGGCGTGTTGGGGTACTCGAGGTAGAAATGGACACTCCCTTTCACCCACTCCGAGTGGAGGTGGGTGCATCCAAGGGATATAATATGAGAAAGGTAAGAGAGGTCGAGAGCAGTCGGACAATAGAGGATGATGATGATGATGATGATGCCCTTCCCTTCCAATCCTAGATTTCTAGAAGCCGCCTAAAGGGGGACTTGGTTGTGGTTAGGAGATATATGGAGCACGCCCATCCCAGCTCCACAACCTTACTTCTCTCTACCTAGGACTATACAATGTTCCGCAGAGAGCTTGATGAAGAAAAGAGGAGGAGGCGTTCTCAAGACCGCATGATCGTACGAATGTGAAAGACCGTGAAGGTCATGTTTAAGTGCACAATCCCTGACAAGGAGCTTCCCAGTTGTAGCCGAAGAATATGCGAGAGTTTTCCTTTCTGAGTGATGTGGAGGGAGAGGACCCCACCCCGACAGCCTATGATGGTGACTGGGCATCCAGTTAGGGCCCTTGGTGCATATCAGCCCCACTCTCCCCTTTTATACATTATGATTGATTTGGGTTGCCCCCATTTGGGGCATGTAGCAAACAATATTTCTCCCTTCCCCTTCCTTTTTATTTCAGCACATGGATGCAAGTTTTAATCATTTTTATATTAAATGTATGCTTTACCTTTCTATATGCAATTTATATAATTCATGTGGTAGTTCCTAACTTAAATTAACAGTTAAAACAAACCAAAAATGAAAAATAAAATAGGGCAAAACAGGGAAGGGATTCTGCCCCGCCCATCCCGCTATAGCGGCTTGTATGCTGCTATGGTGATGCCGCTACAGAGGGAAAATTCTCGCTATAGCGGGATCGCTGTAGTGGGTCAGTACCACTATGGCGGCCCCAACAACAGCAACCCAGAAATTTACTATTTTCTATAAATTCCCTTATTCTCCTTTCCTATTTCCAATATTAATGCATGAAATCGCAATATGACCATTAATATAATCCCAAAACTGAACCCAACAATGCAAATCCCGCTATTATGCCACAATAGCACTTTTTTTCATGGTCCTTAACTAAAACCGATTGTTTCTAACAAGAGTTCCCACAGTCATAAATCATTTCTCCCCTAACCATTTCACCAATGATAAGTCCATCCCAACATTTAGCATACAATTTCCATTTAAATCATATAGCAATTAACTCCTTTAACCATTAGCAAATAATCAAGTTATGACCTTTTACCAACCATGAGTTTCATAGTAATTCAACAATTACATTTCACATATTCACAGTCACTCAAGCAATATCAATACACATAAGTATCAATCCCAAGAATCATATTCGAACAAGCCCTTTTTATTATCCTTTATTCGCCTCATGGATAATCGTTAGACGATTGTCCATGAATTTACATAGCCTCTATGACTAGATACCAATTGGAACCTTCCTGGTTCAAAATTCCCTTGCTTGTCTCTTTTCAACCGGAGTCAAATGACATTCATTTACCTTGTTGAGATACTAATTGGAATTCGGAGATACCAATTAGATTCAACTCATAAAAGCAAGAACACAGACCGCACGAAAGGAGAGAAAGAAGAGAAACAATTTTCTAGAATGCCTCATAGCTCCCCGAAGATTAGATGTGGATGTCAACACACCAATCTGCAGGACTCTACTCGACATTTGCTATTATACTGGGAGACCGGTAACCTAGGCTCTGATACTAACTTGTCACGAACCAACTAACCGGATCATGCGGTAACCTACTCTAATCCACCTAGATAGGAGAACCCTTACAACCCCTTTCAAAATACATGCAGAAGTCAATTAAGAAGCAGGAATTACTTTATCAAGTCAGATCGTATTCCCGTAATTACTTGTGAGTTTTACGATATCTAAACCTCAAGGTCTCTTACCCTTAACCACTCATAGTTAAGACCCTTAAATAATACTTAACCTTGTTCCACTAACCTGGTTATGCACTGACACCCTAACATCTTTAGATTCATTTAAATCCACATGGATTAATTAATACACAGTAACATCCAGCCTACCAGGCCCCAAATTCAATAACCGATAGACCATCGACCATACACATATCATAGTCACCAACATGGATACCTACCGGGTGGTCTTATCTCAAGTTCTTAACACTTAACCTTTATCTACCCGCTATCGAGTTAACATAAACAGCAACTCAAGTCAACTTGCCACTCCTAATAAGACTTAAGTCAACAACCATGATTCAAACGATTGTATCAGCCATGTCTTAGTTACACAAGTAATTAGTCAATACAAAATTATACCACTCTTACAATTAAGCCAGACCACTCAAGGATCCATTGTATCAAATATAAAGACAATAATCATGAATTTCGATTTATATCCAGAAACCAAATATAGCAAGTCATCACATAATGCTGGTTCACCCAAGAAATCCATATAACAAGCCAACACTTAATTCCCAATTCTTCGAAGGAACCAAAAATTCTAATAAATAAATAAATAAGCCCGGTCCACTAAGGAACCAACATATATATTAAGTAAATAGATAAGATCGGTTCCACTCAAGGAACCAACATATATATTAAGTAAATAGTTAAGCGCGGTTCCACTCAAGGAACCAACATATATATCAAGTAAACAGTTAAGCCCGATCGCTCAAGGAACCAACATATATATCAAGTAAACAGTTAAGCCCGGTTCGCTCAAGGAACCAACATATATATCAGGTAAACAGCTAAGTCCGATTCACTCAAGGAACCAATATAATCAAGTAAATAGTTAAGCCCGGTTCACTCAAGGAACCAATATAATCAAGAAAACACATAATCCCCAATTCACTCAAGGAACCGTCACACTCACCAAATGCCTGTACACACATGCTTAGGGTATTATGGTCACCCACTAGCCATGACCTACAGGGGACGAGCTCTTGTCCATGTACCAAATCCCAGAAATCAAGTGTCTGCCAATCTTATATCAACCAATCCCATGAAGATGTCCAAATACCAGTACATCCCACAATAATGACAGATATCACAATAATTACAATCACAATGATAAAAAAACAACACTTGTAATAACCAACAAGCTTTCACATAAGTTCATTGCATGCGATTAATACTTAGGATATCAATTAGTCATTCACTTTCCTTGAACATACCTTGTGACAAGTAATACAGAGCACTGTTAGCAAACACATATAACTCAAGTTGGATTTCGATTATATAAACCCATCACCTATAATTTGCACACATAACCTATGGATTATAACCCACCCCCAACAGTTCATCCAAACGTTTTGACACATTACCAATTTTCTATTACTTTGGTTACCACCATAGATTTCTTTGGAATCCGCCAATACTAACTACCTTTAATTTAGGCCTTTAATAGGATTAACCCAATTTTCGGGTACAACATCAATACTAATCATGCAAGGATGAACCACAATAAGGCATACACATAAATTTAGGGACAATTCCAATACCACATAATAACAACAATGTTCCACCCAATTAATTGTGTTTTCATCCATTTTATCCATCCAACACCATGCCCGAAGGTCTAGCATGAAATCTCTCATCAATCTACCTCATGCTTATACTTTCTAACCTAGGTCTAAATTAGTTAGTTAAATCTACCCTACCTGGACGCCAAGTAGCTGCTACGGATGTATGAACGCGAGCTTTCAACTCTGTGAAAGTGAATTCGGGCGTGAAATCAGCGGAAAAACTATGGGTTTTACCCCATTAACGTAAAATCCCTCTTCTCCATTGCTTCTAGGCCATGGGGTAACCCTAGGAGGGTTTTTAGAGCAAACCTCATCATTTTTACAACTGAAGATGAGAAAAGAAAATTATTAAAAACGGACTTGAGGTTCAGGCCTCGTCATCCCGCTATAGAGGCCGGCAGGCGACGCCACTATAACAGGATGATGTCAGCCCGATCCAAAATTTTAAATTTTGAAATTTTTAGTTGCGTCGTCCCATTCTAATTCGAGATTGTATTTTCAAAATTTTTTGTAACCCGTATCCATAACAAGGTGTCTTTTAATAACGACGGAACTAGTCGTTATAAAAACTCCAGGCCATAAATATTCAAGTTTCCAACCAACTACTCAAAATCTATCTTAACACCTTGGGAATCGAACCAAAGATCCTACTAACCCAAAAATGGCATTCTGGAGCTAACAGAACTGACGGAATTCTCATACAACCTCAAAATCACCAAATATTGATCAAAGTCAACTACATCAACTGTAAAATCTTTCAAAATAAAAAAATCTCATAATACTCAACCAACCATCTCGAGAACCATGCCACCTACCCCCGCAGACCACAAATACCATAATACAACTATGGGGTAATGCATCAAAAGTCAAAAATTGATATTAGGGTTGTTACACAGAGGCAATCATGACCTTGGATTTTGGGTCGTGATAATATTGATTATAATTTTCTTAAATTTTTTAAAAGGAAAAAGGGTCTGAAATATACCCAAACTTTGATAAACATTATTGTAAAATGCCTGAACTTTGCAGGGCTCCTATGAACCTCTCCCCCCTCCCCCCTCCCACCCTATACTATTTATTAGTGTATTTTAGTGACATTTATTTACACAGCTGGACCTAAATGTGAATACACGTGCACTGAGCGCGTGACTGAGTTAGTGGTCCAGCTAAGCAAATAAAGGTCACAAAAATATATTATTAAATAGTTCAGGGGGGTCATAGGACCCCCCGCAAAGCTTGGGCGTGTTACAGCAAATTTCTCCAAAGTTTGGATATATTTCGGACCCTTTTCCCTTCTTAAAAATAGTTTGAGCCATTTGCTATTATTTCTACTTATAGTACTTTTGGGTAGTTTTAAATAACTAAAATATATGAAGTTTATTTTTTATTTTTTGGCGAATCTAAACCTAAATTAAAAATTAAAATTAAGTGTTTTGACCAAACGTATTACGAACTTTTTACATAAATTAGGACAAAAGGAGTATTTACTTTTCCAAAGTTGGAACACCCTTCACAAAATTTCTGATTACGTCACTAATTACATCACGTCAATGTAAGATTATAATAATTCAATAAATAATCTAAACGTGGAGAAAGTAATTTAATACTGGCCAATTTTTTATTTATAAAATATTTGATTTTGGTTAAATGCCATAATTTTCTTTCTTAAGAATCTCAATCAACCAAATTTTCACTATTTTTTTCCTTAGAAGTCTTGTGATGTATCCTCCTTATAAATCAAGAAGCCAATACCTTTTCTCAAAGTATTTATTTCAAATTTTTTGGAGCGATCCTTCTCTTTTATGATACACCATGGTAATTTATTTGATCACTATCTTCCTCAGTTCCATCACTAAGGAAACATTTTTTTCGCAACCATGGTAGAATTTTTGTTTTTTCAAAATGTTTTGCACGGGATACATACCGATTTCATTTTTTGTTATTGGTATACACTTATAAGTAAACGTTTATCATGAAAAGATTTCTTATATGTATGATTTCAATCTATTTGTATAGTTCAATGATATTTTTCAGTTATAATTCTCTTCCGACTTGCGAAATTCCCTCTTCTTTTCATTTAATTTCCCTTTTCCTTTGTTGAATAAAACTCATTTGTTGTTAAAGATGATTTAGATCTACAATTCAGGGATATTTCTTTTTTTATTTTTGAATTTTTTCTGTAAATGACTTTTGATATTTTCTTATACTTATCTTGATTTGTTGATGCAGTATTCAAGACATTTAGGAGAAAAGGAAAGTGATTCGGAAACAGAAGTGCAGATGCAGACCCTAATTCAAATTGATGGCGAGGTCAGTCCTAAATATTCAAATCTGATACCATCTGTTTATATATATCTGAATAATTTCAATAAAAGATAAGCTTAGACTAGCATCTAATGTAAAAAAATAATATATGAATTAATTTAGAAATTTTAAAATCACAGATAAATTACATTAAGAGAGGTAATGTCACAATCACATCAAACCAATAGAAATTCCATCCAAAAACAATGCAAGTCAAGTAGAATGATGTGAAAAAATTGCACATGATTCATATACCTCCTACCTGGCTAGAAAACCTATATATACCCGCTAACTTTGATAGCTGAGACTCATGGTGGACTTATGAGGTCCTTATACACGCCTTATACCGGACAATCTTTTACCTAAAAATTTCTTATTTGTCCCTTTATCGAGATTTATCCTCACTTCCTCAATGTCCATGTGTATACGCATGAGATGCAAATGACACAAATATACAACGATCCTTTACCAGATCAAAATTCTTAGCACAAATATAAATAGACTAGAACAATTAATAATACAATGAGGATAATGAAAACATTATTAATTAGGCATATCATAGGCTAACTTTCACAAAATCCAAGTCTGTTAAAGTATTAGTGAACAACACAAGCATTTTTACTAATGTTGTAGCTATCAACAGGCTCACATAGTCAGATAAGGCAACAACAAATAGGTACAGTCCTAATTTAGTCACAACAAAACACAGGTACCTGCACAAATGTTCCCCGCTTCACCTATACAGGACATGCATTACCCAACTCTCAATTACACGATCATTTAATACATTAACACTTTGAAACCGAGTCAAAAAAAAATCTCAACTTACCGTAAACGAAGTCCAAAGAGTCAAAATCAAAGCTTTTTCCTTGTGTAAAGTTTTTGAACGAGCCCAATCTGATCAATACGTATTCTATATAGGAAAATGAATTCATGGGTACCCATATTGCTATATTTCCATCCGGACAGAGAAAATCAGCCTAAAGTCAACCGCAAGATCACGAGGGAAAAATTAGAATTTTATTTTAAAATGATGACCCATGACATAAGAAACTCAAATATGAAATTTTATAAAAAAATTGATCTTAAATCTACCTTCAATCATCAAAATATTATTTCATAACTATAGCCCCAAAATCCCTAAATTTACCAATTTAAAATCATAATTTAAAGGTGAAATCATCAATAAAGTATTGAGGAATGTAAAATTAAAGGTTTAGAATCTTACCCGATGATGAAATCTTAAAACCCGCCTTTTGAAATCACCAAAAAATGAGTTCCCAATCTCCCAAAATCGAGATTTGAAATAATGAAACCTATTTTAGAAGAAAACATTGTTCACCTACAAAGATTTTTGCAAAAGCGAAAATTTCATTGCGGTAGCGGACTCATCTAAGCAGAAGAAATTCCACAATGAAGAAGTCACTTAAACTAGTGAACTTCGTTGAAGTGGAGGTACCTTTGCGATTGCGTGAGCGTTGAAGGGCCTGAAGACGCCACTGGTGCAGTTGCACAGTTGTGGAGAAAGTCCTACAAAAGTGGACTCCTCCAACCCTTCCAGACTCCGCAGAATGACTCTCTTCCATAGAGCAGCCTTGCGGATGTGGTCAAACCATCATCGATGTGACTCCACAGGTGCGACCAAAACCCACAGGTGGGTTGAGCTAGATATCAGCAGCTGAGACATGTCACTTCTTAAAAATTTGAACGGATCCTGGGAATTTGTTCAAAATCCATGAAGACAAACCAAATATGCTACTTGACTGAAAACGATATTTCAAACCTGTTGGAAATATCAACACCGATTTGAGTTCATCTTAACCAAATGTTAATCGAAGTCAACCATGGCCTTAATTTTGAAATTTTATATTTCCATTCAACGACTCAAATTCCATCCGAAAGCCTTAGGAATCTAACCAAAGGTTCAACCAAAATAAAAATCACCTTCTAGATCTAAAGAAACTATCAGAATTTCTTTTCGAGCTCATCTTCATCTAATGTTGACTTTGGTCAACCATATCAACTTTCAAAATCTTTCAGAATAAAAAACTTGCATAACTTCCATCCAACTATCTCAAACATTGTGTCACCCACAACTGTAGACCACAAATACCATAAAGCAACTACGAAGAGGGGTAAAATAGTCAAAATACGTAAAAAAAAAAACATAAGGGTTGTTACACTGAACTCCTACCTTATTGGTGAGAGTTCGATTCCGCACATTGTAATCCCCTCCCCATTTCCCTACCCTCATTTTTTTTCTAAAAAAAAAAATATCGGATGCCAATTTTCATTAACTTTAGTTGTTTTATACTACTTAGTAGGCTAAATTATCATATGGTGAAAAATTTCTTAAACTCTTTAAGCCTTGAACTTGCTGTCTCTACTTGTGGTACATACATCAGCTTTTTAATCCATACAGAGATCCTCATAATTGGGCTTGTCGAGATATTTTTTTTTTTAAAGCCTATCAGTTCTTCTCTCTAATTTACCCTTACGTACAGTACATCAATATATTTTCATTGCTTCTAGGGTACATTACTAATATCCCTAATGAAGTCAAAACTTTTGTAAGCCCTCTGATGTCTATCACCCAATTTTTGGAAAAAGGAAAAATATATTCCTGAACTATGATAAATGGTATGTCTATACCCTCCGTCATATTTTGGGTACACATATGCCTCTACTGTTAATGAAATGGTACGTATATGCCCTCACACTAACGGTAGGGGCATATGTGTACCCAAAGTTTGACGGAGGGTATATACGTACCATTTATCATAGTCCGGGGTATATTTTTCCCTTTTTTGTTTTAATTTTTTTATCCCAAATAATTAACCCAAACCCACTACCCAACCTAATAAACCCATCGAACCCAATTTCAAACCAACTCGACCCGACATCTATTTTTTGTTCCAAACCCGATACTCCCTCTGTTTTTCTCTTAAACGTGAACCCCAATCAAATTGTAGTGATTGGTTGTGGCTGCTAGTTGGTCTTTACTAGTTGGAGGGAGTGGAGATTAGGTCGGAGGTAGCCGGAGCTAGGGGTGCGGCGATGGTTCGCCGGCGAAATGTTTTCGATTCGACGGAGACGGTGGCTATGTGGTGTTGACCAGTGGTGGGTAGTGTTTTCCTGATGGAATTTCGCTGGAAATTATAACGTGAGAGGTTCAATTTATTTGGTATTGTTTTGGGGTGGGTGTTATGGGTTAATGGTTTTTTTTTTTTGAAATTGGTAGAAGTGGGTGTTACTGTATTGTGTGCATATTGTTATATGGGTGGGAAAAACGCGTCTGTTAGATAGGCGTCTCTTGGGTTTTAATTGGGACTGGATTGAGTAGTGGGTTTATTGGGTCGAATAGTGGGTTTGGGTTAATTATTTGGGATAAAAAAATTAAAACGAAAAAGGAACAAATATACCCCCAAACTTTGATAAATGATACGTATATACCCTCCGTCATACTTTGGGTACACATATGCCCCTACCGTTAGTGTGAGGGAAATATACGTACCATTTCATTAACGGTATGGGCATATGTGTACCCAAAGTATGATAGAGGGTATATACGTATTATTTATCATAGTTCGGGGGTATATTTATCCCTTTTCCGCCCAATTTTTATATGTTGATCCGTGATTACAGTAAAGTCTTCTTCAATGCACCATGGACCATTGATAATATTGGAAATATCTTTAATGCTTTTTCACTACACCAAAAGAGGCTTTTAGTGGCATTAGACTTTCCTTTTAGCGGTAATATTTATTGCCGCAAAAACATTTAGCGGCATTTGAGTTAATGTCATTGCATCCAGTGTCGCTAAAGCCTTTAGTGGCATTTATATCGAATGCCGGTAAATATCCATATTATTGCCGCTAAAAAAAATTACTTCTAGCGGCATTAATTATTGCCACTAAAACAACCTTAGAAATGTGAACATATCTTGCAGCATTTGTAATTGCCGGTAAAAAATGCAATGAAAGCCAACAATGAAAGTTTACAAGGCAACTATTACGGCATAAATTTATTTTAATTCATGTATTCAACCAAACATTATTTTATAACATTTTTTTCTTCCTAAGAGAACAAAATTTGTTTTCGTTTTTCAAAGAATTTCAGTCTGACAACAACAATTCTAACATTCTCCAAAAACACTGCTCTAGCAATGATTAAATAATTCAGTACATCCACGAAGTCAAAATCCTTTCAACTGCCACAGAAAGCAATAGCGCATTGGAGAATCAGTATCACAGAAAGCAATAGTTGGGATGTTCCCAAGTGCAGCTTCCTTGATTGGCTGATGATCAGTTCTTGGATCAGTGAGAATCAAGAGTCTCGGCTCACTATATGAGTCTGAAGCTGGTTGGTAAAAATACCAGGGGTATGACGTCCAGCAATAGCATGTGCACCAGTATATTGGGCAAACTTCATGACAGCTCTCTGTCCATATGGCTTAGCAGATTGCACAATGATGTCCTGAGGATTCTCGATAGCAACAATCACCCTGGCAGCCATTTGAAACTTATCCCATGTCTTTCCAAGGTTAATGATGTAGATGCCATCAAATATTGCGGCGCTTGAACTGTGTGATGAAATTTCAAGGATCTTTCCTTTCCAAAGTGGTGCATTTTGACTGTGTGATGAAAATCCATCACTGTTGAGATTTTCTTTGAATTGTATGGTCAAAATGGTACCAAAAGCACTATATTTTACAGAGTTGAAAGTCAAAGAACCTCTTATAACATTCAATCTTATTCATATTAACAAAAGGTTCAAATAAAGCCATTTTATTAATGTTAATAGGTGTTTGAGTCTGTCAAGTAGCCTTTGAATCTTACCCCTTATATCTCAAACATTGCACTAACCATGGAAAAATTGGTATCAATAAGGTTAATATCTAACAATGTTATGCTAAGTTGCCATATATATTTCCTTAAAATGTAATTTAGGATTTTCTAAACTTCTAGATATTTCCTTAGAATATTGAGCATCAGTTTCTTTAATATGTAAAGTATTACTGAAATGAAAATTCATTAGATAAGAATTACGTACTTCCCCATTCTGTCTTTTTTGGTTTCATTTTTACATAAAAAGAGTTTTTTTTGGTAAAGGAGATATTTATATTAATAACTTAATATGCATCGGTCTAAGATTGTGGGGGCAGTGGGGTTGAAGTGAGTACAACAATTCGTTTTGAAAGAAAACTTTCCTTTTAGCTTTTGAAAAATAGTTTCTTCCAAAACGAATTGTTGTACTCACTTCAGCCCCACATAGAAAAATAGTTTCTAGTTCCTACAAAATTGCTCAATATTATAAGGTGGTTACCCTTAACTTTCTATGTGGTTTTCTAACTAATTAATAAGTACTTTTGGTTTATTTCACCATGATATGTTTATAACAGGTTACACCAATTAATTCATTTCCAGCACAAGTGAATTCTACTTCAGTGAAAAAGGTACGATTATTCAATTATTATTTTTCTTTTTAAATGATATTAATTTTATTATATTCTATTTATTTTTTCAAAATTTATTTAGAATGTTCAGTTAGGAGTTGATTTCCAAATTAGTTTGTAACTTAGTGTAACCAACAAAGGTCGGTTCATTTAATAACTAAACACTAAGTATATTTAAGATTAAATCATTTTATGAATATACATTTGCAAAACCTTTTACTGTCAAACACAAATTAATTATTTACATACATGTGTTTCAGATATTTTTTTTTGTTTCATGTAGTTCGATTATAGTGTTATTTTATTGTAGTATTGTTCTGCTACGATGCGTTGTTTTTAGTAATATCTATTGTCTCTTGTACCGTACTTCCATTCAAGTTTTTTTCTACATTATTTTTGTCTTGAGTAGAGAGTCTACCGGAAACGACATCTCTACCTCACCTCGGAGATAGTGGAAAAGCCTGCATATACTCTATCCTATTTAGACCCACTTTGTGATACTATACACTGAATATGTTATTATTGTGTTTAAGATATTTTTTTGAGTTTTTTTATATTGCTCTTTCATTTAATATAATACATGTTATATCCTTATAACAACTCGATAATTACTGTTTGGATGGTTGTTACCCATCGTATTGTATTGCATCAATGTTGCTATCAATAACATGTTTGTTTTGATTGTTACTTAAATTTAATTGTATCGTATTGTTAAGTTTCGATTATTAGGTGACATTATGAAATAATACATAGTATTAATTATTATGAGCTAACGGTTGTACAGGTTGTTCAGGGGAGCAAAAAAGTAGTTCTTCGCTGATCCCTGAGGAAAGTATCAAAAAATTTGTCAAAAGATTTTGAAGAACCGGAGAACAAAATAGACCAAGATAACAATGACGTCCAAAAGTCTACAGTGAGTTTCTTGCAATTACTCTCTCCGATTTGTTTCAATTTATGTGGCACAATTGAAATTTCGAGAGTCAATCAAGTTGTTAATTATTGTAGTTTATAATATTTTTTACGTACTTCTCAAATATATAAATTTTATTTCAAAAAACTTAAAGCCTCTATACATCCAAACTAATGGTCAACGTTTAAAAGTTTGAATCTCAAATTCTAACTGTGCCACTTAAATTACGACAGAAGGAGTATAAAAAAGGAAATTCCTTAAGTGTGTTTGATATATCCAAGTCTTTTTTATGAAAAATACATTCTGAAAAAAATATTTTTCGGTGCTTAGGTGAATGCTTTGATAACAAGTTTTAGTCTAA
Source organism: Capsicum rhomboideum (assembly GCA_031232105.1). Taxonomy (NCBI): domain Eukaryota; kingdom Viridiplantae; phylum Streptophyta; class Magnoliopsida; order Solanales; family Solanaceae; genus Capsicum; species Capsicum rhomboideum. The sequence goes on from CP124712.1 coordinate 15,415,862, forward strand.
TGATTAATTATAAGTTTATTTGTTAATTGAAGCAAGGAATATGTAATTAAATGTAAAGATAATTGTAAGGAAAATAATTTTCATCCATAAGCGAAGGAATTTCATTTTCATCCTTTATATATATATATATATTCACTCTTAACATGATTCTTTAACTTAATCAAAGGTTGGAACTTCAAAAAAGAGGAAACACGAACAGTTGCCAACAGGATATATAGAAACATTGGAGAAAAAAATTCCTGTTGAAAAGCTTTTTTTTGATTCTTGGAATAATCTTCCAAACAATGGGGTTTGTAGTAGAAGCAAGTGGTCAAAGCAAGAGTAACCACATATTGATTTGAAGTTTGCTTTACCATCAAGTATTAAGATCTTTGCAACTCAATGTTTTGAAGTTTTTTTTACTATCAAATATTGAGCTCTTTGCAACTCTATATGTTGATGTTCTTTTACCATCAAGAAATTGTTACAAATGTTGATTTACTATTTTAAATTTAAGAACATATGTGTTTGTTTTTCTCTTTTTCATTTACTATGAGTGTGATCAATAACCAATATATGTTGTTCTTGTACTCATTGGCTATGTTGCTCGGACTCTTCAATAACGATGCTGTATTTGTATTAAATTCTTCAAAAACATGTTATATTTGGAGGATCCACACACACCCATCAGGATTTTTGTAGAGTCAAGGCAGCATAGTTCATTGCCCATTGGTATGAATATTTTCTTAGACTTGATAAAAATTCAATTTTAATAAAATGAACTTTCAGCATCAAATATACATATGATAGTTATTTTCCTTTGTAGTTTGTTTGATCAATTTTTTGAAAGGTCAAAATTATTTCTTTTAAAATTATTTATTTTCGTTTATTAAAAAAATGAGATGTTTGATCAAATTTTTAGGAGAAAATACGTCTTTTTGGACAGTAGCATAAAGCACTTGAAAAATCCCGTGCAAGAAAGAATTATGCACATCTAATTAATTCAACTCCCACCTCTTTGCTATTACTATTGCCAAGACAGAACGTACGTCACTATCTTGGCCATAGGAGCAAATGTGTCGGTGTAATTGATCCCTTCCACTAGATGAATCAAAAAGGGAAAGATTAGAAATAATAAATTACACCCATTAATTAGAAGACACATAATAACCTTTTATTAATTACTCTTAATAGCAATATATATATGTATTTGATGCACAAGATATCATCAAATATAAATATACAAAAACAGTTAATTACTTTATTTTTAGGTAACAACTTGAATTAAAAAGACAAAATAATTCAGCTTCCTTAAATCACGTTCACCCAATTAATTGAAGATTTTATTTCTAAAAATAAAAAACTTTTTTTAATGAGTTTCAAAACTAAAAAATAAATCTTTTTCTATTTTTCTCTCTCTTTTTTTTTTTTTTCAAGTTTTTTCCTTCATTTTTCATTTTTTTACTGTTTCTTTTTTTCTTTGCATTTTTTTTTTGTATAAATCTTTTTCTATTTTTCTCTCTCTTTTTTTTTTTTTTCTTTTTCAGATTTTTGCTTCGTTTTTTTCATTCTTTTTACTGTTTCTTTTTCTTTGCATTTTCTTTTTTTGTTATTTTTTTTCCTTCTTTTTTTTCTTTTTTCGTTTCTTTTTTTTCTTTTTCATTTTTTGTATTTTTTTCTCGTTATCTTTTTTTGTTATATTTTATAATTATATGTTTTTATATTTTATATTTATTTATATCAAACTATATATTTTAAATAAATTTTGTATTTATATTTGAATAGTTTAGCCGTGAATATGTACAATTTATCATTTGTATTTGTATATAAATAAGTATATGTATTAATTATATTTGCTTGAATTTAAATATATAAATATGCAATGTATCATTAGTATTTGTATGTCAAATTTATCATTTATATTTGTATATAAATAAGTATCATTTGTACACGTATGGTTCTAGTTGTTCAAACATCTATCATTTGATACAAATGTAACATTTGTATTTGTATAATTTATCATTTGTATTTGTATTGTTAAATTTGTATCAATAAAATACAATTCGTATCAATGAATATAAATACAAGTGTTCATAGAAAGAAAAATAACAATTCTTTTTCACTTGGTTAAGAATACAAATGATGCAGTCAACTACAAATTCAAATACAAATAAATGATATTACAAATACAAATACAATATGCGGTCAACTTAAAAATAAAAATACAAAATAGTTCTTTAAAAAATATAAGTATATCGACGAAAATAGAATACAAATACAAATACAAACAAAATAAAACAAAATACAAACACAATATGCAGTCAACTATAAAATACTAATATAAAATAATTCTTTAAAATACAAGTGCGAATTATATAAAAATAAATGATGGTGCGAACTATAAAATACAAATACAAGTGCGAACTCTAAAATACATGCAAATACGAGTGTGAATTATAAAATATAAATACAATTGTATCAACGAATACATTTATGATGGTGCGAATACAAATACAATAGTGTTTGTGGTATTTTCATTATCATCCATGACTTATGCTCGAAGTAATCATATTTTTTGAAAATACAAAAAAAATATGAAATAGAACCAAAAAAATGAGAAAGAAAAAAAATAAAAAGAAAAAAAGAAAAAAAATAAGAAAGAGAAATAGAAGCAAGATAAAATAGTAAAAAAGAAAGCGAAAAGAAAGAAACAAAAAAAAATAGAATTGAAAAAAAAAAGAAAAAGAAAAAACCAAAAAAAAAACATAAAAGAAAAAATCAAAAAAGAAAAAAAAAAAAAAAAAAAAAAAAGAAAGAGAAATAGAAGAGAGAAAAAAAGTGAAGAAAAAATGAAAAGAAAAAAAAAGATTAAAAAAATGGAAAAGGAAAAAAAAAAGTGAAAAAAAGGCTAGAGATATAAGTGAGAGAGAAATAAGGAAGGATAAGAAGTCACTAAAATAATGCTATTTTGCTATTTCACTTAATTTTTTTAAGGTGTTGCTATTTAGCTTAATTAAGGAGTAAAGTTTGTTACTCTCTATATTTTCCCTATCAAAATATGGTTAGATGGGCTTTATAGAATTTGATATAATTGGGTAAACTATATAAATAAACACCATAGTGGGTGACTTTGTTTTTTTGTCCCCCATAACAAAAGTTCTACAAAAATAGTCTTCCTTATTTTTTTATGTATGGAACAAATACATGTTTGCCCCTCTATATATCAAATATTTTCAAACAACTCTCTATACTCATTTATCTTTCAACTTCAATTTTTTTTCTCTGTTTTATTTTACTTTGATTTTTTATTTTTATTTTCTCTTTTTTTTTTAATTTTTCTCAACCTTTACCTTTTTCCCTTTTTTCTTCTCCTATCAACTTCTATTTTTCCTTCTTTTTTTAATTTTTCTTTGGTTTTTTTTTCTTTTTTCTCAATCTTTATTTGTCTTTTATTTTTTATTTTGACTTTTTTCTCAACCTTTCTTTTTTTTTTCTTTTTCGTCTCTCAACTTATATTTTTTTTTCTTTTTCTATTTTTCATTTTCTTTGATTTTTTTTATTTTATCAGCCTTTATTTTTCTTTTATTTTTTATTTTTTCTTTATTTTTTTATTTTTTCGTAACTTTCCCCCCCCCCCCCCCCCTTTTTTCAATTTCTTCCAAACAACAAGTCACACCCCATAGACAAGAGTTGACACTATCACATTGTGTCTTGATTTATGAGATGTTCTATTACTCTTGCCTTAGAGGCAAGACTTAACCTAAATACATTTAAACAACAAGTTACGTCTCATGGGCAAGAGTTGACACTACCACATAATGTTTTGACTTATGCAATGCTCTATAACTCTTGCCTTAGAGGCAAAACTTATCCCAAGGACTTTCAACAGTAAATTACGCCCCATGGGCAAGAGTTGACACTACCACATTATGTTTTGACTTATGAAATGCTTTTTAACTCTTGCATTAGAGACAAGACTTAACCCATTGACTTTCAAACAACAAATTATGCCCCATGAGTAAGAGTTGGCACTACCACATTATGTCTTGATTTATGAAATTTTCTATAACTCTTGCCTTAGAGGCAAAACTTAGACCAAGGACTTTCAAACAACAAGTTATGCCCCATGAACAAGAGTTGGCACTACCACATTGATACAATAAAAAAAGATGCGGAAGCTAAAAAGAACAAAAAAAAAACACAAAGAAACAAGATAAACAAAGATAAAAAGGATAGAAAGGTAGACACAAAAGTGGAATCAAAGGCAACCAATTCTATAAAAAGAAAAGACCTCCTTCAAATATCCAAATAAGCACCTAAACCTATGAGAAAGACCTCAAGGAATTAGATTCCCAAGCAGCCCTCCTTTCCAAAACAAGAAACAACTAAAAGCTTAGCAAACTCTCTTAATTCTCTCAAAAATGGAGTTTTTAGTTTATGAAAATTCTAAGTCTTGAAAGCATAAAAGAGGCTATTTATACTAAGCAAATAAAGAAGAAACTATGTTATTACATTTCTACCCTTAATGATGTAAGGGTCTTGTTTGGATTTCCTCTTTGTGATGAATTCAAGAATTCATCAAACCAAAGCCTAATCCTCCTTCTTCTTCTCAATGTGTGCTCCATCAAATGCTATCACGAACATGTGGAATCCTCGGGAGGACTCCATAATGCACTCAAGTGCATCTTTCTTCATGAATAACCCTTGCCAAGTTTGGAGCTCACGAGCTTGACTCCTTGTAAAAGACCTTGTAAAAGGCTTTGGGAGCCCTTGGGTTGCATCACTTTCCCCTTCTTGAGAAGAATTTGTCCTCAAATTCAAAGGGTCTTCATTACACACATCCATAGGAGAAAGATCACAAATGTTGAATGTATTGTGCATTTGGTAATCTGGGGGGAGATCAATTTTGTAGGCATTGTCATTAAGCCTTTCTAGAACTTCAAATGGGCCATCACCTCTAGGCATTAGCTTGGTCTTTTTTTGTTGGGAAACCTCTCTTTTCGAAAATGGACCCAAACCCAATCACCCGGTTCAAGAACCACCCGTTTTCTCCCCTTGTTGACTTTCTTGGCCGTTTCTTGATTCTTCTTCTCAAGTTGAAGTCTCACTTTCTCATGTAAACCTTTCATGGCCTCGGCCCTATTGTTACCGTCAAACTCAACACAACATCTTGAGATAAAAGGGTTAGATCAAGAGGGGTAAGGGGGTTAAAATCATACACAACCTCGAATGGAGACATGCCAATAGGATTATGAGTGACACGATTATATGCAAATTCAACTAAAGACAATTGGTCTTCCCAAGATGTGAGTTTTCCTTTAACCATGGCCCGAAGCCTAGAACCAAGGGTGCGGTTTACAAATTCGGTTTGACCATCGGTTTGTGGGTGACATGATGTAGAAAACAACAATTTTGTCCCAAGTCTACCCCACAACTCCTTCCAAAAGTGGCTAAGGAATTTAGGATCCCTATCACTCACTATGGATTGAGGAATACCATGCAATTTGACAACATGCTCAACAAATAATGATACAACATGAGGGGCATCATCACACTTATGACATGCAATAAAATGAGCCATTTTTGAAAAACGGTCAACAAACACAAAGATGCTATCCATGCCCCTCTTAGTCCTCGGCAAACCCAATACAAAATCCATAGAAATATCAAACTAAGGTAGTTGAAGGGTGGGCAGGGGGGTATATAAGCCATGGGGAAGTAACCTTGATTTAGCACTACGACAATTAACACATTGACCACAAATTTTAGCAACATCACTATGCATTTTAGGCCAATAGAAATGTTCCTCAAGGATCCCCAATGTCTTGTCAATACCAAAGTGCCCCATTAAACCCCCATCATGTGCCTCTCTTACAAAAAGTTCCCTACAAGAGCTCATAGGAACACAAAGTCGCTTGTTCTTGAACAAGTAACCATCAAATATAGCAAATGGGGTGGTAGGTTTATCCTTGAGCTAATGGTCCCTTACCCATGCTCCACAATCTTGGTAGATTTGAGTAAAAATGGGATCCTCGGGGTATAATGATTTCAAGCTCTCAAAACCCAACAACTTAGAAGTCAAAGTAGAGACCAAAACATGCTTCCTTGATAAGGCATCCTCCACTACATTATCCTTCCCCTTTTTGTAATGAATCACATAAGGTAATGTTTCAAGAAATTCAACCCACTTTGCATGCCTCTTGTTTAACTTTCCTTGTGACCTAAGATGTTTCAAGGACTCATGATCGGTCCTAATAATAAACTCCTTAGGCCATAAGTAGTGTTGCCAATTACCCAAAGCCCGAATCAAGGCATAAAGCTCAAGGTCATAGGTGGAGTAATTCAACTTCGCACCTCTAATCTTCTCACTAAAGTAGGCAATGGGTTTTAAATATTGCATCAAAACAGCCCCAATACCCACTCTACTAGCATCACATTCAATTTCAAATGTTTTATCAAAGTTGGGTAATTACAACAATGGTGCGGAACTAAGCATTTGTTTCAAGGTAGCAAAAGCCTTTGCTTGTTCCTCACCCCAAAAGAAGGATGTATCCTTTCGGATCACCTTAGTCAAAGGGGCGGCTATAGTGCTAAATCCTTTAACAAACAACCTAAAAAAACTAGCCAATCCATGAAAACTACGCACATCACCAATGGACGTAGGAGTTGGCCAATTCTTAATAGCGTCTATTTTGGATTCATCAACCTCAACTCCCCTTGAACTCACAACAAAACCCAAAAAAACAACTTCGTCAACACCAAAAGAGCATTTAGACAAATTGGCAAAAAGTTGTTCTTGCCTAAGCACATCAAACACACACTTTAAATGATCAACATGCTCATCCATGGTCTTACTATACACCAACACATCATCAAAATACACAATGACAAACCTACCAATAAAAGGTTTCATCACATGATTCATCAAACATATGAAAGTTCTAGGAGCATTGGTGAGGCCAAAAGGCATCACCAACCATTCATAGAGACCAAATTTGGTCTTGAATGCCATTTTCCACTTATCCCCAGGTTTCATCCGGATTTGATGGTAACCGCTCCTAAGGTCTATTTTTCAGAATATGCAAGAACCACTCAACTCATCAAGCATGTTATCAAGTCGAGGAATGGGATGGCGATACTTTACCGTTATGTTGGTGATGGCTCGACAATCCACACACATGCGCCAAGTTCCATCCTTTTTAGGAACCAAAATCACCGGTACCGCACATGGGCTCATGCTTGATGTCGCCCAAAGTATACCTCCAAAAAAAGTACAATGCGGTCGCTGAATCAATTATAGAACCCAACTAGGTTGGGGTCGATCCCACAGGAAATAGGTCAAAGTATGAGTAGAGTACTGGAAGGAATAACTGGCAAGTAACTAAAACTGGGGGTTTTGCTAGTAAATAGTAACGATGACGATTTCTGATTGATATCGAGTTTGTAAATAATAAGAGAAATTCACTAGGACTGTGATCCCCAATGATTCCTTAACTCCACCGGTGACTTGTGCTTAACAAGACTGCCCCACTGCGCTGCATGCAAAATCTAACAAGTTAGGTTCATCTAACTGTCTCTCGACTGTCATTAGATGAATTTCACTCTCTTTCTCTCGGTCTCCAAGTGTCGCACTAATAACCCTTGTCCTGGACTTCAGATAAACTTTTCCGCTAAGGCTCCGGTTATTAGATGAAGGTTGATAGCTTCAAATCTCTGTTGTTATCTCCTTTTCCCAATCTCTACCTATCTCTCGAGCAAGTCTAGAATACAGGCAAGGTTCTAACGTTTGCAACCGTTAGAAGGTAATCAATACGAAGGAGACAACAATACATGCATACACAGCAGTACAAAGTTGTTTTGCACTTCACCGGTTTCGTTAGTTCTTCATGGTTCACACAACCCTAGTTGATGGATTTAGCTACTCATAATTGCAAGAACACCAAAATAATCCAAAGATGAAAGCATAATTATGATTTCACAAGAATGAAGGAAAACCCAAAATTTCAATTATCAATCAACTTCCCAATTAGGGTTTGTGAATACAAAACCAAAATATATGTCTCAAACAATGTAAAATAACTCTCAAAATGGTAAATTATCCAACAACCGCACTTAGGACAACCTAGGAGTATTTATAGATACAAAACTAGTCATATCCAAAACAAAATAGGAGAACAGAGTCGGCAGCTTTCACGGTGTCGTGACTTGGTGTCGTGGAACCAAGTCACGGCACGTGACTTGTATCGTGGAAATCAGCCAATCTCTTGGATCTCTGAAGTGGACTTACGCCATCAATTCACGCCACGTGGGTATCAGTCACGTGGCGTGAGTCCTGTCGTGGAACTCAGGTGAAATGTGAGTCTTCTGGAAGCCAGTTCACGACACAACCCACGGTTCGTGAATGGGAATCATGGCTCGTGAGTGATGTCGTGGTTTACTCCATAGTGCAGATTCAATCTTTCATCTTCAAACACATCGTCTTCGGGCTTGATTCTTCCTCTTTTAGTCATTTTGCCTTTAAAAACCTGTTTTCCTGCAAATTAGGACAAAAACCACATCATACCGACAAAACACACCCAAGTTACTGCATACTTTCCTTGTTTTAAGCATCGAAAGTGCCATATAACCATGGAACATCAACACCCTCAACTTAGAATTTTTGCATGTCCTCAGGCGAACAACATAAAACTACACCAACACAATGCTTAACTAAGAAAAACCTAAGGGACTTATGGCAGTCAACTTGTTGCTTTTTGATACAAAAACTTTTCCAACCCTCTCCTATTTTCGAAGTAAAACCAAAGTGTGTATGTAAGCAATGCAGAATCATGACATAGCAGGGATCAAGTGATGGCACCAAATTATGCACAAACAACTAAGCGTAACTGCAATTGACACTTCCAGAACAACTAGCAGCTAATTAAGCAATCCATGTGCCCTTACAATCAAAGAAGTCCCATGCACTCTCAATATACTAATGAATATCAACATAGGGACGAGGTCAAAACACTCACGCTAAAAAAGAAGTTAAGACAGTGTGCGTTGAATACCATAGGCTTACCCTTATTTTCTACGCCTTAGTTTTCAGACAGATGGACTAGGATCACTATATGACTTTACTTGGCTTATAATGTAGGCTTAGGGACAGGTATGGTGCATATGACACTACACTATTTTTGGCTCCCACTTCCAACCTTTTTCATTTTTATTCTCCCTTGTTCTTCATTCTTTATTCTCAGATTTTGGGTGTGGTTTTTCTTCTCAAACTTTAAACCCATATATATATATAAAAAAATTATTATTTTTTATTTTTTTATTTTTTTATTTTTCACACCCAAATCTGTTTTCTCTTCTTCTTTTATTAACCCTTCTTCATACCCAACTCAATCTATGCACCCCTATAATAGCCACCCTCAACATAGGTGATTTGCCTGAGTTGAGGTACACATTGTCCAAGGAGGGACCAGGGCCAAGACAGGTTCATTGTGATTAAAAATGGGAAGGTGAATAGGCTAACGAAAGAAATAGGATAATTACGGCTCAAAAGTTGGGATCAAGGGATACTTATTATTTTGGTTTGGCATTTAGGCTAATAGTGGACTATTTTAACAACGGCCTATGATCCTTTCCTAATCCTTATCTTCTAACTTAGGTAAGACTAACCGGGCAAGTTCTGGATCGCACACACACAGCTAACTAAGTAGTGACCTCACACGCACATAGCACAGGGTTATCTTACCAACTACTACCTATCCGTTCATGCAATGCTAGCTACGATTGTTTGCCTATAAGTCTAGTGCCATAACAAGATCCAATCAGCAGTCACACACAAAGCATATCAATTCCAAAACCAAAATTTCAGGAGAGGTATCCTTAGCAACAAAAACACATAAGAAATTTTTCAAAACTGAACTCCACTAAAGTTCCCTCATTTTTCTCCTAATATAGCAAGAAACATAAAAAAAAAAAAAAACATCAACAATATCATCCTACACATGCCGGTTCTACTATGATAGCACACTCGGGGGAAAAGAAACACGGCAACAAAACCCCCCAAATGGTGGTACACCCCCACTCCCACCCCCAACTAAGCATGGTGCAATGCCCTCAATGCATCGATATCATATCAATAAGGGAGTGAAGATATACCTGTGGCGCTCTAAGCACCGAAAGTAGGCCCGCTAGCCGCGGGATCATCAGACTGTGCAGTGGTCACATCCGGTGGGGGAATAACCTGACTGGCAGATGCACCACGCGCCCTCTGCTCCGCCTCAATCTGGCTAGCGTGGTACTCTACCCAGGAGGCTTTAACAGCCCTCCTCAGATCACTATCAAACTCATCATCACTCGCACCCCCATCCGCCAGACTACGAGGTCTCTTTTCTCTATCCATCTCCAGCTCCTCATCAGCAAACAAATCTACCTCAAAGGCTGGTCGTACGGAGGTCGGGGACAGGCATAGGCGGTATAATCGGCGTGCTAGTCTATGCCAGTGCCCAAACCTCCTCTCTCAATGCAGCAACCTCCTGGGTCAAGCCGGCCAAGTCAGGGCTCGGTGCAGCACTCAAGCAGGAGGCCATACGTGCCTTGAAACTGTCAATCTGCCCATGCAGGCCCCGCATAAACTGGTCCATAGCTGCAGTCATCCGAGCCTCTACCCTATTCTCTGCAGCGTCGACTGTAGATCTAACCCAAGGCTTAAGCTGGGATACCAGCTTAGCCATCTGAGTCTCCGTATGAGCCTGGCGCTCAAACATCTCAGTCTGCCTGTCAACTAGCTGTTGTAGAAAGTCTTGAGAGACGGACACCATCCCAGCAGGAGTCGATGGGGTACTAGTACTAGGTATGCTCTCATCAACAGGGCCAGTGCCCTCAGTCGGTACAGATAGCCTAACTGGTGCAGGAATATGCAAAGGTACACCACTCACCTCATCTATGGCAGCACCTGACGCCTCAGATGGCTGTGACCCTCGGGGAATAATGGGGTGCAAACCCCTCTGCTGCATCATCACAATATCTGCCAAATGAGTCACCTCTATAGAATTATCGATGGTAGGTATTCTGGCAACCCCAGCTCTATCACACAGGCCCTGAATCAGATATGGGAAAGGGATACTTGTGTGATCTCGGAATGCTCGCTCGTGGATTTCTTGGACGATGTATCTTGCAATGGATCTCATAACCAGCCAAGATGCTGGCTACTACTACCGCCCTGTCCAGTGTGAGAGAGTTATCAGCATTGGTTCGACCCAACCTATGACGGACCACTGACCACCAGAAACGACCAGCGAAATGGAGCGTGGACTTTTTGATGTCCAGCTTCCCAGTCACCCAATTAGCCATTACACCCTCCTCGGCTATATAACCTGCAATCCATTTGATTAGCTCTAACTTCTGCTCGGCACCTTGATTAAGAATAAATGTCTTTCCCCAGAGTTGATCACTTATTTGATCTATTATATGGTGCCAAATTCTTTCTAAAGATTGACTTAAGGTCAGGAGATCATCAAGTAAGGGTCAGAGAAAATAAAGATACCCAAAATAGAGGTATGGTCGTTATGAATTCGTAGTTATGCCATTTGGACTAACAAATACACAAGCTACGTTGATGGGTTTGATAATGAGGGTGTTTAAGCCATCACTAAGCTTATTCATGATAATGTTTTAGGTGCTGTACCAGACTACTCAAGATCATAAAAGGACCATGCTAATCACTTGTGACAGGTGTTACGGATTCTTTGTGACCGCAAAATATATGCAAGTTCTGTAAATACAAGTTTGGTCATAATCCGTATTGTCCTTAGGACACATTGTATAGAATGAGGAAATAAGGATTAATATACATAAAAGAAGTGGCCAAGGCTTACGACGCCTACGGAACTTTGTAGCTTCCTTGAGTTGGCCAGTTATTACAGAAGAATTGTTAAAAAGGCTTTCTGCCATTACTCTTAACAAAGCTAACACACAAAGTAACTAAGTTTCAGCGGAATGATGTATGTGAGAAAAGCTTGCAAGAGTTGAAAGATAAATCCACTCCTACACCTGTACTAGTACCTCCCAAAGGCACATAAGAGTATGCAGTGTATTGTGAAGTTTTAAAAGTTGGTGTGGGAGGTGTATACATGTAGCACGACAATGTGATAGCATATGCCTTAAGACAATTGCGTCCACACAAGGGAAATTATCCCACATATGATTTTGAGTTAATGGTTGTGACAATTGTTTGTAACAGATGGCACCACGACTTGTATAAAACTTCAAGTGAAAGAATTATAGTGCCAAATGTGGTAGAATTTTCATTGATATCTGAGATAAAGGAAAAAGCAATATGTAAGTCATATTTTTAGTTCAATTGAAAAAAAAAATGTACAGCGAAGTTCGACGAAGGTATTTGAGCAAACACAAGGGGGAATACTTTAACTCCAATGTAGATTGTGTGTACCAGGTATAGACGAGTTAAGAAAATGAATTATGACAGAAAAACATCATTCACGGTATTTTATTCATTCAGAAGCAACCAAAATGTACCATGGTTTAGCAGAGATGTCTTGGTAAGGTTACCCGAAAAGCACATTGTAGAACTTGTAGCTCAATGTCCAAGCGATCACTGATTAACAGTATGACATCAGAAATCTGTACGTTTTATGCAATGTATTACCCTTCCAGTTTGGAAGTGGAACATGAATAACATGGATTTACTCACAGGGTTTCCTCGTACACTGCGAAGGTTGATTCCATATAGGTAATAGTTGACAGGCTTACCGAGTCAGCGTATTTCCTACCAGTTAGGACCACCGATACAGCTGCACATTATGCAAAGTTGTATGTTACAGAGATAGTATGATTACATGGGATTCCACTCACTATTATATCAAACAAGAGAGCTCACTTTATTGCATAGTGTTGGAACTCTTTTCAGTAAAGCATGGGTACACAGGTGGATGTAAGTACGGCCTGTCATCCTCTGATGGATGGACAAACAGAGCGTATTATATGAACATTTGAAAATATGCCGCGAGTTTGTACAGTGGACTTTAAAGGTAGTTGAGATGAGCATCTATCGTTTATTGAAATTACTTACAATAAAAAGTATCAAAAGGTACCTTACGAAGCTTCATATGAAAGAAAATATAGATCATCAATTGGATGGGTTACAGCTGATGGAATTTTCGGGTCAGATTTTGTTCATCAAGCTATAGGGAAAGTGAAGGTGATATAACAGCAGCTACAAATGGCCCAAAGTCGATACAAATCATATGCCGATGTTAGAAGAAAGGAATTAAAGTGTGCCATAGGTGATTAGGTATTTTTGACAGTGTGACCAATGAAAAGAAAAAAAAAAGATAATGAGATTCGGAAAGAAAGGGAAATTGTCCAAAGATTTGGGCAAATTGCGTATCTGTTAGCACTAGTCCAAGAACTCTTCACAGTTCATTTAGTATTTCATAATCGATGCTTTGAATGTGTATAGGAGATTATCGCGTATTGCTCCTAGTGGAGATATACAAGTTATGGAAGATCTCACCTGTGAAGAGGTACTGCTTACTATTCTAGATCGATAAGCGAAAGCAATGAGAAATAAAGAAGTAGCTTCCATAAAGGCTCTATTGGAGAAATTAGCACGTAGAAGAAATCACAAGGGAAACCAAAGAAATAATGGAATCTAAAGTACTTGTAATTGTTGTCAACGGAAGAAAAAGTTCAAGATATGGAATTGGCGTCATAATAAGTAAGTCTTTACAAGTATTATTTGTGTACATGATAATGTGAAGGATTCACTTCAACTTAAGTTGTTACAGTGAGACAATGTTACTAACATTCGAGGACGAATGTTTCTAAGGGGGGAAGGATGTAACACCCCGTACATTCCCGACCCTAGCTTGATTGATTGGTGGCCTAGGGTGTAATTATAAACCTTAGCTTCGGGAGTGCTAAGTGCGTATTTTGCATTGGTTTTGGGTGAAACATTTGATATTGTACTAGTCGATGTGATTAGTCTCCTGTAGAAGGAGTTTGCAACTTTTTGGAATATTTTGGGAGTGATGAGTGAGGCTTGACGACTTCCAAACAAAGGGTTTTAATGCTAAGAGGTAAGCTAAAGAGTTGAACTTGAAGTATCTAACCGAATCCACAAAGAAAAGTCGAAGAAAGGAAAATTTACAAAAAAAAATGGGCCATGCGCCCCAAGCAGCGTGCCAGGCCGCTCTGGCCCAAATTTTTGTTTCCACAGGCAGCAAAGGGGCCCGCCAAGTGGCGTACCGGGGTGGTTTTCGCCAAAATTTTTCTTCGACTATTATGATGTATATAAGACCTTTGAGTCATGGTATCATTACTCTATCATAGTAAGACTATTCTTAAGCACATTTAGCATCCGAGTTGGAGTTAATCCTTCGTCACAAGTATTTTAACAAATTATGTTCAAATAAGCCATGAGCGACTAGAATTTCTATTTTGCGATTGAGGCTGCGAACGGGAATCTCGTAAGTGAATATTATCGAGACATTTATAGAATTATTTGAACATGAGATATATGATGGATTACACATTAATTTTTGTGTGCTAAGATAATATGTGTTAATGGGCTCAAAGAAAGGCCCAAAAGGAATTAAAAGACATGGCCCAATGGGTCATCTTGCTTGGACAAGTCAATTATTGACTTAAGTGGCTAAGGATGAGTTAAAGGGGCAAGGAAATCAGATTTTATTCATGAGAAGGCACATGTATTTCTAGACTTTTCCAAGAAACCAAAAAGAGACATTTTCTCTCAAATTCTCAAACCCTAAGTCATCTCCTTGAGCAAGATCATCATGCTACAAGCTTGGGTAAGTGTTTATTCTTATGAATTAATATATTATGTACATGAGAGATTATGTATATCATGGTGGTTATGTTGGCAAGGTGTTGAATAGTGCACTTTGGCTTGTTTGTGTTCAAATCTGGCAACGATGATGCAAAAGGAAAATCAAACTCACAAAAATCAACATCTCAGGTGACAATGTTAGTTTGTCTTGAAATAACACAACTTCTACCCCTTCTTTCCATAAGGATATCCAACAAAATCACATCTATGACTTCTACTCAAAAATTATCCCTCGACCATCCTTGCTTGTGCACATACATAGCAAGCCAAGTACTCAAAGATGCTTATATTTAAGAAGTCGACATATAAGATTTCATACATTTTTTTTCCATGTGAAGTGAGGATGGGGTTCAATTGATCAAGTAACATGTTGTTAACTCTCCCCAAAGCTCAATTGGTAGCTTACCTTGGAAACACAATGCTCGCGCCACATTCAAAATGTAATGATATTTCTTTTTCACTCTGCCATTTTGTTGAGGAGGTTTAGTACAAGATATTTGAAAACTAACCATATTCAAAGAAATAATTTTTTAGACAGGTAAACTTCTTTCCATTATCTCTCCTGATAATTTAAGTATGCTAATTAAATTGTTTGCTAATCATAGCAAAAGTATTCTTTAAATTTTATACAACTTATTTCTTATCAATAAATAAAAAAAACCCATACATCACGAGAATAATCATGAACTACAGTCAAGAAATATGATTTTCCAAGCGAAGGAGTGGGAATACCCCCATAAATGACAAAAATAAAAGAGTAGTCAAGTGCAGTAAATTAAAGATTCCGCTATGCGCTGGGTTCGAAGAAGGGTCAGTCAGAGCACAAGAGTCTATCGTATGCAGCCTTAACTTGTATTTCAGCTAGAGGTTGATCCCATATAAATTAAAATAATCAACTCAAATTTTCTTCAAGTCTAGTTGTTCCTTCTTCTGTAGCTACTGCATTGCTTACATTGGACAAAGTTTCTAGGCAACTTGATATATCCTGCATATAATGCAATAGCTTTAAACTACTTGTCATATTATTGGATGCCCATTTAAATAATGAGATTGCATCCGTAAAGGTTCAGTAGAAGAATCATCATGTTGAGGAGGCCACTTGGGAGATCAAAGTGGACATGCGTAACCGATATCCACAGGTGTTTGTTGATTCAGGTAACTTCTTGCTTGTCTTTCCCTCTTCTTTTTGGTTATCATCCGGGGACAAACAATTGTTTAATTTATATCTATCGTAATGGCTTATTTCTTTGTTATAGTGTTTGTTAGGGTGTAAGTGTCTTGGTAGAAGTGTAACAACCCTCATGGTGAAATTTAGAATTTTCTATGTTATGACTATTTTGCCCTTCCTCGTTATTTTTTTATATCATTTATGAGTTGTGGAGATGGTTGGAATGGTCCCTGAAGTATTTGGGAGTGATTTATATGAGTTTGTGATTTGAGTACCCTTTAAGGTGATATAGTTGACTGTCATCAACAATATGATATTCGAGCATCGAATAATAATTCTGCCAGTTCTATCTTTTTCGAAATGCTATGTTTAGGTTAGTAGCATGGTTGATTCGGGTTCTGAGGCCCTATTATGAATTTTGAGTGCTTGAGTAAAAAATTAGTTTTATTGGCCTAAAGTGGTTCCTGGGGTAAAACTTGTTGATAATGAGATCTTTTGATAAATATGATGGTTCCATTAATTCCAGAACATCCAAATTAGTCTAGTAGCATTATTGATTTGTTTTTGTGGAGCATCGATTAAATGTCGAGGTTCCGTTTGGAGAGATTTGTAGCCTTAAACCATAGCTAGTGCAAGGCTCGCGACCCTTCTGTTGCATTCACACAGAGAGAATTTATTGTCCTTTGCGAACACGATGGTAGGCCCGTGAACGAGAAAGAGTGAAATGGGTTTGGGTTGAAGCTAATGCTTTACGAATGCGATCAGTCCACCACAAATGTGGTGGTTCTGGACTGGTGGTCTTCACGAACGGGATGGAGCATCCCGAACGGGGGCTACTATTCACAGAACAGTATAAAAAGTTCAACATCATCCTTAAAACCCATTTTCAAGCTTGGGGAACACGACTTTGGGTGAATCTAAAAGGGCTTTTCACCAATTTTGATTTGGGTAAGCTTCTAAACTCATTTTTATATATTACCATTGATTTTAGTGCAAAATCATCTTCAAAACTAGGATTTTAAACTTGAAATTGTGGGTTCTACCTGGTAAAGAAAAAAATGTGTATTTCAATAATTTCTAACCCAATTTCAACTCAATTTTCGATGGGATTTCAGATTTGGAACCCTTAAACTATGGGTAACATGATTCTTTATTAAAATTTTAGTTTTATCCTTTTATTTTTGAAGTCGATTTTCAAGGTAATTTTGGACCCGGAATAAAAGTATGTCAATATAGGAATCAATAGGCTCGTATTTACGTATAAAAACTGCTTTTTGATTGATTGGGAGTGTTCTAAAGTCGTTTGGAAGGGAAAGGCTTCGTGTTGAGGGGTGCGGGCTCGTGTCTTCGGCATTCAAGGCAAGCTATATCTTAACTTTCTTCAGACTTAGCTGGCATGATATGGGTTGGGTGTAATCTCATTATTTATATTATTTGGGATTGATTATTATTATTGTGATGTCCGAGGTGGGGACTTGTGGTGACTTTTTTATTGATTAGAGAGCTTATTATCATTGTGATGCTCGAGTGAGGGGTTTGTGTTGACTTTATTATTAATTGAAGAGCTTATTATCTTTGTGATGCCCAAGTGGGGGCTTGTGTTGACTTTATTGGTGTCTTATATGGTTCTTTTATTGTATTGCCATGAGGGGCCTGTATCATGATTTAATAAGATTTGGGCGATTTGAGTTCATTTATACCATTATTGAGCTGATTATTGTATATTGTTGATTTTACTATGATGATGCATACTAATTCATCACTTATTTTCATGGAACTGGTACTACTATGTAACTTGGATTTTTTTATAAAAGAAAATAAACCATTTTATAAAACACCTTATCCAAGGAAAGTGCCGGCAAGGTTGATTGATGAGATTGTGATTAGTTTATGGATTGCGGACTCCCCATGGGTCCTATCCTAGAAGCTTAGGCTTGAAGGTTGTATACGAAGTGAGCATTGGAATACCGCATTCATACCATATAATCATGTTGCACTACATTGAATCTCTTATACGTGGGTGATATTGTGTTTTGATATTTTTATACGTAATGTTATACATATATTCTTATTGAGATTGTACCATTATATCTTTAGGAGCAGTGTGGCTTGATCCGCTGGAAATATTTTTGTATGCAGGGGGTTTACCTCACTCATGGTATTATTTTTTTTTTTGTTTAGTTGTATACTTAGCTTGGTAGGCCTATGATGACTACTAAGTACAAGTGGACCATACTCATTCTTACTTTTCTGTATTCTTTTGGTGCAACTTCTAGTTCGAGTTCCATCTATGGTTCATGATTTGTGCAGTCTTGGGATCTATCAGAGTCGTTGTGAGCTTTTTTTCCGGAGCATATGCCCGACTTCATATATGTTTTCCTTGCCTTTACTTTATTTCGGAGACAGGCAGTTGTATATTCATACTTTTTGATAGTTTAAGAATTGATGTTACTAAAAACACTAGATCGTTGGGGATTTAAGTTGTATTTTCAGATATTTGTCTTTGATATTGTATTAGCTTGACTTTATCCTAAAGTCTCATATTTTACTTTATTATTTATCTTCTTTCCGCTATTATTCTCTTTTGGTGTTGGGTTTACCTACCAAAATTGGATCAGGGTAGGTTCCATTATGACCTCAAAATTTTGGGTTGTGATAAGATGTTCCCCTAAGATGTGAGTTGTTAAAATCTAGAAAAAATTAAGTGTTGTGTGGTTTACAGATCGTCTTGTGTCTCAGGGTTGTCGTGCTCCATTATTCTAGCAAAAAGAGGAATCCGACGTGACAACTCTTTTAGGATGGTTAACAGAAAAGAGTCGTCACCTAATGAATTAAGGTGCGTTAGGGCATCATTCTACTACTAATTACGAACTATTTAATTATTAGCCTACGTTATCAGAAAATCGGGTAAGGGTTCAAGTTATCTCGAAAGAAAGGTGTTAAGCACCTTTCGAGGTCTACAAATGTGGGTCCCGACCGAATTCGTTACTATGTGGGAAAATTATGTGACAAACAAATGTTGATCAATTTTATAAAATATTTAAGTGATTAAGCATGCATAATTTATTTTAATTATTCTAGATAAATAAAAAAAACTAAGTAGAGAAAGGTAGCAAAAAGATAACTTGAGTACTAATTTAAGGGCAATTAAGAATACAAACATTTAAGATAGAAAGAAGAGAAAAAAATTAAATTTGACAAAAAAGGAAAAAGTTTGTGCAAAAAAATAAATAAGATAAATAATTGTACTACTTGAATATAACTTATTCTACATTTAAATACATCTTAAACAAATAATAAAAATATAAATATCTAACAAACCAAACAAAGACATGCAATATTAATAATCTAAAAAAGGAGAGACTGACCTGAGTTCTTTCAATATAATATTTAAAAATATTCAAATAATGCACACAAGGAAATCTAGGGTAGAAATATTAAAAGAGTAAAAGATAGATTAATTAAACCGGCTGCTTCCAAGCAAATAATTAAAGCGTTCAAATATAATAAAAGTAAAATAATCTACACACAAAATTAGGTATTCAAGGACATAAACATTGTGAAAGTCGGGAGACTTACCTTGTTGGTGAAGAAGTGAATTTATAAGAAATACGTTTGATTATTCTCCTATTTTTTAGGATCACATTCTAGTCCCCATGAGTTGTAAAGTTTCGCAAAAAGAAAAGAAATTGTTAGTAAAGTTTATACCACCTTATTTTGGTGGAAAATATAATTTAAGAGATAAAATAATAATTTAACACATAAAGTTAAGGATAAGAAAGAGAGGGAGGGAGAGGAAGAGAGAGAGAGAGAGTGAGAGTGAGAGTGGATCAGGGTATGACAATGCCGAAACGGGCCTAATGCGATGTTACTCCCTCTATTCCAATTTTTATGATCGACTCTCTTAAACATCTTAAGACAAAACGAAAGGAATTCTTAAAGAAACTTATTCAAGAGTATTAAATAAAATATTTCAGCATTCAAAAGTCATGTGAAGCTAAAAATATATGTGTATAATATATAGATTGTATCAAAGCATGTCGACAATTAGTATAATTGCAAGAGTTGTCAGATCTTTGAGACTTTTAAAAGGGTGACATATTCAATAAGAAAAGAAGGGTGTAACGAGGTGCTTTATATTTTAGTAAAGCTATGTATACGCTTCATACAAGAAGTCAGCTATAGCCTGTCTTTTTTGTCATCATTTCCCAAACGTACCTGGCCCCCGTTAGGACGACGGCTCCATTTGAGCTCGATTTCACATTGACTCCTCCATTGACCGTGGTTGAACTCCAAGTGATGTAATTCCATCGTAGTATACATGTAAACAATATTCAAGAAGGTGAGAGCACATTTGTTCTTAAAATCTACATAGCTGGAGATGCTTAGGATCATCCAGCAAAGCTTATCTAACCATTTTAATATTAAACTAGAGCAACAGAGATGTAGAGTATATGGAGTAGCTGCTAATATATGTTCACTAAATGACGTTTAAGTTTGTAACATTACTTATCAAATCATGTACCTAAAGATTATTTATTCTGAAGGGCATAAACAAACTTCCTTTTGTTTTACTGCGTAGAAGATCAAATAGTCCAAGTAAAATCCCAAATTCTTATACCAAATCCTTTTCACAATGATTCAGACAAGCGATGTGAACTCAAGATTAGTTTGCAGATAATGGCCTAAATTCGTACACAGAATACATAAGTGAATTTAGTACTCTTTATCCTTAACCAAATGATGATTTTATTTCTTAAATACAAAACTCTGAAACCACGTTGATTGATTATATTATGAAAATACCTCAATCTTTTCATTTCGAAAATAAAAATACAAGTTATACCGCCGAGCACGTTAATTCCTTCAACAAAATACGGCACGGTATTGATTACTAATAGAAGAAACAAAATTTCAAGTAACAAATATTCACATGACTAGGCATAGACTAGTTACAATATAGTGATATTAAACACAAAAATAGACCATGGCTCGAGAATTAAGGACTCTCCATTTATAGGAACACAATAACAATTTTA
The DNA here is from genome assembly GCA_031232105.1 of Capsicum rhomboideum. Classification (NCBI taxonomy): domain Eukaryota; kingdom Viridiplantae; phylum Streptophyta; class Magnoliopsida; order Solanales; family Solanaceae; genus Capsicum; species Capsicum rhomboideum. The sequence continues at coordinate 15,436,908 of CP124712.1, forward strand.
AGAAACTAGAATTTGTGTTTAATAAATACAAACATGTTTAAACAAGACATGATATGAAAAATTATGGAGGGTGGCAGATTCAACAAACCAATTGTAACAAGCTTTCAAATGTAACATAAACTATGAAGTTAAATATCGAAAACTAACAAAAGGAAAGAGTGAACCTTGGAGTGACTCTTGGTTCATATGTGGATGATTGGTTCACAAGAGAATTTTCCAGTGAGATTTTCGGTCATCTTTTCCTTTCAATACTCCAATAATAACATTTACTTTGTAAAGTGACTAAATGAGAATCCATAAAGTTTAGCTAGGAGAGTCCTTTTGTATTGGTTGAGAGGATGACTTAGGTTGGGAAAAGAAGAGAAAGGAAAAGTGATTAATATCCATGGTGGTCTCTCCTTTTTGTGTGTTAGGTCCATGTATATAAAGGAAAAGAAAAAGATACGTAGAGGAGAGAAAGTTAAAGATAGAAAAAAAATCAAGCAAGAGGAGAGCAATATCCTTTTCAAATGGAAAGAAAAGATTTCTAATTTTTGTAGGAAGATTTTATGGGATATGAAACATGGTAAAATAATTCAAATTTGAAAATAGGTAGTATTACTATGCAGGGTAGATAAATCCTGAAAGAATGAATTTTTATTTTTCCACAATATAATTAATAGTATAATATAATATAGTGATATATATAAATAATAATTACACAATTGTACATTAATAATAATAACAACAAGAACGTCACATAGAGATGCTATTTTAACTTAGTTAAATATACATACAATGTAAAGTCATGGACAAAAATGAAATGCTATTTAATTAAATAATATAATAAAAATATTTAAAAATGTGTAATTAATTTAGTATAAGATTAAAAATACTTGAAACTAAAATACTCAAATTTAGAATGTGGGTGCATGTAAATAATAATAATAATAATAATAATAATAATAATAATAATAATAATAATAATAATAATAAAATAATAATAATACTAAAATAATGCAGATAATATTTGTTATCACAAAATTTGATTAAAAAAATAAGTAAAAATAGTGTTTTGACCTCATGAACAAAATAGAAGCCCGAATGAGTAAAAATGATACAAGGAAGGTCAAAATTAGGTGTCAACAACTGCCCCTTGTTTGCTCAGGAATGAGGGACGAATTATCGGGCAAAGAACGTTGACGGAGTAGCCAATTTTGTCCTACTGGAGGAACGAGTCTTTTGGAATAAAAAAAAATGAGATAAAATTGTGAAGATGTGGTGGCCGAGACTTCTGTTTCAAGTCGCCTACATATCTTTGATTTTATGAGAATCAGTCCATGTGTAGTTCTAGATTTAGGAATGAACGAGATTCCTAAAGAAAGTAAAAGATACGGTATACAGGCAACGATAACGGTAGTAAAGATCGATGAGTTGGAGTGGATAGGATTTGAACCAACGACACGAAGAGAAATGTGAAAATGAAAGGTGAATGTATTTCAAGATGAATTTGGGATACATGGGATAAGTAGAAATGTATCTTGAAAATAGGAGCGAAAGTTTTTCTCATTCTTAACTCTTTTTTCCTTCATTACCTGGGCGCTGTCTAGTATAACTAGATAAAATGGTTAGAGCTTGTGGATCAAATAAATGATAAGTAATTGTCGTAAATATTTAAACATGATGCAATTTTCCATTCAGACCATGAGCATTTACTTTAATACAGCAAGAATGATGTCTCAAGCTATGATAACTTAGGGCCATGATAAGCAGAAAGTAAATCCAAAGGCAATGAAATAGTGTATGTAGGCTATGAAGATGACGCCTTTAGACTATGATGCCTTTGGATCATGATAAGCAGAAAGTAAATTCTAAGGCCATGATATGGTGTCTGCAGGCCATGAAGATAACGCCTTTAGACTATGATGCCTTCGAAGCATGACAAGCAGAAATTAAATCCTAAGGCTATGAAATAATGTCTGTAGGCCATGAATATGATTTCTTTGAACTATGATGCCTTCGGATGATTATATGATGATTAAAGAAATCATATCTGTCTTGGGTAGCATAATGTGGCGTTGAACTTGGTTTGTCGTAGTCTGATGCGATGTCTGATGTCGAGCCTGTCAATACAATGTATTATGAGGTTGGTTGTCGGGACTGTCGATGCAATGTATTATCGGATTGGATGTCGGTCCTGCAATGCAATGTAGTGTCAGATTGACTGTCGGGCCTATCAATGCAATGTATTATCGGATTGGCTGTTAGTCCTGTTGATGCAATGTATTTTCAGATTGGTTGTTGGTCCTATCGATGCAATGTATTATCGGATTGGTTGTCAAGCCTATCAATGCAATGCATTGGCGGATTGGCTGTCAGGCATATCAATGCAATGTATTATTGGATTGGCCGTCGGGCCTGTCGATGTAATGTATTACTGGATTGGCCGTCGGTCCTGTCGGTGCAATGTATTATCGGATTAGTTGTCTAGCCTATCGATGCAATGTATTATCAGATTGGTTGTCGATCCTATCGATACAATGCAATGTCAGATTAACTGTTGAGCCTGTCGATGCAATGCATTGTCGAATTTGCCAGCGTCAAAATCGAGAAGATAGAGTAGCTTAGCCTCTTCCTCATGTTGAAGTCATAGTGGGGGCATTTGCGATAATAATCATTCAGGTTGTTATGGAGTGATTTCTACAATTCGTACCTGTTATTCCTGCACTCACAGAAAAATTATGAGTTTGTAATGGGGGAGGTTGATCTGTGCCTCTACGTTGACTGACGTGTATTCTCTTTGTTGTTGTTTAAATTTCATGTACAGACTTGAACTCCATCATCATGAAATTTTTGAGGAATCCTCAAAAAATTTTGCCCCAGTTTAAAATAAAGATGTTTTTCATATGTCTTCGTGAATTGAGATGTTGCTTGCTCATGAATTTCTGCCCCAGTTTTCACTATAATCCTGCTACACTCACAGAAAAACATTAGTTCAAAATTAATGATTGTCTTACATTTGAACCTCGAGGTCTCAATTTTGAATCTGTATTCCGCTAATATGGAGGTCGTGGAATGGGCTAAAATAATTTAGCTTTATTGAATAGAGAGTCTTGTCAAAAGTTGGTCTGAATTGAATATGGAGGAGAAAGAAAATATTTATTAGATTGAGATCAGAATGAGGACGTATAGTTTTAAAAATGGTTTGCATTGAGTGAGGAGGAAGAAGGTTGGACTTTTTGGATGTCGAGCATATTTGTCATATTGTAGATTCTCAATCGAGTAGATGATCAAATAATAGACTACCTTTAAGCAAACATAAATAAGTCAAATAAAGCAAGAATCAATACACAAAATTTAAGGCACTAGTATCAAAAGATGAGTTACTCATCAAAGAGGACTTTAATATGAATGGATGGGTTATAATAGAACTTAAACTTGAGAAATAAATTGATATCAAAAAATAGAAGAGCAAGACCAAATAATAAGCTTGTACTGAAAGTTGATGAGGTGAACAAGTAAATTATGATAAGATATTTAAGAGATACGTATAGAATATTTAAGGAAATTTTGTTTTGAAAAAAATGGGAGGGTTGAAGATTTAACAAGTTTTGAAAATTTTAAAGAATTAAGTCAACTGAGACATTTAGTTTGAACATTTGAGACTTTGAAAGATTGTGAAAAATCATTTGAGTTACCTAAAAATGAAGAGTTTTTACTCTTATGATATTATGGGGAGGTGAAAGAAAGGGAAAATATAAGATTTAACAAAAAATTATTTGAATGAAGATTTTTCATATTTTTAAATATGAGGATATTTTAAAAATAATAAAAAAAGGAGGACCACATCCTTATACAGGTTTGCCTACGTATCTTGTTAGATAAGAATCAGGTCAGACGTAGTTCGAAATCTAAGACTCAGAGAAATTTTGAATGGTAGATGGAGACATAGTAGGAGTTCAATGACAATTTAGATAAGCACATAACACATAATAGTTAATGCATATGTGTCTTAGAATTTTATGAGATTTGGATAGACATGGACCGAGGATATTCTTAGGCGAGAAGGTACGTGGTCCCACGACAGTAAAACTATCCACTCCATCACGTCTTAGCCAACTCTCTATCATGAGATTTTTGAAGAGAATTTGAAAAAGTGTGAAGGCACAACATCCGAGTATAGTGTGTGAAAGTGTGAAGCTCCCAAATGAGGAAAGTATGAGCGGAATGCCATTTATATAAAGCGATAACAATTAGCACATTATAAGAAATGGTAACACTATGAGCAATAAAGGAAAAATAAATGTTTAATAAAATGATAAGGAGTAAATACTTGAATAAAAAAGTGCGTAAAAAGTTAAGAGATATGTCCATAAATAAATAAAGGGATAGCTGGATATGATTAATCATGAAATAATAATCTAACAAGAAAATATATAAGAGATACAAGAAAAGGATTTAACATGGATGGAAAACAATTTAAACAAGGAATAGATATGTACTGAATTAGAAAGAGAACTTACAAATACAGAAGAAAAACACAACTTTAAACAAGGAGACACATATAGGAAATATGAAAGTGAATATACGTTAAACTTAAAGCGGTAACAAATTAGGCATATGCACATAAGTTATGAAGACATTAGATTAATCAAGATGCATATTCCTTAGTAAAGGGATATACGATTAAGATCTAGAGAACAAGAGTGGTTTACTAAACATGGTTCCCTCAAATGGATAATTTGAGAGTGGGAAAGCTCATGCTTGTCGATGTACCGTTGATCAATCGGTTCATGAGGCATTTTCCGTAAGAGTGTTTTAGGAAGTGAACGTCTGTGCAACCACGCAATCATTCTTAAAAGAAAAAATAAAGAGGTTCCAAGTGGAGGAGGTATGAGCAGAATTCTAGTTATATAAAGCAGTAACACATTTGAACAGTTTAAAGAAAGCGATTAATAAGCAACATTGGCATTATTACATAAATAGGTAAGGAAATAAGATAACAAGTACGAGAGGCATCAAAAGGACATAAAGAAGTAATGGAATAAGGAAAAGGATTTAGTCTGGACACAACTTAAGCATTCAAGTAAACAAGTGAAAGGGAAAAGAAAAGTGGACAAGCATGGAGAGAAAGAATAAATTCTTAAGGCAATAAAATAAACGGAAAAAGGAAAAGATTTATCATGAAAATTATTCAGGGAAACAAAGGAATAAACATGGTAAGACAAATAACACGTTAAGGAAACAAATCAAAAATGTCAAATAAAGAAAGAAATTTACTACCCAAATAAACAAATAACAGATGAAAGGAAAAGACGTTATTCATAAAAAATAGAAAGGAATAAAGCATAAAATCCCACATGACACACAAAATTGTAATGGTTAGAACCTAAGTATCCCCATCAGAGTCGCCATGCTATCGCGCTCTATTTTTTCTCCCAAAAAGCGGGATCTGATGTGACAACTCTTTTAATTAGGATGGTTAAAAGAAAAGAGTTGCCGCCTAACGAATTAAGGTATGTTAGGGCACCATTCTACAACTAATTACAAACTATTTAATAATTAGCCTACGTTACCAGAAAATTCGGGTAAGGGCTCAAGTTACCTGAAAAGGAAGGTGTTAAGCATCTTTCGAAGTTCACAAATATGGGTTCCAACCGATTCGTTACTATGTGGAAAAATTATGTGATAAACAAATGTCGATCGATTTTATAAAATACCTAAGTGATTAAGCATGCATAGTATATTTTAATTATTCTAGATAAATAAAAATAACTAAGTAGAGAAAGGTAGTAAAAAGTTAACTTGAGTACTAATTTAAGGGCAATTAAGAATACAAACATTTAAGATAGAAAGAAGAGAAAAGAAATTAAATTTGACAAAAAAGGAAAAGGTTTGTGCAAAAAAATAAAATTAGATAAATAATTGTACTACTTGAATATAACTTATTCTACGATTAAATACAGCTTACAGAATAATAAAAATATAACTATCTAATGAACTAAACAAAGACATGCAATATTAATAACCAAAAGAAGGAGAGACAAACCTGGGTGCTTCCAATATAATATTAAGATATTCAAATATGGACACAAGGAAATCTAGGGTAGAAATATTAAAAGAGTAAAAGATAGATTAATTAAACCGGCTGCTTCCAAGCAAATAATTAAAGCGTTCAAATAAAATAAAAGTAAAATAATCTACACACAAAATTAGGTATTCAAGGACATAAACATTGTGAAAGTCGGGAGACTTACCTTGTTGGTGAAGAAGTGAATTTATAAGAAATACGTTTGATTATTCTCCTATTTTTTAGGATCACATTCTAGTCCCCATGAGTTGTAAAGTTTCGCAAAAAGAAAAGAAATTGTTAGTAAAGTTTATACCACCTTATTTTGGTGGAAAATATAATTTAAGAGATAAAATAATAATTTAACACATAAAGTTAAGGATAAGAAAGAGAGGGAGGGAGAGGAAGAGAGAGAGAGAGAGTGAGAGTGAGAGTAGATCAGGGTATGACAATGCCGAAACGGGCCTAATGCGATGTTACTCCCTCTATTCCAATTTTTATGATCAACTCTCTTAAACATCTTAAGACAAAACGAAAGGAATTCTTAAAGAAACTTATTCAAGAGTATTAAATAAAATATTTCAGCATTCAAAAGTCATGTGAAGCTAAAAATATATGTGTCTAATATATAGATTGTATCAAAGCATGTCGACAATTAGTATAATTGCAAGAGTTGCCAAGTCTTTGTGACTTTTAAAAAGGTGAAATATTAAATAAGAAAAGAAGGGAGAAACGAGTTGCTTTATATTTTAATAAAGCTATGTATACGCTTCATACAAGAAGTCAACTATAGCCTGTCTTTTTTGTCATTATTTTTCAAATGTACCTGTCCCCCATTGCGACGACGACTCCATTTGAGATTGATTTCACATTGACTTCTCCATCGGCTGTGGTTGAACTCCAAGTGATGTAATTCCATCATAGTATACATGTAAACAATATTCAAGAAGGTGAGAGCACATTTGTTCTTAAAATCTACATAGCTGGAGATTCTTAGGATCATCCAGCAAAGCTTATCTAACCATTTTAATATTAAAACCAGAGCAACAGAGATGTAGAGTATATGGAGTTGTTGCTAATATGAGTTCACTAAATGACGTTTACGTTTGCAACATTACTTATCAAATCATGTACCCAAAGATTATTTATTTTGAAAGGCATAAACAAACTTCCTTTTGTTTTATTGGGTAGAAGATCAAATAGCCCAAGTAAAATCCCAAATTCTTATACCAAATCCTTTTCACAATGATTCAGACAAGCGATGTGAACTCAAGATTAGTTTGCAAATAATGGCCTAAATTCGTACACAGAATACATATGTGAATTTACTACTCTTCATGTCACGACCCAAGAAAGAGATCATGATGACACTTATCACGGCCCAGCCTTGATAAATAAGCCGATCATTCCAAAAGAAACAATAATGATATAAATAAGATAAGGAAAAGAACAAGCAATACTTCTAGAACGAAGTCTGGCCAAGTCATGCACAAACATTAGCAGAAAATCGAAAGAAATACATAAATTCCAAAACATGGTGTCAGAAGTGTAGAGCATCTAAATATACATCTGAGTACTGAATAATACAACTCTATCTCTGAATCTAAAATAAAGACAATAAGGATAGAAGAGGTCATGACATCGACTCTGAAGGCCAATAGTGTGTCGGTACCTTGAATCACCAGACTCCACGACACAAATAATCCTCTGCGGACAACGCTCGTACTAGGATCTGTACCAAAAGGGCACCGTAGGGATGAGTATGGATCTACTTGTACTCAGTAGGTATCGTAGACTGACTGGGCAAAATAGAAAAATAATATAGATAAAGATAGACTATGAGACGTAACTTGCATGGAGAAAAGTTCCGAAATGGTAGCTCACACCGTCTCCACTAACAGTTCTAATATAATATCAACAGTAAACAACATGAGTATACACAGAAATATACGAAACGAAAGCAAGTTAAGAACTAAGGAATCACAGAATATTTGAATGAAATGCAATACAATGCAATGAAATGATGATAATGGGGTGGAATGGTGAAAGTCATTGCTTGACTTTCAGTATACACCTACAGAGCTTGCAACTCCACAATAAGACCCATGGGGGGTTCGCTACCCATATACTATATATCATATCTCGATCTCAATCTCAACACTCCTTTCCAGCTCGTGTTCATGGAAAGGGATTTTAGGAAAATGTCTTATTTTCTTTCAAAAACAGTGTTCCTCAATGGCACCAGTGTCTCATGAATATGTAAATATGGACTGAGGATGTAATGCTCACAACCAAATCAGTATGAACATATCCAATCAATTTAATACGTATATATAGGTGAGCTTAGAAATCAACTCAATATGTCCATCGATTTAATAATTATCAACTATAGATGGGTACCATTAGAATAATTATGCATGTCAGACATAATTACAGCCCAATATGCTCGGTGTAACAATCTCCTGTTACCAGCCAAACTCGGATCTAAATTCAACTTCTTTACAGCCCAATATGCTCGGTGTTCAAGCTCAACGGGAAGGTGACAAGCTTTCCCAAAGACCAAATGATAGGGAGAAGTCCCTATAGGAGTCTTATATGCCGTGCGATAAGCCCAAAGAGCATCATCCAGTTTGAGTGACCAGTCTTTCTTCTGGGTATTCACCGTCTTTTGCAAGATTTTCTTTATCTCGCAATTAGACACTTTCACTTGGCCACTTGTTTGGGGATGATAAGCTGTTGAAACCTTGTGTCTCACCCCATACTTTGCCAACACACTTTTCACCAAATAATTAATGAAGTGTGAACCTCCATCGCTAATAATAGCTCTTGGAGTTTCGAATCTTGTGAAAATGTGCTTTTGAAGGAACTTTACCACAACCTTGGAGTCATTCGTAGGGAGAGCTGCAGCCTCTACCCATTTCGACACATAATACACTACTACAAGTATGTATAGATTGCCATTTGATTTTGGGAAAGGGCCCATAAAATCAATCCCCCATACATCGAAGATTTCAACTTCTAGGATGTTGTTAAGAGGCATCTCGTGTCGCTTAGCAATCATCCCCATACATTGACATTGATCACAACTCTTCACAAAGGCATGAGCATTTTTAAATATAGAAGGCCAGAAGAAACCTGATTGCAATATTTTTTGGGCTGTGCGTTCACCACCATGATGTCCACCATAAGGTGATGTGTGGCATCTCTCTAACACTTGCTTCACTTTCGCATTCGGGATACATCTTCGTACTATTTGATCAGGCCCTTGCTTGAATAAATAAGGCTCATCCCATATATAAGAGCATGCCTCATATGCCAGTTTCTTCTTCTGTTGAGGACTCGAATCAGGAGGAAATAACCCACTTACCAATAGATTCACAATATCTGCATACCATGGCAACTCATCGACATCCAACACCAACAACTGCTCGTCTGGAAATTCCTCATAAATACGCCCATCATCCACTACATGTGTCAAGCTCTCAAGTTTAGAAAGATAGTCAACAATTTGATTTTTCGTCCCCTTTCTATCCTTAATCTCTAAGTCAAACTACTGTAGCAATAAGATCCACCTAATCAAACGCGGCTTAGCATCCTTTTTATTGAACAAATACCGTATTGCCGCATGATCCGTGTATACAATGACGCTCGTGCCCACTAAGTATGATTTGAATTTATCAAATGCATACACCAAAGCTAACATCTCTTTTTCAGTCACCGTGTAATTCACTTGGGCTGCATCAAGGGTCTTGCTTGCATAATAAATAGAGTGAAATACTTTATTCTTCCATTGACCGAGAACCGCACCCACTGCAACATCACTTGCGTCACACATGAGCTCAAATGGCAAAGCCCAGTCAGGAGCAATAAGGATAGGTGCCTCTACTAACTTCTTTTTCAAAACCTCGAATGCCTTCACACATGATTCACAAAATACAAATTTCACATCTTTTTCCAAGAGTGCACACATGGGGCGTGCAATTTTGGAAAAATCTTGAATAAACCTTCTGTAAAATCCATCATGACCCAAAAAACTTCGCACCCCTTTTACCGATACAGGTGGAGGGAGTTTTTCAATAACTTCAATCTTAGCCCTATCAACTTCCAGCCCCTGCTTTGACACTTTATGCCCAAGAACTATACCTTCCGTCACAAGGAAATGGCATTTCTCCCAATTGAGAACAAGATTAGTTTCTTCACACCGAGCAAGAACTTTATCAAGGTTTTGCAAATATACCTCGAAAGAGTTACCAAAGACTGAAAAATCATCCATAAAAATCTCTACGAACTCCTCCACCATGTCGTAGAAAATAGCCATCATGCAACGCTGAAAGGTAGCCGGTGCATTACACAATCCAAATGGCATACGTTTGAAAGCGTATGTGCCGTAAGGACATGTGAATGTAGTCTTCTCCTGATCTTGAGGATCTATAGCAATTTGATTGTATCCAGAATACCCATCAAGAAAGCAATAATACACCTGCCCAGCTAAACGATCCAACATCTGATCAATAAAAGGGATTGGATAATGGTCTTTCCTCGTAGCATCATTGAGTTTCCGATAATCCATGCAAATACGCCATCCAGTTACAGTTCTTGTAGGAATCAATTCATTTTTATCATTTGTGATCACCGTTATACCACCCTTTTTTGGAACACATTGTACTGGGCTCACCCACGTACTATCAAAGATAGGGTAAACAATGCCAGAATCTAGCCACTTAATTACCTCCTTCCTTACTACTTCTTTCATCACCGGATTCAAGCGTCGTTGGTGTTGCACACTCGGCTTATGCCCTTCTTCCATATAAATTTTATGCATGCATAAGCCCGGATTAATACCATGGATGTCAGACATCTGCCAACCAATAGCCTTCTTTCTTCGTTTTAGTATCAACAATGCCGCTTCAACTTGTTCCTAGGACAAATTTGCTGCCAGAATAATAGGAAGAGTCTCATTGTCACCTAGGAAAGCATATTGAAGGTGAGATGGAAGTTCTTTCAATTCAAGCTTCGGTGCCTCCTGAATTGAGGGCTTGGTTGGAGGACCGAGTGGAAGATTCAAAGGTTCCCATCTACCCTATTTAGCAAAGATACCCATAAGATCAAGTGCCTGCACCATTTCACTAGCTTCCGCATCACCAAAAACATTCTGCCCCATCAAAACTTTTTCCAATGGATCGGTGGACAAGGTGTGGATGCTCTCAACAGCCAAATCTATAGCTGTAATAGCTGATAAGTTCTCATAAATTTATGGAAGCTTCAAAGCCCTATATACATCGAAGACCTCAACCTTATCATGAGCTTGCATAGTTAGTTTCCCGGATGCTACATCAATGATTGCACCTCCCGTGGCCAGAAACGGACGCCCCAAAATAAATGGGACTTTCGGGTCGGGCTCAAAATTTAACACCATAAAATCAACTGGAAAGATCAACGAACCCACTTGAACCAGAACACCCTCAACAATACCATCAGGTCTAGTCACGGATCGGTCTGCAAGCTGCAAAATAATAGTAGTAGGCTTAGGACGACCCAAACCCAACTCCTTGAAAATTGAAGTGGGCATTAGATTTATACTAGCCCCCAAATCACACAATCCACGAGCGCAGACACGATCTCCCAGAGTAATTTTTACAGTGAAGCTTCCAGGATCCTTCAGCTTAGTAGGTAACCGGTTCTGAATGCGAGAACTACACTCCTCAGTCAATGCAACTGTGGTATATTCTGTCAATCTACTCTTGTTTGCCACAATATCTTTCACGAACTTGGCATACTTTGGAATACCCTGCAAGATATCCACAAGAGGCAAATTAATGTGCACTTCTTTAAGTAGTTCAATGAACTTACCAAAGCATTCATCCTCCTTCTTCTTCTTGAACTTCTAAGGGACAGGAGGAGGCAACTTCACACTATGTATCACTTTATCATCTTTGGAGCTTTTGGTAGACTCCACTTGTTCGTCTTCAATCACCACTACTTTCGGCTCCAATTCTTTCGCTGGTGCAACCGTATCCTCTATCTGTTTAGCACTGCGAGTAACAATAGCATTCACCTGTTTTGGATTAGGCTCAGTATCACCTGGAAAACCTCCTTGGGGCCTTGTATTCTGTGCGTTAGCTAACTGGCCAATCTGCTTCTCCAAATTCTGAGTAGCCAACTGATTGTTCCTCACATCTGCTGCCAGGTTAGCTTGCTCAGCCATAATCTGTTTTAACATATCCTCCACGCTCATATCTCCAGGCTTAGTACCCACTTGATTTCCTTGACCTTGTTGTTGGTTGTACTGTGGTGCATATCCTTGAGGCCTATATTGATTTTGATTTCCTCCCCAAAATAAGTTTGGGTGGTTTTTCCACCCAGCATTATAAGTATTTCCGTAGTTCTGAGCTCCACTTCCTCTTTGGGCATTGCCAACAAAATTCACAGAATTCAGATTTGTACTACACAACTCGCTGGTATGGTCCCCGTTTCCACATACACTACACATCACAGACACCTATTGTTGTACTGCATTCACGGGAGCTGGTTGCTGCCCCAAATTTAAAATACTAAAGTGATTGTCCATCATGTTTTGCATAGCTAAAATTTGGGCAGATAATGCTGTGACTGCATCCACATCTAGTTTCCCAACAACCTTCTTTGTAGAATTCCTCGAATTATCACTATGCTAGTCTGGATTTCCCTGCGAAATATGATTCAACAGAGCATATAATTCATCATACGTCTTTTCTAAAGCCTGTCCACCTGCAGATGAATCAAGTAGAATTTTAGTGTTGGGGTCGAGAGCCTCTATAAAAGTATGCACCAACACTTCATTAGCTTGGTGGTGGTAAGGACAATCCCTCAACATGGATTTGAATCTGTTCCAAGCTTGGTACAAATTCTCATCATCTCTCTGTTTGAAACTCAGTATCTCACTCCTCAGCTTTGCTGTCTTTCCAGACGAAAAGAACCTTATCAAGAATTTCCGAGCAAGATCATCCCAAGTAGTGATAGAATTAGCCGGCTCTACATCTAACCACCTCCTTGCTTCCCCCAACAGAGAAAAGGGGAACAAGGTAAGTCTCACATAATCTGAAGACACACCCGCAGGAATATATGTGTCACTGATCTCCAGAAAATTCCAGATATTCCTCTGCGGGTCTTCATGAGCAAGACCAGTAAACTGTACACTTGAGTGCAAGAGTTGCACCATATTCTGTTTAAGCTCAAATCTACCTCCAGCCGCCGGTTTGAGAATACTGGAGGTCACATTAGTAGCGAGTGGGATTGCCACATCGCGTACTGTCCTTGCTGCCATTACTGCTGGCTCACGTCTCTCCTCAACTGGTTCTTTAATTCTTATGGGATTACCCCGTATGCCTTCGTTAGCCAGTTCGACTTGCGGGATTGGGTAATCTGCAGCCTGTCTCCTCAATCTATGGAAGTATCTTTCAGGTTCAGACTGCGGAGTTACCAAATCTTTGTTCCTTGCCAGCGTTTAGATGAAGTAAGTGTGCAAAATAGAACAGCTAAGATCAAGTTGTCAACACTTAGCTGAAAATTAAGGTAAAAACACCAATAATTGAAATCTATTTATTTGAAAATATCCAGCAACGACGCCAAAAACTTGTTGCGACCCATCTATACACGCAAGTGTACGTGATCATTCAAGTAATAAAGTGGCTCCTTTAAAAGAGCCGGATATCGAACCCAAAGGACTTTCGTCAACAGAAATCAATTTCAGGCGTCAACCTATAATTAAAAACTAGTGTTGCGAAAAAGGGAAGGGATTTGGTGCTGAAAATTAAATGCTTGCGGATTATGAACTCCTATCTTCGCTACTGTAACTTCGGTTTTCGCAAATGTACTTGAAAAATCAATAAAGAGTGAATTCCCAGGGCTAAGGCACTCTGAATGTCGTCTCTTAAGCATAATTGTTATTGGTTTAAGCACTTTGAGTTGTTTATCTTGGTTATTGATCATGAGGTTAATTGTACAATTATATTCGTCTCCAAACTATAATCTTTTACTAGAAATTGGAAACCTAACTACGTCCCTGAGTGGTGATAGGTTTAACCAATTCTAATACATTTAAGCTTTCTTCTCGTAATTGACCAAGTGTGGTGGATTAGGTACCTCTCGGTCCTAACCACGTGTCAATCTCTTAGAATTTTTTCCCCGAGAAAGACCACACCTCATATATTCACATTCTATCTCTTAGTTTCTCTCTCGAGCTCACTTCAAGACAAGGAATATATTCCAATGGTGATCAAGCATCAAAATAATGAAATTAAGAATATATGAATAACCAATTTGTGATAAACTTAGCAAAACCCAATAAAATCAACCCAAGAGATTCATGTCATTGGCCTTAACCCCAAGAATGAGGGATTTTAGCCACTCATAATGTTAATCAACATCCAAAAGTCAATAAATACCATAAAAATAATTAAAAACTGAAAAAAAGAGGAATGGAACCTAATTGAGATGCCCAAAAATGCCCAAAATATTCTAAGGATGATGGAATGTGATATAATAACTCAAAAGTCCTATTTATAGAGTAATTTCAAGGCAAAAATTAGCCAAAAAGCGGCCCGGCACGCCCTTGGGCGCGCCTGGCACTTAGGCTAATTTTGCCTCTGCAAAGGAGTGCTCCAGGCGGCCTGGCACGCCATGGAACGCGCCCCACTGCTGCCTCCCAAAACCAAAATTTGCACAAAAGCGGCCTGGCAAGCCATGAAATGCGCCAGGCCCTTAATTTTTTATTTTTTTCTTTCGTCGACTTTTCTTTGCGAATTTGGCATGATTCTTCAAGATCAACTCTTCGGCTTGCCTCTTATCATCAATATCCATTGCTCCTAGCTTCTCCAAGCCTCGCTTTCCATGCCAAAAATGCTCCAAATAGTCGCAACTTCCACCTGCAAGGGTCTAATCACATTGGTTAGCACAATCATCACATAATCCATCAAAACCATACAAAACATATACGTATTGTTCTCAAAACTATGGTAAACATGGGTTAAAGTCTCTACTAAGGCATATAAATATTCCTTAGATCACTAAGTAGTATAAGCAACTCCATGAGACTCAAGGGATCTAAGATTATGCAACTTCTCTTGACAATCAATCAAAAACTCATAGGCATCTTCGCCTATAGCTCTATTAAACATGGGCAAACATATGTGAATGAACCTCTCAAATCTCTTGTGATCATCAGAAGACATAACTGTACTCGAAGCAACCGGAGAGATAGTAAGTCTGGTAGGCTATGAATCCATCTATGAGGGTACCATAAATGATGGTTGTACTCCTAAACTCGGAATACCAAAATCAAATACTGGCACAGAAGGTGGAGTGCCACTCAAATTCTACGGAATACCACAAGTAGGTGTCGATAACAATGGAGGAATCATACTCGAAGTCAGAGAAATACCATAAGTAGACGCTGACACTGACGCCGGTACAACACTCAAAACTGGAAGAACACCAGGTGCACTCATAGGAACACCCTCCAAATGGGTTAGCAAATGAATCAACAAACCCTTCAATACCGAGATAGCAGTACCCTGTGGAACCTAAGTGAGGCCCCATACCCTCTGCACGCCCAACCTCGAGCTCAGGGGAGATCCCCTTAGCACTACCTCTGACCGGGGTAGCTCCTCATGCCTATCCTCTACCTCAAGGTCGTCCACGACCCTTGCCTTGTCCCTTTGTTTGGGCTCCACCCTCGGGTGCTGGCTCAGCATCCCTTGCCTCTCGAGATCTAGTCCTCACCATCTGTACATAAAATAGTGGAAGACAACTTAGAACAATGGGTAAGAACAACCCACATAATAAGAATCAAATTAGCGAAGCTTTTCATAAAGATATATTATAGCCTCTTGAAGATAGATACATACATCTACATACTGAACCGCGAAACTCTACTAGACACCCTGCTCTTACACTTCTGAGATCGGTGATTTGTCACGACCCAAGAAAGGGGTTATGATGACACTTATCTCGGACCAAACTTGATAAGTAAGCCGATCATCCTAAAAGAAACAATAACGATATAAATAAGATAAGAGAAAGAACAAGCGAGACTTCTAGAACGAAGTCGGGCCAAGTCATGTACAAACATTAGCGGAAAACCAAAAGCAATACACAAATCCCAAAGACCTAGTGTCACAAGTGTAGAACATCTAAATGTACATCCAAGTACAAAAAACAACTCTATCTTTAAATGTAAAATAAAGACAATAAGGATAAAAAAGGTCATGAAATCGACTATGAAGTCCCAGAATGTGTCGGTATGTCAAGTCACCAGACTCCACAGAATGAATCAGCCTTCACGGATAGCTCTCGTACTAAGAACTGCACCAAAAGGGTACAGTAGGAATGAATACGGGTCCACTTGTACTCAATAGGTATCATAGGCCGACTGAGCAAAGTAGAAAAAAAATATAGATAAAGATAGACTATGAGCACTTAACCGTCAAGTACAAAAGTTCCCAAGTGATAGCTTACACCGTCTCTACTAATAGTTCTAATATAATAATGAAAGTAAACAACACGAGTATAGACAGAAATACATGAAAAAGAAGAAGTCAAGAACTAAGAAATCATGGAATGTGCGAATGAAATGCAATGCAATGATGATGATGGGGTGGAATGGTAAAAGTCATCGCATAACATTCAATATACACCTACCAAGTTTGCCACTCCATAATTGAACATATGGTGGGTTCGTAACCCATATGCTATATCTATATCTCGATCTCAATCTCAACTCTCCTTTCCTGCTTGTGTTCACAAAAAAGGTTTTTAGGAAAATGTCTTATTTTCTTTCAAAAATAGTGTTCCTCAATGGTACCAGAGTCTTATGAATATGTAAATATGGAATGAGGATGTAATTCTCACAACCAAATAAGTATAAAGATATCTAATCAATTCAATACGTATATATAGGTGAGCTTAGAAATCAACTCAATATGTCCATCAATTTCATAATTAACAACTATAGATGGGTATCATTGGAATATTTATGCATGTCAGACATTATTAATATCATATCAACCTCTAACTTAGGTATTTCAATCATGATAAAGGAAATCAATGCCCAATAAGGCTTATAATAACAATTTAAGCCCTCTCACAGCCATCATATCTAGAGACAAGGCATCTAAATGCACAGATAAGGCCATATGATGTCAAGTAAGGCCCTCACCCGGCGACACACAAAAATAGATATCTCAAGTCAACATCAAAACCAAATAATCCCCCACACGAGCACACAACATAAATTAAATCTTGAAATATAAACCCCATAACTATCTGCCCCAACCCATAGCATGCTTTACCTATACATTAATTACCCATCTCAATTTGAAAGAAGTTAAACGAAAATAAGAAACATATTCCTCAAGTTTATAGGAGTCAATAGAAGAAAACCCAAGTGAAAACAAGCTTAAAACGATGTCCAAATTGAAGAAAACCCATTTTCAAGCTTTACCGGTAAAACCCCCAAAAATCCATTTCAAAATTAAGATTAAAAGGTGTTTTCAAAGATAAAATCCATGAGAAATAATGGGATTTAGAGTATAGAAGTCACCCACACAAAATTCAACGTTGAAACTCTCAAAAATTGCCTTTCCCAAAGCTTTGAGGTCCAAAAATGGAGTAAAAATGCGAGAATGGAGCTTTTATACTGTCCAATTAACAATACCTCGTGAATGCAGTCAACCCTTTGAGTTCACAAGGGTCAATGCTGACCAGACCATTAAATTGGCCTTCGTATTTGCTGTCAAGGCTTCGTGTTCGCGAAGGCTGATGAGTTCGCGACAACCTCATCGTGTTCGTGAAGAAGAACTCCATTGCCCTTCACGATCGCGGCCACCACCTCTTGATCGTGTTGAAGGGTAATTTTCTTCTCCGCATTAGTAGCTAGGGGAGGCCCGAATTTGTGAAGAAGGATCCATGAACCAAATATCAGTTGTGCGCCAGTTGATTTGTGTGGTTTTAAATTCTCTGAATGGATCTTCGGGATTCGTTTGGGACCTAGTAGGAATAAACCATATATGTTACTACGCTAATTTCAATGCTCCAGAATCAATGGCAATGTCGGATTTTCAAAAAAGATTGTTTTCAAAAAATTAACCCTCGTGACCCTATTTCACTATTTTTCAAACGAAGAGTCGAAATGAGGTATAGAAGTCCCAAACTCTAACGAACCACACTACTAACCCAAAATAGACATTTTAGGTTTGCTGGGGCAGTCCGTTTTGCCATCCGGTACTCGAATCAAGAAATATTGACGGAAGTTAACCATTGGCTCTTAAAGCCTTAAAATAACCTCAAACTCAACCAAAACTTTCCCAATCGCATTGAAAGCTGTGCCAACTACCCCCGAATCCCAAAATCAACATGAACCAACTTGGGGAAGGACAAAATGGTCAAAACACATAAAAATAAAAAATCACAAAAATAGGTCTTTACACTTTATTCTTAACCAAATAATGATTTTATTTCTTAAATACGAAACACTGAAACCACATTGATTAATTATATTATAAAAATACCTCAGCCTTTTCATTTCTAAAATAAAAATACAAATTATATCATCGAGCATGTTAATTCTTTCAACAAAATACGGTACAATATTGATTACTACTAGAAGAAACAAAATTTCAAGTAGCACATATTCACATGGCGAGGCATAGACTAGTTACAATATAGTGATATTAAACACAAAAATAGACTCAAGAATTAAGGACTTTCCATTTGTAGGAACACAATAACAATTTTAAGAAGCTATAATTTGTATTTAACACATACAAACATGTTAAGCAAGACATGATATTAGAGATGAAAAATTATGAAGGGTGGCAGATTCAACAAAATCAATTGTAACAAGCATTCAAATGTAACATAAAATATGAAGTTAAACACCAAAAACTAACAAAAGGAAAGAGTGGACCTTTGAAGTGACTCTTGGTTCATATGTAGATGATTGGTTCACAAAAGAATTTTTCAGCATTATTTTTGGTCATCTTTTCCTCTCAATACTCCAATAATAACATTACTTTGTAAAGTGACTAAATGAGAATCCATGAAGCTTAACTAGGAGAGTCCTTTTGTCTTGGTTGAGAAGACGACTTAGGTTGGGAAGAGACGAGAAATGAAAAGTGATTAATATCCATGGTGGTCTCTCCCTTTTGTGTGTTAGGTCCATGTATATAAAGGAAAAGAAAAAGAGACGTTGAGAAGAGAAAGTTAAAGATGGAAAAAAAATCAAGCAAGCGGAGAGCAATATTCTTTTCAAAGGAAAAGAAAAGATTTCTAATTTTTGTAGGAAGATTTTATGGGATATGGAACATGGTAAAGTAATTCAAATTTTTAAAATGGTAGTATTGCCATGCATGGTAGATAAATCCTGAAAGAATGAATTTTCATTTTTCCACAAAATAATTAATACTATGATATAATATAGTGATATAAATAATAATTACACAATTGTATATTGTAACATCCCTTACATTCCCAAACCTACTTGACGACATTAAATAATATGTACGTAGGTGTCGAGAGCTATAAGTATGCATTTGGTAAGGCTATTGGTGAAATCATTGAACTTGGCTCTTGTTATGTGGTTAAACTTGCATGGAACGTGTTTTGAAATTTTCATGGCGCATTTGTGGGGTTCAAAATTAGGCTAAGAAGACCTCTAAACAAAGTATAAAAAGGTTAAGAAGTGAGTTAAAGCATAGGCCTTGAAGTATCTAACCAAACCCGCGAAGAGAAGTCGAAAAATGGACTTTTTGAAAAAACTAAGTAAGGGGCGCGTTTGGGACCGTGCCACGCCGCTCTGGGCTAAAATTTTTAGCCTATAGGCAGTAGGTTGGCGCGCCCAGGGGCTTGCCACCTTGGGTTTTCCACTTTTTCGAAAGTTGGAAATTTCTAAGTCCCAAGGGTATCCGGGGTCGTATTGAGCCCATTTTCGCCACGTTTCTTCTACAACCATGAGTATATACATGAAATGAATGAAATATTACATTGGTATGATAAAATTACTCGAGAAAAAATTTGGGGTCAAAATGACAGTTTTGCCCCTAAGGTCAAAATAAGCCAAACGTGGCTAGAATCACTTGTTTTTGGGATTGAGGATACGGATATGAATATTATGAGTGGGAATATTATTTTAATACATATAAGATGAGAAATTATTGATTTTATTGGGTTAAGTGATTTGGGCTCAATAAAAGCCCAAAAAAAAAATGGGATAAAAGACATGGGTCACATGACCCAATCTTCTATTGACTTGGTCAATTGAAGCATTAAATATCAAGGATGACTAAGGATGGACCCAAGGAGTATAAATAGACCCACAAATCAGATTTTATTCACTTAAACTCTCATGTTCTTTTAGATAGTTTCTCAAACCTTCTACAATATTCTCTCAAGAACCCTAAAGACTCAAAGGCAATTTTGGAGCAAGATCATCACTTTGCAAGTGTGGGTAAGTGAATATTATTATGGATTAATATATTATATGGATGAAAGAGTATATAAATCATGTTGGTTGTGCTTGGAAATGTTGGATATGGTACTTTGTGCTTTTGTATAAGATTTGTGATCCATGGGATTTGAACTTGAATTAGGACTTGTGCCTTTGATGAAAGATCATGGTATGGATAAAATATGGACATCTATGGTGTTATTTTTGTTGTTAAAGTTGTTCTTTTCTATAAGTGTAAATTATGGGATTTTGGCCGATATGTGCTATGAAGTGTATTAAGGTGAATTGATGGATTGTTTGTGATGTGGTGTGGATAAGAAGGTGTAGAAGAGAAGTGTTATGATGAAATGTATTGATTATCATGTATTGGTCAATGTTGGGAATATTGGAGGATTTTTGGAATAATGCTTCTATCAATGGTTTTGTCAAGGGGAAATGACATGTTTCAAGGCAAACATGTACCCCATTGATGTTATATGCATTTGTAAAGAAGTTGTTGGTTAATGTGAATTCCGTTATGTATTTGTGTTGTAGAGTGACACATAAAGAAGGAGCGGTACTATTGTATGCACATCTAGGATTGTATATCCGTATTGAGAGTACAAGGTATATAAGGTTACGCTGTGCGTATCTTTCTGCGGCAAATAGTATCCCCATTGCTATTTCACTAGTCCTATCCCGAAATGTGCTAAGGTATCCTGTATCCGTTTATCAATCGTCATTGTCATATATTTCCTACTCATGGATCATTGGTGAGTCTTATGTCTCTTGTTCATAGATTATTGTCCAATAGTTCCCATGGTGTTATGATTCTAATAATGTTATGTTGCCAAGTTATTCACATGTCTCTTACTCATTGGTTAATGGTTCAAGGTTTCCAACAATGTTATGTTCCAACGTTCAAAGTGATGTTATGACTATCCTAGTATCAATCTCAAAGTAATGAATAAAGTAATGCAAATGTGGTCAATGATCAAGTATGGGTGGCAAGTCTAGAGGCATAAGCCTAGCTCGACTCAATCCCGATGTATTGATTTATGGGTGGCAAGTCTAGGGGCATAAGCCTAGCTCGACCCAATCCCGAGGCATTGATATATGGGTGGCAGGTCTTAGGGGCATAAGCCTAGCTCGACCCAATCCCAACATGACGATAAGTCATGTAAAGACCCACTGATCAGTAGGGCCCCGGGTACATTGTGACATATGTATTGACAAGCAAGTGTTGAAGGTAAAGAAAGAAAGTAATGTAATTAATGTAAAAAATTCACATGGTTTCCCAAAATGCAAAATGGTGACTTATTCACATTGACTATTCATATGTTTGGAAGTTAATTGAAATATTCATGTATTGTACAGTTTCATCTGAGCCATGCATACTCAGTACTTATTTCGTACTGACCCCTTTTGGGGAATTTACCTTACTTGCTGCAGGCGCAGGTACCAGTAGGCCTCCTCAGTAGATTGCCAGTGTTAGCGGTTCTTTGGTAAGCTCCAGCTAATTCAGGGCTTCTCCGAGTCAGGGTGTATATGTTTTTGGTGATGTACATGTTGTGTAAAGTGGGGACTTATCCCGACTTATGGTTTATTTTGGTCAATGCTCTTGTTAGAGGCTTTTGTAGATGAATGTGGGTGTATCAATGTAAAGACATATGTTGTTTTGACTAGATGGCCTCAACGGCCAAGTTTCATGTGTATGTATAAATATGTCCCATGTTTTTCTTTATTCGTCTTTCATGTTCTTACGCAATGGTGGTTATGATTAAGATATGCATATGATTGAACATAGGCAAAGGTTGGTTCTCTCGGGCCTTATCGTCTGAGGGTGCCAATCATGTCTCGATGGGATTCGGGGCGTGACAAAGTGGTATCAGAGCAGGTCGTTCTAAGGGTGTCTACAAAGCCGTGTCTGAGTAGAGTCTTACTTATCGATGTGTTGTGCACCAGATTTATAAGTAGGAGGCTACGGGACATTTAGGATGTTGTTTCTTTTCTTCATTCTAGATCGTGCAATAGAGCCAATGTTGTAAGTTGAATCGTGTTTGACCATAGAAATTGTTTTTCTTTGCTATAGTCAAAATGCCAGTTACTCGAAGAGGAAGAGGTAAAGGTAAGCAGGTGGATGTGCCTGCTGCAGAAGGAATGAGTAGACTACCACCTGACCAAGCTAGTCAAGGTGGAGCAAATGCTGAAATTTCATCGCGGTCTTCTTCAACTTCTCCAGCTCTGGAAGAACCAATTGGTAGAGAAGTACCCGCAAAACCACCAACGAATGCCACTGATCAAGATTTGAGAAATGATGTACATATGTTGACACAGTTAGTGGTGGTACAAATCCAGGGACGAGCTGGTACCATGACACATGATGATGATGCGGCTAGAATGGCAAGTCGCAGGACACAGGATTTCTTAAAACTTGACCCTCCTATTTTCACTGGTTTCGATCCAAAAGCAGATCCACAGGACTTTGTGGATCAAATTCAGAGGGCCTTGGAAGTTATGCATGTGACAGGGGTCGAAACAGTTGAATTTGCTGCGTATAGGCTGAAAGGAAAGGCGATATTATGATACGAGGATTGGAAGAAATCCCGTGATATTGGTGCAACTCCACCTACGTGGGAAGAGTTTAAAATTGCTTTCCTTGATCATTACTTGCCCTATGAGATCCGTGAGGCACGTGCGGATCAGTTCCTAAATCTACGACAGGGAAATCTGAGCGTCAGGGAATACAGTTTGCAATTTAATTCCTTGGCTAGATATGCGCCAAATGTGGTGGCTACGATGACAGACAGGGTCCATAGATACGTGGACAGATTAGAGCCATGTTTGGTACGGGATTGCACCATTGCGGCCTTGAATAAGGACATGGACATTGCTCGAATCCAGGCCTTTGCTCAGAAAATGGAAGACCAGCGACAGAGAAGAAGAGTGCATGAATTTGATAGGGGACAGTCCAAAAGGGCTAGACCTATGGGACCACCTATGATGTCCCAAGGAGGATCTAGACCCCGCATGTTTCCTAGACCACCTAGACCGTCGTTCTCTTATTCCACAGGGGGTGCTCACTCACAGTTTCGAGGGTCTAGGGGTGGTCCGTCTGGGCAGAGTAGCGGAGTTCATGGATCATAGGCAGCAGGTTTTCCTCATCAGCAGTGTCAGCACTGCGGGCGTATGCATACAGGTACATGTCGATCAGGGACGAATGTCTGTTTTTGGTGTGATATGCCGGGGCATATAGCGAGAGAGTGTCCACAGCGGAGCATGGGTGGTATAGCACGACCAGCTGGGTCGGCTGTTACGTCATCAGCATCGGTTCCTTCACAGGGCCGAGGGGTGCAGCCTATGGGCCGTGGTAGAGGTGCCAGAGGAGCAGCCAGTACTAGCTGGGTCCAGAACCGTACTTATGCTTTAGTGGACCGCCAGAATTCAGAGGCTTCCCCTGATGTTGTCACAGGTACATTATCCATATTCTCACATACTGTATATGTACTGATTGACCCAGGTTCTACATTTTCCTATGTTACTCCATTGGTTGCTGCGAAATTTGCCAAGACACCGAAATTATTAATTAAATTAATTGAAGTGTCTACACCGGTTGGTGAATATATTGTTGCAAAGAGAGTATACCGTAACTGTGTGTGGTCATGATACATTGGCTGATCTCATTGAACTAGACATGGTGGATTTTGATGTAATTATGGGAATGGATTGGTTGGCCTCTTGTTATGCTACGGTAGATTGCCGGGCCAAGAGGGTGCAATTTTGTTTTCCACAAGGAAATGTTCTTGAATGGCAGGGTAATGTAGGGGCACCACGAGGAAGATTTATTTCCTATTTGAAAGCCAGAAAAATGATTGTCAAGGGATACATATGTCACCTAGTACGGGTTAAAGATAATGATGTGGAACACTAACTCCACAGTCGGTTCCAGTAGTCAATGAGTTTCTTGATGTATTTCTAGAGGATCTTCCAGGTTTACCCCCAGTACAGGAAGTGGAATTTAGCATTGATGTGATTCCAGGCACTCAGCCTATTTCTATCCCTCCATATAGAATGGCTCCAGCAGAACTGCGTGAATTGAAGGAGCAGTTGAAAGATTTGCTGGACAAAGGCTTCATTAGGCCTAGCATGTCCCCGTGGGGTGCACCGGTATTATTTGTGCGAAAGAAAGATGGCACCTTAAGAATGTGCATTGACTATCGGCAATTGAATAAGGTAACGATCAAGAACAAATATCCCCTTCCTCACATTGATGATTTGTTTGATCAGTTACAGGGTGCCAAATATTTTTCAAAAATTGACTTGAGGTCGGGTTACCATCAAGTCAGAGTTAGAGAAGAAGATGTAGCCAAGACAGCTTTTCAAACACGGTATGGCCATTATGAATTTTTAGTTATGTCATTTGGACTAACAAATGCACCGGCTGTGTTTATGGATTTGATGAATAGGATGTTTAAGCCATTCTTAGACGTGTTCGTGACATTATATATAGATGATATCCTTGTTTATTCAAGATCACCAGAAGACCACGCTAATCATTTACGGCAAGTGTTGCAAATCCTCCGTGAACGTAAGCTGTATGCAAAATTCTCTAAGTGTGAGTTTTGGTTGAAATCAGTCGCATTTTTGGGCCACATAGTGTCAGATGAAGGTATACAGGTTGATACACAGAAGATTGAAGCAGTGAAAAGCTGGCTAAGACCCACGACACCCACAGAAATTCGTAGTTTTCTTGGACAGGCAGGTTATTACAGAAGATTCGTGGAAGGTTTTTCCTCTATTGCTGCACCGTTAACAAAGCTTACACATAAGGCAATAAAATTTCAGTGGAATGATGTCTGCGAGAAAAGTTTCCAAAGGTTGAAAGATAAATTAACTTCCACACCAGTTTTAGTGCTTCCCGAGGCTACCGAAGGTTATGTAGTATATTGTGATGCTTTCGGGGTTGGCCTCGGATGTGTGCTGATGCAACATGGTAATGTCATAGCATATGCCTCATGACAGTTGCGGCCATATGAGAAAAACTATCCCACACATGATCTTGAATTGGCAGCGGTAGTTTTTGCTTTAAAGATATGGCGTCATTATTTATATGGGGTTCATGTTGACATCTATACTGATCACAAAAGCTTGCAATATCTTTTTAAGCAGAAGGAACTCAATTTGAGGCAACGAAGGTGGTTGGAGCTTTTAAAAGATTATGACATTGATATTCTTTATCACCCAGGCAAAGCAAATGTCGTAGCTGATGCATTGAGCCGTAAGGCAGTAGAAAGCACTAGTGGCCAGTTGAATGAAAAGCATGAGATACTCAAAGATTTGAATCAATTAGCCAGTTTGGGAGTTTGCCTTATTGAATCCTCAGATGATAGAGTTATTGTGCAGAATGCAGCAGAATCCTCCTTGATAGTGGAAGTGAAAGAGAAGCAATTTACAGATTCTATTTTATTGCATCTAAAGGAAAATGTGCTGCAGAATTTGACCAAGGCATTTAATATTACACCGGAAGGGGTGCTTCAATGTCAAGGGAGACTATGTGTACCGGACGTAGATGAGCTGAGGACACGAATAATGGCAGAGACGCACCATTCGCGCTATTCTATCCATCCGGGTGCTACTAAAATGTACCATGAATTGAAAGAAGTGTATTGGTGGGGCAACATGAAAAAGAACATTGCAGAATTTGTCGCGCAATGCCCAAATTGTCAACAAGTGAAAGTGGAACATCAGAAACCGGGAGGTTACATGCAATGTATCAATCTCCCAGTCTGGAAATGGGATACGATTAACATGGATTTCATTACAGGTTTGCCTCGTACATCACGAAAGTTTGATTCGATATGGGTTATAGTGGATAGGCTTACCAAGTCAGCACATTTTCTACCGGTCAAGACGACCTATACAGCTGAGGATTATGCGAAGTTGTATGTGAAAGAGATAGTGCGGTTGCATGGTATTCCCCTTTCCATTATATCAGACAGAGAAGCACAGTTTACAGCACATTTTTGGAGATCTTTTCAGCAGAGTCTGGGTACACGGGTGAATTTGAGTACGGCTTTCCATCCTCAGACTGATGGGCAAGCAGAACGTACTATTCAGACACTTGAAGATATACTACGAGCTTGTACCTTAGATTTTCAAGGCAGTTGGGATGACCATTTGCCTCTTATTGAATTTGCATATAACAATAGCTATCATTCAAGTATTAAAATGACACCTTATTAAGCTTTGTACGGAAGGAAATGTAGATCACCCATTGGATGGTTTGAAGCGGGTGAGACTGCTTTACTTGGGCCAGATATCGTTCATCAGGCTATGGAAAAGGTTAAGGTGATCCAACAGCGGTTACAAACGGCTCAAAGTCATCACAAGTCATATGCGGATGTTAGAAGAAGAGGTCTTGAATTCGCCATAGGTGATTGGGTGTTTTTAAAGGTGTCACCGATGAAAGGGGTAATGCGGTTTGGAAAGAAAGGGAAATTGAGTCCACGTTACATAGGCCCATATGAAGTTATTAGCAGATTTGGGCAAGTTGCTTATGAATTAGCACTACCTCAAGAACTTTCTTCAGTCCACCCCGTATTTCATGTGTCGATGCTTCGAAAATGCATAGGAGATCCATCTCGTATTGTTCCCATTGAAGATGTTCAAATTACAGAGGATCTTACTTATGAAGAGGTACCCATTGCTATCCTAGACCGACAAGTGAAAAGATTGAGGAATAAAGACATAGCTTCTGTGAAAGTCCTTTGGCGAAATCCAAAAGTAGAGGAGATCACATGGGAAGAGGAAGAAATGATGAGATCCAAGTATCCCTATCTATTTCAAATGAATAAGGAAGTTCAAAGTGCGGAAATGGAACAATGACAAGTAAGTATTCATGAGCCTTAAGTGTTTATGTACATGTATGCTAATATAGAGATGCAATTGTTGTAATTGAAGAGATATTGTTAACATTCGAGGACGAATGTTCCTAAGGGGGGAAGAATGTAACATCCTGTACGTTCCCAACCCTACTTGACGACATTAAATAATATGTACGTAGGTGTCGAGAGCTATAAGTATGCATTTGGTAAGGCTATTGGTGAAATAATTGAATTTGGCTCTTGTTATGTGGTTAAACTTGCATGGAAGGTGTTTTGCAATTTTCATGGAGCATTTGTGGGGTTCAAAATGAGGCTAAGAATACCTCTAAACAAAGTATAAAAAGGTTAAGAAGTGAGTTAAAGCATAGGCCTTGAAGTATCTAACCAAACCCGCGAAGAGAAGTCGAAAAATGGACTTTTTGAAAAAACTAAGGGGAGCATTTGGGACCGTTCCACGCCGCTCTGGGCTAAAATTTTTAGCCCATAGGCAGTAGGTTGGCGCGCCCAGGGGCGTGCCACCTTGGTTTTTCCACTTTTTCGAAAGTTGGAAATTTCAAAGTCCGAAGGGTATCCGGGGTCGTATTGAGCCCATTTTCGCCACGTTTATTCTACAACCATGAGTATATACATGAAATGAATGACATATTACATTGGTATGATAAAATTACTCGAGAACAAATTTGGGGTCAAAATGACAGTTTTGCCCCTAAAGTCAAAATAAGCCAAACGTGGCTAGAATCACTTGTTTTTGGGATTGAGGCTACAGATATGAATATTATGAGTGGGAATATTATTTTAATACATATAAGACGAGAAATTATTGATTTTATTGGGTTAAGTGATTTGGGCTCAATAAAAGCCCCCCAAAAAATGGGATAAAAGACATGGGTCACATGACCCAATCTTCTATTGACTTGGTCAATTGAAGCATTAAATATCAATGATGACTAAGGATGGACCCAAGGAGTATAAATAGACCCACAAATCAGATTTTATTCACTTAAACTCTCATGTTCTTTTAGATAGTTTCTCAAACCTTCTACAATATTCTCTCAAGAACCCTAAAGACTCAAAGGCAATTTTGGAGCAAGATCATCACTTTGCAAGTGTGGGTAAGTGAATATTATTATGGATTAATATATTATATGCATGAAATATTATATAAATCATGTTGGTTGTGCTTGGAAATGTTGGATATGGTACTTTGTGCTTTTGTATAAGATTTGTGATCCATGGGATTTGAACGTGAATTAGGACTTGTGCCTTTGATGAAAGATCATGGTATGGATAAAATATGGACATCTATGGTGTTATTTTTGTTGTTAAAGTTGTTCTTGTCTATAAGTGTAAATTATGGGATTTTGGCCGATATGTGCTATGAAGTGTATTAAGGTGAATTGATGGATTGTTTGTGATGTGGTGTGGATAAGAAGGTGTAAAAGAGAAGTGTTATGATGAAATGTATTGATTATCATGTATTGGTCAATGTTGGGAATATTGGAGGATTTTTGGAATAATGCTTCTATCACTGGTTTTGTCAAGGGGAAATGACATGTTTCAAGGCAAACATGTACCCCATTGATGTTATATGCATTTGTAAAGAAGTTGTTGGTTAATGTGAATTCCGTTATGTATTTGTGTTGTAGAGTGACACATAAAGAAGGAGCGGTACTATTGTATGCACATCTAAGATTGTATATCCGTATTGAGAGTACAAGGTATGTAAGGTTACGTTGTCCGTATCTTTCTGCGGCAAATAGTATCCCCATTGCTATTTCACTAGTCCAATCCCGAAATGTGCTAAGGTATCCTATATCCATTAATCAATTGTCATTGTCATATATTTCCTACTCATGGATCATTGGTGAGTCTTATGTCTCTTGTTCATAGATTATTGTCCAATAGTTCCCATGGTGTTATGATTCTAATAATGTTATGTTGCTAAGTTATTCACATGTCTCTTACTCATTGGTTAATGGTTCAAGGTTTCCAACAATGTTATGTTCCAACGTTCAAAGTGATGTTATGACTATCCTAGTATCAATCTCAAATTAATGAATAAAGTAATGCAAATGTGGTCAATGATCAAGTATGGGTGGCAAGTCTAGGGGCATAAGCCTAGCTCGACTCGATCCCGATGTATTGATTTATGGGTGGCACGTCTAGGGGCATAAGCCTAGCTCGACCCGATCCCAACATGACGATAAGTCATGTAAAGACCCACTGATCAGTAGGGGCCCGGGTACATTGTGACATATGTATTGACAAGCAAGTGTTGAAGGTAAAGAAAGAAAGTAATTTAATTAATGTAAGAAATTCACATGGTTTCCCAAAATGCAAAATGGTGACTTATTCACATTGACTAATTGTACAGTTTCATCTGAGCCTTGCATACTCAGTACTTATTTCGTACTGACCCCTTTTGGGGAATTTACCTTACTTGCTGCAGGCGCAGGTACCAGTAGGCCTCCTCAGTAGATTTCCAGTGATAGCGGTTCTTTGGTGAGCTCCAGCTAATTCGGGGCTTCTCCGAGTCAGGGTGTATATGTTTTTAGTGATGTACATGTTGTGTAAAGCGGGGACTTGTCCCGACTTATGGTTTATTTTGGTCAATGCTCTTGTTAGAGGCTTTTGTAGACGAATGTGGGTGTATCAATGTAAAGACATATGTTGTTTTGACTAGATGGCCTCAACGGCCAAGTTTCATGTGTATGTATAAATATGTCCCATGTTTTCCTTTATTCGTCTTTCATGTTCTTACGCAATGGTGGTTATGATTATGATATGCATATGATTGAACATAGGCAAAGGTTGGTTCTCTCGGGCCTTATCGGCTACGGGTGCCAATCATGTCTCGATGGGATTCGGGGCGTGACATATATTAATAATAATAACAACAACGTCACACAGAGATGCTATTTTAACTTAGTTAAATATACATACAATGTAAAATCATGGACAAAAATGAAATGCTATTTAATTAAGTAATATAATAAAATATTAACAAATATGCATTAATTTAGAATAAGATTAAAAATACTAGAAACTAACATACTCACATTTTGAATGTGGGTGCATGTAAATAATAATAATAATAATAATAATAATAATAATAAAATGATAATGATACTAAAGTAATACAGATAATATTTTTATCACAAAATTTGATTAAAAAAATAAGAAAAAGTAGCTTTTTGGCCTCATGAACATAGTAGCCGCTCGAATGAGTAAAAATGATAAAAGGAGGGTCAAAATTGGGTGTCAACAAGGGTGTAATGTTTGATGATTTTTAGGTGATGTCTTGTTAGTGAGAGGTATAGTGGTTTATAGAAACTCTCAAAATGTGAAATGGGTTAGGAGAACTCCAGTTATGGCATTTGCTGCAATAGGATAAATCAATGATGTTGAAAAATCAAGAGTCTTGTAAAAGGGAAAAATTCTGGAAAATCCCTCAAGCTACTGGTTAAAGACCGCTATAGCTGTTCCAGCACCGTCGTAGCGGTTGGCAAGGTTGAGTGATGGACCACCGTAGCAGGCCTCTAGACGCTACAGCGGGACCATTGTAGCGGACATGCGACTGTTGTAGCGATCTTTGGGAAGTTAATACGTCTGTGTCATGAGTTTTGACGTTATTTTCTCTCAAACATCCAATTTATCGAGAGAGACAATTTTATACTAGCTTGGGTAATTTCTACTATTGAGGTAAGATTATTACACCATTCTAACACAGATTAATCCATTCAATCTGTAGAATCACTTGAACAAAGAGTTTTGTTGACATTCATGGGTTTAAGCCCTAAATTGATGAACTAATCAGAATTGGCTATGGGTAGTCCTAAAATCACTTGATAATTATTCTAGATTGTTAGATTATACGTCCTAGCATAGAATTCCTTCCCTTTAACGTGGATTATGGGGATTTGAGGTAATTTAATGGGTGAAAAATCCTGAATTGATGATTTAGTCTATGAACTAGGGTAAAATCAGTGGGTTTTAGTCCCTAAGGCCAAAACTTGAAGTGTAAGTTATTGAATACTCTTTATTTGTTGTTTGTTAGATCGAGAATGATTCAAAGTTGTAAGAAAAGGCAAGGTTCTTGCGGCCTAATTGCATTTGGGCTTGTGTTTGAGGTAGCTTATTGTAGTTGTAGACTTGATTTAGACTCTATGCTTATTCGCAAGTTGAATATTTGTGAATTAGCCTTAGGTCATACTTGTGGTTGGTGCTGTAATGACCCTCCTAGTCGTTTTGTGAATTTTACATGGCTTTCCCATTTTAGCTCTCCCCATAGTTTGTACACGTGATTTATGACATACGGGGATGGGTAGTACTGATTCTCGAGAAGTTCAAAAGTTATTTAAGTCACTAGTTGGGTTTTTGAATTTTAATAAAGTTAAGCTTGATCACGGTCAATCATCGGTTAAGACTACCTCGAATTGGTGTTTTAATGATTCCAATAGGTTTGGAATGTGCTTTTTAGTCAATCTACATATTCGATTTATTTTTCCAAGATTTCGAACAAATTATGCGGATCTATTCAAAATTTGGGGTATTTTAGATAATTAATTTAATTAGTAATTTAATGGGTCAAAATCATAATTTATTTACTTATGTGGCCACTATAAGAATAATTTTAAGTGAGTAGTGTTTATCATATACAATAGTAATAAAAATCAGAAAGTTGGTAGGAAGAGGGCACAAAAGTCACGTTTAATATCACAGTGCAGCTATGGCGGCGTCGAGGCAATCGAATGCTCCAGGTGAGGACTACAAAGTTCTGTGATCATTTACTCTAGGATATATATTCTTAGAATAAATTTCTAGTATTTAATTCATATAGATACTTAGTGGGGGAACAAGGAATAATGGCTCACTTATGGGTAATGATGACTTTATTTTTGACTTAAAAAAGTGAATGACGTGGCAAAACAAAAACAATGATGTGAGGGTGAATTGCATATACATACAGTGGCCATATATGTGTACTTGCAGAATTAAGTGTGAAATTAATAGTTTTATTGTCTAAGAAAATTAAAAAGGTAATGATTATCTCATTAGACAATCATGACAATGGAGTGGAGGTCAATGACTTAATTGTGTCTGCATAATTTTGTTAGGAGAAGTACTGATTCGTGGTTTGCTTCAGTAATTCGAGATTTCAATGTGATTTTCTTTTATCATTTTTGCAACTATAATCTTGATATAACTTAGGTTTTAGGTCTAGGATTTTTAGAATAAGAATTCTAAATTTGAGAATCGAATATAATGACCCAATTTAGTTGAAATACGACGTGATAGTTTGTACTCTTATGGGGATCTTACATTGAACAGATTTTGACCATTCGGAAGCTTTATGGAAGGGCAAGGCCCTTGTAAATTAGCCTACATTCGGATTCTTCGGTTGAGGTAGGTTATAGTTTAATTGGAGTTTAGACTCAATTTAATTGTGTATATGCTCCTAAATTAGATGCTTGTTAATTGGTCTTCGGACAAACTTGAATTTGATGATATTTGGATTATTGACACTTGTATGAATAATTATTGAAAATTGAACTTGATCGAATTGCCTTATAATTTTAAGTGCACTTGTAAATTTAGTACGTCATATTGTATCCTGAGAGATAATGTGAATTTGATAAAATATATATAATATAGTTATGGAGGATCGGGTACCATGCTGGTACGGATATGGATATTGTATTACATGTTTATGGAGGATCGGGTACCATGCCAGTAGGGTACATGGATTTAGATTGTCCCCTGCAGGTCATGACTAGTTGGGCAGAAATAAATCCCTTAGCATGTGTGTACAAATTAGTATTGATTTTGAGAGGTCGTGTGGCTTAATAAGCCGATAACGAGCTAATGGTGTTCTAATTGCGAGGTTGAGAAGGACATATTTTTTACTTATGGTATTATTGTTGATTTCGTGGTTGTTTACGGTATGATTGATACTTTTGATGGTTACGTGGCTTTTTTTTAAGCATTGTTTGGCCCATTATTGATGTATTTGCTGATTTATTGAATACTTGCTATGTGTTGATACTTGTCTACTTGTTATTTGATTTATGTTGTATACATGCTATTAAATTGAGTTGTCTTGTGATACCTACCAGTACATAGTGGCTTGTACTAATACTACCCTGTACTCTTTTTTTGTTGAGTGCAGAAAGTGTTCCAAAGGCTAAGACATTACCTTATCTCTAGCATTTGATAGCTGATCTCAATCCAAGGGTGAGCACTCCATCTCCAGTTTGTCATGGATCATCACATTAGTACTTGTCCATCTTTCGGAAAATGAGACACTCTTTATCTTTTGTTAGTTGGATATTTCTTTTAGACATAATTTTTGTTCTAGAAGTTCTTGTACGATGAATTTTGGGTCTTGGGGGTTATAATGAGTAGTTTGTTAGATTTTTTGCACTATTCATGGTTAGTTTTGGATTTATAATTATTAAGTTGGTTCTTGTGATAACCTCATCTTAATATTGACTAAATGATTAGGTTAGATGGTTCTCCCACCGAAGGATTAGTGTGGGTGCCACTCACGACCATTTGGGTCGTGACAGGTGCATTTGGTTGATATTACTTGTATGTATGAGATAAACGACCTGAAATTGACTAAGTATTTTATGATGATAATTTTTTACTTAAATTATTAGTACATTCTATTACACCTTGAATGATAGTGGTTGTATTTCATTTTATTGTGTTATTCAGAGGATGGGTACCACGCCGATACATGTTAGTTTCTTATTGACATATCGAAGGATCGAATACCACGCCAGTATGGTACATGGACGAAGTTGGTCTCTTGCAGGTCATGACTATCAGGAAAATATAAGTCCCCTTAGTATGTGTGTACAAATTTAATTTAATAATTGATATGCATTGTTTTATCTATGTTGGACTATTTGTTGTTCATATAACATGCATAATATGTTGTGGTGATCGATATAGCATTAGACAACTCTTGTAATATGGTTAACTACTTTGATGATTAGGTGTTGAGTTTATACTTGTGTATATTTAGGGTGGACATAGTTTCCCTTTATGATGAACATTGTACTTGTGGTTGTGAAATAGTTAATAGGGTTAAAGTTGTGATCTAGCTGAGGATAGTGGTTGGTACGTGCTCTAGTTGTGGAGATTGTTGGTTGAGTTGAGATTACTTGTTTTGTATTGATTTCTAATTTACTTATATTTGATTTATGTTTATGTGTGGGTCTGAGTTAAGTCGGCCGATGATATCTACCAGTACATAGTGTTTATACTAAACTACTCTGTGCTCTTCTTTTGTTAAGTGCAGGCAGTTTTTCAAAGACTTCTTCGAGACCTCCCTCACGTCTAGCGTATGACCATCTGTTTCGATCCAAGGGTGAGCACTTATCTCTAGATTGTCGTGGATCTTCATAGTGGTTTTTGTCCATTTTTCGGATAAAGAGACATTTTTTATGTTTTGATTAGTTTGGATATTTTCTTTAGACATTGGTTTGATTTAGCAGTTCATGACGATGACTTTTTAGTCTTGGGAATTATAATAGGCAGTTTTGATTATTCCGCAAACTATTATTATTATTATTATTTGATTTTTGGAGATATTAATCATTAAGGTTGAGTTTTGTTAAATTCTATCTTTAAAATGGCTACGTACTTGGGCTAAGGTTTGAGTTAGATAGTTCTCCCATCAGAGGATTAATATGGGTGATACTTATTGCCATTTGGGTTTTGACACCCTTGTATTTTTGCACCTTACGTGCAGGTACCGAACGAGCACGCTCTCAGCATTGATTTTGATTTCCGACTGATCACTCTACAGAGATTAAGGTAGTGATTGTTGATTCTCAGATGCTTGCTCACTTCTCTTCTATCTTCACTTCCTTATGCTTATTCTACATTTGAGATATTTAGACGGTTTTATTGTACTCGGTATTAAAGGCTTATAATGATAACATCCAGACCTGGAATTTGAACTAATGTCAGATTTCTTTATTATGTCTATTTTGGGATTTTGAGTTATTTATTTCTTTCGATGTTTCTTTTACTTCAATATTTGTATTGAGATGGGTTTGAGACTGTAAGGACCTGATCTATGAAAATATTGCTCTTTATGCATTTTGACCATTTTGCCCTTCCTCGTAATTGCTTCATGTTGACATTGCATTTCGACCGTTTGTTGGAAAACTAGTTAAAATAAGATTTAGGGGGTTCCAGGGGATTAACTTGTTGAAAACAATCTTCTTTTGAAAATCCAACGTTGCCATTGAGTCCAAAATGTCAAAAATAGCCTAGTAGCATAGTTCATTTACATTCACGGAATTTTGAACGAATCCCAAGGGTCCGATCGAAAACTTGGCATTTTAGCCAAGTTTATGATTGTACTGCTATCTGGTGCAGCTGCTGAACTGGCCAAGGACAACTTTAGTAGTATCTACTTTATCGGCCTGGCATCGCTTAAGCGGTAGCAGCTTTAGCGGCCAGGTATCTCTTAAGCGATAGCCGCTTTAGCGGCCATGCATTGCTCAAGCGATGGCCAGACTAAGTGGCTTGGCCGCTTTAGTGACCTTTTAGCTACTGAAGCGGTCAATTAGCCGCTTAAGTGGCCATCGCTAATAGAAAAAACCCTTTTTTCGTGATTTTTGCACCATTTTTGAACTTTGAGCTTCGGGTTTGTGAGATTTTTAGGATTTTCATCACCATTTGAGCTTGGATAAGATAAAAAACTTTATTCACACTCTTTAATCTTGGTTTTAACATGAGATTTTGAGGATTTTTCCGAAAAAATTTTAAAAATATTTTTTCTTCGATTTGGACCTCATTTTTAACTCGTTTATGCGTGGGGTTTCAATTGTAGATTCCTTTAACCTTGGGTAAATTATTTCTAAAATAAAATTTTGGTTTTAGCCCTTCCTTTAACCCATTTCTAAAAGATTGGGTATAGACATCTGTATCTATCTTTTAGAGGCTATAATATATCTTTAGGAAAAAAATTCTCGAATTTGATTTCTTATCGTGCGGGTTATTCATACCCAATGTTCTAAACTTGTATTCTATTCTCTTTTGCACAGATGGTGAGGACTAGGTCCAGAGATACTAGGGATGTTGAGATGGTACCCGATATGGGAGCTCCGATTTGAGGATGAGGTGTGGGTCATGGCTGACCCAGAGCTAGATGATAGGCACAAGGAGATGCCCCAGTCAGAGGACGTGCTAGGGAGGCCTCTCCCAATCCCGAGGTCAAGAACGCTAGAGATAATTATCAGACAGGGGGTGTGGGGCCAGCTCAGGTCCCACAGAGTTCAGTTGATACTCCAGTGCTTCACGATTTATTGGTTCTCCTTTTGAGTCACTTGGATGGTGTTACTTTGTGTGTACCTGGTGCTCCTCAGACTTTGAGTGGTGTTCCATCGTATGTACCAAAATTTGCTTATGGTATTCCTGCTTCTAGGGTACAACCAGCATTTGTGTTATCCCTAAGTGTGGACTCATTGCCTACCATACTTACTATTCCTCTAGTTACTTCGAGTACAGTGATGTCTTCTGATTATCAAAAGAGATTTGAGAGGTTTATTCTCTTGGGTCCGCCCAAGTTCACTGGTGTCATTGGTGAGGACGCCTATGAGTTTCTGGCTGATTGTCAGGAGAAGTTACTTAATCTTGGATCCCTTGAGTCTCATGGAGTTGCTTATACTACCTATTATTTGACGGATATGGCCAGAGATTGGTAGAGGTTGCTTGCTAGTTGTAGGCCTTTGGGTTCATGTACCATGACTTGGACTCAGTTTTTTGAGGCTTTCTTGGAGATATTTGTACCATATTTCTTGAGAGATCATATGAAGGATGAGTTTGACCATTTGGAGCAGTGCTCCATGTCTATTTCCGAGTATGAGGCATGTTTTCATGCTCTATCCAGATATTTAGCCGCTAGCATCTCCATCGAGTCTGAGAGGATTCAAAAGTTTATGAAGGGGTTAGATGGTTCATATTAGTTAGCTAAAGGCCAGATAGTAGTTTCAGAGTCTTTTTTCCTGAGTATTATTGAGCACGCCAAGATGACCAAGTCTATTATCCAAGCTACTCAGGAAGGCACCAAGAAGGTGCATCATCAGGGCGAGTTTAGTGGATACGCCTCTCAAGGTAGAGACTTTTCTAGAGAGGTTCCCGTGATTATCTTGGTAGGATGGTTCAGGCAGTGTTGTAGAGATCAGGTTGTAGACCTTTAGGTTCTGCGACTTCTGGTAGCAAGGTATCAGGTTATGCGAGTGGAAGTTCCAGGTTCAATTCTTCAAGCCAAGGTGGCCGTTCTAGTTTATTCGTACCTTCTTAGATTGAGTCATGCCACAGGGGATGTTTTGTATGTGATAGGTTTGGCCATGTGGCAAAAGATTATCCTCGACGTGTGTTTGGTCCTACTCAACAGGGATCTCATCTTTAGCTTTTCCCTACTCTTATTTTTGCAGTCAGAGATGGTTCATATAGTGGTAGGAGTGGTGCTAGATGTGCTTGAGGTAGAGGTAGGGGAGCTCGTTGTATTGGATGCAGGGTTGCTCAATCCGGGAGAGGACTTGGTCAGTATTATGCTATACATTGGAGACTTGAGGCAGAGGCCTCTGATGCAGATACTACATGTATTGTCCCAGTTTTCTACAGATCTGCTTCCGTGTTATTTGACCTTGGGTATACATTCTCCTATGTGTCTACATATTTTGCTTTTGTTTTTGATGCTACATGTGAGCCCCTTGCTGTGGCTCTTCATGTATTTACCCCCATAGGAGATTTTTTGTTTGATTACCTTTAAGAGATGTGAGACTTGGGTAGATTTGATTCACTTAGATATGGTAGACTTTGATTTTATTCTGGATATGAATTGGTTAGCTCCCTATCATGCTATTTTGGATTGTTATGCCAAGATCGTGACCTTAGCTATGTCGGGTGTACCGATAATAGCGTAGAAGGGTACGCCTAATTTGGATTTTAAGGGAGTTAATCTTTTCTACGAGCTCACTGCATGGTAGAAAGGGAGTGTTTATCTTATTTGGCTCATGTTCGTAATACTAGCATTGCCTCACCGCCTCCTATGGATTCTATTTGGGTTATTGAGTTCATAGATTTGTTTTCTATCGATTTTCCTGGTATACCTTCAGATCTTGATATCAATTTTCCTATTGATGTGATGTTGGGCACCAAGCCTATTTCCATTTCCCCTTATAAGATGACTCCGACAGAGTTGAAAAAGTTAAAGGATCAGTTGTAGGATTTGTTAAGTAAGGGGTCTATTAGACGTAGTGTACCCCTTGGGGTGCTCCATCTTGTTTGTGAAGAAAAAGGATGGTTCTATGCGTATGTGTATTGAATATAGGTAGTTGAACAAAGTGACGGTTAAGAACAAGTATCCTCTTCCTCGCATTGAAGATTTGTTTGATCAGCTTTAGGGTGCTTCAGTGTTTTCTAAGATTGATTTGAGATCCGAGTATCATCAGTTAAAGATTAGAGCTTTGGATGTTCTGAAGATGACTTTTTGGATGCTATACAATCATTATGAGTTTTTGGTCATATCTTTTGGGTTGACCAATGCCCCTGCAATGTTCATGGAGTTCATACCAGGTGTTTTGACCGTATCTCTACTCCTTTATGATTGTATTTATAGATAATATCTTGGTTTACTCCAAGAATGGGGACGACCATGTGAGACACTTGAGAACCATTTCCAGAGATTGCGTGATGAGAAGTTGTATGCTAATTTCTCTAAGTGTGAGTTTTGGTTAGATTATATCACTTTCTTGGGTCATGTGGTGACTAAGAATAACATTGTGGTCGATCCAGCCAAGATAGCGACGATTCGTGATTGGGCTAGACCTATTTTTCCCCCCCTCAAGATTCAGAGTTTCATTAGTTTGGTGGGTTATTATCAGCATTTTATAGAGGATTTCTTTTCTATTGTGGCTTCTTTGACCAAGTTGACTCAGAAGAAGGTTGTATTTCAGTGGTCGGATGCTTGTGAGGCGAGCTTTCCAAAGTTCAAAGTGTTGTTGACTTCGGTTTTTATCCTGACTTTGCCTAAGGAGGGTGTAGGTTTTATCGTGTTTTGTGATGCTTCTGGTGTAGGTTTAGGTACGGTGTTGTTACAGGAAGGTAAGGTGATTGTTTATGCTTCTAGTCAGTTGAAGCCTCATGAGAAGAATTATCCTACTCATGATTTGGAGTTGGCCGCGGTTGTGTTTGTATTAAAGTTGTGGAGGCATTTCTTGTATGGAGTCCATTGTGAGATTTTCTCAGATCATCATAGCCTTGAGTACATTTTCACCTAGCGAGATCTTAATATGAGGCAACGACGTTGGCTTGAGCTGCTTGGGGACTATTATCTCATTATTCTCTATCATTCGAGTAAGGCTAACGTAGTTACAGATGCCTTGAGTCTGAAGTCGACTAGTATGGGAAGTTTAGCTCATCTCTTGACTTAGGAGCAACATTTATCCTTAGAGGTTCGGTCTTTATCTAACCAGATGGTTAGGCTTGATATTTCGGCATCCGGATGTGTTTTTGCTTTGTTCATGCTAGGTCTTCTTTGATGGAGCAGATTTGAGCTCACCAGTTTAATGATGATAGTTTGCGAGTGATTCGAGATAAGGTGTTGAGTGGTGAGGCCAAGGAGGCATCTTTTTATTCTTATGGTGTTTTGAGGATCAATGGCCGATTTTGTGTGCGGAGAGTTGGTGGATGGGTGAGATTGATTTTGGAAGAGACGCATTATTCCAGATATTCCATTCATCCTGGAGTGACTAAGATGTACTGTGAATTGAAGCAGCTTTACTGGTGGGGTGGTATGAAGAAGGATGTAGAAGATTTTATAGCTCATTGCTTGTGTTGTCGACAGGTGAAGGTTGAGCGTTTGAGACTAGGTGGTTTGCTTTAGAGATTACCCATTCCTGAATAGAAGTGGGAGCGGATCACTATGGATTTTGTGAGCGGGTTGCTTTGTACTTCTCGTGGTTCTGACACCATCTGGGTGATCATGGATCAATTGATCAAATCTGCTCATTTCATCCCTATTTAGGTTTCCTTCAGTGCCGAGAGATTAGCTCGTATCTATGTTCGAGAGATAGTTCATCTTTATGGGGTACCTGTGTCTATTATTTCTAATAGAGGCTCAGTGTTCACTTCTAGCTTTTGGAGGACATTTCAGGCGGAGTTGGGTGCTCAGGTTGACCTTAGCACAACTTTTCACCCCTATACCGACGGTCAGTTGGAGTGGACTATTCAGATTTTGGAGGATATACTCTGCGCATGTGTTGTGGACTTTGGAGGTAAGTGGGAGCAACATTTAGCCTTAGCTGAGTTTGCTTATAATAATAGCTACTATTCGAGCATTGAGATGGCACCTTTTGAGGCATTGTATGGTAGGCGTTGTCTATCTCCGGTTGGTTAGTTTGAGACTTTCAAGGATAGAACCCGTGGTACCATTTTGCTTTGCGAGTCCTTGGATAGGGTTCGGGTGATTTAGGATATGCTTCGGGTAGCCTAGAGTAGGAAAAAGAGTTATGCCAGTAGCCGATTCGTGCCTTGAAGTTTGGGATTGGTGATCGGGTTTTCCTTCTTATGTAGCCCATGAAGGGTGTGATGAGGTTCAGGAAGAAGGGTAAGCTTAGCCCGAGGTACATCGGACCTTTCGAGATTCTTCGAATAGTTGGGGAGGTTGCTTATGAGTTGGCCTTACCCTTGGACTTTTCAGCCGTTCATCCAGTCTCTCATATATCCATGCTTCGGTATTATATTTTAGATGAGCCTCATGTGCTTCGTTGGGATTCAGTTTAGTTGGATGAGAGGTTGACCTTTGTTGAGCAG
This sequence comes from Capsicum rhomboideum, assembly GCA_031232105.1. Classification (NCBI taxonomy): domain Eukaryota; kingdom Viridiplantae; phylum Streptophyta; class Magnoliopsida; order Solanales; family Solanaceae; genus Capsicum; species Capsicum rhomboideum. Next base: position 15,478,144 of record CP124712.1, read on the forward strand.
CCAGTTTCCATTTTAGCCAAGGATGTTAGACGGTTGCATTCTAAAGATATTCTTATAGTTAAGGTTCAGTGGAGACATTGTTCCATTGAGAAGGCTACTTGGGAGGTTGAGTCTGACATGCATTGTAGTTACCCTCATCTCTTTACCGATTCAGGTATTTCCTTGCCTTTTAGTTTGAGGACTAATTAGCGTCTTAGTGGTGGATACTGTAAGGACCTAATCTGTGAAAATATTGATCTTTATGTGTTTTGACCATTTTGCCCTTCTTCTTAGTTGCTTCATATTGATTTTGAAGTGTGGGGATGGTTGGCACGGTTCCCGATGCGATAGGGAATGATTTGAGTCAGTTTGTGATTTTTAGAGGCTTTAAAAGCCATATAGTTTACTTTGGTCAACATTTGTTGTTCTGAGTGTCGGTTGTTGATTTGGACAGTTTCGTTAGATCCAAAATATCAAATTTGGGCTTGTAGCGAGGTTGGTTTAGGTTTGGAACCTTTACATTGCATTTTGACCCTTCATTGGAAAACTAGTTTAAATAAGCTTTAAGGGGTTCTGGGGGGTTAACTTGTTAAAAATAATCTTTTTATGAAAATCCAACGTTGCTATTGAGTCTGAAACGTCGAAAATAGCCTAGTAGCATAGCTCGTTTACATTCACGAGATTCTGAATGAATCCCAAGAGTCCGATCGAAAACTTGTCCTTTTAGCCAAGTTGCTGATTGTGCTGCTATCTGATGCAGCCGCTTAAGCGGCCAAGGACCGATTTAGTGGCCTGTCATTGCTTAAGCGGTAGCCGCTTTAGCGGCCATATGTCGCATAAGCGATGGTCGGCCTAAGTGTTTGGCAACTTTAGCGAACTTTTAGCTGCTTAAGCGGCCATCGCTTATATAAAAAAATCCCTTTTTTGCTATTTTTCACCATTTTTGGACTTTGAGCTTCGGATTTGGGTGATTTTTAGGGTTTTCATCACCATTTGAGCTTGGTTACGCTCCAAAACTTTATTCCCATTACTTTACAGTGAAATATATCATCAAAACACTTTAATCTTAGTTTTAACATGGGAATTTGAGGATTTTTTTTTATGAAAAAGCTTAAAAATATTTTTTGTTCGATTTGGACCTCGTTTTTAACTCATTTTCGCGTGGGTTTTCAACTGTAGATTCCTTTAACCTTGGGGAATGTATTTCTAAAACAAAATTCCGATTTTGCCCCTTTCATTTTTTAACTCATTTTTCAAACACATTTTGGACCCGACTTTAATATGGGCAATATGGGTATTATTAGCTTTATTTTAACGTGTAGATGCTATATTTGATTGTTATAGTTGTTTTCGAAGCCGTTCGAAAAGGAAAGGCTCCATATTGAAGGACTTTAGGCTCGAATTTAGTCGTTTAGAGGTAGGTTATGGCTTAGCTTCCTTCAGATTGAGCTGGGTAGTTAATAAATAAGTAAAACATGTTATGGCTTGGGGAGAACAACTATAGGAATGGTATTTCGAGATTATTATTACTGTTGTGTGTCTGTGTGGGGGCTTATATTCTAGTTGTTGTTGATTGGTGATATTATGCATTGCGTATTGCCCGAGTGGGGGCTTTATTTGATATCATTGTCCTTATTTGTATATTTAAATGTCTTTATTCTAGATATAATGCCCGTGCGGAGGCTTGAATTATTATAGGCCTTATTGAGCATTGGTTTCCTTTATCATGATAGAAACGCCCAAGTTAGGGGTTGATATGATATTAATGGTGTCTTACATGCATATTTATTCCGATGGTGCCTAGCTAGATTTGATGTCATGAATTGTGGACATATTAAGTTGATTTATGGGATCACTTATATACATATTGAATGGATTGAAGATCTTCATACTGATTTGATTGTGAGTATTACATCCTCATTCCATACATATACATTCATAAGATACCGCTACCATTGAGGAACATTGGTTTTGAAAGAAAATGAGACATATTCATAAAAATCTCTCTGTGAATACGAGCAGGAGATGTGGATTGAGATTTGATATTTGAGATATAGTATATGGGTTGCGAACCCCCCATGGGTCCTATCTTGGGAGCTGCGAGCTCGGTAGGTGTATATAGAAAGTCATGCCATGACTTTCACTATTCATTCCATCAACATTGCTTTGCATTGCATATGCATCTTTCATGACTCTTTAGTTTTCCTTGACTTATGTTTAGTTTCCATATACTCATCGTGTATATTTGTGTTGTTTCATCTTAGTGTTTATTAGAACTGTTAGCAGAGACGGTATGAGCCACCGTTTGGAAACTTTTCTGTTTGCAGGTGATGTGCTCTTAGTTTTCTTTACTTATATTATTTTCTGCTTTGCTCAGTCGGCCTATGATACCTACTGAGTACAAGTGGACTGTACTCACCCCTATTGTGCCCTTGTGGTGCAGATCCCAGTTCGAGTACCACGTACGGAGGCTGATCTGTTTGCGGAGATTCTGAATTTTTGAGGTACTGATGTACTCCAGAGTTCGGACATCATCTAGCTTTATTTGTCTTTATTTATGACTCAGAGACAGATTTTGTATTATTCTGTATTCGGATGGTTATTTAGATGCTCTACACCTGTGTCATCAGATTTTGGGATTTATGATATTTCTTTCAGACTTCTGGTTTATTATGTCTTGTATTGTCCTGAATTCGTTCTAGAAGTCTTGTCTTATCTTTACTCTTTTTATGTTGAGATTTTCTTACCTTTTTTGGGGTGATGGGCTTACATATTAAGGCCGGGCCGCGATAAATGTTATCATGACCTTGTTTTTGGGTTGTGACAGAGACTTATCTATCAAGGAAGGTGTGACAAGTGTCATCACGTTCTCGGTTTTGGATCGTGACATTACACCACATAAGTGCCAAATTATATTAATACAATAAATAATCTAGACTCGGAGAAAGTAATCTAATACTGGCCAATTTTATATTTATAAAATATTCAATTTTGGTTATTTGCTGTAACTTTCTTTCTTAAGAATCTCAAACAACCAAAGTTTGATTGATTTCTTCCATATAAGTCTTGTGATGTATCCTTTATATAAATCAAGAAACCAAGACCTTTTCTCAAAAAAATTATTTTTAGTTTTTCTGAGTGATTAATTCTCTTTTGTGATGCACCATGGTAATATATTTGATCACTCTCTTCCTCAATTCCATTACTTAGGGAATATTTTTTTGTGACCATAGAAGCATTTTCGGTCTTTTTAATGTTTTGCAGAGGATAAATACCAATTTTATTTTTCGTTATTGGCAAAAACTTATATATAAAAGTTTATCATGAAATTTTTTCTTATTTGTATGGTTTCAATCTATCTGTATAGTCCAATGATATTTTTCAATTATAATTCTCTTCTTACTTGCGAAATTCCCTCTTCATTTCATTTATTTCCCCTTTCCCTTAGTGGAATGAAACTCATTTATTGTTAAAAATGTTTTAAATCTATAGTTTAGGGATATTTATTTTTCCTTTTTAAAATTTTCTTTAAATTGCTTTTGCTCTTATCTTATACTTATCTTGATTTGTTGATGCAGTCCTCCAAAAATTCAGGAGAAAAAGCAAAGTGTTTCTGAAACAGAAGTGCAGATGCAAACCCTAATCCAAAACAATGACGAGGTCCGTCCTAAATACTCAATTATGATACTATCTATTTATACCTATCTGAATAATTTCGAAAAAGACAATCCCAAACTAGCATCTAATGTAAAAAAATAGTATATGAATCAATTCAAAAAATCACAAATAAATTACACTACGAGAGGTCAAGTGACTATCATATCAAACAAATAGAAATTCCATTCCAAAACAATGCAAGTTAAGTAGAATGAAGTGAATGAAATGCACATTATGCATATGCCTCCTACCTGGCTTGAAAACTTGTATATACTCGTTGCGTTGGCTAGTTGGGACCCATGGGGGACTTATAAGGTCTTTATGTTCATCTTGTGCCAGACAATCATTTTCCTAGAAATTCCTCCGTTTACCGAGATTTATCCTTTCACTTCTTGAATGTTCATGTCTATATACATGAGATACAAATGCCACAACTATACAACGACCCTTTATTAGATCAAATTCTTAGCACTGACATAAATAATATCCTAGAACAATCAATAACACAATGAGGATAGTGAAAACATGATTAATTAGGTGAAACATAGGCTAACTTTCACAAAATCCAAGTCTGTTAAAGTATAAGGGAACAACACAAGAATTTTTACTAATGATGCATCTATCAACAGGCTCTCGTAGTAAGATAAGACAACACCACAAAGGTAAAATCCTAATTTAGCCATAATAGAATAACGATACCCCCATAGATGTTCGTCACTTCACCTATACAGGACCCCTATTAACCGATTCCCAATTACTCTGTCATTTAATACACTAACACATTGAAAACGAGTCAACAAAAGACTCAATTTGCATTAAATGGAGCCCAAAGAGTCGAATTGAAACTTTTTGTCACGACCCAAAAACAGGTCATGATGACACTTATTGCTGCTCAGTCTTAATAAGTAAGCCAATAACCCAAACTAATGAAGGAAGGACGAAATTGACAATCACATAAACCAAGGCGATACTTCTAGAACAAAGTCAAGCCAACACGAAAACATAATTAAATAAGAGTCTGGAAGAAATCTCATAAGTCCCCAAAATCTGGTGTTATAGTGTAACAACAACTAGTGCATAACAGAATCTGAAAATACATGTCTATCTTTGAAAATAAAATAAAGACATAAAGTTAAATAAGAGGAGGTCCGGAGTCGTCTTTGAAATCCATAGAGCACCCAGTACCTCGAACACCACTCAAACCCACATGACAATCAGCTACCACATCCTGTACTACTACTCGAATCTGCATCGAAAGGGCACATTAGGGGTGAGTACGGTCCACTTGTACTCAGTAGGTATCATAGGCCAACTGAGCAAAGTAGGAAATAAAATAAGTAAAATATACTATGAGCAAGTTACCTGCAAGCAAAATAGTCAAAAACAGTAGCTCACACTGTCTCCACTAACAGTTCTAATATATATACAAAAACAAAAAAAACACGGGCATACACGAAGAATATACTGAAATTGAAAAGAGATCAACGAAACTAAAGAATTCATGAAAGATGCATATGCAAATGCAATGTAATGCAATATGGATAGGATAAATGGCGAAAACCATCGCATGACTTTCTGTATACACCCACCGAGCTTGCAGCTCCCACGTAGGACCCATAGGGGGTTCGCCACCCATATACTATATCTCATACCTCAATCTTGACTCACCTCTCTAGCTCGTGTTAACGAAGAGGTTTTTTATAAGATTTTTTATAAGAAGTGTCTCATTTTCTTTCAAAAGCAGTGCTTCTCGATGGTATCAGTATCTCATGAATGTATATGTATGGAATGAGTATGTAATGCTCACAATCAACTCAATATGATGATATATAATCCATCCAACATGTATATATATAACTGAGTCCAAAAATCAACTCAATATGTCCACGATTCATGATTATCAGCTCTATTTAGGCACTATCGGTATAGATTTGCACGTAAGACAACATTAATATCATATCAACCCCTAGCTTGGGTATTTCTTTCATGATAAAGGAAACCAATGCTCAAATAAAGCCAAATGATGTCAAATAAAGCCCCCACACGGGCAACACTCAATATCAGATATCACAAGTCAACAAAAACAAAATACATGGGCACACAACAGTAAAAATAATCACAAAATATAAACCCCATAGTTATTTTCCCCAACCCATAGCATGTTTTACTTATATATTAACTATTCAGCTTAATCTGAAAGAAGTTAAGCCATAATCTACCTCGAAACGACGAAAACTCGGCCTAAAGTGCTTTAACACAGAGCCTTCCCCTTACGAACGGCCTCAGAATAAACTACAACATTTAAATATAGCATCTACGCCTTAACAAAAAGCTAATGGTACCTATAGTGCCCATACTCGGGGCGAGTCCAAAACGGACATGAAAAACAAGTTCAAAAATGAAAGAGGTAAAATCAGAATTTTGTTTTAAAAATACATTCTCCAAGGTTAAAGGAGTCTGCAGGGCGAAAACCCATGCGAAAATGGGTTAAAAATGAGGTCCTAATTTAAAAAAAAAAACCTTTTTAAACTTTACCGGTAAAAACCTCACTTTTCTATTTTGAAATCATGATTTAAAGGTGTTTTTGATGATATAATCAATGAAAAATAACGGGAATAGGATTTATAAGCTTACCCAAGCAAGAATGATGTTAACACCCTAAGAAATCGCCCAACCAAAAGCTCAAAGATTCAAAAACAATGGAGGAAAAATGTGAAAATGAGTTTTTATATCAACCCGGCTCTGGCCGCCTAAGTGATCATAGGCCACTTAATCGGTCCCCTTTCGCTAAAGCAGCACCCACTAAAGCGGTCAAGTGCCCGCTTTAGTGGTAGGCGACGAGTCAGCTAAGACCGTTAAAGTGGTGCTTTGCTGCTAAAGCGGTACTTTGGCTGCTAAAGCAGCTACACCAGCACCTTTGCTAAGTTGCACAGTTGTCGGCCGACCCCTCGGGATTCGTCTGGAATCTTGTGAATGCAAACGAACTATGATACTAGGCTAATTTCGATGTTCCGAACTCAATGACGATGTCATATTTCCAAAAAGATTGTTTTCACTGATCCCTTTTGACTATTTTCCAAACAATGGGTCGAAAACAAAATAAAGGTCCCGAACCTGAACCAACCGCTCTGCTAACCCAATTTTGATATTCCAGATTTACCGATGCAGTCCAAATTGCCATCCGATACTCAGAACAACGAATGTTGACCGAAGTTAACTATATGGCTTGTCAAGCCTCTAAAAATCACAAACTCACACAAATCATTCCCGATCGTATCGACAATCGTGCCAACTATCCCCAAATACCAAAATCAACATGTAGCAACTACGAGGAAGGGTAAAATGGTCAAAACACATGAAAATGGAAATTCACAAATTTTGGTCATTACAACATCCACCACTAAACTCTAGTTCGTCCTTGAACTAAAAGGCAAGGAAGTACCTGAATTGGTAAAAAGTTGGGGATAACTACTATGTATATCGGAATCGACCTCCCAAGTTGCCTTTTCAATGGAACGGTGTCTCCACTAAACCTTAACTATAGGAATATCTCTAGAACACAATCATCTAACATCCCTGGGTAAAATGGACATCGGCTCCTCAACAAAGGTCAACCTCTCATACAACTAGACCGAATCCCAATGAAGCACATGAGACTCATTTGGAATATAGCGTCGGAGGATAGATACATGAAAATCTGGATAAACAGCTGAAAAGTACGGAGGTAAGGCCAACTCATAAGCAACCTTCCCAATTGTTCGAAGAATCTCAAAAGGTCCGATGTACCTCGGGCTAAGCTTACCCCTCTTTCCGAGCCTCATCACACCCTTCATGGGCGACATACGAAGGAAGACTCGATCACCAATCCTAAACTTCAAGGAACAAAGCCTACGGTCCGCATAACTCTTTTGCCTACTCTGGGCTGCCTGAAGCCTATCCTGAATCATCCGAACCCTGTCCAAAGACTTGCGAAGCAAGGCTGTACCACGGGGTCTAACCTCTGAAGTCTCAAACCAACCAATAGGAGATCAACAATGCCTACTATACAACGCTTGGAATGGAGCCATCTTAACACTCGAATGGTAGCTATTATTATAAGAAAACTCCGTCAAAGCCAAATGCTGCTCCCACTGACCTCCAAAGTCCATAACATATGCGCAGAGCATATCCTCCAAAACTTGAATAGTCCGCTCCGACTGACCGTCTGTCTGGGGGTGGAAAGTTGTGCTAAGGTCAACCTGAGTACCCAACTCCTCCTGAAATATCCTCTAAAAGCTAGAAGTGAACACTGAACCTCTATCTGAAATAATAGACATGGGCACTCCATGAAGATGGATTAACTCTCGACTATAGATACGAGCCAACCTCTTGGCACTGGATGAAATTTGAATAGGAATAAAATGGGCTAATTTGGTCAATTGATCCATGATGACCCAAATACTGTCAGAACCATGAGAAGTACGAGGCAATCCACTCACAAAATCCATAGTGATCCGCTCCCACTTCCACTGCAGAATGGGTAATCTTTGAAGAAAACCACCCAATCTCTGATGCTCAGCCTTCACCTGCTGACAACACAAGCAACAAGCTACAAAATTTGCTACATCCTTCTTCATACCACACCACTAGTAAAGGTTCCTTAAATTATGATACATCTTGGTTACACCTGGATGGATAGAATATCTGGAACAATATGCATCCTCCAAAATCAACCTCACCCATCAACCAACTCTTGGTAGACAAACTCGTCCACCAATCCTCAAAACCCTATTAGAATCAAGAGATGTCGCCCTAGCCTTGCCACTCAACACCTTATATCGAATCACCCTCAAGCTATCATCATCAAACTGGTGAGCTCGAATCTGCTCCATCAAGGAAGATCTAGCATCAACAAAGGATAAAATTCACCAGGATTTTGAAAATACAAGCCTAACCATCTGTTTAGCTAAAGACTGAACCTCCAAGGCTGAAGGCTACTCTTGGGTCAAGAGATAAGCTAAACTCCCCATACTAGTCGACTTTCGGCTCAAGGCATTCGCAACCACATTAGCCTTGCCCCGATGATACAAAATAGTGAGATCATAATCCTTAAGCAACTCAAGCCAACGTCATTGTCTAATATTAAGCTCTCGCTGGGTGAAAAAGTACTGATGACTACAATGATTCGAGAAGATCTCACAACGGACTCCATACAAGTATTGACGTCATAACTTCAACACAAATACCATAGCTGCCAACTCTAAATCATGGATAGGGTAATTTCTCTCATGGGGCCTCAGCAGACGAGAGGCAAAAACAATCACCTTACCCTCTTGCATCAACACCATGCCCAAACTAACACCGGAAGCATCACAAAATATGATAAAACCCACATCCTTCCTAGGCAAAGTCAAAATAAGAGCCAAAGCCAACAACTCTTTGAGGTTTTGGAAGCTCTTCTCACACGCATCCGACCACTGAAATACCACTTTCTTCTGAGTCAACTTGGTCAGAGGAGCTGCAATAGATGAGAAACCCTCTATAAAACACCAATAATAACCCATCAAACTAATGAATCTCTAAATCTTGGTAGGAGAAGTAGGTCTAGCCCAATCATGAATCACAACTATCTTGGTCGGATCCACCATAATACCATCCTTGGTCACTACATGACTCAAGAAAGAGATAGAATCCTACCAAAACACACACTTAGAAAACTTGGCATACAACTTCTCATCACACAACGTCTGAAGTACAATCCTCAAATACTTCATATGGTCAGCCTTATTCTTGGAATAAACCAAGATGTCATGTATAAATACAATCACAAAGGAGTTGAGATACAATCAAAATACCTGGTTCATTAACTTCATGAACTCTGCAGGGGCATTGGTCAATCCAAAAGACATGACCAAGAACTCATAATGATGGTATCGAGTCTGAAAAGCTGTCTTCGAAATATCCGAAGCTCTAATCTTAAACTGGTGATACTCGGATCCCAAATTAATCTAAGAAAAGACGGAAGTACCCTGAAGGTCAAACAAATCATCAATGAGAAAAAGAGGAGTCTTGTTTAACTACCGATAATTAATACACATGCACATAGAACCATCCTTCTTCTTCACAAACAAGGCAGGCGCACCCCTAGGAGATACACTAGGCCTAATTAACCCCTTACTCAACAAATCTTACAACTACTCCTTCAACACAGTCGGGGCCATCTTATAGGGAGCGATGGGAATGGGCTTAGTTCCCAACTCCATATCAATAGCAAAATCAATATCACGATCCGGAGGCATGCCAGGCAAATCCATAGAAAACACATCCATGAACTCGTGAACAACTCGAATAGAATCCATAGGAGGCGGTGAGGCAAAGCTAGCACCACGGATATGAGCCAAATAAGACACACCCTCTCTTTTTCATGAGATGAGCAGGAAGGAAAGATATAACACCCTTCAAACCCCCCTAATTAAGCATACCCTTCAAATTTAACTGCGGCACACCCAGCGTAGCTAAGGTCAAAGTCATGGCATAACTATCCAAAATAGCATAGTAAAGAGCTAACCAATTCATACCCAAAATAACATCAAAATCAATCATATTTAAGATAATCAAGTCTACCCAAGTCTCTTGGTCCACTAAGGTAACCACACAAGATTGGTACACCTGATCCACTACTAAAGAATCTCCTACGAGGGTAGAAACATAAAGAGGCATAGCAAGAGGCTCACACCTAACAAAAAAACTAGAAGCAAAATATGTAGACACATAGGAAAATGTAGATCTAGGGTCAAATAACATGAAAGCATATCTGTAGCACACCGAGTAATACCTGTGATAATTGCATCAGCAACCTCTGGCTCGGGTCTCCCATGTATAACATAACACTGACCACGTCCGCTCTCAGACTAAGTAACCCTGCGACCACCTCCATGAGTATCCCTAACTCTATCTCTAGCACCTCTGGCACTATGGGCACTACCCCACCACTCTGTGAGCCACCTCTCACTGCAGAAATTAGAGTAGGACAAAGCTGAAGCTAAGAACCCTGCTGAGTGGATCCATATACATGTCGAGGGCAATCCTTAGATACATGGCCAAACTCATCATATACAAAATATCCTCTATGGCCTGACTCGATATGAGAAGGTGTGGATGAATTGGAACGACCACTCTGGCCTGAAGAACCAATCCTAAAGCCTCCACCCACAGGACCTGCTACCTAGCTACCAGAAGCCATAGAACCTGAAGGTCTACCACCTGAACCCTATAATGCAGCCTGAACCGGCCTACCATGATAACTTCAGGAACCTCTACTAGAGAAATTTGTACCTAAAAATACGTGTCCATAAAACTTACCATGACGATGCACTTCTTGGACCCTCCCTAAGTAGCCTGGATAATAGACTCAGTTATCTTGGCAGGCTTAATAATACTCTAAAAAGAAGCCCCTAAACTACCACCTGGGTTGTAGCCAACTGATAAGTACCATCTAACCCCTTTACAAACTTCTAAATCCACTCAAACTCAGTGAGATACTAGCAGCTGAATATCTGGATAAAGTATGAAAACGAGCCTCATACTCAGCAATAGTTATGGAACCCTGCTCCAAATGATTAAACTCATCACACATCTGATCTCTCAAACTCTATGGCATAAATCTCTCTAAGAAGGCCTCAAAAAATTGAGTCCACGTCATAGCAGGCGAACCCAAAGGTCTACAACTAGCAAATGACCTCCACCGATCCCTGGACACATTGTTAAATTGAAAGGTAGTATAAGCAACTCCATGAGACTCAAGGGATCCAAGATTATGTAACTTCTCCTGGCAATCAATCAAAAACTCATAGGCATCCTCGCCAATAACTCCACTAAACTTAGGAGTACCCAAGCTAATAAACCTCTTATATCTCTTCTGATCATCAGAAGACATGGTTGTACCAGAAATAATCGAAAGAAGAGTAAGTCTGACAGATAATAAATCCACACGTGGGGGTACCACAAATGATGGTCGTATCCAAGAAGTAAGAATACCATGCACAGATGCCAGAACCGACAGTGGAACATCACTCAAAGTTTGAGGAATACTAGGTACACTCAAGGTAACACCCTCCAAACGACTCAAGAGATGAAACAAATGACCCTAAAGCACTGGGGTATCAACTGAACTCTATGGAATCTGAGTTGGCCCTGCATCCCCTATCTGATAACCATTTCTAGCATACTTAACCTCAGGCTCGGAAGAGGACTCTCTAGTATATCCTGTGACTTGAACAGCTTCTTATGCCCGACCTCTACCTTTGGTCCATCCACGAACCCTGCCTTGCCCTCTAGTCTAGGCTTCATCATCACGTACTGTCTCAGCATCCCTAGCCTCTCGAGATTTATTCCTCACCATCTGTGCAGAAAAGAGTAAAATACAACTTAGAACATTGGGTATGAACAACCCGCACGACTAGGAATCAACATAGAGAAGTCTTTCCTAAAGACATCTTATAGCCTCCTAAAGATATATGTGGACGTCTACGTACCGATCTGCTGGACATTCTGCTCTTACAATTATGAGATCGGTGAACCTGGCTACTCTGATATGAATTTTTCATGACCTAAAAATGGGTCATGATGGCACTTATCACGGCTCATCCTTGATAAGTAAGCCAATCACCCAAACTGATGAAGGAAAGACAAAATTGACAATCACATAAAACAAGGCGATACTTCTAGAACGAAGTCAAGACAACACTAAAACATAATTAAACAGGAGTCTGGAAGAAATCTCATAAGTCCCCAAAATCTGGTGTCATAGTGTAACAACATCTAGTGCATAACAGAATCTGAAAATACATGTCTATCTTTGAAAATGAAATAAATACATAAAGTTAAATAAGAGAAGGTCCGGAGTCAGCTTTGAAATCCATAGAGCACCCAGTACCTCGAACACCACTCCAACCCACACGACAATCAGCTACCACATCCTATACTAGTACTCGGATCTGCACCGAAAGGGCACAGTAGGGGTGACTACGGTCCACTTGTACTAAGTAGGTATCATAGGATGACTGAGAAAAGTAGGAAATAAAATAAGCAAAATATACTATGACCACGTCACCTGCAATCAGAAAAGTCCCAAATGGTAGCTCACACCATCTCTGCTAACAGTTCTAATATATATATATATGAAAATGAAAATAACACGGATATACATGAAGGATATACTGAAATTAAACATGGATCAAGGAAACTAAAGAATTCATAAAAGATGCATATGTAAATACAATGCAATGCAATGTGGATGGGATGAATGGTGAAAGCCATCGCATGACTTTCTGTGTACACCCACCGAGCTTGCAGCACCCAGGCAGGACCCATGGGGGGTTCGAAACTATCTCATATCTCAATCTCAACTCACCTCTCTAGCACATGTTCACAAAGAGGATCTTTATAAAAAAATGTCTCATTTTCTTTCAAAAACAGTGCTTCTCGATGGTACCAGTATCTCATGAATGTATATGTATGGAATGAGTATGTAATGCTCACAATCAACTCAATATGATGATATCTAATCCATCCAACATGTATATATATAAGTGAGCCCTAAAATCAACTCAATATGTCCACGATTCATGATTATCAACTCTATTTAGGCACTATCAGAACAGATATACACGTAAGACATCATTAATATCATATCAATCCCTAGCTTGGGCATTTCTATCATGATAAAGGCAACCAATGCTAAAATAAGGTCTATATTAGCAAATCAAGCCCCCGCACGGGCATCATATCTAGAATGAAGGCATTTAAATGCACATATAAGGCCGAATGATGTAAAATAAAGCTTCCACATGGGCAATACACAATATCAGATATCACAAGTCAACAACAACAGAATATAAGTCCCCATACTGGCACACAACAGTAAAAATGATCTCAAAATATAAACCCCATAGTTATTTTCCCCAACCCATAGCATACTTTACTTATTTATTAATTACCCAGCTTAATCTGAAAGAAGTTAAGTCATAATCTACCTCAAAACGATGAAAACTCAGCCTAAAGTGCTTCAACACAAAGTCTTCCCCTTACAAACGGCCTCAGAATCAACTACAACATTCAAATATAGCATTTACACGTTAATAGAAACCTAATACCCATATTTTCCATATTCGGCGCGGGTCCAAAACAAACGTGAAAAATGAGTTCAAAATAAAAGGGGTAAAATTGAAATTTTGTTTTAAAAACATTTTCCCCAAATTTAAAGGAGTCTATAGGTGAAAACCCATGCAAAAATATGTTAAAAATGAGGTTCAACTCAAAGAAAAACCCTTTTTAAACTTTGCATGTAAAAACCCCACTTTTTCATTTTGAAATCATGATTTAAGGTGTTTTTGATGATATAATTAATGAAAAATAATGGGAATAGTATTTAGAAACTTACCCAAGTAATAATGGTGTTAAAAGTCTAACAAATCGCCCAACCTGAAACTCAAAGGTCAAAAAAACATGGAGGAAAAACGTGAAAATGGGTTTTTATATCAACCCAGCTCTGGCCTCTTAAGCTGTAAAATAACCGCTTAAGCAGTCATCGCTAAAGCGATGGGTGACCGCTAAAGCAGTCTAGCCTACGTGGCTAGGCCGCTTAAGCGGCACCCACTAAAGCGGTCAAATGGCCGTTTTAGCGGTAGGCGACTGGTCAGCTAAGACTGTTAAAGCGGTGCTTTGCTGCCTAAGCGGCCACTATTCAAGCGGTACTTTGGCCGTTAAAGTGGCTGCACCAGCAACTTTGCTAAGTTGCAAAGTTGTCGGTCGAACACAAACGAACTATGCTACTAGGCTAATTTTGACGTTACGGACTCAATGGCGACGTCGGAATTTCAAAAAAAAAGATTGTTTTCACTTAATTGACCCCCCGAACCCCTTTTTACTATTTTTCAAATGATGGATCGAAATACGAAATAAAGTTCTCGAACCCTAACCAACCACGCTACTAATTGAATTTCGATATTTTGGATCCGCTGGTGTAGTCCAAATTGCCATCCAACACTCAGAACAATGAATGTTGACTAAAGTCAACTATATGACTTCTCAAGTCTCTAAAAATCACAAACTTGCACAAATCATTCCCGATCACATCGGGAATCGTGCCAACCATGCCCAAACCCTAAAATCAATATGTAGCAACTACAAAAAAGGGTAAAATTGTGAAAACACACAAAAATGGAAATTCACAAATTCTGGTCAATACACTTTTCCCTTCTATAAAGTTTTCGAGCAAGCTCATTTCGATCAAATATATATTCTATATAGAAAATACATTCATAGCCACCCATATTATTATACTTCTATGCAGGCCCAAAAAATCAACCCAAAAATCAATCCCAAGCTCACAAGGGAAAAACTAGGATTTTATTTGAAAATTTTGTCACCAATGATGTAAGAAACTTAAATATGAAATTTTATTGAAAAAAAAATGCTTGAATCTATCTTCAAATCATCAAAATATGATTTCATAACTACAGCCCCAAAATACTCAAATTTTCCAATTTAAAGTCCCGATTTAAAGGTAAAATCATCAATAAAGTATTGAGAAATATAAAATTCAAGGTTTAGAACTGAAAATGGTTTAGGAATTGGTCTCGGCCTAGTGGTTTTGGAATAGATCAATCCCTTCTTTGGCTATCTCCATTTATTCTTATCTTACATGTGCATTTCTGATTCAATTACATAATCCAAGCATTGAGAAATATAAAATTCAAGGCTTAGAATCATACCTAATGAAGGAATTTTGAAAATTACCTTTTGAATCACCCAAAAATGAGTTTCCAATCTCCCAAAATTGAGATTTGAAATAATGAAATCAAGTTTGAAAGATGACAATGTTCACCTACAATGATTTGTGTCAAAGCAAAAATTTAATCGCAGCTGCAGACTCATCGAAGCGGAAGAAATTCTACAATGGCGAATGTCACTTAGATCAGTGAATTTCACCAAAATTGAGGTACCTTCGTGCCTCTGTGTGAGCTGAAGTGCCAAAAATCCTTTTGGTGCAGTTGCATAGTTGTGGAAGAAGTCCTACATAAAAAACTCCTCCAACCCTTCCAAATTTTGCTGGTGCGACTCTCGTCCATAAGAGTAGCCTTTCGAATATGGTCAAGCCATCTTCGATGCGACCCCACAGGTGGGACCGAAACTCGCAGGTGGGGTTGAACTATGTATCGGCAACTCAACTAAGATATGCCACTTCCAAAAAAATATTGAACGGATTCTTGAGATCAGTTCGGAACACTGTGAAGACAAATAAAATATGTTATTTAACTAAAAATGATATTTTGAACCTGTTGGACCCACCAAAGATTCGAGGTCATCTCAATCAAATGTTGACCATACAACCCTTAACTTTGAAATTTTTAAATTTCCATCCAACGACTGAAATTGCATCAGAAAGCCTTAGAACCTGAAACTAATGTCCAACTAATCCAAAAATCACCTTCTAGACCTAAGGAAACTGTAAATTTCATTTCAAGCCCATTTTCATCTAATGTCGACTTTGGTCAACCATATCAACTTTCCAACCTTCAAAAATTAAAAAAACAAACTCGCATAATTCTTATCCAACCACCTCGAAAATCATGTCGCCCTCACCGGCAGATCACAAATACCGTAAAGCAACAATGGGAAAGGGTAAAATATCCAAAATGTGCAGAAAACAAAAAGCAACCATGAGAGTTGTTACACTAAACTCATACCTTGTTGGCGAGGGTTCGATTCCCCACATTGTAATCCCCTCCCCATTTTCCCTGCCCCATTTTTCTTCAAAATAAAAAAGAAAAAATTGTCGGGTGCCAATTTAATTAAATAAATTATAAGAAAATAATTAAAGAAACTAAAACTCGATATTTAGTGTTGGTGTACTTAGGGCTATAACACATTATTTTGTCCATTTTAGCCTAAATAATCTTTGGGTGGGTGAACGACCCCGTCCATTTATTAGCCCCAACTTGTTTAGACGTCCTTAAATTCAGTCAAACACTTTCATTTGACACTCCTACCTTCAACTAATACTAATCACATCAACGATCTAAAGATCACCAAATTTAAAATTTTATTTAAGTAGAAAGAAATCATATAGGATTTAAATAGTTCTTAATTCTTTTCTGCTTACAACATTTAGAGAAATTAAATGCAGGATTTTTTTAAAAAAATTTAACCCTGTAAAATAGGTCTATCATATTTTAAAAACATAAAATAAATACTAAAAAATATGTAAGAACTTTTCCCCTGAGAAGTTTGTATGATTCTTTTTAATGAAATTCGTCATTGCCAAAAAGTTGGGGGTCTTGGCTTAACCCCTGGCTTGCCCATTCAGTCAATTCAAATTACAAGTGAAAGAGGGGGCATAAACCTGACCTCTAAGGGACATCAATATTGTAACATACAATCTTCACCAACAAAATATGAAACGGGGTATATACATGATAAATCTTCCACATGAAGCTATACTAGAACTATATACTTAGATTACAAAAAAACTAAAATGTTCTTTTCATATCTCTTTCTTATGTTAGGAAGTTGACACTTGCATGTCTAGTTGAAAAAAAAAACCTCTGTACTTCTCTCGACTGATTTTGATGGGAGAAATAGAAGGTGCTGTGATGCTTGTTTAGCAAAAATAGAAAAACATAGCCATCTTGTTGGCTTTCCTGCAACAATTAGATATGGTGTTCTATATTTCCATAGCCTGAATTGTATCCAATATGATCCTTATAAGTTTTAGGTTCCTTATATCCATGTTATTCAGCATATTCACAATAACAAGAGTGTCTATTTCCAAATATAACCTCGAGAATCCATTCTAAATACACTATTTTACTCCATAGTTTGTTGTGGCTGTCTCGTCTTGGTTGGTGCTTCCATATTGAATTAAAATCTAAAATACCACGATAAGGTCTTCTGCTTGATCTCGAACTACTCCTCCTATGTCAGCTTTCCGAGAGTTAACATCATAGCTTCCATGAGTGTTGACCTTCAACATACATAGTAAAGGTTTTAGCCACTGAACTTGCCACAAACTCACCATTGGTCTCACTTCCAATTGTGTGGCCCATTGCATTCTAGTCTCCTTCAATTTTAAATTTAGGAGAAGTACCAATTGTGATCATGATATTTCAATAGATTTGGTTTCTCATATGTATCTATTGAACTTGTTTTGATCCTCAATTTGCATGAAGTTCAAGAGCTTCAAGCATGAAGTTCAAGAGCTTCAAGCTTTCCAACAAGTGATGATAGTCTTGGATGTCACTCCCCATAAGTTGTTTAGGATTCTCCTAATGATGCCCCAAATAGTCTCCAAAATGCCATAACCTACCAAAATCTTGGTTGATTGCATTCATTTTTTACCTAAGAATCTTCCAAGAAAATTTACTTGTAAACAGACCATTTGGATTTGCTATCCATATGATATCATCCTATTAGCCTTGTTCTCCAATATCAACATTAGTCAACAGTGAGATAAGATGGTCAGAAACTTTCTCTAATTTAATTAAGGTTTCATTTACCATTAATAATTAAACTAGTACTACAAACGTTTTCTTAGGAATTTTGAAACAAATCGAATTCTCAACACCAATAACAAACTATTATATAATCATTCATAACCAAACTACAACGACAACTATTAAACTGTTGAATTACTATGGAAATACAGAAATTACAAGTACGTAAAGGATAGAGATAAGAATGGGGATGAGAAGCTTAGATCCATAGAATTAAGAAGAGAGGAACAGACAGTTTCTTCATTATATGCATAGTCTCTTTTTCCTAGTAACTTTCCACTTATAAAGTGCCCTTAATCCTGATCCCAAAGGAAATCCACGCTATTGTTGGGCTGTAACTTTGTCTAAGGCCCCCCAAGTCCATCGTTCACTGTGATATTACTTGTTTGGTCTACCAAGCCCATAACGGGGTTCATAACAATACTCCCGCCCTCAAAAAGAACCTTGTCCTTAAGGTACGAGTGGAGCCATAGTGACATTACGTCCAGGATTGAAGATGTGTCAAAAGCTACTACTTTAGTGTGGGGATGATACTGTAACACCCCGTATCTTTTCGAACCTAGTTAATTCCCATACCATTCATGGAATTATTTGAACATGATAGACTTGATGAATTATACATTAGAATTAGTGGGCTTAATCCATTGGGCTCAACTGAGGCCCAAAACTAGAGCAAAAAGACTTGGCCTAATGGGGCAAATATGATCCATTCTTCCATTGACTAATCAACCATTGCATTTAATGCCAAGACTTGGATAAGAGAGAATTAAAGGGACTATAAAAGGGCACAAAATCTGATTTTTATTCATTGTGACACCCATGCCATTTCTAGAATTATCTAAAACATTTCTCATCTCACACAAACCCTAGGCCTTCATCCCTTTGGCCAAGATCATCATCTTGCAGGACTTGGTAAGTGTTTATGCTTATGGTTTAATATATTATGTGCATGAGAGGGTGCCTATATGATGTTGGCTATATTGGTGGAGTATTGAGGAGTTCACTATGTGTGTAATGTTACATGTTTGCTAAATCGGAAGAGGTTTTGCCTTGTAAACTTGAACATAGACTTGTGGTCTTGAAGGAAGTGAACTTGATGGATTCAATATTGAAATGTGATATGTGATTATAGTCTTACCTTGTTTTATCCTTGTGTATAATATTTGGAATTGTTACAGTGAAACTGATTATGGATTGGGTGACGTATTGAATGAGAAGTGTAGTTTTGGGTGTTTTTTATGTGTGTTGTGAGACCATGGCTGATGGTTGGACTTCAAGATGATCAAAAATATGTCAAAAGAAGTTTAGTTATGATCATGGGTCATTCATTGCATAAAAAGACCCAAAAGACACCAATTTGGACCAAAACGGGCATCCGCCCCCAGAGACGAGGGCAGCTGTGGGCGCACCTCAGCCACCAGCGGGTACAGGTAGCTTCGCAGGTCAGCCCTGGGTTCGGTTTTGTATGCCTTCGTCTCTATTTGACCCCCGAAGGCCCCTATACCCTTTTTGGATGTAATTATCAACTTGTGATGCCGTTTTAATGACTTTAAAGGGGCGTATGGAGGTATGTTGGACTAAATTCAGTATGTCTTATTGTTCATAAGTTGTTATGAGGCAAGTTGATAAGGTAATTGTGACGGAATGATAATGAGAAAGCATCAAGGGTAGGTGTGGTGTGAAATGTTATTTTTGTATGATATCTTGGTCAATGTGTGGAATGTTATGGTGTTGTTGGTGTGATAATGCAATAAAGGATATTTTAAGAGGATGAAATAACATTATACGACAGTCACGTAATTCATTGTTGTCGTATGCACTTGTAAGTTAGTTGGTTGTTAACATGAGCTTTGTTATGTATTTGTGTTGTAGAGTAACGCATAAGGAAGGAGCTGGATTATTGTATCCACATATAGGACTGTGTATTCATATTGAGAAGATAAGATATGTAAGGTTACTCTATCCGTATCCTTCTGCAGCACATAGTATTCACATTGACATTGTACTTGTTCAATTCCGAAGGGGTTTTGAAGTATCTCAATTCACGTTGACATATATTGTTATTCACATTTGTCTTATTCTTAGATGAATTATGATTCGCTTATCTTTTATTCATTGACTAAAGTTTCAAAGCTGTCATAATGTTGCAATTATGAAAGAACTATCTCAAAGAGAGTAATGATGAAAAGAGAGTCTATTTACTTTGAATAGCATTCTTTCCAATCATGTCATGTTCCAAAAGTCCAATAAGATTATGATTATCTTTATACCAATTTCTCACAAGTAAAAGTACCAATCTCACAAAAGTAATGTGCGAGCTAATGTATCTATCCCTCACAAGTAAAGGTATCAATCTTACAAGAGTAAAGACGTGAAGTAATGTATGTATGTGTTCCAAGTTTCAAGAATGTTTCAATCACCAAGGTATCACTCTTAGAATAAAAGAAAGAGTGATCAAAGAAAGAAGTAATGTATAATTGATGAATATTCATGGGTGGTATCCCAGGGGTTAAAATACCTAGCATGGGTCGATCCCGATACATCCCAGGGGCCATATAAAAGCCTAGCATGGGTTAATCATATCCCAAGGGTCAAAGTACCTAGCATGGGTTAGTAACATCCCAGGGGCGACACGAAAGCCTAGCATGGGTTAATATCACATCCCAGGGGTCAAAGTACCTAGCATGGGTTAGTAACATCCCAGGGGCGACACGAAAGCCTAGCATGGGTTAATATCACATCCCAGGGGTCAAAGTACCTAGCATGGGTTAATCTCATCCCAGGGGCGACAGAACAGCCTAGCATGGGTAGAACAATAAAGATGAATAAATATAAAGACAAAAGAAGTAAAGAAAGTAATATACATGGCTCCATATATGCAGACCGGTGAATTATTTATATTCATTATTTCTCTCTCTCTCTCATATTTGAATCCATTGTTGTTATTATGTATGATGCAATTCTTATGGCCTTACATACTCAATACATTATTCGTACTGACCCCTCTTGGGGGATTTACCTTACTTGCTGCAGGCGCAGGTGCTAGTGGACCTCCACATTAGATTATCGGTTATTTGCAGATCTTTGGTGAGCTCCAGTTGGTTCGGGGGTTTTCGAGTCGCAGTGTACATTTGTTTTGATGTTATGTAAAGCGGGGACTTGTCCCGAATTTAGGTTGGTGGTGTATGTATTTCTGTTAGAGGCTTTTGTAGACATATGTGGGTATATGAATGAAAGAGAGGTATGTCCACTTCGCCTTGATGGCCCTGACGGCCAAGTTTCACATATATAAGTATCACATGTTCCATGACTTTCGCTATTAGCATTTTGTGTTCTCACAAGATGGTAATGTTTCTTATGGCACGCATATGAACGGACATGAGCAAAGATTGGCTCTCTCGGGCCTTATCGGCTTTGGGTGCCAGTCCGCCTCAATGGGATTTGGGGTGTGACAAAAGTGGTATCAGAGCAGGTTGTTCTAAGGGTGTCTACAAAGTCGTGTCTGTGTAGAGTAGGAGGCTACGGGATATTTAGGAGTCGTTTCTTTTCTTCATTTCTAGATCGTGCAATAGAGCCAGTGTTGTAAGTTGAATTGTATCTAACCATGGTAATTGTTTTTCTTTGGTATAGTAAAATGCCAATCACAAGAAGAGGTACAGGTAAAGGTGAGCAGGTAGATATTCCTGCCGGTAAAGGAATGAGTAAATCACCACCTGACCAAGCTAGTCAAGGTGGAGCTGACGCTGAAATTGCATCGCGGTCTTCTTCTACTTTTCCAGCTCAGGAAGAGCCAAGGGGTGGAGAAGTACCTGCAGAACCGCCTATGAATGCCACTGACCAGGATTTAAGAAATGCAGTTAACATGTTGACTCAGCTAGTGGCTTCACAAAGTCAAGGACGAGCTGGTCCAACGACAAATGAGGATGATGTAGCTAGAGTGGCGAGTCGCAGAACACAGGACTTTCTAAAACTGGACCCTCCTATATTCACTGGGTCAGACCTAAAAGCAGATCCACAGGACTTCGTGGATCAAATCCAGAGGGATTTGGAGGTTATGCATGTGTCCGGTGTGGAAACGGTTGAGCTTGCGGCCTATAGATTGAAGGGCGAGGCTATACTGTGGTATGAAGATTGGAGGAAAGCTCGTGATATTGGTGCAAATCCCCCTACATGGGAAGAATTTAAAGCGGCATTTCTGGATCACTACCTTCCCTATGAGATCCGTGAGGCTCGTGCGGATCAGTTTTTAAATCTCCGTTAAGGGAATCTGAGTGTCAGAGAATACAGTCTGTAATTTAATTCCTTGGCTCGATATGCTCCAAATGTAGTGGCCACAATGAAAGATAGAGTCCATCGATATGTGGATAGACTGGAGCCATACTTGGTAAGGGACTGCACTATTGCTGCTTTAAACAGAGATATGGACATCGCCAGAATTCAGGCTTTCGCACAGAAAATGGAGGACCAACGACAAAGAAGAAGGACACAGGAATCTGAGGAAGGGCCATCAAAAATGGCAAGACCTATGGGGCAGTCTATGGTGTCCCCAGGAGAATCTAGATCTCGGATGTTACCGCCTAGACCCTCATTTTCTTATTCCACAGCAGGCACTCAACCCCAATTCCGAGGGTTTAGGGGTAGTCAATCTGGACAGAGTAGTGGAGTGCAAGATTCACAGACAGTAGAATTTTCTCGTCCTCCGTGTCAGCATTGCGGAAGGTACCATTTAGGTGAATGTCTGTTGGGGACAAATGCTTGTTTTTGGTGTGGCACAACGGGGCATATAATGAGAGAATGCCCACAAAGGGGTGTGAGTGGTATAGCACGGCCTACGGGATCAACCGTTCATCATCATCATCGGTCCCTTCCCTAGGCAGAGGTGTTCAGCCTATTGGTCATGGTAGAGATATTAGAGGAGCAGCTAGTTCCAGTGGGGCCCAAAATCAAACCTATGCTTTAGTGGATCGGCAGAATGAGGAGGCATCTCTTGATGAAGGTACAGGTACAGGTATATTACCATCTATTCACATGATGTATATGTATTGATTGATCCGAGCTCTACCCTATCGTATGTTACTCCATGGATTACCGTGAATTTATAGGACACTGGGTTATTAGTTAAGTCAATGGAAATATCTCCACCTGTCGATGAATGTAGTATAGTTAAAAGAACATATCGTAATGGTATAGTAGATATTTGTGATCATAGATGATTAAGTACTCTTAAAAGCTTCACCCATGAAAAGGGTAATGGGGTTTGGAAAGAAAGAAAAGAAAAAAAATTGGCCCGATCCAACGTGCCATGTGAAATTGCCAGAAGTGCATAAGAGTTTCATTTCATATTGCTCCCATTGGAAATATATAAGTTACGGAGGATCCCACTAGGAAGAGATACCTATCCCTATTCTAGACCAACAAGTGAAAAGGTTAATAAATAAAGACGTAACTTCCGTAAAAGTTCTTTGGAGAAATCAACAAGTCGAAGGGATTACCTAGGAAGCTGGAAAAAAAATGATGAAACCAAGGTACCCATATTTGTTCCAAATGGAAGGAAAAGTTCAAAAGTGTGGAAGTGGAGAAAGAATAAGTAAGTATCTATGAGTGTATATGTATAATGTAAAGATGCATTTGTTGTACATGAGACGATGTTGTTAACATTCGAGGACGAATGTTCCTAAGGGGGGAAAAATGTAACACCCCATATGTTTCCGAACCTAGTTAATTCCCGTACCATTCATGAAATTATTTGAACATGAGAGACTTGATGAATTATACATTAGAATTAGTGGGCTTAAGCCATTGGGCTCAATTGAGGCCCAAAACTAGAGCAAAAAGACTTGGCCCAATGGGGCAAATATGATCCATTCTTCCATTGACTAATCAACCATTGCATTTAATGCCAAGACTTGGATAAGAGAGATTTAAAGGGACTATAAAAGAGCACAAAATCAGATTTTTATTCATTGTGACACCCATGCCATTTCTAGAATTATCTAAAACATTTCTCATCTCACACAAACCCTAGGCCTTCATCCCTTTAGCCAAGATCATCATCTTGCAAGACTTGGTAAGTGTTTATGCTTATGGTTTAATATATTATGTGCATGAGAGGGTGCCTATATGATGTTGGTTATGTTGGTGGAGTATTGAGGAGTTTACTATGTGTGTAATGTTACATGTTTGCTAAATCGGAAGAGGTTTTGCCTTGTAAACTTGAACATGGACTTGTGGTCTTGAAGGAAGTGAACTTGATAGATTCAATATTGACATGTGAGATGTGATTATAGTCTTACCTTGTTTTATCCTTGTGTATAATGTTTGGAATTGTTACTGTGAAATTGATTATGGATTGGGTGACGTATTGAACGAGAAGTGTAGTTTTGGGTGTTGTTTATGTGTGTTGTGAGACCATGGCTGATGTTTGGCCTTTAAGATGATCAAAAATATGTCAAAAGAAGTTTAGTTATGATCATGGACCATTCATTGCATAAAAAGACCCAAAAGAGACCAATTTGGACCAAAACGGGCATCCGTCCCCGCAGACGAGGGTACCTGCGGGGGCAGATGCCAACGCAGGTGCCTCTGGCATATGCCAAAGGCCACCAGCGGGCATAGGTGGCTTCGCAGGTCAGCCTCGGGTTCGGTTTTGTATGTCTTCGTATCCATTTGACCCCCGAAGGCCCCTATACCCTTTTTGGATGTAATTATCAACTTGTGATGCCGTTTTAATGACTTTAAAGGGGTGTATGGAGGTATGTTGGACTAAATTCAGTATGTCTTGTTGTTCATAAGTTGTTATGAGTCAATTTGATAAGTTAATTGTGACGGAATGATAATGAGAAAGCATAAAGGGTAGGTGTGGTGTGAAATGCTATTTCTGTATGATATCTTGGTCAATGTGTGGAATGTTATGGTGTTGTTGGTGTAATAATGCAGTAAATGGTATTTTAAGAGGATGAAATAACATTATACAACAGTCACGTAATTCATTGTTGTCGTATGCACTTGTAAGGTAGTTGGTTGTTAACATGAGCTTTGTTATGTACTTGTGTTGTAGAGTAACACATAAGGAAGGAGTTGGCTTGTTGTATCCACATATAGGACTGTGTATTCATATTGAGAAGATAAGATATGTAAGGTTACTCTATCCGTATCCTTCTACAGCACATAGTATTCACATTGACATTGTACTTGTTCAATTCCGAAGGGGTTTTGAAGTATCTCAATTCAGGTTGACATATATTGTTATTCACATGTGTCCTATTCTTAGATGAATTATGATTCGCTTATCTTTTATTCATTGACTGAAGTTTCAAAGTTGTCATAATGTTGCAATTCTGAAAGAACTATCTTAAAGAGAGTAATGATGAAAAGAGAGTCTATTTATTTTGAATAGCATTCTTTCCAATCATGTCATGTTCCAAAAGTCCAATAAGATTATGATTATCTTTGTACCAATTTCTCACAAGTAAAAGTATCAATCTCACAAAAGTAATGTGCGAGCTAATGTATCTATCCCTCACAAGTAAAGGTATCAATCTTACAAGAGTAAAGACGTGAAGTAATGTATGTATGTGTTCCAAGTTTCAAGAATGTTTCAATCACCAAGGTATCACTCTTAGAATAAAAGAAAGAGTAATCAAAGAAAGAAGTAATGTATAATTGATGAATATTCATGGGTGGTATCCCAGGGGTTAAAATACCTAGCATGGGTCGATCCCGATACATCCCAGGGGCGATATAAAAGCCTAGCATTGGTTAATCACATCCCAGGGGTCAAAGTACCTAGCATGGGTTAGTAACATCCCAGGGGCGACACGAAAGCCTAGCATGGGTTAATATCACATCCCAGGGGTCAAAGTACCTAGCATGGGTTAGTAACATCCCAGGGACGACACGAAAGCCTAGCATGGGTTAATATCACATCCCAGGGGTCAAAGTACCTAGCATGGGTTAATCTCATCCTCGGGGCGACAGAACAGCCTAGCATGGGTAGAACAATAAAGATGAATAAATATGAAGACAAAAGAAGTAAAGAAAGTAATATACATGGTTCCATATATGCAGACCGGTGAATTATTTGTATTCATTATTTCTCTCTCTCTCTCATATTTGAATCCATTGTTGTTATTATGTATGATGCAATTCTTATGGCCTTACATACTCAGTACATTATTCGTACTGACCCCTCTTGGGGGATTTACCTTACTTGATGTAGGCGCAGGTGCTAGTGGACCTCCACATTAGATTGTCGGTTATTTGCAGATCTTTGGTGAGCTCCGGTTGGTTCGGGGCTTTCTGAGTCGTAGTGTACATTTGTTTTGATGTTATAGATGTTATGTAAAGAGGGGACTTGTCCCGAATTTAGGTTGGTGGTGTATGTATTTCTGTTAGAGGCTTTTGTAGACATATGTGGGTATATGAATGAAAGAGATTTATGTCCACTTCGACTTGATGGCCCTGACGGCCAAGTTTCACATATATAAGTATCACATGTTCCATGACTTTCGCTATTAGCATTTTGTGTTCTCACAAGATGGTAATGTTTCTTATGGAACGCATATGAACGGACATGAGCAAAGATTGGTTCTCTCGGGCCTTATCGGCTTCGGGTGCCAGTCCGCCTAAATGGGATTTGGGGTGTGACAGATACCAAGATCTGCCGACCCTATATACTGAAAAATCAACTTCAATGCCCTTCGCAGATTCTAAATTAACAAGATGAATAACAAAAGCCACAACTTTTGAGATTACATCAGTGTCCGGGCCTTGATGTTCAACCAGCTGCTCTTCGATGCTTCTAATGCCACCAAAATAAGCAAAACAATGCTTAAAGATAATAGTAATGTTAGTCTTACAAGCGCCACACTGTCCATAAACCAAGATAAAATAGCTTTTGGCCTTACTAATCACTTCCCTCTTAGTCAAAGAAGCAGTAGCAAGTGAAACTAATATAACTAATTCAACTACAGTTAGCCACTTTGCATGTACATATGTACACATATCTTTTAAAATTGCAAACAGAATGAATTTCCAATAAGCAAAGACATAAGTATTATGTTTTGAAAGCCACTGTTTAAGTGTTAGATTTAAGCCCCACACCTTCAAGTCACACTTTAATCTCTTTGCTCGTGCAACTGCACTGGACATCTCTCTATTTATTCCATCAAAAGGTTTAGCCAGGGAAGAACACCATTGCAATGGAGTTGATATCAAATTGGTAAGCACCATTGAGTTCAATTGATGAAGGTCATAGTTGTCAACAGAGAGAGGCACATTGTCTATAAATAGATTAGTTATTGCTTTAGAGATTTCCGCAAGGATACCATCCCTGTCTTCAAGAATCGGTACATCAAAAGAACATCCTCCAAGATCAAAGACTATAATCACTTCAAAAGCAACTTGGCCTCTCAAAATTTTCCCAGTCAGCCCAGCTATAACACCAGGACGGACATGTGCAGTTCCTTCCCTATGAATTTTTCCAACATCTAGGATAACATCATGACATGGAGCAATGACTAATGCATCATATCGAGACAACAACTTAACAGAATCATAAGTACAAGAACCACCATTACTCTGTAAGGAAATCATAACAGTGACAGCAAGTACAGTTGTAGCAGGCTGCATTTTACCACTGAAGTTTGCAGCCATAAGACAACCATTTGCATTTGAATCATTTCCACCAACTATGACAAGCCCATCAAAGTCGAGTTCTTTGGCTATTTCAGAATGCACAACTTGGGCAATGAAATCCAATAATAAAGTTGAGAAAGGTGGTTTTGAAAATGGTGAGGTTGAATAGTTTGTACATCCATTTTGCTACTGGGCATTTAATTAAACAACTTTTCACTATTCATAGTACCATCAAGGCCAAATATACCAGAATATAGTGCAACAGAAAAATAGTGTGATATGTCTAAATGTATATGCAGTCTCTCAAACATAATGGATGTAGGAACAAACTCACCGGGATCAAATGGGAAATGTTTGAATATATGCTTAGGCATTAATCTCGTGCTATCCACAATAACGGGATCACTCAATTCCTGGAGTGAGTCAACCACTTCATTGTCAACCAAATATAGCTCGGCCATGTGGGAACAATTATCAAACATATGACCCATATTAGGACTTAAGTTCTCACCATATCCATATGTAAGTACGTTACTCTTTCCATCGCCAATTTTAAGGGTAAGTCTATAAGTACCGAGAACGAGATTGGTATTCCTACAAAATTCACTCTTTGATTCCTGATCTTTGTTGCGAAGCGGATCAATAATCTCTATATCATCAGCGGCAATTGAGAATTCATGAAAATTTTGCCCTACTCTTTGAGAAATATTATCAAACACCTGATCTTTGGATGCTGCAGAGAATCCCTTATCTGGTTTTTCAATCCCTAAAAGTAGATTGTCTGAGATGACTGGATTACAAAAGTCCAAACTAGGGCTTCAGGGATAGTAATGGATGTAATTGTCACAGGCAAGTTGGCATCCCCTTTGTCTTCCAAAGACGAGTCAACATCGAATCCCAACGAGATATCCTCAAAACGATTTTTGTTCTCTGACACGTAGGTTACCTGCCCGAGATTTGCGAATCTCCCTCCCGCAGACTCAAATCCTTTCTCTTTAAATCGAATTCTCACCTTATCTGAGAAATGCGGCCAATCAATTAATTGATTATTCCTCAGTAACCACTAATACCACTTCAATGCTTCACCATCAAGGTAGAGCGACGCCACAGTAAGCTTTTGATCTTCCTTAATTTTGTAGAAATCAAAATAGTGCTCCGCTTGGAATATCCAAGTCTCCGGATTCTCGCCTCAAAACTGCCCTAATTTGGTGTCCGTAACTGTTTTTTGGGGTTCAAAAGAGGTCTTACCCTTTTCCCCCAAAACCTCCAGCAACATCGAGCGAAATTCAGCGAGATCTTTAGAGATAGAATCCTTCATTTGTTGGATTGAATCACGAACTGAATCATCAACAAAAGCCTTGAGTACGTTTAGGTCCTCCATTAGAGAGGCCTCTGGATGAAAGCACCAATGAAACAAGCCGAATTCTCAACACCAATAACCAACTATTATATAATCATTCATAAACAAATTACAATGACAACTATTAAACTGTTGAATTACAATGGAAATACAGAAATTACAAGTAAGTAAAGGATAGAGATAAGAATGGGGATGAGAAGCTTAGATCCAGAGAATGAAGATGAGAGGAACAGACAGTTTCTTCATTATATGCATAATCTCTTTTTCCTAGTAATTGTCCACTTATAAAGTACTCTTAACCCGGATCCCAAAGGAAATCCACTCTATTGTTGGGCAGTAACTTTGTCTCAGGCCCAAGTCCATCATTCAATGTGATATTACTTGTTTGGTCTACCAAGCCCATAACGGGGTTCATAACAAATTTCTTCCAGGTTTAGGAACCATATATCGGTAGAGATTCTTTACATGTCTAGTTATCCCACCAAAAATTACAATTACCAGAATTAGTCTTCCATAATATCACACATCACATATTTTCTCTAGCATATAACATTTGTTTCAGAGATGGTAATGTTTTTTTACCTTTGTTTTTGCAATTGAATGGCGTCTTGCACAATAACACAGCCAAAATAAATAAGCAAAGAGAGAGCATTAAGTCCTAACAATGTCACGCTAAGTTGCCATATATATTTCCTTAAAATGTAATTTAGGATTTTCTAAACTTTTTTCAGATTTGGTCCAAATATTATTAAACATCTGTTTCTTTAATATGTAAAGTATTACTGAAATAAAAACTCATTAAATAAGAATTACATACTTCCCCGTTCTGCCTTTTTTTCCTTCCATATTTACTTTAAAAAGTTAGGCGGTTATTTCCTCCTTTCCAATTGATTAAAATTAGCTAAAGTATTTTTAGTGAGAAGAAATTTGTGTTTGACTAGTCGATTTAAAAATACTTTTTAGCACTAATTAGTGTTTAAATAAACTTTAAAGAAGTTTTTTTAAGTGTATTTTCTCAAAAGTTGTTTTGGAAAAAAAAAATAATTCTTTTTTAGCTTTTAAAAAACTATTTCTAATTCCTAAAAATTTGGTCAAACAGACTATAGGAATGTGTCTCCCGTGTTTATAAGTTGGTCAAAACTTCAAATATTTTTTCTTACTTATTTACGTTTTTGGTAATATTAAAAGTGCTTATGAGTCAAAATTAATCAATATTATACGGTGGTTACCCTTAACTTTTTATGGTTTTATAACTAATGAGTACTTTTGGTTCATTTCACCATGATATGTTTATAATAGGTTACACCAATTAATTCATTTCCAGGACAAGTGGATTCTATTTCAGTGAAAAAAGTACGATTATTCAAACTATTATTTTTCTTTTGAAATGATATTAATTTTGTTATGTCCTGTTTTTTTTCAAAACTAGTTAGAAACTTAGATTGTTCATTTAGGAGTGGATTTCTAAATTTGTTTCTAACTTAATTTAACCAACAGATGTTAGAAACTAATTACTATATTCTCCACCTCTAACTAGGACGAATTTGGTTTATTTAATAACTAGTTTCTGGGAATGTGCGTTGCATATTATTCAAAAATACTTAATATCAATTTTCTATTGCAAATGATAAATTTTAAATGGTACATATGAACCTTACTTCGACTCAAACAAATGAATATTAAAAAAAAAAAAAAAAGGTAAAAAAGAGGAGATGAATATATAATAACTATAACAGAGAATAAAAAGAAAAATACAACACCACATATGAAAAATATTATGGAAAAATAAATTACCAATTGTTATGCTTTATTAAGTACCTGAAATTGAAGATGATGGAGAAGAACTGAGTAACAAGAAGAAGAGGCTGTGAAGATTTTATTGTACTAAGAAGAAAATTTATAACCCATCAAAACAAACAAAAAACTTCAATAAAAAGAGCATTGACAAAGAGAAATCAAATGTTCCTGAACTCGATGTTGAAAGTATATATGGAAATGAAATGTTCCTGGACTCGATGTTGAAAGTATATACGTTGAAGACAATATTGCTCGGCTAATTTAAACAGCTTATAGTTAAAATGAGTGAAAGTTTCTTTTTTTGCAGACGTATAAAAGCATGAAGAGCTTGAAGAGGTATCATCAACTCCACACCGTCTTTGCCTAATTAATTCTATGCATGTTTCGTAGTATTCTCAGTGCATCATTGAAGTACATTAATGAAGAATGACCATTTGTCACGACCCAAAAACTAGGTCATGATGGTACTTATCGCGGGCTAGCCTTGACAAGTAAGCCGATCACCTAACGGATAAGATAATTCAGATATCAACAAAACAAGACTAAGGTGAGACTTCTCGAAGGAAGTCAGACCAATGCCAATACAGCAATAGCGGAAAATCTGAAATGAATATCATTATAAACCCAAGAAGTGGTATCATAAGTCAAGATCATCTAATACAACCCAGAAAGTATTGAAAAATACATCTATGTCCCCGAATACGAGAAAAGACATAGAAGAATATGATGAGGTCTGAAAGTCAGCCCCGAACTCTGGAGTACAACAATACCTCGAAAATCCACCCAATCTCGCACGAACTCAAGCGTCGCGTGTCGAACTCGAACCTGGATCTGCATCGAAAGGGCACAGTAGGAATGAGTACGACTCCACTTTTACTCAGTAGGTATCATAGGCTGACTAAGAAAAGTTGAAAATAATATAGATAAAGATAGACTATAAGCACGTAACCTGCAAGCAGAAAAGTTCTCAAACGGTGGCTCACACCGTCTCCACTAACAGTTCTAATATAATATCTAAAGTAAACAACACGAGTATACATAGAAATACACAAAACGAAAGCAAGTCAAAAACCAAGGAATCACTGAATATGCGAATGAAATGCAATGCAATGATGAAGATGGGGTGGAATGGTGAAAGTCATCGCATGACTTTCAGTATACACCTACCGAGTTCGCAACTCCGCAATAGAACCCATGGGGGATTCACAACCCATATACTATAGCTCATATTTCAATCTCAATCTCAACTTTCATTTTCGGCTTGTGTTCACGGAAAGGGCTTTTAGGAAATGTCTCATTTTCTTTGAAAACAGTGTTCCTCAATGGTACCAGTGTCTCATGAATGTGTAAATATGTAATGACGATATAATACTCACAACCAAATCAGTATGAAGATATCCAATCATTCAATATGTATAAATAGGTGAGCTCAGAAATCAACTCAATATGTCCATCGATTCATGATTATCAACTATAGATGGGCACCATTGGAATAATTATACATGTCAGACATTATTAATATCAAATCAACCCCTGACTCGGGTATTTAAATCATGATAAAGGCAATCAATCCTCAATAAGGCCTATAATAACAATTTAAGCCCTCTCACGGGCATCATATCTAGAAACAAGGAATCTAAATGCACAGATAAGGCCATACGATGTCAAATAAGGCCCTCACATGGGCAACACGCAATAACAGATATCTCAAGCCAACATCAAAACCAAATAAACACCCACACGGGAACACAACAGTAAATAAAATCTCAAAATATAAACCCCATAACTATCCTCCCCAACCCATAGCATTCTTTATCTGAAAGAAGTTAATTCATAACCTACCTCGAAACGGCGAAAACCCAATCCAAAGTGCTTCAACACGGAGCCTTCCCCTTATGAATGACCTCAAAACCAACTATAACATTCAAATGTAGCATCTACGCATTAACAGAAAGCCAACGATACTCATACTGCCCATATACGGGTCGGGTCCAAAACGGACTTGAAAATAAGTTCAAAAATGAAAAGGGTAAAACAGAAATTTGGTTTCAAAAACACATTTACCGAGATTATAGGAGTCTATAGATGAAAAACCACATAAAAATGGGTTTAAAATGGGGTCCAAATCGACGAAAAACCCTTTTTAAGTTTTACCGGTAAACCCCCCCAAATTTCCATTTTGAAAACATGATTTAAAGGTGTTTTCGAAGATAAAATCAATGGGAAATAGTGGGATTATGAGTTTGGAAGCTACCCACACGAAATTCAACATTGAAACCCTCGAAAATCGCCTTTCCCGAAGCTTGGAGGTCTAAAAATAGAGTAAAAATGTGAGAATGGAGCTTTTATACTGTTTAATGAATAGTGCCTCGCTAACGCGGTCAACCCTTCGCATTCGCGAGGGTCAACACTGACCAGGCCATTAAATTGGCCTTTGCATCGCGCTCAAGGCTTCACGTTTGTTAAGGCTGATGAATCAGGTCTTCGCATTCGCGAAGAAGATCTCCATTGCCCTTCATGATCGCAACCACCACCTCTCGATTGCGATGAAGGGTAATTTACTTCTCCACATTCGCAAAGGAGGATCCATGCACCAGATATCAGCTGTGCACCAGCTGATTGCATGGTTTCAAATTCTCCAAACGGACCCTCGAAATTCGTTTGGGACCCGACAAGAATAAACCACATATGCTACTAGGATAATTTCGACGCTCCGGACTCAATGGCACTGTCGAATTTTTCAAAAAAATTATTTTCAACAAATTAATCCTCGAGACTCTATTTTACTATTTTTCAAACCGAGGATCGAAATGACATATAGAAGTCCCGAACTTGAACCAACCATGCTACTAATCCAAAATTGACATTTCAGATCCGCTGGCAGAGTCCATTTTGCCATCTGGCACTCGGATCAAGAAATATTGACCGAAGTCAATCATTGGCTCTTAAAATCTCAAAATAACCTCAAACTCAACCAAAACTTTCTTGATCGCATTGGAAATCGTGCCAACTATCTCCAAACCCCAAAATCAACATTAAGTAACTTAGGGGAAAGAAAAAATGGTCAAAATACATAAAAATGGAAAATCACAATAACAGGTCTTTATAATATCCACCACTAAGACTCTTGTTCGTCCTTGAGCTAAAAGACAAAGGAATACCTGAATCATTGAATAGCTAAGGGTAAGTACTACTCATGTCGGACTCAACTTCCCAAGTAGCCTCCTTAACTGAATGATGTCTTCACTGAACCTTAACTACAGGAATATCTCTAGCATGCAACCGCCTAACATCCCTGGCCAAAATGGAGACTGGCTCCTCAATAAAGGTCAACCTCCCATCCAACTAAACTGAATCTCACCTAAGCAAGTGAGACTCATCCGGAATATAGCATCGGAGCATAGATACATGGAAAATTGGATGAACGACTGAAAAGTCTGGAGGTAAGCCCAACTCATAAGCAGCCACTCCAATTGTCCGAAGAATCTCAAAAAGTCCGATATACCTTAGGCTAAGCTTTTCTCTCTTTCCAAACCTCATCACGCCCTTCATGGGCGACACACAAAAGAAAACCCGATCACTAATCCCAAACTTCAAAGCATGAAGTCTGCAGTTTGGATAGCTCTTTTGCTACTTTAGGCCGCTCGAAGCCTATCCTGAATCAGATGAACTCTCTAAAAAGACACGTGAAGCAAGTCAGTACCACGGGGTCTAACCTCTATAGTCTCAAACCAACCAATAGGAGATTGACAACGCCTACCATATAATGTCTCAAAAGGTGTCATCTCAATACTCGAATGGTAGCTATTATTATAAGCAAAGTCCACCAAGGTTAAATGTTGATCCCACTGACCTTCAAAGTCCATGACACAAGGGAGGTGCATATCCTCCAAAACCTGAATAATCCGCTCTGACTGACCGTCGATCTGAGGGTGGAAGGCTGTACTGAGATCAACTTGAATACCAAACTCCTCCTAAAACATTTTCCAAAAGCTAAAGGTGAACACTAAACCTCTATCTGAAATAATATACACGAGCACTCCATGAAGAAGAACAATCTCCCGAACATAGATTTGAGCTAATCTCTCGGCACTGGAGAAAATCTGAATAGGGATAAAATGGGCTGATTTGGTCAATCGATCAGTGATGACCCAAATACTGTCAGAACCATAAAAAGAACGAGGCAATCCACTCACAAAATTCATAGTGATGCTCTCCCACTTCCACTCTAGAATGGGTAATCTCTAAAGAAAACCACCTGGTCTCTGATGCTCGGCCTTCACCTGCTGATAACACAAGCAATGACCTACAAAATTTGCCACATCCTTCTTCATTCCCATCCACCAGTAAAGCTATCTCAAATCACGATACATCTTAGTCACACCAGGATGAATGGACTATCTAGAACAATGCGCCTCCTCCAAAATAAATCTCTCCCAACCACCAACTCTCAGCACACACACTCAGCCACCAATCCTCAACACACCATCAAAATTAAGAGAGAGTTCCTTAACCTCGCCACTCAATACCTTATCGTAAATAGTCCTCAAGCAGTCACCATCAAACTGATGAGCATGAATCTCTCTATCAAGGAAGATCTAGCATAAACAAAATCGAAAACACGCCCCGGTGCTGAAATATAAAGCCCAACCATCTGGTTAGCTAAATACTGAACCTCCAAGGCCAAAGGCCACTCCTGAGTCAAGAGATAAGCCAAACTCCACATACTAGTCGACTTCTGACTCAAGATATCCGCTATCATATTAGCCTTGCCCGAGTGATACAAAATGGTGATGTCATAATCCTTAAGCAACTCCATCCAACACCGCTGCCTCATATTAAGATATCACTGACTGAAGAAGTACTGAAGACTATGATGGTCTGAGAAAATCTCAAAAGGAACCCCATACAAGTAATAGCGCCATAACTTCAATACAAACACTACGGCTACCATTTCCAAATCGTGGATAGGGTAATTTCTCTCGTGAGGCTTCAACTGACGAGATGCATAAGCAATCACCTTACCCTCCTATATCAACACCGTACCCAAACCAAAACCTGAAGCATCACAAAATATGGTAAAACCCATGCCATCCTTGGGCAAGGTCAAGATAGGAGCCGAAGTCAACAATTCTTTGAGCTTTTGGAAGCTCTTCTCACACGCTTCCAACCACTGAAAGGTAATCTTTTTTCTGAGTCAACTTGGTCAAAGGAGCCGCAATAGATGAGAAACCCTCTATAAAATGCTGATAATAACCCGCCAAACTAATAAAACTCTGAATCTCGGTAGAAAAAGTAGGTCTCGCCCAATCGTAAATCACCGCAATCTTGGCCGGATCAATCATAATAATATTCTTGGCCACCACATGGCCCAAGAAAGAGATAGAATTCAACCAAAACTCATATTAAGAAAATTTAGCATACAAATTCTCGTCACGCAACCTTTGAAGTACAATCCTCAAATGCTTTATATGGCCAGGCTCATTCTTGGAATAAACCAAGATGTCATCTATAAATACAATCATAAAGGAGTCGAGATGCGATTGAAATACCCAATTCATCAACTCCATAAATACTGCAGGGGCATTGGTCAATCCAAAGATATGACCAAGAACTCATAATGACCATATCAGGTCCGAAGATTCAAAACATTTAAAGCTCTACTTCAACTGGTGATACCCGGATCACAAATCAATCTTGGATAACACCGAAGTACCCTGGAAATGGTCAAACAAGTCATCAATACGAGGATGATATAGACACAAATACAAAAAGACAAAAAAACTACGAACACAACAGAAATAAGGGTAGAATGGGAAAATACCAAAATATGAAAAAAAGAACAAATGGGAAATAAATGATAATAAAGTAAAGGATAGATAGATAGACACAAATGAATAAAAGAGAGGACAACCAAAGGGTATAGTAAACCCGAAGACCTTTCTTTCATTATATCTAGCACCAATCTCTTACAAAGATCGAAAGAGGAATTGAACCTCTAACAACCAATGTTTCTAAGCATCAAGAAAGCTCCCAACAAGCTGACATAAACACTCTCAAGTGTGCAACTCATCAATAATCATCTAACCCTAAGAAAAGAGGAAAGCTACCTACTTATAGCCATGGTCTTTATTACAAAATGACCCCCAAAAGTGACCCTAAATGCTAAATGAGCTCAAAAGTGACCCAAGTACCAAACACTCTCAACAATAAGACTCCTTTAACGTCTAACATCATTATGGTGGGTCACAATACTCCTCCTCATCTCTAAAAGGATTCCAATTACCCTGAGTGAGGATCTTTGGAGTAATCCCGCTTGTATCATCCTCTCCTTCTTGAAGAGAATTTGTCCTCAAATTCAAAAGGTCACCATTTTCAAGATCAAGATTCTTGGGGAAATCCATGGCATTGGTAGGATTTATAGCTTTGACATCCCTATCACATGGTTCCTTTAACAACTCATCTGTTATGTTCCAAGCTATCATCCATACACAATATTGATCTTTTGGAGGCCCTTTCCAAGATGTAGCTCGGATTGTATCAACGGTGATTTGGATTGTCTTAGTGCTAGCCTTGCTTACATCATCCTTTCCTTCTTGAAAAGGATTCAACCTAGAATTCAAATCTTTTATCGACTTGCCATCACACTATCAAATTTTAGAATCCTTTGGTAGGAATTCAATTAGACCTTCAAGCTTATCTTCATAAAACACTCTTCTTGCATCCTCCTTTGGACGTATTTGTTTATGACCCTGCATAAGAGAAAGAGTGATACTAGGCAAAGTATTAGTATCGTGGTTAGTAGATAACAAAGGCCTAAGGTTGGAAATGTCTTTGCCACATTAGATTTGGAGTGGTCGAACAACTATTTGTGGATCTCTTATCATATTTGGTAAGTTTGATGGAGTTTGGGCATGGGGTAGAGGAGTTAAGTTAGAGGCCTTTAAATGTTCCCCAAGGTTTGCCATCCTACCATCAATACTTGCCATTCGACTATTTGTGTTTGACAACTTCTCATTCATGTGTGACAATCTTTCATTCATTTGCTTCACATCTTGTTGTATCGCTAGGAGTGCTTCTAAGATGGTATCAAGGGTTGCTCCACTCATTGTCCTTAGTTTAATCAAGAAAAAGGGATGAAGCACATACGGACTACTCGGTTAAAACAAAAGGACTTGACTCAAAAAAGTGGACCAAGCGAAAGAACAAGAAGGAAAATGGACTCAATAACTAATCATCAACTAATTAGGGTACTTACAAGTTGAAAATTAGTTTAAAGAATCAAAGAAAGTGATTAGGAATCAAGAAAATGAAACTAGAAGGTTACAACCGGAGGAAAACTGGATTTGAAGTTGTTGAGGTGCATTTGGCTGACCAGTGGACACAGATGATGACCTGCCCCCACAGGTGAAGATAGTGGGTTGCTGGAGTGATCTGCGCTGGCCAGGTGCAGCCGCATTTGACACCTGCGTGTGCAGGTGCTCCAGGTAGCTTAGCTGGAAACTCCAAAATTTCACCTCTTGTGGGCCCTTTTGGGTTCTTTCTCCTAGAATATTCCCTTTTCTTTTAGATATTCATTTGTATCAACACTCAAACACCTTTCACTTTTTTCCTTTTTGGATCTAACAACAACTTTTTGACAAATCTTCCTCTTGAAGATATGAATTTTGGGATGAACACCAAGGACAACTTAAATATTCAAAAATTCATATCTCTCTCAATTTAGCTCCAATTCTCATGAAATTTGAAACCCAAGCTCCTTTAGGTATGGGTAACAAACCCCAATACTTTTCAACTTTAAATTTCATCCCAAAAAGCTTAGATTTGAAGACCCATTTCGAAATTTCTTCTAGCTCAACTCAACAATGGTAGAGGCTTTAAATCAACTCCGATTAAGCTCAAATTTGAGTTTTAGACTCAAATAGTACTAAGGAACAAGAATCTAGCACTAGAAACTCAAGAAAACACAAAAATCAAAAAATCAAAAATTGGGCTAGACCCAAAAACGTGAAAATTCAATTTTTTTGCGATTTTTTTATTTTCTTTCAATACCACACCCAAGACTAGAATTGTGGAAATGATTCTATGCTCGACTCTGATACCAAATAATACAGACTCAAATATGAAAAGACGAAGAAACTACGAACACAACAGAAATAAGGGTAGAATAGGAAAATACAAAAATATGAAAAGAAGAACAAACGGAAAACAAATGATAATAAAGTAAAAGATAGATAGATAGACACAAATGAATAAAAGAGAGGACAACCAAAGGGTATATTAAACCCGAAGACCTTCCTTTCGATTATTACTAGCACCAATCTCTTACGAAGACCGAAAGAGGAATTGGACCTCTAATAACCAACGTTAAGCATCAAGAAAGCTCCCAACAAGCTGACATTAACACTCTCAAATGTGTAACTCATCAATAATCATCTAACCCTAAGAAAAGAGGAAAGGTACCTATTTATAGCCATGGGTTTTATTACAAAATAGGCTCAAAAGTGACCTTAAATGCCAAGTGAGCCCAAAAGTGACCTAAGTGCCCAACATTCTGAACAATAAGACTCCTCCAACGTCAACATCATCACGGTGGGTCGCAATACTCCTCCTGATCTCTAAAAGGATGTCAATTACCCTAAGTGAGGATCTTTGGGGTAATCCCGCTTGTATCAGAGGAAGAGGATACTTGTTCTTAATAGTCACCTTATTTAACTGTCGATAATCAATACACATGTGCATAGAACCATTCATTTTCTTCACAAACAAGATAGGCGCACCCCAAGGAGAAATACTAGGCCTAATGAAGCCTTTACTCAACAAATCTTGCAACTGTTCCTTCTATTTCTTTAACTCAGATGGGGCCATATCATAAAGAGAAATCGAAATGGGCTTGGTGCTCGGCTCCACATCAATAGCAAAATCAATATCATATTCCGGAGGCACACTAAGCAAATTCGTAGAAAAAACATCCATAAACTCGCAGACTACTCGAATAGAATCTATGGGAGGTGGTGAAGCAACACTAATATCACAAACATGAGCCAAAAAAGACAAACAACCCCTTTCTACCATGCGACGAGCATGTAGAAAGGATATAACCCTCTTCGAACCCAAATTAAGCGTACCCTTCTAAGCTAGTCTTGGCACACCCAGTGTAGCTAAGGCCATGGTCTTGGCATAACAATCCAAAATGGCATAATGTGGGGCTAACCAATCCATACCTAAGATAACATCAAAATCAACCATATCTAAGAGAATCAAGTCTACCCAAGTCTTGCGCCTCACAAAAGTAACCACACATGATTGGTACACTCGATCCACCACTGAAGAATCACCCACGGGGGTGAAGACATGAAGAGGTATAGCAAGAGACTCATATGCAGTATCAAAACCAGAAACAAAATATGTAGACACATAAGAGAAGGTCGACCAGGGTCAAAAAACACAGAAGCAGATCTGTAGCAAATTAGGACGATACCTGTAATAACAGCATCAGAAACCTCTACCTCGAGTTTAGTAGGTATGGCACATCACTACCTACGTCTGCTCCTGGACTGAGTAACCCAGCGACCACCACCACGAGCACCTATAGCTCTACCTCGAGCACCTCTAGCAGCACCACTACCACTCTGGGACCACCTCTCACTACAGATATAAGAGTAGGTCGGAAAATATGCCAAGGACAATCCTTGGCTACATGGACAAACTCATGACATATGAAACACCTTCTACGACCTAACCAATCTAAGGAGGTGCGGTTATACTAGAACTACCATCCTGACTCAATGTCTGGCTTCCAGTAGTTACAGAACCTGAAGGTTTACCACTTAATCCCTACAAAATAGTTTGAACCGGCCTACTATGATAACCACATCAACCTCAGCTCGAGAAAACTCTACCTCGAGAGGCGTGTCTATTAAACTCTCCCTGATGACGCACCTTTTTAGTGCATCCCTGAGTAGCTTGAATAATAGACTCAATCATCTTGGCATGCTCAATAATACTCTGAAAAGAAGCTCCTGAAACAACCATCTAGGTTGTAGCCAACTGATACGAATCATCTAACCCCTTCACAAACTTTCGAATCCTCTCAGACTCGATGGAGATCCTAGTGGCAAAATATCTGGACAAGGTATGAAAACGTACCTCATACTCAGCAATAGTCATGGAGCTATACTCCAAATGATCAGACTCATCTCTCATCTGATCTCTCAAGCTAAATAGCACAAATCTCTCCAAGAAAGCCTCAAAAAACTGAGTCCAAATCATAATAGGTGAACCCAATGGCCTACAACTAGCATACGACCTCCATCAATCCCTAGTCACACCCATCAATTGATAAGTAGTATAAGCAACTCCATGAGACTCAAGGGATCCAAGATTATGCAACTTCTCCTGATAATCAATCAAAAACTCATAGGCATCCTCGCTTATAGCTCCATTAAACTTGGGCGGACCTAAGCAAATGAACCTCTCAAATCTCTTGTGATTATCAGAAGACATAGATGTACCCGAAGCAACTGGAGAAATAGTAAGTCTAGCAGTCTATGAATCCACCTGTGGGGATATCGTAGATGATGGTTGTACCCCTGAACTCGGAATACCATAATCAGATATTGGCACAGAAGGTGGAGTACCACCCGAAGTCAACAAAATACCACAATTAGGTGCCGGTATCGATAGAGGAATCACACTCAAAGTCGATGGAATACCAGGTGCACTCAAAGGAACACCCTCCAAATGGGTCAGCAAACGAATCAACAAACCTTCCAATATAGGGGTAGCAGTACCCTGTGGAACCTGAGCCAGCCCCATACCGTCTACACACCCAACCTCAGGCTTAGGGGAGTTCCCCCTAGCACTACCTCTGACTGGGACAGCTCCTCGTGTTTGTACTCTACCTCGAGGTAGTCCACGGCCCCTACCTTGCCCCCTAGTCTGGGCTCCATCCTTGGGTGCTGGCTCAGCATCCCTAGCCTCTTGAGATTTAGTCCTCACCATCTGTGCAAAAAAGAGAGGATCACA
Source organism: Capsicum rhomboideum (assembly GCA_031232105.1). Classification (NCBI taxonomy): domain Eukaryota; kingdom Viridiplantae; phylum Streptophyta; class Magnoliopsida; order Solanales; family Solanaceae; genus Capsicum; species Capsicum rhomboideum. Next base: position 15,520,135 of record CP124712.1, read on the forward strand.
AATTAGAACATTGGGTAGAAATAACTCGCAGGATAAGAATCAAATTAGAGAAGTTTTGCCTAAACATATTTTATAGCATGAAAGATTGATACAAACATCTATGTACCGATTCGTGAGACTCTACTAGACACCCTACTCTTAAACTTATGAGATCGGTGAACCTGATGCTCTGATACCAATTTGTCACGACCCAAAATTAGGTTATGATAGCACTTGTCGTGGCTAGCCTTGACAAGTAAGTTGATCACCCAAACTAACAATTCAGATATCAACAAACAAGACTAAGGTGAGACTTCTCGAAGGAAGTCAAACCAATACCAGTACAGTAATAGCAAAAAAATTGAAATGAATGTATTTATAAACCCAAGAAGTGGTGTCATAAGTCAAGAGCATCTAATACAACCCAGAAAGTACTAAAAAATACATCTCTGTCTCATAATACAAGAAAAAAGAATAAGATGAGGTCTGAAAGTCAGCCCCAAACTATGGAGCACAACAATACCTCGAAGATCCACCCAATATAACATGAACTCAAGCGCAGCGTGTCGAACTGAACCAGGATTTACACTGAAAGGGCACAGTAGGGATGAGTACGGGCCCACTTGTACTCAGTAGGTATTATAGGCAGACTGAGAAAAATAGAAAATAATATAGTCAAAGATAGACTATGAGCACGTAACCAACAAGTAGAAAAGTTCCCAAACGGTAACTCACACCATCTCCACTAACAATTCTAATATAATATCAAAAGTAAACAACCCGAGTATACACAGAAATACAAAAAACGAAAGCAAGTCAAGAACTAAAGAATCACTGAATATGCGAATGAAATGCAATGCAATGATGATGGTGGGATGGAATGCTGAAAGTCATTATATGACTTTCAGTATACACCCACCGAGTTCGCAACTCTGCAATAGGACCCATGGGGGGTTCGCAACCCATATACTATATCTCATATCTCAATCTCAACTCTCTTTTTTGGCTTGTGTTCACAAAAAGGGATTTTAGGAAATGTCACATTTTCTTTAAAAATCAGTGTTCCTCAATGGTACCAGTGTCTCATAAATGTGTAAATATGGAATGAGGATGTAATTCCCACAGTCAAATCTTTATGAATATATCCATCGATTCATGATTATCAACTATAGATGGGTACCATTAGAATAACTATACATGTCAGATATCATTAATATCATATCAACCTCTAACTCGGGTATTTAAATTGTAATAAAGGTAATCAATGCTCAATAAGGCCTATAATAACAATTTAAGCCCTCTCACGAGCATCATATCAAGAAACAAGGCATCTAAACGCACATATATGGCCATACGATGTCAAATAAGGCCCTCACACAGGCGACATGCAATAACAGATATCTCAAGCCAACATCAACTCTAAATAATCCCCCACACAGGCACACAACAATAGATAAAATCTCAAAATATAAACCCCATAATTATCCTCCCCAACCCATAACATTCTTTACCTATACATTAACTATCCAGCTCAATTTGAAAAAAGTTGAGCCATAACCAATCTCGAAACGATAAAAACCCCAATCTAAAGTGCTTCAACACGAAGCCTTCCCCTTATGAACGACCTTAGAATCAATTATAACAATCAAATATAGCATCTATGCGTTAAAGGAAAGCCAATGATAGCCATATTACCCATATTCGGGCCGGGAACGGCCTTAGAATCAATTACAACAATCAAATATAGCATCTACGCGTTAAGGGAAAGCCAATGATAGTCATATTACCCATATTCGGGCCGGGTCCAAAACAGACTTCAAAAACTAGTTCAAAAACTGGAATTTTGTTTCAAAAACACATTCCACAAGATTATAGGAGTCTATAGGTGAAAACCCACATGAATAAAAATGGGGTCTAAATCGAAGAAAAAAATCCTTTTTAAGCTTTACCAGTAAACCCCCCCAAATTTCCATTTTGAAAACTTGATTTAAAGGTGTTTTTGAAGATAAAATCAATGAAAAATAATGGGATTATGAGTTTAGAAGTTACCCACACGAAATTCAATATTGGAACCCTAAATAATCACCTTTTCCGAAGCTTGGAGGTCCAAAAATGGAGTAAAAAAGCGAGAATAGAGCTTTTATACTATTCATTAAATAGTGCCTCGCGAACGCGGTCAACCCTTCACATTCGCGAGGGTCAACACTGACCAGGCCATTAAATTGCCCTTCGCATTTTCGGTCAAGGCTTCACAACAGCCTCGTCGCGTTCCCGAAGAAGAACTCCTTGCCCTTCGCGATCACGACCACCACTTCGCAATTGCGATGAAGGATAATTTTCTTCTCCGCATTCGCGGCCAAGGGCCAGCGTACACGAAGAAGGATCCATGCACCAAATATCAGCTGTGCACCAGCTAATTTGCATGGTTTTTAATTCTCCGAACGGACCCTCGAGATTCGTTCGGGACTCGACAGGAATAAACCATATACGCTACTAGGCTAATTTCGACGCTCTGGACTCAATAACGATGTTGGATTTTTGGGAAAAGATTTTTTAAACAAATTAACCCCCGAGACCCTATTTCGCTATTTTTCAAACCGAGGGTCGAAATGAGATATAGGAGTCCCAAACTCGAACCAACAATGCTACTAATCCAAAATTGACATTCTGGATCTGTTGGCATAGTCTGTTTTGCCATCCGACACTCGGATCAAGAAATATTGATCAAAGTCAGTCATTGACTCTTAAAGCCTCAAAATAACCTCAAACTCAACCAAAACTTTTTCGATCACATTGGGAACCATGTCAATTATTCCCTAATTCCAAAATCAACATGAAGCAACTACAAAAAGGGCAAAATGGTCAAAACACATAAAAATAAAAAATCACAAAAACAGATCTTTATACCATTCATATTGCAATTAGATGTATTTTGTCTACATTACACTACTGCAACTTTTCCAACTATCCCTCAACTCCAACACAACCTTTTCAATTCCAAATTTTAGTTTTCAAACTTCATTTATTTCTTTCTTAGTTATTAACTATTTCAATTATTTCTGTCTTACAGAAAGTCTTTTTGTTTTCCTATTGATTTTTTCAGAAATTAATATTAATATATAGATGATGATTATATTTATTATTTATATTTAATTAATTAGATAGTTTATAACATTTTAATTTAGTGCAGGGGTAAAATAGTAATCTAACTTTGCAGGTGTATCCCGAATTATTTAGTATAAAATTTTGAATAATCATAAAAAGTTATTTAAATATTTCTCGAGCAATAAAAATAAAATTAAGACCAAAGTACAAGCCTTTGAAAAATTTAGTAACATGAATTAGTATAAAATTGTCACGACCCAATTTCTCAAGTCATGATGGCACCTACTTTATTCCACCAGTAGGTAAGCCAAACCGTAGTCCGAAACGACAAGTAATGGGTTAGTTGGTGGAAGGTATAATAAATACTGAAATTAAGCATACAATGGAATTGTAGGCAATAGAATATAAGCACAACAATGTGTGTATATATATATATATATATATATATAAGAGGGAGAGAAAAATAGCAAAAAAATATCCCAGGACCTGGGCTCTGATACCAATTTGTCACGATCTAATTTCTCAAGTCTTGATGTCACTACTTTATCCCACCAGTAGGTAAGCCAAACCGTAGCCCGGAAGGACAAGTAATGTGCTAGTTGGTGAAAGATATAGTAAATATCGAAATTAAACATACAATAGAATTGTAGGCAATAAAATATAAGTACAACAATATATATATATACATATATAAGAGGGAGAGAAAGATAGCAAAAAAATATCCCACGACCTAGTAAGGTCGGTACAAGAGCCACTAAATCCAAAAGAATAAGAGTACTAATAGTATCCAATATACTGGTAGTATCAAAAGTAAAGACTGTCCAAAATAACATAAGGAGAGAGGATCGGTTCCGACTCTGAAAGCTCACCTATCTCCGAATGCACCCAAAAGTAAGCCTGAATAGAGCGTCAACGGAGGCAACTATTACTCGGATCTGAATCAAAAAAAGATACAGAAGTGTAGTATGAGTACCAAGACAACGGGTACTCAGTAGGCATTATCAGCCGACGGAGCTAAATCATAATAAGAGCATAATAAGATGCGAGAATGTAAACTAAAGTCAGGGATAAAGGGGCTAACCTGAAATAATGCTCCGGCTGATAGATAATAACTAACGACGTAAATAAAATCAAAAGAACACAAGCTAACTACAACCTAACTGGGGCCCCATAAGCCCAGAAGGCACAAACAAGAGAGGATTAATCCATACGAACCTCCATAAGCCCGATGGATACAATCAAGAGAAGAACCATCAACAATAAGAAGTATAAAGTAACCGACAACCGAAATCATATCTGTGAATCCCTTAGTACCATAAATGTCGGAGTTGAACCAGACCCGTAACATCATAAGTGAATAACAAATGCCGAACTTGAACAAGACTCTAGTATCATATATGTCAGACTCAAATCGGTCTTTAAAATAAATACAAGGTGACAAGTCTAGTCAAGAGTTGGAAAGATGTCTAAATTATCCTAGGGCTCAAATTTTTTTTGCAAGATGACGAAAGAAGGGCTCTTCTAACCCCAAAAGACCCTACTAAGGCAATTTCTACCCAAAACCATACTAAGGCTTCAAGGTTCCAACATAAGGTATTAAATAAGTCTAAACAAGTCCAAAGGCAACAATTAAACTCAAGAAAAGGGTAAATGGGTCAATTCTACCTAAATATGGCTCTCTAACCGGCTAAATATTCTGAAATTTCACTAAACATGCGACCAAGCTATAAATTCAAACCCAAATCTAGCATATTACTATACCAATACCATAATAAAGCTCAATATATAAGAAAAGTAAGCCTATCCTACCTGAACGCCGACGAATACCCGAGAAAGTCCACTAAATCGAGGCTTTTCCCTTCCGAGAAGCCTCCACACAATGTCACGCTATCAAAATAATAATCTACACATTAATACTAGAATAATAATACCCATATTGCATATAAATGCTTCGGGTCTAAAATCAAGCTAAAAATTTCATGTGAGGCGTCAAAACGTCCCTTTAAGCTCAAGGATCACTTATCCTAAAAAATGGGTAAACTTCGAGCACAAACGAACCCAAAATCAACCCACAAAGTAAACTAGGGATTGAGATTTAAGTCTAAGAATTAAATCAAGAATTTAATGGAAACTTACGAAATAATCGACGGAAAAATGACTACAATCACGTCTCCAAATCACCCCGAACACCCAGTGGTTAATATTCACTCTCTCTAAGTCCCTAGGATTACTTATGAGGTTGGGACTTGAAAAAATTGAAGAGAAATCAGGTGTTCCACCATATTAAATACTGTCAGGGGTCCCTTCTTTGCAAACGCGGGGACCCCATCGCGAAAGCGACGTTCAGTCAGGCTTCCCCTTTGCGAAAGCGAAAAATAGCTCGCGATAGGCATTTTCCTTGGCGAACGTGTCCAAGGTCTTGCGATCGCGATAGGCATTTTCCTTGGCATTCGTAAACGCGGCCAAGGGCTCCGCGAACGCGAAAGCCATTTTTGTCCTGCACCAACAGTTTTGGCCAAGTGCCAAAACTCCGATCGGACCCTCGGGATTTATTTGGAATCCCATGTATGCAAACGAACTATGCTACCCTACGAAATTTGATATTTCGGACTCCAAAGCTCCCTCAAAATTTCTATCTGAGGTTGCTTCGATGAAATGTGGGTCTCACACCTAAGGGTAGTTTGAACCAAAATCCACCCAATAGCCCAAACGAGTCCAAAAATCTCGAGACCCAACCAAGGGTCCCCCTAGACTAAAATCGATATTCCGGAGCTAATGAAATTGTCGGAATTGGCATGCGAGGCTGTTTACCTGAAGTTTAGGCCCGATACCCAATTCTTAACAGAGAAAACATCAAAACAGGGAATTGGTTCTAAAAACCAAATGAACTACCCGGTAACCGAACTGTTAGCTCCGGTAAGTCATAAATGACTTGGGGCAGCTATGGGAAAGCTCTAAACGTCGAAATAGTGCGGAAATGCAGAAAATGACCTGGAGGGTCATTACAGAAATTACGTGAATAAAAGGATGTTTATATTTTAAATTAATATATAATACTTGAATCAATTAATCCATTTTTAGCCATGTACTTAAAATCTAACTGAAAATATGCATTTCAAAAGACAAATATCGTCAGATTTCAGCAAGGTTCTCAAAGTTAAAATATTGCTATTTCACTTAGAGATGCAACTTTTTAGATGACTTCTCTATCAATAGTGAACTAAATATTTTGACTTGAGAAAAGTGATCACTCCCCCGTCGATCATTACACCAAAAGTAGTATAACCACATTGACAAGACACGCTTCATACAATCAAATGTCTATAATTGTATAAAGATAAACCACAGAAGAGGAGACTCTTCACATCAATAAAGAAGTTAACTAAATTAGAAAAGAATTGAGCAGAAAAGTAGATGAATTATATAAGTCAAAAGGCAACAAGTTACAAAATCTCCAAGAGTAGATTCATGAACACAAATGCAATAAAAGTACAAAATAATAAATTTGATCGATCAGCAGTAAAACTTACCTGTTGTTTATCCATACAGCTTGTATGTTCTATCTACTCACACCAACCACAGTAGTCCAACAATAATCCAACTTGTACATCTGTCAATGTTGCAAGTAAAGATATAACCAAAAGGTACCTCAAAGTGCCAACATAATTAACATTCTCACAAAATGATAGTATTCAATTAACTTTTATAGTTCTGCAAAATACTATAAATCTAATTCCCAATACCTTGCTGCCAGTGCTTTGATCAACCTTTTGTATTTAATGCGGATGCCGGATCATGTACGTAGTAGCACGTACTGCAGCATTGAAGGAACAAAATATCTACACAGACAAATGTCACTCCATTAGAAGCATAAAATTTAAAATCGAGAAGCTTTAGAGTAACTGGTCGAACAAATGTGTTGAGCCTGTAAAACAAAATAAAATACAAAATAATGGCATTACAACTTAAAAGGAGAAAGAAAGAAATAACGTGGATATGGCTCTTTTCAGCTACTGCCAATTCAATGGTTGAACAACTGTCTCTTCATTTGCTAGCAAATTTAGTTTATTTAAACTTAATGTATACTTCCTCCGTCCATCCAACAATACTTGTCCAGTTTATAAAACCAATAGATAATTTACTTATTTCTATCCATTTTACCCTTAACATTAAATACGATTCACTATCTAATGTATTTCCCAAAACATTAAATTTATTATATTTAAAGGGTAATATGGTAAAACTACCCTTATCATTTACTGCTTCTTAATCCCTGAGTCAATAGGAAATTGGACAAGTAAAGATGGACGGAGGGAGTAATATTGTTTCATGTAGTATTCCCTCCGTTCGCTTTTACTTGTCACTATTTTCCTAATTGAATTTCTATTTTTACTTGTCACTTTTGACATATCAAGAAAAGATAAAAGAATTTTTTCTATTTTACCCTTAACATTAATTGTTTATTCTCCAAACTATTTTCAAGACATATTACTCTAAACATCAATTAATAGGGCTAGTATGATAAAATAGTCATAACAATAATTGTTTTCTTAATGGGTATGTCATGTCAAAAAGTGACAACTAAAAGTGAATGGAAGGAGTATTTTTTAAAAATATTTTAAAAATCTGCTTTGGTTCTTAAAGAGCATAGTAATGGCAAAAATTTGAAAAGACTCAAAACCATACTTTTTTCAACCTTTTACCTTCTCAACGTTTGGGACATAATGATCAATTGGTTATCTGAATTTAAATAGTAATGGTTAATATTTAATTTAGATATTTGATTCATTTTTTATTTAGTGCAGACGCCAAAATGGTAATTCAACTTTGAAGATAGAAATTTCCCACTTTTAGTATAATATGCTATGATGATTAAACACTAAGAATATTTAAGATTAACTCATTTTATGAATATACAATTGCAAAACCATTTACTGTCAAACACAAATTATTTACATACATGTGTTTAAGATTTTTTATTTTTTTTTTGGTTTCATGTAGTTCGATTATAATATTATTTTGTTGTAGTATTGTTCTGCTACAATGTGTTATTTTTGTTAATATTTATTATCTATTGTACCGTACTTTCATTTAAGTCTTTTTTTAATACTATTTTTGTCTTGAGCCGAGGGTTTATTGGAAACAACCACTCTACCTTACCTCTGAAATAGAGGTAAGGTCTCCATACACTCTATCCTACCCACATCCACTTTGTGGTACTACACTGAGTATGTTGTTATTGTGTTTAAGATATTTTTTGAGTTTTTTTATATTGCTCTTTTCATTTAATATAATACATGTTAGATCCTTATAACGGCTTGATAATTGCTATTAGTAGGGTATTAATTATTACTTTCTCCGTTTCAAAATAATAATTGGCCTTCTTTTTAAGAATATTTGTTTTAATTTAGTTGTCCCTTTTATGAAATCAAGAAAATTTTATTATGTTCTTTCAATACTACCCCTATCATTTAATGACTAAACAAAGTCTATATACTTAAATTTATATTTCTAAAGCATAATTAATAATGCTAATTTGGTAACATAAATTCCTAATAATTTTGTTTTAAAAGGAACGTCAAATTAATAAGGGTCAACTATTTTAAAACGGAGGAAGTATTGGCTAAACGGTTGTACAGGTAGTTCAGAGAAGCGAAAAAGTAGTTCTTAGTTTGCCGATCCCCAATAGACCAAGATACAACGACGTCCGAAAGTCCACTGTGAGTTTCTTGCAATTATATAAAAGGAAATTTCCAAGTGTGTTTGATATATCCAAAAGTCATTTTTTATTTAAAATGTTAGAGTGGGTTAGATTTCCTCATTGGTTTAGAAATTAATTGACGACATGCTTATATGGACTTAATAAGTAATTCCTCTCCTCCTTTTGAGCTAGCTTTTAGAGTTTAGTTAGGCCTATATGTCATATTTTTGCATGGTATCAGATTAAGGTTCATCCCCATTTAAGCTCCCGGTCCATGCTTCAGTTAGGCCTAGACGTGAAGGGGTGTCAGAGTGAGTTTAAGTCCCACAGTAGTGGAGGAATGGACTGATAGTCTACTTATATGGACATTGGGTAATTCGTCCCCCTTGAGCTAGCTTTGGGGTTGAGTTAGACTTTAATGTCATATCTTTACAAACAAATACATTTTGAAAAAATATTTTTCGGTGTTTATGTGAATATTGTGATAACAAGTTTTAGTTTAAAAGTTACTAATAATATTTATTTGTTAATTGAAGCAAGGAATATTGTTGTTACATTTTAATATTAAATTACATTATATTAAAGTGCACAATTGTATTGCCAATCTGTTGCTGCACGTTGCATTTCCTCGGAGGTCTTTTGATGATTCCTCTTCCATGTTTAATTATGGAAGAATGCATGTGGTCATTTTCTTTTAGTAACTCTTGTGACATCTCACTTGTTATTCACTCATTATTCTATCTCTTAATACCTTGTTACTCATATAACTTATGTAATAGCTAGGCTACATGATTTATCCATTTAATATCCCACTACTTCATTATTTACTAAATGGAAGAAATACTACACTTACACAAAGGGTGTCTTCCTCCTTGTGTTGTGGATATGAGAAGTAGTCTATTGTAAGATGTGAAGTAGGAAGTAGTCTATTGTAAGATGTGAAGTACAATAAGAAATATATTGTATAATTTTTGAGGTTAGTATGGTGAAAGAAAAAGTTGAGACAAAGAAAATATTCTAAGTCTCCAACTATATTCACTATACAAAAGAGAGTAATTATATTAGTGAAAGAGAGAGTTGAGACAAAGAAATATTCTAAGTCTCCAACTATATTCACTATACAAAAGAGAGTAATTATATGTTGAAGGAAGGTATTCTTTTGGTGGAGCTTTAGACTCTTCAACTAATCCCGAGTTGCTTCAGTTGTACATCATGATGGGTTGTTGTATCATAGAGGGGACAAGTCAAGAGTGATACTGCTGGATCGGTGTAGATTATGCCACAGTGGGCTTGAATCTCCTTAAAGAGAGCGAGATATCCATGCCTCAACCTGAGTTTTATTTACTCAATTTTTATTTATTTTATTTTTCAACTATAGTTTAATTATTGTGGTATATTACACCAATAATTTTAAGGAGATCCATTATTTTGTTACAGTTTGAAAAATTGAAGATGTCAAGATGGGAGATCTCAACATCAACCCACTTCAACGTCACTAGATCTCTTCAAGAGATGGAAGAGAAGAGATAGACAAGTAAAGTATTTTTCTACTTGCTCAACTCAAGCGAAGGAAAGATAAAAAAACTTTTCTACTTGTTGTGGAGGAAAGGTATAAAAAAAACTTTTACCTAATATTTTTCATGAGTAGGTGACACTACTTTCATGAATATCTATTTTCATTAAATTCTCAAAATAGTGGGGGTTGATGAAATGAGAAAAAGATTCATCATGAAAAAATGTGATTTGTGCACTTTGAGAATGCTTTAAAAAAGTGTGATAAGTGCATATATAGTCTTGAAATAATTTACATGTTATTGTGTAATGATTGGCTTTAACATGCATGTTATCAAATAAATGAAAATATTGAGTATCCATTATATGAAATATTTGAGTGAGATAAATTTCATTCTTAGAATGAAAAATACCTGAAAAAATTATGAAGTACAATTTTGTTGATTGTGTGAGCCTTGCAACTCCTTTTAATTCAAATATGTGAAAGTAGTATGGTAAATAAAAAAGAAGTTTGCTAACCTAATAAAAAATATAAGATATGCATTTGGGCTAATGTTGTGTATGTAAAATAAAAGTACTAACCAGGTACAAGCAAACCAGGTATATTTGCTTGGTGTGAAAGTTTATTGCTTGTTTTATTAAAAATATATTATGCTATATTTTAAAGCTCTTTTTAAGCAAATGAGAAAATTTGATGCTAGTTGGTGAAAATAAAAAATTATTATTATTAACTCTATCATGGAGGATGAGTTTATTGCTTTAACTTCAGCTAGTGAAAAAACTGAATTGATTTAGAGATTATTATATCAATCACTTTATTTTGAGAAATCAATTTCTCTAATTTTGAGTTATTATGATAGCGTCAATGTTATTAGTAGAGTATAACATCGTTACTACAATGATAATTTCAGACCTATGAGGAAAAACACAATATTGTGATTTTATTTGACATGTGGTACCAATAAATGATTATGTCAAATTTTGTGATAATCTTGCAGATGAACTAACCAAGGCCTTAGGAAGATAAAGGGTCTGAAGCATATCGAGGGGGACGAGATTGAAGCTCGTAAAATTTCTAAGTCATATATGAGAAAACCCAACATGGGGACTAGAGATCCTATAACTAGGTTCAATGGGAAAAACGAATCATATGATGACTTATTGTGAAATGCACTATTCTTTTAATTCTCCCTATGGTATGAGTGCATTTTTCTATAATGATTTGTGAAGGTTGAGTTTAAGAAATCTTAATGAAATTTTGTATCTCGTATGGTTGGGAGGTCAAAATTACAAGATCACCCTTGACATATTTCATTTATGTGAGTGTGGAAGTAGGCCGCTTCCTATAAGAATTGAGCTTATTCTCAAAAACACTCATGAAAATCGAAATAGCACAAGGCCGTAATGTGCTGATTATTAAAATTTATATCAACACCTTGATTGTTGTGTGTAAGCAGTAATACTTTATTTTCCCTAAGCAGTCATAGTTCAAGTCTGAGACCACTACTGACTCTGAAGTAAATGTTACTGTTTTACTAAGTGAAGGTTCAATGCAGAGCACACCTTTGTTATACATAATAGTCTCCCTTTAATTAAATTAGTGAAGTACTCTCTTATTTTAATGCTAAAATGAGTGGGAAAATGTTGTTACATTTTAATATTACATTACATTGTATTAAAGTGCACAATTGTATTGCCAATGTGTTGCTGCACGTTGTATTTCCTCGGAGTTCTTTGATGATTCCTCTTCCATGTTTAATTGTGGAAGAATGCATGTGCTCATTTTCTTTTGGTAAATCATGTAACATCACACTTGTTATTCACTAATTATTCTACCTCTAAATACCTTGTAACTCATATAACTTATGTAACATCTAGGCTACATGATTTATCCACTTAATATCCCACTACTCCCTTATTTACTAGATGGAAGAAATACTACACCTATATAAAGGGTGTCTTCCTCCTTGTGTTGTGGATATGAGAAGTAGTATATTGTAAGATGTGAAATACAATAAGAAATATATTGTGTTTACATTTTTGAGGTTAGTGTGGTGAAAGAGAGTTGAGACAAAGAAAATATTTTAAGTCTCCAACTATATTCACTATACCAAAGAGAGTAATTATATTAGTGAAAGAGAGAGTTGAGACAAAGAAATATTCTAAGTCTCCAACTATATTCACTATATAAAAGAGAGTAATTATATGTTGAAAGAAGGTGTTCTTTTGGTGGAGCTTTAGACTCTTCAACTAATCCTGAGTTGCTTGAGTTGTACATCGTGATGGGTTGTTGTATTCTGGAAGGGACAAGTTAAGAGTGATACTGTTGGATCAGTGTAGATTATGTCGCAGTACGTTTGAATCTCCTTAAAGAGAGCGAGATATTCGTACCTCAGCCTGAATTTTATTTACTCAATTTTTGTTCATTTTATTTTTTCAACTATAATTTAATTATTGTGGTATATTAGACCAACAAATATGCAATTAAATGTCAAGATAATTTTCAGGAATACTTTCGTCTATAAGCAAAGGAAGTTCATTTTCAAACTTTTGAATATATATATATATGTCATTCTTCACATAATTGTTTTATTTAATCAAAGGTTTGAACTTCAAAAAGAGTATACGCAAAAAGTTGCCAGCAGGATATACAGGAACGCTGGAGAAAAAGATTCGCGTTGAAATGTTTTTAGCTAATTATTGGAATAATCTTGCAAACATGGTTTGGAGTAGCAACAAAAGGCCAAAACAAGAGTAATCACATACTGATTTGTAGTTTGTTTTACCATCAGAAGAATTGAGATCTTTGCAACTCTATGTTTTGAAGTTTTTTTTACCGTCAAATAGTGTGGTCTTTGCAACTCTATGTTATGAAGTTTGTTTTTCCATCAAGTATTGAGATCTTTTCAACTCAATGTGTTGATGTTTTTTTGTACATCAAGTATTGAGCTCTTTGCAGCTCTATTTTTTGATATTTTTACAATCAAGAGATTGTTGTTTTTCTCTTTACCTTACCATGAGTGTGATCAATAACCAAGTTAAGTTTTCCTTGTACTCATTGGCTATATTACTCGTACTCTCAAATAATGATGTCGTACACGTTTTGAATCCTCCAAAAAAGTACTATATTTGGAGGATCCACACACATCCCTTGGGATTTTTGAAGATTCTAGGAAGCATAGCTCATTGGTGTGTATTTTTTTCTTGGACTTGACAAAAGTTCAAATTTTTCACGACCTAATTTCTCAGGTCATGATGACACTTACTTCAACCCACCAGTAGTTAAGCCAAGCCATAGCCCGAAATGGCAAGTAACGGGCTAACGGGTGGAAGATGAATAGAAACAAGAAGGAAAACTAACAGAGACAATAATATATGTGGAAGCGAAGAAACATACGTACATAACATACCGTACATGAGAAGGAAGAGGACAAAATATACAAAACAATCGCTCCCAGGACCTGGTAAGGTCGATACAATAGCCAATATATATATATATATATATATATATACACACACACCATAGTCTCAAAATGCAAAAGACTGTAACTGAAATAGATGGAGGAGGATCAGCCTCGGACTCTAGAAAGCTCACCCTGTCCCCGGAGCAATAGCTGGGCCCGAGGACAATGTCAACGTCGGTGGCTCATATTCAGATCTACATCAGAAAAAAATACAGAAGTACAGTATGAGTACCAAAGCAACGGGTACTCAGTAGACATCCTCGACCGACTGAGCTCAAATATAGCAGAAGCATAATATAATGAGAGTGTGTAAGCCAAGTCAATAGTAACGGGGCAATAATGTAAATATTTACTGAACCAGGCAATTGCGATAAAGGAAATAAATAAGAGTAATATTGGAAATAAATAACTCAGACCTGAAAGAAATGCACTAACTACAACCTAACTAGGGGCCCATAAACCCAGAAGGTACACACAAGAAAGCAATTAACCCTACCAAACCCCCATAAACCAGTGGGTACAGACAATAGGAATCTAAGACAAGAAATATAAATACCTAGTAGCTGAACCGATCCCAAGTAACCTTCTGATACCAAATCCATAACGAGAAATCCAAATGCATACCAGACTTGAATTGGAACCAATGGATAATAACGAGAGACCAGACACAGGATTCTAAAGGAAAATAGTGGATAATAACAAGAAGCCACATATAAACCATGGACCACAGAACTCAACGTAACTACCAAACTCCCAGTAACAGGTGTGATCAATACCAAAATATACCAGCTATAGTCTTAAGCGGATGCCAGACTCGAACTGAAACTCATAGTAACCATACCATAACCAGAAACAGTGAACCCATAAGTAGCTAATCTCGACCGTAAATGATACAAGAACATTACTGGGGCTCGTACATAGTAACCATATCCATAACCGTAACTGATGCCAGTATCGTGCCAGAACTCACAATAACTACAACAATAAAGCATATGCCAGACTCAAACCGGAACTGAAATGCATTTATATAGAAATAAACATAACTAGCTAACAGGGAGAAGTTTAAGGTTTCCAAGTCTATCTCTAGACCATAAGTTCACAAATACCAATCTCGGTGGATAAGTCCGTTAAGGCAAGGCGGGTCCCAAATACTTGGTCAAGGAAGGGTTGTCGAGGTTAATTACTACTCTATCCGGGAAGAAAAGGAGCTAAAACATGCCAGAAGCCCAGTCTAAGTTACACCCAACCAAAGTTAATATCCTAAAATGGTAGTCAAGAGTCTAACTGAGCCTAAAGGAAATTACGCCAAGCAGGCTAGCTAACAAGGGTAGTGGGGCTCTCTATGGGGTCCGAAAAAACCAAATCCAGGATGGAACCTAGCCTAGTCGCGTCTAAGGATTTCCTTACCCATCTCAAGGTACTAATAGCACTAATCCTAGCCTTACAGAGTGATACTACACTACACTAGGGGAGAACGGGCCAAAAATTCATCGAAAAAGGGCCCTAACCAGCTAAATAAGGCATAAAAATACTAAAACAAAGCACGAGCTACAACTACCTACCAAAAATTATCTTAATAGTATACATATACCATAAACAAGCATAATCTAAAAGTAGGGTAAGCCTAGACTACCTTTACGCCGTCGAAAGCTCGTAGAATCCTCCAAACTGGAGCTTTCCCCTATCGAGAGGCCTCCAAAAGCTGCCACTCTATCAAAACAATTATCCACATGTCAAGATGAGAAAAATGATACCCATATTATGTATAAATGCTTGGGGTAAGAAATTGGACTAAAAATCTCATGCGGAGCCCACTTGCGGAATCACAATTTAAACCATCACAGCGTCCCACGCAGCTCAAGGATCAAAACCCATAACAAATTTGGTTATATCCAAGCTCAATAATAGCAAAAATACTTCCCAATAATAAATTGTAGAAACAAGAATCGAAGTACCAAATTAAGCGGAGGTTGACCGAATTACTTACCAGATATAGACGCTATACGTTCAATACCACAATCCCGAGCTAAAGACCAACCTCACATGCCCAATACCTCACTGAATTCGAGCTTGCAATGTCTAATGATGGAGGATACACTCATATGAAAGTTTTTGAGAAGAAGGAAAAATGATATATATATATATATATATATATATAACATCAGCGACGACCGCTGCCCCAGTCGTCCAAGTCTGCTAAAGCTCTCAAGGGCCGCTTAAGTGGCTACCGCTAAAGCGCCAAGAGGCCACTAAAGTGTCTAGGCCAAGGCTGGCCAGCTCCGCTAAAGTAGTTCTCTGGCCGCTTAAGTAGTTGCACCAGATACTTGCCACCAACCAAGTTTAGCTAGTCCCAATGGACTCCGACCTCCCATGCTCATAAACGAACTATGCTACCCTACCAAATTTGACATTTCGGACTCAACGACACCATCAAAATTTCCATCTGAGGTCATTTTGATAAAAACTTGAGCCGACACCCCAAAGAGCCATTTTGACCAAATTTCATCCCATACCCTAAAATGAGTTCGGAAGCCTCGGCCCGAGATCGATGTTTCAGAGGTGATGAGACTGTCAGAAATAGCACCCAAGGCCGTTTACCTTAGCTTTAGGCCCAAGACCCTTTCTCAACCTTAAAAGCTCCAAAAAAGGGAAATGACTCTAAAAATCAAATGAACTGCCCGGTAGCCGAACGGTTAGTCCCAGTAAGTCATAAATGACCTGGGCCAACAATAGGTAGGCTCTAAACGTAGAAAAGCATGAAAATGGGGAAAATGACCAGGAGGGTCATTACAACATTCACTACTAAAAGGACTTTCGTCCACAAAAGTAAAGGATCAAAAAGTACCTGAAGGCTCGAACAAGTTGGGATACTGGGTCCGTATGTCGCGCTCGGTCTTCCAGGTAGCCTCCTCAACTGGACGGTGATGCCATTGAACCTTAACTACATGAATGTCCCTGGTGCCCAACCGCCTGACGTCTCTGGCCAAAATATACACAGGCTCTTTAATGAATGACAACCTCTTATCTAACTGAATTGAGTCCCACCAAAGCACGTAAGACTCATTTGGGATATACCGTCGCAACATAAACACATGAAACACCAGGTGGATAGCTAAAAAATATGGAGGAAAATCTAACTCATATGCTACCTCCCCAACTGTCCGAAGGATCTCAAATTATCCAATGTACCTGGGGCTAAGCTTGTTCCTCCTCCCAAACCTCATCATGCCCTCATGGGTAATACTCGCAGAAAGACTCGGTCACCAACTCTAAACCTCAAGGCATGAAGTCTACGGTCAGTATAACTCTTTTGCCTGCTCTAAGCTGCTCGAGCCTATCTTGAATCACCCAAACCCGATTTACTAACTCACGAAGTAAATTTGTACCATGGGGCCTAACCTCAGAAGTCTCAAACCAACCAACCAGAGACCGACATTGCCTACCATACAATGCCTCGAATGGGGCCATCTGAATACTCGAATCAAAGCTGTTATTATACGTAAACTCCGCCAAAGTTAAGAACTGATCCCATTGACCTCCAAAATCCAACACACAAGCACGGAGCATATCCTCCAAAACTTGGATAGTCCGCTCTGACTGCCCATCAGTCTGGGGATAAAAGGCAGTGCTAAGGTCAACCTAGGTACCCAACTCCTTCTAAAATGTCCTCTAGAAGCTAGAAGTGAACTGAGATCCTCGATCTGAAATAACGGACACGGGCACCCCGTAAAGGTGACCCACCTCTTGAGTATAGACACGGGCTAACCTCTCGGCACTGTGGAAAGTTTGAATAGGGATGAAATGGGAAGATTTGGTCAATCAATCCACGATGACCCAAATGCTATCAAAATAACGAGAATTACGAGGCAAACCATCTATAAAATCCATAGTAACCCGCTCCCATTTCCACTCATGGGTAGCCTCTGAAGCAATCCACCAGGTCTCTGATGCTCGGCCTTTACCTGCTGATAATAAAGGCATCGAGATATAAACTCACTATATATCTCTACATACCACTCCACTAATAATATTGCCTCAAATTCCTACCCATACTCACAACCCTCTGGCTCAAGGCATCTACTACCACATTCACCTAGCCTGGATAGTATTGAATAGAGATATCATAGTCCTTCAATAACTCAATCCATCTAGCTGCCTCAAATTAAGCTCGCTCTAGGTCATAATATGTTGAAGACTACAATGGTCAGTGAAGCTCTTGCAACGAACACCACACAGGTAATGCCTCCAAATCTTAAGCGCAAAAACTACTGCAACCAACTCCAAATCATGAGTGGGGTAGTTGTGCTCATGCATCTTTAGCTGCCTCAATGCATATGTAATAATACGATCCCACTACATTAGAACACACCCCAAACAAATACCAGAAGCATAAAAATAGACAGTGAACCCCTCGCCCTCAACTGGAAGAGTCAAAATAGGAGTTGAAGTGAGCAAATCCTTGAGCTTAAGAAAGCTCACCTCACAAATTGTAGACCACTAAAACAAAACCTCCTTCCTAGTCAATCTAGTCCTAGGGGCTGTAATAGTAGAAAAACTCTCGACAAACCGCCTATAGTAGCCTGCTAACCCAACGAAACTGTGAACCTATATAGGAGATGTAGGCCTAGCCCAACAACGAATAGCTTCAATCTTTTCGGGGTCTACCAGAATACCGTCCTTGGACACTACGTGCCCTAAGAAAGCTATAGACTCAAGCTAGAACTCGTTGAGAATTTGGCATAAAGCCTATGATCTCTCAAAGTGTGGAGCACAGTCCTCAAATAGTGCTCGTGCTCCTTCCTAATCCTCGAATATATCAAAATGTCATCAATGAAAACTATCACAAAGGAGTCCAAATACGGCCCGAAGACGTGGTTCATCAAATTCATAAAAGTTGCTGGGGGCATTAGTCAACCCAAAAGACATCACCAGGAACTCATAATGGTTGTAACGAGTAATGAAGGCTGTTTTAGGGATGTTCTCAGCCTTAATCCTCAACTGATGGTAACCAGACCTTATATCAATCTTAGAAAACACCGCTGCACCCTGAAACTGGTCGAATAAATCATCGATATGAGGCATAGGATACTTATTCTTCATTATCACCTTATTCAATTACCTGTAGTCAATACACATATGCATAAAGCCATCCTTTATCTTCACAAATAGAATTGGAGCACCCCAAAAAGACACACTCAGTATAATGAAAACCTTACCCAAAAGATCTTGAAGTTGTATATTTAGCACCTTTAGCTCGACAGGAGCCATACGATAAGGAGCCATAGAAATAGGTCGGGTGCCCGGCTTGAGGTTAATAGCAAACTCAATATCTTACTCAGGGGAAGGCCAGGTAAGTCGGTAGGAAAAACATCAGGAAAATCACGAATGAGAGAAAAAGAGTTAAGCAAAGGACTCACAACACTATCATACTAAACATAAGCAAGGAATGACCCACAATCCCTCTACATCAGTCTCCTAGCCTGCATATACGAAATAATCCCCGTCGGTGCATAGATAAAAGAACCCTGCTACACAACTGGGGGTATGCTAGGTATGGCTAAGGTAACGATCTTGGCGAAGCAATCCAAGACCGAATGGTAGGGGGATAACCAGTCCATGCCAAGAATCACGTCAAAATTTGCCATATGTTACACAATTAGATCAACCCTAGTATCATACTCTTGAACAGTCATCAAATATGATCTATATACCCGATCCACTACTAAAGAATCACCCACGGGGGTAGCTACATGCAATGGCATAGATAAAGACTCCAAAGATAAATCCAACCATGGTGCATAATAGGTAGAAATACATGAAAAGGTGGATCTTGGATCAAATAAAGCAGAAGCTGACTGATGGCATACTAAAATTATACTTGTGATCATAGAATTCGATGCCTCAACTACTGGCCTACTCGGTACAACGACAACTAGCCCTGCCCACTACAGGACTGGGTGCCTGCCGATCACCTATCCTACCTCCCTGAAGACCACCTCTGGAACCCTGAGGACCACCCCTATGACTTTGGGCAACACCCCTAGCTGGAGGTTGCACTGATCTGATCAGCTGAGCACTCTAAACCAAAGACACAATCATCCCCCGCAGGGGACACTCTTTAATGAAGTGACCGACAACTTCATAATCATAACATGAACCTGGCACTCTGCTCTGCCTAGAAAAGTTGGCTGATCCAAAATGGCCACCTCTGCCCATCGACTCTGACTGAACACCCCTCTGCGGCTGACTACTGCTCTCTCTACCGATACCACTATAACTGGGATGAACCCATCGGATATCTGAAGCGCTGCCTGAATAGGCCTACTAGGCTGACCCTAACACTGATAAGGCTGCTGTTGGGGGTATCTATCCTGAAACCCTCGACCTTGGAACTATAAGCCATTATGGCTCTCACTGTAACTACCCTGATAATGGGGTATCTTATCGTTTCCCATTTGGGCCTCATGATCCATCTCCTTAATAGAATAGATGTGCTCAGAAATATCATAAAAAGACTTCTCCAGAGTCACCAAACTCTGAGTAGCCCTGCAAAGAGATAGTCTCAAACCCCTAACAAAGCATTAAATCTGCTCATACTCTGTAGGCAGAATCATAGTGGCATGTCTGGCTAGCTTGTGAAATCTCACATCATACTCGGCCAAAGACATAAAACCCTATCTCAAAGTAAAAAACTCTTCTCTCAAGTGCTCGCGCATGCTGCGAGGCATATACTTCTCCATGAAAGCATCGGAGAACTGAATTCAAGTCACAGACAGAGATTTAGCTAGCCTGGAATCAAGATAGTCTCTCCACCACCTCCTTACTGCTATGTCTAGCATATAGGTAACAAAATCCTCTCCTCGTGACTCAACCAACCCCAAATTACATAACCTCTTCTCACAATTGGTAAAGAACTCATAAATATCCTCTTCTAGGGTCCCAAAAACCAGAAACCAGCCCAGTATCTCCTGCTCCTCCGCATACATAACTGGTTGGGCCACTATCGGCTATAGAACTATCGGTGCTGGAAGAACCTCTACTCTGGGAGCTGCAGCTACCGGCTGCACCCCTAAACCAATACCACTCTATGCTGCTGGTTGAGCCCGTCAGTTGGCGGACAGTCAACTAAACCCAATAACTGAACCAATGAATCACAGAGAACTAATGATGATATAAACTCGGGTGGAGCCTGGGCTGCCCCTTAGCCTACTCGCTGCTGTGGTGGCGGAATCTTTGGAGCTATCTCAGGCTTAGGAGTAATAATAGGATTTGGCGATAGCTCCCTAGCCTAATCTTGAATAGAGGATGAAACTCTAGCCTTCCCTCAACCCCATGGTTGACCTCTTTCTCTAACTAGAGCTCTAGTAGTTGGCTCGGGGTCCTGATCCTCGACTATCGTACCCCGCATCCTAGACATCGGTGAAGAATGAAACATAAAAGGATTTAGAAAACAAAACAGACATAGCGCACAGAAGAGACATAGCGCACGGAAGTGAATCAAAGAGATGAGACTTTCCTAAAAATGTCTCGTAGCCTCCTGAAGATAAGTTACAAATATCTCTGTACCTCTACTAAACATTAGTACTTGTACCAACAATACCGATGAAACCTAGGCTCTGCTACCAAGCTGTCACGATCCAATTACTCAGGTCATGATGGCATTACTTCAACCCACTAGTAGTTAAGCCAAGCCATAGATCAGAACAGCAAGTAACGGGATAACGGATGGAAGATGAACAGAAACAAGAAGGAAAACTAACAACGATAATAATATAAGTAGAAACGAAGAAATATACATACATAACATACCGTACAGGAGAACGAAGAGGACAAAATATACAAAACAATGCCTCCTAAGAACTGGTAAGGTCGATACAAGAGCCACTATAACCAAAAGAGGAGTACTAGATAATATTAAATATATATATATATATACACCGTAGTATCAAAATACAAAAGAATGTAACTGAAATAGATGGAGGAGGATCAGTCTCGGACTCTAGAAAGCTCATCCTATCTCCTAATCAAAAGCTAAGCCCGAGGACAATGTCAACGCCGGTGGCTCGTACTCGGATCAACATCAGGGAAATGATGCAGAAGTGCAGTATGAGTACAAAAGCAACGGTTACTCAGTAGACATCATCGACCTATTAAGTTCAAATATAGCAGAAGCATAATATAATGCGAGTGTGTAAACCAAGTCAATAGTAACAGGGCAGTAATGTAAATATCTGTTGAATCAGGCAACTGCGATAAAGGAAATAAATAAGAACAATAACAAAAATAAAAAAACTCAGGCCTGAGAGAAATACACTAACTACAACCTAACTGGGCCCTCATAAGCTTAGAAGGCACACACAAGAAAGCAATTAACCCTACTAAGCCCCCATAAGCCGGTGGGTACAGACAACAGAAATCTAAGACAGGAAACATAAATACCCATTAGCTGAACCGATCCTGAGTAACATTCTAATCCCAATTCCATAATGAGACATTCAAATGTGTACCAAACTTGCACCGGAACCAATGGGTAATAATGAGAGGCCAGACGCCGAATTCGTACTGGAAATAGTAATTAATTGATCTAAGGCGTATTTGTATGCCCTATTGCCTTCTTCGACCCATGTTTACCTTAGTTTTGAGAGAAATAAGTGCGTATTTACTATAGTTTTGATGGAATATTTGATATTGTGCTAATAAATGTGATTAGACCCTTGTAGGTGGAATTTGCGACTTTTTGGAGCATTTTTGGAGTGAAAAGTGAGGCTTGAAGGACTTCCAAGCAATGGATCTTGAAGATAAAAGACAAGTCAAAGATTTGGACTTGAAGAATACACCCGAATACACGAAGAAAGGTCGAAAAAATATGAAAATCAGAATTTTTGGGTCCGCCGGGCCTCAATTTGGGCCGTACCGGGCCGCTTTTGTACAAACTTTCAGAGGCAAAAATTTGGCTAAGTGTCAGGCGCGTTTTATAGCATGTCGAGACGCTTTTTGCCAATTTTTGACTCCGAATTCCAGCTTATAAATAGGGCTCTTGGGTTATTGTATCAAGGGGGGCATAAATATTCCATCTTTTGTAGACTACTTTGGGGCGATTTTTGCATCCAAATTAGGGTTAATTCTTCTTCTTTTTGATTTTTATTTCTTTTTTATATTTTTTTATCAATTTATGTTATTAGAGCAAGCTATGAGTGGCTAAAATCCCTAATTCTTGGGGTTGAGGCTATGAACATGAATCTCTAGAATTGAATATTATTTTGGTTTTGTTGAAGTTTATCAATTTATTGGTTATTCTTATATTCTTGATTCTATTTTAATGCTTAATTACCATTGAAATAAATCCATTGTCTTGAGATGTGCTCGAGAGAGAAACTGAGAGATAGAACGTGGAATATAAGGAGCGTGATCTTTACTCGAGTAAGAGATTCCAAGATATTGATATGCATTTAGGACCGAGATGTACCTAATTTGCCGCGCTTGTTCAAATACGGAAAGATAGCTTAAAGGCGTTAGAATTGGTTAAATCTATCCCCGCTCAACAATGTAGTTAGGTTTCCAATTTCTAATAGAAGGCTATAGTTTGGAGACGAATATAATCATATTATCAACCTCGTGATCAATAATCACGATAGACAACTCAATTTGCTTAAACCATTAATATTCATGTGCTAGAGATGACGTTCGGGATGCCTTGACCCTGGGAATTCAATTTGCTATTGTTTATACCCCAAGTTAATCATGTTAGTTTAGTTTATAGTTATTTTATACTTTAAACCATCATATCTCTATATTCCACCACTTAAATAAATAATCAAGAACTAGTTTAGTCTAGTGAATAGTTAAATGACAAGTCCCTGTGGGTTCGACATCCGGCTCGAAAGGGCCACTTTATTACTTGAACGATCATGTACACTTGCGTGTCTAGCTAGGTCGCAACAAGTTCTTGGCGCCGTTGCCGGGGACTTCAATTTTAATTGTTTATCTAGACTAGACTTGCTCTTTTTATTTTTTTGAGTTGTATATAATTTATTTTTGTACAAAGTTTTGTTTTACTTTTCTACCACTCTTATTGATATGTCAGCCTGGGATATATGGTCATTGAATGATGAAAATTTTTGTTGTTTTTGTGGAGGACCACCCTTGGATGGTAATTGTCATGATGTTCAAGAGAGAGGGTTGTGCGCACCTACCCAATCTTTTGAATTGAATAGATGTGAGATGTGTGGTGGTCAAGATATCCATAGGAGTGACTATCAAAACTATTATTCCCTTCCCCTGAACCCTTATTATGATCAGTCTGTTGTTTGTGATGATGGCAGGGCTAATGGAGCTAATGAGGCAGAACATGAGGCTCACTTTATGGATATGCTGAAGCGAGTAATGGAGCTGAAGACACAACAAATGGAAGACATACAGATAATGAGGGAAGCCACCGAGAAGATGCAGTCCCAAGTCACAAAGTTACAGGCTAGGGCTGAAACTTGTGTTGATCAGCAAGTTACAGTCTTATCAAAGGAACCCCAGATTAATGAAGAAAGGGAGACACTAGTAGAAGAAAGTTGTGATGAAGAAGACATAGTGAGCCAGGAATTGCTAATGGAGCAAGCACAACAATTAAAAATTCATGAGTGTCTTCGGGATGGTCTCACAACCATGGCAATCCAATTAAAAGGGGGGAGAGATGAACTTATTTCAGAGATAGATTAATTTTTCTTAGATATCCGTGACTTGAATGTTTAGTTGATGAAAAAGATTGAGATGTATGATGTCCAATCACCAATAGTTATAGAGACTAGCCATTCTGTGGAGAAAGAAGAAGAATATCAACAATTCGACTATCATTCTTAGATTGAGACTGACGTTGAGAGAGAGTATAAATGTGAGCATGTTGCGGCTAGTGCAAGTGGGAAAGTGGGACGTATTGGATATCATTCAAACCATTTTTCTACGTTATGTTTAGATGATCACATGTATTTTGAGTCATCTGAACTAGTGGAGGATTGTGTAGATGAGGAACAAGAATCCTACATTCTTAAATTTGCACAAGACAAGCAACAAAACAACATGCCTCACCTCAGGGCCAAGCAATTTAACATGCACCATCCATCACTTGGTCCCTTCATATGTGCACCATCACCCTATGAGCGAAGCAAAAAGATGGATGCGATATTGGAGGTGAAATTTATATCCTCAAGGTGAAGGAAAAAGTTGATGGGTCGTGCCGCGATGTTAAATTAGGCACTTGTGGGAGGCACCCCAACGTTTAGTAAGTAGTTTGTTTTTATTTTTATTTTTTTATTAGTGTCACCTTTGTCTTAGTTTTTGTTTGTTTTGTTTTGCAGATTGGGGAAGTCTGAGTACCCAAAATCTAATCTAAGGAGCATTGCAAACTCTAAGTGGGGGCTCTTCCGGACCTTTTTGATGGATAAGATGCTACTAGCTAGGCCTAGAGGCCTCAGGGAGTATTTCTCTTTCTTTATTCTTTGAGTTATACTTTGAGGGCAAAGTATGATTTTAAGTGTGGGGTGGAAAATCTTTCGATTTGGTTAGGGTGGAGTGTGCTATAGGAGTCTTTTGGTTATTTTCTTTTTGCTTATGTTGCTGAAAATTTGAAAAATACAAAAAGATTTTCTTTAAGTAATTTTTAGTTTTATTTAGGAGCACTCTTCATCCACCCCTCGGTTTTTCTTTTCGGTTCTTTTCCGAGGGGAAGCCATTTGAACCCAGTATCCTTTTTATTTTTAGGAGTAATTTTAAAATTTT
This sequence comes from Capsicum rhomboideum, assembly GCA_031232105.1. Classification (NCBI taxonomy): domain Eukaryota; kingdom Viridiplantae; phylum Streptophyta; class Magnoliopsida; order Solanales; family Solanaceae; genus Capsicum; species Capsicum rhomboideum. The sequence continues at coordinate 15,545,662 of CP124712.1, forward strand.
ACAGATGCTCTAATTAGATGCTACGCTTGATTGCATGATGCAAGTTGGTTTTGAATGTTGAAGCATATGTAGTGAATTGAATGACTATTGTCGAGACAGCTAGGCTCATTTATTTGACTCTTTTGTGATGTTGGCTTAATGTTGAATTCTTGCTATTGCTTGGCGGAGATTCTATAGGGATCCTTCTTGATTTAGGCATATGCCATGTGTGAGTGAGGTTTTTGTGATATTCCATGTGCATATTGATGTCTAGAACTTGCCCGGTGTGTTTGCAAAGCGAAATAAAGGGTGTTGAGTTCAGGAGATGATATAGGCATTTCTTTGATAGCCATGTTTTATACCTACTTTATCTACTTTTTTTGCATGATCTTAGTTAACCCCTTGAGACTTTAGCCTATTCTTTGGTAGCCTTATATGTAGATTAATCCTTTACTTTCAATTAACTGTAATTTGATTCAAAACTCCTAAGCGCTTTAGGTGAGAAATTAAGATGTTAAGGAGTGTAAAAAATTGAAGAAGGAAAAAGTGATGTTGAAGCCCCAAGTAAAATGTTTTTGGTGTGTGAAAAAGTTTATGTGTTGTTGGTAGGGAGTCATGTAATGAAAACAAAAATTGACCCAAAAAAAAAAAGTGAATCATGTGTTTATAGCAAATACTCCTTGCCTAATATGTGTAAGCTAGCTTAAAGAGATGGGCAAAAATAAAAGAGAGTTGGAAATACAAAAGTGGTGTAAAATAGGTTTGTTGGAGGTGATTTTAATGTAAATTGTATTGTATTAAAGCGCTTAGGGAAGATAGTCACTATTCTTGACCAAATAGTTCCTACCCATCCCTTAGCCTACATTATAACCCTTAAAGTCCTACTTGATCTTGAGCTTTGACATTCTGATACTAGTGGAGTACTATACTAAGGGCAAGCTTATGGTTCATCTTATGTGACATGTGAATTCTTTGTGAGAGTGAGCGGAATTTGATTCTTACACCCATTATTGTGATAAATTGCATATCTGTGAGTGAATGTATGTGACACCCCGTACCTTCCCAACCCTATTTGACGACATTAAATAATGTTTACTTAGGTGTCGAGAGCTATAAGTATGTATTTGGTAATGTTAGTGATGGAAAAATTGAAATATGGCCTTGTACATGTGATTAACCTTGCGTAGGAGGTGTGTTGCAATTTTCGTGGAGCATTTGTGGGGTTCAAAATGAGGCTAAGAGGACCTCCAAACAAAGGATATTAAGGGTAAGAAGTAAGTTAAAGAATAGGACTTGAAGTATCTAACCAAACCCGCGAAGAAAAGTCAAAAAATAAAATTTTCGAAAATTCTAAGTGTGGGGCGTGCCACGCCGCTCTGTGCTAAAATTTTTAGTCCAGAGGCAGCAAGTTGGCGCGCCCAAGGGCGTGCCACGCTGGTTTTGGCCACTTTTCAAAGTTGGAATTTTTCTTAAGTCCCAAGGGTGCCCGGGGACGTATAGAGCCGATTTTTTCCACGATTCTTCTACAACCATGAGAATATACATGAAATGAGTGAAATATTATATTTGTATTATAAAATTACTCGAGAACGAATTTGGCATCAAAATGATGATTTTACCCTTGTAGTCAAAATAAGCCATATGTGGCTAGAATTGCTTGTTCTTGGAATTGAGGCTACGATTATGAATTGCGTGAGTGGGAATATTGTTGTAACATGTATATTATGGATTACACATTGATGTGAGTGAGTTAAGATGATATGGGTTATTGGGCCTAATTTGAGACCAAAATAAGCAAAACATGCATGGCCCAATGGGTCAAAAAGACTCATTCTTCCATTGACTAAATACATACACAAACAATATTGGATAAGCATGGACTCAAGTCCTATAAAAGGGGGAAAAATCAGATTTTTATTCATTATGCATACACATCACTTTCTCTCATTTTCTAGAATTTTCAAGAGAGCTCTTTGTGGCTCTTCAAACCCTAAGGCATTTTTGGACAAGATCATCATCTTCCAAGCTTGGGTAAGTGATTATTCTTGTACTTTAACATATTATAAGCATGAGATATTATGTATATCATGTTGGTTATGGTTGGAAGTGTTGGACATGACACTTTTGGTTTTTGTGAAAAAGATGTGTTATCCATGGGATTGTGACTTGAATTATGACTTGTAGTTTTGATGAAAAAGCATGGTATGGATAAAATATCAACATGTAGGGTGTTATTATGGTCCTAAACTTGTTATTTTTCTATAAGTGTAAATTATGGGATTTTGGCCAATTTGTTGTTGTGAGGTGTATTGAAGCAATTTAATGGAATACTTGTGATATGGTGCTTATGAGAAAGTGTAGAGGAGAAACCTTGTGGTGAAATGCTATTGGTATGTGATGTTGTGGTCAATGTATAAAATGTTATGTTATTGTTGGCATGAAAAGGGCCATGAATGGTATTGTAAAGGGTGAATAGGGAACTCATGTAACTTATGGTTGTCTTATACACTTGAAATGTAGCTTGTGGTCAATGTAAGGCATGAATGGGACATTGTTGGTATGTTAATGCCGTAAATGGTATTATAGAGAAGAAAATGCCATTTTAAAGATAAACATGTAACTCATTGTTGTCATATGCATTTGTAAGGTAGTTGGTGGTTAATGTTGGTTCCGTTATGTATTTGTGATGTAGAGTGAAACGTAAGAAAGGAGCGGAATTATTGTGCTTACATATTGGATTGTTTACTTACATTGGGAAGATAAGGTATGTAAGGTTACTCTGTCTGTACCCTTCTGCAGCACATAATGCTCATAATGACATTTCACTTGTCCTATTCCAAAATATGCTACGGTATCTCATTTAGGTTTGATGTATATTGTTATCCACACGGTTCTTATTCATTGACCGATTGGTATTCATACTTCTCCTATCCATGGACTGAAATGCCTAAGCTCTCATAATGTTGTTGTAACTACTAAAATAAACTGTTACAAGGAAAGTGACGACGTAAGGAGAACCTATTCATTCCTAAGTCACGTATCCCTCATTCATTAGTCGTTGTTGTTCATGAGTTACCTAACTATGGACATGGGTCCAAAGTCCTCATAATAGTATGTTCCAACGGAGTCGTAACGTTGTGATTCTAGAATAATTATCTCAAGGAGGGTAAGATGTAAAGAGAAGCTAGTTATTCTTGAAAAGCATTCTCCAATCATGTCATGTTCCAAAGTCCAATATTATTATGAATATCTTTGTACCAATCTCATAAGAGTAGGGAAGGAGGTAAAGTGCGAACTAATATATCTATTCGTCACAAGTAAGCATATCACTCTCTTGAGAGTAAGAAAGTGAAGTAAGGTATAGGGGTGTGTTTCTCATAAGTGGATGTGTTAATCTCTCACAAGTTGAAGTATCAATCTCATAAGAGTATTAAGAGAGGTGATGTGCAAGTTAATATAAATACTTCTCATAAGTGAAGATGTAAATCTCACGAAGTAAAGGAGTGAAGTAATATATATCTAAGAGGGTGCTTAATATATATAAGAGTGTGCTTCAAGTAATGTCATGATCTTTAATGTGTTACTCTCATAATTATGGAAAGGGTATAAGATTTGTAGAGAAGTAATGTAAGTATGGTTATTATATGTTACATTGAGTATGGATCACAACCAGATAGAATAATCTCAATACTATGCTATGTTATTTATTATAGCCCACCAAAGGTGGAGATCCGGTATTATACACATATATATATATATTATAGCCCATCAAAGGTGGAGGCTCGGTACTATATATATCCCACCAAAATGGAGGCCCGGTACTATATACTCATTTATTATATCCCATAAAAGGTGGAGGCCCGGTACTATATATCCCACCAAGATGGAGGCTCGGTACTATATACATATACATTATATCCCACCAAAAGTGGAGGCCCGGCATTATATACTTACTTATAAGGAGATGATCCATAAGGTATTATGAATCACTAACTGGTTGAGTGAATAATAATAAAGATAGTTGTAAAAGAGATGAGACTATATTCCTTGCATGAATATATAAATATGGAGGTTATGATAAAAATGATGATGAGGCGACTGAATTGATACGAATGAAAGACCAAGTAATGAAATAATAGAAGTAATGAACATGGTTTCACACATTTAGGTTGGAGGATTATTCTCTTACGCTTAATTTCTTGGAAGTACTTATGTATTACTATAGTTTCATATGGCCTTACATACTCAGTACTTTCTTCGTGCTGACCCCTCTCGGGGGACTTACCTTACATGCTACAGGCCCAGGTGTTAGTAGATCTCCACAGTAGGTGATGAGATATCCGCAGATTGTTGGTGAGCTCCAGTTGCTTCGGGGCTTCCCAATTCACATGTATTCATTAGGTTTTGGCATTTTGTACATACTGTATAGACATAGTCATGTATCTATTAGAGGCTTTGTACACATATGTGGGGTATCATGAAAGTAAAAGATGTACATTCATTTGACATGTTGGCCCTAACGGCCAAATTTCATCTATTGCACATATTGCCATGACTTTCGCCATTTATATTTAATTACATGAGATAAACTGATAGGCATACGTGAACATACATATGAGAGTACATGAGCGAAGATTGGTTCTCTCGAGCCTTATCGGCTCCGGGTGCCAGTCCGGCCCGAATGGGATTTGGGTCGTGACAAAAGTAGGTGACTCTCTTGTAGTGAGGGCATATGTTTGATGATAGATAGGTGACTTATATGATCACTTTGTTGAGAAATTTGCATGAGTTGGCAAACTTGGTAGAGTCAATTCTTGAGGCTAGGAAGTTTGGAGGTAGTATTCATGTGTTTCAAGTTGTAATCTAACAAGCTGAATGTAGAGCTTGCTATTCATGTGGTTGTTGTAGTGCTATCTTGAGAGTCTTAGTTGTAGTAGTAATTATAGAGTCGCCTTGAGTTGATTGTGGTTTTTGTTCGAGGATGAACAAAGGTTTAAGTGTGGGGTGGTAATCTAAGGCGTATTTATATGCCCTATTGCCGTCTTCGACCCATGTTTACTTAAGTTTTGAGAGCAATAACTGCGTATTTAGTATAGTTTGATGGAATATTTGATATTGTGCTAATAAATGTGATTAGACCCTTGTAGGTGGAATTTGCGACTTTTTGGAGCATTTTTGGAGTGAAAAATGAGGTTTGAAGGACTTCCAAGCAAAGAATCTTAAAGATAAAAGACAAGTCGAAGATTTGGACTTGAAGAATACACCCGAATCCACGAAGAAAGGTCGAAACAATGAAGAAAATCGGAATTTTTGGGTCTGGCGAGCCAAATGGCATGCCGGGCAACTTTGGAACAATATTTTATTTGTATGGAAAGTAGAGGGGCGCGATTTGGGGCATGCCAGGCTGCTTTTATACAAATTTTCAGAGGCAGAAATTTGGCTAAGTGTCAGGCGCGTTTTATAGCATGTCGGGACGCTTTTTGCCAATTTTTTACTCTGAATTCCAGCTTATAAATAGGGCTCTTGGGTTATTGTATCAAGGGGGGCATAAATATTCCATCTTTTGTAGATTACTTTGGGGCGATTTTGGCATCCAAATTAGGGTTAATTCTTCTTCTTTTTGATTTTTATTTCTTTTTTATATTTTTTTATCAATTTATGTTATTAGAGCAAGCTATGAGTGGCTAAAATCCCTAATTCTTGGGGTTGAGGCTATGAACATGAATCTCTAGAATTGATTATTATTTGGTTTTTGCTGAAATTTATCAATTTATTGGTTATTCTTATATTCTTGATTCTATTTTAATGCTTAATTACCATTGAAATAAATCCATTGTCTTGAGATGAGCTCGAGAGAGAAACTGAGAGATAGAACGTGGAATATAAGGAGCGTGATCTTTACTCGAATAAGAGATTCCAAGATATTGATATGCGGTTAGGACCGAGATGTACCTAATTTGCCGCGCTTGTTCAAATACGGGAAGATAGCTTAAAGGCGTTAGAATTGGTTAAATCTATCCCCGCTCAACGATGTAGTTAGGTTTCCAATTTCTAATAGAAGGCTATAGTTTGGAGACGAATATAATCATATTATCAACCTCGTGATCAATAACCACGATAGACAACTCAATTTGCTTAAACCATTAATATTCATGTGCTAGAGATGACGTTCAGGATGCTTTGACCCTAGGAATTCAACTTGCTGTTGTTTATACCCCAAGTTAATCATGTTAGTTTAGTTTATAGTTATTTTATACTTTAAAACCATCATATCTCTATATTCTACTGCTTAAATAAATAATCAAGAATTAGTTTAGTCTAGTGAATAGTTAAACGACAAGTCCCTGTGGGTTCGACATCCGGCTCGAAAGGGCCACTTTATTACTTGAACGATCACGTACACTTGCATGTCTAGCTAGGTCGCAACAATAATAACAAAAGGCCACATATAGACCATGTACTACAGAACTCAACATCAATACCAAACTCCTAGTAACAGCCGTGATCAATACCAAAATATACCAACCATAGTCAAAAGCAGATGTCGGACTCGAATCGGAACTCATAGTAATCCTACCGTAACCAAAAATAGTGAATAAGTAGCCAATATCGACCGTAACTGATACAAGAACCTTACCGGAGCTTGAACATAGTAACCATAGCCATAACCATAACCGATGCTAGTATCATGCCAGAACTCATAATAACTATAGCAATAAAGCATATGCCGGACTAGAACAGAAACTGAAATGCATTTATATAGAAATAAATATAACTAGCTAACATGGAGAAGTTTAAGGTTTCTAAGCCTATCTCCAGACCATAATGTCAAAAATACCAATCTCGGTGGATAAGTCCACTAAGGCTAGGCGGGCCCCAAATACTAGGTAAAGAAAGGGCAGTCCAGGTCAATTACTTTTCTATTCAGGATGAAAAGGAGATAAAATAAGCCAGAAGCTCAGTCTAAGTTAAACCCAACCCAAGGTAATAGCCTAAAATGGTAGTCAAGAGTCTAACGGAGCCTACAGGAAATTAACGACAAGCAGGCTAGCTAACAAGGGTAGTAGGTCTCACTTTTAGGTCTCGAAAACCAAATCCAGGTCAAAATCTAGCCTAGTCTAGTCTAAGTCTTCCAATCCCCATCTCAAGATACTAATAGCTCTAATCCTAGCCTTACAGTGTGATACTATACTACACTAGGGGAGAACGGGCTCGAAATCCACCGAAAAGGGGCGTTAACCAACTAAATAAGGCATAAAAATGCTAAACCGATCCCCGAGCTACAACTACCTGCCAAAAACTAGCATAATAGTATACATATACCATAAGCAAGATCAATCGAAAAGTAGGGTAGGCCTAGCCTACATGGGCGCCGTCGAATGCTCGTAGAATCCTCTAAACCGGAGCTTTCCACTTTCGAGAGGCCTTCGAGAGCTGCCACACTATCAAAATAATGATCTATGCATCAAGACAAAAATAAAAAGATAACCATATTGCGTATAAATGCTCCAGGTCAGAAATCAAACAGAAGATCTCACATGGGGCCTAATGTGGAATCACAAAATTGAAATTGTCACAGCATCCCACGCAATTCATTGATCAAAAGCCATAACAAATTTGGCTAGATTCAAGCACAACAATAGCAAAAATCAGTCCCAACAATAACTCATAAAAACAAGAATCTAAGTACCAAATTAAGTGGAGGTTGACCGAATTGCTTACAAGATATAGACGTTATACGTTCAATACCACAATCCCAAGCTAAAGAACAGCCTCACACGCTCAATACCTCACTGACTTTGAGCTTGCAATGTCTAATAATGGAGGATATACTTATATGAAAGTGTTGGAGAAGAAGGAAAAATGAAATATATATAACATCAAGGATGGCCGTTTTAATAGATAAATGACAGTTAAAGCGCCTAGGGCCGCTAAAGCAACCCTGCCCCAATCGGGCAGGTCCGTTAAAAAGTTCAAGGGCCATTTAAGCGGCTCCTGCTAAAGCGCCCAAAAGGCCGCTAAATAGGCCAGGTCAAGGATGCCCAACTCCGCTAAAACAGAATAGGGCCACTAAAGCGGACACCGCTAAAGTGTTCCCCTGGACGCTTAAGCGGCTACACCAGAAACTTGGCACCAGCCAAGTTTAGCTAGTCCCAACTGACTCCGATCGGATGCTCGAGATTGGTTCAGAATCCCGTGCTCGCAAATGAACTATGTTACCCTACAAAATTCAAAAAATTTTAATCAACAGCGCCATCAAAGTTTTCATTCGAGGTCATTTCAATAAAAAGTGGGGCCTACATCCCAAAGAGCCATTTTTGCTAAATTCCACCACATACCCTAAAATAAGTCCGAAAGCCTCAGGACCCAGACCAAGGGTCTCCCTAGCCTAAAATCAACCTTTCAGAGTTGATGAGACTATCAGAAATGGCATCTGAGGCCGTTTACTTGAGGTTTAGGCCAGAGACCTATTTTTCAACTTCAGAAGCTCCATAACAGGGAAATAACTCTAAAATCAAACGAACTGCCCGATAACCAAAATGTTAGTCCCAACAAGTCATAAATGACCTAGGGCAGCTATAGGAAGGATCTAAATGTGGAAAAGCACGAAAATGGAAAAAATTACCTGGAGTGTCATTACAAATTTTAATCAAATGAACTTTCAACATCAAATATTCATCTGATAGTTATTTCATCGTAGTCTGGTTGGCCAAATCGTGAAAGATTAAAATTATTAATTTTTCCAAGAAGTGTTTCTTGTCATTTTTTTTTTAAAAATGAGGTGTTTGATCAAATTTTTACGAAAAAATAAGTGTTTTTGAACAGTAGCATAAAGCACTTGAAAACCCCATGCAAGAAAGAATTATGCACATCTAATTGATGCAACTCCTAGCTCTTTGTTGCTACCATTTCCAAGAAAGAACGCACAGTCACTATATAGGAGAAAACATCTAAGGGGTCACTTGGTAGGGTGTATAAGAATAGTGCAAAATATGATGTATTAGTAACTTTTGCATTAGTAATCCTAGTATTAGTTATGCTGAGATTATTTTGTATTGTAAATCCACCAGTTACCAATAGCCTTCTGACTAGAATGAAAATCTATTAGTACCCAATTCCCACCCTCCAAGGTATATCTTACACGACTTTTGAGAAGGTCACAGGTTGTGCGCAGTAGAAATAGCTATAAGAAAATTCGATCTCACACAAAAAATTTGTCATAATTCACATAATGTGTTATGGGACGTACCTGAATTATACGATGAAGTAGATGACAGTCTAGACGGACTCAATTTTTGGATCATAGACTGATGCTTATTTCTAATGATGCCCAAGTCCAAACTATTCCTCCTTCATCCTAGCACTCTGCCCAGTTTCCACCCCCACATCCTGATAGGTGTGTTTTTCTTGCACCAGGTCACTCTCCTGGGCACAATTCATGCCTTCCCTCACTTCAAACTCTTCAGCTGGAAATTCCTCTATACCGTCTATTTCATCCTTATCTGTGTTTAAGTCGGACAACGATGATCCCAACAAAAATACATCTACGACTTCTACTTGAAAACTTATCCCTCAACCTTCCTTTCTTGTGCATATAGCATAAGGAGCCAAATACCTGAAGATGATTATATTTGTGAAGACGGCCATATAAGATATCATACGATGTTTTTCCATGTAACTTTGACGATAGGGTTTGACTGATTATCAGCCCGTTGTCAAAACACACTCCCCCCTTTAGATTACCTTGGAACCTCAATGTCCATGCCATATTCAAAATGTCATAATATTTCTTTTCCACTGTCCCATTTTGTTGAGGAGTTTTAGTACAAGATGTTTGAAAAATTATACCACACTTAAGGAAATAATTTTTCAAGTAAACTCTGTTTATCACTCTTGATAATTTTAGTTTGCTGATTAAATTGTTTGCCAATCACAACAAAAAAAATCTTCAAATTTCATTCATTTCTCTCTTATCAATATAAAAATAACTACACACCACGTGAATAATCATCAGATATAGTCAATGTTGGTGAAATATGACAACAATTACAATTGAAAATACAAAATATGAAGAAAATAAAATAATCTTCTTCTTGGTTGAGGCGTGGATATCTTGCTCTTTTTAAGGAGATTCAAGCCAACTACAACAAATGTTTTCACCGGTACAGCAGTAATCATCTTGACTTGTCCCCTCCAGGATACAACAGCCAACTCACAAATTACAACTCAATAAACTCTGGACAAGAGTTAAGTTCAAAGCTCCACCAAAAAGAACACCTCCCTTCAAATAAGAAACTTTTTTTTTTTACTAACTTTATGCAGTCTATCTTTTCTTATACTTAGAAAAAAAAATGCAAGACTACCACTATTTATAAGAGAGAAAGTCTTCCTAGTAATGAATAAGAATGAAAGAGGGGTAGTAAAGAGGGAAGATTAATGGCCTAGAGGTTACAAGAGTAATGAGGTAGAATAATGGGTGAGAACTGACACGAATTTTTCAGTTTTGACTAATCAAAGGGCCAATAAATCCAAGGTAAGTTACAAAGTAAAAGTAACATGAATTCCAAGTCTTTGAACAAAAAGCAAAAACGAAAGATAAATTTTTTTTATGATAGCGATAATACAATTGCAAAGTTAGAATACTATTATCACGATCCAACTAAGAAGGCATCTACTCTAATCCACTTTGATATGAAAACCCTTACCACCCACTTCAAATGATATGTGAAAGTCAATAAGAAAATAAAGAAATGTCGTTAATATTACAACCAGTTTGCAAAACTTTAACTACAACTTAAAACCTTTCAATATAACTATAGCCCTTTCCTAGGAAATAGTCTAAGCAGGTACAAGAGCGGTTAGGATAAAGTACAATAAAAGACACAACTTATACAATGGAAACAAATACAGAAGCTGCTAGAGATCTTTAGTATCAAGCCTGAAAGACCTACTGATCCTGCAATCAGACTATTCCCCAAAAAAGGGAGTATAGCAAGAGAAGTATCAGTACAAAACCACACGTACTGATAAGCATCATTGGTCGATCCGAACTAAATCACATAAGTATTCGGAAGAACATATAACTTGCGGGGCATTATTCAATTCATACATTTAACCGATTATTGTATCGAGATAATAATAGCCCCTATACATCAAGTATCCATCACTTGCTAATTAAAGCTCACTTCATAATTTATCTATGAGACCTACCATTCCAACCCTCAAGATTCTTTACCCTTAGCCTGTTCCACCGACCCAGTCATACTTGACACTCTAGCATCCCTCGGCTCATTTAAGTCAGCCAACACAACTTGGAAAATGGTAACACCAGGCGTCCAGGCCCTAAACACAACAATCGCTAGGCCACCTAGAATATCACCACACACAGTCACGGACACCTATCCAGTGAGGAACAATATAGACAGCAGCTCAAGTAACACATCACTACCACCTCGGGTTCTCCTACAAGCATAGTTAATATAGGCACATAACTGTACCACACTCCTGAACCCTATCATACAACTATCTTTTAAGTTCATAATACTTATCCTTGTAATAAATACAACATGAGTTCTAGTCATATAGAGTCAACAAGGATAACCAGTCAAGTCAAATCAAGACCAACAACGAGACCCCAAGTCAACAACTTTGACACAACTATCATAAAGATCATTTCCCATTTATGCAAGTAATAAACAACATGGATCTATGTCACAACTTTCAAGCAACCCGGACCCCTCAAGGATCCTTAATAACAACAACAATGTCATGCATCCCAGTTACACAAGAACCCACCTTAGCAATTATGTATACAAATCTGATTCACTCAGGAAACCAACATATAATGAGAACAAGTAATCCCAGTTCGCTCAAGGAACCAATAAATCAAGAAAACACATAATTCCTGGTTCACTCAAGGAACCGTCACACTCACTTGTACATTGTACACACATGCTAAGGGTCTTGTGTGTGCGTCTACTAGTCATAACCTACAGGGGACAAGTCCTAGTCCATGTACCCAATTCCAAACATCAAGTTCCTGCCAACCTTATACCACCAATCCTGTAGAGATATTCAAATGCCGGTACATTCTATAATAATGATAGATATCACAACAATCATAACCACAATGATAAAGAACAACACTTGTAAAATCCAATAAGCTTAATATAGGTTCATTGCATGCGATTAACATTTAGGATATCAAACAGTCATTCACTTTCCTTGAACATGCATTGTACAAGCAATACTACAAATTAGTTATCACACATATATAACGCACATTGAGTTTCAACTACATTAAAACCATCACCTACATTTGCACATGTACATACCTAGTGGTATACCTCACCCCAACTGTCCATCCTTCTATTTTACACATTACCAATTTTTCATTCCTCTGGTTACCACCATAGATTCTTTAAAATTCACCAACACTAATCATCTCTAATAAAGTAAGAATATAATTTAATTTTCCACAATTTCCGAGGACTACACCATTATTAACCAAACAAGGATGAATAAGAACAATGTAACACATAATTCCAAACATCAACTCAATAATACATTTATCCATTCATTTCATTTTCCAAAAAAAGAAAATTAAAACACTCTCTCCTCTGTCAAACCCCAAACAGCCGCCCTAGTTTTCCTTTAGGGTTCTTGGACTAATCTACCATTTTGCAACATGATAGCAATTTCCCACCCAATTATCTGGGTTTTTATCCGTTTTACTATCCAAACACCGTGCCCGAAGGCCTAAGCATGCGATTCTCCATCAATATACATCATACTTATGCTCTCTAACCCAGGTCTAAACTACTCAGTTAAACCTAGCATACCCGAATGCCAAGCAACTGCAACGGAGGCATGAACGTGAATTTCTTTTGGGTCTGTGAAGATGATTTCTTACGTGGAAATTAGCAAAAAATATGAGTTTTACCCCATTAATAAGGAAATCCCTCCTCTCTATTGATCCCAGGCCATGAGGTAACCCTAGGAGGGATTTTGAATGAACCTCGTCCTTTTTGCAACTGAAGAGGAGAAAGAGAATATAAAAATTTGCGACTGAGGTTTCTGGTTTCGTAATCCTGCTATAGTGGAATTTTTTTTCTATAGCAGGGTGACGTCAATCGGATCAAAATTTCAAATTCTAAAATTTTTAATCGTGTCACCCCATATTAATTTGAGATCATATTTTCAAAAACTTTTATAACCCATGCCCAAAATGAGGTATTTTTTAATAATGACAGAACATGTCGTTACAACTGTCTTTTGTAATGACCCTCCTGGTCATTTCCCTCATTTTCGTATGTTCTCAGCGTTTAGAGCTTTTCTATAACTGCCCCAAGTTATTTATGACTTGATGGGACAGATAGTTTGATTTTCGGGCAGTTCGTTTAAGAATATTATTTATATCGAGCGTGTAGCAAAATATTTATATTAAATTAGAATTTGGTAAAATGATATATCTATACTACTTTATAAAAGTTCTATAATTTATTAATATTTTTAAACGAAGATAGTAAATCTAATTTTTATTAAAATGATATTTTTATTTTATAAAGGTTTTGTTCAAAATAATTTTCTATTCATGATGGTATATTTAAATTATTATAATTATTTTACCACGAGCCTATGCAGTATCCGAATATATGTATATACGGAGAGCAAAAATGGATAAGACCATGTGCATGTAACATTAATTAGTATTGGACTACAAGATTGCTTTCTTTTTGGACCTTGTACGTGTAGTATACATATATATATATATATATATATATACTATAATATTACTTTCTTTTCTTATTTTGTCTTCTTTATGAAAAATTACATATATTCCACCATTTTTAAGCACTTTAAGCTCAACTTTAGGCATTTCTAGAGAGATTCAAGGTTAGGGGTTGGTATATTTGAGTTCGTGGACTCGTTCTCGTCGTTTCTATGGTACGTTTTCTTATTTTTACGGTAGTTTTAGTTACGGTGGTTGTTGGAATTGGTGTTGATGTTTGAGCTAGATATTGAGCTCAAATTGAGCGGTGTTAGTTGTGACTATTGGTCACGGGGTGATTTGGGGCGCTGTGACGGTTTTGGTTTTGCAATTCCGCAAGTGGGCCCCACATGGACCGTTCGGATATTTTTTCGAACTAATGCAATATGGGTATCAAAATTCATGTTTTGACATGTAGTTTATTATTTTGCTAGCGTGGCAGAAATCTGAGGTCTCGCGAAAGGGGAAGACTCCTAATTAGCAAGCTTTGGCAGACGTTTGGCGGCGTCCAGGTAGGCTAGGCTTACCATATACTTAGACTGAGTTTATTTATAGTATCTGCATACTATTACGCTAGTGTTTGTGTTTGTAGTTGTAGATTGGCATTGGCTTGCTATGATTAGGCCTTTTGGGCCGGTTAGGGCCTTGATCGGATATGTTCCGGGCCCGTTATCCTCGTGGTGTACCAGAGATTACCTTTATAGGGTTGGTTAATGTTGTACTACTGTTAGCAGGGGTTTGGGGAACCTTAGCCCAGACTTGGTTTCGGGACCCCGTAGTGGGCCCCGCTACTCTTCACAGTCGGTGTAGTTAGCTTTAAACATTGTTAGGCTTAGTTAAGACCTGAGATGATATTTTAGGATAAAATTTGTATTGAGTTACCCTAGTTATGCCCTTTTGACCTGTTTAGCCTTGTCAGTCCCTAATAACACTGTATTTGATCGGGGTCGGCTAGTTTGATTTAGAATGCAGACCCGTCTTGCCCTGACTTATAATGTATACCCAGACTTATATACACATATTGTTTATAGTAGATAGTGGACCTGGAAGGATCCCGAGATTGACTTGTAGTACGTGGTGGGTTAGCTCTTTCACTTATGTTTCAGGTTCATTTTGGGGCTGGTATGTCCCCGTTTACTTATATTTGTGCGGATTCTGGCACTACTCTGCCACTTGGTTACTGATTATTATGAGTTTAGGTTTGAGTCCGGCCACTGATTCATATATGATGGTTACTGATTATTATGAGTTCCGGTTCGAGTTTGGCCACTGATTATTATGAGTTTCGATTCGAGTCCGGCATCTGGTTATGATATGATTGGAGAGTTTTGGTGCTGAGTTCCGATTCGAGTCCGGCAGTTATGATATATGTGGCCTATCGTTATTACCCACTATGTTTGGTTCAATTTTGGAATTTGGCCTCTTGTTATTACCCATTGGCGCCGGTTCAAGCCCGGTGCATACCCTTGTTGGTTATTTTTGTTACTGGATACGAATACAGCTTCGAGACACTGGTGACTATGTATTTACTTTTCTTGTGTGTCCCGTTGGTTTATGGGGGCCAGACTGGGTTATTGTTTTCTTTCGTGTGCCTATCGGGTTTATAGGGTACCAGATAGGTTATGTTTGACTTGTGTGTTTACTTACGCATTTATTTACTCGTTATTCTGTATCGCACTTATTTTCTCCTGAGCATATCTACCCGCCTCGGCAGTTACTTATATATTTATTATTTATACCCCAGACCTAGCATGCACCCTCGCATTTTAGCTTGCTTATATTATATTGAGCTCAGTCGGCCGATGATGCCTACTGAGTACCCGTTGCCCCGGTACGCATACTGCACTTCTGCATTTTTTTCCCCGATGCAGATCCAGGCACTAGTCGACGGTTTTGATGTGACTCTCTTCTCAGCACTGACTCCGAGGCAGATCCTACTCTATAGCTACTGTATAGTTTTTTGCTCTCGAGACTGTAGTACTTGTTGTATATATTTGGTTCTGTCTTATATTTTGGACATGTCTAGTAGTGGCTCTTGTACCGACTTCACCAGGTCTTGGGAGGGGTTCTTGACTTTATATATTGTCTTCTTCCTTCTCAGTCTTGGTATGAATATATATGTTGATTTTGTTTTTATATTAATATGGTTACTTCCACTTTATCTCTGTTTTCTGAGATTCCGCCCGTTAGCCTGTCGCTTGTCGCTCCGGGCTAGGGTTTGGCTTGCCTATTGGTGGGTTACGGTAGGCGTCATCATGACTTGAAAAATTGGGTCGTGACAGCTTGGTATCAAAGCTTGGGTTTCACTTGTATTATTGGTGCATGAGCCGATGTTTAGTAGAGTCTCGCGGATCGGTACGGAGACGTCCGTATCCTATCTTCGGGAGGCTACCGGGCATGTTTGGGGTAAATCTTATTTATTTGATTCACCTCCGTGTGTTGGTGTCTATGTTGGTTTCTAATCTCTATTTGATTCACTATTTACGCAGATGGTTAGGACGCATAATACCAGAGCTGGGGGTCGAAACCTTAAGCCTGCAGTGGGGGCTCCAGTTAGGGGCCGAGGTCGACCTAGAGGTCGGAGGTAGGGCAGAGTAGCATCCCCAGGCCGAGATCATGCTAGGGACTAGTCACCCGATCCCATTATAGTTCTAGATGTTCCGCCGCCACAGCAGTCGGTGGACCAGGGGGTAGCCCAGGCTCCACCCAGATTTATTGATGCTTCTTTGCTCCGAGGTACATTGCTTCAGTTGTTGGGATTAGTTGGAGGTACTCCTATTGCGGGAGTATATCCAGCCGCACATGGAGTTGGTGTTGGGGCGCAGCCTGTAGCTGTGGCACCCAGAGTTGAAGTACTGCCTGTGCCGGTAGCAGTCCAGCTAGTTATGTCTGCCGAGGAGCAGAAGATGTTCGGTCGCTTCCTGAGATTATCTCCACCTAGATTTGCTGGTACTCCAAGAGAGGATGCATATGAGTTCTTGTCCAGTTGCGAGGATAGACTGAGGAATTTTGGATTAGTACAGTCTCGTGGTGTTTATTTCGTGGCATATCAGTTTGATACTGCAGCGAGGAGATGGTGGAGGGGATATCTTGATTTCAGGCTAGCGGGATCTCCACCGATTACCTGGACCCAGTTCTTCGAGATTTTCTTGGGAAAGTATATGCCCCGTACTATGCGGGAGCGACTCAGGGATGAGTTCTCCAGGTTGACTCAGGGTTCATTATCTGTCGTCGAGTATGAGGTGAGGTTTCATGATCTTGCTAGGCACGCTACTTCTATTTTGCCTGATGAGTACGAGAGAGTTAGATGTTTTGTCAGGGGACTGAGATTGCCACTCCGCAGGGCTACCCAGAGTTTAGTGATTTCATTCGCAGAGATTATTGAGCATGTATACTCTATTGAGGAGATGGTTCGCGAGGCCCAAGGGGGCAGCGATAAGAGACCTCGTGTCCAGGGTAGTTTCAGTTGGAGTCATAGTGGTTTGCAGTTCAGAGGTCGTGGTTTCCAGTTTTAGGGTAGGTACCCTCATCAACAGCAGCAGTCTTTTCAGAGACAGGGTCAGCCCAGTAGGCCCGTACAGTCAGCCTTGCAGATATCTGATAGGGGTCAGCCCACCTATAGTGGTTCTGTTAGCCAGCCTCAGGGACGTGGTCAGCCCAGTTCATTGGCTAGAGGTGGTCATATCGGATCTTCTAGGCCAAGCAGGGAGCCAGGAGCATGTTATACTTGTGGGGTTGTCGGTTATTTCGCGCATGAGTGTCCTCAGCTCAGGGCTATTGAGCCTTCAGTTCAGACAGCACAGCTTATCAGATTTGTACCGCCAACAGGCAGAGGTGGTGTACAGGGTCGTCGGGGTGGTCCTCAGGGTTCACGAGGTGGAGCACAGGGAGGTCGGACTGGCAGTCGGGTTGGTACTCAGACTAGTAGTAGCCAGCGTCAGTTGTATATCGTACCGGCTAGGCCTGAGGCTCAGGCTTCAGATGCGGTGATTACAGGTATGATTTTCGTATGCCATCAGCCAGCTTCTGCATTATTTGATCCCGGATCCACATTTTCTTATGTATCTACTTATTATGCACCACGGTTGGGTTTATGTTCTGAGTTGTTATCTATTTCCTTACGTGTATCTACCCCCGTTGGTGATTCTTTAGTAGTGGATCGGGATATAGATCTTGTCTGGTGATTATTCAGGAGTTTGAGACTCAGGTTGATTTCATTATTTTGACCATGGTAGACTTTGATATGATTCTGGGCATGGACTGGTTGTCTTTTTATCATGCAGTCTTGGATTGCTTTGCCAAGACCGTCACCTTAGCCATGCCTGATGTACCCCCAGTGGTGTGGCAGGGTTCTGTAAGCCATACACCGACGGGGATTATTTCATATGTTCGGGGTCGTAGATTGATGGCGAGGGGTTGTGATTCATTCCTTGCTTATGTTAGGTATGCTAGCATTGATAGTCCGTCACTTGACTCCATCCCGGTTGTTCGTGAGTTTCCTGATGTATTCCCGACTGACCTACCTGGCCTTCCTCCTGAGCGTGATATAGAGTTCATTATTGACCTCGAGTCGGGCACTCGACCTATTTTTGTGGCTCCTTATCGTATGGCTCCTGCTGAGTTGAGAGAGCTGAGTAGTCAGATTGAGGATCTTTTGGGAAAAGGTTTTATCAGGCCCAGTGTGTCACCGTGGGGTGCTCCAATTTGGTTTGTAAAGAAGAAGGACTGATCTATGTGTATGTGTATCGATTACAGGCAGTTGAATAAGGTAACAGTGAAGAATAAGTATCCTATGCCTCGTATTGACGATTTGTTTGATCATCTTCAGGGTGCAGCAGTATTCTCAAAGATAGACTTGAGATCTGGATATCATCAGTTGAGAGTTAGGGCTGAGGACATCCCTAAGACAGCCTTCAGGACTCGGTACGACCACTATGAATTTCTGGTGATGTCTTTTGTGTTGACTAATGCCCCAGCAGCCTTCATGGATTTAATGAATCGTGTATTTAGGCCATACTTAGACTCCTTTGTGATTGTGTTTATTGATGACATCTTAGTTTATTCGAGGAGTAGCGAGGAGCATGAACAGCATTAGAGGATTGTGCTCCACACTTTGAGAGATCATCGGCTTTATGCCAAGTTCTCAAAATGTGAGTTCTAGCTTGAGTCTGTAGCTTTCTTGGGGCATGTTGTATCCAGACACGGTGTCATGGTAGACCCAGCGAAGATTGAGTCTATTCAAGGTTGGGCTAGGCCCACGTCGCCTATCGAGGTTCGCAGTTTTGTTGGGTTTGCAGGTTATTACAGATGATTTGTTGAGGGCTTCTTATCTATCACATCTCCTATGACCAGACTGACCAGGAAGGAGGTTCCGTTTCAGTGGTCTGAGGATTGTGAGGCAAGCTTCCTGAAGCTCAAGAATCGACTTACTTCTGCCCCTGTGTTGACTCTTCCAGTTGAGGACGAGGGTTTCACCATATATTGTGATGCATCTGGTATCGGTTTGGGGTGTGTTCTGATGCAGCGAGGTCGTGTCATTGCTATGCATCGAGACAACTGAAGGTGCACAAGTGTAACTATCCCACTCATGATTTGGAGTTAGCAGCGGTTGTGTTTGCACTGCGGATTTGGAGGCATTATCTCTATGGTGTTCATTGTGAGATCTTTATAGACCACCACAGTCTTCAGCATATTATGACTCAGAGAGATCTTAATTCGAGGCATCGTAGGTAGATTGAGTTGTTGAAGGACTATGATATCTCTATTCTTTATCATCCGGGCAAGGCGAATGTGGTAACTGATGCCTTAAGCCGGAAGACAGTGAGTATGGGTTGCTTAGCCTTTATTCCAGTCTCTCAGCGGCCATTAGCTTTGGACATTCAGTTCTTAGCTAACTCGATGGTTCGATTGGATATTTCTGATCCCAGGAGGATTGTTGCTTGCGTTGAGGCCAGATCTACTTTGCTGGAGCAGATTCAGCGTAGTCAGTTTGAGGATAGTGGTCTTCGTAGCCTTTGGGATCAGGTGTTAAGGGGTAAGTCTGAGAGGGCTACCTTGGATTCGAATGGTGTTCTGAGGGTTGATGGTCGTATTTGTGTTTCGAGGGTTGGGGACTTGACTCAGTTGATTCTGCGCGAGGCGCACAGTTCTAGATATTCTATTCACCCCGGGACAGCTAAGATGTATAGAGATCTGAGACAACACTATTGGTGGCGTGGTATGCGACGATACATAGTAGGGTTTGTGGCTCGATTCCTCTGTTGTCAGCAGGTAAAGGCCGAGCACCAGAGACCCGGTGGTCTACTTCAGCAGTTACCCATTCCCGAGTAGAAATGAAAGCGGATCACGATGGATTTCGTTGGTAGGTTACCTCACATCTCCCGTGGCTTTGATAGTATTTGGGTTTTTGTAGATTGGTTGACTAATTCCGCGCACTTTATCCCTATTCGAGTTTCCTACAGTGCTGAGAAGTTAGCTCGTGTATATATTTAGGAGGTAGTTCGCCTACACGGAGTGCTAGTGTCTATTATCTCAGACCGAGGGTCTCAGTTTACCTCCAGTTTCTGGCAGGCTTTCCAGGAAGAGTTGGTACTCAAGTGGACCTCAGTACTGCGTTTCATCCTTATACCAACGGGCAGTCAGAGTGGACCATTCAGGTGTTAGAGGATATGCTCCTTACTTGTGTGTTAGACTTTGGGGGTCAGTTCTTGCCTTTAGCGGAATTCGCGTATAATAATAGCTTCCACTCCAGCATTTAGATGGCTCCGTTTGAGGCTTTGTATGGTAGACGGTATCGGTCTCCAGTTGGATGGTTCGAGACTTCAGAAGTCAGTCCTCGTGGCACAGATTTGCTCTGAGAGTCTTTGGACCGAGTTCGGGTGATTCAGGACAGGCCGCTGACAGCTCAGAGTAGACAAAGGAGTTATGCTGACCGTAGACGTCGTCCATTGAGATTTTGAGTTGGTGATAGGGTCTTCTTACGAGTATCGCCAATAAAGGGCGTGCTGCGATTCGGTAGGAGGGGCAAGCTTAAACCCAGGTATATTGGACCCTTTGAGATTCTTCGGACAGTCGGGGAGGTAGCATATGTACTGGCCTTACCTCCAACCTTTTCAGCTATCCACCCTGTATTTCATGTTTCTATACTGCGACAGTATATCCCGGATGAGTCGCATGTGCTTCAGTGGGACTCGGTTCAGTTAGACGAGAAGTAGGGCATTTGTGGAGGAGCCTGTGTCCATTTTAGCCAGAGATGTCAGACGATTGCGTTCCCGGGACATTCCAGTAGTTAATGTACAGTGGCGTCACCGTCCGATTGAGGAGGCCACTTGGGAACTTGAACGTGATATGAGAGCCCAGTATCCCTACTTGTTCACGTCTTCAGGTATGCATTTACTGTTGACTTTCACGGACGAAAGTCCTTTTAGTAGTGGATGTTATAATGACCCTCCTGGTCATTTCCCTCATTTTCGTATGTTCTCAGTGTTTAGAGCTTTTCTGTAACTGCCCCAAGTTATTTATGACTTGCTGGGACTGACAGTTCGGTTTTCGGGCAGTTCGTTTAAGAATATTATTTATATCGAGCGTATTGCAAAATATTTAAATTAAATTAGAATTTGGTAAAATGATATATCTATACTACTTTATAAAAGTTCTATAATTTATTAATATTTTTAAACGGAGATAGTAAATCTAATTTTTATTAAAATGATATTTTTATTTTATAGAGGTTTTGTTCAAAATAATTTTCTATTCATGATGGTATATTTAAAATATTATATTTATTTTACCACGAGCCTATGCAGTATCCGAATATATATATATATATACGGAGAGCAAAAATGGATAAGACCATGTGCATGTAACATTAATTAGTATTGGACTACAAGATTGCTTTCTTTTTGGACTTTGTACATGTAGTATACATATATATATATATACTATAATATTACTTTCTTTTCTTATTTTGTCTTCTTTATGAAAAACTACATATATTCCACCATTTTTAAGCACTTTAAGCTCAACTTTAGGCATTTCTAGAGAGATTCAAGGTTAGGGGTTGGTATATTTGAGTTTGTGGACTCGTTCTCGTCGTTTCTACGGTACGTTTTCTTATTTTTACGGTAGCTTTAGTTACGGTGGTTATTGGAATTGGTGTTGATGTTTAAGCTAGATATTGAGCTCAAATTGAGCGGTGTTAGTTGTGACTATTGGTCACGGGGTGATTTGGGGCGCTGTGACGATTTCGGTTTTGCGATTCTGCAAGTGGGCCCCAAATGGACCGTTCGGATATTTTTTTGAACTAATGCAATATGGGTATCAAAATTCATGTTTTGACATGTAGTTTATTAGTTTGCTAGTGTGGCAGAAATCTGAGGTCTCGCGAAAGGGGAAGACTCCTATTTAGCAAGCTTTGGCAGACGTTTGGTGGCGTCCAGGTAGGCTAGGCTTACCATACACTTAGACTGAGTTTATTTATAGTATCTACATACTATTATGCTAGTGTTTGTGTTGGTAGTTGTAGATTGGCATTGACTTGCTATGATTAAGCATTTTGGGTCGTTTAGGGCCTTGTTCGGATATGTTCCGAGCCCGTTATCCTCGTGGTGTGCAAGAGATTACCTTTATAGGGTTGGTTAATGTTGTACTACTGTTAGCAGGGGTTTGGGGAACCTTAGCCCAGACTTGGTTTCGGGACCCCGTAATGGGCCCGCTACTCTTCACAGTCGGTATAGTTAGCCTTAAATATTGTTAGGCTTAGTTAAGCCCTGAGATGATCTTTTAGGATAAAATTTGTATTGAGTTACCCTAGTTATGCCCTTTTGACCTGTTTAGCCTTGTCAGTCCCTAATAGCACCGTATTTGACCGAGGTCGGCTAGTTTAATTTAGAATGTGGACCCGTCTTGCCCTGACTTATAATGTATACCCAGACTTATATACACATATTGTTTATAGTAGATAGTTGACCTGAAAGGATCCCGAGATTGACTTGTAGTACGTGGTGGGTTAGCTCCTTTACTTATGGTTCGGGTTCATTTTGGGGCTGGTATGTCCCCGTTTACTTGTATTTGTGTGGATTCTAGCACTACTCTGTCACTTGGTTACTGATTATTATGAGTTCTGATTCGAGTCCGGCCACTGATTCAGATATGATGGTTACTGATTATTATGAGTTCCGGTACGAGTCCAGCCACTGATTATTATGAGTTCAAGTTCGAGTCCGGCATCTGGTTATGATATGATTGGAGAGTTTTGGTACTGAGTTCCGGTTCAAGTCCAGCGGTTATGATATATGTGGCCTATTGTTATTACCCACTATGTCCGGTTCAATTCAGGCGTCTGGCCTCTTGTTATTACCCATTGGCGCCGGTTCAAGCCCCATGCATACTCTTGTTGGTTATTATGGTTACTGGATACGGATACAGCTTTGAGACACTGGTGACTATGCATTTACTTTTCTTGTGTGTCCTGCTGGTTTATGGGGGCCAGACTGGGTTATTATTTTCTTTCGAGTGCCTATCGGGTTTATGGGGGCCCAGATAGGTTATGTTTGACTTGTGTGTTTACTTACGCATTTATTTACTCGTTATTCTGTATCGCACTTATTTTCTCCTGAGCATATCTACCCGCCTTGGCAGTTACTTATATACTTATTATTTATACCCCGGACCTAGCATGCACCCTTGCATTTTAGCTTGCTTATATTATATTGAGCTCAGTCGGCCGATGATGCCTACTGAGTACCCGTTGCCCCGGTACTCATACTGCATTTCTGCATCTTTTTCCCCGATGCAGATCCAGGCACTAGCCGACGGTTTTGATGTGACTCTTTTCTCAGCACTGACTTCGGAACAGGGTGAGCTTACCGAGGTCCGAGGCATATCCTACTCCATCTCTACTGTATAGTCTTTTGCTCTCGAGACTGTAGTACTTGTTGTATATATTTGGTTTCTGTCTTATATTTTGGACATGTCTAGTAGTGGCTCTTGTACCGACTTCACCAGGTCTTGGGAGGGGTTCTTGACTTTATATATTGTCTTCTTCCTTCTCAGTCTTGGTATGAATATATATGTTGATTTTTTTTTATATTAGTATGGTTACTCCACTTTATCTCTGTTTTCTGAGATTCCGCCTGTTAGCCTGTCGCTTGTCGCTCCGGGATAGGGTTTGGCTTGCCTATTGGTGGGTTACGGTAGGCGCCATCATGACTCAAAAAATTGGGTCGTGACATCTTTATTGCAGTAGAGGAAACCCCTCTAAGGGGTGTTCAGATTAGCTTTTTTAAAGTAGTTTATAAGCCAAAAGCTAAGAGTCATAAGTTAGAAATACCTCCAACTTAATTTAAAGAATATTTTTGAGATTCAATGAAGATTACTTTTGATTACATCAAAATCATTGTATCTTACTAATTTATGTATCATATTTATTGAATTAATAATAAAAAAAAAATTATACATAAAGTAGGATGATGTATGATTCATTGTAATGCTTTTTTTCAAAATGATTCATTATAATGTTCATTTTTTATTCATTGTAATTAATATATATTGTAATGTTCATTTTTTCTTAATAATCAAATATGATTCATAGTATTTTTACTAAAAACATTCAATGTATGACGGTGAGAATAAACATTCATTGTTTCTAGAACTCTTTACAATTTTTTGGTGTAGTTCGAGAAGACAACTCCGGAACTTTTGAATGCAATAAGAAAAGTTAGAGATGTGCTTCAACTAGATTTAAATTTTAACAAAAAATAAAAAATACTAAAATCATATTTCACTAAATTGTTTTAGATATTTTGTAATTTTAAAGAATTATTAATTTACAATATTAATGGGATCGTATATTTATATAGGGGTCTTTCGAAAATATATTATCTCATTATCTTATCAAAATCTGTGATTTTTTCTACTGGCCAAGTCGAGACTGGAGAAAAATATTATCTTAAAGAGTTTATTACTTTAGCGAGTATTAATTTAAAGAGGTTCTACTATAGTTACTATTAAAATTAAAACCTATCAATATAAGTGGCAAATGGTTGTGATACACTGAATTTGGACGGATTAAAATAGGTCAACCTTTTCCTTTCTCTTTTGGACTAAGGGAGGTATTGTCAATATAAAACTCTCTCAAAGACCAAGACATGTTAAAGATGAACAAAATGAGCGCTTAAAAAAGGAGAAAACAACATAAAGCATAGATGTTTAGGCCCTAATTACTAGGCGACATTAATATTTCAAAAATTACGAAAAATGTTTAATGTTTTGGCTAAGACACACAATTAGAAACGTGTATCTTAGATACACGCGGATCCAAAAAAAAAGAACAAAATTTTTTTCTTCAAATGGCAGAAATTAAATAATGTTGAAATAAAGGAAGTATATTGCTAAAATTATTGGCTTGAATTTTTGTGTATCTTCACTAGCATAGTACTTAGTTACATGAATTTGATTGAATTTATGTGTATCTTCAATAACATATTTATTAGATACAAGAATTATCTTGAAGTTCTGTGTATCTTAAGATGCATATTATTTAAATACATGAATTAACTTGCATGTATGTGTATCTATGTTTTACAATTTCGTGTATTTGTTTGTATCTAGTGTATCTATCAATTTCATTCAATGTATATAGTATTAATTCGATGTATTCCGTATCAATTTCATCTAATGTATCTAATATTAATGCAGTGTATCCAGTATCAACTTGTATACAATGTATCAATCAATTTTATCTAGTGTGTCCAGTATCAATATGATGTATCCCGTATCAATTTCGTTTAGTGTATCTAGTAGTGATGTATCCAATGTTAATCTCATACAGTATATCTAAATACATGTATCTGGTGTAAAAGATACATGTATCTTGTGTCAAATGTGCACTGATACATTCATCAAATACTAGATACACTAGATACATCAAATAAGTCAGTATCCCGTGTATCTCTGAATAGATACATAGTTATAACAAGAAGAAGAAACTCCAGTGAATCACCACCACAACCGCCGCCCCCAACTCTATTATCTCCACTACTCCGGCAAGAAATTTCAAGCTTCGATGAACCAAAGCAATCAATCACACCCCCATAAATAGTTAGTATTAACTAGATAATTCCATCAAATATCCACCTTTCTTCCTTCCTTCATCGTCATTGCCCCATACCCATTTTTTTCTTCAATTAATACTATTTTAGAAAGAGAAAATTAACGAAGAAGTAGTAGTAGTTGTACTAGAGAGAGAAAGAGGAAGAAATTTAAAAATGGCAGGAGGATAGAGAAGATATGAGAGCGAAATTAGGGATGAGTTGTACGTAAAAGATATACTTACTATTTTTTAGCCTAAAAAGGGGGTGTGTATCTGCACGGAAGATACACAACGAATTTATCAAAAGTGGTACTATTTTGTAATTAATTTAAACTCTAGTGTGGTTATGTAGATAAACTAGTGATTTCTGTTTAATTATGTAGTTTTTCCTTAAAAAAATGGTACTCTTCAATATATTACAAACTTTTCTACTCAATTTTTCTTGCTTCTGCAATTTAAAACAACAATAATGAAAACTCAAGTCCCTCTAGCATAAACACCAAAATCCAAGCACAATTCACAATTTTATGAATAAAAAACGCAGAGACCAATTATTTATATATCACTCATTGCCAATGCACAATTCTGTAGAACACCTTGACATGTTTCATGCTTAGCACAATTATTCGTAAATTTAAATTTCACCATGGTTGATCAACCATTTTGAAATTCTAGACCTGCAAGAAAAAAATAGTGAAAAGTTAGCCCATAAAGAAATGACTTGTCATATTTTAGATAAGTTATTGACATGTCTATTTATTAGTTCAAGTCATTTTTAACTCGTCCAGAATCATTTAAAAATTGGTTTAATGTGTAGTTCAAATTGATCCATGAAAAAAATTGTCAAAATATATTTTTAGAAAAACTATCTTTTTTATTTGAAATGTTATGTATATAGTTCCAATAAAAAATAAAAATTTTATCAGCTACTTTAAAAAATTATGAAAAATAAAACAAAGAAATTAAAGCTTAGTAAAAACTGAACGAGTTGGGTTACGGCCCATATGTTAGCTCAAATAACTAGGCGGATTATATTAACCCGCTCAAATTCAGCTCAATTCACTCGGAAATGAGTACCATATAACGGCTCTTGTAGTGTTCAATCAGTATCTTAGGATCCCAGACTTTCGTCTCCTCGTAACCATCAATCTTGTTCACTTCCTGCAGTATGATCATATATAAAACATAACTATACATACAAAAATTACAAGTCATTGGTCGAACCACAATCAAATAGAACTCCAAAATGGGGTGCCCTAAGTTTATAATGTTTTGTACGTCTATCCATTTAAAAATAATTTTAGATTTTTTTTTTATCATTTTTGTCCAATTTTGATTATTTTTGTTTGACGTTCATGCACATATATCTAAAATTAAACTATGTTTTTTGTTTGATGTTTATGCACATATATGTAAAGTTAAACCATGTTTTTCGAACTTCATACAAAAATAACACATGAATCATCCAAATGAAACTTCTGACATTTTGTTTGAAGTTAGGCTTTGTCAAGACTAATTAACTACTTTAGATATCGCAAGTCTGAAGTTATTTCGAAATGAATAGATGTGCAAAAAATTTTAAAATTAAACTGGATAGATTAAATAGTGATGTCCAAATAAGGCACACTATTGAAAGAAAAATAGCCTAAAATCCCTCAACCTTTACCTGAAATCTCAACTACACACTCGAACTTTACGGAGATCCTATCACTCTCTTGAACATTTTAAAAATAGAATTATTACACCTTTAAAAAGGCATAACCACATTTTTTTTGACTGATGAATCTCACGCATTTGATATGTGGAAATTCGATTACACTTTTTTTTTCAATTTTGTATTATTCGTTAACCTTCTTCTTATTTTCCCCCCAATTTTATCAAGCATGCTTTTCTCTTAAATGTGGGAAGAGCAGCCGACATCAATTTTGAAGATGGAGGAGCCATCTCCTTGAGAGCTCTCAACCATCTACTTCTTACTCCAAAAAAGAATCCACCATCAATCTCCTCTTCTTCAACTGAAATCAAACACCGCGGTCACTGAAATGGGAGCTTCCTCCGATGAACCCTGTGCCTACCTCGCTTCCATTACCTTCTCTTCATAATTCCACCCAAACACCACTCTCACTCCCATTCAAATCAGATAGAACATCTTAATTAGGAGTTGTTTCTCCTACCAAAATTGAAATAATCTTTTTCTTGAAATTCAAAATTTAAATTTAATTAATCTTTACTTATTTTGAAAATTAATTTAATGATGGAATTAGTGAGTTGTTGAACGGTGTAATTGGTATTGTCCTTGGGGTGTTGGTGGAACGATGGTGGTGATTAAAGGTTCAATGCGGGTAACTAAAAGTTTTTTGCCGGTGGAGAAGGTGGTGGTAGCGTCGGCGGCTTAGAAATGGTGAGTGGTGGAGAGATTTTCTACGAAGAAGAAGGAAAATAAATAAAGAAAAAAGAAATTTTAAAATACATAAATTTATGAAATGAAACATTAAGATAAAATTTTAATATTTGTTTTGGTGCTCACTCTCATAAAGAGTGTGAAACACACTTACTTTGCCACATATGCATATAAGCAGGTAATTATTTCAGTTTTAAATAGTTCAGAGGGTTGAAAATTCGAGTAAAGGTTGGGAGGATTTTAGACTATTTTCTCTATTAGAAACAAAGGTTTTTTCACCGCAAATTAATGAGAAATTTGTGTTATAAAACATGATTTTTCACCCATTTTCCACCGAATCAGCTCAATGAAAAAACATATGGTGTGAAACAGATTCTCATTGAAACAATGCAAAGCTTCCTAATTTTTTCGTATAAAAATATTATTTTTTTTCTTTTCCGAGTGATTCAATCAAATTATTTGTGGAAATAGCCACCAAACATTTTTCAGTAAGAAATTTCAATGAGAAAATGATTAATTTTTAGTAATGGTATCTCAAGAATTTTTTACTCGAAAATCTTACAATTCTATTTTGGTGTAAAATTTTATGTGATATATCTTATTTGGACACCGCTATCCTAAACAGTTTTCAATTTAATTTTTTTTATACACCTATTCATTTCGAAACAACTTTAAATATGCAAATGCAATAAATATTCCACAATACTTCTTTCTAAGGAAAGAATGTTGGTATATGAATAGTAGTCATACCTCCATGAATTGGACTAATTTTGGCCTACCGCACATGATATCATAGTTAAACATCTCTTGCAAGAAAAAATGGAACCTTTCAATGAATGGAACATATGCTATGTCAACCTACACCAGAGTTCACATATGAGTACGGTGAAATTTATGTTGTTCGAATTCTTAGTTAAAAATGTCACTGAGTGCATGTTATATTCTTCCAAATAATACTGATATTTTTTTAAGAATTTGACACGAATACTAGCAAATGTCAATCTTTTGGAGAGTATGACCAACATAAGGGTAAAATTTAAATTAAATATTCATCAGTACTATGATAATATAGTATATTTCCTCAGTCCCAAAATAATTGTCGTTTAACAAAAAATATTGTCACTTAAGAAATTTGATACAAAAACAATAATTATTTCCAACTATACCCTTATATTAAAGAACTACTCCTTCTTAATCGTGTTCATTTTTCTTTTCAAAATTGGAGATAAGGGATTACAAGGTAGGGAATCGAACACTCACCAACAAGGTGAGAATTCAGGTAATCAACCAATCGAGTTACTAAAATTTCAATTCTTAATAGTGCTGAATGTAGGTCTTAGCCACGTGAGTCATATTATTTTATTTTGGTTTGATAAATAATAATTATTAAATTGCTAAAATCCTATTGGTTGTAGGAAAGTTAAAACTTCGCATTACCCACTTTGATGGAAAGTGGACAGTAACCGCTTGTTCCTCTCTCTGCCTATTAAAAAGAAAAATAACCTACTCTATCTATGGTATTCTGAAACGCACATGGTAAATAGAGAGAAAGAAAAACATGCTGGTTTTGTCAAGAACAGAAGATCTAAGTGCTCCCGTTTAATTTTCAGTCAAGAAGAAAGCTATGGCTTACTCAAGTATATTTCTTGACTGATTTCTTGGTATATGTGAAAATCATTAAGTTTTACGATTCTGAAATCATGTAAATCCTTACATGTGGTATCAGCGCAAGATTTTCGGAACTAATGATTTTCCATCATGATTAAACTTTTATATCAATGTTATGAACCCTATTTATGAAATTCAGGGATTCATAGTTACTGCTAGTTTACGATAAAGAATTTGACGATCTTAAGGAAACTGGTTTCGGAATAATTCACTGACTTCCGAAATTACATTATTATGATTATATTGTGTTTGTGATCTCTCTGTTCATCATGTTCCATATTTTATTTACTTGTTCGGTTACTTTGTGATTTGTTTCACTATATACATATGTTATATATTTTAATTGGAGCAAATCACAAACAGTGAATGAAATTAATTGTGGTTGGAAATTAAACCACGTGTTTTTTGGATCTAATCTATCCAACTAAGTACTAACATATGATAAAATGCTTCAAGCATTCTTTGTTTGGCATCATGAAATTCGTACTTTGTGTAAATTAAGGAATTTGTCAGTGGTTTTTTTTAACCTAAGTAATTTTAAAGAACTCTGGTTGACGCTTCATGAAAAGATTCGTATATAAAATCAAAAAAATTGAATAGTGCAGTAAAGCAACGTGCACGGTTAAATTTTAATGTCCTTTTAGTGTAATACACGGACCCATAAAATATTAATTAATATACATATTTATTTTATTTTTGAGTTATTATGTTAAATTCATTAAGAGCCGTTAAAATGGGTTTGACTCATGGGTCCGGCCCAACCCAATTCGCTATTAGGATAGGGTTGGGTTTAAGATGTTTCAAGCCCATTTAAAACTGGGCCTTTTAGGCCCGACCCTAGTTAGCCCTTAGTCCTTGATGCTTGACTAAGGTCGGGCAAGGGCCAGCCCATTGGCCAAAACTATGATTTAATTCAAATTAAAAAAAATGTAAATGAAAAAAACTAAAAGTAACATACACAATACACTTAGGGTCGTTTGGTAACTGGGTGTAAAACAAGTTATTAATGTATTAAACTATGTATAACTTATATAATGTTTGATTGGTGGATATAAAATAATTAAGTTATTCATGTATAAAATTAAATAATTCTCCATATGAATTGTAGATGAAGATGAAGATGTTAAAACGATTTTACTAGAGGCAAATTCAAATGTTCTTGAAGAAGACGATAGATTAGTGTTGGATACATAATAAGTGCTTGTGAAATCTTTTTGAGGAGCTTGCTTGATTAATTTCTTCTTTTTTAAAAAAAATTTAGTTTTAGATCTAACACTTGGTTAGTAAACACTATTTATATTTGGTTGGACTTCTTATGGCTTGAATAATAAATTAGTTTCATGATTTTACTTAACAAAATATTTTAAGTATTGCTATTTGCTAACCGAACTTTTAAGTCATATGTGTTCTTCAATAATCAATTTGCAGGTTTTTTTTTTTTTCAAATTTTCTTACTTATTTATTTGTTTAAAAAAATTATTTTTTTTGCTTTTAATATTCTTTGCTAGTTTCTTATCTAGAATTATTGAAACAACATAATTGTTTGTTATATTTGATTTAAGAATCTTCTCATTTTCTTGATCTTATATATTTCAGATATGAGATTGTAAGAATTTTAAGTTTGAATTTAGATTGAAAAGAAACAAAGTTCTTAAAAAAATGAAGGTCTAGCCCGACCCAGCCCTTGACCCTTCTAGGGTTGGGTTGGGTTGGCTATTTTAAGGCCCTTTCTCGTGAAGGGCCGACCCACCCTATCCCATGAAACTTCTTGGCCCGTGAGGCTTGGGTGGGGCGAGGTGGGACTGACCCATTTTGACAGCTCTATCCAAAGTGGTCGAATCTTTAAAAATAGTTAATTCTAATATAATGATTGATTAAAATTTAATTATCCATTAACCTTGATGCTTATAATGATATAACACTTATCGGTAAATTAAAGTTTAGTTATAAGACATTTATGGATCACCCAAAGACTGATTGTTTGTTCTTATAACCATTAAACATTAAGGAGATAATTTAGATGTGTCGTTAATTTTATTTATTTGACCAAAGATAATAAATACTATCAATTTATGCATTAAAAATTATCGAATTACGTTAAATTCACTTTTAAGCATCATTATGTCTAAAATCGTATTTTGATTTTTTACCCAAAGGAGAACATCAAGATATGTTTAAGAGTATATAAACCATTTCTAAATCTGATAGTATGCTTAAACTCATAACTCAAAGTATTAACAAATGAGCATGTTCTATTTTCAACATTTGCTCTTCATTCGCACTCTGCCTCTGTTACGACTTTTAACTGTCTTAAGTTTCAGATTGGTGCAAACATATCAGATTCCATCTCGGGGTTTTAGATCTTGGCATTGCACTTTACTCTGAGAAGCCAACTGTTATTACTGAAACTAGTAGTGCTGAAGAAAGATCCTATTATAAGCATTGGGATCGGTCTAATAGATTAGGCCTAATGTTTATGCGAATGAATATTGCGGGCAACATTAAGACTACTTTTTCCAAAATTGAGAATGCAAAAGAACTTCTGAAACTTGTGAAAGAATCCTCTCAAACTGCTTATAAGTCTCTTGTTGGGACACTAATGGGTACTTTGACCACCATGAAGTTTGATGGTTCATGTACCATGCATGAGCATGTCATTGAAATGACAAACATAGCAGCTAGACTTAAGTCTTTGGGAATGAAAGTGGAACAAAATTTTCTTGTGCAATTCATTATCAACTCACTACCGTCTGAGTATGGTCCTTTCCCAATGAACTGCAACACTATGAAAGACAAACAGAATGTGCATGAATTGCACGATATATGCTGGTTCAGGAGGACACAAGGTTGAAGAATTAAGGAACCTACTCCATTAACTTTGTAAATCATCAAGGAGATGAAAAGAAAGGAAAGAAGCATAGTAAGGAAAAACATAAGCAACTTAATGTTAATTAGCCCTCATCTCAAGTACGTAAGAAGGGAAACAACAGTGGTAAGTGTCCTTTTTATGGAAAATCTGAACACTTTCAGAAAGATTGCCTGAAACGTAAGGCATGGTTCGAGAAGAAAGGTAAGCCTAGTGCTTTTAAATGTCTCGAATAAAATTTAACTGAAGTTTCTTATAATACTTGGTGGCTTGACTCTGGTTGTACTGTTCATGTCTCTAATACGATGCAAGGATTCCTTACAACCCAGACCACAAATAAGAATGAAAGATATGTGTATATAGGGAATAGAGTGAAGGATCCAGTTGACGTTGTTAGGGTTTATTGTTTGATTCTCGATACTGGGCGTCACTTAAATTTACTTGAAACTTATTATGTACCTTCTTTTTTGAGAAATTTAGCTTCTTTGTCTAAGTTAGATAAGACTGGATACTCTTTTAATTTCGATAATGGATGTTTAGTTTGTTTAAGCATAATTATCTCATTGGTATAGGTACTCTTTGTGATTACTTATACAAACTAAATCTTGATAATTTGTTTGCCGAGACACTCTTAACTCTGCATCATAATATTGGAGCCAAATAAAGTTTTGTGAATGAATAATCTACTTACTTGTGGCATAAATGTTTAGGTCACATATCTAAAGAAATACTGGAAAGAGTAGTTAAGAATGAAATTCTTCCAGATTTGAATTTTACACACCTTAACATTTGTGTGGATTGTATTAAAGGAAAACAAACAAGGAATACAAAGAAAAGAGCCACAAAAAGCACACAACTTCTTGAAATTATACACACTGATATATGTGGTCCTTTTGATGTCACATCTTTCATTAAGGAGAATTATTTTATCACTTTAATTGATGATTTTTTACGTTAAGGATATGTCTATTTGTATCATAAAAAATCTCAAGCGATTATTATAATGACCGTCTAGGTCATTTTCTTGGTTTCCAGGCATTTTTAGCATTTCATACCTTCCCATAGAGTCTACATGTCATTTATGACTTACCGGGACCGTCTGTTTGATTTCTGGGAAGTTCATTTGGGTTCTAAGCCCATTTCTCTGTTTTGGAGCTTTTGAAGTTGAGAAATTGGTCTCCGACTAAAGCTTCTAGTAAACAACCCTGTATGAAAATTCTGACATCACCGTTAGCTCTGGAACGTGGATTTTTGGCTAGAAGGACTCTTGGTCCAGGTCCCGAGGCTTCCATACTCGTTTTGAGCTATTGGTTGGAAGTTGGTTAAATGGCACAATGGGTTTGGGGGCCATAATTTGTCAAAACAATCTCTGATTGAAATTTTGTCAGTTCTGTTGAGTTTGGAATATAGTTTTTGATGGGGTAGGATAGTTCTTTTGCGTCCAAGGGTTCTGGATGGGCTTGGAGTACCCAAATGAAGTTTAAACTTTGGCTGGTTCATCTTGGTGCCTAGGCCAGGTCGCCTGAGTGGCCAAGAGTGGCACCTACACCAGGTGTTGGGCTGACAATATATAGGGCACCTGGTTAGCTCCATGGGCGCCTAGGCGATGGAGCCTTGGCGACCAAATGGGCGCCTAGGAGATGGCACCTTGGCAACCAAATGGGGGCCTAGGCGACCAATCTGGTCCTTTTTATGTTAGCATCTTCCTCAACCCCAAGTCCCACTTTTCCAAATCCAAACCTCTTTACACACCTTTTGAGATCAAGAAATATCTAGTGAATGTTGATTTAAGGCTAGATTTATTACGAGAATATCAAGGTGATCTTCACCTCTTTCGAATCTCGTAAGTTTCGAGCTTCGCTCCCCTTGATTTCTCCATTAAAGTTCTTGAATTTCTCTTATGTTGGGGCTGGTTTGAGTGGGTTATTTGGCTTGAATTGTGCCCAAATTTTGGGCACATTTTCCTTGAGTCATGAGGGACCTAATTATGGGTCCAATTTTGGGATTTCATGCGTGAGTCCCACAGGCCCATTTTAGATTTTAAATTTCGGCCCCAAAATCTATTATTACAATATGGGTATAGTTTTAATTGTATTAATGTGTATATTATGATTTTGATAGTGCAACATCATTTTTGAGATCGTGGAGCAAAGATGAGTGGTTCATGGATGGTTCGACACTGCGGTTAGGCTACGATGTAGGCTACGGTATACTCTTCTCTATGAGATTGTGTATCATGACTTGACCTATTTAGGGTATTTAGAATAGAAATGTAACCCGAGCCTTGGCCTAGAATACCCATTATGATTGTAGGATTTATTACATATGATTAGACTTGCTTAACCATAGATTCACATAAAGGATCCTTTTGTATAAGGCTTACCATTTTACTTGGTGAATTAGACGATATCCACCGATTAGACCCTTCTAGCAGCTTTATGCCCTTGTTTACCCTAGTTTCCCAAATTATGGCACTGATATCCTATTAATATGTATATTGTTGGGCCCGAGGCCGTGGTTATGATGCCAGTTGTACACCAAGTTAGTATTCTATTCTTTGAAAGGACGCGATTTAGTTCTTAGATGCTTGGATACTTACGTTTGTATTGTTTGGATACTGGTGATGGCATTAATACATTTAGACGTATTTATGCTTATTTAGTGGTACGATTTTGGTTAGTACCCTGTTTTTCTACTGTTTTCTAAAAAGGGATTTATTCTCACATTTTTGGTTCTAAAATTAATTCCTTTAAAATGAAAGTCGTACCACCCTTATTATTGAATTATGATATTTTGGACTAAACATACTGCTTTGGACACTTAGACCGAGGATAAATTCGGTCCAGTTCTGACCCACTCTTTTTACCACTACTTATTCACTTTGGTCAAGGGAGATTTTGACCGTTTCTACATGATAATACTATTTTAGTTCCGAATTCGATCTCGGGCAATGAATTTACAGATTTATACTTCTTTAGTCTTGATTTAATTTTTAGAACTTATTATACTCTTATATCTCTCCGATACTGGATGGAGTAGATTGGTTATGATGGTTGATGGAAGTCCTGGTTCGGGACCAAAAAGTATATACAGATATCCCGAGTCCCTTATAGATTTTTCTGTCCAAAGACCACGTATCGGAATTGGTGATATTCATAGGTCCTGCCTTGCGAGTGGACGAGCCAAAGAAGGTGTATATACTTGGTACGGTTTGGTACTCAGTTGTTATAGTAATATTGGTTCTTGTTTTATCCATTTGTTCATATACATTGCCTATTACCAATATAATTATTTGGCGCTGGTAGATATCGGCCTTATGGGGGTTGTATAGGTACAAGTTATAGTTGTTGTTTGCTGAGTGTTTGCTTAGACGATTATATTAATGTTTGGTTATTATTGTATAGTTTGTGGCAGGATAGTAATGGATTGGTCTATGAGGTTGTTGGTACATTTCTGATCCCTTTTCTCATTGTTATGGTAAAACTTAAAATTGCTAGATTACCTTATGATTATGAATCTTTTGTTAGAGACCCTGATTATGCTAGAGTTAGCTCGCTTATTATTTATAACCCCTATGATATTAGACTAGCTCCCTCAGGGTAGTACCTTCGTATTTGTTTACCCATATGGTGCGATTGTATATCAACTCTTCTCTAGCTACTAGTTGTATATCATTTCCTTCTTTCCTGCTACTATTGTTTATTGTATATCCTTTTTATTCATTTTACTATTATATATAGACTGGTACTTATGGTATGGCGCTTTCGTCTCTGATTAATGGTAGAATAGGATAGTATATCCTTATTGCTTTATTAGGGTCATTATGTTTTGTTTCTTAGATAATTGACTGTTATATATGTTCCTGCTTTGCATACTATTTATACTTGCATCATCTTTGGAGCTTAATCGGCCGATGCCTACTGAGAACCTCATGTTTGGTACTCATACTACACTTCTGAAGTGTGCATCGTGCGGAGCTTCCATGGATTAGAGATTTGGGGTGAGCTCCTGATGTTCGGAGTTTTTCTGCTCTTCTTCAGTTATTTGACTGATCTTTATTTCCCAATTCGAAGATAGTTCTTTATATATGTATTCTGCTTACCTTATACTCTTATTTTGTTAGAAGCTCTTGTACTGACTTCATCAGGTTTTGGGGTTATTTCTCTATATTAGTCTCTTTATTGTATTCACTTTCCATTGCTTTCTACTTTTCTCTTGATAGTTTGTTACTCATTGTTTTGGACTATGGGTCGACTTACCTACTGGTGGGGTATAGTAGGTGCCATCATGATTCAAGAAATTTGATTGTGACAAATTGGTATCAGAGCATAGTTTCACCGGTGTTGTTGGTACAATAGCAAAGTGCCTATTAGAGTCCTGTGAATCAATACGGAGACATCTGTATCCTATATTCAGGAGGCTATAAGGCGTTCTTAGTAAATTCTGATTCTTGATCCCTTGTCCTGTGTTCGTACTTCTATGAACCTCTAAGTACTTCTTTTGACTCCCCTCTTTCCCATAAGGATAGCACGAGGTTATCAATAGAGGCAGGTGGGACTTCTGTGTGTTTTAGAAAAGTTTTAACATAGCATCAGGCTAGGGAGTTAGAGATTCATAGCGAGGATCTTTAGCATGAGCCAGAGGGTTTGGGGCCAGCCCAGGCTTTGGAAGAGTTTGTGACCACCTCAACTTTTTAGGATACCGTGTTATGAATTTCATGTCTTTTCGTGGATACTTCATAGCTAAAGGTTGTGTATGGTACATCGAGTGGTTCTCAAGCCAGAGTTGGGTTTGTTGGTGTTCAGCCAGGCAGAGTTTATGACCACCTCAGCTTTTTTGGATGCTGTGTTAGGGATTCCGAGTCTTTTCATGGATACTTCACAGTTAGAGGTGGTGTTCGGTACATCGAGTAGTCCTTTGGCCAGAATTGGGTTTGTTAGTGTTCAGCAGTGCTCTTTATTAGTTTCAGAGTATGAGATTGCGTTTATCTAGTGGACAAGGCATACTTTTATGTTATATCCTACAGAGCATGAGATGGTGCATGGATTTATCAGAGGATTAACGTTACCACTTTGTTTAGCGTCGAAGCATTTGATAACAGCTGGGGCTACTTTCCTTCAGGTTGTGGAGTATGTGAGGACTACAGAGAGGGCATGTCTTGAGACATATGGAGATGGTGGTAAGAGGCCATGTCAGTAGTACGGTGTTAAGGGTATTCCATCCAGAGGAAGGGATTCTCCCAGTAGAGGTCAGCAACACTTGCATTCTATCAGGTTCGTACAGGTAGCACCTCAGAGTACGGGTGGATCTCAGATAGGGCATGGTGGTCACAGTGGATAGAGTTCTGGCCAGACATTATGAGGTATTTGGTCTAGTACTTCAGGCTATGGCGGCCATTTTGGGTCAGTATGTACAGTGCATCAGAGAGTTCTAGGGGCATGTTTTAACTGTGGTGAGATTGTTCATTAGTCTAGGGAGTACCCGAGGCATGAGTTGGTCAGCCAATTGGGGTCAGCTTATTTCTCGTTAGGTTAAAGCTTCAGGGGTTTGTTACCACTGCAGAGAGATAGGTCATTAGTCCAGAGAGTGTCCCAGAAGTGGGATTATTAAGCAGTCAGTGCAGGCAGATCAATCTCTTAGAGTTGTGGCACTTTCAGGCAGAGGAAGTGCACTTAGTATTTCAGTTGGTCATTTAGACGCTCAGTCTGGGTTTGGATGCATTCAGATTTGTACTTCTTTGGTCAGGGCAGGGACTATGACTTCGGATTCCATCATTATATGTGCGCTCTTGGTTTACTATCTTTTGGTTTTTATTTGAATTGAGTTGGGGTTTTCATACCCATCGGTGTTTGTATGCCTTGATGTTACTATTTTGATTGTTGTAAGCCTTTGTGTAGATCTATGCATATATGACTACCTCTGTAGATATTTTTTTTAGTAATGGATTGAGTGGATCGATATTATGTTTGACATGGAGTATAATGCTTGGGTAAATCCCATTTCATTTGGCATATTGGCCTTGATGTGGTCCTAGAGTGGTACTAGTTATTTTTACTAGGTTACTATTGTTACTGTTATTATTTTAGTTTCTATTGATTCTTACTCAATAGACGGCTAGACTAGCATTATATAGTTAGTATTTACTTTCTTGCAATTCTTGTCTGTTAGCTTAGATGGCTACCCTGCTTGGTTGTTTTTCCTTTCTGGTAGTGAGGTTAGATCAGTTGTTGAGAGGGTTGTGGGAAGAAAGGTTCTACCTTCCATGATTTGTTGTGATTCTAGAATTGGCGATATTTTTATATAGCCCATTCTGAATACTGATAAGTTCGAGGTTTGTTTTTTAATTTGTCTGGTTCGTCACCCGGTAGTAGTCTTGAGCTTGGTATAGGTGTTGAGTGGGGTAGTCCATTCTTTATGCGATGTGGTTCATGGTTCATTTGAGTTATGATTAGTTTAAATAGGTAAATTCAAAAATGTCTTTTGTCGATATTTGTTCGGCCTAATGTGACTTCATGGAATACTTCTGCTTGGTGATATGTGCTTGTGTATCAATTATCGGTAAGTTGTCTTTAGGAAGCGAGTATTCGTTGCCATAGATTGAGTATTGATATGATCAGAATGCCATGATGTGTTATGCCCTCAATGGATGTGGATTTTATTGCTCATATATTCAGCCGGTGGTTTTCCTCAATTGTGATTATGTTCTTCGGTGATATTTTAGTTTCAACCCTTGCGAGAACCGTTGGATATATACTTAGTCTCTGAAGGTGAGATTGGTTTGGGGTATATGCTTGATTTCTGATAGTGAGATTGATTTGGGTATTTGACCTTAGTAAAGACTTGTTGGCGTATGACTTTTGACTCTTTTAAATGATGGCTAGAAAGTTATGATTGATTTTTGGAGAATGGATTCTTCCTCGTCAATAGGATTGGTTTGGATAGTTGAGACCGAGTAGTTCAGCTTCTGTGTCGAGATTATGGCTATGGATTGCATAACTTGGTTACAGCCCCTATTTTAGGATTTGCTTCGGCTGAGAATTCTATGACAGGCTGACCAAACCTACTCTATACCTATCAGTTCAATTTTCTTCAGATCATGGAGATTGTAGTAGATAGATGTTCGAGGGATGGTTCATTGGCACATGGTATTGGTTTCCACTGCTTTTGACCTTAGTTCTCAGTTGTCGTCAAAAGTTTTAAATGTCTACTCAGCAGAAGATATGTACTTGAGTTGGGCATAGCGTGGTTTCACCTATAGTTGGTGGGGAATTCGGAAGTGGATTTTTCAGTTTTGAGAGACTGTGCTTTGGACTCATGACTATTGGTTTTGAGGGTCATCCGGACCAGTTAGTAGCTTATGCAGATATCGGGGACATTAGTCGCAAATATTTGTGTATCTTGTTAGAACCTTATGGGCTTATTCTTATGCTAGTCCGTGCGGATTTTTGGTAGATCAGCTTCAGTCTTTGAGGCTAGGGTGGTGTGATTATGCGGGAAAGACTCGTATGATGTTGGAGAGATTTTTTGTAGCATGGAGTAGCATCGAAAGGCCAGAGAATGTTATTTTTGGAATTTGGAGTTGGCTGTTTGATTTATGCCTTGGATTATCTTTAGCCTAATTGAGTATCTGCTTAGTGTGCTTGTATCTTCATGATGTCAGTATGTTGTGGTTTGGGTTTACGTGTTTCAATCGTGCTCGATTCAGTTGGAGGCTAGTTGGTTGTTGTGGTAGGTTTTTTGTTACTTGGAAAGTGAAGTTAGGATGTAAAGGAAAAAGGGATACCCTTGGCAAAATTCCTTAGAACCGTTGGTTAGCCGTATAAGTTATCTAGGGAGTCTTGTACGGGGCATGTGGTGCCACTGCCTCATCCTTTTAAGCTTTCGAGCCCTTTCTATCCATTGACTTTTGAGGACGAAAGTCCTTTTAGTAGTGGATATTATAATGACCTTCCAAGTCATTTTCTTGGTTTTCACACATTTTTGGCATTTCATGCCTTTGCATAGCGGCTACTTGTCATTTATGACTTACTGGGACCGTCGGTTCGATTTCTGGATAGTTCATTTGGGTTTTAAGCCCATTTTCCTGTTTTGGAGCTTTTGAAGTTGAGAAATTGGTCTTGGACCAAAACATCTAGTGAACGGTGTCGGATGAAAATTCTGACAGTGTAGAGTTTAGGCTAGAAGGACCCTTGGTTTGGGTCCTGAGGCTTTCGAACTCGTTTTGGGATATTGGTCAGAAGTTAGTTAAAATATCACATTGTGTTTGGGGCCCATATTTTGTCGAAACAATCTCCGATGGAAATTTTGTTCAATTCAAAATTTCATTTTTGATTGGATAGCATAGTTCTTTTGTGTCCACAAGGTTCCAGATGGGCCGGAAGCACCCAAACAAAGTTTGAACTTTGGCTGGTTTTCTGGTACATTGCCCAATTGACCATCTTAGCGCCTAGGCAATGTCTCCTGAGCGGCCAAGAGTGGCGCACAGGCGAGGTCTTGGGCTGGCAGCATATAGGGCGCCTGAGCGGCTCCATTGGTGCCTAGGCAATGGCACCTTAGCAACAAAATGGGTGCCTAGGCGACCAATTTGGTCCTTTTTTATGTTAGCATCTTCCTCAACCCCAACTCGACACATGGGGAACGTTGATTTAAGGCCGGGGTTATTACGGTAATAGCAAGGTGTTCTTCACCTCGTCTGATTCTCATAACTTTCAAGCATCTCTCCCTTAATTTCTTCATTTAAGTTCTTTAATTTCTCTTATGTTGGGGCTGATTTGAGTCTTTGAGTCATGAGGGACCTAATGATGGGTCTAGTTTTGAGATTTCACTCGTGGCTTCCATAGGCCCGCTTTAGATTCGAATTTTGGCCCGAAATCCATTGTTACAATATAGGTATCATTTTATTCGTATTAACATGTAGATTATGATTTTAATAGTGCGAGATAGGCTATGAGGTTTGAGACTGCGGTTTGGCTGTGAGGTAGGCTATGGTCTACTCTTTTCTATGAGATTATGTATTGTATGAATCGCATACTAGGTAGGAATTATAAGATAGGTTTATAACTAGTTGTATCATGACTTGACCTATTTAGGGGATTTAGAATAGAAATGTAATTTGAGCCTTAGATTAGGATACCCGCTATGGTTGTAGGATTCTATTACATCTGATTGACTTGTTTAACCATAGATTGACATGAAGGATCCTTTAGTATAAGGCTTACCATTTTACATAATGAATTGGACGATATCCCCCAATTAGACCCTTTTAGTAGCTTTATACCCTTGTTTACCCTAGTTTTCCAAATTATGGTACTGATATCATGTTAATATTATATTGTTGGGCCTGAGGCAGTGGTTACAATACCAGTTGGACACCAGGTTAGTATTCTATTCTTTAAAAGGATGGGGTTTAGTTCTTAGACGCTGGGACGCTTACGTCTGTATTGTTTTAATACTTATGATGGCAAGCATACATTTAGAAGTATTTACGCTTATCTAGTGGTATGATTCCGATTAGAACCTTGATTTTTCTACTGTTTTCTAAAAAAGGATTTCTTCTCACTTTTTCACTTTTAAAATCAATTCTTTTAAAATAGAACTCATACCACCCTTATTATTGAATTATGATATTTTAAACTAAACTTACTACTTTGGAAACTTAGATCGATTTTGGTCCTGTTCCGATTCACTCTTTTTTCCACTTCTTATTCACTTCGATTGAGGGAGATTCCGACCTTTTCAACATGATTACACTGATTTAGTCCCGAATTTGATCTCGAGCTATGGAGTTATAGATTTATACTTTTTTAGTCTCGGTTCAATTTCGAGAACTTATTATACTCTTATATCTCTCTGGTACTGGATAAAGTAGATTGGTTATGATGGTTGTTGGAAGTCCTGATTCGGGACCAGGAAGTATATATGGATATCTCGAGATCTCTATGGATTCCTCTTTTCGGGGACCATATATTGGAAGGGGTGATATTTATAGGTCCTGCCTTACGAGCCGATGAGCCGAATGAGGTGTATATACTTGGTACAATTTGGTACTCAATTGTTATGGTAATATTGGTTCTTTTTTCATCCGTTTGTTCATATGCATTGCCTATCACCAGTATAATTGTTTGGCGCTTGTATCTATCGGACTTATGGTGTTGTATAGGTACAAGTTATGGTTGTTATTTGCTGAATATTTGTTTGTGCCTTTCATGCTTATGGGGGCCCGTTTAGGTTATTGGTTGCCCGGGTTAGCCGGTTACATTACTGTTTGATTATTCTTGTATAGTTCATGGCAGGCTGGTTATGGATTAGTACCTGAGGTTGTCGGTACGTTTTTGATTCCTTTTCTCATTGTTATGGTAAGACTTATCATTGCTAGATTACCTTATGATTATGCAAA
The DNA here is from genome assembly GCA_031232105.1 of Capsicum rhomboideum. NCBI lineage: Eukaryota > Viridiplantae > Streptophyta > Magnoliopsida > Solanales > Solanaceae > Capsicum > Capsicum rhomboideum. The sequence continues at coordinate 15,588,834 of CP124712.1, forward strand.
TTTTGAATAGAGACCCTGATTATGCTAGAGTTAGATCCTTTATTATTGATGACCCCTATGATGTTAGACTAGCTCTCTCAAGGTAGTACCTTCGTATATGGTTACCCATATAGTGCGATTGTATACCCACTCTTATCTAACTACTAGTTGTATATCATTTCCTTCTTTCTAACTACTATTGTAATTGTATATCCTTTTCTTCATTCTAATATTATATATAGACTGGCTACTTATAGTATCACGCTTTCGTTTCTAATTACTGGTAGAATAGGATAGTTTATTCTTTTTACTTCATTAGCATTATTATGTTTCGTTTCTTAGATGGTTGACTGTTAAATATGTTCCTACTTTGCATACTATTTATACTTGCATCATCTTTGGAGCTCAGTCAGCTGATGCCTACTGAGTACCTTATGTTTGGTACTCATACTACACTTTTGCACCCTGCAGATCATAGTATGAGTTCTCACCACTAATGTGTGCATCGAGTGGAGCTGTCATGGATCAGAGATTTGGGGTGAGCTCCTGACGTCCTGAGTTGTTCCTGCTCTCCCTCAATTGTTAGACTAATCATTATTTTGCATTTTGGAGACAGTTATGTATATATGTATTATGCTTACCATGTACTCTTGTTTTGTTAGAAGCTCTTGTCCTGACTTCATCAGGTTTTGGGTTTACGTCTATATATTAGTCTCTTTATTTTATTCAGTTTTTGCTGTTTTCTTCTTTTCTCTTGATAGTCCATTACTCATTGTTCCAGACTATGGGTCGGCTTACCTACTGGTGGAGTATAGTAGGTGTCATCATGACTCGAGAAATTGAGTTGTGACAATTAACACCTTAGAGCTATTTAATAGTAAGGTTGAAAGACAACTAAACATAAAGGTGAAAATAATCAGGTCTGATAGAGGTGGTGATTATTATGGAAGATATGATGAAACTGGACAACACCCAGGTCCATTTGCTAAATTCCTCGAAAAATATGGCATATATGCTCAATACACAATGCCTAGCACACCACAAGCAAATTGTGTGGTAGAAAGGCATAATCGTATATTAATAGATATGGTTAGGAGTATGTTAAGTAATTCATCTTTACCTCTTTCATTGTGGATGTATGCTTTAAGGACTGCCGTTTACTTGCTAAATAGGGTTCCTAGTAAAGCATTTCCAAAGACAGCTTTTGAATTGTGGACTGGTAGAAAATCTAGTTTGAGGCACCTACATGTTTGGGGTTGCTCGACAGAAGTTAGAGTTTATAACCCACAAGAAAAGAAACTGAATTCAAGAACAATCAGTGGTTCTTCATTGATTATTCAGAAAATTCAAAGCGGTATAGATTTTACTTTCCTAATTATAGTACTAAAATAGTTAAAACTGGAAACGCTAAGTTTATTGAGAATGGTGAAGCTAGTGAGTGTGAAGAACCACGTAAAGTAGAAATCAAAGAAGTTCGGGTGCGAATTCCTCTACCCTACACTTCTTTTAAACTTGTTGTTCCTGAAGTTATTATACAACCTAATAATCAACAAGAACAAAAAATGATTGCTTCTGCTAATCATGATGAAGACATAATTGATGAACCTACATTAGATGAACCACAAGAAGTAACATCAAGAAAATGTCAAAGACAAAGAAGACCTATTATTTCTGATGATTATTTGATATATCTACCCGAGTCAGAAGTTGACTTGAGAATTGATAATGACCTAGTTTCATTTTCACAAGCCATTGAAAGTAAAAATTCTGATAAATGGATAGATGCTATGAAAGATGAGTTGAAATCTATGGAACAGAATGAAGTTTGGGACCTGGTTGAATTTCCTGAAAGTTGCAAAAGAGTTGGGTGTAAATGGGTCTTTAAGACCAAACGCGACTTAACTGGAAACATTAACGTCAAAAGGCTAGACTTGTTGTCAAATGTTTCACTCAAAAAGATGGAATTGATTATAAAAAAGGATATTTTCACCTATCTCTAGAAAATATTCACTCAGAATTATAACGGCTTTGGTAGCTCATTATGACTTAGAGCTACATCAAATGGATGTAAAAGTAGCCTTTTTAAATGGAAATTTGAAGGAAAAAGTTTATATGAATCAACCTGAAGGGTTTTCAATTAAAGGAAAGGAACACATGGTATGTAATCTTAAGAATTCAATATACGAACTTAAACAAGCTTCCCGACAGTGGTATCTTAAGTTTAATGAAACTATTGTTACCTTTGGATTTAAGGAAAACACTATTGATCGGTGTATGTATCCAAAGGTCAGTGGGAGTAAGTTTATTATGCTAGTCCTATATGTTGATGACAGCTTTCTTGCTACTAATGATCTTGATTTGTTGCACGATACCAAGAAATATCTTTCTAATAATTTTGAAATGAAAGATATGCGAGAGGCATCCTATGTGATTGAGATAGAAATATTTCGAGATATATCAGAAGGATTATTAGGGTTGTCTCATAAAGCTATATTTATAAAGTATTAGAAAGATTTAGAATGGAAAAATACTCATCAAGTCCCGTTCTAATTTAAAAAGGAGATATATTTACCCTTAATCAATGTTCAAAGAATGAATCGGAACGTAAGCAAATGAATGATATTCCTTATGCATCAATAGTTGGGAGCTTAATGTATGGCAAACATGTATAAGACCAGACATCAATTTTGTTGTTGGGATGTCAGACAGCTATCAAAGTAATCTTGTGATGGATCACTGGAAGGCTGCAAAGAAAGTGTTACGATACATGCAAGGAACGAAAGATCATATGCTCACTTATAGAAGATTTGATCATCTCGATGTGGTTGGATATTCAGATTCAGATTATGTTAATTGTGTGGATACAAGAAAATCTACATTTGGATATTTATTCCTATTAGTAGGAGGAGCAATATCATGAAAGAGTGTGAAGCAGTCTGTTATAGCTGCATCCACTATGGAAGCTGAGTTTGTTGCATGCTTTAAGCCACATTTCAAGCTAATTGCCTATGGAACTTTATTTAAGGATTAGGCTAGTTGACAATATAGCCAGGCCACTGAAAATATATTATGATAATACTGCAATAATCTTCTTCTCTAAAACGATAAGTATTCGAATGGTGCGAAACTTATGGAATTGAAATACTTTTCGATTAAAGAAGTCCAGAAACATAAAGTGACAATTGAACATATTAGCACCCAGCTTATGATTGTTGATCCTTTGATGAGAGGATTATCGTCCAAAATATTTGTTGAATATGTTGAAAGAATGAGCATTATCAATGAAAATGAATGACTTTATCTAAAGACTTACTATGTTCATGCAATTGACACTTTGAGCTCAATTGTATATGTTTATGTTATTTCCTGTTTTCTCTTGTATACATTATATTGAGAATGAAAATGACGGGTTCTAGCTTTGATTAAGTATTTTAAGCATTATTGATGGACCATTATGTATTTATAAAGGTTGTGTTGGATAATAGAGTAATATTGTAGTACATAGAAGGGACTACATCAAATAAAAGAATGTATAACCACTATGACTCATATTAGTTAATTTATTCTATAACAACGAAAGTTGTTTCCAATAAAAGGAGAATTTGGCATCTGATTGTGCACATAATAATTAAATTTTTAAACCATTAAGTTAATAATGATACACGTGAGCCAAGAGGGAGAATATAGGTTTTGGCCACATGGGTCATATTGTTTTATTTTGATTTAATAAATAATAATTATTAAATTGCTAAAACCTTATTGGTTGTAGGAAAATTAAAACTTTCCATTACCCACTTTGATGGGAAGTGGATAGTAATTGTTTGGTACTCGCTTTGCCTATTAAAAAGAAAAAGAAAAATAACCTACTCCATCTACATTATTCTGAAATACACTAGGTAAAGACAGAGAAAGAAAAACTTACTAGTTTTGTCAAAAACAAAAGATCTAAGTGTTTTCGCTTAATTTTCAGTCAAGAAGAAAGTTATGGCCGGCTCGGGTATGCTTCTTGACTGATTTTTTGCTATATGGGAAAATCATTAAGTTCTATGATTTTAAAATCATGTATATCCTTACACTGAATTCTCAAGAAACATCTAAAAAATAAGGGCAACTTAGTAAACTAATATCTTAAATTTATTATTTTTCTTAATGGGCATAAAACGAGCTAAACCAATACTTATATTGGGGTGGAGGGAGTTGTGGTTGCTACAAAATTGCAATACTACCACCTCACGTCCCACATTTCATGAAAAAGCACCTACAGTAGAAAGACAAATCAATTATATCTTTCAATATTTCCGACATGCCAATATTGACATTGATGGTACGTAAATGTAACTCGTTCTCCAAACAATTACTCAAATTTTTTATAGCGCTTCTCGTAAGACTTGTTGGGAAACCCATTATCGGACTTGATTAATTGCCTTTTGCCATTCAAACTAAATCATCTCATTTTTTGTAATTTTCTAATTATTCCAAAATATTATAAGTTGAATGAATCAAATTCAATTTTTTTTCTTGTTCTATCTTGAAATATTCATTTCATGCAAAATTGCTCGACTTCTATTTCTACTTTTCTTACGCAAAAATGAGCTTTTTCAAATTGTTCAATAGCTTCCCAACCCATGCCTCCATATAATTCTTCTGAATTTCGAATAACATTCAAAAACCTCTATTTTCGATTAGCTAATAAATTATTTAAAGAAAGTAGAATCGCAAAGAAAACAAAATAAAAGAGTAATGACCTGACTTAATTCATGACCAAGGAAGAAAGGTCCGTCATCAAATTTGTAGAGAGCTTTTTCCAAGTAATCAATTTGTGCTCCTGATACAAGTGTGAATTACAGCTAAATTTACACAAGGAATTCTTGCCAAGAATACATGAGTTTGAAGTGCCAAAGTACAAAAATTATTGGGAAAATGGACATATATTATTTATTAAAACATTTCAGATTTTAATTATGGGAAAAGGACACCACATGACCACTTTTGAAAATTATTTCCATTGAAAGTAGCCATTTCAAAGTTATCCCATTAATGGGCCACTCGCTCCAAACTATTTCCACCAAGTGGCCAATCAACCTTTTTAATTCCACGGGCTGGCCATTTCTAATTTTGGGCCATTATGGCCCATTTTTTAAAAGGTAGTTCATAGTTTTCAGAGTTTTAATTTATTTTTTTGCTGCATTTTCTTGGACAAAATAAATCTGTTCTTTTTTTAAAAAAATCGAATCCAATTGTATAAAAGTTATATAACTATTGTATAGAATATGTATAAAAATTGTATAGTTATTGTATAAAAATTTATGCATATGATGTGTATAAGACTGTATTATTGTTGTATACAATATGTATGTATATAAGATATATGTACAGAACAATAAATGTGGTATAGGGAGTGTATCAATATGGTATAGGGGTTGTATCAATATGATATAAGGACTGTATCAATATGGTGTAAGGATTGTATCAATATGGTATATGGATTGTATCAATATGATATAGACACTATATATGCAAAGATTTTTCTGTATAAACTATATGAATGTGGTATGACGACTGTATCATTATGGTATAAGAACTGTCTATACCATAATGATACAAATGTATGCAATAAACAAAAGTTAATTTCAATTATCTGAATAATAATTGCAGCTAAAAAATGCATAAAATGTGTATAATTATTGTAAGAAATATATATATGTATCATTGTTGTATAAAATATGTTATTTTTATATAAAAAATAAAAATACACTTTTTTGTATTCAATTATAAAAAAGGAGTAGCAGTTACAATATCACAAATTTATATGTGATTGTTAAAGAAACTACAAAATTTCATCTTATTGTTTTTTTGGTAGAATTAAAAAAATAAATAGGAGAATAGTTTTTAAAAAACAACAACAAATAAATAATAGTTTTTAAAAAAAGCAACAACAAATAAATACCAAAAAAAAAAAAAAAAGCAAAAGCATCCGCCGTCGAAAAAAAGGAAAGGGTAACAAAAAGGGGAGTCTCAGCCGCCTTTTCAAATGGCTAGAAATAGGAATTTAAATTCCTTGGCTATTTTGTGGGAATTGTTTGTCCGAGTGGTTACTTTTATCCTTTTCCCTTTAATTATTTTGGGTTGTATAGTACTTAGTTCATAAACATGAGCCCAATTATAATACGGAAACGGTTCAATATTGCATCGCATTTTTAGAAATAACTCATTTATGTCATCCATTAAAAGTTTGGCTCATCTATATCACTTTTATTATAAAAAAAAGTTCATTCATGACATTATTTTTTAATGGTGGTTTTGCAAAACTATTTTTGCCACGTGACCTCTTATTAGAGGTCCACGTCACCAAATTCAAATCAACCAAAATTACTCTAGATTAAAACTAAAAATCAAACACAATAAATTAAACCCGACCATGGGTAGTTGTATCATTGACGCTGCCCTAGCCTTGTGACACAGATTCATGTGAACCTAGTAACTTTTGTTCAAATACTATACTTATATTAAGAAATTCACAAATATTTATAAATGTTTGATTGTAAATCCAATTATTATTATATATTAACTTAAAGGACGTTGTATGAATCCATAAACTTCAATTCTTGAATTCACCTATGAATAGTTATCTCATGATGTCTTCATCTGGAAGAAGGACAGTAACGAAGAAGACCTAGTTTGTCCATAATCCGATATAGCTAAAACATGTACGCCGCTCGATACTACTAATCCTTATTCATTCTATACCTTATTATCATCAATCTAAGAATTTATTATGTTAATTAGCTAACAACCCCCCCCCCCCCCAACCGCGCACACACCACACCACCCAAAAGAAAAAAAACCTCACCGGCCTGTTTCTTTGCATCTCCTTTGAATGAACCATATACTTCCTTGACGAATGTACCACTATAGGCTATCAATTCTTCAGCAAACCTCTGCTTTTCTGGATCCTACGTCAATTTACAATTTTATGTCAAATATAGAACTTATCCTTGGGTCCATTGTCAAAATGCTCCTAAATATTTCCTTCCACTTAATAGATCTCAATTGTCCTTAATTTTAATTGTGGTGTTAAAGATGTCCCTCCTCCAACATGTTGGACACTAATTGAAATTAGAATAGGCTGAGAAAATGACTAAGAGATTATTAAAAAAGCCCTTTGTTATAACGCAATTAAGAGATGAAATATGCTAAACATATAATTAAATAGGTGGTACTGATTTATTTGTCGACGTGAATATTAGGACCAACCCATAAATAATCCAACCCAACCAAATTTGTTTGTTCCGCAATTGTTGGGCTAGATTTCTAATGATCCATCATTGTTAAAGGATGAAGAAGTTGAGTTGAACCTAAATTTAGAATCAGTTGGAGTGTGTTTGCATTGATTTTGAACAAAAAATTGCAACTTCAAACAAAGGAGACATTATTGTCTTTTGAGTCAACTCATCATAAAACGTGAAGCATCTTAGGAATTGGGTATGAACAAATAATTGCTAGTTGTTTTGGGCTATAACCCGAATGGGTTGAGATATTTATAGTTGAGGGGCCATTAAATAAATCAGTGTGAGCATTTGTTTAACTCGAACATTAACGTTAAGGGCAATTGAGATCTACTAGGTGGAGAAGAGACATTTTTAATCTAAAAACTAACTCTAAGAACAATAATTAGAAGAAACGTAAATTTAAACCATTTAAAGGACATTTTTAACTCTCTTTTTTTTTCATTAAGTAAAAGGGCAAAGGTGAAGGAAGAATAGTCAGTAGTAGGAAAAAAGAAAAACTCTGTTGCTTACATCAGGCAAAAGAGATGGCCCTTCAAAGTTATTATCAACATATTTGATTAGATCCAAACTCTCCCCAATAACTTTGTTGTTGTGCTCCAAAGAGGGTACCTACAGTAACCAATATTTTAGTTATTAAAACTTCTGTTGGACTATATGAAATTGAATAATTTTACCTTTCATTAAAAGTAGGTATCGAATCTACCCTTACTATTATCAAAAAGTGGTCGAAATTTGTCCTTTTAGACTAACGTTTTAGTTAACATTTTATCCCAAATGATCTGTCATCTGTCCTGATTAATAGTTTATTTGGCCAAATTGATAAAATAAATTTATTTTGAAAAATATACAGTTGGTGATAATTAATTTTTATTTGACCAATAAATTTTAAAAATATTTTGAGCAGCAATTAGCGTTAGACCAAACTTTTCAAAAGTGTTTCTAAGTATATTTTTCTCAAAAATGTTTTTCAAAAAGAAGAATTAACCTAAATAGCTATCTACCCACTGATTAAACTAAAATAGCCGGTGAATTTATAATATATGTATAATCCATGTATAATATGTGTATGATTGTATTTAATCAGTGTATACAGGCTAGAAAAGTAAGTGATAACTATTTGTGTAAGGATCCCTTTCAAAAAAGTATTTTTCGGAGAAAAACTACAATATTAGCTTCTGATCTTCTACTCCTCATAAACACTTATTTTCTTCCAAAATCTTGGCTAAACACCTCACTTTTAAAAAATAAATATTTTTAAAGAAAAAATAAATATTTTAAAAGAAAAAATAAACATTTTTTTAAAAAAAATAAGCATTTTTAATCTTCCTAAAGCTTGACCAACCAGACTATAAATAACTAGATTTACCCTTACACACTTTACAAATGATTCAATTATCTCTCCTCCACCACCACCTCTCCACCTGTTTGCCACCATAGTCTATCTTAAATGAATCACTAGCTAGCTCAGGAATATGCATATTTTTCATGTTTATGATTTTTCAACACATCATGTATATTGCATAGTTTCTAAAATCTACTTATTATCACAACTGATCATTTGGAATAAAAATTCTAATTAAAAAAAGCAAAAAAAATCAGGTCATCAATCCAAAAAGGTAATTTTTAGCCACTTCAATAACATTAGGGATAGATTCGAGATTAATTTTTAACAAAGGATAAAGTTATTCAATTTCACATAATTCAAGAATAGTTTTAACTTTTTTCAATGTCAAAATGTTAGGTCAAGGCTTTACACATGATATAATAATGAATGGGTGGGTGAAGAACAACTTTGTGTTTTCAAAACAATTACCTTATTTTCTGAGTAAACATTTTCCTTGTACCAAGCAGGCCTATTCTAAAGGTCTATTGGAACTAACTTGATCTTATCTTGCAAACCCTGAAATTCAAGATGTTCTAACTTTATTTAGTTAACATTTGTTTTTTTGATTCAGACATTGTTGATGAAATAAATGATCAAAGCTCTGATACCATGTAGAGATGGAAAGCAAATGAGAAAATATTTCTATCTGACATGTTGGAGTTCCATATCGATGAACTAACTCAAGAGCGGAGAATAGTCAAAGACCATATATGGAGACCAACGACATTTGAACCCATCGATGTGGGGGTCTAGTTCTTTTCTATAAATACAAATACTATACAACTGAAAGTTACACATTGAAAATACACAATAATATTTTCTCATTTGCTTTTCATTTTTTCAGACATCAATTTCTTAATCTTTTAAAACCAAAATTTTCTATGATCTAGTGGTAAGAGCAAAGTTCATGCGGTGTGAGTTATGCGCACGTCGAAATTATAATCCTGATGTATACAAAAACCTGGTGTTTAAGCATGAACTACGAGGTACTAGTACATCAAATGAGTTTAAAAGACTTGTTTTAATCAAGTTGAAATATCTGGACGAAATCCCGTGAAGTAAGGGGTTTGAAAAATGAAACAAGTAGAAATATATATTAACTATCCTGCCAAAAGATTGTTAGACGGAGCAAAGCATATGAGACAAATTACAAACTATAATGAAATAAACCTTGATATTCCTGGTAATCCACACTCGTTGAGCATAGGGCCCCTGATAATTGATGTACAACCTTAAGAGCGAAAACAACATATCTTCATTTAACAACATAATGAAAAAACCTTTTTATTTTTGCTACAGGCAGAGAAGAGGCGGGCACCACGATTGTTAAAAAAAAATAGAGATGAACAATAAGAGACACTACTAAAAAAATGGTGAATTTCCAATGAAATCGATCAGAAATTGGCTTGTCGGAAAACATCTCAATGGACTTTTCATAATGATGAGCCAATTTCTGATGAGACCTTCATTGGAAATTCACCTTTTCTTTTAGTAGGAGAGAAGGTTAATTAAACCTGGTAGTTCCATCAAAGAGAGACGGGGGTTGGGAAGTAGAATCAAAAGAGGGCAGTAAAGCTTCTTGTACACTTCTACACAAATAGAACCAAAATACACATACAGACATTCATATTCAACCATCACTAAATCCAGAATTTTAAATAAATAATGATCTTGGTATACCACCCACTACTTTTATTTTAATAAAACGTGTTGTCTGGATCATATATATATATATTTATATAGTTTTTCTCTTTTGTGTGTTTACTTCTTCTCTTTTTGAATTTTCTTAGTAAAAGATTGTGTCTCGGCGATCATTTCATAATTCATATACAAGAGTTGAGTAAAAGCTAATGTATTGTTTCTTGTGAACCCATCTTATACTCTAGATCCTCCATTGCTCAGAACTTTCTGCTCACCTGAGTTTCACCCAACATACTCTTCTAATCACTACTTTTCAAATTTAATATAGTAGCAGACTAGCAGTTATAAATAAAACAAAGTAAATAAACACGTAATATATCAATGTTTATTAAGTTGATTGACTACATGAACTTTTTTCTTTTTGATAAGAATTTAATTTCCCAAGTTTTCCCCTACCCCCAATATAATTAAATAAATAAATTGTAAGTTGTATCTATTGCTAACAAATTAAACTAGCAGATCTATTTAAACAGAAGGGAAAGAGTAAGCTAAAGATCACTTACTTACGAGGGTGATCTTAGTTCAATTAACTGACTATCTGAATTTTTACTTTTTTGATGAGGGTTCAATTCTTTATCTTATAATCCTTTTGCCTGTTGCTTCCAATGTAATAATAATAATAATAATAAGAAGAAGAAGAAGATCACTTACAGGATAGCCATTTGTGGTAATTTTTTCCACTAAAGCTGGAGAATTGGGGTGGAGCTTTATAGGAATATGAGTATGGTGTGTGAGCACAACAGTGACAAAGTTATGCCAGAAATTGGAGGGAATTTTTTAATGGGAGTGCTGATTCACGTGAACCAAAAGAAATCATTGCCCACTGGCCACTGATAAAGGAAATCAACACAATTAATCACACTATTATAGTGACAAAAATTATTTAACAGCAAATAATGTAGAGACTTGAGAGTGTATATTTTAGATTATAGATTAAACCTAATACCTTAGTAAAATATAGCAAATACATTTCTACTATATAGAGGCGGCATGTTAGACCTGCTTGGGTCAACATGCCTGCTTCATCAACGTAGCATTAATGGTTGTACTAACAACAATGTCAATTATACTTATTTCTTTCATTTTAATTTGTTTGTTTTATTTTTTAATCTGTTATGTATTTTAAAATTACACAAAAATTAAGTTAATTTACAATAATTAACGACTTAAAATTTTTTAAAGACATAAAAATTTTGGTTGACTCCCAAAATTTTATCAGTGCTACATAAATGGGGATAGAGGAAGTAAGATATATTATTTGAAAATGACGTAAAAAAATCATAAATCACAATAATTAATAACTTAAAATATTATAGATATATAATTTTTTTGATTGATTCTCTAAATACTATCATAGTCACATAAATTGAGACAGAGAGAGTAATATATATATATATATTATATGAAACTTAATAGCAAGTACTATAAATCACAATAATTAACAAATATGTAAAACCTATATATAAAATATTCGATCGACTCTCTAAATTCCATCAGTGTCACATAAATTAGAACAAAGCGGGTAACATATATCATCTGAAAGTTATGTAAAAGTATTATAAATCACAATAATTAACAACTTAAAGTATTTAAAAATCATATAAAAATCTAAAAATTATATAAAAAATTTGATTGACTCTCCAAATTTCATCAGTGACACAAAAATAAAAAGGCGAGAGTAACATATATTATCTAAAATTTATATAAAAAGTATTATATATCACAATAATTAACAACTTAAAATATTTAAAATTAAACAAAAAAATTGATTGAATCTCCAAAATTTATCAGCATCATATAAATTGAGACAAAAAAGTAGAATATGTTGGGCCCATGCTGGTACGGGCTCCTATGTCTAGTGATAGAGAAAAAGGGGCTATCTCTTGTCTCTACGCCTACATAAAAAGGTGCTCTGACCCATAAGGATTTTACTAAGTAGAATCCGTAGAAGCTCAAAAACCTTAGCCAATTCCTTTTTCCTTTGCCTTGATACTGAAATTAACTAGGCCTTCCTTTTCCCTGAGATAATTACCGTTAGCCGAGGCAGGGAGTTGAGAAGACGTAACAAAAAACATCACGAGTCTTTAATTGCGCCATACTTGTCCAATGAGTCTGAGGTGGTATTTACTTCTCTAAAGTAGTGATGCACATTGACATTGAGGCTCACTACTTTTATTTGAATTTAAACAATCCAATTTTGTAGCTTGCATGAGAATTTATGTAATGACCCTCCAGGTTATTTTCTGCATTTTCATACTTTTTTTGAAATTAGAGCTTTTTTATAGCTGCCCCAGGTCATTTATTACTTATTGGGACTGACAGTTTGGTTACGGTGCAGTTCGTTTGTTTTTTATAGTCATTTTCCAGTTTTGGAGTTTTTAACGTTAAGAAAATGGTCTTAGGCAAAACTTCAGGTAAACGGCCTCGGATGCTAATTCTGACGGTTTTGTTAGCTCCAAAATGTTGATTTTTAAGCTAAGGGACCCTTGGTCTAGGTCTCGGGGTTTTCTGACTCATTTTGAGCTATTTGGTGGATTTTGATGAAAAATAGAATCTTGGGTGTGGGATCCACATTCTATCAAAACGACATCGGATGGAAATTTCAATGGTTTCGTTGAGATCGGAACGCCAAGTTTGGTAGGGTAGCATAGTTTATTTTGTGCACAGGGTACTGAATGAATTTCGAGTATCCGGTCGGAGTCCATTAGGACATAACCAAATTTTCTGGTGCCAAATGTTGGTGCAGCCGCTTAAGTGGCTTGGAGACCACTTTAGCGGTAGCCTCTTTAGCTGCTCAGGACTACTTCAGCGGTGGCTGGTTAGCTGAGGCAGGATCGCTTAAGTGCCCTTGTTACCGCCTTAGCATGTAACGACTCGAGACTACCCCCTTGTCGTAACACGGTTCTTAGAGTCACAAGTGACCTCAAGCTAACCCATGGCCTGGCATGACACTATGAATACTGAAATAAACTGGAAATCACTGATGCGAAAATTAACAATCTGAATAATAAGTTTGGCAATAAGCCCAAGTGGCAATATCTGAATCTAAGCTGAAAACATAATCTAGCTGTCTGTCTGAAAGCCTCTAAATAAGATGAGTAGTTGGGACAAGTACCCAACTAACTCTAACTGTCTGAAACAAAAATAATACTGAAAAGAAATGCTGATAGCTGTCCCTCGAATGATGAGAATTCACCAAAGAAAGTAAAATAATACAACACAAAGAAAGTATGTGGTCAGTACTTTGAATGTACTAAGCATGTGAGATATGCATGATCAAATATAAGCTAACTATGGTGGAGGTAACATTGTAAGCTGAACATAAAGCTGAGACATACAAACTGATACAATGACCAAGTAATAAACATATAGTGGTATAAAAAGCTGAACAAACAGAATACAAGGTCATATATATATATATCTGAATCTGAACCATGGACTATTAGAGCTACCGTTAACCGACATACCCCAATCTAAGCTAATTAGGGTTTAACCTATAACCCCAGCTGAAAGGGTGTTCAGTACCTTGCCAAGGGTACGAACACTAACTGACGTGGATCCACTAAACTGATTTTCAAAAGGACTAAGGTTTCAAGCCTGGTCTGACAGGTGACCTCTTAGAACCTACGATGGCGCTGTAGTTCTGGGACTTAGGGACTGTTATTAAAAATCTCGGCCTAACTAACGGGTGAGCCTTCATCCCTACGTCCGCTCGGTGCTAAGTACTACACCCAACTGAATAACAACTGATAACTAGAATGCTCAGTAATATTAATATTCTGAAGACTGAATATAAGTACCTTATCTGAAAACATTCAACTCATGAAAACTGAAAGATTGAATATTCATAAATATATGTATGAAATCCTAGGTCATCGGGTGTTCATAACCCGCCATCTCTGAAGAATGCAATTACTATGACAATTCCCATAAACTGAATAAAATAAGGAATTTTATAACTCAAGTTCGAGAATTATGGATTACATAATATAATGAGGGATTGCAATTATAGACATGTAATGATACTGAAATTCATGGTAAAACATGGATTTATATCTCAATGATAACAAGGAACTAAATTATCAAGGAATTCACAATATTCATGAACCCTAGGCTCTGAGGAAGGAATTAAAATGAGGATTTGAGTTAACTTTTGGACTCAGTGAGTGAAAGGAAACCCATTGATGAAATCCCACATACCTGGAGATGAGAACCTTGAAGAAATCTTTGAAATTGGAACCTGAGATTGGAGAACCCTAGTTTTCCCTGAAGAGGACGAAAATTGCCTCTTTCTCTTGTTTCTAACTAAGTGTCTAATGTTTTCTATGTAATGAGGGACTTAGGGTAATATTAATCTTAATAATCAGCTTTGGGGTGTCTTAAATGATGTAGTTTTGAGAAAAGACTGCAAATCCCCTCATAAAACATAACTGAAAATCTGTGGAATTGAGTCGTACGGACCATCCCATTATCGTGGGACCTACCTACAACCATGAGTGGTGTTTGTGGTTGGGTGGACGAACTGGAGGCTCTTTGTAATTGATCAGACGAGCCATGGTACAATCGTGGGACCCACCTACGATCATACCTTGGCTCGTTGGTTGAAAGTCCAAGCTGAATGAGCTTTAGGACTCACGATCGTACCTAAGATTGTGATTTCTAATAAAGATCATGGTACCCTTTCGTGGTTGGGAGGTATACTTGACAAATCTCAGGTTTTTGGGGCTGTTTCATGCAGACGAGACCATTGTACGTGGTTTCTAACCACGATCGTGGTTTCTGTTCATGGGTTCTCACTGCTAGATAGTGCTTCACTAAAATGGCTATAACTCTGAGCTCCATAATCGGATTAAGGTAAAACTAGATGTGTTGAAAAGAGGACTCAAATACCTTTCATTTAGTGGGTCTTGAGATAAAAAAAAACTCCAGAATCGAGGAGTTATACTCATTTGAAGTTGACTATAGAAGGATTCTTCACAAGAAATCA
This sequence comes from Capsicum rhomboideum, assembly GCA_031232105.1. Lineage (NCBI taxonomy): Eukaryota > Viridiplantae > Streptophyta > Magnoliopsida > Solanales > Solanaceae > Capsicum > Capsicum rhomboideum. Next base: position 15,604,174 of record CP124712.1, read on the forward strand.
ACCGGTAAGAAAGGTTTCAACTTGTCTATGAGCTAGAAGTTACTTGTGTCCTTAATATATGTATAAATCACTTCTCGTACTAACAAAATATGAAGTTTGATTCTATATGTAATTGATGTGTGGTTCTAATCTTAGGTTGGATTTTTCGGGTGTTACATTATCTCCCCCTTGGGGTCATTCATCCCCGAATGAAATCTAACTAAGTTGGAATGTTAGGGAAAGAGCTAAAATCCCAACACTGAATTTTCTAAGAGCTGAATATTAGCATGATAACCACGTCTGTAACTAACACATGGACTAAAATAGACAAATGAATGCATGCTGTGACATAAGATTAACTGAGTGGCATGAGGCAGAAAGAATTAATTAAAGGAAAACTATTACCTCATGCTGGAACTGAGTTCGAAGGGAAGAGATGGGGGTACTTGGTCATCATATCTGCCTCTGCTTCCCAAGTAGCTCCCTCAACTGATTGATTCTGCCAAAGAACCTTTACCAAAGCAATCTTAATATACTGGAGTGATAGCTGTTATTATAAGAAAACTCAATCAAAGGCAAATGATCATCCCAACTACCCTTGAAATAGATCATACACGCTCTCAATATGTCTTCTAAAGTCTGAATGGTCTGCTCTGCCTGACCATCTGTCTGTGGATGAAATGCCATACTAAGATGAACTTGGGTACCAAGATCCTTCTGAAATGTCTTCCAGAATCGAGAGGTAAACTGAGTACCTCTATCTGAAATAATAGACAAGGGGACTCCATGCAATTTCACCAACTCTCTAAGGTAGAGTCTAGCACAATCCTCGGCTAAATCATGTTGTCTGCGAGTACAAGGTAACCCTGTGATGAAGTCCATATTCACCCTTCCCACTTCCAAGTAGGAATACTGATATCCTAAAGCATACCCCCAGGTATCTGGTGCTTAACCTTAACTTGCTGGCAATTCGAACACTTATCCAAAAATTCTAAGATATCCTTCTTCATGGAATTCCACCAATAGACTTCCCGTAGATCACAGTACATCTTAGTGGCTCTTGGGTGAATAGAATACCGAGAGCTGTGAGCTTCTGTTAGCATCCACTGTCTCAAGTCATCCACATCTCGAACACATAGTCTGCCTTGATAATGAAGAACACCATCTCCCACTTGGGAGAAAACCTCAACCTTCTGACTCTAGACCGCTCCTTTCAACTTGAGTAAAATAGGATCACTATCTTGCTTTTCTTTCACTTCAGCTATCAACGAAAATTCTGAACTATTCTAAACCAAGATATTAGCTTTGGCTGAATCAACCAACCGAACTCCTTATCTAGCAAGCTGGTGAACCTCATGAAATAACTCTTTCTTTTCATCCTCTATGTGATCAACACTTCCTATCATCAACCTACTAAAAGCGTCAGCCACAACATTGATTTTATCCGAATGGTACAAGACACTCATATCATAATCCTTCAACAACTCTAGCCATCTACTCTGACAATGATTAAATCTTTCTGACTAAACACATACTGAAGGCTCTTGTGATTCGTAAACATGTCAACATGAACCCCATAGAGGTAATGCCTCAAAATTTTTAAGGCAAAAACTACCGCTTCCAACTCAAGATCATGAGTCAGGTAATTCTTCTCATGAGGCTTGAGCTATCTAAAGGCATATGCTATAACCTTCCCATGCTGCATCAAGCCACAACCAAGGCCAACCCTGTAAGCATCACAATAAGCCACAAACCCATCTGAACCCTTTGGCAGCGTCAAAACTGGAGCGAAGGTAAGTCGATTCTTTAACTCTTGAAAACTCTTCTTGCTAGAATTGGACCACTGAAACATGACTTTCTTCTGAGTCAATCTAGACATAGGACAGGCAATAGAAGAAAATCCTTCAACAAACTGTCTGTAGTAACCGTCTAAGCCTAAGAAACTCCTGATATCTGATGGAGAGATGGGTCTAGGCCAATTTCTAACTGCTTTGGTCTTTTGAGGATCAACCCGAATGCCTTCACCAGAAATGATATGACCAAGGAATGCTACTGATTTCAACCAGAATTCACACTTACTGAACTTAGAGAATAACTGGTGATCTTTGAGGGTCTACAAGACAATCCTAAAGTGTTTTGCATGTTCATCCTCACTTCAAGAATAAACTAGGATGTCATCAATAAAGACAATGACGAACATGTCCAAGTACTTCTTTAACACCCTGTTCAGCAAGTCTACAAAAGTTGCAGGTGCATTTGTTAATCCAAAAGACATAACAACAAATTTGAAGTGGACATATAGAGTTCTGAAAGCTATCTTTGGAATGTCACATTCTCTGACTCTGAGCTGATGATAGCCGGATCTGAGGTCTATCTTAGAGAAGCAATTGGCACCCTGAAGTTGGTCGAACAAGTCATCAATATTGGGAACGGGATACTTATTCTTGATTGTGACTTTGTTCAACTGACGGTAGTTGATGCACATTCTGAGAGAATCGTCTTTCTTGCGTACGAAAAGAACTGTAGCACCCCATAGAGAGATGTTGGTCCTAATGAAACCCTTGTCAAGGAGATCTTTCAACCGTTCTTTCAATTCCTTAAGATCGACTACAACCATTCTGTAGGGTGGAATTGAAATAGGTTGGGTATCTGGAAGAATATCTATTTCCAAGTCAATTTCCCATTCGGAAGAAACTCTCGGCAGATCTTTGGGAAACACTTCTGGGAGCTCATTAACCACTGGAACTGACTCAAAAGTTGGGGTCTCAGACTTTGAATCCTTAACCCGAAAAAATGATAGATTCATCCTTTGGAAATTATTTTTTTAGCCTTAAGGTAAGAGACAAACCGAACTATAGGCACTGAGGTACTACCCTTCCACTCTATGACTGGCTCGTTTAGGAACTGAAACTGGACTAATCTGTTTCTATAATTAATTGAGGCATAAGAAGAGTGGATCCAATCCATGCCAAGAATAACATCAAAATTGGTCATGTCTACCTCTACGAGATCAACGAAGGTGACTTTCTGAGAAACTATGACTGGGCAATTTTTGTATACCTGTCTAACTATGACTGAATCACCGACTGGAGTAGAGACTGAGAAACGTTCTGTACCATGACCCAAAAACTAGGTCATGATGGTATTTGTCGCGGCTCAGCCTTGAAAAGCAAGTCGATCACCTAAAATGGAAAGAATACGAATAATAAAGGAGAAATAAACAAAGGCAAGACTTATAGAACGAAGTCAGGCCAATACAAGTACAACAATATAAATAAGTCTGAAAGAAATAACGTAAAATCTCCCAAAATCTGGTGTCAAAAGTGTAGAGCATCTAATACAATCCAAACATTTGAAAATACTACATAAGTCTCTCTTTGATAGGAAATAAAGGCATAACATAGGATAGAGGAGGTCCGAAAGTCAACTTTAGTCCCTAAAGCAACCCAGTACATCGAGCACAGTCTCCGAAAAAGCACGATCAGCCACCGCGGGTCGTACTCGTACCTAGATTTACACCAAAGGGCATAGTAGGGGTGAGTACTGTCGTGCCCCATTTTTTCTCGCGAAAAGCGGGTTTCGACGTGACAACTCTTTTTGGGATGGTTTAGAGTGAAGAGTCGCCACCTAACGAATTAAGGTGCGTTAGGACACCATTCTAAACTAATTACGATTAAATAATTAGTCTACGTCAACCAGAAATTCGGATAAGGGTCTAGGTTACCTCGAAAGGAAGGTGTTAGACACCTTTCGAGGTCCACAAATGTGGATCCCGACCGAACTTGTATATTACGTGGGAAAATTCTATGTGATAAACAAAGGTCTATTATTTTATTAACCTAATGTTAACTAAGTGTTTAAATAGGGAAAATATAATAAACAAAATTAAACATACAACTTAGTTATTATCTAATTAATAATTAACTACGTGATGAAGTAGTAAAAATGCATAAATAAATAAAGGAATTTAGAGAAGCGAGATAGAAAGACACAAAATTATAAGGGAAAAAATTCATTAAGTTTTACCTAAACTACCCCAAACAATTGAACATTCAAAATAAGATAAAGAATACCGATTTAGAAAAAAAGCTTTCAGACCAGGAGTGAATTTTAGCCTATTCGGATCAACGCCCGATTTATTAACAGATGACAATGCCATATGTCGCATTGTCGGATTCTGCTCGGGTCAACCTCCATCATTTTTGATTTTTCTACCTACCCCGCCTAGTTTGGTTATCAAGCCTAAAGGCGTTCTATAGAAATGACAAAATTAACATTCCCTAAGATGCCTACCCGCCCCAACCTGATGTCCAAGAGGCATTGAACTAACTATTTTGGATTGAGTTATAGACAAAACAAAGCCTAGGCTACCTAATTAGACTCGAGATTCTCGTCACACAAAACACGTAGGACTTACAAGTAACACATAATGGTTTCATAGAAGCATCTTGATTAATTAGAGTTAATTAGTTGACCGACATTTTTGAAAAGATAATTATCCATTTTTACGTAATTGAGACCTATAGGCATGATTTCTAAGCGAGGCGTATTAAACAAGGTGTTGGAAATTAATTTTTGAGTTGCGGAAGAATTAATACAAATGCTGAAAGTTAATTAAAAGTGCTGAAAATAAATTTAATGATGCTGGAAATTGATTGTGAGTTGCAGAAAAATTAATAAAAATGCTGAAAAGTTAACTAGAAGTGTTGGAAACTTAATTTTTTTTAAAAAATACTGAAAATAAATTTAATAACTCTGGAAATTGCTGAAAATGATTTCTTAAGTGCTGAAAATTATTTAAAACTTGCTAAAATATTTTAAAAGTTGCTGGAAATTGACTTTAATTGCTGGAAAATAATTTACTATGCTAGAAATTAATATTTTAAATGCTGAAAATTGGCTATTATATGCTAGAAATTAAATAAGCTTGCTGAAAATTATTTTAATAAATGCTGAAAAACTATATAAACTTGCTGAAAACTGTTTTAATAAATGCTGAAAAATATTATATTTTATTACTTTTTTTAGGTGCTGAAAATTAGTAAATATATCCAAAAAAAATAAAATATATTTAAACATGCTGACAAACTAAGTAGACATGCTGGAAATTAAGTGAATATGCTGGAATTAAATTAAATATGTTGAAAATCAATTTTGACATGCAAAAGAAAAAAAAAATTAATTAAACACACTTACATTAAATTAACACATTCGAAGTTAATCTAATATGTCCGAAGGTTAGTTAATGATCCAAAAAATGATTTCTACGCGATAAAATAATCAATTAATTATCCTAGATTGTTCGCCTAAGTGATAAAATAATTTAATTAATTTTGTTTAATAAACCTATAGGCATGACATCTAAATAACGAAAATACTCAAATCACATAATCCCCGCCCCCTAAGCAGTCCCCATAATTTTTATATATGGCAGAGTTTATACAATAATTATTACGAACCAAGATAATAAATGAATGAAAAAAAATAAAAAAAATACATAATAAAATACAACTGGAAAATCGTCAAAATTCCCAAATTCGAAAGCGACTCTTCTCTATTCTTGATCCGAGAACCTGTTTTAAAAACAACAAAATACCCATCTCATACAAGTGATACCCAAATAGATTGACAAGTTTTCACTTATAGGCATGGCATCTACACATTCAAAGAAGATATACTTATTATTGAAAACATGTTGTACGATCACAAGAAAACATAATCCAGTCAACTTTAATATTAAATCTCGTTGCTCATATTCATGAAAGATTGCACTTAAAAAAATACGAAGTTCAAAAACTCAACACAGAAATTAGAGTCAAGGCAAATTACACATACGAGTTTAGAGTAACATAACTGGACGCTTCCGTTTACAACACTCAACCAATGTAAACTTAAATTTTAACAAGCAAGTATCGAATACATCGATAAAGGAACTAACCGGTTATGTCGAACAACAGGAAAGGTAAAAGAGAAGCCTAAGCACGTTGAAAATCACAGCCAGAAAGTCGAGCCAAGTGTTGCAAAGAGTAAGACGTAGTTAAAATATTTTGTGTGCTAGACTTTTTCTTTTTTAGTCTCAAAGTGTTTCAAAAAAATGAAAGAGGGGATGTTTATATAATGCCAATAGAAGACAATTGGTAAGGGAGGACAATAAATTCAAAAAGGGAATTGGGGAATTCTTTTCCTTAAATAAATGGGCAGAAAATCAATCAAGGGCCAAAGTACCATATTTAAATGAGTAAATGAAATCTATTTCTAACAAGTTAGGGAAGGGAATCAGTCATCTAATTGCTGAGAGAGAGGAGCTATGTAGAAAAATGAAGTCTTTTCCTTAGTCAAATCGATTGGATCAATCAAAGTCAAGATACGTTAAAGTTGCCACAAATAGTCAAATAAAGATCTGTTAAAATCCAAAAAGAAAAAAAAAAAGAAAAAAGAAACCAACTAAGCAGAGCACAAGATATGTAAAATTTACCATGTATAGTCTAATTTCACATTACTTGCAAAGAAATCTGTGAGTTTCCACAATCTTCCTAAAGTCAAGTAATCCAAGCAAATACATCAAAACTTAACATAATTACTAAGTATTGAAGATGTTACACGTTTCAAGGATAGTTACGTGAAGGATATCACAAATTACCATAATTAACAAAGTAACAAAGCTGTCCCAAAGCAAAATCAATTAGAGGGGTGGGGATATGCTAGAACTAAGGCATAAGCAATTACAGGTTACCAATAATAAAAGATAACAATCATTGTCCAATTTTGAATTCAAAATGTAGAGTACGTGGAGATTTATAATTTGCCAACCATAGACGAGTATCAAAATCTTCGTCTGATTTGAATTAAATGGGACAAATTCACAAGAATCCATCATAAAACTTGTATCATTTTTTGGCGGAGGTTGGCCAGAGCAACGTAGATACGACAGTGATGAGGAGGCGGCAAATCTGACGTGGACTTCACCGGCAGCGGCGTCATGGAGGTCGAGAGAGTAAGAGAGATAGGAAGAGAGTGGTAGAGAAAAAGAAGGGAAAGGCAGTGGGAGGAGGCTGCACCGTTGGGTGGTCCACTGGGGGGTCCGCCGGTGACGGGGTCTGGTCTCTGGCAGTTTTCGAAGGGGGTTCGCCGGAGAGAGATGAAGAGAAACCAAGGGACATCGGGGAGAGGGGGGCGGTGACTGAGGTGGCAGGTCCACCGACGGGTAGTGGCCGGCGGCAGCGAAGAGGTTGAGAGAGGAGAGAGATCAAGAAAGAAAGAGGATGAGTGAGGGATGCCGGTTGGTTTAGAGTGAAAATAAATTTTAGGGTTTGGGGGGCGGGGTTATTTGGTTAAAAGGAAAGAAAGTGGAGAGTTAATCTCAGCCGTTGGATTAATCTTGATCAACGGCTGGGATTTGAAATTGAAAAAAAGGTCAAAAATTGGGTTATTTAAATTGAGTTCAATTGAAATTGAATTGGGATTTATAATTGGGCCAGATTAAACTCAATTTAGGCTAAGATTGACATTAAATTGGGTACAAAAGGGATAAAAGTTAAATAAATTAGGGAAATTGAATTAGACTGCTATTTAATAAATTAACCAATGTTATAAAATTATTATGAATAAATTACGTAAGTAAAATAATGACACGTAATATATTAGTTAAAATTGGCGATAAATAATAATTTGAAATAAATTATGTACTTGTGAATTGTGAATACGAATTTTAGTAATAGCACTATAATAATAATAATAATAATAATAATAATAATAATAATGATAATACAATTAATAAATATTAATAGTAATAGACCATGTGTTTGTAAATTACGAGTATGCTTATTTGCTGAAATACGTTAATAAATATTAATAAAATTATGTAAAATATTATATTTAGATTTAAAAATATATTTTATATGAAAATAAATTACATACTTCAAAATTCTGAATGCAAGACGTCAAGATTTATTTGATACTAAAAATAAGAAATATTAATACCAAAACTAATAATTTGTAAAAATAGCAGCCTAAAAGAAGTATTGGGAGGTCAAAATTGGGTGTCAACAGCTGCCCCTTTGTTCCTTGGGAATGATAGAAGAATTGTCGAGCAACGAACGTTGATGTAGTACCCAATTTTGTCTGTCCGAAAGGATGGCTCGCTGGAATCGAAAAGCGAGATATATTTGTTAAAATGGTGTGACCGAGACTTTGGTTTCAAGTCGCCTACATATCTTTGGTATTACGAGAATCAGGCAATGTGTAGTTCTAGATTTAGGAACGAACAATATTCCTAAAGAATGCCAATGATACGGTACACGGGCAACAACAAAGATAGTATGAGTCGATGAGGGTAGAATTCAAAACAGTAGTCGAATGAAAACTGTGAGAATGAGAGGTGAATATGTTATATGTTTCAAGCTATATTGGAGTGACTGAAGAAAGTGGAGTTGTATCTCGGAAATGGGAGTGAGAGTTAATCCCATTTTAACTTGTTCTTCTTTCGTTACCTGCGCACTTTCTAGCATAACTAGATAAAAATGATTAGAGCATGCAAATATTTAAACATGATGCAATATTCCCTTTTAGACTATGAGCATTTTCTTTAAGACGGCAAAGATGATGTCTCAAGCTATGATGTCTTAGGGCCATGATAGCGAAAAGTAAATCCTAAGGCCATGAAATGATGTCTGCAGGCCATGAAAATGACGCCTTTAGACTATGACGCCTTTGGAGTATGATAAAAAGAAAGTAAATCCTTAGGCCATGAAATAATGTCTGGAGGCCATGAAAATGACGCCTTTGGACCATGACGCCTTCGGGTAATTATATCATGATTAAAGAGAACGTATCTATCTTGAGTAGCATAATGTGTCGTCGCGTGATTTGAGTAGCTTGGTCTGTAGTAGTTTGACGTGGTTCAACAACTTTATGCAATTTGTATGCTTGATTGTGGATTTTGCAGGTGCAATGTAATGCAGACTCTTGCAGGAGCCATGTGAAGTAGATTTCTGCAGATGCCTTACAATGTGGACTCTTGCGGGATCCATGCAATGTTGATTTTTGCGGATGCACTGCGGTGTGGACTCTTGCGGGAGCCGTGCAATGTTGACCCTTGCAGGAGCCATGTAATGTAGATTTCTATGAATGCATTGTGTATGGACTCTTGCGGGAGCCATGCAATGTTGAACCTTGCAGGAGCCATGCAATGTTGATTTTCTGCGGATGCACTGCGGTGTGGACTCTTGCGGGAGCCGTGCAATGTTGACCCTTGCAGGAGCCATGTAATGTTGATTTTCTGCGTATGCATTGTGGTATGGACTCTTGCGAGAGCCATGCAATATAGACTCTTGTAGGAGACATGCAATGTTGATGAGAGGATAAAGTGGCTTAGCTGCTTTTCCATGTTGGACGTATAGTAGGATTTCCTTGATGATGATTGTTCAGGTGTATCAAGGCCGCTGTTGCATTTATACTTGTAGTTTCTGCACTCAAAGAAAAAATGTAAGTTTGTAAAAAGGGGAAGGTTGATTTGTGCCTCTGCTATGACTGGTGTGCTTCCTCCTTACTTGATATTGTGGACCGATAATAGGCTTCGTCTGGGTTTTCACTTGGGTCAAAATAAAAACAAGTTTAAAAATCATGTTTTTTAAAAAAATGAGAAATGAAAAATACTATTGTAAAGGAAATATTATTGAATCATTGATTGTGACACATTTCGAGACAACACAACTTCTTATAAGTGAATATCTTTTGTCTAGAAATTTTTGTTCTTCAAAAATTTCTGCCCTAGTGTAGATTTGATTGCTTCGGTAGGTGAAGGTTGCTTGCTTTGAATTTTTGAGATTTCCTAAAAAATTCTGCCCAAGTATCATAGTTGCGCAAATGCTATCCTATGGAATTTTTGAGATCCATCTCAAAAATTCTGCCCCAGTCACATACTTATAAGGGGAAATAGGAGAATGTTATTATGATAGGACCGAACTCTAAAGGAGCGCCTACGTATCCCTCTTAAACGGGAATCAGGTCAAATGTAATTCCAATTACAAGGTAAGAAGGCATTAAATAAAACTTAAACATAATATCTCTTAACAACATCTGAATTGATAGGCTTGGACCAAACTTTGCCATCCATTTATGCGAGTATGAGTGCTCCTCCTGTCAATACTCGATGAACCACATAAGGACCTTGCCAATTCGGTGAGAATTTACCTTTTGCTTTATCTTGGTGCGAAATTTTTTTTTTCAAAACCAACTGCCTAGGTGAGAAGTGTCTTGGTTTAACCTTTTTGTTGAAAGCTTTGGCCATTCTATTTTGATAGAGTTGACCATGACAGACTGCGTTTATCCTTTTTCTGTCTATGAGTGTCAGTTGCTCGAATCTACCCTGTACCCATTCATCATCACTCAATTCTGCTTCCTGAATGATTCTGAGAGAGGGTATTTCTACCTCAGCAGGTATCACTGCTTCACTACCATAAACCAGAAGATAAGTTGTGGCTCCCGTAAAGGTTCTGATTGTAGTGCGATATCCTAGCAGGGCAAAAGGTAACTTTTCATGCCAATGCCTGTAATTATCGATCATCTTTCGAAGTATCCTCTTGATGTTTTTATTGGCGGCTTCCACCGCTCCATTCATTTATGGTCTATATGTTGTAGAGTTTCGATGCTTGATCTTGAACATCTCACATGTTGTTCTCATCAAATCACTATTGAGGTTGGCACCATTATCTATAATGATAGACTCAGGTACTCCAAATCGGCAAATAATGTGATTTCGAACAAAATCATCTACGACCTTCTTTGTGACTGACTTATGAGAAGTGGCTTCAACCCACTTAGTAAAGTAGTCAATCGCGACAAGAATAAACCTGTGTCCATTGGACACGGCCGGTTTAATAGGACCAATGACATCCATGACCCAAGTTGCGAAGGGCCAAGGGGAGCTAGTGATGTGGAGTTCGTTGGGAGGAACTCGAATCATGTCGGTATGAGTTTGGCACTGATGATATTTTTGCACATAATGAATGCAATCAATTTGCATAGTAAACCAAAAGTAACCTGATCTCAATATCTTCTTTGCCAACATAAATTCGTTCATGTGAGGACCGCATGTTCCAACATGTATCTCCTCAATTAACCTGGATGCTTCCTTAGCTTTGATGCATCTTAGCAAACCCAAATCTGGAGTCCTCCTATATAGGATTTATCCATTTAAAAAGAATTGATTGGCTAGCCTCCGAATGGTACGCTTCTGAGTACTCGTTGCATTCTCTAGATAATCTTCATTTTTCAGATATCTCTGTATATCAGTATACCATGGTTTTCCATCCACTTCTTCCTCTACATGAAAGCAATATACAGGCTGCTTTTGTATGTGAATGGGGATGGGGTTGATATAATTCTTGTCTGGATGCTGGATCATGGAAGACAAAGTGGCCAAAGCGTCTGCGAACTCATTTTGGAATGTTAGAACATGCTTGAACTCTATCTTGCAAAACCTCTTGTACAACTCTTGTATACAATCTAAGTACGGTAGAAGTTTTGTGTTTTTTGCGGCCCACTCACCTCGTACTTGATGAATCAATAAATTTGAATCTCCAATCACCAATATTTCTTGGATATTCAAATCAATTGCCAAACGAAGCCCTAAAATGCAAGCTTCATATTCAGCCATGTTGTTGGTGCAGGAGAATCTGAGCTTGGCCGACACTGGATAATGTTGACCAGTTTTCAAGACCAAAACGGCGCCAATACCTACTCCTTTGAGATTTACCGCTCCATCAAAGAATAATCTCCAGCCATCATATTCTTTAGAGATATCTTCCCCTACGAATGCCACTTCTTCATCAGGAAAGTAAGTTTTCAACGACTTATACTCTTCATCCACGGGATTCTCGGCTAAATGATCTGCCAATGCTTGTGCTTTTATAACTTTTTGCGTGACATATACTATGTCAAACTCACTCAATAGTATTTGCCATTTAGCTAGCTTCCTTGTAGGCATTGGTTTCTGAAATATATACTTCAGAGGATCCATTCTGGAGATCAAATAGGTAGTGTATGCCGAGAGATAGTGTCTCAATTTCTGAGCTACCCAGATTAAGGCACAACACGTGCGTTCCAGTAAGGAATACCGAGCCTCATACGATGTAAATTTCATGCTCATGTAATAAATTACCTGCTCCTTTCTGCCTGTCTCATCATGTTTCCCCAGAATACAACAAAAAACATTATCCATCATAGATAAATATAATAATAATGGCCTACCAGGTTCGGGGGGAACCAGAACGGGAGTATTTGATAAGTAATCCTTGATTTTGTCGAATGCCTGCTGATGCTCTGTCGTCCATTCTATAGCCGCATCCTTCTTTAGTAGCTTGAAAATCGGCTCACAAATAATAGTAGACTTAGCTATGAAGCGACTGATGTAGTTGAGGCAGCCTAAGAAGCTCATTACTTCTTTCTTGCTTTTCGGAGGTGGAAGATCCTGAATAGCTTTGATCTTGGCTGGATCCAATTCTATCCCTCGTCGACTGACAATGAAGCCCAACAATTTGCCAGCAGGGACACCAAAGACACATTTAGCAGGATTCAACTTCAAATTATACTTCCTCAGTCTGTTAAAGAACTTTTCTAGGTCGTCCAGATGACTTGATCCCTTTTTGGATTTAATGATGACGTCATCCAGATAAACTTCCACTTTCCAAACGGACTCAATATTTTTAAAGAAGGTGTTAGAAGGAGAGTGGGCATGCTCGTGGAGTATTACAAATGCAGTAACAAAAATTCATCAATTATTAGCTACCAAGCAACACAAATTCCAGCACATAATGAAGGAGGCGAATAAATTAGCAGATAACTCGGCAAACATAGCAATTGAAAATGGAAACTGTAGCTATACAGGATTTAACAGCATGGAATCTAAAGGAAGAAGATTGATCAATAGATATAAGCTATAATGACCATATTTAAGAGTATCACCAGTCAAAGGGTGATGGGGCTGCGAAGGCTAAGCATAATATTTTTCACTAGAATGTTTACAAACTGCTTCAAGGGCATCAAAACAAGTAAAATGCTAACTAGCCTAAATTACTTCAGCGAATAAAAAGGACTAGGAAAAATGGGAGGGTCTTTTGTCAGATCGGAGTTGTGGAACCTGAATGTCATGATTCTTACTATGTGGTGGTAGTGGATTAAATCTACCCTTGCACTCCATTCTAGCTCTACCTGCACGAACAAGGGAATCAAATTTGGTAAGAAGGTATGAAGAAAAATTTGAATACTCACCAAGTGACAAGGCAAGACACCAGTAGAAAAGATCCCTCAGGAAGACGCTGTGAGCTTATACCATTTACCAGAGAACTCAGCTGGAAAAATGAAGAAGAGGTTATAAATAATAAAATATGGAATTGATGGACAAATTTAGAAGAATATAAAGATCTCTTACTCTTGAAAGCTGATCCAGCAACAATGAATAGATCCAGATACATGATGTTGATGATCTAAAGCAAAAGAAAGAGAAGCTTAGGGTTGTTCCATGGTAGCAGCATTACTCAGGTGTTGGAGGGTTTTGGAAAGAAGGTGTTAAGAATGTGATTAAAAAACCCTACAAACTTTATCTATGTAATAAGGGTGGGTTAGGTTCAGACCTTCAAATTGGGCTGGGTAGTTTGCATTTCCTTTTACTTTTTGTTTCTTTTTGGTTGACTAATAAGGGTTGCTGGCCCATTGTAATTTTCCTTTTCTGTGATTAATTAATAAAAGCCTAAAGTTTACTTTTAAAAAAAAAAGATGTCACTGATCTCTGATGAGCCTCATCAGCTGTTGCACGAGCTCTACCCCTGGCAGGTGTTGCTCACCCTCTTCCCCTTCTCTTGCACCTTCCACATCCACATCCCTGAACAACCGGTTTTGCAACTGGAGCTATTGGTGTGGGGGTTGTGTTTATGGCTTCATTCGCTCTAGAATTCACCATCTGTAGACAAAAGAATGAAGAAGGTCAGATACCAATTTTCATCACCAGATACCAATTGAAATCAAGTTATAGCACAAAAGAAGAAAGAATTGATAGTTTCCTAAAGTACTATAGCCTTTCGAAGAAAAGTAAAGACGTATCTATGCCATGCCGCAAGACTCTACTTGACCCATTTTGGTAGAATAAGATCAACAAACCTAGGGCTATGCTATCAACTTTGTCACGACTCAAATCCATCGTGAGTGGTACCCACACTAACTCCTGGTGGGAGAACCATCTAACCCCAAAACACTTAGCCAAAACTAAGGCAAACTACTTATTTTGAATAAATTAAGATAATGTCATCAACAATCTAATTAACCCTGCAGAACATAATCAAACACCTAAATAATCCCCTAAAATATGAATGTCATTGTACCAAAACACTATGAACGTTAAAATTCAACCCAAAACAACTGAAAATGTCTAAGTCTAACACAATGGACCAGAACTAGATAAAGAACTCATGGCAGCCCGGGAGAGGTAGCTCACCCTTGAGTTTGAATGCTATCCACTCTATAGTTGAGGTCTTAAAATAGTCTCCAAAAAATGCTCTGCACTAAACAAAAGAAGAGCATGTATTGTATCAGTACACAAGAAATAACGGTGTACTGGTAGGGTCATCGACCAACCCAAAGTGAGACGTATGAACAAGTAACCATAACTTAGTAAAGCAAGAACAACCATGAACACCTACCATGTAGCCCTACCTCAAGTTTATAACACTTAACCTCATTCAAATAACATCATAAAATTCAGTCAATACAAGTTGACATGGAAAACAAGTCAAGTCAAGACCATGACTACCAATAAGACTCCAAGTCAACAACCATGACTAACTTAATTGTACCAACCATGTATCAATTAAACAAGTAAATAGACAACATAGGATTATGAAAACTTTGCAATTAAACCCTAACTACTCAAGGATCCATTCCAATAACAGTTATGGAATAATCATGAATCTCGGTTTATATAAAGAAACAAAATATATCAAGTAAACACGTAAACCTCATTCAAATAACATCATAAAATTCAGTCAATACAAGTTGACATGGAAAACAAGTCAAGTCAAGACCATGACTACCAATAAGACTCCAAGTCAACAACCATGACTAACTTAATTGTACCAACCATGTATCAATTAAACAAGTAAATAGACAACATAGGATTATGAAAACTTTGCAATTAAACCCTAACTACTCAAGGATCCATTCCAATAACAGTTATGGAATAATCATGAATCTCGGTTTATATAAAGAAACAAAATATATCAAGTAAACACGTAAACCGTTATAAAAAGTAAACACATAAACCCGGTTCACTAAAGGAACCAATATAACAAGTACACACATAATCTTTTGTTCATTTAAGTAACCGTCACACTCACCTGTACCTTGTACACACATACTATGACTCTTATGGTCAACCACTAGCCATGACCTACAGGGGACGAGCTCTTGTTCATGTACCAAAATCCCAAACATCAAGTGTCTTCCAACCTTATTTCCACCAATCTCGTGAAGATGTCCAATTATCGGTACATCCCATAATAATGACAGATATCACAACAATCACAACCACAATGATAACAGAAACAACACTTGTAAAATCTAACAAGCTTTTCGTATATGTTCATTGCATGTGATTAACACTTAGGTTATCAAATAGTCATTCACTTTCCTTGAACATGTATTATAACAAGCAATACGAAGGAACAATTATCATGCACACATAAAACAAGTTGGATTTTAACTATGTTAAACCATCACCTAGTTCAATCCAAGCCAAAAATGCTCTAACAAACTTGAGCTTTTCCCTTTCTTGCAACCTCGGGTGGATTTCAACTACATTTAAAACATGTATAGAATACATAATCAACCAAATGACCTATAATATCAAGGATTATAACCTAATCCCAAAACCCCAAGGCCAAATTCATGATCATTCTCTTTATTCTAGGGTTTTTCTACCATAATTCTACTTTAACCTTACCAATTTCATGGTTACAATAGTGAATTACCAACACACAAGAGTAAATTAAAAATCTTTAACAAAAACCCAAAGGATTTCTACCCAATTCACTTAATTGCACCAGAAAATTAGCTAGGTAAAGCCAAATCATTCCCAAACCCCAAAAGCTAAAGATTCTAGCAATTTACAATTGAACTATGAGTTAACAGAAGGAATCACTTACCTTAATAAAGAGTTTGGATAATCGCCTAAGCTTTTCCCAGAATGAGTTTTGAATTAATGAAATATTATGGGGTAATTTTCTACATAAATCTACGTATATTCGGCTATAGCAGCCTTATCCCTCTATAGTGGCCTCGTTATAGAAAAATTCACTTGCTATGGTAGGATTAACTAACTTTGACTCCCGCTATAACGGGAATTTCTCCGCTATAGTGGCACAATCATAGTGGCCTACCACCCGCTATAGTGGGTGTGGCGAGGTAAAACTTGAGATTGCTCCCAATTTTTCATTTTTTTGCAATGTACCCTCAAACCAGGACATTTCGAACTAACCCCTTTACATTAAGTTTGATATCGAGAGTTCTACTTACCCGAATTCACTTTCGAAAGATCCTATGGATTCTTTATCGTCTTATCTAACATAAAAATATATTAAATTCTTTCACATTTACCTAATCTATTCTCATATTTCCCTATATCATACCTCGCTTGGATTTCATCCAAGACTAGCCTAGCCTAAAATTTCTAACTCCTAATTTGCAGAAAATCTTAGCCCGAATTTTTGTACATTAGACATACCCTTAACGATGGAAAAGGTCAATACACCCAAGTCCTTATGACCCAGACCAATACACCTAAATAATCCCTAATACTCAAACTCTCCAGATTTTTCTCTTTTACTCCTTCATACGCACAAACAATAACAACGCTACAACAACAGACCCAAAGAACCCTAAATTCCCAAGATTGGACCACCTTAATTTCTTCTCCTTTCTTTAAATTCATACCAACAACATGGCTTGCATGATACCATGTACGGAGGAATACTCTAGATGATCATTAAGTGGTAATATTCCTCTTAAATTTAATTTTTCTTTTAAAATTTCCTTTCAATTTTTGTACAAATATCCAGTGCAGCATCCTTATACTTTAGGATTTCTGAATCCTACTAGTCCCACATCAAAAATCCTTCAAGGATTTGGGGATTTTGTGTCCTATATAAGCCCACTCCACTCTACTGGTCAAACATGATTTTCCCAACCCAAAAAGGGTTAGAATTTACTTTACTCAACTAGGATTTTGGACATACCTCCCCAGCCTTAGAATTGTGAATATTTTGGCTCAGTTTCTAATTTTCATTCTTGTTCTCGAGTCAAAAGGAGATGTGGAAGTTGAGCTTTTCAACTCATCATCCCCGTTTGCTTCTTAGAAAAACGTAATACTTCTTTTCTTTGTGCTTTATGTGTTGCTTATTCAAATTTGATTTGACTTGTGATATGAAATGCTTTGTTTATTTATACATGTTAACCAAGTTGTAAGTACAACCCTCAAAGCATCAGAAGTCAAAGGTCACTTATTCACATTAAGGTTTAACAATTCCATAATAATCTCGAAGTTGTTCAACATAACTTGGTGATAATGAGTGTAGTTAGGTACTTTAAGGACAGAATAGTAATTTGTGTGTCCATTAATGGTATTAGAATACATTAATATTTTAGATATCGCGATGATTTGCAAAGGAGCAGAAAGTTTAGGGTTAATTTCATTCGCTTTAATGGAGTATTTAATGTTGTATTTAATGGATTAATTAAAGGCGTATTTATGCCATTAAATCGAATGAAATTGACCCCAAACACTCTACTCCTTTACAAATCATTGTGATATCTGAAATATTAATGCATTTTCATGACCCAACCCACCGGATCGTGCCGGGCACCTTTCGACACCTACCCCAGATAGGAGAACCCTGAACAACTCACCATTCATTCGATGTAGAAATTACAATAATATTCACTTAGTCATTTTATGTTTGCTATATGAATACCGAGACTATAGTTGAAGTATGATTACTCAATCAATTCATCCCATAACTTGTTTTAATACATCAAATCTAAAAAGCAAATGTCAAAAATAACTACAAGTGATTCCCCAGAACCTAGCCTAAATGGGTACAAGAGCACTAGACAAGAAGTAGGGAGATCTATGACACAACATCCATGAAGAATAGAGATAATAGAAGTTGTTGTTGAGTGATCGGAATCACTGCTATAGAAACTCTAACAAACCTGCACCATGGCTATACCCCCGATTGGAGATATAATAAGTATAGCATCAGTACAACCACATGTACTGGTAAGCATCATTGGCTGACCAGGGTTAAAAACAAATAACATCACTAATAAATAGGGAGAAATCATAAAATCAAGTAAAGTTCCAGTTTTGAATCCCAAATTAAACAACACCTAGCACCCCACATTTAGCAACCCTATGACCTACACTTAGCATATTTGTGACCTACACTTAGAATCACTATGATCTACACTTAGTATCTCTATGACCTACCTTTCATTTAATATTTTATATGTCTTTGTCCTTTGACCACCTATTCCAGCCTATACCTTTTCCCTTAATACCGACTCATTCGTAAGGTAACCATTCCTTAATCTACATCTACCTAAGTCCTTTCGATACTCACTTTTGCAGACATCACAGTACCACATCCCATGAAAATTTAAACTCTACCAATCATATTCTACCTTAAACGGTCCTCTTAGGGGACCATAGAATGTCATCTCCAACCTGGCCCAAACTCAGGACCTAACATATATTC
This sequence comes from Capsicum rhomboideum, assembly GCA_031232105.1. NCBI lineage: Eukaryota > Viridiplantae > Streptophyta > Magnoliopsida > Solanales > Solanaceae > Capsicum > Capsicum rhomboideum. The sequence continues at coordinate 15,622,956 of CP124712.1, forward strand.
GTACCCTCTTTTACCACTTATCACAGCAAAAACACATATGGTAACACAATAAAATAGAATTACATTTCAAACATATGTATCTATGCAAGATGTGCGCATCATCTCTCCTTATCCCTTCTAATCTCATCACTAATAACATCATCATGTACCGGCATGGTACCCAACCCATATTAAAATATATCATACCTATTTTGGTGTGGTACCCAACCCATATAATAAAAAATCATATTTGTACCGGCATGGTACCTGACCCATATCAACACATATTATATTTGTACCGGCGTGGTACTGGCCCATATCAAAACATGTCATCCCAATGCGTATGAATGTGTGCACAAAATCAATAAATCATAATTCATGCAAAAGATAATCACAGGAGATCAGAACGCAACCCAACATGAGTCAATCCAGTCAAATTTTACATTAACCATCTAATTTATTTAGTCAGGGACCATAGTCTTCACATAGATATTCACAATAATGATTTTCCCTACACCCCAATGGGGCTGCCGTGACCCAAGTTCACATTATCATGCACTTTCTCTATAACCTCATCCTAACTTCAAGTTGACCACATTATCTTCTAATATTCCCTTACTACTGCAAATGAGAATTCTATTCTTTACTTCATAATATTGTTCTTTTATTTTCACTTATCAAACACGAAATTCGAGTATACAATTTATAAATCCTGCCTTACCATGCCTAACCCCTTAGACACTTCCCTTTATGTAATTCGAACATTTATAACATTTATGGTTAAATCGAGTTACCTTAATTTCCCTCTTTACCATTCCACACTATCTCATTCAACTTTCTACTATACTCAAGCCCGGGAAGACATTAAGCTATACGCATTTGCTCAACCTTTCTATCCATCCATTATCAAAATCAAAACATTAATATATTATACAATAATTTCACATATTCGATCTTAACCAGATTTTAAACATGTATTTCCATCCAACTTCGTGCCCGAAAGCCTAACGCATGATAATCCCGACAACACTATTAACGTTAAATATACCTATACCAAGTCTAGTTACTACAAAATATACCTTAACTTACCTCTTAGGTGAATCATGCTGCTACGGAGGGGAGTTAGTTGTCCTGCATATGCTAAGCGTATTCCCATGTCGGTTTCCCCTCGAGTGTGCATAAAAACAACTATCATGAACCTTGGTCTTTGAAATCCCGTGGTTGGAGGGATATGGTTTTTCAGAGTGTTTTTAGAGAAAAGGGATAACTTGAGGAAATAAAGAAATAGGTTTTTAAAGAATTACTCAGCTGGGCTATTGTCTCTTACCTTTGCAGCAGTTACCAATATTTTGGCCCAGTTCATTGTTGGGCCTCTTGTCCCAATTCCCTCAGGCCCTGATTTTCCTCTCTAATTTAATTTCTCTAGGGTCCATTTTGAGCCTATTGTTCATTGCAAATTATTCTCGGGGTTTTTTTACACGTAACGACATGTTGGGTCATTATATTATATTTTAATTTTTTCCAGCGTTTATCCCTTAACAGCCTTAAGGGTGAGGTCTGAATATTCGCAGGAGCGCTCGATGGAGTTTTAACTGTAATGAGCCACTAGGAGAATTATTTAACATATGCTATCTCATTACACATCCATTCTCCCTAATGAGTGACCGCTAAAGTACTGCCTAATCTAGGCCCAACGGTTATTCTCATATTTTCCCCGAGACGGAGTACACAATTAATTATTAGAGCAACTACCTGAACATAACATGACTTCTTATAGTATAAAAATTCGAGATGAAGTTGGTTTCATAAAAAGTTTACCGCTGCAGTGCTACCTCTGCAGCAACATTTTACAGCAATTTAAATAGGGAAAACTTCATTTTCCCCCATTTTCACCCTCAAACTTTCAAAAATCTCTCAACCCTTTCTATGAAATTCCTCTCTGACAAAGAATTCAAGGTATTTTCTTCGTCTCTTCTACTTACTTTATGTATATCTCATTATACAATCATAGGATCACATTAGAATAGAGGGAATTCTGGTGTTTTTGGGTGTATCATATTGAACTTGAGTTTAGTGGTTTTCTTGAGCATATTAGTTGACATGATAAGTTCTCTTACATTTTCAATGCTCCTATAGCGTTCGGGACGTAAAACTAATGTAGTTTAAGGTAGAATTTGGCTATGGGAGGGGTGAAAGATGAAGGGTCATCTACTCCAATAATTTTCTTCTATTTGGTTTGATTTTGGGTGTTCTACACCCTCCTTTTTGTGTGAAAAAGCTCACACACACTTCCCCAAGCCCAATCTGTACTTAATTTCAAAAATTATGGAGAAAAGTTAAAACTTTACTATGGGAGGGGAGGTTTGCGAGTTGAAGACATTGAACCAATGTAGCAATAACTTTTCCATTGCAACGGTATCGCTGCGGTGGTAAGTACAACCACTGCGGTACTACTGTAATGGTTAATTAATCACTGTTATTGTACTAGGCTGTAAGTCTCTAGTTTTTGCATTTTTGGAAATTTTAAACTCTCCTTCCCTCCCTTGGTGTTCCGATATGGCTCTAAACTATTTTTGTGTGATTTACAGGATCATCATGGCCCAATAACCAACCTATCATCGGTTTCCCAACATCGAATCTCGTGACCATTATAAGGAAGGGTTGCACAATAGGGGTTTCCTCCTTGAGAGGGGCATGGTGATAATGAATGTGGAGGAGGATATATCGGGCTTCTACAACCAGCTAAGGGATTTTTAGTGGGAGATGATAACCGAGCCCTTACCTTAAAATAATATGGAGGTCATTCGAGAAGTTTATGTCAACCTCCAGACTGGAGATTGGTCGGTGCCTCTCCCCATTGTCCGTGTTTGAGGCAAGAAGGTCTTGGTGGATGTGTCCATCATCAATGATACCTTTAGTGTCCCAAACCCTTTCAATGCCGCCTTTAAGGCAAAAATTCAGGCATTATACATAGAGTGGGCGGCTGGGGTCTTGGCACAGGAAGGACGAGATGCCAAGGTGAGATGGTCCAGTGCCAGAGGGACGAAGAGCACCTACATCTCGAGGATAGGGTGTGGTTACAGTTGGTGTCCCAAAGGATATTGCCCTTGGGCAACATTACGGGTGCGCCAATCAATCGTTCCATGGTGGTAGCTTGTACTCTCGCGAGGATCCAAGTGAATATGGGGGTAGAGATTGTAGATGAGTGGTGGTACTTTTATGCTCGACAGAGGTCATCAAGAGATCTTTTCCTGCCTTCTTTAGTTACTGCACTCTGTGATAAAGTGGACGTACCCAGAGAGATTCAGGACACTATAGGCGACTGTGAGGTGGAGTATAATCCATTGCGGAGCAGGGGCATACGTGAGGGAAGTAAGAAGAAGATAAAAGTGGGGGGAAGAGGGTGAGATCAGTCGGGCTGGTAGGGCTGGGGGGTTAAGTACCCCTTCTACTCAGGCCCCCGCATCTCTCGGTAGTTGGGAATATAATCTTGCTATAGTCTGAGGCTATCTTGAGAGGTCTCACCTACCCCCTTGTTGAGTGGCTCCTTCGAGCTATACTACCTCAATGGACCCAGATCGACATTATGCAAAGCTTCGAGAAGACCTAAATAAAGAAGTGTCACTCCCGTGAGCACATGCTTGTTAGAATGTGAAAGATGGACCAGGTGATGTTCGGGTGTGCCTCTCCCCCAAAAAAGTTTCCGAAGCTGACCAGGAAGGATGCCGAGAAGTTATCCTTCCTTATTATCATGGAGGAGGAGGGTTCGGATGCCTCGAGTCTTGGAGATAGTACAACTAGCTAGTTCCCCCCATTTTATAGTTTAATCACTTTTTGGATATGGATTGCCCTTGTTTGGGGCTTGTAACAAACAATTACTATTTTTATTTTTCATAATTTTAAGACATTTTTCCTCCCCTCCCTCTAAATAATAATCATTTTTATTTATAATGCGGGTCGAATTGATTTCTGTCATTTTATTGTTCCAAAAACAGGGCTGTTTTGCAAGATTGCAAAATCAGAAAAACAGGGAAAAATACCTGGCAGGACACTGCCTAGAACTGCTGCAGCGGTAGCCTTTAGTAGCTCCATTTTTCATTTCCTTACCCTGTCTCAGGCCCTTTTTTCTACACAACCCTCTTTTTATACATGTTCCAGTAATGTAATAACCTTTTATTTATGCGTACTATAACTCAAATCCGCATTCCCCTTGTTTTCGACTACCACCAATACAATTCCCATTTGTCGAACTAACAATACTACACTTACGTCAATCTTTTTACTTACTCAATTCATTATCTTCAAATTGTTCCACCAATAGCAAGACACCTGGGTGGTTCGTACATGATCGGATAGAAGGCAAGTAGTACTCCAAATCACGGAGAGATGAGTTGTAGCTCAAGTCGCAGAAATGAAGGCAATCTTGTGATCACACCCAATCCTTAAGCCACCGGTCTGCTTGGCTACGCGCCATCCAACCATGTACACACTCAAAATCATATTCGAGATTATAAACATCACAAGCAATTAACCAAACACTATCATTAATAACAAAACACACAACATATTTTTAACACATCATTGCCTCATCACACGTACTTATTATCGAAGAAAGCATAAAAGTCCACTTCCTATGTTTTTTATTGTCCTCTATTGGTTGAGCGTCTTATCCCAACCTTTCCACATTAACGATACCAATTGGGACCAACTATTCCAAATTATGACGATTAAGCTACCAATTGGAATCTACTAGATACCAGTTGGACTCAACCGGGGATATTACATTGGGAGGGCATGATAGGAAAGAAGAAAGTGAAATAGATTCCTAGATGTCTTGTAGCTTCCTACATATTTGATGTAGACGTCAACACACCAATTCATATAATCCTACTCAATATTTGCTCTTATACTAGGAGACCGGTAACCTGGGCTCTGCTACTATATTTTCATGAATCAATCCACCAGATCGTGACGGGCACCTACGTGCAACTACCCCAGAAAGGAGAACCATGAACAACTCACTATTTATTTAATGCAGAAATTACTATAATATTCACTTAGTCAATTTATGTCTGCCATATGAATAAATGGCCCACAGTTGACGTATGATTACTCAATCAATTTATCCCATAACTTATTTAAATACATCAAATATGAAAAGTAAATGCTGAAATAGCTACAAGTGATTCCCCAGAACCTAACCTAAACCTGTATAAGAGCACTAGACAAGAAGTAGGGACATCCATGACACAACATCCATACAGAATAGAGATAACAAAAGTTGTTGCTGAGTGATCGACATTGCTGCTATAGAAACTCCAACTAACCTGCACCATGACAATACCCCCGATTGGAGACATAGTAAGTGTAGCATAAGTATAACCACCCATACAGGTAAGCTTCATCATACAGGTAAGCTTCATTGGACAACTAGGGTTTGAAACAAATAACATCAATAATAAATAGGGAGAAATCATAACATAAAGCAAACTTCTAGGTTTGAATCCCAAATTAAACAACTCCTAGCACCCCATACACTTAGCATCTCTGTGACCTACACTTAGCATCTTTGTGACCTACCTGACATTTAATATTTCGTATATCTTTGTCCTTTGACCACCTATTCCAGACTATACCTTTCCCCCTAATATCGACTCATTCTTAAGGTACCTGTCATTTCTTAATCTACATCCACCCAAGTCTTTTTAGTACTTACTCTATCACAGACATCACAATACCACATCCCATAAAATCCAAACTCTACCAATCATATTCCACCATAACCGGTCCTCTCGAGGGACCCTAGAATGTCTCATTTAACTCGACCCATACTAGGGACTTAATGTATATTTGTACCCTCTTTCACCACTTATCACAGCAATAACACGTATGAGAACATAATAAAATAGAATTACATTTCAAACATATACATGTATGTAAGATGTGCGCATTATCTTTGGTTATCCTGTCTCATCTTATCACCAACAATATCATAACGTATCGATGTGGTACCTGACCCATATTATATTATATCATATCTGTACTGGCATGGTACCTGACCCATATCACTACATACCATATTTGTACCTATGTGGTACCCAATCCATATCATCACATATCATATTTGTACCGGCATGGTACCCAACCCGTATCACAACATATCATCCCAATGCATATGAATGTGCTCACGAAATTAATAAATCATAATTAATGCAAAAGATAATCACAGGCTATCAGTCCACAACCCAACATGGGTCAATCCAGTCTAATTTTACATCAACCGCCTAATTCATTTAGTCAGGGACCTTAGTCTTCACATATATATTTACAACCATGATTTATCCTACACCCCAATGGGGATGCCGTGGCCCTAGTTCACATTATCACACACTTTCTCTCTAACTGCATCCCAACTTAGAGTTGACCACATTACCTTTTAATATTTCCTCTCTATTCTAATGAAAATTATATTTTTTACTTCATAATATTGCTCTTTTATGTTCACTCATCAACCACGGGATTCGAGTATGCAATTTACAAATCTCGGCTTACCACGCTTCACCCCTTAGCCACTTCTTTTTTTGTAATTCGAACATTTATGGTTAAATCGAGTTACCTTAATTTTCTTTTTTACCATTCCACGCTATCCCATTAGACTTTCCACTACACTCAAGCCCTGGAAGACATTAAGCTACGTGCATTCACTCAAATTTTCTATCCATCCCTTATCACAATCAAAACATTAATATATTATACAATAATTCCATATATTCAAGACTAACTGGATTTTAAACATGTCCATCTATCCAACTCCATTCTCAAAAGCCTAATGCATAATACTTCCGACATTACTATTAACGTTAAATACATCTAGCCTAAGTCTAGTTGCTACAAAATAAACCTTAACTTACCTCTTAGGCAAATCATGCTGCTACAGAGGGGATTGAGTTGGTCAGCGCGTGCTAAGAGTATTCCCATATCGGGTTCCCTCCTTGGGTGTGCCTAGAAACCGATCTCATGAACCTTAACCTTTGAAATATTATGGTTAGAGGGATAGGATTTTTCAAAGTGTTTTTAGAGGAAAGGGGCGACCTGGGGAAATAAAGACAAAGAGGGTTTTTAAAAATTCCTCGTTTGGGCTACTGCCTCTTTCCACTGCAACAGATCTTTTACCACTGCAGAGGTTACCGGCAGTCTGGCCTGGTCCATTGTTGGGCCTCTTGGCCCAATTCTCTCAGGCCTCGATTTTCCTCCCCGGTTTAATTTTTCCCAGGTCTATTTTGAGCCCATTATTCATCGTAAATTATTCTTGGGGCATTTTTACACGTAACAATGGTTGGGTAGTTACAACATTCTAATACCATTAACGGACACAAAATACTATTTTGTCCTTAAAGTTACTAGCTACACTCATGATCACCAATTTATGTTGAACAATTTCACGAATGATACGGAGTTGTTAAACCCTAATGTGAATAAGAGCCCTTTGGCTTCCGATGCTTTGAAGGTTGTACTTAGAGCTTGGTTAACATGTATAATTAAACAAAGCAGTTCATATCACAATTCAAATCAGATATCTATTCTAGAATCACCTCTTTCAACCCTCACAATCACATCGACCCTCTTTTTTTGTCTTAAGAAACCCAAAATCTTAGCTTTCATCAAATATTACTATAAATTGGTTCAAATCATCAAAGGGGAGTACCATTATCAATTAGCATGTTTAAGAATTCACTTTCAACTATAAATCACAACGACCAGGCTAGCAAATAATGAAAAATAATTCAAACAAGTCAATTAATTACTTTAAACCCTTCACATTATAACATCGGTACCCACAAAGATGCTCTTTATTTTATCTATTACTTCAAAAAAGAGTAAAAGAAAGTTTTAACTTGCCTTATAAAAGCAAAAAGAATCAAATTAAAAATTTACCCTTTCGAAGAACCTCTGAACGAGCCCGGTCGAGTCAAACATGAATTCTATATAAGAAAACAACAATTCTTATATTGATATACATTGAATTCGGTTAAAAAAAAGTCAACCCCAAATCCACAAGGGAAAAATTAGAATTTTATTTAAAAATTTGGTTACCCATAACTCAAGGAGTTTATATCTCAAATTTCATCTAAACAAAGTTGAAATACCTCAAAATCCTCAATTTATCAAACTTTAACTTTACCGAGAAAACCCTAAATTTTCAAGTTGAAAAAGCAAGATTTGCAAGTAAAATTATGAAATAATTAGTGGGAAAAGATAAAATATTGATTTAGAAACTGACCCAATGGTTAAATCTTGAAAATCTCCTTTGAAATCTCTCTAAATCTAGTTCTATAACTTCAAAAATGAAGTTATGGTGTTTTAGATCGAAAATGAAATGTTATGTTGTCCCAATAATTTCCTTCTTCGTGAAAGTGGAACCACCATAGAATTCGTGAAGGCACCCAACCCGGACCTATAGGAGCACAATGGTCCGATCACGTTCACATAAGGTAAATAGTACTCGGTTCCAAACCCAACAAAGTCCTTCATCGCGAACGCAGTCTTCCCTCTGCGATCATGATGCACAAGGATCTCCTTCATTGCAAATACAAAGAAAAGATTGCAAATGCGAAGAAGGAGTTGTCTAGTATCAGTAAAAGTTGCACAAGAAGGTCGAAAGTCTAAAAACTTCTCCAGATGGATCTTCGAAATGCATTTGGGATCCTATAAACACAATCCAACTATGCTACTACACCCAAATTGATATTTCAGACTCAATAAAATCATCAGATTTACAAATGGAGATCGTTATCAATGGATGTTGACCAAAGTCAATTCTAGTCCTAAACTTTCTGAAATCTTGTTTGAAAGCTCAAAATCACACTGAAAGCCTTGAGACCCAAACCAACAACTCTCCTAATCCAAAATCAATGCTCTGGAGCTGATGGAACTAACAAAATTCTCATATGACGATTAAATCTCCAAATATTGATCAAAATCAACTTTACCAACTTCAAAACCATTCAAAATGAAAATCTCGTATAAAACACAACCAAATGCCTCAAAAACTCTTCCACTCACTCCTTTAGGTCCACCAACACAAAAATATAACTATAGGGAAGGGTAAAATTATCAATAAGCATGAAAATCTAAATTTCACCATATAGGTTGTTACAGTTCGGGGGATTCAGAACAAGTTTTAAGGGCCCTTCACGAATTTTTAGCTATTATTGCCAATTGCTAGTTTCTGGTGTCTGGTGCACTCTTCTTCGAAATCATGAAAGGGTCCATCATGTTAGCAATAAAGGACATTATAGTCGTCCATGATTGTGAGACCCTGATCATGTTCACAAAAGCGGGGTGGGGTTTCCCTGATGCTCTTCATGATCGCGAAATGGATCGGGAACATGATGCTTTGGGTCGAGTCATATCATAATCGCAACCAGGGCTCCCTGATCTCAATGATTAAAACACTTGGGACAAATTTAAAATTATATTTCCAAATTTGAGCTTCATATTTCATTTTTAGGGATTTTGAGCTCGGATTGAGGAGTTTTTGTAGGATTTTTCAAGATTCTTTGCTGGGGTAAGTTTTTAACATTTTTTTGGTAATTTATCAATGATTTATCATTAATTTTATTGAATTATCACATATAAAAATGGATTATCAGGACTTTTTCTCCAAGTTTAAGAAAATGTTAATTGGGAATTTGCGGTCTTATTTGAGCTCCATTTTCAATGAAATTTCATATTTAAGTTCCTTATCTTATGAGTAAAATAATTTAGAAACAATTTTCTAGTTTCGTCACTATTTTTTGAGAGTTGACTTTTTGACCTAAATTTGACCCAAACTTTAAATTACAATATTGGTGTCGATGGACCCATATTCACTAACAGAACATGATTTTGATATATTAGAAGAGTTTCAAGGTTATTCGAAAGGGTAAGACCATGGTGTGATTATTGGTGGATTGAAGTTTGGCTTAGAGGTAGATTTGGCTTACATTTCTCCAAACTGAACTTGGGTGGAAACTTACTATTTAAAACATGTATGGGTTGGCGAAATATTGGGTTGAAATATTTTTTTGATCATTCGATATTGTGATACTTAAAATGGTTTTTTTTTTCCAATTTATGACCTGAGATTCGAAATGACTATTTCGTATATTGTGTTTTAAATTATTTCATGCTGTGTTATACATATGAGGGGTTCGCTTTCCCAAGCCTACTCTTCACGACTAAGGGCCCCACACATCCCACACATACTATCATGACCACTCCCTAGACTTGCCTTCCGTGAACGTGGTCATAAGCCTCGCAAATATGATTGTGCCCTTACCTCCTTCTTCCTAATGATCGGGTGCCATTCCACGCAACCGCGGTAGTTCGTCGGCCCAAATACTCTTTGAAATCGTTGCTCCCTATATTACAAATAAGATGGCCATATGCCTTGCACTAGAACCAAAAAATTTGGTTTAACCAAATTCTCATTTTGACATCTAAAACTCATCATACCTTCTCAAGATGCAAATTAATTATGAAAATCTGTCCTAATTATGTAATCACCAATTTGGGGTCGTCTAAGCATGTATATATTTGACCCTACTGAACACTTATTTTACTAATTTGCTAGTTTGTGATTTAAGTGATTAATTTAATCACTACCAAGCCCCTAAGGACCCTTCCAAACTACCTAACTAAGTCCTAAATCATCATACAAACCTATAGGAACATTAAACCGTAATTCTAAGTCCATTAACCACAAACATTGAATTCCATAAAATGCATCTAGGGCCCCTTGAGATGCGTATCATCTGTCTCCACAAATCATAAATCACATATTAAACCTACAAAAGTATGGTTTAGAGGTAAAGAGTTATTATATTCACAATGGTTAGACAAGTGTTTACTGATGGCATGGACGAAATTTCTATACGAGCTCAACTTCTACGGATATTGATTAAAGCCAACCCTATCAACTTTCTAACCTTTCAAAATTAAAAATTTGCATAATTCTCAACCAACCACCTCGATAATCGTGCCATCCACTCCCGCATATTATAAATACCATAAAGCAACTATGAAAAGTGGTAACAGTCTAATAAATGTGTAAAAATAGAAAACAACTGTGAGAATTGTTCTATCATGTTAATGCAAGATTATAATATTCTATAGATAATCTTGATGCGGAGAAAGTACTTTAAGACTAGGCATTATATATCTATATCTATATCTATATCTATCTATCTATCTATCTATATATATATGTTCAATTTTGGCTAAATGCAATAATTTTCTTTCATAAAATTTTTCAAGCAACCAAATTTACTTCTTTAGATTATTCTAATATGTTCAATCACTTACACTGATTGCTTTTAAATTATTTTTTTTTAATATAAGTCTTGTGATGTATAATCTACATAAATCGAGAAGCCAAGACCTTTTCTCAAAGTATTGATTTTAAGTTTTTGCGGAGACGATATATCAAGGTAAGTTATTCTATTCATTCTCTTCCTCAATTTCGTCACTTTGAAGACATTTGTTAAGTAACCCTAGCAAACTTTTTTATAATTTTCAGTGTTTCGTATACGAGATTTGAGCAATTGAATGAGATGGATGAATTCCATCTTTGTGCCTATGAATGGTCATCTTTGTACAAAGAGAAGATGAAATTATACCTTGATCGCAAGATTAAGAAAAGATAATCCACCACAGGCGATATGTTATTGCTATTTGATTCTAAGCTTAAGTTGTGTCCTAGCAAGCTAAATTCAAGATTTTGAGGACCATATAGAGTAATTAGAGTGTTTTCCTATGGTGCAATTGAGCTGGAAACTAAAGAGGATCAGAAGTTTGAGTAATTAGAGTGTTTTCCATGGGCTAGTTGGTAAAGTTTAAGTAATCAACTTAGTCACATCGTGTCGCGATGCTAAATCAAGTACTGCTTGGGAGGCAACCCAAGGATTTTATATTTTTTAGTTTATAGGGTGATGTGTGTTACTTGTGCAGGGACTGTGCAGAAAAGAAACACATGAAATGGAACCAGTAATGAACCCACAAAACGGTTGCATGACCTTGCAAAGATCCCACGATCGTGGTTTCAGTCATCTGCATAAAGTCCAGAGGAATGAGTTTCAAGAGTTATCCTACGATTGGTCACCACTTTCGTACCTAGATGTCACGATCGTGGTATTAATCATCTGATCAAATTCCTGTAAACCATCAATCAGGCAATCGAACCTATGATTTTAATGAACGATCGTGGCTAGATGTCATGATCGTCCTTAAACTTCGTAGGTTCTCAGGTAAGTTTTCTAAGATCTCCCACTATGAACACATACCAGGATCGTGGTTTAATTCCACGATCGTGGGCATGAGTCATCTATTGGGCTCTTCAGTTTAAATTAACTCGACTCAACTTGATTTTAAAGCCCTAATCCACTACACTTAGGACCCGATAAGACCCCTTAATCAGTCAAACTCAACTTCACACTTGATTAAATGATCAAAAGAGCAAACTTTTGAATTCGCACCTCAACTTTGTCTGAATTAGCTGCTCCCCCTCTATTTTCAGACTCCTCCATCATCTAAGCACTCAAAAGTTCAAGCTCAAAATCGTAAGTTTACTGCTTATGCTTTAACATTATTATACATGATTGAAAATTAAGGAGTAATGAGTGTTAAATTTGAGTTCATAGGGGACAATGTGTTGCATTTTGAATGAATGAAGGCAGGGGAAGTCTGAGTACCCTTTTTCCTAAAAACATTGTCTATGAGGGTCAAATTTATGGTCAAAACTTGTGTTTTTGAACTGATACGTGTTCGCGCTCACTCCACAACACAACCCACAATTGTGGTATCAACATACAATCATAGGTTGGATCACTATGTGGTAACCGTTTCTCCAGTTGTAGGAGTTCATCAGACGAGCATATCCCATGATCGTCCTATCTTGGTACGATTGTGGCTTTTGCTTGTCTAATATGACAACCCAACCCCTCAGTACTTTTGGGGAAGACTTTCTATGATTAAAGGTACTATCGTACCTTCATTGCATGATCGTAGAAAAGCTTATTTGATCAAGTTCCTGAGCCTTTATTACTTCTTCAAAATTGAGACTAATACTTTCTCATATAGGTACTATAGCACCTAAGACATTTAACCAGATACGAAAGGATATCTCAAAGAAGCGGGCACCTTGAGAACATACCTCCAACCTCAGAGAGTGAGTCTCAAGAGTTAAGTGGGTCTAAAGTAAAATTTTTTTGCAAGTACGTCTGATGATCAACACACACCTCGAACCACTAGGGCCAAAATTAAAGAATTCAAGAAGACAAAGGCAACTACATCTACTTCCTTGGTTCCTGCATCTACCCCCATGGAACTTCCCCAGTCTAAAGAGGGAGGTCAAAATACAAACCAAGTTGGAGGTGAGCATGAAGATGATGCTGAGGAGATAAGTTCCTCGGTGAAGGAGGAAGAATCCAAGCCCGAATCCTCCGAGGGAACTGCTGTTGACTTGCCTCAAAGGGGTGTTGACCCAAGGCAGTAGATTGTGCCTAACTCCCGGGACTACTACATTGATGGGGTCTCACTGAACAGTAGAATAAATAAGAAATGGAGTATTCAGGAATAGACCCGGATCTTGCCTGAGTCACTACAAAGAGTCCCGGAGTTGATTTGGGTATTTGAGAAGTATGAGTTAGGGTGGATGACTAGGACACTCCTAAATTATATTCCAGCAATGGTGAGGGAGTTTTTTGCCAACTATGTGAAAATGATCAAAAACATAACTCCCACGGGAAAAGAAAAAAACATGAGGAAGCAACCCGACTGGACATCATGAGAGTGCCAGATCATTAGATTGATATTTTCGTCAAGGCTATCTCTAAAGCCTTGTTTGGGAACACTTTTGAACGGGTTGAGGAGACTCCAAAGTATAACTTACAGATGAAACACTTGAGACGGGTGAAGAAATTGACCACCGGTGATAAACTTATGCACTACAAAAGGTTGGCGGACCATATTGCTGAAACTGGGGAGAATGCAGTTTGGGTCAACGGATAGACCATATATAAATACATTTTGAAATTCAAGGACAAGGTTTGGTGGTTGATTGTAAGGCATCGCATTATACTGATAGCAAGTGATAACACATTGGGTACAAAATATGCATGCCTAGATGCAACTTTTATGGTAGAGATGGAGCTAAACATTTTGTGAATCATTATGGAAGAGATTAGAGATAGAGTATTGATGTTCAGCACCACATTGCCCTTTTCATGTCTGATTAACCAATTAATGTAAGATTCATAGGTGCCGGCTATCTCAGCAGTTGATAAATTTATCTGGCCGATAAAGAGCGCGAATATAGCACTGATTAAAGTCTTGAAGAACTCGACAGCTCCAGCTCGACGTCTTTTACCATATTTACCATAAGAGGTAGTAGGGGATGACCCAGCTAGTAAAATATCAATGTCTGATACTGGTGCTACTTCATTTTCTTCAAAGCAGCCCACTGCCTCTTCGGGTGCATGTCAGTTGGTACCTGCAGGCTACACCTTAATTCCTACAGCTAAGTTGGAATAAATAATATGGAATCAGGTATTGCATGATACACGGATTAGAAAGTTGGAGGTAATGGTGAAGCCCTATGCAGTGAAGAAGGAGAGAAGATAAGTGTGAGAGAAGAAAGAAAGATAAAGATGGAAAAAAGAGAAGAGCAAAGAAAAGTGAGCAGAGTTTTGAGGTACTTGATTATAAGAGGTGTGAGGTCCCTTCTACTTTTGAGATGGATACTATGGTGATTTCTGAGAGTTGAGGGGGTACATAGGTTTCCCCCGTGTTGACACCTTTGAGTGCACTGGTCTCCACTGGTGCCCACGTATCTGCGAGTGCCATGGATATAGCTGAGACCACGAGAGCTGAGGAGATCAAAGGGGTCCCATCTGTGACCCCTCCTAGTCAAAGTACTTTCGAGGTCTAGTACGCCATAGGTATGTCCCTTACCCTAATGTTTACATTTTTTATGTTTTCGTGCAATGGGTACATTGCATGATTTCTAACTTGGGGTGGGGGTGTACCACATCTGAGAGTTTTTGTTGCTGTATTTATTTTCCCTTGACTGTCCTATCTAGTTAGAACTAGCATGTTTAGTTATTTTTGTTGTTATATTTGTGATGTTTTTGGGTAATGTGTATAACTTAGATAAAAATAGGAGAACTTGGGGCAGTCGAAATAAAAGAAGCATGCAAAATAGTTTTGAATGATTTAAATGATACCCCTCCAAAAAAATTTATGTTTTGTACAATGTTGTGTGCTTTTCTTAAACTGTAACCAATGTTTGGATCTCGTCATGCCATTAGAATGTATGAACTTAAGAACCATAGACTAACTGGCATGAACCAAATAGGTAGTGACTGGATACATAGCCCTGAGCCAAGTTAGTGTGAGGTTTACCTAGGCAGCGTGTGGGTACAGTCTAGAACTTGCCTAGTTAGTCTAGCTAAGGTCGTAGGATAGGAGGTTAGAAAATAATCATAGGTCGTTCTTCAAATAGTCTACTGAAGAAAAAAAAAAGCCTACCAAATAAAAGCGATTTCCCTTGATCCAGGAATTTGAGCCTAAAGAGACCTTTTTCTTTGAACTAGCCTATTCACCTTCTCAAACATTTACAATAAACCTATTTTGGCCCTGGTCCCTCCCTTCTTAGACACTATGCACCTCAACTCACGTAAATTACCTAAGTTAAGGGTGGCTATCATAGGGGTGTGCAAAAAAGTTTAAGTATGTAGGAAAGTTAGTAAAATGAAAAAGAGACATGGGTACGGTATTGTGTGAAAAAGAAGAAAAAGAAAAAAAGGGGGTGAAAAAGGAAAACTTTGAAAAAAAAAAGGAGAGAAGAAAAAAAATAGGAAGTTGTGAAAATAAAATCACACCCGAGGTCCGAAAAGTTGAAAAAGGGAAAAAAATAAAGAAGGTAGTAAAGTGGAGCAAAATTAGTGTGGTGCCAAGGAGGGTTAGTCACATTATCCATATGTACCATACCTGTCCCCAAGTCTACATTATAAGCCAATAAAATTCCTATAGTGATCCTAATCCGACTGTCTGAAAACTAAAGCGTAGAAAATAAAAGAAAGCATATAGTATCAAACGCACACTGCATGACTTCTTTGAGAGAGTGAGGGATACGTTTTAGTCCCATTATTAATATTTGTTGCATATAATGAGTGTTAGGGACTTCTTTGATGTGAGGATATGGGGTTTGTATCATAGTTACTGCTTGTTCGAGTAGTTTCATTAGTTTGAGTGATGGGTTGTCTATTGATAATGTAATGCCATTTCTTGATCCCATTGTGTTATGGTGAGTGGTTTGTGTACACAACATTTATTGAAGTTTTGAAGGTATTGGAGGGTGTTGAACATAAGTTTTTGAATAATTTGTACTTGAACTGGTTTTGTGAAAGTCTAACTGCCGTAGTACTCTTAGTTTTCTCTTGGTTAAGTGTCATGGTATTATAGTTGTATTATGTTTACCTAAGGACATACAAATGGTCTAAGTTGAGGATATTGATGTGTCGTGAACCTATGGCACTTTTGACGCTCAAAATAATGAATATTTGTAAGTACGAGGGTATTTCTATGTGGATATAATATGTTTTTAGGTATTTGCAGGTCAAACAAGTTTGGAGAAGGAAAGTGATGAGTTTTTTGGACTTAAAGGCATTAGACAACCCATTCCACGACCATGGGATCTAACCACGGTCGTATCATGCCATTGTGGATTGAACCAGAGAATGGACTCTCAGGAGATGATCAGACGAAAGCTTTCCACAATTGTGTATTGATGTCACGATAGTACAACCTGACCGTGGGAAGGAAGTAATGAAAGCACAGATGTAGGAACTAAGTGTGAAAAGGATCAGATGAGTATCACCCATGACCGTGCCTCAAAGTCACAATCGTACCAAGGTGTCATGGATGGAAGGTTCAGATTTGAAGTCTGCAGGAATTGAAGTGAAGGAGGATCAGACGACTACATTGTACGGTCATAGTAGGAAGATACAAGGTCGTACTGAGAACCTTACCATTTAATATTTGAAGATTTTAAAGTCCAATGCAAACCTACAAAGGCCGAGGACGATCATGGAAACAAACCACTATCGTACCTTCCTCTCGTTAGAAGTGACCAACTTAGCAAATCCTGTTATGTTTAGGATAGGTTTTATTTTATCTGACGATACTCTTATTTAGTCTTTTGTATTAGTTTACATTCTATTACATTATTGTAAGGTTCTATGGCACATTCTTGGTCTTGGAATCATAAGCATCTATTTTTAGGGTTTTAATTAAAAGAGAGATCTTGAAGTTTTTCATCTTATTATTGTAATTTCACACTTATGCTTTCTTATCAGAATTCGACTTGTGTTATTGAAATTATGAGTAACTAAACACCATAACTAGGGCTGTGAGAACAATGACGGACTGACGAAGTAGTGTTCAAAGTACTAAGCAATTTTCAACCGATGTTCATGAATGTATTGTTGTTTCATTGGGTTTGATTTCTTTTTAACGGGGTACAACATTAGAACTTACCTTATATTTAATCTAGAAGAAAGGATGAGTAACGGATGGGAATAAGGGAATGAACAACAGATACTTTGAGCTACCAACCTCCACTTAATAGCTTGATTCGATAATCCGGGATAGCTAATCTGGAATCAAAAAAAGTGGTTAGCAGCAAACTCAGGAAAAGAGAAAACTTACTTTGGTTAGCAGCAAACTCAGGAAAAGAGAAAACTTACTTTAGGATATTGCTTAGACAAGAGCGAAAAGTTGTTCTACGTATACATAACCTATCGATTCTTCATACCGAACATTGGGAGAGATTGTAAAGTACAAAGAACCTTCGGAGTTATGAAATTATTAGGGAACGCAGTCCTAGTGCTTCTCTCATAATGATTTCAAATCAAACAAATCAATAATTTTTACTACTGAATTCTTTATTTACAAAATCCCCCTCTTTTACTGGAGATTGTTATTGATCACCTCGACATATTTCTTGATTGATACTTCGACCTATTCCCTGTGGGATCGACCCCAACCTAGTTGGGTTCTATATTTGATCAACGACCGTTTTATGCGTTGTTTAGATGTGTAATTTGGATGACATATGTCCATCATGTTAACAATGAAGGACATTATAGTCCTCTGTGATTGTGAGACCCCGATTGTGTTCACGAAAGGGGGGTGGGGTTCGGGTCCCAATGTTCTTCATTATCGAGAGGATATGGGTCGGCGGTTGCAAACATTATACTCTAGGTCGAGTCATATTGTAATCGTAACCAGGGCTCCCTGATCTCAATGATTAAAACACTTGGGACAAATTTAAAATTATATTTCCGAATTTGAGCTTCATATTTCATTTTGGGGATTTTACGCTCGGATTGAGGAGTTTTTGTAGGTTTTTTGAAAATTCTTTGAATGGGTAAGTTTTTAACATTCTTTTTGGTAATTTACCAATGATATAATTAATTTTATTGAATTATCACATATAATAATGGATTTTTGAGACTTTTTCTCCAAGTTTAACAAAATGTTAATTGGGAATTTTCTGTCTCATTTGAGCTTCATATTCAATGGAATTTCATATTTGAGTTCTTTATCCTATGGGTAAAACGATTTAGAAAGAATTTCCCAGTTTCGTCGCTATTTTTTGAGTGTTGACTTTTTGACCTAAATTTTACCCGAACTTTATATTACAATATTGGTGTCGATGGACTTGTATTCACTAATAGAACATGTTTTTGATATATTAAGAGAGTTCCAAGGTTATTCGAAAGGGTAAGGTCGTGGTGTGATTATTGGTGGCTTACATTTCTTCAAACTTAGCTTGGGTGGGAACTTATTGTGTAAAACATGTATGGGTTGGGAATATATTGGGTTAAAGTATTTATTTTGATGATTCGATATTGTGATACTCAAAATGGGGATTTGTTTCCCCAAGTTATGACCTGAGATTCGAAAAGACTATTTCATATATTGTGTTTTGAATTATTTCATGCAGTGTTATAAATATGAGGGGTTGGTATTCCCAAGCCTACTCTTCATGACTGAGGGCCCCATGCACACTATCACGACCACTCCCTAAACTTGCCTTCTATGAATGTGGTCATAGGCCTCACAAATATGATTGTGACCTCACCTCTTTTTTTCTAATGATCGGGTACGATTCCACCCGATTGCTTTCATTCCCTGGCCGAACTACTCTTTTCGATCACTGCTCCCTAGCTTACAAATAAGATGGCTATATGCCTTGCACTAGAACCAAAAATTTGGTTTATCAAAATTCTCATTTTGATGTCTGAAACTCATTATAACTCCTTAATATGCAAATTAATTATGAAAATTTGTCCTAAAACACACAACAAACTTGCTAAAATATTGTAATCACCGATTTGGGGTTGTCTAAGAATATATTTGACCATACTGAACACTTATTTTTCAAATTTACTAGTTTTCAATTTAAATGTGTAATTTAATCATTACCAAGCCCCTAAGGACCCTTCGAAACTACCCAACTAAGTCCTAAATCATCATACAAACCTATCGGAACATTAAACCGCAATTCTAAGTCCATTACCACAAACATTGAATTCCATAAAATGCATCTAAGGCCCCTCGAGACGTGTGTCATCTGTTCCCTCAAATCATAAATCACATATTAAACCTACAAAAAATATGGTTTAGGGGAAAAGAGTTCTTATACTCATAATGGTTGGACAAGTGTTTACTGTTAACAATAACTTTGAATAATTTTCAAATGGTAAAATTTGATGTTAAGTAATTAGAGAGTGCTAGAGATTTATTATTCTTTCATCAATTTGGCATCCTTAAAATAAAATAGGACTTAAGGAGTGTTTACTTACCAAAATTGGAACACTCTTCACAAAATTCCTGACTACATCACCCATTACGTTATGTGTCATGATCAAAAACTTGACTCGTGATGGTACATATCGTACTTCCATAAAATTTAAGTTAACCCAACACTCAAACAATAAAATATACGAAGAAAATATATGAAAAATATAATAATTATGATAAGTCTCAACTTGATGACAAAAAGAACCAACTCAAAAATTGGAAGTCAGAAGTACAAGCCTCTAAGAGTAATAAATACAACGAGGAGTCCAAAATACCTCAAAATGCGGAAATAACATAAAAACAAATGTAGATGAGATTTGATGGTAACTGGAATCAATCAACTGCTATCTCTAATCTCGATGATAACCCAGGCACAAATCTGACTCAACACCTGAGAAGAATTGGCTCAGTCCTTGCATGTAAAGTGCAGAAATAAACAAGCATGAGTACTAATCCTAATTCAAGTTAATGGTGAGGACCACTAATTCAATAATACCTGACATATTTCATATTAACTTGGAATAAGAAAAGCCACACATAGTCTAACAGTCAATATCAGAAACAATTCATATAGTTCTAATCGAACAATTTAATGGATCACAACAACTCATATCAAAAAGGGATGATATCACTTTCACAGTTAATCGACCACTCACCACACCAAGGCAAAACAACCAAATGGATATGATGAGTATGATGCATGTCATGCAATCAAATAGGGGAATGATGATGATGAGTATAGGTCTTACCTGTATACATCCGTTGTCGCGACCCATAGGAGACTCGAAAGGTCCATATACACCCTCCAGATCATCTCAAAACCTACGGAGTAAGTAATCATATAACTACTCAATCCAAAACTGCCCATAGAGCCATAGAGAGAGTTCAAAAGTTTAGGCACCTAGATCCGCCCAAAGGCCAAGGAGAATAACTAATAGTACCATGACAATATGCATGTGGGGGGGGAGGCAAAATGGAATACAACAAAATATCAATACCATTCCAATAGCATGAATATAAAATGGGGGACTTTTCACTACACTAGTTATCCACCTAATATTCGATCAAAATCTCATGCTCCCAGCATGCTAATAAGTGAAATCAAGGCACCATAAACTCAATTATCAACCAAACATAACACATAAGTTAAAATCTCATAAACTCAGTCCAAACAACCAATTAGTTTCTTTTAACCCTTTAACAAATACACCGGTGTTCATAAATATTCTTGTCATCTCATCCATATGGGATCCCCATATTCCCATACGCCCCCATACACACATCTAGCAGATAAATATTGTCAAAAAAGTCTCAACTTGTCTTAAAGGAAGTCAAAAAAGTCAAACAGGAGCTTTAACCTTTTAAAGAGCCTCTGAATGATCTCAATCTAATCAAACATGTATTCTACATAATAAAATGAAACCATAGACATTCATATTGCCATACTTTTATTCTGAGTTTAAAAAGTCAATCCAAAAGCCAACCTCGATCCTATAAGGCCAAAATTTGAGTATTTTATTTGAAAATCATGCTACTCATAATGCAAGGAAGTCAAATATAACTTTCATTTAAAATGGATCTTAAATCGACCTTTTAAATCATCAAAATACAGTTTCTTAATTGTAGGCTAAAAAGCAAGATTTTTGTGTCCATAAGCAGTTTAAAATGAGAAAATAAATGATAAATTAGTAAATTTATAACAAAACTGGTTTACCTATACCATAAGGACCTTGAGTTTCAAAAATAACGAAAATGAGAATTAGTCATTGAAAATAACCTTAATTGGAGTTACATAGCTCCGAAAATGTCAAAAATACCAAATAGAGGTGGTTTATGACTTAAACTCAGCGATTTTTGCTCCAACGGACAATTTTTCGCACCTGTAGCTTTGCAGCAGCAACTGGGCTTTCACACCTGCAGACCAAATCCCGCACCTGTGGGTCCACTGGTGCAGCCTTTCTTTGGCACCTGTAGGTCCGCTAGCATGGCCCTTCTTCCGCACTCGCGATGCACCAAAACTAGTAATATCAAACTTCACTAAAAATGACATAACTTACTCATATGGATATGAAATGCAGCAATTCTTTTTGTGTTGCTTCAGGTGGTACTAGAAAGCTCAACGACTCTAAACTCCAAATTTCAAAGAAGTATCCAAAACTAATCTGAGACCTCTCAAACATAATATGCTAGTGCAAACCAGTTGTAAAACACATTTTGGACCTGATGGAACCATGTAAATACCCAAACGAGGTCATCTTGGTCAGATGTTGACCGAAGTGAACTTTTAACTTAGAAATCTCCAAATTTCCAAACAATGACTAAAACTCATCCAAAAGGCTCGAAAACTGAACCAAACCTTCATCTAGACTACAAATCATCCTCCGAACCTGGTGGAAGAATTAAAATCTAAAACGACCTTTCTAACCTTGAATGATGACTTTGGTCAACTCTCTTAAGCGTCCAACTTTCCAAACTAAAAAACTCTTTCAAAGCTCATCTGAATGCTTCAAGACTCAAATCAATAGTCCTACTAACACAAAAGATACGTTCCAAAGTTGATGGCATAGACAAAATTTCTATACAAGCTTAACTTCTACGGATGTTGACTAAAGTCAACCATATCAACTTTCTAACATTCCAAAATGAGAAACTTGCATAATTCTCAACCAAGCAACATGACCATCCACTCCGGCATACCATAAATACCATAAAGCAACTATGAAAAAAGATAAAATGGTCTAAATGTGTAAAAATAGAAAAACAACCGTGAGAATTGTTCCATCATGTCAATGCAATATTATAATAATTCTATAGATAATCTTGATATGGAGAAAGTAATTTAAAACTGGCCATTATATATATATATATATATTATAATAATTCTATAGATAATCTTGATATGGAGAAAGTAATTTAAAACTGGCCATTATATATATATACACACACACCAATATTGCTTCTTTATATTATTCTCATGTGTTCAGTCACATGCACTGATTGCTTTTTAATTTATTTTTTCTATATAAGTCTTGTGATGTTTAATCTATATAAAAAATTTTTATACCTTATATAAAACGGGAAGCCAAGACCTTTTTTCAAAATATTAATTTTAAGTTTTTGCGGAGATGATATATCATGGTAAGTTATTCTATTCATTCTCTTCCTCAATTATGTCACTTTGAAGACATTTTTAAGTAACCTAACAACCTTTTTTTTTTTTATCATTTTCAATGTTTCGTATAGGATACATGACCAATTCGACTTTTAAATTAATCGAACACTTCTAAATAAATGTGTATTATAAAAAATTTCCTTTTTGTATGATTTAGGTTTAGATCAATATGGTTTTATGGGTTGTAGGAGTTGTTATGTATATGAATGATCCAATCATAAAAGAATACTCTCTTCTCTCTCTAGATAACCGCCACCCTCTGAAATTCGATCGCCGCCAATGGCCTCAACAACCACTGGTTAGCCAATTCCTGAGGCTGACCAGCCCATCCCTCTAATCGGAAAACTAGATTTCCCTCCTCTTTACCCCTGGAAAACCTCGAGTTCAAACACTAAAATACCTTCTGAGTTGGAGAACCTCCCTAGTAATTTGCCTAATGGTGACGAGAATGGTTCTGAGTCTACAAAGATTTGTAATTATGTCAATTTATTAAAAGCATCAGTTGATAATCAAAACTCTAAGCATGTTGTGGAACCGATCCTCATTAAGAAGATTTAGTACAATGATGGAATCACCAGAATCCAATGGAGTGAAGAAGAAGAAGTAAACAGAATGAATACTATTGAAAACTTGCAATACGTGGTTGTTGGGAAGTTTTCGTATGGTTGGCCTGAATTGGAAGAACTTTGATCACAAATTCCTAAACAGTGCAAAGTTAAGGGTTAATGTACAATTGGTCTACTAAGGAATAAGCACATTCTTATCAGATTTAGTAGAGAGGATGATTTTATCAATATGTCATCCAAAAATGTCTACTATTTTTTGGATAAAGAAGGCTACTATATGATGCGAAATTCAAAGTGAATGAAGAAACTACACAGGCGTTAGCATGAATTTCTTTTCCTAATCTTAAACCCACCTTTTTTGTAAAGGAAGCCCTATTTTATATTACCTCTACAGTAGGAAAACCTCTTCACTTAGATGCAACTACCATTAATAAGACGAGACCTAGTTATGCAAGGGTCAAGGTGCAAATGGATCTTTTATTAGATTTTCCAAAGTTTGTTGAGATGGAAATCATCAATCCTAGTACTAGAGAATCTAAAGTTGAGAGGATTAAAATCCAATATGACTTGGTACCTAAGTACAGTAAAAAGTGTAAACTACAGGGGCATGATGAACAAGAGTGTAGAATTCCCCATACAAAATTGAAGAAACAATCTTGTAATAATCAGGACAAGGTTCAGGAATAGAAGGCAGAGAATTTTGTGTCGTTGGTGCTCAAAGAGAGGAGGTTAGGATGAAAAAGCAGTGAAACCCAACTAGTAGAATGTTCTCATTCAATAAAATAGTTGAAGTAATATTCAATGATAAGGATGTTACTCCTAAAAAGGTGGTGAGAACAAGCAATACATTTGCTGCTTTAGAAGAGGAGTGTCACGACCTAAACCCGCCGTGAGTGGCATCCACACTAAAACCCAAGGTTGGAGAACCAATCAAAACCATAAGCCAATAATAATCAGCCTAAAAAATAGGCAACTAAACCCAAGTTCAATGAATAAGAACAATATCCAATAACATGACAAAATAATGCAGAAAATAATCCCCTAGGAATTGAAAGTCATCGTACCAAAACTTTAAATAATGTCAAAATAAAGGGGATGCAACCCCAAAAACCAACGTAATGTCAAGTCTGGAATAGCTGGACCAGAAAACTATAGAAAAATCCATGGTAGCCCAAAAGATGCAGCTCACCCTTGAGTTCGACTACTGTCTGTCTCAAAATTGAGGTCTCAAAAAAGTAGCTGAAATATGCTCTGCACTGAACAAAAAGAAGAGCACGTGTAGTATCAGCACACAACAAATAACAGTGTGCCGGTAGGGTCATTGGCCAACCCAAAAATAAGAAATATGGACACATAACCAAAATATAGTACAACAAGACAACCATGAACCCTATCATGCAACTATCTTCAAGTTCATAATACACCACCTTGTAAACAAGTACAACATGAAGTTTAGTCAAATAGAGTCATCAAATATAACTAGTCAAGTCAAATAAAGACCAACAACAAGACTCCAAGTCAACAATCTTGACACAACTATCATAAAGACCATTTCCCATTTATGCAAGTAATAAACAATATAGAACCATGCCACAACTTGCAAACAACCCGAACCACTCAAGGATCCTTAATAACAACAATAAAAATATCATGAATTCTGGTTTACACAAGAAACCACCTTAGCAAATAAACATAGAAATTCGGTTCACTTAAGGAACCAATAAAATCAAGAAACACATAATACCTGGTTCACTAAAGAAACCGTCACACTCACTTGTACCTCGTACATATATGCTAAGGGTCTTATGTGTGCGCCCACTAGTCATGATCTACAGGGGACAAGGCCTTGTCCATGTACCTAATCCCATACATCAAGTGCCTGCCAACCTTATATCACCAATCCCGTGGAGATGTCCAAATGTTGGTACAATCCACAATAATGAAATATATCACAACAATCACAACCACAATGATAAAGAACAACACTTGTAAAATCCAACACGCTTCATATAAGTTTATTGTATGTGATTAACATTTAGGATATCAAACAACCATTCACTTTCCTTGAACATGTATTGTTCAAGCAATACTACAAATTAGTCATCATGCACATATAACACACATTGGGTTTCAAATACATCAAAACTATCACCTACCTCAATCCAGTCTTGCACTACCTAACTAAGCCTGAGCTTTACCTTTCCGTGCAATTTCTGCTTGGCCGTCGTGTAAAAACATGAACATAACAATAATCAACCAAATAGCCTACCATGTTAAGGATTACAACCTAATCCTTACCCCCAAGGCTAAATCATAATCATTCAACCCATTCGAGGGTTTTTCTATCATAATTCACCTTAAACCTCCCAATTTCGTGGTTACATTAGTGAATTATTGACATGCAATAGTAAATTAACAATTAGTAACTAAAACACAAAGGTTTTACACAAAATTTACCCTCTTGCACCAGAAAATTTGCTAAGTCAAGCTTAAACCTCTCCAAAATCCGTAAACTAGTGATTCTAAGGTTAATTAACTGAAAAACTAGTTAATGGAGATGAAATACTTACCTTTATTAGGGAAATCGATGAAAAATAGAGAAAAAATTCCCAAATTGCCTATGCCCTTCCTCAAAAATGATTTTAGAATAATAAACCATTTTGGGGAAATTTCTGCATTTACAGTGATTTACCCTGCTATAGTGGCCTGATCCCTCTATAGCGGGAGTCACTATAGCAATGTATCACCCACTATAGTGGGAGTGGCAAGGCAGAAACTCAGAAATCCTCCCAGCTTTGCCTTCTTTGTAACACTCTCAAATCATGACATCCCGAACTAACCCTTTTGCGTCAAGTTCGATATCGAAAGTTTTACTCACCCAAATTCACTTCCAAAAAGTCCTACGGATTCCTTATTGAGTTAGCTCACACAAAATTAAGCTAAACTTTATTATATTCACCCAATCCATTCTCGGATTGCCCTAGACCATACCTCACTCTAATTTCGTTCAAAACTAGCCTAGCCTGAAATTTTTAACTTTCATTTCGGGGGAAAATTTAACCCAAAATTTTGCATGCTTGACTTACCCGTAACAACGGGGAAGGGTCGTTACAAGGAGGAACAAGGAGAAGATACTAACATAGAAGGACAAGTAAGCAACTCACAAAGTCAATTAGTAGGAGTTGCATCGTGCACATAGATAGCAGGTCCAAAGGAAAATAGAAGTCATCAGCAACAAACCTCAATTATAAAGAACACTAACAAGTCAGCAGTCCATCACATATCCACTAAAGAATGGATTGCCCAGGCATTTTGCAATTACCAGGGCAAAAAAGATGTATCAAGTAATAATATTACTACATGTAATCAAAAAGGGCTTTCCCAATCAGAAACGACTAGTACAGAAGTGCAGCAGATAGAGGAATTGGAAAGTGATTCCTTTGGTCCAAGTCTTGACAAGAAAGGCCCTGCAGATCATAACACAAATAGTCAGGTTCAATCACAAACACCCTCATAAGCAATCAGTGCAAGTAACAATCAGCAACTGCAAGTACTGAAGTCAAGTGGTGGTCTAAAAATAGGAAACTAGTGTGCTGACAGCTTTGTCATGGAATTACTAGAAATCAATGCAAGTAACAAATCAAGTGAAGGAGTAAACATGGGAAACTAGTGTACAAATATCTTAGCTATGAAATCAGCAGAAAAAAGTGCAAATAACAGTCTACAAAAGTCAAGTGAAGCAGTAAACATAGTAATCCAGCGTGTAAAGAGTTTGGCTATAATAGAAGTACCTATAGTAGTTCAAGTGGATAAAAATCAACTCAAGTTAAATCATATTGAATATCCTAACACGGCTCTTCACAACATTCTCACTTATACACTAGAGATTGAAGCTGAAATAGATGATAACGTACAGAGGGAAAAGGGTTGAATGAAGATCAAATTCTCAAAGATGCTAACCTATCTCCAAGAGTAATAAATACAGTCAAGTCAGTAAGAAAAGGCAAGAAACAAGGTATTGGAGATGCAGCTGTTCCTGTCAGAGTATAACCTAAAAGGAAGGTGGTGTCCCAATAATTTTCTAAATGTTGAAAGCTCTTATATGGAATATAATGTCAGTGAAGTCACAAAAGGCTTTCCAAAGAGTGCAAATATTGCACAATTTTCACAAGTTTGCTTTGTGGCTTTAATGGAACCTATTTAGCATATTAGAACAATTAATAAATACAAATCAGGGTTGAAGATGCAGCAACAACACAACAACATACCCAGCGTATTCCCAAAACGTGGGGTCTGGGGAGGGTAAAGTGTACGCAGTCCATACCACTACCTCAGAAGAAGTAGAGAGGTTGTTTCCGATAGACCCCTGGCTCAGGATAGATAACAAGTAAAACAAGCAGAAAACATAAAAAACAAACAACAAAAAAGGGGTAACACATCACTAGGTAAAAGAAACAAAACACCCACGGAGTAATGCTATGAACTATCAATCCAAAATCACACACATCACCAAAAACACCACAATAGATACATCATGTTACTCATAATTAAAATAGAAAAATCTGGGTGTTTGCTAATCATGGTTTTGATATTACTCTGATGAGCAATACTGAGAAACAGATTACAATTAAAATCCAAGACCAATATTCAGCTTCATGCTTTTGTGCTTTCCTTGTCTATGTAAAGTATGATGAACATCTTAGAATGGAGCTATGGGATGATTTGTATACTATTGTGGCTAGGATAAACAATCCTTGGTTAATAGGGGGAGATTTTAATGTGGTATTGAATGAAAACAAAAGATTAGAGGAATACCAGTGGTAGATGCAAATTCTGAGGACTTCAGAACATTTATTGAATCTAGTGATCTGACACAAGTTAATTACAAAGGTATTCATTCACATGGTAAAATGGAAGAGCTAGAGATGATTGTATATTTTAAAGACTTGATAGAATTTTGATTATCTGAGGTTGAGCATCTATCTAGGAATGGGTCAAATCATGCTTCTTTGTTATTGAACTATGAGAGGAATGATATTTATTACAAGAGACTGTTTAGGTTTCTTAATTTCTAGACCCAACATGAGGAGTTCAAGAATGTGGTTAGCCAAAATTGGGATACAAATATCTCAAATAACCCATTGTTAAGACTTTAATAAAAAAATTAAGAAGATCAAGAAGGTATTGACAGTGTGGAACAGAAAAACTTAAGGGGATATTTTTCTGCAGTTGATTATCCGGGAAGATTGCAAGAATAAAAGAGTAGTTATTTAAAGAATTTCCATCAACAGAAAATAGAGCAGTAATGCGAAGAGCCAAGGCTGAATATAGTAGATATTTGTAGTTAGAGGAGAGTTATTAGCAGCAAAAAGTAGGGTATGACTGGTTTGTTGATGGGGATAGAAATACTAGATTTTTCCACTGTCTGGTTAAGGGGAGAAGACAAAAATTAAAACTTGTACGGATTCAGAATGCACAAGGGCTTGGCTAGAAAAGAATAGAATATTGCAGATGAGGCAGATCTATTTTATCAGGACCAGTTCATACAAGACAAAGATTTCACAAAATTTTCCTTGATAGATTATATTCCAGAACTTATAGATGAAGATGAGAACCTTACATTAGGTTCTTTACCTGATTAGGATGAAGTGAAGAGGGCAGTGTTTAATTTGAATGGGGAAAGCTCTTGTGATCCAGATGGATTATCAGACAAATTTTACCAATCCTATTGGGACAGAGTGGGTTCAGACATTGTGAGAATGGTTCCTGACTTTTTCTCTGGTAATTCCCTTTCCAAATCTATTACTCACACTAATTTGGTACTCATTCCTAAGAAAGTTAATGTACAAACTTTTTCAGCTATGAGACCAATTAATTTGAGTAAGTTTGTCACTAAGATTCTTTCCAGGGTTATACATGACAGAATGGAAGGCATGTTGCCTAAGCTTATTTCTCCTAACTAATCTAGTTTTGTGAAAGGTCGTGGAATTATAGAGAATGTTTTGCTGACTCAGGAGTTAATTACTAACATTAGCAAAAGAGGGAAACCTTCAAATGTATTTACCAAGCTGGACATGTCAAAGGCCAATGATAGGGTCACTTGGTTCTTTCTAATGAAGGTGTTGAGGAAGATGGGATTCTAAAATGTATTTGTTAACTTAATCTAGAGGTTCATATCAAATAATTACTACTCAGTGCTGATTTATGGGCAATCAGATGGCTTTTTCCATTCTACTAGAAGGGTTAAGCAAGGGAATCCCCTTTCCCCAACTTTATTTATTCTTTCTTCTGAGGTTTTGTCAAGAGATTTAAATTCTTTATTTGAGGATAATCAGTTTGTTGGTTTTGGGATGCCTAAATGGAGTTCTAACTTGAACCATTTAGCCTATGTTTTTGATACTATAATTTTTTCTTCCTCTAATGCTTATTCTTTGGAAAAGATCATGTCTACATTACAGGAGTATGAAGCAATCAGGGAAGAAAGTCAACAAAGATAAGAGCTTTTACTACCTGTATCAGAACACAACAGGGGTAATTGATGTACAAGTTAGCTAGATCACAAGCATGGCAAGGGCTACTTTTCTAATGAAATACTTGGGGTGTCCCATCACCCATAAGAAGAAAAATAAAGAAGATTATGCAGATCTCCTGGATAAAGTAAAAGGAAAGCTTCAACCATAACAAGGAAATATGTTATCTTATGGTGGTAAGGATGTTCTAATTACAAGTATTCTTCAAAGTGTTCCCACATATGTATTATCAGCTATTGTTCATTCTATCTGTGTATTTAAAGAACTTTACAGAATCTTTGCAATTTTCTTTTGGAGCAATAAGGAGATAGAAAGAAGCAAACATTGGTCTTCTTGGTCCAAGGTGTGCATTCAGAAGAAGGGGGACTAGGGTTTAGGTCAATGTTTGATGTGTTAAAGGCCATGTATGCTAAATTATGGTGGAAATTTAAGACACAAAGTAGTTTGTGGTCCAATTTCTTAT
The DNA here is from genome assembly GCA_031232105.1 of Capsicum rhomboideum. Taxonomy (NCBI): domain Eukaryota; kingdom Viridiplantae; phylum Streptophyta; class Magnoliopsida; order Solanales; family Solanaceae; genus Capsicum; species Capsicum rhomboideum. Next base: position 15,653,574 of record CP124712.1, read on the forward strand.
GGAACAAATACTGCAAGAAACAGATCCCTACTCTGGTGGAGTGGAATGGAGGCTCTCAGGTCTGGAAATACATGCTGGAAAATAGGAAAAAGGGGAATAATTTTTATTGTGGGAACCTAAAGGGGGATCATCAACTATTTGGTATGACAACTGGACCAATCTTGGTCCTCTTTTCAAAAGTCAGTCAGAGGTTCAGACATGCCATGAGTTGAAGGACATTGGGGAATTTCTAAATGTTGCCGGTTGGGAATTTCTAGCAATGCAGGAAAGAGATCCTAAGTTTTTGGCACATCACATTAGGAACAATATGAGTACTAATCATATTTTAAAGAAAGGGGACAACCCATGGTGGACTTTAACCAGTACAGGAAGGTTTACTGTAAAAAGTGCATAGGAGCTGCTTAGAAATAAGGAGCCTGATGTGGATTGTAGTCAGCTATGGTATTCAGACCTTTCTTTCAAAATTTCTTTTCTAGCTAGGAGAGTGTGGCTAGGTAAAGTGATGTGTCATGGTTTCATGGCACTTTCGATTCTTAAAACAAGGAAAATATGCAATAAGTTGGGTATGTTTGGTAGGTATGATGTGTTTTCTGTTCTATATTGCAGGAAAATAGGTTATGGAGGCAAAATGGAGAAGAAGAAAAGAAGTAAGCACTGGAATGGAGCATCTGAAGAAGAAAAGAGCCAAGTCAAAACTGAGGGAGTGACTCACGGTAGGGACTCACGCCACGTGAGTCGACCTACGGCACGTAGGTTTGTGCCATGAGTCAAACTCCTGAAGATTGTGAATAAGCCTAATTCTCACCGCAGGGACCCACGTGATGTCCGTGACGTGACTTGGTCCCACGACACTAAGTCATGGTACCGTGGAAAAGTGCAGACTCTGTTCTCCTGTTTTGTTTAGGATAGGATTCATCTTGTATCTATAAATACCCCTATATTGTCCTATGTTTAGGGGTTGGTCATTACATTGTTTTTGAGATATACTTTCATTATTTTTGAGTTCGTAAACAAATTATTGATTTTGTAATCTTGGAACATCGATTCTAGGGTTTTTATTTATATTGAGATTTTAGAGTTTTCTTCTTATTGTGAGCTTACAATTATGTTTTCCACATTAAAATCTTCTTTAGTTCTTGAAATCATGAATAGCTAAACCCCATAACTAGGGTTGTGTGAACCATGAGGAATTAACGAAACGGGTTAAGTGCAAAGCAATTCTAAACCGGTGTGAATGCATGTATTGTTATTTCTTTTGTTGTGATTGATCTTCTAACGGTTCCAAATGTTAGAAACTCACCTGTATTCTAGACTTGCTCGAAAGAGAGGTAGAGGTTGAGAAAAGGAAATAACAACAGAGATTTGAAGCTATCAACTTTCATCTAATAACTTGAGCCGTAATAGGGATAGTTATCTGAGATCCAGGACAAGGGTTAGTAGTGCGACACTCAGAGACCGAGATGAGAAGAGTGAAATTCGTCTAACCAAGGTCGAGAGACGTTTAGATGAATATATCTTGTTAGATTTTGCATGCAACGCAGCAGGACAGTTTTGTTAGCACATGTAACTGGTGGAGTTAAGGAATCATTGGGGATCACAGTCCTAGTGTATTTGTCATATTGATAACAAATCCAATAATCAACGATCATTACTGTTACTACTTGCTTAAAAAATCCCCCCAGTTTTACTTACTTGCCAAATACTCAGACTAGCATTCGACAGACTTTCATCCTATTCCCTGTGGGATCGACCCCAACCTAGTTGGGTTCTATATTTGATACATCGACCGCGTTATACTTTTCTGGAGGTATAGTTTGGACGACATCATAAAGTTGTTGTTTCTCTCATAATAAACACTTGGAATCCTAATGAATATCCTAATTGTAGGTGTTTCTTAACTTCTGAAAGGGAACTAATTGAAAATCTTATGTTACACGGAGAAATTGCTAGAACAGTGTGGGGATTATTACTCAAGGGCTGCTGGTATCTATCAGGGAGCTTTCTTGAAACATAATATGAGGAGATGGTGGAATACACAAGGCAATGTCATATGGAAAACTGTTACACAAGTGGTCCCAATGATAATTCTTTGGTTCATTTGGAAGAGAAGTAATACTATCCTTCATGGAGGGAATTACTCAACTAGTAAGATTTTTAGAGATATTAATTGCAATTTAAAGAGGGTTATCAGTTGCAGATTCAAGAATATTAGAGAATTTAACACATGGCCTGATATGGTGTCTGCTATGGAAGGGTACAAGCCCTCATACAACTTCAAAATTGTTAGATGGTATCCTCCCAACCTTTGGTTCAAATGCAATAGTGATGGAGCCTCTAAAGGCAGTCCAGGTCCTACTTCAGAATCCTTTTATATAGGAAATTCCTCATGTTTTTTTGTGGCTGCTAAAAGGTATTAGAATTCCTGACTCTACAAACTTGGTGGCAGAGACAAGAGCTATAAGAGAGTGTTTGGAATACTGTAAGGAAAACCAGTTAGGACCTATAATTATAGAGTCTAATTCTTTAGATATGGTCCAAATTTTAGAAGGAAGATAGAAACCTCCTTGGAGTGTGGTGATGGAAGTGAACTATATCAATAGTTAAGGAACACAATGACAGCAAGAGTACAACATTCCCTTTGGGAAGGAAATGCTCTTGCTGATTTTTTACTAACCTTGTTTTCTCTTTTGCAGGGGAATTCTTATTTGAGCATTTTCAAGACATATAATATTAAGGCAAAAGAATTTTTAACTTAGACAAAGAAAGGAGACCTCAAATCTGCAGACAAAGTGTTGATATTTAGTGATATAACTGCTGATTTTTTTAAAAGGGTTACTGGTTTTTACTAATGTGTTGTAGGTAATAGTATTTTAAATTCAGGAACAGTTGACTAGCACAATTCATTCATTCAAAGTAAACAAGGTCAGAAGCATTTCTTATTGGTTTGAGTATCCGCATCTGGTGAGAGCATTAGAGGTGTAATCCGATACAGAAGCAAGACCTTTGAGCTCTGGAAGGACTGATAATGTGAAAACCCAACTTGTTCATCTGAAGATCTACCTGTTACAGTACAAGGAAATCGTTACATTGTAATTTTTTAGTTAATCTTCTCGTATCTGGAAATTTGATGGTGGTATTAATCTTGTATGAGATTCAACCCATTAATCAAAGAAAAAGGAAGAAAAAACTATGAAAATGAAAGCTAAACAGGAAAAAACAGTCAAGAATCATCTTGACATTTCAGAATGGAGGATTTGTGAAATTGCACAGTTCTCAACATCAAAACAGCTATATTCAGCTCACACAAAAGTAAATAGGTGTTAATTTAACTCAAATCTTCAGGTCTGATAGGTATCTATCGATTGAAAAGAAAAGAGCAAAGACTGACACTTATCTCATAGATTAGAGCCATCTGCAGTGTTGAAGATCTCGAAAGAATTATGCATCATCAAAAGTGTGTCTCTAAAATGGATTGGAAAGTTGTGATCTTGAAGAGAGCCGGATTGGCAAGCTGAAATCGTGAAGAAATCTAGAGAGAAGATGGTCTGATTTTTTGATCGAGAATTTTCCTATTCCACTATTGTAATCTTGATTTTTGATGTCAAGAAGCTGATATTTTTTTCTGTTAGTAGACCGGGTCACTGTTAGGCCCGGTTTGTAAATAATTGAAAAAATAACATAAACATACACCTTAACTTATCATATTTACACAAATTTCCACTCTTATAAAGTAATTACAAAAATTTCAACTAATTATGTATCTTCCTTGGATGTATCAGAAGCTAATTATGTATCTCGTCAGACCCAAAAAGTGAAAAAATATATCAGGAGCTAATTATGTATATTTACAAAGGAAAAATATACCTTCATTGGATGTATTACGTATCTCGACAGACCAAAATCGAAAAAAATATAACGGTAGCAAATTATATATCTTTACAAAGGAAAAAATATATTTTCCTTGGATGTATCGGAAGCTAATTATGTATCTCGACAGACCCAAAATTGGAATTTTCAGTAATTATGCAAAATGTCGGGATTTTCTGTAATTAAGCTCCAAACTATTGGAATTTATGTTGTTTGCCCTAAATAATATTCCTTTTTGGGTGTGTTTGGTATGAAGGAAAATGTTTTCCTAGAAAATGTTTTCATGGAAAATAAGTCGGTTTCTTACTTATTTTCTCATGTTTGATTGGTAAGTGGAAAACATTTTTCGAAAAATATTTTCTAGTGTTTGGTTGGTGAATGAAAAACATTTTCTAGAAAATATCTTCTAGTGTTTGGCTAGAGAGTAGAAAATACATTTTAGGAAAAAAAGTTTCTGACACGAAAACCTACTTCGACGACTAATCTGGGATCCGACCCTGACACTCGAACAGGGGCCCAACCCCGACCTCAACTCTCGACCCAAGAACTGAACCGAGATTCGACCCTAACTCCTAACCCCGACTCTCAACCCAAGACCCAGCCCTAATACCCTACTCCCAACTCGAGCACCGACCTCGACTCTCGACCCCGACATCCGATCCCGACTATCGAACCGGGACTCGATCCTAATACCCGATTTAGGATCTGAGCCCGACACCGGAGCCCGACTCTCAAGTCAAAACTCGACCATGACATCCAACCCCGACTCAAGACCCGACCACAACTACCGACTGACACCCCGAATAGGGACCTGACCCCGACACCCAATTTGGGACCTGACCTCGACACCTAACACCCGACCTGACCCCGTCACCCGACACCCGACCTGGGACACGACCCCGACACCTCAACATTCGAAAACCGACCCGGGATACTATCCCTACACCCCAACACCCGACCCGGGACAAGACCCCGACACCAACACCCGAATCGGGACCCGACCCCGATATCGAATCCCGAGACCCGACTCCCGACTCGAGACCCGACCCCAATTCTCAATCTTGGACCCGACCCCTACACCCGACTCGAGACCCAACTCCGACTCCCTACCCGAGACCCAACCTTGACACCCAACTCGAAACCCGACCCGAGAATCGGGATTGACCTCAAATCCTAATTCGGGACCCGACCTCGAAACCCAACCCCGACTCGAGATCCAACACCGACACCCGACTCGGGACCCGACCCCGACACAGACACTCGACTGGAAATCAGAACCTGAACCCGACACCCAACCTAGACCCCGAGACCCAATACCGACTCCCGACCCAAAACTGCTACTCCCAACCCGATACCCGACTCCCGACTCGAGACCCGACCCCAAATCTTGACCCGGGATTGGACCCCCGCACCCGACCCGAGACCAGACCTCGACTCCCGACCTGACATCGGACCCCGATACTAGACTCGGGTCTCGACCCGAGAAACTAGACTGACCCCGAATCCCGATCCTGGACCAGACCCCAAGACCTGACACTACTCCCGACTCGGGACCTGACCCCGGTACCAAACTCGAGACCCGACCCGAGACCCAACCTGGACACCGAACCCGAGACACGATCCCAACTCCCGACCCTAGACTTGACCTCGACTCCCGATCCCGACACCCGATCCTGACCCCTAACCTAGAGAATCGACCCCGAGACCCGACCCCGACACCAGACTCGGGTCCCTACCCTAACTCCTGGCCTCGATACTCGACCCGAGACCCACCCTCCATTTCTAACCCGAGACCTAACCCCGACTCCCGACCCCGACACCGACCTCGACTCCCGACCCGCAACCAATCCTACGACCCGACTGCGACTCTCGTCTCGAGACGTGATCCCAACTCCCGACCTAAGACTCGACCTCGACTCCCGGTCCCGACACCCGATCCTGACCCCTAACCCCGAGAATCGACCCCGACACCAGACTCGGGTCCCTACCCTAACTCCTTGCCCCGATACTCGACCCGAGACCCACCCTCCATTTATGACCCGAGACCTAACCCCGACACCGACCTCAACTCCCGACCTGCAACCAATCCTACGACCCGATCGTGAATCCCGTCCCGAGACGCGACCCCAACTCACGACCCCGACTCTCGAGTAGAGAATCTGGAGTCAGGGTCGGGAGTCGAATCTCGTGTTAGTGTCGGAAATCGATAACCGAAAATTGGGTTAGGGTGGAAAGTTGAGGTGTGAGGTTGAAAGAGAATTTCGGAAAATATTTTCCTTACTTTTTGTGGTACTCTTCATGTGTAATTTCTTTTTCTTTATGAGGCTTCCTCTTCCTTTCATTTAATTCCCTTATTTCCTTAGTGAAATGAGACTCATTCCGCTAAAGATATTTTAGATCTATAATTTGGGGAAATATGTTTTTCTTATTCTTTTAGTTTTTCTTTAAATGACTTTTGGTCTTTTCTTATACTTATTTCAGTTATTTTAATAGAAAAAAGTGTTTATCAACACATTTTTTATCAAACACACTAACTGCTTAATTTTAATTTTAATATTTTTATACAAATGCTAATTCCTTACTTATAAAATTGACTTTAGTATGTGAAAGTGTATTTTTAATATTTGATGCTTATTAGCTACTTTTAATCAGCCTTTGAGGAGTCCCGAAAATAAAATATTTAACTTGAGTATTAGTTAAGTTTGGTACATAGTCTTATTGAGTAACAAATTGATATGATCCAATTTTTGTTTTGTCCTGTTTTTATTGAAAAATAATATTGGAGCTCTGAAGTATTTTTAATGCAAAGATGAGCCTGATTTGGATGAAATATTTTTTTTTTCATTTGTGGATAGTGAATTTTAGAGAATATGATCAAATTTAAAGACCATTTGGATCGACTTATATTAAATTCTTTTAAGTCAAAATATTTTTTGAAAAAAAAGTATTTTTAAACATTTGTTTTTAAGTCAAAAAGAAAAATATGTCAAAAGTTATAACTTAGAATTTCTAACTTTTAGTCCATTTGTTACTAAAAGTGATTATTTTGTTAATTCACCATGAAATGTTTATAACAGGCTACACCAATTAATTCATTTCAAGCACAAGTGGATTCTACTTCAGTGAAAAAGGTACGTTATTCAAACTATTATTTTTCTTTTTAAATGATATTAATTTTGTTATGTTCTAATTTTCAAGACTAGTTAGATTGTTCATTTAGGAGTGGATTTCCAAATTAATATTTAAGTTAATTTAACCAACAAAAGTCAGAAACTAATTAGAATGAAGTTTATTCATTTAATAATTAAGCACTAAGTATATTTAAGATTGAATCATTTTATGAATATACAATTGCAAAATCTCTTACCGGCAGACACAATTATTTACATACATGTGTTCAGGGGCGGCTCAAGCATATTAGTGACCTAAGGTCAAAATTAAATGCGAGGCCTTAAACTCAAAAAATAATAATTTATATATGTTCTCATTTGAAGTCTATTCTTCTAGCTTTTTGAGATACACAATTGTTAATAATTTTTTATAATTGATTTTCTGATACAATTAAGGATCGTATGGTGGATGGTTAGAATTATGTAAATATTTGTAATGCAAGAATTAGACTATTCTACCTTCTACCCCGCATAAGATAATATATCAATTCTCTAATCATAACATATATACATGTATTAGCTATGTGGATCCTAAATTGCCAAGGGAACGTCAAATTATTTTTATACATGAATAACTTACTTCCTAATTAGCTACCAAACGTTATACTACTTATACAAAAATTAATACATGGATAAATTACCCCTTTACTAGCTATGAAATGACCCCTTGTTGCTAGAAAATGGGCCCCCCCAAATTTGGGGCCTAAGGCAACTGCCTTTTTTGTTAAGCTTAAGAGCCGGCCCTGCATGTGTTTAAGATATTTTTTGAATTTTTGTTTTATATTGCACTTTTTGTGTAATATAATACATGTTAGATCCTTATAATTGCTCGGTAATTATTAGTAGTAGGGTATGAATTAATTATTATGAACTAAACCGTTGTACATGTTTATCACAATAGGAGCAAAAAATTGATTCCTCGTCGAAACCTGAGGAAAGTAACAAATATTTTGTTAAAAGATTTTGAAGAACCAGAGAAGAAAGCAGATCAACATAGAAATGAAGTTCAAAAGTGTACGGTGAGTTTCTTAGAATTACTTTCTATGTTTCAATTTATGTGGCGTAGTTGAAATTTCGAAAGTCAAACAAGTTTTTTTTGACCAAATTTTTTTATATGTTTTTTAAATATTTTAAGTTGTTAATTATTCTTTTTTATAGTTGTTTTTACGTAGTTTTCAAATATATAAATTTTATTTAAAAAAATGTAAAGCTTCTATACCCAAATTTATTGTCAAAATTTAAAAGCTTGAATCTCAAGTTTTCAACTGTGCCACATAAACTGAAATAGAGGGAGTGTAAAAAGAAAAAAAAGAAACACCTTAAGTGTGTTTGATATATCCAAAGTCTTTTTTTTATTTATGAAAAATACATTCTAAAAAAATATTTTTCGGTGATTAGGTGAATGTTTTGATAACAAGTTTTAGTTTAAAGATATGTTTCGATAACAAGTTTTAGTTTAAAGGTTAATACTAATGTTTATTTGTTAGTTGAAGCATGGAATATGTAATTAAATGTAAACATAATTGTAAAAAAAATGAATTTCGTGCATAAGTGAAGGAAGTTCATTTTCATCGTTTTGAATATATATATATATATATGTGTGTCATTCTTAACATGATTTTTTAACCTAATCAAAGGTTGGAATTTCAAAGAAGAAGAAATGCGAACAGTTGGCAGCAGGATATACAAGAACGGTAGAGGAAAAGATTCGCGTAGAATAGTTTTTAGCAGATTGTTGGAATAATCATACAAACAATGGGGTTTGTAGACGAAGCAAAAGGTCAAAGCAACAGTAATCACATGCTGACTTGAAAAGTTTGTTTTACCATCAAGTATTGAGATCTTTGCAACTTTGTGTTTCGAAGTTTTTTTACCGTCAAGTATTGAGCTCTTTGCAACTCTATGTTTTGATGTTTTTTTAACTATCAAGAGATTGTTACAAATGTTGATGTACTATTTTAACTTTAAGAACATATGTGTTTGTTTTCTCTTGCTTCTTTTAAGAACATTTGTTTGTTTTCTTGATGTTTAAGAACGCACGTGTATCCCACGCTAACTAGGATAAATATACTAAAATTGTATAAACAGTCTTATCACAGTATGAGTTACAGAATTTGAAGGGGGAAAGTAAGATCAAACTACAGGTGAATGTTTGGTCTATTAGACGATATTTATTATCATTGCAAAACATAATAGTACTCGAACACACGCATTGCGCGCATATTTCATAGTGATGGCCACTTCGCAGTGGCGGAGCCAGGATTTTCACTAAGGGGGTTCAGAAGTAGACATACGAACTAGCCAAAGGGGGTTCAACGTCTATTATATATACATAAAAAATAATTTTAACCATGTATAAATAGTATAATTTTCCGCCGAAGGGGGTTCGGATGAACCCCCTGAGCCAAAGGTGGCTCCGCCCCTGCCACTTCGGCATAATTTATACTGATAGGTGTAAAATTTTATAAAGAATATGAGTTATAAAATTAAAAGCAAAATAAATATAAGTTACTAAAATGATTAATGTTGATCTTGTTTAGCTAACTCAATGAAGATATAATATTTGAAGACATAAGTAATTAGCTCAAATTTATTAGGATGAGAAACTTTTAGCAGGTGAATGTGTAGTATATGTATAAATCCTGAATATATATATATATATATATATATATATATAATCATGTTTAGTTAGTGTAAAATCAACTTATAGTGATTAGTAAAAGTAAACGGTAAATTCGGGCTATTAATTCCATATGGACATAATTTGCTGTTACATCAGGATGAGCCTTTCACTATAACCAATCACTATTATATGCATCAAAACTTTATGATCTCATCATGTTATAATGAGTTGATAGTCAGATAAACATACGAAGCTTTCAAGAGAGGAGTATGATTCTAAACACAGATTTTTTACCACTTCTGATGGCTCCAATGAACACGTGCTATTAGATGTCGGAACATCCATTCTCTCGGAATTTGAAATCTAAAACGTTTACCTTGTAGAAATATATTGAATTGTGTCTGCATACTGCCATACAATCATATTGCTTGAAGGATGAAATAGTAAGGGTATATATAGACAGATCTCAATTAGCAATCATACATAACAATAATGAACAAATAGAGAGAGAACTACTTACCCCGTTGGCCAAATAATCGGAACAACCAACATAAAATTATTGCATCCAATGCATCAATATTTTTCTTATTTATAAATATTTAGACAGTTGAGGCTCTTTGTATTTGTTGCTGATGCACTGCATAAATGATGATACAATCTCTTCATTGCCCAAAATTGTGTACATTAGATGAACCTAATTTAAGTGAATTAACCACTACTAAGCTTTAGGTTACGATAGTAATGTAGTGACAGATAATGGAAGGAGTTAATTGACTCTTCGTTACCTTCACTTATTAATACAACTCTTTGCTAGCCAAGTCAGTTACAACTCTTCGGCTATTTTTGAAACAAAGAAAAATCATCTCAATCTGATCAGAATAAATAAAAAATGTTAAATCAAGCAAAGAGTAGGCATTTTCGCAAAGAGGCCATAAATTAAATTATACAAGTGCTTCGAATGATCTCCTGAGCCGATGGTCTATCAGAAACAACCTCTCTACTTCATCTAAGGTGATGGTATGGACTGTGTACACTTTACCTTCCCCAGACCCCACTTTGTGGGAATATACCGGGTATGTTGTTGTTGTAAGTGCTTCCAATGATCATAAATTGGAAGGAAATATATTACACATCACCCATCTATGAACCACAGACCAATTACAAACTCCTCGATTACAGTAAGGTGAGGGTAAAAGAATGAGTGTCTTCTTCTTCTTTCTCTTTCATATGTCAAAAAGAATAATACATCAAGAAACTTAACTACGATATAATAATTGAATTTACATTACTCATGTTAGCTCATACTATTTGGGCTAAATTATGTGATCCCGGTCTGGTTTTGATAGGTGATGTTGGGGAACAATGGTAGACACTCAATAATAATATTGTTAGCAAAATAATATAACATAAAATAATATTACTACTTCAATAATAATATTATAATCAATATAATAGTCTTGATATACTATGACAGTAATATAATTACTTATTAGCAAGTTAATGATATTGAATATTAAATAAATATTACTACGATATTATTTTAAGTGATATATTAATTATACTTGAGTCGTGCTAGGCACTGTCCAAATAAACTATTTCAACAGCGTGAAATATTTCCCAAGGATTAAACAAGCACTTCCCGGATTAATTAGAGAATATTCAGGATTAAATAAGTCTTCCCTAATTAATCAGAGGATACAGGATGTCATGACCCAAAAACTAGGTCTTGATGGCACTTGTCGCGGCCCAGCCTTGACAAATAATCCCGATCACCCAAACTGATAAAGTAAAACAGAATTCTACACTTATACAATTAAGGCGAGACTTCTAGAACAAAGTCAGACCAACACAAGTACAATACTAGTGGAAGTCTGAAATAAATGTCATAACAAATCCAACTAATGGTGTCAAAGGGCAAGAGCATCTAATATAATCTGAATACTGAAATACAACTCTGTCTCAGAAAGTAAGTAAAGACATAAAAGGACAAGATGAGGTCCGAAAGTCATCCTCGAACTCTGGAGCATATCAATACCTCGAAGATCTACTCAACCTCGCATGAACTCAACCGCCACGTGTCATACTCGAACCTAGATCTGCACCGAAAGGGGACAGTAGGGATGAGTCCACTTGTACTCAGTATATATAATAGGCTGACTGAACAAAGTAGAAAATAACATAGATAAAGATAGACTATGAGCACACAATCCTGCAAGCAGAAAAATTCCCAAACGGTAGCTCACACCGTCTCCACTAACAGTTCTAATATAACAACGAGATAAACAACACGAGCAAACACATAAATACAAGAAAGCAAGTCAAGAATAGAGATACCACAAAATATGTGAATGGAATGCAATGCAATGCAGTGGTAATGATGGAGTGGAACGGTGAAAGTCATCGCATGACTTTCAATATATACCTACCGAGTTCGCAACTCCGCAATATGACCCATGGGGGGTTCGCAACCCATATACTTTATCTCATATCTCCGTCTTAATCTGAACACAAGTCACATCTCTGGCTGTTATTTTCTTTCAAAAATAGTGTTCCTCAATGATACAAGTATCTCATGAATGTATATGTATGGAACGAGGATATAATGCTCATAATCAGACCAGTATGAAGATATTCAATCAATTCAATACGATGTATATATGTAGCTGAGCTCAGAAATCAACTCAGTATGTCCATAATTCATGATTCATCAACTATAAATGGGCACCATTAAAATAAATATGCATGTAAGACATCGTAAATAACATATCAACCCCTAACACGGGTATTTCAATCATGAAAAAGCAATCAATTCTTAATAAGGCCTATAATAATAATTTGAGCCCCCACACGGGCATCATATCTAAAATAGGGCATCTCAATGGACAAATAAGTCCAGATAGTGTCAAATAAGGCACCCACATGGGCTACACGCAATATCAAATATCTCAAGTCAATATCTATAGAAAATAAGCCCCCAGACGGGCACACAACAATAAACATAATCTCAAAATATAACCCCATAGCCATTCCCCCTAACCCATAACATGCTTTACCTATATATTAACTACCCAGCTCAATATGAAAGAAGTTAATCCATAACCTATCTCGAAACAATAAAATTCAAACTTAAAGTGCTTCAACACGGAGCCTTCCCCTTTCGAACGACCTCAGAATCAACTAAAACAAGAAATATAGTATCTATGCGTTCAAAGAAAGCCAACAATACCCATATTGCCCATATCTAAATCGGGTCCAAAATGGATCTTGAAAATGAGTTTTGAAAACGAAGGGGTAAAATCAAAATTTTTATTTAAAAAATCATTACACATGATCAAAGGAACCCATAGAAAAAAATCCAAGTGAAATCGAATTAAAAACTAGTGATTAGTTTATAAAAAATCCTTTTTAAACTTTTCGAGAAAAAAACCCAAAAATCCATTTCAAAATCACAATTTAAAGGAAGTTTAGATGATATAATCGAAGTAAAATGATTGAAGAATGATTATGGAGCATACCCAAGCTTGAGAAGTGAAGAAATCGCCCCAAAACTCTAAAACCCAAAGCTCAAATACTCAACAATGGAAAAAAAATCGAGAAATGAGACTTACATATTGTCTAGGTGAACAATGCCTCGCGATCACGGACCCCGACCTGGCCTATCCGATTACTCAGCGCAATCGCGGTCCCTTCACCACGTGATCGCGATGAAGCATGTCATCAAGGACCACGATCGCGATACGTGGCCACACGATCGCGGTGGAGGCCATGATGCACCAGAAAATGCTGCATCAACCGCTAAGGCCAAGTCCCAAAATCTTCGAATGAACCCTCGGGATTCGATTCGGGATCCGACAAAAACAACTCATATATTCTTCTAGGCTATTTTTGACGTTCCAGACTCAATGGTAATGTCAAATTTTTGAAAAAAAGATCGTTTTCAACAAATTAGCCCCAAGGACCCTATTTCACTATTTTTCAAACGAAGGGTTGAAAAGAGATATAAAAGCCACAAAACTGAACCAACCCTGCTACTAGCCTAAAATCGACCATTCAAATCTGTTGGCGCAGTCTATTTTTCCATCCGGCACTCGAATCAAGAAATATTGATTGAAGTCAACTATAAGGCTTTTCAAACCTCTAAAGACCACAAACTCGCACAAAACTTTCCCGATTGCATTGGGAAACGTGTCAGCTATCCCCAAACCCCAAAATAACATGAAACTACTACAGGGAAGGGCAAAATTTTCAAAATACATAAAAATTGAAAATCACAAAAATAGATCTTTACAATATCCACCACAAAGATTCTAGTTTGTCCTCGAACTAAAAGGCAAAGAAGTACCTGAATCGGTGAATAACTAAGGGTAAGTACTATGCATGTCGGACTTGACCTTCCAAGTAGCCTCCTTAACTGAAGGATGTCTCCACTGAACCTTAACTATAGGGATATTTCTAGAATGCAATCGTCTAACATACTAGTCTAAAATGGAGACTGGCTCCTCGATGAGGTCAACCTCTCATCCAACTGAATCGAATCCCAACTAAGCACGTGAGACTTATCCAAAATATATCATTGGAGCATAGAAACATGAAAGACTGGATGAACAGCTGAGAAATTTGGAGGTAAGGTGAACTCATAAGCAACCTCCCCAACAGTCCGAAGAATCTCAAAGGTTCGATATATCTAGGGCTAAGCTTGCCCCTCTTCCCGAACCCATCACACCCTTCATGGGCGACACACGAAGGAAAAACCGATCACCAATACTAAATTTCAAGGAACGAAGTCAGCGGTTTGCATTTTTTTTTGCCTACTCTAGACTGTTCGAAGCCTATCCTGAATCACACGAACTCTATCCACAGACTAGTGAAACAAGTCAGTACCACAGGGTCTAATCCCAAAAGTCTCAAACAAACCAATAGGAGATCGACAACGCCTACCATACAACTCCTCGAAAGGTGTCATCTCAATACTTAAATGGTAGCTATTATTATAGAAAAACTCTGCTTTCGCTAAATACTGCTCTCACTGACCTCCAAAGTCCATAACACAAGCGTGGAGCATATACTCTAAAACCTGAATTCGCTTTGACTGACCATCGATTTGAGGGTGGAAAGTTGTACTGAGATCAACCTGAGTGCCCAACTCATCCTGAAATGCCTTCCAAAAGCTAGAAGTGAACACAGAACCTCTATCTGAAATAATAGACACAGATGGCACCCCATGAAGACAAACAATCTCACTCACATAGATTCGTACTAACCTCTCGGCACTAAAGGAAATCACCTTTCTGATGCTCTGCCTTCACCTGCTGACAACATAAGCAACAAGCTACAAAATCCGCCACATCCTTCTTCATTCCCATCCACCAGTAAATCTGCCTCAAATCACGATACATCTTAGTCACTCCAGGATGAATGGAATATCTAGAATAATGCGCCTCCTCCAAAATCAATCTCACCCAACCACCGACTCTCGATACATAAACTCGTCCATCAATCCTAAATACACCATTAGAATCAAGAGAGACTTCCTTAGTCTCGTTACTCAACACCTTATTACAAATCACTCTCAAGCAATCATCATCAAACTGATGAGCACAAATCTACTCCATCAAGGAAGATCTAACATCAATGAAGGCTAAAGCACATCCAGGTATCGAAATATCAAGCCTAACCATCTGGTTGGAAAAAGATTAAACTTCTAAGGCTAAAGGTCGCTCCTGAGTCAAAAGATAAGCCAAACTTCCCATACTAGTCTACTTTCGACTCAAAGCATCCGCTACCATATTAGCTTTACCTGGATGATACAAAATAGTGATGTCATAATCCTCATGCAACTCAAGCCAATGACACTATCTCATATTTAGCTCTCTCGTGGTGAAGAAATACTGAAGACTATGATGATAAGAGAAACTCTCACAACGGACTCCATAAAAGCAGTGCCTCAATAATTTTAACACAAACACCACCGCGGCCAACTCCAAATCATGGGTAGAGTAATTCTTCTCATGAGGTTTCAACTGAAGAGAGGAATAAACAATCACCTTACCCTCTTGCATCAACACTGCACCCAAACCAACACCTAAAGTATCACAGAACAAGGTAAAACCCACGCCCTCCTTGGGCAAGGTCAAGATCGGAGCCGAAGTCAACAACTCCTTGAGCTTTTGAAAGCTCTTCTCACACGCTTCCGACCATTAGAAGGTAATCTTTTTCAGAGTTAACTTGGTTAAAGGATCCGCAATTGAAGAGAAACCCTTAGCAAAATGCCAATAGTTACCCGCCAAGCCAATAAAACTTTGAATTTCAGTAGGACTAGTGGTCCTAGCCCAATCACGAATCACTGTAATCTTGGTCGGATCGACCATAATACCATCTTTGGTCACCAGATGACCCAAGAAAGAGATAAAATCCAACCAAAACTCACACTTAGAGAACTTAGCATACAACTTCTCATCACGCAACCTCTGAAGTACACTCCTCAAGTGTTTCATATGATAAGCCTCATTCTTGGAATAAACCAATATATCATGTATAAATACAATCACAAAGGAGTCGAGATACAGTCTAAACACCCGATTCATCAACTCCATCAATGTTGCTGGGGCATTGGTCAATCCAAAAGACATGACCAAAAACTCATAATGACCGTACCGAGTCCAAAAAATCATCTTCAAAACATCCAAAGCTCTAATCCTCAACTGGTGATACCTGAATCTCAAATAAATCCTAGAAAACATATAAGCACCCTGAAGCTGATCAAACAAATCATCAATGCGAGAAAAAAGATACTTGTTCATAATCATCACCTTGTTCAATTGCCGATAATCGATGTACATACACATATAACCATCTTTATTCTTCACAAACAAGACAGGCGCACCCCAAGAAGAAATACTAGGTCTAATAAAGCCTTTACTCAACAAATCTTGCAACTGCTTCTTCAACTCTTTCAACTCAGTCGGGGCCATCCTATAAGGAGGAATGGAAATGGGCTTGGTGCCCGGCTCAACATAGATAGCAAAGTCAATATCAGAGTTCGGAGACATACCAGGCAAATCCGTAGGAAACACATCCATGAACTTACGACCTACTCGAATAGAATCCATGGGAGGCGGTGAAATAACACTTGTATCACAAAAATAAGCCAAATAATACAAACCACCCCTTTCTACCATGTGATGAGCATGTAGAAAAGATATAACCCTCTTCAAACCCAAATTAAGCGTACTCTTCCAAGCTAGTCTTGGCACACCCGGTGTAGCTAAGGTCACGGTCTTGGCATAACAATCCAAAATGACATGATAAGGGGCTAACCAATCCATACCCAAGATAACATCAAAGTCAACCATATCTAGGCGAGGCATAGAAAGAGGTTCACATGCAACATCAAGTACAGAAGTAAAATATGTAGACATGTAGGAGAATGTAGATCCAAGGTCAAATAACACGGAAGCAGATCTGCAGAAAACTTGGACGATACCTATAATAACTGTATCAGAAGCCTCTGCCTCAGGTCTCCTAGGTAAAGCATAGCACTATCCACGTTCGTTCCTAGACTGAGTAACACCACAACCACTACCACGAGCTCCCCTACCTCTACCATGAGCACCTCTAGTAACACCTCTATCACTCTGAGAACCACCTCTCACTACAGATATAGAAGTAGGTCTGAAAATACGCCGGGGATAATCCTTAGCCACATGGCCAAAATTATCACATAAGTAACACCCCCTACAGCCTGACTCAATCTGAGGTGGTGCCGCTGAACTAGAATGACCATCTTGGCTCAAAGTATGGATACCCGTAGTCACAAAACCTGAAGGTATACAACCTGATCCCTACAATGCGACCTAAACTGGCCTACCATGATAACCATGAGAACCTCTACTAGAGAAGTCTCTACCTCGGGAGGCATATCCACTAAACTCATCCTGATGACGCACCTTCTTGGTGCCTCCCTGAGTATCCTGGATAATAGACTCGGTCAACATGGCATGCTCAATAATACATTAAAAAGAAGCCCCTGAAACAACTATCTGAGATATAGCTAACTGATAAAAACCATCCAACACCTTCACAAACTTTAGAATCCTCTTAGACTCGATGGAGATGTTAGCGGCAGAATATCTGTACAAGGTATGGAAACATGCATCATACTCAGCAATGGACATAGAGCCTTACTCCAAATGATCAAACTGATCTCTCATCTAATCTCTTAAGCTAAACAACATAAACCTCTCTAAGAAAGCCTCAAAAAACTAAGTCCAAGTTATAACAGGCAAACCCAATGGCCTACAACTAGCATACGAACTCCACCAACCCCTAGCCACATGTATCAATTGACAAGTAGTATAAGCAACTCCATGAGACTTAAGAGATCCAAGATTATGCAACTTCTCCTGACAATCAATCAAAAACTCATCGGCATCCTCACCTATAGCTCTACTAAACTTGGACGGACCCAAGCGAATGAATCTCTCAAATCTCTTCTGATCCTCAGAAGGAATAACTGTACTCGAAGTAACCGAAGGGATAGTAAGTCTGGCAGACTGTGAATCCACCTGTGGAGGTACCATAGATAATGGTTGTACCCCTGAACTCAAAATACCATAATGAAATACTGGCACAGAAGGTGGAGCACCACTCGAAGTCTAGGGAATACCATAAGTAGATGTCGATACCGATAGAGGAATCACACTCAAATTTGAAGGAATACCATAAGCACACACTGGTACTGATTGGCGGTACAACACTCAGAACTGGAGGAATACCTGGTGTACTCAAAGGAACACCCTCCAGATGGGTCAGCAAATAAATCAACAAACCCTCCAATACCGGGGTAGAAGTACCATGTGGAACCTGAGTCGGTCCCATACTCTCTGCACGCCCAACCTTAGGTCAGGAGAGATCCCTCTAGCACTACCTCTGATCGGGGCAGCTCCTCTTGCCCATCCTCTACCTCGAGGTCATCCACGAACCCTACCTCACCCCCTAGTCTGGGCTCCATCCTCGGGTGTTGGCTCAGCATCCCTAGCCTCTTGAGATCTAGTCCTTACCATCTCAGAAAATAAGGGAACACAACTTAGAACATCAGGTAAGAACAACCCGCACGATAAGGAATCAAATTAAGGAAGTTTTTCCTAAAGATATCTTATAGCCTTCGAAGCTAGATACAGATGTCTACATACCGATCCGTGAGACTTTACTAGATAATCCTACTCTTACACTTACGAGATCGGTGAGATCTGATGCTCTGATACCAATTTTTCACGACCCAAAACTAGGTTGTGATAGCACTTGTCGCGGCCTAGCCTTGATAGGTAAGCCGACCACCCAAACTGATAAAGTAAAACAGAATTCAATACTTATACAATTAAGGCGAGACTTCTAGAATGAAGTCAGATCAACATAAGTACAATAATAGTGAAAGTTCAAAATATATGTCTTCACAAATCCCAACTAAAATTGTCAAAGTGCAAGAACATCTAATTAAATCTGAATACTGAAATTCAACTCTGTCTCAGAAAGTAAGTAAAGACATAAAATGACAAAATAAGGTCCGAAAGTTAGCCCCCAACTCTGGAGCATATCAGTACCTCGAAGATCTATTCAACCTCGCATGAACTCAACCGCCATGTGTAGTACTCGGACCTGGATCTGCATCGAAAGGGCACAGTAGGGATGAGTACAGGTCCACTTGTACTCAGTAGGTATCATAGGCCTACTGAGAAAATTAGAAAATAACATAGATAAAGATAGACTATGAGCACGTAATCTTGCAAGCAGAAAAATTTCCAAATGATAGCTCACGCCATCTCCACTAACAGTTTTAATATAATAACGAGATAAACAACATGAGTAAGCACAAAAATACAAGAAAGCAAGTCAAGAACAGCAAAACCATCAAATATGTGATTGGAATGCAATACAATGCAGTGGTAATGATGGGGTGGAATGGTGAAAGTCATCGCATGACTTTTAGTATATACCTATCGATTTTGCAACTCCGCAATAGGACTCATGGGGTGTTCACAACCCATATATTTTATCTCATATCTCAATATCAATCTTGATTTCTATCTCAACACAAGTCACCTCTCCAGCTCGTGTTCACCGAGAGGGATTTTATTAAAATGTCTCATTTTTTTCAAAAATAATGTTCCTCAGTGGTACGAGTATCTCATAATGTATATGTATGGAATATGGATATAATGCTCTCAATCAGATAAGTATGAAAATATCCAATCAAGTCAATACAATGTATATATATAGGTAAGCTCAGAAATCAACTCAACATGTCCATAATTCATGATTCATCAACTATAAATAGGCACCATTGGAATAACTATGCATGTAAAACATCATAAATATTATATCAACCCCTAACTCAGATATTTCAATCATGATAAAGCAATCAATGATTAATAAGGCCTTTAATAACAATTTGAGCCCCAACACGAGCGTCATATGTGAAATAAGGCATCTCAATGCATAGATAAGCCAGATGATGTCAAATAAGGCCCCCATATGGGCTACACATGATATCAAATATCTCAAGTCAATATCCACACAAAATAAGCCCCACACGGGCACACAACAATAAACATAATCTCAAAATATAACCCCATAGCCATTCTCCCCAACTCATAGCATGTTTTACCTATATATTAACTATCCAGCTTAATCTAAAAGAAGTTAAGCCATTACCTACCTTAAAATAATGAAATTCGAGCCTAAAGTGCTTCAACACGGAGCCTTCCCCTTTCGATCTACCTCAATATCAAATAAAACACATAAATATAGCATCTATGAGTTAAAACAAAACCAATAGCCAACAATAATCATATTGCCCATGTCTAAACCGGGTCCAAAACCGACCTCAAAAATGGGTTTTGAAAATGAAGGGGTAAAACTGGAATTTTTATTTAGAAAACCATTACCCATGATAAAAGGAACCCATAGAAGAAAACCCAAGTGAAATCGGATTAAAAATGAGTGATTAATTGATGAAAAACCCTTTTTAGACTTTCTGGGTAAACCCCCTAAAAATCCATTTCAAAATCACAATTTAAAGGAAGTTTAGAAGATATAATCAAAGAAAAATGACTAAAGAAGGATTATGGAGCTTACCCAAGCTTGAGAAGTGAAGAAATCGCCCCAAAAGTCTCAAACCCGATGATCAAATACTCAACAATGGAAGAAGAATCGAGAAATGGGACTTATATACTATCCAGGTAAACAGTGCCTCATGATCACGGACCTCACCTTGCGATCGCGAGGGTCATCATTGACCGGGACATAAGTTTGGTCATCACAATCATGAGAGAAGGACCTCAAGACTGTGATGGTTTAAAACTGACCCGGCCTATCCGATTACTTAGCATGATCGCGGTCCGTAATTACGACACATGGCTATGTGATCACGATAGAGGCCTTGATGCACCAGAAAATGTTGTATCAGCAGCTAAGGCTAAGTCCCAAAGTCTCCAAACGGACCTTCGTAATTCGATTTGGGATCCGACAGAAACAACCCATAGCTACTAGGCTATTTTTGACTTTTCAGACTCAATGGCAACATCAGATTTCTGGAAAAATAAATTGTTTTCAACAAATTAGCCCCTAGGACCCTATTTCACTATTTTTCAAATTAAGGGTCGAAAGAGATATAAAAGGAAACCGAACCAACCTCTCTACTAACCCAAAATCGATGTTTTGGATCTGATGGCATAGTCTATTTTTCCATCTAGGACTCAGATCAAGAAATATTGATAGAAGTCAACTATGAGGCTTTTCAAATCTCTAAAAATCACAAACTTGCACAAAACTTTTCCCGATCGCATTGGGAACCGTGCCAACTATCTCCAAACCCCAAAATCAAAATGAAGCAATTTTGGAGAGGGATAAAATGGTTAAAATACATAAAAATGGAAAATCACAAAAATAGGTCTTTACACAAGAATCAAAAAAATTATTAATATAAAGGTCAGCAAGTTAAACTAGCAGATTATAATGAGAAGAAGCCAAAAATCAAACAATTAAATAATATAAGGGAGGGAGAACGTGAGGGAGAAATAGAGCAAGTTAAAAACGAAATTGGATGTTTTTTTTGCTATTGAAATGATGTTATTTATAGGAAGGGTGAATTACTTAAATCAAGACAAGTGGCCAAGTGTACTTGACACTTGTCTTCACCAATTCATGCAACATGAAAAGTGTGAAGACACTTTTCTTCAAAGGTACATGCAAAAGGCCACCTCTCATGACACTTGGTTTAATCAAAAGCAACTAAGTGTCAAAATCTTTCACTAGCCACTTCTTCAAAAAATAAAATTAGCTTTTCAAATACACTTCAATATAAATTTATTTTGAATTAAATAAATATTTTCCTTACAATCCCCACATCATTTCAAAAGAATTTTAACTTGCTGAATTTGCATGGACAAAATGCAGTAGGTTTAGTGTCTTCTGGACTGTGAACCAAACTTACACCAATAAAATTTAACTTATAGATTTATTGGTGAAATATATTATTTTTATGAACCAAATAACTCTTATTTTAAGTCAAAGACTTTATCAAACACATTTTAACCGTAATTTTGCTATTCAACGCAGTTTTGCATGAATAGGTCATGCACGTGCCTGGTATTCATGAGAGATTAAGGCCAAAAATCTCATACGAACGGCCTCATTACACTTCTCATATAGGTGAATTCATGAAGTGTATGCTGCTTTAAATACACCATCCGTATGGACTATGAATTCATTAAGAGTTAATAACTTTTCCCTCCATTTTAGTAGCACTTCAAGCACTCTCAATTAGTGTGCAGTGTCAATATCGACTTGTTATTACCTATATAAACCTATTTCATAGGATATCCATTCACATAGGTTGGGTTACCATCTCTATTGATAATCATATTGGCTTTAACCCCATCTCTTTTGAAGTTTAAAGAATTAATTTTCTTCCCACAGGTTTAGTCAGTGAATCGGCCAAATTCATGTCACGACCCAATATTTGGGTCATGATGGCGCCTACCGTAACCCACCAATAGGCAAGCCAAACCCTAGCCCGGAGCGACAAACGACGGGCTAACGGGCGGAATCTCATAAAACAGAGATGAAGTGGAAGTAACTATACTTATAAACATGCTATAACACTAAAGACAGAATCAGAATATGTATATATGCCAAGACTGAGAAGGAAGAGGACGGTATATAAAGTTAAGAACCCTCCCCAAGACCTGGTGAGGTCAGTACATGAGCCACTACTAACATACCCAAAATATAAGACAGAAACCAAATATGTGTAACAAGTACAATAGTCTTGAGAGCAAAAGACTATACAGTAGAAGATGGAGTAGGATCTGCCTCGGACGTCAGTAAGCTCACCCTGCTCCGGAACCAGCGCTAAGAAAGGAGTCACGTCAAAACCGTCGACTGGTGCCTGAATCTGCATCGGGGAAAAGATGCAGAAGTGCAGTATGAGTACCGGGGCAACGGGTACTCAGTAGGCATCATCGGCCGACTGAGCTTAATGTAATATAAATAGGCTAAAGTACGGGGGTACATGCTAGGTCCGGGGTATAAATAATAAGTACATAAGTAACGGCCAAGGCGTATAGATATGCTCAGGAGAATATAAGTGCGATACAGAATAACGAGTAAATAAGTGCGCAAGTAAACACACAAGTCAAACATAACCTATCTGGGCCCCCATAAGCCCGATAGGCACACGGAAGAAAACAATAACCCAGTCTGGCCCCCATAAACCAGCGGGACACACAAGAAAAGTAAATGCATAGTCACCAGTGTCTCGAGGCTGTATCAGTATCCAGTAACCACACTAACCAACAGGAGTGCACCGGGCTTAAACCGGCACCAATGGGTAATAACAAGAGGCCAGACGCCGGAGTCGAACCGGAAGCAGTGGGTAATAACAAGAGGCCACATATATATCATATCTGCCGGACTCGAACCGGAACTCATAGAACAACAACATCATAATCACGGTACCCAGTACCAAAACTCTCCAATCATATCATAACCAGATGCCGGACTCGAATCGGAACTCATAATAATCAGTGGCCGGACTCGAACCGGAACTCATAGTGTATCACAATCCGGGGCCGGACTCGAACCGGAACACCCAATAGTCAATAACCAAAATCATCATACCAGAATCAGTAGCCGGACTCAAACCGGAACTCATCATAGCCAGTAACCAGAATAGAATCAAAGCTCATATCATATGAAATAAACGGGGAACGCCCTAGTGCCAGTCAATACTATTATATAGGTACAGAAGCTAACTCTACAACATGCTACAAGTCAATCTCGGGGTCCTTCTAGGTCAACTACCTACTATAAAAATATGTATATAAAAGTCTGGGTATACATTACAAGTCATGGAAAGGCGGTTCAGCGTTCTAAGTCAAACTAGCCGACCCCAATCAAATACGGTGCTATCAGGGACGAACAAAGTTAGACAGGCCAATCGGGTATAATCGGGGAGACTCAATCCCATCATAACCCTAATAGTCATATAGGGCTTATCTAAGCCCAAAGATGTCAAAGTTTCGACAAGTCGACAAAAGGGGTAACGGGGCCCGCTACCGAGTCCCGAAAACCAAGTCTGGTTATACTTGTCTAAGTCTGGGCTAAGTCTGTCTAAGCCTGGACTAAGGTCCAACAATAACATTCCCAGACTAGCAACAACAACAACAATACTATCCGACCCCAAATAGGTCATCTGTGGGGTACCACGAGGATAACGGGCCTGAAATATATTCGAATAGCCCTATCCGGCCTAGAAGGCCTAAATCACAGCAAACCACCACCACCAAGTCTATAATACCAGCCCACAATACCAGCACAATAGCATACATATATCACACATAAGCCCAATCTAAGTGCAAAGGGAGGTAAACCTAGCCTACCTGGACGCCTGCCGCAAGCCTGCCAAGAAAACCAGCTAAATAGGAGCCTTTCCCTTTCGAGAGGCCTCCGACTGCTGCCAAGCTACCAAAATAATAAACTACATTTCAAAACATGACCATTGATATCCATATTGCATTAGTTCGGAAAATGTCCGAACAGTCCACGTGGGGCCCACTTGCGGTATCGTAAAATTAAAACCGTCACAGTGTCCCAAATAACCCCGTGATCAATAGCCACAACTAGCACCGCTCAATTTGAGCTTAAAATATAGCTCAAACATCAATACCAATCCCAAAATATACTATCGTAAACGAAAACTACCGTAAATACAATAAAACTTACCAAAATAACGACTACTACACGTCTACAAACACCTTTCCACTAGAACCCGAGCTTGAATAACTTGATGTAGATTATTGGATTTTTCTCTCTACGTGAATAACAACATACCTACCTAATATATTGAATGCTTATGCAAGCTACCACAAATTTATAAATAACATATGTAGGCACAGAGTAGTATATGGACGTTCAAAGAGCAAATATAGTGCAACCTGTTTAATAATTTTCAAGTTAATTGTCTATGAATGTAAAGATTAACATTTGACAAACAAGCTAGGTGTTGTGCATTCTTGCATTACACCTTTGCTGAAGTACTTTCTAGGCTCCACGTGTAGGTGGAGATGTCCACCTCACATCACACCAAAAAGATTTTTATCCGTTATGTATATACTCGGGTATTGCGTAGGTTCATGGTAAAATAAATATAACATTTTAAATATACCATAATTAATAGAAAATTATTTCTAACAAAACCTCTATAAAATAAAAATATTCTTTTAACATATTTAAATTCACTATCTCCGCTTAAATTATGAATACATTATAAAACTATTATAAAATAGTATAGATATGTCATAATTAAAGAATTTTATAAATTTTAAAAATATTTTCAAAAGGTAATTAACTATGTCATTTTACCAAATTCTAATTCTAATTTAATATTTTACAACGTGCTCGGTCTAAATAATATTCTCAGACGAACTGCCCGGGAACCAAATTGTCAGTCCCGGCAAGTCATAAATAACTTGGGGCAGTTATAGAAAAGCTCTAAATGATGAAAACACACGAAAATGAGGGAAATAACCGGGAAGGTCATTACAATATCCACTACTAAAAGGACTTTCGTCCGCGAAAGTCAAGAAGAAGCACATACCTGAAGACGTGAACAAGTAGGGATACTGGGCTCGCATATCACGTTCAAGCTCCCAAGTAGCCTCTTCAACCGGACGGTGACGCCACTGTACCTTAACCACTGGAATGTCCCGGGAGCGTAACCGTCTGACATCTCTGGCTAAAATGGACACAGGCTCCTCCACAAATGTTAGTTTCTCGTCTAACTGAATCGAGTCCCACTGAAGCACATGCGACTCATCTGGAATATATTGTCGTAGCATAGAAACATGAAATACTGGGTGGATAGCTGAAAATGCCGGAGGTAAAGCTAACACATAAGCCACCTCTCCAACTGTCCGCAAAATCTCAAAGGGTCCAATATATCTGGGGCTAAGCTTACCCTTCCTACCAAACCGCATCACGCCCTTCATGGGAGATATTCGTAAGAAGACCCTATCACCTACCCTGAATTTCAACGGACGACGTCTACGGTCAGCATAACTCCTCTGTCTACTCTGAGCTATCCACAGCCTATCTTGAATCACTCGAACTCGGTCAAAAGATTCTCGGAGCAAATCTGTGCCACGATGATTGACTTCTGAAGTTTCGAACCAGCCGATTGGAGATCGACACCGTCTGCCATATAAAGCCTCAAACGGAGCCATTTGAATGCTGGAATGGAAGCTATTATTATACGCAAACTCGGCTAAAGGTAAAAATTGATCCCACAGAAAAATTGATCCCACTGACCCCCAAAGTCTAACATACAAGCGCGGAGCATATCCTCTAATACCTGAATCGTCCTCTCCGACTGCCCATCGGTTTGAGGTTGAAATGCAGTGCTGAGGTCAACCTGGGTACCCAACTCTTCCTGGAAAGTCTGCCAGAAACTGGAGGTAAAATGAGACTCTCGGTCTGAGATAATAGATATTGGCACTCTATGTAGGCGCACCACCTCCTGAATATATACACGAGCTAATCTCTCAGCACTATAGGAGACTCGAATAGAGATAAAGTGCGCGGACTTAGTCAACCGATCTACAATAACCCAAATACTATCAAAACCACGGGAGGTGCGAGGCAATCCAACAATGAAATCCATAGTGACCCGCTCCCATTTCCACTCGGGGATGGGTAATTGCTGAAGTAAACCACCGGGTCTCTGATGTTCGGCCTTTACCTGCTGACAACAAAGGCATCGAGCTACATACCCTGCTATATCTCTCCGCATACCACTCCACCAATAGTGTTGCCTCAGATCCCGATACATCTTAGCTGTCCCAGGGTGAATAGAATATCTGGAACTGTGCGCCTCGTACAAAATCAACTGAATCAAATCTCCAACCCTCGGAACACAAATACGATCGTCAAACCTCAGAATACCATCAGAACCCAAGGTAGCTCTCTCAGACTCACCCCTCAACACCTAATCTCGAATGCTACAGAGATCGCTATCCTCAAATTGACGACTCTGAATCTGCTCCAGCAAAGTAGATCTCGCACCAACACAAGCGATAACCCTTCCGGGGTCAGAAATATCCAAACGCACCATCGAGTTAGCTAAGGACTGAATGTCCAAAGCCAACGGCCGCTGAGAGACTGGAATGAAGGCTAAGCTACCCATACTCACTGTCTTCCGACTCAAGGCGTCCGCTACCACATTCGCCTTGCCCGGATGATAGAGAATAGAGATATAATAGTATTTAACAGCTCGATCCACCTGCGCTGCCTCGAATTAAGATCCCTCTGAGTCATAATATGCTGAAGACTACGGTGGTCTGTAAAGATCTCACAATGCACACCGT
This sequence comes from Capsicum rhomboideum, assembly GCA_031232105.1. Lineage (NCBI taxonomy): Eukaryota > Viridiplantae > Streptophyta > Magnoliopsida > Solanales > Solanaceae > Capsicum > Capsicum rhomboideum. The sequence continues at coordinate 15,681,155 of CP124712.1, forward strand.
ATAGATAATGCCTCCAAATCCGCAGTGCAAATACTACCGCTGCTAATTCTAAGTCATGAGTGTGATAATTACGTTCGTGCACCTTCAGCTGCCTCGATGCATAAGCAATGACACGACCCCGCTGCACCAAAACACATCCCAAACCGATACCAGATGCATCACAATACACAGTGAAACCTTCACCCTCAACTGGAAGAGTCAACACAGGGTAGAAGTAAGTCGATCCTTGAGCTTCAGAAAGCTCACCTCGCAATCCTCAGACCATTGAAATGGAACTTCCTTCCTGGTTAGTCTGGTCATAGGAGATGCAATAGACGAGAAGCCCTTGACAAAGCGCCTGTAGTATCCTGCCAACCCAATAAAACTGCGAACCTCGGTAGGTGACGTAGGCCTAGCCCAACCTCGAATAGCCTCAATCTTCGCTGGGTCTACCATGATACCATGTCTGGACACAACATGGCCCAAGAAAGCTATAGACTCAAGCCAGAACTCACACTTTGAGAACTTGGCATAAAGCTGATGATCTCTCAAAGTGTGGAGCACAATCCTCAAATGCTGCTTATGCTCCTCGTTACTCCTCGAATAAACCAAGATGTCATCAATAAACACAATCACAAAGGAATCCAAGTAAGGCCTGAATACACGATTCATCAAATCCATGAAAGCTGCTGGGGCATTAGTCAACCCAAAAGATATCACCAGGAACTCATAATGGCCATACCGAGTCCTGAAGGCTGTCTTTGGGATGTCCTCAGCCCTAACTCTCAACTGATGATATCCAGATCTCAAATCTATCTTCGAGAATACCACTGCACCCTGAAGTTGATCAAACAAATCATCGATACGAGGCATAGGATACTTATTCTTCACCGTCACCCTATTTAGCTGTCTGTAATCGATACACATTTGCATAGATCCATCCTTCTTCTTTACAAACAGAACTGGAGCACCCCACGGCGATACACTCGGCCTGACAAAACCCTTCCCCAGAAGATCCTCAAGATGACTACTTAACTCTCTCAACTCAGCAGGAGCCATACGATAAGGAGCTATAGAAATAAGTCGGGTGCCCGGCTCAAGGTCAATAATGAACTCTATATCACGCTCAGGAGGAAGGCCAGGTAAGTCAGTCGGGAATACATCAGAAAACTCACGAACAACAGGGACGGAGTCAAGCGATGAACTCTCAATACTAGCATCCCGAACATAAGCAAGGAATGACTCATATCCCCTCGACATCAGTCTACGAGCCTGAACATATGAAATAATCCCTATCGGTGTGCGGCTAACAGAACCCTGCCACACCACCGGGGGTACGCCAGGCATGGCTAAGGTCATGGTCTTAGCAAAGCAATCCAAGACTGCATGATGGATAGACAACCAGTCCATGCCCAGAATCACATCAAAGTCTACCATGGCCAATACAATAAAATCAACCCGAGTCTCAAACTCCTGAACAGTCACCAGACAAGATCTATATACCCGATCCACTACTAAGGAATCACCAACGGGGGTAGATACATGTAAGGGTACAGATAATAACTCAGAACATAAACCCAACCGTGGTGCATAATAAGTAGATACATAAGAAAACGTGGATCCAGGATCAAATAATGCAGAAGCTGGCTGATGGCATACGGAAATCATACCTGTAATCACCGCATCTGAAGCCTCAGCCTCCGGCCTAGCCGGTACGGCATACAACTGACGCTGACTACTACTAGTCTGAGCACCAACCTGACTACCAGTCCGACCTCCCTGCGCTCTACCTCGAGAACCCTGGGGACCACCCCGACGACCCTGTGCACCACCTCTACCCGCTGGTGGTATAGATCTGAGGGGCTGTGCTGTCTGAACTGAAGGCTCAATCGCCATGCGCTGAGGACACTCACGTGCAAAATGACCAATAACCCCACAAGTATAACATGCTCCTGGCTCCCTGCTCGGCCTAGAAGGTCCAGCTGATCTGGTATAGACACCTCTAGTCAATGAACTGGACTGACCACGTCCCTGAGGCTGTCTAACAGAACCACTATAGACGGGCTGACCCCTATCAGATATTTTCAAAGCTAATTGTACGGGCCTACTGGACTGACCCTGTCGCTGAAAAGACTGCTGAGGGTACCTACCCTAAAATTGGAAACCACGACCTCTGAACTGTGAACCACTATGGCTCCCACTGAAACTACCCTGAATACGAGGTCTCTTATCGCTGCCCCTTGGGCCTCGCGATCCATCTCCTCAATAGAGTATACATACTCGGTAATCTCTGCGAATGACTTTCTTGAAGTCACTAAACTCTGGGTAGCTCTGCGGAGTGGCAATCTCAGTCCCCTGACAAAACATCTAACTCTCTCACACTCATCAGGCAGAATAGAGGTAGCGTGCCTAGCAAGATCGTGAAAGCTCGCCTCATACTCGGCGACAGATAACGAACCCTGAGTCAATCTAGAGAACTCATCCCTGAGCCGCTCCCGCATAGTAAGAGGCATATACTTTCCCAAGAAAATCTCAGAGAACTGGGTCCAGGTAACCGGCGGAGATCCTGCTGGCCTGGAATCAAGATATCCCTTCCACCATCTCCTCGCTGCAGTATCAAACTGATATGCCACGAAATCAACACCACGAGACTGTACCAATCCTAAATTCCTCAGTCTATCCTCGCAGCTAGACAAGAACTCATATGCATCCTCACCCGGAGTACCAGCAAATCTCGGTGGAGTCAACCTCAAGAAACGCCCCAACATCCTCTGCTCATCAACAGACATAGCAGGCTGATCTGCCACCGGCTGTGGAGCTACCAGCGCTGGCGGAATCTCAACTCTGGGTGCTGCAGCTGCAGGCTGTGCCCCAACACCAACTCCCTGTACTGCTGGTTGGGCTCCCTCGGCTGACGGGCCTCCAACTATCCCCAACAACTGAAGTAATGAACCTCGAAGCAAAGAAGCATCTATAAATCCAGGTGGAGCCTGGGCTGCTTCCTGGCCCACCGGCTGCTGTGGCGGCGGAGCATCTGGAGCTATAACAGGATCGAGTAACTGATCCCTAGCATGATCTCGACCTGGGGCTGCTGCTCTACCCTGCCCCCGACCTCTGGGTCGACCTCGGCCCCTAACAGGAGCCCTCGCTGCAGGCTCAAGGTCCCGACCCTCGGCTCTCGCACCATGCGTCCTAACCATCTGCGTAAAGAGTGAACCAAATGAAGATCAGAAACCAACACAGACCCAATGCACGGACATGAGTCAAGAAAATGAGAGACTCCCCTAAAACTGCTCCGTAGCCTCCCGAGGATAGGATACAGGCGTCCCTGCACCGATCCACAGGACTCTACTAAACATTGGCTCATGTACCGACACTACCTACACAACCTAGGCTCTGATACCAAGCTGTCACGACCCAATATTTGGGTCATGATGGCGCCTACCGTAACCCACCAATAGGCAAGCCAAACCCTAGCCCGGAGCGACAAACGACGGGCTAACGGGCGGAATCTCATAAAACAGAGATGAAGTGGAAGTAACTATACTTATAAACATGCTATAACACTAAAGACAGAATCAGAATATGTATATATGCCAAGACTGAGAAGGAAGAGGACGGTATATAAAGTTAAGAACCCTCCCCAAGACCTGGTGAGGTCAGTACATGAGCCACTACTAACATACCCAAAATATAAGACAGAAACCAAATATGTGTAACAAGTACAATAGTCTTGAGAGCAAAAGACTATACAGTAGAAGATGGAGTAGGATCTGCCTCGGACGTCAGTAAGCTCACCCTGCTCCGAAACCAGCGCTAAGAAAGGAGTCACGTCAAAACCGTCGACTGGTGCCTGAATCTGCATCGGGGAAAAGATGCAGAAGTGCAGTATGAGTACCGGGGCAACGGGTACTCAGTAGGCATCATCGGCCGACTGAGCTTAATGTAATATAAATAGGCTAAAGTACGGGGGTACATGCTAGGTCCGGGGTATAAATAATAAGTACATAAGTAACGGCCAAGGTGTATAGATATGCTCAGGAGAATATAAGTGCGATACAGAATAACGAGTAAATAAGTGCGCAAGTAAACACACAAGTCAAACATAACCTATCTGGGCCCCCATAAGCCCGATAGGCACACGGAAGAAAACAATAACCCAGTCTGGCCCCCATAAACCAGCGGGACACACAAGAAAAGTAAATGCATAGTCACCAGTGTCTCGAGGCTGTATCAGTATCCAGTAACCACACTAACCAACAGGAGTGCACCGGGCTTAAACCGGCACCAATGGGTAATAACAAGAGGCCAGACGCCGGAGTCGAACCGGAAGCAGTGGGTAATAACAAGAGGCCACATATATATCATATCTGCCGGACTCGAACCGGAACTCATAGAACAACAACATCATAATCACGGTACCCAGTACCAAAACTCTCCAATCATATCATAACCAGATGCCGGACTCGAATCGGAACTCATAATAATCAGTGGCCGGACTCGAACCGGAACTCATAGTGTATCACAATCCGGGGCCGGACTCGAACCGGAACACCCAATAGTCAATAACCAAAATCATCATACCAGAATCAGTAGCCGGACTCAAACCGGAACTCATCATAGCCAGTAACCAGAATAGAATCAAAGCTCATATCATATGAAATAAATGGGGAACGCCCTAGTGCCAGTCAATACTATTATATAGGTACAGAAGCTAACTCTACAACATGCTACAAGTCAATCTCGGGGTCCTTCTAGGTCAACTACCTACTATAAAAATATGTATATAAAAGTCTGGGTATACATTACAAGTCATGGAAAGGCGGTTCAGCGTTCTAAGTCAAACTAGCCGACCCCAATCAAATACGGTGCTATCAGGGACGAACAAAGTTAGACAGGCCAATCGGGTATAATCGGGGTGACTCAATCCCATCATAACCCTAATAGTCATATAGGGCTTATCTAAGCCCAAAGATGTCAAAGTTTCGACAAGTCGACAAAAGGGGTAACGGGGCCCGCTACCGAGTCCCGAAAACCAAGTCTGGTTATACTTGTCTAAGTCTGGGCTAAGTCTGTCTAAGCCTGGACTAAGGTCCAACAATAACATTCCCAGACTAGCAACAACAACAACAATACTATCCGACCCCAAATAGGTCATCTGTGGGGTACCACGAGGATAACGGGCCTGAAATATATTCGAATAGCCCTATCCGGCCTAGAAGGCCTAAATCACAGCAAACCACCACCACCAAGTCTATAATACCAGCCCACAATACCAGCACAATAGCATACATATATCACACATAAGCCCAATCTAAGTGCAAAGGGAGGTAAACCTAGCCTACCTGGACGCCTGCCGCAAGCCTGCCAAGAAAACCAGCTAAATAGGAGCCTTTCCCTTTCGAGAGGCCTCCGACTGCTGCCAAGCTACCAAAATAATAAACTACATTTCAAAACATGACCATTGATATCCATATTGCATTAGTTCGGAAAATGTCCGAACAGTCCACGTGGGGCCCACTTGCGGTATCGTAAAATTAAAACCGTCACAGTGTCCCAAATAACCCCGTGATCAATAGCCACAACTAGCACCGCTCAATTTGAGCTTAAAATGTAGCTCAAACATCAATACCAATCCCAAAATATACTATCGTAAACGAAAACTACCGTAAATACAATAAAACTTACCAAAATAACGACTACTACACGTCTACAAACACCTTTCCACTAGAACCCGAGCTTGAATAACTTGATGTAGATTATTGGATTTTTCTCTCTACGTGAATAACAACATACCTACCTAATATATTGAATGCTTATGCAAGCTACCACAAATTTATAAATAACATATGTAGGCACAGAGTAGTATATGGACGTTCAAAGAGCAAATATAGTGCAACCTGTTTAATAATTTTCAAGTTAATTGTCTATGAATGTAAAGATTAACATTTGACAAACAAGCTAGGTGTTGTGCATTCTTGCATTACACCTTTGCTGAAGTACTTTCTAGGCTCCACGTGTAGGTGGAGATGTCCACCTCACATCACACCAAAAAGATTTTTATCCGTTATGTATATACTCGGGTATTGCGTAGGTTCATGGTAAAATAAATATAACATTTTAAATATACCATAATTAATAGAAAATTATTTCTAACAAAACCTCTATAAAATAAAAATATTCTTTTAACATATTTAAATTCACTATCTCCGCTTAAATTATGAATACATTATAAAACTATTATAAAATAGTATAGATATGTCATAATTAAAGAATTTTATAAATTTTAAAAATATTTTCAAAAGGTAATTAACTATGTCATTTTACCAAATTCTAATTCTAATTTAATATTTTACAACGTGCTCGGTCTAAATAATATTCTCAGACGAACTGCCCGGGAACCAAATTGTCAGTCCCGGCAAGTCATAAATAACTTGGGGCAGTTATAGAAAAGCTCTAAATGATGAAAACACACGAAAATGAGGGAAATAACCGGGAAGGTCATTACAATTCAATTCGGACTTCACGTAGTCAATGGAAGTTATTCTATCTCTCAATAGTTGTTTTATAATATCATGCCTCAATTTCACATGTCTACTCTTACAATTGTAAGATTTATTCTTTGCAATATCAATTGCGGCTTGACAATCACAGTGTATATACATAGGAGGCACCAAATCATCCTTTTTAAAAGGGATATGAGGCAACAAATCATTATTTTTAAAGGGATATTAGGCAACAGATAATCCTTTTTTAAAGGGATATTCGCTAAGAAATTTCTTAGCCACTCAGCCTCAGTACCAGCTAACTCTAGAGCCACAAACTCTGATTCCATAGTTGATCTAACAATGATCATCTGCGTAGCTGATCTCCACGATACTACATCCCCACCAAGGCTGAACATATAGCCACTAGTAGATTTCGTCTCATATGAATCAGAGATCCAGTTTGCATCACAATACCCTTCTAAAGTATAAGGAAATCCACTATACAGGATACCATAATTCATGGTTCCTCTCAAATATTTTATTAGTCGTATTAATGCTACCAATGCTCTTTATTGAGATTACGAGTATATCTACTCAGTCTACACACAACATAGGCTATATCAGACCTAGTAAAATTCATCAAATGCATCAGACTCCCAATAACCTAAGTATATTTAGATTGAGCAACTGGGTCACCATTATCCTTTTTCAATTTAGAGTTAGCATCATAAGGAGTGGCTATAGGAGTTACCTCCCAACATTCAAACTTCTTAAGAAGTCTTTCCACATAATGTTCTTGTGGCAACATTATACCATCTTCACTCTTTATAACTTTAAATCCCAACATCATATTCACTTCACCTAGATCTTTCATATCAAAGTTAGTAGACAAAAATAATTTGATACTTTGCACAATATTTAAATTTGTACCAAATATAGGCATGTCATCAATATATAAGAATATTATCACACAATCATTGTCTACCACTTTAGTATACACACATTTATCCACTTCAACCAAAAAAGCCATCTTTTATTAAGACTTTGATCAAATTTTCCATGTCACTGTTTAGGAGCTTGTTTAAGGCCATAAAGAGATTTAATCAAGTTACAAACTTTATTTTCTTGTCCAGGAACTATACATCCTTCAGGTTGAACCATATAAATTTCTTTTTCTAAATCACCATTTAAGAAAGTTGTTTTTACATCCATTTGATGGATAAAAATCTTATGAATTGATGTCAAGGCAAATAAGATTCGACTAGAATAAATTCTTGTTACTGGTACAAATGTATCAAAATAATCAATATGTTACTTTTGAGAAAAACCAAATCTACTAACCGAGCTTTATATTTATCAATAGATCCATCAGGATTAAGTTTCTTTTTGAAAATCCATTTACAACCAATAGATTTTGCAGGAGGTAAATCAGTTAAAATCCATGTATTATTTTTCATAATTGAATCAATTTCAATTTTTATTGCCTCTTTCAAAAATTTAGCATCAGAAGAAGATACAACTTTAAAATAATTTGATGGTTCACTATTGACAAGAAAAGTTTGAAAATCATTTCCACAAGAAAAATATTCTTTTATAGGACTTTTAATCCTTCTCAGTACCTCAATATTTGAGTTAGATTCGTTTTCTCTTTCAATAGGTGCATGAGCAATTTTATCTCACAGTGAAAAAATGTGTTCAAAGAATTCAGCATTCTTTGTTTCAATTATAGTATTGCTATCAATGTAATGACCCTCCAGGTCATTTTCTGCATTTCCATATTATTTCAATGTTTAAAGCTTTTTTTATAGATACCCCAAGTTATTTATGACTTGCAGGAGCTAACAGTTCGGTTACCAGGCAGTTCATTTGGTTCTTAGAGCCAATTCCCTTGTTTTGAAGTCTTCGCTGTTTAAATTTGGCTACCAGGCCTAAACTTTAAGTAAACAACCTCGTATACCAATTTTGACAGTTCTATCAGCTTCAGAGCATCAATTTTAGGTTTGGGGGACCTTTGGTCAAGGTCCCGAGGCTTCCGGACTTATTTTGGGCTATTGGATGGAAAGTGATGAAAACAACCATTTGGGTGTGGGACCTACTTTTCATCAAAACAACCCCAGTTGGGAATTTTGATTGCGTCGTTGAGTCCAAAATGTCAAATTTAATAGGGTAGCATAGTTCATTTGCGTTCACGGGATCCCGAACGAATCTCGAGGGCCCGTTGGAAATTTAGCAAAATATTGCCAAGTGTTGATGCTGCTTCAGCTGGTGCGACTGCTTAAGCGGGCATTTGGCAACTTTAGCATCCTGGACACCGTTTTAGTGCCTAGCACAGGTCCTAGATGGACTGCTTTAGCGGAGACTATACCGCTTTAGCAGACGTCACTTAAGTGACGTTTGGTCAGCTTTAGTAGAGGTTAGCCCAGGTCTTCAAACTGCTTTAGCGGTGACCACTTTAGCGGACAAGTGGGCGCTTTAGCGGTACCCGCAGTGCATTTAATCCCCTTTTCACTCATTTTTCTCTCATTATTCTCTCATTATTCTCTAAGTGTTGGACATTAAAAGCCCTAGAGAGATAATGAGAGAGGGGAGGTAATTCTTGGGAGATCAAGGGAGGTTGGAGAGTTCGTCATAGCCTTTTTCCTCATCTTAATCCTTGTACGTTCCGTCTAATTTCTAGATAGATTCTTCGTTTTAGGTTTAAATCCTCAATTCATTCATGGGTTGATTTGGATGTTTGGAGCTTGAAATGTACCCGTTATTGAGGGTAAATGATCCTTGAGGGACTTTTTGACGGTTTCAAATTTAGATTCGTAAGCGGGCCCCACATGGGTTTTTTAGCTCAATTTTGGATCCGATGTATTTATATACAATATGGGTATTGTTGTTCTCGTATTGATGAATACATTATTTTTTTGATAGCGTGGCATCATGCAGAGGCTTCTCAAAAGGGAAAGACCTCACTTTAGTGGACCTTATCGAGCTTTCATCAGTGTCCCGGTAGGCTAGGATTACCCTACTCATAGATTGAGATTAAATATGGTATTAACATGATATTGTGCTAGTTTTGGGTTGGAATTTACGGTTGGTTGCTTAGTTAGTAAAAGTTGGATTATTTAGTCGATTTGAGGGTCGTTTCAAAGGTAGGATCGATCTATTTACCCTTCCCTTAAGTAAATTGATGATTTGGGGTTGTGATATCACACTTAGCTCCTTGAAGACCTAGGAGGCCTTCTTTCGTAACATTATCCATAATCTTGAGCCTTAGACTCATAGCATATACCTAGTTTGGGGCTAGGTTAATGATCCTGAGCTTATTTAAAGATCGGTTTTAGTCCAACATATTCTATTATTTTATGGCATTTAAAGACCAGTTTGTGTACAACATATTCTATTGTTTTATGGCATTTAAAGACCAGTTTGAGTCTGGCATATTCTATTAATTTATGGCATTTAAAGACAAGTTCGATTCTGGTATATTCTATTGGTGTATGGCCTTTAAAGACCTATTCGAGTCCTGCATATTTTATTGATTTATGGCATTTAAAGACCGGTTTGAGTTTGATATATTCTATTGGTTTATGGCCTTTAATGAACGGTTTGAGTCTGGTATATTCTATTGATTTATGGCATTTAAAGACCGATTTGAGTCCGCCATATTTTATTGGTTTATGGCCATTAAAGACCGGTTCGAGTCTTGCATATTCTATTGATTTATGACATTTAAAGACTGGTTTGAGTCTGACATATTCTATTGGTTTATGGCCTTTAAAGACCGATTTTGATCCTGCATATTCTATTGATTTATGACATTTAAAGACCGGTTAGAGTCCGATATATTCTATTGGTTTATGGACTTTAAAGAGCAGTTCGAGTCTGACATATTCTATTGATTTATGACATTTATAGACCAGTTCGAGTTTGACATATTCTATTGGTTTATGGCCCTTAAAGACCGATTTGAGTCTGGCATATTCTATTGATTTATGACATTTAAAGACCGGTTCAAGTACGGAATATTCTATTGGTTTATGGACTTTAAAAATTGGTTTGAGTCCGGAATATTCTATTGATTTATGACATTTAAAGACCGGTTCTAGTCTGGCATATTCTATTGGTTTATGGCCTTTAAAGACCAGTTCGAGTCCGGTATACTCTATCTATTTATGGCACTAAATTATCGGTTCAAGTTCGGCACTTGAGGTGAGTTATGAGGAGGTAAATTCGATTCAAATCAGGTGTTTATGGGTTATTTCTTGGTATTATGGTACCGGTTCGAGTTCGGTGAGTTGTGGTACAGGAGGGTTCATAAGTTTGGTAGTGGTATATTCCTTGATTGCATCCATTAGGCTTATGGGGGTTCGTTTGGATTAGTCTTCTCTTGTTTGTACCCTCTAGGCTTATGGGGGCCTAGTTGTGTTGTAGTAGCTACTTTAATTTCGGTATCGCGTGCTTCTTTATGTATTTACCTGTGTCAGGGCTTGTTCTCAGGTTTGTCCCTTTCCCTTGACTTGTTTTACATCCTCGTATTTTATTATTCTTTTATTATGATTTAGCTCAGTCGACCGATGATGTCTACTGAGTACCCATTATTTTGGTACTCATACTACACTTCTGCATCTTTTCTGGTGCAAATCCAAGTACTAGCCGACGTCGTTAGCATTCCAGCCAGCTTGCTTACAAGATCTTGAGATAGGGTGAGGTTTTGGAGCCAGAGATGATCCGCTCTCCTTTCTTTATTTTGGACAGTCTTTACATTCTTGACTATTTGTATATCGATACTACTAGTACTCTTATTCTTTTGGTTAGTGGCTCTTGTACCGGCCTTACTAGATCGTGGGATATTCTTTTGCTCCCTCCCTATTTTATCTATATGTATGTCATTTTTTGGTAATTTCTCTATCTTCCACCATTTGGCCCATTACTTGTCGTTTTGAGCTACGGTTTGGTTTACCTACTGGTGGGACGTAGTAGGTGCCATCAAGACTCAGAAATTGGGTCATGACAATCAAGCACATCACTTTTCAAAACAAAAAATCTATATGCAGCACTATGTTCAACATATCCAATAAACATGCAATCAACAGTTTTATAACCTATTTTTCTCTTTTTAGGTTCAGGCAAAAGAACTTTAGCAAGTCAACCCCACACTTTTAAATATTTTAAATTAGGATTATAACTTTTTCATAATTCATAAGGAGTCATGCCGGTTTTTTTATGAGGAATTCTATTTTGCAAGTGACATGCAGATAAGATAGCTTCACACTACAAATTATCAGGTGCATTAGAGCTAATTAACAAGGAGTTAATCATTTTTTTGGTCCTTTATTTTTTTCTTTCAGCTACACCATTGGACCCAAGTGAATAAGGCGGAGTTGTTTCATGAATAATTTCTTCTTTTTCACAAAAAGTATTTAAATAGACATATTCTCCACCTCTATCAGATTTAATTCTCTTCATCTTTTTACTAATTGACTTTCAACTTTAGTTTTATATGATATAAAAGCATCAAATGCATCATCTTTATTTCTAAGCAAATACAACATAGTAAATCTAGAGAAATCATCAATAAAAGTCACATAATATCTTTGACCACCTCTAGTCATAGTCTATTTTAAATCATCTAAATCAGTGTGAATCAAAGATAGTAATTCAGTTTCTCTATTAACTGAAAAACATGACTTTTTAGTTATTTTAGCTTCAGCACATATATCACACTTATCAAAATTATTTTAGTCTAAACCAAATATTAAACTAAGAGATTGCATATTCTTTATATAAGAGACATTAGCATGTCCTAATTTAGCATGCCATAAAGAAATAGACTCAATCATACAAGCTGAAGTAGATGCACTTTCACAAATTTTATTTAAAATACTAAGCACAAATAAGCCATGGTTACAGAGTCCATTGCCCACAAATATATTATTTTTGGTTAATATAACCTCATTATTTTCAAAGGTAACCTTCATCCTAACTTTTCCTACTAACCCCACAGAAATCAAATTGATTCTAATATTAGGAACATGCAACACATTACTTAATGTCAGAGTTTTATCAGATGTGAGTTTGAGAAGAACTTTGCCTTTTCCAAGAACTTTAGTAGTCCTTGAGGACCCAAGATAAACAATTTCTTATCCTTTGTCAACTTGGATGTATGACACAAAATTATTTTTTATTTATATAAATGTGCCTTGTAGCACCAGAGTCTATCACCCCGGTTCTCACATTGGCCTCAATATTTATTTCTGAAATGACCCAATAATTATTTCATCCGTTTCAGACAAATTTAATTTTGACTTAGCGGGATTGTGTAATGACCCTCCATGTCATTTTCCTCATTTTTGTGCGTTCCTGTCATTTAGAGCTTTCCTATAACTGACCCAAATTAATTATGACTTGCTGGGACTGACAGTTCGATTTTCGGGCAGTTCGTTTGAGAGTTTTATTAATACCGAGCATGTTGTGGGATATTTAAATTTAAGTTAGAATTTGATAGAGATATATTTTATTACCTTTCTAAAAATATCTTAGATTTCTATAAAAAAAACTTTTAGTTATGATACACTTATATGATTTTATAACCTATTAATATTTTAAGCGGAGATAGTGAATCTAGATATATTAAAATATTATTATTATTTGATAGAAGTTATTCGAAATAATTTTCTATTAATTATGATATATTCAAAAAATTATATTTATTTTACCACGAACCTATGCAATACCCGAATTCATACATAATGAAATAAGAAAGATGATGTTGTTAAACACCTCTACTTCCACGTGGAAGTGGAGGGAAGCATACAACAAATTGCTTTAAATAAAAGTGGCTGCCACTTTGTCCATTTGGCATCATATTTGGTTAATTTATATAGATGTTGTCCACCCTTTATTTTATTCAAGACCCCTCAATTAATTACTAGTTAGTTATTATTGATCAATGTAAACTTTATCCAATTCTTTTATTGGTCAAGTGAACGCCTATTTCATATGATATGCATATATGCATAGATAGACAAAACAACCATACTTTTATCTATTTTCCATTGTATTCATGTCGTCTCACCTCTTCCTTTTAAGCAAAAACACTAAGATTCAATCAAAGATAGTTCAAGTCTCGAGGTATACAAACCTATTTTATTCCAATAATCAATAGTTTGCATTTAGAACAAATGGCGATTCACTGAAGTTAAGGATTTCTAAATTCATTCTAACACCTTATTGATTACTTATGTATCCATTATGTACCTTGTGGGAGAAACATGAATTGATGCGATATTTGAGCGTGAAAACGAAATTGGTTATCTACATCAAGTTATTCAAGCTCGGGTTCTAGAGGGGCACTATTCGGAGGCTTCTCAGAGAGGCTTTTAGCTTTGGCGTCCAGGTAACCTAGGCTTACCTTATCCTTAGATTGAGTTTATGTATGGTATTAGTATACTATTATGCTAGTTTTGGGCAAGTAGTTGTAGCTCGGGTGTCGTTTGAAATATTTAATATTTATCCGATTAGGGCCGCATTTTGGTAGATTTTGGTCCCGTTATCTCTTAGTATGGTGTATTATTTATGAGCTTAGGGCGTGGTATTAAGCTGGAAAACCTTGGATTCCTTCCTTTGAGCTGGTTATAAGTATGTTAATATAAGCATATTAATGTAATGGTTTGGGACCAGTATATACTTTATTTCTGTTATTTATTATGAGTTCTGGTCCAACTTTGGCATCTGGTTATGATATGATCTGGGAGTTCTTGTACTGATTACTGTGGTTCTGGGAGTTGTGGTTCCTCTGAGTTCTGGTTCTAGTTCGACATCTGATTATGAGATTCTGTTGTATATCATATATGTGGCCTCTCATTATTATCCACTATTTCTGGTTCGAGCCCAGCTTCTGGCCTCTCGTTATTACCCATTAATACCGGTTCAAGCCTAGTGCACATTTGGATGGATTTAACACGAATTTGGGATCTGGAGGTCACTTGTGATTGGTTCGGCTTCGGGATGTCTATGCCCTTACTTTAGTCATCTCTTATGTGTACCCACCTTCTTATGGGGGCATGATCGGGTTAATTATTTTCTGGGCTTATCGCGGCCCAGTTACGTTTTGTTTAGTTTGCTTTCTTTCTATTAAGTTATTTATTTTCCTGTATCGCTTTTACTTATTCCTTTATCAAATTTGCATAGTTCGTTAGTTATTTACTTTTCTATCCCTATATACTGTTGACTTAGATTATACTCTCGCATTTTAGTTATACTTTCCCTATATTTGAACTCAGTCGGTCGATGATGCCTACTGAGTACCCATTACTTTGGTACTCTTACTGTACTTTTGTATCTTTTCCTTGATGTAGATCTAAGTAATAGAAGTCGGCATTATCAAGTTAACTCTATTCTAGTACTGATCCGAAGCGGGGTGAGTTTGTTATCATCCGAAGCTGATCCTCCTCTATCTGTTCCAGTTTAGTCTTTTGTATCTGGGACTACTTTGTATATTTTGTGTTTATTTGGGATTCTGTCTAGCACTCCGTTCCTATCGTTAGTGATTTTCCCGATGCTTTTCTTACCGACCTTTCTGGCCTTCCTCCTGAGCGTGATATAGAGTTTGTTATTGACCTCGAGCTGGGCACCCGACCTATTTCTACGGCTCCTTATCGCATGGCTCATGTCGAGCTGAAGAAGCTAAATAGTTAGTTTCAGGATCTTTTGGGTAAGTGTTTTATCAGACCAAGTGTGTCGCCTTGGGGTGCTCCCATTTTGTTTGTGAAGAAAAGGGATGGCTCTATGACTAGAGGCAGTTGAATAAGGTGACCGTGAAGAATAAGTATCCTATGACTTGAATCAATGATTTTTTTGACAAGCTTCAGGGTGCAGCAGTGTTTTCTAAGATAGATTTGAGGTTGGGTTACCTCAGTTGAGGGTTAGGGCTACGGACATCCCTAAGACAACCTTCATGACTTATTATGGTCATTATGAGTTCCTGGTGATGTCGTTTGGGTTGACTAATACCCCAACAATATTTATGGATTTGCTGAACCGTGTGTTCAGGCCGTATTTAGACTCCTTCGTGATAGTGTTCATTGATGACACTCTGGTGTATTCGAGGAGTAGGGAGGAGTACGAGCAACATTTGAGAACTGTGCTTCATACTTTGAGAGATCACAGACTTTCTGCCAAATTCTCAAAGTGCGAGTTCTGGCTTGAGTCAATAGCTTTCTTGGGGCACGTGGTGTCCAATGATGGATTTATAGTTGACCTAGCAAAGATTGAGGCTCTTCGTGGTTGGGCAAGGCCTACGTCGCCTACTGAGGTTCGCAGTTTTGTTGGATTAGAAGGTTACTATAGGCTGTTTGTCGATGGTTTCTCATCCATTACAGCTCCTATTAGTAGATTGACCAGGAAGGAGATTCCTTTTTAGTAGTCTACGGGTTGTGAGGCGAGCTTTCTGAAGCTCAAGGATTTTCTTACTTCAACTCCTGTTCTGACTCTTCCAATTGAGGGCGAGGGTTTTACTGTATACTGTGATGCGTTTAGTATTAGTTTGGGGTGTGTTCTAATGCAGCAGTGCCGTGTTATTGCAAATGCGTTAAGGCAGCTGAAGATGCAGGAGAGTAACTACCCCACTCATGACTTGGAGTTGACAGTGGTAGTGTTTGCAGATGCAAAATGCCACCTCTCATGACACTTGGTTTAATCAAAAGCAACTAAGTGTCAAAATATTTCACTAGCCACTTCTCCAAGAAATAAAATTGGCTTTTCAAATACACTTCAATATAAATTTATTTTGAAATAAAGAAATACTTTCCTTACAGGTGCAAAGCCTTGATGATATCTTTAGACCACATGCAGGAGATTCTACAAGATCTCGGACATAAATGGCCTGAATTCAGATTCCGACTGCGGAACAAAAAAAGATAAAAAGAGGACATGAGAAAAGTATGAAAAGGCGACAACTCGAAAAACTTTAGCCACACATATTAAAGTGGAAACTCAAAACTATAAGTGGTACACTACACTTCATTACAGAGCCAAGTAAACTTGTAAAGGAAGAGAATAACCTGAATAAACAAGGAAATTATGTCTAAACCAAAACAAAAACTTTCGAGCATAATAACTCCAAAACTATAGCTAGCCGCACCCTTGCAACTGAAAGTTACACTTAAGTCATCAACACTTTATTCATCCATAAATGCAAAATATAAGATTAACAACTTTTATTGCAAACACAAATTATCACAAATACCATCTCTTTTTCTTTCATTTTTATCCCCTCAAATTAGCAATAAACAAACAACAACAACATCCATTGTAATCCCATAAGTGGGGTCTGGGGAGGGTAGAATGTACACAGACCTCGCCTCTATCTTGTAAAGGTAGAAGAATTGTTTCCGATAGACTCTCAGCTTAACTGGTACCTGACAAACAATCTGAAAAAGTGCTACACAATAAATAATAGAAAGAGCAACAACTAAAATGAAATAATGCAATAATTGATAAAACACCATTAAAAGTTTAAACCAAAGCTCAAGAAACTACGAGCATAGTGCTAATAATACTAAAAATGCGGGAGGTCAAAGAATAACCTTCGAGCCTATCTCACAGTGCTAATAATACTAAAAATACGGGAGGTCCAAGAATAACCTTCGAGCCTATCTCATAGGAAAGTGAGAGATGCTCAATTATTAAACCTTCGACCCTAATACGTGACCTCCAACTCTCCTATCTAAGACCATGTCCTCTATAAGGTCAAGATGAACCAGGTCCTGTCGAATCACTTTCTCCCAATACTTTTTTGGCCTGCCTTTTCCTCTCCTGACGCCTGCCACTACCAATCGCTCACACCTCCTCACTGGGCCATCTGCACTCCCCCTCACATGTCCAAACCATCTCAATCTTACTTTCTTAATCTTGTACACCATGGGAGCCACTCCTACCTTGTCTCGTATATCGTCATTGCTAATCATAGTAACAAACAACCATCTCTTAAGAATTGAAATAGACATTGTTTGAGAACTACATTGTAGATGCTATATATATTGTATTGTAGTAGAAAGGATCACTCCCATTGTATTTAATTTAGTGATGTTTGGACCTACTTATTATTCTTTCAGGGATTGTTCATCTTACGTCCATTTTAAATCTTTTATCACAATCAATTCTTTGTTACATAAAATTAAACATACAATTTTTTACCATTATCCCTATTGTTTATATACTCTAGACAAGTGAAAATATTACTAGTTTCTTCCATTGTCCTTAAAAATGTTTTTTCTCTTCCTATTTTCTATCCAAAGGACCTGCCAGTATGAATCAATTTCCATTTTTTAAATTTCTTTCAAATGTTTACACTATTAAAATAAAAATTATCTCTTCCCTCTAACTTTTTGATAGAACTCAAATACTTTTTCATATTAGTAATTGTAGAAAAGTTATACGTCACAAATAAATTAATAGAAACAAATAAATTCCCAGCCATTAGTTCTTTGAGAATGAAATGTAAAATAAAATAAATAACACAACTTTGATGAGATATACAACTGCAACAATGTATATGAAAGTGAAAGATTAACCAGCATAGCACATACCTCTTGATTGAAGATTTAAACATCTCAGTTACCGAAATTCCCACAGGCTCTTATTCAACCTGCGTAACATAAATAATATTCCAATTTTATTAATGCCAAGAATTGTTCTTGTTGTACAAATTTCAACATAGAGTGAATTGAATTACCAATCATAAGTTAGAATTTCCGAGACATGACCTTTCACTGATGATCTCTTCTTCCGTGAATTGCAGTGTGAGTAATATAATAAAACATCAATATCATCTAAATAAATTCCCAACTGTTAGTTCTTTGAGAATGAAATATAAAGTAAAAATAACACAACTTTAATGAGATATACAACTGCAACAATATATATATATGAAAGTGAAAGTGTTTGGTTTTTTATACCTCGCAGGCCATGGCCAAGCACAAAGTTGCTTTTCTTTGTGTGGAGATTATAATATTATGTAACGTTGCAATGGTGGTAGAAAAAGAGTTGGAAAAACTCGATAATTATATATGAAGGTTCTTTGATCATGCTAACACCGTGAATGTTATATTGTGAATTCTAAAGCGGCAAGCTTGTTTGGGCATGACTGTTGGCAGACAGTCATATGAAGCGTCCCTTTGTAGGCGCTGGATTTTTCTTAAGTTTGTTAAATAAATTAATTAGGTTAATTAGGGTATTTTAGTAATTTAACTTTTGGTTTAAGGCTTCTCATTTAATAAGATGGGTATTTTAGTAATTTCACTTTAGAGTTAGGGAGTTCATGCTTTTAAGGTAGCATAGAAGATATAGATAGATAGATAGATAGATAGATAGATAGATAGATAGATAGATAGATAGATAGATATAGATAGATGAGTGTGATCAATAAGCAAGGTAAGTTTTCCTTGTACTCATTGGATATGTTGCTCGGATTCTCCAATTATGTCACACCCTTGTCGAATCCTCCAAAAATATACTATATTTGGAGGATTTACGCACACACATGTCAGGATTTTTGAAGATTCTGGGTAGCATAACTAATTTGGTGTGTATTTTTTCTTGGACTTGATAAAAGTTCAACCTTAATCAAATGAACCTTCAGCATCAAATATACATCTGATAGTTATTTTTATTTTTAGTCTGTTTGGCCAAATTTTCGATAGCTCAAAATTGTTTTTTTCCTTTCAAAAAATGTTTATTTTATTTTGTTTAAAAAATGAGGTGCTTGATCAAGTTTTTAGGAGAAAATATATGTTTTTGGACATTAACAGAAAACACTTAAAAATCCCCGTGAAAGAAAGATTTATGCACATCTAATTGGCACAACTGCCTGCTCTTTGCTACCACTATTGCCAAGAAAGAACGTACAGTCACTATCACGACCCAAAAATAGAGTACATGATGGCACTCGTCACACACTCCGGTACGAGTAAGCCTATCCGAACACAAATTCAATACTTCAAGTAAATCAGAAGCGGAAGAAGAAGAAGAATAGAATAATCCCAAAAATACTTAAGGATGAAATAATAGTCCGAAGATACATCTCAGGTCTGGTTGTCACTAGTTCATGCCTCTAATATAGAATAATATCGATTAGTCTAAATATCTTCAATGCGAAAAGAACCACAAGATACAAAAAGAGAGATCAGGTAACTCTGAAATCCGTTAGCCACTACCTCGATCTACGCAATGCGAACACTGAAGGTGTGCAAACTAATATCTGCTACTCGAGGCAGTACCAGAACGGGGTGCAGAAAATAAGAAAAAGGGGAAAAGAAGAAAGGGTGAGAATGAAGCTCGTTTATTCAACAAGCATCGTCGATAACCGACTCTAATTCAAATCGATGGCGCGAACCACCACCCTAACTACCCAAGGTTTTTCCTAGTCAATCTACAACCAACAAATACACCATGTCATCCTAATAGGGTATCCCAACACAACAGTCTTAAAAATCATTATACAGGGTAGGCAATATAATTCAGGTGAGTTAAAACTAATCATTTTATGATCAACAAGTAAAGGAAGTCATTTATGAGGGAGACTCACTAAAACAGTATATCAATCTTAGTCAATATGTTCAACCAATAATTTGGGATACAATAGTGGTAGTGTATAATCATGTGTATATATGCTACCAATAGGTGCGATACTACAAGTCTCACTAACAGAGCCATAGCCATACCCTACCTCTCATAATTATCTCAACTCCCAAAACCAACCGAAAGGTAGTATAATATGATGTAATGTAATGAAATGAATCCAGAATACACAATATCACAAACAAGGTTCAATCACCGTAATTCAATACAAAGGTAAATACTCAAGCACAACATCAAAACATACAAAGGATATGCAATGTAATACAAGTGATGCTATGGAATGTAGTGATGATGATGAGATGATGATGATATAAGCAATCGCATGGCTTCGTATGCACCATCCAAGCCTTGGCTCTTCAGGAAAGGACCTATGGGGTATTTGTAACCCATATACTTTCTCATATCTCAACCGCATATCTCAATCCACCTCTCTATCTAATGTTCGCAGATCAAGGATTTTATAAAGTGTCTCATTCACCTCTTCGGCTATTGTTCATGGATCAAGAGTTTTATAAAGTGTTTCTCAGTGGTATCAATATCTCATGAAGTGTATAGATTAAATGAGGATGAAATTCTCATAACCAGTCAGTATTAAGATAATGATCAATGAAATACGGTAAAAGCAAGCCCAGAAATCAACTCAACATGTCAATGATTTAGGATATAAGCCCTCACTCGACACCATCAAGATAAATAGTCATGTAAGACATCAAAATATCATTTCAAAAACCTCTCTCTTGGGTATTACTTTCATGATAGTGACAATTAATGTTCAAAAAGACCTATAATATCTATTCAAGCCTCCGCACGTGCAACACAATAATAATAATGGCATTTAATGCACAAATAAAGACTACAAATATTATATAAAGCCACCACAAATCCATCACATCAAATATAATCTCTCAAGTCGATAATAATATCCACATAAGCCCCCAAACGAGCAACACGGAAATAATAAACAATACACATAATATTATCTATCGAAACATACCCCAACCTAGCTTATTTCGTAATAAAAAGTCTCTTCTTTCCCAAGGAAGATATCATTAGGCTAACTAACTAAAAGGAGAACTATGCTACTTAGAAATAAGCCCTAATGAAAGATGTTAAACCCCGATAACCACCTCAACTATTACAAGTCCATTCATACTCTAAGTATTTTCTAAACCTCAATTATTCCATCAAAATAACAATAACAACATAATTAGCCCTTAAAAGGACATTAAGCCCTGATCATCACAATATAATCAGCTAAACACGATTCAAGCTCTTAAATAGGTATCCACTATCAATAATTCAAGGTCAATAAGTCAACTACCTACAATCTATGCTAAGCATAATCACAAGTGACTAGAATAACTAAGATAACCCAATGTATGACTATAATCCATCAAATGACTCTGACACCTGCAGAGATACTAGCCATTTCATCTAAGCGGGACCCCTAATTCTAAGCAATCAGCTAAACACAATTCAAGCTCTTAAATAGGTATCCACTATCAATAATTCAAGGTCAATAAGTAAACTACCTACAATCTATGCTAAGCATAATCACAAGTGACTAGAATAACTAAGATAACCCAATGTATGACTATAATCCATCAAATGACTCTGATACCCGCGGAGATACTAGCCATTTCATCTAAGCAGGACCCCTAATCCTAAGCAATTCACACAAATACAAGCAAATAAGTATACAATATATATACACTTCAGAAAAAGTCAAGGTACATCTCAACTTGCCTTTAAAAAAAGAACCGCAAGCCAAAATACAGTCTGAAGCACTAATCGGAAGCCTTACTCCCTTGAATTATCTCCAAACATGATCAATCTAGACATTTATGACATCTACAAGTTAAAAGGAGTCCATCGATGCCCATATCGATATATTTTGATGCTGGGTCTAAAATCACTTTGAAAATCAATTGCTAAAATACAAGGTTAAAATCGAGATTTTATTTAAGAATTATGTTTCCCATAACAAGAGGAGTCTAAATCTGAAAACCTAAGGAAAATGAGTTGAAATTGAGCTTTAACTCGAAGAAAAACTCATTTTAAAGTTTATCGATAAAATCCCCAAAATCATGCTTAAAATCCACTTTTTGAATATAGATTTGTAAATAAATTAATGGGTAATGATGAATTAAAGGTTTAGAAATTACTCACATGATTTTCGGTGGAAAACCCATTAGAAATAGCCTAAAACCAAGCTCTCAAAGTCAATTAATGGTGAAATTGGGATTTTGGACGAGAATGAGGATTAAATTCTGTCCAAGCCCTCTTTGGCCATCACGATTGCAGCCACTTATGCCGCGAATGATGCTTGAACAAAACAAAACTATCCCAATCGCGGGCGGTCCATCGTGATTGCGATAAGTAACGGACCAAACCTGACGCAGTTGCCCACCTTGCGTTTGCTACGACCAAATACTCCCTACCCTTCGCAATCGTGAACCCTCCTCCACATTTGAGATAAACGAAAAAAATCCTTCTCCGCAAATGCGAGGATGGGCTCACGATTGCAAAGAAGTATCAGTTGTACCAGCAATAGCCAAGACAGTGGAAACTTAGTGTAGAATGTCTCCGATCGGACTCTCGGGATTGGTTTGGGACCCAACAGAAATAAACTAATAATGCTACTAGGCTAATTTTGATGTTCCGGACTCAGTGGAACCATCAAATATTTGAAAAGAGATCATTTAAAATGAATTAGCCCCCGGAACCACTTTAAAGCTACTATTAACTAGTTTCCGTTTAAGAGGTCAAAATGTAAAATAAAGGCTCGAAGCCTGAACTAGCCATGCTTCTAATCCAAAATAAATATTCCGGATCTAATGAAATTATCAGAATCACCATACGGAGCTCGGATCACAAAATATTGGCCAAAGTAAAACTAATCACTTTAAGGCTAATCAAAACCACATACTCATATATATCACTTTCGAACGCATCGGGGACCGTGCAAATCATTCTTACAACTCATAAATGACAAAAAGCAACTGTGGGGAAGGACAAAATGGTTAAAACATAGAAAATTCTAAAAATTACTATGAGGGTCATTACATCATCTACCACTAAAATTCACGTTCGTCCTCAAACGTACAAGTAAAAAAAGTGTCAAAAGACAAGGGATAGAAAATACCCTCGTATACCTCAAGCAAGAACTCCAAAGCATAGTCACAACTATAGAACTACCGATTTCACTATGGAATCAAAAATCTTTCACACCATGACTCACAAGGTCACAACGCTAGCATCTAAGGCCAAGTCTCTTAATGGAGTTGAGATATTTTATTTCAAACTTCCTCTATACCTAAAAACTGAGTCATTCACAATAGAAGTTTCAAACTTACCCGACTAACCTAATCTGTCAAAGACACCACAAGTCACTGACTGCACCACAAAACCAAAAATCATCCTTGAACCCACAAAAAGCCAAGGAACCTATGAAACCATATATCCACTTATCAAAATACTAAATCAACCTACTCAAGGCTGATACCATAACTATCGAATTCAGACAACACTATACCGCCAGACTAAAGCAACAAAATTGATATCAATGCCACACAAAACTTTAAAAGCCACACTTAGCATACTTAGGTCACTATACTATAGTCATATCCCTATGCTCAACCCTTTGAGAAAACTATGAATCACCATAACACTCTATAAACCATAGACATGAACACTTTAAATGGCACCAAATCCTCATGTTTCTCATCAGAATGACCCAAGCAGTCCACAATACCCTAATGACATCAATCAACCTAAAGTCGTCAATGATTCGGCAGAACAAAGAGTGCTTATCGATCAACAGGCATAAGAAACCCATCATATCAAGGGAAATCAACCCATAGAAGAAGTACAATAATCACTATATCTCACTGATGGATTCCCCAAACATAATTCAAATCTTGGGGAAAAATCATCTTTAGACTCTGCATAGGCCACTGAGGAACCACACTGTTAGAACTTTGAATTTCTAACTCGAACCCATAGCTAAATCCTTAATGTAACAAAATTATTTATGTACAAAAATCCTTATCTTTTTCCTTTATTCTGTTCCCATTCAGTGTTCTTTAATACAAAAGTCATGGAATAATAACGCATACTATAAACAAACTCATGAGCAAAAACATTTCATTAAGCCGCTTAGCTACTAATGTAACAAATTCTACAAGCAAGTTTCCTTTCCATTTGAAACTCTTTTCTAACCAAGGCAAGAATTTCTCATAAACTGAACTCCTTCAAGTCTCGTCAAAGAGGGTTTCAACATCCATAAGTCTTTCCATGCAAGCAAATCTAATCACTATGGAAATAATAAGTTGCAAGGCCTAAACTCCTGAAAATCTTCCCTTAACCAACTAGAATCCTTTAATTACGATCTTTCCAAGTTAGTCGTATCACAAGTATGTTCCATCACCAACTCTTCTTGCCTAATCTGGTTAATATCACTAGCCATCCCATGAAGTCGATCTCGTTATCAATACGCTAACCCAAATCATAGATATACCAATGTGATTCTGTAAAACAAACTAACTTATGTATTCATACTACCGCTAACACTCGCATATAATTCCACACAAGTCTACCAGTTGTAAGCTTTCTTTATTCACAACTCACCATCCTAATAATCGAATCACTTCCTCGATCCCATCTGATATCACAACCCTCAAGTAGATATCTTAATCACCTCTTATAATCTAAATATACCAATATCTACTATCAATCCACCACTACCCCATAATATAGCCATCGAGAAGATTATACCCAATTACACCAAAATCCATAAAACTCACAGAAATTAAATCTAATCTGGTGATAGACTTTAACTAAGCCACAACATAGGATCGGTGCACCCGATTCACCATTGAAGAATCATCTACGGGGTAGAAATATCAATAGACCCAGCAAAAACTCACGAATCATATCAAACTCAACATAAAAAAAATCACATAGGAGAACCTAAAACCACAATCAAACACAACCATGACAGATCAAAGGCATACCAAAACCATACATGTGGCTACTGCACCAGCCGCTCCTACCTTGAGTCCATCTTATGGAACCTGCTACTGAAACATGTCATCTCTCTAAGAAACTGATAAGACATCCTTTTGTCTATGCTGTAGGTAATCCCTCTAATAGTATCTGAGATATCTATTTAAGAAGCAACCAAAAAAGTAGGGGTTTGCTGAACTAGACCTGAAGAACCTAAATGGAAACCTCGACCTAACCCTCTTCAAGAATAACCACAAAGAGCCTAGCGTCTACCATACCTGTTGCTATTACCATTAAATCCATGGGGTCTCTGGCCTGCAAGTTTCTTATATCTCCACTCAAACTCCTCTAGAAAATTTTAGGCTAACTGTTCCCATAAAAGAGAAGGTGACCCAACTGGTCTACTCTCTGCTAAAGTCCACCACTGCCTAGTTAGTCCAAAAAACTGAAAAGTAGTGAAATCTAATCCATTAGAGTCCACCAAGCCCAACATGTACAACCTTTCATGACAACTAAGCAAGAACATATAAGCATCAAACATATGATTTTCATCAAACCGAGGAGGATCTGTCCTCATGATCTCGACATACCTACTTATCCTTCCATGGACATAAAGAGTAAGGTCACTGGATGTGGAGAAATCCTTGAGAATATATCGTCAACACTTGGAGAATCCATCAAATGGGCATATGGAGTTTGAAGCCTCGGAGTAGCATGCTGAATAAAAGTAAGAGCCACCCTCTCAAGGAAACCCAACATTTGAACCAAGCAATTCTGAAGCATAGGTATGGTCAAAGGTAGTGTCTGCACTGGCCTAAACCCTTCTACCTCAATAGACCCAACAGTACTAGCAATTCTAGCACCTAAAGAGGCAATCCCAACCTAGCCTCAAGCTGGTCTAGAAGTTCCAATATGACCTCTACCTCTGCCTTTGCCCCTGTCGCATACCGAAATCATAGGCACCGAATCTTTAGATAAGGAAGAACGCGTCCTCACCATCTGTGAGAGAGTGAATAAGAGGTTTGAGTTACACAAAGCTATGAACACACAATACAGAATGAAGAAATGGATTTTTTCTAAAGTCATGTAGCCTCTCAAAGATAGATAGCAGACATCTCTGCACCGATCCGCAAGGCTCTACTGGACTCGGCTTGTACTAATGAGACCGATAAACTTGGCTTTGATACTAATTTATCATGACCCAAAACTAGAGTACGTGATGGCACCCGTCACACCTTTTGGTATGGGTAAGCCTATCCCAACCTAAAGTCAATACTTCAAGTAAATCAAAAGTACAAGAAGAAGAAATATAGATGAATTGAATAATCCCAAAAATACTTAAGGATGAAATAATAATGCAAAGATGCATCCCAGGTCTTGTTTTAACTAGTACAAGCCTCTAATATGGAATAATATAGATTAGTATAAATATCTTAGAAGAAAAAAGAAGCACAAGATACAAAAGAAGAGATCGGGTAACTCTAAAATCTGTCAACCACTACCTCATTCTCCACATTGCAAAAAATGAAGGAACACAATCTACTATCTGCTACTCGAGTCAGTACCTGCATGGGGTGTAGAAAATAAGAAAAAGAAGAAAAGAAGCAAGGGTGAGTATGAAATACGTGTACTCATCAAATATCATTGATAATCAACCCTCATATAAATCGATGGCGAGAACCACCACCCTAACTACTGAAGGTTTTTCCCAGGTAATCTAAACCAACAAATACACCATGTCATCTTAGTAGGGATCCCAACACAACAATCATAACAATTACTATACAGGGTAGTTAACATAATCCAAGCGAGTCAACACTAAGGATTTTATGATTAACAAGTAAAGGAAGTCATTTATGATAGAGGCTCACTAACACAGTATATCAAGCTGAGTCAATATGTTCAACCAATAATTTGGGATACAATAGTGAGAGTGTATAATCGTGTTTATATATGCTACCAATAGGTGCGACACTACAAGTCTTACTAACCAAGCCATAGCCATACCCTACGTCTCATAATTATCTCAACTCCCAAAACCAACTAAGAGGTAGTATAATATAATGTATTATAAAAAAATAAATACAGAATACATAATATCACAAACAAGGTTCAATCACGGTAATTCAATACAAAGATAAATACTCAAACACAATATCAAAACATACCAAGAATATGCAATGTAAAATAAGTGATGCAATCCAACGTAGTGATGATGAAGATATAAGAAATTGCATGGCTTCGTATGCACCATCCGAGCCTTGGAGCTTCAGGACAACACCCACGGGAGGTTTACAACTCGTATACTTTCTCATATCTCAATCTCATAGCTCAATCTACCTCTCCGACTAATGCTCACGGATCAAGGGTTAATAAAGCGTCTCATTCACCTGTTTGGCTATTGTTCACAGATTAAGAGTTTTATAAAGTGATTCGTAGTAGTATCAATATATCATGAAGTGTATATATGAAATGAGGATGGAATTCTCACTACCAATCAGTGTGAAGATAATGATCAATTCAATACGGTATAAGCAAAATCAAAAATCAACCCAACTTGTCAATGATTTAGGATATAACCCCTCACTCGACACCACCAAGATAAATAGTCAGGTAAGACATCAAAATATCATTTCAAAAACCTCTCTTGGATATTACTATCATGATAGAGACAATTAATGTTCAAAAAATCCTATAATATCTACTCAAGCCCCCGCACGGGCAACACAATTATAATAATGACATTTAATGCATAAATAAGGCCTACAAATGTCAAATAAACCCCCCACACGAGCATCACATCAAATATAATCTCTTAAGTCAATAATAATATTTACATAATCCCTCACAGGAGCAACATGGAAATAATAAATAATACACACAATATTATATATCCAAACTTGCCTCAACCTAGCTTATTTGGTAATAATAAGTCTCTTCTTTTCCAAGGATGATATCAATGCACCAACTAACTAAAAGAAGAACAGAGCTAGTTAAAAATAAGCCCTAATGAGATATCCTAAACCCCGATAACCACCTCAACTATTACAAGTCCATTCATACTCTAAGTATAGTCTAAACCTCAATCATTCCACCAAAATAACAATAACAACATAATTATCCTATAAAAGGTCACTAAGCCCCAATCATCACAATAAAATCCACTAAACAAGATTCAATCTCTTAAATAGGTATCCACTATCAATAATTCAAGGTTTATAAGTCAACTACCTATAATCTATGCTAAGCATAATCACAAGTGACTAGAATAACTAAGATAACCCGATGTATGAATACAATTCATCAAATGCCTCTAGCACCCACGAAGATACTCACCATTTTATCGCAGTGGGACCTCCAATCCAAAGTGATTCATAAAAACACAAGCAAATAAGCATACAGGTACATCTCAACTTGCCCTTAAAAAAGATTTTAAAGCTAAAATACAGCCTTTAAAAAAGATTTTTAAGCTAAAATACAGCCTGAAAAATCAATTGGAAGCCCTACTCCCTTGAATAATCTCCAAACATGATCAATCTAGACAAATATGATATCTACAAGTGAAAGGGAGTCTATCGATGCCCAAAATGATATATTTTAGTTCTGGGTCTAAAATAACTTCGTACAAGGGTAAAACGAAGATTTAATTTAAGAAACATGTTCCTCATAACAAGAGGAGTCTAAATCTAAAAATTCAAAGAAAAATGAGTTGAAATCGAGCTTTAAATTTAAAAAAAAACTCATTTTACAGTTTACCGATAAAAAACCCCAAAACCTTGTTTAAAATCAACGTTTTGAAGATAATTTATAAAGAAATTAATGGAAAATGATTAATTCAAGGTTTAGAAATTACTCACATGATTTTGGTGGAAAACCTCTTGGAAATCGTCCAAATCCAAACTCTCAAAGTCTATTTATGGTGAAATTAGGGTTTTGGACGAGAATGAGAATTAAATTCTGTCCAGGCCCTATTTGGCCTTCGCAATCATGGCCACTTATGCCTCGAAAGTGGCTCAAACCAAAATGAATTGTCGCGATCATGAGTGGTCCATCGCAATCGAGATGAGTAACTGACCGTACCCAAACCTCTAACCCCTCACGAACGCAGTTGCCCACCTAGTGTTTGCGATGACCAAATACTCCCTACCGTTTGAGATTGCGAGCCCTCCTCCGCGTCCACAATAAACAAAGAAATTCTTCTCTGCTAATGCAAAGATGGGCTCATGATCACAAACAAGTATCAGCTGCACCAGCAACAACCAAGACAACAAAAACTAAGTGTAGAATATGTACGAATGGATCCTCAGAATTCATTTGGGATCCCACAAAAATAAACTAATAATTCTACTAGGCTAATTTTGACATTTTAGAATTAGTGAAACCATTGAATTTTCAAAAAGAGATTGTTTACAATGAATTAGCCCCTAGAATCACTTTAAAGCTATTGTTAACTAGTCTTTATTTAAGAGGTGAAAATGCAAAATAAAGGCTCAGGGCCCAAACTAACCATGCTTCTAACCCAAAATCAATATCCCGAATCTAATGGAACTGTCAGAATCACCATCCAGAGTTCGGATCACAAAATATTTACCAGAGTCAAACTAACTACTTTAAGGCTAATCAAAACCAGACACTCATATAAATCACTCCCAAATGCATCGGGGACCGTACAAACCATTCCGGCAACTAATAAATGATAAAAAGAAACTAGGGAAGGGCATAATGATCAAAACAAAAAAAATTCTAAAAATCACTATAAGGGTCATTATAGTCACCATCTTGGACATAGGAGCAAACCTTGTAGTGTGGTCGATCCCCTCCAATTGATTATTTCCAAATATGGAAAGATTGGCTTTATAGATTTTGATAGTTCTAGTTGTATTTTATCGTCCAACAACAACCAATAGCCTTCTTATTAGAAGGAAAATTTGTTTGAACCCATATCCCATTTCCAAGAGTGTCATCGGAGTTGTATTTTATAAGTAGAAATAGCTGCAAGAAAATTTGATATCGCAGAGAATATTTATCACAATTTACATAATTTTTAAGGCTTACCTGAGTTATATGATAAAGTTGATGACGAACTAGATGGACTCAATTTTTGGATCATAGTCACGCAACAGGACCGAACTTGTTTCTGATGATGCCCAAGTCCTAGTTGTTCATCATCCATCCCACCACTCTACGCAGTCTTCATCCTTTATCCTGATGAGTGTGTTTTTCTCTCCCCCCCCCCCACTTAAAAATCCTCCTCAACTTTAAACTCATCTACAATGCTCGTTCCATCCTTATTTGTGTTCAAGCCAGGCAACAATGATGCAAAAGAAAAATCATACTCATAAAAATAATAACTCAGGTGGAAGTACTATTTTGTCTCTAAATCATACAACTTATTCCCCCTCCCCCTTCTTTCCATAAGGATACCCAACAAAAATACATCTATTTCTTCTAATAAAAAATTTATCCCTCTACCTTCTTTGTTTGTGTGCATAACACAACAAGCCAAATATTCGAAGATGCTCAAATTTAGGAAGTTGGTCATCTAAGATTTTATACAGTGTTTTACCATGTAAAGTTGAGGATGGGTGTAACACCCCGTACGTTCCTATGTTTAGCTGACAACCGTAACATTTATGGAAAAATGAAAACATGAGAAAATTGTTGAATTATGCATTAAAATGTGGGTATTAATAAATCTCACACAATTGGACCCAAAATGAAGCCCAAAAACCATGAGAAGACATGGCCCAAAAGAATTATTTTTGACCCATTCTTCCATTTTCTTCCATTTGACTAAATCAAAATAGCATTAAATGCTAAGTGAAAGATAAGGGAGACTTGAGGGACTATATAAAGAGGAAAAAAAAATCAGATTTTATTGCATTAATCTCTCATGTTCTTTCTAGACTTTACCAAAAACCAAATTGCCCTTTTTCTCTCAAGAACCCTCATCACTCCTTTGGCCAAGATCATCAAGTGGTAAGACTTGGTAAGTGTTTATATTGATGGATTAATATATTTTATGCATAATATATGGTGTATGTTATGTTGATTATGTTGGTGGAATATTGAGAAGCTCACAATAAGTGAAAGGTTACATGTTTGCTTAAATCGGAGGTTGGTTTGTCTTGTAAACTTGGTGATGGACTTGTGGTTGTGACGAAAGTGAACTTGGTGGAGTGAATATTGAAATGTAAGATGTTATTATGGTCTTACCTTGTTTGATACTTGTGGATAACATTTGTAATGGTTATTGGGAAATCGATTGTGGTTTTGGTGTCGTATTGGCCGTGAAATGTGGTTTTGGGTGTCGTTATGTGTGTTGTGAGGCCATGGCTGATTGTTTATGTTTAATATGATCAATAATATATTCAAATATGTTTGATTGTGATCATGGACCATTCATGGCATTAAAAGACCCAAAAAAAATCATTTCGGACCAAAACGGGCATTCGCCCCCGCAGACGAGGGCATCTGCGAACGCAGATGCCAACGCAGAAGGCTCTAGAATTTTCCAGGATCCATCTGCGCGCGCATTTCATCCACCTTCATGTGTAGGTGGCAGTGCATGTCACCTCCAGAATTGATTTTGTATGTTTCCGACTCTAGTCGGTCCCCGAAAGCCCCGATACCCTTTTTGGATGTAATTATCAACTTGTGGTGTTGTTTTAATGACTTTAAAGTATCGTATGGAGGTGTGTTGGACTGTATTAAGTATGGATGCTTGCTTATATATTGTCATAAAGGAATAATTACGATGGAATGATAAAAGGAAAAGCATAAAGGGTAAGTGTGGTGTGAAATGCTATCGAGATATGATCTTTTGGTCAATGTGGGTAATGTTATGGTGTTGTTGATATGGAAATTCCGTGGATTGTATTGTAAAGGGGTGAAATGACGTTATATGGTAGTTGCATGGTTCATTGTCGTCTTGTACGCCTTTATAGTGACTAATTGCTAATGTAATTTCCGGTATGGACTTGTATTGTAGAGTAAGACGTAAGGAAGAAGCTGGACTATTGTGTTCGTACCTAGACTAGTGCATTATTCATACTTGGAAGTGAAGGTATGTAAGGCTACTCTTTCCCTGCGTCACC
Source organism: Capsicum rhomboideum (assembly GCA_031232105.1). Classification (NCBI taxonomy): domain Eukaryota; kingdom Viridiplantae; phylum Streptophyta; class Magnoliopsida; order Solanales; family Solanaceae; genus Capsicum; species Capsicum rhomboideum. The sequence continues at coordinate 15,713,355 of CP124712.1, forward strand.
TAGTGTCACATTGTCATTACACATGTTCCTTTCCGAAATGTCCAAAGGTATTCCATTCCCGCTTGTTAGTCATTGTTACACACATGTTCTTTATACATTGATCAAATGTAATTCACATGACTCATGTTCATTGATTAATGTTCCAATAGTGTTCCAAAGCTTCTATAACATTGTAATCACTAAAGTACCAATCTCTCACAAGTTAAAGTAGCAATCTCAAACGTAAAGAATTGAAGTAATAAACACTTGTTGAGAACGGGTGGCAACCCAAAGGGGCATAAGCCTAGCTAGGGGCGATCCCGAATGATTATTGGATACAGGGGGAAGCTCAAAGGGGCGTAAGCCTAGCTAGAGACGAACCTGCTTTATTGATTTATGGGTGGCAGCTCAAAGGGGCATAAGCCTAGCTAGAGACGATCCCAATATTATTTCCCACTGATCAGTTGGGCCCGGGCATATATGATTGATGATCACATGAATGATGAAATGAAGCAAAGAAAGTAATGCACATGATCCCACACTTGTATACTATAGTAGTTCATTCTTGTAACATGTTCACTTGTACTTGTTTTCATCAAAGCTCTTATACCTCAAATGTTTACCTATAGTCTTACATACTCAGTACATTCCTCGTACTGACCCCTCTTGGGGAATTTACCTTACTTGCTGTAGGCGCAGGTGCTAGTAGGCCTCCACAGTAGGTTGCCAGTTGTTACAGATCGTTGGTGAGCTCCAGTTAGTTCGGGGCTTCTCCGAGTCTCACTTGTATATGTATTTTGGTATTGTACTTGGTGTGTAAAGCGGGGACTTGTCCCGACTTTTAGTTGGTGTTGGTCAATGCATCTGTTAGAGGCTTTTGTAGACTCGTGTGGGTATTTGTATATAAGGTGACTCATGAAGTCTCATTTTGATGGCCTCAGCGGCCAAGTTTCTCCAATGTATATATGTATAAATGTCACATGTTCCATTCTTTCCATTATTCGTCTTTCATGTTGTTACGTAATGATGGGGTTGCTTGATATGCATATGATGAACATAGGTAAAGCTTGGTTCTCTCAGGCCTTATCGGCTACGAGTTCCAATCATGTCTCGATGGGATTCGGGATGTGACAAAGTGGTATCAGAGCGGGTCATTCTAAGGGTGTCTACAAAGCCGTGTCTGAGTAGAGTCTTACTTATCAATGTGTTGTGCACCACATTTATAAGTAGGAGGCTACGGGACATTTAGGATGTTGTTTCTGTTCTTCAATTCTAGATCGTGCAATAGAGCCAGTGTTGTAAGTTGGATTGAATCTGATTATGGTAATTGTTTTTATAGTTAAAATGCTGATGACGAAAAGAGGTCGAGGAAAAAGTAAGAAGATAGATAGAATTGCTGGTGAAGGAACCAGTATCCCACCACCTGATCAAGTTAATCAAGGTGATGCTGAGAATGAATTTGTGTCACGAGCTTCCTCCACTCCCTCTGTTACAAAAGAGTCGAGTAGAAGAAGAGTACCTACAGATCCACCAGGAAATACTACCATTGATCAGGACTTAAAGGATGCAGTGCAGATGTTGACTCGAATAGTTGCTACACAGGTTCAGGGACAAGGTGGCCCAATGACAGGTGATGATAGCGCAGCAAGAGCAGCTAGCCGCAGAACACAGGACTTCTTGAAATTAGATCCTCCCACATTTACTGGATCAGACCCGAAAGAAGATCCGTAGGATTATATAGATCAAATCCAAAGGGCTTTGGAAGTAATGCACGTGTTCGGTGTGGAAACGGTCGAGCTTACGGCGTATCGATTAAAGGGTGAAGCTATATTGTGGTATGAAGACTGGAAACGGTCAAGGGGCATTGATGCACTCCCCGCTAGTTGGGAAGAATTTAAATTGGCATTCCTTGATCACTATCTCCCCTACGAAGTCCGAGAGGCTCGTGCGGACCAATTTTTGAATTTGCGACAAGGCAACATGAGTGTTAGAGAATACAGCCTCAAGTTTAATTCCTTGGCCCGGTATGCTCCGAATGTGGTAGCTACGATGACTGATAGAGTTCACCGGTATGTGGACAGACTGGAACCATATTTGGTCCGAGATTGTACTATTGCTGCGTTGAATAGGGACATGGACATAGCTAGAATACAGGCCTTTGCACAGAAAATGGAAGATCAAAGGCAACGAAGAAGAACACAAGGGTTTGACGAAGGGCCGTCGAAGAGGGCTAGATCTACGGGACAGTCTATGGCATCCCAAGGAGAGTTTAGACCTCGGAGTTTCAACAGGCCGCCGAGACCCTCATTTTCTTATTCCACGGCAGGCACTCCATCTCAATTTTGAGGGTCTCGAGGCAGTTATGTCGGGCGCAGCAGTATGGTTCGAGGTCCACAGACAGCAGGATTTCCTCGCCAGCCATGTCAGCAATGTGGGAAGTTTCATTTAGGTGAATGCCGAATTGGAAGGAATGTTTGTTATTTTTCCGGTGAGCCAGGGCACATGGCGAGAGAGTGTCCACAGAGGAGAATGGGTGGTATAGCACGACCTGCGGGGTCAGCTGTTGCATCATCATCATCCGTGCCTTCCTTAGGTAGAGGAGCACAGCCTATGGGACGAGGTAGATGTGCTAGAGGAGCAGCTAATTCCAGCGGAACTCAGAATCGTATTTATGCACTAGTTGATCGTCAGAATTTGGAGGCATCACCTGATGTGGTCACAGGTATCTTGTCCATATTTTCACATAATGTGTATGCATTGATTGATCCGGGTTCTACATTATCATATGTTACTCCTTTGATTGCTGAAAAATTTAAAAGAACGCCGGAATTACTAGTTAAGTCAATTGAAGTAATGACACCGGTTGGTGAATCTATCATAGCAAAGAGAGTTTATCATAATTGTATAGTTACTGTTTGTGGTTATGATACATTGGCTGATCTTGTTGAACTAGACATGCTAGATTTAGATGTTATCATGGGAATGGATTGGTTAGCCTCTTGCTACGCCATGGTAGATTGCCGAGCTAAGAGAGTGCAATTTTATTTTCCACAAAAGGATGTTTTTGAATGGAAAGGTAATATGGGAGCCCCGAGAGGCAAATTTATTTCCTATCTTAAGGCTAGGAAAATGATATCCAAGGGATATATATGTCACCTCGTGAGAGTGCATGATATTGAAGCGAAGTCACAAATTCTTGAGTCCATTCCGGTGATAAATGAATTTCTTGATGTATTTCCTAAAGATCTTCCAGGTTTACCTCCGGAACGGGAAGTGGAATTAGGTATTGATGTGGTTCCAGGCACTCAGCCTATTTCTATTCCCCCATATAGAATGGCTCCAGCAGAACTGCGTGAATTGAAGGAGCAGTTGAAAGATTTGCTGGACAAGGGCTTTATCAGGCCTAGTATGTCCCCGTGGGGTGCGTCGGTATTATTTGTACGGAATAAAGATGGCACATTGAGAATGTGTATTGATTACCGAGAATTGAACAAAGTAACAATCAAAAACAAATATCCTCTCCCCAGAATTGATGATTTATTTGATCAATTACAGGGTGCAAAATGCTTTTCCAAGATTGATTTTAGATCAGGTTATCACCAGGTGAGGGTTAGAGAAGAAGATATACCCAAGACAGCATTCCGAACACGGTATGGACATTATGAATTTTTAGTCATGTCATTTGGACTAACAAATGCACCTGCAGTTTTTATGGATTTAATGAATAGGGTATTTAAACCGTTTCTCAACGTATTTGTGACGGTATTTATTGATGATATTTTGGTTTACTCGAGATCACAAGAGGACCACGCTAATCACTTACGGCAAGTGTTACAGATTCTTCGTGACCGTAAGTTGTATGCAAAGTTCTCTAAATGCGAGTTTTGGTTGAAATCTGTGGCATTCTTGGGTCATATCGTATTGGATGAAGGCATACGGGTTGATACCCAGAAGATTGAGGCGGTGAAAAACTGGCCAAGGCCTACGACGCCTACAAAAATTCGTAGCTTTCTTGGTTTGGCCGGTTATTATAGAAGATTTGTTGAGGGGTTTTCTTCTATTTCCGCACCATTAACAAAGTTAACCCACAAGGCAACTAAATTCCAGTGGAGTGATGCATGCGAAAGGAGTTTCCAAGAGCTGAAAAATAAATTGACTTCTACCCCTGTATTGGTCCTTTTGGAGGGTACAGAAGGGTATGCAGTGTATTGTGATGCTTCCGGGGTTGGCCTTGGATGTGTATTGATGCAGCATGGAAGGGTAATAGCTTATACCTCATGACAATTGCGGCCACACGAGAGAAACTATCCCACTCATGACCTTGAATTGGTAGCGGTAGTATTTGCTTTAAAGATATGGCGTCATTATTTATATGGAGTTCATGTTGATATTTACACTGATCACAAAAGCTTGCAATATATCTTTAAACAGAAGGAGCTTAATTTGAGGCAATGAAGATAGTTAGAGCTTTTGAAAGACTATGATGTTGATATTTTATACCATCCAGGGAAGGCAAATGTGGTAGCAGATGCATTGAGTCGCAAGGCCATGGGAAACACTAGTGGTAAACCGACAGAAAAGGAAGAAATAATCAAAGACCTATATCAGTTAGCCAGCTTGGGAGTTCGCCTTATTGAATCCTCAGATGATAGAGTTATTATGCAGAATGCAGCAGAATGCTCCTTGATAACTGAAGTAAAAGAGAAGCAGTTTGCAGATTCTGTGTTATTGCAGTTAAAGGAAAGTGTACAGCAGAATTTGACAAATGCATTTGATCTTACACAGAAAGGGGTGCTCCAATGCCAAGGTAGATTATGTGTACCGGGTGTAGATGAATTAAGGAAGCGAATTATGACAGAGGCACATCACTCACGCTATTCTATTCATCCAGGTGCTACAAAAATGTATCATGATTTAAAAACAGTGTATTGGTGGGGAAATATGAAGAAGAACATTACGGAATTCGTTGCTCAATGCCCGAACTGTCAACAAGTGAAAGTGGAACATCAGAAACTGGGAGGTTACATGCAATGTATCAATCTTCCAGTCTGGAAATGGGATATGATTAATATGGATTTCATTACGGGTTTGCCTCGTACATTGCGTAAGTTTGATTCTATATGGGTCATAGTGGACAGGCTTACCAAGTCAGCGCATTTTCTACCGGTCAAAATGACCTATACAGCTCAGGATTATGCGAAGTTGTATGTGAAAGAAATAGTATGATTGCATGGTATTCCACTATCTATTATATCAGACAGAGGGGCACAGTTCACAGCGCACTTTTAGAGATCCTTTCAGCAGAGTTTGGGGACACAGGTGAATCTGAGTACGGCTTTCCATCCTCATACGGATGGACAGGCAGAACGTACCATTCAGACACTTGAAGATATGCTACGAGCTTGTACATTAGATTTTCAGGGCAGTTGGGATGACCATTTTCCTCTTATTGAATTTGCTTACAACAATAGCTATCATTCAAGTATAAAAATGACACCTTATGAAGCGTTATACGGACGAAAATGTAGATCACCAATTGGGTGGTTTGAAGCAGGTGAGACTGCTTTACTTGGGCCAGAACTTATTCATCAGGCTATGGAGAAGGTTAAGGTGATTCAACAACGATTACAAATGGCCCAGAGTCGACACAAGTACTATGCTGATGTGAGAAGAAGAGGACTTGAGTTCGCTATAGGTGATTGGGTATTTCTGAAAGTGTCACCAATGAAAGGGGTAATGCGATTCAGAAAGAAAGGGAAACTGAGTCCACGGTATATAGGCCCATATGAAATTATTAGAAGATTTGGGCAAGTTGCATATGAGCTAGCGCTACCTCAGGAACTCTCCACAGTTCATCCGGTATTCCATGTGTCAATGCTTCGGAAGTGCATAGGAGATCCATCTCGTTTTACTCCTGTCGATGATGTACAGGTTACAGAGGATCTTACCTACGAGGAAATACCTATTGCCATTCTGGATAGACAAGTAAAGAGATTGAGAAATAAATATGTTGCTTCCGTCAAGGTACTTTGGAGAAATCAGCAAACAGAAGAGGTCACATGGGAAGCTGAAGAAATGATGAAATCCAAGTACCCTCATTTGTTTCAAAGAGAAGAATGACAAGTAAGTATTTATAAGCTTTGAGTGTATTCTATATGATGACATGAAGAATGTTCTAAACTTGTAATTGGATACTTTGCCATGATAACATTAACATTCGAGGACGAATGTTTCTAAGGGGGGAAGAATGTAACACCCCGTACGTTCCTACGTTTAGCTGACAACCGTAACATTTATGGAAAAATGAAAACATGAGAAAATTGTTGAATTATGCATTAAAATGTGGGTATTAATAAGTCTCACACAATTGGGCCCAAAATAAAGCCCAAAAACCATGAGAAGACATGGCCCAAAAGAATTATTTTTGACCCATTCTTCCATTTTCTTCCATTTGACTAAATCAAAATAGCATTAAATGATAAGTGAAAGATAAGTGAGACTTGAGGGACTATATAAAGAGGGAAAAAAAATCAGATTTTATTGCATTAATCTCTCATGTTCTTTCTAGACTTTACCAAAAACCAAATTGCCCTTTTTTCTCTCAAGAACCCTCATCAAGTGGTAAGACTTGGTAAGTGTTTATATTGATGGATTAATATATTTTATGCATAATATATGGTGTATGTTATGTTGGTTATGTTGGTGGAATATTGAGAAGCTCACAATAAGTGAAAGGTTACATGTTTGCTTAGATCGGAGGTTGGTTTGTCTTGTAAACTTGGTGATGGACTTGTGGTTGTGATGCAATTGAAATTTGTGGAGTGAATATTGACATGTAAGATGTGATTATGGTCTTACCTTGTTTGATTCTTGTGCATAACATTTGTAATGGTTATTGGGAAATCGATTGTGGTTTTGGGGTCGTGTTGGCCGTGAAATGTGGTTTTGGGTGTCGTTATGTGTGTTGTGAGGCCATGGCTGATTTTTGATGTTTAATATGATCAAGAATATGTTCAAATATGTTTTATTGTGATCATGGACCATTCATGGCATTAAAAGACCCAAAAAAATCATTTCGGACCAAAACGGGCATCCGCCCCCGCAGACGAGGGCATCTGCGGACGCAGATGCCAACGCAGAAGGCCCTGGAATTTTCCTGGAGCCATATGCACGTGCATGTCATCCACCTGCATGCACAGTTGGCAGCGCAGTTCACCTCCAGAATTGATTTTGTATGTTTCCGACTCTAGTCGATCCCCGAAAGCCCCGATACCCTTTTTGGATGTAATTATCAACTTGTGGTGTTGTTTTAATGACTTTAAAGTATCGTATGGAGGTGTGTTGGACTGTATTAAGTATGTATGCTTGCTTATATATTTTCATAAAGGAATAATTACGACGGAATGATAAAAGGAAAAGCGTAAAGGGTAAGTGTGGTGTGAAATGCTATCGAGATATGATCTTTTGGTCAATGTGGGTAATGTTATGGTGTTGTTGATATGGAAATGCCGTGGATTGTATTGTAAAGGGGTGAAATGACGTTATATGGTAGTTGCATGGTTCATTGTCGTCTTGTACGCCTTTATAGTGACTAATTGCTAATGTAATTTCCGGTATGGACTTGTATTGTAGAGTAAGACGTAAGGAAAAAGCTGGACTATTGTGTTCGTACCTAGACTAGTGCATTATTCATACTTAGAAGTGAAGGTATGTAAGGCTACTCTTTCCCTGCGTCACCTAGTGTCACATTGTCATTACACATGTTCCTTTCCGAAATGTCCAAAGGTATTCCATTCCCGATTGTTAGTCATTGTTACACACATGTTCTTTATACATTGATAAAATGTAATTCACATGACTCATGTTCATTGATTAATGTTCCAATAGTGTTCCAAAGCTTCTATAACATTGTAATCACTAAAGTACCAATCTCTCACAAGTTAAAGTAGCAATCTCAAACGTAAAGAATTGAAGTAATAAACACTTGTTGAGAACGGGTGGCAACCCAAAGGGGCATAAGCCTAGCTAGGGGCGATCCCGAATGATTATTGGATACAGGGGGCAGCTCAAAGGGGCGTAAGCCTAGCTAGAGACGAACCTGCTTTATTGATTTATGGGTGGCAGCTCAAAGGGGCATAAGCCTAGCTAGAGACGATCCCAATATTATTTCCCACTGATTAGTTGGGCCCGGGCATATATGATTGATGATCACATGAATGATGAAATGAAGCAAAGAAAGTAATGCACATGATCCCACACTTGTATACTATAGTAGTTCATTCTTGTAACATGTTCACTTGTACTTGTTTTCATCAAAGCTCTTATACCTCAGATGTTTACCTATAGTCTTACATACTCAGTACATTCCTCGTACTGACCCCTCCTGGGGAATTTACCTTACTTGCTACAGGCGCAGGTGCTAGTAGGCCTCCACAGTAGGTTGCCAGTTGTTGCAGATCGTTGGTGAGCTCCAGTTAGTTTGGGGCTTCTCCGAGTCTCACTTGTATATGTATTTTGGTATTGTACTTGGTGTGTAAAGCGGGGACTTGTCCCGACTTTTAGTTGGTGTTGGTCAATGCATCTGTTAGAGGCTTTTGTAGACTCGTTTGGGTATATGTATATAAGGTGACTCATGAAGTCTCGTTTTGATGGCCTCAACGACCAAGTTTCTCCAATGTATATATGTATAAATGTCACATGTTCCATTCTTTCCATTATTCGTCTTTCATGTTGTTACGTAATGATGGGGTTGCTTGATATGCATATGATGAACATAGGTAAAGCTTGGTTCTCTCAGGCCTTATCGGCTACGGGTGCCAATCATGTCTCGATGGGATTCGGGGTGTGACAATGGGGTTCGATTGATCAAGTAACCCATAGATAAAACACACTTCCCCCAAAATTGAATTGATAAATTACCTTTGATATGAAATGTCTGAGCCGCATTCAAAATGTAGTATTATTTCCTTTCCACTCTCCCATTTTGTTGAGGAGTTTTAGTACAAGATGTTCGAAAAACTATACCAACACTCAAAGAAATAATTTTTCAGACATGTAAACTCTTTTTCAGACATGTAAACTCTGTTCCATTATTGGTCCTCATAACTTTGATTTGCTAATTAAATTGTCTAAAAATAATAGCAAGAAAATTCCTCTAATTTTGTACCACTTCTTTCTTATCACTCAATTAAAAAAAAAACCACGGGAATAATCATCAACTATAATAAAAAAATATGATGCACCATAGGAAGGAGTGGGAATGCCAACATAAATCAAAATGAATCAATTCAAATTTCCTTCAAGTATGGTTGTTCCTTCTTCAATAGATATTGCATTGCTTCCATTGGACAAAGTTTTGTGACATATTGGTGTTCCCATATGTTAGATAAAGGTTTTAAACTACATGTCATATGATTGGATGTCCATGTATCAATGATCCAAGATATATTTTCATACTTATTGTTCATCGTTTCGCTCAAACTTAATCCTTGATTATTGAACATTGCAAACAAAGTTTCTGCCACTCTTCCTGAGAAAGTAAGTTTGATTGAATTATCCCATAATGGGAAAAGACCCATCTTCTTCTCTTCCCTTTTCTTCTTCAAAGCAGTTTTCGTACTTACAATAAGTAGGAATATACTCGAGATTCGTAAGGTCTTCCCATAGTTTTTTTATTATGCCATAGTAATCAACTATCATCATATCCTTTTGTTTGCAATCTGCAAGATCAACCTTCAATTGTTCTAATGGCAAATTTTTAGCCCAAAATACGATAGCCCATTCCCTATGAGAATAATTTTTGTGTTATTTAGGTAGCCAAGTTTTTATGTTTTCTGTGCATAACTACAATTTTCTTACAATAATATTTAAGAAAGGGTAAATTACACAACCCCCAAACATGAGGGTCATTAATATATAAAATCCCGCACCTTTTAAAAAATTACACAAAATCCCATATTTAGTTTTTCTCTCTCATTAACACTTGATACATAACCTATCCCTCATATACAACTTCCGTTCCACCAAAATCGCCCATTTCAATTCATTGAAATATTTCATTACCTAAACTATCTGTAAGATCTCACAAATGTGTTTCCTTTTAATTTCTTTTCAATTATTTTCAACTCCCTATGATTCAGCAAACAGCTGTGGTGGTAGCTCGTCGGTGGTTGCGGCCGACGGCTTACAGCGGGGAAGAGGAAAGAGGAAGAAGAGACGAGGAGGGTGCTAAGATGAGAGGAGAAAGAAGAATCTGATACAAATATGATGCCACTTTTCACTGAAATGGAGTTTGAGTTTACTGAATTTTCACCAATTTCATTGTCCTTTTTTTGATCCTTTTATCAGTATTTGAATCTTTTTTCAACCCTTTAAGACAATAACCATTAAGAGTAAGATGAAAAATTGAACAATTAGTTGCTAAGTTTTCGATGAGAACGACAAATGTGGCGGTGGTGGTGCTGGTGAAAGACGGAGGTGGTGGATTAATATATCAATCACAAGTATCAAGTATACATGCATCAAACATATGTATCATATAATTGTATTTGATACATATATAGGTACATATCAAGAACTTGTGTTCCCTTCCCATAATTTAAGGATGATATATATGTTTGAAGTCTAATACATGCAATATATGTATCATACATATGTATCAGATAAAATCAGTGCTACATATGTATCAATATATATCATACATATGTATCAACACATATGCATGTATGATGCCTTCCATAATTATTGTACATTTTTCTAACATAAACATGTATTACAAATATGTAGCTGGAACCTTTAAAACATGGTTTCTGGTACCTTTTCATGTATATCAGAAATATGTATCTAAAACATGCATCAACAAAAAAAAATCTCTAAGGCATATGTATTAAAATAGGCAACAGTTAAGTCTAATTTCATTCAAATAGGAAACTGGAACCTTTTGAACGCGTTTCTGATAACATTTCGAATGTTTCAAAATATGTTCGTGTCACATTTTCAACATATTTCATCAGACATTTTATGTACATGTAAACTTCAGATATATGTTCGTAATATATATTCAACATCTCTTTAAATAATAATTACAATAAATCAAAAAAAAGTTATGAAATGAATCAACATCTTTCAATTACATAATAAATGATTTCGATATGTATCATATACATAATATAACTTCTGATACATATATTCATTTCTCTAAATAAAAAAATCCATCAAATTTTTTTATATATTACATTACTGATACTTTTGATATATTATGATTTTGATACATTTTTTAGATATGGCTGTTTCCGTTCAGAACGTAGGGAATGAACAACAGTCAATCCTCAATTAACATCCAATCATAGCCACTACAACTCCAACAACCACCGTTTTGATTAATTTCAAATCATCGAACAAACCACAAGAAACACCAAGCCGACCTCCCAAAGTGATACCAGTAGAAAAACACCAAATCCACCACCCAACACAGTTCTTGCCAAATCATAATCATTCATTGTTCCGGTGAAATTCAAATCATCGAATAACCACTGTTCCGGCGAAATCCAGATCATCAACATTATTGTTCTTTTAGATTCAAATATCAAAAAATTAAAATTTTAAGGAAAAAAAAGAAAAGATTAATAAAAATAGAAAAAATTGAGCCAAATTATAAATTGCAAATGATAAGATCTGATGAAAAGTTTTTGAATTTTTCTTCAGTTTCTTGAATTTTTCCCTTCAAATCCTTCAATAATAAATTTTATGTTATATACACATTCTTAAAAGGGAAAATTATGTTCTAAAATGGAATAAAAAAGTAAATGTTGTTTTTATTTGAAGGGTACATTGAAGAAAAAAATTAATGTTGAAGAAAACTTTCATGGTGGTTGTAGCTGTTGAATTTTTAGTAAAACAGGTTTTAATGTTTCATTCTGTTTTCACTGTTCCATTGCCTACTATAACTATGTTACATTTCCTCGAGTTAGTTAGGTAGTTAGTTAAATACTAAGCTGTCAAGTTAGTTAGAGGCAGTGATGTGAGCTAAGAGTGTGTTGTACAAGAAGCTTCCAGAAGCTCATTAAAAAATATTTTGGTATCATAGATATTTAGGATCTGCAGCTATATAAGCTGAGGTTCATCACCAATTGTAACTAAATTCATTTCTTAGATATCAATAAACTTTTCTCTATTTTGTTCTTCATTCTCTGAGTGTGATAATGAAGTTTTGAGTGTTGATTAGTCAAATTTCTTCATGGTATCAGAGCAGTTGATCATGGCTGTGTAGAGAAGGTGTTTAATAGAGTTTGCACCTCTGTTAATGGAGTTTAGATCTCTATTGTTGGTGAATTTTGTGAGTTCAGATTTTTGACAATGGCTCCCTTGAAGATTGATAAAATTGATCCATTGTACATTGGTCCATCTGATGTTACAAGTGTTGTGTTGATTCCCATAAAGTTACTTGGATCTGAAAATTATGGGATTCGGAGTAGATTGATGCGAATCGCATTACTTGGGAAGAGAAAATATGGTTTTCTTACAGAAGCTTGTACTAAAGGCTTTTACAAGGATGAATTTTATGAGCAATGGGAAACCTGTAATGAAATTGTATTGTCATGGCTGATGAACACAGTTAGTGAAGACTTACTGAGTGGTGTGGTCTATCCTACAAGTGTATTGTTAGTTTGGGATGATTTGAAGGAGAGATTTGATAAGGTGAATCGAATACGCATCTATAAGTTACACAGGGAAATAACTACTCTTTCTCAAGGTATTGATTCTGTCTCACAATACTTTACTAAGATGAAAATTTTATGGAGTGAGTATGATGTTGTTGTTCCATCACCTAGCTTTAATGGTCCAGGGTCAAGGGAATATGTAGATCACTTGTCACAAATGAGGATGATTTAGTTTTTAAGTGGTTTGAATGAGTCTTATGATCAGGAAAGGAGATAGATTTTGTTAAAGGGAGTAACTCTAAGTATAAACTAGGCTTATGCTATGATAAAAGAAGTTGAGATTCAAAATTCTTCAAGTATGACTTCTGTGGTTGAAAAATAAGACCAAATTGTTATGAATGTTAATAAGAACATGTCTAGAAACTAAGAGAGAGAGTACTACAAATGTAGGAAGTGTGAATACTATCATTTTACTGGTCACACAAAGGAAAACTGTTACAAGTTGATTGGATACCCACTAGATTGGAAGCACATAAATAAAATAGGTGGGAATGGTAGCTATAGAGATGCATCAACTTTCACACAACCTGGTAGTATTATAAGTAATGGACACAATGGTCCATGCAATTATCAGTATGGTTTTGGAGGACAATTTTCAGCCAACAATGTCACTGGTGGTCTTCATGATCACACTCATGAAGCCTCAACTAGTCATGATACAGGTAATGCAGGTAGTGCAGGGACTTCAGTCTTGGTAAAGGGGCCAGCATTCACTGAAGTAGAGTACAAATAAATCCTAGGTATGTTAAATAATGACGTGAAGGAGACTAAATAAGTCAACATGTCGGGTATTACTACTTGTTTAGTGTCACATACTTTTACAAGGAATTGGATAGTGAATTCTGGTGCCTCACATCATGTTACATCTAATAAGGAATTATTGAAAAACATTCATGTTTTAACTAAACATTAGAAGGATCAAGTACACTTGTCTACAAATGCTAAGGTGGAGGTTACTCATAATGGCAAAGCACTACTATTTGACAAAGAAGTAGTTGATCATGAACTGCTTGTACTAGACTACAAGTTTAACTTATTGTACTAGACTTCAAGTTTGTAAACTATAGGAAAGTTATTATAAGGTTTTAAACTATATTTCATATGATTGGATGTCCATGTATCTGTGATCCAAGATATATTTTCATACCTATTATTCATGTTTTCGCTCAAATTTAATCCTTGATTATCGAACATTGCAAGCAAAGTATTTTCCACTCTTCCTGAGAAAGTAAGTTTGATTGAATTATCCCATAATGGGAAAAGATCCATCTTCTTCTCTTCCCTTTTCTTCTTCAAAGCAGTTTTCGTACTTACAATAAGTAGGAATATACTCGAGATTCGTTAGCTCTTCCCATAGTTTTTTTTATTATGCCATAGTAATCAACTATCATCATATCCTCTTGTTTGCAATCTGTAAGACCAACCTTCAATTGTTCTAATATCAAATTTTTAGACCAAAATACAATAGCCCTTCCCTATGAGAAAATAATTTTTGTGTTATTTAGGTAGCCAAGTTTTTATGTTTTCTGTGCATAACTACAATTTTCTTACAATAATATTTAAGAAAGGGTAAATTACACAACCCCCAAACATGAGGGTCATTAATATATAAAATCCCGCACCTTTTAAAAAATTACACAAAATCCCATATTTTAGTTTTTCTCTCTCATTAACGCTTGATACATAACCCATCCCTATATACAACTTTCGTTCTGCCAAAATCGCTCATTTCAACGCATTGAAATATTTCATTACCTAAAATATCTGTAAGATCTCACAAATGTGTTTCCTTTTAATTTCTTTTCAATTATTTTTAACTCCCCATAATTCAGCAAACAACCATGGTGGTAGCTCGTCGGTGGTTGCGGCCGACGGCTTACATCGGGAAAGAGGAAAGAGGAAGAAGAGATGAGGAGGGTGCTAAGATGAGAGGAGAAAGAAGAATCTAATACAAATATGATGCCACTTTTCACTGAAATGGAGTTTGAGTTTGTTGGATTTTCACCAATTTCATTGTCCTTTTTTTGATCCTTTTATCAATTTTTAAATCTTTTTTCAACCCTTTAAGCCAATAACCATTAAGAGTAAGATGAAAAATTGATCAATTAGTTGCTAAGTTTTCGATAAGAACGACAAAGGTGGCGGTGGTGGTGCTGGTGAAAGGCAGAGGTGGTGGATTAATATATCAATCACAAGTATCAAGTATCCATGCATCAGACATATGTATCATATAATTATATTTGATACATATATTGATACATAACAAGAACTTGTGTTCCCTTCCCATAATTTAAGGATGATACATATGTTTGAAGTCTAATACATGCAATATATGTATCATACATATTTATCAGATAAAATCAGTGCTACATATGTATCAATATATATCATACATATGTATCAACACATAAGCATGTATGATGCCTTCCATAATTATTGTACATTTTCCTAGCATAAACATGTATTACAAATATGTAGCTGGAACCTTTACAACATGGTTTTTGGTACCTTTTCATATATATCAGAAATATGTATCAAAAACATGCATCAAAAAGAAAAAATCTCTAAGGCATATGTATTAAACATAGGCAACAGTTAAGTCTAATTTCATTCAAATAGGAATCTGGAACCTTTTGAACACATTTCTGATAACTTTTCAAATGTATCAAAATATGTTCGTGTCACATTTTCAACATATTTCATCAAACATTTTATGTACATGTAAACTTCAGATATATGTTCATAATATATATTCAACATCTCTTTAAATAATAATTACAATAAATCAAAAAAAAGTTATGAAATGAATCAACATCTCTCAATTGCATAATAAATAATTTTGATATGTATCATATACATAATATAACTTCTGATACATATATTCATTTCTCTAAATAAAAAAATCCATCAAATTTTTTTATATATTACATTACTGATACTTTTGATATATCATGGTTTTGATACATTTTTTAGATATGGTCATTTCCGTCCAGAACATAGGGAACGAACAACAGTCATCCTCAATTAACATCCAATCATAGCCACTACAACTCCAACAACCACCATTTTGACTAATTTCAAATCGTCGAACAAACCACAAGAAACACCAAGCCGACCTCCCAAAGTGACACCAGAAAAAAAACACCAAATCCACCACCCAACATAGTTCCTGCCAAATCAGAATTATTCATTGGTCCAATGAAATTCAAATCATCGAATAACCACTGTTCCGGCGAAATTCAGATCATCAACATTATTATTCTTTTAGATTCAACTATCAAAAAATCAAAATTTTAAGGAAAAAAAAAAGAAAAGACTAATAAAGATAGAAAAAATTCAGCCAAATCGTAAATTGCAAACGATAAGATCTGATGAAAAGTCTTTTAATTTTTCTTCAAATGATATCACATAAAATGAAATGGAGAAAACTAGAAGAAATCAAAAATCTCCTTCAGGGGCGGCAAGTTAACAAGCATATAATAAAGCCATATTGTTAATTTTAATGGCTATGAGGATTTTCACAGACACTAGAAAAAAGAAAACCATGTTTTTAATCTCATGTTCAATGAATCTAACCCTAAACTACTTTGAAATCCGCATTGTATTATCACTTGTCCTGGATTTCGCATCTTTTCATCTCCCAAATAAAACATCTCCTATAGTTTACAAACTTATATTAATTTCCCTTAAAATCCTTCAATCATAAATTTTATGTTATATACACATTCTTGAAAGGGAAATTTATGTTCTGAAATGGACAAAAAAAGGAAATGTTATTTTGATTTGAAGGGCACATTGAAGAAAAAGATTAATGTTGAAGAAAATTTTCATGGTGGTTGTAACTGTTGAAATTTTAATAAAACAGTTTTTAATGTTTCATTCTATTTTCAATATTGCATTGCCTACTATAACTATGTTACATTTCCTCGAGTTAGTTAGGTAGTTAGTTAAATACTAAGCAGTCAAGTTAGTTAGAGGCAGTGATGTAAGCTAAGAGTTGAGCTGTACAAGAAGTTTCTAGAAGCTCACTAAAAAATATTTTGGTAGTATAGATATTTAGGATCTGCAACTATATAAGCTGAGGTTCATCACAAATTGTAACTGAATTCATTTCTTGTTAGATATCAATAGACTTTTCTCTGTTTTCTTCTTCATTCTCTGAGTGTGATAATAGAGTTTTGAGTGTTGATTAGTCAAATTTCATCATGGTATCAGACCATTAGATCAGGCAAGGAGATAGATTTTGTTAAAGGGAGTAACTCTAAGTATAAACTAGTCTTATGCTATGATAACAAAAGTGAGATTCAAAATTCTGCACGTATGACTTCTGTGGTTGAAAAACAAGACCAAATTGTTATGAATGTTAATAAGAACATGTCTAGAAACTAAGGGAGAGATTACTACAAATGTAGGAAGTGTGAATACTATCATTTTACTGGTCACACAAAGGAAAACTATTACAAGTTGATTGGATACCCACTAGATTTGAAGCACATAAATAAAATAGGTGGGAATGGTAGCTATAGAGATGCATCAACTTTCACACAGCCTGGTAGTACTACAAGTAATGGACACAATGATCCAGGCAATGTTCAGTCTAGTTTTGGAGGACAGTTTTCAGCCAACAATGTCACTGGTGGTCTTCATGATCACACTCATGAAGCCTCAACTAGTCATGATACAGGTAATGCAGGTAGTGCAGAGACTTCAGTCTTGGTAAAAGGGCCAGCATTCAATGAAGTAGAGCACAAATAAATCCTAGGTTTGTTAAATAATGATGTGAAGGAGACTAAATAACTCAACATGTCAGGTATTACTACTTGTTTAATGTCACATACTTTTACAAGGAATTGGATAGTGAATTCTGGTGCCTCACATCATGTTACATCTAATAAGGAATTGTTGAAAAACATTCATGTTTTAACTAAACATCAGAAGGATCAAGTACACTTCCCTACAAATGCTAAGGTGGAGGTTACTCATATTGGTGAAGCATTACTATTTGACAAAGAAGTAGTTGATCATGTACTGCTTGTACTAGACTTCAAGTTTAACTTATTGTCAGTTTCTAAGATCACCAAATAAATCTCTTGTTTTGTATCCTTCTACCCTAATTTCTATGTATTTCAGGACCTCTTTAGTGTAGGGTGAAGGGCATTGGTAAGAAAAATAATGGATTATACATTTTCAGCAATGAGTTTGGAATAAAGAGTGTGGTAGAGAGGAAGCATAGACACATTCTTAATATAGCAAGAGCTATTAGGTTTCAGTCACACCTACCTATTAGATTTTGGGGATATTGCATTAAGGATGCAATATATTTGATGAACAGGTTGCCTTCCTTAGCTATTAATAATAAGAGTCCTTATGAACTACTGTATTCTAAATAACCTATTCTAACTCACTTAAGAGTTATAGGCTATTTGTGCTATACTTCATATTTACCTAAAGGAGATAAGTTCTCAGCAATGGCCATCCCAAGTGTTCTAAAAGGATATTCAGAATTGCAGAAAGGGTATGTATTGTTGAACATTCACACTAACAAGTTTTTGTCAGTAGAGATGTGATATTTCAGGAGGAAGTGTTCCCTTTTGTTGTTGCATCACCAGACCACCAATCTCAATATTTTTCTATATATGGATATCCATTGGAGATAGTTCTTGATGAGGACCATACACAAAAAGAGGTAGTTTGTAATTCATCAGCTCCCTTGTTTCCTCAGGACACCTCAAGAAAAATACTAGAAATAAATCAAACTTTACCTGAAGTAGATACAGCAGCAGGAACAAATGAAGATCATGTTGTGTCTTCATTAACACCTTAGTTGCTGACGTTTTATCTATCAGAAGGACCACTAGAGTCACTAAATCACCTGCTTGGTTGAAAGAATACATTACTCATGGCAAGGGCAATGGTTAGAGTAGAACTAGACATCCCTTAGCTAATCACCTCTCTTATGACCACACAACTGGTCATTATTAATGTTATCTGTCCAAGTTTAATGCTCTTGTGGAGCCTAGAAGTTTTAAAGAAGCAACCAAAGATCAAAAGTGGATTGAGGCTGTGCAGTTGGAGATAAAGGCTCTTGAGGAAACAAGACTTGATCAATAGTGGATCTACCACAACGCAAGAACATAGTTGGTTTAAACTGGGTGTACAAGATCAAGTATCAAGCTAATGGTGAAGTTGAAAGGTATAAAGCTAGACTAGTTGCTAAGGGTTATAGTCAACAAGAAGGTTTGGACTATCATGACACCTTTTCTCCTGTTGCCAAGATGGTAAAAATGAGATGAGCCATTGCTTTAGCTGTTTCAAAAGGCTAGAATTTATTCCAAATGGATGTGTACAATGTGTTTCTTCAAGGTGATTTAGTTGAAGAAGTGTATGTGGATATGCCTGAAGGATTTAGGAAACCAGGAGAAACCAAAGTGTGTAAATTACTCAAGTCCTTATATGGACTAAAGAAAGACTCCAGCTAGTCGAATATAAAGCTTACCGCAGCATTAGTGTCAACTAGTTTTACTCAAAGTGCACATGATTACTCTTTATTCACTTCGAGAAAGGATATAAACTTAGTCATTATATTAGTCTATGTTGATGACTTACTTATCACTGGGAGTAGTGACCAACTGATTTCAGCAAATAAAGAGATGTTACATCAACAATTCAAGTTAAAGGATCTAGGCCAACTAAAATATTTCTTAGGCATTGAGATTTTGAAGTCTAGTAAAGGTGATGTCCTGAGTCAGAGGAAGTACATTTTGGATTTTATCAATGATGCTGGTCTCACTGGTGCTAAACATGTTTCCACTCCCTTAGAATCAAATTTGAAGCTTACATTAGTGGACTATGATAAGATTACTGAAATTACTGATGATGCAGTTCTACATGACATCACTTCTTATCAGAAGTTGGTTGGTAAAATTTTATATGCCATAATTACAAGACCAGGCATTAGCTTTGCATCATAAACTCTTAGTCAGTTCATGCAATCTCCTAAGAATCTCATTGGGATGCAGCTATAAAAGTAGTTAGATATTTAAAAGGCACAGTTTGCTAAGGATTTTGGTTACAAGCTAAATCTGCTGCTATGTTAACTTGTTGGTGTGATTCAGATTGGGCTACTTCCCCTAATATAAAAAGATCTATCACTGGATATAAATTTGGTGAGCCTTTGGTTTATTGGAAATCCAAGAAACAATAAACTATTTTAGGAGTTCAGCTGAAGCTAAATACAGAAGTATGGCTTCTGAAGTTGCTAAAGTGACTTGGTTGTTAGGATTGTCCAAGGAGTTGGCGGTTCCTATTAAAATGTATGTTTTAATTTTAAGTGACAGTAAATCAGCTATTGAATTAGCAGCCAATCCTATTTTTCATGAGAGAACCAAACACATTAAAACAGATTTCCATTTTATCGGGGACAAGATCAAAGAAGGCTTAGTTGAAACAACTTATGTTCCTACTGAACAGAAGCTTACAGACATATTAACCAAAGGGTTGAGTCAACCTCAACAACTTCATTATCTTTTAGGCTTGCTTGGTGTGCTTAACATCTTACACCCTGGAACTTGAGGGGGGTGTTGAATTTTTAGTGAAACAGTTTTTACTGTTTCATTCTGTTTTTACTGTTACATTGCCTACTATAACTATGTTACATTTCCTCGAGTTAGTTAGGTAGTTAGTTAAATGCTGAGCTGTCAAGTTAGTTAGAGGTAGTGATGTGGGATAAGAGTTGAGCTGTACAAGAAGCTTCTAGAAGCTCACTAGAAGATATTTTGGTAGTATAGATATATAGGATCTATAACTATATAAGCTGAGGTTCATCACCATTTGTAACTAAATTCATTTCTTCTTAGCTATCAATAAACTTTTCTCTATTTTCTTCTTCATTTTTAGAGTGTGATAATGGAATTTTGAGTATTGATTAGTCAAATTTCTTCAGGAACTCTATGTCTGCTGGTATTGCCATCGCTTCTATCACCTCTTCCACCACCTCCAATTTTTCTTCTCCTCATTCCTGTTTTTGTCATGGTTTATCTTCATTTTATTGGACAATACTCTTCCCAATTTCCCTTCTAATGAATCATTAACAAATTTCTCTTTTCAATCTCATTGTTAAAATCCAGAATTTTTAAGTAGAGAATTAATTTATCGAACTATGGTCAGTGACGATTCATATACCAGATCTAAACTTTTTCTTGGGACTTAGACATAGTTATTGATATTTTGTATTGTTACATTTTTATCTGGGAAGATTCTTCTTAATATACTATTTTGTTGAATTAGAAACTTTTTAAATCATTTTTTAATGCAATGTTGAATATAGTGATTCAACTTTGGATATTATTATCATGAAGTTTAAAGCTAGGCTAGATCATTTAATTTTTGTTTTCTTGATTCTATTGTACAAAATCTATGTTACTAAATAGTTTCTCCTTTATACCATAAAGTGATTAAAGTTAATTATATTGGTAAATGAATGAGAACACTAATTGGAAAATATATAACAGTGATATGGCTTTTATATTCCATGGTTTTATGTTCATTAGCTGCTGTGTGGCTAAGTTCATAGTGTATACAAATGAGTGTCATGCATAAAATAGTTCAAGAAAATCATTAGGATTCATGTATAGGCCATTTCTATAGTTCATATAAGTAGCTAGAATATAGAACCATATTTCTTTTTCTTTGCACCTTTATTATATGTATACTTATATTCGATATTAGGAAGCAAGTTAGTTGAAAAAGAATTGTCTCCTTTGAACGTTCCTTTATCTCTAGACTCTATCAAAGTGGTGATAAATTTAGTCAAAAGAATTTATATATAGTATATATCTGAGCAAACAAAAAGTGATGTAACACCTCTTGTTTTTTATTTTTTTTAAAATTAAAAGCGGGCTAGTTGCCCATTTATTAAACCAAAACAGAGTATATACAAGCCGGGCCCAAAAGTAGCTTGGCCCAAATGAAAATATCTGATTCAGACAAAGACAACATTTACTCTACTAATTAGGAATATTAAACCATTGAAAGCTTCTAGGGTCCTTTCTCCAACCTTCCTTCAATTATCTCAATAGTGCATCGTTGTTGGTTGCTGTGTGAAGGGGTTTATCTACCATCTTTGAATAGCTGTGCGACCTCGTCTACTGATCTAGCTCTTTATCTTGAAAGTCATTCGAAGCAAGTCCACTCTTTTTCTTCAAAATCCATCAAACCTAAGTTCCATGTTTCCTTACCCTTTATTCCTTAAATCGATGGATTTAACTCTAATTGAAGTTAATACCACCACCCGATCTAAGAAAAAAAAGTTTGAAAAACAAAAATCTAAGGCTAATCTCCTGTTTCATGGTGACTGTTCTCTCAACAGGTCTAAAGGGCTCGTCCAATGGAAAAACCAGTGTCTGGATATTTGTATCAACATCGTCCCAATCTCTCACTAGGCGTAGATACTCCTATCCTGCAAAATTTCTTCTAACAAAGGTAATTTCCTGTGTTTTTCCCTTAAACCTATTTAGATTATTCACCTATAATCATATATCTGTTATTGTTATCCATCTTACA
Organism: Capsicum rhomboideum; assembly: GCA_031232105.1. Taxonomy (NCBI): domain Eukaryota; kingdom Viridiplantae; phylum Streptophyta; class Magnoliopsida; order Solanales; family Solanaceae; genus Capsicum; species Capsicum rhomboideum. The sequence goes on from CP124712.1 coordinate 15,735,614, forward strand.
TAGCTCTTCTAATGTGTGGTGTACCTTGTTTGTCTAAATTTATGATTCTTCTCCCTTTTGCTGGTATGACTTTAAAATTGGCAAAGTAAAAATCACCTGCAAAATCAAAAACCAAGTTAGTAAAAAAATTAGCAAGAGTGTTGCCTTTTCGAAGGGAATGTACCACTCTTGCTGTTACATGACTCATCAACTCTTTGATTGAGTTGACCTCTATAGTCACACTCCATGGGGTTTTCCAAACCCCTTGTAAATATTCAACCATACTCTATGAATCAGTCTCCACCTCTATTTGATGAATTGAGTTATTTCTATAGTACATCAAGCATTCTCGTATAACTATAGATTCAGCCACAAAACTTGTAGTGTCATGTATTCTTGAACCCTTAGCATCAACTACATTCTCTTCTAAATCCCTTATGCAAAAGGCAATTGAACTTGGGCCTAAGTTTCCATGGATGCCCCATGATCTAAGACGTATTTATATGCCTTATTGTCAACTTTAACCCATGTTTACCTTAGTTTTAAGAGCAATACGTATGTATTTTGTATGGTTTTGATGGAATATGTGATATTGTGCTAACAAATGTGATTAGACCCTTGTAGGTGGAATTTGCAACTATTTGGAGCGTGTTTGGTGTGGAAAATGAGGCTTGAAGGAGCTACGAGCGAAGGATATTGAAGAGAAGCGGCAAGCCAAAGATTTGAACTTGAAGAATCCAACCAAATACGTAAAGAAAAGTCGACGAAAGGAAGAAAATCAGAATTTAAGGGCCTGGCGCGCCATTTCCACCTAAGTGGGAAGCAGGGGGGCGCACCCAAGGGCGTCCCAGGCCGCTTGGGAGCACCTTTTCAGAGGAAAAATTTGCCTAAGTGCCAGGCGTGCCGGGCCACTTTTTGGGAAATTTTTGCCTCGAGATTTTGTCTATAAATAGGGCTTTTGGGTTATTGTATCATTATTCCATCTTCACTAGACTACTTTGGGCGTTTTTGGGCATTTAAATTAGGTTTCATTCTTTGTATTTTCAGTTTTTATTTCTTTTTATGGTATTTTATTACTTTTGGATGTTAATTGAAGTTATGAGTGGCTAAAATCCCTCATTTTTGGGGTTGAGGCTACGTACATGAATCTCTTGAGTTGATTTTATTGGTTTTTGCTGAAGTTTATCATAAATTGGTTATTCTTATATTCTTAATTTTACTATTTTAATGCTTGATCACCATTGAAATAAATCCCTTGTCTTGAGGTGAGCTTGAGAGAGAAACTGAGAGATTGAACGTGGAATATAAGGAGCGTGATATTTACTCAAGGAAGGGATTCCGAGAGATTAATATGAGGTTAGGATTGAGAGGTACCTAATTTTCCACGCTTGTTCAAATACGAGAAGATAGCTTAAAGGCGTTAGAATTTGTTAAATCTATCCCCGCTCAACGATGTAGTTAGGTTTTCAATTTCTAATAAAAGGTTATAGTTTGGAGGCGAATATAATCATATTATCAACCTCGTGATCCATAACCACGATAGAAAACTCAATTTGCTTAAACCATTAATATTCATGTGCTCGAGATATCGTGTCTGTGCTCGTGGGTTGTGCGATTTGGGGGCTAGTATAAATCTGATGCCCACTTTGATTTTCAAAGATTTGGGTTTGGGTCGTCCTAAACCTACTACTATTATTTTACAGCTTGAAGACCGATCCGTGACTAGACCTGATGGTATTGTTGAGGATGTTCTGGTTCAAGTAGGTTCGTTGATCTTTCCGGTTGATTTTATGGTGCTGAATTTTGAGCCTGACCCAGAAGTCCCATTTATTTTAGGGCATCCATTTCTGGCCACAGGAGCTGCTATCATTGATGTAGCAGCAGGGAAACTAACTATGCGAGTTCATGATAAAGTTGAGGTTTTTGATGTGTATAGGGCTTTGAAGCTACCAGAAATTTATGAGAACTTGTCAGCTATTACAGCTATAGATTTGGCAGCTGAAAACATCCACACTTTGTCTACAGATACTTTGGAAAAAGTTTTGATGGGGCAAGATATTTTTGGAGATGGAGAAGCTATTGATATGGTGCAGGTTCTTGATCTTATGGGTATCTATGCTAAAGAGGGTAGATGGGAACCTTTAAATCGTCTACTCGGTCCTCCTACCAAGCCATAAATTGAGGAGGCACCGAAGCTTGAATTGAAAGAGCTTCCATATCATCTTCAATATGCTTTCCTAGGTTATAATCAGACCCTTCCTATTATTCTTGCAGCAAATTTATCAAGGGAACAAGTTGATGCAGCATTGGCGATACTCAAAAGAAGAAAGAAGGCTATTGGTTGGCAGATATCTGACATCCATGGTATTAATCCTGGTTTGTGTATGCATAAAATTTACATGGAGGAAGGGCATAAGCCGAGTGTGCAACACCAACGACGCTTGAATCCAGTGATGAAAGAAGTTGTAAGGAAAGAGGTAATTAAGTGGTTAGATTCGGGCATTGTCTACCCTATCTCTGACAGTACATGGGTAAGTCCAGTACAGTGTGTCCCAAAAAAGAGAGGTATGACGGTGATCACGAATGATAATAATGAGTTGATTCCGACAAGAACTGTGATTGGGTGGCGTATTTGCATGGATTACCGAAAACTAAATGATGCTACGAGGAAAGACCATTATCCAATCCCTTTTATTGATCAGATGTTGGATCGTTTAGTAGGGCATGAATATTATTTCTTTCTTGATGGGTATTCCGGGTACAATCAAATTGCTATAGATCCTCAAGATCAAGAGAAGACTACATCCACATGCCCTTACGGAACTTATGCTTTCAAGCGTATGCCCTTTGGATTGTGCAATGCACCGACTACTTTTCAGTGTTGCATGATGGCTATTTTCTATGACATGGTGGAGGAGTTTGTATAGATTTTTATGGATGATTTTTCAGTCTTTGGTAACTCTTTTGAGGTATGTTTGCAAAACCTTGATAGAGTCCTTGCTCGGTGTGAAGAAACTAATCTTGTTCTCAATTGGGAAAAGTGTCATTTCCTTGTGATGGAAGGTATAGTTCTTGGACATAAAGTGTCAAAGCGGGGGCTCGAAGTTGATAGAGCAAGGATTGAAGTTATCGAGAAATTACCTCCACCTGTGTAGGTGAAAGGGGTGCGTAGTTTCTTGGGACATGCTGAGTTTTACAGATGGTTCATTAAACATTTTTCCAGGATTGCACGTCCCATGTGCGCGCTCTTAGAAAAAGATGTTAAATTTGTATTTTGTGAGTCATGTGTGAAGGCATTTGAGGTATTGAAGAAGAAGTTGGTGGAGGCACCTATCCTTATTGCTCCTGATTGGGCTTTACCATTTGAGCTCATATGTGACACAAGTGATGTTGCAGTGGGTGCAGTTCTAGGGCAGTGGAAGAATAAGATATTTCACTCTATTTATTATGTGAGCAAGATCCTTGATGCAGTCCAAGTGAATTATACGGTGACTGAAAAGGAGATGTTAGCTTTGGTGTACGCATTTGATAAATTTAGATCATATTTGTTGGGTACTAGCGTCATTGTATACACGGATCATGCTGCAATACATTATTTGTTCAATAAAAAAGATACAAAGCCGAGGTTGATTAGATAGATCTTATTATTACAAGAGTTTGATTTGGCTATTAAAGATAAGAAGGGGTCAGAAAATCAGATTACTGACCATCTTTCTAGACTTGAAAGCTCGACACATGTAGTTGATGATGGGCATATTTGTGAGGAATTTCCAGATGAAAAATTGTTAGTTTTGGGGGGGGGGGGGTTGACGAGTTTCCATGGTATGCAGACATTGTGAATCTATTGGTAAGTGGGATATTTCCTCCTGATTTGAGTCTTCAACAAAAGAAAAAGCTTTCATATGAGGCACGTTCTTATGTTTGGGACGAGCCTTATTTATTCAAGCAAGGGCCTGATCAAGTAGTAAGAATATGTATTCCATATGCGGAGGTGAAACAGGTGTTGGAGAGATGCCACACATCACCTTATGGTGGTCATCATGGTGGTGAATGCACAACCCGAAAAATTCTACAATCAGGTTTCTTCTGGCCTTCTATATTTATAGGTGCTCATGCATTTGTGAAGAGTTGTGACCAATGCCAACGTATGGGGACGATTGCAAAGCAACATGAGATGCCTCTAACTAATATCCTAGAAGTTGAAATCTTTGATGTATAGGGGATAGATTTTATAGGCCCTTTCCTGAAGTCGAATGGGAATCAATACATACTTGTAGCAGTAGATTATGTGTCTTAGTGGGTAGAGGTTGCTTCTCTTCCTATGAATGATTCCAAGGTTGTGGTAAAGTTCCTTCAAAAACATATCTTCACGAGATTCAAAACTCCAAGAGCTATTATAAGCGATGGAGGTTCACACTTTATAAATTATTGGGTGAAGAGTGTGTTGAAGAAATATGGTGTTATACACAAGGTCTCAACAGCGTATCATCCTCAAACAAGTGGCCAAGTGGAAGTGTCTAATCGCGAGATAAAACAAATCTTGCAAAAGACAGTGAATACTCAGAGAAAAGATTGGTCACTCAATCTAGATGATGCTCTTTGGGCTTATCAAACTGTGTATAATACTTCTATAGGGACTTCTCCCTATCAACTTGTCTTTGGGAAAGCATGTCACCTCCCGATTGAGCTTGAGCACCGAGCATATTGGGCGGTGAAAAAGTTGAATCTAGATTCGGAGTTGGCTGGTAACAGGAGGTTGTTGCAACTCCATGAGTTAGAAGAGTTTCGTTTCCATGCATATGAGAATGCAAAGATCTACAAGGAGAAAACGAAGCGATGGCACGACAAGCATATTCTCCACCGTATTTTTGAGCCAGGCCAGTTGGTACTACTGTTTAACTCGAGACTTAGGTCATTTTCAGGCAAGCTACGATTTAAGTGGAGTGGGACTTTTGAGGGAAGTTGCACAACTCCTCATGGTGCGGTGGAAATCTGGAATAAAGAGGATGGTACGAGATTTATGGTAAATGGCCAAAGATTGAAGCACTATTTTTGTGAAGAAGAGAAGCAGAAGGAGGATGTACTTCACCTTGATAATAACTGAGCTGAGTGTGGTCGAGCCGCTACATTAAACCAGGTGCTACATGGGAGGCAATCTATGAATGTATTGTAATAGTTAGGATTTATAAAGTAAAAATACACAAAGAAGAGTCGTGCCACGACCAAAACTAAGGCACTTGATGGGAGGCAACCCATTTCTTTTAAAAAATTTCTTTTCTAACTTAGTTCTAGGATTTGTTGTTTTTGCAGAGGTACAAGGAGTAGTTTGCCATGAAAATCCACGAGAAAAAGGTAAAATTGGTGGATAGATGATCGTTTGAAGGTACCGGGAAGGTAGGACATGTTTTGGAGCAAAGTTTTCCATCTTGGGACTTGAAAAAGTCCTAAATTATATTTAAAAATGTGAAAAATCGCTCAGGTATGATGTTAAGTATGAAGCACGGTACCTGGGGTGCTGGGCTGCACTTGCCCAAAATTTGGAGAGCATGGACAATGGGCAAGCGCGCAAGGTCGCCTGCGCCCAAAAAATTTTCTGCATAGGCAGTGGGCAGGCACGCCAGGCAGCGTGCTAGGCCATCTGTACCCAGATTTTCCATGCATTAGGCAGTGGGGTAGCGCGACTAGTAGCGTGCTGGGCCGCTACCCCCTTACATTTTTTAGCTAAAATTTGTTTAAATACCCGACCCACCCCACCCCTTCTCTTTTAAATCCCCAATTCCCTTTTTCTTTCTTCACAATTCCATTGCCCAAACTCGATTTTCTCCACCACCACACAAATATTTTCTCTATTGCTTTTCTCTTCTCTTGCCCACACATAGCATAACTTCTCACCTTCTCATCTTTGGATTGGGATTACACGACTCCATTAAAGATATCAAGGTATGTTTCTTTTAGCTTTCTCTCTCTAGATTGCTATGAGCATGTTGAAATTGTGGGGACTTTTGAAATCCAAATTTTTGATGCCCGGTAGATTCCTTGTATTTTGACTTGCTTCTTATGCTATTGTTGAAATTTATGGGGTGTCCTGAAGATGAACTTAAAGTGCAAGTGCAATTGTTCTTATTAATCTTGTTTTTAGTTGAAATAATTGAAAGTGGGTTTAGCTTTATTGGTGATAATTGCGAGAATTGGTGGTTGAAATCACTTGATACAACTCATATGTTGTTGAATATGTATGAATCTTGTTTGAATTCTTGAGTAAAACAAGTAAGTCATTCTAATGATAATTATGGGATTGTTGAACTTGTGTTGGGAATATTAAATTTGTATATGGTTTGGACTTGGTAATTGGGCATTAAGTGATGAGGGGAAGTCTGAGTACCCTACACCCATATATTTTAACTTGGTGCTAAGAAACTAAGTGTGAGGTGGCCCTTAAAGCCAACGCACATTGAGTTGGTTAGCTATCTTTACGTGGGAAATTGACATGCTTGTGGAACTTTGTTACACGTACAATGTCAGAATCTAATATGGCTTCTTCCAATTCTCACAAGCGACGACGGTCAGGAAATAAGGTCCCCGCGGCTCCCCCAGTCCCGAAAGGCTAGAAACGGAAATATGGGATAAATGCAGTCTCCAATGCCGGTAAGAATTGGTACAAAAGCCACCCCGAAGCCAAATACTTTGCAGATGAATGCATTGATAGGGCCAGTCTAGCTCGGACTTGCCCTAAAATATTGGCTCAAATTGTACAAGTGGGTATGGGTTTCATCTTCGACAGACCTACGAATTGTAACCTTCATTTATTGAGGGAATTGTATGCTAATTGGAACCCGAATACACCTACCATCTCAGTGGTTGTACGAGGGTCAGATGTTATACTTTATTCCTTGGGCCTTAATGGATTATTGGGAGTAAACACTCGGGCTAGTCCCCAAGACCTACTTGGGTTGAATGCTAGGCCTCCCTATGCAGAAATTCGACACACTCTTTGCGGCCAATGTTCGACAGCGAGATGGCTTTGCCATCACAAAAAAGGGTACCACATGAGTCTACCCTATGCCCATTTCAATAAAGAGGCGCGAATTTGGTTGAAGATTGTGTGTTGTTGCTTGATTTCGATAAGCCACATGACGGAGGTCACTAGGGACCGTGTTTGTCTGGTGTATGCTCTCATGACTGATGCAGAAATTGTTGTAGGTTCTGTGTTGCTGTCGGCTATGTGCCGAGCTCATTTACAAGGAGTTCTTCGATATGCTTTTGGCGGTATATTGACTAAATTGATGCGAGCATTCGAAGTGCCCGAAGAGGCATTTGATTATCATCCTCCTATGGTGTCGACACCTGTGGATGTCACCCAAACCAAGGCACCAATGCAATCGGCCCCACTCTCACCTTAGCAGAGCATCACGCTCGAGATGACGAGATTTTAGCCCGTATGTATGGGTTGGAGATGGTATGGCACAGGACTGGGGGTAGGCCTTCTATGGGGGAAGAGCTGAGCCAGGTTGAGAGGGATTATCCTCTTAAAGAGCATGCCCTGGCATTGTTGAGAATTGGGCCTAATTTTGTTGAGCCTGTGGATGATAATATCCCCACAGATGAGAATGACCGCCAGACCGGTTCTGATGATGACGAGGTGGAGGCGGATGATACACTGCTAGAAGTTCGCGGGCTGGAGGATGACGATTTCCTTGACTGACCAGGGAGCTCCTTACACCCTACTCTTTCCTTGTTTATTTTTTTTTGTAGCATTGGGGACAGTGCTAATCTTTTAAGTGTGGGGTGGGGAGTTATGGGACTCCTTTTTATGTATGTATATGTGTGTTTCTGTATGCTTCTAGTTGTTTTTATTTTTGGTTCCTTAGCCTTTGTTTTCGGTTCTTTTACTAAGGATAGTCCCTTTGAACCGTAGAAAACCACAAAAAGATTTTATTGTTTTTAAATTTGTTTTTGGTTTTTATTACTTTGAGTCTCTTTTAGTCATAGTATTAAGGGCTTTGCTCTATGATGGATGGATGACGACCGTCTTAAGAGTAAATTAGCCATGTATTGTTGGGTGTTTTTGCTTGCTATACAATTGTGCATACACGTCTAGTATGATGGTGGAACATGCTAGGATATACAATAGCAAGTGTTGGACATCTAATGCTCACTTAGTCGACTTGATAAGTTGCATAATGTTGAACTTATGAATGACATCGTATAAATTATATGGTGAGCCTGCTTGAGTTAAACATATGCCATGTGTGAGTGAGGTTCTTGTGATATTCCATGTGCATGATGATGTCTAGAACTTGCCCGGTGTGTTTGCAAAGCGAAATAAGAGGTGTTGAGTTTAAGAGATGATATAGGCATTTCTTTGATAGCCATGTTTTATACCGACTTTATCTACCCTTTTTGCATGATCTTAGTTAGCCCTGTTGAGCCTTTAGCCTATTCTTTGGTAACCCTATATGTAGCTTAATCCTTTTCTTTCCATTAACCGTAATTTGATCCAAAACTCCTAAGCGCTTTAATTGAGAAATTAAGATGTTAAGGAGTGTAAAAATTGAAGAAGGAAAAAGTGAAGTTGAAGCCACAAGTAAATAGCCTTTGGGTGTGTGAAAAAGTTTATGTGTTGTTGGTAGGGCGTATGGTAATGAAAAAAAAAGTGAATCATTTGTTGATAGCAGTTACTCCTTGCCTAATATGCTTAAGCTAGCTTAAAGAGATTGGGCAAAACAAAAGAGAGTTGGGAAGATAAAAGTGGTGGAAAATAGGTTGGTAGAAGGTGGTCTTAATGTAATTTGTAGTGTATTAAAGCACTTAGGGAAGATAGTCACTATTCTTGACCAAATAGTTCCTACCCGTCCCTTAGCCTACATTACAACCCTTAAAGTCCTACTTGATCTTGAGCTTTAACATTTTGACATTAGTGGAGTATTACACTAAGGGCAAGCTTATGGTTCATCTTGTGTTGCATGTGAATTCTTTTCGAGAGTGAGTGAACTTTTATTCATGCACCCATTTAATGATTACTTTGTGTGAAATGTTGGGTGATTCTCTTGTGGTGAGGGCGCATGTTTAGGGAAGTGTTGAAGTCTATTGGTAACGTGTCATGCATGAATTTTCAACTAGTAAAGTTGTTTTGTGAGGATAGGTCATTTCAATTTTCTATTCACTCTTTGGTGATACTAGCATGTTAGTGCATAATTTGATGAATCTGGTTGTGTAGCTATGCAGGAATACCTATTGTGTGTCGGTTTGCTTAAGTCGCTCGGGTTTGAGTGTAGTTATTGTTCGAGGACAAACAAAGGTTCAAGTGTGTGTGTGTGTGTGGGGGGGGGTGGTGATATAAGGCGTATTTATATGCCTTATTGTCGACTTTAACCTATGTTTACTTTAGTTTTGAGAGCAATACGTATGTATTTTGTATGGTTTTGATGGAATATGTGATATTGTGCTAACAAACGTGATTAGACCCTTATAGGTGGAATTTGCAACTATTTGAAGCGTGTTTGGCGTGGAAAAAGAGGCTTGAAGGAGCTACGAGGGAAGGATATTGAAGAGTAGCAGCAAGCCAAAGATTTAAACTGAAGAATCAAACCAAATCCGCAAAGAAAATTCGACGAAAGGAAGAAAATCAAAATTTAAGGGCTTGGCGCGCCAAGGGGTGTGCTAGGCCACTTTTGGCGAAATTTCCACCCAAGTGGGCAGCTTGGGCACGCTAGGCCGCCTGGGAGCACCTTTTCAGAGGCAAAATTTGCCTAAGTTCCAGGTGCGCCCAAGGGCGTGTCGGGCCGAGTTTTGGCAAATTTTTGCCTCGAGATTTTGTCTATAAATAGGCCTTTTGGGTTTGTAATGACCCTCTAGGTCATTTTCTCAATTTTCATGAGTTCTGACATTTTGAGCCTTCCTACAGTGGCTACATGTCATTTATGACTTGTCGGAACTGTCGGTTTGGTTATTGGACAGTCCATTTGGGTTTTAGACCCATTTCCCTATTTTGGAACCTTCGTTGTTAAGGATTTGGTCTTGGACTAAAAATCCTAGTAGGCGACCACAGATGGATATTCTGGCAGCGCCATCAGTTCCTGAACGCTGATTTTAGGCTAGGGGGACCCTTGGTTCAGGTCCCAAGGCTCCCAGACTTATTTTGGGCTATTGGTTGGAAAGTGGTTAAAATGGAACTATAGGTGTGGGACCCACATTTAATCGAAACAACCTCTGATGGGAATTTTTATAGCTCCATTGAGTGCAAAATGTCGAATTTGGTATGGTAGCATAGTTCGTTTCGCGTACGGGGTTCCAAACGAATCCCGAGCACCCGGCCGAAGTCCATTTTGGACTTAGCTAAAATCTGGTAGCTGATATCTGGTGTGACCGCTTTAGCGGCCAAGACCCGCCTAAGCGGCCTCCGTCTTTCCTTGCCCTATCGCTTTAGCGGTCATGTACCGATTTAGCGGTAGGCGCTTAAGCGCCCAGGTGTCCGCTTTAGCGGCACCTGAGGGCTGACAAATCCCACACCCGAATTTCTCTCATTTTTCTCAATCTTTTTCTCCATTTTTGAGAGCATGTGGAGTGAGAAGGAATGGGGATTCACCCATTGAAGCTAAGGTAAGTTAGCTCATCACTCCTTGGTCATTATCCATAATTTCACCCATTGATTTCTGTCCCATTTCATTGTAAATTCTTAGAAATTAGGTCTTTGAAATCCTAATCTTTGGGGACTGATTTGAGCCCCGATTTATGCTCCATTTGTTCTCAACTTTTGAGCACATATTCCTTATCGTTCGTGGGACCTCGTGACGGAGTCAATTTTGAGATTTCATTAGTGGGCCCTACGGGCCCATTCTTGACCCAATTTTGGGCCCGAAGTTTTATATTACAATATGGGTATTGTTTTACTCATAATGACGTGTAGGTTACTATTTTGATAGTGTGACATCGATTCGGGATCGTGGAGCAAGGTTGAGCAACTTGTGGACACTTCAAGAATTGCGGTTCGGCATCGAGGTAGGCTTCAGTCTACTTTTCTTTATGAGATTGTGTATAGTATAGACTACATGCTAGGTAGGGAGTATAGTATATGATTATGGCTAGTATAGCATGACTTAGCCTATTTTATGGAATTTGGGGTAGAGATGTGACCCGAACCCTAGTATGAGTACTTGTTATGTCCATAGAGCCCTATTGCCCTTAATTATAAGCATGTTAACCACAATTAATTATTAAGGATCCTTTGGTATAAGACTTACCGTTTGACTTAGCGATTCGGGAGGGTTTTTTTCCCGATTAGATCCTTGTGGTGGCTCTATGCCCTTGATTAGTGTGGTTGCCCGGGGTATGAGACCTTACTATATTGGTTATATGCTATTGGGCTCGAGACTATGACTATGAGGCTAGTTGGACTTGGGTGAGTATTCTGCCCTTAGCAAGGGAAAAATTATCATTTATAGACGCTTAGGCGCTTATGGTTATGTTGTCTGGATACTGGTGGTGGCATGCATACTATCTAGTGCATTCATGCTCATTTAGTGGTACGATTCTAACCAAAATCTTGATTTTACTACTGTTTCCGAAAAGGGGATTTATTCCCACTTTTCACTTTTACAAGGGTTATTTTATAATGGGAATCGTACCACCTCATTTACTGGATTATGAGCTTTTGGAACTGAAAATGATGTTTTAGAACTCCGACCGAGGATGATTCTGATCCATTATTTATCCACTCATCTTACCACTACTATTTACTTTGGTCGAGGAATATTCCGACCCTTTGTACATGACTTAGTTCGGAGCATGATCTCGGGCAATGGATTTACGAAATTATGATATATATATAAATATCGGTTGGCGTCTGGAAGTATGATATATAAATACCGGTTTGAGTTCGGAATTATGAGAGATAAATACCAGTTTGAGTTCGGAAGTATGACATATAAATACAAGTTCGAGTCCAGAAGTATGAGATATAAATACCAGTTTGAGTCCGGAAGTATGAGATATAAATACCGGTTCGAGTTCGAAAGTATGAGATATAAATATCGGTTCTAGTCCAAAAGTATGATATATAAATACCGGTTCGAGTCTGAAAGTATGAGATATAAATACCAGTTCGAGTCCAAAACTATGATATAAAAATACCGGTTCGAGTCTGGAATTATGATATTTAAAAATCGGTTCAAGTCCGGCACTTTCTATTCGATTTATGTTGCATTCATCCATTCATATGCATTGCCTATCACCAGTATTTGTTTTTGGCACATGTATCTATCGGTTGTATGGGAGGCTGTATAGGTATGGGTTATGGTTGGTGTTTGCTGAGTGTTTCTGTGAACCTTTCGGGCTTATGGGGGTCCGGTTAGGTACTTGGTTGCCAGGACTAGCCGATTACTTTATTATTATTTATTATGGTTAGTTTGTGGCATGTTGGTTGTGGACTGGTACCCGAGATTGGAGGTACGTTTTTGATTCCTTTATCCTTTCGGTAGATTATATTATGGTTGGGTATCCCAGGATTTATCACCCTTTGGGTATAGGCTTGATGAGGCTAGTGTTGGCTCATTTACTTGGCTATGGACCTTGAGATGTTAGGTTGAATCCCTCAGGTAGTTACCTTTGAGTTAGACCTATATGTATACTTATATGTATGGTATCACCGTATATCCATCTCTTTCCTTATCTATATACATTGTATATGTGTCCTTTGGCCTTGTGCTACTATTATATATCCTTCTTTTATTCTTCATTTGTATATTGGCTAGTGATATACGGTATTGCAGTTTAGTTCCTGAAAGATGTGAGGATAGAGTAGCTATCCCTGTTGATCCATTAGCATTGTTATGCCTAGTTTCGTTGATAGTTGCCTGTAGTTACTTTTTTACCTTCATGTTATTTATGCTTACATTATTTCTGGAGCTCAGTCGGCCGTTGCCTACTATGTACCATGTGTTGGGTACTCATACTACACTTCTGCAGCCTGCAGGTCATAGTGTGAGTTATCGCCGTTGATGTGTGTATAACTTGTGGAGCAGCTATAGTTTAGAGATACGGGGTGAGCTCCCCACGTTTAGCAGTAACCCTACTCTCCCTCTTATTGTAGATTATTGTCTATGTTGTGTCAGAGATGGCTTGTATACATGTACTTTTCCTGTATTCCACTTGTACTCCTGATGTATTAGAAGATCTTGTACTGGCTCCACCAGGTTTTGAGATTATATTAGCATTGTTATTATATTTATTCCGTTGCTTCCCTTTTATGCCTTTAGTAGTCCGTTACTAGCTGTTTCTGTCTACGGGTGGGCTTACCTACTGGTGGATTATAGTAGGTGCCATCATGACCTATGAAATTGGGTCATGACAAATTAGTATCAGAGCCTGGGTTTACCGGTGTTGTTGGTACAAGAGCTAAGTGTTTAGTAGAGTCCTGTGGATCGGTGCGGAGACGTCCGTATCCTATCTTCGGGAGGCTATAAGGCATTCTTAGGAAATTCTATTCTTGACTCCTTGTCATGTGTCCGTACTTCTATGAACCTTTAAGTACTTCTTTTGACTCCTTTCTCTATCAAAGGGATAGCACAAGGTCATTGATAGATGCAAACGGTATTTCGGCGGTTATCAGAGTTTCAGCTCAACTTTGGGCTAGAGAGTTAGAGGTTGACATCAAAGATCTTCAGCGTCAACCAGAGGATCTAGGGTCAGCCTAGGTTCCGACAGAGTTGGTGACTGCCTTAACTTTTCGGGATTCAGTTTTATGGGTTCCGAGTCTATTTCTGGATACCTCTCAGCTAGAGGTAATGTCGGGTCTATAGTGTAGTTCTCAGACCAGAGTTGGATTTATTAGTGTTCAGCAGGGTTCTCTGTCTATTTCAGAGTTTGAAATTTGGTCTCTTGAGTGGGCCCGACATACTCCTATGTTATTTCCCACTGAGCATGAGATGGTGCAGGGATTTATCAAAGGGTTGACTTTAGCACTTCATGTGGCATTGGAGCATTTGATAATAGCTAGGTCTTCTTCCTCTAAGGTTGTTGATCACGGGAGAGCTACAAAGGGGGCTTGCTTTGAGGCGTACGGAGGTGGCAGCAAGAGGCTATGTTAGGGGCTCAGTGTTAGGGGTATTCCATGTGGAAGTCGGAATCTTCTCAACAGAAGTCAGCATAATTTTCCACCTATTAGGCCTGTACATATGGCACCTCAGCTTACAGATAACTCTCAGGTTGATCATGGCAGTATCAGTGGACAGAGTTCTGCTCAGACATCATGGGGTATTCGGTCTAGTTCTTCAGGTCGTGCCGACTTTCTAAATAAGCAGGTTCAATGCCTCAAAGTATCCCAGGAGCATGTTTCGATTATGGTAAGTTTGGTCACTGGTATAATGATTGCCCCAAGCGCGAGTTGATCAGCCAGTTGGAGTTAGCTCATGTTTCTACCAGTGTAGAACCTCAGGGGTTTGTTGTGACTACAAAGAGACCAGTCACTGGTCTAGAGAGTGTCTCCGATGTGGGATAATTAGTCATTCAGGTCAGTCTCTCAGTGTATTTGCACCTTCAGTTAAAGGTAGTGCACCTAGTGCCGCAGTTTATCATTCAGATGCACAGTCCGAGTTCAGACATGCTCAGATTCGTACTTCATCGGGCACACCAAACTTATGATTTTGGATTTCCACAGTGTGAAGTGCGCCTTGATTCTATGCCTTTAGTTACTATTTGAGTATGTTGGAGTTTTCATACCCATCGATGATTATATGCCGTGTATTTCTATATTGGTTGATGTATGCCTTTGTATAGGTTTAGGCATGTATGACTACCCCCGTAGATAATTCTTTAGTAGTGGATCAGTGTAGTATTGTCCTAGGGGTGTAGCAAGTGGGTTAAAGTCCCATTTTTCCTTGGCATATTGGTCTTGTTGTGGCTATAGAGTGGATCAGTATCATGTTTCCCTTGGGGGTATAGAATTTGGGTTCGAGTCCCATTTCCTTTGGCATATTGTCTTTGTTGTGACCCTAGAGTGGTACTTCTGTTGATTTTCATTTTTGTACCACCTGTACCGTATTTTCAGGTCACTATAGTAGTTATTACTATTGTTATTGCTGAGCATTGACTGATTTTTCATTTGGTAGATGGCTAGACTAGCGGTATCTAGTTAGCATACTTTCATCCTTGTGATTCTCATTTCTTTGGCATAGTTGGCTACCTTGGTTGGTTAGCCTTCACTATCCGTTAACAAGGTCGGTTTTAGAGTGGATTGTGAGAATGAAGGTAAGCTTGACCTTCCAGGACTTTGTTATGACTATAACATTGATAGTCTTCTTCCATAGCCCATTTCTTTGGTGATTCATTTGGGAGTTGTCCTTCGGGTTGGATAATTTATCACCCAGTAGTGGTCTTGATCTTGATGTTGATTTTGAGTTGGGGTTGGTGATTCAATTCTACCACCCATTTATGAGATTGAGAGGTCTGAGACTTACTTTCTGAATTGTGGGTTCATCTCCTGGTGAGCGTGTTGATCTTGGTTTTGGTGTGGAGTTGGATACTCCGTTCTTTCTATGCTATGGTTTATGGTTCAGCCGAGTTAAAGTTGATATAATTGGGAGAATTCAGAGAATTCTCATTTCGGTGCTTGTTCAGCCTTGTATGACTTCGCAGAGTGCTTCTGCTTGATAATATGTGCCTATGGGCATTTTTTGTCGTAGATTGGTATTGGACTGGCCAGATAACGATTGAGTCATACTTTTCGATTGCTCGAGTTCTGGCTATCACTAGTGCTACTTGCAGTCTTGGCAAACTCTTTGTTATGCCTTGTTGCATTGTTCCCTCTTGAAGTTGTGGAGTTGATTGCTTACATCTTCAGCCGGTGGTTTCTATTCGTTAAGATTATGCTCTTTGGTAATATTTCAGCTCGGCCCTGGCAGAGATTGTTGGGCATATACTTGATCTTCTAATAGCGGAGATTGATGGGGCAGTTGGCCTTTGTAAGGACTTGTTGGCTCTAGTTTTAGATTTTAAAGCCTTCGGATGATGGCTTGGGAGTTATGATAGACTTCAGTTGGTGGATGCCTACCCGCCAACAGGATCGGTTGGGATAGTTGAGATCAAGTAGTCTCGCTTCAGTGTTGGAGTTTTAGCTTGGGATTGCATAAGTTGGTTGCATCCTCGTTTTGAGGTTTTGCTTAAGTTGGGCATTCATTTATAGGCTGGCTAAGCCTACTCTTTGCATACCAGTTCAGTTTTCTCCAGTTGGGATAGACCGTATTGGATAGATGGTCAGAAGACAATCCATCGGTATATGGTATTGGTTTCTAGTGTTTCTGACCTTGGTTTTCAGTTTTGGTCAGAATTATGAATTTTCTCCTCAGTAGGAGAAGTGCTCTTAAGTTGGGCTTAGCATGGCTTCATCAACGGTTGGTGGAACGTCTTGAAGTGGATCGTTCAGTTTCACGAGGTTGGTACTTCGGACTCTTGATGTTCAGTTTAGGGAGTCATCCGGACCCATTGTAGCTTTGGCTTAAGAGTGCAGACTTTGGTCACCTTGTTGTGTGTCCTGATAGCACCTTATGGGCTTATTGCTTGCACTTGTCATTATGGATTTTTCGTAAGTCAACTTCAGCTTTTGGGGGTCAGTGTGTTGTGAATGCACAGACAGGACTCAAATGATATCTTGTATGGTTCGGAGTAGGTAGCAGGTTTGGAAAGGCAAAAGAGGGTTAGATTTGGAACTGGAGTTGGTTGCAGAATTCATGCCTTGGTTTGCCTTTGGATTGGTTGAGAGTACTTCCTGGTTAGGCTTGTATTGGGGTGTGGTCAGCATGTGGTATCCTAGATTTGTGTGCATCAATTATTCTCGGTTCAGTTGGAAGCCAGTTGATTGTTGAGGTTGAATTTTGGTTATTTGAAAAGTGAAGTAAGGAAGTTAGTTGAAAAAGGGATACCTTTGGCAAAATACCTTAGAAGAGTTGTCTTTTCTTTGAGGTTGTCTGGGGAGTCATATTCAGAGAAAGCGGGCCCAGTACCTCATACTTTTGAGCTTTCGGGCTCTTTCTATCCATTGACTTTCGCGGACGAAAGTCCTTTTAGTAGTGGATATTGTAATGACCCTCCAGGTCATTTTCTCAATTTTTGTGCGTTCTGATATTTTGATCCTTCCCACAGCGGCTACATGTCATTTATGACTTGTCGGAACTATCGGTTTGGTTATCGGACAGTTCGTTTGGGTTTTAGACCCATTTCCCTATTTTGGAACCTTTGCTGTTAAGGATTTGGTCTTGGACCAAAACTCATAGTAGGCGACCTCAGATGGAAATTCTGACAGCGCCTTCAGCTCCTGAACGTTGATTTTAGGCTAGGGGGACCCTTGGTTCAGGTCCCAAGGCTTTCGGACTCATTTTGGGCTATTGGGTTGAAAGCGGTTAAAATGGAACTATAGGTATGGGACCCACATTTAATCGAAATGACCTCGGATGGAAATTTTGATCATTTCATTGAGTTCGGAATGTCGAATTTGGTATGGTAGCATAGTTCGTTTGTGAGCACGGGGTTCCAAACAAATCCTGAGCACCCGGCCGAAGTCCATTTTGGACTTAGCTAAAATCTGGTAGCTGATATCTGGTGTGACAGCTAAAGCGGTCAAAGAGCCACTTTAGCGGCCTTAGCTATTTGGCTGAGGTCCGCTTAAGCGGATGTAGCTTTAGCGGCCAAGACCCGCTTAAGCATCCTCCGTCTTTCCTTGCCCTATCGCTTTAGCGGTAGGCGCTTAAGCGCCCAGGTGTCCGCTTTAGCGGCACCTGAGGGCTGACAAATCCCCTCTTTCACCCAAATTTCTCTCATTTCTCTAAACCTTTTTCTCTATTTTTGAGAGCATGTGGAGTGAGAAGGAATGGGGATTCACCCATTGAAGCTAAGGTAAGTTAGCTCATCACTCCTTGGTCATTATCCATAATTTCACCCGTTGATTTCTGTCCCATTTCATTGTAAATTCTTAGAAATTAGGTCTTTGAAATCCTAATCTTTGGGGACTGATTTGAGCCCCGATTTATGCTCCATTTGTTCTCAACTTTTGAGCACATATTCCTTATCGTTCGAGGGACCTCGTGACGGAGTCAATTTTGAGATTTCATTAGTGGGCCCTACGGGCCCATTCTTGACCCAATTTTGGGCCCGGAGTTTTATATTACAATATGGGTATTGTTTTACTCATAATGACGTGTAGGTTACTATTTTGATAGTGTGACATCGATTCGGGATCGTGGAGCAAGGTTGAGCAACTTGTGGACACTTCGAGAATTGCGGTTCGGCATCGAGGTAGGCTTCAGTCTACTTTTCTTTATGAGATTGTGTATAGTATAGACTACATGCTAGGTGGGGAGTATAGTATATGATTATGGCTAGTATAGCATGACTTAGCCTATTTTATGGAATTTGGGGTAGAGATGTGACCCGAACCCTAGTATGAGTACTTGTTATGTCCATAGAGCCCTATTGCCCTTGATTATAAGAATGTTAACCACAGTTAATGACTAAGGATCCTTTGGTGTGAGACTTACCATTTGACTTAGCGATTCGGGAGGTTTTTTTTCCCCAATTAGATCCTTGTAGTGGCTCTATGCCCTTGATTATTGTGATTGCCCGGGGTATGAGACCTTACTATATTGGTTATATGCTATTGGGCCCGAGACTGTGACTATGAGGCTAGTTGGACTTGGGTGAGTATTCTACTCTTAGCAAGGGAAAGATTATCATTTATCGACGCTTAGGCGCTTATGGTTATGTTGTCTGGATACTAGTGATGGCATGCATACTATCTGGTGCATTCATGCTCATTTAGTGGTACGATTCTGACAAAAATCTTGATTTTACTACTGTTTCCAAAAAGGGGATTTATTCCCACTTTTCACTTTTAAAAGGGTTATTTTATAATAGGAATCGTACCACCTCATTTACTGGATTATGAGCTTTTGTAACTGAAAATGATGTTTTAGAACTCCGACCGAGGATGATTTCGATCCATTATTTATCCACTCATCTTACCACTACTATTTACTTTGGTCGAGGAATATTCTGACCCTTTGTACATGATTTTGTCCGGAGCATGATCTCGGGCAATGGAATTACGAAATTATGATATATATATAAATACCGGTTTGAGTCTGAAAGTATGATATATAAATACCAGTTCGAGTCCGGAAGTATGAGATATAAATACCAGTTAGAGTTCGAAAGTATGACATATAAATACCAGTTCGAGTCCGAAAGTATGAGATATAAATATCAATTTTAGTCTGGAAGTATGAGATATAAATATCGGTTTGAGTCCGGAAGTATGAGATATAAATATCGGTTCCAGTCCGGAAGTATGATATATAAATATCGATTCGAGTCTGAAAGTATGAGATATAAATACCGGTTCGAGTTCGGAACTATGATATAAAAATACCGATTTGAGTCTGGAATTATGATATTTAAAGACTGGTTCATGTCCGATATTTTCTATTCGATTTATGTTGCATTCATCCATTCATAAGCATTACCTATCACCAGTACTTTTTTTTGGCGCATGTGTCTATCGGTCGTATGGGAGGCTGTATAGGTATGGGTTATGGTTGGTGTTTGCTGAGTGTTTCTGTGAACCTTCCGGGCTTATGGGGGTCCGGTTAGGTACTTGGTTGCCAGGACTAGCCGATTACTTTATTATTGTTTATTATGGTTAGTTCGTGGCGGGTTGGTTGTGGACTGGTACCCGAGATTAGAGGTAAGTTTCAGATTCCTTTATCCTTTCGGTAGATTATATTATGGTTGGGTATCCCAGGATTTGTCACCCTTTGCATATCGGCTTGATGAGGCTAGTGTTGGCTCATTTACTTGGCTATGGACCTTGAGATGTTAGGTTGAATCCCTCAGGTAGTTACCTTTGAGTTAGACCTATATATATATACTTATATGTATGGT
Source organism: Capsicum rhomboideum (assembly GCA_031232105.1). Lineage (NCBI taxonomy): Eukaryota > Viridiplantae > Streptophyta > Magnoliopsida > Solanales > Solanaceae > Capsicum > Capsicum rhomboideum. The sequence goes on from CP124712.1 coordinate 15,755,519, forward strand.
ATCACCGTATATCCCTCTCTTTCCTTATCTATATACATTGTATATGTGTCCTTTGGCCTTGTACTACTATTATATATCCTTCTTTTATTCTTTATTTGTATATATGCCAGTGATATACGGTATTGCACTTTAGTTCCTGAAAGATGTCTGGATAGAGTAGTTATCCCTGTTGATCCATTAGCATTGTTATGCCTAGTTTCGTGGATAGTTGCATGTAGTTACTTTCATGCCTTCATGTTATTTATGCTTACATTATTTCTGGAGCTCAGTCGGCCGTTGCCTACTGAGTACCACGTGTTTGGTACTCATACTACACTTCTGCAGCCTGCAGGTTATAGTGTGTGTTATCGTCATTGATGTGTGTATATCTTGCGGAGCAGCTATGCATCGAAGATATGGGGTGAGCTCCCTACGTTTTGGAGTATCCCTACTCTCCCTCTTATTGTAGACTGTTCTCTATGTTGTGTCAGAGACGACTTGTATACATGTACTTTTCCTGTATTCCACTTGTACTCCTGATGTATTAGAAGCTCTTGTACTGGCTCCACCAGGTTTTGGGATTATATTCGCATTGTTATTATATTTATTCCGCTGCTTCCCTTTTATTCCTTTGTTAGTCCATTACTAGTTGTTCCGGACTACGGGTGGGATTACCTACTGGTGGATTATAGTAGGTGCCATCATGACCTATGAAATTGGGTCGTGACAGGGTAATTGTATCATTATTCCATCTTCACTAGACTACTTTGGGCATTTTTGGGCATTGAAATTTGGTTTCATTCTCCGTCTTTTCAGTTTTTATTTCTTTTTATGGTATTTTATTACTTTTGGATGTAAATTGAAGTTATGAGTGGCTAAAATCCCTCATTCTTGGGGTTGAGGCTATGAACATGAATCTCTTGAGTTGATTTTATTAGTTTTTGCTAAAGTTTATCATCAATTGGTTATTCTTATATTCTTAATTTTACTATTTTAATGCTTGATCACCATTGAAATAAATCCCTTGTCTTGAGGTGGGCTTGAGAGAGAAACTGAGAGATAGAACATGGAATATAAGGAGCTTGATCTTTACTCAAGGAAGGGATTCCGAGAGATTGATATGCGGTTAGGATCGAGAGGTACCTAATTCGCCGCGCTTGTTCAAATACGGGAAAATATCTTAAAGGCGTTAGAATTTGTTAAATCTATCCCCGCTCAACGATGTAGTTAGGTTTTCAATTTCTAATAGAAGGTTATAGTTTGAAGAAGAATATAATCTATTATCAACCTCGTGATCCATAACCACGATAGATAACTCAATTTGCTTAAACCATTAATATTCATGTGCTCGAGATGATGTTCGGGATGCCTTGACCCTAGGAATTCAACTTGCCATTGTTTCTACTCCAAGTTAATCATGTTAGTTTAGTTCATAGTTATTTTATACTTTATAACCATCATATCTCTATATTCCACCGCTTAAATAAATAATCAAGAACTAGTTAGTCTAGTGAATAGTTAAACGACAAGTCCCTGTGGGTTCGACATCCGGCTCGAAAGGGTCACTTTATTACTTGAACGATCACGTACACTTGCGTGTTTAGCTGGGTCACAACACCACATTAGTATTGCCTTTCATCCAAGTATGAGGAGGAGGAATCCATCTTACTATTCTAATCTGATAGTTAGCCCTGTATCCTTGCATAGCATCAATATTATTAGCCTAAGATTTCCCTTCAATCTATATTTTGAACTTGTCCTTAGTGAACTTCAATATAGTATCATTGATTTCCGAAAAGATCTTACTTTTATTATAAATGCCCCCATGTAATGTAGTATTCCTCCTTTTCAATAGAAACCACAGTATAAGAATAGGTACCACCTGATACACAACTTTACACCTTGAGTTTCCTTTTGTGTCGCTCCATAATCTCACACTCTGCTTTAAATTGTATCTTTGATAAATTATACCGGCTTCTCCACAATATTGTTGCCAAACCTCTTTTGCTATCTCCCCTTTTAGGAATAAGTGCTCAATAGTTTCTCTTTTTGGGATATTACAGTATCCACGGGCCTGTGATATATTTGGATTCCATGCATGCATCAAAGCTGCAACTAGCACCTCTCCTAGCCAAATTCTCCAAGAAAGAAAGGAGAATTTAAATGGCAAACCTTTACACCACAAGTTTTCCATGTATTCATCAACTTCATCTCTTTGTCTCAGCATCTCCTAAGCACTCTTGACAGTAGAATTTCCTCTGCAAGATTTAGTTCACCAAGGTCTATCCTTCATGTCCTCATAGTGCAGTCTACCCATCTTTGTCCTGACATAAGCAATCACATTCTCTAGGACTTCATCTTGCATTTTTGTATAATTCCACCACTCCTCATCCAAAAACTCAATAATGTCCCTCAATGGATGACACGTCTGCACTTCTAAAGGTTGTCTATATAAAGGACAAAGATTGGTCCAGTTGTCATACCATATGGTATATGTCCCACCTTTTGGCTCCCACCATAGAAACTGTTCAATGTAATCCCTGTTAGTCAACATAGCCTTCCACACTTGGTATCCACCTTTCCATTGTACCAAAGTAGGAATTTGCTTTTTTTAATACTTATTCCATAAGAAATTAATCTACAAATTTCTTTGTGTTCTAAACTTCCACCACAATTCAGCATGCATTGCATGTGACACATCCTTTAAGGATCTAAAACCTAGCCCCCTTCCATTTTGGGTAAACACACTTTATCCCAAGTTTACCCATGCTTGCCTCTTCCATTCTCTTTATTATTCCAAAAATATTTTGCAAATATCCTGTGCAGGTCCTTGATGACACTCTTTGGAGGAATTATTGTTGAAAGTACATAGATAGGAATGCTCTGCAATACACTTGTTAGCAAAACTTCTTTTCCACCATAAAACAACAACCTACCTTTCCAGGATTGTAGTTTGCCTCTGACTTTGTCCAGTAAGTCTGCATAATGATCCTTATTCTTCTTTGTATGAGAAATTGGACAGCCAAGGTACTTCAAAGGGAAATCACCTTTTAATCATCCCAGTATACTGCTTCACTTGTTGCCACACACCTATAGAGGTGTTCTAATGCATATAGAATACACTTTTGTCCTTGTTCATATTTTGCCTCGATTGTTGCTCATACTCCTTCAATACCTGTATAATTTTTCTCATAGAATATTCATTAGATAAAGTAAAAATTATGGTGTCATCAGCATATGCTAAATGGTTGAGATTAGGACTCCACTTAGGCATTCCATATCCTACAATGGATGCATCCTCAAAAAGGTGATTAAGAGCCATTGTTAGCACTTCTGCAGATATTATAAAGAGAGATGGGGATAAAGGATCCCCTTGCTTCACCCCCTAGTAGAGTGAAAAGAACAAACAGACTGACCATTTAGTAACACATAGTAGTAGTTATTAGAGATTAGCCTGCAAACCATAACTACTACCCTATTAGAGAACCCCATCTTTTTCAAGACTTTCATCAAAAAGAACCATGAAAGTCTATCTTATGCTTTAGCCATATCTATCTTCAAAACCACATTATCAGGCTTCCCTCTCTTCCATATGTCTGTAACCAGTTCCTGAGCTAGTAAAACATTATCAATAATGCTCATTTTTATTACAAAGCTAGATTGGTTGAGAGAGATGAGCCTAGGAAGAATCTTGTCTAATCTATCATGTAAAATTCTTGAGAGAACCTTATTCACAAAATTAATTAAGCTAATTGGCCTCAAGTCTAAGAAAGTTTGTACATTGTCTTTATAAATAATGAGGTCCAAATTAGTATGGGTAATTGATTTTGGGAGAGTGTTTCCTACGTAGAAACCACTGAACAATTTGATAATATCAGGACTAACAATTTCCCAACATGATTGATAGAATCTCCTAGAGAGACCATCAGGGCCACAAGCACTATCACCATTAAGGCTGAACACAACCTTCTTCACTTCTTCTTGTTCTTCAGGAATAGCCCCAAGAAATGCATTATCCTCTTTAGTTTACCAACCCTAGAATATGATATAGTAAGGAAAAGTCGTATTTCAGCAAAAAGGAGATTGAAGTTCTCTCTTTTATTGAACTCTAAGGTTTCAGCCTCCCTTTAATGAGCTGAAGAGATCAGCGTTCTCTCTTCCATTGAATTCTAAGGTTTTAGCCTCCCTTTAACGAGCTGAATTTAGATATCGCCTTGTGAATCAATCCTTGCCTAAATATCCTATCAATTTGGTACCATATCCTGACAAAATATGCAATGAGATCAATTTTAGATTCCAGAAAGAACGTGTTGTCGCATTCCTAAATTCATAAGGTACAACTTCGGGACTCAAAAATAATTTAACAATTGATTAAAACATTCAGAGAGTTGCCACCTAATTTTAGGAAAACTAGAAAACCAATTAATTAAATTAAAGAAAAATAGTCTGCGAAATCAATTAGATTCTAGGTAAGGGTTCAGGTTATTCCAAATGGAAGGTGTTAGGTACCCTTCGGAATCCACAAAGGTGAGTCCCAACTGAACTCATTTTTTCAATTGAGGAAGAGACAAAGTAACTCATTTTCATATATAGGAAAAATAAAAACATGTACAAAATAAAGTAAAGAACGAATAATGAAGGCGGCCTAATATTTTCCTATTGTTAAAAAAAATAAAAAAATACAATAAACAACTCAAAATGATCCTCGAATTTTGAATTCGAGTGTCTTCTTCGGGAAGAAGCTTCATGTACTTGTAAAATCACTTGGTAAAAGTGTTAGTAATGAATAAATATAAACCAAGATAAATCAAAATAAATCAATGATGTAATAAACAAAAAAAGTAACCCCCATCTTATATACATGGGAGGCCTTGGAAATCGATGGAAATTTCGTCATCAGCCAAGTATAGAAACTTGAATAAAATAATTGTATTTAATATAAAATCCACCTTTCAAAAAGGGGAGGCCTCAAAAATTTAACGAAGAGATTTTATCATTGGCCAAGTTCCGTTTGGATTAATAAAATGTCAAAAATATTAGAAAAGGACAAAATACTGCATGGGAAAATCCATAATTGCAATAATTACATCATCAGTAATGAATTCCTCCAAAAATAACAATCACAATATGAAGTTGTTTTCAAGAACAAACTAAAATTCAGATAGTACAACTTTTGCACATAAGTGACGAACAATATAAGATCCAAAAATATCATGAAAAAAGCATCCAAAATAGAAAATTTAGAAACCAAATAATGAATATAGGAAATTGGTACAAGGATTATCAAAAAATGGTACAAAACCAATGTAAAATAGATCAATATAACTATAGGCCATGGCAAAAAAAAAATGAATCAACAACATGAAAATGAAACAATATAGTAGAAAAAAACAAAGTGGAACGACAACGAAACAGACAAACACCAGAAAACATCCGAACCAAAATTCGATCAAGCATTTCACCCATTTAAAACCTAAAACAAAAAATGAAAATACCATTGTTGGAAAATTCACATGAATCCTTGGCAAAATAAACTCCGGCCAGATCTAGAGGAAGGGAAACAAGGCTTACCGGAGTAAAGTGTTTGCCGACCAGATCTGGTTTTATCATTGTTGCGGTGTTGTGATGCTCCGCATCATGGATGTGTTGGATGTTCGTTTGTGTTGGTGTTGCTTTGTAGTTTGTTGATGGTTTTCGGTGGTGGAGCTTCAGTCTGGACTCGTCGGAGGCTGGCTGCTGTGTGGACATCAACTCCAGCAGCAACAACCATTTTTAAAAAATAGGAAGAAGGAGATGGGTGGATCTTGGCCGATGGTTGTTGAACGGAGTTCGTCGAAATTTGACGAAGGAGAGGGTTGGAGAGTAATGAGAAAGGGAGAAAAAGGGAGGTGGGGGTGTTAGGGTAATGGCTATTTGGTGGTTGTTTGCTCCAGCGAGTTCTACGGAGAACAATGAAGGGGACGAGGGAGTGAACGGTAGTGTCTTCTTGGTGGATGGAGCTTTTCGGAGTGTTGGTTAATCCGGTGAGGGTAGTGGTTGGAGAAGGAGGGGCTGTTCGGTAGTGTAATGATGGTCTGGTGGTGTTCTGATGGTGGTGGGTCACCTGAAAGAAGAAGAGGATAACGGCTGGTTTGCCAAAAATAGAAAGGAAAAATATCCTTTAGGGTTAATGCCAATTTTGGAAATTTCCACCACCATCAATTGTGAAGGGAGTTGGTTAGTTTTATAAACAAAATCAAAGTCACTCAAGAGCAAAACTATGTGCTCAATACCATGGTTTTGAAAAACCATGGGATATCCAAAACCATGAGTTATCCAAAATAATGACTATTTGATCTTATCCAAAACTATGGATATTTAACTTATCTGAGTAAAAATATCTTCTCCGCCTTTTATGAAATAACAAATTGTGATAAAAAATAAATTAACAAATGTATTTAATGCCAGATAAGAATATGGTTTGAGATTAAAATAAAATTGACGTCTCATGATTTAATAAAACTCAAACAACATTTGTTTATAAAAATGACTATGTAAAAAAATCAGTGATAGTCAATAATTAAAAATTGTAATAAATTGATAAATATCTTATTATTTTCAAGAAAGAGAATAATTATCTATAACTTGTGTTAAAATTGAACAAAGTATGTAAAAATTGAATTTTATGCCCTTTAATAAATAAAAAACACAAAAGTGTTCATTTTAAAAATGTCAGTCCAAAATTGGGTATCAACAACTGTCCCTCTTCATTCATAGAGGATGAAAGAGTCTTTGGATGAAGATGTTGACGTGTAGCCAATTTTGAATAGACGAAGAAGAAAACGAATGACATGTGCACAAAACAATGTCAAATGCTGATAAAATTTTGACAATACTCTCCGTCCGTTGAAAGGAATGAATTGTCTTTTGATAAAAGGGGAAGGGTTGTTAGAAGATAAAATATTCATGTACCTTCGACGTTGCTTCCAAAATTACCTCAGTGTCAAGCTTGTGAGACGTTGAGGATGCAAAGTGATGTGCCGTGGTTTCATGGTACTTCTGATGCTTAAAACAAGGAAAATATGCAATCTCCGGTATGTTTAGTTGGTGTGATATATTTTCTGTTCTATATTACAGGAGAATGGGTTTTTGGAGGAAAAATGGATAAAGAGGAAGAATCATGAACGAGAACAAAGTATTTGAAGACAAAAGAGTCAAGTCAAGACCAGAGAAGTGACTCTTGACAGGACTCACATCATGTGAGTCGACCTAAGTGACGTAGGTCCATACCGTGGGTCGACTCCTAAGAGTTTTTCAAGTGACCTGATTTCCACGGTAGGACCCATGTCACGTGAGTCGAACTACATGACGTAGGTCTGTGTCGTGGGTTGACTCCTGAAGATTGTGAAGAAGGCTGATTCTCACGAAAGAGACCCACGTGATGTGACTTGGTTCCACGATACCAAGTCACGGTACCGTGAAAAAGTGCCGACTCTATTTTCCTATTTTTTTTTAGGATAGGATTCACCTTGTATCTATAAATACCCTTTTATTTTCCTATGTTTAAGAGTTAGTCAGTTACATTATTTTTTATTTCTATTACCTTGTTTTTGAGTTCATAAACATATTATTGATTTTGTAATCTTGGACCACCGATTTGAGGGTTTTTATTCATATTGAGATTTCAGAGTTTTCTTCTTATTGTGAGTTTACAATTATGTTTTTTTCATTGAATTCTTTTTGAGTTCTTTCAACCATGGGTAGCTAAACCCATCAACTAGGGTTATGTGAACCATGAGGAATTAACGAAATGGGTTAAGTGCAAAGCGATTCTGACCGTTGTGAATGCATGTATTGTTATTACCTTCATTATAATTGATCTTCTAATGGTTTCAAATGTTAGAAACTCGCCTATATTCTAGACTTTCTTGAGAGAGAGGTGGATATTGGTAAAAGGGAATAACTACAAAGATTTGAAGCTATCAACCTTCATCTAATAACTTGAGCCATTACAGTGATATTTATCTGAGATCCAAGACAAGGGTTAGTAGTGCGACACTCGAAAATCGAAAGGAGAAGAGTGAAATTTGTCTAACCAAGGTCAAGAGACGTTTAGATGAACTTAACTTGTTAGATTTTGCATGCAACACAGCGGGACAGTCTTGCCAGCACAAGTAACCAGTGGAGTTAATGAATCATTGGGGATCATAGTCCTAGTGTATTTTTTATATTGATTACAAATCCAAAAATCAACAATCGTTACTATTTTTATTTACTCACAAAACCCCCCTGATGTGTCATGGTTACATGACACTTTTGATGCTTAAAACAAGGAAAATATGCAATATCTTGGGTGTGTCTTGTTTGTATGATGTGGTTTCTTTCCTACTTTGCAGGAAAACAAGTTTTAAAGGCAAAATGATCAAAAAGGAAGAATCAAGCCCGAGAACGAAGTGTCAAAAGAAGAAAGAACAAAAACCTGCACAAGATAAGGACCCACGACACAAGTCATGTGGCGTGACTGCCACTCACGTGACGTGAGTGGCTGGCGTAGGTCCACTACAAAGATTCAGGAGAAAGTTTGATTTCCACGCCAGGAGTCACGTGGCGTGACTACCACCCACTTGATGTGGAAGCATACCGTGACCCAACTTCTAAAGACGTCTAATTGAGCCTGATTCCCATGACACCAACCTATGTGGCGTGACTTGGTTCCATGACACCAAGTCACGATACCGTGGAAGTTGCCGACTCTGTTCTCCTATTTTGTTTTGGATAGGATTAGTTTTGTATCTATAAATACCCCTGTATAGTCCTAGGTGCGAGAGTTAGTCATTACATTGTTTGGAGAGTTATTTTACATTGTTTTGGAGTTGATAAACATATTCTTGGTTTTGTAGTTAAAAACCCTAATTCGAGTTTATTGATAATTGAGATTTCAGCTTTTCTTCATAGTTGTGAGATCATAATTATGCTTTCGTCTCTGAATTCTTCTTGTGTTCTTACAATTATGAGAAACTAAACCCATCAACTAGGGTTGTGTGAACCATGAGGAATTAACGAAACCGGTTAAGTGCAAGGCAATTCTTTACCGCTGTGTATGCAGGTATTGTTGTTTCCTTCATTGTGATTGCTCTTCTAACGGTTGTAAATATTAGAAACTCGCCTGTATTCTAGACTTGCTCAAGAGAGAGGTAGAGATTGGTAAAAGGAGATAACAACAGAGATTTGAAGCTATCAACCTTCATTTAATAATCGGAGCCTTAGCGGGAATGGTTATCTGAGATCCAAGACAAGGGTTAGTAGTGCGACACTTGAAGACCGAGAGGAGAAGAGTGAAATTCGTCTAATGAAGGTCGAAAGATAGTTAGATGAACCTAACTTGTTAGATTTTGCATGCAATACAGCGAGATAGTTTTGTTAGCACAAGTAACCGGTGGAGTTAAGGAATCATTGGGGATCACAATCCTAGTGTATTTCTCTCATTGTCTACAAACTCGATACGACCAGAAATTGTTACTGTCACTTTTTATTCACAAAACTCCCTCTGTTTTACTTGCTTTCCAATTGTTCCATCTAGTATTATACCCAACTTTGACCTATTCCCTGTGGGATCGACCCCAACCTAGTTGGGTTCTATATTTGACAAGCGACCGCATTATACTTTTTCGGAGGTATATTTTGGGTGACATCAAATTTTGGCGCCGTTGCTGGGGAATATGGTTACAGAGTTGATTATTACTGGGTGGAATTGATTGGTTGTGTTTTTACATACTTTTGAGGGCATACGCCGATGTATGCCAAATACTAGGAGTCAAGGCAATCCCCTGATTCCACTTGATCTTAAAATTGAAAAGACTCTGAGAGCTAATCGGAGAATGGTGAATACTGAAGGAGTTTAGAATCCAGCAGCTGCTGGAGACATTCATAACCAGCCAATTCATCCGGTTGGTCAGGAAACAGCGGATCAAACTACTGCTCGATTGACACGAGAAGAGCATGCCAGACAAGCTGCTCTTAGATAAGCAGAGAGAGATAATCGAGCTATGCAGGAAGCAGCACAACGTCTAGCTGATGCTGAAGAGCGACAAAGACAACTAAGAGATCAACCGAGACCATATGTGCCTGTTTGTAATGATCCTAAAGAAGAAGATGTGGCCTACTTTGAGCCAATTAAGACTGGTACCATCAGTCCACCAGAATTACGTCCGGGCACTAAGTTTGACATTACTAGTTCTATGATCTATCTGCTAAACTTGAAGTGTGTGTTCGCGGGTCCTTCTACTGATGATCCAAACATACACGTAATGAATTTTGTGGTGGTCTACACGTCGTATAATTTGCCTGGAGTTAACCAAGAGGCTATTCGATTGAGGTTGTTCCCATTCTCTCTAACAGGAGAAACTACTTTATGGTTGGCCGAGTTGCCACGAGGTTCCATCACTACTTGGCAAGAATTGAGAAATTAATTTTTGGAAAGATTTTTCCCACCTTCCAAGATACTGCAGTTGAAAGACGAGATTTATAATTTCAGACAGCTTTATTCTGAAGCACTCTATGAGACATGGCTGAGGTTCAAAAAGACGCTGCAGAATGTGCCTAATCACAGGATGAGTGGTAGGAATTTACTTGAAATCTTCTACAGGACTTTGAATGTCAACACAAAGGCGGTAGCAGATACTATCACTGGTGGAGCATTCATGAGTCTGAGATGGGAACAAGCTTCGGAGATATTAGATTGTGTCACTAAGACCAACCGAGGATGGCATACACGGGAGGCAAATATGCCGACTGGCACATATGCTATTGGAGCTTCAGTAGCTCAAAGGGCTTTGGATGAATCTGTGGCTCAAGAGGTTTCTCAGTTGAGGACAAAAATTGGTCTTCTGGCTAAACAAATAGCGGCCAGAGATGCTAAAAAGGTGCATGCTGTAGGTGCACAAAGTAAATCGGCTAGACATGATGATAGTGAGTCTGATGAAGAGGCTAAGTACCTAGATCGAGAAGTGGCGAGTTTTTGAGCCAAGGGCCAAGGGTCTAATCAATACTCTTGGTACTGAAGGCAAAGGAATCAAGGTCAAAACTATTATGGAGACAACTATGATAAATCGAGATACAGAGATCGTGAATGAGACCGTGATGGTGATTGGAGGCAGAAAGATGATAATAGAGAGAAGAATGACCTTTATGTACCACCAGGAAGACGTGGTGAGGAGTCTGGAAATTCAAGGATGGAGGCCCTTCTTAATAAACTGGTCAAAGGAGAAGAAAGCCAGGAAAATTGCTTGAAGGAGATTAGGACTGATATTTCGGGCATAAGTTAGAAAGTAGAGTCTCATTCAACTGCCATTAAATAGTTGGAGCAACAATTCAGGCAGATTTCATTGGCACTAAATCAACGTCAGCCAGGTACCCTTCCAAGCAATACCGTCCAGAATCCAAAAAATGATAGTCATTGTCTCGCCATTACTACTAGAAGTGGGAAGTGCACGACAGATCCACCTATTCCTGCCTACAGTGGTGTGACTATTGAATTGGTGGTTATTGATGTAGAAGCTGAGTTAGAGCCGGATAATTCAAAGGGTGACACGGTTCCAAATCATCATGATGATAGCGATAATGCAAAATCTGAGAAAAGTAAGGAAAAAGAGGTACCACAAGTGCTCAAAACTATCCCATGACCTCCTCTTCCCTATCCTCAAAGATTAAAGAAAAAGGCTGAGGAAGGAAAATATCAGAAGTTCATCACAATGTTGAAGGAGCTGTCAGTAAACATCCCTCTAGTAGAGGCATTGGAGCAGATGCCAGGTTATGCAAAGTTCATGAAAGACTTAGTGACAAAGAAGAGAACTGTCAGTTTTGAGCCAGCAGATAACATACATAATTGTAGTGTATTTGCTTCGCATTCCAGAGTTGAAAAGAAGGAGGATCCAGGAGCTTTCACAATTCCTTGTACTATCGGGTCCTACGACTTTGCTAAAGCACTGTGTGATTTAGGTGCTAGCATCAACCTAATGCCATTAGCTGTTTTCAAGAAGTTGGGGTTGGGAGCACCAAAACCAACCTCTATGAGACTTCTCATGGCTGATAGGACTGTGAAAAAGCCAGTGGGCATTCTGTACGATGTTTTGGTGAAGGTTCCATCTTTCATCTTTCCAGATGATTTTGTGATTCTCGATTGTGAAGTTGACTTTGAGGTTCCCATCATATTAGGAAGACCATTCCTTGTCACCGGTGGTGCTTTGGTTGATATGGAAACAAGGCAGCTGAAATTTAGATTGAATGATGAACAGGTTACTTTCAATGTATGTCGCTCAATGAAGCAGCCTAGAGATAAGCGGGTGATTTCAGTGATAGATGCGGTTGATGATAGTGTGGTTGTTGTGTATCTTGAAGAAAGGTTGGGAGTAGAACCTCTGGCTGTCGTGATCATGAATTTTGATGACAATGGTATTGAAAACTATGATGAGATGGTGGGTGCACTCGCGGGTAAAAGAGCATACACTTATGCTCCAAAGAAACTGGATCTCGATTTGAAGAATAGGGTAACTCCACCAGCTCGTCCGTCTGTTGAGCCGCCTCCAGTTTTAGAGCTTAAGCCTCTTTCGGCCCACCTGCGCTACATATTCTTGGGAGCCAACAGTACCTTGCCAGTGATTTTTTCTTCTAAATTGGTGGATTGGCAAGTAGAGGCTTTGGTTTCAGTATTGAGAAGATTTAAGAGGGCCATTGGTTGGTCTATTATTGATATCATAGGTATTTTACCCGGCATTTGCACTCATAAGATCCATCTTGTTCCTGAGTGCATACCTAGCATTGAGCACCAACGTCGTCTGAACCCACCAATGCAAGAGGTTGTGAAGAAAGAGATCATCAAGTGGTTAGACGCAGGAGTGGTTTACCCTATTGATGATAGCAAGTGGGTGAGCCCAGTTCAATGTGCCAAAAAAAAGAGGAATCACTGTAGTTCCAAACGACAAAAATGAGTTGATTCTAATGAGGCCAGTGACTGGATGGAGAGTTTGCATGGATTATCGAAAGTTGAATTCTTGGACTGAGAAAGATCATTTTCCTATGCCCTTCATGGACCAGATGTTAGACCTTCTTGCTGATAGAGGATGATATTGTTTTCTTGATGGCTATTCGGGGGATAATCAGATTTTTACTGCCCCCAAAGACCAAGAGAAGATCACTTTCACTTGTCCATACGGGAAGTTCGCATTCAAGAGGATGCCTTTCAGTTTATGTAATGCACCGGCCACCTTCCAACGCTGCATGATGTCTATTTTATTCGACATGGTGGAAGACACTATCGAGGTTTTTATGGACGATTTTTCTATTGTGGGAGACTCGTTTGATGGTTGTTTGGCACACCTTGACAATGTGCTACAAAGATGCGAGGAGTGCAACCTAGTGCTGAATTGGGAAAAATGTCACTTTATGGTCAATGAGGGTATCGTATTGGGGCATCAAATTTCAAAGAATGGCATTGAGGTGGATAAGGCGAATATTGAAGTAATTGAGAAGCTACCCCCACCTATATCTGTAAAAGGTATTCGAAGTTTCTTAGGTCATGCTGGTTTTTATAAAAGATTCATCAAGGATTTCTCCAAGATTGCACTTCCCTTGTGCAAACTTTTAGAGAAAGAGGTGAAGTTTGTGTTTGATGAAGGATGTCTTAAAGCATTCGAGTGTATTAAGGAGAAGTTGGTTTCAGCCCCTATTATTATGTCACCGGATTGGACTAAGCCTTTTGAGGTTATGTACGATGCTAGTGGAGTGGCTTTGGGTGCATTCCTTGGCCAAAGACGTGAGAAGATATTACATCCGATTTACTATGCTAGCAAAGTGCTTAATCCAGCTCAAAAGAATTATACTGTGACTGAGCAGGAATTGTTGGCTGTAGTATTCGCTTTTGAGAAATTCAGGTCTTACTTGATAGGTACTAAAGTGATTGTGCATACAGACCATGCAGCTCTTCGGTATCTTATGTCGAAAAAGGATGCCAAGCCAAGACTGATTCGGTGGGTACTTCTGTTGCAAGAATTTGACTTTGAAGTCAAGGATCGAAAGGGGACCGAAAATCAAGTTGCGGACCATCTATCACGCCTTGAGGAAGAGGGCATGCTTAAATAGAAGGATGATCTTGAGATTGATGATACTTTTCCAGATGACCAAGTACTAGCAGCATCCCAAGACTTAATCCCTTGGTTTGCTGATTTTGCCAACTTTTTGGCAAGTGATCTAGTTTTTACTAGATATTTTGGTAAACCCCCCCCCCCCAGTTTTACCTACTTGCCAATTACTCAGACTAGTATTCGACATAATTTTGTCCTATTCCCTATGGGATATACCCCAACCTAGTTGGGTTCTATATTTGATACAACGATAACATTATATTTTTTTGGAGGTATATTTTGGGCGACAGCAAATTTTGGCACTGTTGCCGGGGACTACGGTTATGGAGTTGATTAGTTTGCTTGTTGGAGTTGATTGGTTTTATTTTTTTGCACTATTTTGGAGGGCACACGCCAGTGCATGCCCAATACTAGGAGTCAAGGCAATCCCCTGATTTCACTTGATACTGAGATCAAACGAACACTGAGAGCGAATAAAAAAATGATGAATACCAATGGAGCTCAAAATCCTGCAGCCGCGGGAGATATTCAGTATCCAGCCAATTCTGCCAGTTGGTTATGAAACTGCTGAATAAGTCACTGCTCAATTGACGACTGAGAAAAATACAAGGCAAATAGCTCTTAGACAAGTGAATAGGGATCATCAAGGAATGCAAGAGGCAACACAACGTCTAGCTGCACTTAAAGAGGGACAAAGATGATTAAGGGTTAAACAACCCCTCAAAGACCATATGTGCCGATTTATGATGATCCCGAAGAAGAGGATGTGGCTTATTTCGAGCCGATTGAGACTAGTGTCATTATTCCACCAGAGTTACCTCAGGGCACTAAGTTTGACATTACAAGTTCCATGATCCACCTACTAAACTTGAAAGGTGTGTTCGTCGTTCTTCCTTCAGACGATCCAAACATGCACGCGATGAATTTTGTGGGGGTCTGCACTTCATATAATTTTCCTAGAGATGACCAAGAGTATATTTGATTGAGGTAGTTTTCATTCTCTCTAATAGGGGAAGCGACTTTGTGGTTGGCCGAGTTACCACTAGGTTCCATCACTACTTGGCAAGAGTTGAGAAATCAATTTTTGGAGAGATTTTTCCCACCCTACAAGATGCTACAGTTGAGGATGAGATTTATAACTTCAGACAACTACATTCTAAAGAATTTTACGAGACATGGCTAAGGTTCAAGAAGAAGCTGCGGAATGTGCCAAATCATAGGATGAGTGGTAGGAGTTTACTTGAGATCTTCTACAGGGCTTTAAATGCCAATACCAAGGTTGTAGCAGATACTATCACTAGCGGAGCATTTATGAGTCTGAGGTGGGAACAAGATTCAGATATTTTAGATTGTGTCACTAAGACCAACCGAGGATGGCATACTCAGGAGGCAGATACACCTGCGGGGATGTATGCTATTGGAGCCTCGACAACACACTGGGATTTGGATGAATCTGTAGCTCAAGAGGTCGCACAGTTGAGGACAGAAATTGGCTTGCTATCCAAATAGATTACAGATGAAAGTGCTGAAAAGGTGCACAAGGACAAATACCTAGGCATGATGATTATGAATCTGAAGATGAGGCTAAGTACTTGGATCTAGAGGAGGCGGGTTTTTGAGCCAAGGGCCAGGGGTCTAATCAAGAATCTTAGAACTCGAGGCAAGGGAATCAAGGTCGGAACTACTATTGAGACAATTACAAAAAGTCGAGATATAGAGATAGAGAACGAGATCGTGACGGTGATTGAAGGTGAAAGGATGATTATAAAGAGAAGAGTAGCACATATGTTCCACCGGGTAATCGCGATGCTGATTATGGAAATTCAAGAATGGAAGCCCTTCTTAACAAATTGGTTAAAGGATCAGAAAACCAAGAAAATTGCTTGAAGGAAATTAGGGAAGACATTTCGTGAATGAGTCAGAAAGTTGAGTCTCACTCAACTGCCATAAAATAATTGGAACAATAGTTTGGGAAAATATTGGTGACATTAAACCAACGTCAACCAGTCACCCTTCCGAGCAACACCATCCAGAATTCGAAGAATGATATTCTTTGTCTGGCCATTGCTACTAGAAGTGGGAAATGCATGACTGAACCATTTATACCTGTGGATAGTCGTAAGAATTATGAGCCGATGATAGTTGATGTAGAAACTGAGATAGAGCCAGATAATTCTAAGATGGATACATTTCCAAAGCCTCATGATGCTGGCGAAAAGGCAAAATCTGATAACCGGAAGGAAAAGAAAATCCAACAAGTGTTTAAACAAATTCCTCGACCTCCTCCCCCCTTTCCTCAAAAGTTAAAAAAGAAACCTGAAGATCATAAATACAAAAAATTTATATCAATGCTAAAGGAATTATCGGTAAATATTCCTCTCATCGAAGCTTTAGAAAAAATGCCAGGTTACGAGAAATTCATGAAAGATTTGGTGACAAAAAAGAGAACTGTCAGTTTTGAGCCATTAAACAATTTACAGCATTATAGTGCAATTACTTCTCATTCACTTGTCGAAAAAAAGGAAGATCCGGGGGCCTTCACCATTCTGTGCACTATTAGGGCTTGTAATTTTGTAAAAGCTCTGCGTGACTTGGATGCTAGTATTAACTTGATGTCGCTAGTTGTTTTCAGGCAATTAGGATTGGGAGCACCAAAACTGACTTCTATGAGACTCCTTATGGCAGATAGGACTGTGAAAAAGCCAGTGGGCATTTTGTATGATGTTTTGGTAAAGGTTGCATTGTTCATCTTTCTGGCTAACTTTGTGATTCTAGATTGTGAAGTTGATTTTGAGGTTTCTATCATCCTGGGGAGACCATTCCTTACCACTGGCCATGCATTGGTTGATATGGTAACTGGGCAGATAAAATTTAGGTTAAATGATGAACATGTTACTTTCAATATTTGTCATTCCACAAAGCAACCGAAAGATTTATGGGTGATTTTTGTAATTGATACGCTTGATGAGAGTGACATAGTTGTTCTGATTGAAGAAAGGTTGGGGGTAGAAGCTCTTGCGGCTGTGATTATGAATTTTGATAGCGATGGTATTGAGGAATATGATGAGATGGTTGGTGTGTTTGTTGGTAGGGGATCATACACTTATACTCCAAAGAAACTTGATCTCGATTTGAAGAATAAGGTGACCGCACCGACTAATCCTTCTATTGAGAAGCCTCCTATTTTGAAACTTAATGCTCTTCCGTCTCACCTTCGCTATGCATTTTTGGGAACCAACAACACCTTGCCTGTGATTATTTTTGTTGAGTTGGTAGAGTGGCAAGTAGAGGCTCTGGTTTCAGTATTGAAGAAATTTAAGAGGGCTATTGGTTGGTCCATTACTTATATTATCGGGATTTCACTCGATATTTGCACTCACAAAATCCATCTTGATCCTCAGTGCATACCAAGCATCGAGCACCAACGTCATTTGAACCCACCTATGCAAGAGGTTGTGAAAAAAGAAATCATCAAGTGGTTAGATGTAGGTATGGTTTACCCCATTGTTGATAGCAAGTGGGAGAGACCAGTTCAGTGTGTGCCAAACAAGGGAGGAATCACTATGGTTCCAAATGATAAGAATGAGTTAATCCCACTGAGTCCAGTTACTGGATGGAGAGTTTGCATGGACTATCAAAAGTTGAATTCTTGGACTGAAAAAGATCATTTTCCTATGCCTTTCATTGATCAAATGTTAGACCGTCTTGCTGGTAGAGGATGGTATTGCTTTCTTAACGGCTATTCGGGCTATAATCAGATTTTCATTGCTCCTGAGGACCAAGATAAGACCACTTTCACTTGTCCATATGGGACGTTCGCATTCAAAAGGATGCCCTTCGATTTATGTAATGCACCGGCCACTTTCCAGCGTTGCATGATGTCCATTTTTTCTGACATGGTGGAAGATACTATTGAGGTTTTAATGGATGATTTATCTATTGTGGGAGACTCATTTGATGACTTCTTGTCTCACCTTGATAATGTATTACAAATATGCGAGGAGTAAACCTTGGTGCTCAATTGGGAGAAATGTCACTTTATGGTGAATGAGGGTATCGTATTGGGGAATCAAATCTTAAAGAAAGGTATTGAAGTTGACAAAGCCAAGATTGAGGTGATTAAAAAGCTACCTCCACGTATTTTGGTTAAATGAATTTGAAGTTTCTTGGGGCATGCAGGTTTCTATAGAAGATTCATCAAGGATTTCTCTGAGATTGCACATCCATTATGCAAGCTTTTAGAGAAGGAGGTGAAATTTGTATTTGATGAGGCATGTCTAAAAGCATTCGAGTGTCTAAAAGAGAAGTTGATTTTAGCCCCTATCATTGTTTCACCAGATTGTACAATGCCATTTGAAGTTATGTGTGATGCTGGCGATTTGGCCTTGGGTGCAATCCTTGGCCAAAGACGTGAGAAGATTATACATCCGATTTATTATGCTTGCAAAGTGTTTAATCCAGCTCAGAAAAATTACACTGTAACCGAGTAAGAATTGTTAGCAGTGGTCTTTGCTTTAGAGAAATTTTGATTGTACTTGATTGGTACGAAAGTGATTATGCACACAGACCATGCAACACTTAGATATCTTATGTCAAAAAGGGATGCCAAGCCAAGACTGATTCGGTGGGTACTTCTATTGCAAGAATTTGATTTTGAAGTCAAGGACCGAAAGGGAATCGAGAATCATGTTGCAGACCATCTATCATGCCTTGAGAAGGAAGCCATTCTTAAATTAAGGGATGATATTGATATTGATGATACTTTTCTAGATGAGCAAGTTCTAGCAGCATCACAAGACTTAATCCCATGGTTTGCAGATTTTGCCAACTTTTTAGCAAGTGATTTAGTCCCAGAGGATATGTCGTATTAGCAAAGGAAGAGATTCATGCATAATGTGAGACAATTATTCTGGAATGATCCTTATTTGTTTAGGGTGTGTGCGGATGGCATAATTTGAAGGTGTATTTCGGAGGTCAAGATGATGAGTATTTTAAAAGCATGTCATTCATCTCCAGTTGGGGGTCATCATGGAGGTGCGCAAACTGCCCATAGAATCTTTCAATATGGCTATTCCTGGCCCACCATTTATAAGGATACTCATGACTATGCTCGAGCTTGTGACCAATGTCAAAGACAAGGGAACATCTCACGCAGACACGAACTTCCTATGACCACTATTCTTGAGCTCGAATTGTTTGATGTATGGGGAATTGATTTTATGGGCCCAGTTGGGAGATCACATGGGATGAACTACTTATTGGTGGCTGTTGACTATGTTTCTAAATAGGTGGAGTCAATTATGCTTCCTAATAACGAAGGAAGAAGTGTGCATTCTTAAAAAAGAACATCTTTTCACGATTCGGTACACCCCGAGTTATCATTAGTGATGGGGTCCTATTTTTGTAATCGACTATTTAAAGCCCTACTTGAAAAATATGGTGTCAAACATAAGGTGGAAACACGCTACCATCCTCAAACGAGCGGGCAAGTTGAGGTGTCAAATCATGAGATAAAGTCTATTTTGGGAAAGACAGCGAATGCCAGCTGGATCGATTGGGCAAGAAGATTGGATAATGCATTATGGGCATATCGAACTACATTCAAGACACCAATTGGTGCATCTCCATATCAGCTGGTGTTTGGTAAATCATTCCATTTGCCTGTCAAACTTGAACACAAGGCATTATGGGCACTGAAAAGCTTGAATCTAGAATGGAATGATGCGGCTAAAATGAGACTAGAACAGATGAATGAGATGGATGAATTTCATCTCCGGACTTATGAAAGTTCAGCACAGTATAAAGAAAAGATGAAATTATATCATGATCGGAGGATTGAGCTACGGGAGTTTCACCCGGGAGATTTGGTACTACTCTATAACTCCAGGCTTCGCTTGATTACTGGGAAGTTAAAGTCCAAATGGTCCGGATCATTCACGGTTGTTAGGGTGTTTTCGCATGGAGCAATCGAGCTGAAAGGTGATGATAATATTTTATTCAAAGTCAATGGGCAGCGTGTAAAGCACTATGTGGGAATCACGGAAGAAATAAGGATATGTGAAGATATTAGTCTTGACGAAGTCTGAGTAGTCAGGTAAGTTGGGTCGTGCCACGACGTTAAATCAGGCACTTCATGGGAGGCAACCCATAGGTTGGTTGGTGAAGTCTGAGTAACCAACCTAGCCACGTCGTGCCGTGATGTTAAATCAAGTGCTGCTTGGGAGGCAACCCAAGGTCTGATTTGGTTGTGGTCTGATCATATGAGGGTGCAGAGTTATAAGTTAGCTGAAATTTAAAATATTAGACTAAAAGTGTTCAGTTCAACCCACGGGGGTGACCCACAAATCGTGAGTCCACCCACGTGATGTAGGTTGATACCATGGTATTTAGAGTCAGTTGTCAAGTTCCAGTATTCAACCCACGACACTGACCCATGTGACGTAAGATCACCAACATGACGTGGGTGGGTATCACGAGATTTAAAAAAATTACTTACCTGCAGAACCCGACCCACGCCAGGGACCCACATGACATAGGTGAACCCACATGGCATGGGTTTGTGCCGTGAAAGACGAAACCAACCCATGAAGACCCAGAGTTTTGACCCTACTCAAACCCTTATATGTACCCAAACTCGAACTCATTCCACAGAAACCCTAATCCGATGGTACCATCTTCCAAATACAAATCCTTTTAAAAAATTTCATCAAATCTTTCACTGTAAATCTATCATTCCTTAAAAATCCAACATACCAACTCATAAATTCATCAATCCCCAACCTCCCATTGAGCTGAAATCCACCAAACCCATAATCCCAAATTTTCCAAAACCTAAAAAACCAAACCCGAATCTGACCTGGCCCACACCAGACCATCACCGACCAAGTAACCGACCCATTTGATCAGAATGCCATCAAAAATAAACTCCAAATGTGGAGATATGGGTTCATCTTTGAGAATCCAAACTAAAAAACCCAAAATTATGACATGGTTACGCGATGAACCTTCGGGGTCGAATAGTAGTGGGTCTAAGGAAGTGTTAATATTACTCAAGATGATTCTACACTTTTACCTAGCACAACAAGGCTACAAGCTAGTGCACAAGCTGCTGCCCAGGCTGCACATCAGCTACTTCACATCCCCTACAACCTGTCAAACTAGTTGCTCCTGTTTGATCTTCTGATTTCTACTCCTAGTATGATGAGGGGGCGGATAATTCTGCATCAGGTGATAACAACGAGGTTTATACATCTGGTTCTGTGGAGAATGCTGTAGGTACAGATAATTATACGTCAGGTGATAGTGGTACAACTGATGGTACATCTTTTGTATCCGATACTGGTGACCAAGGTTTAACTACCTCCTCACAAAGAGATTTAAAAGAACGTCGGGTCGTAGCTATGGTCCGAAGGGATGACAGGAGGTGGTGTGTTGAAGGTATGAAAGATATTTATGATAGGGATGCCGAACCAACCGAGTGGGGTACGTAGAGAAGAAATATCACGAAGGAGGCTTGGTATCGGATAGATGAGGTGATTGCACTACCTAAGATAAAAACATTATTTGATCGCTATGGATTTAGGTGGATCACGGAGCCTTTGGGCAGCTATAGACGTGAGTTGGTCCGTGAGTTTTATGCTTTATATGCTGTGTCAGTAGAGTTGATTACACCTAATGAGCAGCGATATCGAGACCAACCACCACTAACCCATATTTTAGTTCATGGCACAAGAGTCAACATATCCAAGTGGATTATCCATAGGTTCTTGTTTGGAGTGGGACGGGAGATTTCGGCAATAATTTTTGAGTTTAATCACCATATAGAGACAATGAAAAATAGGACTAAAATGAGGGACGCTGATCAACGATTGGAGTTACTGTGGTGGATTTCAGGTTACATACCGGAGGATTATGCATATGCTAGTTGGGTTGCTGGGAAGCTGGACATTAAGAAGTCCTCTCTTCACATTATAGGCCGATTTTGGTGGTTGGTTGTAAGGCACCGTTTGGGTCCAACTAATGCTGATAATTCACTCACACTTGATCAGGAAATTTTGATAGCAAGCATTTTGGCAGGTTATGATATTAACTTCGCTCGCTATATCATTGAGGAGATCTATAAGCGTGCTTTTCGCGACTTCACCAACATTCTTTTTCCATGTTTAATCCAGGGCTTATGTAATACTGCTAGTGTGGTCACAATACCTACAGTTGATCATGATGTTGAGGTGACCCGCATTGCTGATATAGGGTTAATGCAACAGCAGGGGGCTAACCCAGTTTTTTCTAGGAGGTCTCAACATTCCACATCATCTAGAGCGACCCTTTTTAAAGGACCTGGAGATAGAGAAGAGCCGGTTAGTACTCTAGCACCGATGAGTGTGCCTAAGACTGTGTGTGTACCTTCTGAGGGCATAGGCCCTGTGATCAATGATGAGGTTGCAGGAACTACAGTACCACCAGCCCTATATGGTATGGTCTCAATTTTGAGGGACTTTTTGCAGCAGTTGGTTGATAGACAGACTCAAATGTTTGAGAGATAGGCTCACACAGAGGCCTAGATGGCTATGTTGGTATCCCAGTTTAAGCCGAGGGTCAGGACCATGGTATAGGCCTCAGAAGCTAGAGTTGAAGCCCGTATGACTACGATCATAGATAGATTTATGAGAGAGCTTTACGAAAAGATTGATAGTTTTGAGAAATGGATGGCTAACCGGATAAGTTTGGCATAGATTCCTGATATGACAGGGTTGGCATAGGAGGTGGTTGCATTGAGGGAGGAGGTTAGAGCTTTGGCACCAAGCAGCACCCTTGTCATTTCACCTATGCCCGTTCTGGCCCCAATGAGGTCGGCTTTTGAGGTGGATTTATTTTCAGATGAGGAACCTCTTATTGAAAGGTTCTGGCGTCCACGTAGCCCGGAGGGTCAGCGGACGAGTAGCACAGATTTTGAGAGGGACCTGCAGAGGGCGATGAAAGCCTCCCGAGTTGAGTATCCCATCAGTCTAATATCAGAGAAGCAGAGAAAATTGGGAGCATCATCTAGTCGGCCACCTGCTCCTCTATTAAACCTCAGCATTGTGCCCAGCATGCCACGAGAGCAGGATGACCCGGCTATTGATAGGCGCACATCAGGCGTCTAAGGCGGCACAGGTATGTGTATTACCTCCTTGCCCTTATTATATTCATAGTTGTGCACTGAGGGCAGTGCACCATTATTCAGTTGGGGGTGGGGATATACCACCACTAGAGGGTTTTTGTTGGCGTGTTTCTTTTCCCTCGAGTGTGCTATCATAGTAGAACCGGCATATTTAGGTTGTTATTTATATTATTTATGTGTTTTCATGTTTAATTAGGAGTAAAATAGGGAACCTTAGTGCAGTCAAGTTTTGAACAAGTTTATGATAATGATACACTAAGATTGTTTAAAGGACACCCCTCCTGAACATTTTATTTTGAACTCTGTGTGTAGTATGTTAGTTTGTGACAGTTGTTGGATCTTGTTATGGCATTAGTATTTTAGGCAGCATGACTATAGCTAGCAATGCATCAATTGGATCTGTAGTAGTTGATAGTGTAACCCTGTGCTATGTGTGTGTGAGGTCATTATCTAGTTCACTTTGTGAGTGCGATCCAGAACTTGCCTGATTAGTCTTGCCTAGGTTATAGGATAGTGGTTAAGAAAGGATCATAGGCCATTTTTGAATAAGTCCAGTTTTAGCCTAAATGCCCGACCAAATGAATTAAGTATCCGTTGATCCTGAGTTTAAGCCTTAATTGACCTATTTCGTTCATTAGCCTATTGACCTTCCCATTTTGACTTACAATGAACCTATCTTGGCCCTGGTCCCTCCTTGGAAATTATGTACCTCAACTCAGACAAATCGCTTAAGTTGAGGGTGGCTATTATAGGAGTGCATAGTTTAGCTTGAGTATGAAGAAGGGGTTAGAAAAAGAAAATGAAAACAGAGTTAGGTGTGAACAAAGAAAAAAAAAAGTGAAATAAATAGAAATTGCAAAGAGAGAAAAAAAAGAGAAAAAGAGAAAAAGAAAAAAAAAAGAAAGTATGTTTTGACAATATGAAGAAAATCACACCCAAAATCTGAAAATGAAAGAAGGAGAATAAGGGAGAATAAAATAAGAATGGTTGGAAAGTGGAGCCAAAAATAGTGTTGTGTCTAGGAGGGTTGAGTCACTGTATCCATATGTACCACACCCGTCCTCAAGCCTACATTACAAGCCAATGAAAGTCCTATAGTGATTCTAGTCCAACTGTCCAAAAAACTAAGGTATAGAAAATAAGGGCGCCTATGGTATTTCATGCACACTGTTTGAACTTATTTTTGAGAGAAAGTGTTTTGACCCAGTCCATACTCTGATATTCAGTAGCATACTTTGAGTGTAAATGACTTCTTTGTTGTGAGAGTACATGGTTGCATTGTTAGCTACTATTTGTTTGGATAATGTCATTTGCATATATGCTTAGTTATTTGCTCATAATTTGATGCCATTACTAGATCCTTTCTGTGTCATGATAATATGCTCTATGTGTACATATCGTGGTTTTGATTTGCAAATAGGAGGGATAGGAGAAGTTTTGATGCCAAAAATAATAAGTCGACTGTCGTAGGTCTCTTAGGTTTCTCTTAGTTAAGCATCAAATGTGTTTGTTTTGTTTTGTTTGCCTGAGGACATGCAAATGTTCTAAGTTGAGGGTGTTGATGTGTCGTGGTTTCATGGCACTTTAGATGCTTAAAACAAGGAAAATATGCAATGACTCGAGTATGTTTAGTTAGTATGATGTGTTTTCTGTTCTATATTGCAGGAGAATAGGCTTTTGGAGGCAAAATGGACAAATAGGAAGAACATGAACGAGAATGAAGTATTTGAAGACGAAAGAGTCAAGTCAGGACCAGAGGATTGACTCACGACAGGACTCATGCCACGTGAGTTGACCTATGTCACGTAGGTCAGTGCCATGGGTCGACTCCTGAGAGTTTGTCAAGTGACCTTATTTCCACGTGAGTCGACCTATGTGACGTAGGTATGTGTCATGGGTTGACTCCTAAAGATTGTGAAGAAGCCTGATTCTCACGGCAGGGACCCACATAATGTGACTTGGTTCCACGATACCAAGTCACAGTACCGTGGAAAAGTGCTTACTCTGTTTTCCTGTTTTGTTTAGGATAGGATTCACCTTGTATCTATAAATACCCTTTTATTTTCCTATGTTTAAGAGTTAGTTAGTTACATTATTTTTTATTTCTATTACATTGTTTTTGAGTTCATAAACACATTATTGATTTTGTAATCTTGGAACATCAATTCGAGGGTTTTTATTCATATTGAGATTTTAGAGTCTTCTTCTTATTGTGAGTTTACAATTATGTTTTCTTCATTGAATTCTTCTTGTGTTCTTGCAACCATGAGTAGCTAAACTTGTCAACTAGGATTGTGTGAACATGAGGAATTAATGAAACGGGTTAAGTGCAAAGCAATTCTGAACCGTTGTGAATGCATGTATTGTTATTACCTTCATTATAATTGATCTTCTAATGGTTGAAAATGTTAGAAACTCACCTTTATTCTAGACTTGCTCGAGAGAGAGAGGTAGAGATTGGGAAAAAGGAATAACAACAGAGATTTGAAGCTATCAACCTTTATCTAATAACTTGAGCCATAACAGGAATAGTTATCTGAGATCCAGGAAAAGGGTTAGTAGTGCGACACTCGAAAATCGAGAAGAGAAGAGTTAAATTTGTCTAACCAAGGTCGAGAGATATTTAGATAAACTTAACTTGTTATATTTTGTATGCAACACAATGGGACAGTCCTGCCAGTACAAGTAACCGGTGGAGTTAATGAATCATTGGGGATGACAGTCCTAGTGTATTTTTCATATTGATTACAAATTTGAAAATAAAAAATCATTACTGTTATTAATTACTCACACACACACACCCCAGTTTTACTTACTTGCCAATTACTCAAACTAGCATTCAACATAATTTTGTCCTATGCCCTGTGGGATCGAACTTAACCTAGTTGGGTTCTATATTTGATACAGTGACCACATTATACTTTTCTGGAGGAATATTTTGGGCGACATCACAAAGCTGCATACCTGTTTGAACAAGGTAGTGGATCAACTTGCCTAGTTGAAGGGTGGACGACACAACTTGAATTTGATATGCTATTTGAACGGGTGACGACCCAACTTATCTCTTTGAAAGGCGGATGACCCATCTTGATTTTCATATGTCATTTGAACGGGTGACGATCCAACTTGAATGATAGGCCATTTGAATGGGTAACGACCCAACTTGAATGGGTGACGAATAGTTAAACTAGACATAGTCTCCAAAGCTTGAGGTGTATGGTCACTCAGATTTGAAGGAAAGGAAAAGCTACCGTAGGTGTGAGTTTAGAAATACACCGAAAGTGAAACTGAAACCAAAACATTCCAAAATACCCATATGCTTTCTGGTAGAGGTGTGGTTTGATGGTGGTGGTAATCTTCCTTTTAGCTCGTGTTCAAAGAGTTTTATATTCCTCTTCGAACTACGTCCCGATTTGCAGCTAAGAAAAAGTTTCACCTTGTGCTAGGTCCTTTTTGAAGTCATCCACACCTGTGGTTTTGGTTTGAGATTTTCATCCTTCTCGAATTCTCCCAAAGATATCTTGAAATGAGATTGTCAGTAGTAAAATTAATTCATGTGGAGAGATAATGTCTTTACCTTAATTTCTTACTGTGCTACCTTTCTCTTGGCGCAACCTTCATCATATTCCACGTATGACACTTTTTTTGACAAATTTGTTGACCCCCCTCAACTTTTTAGGCACTTTTTTTGGGATAAACTTGTAATTTTGGTTTGAGAATTTCATTCTCTTGGATGTTTCTCGACAAACTTCAAAATAAGAGTGTTAGTAGAAAAATCAATTCATGAAGGGTAGATAGTTCTTTCATCAAACCTTCACTTGGGTTGATTTCTAAAAAAGTAATGTCATCTTCTCTCGTACCTATTTTGAAAGATAACATCTTTCACAAAAGTAGACACTACAACCTTTTTGGTTGTTGGATATGATGATCCCTTTGAGGATTAAATAATTTTTCAAAATGGGGTGGCCCTTTGGAACACCGACTATATTTTGAGTAGGATGGTCCCTACAATCGTATAATATTCTATTTGATATGGTAACCATCTCGGTTATCCATAATGATGTGAAAATAAGAATTCTTTGAATATGATATCCCTTCAGCAATTGAACATTTTCAAAATGGGGCGGCCCTCTACGACATCGACGATATTCTGAATAGAACGGACCCTGCAACCATTTAATCATATAGCATAGGGTAAGTCTTGCGCATCATCCTACTTTGGATAAAAGTCGGCTTATAGACATCCTTAGGTTTGTCCACCTGTAATGGTTGGACGGCCAGATGACCCTCTTGGCAATGATATACAATGGATATGTGATGAATATGTAATAAATATGGATATGTGTATGAACATGCTATGGACATGTAATGAATATGGATATGATTTTGAATATGCAATAGATATGTAGTGAATATGGATCTGATTTTTAATATGCAATGGATATGTAATGGATATGCAAAGGATATGTAATGGCCCTCTCGGCAATTGCGCATTAGCCTCCTCTGATTTTGGTGTGATTTATGGATATCTCTTTTTGACTTCATTCTTGACGTAATAAAAATATCATGTCCCTTTCGGTGGTTGCGTATCAGCCTCCTATGATTTTGACGTAACTTATGGATATCTCATTTTAACATCATCCTTGACATAATGAAGATATCATGGTCCTCCCGGCGATTGCGCATCAGCCTCCTCTGATTTTGATGCGACTTATGGATATATCTTTTTGATTTCATCCTTGACATAATGAAGATTTCATGGCCCTCTGGGCGGTATGAATGCAATGGCTCTCTCGGCGATATGAATGCAGTGGCCCACTCGGTAATAATATAAATATGAATGAATATGCAATGGCCCTCTCGACGAAAGTAAGTATGCTATGATCTGTGTGTACTTGCACTTAGAACACACGGTTAGTAGACATATTGTCGCTTTAGCTAGCGACTTTAGTCAAAAGTAAAGACAGAACTTTAGAAAAATTTGTCAAAGAATGAATACCGTCCCTTTAGGAGGATCATTGTGGATGTGTTAGTCTATCAGAAGGACAATGTCTGGTGGAATTTTTAAGGTCTTCCTAAAAAATTCTGCCCCAGTAACCTGCTTCCAGGAAAATCCCACATTGTTGATGGGGAAAAATTGTCAACTTATGCCATTTCTAGGCTTTCTCTAAACTTGGCACTCTGATTGAGAATATTTTATCGTTATCTTGAACCTTGGCTTGTCGGAGAAAATATCTTCTTGTGGATTTTTTAGGTCTCCTCAAAAATTCTGCCCCAGTTTCTGTTACAAAGAGAAACAAAAAATCTTAAAGGGAATATGACCAAGCCATGATGGTGCCTACGGATCCTGTTGAGCTAGGGATCAGGTCAGACGTAGTTCCAACTACTGGTGCAAGAACCTGAAATGAAACTATTAGTAGCCGATGCAGTATAAACATGAATCCAAAAGAAGAGTAACAAGATCTATTGGTCATATTTTGGGGCGGACAACCCAATTAAGCAAAATAGGCATCTTACCCTTGCCAGGTTAGCCTATTGGTCACGTTTTTAGGGCGGACAACCCATTTTAAGAGAAATGCAACTTTGTTGGTGGACACCAAGTTACTTTGAAAGATATTAAGGGTGGGCGTCTGCCCATTCTAAAAAATGAAGGGAAGAGAATCAAATCTCAACCGCAATTGGTACCAACTGTTAGTATTTGCATGGAAATTCTTCTCATTTGCTTCTCATTATCTGAGACTGCTTTGAGGTAATTCCAATATCTTTGAGTTGTACCTTAAATACACCTAAGTATCGATAAGATTTGTGCTCATTGCTTCAAACAAAGGTGTTGAACTACACCTACCCTCATCCTTCAAGTGCCCTCACCACAAAGAATGTCCTATTCCACACTCATTTGAAGTATTTGATTTGAGGACTTTTGCAAAGTGCTCTCACAATCAGAAGGATGTTCAAAGCATGCGATTGAGATACCATATGCTTGGCCTTTATGTAATTCTCCACTAATGTGAGAATGCTTAGAATAAGATCACGTAGGGCTTGTTATTGGCTTATAATGTAGGCTTGGGAACGGGTAGGATATTCATTTGGGGGTAAAAGTGACTTAATCCCTCCTTGAACATTGCACTGATTTTGGTGCTTTTGACGTTTGTTCACCTTTTCTGCTCGTTCTTCTTTGCTGTCCCTTTTCTTTTTGTATGTTGTTCTGACTTCTTTTGGATCTCTCTTACTTTAGCCTTTTCTCCTTTCATTTCGAGGAGTTTTTCCTTCTTCTTTTAAAGTTTCTCCCTTTTTTGTTGGAGTGATTTCTTCTTCTTTTTTTCATTGAGACTTCTCCATGTTTTGTGGGAGCTTTTGACTCTTTTCCTTTTCTTTTGAGGTCGTTTTTGCATTCTTGACTTCAGGGATTTTGCATCTTTTGCTTTTGGCAGCTTCAAACTTGATCTTAGTCTATACTTTGCACATTTGCAACATGCTCAAGGAGGTCGGGCCAAGAAAAGGTTAGTTCATGTAAGCACTCAGAAAGGTATAGGCTAAGATGTGGTTGTCCAAAGGATAGGCTTTAGGCTCAAAGAGGGATATGTTATAGATTAATGTAATTTGGTAGGCATTGAAAGGCACAATCGTGTCAAAGAAGGCCTACGATCCTTTCTCAAACCAAGCATTACCCAGTATTTCGCCTCAACAAACATTCAAGCCAAGTTCTAGATCATCAATGCAATGCAATTGAATTAAATCTAAGAACTCACCACACAATGCACATGAAGCAATAAAGTTGGTTTCATTCTTATGTTGGATACATGCAAGGAACATTTTTTGAGAGATACAAAAGTATGATGAGAGGTACCAAAAGAATCTATGGTTTACCACGAAGTTAGTCCTCTCTATCAAATTAATTAATTTTTCCACATGCATGTTCCTAACCATATTGGCACCAGTCAAGTCAAAGACACGATCTTAAAAAGAATGATTTTTTTTTTAATAAGAGGTACTGAACCTGAGGAGGTCTGCCCATGTATCTCGCTCCAAAGAAAGAGAATCAGGTGTGTATAGTTCGTGCAAATATGATAAAATATATGCACAAAAGTAATGCAAAGGTATAGACAAACTCAGAATGGCGCCTTCTAAGCTTGATGTTTTTAGCTGGAAGGCATCTACATCATTTGAAAGGATTATTGCAGTCTCCCAGTTTTGTTGTGGGGGCCATTTGTTCTTGTGATCATCACCCATTATTTTGAGTGACAATATTGCGGTGTCCTCTCAGTTATCCGTGAGGACACTTATTGTTGGTTTGTATAAGTGTGGTTCCATACTTTCTTATAAAAACCACTTGTCGTTGGAATGTTCTTCCAAAATATTTTAGGAGAATAGGGAGTTTCTCGAACATCTGCGAAAATCGTATATTACATTGCATTGATGATACGAAATGCGATTACATGGAAAGAAAGCAATAAAGTGCAATTACAAGAAAACAAAGCACTAATCATAAGATTTAAAGATGCCAAAAGTGCGACTTCCACAAAGCTTCATTCTTCTTCGCAACCGATTATACCGAAGGCCTACTTCTATGGTCGGGTTGTGCGTTTTTGTTCAAACTTTGCGGAGATGACACAAAAGGTATCACCTTGTTATCAATAAGGTCTTGCACTTTATTTCTGAGGGTGACACATTTCTCGGTATCATGCCCAACTATTCCTGAATGGTAGGCACATCGTTTGTTCGGATCATACCACTTAGCTGAAGTATTCACAGACTTTCCTTTTATGGGATGTAGAATCCCTGCTACTTTCAGCTTTTCATAAAGTTGAGCCAATGGTTCTGCTAGTAGAGTGAAGACTTTGGGAGGCTTTCTTTCAAAGCTGGTGCAAGGTGCACTATTTTGAAGATTTTGTGGTGAATTCAGAGAATGATATACTAGATATGGCCCATAGATAGGGCACATCATTTAGGGAGATTGAGGTTAAAATAGTGGTGAAGTAAGGCGTGGAAAATATTTTCTATACTGGACATTGGGCTAGAACTGGGACGATCGTTGATGATATGACATACCTCTTCGTGTCATCAATCCCACGATCTCTTTCTCTTTTCCCTTTTTATTCTCGAGAGAGCCAAATTGAAAGGCCTTTAAGGGATTGTAATGTTACCAAACTTGTTATTTTTCCAGTCTTGAGGTCATCTTCGATTCTTTCCCCTACCTTGATAACTTCATTGAAGTTTCTGTGTCCATTACAATCAATCTTTCATAGTAGTTTGAGTCTTGTGCTTGAATGAAGTGGGTGATCATCTCTTGTCCATCCATGGGTGGGTGGACCTTATATGCTTCTTTCCTCCACCGTATAGCATATTCTCGAAAGAATTCAAAGGGATTTTGCTTGAGCTTCCTGATTGAGAGTCTATCATGTGTGATCTC
Organism: Capsicum rhomboideum; assembly: GCA_031232105.1. Classification (NCBI taxonomy): domain Eukaryota; kingdom Viridiplantae; phylum Streptophyta; class Magnoliopsida; order Solanales; family Solanaceae; genus Capsicum; species Capsicum rhomboideum. The sequence continues at coordinate 15,787,185 of CP124712.1, forward strand.
AGCATGAAACCTGTGTTGGTCCATAAAAGTTTTTCCCAAATCATCCCATGTATGGCATTTGGTCGCATATTGCTTAGAATACCACTCTAATGCTTTGCCAATCAAGATTTGAATGAAAATTTTGATTCTTATCCTTTTGTTCTCCCCTACACTAATCAATTTCCCACAATAAGCTACCAAATGAGAGTAAGGGTTCCCTGATCCATCAAATTTTTCAAACTCTGGAATCTTGTAGCCCAATGGAAACTCTGATTTGGAAATCTCACCCTACTATTCATACTTCACATTCTGATTGCTATTGACCTCAGAATCACCTTTCACCACATCTTCTAATTCATTGAGCTTCCTGTCCATTACTTCATTATCACTAAATTCGACATCTCTTTCAGTCTCACCATAAGGATCCGTATCTAGATAGCTCAGTTGCTGAATCCATGCAGCAACATAAGTATGCAAAAGTGGAACATGGTGTGTCATTGATACATTCTGACCATTTGGGGAAGCAAATGCTTTCATAGAGGGAGCATGAATGAGCGGAGTATCTTGAATTTGTGGAGGAGTGGTGAAGTGATTTCCCTTGTCAACTTCATTCGGAAGTGGCATAGGCCTTTCTTGATGAAAATCAAGAACCGTGTTCATACTTGGTGGGAGCTATGAAGATGCATTGTTTTATGTTACCATGGAACTTAATTCATCCACTTGCTTTTCAAGACGGATAGTGGCTTCCAAGTATGATTCTGATTTTATTTAAGTGGTAGAGTCAGTTGCGACGGGCACATTAGAGATGGTGTTGATTGAACTGGCTTCCATGTTGAAATGGTTTCTTGAAACCACTTCGCCTCGATCGTTGATTACCAACACAAATCAGCCTCTCTAAGAGAGAAGAATAACTCAAAAGGAAAAATGTTAGTTTGTGGATCACAATAATTAACCCAAGATAATATAAAGCAGAAACACTTGTTTTGCTTTAAACAGTAGACTTATCCAAAATTCGAACAAAGAGGCACCTAAAAAAGATGGCTAAATGTACACGATTGTGACCTTTTGACAGGTTTTCGGACTTTCGTGATAAGAAGCAAAATGTATCATGTGCTTGAAGAAATGCATGAAGACTGGAAGATTGAACGCGAACTGACTTTCTTATTTGTATCTATTGAAAAATCATTTGAAAGTGATGGACATTTGGATAATTGACCATGATTGGATATTTTGAAAACATTGACGTTGTCAATGTGAATTGGACAATGACCCTCTTTTTGAAATGTTATAAAGTAGAAACTATCGATTTCGAACAAATTTGAGGATCAACTTTTGAAAAATGTTTTAGGAAGACTCACATTTTGAGTTTATTTGCCCAACGATGTTCAAAAATTTGTACAAGTCATGTTTAAAGCAAATATGTGCTTTAAACACGCAATCACACAAGCATAGATGAAGCAAACCATGTATCATAGTATATAGATAACATATAACACGTTCTATCATACATGTGACCTTTTGAGCCAAAGGTAAGCCTAACGATTGAAGGATGCGTATGCCGTTTGTGAGACATTCCATTGCCCCAAAAATATTTATACAAATTTATGAATAAATCAAATAGGGGTACAAAATGAGGAAAGGGAATGCATAAATAAATGTCAGTCCCACGCAAGGGTAGAATCCTAAACTAGGTCGCCATGGAAAGTTCTTCAATCTCGGACTTCTTGGACTTCTTGAAACTCTGAACGCCTTCCGGATGAAGATCTTTAAACCAAGCAACTACCTAAATATTTCCTAACCCTGAGGGACAATGGTCCGTATACATTGGCATCACATCCTTCAATTAAACAAATAAGGGATGATTGTCTTTTCGGACCAGGGTCCCTTTTCGACACAAGGTGGTCTCACTAATAGATCTGATACATCTTGGGTATTGGATCACTTAGGTCAAAATGCCTATTCAATAGGATTTGGTTTCACTCTAACCTAGTTAACTAGAGTGGTTTGTTCTAATTTTCTGGGAACCCGAAATGGACTTATCGGGGTAACACACCAAGTGACTGTTGACCGACTAAAATCAACCACTTCATTTGGAAGTTCAAAGAAAGTTAATGTGTTATACGGAAGGGCGGGTGCAGATACCCGCATAACCGCCCTTTTTCCTAATGCCTAATATATTTTCAGGGAGGCGGAAGATGCCATGAAAATACAACAGTCGATATATTATGAAAATTTAACAAATAATGAATGCATGACTAAGTAATGTAAACAATATACAAGATACAAATAATCTACAAAATATACAAGGCAACGCTAAAATTGTAAGAAGTAAGAACTCCTCAATTGAAAAAATAAACTCATAATGGTTAGAACCTTTATAATCTCTAGTGGAATCGCCATTCTGTCACATTCTTATTTTCATAAGGCGCAACTTCGAGACTCAAAAATAATTTAACAATTGTTTAAAACCTTTAGAGAGTCACCACCTAATTTTAGGAAAACTAGAAAGCCAATTAATTAAATTAAAGAAAAATAATCTGCGAAACCAATTTAATTTTAGGTAAGGGTTCAGGTTATTCCAAAGGGAAGGTGATAGGCACCCTTTGAAATCCACGAAGGTGGGTCTCGACTGAACTCATTTTTTCAATTGAGGAGAAGATAAAGTAAATCATTTGCATGTATAAGAAAAATAAAAACATGTACAAAATAAAGTAATGAACAAATAACAAAGGAGGCCTAATATTTGCCTATCGTTAAACAAAATAAATAAATACAATAAACAACTCAAAATGATCCTCGAATTTTGAATTCGAGTGTCTTCTTCGGGAAGAAGCTCCATGTACTTGTAAAAACACTTGGTAAAAGTGTTAGTAATGAATAAATATAAATCAAAATAAATCAATGAAGTAATAAACAAAAAAAGTAAACTCCATCTTATATACATGGGAGGCCTTGGAAATCGATGAAAATTTCTACATCGGCCAAGTATTGAAACTTGAATAAAACAATTGAATTTAAAATAAAATCCGTCTTTTAAAAAGGGGAGGCCTCGAAAATCCGACGGAGAGATTTTATCATTGGTCAGGTTCTGTTCGGATTAATAAAATGCCAAAAATATTAGCAAAGGACAAAATACTGCATGGGAAAATCCATAATTGCAATAATTACATCATCAGTAATGAATTCCTCCAAAAATAACAATCACAATATGAAGCTGTTTTCAAGAACAAACTAAAATTCAGATAGTACAACATTTGAACATAAGTGATGAACAATATAAGATCCAAAAATATCATGAAAAAAAACATCCAAAATAGAAAATTTAGAAACCAAATAATGAATATAGGAAATTGGTACATGGATTATCAGAAAATGGTACAAAACCAATGTAAAATAGATCAATATAACTATAAGCCATGGCCAAAAAAAATGAATCAACAACATGAAAATGAAACAATATAGTAGAAAAAAAATAAAGTGGAACGACAATGAAATAGAAAAACACCAGAAAACATCTGAACCAAAATTCAGTCAAGCATTTCACCCATTTAAAACCTAAAACAGAAAATGAAAATACCGTTTCCTGAAAACTCACATGAATCCTTGGCAAAATAAGCTCCGGCCAGATCCGGAGGAAGGGAAATAAGGCTTATCGGAGTAAAGTGTTTGCCGACCAGATCTTGTTTTATCATTGTTGTGGTGTTGTGATGCTCCGCGTCGTGGATGTGTTGGACGTTCGTTTGTGTTGGTGTTGTTTTGTGGTTTGTTGATGGTTTCCGGTGGTGGAGCTTCAGTCTTGACTCGTCGGAGGCCGACTGTTGCCTGGTCATCAACGATCGTTTTTAAAAAAGGGAAGGAGGATATGGGTGATGCTTGGCCGATTGTTGTTGAACGGAGTTCATTGGAATCCGACAAAGGAGAGGGTTGGACAGTAACGAGAAAGGGAGAACAAGCGAGGTGGGGGTGTTTGGGTGATGGCTATTTTGTGGTTGTTTGCTCCGACGAGTTTGACGGAGAACAATGAAGGGGAAGAGGGAATGAACGGCAGTGGGTTCTTGGTGGTTAGAGCTCGTCGGAGCATTGGTTACTCCGGTGAGAGTAGTGGTCGGAGAAGGAGGGGCTGTTCAGTGGTGTAATAGTGGTCTGGTAGTGTTCCGATCGTGGTGGGTCACCGGAAAAAGGAAGAGGATAACAACTGGATTGCAAAAAATAGAAAGGAAAATATCTTTTTCGGCTAATGCCAATTTTAGAAATTTTCACCACCATCAATTGTGAAGGGAGTAGGTTAGTTTTATAGAAAAAATCAAAATCACTCAAGAGTAAAACCGTGCTCAATACCATGGTTTTGAAAAATTATGGGTTATCCAAAACCATGAGTTATCCAAAATAATGACTATTTGATCTTATCCAAAACTATGGATATTTAACTTATCTGTGCAAAAATATCTTCTCCGTCTTTTATGAATTAACGAATTGTGATAAAAATAAATTAACAAATGTATTTAATGCCAGATAAGAATATGGTTTGAGTTTAAAATAAAATTGACGTCTCATGATTTAATAAAACTCAAACAACATTTGTTTATAAAACGAATGTGTAAAAAAAATCAGTGACTGTCAATAATTAAAAATTGTAATAAATTAATAAATATCCTAATATTTTCAAGAAAGAGAATAATTATCAATAACTTGTGTTAAAATTTAACAAAGTATGTTAAAATTGAATTTTATGCCCTTTAACAAATAAAAAGCACAAAAGTGTTCATTTTAAAAATGTCGGTCCAAAATTAGGTGTCAACACGTGCGATTACAAAAACCCTAATGGACTCTAAAATTACAGCAATTGAACAATGCCTCGACAAACGAATTGTCCAAGTCACCTAAGAACAATTGTGTAGCTTAAGAATTGACTCCACAAAACTAGCAATCCACAGACCTGAGTCGAGTAGCACCCCGATGATTGGTAGATCAACAATACCTGCTGCTAAAGAAAATACACTACCTATTCAACTGGCCAATCAGAATCATCCAACAAATGGTAATTCCCATTTGATAGTACCAAGGCATGCAAAGATGAATTTTCCTACGTATAATGACACCAAAGATCTATTAATTTGGGTACAACTTTTTGAAAATCATCATACAACAGAAGCAAAAAAGGTTGAAGTGACTGAATTTCACATGCTCGGAGAAGCACAAAGATGGTATCCTCAGCTTAAACGAGCAAAGGGCCTAATGAGTTGGGAAGAATTTCAGAAATGTTGTTTCCAGCGATTTGGACTTTCTGAATGCAGGAAACCGATGGGCGAATTAGTCACGCTTCAGCAAACTGATAGAGTCGGAATTCATCAATGTCAACTTCAAGAAGAGTTGGCTAGGGATGGAATCGGATAATTAAGTTGATACGATTCCAGATTTTCTAGATGACTGTCATATTTATATTTCTTCACCTTTTTTGCCTTTTATAGTGACGACATATCCATTTGGTATGGGGATAAGGAACAATAATTTCGAAATAAACAGAATTATAGGCATTTGATTAAAGATATTAATTAGTCCCGAAATTATTTATCATAATTAATATCATGGAATATTTCAACCCATAAAATAGTTTTGTCTATCTAATCCCTATTGCCCAACGGCCCAATTATCTTGTTTCTTTTCCCTTTTCCCTACTTAAAATTGCAATTAGTGATGAACCTATCGAATTTTAAAGGTCAATAGTGCTTAAAATTTAAGGAGCATACTAATGGCATTCATCTTCAACATTAATAGCAAATTAATGAACCTATAGAAGATTAAGAGTTATCTTTAACATTTAACATATACTCCTATATGACATTTCAAATTCATAACCCCCAATAATTAACATGCTATAAATCACATTTTTCCTCTCTTTTTTTTTTTGTTCTCAATAAACTTCATTTTCCTTACTTGATACTCCCCCCGTTTCATTTTACTGGACATGTGTTGCTTGGCACACCCTTAAGAAAATTCTAACTATGGGTGCATTTTACTAAATTAACCTTATTAGTTATACTTTGAAACTCTAAATTTGACTATTATTTCTTTATGTCGTTATTTAATTGAGATAAAACACTATTACCCCTTTGAACTATAGGCAAAGTTGCTACGACACACCTTAACTTCAGCGGGTCATATTACCCCTAAGCTCAGTTTTACTGTATTATTGTCCACCTTTTATGCTTACGTGGCCTAAAAACATGCAATTAAAGTGTGTCGTAAAAGGTGCCACGTAGGCACAAAAGCTGCCACGTAATGGACAATAATACAGTAAAATTGAGTTTAGGAGGGTAATAGAACCCCAGAAAAATTAAGGTGTGTCCTAGCAACTTTGGCTACAGTTTATTGGGGGTAATAGTGTCTTATCTCTATTTAATTCTAAGAGTAGAAAAGGAAATATATTACAAATTTCTCTTGATTTCATAAAATGGACAAAGGGGCCAAGTAAAACGGAATGGAGGAATCGAGTAGTAGACTATCCCTCGTGTTTATTGTTTTTGACGTGATTTAAAGCTAAAGCAACAATTAAAATAGGATGGATGGAGTGAGAAACATGTCCTTGGACGTGGCTTTAGTTTGAAATTTTGCTCTACCAAAGCATGCAAAAAGCAAGATGGCACTGTTTGTGGAATGTAGATGCTGAACAAAGTGATGGACATTTTTCTTTTACCCCAGTACCAGAGCTTAAGTTTATTTATCCTATATTTATGTTATATATTCCTTTATTCATATATATGTCATTCCATATAATAATTTCTTCCATGTATTTTCTATGTATTAAAAAATTCTGGATAAACAAAAAAAAATTATGTTTAAATGTATGAACGTGTTCGTCTTTTGGACGAAGCCAATACATATCTATGATACTAACTACCCGTTTAGAAAGAATGGCAAAATATGTTAGATTTTCATTAAGTGTGACCCACACATTACTAATTGATTTTATAGTTATGTATATTTAATTGTATGCATATATATTTCAGCATTTGTAAAGTCTAATAGCTGGTATCAAGAGCCACCCTCTGTGCTATGTTGATTGATGCATACTATGACTGCATGAATTAATTAAGTTGTCACGTTATGGAGAATTTTTTTTTGATTTTCGTATGATAAGTTCATGGAATATGGGTAGCCTGCTTTGGGGTTTATGTTACTGGCGACCTGTGAATTAAAAACCGGTATTGTTGATAATCTAGTCAATATTAGTATTTAGAATGCGGGCAAACGTGTTGAGAAATAAAGTCTTATGCTTATGTTGGTGAGACCACATGGTACCATATCAGCAAAGCCTCCTTTTGAGAAATTTTTATTCATTTCCAGTTTTGATATAAGTGGTAAATGTGAATATTAAATTTTAATTTGGTAATTGAATATCTCTAACTTTGATTCCGAGACAATTACTTTGAATCGTAACACTTTGAGAAACTAACTAATGTATGGTTGACTTGCTACCTGTCTTAGAGTTGTACCAAATATAAATTATGAAGAATAATTTTGTCTTCATGCAAATTTAACTTCAAGATTTTATGAGCAAGTTAACAGTATTTTGTTGGGCCTTTCAGAATAATAGACATGACATTCATGAACTAATGAAAAAGTATAGAGCACTTTAGTAGATTATTTAACCTATTTTGGCATAAATTACAATATGTAACCTTGTTTCTATATTATGCAATATTTGCATATTGGATCTCCTGTATACGTATTTAGCTTTTTGCATGTGTTCTTATTCTTATGAAATTTCTTTGAGTGATTTACATTAAGAGGGAAGAAAAGTTATGGAGTAAGAAATAATTGAATTTATTTATTGAAGCATGGGGCAGTATGAGCCATTAGGACAAATTATGTTGTTTTTTTCAGTTTGTTGGTCAAATTAATTTTCACTTAATTATCATTAAATTTGGCTCATTAAGTTATGCCTTATTTGTATGATTTTTCGACCATGCATCAAGGATAAATTATTTCCTTTTATTATAACAACGTGCCATATTTCTGTTTCTTTAAGGCACACGTTATTTATATTGATGTGGGTTTATTAAATTTCTTTTGAGCCATAAAGATCATATAGGACCAAAAATTAAGTTACAGGCTTATTTGAGATTAAACTACAAGAATGATCTTCATAGTGGTTGACTTTGCTTTTTTATACCCCATAAGAAAAGTCCTACAAAACCAGTCTTCCTTTTTTGTTCAGGAAATTACATGGGATGACCCCCCCCCCATTGTAGGTGGTTTTTCTTTTTTGTCCCCCCATAAAAAATGTCTTTAAAGATTAGTTTTCCTTCCTTTTTATTAATAAAATAAGTACATTTTTTTTCCTACACCTCAAATATTTTTACATTTCCCATGCTTATTTGTCTCTCAACTTCTATTTTTATTTCTTCTTTTTTTCTCTCTTTTTTATTTTTCCTTGATTTTTATTTTTTCTTTTCTCTCTTTTTTCTTGTTTTAATTCATTTGTCTCAACCTTTATTTTTCTTTTTTTTTTTTTTTTTTTTTTCTCAAACACCATTTATTTTTCGTTTCTCTCTTCTTCTTTTTTAATTTATTTGTTTCAACCTTTATTTTTCTTTTATTTTTTGTTTTTATCTTTTCTCATTTTTTTCCTCTTTTTTTATTTTTCTCAAACTTTATTTTTATTTTTATTTTTTTCTTCTCATTTTTTTTTCAATCTTTATTTTTTTTTATTCTTCTCTTTTTTTATTTTTTCATAAACTTCTTTTTCTTTTTTCTCAATCTTTATTTTTTTTTTCTTATTTTTATTCTCTTTTTCTTTTTTCCCAACTTAATTCTATTATATTTTGTTAATGAATAGAAATTTAGATAATCGACAAAGAGGATTTTTTTTTTTTACATCGAAGTAACTTTTAAGGGTGTGACTTGTTGTTTGGAAGTCCTTTGTGACAAATCTTGCCACTAAGGCAAGAGTTATAGAACAACTCATAAATCAAGACACAATGTGGTAGTGTCAAGTCTTGCTTGTATGGCATAACTTGTTGTTTGAAAATCATTGAGCTAAGTCTTGCCTCTAAAGCAAAACTTATAGAGCACCTTGTAAATTAAGACATAATGAAGTAGTGATAACTCTTGCCCATGGGGAGTAGCTTATTTTTTGGGGAGATTCTTGGGCTAAGTCTTGTCTTAGAGGCAAGACTAATAGAGCATCCCATAAATCACGACACAATGTGGTAGTGCCAACTCTTGGCCATGGGGCGTAACTTGTTGTTTTAAATTCTTTGGGCTACGTCTTGCCTCTAAGGCATGAGTTATAGAACATCTCATAAATCAAGACACAATGTGGTAGTGTCAACTCTTGCTTGTGGGACGTAACTTGTATTTGAAAGCCGTTGGTCTAAGTCTTGCCTCTAAGACAAGAGTTATAGAGTATCTTGTAAATTAAGACATAATGAAGTAGTGATAACTCTTGCCCATGGGGAGTAACTTGTTTTTTTGGGAGATTCTTGGGCTAAGTCTTGTCTTAGAGGCAAGACTAATAGAGCATCTCATAAATCACGACACAATGTGGTAGTGTCAACTCTTGCCCATGGGGCGTAACTTGTTGTTTGAAAATCCTTGGGCTAATTCTTGCCTCTACGTCAAGAGTTATAGAGCATCTCGTACGTCAAAACACAAGGTGGTAGTGTCAAATCTTGCCCATTGTACGTAACTTGTTGTTTGAAAATCCTTGGGATAAGTCTTGCCACTATGGCAAGCGTTTTAGAATATCTCATAAATAAAGACACAATGTGGTAGTGTTAACTCTTGCCCATGGGGCGTAACTTGTTGTTTGAAAGTCCTTGGTCTAAGTCTTGCTTCTTAGGCAAAAGTTATAGAGCATCTCATAAATCAAGACACAATGTGGTAGTGCCAACTATTGCCCATGGGGCGTAACTTGTTGTTTGAAGGTCCTTGGGTTAAGTTTTGCCTTTGAGGTAAGAGTTATAGAGCATCTCATAAATTAAGATATAATGAAGTAGTGTTAACTCTTCCCCATGGGGAGTAACTTGTTTTTCTGGGAGGTTCTTGGGCTAAGTCTTGTCTTAGAGGCAAGACTAATAGAGCATATCATAAATCAAGACACAATATGGTAGTGCCAACTCTTGTCCATGAGGCGTAACTTGTTGTTTCAAAGCCCTTGGGCTAAGTCTTGCCTCTAAGACAAGAGTTATAGAGCATCTCATAAGTCAAAATAAAATGTGACAGTGTAAACTCTTGCCCATTGTACGTAACTTATTGTTTGAAAATCTTGGGCTAAGTCTTGCCTCTAAGGCAAGAGTTATAAAATATCTCATAACTAAAAACACAATGTGGTAGTGTCAACTCTTGCCCATGGGACGTAGCTTGTTGTTTGTAAGTCCTTTGGCTTAGTCTTGTCTCTAAGACAGGATTTATAGAACATCTCATAAATAAAGACATAATATGATAGTGTCAACTCTTGCCCATGAGGCATAACTTATTGTTTGAAAAGAAATAGAAGAAAAGAAAAGAAAAATAATAAAAGTTGAGGAAAAAGAAAAAAATGAAGAAAAAACATTTTAAAAAAAATAAAAAAAATAGAAGTTGAGAGGAGAAAAGGAAAAAAAGAAAAGAAAAAACAAATAAAGATTCAAAAAAAAGAAAAAAAACGAAGAAAAAAAGACCAAACAAAAAAAAATGAAAAATAAAGGCTAAGAAAAGGAAAAATCAAAAAATCAGAGAAAAGAAAAATAAAAAAAAAACTAGAAGTTGAGAGAAGAAAAGGAAAAAAAGTAAAGGTTGAGAAAAATCAAAGTAAAATAAAAAAGAGAAAAAAAATTAAAGATAAATAAGAATGGAGAGTTGTTTAAAAATATTTGAGCTATAGAGGGGTAATTAAGTATTTACTCTATACATAAGAAAGAAAGGTAAACTAAAAAAATGACCCCCATAGTGGATGCCTTTGCTTTTTTGTCTCCCATAAGAAAAGTCCTACAAGACTTATCCCAAGGAATTTCAAACAACAAGTTACGTACAATGGGCAAGAGTTGACACTACCACATTGTGTTTTGACTTACGAGATGCTCTATAACTCTTGACGTAGAGGTAAGACTTAGCCCAAGGACCTTCAAACCGCAAGTTATGCCCATGGGTAAGAGTTAGCACTACCACATTCTGTCTTGATTCATGAGATATTCTATAACTCTTGCCTTAGAGGCAAGACTTAGCCCAAGGATTTTCAAACAATAATACAATGGGGAAAAGTTTACACTGCCACATTGTATTTTGACTTATGAGATGCTCTATAACTCTTGTCTTAGAGGCAAGAATTAGCCCAAGGACTTTCAAACAACAAGTTACGCCCTATGGGCAAGAGTTGGCACTGCCATATTGTGTCTTGATTTATGAGAACTTCTATAACTCTTGCCTTAGTGGCAAGACTTATCCCAAGGACTTTCAAACAACAAGTTACGTACAATGGGCAAGAGTTGACACTACCACATTGTGTCTTCATTTATGAGTTGTTCTATAACTCTTGCCTAAGGCAAGAGTTGTCCCAAAGTACTTTCGTCCACTACTAAAAGGACTTTCGTCCCCAAAAGTCAATCGATAGAAAGAGCCCAATGCTCCTAAAGAATGAGGTACTGGGTTTGCATGCTCCGATCAAGACTTCCCAGATAATCTCTACCGCAAACTAACGCCTCTAAGGGATCTTTTTGCAGGTATTACTTTATATTTCACACTTCGTCCAACCAGAAACCCATAATAGGCAGCCAACCAACCTCTAGCCACAACCGACGCCGCTGAGACATGCAAATAATCAACATAGCATGTTAATGTCACATCAATACATAGACAATCCAAATGAAAACCCAATCAAATGAGGGACAAACTAAGGTATAAGTTTTGCCACTAACTCCAAACTCCAAGTCTAATCTCGAAAACTGCCTATACTGAACTGCACCGAGTATCATCTGGGTCTAGCCCGCACAACCACATCATACAACCCCTGGAATACTGGAGCTGATATACTGAAAATACAGGATGGAAACCACACGAGCAAGCCAACTATGTGCTATCTAACTATCCAAACCTATACCAAGGGCTGAAAATCAAGTCTTAGAGACCTAGAAATCAGTACTGCATTCCAACTAGCTGCCCTGAAGACAATAAGGTTGTACCAAAATCCAATAAATGCCTCAGACTCACCTATGGAGGTCAATATATATCCAACTCTTTCCGCAAGAGCTGAAGGTGAAGCGTAACTGATGAACGTAGTCCTACAGAGGAAAATCCTGTCTGAGGGAGAATTCACTACTGAGGACACAAACAACAACCACATCTGCTATAGACGTAAACCATCGAGACGAAACCAAGATCCCTCCGCGGCTGCATAGGATAGCAATGGTGTCCAAATTCCCAATAACTCAAAAAGTGACATCTTAGCCTAAATCTAGCTCCATTAATACCCATAACAATAGGTGACAACAACTACTCACTCCCAGAGTGCATTCACATAGGTTCCCAACAACTGCTACACCACATAAGCCCCTAAACAGGGATACTCTAGAGGACATTCCAGGCTGGACAAACAGCAAACAGGAAACCCCAGAATCCATTTGTCTAGCCACTATCAACTAAACTAACCAGAACCCGTGCCATAGGAAGGGGACAGGGTACTTAACTTGACACTAATACCGGTACCAACAACCACCCAAAATTAACTTAAACTAACCCAAAGGGTAACCCCTAACTGACAACATACGAGGCAAGCCATCGGAGCTAATCGTAGTAATGAGAATCACAAGGAAAGGGAGATGGAATAGATATCACAAGTCAATTATAGGTTGCACACAGGCCTATCATAGGTTAGGACAATGTCAATACTACAACAACATGAGGTACCAGTGGCACAAAGGTAAAATATGCCCAATGCTGGGGCAATATCAAGACTAACCATAATATAAGGTGTTGGTGGCACAAAAAATAACACACGATCATTATCGGTATAAAATCATACCAGGGCCAATAGTCCACAATAGAAGGGGTTCTACCCCAGATACCATCCCCAGGAAACATACCGTACCGATCTATCCAATCCACTACTAAAGAGGTCAACTAGGGGGATAGCCAAATATATAAGAACCTACATTGAGGTACACATAATTAATATAACACTACCAGGATATATAACCACTTGAGCATACAAAAGATCATATAGTCAGCTCAAAGCATATAATCACAGATGGGTATGGAAACCCCGACATAACTCCAATAGAAACTAGAAAATAGAAACCAACACATACCTAAAGAGGTGAAATACGAAGACATAGCATCTGGCTTGTATGAAGAAATATGAATCTGAGCGTGTCTTCTCTCAAACTGAGTCTCTGAACGGCCAACTGACACACTAGGCGTACCGCCACTATCTGAATGTATCGTACCCCTGAGAGACTGATCTGGCTACGCTGACTGCTCAACAATCCCATGTTGAGGACAATCTTTAAACCAATTACCAACCTTACCACAAGTATAACACGCTCTTGGAACTCTTTGTCGCACTATACCAGCTGATCCAGAATGACCGCCATGGCCTAAGGACGTAGATCGAATACCCCATAATGCCTGACCTGAACTCTGTCTACTACAACCACCATGAACTCCGCGAGAGCCACCTACACTTAGAGGCACTACCTGAGCTGACCTAATAGACTACGACTAATGCTGACCTCTGTAAAAAGAATCCCTATCTCCAGAAATGACACCACTGCAACTGTGTTGTGGATGCAGTCTACTACCACTACCTCCGTACATCTCAAGACAAACCCTCTCTACAACCCTTGCATGCTACACAACCTGAGCAAAAAAAATCTCAGCTACTATCAAATGCTCCAATGCCAGGTAGAGCAATAGAGTCAAACCTCTGATAAAACCACACTCCGTCTTGTGCTTTGGGAAATAATATAAAGGTACATCTGGCTGGCCCATTCCAAAAACCCAATCTCATACTCAGCAACTGATTGGGAATCCTGCTGAACACCAATATACCCAACTTTGACTTGAGGACCACTCGATGAGCCAAAAACTATCTACGACTGTGAAATATCAGTGAATAAACTCAAAATCCCTAATACAAAAGCCTAAGATGATGAAGTAGTCAAAAGCTCCATCGAAGTTTGAGCTAGCACCAAATCCTCAGGCCGATGATGAAGATCCTCAATACTAAACTCTATCTCCCTGGTCTGACTCTGAGCTGAAACTCTGGCAACGTGAACAGAAGTCTCATCGGCGTCTATCGATGACGTTGCACTATCCATCTAAGGAAGAGTAAAGTCAAGAAGATATCCAGGAGTTGGCAAAATCAAGTCACACGATAGAGAATCCAGAATCTAGACTTTCCTAGAAAAGCCCTATAGCCTCCCATAGAGAGGACATGGACGTCATCGTACTGATCGACATAACTCTACTAGGCACTTGCTCTTGTACCAACTACACCCACAAACCTATGCTCTGATACCAAACTGTCATGACTCAATATCTCAGGTCATGATGGTGCCTACCCTAACCCACCAATAGACAATCCAACCCATAGTTCAAAACACCTAGTAGCGGACTAACCAAAAAACCAAAGATAAGATCAAATGCAAGAAGAATAGAGTCCGAAGAAATATAACAGAATACCCCAAGACTGGTGGTACTAGTACAAGTGCCACTGATAGCCAAGAGTATAAGATAAACATAATGTAAGTATATGTAGAGCCGTCTCTGAGACACAATGTAAAGATCAGTCCAGCAAAAGAGAGAGAGTAGGCACAACTCCGGGCGACTGAAGCTTACCTCAGGTCTTCGGTCCATGATTGCTCCACAAGATGCACAAATCAACGGTGAAAACTTCTACTAAGAACTGCAGGGTACAGAAGTGTAGTATGAGTACCAACACGAGGTACTCTGTAGGGATCGGCCGACTGAGCTCCAAAGATATTACAAATATGAATCACATGTAAAGCAGGTGTAAGTAGTGTGGGTAACTATCTATAACAGGAGATATCATAATACTAGGTCTGTAAGTCAAGCCAAGGGTAGCTAACATAAGCTATCACCCTATAGGTATCTTTAGACCAGCTTATACCAACAAAAGGCTAGTCCCCGTACCGTATTATAATGAAGAAGAAAACATGGGACAAATAACGTATATATGAAAGAAGGGTATACTAATGACATGTAGTAGTATTAGGAAGGAAGAAATGTATCAATTCTGATATATATATATATATATATATATATATACACACATCACCACGGGGACAGTTAGTCATATAGTGTAAATATAACTATGTTGGGTCGGACTAACTAAAGGCAACAGGCCCAGTATATTGAGAATCGTGACCCATTAGGGGAGCTAATCCTAAAATAAGAAGGGTCCCTAAATAGGGTATGTATGTCTGCCTATAAGGCTCATGTATGTCTGCCTATAAGGCTCAGTATACCTAAAGCTCACCCTAAACATAAGTACAGAATCAGGGATACTCGAGTCCCCAAGTGTCCAACTTTAAATGACAAGTGTCGATCCCACCGGAGCTGTAATCATCAAAAAGCCATAGTTAAGTAGTCAGAATCTAACCAACCAGTCCCTACAAATCATCACCTAACTGGATATCATCCCTTCTTTGACATGCCAGAAAAGCACACACTACAAATAAAACCCGACCTAGACCCCATAATTTGAAGGGACATTGAAGCACACAAAACCACCTAATCGAGCCCCCATAAACCACGGTGGGACACACAAGTGAGAACCATACTGGTGATAGGTGATACATGCAAGGAACATAACTGTATCCAGAATTGAGTGTTGATGTCAAATAAAACCAATACCAAGTCCAGGCTAACCAAGTGTACACACCCCCTACAGCTCACCTAGCTTGCAAAGGTTGGGCTCACGACGACCAACCTCTTTCGGTACTACAGCTCTCAGATAGAGGGCCTCGTAGGGGACTCGGGATATTTGTATACACTGCCTGGTCCCAAACCAGGACTTCAACAATTATAGTCCAGAGCCATATGTCATATCAGTCGCTCGGAGACCAAATGCTCTATAACCGTATAATAATAACCGCAAGACTCAAACTGAACCCTATGGTGATAACAAGAGGCCTGATAATGTCAGTATCAGTCGCCGAATTCGAATCAAGCTCACAGGGTAATAATGAAAGGCTTGATAAATCATAACTATGAACTGATGTCGGAATCGAACCAAAACTCATAGTCAATGTAACCGTAATTCAGCGCTCATATAGGAGGTCAAACTCAGTGTAAGTCAATGTTATATCCAACCGTAGCTCCTAAGTGTAACATAACTAGTGATAAACTAGGGGTCCTAAACCCACAACCAACCCGTATGTATTTTGTATCTACCCCTATATCTAAGACTACAGTCTCGAGCTATTAAGACGAGCTATAACTCTCTCTGAGGGCAATGAAACTAACTAGGCATTCAAACCAGCCTAGGCATACTCAGGTTTGGGGTAACACCTACCGATATACATGTATCATCTAGGTCCGAGAGACGGCCCATAAGGCTATCTATTTAAAAAAGGGCAGTGGGGCCTCCTATCGAGCCCTACAACTCATTCTAGTGATAAAACCTTCCCAAACTTAGGCTAAGGAGCCTCACTCCTAACCCAAAGTGCTAATAAGGGACCAAATCTATCCGTAAGGGGGCTATCTATCAATAAATGGGAATTCAAACCTAGCCTCCGATAGTAGGGTCACTAATCAGCTACTACATGCACAAATTATGCATAACCAATGCATGCCATCACCAGTATCCACACAAGTCAAGGTAAGCACCCACATATCCATAGACCGAACCATAACTCCCCAGCAAAGTATAAGGGACTAACCTCATATACATGATCTCGTAACCAAGGCCTCGGGCCCAATAGAACAATATATGACATGATCACAGGGTATATCCATAAGCAAGAACCCAGACATGAGATTAATCAGATGTATATCATACAACCAGGTATACACTATCAGGGTATGGCATCAAGGATGCGTATCATACTACCATGGGAGCATAATCAGGTAAATACCAATGGAACAGGCAGATACTGCCCTAGCTCCCATAAATAGGAATCTCTAAGACCAATCTAAAATCATGTATAATACACGACCAATTAGGTCCACCAATATACCGAAGCTAGGATGGGTAGTCTAGGCTAAGGTTCATATAATAATCATGCTGCAGTAAAGGTCGTAAAGTATATGCCAAAATATAAGTCAAGTAGCCTAGTCACACCCCCGCCTAACACATAATCAATATCAAACAATGTCTAATAGAACACAGTAGACCGAAGCCTACTTGGATGCCATCAAAAGCATATCCACGAATCAACTACATAAGACCCTTTTTCTTTCGAAAGGCCTTCAATCGCTGCAATGCTATCACAATAATAAACTACAAGTCAAAATATGACTATCGATATCTATATTGCATTAGGTTGTAAGACGATAGAACAACCCATGTAGGGCCCGCTTATGGAACCGTAGAACCAAAATCATCACATCATTCCAAATTACCTCGTGACCAATAGTCACAAATACCATAACCAAATTCAAGCACAAATAATAGCTCAAATACCAATAACACTAGTAGCACCACTAACGTAAATGAAAACAATCATAAAACTAATAAAATGTACAATAGAAATGATGAGAACGAGACCACGGATCCAAATATGCCAACCCCCAAGCTTAGACCTTAAGAGTATAGCTCAAAGTTGAACTTTTATGTCCATAAATGGAATATATAGACATGTCCGCCGCTTGGAATAAGAGAGAAGAGTGGAAAACATATATATATATATAGGCTACAAGTGGTGCTAAAATTCCCTTATGGTGGCTTAAGTACCCAGCGCTAAAGCTCTATAAGTGGCCGCTTAAGCGCTGCCCATTGTCCCACTGAGTGGCTACTTTAGCGTTCCTTGGGTGGCTTATGCGCCCATGTGCTAAAGCCAACCCTTGTCCTATTAAGTGTCTTCCTATGCCATGGCATGGCCGCTTTAGTGCACCAATGGGTGCTTAAGCGCTAGGCACTAAAGCCTGCCCATGGCCTCTTAAGCGCATGGCCAATGGCAAGGATGACTAAGTCCTAGGCCTTTCCAATTATGTGTGCAGGATTGATCCGGGATACCGTGTACACAAATAAGCTACGCAATAAGACTAATTTTAATGCTCTGGACTCAAGAGAGCTATCAAAAATACCATCAAAGGTTGTTCTGACAAGAAGTGGGGCCCATGCCCCAAGGGCTTACATAACAAAGCCAACAACCGGCCTGTAGTCCAAAACAAGTCCGGGAGCCTCCAGACCCAAACCAAGGGTCCATCTAGCCTAAATTCGATATTATGGATCCATTGAGATGTTTAGAAATGGAATTTGAGGCCTTATATTGTAGTTTAGACCCGAGATCCATATCCGACTACCTGAAATCTCAAGTTCGTAAAGCCGATGATCTCTCAAAGTCTGGAGCACAATCCTCAAATGCTGTTCGTGCTCCTCGCTACTTCTCGAATAAACCAAGATGTCGTTGATGAAAATAATCACAAAAGAATCTAAGTATGGCCTAAATACATGATTCATCAAATCCATGAAAGCTGCGGGGGCATTAGTCAACCCAAAAGACATCACCAGGAACTCATAATGGTCGTACCGAGTCCTGAAGGCTGTCTTTGGGATGTCCTCAGCCCTAACTCTCAACTGATGATAGACAGATCTTAAGTATATCTTCGAGAATACCACTGCACCCTGAAGTTGATCAAACAAATAATTGATACGAGGCATAGGTACTTATTATTTATTGTCTCCTTATTTAACTGTCTATAGTCGATACACATATGCATGAAGCCATTCTTATTCTTTACAAACAAACTGGAGAACCCCACGGCGACACACTCGGCCTAATAAAACCCTTCCCCAGAAGGTGTTGGAGCTGAGTACTCAACTTTATCAACTCAGCAGGAGCTATAGAAATAGGTCTGGTGCTCGGCTCGAGGTCAATAATGAACTCTATATCATGCTTAGGAGGAAAGCCAGGTAGGTCAGTCGGGAATACATCAGGAAACTCAAGAACAACAAGGACGGAGTCAAGCGATGGACTCTCAATACTAGCATCCCGAACATAATAAAGGAATGAATCACATCCCCTCTATATCAATCTACGAGCCCGAACATATGAAATAATCCCTATCGGTGTGCGGCTAAGAGAACCTTGTCACACTACTGGGGGTATGCCAGGCATGGCTAAGGTCACGGTTTTGGCAAAGCAATCCAAGACTGCATGATGGAAAGATAACCAGTCCATGCCCAGAATCACATCAAAGTCTACCATGGCCAATACAATAAAATCAACCCGAGTCTCAAACTCCAAAACAGTCACCAGACAAGATCTATATACCCGATCCACTACTAAGGAATCCCCAACGGGGGTAGATAGGGGTACAAATAATAACTCAGAACATAAACCCAATTGTGGTGCATAATAAGTAGCTACATAAGAAAACGTGGATCCAGGATCAAATAATACAGAAAATAGCTGGTGGCATACGTAAATCATACCTGTAATCACCGCATCTGAAGCCTCAGCCTCCGGCCTAGCTGGCACAGTATACAATTGACGCTGACTACCACTAGTCTGAGCACCGACCTGACTACCACTCCAGCCTCCCTACGTTCTACCTTGAGAACCCTAAGGACCACCCCGACAACCCTATGCACCACCTCTGCCTACTGGCAGTATAGATCTGATAGGCTGTGCCATCTGAACTGAAGGCTCAATCGCCCTATGCTGAGGACACTCATGCGCGAAATGACCGACAACCCCACAAGTATAACATGCTCTTGTCTCCCTGCTTGGCGTAGAAGATTCGACTGATCTGGTATGACCACCTCTAGTCAATGAACTAGACTGACCACGTCCCTAAGGCTGACTAACAGAACCACTATAGGCGGGCTGACCCCTATCAGAAATCTGCAAGGCTGACTGTACGAGCCTACTAGGCTGACCCTGTTGCTGAAAGGACTGTTGCTATTGTTGAGGGAACCTACCCTGAAACCCGCGACCTCTGAACTACGAGCTACTTTAACTGCCACTGTAACTACCCTGGAATCAGGGTCTCTTATCACTTCCCCCTTGGGACTCATAATCCATCTCCTTTATCGAATATACATGCTATGCTATCTCAGCAAATGATTTCCCCAAAGTCACTAAACTCTAAGTGGCCCTGCGGAGTGTTAATCGCAACCCTCTGACAAAGCATCTAATCCTCTCGTACTCATCAGGCAAGATCATAGTAGCATGTCTGGCCAAATCATGAAATCTCGCCTCATACTCAGCTACTGTCATAGACCCCTGTCTCAACCTGGAAAACTCATCTCGAAGACGCTCAAGCATACTGCGGGGTATATACTTCCCCAAGAACACCTCGGAGAACTGTACCCAAGTAATGGGTGGAGATCCAGCTAGTATAGAATCAAGATAACCTATCCACCATCTCCTCGCGACTGTATCAAACTAATAAGCAATAAAATCTACCCCGCATGACTCCACTAATCCTAAATTTCTGAGCTTCTCCTCGGAGCTGGATAAGAACTCATAAGCGTCTTCTCCTGGGGTACCCGCAAACCTGGGTGGAGCTTGCCTCAAAAAATGACTCTACATTTTCTTATCCTCGGCAGACATAATTGGCTAAGCTACTACCGGCTGTGGAATTATCGGCGCTGGCGGAATCTCAACTATGGGTGCTGCAGCTGCAGGCTGCTCCCCAACACCAACTTCTTGTACTGCTGGTGGGCTCCCTCGGCTGAAGGACCTCCAACTAATCCCAGCAACTCCACCAAAGTGTCTCGGAGTACTGAAGCATCAATAAATCCAGGTAGAGTCTGGGCTGCTCCCTAGCCCACCAACTGCTGTGGCGGCGGAACATCTGAAACTATAACGGGATCAGGTGACGGATCCCTAGCATGATCTCGGCCCGAGGCTGCTGCTCAGCCCTACCTCCAACCCCAAGGTCGACCTCGACCCCTAACAGTAATTCTTGTTGCGGGCTCAGGGTCCGACCCCCGGCTCTAGCACCATGCGTCCTAACCATCTGCGTAAAGAGTGAACCAAATGAAAATCAGAAACCAACATAGACCCGACGGATGGACATGAGTCAATAAAATTAGAGACTCTCCTAAGAATGCTCCGTAGCCTCTCGAAGATAGGTTACAGACGTCTCCGTATCGATCCGCAGAACACTAACACACATTGGCTCATGTACCGACACTACCTACATAACCTACGCTCTAATACCAAGCTATCACGACCCAATATTTGAGTCATAATGGCACCTACCATAATCCACCAATAGGCAAGCTAAACACTAGCCCGGAGCGACAAGCGAAGGGCTAACGGGCGAAATCTCAGAAGAATAGAGATGAGGTGGAAGTAACCGTACTAATAAGCATGCTAGAAATATAAAAACAAATAGAACCAAAATATACCCATACCGAGACTAAGAAGGAAGAGGATAATATATATAAAGTCAAAAACCCCTCCCAAGACCTGGTGAGGTCGGTACAAGAGTCACTACTAGACATATCCAGAATACAAGACAAAAAGAAAATATATATAACAAGTACAATAGTCTTGAGTGAAAAACACTATACAATAGCGATGGAGTAGGATCTGCCTCGAACGTCAGTAAGCTCACCCTGCTCTGGAATTAGTGCTGAGAAGAGAGTCACGTCAAACTCGCCGACTAGTGCCTGAATCTGTATTAGGAAAAAAGATGCAGAAGTGCAGTATGAGTACCGGGACAACGGGTACTCAGTAGGCATCATCGGCCGACTGAGCTCAATATAATATAAGCAAGCTAAAATGCGAGGTGCATGCCAAGTTTGGGGTATAAGTAATAAATACATAAGTAACTGTTGAGGCGTGTAGATATGCTTAGGAAATAAATAAATGTGATACCGAATAATCAAGTAAATAAATGCGTAAGTAAACACACAAGTCAAACATAACCTATCTGGCCCCCCATAAACCCGATAAGCACACGAAAGAAAATATTAACCAAGTCTGGCCCCCATAAATAGGAGGGAAACACAAGAATAGTAAATGCATAGTCTCCAGTGTCTCAAAGTTGTATCAGTATCCAGGAACCACAATAACCAACAAGAGTGCACCGGGCTTGAACTGGTACCAATGGGTAATAACAAGAGACCAGACGTCAGAATCGAACTAGACATAGTGGGTAATAACAATATGCCACATATATATCATATCTTCTGAACTTGAACCAAAACTCAAAGAACAATAGTATCATAACCACGGTACCTAGTACTAAAACTCATAGTGTACAACAATCTGTGGCCGGACTCGAACCGGAACACCTAATAGTCAATAACCAAAATCATCATACCTAAATCAGTAGACGGACTCTAACTTGAACTCATCATAGCGAGAAACCAGAACAAAAGCAAATGTCATATCATATCAGATAAAGAAGGAACGCCCTAGTCCCAAGACAATACTAGTAAATAAGTACAAAAGCTAACCCCACAACATGCTACAAGTCAATCTCGGGGTCCTTCTAGGTCAACTATCTACTATAAATAATATGTATATACAAGTTTGGGTATACATTATAAGTCATGGAAAGGCGGTTCAGCGTTCTAGGTCAAACTAGCTGACCCCAATCAAATACGGTGGTATCAGGGACGAAAAAAGCTAACTAGGCCAACCGGGTATAATCGGGGTGACTCAATACCATCACAACCCTAATAGTCATATAGGTCTTATCTAAGCCCAAAGATGTCAAAGTTCTGACAAGTCAACAAAAAGGGTAACGGGGCCCGCTATCTAGTCCCAAAAACCAGGTCTGGTTATACTTTTCTAAGTCTGGGCTAAGTCTGTCTAAGCCTAGACTAAGGTCCAACAATAACATTCCCAAACTGGCAACAACAACAACAACAATACTGTCCGACCCCAAATAGGTCATCTGTGGTGTACCATGAGGATAACGGGCTTGGAATATATCTGAATAGCCCTATCCGACCTAGAAGGCCTAAATAACAACAAACCACCACCACTAAGTTTATAATACCAGACCATAACACCAGCACAAGAGCATAAATGTATCACACATAAGCTCAATCTAAGTGTAAAGGAAGGTAAACCTAGCCTACCTGGACGCTGCCGCAAGCCTGCCAAAAGAAACAGCTACATAGGAGCCTTCCCCTTTCGAGAGTCCTCTGACTGTTGCCTAGATACCAAAATAATAAAATACATGTCAAAACATGACTATTGATACTTATATTGCATTAGTTCGTAAAAATGTCCGAACAGTCCACCTGGGGCCTGCTTGTGGAATCGCAAAACCTAAACCGTCACAGCGTCCCAAATCACCCTGTGACCAATAGTCACAACTAGCCCCGCTAAATTCGAGCTCAATATGTGGCTCAAATAGCAACAACAATACCAACGTATAGGAAAACTACTGTCAATACGATAAAACTTACCGAAATAACGACGATTACACGTACACAAACACTTCCCCACTAGAATCCGAGCTTGAATAACTTGATATAGATAATTAATCGGTGATCAAATAAGATCACAAATTGTTTTCCCCAAATTAAATTCTCCTTCAATGTACTAAATTTAAATGGGAGCAGCAACTAAATACACATAGATGTGTTTACGTGTGAAGAGGCTAAAAACATAGATTTAGATTATTGTAAGGTGACTCGATGATAAGTCTTGGTCACTTACTAATTCCACCACTTTTAATGTCATTAACATATGACACTTAGTCATCAGATGACTTTTGCAAATGTCCCACGTGGCCATATGGTGTCACCTTCATATTAATCTACTTTATCCCATTATGTGTATATGTGGGTATTGTAACATTAATTCCAACTACAAATTATCGAAACATCTGATATTCTTCAAATGTTGTGTTCATATATTTGTCGGATCGAAAGAAAAAATAAATAGTTCGACGGAGTATTTACTTTTAGATCGCCAATATTTTCGCTTTCACTTAGGCATAGATGGTAGTTTCCTAAATATTTTAAATGAAAGTTCCTTTGTAAGGTTATTGTTGATGTTATTATTTCCTTTTTTTTTTGTTATACTTAAAAAGGGTTAGTTTGTAAATTCGATAAAAAATTTCACGGCTGTGTAAAGTGTGTACAAATTTACTACTTCAAATACTTTAAAACAACCCATGGTATTCGTCTTAAATATTGACTTTACTTAAACTTTGGCAGTGCGTGTTTAACTTAACCTTTAAGATAAAAAAAAGCGTATAAAACAACCCTCTTTCCCAAAAACCTCTTTAAGTGAGAAAGATCTATTTCTCATTTTCTGAAATACCATTAAGAAAATTAAAGTGAGGAAACAAATTAAAAGGCTGTAAACCCTCTTTCCCAAAACCCTTTTTCAAATGTGTTTGTAATGAAGACGAAAAAGAGTTAGGAAGAACAATAGCATTAGGGATTTGTCCACATTGTGAAGAAAAAGTAGAAGCATTAGATGTCATAAGAAAATTTGAAGTTAGTGCTTTCTCCCCATTTGTTACAGGATGAAGAGAAAGTATTGATGTACTAGGCATTTGGTTCTATTGTATTCTTGATTATTATGGTCAAAAGAAGTTTTCGTGGTAATTTTTCTAATTTTTATTTTTAGAGTATGGTGTGAACAAGAAGAAAAAGAAAATGAATTGGAGCTGGTTATATAAATTCTTACTGACTGATTCTCAATTTAAATTCGTTTGAGGTCATCGTCGGACCTAACAAAAATAAACAATAAAGAGTTGAAAGTTTTCTATTTTCTACTAACTTAAATATCTCGAACTTTTAACAATGAATAAATTGAAAAGAGGGGTTTAATGATTTATTAGAAGGGAAAGTTGGGTAGACTAATGGCCAAAAAACTGAGACCTAGTTTGAACACATAAAATTTAAGAGAGAAAGAAATTTTTTTCAATTTTTTTTTTAAAAAAAATATTATTGTTGGAACAAACTAAAAGGAACAGGTCCCATAAACGAGATATTAAATTTTATGGTCCATTTCAAAAGTACTTTAAGTTTAACATTCCGTCCAATTAAATAAATTCATATAAAACGAAAGAGAATGAGCGATAACAACATTTATAAAAGTTTCTTGATGGTCCAATACTTCAAAATTACGATTGTAAAGAATGTAAAACAACCTAATGCTTCATCAACCAACTCGTAGAATATAACCACTATATTCATTTTGTCGTGTTAATTAATTTAATAACTCTCATAGTGACTTTTAGAATTTTTTTATATTTTTACCATTTTTCCCTTCTCTGTGGTTGCTTTATATTATTTATGAGTTACGAGAATGGTTTGTACGGTCCCAAATGCATCCAGGAGTGATTTTTATGAGTTTGTGATTTTGAATAACCTTTAAAGGGTTTAGTTTGACTTTGGTCAACATTTTGTGATCCATACGTTGAATGACAATTTGGACAGTTCCATTAGATCCGGAATATCAATTTTGAATTTGTAGCATAGTTAGTTAGGGCCCCGGGCCTTTATTTTCCATTTTGACCTCTTCAACAGAAACTAGTTTTATTTGGCCAAGAGGGGGTCTCGGGGGCTAATTTATTGTAAACGACCTCTTTTTAAAATTCTGATGGTTTCATTGAGTCTGAAATATTGAATATAGCCTAGTAGCATTATTGATTTATTTATGTGGGGTCCTGAACAAATTTTGAGGGTCCATTCGGAGATTTTTTGCACATAGAATTGCTGAAAATTATGGTTTTCTTGTGCAGGACTTCTCCTTCATCGCATTTGTGGCCCTACCTTTGCGTTCACGATGAAGGAATTCCTTTTGCATTGCGATTGCGAGGGGTAGGGCGCGTTAGCGATGAAGGATGAACGGGTCGGGGTCAGGTCGTAACTCTTTGCATTCGCGTCCATAGGCCCACGTTCACGAAGGTCCGAGTCGGGTTATCCTTGCGTTCTCCACTAGGGGGCCCACATTTGGAAAGTTCATTAGACCTGGACAAATATTTATTTCTATTTTGGCCCCAATTCGTATTTCCTCAATTTTTAGACTTTTAGAGCTCGGAATTAAGCGATTTCATAAGGGTTTTTGGGAATTCTTTTATGGGTATGTTTTAAACCTTGTATTCATCTTTTCCCATTAATTTTCTTACAAATCCACCTTCAAATCCTTGATTTTAAATATGATTTTGGGGGTTTTATCCGGTCAAGTCAAAGATAAAATTTTCTTCGATTTAAAGCTCCATTTCATCTCGTGTTTAGTTGGGTTTTCACATTTAGACTTCTTTTGATATGAGTAATATGATTCTTAAATAAAATTCCATTTTTAGCCTTGTATTTTTTGAACCGGTTTTCAAAGAGATTTTTGACTCGAAACCAAAATGTATCCATATGGGTATCGATGGACTCCTTTTGATTTGTAGATGTCATATTTGATTATATTGGACATGTTTGGTGATAATTCGAGTGGGTAGAGCTTTCAGTTGATACTTTGGACTGTAATTTGGCTTGCAGATCTTCTTTAAAGGCAAGTTGAGATTTACCTTGACTTTTTCCAAAGTGTTTATGTGTTGTATGCTTGTTTACTTGTGTATTATGAATCACTTAGGTTTTAGATGTCCCGCTTAGGTAAAACGAGCATCTCCGCGGGTACTGGTGTCTTTTGATGGATTGTAGTTACATAAGTGCTTACCTTAGTTAGTCTTATATACATGCTTAGAGAAGATTGTAAATAGATGGCTTAGTGACCTTGAATAATCTGATAGTGGATACCAATTTTAGATCTTGAATTATTTTTAGTGAATTTTATTGCGTTGATCAAGGCTTAGTGACCTTTTAAGGGATAATTATGTTATTAATTGTTATTTGATGTAAGGATTGAGGCTTAGAAAATACTTAGAGTATAAATAGACTTGTAATAGTGGATGTAATTATTGAGGTTTAGTATCTCCTATTAGAGCATGTTGTTAATTAGCATAGTTTTCCTTTTTATGTTTTATTCTAATGATGTAATCTTTGAAAAGATGGACCAATTGTAAAGAACAAGCTAGGTTTGGGTAAGTTTCGCGATATATTATTATTTGAATTGTTGCTAATTTTGTATTGCCCGTGTGGGGGCTTATGTGAATAATATTATTGACTTGAGAGATTATTTATTACTGTGTCGCCCGAGTGGGGGCTTGACCTGATGTTATTGGCCTTGTTTGTGCATTAAATTGCCTTATTCACTAATGTGTCGCCTAGTGTTTTCAAAGGGGTTTTTGGGGTGAGTCTCAGGACGAGTCCTTAGGCGGTGCATAGTTAAAACGCTCCAGGGAGTAAATAAATAACATAGATCCATAGCGTGTAAGTGTTAGAATTTGGGGTGTAAGCCACGGGTGTAAATACATAAGTCCCAGGCAAAAAAGGTTGGCCTGGGAGTTAATTTTGATTTCTATTATTTTAAAAGTATTTCTTGCTATAATCATATTTTTTATTATTGATGTGATGATATTTATATCTTATGTTATCATATTGTAGTGATTTTTCCAAACTATGTAAGTAAAGAAAGAAAGCTTCATAGAAAATGACACAACCACAAATAATTTTTTCGATAATTATGCTTGAAAATTGACGAAACAGAGTTTCTTCATGTTACTAGTTTCAAAAAGAAATTGGTAGGACAGAGAGTCATAAATAGGACTATGTTCCTGAAGTAACTTTATCCATTTTTTGTCAATAATCTTACACTTTTTATCATTCTCCTTCTTTGAAATATATAAACAATAAGAAGTGCAATATTAGTTGATAGTAGAAACGACTAGTAGATGTGGAGATGAATGTTGATTGTGATTTTAGAGATTATCTCAGCTATATTATTTTTTGTGTTGTTACTTTTCTCAAATAATAATTGTAATTTTTTTCTATATTATTGGTGATTTATTTGAAATATTTGTAGGATCATTAAAATTTTTGCTTTTACTTATATTTTTAGTAATAAAATTACAAAAATAAACATACATGATATATACGCCTCGTAGATCCATGGGACTTATTCCCCATGTCTCGAGGCTTACGCCTCGCCCCGTATTACGTAAAACTACTCGCCTCACGTCCCCACCTTTTAAAACATTGGTGTCACTCAAGAGGAGGCTTGACTTGATATTATAGGCCTTATTTAAGCATTTGATTTTATTAACATTATAGTGATGCCCGGGTGTGGGGTTGGGAATGATATTATTAATGTCTTACATGACTATTTATAGCAATGGTGCCCTGCGATGGCTTATATCATGAATCATTGTCATATTAAGTTGATTATGAGCTCATTTATACCTGTATTGAATTGATTTTTACATTCATGTTGATTGGTTGAGAGCATTACAACCTCATTTCATCTATACATATTCATGAGTTTGGTACCACAGAGAAAACACATATGTTTGACAGAAAGTGAGACACTTTATAAAACGCCTATACGAAGGGATGTGTCAGTAAGGTTGATTAAGAACTACTAATTTTGTAAAAAAATGAGACAATTTATAAAATGCCTATACCAAGGGATGTTCCAACAAGGTTGATTAAGATATGAGTTTGACATTATAAAAGTATATAGGTTGCGGGCCCCTCATGGGTATTGTCCTAAAAGCGCTGAAGCTCGGAAGGTGTATACGAAAAGTCATGCTATGGCTTATATTATTATTACTATCCCACCATCATTGTATTTCATTGCATTGTTGCATCATTGTACTTTCCTTACTTGGTTGTGGTCATGTACTTAGTTTCCTTTATATTGCGTTTGATTATTGATTATTTACTTTCATATTGAAATATGTACCTTGTTTGTGATATTGTGTATTAAGCATTTATTTACTACATTACATCATATTATACTACCCCTCGATTGATTTAGGAGTCGAGATGTTTATGAGTCATCGGGTATGGCTATGGCTTGGTTAGTGAGAATTGTAATGTCGCACCTATTGGTAGCATGATATACATATAATTATACATTCTCACTATTTTATCCATGCTTATTGGTTGAATGTGATTGATTGAGGTTGATATACCGTGTTAGTGAGTGTCCCTCATAAATGACTACCTTTACTTATTGATCATAAAATGACTAGTGTTGACTCACCTGAATTACTTTTCCTACCTTGTGTATTGAAATTTCTATGACTGTTTTGTTGGGATACCATGTTAGGATGACGTGGTGCATTTGCTGGTTGTATATTGATTGGGAAAAACTTGCATAGCTTGTGTGGTGGTTCTCGCCATCGCTTTGGATTAGGGTCGGTTATCGATGATGCTCGTTGAGTACATGTGTTTCGTACTCACCCTTGCTTCTTTTCCCTTTTTCTTATTTTCTGCATGTCGTGCAGGTGTTGGTTCGAGTAGTAGATTGTAGATTGCTTTCCTTTAGTAGGGACTTCAGGCGTGTATGGTCGAAGAGGCTATTTTTCTACCGAATTAGTGGGGACTTCAGGCTGATTGGTGTCATTTGGGTAATAAGGATTGCTTGGGTTATAGTGATGAGTTACATGAGTACTTGGTACCATTTGGATGTGCATTTCTATGGTATACAAAGTTATATGATGATTCTCGGTTTCCTCAAAGGGCTGAGCATAAGGAAATGACTATTTGGATAGTGATCTAGGTGTGCTAAGTATGACATTAGAGTTTTTGTATGCCATTGATATCAATTTCAAGCCCAGTTGTATTAGTTTGAGGATATGGTTTTGTTTGTTTTAATAGATTTGGCATCAACCTTGAGTAGGTTGATTTAGTATCTTGGTGATTGGATATGTAGTTTCATGGGTTTCTTGGCAAAACATGCTGAGAATTAATTTAAACGTACTGGAAATTGATTTACATATGCTGAAAATTGGTTAGTAAGTCTAGAAACATGATATCTAAGTGAGAAAATGATTAATTAACAAGCTGAAATTTTAATTAATAATCCTAAAATATGATATCTAGGTGATAATATAATTAATGCTATTAAAACATCCAAGTCGTAGAATCCCCGCCCCCATAAGCATCCCCAATTCTTTTATTATATGGCAGAGTTTGTACAATAATTATTACAAACAAAGATAATAAATGAATGGAAAATAAACAATACATAATAAAATACGACTAGAAAATCGTCAAAATTCCCAAATGGATGACTTGAGCCATGTCTCCCATATATGTCATTTGTCAAAGTCTTGTTTGGCGAACCAGGTGAGTGCTATCCCCGACAA
Source organism: Capsicum rhomboideum (assembly GCA_031232105.1). Taxonomy (NCBI): domain Eukaryota; kingdom Viridiplantae; phylum Streptophyta; class Magnoliopsida; order Solanales; family Solanaceae; genus Capsicum; species Capsicum rhomboideum. The sequence continues at coordinate 15,817,464 of CP124712.1, forward strand.
AATTTGAATAAATAATCTTATCAGGAGAGCCTCATTATGCCCTATGCCAACTAACCTGCCGCAATAGTCTTTTAGATGTGTGACTGGATCTCCATGCCCATCAAACAGGTTGAACTTTGTGACTTTGTATCTTGGAGCAAATCAACCCTTGGATGTAGACACAGTTTCTCATACCTCAAATCATGAATACCTTTGGAGCGTAGATTCTCATCCAACTTCTTTTCTATGTCATGAAGTTATTGCTGCCATGCATCTAAATTGACTCTCTCACTTTCAAGAGTGGTACGTGCTGAAGGAAACTATTGACAGGGTGAGTGAGTAAGGCGAGAATAAGGAGATACAGTTCAAACAACGGTATGCATTGGGCTAGGAGCAAGAAGATTGGAATTTTTTTGAGTATTGAGCATATTTGTTAGATTGTAGATTTTCAATCGAGTTGATGTTCAAATGCTAGACAACCTTTAAAAAAAAAAATCGAACAAAAAATAAGAGTCAGTATATCCAATAAGAAAAGAAATAGTATGAAAATATAAGTTATCTTGTCAAAGAGGACTTTAGGATGAATGGATGGGCTAGAATTTAAACTTGAGGAGTGCATTGATGTCAAAAGATAGAAGATAGGCTCTAAGCAAGGCCTAAATACTAAGTTCGCACTTAAAGCTGACGGGATCAACAATTACATAATGATAAGATATTTAAAAGATATGCATAAAATATTTGAAGACACTTTATTTTGAAAAAGCGGGAGGGTTAAAGATTTGAAAAGTTTTCGAAGATTTTGAAGAATTGACTAATTTAAAATGCTGGATTTTCTACTTAGTTTGAAATAGTTGAAAAATTTGAACGATTGTGACAGTCATTTGAATAATTCAAAAGCCCTAGTTTTTGCTCTCACGAGATTATGTGTAGATGAAAGAAAGGAAGGATATAAGATTTGATGGAATAAATTATTTGAGTGATAAAAATTGTTTCACATTTTCAAATATGCAGATATTTTGAAAAGAAAGGGAAAGGAGGAACACATCCTTATATAGGATTGCCTACGTATCTTGTTAGACAAGAATCAGGTCTAACGTAGTTCGAAATATGAGATTTAGAAATTCAAATAGTGAATGAAAATGTGTGATGGATAAATAATTAAGAAGAGATGTAAAATACAAATATGAGAAAAATTTAAAGAAGTAACAAATTAGACATACGCACATAAGTTACAAAGACAGCCTGAATTTATCAGGATGCATATTCCTTAGAAGTTAAGATCTACAGAATAAGAGTGGCTTCTTGACATGGTTCCCTCAAGCAGACAACTTGAGAGCGGGAAAGCTCATGACTGTCGATGCACCGCTGATCGACCGATTCATGAGACATTTTCCATAAGGTATTTTCCAAGTGGAGGAAGATATGAGCGGACTACCTGTTATATATAAAGCTGTAACACATAGCACATAATGAAAAATAGTAACACATTTAACAATATAAGAAAAATGATAAATAATAAAAATAGATAAATGCATGATTAAAGTAATGTCGGTGATGAGCCATGGTTACATGGCACTTTCGATGCTTAAAACAAGGAAAATATGCAATAACTTGGGTGTATTTTGTTGGTATGATGTGGTTTCTGTCCTACTTTGCAGGAAAACAGGTTTTAATGGCAAAATGATCAAAAAGGAAGAATCAAGTCCATGAACAAAGTGTCGGAAGAAGAAATAACAGGAACCTGCACTAGAGATGGACTCACGACACCACTCACGTGACGTGAGTGGCTGGCGTGAGTCCAATTCAGAGATCAAAGACAGGGTATGATTTCCACGCCAGCAGTCACGTGACGTGGAAGCATGTCGTGACTCAACTTCTGAAGACGTCTAATTGAGCCTGATTTCCACGACACCAACCTACGTGGCATGACTTGGTTCCACGACACCAAGTCACGATATCGTGGAAGTTGCCGACGTTGCCGACTCTGTTCTCTTATTTTGTTTTGGATAGGATTAGCTTTGTATCTATAAATAACCTTGTATAGTCCTATGTGCGAGAGTTAGTCATTACATTATTTTGAGAGCTATTTCATACTGTTTCTGAGTTCATAAACATATCCTTGGTTTTGTAGTTACAAACCCTAATTTGAGTTTTATTGATAATTGAGATTTCAGTTTTTCTTCATTGTCGTGAGATCATAATTATGTTTTCATCTCTGAATTCTTCGTGTGTTCTTACAATTATGAGTTGCTAAACCCATCAACTAGGGTTGTGTGAACCATGAGGAATTAACGAAATCGGTTAAGTGCAAGGAAATTTTGTACCGCTATGTATGCATGTATTGTTGTTTCCTTCGTTGTGATTGCTAGTTGCAAACGTTAGAAACTCGCATGTATTCTAGACTTGCTCGAGAGAGAGGTAGAGATTGGGAAAAGGAAATAACAGCAGAGATTTGAAACTATCAACCTTCATCTAATAACCTGAGCCTTAGCGGGAATGGTTATCTGAGATCCAGGACAAGGGTTAGTAGTGCGACACTCGGAGACCGAGAGGACAAGAGTGAAATTTTTCTAACCAAGGTCGAGAGACATTTAGACGAACATATCTGTCATACTTTGCATGCCACATAGCGGGACAGTTTTGTTAGCACAAGTAATCAGTGGAGTTAAGGAATCATTGGGGATCACAGTCCTAGTGTATCTATCTTATTGTCTACAAACTCGATACAACCAGCGATCGTTACTGTCATTGTTTAGTTGCAAAAAACCCCCTTTTTACTTATTTACCAGTTATTCCATCCAGTATTCTAAACAAACTTCGACCTATTCCCTGTGGGATCGATCCCAACCTAGTTGGGTTCTATATTTGACAAGCGACCGCATTATACTTCTTAGGAGGCATTTTTTGGGCGACATCAAATTTTGGCGCCGTTGCCGGGGACATCAAAGCTAATTCTATCCAAAACAAAATAGGAGAATAGAGTCGGCAACTTCCACGGTATCATGACTTGGTGTCGTGGAATCAAGTCACGCCACGTAGGTTGGTGTCGTGGAAATCAGGCTCCATTAGACGTCTTCAGAAGTTGAGTCACGACATGCTTCCACGTCACGGGAAAATAAGAAACAACATATAGACAAGCAAAAGGAAAAAAGAAAAATGGATGGACATGAAAAGTACAGCTATCATTTAGGGAAACAAATAAAGGAAAAAGTTAGGGGATTAACATGTAATAACGCCAAATCAAAATGTCGAAACAACTATTTTAAGAAACCAAATAAAGGGAAAAGGAATAGGGCAATCGTGAAAAGAACAAACATAAAAAAAATAAAGTGCATAAAACCCCACATAACACACAAATTCATAATGGTTAGAACCTAAGTATCCCCAGCTGAGTAGCCATGCTGTCACACCCCATTTTCTCACAAAAATCGGGATTCGGTGTGACAACTCTTTTAGGATGGTTTAAAAAAGAAGAATCGGCACCTAACTAATTAAGGTACGTTAGCTTATCTTATTATTTTGTCTACTTCAATAATAAATTTAGGTAAGGGTTCAAGTTACCTCGAAAGGGAGGTGTTAGGCACCTTTCGAGGTCCACAAATATGGATCCCAGCCGAATCCATATATTATGTGAGAAATTCTATGTGATAAGCAAAGGTCAATTATTTTTATTAACTTAATGTTAGCTAAGTGTTTAAAATAGGAAAAACAATAAATAAACTAAACATGTGATTCAGTTATTACCTAATTAATAATAATAATCTAAGTAATCAAGTAATAAGATGCATAAAAAATGTGAATCAGATCAACGAGGAGATAGAAGGGACACAATTTATATTGCAAAAGATTTATTAAATAATAAACCTAGACTACCCCAAATAATCAAACAAAAATAAAGAAAAGAAAAACTAATTCAAAAGATTTGGACAAGGGTTGATTTTATCCTATTCAGATTAGCGTCCAACTTATTAACGGATGACAATGTCGCATGTCGCATTGTCGGATTCTGTTCGGGTCAACTTCCATCATTTCCATCCCACCTAGTTTGGTTATTAAGACTAAAGACGTTCTAAAGAAAACGATAAAACTAACGTTTCCTAAAATGCCTACCCATCCCAACTTAATGTCGAAAAGGCGCTGGACGATCTTTTTGGACAAGGGTCTAGACATAAAGAAAACCTTAGGCTGCCTAATTAGACTCGAAATTAACGTCAAACAAAACAGACAAGTTAGCAATTAGAACATAAAGGTTTCAGGCAAGCCTCTTGGTTAATTAAAAGTGATTAAGTGATTAACATGCTTAAAAAGACAAATTATTCATTTTACATAATTGAAACCTATAGGCATGATATCTAGAGGACATATAATTGATTATTGCTGAAAAATGATTGAGAGTTTGTTTCAATACAATACACTGCAAATTCAATACGTGTGTTGAAAATAACAAGACATGTCGAAAGTCAAGTAAACACGTTGGAGATGAGATAGTCATGATGAAAATTGATTTCAATATGCTGAAAATTAGTTGAAACATGTTTGAAATTCACTTAAGGTGCCTGACAATAAATTTAAAAGGCTGAAAATTAAATAAGATGGGCCGTAAAATAAAATTTAAATGCTGAAAATTAATTTATATATGCTGAAAATTAATTTAAATGTACTGGAAATAATTTATATGTGCTGAAACTTAATTTAAGAGTGCTGGACATTAAACTTAAGTGCTGAAAAATTAATTTAAATGTGCTAAAAATTGATTTAAACATGCTGATAATTAATTTTAGCGTGCTGGAAATTGATTTACATATGCTCAAAATTGGTTAATAAGTCTAGAAACATGATATCTAAGTGAGAAAATGATTAATTAACAAGGTAAAAATTCAATTAATAATCCTAAAACATGATATCTAGGTGTTAAAATAATTAATGCTATTAAAACATCCAAGGCGTAGAATCCCCACTCCCATAAGCAGCCCCAATTCTTTATAATATGACAGAGTTTATACAATAGTTATTACAAACAAAGATAATAAATGAATAGAAAATAAACAATACATAATAAAATACGGCTGGAAAATCGTCAAAATTCCCAAATTTCAAAGCAACTCTTCTCTATTCTTGATCCAAGAACCTGTTTTAAAAACAACAAAATACCCGTCGCGTACAAGTGATACCCAAATAGATTGACAAGTTTTCACCTATAGGCACGGTATATACACATTCAAAGAAGATAAACTTATTATTGAAAACATGTTGTACTATCACAATAAAACATAATCCAGTCTGCTTTAATATTAAACCTCGTTACTCAAATTCATGAAAGATTACTCTCATAAACACGAAGTTCAAGAACTTAACATAGAAATTAGAGCCAAGAAAAATTACACATACGAGTTTAGAGTAACATACCTGGACGTTTCTGTTTACAACACTCAACCAATCTAAACTTAAATATTAACATGCAATTATTGAATACATCAATAAAGGAACTAACTAGTTATGAAAAAACAACAGGAAAGATAAAAGAGAAGCCTTAGCACGTTGAAAATCACAGCCAGAAACTCGAGCCAAGTGTTGCAAAGAGTAAGGTGCAGTAAAATAGTTTGTGTGTAAGACATTTTTTTTCAGTCAAAAAGTGTGTGAAAAAATAAAAAAGGGGATGTTTATATAATGCCAATAGAAGACAATGGGTAAGGGAGGAAAATCAATTCAAGAGAGAATTAGGGAATTCTTTTCCTTACATAAATGGAAAGAAAATTAATTAAGGACTTAAGTACCATAATTAAATGCGTAGGTGAAATCTATTTCTAACAAGTTAGGGAAGGGAATCAGTCATCTAATTGCCGAGAGAGAGGAGCTATATAGAAAAAATAAAGACTTTTCCTTAGTCAGATCGATTGGATCAGTCAAAGGCAAGACATGTTAAAGTTGCCATAAATAGTCAAATAAAGATCAGTTAAAATAAAAATAAAAAAGGGAAAAACCAACTAAGCAGAGCACAAGATATGCAAAATTTACTATGTATTGTCTAATTTCAAATTAGTTGCAAAGAAATCTGTTAGTCTCCACAATCTTCCTAAAGTCAAGTAATCCAAGCAAATACATCAAAACCTAAGATAATTACTAAGTATTGAAGATGTTACACGTTTCAAGGATAGTCACATGGAGGATATCTCAAATTATCATAATTAACAAAGTAATAAATCTGTCCCAAAGCAAAATCAATTAGAGGGGTGGGATATGCTAGAACTAATGCATAAGCAATCACAAGTTACCAATTATAAACAGATAACATAGTTGTCCAATTTTGAATTCAAAATGTAGAGTACATGGAGATTCATAATTTACCAACAATAGACAGGTATCAAAATCTTCATCTGATTTGAATTAAATGGGACGGATTCACAAGAATCCGTCATAAAACTTGTATCATTTTTTGGCAAAAGTTGTCTGGAATAATGTTGATACAACCGCGATGAGGAGGCGATAGGTCTAACATGGATTTCATAGGCAGTGGAAGCATGGAGGTTGAGAGAGTGAGAGAGATAGAAAGAGAGAAGTAAAGAAGAAGGAGGGAAAGGCATTTGGTGGAGGTAGTCGGCTGCAATGGAAAATTGAGATAGAGAAGGGGGTGGTGGCTGGTTGGTTATTCACTAGTGGAGCAGTGGAGCTGGAATGAAGTGGCGGCCTTAGTGGTTCTCACCGGCCATGGATGGTTCGCCGGCATCTTGCCGATGGTGGTGACCGTCGTTTGTGTTGGTTTATAAAGAGAAGAAGAGAGTGGAGAGAAGATTGACAGAAGAGGGAGTATATGGGTTTGATAGAGGAAATGAGAATGGCAGCCGGTGGTGGGCCTCTGGTGTCTCGCCGATGAAAGAGACGGCTAGGGGGAGACGCCGGAGAGAGAGAGAGGGAGAAGAAGCTAGGAGGTGAAAATGTTTTGGCTTTTTGTGATTTTTTGTGTGTGTGTGGGGGGGGGGGGGATTGATTTGATTAAAAGGAAAGAAAAACAATAATTAATCTCATCCGTAGGATCATTCTTGATCATCGGCTGGGATTTAAAAATTAATTGAGGGTTAAAATAGAAGTGGTTTGAGGTTTAAAATTGAGCCAAATTGGACTCAATTTAAGCTATAATTGACACTAATTGGGTAAAATCAGTCTAGTATTTAAATAAATTGGGGAGATCAAATTGTATTACGCTGCTATTTAATAAAAATATAGTAATAAATATACAATAAAACAAAATCAACCAACGTCCTAAAAATTGTTATTCTCAAATTTATTATGAATAAATTACATAAATAAAATTAATGACACGTAATATATTATTTAAAATTGGCGACAATAATAATTTATAATAAATTAGACACCTATAAGTTATGAATATAAATTTTAAGAAATTCTATAATAATAATAAACTATGTTTGTAAATTATTAATATGTACATTTGCAGAAATAATTTAATAAATATAAGCAAAATTATGTAAAATATTATATTTAAGTTAATAAATTATATAATATATTAAATTAAATGATAAAATAAATTGCGTACTTCAAAATCATGAATGTGAAATGTCAGAATTAATTTGATACCAAAATAATAAGTAAAGAAGTATTAATATTCAAAGCTAATAATTTTGGTACAATTGCAGCCTGGGAGGAATATTGGGAGGTCAAAATTTGGTGTCAACAATAACAATAGCGATGTCGAGAGATTTCATGCCTTTGGCCTTTGGGTATGGAGTTTGGGTAGATTGAATAGTAACCAGACTAGGATAATGAAATTGCAATTTGAATGATAAGTTGTTGGACTGTTTTTGCTTCTTAAATTGTCTAAAGGTATAAGTTTGGCATGATCTAGTGGTAGGTCTATGAAAGAAAGTGTATTTACGAGTTAGTGGAAAGGTTAGGGTGACTATGAAAGTAATGAATGTGAGTTAGGGATAGAGTATGCATTTGATGGGTTCATAAAAGTCTAGTAAAGCTCAAATTGAGAGTGAAGAGAATGGGATGTAGGTGCCTAGTTATCTTGATGAGTCGAGAGGAGTCAGAAGAGTTGTGGGTGTGTGTACTGTGTTCGTAGGTAGTTGTTCTTTATGGAAAGGGCGTAGACGTAGTAGAGGGGAAGGGAAATGAGAGGTAGGCATAGTATCAAGGATTGAGGTCGTCAATAGGCTAGGGGGTATTGTTTCTATGTTGGGTGAGTGTGAGTCATCAGGTATAATGTGGAATCGATTTACTCTGTGCTTATATGTGAGTTTGATGTTGTGACTAACCATCAGGCATTACGTGTGATTATTGACTGGATCATGCATTAAAAATATGGTTTTGAGATGGTATTTAGATTGTATATGGATCGAGTGTCACACTGACACTACTATATGGATTGAGTGTCACACTGACACTGTTATATGGATTGAGTGGAATGCCAACACTGTTATTGTATCGAGTACCATGGTGGTACTGGTACATGGACAGAGCTCATCCCCTGCAGGTCATAGCTGAGAGTCCCTACTGACTCTAGTATGTATGTACACCTTGCATGCATGCATTCATCATTTCATTGAACATATTTACTGTGGCGATTATTGTTGTAGGGACATGTCGAAGTGTAATTGATGTATTGTATATCTATATATCTATTGAGGTAAAAGGTTATGACTATAATTGGTTCATGTTATGCGTCATATATGTGGGATATTGGATAATCTGGTTTAGTCCTTATAGTATTCTAGATAGTCAAACTAGTAGTCTTGTTGGTGTAATTTAGAGGTAGAGTAGTGAGTCATAATCGTGTTGGGCATAGAGCTATATATTTGTTAGTAAAAGAGGTGCCAAATTATCAAAGGAAAAAGATACAGAAAAATGTTAAATGGCAGGTAGGTCACAGAGATGCTAAGGGCAACATGTCAAAGACCTGAAGAGAGGGGCAATAGATGGGTTTAGTTATCTGTGATCTTAACTGGTGTCATGATTTCCTCCCTATTTTTTATTGTTGTTATTTTTTCTAACCCTGGTCGAATGATGATACCTACCAATATATGTGGTTGTACTGATACTACACTTACTATATCTCTACTTGGGGGTATAGCCATGTTGCAGGCCAACTGGAGTTTCTATAGGTACGATGGTAGTTACTCTTCAGCAGTTCTTATGATCTCACTCTTACATGGATGTTGTGTCTCGAGTCTTCTCTTTCATTGCTTAGTGCTCTTGTACCATTTTAGATTAGGTTCTGGGGACTCACTATTAATTTATTTCCACATTGTAACTAGTCAATAAATATATTTGGATACGAGTTTATTTTGATTAAATGATTATTTCTTTTAAAGATCGTTTTCTTTAACTTCCACACTTAATTGAATGGTTGGATAATAAGGGTTCCCCTATCTAGGGTAGAGTTGGGTGGGTGCCCATATGATTCATGAATTGAATCGTTACATCAGTACTAGAACGAGCAATCATTCATTGTTTCTTTGAGCACAAAGAAATCAAATTTGGACTAGAGCTTCGAAGATCACTGAAGACGCAAACCATGAGTCATAGTACCTTTCAAATAACATAAAACACATTTCATAGCCTGAAAATGTCACGACCCAACCCATCGTATCGTGTGAGGCACCTACCTACAATTATACCAGATAGGAAAACCCTAAATATTTAACCATTCAACCAATGCAGAAGTTACTACAATATTCATTTAATCAAGGTTGTCTATCATATTAATAATAACTCAACAGTTCAAAAATGATTATTAAATTAGTTCGTTCCATAGCTCATTTTTGTACAATTGACATATAAAGTAGCTGCGGAGAACAACTACAAATGACTCTCAAGAACCTATCCTAATTGAAACAAGAGTACTAGACAAGAAGTAGCGACATACATGGCACAATATCCATGCAGAATAGAGATAACAGGAGCTGCTGTTGACTGATCGACATCACTGCTATAGAAACTCCAACTAACCTGCACTATGACTATATCCTTGAGTGGGGGTATAGTAAGTGTACCATCAGTACAATCACACATACTGGTAAGCATTATTGACCGAACAGGGTTAGAAACAAACAACATCAAAATTAAATACGGAGAGATCTTAACATCAAGTAAAGTTCCAGTTCTAAACCCCCAATTATAGAATCCTTCACACCCAACTGTAGCATCTCTGTGACCTTCCTGTCATTTAATATTTTTGTGTATCTTTGTCCTTTGACTAACTATTTTAGCCTATACCTTTTCTTCCCCCACCGAATCATTCTTATGGTAACTATAATTCTTAATCTACATCTGCCCCTAAATTCTCTTGGTACTCACTATCTCAAACATCCCTGTGCCATACCACTAAGAAATCATAATTCTACCAAATCATATTCTATAATAACTGATTCTCTCAGGGAACCGTAGAGTCTCACATCCAACCCAATCCACACAAGGGACCTAACGTACATCCATAAATCATGTTCCATTACTTAACACAAAAAGAGAATGTATAAGAACACATATAACATAGGAGTTACATTCAAAACACATGGATAAATGCATGTATGCAAGATGAGTGCATCATCTCTCTTTATCCCTTCTCAGAAGCCTTATCACCATCATTAATATTATATTTTACCATTGTGGTATCAGACCCATATCACAACATATTATATCCATACCAGTCTGGTACGCAACCCATATCACAACAAATCATATTTGTACTAGCTTATACCCAACCCATATCACAGCACACCAACACACTGTAAATAAAATGCAATGCAATCAATAAATCACAAGTCATGCTAGAACATAATCATAGATGTCAAGTTCACAACAAACACAAAGCCAAGAAAGTCTGAGTGATACAATAAAATCATAGCTCATGTTAATCAGGGACCTTAAATTATACATATGCATTCACAACAATCATATACAATACATCCCTATGGTGCTGCCAAAATCCAAATGCACACTGTCACTACTTTCTCCCTGTCAACATCCCAACTTCACATTTTTCACATTATTCTCTATACTTCCCTAATAACTTTTAACAGGAGACCTATTCTTTACTTTACAACATTTACTCAATTAAGTTCATTCGTTAGTTACGAGATCCAATTATGCTATTTAGTAATTACTAATCTCGACTAACCATGCCTCACCCCTTTAGCCACTTCCTTAATGCAATTCAAACATTCACGACATTATGTTTTAATCAAGTTACCTTAATCTTCTACTACTATCCTTCACTGTATCATCTAACTTTCCACTAATCTCAAAGGTCCTGGAAGGTATTAACTACATACATTCTCCCCATCATCTATCTGTCCTCTATCACAATTAAATATTAATATAATATAAGTAACATAACATATTTGAGCCTAACCGGATTTTAAATGTGTCAAACCATCCAACTTCATGCTCAAAGGCCTAATGCATGAGACTCTTGACATCATTATCAACATTAGATACTCTCACCCAAGTCTAGTTGCTACAAACTAAACCATAACTTACCTCTTATATGAAACATACTATTACGAAGAGTAGTGACCTGTCCCTCTCGTTCTAAGCATATTCGCAGGTCGGGTTCTCTTTGGGTATTTTTTAAAACTACCCTCATGAACCTTAGCATTTGAAATCTCATGGTTAGGTAGATAGGAATTTTTAGAGTGTTTTAGAGGAAGGGAACGACCTGGGACAATAAAAAGAAAGAGGATTTTAAAAATCCCTCGGCTAGGCATACCACTTCTTACTATTGCAGTGGTACCACTGCAGCAATTACCTAACCGCTATAGAAGTTATCTGAATTCCAGCCAGTCCATTAGTAGGGATCTTGGCCCGATTATCTTAGGCCCCAATTTTTCTCCCAAATTTAATATTTTTCGGGTCCATTTTGAGCCTATTATTCATAGTAGATTATTTTTGAAGCATTTTTGCACGTAATGATGGTTTGGGTCATTATAGAAAATGAGCAAGAGTGGGGGAGTGCATAGATTGACATAATTTATTAACACAAAATGACATATCTGAGAGAGTAATAGAAAGGTATTGAAGCTCTCCTACTAGGGTGCGATATAGGACTGTATCAGAGAAGGGCTCATTACTAGTTTTAGAGGGTTGCATGCCACCTACCATAGGTGTTGATATTGGATTTTCCCCGTCCATGTTAGCATGACAAAGAAAGATCCCGAATATACTTAGACTGAGAGAGAATCAAACTTGAGCCTGTGTACTTAACTTTTACTCCCAAAAATATTAAAGTTTGCCCAAGTCCTTCAATGAAAAATAAGATGAAAGTTTCCATACCAGATCATTGATAAAATCTTTAGAATTGCTTGTAATGACCAAGTCATTAACATATACAAAAATTATAGTGAATTTACCACAAGAATTATGAAGAAACAGTGAAGTATCCGACTTGGAGGAAATGAAAAAAACATCCAATAATGCTTGAGACCATATAGAGCTTCATGAAAGCGACAAACATGTGTTGGGTACTTAGAATAAAAAAACCCCAATGGTTGAGTCATGTAAACCTCCTCTTCTAATTAACCATATAGAAATGAATTTTTAACGTCAAGTTTACATAAAGGCCACCCTTTGGACAAAGCTAAAGTTAACACCACCCTTATAGTCGTAGGCTTCACCACTGGACTAAAGGTGTCATGATAATCAATCCCATCCTCTTGATTAAAACCCTTCACAACTAAAGGATCCTTGTACCTCTCAATGGAAGAATCTAGATTTAGTTTAAGTTTAAATACCCATTTACTGCTCACAACATTTCGTGCTTTTGATACTGGCACAAATGACCAAGTGCCATTTTCAATAAGAGCATTGCATTCTTCTTGCATAACTTCTCTCCAATGAACATCTTTATTGGCTTGAGTAGAGCAGGTAAGCTCAAAAGGAAGATTGGAATTAGGTAACAAATATTTCATATACAAATTTGCACTAGGCTGAGAAGTTTTAGCTATATAGTGGGTAATCATATGATGAGGAATAAAATTGAAATAAGTGGTATAGTTAGGCTGAGGAGATGAATTTGAGACTGATTTTGACACAGTAGCTGGTAAATCATGCAAATCAACAGTGAGATTTAAAGTAGGTAGAGAGGCAAAGGAGATTGGAGATGATCTTGGTGAAATGAGACCTTGAGCCATTTGAATCTGATTATGAGGGAGGTTGTTGGCATGATAGGTCAAGTTGTTTGTAGTAACAAAAGAAGTAGAGGAATCTAGAGACAAGCAATAGTTATTTAAATTTCAAAGAGCTAGTAAATACAATGTGAAAGCGACTTGATTATGAGATGGGATCACTGGAAATGTGTGTGCTAACTTTGTGAATGGAAAATTGGATTCATCAAACACAACAAGTCAAGAAATATACATATGTCCAGTTGAAACAAGAAGACATTTGTAGCCTTTGTGTTGTGAAATATACCCCAAAAGAATACACTATGATGATCTAAAATCAAGCTTGTTTGAATTGTAGAGTCTCAAATATGGATAGCAAGCACACCTAAAAACCTTTAGGAAATTATAATCAGGCACTTTTCGATACAATTTCTCAAAAAGAGAAATATTTTGAAGAACAGGAGTAGGCATACAATTGATGAGATACATAGTTGTAGAAAAGTCATCAGCCTAAAAATGCAGAGGTAATAAAGCATGAGGCAACAAAGTCAAGCCAGTCTCAACAATATGGAGATGCTTACAATACATTAAGACATTTTGTTCATGAGTACCAGCATGTTCAAAATATTTTAAATACTTTTTATAGTCGCCACTCTAATCTGACTGAATCACTTTTGTTTTGCGTTCAAAGTAATTTTCAACTTGTGATTTAAAATGTAAAGAATAGAATAAACTTCACTTTTGAAAGACATGGGATAGTACCAAGTGAATTTTGTACAATCATCACTAAAGACAACATAGTAACGGAATTTATTATTTGCTAAGTAAGGTGCAGGACCCAAACATCAGAATGAGTTAAGTCCAATGGATGTAAAGATATGAAAGAAGATACTAGAAAAGGTTGTTTACAACTTTTTTCGTGTTGGAAGGATGAACAAACAGTAGAAATTTTATTCATTGATACTGATAAGTTGAGTGTTTTAACAACACTCTGAAATTTTTTAATTGAAGGGTAAACGACTATGCCAAACATCAAAAGAGGAATTGAACACAAGGAATGCTTGCGATTTATTTCAAGAGTGTGCCAATGAGATCTTCTAGAGGAGAAAATATTGTAGAGACCATCAAAAAGTCTCCCTTCCAGTAGTACTTTTCCTATTGCCCGATCCTACACAACACAACATAGAGGGAGAAATTAAAAATAAACATCATTATCAGTAGTAAATTGAGCCATACTTAATAAACTCTTAGTAATCTCAACCACATATTTTAATGATCCAAAATATTATTATGCTGAAATAGAGAGTAAAACCTTTGCCTAGTTTCTTCTAAGACCAAAATTTAAAAATTCTGGGCTGGTGTAATTTGAGTATGTGGTGGTCTAGGGAAATCTGGAAATTGTTAGAGTGTTAGTTTATATTTTTGATTGTATTTTGTGCTAGATGATGAATTTAGAAAGTTGTAAAAACTTTTGGTGGGCAGAACAGGTTAGTAAAACTCACGTTATAGCAATTACCGTAAAAGGATCAGTTCGTAATGTCGAATTTTGAGAAGTGCATTGTAAAATGGCTAGAGTTGGGACTGAGTCTTGAGCTACTGGTTTGTGGTCGGTGTAGCGACATAAGTACAGTTGCAGCGGCAACCCCTTTTAGCCTAGGTGTCGCTGCAGCGGTAAATCACCATTGCAGAGACAGAAACGTAGTTTATCACTTTTTTAAAATAATAAAATTGATTTGTCAGTCCCACTTTTCTAAAAAAATGTTCAAAGACTTAATAGGGGCAATTCTTCACAACCTTTGGGGTTTTCCATCTTTAAGGTAAGGTTCTTTTACACTTCAAACTTGAATTACCCCTCTAAATTCTTAGGTTTGTATGAATCACAGCCATGGTGTAATTTGGGAATTAGCCCTAAGTTTATGAACTGGTGGGAATAGGTGGGGAATGATGTTATTATCAGTTGTTATTGATGCTACGGTGTTAGAAAACATTTCCTATAGTAGAATTCATGATTATCAGTTGAATTATAAAGAATTCAAAGAGTGTATTGGGTAGAAAATCCTAGGATGATGAACTAGGCTATGTTCATAAGTTAACTTGTTAAATCTGAGTTCTTAATGCTTTGAAATGGTGATTTATTATGTTAAAAGTTTGTGTAATTATTGTTTATAGATCAAGAACGGGTGAAAATTGAAAGGAAGGTCAAGTATGTGTCTATATAGTGTTTTTGGGTAAGGAATCGAGGTAGGTTATGGTTTAATAGTAGTAAATACTTGCTTGACTCTGTGCTTATATGTGAGTTGGGTGTTTGTGATTAGCTTTTAGGCATTACTTGTTATTATTGATTATATCATGCATTGAACAAATAGTTTTAAGATGGTATTGATATGATATATGGATCGGGTGTCACGCTGACATTGTTATAAGAATGGATGTCCCGCTGACACTAGTACATGGACTCAGCTCATCCTCTACAGGTCATAGATGAGAGTCCCTACTGACTCTACTTTGTGTGTACATCTTTCATGTATGCAATCATCATTTCATTTATATTCATAATTGTAATGACTATTGTTGAAGGAATTTGCCTAAGTGTAATTGATATACTTGTATACCTGTGTCCTGATGAGATAAAATGTTATGACTGTAATTGCTTGTCAACTAGTTATGAGTTGAATTTTGATTGTTGTTACTTACATTTAACTTGCCTATTTATATGGTGTTGAGTTGAGTCGGTCGGTGAGGACTACCAATACTTAGTTTTTGTACTGATACTACCTGTACTCTTCTTTTTATTGAGTGCAAAACGTGTTTCAGTAGTTGAGATAAGATCTCAGCTCTAGTTTATGATTCAGACATCAATTCAAGGGTGAGCACCTTATCCGACTACCCTTGGATCATCTTTATATTGGTTATGTCCTTTGTTTAGGGACAGACAAATTCCTTTTATTCCATATTTTTTATATTGTTTAGACTTGGTTTTTGACTTTTTTAAAGTCTTTGTATGGTGACTTTTGGGTCCTGTGGATTGGAATAATTAGAGATACTTTTGTATTCTCTTTGATTTTGGATATTAATAATTAGTAATAATTTGGTTTGACTAATAATGTGTTTAGTGATCTAAATAGTAGTGAATTGATAAAAATGGTTTAGGTGAATCCTTGGTAGTTAGTTAAGGGTTAGGTTAGATGGTTCTCCGATCGTAGAGTTATGGTGGTGCCACTCACGACAAATCGAGTCATGACAAAGATGGTATCAGTGCACTGGGTTCGTCGATCTATTCGTACAAGAATAGGTTTAGTAGAATCTTGTGAAATGGTATGGTGACACCTATACTTTTCTTCGAGAGGCTACATGGCTTTATGAAATAATTTTTACTTTTTTCTTTCTTTTGTTCTAGTACTTGATTCTAATTACTATCAGGTGATCCAAATTGGTATCTAACCTCCTCCACTCTTGTTTTCACATATCGTGTACCCTCATTTAGCTAGAGCAGCAGTATCAATAGCAATAGCACCAAAATCGGCTGCAGTTTAGGGCAATCCTTGAGTTAGGGGCGAAGCGATAAAGAAAGGATGAGGGGCAACACCTATCAGGGGTGAAGCCTGAACACCCGGAGTACTGATTAGGTAGAGATCACCATCCCCTCCCTCACAATAGGATGCTTTAATTTTGGATTAGAATAAGGAAGTGATGGTTGAGGAAGAGGAAATGGTAGTCCCACAGAATGTGTTTCCAGTGTAGAATGGTGCATCTCAGGTGCCTATGTCCGCAGAGTTGATTCAAAAGGTGTTGGGGTTTCTGAGTATTTTGGCTTTATGCCAGTAGTTCCTATATTTTTGTCCCTAGCCTTATACTATTCCGCTGTTGTAGAACCTCGAATGGATGAGGGCTTTAAGACATAAGTGTTTCTTGGACAGGTGTTCGGATCGGTGATGACTAATAATGAGCATGAAATGTTTTTTAAGTTCATGAAGATGAATCCTCCTATGTTTCAGGGTATTGACTTAGAGGATGCATTTGAGTTCTTCACTGACTATCACGAGTGTCTGTTTAATATGGGCATTATGGAGAGGTATGGTATAGAGTTTGTTATATTTTAGTTGCAAGCAGAGGCCAAGAAATGGTGGAATCCTTTGTTGAGTGTAGAGCTGCCTTATCTCTACATACTTAGTCTTAGTTCCAGAATATATTTCTTGAGAAGTATGCTTGTCGTACTCATCGGGATATGCAAAAGGATGCATTCTTGAAATTGGAGTAGGTTGATATGTCTGTGACAGTCTACGAGGCCAAGTTTCATGCCTTTTCTCGCTATGAACTTCAGTTGATTACTTTAGAGAAGGAAAGGATCAAGTATTTTCTGAAGGACTAAAATACAGGTCATTAGGTAGCTGCACTACAAGTAGCCACAATCGAAAAGACTTTTTAGAAAGTGGTAGAATTTATGAAGAATGTGGAAGGGGTTAAGAAGCAAAGAGAGGTTAAGACAAAGGATAAGAAGGCTAAGAGAATGGGTCATTTCAATGGTACTTATTCAAGGTTCCATGGTTTACAAGGTTACTCTTCTCGGACACTCCACTCATCTATGCCTGTCTCCGCAGGGGGCCCATCAGGGGTCAGTTATAAGCCCTCCTAACAGATAGCTATACACCTTTAACATCATCAGTTCAATGACCTTCCTTAGACATCAGATGCCATGAGTATGGGGTATTGGGTCATATTCAGAGGTTTTGTCCTAACTACTTATTTGTAGGACCGTTGACTCAGCAACCTACTTCTAGTACCTTAGTTCCAACAGGTCATAGTGGTAGAGGATATGGTAGGGGTCATCCATATGATGGTTGTGGTGTTCAGACTATGGGGAGGGGTGGATACCAAGCCAACCGTGGCTGAGGATAAGTTGGTCAAGGTGGTGCACAGGCTAGTAGAGATGGTGGTAAGGGTGGTGATAAGGCTTGTCTTTATATTGTTCCGAATTATCCTAAAACTGAAGCTTCTGATGCTATGATCATAAGTACTATTCTTGTCTATGATAGTATGGCTTCTGTGTTATTTGATCCGAAATCTACATTTTCATATGTGTCTATGAAATTTGCCTTGGGTTGGGACTTAAAATGTGAACTCCTTGATGAACCACTTTATGTATCTACACTAGTTGGGGTTTCTATATATATTGATCAAGTTTATCGGGTATGTCTTGTGATATTTATAGGGTATGTAACTTTGTCAGACTTTGTGACCTTAGATATAGAGGTCTTCGATTTTAGTAGTATGTAAATTCTTATAGGTGTTCCCTAATGACATCTGCGGTATGCCTCCTGATCGTAATTTTGACTTTTGTATAGACTTAAAGTCGAGAACTCTCCCCATATCTATCCCTCTATATAGGATGGCACCAACAGAGTTAAGATAATTGAAATCCTAATTACAAGAGTTGTTGGGGAAGGATTTTATTCATCCAAGAATTTTTCCTTGGGGTGCTCCTGTGCTTTTTGTGAAAAAGAATGATAGTAGAATATGGATGTGCATAGAATACTTGCAGTTGAATAAGGTGACTATTCATAACAAGTATCCTTTACCAAGGATTGATGATTTATTTGACTAGTTATAGGGAGCTGCAGTGTTCTCAAAGATTGATTTGAGGTTATGTTGCCATCAATCTTATCAATTTAAGATTCGAGCTGAGGACATTCAAAAGACTGCCTTTCAAACTCGTTATGGACATTACGAGTTCCTGGTTGTGTCATTTGGTTTGACCAATGCCCCAGCTGGTTTTATAAGCTTGATGAATAGAGTATTCAAGCTATTTTTGGATTCATTTGTTATTATTTTCATTAATGATATTCTGGTTTACTCAAAGTGTAAGTAGGAGCATGAAGCTCACCTACATACAGTGTTGGAGTTGCTTAAGGAGAAGCAACTTTATGCTAAGTATTCAATGTTTGAAATTTGGTTGTCTTCAGTATCTTTTTTTGGGATATATGGTATCTAAGAAAGGGATTATGGTAGACCCACAGTAGGTGGAAGTTGTTATGAACTGGGCTAGATGGACCAATGTTACATAGGTTCGTAGTTTTGTGGGGTTGGCTAGTTATTAATACTGGTTTGTTAAGTGATTCACCTCCATTGCTTCACATATGACTCTCTTGACTCAAAAAGAGGTACCCTTTGTATGGGATGATAAGTGTGAGGAGAGCTTTCAAGAGCTCAAGACCTTGCTTACTTCAGCTCTTATTCTTACCTAACTATTGAATGTAAGGATTTCATTGTGTATTGTGATGCTTCACGAAATAGTTTAGGCGTTATTTTGATGCAGGTTCAGAATGCAATTACTTACGCTTTGAGGTAGCTAAAGTTGTATGAGGAAAACTATCCAACCCACAATTTGGAATTGGCAACAGTAGTTTTTGCTTCAAAAATTTAGAGACACTACCTCTATGGAGTAAAGTGTGAGGTATTCTTAGGCCACCATAGTTTTCAGCATGTGTTTACTCAATGGGATCTGAATTTGAGGCAGAAGAGGTGGATTAAGTTGATCAAAGATTATGACATCTCAATTTTGTATCATTTGGGCAAGGCTAATGTGGTGGTAGATGCATTGAGCCAAAAGTTGGCAAGCATGGGAAGTTTTCCATGGTTGGAGGTATCGAGATGCCCATTAACTAAAAAGGTACAAACTCTGACTAATGGTTGTATGAGATTGTAGGTGACTAGCAAGGGAGGAGTGTTAGCTCTTGTAGAGGCTAAGTCTACCTTCTTTGAGAAGATTAAGGTTAGACAGTTTGAAGATAAGAAGTTGAGAAACCTTAGAGAAAAAAAGTGTTACAAGGTGAGTCCAAAGAGTTCATTCTTGATGTAGAGGAGGTGTTGAGGATTTGGGGGCTTATGTGTGTGCCTCTTGTGGGAAACTTTATTCCCACCATCCTTGTTGAGGCTCACAATGCTAAGTACTCTATAAATCTGAGTACAACCAAAATGTATAGAGACTTGAGGCAACATTATTAGTGGTGCAGAATCAAGTGAGATAACTTGGATTTTGTGACCAAGTGTCGAAAGAATCAACAAGTTAAGTATGAGCATCGAAAACCTATTAGCACTTTTCAAAGGATGCCCATATGGAGTGGAAGTGGGATAGAATAACCATGTATTTTATTATGGGTCTTCAGACTCTAAGGAAGTGTGACTCCATATGAGTGATCGTCAATCGATTGACCAAGTCTGCACACTTTATTTCGATAAGGGTGCACTATAATGCAACCAAGTTGGAAAGGATCTTAGTGAAGGAGATTGTGAGACTTCATAGGGTGCCTAATTCCATAGTGTTATATAGAGGTACACAGTTTACCTCTAAGTTTTATGAACATTTCCAGTCAGAATTGGGTACTAGGTTTGACCTAAGTACAACTTTCCATCCATAAACTGACGGGCAGTCAAAATGGATGATCCAAGCACTGGAAGCGCTGAGCTTGTGTGATGGAGTTTAGTGGCCAGTGGGAACAATATTTGCCTTTGTGTGAATTTTCTTACAACAACATCTACCACTCTAGCATTAACATGGCTCTTTTTGAAGCTTTGTATGGAAGAGGATGTAAGTCTCTAATTGGATGGGTTAATGCTTTTAAGGTGAGACCTTAGGGCACCAATATGCTAAATAAGTTGATGGAGAAATTGAGGCTTATCCAGGAGAAGTTAGTATTAGCTAAGAGTCGATAGAAAGAATGTGCAGACAATAAGGTAAGGGATTTTTAATTCAAGAAAAGTGAGAAAGTGTTGCTGAAAATGTCATCCATGAAGAGTGTAATGCAGTTTGGAATAAAGGGGAAGTTGAATTTGAGGTATATCAGACCCTTTGAAGTTTTGAATAGAGTAGGGTCAGTGGCGTATAGGTTGGCTCTATCTCCTATCTTGTTAAGAGTTTATCCTGTGTTTCATGTGTCAATACTTAAGATGTACCACAGAGATAGAGACTACATTATTCGTTGGGATTCAGAATTGTTTGAAAAAGAGAAGCCAATTGTGATCTTGGATAGGGATGTGAGAAAGTTGAGGAATAAAGTCATTTCATCTATAAAGATTCAGTGGAGAAACCGTCCGATTGAGAAAGCCAAATGGAGAAAGAGGTGGATATGCGCAAGCGCTATACATATTTGTTCATTGACTCATGTAATTCTTTTACTCATTTTTTGCATCTTTTTATCTAGTTGTCATTTGGGGACGAATGAGGGGTAAATTGATATCTAATGTAATGACCCAAAATATTGTTACGCTGAAATAGAGTGTTAAACATTTGCCTAGTTTCCCCTTAGACCAAAATTTGAAAATTCTGGGTTGGCCTAGTTTTAGGCATAATTTTATTATGTGGTGCTCTAAGAAAAGTTGGGAATTATTAGAGTGTTGGTTTTAGTTTTTGATTATATTTTGTGTTAGAGGATGAGTTTATAAAGTCGTAGAAACTTCTGATGCATAGAACAGGTTAGTACAACTCCGGTTATAGCGATTACCGTGAAAGGGATAGTTCATTATGTCAAATTTTTAGAAGCGTGTTGTGAAATGGCCAGACTTGGGACCAAGTTCCAAGCTACAGGTTTGGGATCACTATAGTAATAGAAGTATCGTTGTAGTAAAATTGATGCAGCGGCAGAATTATCACCGCAGCGACAACCTATTATGGCCTAGGTGCTGCGGCAGCGGTGCCGTTGTAGTGGACAAAATGAAGTGTATTATTTTTAAAAATTAGATAACCCATTTTTCATTCCCACCTTTCTAAAAAATGTTCAAGGGCTTAGCCGGAAAGATTCTTCAAAATTTTTGGGGTTTTCCATCTTTGAGGTAAGGTTCCTTTACACTTCAAATTTTAATTACTCTTCTAAATTCTTAGGTTTGTAAAAATCACAGTCATGGTGGAATTTAGAAATTAGTCCTAAGTTTATGAACTGATGGAAATGGGTAGGAAATGATCTTATTATCAGTTGTTATTGATCCTAGAGTGTTAGAAAATACTTTCTATAGTAGAATTCATGACTGTCTATTGAATTATGAAGAATTCAAAGAGTTTAAGTTCATGAGTTAACTTGTTAAATGTCAGTTCCTAATGCTTAGAAAGGGTGATTTGTTGTGTTAAAGTCTGGGTAGTTATTGTTTATAGATCACGAATGGGCAGAAATCAAAAGGAAGGCCAAGTTTGTGGCTATATAGTGTTTTCCAGCAAAGAATCGAAGTAGGTTATGGTTTAATAGTAGTAAAGACTTGCTTGACTCTATGCTTACATGTGAGTTGGATGTTTGTGATTAATTTTTGGGCATTACTTGTGATTATTGATTGTATCAAGTATTGAATAAATGGTTTTATGAAGGTATTAAGACGATATATGGATCAGGTGTCATAACGACACTATAATATAGATCGTGTCATACCAACACTATAATATGGATTGTTGTCATGCCAATATTGTAATGTGGATCAAGTGTCATGCCAACACTATTATATGGATCGGGAATCACACCGACACTGTTATTTTTAATGGGTGACATACTGACATTAGTACATGGATTGAGTTCATCCCCTGCAGGTCATAGATGAGATTCCCTGCCGACTCTACTTTATTTGTACATATTGCATGCATTCAATTATCATTTCATTTGTATTCATAATTGTGATGACTATTTTGAAGGAGTTTGCCTAAGCGAAATTGATATACTTGTATACATGTGTCCTGATGAGATGAAGTGTTATAACTGTAATTGCTTGTCAACTAATTGTGAGTTATGTTTTGATTGTTGTTACTTGCATTTAACTTACCTATTTGTATGGTGTTGAGTTGACTCGGCTGATTATGCCTACCAGTACTTAGTTGTTGTACTGATACTAGTTGTACTCTTTTTTTGTTGAGTGCAGAGCGTGTTCCAGCTTAGATACAAGACCTCAGATCTAATTCGTGATTCAGACATCGATACAATGGTGACCACCATGTTTGGGAAACCCTTGGATCATCTTTATGTAGGTTATGCCCTTTGTTTCGGTATAGAGACATTCCTTTTATTCGGTATTCTGGATATTGTTTAGACTTGGTTTTTAACATTTTTTAAAGTTCTTATATGGTGACTTTCGGGTGCAGAGGATTGTAATAATTAGTGATATTTCCACACTCTTTATTTTTGAATATTAATAATTAGTAATGATTTGGTTTGATTAATATTGTATTTAGTGAGCTAAATAGTAACGAATTGATCAAGATGGTTTAAGTGAATCCTTGGTAGTTTGTTAAGGGTTGGGTTAGATAGTTATCCCTCCATAGAGTTAGGGTGGGTGTCACTTATGATCAATTGGGTCGTGACTCATATAAAATATTTTTAAGGTGCAAAGCTTTTGAAGAGCACATCAATTTAGATTCACCAATATGAGAAATAGGCAAACCTGCTCCATTACCAACCAAGATTTGTTTTGTGCCATTATAGTCACCTATAATTGTCAAATTATTAAAGACATTAGCAAGGAGATTTGTAGCACCCGATTTGGGATACCAAGCAAGATGGACACAATATTAGGCTGAGCTACATAGGCTACCATTTGAGTTTTGGAAGTAGCTTGATACGCATGATCGAAACGATGATAGCAAATGAGAACCATATGACCATATTTGTTGCACACTTGACACTGAGAGGACCCATTTGAATTTTACCCATGAGACCCATTATTTCGTGGTTACCGTTATTTGAAGTAACCAAATCTTCCCCCCCTATAGTTGTTTGAAGTAAAGTGTCTTTTGTAACCAGCATCTCCTCTAGGTCTATAAACAACATTAGTATTTCTCGCAGTAAAATTTGCTTGATCAAAACCATGTTCCACAATTGTAAAATTTTCCAATCTCATCTCATAACTCAATAAGAGTCCATGTAGGTCAGCAAGTGTTATAGTTTCAGGCCTAGAAGTAAGAGATACAACAAAACCATCATAATCAAGATGTATACCTCAAAGGATATGAAGTATAATATCATCATCAGTGATGGACAATGCAGCAACAACAAGTTATCGGTAATAGATTTCATCTTTTGCAGATAATCTGTCATAGTGGTCGCCCCTTTCTTAGTCGTCTAATGTTGAAGATGTAACTTTATCAATCTTGCTTTGGAAAGAGATGCAAACATGGTCTCTAATGTCTGCCACACATCTTTGGTAGTAGCACATCCAGTGACTGGCCCTAGAACGTATTCTATGAGAGAGACAAGAATCCAACTTAATAAAAGTTGATCCTGTCTTTTCCAGTCAATATAAGTCGGGTTAACGGTGGCTTCGGCAGAAGAATTATCTTCTAATGAACTGCTAGCAATAAGTTTAGATGGATATTTGTGAGTTCAATCGATATATACTTCTAAATCGTGACCTCTTAAGGCAGGAAGAATTTGCGATTTCCACAAGATATAATTGCTCCTGTCCAACTTTATCAAACTTGAGTGGGTGAGGTTGTTTGACAATGAACCATTAGATCCCGCTACTATATTTTGGGAGGAAAGAATGGAAGTGGCAATGGATTGGTTTACCATTGTTGAGTGAATCAATTTTGTACTCCGCTCTGATGTCATGAAAGGATTGAGAGAATAATATAATTCCCGTATGTTTATTTGTTGTTTCACTCAACATTTTATAAACAAACAATGATAAAGTCCTACTAAGGGATGGAGTGTACAAGGCTTATCAAATAATGAATAAGAGCAGATTTTAAGGAACACAGTTGCAATTATTTATCCTTTATAGTAGCTATCCCAATAAAGTTCAAGTGTACATCTAGAGCATAAATTGACACTGTTATAACTAATTAACCAAGCACGAGTTCCCAATAAATTATGTAAATGCCAAATATCTCAACCTCGATATTGTTTGCATTTCAAATACTTCAAATTAACCTGGAATAAGAAGAAAATCACCTGAAAAGAAGCATCATAATAAAAAATAATATTATATGCATCCACTGTTTGCCTAAAATTAATAAATATGTAATATTTATTTTTCATATATATAATTATCACCAAATTATAATTAAGTAATTATATCTTCTAAAGTATTTGTATAGTCCATCTCAACCCAGGGGACCTGATAGAGTACTAGGTTCTAGTAATCTCAAGAACAAATAACTTTGAACGAAAGCAAAATGTGGTAAGGTAAAAGATACAGGGATTTACGTGGAAACCTCCTTGCTCAAGGGAGTAAAACCATGACCTACCCCAATAGGATTTCACCAATACTTCACTAAACTATGAGAAACCTTCAATTACAACCTAGAAATTAACCTTCTAATTCCTACAATCTTGAAATAACTCTATTGCAACACACCCTCATAATACCTCTACTGTGAGCTCTCCATTAGCTACATCTAGCTACAAAACAACTCACTCTTGAACAAAGAATGAATGAAAACTACTCACTGGAATCAATAAAATGAGATGTGAGCTTACAATTGTAAGACCACAACAAGAACCTCAATCAACCTAGAAAAGAAAACATGTGCCCCTATGAGTAAATAATTTCTATGTTTTTGAGTCTTGGAATATTAGCTGAGGTGAGACTTTTGCTTGAGAATTTTTTTTTTTATTTGTGCAAAAGCTTCCATTCTCTCTTGGTGGATGATGTATATATATATTGAGCATTAGGAGAGAAGCTTCCTCATTGGCTGCTGAAAAAAGACCACTTAGAATTCATCCCACTAACTTGCTGATATTGTCCAGAAAAGTACTAGAAAGCTGGCACATAAGACAAATACGTGCAGTTGCAAAACTGTACACTGAGACACTAGTTATTGTAATTGGTCCTTTCATTAGGTCAAGCCATCATTGAAACATGAATAACAATCAGACATACAAGGACCAGGTTCTAAAGATAGAGTTTGTCAACGATCAAAACATAAGCATAAGAAACAAGATAAGCGCAAGGATGGAATACACCATTTTCCCCTTTTTGATAATGACAAACATAGAGCCTTTTGCTGCACATGCAACTTACAACTTTTCTAGTTCCCTCTATCACCATTCAATCCAGAACCTAGAAATAGTTCCCTATGTCACCAGTAGTCATAATCTCCCACCAGTAATCACCCACCAATTCCCTTTCAAGTTTCCCTTTCACCTTCACCAGTTGCTACTTTTATCATTCACCAGTTTCCCTCTTTTATCACTCATCATATTTCCCCTTTTGGCATCATTAAAAGGATAAGCATACTTGAAAATAAGTTCACTCATGTAGGCAAGTATGTAGACAAAACATCATAAGTAGAGAAATAGCAGCATAAGATCAAGAAGTCGACAAGCATGTAGATAAAACATCATCCATATTTAAGATAGTCTAATAATCATTGAAAAAGGAACTTAAATGCTAAAAAAAGCATGCCATAGCCAATAGGACTTAGGATAAATAAGAAGATCATAGAGACTAAAACAATAGAACTTAGGAGGATGGTTTGGAAAGAGACTTAAGAGAAAGGTAAGACATTCATCTGAATTAGTATGAGCTTTAAGAAGCTTGTGAGTCAACTCTTTCACCTTTCCATTTAGTCAATCATTTTTAGATTTAAGAGCATCCACCACACTGGGTCCCTCAATGTGTTTTATGGAGGCTCGCTGAGGAGTAGACTTTAGTTGAGCTATTTCAGCATCTCTTTGAGCAAGTAATGCAGTCATATGATCCACTTCTTTATTTGATTTCTCCTGAGCAGTGATAAGATCATACACAACTGAGTGATAGCTCATATCTCCCTTTTTCTTGATAATTTTGCATTCTCCCAGGATAGAAATGGTAAGTACATGCCTCCTAGAAGAGGCAATTCCCTTACCAAGTCCCACTTGGAAAAATTCAAACATTTTGTTGAATAGAAACCGATATGGCAGACCATGTTTTCCTTTTTACTCATACACAACCTTGTTCCTATGCTTCAGTATTAGTGCAGGAAGATTAATATGCTAAAAAGATGATATTGTCTCCATAATGAGCAAAACCATTTTAGTTGCACTATTTCTTTTTTCAGATCTTGGGAGTAGAATTTCGTTGACAAATTTGAACACCAATTGATAGTCACACTTCATCTATTTCTTGAGAATACACTCATACTTGTTTTACTCCATCTTGCTAGCTATCTCAAGAAATTTCTTTGACACTGTCCTTTATTCAAGGGAACTAATCCTAGTAGTAGGTACCTCCAGTATTTCCCCAAGAACTTTCTCATCCAAGTAAATTTTTACTCCTTGAACATGAGTAATTACACTATTGTTCCCAGCACAATATTCCATATTGGCATAAAACTCCACAACTTCTTTAGTATGAAGCTTAGGAAGAGGTTGATCGAACAAGTGAAGCCATTTTTGAAATTTTACCATTGACACAAGGTCCCTCATTCCAGGCATTTCACCAATATCTGGATCAAACATCCATCCACAAAGTACGGTTTGTTGCCTTATAATTCCTTGGATCTATTCATGCATCAGTTCCTTGACCTTCTCTTTATACTCAGTACCAGGTCCCTTATTATTTAAGCCATCATTATTTTTTCTCCTTTTCAACTGATGAACTGCTTTTGAAGTACCAAGTACATCAATACCCATTCTTCACTTAGCACATACTGTCAGTTTTTTTTCACTAGGTTTTGATAATATCTCACCATATCTTTTGGCTACACTGAGAGATACATCAATGTTTATTTCTTCAGTTTCTTCTTTCTCATCAACATTTACTACATTTAGTGGTGGGGTATCATCAACCACAATGGTTTTACTTTTCAGTTTCTTCTTTGGGACTATATATGATTTTTTTTATCTTCAAGTCATCTTTAATAAATTTTCATTGGTTATCCCTAGTGGTGTAAATTCCACTAGAAAGTGGTCCCATGAATGCCTGCAACTTCGTCATCCTGACATTTACAGGTCGTTAATTGCTCTCCATCGCAGAATCATCCCTGAGGACTTAATAAATATAGGATATAAGAGTCCCATCAAAGTTAGGTAAACCATTAAATGTTTTAAGCATTAGGGAAACATTGTGAGATTCTCACACAAACTCATATCCATCACCTACATTTTCATTTCCTTCCATCATAGCAACAAGTTAAGCACTTACATCCAGTATGTTTGAGGAAGTTTCCTTTTTCATAGGTCATTCTCTTGCACATAGGGTTTCCATTGTTTCCTCAAACATCAAGGAATCTTCTACATTAACATTTACTTTAGAACTCTGACCTCGAATTGTCACAACACCAGGTTCCTTATTTTGGTCCTACAAAATGGAAGAAATTTCTTTCTCAACATATTTACTCAATCACCCTTGATCATTTTCAAGTTTTTTCTCAGATGAGGTCTTACTATTTATCTCATCTGTAATTTCCAGATCTAAAGCCTCGACAATCTTTTTGTAGATATTTTAAGAGTTATATTGATTGGAGTGAGTTGGGGAACCAAAAGAGGGAACTGGAATCGAAGTAACCATAAGAAGGTTTCTCATTTCTTCAGTTAATAGGGTTGTTTCGATTCAAATAGTGGTTGTGGAAGTCTGAGGATCTACGCAGGACTTTGGTGGACTTATAGGAGAACTGGATTTAGATATTTTGATGCATGTTAGAAATTTAATAGGACAAAAGAGACGTTTAGGAGGAGAGTTGAATGTTTGAAAAAAAAAACGATTTAAAATATATAAAAGCAATTCAGAGAAAAAGAAATAAAATGAATGTTTACGATTCAATGAAAAATGGAGAGGGAAGAGACATGTCAAATGGAAAGAGGAAATGAAGATTGAAGTTTTTACTGACATGACAAATTTACTAATAAGAGGGAACAGATATGGCTGCTATGGAAGTACTTTTTTCTTTTAATTTGAAAAATTCCTACTATAAAGAAAGTTGGACTAACGTTAGGGAAACCAGGTCCCTCCATGAAGTCTCAGTTTATATCCTGCATTTCTCCTATCCTTCCATCACTTAAGTGTCGATTCTTTTCTATCATTAGTGTATATCTACAGGTGTATAAGACTGAGTTAAACTTCATCAAGCATACTCCTACCTGAATATCTGAACCCACTTTTCTAACCAAAATGGAAGACATTCAAGTAATAGAGATAATTAGTTGAGCATCATTTGGGTTAGACCACTTCTTTTGGAATTGATCCCTGCTTAGTTTCTCAATACGATTGTTGGCACTTTGATCTTTTGTGCTACGTACCTTCATGCAACTAATCTGTTTCTCATCTTTTCTCTCCATACTTTTGAAGGTGACACCTAGTTCTATTATGCCAACTACTGAATTTACTCTAGCACTAGATTCTGTTGTTACATATCCTAGACACTTTTACCAACCAGATTCTAGCCATAAACAAAGAACACATTTTGTTAATTTCATGAGCCAATATTTTGCCAATCTTTCCATTTCCAAGAGAGACACTTCTCCCTTGAAATGCCATGAGTGAGAGAGAAAAAAAAAGTTCATTCATATGCCCAGAGCCGACACCATTAAAGAATATGTTTTAGATGCCTTTTCTCACTCCTTCCTCCTTGGTATTTCAAGTGTTAAGTTTGAGAACGCATTTCAACTTGGGTTCCCAAAGAGGAGACAAAGGAATAATCAGATTTTTTCTTTGTCCAAGCTGGCAACCTGACCCTTTTTAAGAAGAGACCAGGTCCCTTTGTTTTTACCTCTGAATCCTTGCACTAATGATGGTTTTTCTTGCCATGATTTTTTGCTGCACCTTCACCCTTCCAGTGGTCTTAATTTCCAGGATACTTATAGATCCGATTTTTAAATCAGATATCCCCTTTCTATTGAATACATAAGGAACTTTCTTCTTATTCTCTTTCTATTTCAGACAACCACGAGTTCCATCATCAGTGAGTCTCTCATTAGTTGAGCCATTCAGATCTTCTGAGGGCCCTATCCATTTGAGATATTTCTCAAGATCTGTCTTTATCTGGACCAGTTCTTTTTGCAACTCTCTATTTTTCTCAAGGGAAACTAGGAGATTCAATTGGGATCTTTCTAATTCCTCCTTAATTTCATACTGAAGATAGTTTCTTTCATCCTTTCCTTTGATATCAAGCTCAACTTTATCTTTCTGATTCTTAAGTGGAGAATCACTTTAGGTAACACGGTCTCATATCTGTCTTCTATAAGGTCACTGAGGACATCTATCAGCACATCAGCTAGACATCTCAGTTTTCTCAATGTGTAATTTTTAAGATCCATTTTGATCCCACAAGAGTTACCTCTACAATATTTTCATTATTTGATTTAGCAATAAGTCTTAGCTCTTCTTCACTGTCTGCTTTGATAGAGATACTCATTTCATATTGTTCTTCATCTGAGTCACTTGAGAATTCCCCCCATGCAACTACTGCTAATTTAATTGCTTTGCTAGTTATCTTTAACTTGTACTTATGGGGGACCTGGTCATCACCATCAGGTCCCTGAACTAAGTATTCTTGAGTATGGTTTCCAGCTTCATTTTTACTCTGATCTGCATAATCACTCCTAATACGCTTGCTTGAATTCTCATCAGTGGAAGGTATAACATTGTTTCTCATTAATT
This sequence comes from Capsicum rhomboideum, assembly GCA_031232105.1. Taxonomy (NCBI): domain Eukaryota; kingdom Viridiplantae; phylum Streptophyta; class Magnoliopsida; order Solanales; family Solanaceae; genus Capsicum; species Capsicum rhomboideum. The sequence continues at coordinate 15,848,111 of CP124712.1, forward strand.
TTTGTAATTTTTTTACTATGTAGGTCATATCCGAATCTACTTCACTTGAGTCACTATCCACTATTTTGTGAGGTGAATCTTTCTTCTTAGCTAGATTCTTAGCATTATCGATGGATTTCAGGGTTTTCCAGATTTTGTTTGCGATTTCACAGTATAAAACCTTACTGTAATATTTGGTACAGATGCCATCCATGAGAATACGTTCGGATTTGAGATTTTTCTCAACTATTCCTCTATCGATGTCAGCATATTCCTTTATAATTTTAGGAATAGCTATGGTAATGCCTCCTGCTCTTTGTTTCTTCATTGGAACACTGGGAGTATTATGGATAATGTCCCACAGTTCACAATTCACAGACATTATGAACTCTTGCATTCTTATCTTTCATGTTAGATAGTGTTGACCATTGAACATTGGTAGCTTTGTAATTGATTGTCCTTCCATAAGAGATTATGGACCAATCACTATGATAGGATCCCTCCTAAATATTATCCTTTTATGAGGAATTGGTTTGCTACTAATTGATGAACTACTATAGTCCATCTCAACGTAGGGGGCCTAATAGAGTACTAGGTTCTAGCAATCTCAAGAACAAATAACTTTGAATGAAAGTAAAATGTAGTAAGGTAAAAGACACAGGGATTTTACGTGGAAACCTCCTTGCTAAAGGGAGTTTAATCACGACCTACCCCAGTAGGATTTCACCAACACTTTACTAAACTTTCAGAAACCTTTAATTACAACCTAGGAATTAACCTTCTAATTCCTACAATCTTGGAATAACTCTATTGCAACACACCCTCACAATAACTCTACTGTGAGCTCTCCATTAGCTAACTCTAGCTACAAAACAAATCACTATTGAACAAAGGCCGAATAAAAACTACTCACTGGAATCTCTAAAATGCAATGTGAGTTTATAATTATAAGACCACCATAAAAACAACAATCAACCTAGAAACGAAAACATGTATCACTATGAGTAAAGAATTTCTAAGTTGTTGAGTCTTGTAATATCAGCTGATGTGAGGCTTTTTCTTGAGAAATTTTGTTCTGATTTGCGCAAAAGATTTCCTTCTCTCTTGGTGGATGATGTTGAGCATTGGGAGAGCAACTTCCTTATTGGATGCTGAAAAAGGGCCACTAAGAATTTATCCCACTAAGGTGCTGACATTGTCCAAAAAAGTACTAGACAGTTGGCATACAAGACAAATGTGTGCTCTTGTAAGACTGCACACAGGGACATCAGTTGTTGTAACTGGTCCTTTAATCAGGTTAGGCCATCATTGGAACATGAATAATAATTAGACATACAAGGACCAGGTTCCAGAGATAGATTTTTTCAATGATCAAAACATAAGAATAAGTGATGTCACCCAAATTACACCTTTCGAAATGTATAAAGCGCTCGATGTATCAAATATAGAACCCAACAAGGTTTGGGTCGATCCCATAGAGAATAGGTTAAATTTTAATCTCATGTTTGTCCAAGTAACTGGAAAATAAGTAAAAGAGGGAGATTTTGTATAACAAGAGAACAACAGTAAAAATTATTGATTTGTTGGCTTTGTAATCAATATAAGAAAGGGACTAGGACTATGATCCCCATGATTCCATAACTACAAAGGTTTCTTGTGCTATCAAACTATTCTAATGTGTTGCATGCAAAATCTAACAAGATTGGTTCATCTAAACGCCTCTCGACCTTGGATAGATGAATTTCACTCTTCTCCTCTCGGTCGCCGAGTGTCTCACTACTAACCCTCGCTCTTGATCTCAGATTAACTATCCCTGTTATTACTCAAGTTATTAGATGAAGATTGATAGCCTCAAATCTCTGTTTTTATTTTCTTTTCCTAATCTCTACCTCTCTCTAGAGCAAGTTTAAAACATAGGCGAGTTCCTAACTCTTGTAACCATTAAAAAAGTAATCATAACAAAAGAAACACTAATACATGCAAGCACACGGGTCTAGAATTGCTCCGCACTTAACCTATTTTGTTAATTCCTCATGGTTCTCATAGCCCTAGTTGGGATGTTTAGCTATTTATAATTGCAGGTGCGCTAGTAGAAATCATAGATGAAAACATGATTATGAACTTACAATAAGAATTAAACTCCAAAATCTCAACTTGAATTAAAATCCTAGAAATGATGTTCGTAAAATTCCAAGAATATGCCATAGAATCTTACAATTTGAAGTTGTAAAATATGAAAGAGTGTAAAATCGTACAAAAAATGCCTATAAGAGTATGTATAGACAAAGTAATCCTATTCTAAACAAAATAGGAAATTTGGGTAGGTTGGCTTGGCCGACAGGAAGGTACGATCGTGGTTAGTACCACGACCATCTTTTAATGCTCGTGGTTTGATCATGGACTTTGTCCTTTGCAGGTATTCGATGGTACGACACTCAGTATAATTTCAAGGTATCATCCTATGACAGTATGCTGTCATTGCCTGATCTCCTTTTACTTGAACTTTTACAACCTTCATATCATGGCCTTCATCCTAAAATCTCATGGTACGATTGTCATATCAAAGCACCACCATAACTTCTTATTATCTGATATCTCACACTTGGGTCTTGCAGCCTTGTCTTCAAGCCTTCTTCCCACGACAGCATTGTACGATTGTGTCTTTATGGTATGGTCATGAGAGGGTCTCATCTGGTCATCTCCTAAGGATACTTCTCTAGTTCAAGGAATGATAGACTTGGTACGACCGTGCTTAGATCCCACGATTGTCATTTTTTTTGTCTGATCCTCTAAAAGTCCATTTACAGCAGTTTCTTTTCTCGAGCCTGTTTACCCTGTAATCATACCAAAAACCCATCATATCCACATAAACATACCCTTGAACTTGCAAATATTCATCATTTTAAGTGTCATAAGTGCAATGAATCCATGGCACATCAGCACCCTCAACTTAGAATGTTTGCATATCCTCAGGCAAACAAAATAAACTAGACTCACTAAGACGCTTAACTTAGAGCAAAACCAAGATCATTATGGCGGTCACTTCTGCAAAACCAGTTTTCACCATGCAAATAACATAAGTACTTTCAACATCCTCCTAGTTAGCAAAACCAACCAAGGTAGTGTGTATGTAAAACAAGTACCCTAACACAGTGGGATCAGGACATGGCATTACATCATGAAGAGATAACCGAACACTTGGACAATACACTACCGAAACAAGCAGCAACTAGACTATAACCCTTTTTTCCCTCACATGAAAGAAGTCCCCAATAACTCACTATATGTAATGAATTTACCAAATTGGGACTGAATCAAATCTCTCACTCTTACAACGAAGTCAGGTCGTGCGCGTTTGATACCATAGGCTTGCCCTTATTTTCTATGCTTTAGCTTTTGGACAGTCTGATTAGGATCACTATAGGTCTTTTCTATGCTAGTAATATAGGCTTAGGAATGGGTATGGTACATTTGGGTACACTGACTCAATCCTTGTTGGCACTACAATACTTTTGGCTCCACTTTCCTATTTTCTCTGACTTTTTCCCCTTTTCACACTTTCTATTTGGACCCCTGTGTGGTTTTATGTACACAACAATTTTCTCTTTATTTTTGTTGCTCTTACCACACCTAAATACCTTTTCCTTTTTTTTTTACTACAAACTCTACATATCCAATTTCTACGTACCCTTACATAATAGCCAACCTCAACTTAGGCTATTACCGTAGTTAAGGTACATAGTATCTAAGGAGGGATCAGGGCCAAAGAAGGTTCATTGTAAAAACTGGGACGGTGAATTGGGTAGTTCAAATAAAAGGTCTATTCATGCTCAAAATTAAGGTCCAAGGGATACATGTCATTTGTAGATTATTTAGGCTATAGGGGAAATTTTTGCAAAAACGGCCCATGATCCTTTCCAAAACTACTATCCTATAGCTTTAGAGAGACTAACCGGGCAAGTTCTAAATCGCACACACACACCAACTAGATAGAAACCTTACTCACTCATGGCTCAGGGCTTTTGTTTAAGTTAGTACCTACTTTGTTCATGCAAAGTCAGGTAAGGTTATCTTACTAACAATCCTAATGCCATATCTAGATCCATGCGTTGGTTACAACACAATCCATGAAAACACACAACATCATAAAACAAACAAAATATTTGGAGAGGTATTATTTTAAAATATTCAAAATAAGTTCGCATGCTTTATTCATTTTAACTGCACCAAGTTTTCTTATTTACTCTAAATTACACTCAATACAACAAAATGACACATAAATCAAATAAAACCCCTAAACATGAAAATACCTAAACATGCTAGTTCTAACTTTGATAGTGCAGCTGAGGGAAAAGAAACACGATAATAAAAACCCTCGATTGTGGTACACCCCCACCCCAAAATTAGAAATCATGCAATATCCCCATTGCACGAAATTGAAAAAAAAGAAGTAAAAACATGGGCTAAGGGACATACCTGGGGCATACTAGTTTTCTGTTGCACTCTAGTCGGTTGGGTTTTGAGATGGGACCCCTCCATCCTTTGCTCCTTTCGTGGCCATTTCTATGGCCATAGCACTCTCAGCTACGTGGGCACCGATGGCAGCCAGTGCACTTAGTGTCTCAACTACGAGGGTAGTCTGTGTAATCCCCAAACTCTGCTCCACCACCACAACTGCCGATGGTACCTCAACACCCTCTAGTAATACTGTCTAGAAGTTTTGTGCATCTCTCACTATCTTACTCTTCTTCTTTCAATTTCTCTCTTTCTTCTTCTCACTACCTTTCCCTCGAGATCTCTTTTGATGGGGCTAAAAATACTTACATGTCTCTTCAATATTTGAAACATCCCTCTCAGCTACTGGGACTCGGGAATAGAAATCCAGGACTAAAGATTTCACATCAGTAACTAACTGCTCTGATGATAGCATAGCAGGTGGAGGATAAGGTGCAATTGGGACGGTCTATGCTATGAGAGACTGGACTACTTCTTTCAACACAGCCACATCATTTGTAATGGCTCTCATATTCGAAGCCTAAACCAATTCAACCTTAGCCAAAATTCAGCTGTCAAGTCAAAGCGGATTTAAAACTCCCGCGCTACAACCTTAATTTCATCAGTCCGTGTAGGGCTTAAACCCTACCTCTAATTTCTCAATCCGGGCGTCATACAATACCTGTGTCCTCATAATCTGCTCCAGCTAAGTAGTCAGTATTAGTCTATATCCAACTAGAGAATATGTATATGCACCAAATGATGTCGAGGCTGGAGGAGAAGAGAAAGTAGCACCGGCTTCAGATGTCGAGATCTCGATAGCTGGGACACCCCCAGCTATATATGGAATCTCTACACCCCGCGCTGGAGTAGATAGGTTCCTCATATCTTTAATCAGCACCATGTCAGCAATCTTAGTAGGCTGGATAACTTTGTCCACCGCATCAATAGATGAAACATGTGCACTCCTCATCAACTGAGTCACTAGATAGGGAAAAAGTAAGGTTGTGTGGCTTTGTAGTACCTCGAATCTCCCTTGTGATGATTTGCGGGATATTCAGTTCAATCCCAGAAATAAGTGCAGCAACTAGACAGGCATTGGTCACCCCCAATGTGTTATCAGTATCTGTAAGTGCATTTCGATTCCTGACAATGGACCACCAATCTTTGGCGGAAAACTTCAAGGTGTGCTTATAAATAGATGCCACATTGATCCGTGGGGCATTTTTACCAGCTTCAGCAATGTGGCCTGCCAGCCACCCATAGGGCATCACTTTATCATTCACACATAATGTCTTAACTCTCTTCAAGTCATTCATTCAGAGGTCATACTCTGGAGTCTCCTAAGTAGGTTCAAATGCTTCCCCGAATAACACTATTGAGATGACCTTAACAGAGATATCAACCTTAGTGTCCCAGACTCGGATGGTGCTAAGTCTAGGCTACTTCTTGATGTCCTTCTCCTTCCCTGTAGGAGCTATATTCTTCAACATTGCTGCATAGTTGGCATAAAAATCATGCACCAATTCTAACACATTTTATCGTAGGGGTCTTGTCATCCACCCCAGATCATATCTCGTAAATCCTTGTACCAGTTCTGGGATTCTCTAGAGTGACTCAGATAAAACTCGAGTCTCTTTTTATATTCTTCTCTTTTTATTTCCACGGTCTGTGAGTGATACCCCATCAATGTAGTAGTCCCTTGAGCTCGGGACCATCCAATATCTCAGATCCATTCCACTTTAAAATGGGGCAGCTACATTAGTACCCTCAGAGGATTAGGGGTTGGATTCTTCCTGCCCCACAGAGGAGCTTATATCGTCATCAGCAACCTCAGTAGAACCCCCTTGGGTCCTTCTTTCTTTATATTGGGGAAGGTTTATTAAGGCAACAGCTTCTACCAAGGCCGTAAATATGGTGGCCTTGGCCTTGTCTTTCTCAAGTTCCCTGGCTTTGCCTCTTATGGTTCGAGGCGAGTGTTGTTAAGCCGAAGGACTAGTAGTGTACTCCACCTTGGTCCCACTGGAACTTTCGGACTCACTCTCTGAAGTTGGAGGTGTGTCCTTGGGTGCCCTCTTCTTTGTTATGTCCTTCTACACCTTAGTTTGTGCCTTTGGTTCCATTGTACCTGTACCAAAAAAAGTTAGAATCAAAGTTTGAAAATTTGAAACAGTTCTTGAAAGTTAACAGAAAACCTATCTTACGATCATACAATGAAGCCACGATCGTTCCTTCCTGCTGTAGGAAGGGTTCAGTAAAATGTATTGGGGGAAATTGTATCAGAAGATTTTATTCCTACTATCGTGCAATAAAAGTATGATCGTACCTTATGATCATAGGAACACACCCAACATACTGAGAGGATGTCACATCATACAAGTACATACCATGATCGTACCTAGATAAGACGATCGTGGAATTTACTAGTACGATGAGCACTTATAACCTTATAATTGGGACCCCACAACAATCTAACCTACTACCGTATATAGATACCACGATTGTAAGTTGTGTCGTGAAGTGCACTGACACTTAGGAGAAATCAAATTTTAATTATTGACCCCTTTTGACCCTCCTTAGACTCGATGTGAGCCTCTTATTTACAACAATTGTGCAAAAAAGGGTGCTTAGACTTCCCCTATGGTTTCTACAAGCCAAAACAAAAAACTTAGAGCAATTTTGATACACCCATGACCGAAATTTACTCACTAATTCATATCTCAATGTATAATTCTATCAATCATAGAAATTTGTTTAAATACTTACAATTTTGGTTTCGATTCGGGTGAGAAAATGAAAATCTTTACTTTGGAGATCATAGGTAATCCTTGATTCTTGATTTTAGCATTAATTAGTTGCAATGAGTTGTTTTGATGCTTAGAAATGCTAAAGGGGAGAATTGGGTTGTTAGATTGAGGTTTTTATATGATTAAAACACTAGGTAGGTCAGGTCAGGTCGCGAGTTCTTTAAGCCGATGGTCTCAACAGATGACTATATCATACGATCGTGGCTTGGTTTCACGATGTATTCTTCTCTTAGCAGGAGAATTCAAGAGACTTACCTGGGAACCTACAAAGCTTAAGGAAGATCGTGATATATAACCACGATCGTTCCTTAAACTAATAGGTTTGACACCTATTTTGATGATTTACGGGAGTTTGATGAGACGATGGATACCACGATCATGTTATCTTGGTACGGCTGTTGTAACCTATTGTAGTATAACTCCCAAATTTCCTTCCTGTGGGACTTTGTTCAAATGTGCTCAGAGGACCAAACCTCCCATGATTGTACAATAATCTCATGGGTTCAGTCTTGCGTCCTGTTCAGACTTTATTTTTCCTGCACAATCCCTGAACCAGTAACAGACATTACCCTATAAAATATAAAGTACAAAACATAGGTTTCCTCCCAAGAAGCGCTTGATTTAACATAGCCACATGACGTGGCTAAGTTGGTTACTTAGACTTTACCAACTAGCCTATGGGTTGCCTCCTATGAAGCACCTGATTTAACATCGCGGTACGACTCAGCTCCCTTGACTACTCAGACTTTATCAAGGTTTAATTTCTTGCATGACCTCACCTTTTCTGTAGTTCCCACATAGTGCTTCATAAGTTGACCATTTACCTTGAATGGTACACTTTTATCCCCTCTCAGCTCAATTGCACCATGCGGGAATACTCTTACCATAGTGAATGGTCCAGACCATTTGGACCTCACCTTTCAAGGAAACAAACTAAGTCTCGAATTATGTAGCAAGACCAAGTCTCCTGGGTGAAATTCTCTTTGTTCAATCTTTCAGTCATGGTATAATTTCATCTTTTCTTTGTATAGGGTTGAGCTCTCATAAGCGCGGAGACGGAATTCATCCATCTCATTTATCTACTCCAACCTTATTTTTGCCGCATCACTTCATTTCAGATTCATCCTTTTTAATGCCTATAATGCCTTATGTTCAAGTTCGGCAGGCAAGTGGCAAGCTTTACCGTACATAAGCTGATATGGACAGTAACCTATAGGGGTCTTAAATGTTGTCCAGTAGGCCCATAATGCATCATCCAACCTTCTAACCATGTCTGTCCTATTGGCATTCACAGTCTTCGCCAATATAGACTTAAGCTCTCGATTTGATACCTCAACCTGCCCACTAATTTGAGGATGGTAAGGTGTTTCCACCTTTTGTTTAACACCATATTTATCAAGCAAGGTTTTGAAGGCTGCCGTCACTAACAATATCTTGAGGGGTACCAAATCTAAAGAGGATGTCCTTTTCTAAAAAGGTGGTGACGGTCTTACCTTCATTATGTGGAAGGGAAATCGCCACCACCCATTTGAAGACGTCAAAATATACTTCATTCCATGTGAACCTACAAAAGGCCCCATAAAGTCAATACCCCAAACATCAAACAATACAAGCTCCAGAATCTTCGTCATTGGAAGTTCATGTATGCGTGAGATATTCCCTTGCTTTTGACATTGGTCACAAGCCCTAGTATAGTCATGGGCATCTTTATAAATGGTGGGTTAATAGTAACCAAATTGTAAGATCTTACACTCAGTCCGCGAACCTCCATGATGACCCACAACTTGAAACGAGTGATATGCCTATAAGATACTCATCATCTCGACTTTAGGAATACACCTCCAAATAAAACTATCTGCATAAACACTCTTACCATAGTGAATGGTCCAGACCATTTGGACCTCACCGTTCAAGGAAACAAACTAGGTCTCGAATTATGTAGCAAGACCAAGTCTCCTGGGTGAAATTCTCTTCGTTCAATCTTCCAGTCATGGTATAGTTTCATCTTTTCTTTTGTATAGGGTTGAGCTCTCATAAGCGCGGAGACGGAATTCATCCATCTCATTTATCTACTCCAACCTTATTTTTGCCGTATCACTTCATTTCAGATTCATCCTTTTTAATGCCTATAATGCCTTATGTTCAAGTTCGGCAGGCAAGTGGCAAGCTTTACCGTACATAAGCTGATATGGACAGTAACCTATAGGGGTCTTAAATGTTGTCCAGTAGGCCCATAATGCATCATCCAACCTTCTAACCATGTCTGTCCTATTGATATTCACAGTCTTCGCCAAGATAGACTTAAGCACTCGATTTGATACCTCAACCTGCCCACTAATTTGAGGATGGTAAGGTGTTTCGACCTTATGTTTAACACCATATTTATCAAGCAAGGCTTTGAAGGCCGCCATCACTAACGATATCTTGAGGGGTACCAAATCTAGAGAGGATGTCCTTTTCTAAAAAGGTGGTGACGGTCTTACCTTCATTATTTGGAAGGGAAATCGCCACCACCCATTTGAAGACGTCAAAATATACTTCATTCCATGTGAACCTACAAAAGGCCCCATAAAGTCAATACCCCAAACATCAAACAATACAAGCTCCAGAATCTTCGTCATTGGAAGTTCATGTATGCGTGAGATATTCCCTTGCTTTTGACATTGGTCACAAGCCCTAGTATAGTCATGGGCATCTTTATAAATGGTGGGTCAATAGTAACCATATTATAAGATCTTACGCGCAGTCCGCGCACCTCCATGATGACCTACAACTGGAAACGAGTGATATGCCTATAAGATACTCATCATCTCGACTTTACGAATACACCTCCAAATAAAACTATCTTCATAAACACGCTTACCATAGTGAATGGTCCAGACCATTTGGACCTCACCTTTAAAGGAAACAAACTTAGTCTTGAATTATGTAGCAAGACCAAGTCTCCTGGGTGAAATTCTCTTCGTTCAATCTTTCAGTCATGGTATATTTTCATCTTTTCTTTGTATAGGGTTGAGCTCTCATAAGCGCAGATATGGAATTCATCCATCTCATTTATCTACTCCAACCTTATTTTTGCCGCATCACTTCATTTCAGATTCATCCTTTTTAATGCCTATAATGCCTTATGTTCAAGTTCGGCAGGCAAGTGGCAAGCTTTACCGTACATAAGCTGATATGGAGAGGAACCTATAGGGGTCTTGAATGTTGTCCAGTAGGCCCATAATGCATCATCCAACCTTCTAGCCCTGTATGTCCTATTGGCATTCACAGTCTTCGCCAAGATAGACTTAAGCTCTCGATTTGATACCTTAACCTGCCCACTCATTTGAGGATGATAAGGTGTTTCCACCTTGTGTTTAACACCATATTTATCAAGCAAGTTTTTGAAGTCCGTCGTCACTAATGATAGCTTGAGGGGTACCAAATCTAGAGAGGATGTCCTTTTTTAAAAAGGTGGTGACGGTCTTACCTTCATTATTTGGAAAGGAAATCACCTCCACCCATTTGAAGACGTCAAAATGTACTTCATTCCATGCGAACTTACAAAAGGCCCCATAAAGTCAATGCCCCAAACATCAAACAATTCAAGCTCCAGAATCTTCGTCATTGGAAGTTCATGTCTGCGTGAGATATTCCCTTGCCTTTGACATTGGTCACAAGCCCTAGTATAGTCATGGGCATCTTTATAAATAGTGGGTCAATAGTAACCACATTGTAAGATCTTACGCGCAGTCCGCGCACCTTCATGATGACCCACAACTGGAAACGAGTGATATGCCTATAAGATACTCATCATCTCGACTTTAGGAATACACCTCCAAATAAAACTATCTGCATAAACATGAAACAAGTATGGCTCATCCCAAAAAAAAATTCTCACCTCGTGCATGAACCTCTTTCATTGTTGGAATGAAATATCTTTCGGAACTAGATCACTTGCCAAATAATTGGCGAAATCTGCTAACCAAGGGATTAAATCTTGTGACGCTGCCAATACCTTCTCGGCTGGAAAAGTATCATCAATGTCAAGCTCATCACTTAGTTTTTGCATTGCCTCCTCCTCAAGGAGTGATAAGTGGTCGGCCACTTGATTCTTAGTCCCTTTCGATCCTTGACTTCAAAGTTAAATTCCTGTAGCAAAAGTACCCATCTAATCAACCTTGGCTTTGCATCTTTCTACGCCATGAGTTATCTAAGAGTTGCATGGTCAATATGCACAATCACTTTTATGCCAAGCAAATAAGACTAAAATTTCTCAAATGCAAACACAACAACAATCAACTCTTGTTCAGTCATAGTGTATTCTTCTGAGCAGGATTAAATGCTTTGCTAGCATAATAGATGGGATGTAAGATCTTCTCTCGCCTTTGTCCTTGGACTGCACCTAGCGTCACATCACTAGTATCACACATAACCTCAAATGGTAAGGTCCAATCTGGAGATACAATAATGGGGGCTGAAATCAACTTCTCTTTCAGACACTCAAAGGCTTTAAGACATGTAGCATCAAACACAAATTACACCTCCTTGTTCAAAAGATTACACAAAGGATTAGCAATTTTATAAAAGTCTTTGATGAATCTTCTATAAAAACCTACTTGCCCCAAAAAGCTACGAATGCCCTTCATAAAAATTAATGGAGGTAACTTTTCAATCACCTCAATCTTTTCCTTGTCGACTTCAATCCCTTTTTTTGAAATTCGGTGACCAAGAACTGTTTGTTCTTTCACCATGAAGTGGCACTTCTCCCAATTTAATACCAAGTTACATTCCTTGCATCTCCTTAGAACATTGGCAAGATATGCCAAGCAGTTATCAAAAGAGTCACCCACAATTGAGAAATTATCCATGAAGACCTCTATAGTGTCCTTCACCATGTCAGAAAAGTTGGACATCATACAATGCTTAAAAGTTTCAAGAGCATTACATAGACTAAAAAGCATACTCTTGAATGCGAATGTCCCAAATGGACAAGTGAAAGTGGTCTTATCTTGGTCCTCAGGAGCAATAAAAATCTTATTGTACCCCGAATAACCATCAAGAAAATAATACCATCCTCTACCAGCAAGACGGTCTAACATCTGGTCTATGAAAGGCATAGGAAAATGATCCATCTCAATCCATGAATACAATTTTCTATAGCCCATGCAAATTCTCCATCTTGTGACTGGCCTCAAAGGAATCAATTCATTTTTCTCATTTAGAACCACAGTTATGCCACCCTTCTTTGGAACATAATGGACTGGGCTCACCTACTTGTTGTCAACAATCAGATAAACTACCCCGCATCTAACCACTTAATGATCTCTTTCTTCATAACCTTTGGCATGGGTGGATTTAACCTATGTTGGTGCTCAATGCTGGGTATATTTCCAATAATGTCAGCAATGGACCATCCAATGACCCTTTCGTACCTCTGCAAGACGAAAACTAATGCCTCAACTTTCCACTCTAATAAATCAACTGCAATGATTACTGGTAAAATGTTTTTAGCTCCCAAAAATGCATACCGAAGATGAGAAGGTTAGGCCTTGAGATCTAAAACTAGAGGCTCCTCAATAGAAGATACTACTGGTAGGTCGCTATATTCTTCAAATCAAGATCCACCTTCTTTGGTTCATAATTATATGAACCTCTGCCAATAAATGCATTAACTATCTCATCATACTCGTCAATTCCATCACTCTTAAAATTCATGATAACTTCCGTGAGGTCCTAAACCCCAAGTCTCTCCTCAATAAAAGCTACCAAATCATCCTTATCGACTGTATCTATCACAGAAATACCACGCATGTCCTTTGATTGCTTCATAGACTGGCATACATTAAAAATGACTTATTTGTCTGGCATACCAAATCATCTTCAAAGCCAAGGATGATGAAATCAATTGGATACATAAAGGATGCAATCCTTACCAAGACATCACATAAAATACCCACCGACTTCTTCACAGTGTGGTATTCCATGAGGAGTCTCATAAGAGTAGGTTTGGATGATCCCAACCCTAACTATTTATACACTGCTAGAGGCATCATGTTAATGCTAGCTCCCAAATAACACAATGCCTTTGCTAAGTTAAAACACCCTATAGTGCATGGAATAGTGAATGCTCTTGGGTCTTTTTTTTCCACCAACGATCTAGAGGCTATTGTATTATAGTGATGCACATTATCCATAGGCTCAAAACTCACAGTCCTTTTTTCTTCACCAAGTCCTTCATATATTTGTCATAGCCCGACATTTGTTTTAAAGCTTCAACAAGAGGGATGTTCACTGATAGCTCCTTCAACTTTGTGATAAACTTCTGATATTTTCCTTCTTCATTTTTATTCTTCAACCTTTATGGAAAAGGATGAGGAGTTCATGGAATGGACTTCAATAATGGTGTGACCTCCTTTTACTTTCCTTTTTTTTAATTTTTGCCTCTTATTCGATAACTAGAGGCTTCTGTGATGCATCATCACCTACCACCAAATTTTTTGCCTCAGTTTTATCCACATCATCAACAATTACAGGCTTGACTTTCTTGTCATCAACCATGAGCATATGCGAATCAGTAGTAGTCTTCTCACTTCTAGTTGTAATTGCTAGGCAATGGCCATCATTCTTGGGATTTTCAATGATGTTGCTCGGAAGAGTGTCTGGTTGATACTGATTTAAAGCTGCATACATCTGCCCAAATTGTTACTCCAGTTGTTTAATGGCAGTCGCATGAGATTCAAATTTTTGGCTTATCCCCGAAATGTCTGCCCTAATCTCCATAAGGAAATTCTCTTGGCTCTCAGACCCCTTAACATGTTTTGCAAGTAAAGCTTCTATCCTTGAATTTCCATAATCAACATCACGATTCCCCGGAGAAACGTAAAGGCCACTCTTATCCTTGTAATCATCTTTCCACTTCCAATCACCTTTATTATCTTACTCTATGTCTCTATAACCCACCTTATTGTAAATGTCTCTGTAGTAGTTCCAACCTTGATTTACTTACCTAGAGTTTAAATTGTCTTGGTTAGACCCTTGGCCCTTGGCTAAAAAATGTGCCACCTCTCTGTCAAGATATTTAGCTTCTTCCCCAGAATTTGAATCTTCATACCTAGGTTCCTTACCTTATGCACCTACCGTATTCACCTTTTCTGCCCCAGCTGCATCAAACTTCTTAGCAAGCAACCCAATCTCAATCCTCAGTTGTGCTACCTCTTGAGCCACTATCTCATCTAGTGCTCTCTGTTCTGCTGACACTCTAACTGCATAAGTTCCTACGGTTCTGTCTTCCTCCCAAGTATGCCAACCTCAATTGATTTTAGTAATTTGATCAACAATCTCTAAAGCGTGCTCCCAATGTAGAATCATGAATGCCCCACCTATGATAGTGTCTTCTACAGCCTTAGATGGTACGACACTCAATATGATTTTATGGTATCATCCTACGATCGTATGATGCCATCGTCTGATCTCCTTTTACTTGAACTTCTGCAACCTTCATATCTTGGACTTCATCCTATGATATCATGGTTCGATCGTCATATCAAAGCATGGTTGTGACTTGTTCTCGTCTGATTATCCCACACTTGGGTCCTGCAGCCTTGTCTTCAAGCCTTCTTCCCACGACAGCATTGTACGATCGTGTCTTCATGGTACGGTCGTGGAAGGGTCTTGTCTGGTCATCTCCTGAGGATGCTTCTCTAGTTCAAGGCACGATGGCCTTGGTACGACCATGGTTAGATCCTACGGTCGTCATTCTTTTCGCCTGATCCTCTTAAAGTCCATTTTCAGCAGTTTCTTTTCCTGAGCCTGTTTACCCTGTAACTATAGTAAAAAACCCCATCATATCCACATAAACATACCCTTGAACTTGCAAATATTCGTCATTTTAAGCGTCTCAAGTGTCGTAAATCAACGACACATCAATAAGGAACAAGATAAGAGAAAGACCGGAACCCAACATTTTTCACTTTAATTTTTAGCTACTAAATTTAATTATTTACTTTAATACAACTATCAAGTTTGATCAAATTTTGTCTAGGGAATCACTATGGATGGGGATTTTTGGGACATAATCAATTGATGGGGTCATTGTCATATCCAGGGCAATTGAAAATGCATGCATGATAACAAAGTTTAGGGTTGAATTCATTGTACAAAGATTTAAAAATGATTTTCTTTTTGCTAGTGTGTTGCAAGTATCATTAAAATCAACAATTTTGAATTATTATATGTTTGTTAAGAAGTCGCCACATCAGGGGATTTCTTGTTCCTTTCTTATTATTACTTACTCTGCAATCATTTTATGAGATATTATTTTCATATATCTCTTTCAATTAATAATAATTTTATATTTAAAAATAGTCTAATTTTAAGTTTTTATTTATCTTTGTTGACATAATTTTATATCAGAAAAATGTCAATAACATGTTTTAGAATGTTAGTTTTAAAAGTATTTTATTCTTTCTTAACTTCGTTTCTAATCAAGTATATATCATCAAATAAAATGGTACAAATAAGTAATAATCATATCTTTCAAATTTATGTTATTTAAGTGTTATATATTAAAGTGTAAAAAAAAATTACATTATTAAATTACTTAAAAGGTAATTGCAAATAATCTTATTTAATCGTATTTATTTTAATAAATCCTCTCTATTATGAAGGGGATTAGGCTCAAACAGAGGTGGACTCACGTGTATAGGTGAGGGTGCATGCATGCACTCGTCGACTTTGGAAATATATTTTGTATATGCATGAGCACCTGCATCAATTTGTTTATTTTGCCCACCCTCAATGTTCATTGGAAATTTCTCTAACGCATGTGTTAAGATAATGATGTCGCCACAGTCTTTATGTCCTGGGTTCGTCTCTAGGCTCGGACCTTTATTTCTTTTTTTTTATTCCTCGCTAGGATTTTCACCTTTCTTATTTTCTTGGTGATAAGAACCTACAGTCTTAAGGTTGGAAGTGAAAGATGTCAACTACATGAGAAACTCCGTCTTGTTGACTCGGACCTCTATCAATACATTAATATATCAAAAAAAGAGTATATAAAAGAGGGGGATATTATTCCAAACCTAGAGTCGTCAATATGGGCTAGGCCTGTTGGTCTTGCCCAGCTTGGCCTGTAATTTCATAGGGTTGGGTTAGTTTTTGCAGCCCATTTAAAAATAGGGATAGCCCAACCCGAATAAGCCGTTGGCCCGTAGGGCTTGAGTAATGTGGGTTGGGCCGACCCGTGGACCAAATAAAAAATATTTAAAAATAAAAATAAAACAGAATATTAAAAATAAGAAGAAGAGTCCAAACTCAAAGTCTACTTAAACCATTGTAAATATTAATTATGCTTATAAGTAAGGTAAATAATCAAAATGCAAAATGCTAATTTTTTTAAGTAATCACAATTTACTATTTAGAATTTAGTCGCTTCCCCCCTTGGCAGCAGCAACCGTCTTCTTCTTTGTAGTATAGAACCTAGTCATTGCAATCTCATTCCCCAATATTCAAAGTTTAACTCATCACTATTGGAACAAAATTCGGTTAACTTAACATTTCTATTTAGCTAGTTGTATTGTTTAATTTTCTTATTAGTCTCTCTATTTGATTCAAACAATATCATGTCAAAAGTTATTCAGTCTCGTAGATTATTAGGATTTCTTTTTTATGAATTTGAGACTTGATTAGCAAGTAGTAACACCATGTAATATTATCTTATAAATATTTATGTTATACACATTTTAAAATTTAAATTTAAATTAAAAAAATTATAATCACAATATTTTTTGAAAAAAGTTGACTGGCCTGTGGAGGCCCATAACTCATAGAGTGATGGACTGGGCTTGCAGTTTTCTGACCCATCATCTTGATGGATCAGCCGGGGCCTAGTCCGTCAAATTCCAAAGTCCATATGGGCTAGCCCGAATGGGGTGGGCTGGCCCATATCGACAGTTCTAGCCAAACCTCTTTGTCCTAGGTGAGGAATGATTAACCTCGTATTCCTATATTATTTAGAATTTCTTGTTGAGAATATTATTAAAATAATAAAAGTGTTTTTTTTTTAACAACTTGAACTTTTAGATGAGATGAACACATACTTCAACATTATATCATAGTAGGCAGAGGTCCCGAGATCAAATCTCAGCGTCACCCATTATTAAAAGAAATTGTCATGTGCTTCACTCATGAGCTATAAATGTGAGACTGTATTTGCACACCCAACAGGCTTTCTCTCGAATGTTATCACATGTACATGACCCATCACCTCATGAGCTTACGTGGAGACTAATTGGATACACCATATTATCAGAGTATTTATGTTCACTAATGCCTAAAATAGGTTTCTTGTTGGTGCATCTACATACT
Source organism: Capsicum rhomboideum (assembly GCA_031232105.1). Taxonomy (NCBI): domain Eukaryota; kingdom Viridiplantae; phylum Streptophyta; class Magnoliopsida; order Solanales; family Solanaceae; genus Capsicum; species Capsicum rhomboideum. The sequence goes on from CP124712.1 coordinate 15,865,741, forward strand.
CATCAGGTTGATCTATTCACTGATAACAATTGTTGGACTAGGTCAGTCGAAAGACACTCAAAACATATTATGATGTATTATTTGTTTTGGGTAAAAGAATGCATGTTTTTTACTCTACTTCTGCCCTGGTGATACAAGCTTGGATAAACTTCTTAAAGTACTCCTTGTATGTGTGTGCTTGCTAACCTCTATGGTATTCCACAACATAAGGGGAAAAGCTTAAGAATGAAATGATTAGATCGAACATTTGATGACTTTACTTTTGAGATAGAAATAATAAGGTGTCATGCGGAAGTTAATGATTACAAACTTCAAATAACATGATAAATCAGACAACAAAGAGAAGTATACTAAAAAGGTATAATATTTTAATATGATTTAACCACTTGGCCTACATATGAGAAAACTAATAATCCTTTCATTTCAATATGTTTGTCTGGTTTTGACTTGCCACGAAGTTTTAGAAAGTAAATAAGACTTTTGAATCTTCTGATCTTAAACAAAAGATATGTGGAATGTACCAAAATGTCATTTAATTTTGTAATTTTAAGCATGTCACATGAAACATTAGAATTAAAAAGTTGCTAAAAAGGGAAGAGACAATCTTTTATAAAATGGACTAAAAAGAAAAGTAAGGCAAATAAATTGAAATAGAGGATCGAAAGTATAAAAGAAACCATAATAACTCTATATTGAGAGAAAGAGATCTCCTAAACAAGACACTTTTAATGATAATAGTGTGGAAGTTATGTGCATTAGTGTGTAAAAATAAGGTCTTCAATCTATAGAAATTCAGTCACGTACTCCTAGAAAGGGTTAACCCAAATATGAAAAATTTGTATTTTTCTTTTGAAAAATGTAAAAAATTATTTAGGTAAAATTCAAATAAGGTAGAAAATTCAAGCAAATCATAACAAATCTCCCAGTGACATGAATTTTCTAAAAAAATAATCTTAATCCTCCTTCATATAATCTTTATCAACGTTGAGTAACATGGTTAAAAATTTGATTAAAACTAGCTTTAAAAATATTTTTAATTTTTATAAATGCAGCAGTAGAAATGTTGAAAATATGATAGAAAGTTAATTTCCACATTTAGTTCTTCAGATAATATTATCATTATTGTCAAATTGGTTCTAGCTTGATCTAAATCGACCTCGAATTTATCTGCATGATTCTAATATCACTTATTGAGATCAAAAGAACAAAGCGTCATCTGGACAATTGCAAATCTTAAATGATGATAAATCAGATAATACTGAGAACATATTAAAAAAAACATAATATTTCAATATGTTTTGATCAACTGGTCTACATATGAGAAAACTAATATAAGAGAAAAATCTTCCACCAAATAAGACTCTTTTAGTAACTACAGTGTGATGATATTGTGTTATTTTGAAAAGAAAGGGTCCTCAATTTATAGAAGTTTAAACTATTTTACTCCAAGAAAAGGGTTACCCAACTATGAGAAGTCCATATTTTTCTCTTTGGAATAAGTAAAAAATCAATTATCATAAAATTCTAATAAGATAGAAAGTTCAGAGAAAATAATCTTAATGCTCCTTCTTCACATAATTATCAGCAGTGTTACTTATCATGGTTAAAAGTAATTTAGGTTAAAAATATTATGGATCAAAAATTACTTTTAGATATTTTTTTAATAAATGCAGCAACAGAAATGTTGAACATATGTTTGAAAGTTTATCTCTACATGTAATACTCCAGACAAAATAGTCATTATCCTAAAATTGGTTGCAACTTGATCACCTAAATCTACCTCAAACCTGTCTTCATCCTCGTTGAACTATTGACTCTGATGGTACTTGTTGGTTTTTCAATAACAAGGTATCATGTATAAGTTAACAATTGCAAATTTTAAACGATGATAAATCAGACAACAAAGAGAAGTGTACTGAAAAAGCATAATATTTTAATATAGTTGACCAGCTGGCCTACATATGAGAAAACTAGTATAAAAGAAAGCATAAAAACTATTGAGACCCTAAATAAGGCTTTTTAGTGACTATTTTATGAATGCTATTATTGTGTTTTTGTGGAAAGGAAGGATTCTTAATTTTATAGAAGTTTAAAGCCTTTATTTCAAGAAAGTTTACCTAAATAAGAAAGTTATATATTTTTCTTTGAGAAAAAGTTGTTCGACTCTCTTTTCAAAATTCTTTTCATCTTTTCCTTGTGATGCTTATTTACTATTAGTCTCTTGCCTATATTTAGACTTAGATGGAATTTACTACCCGAATTGGCCCTGCATTCCCAAATAACCCAACTCGTAGACATCACCTCATGGTGTGACAAAATTCGGACACAATGGGGCTCTCACCCTCTGGGCTCCCCCTTCGGGGGACTTGGTCCCAATCCATCTATTATTAAGAACACTTCTCCAGACTACAGTTCAGACAATAGAGTTATCCTATTCAAAAGCTAGGTTGTTTTCGTACCACTGGAGGTTGCTCGAATGATAAACATCCTCCATCTCTAATCTTAAGTTGTGGGTTCGAATCACAAAAAAAATAAGAAGTTGGAAGTTTTCGGGGGGTGGAGGTGGGGGGGGGTGTGTGTGGTAAAAAAACACTTAAAATAAAATCCAAATAAGATAAAAAATTCAGAAAAACTTAATATTTACACGAGATGAGTGGGTACTGAGGAAGGAGAAAAGGCCAAGAAGATGAGGTATAGCATGGTGAAAACTGGAATAAAAAGAAGCCAAAGTGGAGGTGGAGGAAGGGGTGGCAGAACCAATGGCAATATTACTAGACATAGCGTTGTAATCGCCATGAAAACTATAACCCAAATCTTCAGATTTTTCATCAACTTCTTGAAACGTTTAATTTCTTCTTAGTATATACTCTTCACCCTCAAATTTGTACATCATCTTCTTGCATTTTAGATTTTGGTTTTTGAGTGCATAATATATTGTATGAATGAAGAACTTGAGTGTTGAATTGAATAGAAGGAAAATAAGTTTGTAAAACAAGAGACATGGGGTCATTTTCAAGGCCAAACATCTTAATTAACACGTACGCGTAATATCGAAGTTGATTTAGGGTTGGATTCATTGTACAAGGATTTAAAAATATTTTGTAAAAGCACCTCGTGGAGAGAAATGATATTTTTTTAAACTAAAGTTGGATAGATTTATCTTTGACAATATCCACCTGTTAATTAACCATTAGTTAAGACATTTTTGTAATTGAAAAAACCTGGACCGTTTGATACTTAAATGGACAAGTGGCATATATTTAAGTAAGAAGTGGTACTCCCTCCGTTCGGATTTACTTGTCATTATTTTTCTAATTTAATTTTCATTTTTACTTGTCATTTTTAACAAATCAAGAAAAGACAAATTTGTTTTTTCATGTTTTATCCTTAGCATTAATTACTTATTCTCCAAATCATTTTTCAATATCTATTATTAAACATTAATTGATAAGAGCAATATGGTAAAGTCACTATACTAATCGTTGTTTTCTTAATAGGTGTGTCAAGTCAAAATGTGACAAGTAAATCTAAACGGAGGGAGTAATAGATGCTAGAAAGAGAACAGGAGCCAGATTTTCAAAATTTGAATCTTACTGCATCTCATTTTTAACCCCCTCAACTCCAACATGCACCCTTAAAACTGCACATAGTAAATATCAACAACAAAATTTTATGTAACAAAAAAAAAAACAATCAATTTTTAAGCACACCCTTTCCCTTTTTGTTTTAGATCATAGTTTTCTTGAATTTAATTTGAAGTTTGTATTACTAGGATGAGGCTCACAAAAATGTAGGTGAAAGAAGAGGTAGGGAGTATAGTGACTCGAAAAAACCGGGAGAAAACAGAGGATGGTGACCCCGGTTCAAAGACTTTATGATACTTGCAAAGAAGTGTTTGCTAATTGTGGTCCTGGTGTTGTACCATCTGTAGAAAAGATTGAACGTCTCAAGGAGGTTTTGGATACCATGGCTGAAGGAGATGTTGGCTTGAGACCGAACATGCCATATTTTAAGTCAACAACATATGACAGACCTCCTAAAATAACGTACCTGCATCTCCATGAGTGTGATAAATGTTGTTTCCTTCACCCGAAAAAACCAGAAAATTGAATAAAATGATAGTTCTAAGCCCACAGTTAAACTGTGTTTCCTTAAAGAATATAATCCCCTCACAATTGCCCAAGGTTTGGATTAATTCCTCCCAGTATAGAATAGAGCACTATTCAGCAAAACTGGCAATGAAATTTGCTGAACTTCGTCGAACTCAACTACCGGAGTAAATCACACTTACTTTGTCTTTGTAGAGAAGAAAGTAGTTTTGGAGTTGCGAAAATAGTAATTTCGTATCTCTTTCATCTGAGGAAAACATACATAGTTATAGCCTAAGAGGTGGTGCTCGAGAAGAGAAACAATGGTTGAAGAAAAGACACACTGTTTCGAACCGACACCTGACCTGCGCCCGCAGATGGATACATGCAGCCGCAAGCCAGTGTTTGGCATAAAACCAGTAGCAACTAGTTTGGCCAGCGCTGGTCACCTGCGTCCGCAGGTGCCACATGCGCACGCAGGTCGCCAATTCAGTTCAACCAGTGCCTCGAAGGGTTGCGTCCCTTTGAGGTGTGTTGTGACATGCACCCGCATCCATTCATGTGCGTTCTCATATGGAGAAATGATTTTCTATCGAATTTTTGGATTAAACTATCAATAATTCTCAAGTTTCAAATAAGCTTTGTCCAAAAAGATAGTCTCTCGATCGATCATTTGTCAAATCTAAATCCGAAGCCGAAGTCAAGCCGAGCGAGCGATGACGATGACGGCGCGAGGATTGTCTTGTTCTTGCCTTACTATCCACTTGAAGGAGTGTATTCTAATATATACACATAAAAGTCTCTTTCTCCCACCAATATGGGAGAACTTCACTTCCTTAAAGTGACGACTTACTCTTCACCTTTTCCTCTATGTTTTTACAAACCATTTTCCATTTACTTCTTATCAACTAAATCCAACAATCCCCCACATGAATAGGGAATGACTATTTTATATAAAAACTTGTGTGATCTACAAATAAGGATCAATCGCATCTGGGTAAGTAGGTTTCCCTTTGAACTTTCCATAGTGAACATACGTCGGGTATCCTTGGTCAATTGGTAGATTTGATATACTTGAACCGTCGAGCTTTTACATATACCTAGACAACATATGTCACCTAATCAACCCTTAACCATTCTTGGTTCTCATTGTTTTGTTCGTTTCAGTCATGAACACGTCCTGATTTCATGAGTGCGTAGAGAACTGGCCTTGCTCTTATTTTCCTTGAAGCGGCTTCCACTTCACACTCACATAGGTGATTCCTAACCATTTTATCCTATAGCCAAACTATTTGGTCATTCCTGCCAAACTTAGAAACCATTAAAAAGCTTCAAACCTTAAGGTTTATTCTTGTTTCTTGAACATTGTCATATCATGGAAATTGATATACTTTTAGTGACAATGTTGAACCGTTATTCGTAACTTTGTTTGATATCCTTGAACCTAGACCTTGGGATCTTCATTTAACTAGGTAGACTTAACATTACAATGACTTGTTCTAGGCCATAAACCCATTCCCTTCGATGATTTATCAACTGCCTCTCTAGTTAGGCCTTTGGTAAGTGGATCCGATACATTATCCTTTGACTTCACATAGTCAACTATGATAATTCCACTAGAGAGTAATTGTTTAACGGTATTATTCCTTCGTCGTATGTGACGAGACTTTTTGTTATACATAATTTCCATCTCTTTCTATTGCCGCTTGACTATCACAATGTATGCATATAGGAGCTACTAGTTTTGGCCACAAAGGAATATCTTCTAAAAAGTTCCGTAGCCATTTTGCTTCTTCACCGGCCTTGTCTAAGGCAATAAACTCAGATTCTATTGTAGAGCGAGCAATACATGTCTGTTTGAATGATTTTCAAGAGACTGCTCCTCCACCAAGAGTAAACACATATCCACTTATGGATTTCACTTCATTTGACTTGGTGATCCAATTTACATCACTATATCCTTCAATTACCGCTGGATATTTGTTGTAATGCAAAGAATAGTCTTGAGTATATTTTAGATACCCCAAAACTCTCTTCATTGCTATCCAATGAGTTTGATCAGGATTAGTTGTACCGACTTAATTTACTAATAGCACATGCTATATCTGGTCGCGTACAATTCATGATATACATCAAAATTCCCAACACTCTTGCATAGTCCAATTGTGACTTGCTTTGACCTTGATTCTTTGTGAGAGCAAGATTCACATCAATTGGAGTTTTGGTAACTTTAAAGTCCAAATACTTGTATTTTTCAAGTACCATATTGATGTAATGACTTTGAGACAAAGCTAGACCTTGAGAGTTCCTTAGAATTTTAATTCCTAAGATCAAATCTGCAACTCCTAGGTCTTTCATATCAAACTTGCTAGCAAGCATACACTTAGTAGCATTTATGTCGGAAATGTCCTTACTCATTATCAACATATCATCCACATACAAACAAATAATGACAATGTGATTTGGAATGTTCACATTTATCACATTCATTGATCTTAAATCCATTTGACACCATGGTTTGATCAAATTTTGCATGCCATTGCTTGGGCACTTATTTTAGTCCATAAAGCGACTTAATAAGTCGACACACCTTCTTTTCTTTTCCTGGACTTACAAACCCTTCAGGTTATTCCATGTATCCAACTCTCCATTTAAGAAGGCTGTCTTCACATCCATTTGATGAATTTGAAGACCATACACGGCGGCTAACGCTATCAACATTCGAATAGACGTGATTCTTGTTACCGGCGAGTATGTGTCAAAATAATCAAGACCTTCTCGTTGTCTAAAACCTTGGACAACTAGTCTTGCCTTATATTTATCAATAGGGCCATCATCTTTCATTTTCTTTTTGAAGATCCATTTAGAACCCAATGGTTTGTTTCCTGGAGGAAGATCAACTGATTCCCATGTATGATTGTTCAATATGGATTCTATTTCACTATTGATTGCCTCTTTCCAATATTGTGCTTCTGAACATTGCTTCCTTGAACGTTTGAGGCTCATTATCAACTAAAAATGTCAAGAAATCAGGACCAAAGAAAGTTGAAGTCTTTTGACGTTTGCTACGTCTTGGACTTTCCTCATTAGGTGTACTTCCCTTTGACACTTCCCGAGGTCGTTTAGATTTTTTACTAGATGAATCACATTCATTTTTATATGGATAAATATTTTCAAAAAATTTAGCATTATCTGATTCAATTACTGTATTCACATGAATATTAGGATTTTCTGATTTATGAACCAGAAATCTATATGCTTTGCTATTGGTTGCATAACCAATGAAAACACAATCAATTGTTTTTGGTCCTATCTTAACCCTTTTGGATTTAGGAACTTGCACTTTAGCCAAACACCCCCATACTTTGAAATATTTCAAGTTGAGTTTCCTTCCTTTTCATTGTTCATATGGAATGGACTTTATTTAGCCATGGGGTATACGATTAAGTATCCGACTAGCTGTTAGAACAACTTCCCCCCACAAGTTCTGTGGTAAACCAGAACTTATCAACAAGGAATTCATCATCTCCATTAATGTTCTATTCTTTCTTTCTGCAACCCCATTGGATTGTGGAGTGTATGGGGCAGTCGTTTGATGAATAATTCCATATTCCAAACATATTTCTTCAAAAGGAGATTTATATTCACCACCCCTATCACTTTTAATCATTTTGATTTTCTTGTTAAGTTGTGTTTCAACTTCATTCTTGTATTGCTTGAAAGCATCAATTGTCTCATCTTTGCTATTAAGAAGATACACATAGCAATATCAAGTGCTATCATCAATGAAAGTTATAAAGTATCTTTTTCTACCACGAGATGGTAGACTTCATATCACGAATGTCTGTATGGATTAAGCCTAAGGGATTTAAATTCCTTTCAATAGTCTTATAAGGACGCTTTGCATACCTTGATTCCACATATACTTGACATTTTACATTATTACTTTCAAACTTAGGTAATAATTCTAAGTTAATCATTTTTTGCATGGTTTTATAATTTACATGTCCTAAATGTACATGCCATAAATGATTTGACTCAAGCAAGTAAGAAGAAACAGAAATCTTATTCATATCAATAGAGATTACATTTAGTTTTAAGAGGCCCTCGGTGAGGTATCCTTTTCCTACATGCATGTCATTCTTACTTATTACAACCTTATCGGATACAAACACACACTTAAAACCATTCATGACTAGAAATGATGCTGAGACTAAATTCTTCCGCATTTTGGGAACATGAAGGACATTATTGAGGGTCACAATCTTGTCCGAAGTCATCTTCAAGTCAACCTTGCTCGTTCCTTCTATCTTTCTGGTTGCTGAATTTGCCATACAAATGGTCTCGCCTTTTTCAGAAGAAGTATAAGATGCAAACAGTTCCTTTTTGGAACACACATGGCGGGTAGAACCTGAATCAAACCACCATTCAATTGTATTTCCCACCAAGTTGCATTCAGAGAACATTGCACAAAGGTTGTCTACTTCTTCATTCAAGTTTGCTTGCTCTTTCTTTTTATCTTTCTTTGGAGCACGACAAACAGAAGCCATATGACCAATTTTACCACAATTGTAGCAATTTGTTTTGAAAATTTTCTTCTTGGGTGCTTCCTTCTCATTGATGTCGCCCAAAATATGCCTCCTAAGAAGTATAAAGTGGTCGCTGTCAAATATAGAACCCAACTAAGTTGGGGTCGATCCCACAGGGAATAGGTCGACGCGTTCGTGTAGAATACTAGATGGAATAATTGGAAAGTAAGTAAAACTGGGAGGGGGGGGGTTGTGAATAAAAAGTGACAGTAACAATTTCTGGTTATATCGAGTTTGTAGACAATGAGAAAAATACACTAGGACTGTGATCCCCAATGATTCCTTAACTTCACCGGTTACTTGTGCTAACAAAACCGTCCCGCTATGTGGCATGAAAAATCTGACAAGATATGTTCATCTAAACGTCTCTTGACCTTGGTTAGATAAATTGCACTCTTCTCCTCTCGGTCTCCGAGTGTCGCACTACTAACCCTTGTCCTGGATCTCAGATAACTATTCCCGCTAAGGCTCAAGTTATTAGATGAAGGTTGATAGATTGAAATCTCTGTTTTTATCTCCTTTTGCCAATATCTACCTCTCTCTCGAGCAAGTCTAGAATACAGGCGAGTTTCTAACGTTTGCAACCGTTAGAAGAGCAATCTCAATGAAGGAAACAACAATACATGCATACACAGCAGTATAGAATTGCCTTGCACTTAACCAGTTTCGTTAATTCCTCATGGTTCACACAACCCTAGTTGATGGGTTTATCTAATCATAATTTTAAGAACACAAGAAGAATTCAGAGATGAAAACATAATTGCACACTCACAATAATGAAGAAAAACTAAAATCTCAATTATCAAGAAAACTCGGATTAAGGTTTGTAACTACAAAACCAAGAATATGTTTATAAGCTCAAAAACATTATGAAATAGCTCTCAAAACAATGTAATGACTAACTCTCGCACATAGGACTAAATAGGGGTATTTATAGATACAAAGCTAATCCTATCCTAATCAAAATAGTAGAACAGAGTCGACAACTTTCACGGTGTCGGGACTTGGTGTAGTGGAACCAAGTCACGCCATGTAGGTTGGTGTCGTGTAAATCAGGCTCAATTAGACGTCTTTAGTAGTTGAGTCACGCCACCTTTCCACGTCACGTAGGTGGACCCACGCCACGTGGATGCCTGGCGTGGAAATCAGACACTTTTTTCATACTGAAAGTGGACCCACGGCACCACTCACGTCACATGAGTGGTACTCACGACATGTGAGTGGTGTCTTGACTCCCACTCCGGTGCAAATTCTTATTCTTTCATCTTCAGACACTTCGTTCTTGGGCTTGATTCTTCCTTTTTTATCATTTTGCCTTCAAAAACTTGTTTTCCTGTAAAGTAGGACAGAAACCACATCATACCAACCAAATTCACCCAAGTTATTGCATATTTTCCTTTTTTTAAGCATCGAAGTGCCATGTAACCATGGCGCATCAACACCCTCAACTTAGAACGTTTGCATGTCCTTAGGCGAACAAAACAAAAACACACATGTACGATACTTAATTAAGAGAAACCTAAGGTACCTATGGTAGTCGACTCATTACCTTTGGTACAAAATGTTTCCGACCCCTCCTATTTGCAACTCAAAACCAAAGTTTGTATACAGGCAACATATTATGATGACACAGAAGGGATCAAGTGATGGCACCAGATTATGCACAAACAACTAAGCATATATGCAAATGACATTTTTCGAACAACTAGCAGCTAATAATGCAACCCATATACTCTCACAATCAAAGAGGTCCCATCCACTCACAGTATACTAATAAATATCAAAGTAGGGACGAGGTCAATACACTCACTCTCACAAAGAAGTTAAAACAGTGTGCATGAAATACCATAAGCTTGCCCTTATTTTCTATGCCTTAGTTTTTCGGACAGTTGGAATAGGATCTCTATAGGACTTTACTCGGCTTGTAATGTAGGCTTGGGGACGGGTATGGTACATATGGATATGGTGACTCAACCCTCCTTGCCACTACACTATTTTTGGCTCCAACTTCCAACCTTTATCATTTTTCTTCTCCCTTATTCTTCTTTCTTTTATTTTCAGATTTTGGGTGTGATTTTCTTCACTTTCAAAAAGCAATTTTCTCTTCTCTTTTTTTATTTTTCTTTGCAATTTCTCTTCTTTTCACTTTATTTTATTTTTATTTTTTTTCACACCCAAACCTCTTTTCTCTTTTTCTTTTATTAACCTCTTCTTCATACCCAACTCAATCTACGCACCCCTATAATAGCCACCCTCAACTTAGGCGATTTGCCTGAGTTGAGGTACACAATGTCCAAGGAGGGACCAGGTCCAAGACAGGTTCATTGTAATTAAAATGGGGAGGTGAATAGGCTAATGAAAGAAATAGGTCAATTAGGGCTCAAAGTCGGGATCAAGGGATACTTATTCATTTGGTTTGGCATTTAGGTTAAAAGTGGACTTATTCAAAAATGGCCTATGATCCTTTCCTCATCCCCTATCCTCAAATCCTAGGCAAGACTAATCGGGTAAGTTCTGGATCGCACACACAAAGTTAACTCATTAGTCACCTCACACACACATAGCACAGGGTTGTATTATCAACTACTACTTATCCGGTTCATGCAATGCTATCTACAGTTATTTACCTATAATCCTAGTGTCATAACAAGATCCAACAGCTGTCACACATAAATATGCTACACACACATACTTCAAAAATAAAAAAAATTCAGGAGGGATATCCTTAACATTCAAAACTGGACTGCATTACAGTTCCCTTATTTTTCTCCTAATTTATCAAGAAACACATAAACACTATAAATAACATCCTAAACATGTCGGTTCTACTATGATAACACACTCGAGGGAAAATAAACACGGCAACAAAAACCCCCAAGAGGACATATAGACCTAGAAGTACCTCACACCCTCAACTTGTAAGCATGCATTGTCCCCAATGCAATAGATAAACTAAAAATGGGGAGTTAGGAACATACCTGTGGCACCCTAGGTGCGTGGGTCTAATGTCGACAAAATCAAAAATCAAAGCAAATATAGGAATAGTAAGACACTTTGGGTTGCCTCCCAAACAACGCTTGATTTAACGTCGCGGTACGATGCGGGTATCGTGATTACTCAGACTTCATCAAGATCCCCACTGGGTTGTCCTCTAGGGTCATCGAAAATATTTATTTTTGAAACCACCCTCATGTCCTTTGGCTGCTTCATAGTTCTGCAAACATTGAATGTGACTTCCTTATTATCCAGCCTGAATTTCAGCTCACCCCGCTCCATATCTACCAATGTTATGCCAGTGGCTAAAAATGGTCTTCCCAAAATTATGGGCACCTCAAAATCGACCTCACAGTCCAAGACAACAAAGTCAGCAGGAAAGATGAAGTTTTCAACCTTTACCAAAACATCACATATTATGCCCACGGGCTTCTTGATCATATGATCCGCCATTAATAACCGTATCTTTGTTGGCTCGGGGGCTCCTAAACCTAATTTCTCAAATACTGCCAGCGGCATCAAGTTAATGCTCGCACCTAGGTCACACAAAGCTCTGGCGAAGTGAACTGACCTGATTGTGCATGGAACTGTGAAGGCACCAGGATCATCTTTCTTTTGCACAAGAGAACGGGATGCAATTGCACTACAATGGTGCAAATTATCAACAGACTCATATCTAACAGTTCTCTTCTTCGTGACCAAATCCTTTATGAACTTCGCATAACCCGGCATCTGCTCCAATGCCTCAACAAGAGGAATGTTTATAGAAAGTTGCTTCAAGATGGACATGAACTTCTAAAACTTTACATCCTCATTCTTCTTCTTCAATCACTAAGGGAATGGATGTGGCGGCCTAGGAATGGGGGTTAGCCCTTGAGGGGCTTCTTTTTCTTTCTCGTTTTCAGCATTCACCACATTCTCATCAGTTTGACGCTTTTCAACTTCTCTCATGATCTCCCCACTAACAATTTTATTTTCATCCACTTTTTTTTAGATGTTGAGGGAAACGTGGAGGAAGCCTTGGGAATGGAACATACTTCTTTATGGCTTTCTTTACTTTTTTCGTGGCCTTAGTCTGCTCTTCCAGTGAAGCTTGAACACCCTCAACTTGATTGGGTGCCTCAATGAGAGTCATTCCACTTCTTGTTGTGATAGTCGTACAATGAGTATCATTCTTCAAATTCTGGACGGTGTTGCTTGGAAGGGTGACTGGCTGACGTTGATTCAGTGCCAATGATATCTGCCTGAACTGTTGCTCCAACTGTTTAATGGCAGTCGAATGGGAATCTACCTTCTGACTTATTCCCGAAATATTTATCTTGATCTCTTTTAGACAGTTTTCTTGGTTTTCTGACCTCGTAACCAGTTTATTCAGAAGGTCTTCAATCCTTGAACTTCCATACTCGGCATCTCGGCTACCTGGTTGTATGTAAAGACCATTCTTCTCTCTATAATCATCCTTTCACCTCCAATCACCGTCACGATCTCGCTCTCTATCTCTATACCCTTATTTGTTGTAATTGTCTCTATAGTAGTTCTGACCTTGATTCCCTTGCGTTGAGTTACAAGAGTCTTGATTAGACCCTTGGCCCTTGGCTCGAAAACCCGCCACTTCTCGATATAGGTACTTAGCCTTTTCATCAGACTCACTATCATCATGTCTAGGTGTTTTACCTTGTGCACCTACAGTATGTACCTTCTCAGCATCTCTGGCCGCTATTTGTTTAGCCAGAAGACCAATTTTTGTCTTCAACTGCGCGACCTCTTGAGCCATAGATTCATCCAAAACTTGTTGTGCTGCTGAGGCTCCAATAGCATATGTGTCATCCGGCGTATCTGCCTCCCGATTATGCCACCCTCGATTGGTCTTAGTGATACGATCTAATATCTCTGAAGCTTGCTCCCATCTCATACTTATGAACGCTCCACCAGGGATAGTATTATCTACGGCCTTAGTGTTTTCATTCAAAGCCTGTAGAAAATTTCAAGCAAATTTCTACCACTCATCCTATGATTCGGCACATTCTGCAGCTTCTTTTTGAATCTGAGCCACGTCCCATAAAGTGCTTCAGAATATAGTTGTCTGAAATTGTAAATCTCATCCTTCAACTGCAACATCTTAGATGGTGGAAAAAATCTTTCTAGAAATTGATTCCTCAAGTCTTGCCATTTAGTGATAGAACCTCGTGGTAATTCTGCCAACCATAATATTTCTTCTCCTGTTAGGGAGAATGGGAACAATCTCAACCGAATCGCCTCCTGGTTAACTCCAGGTAGATTATAGGAAGTGCAGACCCCCACGAAATTCATCACGTGCATATTTGGATCATTTGAAGGAAGGTCGGCGAACAGACCTTTCAAATTTAGCAAATGGATTATGGCACTTGTAATGTCAAACTTAGTGCCCGGAGGTAACTCTGGTGGAATGATGGCACCAGTCTCAACCGACTCAAGATAAGCCATATCTTCTTCAGGATCATCATAAACAGGCACATATGGTCTCTGCTGCGCTCTAAGTCTTCTCTGTCACTCTTCAGCATCATCCAAACGTTGTGCTGCTTCTTGCATCGCTCGATTATCCCTTTCTGCTTGCCTAAGAGCAGCTTGGCTAGCCTGCTCTTCACGTGCTAATCGAGCCCTGGTTTGATCCGTTGTTTCATGACCAACTGGCTGAATTGGTTGGTGATGAATGTCTCCCGCAGCTGCGGGATCCTGAACTCCTTCGGCATTCACAATTCTTCGATTAGCTCTCAGAGTCCTTTCAATTTCAAGATCAAGTGGAATCAGGGGATTGCCTTGACTCCTAGTATTTGGCATACACCAGCGTATACCCACGAAAGTATGTAAAAACAAAACCAATCAACTCCAACCAGTAACAATCAACTTTGTAATCGTATTTCCCAGCAATGGCGCCAAAATTTGATGTCACCCAAAATATTCCTCCTAAGAAGTATAAAGCGGTCACTGTCAAATATAGAACCCAACTAGGTTGGGGTCGATCCCACAGGGAATAGGTCGAAGTTCGTGTAGAATACTAGATGGAATAATTGGAAAGTAAGTGAAACTGGGGGGTTTTGTGAATAAAAAGTGACAGTAACAATTGTTGGTTATATCGAGTTTGTAGACAATAAGAAAAATACACTAGGACTGTGATCCCCAATGATTCCTTAACTTCACCGGTTACTTGTGCTAACAAAATCGTCTCGCTATGTGGCATGCAAAATCTAACAAGATATGTTCATCTAAACGTCTCTCGACCTTGGTTAGATGAATTTCACTCTTCCCCTCTTGATCTCCGAGTGTCGCACTACTAACCCTTGTCCTGGATCTCAGATAACTATTCCCACTAAGGATCAAGTTATTAGATGAAGGTTGATAGCTTCAAATCTCTATTGCGATCTCCTTTTCCCAATCTTTACCTCTCTCTCGAACAATTCTAGAATATAGGTGAGTTTCTAATGTTTGCAACCGTTAGAAAAGCAATCACAACGAAGGAAACAACAATACATGCATACACAGCAGTATAGAATTGCCTTGCACTTAACCGATTTCATTAATTCCTCATGGTTCACACGACCCTAGTTCATGGGTTTAGCTACTCATAATTGTAAGAACACAAGAAGAATTCAGAGATGAAAGCATAATTGCACACTCACAATAATGATGAAAAACTAAAATCTCAATTATCAAGAAAACTCGGATTAGGGTTTGTAACTACAAAACCAAGAATATGTTTATAAGCTCAAAAACAATATGAAATAGCTCTCAAAACAATGTAATGACTAACTCTCGCACATAGGTCTAAACAGGGGTATTTATAGATACAAAGTTAATCCTATCCTAATCAAAATAGGAGAACAGAGTCGGCAACTTTCACGGTGTTATGACTTGGTGTCGTGGAACCAAGTCATGCCACGTAGGTTGGTGTCGCAGAAATCAGGCTCAATTAGATGTCTTCAGAAGTTGAGCCATGCCACCATTCCACGTCACGTAGGTGGACCCACGCCACGTGGATGCCTGGCATGGAAATCAGACACTTTTTTCAAACTGGAAGTGGACCCACGACACCACTCACATCACATGAGTGGTACTCACGATATGTGAGTGGTGTCTTGACTCCCACTCCGGTGCAAATTCTTATTCTTTCATCTTCATACACTTCGTTCTTTGGCTTGATTCTTCCTTTTTGATCATTTTGCCTTCAAAAACCTGTTTTCCTGTAAAGTAGGACAGAAACCACATCATACCAACCAAAAACACCCAAGTTATTGCATAATTTCCTTGTTTTAAGCGTCGAAAGTGCCATGTAACCACGGCGCATCACTCATCATCCGACTTCTTTCCTTTTTTTCTTCTTTTGAGGAGTTTCAACATTGTTTGCTCCTGCGATTGAAGACTTTGCATTTGCTCTCTTTTCTACATTTTTGTTGTCTTCTTCAATTCGTAAACGATTAATCGAACCCTCTAAAGTCATTTTCTTTTGCTTATGTTTCAAATAGTTCTTAAAGTCCCTCCACAAAGAAGGTAACTTTTCAAGAAAAGCTGCTACTTGGAAAGCTTCATTGATGACCATTCCTTCCGTAAGTAAATCATACATGATCACTTGCAATTGTTGGGCTTGACTCATGACGGATTTGTTGTCAACCATCTTGAATTCAAGCAATTTGGCTGGTACAAACTTCTTTAGTCCCGTATCTTCTGTCTTATACTTTTTGTCTAAAGCGTCCCAAAGTTCCTTTGAAGTTTTGCAAACGCATTAAGCACTGTATAGACTCTCTTCCAATCCATTTAAGATATAGTTCTTGCACACAAAATCAGAGTGATTTCATGCCATGGTCACCATAAATCATTCTTTTTTCGAAATCTCATCCGGTAGAGTTGGAATGTTCTCTGCAATAAACTTCTGCAAGCTTAAAGTGGTCAGATAGAACAACATCTTCTATTTCCACCTTTTGAAATCACTTTCAAAAAAAATTCCGGGCTTTTTCTGCTGCAAACATAGCGGGAGTAACACAGTTTGATGAACTAGCATTCATTGCCACAGATACAAAATCCATCAAACCATTAGTTGATTCTTCCATTTTTGTTTGATCAAACACAATCAAAATTCGATAACTGGTTAACAATTAATGTGGTTTTATTCAGTCGATAAAGTTTTTATGTTCTTCGAATCGATAGAAATAACTTTATTAACTCAATGAAGTTTTTATATACTTCGAATTGAGTTAAAAAATAGAGTAGAAAGTCTTCAACTTTAATCTCCAACCACAAACAGAAATAGAGATGAAGCAGAAAAATGTAAACAAAATACAATTATATTCTTTAAGCTTGTTGTTTTCTTCACCCAAAAAAACCAGAAAATTAAATAAAATGATAGTTTTAAGCCCACAGTTAAATTGTGTTTCCTTAAAGAATATAATCTCCTCACAATTGCCCAAGATTTAGATTAATTCCTCCCAGGATAGAATAGAACATTATTCAGCAAAACCGGCAATGGAATTTGCTGAACTTCATCAAACTCAACTAATGGAGTAAATCACACTGATTTCTTTTGTAGAGAAGAAAGTAGTTTTGGAGTTGTGAAAATAGTAATTTCGTATCTCTTTCATCTGAGGAAAACATACATATTTATAGCCTAAGAGGTGGTGCTTCAGAACAGAAGCAATGGTTGATGAAAAGACACACCGTTTCAAACCGACACCTGACTTGTGTCCGTAGGTGGCCACATGTGGTTGTAGGTCAGTGTCTGGCATAAAACCAGCAGCAAGTGGTTTGGCCTCTGCTGGTCACCTGTGTCCGTAGGTGCCACATGCATGCGCAAGTCGCCAATTCAGTTTCAACCAGTGCCTCGAAGGGTCGCATCCTTTGAGGTGCGTTATAACATGCGTCCACATCCATTCATGTGCGTCTGCATATAGAGAAATGATTATTTATCAAATTGTTTGATTAAACTATCATTAATTCTCAAGTTTCAAATAAACTTTGTCCAAAAAGATAGTCTCTCGATCGATCATTTGCCAAATTCAAATCCAAATCCAAATCCAAAGTCAAAGCCGAGCTGAGCAAACTACGATGATGACAATGCGAGGCTTGTCTTGTTCTTGCCTCACTATCCACATGAAGGAGTTTATTTTAATATATACACAAGAAAGTTTCTTTCTCCAACCAATATGGGAGAACTTCACTTCTTTAAAGTGAAGACTTACTCTTCACCTTTTCCTCCATGTTTTTACAAACCATTTTCCATTCACTTCTTATCAACCAAACCCAATAATAAGTTCTTAATTGGTATCTTTTGCTTTCCCTCATTAACTGTTATTCCACTTCATGATCACCCTGGAATGACGATTTTTAGTATGCTTTTTTTTGAAGAAATGCACATCAAGTCATAAGACTAGGTGAACAACCTCCCTGATGAACCAACTCAAGTTGCTAATCCTTTAGATAGTGAGCTTGGGATTATTTTGGACTTCGCCTAGCAAAAGTGAAGTGAATTTCGAGCTTAGAGATCCTTGCAAGACCTTCATCCTATATCCAGCTGACGGTGGTAATATGCATCGTTTCACAGCAAGAACTACTTGCGCCATGCTAAACGTGCTTGGCCCTCCCTATTGTCATCCTAGAGGTTGACACTGTCAATACTACTATGGCTTTCAGTTTGCCAATATTTAGTGCCTGAGGAACAGAAAAGTTACTATGCATGGCTGAAAGAGAGGGAGAAACCTGAAGAATTAACTATAGTTGGAGCATTGTACAGGGGAACAAAAATGGTTATGTGAGATATTATCTTCCACCAAGAGAATTTCTGTGGATGATGGCGCAATTTTCAGGGGAGTAGCAGAAGAAAAGAAATACTTTTCCTTTCTCTCGTTCTGTAATAACCCTCCAGGCCATTTCCTCGATTTCTATGCATTTTTGACGTTTTGAGCCTCCCCATAGCAGCCACAGGTTATATGTGACTTGTCATAACTGGCGGTTCGATTATCAAACAGTTTGTTTGAGTTTTAGGTTCATTTTCCTATTTTGAATTTCCATTTACAGGTCCCACGAGCCCATTTTTACCCCATTTTGGGCTTGAAATTATATATAGCAATATGGGTACCATTTTACTTGTACTAATGCGTAGTTTATGATTTTGAAAGTACGACGACATTTCAGGATCGTGATGTGGAGATGAGTAGTTTGTGGATGGTTCGAGAGTTGTGGCTCGGGATCTAGGTAGCCTTCGGTCTACTCTTCTCTATAAGACTTTACATTTATGTGAATTGCATGCTAGCCAGAGGTGATCACCAAGGTTTAGGGCTAGTTACCTAAATGTTTGGTCGGTTTGGACATGTTAGTATAAAATTATAAAATGAGCCTTAGCCTAGACTGCACGCCTTAGCTTCAGCATATTGATATGCCTGTTTAAACATGTTTATGACCTTAGATTGGTCTTAGGGATCTCTAGTGCGGGAGTTCGAACAATATCTGCCCATGCCGCTGGTATTTCCTGGTTATGCTCTCCCTGGTAGTATGATATGTATCCCTACTGATGACATTCCCTGGTTATATTCACTGGTTGTATGATTGTCACGACCCGATTCTGGGTCATGATGGCGCCTACCGTAACCCACCAATAGGCAAGCCAAACCCTAGTCCGGAGTGACAAACAACGGGCTAACGGGCGGAATCTCATAAAACAGAGAAGTAAGACAGAATCAGAATATGTATATATACCAAGACTGAGAAGGAAGAGGACAGTATATAAAGTCAAGAACCCCTCCCAAGACCTGGTGAGGTCAGTACAGGAGTCACTACTAAACATACCCAAAATACAAGACAGAAACCAAATATGTATAACAAGTACAACAGTCTCGAGAGCAAAAGACTATACAATAGGAGATGGAGTAGGATCTGCCTCGGACGTCAGTAAGCCCACCCTGCTCCGGAACCAGTGCTGAGAAGAGTGTAACGTCAAAACTGTCGGCTAGTGCCAGGATCTGCATCGGGGAAAAAGATGCAGAAGTGCAGTATGAGTACCGGGGCAACGGGTACTCAGTAGGCATCATCGGCCGACTGAGCTCAATGTAATACAAATAAGCTAAAATGCGAGGGTGCATGCTAATTCCGGGTTATAAGTAATAAATACATAAATAATTGCTGAGGCGTACAGATACGCTCAAGAGAAAAATAAATGCGATACTGAATAACGAGTAAATAAATGCATAAGTAACACACAAGTCAAACATAACCTATCTGGGCCCCCATAAACCCGATAGGCACACGAAAGAAATCAATAACCCGGACTGGCCCCCATAAACCGGCGGGACACACAAGAATAATAAATGCATAGTCACCAGTGTCTCGAAGCTGTGTCAGTATCCAGTAACCACAATAACCAACAGGGGTGCACCGGGCTTGAACCGGCACCAATGGGTAATAACAAGAGGCCAGACGTCGGAGTCGAACCGGAAGCAGTGGGTAATAACAAGAGGCCACATATATATCATATCTGCCGGACTTGAACCGGAACTCATAATACTCCAGTATCATAATCACGGTACCCAGTACCAAAACTCTCTAATTATATCATTACCAGATACCGGACTCGAACCGGAACTCATAATAATCAGTGGCCGGACTCGAACCGAAACTCATAGTGTATCACAATCCGGGGCCGGACTCGAACCGAAACACCCAATAGTCAATAACCAAAATCATCATACCTGAATCAGTAGCCGAACTTGAACCGGAACTTATCATAGCCAGTAACCAGAACAGAATCAAATGTCATATCATATCAGATAAACGAGAAAACATGTTAGTCCGTCCCAGGCCGAAACTGAAGTATAGGTAAATGAGCTAACCCATTACTTGCTACAAGGTAAGCCCCCGGGTCCTCCTAGGTCCATAGTCTATTATCATGCAATATCTAAGTCAGTCCGGGTATCTAGAGTAGCTCATGACAAGGTGGGTCCTAATTCTAAGCTAAGACCAGCAATCCCGATCGAGTGTGGTGCTGTCAGGGACTAAAATGCTAAATAGGTCAATTTGGGTAGATTCGGGGTGACTAAATACCGTCACAAGTCTAACAGGTCACAGAGGGCTTAACTAAGCCCAAAAATGTCAACGTTCTGACAAGTCGACAAAAGGGTAATGGGGTCCACTACCGGGTCCCGGATACCAAGTCTGGTTATACCTGTCTAAGTCTGGGCTAAGTTTGTCTAAGCCTGGACTAAGGTCCAACAATAATATTCCCCAATCAGTAGTCCATAACAACAATACTATCCGACCCCAAATAGGTCATAAGTGGTGTACCGTAAGGATAACGGGCCTGGAATGTGTCCGAATAGCCCTATCCGGCCTAAAAAGGCCTAAATCACAGCAAACCACCACCTCCAAGTCTATAATTCCAGCCCACAATACCAGCACAATAGCATACATATATCACACATAAGCCCAATCTAAGTGCAAAGGGAGGTAAACCTAGCCTACCTGGACGCCTGCCGCAAGCCTGCCAAGAAAACCAGCTAAATAGGAGCCTTTTCCTTTCGAGAGGCCTCCGACTGCTGCCAAGCTACCAAAATAATAAACTACATGTCAAAACATGACTATTGATACCCATATTTCATTAGTTCGGAAAATGTCCGAACAGTCCACGTGGGGCCCACTTGCGGAACCACAAAACCAAAACCGTCACAGTGTCCCAAATAACTCTGTGACCAATAGTCACAACAAATGTTATCCAATACGAGCTCATATTAAGCTCTAAATAAGCACCAACAATACCAACGTATAAGAAAACTACCGTAAATAAAATAAAACTTACCAAAATAACGATTATTACACGTCCACAAACACTTTCCCACTAGAACACGAGCTTGAATAACCTGATATAGATAATTAATCTCTTTTTCAGTTAAATGAACTATCAAAAATTGATGTTGTTTCTCTTATTTCTTCACAACGTTTAGACATACATATATATATGCATAATGTGACACGAGAAATGAAGAAACCGACATTAGCAAAATTGGATAGCTATAGTGGTGACTTATACCACTTTAATATGCTGCCAACATGCTTCCTGGCCACTCCCTCCACCTACACGTGGGGTGGAGGTGGCATTATAACAACATATACTCCTCCCATTATATATATTCAGGTATTGCATAGGTCCATGGTAAAATAAATATCAAATTATAAATATACCATAATTAATAGAAAATTATTTCTAACAAAACCTCTATAAAATAATAATATTATTTTAACATATTTAAATTTACTATCTCCGTTTTAATTATTAATAGGTTATAAAACTATTATAAAATAGTATAGATATATCATAACGAAAGAATTTTATAAAGTTCAAAAATATTTTCAAGAGGTAATTACCTATGTCATTTTACCAACTTTTAATTTAATTTAATATTTTACAATGTGCTCGGTCTAAATAATATTCTCAAACGAACTGCCCGGGAGCCGAACTGTCAGTCCCAGTAAGTCATAAATAACTTGGGGCAGTTATAGAAAAGCTCTAAACGCTGAGAACACACGAAAACGAGGGAAATGACCGGGAAGGTCATTACAATATCCACTACTAAGAAGATTTTCGTCCGCGAAAGTCAAGAATAAGCACATACCTGAAGACGTGAACAAGTAGGGATACTGGGTTCGCATATCGCTTTCAAGCTCCCAAGTAGCCTCCTCAACCGGACGGTGACGCCACTGTACCTTAACCACTGGAATGTCCCGGGAGCGTAACCGTCTGACATCTCTGGCTAAAATGGACACAGGCTCCTCCACAAATGTTAGTTTCTCATCTAACTGAACCGAGTCCCATTGAAGCACATGCATCTCATCTGGAATATATTTTCGTAGCATAGAAACATGAAATACTGGGTGGATAGCTGAAAATGCCGGAGGTAAAGCTAACACATAAGCCACCTCTCCAACGGTCCGTAAAATCTCAAAGGGTCCAATATATCTGGGGCTAAGCTTACCCTTCCTACCAAACCGCATCACGCCCTTCATTGGCGATACTCGTAAGAAGACCCTATCACCCACCCTGAATTTCAACGGACGACGTCTACGGTCAGCATAACTCCTCTGTCTACTCTGAGCTGTCCGCAGCCTATCTTGAATCGCTCGAACTCGGTCCAAAGATTCTAGGAGAAAATCTGTGCCACGAGGACTGACTTCTGAAGTTTCGAACCAGCCAATTGGAGATCGACACCGTCTGCCTTATAAAGCCTCAAACGGAGCCATTTGAATGCTGGAGTGGAAGCTATTATTATACGCGAACTCGGCTAAAGGTAAGAATTGATCCCATTGACCCCCAAAGTCTAACACACAAGCGCGGAGCATATCCTCCAATACCTGAATCGTCCTCTCCGACTGCCAGTCGGTTTGAGGGTGAAATGCAGTGCTGAGGTCCACCTGGGTACCCAACTCTTCCTGGAAAGTCTGCCAGAAACTGGAGGTAAACTGAGACCCTCGGTCTAAGATAATAGATATTGGCACTCCATGTAGGCGGACCACCTCCTGAATATATACACGAGCTAACCTCTCAGCACTATAGGAGACTCGAACAGGGATAAAGTGTGCAGACTTAGTCAATCGGTCCACAATAACCCAAATACTATCAAAACCACGGGAGGTGCGAGGCAATCCAACAATGAAATCCGTAGTGACCCGCTCCCATTTCCACTCGGGAATGGGCAATTGCTGAAGCATTCCACCAGGTCTCTGGTGCTTGGCCTTTACCTGCTGACAACAAAGGCATCGGGCTACAAACCCTGCTATATCTCTCCGCATACCGCTCCACCAATAGTGCTGTCTCAGATCTCTATACATCTTAGCTGTCCCGGGGTGAATAGAATATCTAGAACTGTGAGCTTTTCGCAAAATCAATTGAATTAAATCTTCAATCCTCGGAACACAAATACGACCGTCAAACCTCAGAACACCATCAGAACCCAAGGTAGCTCTCTCAGACTCACCCTTCAATACCTGATCTCGAATTCTACGGAGACCGCTATCCTCAAATTGACGACTCTGAATCTGCTCCAGCAAAGTAGATCTCGCACCAACACAAGTGATAACCCTCCTAGGGTTAGAAATATCCAAACGCACCATCGAGTTAGCTAAGGAATGAATATCCAAAGCCAACGGCCACTGAGAGACTGGAATGAAGGCTAAGCTACCCATACTCACTGCCTTCCGTCTCAAGGCGTCCGCTACCACATTCGTCTTGCCCGGATGATAGAGAATAGAGATATCATAGTCCTTTAACAATTCAATCCATCTGCGCTGCCTCGAATTAAGATCCCTCTGAGTCATTATATGCTGAAAACTGTGGTGGTCTGTAAAGATCTCACAATGCACACCGTATAGATAATGCCTCCAAATCCGCAGTGCAAATACTACCGCTGCTAATTCTAAGTCATGAGTGGGATAATTACATTCGTGCACCTTCAGCTGCCTCAACGCGTAAGCAATGACACGACCCCGCTGCATCAAAACACATCCCAAACCGATACCAGATGCATCACAATACACGGTGAAACCCTCGCCTTCAACTGGAAGAGTGAACACAGGGGCAGAAGTAAGTCAATCCTTGATTTTTAGAAAGCTTGCCTCACAATTCTCAGACCATTGAAATGGAACCTCCTTCCTGGTCAGTCTGGTCATAGGAGATGCAATAGACGAAAAGCCCCTAACAAATCATCTGTAATATCGTGCCAACCCAACAAAACTGCGTACCTCAGTAGGCGACGTGGGCCTAGACCAACCTCGAATAGCCTCAATCTTTGCTCGATCTACCATGATACCGTGTCTGGATACAACGTGCCCCAAGAAAGCTACAGACTCAAGCCAGAACTCACACTTTGAGAACTTGGCATAAAGCCGATGATTTCTCAAAGTGTGGAGCACAATCCTCAAATGCTGCTCGTGCTCCTCGCTGCTCTTTGAATAAACCAAGATGTCATCAATAAACACAATCACAAAAGAGTCTAAGTATGGCCTGAATACACGATTCATCAAATCCATGAAAGCTGCTGGGGCATTAGTCAACCCAAAAGACATCGCCAGGAACTCATAATGGCCGTATCGAGTCCTGAAGGCTGTCTTTGGGATGTCCTCAGCCCTAACTCTCAACTGATGGTATCCAGATCTCAAATCTATTTTTGAGAATACCATTGCACCTTGAAGTTGATCAAACAAATCATCGATACGAGGCATAGGATACTTATTCTTCATCGTCACCCTATTTAGCTGCCTGTAATCGATACACATACGCATAGATCCATCCTTCTTCTTTACAAACAGAACTGGAGCACCCTACGGAGATACACTTGGCCTGATAAAACCCTTCCCCAGAAGATCCTCAAGCTGACTACTCAACTCTCTCAACTCAGCAGGAGCCATACGATAAGGAGCCATAGAAATAGGTCGGGTGCCCGGTTCAAGGTCAATAATGAACTCTATATCACGCTCAGGAGGAAGGCCAGGTAGGTCAGTCGGGAATACATCAGAAAACTCACGAACAACAGGGACAGAGTCAAGTGATGGACTCTCAATACTAGCATCCCGAACATAAGCAAGGAATGAATCACATCCCCTCGACATCAATCTATGAGCCCGAACATATGAAATAATCCCTGTCGGGGTGCGGCTAACAAAACCCTGCCACACCACCGGGGGTACGCCAGGCATGGCTAAGGTCACGGTCTTAGCAAAGCAATCCAAGACTACAAGATAAAAGACAACCAGTCCATGCCCAGAATCACATCAAAGTCTATCATGGCCAATACAATAAAATCAACCTGAGTCTCAAACTCCTGAATAGTCACCAGACATGATCTATATACCCGATCCACTACTAAGGAATCACCAACGGGGGTAGATACACGTAAGGGTACAGACAATAACTCAGAACATAAACCCAACCGTGGTGCATAATAAGTAGATACATAAGAAAATGTGGATCCGGGATCAAATAATACAGAAGCTGGCTGATGGCATACGGAAATCGTACCTGTAATCACTGCATCCGAAGCCTCAGCCTCCGGCCTAGCCGGCACGGCATACAACCGACGCTGGCTACCACTAGTCTGAGCACCAACCTGACCACCAGTCCGACCTCCCTGCGCTCTACCTCGAGAACCCTAGGGACCACCCCGACGACCCTGTACACTACCTCTACCTGCTGGCGGTATAGATCTGAGGGGCTTTGCTGTCTGAACTGAAGGCTTAATCGCTATGCGCTGAGGACACTCACGCGCGAAATGACCGACAACCCCACAAGTATAACATGCTCCTGACTCCCTGCTCGGCCTAGAAGGTCCGGCTGATCCGGTATGACCCCTTCTAGTCGATAAACTGGACTGACCACGTCCCTGAGGCTGTCTAACAGAACCACTATAGGCGGGCTGACCTATATCATATATTTGCAAAGCTGACTGTACGGGCCTACTGGGCTGACCCTGTCGCTGAAAAGACTGCTGCTGCTGCTGAGGGTACCTACCCTGAAACTGGAAACCATGACCTCTGAACTGCGAACCACTATGGCTCCCACTGAAACTAACCTGAACACGAGGCCTCTTATCCCTGCCCCCTTGGGCCTCGCGATCCATCTCCTCAATAGAGTACACATGATCAGTAATCTCTGCGAATGACTTCCCTGAAGTCACTAAACTCTGGGTAGCCCTGCGGAGTGGCAATCTCAGTCCCCTGACAAAACATCTAACTCTCTCATACTCATCAGGCAAAATAGAAGTAGCATGCCTAGCAAGATCATGAAACCTCGCCTCATACTCGGCGACAAATAATGAACCCTGAGTCAATCTGGAGAACTCATCCCTGAGTCGCTCTCGCATAGTATGAGGAATATACTTTCCCAAGAAGATCTCAGAGAACTGGGTCCAGGTAACCGGCGGAGATCCTGCTGGCCTGGAGTCAAGATATCCCCTCCACCATCTCCTCGCTGCAGTATCAAACTGATATGCCACGAAATCAACACCACGAGACTGTACCAATCCCAAATTTTGCAATCTATCCTCGCAGCTGGACAAGAACTCATATGCATCCTCACCCAGAGTACCAGCAAATCTCGGTGGAGTCAACCTTAAGAAACGCCCCAACATCTTCTGCTCATCGACAGACATAGCAGGCTGATCTATAACCGGTTGTGGAGCTACCGGCGCTGGCGGAATCTCAACTCTGGGTGCTGCAGCTGCAGGCTGCGCCCCAACATCAACTCCCTGTACTGCTGGTTGGGCTCCCTCGGCTGACGGACCTCCAACTATCCCCGACAACTGAAGTAATGTACCTCGGAGCAAAGAAGCATCAATAAATCCAGGTAGAGCCTGGGCTGCTCGCTGGCCCACCGGCTGCTGTGGAGGCGGAACATATGGAGCTATAACGGGATCGGGTAACTGATCCCTAGCATGATCTCGGCCTGGGGCTGCTGCTCTGCCCTGCCCCCGACCTCTGGGTCGACCTCGGCCCCTAACAGGAGCCCTCGCTGTAGGCTCGGGGTCCTGACCCTCGGGTCTCGCACCCTGCGTCCTAACCATCTGCATAAAGAGTGAACCAAATGAAAATCAGAAACCAACATAGACTTAACGCACGGACATGAGTCAAGAAAATGAGAGACTCCCCTAAGAATGCTCCGTAGCCTCCTGAGGATAGGATACAGGCATCCCCGCACCGATCCGCAAGACTCTACTACACACTGGCTCATGTACCGACACTACCCGTACAACCTAGGCTCTGATACCAAGTTGTCATGACCCAATTCTAGGTCATGATGGTGCCTACCGTAACCCACCAATAGGCAAGCCAAACCCTAGCCCGGAGCGACAAACAACGGGCTAACGGGCGGAATCTCATTAAACAGAGAAGTAAGACAGAATCAGAATATGTATATATACCAAGACTGAGAAGGAAGAGGACAGTATATAAAGTCAAGAACCCATCCCAAGACCTGGTGAGGTCAGTACAGGAGCCACTACTAAACATACCCAAAATACAAGACAGAAACCAAATATGTATAACAAGTACAACAGTCTCGAGAGCAAAAGACTATACAATAGGAGATGGAGTAGGATCTGCCTCGGACGTCAGTAAGCCCACCCTGCTCCGGAACCAGTGCTGAGAAGAGTGTAACGTCAAAACTGTCGGCTAGTGCCAGGATCTGCATCGGGGAAAAAGATGCAGAAGTGCAGTATGAGTACCGGGGCAACGGGTACTCAGTAGGCATCATCGGTCGACTGAGCTCAATTTAATACAAATAATCTAAAATGCGAGGGTGCATGCTAAGTCCGGGTTATAAGTAATAAATACATAAATAATTGCTGAGGCGTACAGATACGCTCAAGAGAAAAATAAATGTGATACTGAATAACGAGTAAATTAATGCATAAGTAACACACAAGTCAAACATAACCTATCTGGGCCCCCATAAACCCGATAGGCACACGAAAGAAAAAAATAACCCGGCCTGGCCCCCATAAACCGGCGGGACACAAAAGAATAATAAATGCATAGTCACCAGTGTCTCGAAGCTGTGTCAGTATCCAGTAACCACAATAACCAACAGGGGTGCACCGGGCTTGAACCGACACCAATGGGTAATAACAAGAGGCCAGACGTCGGAGTCGAACCGGAAGCAGTGGGTAATAACAAGAGGCCACATATATATCATATCTGCCGGACTCGAACCGGAACTCATAATACTCCAGTATCATAATCACGGTACCCAGTACCAAAACTCTCTAATTATATCATAACCAGATGCCGGACTCAAATCGGAACTCATAATAATCAGTGGTCCGACTCGAATCGGAACTCATAGTGTATCACAATCCGGGGCCGGACTCGAACCGGAACACCCAATAGTCAATAACCAAAATCATCATACCTGAATCAGTAGCCGGACTCAAACCGAAACTTATCATAGCCAGTAACCAGAACAGAATCAAATGTCATATCATATCAGATAAACGAGAAAACATGCTAGTCCGTCCCAGGCCGAAACTGAAGTATAGGTAAATGAGCTAACCCATTACTTGCTATAAGGTAAGTCCCCGGGTACTCCTAGGTCCATAGTCTATTATCATGCAATATCTAAGTCAGTCCGGGTATCTAGAGTAGCTCATGACAAGGTGGGTCCTAATTCTAAGCTAAGACCAGCAATCCCGATCGAGTGCGGTGCTGTCAGGGACTAAAATGCTAAATAGGTCAATTTGGGTATATTCGGGGTGACTAAATACCATCACAAGTCTAATAGGTCACAGAGGGCTTAACTAAGCCCAAAAATGTCAACGTTCTGACAAGTCGACAAAAGGGTAACGGGGTCCACTACCGGGTCCCGGATACCAAGTCTGGTTATACCTGTCTAAGTCTGGGCTAAGTCTGTCTAAGCCTGGACTAAGGTATAACAATAATATTCCCCAATCAGTAGTCCATAACAACAATACTATCCGACCCCAAATAGGTCATAAGTGGTGTACCGTAAGGATAACGGGCCTGGAATGTGTCTGAATAGCCCTATCCGGCCTAAAAAGGCCTAAATCACAGCAAACCACCACCTCCAAGTCTATAATTCCAGCCCACAATACCAGCACAATAGCATACATATATCACACATAAGCCCAATCTAAGTGCAAAGGGAGGTAAACCTACCCTACCTGGACGCTGCCGCAAGCCTGCCAAGAAAACCAGCTAAATAGGAGTCTTTCCCTTTTGAGAGGCCTCCGACTGCTGCCAAGCTACCAAAATAATAAACTACATGTCAAAACATGACTATTGATACCCATATTTCATTAGTTCGGAAAATGTCCGAACAGTCCACGTGGGGCCCGCTTGCGGAACCACAAAACCAAAACCGTCACAGTGTCCCAAATAACTCTGTGACCAATAGTCACAACAGATGTTATCCAATCCGAGCTCATATTAAGCTCTAAATAAGCTTCAACAATACCAACGTATAAGAAAACTACCGTAAATAAAATAAAACTTACCAAAATAACGATTATTACACGTCCACAAACACTTTCCCACTAGAACACGAGCTTGAATAACTTGATATAGTTAATTAATCTCTTTTTCAGTTAAATGAACTATCAAAAATTGATGTTGTTTCTCTTATTTCTTCACAACGTTTAGACATACATATATATATGCATAATGTGACACGAGAAATGAAGAAACCGACATTAGCAAAATTGGATAGCTATAGTGGTGACTTATACCACTTTAATATGCTGCCAACATGCTTCCTGGCCACTCCCTCCACCTACACGTGGGGTGGAGGTGGCATTATAACAACATATACTCCTCCCATTATATATATTCAGGTATTGCATAGGTCCGTGGTAAAATAAATATCAAATTATAAATATACCATAATTAATAGAAAATTATTTCTAACAAAACCTCTATAAAATAATAATATTATTTTAACATATTTAAATTTACTATCTCCGTTTTAATTATTAATAGGTTATAAAACTATTATAAAATAGTATAGATATATCATAACGAAAGAATTTTATAAAGTTCAAAAATATTTTCAAGAGGTAATTACCTATGTCATTTTACCAACTTTTAATTTAATTTAATATTGTACAATGTGCTCGGTCTAAATAATATTCTCAAACGAACTGCCCGGGAGCCGAACTGTCAGTCCCAGCAAGTCATAAATAACTTGGGGCAGTTATAGAAAAGCTCTAAACGCTGAGAACACACGAAAACGAGGGAAATGATCGGGAAGGTCATTACAATGATGTGTCCCTGTTGGTCTTATATCTGGCTTCCCTCTGGTGAGTATACACTTTTATCATTCGATATACTATTCTATTGGGCCGAGGCCTTGGTTACCAGACCATGGACACCAGGTTAGTTCTCTTGTATTTTACGGAGGAGTTGTGATATGGTTTATGGCTGTTTCGGTGCTTATCTTGACTTGTGTGGATACTGGTGATGGCATGCATTGGTTTCTCATTCTCCTACACCTATTTCAGCCGCTTAATGACCTTACCGCCAAATGCTAGATTTGAATTCTCATATACTGGTGTTTTCCCCGCCCTTAGGGCTAGACTTAGTCACTTTTAGCACCCTGGGTCACCATTAAGATACCTTAGCCTCAGTTCGGGTAGGGGTCGCCCTAGATAGATAGTCTTGAAGGAATTTCCCTCAGGCTTAGATAGACTAGTGGTTACCTTTTAGGTTTTACCCTGGGTCTGGATTGACCTAGGTTGGATAGTGTGCCTAGTTAGTTTCATTACTTTCAGAAAGGGTTGTAGCTATGCTTGACTACTCGAGACCGTATTCTTAGATATATATGGGTTAGTTATGGGCTTAGTACCCCTGGTTTACCACTAGTTATGTTACACCTAGGAGCCCCGACGGAGTTTGGCATTAGCTTATAGTTGAAATTAAAGTCCAGTAGGAGTGCCAACTATGGTTATTGATGCTCCCAGCTACACACGCAAGTGTACGTGGTCTTCCAAGCAATAAATTGGCCCTTTCGAGCCGAATATCGATCCCACAAGGACTTGGTGTTTAGCAAACAATCCAATTCAAATATTACTATTCAAGTTAAACAAGTTCAATTTGTAACCAATATGAGTTTAAGTTTTTTTAATTAAACTAAATAATGAAAGTAACAACAATATGAAATTCGGATTGTAAACAATAGATAGAGAGTTCTAGGGTTGAGGCAATTGCTTCACATTCATGCATAACTATGGTTTCTAGCCAGTGTTGGTGTTTATCTTGATTATTGATCTAAGGGGTTGATATTACAACTTGGGAATGGTCATCCTCTAAGTTATCTATCCAAATTAATCTCACAACTACATCATTGAGAGGGGATGCGAGTCTTTAATTAAGATGCATTAAACTATCTTCCTGTTTCGTTAACCAAGTGGGGCATTTAGGTATATTGCTATCCTATCCGCAAATCATCATTTAACAATTAGTATATAACGATTAAAGACATGATCCACACACATTACGTTCATCATTCCATCCCTCAAATCCTATGGTTAATTCATTTTGGGACTTAGATTTATCCTAAAGTTCATGACGCTTTAGAATTGTTAAACAAGAACGCAAGAATAATTAATTACGTGATAAACACATTAACCAAAATTCAAACCATAATTAAAACAATCATGTTGCAAACTCAACCCTAGAATGAGGGTGTTTTGACACATATATTCATACAAAGATTCTCCATAGATGAATTCATAAAGTAAAACTACAACACATTAAAGTTAAAGGAAGAAAAACCCTAGAGTAGAGCCCTTGTGCCTTCTCCTCTCTCCCAATTCGTGTGTTGATACAAAGATATCAATAAATATGGATGATTACTTGTTTTATCATTCTTTAGGTCATCCATGAGGTGCCCTAAACGAATCATACGCATTTACAACTTTTCCCCTACTTAAAACAAGTTAAAAATCAACTTTTAGACGTATTGGGGGGAAAGGGGTTGCGTCGTACGGACCATCGCATGGAAAAGGGAGTGCAATGCAGGGATATTGCAGGGTAAAAACAGTAGCCCCCTACTGTAGGGGGTGCGGCGTAAGGCTGCCCCCACACAGGAATGTTTCGGACAATTCTTGCTCTATTCTTCTCATCCACTTATTCCTTGTTTACCCACTTCTTGTGGCTTATTTGTAGGTTTCATTTTGCTTCCATAGCTCCTTCAATGGTCTCCTACAACATCTCATAACAAACATAAATCCATACAACACAATAGAACAAATCAAAGTATACTAGAACAAGCATAGCTCAAGCTAGCGACACTAGTTTTCTCTTCTAAGTTCTATTCCATCCTTTTGACTCTAGACTTGCAAACTACTGAAATAAACAGGAAAACCGACAGCAAATACCAACCACGGTTTTCCTATTTTTTCGACCAAAAAACCGACCATAAAGTGTGGTCGGTAAAATAGTGGAAGCTTTTCAATATTCAAACCTGTACCTGCAAATTTAGTAGCTAAGACCAAGTTGTTAACACTTATCAAATAAAATAGTAAAATTAAAAATTAGAAGGTTGCTAATTCTCAAGTCCCTGACAACGGCGCCAATAACTTATTGCTCCCAACTACACAGGAAAGTGTAGTGGTCGTCCAAATAATAAAGTGGCCCTTTCGAGCCTAATATCGATCCCACAGGGACTTGGTGTTTAGCAAGCGATCCAATTCAAATATTACTATTCAAGTTAAACAAGTGCAATTTGTAACCAATATGAGTTTAAGTTTTTTTTTATAAACTAAATGATGAAAGTAACAATAATATTAAATTCGTATTGTAAACAATAGATGAAGAGTTCCAGGGTTGAGGCAATTGCTTCACATTCATGCATAACTATGGTTTCTAGCTGGTGTTGGTGTTTATCGTGATTATTGATCTACGGGGTTGATATTACAACTTGGAATGGGCATCCTCTAATTCATCTATCCAAATTAATCTCACAACTACATCATTGAGCGGGGATGTGAGTCTTTAATTAGGAGGCATTAAACTATCTTCCTGTTTCATTAACCAAGTGAGGCGTTTAGGTATATCGCTATCTTAACCGCAAATCATCCTTTAAAAATTAGTATATAACAATTAAAGACATGATCCACACCCCTTACGTTATTTATTCCATCCCTCAACTCCTATGGTCAATTCATTTTGGTACTTAGATTCATCCTAAAGTTCATGACGCTTTAGAATAGTTAAACAAGAACGTAAGAATAATCAATTATGTGATAAACACATTAACCAACAATCAAACCATAATTAAAACAATCATGTTGTAGCCTCAACCCTATAATGAGGGTGTTTAGCCACTCATAGTCATACCAAGATTCACCATAGATGAATTCATAAAGTAAAACTACAACAAATTAAAGTTAAAGGAAGAAAAACACTAGAGTAGAGCCCTTGTGCCTTCTCCTATCTCCCAATTTGTGGATTGATCCAAAGCTATCAATAAATATGTCTAAGTACTTCTTTTATAGTGATTTAGGTCATCCATTACGTGCCCCAAATGAATCATATGTATTTACCACCCCACACTTAAAGCCTTATTCGTCCTCGAACAACAATTCACATTAATCACAATCAAGGAAGGATCTAACGTTACTACTTTAACGAAGATGCTCAAGCTAGAACTACACCTACCACATGAATAGTAAGTTTAACATTCGGCATGTTAGATTACAACTTTGAAACATATGAATACTATTTCAAAACCTCCTAGCCTCAAGAGTTTACTCTACCAAGTTGGAAAACTCATGCATATTAACTCAACAAAAAGGTCATATATGTCACCTATATATCATCAAACATATGCCCTCATCACAAGAGAGTCACCCACATTCACTCAAAAATATGTAATTTATCATAAGAATGGGTGTAAGAATAAAATTTTGCTCACTCTCACAAAGAATTCACATGTGGTATTAGACGAACCATAAGCTTTCCCTTAGTGTAGTACTCCACTAATATCATAATGTCAAAGTTCAAGATCAAAGAGGACTTAAAGGGTTGTAATGAAGGTTAAGGGACGGGTAGGAACTATTTGGTTAATAATAGTGACTATCTTCCCTAAGCACTTTAATACATAAAACTTTACATCGAACTCATCTCCAACCAACGTATTTTACACCACTATCATCTTCCCAACACTCTTTTGTTATGGCCCATCTCTTTAAGTTAGATTACACATCTTTAGCATGGAGTATTTACCATCAACACATGATTCACTTCGGATAAATTTCTCTTTTCATTACATTACTCCTCACCAACAATGCATAAACTATTTCACAACACCAGTGTCTATTATTTTGGGGTTTCACTTTCACTTTTTCCTTCTTCATTTTTCCACTCCTCAACATCTTAATTTCTCAACCAAATCTCTTAGAAATTTTGGACCAAATTATGGTCAATTGAAAGACATAGAATAAGCTACATGTGAGGCTACCAAAGAATAGGCTAAAGGCCCAACAGAGCTAACAAAGATCATTCAAAAAGGGTAGATAAAGTGGGTATAAGATGTGGTTATCAAAGAAATTCCTATATCATCTCCTAAACTCAATATTATTTATTTCACTTTGCAAACACACTGGGCAAGTTCTAGACATCACTATGTACATGGAATATAACAAAATCTCACTCACACATGGCACATGTTTAAGTGAAGAAGGATCCCTATACACTCTCAACCAAGCGATTGCAAGAATTCAACATTAAGCCAACATCATACAAAAGTCAAACAAAAGAGCCTAGGTGTCTCAAAAAATAGTCATTCAATTCACTACACATGTTTAAACATACAAAAACAACTTGCATCATGCAATCAAATGTAACATCTAACTAGAGCATCTAAAAAAAAAATTAAAATTACTCCTAAAAATCAAAAAGGATACTGGGTTCAAAGGGCTCCACCTCGGAAAAGAACTGAAAAGAAAAATCGAGGGGTGGATGAAGTGTGCTCCTAAATAGAACTAAACATTACTAAAAGAAAATCTTTTTGTATCTTTCAAATTTTCAGCAGCATAAGCAAAAAAAACACAAAACAAATAACCAAAATAATCTTATAGCACACTCCACCCTAATCAAATCAAAAGATTTCCCACCCCACACTTAAAATCACACTTTGTCCCAAAAGTATAAATAACAAGTAAGGATAGAAATACTCCCTAAGGCCTTTAGGCCTAGCTAGTAGCATCATATTCATCAAGGAGGTCCGGAGGGCCGTATCCTCAATTTTTTTGTCATGCTCCTAAGCTAATATCTCTGGTACAAAGACTTCCCTTCAACCCGTCAACACACACACAAAAAAACAAAGGTGATACTAAAGAAAACTAAAAGAAATAAAAATAACTACCTTAACTTGGGTTGCCTCCCAAGCAGCGCCTGATTTATTGTCGTGGCACGACTCACATCACAACTTCATCATCCACATTCTCTCATTCTATTTCTCCTACTTGGATCCTATCTTAGCCTTCTTTTCTTTTCTCTCGAATGCTAATGATCTTGGTCTGCCACTCTTTTTACATCTACCTTTTCAGTATGCCATTCAAGTAGTGCAGGTTTTGGCTTATTGGTCAATTCAAGCAATTTTATGAGAGTATCTAAAGAGGTAATTGGTGGTTTGCACTGTTCCACCCCAGACTCATTTACTTCCATAGTTGTGATCATGCAAAGATCTCTATAGTGCAAGGGTGTGTTGAGTGCTTTGTACACTCTGAAGACAACCTCTTCATCATTCAGTCTCATCTTGAGAGTGCCCTCTCTCACATCTATCAATGCTCCATCGGTAGCCAAGAATGGATGTCCCAATATGATTGGTACCCTGTCATCTGCTCATAATAAAGAACAATAAAGTTTGCAAGAATAATGAACTTACCAACCTTAATGAGAATATCCTCTATGATTTCTTCGGGGACCACTCGTGTTTATCAGCCATTTGTAACACCACTGAGGAGGCCCTTAGCTTTCCCAAACCAAGAGTATTAAAAATTGAAAGGGCATCAAGTTGATGCTTGCCCCCATATCGCTCAAAGCCTGGACAATATCACTTTCACCAATATGTATGGAAAGGGTGAAACTCCCAGGGTCCTTGAGCTTTTTGGGCATCTTGCTCATGACCACAGAACTGCACTCTTTAGTGAGTGCTATAGTCTCAAAATCACCAAGCCTCCTTTTGTTTTTCACTATATCCTTCAAGTATTTAGCTTACTTTGGCATTCCCTGCAAAACATCTAAGAGGAAGGTTAATGTGAAGTTCTCTGAATGTGTCAAAGAACTTCTTAAACAATCATCTTCTTTTGCTTTCTTAAGTTTTTGAGGGAAATGTGGTGGTGGTTTATTTTGAGGTTGCTCAACCTACTTCTTATTAGGGTACTCAGACTTCTCCTTTTTATCGGCTTCTTTAGACTCAACTAGATTTTCTGTCTGTGTAGGTGTGATCAACTCAGTTTGTACCTCATGATTTTTCTTTGGAGATGCCTCAATTAAATCTCTACCACTCCTCAAAGTGAGTGCCATCTCTTGTTTAGGATTTTGCTCTGTATCACCAGGCAAACCCCCTTGAGGTTATGAGTTTTGCGCCTGAACTAACTGACCCATTTGTATCTCCAAATTCTTTTGGTCAAGTTGCTGATTTTTGATTTTCACAACCATTTGTTCTTGGTTGACCAATATCTTTTTCAAAGTCTCTTCAATATTATTAGCCTGAGTGTTATTCTGGGTAACTTGCTGCTGCTGAAACTGCTGAGATTGAGCCTAATTATTACCCTATGAGTAATTAGGTTGACTCTGCTAGTTGCGAATGTAGGCATTACCATAGTTCTGATTGCCTCTCTGCGCATTGCCTACAAAATTCACAGACTCCGAATTTGCTGCACATAAGTCTGAAGAGTGACCATTATTACCACAGGTTTCACACCAAGTCTGAACTTGCAGAACTGCATAAAATTTGTGTCCAAGGTTGAGCCACACTAAACTTGTTAAACTGAGCCATCATCTAATTTTGAAAACTGGCTAACTTTGTGGCCAATGTTGTGACACCATCCACTTCAATCATACCTGCAGGCTTCTTCACCATGTCTCTAGACATATCACCATGCCAATCTGAATTACCTTGTGCAATTCTATTTAGGAGAGTATATAGCTGATCATAAGTTTTGTCCAAAGCCTGACCATCTGCTGTTGAACCTAATAAATTTATTTTATTGTGGTCAAGACCTTTAACAAACGTATGAGTTAGTACCTCATTAGTTTGTTGGTGATGTGGACAATCTCTAAGAAGTGACTTGAATCTCTTCCATGCATGATAGAGATTCTCATCTGACTTTTGCTTGAAACTCAGGATCTCACTCCTCAACCTTACAGTTTTGCTAGAAGGAAAGAATCGAATGAGGAACTTCTTTGCCAAATCGTCTCAAGTTGTAATTGAGTTTGAAGGTTCTGCCTTCAACTATTACTTTGCTTCTCCCAAAAGTCAGAATGGAAAAAGTGTGAGCCTCACATAGTCTATGGAGACTCCAGCAGGAATAAAAGTATCACTGATCTCCAAAAAATTTTGTAGATGAACCTGTGGATCCTCATTTAATAAGCCTGTAAACTGCCTGCTTGTGTGCATTAATTGTACCATGTTCTGCTTCATCTCAAATCTGCCTCCTATGGCTGGCTTTTTAATATAGGAAGTCATGTTAGTTGTGAGTGGGATTACCACTTTGCGCACTGTCCTACGGGTTGGTTGTTCATCACCCATTGCTGCATGAATGGTTTTTTCTTGATGAACGTGTGGGATTGGAAAGAGAAGTGTTGTTTCTCTCCTTAATTGGTGCAAGCTTCACTCAGGTTTGAGATGTGGTTCAACCAATTCCCTCTCCCTTGCCAGCTTACTCAATATTCAAACCTGTACCTGCAAATTCAGTAGCTAAGACCAAGTTGTTAACACTTATCAAACAAAATAGTAAAATTAAAAATTAGAAGGTTACTAATTCTCAAGTCCCTGACAACGGCGCCAATAACTTATTGCTCCTAACTACACAGGAAAGTGTAGTAGTCGTATAAATAATAAAGTGGCCCTTTCGAGCCTAATATCGATCCCACAGGGACTTGGTGTTTAGCAAACGATCCAATACAAATATTACTATTTAAGTTAAACAAGTGCAATTTATAACCAATATGAGTTTAAGTTTGTTTTTAAAAAATAAATGATGAAAGTAACAACAATATGAAATTCGTATTGTAAACAATAGATGAAGAGTTCCAGGGTTGAGGCAATTGCTTCACATTCATGCATAACTATGGTTTCTAGCCAGTGTTGGTGTTTATCATGATTATTGATCTACGGGGTTGATATTACAACTTGGGAATGGTCATCCTCTAAGTTATCTATCCAAATTAATCTCACAACTACATCATTGAGCGGGGATGTGAGTCTTTAATTAAGATGCATTAAACTAACCTCCTGTTTCGTTAACCAAGTGGGGCATTTAGGTATATCCCTATCCTAACTGCAAATCATCATTTAACAATTAGTATATAATGATTAAATACATGATCCACACCCCTTACGTTATTCATTCCATCCCTCAAATCCTATGGTTAATTCATTTTGGGACTTAGATTTATCCTAAAGTTCATGACGCTTTAGAATAGTTAAACAAGAACGCAAGAATAATCAATTACGTGATAAACACATTAACCAAAATTCAAACCATAATTAAAACAATCATGTTGCAAACTCAACCCTAGAATGAGGGTGTTTTGACACACATATTCATACAAAGATTCTCCATAGATGAATTCATAAAGTAAAACTATAACACATTAAAGTTAAAGGAAGAAAAACCCTAGAGTAGAGCCCTTGTGCCTTCTCCTCTCTCCCAATTCGTGTGTTGATACAAATATATCAATAAATATGGATGATTACTTGTTTTATCGTTCTTTAGGTCATCCATGAGGTGCCCTAAACAAATCATATGCATTTACAACTTTTCCCCTACTTAAAACAAGTTAAAAATCAACTTTTAGACGTATTGGGGGGGGGGGGGGGGAAGGGGTTGCGTCACACGGCCTATCACATGGAAAAGGGCATGCAATGCAGGGACATCGCAGGGTAAAAGTTGTAGCCCCCTATTGTAGGGGGTGCGGCGCAAGGCTGCCCCCATACGGGAATGTTTCAGCCAATTCTTGCTCTATTCTTCTCATCCACTTATTCCTTGTTTACCCACTTCTTGTGGCTTATTTGTAGGTTTCATTTTTCTTCCATAGCTCCTTCAATGGTCTCCTACAACATCTCATAACAAATATAAGTCCATACAACACAATAGAACAAATCAAAGTACACTAGAACAAGCATAGCTCAAGCTAGCGACACTAGTTTTCTCTTCTAAGTTCTATTCCATCCTTTTGACTCTAGACTTGCAAACTACTAAAATAAACAGGAAAACTGACCACAAATACCAACCACGGTTTTCCTATTTTTCGACCAAAAAACCGACCATAAAGTGTAGTCGGTAAAATAGTGGAAGCTTTTCCAAAACCGACCACACATGGTCAGTTTTTCCGAAAAAATATATTTATTTATATATCAATATTAATTATATTTTAAATAAAAATATTTATAATAAGTTTTTTTTTATTAAAAAAATTTGATAAAAAATTCCGACCACAATGAGTGGTCGGTTTTATATATATATATATATATATTAATATTTATTTTTATTTTTTTTTATTTAGTATACCGACCACATGTTGTCGGTTTCCTTAAAAAAAATTAAAGTTTTTTAAATAAAACCAACCACATGTGATCAATTTTTTTCCAAATTTCCAGAAAATCGAACACTTGTAGTTGGTTTTTCTGAAAATTTTGCAAAAAAAATTACAGCATATATGCTGCATTTCCAATAAAAAAAAACTGTTAATACTTAACAACCCACCAAATCAGAAACATCCAATCACCTCAATACAACTTACCAATTTAGAAACATTAAAACATCTCCTTAAATATTCAAATATTAAAACATCTCCTTAACTAATTTCAAGTAACTAATACACATTTCAAGTGACTACACCTAACAATTTTTAAGTAACTAATATACATTTCAAGTGACTACACTTAACAATTTTCAAGTAACTAATACACATTTCAAGTCACTACACTTAACCAATTTCAAGTAACTAATACACATTTTAAGTCACTACATTTGACCATTTGTAAGTAACTAGTTCACATTTCAAGTGACTACAATGCACCATTTTCAATTAACTAATACACATTTCAAGTGACTACACTTAACCATTTTCAAGTACCTAGTTCATATTTCAAGTGACTACACTTAACCAATGTCAAGTAACTAATATACATTTCAAGTCACTACAGTTAATCATTTTCAAGTAACTAATACACATTTCAAGTCACTACACTTAACCAATTTCAAGTAACTAATACACATTTCAAGTCACTACACTTAACCAATTTCAAGTAACTAATACACATTTCAAGTGACTACACTTAACCATTTTCAAGTAACTAAAACACATTTCAAGTCACTACACTTAACCATTTTCAAATAACTAGTTTACATTTCAAGTGACTACACTAACCATTTTCAAGTAACTAATACACATTTCAAGTGACTACACTTAACCATTTTGAAATAACTAAAACACATTTCAAGTCACTACACTTAACCATTTTCAAGTAACTAGTTCACAGTTTCAAGTGACTACACTTAACCATTTTCAAGGTACTAGTTCACTATTTCAAGTGACTATACTTAACCATTTTCAAGTAACTAGTTCACTATTTCAAGAGACTACACTTAACCATTTTCAAGTCACTAGTTCACATTTCAAGTGACTACACTTAACAATTTTGAAGTCATTAGTTCACTATTTCAAGTGACTACACTTAACCATTTTCAAAGAACAAGTTCACATTTTCAGGTGACTACACTTAACTATTTTCAAGTTACTAGTTCACTATTTCAAGTGACTACACTTAACCATTTTGAAGTCACTAGTTCACATTTAAAGAGTCTACACTTAACCATTTTCAAGTCATTAGTTCATCCATTCTTTGGTTTGGTGAATCAAGGCCAATTTTCTCTTTCAGCTTGGTTAATAGACCTTGAATTGCTAAAATAATGTCTTGGCTATGAAGCTGAAAATCCTACCAAACAAAGCACCAAACAATACCATAACTAATACATCCTCCTAGACAACCCCTTGAATGGTTCAATCAAGTAAACATCAACAGAAAAGACAAATGCTCTACAAATTCATATCAAGATGTATCACTTCCAGAGGAATCAGTTCACTGCATAAGTATTTCCAACTTTTTGCCATTAATCAAATACCCTACATCTCCCTCAACATACTAAAAGCATCAATTCAAAGTTGTAAATCACACAAACACAAAGGGATAGAGTCTACCAACAACTGAAATAATTTAGCAATCATAAATTAAGCACGAAACTATGAATTTAAGGAGATAAAGAGTTTAGCAGCAGCTGAATTAATTTAGTAATCATAAATTAATCACAAAACTACAAAATTAAAGATATAAAGAGTTTAGCAGCAGTTGGGAGATGAGGGGGAGAGACAAACGGTGGAGAGAGATGATGGTGGTCGGAAAGAGATAGAGATGATGGTGGTGCTGTTGCGTCGATGTTAGGAGAGAGACTGTTGTTGTTGTTGTGTCGATGGTGGAGGGTCGGTCGAAAACGAAGGCAATGTTGTGACATCGATGGTGCTGCTGCACCGATGTTGGGAGAGATACTATTGCTGTTGTTGCATCGATGTTGCAGCTACTGCACCGACAGAAGGTCAGTCAGAGACGACGACAGAGGGTCGATCGAAGACGACGGCGGAGGGTTGATCGAAGACCAAGCGGAGGTTGCTGTTGCAGCGTTGATGTTGCTGGTATGATCGATGTTGTTGTATTGTTGCTGCTAGGGTAATTAGGAAAGGGCTTATAAGGTTAATGGGCCAGTAGGGTCAGGCTTTAGTTAGGCTGGGTCGGGTAGTAAAAAAAATTGAGAAAGCCGACCATTTGTGGTCGGTTTCTTTTTTTTAAAAAAATAATTATTCAAAAACGACCACAACTGGTCGGTTTATTAAAAAAAAAATATATATATATAATAAATTGTATAGTATTTATAATAAATACAAAATAATTTAATACAATTTATATAAATCGGATAATTAGTTAATTCATCGTCACATTAACACGACTAGTATATTTCCTCAATCGTATAATAATATCAATGTATTTAGTATATTAGGATGAATTTTTGGTTAATTAGCTTGTGAATATGTATGATATACCTCGTAATACAATGTATTCCATATATAATCTAATAAATTATCGATTAATTAACTTACATTATTATATCTTCAACAATATATTATTACATCGATCGTAAGATATCAACGTATTATTCAAAATACTTGGATAGATTCAGTTAGCTTGCTTTTGACTACTATGTACATCACTACACGAGATATATGTATATATATATATATATATATATATATATACTCGAGTGACTATCAGGCTCTAAATACGTACTATATACATCACATATACGAGTATATTACCCTGTAATACAACATATTTCACATATACTCTGATGAATTATCGGTTAATTTAGCTTACATTATTATAACAAAAAGTTGTCCATTATTATACCTCGATTATATGATATCAATGTTTTCAATATATACTTGGATATATTCAATTAGCTTTTGACAACTACGTACATCAATACATGAGATACACACACACACACACACACATTTATATATATATACACACACACTCACACATACTCTATCGACTATCAGGTTCTAAATATGTACAATATACATCACATGCATGAGCATATTATCCCTTAATACAACGTATTTCGTATATACTCGGATGAATTATTGGTTAATTTAGCTTACATTATTATAACAAAAAGTAGCCCATTATTATACCTCGATTGTATGATATCAACAACAACAACAACATACCCTGTGTATATATACTTGGATACATTTAGTTAGCTTTTGACTACTAAGTACATCAATACACGATATATATATATATATATATATATATATATATATTTACACATATACACACACACAAACACTCTATAAACTATCAGGTTCTAAATACGTACTGTATAAATCACATATACGAGTATATTACCCCGTAATACAACGTATTTCATATATACTCTGATGAATTATCGGTTAATTTAGCTTACATTATTATAACTTCAACATTATATTATTACCTCAATCGTATGATATCAACTTATTATTCAATATACTTAGATAGATTCAGTTAGCTTTTGACTACTATGTACATCATTACACGAGATGTATGTATACATACATACATATATATATAAATACATACATACATAAATATATAAATACATATATATATATATACATATATATATATATATATATATATAAATTTCTGAATATGTACAATATACATCACATGCACGAGTAAATTACCCCATAATATAGCGTATTCCTTATTCTCTGATGAATTATCAGTTATTTA
Source organism: Capsicum rhomboideum (assembly GCA_031232105.1). NCBI lineage: Eukaryota > Viridiplantae > Streptophyta > Magnoliopsida > Solanales > Solanaceae > Capsicum > Capsicum rhomboideum. The sequence continues at coordinate 15,909,495 of CP124712.1, forward strand.
ACTTATATTATTATAACTCCAGCAGTATATTATTACCTCGTTCATATGATATCAACGTATTCAATAATCTTGTATACATTCAATTAACTTTTGACTACTACGTAAATAACTACACAAGATATACGTGTATATATGTTTATTTTATTGAAACGTAAGTAAAGAATAAAGATTATGCTTTATGTTATTTATTTATTTTATTTTATATATTTAATGTATTTAATATTTCTTAATTTATTTTTAATATTTTTTTACAAAACCCGACCACAAGTGGTAGGTTTTCTTAATTCTTGTGGTCGGTTTTTTTTAATATTAATTAATTTTTTTTTTATTAAATAAAAAATCGACCACATTTGGTCGGTATAGTTAAAAAAAATATTTAACATGTTTTAAAAATATATTTGGATTTACGTTGTCTATTCATTTTATTTATATTAATTTTTTGGGAAACAAAAACCTACCACTTGTGGTCAGTTTTCGTAAAAAAAATAGCAAAAAAATTAATATATTATGTACACAAACCGACCACTCATAAAAATATTTTTTAATCAAAAAACGACCACAAGTGGTCAGTTTTTGTAAAAAAATTACAAAACAATTGAATATATTATGTATAAAAAATTAAAAAGAATTTTTATATAATTATTATATTTATTGTTTGATATTACCGACCACGTGTGGTCGATTTTAAGGAATTATACTTTCGCGGGTTAATTTAATTAGTTTCCCGCAATTTTAAAATACAAAAACCGACCACTTGTGGTCAGTTTTTGATTAAAAAACCAAAAAAATTATGAAAAATCGACCACTTGTGGTCGGATTTTTTTGCGACCACAACCCATGGTCCATTTTTTGTGATTAGTTTTCTAGGTTTTTTAGTAGTGTTGTTTCAAATGCACCTTAAACAGCATAAACATGTAATTTAACACACAAATACACGTATACACACTTTATTACTCAATAATCTCCTCAAGTTATCCTCAAAACTAACCTAAAAGAGCATAGATAATGACACTTAGGAGTATAAATACGCCTAAGATTAGTTACGTTCAGTTATGAGTTCAGGTTCGAGTCCGGCATCTGCTCCTAATTATGGAATTATTAGGTCTCTTGTTATTATCCTATGGGTCCTGTTTGAATTAGGCTATTGATATTGATGTTATCAGGCCTCTCATTATTACCCTGTGGATCCGGTTCAAATCGAGTGCTTGTTGTTGTACCATTGTTGATCACTTGGCCTCTTGTTACTAGCCACTAGTTCCAGTTCGATTTTGGTTCGTGTTACTGATATGGTTATGGATATGGATTATGGAAGTCCTGGTTTGGGATTAAGCAACATATACGGATATCCTGAGTCCCCTATGGGCCCCTCTATCTGTGAGCCTCAGTAGCAAAAGAGGACGTTCGTTGTAGGTCCTGCCTTTGCAAACTAGGTGAGTTGGAGGAGGCGTATACATTTGGTTTGAATTTGGTACTAGTTTCTTGTGGCATTACTGGGTTCTAGTCACGAATTTTATTCTTCCACATGCATTGCCTATCACCAGTATATATATATATATATATATATATATATATATATATATATACATATATATATATATATGATTATTGGTTGTACCTATCGATCTTATGGGGGACTGCATAGGTTATGCTAGTTGTTGTGTACCTTCTGGCTTATGGGGGCCTATTAGGTTATTGTGTGTCCTGGCTAGTCGGTTATATCATTGCTACTTGAGTATTATCTTACAGTTCGTGATGGGTTAGTTGTAGATTGGTTATAGATTGGCACCTGAGGCTATGAGTATGTTCCAGACCCTTTACGTCTTGCTAGGGTGAGCCTAATTAGTGCTGAGCCTTTAGGAGGATATACGTACCTTGATTAGGGACCCTGTTATTTTAGAATTAACTCCCCTAGTTGATTGTGATCTTCAATATGTTAGGTTATCTTTCTTTGGTTAGCTCTTCCTGGTGTGGCTATACTTACGTTATATAATCGATTTCCTTCGTGGTAGCACTACACGTATATACATACATATCTCTTTCTTCAGATTACTATTATGTATCTCTTGTATACCTCTTCATTCATAAATCTATTGTATATCATATATCTCCTTCTTCACTATACTATTCTATGTTGATTAGCCACTTATTGGCATAGCTTCATCTCAGGATTGTTTGTAGGGTGTGATAGCTTATGTTAGCTACCCTTAGCTTTACTTTTAGTCCTAGTATCATGATGTCTCCTTTCTTAGATAGTTGTCTTAACTGATTATTCCTGCTTCACATGTGATATATACTTGTATTATTTTTGGAGCTTAGTCTGTTGATGCCTACTGAGTACCTCGTGTTGGTACTCATACCACACTTCTACACCATGCAGATCATAGTATGAGTGTTCGCCATTGACTTGTGCATCATGTGGAGCTACCTTACACAAGAGACTTAGGGTGAGCTTCTGACATTTGGGGTTATGCCTGTTTTCTCTTTTTTACCGTACTGATCTTTATTTTGCATCTCAGAGATGGTTCTGTATATTTATGTTATGTTCATCTTGTACTCTTGATTACTAGTGGCTCTTGTAATAGCATTGCCAGGTTTTGGAGGTATACTATTGACTTTCTTCTTGTTTCTTCCCTTTTTATTTGTCTTGATTTCAGTCTTTCTTATTCGTCCGCTACTAGCCGTTTTGGGCTATGGGTTGGCTTACCTACTGGTGGGTTATGGCAGGTACCATCATGACCTGAGAAATTGGGTCATGAGAATTTGGTATCAGAGCCTAGGTTTATGGGTATAGTTGGTATAAGAGCAAAGCGGCTAGTAGAGTTTCGTGGATCGGTACGATGACGTCTGTACCCTACTTTTGGGAGGCTATAGGGCATTCTTAGGAAATTTCAGATTCTTGATTCTTTAGCATGTGCCTTGACTTCGAAAATGCCTACTTATCTCCTTTGACTCCACTTTTTCATAGATAGATAGTATAAGGTTGCTGATAGATGTCAAAGGGACTTCTGCTCATGTCACCTAAATTTCAACTCAGAGTCAGACCAGGGAGATGAAGTTTAGTATCTAGGATCTTCAGCGTCAGCCATAGGGCTTAGGGCCATCCTAGGTTTTAACAAAGCTTGTGATTGCTTCAGAATTTCAGGATTCTTTGTTGGGGATTCCAAGTCTATTTGTGGATATGTCACAGCCGGATATGGTGCCTGGTACATCGAGTGGTTCTCAGGCCAGAGATGAGTTTGTTGGTGTTCAGCAGGGTTGTCTGTCAATTTTTGAGTACGAGGTTGGGTTTCTTGAGTGGGCCAGATATACCCCTATGTTGTTTCCTACAGAGCATGAAATGATGGGTGCTTTTATCAGAGGATTGACTTTATCACTCTGCCTAGCATCAGAGCATTTAATGGAAGCTAGGATTTCTTTCCCTCAGGTTATGGAGCATGCGAGGGCTGCAGAGAGGGCATGTCTTGAGGTGTATGGAGGTGGCGGTAGTAGACCGTGTCCATAGTACAGTATTAGTGGTACTTCATCTGGAGGTAGGGATCTTCCTCGTGGAGATCAGCATCACTTGTAGTCTATCAGATCAATTTAGGTAGCGCTTTAGATTATAGGTGACTCTCAGAGGGATCGTGCTGGTCATAGTGGACATAGCTCAGGTCAGGCATTATGAGGTGTTCGATCAAGGTCTTAAGGCTGTGGCGGCCATTCCGGATCATTTGGTACAGTGCATCAGAGAGTTCTAGGGGCATATTTTGATTGTTGTGAGATTGGTCACTAGTCTAGGGAGAGCCCCAGGCTTAGGTTGGTTAGCCAATTGGGGTCATATTGTGTTTCTCGCCAAGTTAGAGATTCAAGGGTGTGTTATAACTACAGAGAAATAAGTTATTGGTCCAGAGAGTTTCCCTGGCATGGGATCATTGAGCATCCAGTGCAGTCGGATCAGTCTCTTAAGGATATGGTACATATGGGCAGTATTAGTGCACCTAGCACTTCAATTGGTCGTCTAGAGACTCAGGTTGGGAGCGAACATGCATAAATTCATGCTTTTTTTGGCAGATCAGGTGCTATGATTTTAGATTTTAGCGATATAGATGTGATGTGATTTCTATCTTCTAGTTTCTATTCGAATTATGTCATGGTTTTATACCCATCGGTGATTATATGCTATAAGATTACTATAGGGTCTGGTATATGCCTTTGTGTAGATTTTTACATATTTGACTATCCCTGTAGTTGATCTCTTTTAGTAGTGGATTGAGTGGGCCGACATGGTACATTCCTTAAGGATATAGTATTTGGGGTAGAATCCTTTTCTTGTGGCATATGTGCCTTGATATGACTTTTTTAATCAATATAGGTTGTGTGTTATTCTTGTGCCACTGGAACCTTATGTTGTTATTATTATTGATATTGCCCTGAAATTGATAGACCTTTCCTTGGTATATGGTTAAACTAGTGATATCTGGTTAGTTTTCCCTTTTTCTTATGATTCTCTCTTTGGCGATTCATTTCGATAGTTGTTTCTAGTGTCGATAGTTGAGGGTTACCTTTTTGATTGGTGTGATCCACTTCTTGGTAGTGGTTTTTGAAATTAACATTAGTATTAAGTTGAGTACTCTACACCCCCACCCCCCCATAATGCAGTTCTTGTTCGGTTGAGTTGGGAGTGGTTAAGCGGGTGAGTTTGGTGATTTCTTATTTTGATATTCTTTAGTCTGAGATGACCTTATGAGGTACTTCCACTTAACAGTTTGTGCTTGCGTAGCAGTTGTTAGCGATCACGCTGATGCCTTTTAGGATTGGGTGGTTGTTACCATGGGTTGGATGTTGATAGAGCCAGATTCAAGATAGGATAGTGTTTTTCTGGATTGCCCGAGATTCGGACACCATTGCTATCCTTTGCAGCCATGGTGAGTTTTTGGTTATGCCCTGATGGGTTATGTCTTCAGCAGAAGTGAGTTGGTTGTTTGCACCGTCAGATGTGGGATTTTCCTCAGTGGTTTGTGACTATGCTCTTCGATAATTCTTCAGTTTCAGACCTTGTGGGATGCATTGAGTATGTGTTGATTTGTAACAGTAAGATTGATTCGAGTGTTGGACCTTGGTGCAGACTTGTTGCCTCCAATTTCAGTTGTTGACTCTTTTAAATGGTGGCCTAAGGGTTGCGATAGATTTTGGGAGAATGAATGCTTGCTCATCAGCGAAATTAGTTTGGATAACTTGAGATCAGATGGTTCAGCTTTGGTGTTGAAATGATAGTTGTAGAGGGCGTAGTTGGATTGCAACCTCCATTCTGGTTAACTCAGTTGAGCGTTTGCCGATGGATTAGCTAGGCCTACTCTCTATCTACTGGCTCAGTTTTCTTTAGTTTAAAGTGGGTGTTAGATGGATGCTAGTGAGAAAGTCTGTTGGCACATGATGTCAGTTGCTACAGCTCTTGGACTTGATTTTCTGCATTTGTCATATTTTAGATATTCAGGTAGATTTTATTAGGCTTGTCTCCATGTGATATCAGTGATTGTTACTTGAGTTTGCATGATTCAGTAGTACTCGGTTCAGTTGGAGGCCAGTTACTTGTTAAGTATGGTTTGTGGTTAGTCAAAAAAGTGAAATATGGATGTGAAGGATAAAGGGATACCTATAGCGAAATCCCTTAGAGGCATTGGGTTGTTGTTGACGTTATCTGGGAAGTCTTACTCAGAGTATGTGGGCCCAATGCCTTATCATCTTGAGTGTTCTAGCTTGTTTTATCCATTGACTTTCTAATACGAAAGTCCTTTTAATAGCGGATGTTGTAGTGACACTCCAGGTCATTTCCTCTATATCTCTACATTCCTGACATTTCAAGCCTTCTCATAGCGGCCACAGGTTATTTTTGACTTGTCAGAACTGTCGATTCGGTTATCGGATAGTTCATTTGAGTTTTAGGCTCACTTTCCTGTTTTAAATTTCTATTTGTGGGTCCTACGAGCCCATTTTTTACCCAATTTTGGGCTCAGAATTCTATATAGCAATATGGGTTCCATTTTACTCGTATTAACGTATAGTTTGTGATTTTGATAGTACGATGGCATTCCAGGATCGTGGTGTGGAGATGAGTAGTTTATCGACAGTTTAAGAGTTACGGTCCGACATCCAGGAAAGCTTCGGTCTACTCTTCTCTATAACACTTTGTATTTATGTGAATTGCGTGCTTGGTAGAGGTGATCACCTAGGGTTAGCGATAGTTACCTAAATGTTTGGCCGATTTGGGCATGATAGTGTCACGCCTGGTTTACGCCTAGGAGCCCTGGCGGAGTTTGGCATTAGCTTATAGTTGAAAGTGACCTCTGGTAGGAGCGCCGACTATGATTACGTTCAGTTATGAGTTTCGGTTTGAGTCCGGCATCTTTTCATGGTTATGGAATTATCATGCCTCTTTTTATTATCTTATGGGTCCGATTTGAATCCGACTATTGATATTGATGTTATCAGGCCTCTCATTATTACCGTGAGGATCTAGTTCAAACTTGGCGATTGTTGTTGTACCATTGTGGATCACTTCGCCTCTTGTTACTAGACACTAGTTTCTGTTTTATTCTGGTTCGTGTTACTGATATGGTTATGGATAAGGATTATGGAAGTCCTAGTTCAGGACCAGGCAGTATATATGGACATCCCAATTCCCCTGTAAGCCTCAGCACTGGAAGAGAACGATCACCATAGGTCTTTCCTTTACAAGCTAGGTGAGCTGGAGGAGGTGTATATACTTGGTTCTGATTTGATACTGGTTTCTTCAGGCATCACCTGGTTCTGGTCACTATTTCTATTCTTTTGCATGCATTGCCTATCACCAGTATGTATATATATATATTTGTTAGTTGTACCTATCGATCTTATGGGGGGCCGGACAGGTTATGCTTGTTGTTATGTACCTTCTGGATTATGAGGGCCAGTTAGGTTACTGTATGTCCAGGCTAGCCGGTTATATTATTGTTACTTGAGTATTATCATGATAGGTTAGTTACATATTGGTTATAGATTGTCACCTGAGACTATGAGTATGTTCCATACCCTTTACCTCTTCCTAGGGTGAGCCTAATTAGTGCTGAGCCTTTAGGCGGATATGCGTACCTTGACTAGGGACCCTCTTATGATAGAATTAGCTCCCCTAGTTGATTGTGATCCTCGATATATTAGGCTAGATTTCTTTGGTTAGCTCTTCCCAGTGTAGCTATACTTACGTTATATGAATGGTTTCCTTCGTGGTAGTACTACATATATATACATACATATCTCTTTCTTCATATTACTATTATGTATCTCTTGTATACCTCTTCCTTCATGCATATATTATATATCAAATATCTCTTTCTTCAATATACTATTGTACGTTGATTATCCACTTATTGGCATAGCTTCGATTTGGAATTGTTTGTAGGGTGTGATAGCTTATGTTAGCTACCCTTAGCTTTACTTTCAGTCCTAGCATTATGATGTCTCCTTTCTTAGATAGTTGTCTTGACTGATTATTCCTGCTTCACCTGTGATATATACTTATATTTTCTTTGGAGCTCAGTCGGTCGATACCTACTGAGTACCTCAAGTTGGTACTCATACTACATTTCTACACCATTGATATAGCCCAAAATATATCTTCAGAAAAGTATAATGCGGTCGATGTACCAAATATAGAACCGAACTAGATTGGTGTCGATCCCACAGGGAATAGGACGAAGGTCTGTTTAGTGCTTGTCCGAGTAATTGGAAAGTAAGTAAAACTGGGGGGGGGTTTGTCAGCATGTAGTAACAGTAACAATTATTGATTATTGAATTTGTTATCAATATGAGAAATCCACTAGGACTGTGATCCCCAATGATTCCTTAACTCCACCAGTTGCTTGTGCTTGCAAAACTGTCCCGCTGTGTTGTATGCAAAATCTAACAAGATATGTTCATCTAAACGTCTCTCGACCTTGGTTAGACGAATTTCACTCTTCTCCTCTCGGTCTCCGAGTGTCACACTACTAACCCTTGTCCTGAAACTCAGATAACTATCCAGGTGACGGCTCAAGTTATAAGATAAAGGTTAATAGATTCAAATCTCTATTTTTATTCCTTTTTCCCAATCTCTACCTCTCTCTATATCAAGTCTAGAATACAGGCGAGTTTCTAACGTTTACAACTGTTAGAAGATCAATCACAACGAAAGAAATAACAATACATGCATTCACACCGGTTCAGAATTACTTTGCGCTTGACCCATTTCATTAGTTCCTCACGGTTCACACAACCCTAGTTGATGGGTTTAGCTACTCATGAGTACAAGAACACATGAAGAATTCAATGAAAAAAAAACATAAGTGCACACTCACAATAAGGAGAAAACTCTGAAATCTCACTATCAATAAAACCCTAGAATCGATGTTCCAAGGTTACAAAATCAATAATATGTTTATGAATTCAAAATTAATGGAAAATATCTCTCACAACAATGTACTGACCAACCCCTAAACATAGTACAATATAGTGGTATTTATATATGCAAGGTGAATCCTATCCTAAATAAAACAGGAAAACAGAGTCGGCACTTTTTCACGGTACCAACCCAAGCCACATGGGTTTACCCATGCCATGTGGGTCTTACCGTAGAAATCAGGCTGCTCCAACCAACTGCAGAAGTTGACCTACGGTACAGACCCATGCCACGTAGGTCGACTCATACGATGTGGGTCCCACTGTGAGTCATTCCTATGGTGCAGGACTTGGCTCTTTCGTCTTCAGATACTTCGTTCTCGACCATGATCCTTTCTTTTTGTCCATTTTGCCTTCAAAAGCCTATTCTCCTGTAATATAGAACAAAAACACATTATACCAACAAAACATACCCGAGTTATTGCATATTTTCTTAATTTTTGGCACATCAACACCATCAACTTAGAACGTTTGCATGTCCTCAGGCAAACAAAACAAAACAAACACATACGATGTTTAACTAAGAGAACCTAAGAGACCTACGACAATCAACTTATTGCTATTGGCACCAAAAAATTTCCTACCCCTCCTATTTGCAAATCAAAACCACAGTGTGTATACGTGCAACATATTATCATGACACAGCAGGGATCAAATGATGGCATCAGATTATGAACAAACAACTAAGCATATATGCAAATGAAATTTTCCTAACAATGCAACCCATGTACTCACACAACAAAGAAGTCCCATGCACTCATAGTACACCAATGAATATCAAAGTAGAGGCTAGGTCAAAACACTCTCTCTCACAAATAATTTCAACCAATGTGTGTGAAATACCATAGGCTTGCCCTTATTTTCTATACCTTAGTTTTTCGGACACTTGGACTAGAATCACTATAGGACTTTCATCAGCTTGTAATGTAGGCTTGAGAATGGGTGTAGTATCTAAGGATATGGTGACTCAACCCTCCTTGACACTATACTATTCTTGGCTCTACTTTCCAACCATTCTCATTTTATTCTCCTTCATTTATTTTCAGCTTTTGGGTGTACTTTTCTTCATAATTTCAAAACACACTTTTTTTTCTCTTTTTGCAATTTGTATTTATTTCACTCATTTTTTTTATTCACACCCAAATATGTTCTCTTTTTCTTTTACTAACCCCTTATTCATACCCAAGTTAAATTGCGTACCCCTATAATAGCCACACTCAACTTAGGCAATTTGCCTGAGTTGAGGCACACAATGTCCAAAGAGGGACCAAGGCCAAGACAAGTTCATTATAAGTCAAAATGGGAAGGTGAATAGGTTAATGAAATAAACAGGTAAATTAAGGCTCATAATCGAGATCAAGGAATGTTAGCTTCATTTGGTCAGGCATTTTAGGCTAAAAGTGGACTTATTCAAAAACGGCCTATGATCCTTTCCTAACCACTATCCTATAACTTAGGCAAGACTAACCAGACAAGTTTTGGATTGCTCACACAAAGTGAACTAAGTAATGACCTAACACACACATAGGACAGGGTTACACTATCAACTACTACCTATCCATTTCATGCATTGCTAGCTAGTATCTTGTTGCCTATAATACTAATGTCATAACAAGATCCAACAGATGTCATAAACTAACATACAACACACAGAGTTCAAAACTAAAATTTTAGGAGGGGTATCCTTTAAGCAATCAAAAAGCATCATTATCACTCAAAGTTTGTTCAAAATTGGACTGCATTAAGGTTCCCCTATTTTTCTCCTAATTAAACACAAAAACACGTAATTAATATAAATAACAACCTAAACATGTCAGTTCTACTATGATAGCACACTTAGGGGAAAAGAAACACGGCAACAAAAAACCCCAAGTGGTGGTATATCCCCCACCCCCAACTAAACAATGATGCACTGCCCTCGGTACGCGGCTATTAATATGGTAAGTGGAAAGGAGTGAAGACATACCTGAGGGTGCTAGGCACCAAATATGGGCTCGTCAATAGCAGGATCATCTGTATGCTCTCGGGGCTTTATTAAGCTAGGTGCGTTCGGTGGAAAGGGTGGCTAACTAGAAGATGCTCCACATGCTCTATGCTCATGTTCAATCTGACTGAGATGGAACTCTACTCGGGAGGCCTTGGTCTCCCTTAAAAGATTACTCTCAAACTCGTCTCCCCTATCAGTCTGACCCTCAGGACTCCGTGGCCTCTTGCCTCTAGCAACAGGAGGCTTTTCATCAGCAAACAAATCCACCTCAAAGACTAGTGCTGAGGGTACTGGTATAGGTATGGTTGGAATGATAGAAGTGTGGTTAAATGCTAAATCTTGAACCTCAGCCCTCAATATAGCCACCTCCTTAGTCAACCCCGTCAAATCCGAGACATGGGCCTTTCTCAACCGGCTATCCATCCGGTGCTCAAAATTATAAATCCACCCATGCAGCTCACGCATAAACTTCTTCATAGCATAAGTCATGCGAGCCTCAACTCTCGCCTCAGACACCTCTATCGATGCCCTAACCCATGGCTTAAGTTGAGATACCAACTTAGTCATCTGGGCCTCTGTGTGAGCCTATCGTTTAATAACCTGCTTCTGTCTATCCACTAACTACTGCAGAAACTCTCATGAAACTGCAACCATTACAGACGAGGGTGATGGTACTGTAGGGCCCGCTGCCTCCTTATTAGTCACAGGGCCTGTGCCCTCGATAGGCAACCCCCCAGCCTTGGGGTCACTAACAGGTGTTGAAGTGCTAATCGATTCCTCATGATCCACTTGCCCTTTAAAATAGGTTGCGCCTGACGAAGTGGAGGGTTGAGACCCCCTCTGGGAAATCGAAATAGCACCTCGCTGCTGTATCATTCCTACATCAGCTATGCAGGTCACCTCAATAGCGTGATCTACTACAGGCATTAAAACTACACCAACACTATGACATAGGACCTGAATCAGACATAGGAAAGGGATGTTGGTATAGTCTCTAAAGGCACGCTCATGAATATCCTTAATAATGTAGCGGGCAATGTTGATGTCATATCCGGCGATGATGCTCGCTACCAGAACAACTCGATCAAGAGTAAGAGAATTATCTACACCTGTGGGAATGAAAAGGTTCTATACAATCGACCACCAAAGCCTGCCTATAAAGTGAAGCGAGGATTTATTAATATCAAACTTCTCAGCTACCCATTTCACATCTACGCCATCCTCCGTGATATACTGTGCAACCCACCGTAGTAGCTCTAAATGCTGATCAACATTTTTCATTTTGTTTATATTTTTCAACGTCTCCATGCGGTGATTAAACCCAGCAGTACTAACTGAAGTGGACGTTCTGCACCAAACAAGAACTGGTGGATAGTCTACTCAGAAATGTCTACTCTAGTTTCACAAACAAAGGTGAGAGTCAGTGATGGTTGGTCCCAAAATTACTGCTCAACTGGTTTGATAAATTCAATAGACATAACATATAAAGCATAAAACTCACGAACTAACTCTAGGTTGTAGTTACCAGAAGGCTCCGGTATCCACCCAAATCCATAGTGATCAAACACTGCCTTGATCTCGGGTAGTGCTTTTAACTCATCTAACCGATACCAGGGCTCCTCAGTGATACTTCGACTATAAATACCCATCTAAGTCAGCTCTGCATCCCTGTCATAAATAGCCCTCATACCCTAAACACACCACCTCTTATTTTCCCTTCGTAGTGCAGCTGCAGCCCGCTGTGCAGCCACCTATCTTTGTGAGGAAGTCGTGGAATCCTGAACGCCAGCCTCACCTCCACCTGCAGACTCAGAATCATCTGTACCCTCGGCAATCTCATCGGTCCCAGGTGCCTCAGCCTCATCTTCAGTATCACCGATTGTAGAAGCATCCACCCCCTCTTCAGACTGGGGGAGAATTCTGAAGACTGAATAGGAGTCACCACTATAGGCTGAGTGGTGGCCCGGGCCGCAGCCTGTGCCCTAGTTCATTGTCTTGTGGCATGAGGCATAAGAGTAGACTTATCCTGAGTGATCTCATAAACCTCTTCGAACCCACTTTTCTCTGGCTCTGAAGACTCATCTCGCAACCTTGGTGTGTCTTCCGGTTTTTTGGTGTGGATTCGCGAAGAAGAACCCATATCTCTGTGTTTGAGGTTTCCTTTAGGTGCCATGTTTGAATTTTTAGTAGGGTTTGGTTGGGTCGGGTATGGGTATTTGGGTTAGGGTTTTGTGGTATAGGGTCTGGTCGGGTTTGGTTTATTGGAGTAATGAGATTCGAATTTTCTTGCAATTGGAGCAGTTGGTACTTGGGAATTATAGTGATTATAGGATTGGAGGTGTTAATTTGTATGAATTGGGTAAAGAAATCGAGTATGTGGAGGCTTGGAGAATCGGGTTTTTAGGTTTTTTAACCGGGTAGTATCAGATTTTATAGAGGGTAGGCCAAAATTAGGGTTGGGTCGGGACGGATCTTGACTTTTAATTTCGAGTCTGAGTCTCATGGTATCGACCCAAACTACGTGGGCTGACCCACATCACGTGGGTCCCTGTCGTAGGTCGGGTTTTGCAGCCACAAATAATCTCAGATTCCTACAATACTGACCCATGCCATATGGGTTGACCTACGTCACGTGGGTCCCTGTCATGGGTTAGATTCTGCAACCAAAAATTTTCCTCTGATTCCTACGAGACCAACCCATGTCACATGGGGTAATCTATATCATATGGGTCCCTCCCATGGTTTAAGTTGCATACTTTTCAGTTCACTTCTTTCTTTTCAACTTAGACTGGTAACAATCCTTGGATTGCCTTCCAAGCAGTGCTTGATTTAACGTCACGGCCCGACTTAGCTAGGTTCATTACTCAGACTTCACCAACCAACCCATGGGTTGCCTCTCATGAAGCGCCTGATTTAACATCACAGCACGACCCTACTTACTTGACTACTCAGACTTTATCAAGACTAATATCATCACATGTCCTTATTTCTTCCGTGATTCCTACATAGTGCTTTACACTCTGCCCATTTACCTTGAATAGAACATTATCATCTTATTTCAGCTCAATTGCGCCATGTGGGAACACCCTAACCACCATGAATTGTCCATACCATTTGGACTTTAACTTTCCAGGAAACAAGCGAAGCCTAGAGTTATAAAGTAGTACCAAATCTCCCTGATGAAACTCTCGTCGCTCAATCCTCCGATCATGATATAATTTTATTTTTTGTTTATACAGTGCTGACCTTTCATAAGCCTGGAGAGAAAACTCATCCATCTCATTCAACTGTACTAGTCTCAGTTTAGCCGCTTCACTTTATTCTAGATTCAACCTTTTCAGTGCCCATAATACCATGTGTTCAAGTTCAATAGGAAAATGGCACGATTTACCAAACACCAGATGATATAGAGATGCAACAATCAGTGTCTTGAAAGCAGTTTGATATACCCATAATACTTCATCCAATCTTCTTGCCCAATCAGTCCTATTGGCATTCACCGTCTTAGCCAAAATAGACTTTATCTCATGATTTGACACCTCAACTTGCCCACTCGTATGAGGATGGTAAGGTGTTGCCACCTTATGTTTGACACCATATTTTTCAAGCAGGGCGTTGAACATCCTATTACAGAAATGGGATCTTCCATCATTAATGATAACTCGAGGTGTACCGAATCGTGAAAAAATATTATTTTTCAAGAATGTTGTGACACCTTTTCCTTCATTATTGGGAAGAAATATTGCCTCAACCCCACTTAGAAATATAGTCAACAGCTACCAGAATGTATTTCATCCCATGTGAGCTCACAAATGGGCCCATAAAATCAATTCCCCATACGTCAAACAATTTGAGCTCAAGAATAGTGGTCATAGGAAGTTTGTGTCTGCGTGAGATGTTCCCTTTTCTTTGACATTAGTCACAAGCTCGAGCATAGTTATGACCATTTTTATAAATGGTGGGCCAGTAATACCCGCATTGTAAGAACTTATGAGCAGTCCGCACACCTCCATGATGACCCCCAATAGTAGATGAATGACATGCTTCCAAAATACTCACCATCTCGACTTTTGGAATACACCTTCGAATTATGCCATCAGCACACACACTAAATAGATAAGGCTCATCCCAGAAGAATTTTCTCACTTCATGCATGAATCTCTTCCACTGCTGATATGACATATCTTTCGGAACTAGGTCACTTGCCAAAAAGTTGGCATAATCTATAAGCCAAGGGATTAATTCTTGTGATGCTTCCAACACTTATTCATCTAGAAAAGTATCATTAATATCAATATCATCCGTTATTTAATGCATGACCTACTCCTCAAGGCGTGATAGGTGGTCTGCAACCTGATTCTCAGTCTCCTTTCGGTCCCTGACCTCAAAATCAAATTCTTGCAATGAAAACACCCATCGAATCAGTCTTGGCTTGGCATCCTTCTTTGACATAAGATATCTAAGTGTTGTGTAGTCTGTGTGCACAATCACTTTCGTACCAATTAAGTACGATCAAAGTTTCTAGAAAGGAAAGACCATTACCAACAATTCTTGCTCGATTACAGTGTAGTTTTTCTGAGCTGGATTAAGCTCTTTGCTTGCGTAATACATCGGATGTAGAATCTTCTCACATCTTTGGCCAAGGACCGCACCCAAGGACAAACCGCTAGCATCACACATAACCTCAAGTGGCACTATCCAATCTGTGGAAACAATGATAGGGGCTGAAATCAACTTCTCCTTTAGACACTCAAATGCTTTTAGACACACCTCATCAAATACAAATTTCACCTCTTTCTCTAAAATTTTTCATAATGGATGTGCAATCTTAGAGAAATCCTTGATGAATCTTCTATAGAAACCTGTATGTCCCAAGAAACGTCGAATTCCTTTAACCGACATAGGTGGAGGTAACTTTGCAATTACCTCAATCTTGGATTTGTCAACTTCAATTCCTTTCTTTGAGATCTGATGCCCCAATACGCTACCCTCATTAACCATAAAGTGGCATTTTTCCCAATTTAGCACTAAGTTGCACTCCTCGTATCTTTGCAACACATTAGCAAGGTGTGCCAAGCAATCATCAAATGAGTCTCCCACAATAGAGAAATAATCCATAAAAACCTCAATAGTGTCCTCCACCATGTCGGAGAAAATGGACATCATGCAACGCTAGAAAGTGGTTGGTGCATTACATAAACCGAAGGGCATGCTTTGAATGCGAACGTCCCATATAGACAAGTGAAAGTGGTCTTCTCTTGGTCCTCGGGAGCAGTGAAAATATGATTATACCTCGAATAGCCATCAAGAAAACAATACCATCCTCTACCAGCAAGACGGTCTAACATCTGATCCATGAAGGGCATAGGAAAGTGATATTTTTCGATCCAAGAATTCAGCTTTTGATAGTCCATGTAAACTCTCCATCCAGTAACCGGCCTCATTGGGATTAACTCATTCTTATCATTTGGAACCATAGTGATTCCTCCCTTCTTTAGCACACACTGAACTGGGCTCAACCACTTGCTATCAGCAATGGGTTAAACCACACCTGCATCTAACCACTTGATGATTTTTTTCTTCACAACCTCTTGCATAGGTGGGTTTAGAAGACGTTGGTGCTCGATGTTTGGTATGCACTAAGGATCAAGCTAGATTTTGTGAGTGTAAATACCGGGCAAAATTCTGATAATGTTAGTGATGGACCAACCGATAGCCCTCTTAAACCTTTTCAATATCGAAACAAGAGCTTTCACTTTCCATTCCACCATCTTAGCAGAGATAATCATGGGCAAGGTGTTCTTGGCTCCCAAGAATGCATAACTAAGGTGAGACGGGAGAGCCTTAAGCTCCACAACTGGAGGCTCCTCAATAGAAGGTCGAGCTGATGGGGTCACCCTGTTTTTTAAATCAAGATCCAATTTCTTAGGAGCATATGTTTATGAACCCCTACCAATGAGTGCACCAACTATCTTATCATATTTCTCAATACCATATCGGAAAAAATACATAATCACAGCCGCAAGAGCTTCTACCCCCAACCTTTCTTCAAGAGGCATGACAATATCACTATCATCAACTGCATCTATTACCAAAATCACCCGCATATCTTTCGGTTGCTTCATGGAATGGCAAGCATTGAAAGTGACATGTTCATCATTTAATCTGAATTTTATCTGCCCTGTTTCCATGTCAACCAATGCACGACTAGTGGAAAGGAATGGTCTTCCCAAGATGATGGGAACCTCGAAATCAAGTTCACAATATAGAATCACTAAGTCAGCCAGGAAGATGAAAGATGCAACCTTCACCAAAACATCATACAGAATGGCCACCGGCTTTTTCACAGTTCTATCCGCCATAAGGAGTCTTATAGAAGTCGATTTTGGTGCTTCCAATCCTAACTGCTTGAAAATAGCTAGCGCATCAAGTTTATGCTAGCCCTAAGTCACACAGTTTTTTTGCAAAATTATAGGACCTAATAGTACAAGGAATTGTGAAGTCTCGCAGATCTTCTTTTTTCTCGACAAGTGAGCGAGAAGCAATTGCACTACAATGGTGTAAATTATCTGCTGGCTCAAAACTGACGATTCTGTTCTTTGTCACCAAATCTTTCATGAATTTTGCGTAACCTAACATTTGTTCTAAATCCTCAACAAGTTGAATATTTACCAATAAGTCCTTTAATGTTGAGATAAATTTCTGATATTTATGCTCTTCAGCTTTCTTTTTCAACCTTTGAGGAAAGGGAGGGGGAGGTAGAGGAATTTGTTTATATAATTGAGGGACCTCCTTTTCCTTCCCATTATCAGACTTCACCATTTTATCGACATCCTGAGGCTCTTGAACTACATCTCCCTTTGAACTCTCTGGCTTTATTTCGATTTTTACATCAACTACCACTGGCTCATCTTTCTTACCACTATCCACAGGTATGGATGGGTCAGTCGTGCAATGCCTGCTTCTAGTGGTAATTCCAAACAATGGCTATCATTCTTCGAATTATGGAAGGTGTTGCTCGGAAGGGTACCTGGCTGACGCTGGTTTAATGCCACCAATATCCGCCCAAACTGTTACTCCAACTATTTAATGGCAGTCGAATGGGATTGTACTTTCTGACGTATTCCCAAAATGTCTAACCTAATCTCCTTCAAGCAATTCTTTTGACTCTCTAACCCTTTAACCAGTTTATTGAGAAGGGCTTCCATTCTTGAATTTCCATAGTCAGCATTGCAGTTTCCCAGTGGAACATATGTGCCACTCTTATTTTTATAATCATCCTTTCGCCTCCAATCACCGTCACGATCCCAGTCTCTGTCTTTGTATCATACTTGTTATAATTGTCTCCATAGTAGTTACGACCTTAATTCCCTTGCCTCGAGTTCTAAGAGTCTTGATTAGACCCTTGGCCTTTGGCTCGAAAACCCGTCACCTCTCGATCCAAGTGCTTAGCCTCCTCATCAGATTCATAATTTTCATGCCTAGGTGTTTTGCCTTGTGCACCTACGACATGCACCTTTTCAGTACTTCCAGTAGCAATCTATTTATCTAGCAAGCCAATTTCTATCCTTAAATATGCGACCTCTTAAGCTACGAATTCATCCAAAGCCTGTTGTACTGCCGAGGCTCTAATAGCATACGTCCCTGCAGGTGTATCTGCCTCCCGAGTATGCCATCCTGGGTTGGTCTTAGTGACACGATCTAAAATCTCTGAAGCTTGTTCCCACCTCAGACTCATAAATGCTCCGCCAATGATAGTTTCTGCTACAGCCTTGGTATTGAAATTGAAAGCCCTGTAGAAGATCTCAAGTAAACTCCTACCACTCATCCTATGATTTGGCACATTTTGCAGCTTCTTTTTTAACGTTAGCCATGTCTCATAAAGTGCTTCAGAATGTAGTTGTCTGAAGTTATAAATCTCATCCTTCAACTGTAGCATCTTGGTGGGTGGGAAAAATCTAGGCAGAAATTAATTTCTCAACTCTTTCCAAGTAGTAATGAAACCTCGTGGTAACTCGACCAACCATAAAGTTGCTTCTCCTGTTAGAGAGAATGGAAACAATCACAAATTAAAAGCCTCTTGGTCAACTCTGAGCAAATTGCATGAAGTGCAGACCCCTACAGAATTCATTACGTACTTGTTCGGATCGTCTGAAGAAAGACCAACGAACACACCTTTCAAGTTTAGCAGGTGGATCATGGCACTTGTAATGTCAAACTTAGTGCCTTGAGGTAACTCTGGTGGTATAATAGCACCAGTATCAATCGGCTCAAAATAAGCCATATCCTCTTCTTTGGGATCATCATAAACCGGCACATATGGTCTTTGAGGGGGTTGTTGAACACTCAGTCTTCTTTGTCTCTCTTTAAGTATAGTGAGACATTGTGTTTCTTATTGCATTCCTTGATGATCTCTATCTTCTTGTCTAAGAGCTTCTTCCCTTGCATTTTCCTCAGCCGTCAATCGAGCAATGACTTGTTCCACAGTTTCATGACCAACTGGCTGAATTGGATGATTATGAATATCTCCCGCGATTGCGGGATTCTGAGCTCCGTCGGTATTCAACATTCTTCTATTTTCTCTTAGTGTTCGTTCTATCTCAGTATCAAGTGAAATCAGGGGATTGCCTTGACTCCTAGTGTTGGGCATACACCGACGTGTGCCCTCTAAAAAAGTACAGAAAAATAAAAACAATCAAATCCAACAAGCAAACTAATCAACTCAGTAATAGTAATCCCCGACAAAGGTGCCAAAATTTGATGTCACCCAAAATATACCTCCAGAAAAGTATAATGCGGTTGATGTACCAAATATAGAACCCAACTAGGTTGGGGTCGATCCCACAGGAATAGGACGAAGGTCTGTTGAGTATTGTCCGAGTAATTAGCAAGTAAGTAAAACTAGGGGTTTTTGTAAGCAAGTAGTAACAGTAACGATTATTGATTATTGAATTTGTTATCAATATGAGAAATCCACTAGGACTGTGATCCCCAATGATTCCTTAACTCCATCGGTTGCTTGTGCTGGCAAAACTGTCCCACTGTGTTGCATGCAAAATCTAACAAGATATGTTCATCTAAACGTCTCTCGACCTTGGTTAGACAAATTTCACTTTTCTCCTCGCAGTCTCCGAGTGTCGTACTACTAACCCTTGTCTGGATTTTAGATAACTATCCCTGTTACGGGTCAAGTTATTAGATGAAGGTTGATAGCTTCAAATCTCTGTTGTTATGCCCTTTTCCCAATATCTACCTCTCTCTTGAGCAAGTCTAGAATACAGGCGAGTTTCTAACATTTTCAACCGTTAGAAGATCAATTATAATGAAGGTAATAACAATACATTCATTCACAACGGTTCATAATTGCTTTGCACTTAACCCGTTTTGTTAATTCCTCATGGTTCACACAATCCTAGTTGATGGGTTTAGCTACTCATGAGTGCAAGAACACAAGAAGAATTCAATGAAGAAAACATAATTGCACACTCACAATAAGGAGAAAACTCTGAAATCTCAATATAAATAAAACCCTAGAATCGATGTTCCAAGATTACAAAATCAATAATATGTTTACGAGCTAAAAAATAATGGAAAATATCTCTCAAAACAATGTACTGACCAACCCCTAAACATAGGACAATATAGGGGTATTTATAGATACAAGGTGATTGTTATCCTAAACAAAATAGGAAAACAGAGTTGGCACTCTTCTATGTTACCAACCCACGCCACGTGGGTTGACCCAAGCCACGTGGGTCCTGTCATGGAAATCAGGCTGCTCCAACTAACTACAGGAGTTGACCTATGGTGCAGACCCACGCCTCGTAGGTAGACTCATGTGACGTGGGTCCTGTCGTGAGTCACTCCTCTGGTGCAAGACTTGGCTCTTTCATCTTCAGATACTTGTTTCTCGAGCATGATCCTTTCGTTTTGTCCATTTTGCCTCCAAAAACCTATTCTCCTACAATATAGAATAGAAATCACATCATACCAACAAAACATACCTGTGTTATTGCATATTTTCTTCATTTTAAGCATCGAAAGTGTCATGAAACAGCGGCACATCAAACATGCAGATCATAGTTCAAGTGTTCACCACTAACTTGTGCATCATGCAGTCTGCCTTACACCAGAGACTTGGAGTGAGCATTTGACGTTCGGGGTTGTGTCTGTTCTCCCTCTTTTGTTGTATTTATCTTTATTTTGCATCTCAGATATGGGTCTATATATTTATGTTATATTCATCTTGTACTCTTTATTATTAGTGGCTCTTGTACTAGCTTCACCAGGTTTTTGGGGTATAGTGTTGACTTTCTTTTTATTTCTTCCCTTTTTATTTGTCTTGATTTCAGTCTTTCTTATTAGTCCGCTACGAGCCGTTCCGGGCTATGGGTTGGCTTACCTACTGGTGGGTTATGGTAGGTGCCATCATGACCTGAGAAATCGGGTTGTGACACTTTCTTTCCTTTGTTTTCCTTCTCTTGCGGTTATCTAATGTTGTACATATTTCAGGCAGGAGGACAAAAAAAAGGCCAAACACATCGCCAAATGCCTAAAGTTGGAACGAACTTTCAGTTTGGCACCTCAACTAGCCCTTGTTCATTTCAAATAGCTAAACTAGACGCCCACTGTGCTAATTTTGTACTTTTTGCTGACATGGCAAAATGAGTGTAAAACACTCATTAACGATGCATGAGAGGCTTTTTTTAACCCATTTTATTTTATTTTTCTCTTCTTCTTCTCCATTTTCAGCCACCATTTTTTCCAAACTTAAGCTCCTCAAATGGTGAAATACATCCGATTGTGCCCCGACCAAAGAAGCTAATTCTGTAGCAGAGATTTTTTCAAGATTAAACCGCTTCTTCCTCCTCGATTTAAATTGAGAAAAAATGACATAAATTTAAAGGTAAAAAGTTGAAAAATTTGAAAAATTGAGGGAAAATAAGTAGTGAAGTCAAACTGGTGGGACAAATTTTTTTGTTTTGAAACATTTTAGCTACAAAAACAAGTAAAAAATCAATTTTGGATCGAAAGAAGTTTGAAGAAAGATAGTAATTAAAATTTACAATCTTTTATTTTTTTCCAATTATTTCTTTTACTTTTTAGGATATTGTTCTGAATAATTTGAAAAAATTGAGCTTCTTTAATAATAAGAGAGAGAGAGAGAGAGAGAGAGAGTTTGAAATATGGTGGGGGAAGACAAATAAGGGAGGGATGGGTGGATGTTTCTGCTAAAGAGAAGGTATGGGGAAGAAGATAACTGGAGGAGGGTGGTAGTGAGGGGGGGTAGGTGCTTCTGCCATTATTTTTTTTAAGTGGTCAACTCATTATTTAATTATCTGGGCAAAAATGCCACATGCCATTGATTAATTTGTCACTTTGTCATATATTTTAGGCAATACTTTTTCTTTTTAATTTGTTTGGGTGTGTGTATAATGATGTGGAAAATTAAATGAGTTGGCATGATTTAATTTGTCATTTAATCCACGTAGGAAATGGTTGGTAATCACGCGCCTGAGATGTTGGAAAGTTGGTGCGAAAAGTGCAAAATTGACACAGCGGGAGCCTAGTTTAGGTGTTTAAAATGAACAAGGGCTAGTTGAGGTGCCAAACTAAGAGTTCGTGCCAACTTTTAGGGGTCTGGCGATGTGTTTGGGCAAAAAATAACATTAATGTAGTAGCATTTTTTTAACCGTTACATAGTTCTGACAAATGATTATGTTAAAAAATATAAAACAAATCTGACGGTATTAAACATGTCATGTCATTTATTTATATGAGTGTTATTAAACAGTACAACAAAAATCATCCCAAAATTCATAATATTTTGTCAACAAGAAAATGAGCTTAAGTGTCTTAAACTAGGCTATTGTCTTTTTCTTGCACAAAATTATTCAAAACAAACCAAATTTGTGTACATAGAGGTGACATCCTAAAACTAAGGATCTAGCCTAGAAGGGATCTTCTACCTATATATGACTAAATAAAAATAAAAAGTTACTTCCTAAAAAAAATAAAAATGAAACACAACTAAAAATACCCCTATAAAATGGTCCCTTTCAGGTAAAGAACTTACGGGAAAACAACTGAAAGGTGGAAAACCGTGCCGTTAAAAACTAAAAACAAAATAGCAAAATCAAAACTATAGAAACTAAAATCTACTTCTAAAAAAAAGAAAGAAAACCTTTTTTGTATTTTACTTTTTTTCTAATTTTCTAAAACTTAAATTACTATAAACTAACAATATGACACTGTAACAACCTGGAGTGTGAAATTTCTCTTTTTCTGTGTTTAGACTAGTTTACCCTTCTACGTAGTTGTTACATACTACTTATGAGCTGTGGGGATGGTTGGCACGGTCCTCGATACATTCGAAAATATTTTGGGAGAGTTTGAGACTCTTAGAGGATTTAAAAGCCATTAATTTGACTTCGATCAATATTTTGTGTTTTGAGAGACGGATGGTAATTTGGATAATTCTATTAGATCTAAAACGTCGATTTTGGGTTAGTAGAATAGGTAGTTAGGGCCCGGAGCCTTTATTTCGCATTTCAATCCTTATTTCGAAAATAAGTTAAAATAAGCTTTTAAGGGTCCCGGGAGCTAATTTATTGTAAATGATCTTTTTTCAACATATTCGACATTACTATCGAATTCAGAACGTCAAAAATAGCCTAGTAGCATATATGATTTATTTTTGTGGGGTCCTGAATGAATCCCGAGGGTCCGTTAGAAATATGCAAAACTCAATATTTTGTTGATATCTGGTGTAGGTATAATCCTTCTTCGCGAAGGTGGGCCCCTAGTTGTAAATACGGAGTAGGATATTATCCTTCATGGTGATCGCAAGGGGCATAGCTGTGATCTCGAAGAATAGTCGGGATCAGGTCGGGCATTTTCCTTCATCGCGAATACGATCGGGCAGTCACAAATGCGATGATTCGGGTTATTAGCCTTCATGAACACCAAGTCCAACTTATTGTCCAAGTCAATGCTGACCCTCGCAATCGCGAGGCTTGGGCCACTATCGCGAGGTATTGTTCATAGAACAGTATAAATACTCTATTTTCGTAATTTTCACTATTTTTAGACCTTGGAGCATTGAGAAGGGGTGATTTCTAGGGTTTTCTCCACCATTTGAGCTTGGTTAAGATCCAAACTCTTATTCCCATTAATTTCTTATGATTATATTTTTGAAAACACCTTTCAATCTTGTTTTTAAACAACAATTTGATAATTTTTCCTGTAAACTCTTAAAATAGTTTTTTATCGATTTGAATACCAATTTTAACATTTTTTCTCATGAATTTTCAGTTGTAGACTCCTTTTGACTTGAGGAACAAATTTATAAAATAAAATTCTGCTTTTACCCCTTTCTTTTTTCAAAACCATTTTTCGAACAAATTTTGGATCCAATTCAAATATAGCTAATATGTGTATTATTAGCTTTCTATTGGCACGTAGATTATATTTTTGATAGTTTTATCTCATTCTGAGACCATTCGTGAAGGAAAGGCTCCACGTTGAAGGCTTAGGCTTGCATTTTTGACTTTTCGAGGTAGGTTATGGCTTAACTTTCTTCAGACAGGGCTGGGTAGTTAATGAACACATAAAGCATACTAGGGGTTAGGGAATTCAGTCGTGGGAGTAGTATTTCGAGATTATTATTATTATCGTGTGCCCGTGTGGGGGGCTTATATGCATATTGTTAGTGGCTTGAGAGAATAATATTGTGTATTGCCCGTGTGGGGGCTATATTTGACATCATAGGCCTTATTTTTACATTAAATGTCATGTTTATTATTTTGATGCACGTGCGGGGGCTTGAATAAATATTATAGTCCTTCTTTGAGCATTAATTACCTTTATCATGATAGTAATACCTGAGAGAGGAGTTTTTGAAATAATATTTTGATGTCTTACATGGCTATTTATTTTGGTGGTGCCTAGTGAGGGCTTATATCATGAATAATTGACATGTTGGGTGGAATTTTGGGCTCACTTATACTGTATTGAATTGATAATTATCTTCATACCGATTGGTTGTGAGCATCCCATCCTTATTTTATATATACATTTCATGAGACATTGATACCACTGAGAAACACTTTATAAAATCATTGATCCATGAACAATAGCGAGAGAGGTGAATGAGACACTTTATAAAACCATTGATCCGTGAACACTAGCGGAAGAGGTGAATTGAGATATGAGAATGTATATGGATTGTGAACCCCTTATGGATCTTTTCTTGAAGCTTTGAGGCTCGAAAGGTGTATACGAAAAGCCATGTGATGGATTACTTTTATCATCATCAGATTATCATTGCATTGAATTCTTTACATTGTTGTGCTTTTCCTTATGTGTAGTTGTTGTGTAGTTAGCTTCCAATTATTATCCTTATATCTTAGAACTCTTAGTGGAGATAGTGTGAGCTACCATTTGGAAACTTTTTTGTTTGCAGGTGACGTGCTCATATATTTTATTTATATTATTTTTTGTTGTGCTCAGTCGGCCTATGATATCTATTGAGTATAAGTGGACCATACTCATTCCTACTGTCTTTTTTTGGTGCAGATCCTAGTTCAAGTACGAGCGGCGATAGCTAATTCTATGCGATAATAGCTGATCTTTAGAGTACCTGGTGAGCTTCCCGTTCGAAGCCTTCTTCCAGCCTCCATCTATCCTTATCTTGTCTTTATTAGTATTCAGAGACAAACTTTGTATTTTCGATTTCCGTACTTTATATTAGATGCTCTCTTACATATGACATCATTTATGGGGATTAGTGTATTTTGTTCAGTTTTTCCACCATATTATATGTTATAGCTTGACTTCATTCTAGAATTCTCCCCTTTATGGGCATTTCTTTCGTATTTCGCTTGTCTTTTATCTTATGGGTATTGGCTTACCTAATAAGACCAGTTCGAAGTAGGTGTCATCATGACCTCAACTTTTAGGTAGTGACAAATTGGTATTAGAGTGTTAGGTTCACCGATCTCATAAGTGAAGGAGTAGGATGTTTATTAGAGTCTTATTGATCAGTACGTAGACATCTATATCTATCTTTGAGAGGCTATAAAACATCTTTAGGAAAAATTTCTCTAATTTGATTCCTTATCGTGTGGGTTATTCATACACTATATTCTAAACTTGCATTCCATTCTTTTCTGCCCAGATGGTGAGGACTAGGTCTAGAGATGCTAAGAATGTTGAGGCAGCGCCTACAGTTGGAGCCCCAATCAGGGGACAAGGCAGGAGTCATGGCCAACCCAGAGGTAGAGGACAAATACGAGGAGCTGGTCCAGTGAGAGGACTTAATAGGGAGGCCTCCCTAGCCTGAGGTTATTTATGCTGAGGATGATTATCAGATAGAGGATGTAGGACCAGCTCAGGTCCCATAAGGTTTAGCTAATACCCCGATGCTATAGGATTAGCAGGATTTATTTATTCATCGCTTGAGTTGTCTTAATGGTGTTACCCAAGCTAGTGTTCCATTGAGTATACTGGGTATTCCTCAGAATTGAGGGGCCATTCAGCTACCACGATCGGCTTCTACTTATGGTATTCTGACTTCAGGGGTACAACCATCTTCTATGGAACCCCTACATGTGGTTTCACTGCCTACTAGATTTGTTGTTCCTACTGTTACTTTGGGTCCTGTGATGTCTTCTGATGATCAAAAAAGGTTTGAGAGGTTCATTCACTTGGCTCCTCCCAAGTTTAGTGGTGTCATTGGAGAGGACGCCTATGAGTTTTTCTTGTCTGTCAGGAGAGGTTGCATAACGTCGTATCCCTTAAGACCCATGGTTTTGCTTATACGACTTATCAGTTAATTGACGTGGCTAGGCAGTGATGGAAGTCACTATCTAGTTGTAGACTATTGGGTTTGCCTACTATGACATGGACCCAATTTTCTGAGACTTTTCTGGAGAGATTCATGCCTTACAATTTGAGGAATCAGATGAGAAATGAGTTTGATCACCTGAAGAAGGGCTCTATGTCTATTCCTGAGTATGAAGCATGTTTTCATGCATTATCCAGAAATTTTGTCCCCACTATCTCCACCGAGTCAGAAAGGATCAGGAAGTTTGTCAAGGGTTTGGTAGGTTTTTATTAGTTAGCTATAGCTCAGATAGTGGTGTCAGGAGCTTTTTTTCAGAGTATAGTTGAGCATACCAAGATGCTTGAGTCGATTAGTTAGGGTAACCAGGGTGGGGGTGATGCTAAGATGAGTCGTTATCAGGGTGAGGTCAGTGTACATGCGACTTGAGCTGGGGGGGTTTTCAATAGAGGTGCTCAAGGTTATCATGGTAGACCAGTTTAGGCAACTTTATAGGGTTCAGGTGGTAGACCTTCAATCTCTCTGGCTCCAGTTAGTCAGGGTTTACGTCATGCGAGTAGAGGCTCTAGTTTTTGTTCTTTAGGAAAGAAAGGTCATTTTGGCTCTTTTAGGCCTTCTTAGATTGAGTCTGGTAGTAGAGCATGCTATATATGTGAGGAGATCGATCATATGGCGAGGGATTGTCTTCAATGTGTGTTTGGTTCTACCCATTAGGATTCTCAGCTTCAGCTTTTTCCTACTCATATGTTTGTGGTTAGAAATGGTTCACAGAGTGGCAGGGGTGGTACTAGAGGTGCTCGAGGTGGAGCTCATGGTAAAGGATGCGGGGTTGCTCAGTCTGAGGGTGGACATGGTCAATGCTATGCTATAACTGGGAGACCTGAGGTAAAAGCATCTGATACAGTTATCACATGTATAATCACGATTTTCCTTCGTTCTACTTCCGTGTTATTTGACCCTGGGTCTACATTCTCCTATGGGTCTACATGTTTTTCTACTGGTTTTGATGCTGTATATGACTCTTTAACTGTGCCTATTCATGTTTCTACCCCAGTAAGAGATTCTTTAGTGGTGAATCGGGTGTACCAATCTTTTGTAGTGACCTTTACGGGGCATGAGACTTGGGTAGACTTGATTATCCTAGATATGATTGATTTTGATGTTATCTTGGGTATGGATTTGTTATCTCCCTATCAGGCTATTTTGGATTGTTATGCGAAGACCGTGACTCTAGCTACTCTGGGTGTGCCAAGGATAGCTTGGAATGATACTCTTAATATGGGCCCGAAGGGAGTTATATCTTTTCTAAGTGCTCGTTGTATGTTAGAAAAGGGATGTAGATATTACTTATCTTTCATTTGCGATACTAATGTTGTTTCACCACCTCCTCTGGTTCTGTTTGAGTTGTTAGGGAATTTCAGGACGTGTTTTCGATAGACTTACCTGGTATGTCTCCAGATCGTGATGTTGTTTTTGCTATTGATGTTGATCCGGGCACCAAGCCCATTTCTATTTCACCTTATAGAATAGCTCGGCTGAGTTAAAGGAACTAAAGGAGTAGTTGTAGGGTTTGTTGAATAAGGGTTTCATTAGACCTAGTGTGTCTCCTTGGGGTGCCCAGTCTTGTTTGTGAAGAAGAAGGATAGATCTATGCATATATGTGTTGAATATTAGCAATTGAATAAGGTGACCAGTTAAGGATCGGAGCTTCGAAAGTTCCAAAGATGGTATTTTGGACTTGGTATGGTCATTATAAGTTCTTGGTCATGTCCTTTGGGTTGACCAATGCCCCAGAAGCATTTATGGAGTTGATGAACTGATTATTTCGACCGTATCTCGACTCCTTTGTGATTGTATTTATAGATGACATCTTGGTTTATTCCAAGAATGAGGCTGACCATGTGAGACATTTGAGAAATGTGCTTCAGATGTTATGAGATGAAAAGTTATATGCTAAGTTCTCTAAGTATGAGTTTTAGTTGGATTCTATCTACTTCTTGGGTCATGTAGTGATGAAAAATGGTATTATGGTCGATCCGACCAAGATAACAGTGATTTGTGATTGGGCTAGACCTATTTCTCCTACCGAGATTCAGAGTTTCATTGGTTTAGCGGGTTATTATAGGTGTTTTGTAGAGGGTTTTTCTTTTATTGTGACTTATTTAACCAAGTTGACTCAGAAGAAGATTGTATTTTAGTAGTCGGATGCTTGTGAGGCAAGCTTTCAAATGCTCAAGGAGTTGTTGAATTCGGCTCTTATTTTGACCTTCCATAAGGATGGCATGTGTTTTATTATGTTTTGTGATGCTTTCGGTGTCGGATTGGGCGTTGTGTTAATTTAGGAGGGTAAGGTGATTCTGTATGCATCTTGTCAGTTGAAGTCTCATGAGAAGAATTACCCTACCCATAACTTAGAATTGGCCGCAATTGTGTTTGTGTTGAAGTTGTGGCGACATTACCTATATTGAGTCCATTGTGTGATTTTCTTCGATCATCATAGCCTTTAGTATTTCTGCACCCAGCGAGATCTTAATTTGAGGCAGCGACGTTGGCTTGAGTTGCTTAAGTACTATGATCTCACTATTCTTTATCATCCGGGCAAGGCTAATATAGTTTTGGATGCCTTGAGCCGAAAGGAAGCGAGTATGGGGAGTTAAGCTCATTTTTTGACCTAGGAGCAACCTTTGGCCTTGGTGGTTCAGTCTTTAGCTAACCAGTTGGTTAGGATTGATATTTCAACACTCAAACATGTATTAGCCTTTGTTAAGGCTAGCTCTTCTTTGATGGAGCAGATTCGAGCTCATCAGTTTGATGATGATAGATTGGGGGTGATTCTTGATTAAGTGTTGAGTAGTGAGGTGAAGGCGGCATCTCTTGATTCTAATGGTGTTTTAAGGATTAGTGGTCGAGTTTTTGTGTCAAGAGTTAGTGGATGGGTTAGATTGATCTTAGAGGAGGCTCATTGTTCTAGATATTCCATTCACCAGTAGCGGCTAAGATGTATCATGACCTAAAGCAGCATTATTAGTGGGGTAATATAAAGAAGGATATTGTAGAGTTCATGGCTAAGTGTTTGAATTGCCGACCGATTGGTACTATGCAGAGGATGCCCATTCCCGAGTGAAAGTAGGTGAGGGTTACTATGGATTTCATTTCTGGCCTACCCACGGCCTTGGGGAAGTATGACTTTATTTGGGTAATTGCTGATGGATTGAACGAATCAGTACATTTCAAACCTGTGAAGGCAAATTATAATGCAGAGAAATTGGCCAAGATCTACATTAGAGAGATCATTCGATTGCATGGTGTCCCTGTATCTATTATATTTGATAGGGGTACTCAGTTTACCTCGAGTTTCTAGAGTTCTATTAAGAGTGAGTTGGGTACTCAGCTTGATTTGAGCACAGTTTTTCATCCTCAGACTGACAGTTAGTCTGAGAGGACAATTTAGGTATTGAAGGATATGCTCCGAGCTTGTGCCATGGACTTTGGTGGTCATTAGGACCAGTACTTGCCCCTAGCGGAGTTTGCCTACAACAACAGTTACTATTCAAGCATTCAAATTGCTCATTTAGAGGCTTTGTATAGGTGGAGGTGTAGATCCATCGTACGATAGTTTAACTCATTTGAGGTGAGGCCCTGGGGTACAGATTTGTTGAATGATTTGAAGGATCGTGTCAGACTGATTCAGCAGAGGCTATTGGCTGCCTAGAGTAGGTAAAAGAGTTATGCCGACCGTCAAGCCCGTGATGTATCAATCATGATTTGAGATTGAGTTTTGTTGAAGGTTTCACCCATGAAGGGTGTAATAAGGTTTAGTGATAAAAAGACGCCTAGTCCGAGGTTCATTGGGCCTTTTGAGATCCTTGAGAAGTATGGTGATATGGCATATAGGCTAGCTTTGCCTCCATATTCATCAATTTTTCATCCTGTATTCCAAGTTTCAATGTTAAAGAGATAACATCCAGATGATGCACATGTGATTCGATGGGATTCTATTGTATTAGACTATGATTTATCCTTTGAGGAGGAACCTATTGATATCCTAGACAGGCAGACCAGGAAGTTGAGGTCTAAGAGAATCGATTTAGTGAAGGTCTAGTAGAGACATCTCCCTATTAAGGAGTCTACTTGGGAGGCCGATCTGATATGAGGGTAGATACCCCCCAGCTCTTTACCTCTTTAGGTATTTTATTTGCTTTTTAGTTCGATGAACGAACTAGTCTTTTAGTGGTGGATAATGTAATGACCTGGAGTTTGAAATTTCTCTTTTCTGTGTTTTGACCATTTTTCCCTCCCCTGTAGTTATTACATGCTGGTTATGAGGTGTGGGGATTGTTGGCATGGTCTCCGATGAATTCAGAAATGTTATGGGAGAGTTCTAGACTCTTAGAGGCTTTAAAAGCCATTAGCTTGACTTCGGTCAACATATTGTGTTTCGAGCGCCGGATGGTGATTTGGACAGTTCCATTAGATCTGGAACGTTGACTTTAGATCAGTAGCATGGTTTGTTCGGGCTTGAAGCCTTTATTTAATATTTTGACCCTTATTTCAAAAACTAGTTAAAAATAATCTTTTAAGGGTCCCGGGGGCTAATTTATTGTAAAATACCTCTTTTAAAAAATTTGACATTTCTATTGAGTCTGAAACATCGAAAACAGACTAGTATCCTATATAATTTATTTTTTGGGGGTCGCAAATGAATCCCGAGGGTCCATTTGGAGAATTCGAGAACATGCAAAACTCAGTATTTTATTAATATCTGGTGCAGGTATAATCCTTCTTCACAAACACGGTCCTCTGGCTGTAAATACGAAGTAGGATATTATCCTTCATTGTGATTGCGAAGGGGTTAGACACGATCACGAAGAATAGTAGGGACCAGGTTGGGCATTTTCCTTCATCGCGAATGCGATCGAACCATCGCGAACGCAATGGTCGGGGTTATCAGCCTTCGCATATGCGAAGGTCTGGCCGCGAACGAAAAGGCCAACTTATTGGCCAAGTCAATGCTGACCCTCGCGATTGCGAGGCTTAGGCTGCGATCGCGAGGTACTGTTCACTGAATAGTATAAATACTCCATTTTCGTGATTTTCGTGATTTTTGGACATTGGAGCTTCGGGAAGGGGAGATTTCTAGGGGTTTCTCCACCATTTGAGCTTGGTAAGCTCCAAAAACTTATTCCCATTAATTCCTTATGATTATATTTTCAAAAACACTTTTAAATCTTGTTTTTAAACTAGAATTTGAGAATTTTTTCCGTAAACTCATAAAATGGTTTTTCATCAATTTGAACATTTATTTCAACTCATTTTCGCGTGGGTTTTCAGCTGTAGACTCTTTTTGACTTGGGGAACATATTTATAAAATAAAATTTTGGTTATACCCTTTTTGTTTCAAATCCGTTTTTCAAACTAATTTTAGACCCGTTTCAAATATAGCTAATATGGGTATCATTAGCTTCCTATTGATACGTAGATTATGTTTTTAATAGTTTTTTCTTGTGCCGAGATCGTTCGTGAAGGAAAGGCTCTGCGTTGAAGGCTTAGGCTTGGATTTTTGTATTGAAAAACCTAGATTTAAAGATGAAATCATGAAATATTTACCGGGGAGTGTTAAAACAGTGGTTTAAAAACTTATCCAATGAAAAAATCTCAAAAAATCTCCTTTTGAATCTCCCCAAAATGAGTTTTCAAACTTCAAAAATTGAGTTATGGAGTTTATGTTCAAAAAATAGAATTTAATCTGTCCAGGTCCCATTTTTTCTTTGCAAATATGAAGGGCTTATCGCGAATGCAGTCGACCCTGCCCATGACTTGTTGTGAAGACGATGCATGATCTCTCTGACTCATACCCGCTCCCCCTTCGAGAATGCAATCAACCCCATGCGTTCATGATGACCAAGATTTGCGAACACGAAGGAGTAATTCCAGCTGCACCGACAGCTATTGCACCAACAACAAAGAATAACTAAAAAGATTTTGAACAGACTCCCGGGATATATTGGGAATTCCATGAACACAAAACAACTATGCTACTAGACCAAAATCGTCATTCCAGACTCAATGGAACTATCAGAATCACGAATGGATGTCGTTATTAAAGAATATTGACCGAAGTCAACTCTAGGCCATAAACTTCAAACTTTTCAACAACTACTAAAAATGCATCCAAACGCTTCAAAACCCAAACCAAAGGTGCTACAAACTCAAAAATAACATTTCGGATCTAACGAAACTAATGGAATCTTTATATGAACTCTAAATATTGACCACAGTCAACCCTACTAACTTCAAAATCTTCCAAAACAAAAAAAATGCATTAAACTCATCAACTACCTCTGGAATCATGTCATCTACTCCCGCAGATTACAAATACCATAATACAACTATGGGAGGAGTAAAATGATCAAAATGTATAAAAATTCAAAATTCAATATACATGTGCTTACAAGATCCATCCAAAACACCTCAAAAATTACACCAAATCACCCTAAATTTCAAATTTAGTTTCCTCAATACGTACCCGGTCTTTTCTAGCAATACTCACTCAAAATGAAACTTATTTGTGAAAATCCAATTTCAAATGTTGAAGCTTCGAACTACAACAATGTCCTCCTATGGAGTTTCTACAAGCTACACCTATTGAAAGTTCGTTGAACAAAAAGAAAATAAAAATCTTTCAGAGAACATTTAAAGGGTCGATGAGTTATCGGAAGAAGACCCAATTTGAATAGGTAAAAAAAGATTTAGAAATCAAGATGAACTTACTTGGGAAGCGAGAGGAAAGAAGAATTCAAGAACCGATTGAAGAGAAAATGTGTACGGCTTGGATATATATATATATATATGCTACAATCATTTTTATATGGAACAAAATATTATTCAAGGCAAGTAGATTGGTGAGGTATACCAAGTTACTTGGAAAATGTATGTCAAAATATCAGATATTTTTTTCTGTTTAATGAACAAAATCTATCAATACTCAAAAGTATTAATGTATTCCTATCGATGAAATTTTTGTTCTTCTCAATTTCAAGTTGTTGACAACACAAAAAAAGAAGAAGAACAATAGACAATGGTGATTGAGTGTTGTTTGGGATATAGATGAAAAGAAAATTTCAATTTATGTAGACACTGAGGAGATTGAGGAGGATGTCACGCACCGTATTGAAGCAGGATGGGTGAAATGGAGGCTTGCCTCTAGCATTCTGTATGATAAGAATTTGGTACCATTGCTAAAGGTAAGTTCTACGGACTGGTGGTTAGATCGACTATGTGATATGGGGCAGAATGTTGGCCAGTCAAGGACTTTCATGTCCAGAAGATGAGAGCAACTGAGATAAGGATACTGAGATGGATGTGTGGACTCACCAGGAGGGATAAGATCAGGAATGAAGTTATTCGGGCCAAGGTATGAGTGGCCCCCATAGAGGATAAGATGCGGAAAACAAGGTTACGATGATTCGGGCATGTAAATAGGAAATGTGTGGTTGCTCCAGCGATGAGGTGCAAGAGACTGGTCGTAGGAGGCTTGAGGAGGAATAGAGGTATGCCTGAGAAGTATTGGAATGAGGTGATTATGCAGTACATGGTGCAACTTCAGCTCATCGAGGATATGACCCTTGATAAGAGGGTGTGAAGGTCGAGGATTAGGATAGAAGGGTAGTGGATAGTTCGAGTATTAGCCTTGTATTTTCATATGCTTAGATTTATATATATATATATATATATATATATACATACTCCCTCCATTTCAAAAAGAATGAGCAAGTTTGACTTGGCACGGAGTTTAAGAAAATAAAGAAGATTTTTGAATCTTGTGGTCCTAAATTCAAGTTATGGCAAATGTACCAAAATGCCCTTGAATCTTGTGGTGTTAAACATGTCACGTGAAAAGTTGAAATTAAAGTATTACCAAAAAAGGAAAGGGGTCATTCTTTTTTAAACGGATTAAAAAGGAAAGTAGGTCATTCTTTTTGAAATGGAGGGAGTATATATTTCTATCTGTTGTTTCTTCAGCCTTGATTAGTGTATTTTTTTTGTTGTTCTTCGTGCTTGTTACAGTTATAGTATTTTTCATTTGTTGTTATTGTATGTTGTTTCTTTTGACTCTATTATCATTTTATATGTTGTTGATCCTATTCTCTTCTCCTTTATTTGTAGAAATACTTCTTTACTTTTGTATTTTCTTTTCGTACTTATTTTTGATAAGTTTCACTTGAGCCTAGGGTTTATTAGAAATAGTCTTTCTACCTTTACAAGGTAGAACATGATTATGTATATACTATCCTCCCCACACCCTACTTGTGGGATCACAGTGGATATGTTGTTGTTCCTATTTATAGAAACTGAGCCAAATTAGGTAAAAAGGTAAAATGTGGTCCAATTTTATTAATATTATTGCTGCGACTGATAGAGGGTGTTATTATCTCAATTAAATAATGTAAATTTCATAATTTATCCTTAATAATAAATTTTTATAACCATACAAATATTATGACACATTTAAGGTTACAAGTTTCCTAATATCTCTTTTACTTTTCTTCATAAATTTAATAGGCATAATACATAAACAAATACTCAAACATGGTGTCAGCTGGTAAGTAAGCACTCCAACTTTGAGTATGAACATCTAGGCACCTCAACTTATCTCTACTGTGTCAGTTTAACACTCCAACTTACAAAATGATCATCTAGACACTTACAAAATTTATATGTAACGTCAGCATCAGGTGTCCACATGACACAGTGGGGACGAGATGGAGTGTTTAATTGCTAATTTGAGACCAAGTTGAGGTGTCTAAATGTGGAATTTCAAAGTTAGAGTGTTTACTTTCTAGTTAAGGCCAATGTTTGTCACATGTATTATGTCAATTTTACAATCTTTCAAACGATATCACACAAAATGAAACGGAGAAAACTAGAAGAAACCAGAAATCCCCTACAGGGGCGGCTATTTAATAAACATAAAATAAAGTCAATTGGTTAATTTTAATAATATGAGGATACTTACGGACACTAGCAAAAGAAAACCATTTTTTTAATCTCTTGTACAATGAATCTAACCCTAAACTACTTTGAAGTCATGCATTGTATTATCACTTGTCCTGGATTTGACATCTTTTCATCCCCCAAATAAAACATCTCCTATAGTTTACAAACTTATATTAATTTCCCTTCAAATTCTATGTTATATTCATAAATGTTACATTTTATGTATGCATTCTTGAAAGGGAAATTTATGTTCAGAAATGGGAATAAAAACGATTAGTTCGATTTGAAGAGTACATTGAAGAAAAAGATTAATGTTGAAGAATTTTTTCATGGTGGTTGTAACACTATGTCTGCTGGTATTGCCATTACTTCTGCCACCTCTTCCACCACCCCCAGTTTTTCTTTTCCTCATTCCAGTTTTCATCATGGTTTATATCATTTTCTTGGCCATTACTCTTCCCAATTTCCCTTCTAATGAATCATTAATAAATTTCTCTTTTTAATTTCATTGTTAAAATCCAGCATTTTTAAGTAGAGAATGAATTTAAATCGAACTATGGTCGGTGACGATTCATATACCATATCTAAACTTTTTCTTGGGACTTAGACATAATTATTGATATTTTGTGTTGTTACATTTGTCTCTGGGAAGATTCTTTTTAATCTACTATTTTGTGAAATTGGAAAATTTTAAATTATTCTGTAATACAATGCTGAAAATTGTGATTCAACTCTGGATATTATTATCACGAAGTTTCAAGCTAGGCCAGATTATTTAATTTTTATTTTCTTGATTTCATTGCACAAAATCTATGTTTCTAAATAGTTTCTTCTACATACTATGAAGTGATTAAATTTTATCATAGTGGTTAATGGCATGAAAACACTAATTGGGAAATATGCACAACAGTCATATGGCTTTTATATTCCATGAATTTTATGTTAGCTGATGTGTGGCTAAGTTCATAGTGTATACAATTAAGTGTTATGCATAAGATGGTTCAAGAAAATCATTAGGATTCATGTATAGGTTATTGCCGTAGTTCATATAAGTAGCTAGAGTATAGAGCCATGTATATTTCTTTTTCTTTGCACCTATATAGGTATACTTCTTTTTTTTTTCCCCTATATAGGTATACTTGTATTTGATATTAAGTTATCTCCTATTAATATTCCTTTATCTCTATCAAAGTGGTAACAAATTTAGTCAAAGAATTTATATATCGTGTATATCTAGGGAAAAAGAAAAGTGATGTAACACCTCTTGTTGGCTAAGGATCATATTTATCTTTAGTTCTTTCATCTTTTTTTTTTTTGGCCTTTTGTTGTGTCTACATATTCGTTTGGTATGGGGATAAGGACTAATAATTTCGAGATGCATTTGGTTAGAGGTATTAATTAGTTATATGGGATAATTAATCCCATAAGAGATATCTCAATCCATAGGATAACTTTGTCTATCCAATACCCGTGTCAAATGACCCAATTATATCTTGGTTCCTTTCCCTTTTCCCCTACTTAATATTGCTATTAGTGATGAACCTATAGAAGGTTAAAGGTCAATGATGCTTAAAATTTAAGGAGCATATATATTACTATAGTCATTCGTCTTCAACATTAATAGCAAAGTAATGAGCCTATAGAAGATTAAGAGTCATCTTTAACATTCAACATATATGACTTTTCAGATTCATAAGTCATAACCCCCAATTTTTAACATGTTATAAATCGCATCTTTCCTTCTTTTTTCTTTATTCGTCCTCAATAATTTGCATATCCCCACGTGATATTTCCCCTTTCCATTTTAACTATCGCTTTGTCTTAAAAAATTGATCTAAAATAATTGTTAGAAATTCAAGATCAAAGTTGACACTTATTTCTAATTATATCCTTAAAGAAATTAAAGTAGTCCTTTTAATATCATTCTATTCTAAAAAAAAAAAAAGAACATCTAATAATAGAAGTAACTAATTAGTAGCAGACTATACCCCGTGTTTATTGTTTTTGACGTGAAAAGAGAGCTAAAGCAACAGTTGAAACGGGACGGATGGAGTGGGAAACATGGCCTTTGGACGTTTGTGGAATGTAGATGCAGAACAAAGTGATAACATTTTTCTCTTCCAAAGAAAACATTTTTCTTTTTACCCTGTAGCATTTATTTTACACAGTACCAGAGCTTATGTTTATTTATCCTATATTTTATTATATATATTCCTTTTTTCATATGTATCTCATGCCTTATATATAATTATTTTTCCATGTATTTTTTATGTATTAAAAAAGTTCTAGATAAACAAAAAAAATTATATGCAAATGTATTTACTTTTTCTCTTCTGGTCGAGGCCAATACATCTATGATGTTGCTATCCATTCAGAAAGTACGCCAAAACACTCTTGCTTCTTTATTTGTTTGTTCTTATAAAAGGTTGTGCAACTTTGATTTCAAAAACTACAAACAATCGAAACTTTCATGCTGCTCACCACTCCTCGAGGCCAACTTCTAATATTATGTTATATTCTTTAAACCCTATGGTCATGATTTTGTCGGATTGAAAGGGAAAAAAAATCTGCGCGATAAATATTTATTTTAGATCACCAATATTTTTGCTTTCACTTGAGCATAGATGGTATTTCTTCTAGATATTTTAATGAAACTTCCTTTGTAAGGTTGTTGCTGTTGGATGCGGCTCCCCTCCAGTAGGAGTTCCGTCCAGTTGCTCCAGTTGAGCAGTGGATGCTTCACACGTGTCCTATTTTAAAACGAACGAATCAGATTTATATAGTTAAAATATTTTCTTAAATCTTTTATGAATACAATCTTTATCTTCCTTGTTTAAATTTTTGTTGTCTTCCAAATATAATTCTCACTGGATGAGGGCTGAGCATGGTATTGAAGGAGAAAACAGCTAAAATTTAGAAAACATAATGAGGGACAAGAAGAATTGGACTAAGATTACTTGGTTTTGTAGTTGGGTTTTTTTATTGGGTTTCAAAGCTAATTTAAGCTTTATGGATATGGCATGAAAGTGTTTACCCCCCTCCCTCCCTCCCCCCCTAAAAAAAAAAGAAAAAAAGATATGGCGTGAAAGCAGATTTTGATAATAATAATAATAAGCTCTTAATATCTATCCACGCTACATCCAAGGCTATAATCTGGTCATCACTTCAATTGAGTAGCCATATTCACATTATTTCAATCTTATCGTAAATATAATGGAGGGATTAAATTTTCCTTTTTAAGTAAACAATCTGGTTCGTTCGTTTTAAAATAGGACACGTGTGAAGCATCCGCTACTCAACTGGAGCAACTGAATGGAACTCCTACTGGAGGGGAGCCGCGTTCGTTGTTGTTGTTGTTTCCATTTTGTTATAGTTACAAAGGGTTAGTTAGTAAATTCGATTAAAAAAATTACGGCTACGTAAAGCGCGTATAAATTCACCACTTCAAATACTTAAAAACAACCCATGATATTCGTCTTATATATTGGTTTTACTTAAATTTAGGCAGTACGTGTTTAACTTAATCCTTAAGATAAAAACCGCGTATAAAACACCCCTCTTCTACCAAACCCTCTTTAAAAAAAGAAAAATCTATGTCTCATTTGTTTTGAAATACAATTAGGAAAATTGAAGTGAGGAAGCAAATTAAAAGATCCAGAGAATGTGTTTTTTCAAATGTGTTTGTGGTGAAAAAGAAAAAGAGCTAGGAAGAAAAATAGCACCAGGAGTATGTCCTCATTGTGAAGGAAAAGTAGAAGCAGTAGATGTTGAAGGAAATTTGAAGTTGTGCTTTCTTCCCATTTGTTATAGGATGAACAGAAAGTATTTATGTACCGTGTGTTCTAGGCATTTGGTCTTATTGTATTCTTGATTATTATGGTCAAAAGAATTTTTTGTTGTAATTTTTCATTATTTTTTTAGAGCACTGTGTGAACGAGAAGAAAACACAAACAATTAAGGTTGTTTATGTAAATTCTCACTGGTCATGATTGTCAAGTTAAATTCGTTTTAGGGCAACATTGGCTCAAACAAAAATAAAATATAAAGAGTTGGAAGTTCTTTTATTTTCTACTAACTTAAATATCTCGAATTTTTAACAATGAATAAATTGAAAAAGGGATTTAATGATTAATTAGAAGGGAAAGTTGGGTAGACTAATGGTCAAAAAACTGAGACCTAGTTTGAACACATACGAAATATAAGAGAGCAATAAATTATTTTTAAAATTTTAAAAAAATTATTATTTTTGGAACAAATTAAAAAGAATAGGTCACACAAATGGGATATTAAATTTTATGGTCCACTTCAAAAGTACTTTAAGTTTTATATTTTGTCTAGTCAAATAAATTCATACAAAACGAAAGAGAATAAACGGTAACAACATTTACAAAAGGTTCTTGACGATCCAATACTTCAAAAGTAGAATTACAAAGAATTTAAAACAACCTAATGCTTCATCTACAAACTTGTCGAATATATATGACCACTATCTTTATTTATTTATTTTTGTGTTAATTAAAGAGGTACAATAATAGACAATTTATATGAATAAATCTTGTTGTTTAACATTCATTTGTTTGATCTCTAAATTCAGACTTACAGCTAAGCGAAGAATCAGGATGACATTTTCAAATGAAGAAATTTGTCTTGACTATAATCAATGAAGATACATTATCTAGTTTTAACATCTCATTTTGACCTTTCATTTGTAGGAACATGCACAAAGATTTTATACCCAAAGATTCTCAAGTAACCAGAGAAAATTTGGCAAAGTAGACACCTTATAGACTTAATTTGTCAAATACCCACTTTATTTCTTTTTCATTTAATTTTTAGGGTTAGGTTAAAAAAGGGAAAAATAAGTGGAGTCAATGGTTTTTAAAATCTTACCTTGGTCCCATAAAATTTATTTCCCATTTATCTAGACCCTTTCATTTTTCCCCAAAATAGACACAAGTCCCCAAGTACATTAACTTCGTCTCCACTCCCCCCCATTATCCACCACTTTCCCGCTTCTCCCTCTTTCTAACAAAATTTTTCAACTTTAAGCTCTCCATTTTCGATTTCTCTTCTACCTTTAACTTCCAAGTTTATTTTTTTATCATCTTTAGATAAGTAATTTTATTTTTCCACTCATATTTAGGTGCATTTTGCACAGATTTGTTCTAGTAATTCTATAGTTCCTAAAATTGCACTGGTAATTCTATAGAGGCCTTAAAAGTAATTAGTTCGACTTCTATCAACATTTTGAGTTTCGAGCATCGGATAGAGATTTGGACAGATCCAGTAGATCCGAAATGTTAATTTTGGGTTAATAGCGGGGTTGGTTCGAGTTTGGAGCCTTTATTTTGCATTTTGACCATTTGTTAGGAAACTAGTTAAAATAAGCTTTTAAGGGTCTCGGGGGTTAATTTATTGTAAATGACCTCTTTCAAAAATCTGACATTTCCTTAAGTCTGGAACATCGAAAATAGCCTAGTAGCGTATCTGATTTAGTTCTATGGGATCCAAAACGAATCCCGAGGGTCCGTTCAAAGACTTTGAAGTTGTAGTTTCAGCTGGTGCAACAACTAATAACTGGTGCATCAGGGTATTCATCGCTATCTCTTAGATACGTGTTGCAATTGCGAGCCTCGATGATAGTCTTCATCGCGATCACGTGGTGGTGGTACCGCGATCGCGTTGGGTAAATCGGAGGATCGGGTCGAGTTTGACCATCGTGGTTGCGAGGCCCTCCTCTAGCGATCACGATGACCTACTTAATTTTTGGTGAACGTTGACTCTCACGATCGCGAAGTGGGGGACCGCGATTGTGAGGTGCTATTCACAAAGTAGTATAAATACTCTATTTTTGCGATTTTCACTATTTTTGGACTTGGGAGTTTAGGGAAAGGGTGATTTCTAGGATTTTCTTCACCATTTGAGCTTGGGTAAGCTCCAACTCTTATTCCCATTAAGTCCTTGTGATTTTATCTCCAAAAACACCTTTAAATCTTGTTTTTAATCTAGAATTTGGAAATTTTTTCTGTAAACTTTTAAAATAATTTTTCATCAATTTGAACACCGATTTCAAGTCGATTTCACGTGGGTTTTAAATACTAGACTACTTTTGACTTGGGGAACATGTTTCTAAATTACAATTCTTGTTTTACCCCATTTTATTTTCAAACCCGTTTTTCAAACTAATTGTCACGCCCCGAATCCCATCGGGACGGATTGGCACTCGTAGCAGACAAGGCCTGAGAGAACCAAGCTTTGCCTCTATTCAATCATATACATGCCATAAGAAACCCATAATCACATAATAACTTTGGATACCAACAATGCATATATACATATGCGAAACTTGGTGGTTGAGGCCACCAAGTCAAAAACAACATATAGCTTTTACATTTATACACCCACATCCGTCTACAAAAGCCTCTAACAAATGCATTGACCAAAATGAACTAAAAGTCGGGACAAGTCCCCGCTTTATACAACATGTACAACACCAAAACATATGTAAAACTGTGACTCGGAGAATCCCCGAACTAACTGGAGCTCACCAATGATTTGCAACAACTGGTAACCTACGGTGGAGGCCTACTAGTACCTGCGCCTGCAACAAGTAAGGTAAATTCCCCAAGAGGGGTCAGTACGAAGAATGTACTGAGCATTTAAGGCTCGAATGAAACTGTATGATATGTAAACATGTCAATGAACTCAAATTCGAATGCATAACCAATATGGATAAGTCACTATACTGAACTTTGGGAACCATGTATATTGCTTTCATTACTTTCTTTGCTTCTATGATTATTCAGCTTTGCCTGTGACCTGTGATACCCGGGCCCCGACTGATCAGTGGGTTTACATAACATATCGTTATGTTGGGATCGACTCGAGCTAGGATTATGCCTCCAGAGCTGCCACCCTAAGAATCAATATATTGGGATCGGCTCGAGCTAGGTTTTTACCTCTAGAGCTGCCACCCATACAACATATCAGGTTAGGCTCGAGCTAGGTTTATACCTCCAGAGCTGCCCCCTGTCAGGTTCGGTCCGAGCTAGGGTTATGCCTCTAAGACTGCCCCCTGATCCTGGGAACAGCTTGATCTAGGCTTATGCCCCCAAAGCTGCCACCCATACTTGATCATTAACCACATATGCATTACTTTACTTCTTTACTTTTGAGAGATTGATACCTTTACTTGTGAGAGATTGGTTCATTCATTTGACATAGCATTTTTGGAAACTTTGGAACCATAACCAAAATAGAAGACATGTGAATAACATTATTGGAAACATAACACCATTGGAACCATTGGACAATCATCCATGAACAAGATACATGAGCACAATCACTTTTGGAACTTTGGAAAACAACCTTATTGAGCTTTTGGAACAATACCCATGAATATGAGACATGAGATTCACAATTGATCTATGAGTAGAAAATATATGATAATGACCATTGATAATCGCATATAGGATACCTTAGCACATTTTGGGATGGGACAAGCGTAAGGTTAATGTGAATACTATTTACCGCAGAAAGATACGGACAGAGTAACCTTACATACCTTGTATTCTCAATACGAATATACAATCCTAGATGTGCATACAATAGTCTCACTCCTTCTTTATGTGTCACTCTACAACCGCAAATATATAACGGAATTCACATTAACCACCAACTACCTTACAAATGCATATAACGTCAATGAGTTACATGTTTGCCTTTAAACATGCCATTTCCCCTTGACAAAACCATTGATGAAATTATTATCCCAAAAATCCCACAATATTCTCAACATTGACCAATACATTATAATCAATACATTTCACCACAACACTTCTCCTTTACACTTTCTTATCCACACCACATCACAAATAATCCATCAAATTACCTTAATAC
Source organism: Capsicum rhomboideum (assembly GCA_031232105.1). Lineage (NCBI taxonomy): Eukaryota > Viridiplantae > Streptophyta > Magnoliopsida > Solanales > Solanaceae > Capsicum > Capsicum rhomboideum. Next base: position 15,952,670 of record CP124712.1, read on the forward strand.
ACCTCATATCACATATCGACCAAAATCCCAAAATTTACACTTATGGAAAAATAACAAGTTTAATAACAAAATCACTCCATACATGTTCATATTTTATCCATACCATGCTCTTTCATCAAAGTCACAAGTCATAATTCAAGCTTGAATATCATGGATCACAAATCTTATATAAAAACACAAAGTACCATGCCCAACACTTCCAAGCATAACCAGCATGATTTACATACTCCCCCATGCATATAACATATTAATCCATAACAATAATCACTTACCCAAGCTTGAAAAGTGATGATCTTGCTCCAAAAGTGAGCTTTGAGTCCTTAGGGTTTGAGAGCAAATATCTTATCTTTTGGTCTAAAAAGGCATGAGACTTGTGTAGAATAAAAATCAGATTTTTTAGTCCCTTTTATAGGCCTTTATGTCCATCCTTAGCCACTCTTAAAGCATTAAATGCTTGGTCTAGAAGGTCAAGGCAAGAATGGGTCTTTTGACCCATTTTTGGGCCATGTTTTCTTTTCATTTTTGGGTCCTTTTTGGGCCCAAATCACTTAACCCAGTAAAATTAATAATTTCCCGTGTTTAAATCATCTCATACGTGTTACAACAATATTCCCACTCAGTCTATTCATATCCGTAGCCTCAACCCCAAAAATAAGTGATTCTAGCCACGTATTGTCTATTTTGACCAAAAGGGTAAAATCGTCATTTCGATGCCAAATTCGTTCTCGAGTAATTTTATCATACCAATATAATACTTGACTCATTTCATGTATATACTCATGGTTGTAGAAGAAACATGACAAAAATCGGCTCGGTACGTCCCCGGGCACCCTTGGGAGTTAAGAAAAATTCCAACTTTGAAAAGTGGCCAAAACCAGAGTGGCGCGCCCATACTGCCGCTGGGCACAAAAATTTGGCCCAGAGCAGTGTGGCACTCCCCCCAGCGCTCCCCACACTTAGTTTTTCTGAAAATTTCATTTTTCGACTTTTCTTCGCGGGTTTGGTTAGATACTTCAAGTCCTATTCTTTAACTTACTTCTTACCCTTAATACACTTTGTTTAGAGGTACTCTTAGCCTCATTTTGAACCCCACAAATGCTCCACGAAAATCACAAAACACCTCTTATGCAAGTTTAATCACATGTACAAGGCCAAATTTCAATTTTCGCATCACTAACGTTACAAAATACATACCCATGGCATCTCAATACCTAAGTAACCATTGTTCAACGTCGTCACATAGGGTTGGGAGTATACGGGGTGTTACATTCTCCCCCCCTTAGAAACATTAGTCCTCGAATGTTAACAATGTCGCTTCATGTGCAACAAATGCATCTCTATATTAACATCTCTATGCATATACTCATATAAATACTTACTTATTATATTTTTTTTTCTTCACTTCCATACTATGAACTCTTTCATCCTTTTGAAATGAATATGGATACTTTGATTTCATCATTTCTTTAGTTTCCCAGGTGACCTCTTCGGCTTGTTGATCTAGAATAGCAATAGGTAGCTCTGTAATTCGTATATTTTCAATGGGAGTAATATGAAATGGAACTCTTATGCACTTTCGGTAATTTCACATAGCATGTTGTGTAGAGCCAATTTTCTTTCCTTCCAAATCCTATTGCCCCTTTCATTGGGGACGCTTTTAAGAGTACTTAATCATCTGTGACCACAAACATCTACTATACCATTACGATATGTTCTTTTAACTCTAATAAAGTCACCGACAGGTGGAGATTTTTCAGTTGACTTAACTAATAACCTCGGTGTCCCATTAAATTCATAGTAATCAATGGAGTGACATACGATAGGGTAAAGCCTGTACCGATCAATACATATGTATCATGTGAAAATATGGATAATATACTTGTATATTCATTAGGAGATGCCTCCATATTCTGCCTTTCCACTAGAGCATAGGTACGATTTTGGGCTCCACTGGAACTAACTGTTCCTCCTCTAATATCTCTACCACGACCAATAGGCTGAACGCCTCTGTCTAGGGAAGGAACCGATGCTGATGATGCAACGGCTGATCCCGTAGGTCGTGCTACACCACTCGCTCCCTTTTGTGGGCATTCTCTCATTATATGCCCTGCTGCGCCACACCAAAAACAAGCATTTGTCCCCACTCGGCATGTACCTGCATGAGTACGCCCGCAGTGCTGACACTGCTGACGAGGAAAACCTGTTGCCTGTGATCCGTGAACTCCACTACTCTGCCCAGATAGACCACCTCTAAACCCTCGAAACTGAGAGTGAGCACCTGCTGTAGAATATGAGAACGAGGGTCTAGGCGGTAACATTTGAGATCTCTATTCTCCTGGGGACACCATAGACTGCCCCATTGGTCTAGCCCTTTTTTATGGCCCTTCCTCAGAGTCCTGTGTCCCTCTTCTTTACCTTTGGTACTCCATTTTCTGTGCAAATGCCTAAATTCTAGCAATGTCCATGTCTCTGTTCAATGCTGCAATAGTACAGTACCTCACTAGATATGGCTCTAATCGGTCCACATATCGATAACCCTGTCAGTCATTGTAGCCACCACATTTGGAGTATATCAAGCCAATGAGTTTAACTGCAAACTATACTCCCTCACACTCAGATTTCCTTTACGCAAATTTAGAAACTGATCCACACGTGCCTCACGAATCTCGTAGGGCAAGTAATGATCAAGGATAGCCATTTTAAACTCTTCCCACGTAGGTGGATATGCACCAATATCACGGGATTTCTTCCAATCCTCGTACCACAATATTGCCTCTCCTTTCAATATGTATGCAGCAAGTTCAACTGTCTCTACCCCTGTCACATGCATAACTTCCAAGGCCCTCTGAATTTGATCCACGAAGTCTTGTGGATCTGCTTTCGGATCTGACCCAGTGAATATAGGAGGGTCCAATTTCAAGAAATCCTGTGTTCTGCGACTCGCCACTCTAGCGGCATTATCATCATGTGTAATTGGACCAGTCATCCTTGACTCTGGGCTGCCACTAATTGTGTCAACATATGAACTGCATTTCTAAGATCTTGATCTGTGGCATTCATTGGTGGTTCCGCGAGTACTTCTCTACCAATTGGCTCCTCCGGAGCTGGGAAAGTAGACGAAGACCGCGATGAAATTTCAGCATTTGCTCCACCTTGACTAGCTTGGTCAGGTGGTAGTCTACTCATTCCTTCTTTAGCAGGCACGTCTACCAGCTTCCCTTTACCTCTACCACTTCTCGTAATTGGCATTTTAACTGTACCAAAGAAAAACAATTACCATGATCAGATTCAATTCAACTTACAACACTGGCTCTATTGCACGATCTAGAAGTGAAGAACAGAAACAACATCCTAAATGTCCCGTCGCCTCCTACTTATAAATGTGGTGCACAAAACATCGATAAGTAAGACTCTACTCAGACACGGCTTTGTAGACACCCTTAGAACGACCTGCTGTGATACCATTTTTGTCACGCCCCGAATCCCATCGGGACGGATTGGCACTCATAGCCGACAAGGCCCGAGAGAACCAAGCTTTGCCTCTATTCAATCATATACATGCCATAAGAAACCCATAATCACATAATAACTTTGGATACTAACAATGGATATAGACAAATGCGAAACTTGGCCGTTGATGCAACCAAGTCAAAAACGACATATACCTTTTACATTTATACACCCACTTCCGTCTACAAAAGCCTCTAACAAATGCATTGACCAAATTGAACTAAAAGTCGGGACAAGTCCCCGCTTTATACAACATGTACAACACCAAAACATATGTAAAACTGTGACTCGGAGAATCCCCGAACTAACTGGAGCTCACCAATGATCTGCAACAACTGGTAACCTACGGTGGAGGCCTACTAGTACCTGCACTTGCAACAAGTAAGGTAAATTCCCGAAGAGGGGTCAGTACGAAGAATGTACTGAGCATGTAAGGCTAGAATGAAACTGTATGATATGTAAACATGTCAATGAACTCAAATTTGAATGCATAACCAATATGGATAAGTCACTATACTGAACTTTGGGAACCATGTATATTGCTTTCATTACTTTCTTTGCTTCTGTGATTATTCAGCTTTGCCTGTTACCTGTGATACCCGGGCCCCGACTGAACAGTGGGTTTACATAACATATCGTTATGTTGGGATCGGCTCGAGCTAGGCTTATGCCTCCAGAGCTGCCACCCTAAGAATCAATATATTGGGATCAGCTCGAGCTAGGTTTTTACCTCTAGAGCTGCCACCCATACAACATATCAGGTTCTGCTCGAGCTAGGTTTATACCTCCAGAGCTGCCCCCTGTCAGGTTCGGTCTGAACTAGGCTTATGCCTCTAGGACTGCCCCCTGATCCTGGGATCGGCTTGAGCTAGGCTTATGCCCCCAAAGCTGCCACCCATACTTGATCATTAACCACATATGCATTACTTCACTTCTTTACTTTTGAGAGATTGATACCTTTACTTGTGAGAGATTTGTACATTCATTTGACATAGCATTTTTGGATGCTTTGGAACCATAACCAAAATAGAAGACATGTGAATAAAATTATTGCAAACATAGCCTTATTGGAAATATAACACCATTGGAACCATTGGACAATCATCCATGAACAAGATAAATAAGCACAATCACTTTTGGAACTTTGGAAAACAACCTTATTGAGCTTTTAGAACAATACCCATGAATATGATACATGAGATTCACAATTGATCTATGAGTAGAAAATATATGATAATGACCATTGATAATCGCATATAGGATACCTTAGCACATTTCGAGATGGGACAAGCATAAGGTCAATGTGAATACTATTTGTCGCAGAAAGATACGGACAGAGTAACCTTACATACCTTGTATTCTCAATATGAATATACAATCCTAGATGTCCATACAATAGTCCCGCTCCTTCTTTATGTGTCACTCTACAACACAAATATATAACGGAATTCACATTAACCACCAACTACCTTACAAATGCATATAACGTCAATGAGTTACATGTTTGCCTTTAAACATGTAATTTCCCCTTGAAAAAACCATTGATGAAATTATTATCCCAAAAATCCCACAATATTCTCAACATTGACCAATACATTATAATCAATACATTTCACCACAACACTTCTCCTTTACACTTTCTTATCCACACCACATCACAAATAATCCATCAAATTACCTAATACACCTCATATCACATATCGGCCAAAATCCCACAATTTACACTTATGGAAAAATAACAAGTTTAATAACAAAATCACTCCATACATGTTCATATTTTATCCATACCATGCTCTTTCATCAAAGTCACAAGTCATAATTCAAGCTTGAATATCATGGATCACAAATCTTATATAAAAACACAAAGTACCATGTCCAACACTTCCAAGCATAACCAGCATGATTTACATACTCCCCCATGCATATAACATATTAATCCATAACAATAATCACTTACCCAAGCTTGAAATGTGATAATCTTGCTCCAAAAGTGAGCTTTGAGTCCTTAGGGTTTGAGAGCAAATATCTTATCTTTTGGTCTAAAAAGGCATGAGACTTGTGTAGAATAAAAATCAGATTTTTTGGTCCCTTATATAGGCCTTTATTTCCATCCGTAGCCACTCTTAAAGAATTAAATGCTTGGTCTAGAAGGTCAAGGCAAGAATGGGTCTTTTGACCCATTTTTGGGCCATGTTTTCTTTTCATTTTTGGGTCCTTTTTGGGCCCAAATCACTTAACCCAGTAAAATCAATAATTTCTCATGTTTAAATCATTTCATACATGTTACAAAAATATTCCCACTCACGCTATTCATATCCGTAGCCTCAACCCCAAAAACAAGTGATTCTAGCCACGTATGGCCTATTTTGACCAAAAGGGTAAAATCGTCATTTCGATGCCAAATTCGTTATCGAGTAATTTTATCATACCAATATAATACTTGACTCATTTCATGTATATACTCATGGTTGTAGAAGAAACGTGGCAAAAATTGGCTTGGTACGTCCCCGGGCACCCTTGGGAATTAAGAAAAATTTCAACTTTGAAAAGTGGCCAAAACCAGCGTGGAACGCCCTTGGGCGCGCCATCTTACTGCCTCTAGGGACAAAAATTTGGCCCAGAGCGGCGTGGCACTCCCCCCAGCACGCCCCACACTTAGTTTTTCTGAAAATTTCGATTTTCGACTTTTCTTCGCGGGTTTGGTTAGATAGTTCAAGTCCTATTCTTTAAATTACTTCTTACCCTTAATACATTTTGTTTAGAGGTCCTCTTAGCCTCATTTTGAACCCCACAAATGCTCCACAAAAATCACAAAACACCTCCTATGCAAGTTTAATCACATGTACAAGGCCAAATTTTAATTTTCGCATCACTAACGTTACAAAATACATACCCATGGCATCTCTACACGTAAGTAACCATTGTTCAACGTCGTAACATAGGGTTGGGAGTATACGGGGTGTTACATTCTCCCCCCCTTAGAAACATTCGTCCTCGAATGTTAACGATGTCGCTTCATGTGCAACAAATGCATCTCTATATAAACATCTCTATACATATACTCATATAAATACTTACTTATTATATATTTTTTTCTTCACTTCCATACTATGAACTCTTTCGTCCTTTTGAAACGAATATGGATACTTTGATTTCATCATTTCTTTAGTTTCCCAGGTGACCTCTTCGGCTTGTTGATCTAGAATAGCAATAGGTAGCTCTGTAATTCGTATATTTTCAATGGGAGTAATATGAAATGGAACTCTTATGCACTTCCGGTAATTTCACATAGCATGTTGTGTAGAGCCAATTTTCTTTCCTTCCAAATCCTATTGCCCCTTTCATTGGGGACGCTTTTAAGAGTACTTAATCATCTGTGACCACAAACATCTACTATACCATTACGATATGTTCTTTTAACTCTAATAAAGTCACCGACAGGTGGAGATTTTTCAGTTGACTTAACTAATAACCTCGGTGTCCCATTAAATTCATAGTAATCAATAGAGTGACATATGATAGGGTAAAGCCTGTACCGATCAATACATATGTATCATGTGAAAATATGGATAATATACTTGTATATTCATTAGGAGATGCCTCCATATTCTGCCTTTCCACTAGAGCATAGGTACGATTTTGGGCTCCACTAGAATTAACTGCTCCTTCTCTAATATCTCTACCACGACCAATAGGCTGAACGCCTTTGTCTAGGGAAGGAACCGATGTTGATGATGCAACGGCTGATCCCGTAGGTCGTGCTACACCACTCTCTCCCCTTTGTGGGCATTCTCTCATTATATGCCCTGCTGCACCACACCAAAAACAAGCATTTGTCCCCACTTGGCATGTATCTGCATGAGTACGCTCGCAGTGCTGACACTGCTGATGAGGAAAACCTGTTTCCTGTGATCCGTGAACTCCACTACTCTGCCCAGATGGACCACCTCTAAACCCTCAAAACTGAGAGTGAGCACCTGCTGTAGAATATGAGAACGAGGGTCTAGGCGGTAACATTTGAGATCTAGATTATCCTGGGGATACCATAGACTGCCCCATTGGTCTAGCCTTTTTTTATGGCCCTTTCTCAGAGTCCTGTGTCCCTCTTCTTTGCCTTTGGTCCTCCATTTTCTATGCAAATGCCTGAATTCTAGCAATGTCCATGTCTCTGTTCAATGCTGCAATAGTACAGTCCCTCACTAGATATGGCTCTAATCGGTCCACCTATCGATGAACCCTGTCAGTCATTGTAGCCTCCACATTTGGAGCATATCGAGCCAATGAGTTAAACTACAAACTGTACTCCCTCACACTCATATTTCCTAGATGCAAATTTAGAAACTGATCCGCATGTGCCTCAAGGATCTCGTAGGGCAAGTACTGATCAAGGAAAGCCACTTTAACCTCTTCCCACGTAGGTGGATTTGCACTAATATCACGGGATTTCTTCCAATCCTCGTATCACAATATTGCCTCTCCTTTCAATCTGTATGCAGCAAGTTCAACTGTCTCTACCCCTATCACATGCATAACTTCCAAGGCCCTCTGAATTTGATCCACAAAGTCCCATGGATCTGCTTTCAGATCTGACCCAGTGAATATAGGAGGGTCCAATTTCAAGAAATCCAGTGTTCTGCTACTCGCCACTCTAGCCGAATCATCATCATGTGTAATTGGACCAGTCCGTCCTTGACTCTGGCTGCCACCAATTGTGTCAACATATGAACTGCATTTCTAAGATCTTGATCTGAGGCATTCATTGGTGGTTCCGCGGGTACTTCTCTACTAATTGGCTCCACCTTGACTAGCCTGGTCAGGTGGTAGTCTACTTATTCCTTCTTCAGCAGGCATGTCTACCTGCTTCCCTTTACCTCTACCTTTTCTCGTAATTGGCATTTTGACTATACCAAAAAAAAACAATAACCATGATCAGATTCAATTCAACTTACAACACTGGCTCTATTGCACGATCTAGAAGTGAAGAACAGAAACAACATCCTAAATGTCCCATAGCCTTCTACTTATAAATGTGGTGCACAACACATCGATAAGTAAGACACTACTCAGACACGGCTGTGTAGACACCCTTAGAATGACCTGCTCTGATACCACTTTTGTCACGCTCCAAATCCCATCGGGACGGATTGGCACTCGTAGCCGACAAGGCTCAAGAGAACCAAGCTTTGCCTCTATTCAATCATATACATGCCATAAGAAACCCATAATCACATAATCACTTTGGATACCAACAATGGATATATACATATACGAAACTTGGCCGTTGAGGCCACCAAGTCAAAAACGACATATACCTTTTATATTTATACACCCACATCCGTCTACAAAAGCCTCTAACAAATGCATTGACCAAAATGAACTAAAAGTCGGGACAAGTACCCGCTTTATACAACATGTACAACACCAAAACATATGTAAAACTGTGACTCGAAGAAGCCCCGAACTAACTTGAGCTCACCAATGATCTGCAACAACTGGTAACCTATGGTAGAGGCCTACTAGTACCTGCGCCTGCAACAAGTAAGGTAAATTCCCCAAGAGGGGTCAGTACGAAGAATGTACTGAGCATGTAAGGCTCGAATGAAACTGTATGATATGTAAACATGTCAATGAACTCAAATTCGAATGCATAACCAATATGGATAAGTCACTATACTGAACTTTGGGAACCATGTATATTGCTTTCATTACTTTCTTTGCTTCTATGATTATTCAGCTTTGCCTGTGACCTGTGATACCCGGGCCCCGACTGATTAGTGGGTTTACATAACATATCGTTATGTTGGGATCGGCTCGAACTAGGCTTTTCCCTCCAGAGCTGCCACCCTAAGAATCAATATATTGGGATCGGCTCGAGCTAGGTTTTTACCTCTAGAGCTGCCACCCATACAACATATCAGGTTAGGCTCGAGCTAGGTTTATACCTCCAGAGCTGCCCCCTGTTAGGTTCGGTCCGAGCTAGGCTTATGCCTCTAGGACTGCCCCTTGATCCTGGGATCGGCTTGAGCTAGGCTTAGGCCCCCAAAGATTCCACCCATACTTGATCATTAACCACATATGCATTACTTCACTTCTTTACTTTTGAGAGATTGATACCTTTACTTGTGAGAGATTGGTACATTCATTTGACATAGAATTTTTGGAAGCTTCGAAACCATAACGAAAATAGAAGACATGTGAATAAAATTATTGGAAACATAGCCTTATTGGAAACATAACACCATTGGAACCATTGGACAATCATCCATGAACAAGATACATGAGCACAATCACTTTTGGAACTTTGGAAAACAACCTAATTGAGCTTTTGGAACAATACCCATGAATATGAGACATGAGATTCACAATTGATCTATGAGTAGAAAATATATTGTAATGACCATTGAAAATCGCATATAGGATACCTTAGCACATTTCGGTATGGGACAAGCGTAAGGTCAATGTGAATACTATTTGCCGCAGAAAGATACGGACAGAGTAACCTTACATACCTTGTATTCTCAATACGAATATACAATCCTAGATGTGCATACAATAGTCCCGCTCCTTATTTATGTGTCACTCTACAACACAAATATATAACGGAATTCACATTAACCACCAACTACCTTACAAATGCATATAACGTCAATGAGTTACATGTTTGCCTTTAAACATGTAATTTCCCCTTGAAAAAACCATTGATGAAATTATTATCCCAAAAATCCCACAATATTCTCAACATTGACCAATACATTATAATCAATACATTTCACCACAACACTTCTCCTTTACACTTTCTTATCCACACCACATCACAAATAATTCATCAAATTACCTTAATATACCTCATATCACATATCGCCCAAAATCCCACAATTTACACTTATAGAAAAATAACAAGTTTAATAACAAAATCACTCCATACATGTTCATATTTTATACATACCATGCTCTTTCATCAAAGTCACAAGTCATAATTCAAGCTTGAATCTCATGGATCACAAATCTTACATAAAAACACAAAGTACCATGTCCAACACTTCCAAGCATAACCAACATGATTTACATACTCCCCCATGCATATAAAATATTAATCCATAACAATAATCACTTACCCAAGCTTGAAAAGTGATGATCCTCCTCCAAAAGTGAGCTTTGAGTCCTTAGGGTTTGAGAGCAAATATCTTATCTTTTGGTCTAAAAAGGCATGAGACTTGTGTAGAATAAAAATCAGATTTTTTGGTCCCTTTTATAGGCCTTTATGTCCATCCTTAGCCACTCTTAAAGCATTAAATGCTTGGTCTAGAAGGTCAACGCAAGAATGGGTCTTTTGACCCATTTTTGGGCCATGTTTTCTTTTCATTTTTGGGTCCTTTTTGGGCCCAAATCACTTAACCCAGTAAAATCAATAATTTCTGGTGTTTAAATCATCTCATACGTGTTACAAAATATTCCCACTCACGCTATTCATATCCGTAGCCTAAATCCCAAAAACAAGTGATTCTAGCCACGTATGGCCTATTTTGACCAAAAGGGTAAAATTGTCATTTCGATGCCAAATTTGTTCTCGAGTAATTTTATCATACCAATATAATACTTGACTCATTTCATGTATATACTCATGGTTGTAGAAGAAACGTGACAAAAATCGGCTCGGTACGTCCCCGGGCACCCTTGGGACTTAAGAAAAATTCCAACTTTGAAAAGTGGCCAAAACCAGCGTGGCATGCCCTTGGGCGCGCTAGCTTACTGCCTATGGGCACAAAAATTTGGCCCAGAGCGGCGTGGTATGCTCCCCAGCGCGCCCCACACTTAGTTTTTATGAAAATTTCATTTTTCGACTTTTCTTCGCGGGTTTGGTTCGATACTTCATGTCCTATTCTTTAACCTACTTCTTACCCTTAATAAACTTTGTTTAGAGGTCCTCTTAGCCTCATTTTGAACCCCACAAATGCTCCACAAAAATCACAAAACACCTCCTATGCAAGTTTAATCACATGTACAAGGCCAAATTTTAATTTTCGCATCACTAACGTTACAAAATACATACCCATGGCATCTTAACACCTAAGTAACCATTGTTCTACATCGTCACATAGGGTTGGGATTATACGGGGTGTTACATTAATTTTAGACCCAAGTCAAATATAGCTAATATCGGTATCATTTGCTTCTTTTGAATGCATAGATTATGTTTTTGATAGTTTTAGATCGTGCCAATACCGTTTGTGAAGGAAAAGCTCCATATTGAAGGCTTAGACTTGGATTTTTGGCTTTTCGAGGTAAGTTATGCTTAACTTCCTTTAGATTGGGCTTGGTAGTTAACGATCATATAAACCATGCTATGGGTTAGGAAATGTAGTTGTAGGAGTAGTATTTCAGAATTATTATCATTATCGTGTGCCCGTGTGAGGGCTTATAAGTATATTGTCGTCGACTTGAGAGATTATATTTGATGTGATGCTTGTATGGGGGCCTTATTTGACATTTACAGGACTTATGTATGCATTAAATGCCATGATTATTATTGTGTTGCCCGTGCGGGGGATTGAATAGGTATTATAGGCCTTTTTGAACATTAATTGTATCTATCATGACAGTAATAACCGAGAGAGGGATTTTTGAAATGATATTTTGATGTCTTACATGACTATTTATCTTGGTGGTGCCGAGTGAGGGCTTATATCATGAATCATTAACATGTTGAGTCAATTTTTGGGCTCACTTATACCATATTGAATTGATCATTATCATCATACTGATTGGTTGTGAGCATTCCATCCTCATTTCATATAAACACTTTATGAGATATTGATACCACTGAGAAATGCTTTGTAAAACTCTTGATCCGTGAATAATTGCCGGAGAAGTGAATGAGACACTTGATAAAACTCTTGATCCGTGAACATTAGCCAGAGAGGTAGATTGAGATATGAGATTGATTTATGAGAAAATATATGGGTTATGAACCTCCTATGGGTCTTGTCTTGAAGCACTGAGCCTCGTAAGGTGTATACAAAAAGTCATGCGATGGGTTACACATCATCATCACATCATCATTGCATTGTACTGCATTGCTTTACATTGTTGTGTTTTCCCTTATGTGTTATTATTGTGGAGTTAGCTTTCTTTATTGTCTTTATATCTTAGAAATGTTAGTGGAGACGGTGTGAACTACTGTTTGGGAACTTTTCTGTTTGCAAGTGACGTGCTCATAGTATATTTTACTTGTATTATTTTCTACTTTGCTCAATCGGCCTATGATATCTACTGAGTATAAGTGGACCATACTCACTCCTACTATGCCCTTTCGGTACAGATCCTAGTTTGAGTATGACTCACGACATCGAATTTTTGTGCTATTAGAGTTGATATTCGAGGTACTGACGTGATCCAGAGTTTGGAGTTGATTTTGGTCTTTCTCTTATTTTTATCATGTCTTTATTTATATTCGAAGACAGACTATTGTATTTTCATTATTCAGAATTTTTATTAGATGCTCTTTTCACTTATGACACCAATATTTTGGGATTTATTATATTTTATCCAAAGTTTATGTTATTTACATATTTTGGTTTGACTCCATTTTAGGAGTCTCGCTTTCATGGGTATTTCTTCAATATGTTTGGTTGTTCGTTATCATGTGGGTTTAGGCTTACCTACTAAGGCTTTCCCAAAGTAGGTGCCATCATGACCCTGTCTTTTGGGTCGTGACAATAATGTATTCTTATTTTTGTTGCATGTTCTATGAATTTTTTATTTATAGTCATGCGGTTGATTAATAGATATGCGGTAGATTAATGTTATTTTTATATTATGATTCACAAAGATTGTATTGTATTCGTTGTAGATCATAATATATGGTTAGGAAGTATGTTGTTGTTAGAAAATGAAGGCTTGTAGAAAAGAAAAATGTAACACCCCGTACCTACCAAACCCTACTTGACAACGTTGAATAATGTTTACTTAAGTGTCGAGAGCCAAAAGTATGTATTATGTAATGTTAGTGAGGAGATAATTGATATTGGGCATAATACATGGGATTAGACCCTTGTAGGAGGGGTAACACCCCGTATGTTGTCGAACCTAGTACCTTTATGGAATTAGTAGAACATGGGAGATTTGATGGATTATACATTAATTTGTGGGCATGAATAAATCTTGCATCATTGGGCCCAAAATAAAGCCCAAAATTAACAAGAAGACATGGCCCAATATAAGAATTTGACCCATTCTTCCAATCTTTCATTTGACCAAATCAACCATGTATTTAATTCCAAGAGATGGATAAGAGTGACTTGAGGGACCTATATATATATATAAGCAATTATACACAAAATTTAGTGGGCTAAAGAAGTCTTGAGCCATTGGGCAAAAGGGAGGCCCAAAAAGACACAAAAGACATGGCCCAAATGAAGGGGAAATGATCCATTCTTCTTTTGACCAAATCAAACCATTAATTATTGACCAAGATATGGATAAATATGACCATTAAGGGTCTATAAAAGGCACCAAAAATCTGATATTTATTCACTTGGTTACATATGCCAAAATCTAGAAATTTCCACAATATTCTCTCTCAACTCAAACCCTAAGCCTTCATCCTTTTGGCCAAAGATCATCACTTGGTGAGTATTGGTAAGTGTATATTATTATGGTTTACACTATTTTATGCATGGAATATGTTTTATATCATGATGGTTATGTTGGTGAAGTGTGAGAAGTTCACTATGTGTGTATGCTACATGTTTGCTAAATCGGAGGATGGTTTTGCCTTGTAAACTTGAAAACAGACTTGTGGTCTTGAAGGAAGTGAGCATGATGGATTTAATATTTACATGTGATATGTGATTATAGCATCTCCTTGTTTTTTCATGGTGTATAATGTTTGGAATTTCTATTGTGAAATTGGTTATGGTTTTGGTGACGTATTGACCGTAAAGTGTCGTTTTGGTGTTTTTATGTGTGTTGTGAGACCATGGCTGAATGTTGGTGTTTAATATGATCAAAAATATGTCAAAATAAGTTTGGTTATGATCATGGACCATTCATTGCATGAAAAGACCAAAAAGAGACCCTTTTTGGCCGAAACGGACACCCGCCCTCGCAGACGAAGTACCTGCGGGCGCAGGTGCCTCTGGATACTGCCAAAGGTCACCTGCGGACGTAGGTCATACACCTACGGACGCAGGTGGCTTAGCGGATTGGCCCAGAACTCCGAATTGCTTGTTTTTGCATCCCTTTGGCCCCCCGAAACCCCTATACCCTTGATGGATGTAATTATCAACTTGTGATGTCGTTTTAATGACCTTAAAGTGTTGTATGAAGGAATGTTGGACTGTATTAAATGTGGATGGTTTTTCATAGGTGGTTATGAGGCAAATTGATAAGCATAAATGTGACGGAATGGAAATGAGAAGGCATAAAGGGTAAGAGTGATGCGAAATGCTATTGTTATATGAAATCTTGGTCAATGTGTGTAATGTTAAGGTGTTGTTGGTATGATAATGCAGTGAGTTGTATTGTAAGGCATTTTGTACGCTTGTACGGTAAATGATCGTTAACAAGAGTTTCATTATGGACTTGTATTGTAGAGTGAAACATAAGGAAGAAGTTGGACTGTTGTGTTCATATATAGACTTGTGTACTCGTACTTGGAAATAAAGGTATGTAAGGTTACTCTTCTATATCTTTCTGCAACATATGGTGTTCACATTGTCATAGTACTCATTCGATTCCGAAATACTCTAAGGTATTCCGTATCCGAGAGTTGGCTAGAGTTACTCATATGTTCCTTATTTATTGGTCAATGGTGAATCACATGACTCATGTTCATTGGTTGACTTATTTTCATTGATTGACTCATGTCCATTTGTTGACTCACGTTCATTGGCTAATGTGTCAAAAGTTCCAAATATTGTAAGGTATTGCATCTCAGGTTGGTGAACAGTTGATATCCACATGTATCGTATTTATTGATCATTATCCTAAGATTCCAAAAGTGTTACATTCCAAAGGGGTCCTATAGTATTTTAACTAAGGTAGACATATATTGCCATGCACAAGTGTCCTACTCCTAGATGAATTACGATTCGCTTATCTCTTATTCATTGACTGAAGTTCCTAAGCTGTCATAACGTTGTAAATTCTAAGAGAGCTATCTCAACGCAAGTAATGAGGTCAAGAGGGCTTGTTTAGTTGAATAGCATTTTTTTCCAATCATGACATGAGTCCAAGTTCCAATAGAGTTATATACATGTCTCATATTCATTAGTAAGGTTCTAAAAGTTCGATGAGGTTATGTTCCAAGGTTTCAATAGTGGTTATACTCATGTGTCTTTTTCATTGATCATTGTCCAATGGTTCCAACAGTGTTATGTTTCCATGGAGGCTATGTTCCAATAATGTTTATTTGCATGATTCTCACTCATTGATTATTGATTCAAAGCTTCAAATAAAGTTGTGCCTATCATTGTATCCATCTCTCATAAGCAAAAGTACCAAACTCTCACAAGTTAAAGTATCAATCTCAAAAGTAAAGAAATGAAGTAAGAGGAAAGTAATGTATGTTGTGCTTCAAGATTTAAGAATGTTTTCATCATCAAGGTATCACTCATTGAATGAAATAAAGAGTAATGAAATAAAGAAGCAATGTTTAATGGGTGGCATCCCAGGGGTTAAACACCTAGCATAGGTCGATCCCAATAACACGAGTGGCATCTCAGGGGCGACAGAAAAGCCTAGCATGGGTCGATCCCGATATATCACGATACATCCCAGGGGCGATAAGCCTAGCATGGGTTAATGACATCCCAGGGACGACACGAAAGCCTAGCATGGGTTCACATAGCATAACATCCCAGGGGCGATAAGCCTAGCATGGGTTAATGACATCCCAGGGGCGACACAAAAGCCTAGCATGGGTTCATATGACATCCCAGGGGTCAAAGTACCTAGCATGGGTTCATCTCATCCCAGGGGCTACAAAACAGCCTAGCATGGGTATAATAATAAAGATGAATGAATATGAAAGCAAGAGAAGTAAAGAACGTAATATACATGGTTTCCCACATACAGAAAGAGAGTTTATTCACATTGGCTATTTCTCTTATATTGATTCCACAGTTGTTTTTATTATGTATGAATGATCATAAATGACACTAACAGGAGCATTGTACATAATTCCACATATGGCGTTTTCTTATAATTATTTCTATTGAAGTTCTTATGTATTGATGCAGTTTGATTATGGCCTTACATACTCAGTACATTCTTTGTACTGACACCTCTTGGGGACTTACCTTACATGTTGTAGGTGCAGGCATTAGTAGACCTCTTCAGTAGGCTGCGGATCGTATATAGGTTTCTGGTGAGCTTCAGTTGCTTCGGGGCTTCCCAAGTCACACGTGAACCCTAGGTTTTGGTATTATGTAAATATTGTATAGACATGGTCATGTATCTGTAGAGGCTTTGTAGACAGTTTTGGGAAGACAAATGTAGGAGGTGTATGTCCATGATGACTTAATGGCCTTGTCGGCCAAGTTTCACATATGTATATATTTAGTACATTTTTCACGAATTTTGTTATGAGCATGATAAGTTCTTACGTGGTAATGGTATTTCTTATGGCATGCATATGAACGAACATAAGCAAAGATTGGTTCTCTCGGGCCTTATCGGCTTCGGGTTCCAATCACGCCCTCAATGGGAAGTTGGGGTGTGACAAAGTGGTATCAGAGCAGGTCGTTCTAAGGGTGTCTACAAAGCCGTGTTTGAGTAGAGTCTTACTTATCAATGTGTTGTGCACCACATTTATAAGTAGGAGGCTACGGGACATTTAGGATGTTGTTTCTTTCCTTCATTCTAGATCGTTCAATAGAGCCAATGTTGTAAGTTGAATTATATCTGACAATTGTAATTATTTCTCTTTGATATAGTAACAATGCTGAACACTAGAAGATGAAGAGGTAAAGGTAAGCAGGTTGATGTGCTTGCTGGTGAAGGAATGAGTAGATTACCACCTGACCAAGCTAGTCAAGGTGGAGCTGACACTAGAATTACTCGTCAAGTCCCTTGAGGTCTTTACATCAGTTGGTGACTTTAATATAGTTGAAAGGGCATATCGTAATGGGATAGTAGATGTTTGTGATCATGTTATGATGGTTGATCTTATGGAGATGGAAATGAAGGATTGTTAATGTTGTAATGGGTATGAAGTGATTGGTTTTCTGTATGTCACGAAGAATGCCAAGCAAGAGATACCTATGGATATTCAAGACTGACAAGTACAAGGGTTCGTAAATAGAGATGTAACTATCGTAAAAGTTCTTTGGAGAAATCAGTAAGTCGAGTAGATAACCCAAGGAGCTGAAAACAAATAATGAAACCAAGGTACCCATATTTGTTCCAAAGAGAAGGAAAAAGATCAAAAGTGCCAAAGTGGAGAAAAACTAAGTAAGTATCTCAATGAGTATATGTATAGAGATGCTTTTGTTACACATGAGACGTCGTTGTTAACATTCGAGGATGAATGTTCCTAAGGGGGGAAGAATGTAACACCCCGTACCTACCAAACCCTACTTGACAACGTTGAACAACGTTTACTTAAGTGTAGAGAGCCAAAAGTATGTATTATGTAATATTAGTGAGGAGATAATTGATATTGGGCATAGGACATGGGATTAGACCCTTGTAGGAGGGGTAACATCGCGTATGTTGTCGAACCTATATGACTACGTGTACCTTTATGGAATTAGTAGAACATGGGAGTTTTGATGGATTATACATTAATTTTTGGGCATGAATAAATCTTGCATCATTGGGCCCAAATAAAGCCCAAAATTAACAAGAAGACATGGCCCAATATAAGAATTTGACCTATTCTTCCAATCTTTCATTTGACCAAATCAACCATGTATTTAATGCCAAGATATGGATAAGAGTGACTTGAGGGACCTATATATATATATAAGGAATTATACACAAAAGTTAGTGGGCTAAAGAAGTCTTGAGCTATTGGGCTCAAGGGAGGCCCAAAAAGACACAAAAGACATGGCCCAAATGAAGAGGAAATGATCCACTCTTCTTTTGACCAAATCAAACCATTAATTATTGACCAAGAGATGGATAAAGATGACTATTAAGGTTCTATAAAAGGCACCAAAAATCTGATATTTATTCACTTGGTTACACATGCCAAAATCTAGAAATTTCCACAATATTCTCTCAACTCAAACCCTAAGCCTTCATCCTTTGGGCCAAAGATCATCACTTCGTGAGTATTGGTAAGTGTATATTATTATGGTTTAACATATTTTATGCATGTAAGATGGTTTGTATCATGTTGGTTATGTTGGTGAAGTGTGAGAAGTTCACTATGTGTGTATGCAACATGTTTGCTAAATCGGAGGATGGTTTTGCCTTGTAAACTTGAACATAGACTTGTGGTCTTGAAGGAATTGAACATGATGGAGTTAATATTGACATGTGATATGTGATTATAGAATCTCCTTGTTTTGTCATGGTGTATAATTTTGGAATTTCTATTGTGAAATTGGTTATGGTTTTGGTGACGTATTGACCGTAAAGTGTCGTTTTGGTGTTGTTATGTGTGTTGTGAGACCATGGATGAATTTTGGTGTTTAATATGATCAAAAATATGTCAAAATAAGTTTGGTTATGATCATAGAACATTCATTGCATGAAAAGACCCAAAAAAGACCTTTTTTGGCTGAAACGGGCACCCGCACTCGCAGACGAAGCACCTGCGGGCGCAGGGGCCAATGCAGGTGCCTTTGGATACTACCAAAGGTCACCTTCGGATGCAGGTCATCCACCTACGGGCGCAGTTGGCTTAGCGGATCAGCCCAGAACTCCGAATTGCTTGTTTTTGCATCCCTTTGGCAGCCCCGAAACCCCTATACCCTTCATGGATGTAATTATCAACTTGTGATGTAGTTTTAAGACCTTAAAGTTTTGTATGAAGGCATGTTGGACTGTATTAAATGTGGATGGTTGTTCATATGTGGTTATGAGGCAAATTGATAAGCGTAAATGTGACGGAATGGAAATGAGAAGGCATAAAGGGTAAGTGTGATGCGAAATGCTATTGTTATACGAAATCTTGGTCAATGTGTGTAATGTTAAGGTGTTGTTGGTATGATAATGCAGTGAGTTGTATTTAATGGCATTTTGTACGTTTGTACGATAAATGATCGTTAGTAAGGGTTTCATTGTGGACTTGTATTGTAGAGTGAAACATAAGGAAGAAGTTGGACTGTTGTGTTCATATATAGACTTGTGTACTCGTACTTGGAAATAAAGGTATGTAAGGTTACTCTTCTATATCTTTCTGCAACATATGGTGTTCACATTGTCATAGTACTCATTCGATTCCGAAATACTCTAAGGTATTTCGTATCCAAGAGTTGGCTAGAGTTACTCATATGTTCCTTATTTATTGGTCAATGGTGAATCACATGACTCATGTTCATTGGTTGACTTATTTTCATTGATTGACTCATGTCCATTTGTTGACTCACGTTCATTGGCTAATGTTTCAAAAGTTCCAAATGTTGTAAGGTATTGCATCTCAGGTTGGTGAACAGTTGATATCCACATGTATCGTATTTATTGATCATTATCCTAAGATTCCAAAAGTGTTACATTCCAAAGGGGTCCTATAGTATTTTAACTAAGGTAGACATATATTGTCATGCACAAGTGTCCTACTCCTAGATGAATTACGATTCGCTTATCTCTTATTCATTGACTGAAGTTCCTAAGCTGTCATAACGTTGTAAATTCTAAGAGAGCTATCTCAACGCGAGTAATGAGGTCAAGAGGGCTTGTTTAGTTGAATAGCATTTTTTTCCAATCATGACATGAGTCCAAGTTCCAATAGAGTTATATACATGTCTCATATTCATTAGTAAGGTTCTAAAAGTTCGATGAGGTTATGTTCCAAGGTTTCAATAGTGGTTATACTCATGTGTCTTTTTCATTGATCATTGTCCAATGGTTCCAACAGTGTTATGTTTCCATGGAGGCTATGTTCCAATAATGTTTATTTGCATGATTCTCACTCATTGATTATTGATTCAAAGCTTCAAATAAAGTTGTGCCTATCATTGTATCCATCTCTCATAAGCAAAAGTACCAATCTCTCACAAGTTAAAGTATCAATCTCAAAAGTAAAGAAATGACGTAAGAGGAAAGTAATGTATGTTGTGCTTCAAGATTTAAGAATGTTTTCATCATCAAGGTATCACTCATTGAATGAAAGAAAGAGTAATGAAATAAAGAAGCAATGTTTAATGGGTGGCATCCCAGGGGTTAAACACCTAACATAGGTCGATCCCAATAACACGAGTGGCATCTCAGGGGCGACAGAAAAGCCTAGCATGGGTCGATCCCGATATATCATGATACATCCCAGGGGCGATAAGCCTAGCATGGGTTAATGACATCCCAGGGGCGACACGAAAGCCTAGTATGGGTTCACATAGCATAACATCCCAGGAGCGATAATCCTAGCATGGGTTAATGACATCCCATGGGCGACACGAAAGCCTAGCATGGGTTCATATGACATCCCAGGGGTCAAAGTACCTAGCATGGGTTCATCTCATCCCAGGGGCTACAAAACAGCCTAGCATGGGTAGAATAATAAAGATGAATGAATATGAAAGCAAGAGAAGTAAAGAACGTAATATACATGGTTTCCCACATACAGAGAGAGAGTTTATTCACATTGGCTATTTCTCTTATATTGATTCCACAGTTGTTGTTATTATGTATGAATGATCATAAATGACACTAACAGGAGCATTGTACATAATTCCACATATGGCGTTTTCTTATAATTATTTCCATTGAAGTTCTTATGTATTGATGTAGTTTGATTATGGCCTTACATACTCAGTAATTTCTTCGTACTGAGCCCTCTTGGGGACTTACCTTACATGTTGCAGGTGCAGGCATTAGTAGACCTCTTCAGTAGGCTGTGGATCGTATACAGGTTTCTGGTGAGCTCCAGTTACTTCGGGGCTTCCCAAGTCACACGTGAACCCTAGGTTTTGGTATTATGTAAATATAGTATTGACATGGTCATGTATATGTAGAGGCTTTGTAGACAGTTGTGGGAAGACAAATGTAAGAGATGTATGTCCATGATGACTTAATGGCCTTGTCGGCCAAGTTTCACATATGTATATATTTAGTACATGTTTCACGAATTTCTCTATGAGCATGATAAGTTCTTACGTGGTAATGGTATTTCTTATGGCATCGAAAATAAGCAAAGATTGGTTCTCTCGGGTCTTATCGGCTTCGGGTGCCAATCACGCTTCAATGGGAAGTTGGGGTGTGACAAAAAATTTACAAAAAGGAAGAGAACAATGGATGATTTTGAAAACTACATAAGCGAGTCAAGTGTTGAGGAGAGCGACAGATTAGATAAGGGTGGTGATGAAGGCAATGAGTATGATGATCCTCTGTCCATTCCATTTTGTTCAATGACCCTTCATGCAGAAGAGTATGATGTTGCTATTTGACTGGATGAGGTTGGATCCTTTCAAGTAAAAATATCAGTTATGTCTAGGATGGAGTTGTTTTATCAATTTAAAAGGTTTTAGTTGATTAAAAACTGATGTGTAGGTTCACAAATTCTTGTTTTGTCCACTTTGAAAAAATTTCAGACCATTTCGAATTCCACGAATAATTGATCCATCATATGCTCCTCCGTTATCTCAGATATGATGAGCAGCCACATGAGATGTGTTTTTTGGTAAATGATATGCTAGCTTATCTTGACTTGAACGAGTTCGTTTTGATCACGGACTTATGATATTCATCATACCCCCTTGAATCTAAATTGTTAAAGGTGTATAAAGACAGCAAGGAGTTTTACAATAATGTTAGCCTAAATAAGAAAGTTACCCCAATAAACCTTTTCAATTTGGTTAAAGGTATGTAATGACCCTCCAGGTCATTTTCTATATTTCCTCACTATTTTGGAGTTTAAAGCTTTCCCATAGCTACTCCAATTCATTTTAGAGCCAATTCCCTATTTTAAAGTCTTCCCTGTTTAAATTTGGGTATCAGGCCTAAACTTTAGGTAAACGGCCTCGTATACAAATTCTGACAGTTCTCTTAGATCCAAAATGTCGACTTTAGGCTAGGGGGACCTTTGATTTGGGTCTCGAGGCTTTTGGACTCATTTTGGGCTATTGGGTGGATTGTAATAAAAATGACCATTAGATGTGGGATCTACTTTTCATCAAAACAACCTTGGATGGGAATTTTGATGGCGCCCTAGAGTCTGAAATACCGAATTTGGTAGGATAGCGTAGTCTATATGCGTTCTTGGGGTTCCAAATGAATCCCGAGGGCCCGATCGAAACTTAGCAAAATTTGCTAAGTACTGGTGTGACCGCTTAAGAGTCCATTGATCGCTAAAGTGGAGGTCGCTAAAATTTCCAATGGACTGCTTTAGCGAAAGCCCAGGTGTCCCCCCTCTATCGCTAAAGAGACATTCGACAGCTTAAGCGGTGCCTTACCGCTTTAGCAGTCATTTGGCTGCTAAAGTGGCTACTGCTGCTATTAATGGGGGAGACCCGACTTTTGGCTCATTATTTTCATTTCCAAGTCCATAAAACCCTAGAAAACATGTAAAATTATGGAGCTTGATCATAGGGTGACGGGAGTGAGTTGGAGACCTCGTTGTAGTCATTTTCCCATCATTTATTTCGTAATTTTTCATTAAATTCTTGATTAATTCTCCAATTTAAATTCAAATCCCTAATCCTTGGTGGGCTGATTTGAGGGTGTGTTTGTGCTCGGATTTCACTCATTCTTGAGGATAAATGATCCTTGAGCCTTGAGGGAGGTTTTGACGATTTCAAAGTTGTGATTCTACAAGCAGGCCCCACATGAGATTTTTTGCTCGACTTTGGACCTAGAGCATTTATATGCAATATGGGTATTGTTATTCCTATATTAAAGCATAAATTATTATTTTGATAGCGTGGCATCGTGCGGAGGCTTCTCGAAAGGGAAAATCTCCAATTTAGAGGACTTTCTCGGGCATTCTTCAGCGTCTAGGTAGGCTAGGCTTACTTTTCTCATAGATTGAGCTTTATTATGGTATAAATACACTATTATTATAGATTTGGGTTGGTATTTATGGCTTTGTCACATGTTTAGTGGAAATTGGAATGATTAGCCTATTAGAAAGCTGTTTTTGGTAGAAATTGACCTATTCGTCGTTTCCTTGAATTTAGTTGTTGACAAAGGCTCTATTTAGACACCATTGACACCTTGTAAGGGAACTTGGAGGCCTTAGTCTAGTTTTGGATAGAAATTACCTTAGAATGGACTTTTGGGGTTAATAGCGGACCCTATCGGCCCTCTTCTAGGTCAAATATCCTAATTAGTTCCTTGTAGACCTGGTAGGCCTTCTCTCATAACTTTACTTATATCCTTGAGCCTTAGGATGATTTGGGAATTTCCCTAATTTGTGGCTAGACTTGGTAGCCTGTAGTTCCTTTAAAGACCGGTTCGAGTCCAGCATTTTCTATTTACTTATAATACTACCTTACCGGTTTGAGTATGGCATCTATGATATGGTTATGGTGTTAAATACCGATTCAATTTTTGATATTACAAATCTGATTTGAGTCTGGTATTGCGTAGTACGAATGGTTTCATGGATATGAGATTAATGGTTGGTTACTTTATGCTTAAGGTATATAGATCTCCTCTTGATAGTACCCATCGGGATTATGGGGGCTCATTAGGTTAGTCTCTTCTTGTTTGTGCCTCCTGGGTTTATGGGGGCCCTATTAGGTTGTAGTTAGGATGATTTCCTTTGATATTATGTCTACTGGTATTTATCATCTATCAGCTAGAGCGTTACCTCAGGTTTGCCCCTTATCCCTTGACTTAGCTTACATTCTCGCATTCTATTATGCTTTTATTATGATTTAGCTCAGTCGGCCAACGATACTTACTTAGTACCCGTTGTTTTGGTACTTATACTACACTTCTGGATTCTTTTCTGATATAGCTCCGAGTACTAGTTGTCGTCGCTGATATTCCATCCAGCTTGCTTACAGGATCCGGAGATAGGGTGAGCTTTCAGAGTCGGAGCTGATCCCCTCTCCTTTCTTAAATTTTGGAAAGTCTTTATATTTGATACTATCTGTATATTGATACCACAAGTACTCTTATTCTTTTAATTAGTGGCTCTTGTACCTGCCTTACTAGGTCGTGGGATGCTTTTTTTGTTATTCCTCTTTTCCATTTGACAATTTATGGTTTTATTCATATCTATATTGCCTAAAACTTTATTGTATGTTTATTTTTTGATATTTATCCTATCTTCCGCCGTTTAGCCCATTACTTATTATTTCGGGCTACGGTTTGGCTTACCTACTGGTGGGTTATGGTAGGTGCCATCATGACTCCGAAAATGGGTCGTGACAAATTTGTATCAGATCCTAGGTTCATTAGTATTGTTGGTACAAGAGCAAGTGTCAAGTAGAGTCTCGCAGATCAGAACGATGATGTATCTTTTCTTTGAAAGGCTATAAGACATTTTTATGATGATTGCACTTTCTTTATTCATTTTTTGCATTGAGTCTATGTTGGTTTCTAAGGTTCTAATTGTTTCACTCTTTCATAGATGGTCAGGACCCACGCTACTACGGTCAGCGATGAGGATCCCAATTTTGCGGTTAGGGCACCTGCAAGAGGACGTGGCCGACCTAGAGGTTGAGGCCAGGCTAGATCTATAACCCCAGCTAGGGGTCCGGATAGGGAGCCATCACCAGACCCTGTTATTGCTCTTAAGGTAGAGATTCTGCCACCCTAGCCATTGGTTGACCGAGGGGCAGCCCAGGCTCGATCGAGGATTATTTCTTCTTCATTACTCAAAGATGTCTTGGTTTAGTTATTGGGATTAGTTGGTGGTGCACCATCTGATGGTTTACAGTCTGCCGATCAGAGTGGTATAGATGCAGAGGTACAACCTATAGCTGCAATTCCCAGATTTGAGATCCCTCCAGCATTGGTAGTTACTCAGCTGGTAGCTACCCAGCCAGCTATATCTGTGGAGGAGCAGAAGATGTTGGGTAGATTTTTTATATTGACCCCACCGAGGTTTATAAGGGCTCCAGGCGAGGATGCATTTGAGTTCTTGACTGCTTGAGAGGATAGGCTCCATAATTTGGGCCTAATTGAGGCTTGTGGGGTTGACTACACCACTTTTCAGTTGGACTCGACAACTAGACATTAGTGGAGAGGTTATCTTGATTCCAGGTTAGCTAGATCTCCCCCTACGACGTGGACTCAGTTCTTCGAGGCTTTTTTGGAGAAGTATATGCTTTGCAATCATCGTGAGCTCCTGAGGGATGACCCACTTACAGTAGGATTCTATATCAGTGGTTGAGTATGAGGAACAGTTTCATGAGTTGGCCATACATGCTACTGTGATCTTTCCTACCGAGTATGAGAGGATTCAGTGTTATGTTAGGGGACTGAGACTTTCTCTTAGCATGAATACTTAGTGTTTGGTTGCCGTTGGTAGGTCTTTTATTGAGATTTTTAATTATTCCTAGACCATAGAGGAGATGCATTACAAGGCCCAAGGGGGCAGCGATAAGTGACCACGTTATCAGGGCAGTTTCAGTAGGAGCCATAGTAGCTCACAGTTTAGAGGCACAGGTTCTCGGGTAGGAACCCTCCATATTTGTCTTATCAACATCGAGGTAAGTCTAATGGACCCGTTCAGGCGGCAATTCAAATTACTGACGGAGGTCAGTCTAGCTTCAATGATTAACATGGCTAGAGCAGTGGCCAGTCTTTGAGAGGAGCATATTCTGGGTCTTCCAGTTGAGGTGGCTATTCTGGGTCGGCCGGATCTTATGGTCAGGGTAGAGTTCCCTGGGCTTGCTATAGTTGTGGGGTTATTGGTCATTACCCCAGAGAGTGTCCCTGATGCCAGATGACTCAGCCTGCAGCGCAAAGTGTTCAACCAATCAGATTAGTGCCTCCTCCAGATAGGGGCAGTGCTCAGAGTCGCAAGAATTGTCCCTAGGGTTCTCGAGGAGGTTCTCAAGAAGGTAGGATGGGTGGTCAATCAGACGCCCAGCCAGGCGGCTAGTGAGGTTATTTATATGTTGTACCTGGTAGGCCAGAGGCAGAGTCTTCGAATGTTGTTATCACAGGTTTGATTTTAGTGTGCCATTGGCTAGCTATTGCCTTATTTGATCCGAGATCCATTTATTCATATGTTTATGCTTATTATGCACCGCGGTTAGAGTTGTCTATGGATCCTTTATTTGTGCCATTGCATGTCTATACTCCCGTGGGTGATTTTTTAGTAATGGATCGGGTTTATAGATTATGTGTTATGACCATTCAAGAATTTAATACTAGGGCTGATCTTATTGTTTTAGACATAGTGGACTTTGATGTTATTCTGGGTATGGACTGGTTATCTTCTTATCATGTGGTCTTGGATTATTTCACCAAGATCGTTACCTTATCCATGCCTGGCGTACCCTCGATTGTGTGGTAGGGTTCTTTTAGCCACTCAGTGATGGGGATTATATCTTATGTTCGGGATAGGATATTGGTGTCGAGGGGTTGAAATTCTTATCTTTCTTATATTCATGATGTTAGCATGGAGAGTCCTTCGCTTGATTCTATTCTTATAGTTTGAGACTTTTTTGATGTTTTCCCTACCGACCTGCCTGACCTGCCTCCTGAGCGCAATATTGAATTCTTTATTGATCTTAAGTCGGGCACCTGACCTATTTTTATGGCTCCTTACCATATGGCTCCTCCCTATCTTAAAGAGCTAAATTCTCAGCTTCAGGATCTTTTGGGTAAGGGTTTCATTAGGCCTAGTGTATCTCCTTGGAGAGATCCTATCCTGTTTGTAAAGAAAAAGAATGGTTCCATGCATATGTGTATCGACTACAGGCAGCTGAATAAGGTGACAGTGAAGAATAAGTATTCTATACCTCATATTGATGATTTATTTGACCAGCTTTAGGGTATGGTAGTTTTCTCTAAGATTGACTTGAGATTCGGATATCATCAGTTGAGGATTCGGGCTGAGGACATCCCTAAGACAGCCTTTAGGACTCGCTATGTCCATTATGAGTTCCTGGTGACGTCTTTTGGGTTGACTAATGCCCTAACACATTTATGGATTTGATGAACTATATTTTTAGGCCGTATTTAGACTCCTTCATGATTGTGTTTATTGTTGACATATTGGTGTATTCGAGGAGTAGGGAGGAGCATGAGAAACATTTAAGGATTGTACTCCAGACTTTGAAAGATCATAGGCTTTTTCCCAAATTCTCAAAGTATGAGTTTTGGCTCGATTCTGTTTCCTTTCTAGGGCATATGGTGTCTAAGAATAGGATTATAGTGGATTCGATGAAGATTGAGACTATTCGTGATTGGGCCAGACCTACATCACCGACTGAGGTTCATAGCTTTATTGGTTTGGTAGGTTACTACAGACGATTTGTTTAGGGCTTTGCTTCAATTACAGCTCTTATGACCAGACTAAATATGAAAGAGGTCCTATTTTAGTGGTCGAAAGAGTGTGAGTTGAGGTTTTTAAAGCTCAAGAGCTTGCTCACTTCAGCTCCTGGTTTGGGTTATGTTTTGATGCAGCAGGGTTGAGTTATTGCTTATGCATCGAGGCAGCTAAAGGTTCATGAGGGCATCTACCCACCCACGACTTGGAGTTGGCGGCGATTATTTTTGTGCTTAAGATTTGGAGGCATTACTTGTATAGTGTTTGCTGTGAGATCTACACTGATCACTGTATTATTCAGTATATTATGACTCAGAGGGAGATTAATTATAGGCAACACAGATGGATTAATTTGTTGAAGAACTATAATATCCCTATTTTATACCATCTGGGCAAGGCAAATGTGGTAGCAGACGACTTGAGCTGAAAGGCGGTAAGTAGGGGTAGCTTGGCTTCTATCCCAGTCTCGGAGTGGCCGTTGGCTTTGGATATTTAGTTCTTAGCCGACTTGATGGTTTGAATTGACATCTCAGACTCCAGGAGGATCCTTGCTAGTGTTGAGGCTAGATCTACCTTGTTTGAGTAGATTTGGAGCCACCAGTTTGAAGATAGTACACTTTGCGGCATCCGTGATCAGATTCTGAAGGGTGTGTCAAGTCGAGCTACCCTAGATTAAGAGGGCATTCTGAGATTTGATGGTCGTATTTATGTTCCAAGAGTTGGGAACTTGATTCAGCTGATATTGTGGGAGCCGCATAGCTCCAGATATTCTATTCAACCTGGGACAGCTAAGATGTATAGAAACTTGAGATAGTATTACTGGTGGAGTGACATGAAGAGAGATATAGCAAACTTTGTAGCTCGTTGCCTATATTGTCAGCAGGTAAAGGCCAAGCACCAGAGATCGGGTGGATTACTTCAGAGGCTACCCATTCTTGAATGGAAGTGGGAGTGCATTACTAAAGACTTTGTGACTGGTTTTCCTCATACTCCCATGGTTCTAATAGTATTTTGGTCATGGTAGATTGATTGACCAAATTGGATCATTTTATCCCGATTCAAATTTTCTTCAGTGCCGAGAGGTTAGCTCGTATCTATGTGCGTGAGATAGTTTGCTTTCATGGAGTGCTAGTGTCCATTATTTCAGACAGAGGCTCAGTGTTCACTTCTAGCTTTTGGAGGACTTTTCAGAAGGAGATGGGCACTCAGGTTGACATTAGCACCGCATTCCATCCCTAGACTGATGGTTAATTGGAGCAGACTATTCAGGTTCTTACAGATATGCTCCTCGCGTGCGTTATGGACTTTGGAGGTTAGTGGGAGCAACACTTAGCCTTAGCAGAGTTCGCTTACAATAATAACTACCATTAGAGTATTAAGATGGAACCGTTTGAGGAATTATATGGTAGATGTTGTTAATTTCCGATTGGCTAGTTTGAGACTTCTGAGGTTAGTCCCCGCGGTACTAATTTGCTTTGTGAGTTCTTGGACAGGGTGTGGGTGATTCAGGATAGGTTAAGGGCATCTCAGAGTAGACAGAAGAATTACACTAATTTTCGACTTCGTCCCTTGAGGTTTGGAGTTGGTGACCAAGTCTTCCTTTGGGTATTGCCTATGAAGGGCGTGATGAGGTTTAGAAGGAAGGGCAAGCTCAGCCCCAGGTAGATTAGACCATTTGAGATACTCCAATCAGTTGGAGTATGGCTTATGAGTTGACCTTGCCCCTGGATTTTGTAGCTATTCACCCAGTTTCCCTTGTCTCCATGTTACGACGTTATATCCGTGATGAGTCTCATGTGCTTCGGTGGGACTCAATTCAGTTAGACGAGAGATTGACCTTCATGGAGGAGCCAGAATCCATATTGGCTAGGAATATCAGGCGGTTATACTCTAGAGAGATTCCAGTGGTTAAGGTTTAGTAGAGACACAGCCCAGTTGAGGAGTCTACCTGGGAGATCGAGAGTGAGATGCAAACACAGTATCCCCACCTGTTTGAGCCTACAGGAACATCTTTACCCATTACTTTTGCGGATGAAAGTCCTTTTAGTAGTGGATATTGTAATAACCCTCTAGGTCATTTTCTACATTTTCTCACTATTTCGGTGTTTAAAGTTTTCCCATAGCTGCCTCAAGTCATTTATGACTTGCTAGTGCTGATAGTTTAGATACCGTGCAGTTCATTTGGCTTTTAGAGCCAATTCCCTATTTTAAAGTCTTCACTGTTTAGATTTGGGTATCAGGCCTAAACTTTAGGTAAACGACCGAAAGTTGAGGTATTAGGAGATGTGGGGTATGGCTGTGGCTTCATCGGAGAGATAGTTCTGTAACACATTTTGGTAGCATGAGATATGCCCTTATATATGTACACTCTCCCTATTTTTATCCTATATTATTGGTGGATATTGATTGATTAAGTCTATCGTATCAGTGAGTCTTCTTCATAAATGACTTCTCTTTTGGGTTGATCAAGAAATAAATAGTATTGACTCACCTAGATTGATGTGCCTACCCTGTATTTGGTAAATTTGTTGACCTTTGTGTTAGGTATCCTGATAGGATAAAGTGCTGTAATTGCGGGTTATAGATTATTTAGGAAATCTTGGGTAGTTGGGGTGGTGGTTCTCGCCATCACTTTGGATTAAGGTCGGTTATTAACGATGCTTGTTGAGTACACGTGGTTTTTGTACTCACTCTTGCTTTTCTTTCCTTTTTCTTATTTTTTGCACCCCGTGCAGGTATTGGATCGAGTAACAGTTTGTATATTATTTTCTTCTAGTATTAGCATTTGTAGAGATTGAGGTAATAGCTGATGGACTTTGAAGTTATCAAATCTCTCCTCTCTTATCTTGTGCTTATTCTCAAATTTAAGATATTATAGATTATTAAATATTATTCTATTTTAGAGGCTTGTACTAGTGACAATCAGACCCTGGATATATCTTGTATCATTAGTTCTTCTATAAATGTTTTGGGATTTGTCTATTTTTTCTGCTTTCGCTTTTGATTCCCTTTAATTCTTATTCTTTAGGTTGGGTTAGGTTTACTTGTGTGGAGGGTGTGACAAGTGCCATCAAGTGCCTATTTTGGGTCATGACGAATTGGTATCAGAGCCCCAGGTTCATTGGTCTTATTAGTACAAGCCAAATTTAGTAAAGTCTTGCAGATCGGTGCAGAGACGTCTGTTATCTATCTTCAAGAGGCTACATGACTTTAGGAGGAATCCATTTCTTTATTCTTTGTCGAGTGTTCATAGCTTTGTATAACTCAGAATCTCTTATTCACTCTCTCTCAGATGGTGAGCATGCATTCTTTTTTAGCCAGATATTAAGAGGCCGCGCCTTTGGTACGCAGTAGGAGCAGGTTTCGAGGCAGAGGTTAGATCAGGATATCCAGTCTAGCTAAAGGTTAGGTTAGAATTGCCTCTTCAGGTTTTAGGGTTGCTAGTGTTAGTAGTTCTAGTGAGTTAGGGGGTTGAGGCCAATGCAGACACCACTCGTGATCATACCTATGCTTGAGGATTATTTGGTTAGAGTGTTGGGTTTCCATCGGAGGGTGGCTTCTATTTTGGTTCAGCATGCTACTTTGAGGCTTCAGACTCCAGATATACATGTGAATACTACGGGTTCTCCTAATGTTGATGAGCTATTACCAAGGATTGCTCCACATCCAGTGACTTTTCCCTTTATGTCCATGGAAGGATACATTAGGTATGTAGAGTTCATGAGGACAGGTCCACCTTATTTTGATGGAGATCCTAGGTTTGATGCTTACATGTTCTTGCTTGGTTGCCGTGAGAGGTTACACAGGTTGGATTTAGTGGATTCTAATAGAGTAAACTTCACTTTCTTTCAGCTCTGCAGGCCAGCTAGACAGTGGTGGAGGACCTTTGTAGAGGGTAGACCAGTTGGATCACCTTCTCTTTATAGGATCAGTTTGCTTGAGTGTTTATAGGGGAGTTCATGTGGAGATATAAGATACTTAAGGGCCAGAGGGCCTAGGGATTTGATAATCATAATGATATGCATGATGGAGGTCAGGATCTTCATGGTTCTTCTTGGAAAGAATTAGATAAGGGTGGTCCTTGGGGTTCCTCAGGCCTAATTCAGCGGGCTCTGGCTTCTTTGAGTTGCTTCTTATGTGGGGATCTTGGGCACTATAGGAGGGATTGCCCACAACTTAGACAGGAAGATGCTTTATCAGTTTCTTCGAGAGGTGATATGTCTCAGTATCAGGTTCTATCGGGTGGACACGAGGAAGGAGTTTCTAGTATAGTAGCCACAGGTATGGTTTTAGTTCGTCTTTGATCTATCTTGGTAGTATTTGACAGTGTTCCTTTATTCGTCTTTATGTTTATTTATTCTGCATTAAGCCTTGATATAATTCATGAAATTTGCTGGGTTTACTGATATTGCTATCCCGTAGATAATTCCTTAGTGGTGGATCAGGTGTGTAGATCCTATATTGTAACTCACTTAGAATGCATAGCCGGATTAGGTTATCTTGAGTTTTGTGGATTTTGGTGTAGTTGGGTATGATCTCTTTGAAGATTATTTTATGGACTAGTGGTGGACCAATTGTGAGTTTTGGCATATTCAGATTATAGAGGGTAATCCTGAGGTTCAATAGAGAGTTGTGGGTCAGTTGGGATCGAGAAAATGATTTGATTATTAGGATGGCAAGTTGTGAGTAAAGAAAATTACAATTGGAAGGATTGTATAAAATTGCCTGCAAGTGTTAATGTCAGTGTGTGTGCATGAGTTAGTTGTTTTAGAGGGTCACTTCGATGTATCTGTGGTATGGGTTAATGTCGTATTGACGATATCAACTTCGTGGGATGACTAGTGGTACTTATTAGATTGGGCAAGTAGACCTTGTGATGGGTCGAACTTGATACAACCAACTTGGAAGGATTGGAATTGAAGAATTCTAGTTGGATAAGGGATGGTTTTTAGGCATTTATGCCTTGCGTATTGTTACTTCCTTAGTGAAAGGCCTTGCTTGCATGATTGGATTTTATAGTATTGAGGCACTCCTCGGTTAGGGTTTTAGCTTATAAGGAATCCTTGCTTTAATTCTGAAAGAGTTTCAAATAGAACTGAAAATTTTATGGTGGAGTTGCTCCTTAGTAGCTAAGTAACTTGGTGGAATATTCTTACTTATAAGCTTTGATTAGAGTATGTGTTATTCTCCGTGGACTTTATGATAGGGAATGTTGAATGAGAATTGAGTTAGTTTAAGTTGTACCTTATTAGTCCATGACCCTTGTGTTAAAGAATATTGAATGGAAAAAGAGTTAAGGAAAAAGATAAGGATTTTTGTGTATAAGGAATTTTTTATATTCAAAGTTTAGCCATGGGCTTGAGATAGAAATTCAAAGTCCTGATAGTGTGGTTCATCAGTAGCTTATGCAGAGTTTAGCGGTGATTTTCCCGAGTTTGATTTGTGAGTTAGGAATCCACCAAGGAGAGATAGTGGTTGTTGGACTTCTTCTATGGTTTGATTTTTCCTGTTACGATGGGTTGCTCATTTGTGCGGAATTTGAAAGACTCCTTGTTCTACCAAATATTGAGGGCTTCGAGTTATTTGATGGCTTTTGGATATTGAGGGTTGCACGTGTTATGATGAGTATCTTAAGTATTCGATGTCATTTAGAGATTTTATATCTATAGTATATAGAGTTTTATGATGATTCTCGATTGCCTCAAGGATTAAGCGTAAGGATTTGACTATGGAATAGTGATTTAGTGTGCCAAGTGTGACTTTTGAGGTTTTGTATGATGTTGATACCAAATTCCGACCTAGTAGCTTTCGCCGGAGCTATAGTACAATTTGATTTGATAGTCATAGTATCGGCCTTAGGTATGTTGGTTCAGTATTTTGGTGGGAAGTTATATGGTTTTACAAGTTCATTGGCATTTTATGGTTCTGAGAGTGATTCTTGGCTTTGTGGTGCAGTCAACGCCTTGTGGTGTCTTGGTCAGGTTTAGATTAGTCGGGCTTTTTGGAACCTCTATTATGTTTGATTCAGTTTTTAGGTATAGAGGGAGTTCGTTAATTAAAGGGTCTCGACTTCATTGAGAAATTTGGTCTTAGATGCTAGTGTTGTGATCTTGTGAGTTATTATGTGATAGATTTTTGATTTTATGGTAAGGCCAGTAGATCTATAGTTGTGACTCCTTGTTGGAGTGCTTGCTTGATGTTCTCGAGGGTGCTATTTTGGCATTTTCTTACTTGTACGTTTGAGGATGAACGTGCATCTTAGTAGTGGATACTATAATGACCCTCGTACTAGTTTTTAGAATTTTCTACATTTTGACCATTTTGACCATTTTGACCATTTTGACCCTCCTCGAGTTGCTTTATCTCATTTACGAGTTGTAGGGATGGTTGAGACGGTCCCTAATGCGTTCAGAAGTGTTTTATATGAAATTGTGGGTTTGATCATCCTTAAAGGGATTAGTTTGACTTCGGTTAACATTTTGTGATCTGAGCTTTGAATGATGATTCTAACAGTTTCATTAGATCTGAAATGTCAGTTTTGGGTTAGTAGCGTGGTTAGTTCGGGTTTCGAGCCTTTTTTTTACATTTTGATGTCTTAGACGGGAACTAGTGAAATAGCCTAACAGGGGTCCTGGGGGGTTAATTTGTTGTAAATGATCTTTATTCATAAATTGAATGGTTCCATTTAGTCTGAAACGTCGAAAATAGTCTAGTAGCATTATTGGTTTGTTTCTATGGGGTCCCGAACGAATCCTGAGGGTCTGTTCAGAGAGTTTTGACTTGTGTATTTTGCTGCTTTCAGTTGTCTCCTGGTGAAGGGACCTTCTTCATCGTGATCACGAGGCTTAAGGGCTCGACTGCGATGTGTTGTTGTCTTGGTCATCACGATCGCTATTGTGGGGACCACGATCGCCAAGAGTAGTTGGTGGGCAGGGTCATTTTTGGTCATCGCGACCGCGACTGGACCCTCACAACCACGATGGGTCTGGGTCGGTTAACCTCGTGATCGCATAGTTAGTTGTCGCGATCAAGTGGTTAGTTTCCGCGATCGCGATGAGGGGTTTACTTGGGCACATATTAAATTTCCTTTTCGTCATAAAACCCCCAATTCTCCATTTTTGGACCTAGAGAGCTCGTATTAGGGCGATTTCAAAGGAGTTTTCGAGATTTCTTCCATGGGTATGTTTCTAGATCTCTATTCCATCATTTCTCAATGATTTCTTCACTAATCCATCTTCAAATTCTTGATTTTAAACATGATTTTTAGGAGTTTTACCGGTAAAACTTTAAAATGGTTTTTCTTTGATTTGAACCTTGTTTTTAACTCAGTTTCGTGTGAGTTTTCAACCATAGACTCTAATGATTATGGATAACATTATTCTTAAATAAAATTCCAATCTTACCTTTGTGTTTTCGGAAATGATTTTTAAAGCAAATTTTGGATCCGAAACAAATATACTTGATATGTATTTCGTTGTACTCCTTTTGACTCGTAGATGTCATATTTTATTAGATTGGACGTGTTTGGCGTTGATTCGACGGAGTTGAGATTTCGGTTGAGGCTTTGATTGATGTTTGGGCTTGCGGATATTCTTTCAAGGCAAGTTAAGATGTACCTTGACTTTCTCTAAAGTGCTTATGTGTTGTATGTTTGTAATTTGTGAATCGCTTAGAATTAAGGGTCCCGCTTAGGTGAAATGGCAAGCATCTCCGTAGATACCAGAGTCTTTTGGTGGATTGTAGTTCGATTATTGCTTTTCTTAGTTAATATTACTAGTAAATATCCTTAGAGTAGAATATAGATAGATAACTTAGTGATCTTGAATAATTGATATTGGGTGACTATTTTAAAGCTTGAATCTTGTTTAGTGGATTTTATTGTGATGATAGGGGATTAGCGACCTTTAGAGAATACTTAGAGTATAAATGGGCTTGTAATAGTGGATGAGACTTATCGTATGGAATAAGCTAGGTTTGGGTAGTTTCGCGATATATTATTATTGGGATTGTTGTTAATTTTGTGTTGCCCGTGTGGGGGCTCATGTGAACATTATTATTGACTTGAGAAATTATTTATTATCATGTTCCCGAGTAGGGGAGGGAGGTATTTTATGCATATTATTACTGATTTGGATTATATATTGTGGTGATGCCTGAGTGGGGGCTTGAGTCGATATTATTGGCTATGATTGTGCATTTAATTGCCATATTTATTATTGTGTCATCGAGTAAGGGCTTGACTTTTTATCATAGACCATGTTAGTGTATTAAATTGTCTTTATCATATTGATGATACTAGAATGAGGGACTTTAAATGTTATTACTGATGTCTTGCATGACTATTCTTTCTAGTGGTGCCGAGGGAGGGCTGATATCATGAATTATTGACACATTGAGTTGATTCTAAGATCACCTTTTACATGTATTAAATGCATTATCATCTTTATACTGATTGATTATGAGCATTATAGCCTTATTTCATACATACATATTCATGAGATATTGGTACCACTGAGAAATACTTTATAAAACCCTTGATCCTTGAATAATAGCCAGAGAGGTGAAAGGGAAACTTTATGAGTCTTGATATTTGAACATAAGCCAGAGAGGTGGATTGAGATTATGAGAAAGTATACGGGTTACGAACCCCCCATGGGTCCTATCTTGGGAGCGTTGTGGCTTAGTAGGTGTATACAGAAAGTTGTGAGATAACTTTCAAATATTTATTATCATCACAACATTGCATTGCATCACTTGCATTGCATTGACATTCCTTGGTATGGTTTGGTATTTTATTAGTGTTTATTCATGCATTATATTATCGTGATTGAACCTTGTTTGTGATATTGTGT
Source organism: Capsicum rhomboideum (assembly GCA_031232105.1). Taxonomy (NCBI): domain Eukaryota; kingdom Viridiplantae; phylum Streptophyta; class Magnoliopsida; order Solanales; family Solanaceae; genus Capsicum; species Capsicum rhomboideum. The sequence goes on from CP124712.1 coordinate 15,989,591, forward strand.
TTGAGCATTCATTTCATTTTATTAGATTATCTTATATCATCTTATATTGGTTGGAATGTTGAAGTATTAGGTGACGTGGGGTATGGTTGTGGCTTGATCGGAGAGATAGTTGTGTAGCACCTTTTGGTAGTATGAGATACACCCTTATTTATGTACACTTTCCCTATTTTTATCCCATATTATTGGTTGATTATGATTGATTAAGCTTGAAATATCATACTAGTGAGTCTTCTTCATAAATGACTTCTCTTTTGGGTTGATCAGTAAATAAATAGTGTTGACACATATAGATTGATATGCCTACTCTGTATTTAGAAAATTTGTTGTGTTGGGTTACCCTGATAGGCTGAAGTGCTGTAATTGCGGGTTATAGATTGATTGGAAAATCTTGGGTAGTTGGGGTGGTGGTTCTCTCCATCACTTTGGATTAGGGTCGGTTATCGATGATGCTTGTTGAGTGCACATGGTTTTTGTACTCACCCTTTTCTTATTTTCTGCATCCCGTGCAGGTATTGGACCGAGTAGCAATATGTAGATTTTTTTCTCCAGTGTTAGCATTTACGGAGATCCAGGTAGTGACTGATGGACTTCGGAGTTACCGAATTTATCCTCTCTTATGCTTATTCTCGCATTTAAGATACTATAGACTATTCGATATTATTCTGTATTAGAGGCTTGTACTAGTGACAACCTGACCTGGGATGTATCTTGTATTATTAGTTCTTCTATAACTGTTTTGGGATTCGTCTATTTCTTCTGCTTCCGCTTTTGATTCCCTTTAATTCTTATTCTTTGGGTTGGGTTAGGCTTACTTGTCCGGAAGGTGTGACAAGTGTCATCACGTGCCTATTTTGGATCATGACATCTAATTATTTATTCAAGCGGTAGATCCCAAAGATAAATTTATAAATTAACTAAACTAAAAATATAAATAAAATAGCTAATGAATAATTAACCAAGAAAATAGTGAATTCTTACATAATCAATGGATGAATCGATCTAGGATTATGGTTTCACTAACAATCATGTTTAGTATCAATTTTACCCACTTATTTTATTATCTAGCTGTTGATTTACAGGGTTGATTTTATAATTAGGGAATGGTCATCCTCTAATCGTCTATTCAAACTAGTCTCACAGCTCCATCGTTGAGTGGGAATGTGAGAATCTAATTCAAACAAATTTACTTATCTTCCTATTTTATAACCAAGTAAGGCGATCTAGGTATATTTCTATCCTAGCCACAAATCAATTTCATATTTTACTAAAGATGAGATCTTACTCCATATATTCTTCATTCTATATCTCAGTTCCCTTGGTCAGTTCACTTTGGAATTATAATTTATTTTAATTGTTGCAAATCATTTAAATAGTATGCTCAAAAATATAAGAACAACCAAATATGATAAACAAACAAATAAAATCAAGAGTTACTAAACAGTTATTTAATTAGCTACCATAATCCTAGAAAGAGAAGCTTAACTCCACATAGACATGAAGCAATTTTAACAAATCATCGAATAAAAAACATAAAATTAAATAAATAAAGAGAAAAAAAGATATAACCAATTTTCTCCTTCCTCCACGGTAACTTCTTTCTCTCTCTGGGTCAAATGTTCTGTAGAACATGAATTTATGCAATATTTATAGGTGTAGGAAAAAGCCCCAAGTAAAATTAGTGAATCTAAAATGGACTTGGAAAATTAAAAGCGGGCTCCTCCTCCTTTGTGACACGTCGCAAACTCGGATATGCACTGGATGCCAGGTTTCGATTTACGCCTCAAATCCTTTTAAAGGGTCTCATTTGATTATTTTATTAAATTTATTCCATTAAGCTGTCTGCTTGATTTCCTTCTATAATCTTTCGTCTTCAATTCCTTTTGGCTCCAAATCTCTTCATCTTCACACCATTTTAATCATACTCATCAAAATATAATATTAAGCATAATCCATAAAATCAGAGCTAAACAAAAGACAAATAAACATAAAATGTGAGGCAAATAATGACTAAAAATATATATATTTGGCCTTACATCACCACCCCACACTTATACTCTTGCTTGTCCTCGAGCAATCATTAAAGCTCATCACAATAAATCAAACTAGGAACACCACTACTTTGATTGATACAAGCAATCAGGCCATATAGCAATTCAAAACATCAAGTACACTTTCCGATCATTATGCAAGAAATACAAACAAACAACAAACTTCTAACCTCCTAACCTCAAAGACGGACTATAACTTATTAAATTTAAGCTCTCTCACCTACTCTGTCAAAGAAAGCTAATAACATCACCTACATATCATGAAAAAAGTGTCCTCACAAGAAAAAATAGTCCACACACTCAATTCAACTATTGAATATAATTTAAGGACTTAGCATCAAAGAACAACTCTCACACTCACAAAAGAATTCACATGTATACACAAAGAACCATAACCTTGACCATTATGTACATCTCCACTAATTAAACATGCTCGAATAGAATCAAATAGGACTCAAATGGGTTGTAATGTTGGCTAAGGGATGAGTAGGAAAATTGTATAATAGTGACTTACACTTCCCTAAGCACATTACACTTTTTTAGACTTCATCACTCATTATTTTATTCTCTTTATTTTTATCCCTCTCTTCATCAATTATTTCACTAGTAATATCATCATATCAAGAATGCTCCAATTATTTTTTTTCTCAAACAATTTTCTCTTCTTTTTTTTCATGTCACATTCTTTCAAAGAGGGCCTTTTCATCACTTTGCAACTATCATTGATTACCTTTTACACTCAATTATTCTTTTTCTTCGGATCTAACAATTATAACTAGTCTATGCTACAGTGCTCAAGGAAGCATGATGCAAAAACTAAGGATTCAACAAAACAGTCAAGGAAAAAATATGGCTACCAACAAAAAGGCTACAAGCTCAAAGGGGCTAACTATTGGTAACAATAGCTAAAAAGGCTAAAATTTCACAAGACAAACAGAGCAACACTTTTTATTTTGCTTCAATAACATACAGGGCAAGGTCTAGACTAAGATGCAAAATATGAAATATATGCAAAACCTCACCACACTTGGCACAAGTATGACTCAAGATGGATCAATTCCACTTCTAAGACAGAAAGTATTATAGCGAACTATAAAATAAGAAAAAGCTATATACAGAGCCACAACCATAATCCTAGGTGTCAATAAATTTGTTATTTTATTTACACTCAAGCACTCATAGGAAAGTACATACTCAAGATCAGGCCTAAATTGTCACTATCACACGTGTAAAAATGTGGCCTTTTCTTTCTCTCCAAAAAAATAAAAAATAAAATTTACTCCTAAATAATAAAAGATACTCGGTTCAAACAGACCCTCCTCCAAAAAGAACCAAAAAGAAAAATCAAGGAGTGGGCGAAGTATGCTCTAATAAAAACTAAAAAACTAAAAACCAACAAAAACTAATCTAATCTAAAGAATAAAATAAAAATCTTTTTGTGTTTTTTAAACTTTTTCAAAAAAAAAATCATTTTAAGCGAGAAACTAAAAAAATAAACACATCCTATAGCATACTTCACCCTAAATAAATATTGAAAAACATCCCATCCCACACTTAAAATCATGCTTTGTCTTCAAAGCAATAAATAAAGTAAAACAAGGGTTAAAGATACTCCCTGAGGTCCTCTAGGGCCTAGTTAGAAGCATGTTTCCTCACTTTGTATCATGGATCATATGCACGCCACACTTAAGCTTAAACATGCTCCTTAGATCCCAATTTGGGTACTCAGACTTTCTCTAAATCTGTAAAAATAAAAACAACAAAAAAAATTGATACTATAAAATAAATAAAAAGAATAAAATAAGAAGCTACACTACTAATTGGGTTGCCTCCCAACAAGTTCCTTATTTAACGTCGCAACACGACACCATTAAGCTCACCACTTTTCCCTCCACTTTGAGGATATGAATTGCACCCCTAACTTTACATCCAATTTTATGCTCCGCTAAAGTGACGGTGTTATAAAATGAAGGAACCAAGAAATAGATGTAGCATTTTACACATCTTGACCCTTAAGTGAGGAATTTCATTTTGTCTTTGTGGAATGACAAATTTTAGAATGGAGGGGCCTTGTTCCTCATTTACACACTCATCCACTAGTTCAGATGACTTGATTCTCATGTTATCATCCAAACATAATGTAGGAAAATGTGTTGAATGAGGTCCAACATGCCTCAACTCCAAAATAGCATTATTTACGACATTCTCACTTTTGTACTCCTCCTCAACATCACACTAAGGAATAGAGCATAGTTGAATATTTGGAATTCCTCTTTTTACTCCACTAGTTTGTCAGTATCCATAACAATTGATGATTGGACATCAGATGCCTCAACCTTTTTGTTCAAGTGAGCCTCAAAGTCATGAATATCTTAGCCAAATTGGTCTATCTGTTGAATGATATCAACCCTCCCTTCTCTCAGTTGTGTTGCCATGTTTGTAAGACTATCATGAAGAAACTTGTGAAATTTCATTTGTTGCGCTTGTTCCCTTAGCCAAGATTGGCTCACTATGTCTACTTCCTAATAGCTTTCTCCTAGTCGAGACTTCGCTTCTTCTACTAGAGGTTTGTCATGTGTGTTGGCTAGGACTGTTACTTGCTAATCAACATAAATTTCAGTCATAGCCTGTAACTCTTTAAGGTGGGAATGCATTCTCTCCATGTCTTCTCGTTGTTCTGTTGGCTACTCCTGTAGATGTGCTTGATTATCTTGTATTTGATTCACCATATTAATAAGATGAGCATCATGATCCGCATCTTTCAATTCAATATACCTGCCAGTATCACAAACAACATTAGAATTTTTATAGGGGTTTAGGGGAGGGGAATAAGAGTTAGGACAACCATTCCAATGGCCATTCTGACCACCACATATATGACATACATAGCATTCAAAATATTGGGTAGGTGTGCACAACTCGATCTTTTGAAGATTATAACAATCGTTGTCCAAGTGGCGTCCTCCACAATATTGATAAGGATATCCATCACCCAAATAAATTTATCCCAATCTGTCATGTAAAGAAGAGTACCAAAATCTTGAAAGAAAAAGAAATATTTGTACAAAACATAAAATATGTACAAATATTCAAATAAATAAAAATAAAAAGTCTAGTGTAGATAAACAATTAATTTCTAAGTCCCCGACAATGGTGCCAAAAACTTATTGCGTCCAAACATACACACAAGTGTATGTGGTCATACAAGTAATATAGTGGCTCTTGCGAGCCAGATATCAAACCCACAGGGACTTGTGATTTAACTGTTTACTTCATTAGACTAATTCTAATTATTTATTCAAGCTTTAGATCCCAAAGATAAATTTATAAATTAACTAAACTAAAAATAAAAATAAAATAACTAATTAGCACGTAACCAAGAAAAGAGTGAATTCTTACTCAATCAATGGATGAATCGATCCAGGATTATGATTTCCCTAACAATCATGTTTAGTATCAATTTTATCCTCTTGTTTGATTATCTAGGTTTTGATTTACGGGGTTGATTTTATGATTCGGGAATGTTCATCCTCTAATAGTATATTCAAACTAGTATCATAAAGACATCGTTGAGCGGGGATGTGAGAATCTAATTCAAACGCATTTACTTATCTTTCCATTTGATAACCAAGTAAGACGATCTAGGTATATTCCTATCCTAGACACAAATCAATTTCTTATTTTACTAAAGAAGAGATCTTACTCCATATATTCTTCATTCTATCCCTCAGTTCTCTTGGTCAGTTCACTTTGGAATTATAAATTTATTTTAATGATCGCGAATCATTAAAATAGTATGCTCAAGAATATAAGAACAACCAAATATGATAAGCAAACAAATAAAATCAAGAGTTACTAAATAATCATTTAATTAGCTACCATAATCCTAGAAAGAGAAGTTTAACTCCACATAGATATGGAGCAATTACAACAAATCATCCAATAAAAAACGTAAAATTAAATAAATAAGGAGAAGAAAAGATGAAACCAATTTTCTACAGCCTCCATGGCGGCTCCTTGCTCTCTCTAGGTCAAAAGTTTTGTAGAAACTGATTTTATAGAATATTTATAGGTGTAGAAAAAAGCCCTAAATAAAATAATTGAGTTTAAATTGGACTGAGAAAAATAAAATGTGGGTTGCTCCTCCTCTGTGACACGCCGTAAACACGGACAACCACTGGATGGCAGGCATCAATTCATGCCTCAAATCCTTATAAAGGGTCATATTTGATTATTTCATTAAATTTATTCCATTAAACTGCTTGCTCAATTTCCCTCTATAATATTCCGTCTTCAATTCATTTTGGCTCCAAATCTCTTCATCTTCACACCATTTTAATACTACACATGAAAATATAATATTAAGTATATTCTATAAAATAAATGCTCAAACAAATATAAATAAAAATACTAAATGTGAGGCAAATAATGACTAAAAATATATATTTTGGGACTCACATCGCTAATCGCTTGAGCTTAATGCTCATAAAAGCTCATATAAGCCTAAGCATTAAGGGTTCCATCCCTAACACTGAAAAGATCAAAGCTTACATGAAGGTAATTGATGAATAATTTGTAAGCTCTGACAAGGTTTTGGTCAACACCCTTATAAAGAGGCTCTCAAGCATGTCATTTGATAGAAGTCATACAGTGTGTGAACACATTATGGAGATGAGAGATATTGCTGCTAAACTCAAGTTTCTTGAGGTTGATATGTCTGCACTATCTCTTGTACATTTTATTCTCAACTCTTCCTGCGGAATATGGTCCTTTCAAGATATCTTATAACACACATAAATATAAATGGCCAATCAATGAACTATTGATCATGTGTGTGCAAGAAGATGAGTGGTTGAAATATGAGATACCTGAAAGTGCTAATTTGGTGACTCACTATAAGAGAAATGCAATGAAGAACAAAAGTATTCCTATGAAGAAGAAAGGCATTCTTGACAAAGACTCTTCCCATTTCTGCAGAAAGAAGGGACACTAGAAGAAAGATTGCCTGAAATACAAGAAATGGCTTGAGAAGAAAAAGGTAATTTTACTTTTGTATGTTATGAATCAAATTTCGTTGAGGTTTCTGATAATACATGGTGGATCAATTCTGGTTCCATAACTCATATTGCTAAAACCATGCAAGGTTTTCTAACTCTAAGGAAGTCGATGTGAAGTGAACAAAATATTTATTCTGGAAATAGGACGAAAGCTAATGATACCCATAAACATTTCCAGAATAAATATGGGTAGATGCTATAACATACAAAATGTAAGCGTTAAAACGGGTTAACTAAAACATACGCGTTAGAGTTAAAAGAAATATAACATCTAAAACATACAAATATAACATCTACGCATTAAAAGAAAGCTAATGATACCCATATCGACTATTTTTAAGACTGGTCCAAAACGGATTCGAAAAATGGATTCGAAAACGAAAGGAGTAATACCAAAATTTTATTTTAGAAACACATTCCCCAATATTATAGGAGTCTACAGTTGAAAACCCACATGAAAATGAGTTGAAAACGAGGTCCAAATTAAATAAAAACCATTTTTAAGCTTTACAGATAAAATTCCAAAAATTCATTTAAAAATCGAGGTTAAAAAGTGTTTTCGAAGGTATAATCACTAGGAAATAATGGAGAATGAGATTAGAGATTACAACACAAAAATGATAAAGAAATCCTAGTAAAATTGTCTTTCCCAAAGCTTGGAGATCCAAAAATAGAGGAAAAATTGTGAAATAGGGTATTTATGTTGTTCTGTGAACAGTACCTCGCGATCGCGGACCCCACCATGAGATCGCGATGTAGCTGGGCCTCGCGATCATGATGAGTCAACCCAACCTGGTCCACTGATTAATCCATAGTAATCGCGGTACCACCACCACGCGATCTCGATGTAGGCTGTCATCGAGGCTAGTGATTGCGACACGTGGCCACACAATTGCGATGAAGGGCCTAACGCACCTGAAAATGCTGCACCAGTAGATTTTCCAAGTGAAGAAATGTCTCCAAACGGACCCTCGAAATTCTTTCGTGACCCCACTGGCACAAACCATATATGTTACAAAGCTATTTTAGACGTTCCGGACTCAATAGCAATGTTAGATTTTTGAAAAAGGATTATTTTCAACAAATTAACTCCCGGGACCCCATTTAGGCAAATTTCACTATTTTTCCAAATTGAGGGTTGAAATGCAAATTAAAGATTCCAAATCCAAACCAACCCCGATACGAACCCAAATTCGACATTCTGGATCTAATGAAATTATCTAAATCTCCATCCGGCATTTGAAATATCAAATATTGACCGAAGTTAACTATAGGACTTTTAAAACCTCTAAAAACCTCAAACTCTCCTAAAACCCTCCCGAAGGCATTGGAAACCATTCCAACCATCCCCACACCCCAATATCAACATGTAGAAACTACGGGGATAGAAAAAAATGGTCAAATCACATAAAAAGTTAAATTTCACAAATCAGGTCATTACGCTATCCACCACTAAAACTCTAGTTCGTCCTCAAACTAAAAGGTGTAAGAAGTACCTGAATCGGTAAGGAGCTGGGGTTCACTACTACGCATATCAGACTTGACCTCCCAAGTAGCCTCCTCGATAGGAAAGTGTCTCCACTGAACCTTAAACACAGGAATCTCTCTAAAGTGCAACTATCTAACATCCCTGGCAAATATGAAAACTGGCTCCTCTATAAAGGTCAACCTCTCATCCAACTGAACCGAGTCCCAACGAAGCACATGAGACTCATCCGAAATATAGCATCATAATATAGATACATAAGAAATTAGATAAATGGCTGAAAAGACTGGGGGCAAGGTCAACTCATACGCTACCCCCCCAACTATCCAAAGAATCTCAAATGGCCTGACATACCTGGGGCTGAGCTTGCCACTCTTCCCAAACCTCATCACGCCCTTCATGGGCGATACTTAAAGGAAAACCTGATCACCAATCCCAAACTTCAAGGTACAAAGTCTGCAGTCAGGATAACTCTTTTGCCTACTCTGGGTTGCCTGAAGCCTATCCTGAATCACCAGAACCCTATCCAAAGACTTGCGAAGCAAGTTGGTACTATAAGGTCAAGCCTCGAAAGTCTCAAACCAACTAATCAGAGATTGACAATGCCTATCATATAATGCCTCAAACGGTGCCATCTCAATAGTTGAATGGTACCTATTATTATAGGCAAACTCCGCTAAGACTAAATGCTGCTCCCACTGTCCATAACACATGCTCGGAGTATATCCTCCAAAACCTGAATAATCCGCTCTAATTGACCGTCGATCTGGGGTGGAAAGTTATGCTAAGGTCAACCTGAGTACCCAACTCCTCCTGAAATATCCTCCAGATGCTAGAAGTGAACACCGAGCCTCTGTCTGAAATAATAAACATGGGTACCCTATGGAGACGAACTATCTCTCGAACATAGATACAAGCCAACCTCTCGGCACTGAAGTAAATTTAAATAGGGATGAAATGAGCAGATTAAGTCAATCGATATACGATGACCCAAATATTTTCAGAACCATGAGAAGCATAGGACAACCCACTCACGAAGTCCATAGTGATCCGCTCCCACTTCTACTCAGGAATGGGTAATCTCTGAAGCAAACCACCCGACCTCAGATGCTCTACCTTCACCTGCTGACAACAAAAGCAATGAGCTATAAAGTCTGCTAAATCCTTCTTCATACCACCCCACCAGTAATGTTGCTTCAAATCAAGATACATATTAGTCACCCCTAGATAAATATAATATCTAGAACAATATGCCTCCTTCATAATCAATCTCACCCATCCAGCTACTCTCGGCATACAAACTAGGCCACCAATCTTTGAAACACCATTAGAATCAAGAGACAATACCATAGCCTCTCTACTCAACACCTTATCTTGAATCACCCTTAAGCTATCATCATCAAACTGGTGAGCTCCAAAGAGGATCTAGCATCAACAAAGGCTAATACATATCCTGGTGTATAAATGTCAAATCTAGCCATCTGGTAAGTTAAATACTGAACCTCTAAGGCTAAAGGTCGCTCTTGAGTCAAGAGATGGGCTACACTCCCTATACTAGTGATCTTCTGGCTCAAGTCATCCGTAACCACATTAGCCTTACCCGAATGATAAAAAATAGTGAGATCATAATCCTTAAGAAACTCAAGCCAACATGGCTGACTCATATTAAGATCACACTGGGTGAAGAAGTACTGAAGGCTACAATGATTTGAGAAAATCTCACAATGGACTCCATATAAGTAATGCCTCCATAACTTCAGCACAAATACAATCACAGCCAATGCCAAATCGTGGGTAGTGTAATTCTTCTCATGAGGCTTCAGCTGACGAGAAGCATAAATAATCACCTTACCCTCCTACATTAACACTACACTCAAACCCATACCATAAGTATCACAACACTCGATAAAACCTACACCCTCCTTGGGCAAGGTCAAGATAGGAGCCAAAGTCAACAACTTCTTGAGCTTTTGAAATCTTGCCTTACAAGTATCCGACCCTTGAAAGAAAATCTTCTTCTGAGTTAACTTGGTCAAAGGAGTCGCAATAGACGAGAAACCCCCTAAAAAACACCAATAATAACCCGTCAAACCAATGAAACTCCAAATCTCAGTAGGAGAAGTCGGCCTAGCCTAATCACGAATTGCCGCAATCTTGGCCAGATCAACCAAAATGATATCCTTGGTCATCACATGACTCAAGAAAGAGATAGAAACCAACCAAAACTCACACTTGGAGAACTTGGCATACAACTTCTCATCACACAATCTCTAAAGTACAGTCCTCAAGAGTCTCACATGATCGACCTTATTTTTGGAGTACACCAAGATATCATCTACAAATACAATTACAAAAGAGTTGAGATACTGTCGAAATGCCCAGTTCATGAACTTTATAAATGTTGTTGGGGCATTGGTCAACCCAAAAGACATGACCAAAAGCTCATAATGATCGTATTAAGTTCGAAAATCCATCTTTGGAACATCCAAAGCTCTAATCTTCAACTAGTGATACCTGGATCTCAAATAAATCTTAGAAAACACAGAGGCACCCTGAAGCTGGTCAAAAAATCATCAATGCGAGGAAGAGGATACTTGTTCTTAACTAGTTTAATCGATACACATGCGCATAGATCCATCCTTCTTCTTTACAAACAAGACAGGAGCACTCCAAGAAGATACACTAGGTCTAATGAACCCCTTACCCAACAAATCCTACAACTGTCTTTTCAATTCCTTCAACTCAACTGTGGCCATCCTATAAGGAGGAATGAAGATGGTCTTGGTACCCGATTCCATATCTATAGCAAAGTCAATATCATGGTACGGAGGCATACTAGGCAAATCCGTAGGAAACACATCCTGAAACTCACGAACAACTCTAATAAAATCTATAAGAGGCGGTAAGGCAACACTGGTATCATGAACATAAGCCAAATAAAACAAGCACCCTCTTTCTACCATGCGGCAGGCACGTAGAAAAGATATAACTCCCTCTGGACCCAAATTAAGCATACCCTTCCAAGCTATCCTTGGCACACGTAGCTAAGGTCATGGTATTGACATAATAGTCCAAAATAGCATGATAGGGAGCTAACCAATTCATACCCAAGATAACATAAAAGTCAATCATATCTAGGATAATCAGGTATACCCAAGTCTCACGCCTCACTAAGGTAACTACACAAGATCGGTACACACGATCCACCACTAAAGAATCTCCTATAGGGGTAGATACATGAAGAGGCATAGCAAGGGGATCACAAAAAACATCAAAACCAGAAGCAAAATATATAGACACATAGGAGAATATAGATCCAGGGTCAAATAACATGGAAGCGAATATGTTGCAAACTGGGACGATACCTGTAATGACTACATCAGAGGCCTCTACCTCAGGTCTCCCAGGTATAGCATAGCACTATCCACGTTTGCTCTCGGATTGAGTAACCCTGTGTCCACCACAATGAGATCCTCTACCTCTACCTCTAGCACCACCTCTATCACTCTATGAACCCTGAAGCTGAGAGCCCTGCTGAGTAGGTCAATACATATATCGGGGATAATTCTTGGCCAAATAGTCAACCTCCTCATAAATATAGTATCTTTAAAATGCTGAATTAATCTGAGAGGGTACAGATAAACTAGAATGACCACCCTGGCCCAAAGAACTAAAGTTGGAACCTTTACTAGCATGAACTGATACCTGGCTACCTGGAGCAGCAGAAATTAAAAGTCTACCACCTGATCCTTGCAAGGCGGCCTGAACTGGCCTACTATGGTAACCACGAGAACTTCTACTAGAGAAATATCTACCTCGAGAGGCATGACCACCAAACTCACGCAGTCGGTGCACCTTCTTGGTGCCTCCCTAAGTAGCTTGGGTAATAGACTCGGTCAACTTCGCATGCTCAATAATGCTCTAAAAAAAGCTCATAAAATAACCCTATGGGCAGTAGCCAATTGATAAGGACCCTCTAACCCCTTAAAAAACTTCCAAATCCTCTCTAAATCTGTAGAGATACTGACGGCTGAATATCTGGATAGAGCATAGAAACGTGCCTCATACTCGGTAATAGACATGAAGCCCTGGTCCAAGTGATCAAACTCATCCCGCATCTGATCTCTCAGGTTGTACGATATAAACCTCTCTATAAAGGACTCCAAAAATTAAGCCCAGGTCATAGCTGGCAAACCTAACGGCCTACAACTAGATAGAGACCTCCACCAATCTCTGGCCACTTCCGTTAGCTGATAGGTAGTATAAGCAACTCCGCGAGACTCAAGAGATCCAAGATTATGTAACTTCTCCTGGCAATCAATAAGAAACTCGTAGGTCTTCTTGCCAATCGCTTCACTAAACTTGGAAGGAGCCAAGCGAATAAACCTCTCAAACCTCTTCTGATCATCAAAAGACATCACAATACCTGAAGCAATCGGCGAAATAGTAAGTATGAAAGGCAATGAATCCATATGTAGGGGTACTATAGATGATGGTCGTACCTTTAAAGTAGGAATACCATAAGCAGATGCTGGTATAGATGGCGTAACACCACTCAAAGTCAGAGAAATTACAGGTACATTCAAGAGAACACCCTCCAAACAACTTAAGAGGTGAATTTACAGATCCTGAAGCATTGGGGTGTCAACTGAACTCTGAGGGACCTGAGCTAGCCCCACACCTCTTGTCCTATAGTCATCTCTAGCATACTCAACCTCAGGCTTGGGAAAGGCCTCCGGTGTATGTTCTCTGGATGGGGAAGCTTCTCTTACCCATCCTCTACCTCTGAGTTGACCACGACCCCTGCCTCATCCTTATATCGGGGCTCCTATTTTGGGTGTTGGCTTAGCATTCCTAGTATTCCTGGATCTAGTCCTCATTATCTGCATAGAAAAGAATTGAATACAAGTTTAGAACATTGGGTATGAACAATCCGCATGAAAAGGAATCAAATTAGAGAAGTTTTTCCTAAATACAACTTATATCCTCTCAAACATAGATATGAACGTCTACATAAAAATCTGCGAGACTCTATTAGACATTTTGCTCTTACATTTATGGGATTGGTGAACCTCGCGTTCTGATATCAATTTTTCACGACCCAAAAATTAAGGTAATAATGGCATCTACCCCTACCCAACCATAGTAGATAAGCCAATCACCCAAAAAGGAAAGAAAATCAAATTAATACACAAAGTAAGACAAACGAGACTTCTAGAACAAAGTCAGGTCACAAATATACAAATATAGCAAAAGTCTAAAATAATACCATAACATTATCAAGAAATAGTTTCATAAGGGTAGAGCATCTAAGTACAATATCCAAAAAGCAAATATAAATGTTTGTTTTTGAAAAGTAAATAAAGACAACAAGATAAGAAGAGATCTGGAATCTACCCTGAACATCATGGAGCATACCAGTACCTCGAAGAGCCGCTAAACACCTCACGAACTCAACTACCAGGTCTCGTACTTGTACTAAAATTTACACCAAAAGGGCATAGTAGAAGTGAGTACGATCCACTTGTACTCAGTAGGTATCATAGACCGACTGAGCAAAGTAGAAAATAATACAAGTAAAGAAAGTACTATGAGCACTTCACCTACAAATAGAAAAGTTTACAAATGGTAGCTCATACCGTCTCCACTAACAGTTCTAATATATATATATATATATATTAAATCAAGTAGAAGCATGTTGTCATGATCCGAGACTACCCCTAGTCGTAACACGATGCTTAAAGTCACAAGTGACCCCAAGCTAACCCATGGTCTAGCATGACATTAAGAATACTGAAGTAACTAATATAATACTGTGTAGAAGCTAAACTGAAATGGCACAATCATAATAAAAGAGGATCAATACTGGATATCAAAACTAAGACTGTCTGACATAAATAATATGTTGAAAATCTAACTGTTTGTCTAAAAGCCTCTAAATCATATGATCTATTAAGATAATCCCCCAACTAACTCCAACTATCTGAAACTAAATAGTACTGAAAATAAAGATTGATGATTGGCCCTCGAATGATACAGACTCACTAACACTGCTGCTGATATGGTATGGAATCATACTAAATATGGTCCAGATACTGAAAGTTTGCACCTATATTATAAGACAATATAGCATAAAAGAAGGTATGCGATCAGTACTTTGAATGTACTGTGTATATGAGATAGGAAAATACTAATATAGGTTGAACGTGATGCATGTGACATGGTAAAATGATGCAAGACCGAGTAATAAACATGTACTGTATGATAATCTGAACAACTGAATACAAGGTCATGCAAGTATCTGAATCTAAACTATGAACTGTGCACTATGGACTATGGGAGCTACTGGTAACCGACATACCCCAATCTAAACTAACTGGGGTCCAACCTGTAACGCCAACTGGAAGGGTGTTCAGTACCTTGCCAAGGGTACGAACACTGACTGACGTGGATCCATTAAACTGATGTCCAAAAGGACAAAGGTGTCAAGCTTGGTTTGACTGGTGACCCTATAGAACCTACAGTGGAACTGTAGTTCTGGGACTTAGGGAATTCTACTAAAGGTATCAGCCTAACTGATGGGTGAGCCTTCATCCCTGCGTCCGCTTGGTGCTAAGTACTACTCCCAACTAAATGACACTGATAACTGAAATGCTCATTAATAGTAATATTCTGAAAATTGGAAATAAATGCATTATCTGAGAGTATTCAAATATGTAATCTAAAGAATATGATACTCATAAATATATGCATGAAATCTTAGGTCATCGAGTGTTCATAACCCACCATCTCTGAAGAAAGCAACTAGCATGATAATTCCATAAATTGAGTGAATTAAGAAATTTAATAACTCAAATCCAAACATCATGGTTATCATAATATAATTAGGTTTTATAGTATTGAACACGTAATGATACTAAAATTTATGTTAAAACATGGGTTTATAACTCATTGAGATCAAGGAACTGGAATATCAAAAAATTCACAACATTCACAAACCCTAAGCTCTGAGGAAGGAATTAAACTGAAGAATTAAGTTAAATTTGGGAATCAATGGGTGAAAGAAAACCCATTGATGAAATCCCATATACCTATAGAATACAACCTTGATGAAACCCTTTGAATTTGGAGTCTGGAGTTGAAGAACCCTAATTCTACCTTGGGAGAAGAAAATTGCCTCTTTCTCTATATTTGGCTAAGTGTTGACCAAATTTCTATGTAATGAGGGCTTAGGGTAATATTAGGCTTAATAATAAGCTTTGGGAAGGCTTAAATGACGTAGTTTTGATGTTAAAAAAGTGGAAAAATATTGTTGTGCCCTTTTAAATTCGTAACTAAAAAGTTGCAGGATGGAACCCACGAGACCTTCCCACAATCGTATGTCCTACCTACGATTGTGGGTTGTGATCGTGGTATGGGATGGACTTTTGGGTTATCTAAACATGATTAGATAAGCCATGGTAAGATCGTGGGACCCACTCATGATCGTGCCTTGGTTCGTAGCTCGGAAGTTCAAGCCGGATCAAGTTTTGAAGTCACGATCGTGCCTTTAGTTGTGGTTTCAAAACACGGTCGTGGTTTCCTCCTGTGGTTGGAAAGTATACATGTCAAATTTTAAGTTTTTGGGACTGTTTTGATCAGAAGGGATCATAGTACGATCGTACTTTGTAACCACGATCGTACCTTCGCTCGTGGGTTCTTACTGTTGTACAGTGCTTCACTAAAATGGCTATAACTCTTAGCTCCGACATCGAATTAAGGTGAATCTGAATGTGTTGGAAATATAATTCAAATATTTATCATTTGGTGGGTCTTGAGCTCAAAATTTCATCAAAATTGAGGTGTTATGATTGTTTGAGGTTGACTATAGCAAGATTCTTCACAAGAAAACCTCCGGCAAGGAAGGCTTCAACTTGGCTATGAGCTAGGAGTTACTTCTGGCCTTAATACATGTCTAAATCACTTCTAATGCAGCTGAAACATGAAGTTTGATTTCACATGTACTTGAAGCATGGTTCTAATCTTATCTTGGGATTTTTTAGGTGTTACAATATCTCTTCCTTGGGGTCATTCATCCCCGAATGAAAACTAACTAAGCTAAAGAGTTAGCGAAAGAGCTGCAACCCCAACACTGAATTTCTAAGGGCTGAATACTGACATGATAACTAAGCCTGTAACTGAAACATGGAATGAACTGAACTCGTGAATGCATGACATGACATGAGAGTAACTGGGTGATATGGAATAGAAAGAATTAATTAAGAGAAAACTATTACCTCGAGATGGAGTAGAGTTTGAAGAGAAAAGATAAGGGTACTTGGTCATCATATCTGCCTCTTCTTCCCAAGTAGCTCCCTCAACTAGTTAATTTTGCCAAAGAACCTTTACTGAAGCGACCTCTTTATACTTCAGCTTATGAACCTGACGATCAAGGATCTTGATTGGTACATCCTCATAGGAAAAACTATCTTCCACCTCCACACTATCTAAAGGAATGACTGATGCAGGATCTCTAATGCATTTCTTCAACTAAGACATATGAAAAACTGGATGCTCCAATGCTAAGTCTGCGGGTAGGTCTAACTCATAGGCTACATTACCAAAACAACCCATAATCTTATAAGGACCAACATAGCGGGGACTGACTTTTCCTTTCTAGCTAAATCTCTTCACCCCTTTCATGGGTGAGACTTTCAAGTAAACCAAATCACCAATAGAAAACTCAAGTTACCTTTTCCTCACATATGCATAAGACTTCTAATGACTCTAAGCCATTTTCAATCTTTCTTTAATCAACTGAACTTTCTCCATTGCCTCATGGACTGAATCTGTCCCTATCAAGGTAGTCTCACCAACTTCAAACCACCCAATAGGAGACCTACACCTCCGACCATAAAGTGTTTTGAATGGGGCCATCTGAATACTAGAATGATAATTGTTATTATAAGCAAACTCAATCAAAGGAAAATGATCATCCCAAATACCTTTGAAATCGATCACACGTGCCCTCAACATATCCTCTAAAGTCTAAATGGTCTGTTTTTGCCTGACCATCTGTCTGCAGGTGAAAGCTGTAGACAGATACAGGATCTCCAATACATTTCTTCAACTAAGACATATGAAAAACTGAATGTACCAATGCTAAGTCTGCGGGTAGGTCTAACTCATAGGCTACATTGCCAAAATGACCCACAATCTTATAAGGACAAATATAGCGGGGATTGAGTTTTCCTTTCTCGCCAAATCTCTTCACCCCTTTCATGGGTGAGACTTTCAAGTAAACCAAATCACCAATAGCAAACTCAAATTACCTTCTCCTCACATCTGTATAAGACTTATGACGACTTTAAGCCATTTTCAATCTTTCTCTAATAAACTGAACTTTCTCCATTGCCTCATGGAATGAATCTGGCCCTATCAAGGTAGCCTCACCAACTTCAAACCACCCAATAGGAGACCTACACCTTCGACCATAAAGTGCTTCGAATGAGGCCATCTGAATACTAGAATGATAATTGTTATTATAAGCAAATTCAATCAAAGGCAAATGATCATCCCAACTACCTTTGAAATTGATCACACATGCCCTCAACATATCTTTTAAAGTCTAAATGGTCTGCTCTTGCTTGACCATTTGTCTGCAGGTGAAAGTTGTACTGTGGTGAACTTGAGTACCAAGACCTTTTTGGAATGTCTTCCAGAACTGAGAGGTAAACTGAGTACCCCTATCTTAGATGATGGTAAAAGGGACACCATGTAACTTTACTAACTCTGGAAGATAGAGTCTAGCATAATCCTCGGCTGAGTCTGAGGTGTTAGTTGGCAAAAAATGGGCTGAATTAGTCATTCGGTCTATGATAACCCAAATAGAATCATGCTGACACCGAGTACGAGGCAACCCTATAATGAAGTCCATATTCACCACTTCCCACTTCCAAGTAGGAATACTAATATCCTGAAGCTTACCACTAGGTCTCTAGTGCTCTACCTTAACCTGCTGGCAATTTGGACACTTAGCCACAAATTCTGTGATATCCTTCTCCAAGCCATTCCACCAATAAACTTCCCATAGGTCACGGTACATCTCAGTGGCTCCTGGATGAATAGAATACCGAGAACTATGAGCCTCTGTTAGAATTCGCTGTCTCAAGTCATCCACATTTGGAGTACATAGTCTGCCTTGACAACGAAGAACACCATCTCCCCCTTGGGAGAAAACCTCAACCTTCTGAAACTGGAACGTTTCTTTCAACTTAAGAAAAATGAGATCACTATCTTGCTTTTTCTTTACCTTAACTATTAAGGAAGATTTTGAACCATTCTGAATCAAGGTATTACCTTCGGCTGAATCAACCAACCGAACTACCAATCTAGCAAGCTGGTGAACCTCACAAACTAACTCTTTCTTCTCATCCTCAATATGAGCAACACTCTCCATAGACAATCTACTAAGAGCGTCAACCATAATATTGGCTTTACCCGGATGGTACAAGACACTCCTATCATAATCCTTCAACAACTCTAGCCATCTTCTCTGACGAAAATTAAGATCCTTCTGGCTGAATACATACTGCAGGCTCTTGTCATCAGTGAACACATCAACATGAATTTCACAAATTTAGGTAGTTCTACAACAAGGTTAACTTCTACCTTTACCCTTGCACAGTTGAGCCTGGTTTTATTGATTGTAGCCATGTCTAGGTGGAGGGGTTTTCCAACAGCAGATGCCAAAGAAAACAAAGCTTCCTTGACGAAATAAGTAGGTAGTAGATTGGGAAAAGAGATCCAAGTTACTACTTGCATAGTCGTTGTATCAACTCTAAAACATGGATCATAAATGAGTGGTTTAATTGTAAAAGCTACTCCATGCTTAGTCTTTACGTAGTAAACATTCTTTGATAGAACGTTAATAAAATTTTCCACCAAGGCACGTCTTATTAATATGTGCCTGTACCTCAATAGACCAATCATGCAATCACTTTTGATACCATATTTAGATGGTAAATTCTTCCTTAAATCATCCAGGTCTGGCCACCCTTGAACAAACTTTCCCACAATTGAGTATTGCAAAAACTCAAGCTTATTCATTTTGGTGACCTCTGCTTGCGTCTATTCAACAGTAGGCACACCTTCATCATATGTTATTGTTTTCATTGGAATTGGGTAAATATCCTTGGGTGTAACAAATTTTGAGTCCAACGCTCTTGTACTAAAAACCTTATCATAATCTAATGGCTTAGTTATTAGATCGCTAGCATTGGGCGGTAAATGAGAAGAGGAATCCAATAGAGGGAGTGATTTTTATATCATATACAAGCCTGGGAAACAAAATTCGACCATTGATGCTCTCCCTCGTAATTTAGATGCATCTGTTATGGCTATTTCTTCTAGGACCTTTGATCCCAAATAGGAAATAAAATCCTTGAACCAATCACATCTAGAATTATTGGCTATTCAGCAAGCTCTACAAAAAGATGTTGTGATGCACAGGGGAATTCCAATTGAAGGATGGGTTGTTATTTTTCAAAGGAAGGCTTGTGATTCCATCAAATGCACAACTAAGACATAAACTAATGTTTGAATTCCATGCCACTAACATCATAGGACATGCTGGTATGGCACGAATATACCATAGTCTTGCCTCGAATTTTTATTGGCAACAAATGCGCAAGGATGTGAAATTATTTGATACAACTTGTCAGATATGTCAACAGATGAAAGACACAAACTTGTATCTAGTAGGTTTATTGTAGCCTCTCCCTGCACCAGATCAAGTCTTTGAGGATATTGCAATAGATTCTATCACTTGACTTTCTAGTTCAAAAGGAAGACTACTATCCTTATCATGGTGGATCGCTTGACCAAATATGGCCACTTTATTCAGTTACCTTCTACTTTCTCTACTAAACCGGTAGCTAAAGCATTTGTAGTGGGTGTAATTTGCCTTCACGGCCCTCCTTGCACTATTGTCAGCAATTGTGACCCATGATTCCTCCATTTTTTTTGGTAGGAATTAAATTGTTTACAGGGGTAGACATTAGTTATGAGTGTTGCATATCATCCCCAAACTGATGGACAGTCTGAGGCCCTAAATAAGTGTCTTGAACAATATCTTTGCTTATATATTGTTAATTCTCCAACCAAGTGGGTCACAATGTTGTCTTGGCTTAATTCTGTTACAATACTTCATACTAAACATTGGTTGGAATGACACCCTTTCAAGCACTGTATAGGAGAGAACCCCCAACTGTAGCCTGATATATACTGCTAGTGAATTAGTGAAGGCTTACTTAATTCAGTGTGATGAATTTCAGGAGTTGTTGAAAACTAATTTTATCAAGGCTCAAACAAGGATAAATAAATATGCAGATAAAATTCTACCAAGCTAGTGTTTGCAGAAGGTAATTGGGTTTTTGTGAAGTTGAAACCATACCAACTACTTTTTATGCAGTCGCAAAAGGGTCATAAGCTTGGACTACAATACTTTGGTCCTTTTAAGGTCATCAAACGAATTGGAGAGGTATCATATAAATTAGAATTTCCTATTGAGGACAAGATACATCCTGTATTTCACGTTTCAGTGCTTAAGCGTTGATTGGGCGAGCGTATCCATCAAGCAATTCCATTGCAGCTCTAAGATTGTCCTGACTAGTTCGGGATAGATGACTTCCACCTTGAAGACAGGGTTGATTTTCAGGAGGTAAGTAATGTTGTGAACTTAGTTGACACATCTTCTACTATGATAATAAGGATGATGTGATGAGAGATTTCCACATTGACAAGTCACGTCGGAGTACTAGAAATGTAATTCCACCTAAAAGGTTAGACAGTTACTTTTGGGCAGGAAGAAAGTCACGTGAGCAAGGCTAAATTTAGTTATGAAATTGGTATGTAAGTGTGATAACATGAGTATGAAGGGATAAGGAATTTATTTCTGATTTGAATATTCTCAACTCCTTCTAGACTTCTAGTTTAAGATTTCAAATGTATTTTCTTGTATCTTGTTTCTGTAATTTCCCTTGTTGTGTCTTATTGTATTTTAGTTGTATTATGTAAAACCATATTAATATGTATTGGTGTTTGTTTTGTGAAATTGTGAATTGTTGTACATCGTTTGTCTGAAAAATTTATGGCTGCTATAGAGAGGTGTTGTTGTACATGTATAATGATATTTGATGTTTAAATCTCATTTAACTATTATAAATAAAATATGAAAAATTATTTCTTTGTATATTTTATGTTATAAACGAAAATAAAATACTTGTTAAATTTAAAATCTCAATTGATTAACATATTTCATTATTGAAAGAACCATTACATTACTAAAAAAATTCAAAACTTGTTATATCATATCGACAAAGAATTAAAATCTAAGGAACATATGTATTCATAATTAATGAAAAGTTTAAATATCTCAAGCTTGTTGTAAGAATTCTATAATTGTAGGTTGTTCCATAAATTATATTCTCTCTTAGTGACAATATATAGTTTGAATTGATGAAATATTTTGTCAAAACTTTCAGCAAAAAGGTATTCAATTGCTCTCCCTTGAATGTTGTTTATCAACCAAGAATTTATTTAGTCACCTGCCTAGTTTAATAATCTTATGTACCAAAAAAAGGAATGTATTTATTAATCAATTTAACCAAAATAATAGTGGAACAAGGAGGTTCCAAAGATTTTTCCTAATTTTTTTTTTTCATTTTACCTTGTGATTGTTGGCGAATCTCTACCCCCAAGTGATTTTTCATGAGATTAAGGAAGCTTTAGGCATTAAAGCTATGTTGTCCTAAAGTACAACGGTTGAAGAACTTAAAAAAGCTTATAATTTATGATGACTACCATAAATATTTTAATATTTTATTTTATACAGTACATAATATATTTTTATAAAATATTAATATTATATAATATTTAAGTATGTTGTTATAGAGAGGTAATTTTACAAAGAGTGTACCACTATAATAAACGTCATTGTTGTTATAGGTAGAATGCCGTTATAGAGAAGTAAAATATAATATGAAAATAGGTTTCGAAGAAAATCAGTGAAATGTCGTTACAACGAGGGGCCGTTATAGCGAGTTCTGACTGTATATGTGTGTATCCTGCTGCAATCATACTTATATGGCACAAAAATATTGTTCAAGTCAAGTAGATTTGTAAGGTATACCAAGTTACTAGAAAGATACATGTCAAGATATCAGATACTTTTTCCCATTTAATGAACAAAATAAATCAATAATCAAAAGTATTAATGTATTCCTATCAATGAAATTTTTGTTATTCTCAGTGCAAGTTGTTGACAACACAAAAAGGAAGAAAAACAGTAGGAAATGGTGATCGAGAGTTGTTGGGCTATAGATGAAAATAAATTTCAATTTACATAGAAATGGGTCAAATTAGGTAAAAAGGTAAAATATGAGTCAATTTTAGTAATATTGTTGCTTCAACTGATAGAGTGTAATTACCTCAATTAATAATTTAAATTTTATATTTTGTCCTTAGTAATAAATTTTTATAACCATACAAATATTATGGGACATTTAAGGTCACAAGTTTCTCAATATCTCTTTTCCTTTTCTTTTTAAATTTTATAGGCATAATACATAAACATATATTCAAATTTGGCCTCAACTGACAAATAAATACTCCAACTTTGAGTATGAACATCTAGGTACGTCAACTTTGTCTCTTTTGTGTCAGTTGAACATTCCAACTTATAAAATGATTATCTATACACCTCAGAAATTTATGTGCACATCAACGTCGTGTGTCTGCGTGACAAAATGGGGACTAATTGAAGTGTTTAGTTGCTATTTGAGACCAAGCTAAGGTGTCTAAATGTGCACTCTCAAAGTTGGAGTGGTTACTTGCTAACTGGAGCCAAATTTGAATATTTATTTACGTACTATGTCAATTTTACACTCTTTCAAATGATATCACATAAAATGAAACCGAGAAAACTAGAAGAAACCAGAAATCCCCTGCAGGGGGCCTAGTTAATAAACATAAAATAAAGTCAAATTGTTAATTTTAATGAATAGGAGGATACATATAGACACTAGTTAAAAGAAAACCATTTTTGTAAGGAAAATTATCTATTACCACAACTTAATTTACCTAAACTACTTAAAATCTCTACCCTTTTGATTAATTACTAAAATCCCTGATTTATATTCTTCCTTTTTCAAATTTTCTGATACATCACTGTCATCCTAAAAATTTAAATATATTAACTGTCCCCATAAAAATTTGGTTGATTATCTTCTATCTAATAATATTATTAAAATGAAATTATATAGCAAAGTATATTAATTGCCACCCTTTTGACAAAACTGTTCAGGATTCAATGGCTTTTCCCACTACTTCACCCCCATTTCTCAACTTCACACATCAAACTTAACTTCACCCCCATATCTCCTTCTCCTTCGTCTTCTTCCCCCATTTTCAATGGATTCTCAAATATCAATTTCAAATTCAAACTCCCCTCCTTGGGCACCAACTCAATGGAGTCATGACGTCGTCATTAACCGTCACATAGAGTTTCCCACAAGACGAAGCTTCTGATGCCGCAAGACGGATTGAGGAGGAGGCATTTGCTGTTGCTGGATCTACGGATAATGGTAACGATGGCGGCATTGAGATACATAAGAATAATGTATCTGGTTGAAAATATGACAAAAAAATTATGTATATGCTTTTTTTTGCGTTACTGATGCATAAGATTTATGTATCGGAATGAGATATGTATTACTGATACATAAGAATTATGTATCGGGATGAGTGTCTCTTGAAAATATATCAAAAATTAAGTATTGAATGCTTTTTCTGTGTGTATGATACATCAGACTCCAAAATGAGATCTGTGTTACTGATACATATGAACTATGTATTGGTTGTAGTGATTTTTTGGTGGACTTGTGTCTGAATTTGGGTGGAAGGTGGTGTTTCACTGGTTGGTTGGTTGCAGCGACAGTGGTGGTGACGGTTATGTGTTTTCCGACGTAGAAGAGGAATTTAATTTTTAGGTATGGGATTCAGCAGGAATAGTGATCAGTGATTGAGGGTTTTTTGTGGCGGTTTTGGATCTGTTGTGGTTGCTCCGGCAACGCAAGTTCGCCGGAGATGTGACGACATTCGTTGTTGCTTGAAGAATTGCGATCTTTTTTTGAATTTTAAATTTAAAACTGATTAAGAAATTTCAGGGATCCTCTGAAGAGATTTTAACGAAAGTCGCGTGATTTGTTCCATTAATTGAACAGATTTTCGTTAATTTCTCAAAAAGTGTATCGGAAATGAATGTATCGGGAGGTTAGTTATGTATCCGAAAGTGGCAAAATAAGGAATTTTTTGTAATTTTGATAAGAGTAGGGATAGGGAGTAATTAGGTGTTGAAGGGTTGGGATTTATGTAAGTTTTACTTTTTTTTTTAATCTCTTTTACAATGAATCTAACCCTAAACTACTTTGAAGTCAGGCATTGTATTTTCAATTGTGTCCTATAGTTTGACATCTTTTCATCTCCCAAATAAAACATATCCTATAGTTTACAAACTTAGGTTAATTTCCCTTCAAATCCTTCATTCATAAATGTTATGTTATGTACACATTCTTGAAAGGAAAATCTATGATCTGAAATGGGATAAAATATTTTATTCCATTACATATGTACTTGAGTATTTCAAATTTACGATCCTAAATTTGGAAGAAAAAGATTAATGTTGAAGAATATTTTCATGGTGTTTGTAACACTATGCCTGCTGGTATTGCCATGGCTTCCACCAGCGCCAATTTTTCTTCTTCTAATTCCAGTTTTTTTCATGGTTTATCTCATTTTCTTGGCCATTACTCTTCCCAATTTCCCTTCTAATGAATCATTAAATCTCTATTTCCAATTTCATTGTTAAAAAAACAATTTGAGTTGGTAGAAAATGAATTTAAATCATAGTATAGCCAGTGACGATTCATATGGCTGATCTCAATTTGTTTTTGGAACATAGGCATATTTATTGATCTTTTGTATTGTTAAATTTGTCATAATTTGCAATATTAATCCCTAGAAAGGGCATGGAAACAAAAATAAAAATGCTTCATTCTTGGTTTGTTAGGCTTGTGGAATTAGAAATTTTTTAAATCATTCTGTGATAGAATGCTGATATTGTGATTCAACTTTGGAAATTATTATCATGAAGTTTCAAGATAGGCCACTTTATTTAATTTTTGTTTTCTTGATTTCATTGTACATATCTATGTTGCTAAATATATAGTTTCTCTTACACACCATAAAGTTATTAAAGTTGATTGTAGTGGCTAATGAGATTGAAACACTAATTGGAAAATTATACATAACAGTCATATGGCTTTTATATTCCATGAATTTATGTTAGCTGCTGTGTGGCTAACTTCATAAAGTGTTATGCATATATTGTTCAAGAAAATCATTAGGATTCATGTATAGACCATTGCCATAGTTCATATAAGTAGCTAGAATATAGAGCCATATATCTTTTTCTTTGCACCTATTAGGAAGCAAGTGAGTTGAAAAGGAGTTCACTCCTTTTAACATTCCTCTATCTCAATCAAAGTGGTCATAAATTTAGTCAAAATGTTAAAAATTGTTATCCTTAAACAAAGTGTTATTTTAGGAATTCAATAACAGAGTTAGCACTTATTTTCAATTTCTATATCCTTAACCTTAAAAAAGTAGTACTTCTAATATTGTTCGTTCAATTCTTTAAAAAATTCTAATAAATAGGGGTAACTTAGTAGACTATACCTTGTATTTATCGTTTTTGCCGTTAAAAAAAATGCTAAAGCAATAGTTAAAACGAGATGTGGTGGTGAGAAACATGACCTTGGACGCAGATGTGGACCCAGGATTTGAGTGGGATGGGAGCACCACTAGCTTTAGTTTGTCAATTACTTTTCATTTTACTTGACCCTTATACTAAAAATGGATGTTTTAGTTTATTTGTTCATTTTAGTAAATCAAGAGAGTTTTATTATTTTTTTTTCCATACTACCCTTATCATTGAATAACAACATAAGTAGTAGTTAAAATAAGAGTTTGAAAGCATCATTAATAAGGTTAGTTTAATAAAGGAAGTTCAAAAATAGCAAACTTGAGTCTTTAATTAAGTGCTTCATAGCAACAAGTTGCTAATTACCCAAAATAGCAACTTGTATTTTGTATTTAAGGACTTTTTTACCGACAAAATACATATACGAAAATCTGAGCAACGCGCTTGTTTCTCCACTCTGTTGAGGTAAATAAGGAACTGAATATTCTAACCACTACAATCACGCGTATATATATTTGCAAAATACATATATTCAAATATACATATACAGATGTACTGCATATGCAAAAATACATATACAAATGTACTTATTTTCCTATAGATATTTGCAACTGTATTTGACAAATATATATATATATATGCCTAACTATATAAACATGTAAACTCACTTAAAATTATGTATGCAGTTACATATGTATTTGCAGCTATATACATATGTACTTATTTGCAAACAAAATACGTATGCAGTTACATATATGTATTTGCAGTTGTATTTGAGAAAAACACATATGGATGCCCAACTATACAAACATGTACACTCACTTACAAATACACATGCAGTTACATATGTATTTGCACCTGTATCTGCAAAAAATAATATACAAACCTGTACACTCACTTAAAAATACATATTCAAAATTGGAATATGTATTTTACTGGTTCAAAAATACATATACAATCACCACTAAATAGCCTCCAACCTTTTCCTTCCCCCATTTTTTCCGATGACCTCCACTACCACAAGTATGAAGTACCCATTTCTTTATCATCCTCTTTTCTTGAGAACCGCCATTAATGTTGAAGCTTCGAGCTTCGATCAAACAAATCCTTTTTTTTCGATGAAATCCAACCCACTAACGAGCTTCAACTCCACTGAAAACGCTTTCGACTTTGACGGATAGCAAACCCATGAACTCCGACGAACAACCACAACAACCACGAACCATCAATAACATTTCCGTCAAACCAACAGTGATATCCTCTGATGTTCAGATCTGGCCGAAACATAATTGAAATTGAAGAAATTGGATGAAATTGAATGAAGAGTGGAAGAAAAATAATGTGAGAAATATTGTAAAATTTCAAATCTTAAAATAGAAGAAAAATTGGAGAAGTATAAAGAGGTAAACTCAAAAAAGGAAGGGGATAAAAGTGAAGCCATGAAAAGGGGGAGAAGTTACGTGTAAGTGCTGCAGTTGTGGCTTGGCCCACTGAAAGTAATGCTACTTTTGCTATTTCGGGTAATTTTATTAAAGTGTTGCTATTTAGCTTAATTATGGACTTAAATTTGCTAGTTTATGTACTTTCCCCTTTAATAAAAGGGTAAATTACAGAAAAATACACTTTACAAACATACATTTCATTTTTGTGGCCCAAAATTTACATTTCAATCCCTAGCCCAAAATTGAATTTGGCCCAAAAGTGCAAACTAACCTTTTTGTAGGTTATATAGGGAAAAGTGCTTCTTATCTTCAAAACTCAACCTTCTTCTTCGCCGATTTTGAGCTTCAAATTCGCTGAAAAAAACTTCATATACCTTCTGATTCAACTTGAAATATATACAATGCAACTCAAAAAATTCGTTTACATAAGCAATTGGTGAAAAAATTCAACAGTGTTTTGAATTTTTTTCTGCCATTCGAGCTTCAATTTTGAATTTTTGTAAATAAGTTCTATTTTAAGTGGGTATGGTTACAAAAGATCAGTTATATATTGAGGAGATCAAATCTAAATTTTGGATGATTTGGTGTAGTTTTGAGGTGTTTTTGGATGAATTGGTGCTTGAATTCGAGGAAGAAAACGAAGTCCATTTTTTTTGTATAATGTATTGTATATTGTTGTATATACATTACAATCTTTTTATTTAAGTGATTTTCTTCTTCCTTTTCATTTTATACACACTTATACAATGTAGATACATTGTTTTAACATTGTATATACATGTATATATGTTTGTATAATTATGTATATTATTGAATACTTGTATATATCACATTATGCAAAATTATAAGAGATGTATAATACACTCATATACAATACTATACAATATTATAAGCTATTATATAAAAAATCTACTTCATCTTCTTCCTTAAATTCAAGCATCAGATTCATTCAAAAACACCTCAAAAACTGCACCAAATCTCCAAAATTTCAAATTTAATTTTCTCAAATGTGTCCAATCAGACTACGATATATCAAATTAATCGCTCGACATTGATAATAAAATAAAGGCATTGTATTAAACCTCTTAATTACTGCTAATCCTTTTAACTTTTGGCTTCTTGTGTTCCTCTTCTTTTTTTCAGGATATATTTCTTCTGTTTGTAGCACCTTCAAGTTGAGCGAAAAAAAGAAAAGCAGATAATCAGATCTGGAATAATTCAAAGCGAGTATTCATCATGACGATGGAATTTTCCGACACCGATGATTCCATAAGTCGTTGGCGAGTCGAACAATGGAACTTTGCAAGTTCAATGAAAGTCTCAGGCAATTAAATGCTAATTGATGTAATTCAGCTACAGATTGAAAAGTAATTTTTTGAGTCTATATAATTGGGTCATTTTTGGTACAGTAATATACACTGAGCTATATTTTGTAATGTAACATCAGTAGTTGCATTTTTTTTTAATTTTTCCTTAATAAAATACACCTCTAATTAAAATTTTCTTTAGGGGTGTGTCTAGTCAATAAGAGTCAAGTAAAATAAAAAGGATGGAGTACTAACTACGAAATTCGGTGCACAACTCTTAAAAAGCATAATGATTATGATAGTAAAGTACAAACTTTAATGTTGTCGAATATCGTTAGTTTGATACTAAACGAAACGGAGGGAGTATAACAAAAGTACTTCATTCACTCATATTTGGACTCGACACATTCATATTTTGAAAACGGAAAAGGGACAAATATATTCCCGAATTATGATAAATGGTACATACATACTCTCTGTCATACTTTGGGTACACATGTGTCCCTACCGTTAGTGAAATGGTGTGTATATACCCCTCACACTAACGATAGGGGCATATGTGTACCCAAAGTATGACGGAGGGTATATGCATACCATTCATCATAGTTCGGGGGTATATTTGTTCCTTTTTCGTTTTAATTGTTTTATCCCAAATAATTAACTCAAGCCCACTACACGACCCAATAAACCCACTACCCGATTCGATCCCAATTAAAACCCAAGAGACGCCTATCTAACAAACGCTTTTTTTCCACCCTATAACGATATATACACACAATACAGTAACACCCACTGCTACCAATTTTAAAAAAAAAAATCATTAACTCATAACACCCAAAAACAACACCAAATAAATTGAATCCCTCACGTTTTAATTTCCAGCAAAATTCCGTCGGAAAAATACTACCCACCTCTGGTCAACACCACATAACCACCGTCTCCGTTGAACCGGGAACACCCCACTGACGAACCATCGCCTCACCCCTAGCTCCGGCCACCTCCAGCTTAATCTCCACTCCTTCCAACCAATAAACACCAACTAGCAGCAGTGACCAATCACTGCAATTTGATTGGGGTTCACGTTTAAGAGAAAAACAGAGGGAGTATCGGGTTTGGAACAAAAAATAGAGGTCGGGTCGAGTTGGTTTAAAATCGGGTTCGATGGGTTTATTAGGTCAGTAGTGGATTTAGATTAATTATTTGGGATAAAAAAATTAGAATGAAAAAGGAACAAATATACCCTTGAACTATGATAAATGGTACGTATATACCCTCCGTCATACTTTGGGTACACATATGCCCCTACCGTTAGTGTGAGGGGCATATACGTACTATTTT
Source organism: Capsicum rhomboideum (assembly GCA_031232105.1). Lineage (NCBI taxonomy): Eukaryota > Viridiplantae > Streptophyta > Magnoliopsida > Solanales > Solanaceae > Capsicum > Capsicum rhomboideum. Next base: position 16,020,069 of record CP124712.1, read on the forward strand.
ATTAACGGTAGGGGCACACGCATACCCAAAGTATGACGGAGGGTATATACATACCATTTATCATAATTCGGGGTATTTGTCCCTTTTTCATTTTGAAAACGATCAATAATAGAGTCATTTCTTATAGAGTTGTAGTTACAATACTTTGTTCTCAATACATTGCTAAAATTTATATTAGTTTTTAGGGGGGGAGGGAACCTTACTGTTAGAGAAGTTTGATGGAGTGGCGTTCTTGATTTACTGATTATAAGAAAGGAAGAATGAAAGAAAGAAGTTGGGTTTAGAAACTAGAATGAGAAGAGAACTTTTCTTTCTTAGGGTTAACGTTGGGGGGAGCAAAGAAGAGTAGATTTTGGATTTTATTTATTTTTATTTGAATTTGGATTTTGGGGGAGTTGGAGGCTAAAGAATAACAACAACAACATATCCAGTGTAATCCCACTATGTAGGGTCTAAAGAATAAAAAAGGTAAAATATAAAATAAAGGAATTGCTAACTGAACAAAGAAAAAAACTATTGTTGGTGATATATATTTTATTTTCATTAGTTATTAGGAATTAATCCCTAAATTAAACTATGGCTAACGAAGCCAAAATACTGTGATATTCTTTCATTAGTTCAGAAAGAATACTAAAATAATCTCCACTTTTTTATCTGCATGGTCTTATAGAAAAGTTGCGCAGCTTTGATTCAGACAACAAATAATCAAAACTTCTAATATTCTTTAAACCCTGTGTTCATATTTTTGTCAGCTCGAAAGAGGAAAAACAGTTCGATCGAATATTTAGTTTTAAATCGTCAATAATTTCGCTTTCACTTGAGCGTAGATGGTAGTTCTCCTAGATATTTTAATTAAACTTCCTTTGTAAGGTTGTTGTGGTTATTTCCTTTTTGTTATATTTAAAAAGGGTTAGTTTGTAAATTCAACAATTTCTTACATGGCTGCGTAAAGTGCTTACAAATTCACTACTCCAAATACTTAAAAACAACCCACGATATTCGTCTTATATATTGGCTTTACTTAAATTTAGACAGTACGTGCTTAACTTAACCCTTAAGATAAAAATCGCGTATAAAACACCTCTCTTTTCCGAAACCTCTTTAAAAGAAAAAAATTTCATTTTCATTTTTTGAAATACCATTAAGAAAATTAAAGTGAGGAAGCAAATTAAAAGATTTAGAGAATGTGTTTTTTCAAGTGTATTTGTGATGAAAAAGAAAAAGAGCTAGGAAGAAAAACATCAGCAGGAGTTTGTCCTTATTGTGAAGGAAAAGTAGAAACAGTAGATGTTGAAGGAAATCTCTACTGAAGGAAATTTGCAGTTGTGCTTTCTCCCCATTTGTTATGGGATGAAGAAAAAGTATCTATGTACTATCTGTTCTAGGCATTTGGTCTTATTGTATTCTTGATTATTATGGTCAAAAGAAGTTTTCGTTGTAATTTTTCTAATCTTTATTTTTTTAGTATCGTCTGAACGAGAAGAAAAAGCAAACAAATTGAAGTTGATTATATAAATTCTCACTGACTTGTTCTCAATTTAAATTCGTTTTAGTCCATCATCGGACCAAACAACAAAAAAAAAAAGAGTTGAAAGTTTTTTATATTTTCTACTAACTTAAAAATCTCAAATTTTTAACAATGAATAAATTGAAAAAGGAATTTAATGGTTAATTAGAAGCGCAAGTTGGGTAGACTAATGGCCAAAAACTGAGACCTAGTTTGAACATATACGAAATTTAAGAGAGATATAAATTATTTTCAAATTTTTTTAAGAAAATTATTATTTTTAAAACAAATTAAAAAGAATAGGTCACATAAATTGTATATTAAATCTTATGGTCCATTTCAAAAGTACTTTAAGTTTTATATTTTGCCCGGTCAAATAAATTCGTATAAAACGAAAGAAAATGAGCGATAACAATATTTACAAAAGGTTCTTGATGGTCCAATACTTTAAAAGTAGAATTGTAAAAAATTTAAAACCACCTAATGCTTCATCTAGGAACTTGTCGAATATATATAACCACTATCTTCATGTATTTTTTCGTGTTGATTAAAGAGGTGCAATAATAGACAATTTATATGAATAAATCTTGTTATTTAACATTCATTTGCTTAATCTCTAAATTTAAACTTACATCTAAGCGAAGAATCAGGATGACATTTTCATACAAAGAGAATATCTCAGCAAACACACCCTTTTAGAGTATTTTATATTTAGGTAGCTTTTTTTTATCCCTCTCTAGAAGCTCCGTCTACCCATTTTGTTCCTCTTAATAACTCAAACTCACAGTCTTAGAGTTGGAGGTGAAAGGTGTTTACCATCCAAACAACCCCCTTCTGTCTATCTTTGAACAACCCCCTTATGCAGGTGCAATAGTCATAGGAGGTGGTTCAACATCAACAAAATTCTTAATGATCTAAGGATAAATCTTCTTAGCTTTGCCAAAATCTTCAATTATTAGGTCTTCAAAGAATAATACAATAATATATATCATGACTTCTAATAAGTTTCTTGTCAACTGAATCATAGAAACAATAGTCAAATTTGTCTTAACTATAATCAATGAAGATACACTATCTAATTTTAACATCCCACTTTGACCTTTCATCTATAGGAACATGCACAAAGATCTTATACCCAAAGATTCTCAAGTAACCGTACGAAACATCCTTATTAAAGCAAATTCTATCTGGGATATTACCATCTAAAGTAATTTTAGGAGACAAATTGAGATCATAAGAAGTAATATTAAGTTCTTGTGCTCAAAAGGAATCTTACAGCTTAGAATGTGAAAATAAAAATCTAATCTTCTAACTAAAATTTTATTTATCCTCTCCACTAAACCATTGCTGAGGATTCTTTTGACGAGTATTTTTTATGTCAATTGCATTGTCCTCTGCAACAATAATTTCAGGGCTCTCTCAACCAAGACTTGAAATTTTTTGAACACATCAAGTACTTTTTCCTTGAACTTCAAAAAATCATATACTCTTGGTTGGTGAGAATGATCATCAATAGTGTTCACAAAGTAAAGTTCCAACACCATAAGACCTTTTTTTTACATAGATGAAATAATTAGATTGTATTACTAATTCTAGAAAATTAAACTTTCTTGACAGCGGATAACTTTGAAAAAAATTCCTTTTCTTTGTGTTTCGACGAAGCAATTAACACACCTCTTTAATTTTTATTATTTCTCTCCAAAAAGAAAATTCTTCTTAATCGAACTATCAATCCCCTTTTCACTCATATGACTCAGCCTCATATGATACAACTCTAATGAAGTACTATTTTTCACCAAATTCACCAAGCTACTAAAAATAGAACACTATGTGATGTACAAGTTAGTAAGCTTTTACTGGTCACAAAAAACAAAACAAAAAAATTATAATAACCCTTATTAGCAAACTTTCGTGTATATATTAAATTCAGGTGTACATCTAGCGCATCTGTAGATATGTTTTCAGTTTAATTTTTAGCTACTAAATCAAATTATTTACTTTAATATAAACATTGAGTGTGGTAAGCTTTTACTCTTTTTAAGAAAAAAAAATTCCTACTTAGTCTGAGGGTGTTGTATTTCATTCCAAAATTTTTAACTTAAAACACAAGGATAACGACTATCCATCAAAAAGAATAAGCTTCCAGCAAAAAATCACTTATTACTCATTCGACTTCTATACAAGAAGTTTACCTAACTAACAAAAAAATTTCCATGTCAAATTTAGAGGAATTTGTCTTTTATCCCAGAGTAAATTTTACTAGAGAATCACTATGGATGGGGATGTTTGGGACATAATCAATGGATGGGGTCAAATTCAGGGGATTGAAAATGCATGCCTGATAAGAAAGTTTTAAGGTTGGATTCATTGTACGAAAAAATTAAAAATAGTTTTCTCTTTGCTAGTGTCTTGCAAGTATCATCGTATCACGAAAACCAACAATTTGACGTTATTATATGTTTGTTAAGAAGTCGCCACAACAGGGGATTTCTTGTTCCTTTTCTTATTATTTTATCATTTTACGTGACATTTTTGTTATGACCTTCCCGGTCATTTCCCTCATTTTCGTGTGTTCTCAGTATTTAGAGCTTTTCTATAACTGTCCCAAGTTATTTATGACTTGCTGGGACTGACAGTTCAGTTCCCGGGCAGTTCGTTTGAGAATATTATTTAGATCGAGCACGTTGTAAAATATTAAATTAAATTTGAATTTGGTAAAATGACATAGTTAATTACCTTTCGAAAATATTTTTAAAATTTATAAAATTCTTTAGTTATGATATATCTATACTATTTTATAATAGTTTTATAATTTATTAATAATTTAAGCGGAGATAGTGAATTTAAATATGTTAAAATATATTTTTATTTTATAAAGATTTTATTAGAAATAATTTTCTATTAATTATGGTATATTCAAAATATTGTATTTATTTTACCACGGACTTATACAATACCTGAATACATATATAACGGAATAAAATTTATATTAGTCTGGAACCTCCACTCCACGTGGAGGTTAAGAAATTGGACATCACTTACTTAAACAAGGGGGGCTGCCACATGGCCATTAACATAGCATTTAAACAATGAAGTTAGGCTTTAACTTTATTTGTATAAAAAGAAAAAGTGTACAACAACCTTTAAGATTCTTTTGCACCTTGTACGTATATATGCACATATGTTACTGCATAACGGCCCCTTTTTGTTCACGTATTCCCTTCATCAAGTTATTCAAGCTCAGGTTCTAGTGGGGAAGTGTGTGTAGACGTTTAATCATCGTTATTTTGGTAAGTTTTATTGTATTTACAATAGTTTTTCTATACGTTGGTCTTGTTGTTACTATTTGAGCTATATTTTGAGCTCAAATTGAGCGGTGCTAGTTGTGACTATTGGTCACGGAGTTGTTTGGGACGCTGTGACTAATTTAGTTTCGTGATTCCGCAAGCGGGCCCCACGGGGACTGTTCGGACATTTTTCCGAACTAATGCAATATAGATATCAATAGTCATGTTATGACATGTAGTTTATTATTTTGGTAGCTTGGCAGCAGGGGCGGATCTACATGGAGCTCAGGGGGTTCATCTGAACCCCCTTCGTCGAAAAATTACACTATATATATATGATCAAATTTTTTTTCTATGTGTATATATATAAAGTTGAACCCCCTTGACACAAGCAAAAAACTTGGTTCAGCGGCAAAGGGGGTTCAGATTTTCGCTCCACGAGGCTCACGGTCGCGGTTTCGAATCCCTTGAAAGACAAATTTTTTTTTTTGCTTCACGCGACTAATCTGTCAAAAAAACAAGTTTGAGGCATTTTTTTTTCCTAAATAAAGCTAAACGATGTCGTTTTTCTTTTTTTTAAAAGGACACAGAATGAATTTTTTATTATATCCCTAATCCCTAATTCAAAGTCAAATATTAAAAAACACTATGACTTTCTTCTGCTTCTCTCTCTTAACACCTAGCTCTCTCACTTTCTTCTACGACAAATTGGGTATTTGTTGCTGCCTTCTGATTATCGCCGTCGGGCATCTCCCTCCGGCCTCCGACCTCCACTTCTCGTCGGTCTTCTCTAATCTCTGTTATGGCTTCTTCGGTTAGTTTTTAATTTTCACCTTTTTCGATTTTAATTTTTCAGAATTCTATTTCTATATATTTGGTACTTGGTTTTTGATTTTTATCTATGTAAAAGTTGCTTCTTCTTTTTTTGGCTGATGTAATTTGGTGTAAAAGATGACTGATTTTTTTGGCTGATTTGATTATTATCTTTGTAAAAGCTTTTTTTTTTTGGCTGATTCAATTTGGTATAAACTATAAAGATGACTGATTTTTTTTATGCTGATTTATAAGTTCTTACTTTACGATAGTCTCAACGTTCAGTGAAGAAATATTTTACCATAGTACCAAAATCAAATTTAGTCTCTCATAATGATAGTCAAACTAACCAAGAAGAAAATGTCAACTATTCAGAATCACCATTACCTTCTTCTCAAGAATTTGATTTGAATTCTTTAAAGTTTGATCCGGGGGAAAGAATCCCAATATTGAAGCATCCTCTAAAGCATCGTGATCTTATTAGAAGAACATATCTCTTGAATGGTCCTTGTCAACCTCGTCTCAAGCTTCATGAGTATCCTCAAACAGATATTTCTGGATCAATGCGTCGTTTTAATTGTGAATGGTTTGATGATGTATTTCATGATTGGTTGGAGTATAGTGTTAGTAAAGATGCGGTCTATTGTTTGTATTGTTATCTTTTTAAAGACAATAACATTCATCAAGGTGGAGGCGAAGTGTTTTCAACTACAGGGTTTAGAAGTTGGCATAAAAAGAAGAGTCTTGGGAAACATATTGGTCTACCAAATAGCATACATAATCAGTCAAAGAAGAAATGTCAAGATTTATTACGACAACGACAGTCGATTCAATTTGCATTTGATAGGCAATTTGATCAACTTAAGTAGGGATATTGGATCCGGTTAAATGCTTCGATTGATGTAGCAAGACTTCTCATAACTCAGGGATTTGCATTTCGAGGTCATGATGAATCTAAATCATCTCTTAGTAGGGGTAACTTTCTTCAAATACTCTCATGGTATTCAAAAAAGTGTGATAAAATTTGTGATTATGTGCTAGAACGTGCTCCTCAAAATGATCAAATGATTTCTCCAATGATTCAAAAAGATATTGTGACTGCATGCAAGATAGAGACAGTTAAAGCTATTCTTGAGGAGTTAAATGGTGACTACTTTTCCTTACTAGTTGATGAATCTTTTGATGTGTCACGAAAAGAGCAAATGGCTATTGTGTTGCGATATGTTGATAGAATGAGATTTGTGATGGAGCGACTTATTGACATTGTTCATGTTCAAGATACTAGTGCTTTATCTTTGAAGGAGGTAATTGTTAATTTACTTGCTCAACATTCCTTGAGTCTATCATCTGTGCGTGGTCAATGTTATGATGGGGCAAGTAATATGCAAGGTGAGATCAATGGTCTTAAAATGTTGATTAGGCAAGAAAGTAGATCGGCTCATTCTATCCATTGTTTTGCTCATCAACTTCAACTAACTCTTGTTGGAGTCTCTAAAAAGTGTATTGAAGTGGGAAAACTTGTAGTATTGGTCTCGAATATTTTGAATGTCTTGGGATCTTCTTTTAAGCGTATGGATGAGCTTCGAGATTCTCAAAAAGAAAGGATTCAAGAGGCATTAGATATGGGTGAAATTACTACCGGTAGGGGCTTGAATCAACAACTTGGTCTTTCAAGAGCTTGTGATACACGTTGGGGGTCTCATTATAAGTCCTTTAGCAATTTTATTCTTATGTTTGGCTCTATTCTTGATGTTCTTGAATCACTTATTCTTGATGCACGCAATATGGATGAAAGAGCCAAGGCAATGGGATATCTCGAAGCTTGTCGAACATTTGAGGTTGCATTCATGTTACAATTGATGAGAGATGTTTTGGCTATCACAAATGAGCTTAATAAATGCTTACAAAAAAAGGAGCAAGATGTTGCAAATGCCATGCTACTTGTTGAAGTAGCAAAGAGAAGGCTGCAAATTTTAAGGGATGATGAATGGAATTCTCTTATTGATAAGGTATCTATATTTTGTAACAAACATGATATTTTGATACCTAACTTTAAGGATTCATATGTTAGCTCTTTAAGATCCCGGCGACGACTTGCTGACTATACAGTCTTACATCATTATCGTGTTGAAGTATTTTGCAATATTATTGATTGGCAACTTCAAGAACTCAATGATCGTTTTGGTGAGGTGACAACTGATTTGCTCCATGGAATTGCTTCTTTGAATCCAGTTAACTCATTTTCAAGTTTTGACATAAAAAAGATAATGAAAATGGCTGAATTATATCCAGATGACTTTGATGAATTTAATATGGGTACTCTTGAAAATGAACTTGCAAGTTACATTGTTGATGTTGATGTTGATGAAACGTTCTCCAATTTGAATGGGCTTTGTGATCTCTCCAAAAGATTAGTTCAGACAAAGAAACATTCAAATTATCCTTTGGTATTTCGCTTAGTGAAACTTGCTCTACTTTTACCAGTTGCCACTGCATCCGTTGAAAGAGCTTTTTCGGCAATGAAGTTTATCAAGAATGACTTGCGGAGTCAAATGAGTGATAGTTTTTTTAGTGGTTGCTTGGTGCCTTATTTGGAAAAAGATATATTTGATAATATTTCTAATGATGCTATTATTAAGACATTTCAAGATATGAGACCTCGTAGAGTACAATTGTAATAATGTATGTAGTTGCATTTTCATTAGTAAAATACTATTTGGGTTTCATTGGACAATTTCTCATATTATTTATGGAAAGTATTGGTCTCTCTCTCTTCTTTTTTCCCCTCCAATTTTCTGATTGATATTGCTTTCATTACGGTGCTCCATTACTTCTTGCTCCAATATTAAGTTTGTTCAAGTTAAGTTAGTACTCCTGTATTTCTAGAACTTGTTTCGTTGGTTCTGTCCTTGTTATTTTTTTCTATGACAGTGAAAACACAAATTCTGATTGACTCCACTTATATACACTTGAAGTGTAATAAGTTTGCAAAATATACATCAGATCTCCCCACAATATGTCCTAGGATTTTGCTATCAGGTCCAGCAGGTAGGTGATGCCCATAGAAATCACTTATCTAGTTGACTTTTTGAAGAGTATTTTATCAACTTAGCTGCTGCCCATCTGAGAGTTTTTGTACAGTGTAAAGTGAAATGGGAGGGACGGGCACTTTGAAAATTTCTATTATTATTTGCGTAAGAACAGGTGAATGTAATTGAGTTTTCATTAGCCTGCAATTCATTTGCTTTATCTACTACCTCATCAGAAAACTACACTTTCAAGAAAGATAATTGTTGTTTTCATATTATGTCTGTTGGATTAAAAAATATCAACTTCTTGTCTGGAACTTTTTCTTTATAAAGATTATCTTTTAGTTATAGACCAATAAAGTTGACGAGCCATAACCAACCATCCGGTAAAGTTAAATTTGATATAGTTCGTTCATATCCGACCCGATCCGCTATTTGTGGATTATTAGCGTGCTTACTTATTTTATTTGAACCCCCTTAATGGAAATTCTGGCTCCGCCACTGCTTGGAAGCAGTCAGAGGTCTCTCGGAATGGGAAGGCTCCTATTTAGCTGGCTTTAGTAGGCGTTCGGCGGCGTCCAGGTAGGCTAGGTTTACCTTCATTTACACTTAGACTGGGCTTGTGTGTGATATATGTATGTTGTTATGTTAGTTTTGTGGGTCGATATTATAGACTTAGTGGTGGTGATTTGCTGTGATTTAGGCCTTCTAGGCCGGATAGGGCTATTTGGATATATTACAGGCCTGTTATCCTCGTGGTACACCACAGATGACCTATTTGGGGTCGGATAGTATTGTTATTGTTGTTGCTAGTTTGGGAATTTTATTGTTGGACCTTAGTCCAGGCTTAGGCAGACTTAGCCCAGACTTAGACAGGTATAACTAGACTTGGTTTTTGGGACCCGTTAGTGGGCCCCGTTACCCTTCTTATCGACCTGTTAGAACTTTGACATCTTTGGGCTTAGTTAAGACCTAGTATGACCTGTTAGGGTTGTGGCGGGATCGAGTCACCTCGATTATACCCGATTGGCCTGCTTAGCCTTATTCGTTCCTGATAGTACCGTATTTGATCGGGGTCGGCTAATTTGACTTAGAATGCGGACCACCCTTTTCATGACTTATAATGTATATCCAGACTTGTATATACATATTGTTATAGTAGATAGTGACCTAGAAGGACCCCGAGATTTACTTGTAGCATGTTGTGGGATTAGCTTCTGTACTTATATACTAGTATTAACTTGGGACTAGGGCGTTCCCCGTTTATCTGATATGATATGACATTTGATTCTGTTCTGGTTACTGATTATTATGAGTTCCGATTCGAGTCCGGCATCTGGTTATGATATGATTGGTTACTGATTATTATGGGTTCCGGTTCGAGTCCGGCATCTGGTTATGCTATGATTGGTTATTGGTTATTATGAGTTTTGGTTCAAATCCGGCCACTGATTATTATGAGTTTTGGTTCGAGTACGACATCTGTTTACGATATGATTGGAGAGTTTTGGTTCTAGGTACCGTGGTTACTGGATACTGATATAGCTTCGAGACATTGGTGACTATGCATTTACTTTTCTTGTGTGTCCCGCTGGTTTATGGGGGCCAAACTGGGTTATTGTTTTCTTTCGTGTGCCTATCGGGTTTATGGGGGCCCAGATAGGTTATGTTTGACTTGTGTGTTTACTTACGTATTTATTTACTCAATTATTCGGTATCACATTTATTTACTTCCTAAGCATATCTACACGCCTCGGTAGTTACTTATGTATTTATTACTTATACCCCGGACTTAACATGCACCCTCGCATTTTAGCTTGCTTATATTACTTTGAGCTCAGTCGGCCGATGATGCCTACTGAGTACCCGTTGTCCCGGTACTCATACTGCACTTCTGCATCTTTTTCCCAATGCAGATCCGGGCACTAGCCGACGATTTTGACGTGACGCTCTTCTCAGCACTGATTCCGGAGTAGGGTGGGCTTACTGACGTCTGAGGCAGATCCTACTACTCCATCTTCTACTGTATAGCCTTTTGCTCTCGAGACTGTTGTACTTGTTATATATATTTGGTTTCTGTCTTGTATTCTGGATATGTCTAATAGTGGTTCTTGTACTGACCTCACCAGATCTTGGGAGGAGTCTTGACTTTATACATATTGTCCTCTTCCTTCTCAGTCTCGGTATGGGTATATTTTAGTTCTGTTTGTTTTTATATTTCTAGCATGCTTATTAGTACGGTTACTTCCATCTCATCTCTATTTTCTGAGATTCCGTCCGTTAGCCCGTCGCTTGTCGCTCCAGGCTAGGGTTTGGCTTGCCTATTGGTGGGTTACTGTAGGCGCCATCATGACTCAAATATTGGGTCGTGACAATTTTTTTTTATAATTTCTCCTTATTAGCAATAGTTTTTATATTTAAAAATAGTTCAATTGTAAGTTTTATTTTATCTTTAAGAGAAAAGACATAAAATCCCCCTTGAACTTGTCTATATAACTTATTTAACACTTTAATTTTACGTACAATTATTTACCTCTCTAAATCTTTTTTAAGTTAATAAATATCACCTTAAAAATACACCAGTCTCAGTATGGAGAGTGTATTACACACGCGTCATATCATCACCACCTCAGCGCCACATCATTGCCACGTCAAAAATTATTTTAAAAAAAGTGACCCCACTAATTTGTTTATTATATCATAAAAGAAAAAAAGAAAAAAAGAATCTCCCCACCGCCACCTCGCCCTATCTCTTTCTTCTTCAAGCCCCACCACCACCCTTTAAAAACACCCCCCGCCCCTGTCGACATCCCTATTTTCATAAGGCGCAACTTCGGGACTTAAAACAATAGTTTAAAAAATATTTGAGAGTCGCCACCTAATTTTAGGAAAACTAGAAAACCAATTGATTAAATTAAAGAAAAATTATCTGCGAAATCAATTAGATTCTAGGTAAGGGTTCAGGTTATTCCAAAGGGAAGGTGTTAGGCACCCTTCGGAATCCACAAAGGTGGGTCCCGGCTGAACTCATTTTTTCAATTGAGGAGGAGATAAGAAATCATTTGCACGTATAAGAAAAATAAAAACATGTACAAAATAAGATAAAGAACGAATAACGAAGGAGGCCTAATATTTGCCTATCGTTAAACAAAATAAATAAATACAATAAACAACTCAAATGATCCTCGAATTTTGAATTCGAGTGTCTTCTTCGAGAAGAAGCTCCATGTACCTGTAAAAACACTTGGTAAAAGTGTTAGTAATGAATAAATATAAATCAAAATAAATTAATGAAATAACAAACGAAAAAAAAAAAAGTAAACCCCATCTTATATTCATGGAAGGCCTTGAAAATCGATGGAAATTTCTTCATCGGCCAAGTATATTAATACTTGAAATAAAGTAATTGAACTTAAAATAAAATCCGTCTTTTATAATGGAGAGGCCTCGAAAATCCGACGGAGAGATTTTATCATTGGCCAAGTATTGAAACTTGAATAAAATTTTGCATAAAATAATTAAGGGGGAAAAGGGTCCAAATCAGTCCATAAGCAATCAACGGCGGCAAAACAACCAAAACAAATAGAGCTAAATCATAATCTAGCAACATAATAAAAAAGCAAAATTAAAAAGATTTAGCAGGTCACTTGAATGACGTGAACAATCACCTGCAAACCCATTTCAAACAAACCACCATGTATACTACAAAAAATGTAAATATCAAGCAAATCTAGAAAATGACAAAAGTCGTATCAACCCAAATCCAACAAATAGGAAAAAATAAACAAATAAGTCAAAATAGACCTCAACAATTTTCCACAGACAGAGCAAACAAAATCAATGGAAAAAATAAATCACCTAGTGTGCAACTATGATTGATCATCGATGCAATAACAGAGAGAACACATGTATACAGTCGGCATTAGAAAACAAAAATAATGATATAAAGAGGAATGGAAGGAGAAGATCTTTGTTACCATCGGCATTTCACCGGAGAAGACGGTGCGAAGCTCATCGCTTCTAGTCGGAGTGGTGTCATCGGCTAGATCTGGTCAGGAATTGTTGTTCTTGGTTGTGCTCTGTGTTGTTGTTATTGTTGGTTCGTTTCCATCGAAGTTCGCCGGAGATCGGAGCATAGAGCTCGTGGTCGGAACTCGTGGGTTTAGCCGTGGTTTGGATGGAGTTTGACGGTTTCGCAGGGGTTTGTCGGAGCTGTCCGATCTTAGCTTATCGGAGAGGAGGACAGTGACGAGAGCAGGATTGTTGGGGTCTGTTCTGGTGGTCACCGGTTGGAAATGGAGTTGTTCGCTAGAGAAATGGAGGTACGGTGGTGGGTTGTACGTTATCCCTGGCTGGTTTGCTCCGGCGTCGAGCTCGAAGGGAGAAAGAGAGAGAAGATGATGGTAATTTTGAGTTGTGGAGTTTGTTGGTGGCTGTTCGCCGGAAAGTGTGGGGAAAAGGGGGAGGTCGGCAATGGAGTTTGGAGTTGGTGTAGTAATGGTTGTGGTCTGGTGTTTGTTGGACGGAGAAGGAAGATGGTGTGGTGGTGTTCCGGTGGTGGTGGGTCACCGGAAAAATAAAAGGGCGGCTACTTAGCAAAAAAGGAAAAGATAGAAGGGAGTTTCTTTACCCTAATTTGGAAATTTCCACCACCATTAATTGTGAAGGGAGTGGGTTAGTTTTATAGAAAAAATCAAAACCACTCAAGAGCAAAACCATGTGCTCAATACCATGGTTTTGAAAAACCATGGGCTATCCAAAATATGAGTCATCCAAAACAATGACTATTTGATCTTATCCAAAAGTATGGATATTTAACTTATCTATGTAAAAAATATTTTCTCCGTCTTTTATAAATTAACGGACTATGATAAAAAGTAAATTAACAAATGTATTTAATTCCACATAAAAATATGTTTTGAATTTAAAATAAAATTGATGATTAATAAAACTCAAACAACATTTATTTATAAAAACGACTGTGTAAAAAATCAGTGGCAGTCAATAATTAAAAATTATAATAAATTGATAAATATCCTAACATTTTCAAGAAAAAAGATAATTACCAATAACTTGTGTTAAATTGAAACAAAATATGTACAAAATATGTACAAAATATGTAAAAATTGATTTTTATGCTCTTTAACAAATAAAAAGCACAAAAGTATTTATTTTAAAAATGTCTGTCCAAAATTGGGTGTCAACAGCTGCCCCTCAGCATCTAAGGATGATGAAAGAGTCTTTGGATGATGACGTTGACGTGTAGCCAATTTTGACTAGACGAAAAAGAAACGAATGACATGTGCACAAAACAATGTCAAACGTTGATAGCATTTTGACAATACTCTCTGTTTGTTGAAAGGGATGGATTGTCTTTTGATAAAAGGAAAAGGGTTGTTCGAAGATAAAACATTCACGTACCTTCGACGTTGCTTCCAAAATTACCTCAGTGTCAAGCTTGTGAGACGCTGAGGATGCAAAGTTGCATACCCATATGCTTTCTGGTAGATGTGTGATTTGATGGTGATGGAAATCTTCCTTTAGTGCGCGTCCAAAGAGTTTGATATTCCTCTTAGAACTATGCCCCGATTTGCTGCTAAGAAAAAGTTCCACGTTGTGTTACGTCCTTTTGAAGTTGTCCGCACTTGTGGTTTTGGTTTGAGATTTTCATCCTTCTCGGATGTTTCTCGACAAAATTCGAAACAAGAGTGTTAGTATAAAAGCAATTCATGAAGGGTAGATAGTTCATTCATCATACCTTCGCAAGGGTTGATTTCTGAAAAAGTAATGTCATCTTCTCTTGTACCTATTTTGGAAGATAACAGCTCTCGCAAAGGTAGACACAACAACCTTCTTGGTTATTGCATATGGTGATCTCTTTGAAGATCAATTTTTCAAAATGGGGTGGCCCTTTTGGACACCGACGACATTTTGAGTAGGATGGTCCCTACAATCGTATGATCTTCTGTTTGATATGGTAACCATCTCGGTTATCCATAATGATAGCCCTTTCGGCAATGATATCCAATGTAAGAAATGTGCAATATGAATATCCACTGGCCTTCTCGGTGAAATGAATATGATTAAGAAATGAGTATGCAATATGAATATTCAATGGCCTTCTCGGTGATGATATTTAATATATGAATATGATATGCAATGGCCCTCTCGGAGATGATATGAAATGCATGAATATGAAATGGCCCTCTCGACAATGATATGAAATGCATGGCTATGATATGCAATGTCCCTCTCGGCAATGATATGTAATGCATGACTATGATATGCAATGGCCCTCTTGGCGATGACATGAAATGCATGAATATGCAATGGCCCTCTCGGCGATGGTATGTAATGCATGGCTATGATATGCAGTGGCCCTCTCGGCGATGATATGTAATGCATGACTATGATATGCAATGGCCCTCTCGGCATGGCCCTCTCGGCGATGAAATGTAATGCATGAATATGCAATGGCCCTCACGACATGGCCCTTTCGGCAGTTGCACATCAGCCTCCTGCGGTTTTGATGCGACTTATAGATATCCTCGAAGCCAGGCTCCTCCGCCTCTGCGCTATATTGGATATGATGCCCTAATAACCTCAACGCCAGACTCCTCCGCCTCTGCGCTATATTGGATATAATGGGTCTTTGATTGCACATCAGCCTCCTGCGGTTTTGATGCGACTTAGAGATATCCTCGACGCCAAGCTCCTCCGCCTCTGCGCTATATTGGATATGATGCCCTAATACCCTCGACGCCAGACTCCTCCGCCTCTACGCTATATTGGATATAATGGGTCTTTGATTGCACATCAGCCTCCTGCGGTTTTGATGCGACTTAGAGATATCCTCGACGCCAGGCTCCTCCGCCTCTGCGCTATATTGGATATGATGCCCTAATACCCTCGACGCCAGACTCCTCCGCCTCTACGCTATATTGGATATAATGGGTCTTTGATTGCACATCAGCCTCCTGCGGTTTTGATGCGACTTAGAGATATCCTCGACGCCAGGCTCCTCCGCCTCTGCGCTATATTGGATATGATGCCCTAATAACCTCAACGCCAGACTCCTCCGCCTCTGCGCTATATTGGATATAATGGGTCTTTGATTGCACATCAGCCTCCTGCGGTTTTGATACGACTTAGAGATATCCTCGACGCCAGGATCCTCCGCCTCTGTGCTATATTGGATATGATGCCCTAATACCCTCAACGCCAGACTCCTCCGCCTCTACGCTATATTGGATATAATGGGTCTTTGATTGCACATCAGCCTCCTGCGGTTTTGATGCGACTTAGAGATATCCTCGACGCCAGGCTCCTCCGCCTCTGCGCTATATTGGATATGATGCCCTAATACCCTTGACGCCAGACTCCTCCGCCTCTGCGCTATATTGGATATAATGGGTCTTTGATTGCACATCAGCCTCCTGTGGTTTTGATGCAACTTAGAGATATCCTCGACGCCAGGCTCCTCCGCCTCTGCGCTATATTGGATATAATGGGTCTTTGATTGCACATCAGCCTCTTGCGGTTTTGATGCAACTTTTGGATATCCTTTCTAACGTCAACCTCCTTCGATTTTGACATAATACAGATATCATGGCCCTCTTGTCATTTGCACATCAGCCTCCTTCGGTTTTGATGTAATACAGATATCATGGCCCTCTTGGCATTTGGAAATATGCGATGACCTTGGCTTGCTGGAGAAATTATCTTCTTGTGAATTTTTGAGATCTCCTCAAAAATTCTGCCCAGTTTCTGTTTTAAAGAGAAACAGAAATCTTATAGGGAACATGACCGAGCCATTATAGCGCCTACGTATCCTGTTGAGCTAGGAATCAGGTCAGACGTAGTTCCAAATTCTGGTGTAAGAACCTGAAATGAGACTATTATTAGCCAATGCGGTATGAACATGAACCCAAAAGAAGAGTAACAAGATCTATTGGTCATATTTTGGGGCGGACAACCCATTTTAAGAGTAATGTAACTTTGTTGGTGAACACCAAGTTATTTTGAAAGATATTAAAGGTGGGCATCTGTCCATTTTCAGAAATTAAGAGAAGAGAATCAAATCTCGACCGCAATCAGTACCAACTGTTAGTATTTGCATGGAAATTCTTCTCATTTGCTTCTCTTTAACTGAGACTGCTTCGAGGTAACTCCAATATCTTCGAGTGGTACCTCAAATACACATAAGTATCGACAAGATCTGTTCGACTTACTTCAAACAAAGGTTTTGAACTACACCTACCTTCATGCTTCAAGTGCCCTCACCACAAAGAATGTCCTATTCCACACTCATTTGAAGTATTTCAATTGAGGACTTTTGCGAAGTGCTCTCACACTCGGAAGGATGTTCAAAGAATGCAATTGTGATGCCATATGCTTGGCCTTCATGTAAGTCTCCACTAATGTGAGAACGCTTGGAATGAGATCATGTAGGGCTTGTTATCGGCTTGTAATGTAGGCTTAGGGATGGGATGGATATTTATTTTGGATGGGAGTGACTTAATTCCTCCTTGAACGTTGCACTGGTTTTGGTGCTTTTGATGTTTGTACACCTTTGGTGCTCGTTCTTCTTTGTTGTCCCTTTTCTTTTTGTATGTTGCTCTGACTTCTTTCAAATTTCTCTTTACTTGAGCTCTTTCTCCTTTCATTTCGAGAACTTTTTCCTTCTTCTTTTGAAGTTCTCCCTTTTTGTTGGAGTGGAGTGCCCTTTTTTTTTTTTTTTCACATTGAGACTTCTCCATGTTTTGTGGGAGCTTTTGACTCTTTTCCTTTTCTTTCAAAGTCGTTTTTGCATTCTTGACTTCAGGGACTTTGCATATTTTGCTTTTGGCAACTTCAAACTTGATCTTCGTCTATAATTTGCACACTTGCAACATGTTCAAGGAGTTCGGGCCAAGAGAGGGTTAGTGCATATAAGCACTCAGAAAGGTATAGGCTAAGATGTTGTTGTCCAAACAATAGGCTTTAGGCTCAAAGTGGGACATTCTAGGGATTAATTTCATTTGGTAGGTATTGAAAGGCACAATCGGGTCAAGGAAGGCCTACGATCCTTTCCCAAACCAAGCATTACCCAGGATTTCGCCTCAACAAACATTCAGGCCAAGTTCTAGATCAACAATGCAATGTAATTGAATTAAATCTAAAAACTCACCACACAATGCATATGAAGCAATAAGGTCGGTTTCATTCTTATCTTGGATGTATGCAAGGAACATTTTCGATTGTCACCAGAAGTATGATGAGAGGTACCAAAAGAATCTATGGTTCACCATGAAGTCAGTCCTTTCTATCAAATCAATTATTTTCTTTTCGCATGCATGTTCCTAACCATGTTGGCACCAACCAAGTCCAAAAACACGATCCCCAAAAGTGTTTTTTTTTTGTTTTTTTTTTGAATAAAAGGTACCGAACCCGAGGAGGGCTGCCTACTTATCTCGCTCCAAAGGATGAGAATCAGGTATGCGTAGTTCGTGCAGATATGATAAAATATATGCACAAAAGTAATGCAAAGGTATAGACAAACTCAGAGTGCTGCCTCCTAAGCTTGATGTTTTCAGCCGGAAGACGTGTACCGATCATTTGCAAGGATTGTTGCGGTCTCCCAGTTGTCTTGTGGGGAGCATTTCTTGTGATTGTCACCCATTATTTTGAGCGGCAACATTACGGTGGCTTCCTTTTTATTCGTGGGGACACTTGTTGCTGGTTTGTATGATTGTGGTTCCATACTTGCTTATGAAAATCTCTTGTTGTTGAAGTTTTCTCCCAGAATATTGTAGAAGAATAGGGAGTTTCTTGAACTTTTGCAGAAACCGTATATTATGGTGACCGTCCTCGACCATTGTCGAGGACGACCCTCCTGTAAAGAGACAAAAACGGAGTGAAAGTAGGGAAGTCATAAAATAACAGAATGGAAGGGTGTAGTCAAAGACTGCCCTGATTAATTTTCCCAATTAAATATTGGTGTCTTGCCGAATTCAAGAGCAAATAACATCTTCCATGGCACGTAGGGATCATATCCTGCAAAAATTAGAAGGAAAATATTAAAATCCTTCTTAGATTCATAAGATTAAAAGGATTAAGGTTAGGCTTTCGGCCAAGAGATTCGTCAAAATAGGAAATCCTTGTGATTCTCCAGTGAGTTCCTAGGATGATGTTGTTTTTTCCTGCATCCAAAGAAAACTTCTTAGTCTAGGGAAGGGGTTGAAATTTCAGTTCTCTTCATCTGCATAATGCTCCTGTAAAAGAAGAAAGATCGGCTTTCATTGAACCCTGCATTCAAAGAAAAATTCTTAGTTTGAGAGACTAATTGTGTTGGCTTAGCTTTGCTGTCCAGTTGCTCCTTCCAGTGCTTAGCTTGCAAACTCCTCTGATCTTGAAACGCAAACTTGATGCAATTTTTGAGGATCTTCCTCAAAAATTCTGCCCCAGTTTAGAACACAATGAAACCTTTGAACATTTTTGTATTTCACAATGCTACTTTGTAGGAACTTTCGAGACCTTCTCAAAAATTCTTCTTCTGGCCAATCTTCAACAAGCTCTTGTATCCAACCTTGTAAAAAATGTTATTTGTTGTGGAATTTTTGAGAAGATCTCAAAAATTCTGCCCCAGTTTCCATTTATGAAGAAAAATGAAAATTTTACGGGGAATATGACCGAAGCCGACATAGGCCGCCTACGTATCTCATTCTTGAGAATTCAGGTCAAACGTAGTTCAGGTGGTGTAAGATCAAGGAAATTAAACCATAATGTGCGATTAAAAAAAAATGAAGACTACGAAATGCGATTACATGGAAAGAAAGCAATAAAGTGCAATTACAAGTAAAGAAAGCAATAATCACAAGATTTAAAGACACCAAAAGTGCGACTTTCAGAAAGCTTCATTCTTCTTTGCAATCGATTATATCGAAGGCCTACTTCCATGGTCGGGCTGCGGTTATTGTTCAAACTTAGCTGAGATGCCACAAGAGGTATCACCTTGTTGTCAATTAGTTCTTGCACTTTATTTCTGAGGGTGACACATTTCTCGGTATCATACCCAACTACTCCTGAATGGTAGTCCGTTTGCTCGAATCATACCACTTAGCTGAATTATTCACAGACCTTGCTTTTACGGGATGAAGAATCCCTACTACTTTCAACTTTTCATAAAGCTGAACCAATGGTTCTGTTAGTGGAGTGAAGACTTTGGGAGGCTTTCTTTCAAAGCCTGGACAAGGTGCACTATTTTGAAAATCTTGTGGTGAATTCAGAGAATTATATGCTGGATATGGGTCATAGATAGGGCACATCATTTGGGGAGATTGAGGTTGACACAATGGTGAAGTAAGGCGTGGAGAATATTGTCTATACTGAACATTGGGCTGGTATTGGGACGATCATTGATGATATGGCATACCTCCTCGTGTCATTGATCCCGCATCTCTTTCTCTTTTCCCTTTTTATTCTCGAGGATCCAACTTGAAAGGCCTTTTTAGGGGATTGTAATATTGCCACACTTGTTAGTTTTCCTTTCTATTTTTCCAGTTTTGAGGCCATCTTCGATTCTTTCCCCTACACTAATCAATTTCCCGCAATATGCTTCCAAATGAGAGTAAGGGTTCCCTGATCCATCAAATATTTCAAACTCTGAAATCTTCTAGCCTAGTGGCAACTCTGATTTGGGAAGCTCACACCGCTCTTCATACTTCACATTCTGATTGTTATTGACCTCAGAGTTGCCTTTCACCACATATTCTAATTCTTTGAGTTTCCTATCCAATACCTCACTATCACTAATTTTGGCATATCTTTCAGTGTCACCATAAGGATCTGTATCTAGACGACTCAGTCATTGAATTCGTACAGCAACATCAGTATGCACAAGTGGAGAGTCATTGATACGTTCTGACCATTTGGGGAAGCAAATGCCTTCACAAGGGGAGCATGAATGAGCGGAGTATCTTGAATTTGTGGAGGAGGGGTGAAGTGATTTCCCTTGTTAACTTTATTCGAAAGTGGCATAGGCCCTTCTTGATGAACATCAAGAACTGTGTTCATGCTCGGTGGGAGCTGTGAAGATGCATTGTTTTGCATTATCATAGACCTTAGTTCAACCACTTGTTTTTCAAGACAGGTAATGGCTTCCAAGTATGATTCTGACTTTGTAGAAGTGGTAGAATCGATTGAGACAGACGCATTAGAGATGGTGTTGATTGGACTGGTTTCCATGTTGAAATGGTTTCTTGAAACTGCTTCGCTTCGATCGTTGATTACCAACACAAATCAGCCTCTCTAAGAAAGAAGAATAACTCAAAAGGTAAAATGTTAGTTTGTTGATCACAATAATTAACCCAAGATAATATAAAGCAGAAAATACTTGTTTTGCTTTAAACAGTAGACTTATCCAAAATTTGAACAAAGAGGCACCTCAAAAAGATGACTAAATGGACGCGATTGTGACCATTTGACGGGTTTTGTGACGTTTGTTATAAGAAGCAAAATGACCCATGGGATCGAAGAAAGGCATGAAGACACAAACTGACTTTCTATTTTGTATCTATTGAAAAGTCATTTTGAAAATGATGGATATTTGGTTAATTGATCAAGATTTGAAAATATTGACATGGTCAATGTGAATTGGACGATGACCCTCTTTTTGAAATGTTATAAAGTAGAAACTAATCGATTTCGAACAAATTTGAGGATCAACCCCTTTTTTTTTTTTTTTTTTTTTTTTTAAATGCTTTAGGAAGACTCACATTTTGAGTTTATTTGTCCAACGATGTTCTAAAATTCGGACAAGTCATGTTTAAAGCAAAACATGTGCGTTAAACACGCAATCATACAAGCATAGATGAAGCAAATCATGTGTCAAAGGATATACATAACATATAACGCGTCCTGTCATACATGTGACCTTTTGAGCCAAAGCTAAGCCTAACGATTGAAGGATGCGTATGCCTTTTGTGAGACATTCCATTGCCCCAAAAATATTTACAAATTTATGAATAAATCAAATTGGGATACAAAATGAGGGAATGGAATGTACAAATAAATGTCAGTCCCACGCAGGGGTAGAATCCTAAACTAGGCCACCATGGAAAGTTCTTCAATCTCAAACTTCTTGGACTTCTTGAGACTCCGAATGCCTTTCGGATGAAGATCTTTACACCAAGCAACTACCTAAATATTTTCTAACCCGTAGGGACAACGGTCCGTATACATTGGCATCACATCCTTCAATTAAACAAATAATGAATGATTGTCTTTTCGGATCGGGGGCCCTTTTCGACACAAGGTGGTCTTACTAATAGATCCGATACACCTTGGGCATCGGATCACTTAGGTCGAAAAGCCTATTCAATAGGATTTGGTTTCGCTCTAACCTAGTTAACTAGAGTGGTTTGTTCAAATTGACTGGGAACCCGAAATGGACTTATCGGGGTAACACACTAAGTGACTATTGACCGACTCGAATCAACTACTTCACTTGGTGGTTCAAAGAAAGATAAGGTGTTATACGGAAGGGCGGGTGCAGATACCCGCATAACCGCCCTTTTTTCTAATGCATAATGCTTTGCCAGGAAGGCGAAAGATGCCATGAAAATGCAACAGATAAAATATTATGAAAATTTAACAAATAATGAATAAATGTAATCAATATACAAGATACAAATAATCTACAAAATATACAAGGCAACACTAAAATTGTAAAAAGTAAAAACTCCTCAATTGAAAAAATGAACTCATAATGGTTAGAACCTTTAATCCCCAGCAGAGTCGCCATTCTGTCGACATCCCTATTTTCATAAGGCGCAACTTCGGGACTCAAAACAATAGTTTAAAAAATATTTGAGAGTAGCCACCTAATTTTAGGAAAACTAGGAAACCAATTGATTAAATTAAAGAAAAATTATCTGCGAAATCAATTAGATTCTAGGTAAGGGTTCAGGTTATTCCAAAGGGAAGGTGTTAGGCACCCTTCGGAATCCACAAAGGTGGGTCCCGGCTGAACTCATTTTTTCAATTGAGGAGGAGATAAGAAATCATTTGCACGTATAAGAAAAATAAAAACATGTACAAAATAAGATAAAGAACGAATAACGAAGGAGGCTTAATATTTGCCTATCGTTAAACAAAATAAATAAATACAATAAACAACTCAAATGATCCTCGAATTTTGAATTCGAGTGTCTTCTTCGAGAAGAAGCTCCATGTACCTGTAAAAACACTTGGTAAAAGTGTTAGTAATGAATAAATATAAATCAAAATAAATTAATGAAATAACAAACGAAAAAAAAAAAGTAAACCCCATCTTATATTCATGGAAGGCCTTGAAAATCGATGGAAATTTCTTCATCGGCCAAGTATATTAATACTTGAAATAAAGTAATTGAACTTAAAATAAAATCCGTCTTTTATAATGGAGAGGCCTCGAAAATCCGACGGAGAGATTTTATCATTGGCCAAGTATTGAAACTTGAATAAAATTTTGCATAAAATAATTAAGGGGGAAAAGGGTCCAAATCAGTCCATAAGCAATCAACGGCGGCAAAACAACCAAAACAAATAGAGCTAAATCATAATCTAGCAACATAATAGAAAAGCAAAATTAAAAAGATTTAGCAGGTCACTTGAATGACGTGAACAATCACCTGCAAACCCATTTCAAACAAACCACCATGTATACTACAAAAATGTAAACATCAAGCAAATCTAGAAAATGACAAAAGTCGTATCAACCCAAATCCAACAAATAGAAAAAAATAAACAAATAAGTCAAAATAGACCTCAACAATTTTCCACAGACAGAGCAAACAAAATCAATGGAAAAAATAAATCACCTAGTGTGCAACTATGATTGATCATCGATGCAATAACAGAGAGAACACATGTATACAGTCGGCATTAGAAAACAAAAATAATGATATAAAGAGGAATGGAAGGAGAAGATCTTTGTTACCATCGGCATTTCACCGGAGAAGACGGTGCGAAGCTCATCGCTTCTAGTCGGAGTGGTGTCATCGGCTAGATCTGGTCAGGAATTGTTGTTCTTGGTTGTGCTCTGTGTTGTTGTAATTGTTGGTTCGTTTCCATCGAAGTTCGCCGGAGATCGGAGCATAGAGCTCGTGGTCGGAACTCGTGGGTTTAGCCGTGGTTTGGTCGGAGTTTGACGGTTTCGCAGGGGTTTGTCGGAGCTGTCCGATCTTAGCTTATCGGAGAGGAGGACAGTGACGAGAGCAGGATTGTTGGGGTCTGTTCTGGTGGTCACCGGTTGGAAATGGAGTTGTTCGCTGGAGAAATGGAGGTACGGTGGTGGGTTGTACGTTATCCCTGGCTGGTTTGCTCCGGCGTCGAGCTCGAAGGGAGAAAGAGAGAGAAGATGATGGCAATTTTGAGTTGTGGAGTTTGTTGGTGGCTGTTCGCCGGAAAGTGTGGGGAATAGGGGGAGGTCGGCAATGGAGTTTGGAGTTGGTGTAGTAATGGTTGTGGTCTGGTGTTTGTTGGACGGAGAAGGAAGATGGTGTGGTGGTGTTCCGGTGGTGGTGGGTCACCGAAAAAATAAAAGGGCGGCTACTTAGCAAAAAAGGAAAAGATAGAAGGGAGTTTATTTACCCTAATTTGGAAATTTCCACCACCATTAATTGTGAAGGGAGTGGGTTAGTTTTATAGAAAAAATCAAAATCACTCAAGAGCAAAACCATGTGCTCAATACCATGGTTTTGAAAAACCATGGGCTATCCAAAATATGAGTCATCCAAAACAATGACTATTTGATCTTATCCAAAAGTATGGATATTTAACTTATCTATGTAAAAAATATTTTCTCCGTCTTTTATAAATTAACGGACTATGATAAAAAGTAAATTAACAAATGTATTTAATTCCACATAAAAATATGTTTTGAATTTAAAATAAAATTGATGATTAATAAAACTCAAACAACATTTATTTATAAAAACGACTGTGTAAAAAATCAGTGGCAGTCAATAATTAAAAATTATAATAAATTGATAAATATCCTAACATTTTCAAGAAAAAAGATAATTACCAATAACTTGTGTTAAATTGAAACAAAATATGTACAAAATATGTAAAAATTGATTTTTATGCTCTTTAACAAATAAAAAGCACAAAAGTATTTATTTTAAAAATGTCGGTCCAAAATTGGGTGTCAACACCCCACCCCTTTCTTCTTCGAGCCCCACCACTCCCCTTTCTTCTTCTACAAAACCTCCATTTTCTTTCTACTTCTTCAAGTCCCCACACCCCCTTTCTCCTTCTACAATCCAAAAACTTGGAAAATTCAACTAACACAACTTACAATTCAAAAATTTGAAAAAAATTAATAGATAGATTCATTGATTGAATGCAATTACGAGCAAACCAAACAAGAAGCATCGTCGGAGTTGAAGAAACACAATTACAATAATTCTAGCAAAAAGGGTTGAAGAAGAAAGGGGGTGGGGTAGGGTATTTTGTTTTATAATTTTCATTATATAATAAATAATTTAGTGGGATCATTTTTTTTTTTTAAAAAAATACGCGCCTATAGTTTTATTTTCTTTTTTTTATGTCACGTCAGATGTAAGAGTGATATTTATTCACTTTAGAAAGATTTAGGGAGGTAAATAATTGGTCCTAAAGTTAAAGTGTTAAAGTAAGTTATGCAGACAAGTTTAGGGTGGATCTTATGTCTTTTCTCTATCTTTAATAACATAATTCTATAATCAGAAAAATGTCAATGAAATATTTCAGAATGTTGGTTTTAAAAGTATTGCATTCTTTCTTAGCTTTGAGTTTAGTCAAGTATCATCATATAAAATGATATAGAGAAAGTAATAATCATATCTTTCAAGTTTATGTTACTTAAGTATCATGCACAAAAGTGTAAAAAAATATTTACACAATTAAATTACTTAAATGGTAATTTTCAATTGTCTTATTCAATAATATTTATTTTAACAAATTAAACCTCCTTATGATAAAGGGGATTAGGCTCAAATAGAGGCGGAATCATGCGTATAGGTGAGGGTACACGTACACTTGTTGATTTCGATTTTCTTTTTTGTATGTGTATGTGCACCTTCATCAATTTGTTTATTTTGCACACCTGACATTAGAGATTTCTCTTACACGTGTTACGATAATGATGTCCCCACATGAGAAACTCTGTCTTGTTGGCTCGGACATCTATCAATACATTAATATCAAAAAAAGTGAATATAGAAGAGGCGGACATTATGCCTAACTGCTTCGTCCTAGGTAGGTGAGGAATGAACAACCTCATTCCTATATAACCTAGCAGTTCTTGTTAAGAATATAATTAAAATAATATAAGTGTGTTCTTTACTTCATTATAACATTTTAAATTTTTAGATGAGATCGACACTTATTTCAACATCACATCAGAGCAGGCAGATGCCTTGAGATCAAATCTCACCGCCACCCATTATTAAAAGAAATTTTCATATACTTGAATCATGAGCTATAAATATGAGACTCTATTGCACACCCAACAATCTTTCTCTCGAATTAAGTTATCACATGTACATGACTCAGCACCTCATGAGCTAACGTGAAGACTAGTTGTATACACCATATTATCCGAGTATTTATTATAGTCACTAATGCCTAAAAATAGGTTTTTCTTTTTGGTTCATCTACAAACTCATCATGTTGAACTATTCACTAATACCAATTGTTGGACTAGGCTAATCGAAAGACACTAACATATTATGATGTATTATTTGTTTTGGGTCAACATGCACATTCTTTTCTCTACTTCTGCCCTGGTGAACTTCTTAACGTACTCCTTGTATGTGTGTGCGCTAGCTAACCACTGATATTCCACAGCATACGGGAAAAAAGTTCAAGAATGAAATGACTAGATCGAAAAGTTTGATGGCTTAACATTTGAGATCGAAATAGTGTCATGCGAAAGCTAATAATTGTAAACTTTAAACAACGATAAATCAGACAACAAAGAGAACTACAATACAAAAAGGCATAATATTTTAATATGATTTGACCACTTGGCCTACATATCAGAAAATTAATAATCCATTCGGTTCAGCATGTTTGTCTACAATAGCGTACCCAGGATTTAGGGGCGTGGGTGTCTAGGATGTTCGAACACACATATTAACGCCCAAAGTTTTAAGATTCCACCTAAAAACTAAAGCACCTAGCTATTTTCTTGGTTTCAAGGGTACTATTTTTAAATCTTATACCAGTTTTATACATTTAACATATGATTATACCTAGTCTGTATCGGGTCTAACTGGTGTCAAAGCACCACAAAATTGCACATAGGTCTTCCCCTGTTTGTCTGGTTTCAACTTGCCGCGAAGTTTAAGAAAGTAAAGAAGACTTAATTTTGAATCTTGTGGTCTTAAACAAAATATATGTGAAATGTACCAAAATACCCTTTAATTTTGTGGTCTTAAATATGTCACATGAAAAGTTAGGATTAAAAAGTTACCAAAAAAAGAAAGAGATATTCTTTTCAAAAATGGAATAAAAAAGAAAGGAAGGCAACCAAATGAAACAAAGAAAGTATAAAAGAAAACATAATAACTAACCCTCCCCCCCCCCCCCCCCTCGGTTTAGTTGACCCTCTTACTAAAAATAGTTGTTTCAATTTGTTTGTCCAATTTATAAAATCAAGAAAAGTTTATTATGTTCTTCTAATAATCCTACCTCGATCATTGATGACTATGTAAAGTGTATATACTTAAATTTATATTTTCAAAGCATAATTTATAGGGCTATTTTAGTAAAATAAACCCCTAATAAATATTTTTTTAAACGGCAACGACAAGTCAACAAGGGTCAACTAAAACCAAACAGAGAAAATATGAGATAAAGATCTCCCTTCAGCAAGACTCTTTTAATGATAACATTGTGAAAGTTATTGTGTTAGGGTGGAAAAGAAGGGTCCTTAATATACATAAATCCAAAGTCGCTTACTCCAAGAAAGGGTTTACCCAAATATGAAAAACATTATATTTTTCTTTTGAAAAATGTAAAAATATAATCAATTATGCTAAAATTCAAATAAGGTAGGAAATTCAAGCAAACTATAACAAATCTCCCATTAATATGAATTTTCTAACAAAATAATCTTAATCCTCCTTCACATAATCTTATCAATGTTGAGTGCCATGGCTAAAATATGATTAAAAATAGCTTTAAAAATATTTAATTTTTATAAATGCAGAAGTAGAAATATTTAAAATAGCTGAAAGTTAATCTCCATATGTTGTTCTCCAGATAATATTTTCATTATTGTCAAATTGGTTCCAGCTTGATCTAAAATCCACCTCGAATTTGTCTGCATGACTCTGATCCCTCTTATTGAGATCGAAATAACAAAGTGTCATACGGAAGCTAACAATTGCAAATCAGAAAACAAAGAGAATTATACTAAAAAAAAACATAATATTTCAATATGTTTTGACCAACTGACCTACATATGAGAAACTAATATAAGAGAAAAATCTCCCACAAAATAAGACTCTTTTAGTGACTATGGTGTGAATGATATTGTGTTATTTTGGAAAGGAATGGTCCTCAATTTATATAAGTTTAAAGCCTTTTACTCCCCAAAAAAAAAAAAAAAAAAGATTATCCAAATGTGAAAAATCTATATTTCCTTTGAAAGTAAAAAAAGTCAATTATCATAAAATTCAAATAAGGTAAGAGATTCAGGAAAAATTCTAATAAATCTCCTCTTAGCTTGAATTTTTTGATAAAATAATCTTAATCCTGCTTCTTCACATAATGTTCATCAATGTTACTTTTCATGGTTAAAAGTACGGTTAAAAATATTATGACTCAAAAATTACTTTAAAAAATATTTTAATTTTTTAAATAAATATATCAACAAGAATGTTGAACATATGTTTGGAAGTTTATCTCCACATGTAATACTCTGGACAAATCATTATTATCATAAAATTGATTGCAACTTGATCATCTAAATCTATATCGAACCTGTTTTCATCCTCATTGAACCATTGACTCTGATATCACTTGTTGGGTTCGAAATAACAAACTATCAAATAGAATTTAACAATTAAAAATCTTAAAAGATGATAAATTAGATGCCCAATATATGAGAAAACTAGTATAAAAGAAAGCATAAGAACTAATGAGAGAAAATTGTCCCCCTAAACAAGGCTCTTTTAGTGACTACATTATGAATGCTATTATGTTATTGTGGGAAAGAAGGATTTTTAATTTATACAATTTCAAAGCCTTTATTCCTAGAAAAGATTACCTAAATAAGAAAGTTATATATTTTTCTTTGAGAAAAGTTCTTTGGCTCTCTTTTCAAAGTCCTTTTCATCTTTTCCTTGCGATAATTATTGATTATTGGTTTCTCGCCCATATTTAGACTTAGATGTAATATACTATCCAATTTGAGTTGCATTTCCAAACAATCCGACTCGTAGAAATCACCTCGTGGTGCACGTGATTCGGGAACAACAGGGCTCTCACCCTCTCTGGCTCCCCTTTCCATGGGACTTGGGCCCAGTCTTCCTCTAAGAACACTTCTCCAGACTACAATTCGGACAATGGAGTTATCCGATTCTAAAGTTGGGTTGTTCCTGTACAAGAGGAGGCTGCTCGGATGATAAACACCCTTCACCTCCAACTTTAAGCTTGCAGGTTCAAGTCACAAAGAAAGTAAAAAGTTGGAAGCTTCTAGAGGAGGGGTAAAAAACACTTGCGATAAAATCCAAATAAGATAGAAAATTTAGAAAAACCTAATATTTACACGAGATGAGTGGGTACTGAGGAAGGAGAAAAGGCCAAGAAGATGAGGTAAAGCATGGTGAAAACTGGAACAAAGAGAAGCCAAAGTGGAGGTGGTGGGAGGGGTGGCAGAACCAATGGCAATATTACTAGACATAGCGTTATAATCGCCATGAAAATTATAACCCAAATCTTGAGATTTTTCAACATCAACTTCTTGAAATAGTTTAATTTCTTCTTAGTATATACTCTTCTCCCTCAAACTTGTCCATCTTTTTCTTGCATTTTAGAGTTTAGATTTTGTGTGCATAACATATTGTATGAGTGAAGAACTTGAGTGTTGAATTGTATAGAAGGAAAATAAGTTTGTAAAACAAGAGATGGGTTCATTGTCAAGGCAGAAGTCAAGGCCAAACATCTTAATTAATACGTACGCATAATATCAAAGTTAATTTAGGGTTGGATTCATTGTACAAGGATTAAAATATTTGTTTAGATACCATGTGGATAAAAATAATATTTTTTTTTAACTAAAGTTGGATAGATTTGTCTTTGAGAATATATCCACCTATTAATTAACCATTAGTTAAAGATATTTGTTTAATTGAAAAAACCTAAACCATTTGATACTTAAATGGACAAGTGGCATATAATTAAGTACAAAGTTGGGGTAGATAGTAAAAAGAGAACAGAAGAGGACTTAGATTTTCAAAACTTGAATCTTATGAATTAAGCATGTCATGTCGTTCATTTATATGACTGTTATTAAGTATAGTACAATTACAAAAATCAACCCAAAATTCATAATATTCTGTCAAGGAGCATCTAAAGAGTCTGAATATAAGAGTTTAGAGATGCAGCCCGACAATTAATTGAAAATAAAGTTGTAAGATGGAATAAAGATGACACCACAATTTGAAATTGATTGGCTTACCTCAAATTGACATAATAGTAATGAGAATCGATATAGTCTCGCAGTACTACACAAAGCGCAATGAATGATTTTGGTGAGTCTAAGTGAAGGAACATCATCGATCAGCTCCTCTCCGTCTTACCTCTCAGTGCAAGTCTTATAAAATAATACACAAAGGAAACAACAATATTTTATGCTAATGTAGTAATTAACGTAAAACATGTGACAAGCAACAAACAGGTACAAGTCAAATCACATCTACAATAACAAGCCATGGGCCTTTTAGACTAAAATCACTAGACCTGATTAATAATCCAACCATGGACCCTCATGAAGGCTAAGGAGATCCACTAGACCTAAAACATTAGAAAATTACATGAGATGAACTTAATAGTGGGTGACTTTGTTTTTTTGTCTTCCATAAGAAAAACCTTTAAAGATTAGTCTTCCTTTCTTTTTATGTATAAAACAAGTACCTTTTTGCTCCTCTACACCTCAAATGTTATTGCACTTTCCATGCTCATTTGTCTCTCAACTCCTATTTTTTTTCATCTTCTTTTGTTTCTCTTTTTTATTTTTCCTTGATTTTTATTTTTTCTTTCTATTTTTTTCTTGTTTTAATTCATTTGTGTCAACCTTTATTTTTATTTTATTTTTTATTTTTTTATTCTCTTTTTCTTTTTTTTTCTCAAACTTTATTTTTATTTTATTTTTATTTTTTTCTTCTATTTTTGTTTTGCTCAACCTTTATATTTTTTTTGTATGTGTTTTTTATTCTTCTCTTTTTACTTTTTTACTTTTTTCTTAACGTTTTTTTTTTCCTCAATCTTTATTTATTTTTCTTTGCTCTTCTTTTTCCTGCTCTTTTTTCTTTTTTCTCAACTTCTATTATTTTTTCCTAATGAACAGAAAGTTAGATAATCTGTAAAGAGAATATTCTTTCCTTGATATCGAAGAAAACTTAAGGGTGTGACTTGTTGTTTGGAAGTCCTTTGGATAAGTGTTGCCTCTAAGACAAGAGTTATAGAACATCTCATAAATCAAGACACAATGTGGTAGTGTCAACTCTTGCCCATGGAGCATAACTTGCTGTTTGAAAGTCCTTGGGCTAAGTCTTGCCTCTAAGGCAAGAGTTATGGAACATCTCATAAATTAAGACACAATGTGGTAGTGTCAACTCTTGCGCATGGGGCGTAACTTGTTGTTTGAAAGTCCTTGGGTTAAGTATTGCTTCAAAGGCAAGAGTTATAAAGCATCTCATAAGTCAAGACACAATGTGGTAGTGTCAACTCTTGCCCATGGGACGTAACTTGTGGTTTGAAAGCCCTTGGTCTAAGTCTTGCCTCTAAGACAAGAGTTATTAAGCATCTCATAAATCAAAACACAATGTGGTGGTGTCAACTCTTGCCCATGGGGCACAACTTATTGTTTGAAAGTCCTTGGTCTAAGTCTTGCCTCTAAGATAAGAGTTATAGAGCATCTCATAAATCAAAACACAATGTGGTAGTATCAACTCTTGCCCATAAGGCATAACTTGTTTTTTTGGGAGGTCCTTGGGCTAAGTCTTGACTTAGAGGCAAGACTTATAAAGCATCTAATAAATCAAGATACACTGTGGTAGTTCAACTCTTGACCATGGAGTGTAATTTGTTGTTTGAAAGTCCTTGGGCTAAGTTTTGCCTCTAATGCAAGAGTTATAGAACATATCATAAATCAAAACACAATGTGGTAGTGTCAACTCTTGCCCTTGGGGCACTACTTGTTGTTTGAAAGTATTGTTCTTATTCGTGGGGCCGTGGTTCACAGTGTCGTTTTACTCGATCAATTCATTCAGCTATGCCTGTGTCCGTTGGGGGCCCATCAGGGGTCAGTTATCAACCTTTTGGGGTAGATAGTTATACACCTTCAGTGTCTTCAGTTCAGAGGCTTGCTTTAGACCGTAGATGTTATGAGTCTGGAGGAGTGGGTCACATTCGAAGGTATTGTCCTAACGTTATTTTCGCAAGTCAGTTGATTTAGCAACCATCTTCCAGAGCTTTAGTTCCAGCAGGTCGTGGTGAAGAAGGAAATGATAGAGGTCATCCATAGGGTTGGCGCAGTTGTAGTAGAGCTAGCTATCAAGCCAACCATGGCGGAGAATAGGTTGGTTGGGACGGAGTGCAGACTGGTAGAGGTGGTGATCAGGATAGTGATAAGGCTCATCTGTATGCGATTCCAGGTCATCCTAAAGCTGAGGCTTCTGATGCTATGATCACAGGTACTATTCTTGTTTGTGATCATATGGTTTCTGTGTTATTTGATCTAGGGTTTACTTTTTTTATGTGTTTGTGAAGTTTGCTTTGGGCTAGAATTTAACTTGTGAAATGCTTGATGCACCCATGTATGTATCCACTCCGGTTAGAATTTCTGTGTTTGTTGATCAGGTTTATCAGGCTTGCCCTATTGTATTTATTGGATACTGGATATTGGTAGATTTAGTGATTTTAGACATGGAGGATTTTAATATTATTTTTGGGATAAGTCGATTATCTCCTTAACATGATGTTCTTGATTATTATGCTAAGATTGTCACTTTAACTATTCCCGAGATGGAAATGTTAGAGTAAGAGGGTGTTTATAAGCCGGCTCCTTTGAGATTTGCTTGTGCTATTCATACCCGAAAGCTAGTTAAGAGGGGGTGTCGAGCATTTTTAGCCTATTTTTGGGATGATAGTACTGTAGTTCCTTCTATTGCTTCGATTTTGGTAGTATGTGAATTTCTAAAGGTGTTCCCTAATGATCTTCCTGGGATGCCACCTAACTGTGACATTGACTTTTGCATAGACTTAGAGCCGGGCACTCGCCCTATTTCCATTCCTTCTTATAGGATGGCTCTGACAGAGTTAAGGGAATTAAAATCTCAGTTGCAAAAGTTGTTGGGGAAGGTTTTTATTCATCTTAGTACTTCTCCTTGGGGTGCTCATATTCTTTTTATTAAGAAAGAAAGATGGTAGTATACATATGTGTTTAGACTATCGGCAGTTGAACAAGATGACAATTCGTAATAAGTATCCTTTGCCAAGGATGGATGAATTTTTTGACCAGTTGTGGGGTGATGCAGTGTTTTCAAAGATTCATTTAAGATTGGGTTATCATCAGTTTAAGATTCGGGCAGAGGACATCCTAAAAACTGCCTTTCAGACTCGATATAGTCATTACGAGTTCTTGGTTATGTCTTTTGTCTTGACTAATACCCCAGATGCTTTTATGTGTTTTATGAATAAAGTATTCAAACCTTATTTTGATTCATTTGTTATTGTTTTCATTAATGATATTTTGGTCTACTCTAAGAGTAATGAGGAATATGAAGTTCACTTGTGTACTGTGTTGAGGTTGCTCAAGAAGAAGCAACTTTATGTTAAGTATTCTAAGTGTGAGTTTTGGTTGTCTTCGGTGTCTTTCTTGGGACACGTGGTGTCTAAAGAAGGGGGTAATATTGATACTATTAGAAATTGGACCAGACCAATAATGTGACAGAAATTCATAATTTTATGGGGTTGGCCAGCTATTGTCGACGGTTTGTGAAAGGGTTCGTATCCATTGCTTCGCATATGACCCATTTACTCAAAAAGAGGTACCCTTTTTATGGAATGATAGATGTGATGATATCTTTCAAAAGCTCAAGACTTTGCTAACTTCAGCTTTCATTCTTACCTATCCAATCGAAAGCAAAGATTTTATTGTGTATTGTGATGCTTCATGATCTGTTTTGGGTGTTGTTTTCATGCAGTATAAGAATGTGATTGCTATGCTTCGAGGAAGCTGAAAGTGCATGAGAAGAATAACCCCACCCACGATTTAGAGTTAGCTGCAGTTGTGTTCGCTCTCAAAATTTGGAGGCATTATCTTTA
Organism: Capsicum rhomboideum; assembly: GCA_031232105.1. Lineage (NCBI taxonomy): Eukaryota > Viridiplantae > Streptophyta > Magnoliopsida > Solanales > Solanaceae > Capsicum > Capsicum rhomboideum. The sequence goes on from CP124712.1 coordinate 16,054,268, forward strand.
TGAGGTTAAGTGTGAAGTATTCACGGATCATCGCAGTTTGCAATATGTTTTTACTTAGAAAGATTTGAATTTGAGGTGGCAAAAATGGATGTAGTTACTCAAAGATTATGATATTTTGATTCTTTATCATCCGTACAAGGCTAATATGATAGCAGATGCTTTGAGTCTGAAGCTAGTGAATGTGGGAAGCTTGGCATGGTTGGAGTGTCAAGACGTCCATTGTCTAGGGAAGGGCAAAACTTAGCTAACAGTTTTATGAGATTGCAGGTGACTAGCAAGGGAGGGTATTTAGCCAATGTTGAGGCTAGATCCACCTTCCTGGACCAGATTAAAGAAAATCAATTTGAGGATGAGAAATTGAATAAGATTCGAGATAAAGTGTTACAAGATGAGGCCAAGAATGACATTTTTGATGAGGAAGGTGTGTTGAGAATAAGGGGATATGTGTGTGAACCCTGTGTGAGCAACTTGATTTCTACTATCCTTGCAGAGGCTCACATTTCTACGTACTCTATATATTCGGGTGCGACCAAGATGTATAGGGACTTAAGAAAACATTATTGGTGGCGACGAATAAAGTGGGACATTGTTGATTTTGTGACTAAGTGTCAAAACAGTCAACAGATTAAGTAAGAAAATTAGAAATTGGGTGGCACATTTCAAAGGATGCCCATTCGGGAATGGAAGTGGGAGAGAATAACTATGTATTTTGTTGTTGGTCTTCCTAAGACCTTAAGGAAATGTGATTCCATTTGGGTAATTATTGACCGATTGACCAAGTCTGCACACTTTATTATGGTACGAGTGGATTATAATACAGCCAAGTTGGCTAAGATTTATATCAAGGAGATTGTTAGACTTTATGGGGTGCCTGTCTCCAACGTATCGGATAGAGGTACACAGTTTACCTCTAGTTTTTAGGAGAAATTTCAGGAAGAGTTGGGTACTAGGTTGGATTTAAGTATGACTTTTCATCTGCATACTGATGGACAGTTAGAACGGATGATTCAGATGCTATAGGACATGCTCCGGGCATATGTGATAGATTTTGGAGGTCAATGGAACCAGTTCTTGCCTTTGTGTGAATTCGCGTACTATAATAGCTATACTCAAGTATTGATATGGCTTCTATTGAAGCCTTATTTGGGAGAAAGTATAGATCACCAATTGAGTTGTTTGATTCCTTCGAGGTGAGATATTAGAGCACAAATGTGTTGAAGGAGTCAATGAAGAAAGTGAGATTCATCCCAGAAAAGTTGGTAGTGGCTCAGAATAGACAGAAGGAGTATACGGACAATAAAGTGAGAGATGTGCATTTTGAGGAGGGTGAGACGGTTTTGCTTAAATTGTCACCCATGAAGGGTGTAATGTTGTTTGGGAAGAAAGGTAAATTAAGTCTGAGGTACATCAGACCTTTTAAAATCTTGAAGAAAGTAGGGTCTATGGCTTATAGGTTGGCTCTACCTCCTAGTTTGTTGGGAGTTCATATGGTATTCCAAATCTTAATTCTCAAGAAATATCATGGAAATAGGGATTGTATCAGCCGCTGGGATTCAGAGTTGTTTGATAAAGAACTCTCTTATGAAAAAAAATCGATTGTTGTTCTAGATAGAGATGTGAGGAAGTTAAGAACTAAGGTGATTCCATCCGTGAAAGTCCAGTGGAGAAATTGTCCTATTGAGGAGGCCACGTGGGAGACAGGCAGATATGCATAAGCGCTATCCTTATTTATTCGTTGAGTCAGGTAATTCTTGCGTATTTTCATCTTTTCATTCTAGTTGTCATTCGGGTATGAAAGAGAGTTTAATTTGTATCTAATGTAATGACTTTAAACATCGTTATGGTGAATTATAGAGTAAAATCTCAGCTTAGCCTTTCCATAGGCTAAATTTGTGAAATTCAGGACTAGCTTAGTTTTGAGTGAGTTTTAGGTATTAAGGGTTCTAGAAATATCAGGTAGTTATTAGTGTGTTGATTGGAGGAAGTCATAAAAACTTCTGGTGCGTAAAATGAGTTAGTAGAATTTTGGTTATAGTGATTAACTTGAAAGGGTTACTTCGTAATTTTGAAATTCAAAAAGTGTGTTGTGAAATGGACAGTCTATGAACAATTTTCAAACTATTGTTTTAGCATCACTGCAGCAATGTCTCTGCAACATCAGAAATGTCGCCATAGTGATGAACTATTTTGCCTGAGTGTCGGTGCAACGACAGATTTAACGCTACAGTGATGTGGCTGCAACAATGAATCTATCACTGCTGCAATGAAATTGTAGATTTCCCAGTTAAAATAGAAAAGTGGAATTTTATTTTCATTTATTTTAGTTTTCATCCAAGAGTTGAAAGAGGGCGATTTTCACTAGTTTTTGGGGTTTTCCATCTTTGAGGTAAGGATTCTTTGTCATTCAAACTTGTGATTACACTCTTAGATTCTTAGAATTGTAAGGGTCATGATCATTGTTTAAAATTGGGATTTAGCCCTAGGTTTATTAACTGGTGGGAATTGGGTGGGAATGACTTAAATTCCATTATTATTGACTCTAGGATGTTAGAAATCACTTCCTAGCGTAGAATTGTTCATTATAATCATGATATACAGAGAATAAATTCAACTTCATTCTCGAAGGTAAAGAATAACTGAAATAATCATTTACAAAACCTCTAATCCAAAAAATAAATTCAATTTCATTCTCGAAGATAAAGAATAAGTGCTTGGTAATATTGGTCATGTTTTGATAGATTTCTTAAAACTCATTTTTTACCTTCAAATGCTCAATCTGGAAAACAGTAGGTTCACACCAAATCTGGATGCCATTTTTTGGTGACGCAAGGAGTATTGTTTGATTTGTCTCTCAAATTTGTATGTTGTAGTTTTAGAGTACAAGCTCATTGAATATCAATTTACAGTCGTATTGAAAAAAAAAATGAATGACAAATATTGCATCAAATTAATTGAATCGAGTATAAGAATGACATAAATGAAAAAGAAATTCATCGTATCACAACTAAGAATAAGAAATATCAAAAGTTGAATAAACAAAATTTATATGGAAAAAGATATTACTAATCCTCTCATTTTAATTTGAGGAGAGAGATTAAGAGAATGAAGTTGAATTTATTTTTGGATTATAGATTTGTAAATGGGTAAAGAGAAACGATAATAAAAAATAAAAAAAAGGACAAAGAATTAAAACCTGGTGGTGAAGTGGCATGCCACATGGCATACACCTCACCTAAATATTAGGCCATAGTGAATTTAAAATTGCCAGGGTGGAAATGTCTTAAAAGTAGGGATATTTGTCACGACCGAAAACCTAGGCCATGATGGCACTTGTCGTGGCCTAGCCTTGACGAGTAAGCCGATCACCCAAACTAATAAAGTAAAACATAATTCGACTCTTATACAATTAAGGCGAAACTTCTAGACCGAAGTCATACAAACACCATTACAATAATAGCGGAAGTCTGAAATAAATGTCAGCCCCGAAAGTAAGTGAAGACATAAAAGGACAAGATGAAGTCCGAAAGTCAGCCCCGAAACTCTGGAGCATATTAGTACCTCGAAGATCTACTCAACCTAGCACTAATTCAACCGCCACATGTCATACTCGGACCTGGATCTACACCGAAAGGGCACAGTAGGAATGAGTACGGGTTCACTTGTACTCAGTAGGTATCATAGACTGACTGAGCAAAGTAGAAAATAACATAGATAACGATAGACAATGAGCACGTAAACTTAGAAAAGTTCCCAAACGGTAACTCACACCGTCTCCACTAACAGTTCTAATATAATAACGAGATAAACAACACGAGTAAACACAAAAATAAAAGAAATCAAGTCAAGAACAAAAAAACCACAGAATATGCGAATGGAATGTAATGCAATGCAATACAATGCAGTGGTAATGATGGGGTGGAATGGTGAAAGTCATCGCATGACTTTCAATATATACCTATCGAGTTCGCAACTCCGCAAATAGGACCCATTGGGGGTTCACAACCTATATACTTTATCTCGTAACTCAATCTCAATCTTAACACAACTCACCTCTCCAGCTCCTGTTCACGGAGAGGGTGTTATGAAAATGTCTCATTTTCATTTAAAAATAGTGTTCCTAATGGTACCAATATCTCATTAATGTATATGTATGGAATTAGGATATAATGCTTACAATCAGATCAGTATGAAGATATTCAATCAATTCAACACGATGTATATATATAGGTGAGCTCAGAAATAAACTCAGTATGTCCATAATTCTTGAATCATCAACTATAAATGGGCACCATTGGAACAAATATGCATGTAAGACTTCATAAATATCATATCAACCCCTAACCCGGGTATTTCAAATATGATAAAGCAATCAATGCTTAATAAGACCTATAATAACAACTTGAGCCCCCACACGGGCATCATATCTAAAAATAAGGCATCTAAATGCACAGATAAGGCCAGATGATGTCAAATAAGGCCCCACACGGGCTACACGCAATATCAAATATCTCAAGTCAATATCCACACAAAATAAGCCCCCACACGGGCACACAAAAATAAATATAATCTCGAAATACAACCCTATAGCCATTCTCCCCAACCCATAGCATGCTTTACCTATATATTAACTATCCAGCTCAGTCTGAAAGAAGTTAAGTCATAACCTACCTCGAAACGATGAAATCTGGGCCTAAAGTGCTTCAACACAGAGCTTTTGGATTAAAGCAGTCCCCTAAACAATGGCATGAAAAAATTCATAGAGCAATTTTATCTTTTGGTTTAAATATAATATTAAAGATAAATGTGTTTATTATAAAAGTTGCAGTAATTATTTAGTACTAGTTTGTTTATATGTTGATGACATGATAATTGTAAGCAATGATATGAATGGAATTTTAGGAACGAAAAGGTTTCTGTCTTTCTCATTTGAGATGAAGGATCTTGGACAAGTTGATACCATATTGGATATTAAGATTAAAAGAAATAGTGGGGGATATGTATGGAGTCAATCTCATTACATTGAAAAAGTGCTAAATAAATTTAGTCACTTAAATATAAAAGAGGTGAATACCCCATTTGATCTAAGCATCAAGTTACTTAAGAATGAAGGTAGAGTTGTGGCTCAACTTGAGCATGCAAGCGCTATTGGAAGTCTTATGTATGCTACGCAGTGCACAAGACTTGACATAGCATATGCAGTTAATAAATTAAGCAGATTTACTATTAATCCTAGTATTGATCATTGGAAGTCCATTGAACTAGTTCTTGATTTTCCTAAGAAAACAAAAGATTTATGTATTCAATACTCAAAGTTTCCTGCTATTTTAGAAGGATATACCGACTGAAGTTGGATATCGAGTTTAGGAGACAACAAGTCTACTATTGGTTGGCTATTTTCCTTGGGAGGAGATTCAATTTCTTGAAAATTCAAGAAACAGACTTGCATAACATATTCAACCATGGAATCAGAATTTGTTGCATTAGTCAAAGCAGGAAAAGAAGCTGAGTGGTTGAGGAATTTTTTCACGACCCAAAAAGTGAGGCCATGATGGCACTTATCTCGGCCCAGCCTTGATAAGTAAGCCAAGTTCTCAACAGTTATAAAAATTTGAAAACAGTAATAAAATAGAACAAGACGAGACTTATAGAATGAAGTCAGGCCAGAATATAGATAAATATAGAAGTCTAAACAAAATACGTAACCATCCCCAGAAACTGATATCATAAGTATAAGAGTATCTAAAAACCATGTTCGAAATTTGAAATATAAGTGAGTTAGTCTCTAAAATAATTAAAGACATCAATAGATAAGAGGAATTCTGGAATCAACTCTGAACGTCCTAGAGTATGCTAGTACCTAAAAATCTCCAACTCCACAAGCACGACCTCAGCCACAGCGTGTTGTACTCATACTCAGATCTACAACAAAGGGGAACAGTAGGGGTGAGTACGGTCCACTTGTACTCAGTAGTTAATATAGGTCGACTGAGCAAAGCATAAAATATATATATATATATATATATATATATATATATATATATATAGATAGATAGATAGATAGATAGATAGATAGATAGATAGATAAGGAACGAGTAGAATCAGATACATTCAAAACAAGTACAGAAAACTAAAACATGCACCAAGTATGTGAAAACAGAAAAAAATACATATGCAATACAATGCAAAGAAGATGGGATCATGATGAATGATTTGAAAGTCATCGCATAACTTTATGTATACACCTACCGAGCCTCAGCGTTCCTAAGATAGGACCTATGGGGGGTTCGCAACCCCCGTATACTATCATCAATCTCAACTTCTCTCTTCGGCTAGTGTTCACGTATCAAGGGTTTTGTAAAATGTGTCAATCAACTCTCTGGCTATTGTTCATGGATCAAGAGCTTTTATAACAGTGTCACATTTCTCTTTCACATCAATGTTTCTCAATGGTACCAATATCTCATGATGCGTATGTATGAATGAAGATGTAATGCTCACCACTAATTAGTATGAAGATAATAATTCATCTAACACATGTATACGTGAGCTCAGAATCAACTCAATATATCAATAATCAAGATATCAATTTCTCATTTGGCACCATCGGAAGATTAGTCACATAGGACATCATCAATATCATATCAAACCCCTAAGTCGGGTATTTCTATCATGATAAAGGTAAATAATGCTCAATTAAAGTCCCTGCACGGGTATCACATTGACAATAAAGGCATATATTATACATATAAGACCAATGATGTCAAATAAAGCCCCAGCACTGGCAATACTCAAAGCATGCTATCTCAAGTCATCAACAATAAGCATATAAGCCCCCATATGAATTCTCAAAAACAATAAATAATCTCAAAATACAATTCTCAAATTAGTCTCCCTGACCAATAGTATGCTTTACTTATTAATTAATTACCTATTTCAGTCTGAAGAAAGTTAAGTCATAACCTGCCTTGAAACGTCAAAATCTAAGCCTAAAGTCCTTCAAAACAGAGCTTTACCCCGTTTGAACGATCTCATAATCAACTAAAATATACAAATATATCACTCACACGTTAAAACAAAGTTAATGATACTCATATTGACCATATTCGAGCCAGATCCAAAACAGATTCGAGAAATAGTTTCAAAAAAGAAAGGTGTAAAACCAGAATTTTATTTTAGAAATATATTCTCCAAGGTTATAGGAGTCTATAGTTGAAAACTCATGTAAAAACGAGTTTAAAACAGGGTCCAAATCGAAGAAAAACCATTTTTAAGCTTTACTGATAAAACCCCAAATATTCATTTCGAAATCAAGATTAAAGAGTGTTTTCAGAGACATAATCAATGGGAAATATTCAAAATATGAGTTTAGAGGTTACCCATATAAAAATGATGAAGAAACCCTAAAGAAATCGTCTTTCCCAAAGCTTGGAGGTCCAAAAATAGAGAAAAATCATGAAAAATCGCGAAATTGAGGTATTTATACTGTTTTGTGAATAATACCTCACAATCATGGACCCCACCTTACAATCACGAGGGTCAACATTGATTGCCCATTAAGTTGGTCATTGCGGTCGCGTAGTTGGGCCTCGCGATTGCGATGAGTCAACCCAACTCGATCCACTAATTAACCAATCATGATCGCGGTACCAACACCACGCGATTGCGATGAAAACTATCATCGAGGACCGCAATCAAAACACATAACTACGTGATCGCAATGAAGGGTCTGATGCACCAGATATAAGCTGTTGCACCAGCTGAAATTATACTCCTAAGTCTCCAAACGGACCCTCAAAATTCATTCGGGACCCCACAGAAATAAATCATCTATGCTACTAGGCTATTTTTGACGTTCCAGACTCAATGGAAATTTTAGATTTTTGAAAAAGGATTATTTTCAACAAACTAGCCCCCCAAGACCCTTTAAGGTAAATTTCACTAATTTTCAAATGGAGGGTCGAAATACAAAATAAAGGTTCCGAACCTTAACCAACCCCGCTACTAACTCAAATTTGATATTTTGGATAAAATGAAACTTTACTATCTCCATCCGACACTCGGAACATCAAATATTGATCGAAGTCAACTATAAAACTTTTAAAGCCTCTAAAAACCTCAAACTCTCCCAAATGCCTCCCAAAGGCATTGGGAACCATGCCAACCATCTTCACACCTCAAAATCAATATGTAGCAACTACATAACAAGGGAAAAATATTCAAATCACATAAAAAGAAAAATTCCACAAACCAGGTCATTACAGATTTTCTCTTAGAAATTCCATTGGTCTCAAAAGGTGTGAGTTCAATTTCAATATATTGTGATAGCCAAGACACTCTAGCTTGATCATATAGCAATATATACAATGAAAAGTCAAGACACATAAGTTTTTGACATGATTATGTAAGAAAATTGATTAAAGATGGAATTATTTCTCTCACATTTGTGAAGTCAAAAAGTAATTCGGCTGATTTATTTACTAAACCTCTTACAAAGGAGTTGGTGAAAACAACTTCAAGTTTGATTGGGTTAAAACTTCTAAATTATGTCCACCAATAATGACAGCCTTACCTAACACTATAAAATCAATAGTTTTGGGTCCAAAGGGTAACAATAAGTTATTGATAAGTGGACATTACAGTACTTAAATAAGAGGTATACTAGTACTGGTTGTCATAGATTAGAGGGTTGAGTTCTAATACTCTTAGTGAGGTTCATCTCAAGGAACAAGTGTCTCAAATATGACAAAGAAACTGAAAGAACTTCACCTATATGAACATAGAAGTGGTGCCTCTTCGACTGGGAGTTGGTGTTGCTCTCATAAATGTTCATGAATTTTGGAAAGCACATGGCTATAAAAGTGCTAAGCATGTTTGAGTGGAAATCAAGAATTAAATGTTTATGTATGTAGTTTCACCGATGTTATCATAAGAAATAACACGTTTAAGGCTATTATGCTACGTGGAATTTTGATTTCGTCTTGCAACATTTGCACTAAAGTACTGATCATATTAAAAGATACATTACTTTATGCATAGACATAACTTGATTGAGTCACTATTTATATTTAAACAAGTGAGAGATTGTTAGTAATTGTTTAAATAAAATAATTAATATTTTAATTTTTAAATGAAAGGATATGTCTTTTATTGAAAGGGTGTGTCTTTTATGAAAGGGTGTGTTGGTTAAAAAGTTTTCAACTATTTTCTATATAAACAGTTCAAGCGTTGTTTTGCAATATAACTTTCTTTCTTCTCAACTCTGTGCAAAAACTCTTTCTTCCCAATAAAATATCAAGTTCTAGATTTCTTTCTTTTCAATAGGATTTCTTCACTATTTGCTTAGTGCAGAAATCCAAAGACTTGTCATATTCACTAAAATTATTTGCATTAAATCCCATAGCAATCTCGTAAAGGAGAAGGAAAAATTATTTTTTTTAGGAAAATGTTTCGTGCATGTGTAAGCCTCCAATCCAATGTTTCTTAGTCATATTCTCTAACAGGTTCAAGAGGAAGTATTTGTGTACAGTGTGTTCTAGGCATTTGTTCTTATTGTATTCTTAATTACTATGGTCAAAAGAAACTTTTGTTGTTGTTTTTTCATTTTTGTACTTTTTTTTTAGAGCAGTGTGTAAACGAAAAGAAAAAACGAAGAAATTGATGTTAATTATGTAAATCCTCATTGTTCATGATTTTCAATTACTAGTTTACGTGTACGCGCTTCGCATGTGTACCTCACTTTAATAAGTTCAAACGTTATACTAAATACCATATTTGTTTAAATAATAAAAATGAATGCAATAATTAAATTCAACATCTTTGGACGTGTAAAGATGGAGAATGTATTTAATTAGTTATATAATATTTATAAATATCAAAGATACAAATAAGGTAGGTGAAATACATTGACAACCCTTAAATTACGGTTGATGTCTTCAGAAAGTCGATGGTTAGCGCTTGATAATTCATAAAGTCGCGCAATTTCACTTGGTTCCATCCTAGAAGTGCAAAATTTGACCTGCAAATTCCATGTCACTTCAATTCATCTTCTTGATCAAATAGTCAGTATATCTTTTCTACCGCTTCAAATATAATCATGCTCTTTCTCTGCATTTCACTCATAATTCCAAAATTTAATTTGTAACATGGATCCAGAGAAACAATAAAAATAGTGTCTCAGAAAGAAAACAATTATAATATTTAATATGATTTGATCAAGTGACCTACATATTAAAAGAGTAATATTTAAAAAATACACAACTTATTGAGAAAATAATCTCAGGCTAATCAAATAATTTTAGTAAATTTCTATGTCAATGGAGATGCAAATTAAAATTAGTCTAGAGTTTATTAAGCTGTTTTTTTTTTAAAAAAAAATTACTAAAAAAGAAATCAAGTCAACTAAACTGTACTATTACTGTTTCTTCATTATAATTTTAACAAAAAAATCACAAAGAGGAGGAGAAGATGTAGAGAAACATACCTTAGAGAATACTTGATGGATATATGTGGCTATAGAGATGCTCTTTTATAAATTAGCTGATGGGTTTTAGATATGTTTTAGACCTCCGATTAATTCTCTTTCAATGCACAATCTCAAATAACATAATCTTTTATTTCTAAAAGAAAATTAAATTGTAAAGAGAATAAGAAACGAAACACAGCAATAGACTTGCTATTATAGTCTATGCAAAAGTTTCTCTTTGATAAGCGGTTATAGGCCTGGGAACAACTCCTAGGTCATTTAAGGAGAAAATTTCGATGGCGATGTCCAAAGCACGACAGACCGAGTCAAATTGAGAAGCTTGCTATGGAGATAGATTTTCGATTCGTGAACCGAATGTCTCACCTGGCGATTCCCGACTTGAGTCCTGGAAAACCAACCATTCAACGGGTCGGAATTCAAAATGCCAAGGCTCGAAGACCTCTGGGACATGGGGAAAAGACTATAATACAAAGATTTTGAAAGAAACTACTCCATTAGTTAAGAAAGAAAACATGAATATTAATTTTATTTTATTTCATATTGATACTACAATTGATCCAAAACAAAAATATTAACACAACATCAATGTTTAACTATTTTATTGGAAACATAATTCGTATTTTAACCCAAAATATTAACCATCATGAAATTTTATTTCAAAAGAAAAAGGGAGAGTTGGATGGTCAATAAGAAAGAAAAAACTTAAATGAAAAATAATTTTTAAACTAAAGTCTTCCTTATCTTTTTCTTTGAGTTCGTTTTCAGTGACTAAAAGAAGCCTCTCACTATTACTAGTCATTCTCTAACCTAAAGTCCAACAAACAATATCATTTCCGATCTCTATCATAAAGTTTATTCATCTATCGATTTCAATTGTAGATCCCATCATATACCTCAATTTGAGAAAGTTGTTCGAAATTGGACATTAAGAGAAGAGATAGGCAAAACACAACAACAAAAAACAAACTGTAAATTTTACAAAAACTAAGGAAAATTGTTTCTTGATAACGTTGTTGTTATTAAAAGCCTCCATAGTTCTTAATCAAATTTTGTCAATTCAACTTTTAAGAAGACCTTCCACTACATATACCTCTCATAAACTTACAAATTCAATTGTTAGTAGGAAAACCTTTCTCATTTATTTTTACATATATTTGTTATAATCAATATTTAATATTCTAAAAATAATATAATAATTGGAGGAAAAAAGTGAAAAGACAATATATTTTATTTTAGAAAGAAAATAAAAAAAGCACCATTCCTATTAGATTTTCTATTCAAAGTTTTCAGATTTTACCTTCCATAAACAAAGATTGATTTTAAAGAAACTTCTATCCATATATTTTAGAAGTAAAAGAAAAATATCTTGATTAAAATAGTGCCTTTTTTTTTTTTTGGGGGGGGGGGGTTGGTTCTTATTATATCTTTTTTTTTTTTTTTGATATTTATATGTCTAATCCTTAACATAGTTTTGGAGAGAAAGTTATATTATTTATGCCAAACAACAACAAAAAAACTTCATTTAAAGAAAGATATCTTGATTAAAATAGTACGTCACTTTTTTTTCTTGACTTGGTTCTTATTATATCCTCTTTTTTTTTTTTGCTTTTACTTTTGATATTTATATGTCTATCCTTAACATAGTGGAAGAATTTGTTAATGGTAAATTATGTTGGTATTAATATACGAAAATACATTCTAAACATTAAGATAAGGAAAAAACGAACTCCATTACATGCATTATCTAATTTGAATCGATTCAATTAAAAAAAATAATCAAAGATGTTAACACGAACTTATTATTGATACACAATAAATTGAAGTTTGTATAAATTAATTGAAGTAATAAATTTTATGCAAAGAAAACATACCTGAAAGAGTTGATCAATGCTAGGCCAAAAAGACAATAACCCACAAAAAATTAGAAATAGACATTAGCTAAGATCGGAAAAGGAGGGGAAAAAAACAAAAAGTGCAACAATGTACATAAAATTCAAAGACAAATAGGCACAAAAAAAAAAAGTCATTAGTTTAAAAAGAATAAAAGCAAAGAAGTGAGACGGCTGATTTTTTTTTTCTTTTCAAAAGTTAAGTTGTTGTTCTATTTATTTATAAAAGTTGTTTGCTTTATGTTTTTGGAATGAAATTAAATTGTATGTAAACCTAAAGTTTTAGAATTCCTTAATATTTTTTGCCATATATTTTTCTTCTATCAATTATTTTAGGACTCTTTTATTTTTAAAAAGTATTTTTCTCTTACCATACCTAGAACTCTCTAATTTTAAATATTATACACTAAATAAGTAATAATTTAAGGAAAAAGGTGAAAAGACGATTTTATCTATTGTGGAGTGTTTTAATGAAGGGCAAAAAGTTCAAATCACTTTTCTAAGGATCTTCAAACTTTTAATATATTGTAGATGTAGATGTAGATGTAGATGTAGATGTATATATACATTTTAGGCCAACATTGGACCAAACAAAAATAAAATATAGAGTTGGAAGTTTTTTGTATTTTCTATTAACTTAAAAATCTCAGAATTTTTAAGAATGAATAAATTCAAAAAGGGATTTAATGATTAATTAGAAGGGCAAATTGGGTAGACTAATGGCCAAAAAACGGAGACCTAGTTTGAACAAATACAAAATATAAGAGAGAAATAAAAAAATTTAAGAGTTTTTTAAAAAAAGTTATCATTTTTCGAACAAACTAAAATGGATAGGTCACACATGGATATTAGATTTTATGGTCCGTTTCAAAAGTACTTTATGTTTTATATTTCATCCGGTCAAATAAATTCAGATAAAACGAAAGAGAATGCGCGATAACAACATTTACAAAAGGTTCTTGATGGTCCAATACTTCAAAAATATGATTGCAAAGAATGTAAAACCACCTAATGCTTCATCAACCAACTCATCGATATAATTAGGAAATAACATAAATATATACCTTAACTTACCATATTTATACAAATCTCCACCCTTACAAAGTAATTACAAAAATTCCAACTATCAGTTATGTATCTCAATGGAATGTATCGGGAGCGAATTATATATGGCTGTGTATATCAGTGTGAATTTTGTTTAAAAGATACATACACTATGTATCTTTGAATGATTACAATGTGGGTAATTATGTATCTCAACGGAATGTATTGGGAACAACTTATGTATCTCGACATCCCAAAAATGGAATTTTCTGTAAATATGCAAAATGTCGAAATTTTCTGTAATTATGCACCAAACTGTCGGAATTTATGTTGTTTACCCTATATAATTAACCACTTTCTTCATTTTTGTCGTGTTAATTAAAGAGGTACAATAGCAGACAATTTATATGAATAAATCTTGTTATTTAACATTTATTTGTTTAATCTCTAAATTCAAACTTACAGCTAAGCGAGGAGCAAGTATGACATTTTCATATGAAGAGAATATCTAGCACACACTCCCTTTTAGAGTTTTTCATATTTAGGTAGCTTTTTTTTACCTTTTCCTATGAAGCTCTTGTCTATTTTGTTCCTCTTAGTGATTCGAACTCATAATAGAATTGAAGGTGAAAAGTGTTTATATCCGAACAACTTCCTTTTGTCTATCTTTAGGTAACTTAACCAAATCAAAGGTATGATTATCATGCAAGGATTTCATCTCATCCTTCATAGTATTAAATCATTTTTTCTTTCTTCACTATGCATGACCTCTTCAAATTTTTAGCTTCTCTCGTCCGTCAATAGTACTTACTTATCGGTTGAATAACAAGAAGAAAATCTTTTCCCTCTAGTAGATCTTCAAAGAGTACTCTCTAGAGCATTAATAGAAGTCGATTGCTAACCAACTGTATTATCTTGCACTAGAACATCAACAATATCCTATTGGTTATTCTGGACACAATTGCCATATTTATTATTAGATTGATGTTTATCATTTTGAAGATCTCTGCATGCGTAATAGTCAAAGGAACTGGTTCAACATCAATCAAGCTCTTAATATTTTAAGGATAAAGCTTCTTAGCTTTGTCAAAATCTTCAATTATTTGATCTTCAAAGAATAATATAATAATATATATCATGGCTTCTAACAAGTTTCTTGTCAACTGAACCATAAAAACGATAGTCAAATTTGTCTAATTGACTATAATCAATGAAGATACACTATCTAGCTAGTTTTAACATCCCACATTGACCTTTCATCCGTAGGAACATACACAAAGATCTTACACCCTAAAATTCTCAAGTAATCATAAGAAACATCTTTACAAAACAAACTTTATTAGGGACATTATCATCTAAAGTAACTCTAGTAGATAAATTATTAATATCATAAGAAGCAATATTAAGTTCTTCTGCACTAAAGAAATCTGACAACTTAGAATCTGAAAATTAACATCTAATCTTCTAACTAAAATTCTATTTATCTTCTCTGCTAAACCATTGATGAGGTTTTTTATGCCAATTGCATTGTGCTCTACAATAATTTCATGCCTCTGTCAACGAAGACGTGAAATTTTTTGGACACATCAAGTACTTTATTGTTGGAATTCAAAATAAAAAATACTCATGATTTGTGAGAATGGTCATTAATAGAATTCACAAAGTAAAGTGAAATACCATAAGACCTTACTTTAAAAAGACCAAATAAATTAGAATGTACTAATTCTAGAAAATCAAACTTTCTTGGAAGTTGGATGACTTTGAAAAAAAATATATCTTTTTTGTGTTCCGGCAAAGCGATAAACACATTCTCTAGCTTTTATTGTTTACTCCAGAAAAAAAACTATTCTTAATCAAACTATCAATTCCTTTTTCACTCATATGACTTAGCCTCCTGTATTACAACTCTGCTGAAATACTATTTTTTACAAAATTCAGCAAACCACTAGAAATAGAGCCCTACATGATATACAGTTACATATCTCTATAAAGTCATCTTATTATAACGATATTTCACTATAGCGATCTGATTTTCTCCGGAATCGATTTTTCATGTTCTATTTTGCTTTTCTATAACAACATTGTACCTATAATAGCAATGACGTTTATTATAATTATATACTCTTTATAAAATTACCTCTATAACAGACAGTATACTCAAATATTATACAATAACTAGATATCGATGCCCGTGCTCCGCACGGGTCCAATATTACCTAAATAACTTCTATTATATCACATTAGTATATGAAGAAGGTAAAATAGTATGAGGTATGACAAAGGTAAAAGGAAAATTAGCTCTTACAATATCTAATCTATTAAAAATATGATTAAAAAGCACGTGCATACATAAAGTCAATAGTAAAAGCACATGAAATCCATCAAGTATAATCTTCCAATAGTTTGTTTCATTTTCTATTCTTCTTCTGTTTAAAAAAGAATTACCTATTTTGACTTGGTACGGAGTTTAAGAAAATAAAAAAGACTTTTGAATCTTGTGGTCTAAAATTAAAGTTATATCAAATTTACCAAAACGCCCTTTAAGCTTGTGGTTTTAAACATGTCATGTGAAAAGTTGGAATTAAAGTGTTGCCAAAAAAGGAAAGGGTCATTCTTTTTTAAACGGACTAAAAAAGAAAACAAGTCATTCTTTTTTAAATGGAGGGAGTATTACTTTGCTGACGTTTTGGAATACGTGGAAACCGAAAACTATGACTGGTGGAGAGCATTGAAAGGATATTGTAAAAGAAAATTAGTTATTTACGATTGTACCCTTGGTAAAGTTAGCAAATTCAATGCGAAGGAATGAATGTGGACCGTCAGATCACAGGCACGGGCAAATATTATTTTCTCTGTCTCAATTTATGTGATACAAATGAAATTTAGTAAGTCAATTAATTTTTTATATGATTTTAAAATATTTTAAGTTGTTAATTATTGTTATTTGTCATACTTTTTACATAATTTTTTGATTTATTCATTTTACGTGGCATAGATGACATTTAGATAGTCGATCAAACTTTTGTATGATTTTAAAATATTTTAAGTCATTGATTATTATGATTTATAGTACTAATTTTATATCTTTCAAATAATATATATTTCCGTTGTCCCAATTTATGCGACACCGATATAATTTTGAAAGTCGATCAAATTTTTTATATTATTTAAATATTTGAAGCTGTTAATTATATTAATTTTTAACGTAATATAATTTATCATTTTGTGTCTATTTTACTTTTTTTAATTAAATATTATTAATTTTCTAATACTTAAACGACTTATAATAATTAATTAGGGGTGATATAGTAAAATCACGGGGTTGAAGCAGGTGGGTTCGTCCCTTAATTCATCATTTTGTATTTATTTACTTTTTTTAATTAAATATTATTAATTTTCTAATACTTTAAATGAGTTAAAATAATTAATTAGGACCAAGAGGTGGAAGAACGGATAAGATCCGTCCGATGAAAGGGCGACGTGGACGGCGAGGATCGTTTTGGTGGACCAAAATGACCCACGCTTATTAAATAGGATATTTTACAAGAAATATATTATGTACAAAATAAAATACCAAAATATTTATGGTAATCATCATTAATGTCATGCACATAGTAAATTCCAAGTACGAATATCTAACTTAAAGGAAATAAATGTACTTAAATGATGCATATCAGTTATTTCATAAGTTAATGAGGAAAAAGCTATATTAAAAGTCTACTAATGTTCGCTTTTTTTTATTTTTTATATTCATGCTCTTTCTAATTTTGCATACTTTTGTTTATAATAGCTAAATGATATTTGAACGTCAAATGCTAGTATACATATATAACAACACCTCTTTATAGCAGTCATGAAATTTTTGGATAAACGCTACCACTATAGAGAAGTTTGACTGTACGATGTAAGCTTTTACTAGTCACCACGAAAATATTTATAATAACCCTTATTATCAAACTTTCGTGTAGATATTAAATTCAAGGTGTACATCTAGAGCATATATGACATTGTTAATTAAGAACTAATTAACCTGGCTGGAATACCCAACAAATAATGTCAATGCCAAATATCTCAACCTCAGTATTGTTTTCATTCCTAACACTTCAAAATCACCTGGAATATAAGAAGAAAATCACCT
This sequence comes from Capsicum rhomboideum, assembly GCA_031232105.1. Lineage (NCBI taxonomy): Eukaryota > Viridiplantae > Streptophyta > Magnoliopsida > Solanales > Solanaceae > Capsicum > Capsicum rhomboideum. The sequence goes on from CP124712.1 coordinate 16,071,822, forward strand.
AAAAAGAAGCGTCACAATAAAAAAAAAAAATATGCTTTTACTGTTTGTATTATATTAATAAATGTAAAATATATATCTTTCATACACATAATTATCATTTTATTATAATTAAGTAGATATATTTTCACTTAAATCTTTACTCTACTACTCCCTCTAATCTATAATACTGAATTTTTTGAGCCTTTTTTCAATATTTAAAATAAGTTAATAATTCAATGTTCAAGAAAGTTGTTGAAGGTGATAAGTTTAAGAAAGTTAATTGATCATATTTATGATTTTACATTGAATTATTTTCCTTTTGAGTAATGACTATCTTTATTTTCAAGAATATATAGTTTGAGAATAACTAAAAGGGCAAAAGTCGAAAATGATGTTCAATTTATGTCCTATTTTTTTTTAAATGTTTGTGCATTACCTCACAAATTTAGTTAATATGGACAAGAGGGTGTAATTAATTAAATTATTTACTTTAATATAAACATTGAGTGTGATTAAATTTTTACTAGAAAATCACAATGGATGGGGATGTTTGGGACATTATCAATTGATGGGGTCATTGTCAAATCCAGGGCAATTGAGAATGCATGCATGATAACAAAGTTTAGGGTTGGATTCATTGTACAAAAAATTTAAAAATAGTTTTCTTTTTGTTAGTGTCTTGCAAGAATCATCGTATCATTAAAACCAACAATTTGACATTATTATATGTTTGTTAAGAAGTCGCCACGGCAGGGGGTTTCTTGTTCCTTTTCTTATTATTACTTTCTCGCGATCATTTTATGTGATATATTTTTTTTCATAATTTCTCTTTATTAGTAATAGTTTTTATATTTAAAATAGTTTAATTATAAGTTTTTATTTTATCTTTAATAACGAAATTTTATAATCAGAAAAAAGTCAATGACATATTTTAGAATGTTGGTTTTAAAGGTATTTTATTCTTTTTTAACTTCAAGTCTAGCCAAGTATATATCATCACATAACTTTATCCTATGGTTAAGACTTCATGAGATGATGAGAACCAAGGATTTGTTGGTGAAATGGGACATGAATGTGAATGAACGAAACGTGTGTGTTATGTGATACTGAACCTGAAACTTTGAAGCACCTTTACTTTGAATGCAGCTTCTCAAGAGAAATATGGATACATGTTTCAAACTGGCAGAATTGGCGTAGAGTACGTCCCTCGGGATTGAAATTTTGAATGACTTTGGGTACAACAACACTCAGGTGGCAAACATATTAGAGCTAGGACTCATCTTAAAAGTTAGCTTTGCAACAGTGGTGTGTTGGGTTCGAAAATCGAGAGGGCGTCATGCGGAAGCTTATAGTTGCAAACCATCAGGACGATAAATCAGATGATAAATAAAACTATACCAAAACATAATATTATTGATATGGTTCGGCCAATTGAACTACATATTAAAAAATAAATAAAAAAGCATAAAATCTATTAGGAGAAAATCTCCCCCTAAACAGGACTCTTTTGAGGACTACATTATGGATGTTATTGTGTTATGGTATGAGAAGAGGGGTCTTCTATTTATAGAATTTCAAAACCTTTCCTACAATAAAGAGGTTAGCCAAATATGAAAGAGTTTTATATTTTCCTTTTAGGAAAAGTAAAAATAATTATGGTATTACTTTTATTTTCCTTCTAAGAAAAGTAAAACTTAAATTTGGTAAGAAAATTAGGGCAAAAACCCTAACATGGTGTATGGTATTTAGAAGGAGAGAAATATAAGGGTATTATAAGGTGTGCATATCGGTCGGTTTGGTTTGATTTTATATATTATTGGTTTGGTTTATCAATAATCAAACCAATAAAATATTTTTATCTGTCACACCCCTTTCTCGTCTTTTGTGTCGAAGGGTTTTTCCAATTAAAGTGACGGTTTTGAATGGAGATTATTTTATTTACAGAGTCGCCACTTGGAATTGAGTTATGGTGTTCCAAGTCACCTTATTGAATCCCCATTCAAAAGGAATGACTCTTCTTATTATTGGTCGGCGAACCAGAAATCCAGATAAGGAATTCTGTTGACCGAGGGGAAGGTGTTAGGCATCCCTCGAGTCCCGTGGTTTTAACACGGTCGCTTTATTGACTTATAATTGACTTAAGTTAATTCTTTAGGATATATTAGGTTTGATTAAGTATAGTACATAACAACAAAGTCACTATCATATCTTCTCTATTACTTTATTGTTCGGAAATAACCTAAAAATCACTACCATTTATTATGTATTATCATTTGGAATGTATTGAATTACTTTATTATCTTTTTAAAACAACGAAAACAGAAGGAGAATTCTCTGTTTATAAAGTTTGTTGTCATGTATTGCTATATTTTTTAGATCGACATATTTTAAGAATTTACCATTTTTGATATTCTCTAACTAGATACGTAGGAGAACAACATTAGAGAAAAACATAAGAGCAGGAGCATGTTTCACCTTCGTAGGAGTAGATATTACATCCCCCGATACCTTGGATTTGTATACAAATATTATGGGGTACAGGCGCAAAGCGCGTATCCAGAAACTAGTAACAAATAAAGACGTAGAGAAAAAAAAACTTCACATAAATATTAAACTTCACATATTATATTATACATGGAATCATTTAAAACTTCGTTCATGCTTTGATTCACCATAAAACTTATACAAATACATGGAAAGAAACTGAATAAGAACCTGTGTAATAAACTAAACGGAGTATGGAAGCCAGAATGTCGTCACCGAAAACTCGAAACAAGGACCAAAACTCAACTCTAACCCAAAAGCTTTCAAGAATAATCTCTCCCCTTTTTGCATGTGTGTTTTCTTTCTTTCTTTTTTCTTATCCTTCTCTACCCCTTTTTTGTTTAACAAGTATTGTCGTTTTTTTTTTCTACGTTACTGTTTTCTCATCTTTTTCTATCTTTCTTTCCTGGTTTTTTTTTTCCGTCATGTGTGTGTTGTATAGATAATACTAGTGTAGTAGGGTGTGTGTTGTGTAGTGCATGTGTGTGTGTTGTGTACGTGGAGTAGTGTGTAGGTGAGTGTGTGTGTGTAGTGGAGGGAAAAGGGAGGTTTTGTGGGGTGGTTTAGGGTATAGTGGGTAGTTTAGGTTAGGATTTTATTTTTATTTTATTTTATTTTATTTTATTTTATAAAAAAATAAAATAAAATAAAAATAATAATAATAAAATTATAAAAGAATAAATGAATAACTAAAGTAGTATTAGCTAATATAGAAAAGTTAAATAGCTAGTCCTAAAAATATGACTAAGAAAATATTAAAATTTACTAAAATCTAAATTAAATAAATGCATATATTTTTGTGAATTTCTTTTCATAAAAGTGAAACAAAATAAAATATAAAATAAAACTTATCCTAACCTCAATTTAAACTTTTTTTTTTTCATAATTTTTCAAATAACCTATTAAACATGAAATAAAATCTAATACAAAAGACTAGATTAAAATTAAATATTTAAAACTAAAAGTGGATTAAAACTCGGGAAGGGTCAAAAATCACGTGTCTACATTTGCCCCTCTTTGTCTGGGAACACGAAAGAGTTTTCAGACAAAGAAGTAGACAACGAGACAAGTTTTGACCCTATTGTTATTTGAAACGGAAAAGAAAGGAGGAAAAGATGCGACCGAGTCCTGGTTTGGGACAACCTACATATCCCGGGTTATAAGGGAATCAGGTCACGTGTAGTTCAATGAGGTTGCATGGTGAGACGATGAGTTAGAGGTCGAGTGAGGTCCCGTCGAGTCTCCGGTTCGCATCTCCTGTTTTTACATCAAAATAAAAGACGAGAATAAAAATGATGCTTCAAGTACAAAATCCTATCTATTTCACTTCTGTTGAATCTTGACTTGGATCTTCATGCTTCCTCAAGTGATGATATGTCTGCTCTCCTCTTGAGTTGAACTCGACAGTGAACTTTTCTTCATGTCGATTTCGGTTATTGGAGATGAACTTGAAAATCGGTCCTATTCTTTAAGCGGACACTTGCTCCTTCTGACTTTGAATTTGAAAATAGCCGTGTTCTCCAGGCGGGCTCCTGAGCTTGAATTGAAAATTGACCCTATTCTCCAGGCGGGCTCCTGAGCTTCAAAACTAAAAGTAATCCCTGTTCTCCGAAAGTGTTCCTGAACTCAAAATAAATAGTGAACTAAAAAAAAAGTGAATCCCATTTTTCAGGTGGGTCCTGAGCAGAAAATTAAAGTCCCATTATTCAGGGGGGTCCTGAGCTGAAAAGTAAAGTCCCATTTTCCAGGAGGGTCTTGAACAGAAAATAAAGTCTCATTTTCAGGAGGGTCCTGAGCAGAAAATTAAAGTCCCATTATTCAGAAGGGTCCTGAGCAAAAAATTAAAGTGCCATTATTCAGGAGGGTCCTGAGCAGAAAATTAAAGTACCATTTTCCAGAAGGGTCCTGAGTAGAAAATAAAGTCCCATTTTCCAGGAGGGTCCTGTTGATCCCATTTTCCAGGAGGGTCCTGAGCTGAAAATTAAAGTCCCATTATCCAGGAGGGTCCTGAGCATAAAGGTAAAATCCCAAATAACACGAACAAAAATTTTGCCCCAGTTTTCACTGAAAATTTTTGTGAGTTATTAGCAATTGTAAACTTTATAAATAAACTCAGACCAGGAAATGTATATCCTAGGAGAAAAATGAAAATAATTATCTTCAACTAGGAAACATTTATCCAAGGAGACGAATGTGAAATAAATGTCTTCGACTAGGTAATGTTTATCCTAGGAGACGAATGCAAAATAATTGCTTGCTACTAGGAAATGTTTATCCTAGGAGCCGAATGAAAAAATAAATGTCTACTACTAGGAAATGTTTATCCTAGGAGACGAATGAAAATAAATGTCTACTACTAGGAAATGTTTATCCTAGGAGACGAATGAAAAATAAATGTCTACTACTAGAAAATGTTTATCCTAGGAGACAAATGAAAAAATAAATGTCTACTACTAGGAAATGCTTATCCTAGGAAACGAATGAAAAATAAACGTCTACTACTAGGAAATGTTTATCCTAGGAGACGAATGAATAACAAATGTCTACTACCAGGAAATGTTTATCCTAGGAGACGAATGGAAAAATAAATGTCTACTACTAGGAAATGCTTATCCTAGGAGACGAATGAAAAAATAAATGTCTACTACTGGAAAATGTTTATCCTAGGAGACGAATGAAAAAATAAATGTCTACTACTAGGAAATGCTTATCCTAGGAGACGAATGAAAAATAAACGTCTACTACTAGAAAATGTTTATCCTAGGAGACGAATGAATAACAAATTTCTACTACTAGGAAATGTTTATCCTAGGAGACGAATGAAAAAATAAATGTCTACTACTAGGAAATGCTTATCCTAGGAGACGAATGAAAAAATAAATTATCTACTACTAGGAAATATTTATCCTAGGAGAAAGATGAAAAATAACGAATATATGCACGTAACAAAGAAAGAGTGAGAGTTTTTACGATAATCCTGTTTGCAAGTTCGAACCTCTGAAATTGCCTTTGTATCAACAAAATTGCCCCTATTTTAGAAATAGAAAGAAAAATTGTGAGTTTCAAAATGGTGGTCGGTTGTGGTCTTGGCTCTGAGCGCAACAACCTTTTTCTTTTTGTTGTCGTGTTTGACCTTGACTTCAACTTAGGCAGATTGTGCTTGTTGCTTAAACAACCTCATTGAGGAACCTCTAATTGAAGATTTTAGACCCAAATATCTGTCGTATTGCCCTCGTTCTACGAACACTGAATCTTGTATTCGTTCTCAACCACAACAAATTAATGTGCATATCCTTTCTTCTCCAATCATATTACGTTTGATGTGCTGGCCAGATTTTACTTTGGCAATTGAGAAACTGATAGCAAATTTTGAAATCATTTCTTACTTGTTTTAACAAAGACTGACTCAACGAAAAATGAAAAAGAATAAAGAGATCAAAAGAAGGAGTATTTGACAAAAAATATCCCTTTAGAAAACAGGGAGAAAGAAAGAAAAGACTCCTTTAAACGTGATAGTTACCTCTAATGATCGTGACATGCATTTTGAATTAAATGACCTGATCTTTCAATCCAATCTGAACTTTATTCTTTTTGAACATTCAGACTTTGAAGTCATGCTTCTAAGTTGCGACCTTTGAATTAGACGCTCAACATTCAAGCGACTGGTGGTGCCCCAAAGAGTTTTCACCAACAAGTCTCTCTCATTTTTTTTTAAATTTTTTTTTATATCTCTCACTCACCATCGCCTTATGGTGCCCGCGAGGGTTTTCACCAATAAGACTCTCTCATTTTCACTTTCTCTCAATTCAATGAGGCCTTATGGATCTGTGGGACCCCCTCTAATAATGCTCTTTTATGCAAGGAACATGACATTGCTCCTCATGATAATCAACACTGAAAGCATACTTGACTTGTCATTCTTAAAAATTGATCAGAAGGTCTTTATTTGGACTGTAACATGGCTTTTGGAAAGGGTTAGAAAGAAAGGGATGGCATGAAGGCTCAAAGATAACACATATAACAAGGTTAAAACTTACAATTTTTGGAATCGACTCTTTTGACAAAATAAAACTCTTTTTTTTTTTTTTTTTTTTGCCCCAGTTTCTGTGACTGAAAATTTTTAGGACTTTTCTTGGTTGGACCGAACCCCAAGATAGGGCTGCCTACGTATCTCTTCAGAGTGAGAATCAGGTCAAACGTAGTTCAAGAAGTTTGTTCTTTTGCTTGATTTTTTTTTTCTCTAACTTTGACTTCTTTTTTGATTTCTTTGACTCTTTTTCTTCTTTTGGACTTTCTGATTCCATTTTTTCTCTTGACATTTTTTTTTTGTTTTTGAACCTTTTCATGACTCTATTTAGATTCCAAAAGAGGGATATGAAAGGGGGAAAATACAATTAAGGCTCAAAAGGGATAGCAAAGGATGACATAATGTTTGGATAGCAGAATAAAATGCCTTCGTCATCTCAATTCTTAACAATGACGCGTACAAGAATGCATTTAAGAAATTAGCAGTGAAAATCACAACATCTATATTGATGAACATGTATGCCACTTTCCTTTCATGATCGTCTATTAGAAATCTTCATTCTGGCATCTTTTTCTCACACCAGATGATATGTGTCGATTTGGATCGAACTTGTCCCAAGATTTGTTTTGTATTATTGAATCAATTCAAATTGCTATGGTCAAAATGTTTCAGTTCTCCAATTTTCTCAAATATTTTTCTTTTCATTTTTAACTCTCTTGGCGTATTCATTCCATGACTAGATATGATTTTAAGCTTTGGCCAAAAAATCTGCATGCATGTCACGTCACTAAAGCTAAAATGAAAGAAATACATACAAAGAGCGCTAAATAGAATATAAAATTGCATTTCATTGAGTAAAGATAGAAAGATCTGACAACAAGATAACCAAACTGGACTCTAGGCTATGACCTTGAAATAACCCAAACAACCAATTACGACAAGACTTACTAAACCAATAAAATAAAAGGAAGGAGGGTTTGACTCAACAAACAAACAAAACAAAACCTAAATTTCATAATAGCAACGATGACAAAATAAACTACCAATACACTCCTACCTAGAGAAGAAAAGAGTGACTTTCTAATTACCAAGCATGCCATCTTAGCCACTAGTTTGCACATCAGCCTTAGTGGAGCCTCCATCAATTTTAGTTGCCTTTTCTTGGGAATTGAGAGGATTGCTACATTCATTGTCATCACATATCATCTCAATGAAGTGTACTTCATTATTTGCTGGCAGAGGATTCTTAGTAATGTTTGGTGAGTCACTGTCTTGAACTACAATCATTTTTGCCTGAATCATCCCTTCCACTTTCCTTTTCAAAGATCGACATTCTTCAGTACTGTGCCCTGGAGCATCAGAATGGTATTCACAACGTGCAGTAGGATTGAAACTTTTTGAATGTGGATCTGCATGGTTCTGAGGGATAGCTTCTATCATGTTCAAGCTTTTCAATTTCTGAAACAAGCTTTCATAAGACTCTCCAATTGGTGTGAAATTATCCCTAAGCCCGTTATTTTCCCCATACGCCTGCCTTGAACCAGGCTTGTAGGGAGATCGAACATTTGGAGAATAAGGACGAGGATTTTTATGTGTTGGTGCACGCCATTGAGGATAGATTGATGGTTGGACATATGGTTGTGCACTATAGACTGGATATTGAGATGGGACGACAGAGTATTGAAGGTCTTGCGCGATCATTCCTACATCAGCATTGTTCTTCTTGACCCCAAAGTGTCCTGAGCCATTCTGAATTGCTTGAGTTGTAGCCTTAAGGGCTACTTGACTTACAATTTTTCCAGACTTGATGCCATTTTTAACCATTTCTCCAATTTTTATTACTTCGGCAAATGTTTTACCTACTGCAGAAGTAGGTGGTTAAAGTAATCAGACTCTTATGCTTGAAGTAAAACATCAATCATCTCTATCTCTTTCATTGGTGGCTTGACCCTAGCAGCTTGATCTCTCCACCTAATAGCATATTCACAAAAATTTTCAGTGGTCTTTTTCCTCATGTTGGCAAGTGTGGTACGATCGGGAACTATGTCAATATTATATTGAAATTACTGGATAAAATCTTGAGCCATGCCATCCCAAACATGCCAACGAGAGATATCTTGATTGATAAACCATTCTGAAGCTATTCCTGCCAGACTCTCTCCAAAGTAAGCCATAAGTATCTCTTCTTTTCCCCCTGCTCCTCTTAGTTGATTACCAAACCTTTTCAAATGAGCCAATGGATCACCGTGGCCATCGTACTTGTCAAACTTTGGGGTTTTGAAACCTAGAGGCAAGTGAACATCAGGGAACATGCACAAATCTTTGTAAGAAACACTCTTGTTCCCTCCTAGTCCTTGCATGTTTCTCATGCTTTGCTCCAAACTTCTCATTATTTTGGCCATCTCCTTTTGTTCCTCGTTCTTAGTTGTCTTTTCGATCACAATAGGGGAGTTGTGCAGATAAGTAGGATTGGAGGATTCTGAGACCTTAAAAGTTACTCCAGTGGAATAGAATTGATCACGAGGTAGCTCACCCGCAGACTTCGGTATCAGCTTTGGTTGAAGATCTATAGTAGTTGGTACTATGGGAATAAAGAGCGGGTTATTTGTGAGAGATGGATTTGGGGGGCGCACAGTGGAGGTCCCAACTGTGCTAGGCACATTAGTATATGGGCTGAATCCTGGTGGGTAAAACGGATCATCAGTTTGGGCCTTAGTGGAAATTGGGATAGTCGTGTTCAAAAGTCCAGAAATTGAGGAAGGTGGCACTTGCCCATTTATCCAGGCTTGATACATTTCTGTCATCTGCTGTTTCAATAACTTATTCTCTTCTATCGTTGCAAATTCTTGTTGAATCAACTGATTTTGGTCTTCTTCGCTGTCAGACTCTATGCCCTCTTTGTGTGTCATTTAGTCCTTTCCTTTGGATCTGGTATTATACGGATGAGATGCCAGTGTAACCACAAACCAACCACCTTACAAATTTTAACCTCTTCTGTGACAAGTGGCAAATGGGTAAGTGTTGCACACTTAAAATTATATAACACATCGTATGTTATGCCTCTAAATGCATTTTCCATCTTAATGTGGGAGGCCTTATGTTTCATTTCGGCTTATCTAGGCGCATTTTCTTTTTTTTACTTTTTTATTATTATTATTTTTTAAGGAAACTGTTATAAAAGTTGGAGAAAAAGTTACTATCTTCTGTTTCATTAAGATGCTTAAAGCCGGTCAACAATCGAACATGCCTTCCAAATAAATGTCAAAGAGCACATAGGAGACACATGTTGGTCATATAAAGATGGACATCTGTCTTAGACGGACCCGGCCCCTGTGCCGAGTCCCGCTAAGTCAAATGCACATGATGTAGATAAAGCGAAGCCTAATAGGGATAGCCACGGCTAAGTTTCGGTTCTACTAGGTTTAACCTGATGGAGATATGCGTCTAGACTGGCTTACCCGAGCGGACACTCGAGCCAGGGAGGGCCAGTTTATCGGTAGCAGAGCTATTCCGATTCTACTGGTGATCCAACCCCGCCTAACATGTGTGACTAATATTCCTTAAACCAGGAGCGTAACCGAACACTGGTTCGTCTCAGATAGAAGGTTTTGTGGAGCGTAGCCACACACACAGTAAATAGTGATAGATATATTCATAGACTCAGATGGGTGCGCGCAAAAAGATAATTTACATTGCAATTCAAATAATATTAAAGTGGTAAACAAGCAAGCAAAGAGCACATTAGGCCAACAAACACAATATATATCCAAGAATTAAAGAAAGTCAAGAATAAGTCAATATACAAAGCTCGAATTCTAGTTAATGTCCCCAGTGGAGTCGCCAGAGATGTCACACCCCTTTCTCGTCTTTTGTGTCGAAGGGGTTTTCCAATTAAAGTGACGGTTTTGAATGGAGATTATTTTATTTACAGAGTTGCCACTTGGAATTGAGTTATGGTGTTCCAAGTCACCTTATTGAATCCCCATTCAAAAGGAATGACTCTTCTTATTATTGGTCGGCGAACCAGAAATCCAGATAAGGAATTCTGTTGACCGAGGGAAAGGTGTTAGGCATCCCTCGAGTCCCGTGGTTTTAACACGGTCGCTTTATTGACTTATAATTGACTTAAGTTAATTCTTTAGGATATATTAGGTTTGATTAAGTATAGTACATAACAACAAAGTCACTATCATATCTTCTCTATTACTTTATTGTTCGGAAATAACCTAAAAATCACTACCATTTATTATGTATTATCATTTGGAATGTATTGAATTACTTTATTATTTTTTTAAAACAACGAAAACAGAAGGAGAATTCTCTGTTTATAAAGTTTGTTGTCATGTATCGCTATATTTTTTAGATCGACATATTTTAAGAATTTACCATTTTTGATATTCTCTAACTAGATACGTAGGAGAACAACATTAGAGAAAAACATAAGAGCAGGAGCATGTTTCACCTTCGTAGGAGTAGATATTACATCCCCCGATACCTTGGATTTGTATACAAATATTATGGGGTACAGGCGCAAAGCGCGTATCCAGAAACTAGTAACAAATAAAGACGTAGAGAAAAAAAAACTTCACATAAATATTAAACTTCACATATTATATTATACATGGAATCATTTAAAACTTCGTTCATGCTTTGATTCACCATAAAACTTATACAAATACATGGAAAGGAACTGAATAAGAACCTGTGTAATAAACTAAACGGAGTATGGAAGCCAGAATGTCGTCACCGAAAACTCGAAACAAGGACCAAAACTCAACTCTAACCCAAAAGCTTTCAAGAATAATCTCTCCCCTTTTTGCATGTGTGTTTTCTTTCTTTTTTTTTTCTTATCCTTCTCTACCCCTTTTTTGTTTAACAAGTATTGTCGTTTTTTTTTTCTACGTTACTGTTTTCTCATCTTTTTCTATCTTTCTTTCCTGGGTTTTTTTTTCCGTCATGTGTGTGTTGTATATATAATACTAGTGTAGTAGGGTGTGTGTTGTGTAGTGCATGTGTGTGTGTTGTGTACGTGGAGTAGTGTGTAGGTGAGTGTGTGTGTGTAGTGGAGGGAAAAGGGAGATTTTGTGGGGTGGTTTAGGGTATAGTGGGTAGTTTAGGTTAGGATTTTATTTTTATTTTATTTTATTTTTTAAAAAAATAAAATAAAATAAAAATAATAATAATAAAATTATAAAAGAATAAATGAATAACTAAAGTAGTATTAGCTAATATAGAAAAGTTAAATAGCTAGTCCTAAAAATATGACTAAGAAAATATTAAAATTTACTAAAATCTAAATTAAATAAATGCATCTATTATTGTGAATTTCTTTTCATAAAAGTAAAAACAAAATAAAATATAAAATAAAACTTATCCTAACCTCAATTTAAACTTCTTTTTTTTCATAATTTTTCATATAACCTATTAAACATGAAATAAAATCTAATACAAAAGACTAGATTAAAATTAAATATTTAAAACTAAAAGTGGATTAAAACTCGGGAAGGGTCAAAAATCACGTGTCTACATTATCGATTTTCGATTATCGATTTTTGCTCCTTAATGATTTGATTTTTGCTTTAATTGATAAAAAATACTCATAAAACAAATAAACTATGTTGTTTTCTCTAAATTTGCAAAAGAATTAGATAAATCATAAATTTGTAATTCCTATTTGCAAAAGTTATATTGTCATTCGCAATAGTCTATGTTATTTTCTCTGAACTCGAAGCAAATTACAAGTGTTTAGCCTGTCATTTGCAATAGACTATACATGTTAAAGCTTTAGTTCTAGAAGGAACCTTCGCTTTTAAAATGAAAGAAGAATAAAAGCCAGTAGAAAAAATAGTTGAGACAAAAAAGACTTGCAAGTACAAAGGCTTGAACTTTCCTGAGAACAAATTCTACCATCCAGTATAGAAGCTTAAAATTATTAAGAAGATCTAGAAAGGACATGAAGAAATTTTGTCTCTCTATCACTGAGAATGCAGAAAAGGTGTAAGTTCAAGAAATCAAAACAGTTAATAAGAAATAATATGATGAGGCTGAAGCATTGTGCATAAGTAGGGATAAAGTAGTAGTTTAGTATAATCTTAATGAGTTATCGGTTTATCCAATAACTCAATATTAAAAAATTGAAACCGAACCAATAACGCAATAAAAATTTTTATAAAACCATTAAAAACCCGTTAACCCAATAACCCAATAGTCCACAAGCAATAAATCAATAGAATTTTTTTGGATTTGATTTTTGCTCACCCCTAGGTATTCCAGAACCAGGCATTTTCAAAAGCAGATGTGATTCATCAGCTAAAGCTCTCATTGTGCACTAGAGTCAGACAGAGTCCAAAAATGTTTAGTTCCATAATTTGTTCCCTGTGAAGTTCTGATTGTTCTGGTTTCTTTGTATAGTTGTAGTAGTTACTATTGGTCTGTCGGGTAGACTAGGTGATGTGAGAAGGGACTGAATTGATTAATTCTCCCTTGGTTTGTACAGCTCATGACGAATAAAAGGATCGGAGGGAGTAGTTAATACTGTAAATCACTTTTTTTTTCTCTAATCATAAATTTTTATTAGAATTTAAATTATATGCACTGAAATGATATAAAAAAAATATTTTCCCAGTTATATCAGTCATAAAATATTCGAAAAAGCATCAGTTAATAATCTAACAATAATAATAATTAGTCACTATATATCACTGATTAAGCTTAGCTGGAAGTATAAAAAACTATTTATACTATTGGTAATAATTTTAATAGGCAATCATATGCATTCGTTTGTGGAAAAAATTCTAAAAATTAGTTTAGGGTGTGTTTGGTATTGACGATACTATTTTTATTAAAATCATTTTTGGATCCTTTTTATATTTCCTTGATAAAAATGTTTTATCCAGTGATTTTCTTTTTAAAATAAAATGGGGGCAGGGGAAGGGGAAATGGGGGACGAAATTACAAAGTTGGAAATCTAGCTTTCACCAACAATGTAAAGTGCATGTAGTCACTAACTGCGCTACTAAAATTTCCCCAATAAAATAAGTTTCTTAAAATTAAAAAATTGACTTTCCTAATGTGATTAGAAAAAAATAAATTTCATAATTAACATTTGAGGTTGATTATCTCCTCTCCACACTCTTATCACTTGCCCAGAAAACAACACAACGACCACACCAAAGCCTAAAATTAGGCAACAATGATAAGTATTCAGTACAGCAGAAAGCTTTAGAAAGATTTATTCGACTCAAATACTAAATCAAGAAGATCCTTCTTGAAGAATTTAAAACACGCGAAAGCCTACAATTCAGATATAACTCGGGTTAAGAAAATTCAAAGATACTCATACGTGATTTGATATTATTCATTTTGACTTAATTTCTAATAGTTCCCGACAAAAGCTCTCATAAGAGTATCCCTACATCTTTTTTGTAATTTCCTTTTCCTTTCGGCTATAAATATGAGACTGTATTTACACACCCAATAATCTTTCCCTCGAATTACTTAGTTACCACTTGTACATGACCCATCACTTCATGAGCTTATGTGGAGATTAATTGTGTACACACATATTCTTAGAGTATTTATGGTTGGTAATGCCTAAAAATAAGTTTTTCTCGGTGCGTCTGCAAACTCCAAATAAAGGAAGTAAATCAAGTCATACGCAATAATTTCATCTTCATACTCATCATGTTGAACTATTCATTGATATACCAATTATTGGACTAGGTCAGTCGAAAAACACTCATAACATATCATGTTGTATTATTTGGTTTGGGTCAAACATGCACGTTTTTTTCTCTACTTCTGCCCTGGTGATACAAGCTTGGATAAACTTCTTAAAGTACTCCTTGTGTGTGTGCGCGCAATGCTAACCACTGATATTCCACAACATACAGGGAAAAGTTTTAAGAATGAAATGACTAGATTGAGAGCATGGAAAAGCTTGTGTTGACCAAAAAGTTTGACGACTTTACTTTTGAGATCGAAATAATAAGGTGTTATGTGGAAGCTAATGATTGTAAACTTTAAATAACGGTAAATCATACAACAAAGAGAAGTAAATAATTATTTAAAATTCTTTTTAATTTTTTTATACAAAATATATTAATTTTTTTTGTTTTGTATTTTACAAAAACAGACCACTAAATTAATCTAAATAAAATAAATAAAAAACGTAAAATCAAATATATTTTTAAAATATATTAAATATTTTTTTTAATTATACCGACCACTTGTGGTCGGTTTTTTACTTAATAAAAATCAAAATCAATTAATATTATAAAACCGACCACTTGTAGTCAGTTTCTGTAAAAAGAATTAAGAAAAATCAACCACTTGCGGTCGGTTTTTGTAAAAAAATATTAAAAATAAATTAAGAAATATTAAATATATTAAATAAAATAAATAAATAACGTAAAACATAATCTTTCTTTTTTACTTACGTTTCAATAAAATAAATATATTGTCCATCAAGTGTGTGTGTGTGTGTGTATATATATATATATATATATATATACGCGTATATCTCGTGTAGTTATTTACGTATTAGTCAAAAGCTAATTGAATGTATATACAAGTATATTGAATACGTTGATATCATACGATCGAGGTAATAATATACTGTTGGAGTTATAATAATGTAAGGTAAATAATCGATAATTCATCAGAGTATAAGGAATACGCTGTATTATGGGGTAATATACTCGTGCATGTGATGTATACGTATATCTCGTGTAGGGATGTACGTAGTAGTCAAAAGCTAACTGAATCTTTCTAAGAATATTGAATAATACGTTGATATCATATGATTGAGGTTATAATATAATGTTGAAGTTATAATAATGTAAGCTAAACTAACCGATAATTCATCAGAGTATATATGAAATACGTTGTATTACGGGGTAATATACTCGTGTATGTGATGTATATACTACGTATTTAGAACCTGATAGTTGATAGAGTGTGTGTGTGTGTGTATGTATATGTATATATGTATATGTATATCTCGTGTATTGATGTACGTAGTAGTCAAAAGCTAACTGATGTATCCAAGTATATATTGAATACGTTGATATCATATAATTGAGGTATAATAATGAATTGTTTTTTGTTATAATAATGTAAGCTAAATTATAATTCATCAGAGTATATGTGAAATACGTTGTATTACAGGATAATAAACTTGTGTATGTGATGTATATAGTACATATTTAGAAGCTGATAGTCACTCGAGTATATGTATATATACGTATATCTCGTGTAGTGATGTAGTAGTAGTCAAAAGCAACCTAACTGAATTTATCCAAGTATTTTAAATAACTCGTTTATATCATACGATCGACGTAATAATATACTGTTGAAGTTATAATAATGTAAGTTAATTAATCGATCATTCATTAGATTATATATGGAATATGCTGTATTACAAGGTATATAATACGTATTCAAAAGTTAATTAACCAAAAATTCATCCTAATAGACGAAATACATTGATATTATTATACGATTGAGGAAATATACTACTCGTATTAATGTGACAATGAATTAACTAATTATCCGATTTATATACATCGTATTAAATTATTTTGTATTTATTATAAATATTATATAATTTATTATATATATTTTTATTTTTTTTAACGAAAATCAACCACAAGTGGTCAGTTTTTGAATAATTATTTTTTTTTAAAAAAAAAATAGGCCACCTATGGTCGGTTTTCTCAATTTTTTTTCACTACCCAACCCAGCCCAACTACCGCCTGACCCGACCAGCCCATCACCCTTAAAACCCCTTTCCTAATTACCCTAGCAGCAATAACGAACAACATCGATAGCAATAACAACCACACTCCAACCGACCATACTCCGTTTCTCCGTCGTTCGTCTCTCTCCATTCCGACCACACTCCGTCTCTCCGCCGTTTGTCTCTCTCGATAGCAACAACAACATTAATAACAACAGCAACAACTCCGTCTCTCCGCTTTCGTCTGTCTCCCTCACCTCTGCTTTGTCTCTTTCCAACCACCATCGATGCGAACCACACCATCGCCACTACCACTAAAGGCTCACTACTCCAAAAAAGGTGAACCACACCATCTCTTTTGCATTTTTGTGTCAAAAAAAATGTGTAAATTCTATTTCAAATTTCATAGTCTCGTAGTTAGCTATAGATTCTTAGTTTAGGGATTTACCTTCATTGCTCTTTAGTCTAATCCTATCAGTTGATGCTTCGAATTAATGACAACAAGATTGACGATTCTTTAGGTACTGTAGTCTGCTGGTGATTTGAAACATTAGTTTACTTGAAGGTAAGTTGATTTGCAAAGAGGCATATCATAAGGAAGGAGCAATTTCTGTGAAAGCAATTTTGGAACATTAGTTTACTTGAAGGTAAGTTGATTTATCTCTATTTTCTTATATTGAAGTCTTTAAATGTAGTGTTATGGTGAAATTATTTGTTGTAGAGGGCTTTGAAAGCCATAGATTTTGTGATGATTATATGGTGTGAGAGGGACATGCGGCGCCTCTGCTTATTTGTTTTATTAAATTTGTTGAACTGTTTGACTTATATTAGAATTGAAAATATGTACTAGTAACTTGAAAATGGTTAAATGTAGTGACTTGAAATTATGAACTTGTGACTTAAAAATGGTTAAACGTAGTGACTTGAAATTGTTAACTTGTGACTTGAAAATGGTTAAGTGTAGTCACTTGAAATAGTGAACTAATGACTTAAAAATGGTTAAGTGTAGTCACTTGAAAATGTGAACTAGTGACTTGAAAATTGTTAAGTGTAGTCACTTGAAAATGTGAACTTGTACTTTGAAAATGGTTAAGTGTAGTCACTTAAAAATGTGAACTAGTAACTTGACAATAGTTAAGTGTAGTCACTTGAAATTGCAAAGTAATAACTTGAAAATGATTAAGTGTAGTCACTTCAAAATGTGAACTAGTAACTTGAACTACTTACCTTATATGTTTTTTTTTTTTTTTAAGTTTGATGTGTAATAGCCTTAGTAAGATCTGTAAATGAATCAAAGTCTTTTACCTATTGAAATTTTGTGTGGAATTTATGAAATGTTTAGTTTAATTGTGAAAAAGAATTGGTATTCTGTGTTTAAGTGTTGTTTAGTTTACTTATTAATTTATTGATTAATGAATTTCATAGTCTTAGCAAAGTGATATCTGACAAACTATTTTTTGTCTTTAAATAATTTAGATGGTAGGTAATGGTGACAAGGGTAAACAAATAATTGACACTAGTAAGCCAAAAAAGGAAAAGGTACCTCCACCTTATAGAAGACCCACAAGGATTCATATATCTGAGGGTCGGTCAGATGACATTCTAGCACGATGACTCTCTTATTCTAGGTCATCACATCATTCATATAGAGCTCCTACTCATGTGGGTCCACTACACAGCTCTACTGAGACTCAGCCCGCCCCCATCGCCATGCCACCAGCTTCACAGTACTACCAGACGATCGATGGTACTTATAGTCATCTACCATCGCCTGTGCTACCATCTACTAGCAGTCAGCCAGGTACTCATAGTGGTTCTATTGGGTCGATTGGGCTGACCGATCTTCGTCTTAGAGACACACCCTCCAATACTCCAGCTACACCCACGATAGCGCACTCAAGAGCACCTACTTCACAGCCAGGACAGAGAGATGCTGCTCGGAGGGAGTACATTATCCCATATGGAGTAGGGTATGATTTCAATACATAACAATTCTATTTACTTTTCATTTACTATATTATGCTCTATGATATTAATGTTTGATCTTGTATTGCAGGTTTAGGCCCGATAATAGAATTGTCAAAATTATCCATAAATGCATTCATCGCAACTACAAAGGTTATTGGACAAGTTGGCAAAAAGCTCCAGAATTTTATTGAGAGAAAATATTTGAAGAATTTCAGGTAACTTAGAATTTCTCACATAACTTTTAATTTTTGGTTAATCCCTTCTTATTTTACCTTATACTAACTAACTCAATCTTACTCTTCTGTTGTTATTTAAATTAGTCTAGTAATAGGTATTTGATCCTTTTACTTGTTAGATGAAATTTATTTCATGATGTTTCTCCTTAATCAAGAAAACTAATATTGAAGTCTAATGTCATACTGTGAAATTGGAGTCTAATAGTATTTTAGATGTCTAAGTACTTCACGGAGTTAAACTTCTTTAATATAGACTTGTAATAACTAATGAGTACTATTATTTTTGTTGTAGAAATATTTCTGGTATGATCCAGAGGATCATTATGCGATAAAGAAGAATTTTTTTAGGAGAGCTAGACTTAAGACTTAATGATCTATTGGAGTATGCAAGAAAAAAAAAAAAGAAAATGCCAAGGTTTATTGGGGAAGAAATGTGGCAGGATTTTCTTCGCTATTGGAATAGCGAAGAATATAAGAAGTTGAGTGAAAAAGGAAAGAAAGCCAGAGCATCTAAGAAGGGTATCTCTCTACACATTGCTGGAGCTATCATTCAGATTGTTGTGGAGGAAAAAATGGTACGTAACTTTTATCAATTTAACTGTTTATTTCTATTTCAAATACTTTTATTTTTGATGATTAATAATTTTATCATATGCAGGAAAAAAGGTTGTAGAAAGGTGACTCAGGGTGAGTTATTCGCGGAGACCCACATAAAGAAGAAAAAGAACCCAACAGATAAAGATAGGTCTGTAGAGCCACGTGCAAAAGAAACCTATGTAAGAACTACATTCATACTTATAATTTTTTTTACAGAATTTCATATTATTTAAGTTTGAATAATTTAGAATCTTTTTATTACTAATGTTTCACTTTACTTTAAATATAGGACAAATAAATGTTGAAGGCTAGTGAGATACGTAGTACACAGCCTCAGGAAAGTCAGAGGAACCCACTACCTCAAGCAGTAGAGGAGAAGTACTGGCAAGAGTGTGCGGGTTTACCAGTTAGGGGTAATGTCTACGGCTACTCAAGAAAATGCTTTACAGAGAATATTAGGTCTTTGCATTGTGGATCCTTCTCTACCCCACTAGTTGATAGAGAAACCATTATTTTGTTACAAAATACTGTTGCTCAGTTCACTAGTCAAATTACTATAGAGGTTGATAGAACGAGGAAGAGAGAGGAGGAAATGGCTACGCAAATGAAAATGTTGCAAGAGCAGACTAATAGTTTTTGCCATTCTTCATGGATACTTCCTTCGTGTCCCGGTGATGCACATCGGGCTGCGAGAGACCTATGCCCACTTGATGATTACACTACAGAGGAAGAGGATGATTTTGATGATGATGGGGATGAGGATGATGGGGATGAGTTGTAGTTTACTCTTTTATATGTTTTTGTGATTTGTAGTTTATTTTTGATTTGTAAACCTTGATGTTTGAATATTTTGATTTTGATATTTGAATGTTTAAGGAAATATTTGAATGTTTCTGAATTGGTGGGTTGAATTGTATAGCAGGTTTATATTGAAAATGCAGCATATATGTTGTACTTTCTTTTACAAAAATTTCCAGAAAAACAGACCAATTTTGGCCAAAATTACCAGAAAACCGACCACTTGTAGTCAATTTCTGGAAAATTTACCAAAAAAACCGACCACAAGTGGTCGGTTTCTGAAAAATTATCAGAAAAACCGACTACAATTAGTCGGTAATCTGAAATTTTTTGACAGAAATTAATAAAACAATTAAATAAAACCGACCACTTGTAGTCGATTTTATTAAAAATATTAAAAAACCGACCACATTATATTAAAAAAATTAATTAAATATACATAAACCCACCATTTGTGGTCGATTTTTAAAAAAGATATTAAATAAATAAATAAAAGCGACCACTCGTGGTCATTTTCTTTAAAAAAAATAAAAGTGCGTGGTCGGTATTCTAATAAAAAATTAAAATTAAAATAAAAACAACCACTCAGTGTGGTCGGAATTTTTAATTAAATTTGTTTAATATAAAAAAAAATAGTATAAATATATATATATATATTTATAATTAATATCGATTTATAATAAATAATAGTAAAAATGTCACGCCCCGAATTCCAACGGGACGGACATGGCACCCGAAGCCGACAAGGCCTGAGAGAACCAATCTTCATCCATAAATAGTCATCACCACCACAAATAAATATAAAAATGCCAAAAGCGGAAGTTATGACACATATATGAGAATTATGAAACTTGGCCGTTAGGGCCATCAAGACAAAACATAAGTTCATTACATTCCTTTCGTCTGACCCACCACATCTACAAAGCCTCTACAGATGCATAAGCAAAACCAACCTAGAGTCGGGACACACCCCGCTCTATACATATACACAAGACCAAAACAAATGTACATAGAAGACTCGGAAAGCCCCGAACCAACTGGAGCTCACCAAATGTTCGCAAAAGATCCGCAACCTACAATGGAGGTCTACTAGTACCTGTACCTGCAGCAAGTAAGGTAAATTCCCCCGAGGGGGTTCAGTACGAAGAATTTACTGAGTATGCAAGGCCATAAGAAAACTGTATCAATAAGTGAGGACACCAATGTATATCAAAGATAAGAGAATAGGCAATATAGATAAACCAACGTTTCCATATGTGTGGAACCATGTACTTTGCATTCTTTATTATTCATCTCAATATCAACAATAATCACATCATGCCCGGGACCAACTGATCAGTGGTAAATAACAATATTGGGATCGTCTCTAGCTAGGCTTATGCCCCTTTGAGCTACCACCCATAAATCAATAAAGCAGGTTCGGCCCTAGCTAGGTTTTCACCCCTTTGGGCTACCCCCTGTGTCCAATAATCAATCGGGATCGTCTCTAGCTAGGCTTTCGCCCCTTTGAGCTACCACCCGTGATACATCGGGATCGTCTCTAGCTAGGCTTTCGCCCCTTTGAGCTACCACCCGTACTTAAACAAGTATGCATTACTTCATTCTTTAGTTATGAACTTGAAACATTGTTGGTTATCGCGTTATTGGAACTTTGGGAAAATGTTCAATGTACAAGAGACACATGAATAAATATATATAGGTAACCAACCTGACATGAGATACTTTGGAACATTTCGACATAGGTACAAGTACAATGGCAAAGGGAGCAATATGTGCGGCAGAAAGATACGGACAAGAATAACCTTACATACCTTAGCCTCTCAATAAGAATCCACAATACTAAAGAATATAATGATCCAGCCCCTTACTCTACAACACAAGCACATAACGGAGTTTACGTCAACATCTAACCACCTTACAAGTGCAAAGACGACAAAAGTTACATAATTGCCTCTAACGTCATTTCCCCCTTTATAATGAAATTTCGTCATGACCATACCAAAAATAACACAACATGCCATACATTGACCAACATCATAACCAATAGCATTTTGCAACAAAGCTTCTTCTTTACACTTTCTCATTCACACCATATCACAAATAATCCATCAAGTCACCTTAAAACACCTCATAGCACATATTGGCCAAAAATCCCATAATTCACACTTATAGAAAATAACAAGTTTAGTAACATAATCACACCATACATGTTGATATTTCATCCATACCATGCTCTTTCATCAAAACCACAAGTCACCTTTCAAGTTTAATTCACAAAATGACACATCTTTTACGAAAGGGCAAAAGTGTCCTATTCAACCTTTCCAACACAACCATCACGATCTACACAATACTTCATGCATATAATATGCTAAATCACAAGAATAAATACTTACCCAAGCTTGCAAAGGGATGATCTTGTCCAAAGTGTCCAAAGGGAATGGTTGCCTTAGGGTTTGGAAAAGAAAGAAATGTTTGAGAAATATCCAAAAGTTATGAGAGTTGTAATGAAATAAATCTGATTTTTTCCTTGCTTTATAGAGTCATTTAAGTCATCCTTAGCCACCTATTTGGCATTAAATGCCATGGTCCCTTGGTCAATCACAAGAATGGGTCTTTTTTTCCTTTTTGGGCTTTTCATTTTGGCTTTGTTTTAGGCCTCAATTTGGGCCCAATAACACATATTAGCTTAGCCCAATAAAATAAATGTATAATCCACCATATATCTCATTTTTAAATTATTCTATTATGTCGCGACAATATTCACTTACGAGATTCCCTTTCGTAGCCTCAATCGTAAAACTAGACATTCTAGCCGTCCATGGCTTAATTGATCATAATTTGATAAATACTTGTGTTTCATGGTTTGATCATGTAGGAGTGTATTAAAGTACTTGGAGCCTTAATAAGGAGTAAATAAACACCAAAGAACCAAAAGAAACCATGGAAGAATCGACATTTGATTACGTCGCAAAACGAGCTCGGAAAGGCCAAAACATTTGTGCCTTGCCCCACTGCTGCAATACGGGAAGTGGCGCGAAAATGTGGTGCCCTCTAAACCTGAGGCTTGCGCCACACACCCTGAAACAGGGAGTGGCGCAAGTTTTAATGGTTCTCTGAATTTTTTTCAGCTTTTGCACATGCTAGCCTACCATCCGATACCATCCAAGATATGTACTTTTTGTCCTCAATACTAAGGTAAACATGTCTTAAAGTCATCAAGTAAGGTCGAAAATGTACGGGATATTACATTCTTCCCCCCTTAAAAACATTCGTCCTCGAATGTTAGTAAAATCGTCTCATGTTCAACAATTGTATTCCTATCTTAACACATATATACACATACACGCAATACTTGTAAATACTTACTTGTTATGGCTCCACCTCCGCACTGTGAACTTTTTCTTCCGTGTTAAATAAATACGGGTACTTTGACTTCATCATTTCTTCCGCTTCCCACATGATCTCTTCTACTTGTTGATTTCTCCAAAGTACCTTCACGGAAGCAACGTCTTTATTTCTTAGCCTCTTCACTTGCCTATCCAAAATAGCAATAGGTATCTCCTCATAGGTAAGATCCTCCGTAACTTGTACATCTTCAATAGGAGTAGTATGAGATGGATCTCCTATGCACTTGCGAAACATCGAAACATGAAATACTGGATGGACTGTGGAGAGTTCTTGAGGTAATGCCAATTCATACGCAACTTGTCCAAATCTTTTGACAATTTCATATGGACCTATATAACGTGGGCTCAATTTTCCTTTCTTTCCAAACCTTATTACCTTCATCGGCGACACCTTTAAGAATACCCAATCACCTATGGCAAATTCAAGCCCTCTTCGTCTAACATCCGCATATGACTTGTGTCGACTTTGGGCTGTTTGTAGCCGCTGCTGGATCACTTTAACTTTCTCCATAGCTCGATAAACAAGATCTGGCCCAAGTAAAGCAGGTTCGCCCGCTTCAAACCATCCAATTGGTGATCGACATTTTCTTCCATATAAAGCTTCATAAGGTGCCATCCCGATACTTGAATGATAGCTATTGTTGTACGCAAATTCAATGAGAGGTAGATGTTCATCCCAACTACCTTTAAAATCCAATGTGCAATCTCGTAGCATATCTTCAAGTGTATGGATAGTACGCTCTACTTATCCATCTGTTTGAGGATGAAAAGTCGTACTCAAATTAACTTGTGTGCCCAAGCTCCTTTGGAAAGATTTCCAAAAATGAGCAGTAAACTGTGCTCCTCTGTCTGATATAATAGAAAGTGGAATGCCATGAAATCGTACTATCTCTTTCACATACAACTTCGCATAATCCTCAGCTGTATAGGTCGTCTTGACTGGTAGAAAATGCGCTGACTTGGTAAGCCTGTCCACTATGACCCATATAGAATCAAACTTCCGCAATGTACGAGGCAAACCTGTAATGAAATCCATATTAATCATATCCCACTTCCAGACTGGAAGATTGATACATTGCATGTAACCTCCCGGTTTCTGATGTTCCACTTTCACCTGTTGACAATTTGGACATTGAGCTACAAATTCCACAATGTTCTTTTTCATATTTCCCCACCAATATATGTCTTTCAAATCATGATACATCTTTGTAGCTCCCGGATGAATAGAATACCGTGAGTGATGTGCCTCTGTCATAATCCGCTTCCTTAGCTCATCTACGTCCGGTACACATAATCGACCTTGGCATTGAAGTACTCCCTCTTGCGTAAGATCGAATGCCTTTGTCGATTTCTGCTGTATATTCTCTCTCAGCTGCAGCAAAATAGGATCCGCATACTGTTTCTCCTTTACTTCAGCTATTAAGGAAGATTCTACTGCATTCTGTACGATAACCCCTTCATCTGGAGATTCAAGCAGACGAACTCCCAAACTAGCTAGTTGATGTAGATCCTTGACTATCTCTTGCTTTTCCCTCAACTGGCAGTTAGTGTGTCCCGTTGCTTTGCGACTCAGTGCATCAGCTACTACATTTGCTTTCCCGGGATGGTATAAAATATCAATATCATAGTCCTTTAAAAGTTCCAACCATCTCCGCTGCCTCAGATTTAGGTCTTTCTGCTTAAAGATATATTGCAAACTTTTGTGGTCAGTATAGATATCAACATGAACTCCATACAAATAATGACGCCATATCTTTAAAGCAAATACCAAAGCTGCTAACTCAAGATCATGTGTTGGGTAGTTTCTCTCATGTGGCCGCAACTGTCGTGAGGCATACGCTATCACCTTACCATGCTGCATTAATACACATCTGAGGCCAACCCCGGAAGCATCACAATACACTGCATAACCTTCTATGCCTTCGGGAAGTACTAAAACTGGCGTGGAAGTTAATTTCTCTTTCAGCTCTTGGAAACTTTTCTCACATGCGTCGTTCCACTGAAACTTGATGGCCTTGTGTGTTAGCTTCGTCAATGGTGCAGCAATAGAAGAAAACCCTTCCACAAATCTCCTGTAATAGCCTGCCAAACCAAGAAAACTACGAATTTCTGTAGGCGTCGTAGGTCTTGGCCAATTTTTCACTGCTTCAATCTTTTGCGTATCAACCCGAATTCCTTCATCCGACACAATGTGACCCAAGAATGCTACGGATTTTAACCAAAATTCACACTTAGAAAACTTTGCATATAACTTACGATCCCGGAGAATTTGCAACACCTGTCGTAAGTGATTAGCATGATCCTCCTATGATCTCGAATAAATCAGGATATCATCTATAAATACCGATACGAATACATCTAGAAATGGCTTAAACACCCTATTTATCAAATCCATGAAAATAGCCGGTGCATTTGTTAGTCCAAATGACATAACTAAAAATTCATAGTGGCCATACTGTGTTCGAAAAACTGTCTTGGGTACATCATTTTCTCTAACCCTGACTTGATGGTAACCCGACCTCAAGTCAATCTTGGAAAACCATTTGGCACCCTGTAACTGATCAAACAAATCATCAATTCTGGGGAGGGGATATTTGTTCTTGATCGTTACCTTATTCAATTGCCGATAATCGATACATATTCTCAAGGTGCCATCTTTCTTCCGCACAAACAATACTGGTGCGCCCCACGGGGACATACTAGGCCTGATAAAGCCCTTGTCCAACAAGTCTTTTACTTGCTCCTTTAATTCACGCAATTCTGCTGGAGCCATTCTATACGGAGGAATAGAGATCGGCTGAGTGCCTGGAATCACATCAATGCCAAACTCCACTTCCCGTTCTGGAGGTAAACCTAGAAGATCGTCAGGAAATACGTCGAGAAATTCATTGACCACTGGTACCGACTGAGGAGTTAGTGGTTCCACGTCGAGATCTTGCACTCTTACCAAATGACATATATATCCCTTAGCTATCATTTTCCTAGCTTTAAGATAGGAAATAAATTTGCCTTTCGGTGCCCCCACATTACCCTTCCACTCAAGAATACTATTTTGTGGAAAATGAAAATGTACCTCCTTGGCTCGACAATCCACCGTAGCATAACAAGAAGCCAACCAATCCATCCCCATTATAACATCAAAATCCACTAGGTCAAGTTCAATAAGATCAGCTAGTGTATCATGACCACACACAGTTATCACACAATTACGATATACTCTCTTTGCAACAATAGATTCACCAACCGGTGTAGACACTTCAATAGACTTATCTAAGAATTCCAATGTTCTTTCAAATTTTGCAGCAATCAACGGAGTAACATATGATAAAGTAGATCCCGGATCTATCAATGCATATACACCATGTGAAAATATAGACAATACACCTGTGACTACATCGGGGGATGCCTCCGAATTCTGTCTATCCACGAGAGCATACGTACGATTCTGGGCTCCACTGGAACTAGCTGCTCCTGCAGCACCTCTACCCCTACCGGCAGGCTGCATACCTCAGCCTACAGAAGGAACCGATGATGAAGATGCAACGGTTGACCCCATAGGTCGTGCCAAACCACCCGAGCCTCTTCTAGGGCATTCCCTCATTATGTGCCCTGGCATACCACACCAGAAACAAGTATTCACCCCACGTCGGCATTCCCCTGAGTGAAACTTTCCACAGTGCTGACATGGCTGACGAAGAAACCCTGCTGTCTGCGATCCCTGAACCCCAGTGCTTTGCCCAGCATAACCGCCTCTAGACCCTCAAAACTGGGAGGAAGCACCTGCCATGGGATGAGAAAATAATGGTCTATGCGGTCTAGGAAACATCCGAGGTCTAAATTCTCCTTGGGACACCATAGACTGCCCCATAGGTCTAGCCCGCTTTGACGGCCCTCTTTCAGATTCCTGTGTTCTCCTCCGTTGCCTCTGATCCTCCATCTTTTGTGCAAAGGCCTGGATCCTAGCAATATCCATGTCTCTGTTCAAGGCAGCAATGGTATAGTCCCTTACCAAATACGGCTCCAATATGTCCACATATCGATGGATTCTGTTGGTCATTATAGCCACTACGTTCGGAGCATATCGAGCCAAAGAATTAAACTAAAGAATGTATTCCCGAACACTCATATTCCCTTGTCGAAGGTTTAGAAACTGATCTGCACGTGCTTCCCTGATCTCATAAGGGAGATAGTGATCAAGAAAGGCCGTTCTAAATTCTTCCCAGCCAGCTGGAAGTGCATCAATGCCCCTCGACCGTTTCCAGTCCTCATACCACAATATCGCTTCACCTTTCAACCTGTAGGCCGCAAGTTCTACCGTTTCTACACCAGTCACATGCATAACATCTAGGTCCCTTTGGACTTGGTCCACGAAGTCCTGTGGATCTGGCTGTGGGTTTGACCCCGTGAATATGGGAGGATCTAGTTTCAGAAAATCCTGTGTTCTGCGGCTCGCTATTCTAGCCACATCATCCTCATTTGTCATTGGACCAGCTCGTCCCTGTGTTTGTGCAGCAACTATCTGCGTCAACATATGCACTGCATTTCTCAAATCCTGGTCAGTAGCATTCATAGGCGGTTCTGCAGGTAAAGTAGGAGAAGCCCGCGATGCAAACTCCCGTTCAACACCGCCTTGATTAACCTGTTCCGGTGGTGGTCTACTAGTTCCCTCTCCAACCAGCCTGTCTATTCTTTTACTTTTACCTTTCCTTTTTCGTGCAATCGGCATTTTCTATAACATAAGAAAACCAATGGTTAGGTACGATTCCACTGACAATAGTAGCTCTATGGCACGATCTTAGAAATGAAGAAAAAGAAACAAATCCTAAATGTCCCGTAGCCTCCTACTTATAAATGTGGTGCACAACACATTCATAAGCAAGACTCTACTCAGACACGGCTTTGTAGACACCCTTAGGACGACCCGCTCTGATACCACTTTTGTCACGCCCCGAATTCCAACGGGACGGACATGGCACCCGAAGCCGACAAGGCCCGAGAGAACCAATCTGCATCCATAAATAGTCATCACCACCACAAATAAATATAAAAATGCCAAAAGCGGAAGTTATGACACATATATGAGAATTATGAAACTTGGCCGTTAGGGCCATCAAGACAAAACATAAGTTCATTACATTCCTTTCGTCTGACCCACCACATCTACAAAGCCTCTACAGATGCATAACCAAAACCAACCTAAAGTCGGGACACACCCCGCTCTATACATATACACAAGACCAAAACAAATGTACATAGAAGACTCGGAAAGCCCCGAACCAACTGGAGCTCACCAAATGTTTGCAAAAGATCCGCAACCTACAATGGAGGTCTACTAGTACCTGTGCCTGCAGCAAGTAAGGTAAATTCCCCCGAGGGGGTTCAGTACGAAGAATTTACTGAGTATGCAAGGCCATAAGAAAACTGTATCAATAAGTGAGGACACCAATGTATATCAAAGATAAGAGAATAGGCAATATAGATAAACCAACGTTTCCATATGTGTGGAACCATGTACTTTGCATTCTTTATTATTCATCTCAATATCAACAATAATCACATCATGCCCGGGACCAACTGATCAGTGGTAAATAACAATATTGGGATCGTCTCTAGCTAGGCTTATGCCCCTTTGAGCTACCACCCATAAATCAATAAAGCAGGTTCGGCCCTAGCTAGGTTTTCACCCCTTTGGGCTACCCCCTGTGTCCAATAATCAATCGGGATCGTCTCTAGCTAGGCTTTCGCCCCTTTGAGCTACCACCCGTGATACATCGGGATCGTCTCTAGCTAGGCTTTCGCCCCTTTGAGCTACCACCCGTACTTAAACAAGTATGCATTACTTCATTCTTTAGTTATGAACTTGAAACATTGTTGGTTATCGCGTTACTAGAACTTTGGGACAATGTTCAATGTACAAGAGACACATGAATAAATATATATAGGTAACCAACCTGACATGAGATACTTTGGAATATTTCGACATAGGTACAAGTACAATGGCAAAGGGAGCAATATGTGCGGCAGAAAGATACGGACAAGAATAACCTTACATACCTTAGCCTCTCAATAAGAATCCACAATCCTAACGAATATAATAATCCAGCCCCTTACTCTACAACACAAGCACATAACGGAGTTTACGTCAACATCTAACCACCTTACAAGTGCAAAGACAACAAAAGTTACATAATTGCCTCTAACGTCATTTCCCCCTTTATAATGAAATTTCGGCATGACCATACCAAAAATACCACAACATGCCATACATTGACCAACATCATAACCAATAGCATTTTGCAACAAAGCTTCTTCTTTACACTTTCTCATTCATACCATATCACAAATAATCCATCAAGTCACCTTAAAACACCTCATAGCACATATTGGCCAAAAATCCCATAATTCACACTTATAGAAAATAACAAGTTTAGTATCATAATAACACCATACATGTTGATATTTCATCCATACCATGCTCTTTCATCAAAATCACAAGTCACCTTTCAAGTTTAATTCACAAAATGGCACATCTTTTACGAAAGGGCAAAAGTGTCCTATTCAACCTTTCCAACACAACCATCACGATCTACACAATACTTCATGCATATAATATGCTAAATCACAAGAATAAATACTTACCCAAGCTTGCAAAGGGATGATCTTGTCCAAAGTGTCCAAAGGGAATGGTTGCCTTAGGGTTTGGAAAAGAAAGAAATGTTTGAGAAATATCCAAAAGTTATGAGAGTTGTAATGAAATAAATCTGATTTTTTCCTTGCTTTATAGAGTCATTTAAGTCATCCTTAGCCACCTATTTGGCATTAAATGCCATGGTCCCTTGGTCAATCACAAGAATGGGTCTTTTTTTTCCTTTTTGGGCTTTTTATTTTGGCTTTGTTTTAGGCCTCAATTTGGGCCCAATAACACATATTAGCTTAGCCCACTAAAATAAATGTATAATCCACAATATATCTCATTTTTAAATTATTCCATAATGTCACGACAATATTCACTTACGAGATTCCCTTTCGTAGCCTCAATCGCAAAACTAGACATTCTAGCCGTCCATGGCTTAATTGATCATAATTTGATAAATACTTGTGTTTCATGGTTTGATCATGTAGGAGTGTATTAAAGTACTTGGAGCCTTAATAAGGAGTAAATAAACACCAAAGAACCAAAAGAAACCATGGAAGAATCGACATTTGATTACGTCGCAAAACGAGCTCGGAAAGGCCAAAACATTTGTGCCTTGCCCCACTGCTGCAATACGGGAAGTGGCGCGAAAATGTGGTGCCCTCTAAACCTGAGGCTTGCGCCACACACCCTGAAACAGGGAGTGGCGCAAGTTTTAATGGTTCTCTGAATTTTTTTCAGCTTTTGCACATGCTAGCCTACCATCCGATACCATCCAAGATATGTACTTTTTGTCCTCAATACTAAGGTAAACATGTCTTAAAGTCATCAAGTAAGGTCGGAAATGTACGGGATATTACAAAAAAGCTACCACTAATTTACTGACCACACATTGTGGTTGGTTTTGTGGTCAAAAAATCTGGAAAACCGACCACATGTGGTCGCTTTTCGTGGTCTATTTTCCTATTTATTTTAGTAGTGTTATCTAGTTTTGACTTGCCACCAAGTTTAAGAAAGTTAAGAAGACTTTTGAATCTTGTGATCTTAAACTAAAGATATGTGGAATGTATCAAATTTCCTTTAGTTTTGTGGTCTTAAATATGCCACATAAAAGGTTGAAATTAAGAAGTTGTAGAAAAAGGAAGAGAGACAATCTTTTTAAAATGGACTAAAAAAGAAAGTAAAACAAACAAATTTAAACAAAGGAAGTGTAAAAGAAAGCAATAACTATGAGAGAAAGATCTTCCCTAAGCAAGAATCTTTTAATGATAACATTGTGGAAGTTATTGTGTTAGCATAGAAAAGAAGGGTCTTTAATCTATAGAATCCAAAGCCACTTACTCCAAGAAATTAGGGTTTACCCAAATATGAAAGATTTATATTTTTCTTTTAAAAAATGTAAAAATATACTCAATTGTAACGATCTGCTCCATCGTTACTGAAAATATCTGCGGTAAAGGTGTACGAATCTCATTCATCATAGGTGTAAGGATCAATTTCTTGGTATGTAAGTGCACTAGTTATGAACTAATGTCATACCATGCCCCTAGCACAAAGTTAAGTTGAAAGTGTCCTTACCGAGTTTAAACTAGGGTCAACATCAAACGGGCACTCCTCTTAGAATATAAAGAGTTATGGGTCCCAATACCTACCAAATTAAAGATCTCTGAGTCTTCTTTCCAACGCCACCGACTGTTTGTTAATTTGTTTTCTGAGTGAAAAGTCATGACCATTTTACTGAAGACTGTCATTGCTGAAAAGCTGAGGTCGCCGTAGCGGGATCACGCCGCTATAGCGGGACAACAACAGTTTATAAGCTTATTTTGACGGTTTTCAGTCCAAAAATCAAATATTTCGTTCTCAAGCCCTAGAAGGGTAATTTGCACAAGGTTAGGGTGTAAATTCTTCATTGAGGTAAGGTTTATACTCTTTTTTAACATCGATTAATCCGTTCATCTTCTAAAATCATTAGAATGTGGAGTTATGGTAAAATTCTTGTGGTTTAGAATCCTAGGTTCATGAAATTATAGGAAAAACTGATGTGTATATGTAGTTTTACCTAGAATTGATTTTAGATTGTAAATTAACTCTTCCAAGTATGAAATTGTGGTTCAAAAACATGAACTTTGATAGTTAGGGACCTTAAATTCTATAAAGATGAGATCTTTAGCTTTAAAACTCTATTAATGGAGATGGGCTGAGTATGACAGAGCTAGTTAGTGGTTAATTGACCCTTGGGTATTGTTATACACCATAAATGAGGGTAGAATTAGTGGGTTTAAATTTTCAAAGTATTTATTTGAAGAGTAATTGATTAATTACTCTTATACTTGTTGTTTATTAGATGATTTAGCCTTCGGAAATGTGAAAAAGAAGAAAGATCATCAATGGTATAGCTTACTTGTTGTAGCAGCTTGGCGTCTAGGTAGGCTAGGTTTAATATGTAGTAGATCTTGGTTAAATTGTATGACAATAATGTAGTTTGACGAAAGATTTCATGCTTAGGCCTGCGGGTAGAAATGTGAACATGAATGGAATCTAATTTGGTTTAATTATTATTTTGAGGTAAATCTTGATGATTTTGTGAATCATGTATTAATTGTGATCATTCGTGAGACTATATGTATGTTGGTGTTCGGATATTGGATTATGGGTTGTGAAAACTAGTAATTAGTAATTA
Organism: Capsicum rhomboideum; assembly: GCA_031232105.1. Taxonomy (NCBI): domain Eukaryota; kingdom Viridiplantae; phylum Streptophyta; class Magnoliopsida; order Solanales; family Solanaceae; genus Capsicum; species Capsicum rhomboideum. The sequence goes on from CP124712.1 coordinate 16,104,434, forward strand.
TGGTGTTTTCCAGAATCGGAAGTTGTTGGTGTAAACTAATTATAGTGAAGCAGGAATTGCAGTGGATAGGTTGGAAAGTTTGGCTGAATTGGTGGATTGCCATTATAGTTGAGCCATTGGGTGATGAATTAGTCTGTGCTAAAGCCTTGTCATAACTTTATGGTTATTAAGAATCAAATTCAGGCTAATTGGCTATAAATGCCCGAATTTAACTAAATGCTTGATCATTTGTTGCACTGCATGCTAGTAAATATGAGTATTTTATTTTCTAGGGAAGCCAATGACCATGCTAAATGATTTGTTGCAAATGTTGTTGACTAATGAAATCATTGTATTTTGGGATAAGGACTGTGTTGTGGTGCAAGTGGTGATATTTGTAAACTTACTTGATGATTGCACTAGAACTAGTAGGTGACGGTTAAAGATAGTTGAAAATAAAGCTTGATTTATGTGTGCATGTTAATTGTTTCTTCGTATACTGCGCTTGTTACAATGCATGTTCAAAGAAAGTAAATTGTCAAATGATATCCTAAGTGCTAATCACATATAATGAAGTTATATTAAAGGTTTGTGGATTGCACAAGTGTGGTTACTTATTCTCATTGTGTTTGTGATTGTTGTGATATCTGTTGTTAATTGTGGGATGTACCGGTAATTGGACATCTTCAGACATCATTACAGAATTGGTTGGCTCGGGTAACACGCTAGTACAATAGATATGATTCATTGATTGATTTAGGTACTACGCTGGTACAATACATGGACATAACTCGTCCCCTGCAGGTTATGACTAGTGGGAGACCATAATATCCTTAGCATATATGTACAAGGTATTGGTGAGTGTGACGGTTCCTTGAGCGAACCGAATTTATGCGTTGACTCGCTATATTTGGTTCCTTGAGTGAACCGGGTTTATATATTTACTTGTTATATATGTTGGTTCCTTGAGTGGACCAGACTTATCTATTTACTTGTTATATATGTTGGTTCGTTGAGTGGACCAGGTTTATCCATTACTTGTTATATATGTTGGTTCCTTGAGTGGACCTGGTTTATCCGTTCACCCAATATATATATATATATATATATTGATTCCTTGAATGAATGGGGTAATGATTACAAAATTGTTGATTTAATTGAATCCTTGCGTGGTCCGGACTAAATTACAAATGGATGGAATACTTCTTAATTGTCTATCTACTTATGCCTTTGAGACATGGTCAGTATATTATTGTGGAGTCATGGTTTGTTTACTTGGTCGATCCGGTTAGTTGGGTTGTGACATCATTTATGATAAAATTCAAATAAGGTAGAAAATTCAAGCAAACCATAACAAATCTCCCCTTAATATGAATTTTCTAATAAAATAGTCTTATCATCCTTCTTCTCATAATCTTCATCAATTTTGAGTGTCATGGCTAAAATATGATTAAAAATAACTTTAAAAATAGAAAAAAGACATCAAATCCACCCTGAACTTGTCCCAAAAAGTCAATAATACACTCAAAATATTGAGACGATCTATTACACACCTGTACTAATTAAAAGTGAATTTATTTACACCCTGACGCACATACAACCAGTCTCATGCTGGTGGGGGGGGAGGTGTTTGTAATGACCTGATTTGTGAACTTTTACTTTTTATGTAATTTAACTATTTTGTCCTTTCCCTTAGTTGCTACATGTTAATTTTGGGGTATGTAGATGGTTGGCACAATTCCCAATGCCTTTGGGAAGGTTTTGGGAGAGTTTCAGGTTTTTAAAGGTCCTATAGTTGACTTCGGTCAACATTCAATGTTCTGAGTGCTGGATGGCGATTTGGACAGTTCCATTAGATTCTAAATGTCTAATTTGAGTTAGTAGCGAGGTTGGTTCGGGTTCGTAACCGTTAGTTTGCATTTCGACCTTCCATTTGAAAACTAGTAAAATTTTCCTTAAAGGGGTTTCGGAGGCTAACTTGTTGAAAATGATCCTTTTTCAAAAAACCGATGTTGCCATTAAGTCCGAAACATCAAAAATAGCCTAGTAGAATATATGATTCGTTCTAGTGGGGTCTCGAACGAATCCCGAGGGTCCATTCGGAGACATTTCACCACTTGAAAAATCTGTTGGTGCAGCATTTTCTGGTGCATTAGGCCCTTCATCGCTATTGCGTGGCCACATGTTGCGATCGCGGGCCTCGATGACAACCTACATCGTGATCGTGTGGTGGTGGTACCATGACCGCGATGGGTTAATCTAAAGATCAGGTTGGGTTGACTCATCGCAATCACGAGGCCCAACAACCAGACTGCGATGACCAGCTTAATTGTCGATCAACGTTGACCATCACAATAGCGAGATGGGGTCAACGATTGCAAGATTCTATTTACAGAACAGTATAAATACTTCAATTTTGTGATTTTTCTCCATTTTTAAACCTCCAAGCTTCGGAAAAAATGATGTTTCGAGGGTTTCTTCATCATTTTCGTGTGGATAACCTCTAAACTCATCTTTCCGTTATTTACTATTGAATATGCCTTCGAAAACACCTTTTAACCTCGACTTTGAAATGGTTTTTTTTTTTTAATTTTTGTCGGTAAAGGTTAAAAATGATTTTTATTCTATTTGGACCTCGTTTTTAACTCATTTTTCCGTGGGTTTTCAACTATATATTTCTATAACCTTGGGGAATGTGTTTCTAAAAGAAAATTCTAGTTTTACCCCTTTTATTTTCAAACCCATTTTTGGAACCCGTTTTGGACCTGACTTAAATATGGTCAATATAGGTATCATTAGATTCCTTTTAATGCGTAAATGTTATATTTGTATGTTTTAATTGAATCCGAGATCGTTTGGAAGGGAAAGGCTCCGTGTTGAAGGACTTTAGGCTTGGATTTCGACACTTCGAGGTAGGTTATGACTTAACTTTTTTAGACTGGGCTGGGTAGTTAATAAATAAGTAAAGCATGCTATGGATTTGGAAAAATATCTATGAAATTGTATTTCGAGCTTAATATTACTGTTGTGTGCTTGAGTTGGGCCTTAGATTCTCATTGTTGTTGAGTTGATATATCATATACTGTGTGTTGCCCGTGCGGTGGCTTTATTTGACATCATTGGCCTTGTTTGTGCATTTAAATACCTTTATTCTTAATGTGATGTCCGAGCGGGGGCTTGAATAGATATTATAGGCCTTATTAAGCATTATTTGACTTTATCATGATAGAAATGCCTGAGTTATGGGTTGATATGATATTAATGATGCCTTACATGCATATTTATTCCAATGGTGCCAAACTAGAACTAATATCATGAAATGTTGACATATTGAGTTGATTTCTAGGCTCACTTATACACGTATTGATTGGATTGTTATATTCATACTGATTTGATTGCGAGCATTATATCCTCATTCATACATACACATTCATGAAATACTGGTACCATTGAGGAATACTATTTTGAAAGGCAATGAGATATTTTTGTGAAAATCATAATCCGTGAACACGAGCCGGAGAGGTGGGTTAAGATTCAGAGATAGTATACGGGTTGCGAACCCCCCATGGGTCCTATTTTTGAAGCAGTGAGGCTCGATAGGTGTATATAGAAAGCCATGCGATGATTGTCAAACATTTACTTCTTCATTCATTGCATCGCATTTACATATGCATCTTCTATGTTCTTTTATGTTTTTTTCTTATCGTGTAATCAGATTTTATGTACCTTTGTGAATACCTGCTTCCATTTTGACTTTGTTATATATATTAGAACTGTTAGTGGAGATGGTGTGAGCTACCGTTTGGAAACTTTTCTGTTTGCAGGTGACGTGCTCATAGTATTTCTTTACTTGTATTACTTTCTACTTTGCTCAATCGGCCTATGATACTTACTGAGTACAAGTGGACCGTACTCACTCCTAATGTGCTATTTCGGTGTAGATCCTAGCACGAGTACGATACGCGAAGGCTGATTTCGTGCTGTTGAGTGGTGATTTTGAGGTACTAGCCCGCTTTAGGCTTTCATAGTCGACTCTAGACTTCCTCTTATCTATTTTGGTGTCTTTATTTATTTTCAGAGACAGACAGTTGTATTTTTCAGTATTCGAATGTTGTATTTAGATGCTCTTATACTTGTGACACTACTTCTTGAAATTTATGGTATTTTGTTCAGACTTCTATTTTCTTGTACACGTGTTGACCTGACTTCATTCTAGGAGTCTCGTTTGTCTTGTTTTAATTGCTTTTTTGATTTTGGAGAATCGCCTTACTTACCAAGACAGCAGCTAAGTCTGTATGCGGCCTTAGAGGAAAAAGGTGGGGATACGAAGTTGTATAGGCTGGCCAAGGCTAGGGAGCGAAGGGGCCGTGACCTGGATCAGGTGAAGTGCATCAAGGGTGAGGATGACAGAGTGTTGATGGATGACACCCTCATTAGGCGGAGGTGGCAGTCGTATTTTCACAGACTTTTGAATGACGAGGGAGTTGAAGGTTTGGAACTTGGGGACTTGGAGGACTCTGACAGGTGTCGCGACTATGGTTATTGTAGGCGTATTAAGGTGGAGGAGGTCAGGAGGGCAATTTGTAGGATGCGTAGGGGTAGGGCGACTGGGCCAGACGAGATTCCAGTGGATTTTTGGAAGAGTGCTGGTGGGATAGGTTTGTAGTGGCTGACAAAGTTATTTAACATCATTTTTAGGACAACGAAGATGCCGGAAGCTTGGAGGTGGACCACGATGATTCCGTTATATAAGAACAAGGGGGACATTCAGAGTTGTAACAACTATAGAGGTATCAAGTTGTTGAGCCATACTATGAAGGTGTGGGAAAGGGTGATAGAGTCGAGGCTGAGGAGGGTCGTGACTATTTTGGAAAATCAATTCGGTTTCATGCCAGGTCGCTCGACTACTGAAGCCATCCATCTTGTGAGGAGATTGGTGGAGCAGTATAGGGAGAGGAAGAAGGACTTGCATATGGTGTTCATTGACCTAGAGAAGGCGTACGACAAAGTCCCCAGAGAGGTTCTGTGGAGGTGCTTGGAGGTTAGAGGGGTGCCAGTGGCGTACATTAGGTCGATTCAGGACATGTATGACGGAGCGAAGACACGTGTAAGGACGGTAGGAGGAGATTCGGAGCACTTTCCGGTTTTGACGGGGTTGCACCAGGGGTCGACTCTTAGTCCATTCCTTTTCGCCTTGGTGATGGATGTTTTGACACGGCAGATTCAAGGAGAGGTACCTTTGTGTATGTTATTTGCGGACGATGTAGTGCTGATTGACGAGTCCCGGGGAGGAGTTAATAATAAGTTAGAGGTTTGGAGACAGACCTTATAGTCCAAAGGGTTTAGGCTGAGCAGGACCAAGACGGAGTACTTGGAGTGTAAGTTCAGTGGTGTGATGCAGGAGGCCGACGTGGTAGTGAAGCTGGATGCCCAGACCATTCAGAAGAGGGGTAGTTTCAAGTATCTGGGATCTATGATTCAAGGGGATGACGAGATTAACGAGGATATCGCGCACCGTATTGGTGCAGGATGGCTGAAGTGGAGGCTAGCTTCTGGAGTTTTGTGTGATAAGAAGGTGCCTCTGAAGCTTAAGGGTAAGTTTTACAGGGTGGCCTTCCGCCCGGCTATGTTGTATGGAGCGGAGTGTTGGCCAGTTAAAAACTCCCACTTGCAAAAATTGAAGGTAGCGGAGATGAAGATGTTGCGATGGATGTGTGGACTGACCAGGAGTGATAAGGTTAGAAACGAGATTATCCGAGAGAAGTTGGGAGTGGCTTCGGTGGAATACAAAATGCGAGAAGGGAGGTTACGATGGTTCGGGCATGTTTCCAGGAGGTGCACAGACGCCCCAGTACGGAGGTGCGAGAGGCTGGCTGTAGATGGTTTTAGGCGGGGTAGAGGTAGGCCGAAGAAATATTGGAGGGAGGTGATTAGGCAGGACATGGAGCGGCTAGAGCTTACAGAGGACATGACCCTTGATAGGAAGGTATGGAGGGCGCGGATTAGGGTAGAGGGTTAGGGCGTAGGAAGGCGTTTGCATTAGTAGGAAGGGTGTTTGCAGGATTGTTTTGTTTGTATCTGTGCTTGTTGCTTTTTGGGCAGACTCTTGTTCGCGTGGTTTTGGTATGTTTGTGTTTCCCGAATGAATAACATATAGTACTATGCTGTGGGTGTCGTGTTTTCTTTAGCACCTAGCCATGTGTCTCTTTTTTTGTGTTTTTTTGTGTTTTCTCTATTATGGTGATCTGTTCTGAGCCGGGGGTCTATCGGAAATAGCCTCTCTACTTCACCTGAGGTAGTGGTATGGACTGCGTACACTTTACCCTCCCCAGACCCCACCTGGTGGGATTACACTGGGTATGTTGTTGTTGTTGTTGCCTTACTTACCAAGACAGGATTTTGGTAAGTCCCATCATGACCTCAATTTTTGGATCGTGACAGTGTTCTACACTCACGCCACTTCATCAGGGCATGTCACTGCCATATTAGAAATTATTTAAAATTTTAAAAGAAAGAATTCCATGTCATCTATATATATTGCTTCTTCTTCACTATAGACCATCAAATTTACCATTAAACAACCCCCATTGAAGCCATTATCACTAAACCAACATCTCCACCATAAGAAATTCTCACCACCCATCATCAAATTCGAAATTACACCACAATATTATTGCTACAAAAAATTGCAACAACGTTTTTATTAAATTTCTCAGTTTTGACCATATTTGTAGATCTTTCATGGAAGACAACCTGTTCATACTTATTTTTCTACTCTTTTTAATAAACTATTCATCTTTTGTTCCATAATAATGCTAAAAAAAAGCTCAGATCTTTGCAAGAAAATTTTAAAAGGACCCACGAAAAATCAAAACCAAAAGTCACATATTAAGTCCCTTCACAAGATCGAACACCAAAATTACACCACCACCGTTGTTATTATCGAAATTCACAAGAACAATCACCACAAATTTTTGTATTCACCATCAAAATTACAACATTGTCATTGTCAATCAGCAAAAATAAAAACATACCTACCATTAATTTTTTTCACCAATCACCAATTTCACCACTAAATAGTGAAGAATAAGTACTCAATTAGTGAAAGAAAATAAGTCTAAAGAAGTGAAGTGACATTGATAAGAAAAATGGAGAAGAGAAGAGGGACAAAATGAAAAAAAAAAAGAAAAAAAAGAGGAAGGGTTGTCAATGGAGGAAAGGGGTCTATGAAATTATCTTCTTCTTTTTTTTTTCCTTTTTTATTTTGATTTCATTCAAATAGGGATAAACAATGTCCATGAAAAATCTGCAACTTATACTCTTCAACAACATCTACCAAACAACAAAGAGATGAAATTTCAAGGATTGAGCTCAAATAGATTTTCTTATTTTTTAGAAGATGTTCCCTTTGCATCTTCTTTAAACCTTTTTTTAATTAGTAAAACAGTCCACGTTGCTGCATTTTTAAAAGAAAAAAAATAAAAAACGCGCCTGTTTTCTTTTTCTTTTTTATTTTTTGCCACATCAGCTTCTGGGGTGTAAATAAATTCACTTTTAAGTAGTATAGGTGTGCAATAGGTCGTCTCAATAGTTTGAGTGTGTAATCGACTTTTCAGACTAAGTTCAGGGTGCATTTGATGTATTTTCCCTTACAAATATTTTAATTTTTATAAATGTAACAATAGAAATATTGAAAATATGATTGAAAGTTAGTCTTCACATGTTGTTTGATCTCCAAATAATATCATCATTATTGTTAAACTAGTTCCAGCTTTATCTAAAATCCACCTCAAATTTTTCTACATGACTCTGATACCTCTTATTGAGATCAAAATAATAAAGCGTCATGTGGAAGCTAACAATTGCTAATCTCAAACGATGATAAATCAGACAACAAAGAGAATCATACTTAAAAAAAAATAAATCAATATGATTTGACCAACTAGCCTACATATAAGAAACTAATATAAGAGAAAATATCCACTGAATAATACTCTTTTAGTGACTATAGTGTGGATGATATTGTGTTATTTGGGAAAGGAAGGGTCCCTAATTTATAGAAGTTTAAAGCCTTTTACTCCAAAAAAAAAAAAAAAAAGGTTATCCAAATATGAAAAATTTATATTCCCCTTTGAAATAAGTAAAAAAAATCAATTGTCATAAATTTCAAATAAGGTAGAAAATTCAGGAAAAATTCTAACAAATCTCCTCTTTGCCTTAATTTTCTGGCAAAATATTCTTAATCCTCCTTCTTTATCTTCATCAACATTACTTTTCATGGTTAAAAATATTATGGCTCAAAAATTACTTTAAAAAATATTTTAGTTTTTTTTATTAATAAATATAGCAACAAGAATGTTGAACATATGTTTGAAAGTTTATCTGCACATGTAATACTCTGGACAAAATCGTCATTATCATAAAATTGATTGCAACTTGATCATCTAAATCTACATCAAACCTATTTTCATCCTCGTTGAACCATTGACTCTGATATCACTTGTTGGGTTCAAAATAACAAGGTATCAAATAGAATTTAACAATTACAAATCTTATATGATAATAAATCAGACAACAAAGAGAATTATACTAATAAAGCATAATATTTTAATATAGTTGATCAGCTGTTCTATATATGGAAAAACTAGTATAGAAGAAAGCATAAAAACTATTGAGAGAAAATCTTCCCCTAAATAAGGCTCTTTTAGTGACTATATTATGGATGTTATTATGTTATTGTGGGAAGAAAGGATTCTTAATTTATAGAAGTTTAAAGTCTTTATTCCAAGAAAAGGTTACCTAAATAAGGAAGTTATATATTTTTCTTTGAGAAAAGTTTTTTGACTCTCTTTTCAAAAGTCATTTTCATCTTTTCCTCACGATACTTATTAGCTATTGGTCTCTCACCCATATTTAGACTTAGATGGAGTTTACTGCCTGATTTGGGCTGCATTCCCAAACAACCCGAGTCGTAGACAGCCCCTCGTGTTGCGACAGGGGACTTGAGCCCAGTCTGCCTCGAAGAACTCTTCTCCAGACTACAATTCGGACAACATAGTCATCCAAGTAGGTGGGTTTTTCCTGTAAAAGAGGGGTTGCTTGTATGATAAACACCCTCTCCACCTCCAATTTTAAGGTTGTGGGTTCGAGTCACAAAGAAAGTAAAAAGTTGGAAGCTTCGGCGAGGGGAGGGGTAAAGTTTAAAAAAAGAAAAAGAAAACAATTATAAAATTCAAATAAGATAGAAAATTCAGGAAAACCTAATATTTACACGAGATGAGAGGATACTAAGGAAGGAGAAAAACCAAGAAGATGAGGTAAAGCATGGTGAAAACTGGAATAAAGAGAAGCCAAAGTGGAGGTGGTGGAAGGGGTGGCAGAACCAATGGCAATATTACTAGACATAGCGTTATAAATGCCATGAAAACTATCACCCAAATCTTGAGATTTTTCAACATCAACCTCTTGAATATTAAATTCTTCCTAGTATACTCTTTCACCCTCAAACTTGTATATCATCTTCTTGCATTTTAGAATTTAGTTTTTGTATGGAGAACATATTGTAGGAGTATAGAACTTGAGTGTTGAATTGTATAGAAGGAAAAGAAGTTTGTAACACAAGAGAGGGGTCAGTGTCAAGGCACAAGTCAAGGTCATCATTTTAATTAATATACATAGCATAATATCAAACTTAATTTAGGGTTGGATTCATTGTACAAGGATATTAAAATATTTTGTAAATGCACCTCGTGGAGAGAAATGATATTTTTTAACTAAAGTTGGATAGATTTATCTTTTGAGAATATCCACCTATGAATTAACCATTAGTTAAGACATTTGTTTAATTGAAAAAACCTGGACCATTTGATACTTAAATGGACAAGTGGCATATATTTAAGTACGAAGTTGGGGTAATAGGTACTTCCCCCGTCTCACATTAGTTGTCGACCTTATAATAGACAGTTGTCCCAAATTACTTGTCCACTTATCAAATCAAGAAAGAATTAATTACTTTTTTCTCATTTTACCCTTACAATTAATTCCTTTTTTATAGTGTAAATAAATTTGTTAAAGTTTCAAAAATAAATTCTTAAATGCTAAATTAGTAACATTTTCTTTCTTATTTATAATTTTTTAAGAAATGTATAAAAGAAAAAGTGGACAGCTAAAATGGGACAGAAGTAGTAGAATAGAGAACAAGAGAGGAGTCAGATTTTCAAATTTGAATCTTATGATATTAAACATTTTATGTCATTCATTTATTTGAGTGTTATTAAGTTGTGCAATAACATAAATCAACCCAAAATTCATAATATACTAACAAGGAGCATCTAAAGAATCTGAATATAAGAGTTTAGAGACATATATAGTCCGACAATAATTGAAAATAAAATTGTAGAATATGATTAATAATCCAATCATGGACTCTCACAGATGCCACAGTATCATCTTAACAGTCTGATATCGATATCGACGCAAATAACTAGCATGTACAACATAAAGTACAGGAAATAACATCAACAAATAAATAACATATAAAATCTACCAAATTAAAGCAGGTTACAATCTCAAATATCTCTAGCAGGATCAAATTAATGCTACTCTGGGATGCATTGTTCAATTTGTAGTTAAAAAAAATAACTCTAAATCATGACTTCCTTTCTTAATTCCAACTTTCTTATTTCATGAGTTTTCATATTGATAATTCGTCCATAGTAATTTTGTCCAAATCCTTTGCTTCTTGAATAGTAATCACCTGAAGCAGGAAGAATCCTTATAATACTTTGCTTACAGGCTCTAAATGTGATGTTATTGAAAATAATGTGCAAAATCTTTAATTTTTGGACAGTGAAATTTAAGATATAAATCAATTATTACTATGTTAGAGAAAACTTAGATACAAAGTCATGAATAGGCATGTTGATGTTAGGAGACTTGCTAATACTTGGACAGACATTCACCAGTGACAAGATTAATGTTAGAAGAAAACAAAGATGTCTCTAGGTGGTGGAATAGAAACCCTGGATTTGAGATTAGTGATAACACACAACCAATAGAAGTTGAAGAACAGTTATGAATGTAAGTTAAGCCAAAACTTTTTGCTATTTATTGCAACTTTTATCTACACCCTCCGTCCGACAATACTTGTCAACTATTGACTTGACACACAAGTTAAGAAAAAATAAATAATAGAGGTAATTTACCATATCACCCTTTGAATATAATTAATTTATTGCTTTGAAAAATGCATTGGATGATGAATAGTATTTAATACCAAGAGTAAAATAGGTAAATTATCCATAACTGGACAAGTTTGATATACAAGAGGGGCGGGGGGGTGAATTGAAATTTTCTCGCCTTAGTCGACTGAGCCAAGGGTGTAGTTGACTTCCTGCAAGTTAGATTCACAAGTATATAGATAATAAAGTTTTGTGTAAAGTAAAAGAGAAAGAGAATTTATACTGGTTCAAAACACCGATGTGGTGCCTACTTCCAGTCCCCTTGGGTTACAAGGATTTCCTTTAGAGCCTTATGAAAAACTGAATGGTACAGATATCTTTCCCAATTTCTTCTTAGTTCAAACTGAGTTTTGAATCGTATGACTCAGCCTCTACTTGTATAACCCTAACTGTGACAGTTCTTTTTTCTTTTTGTAACAATTGTAAACTACTAGATTACAAAACTTTATGAAGAATGAAAGAGTATAGTTTATAGGTTCAAGTGAAGTTGCGTACGTCCTTCTTCATCTTCTTCTTTAAATAACTTCTGATGTGAACTGCCTTCGTGCTCTAAAAGAAAAACCCAAGAGATTTTCTCTCAATCAAAGATTTGTATGACTTCTTTGATTGAGTAATTATATTGATTAGTGTCTATATCAGATATGTTCACTAATTTAAATATAATTGCCTTCCTTTCTTGATGTACTTCTTCCTTGTATAGAATCGCTGATTTTAGGGAGTATATTCATTGGCGTCCATATCAGATATGTCCACCGATAGGAATATAATCTCTTTCCTTCTTGACGTCATATTTCCTTCAATAGAATCTTTGGTTTCCTTGTGAGTAGTACCGCTGAGTTGTCCTTCCTTGCGCTGCTTTCCCTCATGAGAGATTCTTGGGTCGAGCAATCTCTTCTTTGTGCGAGTTCCTGCCCAAAGATAATTGTCATCATTAAAACTTAATTAAATTAGGAGGCTAACAAAGTATTGTTGAACATCTATTTTTAATATAGTGGACAAGTATTGTTGGATGGAGGGAGTACTAAGTAGTGGCTAATTTATTTCACTTTACAACCTCGTATAACTTTCGAGAGAGTGACATCACCTAAACTTTCAAAGATTCATTTGCAACAAATATAGAAGATGAATTTAAACCTCATGGTCTCAAATGGAAAGGCAACAATCAACACCTCTTCATTATTTCTATCAGCATGCACAAGGGAATGGAAGCAACATGTAGTGCATATTTTGTTATTTTACTTACTTTGAATGTGATTTAAACACATTTTGAGAACTTCAGAGGTTTAGCTTGACAATAACAAATCTGTCCTTTTTCTTATTTTGATACTTTTAATGTGATTTAAATACATTTTGAAAGCTTTAGAAGTTTAGGTTTGCAGCACCAAATTTGTTTGTTATTTTGATTATTTTGAATGTGATTTAAACACATTTTGGAAGCTAGATAAGTTTAGGTCGACTTCTGAACGTTGCAAACTTAATTAAGCTGTGCATATCTATCTAATATTATTTTCAAAACTTGTTATTATATGCTGTCAGCAATCGATTTTACTATATCTATAGGTAATAAATAATGAATAGAATGAATACAATTATAGTATTAATATATTATATCAATTTTATAGGGAATTTTTTTTTTCCCACCATCACCAAATTAATCATCAAAAAAGGAAATTCATAAACAACGGCTTGTCAAATCAACCACACTTAAAGGAGTAACTCAAGGGATAAATACATTTTTTCCCTCTGATTTAAGTGACATAATTTAATTCCATACGAAGTTTAATTTTAAAAAAAAAGTAAAAAGGTTGAAAAATCTGTAATTTTTAATATGACATAATATTTATGTACTCATTATAAATCTGGACAAACTAATACTACGGGAGTTAGGGGTAGGGGGGTTTTGGGTGGTGCAGGCAGAGGCTATTGTGGGAGGGAAAGGATACAATGTGAATTGTCACGTATGAAATTTATTTTGCTCATTTTTTAGAAGTTTATTTTGTTAAAGAAAATATTTTTTAAAAATTTGACAGACCGACTATGAAAAAAATTAAAAATATTTTCCACCGTACCCAACACAACCATAGTGTCACATATTTATACTGATGATGATGACAGGGGCGGCTCAAGTACATCGGTGCTCTAAGGCGAAAATCGAACAGAGGCCTTAAATTTTTAAGAAAATTAATACTTTTTTTTTTAATAAAGTCTATATTTTAAATTTTTTTGAGATGCAAAGTAGTTAATATTTTTTTATAGTCTAGTTCTTCCAATAATTATTTTTTTGTTAATATAACTAATGCATTTAATTTTTCTTGAGACATAGTACTTTAAATACATTAAATTTCTTCTAATAATTCTTTACTTTTATATAAGAAGTTGATTTTTTCTACAAATAGTATTTCATATTTTTTTATAAAAGACCTATAATCTATTATTATTAAAAAATTGAGGCCCCTTAAATTTGGGGCCTAAGACAGTTGCCTATTTTGTCAATAGGTAGAGCCTGCACTGGATGATGATGAAGTGTAGAAACAATATTACAAAACATACTCCATCCCTTCCTTTTCAATTGTCACGTTTCGCTTTTTGAGGGTCAATTTGACTAACTTTAAAATTAAATTAAATTAGATTAATTTAATATTTTAAAATTAAAATTTAAATATTCAACAACTATACAAAAAAAATTCTATAAATTATAATTCCTCTCTTATTGATATAATAAAAAATTATATTTTAAAATATTAATAAAGATTTATATAATTTGACTCTTAAAAAAACAATTACAACCAAAAAGGAAGGGAGGGAGTAGCTGAGAAATAACAAAAGAAACATACAATGTCCCAACTAGGGCTGCTGCTTCGTAAAGAACACAAATAACAAAGCCAAGTTGTGAATTCTAATTGATACAATGATTCTTGAAAACAGTAATAATACATTTTTAAATCATTGTACAATGAATCTAGCCCCTAAACATTCATAAAGTTCCTGTATTTGAGGTGACCTTAGCTTGATGATTTCCTCCCATCCCTTTCATCATCGACGTGAATCAAAGATTTAAACTTTATGAATTTAGTATTTAAGAATTTTCAGATTAAGTTTATCATATTTTTTAAATATAAATTCATATCTATTATTTTTTTTGTCTCATTTTATATGGTCTACTTTGATCGGACATGGAGTTTAAGAAATAAGAAAAAATTTGGTGATGTTTATCAAATTGTCATTTATTAAAAATGTAGTACTACTATCTTTAATTAAGTGAGACCTTATAAGTGGATCAATAGGAGTAAAAGCGTAATTGTGCTTTTAAAAAGTTACCAAATAAGAAAATGTGACATTCTTTTTGGGACGGACCAAAAAGAAAAGTAGTTCACATAAAATAGGACGGAGGGAGTGTTTATTATGATTTTTATAAATATTTACACATAAATTTATACTCTATCAGCGTTAAAACACTACTAAAAATAGAGTTTTTTTCCCATCACACTCAATGAGAAATTTGTGTTACGAGACATGATTTCTCAAACATTTCCCACCGAACCAGCTTGGTGGAAAAACGCATGGTGGTAACATACACTCACTGAAATACTGGAAAGCTTTCTTATTTTTACACTTTTCTAGTTTTTCTTTTTTTACTGATTAAATCAAAATATCTGTAAGAATAACCACTGAATAACTTTGAGGGGGAAATTTTAATGAAAAATAGTTACTCCCTCCGTTTCAAAAAGACTGACCTACTTTCTTTTTTAGTCCGTTTCAAAAAGAATGACCCTTTCCTTTTTTGGCAACACTTTAATTCCAACTTTACACATGACATGTTTAAGACCACAAGTTTCAGGGGTATTTTGGTACATTTGCCATAACTTTAATTTAGGACCACAAGATTCAAAAGTCTTCTTTATTTTCTTAAACTCTGTGTCAAGTCAAACTAGGTCATTCTTTTTGAAACGGAGGGAGTATTTTTTAGTAGTAAAAATATTGAGTTCAAGATGAATTCAATATTATAAGGCTGCATCTGCCTCTATATCCCCTCCTCTCTCTCTCTCTCTCTCCTTTTTTTTTTTTAAATACATACTCCATATCATCATAACTGCATTCCACCTTTCGTAAGTCGTACTTAAAGATAGACAAATTTCAAGGATGCAAATAGTGAAATAGAAAGAAACTTAGATCCCAAAAAAAACCCTTTTGCACACTTATCATATCCCATTCAATAGCTCTAATAAGAATTCTGCCAATCTCAAGTACTCCATCTACATTATTGCAATTAGGAATATAGAAAGTAAAGAGGAAGAAGCGTGACCAGACGAATCGTGTGATGCATTTTAATCCATGTGGATGTAAGTTTCAAAGCGGCTAATATCACTAGTTGGACTGTGATGTTACACCTTCATCGCTACGTATTATGTCTACATAATTGGTGTTACGAAGAAGATAATGATGTACAAGATTTGAGGTTCGTTTGGACATGTGGATAGAGTCGACCAATTAAGATGAAGAATTCATCGAAAAGAAGATCTTAATTCAAGAAGAAGTTCATGCACGTATAATTATTTGCTAATCATCAAAAATCAGAAGAAGTTGATGGTGAAGAATATTCGGTGTATTTGTGTTATAACTTTCATGGCGATTCTAACGCTATGTCTCTTGGTACTGCCATTGGTTCTCCCGCCTCTTCCTCCGCCGCCGCTTTTGCTTCTCTTTATTCCAGCTTTACTCTTGATTTTCCTCATCTTTTTGGCTTTTTCTCCTTCGTTAGCACCCACCACCAACGACCCGAGTTAATTTTATAGATGGTCAGTTAACTTTTATTTTATCATATTAGGTTTATATTTTTAAAGTTCACTCAGCTTTGTTTTCTGTAACAAAACAATCATTCAATTTTATCCAAGAATCACAAGTAATTAAACAATATTTTTGTAACAAAAAGTAATTCGACTTTGCTAAAGTACTTTGTTTTTATTTGCCGAAGTAAAATGTTTCTTTTATTTTCTTCTAATGACTTTTTGTGATTCTTAGATAAAGTTGTATGTTTTTTTTGTTCCAAGAAAATAGTTTAGCGACTTTCGTTAGATTTAGGTAAAGTTAAATGATCTTTTTCGTTATAAAAATACTTTAGCAATTCTAGTGCAATAAAATGAATGGTATTAACTAATAACCATTAATATAAAATCAACCCTGATATGATAAGTCCTTCTAAATCAATCGTCAAATTTCTTTAATCGATACTTTCACTTTCATATACGCTTTAATTATTAAAAGGTGAAAGAAGGTTTTTTTTATATTTTTTTTTATTTTTATGATTTCAAATTATGTCTTATTTAATTTATTTGGTGGAATCAAAGCATTATGCAGTGGTGGTTAGGATTTATTCTCATGAGATAGTCAAGTTTTTCAATCTAGGACACATGGTCGTTCCAATTGTTTTCTAGATTATAATGTTGAACTTGAACACTTTATCGTACATATTAAGTGAATATATCTAAGGTGATTTTTGTAATTAAAAGTCGTGCATATTTAATTTGATATTGTTTCTTATTTTTCATTTTTATTTTATTTAGTATTGATGAGGATGTGAGATGAGATTAAATGATGAAGTGGGGATTCATATAGCCGATCCCAACTTGTTTGGGACTGAGGTGTAGTGGTATTAATCACCACATACCGATCCATTCATTATTAATCATCACATAAAAAATCCTTACAATTTAATCCGCACATAACTAATATGCTAACCAAATGAGTCCATTCAAATCAGCTGTACGCTTTAGTCCACTGGGTTATAATACTTATTCAGAGTTCAGCCATGCCCTGCTAGATCAGCTGTACCACTTGGTGTTGTCGTGATATCAATCATACTTCCAAGAAGCTGATTTATTTCCATTTCCCAGTTTAAACATGATGTTGCCATTGAACCCTTCTGTCACCCTCAGATTATTCCTCTGTAATAAGTACTTGGAAGGCAATGCGATATTTCATTCCTCCATCACTTTCCTGTATCATGTACGTAGCTGTAATTGATGTTCTCCGAAGATCCTGCACCTGTCGATTTATTACAATAGTTACTTTTCTAAGAACGTTTTATTGAAGACTTTCAAATCTTTCGCACTGGCCTAAACAATATGTATCCTATGTTGTCAACTACAAAAAATGATAAGGTTTGGCCTAGTTTCTGCTGCCCTCCTCAATCTCAATGCGGTTGTACAGATTAGTATTTTGAAAAGGTAGGTAGCCTAGCTAACATAGCTATCCGTCAGAAATAGCTGGCATTCCGTTGTAGACAGTTTTTGGGCTTGTCTTAAGAAGAAAATATGAAGCAAAAGTGTCCTAGGGCTTTCAAGTATGGTTAGACCTGTTGTGTTTAGTTATATCAAAGAGATATGGAGAAGGACAACAAGAGAAGTATGTAGTTGGTCAAATTAGATTCTGTAATTCCTATTAAAAATTTTTTTACTGAAATTTAGATTCCTTATTGGATGCATCGGCTTTATGATTTATAGATGCTATTTTTCTATTGGAACTATCTGAAATATGAACATGTAAATAAGAGCCTATGTTTTGTTCCACCAAAGCTACAATGCATTGGTTGAACCTATCACATGGAATGTCATAGAGATCGATGAAGGTAGCAATACTGAACATAGAATCGGATGAATCAACACAATATAGATACCAAATTACCAATGATGAAATGAGAACTGGGTGGGATCAACATATTGAACATAGCTTTGATAAACAAAAACCAGAATGCGACAACACAATGCGATTCTTATGAATGCTTTAATATTTATGGTATCTTAATAAGCAGTGTGATACTGGTGCATAGAAAATTGGGACCACAACAAATTGATTTATACATCCTGTTCGCAACTTCATTTTCCTTGCTTTCATCTTGACCGGTCTCAGATGAGACATCATTTGGAATCATCATTTCTCCTTCATTGAGCAAAACAAGGCTTTCCTCATAAGTTCCCAGAAATAATGAGTTTTCAGTGCCAAAGATACCAACATCTATTATTTCATGCGTCCTGGATAGAGTCATGGTTTGTTGACTTGGATATTGTTAGAGTCAGGGTTGTTGACTTGGTCATGGTTTGACTTGACTTGTTGTCTCTTGACTAGTAATTGATTGAAGTTGTATAGTTACTTGAAAAGGCTAAGTGTCATAACTTGAGGTATTTATCATAATGTGTGTTCATATTTGTACTTGTTACAAGGTGATAATTATTAGTTTTTAATTACCATTGAGGTTAATTGAGGCGTAAGTGAATAGATTGACTTATAAAAACTATTAAGGCTGAACTTTGAGAGTTAGGATGGATAACACTTGATGTGAAGGTGATGAATGATCAACTGGATTAAGAATGAGAAATACTCTTAGGTAACACAAGTGGATAATAATGTTGTGGATTAAACTGTTATATAAACTGTCATGTTTCCTTTTGTTATTTCTATATTGTGTTTATGCAATCTAGCCCTGGTTGGCCAATGATACCTACCTGTACGTGTTGTTTGTACTGATACTACTCTTGCTATACCCTTTTTGGGGGTATAGTATGATTGCAGGATCAGTTGATGTTGCACAGGTGACTTGGATAGTGATCTCCAGCAGGTTCTACTCCTCTCATTCATGGTGGAAGTTGTGTCCAGTCTTACCTTCTCACTTAGAAGCTCTTATATCTATTTAGACTAGGTCCTAGGGGTAGTTTCTTTTTCCTCATTTAATAGTTATAAAATCAGTTGTAATAAAGTTGGGTTATTGTTATTTATTCAAGACTTCCGCATATCATGTTGAAAGGGTGGTAAGGGATTCTCCTATCTAGGTGGATTAAGGTAGGTACCCTCACGATCCGATAATTTGGGTCGTGACAATTTTAGTTGAGTAGAAATTCATTTGTAGGTTCAAAAAGTCTTGTTTTGGTCAGTTTGAAGGAACGTCAGACCATTTAATATTTCATGGACAATTGGTCCATCACATGTTTCTTCGTCATTTCAAATTTGACTCAAAACTTCATGAGATGTGGTTTTGTGTTAATGATAAGCCAGTTTATTTTAGGTTGACCGAGTTTGCTTTGATCACAGGATTAAGGTTTTCAACATATCCTCATGAATCAAAATTGTTGAAGGTGTATAGGGATGGGGAATGATTTTACGATAAGGTTAGCCACAGTAAAAAGGTTACTGTAACAAGCCTTTTGAATTTGGTTAAAGGCAACAGGTTGGAGAAGAAGGAAAAGTAAAAGTGTTGTTTGGTTTGGTTCTTGCATGTGATGTTGCTAGCAAGAAATTTTTCTAAGGCCGTTGATCCGAACTTCATAAAAATGGTTTATTCTCTTGATTTTTTGAGTAATACCCATGGGGAAAGGAGTCCTTTGCATTGATGTTGGACTACTTGAAGAAGAAGATAGACGTAAAGAAGTAGAACAAAACACATCTTGAAAAGGAGAATGGTGCTTCTTATGCTCTATTTGGATTCCCCTGGGCATTTATGATATATCATCGATCATCCAGCCTATTTGATTGCAGACTTTGTTTGACAAGCATAGTTGATTAACTGCTTGTTTTTGGTGATTATAGGTTTGGATCTCTCACGACTCAAATTACCGAATCGTGAGGGAACCTACTCTAAGCCACCTAGATAGGAGAACCCCTTACCATTCTTTCAACAATAAATGCGGAAGTCTTAAATTAAGTAACATAATATCAAATCCTTATTACAAAAGATTTTACAACTATATAAATGCGAAAAATGAAAACTACCCCTAGGAACTAGTCTAACAAGGTACAAGAGCTTCTAAATCAAGAACGATAAGACTAGATACAACTTCCACCATGGATGAGAGAAGTAGAAGCTGCTGGAGATCACTATCCATGTCACCTGTGAAACATCAACTGATCCTGCAACCAGACTATATCCCAAAAAGGGTATAACAAGAGTAGTATCAACACAAACAACACGTACTGGTAGGTATCATCTGCCGACCAGGTTAGATCACGTAAATACAATATAGAAA
Source organism: Capsicum rhomboideum (assembly GCA_031232105.1). Taxonomy (NCBI): domain Eukaryota; kingdom Viridiplantae; phylum Streptophyta; class Magnoliopsida; order Solanales; family Solanaceae; genus Capsicum; species Capsicum rhomboideum. The sequence continues at coordinate 16,124,667 of CP124712.1, forward strand.
TCACAAAAGAAAACATGACAACTTATATAACAATTTAATCCACAACACTATTATCCACTTGTTTTACCTAAGAGTATTCCCATTCTTATTCTCGTTGATCATTCATCACCTTCACATCAAGTGTTATCCATCCTAACTCTCAGAGTTTAACCTCAATAGTTATTAAGTCAATCTATTTCACTTACGCCTCAATTAACCTCAATGATAAATGAAAATCAGTAATCATCACCTTGTAAAAAATATAACTATGAAGACACATTTTGATAAATACCTCAAATTTATGACACTTAGACTTTTCAAGTAACTCTACAACTTCATTGAAGTACAAGTCAAGAGACAACAAGTCAAGTCAAACCATGACCAAGTCAACAAGCCGGACTCTAACAATAAGAATCCCAACTATATCAAGCAATATCATAATCTGGTTCACTAAAGGAACCCACAACAACAACCACAATATAACTTGGTCCACTCATGGAACCTATATAAACAGCAACAATAACAATAATCATATACCTGTTCTACTCAACGAACCATCACACTCATACATAGCTTGTACATATATGCTAAGGGTCTTATGATTTTCCACTAGCCATAACCTGCAGGGGATGAATACTTATCCATGTACAGTACTGGCGTGGCACCCGATCCAATCAATGAATCATAATAACAAATCCCTTAAAGATGTTCAAATATCGGTACATCCCACAATAATAACAAATATCACCGTAATCACAACCACAATGAGAATAAGCAACCATACTTGTACAGTTAACAAGCCTTTAATATAACCTCATTATATGTGATTAACACCTAGAATATTATTTAACAATTTCCTTCCTTAAGCATGCATTGCAATAATAGACAACCAACCAAACACTTGGTCAACTCGAGCTAATCATTCCATGTAAACAACAATCATTCTTTAACACACCAAATCACAAGTAGCTATGATTAATTGGTTTCATAAATTACAACATGTCCAAAGACCAATCCATGACTTATTCAAGTAAGCATTATCAAGCCATACCATTAAATTCAAGTATTCAATTTAGGAGTGCACATTTAACCCAAAGGAGTATAAACTCTAGTTCAACATTCATAAATTCATTTACTATTCCAATCCTCCTTTATTTATATCGAGAGGAGATTCCTTTATTATCTAGCAACCCTTACATTCAAGTTATAACTAGGTTCAATACCTACTCCATTATTCAATCATTCAACTTTATTCAACTTACAATCTATCTTTAGTCATACACCTTTATACCTTTTACTTCCTAACCATTAGCCTAACTTGACCTTATGCTCTTAAGTTAAGTCGTCGCCTTCTTATACCATAATCAGTCTTCATCACTAATCTTAAGCAAGATTATCCCATATTCCAACCACACATAATATCGAGCTCACCCTTTTATGGTAATTAGGCTAAATAACTATATTATGAGCTCACACAATCTCACTGTCATCTATATTCACATAATTCATATTACAATCCACCATAGATTCATACAAATACAAAATATTCATTAAAGATTCATACATTAACATATCAACACACAATTAGATCCTTATTACCTTAAATTCATGTTTTATCCACCCAAACTCTATGCCCGCAGGCCTAAGCATGATTTCTCCCATCAAATCCACATTATGGATACGATTACTAACCACAATATACTACTCATAAACCCTAACCTACCTGGGCGCCAAGCTGCTGCAACAAGTAAGCTATGCCATGGATGATCTTCCTTCTTTTTCACGTTTTCTAAGGCTAAATCATCTAATAATAACAATTACAAGAGTAATTAATAAACTACTCTTCAAGAAAATACCTTGAAAATTCAAACCCACTAATTCTATCCTCATTTACTGTCTACAACATTACCGAAGGGTCAATTAGTCATCAAAATAGTTTCTTCAAGCTCAACCCAACACCATTAATGGAGTTTTTAGGCTAAATATTCCACCTTTATTGAATTCCCCAACTATCAATTTTCATGCTTTAGAATCACTAATTCATGTTAGGGATTGTTAATTAACAATTTAGAAGTTATTTTAGGTGATATTTACCCAACCCAAGATTGTTAATCCGACCGAGATTAGAAGTTTTGTTGGCTTGGTGGGTTACTATCGACGTTTTGTTGAGGGTTTCTATTCTACTGTTGCTCCTTTTACCAAGTTGACTCAGAAAAAAATTACATTTCAGTGGTCAAAAGTGTGTGAGAAGAGCTTCCAAAAGATCAAGGAGTTGTTGACTTCGTCCTATCTTGACCTTGCCTAAGAAGGGTGTGGGTTTTATCGTATTTTGTGATATTTTCGGTGTTGGATTGGGTGTAGTGTTGATGCAGGAGGGTAAGGTGATTGCTTATGCTTCTCGTCAGTTAAAGCCCCATGAGAATAATTACCCTACCCATGATTAAGAGTTGGTCACGGTTGTGTTTGTGACGAAGTTATGGAGGCACTACTTGTATGGATTCCATTGTGAGATTTTCTCGGATCATCGTAGTCTTCAGTACTTCTTCACCCATAGAGAGCTTAATATGAGACAGTGACATTGGCTGGAGTTGCTTAAGGATTATGACCTCACTATTCTGTATCATCCGAGCAAGGCTAATGTGGTTGCGGATGCCTTGAGCCGGAAGTCGACTAGTATGGGGAGTTTGGATTATCTCTTGACTTAAGAGAGGTCTCTATCCTTAAAGGTTCAGTATTTAGCTAACCAGATGATTAGGCTTGATGTTTCGACACCTAGACGTGTTTTAGCCTTTGTTGATGCCAGATCTTCTTTGATGGAGCAGATTCAAGCTCACAAGTTTGATGATGATAACTTGAGGGTGATTTGAATTAAGGTTTTGAGTGGTGAGGCTAGTGAGGTATCTCTTGATTCTGATAGTGTGTTGAGGATTGGTGGCTGAGACTATGTCCCAAGAGTTGGTGGATGGGTGAGATTGATTTTGGAAGAGGTGCATTGTTCCAGATATTCCATTCATTCTGGAGTGACTAAAATGTATCGTGATTTGAAGCAGCTTTACTGGTGGTATGGTATGAATAAGGATGTAGCTGATTTTGTAGCTCATTGCTTGCGTTGTCAGCAGGTGAAGGCCGAGCATTAGAAACCGGGTGGTTTGCTTCAGAGATTACCCATTTCAGAGTGGAAGTGGGAGCGAATCACTATGCATTTTGTGAGTGGATTGCCTCGTACTTCTCATGTAGTAGTTGGGTCATCGTGGATCAATTGACCAAATCATCCCATTTCATCCCTATCCAGCTTTCCTCCAGTGCCGAGAGGTTGGCCCGTATCTATGTTCGAGAGATATTTTGTCTTCTTGGAGGACCCGTGTCTATTATTTTAGGCAGAGGTTCAGTGTTCACTTCTGGATTTTGGTGGATTTTTCAGGAGGAGTTGGGTACTTAGGTTGACCTTAGTATAGCTTTTCACCCCACACTGACGGTCAGTCAGAGTGGAACATTCAGGTTTTGAAAGATATGCTCTGCGCGTGTGTTATGGACTTTGGAGGTCAGTGGGAGCAACATTTAGCCTTGGCAAAGTTTGCTTATAATAATAGCTACCATTTGAGTATTGAGATGGTACTTTTTGAGGCGTTATATGGTAGGCGTTGTCGATCTCCAATTGGTTGGTTTGAGACTTTCGAGGCTAGACCCCGTGGTACCGACATGCTTTGCGAGTCTTTAGATAGAGTTTGGGTGATTCAGGATAGGCTTCGAGCAACCCAGAGTAGGCAAAAGAGTTATGGGGATCGCAGACTTCGTGCTTTGAAGTTTAGGACTGGTGATCGAATTTTCCTTCATGTGTCGCCCATGAAGGGCGTGATGAGGTTTGGGAATAGGGGAAAGCTTAGCCCGACGCTATATTCCAGATGAGTCTCATGTGTTTCAGTAGGATTTGGTTCAATTGGATGAGAGGTTGTCCTTATTGAGGAGCCAGTTTGTATTTTAGCCAGGGATATTAGGCGGTTGCGCTCTAGGGATATTTCTGTAGTTAAGGTTCAGTGGAGACACCGTTTCGTTGAGGAGGCTACTTGGGAGGTCGAGTCTGACATGCATAGTAGTTACCACCAGCTTTTTACAGACTCAAGTATTTCCTTGCCTTTCAATTCGAGGACGATCTAGAGTCTTACAGGTGGATATTGTAATGACCTAATTTATGAAAACTTACTTTTTTCGTGTTTAAACCATTTCGCCCTTCCCCGTAGTTGCTATACATTAATTTTTTGGTGTGAAAATGGTTGGCACGGTCCCCGATTTGATCAGGAATAATTTGGACGAGTTTGAGGTTTTTAGAGGCTTTAAAAGCCATATAGTTGACTTCGATCAACATTTGATGTCTCGAGTCCCGGATGACGATTTGGATAGTTCCATTAGATCCGGAATATCAAATTTGGATTAGTAGTGAGGTAGGTTTGGATTGGGAACCTTTATTTTGCATTTCGTCCCTTTATTTGGAAATAGTGAAAGGGGGTCTCGGGGGTCAATTTATTGAAAATAATCCTTTTTCAAAATTCTAACATCATCATTGAGTCCGGAACGTCCAAATTAGCCTAGTAGTATATATGATTTATTTCTATCGGGTCCCAAACGAATCCCGATGGTCCGTTCAGAGATTTCGAAGGCATGCAAAACTCAGCATTTCGCTGATATATAGTTTCTTCCATCATCGCGATCGCGAGGGTGGTGTCTGCGATCGCTAAAGGTAAAGGGGTTCCGGGTCGGTTCGCTCTTCTTCATGAACGCGGCGAGGCTGTCGCGAACGCGAAGGCCTAAATCATCAGCCTTCTCGAATGCGAAGCCTTGGCCGCGAACGCGAAGTCCAATTTAGTGTCCTGGTCAGCGTTGACCCTCGCGAATGTGGAGGGTTGACCGTGTTCGCCAAGCATTGTTCACAGAATAGTATAAATAACCATTTTTCACAATTTTATTCCATTTTTGGACTTCCAAGCTTCGAGAAAGACGATTTTTGAGGGTTTCATCATCCATTTTCATATGGGTAATGTCTAAACTCATAATTCCACTACTTCCCATTGATTATGTCTTCGAAAACACTTTTTAATCTTGAATTCAAAATGAAATTTTGGGATTTTTACCGGTAAAGCTTAAAAATAATTTTTCTTCGATTTGAACCTCATTTTTAACTCGTTTTCCCATAGGTTTTCAACTATAGACTCCTATAACCTTGGAGAATGTGTTTATAAAATAAAATTCTGGTTTTATATCTCTCGTTTTCGAACTCATTTTTCAAGTTCGTTTTGGACCCGTTTTAAATATGGTCGATATGGGTATCAATAGCTTTCTTTTGACGCGTAGATGCTATATTTGTATGTTTTAGTTGATTCCGAGACCATTCGAAAGGGGAAAACACCGTGTTGAAGGACTTTAGGCTCAGATTTCGTCGTTTCGAGGTAGGTTATGGCTTAACTTCTTTCAAATTGAGCTGGGTAGTTAATAAATAGGTAAAGCATGCTATGGATTGGGGAAAATAACTATAGGGTTTATATTTCAAGATTATTATTACCATTGTGTGCCTTAGTAGGGACTTATAATATGTTGTTGTTAACTTGTGATATCTGATATTACGTGTCGCCTGAGTGGGGGGCTTTATTTGACATCATTGGCCTTTTTTATGCATTTAATTGCTTTTATTCTAGATATGATGTCCGTGCGGGGGCTTAAATTATTATTATAGGCCTTATTGGACATTGGTTGCCTTTATCATGATAGAAATGTCCGAGTTAGGGGTTGATATGATATTAATGATGTCTTACATGCATATTTATTCCGATGGTGCCTAATAATAGTTGATATCATGAATTTTGTGACGTATTGAGTTGATTTATGGGCTCACTTATATACGTATTGAATGGATTGGTATTTTCATACTGATTTAATTATGAGCATTACATCCTCATTCCATATATATACATTCATGAGATACTGGTACCATTGAGGAACACCATTTTTAAAAGAAAATGAGACATTTGGATAAAAACCCTCTCCATGAACACGAGCCAGAGAGGTGAGTTGAGGTTTGAGACTCGAGATATAGTATATGGGTTGCGAACCCCCCTCCTCGGGTCCTATCTTAGGAGCTGCGATCTCGGTAGGTGTATACATTGCATATGCATCTTTTCATGATTCTTTTAGTTTTCCCTGGGTGTGTGCTTAGTTTCTGTATACTTTTCGTGTATATTTGTGTTGCTTCATTTCAGTATTATTTTAGAATTGTTAGTGGAGACAGTGTGAGCTACCATTTGGAAACTTTTCTGTTTGCAGGTGACGTGCTCATAGTTTCCTTTACTCATATTATTTTTTGCTTGGCTCAGTCGGCCTATGATTCCTACTGAGTACAAGTGGACTGTACTCACCCTACTGTGCCTTTTCGGTGCAGATCCTGATTCGAGTACGACACGCAGTGGCTGATCGTGCTTTTCAGAGACTGTGATCGAGGTACTGGGTTGCTCTAGGGGCCAGAGTTGACTTCCGGACCTCCTCTTACCTTTACTATGTCTTTACTTGTTTTCAGAGACAAACATTGTACTTTTCTTGTATTCGGATGATGTATTAGATTCTCTACACTCTTGACACCAGATTTTGAGAGGTTGTATGTTATTTCTTTAAGACTTACTTGTATTATGTCTTGTGTTGATCTGACTTCACTCTAGAAGTCTCGCTTTAATTTATTTCCTTATTTGGTCGCATTTCTTTTATCTTGGGTGATCGACTTACTTATCAAGGCTGGGCCGTGATAAATGTCATCATGACCTAGCTTTTGGGTCGTGATAGATAAGAAATTTGATAGTGCCATTGAGCTAAAAATCAACCATAAACGGGAGGAGAGAATTGATATATCTTGTTGATTCATTTTGAGCAATTATGTGTGTTTTGGGGAAGAGAAGGAAACTGATTTGGATGTTTTGATTTCACAATAACTTAAGTATGACAAAGAGATTTCTTTGTTCATGATAATAGTACATAAAGCGCATCCCCAATTATTTATCAACTTTATATGCCAGATTTACATGTATAGCAGGGCTCTGCAGTAGAGAGGCATGTTCGTAAAACGTTAAAGGGGGGAAGCAAATCACTGGGAAAGAAAGGTCATTGATGCAAATTAAATTTCAGTTTTCAGGTTTTGTGTTACTAATCAGGCAGGTCATGTGTCTAATCGATATACAATAACCTCCATCACAAAACTAGAGAACAATATGATGATTGTGTTCTTTTTTCTTTTACAGGTATTAAGGAGGATATGATCATTTCATTCTTCTCACTAACAGTCACTCAATCAGTTCATTCTTCTTATTGCTACCTATCTTTTCGTTATGAAAAAACAGCTAACAAGGTTATATGATGATTCACTAAGAGTCCTTTGTTTTACTTTTTTCTAGATACTGCAAGTTGGCTTTGAATGGAACGAGACAAAAATGTTTTTGCTTGAGGTCTCTGATTTTGTTGGACTTATGTCATTTTTTTCTTTTCATTGATATACCCATTTTGCCCTCATGAAAAGAAATATAAAAAGAGTAGTTTTATTATTTGGCAAGAAATGGAAGAGGATATGGTGCAAATATCAAAATATAACACATATTAAGGAGTCCTTTGGTTGGGAACAAGTTATCCCGAGATTAATTATCCCGGGATAAGTTATTTTATATATGGGATAACTTATCTCATCAGTAAGATATAAATAGTGGGATAAATAATCTCGGGACTAACTAATACATCCAATCAAACGTAGGATAAAATAATTCTGCATTTATCCCAGGATTAATATGCCTTATCCATCTCACCAATCGAGTACTAAGGTGCAAATGCAACGGACTCCTTATATCTCAAAAGTCCTTTTTTATTTATAGGTGGTAATGAAAAAATCCAAGGTATTATTCAAGAATCATATTTTTCACTTATTTATAGAAATATTTCCAGACTTTAACTCTCTAAAACACTCATTCTAAAGCTTTTCTTTCAATTCTCTAGAGTCTTTGAATATTCAAGATTCTTTGAAATATCTTGGACTTTAAGAATTGATAGGGATTTTTCAACACCCTATTTGCTATCCTTCAACAAGCAGAAAGAAATTTCAATAAATTCATAAAACTATAAGTACTTGTCTTTGCAATAATTATAAATGATTACTAATATTTTTAATCATGGAGTACAACTTTTATCAATCATCTCTTGTTCTGAAGATTGATTTTGTGCCTTCTTGCTACTTTTTATATCACCATATAGGTAAGAAATGAAGCCCCATATAGAAAGTACAAGAGAAACACCTTTTTCTGCTGTGAATTTTTCACCATAAAAAACAACACCTAAAATTTCTGTGACAGGAAGTAGAACAGTAATTAAAATGCCAGATACTAATGATGAAGAAGAATAGACAACTCCAATTGCACCTAAGAAGAAACATTGCCAAATTATTGCTGACCATATTATGATAATGTAATATCTTCCTTCTCCAAGTTCAAATGCTTTTGCCTCCCTTGACATGGCCTGCATGTTTAATTAAGTTAATTATTAGAAAATACTCTTATAATATAACGATATATTCTGTTGGGATCGAATTAAAAAGACATCAAACGGAAGCTAATAAGCTATGTGTTCAGGAGTTCTGGATTCTAAAACTTGTAGTTAACTGAGTTTCTGATAAATTATTTATACATATTAACTGAATATTTAAACACAAATATAAAATTTGAGTCAGAGCTACTAAATTTTTATGAACCCGTATGCAAAGCTATAACTCTGGCCTATATATATTGTATCAGGTTATCTAAAAAATAACACGTAACTGTTCATAGCAAGTGAAACTAGTAATTAAGCCGAAAGATAAGACAAACAATCGGCTAGACGACGTGTAAATTTTAGTGGTTAAGCCAGAAATTTTATCAAGTACATGAAAGAGTTAAGAAAATTCAACATATATAAATAGTGTCTTCTAACGAATGGATGTCATTTGTCACCTCTCGGACAAAGTTGGCTCCGGCATAACTAAATTAAATTGTAGGCCTAAATTATGTGTAAGTTAAATCCTCTAACATATATTCTACGACTTTAGCCTTAAAATTATACCCTAGTGGTCATGTCTATTAGCGTGTTATCAAGTTATCTAAAAAAAATAAAGATGTGTAACCATTCATAACAAGTGAAACTAGTAAATAAGATAAAGATCAGACAAACAATCGGCTATACGACATGCAAATTTTAGTGGCTAAGCCAAAATTTCTATTGAACGATATCAAAATATAAAAGAAGAAATTACATGAAGAAATTAAGAAGATTCAACATATATATATATATATATAGTATGTATATACATGAGAAAATTATTTGCCTATGTAAGCATTGTAACTTAATTTCCAACGTTTGAATGTCAATTGTCACCTCTTAGACAAAAGTGGCTCCACCACTAACTAAATTAAATTGTATATAAGCTAAATCTTTTTTAACTTATATTCTACGATTTTAGCCTTACAATTATACCCTAGTTGTCATGTCTCTTAGCCGATTTGATCCCTTTTTTTGTTTGATGTCTTCACTCTTCCTTCCAATTCAGTCCAAATTTGGAATATTGGTTGTTGCAGATCGTGATGTCTTCAAAACAAGGAAAACAAGAAACGAACTTTACTACTAAAAAGTAGTTGAATTAGCTAGAATTCGTCGTTAATCTGATACTAAATAACTTGTAATTAATATGATTTTTTTATAATCCATTGTTAATATATCATTTAATAGAATTAAGGATGAATTTTTACTGTTTAGCCACAAGAATTTTCCACCACTAATTCCCATTTTCCTTTTTTAGTTTTCAAATAATTTTCATATCATATTATATATTTTATTATAATAAGATGTTTGTCATTACATGGAGTCCATTTTGTTGAATCAGAGCCTTAAGCTTTTATATGACCAGTCTTTTTTTAAAAATAAAATAAATATGACCAGTCAGCTTATTTTAGCAGTCAACTATTCCCACTGTAGTGTAATTTTATTCAAGACTAGAGGACTTTTCTTGTTCAAGCACTGACACAAATTTCTTGGATATCATATCTTTATCTAAATTGCAGAAGAATTTAAAACTTCCTTATGTAGGCTCCGTTTGATCATAAAAATAATATTTTTTTGAAATTAGAGTTAGAATTGAAGTTGGAATTGGTATTATGTTTGACCATAAATATAAACTAAATTATTTTTAAAATTTTGTGAGAGAAATAAAAATAAAAAAAATGAAAACAAGTAAAGTAAAATATTTTTTATGATCAAACACTATTATTTTTATTAAAATAAAATAATTTTTCAAAAAAAAATTAAAAAATTTCCCATGGCCAAACGCCTACCTAATTTTGATTATTTTATAACAATAAGATATTTTAAGAAAGGACAGGATAAAATTAAAAAAAGATGAAATAATGAAGTTGTCATTAGCTGGGAGTCTACTTTTGTTGAATTAGAGCCTTAACTTTTATATATGACCAGTCAGCCTATTTGTTTTTTACGTTTGGTCAACAGTCAGCTTATTTGCTACTCCACTCATTTTTATTTGTCATTATTCTTCTTCTGTTCATTTTTACTTATTATTATTTTATTTTTTAAGAGTCAAATTATATAAATTTTAATTAATATTTAAAATATTTTTTTTATTATATTAATATAAGAAGGATTCTAATTTATAGTATTTTTCTATAGTTTTCAAACATCTATAATAATAATAAAAAATATTAATATAATTCCACAAAGTAAGATTTGAGAAGGGTATAACCCCTACCTCTCAAAGGAAGAGAGAGAATTTTTGAAAAATCCTTAACTTAAGAGAAAAATAATCTAAAATAATTCAACAAAAGAAGTAATAGTAGTCTGCCAACATCTAAAATTTAAAATAATAAATTAATTTAATTTAATTAAAATTAAATTAATTCTCATAAAATAAAGCATGTCATGTAAAAGTGGACGAAAGGAATAGCTATCAAGGATTCAAGATAAAGATGGACAACCAAGTTGATATTGGAATTTTATTCAACACTATCTAGAGCATTTTTTTAGTTCAACCACTGACTTAGATATCATCAATTTTCTTGGCATTATTATTTTTTTCTTAAAAAGGACAAATTTGAATTTGAAATGGGTAGGTGATATGATGATGTCAATTGAATGAAATATCTGCTTCTACTCCCTCCAATCCAAATAAATTTAGAGTTTGGTACATCCAAAGATATTTTTAAAGACATATATTAAAGGGTATTTAATAATATTATTTTTTTTTATTTTTCTAAGCTCTTTTTAAAATTAGAGATAATCTCCTATAAAATGTAAAAAATTGTTGAAGACCTCATTTTTTTTCAAAGAAAAAGATAATTCTGAAAAAATAATTAATACATTCTTAAACTTTAAAAAATTGATTTATTTTAAAATATTGTTTACTTTATATTTTATAAGAAATGTATGTAGAAAAGAATTACGACAGACAATTTGAGACGAGAGAAATAGTTAACTAAACATGATCTAGATACAAATTTAGGCTACTATGTGTGTGCGCGCATAACCAAAGGTATAGTCTATTTGAATCGAAATTTATGCAATTACGAAATTCCACTCAATAAAAAGCTTTTTTTTTACCATTTCAAGATCATTCCGCATGGAAATTAAAGAGAAAAAGAGAGGGATTTCGTTTATCACATTTAGTTATTTTTATTGTTTTCTGGGTTTAGTAAAATTTGTATTTTTCAATAATAACTTCAATCACATGTTCAAACTAAATAAGAACAATCACATGAAGTTGTAACTTTGTATTTTGCAACTTTGAACCTCAAAATAGGTTCAACCCAACTTATGAACATCAACTTTAAGTTCAAGAACAAGTACAAGAACAATAAAGAAGTTCAACAACTTCAAACACAAGTTCAACAACTCTGAACTATCAAAATAAAGTTTCTACTATTTTCTGAAAAATAGCAAAACCATAAAGAAAAGAGATGAAGCAGAAATGTAGAATCAAGTCTACCGAATTCACGGTGTGTCCTTAATGGATTTATTCCCCTCAAGTACCAGAGGTTAAGGAATCTTTCCTCCCAGGATAAAATGATTCACTTCAGTAGAATAGCAGTACCTCAAATTCTACCGAACAACAAACTCGCTCAACGATTTGATGATCACGTTTGAGTTTTTCAAGAAGAAGAGAGTGTTTTTCTTTCACTAAATTCGTCATCATACCTGAGGAAAAATTCAGGTATTTATAGCCAAAAGGTGTTGCTTCGGAAGAGAAGCAATGGTTTCAGAAAAATGCACTGTTTCAGATTGCCGGGACCACCTGCGCTCGCAGTTGCTATTTCGGCACAAAACAGAAAGTCCCGCTTGAGTCTGTCTTGACCTGCGTCGGGTTATCTGTGTCCGCAGATGCCGACCTGCGCGCGCATGTCGCGTTCCGTCTTTGAAACAGTGCCTCGAAGGGTCACGTCCCTTCGAGGTGCGTTGTGACATGCGTCCGCACATGCCATGTGCATCCGCAAATGGAGAATATTTTCGTATCGGATTTTTGGATTAAAAACTTCACTAATTCTCAAGTTTCAAATGAATTTTGTCCGAAAAGATAATCTCTAGATCATTTGACAAATCCAAAGCCGAGTGAGCGACGACGACGGTACGAGGTTTGTCTTGTTCTTGCCTCACTATCCACATGGAGGAATACATCTCAATTCCTTTCTCCCACCAATGTGGGAGAAACACTCTTCTTTAAAGTGAAAACACAATTCACTTTTTCCCTCCATTTGTTCCCTCCATTTTTCTTTCATATTTCACTTAGAACCCAACAATTTTCTATTCATTTACTATTAAAAAAAAGCCTGGATATTAAAAAAAAGCCTGGATACTCCATCTTGTCCTTTTTACTCGTCACTAAGGTCAAAATAATAATTATTTTAAGAAACTAGCTAGAAAGACATTTATCTTTTTCTTTCCATTAGTTACTCATTTAAGGAAGCTAGAGGCCGGTAAGTGTAGTTTAGTTAAATACTTCTTTTAATTAAAATTCTATAAAACAATTTTTTTAATAAATATGTCAAAATCTTAAACGGCAGACAAATAAAATGGGTCGGAGGGAAGTACATTATATTGATAATGATGTATAACCAGAGTTTAATTATTATCCTGTCATAATTAGTAAACCAACAAAATTATATTTCGTATATTTTCACGAGCATGGCTTTAGTTATCAATGATAATTTCTGTGATTTAAAGCAAGCAAACATCTTCAGAAAGGGAAAAACTCCAATCACAACAAACCAAAATGATGAAAATTAAATTTTTTCTATGCTAAGACAGCTTATATTGCTGTAAATAATTACGTTAAGAAGCTTTTCATATGCCTAAATTTTGGTGAACAAAATAATCAAGTATTTGTGATGGTGATAGGTAGTAGAGACCTCGTGGAATTCGTCGAGGTGCGCAAGCTAGTCCAAATACCACAATTTGCTGAAACCTTATATATGTGTTGAAATGTTCACTAAATATCTATAAATATTTGATTATGAATGTAGTTAATATTGTATCGAAGCCCTAAATTTTCAATCTTAGCTTGAATCAAGCAACAAACTAAAATGGTGAAAATTTCTATCTCGAGATAACTTATATATAGAGTAAATGATTACGTTAAGAGGTTCTCATCTATCCAAATCTTGATGGACAGAGTTACTTGATAGGTAACACCCTAACAAGATTCTTCGTGCCTTTGTGGAATTAATCAAGATGTGTAAACTAATCCGGACCTCACGATTAGCGGAAGAAAAAATGATTGTGTTAAAGAGTGGAGGAAGAGACAGACCTGGAAGTCCTTGTTTATTATCATCCCAATTGTGCAAACCACGGTAGCAAAAAAGCAATACACAGCCTGAATCTCCAACACAAGTGTGTAAGTAATATCTTGCTTTGCCTTTTTGTACAACAACTCAAACAAAGGCAAAATAAGTCCATACAAAGCTGCAGCTCCAAGTGTCATGATAAACCCTAGAACATACTCCCTCTTTGGCTCCCCATTTGGCCTGTCGCCGTTCGCGTGGAGGGCCAATATCACCGCACCAAGTGTCAATAGAAAAATGGAGTTGATGGAGTAGGCCGAGAACCTTTGCTTCACAAGGAGGAAAGCAAAGGCCGCAGTAAAGGCAAGTTGAGAAGCAATCAAAAGCGCTGATGTGGAGACGGGTAATTTAGCCACACCATAAGCGTAGAGATAGTTGTCGACTCCGGTTAGGACTCCGATCCCGATGCCCGCCACAAAAATCCAAGGAGTTATCAGAATGACTTTTGTATTATTATTGTCGTCGTTGTTATTGTTGTTTTGGACAGTTGATAGCATTTTACTTCGGGATTCGTGACGGCGATTGAAGTAGGAGATGGTTAAAGGGATGAGAACAATTGGCCAAGCAACTGTTTGTAGCCAACTCGATAGCCAAATTCTTGCTCCTCCTTTGATGAAGTAAAGTCGGGTGATCAAAGGGCCACCACAATTTCCTATTGCTAGAATTATACAATTTATGACTAGAAGAAATTTCTTCATTCTTGAGCGTAGTTGAGTTTCCATTTTATTTCTATGGAGGATTGAATTGAAGATTTTTCTTCTTATATTTGAGTAGTAGTGATGATTGATTTATAATAAGTGTGGACAAATTAAATATAGTCGTTTAATGTTGAAGTTTTCGATTATGTCAACGTCTTGTGTGTCAAATTTGTCAAAAGTATATATATACAGGACTATTTGAAAATTACTGACGTCTCTTCTATTTAATAGTATATCTACAACCATAGAATATGTATTTCTGTTATAGTTTCGAAATATTCTACAGATCTATATGCAAAAAGAACATTTTTTAATCCTTGCTTATTTTCAGCGTGTGTGGGGCCCAATACTAATCTTAATTAATCAATATCAATTTTCAATCTATGCTTATTTTTAACATAGATCTTTTCCTAACAAATACCAATTTTTAACCAATATCTATTTTAGCTCCTATGAAGGTTTGGGAGACGGTAGTAGAGTTGAGGTTAAGAAGGATTGTGCCTATTTCTGAGAATCAGTTCGGATTCATGCCAGGACGCTCGAATACGGAAGTCATACATCTAGTAAGGAGACTGGTGGAGCAGTATAGGGAAAGGAAGAAGAATTTGCACATGGTGTTCATCGACCTAGAAAGGCCTATGATAGAGTCCCTAGGGAGGTGCTTGGAGGCTAGAGGTATGCCAGTGGCGTATACTAGGGCGATTAAGGATATGTACGACGGAGCCAAGACTCGTCTTAGAATTATGGGAGGTGACTCAGAGCACTTCTCTGTCTTGATGGGGTTACACTAGGGGTCGACTCTTAGACCGTTTTTATTTACCTTGGTGATGGATGTCTTGACGGGGAAAATTCAACGTGAGATGCCATGGTATATGCCTTTTGCTTATGACGTAGTTTTGATTGACGAGATCCGTGGTGGAGTTAATGCTAAGGTGGAGGTTTGAAGGCAAACCCGTAAGTCCAAAGTGTTTTATTTGAGTAGGTGCAAGATGGAATATTTGGAGTGCAAGTTCAACAATGTGACACATGAAGCTGATGTGGTTGTAAAGCTTGATACTCAGGCCATTCAAAGGAGGGATAGTTTCAAGTATCTTGGCTCTATGATCTAAGGGAATGGAGATATGGACGAGAATGTCACTCACCGTATTGGGGCAGGTGGATGAAATGGAGGCTCGCTTCCGGAATCTTGTGTGATAAGAAGGTGCCTCCTAAACAAAGGCAAGTTCTATAGAGTAGTAATTAGACCAGCTTTGTTGTATGAGTGGAGTGTTGTCCAGTCAAGAACTCTCACATTCAAAAGATGAAGGTGGCGGAAAAGAGAATGCTACGATGGATGTGTGGATTTACTAGGAAAGATATGATTAGAAATGAGGTTATTCGAGATAAGGTAGGAATGGTTTAGGTGGAAGTCAAGATACGAGAAGCGAGGTTGAGATGGTTCGGGCATGTGATGAGGAGGTAAATTGATGCCCCAGTGCGGAGGTGTGAGAGGGTTGCTACGGATGAATTTAGGCGAGGTAGAGGTAAACCGAAGAAATATTGGAGGAAGATGATTAGACATAACATGGAGCAACTTCAGATTACCGAGGACATGGCTCTAGATAGTGTCAGATTTTGTGGGTCATGGGTCACCTATGTAAATTGACCAAACCAGACCCGTTTCATCTTTTTCCAGAAAAGAGGATTAGATTGAAGATAATATCAATTCAAATTTGGGTGGGAACAGTTACATAGTAACAGGTTAACCGTTTCATGAAATACCCCTTTTATTATCTTCTTCTTCCTAATAAAAATGGACACAAAAATGGAA
This sequence comes from Capsicum rhomboideum, assembly GCA_031232105.1. Taxonomy (NCBI): domain Eukaryota; kingdom Viridiplantae; phylum Streptophyta; class Magnoliopsida; order Solanales; family Solanaceae; genus Capsicum; species Capsicum rhomboideum. Next base: position 16,141,040 of record CP124712.1, read on the forward strand.
GTGTGAGAAAAACGAAAGACAGAAAACAAAAACACACAACAAAACAGATATATAGTTTGTGAATAGAACTTTGTTTCTGAATGATTCAAAGTTGACTTGGGGCAGGTTTGATTGATATCAAGTTCAATGATTTTCGCTGCGACTTCAAGGTACACTATTCGTGTCATGACCCAAATCCGTCGTGAGTGGCACCCACACTACTCACCCGGTGGGAGAACCATCTAACCCCAAACACCAACTCATAATCACCACTTAAAGGAGCCATCAATAAATAAATGTCAAATCTAAACCAAACAAGTACAACTGGAAGCTGAAATATTGTACTTAGCAAGACATCCCTAGGAACCAAAAGTCGTTTGTACCAAAACTAAAAGGGGATGAATCGTACCACAAAATGAGCATGAATGCGCCTAAAAGTATGCATGCCATCACCAGTATCCAAACAGTTCAACCATAAACACCTACACGTCTATGAACTAGAGCCACGTCCTTTCAAAGGATAGAATACTAACCTGATGTCCACTGGTCTCGTAACCATGGCCTCAGGCCCACAATATAAATATACCAAGGTAACAATATTATAATTTGGGAAACTATAGTAAATAAGGGCATAAAGCCACTATAAGGGTCTAATCAGGGAAATATCGCCCAATAAACTAAGTATCACAATACAATTTATACTAAGGGATCATTCAAGTTAATTTGCATGCAACAAGTATATAACTAGGTGTAATAGGATTCTACGACCCTAACGGGTATCCTAGACCAAGATTCGGGTCACATTTCTATTCTAAATCTTCTAAATAGGTTAAATTATGATATAATAGTCATAAACTCATCCTATAATTCCTACCTAGAATGCAATCTATACTATGCACAATCTCATAGAGAAAGTAGATCGAAGCCTACCTCGTAGCCGAACCGCAATCACAAATAGTCCACGAATCGCTCATCCTTGCTCCACGATCCCGAAAATGATGTTGAACTATCAAAATAGTAATCTATACGTTAATACGAGTAAAAACAAGACCCATATCGCAATATAATAGCTCAGGCCAACATTCGGGTCAAGAACGAGCCCGTGGGGCCCGCAAATGAAATCCAAAATTTGAATCCGTCACGAGGTCCCTCGAAGGAAAATGAATGCATGATCAAAAGTTGAGCATAAATGGGACACAAAACGGGGCTCAAATCAGCCCCGAGATGTAGTAAAAATACGAAGAAAAATAAAAATTAAACGGAGGATTTAGACCAAAAACTTAAGAAGAAATTAAGGGGAAATTACAATCTCAACGTCCTATACTTATCCCCAATTACAATTTATGATTTCCCATGATTTCTTGAGCTCTCAATGCCATTAATGGCGATTTGGGACTTGAAAAATGAGAGAAAATTGGGGGAGACAACAATATATAGGCTCAGGGGTTACTCATCGCGATCGAGATGACCCCTGGTCGTGATCGCGATGCATAGGAAATTAGTTCATCTCAATCGCTAGGAAAGATTCACGAAGGTGATGAACAACAGGGGAAGGCTATCGCGGTCGCGATGGAGCCTTCACGAACGCGAAGAAGAAAATGGACTGGGTCAGGCCGGCCTTTCCTCGCGAACGCAAGAGAGGGATCTCGAACACGAAGGTCAAGGAATTGAACCTTCATGAACGTGGATAATGCCTCTCGATCGCGAAGAGTAGCATAGGCCTACACCAGATGTTGAAAAATCAGCAAAAGCCTAATTCTCAACGGACTCCTATCGGGTGCTCGGGATTCATTCGGAACCTCATGCGCGCAAACGGACTATGCTACCATACCAAATTCGACATTCTGAACTAAATAAAACCATCAAAACTTTCATCTGAGGTCTTTTCGATTAAATATAGGTCCCACACATATAGTTTCATTTTAACCAATTTCTACTCAATAGCCCAAAATGAGTCCGGAAGCCTTGGGACCCGGACCAAAGATCTCCTAGCCTAAAATCAATGTATCAGAGCTGATGACGTTGTTGGAATTCTTATTCAAGGTTGTTTACTAGGATTTTTGGTCCGAGACCAATTTCTTAACAGCGAAAGCTCTAAAATCGAGAAATGAGCCTAAAACCCAAATGAATTGCTCAATAACTGAACCGACAGTTCCAGCAAGTCATAAATGACCTGTAGCCACTATGAAAAGGATCAAAACTCCAAAAATACACAAAAATTAAGAAAATGACCTGGAGGGTCATTACAAGTTCGTTTCAAGAAAATTTTGAGTCTATCTCAAGAAACATACATAAATAAAATCTTGGAACGTTTTTGAATGAATAGTTGAAAATCCATGGATACTCTTATAGCAAAAGGTGAAACTTTAAACCTTGAAATGTGTCCAAAGACTAAAAAAGAAAAGAAAGACATGTCTCGAGTATCATATTCTAGTGCTATCGGGAGCTTGATGTACGCTATGATGTGCACTTGCCCAGACATTTGCTATGTTATTGGTCTGGTTAGCAGGTATTAATCCAATCCTGGTAGAGATCATTGGAAAGTAGTAAAGAGAATTTTTTGATACCTGAAGGGAGCTGCTAATTATTCACTATGCTATAGTCGATCTGATTTATTCATAAGAGGTTATACAGATGTTGATTGGGCTGGTGACCGGTATGATAGAAAATCAACCTCCGATTATTCTTTCTTACTAAATAGTGGTGCAATTTTATGGAAAAGTAAGAAACAAACTTGCACAACCCTTTCAACCATGTAATCTTAATTTGTGGTTTGTGCATCTGCAGTACAAGAAGTTGTATGGTTGAAGAGATTCTTTGAGTATTTGAATATTGCAAAGAATTCTAAGGGTCCCATGATTTTATATTGTGACAATCAAGTGGCTATCGCATACACGAAGGATTCTAAGTATCACAGCAAGGCCAAACACATTGACATCAAGTAAAATTTTGTGAGAGACATAGTAGCAAGTGGAGAAATAAATTTACAATACATTCCTACACGAGAAATGATAACTTATCCCATTACAAAGGTGATATCTAGAGGCTTGTTTGAGAAATATGTTATGGCTCTAGGTTTGTATAGGATATGATTTTATTTCTGTATTGTAAAATAACTTGGTTGTTATAATATTCTCATCAATATACGACTCTTGAATTTATGTTCATATCTCATATGTATGTGATAATGTATTTTATTGATAAAGTGTATCGAACAATTTGCGAGATTGGCTCTCTCACACGAGAAATCGCCTCTTACATAGAGGAACATGAAGAGATGAGTTCCACCATCATATTATGACTTATTTGGTAAATCCAGATGTGAGGTTCTCCAAGAAGATGGATTTGAGGATTATTAAAGAAAGAAACTCAGGTTAGACATTTAGAAGTGTCTAGACCAAGATCTGTACGATGTTGAATGACTAAAAGAATAAGACACACACATCAATATAAGGTGAGAACATCATATCACGTGTTTCATACCATGTGTGCTTAGTGACCAATGGGTTAATGGAAGAATGATTCCCTACTTCTTCATTGTGTGAGACCCTAAAAGTTATATTAACTTTTCATTAAAATACCCTTTGACCTTTGACGGTTTCTTGAAGTTTCAATCAATGTTGCTACTTTAGCAAGTCACTAATAGCCATGAATGATTCGACAATGCAGTGCATGTCTAGAAAAATAGTTGATTTGAAATAGATAGATCCGAGTAGAAAGGAAAAGCGATTAAAATGAATAAATTAACATGTAGACACAAACCGACTATTACTCTAACCATATAGTTGTCGAATGTAATTGTGTATATAAAGTTAAACATGAACTAGAGTTCACCTCTTTAGCAGGATGGGGGATCAGATAAGTAACTATTTAAGTAGTGAATAATGTCTGGGGTATTGTGAGTATTATTATCCTTATATTAGTAGCAAATTTTTTCCGCATGTGATTGGATTCCTATGTGTAGCTTGTAAAATCTTATAGGTAAAGATCTTGATGCTCACAGGTCGAATGAACTATTTGTCGTATGAATTGGGTGTCTTGTTGATGTCTTACTGGCTTGGGTCTTGTCCACTATGTACAAAGTGGGAGATGTTAGATTTTGTGGGTCATGGGTCGCCATGTGAACCGACCCAACCCCAACTGTTTCATCTTTTTCCAGAAAAGAGATTTAGATTTAAGATAATATCAATTCAAATTTGGGTAGGAACAATTACATAGTAACTGGTTAACCGCTTAATGAATTCCCCTTTTATTATCTTCTTCTTCCTAATAGAAATGGACATGAAAATGGAGGCGTGAGAAAAACGAAAGACACAAAACAAAAACACACAACAAAACAGACATATAGTTTGTGAATTGCACTTTGTTTTCGAGTGATTCAAAGTTGACTTGGGGCAGATTTGATTGATATCAAGTTCAATGATTTCTACTGTGACTTTAAGGTACACTATCCGTGTTATTTTTGCTCCGATTTGCTATCAGATAGGAAAGAGTGGAGGAGTCGAATTAAGATTGTCGTGCCCCATTTTTCTCGCGAATAGCGGGATTCGACGTGACAACTCTATTTAGGATTAATTAGAGTGAAGAGTCGCCACCTAATGAATTAAGGTGTGTTAGGGCACCATTCTAGACTAATTACGAACTTATTTTAATAGTCTACGTCAATCAGAAATTCGGGTAAGGGTTCAAGTTTCCTCGAAAGGAAGGTGTTAGACACCTTTCGAGGTCCACAAATATGGGTCTTGACCGAACTCATATGTTATGTGGAGAAACTATGTGATAAATAAAGGAATTGTTAATTAACTAATATAAAATAACCAAGTGCCCAAACATGCGACATTTAATTTAATTATTCTAGATGAAGAATAAAGCAAGTGAAAGAGTAATGAAAAGATGAATAAAAACCTAACAAAATACATGCATTTTTAAATACAAACACAATTTAAGATTATCATGTAAGTTGACACAAACCTATTTTATAACTGAAAAAGTACAAATTCAATTGTTACTTAGTTACATTATCTGAGCATAAAGAAATGAAAGAAATTAAGTTAAATAATTTATACTATACAGAATAACTACGAAAGTTGAGGGACTGACCTGGTTTGGTGGAGCATCAATTTAATAAAATATACTAAAATATTCAAACTATTGAGTTACGAATAATAACGGGACTCCAACAAGTCAACTGAGATTCTTAAAGAGTCCTGACCTATTCTCTATTCCACATTGTGTTCTAGACCTCTCGTAAATTATAACATCTCACATAAGAAAAGAAATTGTTAGTAAAATATATGCCACCTTAATTTGATGGCAAATATAATATAAGAGAACGGATAGTAAATTAACAATACATAAAGATAAGGCTAAGAGTGAGAGAATGTGGGATCAGAGTATGACAAGGCTGATATGGGCCCAATGCGATGTTACATCCCTCTTCTCTATTTTTAATATGATCAACTTTCTTAAACGCCTCAAGACAAGACGAAATAATTCTTAAATAACTTATTTAAGAGTACTAAATAAAATATTTTAGTAATTAAAATTCATGTAAAGCAAAAAATCTGTAGGTATATTATATAAATTGTCTCAAAGCATGATGACAATTAGTATAATTGTAAGAGTTGTCAAGTCTTTGAGATTTTTAAAAGGGTGACATATTAAATCAGAAAAGAAGGGAGTAACGAGGTGCTTTATATTTTAATAAAGTTGTGTCTATGCTTCATACAAGAAGTCAGCTATAGCCTGTCTTATTTGTCATCATTTCCCAAACGTACCTGACCCCCGATAGGGTGACGATTCCACTTGATATCTGCCTCGTGCTTTTACTCCTCCACTGCTCGTGGTTGAATTCCAAGCGGTGTCGCTCTATTTTAGTGTACATATAAAATATTTAAAAGGGTGAGAGTATGTCTATTCTTAAAATTTAAGTAATCGAAAAAAAATCTAAAAATAACTCTGGATCAAAGTAAACACATAAGAAAAACAAAGAGTTTTCCATTCTTTCCTTTTCACTGGGTTAGAAGACTTAAAATAAACTCGTATTCCATCTCACGAATTAATTATTCCATAAAAATTCTTTAGGCCCAAGATTATTATATTTTTAATTACCAAATGACTGGAATAGTGGCAACAAATTAAATAATATCCACTAACGCTTATGAGTGATCATCAAAATTAAACAAGGGATAGGCAAATGACTTAAACATGATGCTAAACTTGATCACTTGGCTGAATGTATGTATATAAATGCACATGCTGAGAATTTCGAGAAGAACACCATATCGATGGTAAAATATTAAACTTAATTATATAAAAATGAAGAATCATGTCGAAAACAAAAAATTTAAAACACCTAACGCCCTATTGATGAAATTCAAGATCAAAAACTAAATTTAAGTGTAAACTAATCAACATTAAACAGACCAAGACAAATTTTCATTTTTATAATATAGAGGAAACATGAAACCGAGCAAATAAATCCCGATGAACGAGAGACTAAATCTGAAAAAAAAAGGGCAGAAAATATAAGCATTTTAAAGCTTGGAAACATGCACGAAATCAATGGACCAACAAGGACTCATGTACAGAGAAAGAAATTTAAGAACATATCATGTTTGAGTGACTCAAGAAATCACTATCACTTATATTCCATACAATATATTTTATTTTATTTTTTAAAAAAATAATAATGAGATATATTATGAACTAAAGAAAAAGGGTTGCCTATGTAGATAAACCTAGGTTTGCATTAGAGTAACTCAAACGACCGGAAGGCTCTTGATCGATGTATTCACTGGTGGCTTCGAATGAAACCAACGATTGATATTCTCGATGAAGCCTTGACTTTCCAAAAATGGGGTTTTCTCGATGCTTTATGAAGGAGTTGACAGTGGAACTCCCGTGGTGCTTGGCGGAGCGACCAAAAGCAAAATAAGAATTAAGAAACGATACCCTCGATTAACCCCGTAGTCTTGACAACAACAAAGATAGTATGAGCCGATGAGATTGGAGTGGGTGGAATTCAAAACAATAGTTGAATGAGAAGTGTGAGAATGAGAGGTGAGTATGATTCAAGCAGTATTGGAGTGACCGAAAGATAAGTAGAATTGTATCTTGAAAACAGGAGCGAAAGTTGCTCCCATTCATAACCCATTCTTCCTTCGTCACCTGCGTGCTTTCTAGTATTACTAAATAAAATGGTTAGAGCATGTGGATAAAATAAATGATGAGTAATTATTGTGAGTATTTAAACATGATGCAATTTCCCAGTTAGACTATGAGCATTTGCTTTGAGACGGCAAGGATGATGTCTCTAAGCCATGATGTCTTAGGACCATGATGAACAAAAAGTAAACCCTTGGGACGAAATGATGTCCGTAGGCCATGAAAATGATACCTTTAGACTATGGCGCCTTCGGAGCATGATTAGCAGAAAGTAAATCCTTAGGCCATGAAATGACGTCCGTAGGCCATGAAAATGACGCCTTTAGACCATGATGCCTTCAGAGCATGATAAGCAGAAAGTAAACCCTTAGGCCATGAGATGATGTCCGCAGGCTATGAAGATGATGCATTTGAACTATGACGCCTTAGGGTAATTATATAATGACTAAAAAAAGTGTATCTGTCTTGAATGGAATAATGTGTCCTTGGATGATTTGAGTAGCTTGGCCTGCTGTAATTTGATATAGTTCAGCAGCTTGATGCAATTTGTATGCTTGATTGTGGATTCTGCAATTGCAATGTAATGTAGACTCTTGCAGGAGCCATGTATTGTAGATTTTTGCGGATGCACTGCGATGTGGAATCTTGCAGGAGCCATGCAATGTTGACTCTTGCAAGAGCCATGCAATGTAGATTTCGACGGATGCACTTCGGTGTGGACTCTTGCTGGACCTATGCGATGTTGACCCTTGCGGGGGTCGTGCAATGTAGATTTCTGCGGATGCACTGCGGTGTGGCCTCTTGCAGGAGCCATGCAATATTGACCCTTACATGGGCCATGCAAAGTAGATTTCTGCGGATCTACTGCGGTGTGGAGTCTTGCGGGAGTCATGCAATATTGACCCTTGCAGGAGCCATACAATGTAGATTTCTGCGGATGCACTGCGGTGTGGACTCTTGCGGAAGCCATTCAATGTTGACTCTTGCTGGAGCTATGTAATGTAGATTTCTGGGGATGCATTGCGGTGTGGACTCTGACATGAGCCATGCAATATAGACTCTTACGGGAGCCGTGCAATGTATATTTTTGCAGATGTACTGCGGTGTGGACTCTTGCGGGAGCCATGCAAAGTAGTCTCTTGCGAGAGCCGTGCAATGTAGATTTCTGTGGATGCACTGTGTGTGGAATCTTACACGAGCCATGCAGTATAGACTCTTACGGGAGCCGTGCAATGTAGATTTTTGTAGATGTACTGCGGTGTGGACTCTTATGGGAGCCATGCAAAGTAGACTCTCGCGAGAGCCGTGCAATGTAGATTTCTACAGATGCACTGTGTGTGGATTTTGCAGGAGCCATGCAATGTTGATGGGAGGATAAAATAGCTTAGCTGTTTTCCCACGTTGGACGTATAGTGAGCTTTCTTTAATGATGGTTGTTCAGGTGTTGCAAGGTAACTGCTGCATTTGTAACTGTTGTTTCTGCACTCAAAGAAAAAATATAAGTTTTGAAAAGTTAGGTTGACTCATACCTTTGCTCGACTAGGCTCCTTGTCGTTGTTTTGATTTCATAGACAGATTTGAACTCCATTGTGGTGAAATTTTTTAGGAATCCTCAAAAATTTCTGCCCCCAGTTTAGAATAAAGATGTTTCCGCATGTCCTTGTGAATTGGGATGTTGCTTGCTCATGAAATTTTGAGGTCTCCTCAAAAATTCTGCCCCAATTTTCAATCATGGAGTCTTATAATCTTGCTACAATCAAAGAAAAATATTAGTTCAAAACAAACGGTTGTCTTACATTTGAACCTCGAGGTCTCAATTTTGAGTCTGCATTTTGCCAATATGGAGGTCATGGAACGAACCAAAAATAAATTAGATTTATCGGATAGAGGACCTTGTAAAAAGCTTGAAAATTTTCTGGCCATAAGGTGGATGAATAGAAAGTGATGACATTTTGCTTGTTATGATATTATGAGAGTAAGAACATGATGAGATATGGTCCAAAAGTATTTTGCATTGGAGAAGGAAGAAGACTAAAAATATTTTGGATGTTGAACATATTTGTCATATTGCAGATTCTCAATTGAGTTGATGTTCAAATGATAGACAACCTTTAAACAACATAAATAAATCAAACAAAACAAGAGTCAGTGTATTCAATAATAAAAGAAATAGTATGAAAATATGAGTCCTCCCGGCAAAGAGACCTTTAGGACGAATGAATAGCCTAGAACTTAAGTTTAAAAAGCGAACATAAAAGATAAGCTCTAAGTAAAACCTAAATACTAAGTTCGCACTTAAAGCTGATCAAGTGAACAGATGAATAATAATTTAAAAATCACACATAGAATATTTTAAAGAGATTTATTTTGAAGAAGCGGGAGGATAGAAGATTTGCAAAATTTTGAAAGATTTTTAAAAATTAGCTCAACTGAGATATTTAGTATGAAACAATTGAGAATTTTAAAAGATTGAGAGAAATCATTTGAATAATTCAAAAATACTCTAGTTTTCACCCTTATGACATTATGAAAAGGGGTAAGAAAAGGAGAATATATTATTTGGTAGAAAAAATTATTTGAATGATAAAGATTGTTTCACATTTTTTTTTTTAAAATACGGGGATATTTTGTAAATAATGGGAAAAAAAGCGGACCACATCCTTATAAAGGATTGCCTACATATCTTGTTGGAACAAGAATCAGGTCAGACATAGTTTGAAATTTAGACTTAGAGAAATTTGAATGGTGGTTGGAGACAAAGTAAGAGTGGAATAATAACTTAAATAAGGATAGTAAACACATAACACATAATGGTTAATGCATGCATGACTTAGAATTTTTGAAGATTTAGATAGACACGGACTAGGGTAATCTTATGCGAGAAGACGTGTAGTCTCACGGTAGTAAAATTATTCGCTCCACCACGTCTTAGCCGACTCTCTATAACAGGATTTTGAAGAGAATTTGGAGAAGTGCGAAGGCACAACATCCGAGTATAGTGAAAGTGTTTGAAAGTGTGAAAATTCCAAGTGGGGGAAATATGAACGGAATGCCAATTATATAAAGCAGTAACACATAGCACATAGTGAAAAGCAGTAACATGTTGAACAATACAAGAAAATAATAAAAGCAAATAAAAATTAACATAATTAAAGGAGAGTAAGGAAAATAGTAGATAACATGTAAGCAACTAAAAGGGAAAAGGAAAAGTGGAGGGACATGAAAAGATAAATGGGGTAAGAAAAAGGGAAGAGGATTAACATGCATTAAAAAAATGAAAAAAAAACAACTTAAGAAAATCAATTTAAAAACGTAAAATTCCACATAACACATAAATTCCTAATGGTTGGAAACTAAGTATCCCCAGCAGAGTCATCATGCTGTCGCGGCCCATTTTTCTGGCAAAAAGCAGGATTCGACGTGACAACTCTATTTAGGATTAATTAGAGTGAAGAGTCGTCACCTAACAAATTAAGGTGCATTAGGGCACCATTCTAGACTAATTACGAACTTATTTTAATAGTCTATGTCAATTTGAAATTTGGGTAAGGGTTCAAGTTACCTCGAAAGGAAGGTGTTAGGCACCTTTCGAGGTCCATAAATGTGGGTCCCGATCGAACTCGTATGTTATGTGGGGAAACTATGTGATAAACAAACGAATTGTTAATTAACTAATCTAAAATAACCAAGTGCCTAAGCATGCGACATTTAACTTAATTATTCTAGATGAAGAATAAAGCAAGTGAAAGAGTAATGAAAAGACGAATAAAAACCTAACAAAATACATGCATTTTTAAAGACAAACACAATTTAAGATTATCATATAAGTTAACACAAGCCTATTTTATAACTAAAAAAAAGTACAAATACAATTGTTACTTAGTTACATTATCTGAGCAAAAAGAAATGAAAGAAATTAAGTTAATTAATTTATACTATACAAAAAAATTACGAAAGTTGAGGGACTGACCTGGTTTGGTGGAGCATAAATTTAATTAAAAATACTAAAATATTCAAAATATTGAGTTACGAATAATAACGGGACTCCAACAAGCCAGCTGAGATTCTCGAAGAGCTCCGACCTATTCCCTATTCCACAAAGTGTTCTAGACCTCTCGTAAATTATAACATCTCACATAAGAAAAGAAATTGTTAGTAAAATATATGCCACCCTAATTTGATGGCAAATATAATATAAGAGAACGGATAATAAATTAACAATAGATAAAGTTAAGGCTAAGAGTGAGAGAATGTGGGATCAGAGTATGACAAGACTGCTACGGGCCCAATGCAATGTTACATCCCTCTTCTCTATTTTTTAGATGATCAACTCTCTTAAACGCTCAACACAAGACAAAATAATTTTTAAAGAAACTTATTTAAGAGTACTAAATAAAATATTTTAGTAATTAAAAGTCATGTAAAGCAAAAAATTTGTAGTTATATTATATAAATTGTCTCAAAGCATGATGACAATTAGTATACACTACTAAAAAAAGACCAAAAAACGACGGAAAAAAGCAATGGACCGCGTCGCTTTTTTGGTCAAAATCGACGGAAAAGCGACCTAGTCACTTGCGTCGTTAAAAGGCTCGATGATTTTTAAAAACGACGAACAGCGTTATTTTTTTGAAATTTTTTTTTAAAATTTTTTTCAAGAAAAAGAGACGTTGTCCGTCGTTTTTTGTTCTTCATATGAAGAACAAATGATGAACAAAAAGCGACGGACATCGTCGTTTTTTAGAAAAAATATTTTTAATTTAGTTCAGAAAATGCGACGCTGTCCGTCGCTTTTTTTTTTTTTAAAAAAAATAAATTGAAAAGCGACCGACACCGTCGCATTTCTGGAATATTTTTTTAAAAAAATTCCAGAAAAGCGACGGACAAAAGCAACACTGTCCGTCACTTTTCTGCATATTTTTTGGATGCAGAAAACTGCATTTTCTGCATCCCATCTGTCAAATGAAAATGCAATTTAATATGTACAGCCCCAAGCAACACACATTACGCATATAACACATAATACTTGTCAACAAAACTTAAACAATTAATCCAACAACATTCTAAACACTAAACAATCAATCCAACAACATCTAAAACACTTAAAGAATCGTAAAGGTTTTCAAAAAGTTAAAAGTTAAGTTCAAAAATGTCTAAAAAGTGTCTAGAAGCATCAAATCCAACAACACTAAGGAGTAGCCCCAACTAACTCCTCGTCACTCTCTGTGTCTTCTTCGCTACTTGAATCGGGTGATGGAGAACGATGACGACGACGATGAGCCATGCTAGCCATTTGTTTTTTAAGTTTCTCGACGGTCTTGCACGTGATATCATTTTGAGCAACAGACTGTGTCAAAGCATGTGTAAGCTGTGCAATCTGCTGCGACATAGCAGCAAGTTGAACACCGTTAATTGCCTCTGCCTGGCGTAAGGAACCAATACCTTCCAATCCTGACCGGATGCGTCCCAATTCATTTCGAGAGCCCATCCCATAGACTCTCCCCTTTTGTTTTCCCCCCGCCACTTTTTCAGTCCAAATTTGAGTAGCTTCTTTTTGTGAAGGCGCGGTTGGACCGAACTCGGACAAGTAGCATTTATAATCATTCTGCACATTAAAAAAGAAATGTTAGTAGATTTTACTATAACTAAGCAAGGTGGAGCAGAACGTAGAAAAGAACAACTACTTTGTAAGTAAATTTTTAAAACTTACATTGGCATTTTCAGCCCTTGGCTCAACCCATACATCCGAGTCTGACTCTTTCATATTTTTCCTTAAATGTGTTCGTTCGAAAATCTCAAATTGGGTCGGTTCGCGACCCAAAGCTTTTGTCTGCAAGCAAAAAATAAATAAACATAATCAAGTAGTATTTAATGAACTTTATATAAACATGTAAATTAGAATTTAAGGTTATTACTTACCACTTCCCGAATTATGGTCCCGACACTCTTTGCACCGCCGGTGTGTAATGAGCCACCTTTTAAACTAGCTCTGGCTTGCTTATTTTTCTCAGACAATGCCTTGTATTCAGGAGAATCCCAAATAACACGCATGTCATCATACACTTCTTTAAGAAGCCATTCTTTTGCATTTCCCTTATGCCTAATACGTTCAAGCCAACCTTTTAGCCTCGCTCCAGCATGATTTTCAAAAATAATAGACATGACTTTATTGTGCTTTCACAACCAAGTACACATAGTCTGAAAATCAATTGACTAGCATTAGATGATATATAAATTAATATTAAAGTTAACTAAATAACAATTAAATTCAATATACCTTAAACTCATTAAACATGGTTTGTCGATATCTTTCTGGAATCTCCCTCCAACTGACCCAAGGTTGCGAATAAAGCCTCCTAACGCTCTCCCTTACAGCTTTATTAACTTCTTTTGATGAGGGATGCCACCTGTAAAAAAATAATAAATATGTCAACTCATAAATATTTAATTAATAAAGATAAAAAAATTTTTGAAAAACTTATCAATTAAGAAAATAAACTTACGATGATCCATCAGGCTCCATGAACACTCTACCAAGCCTGTCCATATCACCAGGTACTAGTATGATCAAATCCGCATCAGTATCATCATCTACAGGCAGAGGTGGAGGTACAGATTCAGATGTAGATGCTACTCTCGAGAGTACATAATGCTGAGTCAACGGGGGAGTAGATGTCTGTGCATCGGAGTCAGAGCTATCTCTAAGCCTCAATCCTGAGAGGTGGGGGGATGAATCGCGGGGGGATGGACTAGCATATGATAATCTCGAAGTCCTTATATCTGTAGGCCTAATAGTATGTGAAGCAGCAATGTGTAGAGGTTGTGATTGCTTTCTGGGACCACGAAAATCTGCAGGTTTTCTAGTGCCACAAGGGACATAAGACCGCCCTGATGAAGAAGTGTGCATCCATGGCTGGGATGAAAGTCGACCAGGAGTATCATTAGGGTCTATAGGCGTCCTAGATTTTATCTTAGCAACTGATTTCGAACTCTTATTAGTACGAGGTCGATCTCCATCACCATCGGATGTCATCTGTATGCAAGTTTACATTAAAACATATAAAAAAACATTAGTATTAACAAATAATTAGTGGTAACAAAAAAAACTAACATGCTAGTCTATATTCTCCCAATCTTCCTCATCGCTTGTTTAATTTCCATCATTCTCCCATTCTTCCTCTTCAGTTGTTTCATTTTCGTCATTCTATTCTTCCTTCCAGAATAATTCATTTCCCTCATTTATTTCTTCAACAATATTTTTCATGGCAATGATCTCATCATCAGAAACTTCTTCTAAAATGAGTTGAGGATGTTCTAAATTATTTTCCAACTCAGCATCCACTGTTTGATCAACAACTGCGACTTCGTTCTGGTATGCCACAACTAACACATTCTCAATCTCAATTCTCCCCACAGGCTTAGTCTTTATAACCACCCACCAATTGATTTTATCTCTACGCAATGGATATGTAGCGTAATATACCTGTCTGGCATTTTGTGCAATGATAAAAGGATCATAGCGATTATATTGCCTCGTGTGCTTAAATTCAATTATATTATGTTGCTGATTTACCTTGGTACCTCTATGTGATGGATCAAACCACTTGCACCGAAATAGTATTATTTTCTTTTTTGGCCAATCAGGATACCTAACTTCAATAATCTCTTGTATGACACCAAAATATTCAACGAATTGGCCGTTACCATCACCATCACCTTGAACGCACACACCGCTGTTATTAGTTTTCTTATACTTAGAAACTTCTTCAGTTTGAAACTTGAAACCATTCACATAATATTTATTCATCGTATGAATTTGATTTCCAGGCCCAAATGCAACATCTCTCACCAATTGCAAATGTTCGATGGTACTATATTCATCCGAAACCTACATATCGTTAATCCAAAATATCAAGTTTCATTAAATGACATATAGTTTTAGTAAATGCACATATGAACTTTCATACTTACATATTCATTCAGCCAATCAGAAAACTTTGTATATATGACATCATTACCCCATGTCCTTATGAATAAACTGTTAAGTGTACATCGTTGAGATTTTTCATTAGTTAAGTGTCCTTACCAAATGAATGTAATTCGATAACACAATTAATACTTACTCAAGATATGGTTGAATCTCAGGACAATTAAGCAAAACATGTGTCATAGCAGATTTTCTTTCCATACCAGTGAAGGCTCGTGTATCATGATTTTTAGATCCTTTGCCCGATTGATTAAAAATTGAAATTGGTGGAAACATAGGATCACCATCACCTTCATAATTGCTCTTGGGCCTATTTCTCTTACATGGCACTTCATCCCCAAAGTAGTAAGAACAAAAATGAGTTGTTTCTTTTGCAAGATAAGCTTCACAAATCGATCCTTCAATCTTTCCCTTTGCTTTATAGTTTGTTTGAACTCTCCAATTTTTCTGCATAATTGTATCTTAGGTTGTTAAATACTTTTTTTAAAAAAACTAAAGCATTAATCAAAATAAAATGTACCTCTCGCCTGGATACATCCACCTCATTTGAACTGGCCCCCCAAGACGTGCCTCTTCTACAAGGTGAATTGGAAGATGCTCCATCACATCAAAGAAACCACATGGAAAGATCTTTTCCAACTTAGTGGTGATGACGAGAATATTCTGCTCCATTCTATCCAAACTACTCTCCAACAACTTTCCCGAACATAAATCTTTGAAGAACAAACATCTCTGTGATTGGTTTCCATATCCTCTCGGGAAGGTGGCTAAATGCGATAGGAATCAAGGTTTCCATGAAAACATGACAATCATGACTTTTCATACCAATCAATTTTCCTTCTTCCATATCTGCTCGTTTTCCTAAATTCGAAGCATAGCCCTCGAGCATTCTCAAATTCTGAACCCACTCACATATTTCTCGTTTCTCATCCAATGTGAATGAAAAACTAGCCTTGGGCTTAAACACCTTACCATTTTTTTTTTCTTTCAACCACAAATCTTTTCTCTTGCACTATTGCTTTATGTCCATTCTAGCTTTTGGATTGTCTTTTGTCTTGCCCTTAATATCCATGACTGTGTTGAACAAATTATCAAAATAATTTTTTTCAATGTGCATCGGATCAAGATTATGTCGTAGTTTATTGTCCTCCCAGTACGGCAACTCCCAAAATATGCTTTGTTTGGTCCAATTATGTTCAACACCATATCCGGGAAGTCTAGAAGGTGGACCATCTGTAACTTTAGGCAAATTACAAACTCTTTACCAAATCTGATGCCCTGATAATGATGGAGTTGGCGGATCATTCTCAATCTTATTCTTTCTGAATAATTTTTTCATCTTTCTAAACTCGTGGTCCATTGGCAAGAACTGACGGTGACAATCAAACCAACAATTTTTTCGACCATGCTTTAAAGTGAATGCTTTACTATTTTTCATGCAATACGGGCAAGCTAATTTTCCGACAGTCATCCAACCAGACAACATCCCATATGCAGGAAAATCGCTAATAGTCCACATTAAATTAGCATGCATAACAAAATTCTGCTTAGTTGATATATCATATGTCGCTACACCTTCATACCATAATTGTAGTAACTCATCTATCAATGGCTGCAGATAAAAATCAATCAAACTTTTTGGATTACGAGGACCAGGAATAATACAACTTAGGAATATGTAGGGACTTGTCATGCATATTTCAGGCGGAAGATTATATGGAGTAATAAATACAGGCCAACAAGAATAAGGTGCACCGGAATTAGAGAATGGTGTGAAACCATCTGCACACAAGCCCAATCTAACATTTCTTGGTTCTCTTGCAAAATCAGGATAAGTTCTAACGTAAGACTTCCAAGCTTCTCCATCCGATGGATGAGACAAGACACCTGGTGGCCTTCTATTTTCATCGTGCCATCTCATATGTGGGGTAGAACTCATTAAAGCATACAACCTCTTTAACCTAGGTATAGGAGGTAAATAGTGCATTGCCTTAATCGAAACCATCTTTCCACCGGGAGTCCGCTTATAACGAGCATGTCCACAAAACTTACAATTATCTAATTCAGCATCATTCTTATAGAACAACATACAACCATTCATACAACAATGGATTCTATTATATGATAATCCCAACTTGGAAACCAACTTCTTTGCCTGATAAAAATTTTGAGGTATGTTCAACTCCGGGTTAACTAGTTCACCCAAAATACCAACCATAGAGTCCATAGCAGATTGAGCAAAATTCCAATCGAATTTGATACTCATTAGTCTAACTGCAACAGACAAAGCAGAATGACGACTCCCTTCACATAGTGGACGACTAGCCTCTTCTAATTGTTGATAGAAGCGTCTTGCTTCTTCATTGGGAGATTCTTCTAAATTCTGTTCTGGTTCCATCCCATCCCTAATCCCAAAGGCATCATTGATCATTTCATGAACTCTATCATCATGTTGTAACCTATCGTGTTGAACCCTATGTTGAACTCTAGCATGTTGAATCCTGGCATGTTGACCATGTACAAGCATGTCATATTCATCCTCAGGCAGCGAATTATAAAATATACCATTCAAACCATCTATCTCTCCGTGATCGACCCACACAAAATATCTTGGCTTAAATCCATTACGACAGAGATGAGTCATAACTATATCTGGTTGAAAAAACTTCATGCACTTACATGAACTACAAGGACACCTAACCACCTGACTTGTTTGAAACAAGTCTAGTGACATTACATGAACGATAAAACCTCTAACACCATTAAGATATTGAGGTTTTAAACCCCCACCAGTTTCATAATCCATATCATACATCCACAAACGATGATCCATCTACAAAAATATAGATATTCAATTATAAATTAGCATTTCCAAGTCACTTCAGAACTTCAATTCACTAAACTTTAAGTCACTAGTTCACAGATTCAATTCACAAGTTAATATTTTGTAGTCACTACACCTACCCATTTTCAAGTCACTAATTCACATTTCAAATCACTACACTTAACCATTTTCAAGAAACAAGTTCACAATTTCAATTCACTACATTTAACCATTTTCAAGAAACAAGTTTACAATTTCAATTCACTACATTTAACCATTTTCAACTCACTAATTCACATTTCAATTCACTACATTTAACCATTTTCAAGAAACAAGTTCACAATTTCAATTCACTACATTTAACCATTTTCAACTCACTACATTTAACCATTTTCAACTCACAAGTTCACATTTCAAATCACTACATTTAACAATTTTCAAAAAACAAGTTCACAATTTCAATGCACTACACTTAACCATTTTCAACTCACTAATTCACATTTCAAGTCACTATATATAACCATTTTCAAGAAACAAGTTCACAATTTCAATTCACTACATTTAACCATTTTCAACTCACTAATTCACATTTCAAGTCTCTACACTTAATAATTTTCAAAAAACAAGTTCACAATTTCAATGCACTATATTTAACCATTTTCAAGTCACAAGTTCACATTTCAAGTCACTCCACTTAACCATTTTCAAGTCACAAGTTCACAATTTCAAATCACTACACTTAACAATTTTCAAAAAACAAGTTCACAATTTCAATGCACTACACTTAACCATTTTCAACTCACTAATTCACATTTCAAGTCACTACACTTAACCATTTTCAAGAAACAAGTTCACAATTTCAATTCACTACATTTAACCATTTTCAAGAAACAAGTTCACAATTTCAATTCACTACATTTAACCATTTTCAACTCACTACACTTAACCATTTTCAAGTCACAAGTTCACATTTCAAGTCACTACACTTAACCATTTTCAACTCAGAAGTTCACATTTCAAGTCACTACACTTAACAATTTTCAAAAAACAAGTTCACAATTTCAATGCACTACACTTAACCATTTTCAACTCACTAATTCACATTTCAAGTCACTATATTTAACCATTTTCAAGAAACAAGTTCACAATTTCAATTCACTACATTTAACCATTTTCAACTCACTAATTCACATTTCAAGGCTCTACACTTAACAATTTTCAAAAAACAAGTTCACAATTTCAATGCACTACACTTAACCATTTTCAATTCACAAGTTCACATTTCAAGTCACTACACTTAACCATTTTCAAGTCACAAGTTCACAATTTCAAATCACTACACTTAACAATTTTCAATTCACAAGTTCACATTTCAAGTCACTACACTTAACCATTTTCAAGTCACAAGTTCACAATTTCAAATCACTACACTTAACAATTTTCAAAAAACAAGTTCACAATTTCAATGCACTGCACTTAACCATTTTCAAGAAACAAGTTCACAATTTCAATTCACTACATTTAACCATTTTCAAGAAACAAGTTCACAATTTCAATTCACTACATTTAACCATTTTCAACTCACTACACTTAACCATTTTCAACTCACAAGTTCACATTTCAAGTCACTACACTTAACCATTTTCAAGAAACAAGTTCGCAATTTCAATTCACTAGACTTAACCATTATCATCTCACTACACTTAACCATTTTCGACTCACAAGTTCACATTTCAAGTCACTACACTTAACCATTTTCAAGTCACAAGTTCACATTTCAAGTCACTACACTTAACCATTTCAAGTCACTACACTTAACCATTTTCAAGTCACTATATTTAACCATTTTCAAGAAATAAGTTCACAATTTCAAGTCACTACACTTAATCATTTTCAAGTCACTAATTCACATTTCAAGTCACTATACGTAACCATTTTCAAGAAACAAGTTTACAATGTCAATTCACTACATTTAACCATTCTCAACTCACAAGTTCACATTTGAAGTCACTATATTTAACCATTTTCAAGTCACAAGTTCACATTTCAAGTCACTACACTTAACCATTTTCAAGTCACAAGTTCAAATTTCAAGTAACTACACTTCACCATTTTGAAGACACTAATTCATATTTCAAGTCACTATACACTTAACTATATTCAAGTCACAAGTTCTCATTTCATGTAACTAACCTTAACCATTTTGAAGGTACTAATTCAAATTTCAAGTAACTCCACTTAACCATTTTCAAGTCACTAATCAACATTTCAAGTAACTAGACTTAATCATTTTAAAGTTACTAATTCATATTTCAATTAACTACACTTAACCATTTTCAAGAAATAAGTTCACAATTTCAAATCGCTACATTTAAACATTTTGAAGTCACTAGTTCAAATTTTCAATTCTAATATAAGTCAAACAATTCAATAAAGCAAATGAGTAGAGGCGTCGCATGTCCCTCTCACACCATATAATCATCACAAAGCCTATGACTTTCAAAGCCTTCTATAGCAAATAATCCCACCATAACACTACATTTAGGGACTTCAATATAAGAAAATATAGAGAAATCAACTTACCTTTACTTGGTTGTTGTTGTTGTCGTTGGTGAGAGAAGGAGTGGAGAGAGATGAGCAGAGAGAGGATGTTGCTGCTGTTGGCTACCGCAGAATCTACATTGCATGGCTCCTGCAAGAGTCTACATTACATTACACCTGCAGAATCCGCAGTCGACACATTATGCCATTCAATACAGATACGCTTTCTTTAATCATTATATACTTACCCTAAGACGTCATAGTTCAAAGACATCATCTTCATAGCCTGCGGATATCATCTCATGGCCTTAGAATTTAATTTCTGCTTATCATGCTTCGAAGGCGTCATGGTCTAAAGGCGTCATTTTCATAGCCTGCAGACATCATTTCATGGCCTAAGGATTTACTTTCTGCTTATCATGCTCCAAAGGCGTCATAGTCTAAAGGCGTCATTTTCATAGCCTGCAGACATTATTTCATGGACTAAGTATTTACTTTCTGCTTATCATGCTCCAAAGACATCATGGTCTAAAGGCGTCATTTTTCATGGCCTGCGGACATCATTTCATGGCCTTAGGATTTACTTTTCTCTTATCATGGCCCTAAGACATCATAGCTTAAGACATCATCTTTGTCGTCTTAAAGCAAATGCTCATGGTCTAAATGGGAAATTGCATCATGTTTAAATATTTACAACTATTACTTGTCATTTATTTTATCCACATGCTCTAACCATTTTATTTAGTAATACTAGAAAGCACGCAGGTGACGAAGGAAGAACGGATTACGAATGGGAGCAACTTTCGCTCCTGTTTTCAAGATAAAATCTACTTATCCCGTATCATTTCAATTCAACTTGAAACACATTTACCTTTCATTTTCACACTTCTCATTATGCCGTTGCTTCAAATCCTACCCATTCCAATCTCATTGACCTATACTACCTTTATTCTTGCCCTCATACTGTATCATTAACTTTTTTTAAGAATCTCGATTGTTCCTAAATCTAGAACTACACATGGCCTGATTCTCATAAAATCGGAGATATGTAGGCGACTTGAAACCGAAGTCTCGGTGACAACATTTTCACAACTCTATCTCACTTCTTCGGATTCCAAAAGAGTCATTCCCTCAGTCGGACAAAATTGGCTACTGCGTCAACGTTCTTTGCCCGACAATTCATCCTTCATTCTCGAGCAAAGAAAGGGCAACTGTTGACACCCAATTTTGACCCTCCTTTTTGTTATTTTACTCATTTTTACCCTTTATTTTGTTACAAGGTCAAAATCTCTATTTTTACTTATTTTTTACCAATTTTTTTGCAAACAAATAGTATTCAATATCATTTTATGACTATTATTATTATTATTATATGATTATTATTTTTAATTATTCTTATCATTATTATTATGTCATATTCTTTACTTAATCTTTTACATTTCTCTTTTATTCTATGTTTTAAAGTATTTGATCAAATATTTTAAGAGTTATTATTCTTTTATTGTGAATTTTATTTTTTTGATATAAAATATAATGATTGATTTAATAATTTAGTATTATTTTCCTTCACTTAGTAATTTAGTAGTTACCCATTTTAATATATTTTTTGGATAGAAATTTATTTAGTCATAAACAAGCTCAAAATTTAAATTTTGTCCAATCTTTTCATAAGTAGAAAAATCCTCCACGCTATCTTTCCTTTCTAGTTAAGAATATTTTTTATTCTCAAAATCATTTCAAATAAATTTTATCTATTTTATTTTTACTTTTCCCATATCCATAAAATCCTTCTTCAAAATCAAAATCTTTTCTTTAGATGGAAGGATATGACTTTTCTCCAAAAATAATCCCATCTTATCAATCCTTTCCATGTAGACATAATTCTTGCCAAAACTAAGAAATCTCCCTACTTAATTTACTCCCTCCCAACGTCTCTTTTGGCTTTACTTCTTCTACTTATACTTAGACAAGACACTTGGGAGAGGGAGGGAGGAAAACCTCATCTATTAAACCTAGCAGCCACATCCTTCTCTTCTTGGTAAGGATTTCCACACTTCCTTCATTCCTCTTTTCCTCCACTGTGAAACACCCTCTCTAGACCACCATGGCTCACTCCTTTAGCAATGAATCACACATATAACACCTAAAAATACTCCAGAAAATCACCAAATGAAACCACTAATCCCAGCTCGAGGTACACACGGTGTTCATGCAGATTAAGATCACTGTTCAAGTTTATCGACGAGTTGGTTTAGCCGAACCTCGATCCAAGTTCCTGCTTATATACTACCGCTATTATAAAAGGAAAACCTTTGGCACTATTTTGAGGTCTTGTTCTTACCTTTTTCTCTCTTAATTTTTATTTTTATTTTTTTAAAATTTCTATTTCTTTTGGCCATACTAGTAATCTTTTAGTGTCTATTTGTTTGGAGCTTAGTCCAAAGTGATAAGTTAATATGGATTCATGTATTTTGTGCAAATTGTTGGATATCAAATGCTTATTTGTGTGTTTTTCCTTACATTGGATATATATATATTAGTTTGTTGGTTTGCTTGCTTATTTTTAGTATAATATAAAGGGAAATTGGAATCTCTCTTGTAGTTACTATTGTTTAAATGTTCTCTTAGAATGTGTTAGGAATTATAAATGGTAGCATTTTCTTTAAGAAAATGTGAGCATGTTGATAATTATATTTTCATGTTTATCTTAAAATACTCATTGATGACAAGTTTTGATTTCTTAAAAGCATCCCATGAATTTCTTTTCAATCACATGTTTAGCTATTTAATTTCATTTGCTTAGGTAAAGTCATGCTTATTCGTAATATTCGGCACATTTTTCCTTGAAGATATTTGTGTGTACGTTCAATTTTCTGATAATGGGAAATCAAGTATTGGAAATACTTTGGATACATAGATATGTAAGGCTCAATTAATCTAATTGTAAGTTTGAGCAAAATGAATTGCGGATTCAATTCAAAACTAGTTGTATATTAATTAAAAGGGAATTGAAAACTCTTTTTTAGAATCTTTTTCCTTATGTGCTTCCTTGGGTAAAATTAATTAAACACTAAGAACAAACATACTCTCACCCTCTTTGAATATTTTTTTACATGTACACTACAATGGAATGACATCAATTGGAGTTCAACCACAGTCAATGGAGGAGTCAATTAACGAAAAATCGAGCTCAGATGAAGTAGTCTCTCCCAAGCGGGGATAATCGTCGCCTCAGCGGCGGCCAGGTACGTTTGAGAAATGATGAGAAAAATACAGGCTATAGCTGACTTCTAGTATGAAGCACATAGAGCTTTATTAGAAAATATAAAGCACCTCGTTACTCCCTTCTTTTCTTATTTTACATGTCATCCTTTTGAAAGTCTCAAAGGCTTGACAACTTTTATTACTATGCTAAATTATCTGCATGCTTTGATACAATCTATATACCATACATATATATATTCTTGCTTTACATGACTTTTAAATGATAAAATATTTTATTTAGTACTCTTAAATAAGTTTCTTTAAGAATTTCTTTCGTCTTGTCGTAAGGCGTTTAAGAGAGTGACATAGAAATTGGAATAGAGGGAGTAACATTGCATTAGGCCCATTTCAGCCTTGTAATACCTGATCCCACTCTCTCTCTCTCCCTCTCTCAATTTTAACTTTATGTGTTGTCAATTTATTTATTTTTACATTAAATTTACCACCAAATTAAGGTGGCACATCTTACTAACATGTCTCTCATTATTTGTAGTTTATTATTATTTTGATTTAAGCTTGAATGTTTTCTTTACTGGATATACTACAAAGCAAAGGAGTTCACCAGAGTCTGTAATCCGAGGAAGACGAAGAATACACAAATTATGGAACTTTTCGCTTATTATTTGTATATTGCAAAGGTCAGTCTCGCATCCCTTTTATTTTTCATTCTTTTTATGATATGTACACTAGTTAAAAATGTTCTTATTACATCACTTAGTTGATATTAGATTAATAAAGTTATTTGACCTTTGCTTATCACATAAAAATCCCCCATGTAATATATGGATTTGGCCGGGACCCACATTTGTGGACCTCGAAAGGTGCCTAACACCTTCCTTTTGAGGTAATTTGAACCCTTACCCGAATTTCTGATTGACGTAGACTAATAAATCAAAATAAGTTCGTAATTAGTCTAGAATGGTGCCCTAACGCATCTTAATTCGTTAGGTGGCGATTCTTCACTCTAATTAATCCCAAAAAGAGTTGTCACGTCGAATCCCGCTTTTCGCGAGAAAAATGGGGTGCGACAGCATGGAGACTCCGCTGGGGATACTTAGGTTCTAACCATTACGAATTTGTGTGTTATGTGGGATTTTATGCACTTTATTCATTTATTTATTTATTTTTGTTCTTTTCATGATTGCCCTATTTCTTTTTTCTCTTTATTTGGTTTCTTAAAATAGTTGTTTCGACACTTTGATTTGTCGTTATTGCATATTAATCCCCTTCCTTTTCCCTCTATTTTGTTTTTCTAAACAATGTCTATATTTATTCATGTTCATCCATTTCCATTTTTCCCTTTTGCTTGTCTATATGTTGTTTTTTATTTTCCTGATATTACTTTAATTGTGAATTTATTTATTTTTCTTATTTTATCATTTTTCTTATATCATTCAATATGTTATTGCTTTTCATTATGTGCTATGTGTTACTGCTTTATGTATAACTGGCATTTCACTCATATGTTCTTCCATTTGGAATCTCTTGTATTTTTTTAAGAACGGTTGAGTGGTTGCACGGACGTTCATTTTCTAAAACACCTTATAGGAAAGGACTCATGAATCGGTCGATCAGCGGTGCGTTGGCAGTCATGAGCTTTCCTACTCTCAAGTTGTCCACTTGAGGGAACCATATCATGCAAACCACTCTTATTCTCTAGATCTTAACAGTATATTTTTATACTAAGGAATATGCATCCTGATAAATTTAGGGTGTCTTCATAACTTTTATGCATATGTCTAGTTTGTTACTTCTTTAAAATTATTTTTATATTTGTATTTGACAACTCTCCTGGATTATTTCATCCATGATACATCTCCACTCACTATTCGAATTTTTTTAAGTCTCAAAATTCTGAACTACGTTAGACCTGATTCTTGTCTAACAAGATACGTAGGCAATCCTATATAAGGATGCGGTCCTCCTTTTTCCTTTCCTTTCAAAATCTCCGCATATGTGAAAATGTGAAACAATTTTTATCGCTCAAATAATTTTTTTCATCAAATCTTATATCCTTCCTTTCTTTCGTCTTCACATAATGTCGTGAGAGAGAAAACTAGGGCTTTTGAATTTTTCAAAGGACTTTTACAATCCTTTAATTCTCCAACTATTTCAAACCAAGTTGAAAATTGGGCATATTTTAAATTAGTTAATTCTTCTTAAATCTTCAACCCTCCCACTTTTTCAAAATAAAATGTTCTATGCTGTTTTCATGCAATAAGAATTGAAACATATGTTCTTTCTACGCCGAACTCCGTTTGCGACTATGTCAACGTCTTGTGTGTCAAATTTGTCAAAGAATATTGTCTAAAATTGATTATTTAATCTTTAATATAATTATATGTGTTGGAAGAGTACGTCGATCTAACCAATGTGTATGTTTTTAGTGCCGATTTTAAGGATTTTTTTATTTATTATGATAGTGAATTAGAAAATATAATAAATGTAATACTCCCTCCGCTCAACAATATTTGTTCATGTTATTAAAAATAGATGTCCAACAATACTTATACAATTTGAAAAATCAATGGATAATTTACTCATTTTATTCTTAATTATTAATTATAGTCATTCCCCAACACGTTTTTCAAAATGTTGAATTAATTGTATTCATTGTTGGACGGAGGGGATAATAGTAAAAACAAAGAAAACAAAGCTCAAAAGATGCTTAAATTTCTACTCTATATGCGCAACAACAATAATATTGTAATAAATATATTTATATTATATTGAATGTCTACTTATATGTTTATTATGAGAAAAGTAAGGAATAACTTTGGGACCAAGTCGATTTTCTCCTAAAAATAAAGGGGTTTTCCTTCCATGTAATTCATTTCTCATCCCTCAATACAATCTCAAGAGAAATAGGAAACTCTCTCTTCTCTCTCTGCCTTATTATTCTTGTTCTTGCTATATTATTTTATAACACGTTATCAGCACACGTCTCTAATTTTTTATGGGAGATATTAATTACTTAGAAATTTTCTTTTGCTAATTTTTTTGGGTGACAAGACACTAAACCGAAAATACGTTCAAATCGATCAACTTATACAACCATGGAAGAACCTAATTTCTTTATGAGGTTTGTTGATTTGTTTAGTATATAAGTATGTGGCAAACATTGAGGTGGCCAGCACAGGTAAACAATAAGAAATCTTTTGCTCTGCTTGTTTTTTATTTAATGTTATTATCATTATTTGCAAGTAACATAATTGATTTTGTTTATGATTTAAATCCCATCGCACTAAAAGTACAAGACATCGGGTTAGAGTCTCAATGCACCATGATAATAAGATATTGGGTTCAAGTCCCATCGATTTATGGCCTAAAACTCCTTAATATGAATAATACGTTGAGTTTGAATCTCAATGCACCATATTGATGATACAATGATGGCTAAGGCAAAATAAAGATTTTTTGATGAAAAGTTATTAAACTTGTCCCATTAAATATGCTCCATTCCTTGAAGTGAATGTGGTAGCAATGCATTGTATATCTGAAAGAAGACAAGTGATTGAATGTATGAATATGAGTGTGGAGGGACAAAGTTATAATCATTATCAAAAGTGATAATTTTTCACACGCTTGTTGTAATTATAATTAAAAGATATATATGCTAGAGAAAAATTCTGTCAATTATATGTATGCCTCGATTTGCTCCTAAAGTAGCAATATCTTAAAAGAGGCTATAAGCTATTATAATTTGATATGCTTAAGACACGATTATATTTCATTCCTGGGAATGAGAATTTCGATTGTTATAAATACAGATCTATACCCTGGGGGTGAATGTGACTGTATTTAATAAAGCTTATAGATTCGAATGTGTTCTTGGTTGTAAAGATATCACAACCCACCTTCAGAAGAGGTAGAATAATTGGAAGATTGAATTTCTCCAATTTACTATGGTAAGAAACACAAACATGAAAATTTACCCGAGCATGATGAGATTACATGCCATAATAAACTAGGAGTTTATTGATATAAAATTCATGTCATAGTAAACCAAAAGTTTACTAAAGCAAAAAGTGCATGTCATGATAAACTTGGAGTTTACTAGTATAAAAGTTCATGAGTTGACATGAACAATTGCGACATCTCGAAGATGTGCATATTGACTATTAGACATGTATAGAAGATATATAAGATTCTTCAAGAATTCTATATGTTTTTTGTTCTCATGATAAGTTGATTAGATCGGTTAATGTTGGGATTGGATCCCTTAAAATCTGAAAAGCATAAAAGGTGAATATGGACCCGTTCACCTACCAAGTGATATATATTAAGATGCATCAATATAAGATAATCACATATGCGTTTATTATCAACCTGCAGTTTGACATTTGCAAAGTTGTTTGCTCAATATAAATTGAATTAAAAGCATAATTTCCAGATTGAGTAATCAAGACAATTTATCTTGATAATGTTGGTTTGGCATCGAATGCCTTCGATAAATAGCCAAACCATTGCTTATGAGAACAAAACTTCATGTGTTGGTCTGAAATATGATATATTGCATACAATAACACTTGTATGCATTGCACCAATAAATTTTGATTAATTTCTTCCTCTCAATTGGTTTAAGGTCATACTATTTCATCTAATAGTTTTTGATAT
Organism: Capsicum rhomboideum; assembly: GCA_031232105.1. NCBI lineage: Eukaryota > Viridiplantae > Streptophyta > Magnoliopsida > Solanales > Solanaceae > Capsicum > Capsicum rhomboideum. Next base: position 16,169,419 of record CP124712.1, read on the forward strand.
GCGGTATACGATTAATGGATATGCCATGATGCACAAAGATGAATTCTCTAAAGTAAATTGAGATGTATGTTAGTTTTTCAAACATAAGGGGGAGATAATAAGCAGCTAAGAAACATGTTGTGAATTATCATCAATATGATCCTCATTCAAACATAATCCAAGTCAAATGCTAAAAGCATTTGCCGCCCCAAATTGATTTCATATTTAGCTGCGGATGCTCCTATTGTGTGTCTCTTAAGGACAAAGTCTACGACATGCATGAAGCGTGGTAGACCATAATCGGTTTCAAATGAAATAATCCTTGAAAAGGATAAGGAGCAAATGATCAAAATAATGAGACAATGTGCTCTTGAAGAGCCTACGACAATACTTCATGAAACCTAATGAGAGGTTCAGGTACCTGAAAAATAATGAATTGATTAAAGTTTATGTCTTATTGTGAATCGATACAAAATGATATATCGTCGATGATATCTTCGATATAATATGGTTCAATATTGTAAAAGATTATGAGGATTTGAATTCTACGTTTATTCAAGCATACTGAAGTAGAAATATTTATGAAGTGACATGAAAGAATGCATCATGATAAGCATAAAACTTATTTGATTTGCAGTCCTGACACTAGAAGATGTCAAACACGAAATGCTGAATATTGTCGCTTGACAAATTCTATATGAAAATCACTGAAGGTTTCATAATGCCTGAAGCATATAAAAGTTTCTGGGAAACTTGTTTATAATCCCTACAAGTGATAAATTGATGATTTGAATATGTCACGACCCAAACTACCGGATCGTGAGGGCACCTAATCTAATCCACCAAGATAGGAGAACCCCTTACCATCCGTTCAACGTAACATGCAGAAGTCTTTATTAATTAAAAGAATACCAATCCTTATTACAACAAATTTTAAATAATAAATGCGGAATGAAATCTATCCCTAGGACCTAGTCTAAATAGGTACAAGAGCTGCTAAAGAGGGAACAGTCAAAACAGAGCTTCCCCCATCAATGGGAGAGTGAGAGCTACTGAATGATCACTACCACAACAGTCAAGAAACCAAAACTGAATCCTGCAAAAGACTATACCCCAAAAAGGGCATAGCATGAGTAATATCAGTAAAAACAACACGTACTGGTAAGCCTCATCAGTTGACTTGAATTGGATTACACGGATATAACATAAATAGCCAAAAAAAAGCATGCATTCCTTTACCCTCGTTTTCCAAACTTTAGAACTACCCTTTTTTCATTACTAACTCTAGTCACGAACCCCGAAGTACAACACCTCCCCTTACGACTCTACCACCCCTGAACGACTAAGTCTGACACCATACCAGGAATTTTCGGAAGACAACTATGACAAGGAAATCCTAGGCCTGAATCCTTATATATTTATTAGGTCGCATAGCATGCCTGGAGAAGACTCGCCCGGACATGTAACCTGTCCTTTCGGCTCGAATACTAGATCAGAATTAATCCCTAACCCACACTCGATCTTCTCCCTATCTCGCTAGCATGGGATTTCTTACCCAAACCCCCACCTTTTGGTCGTTCGACTACCCGATGCAATATAATGAGTCAAGGCTATATAAGAATGAAGATTTACACTATGGACCGACCACCCTTAACTACATTGCAATCAACTAGTTAATCTAGACTCGAAACCAACACACATTTAACATAACCAACAACAAAAGGCATTTAGGGAACCATACCAACAACCAACACCTTAGAAACAAGTCAAGTTCAGACAGGCTATACAGGCAATTTCAAAAGGCAATTAGTTACATCAAACCATAATCAAGCATAGTTAAATGCAACATCCAAAGCACTCTAATACAACATAGAAATCCATTCCATAAATCCTAGTTGAAGGATCATATTTAATTCCAAGATTAATATAAACATACCATGATTCATTACCACCAATCCCCAACTATAAGACTAGAACCGAACCATGCAAGAATCCCAACCATATAATAGCATACAAATGTATTCCCCGGTCTACTCATGGAACCGTCAAACTCACCTAAACCTCGTACATACATGCTTTGGGTGATGCATGCACCTTTTAGACATGAACTGTAGAGGATAATTTCTGTCCATGTACTAAATTCCAGACATAAATGTCTGCCAACCTTGTTTCACCAATATCCCGCGAGAACGTTCCCAATACCAAAACATTCCATATATTAGAAATAAAACAGGTCAATCATAAGCAAGTAAAATCATTGCATTGATCACAAAATAACATGCATTAACTAGTCACACTACAAAGTAGTTAACAAGCACATATAACATAAGTTAGATTAAACTACAATATCTTCACCTACACTACCGGCTAGGGCCTTAGCCTTGACACACCCACACTGCTATGCTTCTAAACCCACCCCAAGGACTCCCACCTTAGAATCATCGGAGGTTCACTATTTCCTTACTTGGTGTAATTAAATACCTTAAGGATCAACCAATAACCAGTAAATTACCATTTCACTATACCAAACAAGTACACAACCGTGAATCATCCAATTTATAAATACAAGCATAGTATAAATATGATAGGTATATGGACAGCCCCAAAAATAATACTTTACCTGAGATTTTAACCAATTTTAGCCATTCTAACTCCAAGCCCGAAGGCCTAGGTATGAAACCTTTCATCCATCTACATTATAAATATGCTCTCCAACCCGGGTCTAAGCTACTTAATTAACCTGAGCTTACCTGGATGCCAACCAGCTGTAGGATGGACGAAACAATGTAATTCTAGCCTTAAGTCGAGATCATGAACGCACTAATCCTAAACAATTCATGGGTTTGAACCCATCTGCACCGCTTTTTCCTCCTCTCATGGTTTCAGGACATAGAAGGAAGCCCTTAGGGTTTTTGGAGCCTCCAACATTGTTTATTTCAGCCAAAGTAGAGAAGGGAAATAAATCTTGCTTAAGTGGGGTGGGTTCTGGACCGCATCACCCCGCTATAGCGGTAGGATCACTGCTATAGCGGAATAAATCCCGCTATAGCGGGCTAACGTCAGCCCGACCCAGAAGTTTTAAGCTCCCAAATTTTAAATACTCGTGGTCCCACATAAGTTCCCAGATAGTAGCCTGATAATTTCCAAACTCTGCACTAATATCGAGGTATTTCCTAATAACGACAAATTTGATCGTTACAACAGATACCAATTTACCTATCATTCATCCTAGAATGTCTAAAAGAAGAAACGGTCCGAGTCCAGATAGGTTGGACTTAACACTTTGGACATAACACCCTTCCCGCAAAATCGTACGCCACTAATTACTACAACCTAGATCCCCATTCAAAATTTGAAATACCCAGCAAATTTTATCAACCACAACTGCCCAAACCTCGATTCACTAATTGTAAATTTACGACCCTGCCACTGGTTGACCTGGGAAAGGTCCTTGGTGCCCACATGTGTACGATAAGAATAAGGGATTACCCTCTGAAGGCCAAAATTACCCAAAACCAATCGAATTACGAACATCAGACGAGGTGTTAAAGGATTGAAACTCAAAAAATATGTGGACCCCAAGGCGAGACCCCGCTATAGCGGTCATTACCCCTCTATAGTGGCCATCACCCTTCTATAGTAGTCCACAACAGAATATAGAGAGGAAAATGATTTCATTTCCCATTTTCCCTTCTCTACTCAAAATTTTACTCTCCCCTTCTCCCGATCACTTTGCCTTGTAGTCGAAAAGGTGTAAACACTCAACTCTCATACTTTGTTACTCTTAAAATTTCATGCATTAGGCTAGATTTTACGTTGCCAAAGAGAGTTTTGAGTGAGTTTTGAATTTTTTACCTTTGGGGCTTGGTAGTGTTGAAAATTCAAAGCATGGATGCTTCCATTACGTTCACAATGTTTCTATTGCGTTCTGGGCCTAAGAAACTCAAAGTTTATGGCCTATACGGGCCTAAAACATAAGAGAATTCGAAGGGTCCTTTTTGGGTTTGAAATGGAAATTTAGGCATGATTTAAAAGTTATCATGCCCGAATTTTTGTATAAACTTGTTCTAGGACATTGCCGGAACACTGATTTGAGACCAAAATTTGAAATTGGAAAAATTTGAGTCAAGGGGCACCATTGATGCACCCGTTGACTGCTGGGGATGATGAAGACCGCTATAGTGGTCTTTATTTCTATAGTGGCGTCGCTACAACGGTAGTCGTACCGCTATAGAGGGAGGCCACAAGTAGTGGCTCCCAGTTTAAAAAACTAGAAATTTTTACATTTTAAAGCTCAATCCCTACTCGATGCACGATGATTTCTAATGAATTCCTTTTGTAAAAAGTGCAGGTTATCATATACAATGGCTGGAAACTAAGCTAACACCCCCTTCTATGAAAAATTTCCCGACGAGGTTAGTCGAGGATGATTTCGGGGGTACTAACGACTGGGGCTTTTCTTAGAGAGAGGCTTTGACATGATGAATATAGAGCAGAAAGCGCTTGAATTTTATAACCGGCTTCAGGAGTTTTAGTGGGGCCCACTGGTGGTAGCTCCCCCTGATAGGGTTGCGACTTAGACAAGGCAGTTCTTTGCCATACTCCCTACCATGCTGTGGGATTCCCCTAGCTTCACTATTCACATTCAGGGAGTAGACGTACCCATTGACTCTCACACCATTAATAAGGTGCTCGAGGTACCCCATATCTCCAGCGCTGACTACATAGCCAAGGCCCAGGAGATGGACATGGTATGGCTGAGGGACACTTTAATTTCGAAGGAGTTCAGGGATCGAGTATACTGGCCATCGACTGAAGGTATTATCGATACCTTATTTTCAGCCGATACTAGGAGAAGGCTGAACATGATGACCCAGAGGATTCATCCGTCAAACAATACCACTGACGTGACCTATCCTCGGGCCTTGGTGGTGGCCTATTCTATTAGGGGTGTTCGAATGAATGTGGGGGAGCAGATTGTGATGGAGTAGAAGGACGTCAACCGGGGCCCTAGGAGAGGTCCCTTCTTTCCCGAGCTTGTGTTGAAGTTGTGCCAACGGGTGGGGGTACCGCAGGAGCCCAATGATATGGCAGCAGAGATAGACATTCCCTTCTACCCCCTCTTGGTAGCTCCCTCATCCTATAAGAGGAAGAAAAGGAGGGCAGTTGGGGTAGAGAGTTGTAGGGCGGCGGAAGAGGTCCCTCAGGCGGATGAGGATGATGATGACGATGCCCCTCCCTAACAGTCCCAACCCCCAATTTCTAACAACCAGCTGGAGTTTGACCTGACCGCTGCTAGGAGGTATATTGTACAACACCCCTTTAGTTCCACAGCCCAAGATATCGCAGCGCTCCACCGAGAGCTCGACGAGGAGAGGCAGAAGAGATGCTCCCGGGATTGGTTGCTTGCCCGCATGTGGAAGACTATGAGGGTGATGTTTGGGTGTGTAGCACCCAACCAGGAGCTCCCAGAGTTGGAGCCGGAGAATCTGAGGGAGTTTCCCTTTCTGAGTGATGAGGATGGAGACGACCCTGTTCCGGCAGCCCGCGACTGACGGGGTTTCCAGCTTGATTCCTCCCCCCTCCCTCTTTATTTTGATTATTTGGGTTGCCACCGTTTGGGGTATGTACTAGACATTTCACCCTTCTCTTTTTTATTTTCAGCACATGGATGCTATTTTTTATTCCCGCATTAATAAGTAATAAACCTGATTATATGGTATTTATGTGATTTTTCTATTAATGCAATGCCCTGTACCCTAAGTGTCAAAATAATCAAGCAAACACGAAGTCAAAAATAGGGGGAAAATAGGGCAGAGTTACTGCCCCATCTATAGTGCTATAGCGGTGTGTCTTTCGCCATAACGGCACCGCTATAGCGGAGAAATTCCCACTATAGCAGCGTGCCGCTATAGCGGTGCTTCACGCTGCTATGGAGACTCGAACAGAGGCTGTACAAAAATTTTAAACACTTTGCCTATGTTTACTTCCCCAGCTCCTTAATACTCATAATGCAACCCCAAAAAGCTGAGACTTTGTTAATTTTCCTGGAAACGAGTCTTAACCGACTACAAATCGACCATAACCTTACATTATAACACATAATGCTCCATGAAATCATAAATACAAGAGATAATCCTTTGCAAACTAACCCCGCTATTGCAAACTCCAAACCTTGTCGACAACGAACAACCACACAATTTCAATGCGTTTGACTAGGTTTAGCACAGGTTTTTCTGGTGTTCAACAACAACAACAGTTAGATTCCGCATAATGACACCTTCTACCCTATCTCAAACAGGTATGCCTTTTGCATAAGCACTTCCGTTCCTTATCCTAAGGCACCAATTTAAACTCTTATAACACAATCAACCAACATTACAATCATAGTTTAAGGTTTACCTACCACCACTCAGCACATAACAATTAACAACATTCACATAGCATAGACTCAAGCAAATCAAGCAACTACAATCACCACATTTAAAATTAGGAGAATCCAGAATCAACTATCACTTACCTATGCCTTAAATAACATATACCTAATTGTGCATATGAAGATCCCAAGTGGGTCGTCTAGTATATTTACTTAGCCTAGAGGGCCAGATACCAATTGGAACCTTCATAGTTCTAATTCGCGCCGCTTATATCCTTTCAAACGGAGTCAAGTGACATCCACTTGATTAGCCGGGATACAAATTGGAATCACCAAATACCAATTGAACTCAACCCATACAACAACTGATCAATCACATGAAAGGAAAGAAGAAAGTGAAACAATTTCCTAGAATATCTCATAGCTTCCCGAAGATTAGATGTGGACGTCAACACACCAATATGCGGGATTCTACTCGACATTTGCTCTTGTACTGGGAGACCGGTAACCTAGGCTTTGATACAAAATTTTCACAACCCAAACAACTGTATCATAAGGGCACCTAATCTAATCCACCTAGATAGGAGAACCCTTTACCACCCGTTAACGTAACATACGAAAGTCTTTATTAATTAACAGAATACCAATCCTTATTACAACAAATTTACAATAATAAATACGGAATGAAATCTACCCCTAGGACCTAGTCTAAACAGGTACAAGAGCTGCTAAAGAGAGAACAGTCAAGACACAGTTTCCATCATGAATGCGAGAGTGAGAGCTGCTGAATGATCACTACCGCAACAGTCAAGAAACTAAAATTAAATAATGCAAAAGACTATACCCCAAAAAAGGTATAGCAAGAGTAGCATCAGTACAAACCACATGTACTGGTAAGCCTCATCGGTTGACTTGAATTGGATTACACGAATATAACATAAATAGCCAAAAAGAAGCATGCATTCCTTTACTCTCGTTTTCCAACCTTTAGAACTACCCCCTTTCCATTACTAACTCTAGTCACGAACCCCAAAGTACAACACCTCCCCTTACGACTCTACCACCCCTGAACCACTAAGTCTTACCCCATACTAGGAATTACCCTAACTTCGAAAGACAACTACAACAAGGAAATCCTAGGCCTGAATCCTTATATATTTAGTAGGTCGCATAGCATGCCTAGAGAAGACTGATGTGAGGCCAAAATTACATATATTTAGTCATTATTTGACTCATATTTAGTATTTTTATTTATTCTTTTTGAGCATTGATTTTATGGGTTATGTTTAATATTGTATTTTTATTTGTAGGATTAAATTGGTGTGAAGATGAAGAAGTTTGGAGCAAAAATAAAATTAAAATCAAGAAATTATATAAGAAAATCAAGAAGGCAGCTTAATGGATTAAATTTAATAAATTATTCGAAAGTGACCATTGCTTAAATTCAATTGAGAGAAGCGACTATGCACTGCCACATGGCAGCAAGGGAAAAGAGAAGAAGAAAACTTGAGACGGCACTGTTCAGGCATACAGTTCGTCCAAATTGGACTGGTTTATTTCTCAGTCCATTTTGGACTCAATTAATTTATTTTGGGGATTTTCTTACTATTTCAGAAAACTAGTTTTTTTTTATGTAATATTTCATAAATTTTAGAACTTGTGAACTTTTAATTTATTTAGAGAAAGCTTGGAGCTGCCGTGAAAGCCGGAGAAAATTGATTTATTCTTTTCTTATCCATCTTTTTTATTTTTTTCTTTGAGAATTCAAGATTCCGAATTTATTCTATTCAATTTGTAAGTTCATAATTACAATTTTGTCTATGATTTTTAATATTGATTTTCAAGCCATGAGCAGCTAAATCCCACAACTAGGATTGTGGGAACCATGATGAATTAATAAAGTAGGATAAAATACATAGTAATTCTTGAATGGTATTTATGCATGTATTGTTGTTTCTTTGGAATTGATTGTATTCTGACGGTGCGCAGCATTAGAACTCATCATATCTCTACTTTGGACTGTAGCAAGGGTATTCGGATAGGACTAGCGAATCAACAACAAGACTTGGAGTTATCTTCATTTAATTAGCTTTGAGCCGTGATACGGGAAATGCTATATTGGGATCATGATAGATAGGGGTCAACAATGCAACACTCACGACACATTAACCTTTGTGCTTGGGGATAGTAATCTACAAGGGTCGTAACATAGTCGGTTAGATGATACATAACATATCGATTATGCATGCTAAGCACCGAGATAGATCGCTAGTACCTAGAACCTACAGAGTTATGGAATCATGGAAAACACAATCCTAGTTCATCATTGTCATTGATTTTTCTCGATATAAATTAATATTTGTTTACTTGTTACTTCAAACTAAAAATTGTTTACTTGTTCTTTTAAATCCCCTCATTGAAAATAAACGACTAAAAACTTTAATAACCATATTGATCTAGGTCCTAACTATATCCCTCGTGGGATCGACCTCAACCTTGGTTGGGTTCTATATTTGACAGCGACCGCTTTATACTTCATTGCAAGGTGTAATTTAGGCGACATCAAATTTTGGCGATGTTGCCTAGAAATACGATTTAGGGTTAGATTAATTGTGTTTATTTGAATCTTAGTCCTTATTTCTTGTATATATTTTATTTATCTTTTTATTTTTATTTTTATTTTTATTTTTTATTTTTGAATATTTTACTACTCTTCTTGATATGACATCTTTTCAAGATAAAGTGTGTAGTGATGAGGACTCCTATTTTATTGATCCTTTTCCTTTTGATATAGTGCATTCTTGTAGGAGTGTGATAGATGTATTGCGGGATCACAATGAGAGCATGATAGAGACGCTAACACTCCTTGCAGTAGAAAAACGTGAGTTCTTGAAAGAGGTTGATAGGTTTGGTTTGGATATTCACAACTTAAAAGAAGATTTGAATGCAAAGGTTGATGCGTGTAACATCCAACAATTTAGTTATGAGTTGTGTGAGGCTGAAAAAATTCTTATAAGCCAAATTGAGGAGCTAAAATTGGAGGGCCAAATACTTGATCATACTTTTATTGATGTTGTCGCTGTTGAGAAGAGTACACTAGAGTTATTTGAAGAACTAGATAATATTATTCTTAAAAACTCTAGTCCGCTTAAATATGAGAATGTAAATAGTAATGCAATTCATGAGTTGAGACGTATTGAACTTCATTCTAATCATTTTTTCACATTATGTTTGTATAATAAGGTATTAATCAAGCCATCTGAGTCTATGGAAGAGTGTGAAGAAGAGGAAAAATATGTCTATATTCTTGAATTTGTTGTACCAAAGCCAAAAAATTACATTCCTCACTTAAGGACCAAAAAATGCATGATACGACATCTATGGCTTGGTTCCTTTATTTTTATACCACTGCCTCTTGAGCATAGTAGAAAATTGGAAAAGAAGTTAGGGGTGCAATTCATAAATTCAAGGTGGAAGGAAAAGTGGGAGGCAACCCAACTAGTAGTATAACTTCTTATTTTATTTTTTTAATTTATTTTTATAATGTCAGGTTTTTTTTGTTTTTTTTTTTTTTTTTTTTTTTTTTTGTTTGTTTTTGCAGATTTAGGAGAAGTCTGAGTACCCGAATTCGAAGCTAAGAAGTATGTTTGAACTTAAGTGTGGGGTGCGCGCGACCCTTGATAAAAATTAAAGAAATATGTTACTAGCTAGACCCTAGAGGGTCTTAGGAAGTATCTTTAACCCTTGTTTTATTTTGTTTATTGCTTTGGGGACAACACATTCTTAAGTGTGGGGTGGGATATCTTCCAATATTTGTCAAGGGTGAAGTATGCTATAGGGTTTTCTTTTATTTATTTATTTTTAGTTGAAAAAAAAAAGAAAAAAATTTGAAAAAGTTCAAAAATACAAAAAGATTTTACTTTTATTTTTTAGATTAAAATAGTTTTTGTTGGTTTTTAGTTTTTTTTTAAGTCATTAGTAGGGCATACTTTGCCCACCCCTTGGTTTTTATTTTCGGTTCTTTTCCGAGGAGGGGCCCTTTGAAGCGTGTTATCTTTTTCCTAGGAATAATTTTATTTTTTTATTTTTTATTTGTAGTAGTATTTTTTTTTTTGGAGAGAAAAGAAAAGATTTTTTGGTTTGGTTGATACTAGCAATTTAGGCCTAATCTTGAGTAGTACTTTTCTGTGAGTGTTTGAGTATAAAATAAAATAATAGACTTTTTGACACCTAGGCTCATGATTGTGTCTCTCTATATAGCTTATTCTTATTTTATAGTTTGCTATGATCCTATCTGTCTTAGAAGTAGAATTGAGTCATCTTGATTGATACTTGTGTCATATGTGGTGGGTTTATTTTTTTTTTTTTTTGCATATATTCCATGTTTTGCATCTTAGTCTAGAACTTGTCATGCATGTTATTGAAGCGAAATAAAAAGTATTGCTTTGTTTAGAATATGATAATAGGCTTTCTTTGATATGTCTTGTAAATTTTAGCCTTTTCAGATATTATATCACTAGTTAACCTCTTTGAGCCTATAGCCTATTTTTTTGGTAGCTATATTTTTACCTTGATCCATTTTTTTGAATCCCTAATTTTTGCACCCTCCTTGAGCACTATTGCATAGAATGTGTTGAAATTGTTAAATCTGAAGAAGAGGGATAGTTGAGTGTGGCAGGTGACCAATGCTAGCTACAAAGTGATGTAAAAGCCCTCTTTGAAAGAATGTGACATGAAAAAAAATTATGAGAAAAAAATGATTGGAATGTTCTTGATACGATGAGAAATACTAGCGAAAATAATTGATGAAGAGAGGGTTGAAAAAAAAAATGAAATAATGGGTGATGAAGTTTAAAAAGTGCAAAGTGCTTAGGGAAGTGTAAGTCACTATTATATAGTTTTCCTACCCGTTCCCTAGCCAACATTACAACCCGTTAAAGTCCTATTTGATTCTATTTGAGCATGCCCAATTAGTGGAAATGTACGTAATGGGCAAGACTATGGTTCTTTGTGCATACATGTGAATTCTTTGTGAGTGTGAGAGTTGTTATTTGATGATAAGTCCTTAAATTATATTCGATCTTTTGAATTGAGTGTGTGGACTATTTCTTCTTGTGAGGGCACTTGTTTCATGATATATAGGTGATGTTATTAGCTTTCTTTGACAAAAATAGGCGAGCAAGTTTAAATTTTATGAGTTAGAGTCCGTCTTTGAGGTTCGGAGGTTAGAGGTTTGTTGTTTATTTGTATTTCTTGCATAATGATCGGGAAGTGTACTTGATGTTGTGAATTTCTATATAGTCTAATTGTTTGTATCAACTAAAGTGATGGCATTCCTAGATTTGATTAATTGAGATGAGATTTAATGCATGCTCAAGGACGAACAAGAGTCTAAGTGCGAAGTGTTGATGTGAGGCCAAAATTACATATATTTAGTCATTATTTGCCTCATATTTAGTATTTTTATTTATTCTTTTTGAGCATTGAGTTCATGGATTATGTGTAATATTGTATTTTTATTTATAGGATTAAATTGGTGTGAAGATGAAGAAGTTTGGAGCAAAAATGGAATTAAAATCAAGAAATTATATAAGAAAATCAAGCAGACAACTTAATGGATTAAATTTAATAAATTATTAGAAAGTGACCATTGCTGAAATTTAATTGAGAGAAGCGGCTATGCACTGCCACGTGGAAGCAAGGGAAAATAGAAGATGAAAACTTGAGGCGGCACTGTTCAGCCGTACAGTTCTTCCAAATTGGACTGTGTTTTTATTTTTCAGTCTATTTTGGACTCAATTATTTTATTTTGGGGATTTTCTTACACTTAAAAATATTCCAAAAAAATAAATTTTTTAATGTAATTTTTCATAACTTTTAGAACTTGTGAACTTTTAATTTATTTAGAGAAAGCTTGAAGCGGCCGTGGAGGCCGGACAAAATTGATTTATTCTTTTCTTATCCATCTTTATTAATTTTTCTTTGAGAATTCAATATTCCGGATTTATTCTATTCAATTTGTAAGTTCATAATTACGATTTTGTCTATGATTTCTAATTGTGATTTTCAAGTCATGAGTAGCTAAATCCCACAACTAGGATTGTGGGAACCATGATGAATTAACGAAGCAGGATAAAGTACATAGTAATTCTTGAACGGTATTTATGCATGTATTGTTGTTTCTTTGGAATTGATTGCTTTCTGACGGTGCGCAACGTTAGAACTCATCATATCTCTACTCTGGACTGTAGCAAGGGTATTCGAATAGGAGTAGAGAATCAACAACAAGACTTGGAGTTATCTTCATTTAATTAGCTTTGAGCCGTGATACGGGAAAGACTATATTGGGATCATAGATAGGGGTCAACAATGCAACACTCATGACACATTAATCTTTGTGCTTAGGGATAGTCATCTACAAGGGGCGTAACATAGTCGGTTAGATGATACATAACCTATCGATTCTGTATGCTAAGCACCGAGATAGATCGCTAGTACCTTGAACCTACAGAGTTATGAAATCATGGAAAACACAATCCTAGTTCATCATTCTCATTGATTTTTCTCGGTATAAATTAATATTTATTTACTTGTTACTTCAAACTAAAAATTGGTTACTTGTTCTTTTAAATCCCCCCAATGAAAATAAATGACTAAAAGCTTAAATAACCGCATTGATCTAGATCTTAACCATATTCCTCGTGGGATCAACCTCAATCTAGGTTGGGTTCTATATTTGACAGCGACCGCTTTATACTTCATTACAAGGTGTAATTTAGGCCACATCAAAGACTCGCCCGGACATGTAACCTGTCCTTCCGGCCCGAATACTAGATCAGAATTATTCCTTAACCCGCACCCGGTCTTCTCCCTGTCCCGCTAGCCTGGGATTTCTTATCCAAACCCCCACCTTTTGGTTGTTCCGCTACCCGATGCAATGTAATGAGCCAAGACAATATAAGAATGAAGGTTTACACTATGGACCGACCACCCTTAACTACATTACAATCAACCAGTTAATCCAGACTTGAAACCAACACACATTTAACATTACCAATAACAAAAGGCAATTAGGGAACCATACCAACAACCAACACCTTAGCAATAAGTCAAGTTCAGACAGGCTATACAGGTAATTTCTAGAGGCTATTAGTTACATCAAACCATAATTAAGCATAGATAAATAAAACATCCAGAGCACTCTAATACAGCATAGAAATCCATTCCATAAATACCAGTTGAAGGATCATATTTAATTCCAAGATCAATATCAACATACCATGACTCATTACCACCAATCCCCAACTATAAGACTAGAACCGGACCATGCAAGAATCCCAACTATATAATAGCATACAAATGTATTCACCGGTTCACTCATGGAACCATCCAACTCACCTAACCCTCGTACATACACGTTTTGGGTGATGCATGCTTCTTCAGACATGACCTGCAGGGAACATTTCTCATGCATTTACTAAACCCTAGACATAAATGTCTGCCAACCTTGTTTCACCAATATCCCGTAAGAACGTTTCCAATATCAAAACATTTCACATATTAGAAATAAGATAAGTCAATCATAAGTAAGTAAAATCATTGCATTGACCACGAAACAACATGCATTAACCAGCCACACTATAAATTAGTTAACATGCACATATAATACAAGTTGAATTAAACTACAATACCATCACCTACACTACCGGCTAGGGCCTTAGCCATGACACACCCACACTGCAACACTCCTAAACCCACCCCAAGGACTCCCACCTTAGAATCATCGGAGGTTTACTATTTCCTTACTTGGTGTAATTAAATACCTTAAGGATCAACCGATAATCGATAAATTACCTTTTCACTATACCAAACAAGTACATAACTGTGAATTATCCAATTTATAATACAAGCATAGCATAAACATGATATGTATATGGACAGCCCCAAAAATAATACTTTACCCGAGCTTTTAACCAATTTTAGCCATCCTAACTCCCTGCCTGAAGGCCTAGGCATGAAACCTTCCATCCATCTACGTTATAAACATGCTCTCTAACCGGGTCTAGCTACTCAATTAACCATAGTTTACCTGGATGTCAACCAACTGTAGGATGGACGAAACAATGCAATTATGAACTGAAGTCGAGATCACGGACGCACTAATCCTTTAAAATCCATGGGTTGGCACCCATCCGCACCCCTTTCTCCTCCTCTCATGGCTTCAAGATATGGGAGGCAACCCCTTAGGGTTTTTGGAGCCTCCCACATTGTTTATTTCAGCCAAAGTGAAGAATGAATATAAATTCCGCGTATGTGGGGTTCTGGACTGCGTCTCCCCGCTATAGTGGTACCGCTATAGTTGAATAAATCCCGCTAGAGATGTCCGACCCAAAAGGTTTAAGGTCCCAAATTTTAAATACTCGTGGTCACACATAAGTTCCCAAATGATATCCCGATAATTTCTGAACTCCGCACTAATATCGAGGTGTTTCCTAATAACGACTGATTCGGTCGTTACAGAATATCATTGGAACTCTTGGAGGGTTTTCAAAAGTGATAGATTATCTGCTGAAATAAGTTGAAATGAGAAATATGCATAAGTTCATTGGTCATGAAGTACCATATCTTGTGGAATTTATGCATTTATACATCTTCCTATCACTATGAGCATGATATAGTTTTGCTATTATATGGAGATACTGAAATAAGATCACTTGCATATGGCAAATAAAAGGCCCTATATGAATTTGTTTATACTAACGAATATTGTCAAGTTTTTGAATATACAGGATATTCATATGAGCGACATAAGAATTTGATACAAGCATATTATCTATTGTCATGAAGAGTTACTGTTAGACCATGTTGTTTTACATGACATTCAAATTATGCTGAGATAAAAGCTATTTGATGAAGCAAGTTGAGAATGTATGTGGTTGAGGGCAATGACATAGCTCATTCGAAAAAAATGTGGTTTGAAATACCCACTTATATAAAGATGTCGCGTGCATAACACAACTAATGTGAGGATTCATAAAAGGAGATAGAATGAAGCACATCTCGTCAAAGCTTTCTACGCACATGAGCTTCAAAAGAATGGCGATAACAATGTCCAACAGATTCATTCGAGCTATAATATGAATGATTATTCACAAAATCTTTACCAACTACAACTTTTGAGAAGATGATGCACAAGACTGAAATGCGAAGATCCAAGGTTTTGAAATGATGTTCTTATCAAGGGGAGCCAATACGTATTGTACTCTTTTTTCCTTTCAAGGTTTTGTCCCACTGGGTTTTCCTTGTAAGGTTTTTAATGAGGAAGCCAAAATGCGTATTATTAGAGATGTGTATTCTTTTTCCTTCACTAGAATTTTTTTCCAATGGGTTTTTTCTAGTAAGGTTTTAACGAGCCTCATTATCTATCACATAGACATTGAAGGGGGAGTGTTATAAATTTATTTGTATTATATTGAATGTTTACTTGTATGTTTATTAGGAGAAAAGTTAGGAACCCTAATTTGGGACCAAGTCAATTTTTCTCAATAAATAAAGGGCTTTTTCTTCTATGTAATTCATCCCTCATCCCTCATCCCTCATCCCTCAATACAATCTCAAGAAAAATAAGAAGCTCTCTCTTCTCTCTCTGCCTTATTATTCTTGTTCTTGCTATATTATTTTACAACAAATATGTCTTTACACATACTTTTTCCATCCCACTTTATATTAGACAATTTTATGTATACGAGTCAAATTACCTAAAGTTTTTATATAAATTCGGACATAGAATCATTTAAGTTTTTGAATAAAATTTACGCATTTTAAAATTACATAAAAATATTACAAATCACAATATACTACAAGGTTCTTAGCATGCATACTTATTTTTCCTTTTGGAATTAAAATTTTCTTTTAAAACACACACACACACACAACTGCCTTTTCGTATTCTATCACATAATTGTAAAAATATCTTAAGTGAGACAAATAATCTAAATCTGTTTTTTAAGATCAAAATATCCCATAATGGTCAAAGATGATCAATGAGAGAAAGGGACTTCTAACAGATAGAAAATTGACAGATAGGGAAGTAGGAATGATTAGGCAAGTAGAGCAATCCCAAAAAGTAAGTATCAACGAATTTATCTAATTAAAATCTGCATCAAATATTTAAAGAGCACAACTTGCCTCGCTCAATTAGTTGAAGAGACAGGACCAAAGGGGTTACCGGTGTATTAACCCTCCCGTTACACGTGGGGTTCGGAGAAGAATCGAACCACATAGATCTATTGTACACAGCTTTACTCTATATTTCTGCAAGATGTTGTTTTCATAGCTTGAAGAGGTAGGACCATTTTCAAGATTTGTTCATATTGTGGCGGAATCAGAGTGTAACTTACGAATTTACATAAAACCTTATAATTTTGCTTAAATTTTATATATATGTATTGAAATATCTACTAAATATTTATAAATATTTGATCGTGAAAACAATTATTATTGTAAATTTATAATTTGAAATCGTTGTAGGATCCTATAAACATCAGTTAACTTGTGTGAGCTCTAGCATAGTGTTATCAGGGGTGGCTCAAGGATAAAGCTAGTAAAACATTTGCTTTAGGCCTCCAAAATTTTGAGGCCTCAAAAATTTTAATAGTAAATTTTATGATTTCAACTTCACTTGAAATAATAATGAAGATTGTAAAAAATACATTTTAAAAAGTTATCTAAAAAAAAAAAAGAAATAATAAAGAAAGAAAAAGCTATCTAATTTTTACTAGAAATATTTTAGAACTGTGAATTAAACAACTCAAACTTCATATTAATAAATAAAGTTTTAACAACAACATCCAAATTAATGTATTGCAAATAAATGGCTAACATCTTATTCACTAGAATTAATCCTTACTTTTATTAATAATCATATTAATAGGTGAAGTTTAAAAATACTATTCCAGAAACAACTAATATGCAAGAACAAAAAAAGACTACTTTAAATTATTACAGTATTATTTTTGTATGTATGTGTATATATTTAAGGCCTCTTATTAAAATTTGGTTTTAGACCACTAATTTTATTGAGACGTCCCTGAGTGTTATCTTAATTTAATACTTTCTTTAGACGGTTATAAAAATGTTGTGTGGTTCGTTCTAGTGACAAAATTTCACTTAGAAAGATGTCGTTTGTGGTCTATTCAAGTGACAACATTTCAATTTATGTAGAAGCTATTATTTTTTGCTTTGTTAGCCCGATTAGTATGCTTTCTTTTCTAAAATTCCTTCTATCACACGTTGTCACATTTCAGGCCATTTATGGTCGTTTAAAGAGATCCTAGATCTGTTGGATAGTATATAATTAAGATGTTCATACCTTATGATGCTAATGTCTCAAAAATTATGATGCTATATATGACTTTGAGCTCACACTATGAGCTATGTGAGTTTTGATGAATAACAAATGAAATGCACTTTTCAAATAATTTGTGACAGACAATTTGTGTTTTCATCCCACTTTGTTAGGAGGATTAATAGTGTTCTCACTTACTTTTCAGTGTGACTAGTGGAGCTTTCAACCTATCGATTGAAGGTGGCTTGAGCTACCCTCACTTGTCATGACTCAAACAATAATTAGTTCATCGACCTTCAACTTTTAGTGTCATGTTTCTTCTTGAGTCCTCCCAAAGGTGTGTTAAATAGAGGAACAATACAAATTGAAGAAAAACAAATAGCAGGATGTATGGAGCTAATGAAAGTAAAAAATGGGGAATTGTAATAATTCAGTTGATTTATTACTTGATTATCTAAACTTTCACCTTGTTGGTCAGGATTCGATCTCCTACGTTGTAATTCCTTTCCCGATTTCCCCTTTCCTTTCCCCATTTTCTTTTAAAGAGAAAAAGTAGAAAACCCCTATAAGCCCAGCTTACTTTCATTTAGTTCGATAATCGTTTGCTAAAGTGACATTCTTTTTGTCATTGTTCAGTTTTGTGGCGTCACTGTGCACGTCTAATTGCTAAATAACTTTAAACAAATGAGAATTGTTTCTAGAAAATCATAAAACCAAAAAGGGACCTTAACTTTATTATATACCAAATCTCAAATGTGGATTCGAGATTTAAATCGTATAGGTTTTATAATTAAAACTGTTAGCATTGTATTGTTGTTTTCTTCACCCGTAAAAATCAGAAAATTGATGAAAATGATAGTTCTAAGACCACAGTTAAACTGTGTTTCCTTAAAGAATATAATCCCCTCACAATTGCCCAATGTTTGGATTAATTCCTCCCAGGATAGAATAGAATACTATTCAGCAAAACCGGCAATGAAAATTGCTAAACTTCGTCGAACTCAACTAATGGAGTAAATCACACTTAATTTGATTTCTTTTGTAAAGAAAAAAACTTTTAACGTGTGAAAATAATAATTTCATCTCTCCTTCATCTGAGGAAAACATAAATATTTATAGCCTAAGAGGAGGTGCTTCAGAAGAGAAGCAATGGTTGAAGAAAAGACACAACTTTCTGAAGCGGTGTCATGACCTGCGGCCGCAGATGGATGACCTGCGTCTGCAGGTCGTGTAATTCGCCAGAACAGAAAGTTCTGCTCCGTCTGTGAAGCTTCACCTGCGTCCGCAGGTGACGACCTGCGCCCGCAGGTCGTCTTTTCCGCGTCGAAACAGTGTTTCCCTTGCCTCGAAGGGTCGCGTCCCTTCAAGGTGCGTTGTGACATGCGTCCGCATCCATTCATGTGCGTCCGCATATGGATAAATGATTTCCTATCGGATTTTTGGATTAAACTATCAATAATTCTCAAGTTTCAAATAAACTTTGTCCAAAAAGATAGTCTCTCGATCTATCATTTGTCAAATCCAAATCCAAATCCAAATCCGAAGTCGAGCCGAGCGAGCTACGACGACAGCGTGAGGCTTGTCTTGTTCTTGCCTCACTATCCACATGAAGGAGTGTATTCCAATATATACACAAGAAAGTCTCTTTCTCCTATCAATGTGGGAGAACTTCACTTCCTTAAGGTGAAGACTTACTCTTCATTTTCCTTCCATTTTTTTACCTCCATTTTCCATTCACTTCTTATCAACCAAACCCAACAATCCCCCACATGAATGGGGAATGACTATTTTATATAAAAACTTGTATGATCTACAAATAAGGATTAATCGCATCTGGGTAAGTAGGTTTCCCTTTGAACTTTCCATAGTGAACATACGTCTGGTATCCTTGGTCAATCAGTAGATTTGATATCTTTGAACCGCCGAGTTTTTACGTATACCTAGACAACATATGTCACACAATCAACCCTTAACCATTCTTGATTCTCATTGTTTTGTTCGTTTCAGCCATGAACACATCCTGGTTTCATTAGTGCGTAGAGAACTGGCCTTGCTCTTATTCTCCTTGAAGCGGCTTCCACTTCACACTCACATAGGTGATTCCTAACCGTTTTATCCTATAGACAAACTATTTGGTCATTCCTGCCAAATTTAGAAACCATTAAAAAGCTTCAAGCCTTAAGCTTTATCCTTGTTTCTTGAACATTGTCATATCATGGAAATGGATATACTTTTAGTGACAATGTTGAACCATCATTCGTAACTTTGTTTGATCTCCTTGAACCTAGACCTTGGGATCTCCATTTAACTAGGTAGAGTTACCATTACAATGACTTGTTCTAGGCCATAAACTCATTCCCTTTGATGATTTATCAACTGCCTCTCTAGTTAGGACTTTTGTAAGTGGATCTGACATATTATCCTTTGACTTCACATAGTCAACTATGATAATTCCACTAGAGAGTAATTATCTAACGGTATTATGCCTTCGTCGTATGTGACGAGACTTTTCGTTATACATAACATTTCCAGCTCTTTCTATTGCCGCTTGACTATCACAAAGTATGCATATAGGAGCCACTAGTTTTGGCCACAATGAATATCTTCTAAAAAGTTCCATAGCCATTCTGCTTCTTCACCGGCCTTGTCTAAGGCAATAAACTCAAATTCCATTGTAGAGCGAGCAATACACGTCTGTTTGGATGATTTCCAAGAGACTGCTCCTCCACCAAGAGTAAACACATATCCACTTGTGGATTTCACTTCATTTGACCTGGTGATCCAATTTGCATCACTATATCCTTCAATTACCGTTGGATATTTGCTGTAATGAAAAGAATAGTCTTGAGTATGTTTTAGATACCCCAAAACTTTCTTCATTGCCATCCAATGAGTTTGATCGGGATTACTTGTGTACCGACTTAATTTGCTAATAGAACATGATATATCTGGTCCCGTACAATTCATGATATACATCAAACTTCCCAATACTCTTGCATAGTCCAATTGTGACTTGCTTTGACCTTGGTTCTTTGTGAGACCAAAATTCACATCAATTGTAGTTTTGGCAACTTTGAAGTCCAAATATTTGTATTTTTTAAGTACCATGTTGATGTAGTGAGTTTGAGATAAAGCTAGACCTTGAGGTGTCCTTAGAATTTTGATTCCTAAGATCAAATCTGCAACTCGTAAGTCTTTCATAGCAAACTTGCTAACAAGCATACGTTTAGTAGCATTTATGTCGGAAATGTCCTTACTCATTATCAACAAATCATCCACATACAAACAAACAATGACAATGTGATTTGGAATGTTCTTGATGTAAATACATTTATCACATTCATTGATCTTAAATCCATTTGACAACATGGTTTGATCAAATTTTGCATGCCATTGCTTGGGTGCTTGTTTTAGTCCATAACGCGACTTAACAAGTCGACACACCTTCTTTTCTTTTCCTGGACTTACAAACCCTTCAAGTTGTTTCATGTATATTTCTTCCTCCAATTCTCCATTTAAGAAAACTGTCTTCACATCCATTTGATGAATTTGAAGACCATACACGGCGGCTAGCGCTATCAATATTCGAATAGATGTGATTTTTGTTACCGGTGAGTATGTGTCGAAATAATCAAAACCTTCTCATTGTCTGAAACCTTTGACAACTAGTCTTGCCTTATATTTATCAATAGTGCCATCATCTTTCATTTTCTTTTTGAAGATCCATTTAGAACCCAATGGTTTGTTTCCTGGAGGAAGATCAACCAATTCCAATGTATGATTGTTCAATATGGATTCTATTTCACTATTGATTGCCTCTTTCCAATATTGTGCTTCTGAAGAAGACATTGCTTCCTTGAACGTTTGAGGCTCATTCTCAACTAAAAATGTCAAGAAATCAAGACCAAAGGAAGTTGAAGTCTTTTGACGTTTGCTACATCTTGGAATTTCCTCATTAGGTGTACTTCCCTTTGACACTTCTCGAGGTCATTTAGATTTTTCACTAGATGACTCACATTTATTTTTATACGGATAAATGTTTTCAAAAAATTCAGCATTATCTTATTCAATTACCGTATTCACATGAATGTCGGGATTTTCTGATTTATGAACCAGAAACCGATATGCTTTACTATTGGTTGCATAACCAATGAAAACACAATCAATTATTTTTGGTCCTATCTTAACCCTTTTGGGTTTAGGAACTTGCACTTTAGCCAAACACCCCCACACTTTGAAATATTTCAAGCTGAGCTTTCTTCCTTTCCATTGTTCATATGGAATGGACTTTGTTTTGCTATGGGGTATACGATTGAGTATCCGACTAGCTGTTAGAACAGCTTCCCCCCATAAGTTCTGTGGTAAACCAGAACTTATCAACAAAGCATTCATCACCTCCTTTAATGTTCTATTCTTTCTTTCCGCAACCCCATTTGATTGTGGAGTGTATGGGGCAGTTGTTTGATGAATAATTCCATATTCCAAACATATTTCAACAAAAGGAGATTCATATTCACCACCCATATCACTTCTAATCATTTTGATTTTCTTGTTAAGTTGTGTTTCAACTTCATTCTTGTATTGCTTGAAAGCATCAATTGTCTCATCTTTGCTATTAAGCAGATAAACTTAGCAATATTGAGTGCTATCATCAATGAAAGTTATGAAGTATCTTTTCCCACCACGAGATAGTATAGACTTCATATCATAAATGTCTGTATGGATTAAGTCTAAAGGATTTGAATTCCTTTCAATAGACTTATAAGGATGCTTTGCATACTTTGATTCCACACATACTTGACATTTTACATTGTTACTTTCAAACTTAGGTAGTAATTCTAAGTTAATCATTTTTCGCATGGTTTTATAATTTACATGTCCTAAACGTGCATGCCATAAATGATTTGACTCAAGTAAGTAAGAAGAAGCAGAAATCTTATTTATATCAATAGAGATTACATTTAGTTTGAAGAGGCCCTCGGTGAGATAACCTTTTCTTACATACATGTCATTCTTACTAATTACAACCTTATCGGATACAAACACATACTTAAAACCATTTTTGACTAGAAGTGATGTTGAGACCAAATTCTTCCGCATTTCGGGAACATGAAGGACATTATTAAGGGTCACCATCTTGTCCGAAGTCATCTTCAAGACAACTTTGCCCGTTCCTTCTATCTTTGTGGTTGCTGAATTTGCCATACAAATGGTCTCACCTTTTTCAGAAGAAGTATAAGATGAAAACACTTCCTTGTTGGAACACACATGGCGGGTAGCACCTGAATCAAACCACCATTCATTTGGATTTCCCACCAAGTTGCATTCAGAGAGCATCGCACAAAGGTTGTCTACTTCTTCATTCAAGTTTGCTTGCTCTTTCTTTTTATCTTTCTTTGGAGCACGACAAACATAAGCCATATGACCAACTTTGCCACAGTTGTAGCAATTTCCTTTGAACTTTTTCTTCTTAGGTGCTTCTTTCTCATCATCCGACTTTTTCCTTTTTTTTCTTCTTTTGAGAAGTTTCAACATTGTTTGCTCCTGCGATTGAAGACTTTGCATTTGCTCTCTTTTCTGCATTTTTGTTGTCTTCTTCAATTCGCAAACGAATAATCAAATCCTCTAAAGTCATTTCTTTTCGCTTATGTTTCAAATAGTTCTTAAAGTCCCTCCACAAAGGAGGCAACTTTTCAATGAAAGCTGCTACTTGAAAAGCTTCATTGATGACCATTCCTTCCGCAAGTAAATCATGTATGATCACTTGCAATTCTTGGACTTGATTCATGAAAAATTTGTTGTCAACCATCTTGAATTCAAGAAACTTGGCTGCTACAAACTTTTTCAGTCCGGCATATTCTGTCTTAGACTTTTTGTCTAAAGCGTCCCAAAGTTCCTTTGAAGTTTTCCAAACGCAATAAACACTGGATAGACTGTCTTCCAATCCATTTAGCATATAGTTCTTGCACAGAAAATCAGAGTGATTCCATGCCTTGGTCACCATAAACCGTTCTTTCTCCGGAGTCTCATCCGGTAGAGTTGGAATGTTCTCCGCAATAAACTTCTGCAAGCTTAGTGTGGTCAGATAGAATAACATCGTCTATTGCCACCTTTTGAAATCACTTTCGAAAAACTTTTCGGGCTTTTTCGCTGCAGACATATCGGGAGTAACACGGCTTGAAGAACTAACATTCGTTGCCACTGATGCAGAAGCCATCATACCATTAGTTGATTCTTTCATTTCTGTTTGATCACACACAAACAAAATTCAATAACAACTGTCAATGTGGTTTTATTCAGTCGATGAAGTTTTTATGTTCTTCGAATCGATAGAAATAACTTTATTAACTCAATGAAGTTTTTATGTTCTTCGAACTGAGTTAAAAAATGGAGTAGAATGTAATGACCTTCCCGGTCATTTCCCTCGTTTTCGTGTGTTCTCAGCGTTTAGAGCTTTTCTATAACTGCCCCAAGTTATTTATGGCTTGCTGGGACTGACAGTTCGGCTCCCGGACAGTTCGTTTGAGAATATTATTTAGACCGAGCACATTGTAAAATATTAAATTAAATTAAAAGTTGGTAAAATGACATAGGTAATTACCTTTTGAAAATATTTTTGAACTTTATAAAATTCTTTTGCTATGATATATCTATATTATTTTATAATAGTTTTATAACCTATTAATAATTAAAACGGAGATAGTGAATTTAAATATGTTAAAATAATATTATTATTTTATAGAGGTTTTGTTAGAAATAATTTTCTATTAATTATGATATATTCAAAATATTGTATTTATTTTACCACGAACCTATGCAATACCCGAATAAAAACAATATAGATAATGGGAGGAGGTAATACCTCCACTCCCACGTGGGAGTGGAGGGAGGACTACTTATCCATTTAAAGTTATGTGGCAGCGAATTAGGTAGAGTAAATGGTTGAGTCATTAAGATAACATGCAATTTACATTTTATTGTTATCTAATCATATAACCATATAAACATTTTCTTTCAATACGGGTAGAGTGGTGGACATACTATGTTAAGATCATTCATTTTATTTGCTCTCATACAAGATGTGATATGGTATTTTATCTCAAAGGAAATTAATTACCTACATCAAGTTATTCAAGCTCGGGTTCTAGTGGGAAAGTGTTTGTGGACGTGTAATAATCGTTATTTTGGTAAGTTTTATTTTATTTACGGTAGTTTTCTTATACGTTGGTATTGTTGATGCTTATTAAGAGCTTAATATTAGCTCGGATTGGATAACATCTGTTGTGACTATTGGTCTTAGAGTTATTTGGGACACTGTGACGGTTTTGGTTTTGTGGTTCCGCAAGCGGACCCCACATGGACTGTTCGGACATTTTCCGAATTAATGCAATATGGATATCAATGGTCATGTTTTGACATGTAGTTTATTATTTTGGTAGCCTGGCAGCATTCGGAGGCCTCTCGAAAGGGAAAGGCTCCTATTTAGCTGGTTTTCTTGGCAGGCTTGCGGCAGGCGTCCAGGTAGGCTAGGTTTATCTTCCTTTACACTTAGATTGAGCTTATGTGTGATATATGTGTGCTATTGTGCTGGTATTGTGGGCTGGAATTATAGACTTGGAGGTGGTGGTTTGCTGTGGTTTAGGCCGGATAGGGCTGTTCGGACACATTCCAGGCCCGTTATCCTTACGGTACACCACTTATGACCTATCTGGGGTCGGATAGTATTTTTGTTATGGACTGCTGATTGGGGAATATTATTGTTGGACCTTAGTCCAGGGTTAGACAGACTTAGCCCAGACTTAGACAGGTATAACCAGACTTGGTATCCGGGACCCGGTAGTGGGCCCCGTTACCCTTTTTTGTCGACTTGTCAGAACGTTGACATTTTTGGGCTTAGTTAAGCCCTCTGTGACCTGTTAGACTTGTGACAGTATTTATTCACCCCGATCATACCCAGTTGACCTATTTAGCATTTTAGTCACTAACAGCACCGCACTTGATCGGGATTGCTGGTCTTAGCTTAGAATTAGGACCCACCTTGTCATGAGCTACTCTAGATACCCGGACTGACTTAGATATTGCATGATAGTAGACCATGGACCTAGGAGGACCCGGGGACTTACCTTGTAGCAGGTAATGGGTTAGCTCCTTTATCTATACTTCAGTTTCGGCCTGGGACTAGCATGTTTTCCGTTTATCTGATATGATATGATATTTGGTTCTGTTCTGGTTACTGGCTATAATGAGTTCCGGTTCGAGTCCGGCTACTGATTCTGGTATGATGATTTTGGTTATTGACTATTGGGTGTTCCGGTTCGAGTCCGGCCCCGGATTGTGATACACTATGAGTTCCGGTTCGAGTTCGGCCACTGATTATTATGAGTCCCGGTTCGAGTCCGGCATCTGGTTATGATATGGTTGGAGAGTTTTGGTACTGGGTACCGTGATCATGATACTGTTGTTATATGAGTTCCAGTTCGAGTCCGGCAGATATGATATATATGTGGCCTCTTGTTATTACCCACTACTTCCGGTTCGATTCCGGCGTCTGGCCTCTTGTTATTACCCATTGGTGCCGGTTCAAGCCCGGTGCACCCTTGTTGGTTATTGTGATTACTGGATACTGACACAGCTTCGAGACACTGGTGACTATGCATTTATTATTCTTGTGTGTCCCACCGGTTTATGGGGGCCAGGTTGGGTTATTGTTTTCTTTCGTGTGCCTATCGGGTTTATGGGGACCCAGATAGGTTATGGTTGACTTGTGTGTTTACTTATGCATTTATTTACTCGTTATTCAGTATCGCATTTATTTTTCTCCTGAGCATGTCTATATGCCTCAACCGCTACTTATGTACTTACTATTTATAGTTATACCAGACTTAGCATGCACCCCCGTACTTTAGCCTGTTTATATTACCTTAAGCTCAGTCGGCTGATGATGCCTACTGAGTACCCGTTGCCCCGGTACTCATACTGCACTTCTGCATCTTTTTCCCCCCCGATGCAGATCCAGGCACTAGTCGACGGTGGTGACGTGACTCTTTTCTTAGCACTGACTCCGGAGCAGGGTGAGCTTACTGACGTCTGAGGCAGATCCTACTCCATCTTCTACTGTATAGTCTTTTGCTCTCGAGACTGTTGTACTTATTATACATATTTGGTTTCTGTCTTGTATTTTGGGTATGTTTAGTAGTGGCTCCTGTACTGACCTCACCAGGTCTTGGGAAGGGTTCTTGACTTTATATACTGTCCTCTTCCTTCTCAGTCTTGGTATATATATACATATTCCGATTCTGTCTTTAGCGTTATAGCATGTATATAAATATGGTTACTTCTACTTCTTCTCTATTTTATGAGATTCCGCCCGTTAGCCCGTCGCTTGTCGCTCCGGGCTAGGGTTTGGCTTGCCTATTGGTGGGTTACGATAGGCGCCATCATGACTCAGAATTGGGTCGTGACAGCTTGGTATCAGAGCCTAGGTTGTGTAGGTAGTGTCGGTACATGAGCCAATGTTTAGTAGAGTCCTGTGGATCGGTGCGGGGACGCCTGTATCCTATCCTCGGGAGGCTACGGAACATTTCTAGGGGAGTCTCTCATTTTCTTGACTCATGTCCGTGCGTCGAGTCTGTATTGGTTTCTGATCTTCAGTTGGTTCACTCTTTACACAGATGGCTAGGACGCATAATACGAGAGCCAGGGGTCGAGACCCCGAGCCTGCAGCAAGGGCTCCTATGAGGGGCCGAGGTCGACCCAGAGGTCGGGGGCAGGATAGAGCAGCAGCCCCAGGCCGAGATCATGTTAGGGATCAGCCACCCGATCCTGTTATAGCTCCAGATGCTCCGCCGCCACAGCAGCCAGTGGGCCAGGGAGCAGTCCAGGCTCCACCTGGATTTATTGATACATCTTTACTTTGAGGTACATTACTTCAGTTGCTGGGAATAGTTGGAGGTCCGTCAGCTGAGGGAGCCCAACCAGCAGTGCAGGGAGTTGGTGTTGGGGCGCAGCCTGCAGCTGCAGCACCCAGAGTTGAGATTCCGCCAGCGCCGGTAGCTCCACAGCCGGTGGCAGATCAGCCTGCTATGTCTGTTGATGAGCAGAGGATGTTGGGGCATTTCTTGAGGTTGACTCCACCAAGATTTGCTGGTACTCCGGGTGAGGATGCATATGAGTTCTTGTCCAGCTGCGAGGATAGACTGAGGAATTTAGGATTGGTACAGTCTCGTGGTGTTGATTTTGTGGCATATCAATTTGACACTGCAGCGAGGAGATGGTGGAGGGGATATCTTGATGCCAGACCAGCAGGATCTCCGCCGGTTACCTGGACCCAGTTCTCTGAGATTTTCTTGGGAAAGTATATGCCCCGTACTATGCGGGAGCGACTCAGGGATGAGTTCTCCAGATTGACTCAGGGTTCATTATCTGTGGCCGAGTATGAGGCGAGGTTTCATGATCTTGCTAGGCACGCTACCTCTATTCTGCCTGATGAGTATGAGAGAATTAGATGTTTTGTCAGGGGACTGAGATTGCCACTCCGCAGAGCTACCCAGAGTTTAGTGACTTCAGGAAAGTCATTTGCAGAGATTACCGAGCATGTATACTCTATTGAGGAGATGGATCGCGAGGCCCAAGGGGGCAGCGATAAGAGACCTCGTGTTCAGGGTAGTTTCAGTGGGAGCCGTAGTGGTTCGCAGTTCAGAGGTCGTGGTTTCCAGTTTCAGGGTAGGTACCCTCCGCAGCAGCAGCAGTCCTTTCAGCGACAGGGTCCGTCCAGTAGGCCCGTACAGTCAGCTTTGCAGATATCTGATAGGGGTCAGCCCGCCTATAGTGGTTCTGTTAGACAGACTCAGGGACGTGGTCAGTCCAGTTCATCGACTAGAGGGGGTCATACCGAATCAGCCGGACCTTCTAGGCCGAGTAGGGAGCCAGGAGCATGCTATACTTGTGGGGTTGTCGGACATTTCGCGCGTGAGTGTCCTCAGCGCATGGCGATTGAGCCTTCAGTTCAGACAGCACAGCCCCTTAGATCTATACTGCCAGCAGGTAGAGGTGGTGCACAGGGTCGTCGAGGTGGTCCCCAGGGTTCTCGAGGTAGAGCGCAGGGAGGTCGGACTGGTGGTCAGGTTGGTGCTCAGACTAGTGGTAGCCAGCGTCAGTTGTATGCTGTACCGGCTAGGCCGGAGGCTGAGGCTTCGGATGCAGTGATTACAGGTACGATTTCCGTATGCCATCAACCAGCTTCTGCATTATTTGATCCTGGATCCACGTTTTCTTATGTATCTACTTATTATGCACCACGGTTGGGTCTATGTTCTGAGTTATTGTCTGTACCCTTACGTATATCTACCCCCGTTGGTGATTCCTTAGTAGTGGATCGGGTATATAGATCTTGTCTGGTGACTATTCAGGAGTTTGAGACTCAGGTTGATTTTATTGTATTGGCCATGGTAGACTTTGATGTGATTCTAGGCATGGACTGGTTGTCTTTTCATCATGTAGTCTTGGATTGCTTTGCTAAGACTGTGACCTTAGCCATGCCTGGCATACCCCCGGTGGTGTGGCAGGGTTCTGTTAGCCGCACACCAACGGGGATTATTTCATATGTTCGGGCTCGTAGATTGATATCGAGGGGATGTGATACATTCCTTGCTTATGTTCGGGATGCTAGTATTGAGAGTCCATCGCTTGACTCCGTCCCTGTTGTTCGTGAGTTTTCTGATGTATTCCCGACTGACCTACCTGGCCTTCCTCCTGAGCGTGATATAGAGTTCATTATCGACCTTGAGCCGGGCACTCGACCTATTTCTATGGCTCCTTATCGTATGGCTCCTGCTGAGTTGAGAGAGTTGAGTAGTCAGCTTGAGGATCTTCTGGGGAAGGGTTTTGTCAGGCCGAGTGTATCACCGTGGGGTGCTCCAGTTCTGTTTGTAAAGAAGAAGGACGGATCTATGCGAATGTGTATCGATTACAGGCAGCTAAATAGGGTGACGGTGAAGAATAAGTATCCTATGCCTCGTATCGATGATTTGTTTGATCAACTTCAGGGTGCAGCGGTATTCTCGAAGATAGATTTGAGGTATGGATATCATCAGTTGAGAGTTAGGGCTGAGGACATCCCTAAGACAGCCTTCAGGACTCGGTACGGCCACTATGAGTTCCTGGTGATGTCTTTTGGGTTGACTAATGCCCCAGCAGCTTTCATGGATCTGATGAATCGTGTATTCAGGCCATACTTAGACTCTTTTGTGATAGTGTTTATTGACGACATCTTGGTTTATTCGAGGAGTAACGAGGAGCATGACCAGCATTTGAGGATTGTGCTCCACACTTTGAGAGATCATCGGCTTTATGCCAAGTTCTCAAAGTGTGAGTTCTGGCTTGAGTCTGTAGCTTTCTTGGGCCATGTTGTGTCCAGACACGGTATCATGGTAGACCCAGCGAAGATTGAGGCTATTCGAGGTTGGACTAGGCCCACGTCACCTACGGAGGTTCGCAGTTTTGTTGGGTTGGCAGAATATTACAGACGGTTTGTTGAGGGCTTCTCGTCTATTGCATCTCCTATGACCAGACTGACCAGAAAGGAGGTTCCGTTTCAGTGGTCTGAGGATTGTGAGGCGAGCTTTCTGAAACTCAAGGATCTACTTACTTCTGCCCCTGTGTTGACTCTTCCAGTTGAGGACGAGGGTTTTACCGTGTATTGTGATGCATCTGGTATCGGTTTGGGATGTGTTTTAATGCAGCGGGGTCGCGTCATTGCTTATGCATCGAGGCAGCTGAAGGTGCACGAACGTAATTATCCCACACATGACTTAGAATTAGCAGCAGTAGTATTTGCACTGCGGATTTGGAGGCATTATCTATACGGTGTGCATTGTGAGATCTTTACAGACCACCGCAGTCTTCAGCATATAATGACTCAGAGGGATCTTAATTCGAGGCAGCGCAGATGGATTGAATTGTTGAAGGACTATGATATTTCTATTCTCTATCATCCGGGCAAGGCGAATGTGGTAGCGGACGCCTTGAGCCGGAAGGCAGTGAGTATGGGTAGCTTAGCCTTCATTCCAGTCTCTCAGCGGCCGTTGGCTTTGGATATTCAGTCCTTAGCTACCTCGATGGTGCGTTTGGATATTTCTGACCCCAGGAGGGTTATCGCTTGTGTTGGTGCGAGATCTACTCTGCTGGAGCAGATTCAGAGTCGTCAATTTGAGGATAGCGGTCTCCGTAGAATTCGAGATCAGGTATTGAAGGGTGAGTCTGAGAAAGCTACCTTGGGTTCTGATGGTGTTCTGAGGTTTGACGGTCGTATTTGTGTCCCGAGGGTTGAAGATTTAACTCAGTTGATTTTGCGTGAAGCTCACAGTTCTAGATATTCTATTCACCCCGGGACAGCTAAGATGTATAGAGATCTGAGACAACACTATTGGTGGAGCGGTATGCGAAGAGATATAGCAGGGTTTGTAGCCCGATGCCTTTGTTGTCAGCAGGTAAAGGCCGAGCACCAGAGACCTGGTGGAATGCTTCAGCAATTGCCCATTCCCGAGTGGAAATGGGAGCGGGTCACTATGGATTTCATTGTTGGATTGCCTCGCACCTTCCGTGGTTTTGATAGTATTTGGGTTATTGTGGACCGGTTGACTAAGTCTGCACACTTTATCCCTGTTCGAGTCTCCTATAGTGCTGAGAGGTTAGCTCGTGTATATATTCAGGAGGTGGTCCGCCAACATGGAGTGCCAATATCCATTATCTCAGACCGAGGGTCTCAGTTTACCTCCAGTTTTTGGCAGACTTTTCAGGAAGAGTTGGGTACCCAGGTGGACCTCAGCACTGCATTTCATCCTCAAACCGATGGGCAATCAGAGCGGACTATTCAGGTATTAGAGGATATGCTCCGCGCTTGTGTACTTGACTTTGGGGGCCAATGGAATCAATTCTTGCCTTTAGCGGAGTTCGCGTATAATAATAGCTTTCACTCCAGTATTCAAATGGCTCCGTTTGAGGCTTTGTATGGGAGACGGTGTCGATCTCCAGTGGGTTGGTTCGAGACCTCAGAAGTCAGTCCTCGTGGCACAGATTTACTCCGAGAATCTTTGGACCGAGTTCGAGTAATTCAGGACAGGCTGCGGACAGCTCAGAGTAGACAAAGGAGTTATGCTGACCGTAGACGTCGTCCATTGAAATTCAGGGTGGGTGATAGGGTCTTCTTACGAATATCGCCCATGAAGGGCGTAATGCGGTTTGGTAGGAGGGGCAAGCTTAGCCCCAGATATATTGGACCCTTTGAGATTTTACGGACAGTTGGAGAGGTCGCTTATATGTTAGCTTTACCTCCGGCATTTTCAGCTATCCACCCAGTGTTTCATGTTTCTATGCTGCGACAATACATTCCGGATGAGTCGCATGTGCTTCAGTGGGACTCGGTTCAGTTAGATGATAAGTTGGCATTTGTGGAGGAGCCTGTATCCATTTTGGCTAGAAATGTCAGACGGTTACGCTCCCGGGATATTCCAGTGGTTAAGGTACAGTGGCGTCACCGTCCGGTTGAGGAGGCTACTTGGGAGCTTGAACGTGACATGCGAACCCAGTATCCCTACTTGTTCACGTCTTCAGGTATGTGCTTATTCTTGACTTTCGCGGACGAAAGTCCTCTTAGTAGTGGATATTGTAATGACCTTCCCGGTCATTTCCCTCGTTTTCGTGTGTTCTCAGCGTTTAGAGCTTTTCTATAACTGCCCCAAGTTATTTATGGCTTGCTGGGACTGACAGTTCGGCTCCCGGACAGTTCGTTTGAGAATATTATTTAGACCGAGCACATTGTAAAATATTAAATTAAATTAAAAGTTGGTAAAATGACATAGGTAATTACCTTTTGAAAATATTTTTGAACTTTATAAAATTCTTTTGCTATGATATATCTATATTATTTTATAATAGTTTTATAACCTATTAATAATTAAAACGGAGATAGTGAATTTAAATATGTTAAAATAATATTATTATTTTATAGAGGTTTTGTTAGAAATAATTTTCTATTAATTATGATATATTCAAAATATTGTATTTATTTTACCACGAACCTATGCAATACCCGAATAAAAACAATATAGATAATGGGAGGAGGTAATACCTCCACTCCCACGTGGGAGTGGAGGGAGGACTACTTATCCATTTAAAGTTATGTGGCAGCGAATTAGGTAGAGTAAATGGTTGAGTCATTAAGATAACATGCAATTTACATTTTATTGTTATCTAATCATATAACCATATAAACATTTTCTTTCAATACGGGTAGAGTGGTGGACATACTATGTTAAGATCATTCATTTTATTTGCTCTCATACAAGATGTGATATGGTATTTTATCTCAAAGGAAATTAATTACCTACATCAAGTTATTCAAGCTCGGGTTCTAGTGGGAAAGTGTTTGTGGACGTGTAATAATCGTTATTTTGGTAAGTTTTATTTTATTTACGGTAGTTTTCTTATACGTTGGTATTGTTGATGCTTATTAAGAGCTTAATATTAGCTCGGATTGGATAACATCTGTTGTGACTATTGGTCTTAGAGTTATTTGGGACACTGTGACGGTTTTGGTTTTGTGGTTCCGCAAGCGGACCCCACATGGACTGTTCGGACATTTTCCGAATTAATGCAATATGGATATCAATGGTCATGTTTTGACATGTAGTTTATTATTTTGGTAGCCTGGCAGCATTCGGAGGCCTCTCGAAAGGGAAAGGCTCCTATTTAGCTGGTTTTCTTGGCAGGCTTGCGGCAGGCGTCCAGGTAGGCTAGGTTTATCTTCCTTTACACTTAGATTGAGCTTATGTGTGATATATGTGTGCTATTGTGCTGGTATTGTGGGCTGGAATTATAGACTTGGAGGTGGTGGTTTGCTGTGGTTTAGGCCGGATAGGGCTGTTCGGACACATTCCAGGCCCGTTATCCTTACGGTACACCACTTATGACCTATCTGGGGTCGGATAGTATTTTTGTTATGGACTGCTGATTGGGGAATATTATTGTTGGACCTTAGTCCAGGGTTAGACAGACTTAGCCCAGACTTAGACAGGTATAACCAGACTTGGTATCCGGGACCCGGTAGTGGGCCCCGTTACCCTTTTTTGTCGACTTGTCAGAACGTTGACATTTTTGGGCTTAGTTAAGCCCTCTGTGACCTGTTAGACTTGTGACAGTATTTATTCACCCCGATCATACCCAGTTGACCTATTTAGCATTTTAGTCACTAACAGCACCGCACTTGATCGGGATTGCTGGTCTTAGCTTAGAATTAGGACCCACCTTGTCATGAGCTACTCTAGATACCCGGACTGACTTAGATATTGCATGATAGTAGACCATGGACCTAGGAGGACCCGGGGACTTACCTTGTAGCAGGTAATGGGTTAGCTCCTTTATCTATACTTCAGTTTCGGCCTGGGACTAGCATGTTTTCCGTTTATCTGATATGATATGATATTTGGTTCTGTTCTGGTTACTGGCTATGATGAGTTCCGGTTCGAGTCCGGCTACTGATTCTGGTATGATGATTTTGGTTATTGACTATTGGGTGTTCCGGTTCGAGTCCGGCCCCGGATTGTGATACACTATGAGTTCCGGTTCGAGTCCGGCCACTGATTATTATGAGTCCCGGTTCGAGTCCGGCATCTGGTTATGATATGGTTGGAGAGTTTTGGTACTGGGTACCGTGATCATGATACTGTTGTTATATGAGTTCCGGTTCGAGTCCGGCAGATATGATATATATGTGGCCTCTTGTTATTACCCACTACTTCCGGTTCGATTCCGGCGTCTGGCCTCTTGTTATTACCCATTGGTGCCGATTCAAGCCCGGTGCACCCTTGTTGGTTATTGTGATTACTGGATACTGACACAGCTTCGAGACACTGGTGACTATGCATTTATTATTCTTGTGTGTCCCACCGGTTTATGGGGGCCAGGTTGGGTTATTGTTTTCTTTCGTGTGCCTATCGGGTTTATGGGGACCCAGATAGGTTATGGTTGACTTGTGTGTTTACTTATGCATTTATTTACTCGTTATTCAGTATCGCATTTATTTTTCTCCTGAGCATGTCTATATGCCTCAACCGCTACTTATGTACTTACTATTTATAGTTATACCAGACTTAGCATGCACCCCCGTACTTTAGCCTGTTTATATTACCTTAAGCTCAGTCGGCCGATGATGCCTACTGAGTACCCGTTGCCCCGGTACTCATACTGCACTTCTGCATCTTTTTCCCCCCCGATGCAGATCCAGGCACTAGTCGACGGTGGTGACGTGACTCTTTTCTTAGCACTGACTCCGGAGCAGGGTGAGCTTACTGACGTCTGAGGCAGATCCTACTCCATCTTCTACTGTATAGTCTTTTGCTCTCGAGACTGTTGTACTTATTATACATATTTGGTTTCTGTCTTGTATTTTGGGTATGTTTAGTAGTGGCTCCTGTACTGACCTCACCAGGTCTTGGGAAGGGTTCTTGACTTTATATACTGTCCTCTTCCTTCTCAGTCTTGGTATATATATACATATTCCGATTCTGTCTTTAGCGTTATAGCATGTATATAAATATGGTTACTTCTACTTCTTCTCTATTTTATGAGATTCCGCCCGTTAGCCCGTCGCTTGTCGCTCCGGGCTAGGGTTTGGCTTGCCTATTGGTGGGTTACGATAGGCGCCATCATGACTCAGAATTGGGTCGTGACATAGAAAGTCTTTAACTTTAATCTCCAACCACAAATAGAAATAGAGATTAAGCAGAAAAATGTAAACAAAATACAAAATTATATTCTTTAAGCTTGTTGTTTCCTTCACCCGTAAAAACCAGAAAATTGATGAAAATGATAGTTCTAAGATCACAGTTAAACTGTGTTTTCTTAAAGAATATAACTCCCTCACAATTGCCCAAGGTTTGGATTAATTCCTTGCAGGATAGAATAGAACACTATTTAGCAAAACCGGCAATGGAATTTGCTGAACTTCGTCGAACTCAACTAACGGAGTAAATCACACTTACTTTGATTTCTTTTGTAAAGAAAAAAACTTTTAACGTGTGAAAATAATAATTTTGTCTCTCCTTCATCTGAGGAAAACATAAATATTTATAGCCTTAGAGGAGGTGCTTCAGAAGAGAAGCAATGGTTGAAAAAAAGACACAACTTTCTGAAGCGGTGTCATGACCTGCGGCCGCAGATGGATGACCTGCGTCTGCAGGTCGTGTAATTCGCCAGAACAGAAAGTTCTGCTCCGTCTGTGAAGCTTCCCTGCGTCCGCAGGTGACGACCTGCGCCCGCAGGTCGTCTTTTCCGCGTCAAAACAGTGTGTCCCTTGCCTCGAAGGGTCGCGTCCCTTCAAGGTGCGTTGTGACATGCGTCCGCATCCATTCATGTGCGTCTGCATATGGAGAAATGATTTCCTATCGGATTTTTGGATTAAACTATCAATAATTCTCAAGTTTCGAATAAACTTTGTCCAAAAAGATAGTCTCTCGATCATTTGCCAAATCCGAAGCCGAAGCCGAGCGAGCGATGACGACGACGGCGCGAGGCTTGTCTTGTTCTTGCCTCACTATCCACATGAAGGAGTGTATTTCAATATATACACAAGAAAGTCTCTTCCTCCCTCCAATGTGGGAGAACTTCACTTCCTTAAGGTGAAAACTTACTCTTCATTTTCCTTCCATGTTTTTACCTCCATTTTCCATTCACTTCTTATCAACCAAACTCAACATGTATTCAGTGGTGGAATCATAATTTTTATTGAGAAGGTAGATCAAAATATAAATAAGTAAACACATGAATAAATCAAGGCGATTTAATATCTACTATATATACATAAAAGATAACTTTAATCTTATATATATAGTATAATTTATTGCCCCTTACACTCACATGGCTCCGCCCCTGATTGTATTATTGTGTTAATCTAATTGAGGTTCAAACCAATTATTAGTTGTTATCATTTTTAATGAATATTTACATATAAATTTATATTCTACATCAAATTTATTGAGTTCATATGAACTCGACACTTCACTGTCCGAGAAAATCTGGTCATGACATTGTTGATTTCCCTTTCATCTTCGCAATCTTTATTGACCAAATTGTCGTATCTATTATATATTAAAAGTACGTTTGACCAAATTGTTGTATCTACTGTATATTAGAAGTACGAAGGTTCTTAAAAGTATTGATTAAATTTTTGGTCATTCATTAAAAGATTCTGCAATAGACAAAATTATAATTTATTATTTTTTAAAAAATTAGTATTATTTAATTAAATATATGAAGAATTGGTATTCATAGATTTTCTTTTTTCTTGTGTATATGAAAAAGAAATACTAAAATATATGCTAAGAAAAAAGGAGAAAAAACAAAATACTAATACGTTGTGATAAGAATTAGTAACAACTAATACTTACAAAAATTAATATGTGTAATGTAAATTCTATTTCATCTAGAATTCTTATTCCATGTATATAACATCCTTTGTTTTTGATTTTTTTTAATAATGATATCGTGAAAGAGCAATGTTCCTTATGGAGATTATTTAATTAAAATATAGAGAATTAATGTTGGTAGGTTTTCTTTTTTACTTGTGTATGTGAAAAAGGACTCCTAAAATATATGGTAAGAGGAAAAGAGGAAAACATTCGTAGTTTTTTTTCCAGAATTAATGTTGGTAGGTTTTTCTTCTTATTTTTATTTTGATTCAAGTTCTTTTCTTGCATTCATTATCATTATTCTTTCTGGTTTTAGTTTCTTTATTTTTTTAGTTAATAGACTTAAAGTTTATATATGAATTATACATAATCTATCATTGACAATAAATTTTCGTGTTTCTCTTTCATTCTGGAAAAAGAACGCAATAACTATAGCTGCTTTCCGTGCAGCACAAAAAAATAGTGGGTTCAAGTAATCGTCTATATATGACGTAAACTTTTCTTCTTCTTAAACTTCCAAAGTTCCAATATATAATTTTTTCCTGAAAACAAGCCAACAGTAATCCTCTTCGTATTTTTTTTGTCTTTTTCTGCTTCACAAAATTCTCTCCCATGAAAAAAGTTTTCACACCACACTACAACATTTTAGTCTTTTGTCCACCCTTGTAAAGTGTGGCCTAAAGTAGAAAAAAGTGTGGCCTTTGATCAAAGGCTATGCTTTTGGCCTTTAGGCCACGCTTTTTCGGGGGTGAACTAAAAAGGCGTAACCATTGACTTTAGACCACACTTTTTAAGTGTGACCATAGCAGCTACGCTTAAAAAGTGTGGCCTTTGAGTTACAAAGGCCACGCTTTGTAGCATCTCATTAGCAATAGTTTTATTTGATAATCCTACACTTGAAAAGCGTGGCCTTAGCTTTGTTATTGGCCACGTTTTAAAAGTGTAGCCTTTTATACCTCTTCAATAACAACACTTAAAAAAGCGAGGTTGTTGCTACCTCCACTAAAACAACATTTGTGAAGTGTAGCCATAGTTTTATTTTAAAAAATTACAATTTATTTTGCATTTATTTAGTGTATTATTGTCCTATTTAGAAAGCATTGAACCATCTAATAAAGAACTCAATAAAATTTCAAATATATAGCTTTGCAATAAAGTATTTTTTGTAACTAAACTTGTATTATTTATTAGATAGGTTATGTGCACAAGACTTAAAATTAAAACTGAAACCTGGACATAATTCCAAGTTCAGTGATCAAACAAGAACAAAATAGCTACTCCTACATCAACAAGCTAAGGCTAAAGATAAAGAGATAAGCTCTTCCACTCTATTAGGTAATCTGGGGTGCAAACATGCCCTGTACACAAAGTTCTGAATGATTAATATTTTTGGACAACTTCACTGCTTTTTTCTCTTGCTGGAAAAACTCTTATTACACTCCAATCAAATTGAATCAATGCAGCAAGTTAGTCTGAAAAGCAAAAAAGAGCTAGTCAAAACAGTTGAAAGAGAAGTAACGATGGAACTACTAACATATTGGTTTTCTTACGAGAAGTATTGAATAAGTGATCACCTCCAATGAAAATGATCACAAAGTAACCAGTTAAAGGATAATTTTAGATAAATTTACATGGTACAAACTGCTAATAAGGGAAAGAAATCACAAAAAACTTGAGTTAAAAAAGTAATCATCAATAGGAAAGAGAATGACATTGTCTTAGTTGGCATCTTGCTAAGATTTGAGATGAGAAACTTCAGGTGAAAGACGCATAAAATTAAATTTACTCTAAGGCCTGATTATTTTGCATAAAAAATATAGTAGAATTGAGGATAAACATCTAAAAATTGGCTAGACTTTAGCCATGTGTAAATCTAAGTAAATATTCAATGTTCATTAATGAGCTGCTAACCTTTTGTAAGGATGAGAAGTCGATACCAAAATGTGTCAGATGTTGTGCTAATAGTGGGTCAACAATACTTTCATCCTACGGATAGGAGAAAACACATGAGCTACCAAACTTTGTAACCAATTAATAATTATTCAAGAAAATAAAGCACTATAAAACCTTATAAAAAGGTGTTATCACCAATGTAGAACTGATCTAGCAAAGTCCAGTTACAAGGTCAGAACAATCTCAATCAAGCTACATCAACTATCAGGGGCAATAACTCACAAAAACTTTAATCAATAACTAAATTTTAAAGAACTCTTTAACAAGTTCCAACACTTGCTCTCTTTCTTATTCATTTCTGTTCTAGGGACATATAATAAAGAGGCAGTCTCAAATCAGCAAACTACTAATAGAAACAAAAGAAATGAGCCAATTTACACAATTCAATTTACATGACAGCATTACCATCTGAGAGTCCCAAAACTTTTTCCATCAAATATGTCTTTATAGATTGTAACCATCCAGATCTATTAAGTTCTCGCTCACAATATCTATACTTACATCTTATTTAAGGTTTTATTTAAAAAGAAAAAGAAACTTAGTCGAGGTTATTCGAGATAACAAGGAATAGAAACCCAAAAGTCTGCTTAAAGCATGCTTACAAACAAACCTTTGTGTAGTTTTTGTCAAGAGAAATGTCAAGACTACAATCTGCAAAGGCATCAACAATTTGGTCAGGAGCTTGGTGAGCAGCAGCTCGATTGTAGAAATAGATAACTGCAAAAGGACAAAATAAATTTTTCTCGTATCCGATTTTCTATTTTTAGGGAGGAAAACAATAAACTACTTCAGAAAAGTTAGTTCAAACAGAACCAAACTGAAAGAACCAGTGGAATTCTACAACCGAAAAGACGGGGAAGTAATAGTCAATAATTTTAGTCAAACCAATATCAGATAGAATCATAAAACAACAGTTAAATACCTTGCGATGCAAAAGTTTATGAATAGTGACTACTAGAAGAGATGATGAGTCCTGGGTCATGTTTCCATATCTACAAAAAGGTGGAGCCAAATGCTGAATATTATTCCTGAAATCAAGAGGAAAAGAGTTGAACATATTTCGTGAAAATTCAGGTGTACCTTTTCCAACATAAATCATTTTCTCTTGTTTTCCAATTAAGTCAAGGGCCATCTCAAGAGTGGAAGTGTGACCTAGACTTGAGGTGCCATCTCCGAAGCATCAAAGATGAGCTTTTGATATTGAGATCATCTAAGTTAGCAAAGTTAGAAGTAATTATTTTCAGCAATATCAAGAGATTTTTCAATATCAAGAGATTTTTTGCATAGCTCAATCACTTCATTATACATTTGTAGCTCTAGAATATTACAATAATGACACACTAAAGGAGGGTCAATTTTCTTTAGTAAACTTACCCATAGAGAATAAAGAAAAAGAAATACTATTGGTCACATTTCTTTGGAACTTTGCATGTCTGTCCTGAATATTTTACCAAACAATATGCCCAAAAGTATTCAGTAATAACTGGTGTATTCATAAAAATTGGATAGTGTCATAATATAATATTTCTTTCAATGTCATGGAATCAGGACATTACTTCATCAAAATATCTTTAATAGTTTCACTCAAAAGTCACCTTAGAAAAGAAGATTATTGATGTATTGTGTTGACAAATACAATATTATGCAGAAATTTGCATGGAATAACCACACTAACTTAGGAAAATGTTACTAATTTAGGAAGTCAAGCTCCTTGTGAACAATGTTCTTTTTAATTCAGTGAAGCTCCTTGTCAACAATGTTGAATGTATGAAACTATGTCAACAAACCACCACATGCTTCACAACCCCAATATATCTCATTATCAATAACTTCCAATCTTATTAATTAAGAATTTTTTTGTTGAACTAGATTTAGCATTTCAAAAGAAGAATTTAAGAGAAGCAGACATCATTAGTATTTTAAAATAAGTAATAGACAACACAACAGACATTCTCCCCTCAAATTAAACCTAGTTTGACTAGCATGTAGATTAAGAAGGAAAATAACAATAAGAATCAAATTTCAGTTAGGGAATTTTTTCACAGGTGAAAAAAGTAGGGTAGTTAGATGAGATGAATTTATGCCAAGATTAAGACCACATAGACAAGTAGTAGTCTACATTATTTTGGATTATTGGAATTCAGAAAAGATTGCCATTCAAAGAAATTGGAAAGCGCTAGAACTGGTGGGAGCAGATTCCATGGAAAAAAGCAAAAATTGATCACATGTGCTTTTTGTAAGTCTTCTAGTCTTCTGCTGCTTCAATTGTAATTCTCCTATCCAGGCATAAATTATTTCTTGATTCCAAGCAATTGTTGTAATACTTAATTGCTTCTTTGACCTCACCATTGCAAGATCAGATATCCATATTACAAAAGCCTAATATATCACAATACATTGAAGCATAAACTCTAAAAGATGTCAAGCTAGTTATACACAAATTACTGTTCAAATCAGATATCAAATCCAATACTTGTTAACTCTCCATCTTGAATTATCCATCATGTTAATAGCAGGTGAATTTACCAGCCAAACCTGAACGAGTTAACATATTATTGAATACTATTTGCTTATTCTTGAATTTATCACATTCTTCTTGCTTATAAAATTTCAGCAATATCATTATATAAGGCATCACTAGTTTAGCACCTGTAACATCCCCAGATACTAATGGAATTCACCCAGGTAAAAGTGATTCTTATAAGCACTATTGTATTATGTTAGCATAGTACTTTAATTAATCCTTATGCATTGCCTTTTAACAATAAAGGTTGATCATGACTCTAACCTCCTGAGCCAGTTTTGCTTCTTCAAATTGAAACGAAAAAAAACCTTTATGAAACAGCCTTCAAGCATGTTCAACCAGGCAAAGTAACATTCAGGAAAAATGATATAATGAAGAATAAACAGATTATAAGAACTTACTTTTTCATAATGGGAAAGATTTAAAGCCCTCATTCATAAAAAAAACCTGATATGTATAGCTTTAGACATACTAGCCCTCTTTGTCTATTTTCACTATATTGGAAGAGTTTTGAGACAGAGTGATACATTAGATACTTGATACATTTGTACCTAGAGGTACGCCACAGATTGAATAAAAGAATTGTAAATATTTAATGTTGTGTACTATAAACAAGCCACAGTATCAAGAACAACTACTTAGAAGAGTGACAAAGAACAGCAGTAGTAGCAACTAAATAGGGACTCAAATAGAAAAAAAAGACGTTTCTATCTATCTCTCTATCTATTATGAAGCAGACAAATAGCAAAAGAAACAATGAATACCAAGAAAGGGTAAGAGATATACACAATTTTCTAAGTAGAAAAAGAAACATTGAATACACAATTTGCTAAAAGAAAATTATGGTTTTACCCCTTTCGTTTTTAAACTCATTTTTTGACCCGTTTTGGACCCATCTTAAATATAGTCGATATGGATATCATTAGCTTCCTTTTAATGTATAGATGTTATATTTGTACGTTTTAGTTGATTCTGAGACCGGTCAAAAGGGAAAGGCTCTATGTTAAAGGACTTTACGCTTGGATTTTGACGCTTCAAGGTAGGTTATGACTTAACTATCTTCAAATTGGGTTGGGTAGTTAGTAAATAAGTAAATCATGTTATGGGTTTGGGAAGCTAATTATGGGAATTGTATTTCAAGATTATTATTGTCATTGTGTGCCCGTGCGGGGGCCTATATGCTTATTATTAATGACTTGAGATATCATGCTTTGAGTGTTGCCCGTGCGGGGGCTTTATTTGATATCATTTGCCTTATATGTGTGATACATGCCTTTATTGTTAATGTGATGCCCGTGCGGGGTTTTTATTTGATGTTATAGGACTTATTTGAGTATTATTTGCCTTTATCATAATAGATATACCCAAATTAGGGGTTTGATATGATATTAATGATATCCTACATAACTAATTTTCCGATGGTGTCAAATGAGAAATTGATATCATGATTATTAACATATTGAGTTGATTCTAAGCTCATGTATACATGTATTGAATGGATTATTATCTTCATACTGATGTGATTGTGAGCATAACCTCCTCATTCATACATACACATTCATGAGATATTGGTACCATTGAGGAACATTGATGTGAAAGAAAAATGTGACACTTTTATGAAAACCCTTGATCCATGAATAAAAGCCGGAGAGGTGATTGACACACTTTACAAAACCCTTGATCAGTTAACACTAGCTGGAGAGGGAAGTTGAGATTTGGTGGTAGTATACGGGTTATGAAATCCCTATGGGTCCTGTCTTGGGAGCACTGAGGCTCGGTAGGTGTATATAGAAAGTCATGCGATGACTTTCAAATCATTCATCATGATCCCATCTTCATTGCAATGCATTACACATGCATTTTTGTGTTTTTTCATGTACTTGGCTTGTATTTAGTCTTCTGTATTCATTTTTAATGTATATGTTTTTATTCATTCCTATATATATATATATATATTAGAACTGTTAGTAGAGACGATGTGAGCTACCGTTGGGGAACTTTTCTGCTTGCAGGTGACGTGCTCATAGTATTTCTTTACTTGTATTATTTTCTTCTTTGCTCAGTCTACTTATGATACTTATTGAGTACAAATTGACCGTACTCATCCCTATTATACCCTTTTAGTGCAGATCCTAACTCAAGCACTTGTTGCGGCAGTTGAGTTTGGGCGGTGATTATCAGATTTTTGAGGTATTGGCTCACTCCATGGTTCAGGCAGATTCTAGATCTCCTCCCTCTAGTTGTCTTTCTTTATATTTCTGATACAGACTATGTATTATTCAGGATTTTGAGTTGTATTAGATGTTCTTACATTTGTGAAACTACTTCTTGGGTGCTTTTATGATATTTTCTTTTGTTTTCTGCTATAATGTGTAATGTGTGACCTAACTTCACTCTTAAAGTCTCATTTTATCTTTCTTTATTTGTTATTCAGTTTTCTTTCCTTCTT
Organism: Capsicum rhomboideum; assembly: GCA_031232105.1. NCBI lineage: Eukaryota > Viridiplantae > Streptophyta > Magnoliopsida > Solanales > Solanaceae > Capsicum > Capsicum rhomboideum. The sequence goes on from CP124712.1 coordinate 16,213,510, forward strand.
GGGTAATTAGCTTACCTACCGAGGCTGGGTCTTGGTAGTTGCCATCATGACCTCAACTTTTGGGTCGTGACATCATGGGTGAAACCTTAAATAGAACTAGATCTCCAATCGTGAATGCTACATCGTAGGCTCGACGATTGGCATAACTCTTCTGCCTATTCTGGGCATCCAATAGCCTTTGCTAAATCAGTCTCACACAATCCAATGAATCCCTCAACAAATCTGTACCCCAAGGCCTTACCTCAAATAAGTTAAATTATCCCATGAGGGATTTACACCTCCACCTATATAAAGCCTCAAAAGGCGCCATCACAATACTGGAATGGTAACTGTTGTTGTAGGTGAACACCTCTAAGGGAAAGTATTGGTCCCAATGACCACCAAAGTCTATGACATAAGATCGAAGCATATCCTCCAACACCTGAATAGTCCTATCAGACTGATCATCTGTCTTAGGATGAAAAGTTATGCTCATATCAAGGTGAGTACCCAACTCACTCAAGATAGTACTCCAAAAATCTGAGGTAAACTGAGAAACTCTATCAAATACAATAGAAACAGGGAAACCATGCAAATGAACAATCTCCTAATGTAGATCTTGGCCAACTTCTCCGCATTGTAATTCACCTTCACATGTATGAAATACGCTGATTTATTCAATCGATCTACAATCACCCAAACAGAGTCAAACTTTGCAAAGGTCGGGGGTAGGCCAATAATGAAATCCATGGTGATCTACTCCCACTTCCACTCGGGAATGGGCATCCTCTTCATCGTACCACCCGATCGCTGATGCTCATACTTCACGTGTTGGCAATTCAAACACTTAGCCACAAACTCAACAATATCCTTATTCATACCACCCCACCAGTAATGCTACTTTAGGTCATGATACATTTTGGCTGCCCCTGGGTGAATGGAATATCAAGAACAACGAGCCTCTTCCAAGATCAATCTAACCCATCCACGAACTCCCAACACACAAACTCGGCAACTAATCCTCAAAACACCATCAAAATCAAGAGATGCCGCTTTTGCCTCGTTACTCAACACCCTATAATGAATCACCCTCAATCAATCATCATCAAACTGATGAGCTAGAATCTACTCCATTAAAGAAGATCTAGCCTCAACAAAGGCCAACACATGCTCGGGTGTTGAAATATCAAGCCTAACCAACTGGTTAGCTAAGGACTGAACCTCCAAGGCTAAAGGTTGCTCCTGAGTCAAAAGATGAGCTAAATTCCCCATACTCGTTGCCTTCTCACTCAAGGCATCCACAACCATATTTGCCTTGCCCGAATGATAAATAATAGTGAGATCATAGTCCTTAAGCAACTCAAGCCAACGTTGTTGTCTCATATTAAGAACTTGCTCAGTGAAGAAGTACAGTAGGCTATGGTGATCTAAAAAAATCTCACAATGGATCCCATACAAGTAATGTCGCCATAACTTCAACACAAAGACAACTGCCACCAACTCCAAGTCATGGGTAGGGTAATTCTTTTCATGAGTCTTCACCTGTCGAGAAGCATAAGTAATTACATTACTCTCCTGCATCAATACACTATCCAAACCAACACCGAAAGCATAATAAAATACGGTAAAGTCTATGCCCTCATTGGGCAAGGTCAAGATAGTGGTCGAAGTCAACAACTCCTTGAGTTTTTGAAAGCTCTCCTCACAAGCATCCGACCACTGAAATATAATATTTTTCTGAGTCAACCTTCTCAAAGGAGCCGCAATAGAAGATAAACTCTGCACAAAGCGTCGATAATACCCTATTAGTCTAATAAAGCTCTAGATCTTGATGGGACAAATGGGCCTACCCCAATCACGAACAGTCGCTACCTAGGTTGGCTCAACCATAAAGCCATCCTTGGTCACTACATGACCCAAGAAGGAAGTAAAATCCAACCAGAACTTGTACTTGGAGAATTTGGCATATAACTTCTCATCTTACAATCTCTGAAGTACTGCTCTCAAGTGTTTCATATTGTCATCCTCATTCTTGGAATAAACCAAGATATCATCTATAAATATAATCACAATGGAGTCAAGATACGGTTAAAATACTCGGTTCATCAATTCCATGAACGTTGTTGGGGCATTGGTTAGTCCTAATGACATGACCAAAAATTCATAGTGACCATATCGAGTCCGAAAAGCTATCTTCAAAATGTTTGAAGCTCTAATCTTAAACTGGTTGTACCCGGATCTCAAGTCAATCTTAAAAAACACCGAAACTCCTCGAAGCTGGTCAAATAGATCATCAATGCGAGGAGATAATACTTATTCTTGATTGTCAAGTTAATACACATGTGAATAGATCTATCTTTCTTCTTCACAAATAAGACAGGAGCACCCCAAGGGGTTACGCTAGGTCTTGTGAACGCCTTACCCAATATATCCTGTAATCGCTCCTTCAATTCCTTCAACTCAGCCAGGGCCATCCTATAAAGAGGAATGGAAATGGGATTGGTGTCTGGCTCAACATCAATAGCAAAGTCAATATCATGGTCCGAAGGCATACCAGGCAAGTCTGTAGGAAATACATCCTTGAACTCGCTAACAACCTGAACAGAATCCAAAGGAGGCGGTGAAGCAATACCAATATGGAGAACATAAGACAAATAATATAGACACCCCTTTTCTACCATGCGACAAACATGTAGAAAAGATATAACTCCCTTCAAACCCGAACTAGGTGTACCCTTCCAAGCTAACCTTGGCACACCCAGAGTAGCTAAAGTCACGATCTTAGAGAAACCATCCAAAATAGCACAATAGGGAGCTACATAATCCATACTCAAGATAATATCATAATCAACCATATCTAGGATAATCAGGTCTACCCAGGTCTCATGCCCCGCAACAATCACTACATAAGATCGGTACACCCAATCCACCACTAAAGAATATCCTACTGGTGTAGAAATATGAAGAGACACAGCAGTAGGCTCATATAAAGTATCAAAACTAGTAGCAAAGTATGTAGACACATAGGAGAATATAGACCCAGGGTCAAATAACAAGGAAGAAGAATGATGGCAAACTAGGACAATACTTGCTGGGTAGGACCCAATGCACGCCAACGATAGTCCCTTGCATAATGACCAATCTTCTGACATACAAAACACTCTCTACTACCTGCATCATGTTGAGAAAGCCCAGACGATCCAAAATATCTACCCTGACTCAAAGAACTGAAACTAGAGCCTCTATACACATAACCTGATCCTTGGCCACCTGAAGCTGCAAAAACCACAGACCTACAACTCAAACTCTATACAGCTTCCTGAATTGGTCTACCATGATAATCGTGATCACCTCTACCAGAGAAACTCCTACCTTGGGTCACATGTCCACTTAACTCACCCTGATGACAGTTCATCTTGGTACCACCACAACTCTAAGTACCATAATAAAATGACTCAAGCATCTTGGTATGCTCAACTATACTCTAGAAAGAAGCCCCTAACACAACTATCGAAGATGTATCCAACTGATAAAAGTTTGTCAAATCCTTGACAAACTTTCTAATCCTCTTAGGCTCGATGGAGATACTGGCAGTGGAATATTTGGATAGTGAATGAAAGCATGCCTTATACTCAACAATATATATGGAGCCCTATGATGTGTCGTGGTTTCATGGCACTTTCGATGCTTAAAATAAAGAAAATATGCAATAACTTGGGTATGTTTGGTTGGTATGATGTGTTTTCTGTTCTATATTACAGAAGAATAGGTTTTTGGAGGCAAAATGGATGAAAGGAAGAATCATGCTCGAGAATGAAGTATCTGAAGACGAAAGAACAAAGTCCTGCACCAGAGAAGTGACTCACAGCAGGACCCACGTCACGTGGGTTGACCTACATAGCGTAGGTCGGTGTCGTAGGTCGACTCCTGCAATTATGTGAAGTAGCCTGATTTCCACGGTAGGACCCATGTGGAGTGGGTCAACCCACGTGGCGTGGGTCAACCCATGTGGCATGGGTCAACCTACGTGGGTCAACCTACGTGGCGTGGGTTGGTACCGTGGAAAAGTGCCGACTCTGTTTTCCTGTTTTGTTTAGGATAGGATTCACCTTGTATCTATAAATACCCTTTTATTTTCCTATGTTTGAGAGTTAGTCACTACATTATTTTAGTTTGTTATTTCATTATTTTGAGGATAAAAAACACACTATTGGTTTTGTAATCAAAAACCCTAGATTCGAGTTTTTATTGATATTGAGATTTCAGAGTTTTCTTTTTATTGTGAGTTTACAATTATGTTTTCATTATTGAATTCTTCTTGTGTTCTTGCAATCATGAGTAGCTAAACCCATCAACTAGGGTTGTGTGAACTATGAGGAATTAATGAAACGGGTTAAGTGCAAAGCAATTCTGAACCGTTGTGAATGCATATATTGTTATTACCTTCATTATAATTGATCTTCTAACGGTTGCAAATGTTAGAAACTCACCTGTATTCTAGACTTGCTCGAGAGAGAGGTAGATATTGGAAAAAGGGAATAACAACAGAGATTTAAAGCTATCAACCTTCATCTAATAACTTGAGCCATAACAGGGATAGTTATCTGAGATCCAGGACAAAGGTTAGTAGTACGACACTCGGAGACCGAGAGGAGAATAGTGAAATTCATCTAACCAAGGTCGAGAGACGTTTAGATGAACATATCTTGTTAGATTTTGTATGTAGTGCAGTGGGACAGTTTTGCCAGCACAAGTAATAATGGAGTTAAGGAATCATTGGGGATCACAGTCCTAGTGTATTTCTCATATTGATTACAAATCCAAAAATCAACAATCATTATTATTACTATTTGCTTACAAAAAACCCCTAGTTTTACTTACTTGCCAATTATTCGGACTAGCATTCGACATAATTTTGTCCTATTCCCTGTGGGAATGACCCCGACCTAGTTGGGTTCTATATTTGATACATCAACCGCATTATACTTTTCTGGAGCTATATTTTGGGCGACATCACCCTACTCCAAGTGATCAAACTCATCTCTCATCTGATCCCTCAAACTGTAAGTCACAAATCTCTCTAGAAAAGCCTCAGAAAACTTGGTCCAAGTCATAATAGATGAACCTAATGGTCTACAACTAGAAAGAGACCTCCACCACTATCTAGAAATATCAGTCAACTGATAAGTTGTATAAGCAACACCATGGGTCTCAAGGGATCCGAGGTTATGCAACCTCTCCTGACAGTTAAGCAAAAACTCATAGGCGTCCTCTCCAATATCGCCACTAAACTTGGGAGGAGCCAAGCGAATGAACCTCTCAAACCTCTTTTGATCATCAGAAGAAATCACAGGACCCAGAGTAACAGGAGGAACAGAAAGTCTAGTTGGCAGAAAATCAACACGTGGGGGGTACCATAAAAAATGGTTGTACCTCTGAAGTTGCAAAACCATAAGTAGAAGCATGCCTTGGCGGCTGAATGCCTTTTGGAGTCTGAGAAATACCTGGCACACCCAAAGGAACACCAGTTTGGAGAAAACCATCCAATCGACTCAAGAAATGAATCAATAAATCCTGTAACACCGGGGTATCAACTAAACCTTGTAGGACCTGAGCTGGCCCTGCATCCTCTGTCAAAAAAATCATCCTCAACATAGTCAACCTCAGACTCGGGAGAGGCCACCCTAGCATATCCTCTATCTGGGGCAGATCCTCGTGCTCATCCTCTACCTCTAGGTCAGAACGACCCCTAACTTACCCCCTAATTGGGGCTCCGACAGTGGGTTCAGGCTAAACATCTCTAATATCTCTAGACCTAGTGCTCCAATATCAATTTGTCATGATCAAAAAGTTGAGGTCATAAGGGCACCTACCTCGATCCAGCCTTGGTAGATAAGCCAAATACCCAAAAAAGGAAAACTTAATTATAAACTAAAAAGATAAAAATAAGACTTCTAGTACCTAGTACCTCGATAATACAGCTACCACAAGATATTTACCATCGCGGGTAGCACTCAAACTGGGATCTGTACCAAAAGGGCATAGAAGTAGGAGTGAGTACGGTCCACTTGTACTCAGTAGTTATCATAGGTTGACTGAGCAAAGTAGAAAACAAAAGCAAGTAAAAGATACTATGAGCAAGTCACCTACATACAGAAAAAGTTCTCAAATGGTAGCTCACACCCTCTCCATTAACAATTCTATAATATAAAGTAAAAAGGGAATTTACACACAAATATACATATAGAAACTAAGTATATGGAAACAAACACATAGAAGGACTACAAATGATGCAATGCAATACAATGATGGTGGGATATTTCGTATACACCTTTCGAGCCTCAGCTCTTCCAAGATAGGACCCAGGACCTAGGACCCATGAAGGGTTCGCAACCCGTATAATTTATCAAATCTCAAGTCAACCTTACTGGCAAATGACCTCGCCCTAGGTTTTCTAGAATATCATAACCAACCTTGCCATCAAATGACCTCGGTCAAGGTTTTTTCAAAAGTATTTCACTTTCTTTTAAAATTAATGTTTCTCAGTAGTACTCATATCCTATGAATATGATATAGATGAAATAAGGATGTAATGCTCGCAATCAATCAGTATGAAGATGATAATCAATTCAATACAGGTATCAATGAGCTCAGAATCAACTCAAATGCCAATAATTCATGACATAAGCCATTGCTCGGCAACACTAAGATAAATAGTCAGGTAAGACGTCAAAAATATCATATCAAATCCCTCACTTAGGTATCACTATCATGATAGAGGCAAATGATGCTCAAATAAAGCATATAAGATATATTCAAGCCCTTGCACGGGCATCGCAACAATAATAATGGCAATTTATAAGACCTATGATGTCAAACAAATCCCTCATTCGGGCATCACCACTAATAGATCTATCAAGTCATCAACAATATGCAAATAAGCCCCCTCGTAGGTAACACGAATACAATTATAATCTCAAAATATGATTCCCCCCTCTAAATACCCAACTCATAGCATGCTTTACATGTTCGTTAGCTACCCAGTCCAGTCTGAAGGAAGTTAAGCCATAACCTACCTTGAAGAGTCAAAAATCAAAGTGCAGATCCTTCAATGTGGATCCTTCCCCATTAGAATGGTCTCAAAACAAGTTAAAACAATCAAAAACATCATCTACATGTCAAAAGAAAGCCAATGATACCCATATCGACTATATTTAAAATGGGTCCTAAATGGGTTCAAAAAATAGGTTCAAAATTGAAAGAGGTAAAACCAAATTTTTATTTTAGAAATATGTTCTCCATATCCATAAGAGTATACAGCTTAAAACCCATGAAAAAATAAGTTGAAATTGATCTTCAAATTGATGAAAAACCATCTTAAAAGTTCACCGGAAAAACCCCTAATTTCTAGTTTGAAAACAAGATTTAAAGGTGCTTTTTTTTATGATATAATCATAAGGAGTTAATGGAAATAATAGTTTGGAGCTTACTCAAGCACAAATGGTGCAGAAAACCCTAAAAATTGCTCTTTCTAGAAGCTCCAAGGTCTAAAAATGGTAAAAATTGCAAAAATGGGGTATTTATACTATTCTATGAACACTGCCTCGTGATCATGGACCCCACCTAGCGATCGCGAGGGTCAAAATTTGGCTGGCCATTTAATTGGCCTTTGCGCTCACAGTCAGGCCTCCACATTCGCGAAGGCTGACGATTTGGACCCATCGCATTCACGAGGAAGGAGGAAACCCAACCTGGACACGGCAAGCCTTTGTGATAGTAGCCACCACCTCATAATTGCGATGAAGGACATCATCCCTCTCTGTAATAACTAAAGCTTCTCTCTGTGCAGTATAAAAAAAAGAATATAATAACTATAGCTGCTCTTTGTGCATTGTGGCAACATAATTAATGGGAATCAAGGGGAGAGAAGCCTCAATAATTTCAGGTTTCACAAAGTACAATTACTAATATTCAAGGTAACCCTATTTTTTCCTAGAATTTAAAATTTTAGAATTTTCTATGAAGGAAGTAAAAAATCATTAATGTTCCATCTTAGAATGTGTTGGTTGGGCATGAGATAATTCTTGATAGGGAGCGCTACCCCCGAATGGGCTCTACTAGGAATGATTCAAATTAGTCGGGCTCAAAAGTGGGCTCTGGATACCGGGTGAGAAAACAAAATAAAGATGTAGGCTTACAATACTATACAGGAATTTCAAATACTTATAGTATTCAAGTTACTCCCTCTATCCCAATTTATATGACTCATTTTCCTTTTTAGTCAGTACCAAAAAGAATGACACATTTCTACCTTTAGTAACATTTTAGCTTTAAAATGTCCACTTTATCCTTAATGAAATGATTTATAGCCACACAAATATCGATGACTTATATTAGACCATAAATTTCAAAAGTCTTTCTTCTTTCTTAAACTTTGTGTCGAGTCAAACTATCTCACATAAATTGGGATAGAGGAATTAATAAATTGACTTGACACACATGTACAGAGCACGTACACTAAACTAAACTATTATTATAGTAAAAGTGAGAAATTCCAAAGTGTAAAGTTTGATTACCATTTTACCCCTTCATTAATTAAAATATTATAAAGTATCTGATTAATTAAATAGTAAATAGTAAACATATCGTATTATACTATACTAATACTAAATACTAAAAATGAGAAGATGTAAAGTCAAAAGTTGAAAGACGACAAGAAGGCATTGTTCTCCAGTAGTTGATTCACATCCCCTCAATCAATAGTAATATTTATACCGTTTTGTTTTTATTATTGTTAATGTTATAATTATTATATTGACATTATAGTTTATGCCTCAATGGGGTTTAATGGAATGAGAATATAGATGTACGACTTATTTGCAGGTTTAATACTTGAGTAATTACTCACACTATTACAACTATATTCAGTTTCCACAGGACCCTTCATCATTTGCACTAATTCTTTTCTCTTTTTTTGGAAAATTATTGACTCGATGTCCTTTTATTAAATAATCCAAATCCAACCGGACTCAAAGTTAGCCCAAAACAAAAAATAAAAGCATCAAATTTTTACAACAAAATCCGACCCATAAGTGACCGAGTTCAGGTGATAAAAACATGCCACTACAATGTAGGGTTTCCTAATTTCCTCCTTTTATCTATCTTTTCCATTTCCATAGTAAGGAAGTCATCATTATCCTTTCTAAACACATGTTTCAAGCTCTTTTTGCTCTGGGTGGTCATTTTCCTTCATCATCAATGGAGCTCTTGCATTGTTCTCAGCTTGATGAAGTAAAATCTGTCTTTCTTTATGCTTTTTCCTTAATGAAGATGGCAACCATTGATTTTATAAATCCTTCACTCTTTTCAGGTGTGTAATTCAGTGGAGGTCCAAGAGTTTAATTGAAACTCAAAAGAGGGTTAGAACCCTGTATTCTAGCTCCAAGCTCCATGTAAGCCTCTTGACTTTTATTAACCTTTGTTTTTCTTTTTACACACACTGATTTTTGTTTTTCTTTAGTTGAAGCCGAAAAGGAAAAAACCATGTCTCTCTCATTCTTCTTTCTTTTGGGCTCTTAGTTGGATATATGCTTTGACTTATAGATCTGGCTCCAAAACCCTCGCTTTTTACCAGCAACCTTTTTATTAGCTAACATATATTAGCTAGGCTAGGTAGAATTCTCACAGTTATTTTTCTCATAAGGTAATCATATATTACTTTGTAAATATAATAACTGTGAGACACTGTAACTTTTAATCTCAGTCTTGTCATGCTTGGTTATTATTGTTGATAGTTTTCCTTGTTATAATTTTGATTGATGGTATTTGCATGTTTTCCATATTTAAAATCTTCCTTCCCATGCAAGGTAGCTGACTAAATGATTGAAACTGTTGCATTCTTGAAAGGTTGATTGTTGTGTTTGTGATATAGTCAGCTAGTTGGTTAGCTTCCCTGAAAATGTGATTGATGTGTATGTTTAAATGCCTCATTAATTTCCTAACATCTTCAATTCTCTCTATTATCTCCCAAGGTACACTTCATTCCTCAATAATCATCTTCTTGAGACTTAATGAATCAGTCTCAAAGATGATGTTGTTGAACTCTTTTTGTCTGCAATACAGTAAAGCCTTCCAAATAGCCATTGATGCTGCCTCCATGTTAGTAACAATTTCTATGTCTTGTGCTTCAACATATATTAGATCTCCATTGATTTCTCTAACACAAAAATCATAGAAATGTTGTCCTGAATTTCCTTTACTGGCCCCATCAATATCACTTCACTCATCCATTTTCTGGCAGCATCAACTTCACTATGTGATAGTGAAGTGTAGGTCTATAATGTTGAAGTATATCAAACATCCCTTTCCAATGATAAGGAATTCCTCTCAATCATGGGTATTGCACTCTTATGAGTTGGGGCACTATCTGTTGACACTGATGGTGTATTTCGTTGAAAGATATTTCCTTCTCATGTCTTCTTGCATTCCTCCTCATCCACAATTCCCACATTATTATTGCAAGTACGGCCCTTAGAATGTGTTGTAGCTTTGGATTTATCTTGTATCCCACCATTTGAAAATAGGTTGCTGCAAATTCAACCCTTCAATACCAAAACCTGCATAAGAAGCAAACTATTTTCATAGCCTTTGGGCTATGGAAGATGTTAGTAATAAATGTAGTATGGTTTCCTTTTTCTAGGCTTCATAACAATAATATCTGGACACAATTTGCATCTTAATTCTTCAAAGATTGTCATCAATAGCAATTTTTTTTGTCCAAACCTTCCATAAGAAGAATGAAATCTTAAAAGGAAGACTTTTATCCATATGTTCTTTATCTGGACCAGCTCCTACTTCATGTACCTCAAGTTTTGATATGCTGATTTTATTGTAAACTCCCATTTTGTATACATTCCCCATCCATCAAGCTTTATCAATTGTCCCACTTACCAGACTAGAACTAATGTTTTCCACAATGCGAGCAGTCATTTTTGAAGAAATACATCCCAACAATTTTTCCAAATTTCATGCTCCATCAATTATGAACTCATTTACCTCTATTTCCTCTTCCCCTACCAAATCTCCTTCTGTAATATATAGTGCTCCTTGTTTTTTAAGTTATCAAATCAAAAACTTGAACTTTTAGACTTAACTTGTCGCCAGATATCATGCTCCACCTCATCCCTTATTGCTAGCATTTTCCTACATACATGTGATGCCCCTGAATTTTTAGTAATGAAAGGATGGAATTTTTGCAATACTTATTCCACATGTAATTACTCCAAAGGGAAGAGGTGAATACTCTGAAATTCCACAATAATTTATCAAATAATGCCTTAGCTACATCATGCAGAGATCTCAGACCAAGACCCCTTCCTTCTTAGGATAACACATCCCCTTTCATGCACCGAAGAGGTTATCATGCATATATAAATACATAAAAATAATTTTAATTTCATCCATATATAAATAGTATAATTATCCACCGAAGAGGTTATCAGGCACCCCAACCTCCAAATTCAGGATAGAAAATTCAGCTTCTAAATACAGAACTAATTGAAAAAGCTTTAATAAAGTGCTTTTTATTAAATTCAAAAGAGTAAAACATGAAAAACACATCCTAAGTTCAAGTAGGGAACTCACTTTAGATATGTTTTTTATGTTTCACACTTTTGAATTTATCTGTCCAAATCTCAAAGTATGTACTAGGTTCAAAAAATCGTCTATATATGTCGTAGACTTTTCTTTTTTCTTACACTTTCAAAGTCCCAATATATAAAAAAAAATTCCTGAAAACAAGCCAGCAGTAATCCTCTTTGTATTTTTTTGGTCTTTTTATGCTTCACAAAATTCTCTCCTACGGAAAAAGTTTTCACACCACCATCTTCAACTAAATTTTTTTTTTTCCATTTTAGCTGCACTCCATTTTTTGTTGTCCCAAGAAAAACTCATCATCTGTAATGACCTGATTCTTGAGAATTTAATTTTTATATGAGTTGACCATTTTACCCTTTCTTGTAGTTGCTACATGTTAATTTTTTGGTGTGGAGATGGTTGACACGGTCCAGCGATCGGGATTGATTTGGAACAGTTTGTGGTTTTTACATGCTTTAAAAGTCCTATAGTTGACTTTGGTTAATATTTGATGTTTCAAGTCCCGGATGGAAATTTGGATAGTTTTATTAGATCTGAAATGTTGAATTTGGGTTAGTAGAAGAGATGGTTCGAATTTGGAACCTTTATTTTGCATTGCAATCCTTCATTTGAAAAACTAATGAAATTTGCCTAAAAGGGGTCCTGGGGCTAATTTATTGAAAACGATCCTTTTTAAAAAATCCAACATTACCATTGAATCGGAAACATCAAAAATAGACTAGTATCATATATGGTTTATTTCTATGGGGTCCCAAACGAATCCTGAGGGTCCGTTCGGAGATTTAAAAGGCATCAAAATCTCAGCACTTTGTTGATATCTGGGGCATGGCAGATCCTACTTTGCGAACGCGGGCCCTTGTCCATGAACGTGGATAAGTAATTTACCCTTCATCTCGATCGCGAGGTGGTGGTCGCGATCGCGAAGAGTAAACGGGTTAGGGTCGGGTCCGTGCCTTCTTTGTGAATGCGACGAAGCTGTCGCGAATGCGAAGGCCTGACTCATCAGCCTTTGCAAATGCGAAGCCTTGGTCATGAACTCGAAGACCAAACTTTTGGCTGACTCAACATAGACCCTCGCGATCGCGAGGTGGGATCCGTGATAGTGAGGCACTATTCACAGAACAGTATCAATAACCCATTTTCTTAATTTTTTTCACCATTTTGGACCTTGAGCTTTGGATTTTGGGTGATTTTTAGGGTTTGTTCACAATTTGAGCTTGGGTAATCTCTAAACTCATATTTTCAGTATTTCTTATTGATTATGTCTTCGGAAAACACCTTTTAATATTGATTTAAAAATGGAATTTGGAGTTTTTACTGGTTAAGCTTAAAAACATTTTTTCTTCAATTTAAGCCTGTTTTTCACAAGGGTTTTCAACTGTAGACTCCTATAACCTTGGGGAATGAGTTTCTAAAATAAAATTCTAGTTTTACCACTCTTGTTTTTTAACTCATTTTTTGAGTTTGTTTTGGACCCGTCTTAAATATGGTCAATATGGGTATTGTTAGCTTCCTTTTAATGTGTATATGCTATATTTATATGTTTAAGTTGATTCCAAAACTGATAAAAAGAGGAAATCTCAGTGTTGAAGGACCTTAGGCTCGAATTTCGTCGTTTCGAGGTAGGTTATGGCTTAACTTTCTACAGACTGAGATGGGTAGTTAATGAATAAGTAAAGCATGCTATGGGTTGGGCAAAATAACTGTGGAATATATTTTTTGAGCTATTATATATTGTGTGATGCCCGAGTGGGGGCTTATATTCTGTTGTTGTTGGCTTATGATATTATATACTGCGTGATACCCGTGTGGGGGCTTTATTTGACATCATTGGCCTTATTTGTGCATTTGAATGCCTTATTTCTTAATGTGATGCCCTAGTGGGGGTTTAAGTAGATATTATAGGCCTTATTGAGCATTGTTTGCCGTTAATATGATGAAAATACCTGAATTGGGAGATAGATATGTTATTAATGATGTCCTACATGACTAATTTTTGGATGGTGCCCAATGAGATCTTGAAATCTTCAGTATTGATACATTGAGTTGATTCTGAGCTCACTTTTACATGTATTGAATATATTTTCATCTTTATATTATTTGGTTGTGAGCATTACATCCTTATTTCATACATACATATTTATGAGACACTGGTACCATTGAGAAATACTAATTTTGAAAGAAAATGAGACACTTTTGAAAATACTTAGATCGAGGGATCTGTCGGTCGGGTTGATTGAGATATGAGAAATAATTTATAGACCTTGATCCTTGAACATTAGCCGGAGAGGTGGATAGAGATTATGAGATAGGTATATGGGTTGCATACCCCCCATGGTTCATATCTTGGGAGCGTTGAGGCTCAGTAGGTGTATATAAAGAGTCATGTGATGGCTTTCAAATCATTCAACATTATCCCATATTCATTGCATTGCATTACATATGCATTCTTGTGTTGTTTTCATACTATTGGTGTGCACTTAGTTTCTGTACTTGTTTGATTATATCTATTTCTATTCGTTCTTTCTTTATATATATTAGAACTGATAGTGGAGACGGTGTGAGCTACCGTTTGGAAACTTTTCTTCTTGCAAGTGATGTGCTCATAGTATTTCTTTACTTGTCTTGTTTTCTACTTTGCTCAGTCGGCCTATGATTCCTACTAAGAATAAGTGGACCGTACTCACCCCTACAGTGCCCTTTTGGTGCAGATCTGAGTATGAGCACTACACGCAGTGGCTGAGTTCGTGCTTATAAAGTCTGAGATTTTGAGGTACTGGCATGCTCTAGGATGATAGTTAACTCCAGACCTCCTCTTATATTTTGATGTTTTTATATTACTTCAGAGACAGACTTATATATATTTCATTTCTGGTTATGGTTTCTATTAGATTCTCTTGTACTTATGACACCAGATGTTGGAAATTTATGTATTTTGTTCAGACATCCACTAAATTTTGAATATGTGTGACCTGACTTCGTTCTAGAAGTCTCATCTTGTCTTATTTCTTACTATGTTCGAATTATCCTTACTTCTTGGGATATTTGGCTTATCTACCAAGTTGGGTCAGGGTAGATGGCATCATGACCTTAACATTTAGGTCATGACAAATTGGTATTTGAGCACTAGGTTCACTGGTCTCATAAGTGTAAGAGCAGGATGTCTAGCAGAGTCTCGCGGATTGGTACATAGATGTCTATATCTATCTTTAAGAGGCTATAATATGTCTTTCAAAAAAACTTCTCTAATTTGATTCCTTGTCATGCGGGTTGTTCATACCCAATGTTCTAAACTTATATCCTACTCTTTTCTGCTCAGATAGTAAGGACTAGGTCCAGAGATGCTGGGGATACTGGGGATGTTGAGTCAGCACCCAATTTAGGAGCCCTAGTCTAAGGACGAGGCATGGGTAATGGCTGACCCAGAGGTAGAGGATGGGCATGAGGAGCTGCCCCAGTCAAAAGATGTGCTAGTAAGGCTTCTCCCAAGCTTGAGGTTATGTATGCCAGAGTTAACTATCAGACAGGGGGTGTTGGGCTAGCTCAAGTTCCACAGAGATCATTCGATACCCCAGTGCTTCAGGATTTATTGGTTTGCCTTTTGAGTCGACTGGATGGTGATCCTTTGAGTGTACTGAGTGTTCCCCAGTGCTCATGGAGTTTTTTATACTACCTATCAGTTGACGGTTGTGGCTAGAGATTGGTAGAGATGGCTTTCCAATTGTAGTTCTTTGGGTTCACCTGCTATGACTTGGACTCATTTTTCTAAGGCCTTTTTTGAGAGGTTTGTGCTGTATAGTTTAAGAGATCATATGCGGGATGAGTTTGATCACTTGGAGCAGAGCTTCATGTCTATTATCGAGTATGAGGTACGCTTTTATACCCTATCTAGATATTCAGGCGCCTGTATCTCTACAGAGCCAGAGAGGATTCAAAAGTTTGTTAAGGGGTTAGATGGTTCTTATCAGTTGGCTACTGCCTAGATAGTTATTTCAGGGGCTTCTTTTCAGAGCATTATTGAGCATGACAAGCTGACCGAGTCTATTACCTAGGCTACTCAGGAAGGCACCAAGAAAGTGCACCGTCAGGGCGAGTTTAGTGGTCGAGTCTCCTGAGGCAGAGATATCTTAACTAGAGGTTCCCATAGTTATCAAGGTAGGCCAATTCAGGCTTCTTTATAGGGAATAGGTGGTAAACCTTTAGGTTTGGTAGTTTTACATATACATGCATCAAGTCATGATAGTAGAGGTTCTAGCTTCAGTTCTTCGGACCAGGGCGGTCGTTCTAGTTCATATGTGCCCCTCAAATTGAGTCAGGCCATAAAAGATGCTTTGTATGCGATGAGGTTAGCCACTTGGCCAAGAATTATCCTCGGTATGTGTTTGGTCCTACCTAGTATGGTTCTCAGCTCAGTTTTGCCCTACTCCTATATATGCAGTCAGAGGTGGTTCACAGAGTGGTAGGGGTGGTGCTCGAGGTAGAGGTAAGGGAGCTTGTGGCAGTGGTCACGGGGTTGCTCAGTCCGAGAGCAGACATGGATAGTGTTATGTTGTACCTGGGAGACCCGAGGCAAAGGCCTCTAATACGGTTATTACAGGTATCATCCCATTTTGTTATAGATCTACTTTCGTATTATTTGACCTTGGTTTTACATTTTCCTATGTGTCTACATATTTTACTTCTGGTTTTGGTGATGTATGTAAGCCCCTTGTTATGCCTCTTTATGTAGCTACTCCTATAGGAGATTCTTTAGTAGTGGATCAGGTGTATCGATCTTGTATAGTTACCTTTATGGGGTGTGAGACTTGGATATACTTGATTATCCTAGACATGGTTGATTTTGATGTTATGTTGAGTATGGATTGGTTAGTTCCCTATCATGCTAGATAAGATTGTTATACCAAGACTGTGACCTTAGCTACGTCGGGTGTGCCAAGGTTAGCTTGGAAGGGTACGCTTAATTCAGGTCCTAAGAAAGTCATATATTTTCTACATGCAAGAGGGTGCTTGTCTTATTTGGCTTATGTATGTGATACTAGTGTTGCCTTATCGCCTTCTATGGATTCTATTTGGGTTATTTGTGAGTTCATAGATGTGTTTTCTATGAATTTTCCTGGTATGCCTCTGAATCGTGATATTGACTTTGCTATTGATATGGATCCAGGCACCAAGCCTATTTCTATTCCTTCTTATAGGATGTCCCCAACTAAGTTAAAGAAAATAAAAGAGCAATTATAGGATTTATTGAGTAAGGGATTTATTAGATCGAGTGTATCTCCTTGGGGTGCTCCTGTCTTATTTGTGAAGAAGAAGGATGGTTATATGCGTATGTGTATTAACTATCGGCAACTGAACAAAGTGACGGTTAAGAACAAGCATCCTCTTCCTTGCATTGATGATTTGCTTGACCAGCTTTAGGGTGCTTTCATGTTTTCTAAGATTGGTCTGAGATTCGGGTATCACTAATTGAGGATTAGAGCTTTGGATGTCCCAAAGATGACTTTTTAGACTTGATACGGTCATTATAAGTTCTTGGTCATGTCTTTTGGGTTGACCAATGCCCCACCAGCATTCATGGAGTTGATGAATCGGGTATTTTGACCTTATCTCGACTCCTTTAGTGATTGTATTTATAGATGATATCTTGGTGTATTCTAAGAATGAGGCTGATCATGTGAGACACTTGAGGACTACACTTTAGAGATTGAGTGATGTGAAGTTGTATGCTAGGTTCTCTAAGTGTGATTTTTGGTTGGATTCTATCTCATTCTTGGGTCATGTGGTGACCAAGGATGGTATTATGGTTGATCCGACCAAGATTGCGGTGATTTGTTATAGGGCTAGGCCCATTAGTCCTATCGAGATTTAGAGTTTTGTTGGCTTGGTAGGTTATTATTAATGTTTTGTAGAGGGTTTCTTGTTATTGCAGTTCCTTTGACCAAGTTGACTCGAAAGAAGATGGTTTTTCAGTGGTCAGATGCGTGTGAGAAGAGTGTTCAAAAGCTCAAGGAGTTGTTGACTTCAGCTCCTATCTTGACCTTACCCAAGGAAGGCGTGGGTATTACCGAGTTTTGTAATGCTTCTGGTGTTGTATTGGGTGCAGTGTTGATGTAGGAGGGTAAGGTAATTGCTTATGTTTCTCGTCAGTTGAAGCCTCATAAGAAGAATTACCCTACTAATGATTTGGAGCTGGCTGCGGTTGTGTTTGTGTTAAAATTATGGAGGCATTACTTGTATAGAGTTCGTTGTGATATTTTCTCGAAACATCATAGCCTTCAGTACTTTCTCACCCAGCGAGATCTTAATAGGAGACAGTGGTGTTGGCTTGAGTTGCTTAAGGATTCTGATCTCACTATTCTTCATCATCCAAGTAAGGCTAATGTAGTTGTGGATGCCTTGAATGGGAAGACTACTAGTATGGGAAGTTTAGCTCATCTCTTGACTCAGGAGAGGCCTTTAGCCTTGCAGGTTCAGTCTCTAGCTAACCAGATGGTTAGGCTTGATATTTCGACACCCAGATATGTTTTAGCTTTTATGGATGCTAGATTTTCTTTGATGGAGCAGATTCAAGCTCAACAGTTTGATGATGATAGCTTGAGGGTGATTTGAGATAAGGTGGTGAGTGGTGAGGCTAAGGCTGCATATCTTGATTCCGATGGTGTTTTGAGGATTAGTGGTCGAGTTTGTGTGCTGAGAGTTAGTGGATGGGTGAGATTGATTTTGGAGGAGGCGCATTGTTCCAGATATTCTATTCACCTAGAGGTGACTAAGATGTATCGTAATTTGAAGCAACATTACTAGTGGGGTGGTATAAAGAAGGATGTAGCTGATTTTGTAACTCGTTGCCTGTGTTATCAGCAGGTGAAGATCGAGCATCAGAGACCGGGTCATTTTGCTTCGGAGATTACCCATTCCGGAGTGGAAGTGGGAGCGAATCACTATAGATTTTGTGAGAGGGTTGAGTCATACTTCTCGTGGGTCCGATAGCATTTGGGTCATCATGGTCGATTGATTAAATTGGCCTATTTCATTCCTATTCATATTTCTTTCAGTGCAGAGAGATTGGTTCGTATCTATGTTCGATAGATAGTTTGCCTTCATGGAGTACCAGTGTTTATTATCTCCGATAGAGGTTTAGTATTCACTTCTAGTTTTAGGAGGAGTTGGGTACTCTGGTTGACCTTAGCATAGCTTTCAACCCCCAGACCGACGGTCTGTCCGAGCAGACTATTCAAGTTTTAGAGAATATGCTATGCGCGTGTGTTATGGACATTGGAGGTCAGTGGGAGCAGCATTTAGCCTTGGCATAGTTTGCTTATAATAATAGTTACCATTCGAGTATTGAGATGGCACCTTTTGAGGCATTGTATAGTAGGCATTGTCGATTTTTGATTGGTTGGTTTGAGACTTCCAAAGTTATACTCTGTGGTACTGACTTGCTTCACGAGTCTTTGGATAGAGTTCTGATGATTCAAGATAGGCTTCGGGCAGTCTAGAGTAGGCAAAAGAGTTATATGGACCGCAAGTTTTGTGCTTTGAAGTTTGGGATTAGTGATCGAGTCTTCCATCGTGTGTCTCCCATGAAGAGCGTGATGAGGTTTGAAAAGAGGGGTAAGCTTAGCCCGAGGTACATTGGACCTTTTGAGATTCTTTGGACAGTTGGGGAGGTTGCTTATGAGTTGGCCTTACCTCTAAATTTTTTAGCCGTCCATCCAATCTTTCATGTATCTATGCTTTGGCGCCATATTCCGAATGAGTCTCATGTACTTTGTTGGGATTTAATTTAGTTGGATGAGAGGTAGACCTTTGTTGACACGCCAGTTTCCATTTTTGCTAAGGATGTTAGACGGTTGCATTCTAAAGATATTCATGTGGTCAAGGTTCAGTGGAGACATCGTTCCGTTGAGAAGGCTACTTAGGAGGTCGAATCCGATATGCATAGTAGTTACCCCCAGCCCTTCACCGATTCAGGTATTTCTTTGCTTTTTAGTATGAGGACAAACTAGAGTCTTAGTGGTGGATATTGTAATAACCTGATTCTTGAGACTTTTTTTTATGTGAGTTGACCATTTTACCCTTTCCCGTAGTTGCTACATATTGATTTTAGGATGTGGGGATGATTGGCACAGTCCCCAATGCGATCGGGAATGATTTAGAAGAGTTTATGGTTTTAGAGGCTTGAAAAGTCCTATAGTTGACTTGGTCAACATTTGATGTTTCGAGTCCCGGATGGCAATTTGGACAGTTTTATTAGATCCTAAATATCAAATTTGAGTTACTAGCAGGGAAGGTTCGGATTCGGAACCTTTATTTTGCATTTTGACCCTTTGTTTGAAAAATTAATGAAATTTGCCTAAGAGGGTCCTGGGGGGCTAATTTATTGAAAACGATCCTTTTTCGACAATACGACATTGCCATTGAGTTTGAAACATCAAAAATAGCCTGGTAGCATATATGGTTTATTTTTGTGGGGTCCCAAATGAATCTCGAGGTCCGTTTAGAGATTTCGAAGGCATGCAAAACTCAGCACTTGCTGATATTTGATGCATGCCAGATCCTTCTTCCCAAACACGGGCCCCTAGCCGCGAATGTTGAAAAGGAATTTTCCCTTCATCGCTATTTCAAGGTGGTGGCCGCGATTACGAAGAGTAATCGGGTTAAGGTCGGGTCCGTTCATTCTTCGCAAATGCAACGAGGCTGTTGCGAATGCGAAGGCCTAACTCATCAGCCTTTGCGAACGTGAAGCCTTGGCCGCGAATGCAAAGGCCAAACTTTTGGCCGAGTCAGGTTGATCCTCTCGATCGCGAGGCACTATTCACAAAACAGTAAATATACCCCATTTTCACAATTTTTTCACCATTTTTGGACCTTGAGCTTTGGATTTTGGGCCATTTTTAGGGTTTCTTCACCATTTGGCTTGGGTAAGCTCTAAACTCATCTTTTCACTATTTCTTATTGATTATGTCTACAAAAAATACTTTTAATCTTGATTTCAAAATAGAATTTTGGGGGTTTTACCGGTTAAGCTTAAAATGGTTTTTCTTTGATTTAAGCCTTATTTTTAACTTTCGTTTTTGCATGAAATTGAGTTTCTAAAATAAAATTCCAATTTTACCCCTCTCGATTTTAGAGTCCTCTTTGGATCCATCTTAAATATGGTCAATATGGATATTGCTAGCTTCTTTTTAATGCATGCATGCTATATTTGTATGTTTTAGTTGATTCCGAGACTGTTAGAAAGAGGAAAGCTCCGTGTTGAAGGACTTTAGGCTCGGATTTTGTCGTTTCGAGGTAGGTTATGGCTTAACTTTCTTCAGACTGGGATGGGTAGTTAATGAATAAGTAAAGCATGCTATGAGTTGGGGAAAATAACTATGGGATATGTTTTCTAAGCTATTATATATTGCATGATGCCCGAGTAGGGGCTTATATTTTATTGTTGTTGGCTTATGATATTATATACTGTGTGATGCCCATGCGGGGGCTTTATTTGACATCATTGGCCTTATTTGTGCATTTGAATGCCTTATTTCTTAATGTGATGCCCGAGTAAGGGCTTGAGTAGATATTATAGGCCTTATTAAGCATTATTTGCCTTTAATATGATGGAAATACCTGAATTGGGAGTTTGATATGATATTAACGATGTCCTACATGACTAATTTTCCGATGGTGCCCAATAAGATATTGAGAACTTGAGTATTAATACACTGAGTTGATTCTGAGCTCACTTTTACATGTATTGAATGGATTATCATCTTCGTACTGTTTGATTGTGAGCATTACATCCTCATTTCATACATACATATTCATGAGATACTGGCACCACTGAGAACTACTGATTTTGAAAGAAAATGAGACACTTTTGAAAATGCCTCGACCGAGGGATGTGTTGATCGGGTTGATTGAGATATGAGAAACACTTTATATACCTTAATCCGTGAACATTAGCAGGAGAGATGAATTAAGATTATGAGATAGGTAAACGGGGTTGCGAACCCCCCATGGGTCCTATCTTGGGAGCGTTGAGGCTCAAAAGGTGTATACAGAAAGTCATGTGATGGCTTTCAAATCATTCATCATTATCCCATCTTGATTGCATTGCATGGCATACGAATTCTTGTGTTGTTTTCATACTCTTGGTTTGCACTTAGTTTCTATACTTGTTTGATTGTATCTGTTTCTACTCGTTCTTTCTTTATATATATATATATATATATATATATATATATTAGAACAGATAGTGGAGACGGTGTGAGCTACCATTTGGGAACTTTTATGTTTGCAGGTGACGTGCTTATAGTATTTCTTTACTTGTTTTATTTTCTGCTTTGCTCAGTAGGCCTATGATTCCTAACGACTACAAGTGAACCGTACTCACTCATATTGTGCCCTTTCGATGCAGATCCAAGTACGAGCACTACACACGGTGGTTGAGTTCGTGCTTACAGAGTCTAAGATTTCGAGGTACTGGCATGCTCTAGGATGATCAGAGTTGACTCCAGACCTCCTCTTATCTTTTGATGTCTTTATATTACTTCAGAGACAGATTTATGTATATTTCAATTTCCGTTATGGTTTCTATTAGATGCTCTTGTACTTATGACACCAGATGTTGGGGTTTTATGTATTTTATTCAGACTTCCGCTAAATTTTGCATATATGTGACCTGACTTCATTCTAGAAGTCTCATCTTGTCTTATTTCTTACTATGTTCGAATTGTCCTTTCTTCTTGGGATATTTGACTTATCTACCAAGTTGGGTCAGGGTAGATGTCATCATGACCTCAACTTTTGGGTCGTGACATCATCACATCTTTGATGATGAATCCATTGAAGAAGTCATTAATTCCAGAAGTACTGTCATTCTTGAAGCAAAAATAATCAATTGAAAAAAAAAACTTCTTTTTCGTGCAAGAAATTTTAATGGGTAGTGAAAAAGTTTTCGAGAATGAGTTAGAAAATCTGAAGAAAATTTTAAGGAAGAAAATGAAGGATTGAAGGAAGGTATACAAAGATAATAACATAGCGTGTTGAGGATGTAAAGAACACGCTCTGCTATTATCTTTTTATACCTTTCTTCAATCTTCATTTTTTCTTCCTCAAAATTTTTCTTCATATTTTTAACTCATTCTTAAAAAAAAAATTCGCAATCCATTAAAATTTCTTGAAAGAAAGATAAGTCTTTTTTTTTTTACTAAGTGCCTTTCCTTCAAGAATGACAGTACTTTTGGGATTGATGACTTCTTCAATGGATCCATCATCAAAGATATGATGATGGGTTTATCTTGGAACAACAAAAAACAAAGTGCAACTTAAATGGAAAAAAATAATTTTTTTAGTTGAAAATGGTGGTGGGAAGCTTTTTTTCATGAGAGAGGATTTTGTGAAGCAGAAAAAGACAAAAAAAATATAGAGAGGATTATTGTTGGTCTGTTTTCAGGGGAAAATTATATATTGAAACTTAGGAAGTGTAAGAAGAACAAGAAAAGTCTACTACATATATAAGCAATTACTTGAACCCACTACATACCTAGGAATTTGGGCAGATAAATTCAAAAGAGTTAAACGTGAAAAACACATCTAAAGTGAGTTTCCTACCTGAACTTAGGATGTGTTTTTCACATTTTAGTCTTTTTAAATTTAATAAAAAAACACTTTATTAAAGCTTTACAGTAATTCTGTATTTTGGAACCGAATTTTCTATCCTCAATTTGGGGGTTGGGGTGCATGGTAACCTCTTAGGCAGAAAATTATATTATTTATACGTTGTTGAAATTAAAATTATTTTTATGTATGTATATATATAACAAATGTTGAACATCGATGGCTTGTTCATGTGTTTACCTTTCATATTTGAAAGAAAAAAGGCCTCAAGTTTATCCTTTTTATTCTATAGTTAAAGTGGTGAAGAGATTATTTCATATTGTACTATTTGATTCATACTTTTATTTGACTTGATTTGATGAAGAAGACTCGTGAATTTGATTGGTTATGGGAGAAGGTGTGTCAAGACCCAAATCTAGGACCATGATGATGTAACTACCTAAAATGTCATTATGGTGAATTAATGGGTAAAATTTCAGCTTAGCCTTTTCATAGACTAAATTTGTAAAATTCAGGGCTAGCCTAGTTTTGGGTGAATTTTGGGTGTTGTGTGGTCTAGAAAAATCTGGTAGTTTTTAGTGGATTAGTTGTGAGATTTGATTTGGCTTTATGTTAGATGACAAGTTTAAAAAGTCACAGAAATTTCTGGTGCGTAAAACGGGTTAGTAGAAATCCGATTATAGCAAGTTTTGTGAATAGATTAGTACGTGATGTCAAAAACTGAGAAATGTATTGTGAAATAAGCATAGCTGGGAACCAAGCCCGAGTTTCTGTCCAAGTATCGCTCCAACAAAAGAAATACCATTACAGTGGCATCGCCGCAACAAGGGAGAGGTCGCCATAGCGGAGAGATAATTTGGCCTAGATATCGTTATAGAAATAGAAAGGCCATTGTAACTGCGTCACTGCAGTGAAAAATTCATCACTGCAGCGATGATTAGGCAGTTTTAATACCTGGAGCCCAAGACTTAGTGTTTTTCATCCTAAAATGTTCAGTTCTTGACCTAAGGCTAAGGAAGGGGGATTTTCTTCATTCCTAGGGATTTTCCATTATTGAGGTAAGGTTTTTCTACCTTTCTAACTTGTAATTACTCCATTAAATCCTTATAATTGTAAGGATCATAGTAATGGTAGAAAGCATGGATTAGCCCTAGGTTGATGAACTGGTGGTGAATTGCTTTAATTCACTTATTTTTTACTCTAGGTTGTTAGAATTCACTTCCTAGCGTAGAATTCTCTCTAGGAATCATGAATTACAATGAATTTGAAGAGATTAAAAGGTAGAAAATCCTAGAATGATGAACTAGGCTTATAAGTTCATGAGTTAAAATCAATTGGTTTGGGTTTATAATGCCTAGAAGTGGGGCATATTGTTGTAATTTCTTGTTTGTAGATCAAGAGCGAGCAGAACTTGCGAGAAAGGGCAAAGCTTTGGCTAATTAGTGCATTTGGATGAGGATATAAGGTAGGTTATGATTTGAAATTAGTTGTAGACTTAATTTGACTCTATGGTTATAGTTGAGTTTGATGATTGTGATTAGCCTTCGGGCATGCTTGTAATTGTTGGTTGAGATGATATTAAAGGTTAAGCCGAAATGATTAATTTGAAGGTTTAAGTGTTGATGTATAAAACAAGAACTTGAAGTTAAAGCCTCCGTTAGATTTTTATAAAGCCTATTTTTCTAGTTTCTTGAGATGCTTTCCTTTTATATGAAAAATCATTTTTTCTACTAGTACTCAATATTTTTTTTTTAGAAAAAAAAAAGATGGGGGCTCTCAAATATGGGGGCCAAAGGCAATTGTCTTTTTTTTTAAAACATGATAGAGCCGGTCCTGGGTGGAGAAAAAATATCTGAATTAAAATTAAAAGATTAGGGAGAGAGACTGTTAAATAAAAAATTTAGATTACACGTATCAATTTTTGTGACACACCCACGGAAATGAAAATTTCTCCTTTCTCCTTACTTATAAGAGGGAATGTAGCCAATAAATTGTGTCAAAGCAGGCAAGTCAACATGCCTACTTTGGTACAATTTTATTAGCTATTCCTTCACCTCTTTATGATATCTTTTTACTTGACTATTTTATCCTTTTCATTGGAAGTTATTTACTACATGTAGAATTAGATATTTAGCTAGTAATTACAATATTAGTTATACTTTTTGGATGAGGGAATAATTAATAAAGTTTTATGAGCTATTGAACATATAATATAGCGATCGTTAAAACTAACTTCTTTCATTGATAGTGATATATTTAAAAATTACGTAAAATATTTATAAATCACAAAAAATAATGACTTAAATTTTTTTAAAGTTATATAATAATTTAGCTTACTCTTAATATTCCATCTGTTCAACATAAATTGGGACAAATTGAGTAACATATATTATTTAAAAATGATAAATCACAATAATAACCAACTTAAAATATTTTTAAAACATATAAAAAATTTGGTAGACTCTCCAAATTTCATATGTATCACACAATTGGATTAGAGGGAGTAACATATATTGGGCCCTTGCTAGCATGGGCCCTGTATCTAGTGTTAATTATATTTATAAAAAAAATTATTTTTCAAAAATGAAACATAATTTTGAAAAATAATTATTTTAAGTAGACTAACAAAGAACAAATAATAATAGTGATAAAGTTATCAAGTAAATAAATTGACTTAATGTGGGAATAAATTCTTAACGTGCTAACTATGATATTGCCGAACTATTCTCTATCGATCGTGAATCTTTTTTACCACAAATATCTTGTAATCAAGTGTAGTAATCTTCTAGAGTTATTCTCTCGAACTACCTCTAACTAACAATTTATGCTATTGAGGGATCACATCTTCACTCGTAAATTGCCCACGACTCATATCTTTACAAGTAGGCTTGAAAGCGATTTGAAAGGCTTGAAAGATGTAAGGTTAGGACAAAAAGCTTATTATATTCCAAATATAGTAGATTTTACAATAGCATTCTAACTTTTCGAAGAGAGAGCACTCGGGGCACAGACTTGCCCTTAATAACTTTATTCAATTTAAAAGGTTTGTTTTGTCATGACCTAAAACTTGAGGTCACAAGGGCACCTACCTCGACCCAACCTTGGTAGGTAAGCCAAATACCTAAAAAGGAAAGGAAAATTGAATTGTAAACTAAACAGATAAAAATGAGACTTCTAGAACGAAGTCAGGCCATAAAATATAAACATAACGGAAGTCTGAACAAAATACATAAATCCCCAAAAAATAGTGTCATAAATAGAAGAGCATTTAATACATAGTCTGGAAAATGAAATAGATGAGTCTATCTCCGGATCATAAATAAAGACAAGATGAAAATAGAAGAGGTCCGGAGTCAGCCACAAACTATGGAGCGCACCAGTACCGTGATAATCGAACTACTATGGTACGAGATCAGTCACCGCAAGTTGCACTTAAACTGGGATTTGCACCTAAATGGCATAGAAGTAGGAGTGAGTTTGGTCCACTTGTACTCATGAGGTATCATAGGCTGACTGAGCAAAGTAGAAAACAAAAGCAAGTAAAAGATACTATGAGCATGTCACCTGCATACAGAAAAAGTTCCTAAATGGTAGCTCACACCGTCTCTGCATTCTATAATAAAGTAAAAATGGAATCTACACATAAAAATACATATAGAAACTAAGTACAAGGTAACAAACACATAGAAAGAATACAAATGATGCAATGCAATGCAATGATGGTGGGATGTTTCGTATACACGTTCTGAGCCTTAGCGCTTCCAAGATAGGACCCATGGGGGGTTCACAACCCGTATACTTTCTCAAATCTCAACTCAACCTTACCGGCAAATGACCTCCGCCTAAGCTTTCCAGAATATCATAACCAACTTGGCTGGCAAATGACCTCGGCCAATGGTTTTCCAAAAGCATTTCATTTTCTTTCAAAATCAATGTTTCTTAGCAATAGCAATATCTCATGAATATGCTATAAATGAAATAAGTATGTAATGTTCGCAACCAATCAGTATGAAGATGATAGTCAATTCAAATACAGGTATAAACGAGCTCAGAATCATCTCAAATGCCAATAATTCATGACATAATCCCTTGCTCGGTAACACTCAGATAAATAGTCATGTAAGACATCAAAAATATCATATCAAATCTCTCACTCAAGTATCGCTATCATGATAGAGGCAAATAATGCTCAAATAAGGCCTATAAGATCTGTTCAAGCCCCTGCACGGGCATAACAACAATAATAATGGTAATTTAATGAAAAAATAAGGCCTATGATGTCAAAAAAAGTCCCCACTTGGGCATCACCACCAATATATCTATCAAGTCATCAATAATATGCAAATAAGCCCTCATAAGGGAAACACAATAACAATTATAATCTCAAAATATGATTTCCCTATCTAGATCCCCAACCCATGGCATGCTTTACATGTTTATTAACCACCCAGACCAGTCTGAAGGAAGTTAAGCCATAGTCTACCTTGAAGAGCCAAAAATCCAAGCCTAGACCCTTCAATACGAAGCCTTCCCCTTTTGAATGGTCTCAGAACAAGCTAAATCTCATGACCTGAGATAACCCGCTAGTTGCAACATGGTGCTTAGAGTCACAAGTGACGCCAAGCTAACCCATGGCCTGGCATGACACTAAGAACACTAAAGTACCTGATAAAAACACTGTGTAAAGCTGAATTGAATGATGAAATATTAATTAAAACCAACAACAATATTTGAGTCTAAAACCACAAAGTTGAACATCTAATTGTATTTCTGAAAACCTCTACTCAGATGAGTTGTTGGGACTAGGGGTGGGCGTTCGGTAATTCGGTTCGGTTTCGATTTATTTATTTTGGTTTTTTTGATTTTCGGTTATAGGTATGTGTGTATCGAAAACCGAACCGATTTAATTCGATTCGGTTCGGTTCGATTTCGGTTTATAAATTCGGTTTTTTCGGTTTTGGAAGAAGAAGAGGAAAAATAGAAAAAAAATAAAACGGTATTTGGAAATGGAATCGTCGTTCGATGTGAGTTTGGAATCACCACCAGTTGCGTCGTTGTTCGAGTGTTGGTGAGTTTGGAATCGCCGTTGTTCGAGTGTAGGTGAGTTTTGAATCGCCGTTGTTCGAGTGTTGGTGAGTTTTTTCGTGTGTAGTGAATTCACTGAATTAGGACTTAGGTAATTAGGTTTATGTTTTAAGTGGGTTGTTGGTGTTGGGCTTAGATTTAACTCATTTAAGTGAGTTGTTGGTGTTGTATATAAATAAATTATAAATTTCATTATATATGTATAAAAATTAAAAAAAAAAATAGAATTATATTTTAAATTTCGGTTTAACCGAAAAACCGAAATATATGGACCCTATAACCGAAAACCGAAATTATAGAAAAAATAAACCGAAACCGAACCGAAAAACCGAAAAACCGAAACCAAAAAACCGAATCAATTCGGTTCGGTCCGGTTTTTCGGTGTTTATGCCCACCCCTAGTTGGGACAAGCCTGGCTAACTCTAACTGTCTGAAAATTGAAAGGGGCATAAATGAAAAATACTGATTGTTTTGCGGGAAAAATGACTTGGTTTGAATTTGAAAATTTAGAAAAAGGTTTCAAACTCAATTTTGAACAGAGTCGCCACTTAATTTATTAAAGGTAAAATCAAGAAACCCTTTGAAAGAATCTTTAAAGATTTAAAACAGAAAAATCTTTAAAAAATAAGAAATCCGAGTAAGTGGTTCCTATTAATACTCTTGGAAGGTTGTTAAGGCACCAAGAGCATCTGCTAATTTGCGATTGTCTGGTCTGTTTGAAAACTAACTCTTTATTTAAATAACTTGGAGGAAAATGAGGCTTTGGTATAAGGTTACATGAGAAAGATACTTTTAAATGTTTAATTAGGAATCTAATTTAACCCAAAGAATTGGATAAAATGAAGAATAAAGCAAAGTCCTATTTTAGCTATAAAAATGACGAATTTGAATAAAATAGGAAACAGGAAGATCAATTCACATTTATTAAGCGGCTAAGTCAATGATGATGAGAAAAAATGACAAAATAATTAATTTGTAAAAATGGTAGCGACTTCTACGAGGGAAATCAACTAGCTTAAAGAAAAGTTAGAGTTAGAATCAATACGTGAATAAGTAAATAAATAAGGTAGATTGGACTTGGATGTGAACCCAATTCCTTTCAGAGTCGGGCCTCTTAGGTCGTTGCCAATAATGAAAATTGATTGGCCGGTTACTGCTGCTGTTGTATGTTGGATTTTAAATCCAATTTGTTCAGTCTTTCAACCCTTTGGACTGCTGTTGCACTTTCATGAAAGTTTTAACACGTTCCTTCCACCTGTATCGTCGTTCCAAAATGTAGCTAGCCTTTGGAGTTTTTATGGTGGCCGACTCGAAATGTGTTGTTGAGTTTGACTCAACAACGAGATGCAAGGATGGAAAGTTCAAATGAACTCGAACATCACATGTGACAAAGACGAGGAAAAGGAATTAGTAAGGATAACAAGAAAAATATTCAAGGCTACTTTAAACAAACAGATTACCATAAACTAAACAAATAAATAAAAAATGTTCAACTATGATCCGCTTATATAACTGTAGGGAAATTGAAATCATAAAATAAGAAAATTCAACAACTTTAATAGCAAAGATGTAACTAAACCTTAAGCATATAGTCACAGATACTCTCGACATGTCTTAGAATAGCACAAGCTTTACATTCTTCGTTTCTAGTCCTACAAACTCTCTTCTATTTTCAGAAGAAAAAAAAAAGGGGGGGGAGGGGAATCCTTAACCAGCTTTGACAAAGTCTAACAATAAAAGAAGTGAGCGTAGGGACACTCACAAGGAGTTGAATTACCCATATTAAGCATGATGGCCATATCTGCAACAAAAGCTAAATATACTCATGTAGGGAAGGGACTAGACAAACACATGCGCACCCCACTAATTTTGATATAGTGCAGCAACTTAGTGACCAAATACACAAACTCCATGGTTAAAATTGATCTTTTAGTTCAAACTAATGGAAGAAAAGGGGGGATTGTAGCTTGCAACCATTAAAACAGTACAAATTTGTCTTGAAAACAAACTACTAGAAAGGGAGGAACTTTTAAAATCAAACTCTTGAACTTGTTCAAAAAAAACCAAACCACTTCGCATGCTTGCTTATTCAATAAACTGGATAGATTTGTGAAGACGAAATAGTCAAAATATCAATCAAGCAACAACAAAAGACTGCCTTCTCAAATCGCTTTAAACTGATATAATGAATCAATAAGAAGATTCAAATACGAAGGTTTATAACATTTAAGACAAACTCAATAGCTTTAAAACAGCTTTTTCCCCTCCTCGATAAGTTCAAAAGAAATTCTACATGTCAAATAGGTCATGGAGGAATCTTAGATTAAATGCCCTTCATTTACGAACCTACTCCACTGTTCCCATTGACATTGTGAGTCGAGGGAACTTCGGAAAGGTTCTACCATACTCAAAGAAAGTAGAACAGCCAAAACAGTTCTAAAACAGAAACAAGAGGCCTTAAGCTAAAATGATGAACTAAAAGAAAGACAAAAGCAGGCAAGCATTTGATTAAAAGGAAAACAGTGACCGACGACAACAAACAACATTCAAACTAAGAGAGATAGTGAATTAAAGGATGATAATTATCACGATGAAACAATGAGCTTAAAAAGTTAAAAGAAATATGAAATTGAGACAGCAGGCTAAAGCTGAAATGAGAAACATTGAACCAAAAGGATGAAGGATACTAGTTCAACATAACAACACGATAATCTCCATTTCACTACATGAAAAGTCCTAGGGGCTTCGAGCCCTTCTACAGCACATAATCCCAGCAACATCACTACACTAATGAAAATCTACACTCTAATAAAAGAAATAACTACTATGAAAGAAAACTAAAAGAGGGAAGGTGTTTACCTTTTTTTGAGCAGCTCACCGAGACGACGAAGACTTCACCACCGCCATTCCGACTTGATCGGAAATAAAATAGAGAAAGAGAGTCAAATTATCAGGTCAGACCATTCAAGGGTCCAGTTTGCTAAAGCACTGCTTTGCACCTCAAAATTTCACTCAAATTCGTAACGACAATTCGTCAGAATGGAAAACTTTCACTAAAAATCTCTATTTTGTGGAGTTAGAGAAAAAGACTCCAGAACTCAATAGAGAATAAGGGTTTTTCCCTTTTTTTGGGTGTGAAACAATCGTCCCTTGAACAGCGAGAAGGAGGGAGTATTTATAGGTTGAGATTAGGATGAATTCTTGGTGTAAATTCGATGTAGGATGAATAGATTTCAGAAAATCCCTTAAGGGATAAGCCATGAGCTGGAACCGTACGAATTCGAGAAAAGAAAATCGAAAAAAGAAAAATTAGGGAATGGATAATACCACTGGGATCTTCTAGGAAGCTTCGCGGATTTCGTGGCTCGTGCGAGGTACGCTTCGCTGTATGGAGATGAAGGGAACAAAGTGTAGCGATGTCATTTTTGGAATCGGGTTCACGGGTTAGGGTTCTTGAGCTCTTAGAGCTGCTGATGTTATTGTTTGTTGTCGATGTTTGAAGGAGAAAAGGGAAAGGGGTTATAAGGTTGGGCTGGAGCGGGTTGTCTGGTTGGGCCTGGGTCGGGTTTAATTTAGGAGGAGGAATTAGGGGTTTGGACATAAGGCTATTTAGGAAAGAATGAGCTATTTAATAAATAGCCAATTTGATTTAGAATTAAGCCAATCCGTTAAAGACATAGCCAAATTGAGAGTCAATGGGCCAATCGAATTGCAATTGTAACCAAATTGACTTTAATTAAGGCCTATTATTAATAGATTGACTAAATTGAGTCAAAATTGAAATGAACTAGCGTCCAATTGAATCCAGAGCTTCTTGATTTAATGAAATCAAATAAATATTTTCCCAAATGCTTTATTTTAAGGTGAAATAAATTTAGACCAAGATTTTCCATGTCTAAACAAAAGACGAGTCTTGATTTAGAGCTGATTTTTGAAAAATTATTTATTTGAATAACAAAAATATACGGTCCCATACATTAAATACGGGAATGTATATAATTAGTACTCAAAATGACAAAATTTAACCTAAAAATCATTTTAGAAAATCCCTCATCCAGATGAAACAAATACTTCGAATTCATTTAAAAGCGAAGCAGCTCAAGGATTAAATTAAATAGTGGAGAAAAAAAATTAGGTGTCTATACTGATAATTAGTCCTCGAATGATAAGGACTCACCAAAGTAATGTTGTTGATGTAGTAGGAGATCATACTATGTGTGATCCAGAGGATGAATATTAGAACCTAAATTATAAGACAATACAGCGCAAAGGAAAGTATGAGGTCAGTACTTTGAATGTACTGAGCATGTAAGATTTGCACTACACTATATATGCTAAAAATGAGAAAATAAACTGAACATGGAGTGAGGAACGTAAACTGATGTAACGACCAAGTAAAGTAAACATGTAACATAATAATAATAAAATGCTAAGTAACCTGAATACAAGGATTTCTAAATCCCTAAAAGGATAAAAAAAACTGGCGTGCTGATGATGGCATATTTAAATCAAAAGTAATACTGGGTACATTAAAATATACGGATCCATTCGAATAATCAGAAATACTGAGTGCATAAATATTTTGATACAACTGAGATACTGCAAACTAGACTGAGCTGAGGGTCATACAAAAGCCACAGTCTGAGACAGTGGGAGATACTCTTAATCGACATATAACCATGTGAGCTAAACCTAGAGTTCGATGCATAATCCCCATCGAAAAGAGCCCAATATACCTTGTCAAGATATAAAGGCTGAGATGATCGGATGTGGTATAATAAACCTATGGTGACATGTAGTTCTATGACTTAGGGAATGCTACTAAAGGTCTCCGCCTAGCGGGCAGGTGAGCCTTCATCCCCTCATTCACTTGGTGCTAAGTAGTATTCCCAACTGAACATAATTGATAGCTCGATAAGATGATATATCTAGATGTCAATCTAAGATGACATATATGGATGTCAACCTATCCATAATCATGGATGCCATACCTAACTGCCATACTACTAGTGAACCTTACTTTTATAAGAAAACTGATCCACGATCATTGATGGCATTTCGGATACCATACTACTCGGGAACCTTACTTTTGGGAAAATTGTTCATAGCATTGATGACATATCTAGATGTCATGCATGTCATACGTCTTACTGATATGAGTTGAAGCTCCTGACTATGATATGAGTACATATATAGAGATATCATGTATTACTAAATTATGAGAATTGTACATTTATGGGGGACATGAGATGGCTGGAGTAAATGCATAAAAGAAACATATAAGGAATGAGATTTGGAAGAAATCTATAAGGCTGGACCTGAACCCTGAATCCTGACTCATAATGCTACTAATAGTCTAATAGGGTGAATTTATCTAAAAAGACCATTTAGAATATACTTTATCTGAAAACACTCTGGGATAAAATGAAAGTACAGATAAAATGAGACTGAGTAACAGACCCTCTATCTAAAAGTATCCTCAAATATTTAAACCTAAAGGAATGAGTGTTTGATTAATAATGCATGGGATCCTAGGTAATCAGGTGTTCATAACCCGCCATCTCTGAAGAATGCAACTATTCATGACAGTTTCTATGATATGAATGGACTATGAAATTACATAATACAAGCCCAAAAATCATGGAATATCATTATACTTAGGATTCATGGACATTATACTATCAACATACTGAATTTCATAGAGAAACATGTATTTATAGTTTACTAGTTATTGGGAATTGAAGTACAAGAAGAATCATGGCTGTAATGAAAACCTTAATTTTAAGATCATGAATTAACTGAGGAACTGAATATACTTCGGGACTCAATGAGTGAAAGTATACCCACTGATGAAATCCCTCATACCTGAGAGTGAAAACCTTGGTGAAACCTTTGGATTTGGAGCTTGAAATTGAGGAACCCTAATTCTTGCCTTTGGAAAAACTAATCACCTCTTTCTCTTGTATTTGCTAAGTGTCGAATGTTTTTGAGTGAGTGAGAGGCTTAGGGTAATATTAAACTTAATAATCAGCCTTGTAATAGCTTAAATGACATAGTTTTTGTGTTAAAAGAGTGGGAAAAGACCGAACAATCCTTTTAAAATCGTGTGGAAAGTGGTTGGAATCAGTCCCGATGACTCACGTGACGACCCATAGTGTCTGGCCATGAGTCGTGGTCTGATTCGTCACCTAGGACTTGATTTTTTCCTTCCTTCTTCCTTGTCCACAAGTCATTCCATGACCCATGGAGTCACCTGACAACCCTTAGTATCTCTTGGTGACCCATCACTGACAGTTTTGATAATGCATCAGTAAAATCTCCATAAAATTTTACTTCAGTTCAGGATTAATGAGAAATCAGATGCGTTGGAAATATAATTCAAATATCTATCATTTGGTGGGTCTTGAGCTCAAAAATACTTTAGAATCTAAGAGTTATGCTCGTTTGAAGTTGACTATAGCAAGGTTCTTCACAAGAAATCAATCGGTAAGGGAGGTTTCAACTTGTCCATGAGCTAGGAGTTACTTGTGGCCTAAATGCACATCTAATTCACTCCTCACACTAACAAAACTTGAAGTTTGGTTCTACAAGTACTTGAAGAATGGTTCTAATCTTAGCTTGGATTTTTGAGGTGTTACAATATCTATCCTTTAGGGTCATTTGTCCCCGAATGAACACTACTAAGCTGACAGAATCGGGAAAGATCTACAGTCCCAACACTGAGTTGGTTGGAGCATAATACTAATATTATAACTGATTCTTTACTGAAAAATGGACTGAACTGCACTCATGGATGCATGCTATGACATGGGAGTTACTAAGGGACATGAGACTGAAGAAAGTAATAGGGAGGAAAATGTTACCTTGAACTGAGTTTAGGCTGAGAATAAGACTCAACTGTATTTACATACATCATGAATTTCCAAAAGAGCTCATACGGAATAAGCATTGACATGCACTTAGGAGAGTACGGCTGGAAGGAAAAAGAGAAAGTCACTAGTAATATTTGTCAGATCTCTGAACTGAACCATTGGTTATACAGACTTATCCATACTGAGAACTTAGAACTCACTAAAGTATTCATGATTGAAACATATGCATGGAGCTATGAGGTAATGGATACTGATATGAAATTTCTGATAGTCATTAAGAAAAGAACCTTGTTCCTTCCAACACTCTTTGTTAGGAATTTTAGTTACATCTAAGGAAAGGAATCACGAGTATGATTTGAGCATTGCATCCGACTGGGGAAATTTGGACTCTATACACACTAGGTTCAAACTTTACACCACCAAATTTGAGTTCTAATCAGGGGTTTACTATCCACCCAACACCAAAATCTATAAGTTACATTCCTGGAGCTTCTAAGACAAGCCTACCGATCAGTCAACATCAACCCCACTACCATGGTATACTAAAGTCACAGAGACTCCACTAGAAAGATCTAAATTAAGAGGGGTACTGCAAAATCATAATTCAAAGACTACCATAACCTTTGACACTCAACAAGGGTCTGAGGAGTACAATATAGTATGAATGGGTTTGTTCAAGAAGTTTGGTCTGAGAATTTACCTAATGTATAGTGACTTCAATAATCATCAAGAACGTATTATGAGTACGCGGGTGATAAATCATGGGTGCATAAGTCCTAAGTTGTATATTGTGAGACTGATATTCATGGGCTCATGGAGCATGATTTGTATTTCTGAGCGAGACTATTACTCTTTCTACTAACTAAGGACTGAGAATAGACATACATTTTGAATGAAGTGCATATATCAGGATGATGCAAGGCAGGAGTAAGTTTTGTAATGACGTAAGTGTATAGAATAGGGTAGGATAAGAATGGGTCTCTACCTCCAGCTATCTCTGTTCTAGAACCTACTAACATTGCTACCTAATTCTCCAAAACCTAACTTGTTCCATACTCTAACATCTCCCCCTTATATCACAGTCACCATACTAAGTTTGCAAGTCTTTTTTTTCACTACTCTCTAACTAAACTCACTCAAATGATCAAGACATACCACTTTAGGATCTATTATGATTATGCACTTTCTCATAGCAGCTAAGAATATCTCTCTTTCTGTTGTCCTCCTTACTATTACTCTGCACCATCACAACTTTGTTCTAAACTATAAATATTCACCATTTTAAGAGGATAAGGGACTGAGGACTATAAACGCATAAAGGAGAAAATCTGGAAACATACCTGACTCAGCCTTAGGTGAACCATTCTGATTCGGATGGCTGGAAGATGAATGGGAATGAGTTAAGTGTTCACCATATCTTGTGCTAGGAGGGTATCCTTATGATTTGGGTGACCTGGAGGGTTGTTAAGGAAGTAGGCTAAGCCTGCTAGTGAACCTCCCTGCCCTTTGCCGAAGCTACCGAACAATCTCTCAATCTGTGGCCTAGCTTGCCACAGCCAAAACAACCTTCATGGCCTGCCATACATTCCCTTATGTGGCGCCTGCCACTCTTGTTGCAAGTGGGGTGGGATTTTTTCTCTACAACATTTTTCTGAGGATGAGATCCAAATGCTCCCCCTTTCTGATCATAATGAGGCCTGGGGGCCAAAGACAAAGTACTAGACAATGAAAGGGTCGGCCCTGATGACCTTTGAGGAAAAGAAGATCGGTTCTCACTAGCAATCTTCTGGTGATTAGAGTTACTAATACCTGGTATGATACTCTTTCTATCCCTTCTTCTCTTTTTACCAACAGAATTTGTAGGGACTGCTACCTGCTGATTCAATTAAGCAGTCATAGCTTGAGCTAATAATTGGATGGCGCCACGAAACTCTACATTAGAAATATCATCACTTGCAGACTGATCGACTAGTACGGAAGGGTTACCATTTTGATCCCTTTTCTGACTGATATCTTTTTTAGGAGACATATTCTGAAATGCATAAGTCACGAGTTAGAAGAATACATACAGTTAAACTCCATCGCACGATATGATCATGAAATAAATTAAACTTTCCTAAAATGTTTCATAGACTCTCATTCATAAATGTGGCGCGCTTCACACCCATGAACAAGACTCTAATTAACACGACTTTCAGACATCCTAGGACACTTTAAACCTGATGCTCTGATACCAAGTTTGTCACGACCTGAGACTACCCCCAGTCGTAACACGAATGATGAAATAATAATCAAAACCAACAATAATATCAGAATCTAAAACCACAAAGCTAAACATCTAATTGTATGTCTAAAAGCCTCAACTAAAAGAAGTTCTGGGACAAGCCCACAACTAACTCTAACTGACTGAAAACTGAAAGGGACATAAATGAAAAAATATTGATAACTAGTCCTCGAATGATGAGGACTTACCAAAGTACTGTTGCTGATGTATTAGGAGATCGTACTATGCACGACCCAGAGGCTGAATATCAGAACCTATATTATAAGACAATATAGCACAAAGAAAAGTATGCGGTCAGTACTTTAAATGTACTGAGCATGTGAGATATGCACTAAATTGTATATGTTGAACATGAGAAAATAAACTGAACATGGAGTGAGGAACATAACCTAATGCAATGACCAAGTAAAGTAAACATGTAACATAATACTAATAAAATGATGAGTAACCTGAATACAAAGATATTCTGAAGCCCTAAATGGATATACAAACTGGCGTGTTGATGATGGCATATTTAAATCAAAAGTAATACTGGGGTACACTAAGATGTACGGATTCATTCGAATAATCATAAATACAGAGTGCATGAATATTTTGATACAACTGAGATACTGCAAACTAGACTGAGCTGAGAGTCATGCAAAAGCCACAGTCTGAGACAGTGGGAGATACTCTTAATCGACATATAACCATGTGAGCTAAACCTAGAGTTCGATGCATAATCCCCATCGAAAAGAGCCCAATATACCTTGTCAAGATATAAAGGCTGAGCTGGTCTGATTTGGTATTATAAACCTATGGTTACATGTAGTTCTATGACTTAGGGAATGCTACTAAAGGTCTCCGCCTAGCGGGCAGGTGAGCCTTCGTCCCCTCATTCACTTGGGGCTAAGTAGTATTCCCAACTGAACATAATTGATAGCTCGATAAGATGATATATCTAGATGTCAATCTGAGATGACATATATGGATGTCAACCTATCCATAATCATGGATGTCATACCTAACTGCCATACTACTAGTGAACCTTACTTTTATAAGAAAACTGATCCACGATCATTGATGGCATTTTGGATACCATACTACTCGGGAACCTTATTGATGACATATCTAGATGTCATGCATGTCATACGTCTTACTGATATGAGTTGAAGCTCCTGACTATGATATGAGTACATATATAGAGATATCATGTATTACTAAATTATGAGAATTGTACATTTATGGGGGACATGAGATGGCTAGAGTAAATGCATAAAAGAAACATATAAGGAATGAGATTTGGAAGAAATCTATAAGGCTGGACCTGAACCCTGAATCCTGACTCATAATGCTACTAATAGTCTAATAGGGTGAATTTATCTAAAAAGACCATTTAGAATATACTTTATCTGAAAACACTCTGGGATAAAATGAAAGTACAGATAAAATGAGACTGAGTAACAGACCCTCTATCTAAAAGTATCCTCAAATATTTAAACCTAAAGGAATGAGTGTTTGATTAATAATGCATGGGATCCTAGGTAATCAGGTGTTCATAACCCGCCATCTCTGAAGAATGCAACTATTCATGACAGTTTCTATGATATGAATGGACTATGAAATTACATAATACAAGCCCAAAAATCATGGAATATCATTATACTTAGGATTCATGGACATTATACTATCAACATACTGAATTTCATAGAGAAACATGTATTTATAGTTTACTAGTTATTGGGAATTGAAGTACAAGAAGAATCATGGCTGTAATGAAAACCTTAATTTTAAGATCATGAATTAACTGAGGAACTGAATATACTTCGGGACTCAATGAGTGAAAGTATACCCACTGATGAAATCCCTCATACCTGAGAGTGAAAACCTTGGTGAAACCTTTGGATTTGGAGCTTGAAATTGAGGAACCCTAATTCTTGCCTTTGGAAAAACTAATCACCTCTTTCTCTTGTATTTGCTAAGTGTCGAATGTTTTTGAGTGAGTGAGAGGCTTAGGGTTATAATAAACTTAATAATCAGCCTTAGAATATCTTAAATGACATAGTTTTTGTGTTGAAAGAGTGGGAAAAGACCAAACAATCCTTATAAAATCGTGTGGAAAGTTGTTGGAATCAGTCCCGATGACTCACGCGACGACCCGTAAGGTCTGGCCAAGAGTCGTGGCCTGAGTCATCGCCTAGGACTTGATTTTTTCTTCCCTTTACCTTGGCCATGAGTCACCCCATGACTTGTGGGGTCACCTGATGACCCGTCGGGTCTCTTGACGATCCGTCACTGACATTTTTTATAGTGCTTCAGTAAAATGGTCATAACTTTTTACTTAGAAATTAGATTAACTAGCAATTGGATGCGTTGGGAAGATAATTCAAATATCTATCATTTGGTGGATCTTGAGCTCAAAAATACTTCAAAATATAGGAGTTATGCTTGTTTGAATTTGACAACAGCAAGATTCTTCACAAGAAATCAATCGGTAAGGGAGGTTCCAATTTGGCCATGATCTAGAAGTTACCTGTGGCCTAAATGCTCATCAAATTCACTCCCCATACTACCAAAATAAGAAGTTTGGTTCTACAAGTACTTGAAGCATGGTTCTAATCTTAGCGCAGATTTTTGGGGTGTTACACAAAATCTATCAAAAACATCATCTATGTGTCAAAAAGAAGCTAATGATACCCATATCGATTATATTTAAAATGGGTCCTAAACGGGTTCGAAAAATAGGTTTGAAATCAAAATGAGTAAAATTGGAATTTTATCTTAGAAACAAGTTCTCCATATCCATAAGAGTCTACAGCTGAAAATCGACACGAAATCATGTTGAAATTGATATTTAAATCGATGAAAAACCATTTTAAAAGTTTACCAGAAAAACCCCTAATTTGTAGTTTGAAACAAGATTTAAAGGTGCTTTTTGAAGATATAATCATAAGGTGTTAATGAAAATAAGAGCTTGGAGCTTATCCAAGCACAAATGGTGAAGAAAACCCTAAAACTCGCCCCTTCTCGAAGCTCCAAGGTCTAAAAATGGTGAAAATCCCAAAAATGGAGTATTTATACTGTTCTGTGAACAGTACCTCGCGATCCCGGATCCCACCTCATGATCGCGAGGGTCAACATTTGACTGCCCATTTAATTAGCCTTCATTTTTGCAGCCAGGCCTCCACATTCGAGAAGGCTGATAACCCGGAGCCATAGCGTTCGCGACGGTCCGGTTCCATTCGGGTGGAAGGAGAAAACCCGACCCGTACTCGAAAAGCCTTCGTGATCACAGCCACTACCTCGCAATCACGATGAAGGACATCATCTTTCTCCGTGTTTGTGGCCAGGGGCCCACGTTCGCGAAGAAGGAAGCGTCAGGCACCAGATATCAACAACTTTGCTTATTTTGTATAATTCCAAATCCTCCGAATAGACCCTCGGGATTCATTCAGAACCCCACAAAAATTCACCATATATCCTACTAGGCTCTTTGTAATGATCTAGACTCAATGGCAATGTCGAATTTTCAAAAAGACGTTGTATACAACAATTTAGCCCCTGAAACCCCATTTTGGCTTATTTCACTAATTTCAGAAAGAAAGGTTGAAATGCAAAATAAAGGCTCCAAACCCAAACCCACCCCACTACTAACCCAAAATCGACATTTTAGATTTAATGGAACTGCCCAAATCATAATCCGATGCTCGAAACATAAAATGTTGATCAAAGTCAAACTCATGGCTTTTAAAGCCTCTAGGAGTCTCAAACTCTCCCAAATCACTCCCGAATACATCAGAGATTGTACCAACCATCCCCACATCTCACAAATAGTGTATAGCAACTATGGGGAAGGGCAAAATGGTTAAACACATAACAAGATAAAATTTACAACTAAGGTTGTTACATTATCCACCACTTAAACACTAGTTCGTTCTCGCACTAAAAAACAAATAAAGTACCTGAAGGGATAAAAAGTTGTGGGTATCAACGACTCATATAGGACTCGACCTCCCAAGTAGCCTCCTCAATAGGGTGATGTCTCCACTGGACCTTAACTGAATCAATTCTCTTAGACCTCAACTTCCTAGTTCGCATGTTTAGGATAGCAATGGGCTCCTCCTCAAAGGACAAATCATGGTCTAGTACAACAGAGTCCCATTGAATCACATGTGCATCATCTGGATGGTATCCCTTCAACATGGAAAAGTGGAATACAGGATGAACAGCTGACAGATATGGAGGCAAATCTATCCTATACGCCACATCACCATACTTCTTAAAGATCTCGAAAGGCTAATGAACCTCGGACTAAGCTTCCCTTTCTTCCCGAACCTCATCATACTCTTCGTGGGTGAAACCTTCAACAGAACTCGATCTCTAATCATAAATGCTACATCACGGGCTCGACGATCGGCATAACTCTTTTGCCTACTCTGGACAGCCAATAGCCTCTGCTGAATCAGTCTCACATGATCCATCGAATCCCTCAACAAATCTATACCCCAAGGACTCACCTCAAATAAGTCAAACCATCCTATAGGGATCTATACCTCCGCCTATATAGGCCTCAAAAGGCACCATCTGAATACTGAAATCGCAACTGTTGTTGCAGGCAAACTCTGCTAGGGGCAAGTACTAGTCCCAATGACCACCAAAGTCCATGACACAAGCTCGAAGCATATCCTCTAATACCTGAATGGTCTTCTCAGACTGACCATCTGTCTGAGGATGAAAAGTCGTACTCAAATCAAGCTGAGTACCTAACTCACTCTGGATAATACTCCAATAAGCCTAGGTAAATTGAGAATCTCTATCAGATACAATAGAAACAGGGACACCATGCAAACTAACAATATCCTAATATAGATCTTGGCCAAATTCTCCGTATTATAATTTGTCTTCACAGGTATGAAATGCATTGATTTGGTCAATCGATCCACAATCACCCAAACAGAGTCAAACTTCCCCAAGGATGGGGGTAGGCCAATAATGAAATCCATGGTGATCCGCTCTACTTCCACTCAGGAATGGGCATCCTCTGTATGATACCACCCGGTCGTTGATGCTCATACTTCACCTGTTGGAAATTCAAACACTTAGCCACGATCTCCACAATATCCTTCTTCATACCACCCCACCAGTAATGTTGCTTTAGGTGATGATACATTTTGGCCGCCCTTGGGTGAATGGAATATATAGAACAATGAGGAGCCTCCAAGATCAATCTAACCTATCCACCAACTCTCGACACACAAACTAGGCCACTAATCCTCAAAGCACTATCGAAATCAAGAGATGCGGCCTTTTTCTTTCCACTCAACACCCTATCACGAATCACCTTCAATCTATCATCATCAAATTGATGAGCTCAAATCTGCTTTGTCAAAGAAGATCTACCCTCAACAAAGGCCAACACATGGCCAGGTGTCAAAATATCGAGCCTAACCAACTGGTTAGCTAAGGACTGGACCTCTAAGGCCAAAGGGCACCCCTAAGTCAAAACATGAGCTAAACTCCCTATACTCGCTGCCTTCTAGCTCAAGGCATTCGGAACCACATTTGCCTTGCTCGGATAATAAAGAATAGTGAGATCATAATCCTTAATCAAATCAAGCCAACATCGTTGTCTCATTTTAAGATCTTACTGAGTGAAGAAGTACTAAAGGCTACGATGATCTGAGAAAAACTCACAATGGATCCCATACAAGTAATTCCGCCACAACTTCAACACAAAGACAACTGCGGCCAACTCCAAGTCATGGGTAGGGTTATTC
This sequence comes from Capsicum rhomboideum, assembly GCA_031232105.1. Taxonomy (NCBI): domain Eukaryota; kingdom Viridiplantae; phylum Streptophyta; class Magnoliopsida; order Solanales; family Solanaceae; genus Capsicum; species Capsicum rhomboideum. Next base: position 16,256,748 of record CP124712.1, read on the forward strand.
TTCTCATGAGGCTTCATCTATTGAGAAGCATAAGCAATTACCTTACCCTCCTACATTAATAAACCACCCAAACCAGCTCCAGAACCATCACAAAACACGATAAAGCTTACGCCCTCCTTGGGCAAGGTTAAGATAGGGGTGGAAATCAACAACTCCTTGAGTTTTTCAAAGCTCTCCTCACAAGTATCCGACCACTGAAATACAATCTTCTTCTGAGTCAACCTGGTCAAAGGAGCCGCAATAGAAGAGAAACTCTGCACAAAGCATTGTTAATACCCCGCTAGCCCAATAAAGCTTCGGATCTCAGTGGGTCTAGCCCTAGCCCAATCACGAATAGTCGCTATCTTGGTCGGATCGACCATAATGCCATCCTTGGTCACTACATGATCTAAGAAGGAAATAGAATCCGACCAGAACTCACACTTGGAGAACTTAACATACAACTTCTTATCATGCAACCTCTGAAGTACAGTCCTTAAGTGTCTCACATGATCGGCCTCATTCTTGGAATAAACCAAGATATCATCTATAAATACAATCACAAATGAGTCGAGATATGGTCTAAATACTCGGTTCATCAACTCCTTGAACATTGCTGGGGCTTTGGTCAGTCCTAATGACATGACCAAAAATTCATAATGATTGTACCGAGTTCTAAAAGTTATCTTCAGAACGTTCGAATCTCTAATCTTCAACTGGTGGTACCCGGATCTCAAGTCAATCTTTGAAAACACCAAAGCTCCCTGAAGCTGGTCAAATAGATCATCAATACAAGGAAGAGGATACTTATTCTTGATCGTCACCTTGTTCAATTGTCGATAATCAATACACATGCACATAGATTCATCCTTCTTAGTAACAAACAAGACAGGAGCACCCCAAGAGGACACACTAGGTTTAATGAATCCCTTACCCAATATATTCTGCAATTGCTCCTTCAATTCCTTCAACTCAGTCGGGGCCATCCTATAAAGAGGACTGGAAATGGTCTTGGTGCCTGACTCAACATCAATAGTAAAGTCAATATCACAGTTCGGAGGCATACCAGGCAAGTTCGTAGGAAATACATCCTTAAACTCGCTTACAATCCAAACAGAATCCAAAGAAGGCGGTGAAGGAACACTAGTATCGCGAACATAAGCCAAATAAGATTGACACCCCTTTTATACCATGCAACGAGCACGTAGAAAAGATATAACTCTCTTCAGACCCAAACTCGGCGTACCCTTCCATGTTAACCTTGGCACACTCGGAGTAGCTAAAGTCACGGTCTTGGAAAAATAATTAAAAATAGCATGATAGGGATCTAACCAATCCATACCCAAGATAACATCAAAATCAACTATATCTAGGATAATCAGGTCTACCCAGGTCTCACGCCCCAAAAAGGTCACTACACAAGATTGGTACACCCGATCCACCACTAAAGAATCTCCTACTAAGTAGAAACACGAAGAGGCATAGCAAGGGGCTCATACGAAGCATCAAAGCTAGTAGCAAAGTATGTAGACACATAGGAGAATGTAGAACCGAGGTTAAATAACACGGAAGCAGAACGATGGCAAACCGGGATGATACCTGTGATAACTGCATCAGAGACCTCCGCCTCAGGTCTCCCAGGTATAGCATAACACTGACCACACTCGTTCCTAGACTGAGAAACCTCGCGACCACTACCATGAGCTCTTCGAGCTCCTCCTCGAGAACCTCTAGCACCACCCCTGCCACTCTATAAACCACCTCTAACCGCAGATATAGGAGTAGGGAAAATCTGAAGTTGAAAATACTACTGGGCAGGACCCAATGCACGTCGAGGGAATTCCCTCGTATAATAACCAATCTCCTAACATATGAAACACTCTCTACTACCTACATCACGCTGAGAAGGTCCAGAAGAGCTAAACGTCCACCCTGACTTGAAGAACTAAAAATATAGCCTCTACCTGTATGACTTGATCCCTAGCTACCTGAAGTCGCCGAAACCATAGACCTACTACCCAAACCCTGTAAGGCTGCCTGAACTGGTCTACCATGATAACCGTGAGCACCTCTACTGGAGAAACTCCTACCTCGAGTCGCATGTCCACTGAACTCACCCTGATGACGGCTCCTCTTGGTACCACCACCACTCTGAGTACCATAACGAATTGACTCAAGCATCTTGGTATGCTCAACTATCTCTGGAAAGAAGCCTCTGACATCACCATCTGAGTTGTAGCCAACTGATAAAAGCTTTTCAAGCCCTTGACAAACTTCCTAATCCTCTCAGACTCAGTAGAGATACTGGCAGCGAAATATCTGGATAGTGCAGGAAAGTGTGCCTCATACTCAGCAATAGACATGCAGCCCTGCTCCAGGTGATCAAACTTATTTCTCATCTGATCACTCAAACTGTAAGGCACGAACCTCTCCAGAAAAGCCTCAGAAAATTAGGTCCAAGTCATAGCAAGAGAACCCGATGTCTACAACTAGAAAGAAACCTCCACTACAGTATGGCCTCGTCAGTCAACTGATAAGTCATACAAGGGGTCCGAGGTTATGAGACCTCTCCTGACAGTCAAGCAAAAACTCATAGGCGTCCTCTCCAATGGCACCACTAAACTTAGGAGGAGCCAAGCGAATGAACCTCTCAAACCTCTTCGGATCATCAGAAAATATAACAGGACCTGAAGTAATAGGAGGAACAACAAGTCTAGTAGGCAGTAAATCAACACGTGGGGATACCACAAAAGATGGTTATACCCCTGAAGTTTGAAAACCATAAGTAGGAGCATGCCCCAGTGGCTGAATACTTTCTGGAGTCTGAGAAATACCCGGCACACTCAATGGAACACCATTTTGGGGAACACCATCCAAATGACTCACGAAATGAATCAATAAATTTTGTAACACCGAGGTATCAACTACTCCCTGTGTTACCTGAGTTGGCCCCACATCCTATATCTGAAAATCATCCTCAGGATAGTCGACCTCAGGCTCGGAAGAGGCCGCCCTAGCAAGTCCTCTAATTGGGGTAGTTTCTCATGCACGTCCTCTACCCCTGGGTCGGCTACGACCCCTGCACTGGCCCCTGATCGAGGCTCCGACAGCTGGAGTTGGCTCAGCATCTCTAATATCTTTGGAACTAGTCCTCACCATCTGCGCAGAAAAGAATGAAATACAAGTTTAGAATATTTGGTATGAACAACCCGCACGATAAGGAATCAAATTAGAGAGGTTTTTCCTAAAGATATCCTATATCCTCTCGAAGATAGATATGTATTGATCCGCGAGACTCTATTAGACATCTTGCGATTTCACGTATGAGATCGGTAAACCTAGTGCTCTAATACAAATTTATCACGATCCAAAAGTTGAGGTCATGAGGGAACCTACCTCGACCCAGCCTTGGTAGATAAGCCAAATACCTAAAAAGGGAAAGAAAACCAAATTGTAAACTAAACAGATAAAAATGAGAATTATAGAATGAAGTCAAGCCATAATATATAAACATAGCGAAAGTCTGAACAAAATACATAAATCCCCAAAAAATAGTGTTATAAGTAGAAAGAGCATCTAATACATAGTTTGGTGAGTGCAATACATGATTCTGTCTCTGAATCATAAATAACTACAAGATGAAAATAGAAGAGGTCCAAAATCAATCCCGAACTCCGGAGCACGTCAGTACCTCGATAATCCAGCTAGCACGGTATGAGATCAGCCACTATGGGTCACACTCAAATTGGGTTCTGCACCAAAAGGGCATAGAATTAGGTGTGAGTACAGTCCACTTGTACTCAGTACGTATCATAGGCCGACTGAGCAAAGTAGAAAACAAAAGCAAGTAAAAGATACTACGAGCATGTCACCGACATACAGAAAAAGTTCCCAAATGGTAGCTCACATCGTCTCCACTAACAGTTCTGCAATATAAAGTAAAAAGGAAATCTACACACGAATATACATATAGAAATAAGTACATGGCAACAAACACATAGAAGGAATACAAATAATGCAATGCAATGTAATGATGGTGGGATGTTTTGTATACACCTTTAGAACCTCAGCGCTTCCAAGATAGGACTCATGAGGGGTTTGCAACCAGTATACTTTCTCCAATCTCAATTTAACCTTACCGACAAATGACCTCGGCCTAAGCTTTCCAGAATATCATAACCAACTTTGCCGACAAATGACCTCAGACAAGGTTTTTTCAAAAGTGTTTCATTTTCTTTAAAAATCAGTGTTTCTCAGCAGTAACAATGTCTTATGAATATGATATAGATAAAATGAGGATGTAACGCTCACAACCAATCAGTATGAAGATGATAATCAATTCAATACAGGTATAAACGAGCTCAGAATCAACTCAAATGCCAATAATTCATTACATAAACCCTTGCTCGACACCACTAAGATAAATAGTCATGTAAGACATCAAATATATCATACCAAATCCCTCACTCGTGTATCACTACCATGATAGAGGCAAATAATGCTCAAATAAGGCCTATAAGATCTATTCAAGCCCCCGCACGGGCATCACAACAATAATAATGGCAATTTAATGTACAAATAAGTTCTATGATGTCAAACAAATCCCCCACTCGGGCATCACCACCAATATATCTATCAAGTCATCAACAATATGCAAATAAGCCCCCATACGGGCAACACGATAATAATTATAATCTCAAAATATGATTTCCCCATCTAAATACCCAACCCATAGCATGCTTTACGTGTTCGTTAACTACCCAACCCAGTCTGAAGGAAGTTAAGCCATAGTCTACCTCGAAGAGCCAAAAATCCAAGTCTAGACCCTTCAATGAGGAGCCTTCCCCTTTCGAACAATCTCGGAACAAGCTAAATCTATCAAAAACATCATCTACGTGTCAAAAGGAAGCTAATGATATCCATATCAGCTATATTTAAAACGGGTCCAAAATGAGTATAAAAAATAAGTTCGAAATCAAAAGGGGTAAAACCAAAATTTTATTTTAGAAACATGTTCTCCATATCCATAAGAGTCTACAGCTGAAAACCCGTGTGAAAACAAGTTGAAATTGATGTTCAAATCGATGAAGAACCATTTTAAAAGTTCATCGAAAAAACCCATAATTTTTAGTTTGAAAACAAGATTTAAAGGTGTTTTTTGAAGATATAATCATGAGCTAATGGAAATAAGAGTTCGGAGCTCACCCAAGCACAAATGGTGAAGAAAACCCTAAAAATTGCCCCTTCCCAAATCTCCAAGGTCCAAAAATGGGGTATTTATATTGTTATTTGAACAGTACACCGCGATCGCGAACCCCACCTAGCAATCGTGTGGTTCAATATTTGACTTGCCATTTAATTGGCCTTTGCATTCGCGTTCAAGCCTCTGTCTTTGCAAAGTATGACGACCTAGACCCATTGCGTTCGCAACGGTCCGGTCGCATTCGCTAGGAAGGAGGAAACTCGACCCGAACTCGACAAGCCTTCGCGATCGCGACCACCACCTCGCGATCGCAGTGAAGGACATTATCCTTCTCCGTGCTTACGGTCAGGGTCCTGCATTGGCAAAGAAGGAAGCATCAAGCACCAGATATCGACATCTTTTCTGATTTTTCATGATTTCAAATCCTCCGAACGGACCCTCGAAATTCGCTTGGGATCGCATAGAAATAATTCATATATGCTACTAGGCTATTTTTGATGTTCTTGACTCAATGGCAATGTTGAATTTTCGAAAAGAGGTCGTTTACAATAATTTAGCCCCCAGGACCCCATTTTGATTTATTTAACTAGTTTTCAAAAGAAGGGTCGAAATGCAAAATAAAGGCTCCAAACTTGAACCAACCCGCTACTAACCTAAAATCTATATTACAAATCTAATGAAACTATCAAAATCTCCATCCGGCGCTCGAAACATGAAATATTGATCGAAGTCAATGGCGTTTAAAGCCTCTAGAAGTCTCAAATCACTCTCAAATGCATCGGGAACTCTGCCAACCATCCCCACATCTCACAAATAGTGTATAACAACTACGGGAAAGAGCAAAATGATCAAAACACATAAAAAGGTAAAATTCGCAACTAAGGTTGTTACATGTTTAGTGCACTATCCGCCTTAAGTTTCCTCACTTGTTTGATTTGAAATGGCATGATGCTTGACATATGTAATTGGAGTATGTTTCTGATCAAGTTTTGTTATCTCTAAACCTTCTTTTAAATCTGAGTAGTTAATCTCTAAACGACTTTAAAATGATGTTGCTTAACTAAAACCCATCTTAAAATCTTTCTCAAGTAATGCCAGCTATTGTAGCATGGTTAATCGAGGGTCTTTCAATTAACAACAATAAATACATAGATGAAGAAATAGAAGAAGCAGAAGAAGGAAGAGAATGGCTCGATTATAATTGAACAAAATTATGAATTTATCCAACAAAGGGTTCCATAAGTATCCTAGAGAAAAATATCTAACTACTCATAATAATTTTGTTTGAGAACTTAGCGTAGTACAATGAACAAGTAAAAGAACGGAATAAATTGAAACTCTAAGCCGAATTTCCATCACTTCGCTCCTTGGGTGTTCTTGCCTCCACAATGGTGTGTATCCCTTCAAAAAACATTTCATAGGATATATACACATGACCTAGGGTATTTAAGAGATCTCCCCTGCAAATTCAATTTCGGATAAAAAAAAAAAAGTTGCAGCAATGTACTCGCAATGTGAGGAGGTTGAAGAGCACCTCCTCGCCTGATTTCTTCAGTTGTTTGCGCAGACTGTTTCCTTGGCTTCACTTCGCTGTTTCGGATGATGCCCAAATCCTTGTCAGGGTCACTCGTGAGGCGAGCTTGGAAGACAACGTCCTCTACTTTCCTTCACCCTACTTGTCCTGATTCAATTCTTGTCAAATTGTTTCTTTTTGGCTCGTTTTCATTCGAAGTACTTTCTACACATGTGAAACACGCATTAAAATTAAAACATTTTCACAACCATGTAAATCACACATACAAAATCAAGATATGAAACGATAATATACTTGAAATATAGATTTTTAATCGAATATCACTAACTCTTATGGAAAGAATTGAAATTAGAATATATATTTATCCTTCTAGAAAATTCTCCTTTGCTAGAATCTAATCTAATCATAAAAGGATGGACATTAATAAATATATTATTTTATTACAAGAATATCATAATTCACGAATAACTTTATTTATCCATAAATTAAAGGATTGTCATCGCCATTTCAATCACATTTATCATATTAAAATGTACCCAAATACCTTGGACATAATTGGCTTAGATCATCCAAATTTTATTTCTATTATATTATTTTCACTCAATAATTAACATCGTTAAAGACAAAATTACATCATGACTATCATTAAACTATTACTATATTGTTTCCTTTTCATATGTGTATATTTCAACCAAAACAACTACGGTTGATTTAGTTATTTTCTTGTCCACTTCTCTTGACTTCTTGGGAAAGAGACAACCATTATTTCAATTTTAGATATTCAACGCAGCACTTAATAAAATGTAAAAAAAATTATCTTTTTCTGTTTTTCCTTGTTGCCAGTTGTATTTTCATTCTCAAGTGTTGATTAATTACTGATGATATTATCAAATTAGAGATTTAATCCGTCTCACATTTTTTTCCAAATCACCACCAAGGCATAGTGCTTGTTTATATAATTTTATTATTAATAAGATCTCAAAGTAGAGAAGTATAAGTAAAAGCATAACGAAAGTTTAGCTCTATACTAAAGGAATAATTTTGTCAAAGAATATAGACTATTAGTGTTTAAATCGAAAGATATAGGACTATGTTTGGCCAAAGTGTAAAGATAGTGAACTATTTTGAGCCTTTGTGAAAAACAAGGGACCATTTTAAGTCTAAAGTGAATGATATGGGACTATATTGGGTAAAAATTAATACAATTTCAATAAATTCATAATTAAATGTATAAATATTTAAACTCAAAGATACACATTTTAAAAGTGCTTGAAAATTAAATTCTATTAAGATTGAAGGAACAAATTTATAATTGTAATTATTTCATAAATTTTAATCTCTAATAGGTGATATAACACTTGATTTAGAGAAGATTTGCATCTTAACTTTCAACAAAATGGTATTTGATAACTTTTCCCTTTAAGACAATCTAAAAATTTAACAGCTGAATCTTCTATTTCAGTCCCAGTAGTAGTAGATTGATGTTATTCATCACTACTTTCATTGTGGTCTTCGGCTTCTATGTTTTATTGCTTTTCCATTTCAATAACTTGCGCAATAGTTTTTTCATTAGCGAAAGCTTTAATAACTTTTGTTATTACATCAAACTCCATATAAATGATAGCATACATTATTTGATTAATATCATCAAACGAGATTTGGACTATGAATAATGAAACATTCCTAATGTTCTCGATCAATTTTATATTTTCAGTGTTTATGTTGGAATTATCATCTATAGGTGGGATTACTTTTTTATCTACAACGGAGAATGGTGGAGGCCTTCACATCCTTCCAGGCAATTAAGTGTTAATTTATCATATATTGAATTTATTATCTCTAGAAAATGGATAGTTCTTATTGCACTCGCATTCATCAAGCAGCAACTTTTGTACTTGAATCTTAAAATTTATAATCATATCAATGTCTTCTGACTGAAGATGTGATGTTGTATTAGGCGAAAGATGATGAACCTTAATAACAAAATCTTAGCGGAAAATATATATATATATATATATATATATAATATGAAAGATACAACAAACACTTTAATATGTGTTAGTTGATATTCGTATTTATTGATGTCACAGAGAGTAACATTGTCCATCAATAATAGAATCTTGTGATTTTGATCTTCAGATTGATCAAGCATGTACCATTAAAAATTTCACGAGTTATTCATTTATTGTAAAAATAATTGATGTGTGGGAGAAAAGTCATGTCAACATTCTAATAGCAACGAGGCTTAGCAATAATTCTGATCACCAAATCTGTTTTTTTTCTCCATCCCTACAGTAGTGTACATATTAAAAGATAATTAAATAAATAATTTAATTTAATTTGGGATTAGATTTAGAAGTTCTATAGATTCAACTAAACCAAAGCATTTGCCATTTTAAGAAATTCTATGAAACCAAATTAATTATTTACAACAACAACAACAAACCCAGTGTATTCCCACTAAGTGGGGTCTGGGGGGGGTAAAGTGTACGCAGTCCATACCACTACCTCATACGAAGTAGCAAGGCTGTTTCCGTCAGACCCCCGGCTCAGAATAGAAAGCAGTATAGATAGCAGTATAGATAAGCAAGAAACATAAAAACAAACACAAACAAGAGGTAACATACCGCAAGGAAAAGAAACAAAACGCCCATGAAGTAATGCTAGGAACTACTATTCCAAAATCGAGCACATCGCACAAAAACAACACAAACAAGAAACTACCAGGCATAGGCATAGCACTATGCCTTCAGTTACATCAACAAACAAGGCACTCCTCCCAACTAGTAAGGACACACTCCTGCTTACTACCCCTCTACCCTAATTCGCGTCCTCCACACCTTCCTATCAAGGGTCATGTCTTCTCTAAGCTGCAGCTGCCCCATGTCATGCCTAATCACTTCCCTCCAGTATTTCTTCGGCCTACCTCTACCCCGTCTGCAATCATCCATAGCGAGCCTCTCGCATCTCCGTACTGGGGCATTCGTGCCCCGTCGCATCACATGCCCAAACCATCTCAACCTCGCTTCCCGCAACTTATCCTCTACCGAAGCTACTCCCACCTTCTCTCGAATAGCATCATTTCTCACTCTATCCCTCCTAGTAAGTCCGCACATCCATCTCAACATTCTCATTTCCGCCACCTTCAACTTCTGTATGTGCGAGTTCTTAACTGGCCAACACTCGGCTCCATACAACATAGTCGGTCGGACCACTGCTCTGTAAAACTTACCTTTAAGCTTTGGCGGCACCTTCTTATCACATAAGACTCCTGAAGCGAGCCTCCATTTCAACCACCCTGCACCAATACGGTGCATGAAGTCCTCGTCAATCTCCCCATTTCCTTGGATCATAGACCCAAGATACTTGAAACTATCCCTCTTCCGAATGGCCTGAGAGTCTAGCTCCACTACCACGTCAGCCTCCTGCGTCAAAGCACTGAACTTACACTCCAGGTACTCCGTCTTGGTCCTGCTCAGCCTAAACCCTTTAGACTCTAAGGTCTGTCTCCAGACCTCCAACTTATCATTAACCCCTCCCCGGGACTCGTCAATAAGCACTACATCATCCGCAAATAACATACACCAAGGTACCTCTCCTTGAATATGCCGTGTCAATACATCCATCACCACGGCGAATAAAAAAGGGCTAAGAGTCGATCCCTGGTGTAAACCAGACGACACAGGAAAGTGCTCTGAGTCTCCTCCTACCGTCCTCACACGGGTCTTTGCTCCGTCGTACATGTCCTGAATTGACCTAATGTACGCCACAGGCACCCCTCTAACTTCCAAGCACCTCCACAAAACCTCTCTGGGGACTTTGTCGTACGCCTTCTCCAGATCGATGAACACCATATGCAAATCTTTCCTTCTTTCCCTATACTGCTCCACTAATCTCCTCACAAGATGAATGGCTTCGGTTGTCTAGCGACCTGGCATGAAACCGAACTGATTCTCGGAAATAGTCACGGTCCTCCTCAGTCTCAACTCTACCACTCTTTCCCACACCTTCATAGTATGACTCAAAAGCTTGATACCCCTATAGTTGTTACAACTCTAAATGTCCCCCTTGTTCTTATATAAAGGAATCATCGTGCTCCATCTCCAAGCTTCCGGCATCTTCGTCGTCCTAAAAATGATGTTAAATACCTTTGTCAGCCACTCCATACCTGCCCTGCCAGTGCTCTTCCAAAAATCTACCGGGATCTCGTCTGGCCCGGTCGCCCTACCCCTACGCATCCTCCGAATAGCCCCCTTGACCTCTTCAACCTTAATACGCCTACAATAGCCGTAATCGCGACACCTCTCTGAGTGTTCCAAGTCCCCCAACGTTAAAACTTCGGCCTCTTCGTCATTCAGAAGTCTATGAAAATAAGACTGCCACCTCCTCCTAATGCGGGTGTCATCCAACAATACCCTGCCATCCTCACCCTTGATGCACTTCACCTGGTCCAGGTCACGGGCCCTACGCTCTCTAGCCTTGGCAAGCCTATACAACCTCTTCTCCCCACCTTTCTCCTCTAACGTCGCATACAACCTCTCAAAAGCTGCTGTCTTAGCTGCTGTAACTGCCAACTTCGCCTCTTTCCTAGCTAACTTATACCCCTCCCAGTTCATCCGTTTCTCCTCATCATCCTTGCTCTCCACCAACTTCGCATAAGCCTTTTTCTTAGTCTCCACCTTCTTTTTGACTTCTTCGTTCCACCACCAGTCCCCTCGGTGCTTGCCAGAACGGCCTCTCGAGACACCCAACACCTCCCTAGCTGTCTCCTTGATGCAGCCAGCAGTCGTCTCCCACATACTATCCACATCCCCTCCACTTTCCCAAGCCCCCCTAGTCGTCAGCTTCTCCCCTATCTCCAAAGCATTGTTGTTTGAATTATTTTTAAAAAAAAAATCTTACCCAGAGCATCTCATGTTAATATTATGGTGATTCTGAATTCATCAAAACAGTAAGACTTGATGTCATGTGGTTGTTTGAATCATAAGAGCCACCTACTAGAGGCATAGAATTTTGTTTTCTACAACATGTTAATATCTATAGATGTTGAACAATTAAGAACTTTAGCAATGATGATTGCACCTGTCAAAGATGACATGATTTGTTCTTGCTTGAATAAGCCAAATCTTTACTACTTCGTAGAGAGTAACATTGTCCATCAATAAATAATAAAATCTTGTGATTTTGATCTTTAGATTGATCAAGCATGTACCATTAAAAATTTCACGAGTTATTCATTATTTTTAGGTCAAACACATCGACGGCCCCTTAAACTTGGCACGAATTTTCATTTTGGCACCTCAACTAGACGTTGTTCATTTTAAACCCCTAAACCAGTGTCCAACTATGTCATGTTGACACTTTTTTTACAATCAGCTAATATTTTAAAGTGTGTGTAATACACACGCTGATGACATGGCATAACGATCAATTAAAAGAAGACATGTGGCATTTTTATATAAAATAATAATTTAAAAATAAATTATAATTTTTTTTAAAAAAAACTAATTGTATCCAACCCACCACAACTACTGATACGATACAAATTACGAAACAAACACAAAGTACGAAAATCGAAAGATAATAAAGGAAACGATAAATAGATAGACACAAGAAGAGGAAACGTAAGCAAATCAAAGGTATATTAAACTAATGACCCTCAAACGTTAAATCTACAACAAGCACCTAACTCCTACAATGACCTCGAGTGAAATTAATCCACTCGCAACCAACGTTTTACAAAGTTCAACAAAGCTCCCAACAAGCTCAAAAGCACTTGCAAGTGTGTATTTCATCAAAAATCATCTAAGGAAGAAAAGGGGAAATCCTACTATTTATAGCCATAGGCTATTTATTACAAAATGAGCCCAAAAGTGGATGCCAAATGGACCTAAAAGTGATCCTAAATGCCAAATGCCCAAAAAGGGCGATACTCCACCATCGCCAATCGTCATCATGGTGGATCACAAAACTCCTCGTCATCTCTAAAGTATCGTCAAACACCTTGAGTGAGAATCTTTGGAGCAATCCTGCTTGTATCAACTACCCCTACACTTCTTTCCTCCTTTCCTCCAAGTTTCCAAATTTCCGCCGAAGTTACACCCCCACCTCTCCAGTTTCTTACTTCTTCTTCTTTTTTTTTCTTTCTTTCGTTTTTTGTAAATTTAACTGAAGGAAAAGATGTCGAAACTGCTCTAAACTCCGGCGAAGCAGTGGTGGCCGAAATTTATGACCAAAGCCAATGCCAAATGATTCATGGAGAAGAAAAGAATGCTCGTATACTAAAAGCTCCAATTGATAAGGAGCCTATCAATTCGAATTTAGGAATTAGGATTTCAAGCTCTAAATTGCAAAGTCTGGTCGGAGATAAAATTTCGATGGGGAAATCCCAGAATTACCAATGTCAATTGAAGTCCAAGGATGATGATAATGTTTTGAGATCAAAAGCCCCATCAATGGAGAAGCCTAGCACCTCGAATTTAAAGATTAAGGAACCTGAAAATGATGAAGCCTAAGGAACCAGCAAATGGCAATGGTGATGGTGATACAAGCGGGTTCATGGTGTGGGGGAGGGAAAAAATGAAGAAGAAGTATAATTTTAATAAAAAAATTGGCTAAATAAGAAGCTCCACGTGCTATTTTTGAGTGTGTTACTCTCACCGGGCCATGTCAGCGAAAAGTGCCAAAATGACATAGTTGGACACTGGTTTAGGGGTTTAAAATGAACAACATATAGTTGAGGTGCCTAAATGAAAGTTTGTGCCAAGTTTAGGGGTCTGACAATGTGTTTGGCCTTATTTTTATTGTAAAAATAATTGATGTGTGGGAGAAAAGTCATGTCAACATTGTTATAGCAACGAGGCTTAGCTTAGAGGTTCTATAGATTCAACTAAACCAAAGCATTTGCAATTTTAAGAAATTCTAAGAAACCAAATTAATTATTTAAAAAAAAAAAAAAAATCTTACCCAGAGCATCTCATGTTAATATTATGGTGATTCTAAATTTATTAAAGCAGTAAGACATAATGTCATGTGGTTGTTTGAATCATAAGAGCCACCTACTAGAGGCATAGAATTTTGTTTTCTACAACATGTTAATATCTATAGACGTTGAACAATTAAGAGCTGTCAAAGATGACATGATTTGTTCTTGATTGAATAAGCCAAATCTTTACTACTTCGTAGATCTGATTAATCTTAAGTAATTAATTTTAGATCATTCTTTTCCTATACATACCTCTTGATGCTCATGTTCGCGCAATCACTTTCTTTTTAAATGCTTTTGAACAACTTCTATTTGAACTTGTTTAGACTCGATATGACATGAACAATACTAATTTAGAAATTAATACGTCTCACAAAAATACTTTAGCACGCTATATAATAATTACAACGAAAAACTTACTTTATATGGAAACCTTTGTATGTAGAAAACTTCAATTATAAGTGCTGTCCAAATTTTACACCAAAACCTAGCTTTGTCATGCTTTGTATCCTAAGAAAAATCTTTTAACGATGAAAATATATATTCATATAACGTTCTTTGTCATTATTTGATCAAATTTCTAGATCTATTGGTAATTTTAGAGATTCTATTTCTATAAAGATAGTTGTTATATTATCCAAAGAAAAGAATAAATATTATAGAATGAGTAATTTTCAAATAGCGTAATATTATAAAGATGATTGTTGTCGCTATAAGTAAAAAGTTAATTAGAGAAATAAAACAGAACAAAACATGAATTCTTAAAGAAACTCTATTAGACTTATCCCTAGTATGAATTCCCAAGTATGAGTTGATTCTCTTTCCCTTTGATCAATTCCAATGATTAAATGCAACTTTAATTTTTTGATTTTCCTTTTCACTAATTTTTTGATTTCCTTTTCACATTGAATTTTCTATTTTCCCCAATCTAAATTCTACTTCTATCCTTTGTTTTATCTAGTTTCTTATTTACTTGTTTGATTTTCTTGGTTTTGCATCTTGGTGGCTACCAATCCCCAACTTCAGACCTGTATAGAGTTGTCAATACGGGCCGGCCCAACCCATCGGGGCTAGAGTTGTCAATACGGGCCGGCCCAACCCATCGGGGCTAGCTCACACGGGCTTTGGAGTTTGATGGGCTAGGTCGGGCTGGTCCATCAAGATGATGGGCCATAAAACACCAAGCCCACACCATCACTGTGTGGGCTGCGGGCCTCACGGGTCAATCCACTTTTTAAAAAATATTTTTTTTATAATTTAATTTTAGAATGTTAATAAACATAAATATTTACAAGACAATATTACATAGTGTTACTACTTGCTAATTAAGTCTCCAATACACCAAAAAAATTAATCCTAATAGCGAAACTAAATAACTTTTGACATGATATACTTCGAACCAAATAAAAATATTAAGAAGCAATCTAAATAGTTAATGAGTAACAATATAACTGATATTTTAATATTTAATTATTTAAACTTAGTACTACTTAATTTTGTATTGTGGTTATTTTCATATTTTATAAATATAATTAAATTTAAATATTTATAATAATTTGAATAGATTTTAAGTGTGGACTTTAGACTCTTTTATTATTTTTAGTACTCTATTTTATTTTTAAATTATTTGTTATTTGACTCATGGGCCGGCCCAAACCCCCATTGTTCAAGCCCCACAGACCATGTGCTTATCCGGACTAAGCTAAAAAGCCCTGTTCTTAAATGGACTGCAAAAATTAAAGTCCATCCCTATCAAATTACAAGTTGGGCCGGGCCAGTCCAACGGGCCTGGCCCATATGGATGGCTCTAGACCTGTATATATGAATTTTCAAGTAGACAAGCAATTTTCAACTTCAATCTCGCGAATCTGAAATTAATTCTGATGTGGTTAACCTTATGGACTTGGGGCTATGTTCTAAATACAACTATTTGTACACTTACCACAGTAACTTGTGTCATTAAAGATATCTGAAGAGAAAGTGTCGTTCTTTTCTTCTCCAATCTCTCAAAATTCTTGTGAAAGAATACTTTCGCAGATTCTTTCCAAAATCAAGAACGAACTTCTGTAACAGGTAATAGACTGTGACTTATGCGGTGTAGTTTGTCTTTGTATGTGATTACACTGTTTGACTAGTAAAATAATATTCAATGATCCTGCGACTTTCTTATAAAGAACATTTTCTTAGAGAGTAATCACCTTCATACCAAACATACCTTCGAAAATGATTCTGTGTCGTTCAAATTTAACCATATGCCAATTGGGTACTCCTGCCTATCATTACAGATAAAATAAAATAAAAATTGGAAAGTAATAGATATCACAACGCAGTGTCATGTCTTGCACAGAATGAGAACTCACATTGATACACAGAAAGTACAACAAATACAGGAATGTCTCCAGATGACTTGACATATTCCTCCATGCTTAATAGAGTAGCATTTGACATAAATAGACAGCACATACAAGTTTCTCTTGGGCAGCTACTGAAATGTCCATGGATCGAATAGCCAGCCACTCAATCTTTTTGAGTAAATCCAAGACCAGACGATACTGGGAAATTTTTCTGCTCATCCTGTTGCTAGGACCATTCAAGAGTCCGTTGATATGCTCATCCAAAGATAACTATCAAGTAGTTCATTCGGCTAATTTACAGGTCATCATACTGAGTTTTTGTGCTCGTCCTTTTGCTAATGCCTACCATTCACAACTTCCATGGAAATGCACATCCAAAGAAGACCACTTTGTTCCAGACTAATCTACAAGTAATCATTGCTTTTGCACTCATCCTTTCGCTTCAGGCAACCATTTGGGACTTCCGATGGAAATGCACATCCAAAGACGACCACCAATTTGTTCGGCAGAGTACTCTCCAGGTTGTCATTGGTGTCAAATGGCAAAATTACAGAGCTAAGGTACAGCCTCAACTGGACAGGGCTAACCAGCTCAAGAAGAAGCAGCTGGAGAAAATACACACCAGACCGACCAAGAAAAAGTAGGACCCAAAACTGGTAAACTTGTTATAGGATATTGGACAATTTGTGAAACCTTTGTACAGCAGCGTGAAGATCGTGCGCTTCATACACCTCAATAAGTGACCTAACCGCTCTGAATATGACATCTTTCTTGTGGTTCACAGAAGAGTAATATTCGGCCTCAAACTGGTTAGGTGATTTCTCGAGAGACATGCAGACCAACTTAAACCACTCTTCAAAGAAGGATGATTTCTACAGGAAAATAAAGAGAGAATTAGACACAACCTTAAAAGAGACCAAAGCAAATACAGATTTTAAGGACTAGAAACCTGGAAAGAGAACACACTCCCTCCGTTTCATTTTATTTGGCCCCCATACTAAAAATAGTTGTTTCAATTTATTTATGAAATCAAGAGAATTTTATTATATTTTTCCTTTCTACCCTCAATATTAAATAACTATATAAAGTAGTAATAGTCAATTTAGAGTTCCAAGATATCATTAATAAGATTACATTAGTAAAATACAACTCTAACTAAAAATTTCCTAAAGGGTGTGCCAAGTCAACAGGGGCCAAGTAAGTAAAATGAAACGGAGCGAGTATACAGAAACCTCCACATTAGCAACTCAAGTATTTTGGTATAACCTTGTCATTAAGATACTTCATTTATTTAAGTTTTCTCTTTGTGTTCTCAACCCCGCTCCTGCAATTACATCCCCCCTCCCCAAAAATAATTTGGAAATCTACTGAAAATACACTAAGACATCTCTTGTATATGAATTTATATAAGAAAATAGATCCTACGGAGGTTGAATGGAAGATTTCAATGTAACATTTAAGTACTTAATTCTTTAGTAAACTCATCCATCCTTATCCAGAAGTCTCGGGTTCGAGCTCTGGATATGGAGTCGCCGTTGGTAGAGAGCGCTTTACCCCCAAAAAGTGGGAATTCCCGGCACGAATTCGGATTAGTCAGACCCCAAAGTGGGTACCAGACACCGGGTGAGAAACTAAAAAAAAAAAAAGAAAAAAGAAAAACTTAATTCTTTAGTAAAGTAAAATATAACATTTTGTGTAAACATATTGAAAGACGCTGCATGAAACCTAATGCAGTAGAAATAGATGAATGGTTAAAGGGTCAAATACGTACATGTGCATGTTTATCTTCTTGCATAACAAGGACTACTCTCACAAAGTAGTTAGCACCATAGTGCTCACTTTAAACTGATGAGGTCTAGTGCTTGTTATTAACACATTTGACCAATAGTGGAGCTCAAAGAAAATCCATAAATGCTAATGACTGCACAATTTTTCTTTATGTCCACCAGAAAAGAAAAATCTGTGTATAAGGGCATAAAACCTTTTATTCCATACATTTCTCAATCATGTCTGAGGTCAGATGTTAAACAAATTCATGAACAGCCTGTTTCTACCATCTTAAGAAAACTCAAGTAGCAAGAAGATCCAATTGACAACCCATTCGGCTTTCAATTGGTTAAGATACGCACAAAGTCATTCATTATCCACCATTCAAATATTGGAAAGATGCAAACAAGTAGTTTCAAAGGCCTTAATTTGATATATAGACACCTTTAAGCAAACCTCCTACCTATCAGTGAAGACACTTTATCTAATGAAAGCAGGCAAGAAGAGAGCAATACAAGTGTCTTGTTGCTAGGTGAAGCAGCCAGAATGCTGCACTCTAGATAGTGAAAGTCCAGCGGCCAAAAGCATCACTAGATTACGCTACAACCCAAATAGCAATGGGCACGAGGCGATTTCAACAATTTCCATTTTTGTAGCTCTAAAGAAAGAGAATCCCAGGAAATTTACTCGAACTTATGTCTGTCTAAATTTTCTATTCCAATCAACGGCCCTTAAGAGGTGATACTAGTAATAGTCCAATTTATGATTCTGACGAATCTATAATCTATCTAAATAATACTAAGAAGGGGAATCCAGAAAATTATAATTGCAACTGCTTGATAAAAAGTGTGGCGCAACTTCAGAGAGAACTGTTAGATAGACATGCTTGTCATTACTTCAGGTCTCTCAAGACAGGTCAGAGGTGGTGGAGTAATAGTACCGAGATGTACAGATTGATTGGGTATTTGGTTTGATTTTTGGGCTCATGAAGTATGTGAATGCTTTTCTATTACGCGAGATAAGAAAAAATATTGGTGTTTGTAAAGAATGAAGTTTTATTAGTTTTAGTTCAATAACTTTAATTAATCGAAATATATATTTATATGTCGTAATATACACTTATTGGCCGTATCCCAGCACTGTATTCGCATTCGGATCCATACCCCCAAATCCTAAAGTTTATCTGATAAAGATTCTGACCTCTATATCCGCATCCGAGTCTGAGCAACATAGAAAGAAACTCAAAATGTGGCAAAAGTAGTCGGAAATTGGGGATACATGGGGATGGAGAAAAACAATGGAGTAATGGAGCATCATGAGGCAATTCCAAGTGAACACACAAAAAGCAAGCATGTTGGAAACTTAGGGAAAGCATAATTACAGCTCTTGATGTTGGTGCAGAGAACTTGACTTTTAGAATCTTTATACTGCTTAAAAACGTTGATGCATGTACAAAGCAGCAACAGAAGCACAGAAAGAAGCAAAGTGGTACAATATCGCCACATAAATCGTATGCCAGGAAACCTCTTTAAAATACAGTCTTTTATAAATAGATAAGAAAAATTAAAAAAAATTATAAGGAGGTTTTAAAAGAAAATTGTATATTCTCAAGCACTGAATTAATACTAAAAGTCTTACCTTCATTAGGAACTCATGGACATAGCGATCATCTGTTTTGGAAGTGAGACCAAGCAAATGCAACATAGTTGAGGTCAGCTGCCGAAAAAAAATTCAGTAAAAAGCTGTTGGTGAAAAATAAATGAAGAGGGAGTGATCAAATTTGATCAAGAGGATCGAATTTGTCAAAACATTGAACTCACATCATGGGATTGCTATCCACCAAATACAGAGTGAAACACTATTACCAGCACCTATTAGTCAATAACTATGACATATATCTCAAGTTTAAGTTTAAGAAGAAAAGTGTTCAGCTTATGGATTTTAATAAATAACCCTTTAACTGGCAACTTCAACATATGCTTCAAAAAGATTCCAAGTCAAGAAACTAAACCCCCGGGCTACTACTGGACAATTTTATATCGCAACATTGATAAAGGGACTATATGAAGGTAGTCGAGACAAGAAAGGGTATACATCTTTTTCATTTTTCAGTAAGAACGGGTACAAAATTTGATCTATTTTATATGAACAGATAACAAATGTTCGGACATTTAAAAGCATACACAGATATCAGTAATCTCCTTGTTGGCTATACTTCTAATTTCTTGCATGTCTAAGTAAAATGGCTTAGGAGCTCAACCTGTTTTTCAAGTGCCAACCTATATTTCAAATTTGATGGTGATGAAATCTCAACAGAACTGAGACTCTCGACAACATGCTGCACCCCTTGAAGGACACTAAGGAATGATCTGCCATAATCTGCACCGAATGGGTCCTAGACCATTAAGTCAAATAGAAAATAAGCTTGAAGAAATACAAACAAACATGACCAACAGTTGACTTCAGGAGAAAGAAGGAGCCCTCTCATCTGCAGGGATAACTGCATAAAGTATGTTATATTACCACAAACTTCTCTTATTTTAATAATTTCATGCACTTACCCTTCGCATGGACTTGTCCTATAAGAAGTATGTTGGCTCTGCCCTATAACAAAGGTAAGTCCTACTTGTTAAGTAGCTTTTTCCAGCAGCAGTAAGAAACTACTACTACAATGTGAATGCCTCAATCCCAGCAGCAGTAAGAAACTACTACTACAATGTGAATGCCTCAATCCCAAACTAGTTAAGAGGAAACGCAAACATGTTCTAAAGGAACAGGAACATAAACATCTCTATACGCCAACTGTGAGATGAGATATGAAAACAAAAAGGTTAAAAGAATGTCACCATTTAAGGTTGCTGGAACAGCCAAAGCTGCAGCTGCTTGTATCCTAATCTTAAAATTGGAGGAATCACGAAGGAGTAGCAAAAGAATGCTAAAAACTGATGACGCCCTGCAATATTAACTTGCTAGTCAATACATATCAGACAACACACACACACACATATATATTAAGCAACATATACATAAACTCAAATACTGCAAACGTATAGAAGTAGATTGAGGCATATCTGTACAATGGGGAATAATAACAGCAAAAAGAACCTCAAACCCATCAAAATCAATACAAAATGGAGTAGAAAAGAAGAATTATGCACCACTCAAGAACCGAATTCAGTTGGTGGGTTGCATTTTGTGACTGTACCAACAACCCCATAATAAGATTTTCCAACCATCAAAATAATACAAAAAAAAAAGAGAAAAAAGGAATTATGCATCAGCAACAATCCAGCTATTCTCGTTTATATAATGCATCTTAAAAGTTTGTCAATAACTGGAAGTGTCACTAGCCTTCCAAAGCCCTTCCTATTTTTTTTTGAAACTGTATAGGCAGAGGTAAGTAAGATGACAACTCCTATATTCCTACACAACCTATCTACTTCAGACTATCATATCTTAAAACAAGTTTCAAGTTACTATCAATTAGAACAGTGAAGGCAACAAAGATAACAAGAAGGCAGGTAATATAGATCTATCTAGGGGCGTCAAATGGGCAGGTTGGGCTAAAATTAGGAGGGCTAAAATGGGCTGAAACTAGGTTGGGTCATGACCCACCCAATTAGACCTGCTTAATTTGAACAATAATCAAAATTCTAAAGCAATAAATATAACGGGTATTTTTTGCATAGTCAATTCCATTACATCATCTCATTTCACTTTACACTATGTATTTGATCAAACTATACTGACCTATTTTAAAGAAAATATCAAATCAACTAAAAGATCCTATGATTAAAAAAATATTGACTACTGTAATACTAATAAGAAATTAAAAATTATCATATATCCATGGGCGGAGCTAGGTAGTCAAGGGGGTTCATCTTCGAAAAATTACATTGTCAAATTATTTTTACGAATATATAGCGTAACGAATTCTTTTGGCTTCATTGTATGTTACTTCTTTATATTTCGAAGAAGGGGTTTATCCAAACCCCCTTCTTCAAAAAATTACATTGTCAAATTATTTTTTACGTGTAATCGAGTATATAGTAGGTATGGAATCCTTTTGGCTTCATAATATGTTTACTTTTTTATGTTTTAAATCCCCTTAGCGAAAATCTTGGATCCGCCTACGCATAAAGCTATTTTACATTGTCAAAATTCTTATTAAGAAGTTTCATGTTTTTATTTGCTTGTAATCTTCAAATTCTTAATTCTTCATTTGGTTCCAGGGAAAAAAGGGTCTCTATTTTTCTGTTTCAATAAAAATCCCAGATTTCTAAAAGGGTTATGAGAAGTTCTTGGGCTACGACTTTTATTGATTTCTTTTTAATTCTTAATATGAATTGGATATCAATCTCTTTATTCTTGTTAAAGTAATATTTACTTGCACAGAAATGACATCAAAAGTTGTATAAATAAAGTAACTTGTTTTCAACTCGTCGCACGGGGCCCACCTAGTGCTGTTTACCTTTCCTGTGTGGTTTGCAATCTATTGCACCGGAGCAGGATTTACCCTGTGGCGCACCCAAAGGGTAGTGGTTGCGGGTTCCCTTGTCATCCAAAAAAAAAATAAAAAAATAGAGTAACTTTTTATTGTAAAAAATGTTGAATAACAACAACAACATACCCAGTGTATTCCCACAAAGTGGGGTCTGGGGAGGGTAAAGTGTACGCAGTCCATACCACTACCTCAGATGAAATAAATGTTAAATGATAGTCAAAAAATTGTTTAGGCAGAGGGAGTACTTTTTTATTCTTTTTTGCCGGTAGGTATGGCTGAAGTAATAAAAATATTTACAGTGCAACAAACAATAGGAAGTGTGTTATGCTGCAAATGCGGATTATGTAGGTTACAAAGCAGGTTGAATTACACATAAAAACTGGGCTAAGTTGGAGATTGTTTTAAAATGGGTTCTAATTAAACGGTTTAAAATTTAGCCTCTTGTAGAAATGAAAGGTAAGGCTGCGTACAATAAATCCTTGTGGTTCTACCCTTCCCCGGACCCCGTGCATAGCGGGAGCTTTAGTGCACCAGGCTGCCCTTTTTTTTTTAATTAAATTATCTTGTACCCAACCCATAAAATTTTGGCGGGTTGGGCGGGTCACTAATATTTGGGCCCATTTGACAGCCCTAGTTCTATCAATAGTATATTTCTATGTAGCTCTTAACAGGAAGGGATTGCTGTAAATCAAGATACACCTATTGCCAGCTGGACTACTAGGGGGGCATACGAGGCCAAATATAGGTTAATATAGGTTTTAAACTGGATTTTCATTTTGCTCCCAAAAACTTTTGTTATCATATAATGTATTCATGTTTTAGGAAGTTGAGGGTATCACCTCTCTCATTAGGCAGTCTTTCTTATCCTCAGACGTGCCCCTGCACCTGCGTCATCTTGTACTTTTCTAAAATACTTTTTAAATGGTGCTTGAATTTGTTAATGTCCACTTATGTGATCAAGACCCATATAAGTAGCCAGGTTCTCTCTGATGCAGCTTGTATATATTATTTTAATTTACACTCTCTTCAACTTATGGCACTGAAAACCCAATCGGAGCCTTTGGATGAAATTCATCATTAAGCAACCCATATAGTCAACTTGGTCCTCATCTTCATCCTCTTTGGCTCCTCAAGTTGGAGATACAAAGGTAACTCCCAGAATTTGATACAATTTACCTACCAATGCTTCTGTTAAGTTGACATGGATCTATGAGGACGAAGATGTTAAATACTGTATCGCGTCACAAAGACATCCGACATCTCCAGGCACAAATACATGGGCATCTAACATCAATAGAAAACAAAGACATTCTAAATAAAGGACTGGAAAGAGGTTAGCACATACTTACCAGACCATGTTTTCCAGCTTCAATGTTGGATTGGAAAACAAGTTGCTCAGTGAATAGCAAACATTCCACTGTACCTGATAGCAAGGCCGACCTTCTAAGTATGCAGTTAAGGTGTGATTGAAGGACACGTGTAAAATTCAAGGTTTGATATATACCGTTCCTTTTATTTTTCCTTTGCTTTTTTCCCTGATCTCACTATGAGGAAGAAGAAAATACCTTAACGTTCCCAGTTGTAACACAGGAAATAAATGCCTGCACCATCTTCTCAAGCCATTTAAAATTTTCCAAGGGAGCGTTACATGGACTTCGACTTTCTTCCAGATCCTCGCAAATGGACAAACCTTTTGTGGGCTTTCTCCCAGAAGATACGACCATTGAATCTGCTTGCCTGTCATAAGCAAATGATTGACTTGAAAACCTAACTCCTCTTGAAAGATTACCCAATGCTCTCACAGCATTTGCTTTGACCTGATATTAAAAACATGAGAAGTAAATTTTAGAATAGAATTGCTAACATGACAGAAAAAGTGCAAAGAAGAACTCAAAGTAGCCGATATAGCTAACAGCATAGCTTACCTTGTCATTATCGTTCGTAAGATATAAAGCACAGTCAATCAGCAAGGAGATAGACTGTGAGCTCACTGTTGAATCATTCATATAGAAGAACAATAAGACATCTAAAGTATTGTTACACAACAAACAGATCTAAAATCATTCAGAAATTCACAGGACCTGAAGAGAATTTCTCAAATCCATGTACATCAACATGGTGGCGAAGTGCATCACATATATTAGCTAAGGCCCACGAGGCTGTTATGCGAACCTGAAAGTTATCACATTAAACTTGCATATACGTTTTTGCTACGTTAATAAGTTGGAAAGATATGCAAAAACAGGAGTAGTGAAACCAACCGACACTGAGGAATCATGACTGTTGTCCACAGCAGGAGAAATGAACTTGTCAAAAATCTCAGCACTGCCATATTGGAACATATATTTACTAACTAACAACAAATTGCCTAAAAGAGTCAGCCGAGACAAAATATAATTAAGTAAATTAAAAATATTCTCTCTAACAGTTTACACTTAAGCTTAAGCTTTCAGAAGAGGTGCTCCCACAATTCAACATGGTCTCCGCTTAAGAAAAAAATATTTCACATGTTTGGCCCATGAAAAAGAATCAGGCGGAATCAGGCGCACAGAAGAGAGCATGTTGAGATAAAATATGATAAGTAAACTAAAAGTGTGCTCTAACATTTTAAGCTTAAGCTTTTAAATGAGTTAATCAAAGAATTCAACAGAGTCCAAACACTGCCTCCAAAGAAAAATTAAGGCTAAATGAATTTAAATCACCTTTGGAAAATGTGTGGAAAACAAGCAATTACACCAATAGCACGACAAGCAGCCGATCTAACATTCGGAACCTCATCACCTTTTGCAGTTTTAACCTGAGAAGATTTCACAAGTACAACTTAAATCACTCATTCTGTATCCTTGAGAAAAGGATAAAGCACCAATGCACTAATCAGTTATGTAGCAAAACTTACACAAGAGTTCAGGATGAAGTCTTGTTTATCCTTTGGTAGAGAAAAGAAAACTGTGGAAGTTATTCCAGCAAAACAAGTAACTGATGCAGCCCTCACCTAAAGGAGCAAAGCAAAGTAATGGAATAAATGTGTCACAGAGCATCAGACTGGCAATTTCTATGAGAGAAACCAATACAAGATCTTTATGCATTAAGTGATATTGATGGTTAGCATGCATGCTCTAAAATATACTGGGAGAACAAACATTGTTGAAGTGTGTGATCTCATTTAAGTTAGTATTGTTAGAAAGGGAACACCATTATGTATTTAATTATATCTGAGAACACCCCATCACGTATGAGTTAGAATCTTTTACATGGCCCAGCATGTGACAATATTTTGTTGATGATTCATTCTGAGAAACGAAGCTAGAATTCCTGCTTGCTCAGTTAACAAAATAAAGTTTGTGAAGCGCCTCAAGTATTAACCTTAAAAATTTACGAGAGTAAGCACATTTATTTGTTATAGATTTGCAGTATGCATCCTCATATGCAGGCTGATATTTTTCTTGAACCAAGTACCTGAAATATTTCGTAGATGTATTACGTTGATGCAAAAAATCGAGACCACTTTCAAAAATAATACTAATTTGCTTTGTGTGGACTGTTTCATCTAAAGTTTAAACTGTAAAAGCCAAAGGGGCCATCTTTATTAATTCAATTATGTCTTAACAAGCCCCCTCACAGGTGGGAAATTTTTTTTCGTGCAGCAAGCATGTTGAAATATTTCGTAGAGGCAGGTGGTAAGACTTGAATCCAGGACCTTTGCATGCACATACTATGCCGACTTTTATGAACCCTCATCTAAAAGCTTAAACTGTCAAAGCGGACACTTTTCTTTCCTTAGTATATCTTAGGATCCGAGTAGTCAGTACACGTACTTCAGAGGCTACTTTTGCAGCAATCACAATTTAAATTAACCTTTTAAATGGTACAAGTAATAATATTATATAGAGAAATTGTACAATATTAGATATATCTTCTTTTCTCTACTTCACTAATTTCTTATTATACGGTACAAGTAATATATATAGAGAAAACAGAAAAGGTATCTATGAACTAACCATTGGAGAAGAATGCTGAAGGATAAGAGGCAAATGCCTAACTATTGCTTCCAACCACTGCTCACTTCCTGACAGCTTTTCAGCTCCATCACTATTTACTGCAGAATCACGTGGCCCATAAGATGGAGCCGACGAGATTGTTTTTAATTTGACATAGTCAGATGTAAAGGGGCTATCAAGTGATATATCACTAGAAAGATCTTCAGTTCCCTTAAATCCAGAGATTGCACGAAGACATTCATCCAACACCTGCAGAACATTCATGTCACAGTAACATCCAAAGAACATAAGACAGTTACCAAATTAAAAAATCGACCCCTTCTAAGTGAGCTCTTTCTTTTTTTCTTATTTTTGGTAGAAATTGTAGCTGCTAATGCTAAACAGGATACAACAAAATGACAAGTTTCAACAAACAG
Organism: Capsicum rhomboideum; assembly: GCA_031232105.1. Classification (NCBI taxonomy): domain Eukaryota; kingdom Viridiplantae; phylum Streptophyta; class Magnoliopsida; order Solanales; family Solanaceae; genus Capsicum; species Capsicum rhomboideum. The sequence goes on from CP124712.1 coordinate 16,283,488, forward strand.
ATTTCTGAAACAAGGATCAAACTTGCACAAGCACTTAGATTCTAATTAACTACATGTCATTTTATCAATTCAAAATGCTAATGGTTTCACAAAGCTTCATGCAGATTGATGCCTTCTCTGACTATCCTACCCAGCTGTGCTTTTTCACCTTTTGCCCGTCATCACTCCTATAAGCGTATAGTAGTACATTATTTGCTGGAAAGCAGAATGCGAAGAGAATGATCATCATGTTCTTGTAACACAACCAGAAGTGCAGGAGGAAGAAACAGATGTCAGACTATGTTGACACCTAAATTTGATGAACAACAACCAAATGAAAAAATTATAAGGGAGTAGACCCTGAAATTTTTCGAAATAAAGCCAAGAGCATGTGCAACCTGGAATTTAAGATATGCAACTAACAAACATTGTGTTAACAAGAAAAGACAATCGGACCCTAGCAAATAGGAGTTCTACTGCTGGAGCACATAAAGAATTTTTTTCCTTTGATTATCCTAACTGTCAAGGGAAAGGTATAAGAGCACCTGAATTGGGAAGGGCCAAGCAAGAGATCTTGACAGTAGATCTCTATAGATCTTCACCAAAAAGAACTACCAGGACTGTTTCCTAGGTCTAAGTTAAAAGTGTAGAAAACCCTAGCAAATGAAAAATTTTCGTATCGAGTGCATGGTGTGCCATATTAACAGCTGCTAAGAATGGTAACTAACACGTGTTTGGTGCTTCATGTGCAAAGAAGGTGAAAATATCATCACCTTCTATTACATTGCAGACTAGCCGCCGAACAGTTTTTGGTGCTCAAATTGTTGGGAGTTAACTGCGTAATATTGATTGCAAAGAAATGGATCTTGTGCCAACTCAACCCAAAAGCTTGCTCATGGGGAGGATTGTCCAAGGTCATATGAGGAACCACAACCCAGACCTCCTCAACCAATGTGGGACTTAACATCGATAAAGTTAACAACTTTTTGTGTTGCTGGAAAGTTTGAAGAGTCGGAAAAACAGAAACAAGCACAGCTGGCATCACCAGAAGTAATTTGAATACATTTGCCTATTCTTAAATATATAGCACTACTTGTTTGTTTCTTCCATTTCGTTTATCTTATTATCTTGCTGTTGTTACTGCTTCCTTTTCATCTCTTCTTGAGCTGAGTGTCTATCGGAGCTTCTCTACCCTACAAGGTAGGGATATTTACCCTCCCTGTACCCCACCTGTTGAGTATGATTATACTGGGTACATTGTTGTTGTTGTTGGAGAAAAGAAATGGAAAACAAGAGTGCTTAAAGGATATGATCTTTTCTTCGAGGTTGCTTTCTTTCCCCTACATAAATTTTTGGAACACCCATGATAAACCTTATTTGCATAGATAATTGGTTGAATTGTCAGCTCGGAATTCCTTATAAAAAAATTCTCAGATAGGACCTTCTTTGCCGTCATGTTTATGCATACACTCCTTGAATCTGGGATTCATCCTATGTTTTGTCACAACAAAATACCTTACTAACCATCAAAGAGAAATAAACAATAAAAAATCTAGACTAAAGCAATCAAGTTTATTATAAAAGCCACCAATAGCTTATCAAGCAAATAAACTTACTATTTTTCCCTAAAATGTGCAAGTGTGAATATTGCTTTTAAAAAATGTGAATATTACCTAACGGTTGCATTGCGCAATGAAGTGATAACCCATAAAGAAGACATAATTTGCAACTATAGGCCACAAGTTATTTGAATCACATTAAATTTCAAGAAAACAAAGGATTGGGATAAGTTATCTAAATTCCTGTTGTCTTTTCATTTGTTTTCATCCTATTGCAGAATACATTTGCTTCAAAAGTGCCAATTGACTGCCATTTATCCCCTATTCCCCCCCCCCCGCACAAAAAAAAGAAAGAAGAAAAAGAACTTCGCATTAAAAGAAAATAAAACCTCAACAGTGCTTTCAGACCCCTACTGCAACACAAGCAAGATGGAAGAAGCACAAAACAACGGGAAAGAAAACCAAAACATAAGCAAGCATCTAACCTTGATTGAAGCGGTTATGAATTTGTCTCCAATTGGCTCATTTGAGTTTCCAACATTATCCCTCCAAGACCTTGTCTCAGAAGAGAAGGTCAAGACTCTATGAACTAAAAGGGAAATCTTTTCCCAACACAGGACCATCACGCTAGGATAGTTGTGTGCCACAGCTCTGACGGCCTAGAAAAAATATGAAATAGAAACATTTCAATGCAGCCAACTAAAGTTTTTCAATGGTGTTTTAAACAAAATCCTCAGTAAAGAATGTTGTTTTCATTTCAATGCCAGAAGAAACAAAAATTAACCAAAACAGAACCACCAAACAGGCTAGTTGCAGCTACCAAATGACAAATGAATACCCTTATGCGTGTCATCATAAGAGGTATTTTGCTTTGGTATTGTTTCTTTTTTCTTTTCCTATTTACAAGGCATATGATTTAGAGGCACAAGAATGGCATCTTTCGCTAACTACAGTTGGTATCACTTGTTCAGCATCTTCAAAGAGTGCTTCCCTCAGCTACTCCTAGATCAATTGAATTTCATGTTCTCACTGAACATCAAGTAAGGTGAAACCGAAAAATACTGTAGAAGAATCCTGATTGATTATGTAGTAATTGCACAGAGAAGATGGAACAAATATTTCATTAAAAAAACCAATAGGAGAACCAACACACAACATTCACAGATTGGACCCAAGAACTCTCAAACGGGATGCCAAAACAACAGCCTGCAATTCATTACAAAGAAGGACACATAGACAGTCTTCTGGTGCAATCGACAAAAGTTGGTACAGAGTACACATGTTTTATGCACGAGACAAATGTAAGCAGCTGTAGCCTATCAAAAAGAGGTAGGAGTAACAGAAACATGTTCTGTTAATGCGATTGGAGGAAAAGAAGAGAAGCCTAAAATGAAAGGTCCACAAGCAAAGAATATATAATTTAGTTTTTTATTTCTTTTGCTTACTCAAAATCTGCTGTAGCAACCAGCGGCGTGCGTTTCCTTTTTCCTTTTTCCTTTCTATTTTTGTTTGGGGGTGAGGGGAATAAAAAGCAGAAGAGCAATGAGTGCTAGTTGAAAGGGGCCAATAGTACTTGCCTTACACTCAAAATGCATGGATTTTACATCAATAATTTGTAAACTTCACGATGAAAAAAAACCAAGATAGCACACACAAGTGCGTCAAAAGAAGAGTTGAGCCTTACATGAAAGAACCATGACATGCCATGCCATGTGGGATACCTTTCAAATTAATAAAATAGCTCCACGGGAACAGAATAGCTGATTCAAGCATCAAAAAGACAGTGCCAAACAAAACAAAAGAATGATATAACATCTTTAGGGGACCTTATTTTCATAATTATCTTTTAGGATATCTTTTATCTGTTCTGGGTTGTATTTATTAAGTAAATTTAGAGGAGACAATAAGTTAACCAAAAGAGGGAAAAGGGAAGGGCGCAGCATTTGTAGAATTTCATACAGGACAAGAAAACCTAAATCATCGGTGAACCATTCTCGACATTGAAGCACTTATGTTTAAGTTCAACCATGAAAAACTTATTTTCTTCCTTTTCCTGCATCTCCATCTTTCTTCAAAGACTCTTGGATTCCTTATAGCTTGACTGATAGATTACCTGAAGTGCCTCAAAGCCTACTGATGCGCTTACTCCTGGTTCACAATACCGAAATAACGTAGACAAAATGCCCGACTTCGATTGAGTACTCATGGAACCTGAATGGCCAAATACAGAGGCATGCTATCAATAGTTGAATTGATAACCAGCAAGTTCACTGAAATCTTAAAAAAATAGGATTTCCTGAGCAATATCCTATTTCAGCATACACATTTTACGCAGGTAGAGGTTTTCCCAACGAATAAGTTAAGTAACCACTTGCACTGTCTAACTTAAAACAGAATTTCCAATATTTTAACAAATTAGATAGCCTCCAACGTAAAGCTCTTGATCAATTAATAGGCTGTAATAAAGCTACTACAGTAGTTACCACCTGAACTCATACAGATCATTTTATTGATTATTCAACCAAGGGAACAGTCAGATTACCTGCTGATACTTCTGCCACAAGCATATCTTTGACTTCAACTGAAAACGGTGAGACTGACAAGGCTGCACTCAAGCAGTTGATTGTGGTTGCCTGCAGACAAACCATGCATTTGAATAAAGCAGCTACATAGATAGTAGATACATGTGTTTTTTATTCTGCAAAATATTGTTACCAAGTTACTCTAGACTATGAAATAACAAGAGGCTCAAGTAACTCCATGAAGCTGTCTGTCTCAACCTTAAACTGGATTTAGATAATGCATTTAAAGAGCAACAGAGGGTCATATAGCAATAGAATATGTCCAACTGAGCTTTTTACATAGCATAATGCAACAAATTTGAGAAAAGGAAGAATCTGGGAATGTATCCAAATGAAATTTAAAGCACACAAAGGTTAGAAAAAGTTTACTACCACCATAAAAAGATTTGATTTGAAGTTGCTTCACTATTTGCTTCAATTGGGTTAACGGGTGACAAGAAACAAACTCAAGAACTTAGTTGTCCAAGGAGAGGGCTACAAATACCTAGGTTTTCAAATTCTGCTAGTCTTTGAAGTAACTCTGAGGTAACAGTAGAAACTTAGATAAAATACACTATATGGTCATGGGTAAAATGTGCATGCCATGCAAACTAATAGTATTACACAATTTAAAAGAGCATAAACCAATAAGTGCAATGGACAACTAAGGTGCTAATGCTCAAATATTAATTGTCAAGTGCCAATAAATCATGAAGGTCACATAACATGAACACAGCCTTAGGATTGAGGATAGAGTAAATCAGAAGAATCCAGTTGAGTAATTCTACCTGAAGGTGAATGTGACAAACAAAATCAGAAAGGTACATTTTGGAATCACTTGTGTGCGTTAATGGGCATCAGATAAAGTTAAAAATGTGACTTTAGAAGATTATAAAATTACACATGACAATCAGGAACACAATAGTACCTCTCTTTTTTAAAAAAAAAAAAAGCAAAAAGAAAGTAACAATGCAGTAAAAAGAAGAACCCAGAAAAAGTTCAAAGGAAAAAAAAAAAAGAAACACATGAAAACAACTGTGCAAATAGAACTATAACATGCAATAGGTCAGAAAACTGAAATAAATCGTTCAAGCTCCAATATGGAACCAAACAATTCCTAATTGTTCCTTGGATATCATATTTGGGAAAATCTAGCTGAATCTAAAAATTTTCTCATCAATGCCTGTAAGTTGACATCCCGTAAATGATTATTAGTATTCCTGTATAAGCAGGTCCTAAATAATCTACAGCTCACAAGTTACAACTCATTGGGACTAACCAATAGGATATTCTGGTCACTTCTTGACAAAAAGCCTTCTTCAATCCTAGCTTGAATAGAAGAGAGAACTGTTGGCAACAATTCACGAGGCATTCTAGAATATCTGCAAAAGGATCACCGAGACAAATTCAAGTTTCCACATATTAGAAATTCCTTGATTGTTGGACACATATACAGATTCATGAAGACCTCTTCATAGAGAACACGTTTTACATCAACCCAAAAGAAAAAAAGCTAACCACTTCAACTTCCTACACTTCAAATGTTCACAATCGCACATTGAATAAAGAATAACACCATAACTGAAGTCCTGAACCAAAGAATCATAGGTAATAAGACCCTCAAATTTTGAAGGGGAGCTAAAAGTAACAGGTAAAGTTGTTGCCATGTGACCGGGAGATCACGGGTTCAAGTCGTGGAAACAGCCTCTGGAAGAAATGTAATGCAACTATGCAAGGTAAGGTTGTGGACAATAGACCCTTGTGATCCGGCCCTTCCCCGGACCACACGCATAGAGGGAGCTTTAGTGCACCGGGCTGCTCTTTTAGACACTAAATACTTTTTGATAAATAAAATACGAGAACATGAAAAAAATGGTCCCTTATGTTTGAGGATAGGTTCAAAATAGTCCCTTTTTTTTTTAAGATGGTAACAATTAGTCTATATATATCCACGGAGGCACTACATCCAAAAGATGTAGTACCCAATCAAAAGTATTACATACTACATCAGTCCTTCTTCCTTCTCTATTTCTTACAAGTGGTCTAGGACACCAAAAATGTCTTCGGTTTGCACGAATATATACTGTTTACACCAAAAATAAAACAAAGCTAAAGCAGTTCATCTTGAGACTCTGAATGCCATTCTGCTTGTCTTCAAAACATCTCTGATTCCTCTCCTTCCACACTGTCCACCAAATGCATGCTGGGACAATCTTCCATCTCTCCTACTTTGAACTTGCGTTGCCATCATTGTTCCAGGAACTCAAAACACCTCTGATGCTACCTGGTTTCACCCAGTTCAAAATAGTCCCTTAAAAATGCACTTAATGGTTTTGGTCCTTTAAGTTTGTCAAAAGTTAACACTTTTAGTCGCCATAAATTTTTACCCAACTTTGTCAGTTAGATTTGACGGAAACTATAAAAATAAAAATAAAAAAAGAAACTAACGGGAACTCACATTTAGAGGTACATTTTTGTAGTTTCTACTATTTTTAATTTTACTTCTAGAATATGGTGCAGCTTTTTGAGGTGTAATATCTGTTATGTTTTAAATATCAGTGTCTAGTGTAATTTTTTGTTCGATAAATATTTTACTGAGACTAAAGTGCTAACTTTTAACAAATTTAAAGGACCAAAAATGTTAAAGGCATACTTAAGGGACTATTTTGAACCAACCCTCTAATATAAGGGATCATTTTTGTCATTTTCTCAATAAAATATCATTGCCTATAGTGCTTATAAAAAACTACCAAACTCCTTATATGAAATTTCCTATTTCAAAAGCAGCCTTCAACTAAGGAGATAAAATATCATAGAAGGACCCCATGCATATAGGTAGCACTTAGCAGACCACTCCCTCTCGGTTGGGAGTGGCGGTTTGATATTCCAATTTTGGTTTCATTATGAGGGCAAATAAGATATTTTTTTTTTTGAACTTGGTAACTTTGTATTATATCACAACAGTACATGGGTTGTACTGAGACCTTACATACAGATGCACTCCAAACTCCACTGCTCTGCGTCTATATTGAGTCTAAAACATCAATTATAGAGACAATGTCATTTGAATATAATTGATTACACCAAAAACATAACAACAAAATGCAGTTTAGTTTAACTTTCTGCACACTATTCTCTATGCTTTCAAAACATCTAGAGTTCCTCTCTTTCCAAATTGCCCACCATATTGAAGCAGGAATAATTCTCCATCTAGCTCTGTCTTTTGCAAGGACACCTGCCTCCTCCCAGCTTTTTAATGCCTCAATGACTCTCCTAGGCATAGTCCAGGATATGTCTTTGAGACTCAAAAACATCCTCCAAAGTTGCTGAGTATATTTGCAATGTAGAAATAGATGGTTTACAGTTTCTGACATTTCCCCACATAGGAAACACCTCGAACATAAGATTATCCCTTTTTTCATTACATTATCCAGAGTCAAGGCTGCTTCCCTAGCTAACAACCATATAAAACAAGAAACTTTATACGGAATCCTGCATCTCCAAATTTGTTTCCAAGGCCATGTGAGATTTTGTTGACTTGGTTGGTCCATCATCCTATAAGCTATATTTACTTTAAAAAGTCCTTTGTTGTTACCTTTCCACCACAACACATCCTCATCTGCCTGAAGTCCATTAAAATGTTCAACAGTGTTGAGAAATTCTGCCACCCTCATTACTTCCCAGTCATTTAGTTGTCTCCTGAAGTTGAAATTCCATCCCTGTGGTGTCCAAAGATCTGCTATAGTTCTTTGCTGGAAAAGAGCTAGGTTGTATATGTCAGGGAAAAGAGTTTCCAGCTTACCTCTCTCATGCCATTCATCCTTCCAGAATTTGATCTTCTTCCCATTCCGCACTTTCATCTTGGAGTTGAGTTTGACTTCCTCCCACAGAGATCTTATGGATCTCCATAAGCTGACTCCGTATGGTGTAGTCACTACCTTTGTCATCCAATTGTCTTCAGCCTCATATTTGGCTCCTATCACTCTTTTCCAGAGTAACTGATTTTCGTTTGAGTATTTCCACAACCACTTCATTCTAAGTGCTTTACTCTGAAACTTTACATTCTTTATTCCCAGTCCACCATTCTTCTTTCCAGTTGCCACTGATTTCCATTTTACCAGGTGAAAGCCTCTCTTTTCTTTGTTTCCTAGCCACAAAAACTTCCTTCTTATGCTATCCAACTTTTTGGTGATCCCAGCTGGGATAGGGAACAATGACATCATGTAAGTTGGGAGGGCATCAAGGACTGAGTTGATGAGGGTCAATCTCCCTCCCATTGAAAGGTATTGAGTTTTCCATCTGGCCAGTTTCTTCTCACACTTCTCTATCACTCCATTCCATATCTCTATAGACTTGGATTTTGCTCCCAAAGGCATGCCCAAATAAGTTGTTGGCAAAGTGCCAACTTCACCCCCTAAGATTGAAGCTAGCCAGTCCATATTGTTGACTTCATAGATAGGATACATGTAACTTTTCCTCCAGTTTATGTGCAGTCCAGATACTCCTTCAAACAGGACCAATATGACCCTTAAGTACTTTAGTTGATCTTCCTGAGCTCCGCAGAAAATCAATGTATCATCCGCATATTGTAGGTGTGTCACTTCCAAGCTTTCTGATCCCTCCCTAGCTACATCAAAACCTCTCAACCATCCTCTAGTATTAGCTGTCTTGATCATGCTATTAAAACCCTCCATAGCGATTACGAACAAAAAAGGAGATAGTGGATCACCCTGTCTGAGTCCTCTTTGGGTTCTAAAGAATCCTGCAGGCGAGCCATTGATAAGAATTGAGAAATTGACTGTTGATATGCAATACAAGATCCAGTTCAACCACTTCTGTCCAAATCCCATCATCTCTAGAGTCGTCATTAGGTATTTCCAATTAACATGATTGTATGCTTTTTCGATGTCCAACTTGCAAAGAATACCAGGGTTCTTCTGCTTGGTTCTGGAGTCTATTGCTTCATTAGCAATTAACACTGCATCCATAATTTGCCTTCCTTTTATAAAAGTCATTTGTTGTGAGTCCACCAGTTTATCTATCACAACCTTCAATCTCTCTGTGAGTACTTTGGAGATTAGTTTGTATATGCTGCCTATGAGACTGATTGGTCTGTAATCCCTTAGCTCCTTTGCTCCTTTCTTCTTGGGAATGAGTGCAATGAAAGTAGCATTGAAACTCTTTTCAAAAACTTCTTGATCGTAAAAGTTCTGAAAAGTTCCCATGATGTCATGCTTTCACTACATCCCAACACTTAATGAAGAAACTCATTGTGTATCCATCCGGACCAGGTGCCTTATCAGCTGCGCATAGTTTAAGACACCTAAGTATTTCATTCTCCTCAAACCTGCCTTGAAGCGCCATTTTCTCCTCCTCGGTTATCACAGGACACTGGACATTCTGATAAGAAGGTCTCCACTGGATGGATTCTGAATACAACTTCTTATAGTATGCAATTATTTCCCCTTCAATTCTGCTTGGCTCTTGAGTAACTTTCCCTTGTATCATTAGTTGATCTATATTGTTATATCTTTTGTGTGCATTTGCCATTTTGTGGAAGAACTTGGTATTCTTGTCTCCCTCCTTAAGCCATAAAACTCTTGATCTCTGCCTCCATGATATTTCCTCTTTCTTGATCAGCTCCTCATACTCAAGAAGAACTGTAGCCTTTTTTGTTGTTTCTTCCTCTGTGAGCAATTTGTTTTCCCTTTCTATGTCCAGATCTGCCAGCTGCTCCAACAGTTTCTTTCTCTGAATCCCCAAGTTTCCACTTTCCTCCTTTTTCCACTCCTTGAGTTTCTGTTTCAGTGCTTTCAGTTTGCAAGCCAGCACATAGTCAGGTCTCCCTGTATAGCTAAAGGTAGTCCACCACTCACTAACTCTATCCACAAATCCTTCTGATTGCAACCACCAATTTTCGAACTTGAAGTAACTTTTTTTCCTCTCCCAGCAACCTCCAATCAAAGTTATTGGTATATGGTCTGAATTCAATCTTTGAAGGGGAATTTGTTTCAGATTATTGAAACTGTCATCCCATTCTTTAGATATCAGTATTCTATCAATTCTGGAAGCTATCTCCTGATGGTCTCCCTTAAACCAGGTGTATGTAACATCTTCTAGTTGCAGGTCAACCAGTTCCATGTCTTCAATGAAATCAGAAAACTCCCTCATGCCCCTTGTTCTTCTGTTGCAATTTTTCTTCTCAGAGATGTACCTAGATACATTGAAGTCCCCACACAATGCCCAAGGACCCTCCACCAATCCCCTCACCGATCCCAATTCTTCCCACACCAATCTCTTCTCCTTGTAGCAGTTTGGAGCATACACTCCAGTTATGTTACATGTAAAGTTCTGAGTTTGTGACACAAAGTTACAAGTAATAGAGTAAGATCCTATTTCGACAGCCTCCCCCTTCCATGCCCTCTCATCCCAGATTAGCAAAATTCCCCCTCTTGTACCACTAGCCTCAAGATATGCATGCCTAATCCACCTGCCTCCCCACACCTATTTTATCATTTCTGTGATATCCCCTTCGAGTTTTGTTTCCTGAAGACAAACAATGTCTGCCCTCCACCCGAAAACTAAACTGTTGACTATCCATCTCTTTTCCCTATTATTCAATTCCCTAACATTCCATGATATTAGCTTGAACTTCATCAAACATTTAGAATTGTGTTTCTCCCCTTATTTCTACTCCCCGAATTTTTGAACTTTACATCAAAGGATACAAGACTTTTAGCTCTTTTGCACCCTTGATCCTAATCTTTTTGACTTCAGTGTCCTGTTCCATTCTCCTTGCTTGTCTACAATTGTCTATCTGAAGAAGTAATTCTGTAGCTTCCTCTTCATGCCCATGGAAATCAATTCCAAAAATTTTCCCCAGTTTGATCAAATTTTGTTGAACCCAAGTGGAGTTTTCTTTTTCTTTACTTTGGATCATTTGTTGTTGCTGCATCAGGATTGGCCCGGCATCCTCTACTTCCCAGTTAACTATTTCCGTATTTGGGCTCCGCAATACTAGCCCAAAGTCCCCTGTTTCCGCACTACTGCCTCCACCATCCTTTTCTACACAATTGTGCTCTTCTTCTCCCATCACCATCGCAGTTCCCCCAGATCCTTCCTCAGATGACATCGTCACAATTTTTGCGTACAAGTTCTTCTCTATTGCACCTGGTTTGCTTGCATGAAGAGCTGCTATGTCGCCGACAAGGAATTGCTCTTTCTGGGCCTCTGAATGATCGCCTCTTTCTCCTAGTAAGTCATTAAAGATGACTTGAGCTGCAAAGTCTGGGCCGTTGGGCCTTTTTAAAATCTGTTTTCTCTTGGACTTTTGTACTGGGCCGAAGTCAGATTTCTCACTTAAATTATTCATGTGCCTCTCACGTGCTCCACTCCAAGTTGACCCTCCAGCTGTTGAAGTACAACCCACGTGATGAGTTGTACCAAAATCCCTAAATTGTTGGGATTTTGGTACTTTGTTGCAGGCGTTCTCGACTTTTGACCGCTGGATAAAGCGCTTCACTGGACAAAGGGTTTCGTCTTCTCCAGCGACTGTGATTTCACTTTCCGACATCCTTTCGAACTTGGGTTTGCATTTCCGGCCAGATTGGAAAAAAATAAATGATCCCATCACATGAAATAGACATTTCCCTCGGCAGACTTCTACCATCATTCTTCACCAAGATCCTCGCCCACCTCATGTGGTTTTTAAGTTCAGTTTCTTCTTCCGTCGCGATCCATCCTCCACACAACTGTCCTATTTGTTGGAAGACCTTTTTGGACCACAAATGTAAGGGAATTACCACTGCTCTAATCCATGTTTCTCTTACCAGAGAAGAGCTGGGGATACACCCAGTTGTTGGGCTCCACCATTCGAGGTGAAACCTGCTGTTCTTCCACATCCATTGGCCTTGGATAGTTGATTCCGCCATGTATCTGTTGGGGAACTCGAAGAGAAACATCTCACTGTTCAATTCATAGATGTTCACTCCAAAAACTTTTTTCCAGTTTGTTGAGGACCATCTCCTGATGTCCGCAAGAGTTGGCTTGTCCTTCTTTTCATCTCTGCAATATCCTATGAGGCATCTCTTGAGGAGATCTTCCTCCTGGATATTCACTGGTTCAGTTATCAGTATGTTGCTTTTCCTGTTATTTATCTCCACCCTTCTTAAATTCCTGGTCCCCCATTTACTCTCTTGCACCGCCTCTGCGTAAGGGTAGTCTACCTCCGTCACCCTTGAGAAAAATTGTTCCTTTTCCCTTTCCTGGCATTTAATAAACCTTTCGATCTTAAATGCAATGTCCAACCACCCTGCATTCAATGCTAGTTCTGGGATAATTAATCCTGACCTTCCCCCACTATTTAAAGTTATTATGCTTATAAATTTTCCATATTCATTATTCTTCTTTGTACAGAAATGCTCTGCATCTCGCTCTGAAAATTTCCATCTCTTATTCTCCTTCTTTTGCTCCTTTGATGCCTCCTTCAAGCAGAAGCATATCCACTCCAAAGCTTTCTTGCTCATAATTGATCTTCTCATCATTTTACGACTTCTTTCGACCCATTCATACCATTCTGACTTGCTCGTGTTCCATCTGGTGATGTCAAATGACTTGAAACCTGCGTTGAAATAGATTCTTTTTGGCTTACATAAATACTCTTTTGAAACGTGTCCCTGCGTTATCATATGCTGCAGAGTATTAGATACTTGAAACCTTACTCTAGAAGGAAAATGTTAACTGGGTCTATCGGTGCCTCAAGTAAATTGACATGTCGGATACTCAAGTAAATATAGTTCAAGTTCTGATTACCAAGTAAATATAGTTCGCAAATAAGATATTTTCAACAGCTTTTCCCTTTTCCAGCTTTTCTTCGCCCATCTCTTTTCTAACTCTTCCATCACCTAGTTGGTAAGCATAGTTCACTCTCTCCAACCCCAACCCCTCCTCACTAGAAACACCGTCTTCTCCCCAACTGTTGTCATCCCCAGCTCCATCCTCCTCCTAGCTTTTGCTGTTTCTTTATTTCCCTACTATGTGCCCACGCATACACCCTCCAGTTTAGCTGCAGCACCAAATCTTCTTATGCACTCCTTTCTCCAACCTCCATTCTCTCAGCATTCAGATGTCACCACAACACCTCTCCCTCCTTCCCACTGCTGAATGTAAAGAAGGGAACAGAGAAAACCAAAAAAGAGAAGGGGATTTTAACATCTCTGTTATTAGTGTACCAAAGACGGATAAGAATAGAGAAAATGGTAGAAAAAAGAGAATGAATGTCTGGACAAGAAGCAAAAGAAGGATAGAGTGCAAGGGGTAAAACTGCAAAGAAGAGAAAAAACTCAAGGATTATAGAACTTGCCACTCAAAGAAGTTGTGTATTACAGGAAAAGAAGTAACCATATGATGGTGTGAATGCTATTATACACCAGACATGATCCCATGATGCTTTTCTGAGAATGCTTATTGTAATGACCCTCCAGCTCATTTTTTCAATTCCCGCGCGTTTTCGACGTTTCGAGCCTTCCCATAGCGGCTACAGGTCATTTATGACTAGCCGAAACTGTCGGTTCGGTTTTCGGACAGTTTGTTTGGGTTTTAAGCTCATTTCCCTGTTTTGGAGCTTTTGAAGTTGAGAATTAGGTCTTGGACCAAAACTCCTAGTAAACGGCCTCGAATGAGAATTCCGACAGCGCCTTTAGCTTTGGAATGTGGATTTTAGGCTAGGGGGATCCTTGGTCCGGGTCTTGAGGTTTTCGGACTCGTTTTGGGTTATTGGTTGGAAATTAGTAAAACAGGCTCATTGGGTGTGCAGCCCACTTTTTGTCAAAATGACCTCGGTTGGAAATTTCGATGGTTTCGTTGAGTCCGGAATGTCGAATTTGGTATGGTGGCATAGTTCGTTTGTGCGCACGGGGTTCTGAACGAATCGCGAGCACCCGATCGGAGTCCATTTGGACTTAGCAAAATTTCTGGTGGTTGATATCTGGTGCAACCGCTTTAGCAGTCGGAGAGCCGCTTAAGCGGTGGTCGCTTTAGTGACCTTGTGCCGCTTTAGCGATACTTGGCCACCTGATTAAGGGTCGCTTTAGCGGCAGTTGTCCGCTTTAGCGGCAGTTGTCCGCTTTAGCGGACGTCGACTAAGAGACCAGGGTGCCGCTTTAGCGGCCTCTCGCCCTTTTTGCACCAGCCGCTTTGCCGGTCATTTTCTGCTTAACCGGTAGCCGCTTTAGCGGCTCAGTGGCCGCTTAAGCGGTGGTGTTAAATATTTCATCTCCCCCGATTTCTCTTTATTTCTTAACCTATTTTTCACCATTGTTGGAGCTTGGGGCGTGGGAAATCGTCCATTGAGATTAAGGTAAGCTAACTCAATATCCCTTGATCGTTTTCCATTGTTTTTACCCGTCAAATTCCATCCGTTTCCTTTTAAATTCCTAGAATTTAGGTCTTAAATTCCTTAACTTTGTGGGCTGATTTGGGCCCCGATTGGTGCTCCATTTGTGCTCAACTTTTGAGCACACATTCCTTGTCCTTCGAGGGACCTCATGACGATTCAATTTTGGAATTTTGTTTGTGGGCCCCACCGCCTGGAGTTTTATATTGCAATATGGGTCTCGTTTTACTCGTATTAACATGTAGATTATTATTTTGATAGTGTAACGTCATTTTCGAGATCGTGGAGCAAAGACGGGCGGTTCGTGGACGGTTTGAGATTGCGGTTCAGCTTCGAGGTAGGCTCCGGTGTATTGTATAGATCGCATGCTAGGTAGGGGTTATAAGATAGGTTTATACCTAGAAATATCATGACTTGACATATTTAGGGGATTTAGAATAGAAATGTGACCTGAACCTTAGTCTAGAATACTTGTTAATGGTTGTAGGATCCTATTACACTTGACTATAGACTTGTTTGACCATAGATTGACATGATGAACCTTTAGTATAAGAATTACCATATTACTTAGTGAATTGGGCGGTATTTCCCCGAGTAGATCCTACTAGTAGCATTATGTCCTCGTTTACCTTAGTTTCCCTGTTTATGGTGCCGATTACTGTTAATTATACATATTGTTGGGCCTGAAGCCGTGGTTACGATACCAGTTGGACACCAGGTTTGTATTCTATCCTTCAAAAGGACGTGGTTCTAGTTTATAGACGCTTACGGTGGTATTGTTTGGATACTGGTGATGGCATGCATACATTTAGGCGCATTTACACTTATTTAGTGGTACGATTCCAACTAAAACCTGAATTTTACTACTGTTTTCTAAAAAGGGATTTATCCCTACCTTTTCACTTTTAAAATTGATTCTTTAAAAACGGAAGTCGTACCACCCTTATTATTGGGTTATGATATTTGAACTAAACATATTACTTTCGAAATTAGAACAAGGTTGATTCCGGTCCATTATTGATCCACTCTCTTTTACCACTACTTATTCACTTCGGTCGAGGGAGATTCCGACCCTTTCTACATTACTAAACTGTTTTAGTCCCGGATTCGATCTCGGGCAATGAATTTACAAATATACACTTATTCAGTTTCGGTTAAGTCCGGCATTTCTTATTATACTTTATATCTCTCCGGTACTGGACGGAGTAGATTGGTTATGATGGTTATTGAAAGTCCTGGTTCGGGACCCGGCAGTATATATACGGACATCCCAAGTCCCCTATAGGTTCCTCTGTCTGAGCTACGTGCCGAAAGAGGTGAGATTATAGGTCCTGCCTTGAGAGCCGGCGGGCCGAAGGAGGTGTATATATATATTTGGTACGTTATGGCACTTTGTTGATATGGTTCTATTGGTTTTCATTGCATTCATTTGTTCATATGCATTGCCTATCACCAGTATAATTGTTTGGCGCTTGTATCTATCGGTAATATGGGGGAGGGGGGTTGTATAGATACAAGTCATGGTTGTTGTTTGTTGATTGTTTGCTTGTGCCTCTCCGGGCTTATGGGGGCCCGGTTGGGGTTATTGGTTTTTCGGGCTATCCAGTTACTTATTGTTGGGTTATTATTGCATAGCTCGTGGCAGGTTGGTTATAGATTGGTACCCGAGGTTGTCGATACGTTTCTGATCCCTTTTCTCATTATTATGGTAAGATTTATCATTGTTAGATTTCTTTCCGATTAGTCGCATTCTGGGTAGAGACCCTGTTTATGCTAGAGTTGGATCCCTTGTTACTTATGATCCTTGAGATATTAGGCTAGCTCCCTTAGAGTAGTATCTTTGGGTTTGGTCGTCGGTATATATCTATACAAATATATATATACTCTTCCCTAGCCATGACTTATATATCATCTCTTTCTTTCCTACTACTATTATACATCGTATATACATTTTTTCACTCTACTATTGTATATGGTATATCTTTTTATTCACTTTACTATCATATAATGGCTAGTTATTTATGGTATTGCGCTTTGTCCGGAATTATTGGTAGCTCATGATAGGTTATCCTTATCACTCCATTGGTATTATTATGCTTAGTTTTGTGGATAGTTGTCTGTAATTTATATTCTTGCTTTACATGTTAATTTATACTTATTATTTCTGGAGCTCAGTTGGCCGATGCCTACTGATTACCACGTGTTTAGTACTCATACTACACTTCTGCAGCCTGCAGATCATAGTACGAGTTCTCGCCGTTGATGTGTGCATCGTGCGGATCAGCCATGGATCGGAGATTTGAGGTGAGCTCCTGACGTTCGGAGTGTTCCTGCTCTCCTTCTTACTGCGAGACTGATCATTATTTTTGTATTTCAGAGATGTCTTTGTGTACATTCACTCTATATTTCACCTTGTACTCTTGTTGTATTGGAAGCTCTTGTACTGACTTCACCAGGTCATGGGGATATAACTACTTCTTTCATGTCATCTTTCTATTTTTCATTTAGTATTGCTTCCGCCTTTCTTATTAGTCCGTTACTAGCTGTTCCGGACTATGGGTTGGCTTACCTACTGGTGGGTTAATAGTAGGTGCCATCATGACCTGAGAAATCGGGTCGTGAAACTTATTATGGAAAACTAGTAGAGGAAGGGGTTTGCTGCTATTTGAGGCAGAAGGGTCAGAGCTGAGGAGAAAGGTTTGGGTTTTAATAGCATTCAGCTCTGACCCTTCTGCCTCAAATAGCAGCAAACCCCTCTCCTCAGCTCTGACCCTTCTGAGGGAAAAGGTTTATGCTGTTTGGCAAGCATCCCTAGCTGCTAGCCAACCAAAAAAAGGTGTTCTCATAGGTGCTTTGGTTTTCTAAATTATCTTCCAGGGCCAATTAGGATAATATTCTCCGGATTCATCCACTTTCACTTTTTGTAGCTATTTCCTCTTCCCTTAGTCTTCTCTAAACATTCCATCCCAGTCCCTTCCTTCTTTCTCTACAATATGCAAGTCTTTAGCTTTAATTATTCTCCAAAAAGAGGAAAACATTTCTTGAATGCTATTGGTCCTTTCCACTAATCACTTCATTCAGATACTGCCACTAATCACTTCATCCAGATACTGCTCAAAAAAAGCTAATCACTTGATCCAGATTGGGAATTATCAAACTGAGAGGCATGGATAGATCGATTTTGACTTTTGGACTCCTTCACCACCTGCACATTGAAGTGATAAACCGAAAGTTGTTCTTAATTTATTTCACAGGCCATTTGATTGAATGACATGGTCACGTCTCCACACACACACACATAGCCCTCCCCCCCCCCCCCCCCAACCCACCCCCAAAAAAAAAAAAATTACCTTTCTTTCTCTCCTAAAAATCTCAACCACTAGCATCTGTCAGTAATTCCTATGTTCATAGCAGCTAGCGCAAGCCTTCTCTCTTCTTCATCTTCCCCTCGTCCTCTTTTCATCTCTTCAGTATCATCTTCAACATCTATGGATTGTCATAATTGAAGCTAGAACCAAATGAAAGATCCAGAAAAGAAGAGTGGAAATGTGGGACAATGAGGGTCCAGTAACTAGTTTATTGCTCGATGGCTGAGGTAATTCAAGGATGATGTCTACTACTTGATCTTTCTTATAAATATTCCATTCACCTATATCCTTACACTTCTCGTTGTTCAAAAATGAATGTACTAGCGAAACATGTAACTTAATAAAAGCCCTAGAAATTGAAACCCTGCATGTCAAATCAACTTGGCACCGGAAGTGTGACCTTTTGAGCTTTCATCTTTTATAACACTTGTGTTCACCAAAGTTCATCAAGTCAAGAGGACATAGAGGATCAGTTTTACTGGTATTAACATCTACCAAAAATGTGTAGTGAAGATAAGAGCTAATAAAATTGAATGCTAAGACAAAAGAAAATTAAAGGCCGTGTTTACATTAGAAGAGACTCTTACGGTGTGGATGATATCAAAAGCATCAAAATTTTGAACAAGGACGCTAGCAATCCACTGTGTGTTTCACGTTTGATTAAGTATAAAGTCCCTACCATCAGACATTGAAAACAAAATCAGTTAAATTCAATTAAAAGCGGATTTCAGGAAGGCATCTTGAAAAGCAGAGATAAAAACAGAAACCTCCCATGAAATCTCCTTAGCAACATGAAATTTGGATTATAATCCACTTGATTTAAGCTTTTGCCCACCCTAAAAGGACAAAGCATACACCCCACCCCTTTGGTTTTAAATACTATTATTGAAGTGTGGTGATCACCTCATTTAAAACCTTAAACGGTTAGAAAGAAAATACTATTATATACTTCATTATATCTTCAACAAGCCCCCTCATGTACAGTCTAATTCTTTTAATGGGTCAAGTACATGTAAAATTTTCCTATTCTACTGTGTTGGTGAAACTTGAAATGAGGACCTCTGCCTGGTATCTACTGTGTGAATTCCTATTCTAAAATCTTAAGCTTTTAGAGAGGGCACACACTTTATTTAGTAAAATACATCTTCAACCTCCCTTGTTTTAAATTGCATGTAATCAAACTTATTTTTCTTACATAAATTGACCGCTTCCTCTTTGGATAACAATAGTTGAGAAACTTGGAGGACAAAAAGATTTGTGGAACTTCACTGCATGTTTAAAAAAACTTGTTTTGTTTTATATAGTGGTCAATGAATTAGGTGAAAACCTCAAATCCCAGCAGAGACAAAAGCTAGATGAGATTTTCTCATCTGTCAAAGCCTGAGTTTGTGGGAGGTAATAGGTACCTCGTGGAATACTCAGGCGTAGGCGTGCACAAGCGGGCCAGATACACCATTATCAAAAAATTATAAAGTAAATTTGTAAGCATTTTAAAGTTTAACCTTTTAGTAAGAGCAGACCTTTAATTAATTAACTATGTTATATCTCAACAATATACATGTATGTGTGTGTGTACGTATACACGTGTGCGCGCATTTTTGGGTGCAGCCAATCAGTGTTGTAAATGGCGCTCGCCACGTCGCCAATGGCGAATGGCGAGGCGAGGCAGTGTCGCCTCCAGCCTTCGTGGCGAGGCGAAATCGAAAAGGCGACGCCTTGGCGAGGAAGGCGACATGGCGAGGCGAGGCGACATGGCGACGCCTATTTGATTTTTTTTTTAAATTAGGGTTTTAAGGTTAAAAGGTAATTTTAGGGTTTTTCTTTTCATTTTGCATTTGTTGGTGACTGCGGCTACTGCGATCTAGGCCACTGCGACCTTCGACAGCAACTCCGGCGACAACTCCGGCGATAACTCCAGCGATTGGTACGTATGTTCTTTTTCTTTTTCTTTTTTCAACTTTCTTCTTCTTCTTCTTTATTTCACTGGCAGCAGCAGCACGCAACAACCAGCCAACCATTTTCTTCTTCTTCTTCCTCTGTTTCACTCCGGCGAGTGCGACACTGTTTCACTCCGCCACTCCGGCGAGTGCGAGTGTGCGACTCTGTTTT
The DNA here is from genome assembly GCA_031232105.1 of Capsicum rhomboideum. Lineage (NCBI taxonomy): Eukaryota > Viridiplantae > Streptophyta > Magnoliopsida > Solanales > Solanaceae > Capsicum > Capsicum rhomboideum. The sequence continues at coordinate 16,303,457 of CP124712.1, forward strand.
TCTTCTTCATTTTTTCCTTTGTTTTTTTCTTCAAAGTTGAAACAGCAGATGTCTTCAACAGCACTTTCAATGGCAATTCTATATAACAATATTTTCTTTTATAAGTTATATAATATACTTATTAATATCGTATTTGGTTGATGTCTTCAACAGCAATTTCAATGGCGTCTAATTCTACTAATAGCAAACAAAAGGACATTGGATGGAATTATGGTACGCAAGGACCAACAAGAGATGCGGTGGTATGTATTTTTTGTCGACGTACTATGTATGGTGGTATTACTCGGTTCAAGCAACATTTGATAGGTGGATATAAAAATGTCAAAATATGTCGAAGTTGTCCGGAAGAAATTAGGAATGAAGTAAAGGCATTTGTCGATAGCAAAGCCGCCATGAATCCAAAGAATCAAAGATATGTGCCATCATATAATATCGTTGTTGATGATGATGATATGGATGAACATGAAGAAATGATGCCACCCTCCAAAACTCAAAGAATGTCTTCAAGTGGTAGTGGTAGTGTGTCATCCTCGGGACGAAATGTGATGAAAGGTCCTATTAATAGGTTTTTTCCACAGATGCCTCAACAAAATACATGCTTTGAAAAGGGAGGAGTAGGAGGAGGACGAGGAATTGATGACACAAAAAAAATCTTAAGGGAGCGGGCTATAAATGCTTTTGCAGTATGGATGTATGATGCGGGCCTCCCTTTCATTTGTGTCAATTATGAATTATTTGATAACTTCATAGAGGCGGTAGGACAGCATGGCCCAGGAATGCAACCTCCTACCTATCATGAAGTTAGAGTTACTCAGCTAAAGAAAGAAGTGAAAAAAGTAGATGAGCTAGTAGAGAAGCATAAAGTTCAATGGCAAAAGTATGGTTGTTCCATTATGATGGACAAATGGACAGCACGCAATGGAAAGATGATAATTAATATTTTGGTGAATTGTCCGATTGGTAGCATCTTTCTTGGTTCTGTTGATGCTAGCAATAAGTCTACAATTGGCACTAAAATGTACAGCTTGTTTGAGAAGACAATAGAGGACATTGGACCGGAAAATGTTGTTCAAGTTGTCACTGATAATGCCAGTGAGAATGTGAAAGCGGGTGAGCTGATGAAGGCTATGTACCCACATATCTACTGGACTCCATGTGCTGCCCATTGCATCAATTTGATATTTGGGGACATATTCAAGATTAACCCGTATGTTTTAGGTAATACTTAATAGCTCTCCTCTTTTGTAGTTAATATTATAAACTTATTAAGCTAATAATTACTATAATATGTCTTTTACAGTTTTTAAGAAGGCCAACAAGGTAGTTTCTTATATAAGTCAAAGGTCGTTGTTGTTGAATTTGATGAGAAAATTCACCAATGAAAAAAATTTGGTGAAACCGGCCAATACAAGATTTGCGACGGCCTTTTTGACTTTGGAAGCTATGTACAAACAAAGGAAGAACTTGAGATCTTTGATCATCTCTAATGAATGGACTTCCAGTAAATTTGCAAAGGAAGTTTTGGGGAAAGAAGTTGCCGCCATTCTTTATTCTACATACTTTTGGAATGATTTTGTCAAAGCTCTTAAAGTTTGTGGTCCTTTGGTCTCATTGCTTCGCTTGGTGGATGGGGAAAAAAGACCCCCAATGGGCTATATGTTTGAAGCAATGGATATGGCGAAGGAATCTATTCGACGGAGTGGCGAGGCATTATGAGAAAGTCCTTGACATAATTGATGCAAGATGGACGGGCCAACTCAAACGACCTTTGCATTCAGCAGGTTATGTTTTGAATCCCGGATTGTATTTTAAATCCACTATGAGTGAAGAAAAAATTGTTGTAGTGTGGGAGAATTACTTTACTTGTGTTGAGACGATGGTCCCCGATCTTTCCACCCAAGATATACTAGTTGGTGATCTTGCTAAGTACAAGAGTGCAGATGGATTGTTTGGCTCTGGTCAAGCTGTTAGAGCCAGAGACACAAGGTCACCGGGTTAGTGAATTGATTTAGTTGTCTTTATTATAGCTTTAGTGCTTTACTTAAATTATTGACTTTTTTTTATACCTATTAAGTATTAACCTTTTAAATTTATTTTTCTATAGTTGAGTGGTGGTCGTTATTTGGCAGCGATACTCCGACTTTGCAAAGGTTTGCCATGAGAGTATTGAGTCTAACTTGTAGCGCATCCGGATGTGAGCGAAACTGGAGTGTGTTTGAACATGTGAGAATGGATTTATTATATTCTTTTTCTACCAATATAATTATTTTTAGTATCTAATTAATAATTATTTTCTACAACTTATACACAGATTCATTCCAAGAAGAGGAACAGGCTTGAGCTATCGCGTCTCAATGATCTAGTGTACGTTAAGTACAATAGAACATTGACACGTCGATATAATATTCGCGATCCCATTGATCCAATTATCTTGGATAATATTGAGGATGCTAATGAATGGTTACTTGGTGGCCCCGAAGATCAAGAAGATGAACTAGTATACGAGGAAGGTGATCTTAATTGGGGTACTGTTGCTATGGTAGCTGGGGCAGATGATAGTGTCTATGGTCTTAGGAGAAAGTCTTCAAGTTCAACTTCAACGTTAAGCCCAAGGTCACTTGATAAGGGAAAAGCTACAAGTTCAAGTCAGACTCGGACTCTAGTTGATGAAGAATCCGAGGAGGAAGAAGATGAGGGGCAATACAATGAAATTCATGTTGGACTTGAAGATTATGAAAATCTTGAAGAAGAATAAACTTTTAGAGTTTCGGTATTTCTTGTTTTATGGATTGTTGAATGTTGAAGTCTTGAGTCATTAAAGTTCTAGACTTTTTTAGTATCTACTATCTATAAATTAAGTTTTTGACTTGAAATATTTGCTAATATATTATTGTTATTGAGATTTTGATTATTTATATATGTAATTAAATATTTTAATTTTTTGGTATTAATTGTCGCCGTACTTCCAAAAGGCGATCGCCTCGCCGCGCGGCGAGGCAGAGCCTTGTCGCCTTTCGCCGTCCAAAACACTACAGCCAATTGAGATATTCGGTTTCTAATTTCTTTGTGTATCTTTTCGAACAATTTTCGAGAGATGTTTTTGATTGCTTAAGTGTTATTAAAATCCAAGGGACAAATTTTCAATTCATGTAAAATGTCTTCGGTTGGTGAAGGATTTCTATAATGCTGAGACGACATGGGAGATATCTTGTTATAGAAAGAAGCCTTACAGAAGTCTGCTAACATAACCTAAACAGTTAAAACGTAAACAAGACGAGAGTAAATCAAATCAAGCTAAAACGTCAATTCAAGCAAAATTTATGATGTACCTGAGTGCAACTGCATTAAAATCTGTCCAAGGGAGCTGGAGAGTGCCATAAATGACCCACATTTAGCTGATTCCTTGAATTCGGCAACCTGAAGAAAAACAGATGGCGGAGCATCTAGCATAGCCCTGATGGCAGAAGCAGCTGCAACCCGTGCCTAGAGCAAACACAGTACCCAATGTTACTAGCAGAAACACAGTGCTAAAATTCAAGTGATACTTCACTGTACAGGTTATGGAAAAACTAAATTAACAAGTAGCTGCAAAATAATTATACTTCTCTTTTTTAGAAGAATAATTATCCATGTCCTTTAGTTACAAATATTACTTCTCCTTTTGGAGGAACCCCCTCTCTCCTTACCATAGGATGGAGGTGGTGAGAAGGACAAATAATAGCAAAAAAAAAAAAAAGTAATAAAGTAGAAGTACCTTTAGAAATGGATCAAACAGCAAACAACTCATCAGTGTTGCCTCATACCTCCTGCAAATAGCAACACAAAAAGGGGGAAAGGCAAGGGAAGGTACACCAAACAAAGTAGGAAAGTAAAATCAGATACATGAGTAGACATCATTGTGTAAATTACTTGAAAGGATATATCAACTCATGAAAAAACAAAATCCTAACCTTTGCTGTAGGCTATCACTAGATGGTAAGAGCATTGTCCACTGAGCCGTAAATGATTTTGGATCAGCTAGACAAAGGTCCTTCAAAGAAAATTCGACTATTCAATAAAATTAGCATTATACATAACCCAAAGAGCACAGAATCATGTTTTTCCATAAATGTCCATGTCAACTATGGACAATTAACTGCCAAATTGCTCCCACACACACGACTTTTTGAATAACACATCAATTAAATAGCTACTAGCAGACTTAGACCTTGTTTGGATTGGCTTTTGGCTTTTGGCTTTTGGCTTTTGGCTTTTGGCTTTTGGCTTTTGGCTTTTGGCTTTTGGCTTTTGGCTTTTGGGTTATAAGCCATAAGCCATAAGTTAGGATTTCTAACTTATGGCTTTTTGCTTATTTTTATCATTTTGTCTTAAAACCAAGTGCTTATAAGCACTTTTTTAGTTTATGCAAACACTACAAAAGTGCTTAAAAGCTATTTTGACTTATAAGCACTTAAAATAAGCTAATCCAAACAGGCTCAATACAAGAATCAAATTAATCTATCACCAGCTTATCTGAATAAGACACATGTATGAAAACTATTCACAGACATACTAATTACAATAAAATATATCTCTGACCTACTCTCTACTATAATCAAAGAAGAAAAATGATACTGCTAACTTATTCAAATAAGTACATGAAAGAACGAATTGTACCAATAGATGATATTGTGACCCATGAATCACTTTGAGCCATCGCATCAGCTAACTAGCGAAACAAAAGTACATGTACAAATCAGAACTGTCTAAATAGTCTGATTAGCAGGCCAACTGCATCCCGCATTCGCACATTTGGTACTTGTTCACCAAGAAAGAAACGAGGAGGATGAGAGAAAGGCATAACTTTGGATATGTTCTAAACCTTTTTTTATACGTAAGGTAAAGTTTTATATAAGCACCATCATCAAGAGTATGCTGACATGTACAACAGAGTTCATCAAAGAAGATCTTACAAGTTGTGGAAGGAATGTGTTCCAAACGTTTAATAGTAGTAGCCTGCTCGGCTTTACTGTAAATATTAGATTTACGAATTTTTATTTAGAGGACTGATCACAATTGTAACATAAAAGGATTTGACAGAAATTTAGAAATTGAAACACCATGTGACACAGGGAGTAAAGTAAGAATTAACGCAACCTCGTAGAGGTAGCAAAACTGTAAAGAAGATCAAAAAATCCAAATGATACATTAAGAATAATCACATATACCAATCAAATTAAGGAGAATGACAGCCAAGAAACCTTTATTGATTCATTTTGTAGTTATCAATTAGATGTAACCAAACAAACCCAAAGTACATTCAATTCCTATGTATCTATACATGTATAATAGAAAAAAGAAAGTCGACGGAACAATCTGTCACTCATGCAATAAGCCATCCTAATACCAACACTATCCAAAATGGGACTTCCATAATCAATCCAGGTACATCGTACAGTTGTTTCTCCTCCTTTTTAACGATCGAGTTAAGCTGTGGACATAAGTGGTAATCAAAGATGCTTGGGACACCCTGACACAACAACACTCCAGATGCAAAGTACCACAGAATGCTGATCGAAGTCAAACAGCAGCACATCCAGGATCTTGAAGGTCAACTATCTCATTAAGAATATTGAATAAGTTAATAGCTAGAAACTGAATACAGTTTCCACCATCAAATTATGATATGACTGCTTCTTTAGCATGTGGAGATAATCCATATTAGTTTCTTGGTTTCAAATAGGATAAAATATAGTAGCAGCAGTTAGTATTATAGTAGTTACCAACAGTTATCTACAGCAGTAACTGTTTTTCTATGTTAGGAGTTATCTTGTGTTTTAGTTTAAATAGATGTATGTAAAGGAAATTCTGTAGAAGGAAAGACATTAGTATTATCATGTATCTGGAGATTTGTACACTCCATACGGACATGGTTATTGGTTAATGCAGTGTTTAAGATTCTTGCACTTTATTTAACCAGTAAAGTTTCATTTTCATCTCTTCTTTGTCCTAGTTTCTATCATTGGTATCAGAGCAGTAAGATTTGCCATGGTTAACACACGGACCAACGCTTCCAATAGTGAACCCATCATGTCGACTCATGATCAGATCGGCCAACAATTGACAACTATAGCAGCAAAATTGGAAGCCATAGATGCTTTGGCTGCTGATGTGGCTGCATTAAAGGCACAAAACAGTCAAAATCAGAAAGGAAAATCTAAATTTTTGTTGGAAGAGGACGAGGTTGATAGCACTTGGATGCATCAGGAAAAGGTTGATAGCACTTGGAGGCATCAAGACACTTCACGAAGTTCGCACACAAAGATGGAATTTCAGAAGTATGAAGGAGGAGATCCTCGAGGTTGGATTCTAAAAGCAGAGAAGTACTTTCAATATTATCAAACACCGGATGACTGTAGGTTGATGTGGCTTCAATGTCTTTGGAAGGAGATGCGTCGGATCTTTTTGCTTGGATTAACAGTGAAAGAACCATTTATTATTGGGACGAGTTGGTGAAAGTTATGCAAGAAAATTATGGACCCGCTGAATTTCAAAATCCGGATGAACATCTCTGCAATATCCAACAGACTGGATCAGCTTTTGAGTACAGGCAGGAATTCGCAAAACGAGCAGCGCGTGTGCAAAATTGGCCAGAACATTGTTTGCTTGGAGTTTTCCTTAGTGGGCTCAAAGAAGACCTCCATGTGGACGTTAGGATTCATAAGCCTCGATCTGTGTATAAGGCAATGAGCCTAGCTTTAGAGTATGAAGGAAAACAGGGACCAAATCGTTCTAGTAAGGTACCCTTTTGGCCTTCTGTATCACGACCTTCATCAATTGGGACTTCCTCTCCAACGGCTCAAGAATCCTTTAATTTTCAATCATCCTGCCAACCAGTTACACGCTCTTTTCAACAACCATCGCTTCCAAACATTCGCCCACTCAATTCTGAACAACAAATTCGCCGAGAAAAAGGCCTATGCTACCGTTGTGGAGATAAGTTTGCCCCTGGTCATCGCTGCAAATCTGGAACTTTTGCACATTTGGAGTTAATGCAAGAGGAGAACACTGTGCAAAGTATTGAAGATAACCAGAATGGATTGGCAGAAATCTCATTTCATGCACTTCTGGGCAAAGAATCTACTTCAATTTTGAAACTTTAAGGCACTCTTTGCGGGCGTAAAGTGCTGATGTTGGTAGACAGTGGTTCAACACATAATTTTGTTGCAGAAGAAATTGTCACGGAACTTGGGTTGGCAGTCCAATATATCACTACCTTTGGTGTGCAGATAGGCAATCGTGAAGTTATTAAATGCAACAAAGTTTGTCAGGACCTATCAGTAGAAGTTTCTAACTTAGTCATAAAGCACGATTTTTTCCCTTTTTCCTTTGGTGGGGCAGACATGGTGTTGGGTATACAATGGCTAGCATCCTTGAACACGATACAAGCCAATTGGAACGAAAAGTTTCAGATCTTCCAATTGAATGGAAAAACTTTTAAATTGCAAGGCGTTCCTCAGAAAACACACACAATGGCATCTTTCCAATTAGCCCTTTCTTCTGAATTACCTTCTCAGCCACCAGAACTACCATCAAATGATGAAGGCGAGCTCATTATTTCACCTGAACAAGTTCTGGCTCATCGTTGGGGATCCCCACCCGCCAATCCGCAACTCGAGTTATTGATTCAATGGGTTGGTCGACCTCTCAAAGAAGCAAGTTGGAAAAATTATGATCTGTTAGTTGTGCAGTTTCCTTCTTTTCGCCTTGAGGACAAGGCGACTTTTCAGGGGGGATGCACTGATATGACTGCTTCTTTAGCATGTGGAGATAATCCATATTAGTTTCTTGGTTTCAAATAGGATAAAATATATTAGCAGCAGCTAGTATTATAGTAGTTACCAACAGTTATCTACAGCAGTAACTGTTTTTCTATGTTAGGAGTTATCTTGTGTTTTAGTTTAAATAGATGTATGTAAAAGAAACTCTGTAGAAGGAAAAACATTAGTATTATCATGTATCTTGAGATTTGTCCACTCCATACGGACATGGTTATTGGTTAATGCAGTGTTTAAGATTCTTGCACTTTATTTAACCAGTAAAGTTTCATTTTCATCTCTTCTTTGTCCTAGTTTCTATCAAATTACTCGTACATTTTCTTTTTGTTATTATTGGTACGTCAAATATTTCATTACAATACACCAAGTTGGTGTCAGAAGTACAAATCACTCAAACTAATTGATTCACTGGACTCTCTAATTTTCCAGCCATCTGTACAATTTAGTAGTTCGAAAATTTTGCAGAGTCAAATTCCATGTAGATTTTCAAGTTTTTGGGTAAGTCAAACATTTCATTACCATATATGTACCAAGTTGGTGTCATAAATATATAAAAAATTATTTGAATGACTCGAACCAAGTCATCCACCGGCATCTCACAAATTTACCAACTAGTAGTCTACACAACAAGTATCCTGTCTTTGCACCGAAAACATTGTGCATAGTAATTGAAACTGTGTTTACACTTTCTTATTTCTGCACAACAGCTATAAACATGCAGATGATGCATACCTTCCATGTTTTCCCATTTATTACTTTGCAATTCTATTAATATATATGTTCTTTCATTCTGTTTGTTAGCAAAATCCAACAAAAATTATAAAGTTCCAGAAGTAGGATATGTTAGGATAATAGACAGATCATATCTGTCCAGCTATCTGGACAGATTTCAGTTAGGAATATCTAGACAGATTTTGTGTTATAAATATGTAATCTCTGTAAAGATTTGTGTAAATAGCTTTTAATACTTAGATATAGGAGATATTCTTAGAGATATAACAGCTAGGAATGGCAGATATTAGGGGATACATAACAGATCTTTAGGGATGTACATGGTGAATTCTTTCTATTTAATGACAGAACTCTCAACTTGAGAGATCATTCAGCAAAATTGACATGGTATCAGAGCCAGGTCCATTCCCGTTTGGGCTCCCGGTCCACGCGCCAGTTGGGCCCTGGGCGTGAAGGGGGGTGTTAGAGTGGGTAAAAGTCCCACATGGGTTGGGGAATGGACTGGTGGTTTGCTTATATGGACTTGGGCAATCCTCCCCTCATGAGCTAGCTTTTGGGGTTGAGTTAGGCCCAGGTGCCATATCTTTACAAAGTTGGAGCGAACACTCTCAAATTCAGATCTCAGTTTCATCAAAAATTGGTCTCGCTTGCTTTGTTCATGAACTGCTTCAATTACAGAGACAGATTCAGCAGGTAGTTTAGCATAAACAATATCAGTAAATTCAGCCCATAAGTTTTGAAATCCTGAAAAATAATCTTGAACGGATAGACCTCCTTGAGAGTAATTAGCAATTTCATGCTCTAGCTGAAAGCGCCTTGCGCTATGGTCTTGGTTGTAAACCTTTTGTAAGTAATCCCACATGGCCTTTGTTGTCTTGTATGGCCTGAGATTAAGAACAATAAGAGGGTCAATTGACCCTAAGATCCATGTCATCACCCGAGCATCTTTAACCTTCCATTCACCGAGCTTGGTAGGATCGTTAGGAGCAGGATTGCTTCCATCTATATGTCCCCATAATTCTTTTCAAGTGACAAATAGTTGGAATTGAAATTCCCAGGCAGAGTAATTTTTTCCATTGCAACGAACATGGAAGGTCTCAAACTGATGTGACGCCATGTTTTGAATGCAACGATACCAAATAACTAGAATAACCAAGACTAAAATCCCAAGATGCTTAAGACTGACTGTTGACTAACAGTAAGTAGCCAAGACTAAAATTCCAAGATGCTTAGGACTGCTAACAGTAAGCAGACCAAAAACTTTCAAAAAAAAAAAAATTCTGACAGATTCAAGACACTAAGAATCAAAGCATTGAAAAGAAGGCTCTAATACCATGTAAAGATATGGCACCTGGGCCTAACTCAACCCCAAAAGCTAGCTCATGAGGGAAGGATTGCCCAATTCCATATAAGCAAACCACCAGTCCATTCCCCAACCAATGTGGGACTTTTACCCACTCTAACAGGATATGGGAAGAAAAGAATCTTTTTCAGAAATTAACTGGAATTCAAACCATTCCAAAAAAAAAACCAACTATCAACAACAAGAACCATAAAGCTATTGAGTAGAAACTTCCAGATTCATCTCGAATGAGACATCTTTAGATTTTGATGTGATGTTCAGTACACAAAAGATCAAGCAGGATATAAGATATTCAAACCATGAGACAAATTGCAAGAAATAAGTTAGTTTTGGAAATACCTGAATACAGATGATCGCAGCTAACCTAGTTTTGCCATAGGGTGTATTGCAAGCACCCCGCCCTGATCCATCACTATCACTGTTTTCTGAATCAGATGACATTGTTAGTGATTTCTCATCCTCCAACTGAAAAATTTTCAGATTTTTATTCCGTAAGTGTGGAGGCATATATCGGCCTGTTTGTGATGTTGATTCTGTCAAATCTGTCTTCATGCTCACAGAAGTAATCTGCTTCTTATCAGTGATGGCAAACATATTGTGTGCTTTATTAGCAAGGCCATAATGAATAAAATTCCTCAAAGCCACAACAAGACCTGCCACCTAAGAAGTAGAAGTACATAAACAACAATTTCAAAAGTTGCAGTCTGTTAAAATTCGACTGTTATCTATGAAAAAAAGGGGGAAAAGAAAGCAAGAATGTTTTCGACATCAAAGAACAGAGTGCAGTCCTTACATGGCCAGACAACGGTCCCTTGGAATCTGTAAGAACCAAGTGCAGGCAATGAAGCAGAGAGGTATAAAACCTGAAGAAAAGATATTCCGACATGTTATTGATAAGAAGATCAAGAAATTATATTATACACATAAGCAAATACTAAGCAAGGAACAAACAACCCAGGCCTGCACCCTGGTCCCCACCAAAAGAAAGAAAAGTAAAGAGCAACAGGATAAGAACATACCGGGCAGTGGCTCCATCTTCCTTAACAGGGCCCTTAGATGCCACCGTTTCCAAAATGTTTCTAAGGATCTAATTCACAACACACTCCCAAATAAAAACCTATAAGTGAATTTTAGGAGGCACATAAATCAGTCTAAAGTAGAACACCCACCTCAATTGTTGATTGCCAAGTGTCCACTGGTAAAGAAGATTCAAATCTCGAATATAGTTCCCCAATCATAGTAAAAGCTACTGTTTCAACTTCCCATAAACTGTTGTAACCAGATAATTTTTTCTTGCCTCTTGAATTTGACAAATTACTTGCCTCTGGTTGAAGACTGGAAACAATTCTGAGCAGGAAATTTAGTAGCTGCATGTGTTCAGCTAACAAACCTGTACTTTCACTTGCAGCCAAAAGACATCTGAAAATAGTAGATGGCAATACAAGAATCAGAAACATCAACAATCACAAGCTCAAATGTGGTGTATTCGAAATAACAGGATTTTGTTTAATGAATAAGTGAGTGTCTAAACAACCCTAATAAAACTAGGAAGTGCTCGAATGTGGTGTATTCGAAATAACAGGATTTATTTTAATGAATAAGTGAATGTCTAAACAACCCTAATAAAAACTAGGAAGTAACAATGGCACAGCAAAAAAAAGTAAGAGATAAAGGCACAATAAAGAATTCAAGCAGGAACCAAATAAGTAAAACTAAGCACGTGATTCCTCAATTCCAAATTTGATAAGTGACGAGACTGATTATCTGTCATTTGAAAAGTGCAGATTAAGGGATGAACGAAAAGATGGAAGGAAGGATAGAGAATAGACACAAAAACGTAAGGACAGATAGCAGACCTTGAAGTCGCAGAACATTGTTTTATGGCTCCAACCACAGAAACATCAGCAGTATTAGCTTTCTCAAGAGTTTCAACTATGCTCCTTAAGGAGTCAAACAAAAGAGGCCAAGAACTAGAACTCATTTTTCAAAAACCAGGATTAATGGCATAATATATCTGCAAAACAGCAAAACATAATAGTCAATATAATGTAACATAAGGAACTACTCTTTTTATGATAAGATGAGAACAAAATAAAGAGAGAATTCTCATAAGTCGGACTAATGGTAATGAAGATGATTTTATCTCTTGATAACATTATCCACATTCTCATTCGCTTTCTCAAGTTAATCAAGCATCAATTTTGTTCATCATATGGGAACAATCTCTTGGATTATCATGTCTTCAAGAACCTTAATGGTGAGACAGAAGACCTTGCATCCCTTTCCATTTGAGTATCTATAGTTTTCCTTCTTTTTTTTTTTTTTTTGAAATTGGTAATGTTGTATTCCCCAGCATTAAGGATATGCTGGGGACCTCCAAAAAAGGGATCACAGAGAGTAGCAAATCTAATTACAAGGATCCTAGCATTTCTACTAGTTGTTCTACCTCCTCTATACCTTCCTCTTTACACCAAAAATACAAACATATAATACATTTCTCCTTTACTTTCTGTATGGAGTTAGATTTGTTCTTAAAGCATCTTCCATTCCTTTCCTTCCATATTGACCACCATATGCAAGCTGGAATCATTCTCCACCACTTTTTTTGACTTTTGCTTCCACCTCTCCTAATCCAGCAGCTCAACAGGTCAGCAGTGTGTTCTGGCATTGTCCAGCTATTGCCTGTGAGTCTCAAAAACAGATTCCAGAGTTGAGCGGTGACTCTACAATGTAGAAATAAATGGTTGTTGGTCTCACTTGTCTCGTTGCAAAGAAAACACCTAGGAACTAGTTGCCAAGCTTTCCTCTGCAGTACCTCTTGAGTCAGACAAGCCCTCTTGGCCACCAACCATACAAAACATCTGACCTTGATTGGTGCTTGCCTTGTCCATATCTGTTTCCATCTAGCCAATCTGAGAGCTTGATGAGTTCCAAGTTCCTTTTTGTAGAGCCTGTTGACTGTGAATCTTCCATCCTCTAAATGTTTCCATGAGATTGTGTCTGTCCTTGCCTCAAAACCTTTAAATTCATTGAATGACTGTAACAGTTGTGCCACCCTATCTATTTCCCAATCATTTAGATTCTTCCTGAAAGATATATCCCAACCATTTGACCAACGTTCTGCCAAAGTGACTTCAGTATTGTTGCAAAAAGAAAACAAGTCAGGAAAAGTGTGCATTAAGGTCTCCTGTCCAACCCAAACATCTTTCCAAAATAGTATTTTAGCTCCATTTCCTATTTTCAGTTTGATGTTTCCTGCAAGTTTAGTCCAGAGGGACCTTATTGATCTCCAAGCTGAAACTCCAGAGGGATTAGTGACTTCTTTTGTACACCATTGGGAGTCTTGACCATATTTATGTTGTATAACTGCTTTCCAGAGAGCCTGATCCTCCTCCCCATATCTCCACAACCATTTCATCAAGAGACACTCATTGTGGATTCTCAAATTCTTAATTCCAAGACCACCTGAGAGTTTGGGTAATTGTATTGTTTTCCAGTTTACCAAGTAGTACCCTTTCCCCTCCTTGTTTCCAAACCACAGAAATTCTCTTCTGAGCTTGTCTAACTTCTTCCTTACCTTTGCAGGTAAGGGAAATAAAGACATAACATACATTGGGAGTGAGTCCAGCACTGCATTTATTAGAGTATGTCTACCCCCAAGTGACAAATATTGAGACTTTCATATGGCTAATTTCTTTTCTGCCCTCTGAATTATATCATCCCATATCCTCAGTTCTTTGTGTTTGCTACCCAAAGGCATTCCCAAGTAGGTTGTTGGGAGTTTGTCAATCCTGCACTTTAAGATGTTGGCAAGTCTTTGCATTTGTGCTACTTCTTTAATAGGAAATAAACTACTCTTTCTCCAATTGACTCTGAGACCAGAAACAGCTTCCAAAATCAACAAAATTACTCTAATAAATCTGATCTGCTCTTCTTTTGCCTCACAAAATATCAGTGTCATCAGCATAGAGCAATTGGCAAATCTCCATACTCACCCCTGCTCTGTTTCTGACTTCAAATCCCCTTATCCATCCGTTTTGAGTAGCCACCCTCAGCATGCTGTTCAGTCCTTCTATGACTAGTATGAATAAGAATGGGGAGAGGTGGTCTCCCTGCCTTAAGCTCCTTTCAGAAGGAAAAAAACCCACAAGAATGGAGAATCTGACAGTTTGAATACAAAATCCTATCCATTTTAGCCATTTATCTCCAAATCCCATTTGTCTTAAGATGCTAAGTAGAAACCCCCAATTCACATGGTCATATGCCTTTTCCAGATCGAGTTTGCACATTATGCCTGCCGCCTCTGCTCTCATCCTGGTGTCCACACATTCACTGGCTATTAGGGCAGCATCCATGATCTACCTACCTTTGATAAATGTCATTTGGTGTTTGTTCACCACCTGTTTGAGCCTTTCAGCGAGTACCTTAGCTATAATCTTGTATAACCCACTAATTAGACTTATTGGTCTGAAGTCCCTCAGTGATGTAGGTCCATTTTTCTTTGGGATAAGTGCCACATAAGAGGCATTGATACTTTTCTCAAAAACTTGGAACTCATGGAAGTGATGCATAGTCTTCATGATGTCTTCTTTCATAACATCCCAAAATTCTTTGTAGAAGCTCATTGGAAACCCATCAGGCCCTAGTGCCTTGTCACTAGCGCAGAGCCTAATAGCCTGTAAGACTTATTCCTCCTCAAACTGTCTCTGTATCCAAATTTGTTCCTCCAGGTTTATGCTTGTGAAATCTTTTAGGTTGAGATCAGGTCTCCATGTCTCTGTCTCTTTATACAGGTTTTGATGGTACTCTTGGATTGTCATTTTGATAGCATCTGGATCAGTAATAGTAGTTCCCTCATCTTCAATTTTGTCAATGGTATTAAAGCTCTTATGTGCTGTGGCCATTCTATGAAAGTATTTTGTGTTCTTCTCCCCATTCCTCAACCACTGGACTCTAGACCTCTGTCTCCATGCTATCTCCTCGTTCTTGACCACCTCCTCAAACTCCATTGCTAGTTGAGCCTTTTGAAGTAATCCATCATCTGTTAATGCTCTCTGCTCCATGATAGTTTCTAATCCAGCTATTTGGTTCAAGATGTCCTCCTTCCTTTGTCTCCAGTTGTTCCTGTGCTCCTTTCCCCACTCTTTCAATTTCCTTTTTAAGAGTTTCAATTTAGATGTCAGGATATAAGCCGGACTGCCAGATGCATTGAAAGAAACCCACCATTCCTTTACTTTGTCTCTAAAACCCTCCACCCCCACCCACCATTGTTCAAATTTAAACTATGACTTCTTGAAAACCATATCTCCACAAGTTAACATAATGGGATTGTGATCTGACCCCATTTTTGGCAGTAGTGATTGTTTGATGTGCAAAAATTGTTCCTCCCATTGAGATGAGTACAAGAACTTGTCAATTCTGGAGGCACTCTCATGATTATCACTTCTTCTCCAAGTGTAAGACCCTCCAAATAAAGGAGGGTCAACTAGCTCCATATCATTGATCCAGTCTGAAAATTCAGCCATGGAACCATTGATTCTTTGGCTATTTGTTCTCTCCTCTGGGTATCTTGTGATGTTGAAGTCACCACATAATACCTATGGTCCATCACAAAGACTTCTAATAGCTGCTAGCTCCCACCACAGTTCCCTTCTTTCCACTCTCTTACAATCTGCATAGATGGCACTTAAGTACCAGGTAATATCTTGTTCTAAGCCCTCAAACCTGCAAGTGAGCATTTGATTCCCACTATCTACCAGTTCCCCCTTCCATAATCTTTTTTCCCAAAGCACGAATATCCCTCCACTCCTCCCAATAGCCTCCATATGAACTTCTCCCAGCCATCTATTGTTCCAGATATGTTGGTAGAAGTTTGATTCGTTCCCCGTTAATTTAGTTTCAACTAACACATGAATGTCGGCCCCCCATTGAAGTATCAGATTTCTCACAATTCTTCTTTTGCTCTCCATTTAACCCCCTTACATTCCAAGATAATATTTTAGTCTCCATGAGAAAACTTCTTGTGATATTCTCCCTCTTGCCCTTGGCTCTCCTTCTTTGAATTTCATGTCGAAAGCCAAATTCTTGACTTCTTTAGAGACTACTGCTTTGTGATTTTCCTGCTTCCCTTTCCCCTTTTGTTTTTGTACCATCCCTCTCCTTTGGTCGATTTTGAAAAGTAGTTCATAGGCCATCTCCTCACATCCCTCAAAAGCTGCCCCAAACTTTTTCCCTAATTTGATCTCATTAGAGTGTATCCACAATGTTGCTTTCTCCTTCAGTGCCTCCTCGTTGATTGGCTCGTCCACTTGTAATGGCTCTATGTCATTAAAATTCATCATCTGTTTAGGGTTTTCTTCATGGGTTCCTTCTCCCTCCCTAAGTTGAATTTCTGAGTAACTGCTCCAAATTATTTCCTTCTCCCCTTGTGGATTTTGGCTCTCCATGCACTGCATCAGGCTCCCCTCTCTCTGATTCTCCTTCATGATTCTGATTGATTCAAGTTCATCAACGAAGATGAGGAAATCTTGATTATCGACTGTGTTTTTTTGATGCGTATGGATGTACTCTGTAAAAGGCTCACCAGTTTTTATTTTTTTGGGCTGTGAAGAATTGGGCTTGAAGCAAGGCCCAATATTTTGTCCATCTAATTCTGCTGGCTTGCATAGGTTTTTAGCCAGCAAAATTTTAAGTCCACTCATACCAGGTGTCTCTTTCGACCCCACTCTCACGTGCCACACTTTTGGCTCTACCCCACTAGTCTTCCACCTGCCAATCCTCGATATCCAACAGATATTTCCCAGCCCTACTTTTTCCTCTTTCATACTCTATTTCTTTCATCTTCAGAGATCCAGTCAGGCTGTCAACCTCCTTCCAGCTCTTGTCCCCTTCTTCTCGGTGAACGAGCTTGTCACCATTGACCTTTCTGTATCTCGCCGGAGTTTCTACCCAGATCGGTAGAGAAAACACTGTGTCACCATCGACAGCCTCTACGAATCGTGGAATTTCCTCGAGAGGTCCCTTCACCTTGATGCGAGCCCATCTCAAGTGGTTTTTGAGCAGAGTCTCTTCTTCTGTTTCTAACCATCCATCACACTTGTCCCCTATTTTCTTCATCACTTTTTCCGACCAGAGCTAAAGGGGGAGTCCGAGGGCTCTTATCCAAAACCAGTCAAACTTGACCTGGGTCGGATAAGCCCCTACTATTGGAGACCACCATTCAAGCTTCAAGCTTCTACACTGTCTCTTCCAGCTTCCTCCCAAGATGTGTTCTACGATATGTCGGGACTGAAATTCAAACAAAAATTGGATTCCGTTTAGATCGAAGATCTAGAGGTTATGGACCCCTTTCCACGTCTGTTGTGCCTATCTCCGGACGTCGTTCCGTGTTGGGATCTCGTCGCACTCCAGAAAGCACTCCACTAGGCATCTGTTGAGAATTCCATTACTTCCATTGTGACTGCAAGCTTCAGAAGATTCAGGAGGATCCTCCTCTTGCTGTGTCTCTTGTTCCTTATTTGTCCATCTACTTCTGTGAAAAGCTTCTTTGTAATTCCTTTCTCCTTCTGCGTAATCTGGTGTAATAATTTCCTTGGCATTTAATGAACTCTCTGTATTTGGTCCATTTATGAAGCCTTCAATCTTTTTCGAGAGCCCCGACCACCCCTCATTAAATTTGTTCTCCGGCAAAATAATTACTGTTCTAGATGTACCATTAACTGCAATCATTGATATGAATCTACCATATTTATTGAACTTCAAAGAGAAGTATAAATAAGTAACCAGATCTCTGCCTCTCCAAGATTTGAAAGTTTTCCCCCTCACATTTGAAGCCTCTCTCAGCCTCTTGACTAACCATCCCAAAGCTGCTCTCCTGAGAGTCATTCTTCGCATGTGGAGCTTTGAGCTCTCCACCCAATCAAACCAAGTGCCACTAGATGACTTTGTTTGTGTTATGTTGTAAGATTTACCTCCCAATCTAAAATAAATACGATTCTCCATTGTAAGGGAAAAGGTTAAGAAATGAAAGAAGAGAGAAACTGAGCTCCGGTGATCGAATACCACCGGAGAAGGTTGTCTGAGGACCCTAAAAGTCCTACCCAGGAACTCGTGTCTGAGAGCATTAATAGTCAATTTAAATATCCTTCTCTCCTTTAATGATTACTGTTCTGGATGTACCATTAACTGCAATCATTAATATGAATCTACCATATTTATTGAACTTCAAAGAGAAGTATAAATAAGTAACCAGCTCTCTGCCTCTCCAAGATTTGAAAGTTTTCCCCCCTCACATCTGAAGCCTCTCTCAGCCTCTTGACTAACCATCCCAAAGCTGCTCTGCTGAGAGTCATTCTTCGCATGTGGAGCTTTGAGCTCTACACCCAATCAAACCAAGTGCCACTAGATGACTTTGTCTGTGTTATGTTGTAAGATTTACCTCCCAATCTAAAATAAATACGATTCTCCATTGTAAGGGAAAAGGTTAAGAAATGAAAAAAAAAGAAACTGAACTCCGGTGATCGAATACCACTGGAGAAGGTTGTCTGAAGGCCCGCCCTGAGGACCCTAAAAGTCCTACCTAGGAACTCGTGTCTGAGAGCATTAATAGTTTTCCTTCCTTTTTTTTATCAGGTAAATAGATTCATTAATCACCAGGCCGAAATCAGCCGTATACAAGAAGTATACAAAAAGAAAAGAAACTACAACAAGATATGGCTCTCTACAAAAGACACCCAATCCTCTATACAACCCGGAACTACATGGGTGCACCAAAAAAATAAGTGATCGGAGACTACTTCTCAACTGTCCAAAACTAGCTTCTACCCCTTCGAAAGCCCTCTTGTTTCGCTCACTCCAGACGATCCACATCAATGCCATAGGGACAACATTCCATGCCCTGCACTTTCTCCCAGCTTTCCAGCAGAACAACAAGTCCTTCACAGAACTCGACATCACCTAAGACATACCAAACCAGCTAAACATATCCCACCACAATCTCCTACCAGACTACAATGTAGAAGAAGATGATCTACATCTTCGCCTGCCTCCTTGCATAAATAACACCAGCTAATGCAAACAACCTTTCTTTTTCTAAGATTTTCCGCCGTCAAAATCACCCCTCTAGCAGCTAACCAAGTGAAGAAACACAACATCCTCGACACCTTAGGAATCCAAATTGCCTTTCTAGGAATAGCCTCCTCCACCCTGACCGAAAGTTCTCATAAAAAGACTTGACAGAGAATACACAGTTGTTCCCCTATCTCATTGTATATGGTCTATCGACTGGCTCACATTGATGATGGGGTAGACCTAGCATCCTTTGAAACTCATCCACCTCCCAATCCTGAAAATCCCTCCTAAACCTCAAATTCCAAATGTTTCTTCCCCTTGCATCCCTTTAATGTGCTGGACTACATGCCTCTCTTTGACATGAAGCCATATGCATACTAGAAAACTCATCTTTTAGAAAAATGTTTCCATACCATTTATCTCCCCAAAAACTAAAGCAAAATGTTTCCATACCATTTATCTTCCCAAAACTAACTCTTCCCTCATCCCCTACCCTAAAAGAGATGTTTTCAAAAAAATCTACCCATTCCTCCACACTCCGCACACAAAGGCCACTATGATATTATTAGTTCTTCAATCACCCCATGTTTATCTATTATCACCCCTCCATAAGGATTGAACCTCCACCCCGAATCTCCACAACCATTTCCCCAAACAGAGCTTTGTTGAAAACCCTCAAATTTTTTACTCCCAACCTCCCCACTCTTAGGTATTGTCACAGTCTCTATTCGAACCAAATGATAACTTTTTTTGCCCCATCCCACGAATCCTATAGAAAGTTTCTTTAAGCCTTTCCAATTTTCCTGTAACACTGGTGGAGCATGAAACAATGACATATAATAAGTAGGGATGCTCGATAATGTGCTCTTTATAAGCACTTCCTTCGCACCTTTAGACAAATACCCCTTTTACCAACCTGCAAGTCTCTTCTCAACCTTTTGAAGTACCGTATTCCACACGCAAGTATCCTTATACGAGGCCCCCAAAGGTAATCCCAGATAAGTAGATAAGTAGAAGGGAGAGCCCCTACCCTGCAATGCAAAACCTAAGCGAGCAACTCAATGTTGTCCACCTCACCAACGGGAAAGGTCTCGCATTTTTTGAGATTAATACTAAGGCCCAACACCACCTGAACCCAACTTAAAACTTGTCCTAGAAAATCCAACTGAACCTCTTCTCATCACAAAAAACCAAAGTATCGTCTTCAAATAAAAGATGAGAAACCGAGAGGACCTAACATCTCCAACCGCAGCACTGAACCCCTTTATGTGTCTTGCCAAAACAGCTCTATCCGTCATCCTACTCGAAGCTTCCATCACCAAAATGAACAACATAGGTGATAAAGGATCCCCTTGCCGCCCCCTTGAACTGCCAAAGACCACATGAATTACAATTCACCAACACTGAGTAACGCACCAAAGATATACAAAAACTGATCCACTTTCTCCATTTTTTCCCAAAGCCCATCTTCAACATCATGAAATCAAGGAACTTCCCATTTACATGGCCATACGCCTTTTCAAGATCTAACTTGCACAACCCTCCTGGCAAACCCAGTTTCCTTCTCGAATCTACCATTTCGTTTGCCACCAGGCCACATCTAAAATCTACCTACCTTCTGCACAAGCATTTTGTAAAGATGATATCGTCTCATTCAAGACCTTCTCATGTCTATTAGAAAGCACCTTAGATATAATCTTGTAGATGTTTCCCACTAGACTAATAGGTCTATAATCCCTGGCGTTTGTAGTCCCTCCCATCTAGGATAATGACAATAAATGAAGCATTTAAGCTCCTCTCGAACTCCCCTCTTTCTGGAATTCATCAATGGTCTGCATAACATCGCTCTTCACAGTGCTCTAACAAAGTTAGAAAAAAGGCATAGTAAAACTGTCAGAGCCTGGGGCCTTATCATCCACGCAACATCCCACCACCTCACTCACCTCCTCTTCCTCAATAGCCTTCTCTAACCACCGACTATTTTTCCTTCCAATGTAACTAAACCTTAAGCCCCCAAGTTTGGTCTCCATTCCGCTTCTTCTTTGAACAAACGCTCATAGAACTTAACAATTGCCCCTTCTACTTCCTTTTCCCCCACATGCACCTCCCAATCTACCTCCACTAACTCTATGAAATTCCTTTTCCTATTTGTGACTACCACCCTATGAAAACATTTTGTACTTACATCCCCCTCTTCTAACCATAACGCCCTCGATTTTTTACTCCAACTCACCTCTTGGGACGCCAAAGAAGCTAACACCCAATTCAAACCCACTTGCTTCTCCTTCTCCCTCTCCACTAACTCTCTTCCCACTTCTAACCTTTCTAGCTCCCCAACCTCGTTCATAATCTCCCTCATTTTCACTTCTACCCCCCCCCCCAAGACTTCTTTGTTCCACACCCTTAAATCTTTCTTAATCATCTTCAATTTCTTAGCAAGCCGAAAGGAAGGTCTTCCCTCCACAACATAGAAACTCCACCACCCAGCCACTTTCTCCTTAAAATCAACCGCTTTCAGCCACATATTCTCAAATCTGATTAGAGATCTCGTCTTTCTTCCTCTACTCTCGTTTTCCTTTTTAGCTTCATTTATTTGAAAAACTAAATGCCCTTTCTTAATACTTTTACCACAGTGCCCTAGTTCATGAAAGACTCAATATGACAGACATTTGGTCAACATATAGGCCTAACAAGGCATTATTTCTTGATGGATGGTTGGCTCTAGCAGTATGGAAAATCTACCACCATTAGTTCTTGCAATGCTTCTGACACATTATCTGTGGAAATATTTACCAGGGATATTTGGTGACAACTAGTTACCCAAACTATTAATCATCTCCATGTTGTTATAATTTTATAGGGCTTCATTTATCAGAAAAGAAAAAGCATTATAATTTATAAGGGTTCAACTTCAGATAGGACTAGGAGGCCCTTCATGGATCATCATATGCGGAACTTGATCTTGCTTCTAGAAAGTGTCATATAGACTGGGTTTTTTGGTGGCACAAAGCCAAAGGTCTTTTCAGGCATAACTTTTTTTCTTATACTGGTGGTATCCAAACCAGCTTGCGTGCACCTCGAATATTCCACCGGATACCTGCTACCTCTCACCAATACATATACCAGGTGTTTTCCGACATAACTAACAAGTTCAATTAGAAAATCATTGATCTTATACAATTAATCTTACTTTTCCTACTTAATCAAGAAGATTTTCTCTTCTTCATACCACCTCTTCTTCTCTCCATTAATCAAGTTTTTCATTATAAATTCACAAGATACAATGGGGCAGTTGAGCTGCACAGAGTAGCTCATTACTCAATTACAAATCCCACAAGCATCCCATTTTCAAAAGAACATACATTAACTCGACTATCTATCTAATACATATACCACATCAAAACTTGCCATACTTCTGACAAAGGATCTCATAATCTAGAAAATTAGCAGCCTACGTCATCATAACATAATTTATTAAGATATAACTCATGTATACCCCAAGCATACTCAATTTTAACATGTCATTACGTGAAATGAAAATCCAATTGCCTCTTTAACTTTCCCTCTACCCAAACTTTGGAGGTGATTTAATTAAGCCTTGAATTTAATAGTTATATTTGACACATGCACTATAAATGTAGCAGTAAAAGAAAATATATTAAGATAATAACTGAACGCTATAACATAGACAAAAACACTAGGTGATTTCTTTCTATATATTCTAACATTGGTGGACAAAGTTACCTGATACATGATGTTGGTGGGAGGTGCAGGTATCCCGCGAAATTAGTCGAGATGCGCGAAAGATGGACCGGACACCACGATTATAAAAATAAGAATAATAATAATTGAATGCTAAATTGACTGAAAATAACAAAAATCTTCAGTTTAAATAGTCAAACGAATTCAAATACCTGACTGGTTCTACTTGTTTAAAATAATAATATTAGTAAAATGTGTCAAGGCAGGGCTAAGGTCTGCGTACACACCACCCTCCACAGACCGCACTTGTGGGATTACACCTGGTATGTTTTTGTTGTTGTGTCAACAAAGAGTGCCACATCACCTAAAATTGAGGGAGTAATATACAACCTTCGATCAATCAACTATTTCTCAATCTCATATTAGTGGAATCGCCTATATGAATTAGCTATATCTATTCATCTATGTTTGGGTCCATGCCATTCAAATGTTGAACAATTTGGTTTCCAAGGCACAACTCACAAAAATGGTTTTATAAGAAGACAACTAGCTCTTCAATACTTCTCAATATTCTCTAGGTTTCATCAAATTTATCCCCGAACAGTTTAGGAACAAACACAAAGGAGGTCTATGGATGCAAGGAGCTAAGCAACGTTAGTAATTATAAGTATTGGACCTAAGCACAATTCAAAAAAGAATCCAAGTTCATACCAAAAAAAGAGAGACATCTTACTAATTCAAAAATTGTAAAATCCAGCAAAACATATATCTATACTACACATCGACCTAGACAATATGCAATACAGCAATAGCGATCCAATGAACCAGTGAAATCTATTACATTGTTAAAGAGTACAAATTTATGAAAGTGAAATTTCATAATAGTGTCATAGAGTTTATTTTTAAATTTATATAAGCAGAACTCCAGGAGAGAAAAGGGAAAAAAAAAAAAAAAACTTTCACAGTTACTTTAATGGAGAGTTAATGGTAAAAAAAAAAAAAAAAGACCTAAACCATCAATTTTTAGCCAGTTTTATACCTCAGTCCTCAACTATACATTGTTCAATTTACCTACCTAAACTATCATTTTTTTCACCAGTTTTATACCTCAACTATCACTCCCTTTGTATTAAAACGCTTCTTGACGTTGAGTTGTCCTACAAGTCCCTATTGTCGATTGGGAACAAATATTTGGTCAAGTCAGCATTGACGTGTGTGTTTTGATACAAAGTTAGTGACAACTTAGATAATTAAAGAGAACAATGGATAATTGAGGTAAAGTGGAGCCTTGGAGTAACTAATAAAGTTGTTGCCATGTGACCTGGAGGTCACGGGTTCAAGCCTTGAAAACCTCTGGCAGAAAAGCAAGGTAAGCCTGCGAACAATAGACCCTTGTGGTCGGGCCACCTTCCCCGAACCCTTCACATAGCGGGAGTTTTAATGCACCGGGCTGCCCTTTTTCTTTTTACTGGATAATTAAGGTATGAAACTCCTACTTTACTAGTTTAGATGTGTTTTTGACAAGAAATTAACAATATTTCAAATAGTATTCCTAAAAATAGGTACCTAGAAAAATGTTGAAGAACAGAGAAGGGGAATTGCGGACCTTATAGAGTCCCGAACAAGACCGCGAGTTTCATATAATCACAACTTCTTCTTCTTCACCACGGAAAGTGACAATCACTGTGCTTGGCGTGTGAAGTTAATTTACCACAGAATTATAATAATTGGCTTTATTCTAGCAATCGTCCTAGTGTTTGTATTGGAGCCTTCGTTAACTGGATCTGGTAGTAGTTAAATTAAACAGAAATGGAGGTTTCTCCAATGTTGCCTATGGTTACTGGTGATTTTATTTTTTTTTATAGAGACGTGAGGAATAGTAAGTGGAAAATACCCATTTCATTAAAAAAAAAAAAAAAAAAGTTTGGAGTTGAGTTGTGTTTGACCATAAATATAAATTGAAGTTATTTTTTATTTTTTATGAAAGAAATGTGAGTAAAAAAAAGTAAAAACAGCCTTTGTTTTCAGTTTTCCAAATAAACTTAGTTGTATTTGGAGTTCTTATGGTCAAACATCAATTTTGGAATAGAGTAAAAACAAAATTAGAAAAAAAAGAATATTTGTCATGGCCAAACGAGACCATAATCTGATTAATATTTGACGAAGATTTATATCTTTAATATATTTTTCTCAAAAAATTTTTTGGGAAAATAAGCTTATTAATTAGTTGATCATTTAGTAAATATTTAGGGTTTGCTTGGAAAGTCACCGTAAATTAAATTTGGTGTAACAATATTGTCTGACATATTTGGTTAGCCAGGTAATTGGGTGTAATTGGCAGGGGTAATTATACTCTCTAATTTTCAGGGGAGCTGTGAATTGTTGGTAATTACATGGTGTAATTACAAGGTGGAAACTTTTTAATTTCTTCCTTTTATTCCTATTTTTATTTTTTTTGTTTTAATTTATTTTTTATTTCTATTATTTTAAATTCTTTTTTTATTTTTTATTACTCTAATGTTTTTTTAAAATATATTTTATTTTTTATTATTCTAATATATTTTTAAATATATTTCATTTTCTTATTCTCATTCCTAACATTTACTTCACGTGATTCCATACAATTGTTCGCAATATCTATTTTTTTATTTATTTTATGTTTATTTTTTTCATTTAGCAAAATTTTGATTGTTAATATTCTAATTTTTAAATTAAAGTAGAATTCATTGTTGAATAAGGTTATAGATTTACGTTTTCCTTTTCTTTTAAATCATATTTATGTATGTTAGGTTGAAATTTGACATAAGAGTATTATGTTAACTTTTTTATTTTGAATTTAGAACTTATGTTATATTTTCAGTTTCATTTGTTTTAGTAGTATTGACTTAATATTTCACATTGCAAGCTATTTATTTTTTATAGTTAGAATTGATAGATTATCATTTTGTCAAATATTTTAATAATTTTATGACATTTTATTTATAATATTAATCTTTTTATCAAACATTTATTTCATGATATTCTTAGAAATCGTGTACTTTTAATTTTTATAATTAATTTAATTAAAATATACTAACTTAATAAATATAAATTAATTTCTTTTTAATAATATTAGTTAAGAACATATGTTTATTAATTAATATATTTTTAAAAGACAATATATATCTTAAATATTAATTTAACATCATTTATAAAGACCCTTATTTGTCTAATTTTTAAAAATTTACTATAACCATATGATTACACTGGTGTTACCAAACAGTACACTTATAATACTACATTCTAGCAAACAAACAGGTCATCATAATTATTAGGTTGTGTAATTACTAGGCTGGTAATTACTACCCTAGTAACCAACCAACTCTTTGGGACTCAGAATTGGCGCCCCTATAGACTTTCTATACAACTCTTTAGGTAATCTATGCAATTTACAATCATTTAACAGTTATCTAATCATAAAATATTGTGGGTCAGCTTACAGTTGCTCCAAGGATGTCTTCCATTTGGGATGTCTTTGCCCTTCAAGATGCAATCGTATAGTAATGTCCCGAATTCTCTGCTTACTATCCATCTTCAGTTTACTGAACCTGCGACCATTTCTTTCAGCCCAAATCTGATATACTGTGGATGCAAAATAGAAGCCCAGTATACCTGCACGAGGTCTGTTGTTGCGGATTCGAAGTATCGTCCATTACACTTCCTATTTCCAGTCCCCGCGAATACTTTTAGAACATGCTTATAGCTTGTTTGACCAAGCTTATTTTTTTCTAAAAGTGCTTCTTTTTTTCAAAAGTGCTTATTTTTAAAAAATGAGTTGTTTGGCCAAGCTTTTGAAAGAAACTAAGTGCTTCTGCGGAGTAGAAAAATAGTTTTTTACAAGCTAAAAAAGTAGTTTTTCCTTCAAAATATTTTTTTGAAAAGCACTTTCGAGAAAAATACACTTAAAAGCAAATTTTAAAAAGTTTGGCTAAACATTAATTGCTGCCTAAAAGTATTTTTTAAATTTATTCCAACCACAAACTGTTTTTCACCAAAAGTATTTTTTTGAAAAGTAATTTTGAGAAAATACACTTAAAAGCAAATTTTAAAAAGTTTGGCTAAACATTAATTGCTACCTAAAAGTGCTTTTTAAATTTATTGGTAAAACACAAACTGTTTCTCACCAAAAGTACTTTTTTGAAAAGCATTTTTCAAAATAAGCTGATTTTAAAAACTTGATCAAACAAGCTATTAGACCGATAATAAATAATTAAATATTAGGGTTCGTCGAGGTTAATCAAATATAAGTCATATGCGTTATTGAAATGCGACAGAAGTGCCCTTTTCCTATCAATACAAGGAGCAAAAAAATGGGCACTCCCCTTTACAATACGAAGAAAGAAATAAGGGTCGAAGTTTAGACCATTTACAATAGTTCTATCTATAAAAAGGACCACGAAAGAGGATCAGAATGGTACTCGAAGTCGAATCCATTTAAGATCTAGTGTGATTGCAGAAATTATCAAAATTAAAAAGAAAGTGACAATAATTACTATATGTATACAAAATAATCCTTAAAAAAAATATGTACTTGTTACAATTCTGAGTTGATATTTAGTTCAGTTTAATTGCTATGTGTGCAATTATGCTTCTTGGCTCTCTAATAAAATATGTTGATCATATGTACATCCATGTACTTTGTATAACTGGTCAAGTGTATGTGCTTTGTATGTGTGTATCGTGTTAATTTATGGGATACTTTCAAATATGTATAATAAAGTAATTGGTTTGCAAACAATATTGCCATATTTTTTTTTACCAAAAAAAAAATCTAAAAAATGTACTAGCCACAAAAAAAAAAATTATAAAAAAATAGTTGCATGTATATGTAGTGTATATGTAATGTATAGATATTGTATAAAAGTTGTGTAATCATCTATGGTTTTGAGGTAAAAAAAATAATGTCAAAGTAATAACTCAATCATTGCCTATAAGTTATTCTGTCAGTTATTGAAGTGATCACCTATAGTAGATCTTTTGTTGCATATGTTTCTTATTGTTCAGAAGCATACGATAGTGATTGAAGGCACACATATTAATGTTTACAAAAATGCAAAAAGATTAATAAATCTTATGATTCTCTACTCCATTTTAACTCAGTTCAAAGAATATAAAAACTTAATCGAGTTAATAAAGTTTTTGTTTCTCTCGATTCGAAGAATATAAAAACTTCATTGAGTGAATAAAAACTTTTTTATTGTTAACCAGTTTGTTTAATTCTGTTTGTGTATTTTCAAATAGAAATGGGAGAACCAAGTGATACTGTTATGTCTTTTTCTTCTGTGGCAACGAATGACATTTTGTCAAACCGTACTACCCCTGCAAAGACTGTGGCAGAAAAGCCAGGAAGTTTTCCGGTATTAACTTTAAGAGGTGGTAACAAAAGATGTTTTTCTATCTGACCGTTCTTAGTTTGTAGAGGTTTATCGCTGAGAACATTCCAACCTTGCCAGATGACACTCCCAAGAAAGAGCGTTTTCTGATAACAGAGGCGTGGAATCATTTAGATTTTCTTTGCAAGAATTATATTCTGAATGGGTTAGAAGATGGTCCGTATAATATTTATAGTGTTTACAAAACTTTGAAAGAATTATGGGACACGTTGGACAAGAAATACAAGACTAAAGATGTTGGACTAAAGAAATTTGTGGCTGCCAAATTCTTAGAATTTAAGATGATAGACAACAAGTTTGTTATATCTCAAGTCCAGGAATTACAAGTTATCATTCATAATTTACTTACTGAAGGTATGATCGTTAATGAAGCATTTCAAGTGGTAGCTTTTATCCAAAAAGTTGCCTCCTTTGTGGAGGGACTTTAAGAACTACTTGAAACACAAACGAAAGGAAATGGAGTTAGAGGATCTGATTGTTCGTCTGCGGATCAAAAAAGAAAACAAAGCTGCAGAAAAGAAAGTTACTGCAAAGTCAGCGATACTAGGAGAAAATAATGTTGAAATTCCTCCAAAAAAGAAGAAAAGGAAGAAATATGATGAAGTTAAGAATGCACTAAGAAATAAAAAATTTAAAGAAAATTGTTACAACTGTGGCAAGTTTGGCCACATGTCTTCAAAATGTTGTTCTCCGAAGAAAGATAAGAAGGAGAAGCAAGCAAACATAAATGAAGATATAGACAACTTGTGTGCAATGCTATCAGAATGTAATTGGGTAGGAAATCCTAAACAATGGTGGATTGATTCTAGTGCTACCCGACATGTTTGTTCTAATAAGGAAATGTTACCTCATCAGGACCCGGCGAGACCATTTTTATGGCAAATTCTGCAACAACAAAGATAGAAGGAACTGGAAAGATAGGCTTAAAGATGACTTCGGGCAAGATTGTGACTCTTAACAATGTCCTTCAGGTTCCCAAAATGTGAAAGAATTTGGTATCAACATTACTTCTAGTCAAGAATGAATTTAAATATGTGGTTATTTCTGATCAAGTTGTAATTAGCAAGAATGATATGTATGTGGGAAAAGGTTACCTTACTGATGGACTTTTTTCAAACTAAATATAATTGCGGTTGATATGGATAAAAGTTCTGCTTCTTCTTACTTGCTTGAGTCAAATAATTTATGGCATGCACGTTTAGGACATGTCAATTATAAGGTTTTGCGAAAAATGATTAACTTAGAAATATTGCCTAAATTTAAAAGTAATAATTTGAAGTGTCAAGTATGTGTGGAATTGAAGTATGCTAAACATCCTTATAAGTCAATTGACAGGAATTCAAATCCCTTAGACTTAATTTATACAGATATTTGTAACATGAAGTCAATACCATCTCGCGGTGAAAAAAGATATTTCATAACTTTTACTGACGATATCACTCGATATTGCTATGTTTATCTACTTAATAGCAAATATGAGGCAATTGATGCATTCAAGCAATACAAGAATGAAGTTGAAACACAACTTAATAAGAAAATCTAAATGATTAGAAGTGACAGGGGTGATGAATATGAATCTCCTTTTGAAGAAATATGTTTGGAATATGGCATTATTCATCAAACAACTGCCCCATATTCATCTCAATCCAATGAAATTGTGAAAAGAAATAATAGAACATTAAAGGATATGATAATTTCATGTTGATAAGTTCTGGTTTACCCCAGAACTTGTGGGCGGCGAATAAAATACTTAAAAACACAATCTATTCCATATGAAAAATGAAAATGATGGAACCCCATCATGAAATACTTTAAAGTGTGGGGGTGTTTGGTTAAAGTACAGGTTCCTAAACTCAAGAAGGTTAAAATAGGACAAAAAACTGTTGATTGTGTTTTTATTGGATATGCTACCAATAGCAAAGCATATAATTTTTTGGTTCATAAATCAGAAAATCTTGACATTCATGTGAATATGGTAATTGAATCAGATAATGCTAAATTTTTTGAAAATATGTATCCGTATAAGAATGAATGTAAGTCGTCTAGCGAAAGATCTAAACGACCTCAGGAAGAATCAAAAGAAAGTATACGTAATGAGGAGAATCCAAGACGTAGCAAACGTCAAAAGACATCAACTTCATTTGGTCCTGATTTATTAACATTTTTAGTGAAAAATGAGCCTCAAACTTTTAGGGAAGCAATGTCTTCATCAGAAGCATAATATTGGAAAGAGGCAATCAATAGTGAAATAGAATTCATATTGAATAATCATACATGGGAATTGATTGATCTTCCTCCAGGAAATAAACATTTGGGTTCTAAATAGATCTTTAAAAAGAAAATGAAAGATGATGGTACTATTGATAAATATAAGGTAAGACTAGTTGTCAAAAGATTCAGACAACGAAAGTGTTTTGATTATTTTGACACATACTCGCCGATAACAAGAATCACTTCTATTTGAGTGTTGATAGAATTAACCATCGCGTATGGTCTTCAAATTCATCAAATAGATATGAAGACAACCTTCTTAAATAGAGAACTGGAGGAAGAAATATACATGGATTAACCCAAAGGGTTTGTAGTCCCAGGAAAAGAAAAGAAGGTATGTCGACTTGTTAAGTTACTTTATGGACTAAAACAAGCACCCAAATAATGGCATGCAAAATTTGACCTAACAATATTATCAAATTGATTTAAGATTAGTGAGTGTGATAAATGTGTTTACATTAAGAACACTCCAAATCGTGTAGTCATTGTGTGTTTATATGTTGATGATATGTTAATCATGAGTAAAGACATTGCTGATATAAAACTACAAAGTGTATGCTTGCTAGCAAGTTTGATATGAAAGACTAAGGAGTTGCCGATCTAATCATAGGAATTAAAATTCACAAGACTCCTCAAGGTCTAGCATTGTCACAATCTCACTATATTAACATGTACTTGAAAAGTTCAATATTTGGACTTTAAAGTAGCAAGAACTCCAATTGATCTAAATTATGCTCTTGTGAAGAATAAAGGACAAAGTAAGTCTCAAACAGAGTACGCTAGAGTATTGGAAAATTTGATAGACATCACTAATTATACATGGTCAGATATAGCTTTTGCCATAACTAAACTAAGTCAATACACAAGTAATCCCAACCAAAATCATTGGATGACAATGAAACGAGTTTTGGGATATTTGAAATATACCCAAGACTGGATTTTGCATCACAATTCATAGTCTGCGGTTATTGAAGGGTATTGTGATACAAATTGGATCACTGGATCTACAGAAATTAAGCCCACAAGTGGATATGTATTTACCATTGGAGGAGGAGCAGTATCTTAGAAGTCATCCAAACAGACATGCATTGCTCACTTAATAATGGAGTCTGAGTTTATAGCTTTCGACAAAGCCGGTGAAGAAGTTGAATGGCTCCGAAACTTCTTAGAAGACATTCCATTTGTCCCAAACTATTGGCACCTATTTGCATACATTACGATAGTCAAGCAACAATAGGAAGGGCTGGGAGCGTTATGTATAGCGGGAAATCTCGTCTCATTTGACGAAGACATAATACAGTTAGACAACTAATCTGTAGTGGAATTATCACAATTGACTATGTAAAGTCAAAGGATAATGTGTCAGATCCACTTACAAAAGGCCTAACTAGAGAGGGGGTTGAGAAATCATCAAAGGGAATGGGACTATGTCCCAGGACAAGTCAACATGATGGTAACTCTACCTAGAAGACTGGAAATCCCAAGACCTAGGTTCAAGGAGAAAGCAAAGTTATGATTGACGGTTAAATATTGTCAAAATAAATGTTGGTCCATTCTCAGATGAAGACAATGTTCAGTACCAGGATAAAACATTACTGTTTTTTAATGGTTTCTAAGTTTGATATAGAATAATCAAATAGTGTATCTACAGGATTACACATTTAGAAATCACCTATGTAAGTGTGAAGTGTAAGCCGTTTCAAGGAGGATTTTGTATGGCCAGTTCTCTACGCACTTATAAAACTAGGTTGTGTTCATGGCTGAAACGAACAAAATAATGAGAACCAAAGACAGTTAAAGGGTTGATTGTGTGACATATGGTTGTCTAGGTATACACCAAAGCTCGACGGTTCAAAGATATCAAATCTACCGATTGACCGAGTATATCTGACATATGTTCACTACGAAAAGTTCAAAGAGAAACCTACTTATCTAGATGCGATTAATCAGAGGCGAAGCCAGGATTTGAAGCTTGGGGGTTCCGAATTAAGACGGGGAACAACCTCAACTAATAAATAATAACTGCAAAACTAATGAACGAATATCGATAATAACAACATACCTAGTGTAATCCGACAAGTGGAGTCTTAGGGATAGAGTGTACGCAGACCTTAAGAGGTTGCTTCCGATAGAACCTCGATATTTAAAAAGCAAGGAATCATTTAAACACTACATAAATATAAATATTACCATTCCAACTGCACTCAACAACTTATCATGTTTTAAAAACAATCAATAACCACAACATTAAATACATTTTCAAATATTTCATCCTTTATCCAACAAACTAAACAATTAAGTATTCAAAAAGTCATCATCAAGTGTACTTCGCAAATCATTTTTAATAAACTTCATAGAGGAAGAAGTTTGTTTTCACTGTTTGTGCCTGTTTTTCATTGTCAACTCATATAAAGATTACAAATTAAGAAGAAGAAAGAAATTACTAAATTTAAAAAAAAACTAGAAATACGAAATGGATCATATCCTTATCGGTTTATTCTGAGTTCTAGGTTGAAACTTTAGGAAGCAAAATAACAAAAATAAATAAAAATAAAAGAACAATATGGGACATCCCTAAAATCAAAGATTAGAATTTAATTTTTGAATATATATGGCGTATTATAATAATAGTCAGACAAATTTAAAATAAAAATAAGAAGAGAAGAGAAAGACTTGAAAGAATTTCATGAATGTAACAATCCCGAGATTCCAAGGATTTTGTGGGTGGCTAGTGGGTGAAGGATTTTGTGGATTGTCGAGAAGAAAACCAATAGGGTTTTAGGTCTTTTGTGGAAATTTAATTTTGGAGGATGTTTGAAAAAGAAACAAGAGCCTATTTTGTTTTAGAGTATAATGTGTTTTTTTCCTTTTTCCTTTTTTTAAAAGTTAAATCTTATTATTTTTCTTTAAAAAACATAACATTGTTTTTCAGAAATCCGAAAAGAATGAGGCAAAATCCTTTTCCTTGATCTTTTTTTTAAAGGAAATTTGCTTAGATAGCAGTTTTTTCCCTTTTTAGAAAAATCTGCAAAGGTATCTAAGCGGAAAAATATTACGTTGATAGTAGAGTTCGAACCCATAACATCTGACGCGGAAAGCCTTTAATCCTTCCTCCTTGTAACTGAGCCATCGCTGCAGCTTGTCTGTGGGTTCGCAAGGTAACAATGATATATATTTATTGAATTTTTCAATACAAATACAGGGCCTACACAAAAGCTACTGGGTTCGTCCGAACCCCCGTAATATACTGTAGCTCCGCCCCTGCGATTAATCCTTACTTACGAATCACACAATTTTTATGCATGTTTTCATCATATAACCATTTTCCATTCATGTGGGGGATTTTTAGATTTTTAAGAGATGTGAATAGAAAATGAATAGACATGAAGGAAAAGGGTGCATATTAAAAAACACCTTTTCACTTTGAATGGTTGTGACCTTTTCGACAGGTTGTGACTCTTCCGATAGGTTGTGACTTTTTTGATAAGTTGCGACTTTTTTGATAGGTTGTGACTTTTCCAAGTACCTCTTCATTAACTATAAATTGAGAGACCTAGCCTCAGTTTTCATTAATAAAAAATTTTTGGACTTCATCTGCATATTTTCTTACAAACAAATATAGTCTTTGTGTGATTTGTTGCTGACTTTGAGTTCGACGAAATTATTGGCTTTTGAGGTACCGCTATACCAATAATAGGTATATCCATTTTATTCTGGGAGGAAATAATCAATAACCTCAGATACAGTGAGAGGATTAAATTCCTTAAGGACACACAAGAAAATTGTGGACTAGAATATTTTAAATAAGTTTTTTTTAATGATTTTTTCAGTTTTATTTTTTCTAGTTTTACTATTAAGTTTTGAACACAGGATAATCAATACTCTCACCCTGACCCAGATTAGGGTAGGGAGTTGGATCTCATATCAGGTCAAGAGTTGCATTCCATGTCACAGATGAATTCGAAATTAAGGTCGGAAGTCGGGTCTCATATATCAAATCGGGGTCAGAAAGTAAGACTAAAAGAGAGTACAATTAAGAACTATTTTCTTAATTTAAGAAAGTTATAGAGGAATAAGTATATTTAAAATACATCTATACTACTTAAAATTGGGAAGTCCTTAAGCATAATTTTTAATTATAATTTTACCCCCTTAAAAAATCTAAATTCCTAATGACTCCCAATACCTAATGACCGCTAAATTTACCCAAGCGAACAACAGCCAAACACCTCTTCGCTACTTCTGTTGTTAATTGTGTCTCCTTCGATACGCTACGATTAAAGTACATTTCTACAAAAATAACTCTCCCAATTGCAAAACCTCAACAATATTCTACCTTCACTTTAAACGTCTTTTCTGCCCATCTGATGCCCTTTCAAATCTTCAACCGGTAGTTCTCAAAATCAATAATATATTTGAAGATAACTTCCCCTTCATCAGCTTTTCTTCGATAGTTTGA
The DNA here is from genome assembly GCA_031232105.1 of Capsicum rhomboideum. Lineage (NCBI taxonomy): Eukaryota > Viridiplantae > Streptophyta > Magnoliopsida > Solanales > Solanaceae > Capsicum > Capsicum rhomboideum. The sequence continues at coordinate 16,338,302 of CP124712.1, forward strand.
TTCAACATGTAACTTGAAACTGTGATAGTTTGATTCAACCTGTAACTTGAAACTGTTAACGATCCTCTGTTATTGTTCATCTGTTGTGTTTATTTGAAACATGCAACAATTACAGCACATACCCCACAACTTTCATACGTTTGTAAGATAATTTGCATCGCACCCCTATTCTCTGTTATCGTTTGTCTGTTGTGTTGATTTAAAACCTACATAAATTAGCATAAAACTATCATACGTTTTTAAGAGATTATAGCTACAGTCCAATGATTAACAGATCATGAAGTTTTTAACTTATTTGATTGTTTACACAATATTTGGACCCCTTACTTAACTACTTTCAACCCAGAGCATAAATGTATATATCAAATTACACGAAAATTGTAATAAATAGTAAAACCATAATTTTAAAGATATAATTAGTCCAATGCTTGAACCTTAGCTTTCACTGTGATATAGAAAGGAGATCCGATTAGGAACACTGAGACGGAGAAAAACATGAGGATGACTGGGATATGAAAGCCAACTTTCCAACCATAACGATCTTGAATATAAATGATAATGGTAACTGCAAAAATATTTGAAATCCCTTTGGTAGCGAAATACCAGCTGAAATAGCTATAAAAAATCCTATGGTTCTCAGGTTTCTCTTTTTTCTCCAGTTGATACTTAGAGGATCGGGATGCGATGTCAGTTCTCTTAAAAAATCTAAAAGTTATGTATTTTTTGTGGCAATTTATGCCATTTTCAAATCGACAAAACGGATAAATGATAACAGAGGATCGTGAACATTTATGCCTCTACAAACTGGTTCAATAATGTAGTAGGGAAGAAGTCAAAGCAGTTTAACAGAGGATCGTTGAGGACAATTGCAACCAACACCCCACAAATTTCAGACATGTATAAGATAATTTGCAGTGTACCCCTATTCTATATTATCGTTTGTCTGTTGTGTTGATTTGAAACCTGCATATATTGTCATATACCTATTAGATGTCTTTAAGAGATTTTGCTTCCCATCTAAATCCTTGGCGATATATTCTCCGACAGAATCGACCTGTAAGTTCACTTCTCCTTAAAATTGTTCATTACCATTTCTATAATTGACTTGATTTGAAAGCAAGTTTGTTCATACATAGATTGAATGATCATGATTTAAAAAATGAATGAAATATCTGGGAGAAGTGATTATAGTAATTACATCACCACTACATCTTACACGAAAATATATTAAAAAGTATTTAGTTACTTTGTCAACTTCATTTTGGTTTACTTATCTTCTTCCGCTGCATATCATTAACTACTGTTAGTTGATTACATCTCCATATGTTAATATTGCTAATTTTTTCATCAGTAACAATATTCCTCCGATGGATATAGTGTATACAAACCCTGCACATCTGCTCTCACAGAAGAAATGTCTAGGTCCATATATATTAAAATGTTAACAATTTAACAACTTTTTGGTTCATCACACTATATAATTTTGCATCTCTTATTTGAAACAGTCATTCAACTACCTGAGGTGCCCAAAGTTTGGACGCATATGCATATCTACCAATTGCTGATCTAATATCTCCAGAAAGCACAAGAACTATTGAGAACCCAAATTTATACAGGAACGGTTCTACCTGAGGTGCCCAAAGTTTGGATGCATATGAATATCTACCAAATGTGGATCCAATATCTCCAGAAAGCACAAGAACTATTGAGAAAGTAAATTTGTACAGGAATGATGCTAGACCCATCACACAAAGAATGAGTTTGAATATATTGGTTTATGTACCAACATAATGTTAACACATGTATTGCTTTACCATTAATCTTTTTAATAAAATCTATTTGCTGGTAGAACTAAACTCATCAAGAGTGTCCTCTTTTCTATACAAAATTTTCTGATCACAAATATTTGCACTGCAAAAAAAGATTATTCAGTTGATTAAGTGAATGCCCTAAATCTACGTAGGGCTTGAAGTATCTTGATGTTTGTACTTTGAATAAGGCAGCACTCGGAAAACTCCTACGGTCTATGTAAGAAGAAAGACAAGTTGTGGGTGGTATGGATACATACCTATTATGGTAAACATTGTAATGTGTGGGGTGCTCAACCTAAACAAGCTTCTTCGATGATTCAAAAGATCTTGAAAGTCCATCAATATCTCCTTAAGGCTACCTATCAGATGACAAATATTATCAACATGGAAAGCTGCTCAATTAAAACTGTTTACAAAAGATGATGGGTGATATGCCTAGAGTGGAATGGAGAAGATTAGTATGGCCAAATAATAGTGTTCCTAAATGGGTTTTTATTATGTATATAGCTGGGAACTGAAGGTTACTTACTAGAGTCCGGTTAGCTAAGTGGGGTTGCAGTGACTCTTTGTTCTGCCCACTTTGCAAACAAGGATATAAAGATTTTAATCACTTATTTTTTGAATGCACCGATGCTGCTATAGTTTAGGCTAAATTACTATCTTTGCAGGGGTTCTTTAAACAATGTATGAACTGGAAGGGAGAAGTTTTGTGAGCACAGAGACACATGAAAGGCAAGAATAGTGTTTCTCAAGTGTTTAAAATGACATATGCAGGGGCTGTTTATCACTTATGGAGTGATAGAAATATACGAATTTTCCAAGGCAAAGAGAGGAATACTAAAGCTATCATTAGAAGAGTCATCCAGGATGTCCATAGTCAAGGATCTTATTTTCCAAGATTGATGAGAAGACTGCAAGAGCTAAATATGTATCCCAAAACATCCGCAAAGGCAAAACCTCAACGGGATCCACTTTCACCTGAAATATTTAGTTGTCCATCTGATCTACTTTAAAATATCTGCAAACGACTACTCCCAAAATCAAAATCAAATATCAAGACTACCATAGAGGCCCATCGCACAAACGAGAAAACTAACTATTTATACATCACATAACGACTAACTTTAACGTCTTAATAAACCATAAGTAGTTGACTTAATAAAGTTACGCTCCTACAACTTCCATTTTCAAGGAATCCTATGGAATTTCATAACAATAACATATTACTTTCATCCTTTTTAGTATAGATAAGGCCCAACTTGTTATACATCTGTTTACATTTATAAATCTTTTTCCTAGGTAAGATTGCGAGAACAATGGAAAGTACAAGTAATGCACTCATGCACTCCACAATGAGAAATAAGAAAACAATTTACACACGACAAACTTACAATTTTGAATAGCTTTAACCATACTTTGTCTCTTTTAAAAATAAACACCTCTAGGTGTACTACATAAGCTAATCGATATTTGTACTTGTACAGATAACTTTTGGAAACAACTTTAACATAGCTATCATGCGAGATCCGTTTTATTACTAATAACATGGATCACACAAGTACCATCTAATTCCATTTAAGTTGAATCAACTGGAAATTTAAAACTTTTTTTTTTAAAAAAAAGGGGCTCTCTTCCCAGTAATAAAGGCCCATAGGCTAAAATTTTAAGTAAAGTATTAGCCTCCTTGTCACACTTAAATAAACCTAATAAATAAATTATAAATTAAACAGAGTTAACTAATCCTGTAGCCCATCCTAAAGTGACGTATCCCAAGATCGCACCTCCCCTGTTGAGTTGCAATGCCTCCAACAGTCACAAATCCCTAGTGAAATTGCAACCTCTTAAAACGTTGCCTCCAGAAATGTTACATTGCCAATAATTTCTTTTCCCTCTTTAAAAACTATTTTCAAACTCCGAACTCCACCTTGTCTGGAAACATTAAGGTTTGCTTTACTACCTCTGTCTCCTTTAGAATACCTTAAGTTTTGCCTTTTTGTGATGCTTTTCAATTCGATTTTCCCTCCATCTACATCTACATCTACTTCTACAACGAACTATATCTTTCAAACAATCCCCATGACCATAAACCTCTCCTCCAATTTCTCTTTCACTATGTATTTAACCTCATAAAGACGCGTTAACTTGCAATAAACTCTGGCCATGGAAATCAAAAACAAACAAAAATAATAACCTTTTTATTTTTGCCTGCAGAAAAAAAAATTGGTTCCAAAATATGTTTTTGTTGTCTGTTTCAATGAAACAAAATGTTTACTGATATTATATCCCATATATTTGTTAGTTACTTTAACACGTTACTTGAATTACTATCTTCACATATTAGATAGTATTCTGCTTTAGTACATATTCAAAGTACATTACTCTTTTTCATTCTTTGTTCTATTTGTCACAGATTCTATAAGAAATGGCAACTGAAGAAGAACTAGCAACACAATGGGTTCCCATTAACAAGCTACAAAAGTATTCTTCTATATGGACTATAAAAGTCATGGTCATTTGCCAAGGTCCTGTAAGGACCTATTCTAATTCAAAGCATGACGGGGCTTATCGGACTATCATATTAGTTGATGAGGAGGTAATTCTTTAAAACATTGTATAATACTCTTTACTTTTTTAATCTTTCTGTTTTTATGCCATCCGGAGTTGTTTAGCACAATAACATTATAGGGAACAAAAATCCAAGCAACACTATTCAACAATCATATTGAGAAGTGGCAGGATTTATTAACACCTATAAGAGCAATTATATTATCAACGGACATTTGGACCGTGTTAATCCAAACTACTCATCGGTTCACAAAGGAGTTGAAATAACTTTTACTGATAACACTATCGTCACAGAATCTAACTTTGACATTCCCACCTAAAATTTTTGAAAAAAGCTTTGCACCCTTGGAAGAAGTGGATATGCTCAGTTTTTTTTACAACTAAAGGATCAACCGACATTCTCAAACTTACAAATTCGGATTGTGGCAAATGCAACTTTGGATTAACGAGTTTACAATGATTCTTCGGTAGATCAAGTGGCGGCAATTTGGATAGATGGAAACAATCCAAATACACCTTTAGAAAGAGATATTGTTGTTCATGAACATTCAGGCAAAAACCATCATATTAAATATTATTATGGTTGTTATGACCCACTACAGTATCCTATTCTTTTTCCTAGAGGTGAAGCAGGTTGGCATCAATGAATACAGAAATTGAGCAATGCAAATAGAGCAACAAATGCAGATGATTTAGCAAGTACTAGCACAAACATTTCAAGAGTTGGATCTGCCATAGAAGTTTTTGGGAACGAGGAACATGGTCACTACCAAAATAAATATTACACTTTCAATTCAAGAGTTGGATCTGCCATAGAAGTTTTTGGGAACGAGGAACATGGTCACTACCAAAATAAATATTACACTTTCAATTTTAAACAGCTATAACCATATCTTAATAATTAAAGAGACTATTCTTGCAGGTGTACGACGTGAATCTAAAAGACATGCTTCTTGTAGAGAGTACTATTGCTATAAACTACAAATACGAGAACATGAAAATTGCATAATATTACTATGTGGAAGATTATTACAACAATTTGTAGTGGATATGTGCATAAAAATAGAAACAACAAGGCTAGAGTATTTCAGGTATGAACAATCCACGCTTTTAGATGAGAGATATATCAAGGAATCGTTGATAGCATCATGGCAAGAGAATGTAGATGAGAAAAAATCGGGCAAAAAGAATTACTTCCCGCATCATTTGTTGGAGGTCCGAGAGTTATGCAACGACGTTACATGGATGCCATGGCACTGATTCAACATTTTGGAAGGCCAGAGCTATTTATCACAATGACATGCAACCCAAAATGAGTAGAGATCCAAGAAGAGTTGTGCAAAGGACAACTACCTCAAGACAACCCAGACTTGATGACCAAGGTGTTTAGATCAAAACTACAAGATTTGAAAGACCAAATATTAAAAAAAGAAATGTTTGATTTTGTTGCAGCACATGTTTATGCAGTTGAATTTCAAAAGAGAGGATTCCCACATATACACCTATTGATAATATTGAAAGAAGGACATAAGATAACATCACCAGATCGGTATGATAGATTTGTTTCCTTAGAACTTTCTGATAAAGACAAGCATCCACGACTAAGTGAATTAGTTATCAAGCATATGATGCATGGACCTTGCGAGAAGAAACGCCTAAACAGCACGTGTATGAGGGATGATTAATGTAAATTTAACTATCCAAGACCATTTATCAACAACTCAATACAAGGAAGGGATGAATATTCGATTTATAGAAGAAGAAATGATGGTACAAATATAGATGTCCGTGGAATGAAAATGACTAACCAATGGGTGGTTCCTTCTAATCCTTATTTGTTGATGAGATATAATTGTCACATCAATGTAGAAGTCTGCTCAGGAGTAAGAGCAATAAAATATTTGTACAAGTATATTTATAAGGGACATGATAGATGCACAGTTTACATTGAGTCCGAAGATGGAAAAAAAATAGTCGATGAAATTCGTACTTTTCAAGATGCACGATGGGTGTCTCCTCCAGAAGCTCTATGGAGAATTTATGAGTTAATCTAAGTGAAATGCAATCTCCAATTATTGACCTTCAACTACATCTCTCGGACAAACAATCAGGTACTCAACATAATTATGAAAAATATATCCTAATTAAACGATATTTTAAAAACAACCGCTACTCTAATATTTATATGCAAATGGATCTTGAACGTTTAGTGTATTATTGAAAGAGGCAAAATCTGCAAACATTGATAGCAACAGATGATATTCAGTGCACTATGCTTACTGAGTATTTCACTATGTGCTCCATAGACAATGAGATCCGCAAATATCTTTACAGAGAATTTTCAGAGTATTATGCATGGAATTTCCAATCCAAAAAATGGACAAGAAGAAAAACACGATCTGTAATTGGTAGAATAAATATTGGTAATTCATCAGTTAAATTTTATTTATCAAATACATTAGAAATTAAATTACTAAGCTGTGATATATTTATATTGTAGCTAATCACCGTGAAGGTGAAAGGTATTACGAGAGATTATTACTGAACCATATTAGAGGACTAACTTCATTTGCAGACTTGCTCACAGTGAATGAAAAAAAGTGTGATACTTTCAAAGAAGCTGCAAGAGAAAGAGGGTTATTAGAATAAGATGATAGCATCTCGGATTGTCTATAAGAGATCGCATATTTCAAAATGCCATCAGCTCTTCGAAGCTTGTTCGCAACAATTTTAGTACACTGCAATCCAAAAGATGTTAGAAAGTTATGGGATAAGTACTATACCGATATGTCAGAAGACTTTGGAAGGAAATATGACACCTCAACAGATGCTCATCTACAACGTACACTAGAAAGCATTAATCATTTTTTAGAGAGTATGGGCAAAAGTATCAACAACTATGATTTACCTTAGAGGAACCACAATTTGGATCACAATGTACCTTCAGAATGTAGACAAATAATTGAGGAAAAATTGATGAAGAAGATTTAGAGGCTCAATCAAAGTTGAATCCAGAACGAAAAGAAGCTTTCAAAATAATATTGCACACAATCAACTCTAAAAAACCTGGATTATTCTTTGTTGATGGACCAGAAGGAATAGGAAAAACATATTTATATCAGGCATTATTGGCAAATATCAGGTCAAGAGGTATGATAGCACTGGCAACTGCAACAAGCGGTGTAGCAATAACAATATTACCGGGAGGCCGAACCGCTCCCTCAAGATTTGACATACCTTTTTAAAAAAATGATACAAGTATGACAAAAATGTCAAAACAAAGTGGAGCTGCTCAGTTGATAAGGGAAGCTAAAATAATAATATGGGACAAAGCACCCATGGCCAAGCGCCACACCATCGAAACAGTTGAAAATGGTGAAGATCAAATCATAAAAGATGATTTGATACTTATTCCAGAAAAAATGGTTTTCAAACAAAAAAGTGATACAACTGCAGAGGAAATTTTAATTTCTGAAGTGTTCCCATCACTACACCAAAACGCAAATTTGACAAAGTTTATAACTGAAAGGGCAATCTTAGCAAGTAGAAATGAATATGTGGACAAACTTAACGAAATGTTGATAGAGAAATTTTCTGGAGAAAGCAAAGTGTTTACGAGTTTTGACTCAGCAGAAGATGATACCAACAATAACTATTAAAAAGAATACCTGAATACTTTAACACCAAATGGCTGATGATGCCAAAAATTACTATCAAGAAGAATACCTGAATACTTTAACATCAAATGAACTTCCACCACATAGGTACATATTCTGACAGCTTAGACAAATTATGTTATACTACGTAGGAAACTTAACATTTTCTTATACTAAGATGAGTGAATTTATTGATGTTTATAAATAACTGATCAGAAAATTACATGTATTAAACTTCCCTTAAACAGGTTAACTCTAAAAGAAAATGCACCAATCATGCTACAAAGGAATTTGGATGCTTCCAATGGTCTATGCAATGGTACACGTATGATTTGTCATCGATTTAATAACAACGTCATACATACAGAAATAACAACGAATCAACCAGCTATTAAGCATGTCTTCATTCCTAGAATTCAACTTTCTCCGCCTAATAATGAAGGATATCCTTTCAAATTTATCTGCAAATAATTTTCAATAAGACTATGTTTTGCAATGACAATAAATAAAGCTCAAGGACAAATAATTCCAAATGTTGGACTATATCTGCTGCAACATATATACTCACATGGTCAGCTATACGTTGCACTATCAAGAGGAATTTCTATGTCAACGACTAGAGTGTTGATTATGAAAGAGCAACCAAAATGAATGAAAGGAACATATACCCGTAATATCGTCTGCAAAGAAGTATTAAGTGAGAATTGTTTCATTACATTTTTATACAACATCAATGGTTAAAATAATTTCCAATCCTAACTACACTATAAATGTTCACCTATATAGATACAGTCATACAAACGATATGGACTTAACTTGACAGTGGAATACATGACAAGACTCAATTATTGATATAGAAAAATCAAAATATTTATTAGTATATTCATTAATGTATACTTTTATAACACATTTATTAGATAAACCACAACGATATCAACTACAATGAAATTGCTAATTACAATATTAGGCAATATACAACAATTTACCTACATTTCACAAGACCCACGTGTCGTGACACTAATTTTAAAAAACATGAAGTCAAATTTTCCCGAGAAAATAGAAAATTTCTACCAGACACACCCTAAAAAGTTTTAAAAAACCCCAATTTTGTCATCTACCTTAAAACCTCTTGATAACCGTCTGAAAATCTGGGGTTTTAAGAATTGAGAGAATCTCGTTTTCTTTCTTCACAAAAAACACGCATAGATAGTACATACAGTACTCCCACACCCTTTGTGTGTGTATATATATACTAATACAAGGATGATCATTTGGGTTTTAGAGAACCCTATTTCCTGCAAACCTTACGGCAAAGGTGTGCTCACTTTCACTCTTTTTTCATACCTTAAACATATATGTGAAGCCACTGTATAATACTTACAACTAGTTTTTCTTACGTTTACTCACATTGAATTAACCCCCTTTTTTGCATTGATTTTTTCATGATTTTTGTGTTTTCCAAAAATTTATCCAACCATTTTTCGGAAAATGTTTTCCTCCATATACCAAACATACCCTTAGTTTTTTTTTTTTTTTTTTTTCACAAACCTTAAACATATACGTGGAGCACTCATCTGATACATAAGTGCATAGTAGGTTGACCTATATTTTTTTTAATCATTTATGTTTACCCTCATTGAATTAACCCTTTTTTATAGCATAGATTGTTCTACCTGTTTTGTTTTTCTTTCAAGATTGTTGTGTGTATATTTCTTTGGTTGAATGGTGAATTTTGATTTTATCAAAATTTTAAAAGCATTTACTGGTGTTGGAGGAATTCCACTCAATGGAATTTAGTGAAACTGCTATTGAGAAATTTGTTTGTTTTGGGGGGGTTTTCTTTTAAAAGTTAAAGGGTTAATTCTAATTTTATCTTATATATTAATGTTTACAGGCGTTGGTAATTCTGTTTATGAGAGATTTCATCTTTGATTATTTCGTTTTTCAAATAGCAAGAAAATGAACATTTTCTTCCCGACGGTCACATATGCATTTCCAGAACAGGAAGCACAAAATGGACCATTTTAGTTGATAGGCACGGAACACCCCTTAATGGCTACTTGGAAGCACAAAATGGATCATTTTAGTTGATAGGCACGGAACACCCCTTAATGGCTACTTTTTTTTTTTTTTTTTGTGTGATCTTGTGCTTGGACATGAAACTGATGAGTACCTTTTACTTTGTTGAGTTTGTGGAGTTTCCAGATTTCTGACCAAGGTTGCATAGATGCTGCATTCAGGCGAAGACAAAAGCAATGTGGTAAGCCTAAGCTCATGTTGTCTGATACTATCTCTCAAGTCTCTTGTTAAATTTAAAAGTGTGATGTTGCATGGACGTACTTTGTGTTCTTGAGGAACTATTGTATGAACTTAAATTTAAAAGTGCGATGCTGCATTCAGGCGAAGACAAAAGCAAGTCCATGCAACATTACACTTTCCAAGTATGGATTGATGTTTGGATTACTAAATTTAACAATTTGACTTGACTTGGGCTTACATATATGGTTTCTTGGAGATATTAAAAACAAATGTGGTAACGTACTCGTATTTGCTTCCCACCTGCGAAAATGGAGACTATTGTGAAAGAGAGTTGTAACTCTTAATTCTAATTTGTATAAGGCAGCATTATCAAAGGCGAAAGCGTAAAATAGTAATGAGGCCTAGTGCAGTTCACCGAGGACATGACTCTAGATCGGGAAATATGGAGGTCATGGATTAGAGTAGACAATTAGTAGGTAGTGGAGCTTTTTCTCGGAACAGTTGTAGAGCAGGGTTCTAGTCTGGAGCATTTGCCCGCTCCCTTACCAGTGTTATTACTATTATGCTAGCATTATCTTATGCATCAATTTTATTGCCACTGTTGTTTTATTTACTTTGGTTATCCTTAATGTTTGTATTGTCAATACTTCTCTTTCTCCAATATTTGCATCTTAGCTTTTACTCTTGCATTTTTTATTTTTTTTTGAAACTGGTTTTCCTCGTGCATTTCTTTCAAATCATTTTCTAAAAGAACATTTTTCTTGAGCTGAGGGTCTATCGAAAATAGCCTTTCTACGCCACAAGGGTAGGGGTAAGGTTTGCGTACACCCCACTTCCCTCAGACCCCATTTGCAGGAATATACTCGGTATATGGTTGTTGTTGTTGTAGTAGTAGTGATTGGTCTCTTATTACTGATAAACAAAGACTAGTAATTGGTAGGACTCATCTACAAAAAAAGAAAAAGAGGAAGAATGGTAACATATCGTCACCGACATACCACTACCAAGGGTTCGAGGCATTGGCTCGACTATGAATTTTTTAAGAGAAAGATTTAAGAAATTTAGAAACAATTCATGAGGATATTATGGTCTTCTGTTGAGTACTTAGACGGGTTTTGTATAATGGACAAAAGAGATGCATCTTGGAAAGTGGGTAGTTTCATCATTTTTTTAGTAGACTCTTCTGCTATAGATGGTATAGACCATTTAAATAGGTGATATTGAGTCAGCACATGTCTAGATTAGTCTATTTCATTCTTGTCCTTCGTAACCAATTAGTTGGAAGTTGTAGTTCCTCAACGACTGACCTTCCTCAACAAAATCAGGTATGTGCTCTCAACAAAAGTGGGCTTATTGAAAAATGTAAATCACTTCGCCACTCTTTTGGACTATATTGACTTCTTGCAGCAGGACATGACTCTAGATATACACGTTCTACAGTTCCAGCATCATATTAGTGCTGCTGTTTTTATTAATAGAATCTACCTATAAAAAGTGGACTCATTGAATATCCTTGTGGTTTGGCGGGTTGATGTTATGGCTTCTGCATTCAATTGTGCCTTAGTATCGAGCTACTTCATCTGCCCTTCCATCAAAACATGGATGCACACATCGGTGACATGGTTGATGTAATCAATGAGTTATATGATATTTGATTTGCTTATTATCAGTCGTATATTTGCTAGGATTCTACTACATCTACAACAGCATACCCAATATATTTGCTAGGATTATACTGTATAATAATGTTTATGGAGCCAGTATAATAAATGCAGCCCCTTTGCTTATATACAAGTGATTATTTACATCAAATAATGAGGTGAATTGTTTCCTTTTTCCTTTTTTTTGAAGGTCCAACTGCCGGAAGGAGTAACACCATTTATTCATATTACTCAAAATGAGTTTTTAGGGCCAAAGTGAGCTCAAATCCTTTCTTTGATTCTTTTAATGATGATCTCCCTGCCAGTTAACTGCATTCTTTCTTTTGATAATCCTTAAACTTTGAAGTTCATTTTCATGCACTTGCTGCTTAGACTTCTGAATTATTGTGACATCGTCTGCAATTATGAGTGCCACTTGGATGGCATATTGATTATAGTCATAATCCAAACAATTAGTTTGGGTATCTAAGATCTGGATACTATAGCTATACAAACGAGATTGGTTAGATCTACCATTTTCACTTCTAAGGTAAAACTTTCATAATCTATTGACAAAAGAAGAGATTAAACTTCGATAAACTATTGTACCTTGTTCCATGTTGTGCCAAGGATGTCGTGGGAGTAAGAATTCAATGGCAATAAAATGAGTAAAAGAAGAAATTTCAACTCCAGATTATAATTATCTGGTTAAGCTTAAAAGGAAAGGAAGAACTTTCTGTGAGTTGAAACTAATGTTTTGTAATGATGCTTATTTTTTATCTTTTTCGTTGTTCTATAAGATGAGAAACAGAAAAATAGTTTCTTTCTGTGATAGAAATAAGTTTCTGTTACATTCCTTAGAAAGTTTTCCCTACTTCATTATGTTGTTTATAGATTTTTGGCTTTCAAGATTGAAGCCTCTGATGTCATAAGTTGAATCCCAAAAAATCACCAAAAAGAAGAGGAAGAAAACTTTTTTCCTAAAAGATGCATACCTTTATCAGTTGACCTTGATTTGGAGTTGATTGGTTTTCAATGATCACGGATCTTGGCTTTAGTTAGTCAATTTTAATTGGAATATTCTAATGTCTTACAGACATAAGAAGTTGAAAGAAGAGGATATTGCTATCTGTGAATGCAAGTATGATGCAAATGATCCTGAAAGTGCTTGTGGGGAAGGATGCTTGAATGTACTGACCAGCACTGAATGTACACCAGGATACTGTCAGTGTGGCGAGACTTGCAGAAATCAGGTAAATTAAATGATTCTCTTAATTAGTTGAGCATTTCTACGATGTTTCTCTTTATTAGAATTACTTTTACAGTGGTTTTATCGATTTCTAAACTTACAACAGATTTTATGGGTAGTGCACCAAATCTGTGTTACAATTATATGTTGAGAACGAGAGTGAAAGTAGTGGTATTTTAGAACCTTTCTGATAAGCTTAAAAAAGTCATGTCATGCCATTACCTTTCCTAGTGTTATTTTGTGGCTTCTGATTGTTGTTGATATGATTTCATTAGCTATTGAATGATATTTACAAATTAATTTGGATGGGTGTATAAATTTTATAAAAAACACTTTGGAACTAGAAAACAGTTCTGTAGAAGCCGAACAGGTGAACTGGTTATGCTATGTAGGCACACTCAAGTAAAAGTGACTTTGTTAGAAACTGCCGAGCAAAAAGAGAATGCTGGAGTCGATAATTACAAGGTAGCAAAAGATGAGAACCTTACAATGTTTATAATGAGCTGACTAAGTCTAACATGGGCACTACATCATGCACATCTGCCATGTTGCATGTCTAATGTGGGCAATACATAATATCACATTATTTAACATGTCAAGTCAATATTTCATGTTAAGTAACTTTTCTAGTTATTTCACGCTAGCAAATCTATTGAATCAAGTCTCTATGTTAGCAAAAAATTCTAGAAATCAGGTATTTGTGAGGTAAGAGTGGAGGATACGATCTTTAACTTGATTGTGATAGTTAGAATGCGTCTACATTTGTCGTATATGTATAGGATTTGTTATTCAAATTGTTATATGAGATATTCTTAATGGAACATTGACCTAGTGGTCAATGAGGTGGGTTGAGAACTATGAGGTCTCAGGTTCAAAAATCAACAACATACCCCGTGTATTTTCGCAAAGTGGGGTCTGGGCAGGGTAGAGTGTAGGCAGACCGTACCTCTACCTCAGAGGTAGAGATGGGGTGGAGAGGCTGTTTCCGATAGACTCCCGGCTTAAGACAAAAACAGTCTAAAAAAGATGGAATAAAAGTACTGTACAATAGAAAATATCAAAAACACTAAATAGTAGAAGAACAACACTACAACAAAATAATACTCCACTCGAACTACACGAAACCATAGATAGTAATAGAAATTGAAGAGCAAGAAACTACAAGAGTAGTCCTAAGACTGTAGGACTACTAGTAAGGGCAACTAGACAATGCACGCCTACCTACTAGTATGGAAGCACTCCTACATACTAAGCTTCTATTCTAGTTCGTGTCCTCCACACCTTCCTATCTAAGGTCCTGTCCTCGGTAAGCTACAACTATGCCATGTCCTGTCTAATCACCTCTCTCCGTACTTCTTTGGTTTACCTCTACTTCTCCTAAATCCATCCATAGCCAATCTCTCACACCTCTGTATTGGGGCATCCGTGCATCTCCTCATCATCTCAACCTTGCTTCCTGCATCTTGTCTTCCACTGAAGTCACTCACACCTTGTCTCGGATACCCTCATTTTTAATACTATCTCTCTTACTATACGTACACACCCATCACACCATCCTCATTTCTGCCACTTTTAGCTTCTGAATGTGAGAGTTCTTGACTGACCAACACTCCGCCCCATGCAACATAGCCAATCTAACTACCACTATGTAGAACTTGCCTTTAAGTTTAGGTGGCGCCTTCTTATCACAAAAGATTTTGGAAGCGAGTCTCCTTTTCATCCACCCTGCTCCAATACGATGATTGTATATTTGTACTATAAGCCATTATTAGGCATCCTTGTGGCTAGGAAATATTCCTTATTTTGTTATACTCCTATAAAGGAGCTCTATTGTATGTTGTATACTGCCAACTAGTGAACATTGTTCTCCTTTCTCTTCTCTCCTTTCACACCTTCGATTAAAACACATATTTTGTCTGTTAACAGTGTTATCTAAAGCGAAAAGCGCAAAAAAGTTCAAAGGTTTGTTGGGGCTTAAAGCGCAAAGCGCAAATAAAAGTGTGGGCTTCAATGATAAAAGGGGCAAAGGGAGAAAAAATACAAATATTTATATTTAGTCCAAGACTAATAATTATAAGCATGAATGACAAATATATGAACAAAGAAATTGAAAAACAATTACAATAAAGAGAAATATCAATTGTTCAGTGTTGCCTATTCAGAAGGGACTCATTGGCAAGGAAAAGTATGCCTTAAAAACTTGATGAAGACAGTGAAGCGCACATAAAGCTAGGCGAAGCGCTCAACACGTTTTGAGCCTCGCTTTAGGGCTTAAGCACGCCTTTGATAACCCTGGCTGTTAAAAGCACCATATGTTGCTCTTTCTAGAGATTTATGTGATATGAGGAAGCCGAGCTGTATAAATTTTCACGCTATGCTCATGCAGCAAAGCGTGTCATCGTTGCATAGCTGTTTCCCTAGAGAGGTCATGTGCTCTCTATAACTGTATAGTGACTCATTTGTTAGATTTGGTTGTGGCAAGAAGGTTTTCTTGTAAGGTGTGATATTTGGTTTTGATTGATATTTTGTGATCATATACAACTATCGATCTCAATATTTGTACAGCAGGTTTCCTATTTCATCGGGGTGTGGTTAAATGGTGCTTCAGAATTAGTGGTTTATCTATCAGATACAATGAGGAACAGGGAGTCTCTGTTTGATTGAACTCTCTTTGTTCCGAGCAGTTGCTGTATGACATGATTGTTCCTAGTTATTCCTTGATAGACAAAAAATAAAAGTTAAAACAATTGCTGCTTGTTATTTAGTTCTTTCCTTGTTGAGAATCTTTCTTCACTTAAATTTATCCTTTCATCTCCTGCAAGGAGGAGTGTGTAGTTTCTTATATGCGGTTGACTGCTTCAATAACTAATGGGAGATTCTACTCAGTGCCGTGTTTAAAAGAGATAGTGATTGTCATTTAGATAATCTTAGGTATATTATTTTGAAGTGTTTTACTTGCTGCCCCCAGAGATTCCAGAAATGTGAATATGCAAAAACTAAGTTGTTCAGGACTGAAGGCCGTGGTTGGGGTCTTTTAGCTGATGAGAATATAAAGGTAATTCTGCTGAAGCAACCTCCTTATTTTATTTTTAGGTCACCAATTAATTTGTATAGAACAGTTTTGGCATACACAGAGCTTTTTTTTTTTTTTTTTTGACGATCACGTGGATAAAAAGTTCCAGAACCAATTGTTCCTCTCTCTTTTACATTTATTAGGATGGACAGTTCATCATTGAATACTGTGGAGAAGTGATATCTTCTGAAGAAGCAAAGAAAAGGTGTCGGGCTTATGAAGCTCATGGTAAGTTATCAACATTAGAGGTGTTTGTCAATACATCTACAGATCTTTGTCAATACATCTACAGATCACTACTACAATTTCATATGGTTTGTGCAGATCTGAAGGACGCGTACCTAATTTCTCTGGATGCTAATTATTTCATTGATGCCACCAGGAAGGGAAGTTTTGCAAGATTCATAAATCATTCATGGTAAGTGCTGTATAAAAGTGAAATAAGATACAGATCTTGGTCAGTTAGTGGCATATTATTATGGTTAATTGGTGTTAATTGATAGTACTGATACTGTGTGTTCCTGAATTTCCCAGCCAACCAAATTGTGAAACAAGGAAATGGACTGTGTTAGGGGAAACAAGGGTAGGAATATTTGCAAAGCAAGATATATCTGTTGGAATGGAGTTGGCATATAACTATAATTTTGAGTGGTACGGGGGTGCAACTGTTCGTTGTCTGTGTGGAGCTTCAGACTGTTCTGTATTTCTGGGCGCGAAGTCTCAAGGATTCCAGGTAGCTTTAGTTTCTTATGAATTGTTATATCTGGAATGCTCTTTGTAGCATCATTTCACTTGTTCTTTCTTCCCAGAATTTAGACAACAAACAGATTAATGATTTATGCATAAAGATTGAGTTCGCTCGTCACGTACTACAATCCGCAAGTCACATGTTGTAGTATGGTGTGTCCTTAACTAACTCGGTCTTTTTTTCTGATCATAGTCTGTTCTTTAATGGCGTGTATTAAAATTGTTGCAGGGTTACAACATCTTAAAAGAATGATATCTTTATCTTATCTACTGCTTCAGTGGAAGTGTCATCTTCTTCTGTTATGATTTTGTACTTCTCAAATGTGAAGCTCTCGATGTCTCTCAGTCATTTTCGTTTTACTCCTTTACATATATCTCCTTCCTTCATCCAAGGGCCTAAAATACACCACAATATAACGACCTTAAATTTTATCAGAGGATAAATAGCGTTTTGCTTTTGAGGCTGAAAAAGAAAGTAATCCAGGATAAATGCTTAATGCTTCTTGCACTGATAAAAATAAAAAATAAAAATGCTTAGTGCTTATTATGTTTGAATTTAGAGCACAACAATGGAAGTCTATGTAGTAGATGTCTTCTTTGCTCTTCTCATTTAAAGCTTGGTCGATCTACAGGATTATAGATTTTGTTTCTTGTTGATGTTGAAAAGCTTCACTGTTGAAATGTTTTAAATTAGCATGTAAACCGATTGTCACTATCTTTCAGGGTGAGAGCACTGTGTTCTAATCCTGAGACCCTGAATACACAATCTTTAGGGGTTTTAAATTATCACACTGGTCATAGATTTCACAGTTGATTTGAGATTGCCTGAGGAGGAATAGTAGAACTAAGTAATTCAAATGAAATTTTATGAGGAAGAATGTGGTAGAGGTGCTCATATTGGTAAACGTAACAAAGCTGCCCCTTGGCATATGCTTTCTTCTGTTCTCTAAAACATAATAGATGCTTCTAAATTCGATGAGTCTGCCAGTCTCTTTTCTTATTCTTTTGTTCCCTTTTTATCTTGTCTCAGGAGTACAACCATGTCTGGGAAGATGGGGATGACAGGTAATGCCCAACTTTGTTTCTTGTTGTTTGTACAAATCTTAAGGTTCTGATTTTATTAACTTGATTCGCTTTGATCCATTAATACCTTTATGCAATAGGCAGTGGATCTGAAAACTTAAAAGTCATGAAAGTTAAAACCTTTAATAAAAATGTCTACAGCTCTGTTAGATTGGTATTTCTTGTCATGTTATCTTCTTCTTCTGTTTTTTTGTAAAATTGATATGTGTGCTCTTCCTCATGTTTTATTGTTAACTCAGTCAAAAATCAATGTTTAATTGTGAATTACGGAAGTGGACTTTTGGATTCACAACGAGGAGACTAGATCTGTATGTTTACTTTTAGAAGACTTGAAGTAGTCTCGCATTCAACATATTGTTCTAGATCTTCAAAGTTTTGGATTTATCTCGAGTAATTCTTCAGGAGCTGGTCTCTTTCCGTTACTTCCACAACTTGATTCTCTCTGTAAAAGAGAAACATTAGTGATACCATTCAAACCTCAGTGAGATACATAAATGTGATTGGCAAGGGCTTAGTAAGATATCTTGCATGTTTCATTGGGTGTCATATGTCTTTGCATAAGCAGAAGTATGCATAGTGCTGCTCTTCCCCTATTCTTAATCCCACTTGTTATGTCGGTTAACAAGAGCCCAGCCCCTGGTTCAATTGATAGATAGGTCGAAAATGATATTTCTGGACAAAATGAACAGACCTTTACTTACTTGACTTGCTGATGAACTGGTCACACCAGTTGCCAAGTTCATGCGTCATTAGCATGTCCAGGATGTTAGGAAAGGGAAAACTCAAATAATTTAATGATTTACTATAGTCATACTGTGTTTCATACCTAGTAGCTAGTCTTTCTTTTCCTTCTTGTAAGAAACATGTACGGTATGGAGAGAGCACCAAGGGTGTGGCCTAGTGGTCAGTGAAGTGGGGAAGAGCCATGAAGTCTCGGTTCATATCCCAGGGGAGTCAAAACAAAAAACTGGGTGATTTCTTCCCATCTGCCCAAACCTTGATGGACCAAGTTACCTAGTACAAGTACTGGTGGGAGGTAGCAGGTACCTGGTGGAATTAGTTGAGATGCAGTCAAACCGACCCGGACACTGCCGTCATTAGAAAGAAAAAGAAACGCGGTAAAGAGAGAATATACTATCTTTAAGAAATATTTCATGTTTAAGTAACAAGGGACCAATCAAATAATATACAAAGCAAAGATGAAGCTTGTTTCATTTTGGTTCACCGTTGGATGACTTGAGCTTTACTTTCTAACTAAATGATATAATTGAGGTTGTTCACTTATTGTTAACAGTAATAAGAGAAAAATTTCAGGTAATGCTTTATGAGTTACCATCAGAGAAAATTGCTTATGATATTAGAGTTTGGAAGCTACAGCTTTTACTCATTTCCTGCTAATTCGTGGGTATTTATTTCAATCTGGTTCTTACTGCAGATACACAGTGGAGGAAATTCCCCTATATGACTCGGCAGAGGATGAATCTTTTCCAGTGATCTCTGGAACTTGTGGAGGAAATGAGCCGACTCAGATATTGTTTGACAGTGAGGGAACTACGTGCAAGTTGGAACCAAGTAATAGCACGTGTAAGAATTATAATATTGGATCTGGTTCAACACCGAAGAAAAAGCCTCAACGCATTCCCAAGAGGAAGGTCAAATCTTCCAGACGTAAGCAAGTGAATGATGGAGATTTTGCTAAAAGGTTTGCATCAAAGGAAGCACGAGAAGAAATTACAAAGTACAAGGTATGATGATTACCTTTTCTTTGTAACACGTCATGGTGTAGGCAACTTTATCTACTTTCGCTTTCATATTTTTCTGTGGGGTTGGCAAAGAGGCGAATGTTTCTACTCCATTTAGCTTGATGAGGTCTTCTTTGGATTAAGATATCCATGTACAAGTATGTACTAAGGAATAATATACTTTTAATGTAACTCCAAATTTGCCCCCTTGTGCTAACCATATTATGTGTGTTCTCTGTGTCTTCTCTCTTGTTCGTTTTATATTGTTATGGTTATTATTTATTTTATTTTGTGCTTCTCCGTAGAACACAAATCTTATTCTGCTGTACACCAAGCATATTGATGGCCGTATTCGTAGCACTGTGAAACCCAGCTGGACCAGACCAAACTCCTTAATTTTAGGATGACATGTGTACTTTCCTTGCTATTCTATTGCTTTGAGCAGAAAGTTTTTTGATTTTTTGGTGCTTCTGAATTATCCGTAAAGCTGATATCATACCCTTCATTTGGTGAAATTCTCATTTACACAAATTTATTTCCTTGCATCTCCTGAAGTATGGAAGCATATTTACTGTATTCAAATAGTAAATGCTTGTCATTGTGAAAACGTAAGTAACTGCTCATCTCTGTTAAAAAAATTCAAAGGTAATTATGTGCTGTTCCTTGTTGATCCTTCCTGATGTGGATAGTAATTCCTTTCCTGGCAAAGAAGTTGCGCAATTTCTGATAATATTTGCTAATCTGACTAATGATTTGCTGCAACATGATCTATATGCACACAACATGCCAAAGCTTAGTGTGATAAGTCCAAATGAGCAGGGAAATTAAATTCACAACAACTGAACATATAGCACAATTGCAAGGTTTTACTGATTACCCAAACCTCCCACCTTTCTCAGCCTGAGTCCTTTTCTCTGTTGGAGCATAGCAACTCTGCCTGTTAGGTTTCACATGTTTTATAGCAGCAATGGCATCGTAGTAGTGTCTAGGAATTTTCAAATGCGGAATGGTATGTGTTGTTGAAACTCCTTGGAAGTTGGAAATGCTTTTAGCATCTATCAGTGGATTTGGCTCATTATCTATTCTCTTGCACTTGTGAGAGAGGTAGAGGGAACACGAAAACTTGATGGGGGTTGGCAGGTTGGATGGAATGCTTCCAGGTAGAAGCTGTAGTTATGAAATACTCCCTGATTTTGTGGAAGGAAAACCTAATTGTAATTATTCGTAACACTTTTGCCAATGCAATGCAGGGATAAAAATTGAAGCTTTGTGTAATTCTTCTCAACCCTTTTGCCAATGTCATGCAGGGGATAAAAAATGAAGCCACTTCAAGGCTCAATTCCGTATATGAAGAAATTCGTCCGACCATTGAAGAGCATGGGCTGGACAACCAGGATAGCGTGCCCACCAGTGTAGCTGAGACGTGGATCGAAGCACACTGTTCTAAATACAAGGCAGATTTTGATCTCTACTTTTCTGTGATCAAGAATGTAATGTACCCTCGTCCAGCAACCGACGCCTTTGCCTTAGGGCCTTCTGAAGGAGGAGCCAGACCTCAAACAGCCAATGCTGAAGCCAACCCTTCCTTAGGAGGAGCTGAATGAAGCATTTGGCAAATCAATGACCTTATCTCTCGATACTAATACCGTTTAATCTTCAAAAATTTCAGACAAATTTCTGTTGTTAGTTAAGTGTTAATTTTACCCCTCCCTAGAAGCTCTCACCCTCTTTACTCCTTTGGTGACTGGAACACACAACTTTAGGGTGGCAGGTGAGGGGTGCTTACCATCCGAGCAACTTCCTCTAGTCTGTTGTTCGTTAGTCAGACGTGGAAACTTTTTTTTTTTTTTTTTTAAAAAAAATTAGAGACTGATTGCTTCTTCTGTTGTCTTTGCTCAGAGTTTGAACACTGGACTAATGGTTCATCCTATTACTGAATCCTAAAATGATGGTTGGATATGTCATTACTAAACTTCCCAAACCCCTTCATGTTTCATGATAGCAAATTTCTCTGCATATACACATCACAAACAAATTTAAAACAATTTATGATAGGATTCATGCATAACCAGTGCACCTATTGCAAAATTTAACTTTTGATAATAACATTACATTAGAAGTCATGACTGGAACTCTAGACACTTTCAAAATTTGTTGCTCCCAAATCGAAAGTCAGTGCATATATGTTCTCTTTAACCTTGGAGAATTTTCATGTACGTTTTTCTTTTGCAAAGATAATGAAGTAAAGGATCAAACAGTCCTCAACGTTGGAATGAATCTATCACACTATTTTTCTCACATGGCCAACTTTTACATTGCACTTTTAAGAGGGATATCAATGGCCAACTTTACATTGCAATTTTAAGAGGGATGTCAATGCCGACCACATGAATCTCAATCACACCAAAGAAATCGACACAGGAATATATACACCAGAAATATAGTCTATAAAGAAGCATTAGGAGATATACTTCATTACATGTTTGTATCTTATAAAAACAAACCAAGTAAAAAGTAACATGTATCTAATTAAAGTCTGATTATTTATTTTTGAAGATCAATCGATATCCAAACATCTTGATCTGGACAAATAAATCACCAAATCACAGGGTGTGGTCAATGAAATGGATTGAGAACAATGAGGTCTCAGCTTCAAATTCCAGGGGAGGTGAAAATACTAGGGGATTTCTTTTCATCTTTTCAAGCCTTCGTAGATAGAGTTACCCAATACTTGTATTGTTAGGAGGTAACAAATACCCGTTATAGAGAAAAAAGTTTTGATTTCAATTCAGGGCGAGTGGTTCCTGAGAAACTAATCCCGTTATAGAGAAAAAAGTTTTGATGTCAATTCAGGGTGAGTGGTTCCTGAGAAACCAATCTAAACATACAATTTCCTCTATGGTTGCAGCCCCGGACACTACAGCTCCCGTTAGCGCGGAGTCTGGAGAAGGGAACCAACAAGGATTTATTGTCCGCAAGTATGATTGATGAAAGATGTGACAAATTACGAGTGTCGGGCTTACTAGCACCCAAGGGAGCTGTGGTTCTGTACTCCCCCATTTTAAAATGAGTGGTGTTATTACCTTTTTATTTCGTTTCAAAATAAATGGTGTTTTTATAAATCAATAGTCCATTAATTTTTTATTCCAATTATACCTTAATTTAAATGAATGAAATTTTACATAACCACAAAACCGTTAAAGAGCTACTTCCTTTTCAAGTCATTTGATCAAGGGTAAGTTAGTAAAAACAATTTCTACTTTTTAGGAGTGAGTAATTTTCTTAAGGGGTGCACCCAAGCTAAAAACACCAGTTATTATGAAACGGAGGGAGTATCATCAATCATGTATTTATTGCTTCCCAAACTTGCATTGACTGACCACTCAGAAGAGTCAAGTAATTCTATAACAATATCACATTGGTGAATTCTTCAAAGTATCCTGCTGGCCATAGACATTAGACTCCATGTAACTCATGTCATTTCCAACATGGTTATTGTAGATTTGTACTTCTTTAACTTGTAGATTGACCCTCAGTTCAAGGGACTGTACATATAAAAACTCATAGGGTTGTACCTCTTTGACTTGTACAAACACATAATATAAATCTATTAAGAATGATTTTAGTTTGAAGAAGAAGACAACAGAAACTGAATTTGGAAATTTAGCTCTATGCTTGGCATTTGTTTATGCTGAAATATGCATTACATTTTTCTATTTCTTAAAGCTACGAAACCTGCAATCAAGTAAAAAATTTTGTACAGACCTTGTACAAAAGTATCACCATTGAACATGTCAGAAGGGTTTACTTCTCCGTGAAAACGGTTACAGTTGCGAGCAGATGAAGTCTTAAGCCAGCTTAACTGTGCTGCTCTACCAAGAAAATCCTTCTCCGGACACCAGTGCAGTTATTTTTAAGCATGCCCATCAAAAAGTTGAGCCATTGAACCCAAAATATGGGCGCTGCATGCATAGGAAAGGATTTTCGGTTAAGATATAGCATTGATATAAACACAGTCAAATAAAAAATATGAATTGCCAACGCAAGATAAAAGCATAAGAACACAGCTAAATGCAGCAATGACTCAAGATTGTGCTGGTTGAGCATAGAGAAGTCCAACCAAAAAGTACGTTACAAGTACAATATGTATTTTTTATGCGTAGATTCTAGTGACTTGCTTGGGATTGAGACATAGTTATTGTTTGTTCTTGATGATTAGATTCCATTCAAAATATAGCCAGTTTCAATAGGGTTGTAGGATATTTCCACCGATGCATCCCAAAATGGGTAGTTTAACAAATCAGCAATCAGTTATGAGTAGTTTGGGAGTAATGCGCTTCCCTTTGTCTTGAACAAATGATTCCTTTACTTGTTCAAGACAAAGGGAAGCGCATTACACATAACCTAATTAAAACCAAGTCTCTTGCAGTGGCCCAAGGAGAGATGCGGAACATCATTTGTGTTCTTGTAAAGACTTACCGGAGAATCATAAAACTTTATATAGAATCTGTCGCTGTCTATTGACAGCTTTGTCTGAAGAATCTCTGCAATGGTTGAACTGAGTTTGCCATTCACACCAGGTCCAAGACCTCCGATGGAGATTAATTCTCCATATGCAGCAGGAGCTTCCATACCAGCAAATGCAATAGGAACTCCTCCATTCAACAAGATCATCACATACTGGGGAAAAACAGGTAGAATTACGTCAACATACTTTCACAGCAGTAAACTGACTCTACGATAGAGTGAAACTAAGAGATAATCAGATTATACTAAACTTTGTACAGTATAAAGCTCTCCTTATATCAACTCCATCTTCATATATTGAAACTTTGGTCCTTACAATCAGCAATATGAAAAATAACCTGTCATTTAAGTCATCCGCAATTGCTGGAAGCTATTAGTCTCCTTACGGCAAAAAAGGGTACTAAATTTACTTTTATTGCTGCTTTGGAACAAAAAAATGCTTAGAGGACACTTATATTTCCCTTATACTAGCAAAAAAAGAAATAGAGTAGAACGGGAAAGCCCAAAACGAAACAACCCGCCGCCAAATTTTTCCATGCCACATGAATCGGCATCAAAATATTTATTGGATTCTGCATTTCTAATCTACCAACAATAAATGTATAGAAAACCAAAGAAGAATTCTTTTCAGTTGTGATCCCAAACTAACAAACAACAATTACAAGCCATATGC
This sequence comes from Capsicum rhomboideum, assembly GCA_031232105.1. NCBI lineage: Eukaryota > Viridiplantae > Streptophyta > Magnoliopsida > Solanales > Solanaceae > Capsicum > Capsicum rhomboideum. The sequence goes on from CP124712.1 coordinate 16,363,327, forward strand.
AATGAAGGGAAAGAAAGAAAAGAAATATAGGAAAAATAAAGCAAAGATTTGAACCACATTCTAAACCAATGTTTTGAAGGAGGAGCAAAGGAACAAAAGAAACTAATGGTTAAGCCCAGGTAAAAGTTCCGTTTTTTTTTTTTGAGAATGATAAACCTAGGTGAAGTGGAGTCTTGACGTTGCTGTCACGTGACCAGGAAGTCACGAGTTCGAGATGTGGATACAGCCGTTTGCAGGGTAAGCCTGGGAACAAAAAACTCTTTTGGTTCAGCCCTTTCCTGAATTCCGCGCATAGCGAGAGCTTAATGCACCGGGCTGCCCTGTAATGATAAACCCAAGTAAAAGTTATTTTTTTTTTTATTTTTTTTTTGAAACTGGTAATTAAAGGTTATTTTCTTTTTCTTTTACCCCATATCTGAACATGTTCCCCTTAACCTCCACATGACCATCAAGTGTGGTGAGATGGATAATCCATGTCACTCTTAACCTGAGGTTTTGGGTTAGAGCCTGACAATGGAGAAAAGAATATAGGGAGCGCTTCCCTCTTTAATAGACCCTTATGCGGCTTGACAATGAAAAAAAGAATGTAAGGAGCGCTTCTCCCTTTAATGGTTCCCTATATGACGCTAATCTGAATTAGTCGTATATTCTGGATAGCCTATGGTTATACCAACAACACACAAGAAAAAAGAAGCTAAAGCTCTACAACAACAATATACCTAGTGTAGTCCACAAGTGGGTTCTGAGGAGAGTAGAATCAAGAATGTACGCAGGCCTTACATCTACCTTTTGCGGTAAAAACAAAAGTTCCACATGACTCAAAAACCTCTATTAGAGACAAGTATAACTTGATCACGTGGTTGAGCACCTCTACCATCAATCGGTAGGTTAAGGGCTCGAGTCAACCTGGAGGTAAGTGAAAACACTATTGATCTTCCTGGGGGTGGAGGGAAAAAAACACCTCTACTAACCTCCACATGACTCGAATTATCAACCTACTACTAAACTAATCTCATTTCCAACCTACAATTAGAAGTGAAGATAACTTATAATCACCACTAAAGGTGTGTTTGGTGAGGAGGAAAATATTTACCGGAAAATGTTTTCTTATTTTCCTATGTATGGTTGGACAAAATTTTTGGAAAACATTTTCTCTAGGAAAACAAATTCCTTAAAAATGAGGCAAATGACTTCCTTAATGGAAGTAGGAAAAACAAATTTTATAAGTGGTATTCTATGTTTATTATATCCTCCCACTCACCCAACATCCCCTACCCATTGACCATCACACTCACGAGGCCCCATACTCCACCCCCTCCCACCTCTATAGTTTTTTTTTTATTATATCCTCCCACTCACCCAACACCCCCTACCCATTGACCATCACACTCACGAGGCCCCATACTCCACCCCCTCCCACCTCTATAGTTTTTTACTAGATTACATATAAATGCTCTTAGGATAACATTTTTTTACTTTCTTATCAAACACTGAAAAATATGTAAGAAACTGTTGGTCTTTATCAAAGAAATTGAAAAATAACCGAGAAAAAATATTGAAAGAAAAATATTGCAATGAGGTCAAAAGGAATTATTTTTATTCAGCTTTGTAGAACTCTACATTTATAAGAAAAAAAATAGTAAAAAGATAATATCAAATAGCCTAGAATATTTTTGGAAAATATATCTTAACTAACTAAAAAAAAAAAAAGGGCAGCCCAGTGCACTAAAGCTATGACTATGCGCGTTTTCCGGGGAAGGTCCCCACCACAAGCGTAATTAACTAAGAAATAGGAAAAGCTAGCTAACACCCTATTAACTAGGATTTATTCAAAAACTAAAGCAGTAAAATAAAGTTACTGCAGTTTAAAAACATAATTCTAACAGTCCTCCTTGCTTGAGAAACTGCAGATTCTAGACTTGACTGGAAGTGACCTCATGAACAAATCTGTCAATTCATCTTTGGTCTTGCAAGGCTTTTGTGCATCTTCTATTGGATTAAATAGGAAGCTTATGAGGAAGCAAAGATAGAGTGTGCTCTGGAACTCCCAACACTTTGGTTGAACAAAAAAGGCTCAATCTTTCACTATTCAGGAGTAAGGGAAAGCGTTTTCATCATAGCAAAGTGCTCCCCTTTATTTGAATACCCACCTACGGCTTTGATTGTTATTACTTTTGCAGGAGCTATGACGTCATTCTTTGCTGCAACTTTACCTCTCATTTCAACTTGTAAAATCTCCTAATTAGTGGAGTCAAAGATTAGACAATATTTGTCTCCAAATAATAATTTAAATCCTTCTTCCATTAGTTGGCCAACACTTAACAAACTTTTATCAATATAAGGCACGTAAAGGACATCTGAAATTATTTTGGTACCTAAACTTGTTTTGATTGCAACAGACTCTTTTCCTTTTGCAGGAATATAGTCACCATTCCCAATTCTGACTTTCTTATTTTCCATTGACATAAACTCTTTAAAAAAATTTCTATCATATGTCATGTGGTTTGTACAACCACTATCAATCATCCAAAAATCAGATTTCTTGGTAGAAAAATATGTTGCCGCAAATAAGTGGTCTCTTCTTCTACGTTGGTGACTTGGGCATCTGCTTCATCTTTTTGAGATTTGCTTTTGCAAATCACAGCTTCATGACCAACTGGTTGCAGATCTTGCATTGTGCATCTGGCCTCTTCCAACATTTAAATGGAGAATGACTATTTTTTCCACAGTGCTGACAAGGTGGGTAATTTTTCAAAAATTTACCCCTGCTTTGAGTTTTGTGGCTGGCTGCTAATGCTCCTTCAACCATGCCATCTTGCCTCATAAGATTCCTTTGCTCCTGTGCCTGAAAAGAATTTAACAATTCTACCAAAGTAATTTTGGACAGATCTTGTGTGTTTTCCAAAGTAGTTATACATGCTTCATATCTTTCGGGCACTGTTATAAGAACTTTTTCAACAATTCTTGAATCTTTAAATTCAGTGCCTAGCAACCTTACCTTGTTAACAATACCATCTGTCCAAGTATTCCTTGACTGTTTCAGACTCTTTCATTCTCTGCAACTCGAATTCCCTTATTAAATTCAATACCTTCATTCCTCGTATTCTTTCATCTCCAATATAGTCTTTCTTCAGATAGTCCCAAATTTCTTTTGGTGATGTAAGAGTCATAATTTTCGTGAAAATAGTTGTTGAAACAACAACAAACAAAGTTGCTTTCGCCTTGGACTTGATGATTTTCTTTTCCTTGTGACTCTTGATTTGGGACGCGGTAGGATTATTTGGCAGCGGGTTAAGTTCATAATCCTCTTCCACGGCTTCCCAAAGATCAAGAGCCTTCATGTAGGTTTCCATTCTCACAGCCCATAGTTGATAATTTTCACCATAAAAAATAGGAGGAGCCATTCGTGAAAAATTATTTTCGGAATTCATCTATTCACTCACAGGTCCCTCAAGAAAATGGCTCTAGATACCAATTGTTGGTCTTTATCAAAGAAATTGAAAAATAACAGAGAAAAAATATTGAAAGAAAAATACTGCAATGAGGTCAAAAGGAATTATTTTTATTCAACTTTGTTGAACTCTATATTTATAAGAAAAAAAGCAGTAAAAAGATAATATCAACTAGCCTAGAATATCTCTGAAAAATATATCTTAACTAATTAATTATTAAGAAATAGGAAAAGCTAGCTAACAACCTATTAACCAGGATTTATTCAAAAACTAAAGCAGTAAAATAAAGTTACTGCAGTTTAAAAGCATAATTCTAACAGAAACCAACTTATTTTTCAAGAAATTTTTTTGTAGGAAAATGTTTTCCTTTGTACCAAACACACCCTAACTTAGAAGTTAATAAACTTTTCTCAGGAGAATTTCATCAAACAGGTATAAGTCAATAAATATGCATGAAAACACAAGAACCCAAATGGAGAAAAAATTGCTTAACTGATTCAGGTTTGCCAATAATTTTAGCAACAACTTTAGTAGCATCTTTGAGAATATCAGAAGCAACTACTGCATCTACTGGTACATTTGTGAATAAATTCAGTGTTGGCATTTTGTCTTTCTTGGTTTCTTCTCTTCTCTTCTTGAAAGAGTATAATAGTTTACCCCTCCTGTTCAGGGTGGGGGAATGAATTGGTGGTTTATAGTTAAGAATAAATCAGTTTAAGTGGAAAAGGAACTTCCCTCTCGTTTTTATATTTTAGCCCATAGGAATTTCATTTTTTTTTTTAAAAAAAATAAAATATTGGGGGTAGGGAAAGGGGACAGAGAAGATTATAAAGTGGAAAATCAAATGTTAAAGTAGCTAACAACTATTAAGATTTTCCAAACCTATCGAAATTCAGTTTTTATTTTTCTTGACTATTATTTTAATGAACAACTATTTATCAATTGCTCAAATATTTATCTTTAAAATCGGTAAGTATATATCTTCCTCCCCCTTCTAATAAATCATGAGAACACAATTAAAATTGAAAACAATAAATATGTGCTATAAGAAAAGACTGAAAACATCGATAGCTTCTTAAATTTGCTAATAAAACATTTGGATCCTCTAACCATAGTTTGTTCTAATTAAGTACCTGAACACAACATAAAATATATTTAACAGATGTTGTCGGTTCATATTTTGGAAATGTTTCTATGTATGTTCGTAAGCGTCCTTACGTAGATAAGTTAACCATATAAAATATGTATGCTCCTTAGTTATACACATTAGCATCAATTGGAACATTCGTGAGGTTTTAGAGTTTGTTGAGTTTAATACATATAAGTAAAGGAGGTGACATATTTTAAGTGGTTAACATATCTTGTAATGGACACTTGAGAATACACGCAGAAGCTTTTTTAAAATTTTTGAATCAAAATTGCTTAGGAACACTTTATCGTATGTTCAAATGCTCAATCGGATAAAGGCGTAGTATGTGTATCTAAATAAAAATTACTAGCAAGGTTAAGGGGTTGTCCATGTATTGATCTAACAATAAAAATTAAAGTCACAATTTATTTGTGGTTGAAATTGGGTGGGTAATGTTCCATTGAACTTATATTGTTTATCCTTAGTAATTAGAATTGGTTTGGTTGAAACAAATTAGAAGCGCCTTAGTTGGATTTTGTTGAGCTTGGAGAAAAAGTATTTTGAAGAAAACAAAGTGGTCTATTAGTTTCTGAAGGTTTAGCTTCTATCTAACTATTATAAATTATTGGGATTGACATTAGAAAGTTGTCTATCAAAATTGAAGTCATTTGGATCAATTTAGAAATAAAGACATGTTCTACACATCATGTTATGATTATCATCATGATTTGGCCATGATTCCCGAAAAAAATAATGTTGGCGATCCGTCAGGACTTGATCGGAAATCATGATGAATCATCATAACTTGTTGTTAAAGTAAGTTTTAATAATTTTGTGATGATTTAGCGTATCTAGAAATCGATAACTGATAAACTAAACCAATAACATTTAAAATTGAATTGTAACACCCTAAACTTTTGGACTAAAATTTGAATTATCCTACGTGCATAATTAGACCCCCGAATCGATGACCAAGTTGAAGGTCCATGAATCTAGTTTCCAATGCACCAAATCGTTCATCAAACCGAGGTCAACGTCAAAGTTATGACCCTTTTCGCAAAATAAATAAATAAAATTTACCCAGCTGGGATATTCGTGATGTGTGGAAGCACATCACACGTGCACAAGGGTAGATAGAAAATCGACTTTCTGGAAGCGGGGAGTGGACCAATGTGCGGCAGAACATCACAATGTGCTGGCCGTATATCAGTCCGCACAAGGGCTGACGGGATTTTATTAAGTCAGTTTATTTCTGAAGTTTTTCATTCTTTTGCCATTCCATTAAGTCCTAGATTGATTTTCTCTTCCGTCCTCATCCTCCTACACTAAGGTAAGTTTTTCTCACGAAATTCTAAGTGATTCTAGTTATTTCAATCATCCGAATACGAATTTTTAATGAAGTCCTACACCATAAGACTAGGAGTCCCAAGAAAACTCAATCAAAAGTTTCAAGAGCTGGATTCTTGAAATTCTTCCTCAAGGGTTCTTCCTTGAATACTTTGGAGAGATTAAGATACGTAAGGCTAACCTTCGGTGTGAGAACCCTGTTCTTCCCTCAAATTTAATTTTCTAGCTACTTTAATTTCATACTGTGCAATAACAGTTGTTTGCTTTGAAAAACGTTATTGCAACGGCCACATCATACTGCATTTCTCGAGCTTATCTTACTACCACTCATATCGTCATTTTACTTCAAGTGAGTTTAAGTATTTGACATGATCAAATCAAAAGCTCATAAATAAAGTGCCCAGGGAATAATGAGCACACAAACAAGAATAAATCAGTCTTAATTTCGTCATGATTCGACTACTTAATCTCTTCATCAATTGCATAGCAGAACACTAAATCTCAATACATACTCCATAATCTGGGTAGAGACAGAAAATACCAAATGCAACCACACTTTGTAGAGTTGCTGTAAACCCTGTCGTGGATTGAAGCACCAATATGCTGAAGACCCATGGGCAGAAGGAAGCAACACTCTTAGGTGATGGTCCAGTATTACCAGCTGCATGTACCATAAAAATGCCAACTTTTACTGCTGACAGCAAGGCCATGTGTATCATAAGACGGAAACGAGTTCAAGAGCACGATATAGCTTTATCTTCCTCCTGAATCTTTACCCTGAGGTTAGCCAACTGCATCATTAGTTCGTTAAGCACATTTAAAGGTGACAAAATTTGTACCTTCACCCATATGTAGGGCATACAACTGTTTCTTTAGGTACAATTTATTTGTCAGCGTTTTGAACATGATGTATGGATTTTCTAACTCTTCATCGATGATGTTATTGACCATATCATTTTTTAAGTTTAACCTGGCTGCCTTTTCGTTCATTTCTTCTCAATCCTCAAGTTTCATGGATTCGGGCTTTTTGAATTTGTCGCCTAGTGCCGTGTGCAACCTTTTTTGGATGAGCATATCTCTCATTTTTCTTTGTCATGTTGAGAAATCGCTGTTATCGTTGAATTTTGTTATCTCGTACTTTACTCCGGGAATTTTTTTCCACCGAGTATAATACGACTGACCGCAAAAGATATTTCTGTGAATGAGCAGAACATGTGCTCTGATAGCAGTTGTTGGGAAAAAACCCACCACATAAATAATATTTGCGATATTAACAACAGCATAATAATGTAACACCGAGATTCGGTAATCAACAAAAATTAAAAAGAACAAGGACACGGAGATTTTAGCGTGGAAAATCCTTCTGAATAAGAGAAAAAACCATGGTCCCGAGAGGAGCAAAGTAATCCACTATAATGAGAATTTTACAATTTGTAGGTTCGATTAAATACTCCATGAATCACTACACACTCAAAAAAAACAATCCTCTTTTAATTTTCCCACCTTACTATAAAACCGCTCACACTCTATATTTTTCCTCACCGATTATTTCTCTCATTTGTGAAACTCACACTGCCCACTGCTTTGGTGTGTGTAAAATGAGGAGCTAAAGAGCTCCTTTTATAATTGAGCAAGTCACTGCTTCACCAATCAAAACCATTGGTGAATGGCAAGTTGCAATGTCTGTCGACCACAATTTGTTTGCATGTTGCCACACCTTGTCTTTGGCCAACCAAATTTATTCTCAATTTCTATTTGTGTTTTCTTTTTAATTGGGTATGGACCTCACAAATCTCCCTCTCCAGACCCAATTACCTAAAGGAGGCAATACCGGGCTTCTGATTTGAGTGCATGCCGACAAGTTCTTTGCACAATTCGAACTTGCCCCTTGGTACTACCTTGGTCAATATATCTGCAGGATTCTCACTTGTAGAGATCTTCTCAACCTGCATAGATTCGCCTTCTATCTTTTCTTAAATTCAGTGATATCTCGCGTCTATGTGTTTCGTCCTTGCATGGTACATGGAGTTCTTGCTCAAGTCTATTGCACTTTGACTATCACAAAAGACAACATACTCCTTTTGATGTAAGCCAAGCTCTTGAAGGAACCGTTTCAGCCATATCATCTCCTTGCCAGCTTCAGTAGCTGCAATGTATTCTGCTTCAGTTGTAAATAGTGTGACACAATTCTGCAACCTCGACTGGCATTATATAGCTCCCCTGAAAAGGCAAACAAATATCTAGTAGTGAATTTTCGGTTATCAAGGTCACCTGTCATATCAACATCTGTATAGCCCTTCAACATTGAATCAGATCCTTCACAACACAAACAGTGTCCAGAGGTACCTCCCAGGTACCTGAGTATCCACTTGACTACTTTCCAGTGTTCTTTTTTGAGATTTTCAAGGAACCTGCTAACAACACCAACTGCAAGAGCAATTGGTACATACCATTGCATACATCAAACTCCCGACTGTCGAAGAATAAGGAACTTTGGCCATGCTTTCTTTCTCCTCCTTTGTTGTAGGACACATCTACTTCGTTAACTTCTGATGACCAACAAGAGGAGTACAACTTTAGCACTCTTTATGTTGAAGCATTCCAGTACACATTCAAGGTTTTTCTCCTTATTGGATGAGCAGATTTTTCATCTTTCTATACCATGTTGAGAAACCGTTATCACCATTGAATTTTGCTACCTTGTACTTTGCTCCGGTCATTTTTTATTTTTTTTCGAGTATAGTACCACCGACCGCAAAAAATATTTCTATGAATGAGCAAAACCTCTTCTCTGATACCAGTATTTGTGGTAATAAACAACGAAATAACAATCTAGCACCGAGATACGTTAAAATCTCTGTGTCCTTGTTCTTTTTAATTTTTGTTGATTACCGTATGTCGGTGCTACGTTATTATTCCGTTGTTATTAACGCAAACATTATTTCTGTGGCTGGTTTATTGCCAATAGAAACTTGATGTGACATTCTCCCAACATCTGTAGTATATCTTTTTCCTTTCCACTTTTTATACAGAAGTTAAAAGCAGGAACCTTCTCTTTATTCTGTTCTTTTGGAAGTTCTACACTCTCTAGCCAAAATTGAAACCTACCCGGTCTATGGCAGCCACTATATCTGCAGCAAAGCCACTGAAACTCTTGCATAATGTCTTGTAAACTTCAATGCTAGAAATATCGGCATGTAATCAGTATCTACTCAAATACTATCTTGCAGCGAAAGAGATATAAGGTAAGGAAATTAAATCCTCATCTCAAACTCTCTATTAAAAAGAAGGGAATTACTAGAGGCTTAGAGTTATGAGCTCTTTGGGAAGTTGAGAAGATCAATCAGTAATTGTAGATTTCTGGTAATCTCCCCAAGTGGTCAGAACTCAAGCACTTCCTAGTGCTTCAGGATCCCCTTCCCCTCAACAACAGATTCAGACTTTCGTTACTTCACTAATTATCAGGGAACAGATGCTAATTGTAATGTTTGGTTTTAAAAAAAGGAGACCGGGGTTGTTTTGTTACAAAAAAGCTTCTTTGTAAATGTACGTCGAAAGCTCTTGCATTGACAAAGTGCTTGGTTAGAAGTCACCGCAACATCAAACACCTACTTGCGTTTGAGCTATTTGCACACACATTTAAGCTCACAAGACACACACACACACACCAAAGAGCTTATAGAAGGGATGGAAAAGACTTAACACATAACTTGATTGCAAAACTAAACTAAGTTATTAGTGATGATAGCAACATTGTTGGAATCTCTTCTGCATATAGAGTATCACCTCTTAAGTTGATATTGATAAATCACATATGAACAGAAAAATTAATTTCAATCTTCTATTACCAAAGGATGTGAAATTACAAAGTGAAGGGGATTGAGAGTTGGACATAAGTCCTGCCATTTGAGCGAAACTCAACCTCATGAGAACAACAATAACAAACAAGCTAAACTAAATGAGTCCTCCTACTCACTGCATTAAGTCGGATAGAAATTGAACTTTGTTAACCATCTAGCTACACGGGGCCTCATATTTCCTCTAAAATAGACTTCTTGAATAATCTGCTTGATCATCATATCCACTGGTTGCTGCTTACCTAGGAAGACTCTCATATTTCTTTCCTTCCATATAAAGTAGACCGCAGCTGCAAATAACAATCTGTAAACCTCAGCTGTGGCACTCCTCCCTTCAGCATATCTGATTGACCATTCTAGTTCTGTATCCCAGTTCCTTGGACTTCTGGTAATACCCTGCCACTTGAGTAGTTTCTGCCACACTTGAGCAGATACTTCATGAGAAAAGAGCACGTGAGAGTGGCTTTCAACTTCCTGATCACACAGAGGGCACATTGTGTTGCTAGTCACTCCCCAGCTACTCAGTCTCTGTCTTGTATATAACTTACTGTGTGCTGCGTCTAAGAACAAAGATCCATTTTGGCAGACCAAGGTTATTGCATACCAGTTTCTTCCATTCCACCTTTGGAAACTCCCCTCTAATCTTCTGAGAGAACGTCTTGTTGGGAACTGGTCATGTTATAAATGTCTGTCAGTTTATATCCTGCTTCTTAGATGTCTTCATCATCTTCTGTATGATCATGCCTGTTTAGGAATGGTCTCCATGAAGTTCCAGTTCTCCCATAGTAGCAGTGTATCCATTTAACCCATAGCTTGTCTTTCTTTTGACATAATTTCCAAAGTATCTTACCAATTAGCTTCAAATTTCTTACTGTGAACGAGGAGCTATTCTACAAGTATTTCCAAAGTTATGTCCAGCTACAATAATTGGGATCCCATGGTTTCCTGAATCAATAGAAGCTGTATGCCGGTTTAATTAAGAATTTCAAGGCACTTGGTTGCTGATGCTATTTTCAGTAACTTAAAGCTGGCATTAAAAACAACTGAATTCTCAAACATAACAAATTGACGATATCAAGAAAGTTCAAATAAAGCAAGATCCTTTCTTTTCTTTTCATTGCTTTTCTCTTTTCTGTGTGTTTTTGGAACCTTAAATCAAAGCCTAGCTGTTCAATAAACAATTATTAGTCAGGCCAAATAATTTGATATCAGCAAGGTTTCAAGTTAGGTAGCTGTCGTCAAATTAGACATTGGCATCTTCTTTTGTCTGTTGAATTGTATTCTTTCTGACTTCACTGAAAACTTAACATTTGAAATAAATGAATCCCCAGCAAGTGAATTTCCATAAGAGATATTGGCTATATCATCTCCCATTGTTGCAGACTGCACCACATTCTTAGAGTTTCATGGAGATGCTCAACTCTTGATAGTTCTATGAATGATCCATTATGACTAACAAAATAAGAATTTTACATATCCTAAAAGAGGCATCAAAGAGACCATGATCAAAAAGTGCTAGTCAAAGTAGGCCCATAAAGTTTCTTCCCTTTTTACTGATAAAGTAGGCTTGAGATAAATTTTAAATTGAGAAACATGGTCAATGAGGATTCTTATAGCCAACTCAACTTGTTTGGAACTGAGACGTACTTGTTTTTGTTATTGTTTCTAAAACGTAAGGTTTAGAAATCTACCAAAGTTTCAATGTCAAGGTAAGGTTAATAAAAGATCAAAGTTGGTAGGATGCAGAGAAACAGATGATTTAAAGAGTCAGTATTCAGTAGTTGAAAATCTAGAAAAGAAAACAAGCTATAGCCGACCAGAATGCTGGCAATTTTACAGAACCTATACTTCAGCATTTCCTTCACCATTTTCAATTTTTTTTAAGCCAGAAATCCCCAAGGGCCAGTGATGCACAGTTCAACACTCGGTGAATAGTGGTCCCTCCCTTCTACCCTTCTCAACTTAAATACCCGGCTTTTGACGGCAACAAAAACTAATGGTATTTGCCCAGAATACTTCTCACAATTTTCAAGTGTTATTCTTATAAAGAAGTTCGATGACCAGAATTCACATACAAAGGAGGTGGATCGCGAAAAATTATACTTCAGACGAAATGAAGTTACATATTGATTATGATCAAGAGCAACACCATTCAGTGTGCACGTTTTGAATACCAAATAAGCCTACAAAATGGCTGCAGTGGAAATGCCCATATGATAGAGAACACTTACGTTCCATGACCATTGCCATCAAAAGGAGAAGCATAGTCCTTAGTTGCATTAAATATCCCCCTGGTTATAGCAGATGCTGCAAAATGATGGGCACCAACAAGCTTCCTATTGCAAGATCCGGACAGAAAATCTAGTGTGACCTCACAAATTCCAGAGAAGTGCTCAGGAACAAGATATGTTTGCTCAGGTGAATAATCACTGAAGCTGGGGTGCGTAGGATCAATTCCAGTGTCAGTGAAACCAATTCCAATGCCTTTCCTGACAGTTTCATATCCACTTTCTTGAGCCCATGCCCCTTCTGTGACAATACATCAAAAGAGAACATGCACATGGGGACTCGTATATTCAAAAAAATAACAATATAGTAACTTAAGCTACAAAAGTGAAGAAAACATACTTTACATTTTTCAATGGAAAGCTTATCTGCAAAAGCACGCAGATAACTCTGGCAGTTTTCACAGCATCAGCATACATAGACATTGGTTTCCATGAGAAGCAAAACAAACTCACACACCTGCTAGGGTTTCCAAAGAGATATTATAAGAACCTTATTTCAATCAGTGCTTCAGGAATCTTCATCTAGGACGACGGACAATAAATCTGGAATATCATAGGCTGCTCTCCAAGGCATCAGATTCTGGTGTATAACCATGCTCACGCAATCGAGCAGTTAAAGAATTCAATCCAGCATAAATAAGGTTGGCTTCAGGATGTAACTTATCAGCAGTAATAAAGACATGGACACCATTATGAAGTTCAATCCAGCTGCAACCAGGTGTCTTCCTTACATTTTGTAGCTTCATTGCATCTCTTATCTCTAATACCTCTTCATAGCGGCCAGTCTGTCCATAAACATTTGATAATATGACATAACTTCCACAATGATCTGGTTCAAAATCAAGTACCTGTTTTGCAGCAACCTCAGCAAGATCAGCATTACCATGGAGACGGCAGGCAGCCAAGAATGCTCTCCATACTACAGAATTGGCCTGAATGGGCATTGTTAATAACAACTCATAAGCAGCCTCAAGCTGCCCAGCACGACCTAGCATGTCAATCACAGAGGTGTAATGTTCAATAGATGGCACCACACCATACTTCGGCTGCATTTGTGCAAGAAATTCTCTCCCCCGTTTAACAAGGCCTGAATGGCTGCAAGCCGACAAAACCCCAACAAATGTGACATCATCAGGCTTCAATTCTGCCTTCCACATATCAGAAAACAATTCCAATGCCTTGATGCCAAATCCGTGCATGCCATACCCTTTAATCATAATATTCCATGATGCCACATCTTTGAAATTCATCATATCAAAGATCAGCTGAGCTTCACGCATGCTTCCACATTTGGCATACATGTCCAAAATTGCATTGTTAATGTAAGTATCATCATATTCTTTGTCAGCAGTATCTTTCCTCAGACCATTAACAATCATGCATGCATGAATCTCTCTACCATGCCTCAATGCTGCTAAATGAGCACAGGCAGGAAGTGTCGTGGTGACAGTCACCAAATCAGGACGAACTCCAGCAGACAACATCCTTTTGAAAAGCCTCAAAGTTCCCTCGTGATTACCACATTGTTCATGCACACAAATTATTGAGTTCCATGAAAATATATCCTTATCATCCATCATCTCAAAAATCTCAAAAGCGTCAGCAACACAACTACATTTACCATACATGTCTATTAACGCATTACAAATGGCAACCCCCAAATCAAAACCCTTTTTTATCACAAACCCATGTATCACCTTTCCATTATAAAATTCCCCATAATTTGCTAGAGCTGAAAGTACACCCGTTATACTAAACCTATTGGGAATAAGCCCATCCTCAATCATCCACCTAAAAACCATCAAAGCACTACCAAACTCACCCGTTTGAGCATAGCCATTAATCATAGCATTCCAAATCACAACATCTTCCCTCTCCGGCAAATCCTCAAACACATCTAACGCAAAATCCACATTCCTATACATCAGATAACTATGTAACAACGCGCTGCCGATGAACAAATCAACTTCTAACCCAAGTTTAAAAACCAACCCATGAATCTTTTTCACATCTACTTCATTCTTACAAGCCTTAAGCACACAAGGGAAAGTAAACTTATCCGGCATAACACCAACTTCCCTCATTTGGAAATAAAACTCAAAAACTTTTTTAGACAAATCATTAGCAATTAACCCCGCTATTATAGCATTATAAGCAAACACATTATGATCAAGTGGTGAAGTGTAGAATACAGATAAGGCATCGGATAACGAATTACATTTCGAGTACATGTTAATAAGACTAGTAATAGGCACAGGAGATAAATTCAAATGGCCACACCTAAGCACATGACAATGTACTTGTTTCCCTCCTATGAGGTTCTTATCATTAGCAAATGATTGAAGTGATACAATGCAAGTCTTAAGATCAAAAGACTTGTAAGCAATGGATGAAAAACTTATTGAATATTGACATTGTCCTTTAAATATTAACAAAGACTTCATAAGCAAGGTTCTTTGCCTCATAATTAGGGGGCGGGAGGGTGTTCACTCGAACCCCTCAACAAAAAATTACACTGTATATATAAGGTAATTTTCAAAAATTTTATGTACATATATTTTGAATCTCCTAGACCTTCAACACAAGAACAGAGGTTGGCTCCGTCGTCTAGGGATACAAAATTCAAGGGAGGTTGGCTCGGTGGTCTAGGGATACAAAATTCACCTTGAGTATCCAAGTTCAAATAGTAGACACTATTTTTATTTTTTGAGTATCCAAGTTCAAATAGTAGACACTATTTTTATTTTTTGAAACTCTTTAATGAAAATTTTAAATCCGTCACTGCGAAATTAAGCTTAACACTAGAGACAACACCAAATAAAGAAAATGATGAAACACAATTATTAGTAAAAATTAATTATGTGTATATGTAATTCGTGAAAAAGTGATACTACCTCTATTCCAATTTATATGACACACTTTAACTTTAAAATACTCACTTTACACTTAATGAAATGATTTACAACCACACAAACACCTATAACTTATTTTAGACCACAAATTTCAAAAGTCTTTTTTTCTTTCTATCTTAAACTCTATGTCAAATCAAACTACATCATATAAATTGAGACGGAGGAAGTATTCTTGAAACACCCCCAAGAACCATTGCGTTTAATTAGTGAAGAGAGTTAGGAAAAAAGGTGAAGATAGTAAATGGGTGAAGAGTAAAAAAACCAAGGGGGGGCGAATCAAGAATTAAAATGGGTGTTGAATAATACTTGCTATTGATTTTGAAGGAATGAAAAATAAAATAAAAATAAAAAAAGGATATATGGACTTTCTCTGTTTGCAGATGGGAACTTTGGGGGGCGATTGATAAATCTAGGATGGGAGGTTTTAGGAGGGTTTCAGTATCCAAAAGTCCAAGACCAAAGTCATTTATTAAAATAACGGAAAAGACCAAAAATATTTTTTTTTTTTTTTTTCAACATAACTACTCTGCTAAATATTTATCATGCTTACTAAAATAAATATTTTATAATACTTATCATTTTAAAATATTAAAACATACTCCCTCCATTCCATTTTAGTTAATTATCTTATTAAAAATAAATATTTCAAATTAATTTATCACTTACTAAATCAAGATAAAATTAATTAATTTTTTCTCATTTTACCCCTACAATTAATTACAATTTTAATATTCATTCTTACATCCAATGAATATCATTAATATGGATAAATGGTAAAATAGTAAAACTATCATTCTATTTATGATTTCTTAATCACCGTATAAAATGGAATGTGCCCAACTAAAATGAGATGGAGGGAGTAATTAGTTGTGTGTTTTCACTTTTACCCTTAGTAATAAATAGAGAGAGATATTAATATGGTGCAGAAGAGAGAAATACTCTCTTGGTTTCATTTTACTTGGCCACTATGCTAAAAATATTTGTTTCAATTTACTTTTTCAATTTATGAAAATCAAGAGAATTTTGTTATATTTTTTCCTTTCTACTCTTAGTATTAACTATTAAATAAGTATATAAAGTAATAATAGTCAAATTTAGAGTTTCAAAACATTATTAATAAGGTTAATTTAGTAATATACACCTCCAATTAAAGTTTTCTTAAGGAGTGTGAAGTCGCCAAGTAAAATAAAACAGATAGAATATTTAAATAGAGATGAGTAATAAATAAAAATAATTTGTCAAACTAACCTCTAACCTCTAGTTAATGTTTTTCTTAAGCATCGTGCAAATAAAAAAAGTGACATGTATTTAGTAGCAGAGGAAGTATTAATTTATGTATTCCTAGACCAGCTTGTGAAAGCAATAGGTCCGAATATGAAAGAAAAGAAGTCAGTACCCCAATGTCAAAGCTCAAACGATGACACAAATGTTTAATAATCTTTTCAAGTGCCAACTGAAGGAGAAGAAATATGTTCAAACCTTTGTGAAGCCATCAAAGAAAAGAAAGCTCATGGATATGCTCATCATCATCAGGTTAGTTAGCCACTCCATGCCACTTTTACGTAATATGATTCGGAATATTAAGATCAAACTACCTAATTTTCTATGCGAATTCCAACATAGAATCTTTGAAATAAAACTTACATATTTCGAAACTACATAAAATATACGTTAAATCATGCTAGTAGCTATTTTATTTGAAAATTTTGTGGTGAAAGAAAAACTCGTTTGACTCTCCAAATTGTAAAAACGTCACATAAAGTGGAACACGGAAAGTAATCATGTTATTCACAACCAGATTACCCAAATTACATACAGCACAACACAAATTCTAACATCCAGAAGTTGATATGATTTGTATTATTTAGGTGAATTGAATTGTTTAGTTTGTACTAAAGCAGTGCCTTGTCTTATCTAGGCCATGAGAATTCACTTCCAAGACGAAATAATTATGGACATCCTCAGCAGGTTACCCGTGCAGTCTCTTCTTCGATTTAAATGTGTTTTAAAATTTTGAAAGACATTAATCTCTGAGCCTTACTTTAAGATGAAGCATCAAAGTCATGTGATGAATTCCAAAAAGCTTCTTGTTTGTCAATGCTACATCGGTACACATAATATATTTAGTTACTATTCTTCTCCTTTATTATCATCGGCTCAACTAGCTGTTGATGATGTTGAAAAACTTGATTGTCCTTCAAACTATGAACCGTCAACTTGCAAATTATATTGTTCTTGCAATGGATTGATTCTTCTCTCAATTGCCGGACACCTTTTGCTTTGGAACCCCTCCATAAGAGAATTAATAGAACTTCCATATTCAAAAAAAAACAACAGACTTGCTTACTTACGGATTGGGATATGACGCAACTAGAGATGACTACAAAATCCTTAAGTTTAACTATCCTTCCTTTTTGATTTGTTCCAAAAAAATATTTTCTTTTACATTTAGTAAGTTTTTCAATTCCAATATTTTTTGCTAGGTGAAATAATTTGAATATACATTTTTTGTCTATTTGACTAGCAAATATAACTTGACTATGCCTCACTAAACATTTTATAAAGAGCATGTCATATTTGATAGGAATCACTTCCCAAAGAAACATGAAAGAATACTTAATGAGCAAATAAATAGTAGTCTTGTTTGTACAAATTCACAGTTATACCTTTAAATTAAAAGAGTTGCATGGTCATTTCAAGTAAGGGATTAAGCCATAAAAGCTACTATTACTAATGTAAAGTTTAGAGGGAAATGGTAAAAACTCAAAAGACCATGGATTCAAATTAATTAAACTCGCTACTCCATCGGCTTAAGCCTCGCTATGAGAAAGCCACTTGACTTACAGAAGAGGAATGAAAGCCACTTGATTTACTAGAGAGGAGTGGAAAGCCACTCGTCTCAAACTGAGGAGCTCTGCCTCTACTTTCAATTAAAGCTAAACTCTCAAAATTCATATTGATCAGTCATTTTCCACATTTGTTGCTTCACAAAATAAACTCACTTAACCAATTCATGATCTCGCATGTACAAAATAAAAACTTCATTCTCGATTCTATGAAAACTTTTATGAAAGCCTTTCATTTGCTTCTCTTCGCTGGAAGTTTGATTTTCCCACAATCTATCCTAATTTTTGGCCTAATTCTTCTTCTAATGATTGGTTCAAACTCTGATCAAATAGATATATCGTGGTTATATTTCATCTCTTCAACAAGTTTAATAATGAGCATAACAATCCTATGTTCCGATGGAGAGACGAACCTATGATTAGCTTTTCAGGAAACTCCAAAGTGAATTTTCCACTAGAATTTGGTGCAGAAGATTAGCACATACCCACTAGCCAGTTTTGTTCCTTCGGCGACATCCGATAAAAAAAACTACCCAGTTTTGAAGTGGATAAGAATGCTCTTCACCTTTTAAAGACAACTTAGCAAAAACAGAAACACTACGAAGAACCAAATTTGACAAGGTTCATTCGTTGAGAAAATATGCGAAAAACTAGCACCCCTTCGGCGAGGCAATTGCAACTCATCATTTTTTGTGAAGTCGCAGGTTGCAACATTTACAAAACGAAGAAAAAATAAACAAAAGATTCAATGGTATCATATCGATACACATGTAAGAACTACAAGCTACGGTGAGCTACTGAAAAGCTATCAATACATTGCTGTGAGCGACAATAGACTAACAAAGCATGAACCACCACATGCAGCTGCTTCAGTGTTTGCTCTGGAACCAAATGCACAAGAACAAACAGGAAGGGAAGTACGAGAGTACGAGAGTACAAGAGTGCCAAGACTCGGGCCACTCTGTTCATGACCTGTAGCTACTGTACCCTCCTCCTGCACCAAATGATCCATAGCCACCACCATATTGCTGTCCGCCGTATGAAGATGATGGAAAAGAGCCCCTGCCTAGGTCAGAGTAAGAAGACTGCCTCAAGCCTGAATCCAACTGGCCATAACTGCTCGGAAGTGATTCTTTGTGGCTGCTCATACATTCCTATATTGAGGATCCAGTCATCAGTTGTTTTGCAATTTGGAAGAACACTACGGCAACTACTCAGATGTGGAGTATTTACATATCAAATTGATGTCTTTCTGAAATTGAGATTTACCTGGATAAGTTGCTGGGCTGTCTGAACTTGTGATGACGTCCCTTTTATTTCCACCGTGATTTCATCAGGTAAACCACCCCTACTTTCTTGCACTGTAAGAATGGCACCACTAGTACGCCGTATATAGGCAATATTTGCTCCCCCCAAGCCAATGATATCTTCTGCATAAGCTAGCGGTATTTGCATTTGAACAGTTTGCGATATCTGAAAGGGAAACCAAGATGAGGTCAACAGAGAGAAGTATATTGTTTTTGACATAACAGAGTAAATATTGAAGAGAACTTATAACTAGCATAAGAAACAGGTAAAGTGTAATTATGATTTTACAGATCTAGGCTTTTAGACTAGAAAACAAATGCAACTACTCACAACTTACAACCCCAGTTAAGATAACATATACTACTTTTTTTTATAACCGTGGTGTCTGGGACAGCTTTCGCGCTCTTCGACTAATTCCATTGGGTACATGCCACCTCCCATCAGCACCAGGTACTAGGTACCAGATAACTCTATCCCCCAAGGCTACGATAGATGGGAAGAAATCACCTAGTGTTTTTGTTGTTTTTGTCTCCACTGAGATTTGAACCTGAAACCTCATGGTTCTCACCCACTTCATTGACCATTAGGCCACACCCTTGGGTGCACATACTTGTATATGTAGCAAAGGAAAATAGTACAGTACACAGATAAATCATAAATGTTTCTTGAGAGCAAACATGGAATTTCTGTTAACATATCTAGTTTGCTCAAGCACTTCACCCTTCCGAATAAAACCATAAAAGTAGCCACCGGTGTGGATTTCATCAAGTGCGTATTCTCACTTAACAACGTCACTATTTATCTTTTGGATTGTAAAAATGTCGCAAATTACCTTATTAGTATAAAAATTCATCAAATCAAAAATGTTTTATAAGATAGAACAAGAAGATATTATCCTACAAACGATATTTCTGTGAATTAAAAGACTGCATGTTCTGTTTTTTTCTTACCTCATACTTGTCCCTTTAATCTTATACAGGTCCATTGTTATTAGAATGTCTAAACTGCAACTATCAGGGAATTGCAGACAAGAGATCTTAATTGCACCTAGCATTTTTGTATCCACCGGGATTTGAAATTAGCACTCCAAGAGTAACCCAAAGTTGCAGGAACAAAGAATGGACTACTATGCTCATACGGGGGACTCAGCACCCAGACTATAGACTCTAATAACAAGACTCGCTACTGGACTCTAATAACAACAAAAGATGACTTCCCAACACAAATTATAATGCTTTGCTTTACTTTCAACACCCCACACGAACTAAAGACAATGAGTTAAATTGAGTTCCTATTACTTTGAACAAGAAATATTAAAAGATCACCACAAAGAAAGATGATGTTAAGATTCTTTTCCCTGGAAAGTCAATAGCAATTGCGTGATCGGTTTTGACAGGGTTGCACCAGGGATCGACTCTTGGTCCATTTTTATTCGCCTTGGTGATGGATGTTTTGACACGACAAATTCAAGGGGAGATGTCGTGATGTATGTTATTTGCTGATGATGTAATTCTTATTGATGAGACCCGGGGAGGAGTTAATGATAAGTTGGAGGTTTGGAGACAAACCCTAGAGTCTAAAGAGTTTAGATTAGGACCAAGACGGAATACTTGGAGTGCAAGTTTAGTGATTTGACGCATGAAGCTGATGTGGAAGTGAAGTTAGAGTCTCAGACCATACAAAAGAGACATAGTTTCAAGTATCTTGGGTCTATGATTCAGGGTAATGGAGAGATTGACGAGGATGTCACACACCGTATTGGTGCAGGGTGGTTAAAATGGAGGCTCGCTTCGGGAGTCTTATGTGATAAGAACGTGCCTCCTAAGCTTAAAGGCAAGTTCTACAGAGTGGCAGTCCAATCGGCTATGTTGTATGGTGCAGAGTGTTGGCTAGTCAAGAGATCCTATATCCAAAAGTTGAAGGTGGCAGAGATGAGGATGTTACGATGGATGTGTGGACTTACCAGGAGCAATAGGGTTAGAAACGAGTTTATCCAAGAGAAGGTGGGAGTGGCTTCAGTGGAAGACAAGATGCGGGAAGTGAGGTTGAGATGGTTCGGGCATGTGATGAGGAGGGAAACGGATGCCCTAGTACGGAGGTGTGAGAGGTTGGCTATGGATGGTTTCAGGCGGGGTAAAGTAGGCCTAAGAAATATTGGAGGGAGGTGATTAGACAGGACACGAAGCAGTTACAGCTTACTGAGGACATGACCCTAGATAGGAAAGTGTGGAGGACGCGAATTAGGGTAAAGGGGTAGTGGGTAAGAGTTTGTCCTTATTAGTAGGAAAGAATGCTTTGTTTATACTTGTGCTTGTAGTCACAGTGTAGGCGTGTGACTTGTAGTTTCTGGTTCGTGGTGTTTTAGTGATGTTTATGATTTTCGGATAGATTGTGTATAGTATTACTCTATGGGTGTCTGTTTTCTTTTATTTATCTATTGATGTGTTATCCCGTTGTGTTTGTTGTTTTTTTATTTTGTTTATATTACTCTTATTTGTCCTGAGCCGAGGATCTATCGAAAACAGCCTCTCTACCTTGTATGAGGTAATGGTATGGACCTAAGTTGCTCGGACTCTTCACTTTTGGTGCCGCACCTGTGTCAACACGACATGGGTGTGGGTGTGGGTGTGGGATCTGTGTCCGATTTGGTCAACCGATTTCGGGTACTTTGACCAAAATCTATGGGGAAAGTCTGGACAGTTTTAATGATTTCTGTAATCAATACAAAAGCTACGGTGAAATTGAAGAAAATGGAATACCTTTCATATAGAAATTTCTCTGTCACTCCTTTTCCTTTAATCTCCTTCCAGGATTCTCCTCTAGTTCTCCACATAATATCTCATAATTTAGGTTTTATAACTCTAATTTTAGATATTTTAATTATTATTAGGCGAATCCCTGCACCCGTATCCATACATGGATCCATATCCCCGAATCTTAAAATTTAGATCATGAAGGATCCGAACTCTAGATCTGCACTCGTATAGGACACCCGCACCCTAGTCCGAGCAACTTAGGTATGGACTGCGTACACCTTACCCTCCCCAGATCCCACTTTGTGAGAATACACTGGGGTCTGGGTATGTTGTTGTTGGAGAGAGATCTTCTCATAAAAAAGGTACAGGATGCAAATGTCCAGGACTTCATCAGTTTAGCTTGAACTGGAAGCAGAAGATAAATAAAAAGTTGATGTAACAAGACCGGAAATACAATGCTCAGAGGAGAAGAGGGACTCGCTGCCTGATTTTAATACCCCGACAAAGAGAAGAAAAGCAGACCTCTTAAAACAGTGAGCAAAAATTCAATGGTCAATGAACAGGTCATGTTGTGGTTCTTGTGAGGTAGTATTACTCCTTCGTTGTTTGAATTGCAACATCTGAAGTACTTGGACCTTAGTTATAGTGATTTTGGTGGAAGTCGAATTCTGAATTTCATCAGTTACATTTCCAAGTCTTGAATATCTTAATCTTTAGGTTGCTAACTTATCAGGTGAAATTCCTTAATCTCTTGGAAACCTTAACCATTTGCAGATTCTTGATCTTAGCCTGAACTATGGTACTAATAATTGGACAAGATGCCATAAAGCAAAGAACGGAGTAGGATTTTTTTGGAACAGAAATTTGATGTAAGAATCTAACATCCACACTTTAATACCGCAAAGAAAAAGAAGACAAAAAGTTTTGAAAACTGTTCTGTTTGAAAGGTCGCCAAAGAGCTGGTGCCACAGATACACAGGAACAGTCGCCCAAAAAAAGTAAGAAACAAGAATAACTCATGAAAAGAAAGATAACTGTTGGATCAGAGTCTAATACCCCCGACCATAGGCAAAAACTAATTAAGTATCCATCAAGATTGTATAAGCTTCATACCATGTGAAACTAGACGAGAAGAGAAATCCTCTTACTGAAGTTGCTTTTTGGTTAAAAACATACAAGACAGCTCCGTAATGTAAAGTCAGATGGTAAAGCCACAAACCTGAGTAATAACAGAATTCCCAGCACGACCAAGACCTGAAGTGCGAGTTCCAGAAAGTCCAGGATCCTGTCCATACAATGAAAGTCCAGAATCTTGCCCGTATTGTGAAAGTCCAGTAGAATGAAACTGTGAGTCCAGCTGGCTTTCACGTTCAGAAAATAGAGAGTCCCTCTTTGTTGGAGGAGGATAATCACCAAGTCCTGATCGAGGAGGATAGTCACCAAGTCCTGATCGAGGAGGATAATCACCAAGTCCTGATCGAGGAGGATAATCACCAAGTCCTGATCGAGGAGGATAATCACCAAGTCCTGGTCGTGAAGTATTAAGCATCGTCCTCTCAGACCAAGGCTCAGTTTCACGCTCCTGAACAGCAGGTGTATTGTACTGCAGAAAGAACAAGGATACCAAGTATAAACAGATCAAAGAACATTGACATATACCAAACTGATAAAAGAAACAGACATAAACTTACACTCTTTTCAAACAAGGGAAGAACGCTATGATCCACCAAGAACTTTCTAAGGTGCCCAATCACTGATTCTAAAGCTTTAAGAACCTTAAGAGCTTCACCTTGAATTTCCACAATTCTCTCATCCGAAGTCGCATAGATTGACATCTCATCTGAGAATATAGATTAAAGTGAACCCCAGTAACTTACTTAACAGTAATTCTAGTAACTCAAGCAGTAATAGAATAAAGACTGCAAAGAAATACCATTGGAAAGAACTCGAATGGAGGCACCAGTGTTTTGCTGGATAGGCTTGATTAAAGACCCTTGCTTTCCTATTAAGTTCACAGCTTGTGTTGATGCTACAAGTAGTCTGACGGAGCAGAATGCAGCCCCAGCAACTCCAGGTAAGTTGCCATCACCTTCACCTTCAGACAGACCACTGACACGTTTGAACACTCTCATTACAGCATCCATCGCTGGGGATAATGCTGCCTCAGGTTCTTCTTTCCCCGATATTAGAACCTGTGGCATTGTTTATGGGAAATATCATAAAGACTAGTTTTCAAAGAAAGGGAAGAACATAATGAGGAGGTTGGAAGCCTTCACAACAGAAAATATTGAAAAAACATACCCGGAAAGAATGATAGCAAATGAAGCATCTTAAGAGTGAGAAACAAAGAACAAAATGCAAACTTTGCAAGAAAATAATTAACAATCACCTTTCCCCTTTCAATTAGTCATATTACAGGGGATGGACACTAATTATCATGTCTACACCTATCTCTGTCACACACATCTTCAACTCCTTATTGTTCCACAACATTAGCCCCCTAAAGTAAAAAAAGAAAACACAAAAAGTCAATAATTCTCTTTCCAGACCTCAATTTTTTTTGCTCTTTTGCTTTTTCATTATTTCAATTTTCCGTCTAAATTTTCCCTCAGAATTAGTTTTGACATTCATCTTCAAACACATTCATTGCACTCTAAGTTGCGCGGACTCTTCACTTTTGATGTCACACCCGTGTCAGATTCTCCAAAAATACACTACTTTTGGAGAATCCGACAAGCACCCGTTGACTTTTTTGAAGAGTCCGAACAACATAGATTGCACTTTAAATGGATGCTTTTCCAGAGGTTTGATAGTGGAGCTAATAGTGAATCTGAAATCTCACACCTTGGCAAAGCTTCTTCTCATTTATAAACCTTTTATTGACTGGTTTTACTTACATGAACTTTCATTAGCTTGCTGTAGTAAAAATCTCAGCCAAGTATTTCTGGTAACTCATCGGTGTAATACTCAGTCCTCTCTTCATTATCATTCTAAACAACTTCATCACTAAAACCATTATTTTCAACATGAAAAGATCAATTGGGCCAATTCCTTACATCTAGCATTTTCTCTGCTTCCTTGTGAAGGCAGGTGTGTTAAGAGTTCGCGCAAAGGAGTCATTCCACGAAGAATAAGGAAGATTCATATAGAGGGATTAACTTGTGTAATAAGTGGTACTCTAAGTCACACAAGACTCAAACTTCCTGATCCCTTAATGCTTATTAAGACATAAAAGCAATTTATAGGTCAGTAAAGGAAGCCAGTCGAAATATAATACCCAAGAACCCTGAACTTGAGAATTGTGTGGTAAAGTAAAAATCCTACTTTTCATCTTAAGAGTTGCGAAATTTGATCTTCTTCCAACCCTTCTCTTCCTCTCTTCCTATTTACCAGTGTTTTGGACGACAAAAGGCAACAAGGCTCCGCCTCGCCACAAGGCAAGGCGAGCGGCGAGGCGCTCGCCTTTTTGAAGTGCGCCGCCAATTAATACCAAAAAATTAGAATATTTAATTGCATATATAAATAATCAAAATCTCAATAGCAATAACATATTACCAAATATCTCAATTCAAAAAATAAAAATAAATAGTAGAAGATACTAAAAGTCTAGAACTTAAATGACTCAACAATCCATAATTCCATCCAATGTCCCTCAGTTTGTTACTATTTGATTGAGACGCAGACGCCATTGGAATTGCTGTTAACCATCAAACAATTACGGTATTAATTAATATATATTAAATGATATAACTAAAGTACTAAACTAGAAAGAGTTTTAAAACTTTAAGTTCAGAAACAGAACTAGAAAAGAGTTTTAAAACTTTAAGTTCAAAACAGTGACCGACTGTGTCACTGTGAGAGAAAAAAACAGAGGAAGAAGGAGGAAAGAAAAAAAACAGAGTACTGTCGCCGGAAAAGAAATCAGAAGAAGAAATATTAAGAATAAATCTGAAGAAAAAAATCAGAAGAAAGTAGAAGAAGAAGAAGAAAAACAATTCGTACTGTTAATTACGACTTGAGTCGCCGGAAAAGTCTGGTTGCTGGAGAAATAGTTGCCGGAGAAGTCACAGCAATCAATGAAGTGTGCAAATATGGACAGAAAACCCCAAAATTACCTTTTATATTTTAAAACCATAATTTTTTTAAAAAAATTACGAAAGGCAACGCCTTTCTCGCCATGGCGTCGCCTTTTCAAGTTGCCATCGCCACGATGCTTAAAGCCGACACAGGCTCACCTCGCCTTGCCTTGCCTCTCGCCATTGGCGACGAGGCGATCACCTTTCACAACACTGCTATTTACTAGTTTAAGATGTTCATTTAACAAGTGTATTACTATATCAGTGGCAGCGGCGGACCAAAGAGTTCTAGTACAGAGATTCAAACATATGCAAAATTGCACCTTGAATTTGAATAGGAAATCTAAACTCTAAAGCAATTTCTAAATCACCTTTGTCATTACACTAAAATCTTCCCTTATGTCCAGGGAATTCAAAAGATTATATGTTTTCCCCTTTTAAAAAATGGGGGTAGGGGAAATAGGGAGGGGTTTACAAGGTGGGGAATCGAACCCTCACCAAATACCAATAAGGTCAAAGTTCAGGTAGCCAATCAATTGAGCTACTAAGATTCCCCAAATAGACTTTCCGTGAATGAAAATGAAACAAAGAAAGCGCCCCCTATTGAGATCGAACCCATGACCATGTGGTTTCAAAATTTTATGTATACAAATAAAAAATACTACTCCTTTTCACGTTATTTGCATAATACTCCCTTGTTTCAATTTATTTGCCTTACTTTCCTTTTTAGTTCGTTTCAAAAAGAATGTCTCTTTCCGAAGGAGGGATTATAATTTTTCGACAAAGAATTGAATCTTCATCCGCCACTAACGAGTGATGAAACAAAATATCACATCAGAATTCAAACCTTAACAGCAAATTAACATGAATCATGTAAAGTGTGAATAAAAAAAGAGGCCATATACATTGGAATTCGTGACCAAAACAGGTACATGTCAGGGGAATTCAAAAGCTTATATACATATGCAAGAAAAGCACTTCTTTTTCATCTAATTTGCACAATACTTTTCCACCCCTAACCAGTAGTGAAACAAAATAGACACAAAACATCACATCAAAATCCAATCTTTGATAACAAAATTAACATAAAAGGAGCGTCATACTCATTGAAATTCGTGCCAAAAAAGTCAAACTTACAAGGCGACCCGGAGAAGAAACAGGGCCATCAAGAACACGAATCTTCGCCCCAATTTCTTAACACATCTTCTTAACAAGCTCACCTTTTCTCCCAATACTACTACCAACTTTGAGCACCAACCTAAACACACAATCTCCAGGCCACCCGGGCCATTTCGGCTTCTCTATTAAAGCCTCTGTAGTAGCCGGTTCGATTTTTACTGAAGTTAGGTTTACCTAGCCTTAAGAAATTGTTCTATACATATATGAGTGTGTGCCAAAAAAAACTCCTTTTTAATCTAATTTGCAAAACAACTCCCTCCTATTTACCCTACTTTCCTTTTTCGTCTGTTTCAAATGCCTACTTTTCTTTTTAGTCCGTTTCAAATGCCCTACTTTCCTTTTTAGTCCGTTTCAAATTCCCTACATTCCTTTTTAGTCCATTTCAAATGCCCACTTGCCTTTTTCGTCCGTTTAAAAGACAAAGGGGATTCAATAGAACCTTCCTCCCCCCATAACCAGTAATGAAACAAAACATCAACATAAATCCAAAAACCTTAATAGCAAAATTAACATGAATTCATGTCCAAAAAAGGCGCAAACTTACGACGCGATCAGGAGAAGAAACAGGGCCATCAAGAACGCGAATCTTCGCTCCAGTATCTTCACACATCTTCTTAACAAGCTCACCTTTCCTCCCAATAATACTACCAACTTTTAGCACAGGTACAACCAACCTAAACACACAATCCCCGGGCCACCCGGGCCATTTCGACTTCTCTATTAAAACCTCAGTATTAGTACCCGGTTCCATTTTTACTGAATTTGGGTCTGCCACTTGTTGAGAATTTGGGTTTGTTGTAATGGGTTCTTGGGTTATTACAGAACCATTTTGGATTTGTTCGGTGGAAGCCATTGGTGGGAGAATTAGGGTTTTAGGGTAAAGTTTTTTGCACTTGTTGAGGGAAAAAATGAGTGGGGAAGGAAGATATGGAGGGTTTTATAGAGGTGGAGAGATTATGACGTGTATATGCATTTTTTCTTTTCATAATATAAACTAGGGGTAGGGGTGTTATTTTCAAAAAACCCACTTTAACCATCGAACATATCGAATCAATTTTTAGATTTTTTGATAAAATTGATGGTCTCTATATAAATTTAGTATCGAATAATTGGGTAGATTTTTTATTTTATAAAAATAAATCAAAAAATAATCGGATCATACAAAATAATACAAGTGTAAAATATTATATATATATATATATATATATGGTAAGTTTAAGAATAATAGATTTCAAACTTTTTGCTTTAGATTTGGGGAAATGGAAGCTACTACAAACAATAACATAATTAACACTTAAAGTTCGAATGCTGAAATTTTTATACTACTCGATCAAAACTAAATTAGTTCTAGCATCTCTAGTCTCGAATAATAAATAGTAAGCTACAAAGTACTTCAACGATCTTGGGTAACAAGCTGCAAGTTATTAAATATTTTTTCTCTCTTATGTACTTAAATTTCTCTTATTGAATAATTAATTTAAGTAGACTTGATTCTTTAGTTTTATGTTGATTTATTTCTTCCCGCTAGTGTGATAATTTTTAACTTTTTTGTCTTTATTTAATATTATTTTACACTACTGTAAAATAATAAGATGAATCTCTATTCTTGATTCATTACCTTTTAAATAATAAAAATGTCTAGAGAGTTTTTGTCAAAGTCATTCACAAGTATGCATGGTAATGTGTTCTACTTTTTATATATTTTTTTAAAAAAATAAAAATACCGAAGATTAACCGAACCGTATCGATACCAAAAACCGAGATGATGGGACGATTTTGAAAAGTCTAATTTTGATTATATAAAATAAAATAATCGAAAAATTAATATGATATAAATTTTATAAAATAACTGCCCGAACAGTACCAATGACACCCTTAACTAAGGGTGTCAACTCGAGTCGAGGGTAGGAATCGGGGTTGGGCCTCGGGTCTCGAGTCGTGGTTGGGTGTTGGGACCTGGGTGGGGGATCGGGTGTCAGGACTCAAGTCGAGGGCGAGAATTGGGGTCAGGTCTTGGGTCCCGAGTTGAGGTTGGGTCTCGAGTCCCGAGTTGTGGTCGGGTGTTTGAACCTGGGTCAGGATTGGGTGTCTGAATTTGGGTCGAAGGTGGGAATCAGGGTCAGGTCTTAGGTCCCGAGTCGGGGTCGGTTCTCGAGTCTCGAGTCTTGATCGAGTGTTTGGACCCGGGTCATGATTCGGGTCGAAGGCGACAATCCGGGTCGGGTCTCAAGTCCATATTCAATCCACCCAAATCTGATCCAATCCACCCATTTGCCACCACTATGGATCATTCAAAAAATAATTGCTCAAATGGGGCGGATCATGCTCCAACCCATTTTTAGTGCATTTCAGCCCAAGAAGCTTTTGGGTTGATTTTAGCCCAACCCATTTATTAACTCAGCGCATTTCAATCTACTCAATTTCAGCCCAACCTGCTCATGTGACACTCCTAATATAAACTTTAAATTTATCGAAAACCGTCTCTCAAGCCCATAAAGGTAAGTTAACGTCTGAGCACATTTCACTCTTTTCAAACCTCGTGATATCATATTGGTGTGTTGTTGTTGCCATAATAAGGAATATTTTCTTCGTTTCATTTTACTTGGTCAATGTTAATTTGACACTTTCCTCAAGAAAACATTTATTTAGAGTTATTTTACTAAATTAATTTTATTAATTATGCTTTAAAATTCTAAACTTTTTCTATTACTCCCTCCGTTCACTTTACTTATCACATTTGGACTTGGCATGCCATTAAGAAAACAACGATGACATGACTATTGTTAATTGATGTTTACTATTATGTCTTGAAAAAAAATTTGGAGAATAAGTAATTAATGTTAAGGGTAAAATATTTTAAATTTTTTTTGTCTTTTCTTGATATGTTAAAAGTGATAAGTAAAAGTGAAAATCTAATTTTTGAAATAGTGGATAAGTAAAAGTGAACTGAGCCCTGAGGGAGTAGTTGTCCACTCTCCGTTTTACACGCCTCTTAAAAAATTATAAATAAAATGCATAATTTTACTAATTTATCCTCTATTCACTTCTTTAAAAAGAGACTTTTTGGAACTTATACACTTATTTAGGCTTTCAAAAAATATTTATTTGTAGGGATAAATAGAAAAAATTTAATTAGTTTTGTCTTGATTTGATAATTGGACAAGTAACTTGTGACAACTATTTATTGTAAGATGGACAATTAAGATGAAACGGAGGAAGTACTAAACTAGCCTACTAATTATACTTGAAAAATCTGAATTTGACTACTTATATTTAATATAGTCATTTAATTATAAGGGTAATATTGGAAGAAAAGATAAACTTCTCTTGATTTCATAAATTGGACAAGTAAATTAAAATAATTATTTTTAGTAAGGGACTAAGACCTCATTTGTTTGCACTTAATGGAGGTCTGAATTTGAATGGTTCAGACCTCAGACCATTAAGTGCATTTGTTTTTATTAAGATTTTAACTCATAATAGGTCTGAATATATCTTAATCATTTAGATGTGGAACTAAGCCTTAATATCATTAAGAGGTATTCTTGTGTTGGATAATATTCACCATCACTCTATCCACAATCACCAGTTACCACCACCACCATCATTGTCAACCACCACCAACTACCTCCATCATCACAACCATCATTGACAATCAACATCGCTACCAACCACTACTGTCAGGTGTTACCACACCTACCACCTCTATTTTTCTAATTATATCCACCGCCAGCACCAACACCAATACCAACGCCACCACTACCATCAACCACTGCCGGTCGATCCCTACTACCAACCAACTCATCTATCACAACTAGTACCACCACTAACTACTACAAATATATCATCTACCTTCACACATTCTTTGGTCACCACCACCACCATTATCACCAGTGTCACCATGTCACGACCCAATAACTAATTCATGATGGCACTTATCGCGGCACAGCCTAGATAAGTAAGTCGATCACCCAAAATGAAAAAAAATACGAACAATTAAGAAAAGTAAACCAAGGTGAGACTTCTAGAGTGAAGTCCGACCAACACGAGACATAATATAAGTAAGTCTGAAAGAAATACTATGAAATCTCTCAAAATCTGGTGTCAAAAGTGTAGAGCATCTAATACAAATTCGAATATTCGAAAATACTACATAAGTTTGTCTCTGATAGAAAATAAAGACATAGATAGGATAGAGGAGGTCCGGAAGTCAACTATGGTCCATAGAGCAACCCAATACCTCAATCTCAATCTCCAAAAAGCACGATCAGCCACCGCGAGTCGTACTCTTACCTGGATCTGCATCGAAAGGGCATAATATGGGTGAGTACGGTCCACATTTACTCAGTAGAAATCATAGGCCGACTGAGCAAAGTAGACAATAATATAAGTAAAGAAGACTATGAGCACGTCACCTGCAAACAGAGAAGTTCCCAAACGGTAGCTCACACCATCTCCACTAACAGTTCTAATAATATGGAATTGAAACCAACACAACATACACGAAAAGCATACGAAAAACTAAACACAAATCAAGGCAAAACTAAGGAAATCACAAACGATGCATATGCGTTCCAATGCAATGATGATGATGGGATGGAACGGTGAAAGTCATCGCATGATTTTCTGTATACACCTACCGAGCTCGCAGCTCCGCAATAGGACCTATGGGGGGTTCGC
The DNA here is from genome assembly GCA_031232105.1 of Capsicum rhomboideum. NCBI lineage: Eukaryota > Viridiplantae > Streptophyta > Magnoliopsida > Solanales > Solanaceae > Capsicum > Capsicum rhomboideum. The sequence continues at coordinate 16,395,157 of CP124712.1, forward strand.
AACCCATATACTATAACTCATAGCTCAATCTCAACCCACTTCTCCGGCTCGTGTTCACAAAGAGGATTTTTATAAAAGTATCTCATTTTCTTTCAAAACAATGTTCCTCAATGGTACCAGCATCTCATGAATATATATATGGAATGAGGATGTAATGCTCACAATCCAATCAGTATGAAAATATCCGATCAATTCAATACTTGTATATAAGTGAGCCGAAAATCAACTCAATAAGTCCACGATTCATGATTATCAACTCTAATTAGGCACCATCGAAATAAATATGCACGTAAGGCATCATTAATATCATATTAACCCCTAACTCTGATTTTTCTATTATGATAAGGTAATCAATGCTCAATAAGACCTATAATAGCAATTTAAGACCCCGCACGGGCATCATATATAGTAATAAGACATCTAAATGCACATATAAGGCCAAATGATATCAAATAAGGCCCCAACACGGGCAACACGCAATGACAGATATCTCAAGTCAATAACAACACAAAATAAACCCCAACATGGGCACAACACAGTAATAATAATCTCAAAATATAAAACTCATAGTTATCCTCCCCAACCCATAACATGCTTTACTTATTTATTAACTACCCAGCTCAATCTTAAAGAAGTTAAGCCATAACCTACCTCGAAACGATGAAATTTCGGCCTAAAGTCCTTCAACACGGAGCCTTCCCCTTTTGAATGACCTCAGAATCAATGAAAACATACAAATATAGCATCTACGCATTAAAAGAAAGCAACAATATCCATATTGTCCATATTTAAATCGGGTCCCAAACGAACTTGAAAAACGAGTTCAAAAACGAAAGGGGTAAAACCAGAATTTTTCTTTAGAAATACCTTCCCTAAGGTTAAAGGAGTCTACAGTTGAAAACCACGCAAAAACGAGGTCCAAATCGAAGAAAAATCATCTTCAAGCTTAACTGGTAAAAATCCAAAAAATTCATTTCAAAATTATGATTAAAAGGTATTTTCGAAGATATAACCAATGAAAAACAGTGAGATTAAGAGTTTAGAAGTTATCCACACGAAACCCGATGAAGAAACCCTCAAAAATTGTCTTTTAGGAAGCTCAGAGGTTCAAAAATGGAGAAAAAATTACGAAATTGGAGAATTTATACCTCGTGATATCGGACCCCACCTCACGATCGCTAGGGTCAATGTTGACCGGCCATTAAGTGGGTCATCATGGTTGCGTAGCTGGGCCTTGCGATCGCGATGAGTCAACCATACCCGATCCACCGATTAACTTATCGCGATCGCAGCACCAGCACCAAGCAATCGCGATGAAGACTTTCATCGAGGCACGCAATTGCGATGAAGGGCTTGATGGACTAGAAAATGCTGCACCAGCAGATTTTTCAAGTGTTGAAATGTCTTCGAATGGACCCTCGGGAATCGTTCGGGACCTACAGGAACAAACCATATATGCTACCAGGCTATTTTCGACGTTCCAGACTAAATGGAGACGTTGGATTTTCAAAAAAAGATTTAATTGATTAAATTAAACCCCAGGACCCCTTTTTCACTATTTTCCAAACGAAATGTCTAAAAGAGATATAAAGGTCCCGAACCCGAACCAACCACGCTACTAACCCAAATTCGATATTTTGATTTTGCTGGCGCAGTCCAAATCGTCATCCAAGGCTCGAAAAAATAAATATTGACCGAAGTCAACTATTGGCTTATAAAGCCTTAAAATAATTTCAAACTTGCTCAAATCACTCTCGATCGCACTGAAAACCAAGCCAACCATCCCCACACCCCGACACCAACATGTAAAAACCATGGGGAAGGGCAAAATGGTCAAATATAAAAAGGCAAGTTTTCATTAAACAGGTCTTTACAATATCCACCACTAAGACTCCAGTTCGTCCTCGAACTAAAAAGCAAAGAAATACCTGAATTGGTGAAAAACTGAGGGTAACTACTACACATATCGGACTCGATCTACCAAGTAGCCTCCTCAACGGAACGGTGTCTCCACTGAACCTTAACTACAGGAATGTCTCTAGAGTGCAACCGTCTAACATCTCTGGCTAAAATAGAGATTGGCTCCTCAACGAAGGTCAACCTCTCATCCAACTGGACCCCAATGAAGCACATGTGACTCATTCGGAATATAGTGTCGGAGCATAGATACATGAAAAACTGGATGAACGGCTGAAAAATCTGGAGGTAAGGCCAACTCATAAGCAACCTCCCCAACTGTCCAAAGAATCTTAAAAGGTCTGATGTACCTCGGGTTAAGCTTGCCCCTCTTTCCGAACCTCATCACGCCCTTCATGGGCGACACACGAAGGAAACTCGATCCCCAATACCAAACTTCAAGGCACGAAGTATAACTCTTTTGCATACTCTGGGCTGCCCGAAGCCTATCCTGAATCACCCAAACTCTATCCAAAGACTCGCGAAGCAAGTAGGTACCACAGGGTCTAGCCTCGGAAGTCTAAAACCAACCAACCAAAGATCTACAACGCCTACCATACAATGCCTCAAACGGTGTCATCTCAATACTATAATGGTAGCTATTATTATAAGCAAACTCCGTCAAGGCTAAATACTGCTCCCACTGACCTCCAAAGTCCATAAAGCACGCGCGGAACATGTGCTCCAAAACCTGAATAGTCCGCTCTTACTGACCGTTGGTCTAGGGGCGAAAAGTTGTGCTAAGGTCAACCTGAGTACCCAACCCCTCCTAAAATGTCCTGCAAAAGCTAGAAGTAAACACTGAACCTCTTTCTGAAATAACAGACATGGGCACTCCATGAAGACGAACAACCTCTCGAACATAGATACGAGCCAACCTCTCGGCATTTGATGAAATCTAAATAGGGATGAGATAGGCAAATTTGGTCAATCGATCCACGATGACCCAACTGTTGTCAGAACCACGAGAAGTACGAGGCAATCCACTTACGAAATTCATAGTGATCCGCTTCCACTTCCACTTTAGAATGGGTAATCTCTGAAACAAACCACCCGATATCTGATGCTCGAATTTCACCTACTGACAAGACAAGCAATGAGCTACAAAATTTGCTACATCCTTCTTCATACCACACCACCAGTAAAGCTACCTCAAATTACGATACATCTTAGTCACCCCAGAATGAATGGAATATCTGGAACAATGTGCCTCTTTCAAAATCAATCTCACCCATCCACCAACTCTCGGCACACAAACTCGGCCGCCAATCCTCAAAACTCCATCAGGATCAAGTGAAGCCTCCTTAGCCTAGCCACTTCACACCTTATCCCGAATAGCCCCCAAACCCTCATCGTCAAACTGGTGAGCTCGAATCTGCTCCATCAAAGAAAATCTAGCATCAACAAAGGCTAAAACACATCCAGGTGCCGATATATCAAGCCTAACCATTTGGTTAGCTAAATACTGAACCTCTAAGGCTAAAGGTCGCTCCTGAGTCAATAGATGAGCTAAACTCCCCATACTAGTCGACTTCCGACTCAAGGCATCCGCAACCATGTTAGCGTTACCCGGATAATACAAAATAGTGATGTTATAATCCTTAAGCAACTCAAGCCAATGTTGTTGTCTCACATTAAGATCTCGCTGGGTGAAAAAGTACTGAAGACTATGATGATTCGAGAAAATCTCACAACGGACTCCATACAAGTAGTGCCTCCACAACTTCAACACAAACACAACTGCGACCAACTCCAAATCATAGGTAGAGTAATTCTTCTCATGAGGCTTCAACTGACGAGAAGCATAAGCAATCACCTAACCTCCTGAATCAACAATGCACCCAATCCAATACCAGAATCATCATAAAACATGGTAAAACCCACGCCCTTTTTGGGCAAAATCAAGATAGGAGCCGAAGTCAACAACTCCTTGAGCTTTTGGAAGCTCTTCTCACACATTTTTGACCATCTAAAAGTAATCTTCTTTTGAGTGAACTTAGTCAAAAGAGTCACGATAGAAGAGAAACCCTCAACAAAACATCGATAATAACCTGCCAAGCCAATAAAACTTTGAATCTCGGTAGGACTAGTGGGCCTAGCCCAATCACGAATCACCGCAATCTTGGTCGGATCGACCATAATACCATAGTTGGTCACCACATGACCCAAGTAATCTAACCAAAACTCACTCTTAGAGAACTTAGCATATAACTTCTCATCACGCAACCTCTGAAGTACAGTCCTCAAGTGTCTCATATGATTGGCCTCATTCTTGGAATAAACCAAGATGTCATCCATAAATACAATCACAAAGGAGTCGAGATACGATCTAAACACCCAATTCATCAACTCTATAGCCGTTGTTGGGGCATTGGTCAACCCAAATGACATGACCAAGAACTCATAATGACTATATCGAGTCCGAAAAGCTATCTTTGGAACATCCAAAGCTCTAATCCTCAACTGGTGATACTCAGATCTCAAATCAATTCTGAGAAAACATGGAAACACCTTGAAGCTAATCAAACAAATCATCAATGCGAGGAAAAGGATACTTGTTCTTAATCGTCACTTTGTTCAACTGCCTATAATCAATACAGATGCTCATAGAACCATCTTTCTTCTTCACAAACAAGACAAGCATATCCCAAGGAGATACACTAGGTCTAATGAAACCTTTACTCAACAAATCTTGCAATTGCTTCTTCAATTCCTTCAACTCAGCTGGGGCCATCCTATAAGGAGAAATAGAAATGGGCTTGGTGCCCGGCTTTACATCAATGGTAAAATCAATATCATGATCCAGAGGCATACCAGGCAAATCCATAGGAAACACACTCATGAACTGGCGAACAACTCGAATAGAATTCATATGAGGTGGTGAGGCAACATTAGTATCACCAACATGAGCCAACTAAGACAGAAAACCCCTTTCTACCATGTTACGAGCATATAAAAAAGATATAACTCCCTTCGGACCTGAATTAAGCGTACCCTTCCAAGCTAACCTTGGCACACCAGGCGAAGCTAAGGTCACGGTCTTGGAATAACAGTTTAAAATAGAATGATAGGGAGCTAACCAATCCATACCCAAGATAACATCAAAGTCAACCATATCTAAGAGGATCAAGTCTACCCAAGTCGCATGCCCCGCAAAGGTAACCACATGTAAAAACCTGTTTCTGTGATTTTTATTTTTATGCGTTTTAACCATTTTACCCTTCCCCATAGTTGTTTCACATTTATTTTGGGGTTCGGGGATGGTTGGCATGGTTCCCAATGCAATCGGGAAAGTTTTGTGCGAGTTTGTGGTTTTTAGAGGTTTGAAAAGCCTCATAGTTGACTTCGGTCAACATTTCTTGATTCGAGTGCCATATGGAAAGACGGACTATGCCAATAGATCTGGAGCATTTATTTTGGATTAGTAGCATAGTTGGTTCAGTTTCGTGGCTTTTATATCTTATTTTGACCCTCGATTTGGAAAATTATGAATTATGGTCATGGGGGTTAATTTGTTGAAAATAGTCTTTTCCCAAAATTTTGACATAGCCATTGAGTCTGGAACGTCGAAATTAGCCTAGTAGTATATCTAGTTTATTTCTATTGGATCCAAGACGAATTTCGAGGGCCCGTTCGGAGACTTGAAAAACTTGTTAAAAATCAGCCTTAGCTGATATCTGGTGCATCCCTTTAGCGGTCAATTACCACTTTAGCGGTGACCGCTTAAGAGTCCAAGCAATCCACGTAGCCTACCGCTAAATCGGGCACATGACCGCTTTAGCGGGTGCCACTTTAGCGGAAGGCGACCTTTGCGGTCATAGTCGGCCAACCCAGACCGCTTTAGCGGTCACGTACCGCTTTAGCGGTCACGTACCGCTTTAGCTGTGACCGCTTTAATGGTCACTTAGCCACTTTATTGTACTTGTTGGTTAATAGTTTTCTAAACAAAAATTTTGATTTAACCCCTTCATTTTCAAAATCCATTTTAAAGGTCCATTTTGACCAGGTTTAGATATGGGCAATATGGCTATTGTTGGCTTTCTTTTAACGCATAGATGCTATGTTTGTGGATTTTAGTTGATTATGAGGTCATTCGAAAGGGGAAGACTTGTATTGAAGGACTTTAGGCTGGGATTTAATCGTTCCAAGGTAGGTTATGGCTTAACTTCTTTCAGATTGAGCTGGGTAGTTAATATATAGGAAAAACATATTATGGGTTGGGGAGAATGGCTATGGGATTTATATTTCAAGATTATATTTATTGTTGTGTGCTCGTGTGGTGGCTTATTTTGTGTGGATATTGACTTGAGATATTTGATATTGCGTGTACCCCTGTGGGGGCCTTATTTGACATCATCTGGCTTTATCTGTGCATTTAGATGCCTTATTTTTAGATATGATGCCCGTGCGGGGGCTCAAATTATTATTATAGGTCTTATTAAGCATTGATCACTTTATCATGATTTAAATACCCGAGTTAGGGGTTGATATGATAGTTATGATGTCTTACATGCATATTTATTCCAATAGTGTCCATTTATAGTTGATGAGTCATGAATTATGGACATATTGAGTTGATTTCTGAGTTCACCTACACATATACATCATATTGAATTGATTGGATATCTTCATACTGATCTGATTGTGAGCATTATATCCTCATTCCATACATATACATTCATGAGATACTGGTACCATTGAAGAACACTATTTTTGAAAGAAAATGAGATATTTTCATAAAAATCCTCTCCATGAACACGAGCCGGAGAGGTGAGTTGTGTTAAGATTGAGATTGAGATTGAGATATGAGATAAAGTATATGGGTTGCGAACCCCCCATGGGTCCTATTGCAGAGTTGAAAACTAGGTAGGTAAATACTGAAAGTCATGCGATGACTTTCACCGTTCCACCCCATCATTACCACTGCATTGCATTGCATTTCATTCGCATATTCTGTGGTTTCTTTGTTCTTGGATTGCCTTCTTGTATTTCTATGTTTACTCATGTTGTTTATCTCGTTATTATATTAGAACTATTAGTGGAGACGGTGTGAGCTACCATTTGGAAACTTTTCTGCTTGTCGGTTTACGTGCTCATAGTTTATTTTTATCTATGCTATTTTCTACTTTGCTCAGTCGGCCTATGATACCTACTGAGTACAAGTGGATCCCTACTCATCCCTACTGTGCCCTTTTGGTGTAGATCCTAGTATGAGCGCTGTCTGCAGAGACTGATTTATGCCGTGGAGTCTGGTGATTCGAGGTAGTGGCACCTCTAAGCCATCAGAGTCGATGTCATGACTTCCTCTATCTTTATTGTCTTTATTTTGGATTCATAGACAAAGTTTGTATTGTTCAGTACTCGGATGTATATTTAGATGCTATGCACTTGTGACACCAGGTCTTTGGGATTTATGTATTTCTTTGGATTTCTGCTAAATGTTTGTGTATAAGTTGGCCCGACTTCATTTTAGAAGTTTCGCTTGTTCTATTTTCCTTATTTCTACTGTTATTATTTCTTTTGGGATGATCGGCTTACGTATCAAGGCTTGGCCATGATAAGTGCCATCATGACCCGATTTTTGGATCGTGACACCACACAAGATTGGTACACCTGATCCACCATTAAAGAATCTCCTATGGGGGTAGATACATGCAGAGGCATATCAAGGGGCTCACACGCAGCATCAAAACTAAAAATAAAATATGTAGACACATAGGAGAATGTAGATCCAGGGTCAAATAACATGGAACCAGATCTGAATCAAACCGGGATGATATTTGTAATAACTGCATCAGAGGCCTCCGCCTCAGGTCTCCTGCGTATAGCATAACACTGTCCACGTCCGCTCTCGGACTAAGCAACTCCGCGACCACTACTACGAGCTATCCTACCTCTACCTCGAGCTCCTATTGCACCACCTCTACCACTCTGTGAACCACCTCTGACTGCAAAAATAAGAGTAGGGCAAAGCTGAAGCTGAGATCCCTGCTGATGAGGTCCATACACACGTCGAGGGCAATCCTTGGCCACATGGCGAAACTCATCACATACAAAACATCCTCTATAGCCCGACTCTACCTGAGGAGGTGCAGATGAGCCAGAACGACCACCCTGGCCTGAAGAACCGAACCTAGAACCTCTGCTTACATGACCTGATACCTGATTACTAAAAGCCGCAGAACCTGAAGGTCTACCACCTGATCCCTGCAACGCGGCCTGAACTGGCCTACCATGATAACCACAAGAACCTCGACTAGAGAAGTCTCTACTTTGGAAGGCGTGTCTACTAAACTCACCCTGATGATGCACCTTCTTGGTGCCTCCCTGAGTAGCCTGAATAATAGACTCGGTCAACTTGGCATGCTCAATAATACTCTACAAAGAAGCCCCTGAAACTACCATCTGGGTTGTAGCCAACTGATATGAACCATCTAACCCTTTTACAAACTTCTGAATCCTCTCAGACTCGGTGGAGATGCTAGCAGTTGAATATTTGGATAGATCATGGAAACGTGCCTCATACTCAGTAATAGACATGGAGCCTTGCTCCAAATGATCAAACTCATCTCTCATCTGATATCTCAAGCTATAAGGCACAAACCTCTCCAAGGATGCCTCAGAAAACTGAGTCCAAGTCATAGCAGGCGATCCCAAAGGTCTATAACTAGCAAACGACCTCCACTAATCCCTAGCCACATCTGTTAACTGATAGGTAGTATAAGCAACTCTATGAGACTTAAGGGATCCAACATTATGTAACTTCTCCTGGCAATCAGTCAAAAACTCATAGGCATCCTCGCCAATAGCACCACTAAACTTGGAAAGACCCAAGAGAATAAACCTCTCGAACCTCCTCTGATCATCAGAAGACATCACTGTACCCGAAGCGACTGGATGGATAGTAAGTCTAATAGGCAAAAAATCCATATGTGGGGGTACCATAGATGACGGTTGTACCCCAGAAGTAGGAATACTATAAGTAGATGTAGGTACAGATGGCAGAAAACCACTCGAAGTCTGAGGAATACCCGATACACTCAAAGGAACATCATCCAATCGACTCAAAAGACGAATCAACAAATCCTGAAGTACTTGGGTATCAACTGAACCCTGTGGGATCTGAGCTGGCCCCGCACCCCCTGTTTGATAATCATCTCTGGTATTATCAACCTCAGGAGAGGCCACCCTAGTACGTCCTCTGACTGGCGCAACTTCTCATGCCCGTCCTCTATCTTTGGGTTGCCCACGACCCCTGCCTCATCCACGAATTGGGGCTCCCAAATTGGGTGCTGGCTCAGCATCGCTTGCATCTCTGGATCTAGTCCTCACCATCTTCGCAGAAAGAATGGAATATAAGTTTAGAATATTGGGTATGAACAACCCACACGACTAGGAATTAAATTAGAGAAGTTTTTCCTAACGATATGTTATAGCCTCTCGAAGATAGATACAAACGTCTACGTCCACGAGACTCTACTAGACATCCTGCTCTTACACTTATGAGACCGATGAACCTGATGCTCTGGTACCAATTCATGACGACCCAATAACTAGGTTATGATGGTACTTATCATGGCACAACCTTGATAAGTAAGTCGATCACCCAAAATGGAAAGAATACAAACAATTAAGGAAAATAAACCAAGGCGAAACTTCTAGAGTTAAGTCATACCAACACGAGAATTAATATAAGTAAGTGTGAAAGAAATAATATGAAAACTAACAAAATCTGGCGTCAAATGTGTAGAGCATCTAATACAAATCTGAACATTCGAAAATACAACATAAGTTTGTCTCTGATAGAAAATAAAGATATAAGATAGGATAGAGGAGGTCCGAAAGTCAACTCAGGTCCATAGAGAAACCCAGTACCTCGATCTCAGTCTCTAAAAAGTACAATCAGCCACCACGAGTCATACTCATACCTGAATCTATACCGAAAGGGCACAGTAGGGGTGAGTACGGTCCACATGTACTTACTAGGAATCATAGGTTGACTAAGAGAAGTAGACAATAATATAAGTAAAGAAGACTATGAGAAGGTCACCTGCAAACAGAAAAGTTCCCAAATGGCAGCTCACACCGTCTCCACTAACAGTTCTAATAAAATATGGAATTGAAAACAACACACCATACATGAAAAGCATACAGAAAACTAAACATAAATCAAGGCAAACTAAAGGAATCACAAAGGTGCATTGCATATGCAATGATGATGATGGGGTGGAACAGTGAAAGTCATCGCATAACTTTCTGTATACACCTATCGAGCTCGCAGCTCCGCAATAGGACCCATGGGGGGTTCGCAACCCGAATACTATAACTCATATCTCAATCTCAACCCACCTCTCCAGCTTGTATTAACGGAGAGTGTTTTATAAAAGTCTCATTTTCTTTCAAAATAATATTCCTCAATGGTACCAACACCTCATGAATGTATATATGGAATGAGGATGTAATGCTCACAATCCAATTAGTATGAAGATATCCAATCAATTCAATATATGTAATAAGTGAGCCCAAAATTAACTCAATAAGTTCACGATTCATGATTATCAACTCTCATTAGGCACCATCGGAATAAATATGCACATAAGACATCATTAATATCATATTAACCCCTAGATTGGTTTTTTTTTATTATGATAAGGCAATCAATGCTCAACAAGGCCTATAATAACAATAACAATTTAAGCCCCCACACGAGCATTATATCTAGTAATAAGGCATCTAAATGCACAGATAAGGCCAAATGATATCAAATAAGGCTCCCATATGGGCAACACACAATGACAGATATCTCAAGTCAACAACAACACAAAATAAGCCCCCACACGGGCACACAACAGTAATAATAATCTCAAAAAATAAAACCCATAGTTATCCTCCCCAACCCATAGCATGCTTTACTTATTTATTAACTACCCAGCTCAATCTTAAAGAAGTTAAGCCATAACCTACCTCGAAACGATGAAATCTCAGCCTAAAGTCCTTTAATACGGAGCATTCCCCTTTCGAATGACCTCGGAATAAACTAAAACATACAAATATAGCATCTAAGTGTTAAAAGAAAGATAACAATACCCATATTGCCCATATTTAAATTGGGTTCAAAACGGACTTGAAAAATGAGTTCAAAAACGAAAGGGGTAAAATTGAAAATTTTCTTTAGAAATTCCTTCCCCAAGGTTAAAGGATTCTACAGTTGAAAACCCACGCCAAAACGAGGTTCAAATAGAAGAAAAACTATTTTAAAGCTTAACGGGTAAAACCCCCAAAAAATCCATTTCAAAATCATGATTAAAAGGTGTTTTTGAAGATATAATCAATGGAAAACACTGAGATTAAGAGTTTAGAAGTTACCCACACAAAATCCGATGAAGAAACCCTAAAAAATCACCTTTTCTGAAGCTCGGAGGTCCAAAAATGGAGAAACAATCACGAAATTGACGAATTTATACTATTCTGTGAACAGTACCTCTCGATCGCGAACCCCATCTCACGATCGCGAGGATCAACGTTGACCTTCCATTAAGTTGGTCATCGCGGTCGCGTAGCTGGGCCTCGCGATCGCGATGAGTCAACCCGACCCAGTTTACCGATTAACCCATCGTGATTGCGGCACCACCACCACGCGATCGAGATGAAGACTTTCATTGAGGCCAGTGATCGCGACACGTGTCCATACAATTGCGATGAAGGGCCTGATGGACTAGAAAATGTTGTACCATTAGATTTTTCAAGTGTTGAAATGTCTTCGAACGGACCCTCGGGATTTGTTCGGGACCCCACAGTAACAAACCATATATGCTACCAGGCTATTTTCGACGTTCTGGACTCAATGAAAATGTTGAATTTTTTTTAAAAAAGATTGTTTTAAAAAATTAACCCCTGGGACCCCTTTTACACTATTTTCCAAACGAAAGGTCGAAAAGAGATATAAAGGTCCCGAACCCAAACCAACCACGCTACTAACCCAAATTCAACATTCCAGATCTGTTGGCGCAGTCCAAATCGTCATTCGAGACTCGAAACAAGAAATGTTAACCGAAGTCAACTATTGACTTATAAAGCCTCAAAACAACTTCAAACTCGCTCAAATCACTCCCGATCGCATCGGGAACCATGCCAACCATCCCCACACCCCAAAACCAACATGTAGAAACTACGAGGAAGGACAAAATGGTCAAAATAAGAAAAGGCAAGTTTTCATCAAACAGGTCTTTACACGCCATCTCTACCACCACTATCAATCACTACCATCGCTACCGTCTATTACTACTAACAACCATCTCCACCATCACAACTAACAACATCTCTAACTACCACCAACATATCGTCAACCATCATGCATACATTTTTCAACTACCACGATCAACACCTCCAACTACTAATATCAACCAACTTCACATTACAATCACCACCATCGCCACCAATCGCCACCATCATGACAGTTACTACAATACCAACCATCTATATCATCACAACTATCACCGCCAACATTACTAGTCACTAATATCAATCATTACCACCATCACCACCATTACAAACCATCCCCACTATCACTAACAAACATAAATGTTTCTTTTTTTTTAATCAAATAATAATTTTACTGTATTAAATTAAATACTTTTCTAATATATGATTAATTTTTTATTTGAATTATATTTTTATTATATTTACAAATAAATAAATTTTGCACATTCAGATGTTGAAAAAACAAACAGTCTTAATTATTCAGTTTTCAGATCTAGAGACAACATCTTAATCAATCAGATGCGTATTCAGATTCAGACGTCTGAATTTGAATAAAAACAAATACAGCCTAAGTAAAATAAAACGGGGGAGTAAATTCTTTCGATTTCATCGAAAACCGTCTTTCTAACTATAATGGTAGAAGTAAAATCTGTACCATTCTTAGACCTCATGAGATTACATTAATATGTTATTATTGTTATTGTTACTGTAATATAAATAATATAGATAAGCAATATTACGAGTGGATAGGAGTTAGCCTGTTCCCGACTGGTTTATCATTTTTAAATCAAATTACTACTACATTTCATAATTTGACGAAAATGAATTTATAGAATGTATGTTCATACCGTTTCATTTACAAATATTAAAGGAATTACTATAACCTAGCCTTAAGGAGTTGTTTGGTCGAAAGAATTTAGTAGGTTATCTTGATATAAAATTTGAAATTAAATATATTAACTCTTAGATTTAGCGGAAACCGTCTCTAATCCACAAAAGTAGAGTTGACGTCTTCTTACATGTCATCATTCTCAAACTCCATAAAATCATATTGATATGTTGTTGTTGTTGTCGTGATAATTAATATAGATAAAAAATATTACAAGTGAATAGGAGTTCACGTGGTCTTCACTAATTCACTGCATTTTAAAATCAAATTACTTTTCATAATTTGTCGAAAAGTAATTTCTAGAATGTTCGCTTATACGGTTTCATTTACAAATATTAATGGAACTATTAAAAGCTTTTGACGATTAAAAAATTTCTTCCTAGCCTTAGGAATCGTTTAGTTGGAAAAAATAAGTAGATTATCTCGATATGGAATTTGAAATTAAATATATTATGCATCTAGTTGCAAGTATAGTTAAAACCGAGATGAAAATTATATTACAATCATAAAATTATCCATTTCATATGGAAGACAAAGCAAATAATTTGAATTACAATCCTAATATTTTGAACCAAACAACGCAATTGATTATTAATCTTCCTTTCTACGTTCACTCTTATTTATCAAATTACTATTCCATTTCATATTTTGTCACATTCATTATTATTTTTTTTTTTTTATCAAACTACTATTACATTTCATACTTTGTCGAAAAGGAGTTACTGTGCTCCCGAGTCCCGACTAGTTCACTGTCTGATTATTATGACACTAATAAACATGCCGCGCTTTGCGTGGTTCATTAAAAAAGAATAATTTTTTTTTTATGCATATAATCAAGAAGAAAATAAATAAACAAAATATCAAGGAAATTTTACCATTAAATAAATATGTGAATATATGTATGTGTATATAATCGACTATCTAATTCCTTAATCAACAATTATATATTTAAGATACATGTATTTCATTTTCATTATACAATACAAATTTTTCTTAATTCAAACAAAAGAAAGGAAAAGTTATATTTTTATCCGCGGATCACACTTCCATTATTACACACCTCCTCCTATTGTTTTTCATTCGCAGTGTTTTGTTCCTTAATTCCATCATCTTTTATTTTGTTATTTTTTTCTTTTTCTTACTCTATTTTGTTCTTCTCTATCTCATCTCCTTTTCACATATTATAATTGTATTAAGTCATATAGGCAAAGCTTGTCTATAATTACTTTCACCAAGGTTTTTTTTTCCACTCCTTGAATTCTTCATAAGCAAATCTCTTAAAAAGAATATCACAGTTATACTTTTTTCACTACTCATTTGACTTTTGGATTCTCAAAATAAATTAAGTAAAGGAAAAAAAAAAAGAGAAGTGAGCAATGAAAATATTATTTGGGGTTATGGAGAAAATATTATTTGGGGTTATGGACTTACATATGTAGGGGTGTTTACTGTCGGTTTTGGTCGGTTATTGATCAAAACCAAACCAACTTAGTCGATTTTTAAATTTCTAAAACCAAATCAAACCAAACAAAAAAATAACCATCGGTTTGGTTTGGCTTTTTTTGTTATAACTAGCTAATGATAAAAGTTGAAATTTTAAATAAACAAATCCAATTCAATATATGAGATTTCAACCGAGTGTTGTACCTCAACCTTTAAAGTAAGCTAACAACTCTGTTGGAAAAGCTTCCCTTCTCACCTCAACCCTTCATTGTTATACTTAGGCAAAGCCACAAACAACGACTTAAATTGACAGTATAATATAGGAACACTTCCCAAAAAAAGTATTCAGAAACTACATATAAGAAAATGCTATAATAAACCACCCAAAAGGTGAACAGATAAATTTCTTACTCAATAGCACCAAAAGAAAGTTCACAACTAGTGATTATCTATAATATAATGAAACTCAACTGTGGATTTTCATACACAACTAGATATTAGTTTTACAGTATCATTTGTCATTCAAAGTGTGAAAATCATTCAAAATTTCAGACTACAACATTTTAGGTTTTTAGCTACCCCTGTAAAGTGTGGCCTAAACTAGCAAAAAAGTGTGGCCTTTGATCAAAGGCGACACTTTTTGACTTTAGGCAACATTTTTTCGGGGGTGGGATAAAGAGGCGTAAACTTTGACTTTAGGCCACGCTTTTGAAGCGTTGCCTTATGATCATAAGGTACTGCCACTGAAAGTGTTATGGCTAAAGTTAAGGTCATGAATAAAATTTAAAATGTAACAAAATATTTATATTTTATTTATGAATAATATATATATATATATTATAAGTTGTCGGTTCGGTTTGGTTATATTGTCGTTTTTTTTAGAATAAAACCAAAACCAAACCAAATAAGTATTGATTTTTAAAATTTAAAATCAAACCAAACCAAATATCAATTTTTTTAATCGATTTGGTTTGGTTCGCGGTTCGGTTTGGTTTTTAACCAAATCATGAACACCCCTACATATGACTAATGAAATTATTAAGAATAGGAGTTATGAAGATGAGAGTGTGTGAGTTAAGGTCATAAGATTAATGAATATTATTAGAATATAAGTTATGAAAATGAAGTGGTGTGAGTTATGGAAATGACATTTTAAATTAAAAACTTAAGAAAAATAAAAAATACTTTGAAGTGGAGACTATTGTGTTATTATTATATGGTGAAATAGAGAGAGAAATGCCAAAAAATTAAGAAAAAAGATATATGCGATTGGAGGTCATAGAGAGATGCCACATGTATCACCTTGTCTATGTTTCTCCGTAGCATAAAATTTTACGTTTTAAGAGGGTTTATTTATAAATATCAATTGAGTGACGGAATAATATGTCGAACATACATTGATGATGTAGATAAATTAAACTCGAAATGAAGTTAGTTTCACCATGATTTAAAATAGAATTGTTATATCAATTGCAGCCATATATATAAGCACAATCAAATCTACTTTAATTGTTAAATTCTACAAAAAAGTCTACATCATTGTTAATTATCCTGCGCTCATTAAATGTGAAATGGAAAATAAAGAGCCAAATAGATTCCAAAAATATCACAAGAGTAGTCGTAACTTCAATTTATATTAATACCAAATGGATCAAAAGATCAGATGGACTAAAGAAAAATTTATTCCACCCAAATATTTTGATATTTCTGCTTTTAAACATCTATTGTTGAAATGTGTTTGTTTTTTTTTTCCTTTTGTTGTTGATGAAGTGCCAATATAACTATAATGGAGCACATCTCTTTAGATTTTACTACAGTATTTTAAAAGGCAGTTTTGGAACTCGCCTCAAGGAGAGGCACTGGCAAAACACCTCGGGCTCATGTGTGAGGCTTAATTTTATGAGGCTTATGCCCTAAGCGCCCGACTGTACGCCTTAAACATGTCCAACGGCCAATTCTCGGGGCTCGTTTTATAGTCTTACACAAATTGTGTCAAATTCCTTATTCAACACTGTTGATCCTCATAATTTCTTTAATAAATGAATGATGCTTAGTAATTTTTTTCATCTATAAAAGTTAGAAAATTGAGTGTAACTCAAACAACAATTCATATATAGCTTATTTACTATTTGTGAACGTCGGGTCATTGGTTTGTATGTGTTTGTCCTATGTCTCAAAATTATCATATTTTATTATTTTGTTATTTGAACCTATTTTATTTTTATTTATGAAGAGTGATGTTTTAATTATAATACTTAATACTTTATTGATTATTCCGTTTAGGGAGGTAAATTGCATAGTATGATAGTCATATATTTTAAGAAATTGTGATTCTTTTGTTATTTGAAAGTTAAGATGTTAAAGTTGATTTGCATCTCATAATAGTTTTTATATAATTGCATTATTTCTGCTTGTAAAATGATGTTAGAAGTTTTGTTTTCTATGAGTTCGTTTAATCATATTATAATTTTTTTAAAATTATTAATGTATTTTTCATAATTTTTGTGTTATTATACTACTTTTATTATATTAAAAATTAAAAATTAAAGATCCATGGGCTTACGCCTTGCCTTTTAAAACACTGTTTTACTATTATATGGGATTTAAATTGAAGCTAAAATAATTCTTTAGAGAGAATTAAGAGGTAATTAATATAAAGTGACACACCACTTGAAATTTTTTCGTGACACACCAATTGAAATTTTTTCGTTTCACATTCCTTTAATTTGACATTCTTAAATACACTTTTCTGGTCCACATATAGATAATGAACTTTTTAAATGTTATTTATTAAAAATAAAAGTTATAGGGGATGGCACTAAAAGAGAATCGGGCATAAGTTTTAATTATAATAAACTCATTAATCATTTGGCAGGGGTTATAGCAGTGAAGAGTTGTGATTTTTGAGTCATAGAGTTAATATTAGTTAGCTTTATTTGGAGCACTAAGAAAGAACCGGATAGAGGTTTTAATCATAATATACTCATTCATCATTTGGCAGGGGGTTATAGAAATGAAGAGTTATGATTTGTAAGTTATAGAGATGGACTATATAATGACATGTGGTGAAAGAAGAAAATCCAACCATAAGGAGCAGGAAAATTTCTTGGATGCTACTTGACAATAAATTTAAAGATGATCATCAAATTATTAACAATCTATTTGTGGTAATATTATCCTCTCAATTTGTTTACATTTTTCCTCCTTGTGTCATTTTTCTTTCATTATTATTCAACCTCAGCCCTCCAAATAAAGCTAATTAATATAGTTATTTTCTATAATGACTTAAATAGGGAGAAGAGGAAAAGAACCAAAATATTTAAAATTCTTGACATTTTAAAATTAGAAAAAGTCGAAAAAAGAAGAAAAAAGATTTTCAGATTCTTCTACTCAACATTTTTATCTTTAAAATTTCTCCAAATCAATGTTTTTATCTTTACATCATTAGATCATTACTTGTATTTAAAAATCATAATGTCAAACTCTTCTTTCTGCAAAAGTCTATCCTTTTAACAATAGCAAATAATAAAATAACTAAAAAATAAATTCATTTTCAACATTCATCAACGACGTGTCTTTATTTTACACTTGTTTTAAATGTTAGGCAAATCATCATTTCTTGTTAAAAAATTAAGTTTTGCCTATATTTTTGAGTCAGTAAACTTCAAAACAATTTTTGAAGTTACTCCGTGTCAATCACTAATCATATACTTGAACAAAGCTCATCTAAGAAAATTATACATCATAAAGGAACTTGAAACAAATAGGAGTAGGATTCGTTTTTTATGAATTTAGAGACCGAGTGCATAAAATTACCTTAGAAGAAATATATTTAATATTGAAGTAAATCCATCGTATGTATCAAGCTCCTCGATACGGATAAAATAGCATAAATTTTTTTAGCAAATATTGAGCAAGAAAAAATTATGAAATGCAAAAATATGAACTTTTCAACCAAAAAAAATGAGAAATCTTAGCCTATAAAGAAAGAAATTCATTTCAATTTATTGAGAATAGAACACATATAAGTAAATTTAATCAAGATAAAATATTCACCAAAATATGAATCTCATTAGATAAATTGCTACTATTCAAAGAATAAAAAACTAAAATACCTGGAACTCAAGTTGGAGCATTTCCTATGCACAACTACTAAAACTAAAAAGGTTGATCCATATATGCATAATTCGGTAGTGTGAGACATATATAGGCTAGTTTGTCTTTTTATCTCCCAATTTTTAGCATATTATTACTACACATTAATAAAAATAATTAAGATTAAAGATTGGAGGTGAAAGAATACATGAATACATTTTGAAATCTCTAATAAAGAAGGCAATTATAGTGGGAGGTGAAAAGTTGATGAATTGAAAAAATATTTTTTGAATTATAAAAACATAAAATAAATAGATAAATGAAGAATAACTTGTCAAAAAATTAAAAAAAAAAAGATAAATAGGAATAGAAGTCATAGAGAGGTGTTACATCCCCTTGTCTATGTTCCTCCTTTATATATAGATATTGATTGATTGATTTCATAATTTATCGAAAAGTAATTTAATTTCTAGAACATTTGTTCATTCGAGTTCATTTACAAATATTAAAGGAACTACTGAAAGCCTCTAATGATCAAAAAGTTTCTTCCTATCCTTGGGAGTCGTTTAGTTGGAAGGATATTTTGCATTTAGTTAAGGGGTATAATAGTTAAAATCAGGATAAATTTCTTATTACGGTTACAAGATTATGTATCTCATACAAAAGCTAAAATAAATAATCATACTTAATTTCAAATTATAATCATGATTTGAACCAAATAAGGTGGATTAAGTCTTTCTTTCCACATTCACTGTTTTATCAAATTACTATCACATTCCATAATTTGTCAAAAGAATGTTTGTTCATACTGTTTCATTTACAAATATTAGAAAAACTATTAAAAGCCGATCAAAAAGTTTCTTTTTACGCTTAGGAGTCGTTTGTTGGAAGGATTAAATGGGTTATCTCGATGAAAATTTTGCAGTTTAATATATCCCACATTTAGTGGAGGATATAGCTAAAATCAAGATAAGTTTTGTATCACAATCATAAGATTATCTATCTCATATAGAAGGTTATAGTTCCAAATTATAATCCTAATTTTGAATTAGTAGATTTAGTAATTCTTTCCCCATTCCCTGTTTCTTTTTAAAATCAAATCTTTAGGTATTAATGTTAATGATGAATATAAAAAATCATAAAATTTATCTTAAATCTTAATTACCCTTCTTAACTTGAGTATTTATTATTCTTTATTCCTCAACCAGTCTCACGTGGTGGAGGTAAGAATCACACATTGCCACATGAATTCTTTTATTCATGTGCCTTTTTGATAAATAAAATTAAATATTCAGAAAGACATTTCTGGATCGACTTGTTTCATTTTGTTCAATCTACAAAGAAAATAAAAAGATCTTTATTATTGGCCTTACTTTAGTAGTAAAACTAACTCAAATTGAATACATAGATATTGAAGTTTAAATGGGTTGGACTATGATATATTTATGGGTTATCTACAAAAGCCCCCTTAACTTTAAAGTAATTATAAAATATTTCAGGGTCTGAAAACTCGCATGTATCTTAGGATACACAGGTCAAGCCGCATTTATTCGGGATTGTGTATCTGAAATAATTTTAAGTTTTATGTACCTAAAATAATTTTAGCTGTGTGTATTTTAGTATTTTAAGTCCTATGTAACTTAAATAAATATTTAAGGCTCTGTGTATCTTGAAAATTTTAAGGCATGTGTATCTTAATATTTTTAATAGAGTATGTTAAATATTTTAATGCCTATGAATTTAAGTTTTAAATTTATGTATCTTGAATAAAAATAGAAGATACACAGTCGTAGATACATCGTCAAAAATCAATAAGATACATAAGCAAAGATACACCGTCGACCGCCCCCATAACACCAGCAACCACCATCATCACCATTGCAACACCCCACACCTCCACCTCCTCTGTTACACCGTCCAGCGAACCACCTTCACCTTCGTAACACCCCACGCCATCAGATCTGTCCACCACCCATCCTCCCTCTTCGTTCTCACCACTCCTGGTGAGCTATTGTACTTCTGATGAACTAAATGAAGCCACTTCTCACTACCGCAACACCCCATGCCGCCATATCTGTCCACCACCCATTCTCCCTCTCCGTTCTCACCACTTCCGGCAAACAAAACGAACCCGACAAGCCACCACTCATTGCAGCAACACCCCACGCCACCAGATCTGTCCACCACTCATTTGTCCTCTCTGTTTTCACTAAGGGTGTTCACTGTTTGGTTAAAAACCAAATCGAACCGCGAACCAAATCAAACCGATTAAAAATACCGATAATTGATTTGGTTTGGTTTGGTTTTAAATTTTAAAAACCGATATTTATTTGGTTTGGATTTGATTTTACTCTGAAAAACCAACGAAATAATTAAACCGAATCAATAAATTATAGTATGTATATATTATAATTATTTATATATTATTCATAAATAAAATATAAATATTTTGTTATGTTTTAAATTTTAATCATGAACTTAACTTTAGCCGTAACACTTCCAGTCATATGTTTTCATCTAGTTGACAGTACCTTATGAGATTTTGATAATTTTCGCACTTAAAATGACAAATGATACTAGTTGTGAAACTAATATCTTGTTGGATATAGGAATCCACAGTTTAGTTTCATTAGACTATAGATAATCACTAGTTTGAACTTCATTTTTGGTCCTATTGACAGAGAAATTTTTGACAGAGAAATTTATCTGTTCACCTTTTGGGCGGTTTATTATACCATTTTATTATATGTAGTTTCTAAATATTTGTTTTTAGGGAAGTGTTCATACGGTGTACTATTAATTTAAGCTGTTGTTTGTGGCTTTGCCTAAGTATAACAGTGAAGGACTGAGGTGAGAAGGAAAGCTTTTCCAACAGAATTGTTAGCTTACTTTCAAGGTTGAGGCACAACACTAGGCTGAAATCTTATATGTTGAATTAAATTTGTTTATTTACAATTTCAACTTTTGTCATTAGCTAGTTACAAATCAAAAAAATTGTACCAGACCGACAAGAACCAAACCGACGGTTATTTTTTTGTTTGATTTGGTTTAGTTTTAGACATTTAAAAACCGACTAAGTTAGTTTAGTTTTGGTTTTGATCAATAACCGACTCAAATCGACCATGAACACCCCTAGTTTTCACCATTTTTGGCGAGCTATTGTAGCTGCGGCAAACAAAACTAAACCGACAAACACCACCCAACGATGCTACTGTCTCTTCTCTCTCAGATCTGTTTCGCCGAAGAAGAAAAGGGTAGGGGTGGCAAAATCAAACCCAGCCCGCTCAATTCGCCCAACCTGTTCAAGTTTGCGTTGATTATTGACCCGCTCATTTATTAGCTCAACCCATTTTAACCCATTAAAAATTGGGTTGATATGTAACCCGAATTGATTTTTGAAAAATCTTGTTAAAATATTTTAAAAAGACTTTTTTTATTTGATATATTATGTATAGTCATAATAAAGAAAAAAATAATTTTATTCGTTACTAAAAATTTATAAAAGCACACATTGTTAATTAATAAAGTAATATAAGACAAGAAAATAGAGATAAGAGAGGAGAATATTCTCATTTCTTTCAAGTATCAAAGTGTATACAAACATTTCAAGTGTCTACAATGTGATTCTCAATACCTCTATTTATAGGGTTACATTGAGGAATATAAAAGGATGTCATAAACATGACATTAAACCTTGATCAACAAAGGAGAAAAATATGGAGGTTAGGAAGTTCAATGGAGAGGTAGTGGAGGTATGACTATTACTCCACATAATGGTGGGAATTATACCTAAGAGTTATGGTCATCCATAATTATATAAATAATAATAATACTTACAACACTCCCCCTTGAATGACTATTAAGATAATGCGCCTCGTTAAAATCTTACTAGGAAAAAAGTCTTGTGGAAAAAAAAATCCCAGTGAAGAAAAAAGAGTACATATATCTTGTGATATGCATTGTTTGCTGCCTCCTTAAAAACCTTGCCAGGAAAATTCATTGGGACAAAACCTAGGCCAAGGGAAAAAAAGTACAACGCGTATTTTACTCCCCCTGATGTAAACATCATTTCATTTCTCGGAGATGACGCATCCCAATCTTGAATACCAGCTCTTCAAATATTGATATTGACAGTGTCTTTGTGATCAAATCACATTTATGAAGATGTTGCATTCTTGAACGCATCCTGATATATCATTTTCCTATTTCTAGGATATGTTGAGTCCTTGAGCTCATCCAAATATATTCTTGATCACTTTATTTTTGACCTCGTCGTCCCAAGAAAATTGTTCATTCAACTTGTTCGTAGCAATAATCAAGTTGCGGACACTTTCATTTGTGTGATAATAAAATTGTCTATCTTGTAAAATAACTTGATATAACAATATTTCCATATGTAAACAAATAACTTCCGTGTGATCTGACTTTATGTAGATCAAATAACCTTCCTGCATTTGCATAACTAACAATCTTTCGGCAATATTGGTTAGAAATAATAAATTCATATCAACGTTTGATTTCACCCAAATATCTTCACATAAAAGTGAAATTATATCTTGCCTGCACATTAATAAAAATATTATTTCACTTGTAAAAATAGCAGGATACATAAGTGCACCAATTGCAATAAGACATGATATTTTGTAATCATTTTTATGATATCGAAATTGATCTAGCGAACTCACAACCATTGGGGTATTCAATGAATTGAATCACCTTATAACCTTTTTAAATCCTTTAAGGATTTTCATATAATCTTTACCGTCTAGTTAGACATCATATTTATTTATTATACGAATTCAAGTTTTTTATCTATTGTCAGATTGAAAGAAACCTCATTGCATCCACCATAGGAGAATACGTCTCCATAGAATAATGCCAGGATTTTTGCGAATAACCTTTATGCCTCAAGGCACAAGTCGTACTTTATATCTTACGATTTTACTTTTCGAACAATCACCTATTTGTACTCCATTGGCATTATACCTTAGTCTATGGACGAATTTCAAAAATCACTTTTCAAGTGAAATAAAATATACTCGAAATTACGTATTTTATCTGTCCACACTATTTGACTGATTTAAATTCAAGATCCTAGTTATCATTTATAATGGTGAGCTCTGCATTATACCAAAAATAACATCGACGGTTATTTAATATCAGTTCCAATACGACATAACTTATCGAGATCTCTTCATTTTTTTCATCATTTTCAGGTACTTGAACCTTTGCCAACGTTTTATGAAGAGTTATGCCATAGTGCTTTTCAAAGCACTTGCCTCATTATCATGATCATCTTTATCATTTGCTCCTCTCCTTCTTCAAGGAGTTTTTCTATTTGAAATCGATTGGTCTATCACGCTTTATGTATGTCATAGACTCTGTCCTTCAAGGACTTCTCATTGGAGCATTTACAGCTGAATTATAACATTAGGTCAGTAAATACATCTGGCAACTGTTTGCAATATTTTGCAAATGAATTATCTCTTGAACTTCAAGTTCACACTTTTTGCGAGGATCTAGATAATTCATTCCACTCATTTCAACTGTTAATCATATCTCTCCCTAATGTTAGAAAATCTAACATTTATCTCAACCTCATTTTGATGGTCCATCCTTGTGCGTGGTGGAGCAATTAAGTCATATAACGCACATTCAAATATTTTAGATAGTAATTATTTGGTTCCTGACCTTGAACCAGCCATATAGGGGAGCCTTGTTCGCTTGGAGCATACAAATGTTGCTACATTTTAAATGAACACGTCTTATATCGAATTTTTGTTTTTCGGAGATTTGTTCTCATAACCAATGGTTCAGCTATAGTTGAATGCACACAATTTCTGCTAAACCAACCAGCATTATCAACTATTATAGTTTGGAACCATGCTCTCAATTTAACAATTTGAGCAAACAACCTTGCAAAAATTAAATTGTAAGTTGATAGCAAAGCGTATGTGACCAACCGTAGATGCATCTCATTTCATAGTAAACGGTCCACATGGCATGTGAAGGGGCCCATATTCACCTTGTTATACGTTCCCAAAATTTAGGGATACAATCCCAACCTAGCCGATATAATATTTTATCGTGAGAACAAGCAACATAAGAGAATTCTTTAAGAATTTTTTATTTCTTCAATGTATAACCACATGAATTATCAATTATTTTTGCATCACATTTGAACCGGGATGGCCAACTGATCATGCCAACTTATATACTTTCTGTAAACTTTTGAGTTTACTATCGCATGTGATTCTATCACTATGCACCCATATTTATGTCAACAAATAGGAGAAAAACGGAAAGCCTTTCACATAAATATTTATAACCCGTTTCGATTGTAGTAATATGAAGATATAAAATCTTTCCATAATTTATAGTATCAAAATAATAATTATTATTTTTCTTGTCAATTTTCTTGAAACTTAAAAAGTTTCTTTTGGAGACTTACTACAATCCCAATATCATGAACAATTTCATTCCTTCGTGTAGTAACACATTAGCTTTTTCTCAAAGCTATCAAATACTTGTGTACTACCTCATATTCCAAAACATCGCATCTGTGGTGAACATCTCCTTTAAGGAGAAAATTACATGTACCCAACCAATGACAAATTTGTGTAGCCACACAATAACATTCATTTTTGGTCAGAGTTACAACCTTTATATGAAAGAATTATTTCTTTCCTTTGTCATTCGATAGTTCATAATAAAATATATCATACCATATTTGACAAGAATTATTTCTTGCTTTTACCGTTTGATAATCAAAGACTCAAACCTCCCGTAGAGGTGAGTTGTGGTATTTATCCAACCATAATCACATTCTTATTCACAACTTTTATCACATATTGACACATTCATTTTCAAGAATGGCCTAGCATTTGTGATGCTTATCACAAGTCATATTCTCTTCAAGGAATAGACTAATTGTACCCACTTCATAAATTTTATTATAGTCTCAATGTCATGTCTTGATATTTATCATATTACATGACCCACCTCAACATCACTTTAAAAGATTAAATGTACCACCACTTTATATTCTTTTGATGGAGGACTTTTAACATTTATCAAATTAGGTCGCATGACAACCGCGTGCCCAATGTATACCTTTTATACCAAATTGATGGTAAACATAACATTCACTTTTGAAGGACCATTTTAACAATCCATGATGTTCTTTATTTTTACCATAATGATGACTGTTATAATTTTTCTTTCTTCACGCCTACATATATAAAATCACTTGTCTTCTTTCAGACTTTTTATGCACTGCTACCACATTCACATCAAAGAATAGAACAAATCAATGTGGCAAATTTCAAGACTTTTCATCAAAGTCCATAATTTATTTTTACTCAATATCATCAATATAGTGCATTAGGACTACAATCCAATGTTGTCTTACCAATATAAAGGTATTTTAGGCGATAATCCATTGGGACTCAAACCCAATACTTTATCATCATGGTACATCGGGACTCTAACCCGATGTCTTACCTTCTTGATACGATGGGATTTGAATCTACCATTTTGCCCCAAACCAGTGGCATAATAATATATCAAATTGCACCATAAAATCTAATACGGTGTTCAGGATAAACCACCCAACAACAAAAACACATTAGCATAAAGTAGCGCCATTTCCTTCTGGTTGGTTAAATTCCCATAAGCAAAATAAAAGAGGAACAAAAAAGCTGGAGAGAATGTTCTCCACAAATTCCAATAATAACGTATTCTTCTGTTTTATAGATACAATAATTTAGGGCAGCGCATTAGGACAGGTGATCTAATACAGTTCTACTCATTTTCCATTGCCATATATAATTTTATTATATAATTACATCTCCATATTTATTTATAATGGCAAAAAAAGACTTACCAAGAATTTACTTTTATTGAACCTCCTTTCTGCAAGCAACTAGTTAGCAATCATCAATTAAATAGGTTAGTCACTAAATACATGTGAGAATAATCCAAATAAGTACCATCATTAATAAGCTTTCAAACTAAGGTGACTACTCAACCAAATGCTTGTGGTGGTAGCACATAGCACTGAATAAAAGCACCCATTAATATGTTATGGCAGTGAATAATTAGAAATTGAAATTACTCTAATGGTACATATTACCCCGTCCGTGTAAAACACTTACTGCTGATTGGCCTTCTTTGCTCAATGTAAATTTGGCATTTAACCATTTGTGTCATCGATACCTCCGTTTTAATTTATGAGTTTCGTGCTGATAACGTGTTAAATAATAAAGTAATATAAGACAAGAAAATAGAGATAAGAGAGGAGAATATTCTCATTTCTTCCGAGTATCAGAGTGTATACAAACATTTTAAGTGTCTACAATGTGATTCTCAATACCTCTATTTATAGGGTTACATTGAGGAATATAAAAGGATGTCATAAACATGACATTAAAACTTGATCAATGAGGGGGAAGAATATGGTTAGGAAGATCAATGGAGAGGTAGTGGAGGTGTGGCTATTACTCCACATAATGATGGAAATTTGTAATGACCTTCCCGGTCATTTCCCTCATTTTCGTGCGTTCTCGGTGTTTAGAGCTTTTCTATAACTGCCCCAAGTTATTTATGACTTGCTGGGACTGACAGTTCGGTTCCCGGGCAGTTCGTTTGAGAATATTATTTAGATCGAGCACGTTGCAAAATGTTAAATTAAATTAGAATTTGGTAAAATAACATAGTTAATTACCTTTCAAAAATGTTTGTGATATTTATAAAATTCTTTAGTTATAATATATCTAGATTATGTGATAATAGTTTTATAACCTATTAATAATTTAAGCGGAGATAGGGAATTTAAGTATGTTAAAATAATATTGTTATTTTATAGAGGTTTTGTTTAAAATAATTTTCTACTCATGATGGTATATTTAAAATATTATATTTATTTTACTACGAGCCTATGCAGTATCCGAATATTTATATACGGAGATTAAAAAAAAGGATAAGACCATGTGCATGTAATATTAATTAGTATTGGACTACAAGATTGCTTTCTTTTTGGGACTTTGTACGTGTAGTATACATATATATATATACTATAATATTACTCCCTTTTCTTATTTTGTCTTCTTTAAGGAAAAAAACTACATATATTCCATCATTTTTTTTTTAAGTACTTTAAGCTCAACTTTAGGCATTTCTAGAGAGATTCAAGGTTAGGGGTTGGTATATTTGAGTTCGTGGACTTGTTCTCGTCATTTCTACGGTACGTTTTCTTATTTTTACGGTAGTTTTAGTTACGGTGGTTGTTGGAATTGGTGTTGATGTTTGAGCTAGATATTGAGCTCAAATTGAGCGGTGTTAGTTGTGACTATTGGTCATGGGGTGTTTTGGGACGCTGTGACGGTTTCGATTTTGCGATTCCGCAAGTGGGCCCCACATGGACCGTTCGGATATTTTTTCCGAACTAATGCAATATGGGTATCAAAATTCATGTTTTGACATGTAGTTTATTATTTTGCTAGAGTGGCAGAAATCTGAGGTCTCGCGGAAGGGAAAGACTCCTATTTAGCAAGCTTTGGCAGGCGTTTGGCGGCGTCCAGGTAGGCTAGGCTTACCATATACCTCGACTGAGTTTATTTATAGTATTTGCATACTATTATGCTAGTGATTGGGCAGGTAGTTGTGGATTGACATTGGCTTGCTATGATTAGGCCTTTTGGGCCGGTTAGGGCCTTGTTCGGACGTGTTTCGGGCCTGTTATCCTCGTGGTGTGCCAGATATTACTTTTACAGGGTTGGTTAATGTTGTACTATTGTTAGTAGGGTTTTGGAGAACCTTAGCCCAGACTTGGTTCCGGGAACCCATAGTGGACCCCGCTGCTCTTCACGGTCGATGTAGTTAGCTTTAAACATTGTTAGGCTTAGTTAAACCCCGAGATGATCTTTTAGGATAAAATTTGTATTAAATTACCCTAGTTATGCCCTTTTGACCTGTTTAGCCTTGTTAGTCCCTAATAGCACCATATTTGACCGGGGTCGGCTAGTTTGATTTAGAATGCGGACCTGCCTTGCCATGACTTAGAATGTATACCCAGACTTGTATATACATACTGTTTATGGTAGATAGCTGACCTGGAAGGATCCCGAGATTGACTTGTAGTACGTGGTGGGTTAGCTCCTTATTTATGTTTCGGGTTCGTTCTGGGGCCGGTATGTCCCTGTTTACTTGTGTTTGTGTGAATTCTGGCACTACTCTGTCACTTGGTTACTAATTATTATGAGTTCCGGTTCGAGTTCGGCCACTGATTCAGATATGATGGTTACTGATTATTATGAGTTTCGGTTTGAGTCCAACCACTGATTATTATGAGTTCCAGTTCGAGTCCGGCATCTGATTATTATGAGTTCCAGTTTGAGTCCGGCATCTAATTATTATGAGTTCCGATTCGAGTCCGACATCTGATTATTATGAGTTTCGGTTCGAGTTCGGCATCTGGTTATGATATGATTGGAGAGTTTTGGTACTCGGTACCGTGGTTACTAGATACTGATACAGCTTCGAGATACTGGTGACCATGCATTTACTTTTCTTGTGTGTCCCGCTGGTTTATGGGGGCCAGACTGGGTTATTGTTTTCTTTCGTGTGCCTATCGGGTTTATGGGGGCCCAGATAGGTTATGTTTGGCTTGTGTGTTTACTTACGCATTTATTTACTCGTTATTCTGTATCACATTTATTTTCTCCTGAGCATATCTCTACGCCTCGACAGTTACTTATGCACTTCTTATTTATACCCCAGACCTAGCATGCACCCTCGCATTTTAACTTGCTTATATTATATTGAGCTCAGTCGGCCGATGATGCCTACTGAGTACCCGTTGCCCCGATACTCATACTGCACTTCTGCATCTTTTTCTCTATGCAGATCTGGGCACTAGTCGAAGGTTTTGACGTGACGCTCTTCTCAGCACTGACTTCGGAGCAGGGTGAGCTTACTGACGGTCGAGGCAGATCCTACTCCATCTTTACTGTATAGTCTTTTGCTCTCGAGACTGTAGTACTTTTTGTATATATTTGGTTTTTGTCTTGTATTTTGTACATGTCTAGGAGTGACTCTTGTACCGACCTCACCAGGTCTTGGGAAGGGTTCTTGACTTTATATACTGTCCTCTTCCTTCTCAGTCTTGGCATATATACATATTCTGACTCTGTCTTTAGCATTATAGCATGTTTATAAATATGGTTACTTCTACTTCTTCTCTGTTTTATGAGATTTCGCCCGTTAGCCCGTTGCTTGTCGCTCCGGGCTAGGGTTTGGCTTACCTATTGGTGGGTTACGGTAGGCGCCATCATGACTCAAATATTGGGTCGTGACAAAATTACACCTAAAAGTTATGGTCATCCATAATTACATAAATAATAATAATATTTACAACACAAATAAAACAATTAAAACTTAGTAAAAAAAAAGTACACAACATAACAAACCTAAGCCCTTAATTAAGCCACATAACAACACTTTAAATAAATTGTTTCAGGTAGCAAAAATAGCATTATTTTATATGGTCCCCAACGATATTACTCAATACATTTTGAAAGAGGATCATGCCCCTTATTTCATGCCTATTATCAGTTACCACTTACCATTTTATGTGGGTCTGTTGGTCGGAGTTTGTGGATCTCCTCCTTTCTTCTTTCTTCCACCACCCAAAATCGTCTGCCACAGCTCTTTCTCTCTTCTCTCTTTCCTTCACTCTACTCTCATCTCTTTCTCTCGTTGGAATTTATGGGTTGTGAAGTTTGTGGGTCCGTTAATCAAAGTTTATGAGTCTTATTGGAGTTTGTGGGTCTGTTCATCGGAGTGGATGGTTGTGGAACTATGTGGTTGGCTGGACATAGGAGAAAAATGGGAAAGGAGTTGTTTGGTGGAGATGGTTGGTGGGTTGGCTGGAAAAGGGGATCACTGTAAAAATGCTTGTTGGTGGTCACCAGACAGAGTAAAATGGGAGGTGGTGGTGTGGGGTGTTGCAGCGGTAATGGGTGTATCTTTGCTTGCTTGTGGCAGTCAAAAAATATAATTATATTTGTTGACACCCAATTTTGGCTCTTCATATTTTAATACTATTTAAGCTTCTATATCTGAATAATGTGAAAATAAACTTTTTAAATTATTGTTAAAATATTTTTAGTAATTTGCTATCTCATTTAGCGAAATATTCTATAAACACTATTCTTATAAAGTTTTGGATATTCACATATATATATAATTTAGTACATGTTTTTGAAAATATTAAATCGATTTTGGCTATTTTAAATTCTCATTTTTTTTGCAAATAATTATCTTTCATAGTTATTCAGACCAGGAAGCTTAATTAATTAATTAGTAAGTCATTTTATTTTATGTTTAGAATGATCAATTTTATAAATAAACTAGTTTTTGCAATTAATTATTCTCAATGAGATCGATTGTGGCTATATTACATAACAACGGAAGGTTACCGTGGTCTAGGGGATAGATTCAGTCAGCGAAAGTTCCTCCAACTCAATCAATATCAACAAGAACAATTGAAATCTTAAAATAAATCAAAATTGAGCAAGAATATGTGACAATCCTAGTCCCAAAATACTAGCCAATCCATGTGTGCCACATAAACATCACATGGATTGCGCTTTCATATACTCATCTTGGCCATTAAATCTCTTTCAATTCAATGGTCAATATTAAATCAACTTCTTTTTTTTTTCTCTCTTTATATATATTCTTTTTTTACCATAATTAATCTTAACCGTCCGATCTTATGATTGGACGGATCAAAAATGGTCAAGGATTTCAACAATAAAAAAATGTGTATTCTCTTCCCAAACAATCAGAAATGTGTACCATCTCCCTTCCCCAAAACCATCGACCTTTCACTTTCCCTTTCCCAAAATACACCACTGCAAAACCCTAGCTCCCTTCGCCTCTCTACCTTCATCACCGAAGAGGCAAACATGGCGTCAACACCCTCTGCCAAGATTCGAGTTTTTCTTCCTTCTTCCCACTTCAATTTCGCCAAGCCAGAAGTCACAGAACTCAATTCGTGCAAACCTCGAACATCCTCCACAAGAATACACTTTCTATTCGTCTAGAATTCAAAATCGAGTCTCAAATCCGCGTTTGGAGTTCGTAAAAGGTGAGGTTGTTTTCAATTTTTGAATTCGACTTCCCCTCTTTTCTTTCTATTGTATTCTGAGAAATTTGGGTTTCAAATCCGAAATTTGAAATTTGGATTTGCCTATAAATACTCCATTTTTATTCTTCAAAGAGGGAGTTTTTTGGAAGGAGATTGGGGGGAAAAGATGAGAAAATCACACTTTCACACATTCAGAAATTTGTTTGTTTTCCCTCGATTTGAGTTTGAGTTTTGAAGCGGCGTTCAAGCTCTAGTTCATTATTTGTTTTATTTATGCATGTTAGGAATATATACTACTTTGTTTGAAATGATGCAAGTCAAATCCAAACTTGTGTTCCTTATTTGTATGATAAACACAACTTGTTATTGCTTTATCATTTGCATTTTTTTTCTATCGAGTCTTTGGTCGTACACACTTCACACACTGTGGTTCACGCGGGGGCTGTCTCACACTCCCCTAAACCTTCTTTGGATTCCTTAGTTTCAGAGTTGGTGCAATTAGGTTAGTGTGCCTTCTCGCAATTATTCAGTCCACTCTTAAACATCTAGGAAAAATTGAACTCTAGCAATAGGTCATGTTGCATACACCTTAGGCGGGACGGTTCGAGGTATCGTCTCCGCAATTAGGGAACCACTTTCTTGTCAGAAGGTTATGTACCTTTACGACATATTTTTTGTGAGAATTGATTCAGATAGTCTAGATATTTGATACTTATGAATTCAGAACAATTGGATTAACCTTCTTTTAATTCCGTTGATAGACGTGGAGTATTTTCAAAACTTCGCCTTCATCCGACACCGCTTTTTCAAGTCAATAGATGTGGAGTTATATCCAAACTCCACCAACTTTTGACATCCCTTTCTCAAATACAGAGTATTGCTAAAACTCTGCTTCAACGAACGTCTTTTTCAAAATCCATGAAAGTTGAGTGTTCTCAAAAAAGCTGTGCTTTCATTTGATATTTTTTCAAATCTACAGATTATTAAAACTTCACCTACGTCTGATATCTTTTTTATCCAAAAGGGCATGGAATGTCATCAAGCATTCTCCCAACATCTGATTCTTTCTTTCTACTCAACATACGTTGAGTATTGCACAAAACTCTGCACTTGTCTGACACCCTTCTTCATGACAATTGATGAGGAACATTATTCATCTCCACCAACGTTTAACTATTTCTTTCCATCCAACGAGCGTAAAGTATTGTCAAAACTCCTCTTACGCTCGATATATCTATTACAAGATGTTCATTTATCAATAATGAGACTTGAGATACTTTCTTTTTAAAAGCATCATTTTAGCTCACTCTTACCAATGAATACTGATTGTATGTCTTTGCCTCTCTCGGCCGCACTTGTTGGATATATTCCCTATTCAAGAAAATCCAAAATTATTCTGAATCCAAAACGTGTCAAAATCTAGATTCATCTGTATCAATATGTATGATGTAGGCCTACCTCTGGCAAAAAGAGGCTCCAAAATATAGGACGCGTCTACTTGACATTATCCGAGTGTGTTTGACTACCGGTATAAACTAACACTTTGTTTTTTTTTTTATTTTTCTCTATTCTTCTTCTTTATTCCCTGACAGAGGTTGATTGTGTTGATCGATAGAACTAGCCCACTTAAGCTATAACCCAAGGATGAACACTAATGGCGTCGACCCGACTAGAAGTGCTCCAATACTAGCCAACGTATCAGGAACTTTCAAAAGACAAGAGGATGCAGATAAGGACGAACATATTTTTTGCTTGGAGCAACAACTCGAGACGTTAAGAGGAGGACTACACCGAGGAAGGGACCCCACACATCCATCCACGACTACTCTACCGTGTCCTTCTCTTTTTCCATCACTAGGAACTCCAATACCTGAACATTACCCGTCAATGCAACTTCCCACTACCACTATTGACTTACCAAATCCATCATCCCCGTTCACACTTATCAACTCCTGAAAATTTCCTCATTGCACACCTCATCCCAATATCATTGCCTCTGCTGATAATCTTCAACAGACGAACAATGCTACCTTGCAAAAATGATATGTCCCCCATGTGTGCATGAATGAGACGCCCGCTTTCACCATACTTGCTAAAAGTAGGTTCCCGATGAATGCAAGTAAAGAAGAGGAAAATCATAAACAAGCTTCGTAATTTAAAGTTAGCGATGAAACATCTCCAGGAAACTAAAGGCAACGAGCGTTTGAACTATGAAGATCTATGTATTCATTCGGATATTGATTTGCCAGTCGGGTTCAAGCTACCTAAGTTTGACTTATTTGATGGGACCGGTGACCCTCATACTCATCTGAGAGTATATTGTGATAAATTAGTAGGGATTGGCAAAAATGAGAAGCTCATAATGAAGTTGTTCGTTAGAAGTCTATCTGGGGAGGCTCTCGCTTGGTACACTAAATAAGACCCTCGTCATTGGCATAAATGGAGTGACATGGCTAAAGACTTTATGAATCGCTTCAAGTTTAACACAGAAATCGCACCTGATCGACTTTCCCTTATTAGTATACAGAAGAAGCCTTCAGAGTCATTCCAGGAATATGCTAGATGATGGAGGTCTGAGGTGGGAAAAGTCCAACCACCAATGGATGAAAGTGAATTGACAAAGTATTTTATCCGTAGACAGGAAAGGGTCTACTTTAAAAGGATGATGTCCACGTTAGGACAAAATTTTGTCGATTGCGTCAAAATGGGAAATTTTATAAAAGAGGCGATTCAGTTTGGAAAGGTTAAGTCGACAAACAGCTCAAACAATTCTACTTGGTTAGAGTACATCGAAGGGGATAAGGTGGAGAATGAAGAAGAAGTATCTATTGTGATACCACACTACTCAATACCTGAATCCTTCCAATCATTTCAAAATCCTGATGACCAATTGATGCAAACATCGCATCATAAACCACATCATGGCTACAATGTCCAACCAAATTACCCTCAACCCCGTGCTTCCACATACCAAAATCTTCCACAACCATGTGTACTAATCCAAGTATCAGTTCACCAAAATCAAACACCTTTTGCACTAAGACAAAATCCAAAAAAAAAAAAGCGCAATCGAAACCCCAACCAATTTGTTGAACCATTAACACACCTATTTGAGAGATTGAGGGGCACAAATTTATTACAACCCGAGCTGGGAAATATTTCCAACCCATTATCGATATGGTTCGATGAAACCAAACGATGTGCTTTCCACTCTAGAGTTCAAGGGCATGACACTGAGGATTGTAATAGGTTAAGGCACAGAATTGAGCGTTTGATTAAGATAGGGCCAATTCGATAAGTCGTAGTGCAACCAAATTCAAACAATGATCCATCACCCAATCATGGAAACAAAGAAGTAAATATAACATGAGAGACCATCATCCACACCAAGCCGACAAGGCCCTTTTCATGAGGCGCTCAATGGAGAAGTGCCAGTTCCAGCAGAAATGGACAAAGATGAATTTCGAGTTGATCAACTCAGAAGCAGTCAGTAGATTTCGATACTCGAAGTCATTTCCTAAATATGATTCCCCTGTAAATGTCATGTAACAAAACTACGTTCTGACCTGATTTCTCATGGTGAGATACGTAGGCAACCCTCATCGAGTTCGGTGGTACTTAAGTAGAAATCGTCCCCCCTTTGTAATTGGAACTACGTGCGACCTAATTTCCCTCGGCGGGATACGTAGGCAGCCTACATAAGGCTCGGTCACTTTATAATATAAAATTCCATCATCTCCTAATGACAAGAGGAATTTAAACACGCCGAGATCTAGAAGACCCGACGCATTTCATCAAAGACGTCCTAAGATACGCAACAAAGAATCGTGACAAGGTCTCTCCGAGATACTGGGAAATTTTTTGGAGAACGCTCCAAAAATCAATTAAGAAAAGGTCCAAATTCAAGCTAAGGCTAGGGTGTTTTGACTCAGAGTCACCACTGTTGGTTTGTACCAAATAACAAAAATTATCGTGGATCTGCTATGAAGCATCAGTGACGAAAAAATTCTCCACAAACAGTGTTGGTCTGACTTCTTTACGACAACATCAAAGGATATACGTCGCAAAAAGACTTATGGGTCAACATGGAAGGTGCTCTCGTCGCTTAACACTGGGATTTCTCTACATATACTGTTAGATCGTACTACCAACCCAAACTTTTTCAGAATCACATTGACAATCAGCGCGCGATCGACGATACTCATTATATTGATCATAAAAGGTCAACTGGATATTCAGGATGTGCAAAAGAACCAAAAAAGAGGTCCAGAAAATAAGGAAAGACAATTTATTCCCATAATCCCAAAGTAGATTTTCG
The DNA here is from genome assembly GCA_031232105.1 of Capsicum rhomboideum. NCBI lineage: Eukaryota > Viridiplantae > Streptophyta > Magnoliopsida > Solanales > Solanaceae > Capsicum > Capsicum rhomboideum. The sequence continues at coordinate 16,431,271 of CP124712.1, forward strand.
AAGAATAGATACGCCCAAGAAGTATCCAAAGCTTGGATTACGACTAATACATCAATCGTGAAACGACGTCCAAATTGGCTAGTGATACAACCACGTAGTGTACCCTAAAAGAGTTCATATACGGAGGCACCCACAAGATAAGGAGACTGTTGAGGAGGCGCTCAAGAAATGTTAAGATTTTATGTAAGGAAGACTCGTGCATATACTGTAGCCTCTTACTTCTACCAAATTTGAGTCACCGAGACTACATATGAAAATAGCTTACACAACGCATTCACTACTCTCCCGCTCAAAACCATGCCACAAAAGAACCAACCCTGAGACATGAGTTTTGAAACTTGATCAACTCTAACAACTTACAAAAGGCATTAATCGAAGAAAGCAAGAGTTCGATGCTAATCATTAGCTGCAAGGGAAAACCAATCGAATGTTGAAAGCTCTTACATAAGAGACGTCGCTTCGACAAATGACCAAAACAAGCTTTTGGAGGCAAGCTCATCTTAATTATCTACTTTACCATTCTCCACCTGCCCACCCTTTTAACAAAATTTACTTTATACTCCTAAATTGGAACTACGTTTCGACCTGATTTCTATCCTAGGATACGTAGGCAGCTTGAGTTGGGCCCGGTCATATCAATAAAATATTCTTTTTACCCTTTCAAAGATCTCATTTATCATCTTAAGCCACATCGATAGCGTCACTGTGACGGAAGCCCGAGAGCAAAGATCAAGATAGAGAAAGTCTCCACTAGAAGATATGTCAGTGCGAGCATGACATTTGGAATCAAGAAACGTCATTACTCCATCTCCCAAATTGCAAACTTGCCAAACTTGCCAATTGCCAGAAGGTTGAAGGGAGAGATAGCAACTTGACCGAGTTCTTGATCAACACAAAAATCAACACCCTTCCCCAAACTAAGACTCTTTCTTTGAGCACAAAAATACGACAAAAGTTCAAACATCCTGGAATTCCAAAATATTGTCTCACCATCACGAGCTGAGCAGCCAGGTATCGTCAATTTATCCACAATTATTCCAAGACTCTAAAGAATTTTCTCAAATCTTGCAGGTCATGATAATGCTCAAGGAAGCACATATCAAATATCTCACATTAGGGATAACATAATTACAACACCCCATCAAAAACTCGGCACCGCTTCACTATCACAGGCCAAGGATGTCCACCCAGAATAATAGGATAGGAAAGTCTGCCCCGAACAATAGGACAGGGCAAGTCCACCCCGAACAATAGGACAGGGAAAGTCCGCCCCGAACAATAGGACAGGGATGTCCACCCAGAACAATAGGACAGGGATGTCCACCCAGAATAATAGGACAGGGAAGTCTGCCCCGAACAATAGGATAGGGTAAGTCCGCCCCGAACAATAGGACAGGGATGTCTACCCAGAATAATAGGACAGGAAAGTCTGCCCCGAACAATAGGACAGGGCAAGTCCGCCCCGAACAATAGGACATGGGATGTCCGCCCAAAACAATAGGACAGGGATGTCCTCCCAGAACAATAGGACAAGGAAGTTCGCCCCGAATAACAGGACAGGGTAAGTTCGCCCTGAACAATAAGACAGGGCAAGTCCGCCCCGAACAATAGGACAGGGAAAGTCTGCCTAGAACAATAGGACATACAACACAACTTTTCCTTCTCCAGCAAACTGCCTTGCCAGATGGAAGATTTTACATTTCCAACAATTGCCCCGCTGGTCAGAACTGTCTACATCACAAGACACGTCGCCAGTCAATACATCCAATACACTCACTCCACATGACAGAGACGTCAACATTTATTTGAATATCTACACTCTACCATTTACATTACTATTTTAATTTATAATTTTGAACCACAACAGGTATTTTGTCACCCCTTTTACCTGTTTTGAAGGACAACGCATTACAACGTGGAACTACCCTCTAAGCAGCAAACTGGGGCAAGCTAGCAGAATGTCAAGCATCTCTAGCTACGGCAAGGATTGATTCTCGAAACTCAACTCAACTCAACTCTTCGGATTTGATTATACATTTCCAAGCTCTTTTACATCCCAGTGTCATCACAACTCGACACTGGGCAATTTTAAAATTTCAAGATCATTTTTCTCCCAAAATACCCTCAGTTGAAATTGCTTTGGAAGCCTTTCTCCTTCTAAACTATCTTTTAGAACTACATCCGGCCTGATTCACGCCTCTTTCAGGGATATGTAGGTAGCTCAAATTTGAGCACGGCCGTACTCACTCAATTCGTGTCAAACTCATTTTATTTTTCTACCACAAAGGAAAACAGTGTCATCATAATTCAACACTGGGGCAAATTTTGAGAGTCCATCAAAATTTGTTGTATCTTCACCTTCCTGAACTACATATGACCTGTTTTCTCATGGAACACGAGATATATAGGCAACTTAGAATCAAGAGCTCGGCCATACCCCCACCAACCAACCCATTTCCCATTGAAACATCTTTTTGAACTACATATGACCTGATTTCTCGTGAAACTCGAGATATGTAGGCAACTCAGAAGCCGGAGCATGGTCATAACTTTCTAAAGGATTATGCCAATTCTTGTTCAAAAAGAAAAAGTGTGTCAATAGGCCAAAATTGGAATGTGTCAATATTTCTTTGTCCACGCCTTCTCTACTCTCATTCGTAGACAAAGAAAGGGGCAACTGTTGATACCCAACTTTGGCTCTTCATATTTTAATACTATTTAAGCTTCTATATCTGAATAATGTGAAAATAAACTTTTTAAATTATTGTTAAAATATTTTTAGTAATTTGCTATCTCTTTTAGCGAAATATTCTATAAACACTATTCTTATAAAGTTTTGAATATTACCACATATATATAACTTAGTACATGTTTTTGAAATTATTAAATCGATTTTGGCTATTTTAAATTCTCATTTTTTTTTGCAAATAAATATCTTTCATAATTATTCAGACCAGGAAGCTTAATTAATTAATTAGTAAGTCATTTTATTTTATGTTTAGAATGATCAATTTTATAAATAAATTAGTTTTTGCAATTAATTATTCTCAATGAGATCGATTGTGGCTATATTACATAACAAAGTGGCTACAATTGAAATCTTAAAATAAATCAAAATTGAGCAAGAATATGTGGCAATCCTAGTCCTAAAATACTAGCCAATCCATGTGTGCCACATAAACATCACATGGATTGCGCTTTCATATACTCATCTTGGCCATTAAATCTCTTTCAATTCAATGGTCAATATTAAATCAACTTCTTCTTTTTTTTCTCTCTTTATATATATTCTTTTTTTACCATAATTAATCTTAACCGTCCGATCTTGTGATTGGACGGATCAAAAATGGTCAAGGATTTCAACAATAAAAAAATGTGTATTCTCTTCCCAAACAATCAGAAATGTGTACCATCTCCCTTCCCCAAAGCCATCGACCTTTCACTTTCCCTTTCCCAAAATACACCACTGCAAAACCCTAGCTCCCTTCGCCTCTCTACCTTCATCACCGAAGAGGCAAACATGGCGTCAACACCCTCTGCCAAGATTCGAGTTTTTCTTCCTTCTTCCCACTTCAATTTCGCCAAGCCAGAAGTCACAGAACCCAATTCGTGCAAACCTCGAACATCCTCCACAAGAAAACACTTCCTATTCGTCTAGAATTCAAAATCGAGTCTCAAATCCGCGTTTGGAGTTCGTAAAAGGTGAGGTCGTTTTCAATTTTTGAATTCGACTTCCCCTCTTTTCTTTCTATTGTATTCTGAGAAATTTGGGTTTCAAATCCGAAATTTGAAATTTGGATTTGCCTATAAATACTCCATTTTTATTCTTCAAAGAGGGAGTTATTTGGAAGGAGATTGGGGGAAAAGATGAGAAAATCACACTTTCACACATTCAGAAATTTGATCGTTTTCCCTCGATTTGAGTTTGAGTTTTGAAGTGGCTTTCAAGACGGAATCCTCGACGCCAAGGCCTCAGTTTGCTTCTCAACACAAGTTAAAATTAATCCCATTACTTCACCTCCGGTTCTATGAATATGTGGTTCATCTTAACTTCAAGCTTATGTTGTTGTCGTTTTTCTTTGACTCTGTGTATATATGATTTTGATCCTTTAAAGTCATTTAATTTTGTGTGTGACTATACGGGCCTATTAAAATATGTACATATGTGCATTTATTTTGTTTGGCGATGCTCGTCATTTTTTTGTAAAATTGTCTTAAAACATGATCTCTGTTTTAATTCCTCTGTATGCTTTGAAATATGACTGTGTTGCGAATTCATGTAAAGCCCTTGTTTATTTTTCTAATTTGTTTTTCTCTTGTCTAATATGTTCATATGAATCCATGAGGGTGTGTTTGTATATTGGAATTTTGGTCGTATTATGCAACAAGTATTTCTAGCCGTTTTATCAAATTAAGGATGTGTGAATGCGTTTCTCTCTCTTGTTTCAAATTAGTCGTGGTATGGGGCTACTTTGTCGTTAAATATGTAATTACATGCGATTCAGAGTTAATAACAAACCGTGGAGACTTGTGCTTTAGGATTAAGCTTTGTTTCGAGCTTTTCGTTTATAAATTTGGAGCATCTTTCCAGCTTATTCTATTTCCTCTCTGTTTGTTTTGCTTAAGATGGATTCATTCATCTTAATTTTTTATTTTTTTTAATAAGTTTGTTTTGGATGGTTCAATGGGTCATCTATACTTTGCTGAAAGAGGCAAACAAATATTACATGTCATATTTGACTAGAGTTATAATTAATTGGAAAGTGTAGAACATAAAGTATTTGGTGATCCTCTCGTGTTAACTAGTATACCAATTTCTTAGATTTTAAGTATTGTGTTTCTCAACCATTGCATCTGAATAAATATTCTTTTTATGTGTATGTGTAATTTTTGCTTAGGGAGCAATATAAAATCCTTATAAGACACAACATGCATTTAACTTCCAACCGTAGAATTTTTCAAGATTGTCTTTTTTTTGTTTACGTTCTTTTATCTTGGTAAGCATTGAGTTTGGATATACGTTGTTGTCTTCGTTGTTATTTTAGATTTCTAATTCTTATCCTTTTCTATTTCATGTGCAACCAGGAGTTGGAGTTCCGCAACGGAACTCGTTTTGACCCATAGCGTCGGGTCAACAACTATTAGGACTATCGAAGCGCTCGGAGTTCATAGCTTTAGGAGTTGGTTCCTTCAAAAGGAGTTTAGCGTATATCGTCCTTACTCTTCTTTATGTTTATTATTGTTTGGGTTTATTTAATTTTTGTGTTACTTTGATATGCTATTTTATGTGGCTTTGATTGATATTGGATTAACGTTTGATTTATTTATTTAGCTTAAAATATTTTGAATTGATTTCTTTCGCTAACTTTGCCTCGACTACTTGGCTAAAGTACTAATGGTGTATCTTTTAACAAATTGATGCACACTTATTCGTGATCTTTTTGGTACAAAAGAGCAAATCCCCTTTTAAATAGGAGAGCAAATTTCAATTTTAATTGCAAGCCTAAGACGAAAATCTTATTTTTAGAATTGATTCAAGTGGCTAGCCATAATCTCCGTTTTTTCCTAAATATCAATTATTGATTTTTCTTATCATCTTAATTGGATTTTTTCAAATAGATTACTAAATTAGGTTTCAATTAGTTAACCTGTTTATGTTTGCAAGTAACTCGCCTATTAAATGTGATTTTTCATTTAACTCAATGCGGTTTAGAAGCTTACGACATTCCTTGTTTATTTCTAACTTTATTTCAAGATTTCAGATTTTTAAAGTCTCCAAAGTGCAAGATATATAATATCCGCTATCGTATACAAGGTATACATCATCATCATCATCATTATTATTATTATTATTATTATTTGTTTTTTTTCACTATTATTATTATGGTTTATACGTTATTTCAACTATATTACATGCTTTTATATTTTATTGCAATCCCAATCTATTAAAATTTCATAAATCAAATAAATTTTCACATCTTTTCATATGTTTTTAAATATAAATATATTTATATTTATTTTAAACAATTCTCACATACTCTAAGAGTATACTTTTCTTCCCTTTATAATAATTTATTTACCTATTTAAATTCATATATTCTTCAATGCATTTTCTTATAAAACTATAATACTTTATGATTTCTAATACACAAAAATACTACTCCATCTTTTGCATCTTTTTGAAAATATACATGTCTATTTTACAATAATTATATTACTTCCTTGTATATGGTAGCGACATATTTTATATACTCTGAGTTTCTTTTTAAAAAATTATAAAGGTTTCTTATCGCCGTTTTTAGCAAAAATTATAAAACAAACACTTTCGCAAATATTTTCTAAAACTGAGTTTAGGGAATATCTTCGGATAGGCTCTGAGGGATGCTAAACACCTTCCCCTCGAGTAACCAATACCCTTACTCAGAATCTCAAATGTTTTCAAGACCAAAAAACAGAGTTTTTACATTAAAAAAATGGTTTTCCTAAGTTTTTCCTAAAATTTAGGTGGCGACTCTAAAAAATGAATTTTCAAAACCAGAGAGTCACAAAGACAACCACAAGTTGTGTACTGTTTCGACCGGTTAGAAATAGGGCGCGACAATATTTGGCAAAATACATAAGCAACTCCCTGGACTTGTTGATTTTTTTCGTGTTGGCATCTCAATTAGGTCATGTTCCTATTGAACACTTAATGTATATTCAAAGTGATTTATTAGACACATATTGCTGATATGGCATAACGAATGTAGCTCACTTATTCAAGGCGCGTGAGAGAGGTATTTCTCTTAGATATTTCTCTCTTTCCTTAATCTTTTGAAACTTCTCCGCCATTTCTCCCAACACTATCACAACCATCTCTCTTTCACCTTGAAGAGGTCCCTCTTCCTTCTCTTTCCCTGCTGTCCCCAAAAGGAAAAAAAAGAAAAAAGAACCACAAGTAGTATAACTAAAGCAAAATCAATACTGATGGGTGAATCCAAAAAAAAAACACCCACTGAAGCACATGATCGAGCAGATCCATGAGCAAAGTTGCTTAAGATAATTAATCACCGAGTTGTACCTATTTGATTTCTTGGTAAGTTCAAGTTTTGACCATATTTGTTAATGATAACAAATAGAGAAAGAGGAAGAAAAGATGTTGTTAATGGTGGGACTTAGGGAAAAGTTGGCAGCTTGAAGAGGGCAAGAAGAAAACAAAGCAGGAAGGTGTAAAGGATATTCTGAAAAAAAATAAACATAAAGAAAGGGAAGTATTCAAACGAGTTATTAAAATGTAAAAGAATTTTAAGACCAGTGATCAAATTAATTTCATTTGAAATTAACCGAAAAAACAATTATTTGATGAAGGATTGAATTATTTGGGAGGAAAAGGTAGGTTTGGGGTGGGGGGAGGGAGGAGGAGAGACTATGAAATATATATGTAATAAGAATTAAAAAAACCAAATAGAGGGAGAAAAGTTCATGGTAACATTAATGGTGGGATTTGGCTTGGCAGTGAGGAGAGGTGAAGAAGACGAAGGGGTGGGGGTGGGGTGGGGTTGCGGGGGAGGGGGGGGGGTTGGAGTCTTAATAAAAAAAAACTTTTAAGTATTTTTCTTAGTTTGCCACATGTCGCATCATGACGTGTCATTTTTTTATTTGTAACATTGCCACATCAACAACGTTTGAACCTCATGCACAAAACTTTTGTGGTTGCTCAAAAAATTGTGTTTAATTGACACACTTTATAAAAGATTCAGGGGTTTAATAGGAGCATGACCTAATTGAGGTGTCAATACGGAAAAAATCAACAAGTTCAGGGGGCTTCTTATGTATTCCGCCATTATATTTATTGATACAACTGAAACCATCCGAATACAAGTGATATATTTTTATACAATTCTATTTTCGTTGATGCACTTGTATTTTAAAGAACTATTTTGTATTTGTATTTGTAATTGACTGTATATTGCATTTATATTTGTAGTTTCATTTGTTTGTATTTGTATTTGTTTTGTATTTGTATTCTATTTTGGTTGATGCACTTGTATTTTAAAGAACTGTTTTTTGTATTTGTATTTATAGTTAACTGAATATTGTATTTGTATTTGTATTTTCATTTGTTTGTATTTATATTTGTATTTGTATTTGTAGTTGACTGCATCATTTATATTTTTAAATAATTGAAAAAGAATAGTTGATTCTCTTTCTATGAATACTTGTATTTGTATTCATTGATACAAATTGTACTTATTGATACAAATTGAACCATACAAATATGCGATGTAGCGTTTGATACAAATCTTTATATACAAATACAAATGATAAATTTGACATACAAATACAAATGATACATTGTGTATTTTGTATATGACAGACTGAAGCAACTACAAATAATGCATATACTTGTTTATATACAAATACAAATGAAAGATAAAAAAGAAAAAGAAAAAAACAAGAAAGAGATAGAAATACAAAATTCAAAAAAAAAGAAAAAGAGAAAGATATAGAACATAAAGAGAGAGGCGAGAGATTGAGGAGAGAGAAAAAGAGAAAATCATCAACATTTATCTCTGATTTAAATAACCTTTTAATACAACATTATATTTGGTAACATAATCTTCCATTAAAGTCTCATGCGTGATTTTAGCAACAATAAAAGATACTCTCCGTGTTTAACTAAAAATTAGGGGTATTTAATTAAATGTATATGTATTTTAATGCAAAATATAGCGCGTCAAATACATATACAGTTCGCTACCTATGATAATTATGATAATGTTGCTATCGCTCTCTTAGTTAAGAGCCTAAGTTTTCTATCTGTGAAATTTCCTCTAGTAAAAATTGGACGGATTGGGTTATAACCCGTTACCTAACCCGTTTTGACCCAAACAAATTTTGATTGGGTTGAGTCTTGACTCGTTTGTTATCTTGATCCGTTTTGACCCGCCCGAATTTAACCCAACCCGCCCAATTGCTGCCCCTAGAAAAGGGGGTCTAGATACACGCGAATTTTGGGTTGTGTATCTGGATAATTTCTCTGTTATCTCTTATAATTATTGAAACTTAGAAAGTGCTGTGTAATTAGGGGCTAAACATCCGATATTTCTATTGTTTGCGCTTATATTTATTGACCAGGCTTAACAATATGTTTGTAAATTTTCTTTTAAAAACTTTTTCGTTGTAAAGGACATTTTTCAACTATCTATATATAATATAAAGGAAGGTCATAGACAAGGTGATGTGGCACCTCTCTATGGTCTCCATTACTATTTATCTTTTTTTTGGCATTTGTTTGATTTTCTCCTCATTTTTAAATATAACTATTTTATTATTAAATGACTAATATTATTGGTTATTGGAAAGTCACTGTCTAATAGCATTTAGCCTTCTCAAAAGTGCATTAATAATTTAAAACTCATTTTAATCTTTCTTAATCACACCTCTCTACTTTTTTCCTGGATTTTTCTTGCTTTTAATCCTTTTTATTGTCACTTGAGATATTTTAAACCCTCAAAGAAACTACTTCATTAATTGTCATTATAATAATATCCGATCCTAACCATCATTTGAAAAAGGTTAAATTACATACTCTATTTTCTCTTCCCTTTTCGATAATTAGCATTTACAATTCCCTTTAATTAGTTTTTATTAGTAATACGTGTTAAAATTGATAATGTAGCAAGACTTGAAATTCTGGCCAAAAGAAAAACGTATACCTCTTCGGCTCTTCCCCTTCCCCTTCCCTTTAATTATAACATTAACCACAATTAATACTATGTAGTAATTAAAAGAAAAAATAGAACTTTAATATTATGCACTAATATTAGTGATGCTTACACACATTTCTTCTCAATAAACTCAGAATTGGATTTCAACACATTTTCGGAGTCAAATGCTCAATTCACTCAAACAATTGGTGCCTCTATAGCACTCAGCAATAGATTAGAAATGTTCACGATCGGGAGTGTATCTTTTGGTGAAATTAAGTTGTATTGTAGAAGCATGCCAAGTGAGTTATCTATTTTTAGATTTAGAACTCTTTGATTATTAATGTGTATTCTTCAAGTTTTTGAAGAAGTAATACTTTGCACAAGTAGTTTATAAACCATTATTATTTGTTTGCTTGTGACATTTCAATAGTTGTGAGTTAAATATATAGTTGTACAGTTCCCTTGCGAGTTGCAACTAACCCTTTTTACTGTGCATATAGAGTTGGAGTTGTTCTAGGGAAAAAAAAAAAAGAGTTGTCCCATGAAAACATACTTGCAAGCTAGCGGTTTGTTTTTAGGTCTGATTATATTAACTGATTTTTGTTATGTATAATGAATACATGGTGATTTTTAAATCATTCTATTATGTAAAATTAATTATTTTATTCCTTGATTGTATTCTTATCTCCAATTAAATATTAGCTGTTTTTTTTCTTTATACTGTGAATATAAGTATGATCATTTTTAACGGCTTTAATTTATTTCTTAATTGACATTATCATCTCCAATTGTATTTACTCATGAATTAAATGCATTCTTATAAAATCATGCTTAGATGCCAGGATAGTACAAATAATAGCAACAACACCATACTCAGTATATTCTCACAAAGTGAGGTCTGTGATGCCAGGATAATACATTAAATTAAAAGTCACAAAGGTTTTGAAATAATGTGTCTCAAAGTAGAGGTAGAAGAGGTGGTTCTACTAATGATTTTTTTGTTAGTAAAACAAAATTGTAATTCGTTTAAGTCAAATTTTGTATTCTCGATCTACGACTTATAACAATTTAAATATTTTTATTTATATAATTAGTAATTTTAAGATGTAATATGTAATTTTAATTTAGTTTTAGGTTTTTATTTAAATAAACGATATTGGTAATATGTAAGACTATATATCACATATTTATATTCGGCATAGATACACAAAGATTATTAATCGAAATGCAAGTAATTTGCAAGTGTTTTTAAAAAAATGGAAGGAAGAACAATATCTAAATTCACTATTAACCTGCTATTTTTTTTTTTGCAAATTTATTGATGTTTCTAAAAACCGCGTGAAGCGCGGATAAATTTATTAATTTTTTTAATTATTTAAAACTTTGGAAGGATAAAACGAAAATTAAAGGGGCACTTTTTATGCGAATGACCCAAATAAATATATGTCTAAATAGGTCAAATTGCAATCCAAAGAAATCATCCGTTCTTTGAAGATGAAGCGAATTTATGTGCGCAATGCTATTACTTCAACCATTACAGTCCGACATTATTCTTCGTATTACAGCGATTTTGAGTTCATCTTGAGTAGCATGATCAACCGTTATTGCTTGATCCATCGTGTTGATTGTGCATTTTCGGTGTTACCAATTTACTTAAAGAATGACATTCCATTTAATGCTGTCACCTTTACTACTCTAATAAAAGGTTTCTTTGCTGAAAATAAGGTTAAAGATGCGGTTGACTTGTTCGACAAGTTAGTACGAGAGAATATTTGTGAGCCTAATGAAGTCACGTATGGAACCGTCATGAATGGGCTTAGTAAAACTGGTCGTACTGACAAGACTTTAAGTTTACTCCGGATAATGGAACAAGGAAACACTAAACCCAATGCATATATTTACACAGGGGCGTATGCACATGGTAGGGAGGGGGTTCACATGCACCCATCCTCCCCTACCTAATCTATGTATAGTACTACTATTTTCTTGTTGACTTTTAAGATTTTGTAATGGGTGAAACCATGGTCAAATATATTTTTTAGTCCATTGATAAATGTGCACATAGAGGGGGTGCACCTTTTTACCTGCAATTTTTGGTTCAACTCCCTATATTCACATTTTTTTTTTAAACTCAAAAGTATCACTTTTAATTAACAAAATTTAATTTATAAGTAAATATAATGTTTAAATATCCATGCTTTTAGAATTGTGCAGCTTTTTAAATTGGTCCTTAATATTATAATAATATTATAATAATATTATAATATAATACAATATTAAATAAGAGTGCCTACACTCTTGGTTGCTTTTATCTCCTTTTCTTTTTTATTGATTTATTGTTTCTATTTCTTTTTGTCTTTTTTTTCATTGGTTGTCCAAGACTTCAAAAGCCCCAAACCAAAAAAGGTAAACACATTTCATTTTCTTGTGGTGGCTCTTATGTAGAGAGAGAGAGGGATCTATAGAGAAATTGTGAGAAAAGTGGATAAGTGGTGTTGAAGATGATGGTGCCCCCATGGTGTTGAAATCCTGAATACGCCTCTGTATTTACAGCATCGTCATAGATGCTCTTCGCAAGGTTAGAAACTTTGATGATGCTATCAACCATTTGAACAAGATGAAGCAGAAAGGAGTCCCTCCAGATATATTAACGTATAATTCATTGATTGATGGTTTGTGCAAGATTGGTCAGTGGGAAAAGGTTAATAATTTGTTCTCTGAGATGGTGAACCTTAATATTTATCCAAATGTGCGCACCTTCAACATAGTGATAGATAGACTATGTAAACAAGGAAAAGTTGCAGATGCCGAGGAATTAATGAAACACATGGCCGGAAAAGGTGTATAGCCTGGACATTGTTTGCGTGGTCAACTAGATAGAGCGAGGAGAGTTTTTGAGTTCACAATAGGTAAGTTCATTGAGCCTGACATTACTAGCTATAACATACTAATAAATGGGTACTGTAAGAAAAAGAAATTGAACGAGGCCATGCAATTGTTTCATGATATTTCCCGAAAGAGATCAAAGCTTGATATTATTACCTACAATACTATCTTGCAAGGTTTGTTTTAAGTTGGAAGAATTGGTGAAGCAAAAATAATTTATGTTGAGATGCTGCATGCAGGGCCTATACCTGATTTATACACTTCTTGCACTTTGCTCCACGGTTATTTTAGGTATGGACTTGTTGAAGAAGCTATGCCACTCTTTAATAAGTTGGAAAGAAATAGAGAAGATACTGATATTACACTTTACAATGTAGTCATTAATGGATTGTACAAATATGGTAAACTCGATGAAGCTCATGCTATTTTCGAAGAGCTTTCTTTCATTGGATTTATTCCTGATGTGAGAACATACACCGTAATGATTAATGGATTTTGTCTTGAAGGGTTGTTTGATGAAGCTAAAGGTATTCTAAGAAAAATGGAAGACAACAGTTGTCCTCCAAACAATGTCACCTACAATGTTATTGTGCAAGGATTTCTGAGGTGCAACAAAATTAGTGAAATGGAATCTTTCATGAAGGAAATGGCTGGAAGGGACTTCTCATTTGATGCAACTACAACTGGGTTTCTTGGTAAACGTTATAAGGGAGAATCCTTTCATCCTTGACATGATACCAGAGCTTCACTTGAAAAATAAGAAGTGAATATTTCTTTCGCTTGGTTTATTCATCTACGATATGGCTGTGATAAAGTTTCCTTTTTATCCTTGCAAAAGAAATGGCATCTAATGCGAATTTTTGACCAAAATAAGTCATTTTTAAAATCAATTCACCAAAGTAATACTCCCTCCGTCCCATTTTAGTTGGGTACATTACTAAAAATAAATGTCCCATATTAGTTGGGCACTTACTAAATTAGGATAGTATTAATTAATTTCTTCTCATTTTACCCCTATAATTAATTACAATTCCATTGTCCATTCCTATGCCCAATGAATATCATTAATATGGGTAAAGGTTAAAATAGTAAAACCATCAATCCATTTATGATTTCTTAATCACCGTGTAAAATGGAATGTGCCCAACTAAAATGGGACGGAGGGAGTATGTTTTTTGAAAACTTTACAAAACTAGTATAAACGTTGTTGGCAGTAACGTATTAGGTTTTAAATAAATTAACGGATCAAAATGGCGTTAAAATAGGAATCGTTATTAACAGTAACATTTTTGGCTTAAAACGTTACCAACGGTAATAAGACTCTGCAACTCTGGGCAGAGTTGCAGAGTCTCGTTACTGTTGGTAACGTTTTAAGCCAAAAACGTTACTATCAGTAACGATTCCTACTTTAACGCCGTCTACTATTCCTTGTGGTCCGTTAATTTTTTTAAAACCTAATACGTTACTCCCAACAACGTTTATACTAGTTTTGTAAAGTTTTCAAAAAACATATTACTTTGGTAAATTGATTTTAAAAATGGCTTATTTTGGTCAAAAATTCCATCTAATGCAATTGCAGAAGTTGATGGCAATTAGAACGTTGCCTGAGTTATCTTAGAAATCAAATGTTGTTGAGGAGGTACTTCAACTTTGATATTTTGAGTTCTTCATCCGTTCTTCTTTATCTTGGAAATCAAATATTTTTGCACTCTTAATATGAGAAAAATGGTGACCATATCGATCTAAACAATGATAATGGTGAATTTCCTTATGTATACACGTTACAAGTCTAGTAATATCATCTTCAGTGCTAATTATTTATCTTCAGGTATTTTTAAGTTGATTTTCTTCAGGTGTTATCGAATTGACATATCCTTGCATATTACATTTTCTATACCACAAAGGTGCATATGAAAAAGCGTTAAAATAGTCCGGGGCTTCACAGATGGTGGGTCACCGCGACTGAAATCTGTTTGTAGTTCTCTACTGTAATTGTTTGTTTCTTTATTTTTGATTATGGATTTTTAACTTCAAGTGTATCCTCAGCTTGTTATTTTAAGTATTTGGGGGAAAAAGTACCCATGTTTATCGACTATCGTATACTTCAACACTGTGTAATCATATATACCCGTGTGTAGCTTCGTTATAGTTGTCGGTAACGATATTTAGTTGTGTATGTGATATTGATTCCTGTGGGATATTATCAGATAGGACTTAGGAGCAGCATATATCTAACTTCTTCTATGCTTTTTTGTTTTTGATTTTCAGTGCGATCATGCTGTCGCAAAATTAACCTCATCTCTAGAATCATTTGAATGTCGATTGTCAGCTTTGATATTTTGGTAATCTGATTCTCGTCAATTAAGATAATAAAGTGCATTTGAAGTTTATGAATTTTAAGCTGACAATACAGACAATTGCTAGGCTTAAAAGTTTTGAATATCCATTTTCTACTGTCTAGTACTTGCAATATTTTACCAGATGCAGGCACTAATAATTTGTCATAGTTAGACGCATGTAATATTCTATTCTACTAACTAGGTCTGTAGTTAGATCGCGAGGCATTTTGTTGTATGATCTCAATTTTGATCGGTAAGCACCTAGGGGAGGAGTGCTTAGGATGCACAGTTACAAAAAATGAAAATTCAGTTGTTGAAATGAACTGCGGAAACTTATCATCCTCTCAGCTTCCTGTACATTCTCGTTCTTGCATCTATATTTTGAATCACAAATATTCTCTTTTTTGCCTTTGTTTCCGTTCTTTCCATACCATCCACTAAACAATTGCTGGTAACAGTGTTCCAAAGTTTCTTGGAGCTAATTGAAGTGCTACCTTTTTCCAACTCAGCAGCAGTTGTTTCCAAGTTTTGGACATATGCACCATTTAGTACAGATAAATTCAGAAACATGTACCAAGTCTGAGCTATAAACTTGCAATGTATGATTATGATAGTCAAACAGTTTCTCTTGCCTGTAGCCATGTGAAGCACTCAACCTTGTGAGGAGCTTTGTCTCTCCATATCGATCTCATCGAGATGCTTACACCATCTTATACAAATAATATTTCAAGCAGTGGAGAAGATTCATCCCACCTTGAGCTACCTAAGTACACCAGTTACAAGAACTTAAGTTTATCAACCGTGATATCTCTGAGGTAGCAGTACTCTTTTCACTCAAAATCCGCATTCCAGAATGATTGAAGCCGGTCTTACTTGTGACAATTTGTTTAGATTTGAAGTCAAGTGTAACTCGGAGATTTCTATTGCGAAAGGAAAGGTCAATTAATTAGCTAGCTGATGGTGATTCCATCTCTAAGGTGACCAGCACATACAGTATAGTTATCAGGCAAGAAGCAACTCTAAGAAAGACTAATCGGATCTTTATCCTATAGTTGTCAAATTTATTCTCTAGTATGAAAATTAAATCTTTTAAGATTATTTCAACCCGCAACCACACTTTTCCTCCGCCCCTGTTTACAACAGAGGCATCGGCATTATATTCAGATTCCAATGTGGATTTTGTTGTTGTTTCTTGCATTTTGAGCTCTATGTGACGATACACAATCCAAAAGTATATATCAATACCTTCACATCATCACTTCTTGCTTTAAATTTGTCAAAATTATCAATGCCGCAAGAATTTTAAATTTGTTGTGTTACTATATGTTGTTTTTTGTTATTAGTTGTTGTTTCTCGTACTTCTGTTACTTCTTTCGCTGGATTGCTTTGGAGTGTTTTTCTTGAGCCGGGGGTCTATGTGAAACAAACTCCACCCTAGACCCCACTTTGTAAGATTACACTGGGTATGTTGTTGTTGTTGTAAGTAAGAATTCTAAACTTGCGGTTGATGATTACATTGTGTAGTCAACTAGAAAAAAGCTTTTGTCCTCATATCCTTGATCAAATTTTGCAGGTGAATATAAAAGATGTAGTATGAAGGGATTTTAAATATTAAAGTGGAAAACAACAACCAAACTACACAAGCAAACAAGAAACAAAGAGTTGACAGGTTCTAAAAGCATATTACTGTGTATGAAACAAAGAGTTGACAGGTTCTAAAAGCATATTACTGTGTATGAAAGGCATTACGTTTATATAGAAATCACAGTGCTGCAACATCATCTCATATTGGTCTTCAATACAGAAAAAAGAGTGTCACAATATATGAGGGTGGGTTTTTCACCTAGCTGCATAATAAACAACAGCATTAGCGTAGTGCAACTTATTATGTATGCAATTTATGAAGGGGGACCGGAGATCTAGCAATAGTGGTAGCTTATGTTGCTCCGGACTCTTCAAAGGGAGCGTGTCGGATCCTCCAAAAGTAGTGGAGTTTTGAAGGATCCGATACTGGTGCAACATCATTTTTGGAGAGTCCGAGCAACATAGGTGGTAGCTGTGTATAATAGAAGTAGAAACTCTAGTACTCCCTCCATTCTAATATGTTTGTCTGCTTTTGACTTGACACGAAGTTTAAAAAAATAAAAGAAGCCTTTTGAATCTTGTAGTCTTAAATTAAAGATACGTAGAATATACCAAAATGTCTTTTAATCTTGTGGTTTTAAACAAGACATGTGGAAAATTGAAATTAAAGAGTTGCCAAAAAGAGAAAGAAACATTCTTTTTTAAACGGACTAAAAAAAAGTAAGACAAACAAATTGAAAAACATAATGAGTAATACTAGCTGTAGATGTATATCAAAGAGTTCTTTACTTACACAATTTCTGATAACTGACTTGGGCCTTGATCAATCGAAATGTGTATCATATATTGTTGTTTTTGTGTGCATTTTAATATTATTTTGTAAAATATATTAGTGTCTCATTAGTGCTTTTCTTGGCTGCCTTCTCCATTTCTCCGTTGATGGAGTTTTTAGGGACTAAGTGGCTCTTTATGAGATGTCAATGCACATTTAACTTTGGCAGTCAAAGAGTTTGGTCTTATTGCTGCATTACTCCATCCGTTGCATATTTTTCAACATGCAGCAGTTATTTTACATTGGGGACATTATGTTACTTTCTCATTTTTCCATTTGGATTTAGTGGCATGAGTGACATTATGTTACTTTCTTATTTCTCCATTTGGATTTAGTGGCATGAGTTACAATTCCTTGCAGCATCTTCTAAGTAACGTGGATGGCATCTTTATGCCCTTTTACTCACAGTGGTGGTAGAATGTGGTCATAAGTTCTTTTGTAGCTCTTGTAACTTCTAAGCCATTGATCTTTCATCTTTACTACCCCTCATTCAGTCTTGTTCATTACAATGAAGACTTCCTCTCCTATAAATAGAGTTAGTCTTACATTATTTTCAAGCACAAGAAAATAAAGAGTTCATTAAAATTAGTAAAAAAGAGAGTTTATTAGTTGAAGGGAGGTGTACTTTTTTGTGGAGCTTTGAACTCAACTCTTGTCCAGAGTTTGTTGAGTTGTACTTTATGAGAACACTACTTTATCCTGGAGGGGACAAGTCAAGAAGATTACTGCTAGACCGGTGAAAATATTTGTTGCAGTGGGCTTGAATCTCCTTAAAGAGAGCGAGATATACAGTTTCATTTATGCTTGTTGCATTTTGTTTTCCATTAATTCTGAATATTGAAACTAGTTGGTCTCTGCATTGGTTTGATCTTAGCAAATGGGATTTATGAGCGATTATTAATTTGGTACATGATCTTAATTAGGCATATTTATACACCTTAGTGTCATTATCTATGCGTGTTTAACTTAGTTTTGAGGATAACTTAGTGTGTTGATGTGAATATTTTGTGATACTTGTGTAATTGTGTGCTAAGCCTCATGTTTAGGTGGTTTAAAGTGCAAATGAATCAATACAAGAGTCAAAATGGGCAAGGAAAGATTAGACGAGATAACTAGTTCAATCAGGCTAAGCTATACTTGTTCTTGTATGATTTTATGTACTTTGTGTATTGTATGATCTAATGCTTGTGATGAGAATTTTTAGGAGTTTATTGGAGCTGTTATAGGTGATAAAGGAAGCTGCACATGAGCTACAAGTGATGATGGAACACGAGCAAGCTTGACGTGAACTAAGAGACAAAGCCAGACGAAATTGTGCGTAGTTGCACCACCCTCCGTGCCGCGACCTTCATTCCATAGAATAGGCTGCACACCGCGCCTCCAAGCTCCTGTTCTTAGCTGTGTGCCACACAACAACTTGATAGTGGTCACTGGTTTGGTTCTGCTATAGGCTCCGTGAAGCACACTTCTTGAGACCGGGCTAAAGTCGGTTTAAAGTCCTAATTTGAGTTGGAAACGTGTGGTACTTGTACCTAATCCCTATGGGACTTGGTTTGGATGACTTGGAGGCTATATAAACACCCAAACATGCAGCAAAGAAGGGTGGAACACGTTGGGGCAGTCCACAACACGAAATCAAAACACCCACACACTCCAAAACCGACTAAAACTTGGTTTTCTGTGAGGGCAAAGTGGTCAATGCATATATTTCGTATGGGGAAGCTTATGGAAAAATTTGAGGGCTATATAAAGATCACTTAGCCACAATTACAAGTCATCTTTGGAGCATAAACAAATTGGAGAGAACACAAGGCATCAAGGGCTCTACACTAGGGTTTTTCATTCTTTACTTTATCCTCTTTGTAGTTGTACTTTATGAACTTATCTATGGTGATTCTTTGTAAAGCTATGAGTGGATAAACACCTTCTTTCTAGGGTTGAGGCTACAATATGATTGCTTAATTATGGTTTTATAGTTTGGTTTATATGTTTATCATGTCATGTGATTGTTCGTTCGTTCTTGCTTTACTATTCTAAAGAGTCATGAAATTTAGGAAAAATTCAAGTCTCAAAACGAATTGACCATAGGAGTGGAGGGACGAAATGAAGAATGTAGGGAGTATGGATCATATCTTTACTTGATTAGAGAATAATTGTTAAAGGATGATTTAATTAGGATAGAGATACACCTAATTCCCCACTTGGTTATTATTAGACAGGAAGATAGCTTAATGCATCCGAATTAAAGACTCACATCCCGCTCAATGATGTAGTTGTGAGATTAGTTTGGGTAAATGACTTAGAGGATGACCATTCCCAAGTTATAATATCAACCCCGTAGATCAACGATCACGATAAACACCAACACCGGCTAGACACCATAGTTTTGCATGAATGCGTAGTAAGTCTCAACCCTGGATGCTCTCCATATATTGGTTACAATCCAAATTTCATATCATTGTCATTTTTGTTACTTAGTTTATGATTACAAAACTATACTCTTGTTACAAACTCGCACTTGTTAAATTGAAAAGTATACTTAGAATTGGTGAATAACTAATTTCAAGTCCCTTGAGTACGACAACCCGGCTCTCAAAAGGAGTCACTTTACTACTTGTTTGACCACGTACACTTGCATGTGTGCTTGGACGCCAACAGTACACAACGTAAATTGGGAAGGGGGAGGGGGTGTGAGAGAGATGGGGATAGTCTCGTAATTAATCATCGACCTATTAAATTTTGCCTACTAAAACACTCAGCAGCACAAACCTTCAGCACAGAACTAGGTTCTCAGTACTGGTTCTACTAACTTCTGTAGTAAGTGCGGAATGTAACAACCTTCTTGCTCAAGGGAGTAAAAACCATGACCCACATCTCATACTTCTCTCAAAACACTGCACTAAAACAACAAGCAATTTTAGGTTACAAATCAGTTATAATATAACAGACTAAATTCTAGCCACTTAACACTTATGTTCAACGAGAATGTAGCTAATACGTACATCCAAACTAAACTCTTTGCCTAAAAGTGAAATTTTCTCTTCAGAACTCACAATAGTACTTCTTGAATAAGTGAAAAAAGGTTACAACTCAAAACATCTATTACAAGATTTAAACAAATTAAAGAACTAAATAAACTCAATTACTTGAACTTGGTTGTACTTCCATTTCTTGACTTTTTTTATTTGAGTGAGGGGCCTATCGGAAACAGTCTCTCCTATCTCATCTTTGAGGTAGCGGTAAGATCTGCGTAGACTCTACCCTCCCCAAACCCCACTTCGTGGGACTATAGTGAGTATGTTGTTGCTTGAACTTGGTTCTTCAAAACATAAAGCATACATCATGGACACATTCAAAAGTTGAAAATCATAGCATCAATGAGGGTGGCAAAGTACATTCCATACTCGTGTCAACGCCGCCATCAGTCATCACAACAATTACCTGATCAAGCGATCAAGAATCAAAGAAAAGGCGGTCAATTTTGACTCATGACTACCTTCTTTTTTATTGCAAATTGATCCATTAGGCAAAGAACTAAATAAGATTATGGCTCAAGAATGTTGAAGATTCAAATGGCACTTGGTGTTCATACCGTACTAGAGGAACTAATAAAAGCTCATCAAAAATTTCTTCCTAGCCTTAGGAGTCGTTTGATTGGAAGGATTAAGTGGGGTATCTTGATATAAAATCTGAAATTAAATGTAGGCATAATACATAAACATGACATTTAACTTTGCCTCACATTATAACTATGACCTTTAACTTTGCTAGTGCACAAGTAGACCCTTTAACTATACAAAAGTTGAACAAAAAAACAGTCGAATCTTGTAACTCATCTGCGTGAAATTCAGTCGTTCCTTACGTGTATTAGTAATTCACTCAAATGCTGTCACTTCATTAAAAAAAACACGTAGATTTTAGATTTTTTTTTAAAAAGGAAAACACTTTACCACCTAATTAAAAAAATACGGACTTTTTGAGATCTTTTATATTTTTTTTATAAAAAAATAGTCCATTAGAGATAGAAGAGAGAGAAAAAAAGAAACTAAAAAGAAAAAAATGAAAAAAGAAAAGAAAAAAAAAGAAGAAAGAGAGGCTATGGATTGTAATTTTAAAAGTTAGGCTAGGGGTACTTCCATTTTGCTGAAACATAAGCTATTTTCTGTAAGTGTCTCTATATAAAAATGATTCATTAAGGGTATAATAGTCATTTCAACATTTTTTTACCGGGGGACTCAGATTTTAGCTCTGACGCGCGTGAGTTTGAGTGCATTCACGTATTTCGCCAGGTAGGATTCGAGTGTTTTTTTTTGTTCAGCTTTTGTATAGTTAAAGTGCCTACTTGTGCACTGGCAAAGTTAAAGGTCATAGTTATAATTTGAAGCCAAGTTAAAGGTCTTATTTATGTATAATGCCTTAAATATATCCTGCATTTAGTTGAAATTATAGTTAAAATAAAGATAAAATTTATATCAGAATCATAAAATTATTTATCCAATACAGAAGGTAAAATAAATAATCATAATTATACTTCCAAACTATGATACTGATTTTGAACCAAACAATTTAGTATATTATTAGTCTTTCCTTTCCACATTTAGTTGTTCTAACTTCGAAAGTGAACTTTAGAGACCAGTTAGTCAAGTTTTTGGAATAACGTTTCACCTAAATTTTTAATACACAGTAAGAAAAATTGTATTATACTCTGTTTCATTTTATATAATTATATTTGACTGGATATGAAGTTGAATAAAAAAAAATATTTTTGAAATTTGTAGCTTAAAATAAACTTTAGATATTTATGTTACGATGGATCAATTCATTAATGTAAAATAATAAATATAAAAATATTTTATTTCTTTAGGACAAACTTAAAGAAAAAGTGTCTCACATGAAATGAGACATAGAGATTAATATGGAGAACAATAGTAATAGTAAGCAAAATTATACTAGAGTGAAATATGATAAATATTTAAACTGAAGTTGCCATACACTTACTAGTTGTTTGATTTGTGAACAAGTTATACCATGATTATAATGTGAAAATTAAGTCTTTATAAAACTACTTAATTAAATATTATTTTATAAAATAACAATTTAGTTATTTTTAAGATTTCTTTGCTATGATAAACTTGATTAGTTTTCCGTTCTAATTTTAAGTTTTTTCATTTCTATAAGTAAGATTGCAATATTAATTAGAATTCCACTCGAGTTCCTAAATAGGAAAAATGACTAAAGAGCGCCTATATTATTGGCTGAATTTGCAGTACACTCATACTTTATGGGTGTGTGTGAAAAAAATAACAAAGCTTTGGTTTGTTATTCAGCTCATCCGATAAATATCAAAAAACGCTTTTAAAATATCTATGGGGTACTAGGTTTTCCGTAAAGTATGATTGTGTTACTGCAAATCCAGTCATGGATGTCATTTTAGCCATTTTCCGTCCTGAATTAATGTGTTGTTTCAAAAGTTGACAATTTTCAATTGTTGTTTTAAATTTAAAATATTTCTACAGTTTTTTCCTATTCTTTCTATGTTGCAAGGTTAAAACCAAAAATAATTTGTTGTTTTCTCACGTTTTTGATAAAACCCTCTCGTAAAAGTAATTGAACTGTTGTATAATATGGATGCCATGTGACATATATATGTGTGAATGTCATTAATGAGATATAAGAGTTAGTAGCCAAATTGAGCTTTAACACCAAGAGTTACTTATTCAAATTGGATTTGAACATCAAATTAAAGTTAATTGGCTAAATTGCCAACTTGATGTCAAGCTTAACATGCTTAGGGAGCAAGTTTGGTGGCTTATAAATAGCCACCCTTTTGTATATTTTGAGATATAGTTCCAAGTAGAAAACAAAAGTACTACTAAAATTCTCTAATGTTGCCTCTTTTCTTTAAGTTTGATATTGATTTTTATTTTTATTTTATAACACTTTATCAGCACGAGACTCTACCGTCTCAAAATTTGAAGGCAAAGGTATTTCTTTCTCTTCCCTTTAATATATCTAATCTTAGAAAACTTGAGTTCGTTGCCCTTCAAAGTTCGGGCAAGAACTATCTTTCATGGGTATTGGATGCTGAAATCCATTTAGATGCTATGGGTCTTGGAGACGCCATTAATTGAAAATAAAGCATCAAACCAAGATCATGCTAAGGCTATGATATTCTTGCGTCATCATATTGACGAAATTCTAAAAATTGAATATCTTACCGTTAAGGATCCACTTGTTTTGTGGAATAGCTTGAAAGAAAGGTATGACCACCTAAAGATGGTCATCCATCCAAAAGCACGATATGATTGGATGCATATGAGGTTTCAAGACTATAAGTCTGTTCATGAGTACAACTTTGCCATGTTCAGAATTTTTTCTCAATTGAAACTATGTGGAGAAAAGATTAATGATGTTGATATGATGGAAAAAACACTCTCCTTCTTTCATGCCTCGAATGGCTCTTGCAACAACAATATCGAGAGAAAGGTTTCAAGAAATATTTCGAATTGAGTTCTCATCTTCTTGTGGCTGAACAAAAAAATAATTTGTTAATGAAAAATCACGAAAATTGACCTACTGGATCTACACCATTTTCAGAAGTGAATGAGGTGTATACTCATCATGCTAGGCATGGAAAAGGTCACGGACCTGGTCGTAGATGTGGACGTGGTTGTGATTATGGCCACGAAAGAAATCATGTTCCTGGTGTTAATCATTTAACAAAGAAAGGACACCGTCAAAAGGAACAAGGAAAGGATGAGAAACGTGAAGCAGTTAGAGCATGTGTCTGCTTCAATTCTAATTATGTCAAGACAGAGAAGAAATTGTTAGAGGAGAAGAAGCTTTCTGTTTCTTAGATAACATTTCAACTCTTAAATGACATGTAAGAATTGTTGTTTGGGGATCAATTTAACTGTTGGATTTGTTAGGTTTTTAGTTTTGTGACCTAATTTGTTAGTTGTTACAATTTTGTTTTGCGGGATGTAGTGTTATGATACATTTCTCATTTTAATTTATTTTGTAGAATTTCCTTCAACTTTTGATCTTGAACGTAATTGACGAATTGGCGACACCTTAAGAATCTCAAATTGGATTATGAGATTGATCGAATGACTTGAAGATGGGGGAAATGAAGATTTCTGAGTAATGTTCTCATCCAACTTTGTCTCTACAAGAAGCTTCGTAACAGGGCCCAAAAAACTTTAAACAGTTTGGAGATTGCGTATTCGTTGTGAACCATATTCGTCTTTACACAAGTTATATGTAAATATTTTGGGTAATAATGTTGAGTGAAAGATCAAATATATGTCAATACTTTTCCTTTCTATATGTGTGTGTGTGTGTGAAAGATCAAATATATGTCAATACTTTTCGACAATCATGAATATGATTTTCCTCTTGCTCTATGTTTCTGTGAGCTTTCTATTTTGTTTTTTCATATACATTTTGCTATGCAGATGTGTTATTATGTCTCTATTGTAGTAGTCTTTTAAGTATATTCTGAATCGATGCAGAACAGAAAATTGTAGAGATTTGGTACATGTTTTAATTTCATCATTTTCTTTTTAGCTTTTCACCCCTCATTTTTTTCATTCGCGTTTGTGTAGTTTCAAGGTAGAATTTGAAAAGATGGAAATTGTTAAACAAAATTAATTTATAACATTTTGTTGTTTTTCCTTGTATGTGTCTCGCCTTCTGAATTTGATTCTTTTGTTGATATTTTTTCAAGTATTTGGAAGAAGTTTATTATAGAGTAATAAGAAAACTCATAATATTGATGTATGAATCAGGTTTATTTGTGTCGTCATATTCCGCGCGAAGCGCGGGTAATTTACCTAGTCATAATTATAATTCCAATTATGAAACTGATTTTGAACCAAACAATTTAGTAGATTATTAGTCTTCCTTTCCACATTTAGGTGTTCTAGTTTCTAAACTGAACATTAGAGGCCAATTAGTCAAGTTTTTGGAATAATGTTTCACCTAAATTTTTCCGTAAGAAAAATTGTATTATACTCTCTGTTTCATTTTATGTTATTATATTTGAATGAATATGAAGTTCAAGAAAATAAAGAAAAATTGAAACTTATAATTTAAAACAAGTTTTAGATATTTATGTGACGATGAATCATCTCATTAATATAAAATAAAAATAAATATAAAGATATTTCATTTTTTTAGGATAAGCTAAAAAAAGTGTCTCATTTAATGAGATATGGAGATTAATATGGATAACAATAGTAAGAAAAATTAAACTAGAGTAAAATATGATAAATATTTAAACTTAAGTTGCAACACTTATTAGTCGATTGATTTATGAACAAGTTATACTAAGAATATAATGTGGACAATAAATCTTAATAAAATTATTTGATAAAATATCAAATATTTTTTTAAAAATAAAGATTTAGTTATTTTCTTAAGTAGGTCAGTTTGGGATGTTATGTAGTGTTAGCGTAAAAAACTAAAAAACTAAATGAATTATTTGTAATTAGTTTTCTATTAATGTATGTTGGCTTTGTTTGAATGGTAGGTAAAAAGAAGAGATCGTAAAGAAATTTCCAATATAGAATGTATAGTCAAATATTTTATATAATTCTCCGAGATCTTGTTTCAATCAAGTAATGAATTCTAGCCAACTGAAAGGATCTTCTGATCAATTAGTTCCTTAATTTTGCAGTAATAAAATCAACTGTTGAGATTTTTTTGTTATAAAAACCTGATTAGCTTTCTATTATAATTTTAAGTTTTTTCGTTTCTATAAGTAGGATTGTGATATTGCATTAGATTTCCACTGGAGTTCCTGAATTAGGGAAAATGGGTAAACTGGTGCCTATACTATGACCGAATTTGCAGCAACACTCATACTTTATGGGTGTATACAGACGAAATAACAAAGCTTTAGTTTGCCATTCAGCTCATCCAATAAATATCACAAAAATTCCCATGGGGCACTAGCTCTCCTGTAAGTATGATTGTGTTGCTGCAAATCCAGTCATAATATAGATGTCATTTGAGCAACTTTCCATCTTGAATTAATATGTTGTTTCAAAAATCGACGAAGTTTTCAATTGTTGTTTTAAATTAAAAATATTTCTAGTCTTCTCCTATTCTTCATATGTAGCAAGGTTAAAACCAAAAATAATTTGTTGTTCTCGCACGGTTTCGGTAAAACCCTCTAGTCAAAGTAATTGGACAATATTTTACACAAACTTGTGTTAGTTTCAATCAACTCATATCTTTATTCATTTAAAATCAAGTAGTTTGAGACAGGAGTAGCCAAGAAGAGAGTGATTTTGGTCGATTGAAAATCATATACATAGTATTCGACAGCCAGAAATACTTGATCTAGTGTCAAACTCTTTAAAAAAAAAAAAAAAAAGTCAGTCTGGTGCTCTAAGCTCCCGCTATACACGGGGCCTAGTACACTAAGCTTGATCTAGCATTAAACTCCAAGAAAGGGCAGTCCGTTGCACTAAGTTCTCGCTATGCACGGGACTTGGTGCACTAAGCTCCCGCTATGCACAAGACCCGGTGCACTAAGCTTTATCTAACATCAAACTCCAACAAATGATAGTCCGGTGCTAAGCTCCTGTTATGCAAGGGGATGGTGCACTAACCTTGATCTAGCATCAAACTCCAATTGTATCAAAATTGTCTCAATGTTAAATTTGTTTCCTTGTCTGAACTTCAAAGCATCAAATTTCAATAAGCAACTAGGCAGCAACAACATATTTCTGCAAATGGGAGTGTATTCATTGCTAGAATAGCCTTGAAAAAGTGGCTAAGAGGCCACAAAAGAATTCATCAAACCAAATAAACAGATCTTGTTTTTCTTTTCAGGACATAAACAGATTTTGACAAGCGCCCACATGAATAAGAATATATAAAAGTTCTCTAACCATAACAACTCTCAAAAATCCTCATTAACCAACATGTTTCCTCTATTATAATAATCACACCAACACCATAACGGGCAAAAGAGAAAAAAGAAGCAAAAAATAGGATTGACAAACTATACACCTGGTTAACCGAGTGGAGACGCCATCCTCACTACTACTGAAAGAGGATTTTGCAACAAGTTCCATACCAAAACAGTGGAGCCTTAATCTGTTAATGGCTACACTGGAATGACATCAGTCCTTGAACTGTCCTCACATCTCAGTACAATGCCCTCTAGACTGGCTGGAAGAATGCATTTAGCCCACTGACATCCTGTTGAAAACGGCTCCGGAGGAGGAACAATCATTAGGACATTATCATTTCGTTGGACAACTCCCATTATACTGACCGTGCTACCTTCTTTTATATACCTGATCGCAGATGCAGATGAGAAAAGAGTCAAGAGTGACACTACAGTTTCACAAAGACAACATAGTGCAGGGGTCTGCATCTAGATATTATTATGCACTAGGCGGTTGTAAGACAGTGGAAGCACAATCGTTTAAAAATGTTAAAATCATACCCTTCTTTCAATCGCATTATTCTGTCATCGCTGGATAGATTTCTGGCAGCTAGCCACCTGATAAAATCTGGGGACATGTCCCTATTTGATGGATTGATGTCCACAACAACAGATTCATCAACATAAGGGGTTACTCTTGCACCATATCCAGTTTTCACCAACGCTCTCAATCCAGATTGGAAGTCAGAGATGTAGAAATCAGTAACATGCCTCTGCAAAAAGAAGAACAAAAAAAAAAGGAAGCATATAAAGCCTTCAGTTTTACTGTAACCATATGTTTGCTTCATCACATGATCAACAAGATAGGTTTTTATTGTTGAAGATCAACACGAGAAATTCATTGGAGATAAAATGCTTAGTCGTCGGATCCACCTACTTCATGTTAGGTGACAAATTACTTTTTAGGTCATGTGGTTTATGCTACCTTTGATACTCTCCTAGATAGAATGAGCAGAGGTGTTTATCTTGACTCATAGAATTCTATTACTTAGCTCCCTTAGAAGGTGCAAGCAAGATGGTTCCTTAAGTTCTCTTCTCATATTACTTTTGTCTTTTAATTTTCCTTATTCAACTAGATTCAAAACCATTTCTGAGTTCTTTACTTAGTAGAGTAAGGAAATTCCCTTTCAAAGAAGTGTCATACACCAGACAAAAATAATTTAATCTCACTGTTGGGGGATCATTGCTACCTCTAAAACCCTCCTCCTTTTTTCTTGCATATCCCATTCAGATACATTAGTTTTCCCCAAAAGCTTCAGCCTGAGTGAACCTCAACTCAGCTCTCAGCTGTAGCCTACGTAATCCCCTAACTATTCGAACATCATAAATCTCATAAACTTACTTCTAGGTACTTATATCACTGTACCTGCAATGCTTCGGTTTCTTAACGTGTTCTCATGCAACAAGAGAATATAACCAGCTAAAACTAAGCTCAGTGCTTGGACACATTCTTCTTTCCAATTTTACTTCATAGGGGAAATTGCATGCTCCTTCGGACTTGCTTTGTACAAAATGTAGGCCACGAAAATAAAAACAAAAGTGGATGGAAATCTAGAAATATACGTATAGAAATCATAGGATTCTGTCATCATGAACTACAAAAGGAGGGAGAATGCAGCTGCATGACAACATTCGGTCGTTCCAACTGATCACCCCAAAAAAGGTAATTCCAAATGAATAAATGTGTTAAATCTCTTCTCACCTCCAGTGAACGAAGGCCCCAAGTAAAACGACGATGTTCTGGATTGGCAGCTTTTGAATCCCAACCCCTGTATTCGTATAAGCTAGTGGATGTATAAACACATCTAGGTACCTTCTGAAATGCAGATTCCAGAGGGACATTTCCACATGTAACTACCTGCAAAACCATAAAGCAATAGTTAAGACTTGATATCCGGAGAGTTTCCGGACAAGGTAAGAATCTAGGAAAATGCAAAGAACAACATTAGTAAATTAAAGTTACAAGCATCATACTTGCAAGAGCATTTAATTTCAAGGAGCTGATCTGACCTTCACTGAAGTTGTAAAAGGAGAAACGAAAAAAATAGAGCACATAATTGACTTCAACTATAATTGTCCTAGATAGCAAGTAGAAATGTTTGCCCTACCGTGTAACAATCTTCTCTAGTAAATGCTTTATCTGTACATAGCAAAGGTGAAAGGTGCATAAGGGACATGACAAACTTTATGGTTGTTTTCTTTTTAAGTCTCCATTGACCAAAAACTATCTTTCTTGTCCTCCAATTTCTATTACTATCTGCTATCTCTTGTACTTCGATTATCGCACTATTTTGTTGTAGTTAATGTTCCTTTTTTTTTTCAGAATGCTTGGTCGTTCCTTTTTTTTCAGAATGCTTGGTCATGCTTTTTCTCAGTATCTGCTTTGATATGCTTTTCCTTGAGTTGGAGATCTATCGGAAACAGACTCTTTACCTACCAAGGTGGGGAGGGGTAAGGTCTACGTACACTCTACCCTCCCCAAAACCCTCTTGTGGGACTACACTGGGTATGTTGTTGTAACCGACTAAATTGCACTTACCAGAATTTTAAAATCCTATGATCCCATACTTTTGGGCCTTCAATTTCTTTTCCCAAATATTCGAATTTTGTTTCCGTACACTCATAGGAAGAACTTTCTTACACTGATAATGATAATACCTATATGTGCATGTGACTATGATTAGCTCATTAAAATATAGAAACCATAATATTCAAGTAAGTAATCTTGTCTAGAATTCACCACTAACCTACCTGCAACCTCTACTGTGAACTAACACAAAAACAATACTTTGAGTAGTGACTATTAATACTTTACTAAAGATCCTAAACCACATGATCTGAATATTACAGAAGGGAGGACGGGCAATAACAAACCGGGAATATCAGCAGCTATTTCGATGATAAAATAGAAAAGAAATAGTAAAAACGAAGATGTGCAGAATGAATTTTGCATTATCAGAAAAAAAATAAAAAAAATACATACCCCAGAAACTTTAACAAATTGGCCATCTTTTGCAGTTCTAAGCTCAGCATCAGGGTACTGAGAAACAAAACCAACAATAGCGCTTCTTCCATAACAAGTATTCCATGTGAATACTGCAGCAACAATGGCAAAGAGTATAGCAACAACGACAAGAAGAATGGGATTGTGAACAGCACCAAGAATAAAGCCACCAGCAATAAATCCCATCACAAACAGAAGTATTATAGACCAAAGTATTGGCTTTGGGAAGCTCTGGCGGAAGGAATATTCTTCACCATGGCTTAGACGAGTAACAGCCTGGTTATTAAGTATAGAAGAATTCGGTAGCTTGATCGAGCCTGTCGAATCCAATGGACCTGAGACCTTCCGCGGAGCACCAGCTGAATTGAGTGGACCTGAAGAAATGGGACCTGATGTAATGAGGCCTGTGGTAGGGAGAACAGGAATAGGGCCAGAATTTTGGCGGGAAGCAACATTAGCCCCTCCAGCTTGGGGACCAGACGACTTCTTCATAGGCTCCCCATGTTTATTTAGAGGCCCAGAGTTGGTCTTTTTCAGGGAAACAGATCCAGTACCACCAGAAGCCATGCGATTGATTGAATTCAGTTGACCTGAATGAGAAGTAGCACCACCAAATGATCCTGTTCTTGTTGGGGCATTGTTAATAGGTCCAGATTTCCGTGACCCTGTTGGGATATCAAACATTTTCCCAAGCTCTCCAGACTTTTTGATATCACCACCAGTATAAGGCATGGCAACTGAACTCATAGTTGGAGCCTTTTCTTTTGGCTGCTCAGGCCGGCCAGATACATAAAGGCCACTGCTCAACTTATGAGACGGGAACCGAGAACCCATTATGCCAACCTAGCTATCAGCAGATGCCAATTGCAATGCACGTACACAGCAGTGTTTATTCTGTAACGCCCACAAATAGAAACTTGATAATAGGCTCTAAAATCACCTCAGTGGACCAATTTCAACAGTAGCGTTATACCTATTCAACAGAAGTGCCGATATAAGCATCTTATCACATTGAGAAACAAAATACAAGAAGCACCAAAGTGTATGACCAGCCTTTTGTATATCAAGCTTAAGTTCTAACTTAAATACTTCGACTTAGCACAACATATATTCACTCAAATACGGGTATCGCAAACAGATTTATCTCAGTAGCACTATCTCCGATATACATAACAAAAGCACATGTAGTGGAACAATGCGCTGGCAGGGGGTTCCTCTGACCAAAATATTAATCAATCAATCAACTATACCTCAGTCAATAATCAATTGGGCTCAACTATGAATCCTTTGTATCCAATTTGTCCTATCCAAGTCCATTTCATTCCAATACTAAAGAAAATGAATTCGCACTAATGAGAAAGATAAAATGACTAACAAGTATGAGGTGTAGGAAAATGCGCAGAGATCTGAAGATGCTGTAAGCCATTATGCAATACCCATGTTTTCAATTTTTAGAAGAAGCAACGAAACCAAAGATCTGGACATCTTTTTCCAAATTGCAATCATCTCATATACATTTACGGAAACGATCAAAGCCAAAGAAAATCTTATTCAATCAGTTCTATTAAAAGGTTTTCTTGAACAACAGTAGTAAACTAATAACATCCTTAAATTATGTGGTAGGTGTTCACACAGCAAGTGCCAACAAAGAGGCACATAGATCCAAAACAAAGAAACAAAAAAAACCAGATATATCCAGCAACCCAATTGCAGTAAGAAGTACAATGTCAAAGATCAGAGACAAAAAAGTACAAAACTCAAATAAAGATTCCATTTTTACACACAAAGAAAGTCCCAAATCAGGATCCAAGAAAACCCCAAATCAGCAGAATGGGTAAAAAACAACACACCATGTATAGCAATACTGAAAATCACCCCATAAAATCACTAAATTAAGAAAAAAAAACAGCCCACACTCACATTCCTGACAAAAAGATTCCATTTTTAAACACAAAGAAGGTCCCAAATCAGAATCCATGAGAACCCCAAATCAGCAAAATGAGTAAAAACAACAAACCATATATAGAAATATTGAAAATCAACAATCCCATGTACTAAATCAAGAAAGCAAAACACCCCACCCTCAAATTCCTAACAAAAAGGTTAAGTCACAAAACATAAGAAACAGACCACAAAGTTCAAACTCTATGTCATTCCAAGAAAACCAATAAATGTCCCAAATGAGGATCCAAGAAAACCCCAAATCAGCAGAATAGATAAAAAGTAAAATAACATGTAATACAAATACTGAAAATCAACAACCCCATGTACTAAATCAAGATAGCAAAATCACCCCACACTCACATTCCTAAATAAAGATTCCATTTTTACACACAAATAAAGTCCCAAATCAGGATCCAAGAAAAACCCAAATCAGCAGAATGAGTAAAAATGGTTAATGCACACACTGAAAATCACCCCCTAAAATCACTAAATCAAGAAAAAAAAAAAAAAAACCACATTCACATTCCTAACAAATAGATAGAAACAGATCACAAAGTTCAAAATCTATGTCATTCCAAGAAAATCAAGAAAATGTCAAATAAAGATTCCATTTTTACACACAAAGAAAGTACTAAATCAGGATCCAAGAAAATCTCAAATCAGCAAAATGGCTAGAAACAACATACCATGTATACAAATACTAAAAATCAACAACCCCTAGTATAAAATCAAGAAAATGACAAATAAAGATTCCATTTTTACACACAAATAAACTCCCAAATCAGGATCCAAGAAACCCCAAATCAGCAAAATGAGTAAAAACAATATACCAAGTCTACATATACTGAAAATAAACAACCCCTAGAACTCATCATCATCATACCCAATGTATTCCCACCAGGTGAGGTCTGGGGTAAAGTGTACGCAGTCCATATCACTACCTCAGATGAAGTAGAGAGGTTATTTCCGATAGACCTCCGGCTCAGAACAGATACAAATAACCTAGAACTAAATCAAGAAAGCAAAAACATCCCACTCACATTCCTAACAAAAAGATTCCATTTTTTACACACAAATAAAGTGCCAAATCAGGATCCAAGAAAACCCCAAATCAGCAAAATGTGTAAAAATGGTTAATGCACACACTGAAAATCAACAACCCATTGTGTACTAAATCAAGAAAGCAAAAACAGCCCACACTCACATTCCTAACAAAAAAGGTAGAAACAGATCACAAGAAAATGTGAAGGGGTACCTGAGGAAGAAGAAGAAAATGAGTTGGGAATAGTAAGGAGTAGTAACATGATGGTTGGATCAAGAAACCAGTCTGTTTAACATGGGATTTGAGATATGGGAAGGTAGAAGTAGTGTTTCGTGGGTGTGGGGTTTGAGTTCAAACTTAAAAGGGGTAAGGGTGTATGGGGTGTAGGGGGGGGGGGTATATATGGTGGTCTTTGGTGGTTTTGTTTGTTGGGTTAAGGCTCGTTTCGTACAAATCATAAGAGATAATTAATTTTAAAATTAATTTATTTTATATTTAAGTGAAATAAAATATTTGAAATAATTCATTTTAAAATTAATTATTTTAAAATTATAATATTATTTTATCTTGTTTCCAATCAAACACCCCGAGTGTTTAAAGAAGGAAAACTTAGAAATTAAAAAAAAAAAAAAAAAAAAAAAAGGAAAAAAGTGGAAACTGAAAATGGACCATCTACCTACGTTTTCGGTAGGGGACTAGGGTCTGAATCTCTTGGTTGTGATGTGAAATGACAACTTTACCCTTCAATTAAGATTATATTACTGTTTTGCCACTGAGATTTTGTTCTAAGTTTGGAAATTCCCAAAAAGGGAATCAATGATGATGAAATTCAGGGATCTGTCTTTTACAAATGTTGGTGTTAATTACACTATACACCCCTATAATTTTGTATTGACTACACTACACCCTCTGTATTTTTTATGGTGTTAATTACACTATACGCCCCTATAACTTTTGTATTGATTACACTACACCCTCTGTATTTTTTATGGTGTTAATTACACTATACGCCCCCTATAACTTCTGTATTGATTACACTACACCCTCTGTATTTTTGAAAAATACACTTATACTCCCTATACTATAGAAATTCTATACTTATAACTCCTATGAGGTTTATATGTAACTAAGTAAATTAAAATTATAAATAAAAGTTTTTTGCACATTTCCTTTTATAAAATATTAAGAAAGAATATTTTTATTGAATATTTTTATCCACACATTTAACTAATCGTTTGAAACTTATAAATTAAAATAAATATAAATTATTTAATAAGATGTACCAACCATTAGTAAGAACTTTCATTCATTTTACACATATAAATTATTTATATTTTTATTAATTATAATATTTTGTTGTATAGAAATTTCTCATTTTTATATTAGTTTGTTTATTATAATTTTACCATTGCGTATTTTTCTTGCCTGTTTTTGTCTTGAATCGGGAGTCTAAAGGAAATAGTCTCTCTACATCACTCGGGGATAGAAATAAGATCTGTATATACTATATCCTCCATAAATCCCACTTTGTGGGAATTACACGGGGCATATTGTTATTGTTGTTTGTTTAGTATTATTGTTGTTTGTTTAGTATAATTTTAGAAGGAAAAAAAGTAGGATCCAACTTTTGAGAGAATTTAAATAAGGGATGAAAAATGATTCAACCCATAGAAGCGAAACCAAATTTTGAATAGAGATATAGTAACATCAAAACTTCTTTCTTTTTTTTTAATTAAATATTTTGGTAGATGATTTTTGTCGGAAAGCGCTTTGATTTTCAAATAATTGATGGAAAAATTATTCATACCTCTTTAAAAAAAATTAAAAAATGTATTTCACTTTTTACCCGAGAGATTAATCTCTATGCGCTGATAATATAAATAATTTCTACAGTGGAGTTACTTAAAAGTAATTGCAGATTATTCTATTTGATTGAATTAATTGGTAACCAAAAATAAAATGTACATAAATCTCTTATAAAAATTAAATTATACGATGGTAAGTAATTATTATATTGTCAATTCATATAACTTAAATTTTACCCAAAACATAATAATAATAATAATAATAATAATAATAATAATAATAATAATAATAATAATGCAATATTTTTATTTTTCTCCTTTCATCTTTCTAAGAGGGAAAATATTTGATAAAGTTGAATGAAGGCCTGTAAAATTAGATTGTAATCCAATATAATAAAATGTTGCCGTTTTCTGAGCAAGTCAATAAAATTAAAGGATATGGGGGAATTTGTTTAATGAGTGCTTATTGGACATTAATTTGAATAAATAACTGTATGTACTCGATAGTTACATCAAGACATGTTAATTTATTATAATTAAATAATTTAATGAGAAAAATATATACTAGTTAGTTATGTCAAGTGATGGAAATTTATGTACATCTTTAACTCTTTCGTTTAAATTTTCACGCATATGTCATGCATCTATCAATTAAATTATTTGCCTTTTCCTAACTTATTTAGGGGTCATGGTGGATAAACTAGGAATGAGCGTGGAAGGAAGAGTCTTTAAAAGGAAAAATATTTACACAATCATTAACAAAATATTTGTATGATAAGCATTAATTAATATTGGTAAAACTAAACCAAGTGCTTATCATACAAATAAGCAAAATACTCTTCCCTTATTTGGTTTAGTTTTTGAAGTGTGACCCAAAAGATATATTAATCAGTTGTAAAAAGGTTATGGAATGCACTTGGTTCACACCTTAATTAGTTAATGTTATAAAATAAAGATAAAATATCAAACTAATAAAGAAAGAGACAACTTTAGAGAATGAAAATAGTAGTACTTGTTTTCACTTCTTGTATATCACAAAATGTACAAAAGGATGGCTATTTATAAGCCACCAAACTTACTCCCTAAGTATGTTTAGCATGACAACAACTTGGCAATTTGACCAAGTAACTTTGGAGTTCAAATCCAAATTGAATAAGTAATCTTGGTGTTCAAGTTCAATTTGGCTACTAACTCTTATCTCTCATTAATGACATTCACACATATATATGTCACATGACATCCATATTACATAACACTCCCCCTTGGATGTCCATTAATAGATAATGTGCCTCGTTAAAACCTTACTAGGAAAACCCAGTGGAAAAAGCCTAGTGAAGGAAAAAGAGTACACACATCTTGTAATACGCCTTCAGTGTTGCCTCATTAAAAACCTTACAAGGAAAACCCAGTGGGACAAAACCTTGTGAGGGAAAAAGAGTACAACGCGTATTAACTCCCCCTGATGAGAACATTAATTTAATGACTTGAATCTTCGCATCCCAATCTTGTGCACCATCTTCTCGAAAGTTGCAGTTGGTAGAGACTTAGTGAATAAATCAGCAATATTGTCACTTGAACGAATCTGTCGCACGTCAATATCACCATTCTTTTGGAGTTCATGTGTGTAGAAAAGTTTTGGCGAAATGTGCTTCGTTCTATCTCCTTTTATGAATCCTCCCTTTAGTTGCGCTATGCATGCTGCATTATCTTCAAATAGAATTGTGGGTACCTTGATATCACACTTCAGTCCACATCTTTCTTTGATATAATGTATCACCGATATCAACCATACACATTCTCTACTTGCTTCATGGATAGCTATTATCTCAGCATGATTTGAAGAAGTAGCAACAATAGACTGCTTTGTAGATCGCCATGATATAGCAGTACCTCCGTATGTAAACACATAACCTGTTTGAGATCGAGCTTTATGTGGGTCAGATAAATAACCTGCATCTGTATGACCAACAAGATCTGCACTAACTTTGTTAGTATAGAACAAACCCATATCAATAGTCCCCTTTAGGTATCGCAATATATGCTTAACTCCGTTCCAATGTCTACGTGTAGGGGAAGAACTATACCTTGCTAGCAAATTAACAGAAAATGCTATATCTGGTCTTGTAGCATTAGCAAGATACATAAGTGCACCAATAGCACTGAGATATGGTACTTCAGGACCAAGAATTTCTTTATTCTCTTCTGGAGGTCGGAACGGATCTTTACTCACTTCAAGTGATCGGACAACCATTGGAGTACTTAATGGATGTGCTTTGTCCATGTAGAATCGTTTCAAAACCTTCTCAGTATAGGCAGATTGATGGATGAAGACCCCGTCTGCTAAATGCTCAATTTGCAGACCAAGACAAAGTTTTGTCTTTCCAAGGTCTTTCATCTCAAATTCTTTCTTTAGATATTCAATTGCATTTTGGACCTCTTTTGGAGTTCCAATGAGATTTATGTCATCAACATAAACAGCGAGTATAACAAACTCTGATGCTGTTTTCTTAATAAAAATACAAGGACAAATGACATTATTTATATAACCTTCATTTATCAAGTACTCACTAAGGAGATTATACCACATACGCCCTGATTGTTTTAGACCATATAACGATCTTTGTAATCTGATTGAACACATATCCCGAGACTTTGAACTATATGCTTCAGGCATTTTTAATCCTTCTGGGATTCTCATATAAATTTCATTATTAAGTGAACCATAAAGATAAGCTGTAACCATATCCATTAGATGCATTTCAAGGTTTTCATGTACAGCTAAACCGATGAGATATCGAAACATTATTGCATCCATAACGGGTGAATATGTTTCTTCGTAGTCAATTCCTGGTCTTTGAGAGAATCCTTGTGCGACAAGGCGTGCCTTGTATCTTATAATTTCATTTTTCTCATTCCTTTTACGCACGAAGACCCATTTATGGCAAACTGGTTTTACACCATCAGGAGTTTGGACTATAGGTCCAAAAACCTCACGTTTAGCAAGTGAGTTCAATTCTGATTGAATTGCCTCTTGTCATTTTGGCCAATCATTTCTTCGTCGACATTCTTCGACAGATAGAGGTTCAAGATCCTCACTGTCTTGCATAATGTGAAGTACGACATTGTATGCAAAAACATTATTCACCATAATTTTCGATCGATCTAAATTTATCTCATCACCGGTGGAAATTTTTGAAAGTTCCTCATTCACTTGAATCTCGGGTTCGCTGATTTCTTCAGGAATATCAGGATTAATCAGATCTTGAGCCTCTTCATGAGGTTCTTTTATAGTGTCACTTTTCTCATTTTTCGTGCTTCTTTTTCTAGGATTTTTATCCTTTGAACCCAATGGTCTACCACGCTTCAGGCGTGCTTGGGATTCAGAAGCTATGACATTAGCGGATGGTCCTTTTGGGACATCAATTCGGACAGGCACATTCACTGCAGGGATATGTGACTTAGTTATCCTTTTCAAATCAGTAAATGCATCTGGCATTTGATTTGCTATTTTTTGTAAGTGAATGATCTTCTGGACTTCATGTTCACATATAGGGGTACGTGGATCAAAATGAGATAATGACGAAACTTTCCACGCAATTTCTCTTTTGAGTTCCTGTTTCTCTCCCCCTAATTGCGGGAAATTTGTTTCATCAAATCGACAATCTGCAAATCGAGCAGTAAATGAATCTCCAGTCAATGGCTCAAGGTAGCGAATTATAGGGGGTGATTCAAACCCAACATACATTCCTAACCTTCTCTGGGGGCCCATCTTAGTGCGCTGTGGTGGTGCTACTGGCACGTATACAGCGCAACCAAAAATTCGTAGATGAGCAATAGTTGATTCATGACCCAAGACTAATTGTGACGGAGAGTATTTATGATAATGAGTCGGTCTGAGACGAACAAGTGATGCTGCATGTAAGATAGCATGACCCCAAACAGTAGTGGGCAATTTCGTTTTCATAAGTAGTGGTCTAGTTATCAACTGTAGGCGCTTAATAAATGACTCAGCAAGGCCATTTTGAGTATGAACATGAGCGACAGGATGTTCAACTTTTATCCCAACTGATACACAATAATTATCAAAAGCTTGGGATGTAAATTCTCCAGCATTATCCAGGCGAATAGCCTTAATAGGATAATCTGGGAATTGCGCCCTTAATCGTATTATTTGTGCCAATAATTTCGCAAACGCCAGGTTGCGAGACGATAAGAGGCACACATGAGACCATCTTGAAGATGCGTCTATTAGGACCATAAAGTATCTAAATGACCCACTGGATGGGTGAATAGGTCCACATATATCCCCATGTATACGTTCTAAAAAATGAGGGGATTCGATGCCAACTTTCAGTGGTGATGGCTTAGTTATCAATTTTCCTTGGTAACAAGCAGCACATGAAAATTCATTACTTGCAAGAATCTTCAGGTTCTTTAGCGGATGCCCTTTTGAATTTTCAATGATTCGTCTCATCATTATTGATCCAGGGTGACCCATTCGGTCATGCCACAGCACAAAAGTATTCAAATCAGTAAACTTCTGGTTTACGATAGAGTGTGCTTCAATTGTACTAATTTCTGCATAATATAGGCCAGAAGACAAAGTTGGCAATTTCTCCAATACATATTTCTGGCCTGAGATATTCTTGGTAATGCCAAGATATTCAACATTCATTTCATTTATTATCTCAACATGATATCCATTTCTGCGGATATCTTTAAAACTTAATAAGTTTCTCGGGGATTTAGAAGAGAATAGTGCATCTTCTATAACAAGTTTCGTCCCCTTCGGCAGAAATATAGTAGCTCTTCCGGAGCCTTCAATTAATTTTGAATTACCAGAAATTGTTGTAA
Source organism: Capsicum rhomboideum (assembly GCA_031232105.1). Lineage (NCBI taxonomy): Eukaryota > Viridiplantae > Streptophyta > Magnoliopsida > Solanales > Solanaceae > Capsicum > Capsicum rhomboideum. The sequence goes on from CP124712.1 coordinate 16,471,217, forward strand.
CATTGGCTTTTCTCCTAAGCAACTGAGAAAAGTATTTCTCATCTTTAAATATGGCGTGCGTTGTTCCACTATCAATTACACAAATATCCTCACGGTCGATTATTGATCCAAATAAAATTTGAGGAGTATCCATATATTCTTCAAGATGAAAATATAAACAAAGTAAATATTATAGTATTACTAGCAAACAACGTATTTACACAAACTTTATTTATTTACATGATTAGAGAAACACTACTAACAGAAACGTAAACTGACACAACTAACAAAAAGTAAAGTACTTAGACTATTGTAGATCCGTCACCGACAAGGTGATCTATATTTCCTTCAAGGATTTCAAAGAAATCTGCAACGTCTAACTGCATAGGCTCAACATTATCTTCAGAGATAAAGTTTGCTTCTGCAGTATTATCCACCTTCTTGAGGGATGCCTGATAAAGATTAACCAGGTGCCTTGACGTACGACAGGTACGTGACCAGTGCCCTTTTCTTCCACACCGATAGCATCTAGTTTCTGTATTTGTCCTTTGCACCGCTTCAGGCTTTTTACCCTTCTTTCTACACTGCTGGTGCTGAGGGTTATTATTCAGTGCAAGACGATCATCATGATTGAAATTTCTCCCTCGACCACGGCCACGACCACGACTGGGGCCAGGACCTCTTTCACGCCTAGATTGGTGAAAATTTGCTGCATTTACTTCAGGAAATGGAGCAGTACCAGGAGGTCGACTTTCATGGTTTTTCATCAAAAGATCATTATGTTGTTCAGCAACAAGGAGATGCGAAATTAATTCAGAATACTTTTTGAATCCCATTTCTCGGTATTGCTGTTGCAGGAGCATACTCGAGGCAGGAAAGGTGGAGAATGTTTTCTCCAACATATCATGATCTGTGATATTTTCTCCGCATAGAGTTAACTGTGATTTAATTCTAAACATAGCAGAATTATACGCAGTTATATCTTTAAAATCTTGTAATCTCAAATGGGTCCATTCATAATGTGCCTGTGGAAGAACGACCATCTTCAGGTGGTCATATCTATCTTTCAAATTATTCCACAGTATAAGAGGATCCCTAATAGTGAGATATTCCATTTTCAATCCCTCATCGAGGTGATGACGGAGAAATATCATAGCTTTGGCACGGTCTTGGTTTGAAGCCTGGTTCTTATCTTGGATGGTGTCTGCCAGACCCATCGCATTCAAATGTATTTCGGCATCAAGTGCCCAAGATAAGTAGGCTTTGCCCGATATGTCCAGGGCAACAAATTCACGTTTAGATAGATTTGACATTATATTAGGAAAAATAAGTTCTTACCTTTATTACCTGAAAAAGTATTTGCTCGAGATGGCAGAGTCTCGTGCTGATAACGTGTTATAAAATAAAGATAAAATATCAAACTAATAAAGAAGAGACAACTTTAGAGAATGAAAATAGTAGTACTTGTTTTCACTTCTTGTATATCACAAAATGTACAAAAGGATGGCTATTTATAAGCCACCAAACTTACTCCCTAAGTATGTTTAGCATGACAACAACTTGGCAATTTGGCCAAGTAACTTTGGAGTTCAAATCCAAATTGAATAAGTAATCTTGGTGTTCAAGTTCAATTTGGCTACTAACTCTTATCTCTCATTAATGACATTCACACATATATATGTCACATGACATCCATATTACATAACAGTTAAGTAATTTTTTCATTGTTCTTCCAGTATTTTGATACTCATTTTGTGTTTGACTAATTTAAAGTCATGCCAGAAAGTTTTATTTAAAAGTAAAACATTTCTTACTGAAGATTGTTATTATGGTGGAATAATAAAAACCCTTCTAATTTTAATCAGAGGTCTCAAAGTCAAAATCCTAACAAAATAATATGTACATTGTAATTGTTTTACTTTGAGTTATAATGTTGTATTTATTATTATAGCATGATGGATTAACTATGTGATAAAAATTAATTCCATTTACGTCTACCATCATATATTTGAATTTGGAACACAACCACCTTGTAAGAGTCTTTGGGAAATTGGAAATATTTGTGTATGGAAATATTTGGGAAGTAACTTGAATAGTTTCAATCTTTGGGACCGCGATGAGAAAATGTTTGGGATATAAATTGGACAATTTCAAAAAAAATATTTTATTTCATCACTAGTGAACTTATCCACGTTGCGCACCATCATAAAAGACTTTTTAAAATTTATAATTTAATTTTTTTCAATTATCTAAATTCTAAAATAACCATAAAGTATATTTTGTAACATATAAAGTTATTGTTAGTTTTTCTTTCAAATGATAATCTAAACATACAAATATATAACTTTAATCGATATGTTTTTTGCCAAAATGAAATACTTAAGTTTGAATATTTTATTAATTGTGTTAAATGTGTGTAATTTTACAGCGGAAAAGGATATATTTGTAGTCGTACTCTTAAAAAAAGTTATATATGTTTGTCCTTTATTATACTTTTTCAGCATATTTATTCTTGTCATCCAACTTTTAGCCCATATTTACTCTTGATCATAAATCTCATGTGTGCTCAAACTATTAAGATAAGGACAAAAGTAGACATTACCTTAAATTTAAAAGATCATTTAACGTAAAAATAACTCATGTATTGATTACTAATACTCCCTCCGTTTCTAAATTAGTGGTCTTTTAGCCTTTCTATTTTGTTATTAAATAAGTGATCCTTTAGATAATCAAGAATACATTAATGGTGTTCTTCCAATTTCACCCTTCTTTAAATAAAGATGATTTTACATAATCAAGAAATTGTTCTCTCCGTTTTAAAATAGTTGCCCTTGTTGACTTGACACTCCCTTTAAAAAAATATTTATTAGGAGTTTATTTTACCAAATTAGTCTTATTAATTATGTTTTGAAAATATAAATTTGAGTATATACACTTTGTGTAGTCATTTAGTGATAGAGGTAGAGTTGGAAGAACATAATAAAACTCTCTTGATTTCATAAATGAGACAATTAAATTGAAATAAATATTTTTAGCAAGAGGGCCAACTAAAACGAAACGAAGGGAGTACTAAAGAGTTTCATCTTTTTAAGGTATTTATTAAGGGTAAGTTAGTAAAAATATTTTAGTAAGTTAGTAAAAATATTTTTTATCTTCTAGGAATGAATATTTTTCTTAAGGGTGTGCATTATTGTGATTACTGATCAACGAATGTGAGAACTTGATGACTTCTTTCCTACAGATGGTCTTTTTACTCAATTCAATTGGATATGGCTTTGATATTGAGTCAATTCCTCATATTGTCACTCAACTTAAGGAAATGTTCCACTAAAGTCATTTATCTTTTTTTTGTTCCAATAGTATCATTTAAGTTTGTACATTTTCTTTGCAAATTAATAATTGCTAAAATAGTCCTTATTCTTTGAGAAAAAAATGACCAAAATAGTCTCTTAAGTTAAACTTTGAATTTAAATAGTCTTAATTCTTTGACATGAAATATTAATAGGCCTCCAACTATATTTTTTATGTTTTTACTTCATAAATTAGAATTTTTATATATTTTATAGATAAGTACATAATATAATTTTAAAAGACATATCATAATATTAAAAAGCAAAAAAAAATTGGGAGATGTATTTAGTTTTTTAAAGTCAAGTTGAAGAGGTAGTATAATTTTCTCTCAAATAATATCACAAGATTGACAAAAATAATATTTGAAAACTTTAACATTTTTAAATTACACAATGGTTATAGCAAATCTCCTAATTTTATTTGATGTCGAACGATTTATGCTATTATCATGATGTCCTTTAATATGCATCAATATATATATTTTTTTTAATATAGAAATCCTTTAAAATATTATATATGATTGTTTTTCTACTAGCTAGAGACCCTAGTTTTTTTGGTTTGAAGGAATTCATCGTCTTCTTTATGAATTATGAATTTTTTGACAATAATTTTTTGAGTAGAAGAAACTAACAACTAAATTTAAATTATTTTATCAAAAAATAAAGATTAATCATAAAATGAATAAATATAAATTATTATTTTATTATTAAACTCCTAAGTTTCCAAATAAATAGAATGCATATAAGCTTTTCTAACAATACCATCGCATTTTTTGATGGACTACGTTATTTTAACATTACAACTAGAAGTTGAATTAAAATTGTACTTGCTATTTTTATAGTTAAAAGGTTATTAGTATTTCATATCGTCAAAGAATAAGGATCATTCTAATTCAAGGTTTAACTTAATGGATTATTTGATCATTTTTCTCTCAAAGAATAAGGACTATTTTATCAATTATTAATTTGTAAGGAAAATGTACAAATTTGAATGACATTATTGAAACAAAAAATAAATAAATGACTTTAGTAGGACATTTCCCTAAGTTGAGTGATAATATGAGGAATTGATTCCTTTGATATTGCATTCTTAAAAGGGAATTGAATATTTACTTAGAGAGGTGATTTGGGATAATATATTGATCTTATAACAATAATAATACAAATGAGTAGTCGTCAGAAAAAGTGTCAATAAATACGACATTTCTTGTAGTGATTACCTTGCATATATAAACTTATACATATATTTATGAATGCATTAGAATGTTATAAATACATACATTAACATTTGAGGGTTATGGAAGAGTAAAGGCATAAGCATTATTTAGATTATTAAAAATATAGAGTTATGAAGATAAAAAGTTGTGAGTTTTTAATTGTATGATAAATGAATTTTTTTTAAAAAATGAATGTATTTTTTGACCCAAACAAGTGCTAAATCACTTCTTAGAATAAATATGACATTCGTGATACAAAGAAATCTACTGAATTTTGTTGTACATCACAATATCACAAGTTGAGAAAAATTACTTGAATGACTACATCCTCTAAGCTTATGCTACGATATTATATGAAATTCAACTTATGCAACAAAAAAGATATATACAAATTTCTACACTTTCTACCATCATACACTTTCTAATATGATGTCATTATAGTGATTTATTGACAATATTTTATTTAAAAAATCAAAAAAAGGTTTAATACCACATTGGTGCATTCATGGACACACAAGTAGTATGGTAAGATTAACATATAAATAATCAACTTCCTCCTCCAAATGCGTCTAAAGCAATGAAGTAGAAAGTTATGCAATCGAACTTTTCTTCAAGATAAATTGAATTGACAAAGTCACTTGGAGCTCCAATAAATAAAATGAGAAAATTTTGAACTGATAGATTTATTATAATCTTCAAAATTTCTATTAATTTCAATAATGGTAGGCAGATTTAAGATTTTTAAAACATAGGTACACCACAAAAGAAAGGAGGAAAAATAGTGTATCATGTGGGAATTGATCCCCTGTTACTTTGGATAAATGACTCAACATGTGCATCATTCAACCTTATTAATTGGAACATGGTACCAACGAATAATATACTCAGGGTCGGCTTTAACATAAAACCACTGAAGCTAAGGCAAATTGGGGGCCTCATTTTTTAGCAATTATAGGTTTATAATTATGTAGATTTTTTCATTAGAAAATATTGAGTACTTTTTAATATTTCTTTTGTTTCATTTTAATGTCACTTTAGCTCAAAAAACACATCATTTTAGGAATTCAAAATTAAAGTTGACAATTATTTTCAACTTTACCCTTAACATTAAAGAAGATTTCTTTTTAATACTTCTCTATTCTAAAAATCATCTAATAAATAGGGGTAATTTAGTAAACTACAACTTATATTTGTTATTTTGCTTAATTAATGGACGTGAAAAAAATTAAAACAATAGTTAAAGTGGGATGGAAGGAGTAGAAAGATAAGAAAAAATTTAATAAGATAAAAAGTTTTTATTATTTTTCAAATACTTATATTGCATATAGAGTTCCTATAATAATTGTGTCTCAGTTGAAAGAAATTTTTTAAAATTAAAAGTGTTAAAATCTTATTTAAGATCAGCAACATCTCGAGGGAGATTGAATGATTTAGGTATGCTATCAATTGAAAAGGAATTCGTCGGAGAAATCAATTATAAACAATTTTATTCATAATTTTGTATCTCAAAAAACTATACAAATAAAATTCAAATAAAAATAATATACATAAAAAAATATTCTTTAAGGCATCATTTTGACGTTTCGCTTTAGGCCACTAAGTAGATTGAGCCGCCCCTGATAATATTAGATTACTTTTATGAAATATATAGTATATACATAAGACATATATTGTTTTTGAAATATCATGAATTCACGTGCATCATAAATTAGATCATAATTCACCTCTTGTATCAGATATATTTGTTAACATCATTGTTGTTGGCTCTTGATTTGCAACAACACATTTAAAATTTATATTCCAATCTAAATTCAATCAAAAACCAAGTAAACAGATAGTAGTAACAATTACTAAAAGTTGAAATATAAAGTAATGAAATGAAAGAAAGAAACTTGAAGAAGAAGCTTACTGCAATGGCTCTATCATCTTGAACAAAAAGGAAAATGATACCCAAAAATGCAAAGAACAAATACGTATTATATTTATAAGACTACACAAGGTAGTGACCCTTCATTGTCCATTACAATTCTTCATGTTCTTGAAGAGGAAGCTCACGTTTAGAAGAGTGACTTTTGAGTTTCTTTAACTTACAAGTAATGAAAGTTTAAGACAAGTAAAAACTCAAAATTAAATAGGTATAAATTCATAAAACGGAAGACAAAATCATCATTAATGTCTATGTTAAAACTTTCATATTTTTTGTTGCAATAAAATGAATTAAATAGGTGAGAAATGCCAAAAAAGGAGAAAAAAGGAAAATGGGAATGGAGGCTATTGGGAGGTCCACATCACTTCTTCTATATTCTCCTTTATTATTATATACTAGTGAATTTGACTGCACTTCGCGCGATTATTAAAAAGTTTAAATATGATAGACAATTATTGTTAAATTTTCTAATTAAAAAGAAACAATCTTTACTCATTGATTGATTTTTTCTTTATTCGATTCTCTAATTATAATAACACAATCTATTATTTTATTTATATTTTCGAGTTTGATAGCAAATGAAAAAAGAAAACTCAGCTCAACAAGTACATTATTGAACATAAGATTGATTTTAGCTTTAACCCTCTCATTTCAAAGATCAAAAGAATCGTATAACAATGATGCAACCACAACTGATAATTTAAATTTTTCCATCTTAATTATTTTATAAAGATTTCTAGTAGATATATTTAAGTAAAAAAATTTGTTGTACAACTTTAAAAACTTAATTAAGAAAAAGAAACAAATTATTTTATCATATACCTTTTTCTTCTTGAAATTTTAAAACTTCCCTCTTTTATCTTTTATCGTTTTTCTTGTCTATTATTTTCCATTTTAATAAAAAGAAAATTATGTAATCTACCTTTTTTTTATATACATCACAAAATTATTTTCCGATTCTCACCTTTTCCAACTCTTTTTTCAATTATTTATTTTTGCTTATTTAATTCCTTCAATATTCTTTCTTAAAATAATCAAGTCGGTTCACTTTTCTCCTTCTACTGATCTTATAAAAAATCTCAAAACTAAATTTTCTCTTGATTAACTTATCCTTATATATTTTTCACGATGTAGGCATTATTTGAAATAACTTTAATTGTAATTAGCTATCTTCCTTTTCTATCTCTTTTATTTATTTTATTTTATGAAGATCACATCTCAATAAAGTGCATCAATGAATATGCTCTAATGTTTCTCAAAAGCTCATGTGGATGAAAACTTCTATTGATGATCTTGTTTTCTATAATTTTGTAGGACTTTTTCAAATCTATCTGTCATTATTCGTACGTTTTGTCTTTTTGGTATTTTTCTCACAAATAAAATCAACTTACTATCTTTCTCACAAATAAAATCAAGTAACTATGTAAGTTTAGAGAGCTCTAAACATCAAAATTACGTTATGTACTCTATTCACAAATAAAATTAATTCTGAAATATTTTTGTAGTTCAAGTAGAATCATTTACAAACTTAAATAATTACTTTTTTCATCCAAATATTATAGCCTTTTTCAACTTTTTAAATTTTATTTTCTTTATCATAGTCATATCCTTCAGAAATTGTTGTTTTTTCCTTTACTAATGAAATCAAACCTCCTTTCACTTTTTACTAATTTTAGCTTATAAAATATTCTATAAATCATTTTCTATCTCGACTAATTTTCACTATGATTACAATATATTTATCACTATATCTATATATAAGGGATAGGTTAAGAGATGCATGGCCACAATCACATAAAGAAAATATTGTATTTGAAGAAATTCATTATTTGAGACAACCTCATCATACTTTATCAATATGCCTATATCGAGTTTGAGGAATTTTTTTTAAAATAAACTTTATCAAAATGCATTTAGCAGGAAGTTGAGTCCTTTTATACGATTCTTTGTTTTCTAAAAAAAAATTATTATGGCATATGCACACATATTATATTAGAAATTATGAGATGAGGAAAATTATCATATTTTTTCTGTCATGTGCCTTGAGAATATGAAGATAATCATATTTTGTTATTTTTATTTCAATTTGTAAATCAAATATGAATTTAGTACAATCATTTCTAAAATTCAAAAACAGATTTTTTTTTGTGCCAAACAAAACATGAAATTATTACACTTGAATTCACACTATAACTAAAAATCATGTAATAACTTAAAAAGATTAAAAGAGAAGAGTAACCAAAGTTACATACATTAATAATCATATCGTACTCATCAAATTTGATTTTAAATCCTCAAATACTATCATATGCTCATCTTATCTACAAACAATAAAAATTATTTTAAAAAAATATATAAAATATTAACTAGGGCAAAATCACCATCAGTGTGGGAAAAAGTCACACAAATACTAATTAGAAAAAGAATATTATAAATAAAGGACATCAAACAAACTAAAATTAGAATAGTAATATAAAAGAGATATTGCATTCATCACGATTGAATTTGGATCACTCTCAAGTTTGAATTTGAATCCCCAAATTTTCCCACATGTTTATCTTATCTTCCAAACTGCAAACAATAAAAGTTATTCACAAAAAATATGAATATGAAGAAAGAAAATAATCAAGGAATAAGAAGAAAGGAAATTTGCCACCACCCAGAATAGGCATGTGATGACACTTGTCAAACCATCCGGGCAAGTAAGCCTAATCAATCCAAAAGAACACGAATAAAGGAAAATAGAAACGGAATCGAAAGAATAGAATAATCCCAAATATATAATCGAGACACAAGTCTCCAAAAATACATCCCAGTTCTGGTTGTTACTGGTACTAGCCTCTAATACAAATTAAGAGTAATAATAATTGTATAAAATATCTTAGATGCGAATAAAGCATAAGACATAAATAGAGTAATCCGAGAAGTCCTGAAGTCTGTCAGATACTACGTCGATCTCCGCAATGTCCAATGCTGAAGGAACGCAATCTACAATCTACTACTCGAACCAATACCTGCATGGGGTACAGAAAAATGAGAAAAAGGAAAGAAAAGCAAGGGTGAGTACGAAACCACGTGTACTCAGCAAGCATCGTCGATAACTGACCCTAATTCAAAGCGATGGCAAGAACCACCACGCCAACTACCCAATTTCTCCAAATAGATCTATAGCCGCTAAATTCTCCACTTCATCCTAATAGGGTAACTGACACAACAGTCATAACATTATCTATAAATAGTGTAGGCACATAAGTCTAGGTGAGTCAACACTAGCCATTCTATGATCAACAATAGGAAAACATTTATAAGAAAGACTCACTAACATAGTATATTAGGCTCAATTATCATTTTTAATCAATAATTTGTGATAAAATAGTGAGAGTGTACAAGTATGTGTATGTCCTACCACTAGGTGCGACACTACATGTCTCACTAATCAAGTCATAGCCATACCTTATGTCTTATGTATACCTCAACTCCCAAATCAATCAAGAAGTAGAATAGTATGATGTAACAAAGTGAAATGAATGCTCAATACACAATATCACAAACAAGGTTCAATCACAATAATTAACTATAAAAGTAAGCACTCAACGACAATATCAAACCATACCAAGGAAATGTCATACAATGCAAGTGATGCAATATAATGTGATGACGATGATGAATGATTGGAAGCCATTGCATGACTTTCTGTATACACCTATCAAGCCTCAACGCTCCAAAGATAGGACCCATGGTGGGTTCGCAACCCATATACTCTTATAATCTCAATCTCATGTCTCAAATTAACCTTACCGGCACATTCCTCGGTTAGGCGTTTTATAAAGTGTCTCATTTTCTTATAAAATCATAATATCTCAGTGGTACCAATGTCTCATGAATATGCATGTGTGATATAAGAATGTAATGCTCAGAACCAATCAGTATGAAGATCAAAATCCATTCAATACATGTGTAAGTGAGCTCAAAATCAACTCAATGTATCAATAATTCATGATATCAATTTTCACTTGGCACCACCAGAATAAATAGTCATAGAGTCATCAATATTATCATTTCCAATCCCTTACTCAGGCATCACTATAATGATAATGCAATTAAATGCTCAGATAAGGCCTACAATATCAAGTCAAGCCCCCACACGGGTGACACAATAATGGATGCAACATTCTAATGCACAGATAAGGCCTATAATGACAAGTCAAGCCCCCACTCGGTTGACACAATAATAGATAAGGCATTTAATGCACAAACATGACCAATAATATCAAGTCAAGCCCCCACTCGGGCATCACAATAATATATCCTCTCAAATCTAAAGCAATGTGCATATAAGCCTCCACTCGGGCACACGATCATAAATAATTAATCAAGTTCCTAATGGAGTTCACATAAGCCCCCACACGGGCAACATGAAATAAGCAACAATCTCGATAACAATAAATTGCGGACTATCCAAACCTAGCTTGTTCCATACATTAAGCCTCATCGACTATTACAAATCTATTCATACTCTAAGTATCATCTAAACCTCCATCATTATGTCAAAGTCCACTAAACATGGTTCAAGCTCTAAACTAGGTATCCACTATCAATATTATTCAATATTAATGAGCTAACTATCTACAATCTATTCTAAGTATATTCACAAGTATCAAGACTAACTAAGATAAGCAACTAAATAATTACGACCCATCAAAAGACTCCGGTACCCGCGGAGATGCTCATAATTTCACCTAAGCGGGACCTCTAATCATAAGTGTTTAACAAAATATGAACAAACAAACATACAATACATAAACACTTCAGAGAAAGTCAAGGTACATCTCAACTTGCCTTTAAAGAAGATCCGCAAGCCAAAACACAGTCCAAAACATCAACTAAAAGCTCTACTCCCACGAATCAATACCAAATGCATCCAATCTAATCAAATATGACATCTATAAGTCAAAAGGAGTCCAACGATACCTATACCAACTATATTTGATCTGGGTCTAAATATAGTTCAAAAATTGACCACGAAGAAAAAAAGGGGTAAAACTGAAATTTTATTTTGGAAACACGTTCCCCATAACATTAAGAACCTACAGCTGAAAACTCACGCAAAAACGAGGTCCAAATCGAAGAAAAACCATTTTTAAGCTTTACTAGCAAAACCCCAAAATCGAATTTAAATCAAAGATTTGAAGATGAATTTATAATGAAATCAGTGGAAAAATGATAACTACAAGGTTTAAAAACATACCCATGAAAGGAATCTCGAAAACCCCTTTGGAAACGCTAAAATCCAAGCTCTCAAGCCCCAAAAATGGTGAAAATGGTGGAATGGGATTTTAAATCTTAACTTTGGTTAGGAATTATGAAAACGAAATAGAAGTTCTTGGGAAATGGGAAAAATAAATGTAGAATCACATTCCCAATGATATTACAAGAAAAACGCATCGAGAATCGTCTAAATCGGAGCTTTCTAGCTCCCGAAATGTCAAAAATACGAAATAGGACGAAGTCTGAAATTTATATATGTTCAGGTGCGAATTCTGTAGGTAACGCTCATTTTCCATAACTAAAAGTCTTTTTTTCCGTAGCTAAAGGTGCACCAACAACTTTTATATTCACTAAAAAGGCCATAAATCCCTCATACGATAGCGAAACGCACCAATTCTTTTTCCTATAATTTCTAAATAATGATACGAATCTAGTAGTTTAGTCGGAACTCAATTTCATGCACGTTTGCCCAGTCACATATTATTTTGCTCGTTAAAAAATTATTTCATGTTCCTCAATAAAAACTGGATCTCGACTTATCGAAATTACACCAAACTCTCCAGATCAATCCTATAATTCATGCATATCATTTCAGAAGTTTTGGAATAATTTTTCGATCTTTAAAACTAATAATGAACCTTTTTGTCGATCGATTTTACTTAAACAAAACCAAAACACCCAAAATATTAAAAAGACTTATTCAAAACTCATTCGGAACCTCCCGAACACAAACCACATATACTAATATCTTGGAAACGACATTTCAAACTCAACGGAATCATCGGATTTACAAAAAAAAAAAGTCGTTTACAATAAATTAACCCCCGGGACCCCTTATAGGTTATTTTAACTAGTTTCAAAACTGAGAGTCGAAATGCATAATAAAAGTTTCAAACACAAACCAACTCCACTACTAACCCAAATTCGACATTTCTGATCTAATGGAACTATCAGAATCACCATCCGATGCTCGGATCACAAAAATATTGACCGAAGTCAAACTAATCCCTTTAAGAATGTTCAAACTCAAAATCTCATATAAAACACTTCCGAATGCATCAGGGACCTTACCAACCATTCCCGCAACTCATAAACAAGATAAAGCAACTATGGGGAAGGTCAAAATGGTCAAAAAATAGAAATTTCTAAATTTCAATATGAGGGTTATTACAGTATCCACCACTAAGATTCACGTTCATCCTCGAACGTACAAGTAAGGAAAGCCAAAACAAGTAAAGGATAGAAAAATACCATCAAGAAACATCAAGCAAGCACTCCAACGCGGAGTCACAATCATAAAACTACTGGTTTCACCATAGAACCAGAAATCTATCACATAAGGACTCACCAGGTCACAACACTAGCATCTCAGGCCAAATTTCTCAAAGAAGCCGAGTTCCTTAATTTCAAACTTCCTCTTTACCCAAAAATCGAGTCGATCAGGCTAGAAGTTCTGAATGCACACGACTAACCTAAACCTAACCAAGACACCACAAGACACTGACTGCACCACATAACCAAAAGTCATCATCGGACCCACAAAAAGCCATGGAATTCATGAAACCCGTAGCCGTCCACCAATATACTGAATCAACCCATTTCAAGACCGATACCATAATTATCAACTCGGATAACACTATATCCCCAAACTAACATAGCTAAGTCAGAAGTCAACATCAAATTCACACAAAACCTCAAAAGCCACACTTATCATACGTAACACACTATACTATAGTCAAATCCTTATGCTCAACCCTGATAAGCAACCGAGAATCACCATAAAACTCCATATACCATAGACATGAACACTCAAAAAGGCACCAAAACCTCATGTAACTCATCGCAATAACCCATGCAGTCCTGTACACTCAAGTAACATCAATCAACCCAAAATCCTCAATAATCTGGAGGAATGAAGAGTCCATCTCGACAACACACATATGCAACCTATCATATCAGGGATGATCAACCCATAGAAGAAGAACAACAATCACCATATCATACTAACGGATGCCTAAATCATAAAACAAATCTCAGGAAAGTCACAACTAGACTCCTCATAGCCACTGAAGAACCACACATGTCAAGGCTTCAAATTTCTAACTCAAACCCATAGATAAGTTCTGAATATATCGAAACTCCTTATGTATAAGTTCCTTGTACCTTTCTTAACTCGATTCAAATTCAGTATTCTTTCAGCACAAAAACCATGGAATAGTAACACATACTTTAAATCAAAACTCATCAGCGAAATATTTCATTAAGCCGTTTTACTTCCAAAGCAGTAAATGCTACAAACTAGGCACCTTTTCCATCAATATCTTTTCAAATCAAAAAGCAAGTTTCCTCATAAGCTAAATTTCTTCAGGTCTAACTGATGAGTGATCAATATCTATAAGTTTTTCCATGCAAGCAAAGCTAATCACTAAGGAAGTAACAAATCGCAAAGCAATAACGCCCAAAAATCTTCCCTTAGCCGACCAAAATCATTTACTTGAAAACCTTTCTAATTACTCACCATAAGTCCAATCCATTCTACAATCTGAAAGTATACCAAAACCTAGAATCGATCCACCACTATTCCACAACATAACCATCAAGAAATCATACCCAAATACACTAAAATCCACAATACCTACAAAAATCAAATCTAGTCCAGCCATATACTCTAAACGAGTCCCAACATAGGATCGGCACACCTGATCCACCACTAAGAAAATATCTATGAGGTAGCAAATATCAACAAATCCAACAAAGCTCACTAATCATATCAAGACTCAATGCCAAATAAATAAACACATAGGAGAATATAGAATCATGGTAAATCACTACTAAAATAAACCAAAGGAGTACCAAAACCATACCTGTGGCTACTATACCATAAACTCCTACCTCGAGTCCATCCTGTGGAATATGACACTAAGATCTGTCATCTCCTGGAGCAACTGGTGTAGCATCTCTCTGTCTAAGCTGTGGGCGATCCCTCCTATAGTGCCCGAGATCTCCACATAAGAAGCAACCCAAAAAAGTATAAGCCCACTGGGATATGCCCGAAGAACCTAAATGACCACCATGATCTACCCCTCTCTAAGCATGACCACGAGAATCCTAGCCTCTACCAAGCATATCGCTATCATCCTCAAATCTATGGGGCCTCTGGTCCACAAGCCTCTCATGTATCCACATAAACTCCTCTAGAAACTCTCAAGCAAATTGATCCCATAAGAGAGAAGGTTATCTAACTGGTCTACTCTCTACCAAAGTCCTCCACCATTATCTAGCTGGACCAAAGAACTGAAAGGCAGTGAAATCCACTCTATTAGAGTCCACTAAGACCAATCGGTGCAACCTCTCACGACAACCAAGTAAGAACATATAAGCACCAACCCTAGGATCTCTATCAAATCGAGGAAGATCTGTCCTCGTGAACTCTACATATCTAATATGTCCTTCCATGGTCATAAAAAGTAACGTCACTGGATGTGGAACAATCCCTGGTAATATCTCATCAACACTAGAAGAACCAGTAGTAGTCACATGTACATCTGGAGTTTGAAGCCTCGAAGTAACATGCTAAATCAAAATAGGAGCCACCCTCTGAAGGAAACCCAACACTAGAACCAAGCCAACCTCAAATATAGGTATGGTCACAGGTGATGTCTGCACTGGCCTCAACCTATATAACTCACTAGACCTACCACCACTAGCAACTCTAAAACCTGAAGAGGCAACTCAACCTGACCTCTAGCTAGTGTGGACATCTCGATCCAACCATTGCCTCGAACCCTGCTTCTATCACTCACCAAAGGCACGGGCTCTGAATCTCTAGCTAAGGAAGAATGTGTGCTCACCATCTGTGATAGTGAATAAGAGATTTTTGATTTATACAATGCTCCGAACGCACAAGATAGAATGAAGAAATGAAAATCTCCTAAATTTATGTAGCCTTTCGAAGATAGATAACAGACTTTTCTACACCGATCCGCAAGACTCTACTAAACTCGGCTTGTACTAATGAGATCAATGAACCTGGGGCTCTGATACTAATTTATCACGATCCAAAATAGGCACGTGATGACACTTGTCAAATCCTCCGAACAAGTAAGCCTAAACCAATCCAAAAGAACATCAATAAAGGTAAATAGAAACGGAAGCAAAAGAATAGAATAATCCCAAATATATAATCGAGACACAAGTCTCCAAAAATACATCCCAGGTCTGATTGTTACTAGTACTAGTCTCTAATACAAATTAAAAGTAATAATAATCGTCTAAAATATCTTAGATGTGAATAAAACATAAGACATAAATAGAGTAATCCGAGAAGTCCTGAAATCTGTCAGACACTACCTCGATCTCCGCAATGTCCAATGCTGAAGGAACGCAATCTACAATCTACTACTCGAACCAATACCTGCATGGGGTGCAGAAAAATGAGAAAAAGGAAAGAAAAGCAAGGGTGAGTACGAAACCACGTGTACTCAGCAAGCATCGTCGATAACTGACCCTAATTCAAAGCGATGGCAAGAACCACCACCCCAACTACCCAATTTCCCCAAATAGATCTATAGCCGCTAAATTCTCCACTTCATCCTAATAGGGTAACTGACACAACAGTCATAACATTATCTATAAATAGTGTAGGCACATAAGTCTAGGTGAGTCAACACTAGCCATTCTATGATCAACAATAGGAAAACATTTATAAGAAAGACTCACTAACACAGTATCTTAGGCTCAATTATCATGTTTAATCAATAATTTGTGATAAAGTAGTGAGAGTATACAAGTATGTATATGTATGCTACCACTAGGTGCGACACTACATGTCTCACTAATCAATCCATAGCCATACCCTACGTCTTATGTATACCTCAACTCCTAAATCAACCAAGAAGTAGAATAGTATGATGTAACGAAGTGAAATGAATTATCAGTACACAATATCACAAACAAGGTTCGTTGTAGATATTATAAGAATAAGTCAGTATTGGAGATAGAGGTATAGGCTGGAATAGGTGGTCAAAGGACTAAGACACAAAAATATTAAATGACAGACAGGTCAGAGAGATGCTAAGTGTAGGTCGTAGAGATGCTAATTGTAGGTCATAGAGCTACTAAGCGTAGGTCACCGTGATGTTAAGTACATGGTAATAGGAGTGGTTTAATTGGGGTTTCAAACCCCAAACTTTTCTTGATATTGTGATTTCTCCCTATTTATTATTGATGATTATTTATTTCTAACCTTGATTGGCCTATGACGCTTATTAGTACGTGTGGTTGTACTGATGCTACACTTACTATATCTTCAATCGTGGGTATGCCATAGTGTAGGTTAGTTGGAGTTTCGATAGCAGCGATGCCGATCATTCAGCAGCAGCCCTGTCCTCTCTATTCTGCATGTATGCTATGTCATGGGTGTCCCTACTCATTGTCTAATGCTCTTGTATCGATTTAGGCTAGGTTCTGGGGAGTCACTTGTAGTTATTTTCCGCATTTATTTTTCATATTTGATATATTAAAATATGTTGGGAAAGAATTAAATGAGTAACCGTATTTCAACTTGATTAGATTTTTCATATGATGAACATTAAGTTGACCAGGTTTATGTATGGCATTAACTTTTACATTAGTTGAATCATGAGATATTTAGGGTTCTCCTATCTGGGGTAGGTGTAGGTAGGTGTCCGACATGATCCGCTGGGTTGGGTCATGACAAACATGGTATCAGAGTTCCCAGTATAAGAGAAAATGTTGAGTAGAGTTCTACGGATTGATGTGCTGACGTCCACATCAAATATGTAGGAAGCTACAAGGTGGTACCTTTTGCTTAGAGTAGTCATCTGTGAAAGTCAGGAAGTACTCATAGCCACATCTGGCTTGGACATTCATTGGGCCACACATATCAGAATGAATTAATTATAATTTATCACTTGTTCTATTTCCTTTTGAGGGAAAATGTCTTTTGGTAATTTACTTTCTAAACAAGATTCTCATGTTGGTAGTGCCTCCACTTTCAATGAAATTAAAGGTCCATCTTTAACCAACCTCAAAATCCTGTCTTGATTTATATGACCTAAACGTAAGTGCCATAAATAAGTTTCACTCAATTCAGAAGAATATTTTCTCTTACATTTAAAGTTAACATTGTTTAGTTCTATTGGTTGCAACAGTTCAAGAGAGACATTAATAATAAAAAGAACATCAATCAATGTATCAGAAGAGATAAAATGTCTATTATAACTAATAACGCATCCGCTATCAAAAAAATTAACATTATAACCATCTCTCAAAATGCTCGAAAGAGAAATCAAATTCCTTCTAACATAAGGTACATATAATGTTTCTTTTAACATTAATACTTTATTAATACCAAACATAATTTTTATAATTCCCATCGCTAAAGCTGGAGCTGCCAAACCATTTTCGTGAAAAACGTTAATTTCACCACTACTTAGTTGTCGTAGCACTTGAAACCCCTGCAAAAAAGTGCAGACATGATTAGTGGATCCTGAGTCTACACACCATGACATGGTAGATCTCGTCGCTAATAATGTTTCAATGACACGTAGATGTGAAATACCTTGCTTGTTTTTCAGCATGGCCAAATAGATTGGACATTGTTTCTTATGGTATCCAGCTTACTTTCAGTGATAATATTTGCCCTTACGCTTTTTCACTCCAGCATTTGCACCTCTAATAGCCAAAGTCTTTTAAGTCTTTTTCTTCTTCCACCTACCTTTGGCTTGGAAAAAGAACCTTTCTCAAAATTAAGTGCCACAGGTAGAACTTGTTGTCTGATAATGGTTTCTGCTGCTTGAAGCCCATTCAATAATTTCACCAAGGATAAATCCATTTTATTCAAATTATAATTCAGGCGAAACTATTGAAAACTTTCAGGCAGAATCTTCAATATCATTTCAACCTGTGTATCCTTTTCAATATTAGATCCAAAGATCTCTAATTTATTTAGAAGACTCATCATCTTTAAAACATGGTCTCTAACAGATGAACCTTCAACTATTTTTGGGGTCAGAAGAGCTTTCATGACAGTCTGCTTAGCCTCACGATTCTGATCTCCAAACATTTCCTGGAGACTTTCCAGAATATCATAAGTAGACTCCATTGACTGATGCTGATGTTGCAGTACATTTGACATAGAAGCCAAAATATAGCATCGCGCCATCTCATCAACCTTTATTCATTTATGGTGAGCCTTTTATTCATCATCTGTGGCATTTTTTTCAGACTTTTTTGGACACAAATCAACAAGTTCAAATCTGTACTCCTCAACAGTTAGGACAATATCTAGATTCCTTTTTCAGTTAACATAATTCGGACCCTCAAGTTTATTTTGAGTGAGAATAGCAGTAAGGGGATTGAAAAAAGTCATGGTAAATCCGAGAGACATGCATTAAAATAGATCATAATTGGTCATGTACATTGAATATAAAAATTCAAAACACATCACATACATATATCTCATGCATCTTGAATAATAAATTTCGATGGGAAAAGAACTACTCGTACAATATACATATATAATAACAGATTATTCACTTCATAAATTAAAATAGGTCTAACTCATACGGAGAGCATACTGTCAATTTAAGTCAAGTGAATATCAAATTTTAAAACTCTAGTCCCATTGAACCAACCTACAAACTGAGATGGAGACTTCCTTCTCTGAATTTTAGTAGGTTTCTTTCCCCCTCTTTTTAGTCTATCCCGGAGGTGGAGGAGGGTTCTACTTCAAATACATACTCGTTGGGTTCAGTCATTTTGCAAAACATAGGCCGCTCAAGAGATACTCCAGCAGCTCACTGCCTTCAGTTCTATGCTGCGGCTACCTCAATGAACCCTACTCCAGCTGAACAATGTGAGGTTCAGGCTAATCGAGAGACTACAAAAGGAAAAAAACTATCCTATGTTACCCCGATGATGAAATAAGGAAAGGTGTGTATCTATATTGCTAGGAAGATCTTAAGCCACAACTAGATTACTGGAAAAATGCGCTTATAGGTTATGTAATTAGAGATACCCCATTTATTAGGAGGGCCTTACTCCTATCACAATAAACCCTTAGTGGTGCAACAATGGGTGGCTGATTTTGATTTCAATTTGTACCGCTTGACTATAATACCCTTATGGGTTATTTTCCCAAGATTACCGATGGTGTTCTGGTCTTGTGAAGCACTGAGTAAAGTCACAAGTGTTATTGGTAAACCACTGCACACGAATAAAATCACAGGGGATATGGAGCGAATTTCCTATGCTCGAGTCTTAGTGGAGGTAGATGTTGTCCACTCTCTCTCTGAGTCAATTAAGCTCAAAACCCTACTAGGTGTGCTGAACCAAGTAGTGGACTATGATTGGAGACCGATACTGCTCGGTATGCTTGCGTTTTGCCCACACTAGTACTGAATATCGTGAAACTGAGCCAACTGCAGAGGAAACAAAGCAAGTTGAGTATAATCTAAAGAAAAAGAGAAGGAATCGAAGGAGGCGTAGACAGGTGAGACAACAATGGAAAACCAAAGAGGAGGATATGTGCAAACCAGTTAAGGTGCCTCAACAGGTGGAAGGAGAGTCTAGTACCGAGGCTTCCTTTACACAAGTTGCAGGATCTTCCTCTCAGGAGGTACCACAACTTGTCAATATTGTGTCTACTTCTAATAGATTCGAGATCTTAAAGAATAAAACTACTGGTGAGGGACAACCAGTGGAGCCTGGGTTAATCCATACCCCCCATGATAATAGCCACCTGGAACTTTAGGGGCCTGAACTAGGACCAAAGGCAGAAAGAGGTGCTCCTCTTTCTGCAGAAGTATGGCGTCGAGGTATTTAGATGTTTGGAAACAAGGTGAAGGAACAAAAATCTAAGGATGTGTTAAGGAAGATATCTCAATGGTGGAAAACATGTTGCAATTATCCTTCAAATGGTAGGATATGATTGTTTTGGAGACCTCACATTCAAGTACAAATTCCTAGTGTAGTTGAACAATATATCCATTTTCACTTAAAGAATCCATCAAATACTTTCTCTACCTTCTTTGTAGTTATCTATGCAAAGAATGAAGAACACTTGAGGACCAGTTTACGGGCAGATTTAAGGCAAATTCAAAGTTCAATCCATGGGGCATGGCTGCTTTGTGGTGATTTCAACACCCTATTATCTGCTGATGATAGAATGGGATCTCCAGTTCTCCCTGTTGAGCCGGAAGATTTCAGGTTATGTGTGAAGGATATGCAACTATCAACTCTTAAATCTAAGGGGTGGTACTATGCTTTTTGTAATAAGCAGCAGCTGGATAATCGAGTCTACTCCAAAATAGATTGGGCACTTGGAAAGTTTCAATGGATACAGTCATATGGGCATGTAGAGGCTGAGTTCTTAAATCTAGGGGTATCAGATCACTATCCAGTTTTCATTCAATTCAAGCCTTATGTGTCTCTACATCTAAAGCTTTTCAAACTATATAAAACAGTGATGGAGCATCCCAAGTTTTCTGACATTCTGAACACTGTCTAGGCATAGAAAAAGAGAGGTACAAAGATGTATCAATTGAACCTGAAGCTAAAGGATTTGAAGGCTAGGTTGAAAAAGTTAAATGCACATTTGGCATCTTATGCATAAAAAATTCAGACTACAAGACAAAAATTGGATATTATACAAGCTCAAATGATAACCAGGCCAATGGAACAAGAGTTGATTGATGAAGAAAAAGTATTACTACTTGAACTGGGAAATGAACTGCGGTGGAGGAACAAGTATTGAGACAAAATTCTAGAGCAATAATGATATCCTGTGGTGACTCCAATACTAGCTACTTTCGTGGCTAATGTAAGCTTAGAACCTGTAGGAATAACATTACCACTGTGTATAATGAGAATGAAAACAAGGTAACTGACCCTACAATGGTTGAAGCTGAGTTTGTCATTTTTTTCTTTGCACTAATGGGAACTTCTGCTGAGGAACTTCCTAGGCCAAACTCAGTAGTGATCAAGAAAGGGCCCTTTTGACATACAATCAATAATGCTTCTTAATAAGGGGGTGACTGACCAGAAAATCTTAAATGCTGTGAAATCCATGCCAAAAGACAAGGCACCTGGGGTTAATGGCTTCCCAATTGAATTTTTTCCCTAGAACTGGAATACAGTGCAAGATGCAGTTATCCAAGCAGTAAAGGAATTTTTCGCCTCTGGTAAGATTCTTAAGGTTTTTAGTTGCACTGCTGTGACTTTAGTCCCCAATATGGATTCTCCTACTTATGTAAAAGATTATCGTCTTATTGCATGTTGCACCATCATTTACAAGATAATCACTAAAGTGCTTACCACCAGAATTAAAGAAGTGATTGGTACTATAGTTAGCCCTTCCCAGACTACCTTTATAGAAGGTAGAAGTATCATCGATAATGTACTATTTAGTAATTAATTACTCAAATGGTACACTAGGAAAGGACTATCTCCACGGTGTGTAATAAAAGTGGTCCTTAGGGAGGCATATGACTCAATAGAGTGGTGTTTCTTGAGAAGTATGTTGATAGAGTTGGGCTTTCCTGCTAGGTTTGTTAATTGGATCATGGAATGTGTGTCCTCTGTTTCTTACTCTCTTACTATTAATGATGGTTTGACTGCCCCTTTTCAAGAGAAAAGAGGGATAAGGCAAGGGAACCCAATGTCACCTTATCTCTTTGTAATTGCAATAGAATACCTCCAAAGAGAGCTAAATGAAATGATGATGAATCCAGCCTTCCAATTCCACCCTAGATGTAAGAATTTAAGGGTTGTGCACATCTTTTTTGCATATGATTTACTAATGTTCTGCAAAGCAGAGGTCCCAACTCCTACAAGCAGCTTTTCAAAAGTTCTCACCAGCCTCAAGATTGCAGGTTAACCTTGACAAGAGTTCTATTTATATGTCAGGGGTTAAGGAAGAGGTAAAGCTCTAGATACTTCATTCTCTTGGCTTTTGTGAGGGCACCGTCCCCTTTAAATACTTGGGGGGGGGGGTACCTTTATCCTTAAAAAATTATCCATTGCTCAATGTATGCCTCTGGTTGAAAGAATCACCGCTAGAATTTAATTCTGGTCTGAAAAACTACTCTCCTATGCAGGTAGGCTCCAACTAGTGAAATTTATTCTCTTTGGGATGCAGACATTTTGGGCACAAATATTCATTCTTCCTAAGAGAATCATCAAATTAATTGACAGTCATTGTAGAGCCTTCTCATGGACAGACAAGGAGGTGTCAAAAAAAGCTCTTGTCTCTTAGTAAAAGGTGTGTTATCCATGTGGTGTAGGGGGTCTAAATGTGTTAAACCTTGGGCTATGGAATAGGGCAACAATTCTAAAGCAACTTTGGTCCATAGCTAAGAAGAAAGATTGTCTTTGGATCAGGTGGGTCCACATATATTATATGAACGGTCAAAACATCAATGATTGTCTTGTTCCTCTGAATGCTACATGGGTGATTAGAAAGGTGTTTGAGGCTAGGGACTACATCATGCAAGCACCTGGACTGAGTGGGGATCCCCATACCAGATTTAGTGTTGTGACTATAAACTCTCAGTTTTCTGTTAAGAGAATGTATGGTGCATTAATACCAACTTTTTTAAAAGTGATTTGGAAGAGCTTGGTGCTACACAAAAGTCTCCATCCTAGATACAGGTTCATTCTTTGGTTGGTGGTGTTGAGAAGGCTTGCCACTGTTGATAGATTGGAAAAATTTAGGATCACAGTCCCTCCTACCTTTGTATTTTGCTCCTCAACAGATGAAACCTTGTCTCACTTAATTTTTGAATGTGTAGTTACAAAAGATTTATGGCAGAGAATACAAGTGTGGCTACGTGTCCATAGAGTGATAGGTGACTCACAAGCAGAACTTCAGTGGATCACACAGTGGGCAAAGAAGAAGACAAGGAAATGTGCAATTATATGTTGTGTATTTGCTATGGTGATTGGTCTTATATGGAGGGAAAGCAACAAGATCAGATTCCAAGAAGGGACCTTTCATGATGATAGCTTAGTCAAGGAGATTGCAATTCATGTGCACATCAGAGGACAACAACAAAAGACCTGGCCACAGGTGCTTGCAAATGTGGCCACACTGCCATGATATGGACTGCTGCATCATCTAGACTAGGAAATTGATTAATTTTGCTTGATGAATATCTATTGAAGGTGTACTGAATAGATTTTTATTGTTTATTTCCTAATACTGAGCTTAAGTCGTAATAGCTCTTAGGAGATTTGTTATTTTGTTTAGACCTTGAGAGCATAGGGGTCAGCCCTGTGTTGGTTTTGTAACTATTTCAGTTTTGGTAATAAAAGTTTTTATTCACCCAAAAAAAAAAAAAAAATCAAAAACAATAGGGCTCATGATTAACAATCCCAATTTCTTGGACCATTTCTGTGACTTGCCAAATTTAAAGTCAATCGAAGTTCTTCAAATTTTAAATATCTAAATTTATGACCAATTCAGCCTAAAAAAAATTAATTTTCACTTTAAAATTTTAGTTTATTCCAATCATATATCAAAACATGTGCAAAAAGATATCCATGATTCAAGAACAAGTAGTTTAATTCACGTTTTTTATAAGACAATAGTGCAATTCTTTCCTTTTTTTAAAAAAATAATAATAACATTCACATTTATTCGAATGCACTAAATCAAGTGTTTTACGAAAAAACCTTAATTATTTAGTTAGATGTAAGTAAGCTCTGATATCAATTGTTGGATAACGATATGTTATTAATGCTGAAGCAGTTCGATAACCAGCTTGCATGTAATCTAAGTAATTAATAACTTTGAGATATAAAATCATAAATTGAAATACCTCTTGAAGAGCGAACCAAGATCATCGATAAGATCAAGATCGTTAAGAAATAACCTTTCAGTTCTACGATCTTCTGTTGTGTTATCCGAATAATTTTCGGATAATGTAATACTTGTGTGGGTAAGTATTTTTCTCTAAAATTAGTTCTTTTTCTCTGAAATTTTCTTATTTCTCAAATGAAAGAAATGATCCTTTATATAAAAAAGTTTTAGGGTCCAAAATCATTTTCAGAACCAAAATCGTTTTCAAAACCAAGACCGTTTTCAAAGCCAAAACGGTTTTCACCCGTTTTCAAAATCAAAACGATTTTCAGTCTTTTTCAAAGACAAAACAGTTTTCAACCGTTTTCACTCTTCCACCAAGAAAACTAATTCATTAAGTTCTAATTATTCAAGCACAATAGGGACCATAGAATTAATTAACAAGGCTTTATATTATGGAATTAATTCATTTCTTTCCAAATTAATCTTACCATAATAAATTACTAATTATTCCACTAAAAATTCGTAACTGCACTCCTTAGTTAAATTTTAAATTCTTTCATTAAACCTTATTTAACTCCCCATGTTAAGATTCAAATACTAATCAAATAAATTAAATTACTGACCATTTAATTTATTGATTATTTCCCTTTAGATTTTCACTTAACTTATTTCATATGTCGGATATAAAATCCACCGACCGAATTTGCACATGAAAACTTATAAGCTTTCATAAAGGGGTATCATCAATCCCTATACCGAGACATGAATTTCATCAACTAATTATTACTTCGCCAATGTATATTATCACCATCCAATTTATCAGGCATGTTGATCCACAAAAGAATCTTGCCTTTTAATAAATCAAAACAATGAATAATATACACAACTAATAATAATTATATC
Organism: Capsicum rhomboideum; assembly: GCA_031232105.1. NCBI lineage: Eukaryota > Viridiplantae > Streptophyta > Magnoliopsida > Solanales > Solanaceae > Capsicum > Capsicum rhomboideum. The sequence goes on from CP124712.1 coordinate 16,496,687, forward strand.
AGAATTAAGAGTATTCCTTCAGGTGCAAAGCGTAAGTCCTTTCACTAAGCGCTTCTCCCTTTGGGGAGAAGATGAGCCCCCTGATCTGGTGCCTCTTCGCAAGAAGAGACTCAACCGAAAGTACGTTTAATGGACTAGAAAATTTATTTTACAAGGTCAGTATAAAATACTTATCTCTACTTGGTCCGTTCAATACATACAAAATATACTAGCACAAGAAGTTGAAATTATACCGCTTTCACAATCAAGATAAATTATATTTAATCATGTGCTACAATCATATTGATGATTTTGTCCAATTTTCATCTTAGATTGTGAACATATATAAGCTTTATACTTATAAGAATCGATAATTTAATCTTTCGTGTATAAGCTAAACTCTATAACTAAATCATCTACTATATAAGTAAAGGACACACAGATGAATATATGATCTATTTAAAAGTAACTTTATTAGATTGAATAAATAACAAAACAATTATTTCATAAAGATTACTATAACAAAACGCATGATTTATAGCATATCCTAACGATCGCAACATTATCTAACTTGAAAGGGAAAAAGAGGGTACAAATTATTTTCACCCCCAAACTTTGCTTTAAAAATTAAACTCCGTCCTCAACTTTGAACAATAATCAAAGTCCGCCCTTTATCACATGTAATGTCTATTTTACCCTAATTATATCAAATATATTTATGTAATAGCTCTTTATATTATCTATAATTTATTTTTTTAACCTAGGTATTTATAACTTTTTATTTAAGTTCATTAACATTATAAGTAGAATAATACTTTTATGAATTTGTCACAAAATTTAATGTTATTTTTATGACCATTATTTCAATATTATATGCATTAAGCTTGTATATATGTATGTACATGCATGTGCGTATATTTTTGTCTTTTTCCACTCTCTTACTTCATGTGTTTTATATCACTTGACCCTTCTTGATATGACACATCCCTTAAGAAAATTTTAATTAGAAGTGTATTTTATTAAACTAACCTTATTAATAATGCTTTGAAACTTTAAATTTGACTACTACTACATTATGCCGTTATTTAATACTAAGGGTAAAAATAAAAAATATTAAACAATGCTCTTTATTTCATAAATTGGACAAGTAAATTAAAACAACTAATTTTAGTATGAGGGTCAAGTAATATGAAACGACGGGGGAATTCTCTATTGTTTATATAAATAAACAAGTTTTGATTGTCATTAAGGGAGTATTAAATAAATTATAGTTTAAAATAATTTAAAATCTAAATAAATACAATCTTTAAAATTTTAATCTGAATTTAATTAATTATTTTATATTTTCTGCATCGAAATATATTTGTATTTTTAGTATGAGGGTCAAGTAATATGAAACAGTGGGGGAATTCTCTATTATTTATATAAATAAACAAATTTTGATTGTCATTAATGGAATATTACATAAATTATAGTTTAAAATAATTTAAAATCTAAATAAATATAATCCTTAAAATTTTAATCTTAATTTAATTAATTATTTTGTATTTTCTGCATCGAAATATATTTGTATAGTTATTATTACCTGCTATTTTCACTTATATAAATAAATATTAGAGTTTTGATTATTATTAATAAAATTAATTCTCATTATGCTAATTCATTTCATTACAGAACATTATTAGTTTATAAACTTAATTCGTAATTCTCACTTTTTTTGCCCAAAAGATAATGTTTATATTTTTATAAAAAAATTGTTACTTAAATTTAAAAAATAAATAAACATATCATGATTTTTAAAGAAATAAAAAAAAGAAGTTGATAATAAAAGGGTACAATAGACATTTTAAAAATTTAATTAGAATAGAGGGGGGAGTTTAATTATTGTTTAAAATTGAAGAAAAATTTTATTTTTAAAGCAAAATTGAGGGTGAAAACGATTTTCACCCAAAAAAAAGAAGCAGAAAGAATCACACAAATTAGGACACATATTTTCTTAAAAACAATTATGTACTTGTAGTAGTTCCTCACTTTGTTTTCCTCTCCTTTTCTCATAATTTTCAACACGCAGTGAAGTTTTCCTTTTTTCCTTTTTTAAAATTAATAATATAATAGTAATAGTAATGTCAAGCTTAGGTTATTCTAGAAAATCATATATTATGGGTCGTTTGGTAAGAAATATAAGAAAAGATAATATATGTATTAATTTTAATATTATTTAATTTTTTATTTGGTAGTATTTCAAACCTATGATTATTGATCATATTCAATATTATTTTTTATACATAACAAATCATATTTCTATTCTAATAGGTATTATTCGGTACTATTGTATCTCTATTTTAATAGACTCTATTCATTTAATATAACAAATCAATCAATTGATAAAAAATAACGTCAATAAAATTAATTCTAATATTACTAATATATAATATACATATTCAATACTAATTTTATATACCCAGTCAAACGATCCTAAAGTTTATTATAAGATTCGACAAAGACGTAGGTGGGCCATTCCTAGATTCTACCACTCGTCTACTTGTCAATTGTCGTATTTGGGAATTGTTATGTATCTTTACCTAAAACTTCATTAATTGATTTTCATTACAATTCATTGTAGTGGCATACAACTATCTGATAGCTTATTTCCACATTTCCACATTTCCACCTAATTAATATTAATATATCTGCTGACTTTTTAGTACATTTATAGTAACTAAACATTTCAAAGTGTTCAGTCCTTTCCATTGCAATGACAACTTTGAAATTAGTTTAGATTACAAAATTAACAATAGGAACTCCAAGTGCTGAAATTGAAGAGACAGCTAATGTCCATTTTTGACCATCTTACTTACATATATTTATTAGGAGTACTAGTTATATATGTACATTGGCCGACTAAGTTAGATTTGCGCCAATACTAATTATATTATCAAGATATTTTTTCATTTCTAAAACTCGAAATCAAAATATAAATTTAAATATAAAGATATCTGGATTATTATATTTCATCACTCATGCCGGTGATAGTTACCACTTACCATACTTTTCAATTTACTGTACGATAATCTTAAATTGTTGATTTTCATAATAATCAAATTAAAGTTGCAAAGCTAGAGATACCTCTTTGCATTTCATTCAAAAATAGAAAAATGGTCAAAATTGTTGGGGAACAATGGTTAAACTTCAATAACAATACTATTAAATTGTTAGCAAAATAATAATATACCCATAATAATATTTATATCGATAAAATAATCATGTTATATTACAACAGTAATATAATTACTTATTAGCAAGTTAATACAACTGAATCTAAATAAATATTACTATAATAATATTTTAAGTGATATCAATTATACTAGAGTCGTGCTAGACACTGTCCTAAAAAACTATTCAGCAGCGTGAAATATATTCCCAGTATTAAACAAGTACTTTCCTAATTAATTAGAGGATATTCAAAATTAAATAAGTCTTTCCTAATTAATTAGAGGATACAAAAATCAACAAAATTATTAGTATAAATACCAGCAAGTTAACTAAAGAATTAATGAGAGAAATCAAAATTAAAGTAATTAAACATTATAATAAAGGCAAAATAAAAGAAGGGAGAACGTGAGGAAAGGGGAAAGAGTAAGAAAATAATGTTGGTTGTTAGGGCTGATGGAATGGCATTGCCTATTTATGGGCTAAAAAAATTTTGAACAAAGCCATCGGAAGTTGCCAAGTGTTAATGCACTTGTCCTTAAGGTGATAAGTAAATGACTAGTGTTATGATAGGTGTCAAAGATTTCTCATGCATGCTGCCACCTACGCTTCTCTTACCATCTTCTTAAAGTAATAAAATGGCTGCCAAAATGCATTACATATTTGTCTTTTCAAATATATTTTAATATAAATTATTTTGAAATAAATAAATATTTTTCCTATAATTCACACATTATTTCAAGAAAAATTATAGGAAAAAACAGTTTAACTTGCTGGATTTGTATGAACAAAATGCAGTAGGTTTGGTGTCTTCTAGACTATGAACCAAACTTAAACCGATAAAATTTAACTTACAAAATTAAAATTACTAGTGAAATATAATATTTTTATGAACCAAATAATTCTTATTGTAAGCCAGAAACTTTATCAATCACATTTTGATCGTAATTTTGCTGTTCAACGTGGTTTTGCGCCAATAAATCATGCGCATGCCTGGTATTCATGAGAGTTCTAGAGATTAAGGCAACAAATCTCATTGGAACAACCACATTCCACTTCTCATATAGGTGAATTCATCAAGTGTACACTGCTTTAAATACATCATTTATAAGGACTATGAATTCATTAAGAGTTAATAACCCATACTTCAATTTTAGTAGCAGTTCAACACTCTCAGTTAGTGTCCAGTGTCAATATCGACTTGTTACAACCCATATGAACCTACTTCATGGGATCTTCAATCACATAGGTTGGATTATCATTTTTATTGACAATTATATTGGCCTTAACCCCATCTCTTTTGAGGTTTGAAGAATTAATTTTCTTTCCAAAAGTTTAGTCAGTAAATCGGCCTAATTCAATTCTAACTTCACATAATTAATGAAAATTATTTTATTTCTCAACAGCTGTTTAACAACATCATGCCTCAATTTCATATGTCTGCTCTTACAATTGTAAGATTTATTCTTCGCAATAGCAATTGCGGCTTGACAATCATAGTGTATAGACATAGGAGGCACCAGATCATCCTTTTTTAAAGGGATATGAGGCAAGAGATCATCCTCTTTTAAAGGGATATTAAACAACAAATCATTCTTTTTTTAAACGAATATTATGCAACAGATCATCTTTTTTAAAGGGATATTAGGCAACATATCATCCTTTGTTAAAGGGATAATGAGGCAACATATCATCTTTCATAAAGGAATATTCGGCAATAGATTATCCTTTTTAAAAGGGCTATGAGGCAACAAATCATCCTTTTTTAAAGGGATATTTGCTAAGAAATTTCTTAGCCACTTAGCCTCAGTACCAGCTAACTCCAGAGCCGCAAACTCTGATTCTATATTCGATCTAGCAATGATCGTCTGCTTAGCTGATCTCCACGATACTGCATCCCCACCAAAGGTGAACACATAGCCACTAGTAGATTTCATCTCATCTGAATCAGATTCAGTTAGCATCACAATACCCTTCTAAAGTAGAAGAAAATCTACTATACAGGATACCGTAATTCATGGTTTCTCTCAAATATTTTATCAGTCTTATTAATACAGACCAATGCTCTTTATTGGAATTATGAGTATATCTATTCAGTCTACACACAACATAGGCTATATCAGGCCTAGTAAAATTCATCAAATACATCAGACTCTCAATAATCTGAGCATATTTAGACTGAGCAACTGGGTCACCATTATTCTTTTTCAATTTAGAGTTAGCATCATAAGGAATGGCTACTGGAGTTACATCCCAACATTCAAACTTCTTAAGAAGACTTTCCACATAATGTTCTTGTGACAATATTATACCATCTTCACTCCTTATAACTTTAACTCTCAATATCAGATTCACTTCACCCAGATCTTTCATATCAAAGTTAGTAGATAAAAATAATTTGATACTTTATACAATAATTAAATTTGTACCAAATATAAACATGTCATCAATATATAAGCATATTATCACATAATCATTGTCTATCACTTCGTATACACACATTTACCCACTTCAACAGTTAAAAAGTTGTTTCTCAATAAGACTTCATCAAATTTCTCATGCCACTATTTAGAAGCTTGTTTAAGGTCATAAAGAGATTTAATCAATTTACAAACTTTATTTTCTTGTCCAGGAACTGTACATCCTTCAGGTTGAATCATATAAATTTCTTCTTCTAAATCACCATTTAAGAAATCTGTTTTTACATCCATTTGATGAATAAAAAGTTTATGAATTGTTGCCAAGATAATTAATATTCGAATAGAAGAAATTCTTGTCACTGATGCAAATGTATCAAAATAATTAATATTTTACTTTTGAGAAAATTCTTTAGCTACTAACTGAGTTTTATATTTATCAATAGATCCATCGGGTTTAAGTTTTTTTTTGAAAATTCATTTACAATCAATAGATTTTGTACCAGGAGGTAAATCAGTTAAAACTCATGTATTATTTTTCATAATTGAATCAATTTTAATTTTTATTGCCTCTTTTAAAAATTTAGCTTCAGAAGAAGATACAGCTTCAAAATAATTTGATGGTTCACTATCGACAAGAAAAGTTTGAAAATCATTTTCATAAGAAAAATATTCTTTTCTAGGGCTTTTACTCCTTCTTAGTTCCTCAATATTAGAGGTAGATTAATTTTCTCTTTCAGCAGATGCATGAGAAATTTTATTGTACAATAAAAAAATGTGTACAAAGAATTCAACATTCTTTGTTTCAATTATAGTATCCCTATAAAGCACATTACTTTTTTAAATCAAAAAATCTATTTGCAGCACTATGTTCAACATTCTTTGTTTCAATTATAGTATCCCTATAAAGCACATTACTTTTTTAAATCAAAAAATCTATTTGCAGCACTATGTTCAACATATCCAATAAGCATGCAATTAGCAGTTTTAGAACCTATGTTTCTCTTTTTAGGTTCAGGCAAAAGAACTTTAGCAGGCAACCCAACACTTTTAAATATTTCAAATTAGGCTTATAACCTTTCCACAATTCATAAGGAGTTTTGCCAGTTCTTTTATGAGAAATTCTATTTTGCAATTGACATGGAGATAAGATAGCTTCACCCCACAAATTATCAGGTGCATTAGAGATAATTAATAAGGAGTTCATCATTTCTTTTAATGTCCTATTTTTCTTTCAGCTACACCATTAGACTCAGGTGAATAAGGCGGAGCTACTTCATGAATAATTTCTTCTCTCACAAAAATCATTTAAAGACAGGTATTCACCATCTCTATCAGATCTTATTCTTTTAATTTTTCTATTAAGCTCATTTTCAACTTTAGTTTTATAAGACACAAAAACATCAAATGCATCATCTTTATTTCTAAGTAAATACAACTTAGTAAATCTACAAAAGTCATCAATAAAAGTCACATAATAGCTCTTTTCACCTTTAGTAATTATTTGATTTAAATCACCTAAATCTAGGGATGGCAATGGGGCGGTGCGGGTTTTAGGCTATGAGGGTGCGAGGCGGGTTGAAATAAGTTTTTCGTAAATGATACGGGGCGGGGCAGGGCGAGGTGGGGCGGGTTGCGGGTCTATGTGGGTTTAAACAAAAAAAAATTAAAAGTTAGTATTATTCTCGTGAATTTACCTAAAATTATATGTATTCTTCACTTAAAATTATGATACCTTAAACGACATGTATAACACTACAAATTAACAATTTTATAACTCAAAAATATCAAAACAAAAGTTTACAGGCTTTTTCTTTAATTAAATAAGCTATGTACGACAAAGTGATTTAATATCTGTAGTAAGGATTTAAACAATCATTTAGTTTGTGTAAGATGAAATTATGAACGGAATTTACCTTCACATAGTGCTAGCTAGCTACTTCCATATTATTCTTTCCTTTGGCAAGGTATACTATAGCATTTCACATGGATGCTTCTTATTTTCAAAAATGGAGATATTGAAAAAAGTTTGAGATATATATTGTATTGCGCAATAACTGCTATTGTGCGGCCTTTCCCACTAGCGTTTTAAATTTTAGTGGAGTTACAATTTATTTTTTAAAAAAAACAAAAACGCAGTGCAGTGCGCGTATGGTGTGAGGCGGGTTTATGTGGGTTTAAAGGTCATGCGGGGTGGGGCAGGGCGTTTTTTAAATTCGGGGGTTTAGAAAAAAAAACCACACCGCACCGCCCCATTGCCATCCCTATCTAAATCAATGTGAATTAAAGATAACAATTCAGTTTCTCTATCTACTAAAAAACATGACTTTCTAGTTATTTTAGCTTCACCACATATTTCTCACTTATCAAAATTATTTGAGTCTAAACCAGATATTAAACCAAGTGATTGTATATTCTTTATATATTTCATATTAACATTTCCTAATCTAGCATGCCATAAAAAAATAGACTCAGTCATATAAACGGAAGTAGATGCACTTTCACAAATATTATTAGAAATATTAAGCACTAATAAGCTATGGTTACAAAATTTCATGCCCACAAAAATATTATTTTTTGATCAATATGGCCTCATTATTTTCAAAAGTAACCGTCATCCCAACAATTCCTAATAACCCCACAGAAATCAAATTGATTCTGATATTAGGAACATGCAACACAATATTCAATGCCAAAGTTTTACCAGATGTGAGTTTGAGAAGAACTTTGCCTTTTTCATGAACTATCGTAGTTCTTGAGGCCCCAAGATAAATAATTTCTTCTCCTTTCTCAACTTGGGTGTATGACACAAAATTATTTTTATTTATACAAATGTGCCTCGTAGTACCAGAGTCTATCACCCAGTTTCTCACATTGGTCACAATATTCATTTCTTAAATAACCGCAATAATTATATCATCCGTTTTAGTCAAATTTATTTTTGACTTAGCGGGATTGTCATTTCTTTCACATATTCTCTTGCATTAAGATGCATTTTTTATGAAGGTTTTATTATTAGCATTGAGCATGTAACCATGTTTATTTTCATACCTGTATTTTGCAATACCATAAACTTCTGGCAAGATGACTGAAACTAGAGCAACCAGGGCAACACCAACTTCAGTATTATCAATAGTTTTAGGACCAATATTATATGGCATAGTTTCTTAGATTATTGGGGAACAATGGTTAAACTCCAATAACAATATTATTAAACTGTTAGAAAATAATAATATGCCCATAATAATATTATTTATATCGATAAAATAATTCTGTTATACTATAACAGTAATATAATTACTTATTAGCAAGTTAATGATACTGAATATTAAATAAATATTACTATAATAATATTTTAAGTGATATATCAATTATACTTGAGTCGTGCTAGGCACTATCCTAAGAAACTATTTCAGCAGCATGAAATGTTTTCCCAGGATTAAACAAGCACTTTCCTGATTAATTAGAGGATATCCAGGATTAAATAAGTCTTCCCTAATTAATTAGAGGATACATGTAAGGACCTGATGCGATCGAGAGTGATTTGAGCGAGTTTGAGGTTTTTTGAGGCTTTAAAACTTCGATCAATAGTTGATATTTTGATTCTTGGATGAGGATTTGAACAGTTCCATTAGATCCATAATGTCAAATTTGGGTTAGTAATGAGGTTGGTTCAGGTTTGGGACCTTTATTTTGCATTTTGATCCTTCGTTTGGAAAATTGCCTAAAAGGGGTCCCGGGGGTTAATTTATTGAAAAAAATCCTTTTTCAAAAATCTGACATCTTCATTGAGTCCAGAACGTCAGAAATGGCCTATTAGTATATATGGTTTATTTTCTTCGGATCCCGAACGAATTTCGAGTGTCCATTCGGAAACATTTCAAGTTGCATTTCAGCTGATTTGGGGAAGTCTGGTGCAGCCCAAAATCCTTCTTCGCGAATGCGGGCCCCTGGATGTAAACTTGGAGAAGCAATTATTCCTTCATCGCGATCTTGAGGTGGTGTCTGCAATCGCGAAAGGCATTCGGGGTCGGGTCGGGTTACGCCTTCTTCGCAAACGCGACGAGGCTGGCATGAACGCGATGGTCCGGGTAGTGGACCTTCGTGAATGCGAAGCCTCGATCGTGAATACAAAGGCAAATTTAATTTTCCAATGAATATTGACCCTCGCGATTGCGAGGTGGGGTCCGCAATCGCAAGGTACTGTTCACATAACAGTATATAAACCTTATTTTTGCATTTTCCCACCATTTTTGAACCTCCAAGCTTTGGGAAAATGAAATTTCTTAGGGTTTTATCACCATTCTTACTTGGTAAATCTCCTAAATCATCTTTCCATTATTTCCTACAATTATATTTTCGAAAACACCTTAAAATCATGATTTCAAAATGAAATTTTGGGGTTTTGCCGGTAAAGCTTGAAAATGGTTTTCTTTGATTTGGACCTTGTTTTAAACTCCTTTTTACATGAGTTTTCAACTGTAGACTCCTTTAACCTTGGAAAATGTGTTTCTAAGGAAAAATTCTGATTTTACCTCTCTCGTTTTTGAACTCGTTTTTCGTTAGAAAAATTCTGATTTTACCTCTCTCATTTTTGAACTCATTTTTTGAGTTCGTTTTGGATCTGTTTTAAATATGTTTTATATGGGTATCTATAGATTCCTTTTAACACATATATGCTATAGTTTTATGTTTTAGTTGATCCGAGGCCGTTCGAAAAGGAAAAGCGTCGTGTTGAAGGACTTTAGGCTCGGATTTCGTTGTTTTGATGTAGGTTATGGCTTAACTTCTTTCAGATTGAGCTGAGTAGTTAATAAATAGGTAAATCATGTTATGGGTTGGGGAAAATAACTATGGAGTTTATTTTTTGAGATTATTATTACTGTTGTGTGCCCGAGTAGGGACTTATAATCTGTTGTTGTTGACTTATGATATTTGATATTGCGTGTTGCCCGAATGGGGGCTTTATTTGACATTATTGGCCTTATCTATGCATTTAAATGCCCGTATTCTAGATATGATACCCATGCGGGGGCTTGAATTGTTATTATAGGCCTTATTAAGCATTGATTGCCTTATTATGATATAAATGCCCGAGTTAGGGGTTGAATGATACTAATGATGTCTTACATGTATATTTATTTTGATGGTGCCTAATTAGAGTTTATAACATGAATTATGGACATATTGAGTTGATTTTTGGGCTCACTTATATACATAATAAGTGGATTGGATATCTTCATACTGATTTGATTGTGAGCATTACATTCTCATTTCATATATATACATTCATGAGATATTGGTACCATTGAGGAACACTATTTTTTAAAGAAAATGAGACATTTTATAAAAACCCTCTCCGTGAATACGAGCCAGAGAGGTGGGTTGAGATTTGAGATATGAGTTATAGTATACGGGTTGCGAACCCCCTATGGGTCCTATTGCGGGAGCTGCGAGCTCGGTAGGTGTATACAGAAAGTCATGCGATGAATTTCACCTTTCATCCCATTATCATCATTGCATTGCATTGCATATGCATCTTTCATGATTCCTTTAGTTTTTCTTGACTTGTGTTTAGTTTTCGTATACTTTTCATGTATATTTGTGTTGTTTCAATTCAGTATTATATTAGAACTGTTAGTGGATACGGTGTGAGCTACCATTTGGGAACTTTTCTGTTTACAGGTGATGTGCTCATAGTTTTCTTTACTTATATTATTGCCTTTTTGCTCAGTCGGCCTATGATTTCTACTGAGTACAAGTAGACCGTACTTACCCCTATTGTGCCTTTTTGGGTACAACATTACTCTAGGGACCATAGTTGACTATCAAACCTCCTCTTACCTTTACTATGTCTTTACTCTAGAAGACTCGCCTTAATCTATTTTTTCTTAATTGTTCGTATTTCTTTTCTTTTTGAGTGATTGTCTTATTTATCAAGGCTGGGCCGCGATAAGTGTCACCATGACCTCATTTTTGGGTTGTGACAAATCTGTATCAGAGTCAGGTTCACCTGTCTTATAAGTGTAAGAGCAGGATGTCTAGTAGAGTATCGCAGATTGATACGTAGATGTCCATATCTATCTTCAAGAGGCTATAAGATGTCTTTAGGAAAAACTTCTCTATTTTGATTCCTAGACATGTGGGTTGTTCTTACCCCCACTGGGTCCAGGGATGCTGAGCTAGCACCCGATATGGGAGCCCCAGTTCAAGAATGAGGTAGGGGTAGTGGATGATCTAGAGGTAGAGGACGGGCACGAGGAGCTGCCCCAGTCAGAGGATGTACTAAGGAAGCTTCTCCCGAGCCTGAGGTTGAGTATGGTAGAGATAATTATCAGAAAAAAAGTGTGGGGCCAACTCAGGTCCCATTGGGTTTCGTTGACACCCCAGTGCTTTAGGATTTGTTGGTTCTCTTTTTTTCAGTCATTTGGATGGTGTTCCTTTGAGTATACCGGGTGTTTCTCAGACTTCGAGTGGTGTTTTTCCATCTGTACCGGTATCTTCTTATGGTATTCCTGTTTATGGGGTACAACTATTGTCTATGGTACCCCCACGTATGGATTCTTTGCCTACCAGACTTATTATTCTTCTGGTTGCTTTGGGTACAATGGTGTTTTCTGATGATCAGAAGAGGTTCGAGAGATTTATTTGCTTGGGTCCGTACAAGTTCAGTGGTGTTATTGGCGAGGATGCTTATAAGTTTCTGACTGATTTCCAGGAGAAGTTACATAATCTTGGATCACTTGAGTCTCATGGAGTTGCTTATACTACCTATCAGTTGACGGATGTGGCTAGGGATTGGAGGAGGTTGTAGACCTTTGGGTTCGCCTGCTATGACTTGAACTCAGTTTTCCGAGGCATTCTTGAAGAGGTTTGTACCGTATAGCTTGAGAGATCAGATGAGAGATGAGTTTGATCACTTGGAGTAGGGCTCCATGTTTATTTTTGAGTATGAGGCACGTTTCCATGCTCTATCCAAATATTCAGCTGTTAGCATCTCTACCGAGTCTGAGAGGATTCAAAAGTTTATGAAGGGGTTAGATGGTTCATATCAATTGGCTACAACCCAGATGGTAGTTTTAGGGGCTTCTTTGCAGAGTATTATTGAGCATGCCAAGATGACCTAGTTTATTATCCAAGCTACTTAGGGGGGCATCAAGAAGGTACGTCGTCAGGGTGAGTTTAGTGGATATGCCTCCGAGGTAGATACTTCTCTAGTAGGGGTTCCCATGGTTATCATGGAAGGCCATTTCAGGCCGTGTTGCAGGGATCTATTGGTAAGCCTTCAAGTTCTGTGGCTTTTGGTAGCCAGGTATCAGGTCATGCGAGTTGAGGTTCCAGGTTTAGTTCTTTAGGCCAGGGTGGTCGTTCTGGTTCTTCTACACCTCATCAAATTAAGTCAGGCCATAAAGGATATTTTGTTTATGATAAGTTTGTCCATGTGACCAAGAATTGTCCTCGACGTGTGTTTGGAACTACTCGACAGAGATCTCAGCTTCAACTTTGCCTTACTCCTATAGCTGCAGTCAGAGGTGGTTCATAGAGTGGTAGGGGTAGTGCTAGAGGTTCTTGAGGTAGAGTTAGGGGAGCTCATGGTAGTGGTCGTGGGGATGCTCAATCCAGGAGCAGACATGGACAATGTTATGCTATACCGGGGAGACCCGAGGCGGAGGCCTCTGATGCAGTCATTATAGTTATCATCCTAATTTGCTACAAATCTTCTTCCGTGTTATTTGACCCTGGATCTATATTCTCTTATGTGTCTATATATTTTGCTTTTGGTTTTGATATTGCATGTGAGCCCCTTGCTATGCCTCTTCATGTATCTACCCTCGTAGAAGATTCCTTAGTGGTGGATCGGTGTACCGATCTAGTGTGATTACCTTTGTAGGGCGTGAGACTTATGTAGACTTGATCCTCCTAGATATGGTTGACTGTGATGTTACCTTGGGTATGGACTGGTTAGCTATTTATCATGCTATTTTGGACTATTATACCAAGACCGTGACCTTAGCTACACCGAGTGTGCCAAGGTTAGCTTGGAAGGGTACGCTTAATTTGGGTTCGAAGGGAGTTATATCTTTTTTTTTATGTGCTCGTTGCATGGTAGAAAAGGATTGTTTGTCTTATTTGGCTCATGTTCGTGATACTAGAGTTGCCTCACTGCCTCCTATAAATTCTAATCGAGTTGTTCGCAAGTTCATGGATGTGTTTCCTATAGATTTGCCTGGTATGCCTCCAAATTGCAATATTGATTTTGCTATTGATGTGAAGCCGGGCACCAAGCCCATTTCCATTTCTCCCTATAGGATGGCCCCGGCTGAGTTGAAGGAATTAAAGAAGCAATTGTCAGATTTTTAGTAAAGGGTTCATTAGGCCTAGTGTATCTTCTTGGGGTGTGTCTGTCTTGTTTGTGAAGAAGAAGGATGGTTTTATGCGCATGTGTATTGACTATCGGCAATTGAACAAGGTGACAACTAAGAACATGCATCCTCTTCCTCGCATTGATGATTTGTTTTACCAGCTTCAGGGTGCTTTCGTGTTTTCTAAGATTGACTTGAGATTCGGGTATCACCAATTTAGGATTAGAGCTTCGGATGTTCCAAAGATGGCTTTTCAAACTCGATATGGTCATTATGAATTCTTGGTCATGTTATTTGGGCTGACCAATACCCCTGCAACATTCATAGTATTTATAAATCGGGTGTTTTAACCATGTCTCGACTCCTTTGTGATTGTATTTATAGATGATATCTTGGTTTATTCCAAGAATGAGGTCGACCATGTGAGACACTTGAGGATCGTACTCTAGAGATTGTGTGATGAGAAGTTGTATGCTAAGTTATCCAAGTGTGAGTATTGGTTGGATTCTATCTCTTTTTTGGGTCATGTAGTGACCAAAGATGGTATTATGGTCGATCCGACCAAGATTGAGGCGATTCGTGATTGGGCTAGGCCTACTAGTCCCATTGAAATTTGGAATTTTGTTGGTTTGGCAAGTTATTATCGGCATTTTGTTGAGGCTTTCTCTTCTATTACGGCTCCTTTGACCAAGTTGACTCAGAAGAAGATTACCTTTCAGTGGTCGAAAACTTGTGAGAAGAGCTTCCAAAAGCTCAAGGAGTTGTTGACTTCGGCTCCTATCTTGACTTTTTTCAAGAAGGGTGTGGGTTTTACTGTGTTTTGTGATGCTTCTGGTGTTGGATTGGGTCCATTGTTGATGTAGGAGGGTACGGTGATTGCTTATGCTTCTCATCAGTTGAAGCCTCATGAGAAGAATTATCCTACCCATGATTTGGAGTTGGCCGCGTTTGTGTTTGTATTGAAGTTGTGGAGGCATTACCTGTACGGAGTCCTTTGTGAGATCTTCTAGGATCATAGTAGTCTTCAGTACGTCTTCCCTCAGTGAGATATTAATATGAGACAGCTGCGTTGGCTTGAATTTTTTAAGGATTATGACCTCACCATTCTCTATCATTCGGGTAAGGCTAGCTTGGTTGCGGATGTCTTGAGTCAGAAGTCGACTAGTATGGAATTTTAGCCCATCTCTTGATCAGGAGCGACCTTTAGCCTTAGAGGTTCAGTCTTTAGCTAACCAGATGGTTATACTTGATGTCTTGACGCCTGAACGTGTTATAGCCTTTGTTGATGCTAGATCTTCTTTGATGGAGCAGATTCACGCTCACCAATTTGATGATGATAGTTTAAGAGTGATTCGGGCTAAGGTGTTGAGCGGCCAGGCCAAGGAGGCATCTCTTGACCCTGATGGTGTTTTGAGAATTGGTAGACGAGTTTGTGTGTCGAGAGTTGGCGGATGGGTGAGATTGATTTTGGAGGGGGCGCATTATTCTAGGTATTTCATTCATCCTGGAGTGACCAAGATGTACCATGATTTGAAGCAGCTTTCTTGGTGGTTTGGTATATAGAAAGATGTAGTAGATTTTATAGCTCGTTGCTTGTGTTGTCAGTAGGTAAAAGTCGAGCATCAGAGACCGAGTGGTTTGCTTCAGAGATTACTCAGTCCTGAGTGGAAGTGGGAGTGGATCACGATGGATTTCGTGAGTGGATTGCCTGGTACATCTCGTGGTTCTGATAGTACTTGGGTCATCGTGGATTGATTGACCAAATCAGCCCTTTTCATCCCTATTCAAATTTCATCTAGTGCCGAGAGGTTGGCTCGTATATATGTTCGAGAGGTAGTTCGTCTTCATGGAGTGCTCGTGTCTATTATTCCAGACAGAGGTTCAGTGTTCACTTTTAGCTTTTGGAGGATGTTTCAGGAGGAGTTGGGTACTCAAGTTGACCTTAGCACAACTTTTCACCCCCAGACCAATGGTCGGTCTGAGTGAACTATTCAAGTTTTGGAGGATATGCTCCGCGCATGTATTATGGACTTCGGAGGTCAGTAGGAGCAGCATTTAACCTTGGCGGAGTTTGCTTATAATAATAGCTACTATTTAAGTATTGAAATGAACCTTGTGAGGCATTGTATGGTAGGCGTTGTCGATCTACAATTGGTTGGTTTGAGACTTCCGAAGTTAGACCCCGTGGTACCGACTTGTTTCATGAGTCTTTGGATAGAGTTCGGGTGATTCAAGATAGGCTTCGGGCAGCCCAGAGTAGGCAAAAGAGTTATGCCGATCGTAAACTTTGAGCCTTGAAGTTTGGTATGGGAGATCTGGTTTTCCTTCGCATGTCGTCCATGAAGGGTGTGATGAGGTTCGGGAAGAGGGGCAAGCTTAGCCCGAGGTACATCGGACCTTTTGAGATTCTTCGGACAATTGGGAAGATTACTTATGAGTTGGCTTTACCTCCACACTTTTCAACCTCTCATTCAGTTTTTCATATATCTATGCTCCGACGTTATATTCTGGATAAGTCTCATGTGCTTCATTTGGATGAGAGGTTGACCTTTATTGAGGAGCCAGTTTCCATTTTAGCCAGGGATGTTAGACGATTGCGTTCTAGAGATATTCCTATAGTTAAGGTTCAGTGGAGACACAGTTCCATTGAGGAGACTACTTAGGAGGTCGAGTCCGATATGCGTAGTAGTTACCCCTAGTTTTTCACCGACTCAGGTATTTTTTTTCTTTTAGTTTGAGGACGAACTAGAGTCTTAGTGGTGGATACGATAAGGACCTGATTTGTGAAAACTTACTTTTTATATATTTTAATCGTTTTCCCCTTCCCCATAGTTGCTACATATTGATTTTAGGGTATGGGGATGGTTTGCACGATTTTCGATGCGATCAGGAGTGATTTGAGCGAGTTTGAGATGTTTAGAGGCTTTAAAAGCCATATAGTTGAATTCGGTCAACATTTGATGTTTCGAGTCCCGGATGATGATTTGGACAAATCTATAAGATTCAGAATGTTGAATTTAGGTTAGTAGGGATGTTGGTTCGGGGTTGAGACCTTTATTTTGAATTTCGACCCTTCGTTTGGAAAATTGCTTAAAAGGGGGGGGGGGGGTCTCAGGTGTTAATTTATTGAAAACAATCCTTTTTCCAAAATTCGACATCGCCATTGAGTTCGGAACATTGAAAATAGCCTAGTAGCATATATGGTTTATTTCTGTCGGATCTCGAACGAATCCCGAGAGTCCGTTCAAAAATATTTCAAATTGCATTTCAGCTGGTTTACTAAAGTCTGGTACAACCCAAATTCCTTCACACGAATGTGGGGCCCTGGCTGCGAATAAGGAGAAGGAATTATTCCTTCATCGTGATCGCGAGGTGCTGGTCACGATCACGAATGGCATTTAGGGTTGGGTTGGGTTACGCCTTCTTCGCGAACGCGATGAGGTTGTCACGAACGCGTTGGTCCGGGCAGTGGACCTTCACGAATGCAAAGCCTCGGCTGCAAATGCAAATGCCAATTTAATTGGCCAATCAACGTTGACTCTCGCAATTACGAGGTACTGTTCACAGAACAGTATATAAACCCCATTTTAACATTTTCCCACAATTTTTAGACCTCCAAGCTTCAGGAAAAGGCAATTTCTTAGGGTTTTATTACCATTCTTGCTTGGGTAAGCTCCTAAATTATCTTTCCATTGTTTTTTATTAATTATATCTTCAAAAACACCTTAAAATCATGATTTCAAAATAGAATTTCTGGGTTTTGTCGGTAAAGCTTGAAAATGGTTTTCTTCAATTTGGAACTCATTTTTATATGAGTTTTCAACTGTAGACTCCTATAACCTTGGTAAATGTGTTTCTAAAGAAAAATTTTGGTTTTACCCCTCTCGTTTTCAAACTCATTTTTCGAGTCCGTTTTGGACCCATTTTAAATATGGTTGATATGGGTATCGATAGCTTCCTTTTTAATACGTAGATGCTATATTTGTATGTTTTAGTTGATTTTGGGGCCATTCAAAAAGAGAAAGCGCCGTGTTGAAGGACTTTAGGCTCGAATTTCATCGTTTTGAGGTAGGTTATTGTTTAACTTCTTTCAAATTGAGCTGAGTAGTTAATAAATAGGTAAAACATGCTATGGGTTGGACAAAACAACTATGGGGTTTATATTTTGAGATTATTATTACTGTTGTGTGCCCGAGCGGGGACTTGTAATCTGTTGTTGTTGACTTGTAATATTTGACATTGCGTGTTGCCTGAGTGGGGGCTTTATTTGACATTATTGGCCTTATCTGTGCTTTTAAATGCCCGTATTATAGATATGATGCCCGTGTGGGGGTTTGAATTGTTATTATAGGACTTATTGAGCATTGGTTTCCTTATCATGATAGAAATGCCTGAGTTAGCAGTTGATATGATATTAATGATGTCTTACACGCATATTTATTCTGATGGTGGCTAATTAGAGTTGATATCATGAATTATGAACATATTGAGTTAATTTTTGGGCTCACTTATATACGTATTGAATGGATTGAATATCTTCATACTGATTTGATTGTGAGCATTATATCCTCATTCTATATATATACATTCATGAGGTATTAGTACCATTAATGAACATTACTTTTGAAAGAAAATGAGACATTTTATAAATATCCTCTCTGTGAATTTGAGTCGGAGAGGTGGGTTGAGATTTGAGATATGAGTTATAGTATATAGGTTGCGAACTCCCTATGGGTCCTATTGCGGGAGCTGCGAGTTCGGTAGGTATATACAGAAAGTCATGAGATGACTTTCTCCATTCATCCCATTATCATCATTGCATTGCATATGCATCTTTCATGATTCCTTTAGTTTTCCTTGACTTTTATTTAGTTTCCTTATACTTTTCGTGTATATCTGTGTTGTTTCAATTCAGTATTATATTAGAACTGTTAGTGGAGACGGTGTGAGCTACCGTTTGGGAACTTTTCTTTTTGCAGGTGATGTGCTCATAGTTTTCTTTACTTATATTATTGCCTGCTTTGCTCAGTCGACCTATGATTCCTACAGAGTACAAGTGGACCGTACTCACCCCTACTGTGCTCTTTCGGTGCAAATCCTGGTTCGAGTACGACACATGGTGGTTGATCGTACTTTTCAGAGACTGTGATCGAGGTACTGGGTTACTCTAGGGACCAGTGTTGACTTCTGGACCTCCTCTTACCTTTATTATGTCTTTACTTATTTTCGGAGACTGACATTGTACTTTTCTTGCATTCGGATGATGTATTAGATGCTCTACATTTTTGACACCAGATTTGGGAGGTTGTATGTTATTTCTTTCAGACTTATTTGTGTTATGTCTTATGCTGGTGTGACTTCACTCTTGAAGTTTCGCCTTAATTTATTCTTCCTTAATTATTCGTATTTCTTTCCTTTTTGGGTGATTGACTTACTTATCAAGGGTGGGCCACGATAAGTGTCATCATGAGATCATTTTTGGATCGTGACAATACAGGAATCAACTAAATTATTAATACAAATACCAGCAAGGTAACTAAAGAATTAATGAGAGAAATCAAAATTAAAGCATTTAAATAATATAAGAAAGGCAAAATCAAAGAAGGGAGAACATGAGCAAAGGAGAAAGAATAAGAAAATAATGTTGGTTGTTATTGCTGGTGGAATGGCATGGCCTATTTATATGCCAAAAGAATTTTGAACAAAGCCATCGAAAGTTGCCAAGTGTTAATACACTTGTCCTTAAGATGATAAGTAAATGCCAAGTGTTATGGTTGGTGTCAAAAGATTTCTCAGGCATGCTGCCACCTACATTTCTCTTACCATTTTTTCCAAGTAATAAAATGGCTATCAAAATACTCTCTCTAGTCTAAAATAAGTGAATTTTTGAACTATTTTTCAATGTCCAAAATAAGTGAATTGTTAATTCTTCAAGAGACATGTTGAAAATTTCTTTTAATTTTACCCGTCATTTACACTTTCTAGGTTATGAGTTCCAAGAGAGTTAATTGACTTTATTTTAATGTGACTGAAATTTCAAGAGTAGTTTGATAATATCCAAAAGGGTAAAAATGAAAAGTAAAGTACAATTTATGTCCTAGTTTCTTTCCTTAATAGGTGTGCATTTAGGCAAAAATTCACTTATTTTGAACTAGATGGAATACATTACACATTTGGCTTTTCAAATGCACTTCAATATAAATTATTTTGAAATAAATAAATATTTTTCCTACAAAAATAACATCAGATCCTTAAAGGCCAAAATGGTAACGTAGCTCAATAAATATAAGATGTTCATACAAGTGTTTATTTGGGACTTGATTGAGTGAGTATCATTAATTTGTTAGAGAGCGTTAGTATTCTCAAAATGAAAGTTTTCAATGCAAATTCGATTAGTTGGGCCATAAAACAAAGATCAAACATTTGATTGGAAATCCTAATTGATTTTGGGACTTGAGAGAATATTGCATTGGGTAAAGGCCCTCGAGAGTCACAAAATTAACGAAGCAAAGAAACCTCTCGCGAGTAAGGCGCTACATGACTAGCCACAGGCTCAACACTCTCGATAGGACCTTTTCCCAATTACACCTCAAGAAAGACTACATATTAAGAGAATGCCTCCATTCGAGGGAGATGAAGACATGAGAGAAAAGAATATGAAATTAAGGCGTCAGAACTGTCAGGTGCACGGATGCGCAGTACCTTTCTGACTCTGGCAGAAGGTAGTGACCAGTGCCAACAACAGATAGGACACTTGACACCTTGCCATAGGTTGCAGTGCACTCTAGAAACCTCTTGAGGAAACCCTTTCCACAATGTTACTTTTCACCCATTGTACCCGATAAATAAGGATTCCTCCTCATTTGTAAATCATCTGGAATCAAACTCAAAGTAATACAATATATTTTTCTGCGTGCTCTTTAAGTTGTGCTTTGCCTTTACTCCACTATGTGCTCTCTTGCTCTCCTGGAAAACATATACTCAATAATGGAGGACGCCGTCTAGGACCACGTTTCACTGATCTTTATTTGATCTTTGCTTTAGTTTTCTTATGGTTTACGCATTATTTTTTGTCAAATTAAAAATCAATCCGCTAGTTACACAGGGGTTGGATTTAACGCGTATGCTATTGACCTCATATACAAATTCAAATGTACCATTTTTAGGGTAAACAAATAGCTTTATTTAGGGAACATTGTACTCCCCCCTGTCATGACCCAATTTCTTAGGTCATGATGGCATCTACTCTAACCCGCCAGTAAGTAAGCCAACCCGTAGTCCGAAACAGCTAGTAACGGACTATCAAGAGAAAAGAAGAAACTACGGAATAAATATAATAAAAAGGCTACTACAATCCTAAAACCTGGTAGAACCAGTATAAGAGCTTCTAATACATCAGGAGTACAAGTGAAATACAGGATAAATATATATACAAAGGTGTCTCTGAATATAACATAGAGATTAGTCTAACAATAAAAGAGAGAGAGAGAGTAGGAGCAACTCCGATCGTCAGGAGCTCACCCTAAATCTCCGATCCATAGCTGCTCTGCACGATGCACACATCAATGGTGATAACTCGTACTATGATTTGCAAGCTGCAGAAGTGTAGTATGAGTACCAAACACATGGTACTCAATAGGCATCGGCCAACTGAGCTACAGAAATAATGCAAGTATAAATAATATGCAAGGCATGAAAGTAAACTACATGCAACTATCCAGGAAACTAAACACAATGGTGCTATTGGAGCAATAAGGATAAACTATCCTATTCTAACAGTATACAGGGACTAAGGTGCAATACCGTATATCACTGGCCAATATACAAATGAAGAGTAAAGAAGGATATATAGTAGTAATACAAGGCCAAAGGACACATATACAATATGAATAGATAAGGAAAAAGAGAAATATACGGTAATGCTATATATATATATATATATATATATATATATATATATATATAGGACTAAACTCAAAGACAATAACGTGAGGGAGCCCACCTAACATCTCGAGGATCATGGCCAAATAGAGAGCTAATGCTAGCATACTCAGACCTCTAACCAAAGGGTGACTAAGTATGAGGTGATTTATCAACAATGTAATTAACCATAATAAAGAAGGGAATCAGAAACGTATCGCCAATCTCGAGTACCAGTCCATACTCACCCCGTCACAAACTAACTATAATAACCAATAATAAAGTAACTGGCTAGTCCAGACACACAAATACCTAACTGAACCCCTATAAGCCCGAAAGGTTCATGGAAGCACTCAATAAACAGTAACCATAACCTGTACCTATACACCCCCCCCATAAGACCACTAGATACAGGCGCGAAACAATCATACTGGTGATAGGCGATGCATATAAATGAATAAATTCAACATAACCATAAATACCATATCCGATCCAAGTGTCATAAAGTATCAAGTGTATACACCTCCTCCAGCTCCGGAGCTTGCAAAGGCAGGACCTATGGCAACCATCCTTCTCCAGCACTATGGCTCGCGGACGAAGAGGCCCCTTGGGGATTCGGAATATCCGTATACACTGTCTGATCCCAAACCAGGACTTTCAATAATCATCATAATTCATATACTCCGTCTAGTACTGGAGATAGATATAAGTATAATAAATGCACGAACTCAAACCGTGACTAAAATAGTGTAAGCCTGTAAATCCATTGCCCGAGATCAAGTTCGGGACTAAATCATCATAATAATGTAGAAAGGGTCGAAATCTCCATCGACCTAAGTAAATAGTAGTGGTAAAATGAGTGGATCAATAATGGACCAGAATCAGCCTCGGTCAAATTTTCAAAACATCATTTTTATTTCCAAAAGCTCATAATTCATTAAATAAGGTGGTACAATTCCTACCGTAAAAGAATTCGTTTTAAAAGTAAAAAGTGGGAATAAATCTCTTTTTAGAAAACAGTAGTAAAATCAAGGTTTTGGTTGAAAACGTACCACTAAATGAGCATGAATGTGCCTAAAAGTATGCATGCCATCACCAGTATCCAAACAATACCACTATAAGCGCCTAAGCGTCTGTAATCTAGAATTATGTTCTCCTTTAGGGATAAAATACTCACCTGGAGTCCAACTAGTATCGTAACCACGACCTCGAGTCCAACAGTACATAATTAAACCTCATAACTCGAGAAACTACGGTAATCAAGGGTATGAAGCCACTACAAGGATCTAATTGGGGAAATACCACCCAATTCACTAAGACAAATGGTAAACCTTATACTAAAGGATCCTTAATCATCAACTATGGTTATCATGCTTATAATCAAGGGTAATAGGATTCTATGGCCATAACAAGCAACCTATGCTAAGATTCGGGTCACACTTCTACCCCAAATTCCCTATGTCTCGTTGCATTTTTCTCGCGAAAAGCAAAATTCGACGTGACAACTCTTTTTGGGATGATTTAAAAGAGAAGAGTCACCACCTAACGAATTAAGGTGAGTTAGGGCACCATTCTAAACTAATTATGAATTATTTAATTAGTTAGTATACGTCACCAAAAATTTGTGTAAGGGTTCAAGTTACCTCAAAAGGAAGGTGTTAGGTACTTTTCGAGGTCCACAAATGTAGATCCCGACCGAATTCATATATTACGTGGGGGATTCTATGTGATAAGCAAAAGTCAATTATTTTTATTAACTTAATATTAACTAAGTATTGTAATAAAGAACACTTTCAACTAGTGTTCATATCATAGAAAGAATGAAAAATACAAGAGATGCGAGACTGACCTTTTGCGACATGCAAATAATAAGTGAAAAGTACCATAATTTGTGTATTCTTCATCTTCCTCGGATTACAGACTCTAGTGAACTCTTTTGCTTTGTAGTATATCCAGTGAAGAAAATATTCAAGCTTAAATCGAAATAATAATATAAATAACAATATACGTGTTAGTAAGATGTGCCACCTAAATTTGGTGGTAAATTTAATGTAAAAGATAAAAAAATTGACAACACATAAAGTTAAAATTGAGAGAGAGAGAGAGAGTGGGATCAGGTATGATAAGGCTGAAACGAGCCCAATACGATTTTACTTCCTCTATTCCAATTTTTATGTCAACTCTCTTAAATGCCTTAAGACAAGACGAAAGAAATTCTTAAAGAAAACTTATTTAAGAGTACTAAATAAAATATTTTAGTATTTAAAAGTCATGTAAAACAAAAAATATGTAGGTATAATATATAAATTATAGCAAAGCATGTTGCTATAGTATAGTAGTAAGAGTTGTCAAGTCTTTGAGACTTTTAAAAAAATGACATATAAAATAAGAAAAGAAGGAGTAACGAGGTGCTTTATATTTAATAAAGCTATATGTGCTTCATATGAGAAGTCAGTTATTGCTTATCTTTTTGTCATCATTTCCCAAACGTACTTGCCCCCGATGGGGTGACGACTCCATTTGAGCTTTGCTTCATGCGTTGGATCCTTCACTCCCGTGGTTAGACTCCAAGTGACGACATTTCATTGTAGTGTACATGTAAAAAATGATTAAAAAAAAAAAAAGTGAGAGTATAGATGTTCTTCATGTTTAACTAATTAAAATAGAGTGTATGATCAAGGCATCACAAACACACTAGTCGTCCATTCATCAAGTGCAACTTAAATAAATCTAAACTTTTTAATAAAAGCTAAAGTAAACTTATTCAAACTAAACAAGTTCATAATAAAAATAGTCATAGTAAGAGGATGAAAACAAATTCCAATAGTAATTAATGATCATGGGTTCACGTAGGTAACACAACAAAATAAGACACGGGTGGAGAAGTGAACTTTTTATGGAAAATTAAAGCTTCCATTAAAAAGAAATTGAGTGAACATGAATTATCCAAATCTTAACATGCAGCCACACGCAATAAATGAAACTAGCTAGACTTAACAAAATATTTTCTCTCTTCAAAACTTAAGTCTATCAACAAATCAAGATTTCTATTCCTTATAAAATTGATTAAAATAAACTGGTAATATAGCAAACTAACCAGTAATCATCATCATAAGACCCAAGAAAAGAAACCACATATAAGTATAGAGAATGATAGAAAACCAAATGGACATCATTCAAATATAAAAGAGAGGTAACGCTGGAAATCAAAGGATGAGCAGAGTTGGAATTGGACCCTTAGCATAAAACCTCTTTGCAGTATGTTAAAGAACTTTGGACCCAACTAAAAATGTTGGTTAAACACCATCGAAAAGACACTGTCTTCGGAATTTGTTGGGGTGGTTCGGAGCTACTGTCACGACAACAATTGAGTAGTGTTATTGGAATTACATGGTAGTATTTTCATGGCTAAAAATATAATGGAGGAGATGGTGCGATGTGGTTTGGAGAGCAGAAGAGAAGAGGAGTTGCTGGATGGTGAAAAAGGTTTGTAAAAGTGAGGGAGTGTTTTCATGTGTGCTGCAGCCCTCCATGAGAATGGAAACTGTGCGTGTGTGTTGTTCATATCTTGTAATCTCTTCTGAGAGAAGAAGAGAAGTGTATGAAAAAGAAATTCTTGACAACTACAGCTGATCCCCCTCTATTAGCTCTAGGATTAGGTTTTATAGAAGGAGAAAAATAAAAAGAGATGTTGAAGATAATATGGTAAGAAGAAAGAAAATGAAAAGATATAATTTTATCTTTGGTAGAGTAATATTTTCCTACAAAAGAAAAGATATTTTTTTATTTTTGGAAGAGTAATAATATTTTCTAAGGAATGAAAAATCCTTCTTATTTATAAGTTAAAAATTGGAAGAAGTAATATGAAAAATTTTGAATTTTCAAATTTTGAATTCCATAAAATTATAAGACCTACTAAAATTTTATAGAAAATAAATAAAATAGGCAACCAAACCTAGGATTAAATTGTTACATAAATAAATATATTTATCAAATATAATTCACCCAACTCTTGCGGTGAATTTTAACTAACTTTTAAAATATTAGCTCGAATTCAAAGAGAGTAGGAAAGTATAGAGAGGGTAAAAAAGAAAATACCTTTAGGAGTGAAAAAAATGAGATAATAATAACAATGATAATAATAAAAATAATACGAAAATAAAGTAGATAATATTTGTTAGCAGAAAATTTGATTAAAATACGTAAAAATTGTGATTTTGGCCTCACAACTGAAATAAACGCTCGAATGAGTAAAATGACAAATAGGAGGGTCAAAATTGGGTGTCAACACCCTAAATAGGCTAAATCATGATATACTAGGCATAATCTCATCCTATAATCCCTACCTAGAATGCAATCTACACTATATCTCATAGAGAAAAGTAGACCGAAGCCTACCTCGATGCTGAACCGCAATCTCAAATCGTCTATGAATCGCTCGTCCTTGCTCCACAATCCCGAAATACCGCCACACTATCGAAACAATCATCTACAAGTCAATACGAGTAAAACGAGATTCATATTGCCATATCAATGGTCGGATCAAAATTCGGGTCAAGAACTAGCCCGCGAGGCCCGCAAACGAGATCCAAAATTGAATCCGTCACGAGGTCCCTTGAAGGACAAGGAATGTTTGCTCAAAAGTGGAGCACAAACGGAGCATAAATTGGGGCTCAAATCAGCCCCTAAAGTTTATGAACCAAAGACCTAATTTTTACAATGGAAATGATGAAATTTAACGGGGAAAAATAATGGAAAACGACCAAGGAGCGTTGGGCTAGCTTACCTTAGCTTCAATGGATGATTTCCCACACTTTCCTTCGTTCCAAGCTCTCAAAAACGGGGGGAATAGGGGTTGAGAAATGAATGAAAAATCGGTGAAGAAGGGGGATTTAACACCCCCAGGTGCCGCTAAAGCGACTACTAGGTCGCCGCTTAAGCGATGGGTCAGGAGAGGCGCGGTTCAATTAAGAGACACCCTGGTCGCTAAAGCGACGTCCGCTTAAGCGGACAGGGATCGCTAAAGCGATCCTCAGCTGGGAAGCCAAGTATCGCTAAAACGACACCAAGCGACTAAAGCGGCTATCGCTTAAGCGACTCCCAAGCCGCTTAAGTGACTACACCAGCAGCTGAGACACCAGATTTTTGAAGTCCAAATGGACTCCGATTGGGTGTTCGAGATTCATTCGAAACCCTATGCACGCAAACGAACTATGCTACCATACCAAATTCAACATTTCAGACTCAATGGAACCATCAAAACTTTCATCCGAGGTCATTTCAATTAAATGTGGGCCCCACACCCATAGTTCTATTTTTCATCAAATCTACCCAATAGCCCAATATGAGTCTGGAAGCCTCGAGACCTGAAGCAAGGGTCCCCCCAGCCTAAAATCAACGTTCCGAAGCTGATGGCACTATAGAAATTTCCATATGAGGTCGTTTACTAGGAGTTTTGGTCCGAGACCAAATCTTTAACAATAAATGCTCCAAAACATGAAAATGAGCCTAAAAGCCAAACGAACTTTCCGATAACCGAAACGACAGTTCCAGCAAGTCATAAATGACATGTAACTGCTGTGGAAAGGCTAGAAATGTTGGAAACTGGCAAAAATCGAGAAAATGACCTGGAGGGTCATTACACCCCCTCCCCAAAAAGGAACTTTTCGGCACAAATTTAATTAAGAGTAAACAACACAAATCACACAACTAAAGGAGCTAATTACTCCCTCTCCCACAACTTTACAATATTCCATAAATCTCATAAAACACACCAGATACATTACCTTTTCTAATACATCACCAACTAAACCAGCTTTCTAATTTTTTTTTTATGTATCTATACATAATTTCAAGTGTTTATGTATCTGAGTTTTATAATTTCATGATCTATATATCTAAGTTTTATAATTTCATGTATCTAAGTTATATAATTTCATGTATATGTGTATTTGAGTTTTATAATTTCATGTATCTATGTATCTAAATTTTATAATTTCATGTAAACATTAAAAAAAAAGAAGAAGGAAACGAACGGAGGGGAAAGTGTATTCCGGACAAATATGGCTTTTTCTGGTTAGAATGGAGGGAACGAACGGAGGGGTATAGTCGAAATATTGAAACAGAGAGGGAACAGAGGTCGTTGGGTTTGGTTTATCGGAGCTTTGATTGTGGTGTTTTCTGGCCAAAGAAGACAATGGGTCTGGTGGTTTTGTTGGTAGAGTTGTGGTTGTTAGTGGTAGAGAAGAGGAGGAAGTGTGGTAATAGTTTTGCGGTGGTATGTGGCTGGACGGAGTGAGGGTGTGTGGTATTGGGTTTTCTGGTGGTGCGTCGTCGGATTTTGGTCGGCTACTGGTGGGGTTCGGCCGGAGATAAGGAAAAGTGAGGTGAAGGAGTTGTTGGTTGTTGTTACACCAGAATCCGGTGGGGTGGTAGCAGGAAAAGTGAAAGAGAGAAGGAGGTCGTCTGCTTTAGCCAAGAAAATATTTTTCTTTTATGGCAGAGAAGTTACGACTGATGTGGGTTTGATGATGTACTCCCTCCGTTCACTCTTACTTGTCACATTTTGACTTGATACACCTATTAAGAAAATAATTATTGATATGACTATTTTACCATACCACCCCTATTAATTGATATTTACAGTATTATTTGAAGAATAAATAATTAATGCTAGGGGTATAACAGAAAAATCTTTTGTCTTTTCTTGATATGTCAAAAGTGACTAGTAAAAATGAAAATTCATTTTAGAAATAAGTGACAAATAAAAACAAACGTAGGAAGTATTAAGTACAATGGAGAGAGAAAAATAAAAATGTGAAAAAATATGTAATTAAATAAAAGATGTGAGAGAACATGTATTAATGGTAATGATGTTTGGGAATTTTGTAATTTTTAGGTCCCAATATTGGAATCAAATATCGGATGGGAAACCCAAATTTGTTTTGGGACTTGAGTGAAACCAAAGACATACTTTTGTCCTGATTAATTAATATTGAAGAATCTCAAAATAGATTACTCAGTGCTAGATACGTCTGAAGTTCCTAGCCAATTATAAGATAATACGTGGATTAACAATAAACTATACATAATTTATTGAACATTGCATGTGACAATGATGCTTTAATAGCTGTGTTAAAGAGATTCCTTGGACTTGCAAAACGCAAAACACTACACTTTATTTTTCTCGTTTGTTCTTGTGGAGACTTAAGGTGAAGTGGACTAGTGGAGTAGAAGAAAATAGCTGAGCAAAATATCTAAAGAAATTAGACAAAAACATGTATAAATTTCTTGATATTTGGTTGGTCGATAACATTTTCAATTAATTTTTTATCAAATATAAGGGACATCCATCGAAAATTAGCAATTCTGTGATAGTGTTATGATCCTCCTTAAACTTTTACTTCTATCATTTTTTCAATAAATTGCACTTTATTATTTAGTCAAAAAATCATTATTTCATTTGAAAAACTCTTCAATCTAATTTTTTTCGAACTTCTAATAATATATTCAAGTTGAAGTTAAACTAATGAATAAAAGTATAAACAAACTTTGATTTTTGAATAATAATAATTCATTCTTTCTAACTCTATTAGAGCTATTAAAAGAAACATTTTGTGTTTTTCCAATACAAAAATCTAGGTGAGTAGTCAACAAAACAAACATCCTCACGAGGCTTTGCTTGTTTTAAATTTTGAAAAAAGATTGACACCCAACGCCAGTTAAGCTACTAATATAAAATATAAGTTTATAATAATGTATAGATTAATATTGAATTTAGAAAAAGTTTTGATGTAGCGACAAAAGGGAGCTTCAATGCAGCTTCCTCAGGTCTTGGAAAATTTCAGTAATTGGGATTCATCACTAATAAAAGTATTACTACTATTTAAAACAGCTCAGATTTCATGTGATTTAATTTGTAGAACTAATAAACCATCATTTATTCATTCAAGGGTGAGATCATTTGTGTTATGTAAAGATGATTTACTCGATGAATTTCTTTTAACTGTTTGGTTGCCTCAAATTAATAGCTAGTAACAATATTTTAATCTGTCTCAGTATCAAATAAGTGGGATCGATTATATAATTAATTCTTACAGCCCCGACCGGCCAACTGATTATTACTCTATTTAAACTCTTCTTACACTAATATTTTCTCCATCCCATTTTAAATGGACACATTTCATTTTACACGATAATTAAAAAATCATAAATAGAAGCATAAATTTTACTATTTTACCCTTTACCCATATAAATAATATTTATTGGGCATAAGAATTGACATTGAAATTGTAATTAATTGTAGGGATAAAATAGAAAAAATTAATTAATTCTATTTTGATTTAGTAAGTGATCAACTAATATGGAACATTTATTTTTAGTACGATGACCAACTAAAATGAGACGGACATAACTAATATTACATTTATCTCCCTCCGTTCGCTTTTACTTGTCACAATTTGACTGACATATCCATTAAGAAAAATAATTAATGCCATAACTATTTTACTATAGTACCCCTGTTAAATAATATTTACTATTATGTCTTGAAATTAATTTGAAGAAAAAGTAATTAATGCTAAGAGTAAAATAGAAAATAAAAGTTGTCTTTTCTTGATAAGTCAAAAATAACAAGTAAAAATAAAAATACAATTAAAAAATTAGTGATAAATAAAAATGAAAGAAGGAAGTGCAAATAAATAAAAGATTATTAACATTCTCTATATATTCTAATGTATAAATAGCTAGTGAAAGGTTAAAGCCTAGAAAATATACTTTATCAAGCTCAACCCACTATGAGAGTTTTATCATTTTTCTAGAACATACTAGTTGGGAAGCGCCCGTGCCTTACCAACATCTAGTATTAGTACTCGTGCCATGCACGACTGATATTAAAGAAATAAATTATTAAAAAATATTATCATATTTATTTGATATAGTAAAATATTTATTATATTATTACATATTTATATAATTTATTTCCTATAAATATCTCCTAATTTTATAGTTTAATTATATTTAATTACCTCTAAAATTTCGGTAAAGACTCAAATAAGGTAGCAATTATTTTTTTCTTCTAATTATGGATTTACTTATATTTACTTATTTATTCAAATAACTTACTATTTTGCCAAAATATGAGAAAATGTTAATTGATTAAACTTAAAATGTTATTTGTTGTAAAAATACTAAATGGCTAGTTCTTAAAATGTCACTTAGCTTAATTACAATGCATACTTCCATCTTTTTAATATGAGGTAAAATCATTGTTACTTAATTTTTATCTATTTTTTTGAAGTACCTAAATCTAATTACATGAAAATAAAATGTACATACAAACAAAATAAACTTCTTTCTTTTTATAATCCAAATTTACTTTTTGAAAATCTTTTCATTGATTAATTTTAAGAAATTTTTTTTTCTTACCACTATCAATTCAATATGTTTCAATTGTATCCAATTTCTTTTCTTTTTTCTTTTTATTTATTAATTTAGTTTACTTATTTTCAAAATAATAAATACAATTTAATTTTAAAATGTTAATTTATATATTTCTATATAAAATTAAAAGACATACATACAATACTAATACCATATGAGTTAGTATATCAAAGCAATAAAAAAACATTCTTTTATATTCATTGGATGGATGATTTGGTAAAACATCGTTATGTATTTTGTTTCTCCATTTTAATTATTCATTTTTTAAATATTTATTTCACATTTGGGAGATATTTATATACATCGTATATCTATAAATTTCAGATTCCTTAGTTAAATCTTCGACAAAAGATAAATGTAATATTAGTTATAAATAATAAAAAATATATAATATAAAATATTTTTTTGTATGCACAGGCGCGTGATATAGAATAATGCCAAATAAAAGCTCTTATATATATATAAAATCATTCATTGGGCGGATTATTTGGTAAAACATCGTTATATGTTTCATTTCTCCATCTTAATTGTTCATTTTTTAAATATTCATTTCGCGTTTGGGATATATATATAAATATCTCCCAAATGTGAAATGAATATATATATTAGTTATAAAAATAAAATAATATTAATAATAATAATAATAATAATAATAGTAATAATAATAATAATAATAATAGTAATAATAATAATAATAGTAATAATAATGAAATTAAATCAAGCCTGATTATATATATACCTTGATGATTTAGTAAATCTCTTTTATATATTTCTATTTTCAATCTTACTTGTTCATTTCTCAAATATTCATTAGCATTTGTGACATATTATATACATCATATCTATAAAAACGTCGGATTCGTTAATTTATCTGTAACAAAAGATAAATGAAACGTTAATTGTAAATATCAATAAAATAATAATAATGATAACAATAAATTTAAACCATGAAATTTTGAATATTTTATCCCTTGTAGAAAGTTTGTACGATAATGAAAAAAACTACGTGTATGTTGAGATGTATTACGCCTAAATTTTAGTAGTATATTCAATTGATGAAATTTCCTACATTACAAATTCACAAACAATTTTAAAAATGCAAATATCAACATAATATAACTATCAACATTTCACGAACAATTGAATCAAATCAATACCGAATTACAACATATTTATCACGATAAAGTAAAAGTATACCTCAAGACTCAGTCTTGAAAGTCTTTTTTTCTCTTTCTTTATCTTCATTTTTTTTACTGCAAAAATATGAGTTCTTGAAGGAACTAACTACTAATGTTTATTTTCTTGAAGGAATTTAAATGAAATAATTTAATTGAGTTTTTATGCATACTTTAAAAAAGACTAAGTAGTTTGCTATGATCTGTATTAAAGAAAAGTATAAATGAAATAGCTAGATACGATAACTTAAGAAAAACATTTAATCTACATAAAATGATGTAGAAATTGTGTATGCTTCTAAAAGAGACTATATCATTACAAATATTTTTACCACTTGACAATTTTGATGAATTCCCTTTGCTCGTAATCTTGTATTTCATTTCAATTTTCTGATGTCCACTAACTTGATACCTAAAGAAGAAATTTTAATGGCCAATCGATTAGTAGAGATAAAATAACAAAGAAGAGAAGACAACTAATATGAAAAAATTTAATGATTATGTTGATGATAGGCAATATAATATAACAAAAGAAAATTCAACAAAAGAGAATTCAGAAGAAAATTATATAGTTTAAAAAGCATAATTTTTTTTTTACTCTCAACCAAGCCTCTTATCCTTCTTATATATAAGCTTTGTCATGCTTCCTTGATTTATTTAATTTGAATAAAATCATGATTTTTTCATATAATTTTATTCCTTATATGACAGTAGTATAATTCAATATTTTTCTAAATATAGTCATACCTTAATTTCAAAAGATTCTTATTCCAAATATATAGTATTCTTTATATTCTTAGTTATAATTCTTGATTGTTATTTTTTTCATATATATTGCTTGATTACTAATTGATAATTCTCTTATTGATAATCAGTTATTTACTTCTATCTAATTAACCAGGAACCTAAATTATGAATTAACTTTTCCATATTAATATTTATCTTCAAAATGTGAATTAACATAAATTGTGAAATTTAGAATATTTACTTTTCCGAAATCTAACATTTTCATATGAATGTTGCTTGATTGAAATTTGAAATAAATCTTTTATTACTACCTTTTGTTAATTTATTGATATGACATTAAATCTTAGTTTTGGTCATATAAATTATTGAAATAGGTATGAAAGAGAGGAAATCCGTAGAGATTGTAAATTAATAATCCATTTTTGCTTCTACTTAAATATATAAAAACGAGATAAATGAAATTTTGAACAAAAATAAAAAATAGATAAACAGAATTTTGAAATGTGTCAAACAAATTGAATTTAAGAAATTATATGGCATTATATTTTTTTAATCACTAAAGATTTTTTAAAAAAAATATAAAATATGTTAAAGTTTTACAATTACTCCCATTAAATGTGGGATCCTTTTAAAGATTATATCCTATTAAAATAGGTAAGTGCATATTAATTTGAACTTTCAAAATTTGAATTCATTTTTTGCTTAATAGTTTGCATGAAAATAAATCTTATGTAATTATGTATCATTGATTGACATCCTATTACTTCATAACTTTTCCTTAAATTTCATTTTGTTAATATCCTTCAATAATATTAATAGTAAATACTTATTTTAAACATACAAATTATGTGAAAGTAAAAAATTAATCTTCACAAAAATTTTGGCAAAATTACAAACGAATATATTTAGGGAAATTAGGAGATAAAATATTGTAATTTTCATCCAATAGGAATCAAATTTATTTGTTTTTTACAACAATATGAAATAATATGAAATAATTAAATAATCAATAAAATATAAAATAATCTTATGAAATAATTGGCTTATTATAGGCTAGACTATACTCCTTTATTTTATATATATATATATATATATATATATATGTAATAAATATTAAATAATGAATAATCTACAAAATTTATTTTATTGTAAGAGGCTAGTTCTTAAGATGCCAATTGACATAACCTCATGCAAGACTAATCTCCTTTATTATATATATATATATATATATATATATATATATATAGATTGATTATTTAATTATCTTTATGATTTTGGTAAAAACTCAAATAAGGTAACAACTATTTTTTTCCTAATTACGGATTTTCTTATATTTATTCATTTATTGTTTTACAAAAATAGGTCAATCTTAATTGCAATTAAAGTTGAAATTTTTTGGTTTTAAAAATGAAAATTAAACTTTTTCCATGTAAGTTGCTTGATTACTAATTAATTATTCACTTATAAATTATTCTTGTAATACTTTTTCAATTTACTCAATTGTAATGAAATATTAAATATTTTTTATATAATATTATTATTTATATTATTTACATATTTTGAGGGGATAACATTTTCAATATTTTTTATTTTGAGATGACTATAATATTTTCTATATAAATTTCTTGGTTACTATTTATTACTTGGTTATTCTCTTAATTGATTTTTCTGGTAATATATTTTTTATTTAATCAATTGTAATAAAATAATAAATATTTATTTTCTTTTAATACTATCATTTATATTGTCATAGTAATATGTGTATTATACCCACGCCACTAATTATGTGAAAGTTAGTCAATGTTAATTGATTTTGGGTAAAATAAACTATCATAATTTTAACAAAATATGAAATAAAATTATTTAATTATATACTAATCTTAATATGAAATAATTGAACAATTATAATAGTGTTCATCCAATATGAGTCAAACTTAATTATTTTTTACCTCAATATGAAATAATATTAATTATTTTTTACCACAATATGAAATAATATTAAATAATTTTAGGCTAACTACTCTCCTTTATTATATATATATATAGATATGAAATAATATTAAATAATTAAATAATCAACAAAATAGTTTTTTGTTGTAAAATGCCAAGTGACTAGTTCTCAAGATGCCACTTGGCTTAATTTTAGGCTAACTACTCTCCTTTGTTATATATATAGATAGATATGAAATAATATTAATTATTTTTTACCACAATATGAAATAATATTAAATAATTAAATAATCAACAGAATAGTTTTTTGTTGCAAAATGATAGTTTTTTGTTGTAAAATGTCAAGTTGCTAGTTCTCAAGATGTCAGTTGGCTTAATTTTAGGCTAAGTGTTCTCCTTAATTATATATATAGATATGAAATAATATTAAATAATTAAATAATCAACAAAATAATTTTTTGTTGTAAAATGATAGATTTTTGTTGTAAAATGCCAAGTGGCTAGTTTTCAAGATGCCACTTGGCTTAATTTTTTGGCTTAATTTTTTACTAACTACTCTCCTTTATTATATATATAGATATAAAATAATATTAAATAATTAAATAATCAACAGAATAGTTTTTTGTTGCAAAATGATAGTTTTTTGTTGTAAAATGTCAAGTTGCTAGTTCTCAAGATGTCAGTTGGCTTAATTTTAGTCTAAGTGCTCTCCTTAATTATATATATAGATATGAAATAATATTAAATAATTAAATAATCAACAAAATAGTTTTTTGTTGTAAAATGATAGATTTTTATTGTAAAATGCCAAGTGGCTAGTTTTCAAGATGCCACTTGGCTTAATTTTTTGCTAACTATTCTCCTTTATTATATATATAGATATGAAATAATATTAATTATTTTTTACCACAATATGAAATAATATTAAATCATCAACAAAATAGTTTTTTGTTGTAAAATGATAGCTTTTTGTTGTAAAATGCCAAGTGGCTAGTTCTCAAGATGCCACTTGGCTTAACTTTAGGCTAACTAATCTCCTTTATTATATATACTAGTATACGTACCCGCGCAATGCGCAGTTATTATATTTAAAATTTAATCATTAAAAGTATTATGCATAAGGTAAAGACAGAAAGTTATGCAAAAAATTTATGATTTATATAATAAAACAATATTTTCCATACAAATAAAATTATTTTCTTGAGTAGAGATTTATATATCTTATTATTTACTATTCACATTATTTTCTTTGTTTTCTATATATATGATTATCTTTTGTCTTATTAATTGTGTATATATATAATTATTTTTTTAAATGATCAAATAAAAAGACAAAAAATTATAAATATAATGTCGTCTTATTTCCTTTTTATCATCTTCTATTTGAAATTGAAGACCAATATCATTATTTCTATCAATGTTTTGCATCTTTGCTTCATTTTTTAAAATTGAATATAAAAATAATGCATTTATCAAGTTTAACAAACTAAAATTTTGTGATAAAATCGCATTTCTTTTATGCAAGTACAAATATAGATAATATGTTTATGAATATGAAATTCCTATGTATATAAGATTTACTTTATTTGAAAATTAAAATTAGAAAACCAAATAGCTATATTTCGTTAATTAATTCAAACACCCAAAAAATTCATGATAAGTAAGATTTCTTTTTAATCTCTATTGAAGTAAAGCTACTAACTTATAACTTTGTTTAATTCATACGACTTCTTTGAATATATAATTTGAAATTTATCTAAAGATTACAAGTATATAAATATTATTTTGATTAAATACTATCAAAATTTAAATCTTTAAAAAATGGAATTAAAGTCGCTATTGAATATTTTCAATCACTTTGTGCTAGCGAGGCCAACCCCTCCCTCCGTTTCGAAAATTGGATATCCTTTTTCATTTAGTCTATCTCCAAATCATTTTCTTTTCTTTCTTCATGTTCGAATATCAACCTTTAAAAAACTGTAAAAAAATTAAAAGAAGAAATGTAAGCATGAAGAGGGAGAACAACTACAATCATACAAAGAGTAAAACGTGAATATTTTTTAAATTTTTTTTCTTTTATTATGTTATTTATGACCATAAATAATATATACATCAGTTAAATCTAACTTTAAATCTCTCGAAGAAAAAGGCATAGACAAAGTTTCTAACCTTTTTCAAACTAATTATTTATAAGAGATATTTTACAATTTATGCAATACAAATTCATACACTAAGAAAGTTAATACATTTCAAACTTACTAATTTTTTGTCAAGAAAAAAAATACTGCAGGAAGTTAAAATTATTTTCAGCAAATAACTTCATTCATTATTTCAAAGCTATGTTGTGAATACAATATTCAACTTCCTCGTATGCTTCATCTTCTACTGAACTCTCATTTTGCTTTTGTAATATCATTCCATCAACATGCTTGATCTCGTACTTTGTTGAAACCTAATATTAAAAAAATCAAGAAAATAATCATATATTATATTACGATGCATGACCTAATCTATAATCATGAAACTACACATACATGTAGTAGATAATCTTGAAATTTCAAGCAATGAAAAGTCAAAGCAAATAGGATGTTTGAAGAATTGATTGATGACTGAAAAGCAATGACTCTTGAGTATTTATAACTCTCTTTTTACTTAATAATTTGAATAAAAATAAATATACCATAATTACATATCATTATTACTTTTGCTTGATACCATAATTATCTTCATAATTTCTAATTAAATTTTTCTTAATTAACCATCCCTAAAATCGCTCTTAACTTTACACTTTGATTATATTTAACTAATTACTTAATCACCTTCACAATTATCAGATTATTTCTTTTGCTTGATACCATAATTATCTTCATAATTTCTAATCAAATCTTTCTTAATTAACTATCCCTAAAATCTCTCTTAACTTTACAATTTGATTGTATTTAACTAATTACTTAATCACCTTCACAATTATCAGATATAATTTTTGGACTCAAAAATAGCAGCAATTATTCTTTTTCTTAAAAATGACTGTTGAAAATATATTTAATTATGATTAAAAAAAATTAATAAGCGAAAAAGGTAAATAATATGAAATAATTAAATAATCAATAGAATATGAAATAATTAACTACTAATCTTAATATGAAATAATTGAACAATCATAATAGTTTTCATCCATTAGGATTCAATCTTAATAGTGTTCATCCAATAGAAGTCAATCTTAATTATTTTTTAACACAATATTAAATAATATTAATTATTTTTTACCACAATATAACCGAATATTAAATAATTAAATAATTAATAAAATAGTTTATTATTGTAAAATGTCAAGTGGTTAGTTCTCAAGATGTCACTTGGCTTAATTTTAGGCTAACTACTCTCCTTTATTATATATATATAGATATGAACGAATATTAAATAATTAAATAATCAAGAAAATAGTTTTTCGTTGTAAAATGATAGTTTTTTGTTGTAAAATGCCAAGTGGTTAGTTATCAAGATGCCACTTGGCTTAATTTTAGGCTAACTACTCTCCTTTATTATATATATAGCTATGACAGAATATTAAATAATTAAATAATCAAAAAAATAATTTATTGTTATAAAATACCAAGTGGTTAATTCTCAAGATGCCACTTGGCTTAATTTTAAGCTAACTACTCTCCTTTATTATATATATATAGATATGACCGAATATTAAATAATTAAATAATCAAGAAAATAGTTTTTCGTTGTAAAATGATAGCTTTTTTGTTGTAAAATGCCAAGTGGTTAGTTCTCAAGATGCCACTTGGCTTAATTTTAGGCTAACTACTCTCCTTTATTATATATATATATAGATAGATGAAATAATATTAAATAATTAAATAATCAACAAAATAGTTTTTTGTTGTAAAGTGATAGTTTTTTGTTGTAAAATGCCAAGTGGCTACTTCTCAAGATGCCACTTAACTTAATTTTAGGTTAACTACTCTCCTTTATTATATATATAGATATGAAATAATATTAAATAATTAAATAATCAACAAAATAGTTTTTTGTTGTACAATGATAGTTTTTTGTTGTAAAATGCCAAGTGACTGGTTCTCAAGATACCATTAGTCTTAATTTTAGACTAACTACTCTCCTTTATTATATATATAGATATGAAATAATATTAAATAATTAAATAATCAACAAAATAGGATTTTGTTGTAAAATGATAGTTTTTTTATTGTAAAATGCTAAGTGGCTAGTTCTCAAGATGCCACTTGGCTTAATTTTAGGCTGACTATATATATATATATATGAAATTAGATAGTAGAAGTATTTTTTAAAAGTATAACGTCAATTTCATTATTGTTAGTAATAATATTTTCTTCATTCCAATTTGTGTGCCACATTTCAAATTTTGTGATTCAATCAAGTTTTTCGTTGATCATAATTTTTTTTATATATCTTTTAAATATTTTGAATTGTCAATTTTTGTGACTTGTTGTATTGTTACGTAGTTTTCACATGTGTAGATGTTATTTCAAAAAATTAAAGATTTTATGTCTAAATTTTAAGTGAAAATTAAATTGTTTAACTTTTGAAATTCGAACTTTGCCACATAAATTAGAACAAAGAAAGTATGTTACTTTTTTTTATATTATGCTTTTCAAATTATTAATTATTGTGATTTAGAGTAATTTTTACATAATTTTCAAATATATAAATTATTTGGAAAAGATTTTTTAATTATTAAAATACATTTTTTATTCAAATGAAAAAATAAAAAATTAAAAAGATGTTAGTACACAATGGCCCTATTGCATTAAATGGTGGAGTGAAAGGGTGAAAATTAATGTGGAGCCTATACCAGCAGCTGCATAAAAAAAAAATTATGTTGCCATAAAGGCTCAAACCAGAGACACATCACTTGAAATATCAAGCTTTGATCATCAGACCAAGCAACTTATTAGTAAAGAAAACACACAACTGAAGCAGACATGTTGATACTTTGCTGTGTATTTGTTCCCTCTTATTAGTAAGTAATGTATTCTCAACGAGGTATCTTATATAAATTTTTTTCTTTCGCTAAGTTTGCATGAATTCCCAAAAATTGTAAATCATTTGAGAAAATTTTCTTTCATTAGATTTAGCAGGCGTTTGGCCATTAAAACTAAATTTTTTTGGAGTTGGAGTGGTGTTTGGCCATGAAAATAAAGTAAAGTTCTTTTTGACCTCTTATGGCCAAACACTACAATTTTTACTAAAGTGATATAATTTTCCGAAAAAAAGTGAAAAATTCTCATGGCCAAACGGGCTCTTAGATATGCCTTATTCTCTTTTAACGCTTTCACTGACCATGATTTCACTCCTTTAAATATGTGCATCGAAAGGTCGATGCAGGACATGCATGACCAAACTCTTTCAGCTAAAGGTTAAAAGAGTAACAACGTGAAAATTTTGAATTTCAGTTAGAACATTAATTAGTTCGAACGAACTCATCTCTTTTAATTTGGTGAATATGTTTATCTGAGATGGTTTGAGCATGTGAAAAGAAGGTGTGCATATGCGTCAGTAAGGACGTATGAGAGATTGCCTACAACAGGAGTTAGGAGAGATAGATGTATCCGAAGAAAAATTAGGGGAAGTGATTAGATAGAATATGACCCAGCTCCAGTTTACTGAGGACGTGACCCTAGTTAAACAGGAAGTCAGAAAGGTATGGGGATTGACAATTAGAATAGACGGTTAGTAGGTAGTTGATAGTGTTGCCGCACTGTATGTGGGAGAGGCAGAGGGCTAGCCTCATCCCTTCCCCTCCTATTAGTAGTAGTAGTTACTAGTCAGTAAATTAGTTTCTTATTCTTCTATGTATGGCATTGTCTGTTGTTTCATTGTTATTTTGCCGTATTTTT
The DNA here is from genome assembly GCA_031232105.1 of Capsicum rhomboideum. Classification (NCBI taxonomy): domain Eukaryota; kingdom Viridiplantae; phylum Streptophyta; class Magnoliopsida; order Solanales; family Solanaceae; genus Capsicum; species Capsicum rhomboideum. The sequence goes on from CP124712.1 coordinate 16,537,777, forward strand.
CTTGCTTTGAAAACTTCTATGTTGAGTCGAGTAGGGTCTATCGAAAACAACCTCTTCACTTCACAAAAATAAGAGTATATAAGATCTACGTATATCCTAGCCTTCCCAGCCTTCACTTATGGGACTATACGGAATATGTTACTGTTCTTGTTATATGTTTATTCGGCACAGAATGTCGATTGACTTATTCGGCACAGAATGTCGATTGACTTTATCCCAGTGTATATAAACTGATCCGAATACTACTGTTAGAAAAACAACTAGAGGTTGTCATTGATATAAAGATTGGTATTTGATAAGGAGGTGAGGAGTGGTGGGTCGATCTAAAGGGAGTCAATATGTCCCTTTCATCCAAAAAAATATACTATTGAATAGAATAAAAACAATATTTTTTTGGTACTAAAAAATTGTTGAATTACTAAATATAAGAAAAGAGGGTTCAAAAGTTGTTATAAGTCATTAGTTCAAATGATAACTGTGGCATTCTATATTAATTTTTCTCTCCCAACACTAATCATGAGTCATATTGTGTAGCTGGTAGGTTGCTATCATTCAAACAGAACTAGTTGTGGTACTTAATTAAACAGAATTGAGTTGGTTACATTACAGTTGAGTCCATGTCATTGTGGTTGAGAAATTGAGATATATCACCATCAACTCTTGGTGAATATATGTCTATGTGGTTAAAGAAAAAATTAATTCAACATGCAGGTTTGTAGGGGCGGAGCCAGGTGGGAGCAAGGAAAATTGGATGAATTCCCCGAATCTCTTCCGGCGAAAAATTACATTGTACATTTAATGTTGAAATTATTTATGTATATATAATAGATATTAAATTTCCTTGACTTCTTGGTGTGTTTACTTCTTTAAATTTTAAATCATCTTAATGAAAATAATATGATACATTATGAAGCAATAAATAACAACCATGAAAACGGAGTGTTAGACGTGTCCATGTTGATTAAAATTATGAAAATGAATGTCGATTGACAATTAAGGGACCTCAATCAAACTTGCTTTCGGACCACTGCTGGGCCTGTTCATGGGAAACTTACACAGAATAGCCTACTTTTAGCAAAATCAACAGCTATAGCCTAGGTTTAGAAAATTACCATCCCTAGCCAATATATCAACTGTATGCAATTGACTATATTTGATGTTAAATATAAATACAGTGACTAATTGCATGCACCAAAAGCATATTATTTGTATTGTTAGCTGGGCAGCTACTGTATCACTATATTTGTATCAACGAATACATGCGTATCAACGAATACAAACCTCTCTTTCTCTCTCTCTCTCTCTCTTTTTTTTGTATTTTATATTTTCACTTCTCTATTTCTCCTCCTTTGTATTTTGTATTTTCACCTTTCTTTCTCTTTCTCAAATGTATCAAACTTATCATTTGTATTTGTGTATTAACACTTATATGTATTATTTGTATTTGGATGGTTCAATTTGTATCAACGAGCACAATTTATATCAAACCGTATAAAATATAATACATATTGAAATAGAACACAAAATATGAAATAAATATTGATTAGATACATTTAAACCAAAAAATGTAATATATATTGAAATAGAATACAACATACCTAATACATACTGAGTAGAAAAGTGAAACAAAAATACAAATACCTGAAAATAGAATGCAAAATCCCTAACACATATTGACTAGATACATTAAAACAAAAAATATATCTCAAATAAATGAGTGTTATGCGTTGTATTATATACATTAATATGTATAAACATTATTTCAGCTATATATGTACTAATAATAATTATGTATACATATAATTTCAGCTATACCTGGAATAATATGCATACAATTCTTGTATAAGTAAACTACAAATGAAAGCAACCACAATACGAGAAAGTAGAAGTTCCTCATTTGCACAAAAACAAGCAACCTGTAAGTTTGTACTTAGTTTTTTACTCTGTTCTCTGGGGAGATCCTCTTTTCCCCATGCCGCTTCACTGTGCAGTCTAATTGGATGGAGTTTCCTTTCATTTTTTTCTAACCTCCCCTCCAACTCATAGTACTTCTGGTCCCTTTCATGTATTTGGTCCTGAAGCTTAACATTGGAAGCAGCATGTTCTTTTATCTGAATATCAAAACTATTCCGTATTTCCATAATCTCCGATCTTGCGATGATCTGAGCTCGTTACTCAACCTCCATTTGCTGTAACTCTTCTTTTTGTTTTACCACACTACGTAATCTCTGTTGCAGAATATTATTAAGGTAGAACTCTATAATATTTGGTTATCGTATTGAATACAACTTGTGGCCCGAGTATAACTAAATGGAGAGAGATTCAAGGGGAGGGATGCGAGAGAGATTGGGAGAGGGGGAGGAGAGTGGCGAGAGAGGGATATGAGAAGAGAGGCTATGAATTGTATTTTATTAGAGAAAGAGGTTATGAATTGTAATTTATTGAAATATAGGTTATGTATGGTAATTAGGAGCTTATGTTTACTCTGATAGTTTTTCCTTTTCTTATACTTGTGGTTTAATTGAGTCGTTAGGATATATTTTAGGGCAGATTCTTGAGTTTTAGCATAGAAAAATAATATAGGAAAAACGAGTATTCGAGAGAAAGTGTGGTGTGCTTTCACCCAAGTTCAAAGAAAGTAATTTCAACAACCGAGTCGCAAAACGTTATCTACAAGTAAATTGGCTAAATTAAATAATTTATTTACTGATAATTAACCCGAACACAAAATATTGAGAACGATCCGTAAAATGTCTCAACAGGTGCGAATTACAAATCAAAGATTAATTAAAGCTGGAAAATACCGCCCTTTAATAAAATAAAGATAATTGATCAAGTTCGAAGGAATCAAGGCAGATTACGTGTAAACTCAAGTCAAATAAGAACAATTAAATAACTCATAAAAAAGCTTTAAGAAAAAAAAAATAAAAAAAATCATGTAACTCCACTTTTGTCCAATGGACAAATAAAAACAATGTCGTAGCTATACGTCTTCAAAATTTTAAAAACCCAGAATTTGTCAACAAAAAAGTGTGTAAAAGGCTTCATGATAAGCTACAACAAATGTTTCTTGTTGGAACATATAAAATTACACCGTCGTCTCCATCAGTTACCATGACCATCAGATACAAATTTGATCAGAACACGCGCAAAAAATTTCCCAAATTTGATCGGAAGTGTCTAATTTGAACGTTTTGTACATTCAGATGCTCTATTGAAATAAGTTGTAGTTCGAATGTTTAAATAAAATTTACTAATAGATTTATAAAGTGGTCCTTGATGTACTTGGGTTCGTTTGGTTGGGAACAAGTCATCCCGGGGTTAGCTATTCCGGAATAAGTTATTCCACGATGTATGTGGATTAACTTATCCCATCAGTATGGTACAAATGGTGGGATAAATAATCCTGGGCCGGGACTACCTAATACCTCCAACCAAACGTAGGATAAAATAATCCTGCATTTTATCCCGGGATTATCATACCTTATACATTAACTACATGTATGATAAGCAATCTGTACTCTGTAGAGTCATATACGGGTGTATATAGTCTGGATTGCTTCGAATTTTTCAAATACCAAATCAATTCAAAGGTATTGGGTTGTATATTTATAAATCAAATAAAAAACTATTGGGTTTTTCAACTTAAGTTTTTTTTTTGGATTTTTCAAGTTTCTCAATTTTTTTTGTTCGATGTGAATCATCTTTACAGAACTGTAGGATAATCAAATGGACCGAAGCAGAAGTGGAAATAATGAACATCAATCAGAATCTTGAATGTGCCATTATTGGCAAATTTTCATACGGTTGGCCAGAACTAGAGGTTTTAAGAAAAGCAATTCCATCCTAGTGTGGAATTAAGGGGGAGTGCATGGTCGGTCTACTTCGTAATCGACATGTTCTCATTCGTCTATCATCTATGGATGACTTTATCAACATTATATCTAAAGGAGCATATTACATAACTTGTAATGAAGGATATTCTTATTTAATGAGGACACTAATCTATGATTCTAAGTTCAAGATGGAGGAAGACATATCGAGATCCATGGCATGGATTTCGTTCCCGAATCTACTACCAACATTCTTTGAGAAGGAATCCCTCTTCTCTCTGGCTTCAGCAGTGGGTACCCCTTTGCATCTAGATCAGGCCACTATCAACAAGACTCGGCCAAGTTGTGCTAGAGTGAAAGTCTTGGTGGACCTTCTCTCGGACCTGCCAAAAAAAGTGTACATGGATATAGAGAATGAGAAAACTGGAGAAGTAAGATCTGACGCAGTGCACATCAGATATGACTACATTTCTAAATATTGTGCAGAATACAAATTGCAGGGTCATAACAAGCTAGAGTGTAGAGTTTTAAACCCTGAACCACATATAATGACTGACATAGACAGAAAGATAAAGGAGAAAGTGCATGGAGATAGTGAGGACAATGATAATGATAATGAAAGGGATAATAGACCTCATCAATTTCAGAAAGGAAGAGCAAGGGTATTGTCTAGTGGAAAAGTGGTAGGTGACCCAGGGAATTGGAAAATCATTCATGATAGAAGGTTTCCTTAAGCTCCAGTGAGTAATCAAGTAGAGGTTCCTGTCAATAACAAGTTTGATGTTTTTAACGATGATGAACCTGATGCCAACACAGAAAGTCCCAGCAATGAAAGTGAACAAGCAGTTCTACACGTTTCAAAGCAAAAGGAATTGGAAGATATGAGTACAAGAACAGACAAGCAGGATGCAACCATGGTAACAGGGGTTCAAATTGGAGCTAAAATTCAGGATCCTACAGTGGGTGAAACATTTCAGGAAACAAGTGAGATAAAAGACAACTCCAAGGATAGTATGACAAAGCTCCAACATAAAGGAGATACCAATACAAGCAGCAACAATTCTTCTGATAATGGAAATTCTGTACAGCAATTACCTTCAACTAAGGAGTGGATAAGCTCAGGTTTTGCTAACCATGAGCAAAGGAGTGAAGAAAGAACTAGATATAAGGATGCAGTATCTCCATCTGCATTGGTTTCTGACAATAGGCCTGAAAATCAACAGGAGGTTAGTATTTCAGATCAACATGAAAATGGAAATGACGAACCATATGAGATAAAGGAGTCAGATTATGCAGATGATTCAAAGGTTATAAATGAGGTGGAAAATAAAGGTGAGCAAGAAATCAGTTGGCATAGCAGTGATACCTCTGATGCACATATATCTGCAGTTACTCTATTTTTTGAAAGTTGTATACTTGCGAATCAGCAAGGAAAAATGTTAGATTGTCCAACAAACAAGAAAAATGAAGTTGTAGATGATGAAGAAGGTACCACGAGTAAAGGGTTAGAAGCAACTGAAAGTCAGAAAGAGAACAATATTGATTCTATTGTGCAGATGCAGGAAGACAAAATGGAATTAGTTGAATTCCCTACTGCAATGCAAATAGATGATACTCATTTGTTGATGTATACAGAGTCCTCTAATGCAACTTTGCACAACATTATTACTCATAATATTGTTGAATCAGATCTAGAAAAAGTAGAAGTTGATAAGTTGATTGATATTGCAATAGATTCAGAAGTTAATGAGGATCAAATATACAAGGATGCAGATGTATCTCCTAGAGTTACTAATGCAGTGAAATCAGCTAGGAAGGGTAAAAAACATGGTAATGGAGATTCAGCTCAGTTAATTAGAGTGCAACCAAAGAGGAAGGTTTTTTCTCAATACTCAAGATGATGATTAAAGCTCTTATTTGGAATATTAGGTCAGTCAAGACACAGAAGGCATTTCAAAGAGTGCAAATGTTGCATAATTATCACAAGTTTGCTTTTGTGGCTTTATTGGAACCTTTTCGGCATGTTAGATACATCAACAAATACAGAAGGAGACTTCAAATGCCTATGGTTGAACATAATTGTAATGGGAAGATATGGATCTTTACTAATCATGGGTATAATGTGACAGTGATGAGTAACTCTGATCAACAGATCACTATCTTACTTCATGATTAGGCTCTGGATAGTAGTTTCTATGTTACTATTGTGTATGCTACGTGTGATGTTTCTCAGAGGTTGGAGCTACGGGATGACTTATACTCATTAGCCAATGGAATGAGTAGCTCATGGCTAATATGAGGTGATTTTAATGTAGTTCTTAGTGGTGAAGAAAAGATAGGTGGTTTACCTGTGGTTGATGCAGATCATGAAGACTTCAAAACATGCATTAAATCATGTGATCTAACACAAGTGCAGTTCAAGGGAAGTCCTTTTACTTGGTGGAATGGGAGAACAGGCAGTGATTGCATTTTTGAAAGGCTGGATAGAATCCTATTGAACTCTGAGATGCTTAATATTTTTTCTCACTCTATGGTTGATCATTTACCTAGAACAGGGTCAGATCATGCTCCCATGCTTCTCACTTGTGAAGACAGAATTATCAGTTATAAGAAACCTTTTAGGTTTCTTAAATTCTGGACAGATCATGCTTCTTTTAAGGATGTGGTTAGACAACATTGGGATTCTTATGTCACCTCTAACCCATTCTTGGACTTCAAGCTGAAGATTAAGAAGGTAAAATCTGCTCTATCTATTTGGAGTAGGGAGACATTTGGTGACATTTTTCAGCAACTTATCATTAGAGAGGAAATAGCTAGAATAAAGGAAAAATTGTTTGAAGAGAACCCTTCTAGTGAAAATAGAGCTGTCATGCAAAGGGCTAAAGCTGAGTACAATAAGTATTTGCATTTTGAAGAAGTCTACTGGCAACAAAAAGCTGGGTATGAGTGGTTTGAAAATGGTGATAAGAATACCAGATTTTTTCATAGTTTGGTAAAAGGTAGAAGACAGAAGTTGAAAGTGAGTAGAATTCAAAACTCACGAGGTGATTGGCTAGAGGAAGAAAGAGAGATTGCAGTAGAAGCAATAGATCAATTCCAGAAGCAATTCAAACAAGAAAGAGATGCTACCAGCTTCTCTTTACTGTCTCACATCCCCGAATTGATCAATCAAGAAGAAAATGAAGCATGGGGTGTAATTCTAGATAGTGAAGAGGTTAAGAATGTTGTATTCAAGCTAAATGGTGATAGTTCTAGTCGTCCTGATGGACTTACTGGCAGGTTCTTCCAAGTATGTTGGGACATTGTTGGCCCTGACATAATTAGAATGGTGAAAGTTTTTTTTGCAGGTAATACTCTTCCAAAGTCTATTACCCATACTAATTTGGTTCTCATTCCTAAAAGAGATAATTTTCAAACCTTCTCTGATTTGAGACCTATTAGTTTGAGCAATTTTATGAACAAAATTCTTTCCAGAATTGTTCATGATAGACTGGAAAATATTTTGCCTAAGGTGATATCCCCTAATCAATCTGGTTTTGTTAAAGGAAGGAGTATTATAGAGAATGTTCTTCTTACCCAGGAGGTTGTTACTGATATTAATAAAAGAGGAAAACCTGCAAATGTGGTTATAAAGTTGGACATGGCAAAAGCCTATGATAGAGTATCATGGTTTTTTCTGATGAAAGTGCTAATGAAGATGGGTTTTTCTTATCATTTTGTTGGTATAATCTGGAGGTTGATTTCGAACAACCATTATTCAGTATTGCTCAATGGACAATCTTATGGTTTCTTTCACTCTACCAGGGGAGTGAATCAGGGAGATCCTATCTCTCCAGCTCTTTTCATTATTTCAGCAGAGGTTCTCACCAGAGCTCTTAATTCTTTATTTGATGATATTCAGTATGTAGGGTATGGGATGCCAAAGTGGAGTGCTAATCTTAATCATCTTTCTTATGCTGATGACACTATTATTTTTGCTTCTTCTCATGTTTATTCTTTAGAGAAAATCATGGCTACTTTGCAGGAGTACGAGAAAGAATCAGGACAAAAGGTGAATAAAGAAAAGAGCTTTTTTTATCTACATCATAATGTGGCAACATGTATCTCTCAGGAAGTAGAATAGAGCACAGGGATGACAAGAGGAGTTTTTCCTCTGAAGTACTTAGGATGTCCTATTTCTTATGGTAGGAAAAGAAAAGAACACTACTCTGAATTGATAGACAGAGTTAAAGGAAAACTTTAAGCATGGAAAGGAAAAATGCTTTCATATGGTGGTAAAGAAGTTCTCTTATCTAGTGTTCTTCAAAGCATTCCTGTTTATGTTTTATCTGCTATTATTCCTCCTAAATGTGTAATTAAGGAGCTTCATAAGATTTTTTCTAGATTTTTTTGGAGTAATAAGGAATCAGGTAGGAGCAAACATTGGTCTGCATGGTTAAAAGTTTTTTTACCAAAGCAAGAAGGTGGGCTTGGTTTTAGATCTATGATTGATGTCTCTCAGGCTTTGTATGCCAAGTTGTGGTGGAAGTTTAGGACACAAAATAATTTGTGGTCTCTATGGAATAAATATTGCAAGAAGCAGATTCCCTCTCTTGTTCAATGGAAAGGGGGTTCTCAGATTTGGAAGCACATGCTAAAGAACAGGGAGACTATTGAACAAAATTTATGGTGGAAACCAAGGAGTGGCACTTCTACTATGTGGTATGACAATTGGTCAAATATTGGGGATCTTCACATTCATCATTCAGCGGTGCAAACTTGCCATCCTGTGAGGGATATAGGAGAATTCTTAACACCAGAGGGCTGGAATTTTGAAAGTATGAAAGCTTATATCCCAGACTATGTTGTGGATCATGTCAAACGTAATATGGTGGATATTCAGTTGAGTGATCAAGGTGATAAACCATGGTGGACTAAGACTAGTACAGGTAACTTTAGTGTTAAAAGTGCTTGGGAGTTGTTAAGGCAGAAAGAAGATATCAATGAAGACCTAAAGCAGTTATGGATGAAAGGATTACCTTTCAAATACTCCTTTCTCTCTTGGAGTATTTGGCAAAATAAGGTTCCTGTAGCTGCAATAATGCATTCTTGGAATACTAACATTTCACATCTTTGCAGATGTTGCTCTACTCCTGTGATAGAGACAATTGAACATTTATTTTTAAAAAGTGAAGTGGCATCTACTGTATGGAATCATTTTATTATGGCAGCAGGGATTACTGGATCTCTCGTGCAGTTGAAGCAATCTGTTAAGAAGTGGTGGATTGAAAAAGTGAATTCAAGACTAAAAGTTGTCTTCTAGGCTGTTCCCATTGTGATTTTATGGTTCCTATGGAAAAGGAGGAACACAATTCTTCATGGAGGCTCTTACTCAGTTGGTAAGGTTATATGGAATATCACTGATTCTATTCTGAAACTGCTCAAGGTGAGATTTAATTGGGATTTTGGTACTAATAATTGGCCTATGTTAGTAGCTTCTCTGGAAGGTTACAGGCCCAATTACAGTATCAAAAGTGTTAGATGGAGTCCTCCTCCTGATGGTTGGCTGAAATGCAATACTGATGGGGCTTCTAAAGGGAATCCTGGGCCTAGCTCTGCAGCATTTTGCATTAGAGACAAGGATGGGAATATAGTTGTTGCTAAAGGTGTGAAACTGATGGATACTAATAATTTAGTTGCTGAAGCAAGGGCTATAAAAGAAGGGTTGGCTTATTGCAAGGAGAATTTGTTATCAAATATTATTATTGAAACTGATTCTATGGCAATGGTTCAAATCCTTGATGGGAGGTGGAATGTTCCATGGAGTGTGACATTGGAGGTCAACTCTATCAATAATTTAAGGAGGAATGTCTCGGCAAGAGTACAACATTCCCTCAGGGAAGGAAATACTCTTGCTGATTATTTTGCTAACTTGGTTTTTATTTTTGCAGGTAATTTTCAATTCAACCAATTTCAGGACATACCAAGTGAAGGCAGAAGAATAATCAATTTGGACAAAATTGGGACTCCAATTCTAATAAGAAGTTCTACTGAGTAATTAAAGAGTCATGACTGCTAATTTATACCGATGCAGGTTAATTACAGAAAGGGAAGCTAACAGGTTACAGTTTCTAATTTACTAGCTTTGAAAATATAAAAGTCTGAAGAAATTTCGTTTGGTTATAGCATCATGCACCTGGTGAGAGCTCTAGGGTGTTCGATTGATGCTAAACCAAGACTTTTAGAATGCAAAACTGGTATTGAAGATGTTGCTTTGATGACCTTCCTCCGTCTACCTGTGTCAATCCAAAAATAAAGATTAGATCTTATAGTATAGGTTGTAGACACGTGATTTTTGACCCTCTTCAAACTTTAATCTATTTTAGCTTAAATTTTTTTTTTTTTTTATATGTTTAATCTTTGTTTTAGCTTCTATTTCATTTTTAGTAGGTTTCCTTTGAAAAATTGTGAAAAAGATGTCAAAAATAGTCACATTTTAAGTATAAGTTTCGTTTTTTACTTTGCAAAATGAAAGATTTTTTATTTTTTTATTTATTTACTTTATTTTATTTTTATTTTTTTTGTCTAAAAATATGTTTTTCTTTTAATTTAGGTTTTAATAAATAAGCTAGTAATCTTAATATTCTCTTAATTATATTTTATTTTAGTCTAGTTATAAATTTATCTTATATCTTCTTAGTATTAAAAAAAAAATTAATTAGTTAATATTTATTATTATTTTTTATCTTTAAAAAAAAAAAAAATGGAAGAAAACCTAATCTACCCAAACCACCCCATTTCCCCACTAACCTAAAACTCCCTCACATATCCCCCCACAATCTGCACCCCCCCCCCCCTCACAAACTCCTACTCCCTCACAACTCCCACAACTATACATACACTATATAATAACACACACATAACAACAACAAGGGACGAAAAAAAAAAAACGATAGGAAAGAAGAGAACAAAGAGAAGAAAAACAGGAGGAAACAAAAAAAAAAAAAGAAAAGATAGAAAGTAGGAGAAAGATAGAAAAAAAGAGGAAGCACACACGCACACCAGAGAGAAGTAAGATTGGAGAAAAAAAGGAGATCACAAAATACAATACCGACAATACCATAGAAAAAAAAATCAATTTAAGAGAAAAAATGAAAAAAAAATAGAGTGCTTGAGGTTGGAGTTTTGAGGTTTTTGTTCGCGGTTCTAAGTTAGTGATCGAGGCTCTAATCCGTTGGTTCGGCTCAGTTTGTTTGAAAGTCAGATTGTCTAATCCCCTTCGTTGATGTAAAATTTATTGGTATTCTTGCTGTACGTATCCTACTCTGAAGTTTATCCAACAATTGAGGAGATTTTGATCAGAGGTCCAATTTTTTTCTCTCTTCATGTTATTATTATTATTATCAATTTTCCAATCTATGTATATATAATTTCTTGGTGTGGATGAGCGTGCTACTGATTTTTCTTTTCTTCCGGGTGTAATCTTCTTGTTTGTGGGTCTATGTCATTATCATCTTGAATTAACATGCTAAATGGTGAATCGGTGTAAGTTCGTTTGATGACATAAATTGCCAGTGATATCGAGTTATAAATAAAAATAAAATTATGGTAATATCTAGATTACTATTAAAATAGTTTTTGAGCTTTCATGTTGGGCCATTGGAATAATATAGACGTGAGGTTGAATTTGAGGGAATTGAGAATTATTAGGGTGGGTTTTAGTTCAAACATTTTTTAATCATTACAAGGGTATATTAGTTTCATTATAATTAATGGGAATCTTAAAATAGCAATCTCCTTTATTTTCATATCTGGACGAGATGCATGCTAATTACTACAATTAGGGTTTAATTAGTCTTGGATTTATTTTTCCGGAAAAGGCACAGTAGTAATTTCTTTAGGTTTGAAGGCCTTATGATGTGCTAGATTTTCCCCTTTTTGTCAATATTCAGATTGTCTTGTTCATATTGTTAAGTTGTTCGCCATTAGTGGTGTTTCCCGAAATTGTTTCATAATCCTAGGCTATTGACGTTAGACTGAATTAAAATGCTCTCAGGCTTAAAGTTAATTTTAAGGCCATAATTTATTATGTAGTGTGAGCTTGAGTGAGATGGGTTATGGATTTATCCAAGACCCGTCGTTATAAAGAAACGACAAGAGAGAAAAAAAAATATTTGTAAGGGAGTGAGATGAGTTGCGGATTAATCCAAAACTAGTTGCAAATTTGAAGAAATAGAGTTAAAAAAAGGGATAAGAACAAAATTGTCTCGAGTTTATAAGAGACGAACATATGCCTTTAATGCTAGATAAGCTTTAGACACAATAAAAAATTTGATTGATTAAGAATGCAGTTGTGCATTTTTATCAATACGCTTAATAACAAATAAAGAAACTTGAGGATGCAGTTATGCACCTTGACAAGAATCTTCCTAACAATTAAATTTCTTTAATTCAAATTGATGTTTAGACATAAATTATTGGTGTGATACATACGAGCGAACGAAGGCCTATAAACACAATTTATCCAAAAGTTAAGTATAAGTTGATAAAAGCGACCGTGCTAGAACCACGGGACTCGAGGGGTGCCTCATACCTTCCCCCCGGTCAACAGAATTCCTTACCCGATCTTCTATTTTTCGCAGACCAAATAAAAAGAGTCATTTCCTTTTGAATGGGGATTCAATAAGGTGACTTGGAACACCATAACTCAATTCCAAGTGGCGACTCTGAAAAATAAAAAATAATCCCTATTCAATACCGTCACTTTAATTGGAAAAACCCGTCGACTTCGACACAAAGATCGAAAAAGGGGTGTGACATCTCTGGCGACTCCACTGGGGAATAACCAGAATTCGAGCTTTTGATATTGACTTATACTTGCTTTAATTATTTGGATATTGTATTTGTTGGACTAATGTGCTACGTGTTGCTCATTTATCGCTTTGATATTGTTGAATTGTACTATAAATTATCTTCTCTTGCGCACCCCTTCTGAGTCTTTGAAATATAGGATAGAAGGAATGCAAAGTATGCATCCTACTTTCTTTTTTGAGATAAAGCCAGAGTGTCCAGGCACCTGGTGAAGGATTATTAGTCACACATGTTAGGCGGGGTTTGGATCAGCAACGAAGGCGGAATAGCTCTGCTACCGAACAAGTTGCCCCTCCCTGGCTCGAGTGTCCGCTCGGGTAAGCCAGTCTAGACACTTATATCCATCAGGTTAAATCTAGTAGAACTGAAACTCAGATGTGACTATCCCTATAGGCTCCGCTTTATCTGCGTCATGTGCATTTGACTTAGCGGGACTCGACACAGGGGTCGAATCTGTCTAGGACAGGGGTTCCTCCTTATATGACCAACATGTGCATCTTATGTGCTCTTTGACATTTATTTGGAAGGCCCATTCGATTGTTTACTGTCTTTAGGCAGCTTAATGAAACAGAAGATAGTAACTTTTTCTCCAACTTTTATAACAGTTTCTTAGAAAAAAAAAGAAATTTTTGGGAATTAAAAAAAAAATAAAAATATATATATATATATATATAATTTTTTTTATGGTCTTTACGAACTACGCACACTTGATTCTCACCCTAATGAGATACGTAGGCAACCCTTATCGGGTTCGGTGAACCTAAAGAAAAAAAATCAAACAAAAAGTTTTTCACTTTATTTAAAAATTCAAAAAAAAATAAAAATTCCCTATTCAAAAAATTTCAAAAAAAAATAATAAAAACAAAGTTTGTTACGTTTTATTTGAAATTTTGTGAACTATGTATGACCTGATTCTTGTTTCAACAAGATACGTAGGCAACTCTTCTTTTGAGTTCAGTCCCACTTAAAAAAAAAAAGGTTTTTTTTTTTTTAAAAAAAGAATCTGTTGTTTTGGTTGGTACCAACATACTTAAAAATGTGTGTGTGAAAAATAATAAATGTTAAATTACTCGGTATGATGAGGTGGGCCAACTTTATTGTGAACTATAGTTTCTTTTGGTACCTCTTGATTATGCTAAAGTGACACTTGAGAAATAATCGCTTAAAATCAGGGTTAAAATAAATCTAACCTCATTGTTTCATGTGTATTGTGTGGTGAGCTTTAGATAAAAAATTCAATGACATAGCTTCGTTGATCTAGAACTTGGCCCGATTGTTTGTTGAGGCAAAATTTTGAGAAACATTTGACTTGAGAAAGGATTGTAGGCTTTCTTTGCTCCGATTGTGCCTTTGAAGCCTACCAAATGAAATTTAATCCATAGACTCCCCCTTTTGAGCTTAAAGCCTTTTTATTGGACAACCAAATTTTAACCTATATCTTTTTCAGTGCATAAATGCACTACCCCTCTTTTAACCCTGCCTTCTTGAGCGCACTAACAAAGATCTAAGTTGGATGAAAATACAAAAAGATAGAAAGGTGAAGGTTCAAGAAAAATGCGAGACCAGAAGAAAAAAAGCAAGAAAGAAACTCCAAAAAAAAAAAAAAATACTCAACAAGAAGTGAGGTGAAAAGTCAAAGAAAATGAGAAGAAGCATCAAAGCAAATGAAGAACAAGTGTCAAAAGACAAAAATTCGAGCGCATAGTGAAATGCTTAAGGAGGGAATAGCCACTCTATCCCAAATGAATATCCTACCCAGCCCTAAGCCTATGTTACAAACCAATGACAAGCCCTACTTGATCTCATTTTTAGTGTTCTCATATTAGTGGATACTTACATGACGGTCAAGCATATGGTATCTCGGTTGCATGCATTGAATATCTTTCTGAGTGTGAGTTGCTTCACAACGTCCTAAGATTTTAATCGATTCTTTTGTGAGTAAATTAGGACTCTATTTTTGGTAAGGGCATTTGAAACATGAGGATAGAAATAATTCTAAACCCTTGATTAAGGTAAGATGAAAATCTCGTGTCAATACTTAGGTATGTTTGAGGTACCATTTGAAACTATAGGAGTTACTTCTAAGGTGACCCCGAATTCGGCCGAAAGTAATTGATAATGATTCCTATGCACAATACTAATTGTTGGTACCAACTGAAATCAAGACATGCTTTATCAATGAAGGAATTTCTTTCTCATCATTCTCTGGTGCTCTTTACAAAAAAAAAAAAAACCCATAAAAAAGGGCCAAAAAGACATGTTTTCGTGAACTACGTTTGACCTGATTCTTACTACGACAAGATATGTAGGCAGCCCTACTCTGGGGTTCGGTCCAACCAAAATAAAAAGTTCAAGTTACCCAGTTTAAAAGAAACTGGGGCAAAAGTTATTTTCTTTGTGAGTCGATTCCAAAAGTTGTAAGTCTCACCCTAATGTTAAGTATCTTTTGAGCCTCACGCCACTCTTTCTTTCTAACCCTATCCAAAAGCCACGTTACAACCAAAGAAATGCCTTTAGATCAATCTTTGAAAATGTCAAGGCTAAGCATGGTATGGTGACATGATGTTCTATGTTTTGGGTCACACTTGTCTTTATAAGCATAAAGGAAATACGACAGAAATGAAAAATAAGAGAGTCTTATTGGTGAAAACCCTCACGGGCACCATAAGGCGAGGGTGAGATGAGAGAAAATAAAGATAAGAGAGTCATATTGGTGAAAATCCTCACGGTCACCATAAGGCGATGGTGAGATGAGAGAAAATAAAAATGAGAGAGTCACATTGGTGAAAACCTTCACAGGCACCATAAGGCAATGGTGAGTTGAGAGAAAATGAAAATGAGATAGGTAGCTGGTGAAAACTCTTCGAGACTTCGCTAGCCGGATGAGGTTTGTGATATAAAGGCGACAGACTCAAAAGCAAAACTCAGTTTTGAATTTAATAAGTTGGCAAAAGTTGATAAATGGTTGAGATTGAAAGATCGGGCTGCTTGATCCCAAATGCATGTCATAAGCACTAGAACCGTCTATAATATTCAGATAAGTTTTCTTTCCTTCTTTCTTTTGAAAATAGGGTCGCCTGCTACGTTTCTTTCCGTTCAATATTTCCCTTTTTATTTTCTTGTCTTTGTTAGCAAAATGAAAAATCACCGTCCTCATTTGTCTATTGTCTCTGAGTCAAGTCCATGGCAAAACAAGTAAGAAAGGACTTCAAAATTTGCTATCAACTCCTTCAATGGTGCAAAGCGGGGGAAAGGGCCTACACATGAAAGTATTATGATTCAAAGTGAAATAAAATACCGAAGAATAGTCATCATCTGACAGTTTCTGGATTCATTGTAATACAAAAGTGCGACGGAAGTTAAGATTCAGAGGCGCTATGAAATGAAAATATGGTTGGAGTTACAGTCATTGGGTAACCAGAATTTTTGGGTCGATAGTACAACAAGTTAATGATACCCATCAGCGGCTCAAAACAGAGCTGAACATGACAAGGGCAGGAGCAATTGCATCAAAAGTCAAATGCCATGAACCAACCACCATGTTGTTAAACTCACAATTTTTCTTTGTCTGAAACAGGGATAGGTGTTGCCTGCAAATCAAAGGCTTCGAAGCCTGGATATTAGAAGGGGGCAATTCTTCACTTCAGCGAATGCAAGAAGCAATATTGCGATATAAGCTTGCTAGATTACAGTCATAGTAAAAATTTATTATCTTTTACGTTTGCGAGAAGCGCTCTCTGGAATGGGGCAGGGTTGGATTCACCCTCTTCATTTTTCAAATAGTTATGATTTTTAAACACTCACAAAAATTGTGGTACAAACTGGGACAAAATTTTTGTTCGTGTTATTTGGAAGTTTACTTTTTGCCCAGGACCCTCCTGAAAAATGGGATTTTACATTTTTAGCTCAGGACCCTCCTAAAAAATGGGACTTTATATTTTAGCAGGACCCTCCTGGAAAATGGGATTTTGCTTTTTGCTCAGGCCCCTCCTGGAAAATGGGATTTTATTTTCTGCTCAGGACCCTCCTGGAAAATGGGATCAACAGGACCCTCCTGGAAAATGGGATTTTGCTTTTTGCTCAGGCCCCTCCTGGAAAATGGGACTTTATTTTCTGCTCAGGACCCTCCTGGAAAATGGGATCAACAGGACCCTCCTGGAAAATGGGATTTTGCTTTTTGTTCAGGACCCTCCTGGAAAATGGACTTTATTTTCTGCTCAGGACCCTCCTGAAAAATGGGATTAACAGGACCCTCCTGGATAATGGGACTTTATTTTCTACTCAGGACCCTCCTGAAAAATGGGATTTTACATTTTTAGCTCAGGACCCTCCTGAAAAATGAGACTTTATATTTTAGCAGGACCCTCCTGGAAAATGGGATTTTGCTTTTTGCTCAGGACCCTCCTGAAAAATGGGACTTTATTTTCTACTCAGGACCCTCCTGGAGAATGGGATCAACAGGACCCTCCTAGAAAATGAGACTTTATTTCTACTCAGGACCCTCCTGGAAAATGGGACTTTACTTTTCTGCTCAGGACCCTCCTGAAAAATGGGACTTTACTTTTCTGCTCAGGACCCTCCTGGAAAATGGGATCAACAGGACCCTCCTGAAAAATGGGACTTTATTTTATGTTCAGGACCCTCCTGAAAAATGGGATTTACTGCTCTAGTTCGCTATTTATTTTGAGTTCAGGAACATGTTTGGAGAACAAGGATTACTTTTAGTTTGAAGCTCAGGAGCCCGCCTGGAGAATAGGGTGAATTTTCAATTCAAGCTCAGGAGTCCGCCTGAAGAATAGGATGAACTTTCAATTCAAGCTTTGGAGCTCGCGTAAAGGACATGGCGATTTTCAAACTCAATGTCAGAAGGAGCAAGTATTCGCCTGAAGAATAAGGTCGATTTTCAAGTTCATCTCCAATAACCGAAATTGACATGAAGAAAATCTCACTGTCAAGTTCAACTCAAGAGGAGAGTAGACATATCATCACTTGAGGAAGCGTGAAGATTCAAGTCAAGATTCAACAGAAGCTGAATAGATAGGATTTTGTACTTGAAGAATCATTTTTATTCTTGTCTTTCATTTTGATGTAAAAACAGGAGCCGCGAACCGGAGACTCGACGGGACCTCATTCGACCTCTAACTCATCGCCTCACCATTCCACCTCATTGAACTACACGTGACCTGATTCCCTTATAACCTGGGATATGTAGGCTATCCGAAACCAGGACTCGGTCGCATCTTTTCCTTCTTTTCTTTTTCATTTCAAATAACAGTAGGGTCAAAACTTGTCTCGTTGTCTACTTCTTTGTCTGAAAACTCTTCGTGTTCTCAGACAAAGAGGGGCAAATGTAGACACGTGATTTTTGACCCTCTTCAAACTTTAATCTATTTTAGCTTTAAATATATATATTTTTTTTTATATGTTTAATCTTTGTTTTAGCTTCTATTTCATTTTTAGTAGGTTTCCTTTGAAAAATTGTGAAAAAGATGTCAAAAATAGTCACATTTTAAGTATAAGTTTCGTTTTTTACTTTGCAAAATGAAAGATTTTTTTTTTTTTTTTTTTTTTTTTTTTTTTTTTTTTTTTTTTTGTCTAAAAATATGTTTTTCTTTTAATTTAGGTTTTAATAAATAAGCTAGTAATCTTAATATTCTCTTAATTATATTTTATTTTAGTCTAGTTATAAATTTATCTTATATCTTCTTAGTATTAAAAAAAAAATTAATTAGTTAATATTTATTATTATTTTTTATCTTTAAAAAAAAAAAAATGGAAGAAAACCTAATCTACCCAAACCACCCCATTTCCCCACTAACCTAAAACTCCCTCACATATCCCCCCCACAATCTGCACACACCCCCCCCCTCACAAACTCCTACTCCCTCACAACTCCCACAACTATACATACACTATATAATAACACACACATAACAACAACAAGGGACGAAAAAAAAAAACGATAGGAAAGAAGAGAACAAAGAGAAGAAAAACAGGAGGAAACAAAAAAAAAAAAAAAGAAAAGATAGAAAGTAGGAGAAAGATAGAAAAAAAGAGGAAGCACACACGCACACCAGAGAGAAGTAAGATTGGAGAAAAAAAGGAGATCACAAAATACAATACCGACAATACCATAGAAAAAAAAAATCAATTTAAGAGAAAAAATGAAAAAAAAATAGAGTGCTTGAGGTTGGAGTTTTGAGGTTTTTGTTCGCGGTTCTAAGTTAGTGATCGAGGCTCTAATCCGTTGGTTCGGCTCAGTTTGTTTGAAAGTCAGATTGTCTAATCCCCTTCGTTGATGTAAAATTTATTGATATTCTTGCTGTACGTATCCTACTCTGAAGTTTATCCAACAATTGAGGAGATTTTGATCAGAGGTCCAATTTTTTTCTCTCTTCATGTTATTATTATTATTATCAATTTTCCAATCTATGTATATATAATTTCTTGGTGTGGATGAGCGTGCTACTGATTTTTCTTTTCTTCCGGGTGTAATCTTCTTGTTTGTGGGTCTATGTCATTATCATCTTGAATTAACATGCTAAATGGTGAATCGGTGTAAGTTCGTTTGATGACATAAATTGCCAGTGATATCGAGTTATAAATAAAAATAAAATTATGGTAATATCTAGATTACTATTAAAATAGTTTTTGAGCTTTCATGTTGGGCCATTGGAATAATATAGACGTGAGGTTGAATTTGAGGGAATTGAGAATTATTAGGGTGGGTTTTAGTTCAAACATTTTTTAATCATTACAAGGGTATATTAGTTTCATTATAATTAATGGGAATCTTAAAATAGCAATCTCCTTTATTTTCATATCTGGACGAGATGCATGCTAATTACTACAATTAGGGTTTAATTAGTCTTGGATTTATTTTTCCGGAAAAGGCACAGTAGTAATTTCTTTAGGTTTGAAGGCCTTATGATGTGCTAGATTTTCCCCTTTTTGTCAATATTCAGATTGTCTTGTTCATATTGTTAAGTTGTTCGCCATTAGTGGTGTTTCCCGAAATTGTTTCATAATCCTAGGCTATTGACGTTAGACTGAATTAAAATGCTCTCAGGCTTAAAGTTAATTTTAAGGCCATAATTTATTATGTAGTGTGAGCTTGAGTGAGATGGGTTATGGATTTATCCAAGACCCGTCGTTATAAAGAAACGACAAGAGAGAAAAAAAAAATATTTGTAAGGGAGTGAGATGAGTTGCGGATTAATCCAAAACTAGTTGCAAATTTGAAGAAATAGAGTTAAAAAAAGGGATAAGAACAAAATTGTCTCGAGTTTATAAGAGACGAACATATGCCTTTAATGCTAGATAAGCTTTAGACACAATAAAAAATTTGATTGATTAAGAATGCAGTTGTGCATTTTTATCAATACGCTTAATAACAAATAAAGAAACTTGAGGATGCAGTTATGCACCTTGACAAGAATCTTCCTAACAATTAAATTTCTTTAATTCAAATTGATGTTTAGACATAAATTATTGGTGTGATACATACGAGCGAACGAAGGCCTATAAACACAATTTATCCAAAAGTTAAGTATAAGTTGATAAAAGCGACCGTGCTAGAACCACGGGACTCGAGGGGTGCCTCATACCTTCCCCCCGGTCAACAGAATTCCTTACCCGATCTTCTATTTTTCGCAGACCAAATAAAAAGAGTCATTTCCTTTTGAATGGGGATTCAATAAGGTGACTTGGAACACCATAACTCAATTCCAAGTGGCGACTCTGAAAAATAAAAAATAATCCCTATTCAATACCGTCACTTTAATTGGAAAAACCCGTCGACTTCGACACAAAGATCGAAAAAGGGGTGTGACATAGGTTTAGTTCCTGATTCGAATTTTTAGATGGTGGTATCAATCTCTGTTGAGATTCAACCCATCAAAAACTAGAAGATGGGACAAGATCTGTACTTTGGGATAGATTTTTGGTGTTTACACAACGAACTCCTTTATTATTCCTTGATGCAGTAGAGATATCTCAAAGGCTCAACTGATAAACTTTTGGTAAAAAGTGCTAGCAAGAAAAGAGTGATTACTTACTCTCTTCAAGATACACTTAGCTGAATACCGATGGAAAAGCTTGTATCATTCTTCGGCGCAGTGGTTAAATAGAAATACATCTACGTCTTTTGGATGTGGAACATAGCTGCAAATTGGTACAATTAGCATTTCATTAATCATTGGAAGAGGACTTAGTAAAGATTAGTCACCTTGGATTCATTCATGGGTTTGCATTTACAGTCAACTCTGCAATTGGAAAGCTCACCGAGTTCACTTCGAGAAGTTTCTTCACTTTCCATTTCCTTTGTTGTTGTCTGATTTTGTTTATGGATTACTTTGTTTTCATTTGTTTTAATTTTGGTTTTTTGTTTCCTTTTGGGGTGGGCCGGCTTTGGGCCATCTTGTGTACAAACTCTTTTTTTGTTTTAATAAAACAGGCCCTTGGCCTTTTAAATTAAAAAAAAATAAAAAAAAATATAAAAAAAAATAACTCTTAAACAATCAATAATAGACACGTGTTTCACAAAATTACAAGCAAAATGGTAGATATTGATGAAGTTATTATCAGACCACTTCAGTCACCACAAATGAATCGTCAAACATTCACACCGTTGTAAAAAGAAATGAAAAAATCAAACTTATACTATTCTTATCACTAGGCATAAAGGAAACCATGGGATCAAGTTGGTATGCTCCTACTTACCACCAATTTGGTTTGAGCTTACAACTTACTACTTACAAGTGAACGAAACTGTAACACCCCGTAAATTTTCAAATGAATGCGACTAAGTGACGGGATTAATTGAACATGTAACAAAGGGTATATTATGTATGAAAAGTGTTGGACTTAATTCATCTTGGTTAATGGACTCAAAATTGGCCCAAAGTTACAAGAAATACATGGCCCAAAAAGGAAAATTTGACCCATTCTTGATCCAAGCCTTAATGACCAAGAGACACCTCATCTTTGACTTAATAGTGACTAAGGATGATATAAATGAGGGCCAAAAATCATTTTTTTATCATATGAGACACCTTGCCATTTCTTGCATTTTCTAGGCAATTCCAAGAGACCAAAAAGAAAACCTTTGCAAGCCAAGGCAACTACACTTATTTTGCCAAGATCATCACTTTATAAGTGTTGGTAAGTGCCTATTCTTGTGTTTTAATATATTATGTGCATAAGAGATGGTATGGATTTTGTCACGCCCCGAATCCCATTGAGACATGATTGGCACCCGTAGCCGATAAGGCCCGAGAGAACCAACCTTTGCCTATGTTCAATCATATGCATAACATAAGCATCACCACCGTTACGTAAGAACTTGAAAGACGAAAACAGAAAACATGGGACACATATATATATATACATATGAAACTTGGCCGTTGAGGCCATCCAGTCAAAACAACATATACCTTTTTACACTGATACACCCACATCCGTCTACAAAAGCCTCTAACAAGAGCATTGATCAAAATGAACCATAAGTCGGGACAAGTACCCGCTTTACACAATATGTACATCACCAAAACATATATACACTCTGACTCGGAGAAGCCCCGTATTAGCTGGAGCTCACCAATGATCTGCAACGACTGGCAGCCTACTGTGGAGGTCTACTAGTGCCTGCGCCTGCAGCAAGTAAGGTAGATTCCCCAAGAGGGGTCAGTACGAAATAAGTACTGAGTATGTAAGGCTCAAATGAACTATATAATACATGAACATATCAGTGAACTCAATACAAATAATTAATCAATGTGAGTAAGTCACCATGCTGCATTTTGGATACCATGTGTATTGCTTTCATTACTTTCTTTACAATCAATGCTTGCTTGTCAATACATATGTCACAATGTACCCGGGCCCCGACTGATCAGTGGGTCTTTACATAACATATCATCATGTTGGGATCGGGTCGAGCTAGGCTTATGCCCCTAGACCTGCCACCCATAAATCAATGCATCGGGATCGGGTCGAGCTAGGCTTATGCCCCTAGACCTGCCACCCATAAATCAACATATCAGGTTCGGCTCGAGCTAGGTTTTTACCCCCAGAGCTGCCCCCTGTCAGGTTCGACTTGAGCTAGGCTTTTGCCCCTAAAGCTGCCCCATGATCCAATAATATCGGGATCGGCTTGAGCTAGGCATTTTGCCCCCAAAGCTGCCACCCGTACTTGATCATTGACCACATTTGCATTACTTTGTTCATTACTTTGAGATTGATACTAGGATAGTCATAACTTTACTTGAAACTTTGGATCATTAACCAATGAGTGAGAGACATGTGAATAACTTGGCAATATAACATTATTAGAACCATAACACCATGGGAACCATTGAACAATAATCCATGACCAAGAGACATAAGTATAATCACTATTGGAAACATTGGAGCATAACCTTATTTGAGCTTTTGGAACATTAACCATGAATATGAGACATGAGATTCATAAATGATCAATGAATAGGAAATATATAACAATGACCATGGATAACCGGATATGGGATACCTTAGCACATTTCGGAATGGAACAAGCGTAATGTCAATGTGAATGCTTTTTGCCGCAGAATGATACGGACAGAGTAACCTTACATACCTTGTAGTCTCAATACGCATATACAATCCTAGATGTGCATACAATAGTCCCGCTCCTTCTTTATGTGTCACTCTACAACACAAATACATAACGGGATTCACATTAACCATCAACTACTTTACAAATGCACATAACATCAATGGGTTGCATGTTTGCCTTTAAATATGTCATTTCCCCTTGACAAAACCATTGATGAAATTATTATTCCAAAAATTCCATAATATTTCCAACATGGACCAATACATGATAATCAATACATTTCACCACAACACTTCTCCTTTACACTTTCTTATCCACACCACATCACAAATATTCTATCAATTCACCTTAATACACTTCATAGCACATATCGGCCAAAATTCCACAATTTTCACTTATAGAAAAATATCAAGTTAATAACAAAATAACACCATACATGTTCATATTTTATCCATACCATGATCTTTTATCAAAGGCACAAGTCATAATTCAAGCTTGAATTTCATGGATCATAAATCTTATACAAAAAAACACCAAGTACCATGTCCACCATTTCCAAGCATAACCAACTTGATATACATAATATCCCATGCATATAATATGTTAAACCATAATAATAAACACTTACCCAAGCTTGAAAAATGATGATCTTGCTCCAAGAGAAAGCTTAGGGTTTGGAGTTGAGAGAAATGATTTTGGGAAATTTCTAGACTTGGCATGAGACTTTTGTGTTTTAAAAATCTGATTTTTAGCCCTTTATAGAAGCCCTAAAGTCATCCTTAGCCATTACTTATAGCATTAATTGCTATTTCTAGAAGGTCTTTGAAAGAATGGGTCATTTGACCCATTTTGGGCCATGTGTTCTTTTCCTTTTTGTGTCCTTTTTGGGCCCAATTCACTTAACTCAATAAAATCAATAATTTCTCGTATTTAAATCATCTCATACGTATTACAATAATATTCTCACTCATGCTATTCATATCCGTAGCCTCAATCCCAAAAATAAGTGATTCTAGCCACGTTTGACTTATTTTGACCTTAAGGGCAAAACTGTCATTTTGACTCCAAATTGGTTCTCGAGTAATTTTATTATACCAATATAATATGTCATTCATTTAATGTATACACTCGTATTTGTAGAAGAAACGTGGCAAAAATCGGCTCGGTACGTCTCCGGATACCCTTGGGACTTAGAAATTTCCAACTTTCGAAAAAGTGGAAAAACCAAGGTGGCATGCCCTTGGGAGAGCCAAATTTCTGCCTCTGGACTAAAAATTTTAGTCCATAGCGGCGTGGTACGGTCCCCAACACGCCCAACACTTAGATGTTTCAAAAATTCCGTTTTTTGACTTCTCTTCGCGGGTTTGGTTAGATACTTCAAGTCCTATTCTTTAACTTAATTCTCAACCTTAATATACTTTGTTTAGAGGTATTCTTAGCCTCGTTTTGGACCTCACAAATGTTCCAGGAAAATCATAAAACACCTCCTTTGAAGGTTTAATCACATTTACGAGGCCTAAAGTCAATTAGCTCATCCATAGCATTACAAAATACGTATGTATAGCTCTCGACACCTAAGTAAGCATTGCTCAACATCGTCAAGTGGGGTTAGGAAGGTACGGGGTGTTACATATTTTGATGGTTATGTCTAAAAGGGTTGATTGGGGCACTTTTGCTTATGTGACACAAGTTGTGTTATTTTGGTGATTTGAACTTGGAAGTGGCCTTGTGGTCTTGAAAGAAGTGAGATTGATGGTTTGAACATCAACATGTATGATATGGTTATGCCCAAAGTTGATTTCTCTTTATGTGTCATTTTTGAAAATTGTTGTTATGGAAAAAAGTGTACGGAATTGGTGACGTAATGAAAGGAAAATCTGATTTTTATTCAAAGGAATACACAACACATTTCTAGAAATTTCCCAAAATTTCTCTCAACTCTTAAAGAACCCTAAGCCTACTTTTGGAGCAATATCATCATTTTTCAAGCTTAGGTAAGTGATTATTCTTATGGATTAATATATTATATGCATGGGAAAGTATGTAAATCATGTTGGTTATGCTTGGAAGGGTTGAATATGACACTTTGTGTTTTTTGTAAAAGATGTGTTATCCATGGGATTTACACTTGAAATATGCCTTGTGATTTTGATGAAAGAGCATGGTATGGATGAAATATCAACATGTATGGTGTGATTATGTTATTAAACTTGTTAATTTCATATAAGTGTAAATTATGGAATTTTGACCGATTTGTTGTTGTGAGGTGTATTGAAGTAATTTGATGGAATAATTGTGATGTTGTGGTGATGAAGAGTGGAAAGTATGAACTTGGTGTGACATGCTAATGGTTTATGATATTTTGGTCAATGTTGGGAATATTGTGGGATTATTAGTATGATAATTTCATCAATGGTATTGTCAAGGGGGAAATGACAATTTTAAAGGCAAACATGTAACTCATTGACGTCATATGCATTTGTAAGGTGGTTGGTGGTTAATGTAAATTCCGTTATGTATTTGTGTTGTAGAGTGAAACATAAGGAAGGAGCGGGACTATTGTGTTCACGTATAGGATTGAATATTCATATTGAGAATACGAGGTAGGTAAGGTTCCTCTTTCCGTATCCTTCTGCAGCATGTAGTGTACACCTTGTTATGATACTTACTCATTCCCGAAGTGTCCTAAGGAATCTCATTTCATGTTATCATCTAGTGTTAATCACATATACCTTATTCTTGATTATTTTCATTCATGTATTACATAGTTATGGACATGGTTCCAAGTTCCAATAATGTTATGTTCCAAAGCTTCCAATAATGTTACAATTACAAAGTATCAATCTCATAAGCGTAAAGGCATAAAGTAAGCATCTACGTGTTTCCAATAATGATATAATCATCAAATGAACTTTTCTCAAGGTTAAAGAAGTAATGTTGTGAAGAGAAGTGATGTGTTCTTGGGTGGTATTCCATGGGGTTAAAATACCTCACATGGGTCGATCCCAATATCAACGGGTGGTATCCCATAGGGTTAAAATACCTCGCATGGGTCAATCCCACTATCTACGGGTGGTATCCCATGGGCAAAAGGAGAGCCTAGCATGGGTCGATCCCGAAAGCTTTTAAGTACTCACTGATCAGCTTAGGGCCCGGGCATTGTAAGAATGGAAGAATGAATTGTGAATGAAGAGGTGAACGATGAAGGGATGAATGAGCATAAAATCAAAAGAAACAATCCATCTAATGTACATATTTCCATACATATAGAGTGATGGCTTATCCATGTTGGTTTTTTTACTTATATTTGATTCCATTAAAATTTTGATGTATCATAGAGTTTCTTATGGCCTTACATACTCAGTACATTATTCGTACTGACCCCTTTGGGGGAAATTTACCTTACTTGCTGCAGGCACAGGTACTAGTAGACCTCCACAGTAGGTTGCGGATCTTTTGCCGATCTTTGGTGAGCTCCAGTTGGTTCAGGGCTTCCCGGGTCTCTTGTGTACATTTATTTTGGTACTGTAGCGTTGTGTAATGTGTGTACTCTTGTTAGAGGCTTTTGTAGACTAATGTGGGTATATGAACGAAGAATTGTATGTCCACCTTAACTTGATGGCCCTAACGGCCAAATTTCTTATATGTATATATATAATGCTTCATGATTTCTGCTCTTAGCATCTTATGTCTTTACGTGGTGGTAATGTTTCTTATGGCATGCATATGATTGGGTATGAGTAAAGATTGGTTCTCTCGGGCCATATCGGCTTCGGGTGCCAATGACGCCTCGTTGGAACTTGGGGTGTGACAGAAACATCAATATTAAGGACTTGGTGTGTCAATTAGTCTGGTTTGATCTTTATTTATCTTAATCACATATATGGAAGTAGGCTTAAATGGCAAGCCGAAATGTCATGTTAAAAATAAAAAGGAAAAATTTCAATTATATACAGAAAAATAAAGTATTTACCAAAAAAGTAACCCACTTTTCATTTACAGAAAAAATAGCCAAAAATTAGGCCACAATAAATACACCCAACGTATTTTTTGCGTTCAAAATGGCAACAACGTAATGGAGAATATTTCTCTCCGATACAAACTCTCTCAAAATCGCTAGTTCTAGGGTTGATTCTCAGAGCAAAACTTAATTTTTTCAGTTGTTTCTTCAATTTCGGAGGGGAATCTTCATCAATTTTCAATAGATTGTTCTTCAATTTTGCAGAATATATCAATTTCAGAGGTGAATTTGCATCAATTTCTAATAGATTGTTCATCAATTTTGCAGAATACATCAATTTTGGAGCTGTTTCTTCATCAAGTTCGAATTGAATTCATCAATTTCTATCAATTTCTCCGGTAATCAATTCAATTATATTAGATTCATCATTCTCATGGATATTTTTACCTTTCTAATTCAACATAAAGGAAACTGGAATACTGACAATAGGTATGTCAATTATAATGTTGATGTTGCTGCAATTAATTCGGATTGTGATTTTGAAGAGTTATCTGATATTGTTTCTAGACAAATTGGAGTTGATATTGGTCTAAACTTCATAGAAATGAAACATGTTCTAAACAAAAACTGTCCGATTATTTTGATACACAAAAACATGAGTGTTCGTGTTTATATTGAGTTGAAAAAGAAAAATTTTGAAATTACCGCTTATCCACTGTCTGTCACTGTAAAAGAGAAAATTATAGACAATATACATGAGCTATACAATCCAGTATAGTCCAGATGATAGAAGGTGGAACCATAGAGAATGGGTAAGTAATGCAAAAGAATGTAGGTGATGTCATTGATAATTGTTTTCACCTAGAATTTGAAAATTCAATAAAGTTCATACTTGCAACATGCTGGAATTGTATCTAGCACAGAGTCAAGCTAATTCAACCATTATCGCAAGTTTGGTGATGGACAAATTTAGTGACCCAAAGACTGTCTATACACCTAATGACATAATAAGAGATATTCTGAAAGAATACTTCATTAAGCTCACATATATGCAGGCATGGAGGGCAAGAGAAAAGGCAATTGAATTGATAAGAGGGCATCCTTCAGATTCATACTGTAAAGTACCAATGTACTTGTATATGTCATCACATACAAATCCAGGATCGATAACAAGATTGCACAAGTCAGAGGATGACCGATTTCTTTACTATTATGTCTCACTTCGTGCGTCTGTCAAGGGATGAGAGTTCTGCAGACCTATAATGGTTGTAGATAGGAACTTTCTGAAAGCAACATATAAAGGGACAATTCTTATTGCTTCAACACAGGATGCAGATGGTAATTGGACTTTGAATATGGACTTTAAGCTTGATATATAATAATGCATATGGATTGTTATTTGTCTATGTTTCATAATGTACATATTTCTTCATTTCTTGGCTTGCAGGTCATATTTTGCCTCTTGCCTATGTACTAGTTGACTCGAAAAATGATGCATCTTGGCAGTGGTTCTTTGAGCAAATTAAGGACACTTTTGGGGTTCGAGAAGAAATGTGCATAATATCGGATAGGCATGAGAGCATAGCGAAGGTGGCTACTACTGTTTATCCAATAGTTCCACATTGTATATGCATCTAACACTTGTGGAACAACATCAAAACCAATTTCAGAAAAAACCAAGCCAAGATCAAAAATTTATATTTTGCCATGGCCAAAGTTTATACAACGAGACGATTTGTTCATCTGATGGCAGAGGTGAACAAAATTGACTCTAGAGTGTCAACATACTTGATGGGAATTGAATATGACAGGTGGTCTAGAGTGCACGCAAGAGCCAACAGGGGTTTTCTTATGACTTCGAACATAGCAGAGTCTATTAATGGTGCAAATAAGGTTGGAAGAGATATGCCAGTACTGCGTTTGTTAGAATTTATGATGATGATGATTCAAAAGTGGAATTTCTCAAATAAGAGCATTGCAACAAACACAACCACACACCTTTCTCCCAGATACCATGAAATCCTAATAGAGGATATGAAAGAATCGACACAGATGAAGGTAAAACACAGTTTCTTAACTCATTTGTATATGTACTATATGATGAATATATAACTAATGTAATCACTATTATTGTCCATGTTTAACTACTGTATCTTTTCACTGTCTTTTTGAAAAATTCTAGGTGATACCTTCAAGTGAGTACTTGTTCACTGTGGTCGACAAACTTAGGCGTTACATTGTGTGTCTGAAAGCAGGAGCATGTAGTTGCAAGAGATTCCAACAGAATCAATTTCCATGCAAGCATTCTTCTGCAGTTTTGAAGAAAAAGTATATGACTGGACATGAGTATTGCTCCTTGTACTACACAAAGGACCAAATACTTAAAACGTATGAAGATCATATCGAACCACTTCCAGATGAGAGCACATGGGACATTCCTCAAGAGGTCTTAGAAGAGGTTGTGCGACCACCAATAGGGAAAAGAAGTGCAGGAAGGCCAAAAAAGAAAAGGGTGAAATCATGTGGAGAAGGTAAGAAAAAGAGGTCAAGGGCTTCATGCAGGTCATGCGGGGTAAAGGGGCACAATAGGAGGTCGTGCAAGAACATCCCACCTTGAAGTTGTAAACTCAATATTAGTTTGTTAATTGTTGAATAAATGACGATACTTGTTTCTATGTTGCTGAATTTGGTTTGGAAAACAGTTGATACTTCATGTATTTCTGCTTTTGAGGTTCTAAAGTTGTTGATACTTCATGTGTGTTTTTGATTTGGATCATGAATAAACTTCTTACTTTAGTCTAACTGTATTACAATTGATGGTTGTAAATTACTACTATTGTGATGACATATAAAGTGATGTGTGGCTTATATAAAGTGAATGATGTTGTAATGAATAGAGAGTGTATATTCAGTGAATATGAAATATATACTTCATGTATCATGAATGTATATCCTTGTATATTTAAAGTACATGATCGTCACTTAATATGTAATGACATATATACATCATGAATCATAGCATATATAAAGTACATGACTATCACTTAATATGTAATGACATAAAAGAAACCAAAACCAACATGAACAACAATCACAATAGTTTGATTCGAATTAAGATCCGAAAATCTGTTCAACATAGACATACAAAACTGTGAGCATACTACAAGTAACTAGAAAACGTTTAACTGTATAACAAAATAACTGCAACCATGACTTTAAAATCGACAAAAATCCAAAACAGAAATCCAAAATTAAAACTACATAACTACTTTTTCTTTCTCTTTTTGGCCTTCCCATCATCATTTTGTGCTCCTTTACCCTTTGGATTCTTTTCTGCTCCTCCTCTACCTTTTGGATCAATTTCTACTACTTTACGCTTTGAATCGATTTCTTCTTTTTGACTTTTTTTTCATAAAATCTGCCAGTTTGCTCTGACTCACTGATTGCACCACCTGCATCTTCTTTTCCTTTTGCATAGTCCCATAACACAACAACATATCTTGTACGAACCGCCTCAATATTTAATTTCTTTGGAATAGGTTTGTCCATCATCAGATACTCAACAAAGGCTGCCACATATGCACCACAATCCCTACAAGTATCAAACAACAAAATACATCAAACCTAACAGTAAGAAAACACAACTAAAAGAAGGTGTGTAAATTGAAAGATAGCTTACGCGGTGTACTATTGTGGTAACTCATTAACAAACTTGACCATCAAAGGTGTAAACAAATTTTGTGCAAAATATGCATCACTGAGCCAGTCAATGCCATCTTTTTCCTTGTAAAATTTTGTCTTCTCTAGGTAAAGTGGTATCAATTCAGCATAGGATGCCAAAGTATCCAGAATAAATTTATCATTAACAGCTCCATGCTTGGAATCATACACATAAATACACCTGTCCTTCAAAAATACAACAACCAAAACCCAATGCCAATGAAGCGCTACATGTATTGGCATTAACACGTGATCAACAGTATGCCAAGGGAAATTGCAATCCATAAGGTAGCCAAGAATGTACTCAGCTATAATGTGATTATCCTCAAGCACACTTTTATCTTTATTACGTGGAAGAAACTTCTTATGCAAATTTATCACAACATTGTGGAAAGGAAAGTCTGTCGTGGTGAACTTCACAGTGACATTAGGATCATACTTTCTCTTCTTCTTCAAGTAGTAAAAGATCACATCAAAATGCTGAAAAATAACAAAATGCAAAGCACATAATCACATACTTATACACTGCCTATATACTAAAAGTACACTACAAAATACATTACTTATACACTGCCTTTACAATCATATACAGTGGAATACCTAAACAGACACAACCTAAAAACAGTGGCTATACATGAAGATGAATTTTCTATACACTGGTTATCCATGAAGATACATTTACCACACACTTATTATACATCAAGATGCCCTAAAAAAGAAACTACATATCCATTGCTATACATGAATAATACACCACTGTAAGTAAAGTCATAATCACCCAAGAACATAAACACAAAAGACAGGAAACAGAACATTTGATTTTTTTTTTAAAAAAGAAAGACTGAAACATACAGTGCTGGACAATCCATCTCCAAGGGTATACAACTTTGAGAACCAAGACTTCCTATCCAACATGTAAATTCCAAGATCAAGTTGAATGGTCCTGTAAATTCATTAAGAAAGGAATCACATCACTAAACTAAATACAATGAAACAACTTTAGAAAAGGACAACTTACTCATTCCGATATTTAAGCCATGTTGAAAAGGCCTGCAACACTTCTGATTGAACAGGCATATCAATAAGACTCTTAAAGGGATGTTTTCTTTCAAAAATAACACTTTGGGTCACTGCCGGTAAACTACTCGCGCCTGAATCGAAATCAGTTACAAATGGAGACTTGCAAAGAATCCCTACAAGCTTCGCTCTACCAACTTTTTCACATATTAGGGCCTCAATCACTCTTTCAGAATCCTTTGTGCTTGTCAAGACCCTTTTTTCAGACAATGAATTTGGAGCCTCAGCTAGTCCATCTTTCACAGCACCACAATATTCAGGAACTACAGAAGGAGAGGGAGACATGACAGTATGTACTTTCTCATCACGCGAATGCTCGTTAGTTTCATTTTTTTCAGTTTCGTTGTCCTTCATGAGTTTGAAAAGTGACTCAAATGAAGAAACAACAAAATCATTGAGCCGTGTAAATCGATCATTAAGCTACAAGGAAAAAGTAAAAGGATTAAAGGTAGAATATCGACATGCATATATTAAACAAAAAGGAAATTGAAAGTTGTACACTGTTCCAACTTCACTCCGTAGGAGTGAAAGCTCGGAGCTCAAATAATCCAAATTAAAAGGGGGGGGGGTCCTTTTTGGTGACTGTATCTACTTGAACCCTGATAGTTTGAGGAGGTAGATTCACAGGGGGGGGGGGGTTTCTTTTTGGTAACTGTATGACCTTGCACCCTGACAGTTTGAGGAGGTAGATTAACAGGGGGATCCTTTTTTGTGACTGTACGTTGCACCCTGACAGTTTGAGGAGGTGGGGGGTACTAAAATCATCAGTATGTCCACGAGATGACGATTCAGGCATATCTCCGGCAGCATCATAGAACCCCTGAAGATGCGGCTCTAATTTCTTTTTAGGAGTAGGACAAATATTTCTCACCTTCCACTAAAAAAAAGGAAAACATTTAAAAAGTTACTAAAAGTACAGGGAAAAAAGAAGAAAGAATATATCAATAGCAAGTATAGATAATACAGTACCTTATCTATGATCTTCATCTTAACATTGTCCACTGTTAGATCGTTAAGAGTAGGACTATGTTCACTTTCCAATTGAGAATACGTGGTCGATTGTTACCAATATAAGAAGCAATATTCCAGGGTAAATCAGTGCAACACTCGTAGAACCAACACTGGAATGCAAGTGGTAGACCCCCAAACCTGTACATGTTTTTTATGTTTCGGACTTTATCATGCAACGAGTGCATTGTGGCCTCAAAGACTGCTAAACCCCAAGGAAAGGTATTGTACGCTCCACTGTCAACTAGATCAAAATCACTCTTGTGAATAAGATGATCATTTTCATTTGAGAACAAAAACAAGTGGATAAAGTACATCACACCTAATTTCACAGCATCACTATCTGATTTCCAACTCTTCTCCACAAAGCATTATAGCACCGCATACCGATGTACCTTTTCAGCACCACCAAAATATGTCTCCAATAAATAATTCTTCTCCGAAATATCATACACAGTTGCGCTCGAATCATCAACAAAGCACTTCAAACCCGTCATGATTGCAAATTTCTTAAGACCAAAAGTCAATACCACACCATTAATCTTGACACAAAGCTTGTTGAGCTCATTCGGAACAACCTCTTTATGCAACAAGGCATGGATGAACTGATTTTGAATGAAAAAAGGACGCAGCTCAAGAAAATGGCCAAAACAAGTAGCTTTAAACATTTCTAATTGGTGCTTCTCCAATTGATTCAACATAGTAACAACATCGGTACTAGTGTGTACACTGACCCTAAGATGAAATAGTTTATTTGGAGGAACATAGAACTCGCCTACACTCTGCATTACAAATAGTTACAACTTGTTAAACCAAGATACAATACATATACATACCAAGTAAATGTGACACTTTAACTGAAATCAAAAACTAACTTTACCACATCTTTAGATTTTCTTGTTTTCTTTTTCTTCTTTGGAGTAGCTTCTAAACCTTCATCTTTTTCAACACTTCTTTCTCTTTTGTTCTTCTTCGAAACAGGTTCTTTTGTTCTTCTTTCGGTTTGACCTTCGGACCAGCACCACTAATCGGGACTACTTCAATCTGTTTGGAAGTCTGTTTCTTAAAAGAAACAGAGAGTTTAGAAACCTTTTTCGTTGGTAAAAGAGGTGTGGCACTCACAACAGATATAATGTCTTTTTGATGCGTATCAACCATTAGACTTGGACTTGCACTTCCAATCGGAATGGGATCAATAACTCTAGAAGTTATATTTTCCATAGGATCAGGCGTTGCACTCACAATCGATATAATGTCAGCAGGTACATCATCAGCAACAACCCCTAGAGTAACCATATCTTCCTTTATACCCTTCTCAAAAACTTTTCCAAGTGCAGGATGAACGATTTTGATACGCATAAACTTCAAAAATAACACAAAAAAGGAACAATTATATACATAAACAACACAGTCTAACCTACTGAAAGTACATAATCTAAATAATCAAAATACACTAAAAAAGGTGTCACGACCCGAAATTCCATTCGGGCCGGACTGGCACCCAAAATCAATATGGCCCGAGAGAACCAATCTTTGCTCATGAACCTTCGTATATGCATACTCTTATGAATCTTATTATACCTCATGCAACTATGCGGAAGACATGCATCAAGGAAACATATGCTAAAATATATATTTAGGAAACTTGGCCGTTGGGGCCATCAAGTCAAAACGGACATTCGTCTTTTACATATTCGTCTCTTACATCCATATACCCATATATGTCTACAAAATTCTCTAACAGATGCATCAACAAGACCAACTTAAAGTCGGGACAAGTTCCCGCTTTAGATAACATATATATAACATCAAAATAAATATACAGCTATGACTCGGGAGGCTCCAAACCAACTGGAGCTCACCAAATATCTGCAAATGATCCACAGTCTACAGAGGAGGTCTACTAATGCCTGCACCTGCAACATGTAAGGTAAGTTCCCCCGAGGGGGTCAGTACGAAGAATGTACTGAGTATGTAAGGCTCATAAGAAATAGCATCATACATGAGAATGTCAGTAGAATAAAATATGAGAGAATAGTCAATGTGGATAAACCATCATTTTAGATAATATCATTTATAATTACTTTCCTTCAACGGAAATTACCTTCACTCAAGAAACTTGCCTCCAATAGATTCTTCTATATACAAGAGATTCTTTCTTGCTTCTATGTTCATTACCACTATTGTTCATCTACTTGGTTAGTAGGTTGTAAAAGAATAACATTCATCTACATACATCCACTCTAGTGGTGGGGGTAATAATATAACATACATCTACTCTATTAATGTACATCCACTCTATTGGGGGTTTTAACCTACATCCACTCTATTGGTGGTTTAGCATACATCCACTCTATTGGTGTTTTTAACCTACATCCACTCTATTGGTGATTTAGCATACATCTATTATATTGGTGGTTTTAGCCTACATCCACTCTATTGGTGGGGCAACATACATCCACTCTTATGGTGGGGCAACATACATCCACTCTCATGGTGGGGCAACATACATCCACCCTCATGGTGGGGCAGCATGGTGGGGCAACATACATCCACTCTCATGGTGGGGCAACATACATCCACTCTTATGGTGGGGCAACATACATCCACTCTCATGGTGGAGCAACATACATCCACTCTCATGGTGGGGCAACATACATGGGAGAGATTAATATATTAACTTATAAGAGATTGATACATTAAGGGTCATGACACTATTTGAAACACACAAGTAAACTACCTCACTCTTACTTCACGAGATTAACACCTTAACTTGTAAGGGATAGATGTATTAGCTCGCACTTTACCTCTTTCACTAATCCCATGAGATCTTATATCTTATATAAGTACGTATATGATACCGGGCCTCCATCTTTGGTGGGTTATAATAAATGGCATAACATAATATTGAGATTATTCCATATTGAACTTATACCCTCTAGAATGTAATCCATACTCCATGAAACATATAGCAACCATGCGCATTACCTCTTTACAATCTTATACCTTTCATTTAGTTATGAGAGTGACACGTCAAAGACCATGACATTAAAGCACACACTTATATCTATTACTTCACTCCTTTACCTCACGAGATTGACATCTTCACTTGTGAGTCACAAATACTTATACTAACTCGCACATCACCTCTCTTATTACTCTTATGAGATTGGTACTTTTATACTTATGAGAGAGATTGGTACCAACATAATCATAATATTATTGGGCTTTGGAACATGACATGACAGGGAAATGCGTTTCAAGAATAAATAGATTCTCTTACATCATTACTCTCTTGAGATAGTTCTTTTAGAAATTACCACGTTATGACATCTTTGGAACTTCGATCGATGAATAAGAGATAAGTGAATCATCATTCATCTAAGAGTAGGATACATATGAATAACAACATACGTCAACCTGAATTGATATACTTCAAGCCTCTCGGAATTGAAACAAGCCCAATGTTAAGGTGAACAACATGTTGCAGAAGAATACGGAAAAAGGAACCTTACATACCTTGTATTCTCCATACGAATATACAATCTTAAATGCGCATCCAATAGTCCCACTCCTTCCTTATGTTTCACTCTACAACACAAGTACATAACGGAACCAACATTAACCACCAACTACCTTATAATGGCATACAATAACAATGAGTTACATGTTTGGCTTTAACATGTCATTTCCCCCTTGACAATACCATTCATGAAATTATTACACCAATAATCCCACAATATTCCCAACATTGATCAAAATATCATAAACCATTAGTATGTCACACCAAGTTCATACTTTCCACTCTTCATCACCACAACATCACAATTATTCCATCAATTCACTTCAATACACCTCACAACAACAAATCGGCCAAAATTCCATAATTTACACTTACGGAAAAATAACAAGTTTAGGACCATAATCACACCATACATGTTGATATTTCATCCATACCATGCACTTTCATCAAGACAACAAGTCATCTTTCAAGTTTAAATTCCATAGATGACACATCTTTTACAAAAACACAAAGTGCCATATCCAACACTTCCAAGCATAACCAATATGATTTACATACTCTCCCATGCATATAATATATTATTACATAAGAATAATCACTTACCTAAGCTTGAGAAAGGATGATCTTTCTCCAAGAAGTGCCTTAGGGTTTTGAGAGCCAAAGAAGCTTTCTTGAGAATTCTAGAAAAAAAGATAGAAAAGCATGTGTATTTTGTGGATTAAAATCTTATTTTTGTGCCCCTTTTATAGAGCCTTGAAGTCCTCTTTAGCCACCTTTCTCAATTATTAATTAGTCAAAAGAAGAATGGGTCCTCTTTTGAGCCCAATTTACTTAACCCAATAAAATCAATAATTTCTCATGTTTAATTCATTTCATACGCGTTACAACAATATTCCCATTCACGTAATTTATACTCGTAGCCTCAATTTCAAAAACAAGCAATTCTAGCCACGTATGGCTTATTTTGACTACAAGGGTAAAATTGTCATTTTGATGCCAAATTCGTTCTTGAGTAATGTTATCATACCAATATAATACTTCACTCATTTCATGTATATGCTCATGGTTGTAGAATAAACGTGGCAAAAATCGGCTCAATACGTCCTCGGGCACCCTTGGGCCTTAAGAAAATTTCCAACTTTGAAAAGTGACCGAAACCATCCTGGCACGCCCTTGGGCGCACCAGCTTGATGCCTCTGGACTAAAAATTTTATCCCAGATCGGCTTGGCACTCCCTCTAGCGCGCCCCACACTTAATTTTTTTGAAAATTTTGTTTTTCGACTTTTCTTCGTGGGTTTGATTAGATACTTCAAGTCCTATTCTTTAACTTACTTCTTACCCTTAATATCCTTTGTTTGGAGGTCCTCTTAGCCTCATTTTTAACCCCACAAACGCTCCACAAAAATCACAAAACACCTTCTACGAAGGGTTAATCACATGTACGAGACCAAATTTCAATTTTCTCATCACTAATCTTACAAATTACATACTCATGGCATCTCGCCACCTAAGTAACCATTGTTCAACGTCATCACATAGGGTTGGGAAGGTACGGGGTGTTACAAAAGGCACGTGTGAGTAAATAATCTAACGTACAATGTATTATAATTGAAAGAACAAAAAATCCACAAAAATAACTCTAAGATTCAACTTAGAAGTGACAAATTTGAACTATAAAAAGTAGCCCAAAATACACCTAAAATGGAAGAAAATGCAGTTAATAGCATCAAATAATCAACAAAGAAGCTCAGATATGAGCAAAATGGAAGTTAACAACAGAAAATATAAACTAAAAACACATTTTAGTAACCTAAATTGAAGCTCAAACTGGAGCAAAATGAACATACTTTGATAAATAACAACAAATAATCAAAAAAAAAAAAAAGGAATGTACCTACTTTGAAGCTCAAATTGACGAAAATTACAAAGAAATTTGAACAAAAAAAAGGGGAAAAAAGGGCGGAAAAGAGGAAAGCTGAGAGATGAAATAGCGTGGGCAAGAGAGAAAAGCTGAGAGAGGTGAAATAGCGTGTATAAGAGAGAATAGGTAAAAAATGCGTATAATTACAGAAAATGTACAAAATGGGCCATTTCGGGTAATATTTGTAAACTTGGGCCATTTTAATTGTAAAAATTTCTGTGGACTGTCATTTTGCATAATTTTCCCAAATAAAAAACTACGGCAAAGTGAAAGAAAAATATATAGAATATCTTTTAATCTATACTATATTAAAAGTGTGAAAACCCTGATTCGAACTTTTTGTCTTTCATTAAAGTCTCTGCAATAGACAAAATTATCTTTTCACTTATTTTCTCTAATTATTATATCATTATATTTATAATATTGAAAATTAAGGAGTCCTAAAATATATGGTAAGAAAAAAATATATGGAGAATTATTGAGCTATTGTCACAGCTTACGACTGGAGAGTTGTTTTCTTTCTTTGGCATATGTAATGGTTTAAGAGTAGTAATTTTTTTTGGTTGTTTTGTTTGATGTGCAGATTAATGATGGTCATGATCTTTCCTGATTGGCAAGTTGCAACACCACTTATTACCAATGTCTGTGCTTAAAGATCGAGCTAATTCATAGTATGCATTCCTGTACACTGGCCTTGATATGCAACTCTGATTTTTAAGGAATCAAGTTTCATCTGAAATCCAACTTAAGTTGGTACGTGGGTTTGTGAAGTTTTGCAGGAGCACAACATTGTATACTTAGAAATCCTGCTCGAGATCACATTGAAATTTAGAGGTTAGATTAAAGTAAACTAAAACTAAGACATGTCTCCTATTCCAATGAGGTTTTTGTCATCGGCTTAAACTGTTAGACATCATAGATATGCTGCCAATAGCTGGTTAATGCTTGATGTTGTAATGAGTTGTGTGTGCCGTGTGTTTGATATTATGGTGTTTTGTAAAGCAGGCAAATTTATTTTACCCGATCTGCTTACACCCCTTCAGTACTGTCGTTATTTTTTTCTGTTGTTGAACTATTTTTTCTTGAACGGAGAGTCTATCGTACACCAACCTCTCCACCTCCAAGATTAATGGTACGATCTGCGTACACTCTACACTCCCCAAATCCTATTCTATGGAATTACACTAAAGTAGTAGTAGTTGTTGTTAGATCACTATATTACTAGATTTATTAAAAGGGCAATCTGAGATTATGGTTGATAGCACAGAAGGAGTTATTTCAACAAATTGTGCATTTGATTTTGGGTAAATATTTTCACAAATTTAGTATATTAATTTTCTCTTCAGCTTATCAATTGTTGTGTTTGTTTCTGTGTTATTTCAAAACACGATTACTATTTGCTTTTGCTTTTCATGTTTTAGAACTTTAGGAATCGATAATACATGTACATTTATTATTATTATTATTATTATTATTATTATTATTATTATTATTATTATTATTATTATTATTATTATTATTATTATTATTATTATTATTATTATTATTATTATTATTATTATTATTATTATTATTATTATTATTATTATTATTATTATTATTATTATTATTATTATTATTATTATTATTATTATTATTATTATTATTATTATTATTATTATTATTATTATTATTATTATTATTATTATTATTATTATTATTATTATTATTATTATTATTATTATTATTATTATTATTATTATTATTATTATTATTATTATTATTACCTTCACCCTCTAAATTTTATCTTAATCTTGAGATAAACAAAATTAAAGAAAATAATCAGAAAAGCAGAAGAGAAGTGTATTGTTGTTTGTGGGTTCATATTTATATGACATACTTTTTTTTTTTTTGGTCATGTCAATTGTTTTAATAATAAATTTAGTTGAGTAATTTGGAAGATAAAAGTCCTAAGTTGAGTGATTTTAGAAGATAAAAGCTCTAAATTGAGTGATTTTATAGTCCTAAATTGAGTGATTTTATTAAGAAGAAACCAAGTTTAGTTACTTTACTAGATAAATTCTCATAGTTGAGTGACTCTTTGAGGTGTTAGTTCAAATTTTCGAGCACTTTCAACTTTCTTTATAATTAGTTTGGCCATGTTTTTGAGAGGTCAAGACTGCTTCTTTTAAAAAGTGAGGTATTTGATCAAGTTTTTGAGAGAAAATAAGTATTTTGAGGGAGTATCAGAAGTTTTTCAAAAGCCAAAAGGACATATTTTCCATAAAAGCATTTTTTTTTTCAAAAGCACTTTTGAAAAAATATAGTTACAAGAATTTTTAAGAAGTTTGACAAACACTAATTGCTACTCATTTTTTTATTGGTCAAACACAAGCTTTTTCAAAAAGAACTGATTTTTTTAAAAAAAATAATAATATTG
The DNA here is from genome assembly GCA_031232105.1 of Capsicum rhomboideum. Lineage (NCBI taxonomy): Eukaryota > Viridiplantae > Streptophyta > Magnoliopsida > Solanales > Solanaceae > Capsicum > Capsicum rhomboideum. The sequence continues at coordinate 16,578,684 of CP124712.1, forward strand.
GAAAAAGGCACTTTTAAAAATAAGCTAATTTAGAAGTTTGGTCAAACATTAATTGATTCGCACTAATACTTTTTTTTTTGAAAACACTTTTGAAACACTTTTATGCAATATTATATACTTCATTCTTTTTAAATGCAATCTTTATATTGATGTGAGACATACGTGCGAAGCACGTACACTAAACTAGTAATATTTAAAGGTCCTTAGTGGCTTTAAAGGTGGTTAGTTTGACTTCCCTCAATATTTTATGATCCGAGCGTTGGATGGTGATTTGGTCAGTTCCATTAGATCCAAAATATTGATTTTGGATTAGTAACGTAGTTAGTTCGAATCCCGAGCCTTTATATTGCGTTTTGAGTGTTTAGATGAAAATTAGTTAAAATAGCTTAAAAGGGATCCCGGGGGCTAATTTATTATAAACGATCTCTTTTCAAAAATTTGATGGTTCTGTTGAGTCCGAAATGTCAAAGTTAGACTAGTAGCATAATTGAATTATTTCTGTGGGCTCTCGAACGAATCCCAAGGGTCCGTTCAGAGACTTTTACAACCTTGTGCTTCAGCTGTTTTGCTGGTTCTGGTGCAACCGCTCTAGCGATCACTTGGTCGCCTTAGCAGTGTCTCCTAGGAGGACCAAGGACTGCCCTAGCGGAGGCCCATCCTTCCCAGCACATCGCCTTAGCAATGTATTCCCTCACCTTGGTGATGCCGCCTTAGCTGTGGATATACCACCTTAGCGGTCACCTACGTGGCAAGTGACTATTGCCGGCCGCTCAGGCGAAGTTGCTTAAGCGACGATTGTATCGCCTAGGTGATGTCGCTGATATAAATTTTTACCCTTTTCCTTCATTCTTCCATTTTCAAACTTTGAGAGCTCGATTCTTAGAGATTTCAAAAAAGGAATTTCATCAATCTTGTGTGGGTAAACTCTAAACTTCAATTCTTATCATTTCCTACTGATTTCATCTTCAAAACAACTTTAAAAGTATGATTTCAAACTTGGATTTGGGTTTTTTTACCTGGTAAACTACAAATTATTTTTTCTTCGATTTCAAGTCTGGTTTCAACTCATTTTTAGTTGGGCTTTCAGATTTAGACTCCTCTTGATATGGAGAACATGATTCTTAAATAAAATTTTAGATTTATCCTTTTCGATTTTGAGCTGATTTTCGAACTACATTTGGATCCACAACAAATATATCCAATATTAGTATGGTTGGAATCCTTCTGACTAATAGATTATGTTTTTAATAGATTTAGTTCATTCCAAGACTGCTCGTGAAGGAAAGGCTCCACGTTGAAGGGTCTAGGCTTGATTTTCAGCATTTTGAGATAGGTTATGGCTTAACTTCTTCAAACTGGGCTGGGTAGTTAACCTTTCATGTAAAGCATGCTATGGGTTGGGGAATTAGTCGTGGAATTCATATTTTGAGATCATTATTATTATCATGTTGAGAGATTACTATCCCTGTTACGACTCAAGTTATTAGATGAAGGTTGATAGCTTTAAATCTCTGTTGTTATTCCTTTTTTCCAATCTCTACTTCTCTCTCTCTCTTGAGCAAGTTTAGAATACAAATGAGTTTCCAACATTTAAAACCATTAGAAAATCAATTCTAACGAAGGAAATACCAATACATGCAGTCACACCGGTTCAGAATTGCTTCGCAGGTAACCCATTTTGTTAATTCCTCATGGTTTACACAACCCTAGTTGAGAGATTTAGCTACTCATTATTGCAAGAATTCAATGATGAAAAAATAATTATGAACTAACTAGAAGAATAAAACTCTGAAATCTCAATATAAATCAAAACCCTAGAATCGATGTTTGAGATTACAAGATTAATGTGTTTATGAATCTCAAAACAATGTAATAGACAACTCAAATAATGTAATAATAGCCTCCCTAACATAGGAAACATAGGAGTATTTATAGATACAAAACTAATCCTATCCTAAAACATGTAGGAGAAAAAAGTCGACAACTTTCCACGGACCATGACTTGAGGTCTGGACTCAACCTACGGACCGTGGGTCCAGGTCGTAGGAATCAGGCCTCCATGTACAACTGCAGAAGTTTACTGATGGACTTGACCTACGGTCCGTGAGTCATGACCGTGGATCACTTGGTGAAATTCAACTCCGCTCTTTTGTCTTCAAAAACTTCATTCCAGTGCATGCTGCTTCCCGTCTTTTCCATTTTGCCTCCTAATCTATTTTCCTATAAGATAGAACAGAAAACACATCATACCTACCATACATATGCAAGTTATTGCATATTTTCTTTGTTTTAAGCATCGAAAGTGCCATGAAATCATGACACTTCAGTGTTTGTTGTCATGTGTTTAGTACATCTTATATATTCATGTGCAGTAATTCCTATACAGTTGTTATACTTGTAGAATTGTTAGAAGATACAGTGTGAGCTATCGTTTGGGAACTTTTTTGTATATAGGTGGAAGCATACTCATAGTATTCTTTACTTGCTTAGTTTTCTTCTTTGCTCAGTCGATCTATGATAACTACTAAGTATAAGTGGACCATACTCACTCCTACTTCTGTGCCGTTTCGAGATAGATCCCAGTATGAGTGTGACCCGCGGTGGCTGATTCATGCAATAAGAGTTGATTCAGAGATCTGATGAGCTCCCATTCCGGAGCCTTATTCCAGCCTCTATCTATCTTTTATGTCTTTTACTTATTTTTCAAAGACATTGATGTATATCTAGATTTCAGTATCGTCTTAGATACTCTTTAAACCTATGATACTAGGTTTTGGGATTTAGTTGGATTTTCTTTCAGATATTTCAGATTTATGATTAGGGCTTGACTTCGTTCTAGAAGTCTCTTATTTACTTTATGTCTTTCCTATTTTGTAGTTCCTATCACTTGTGGGTTTTTGGCTTACCTACCAAGGCTAGGTGTGGGTAGGTGCCATCATGACCTAAACTTTTGGGTCGTGCCAAATTAGTAGCAGAGCACTAGGTTTACTGGTCTCATAAGTAAAAGAGTAGGGTGCCTAATAGAGTCTCACGGATTGATACGTTGAATTCCGTATCGATCTTTGAGATGCTATTGGACATCTTTAAGAAAAAGTTTTCTAATTTGATTCTTTATCGTACGTGTTGTTCATACCTAATATTCTAAACTTGTATTCCATTATTTTCTGAGCAATTTGTGAGGACTGGATCCAGAGTTGGAGATGATGATGAACCAGTACCCACTATTGGAGCCTCATTCAGGAGGCGAGGCAGGGGTCATGGTTGAGCCAGAGGTAAAGGTCGGGCACGAGGAGCTTCTCTTGCTAGAGGACGAGCTAGAGCGGCCTCTCCCCAGCCTGGGATTGATTATGACAAGGAGGCTTATAAGACATAAGATACAAGACCAGCTTAGTCCCCTCACGATTCTGTTACTACCCCGGTGTTACAGGATTTGTTCATTTGTCTTTTGGGATGTCTAGATGGTGCTCCCCAGATAGGTATTATACAGGATACACCAGATAGTTCTCATTCTATAAGATATATTCAGCCGCCATGGCAGGCTGCTACTTATGATTTTTAAACTCCAGAGGTACAACCAGCTGCTGTGATATCCCACATATTGAGACTTTGCCTACTAGACTTGCTATTGCACCTATTGCTTCTGGTTCTGTGATGTCTTCTGATGATAAGAAGATATTTGAGATATTTATTCGGTTGGCTCCTCCTAAGTTTAGTGGTGCTATTGGTAAGGACGCTTATGAGTTTTTGCTTGATTGCCAAGAGAGTTTGCATAACCTCGGATCACTTGAGTCTCATAGTGTTGCTTAAACTACCTACCAGCTGACTGATGTGGCTAGGCAGTGGTGGAGATTTCTTTCCAGTTAAAGACCAATGGGTTCTCCTGCTTTAACATGGACCTAATGTTTTTAGGCTTTTTTGGAGAGGTTCGTGCCCTACAACTTGAGGGATAATATGAGAGATGAGTTTGATCACTTGGACCAGGGCTCTATGACTATTGCAGAGTGCGAGGTACATTTTTATGCACTCTCCAGATATGCCACTACCAGTATCGCTACCGAGCCTGAGAGGATCAGAAAGTTTGTTAAGGTTTGTTAGGATATTATCAATTGGCGATAACTTAGCTTGTGGTTTTAGGTGGTTCTTTCTAGAGTATAGTGGGGCATGATTAGTTGATTGAGTCTATTCACCAAGGCACTCAGAATGGTAGTGCCAAGAGGATCTGCCAACAGGGTAAGTTCAGTGGTCCTGCATCACAAGATAGGAATTTTTCCGACAGAGGTTATCATGTTTACCAGGGCTGACCAGTTCAGGCAACTTTGTAGAGTTTAGGTTGTAGTTCTGTGGTTTCTGAGGTATTAGGTAGTCAGAGAGTAGGTCATACAGGTTGAGGGTCCCATTCTGGTTCTTCAGGGTATGAAGGGTATTTTGGTTCTTCTGGGCCCTCTCAGTGTGATCCAGGAAGTAGAAGATTTTTCATTTGTTATAAGCCTTATCATTTCGTAAGGAATTGTCCTCGACGTGCATTGGGTCCTACCCAATCTGGTTCTTAACTTCAGCTTTGTCCTACTCTTATATTTATAGTTAGAGGTGGTTCACAGGGCAATGTGGGTGGTTCTACAGGTGCTCGAAGTGGAGCTCAGGGAGCTCGTAATAGTGGACTCGGGGTTGCTCAGTCTGGGATTGGGTGTGTTAAGTGCTATGCCATTCTTGGGAGACCTGAGGCAAAGGCCTCTGATACAGTTATCATAGGTATCATCCTGATTTTCTATCGTCTTGCTTTCATGTTATTTGACCTTGGGTCTACATTCTTTTATGCGTCTACACATTATGTTACTGGTTTTGATGTTTCATGTGAGCCCCTTGCTATGCCTATTTGTATTTCTACCCCTGTAGGCATTTCTTTAATGGTGAATTGGGTGTACCAATCATGTGTGGTGAACTTTGCAGGGTGGGAGACCTGGGTAGACTTGATTATCCTATATATGGTTGATTTTGATGTTATCTTCGATATGGATTAGTTAGCTCCTTATTATGCGGTTTTAGATTATTTTACCAAGTCCATGACTTTAGCTACTCCGGATGTGCCAAGATTAACATGGAAGGGTACTTATAGTATGTGTTCGAAGGGGGTTATTTCTTTTCTACGTGCTCATCGCATGGTAGAAAAAGGGTGTCTTTCCTATTTGGCCTATGTTCGCGATACTAGTATTGCTTCACTGCCTCCCTTGGATTTTGTTCAAGTTGTTAGAGAGTTCCAGGATGTATTTCCTATGGACTTACCTGGTATGCCTCTGGACTGAGATATTGATTTTACCATTGATGTTGAGCCGGGCATTAAGCCTATTTCCATTCCTCCTTATAGGATGGCCATGACTGAGTTAAAGGAATTGAAGGAGAAATTGCAAGATATGTTGAGTAAGGGTTTTATTAGACTAAGTGACTCTCCTTGGGGTTCTCCTGTGTTATTTGTGAAGAAGAAGGATAGATCTATGCACATGTGTATTGACTATCGACAATTGAACAAAGTAACTATAAAAAACAAGTATCCTCTTCCTTGTATTATGATTTATTTGATAAGCTTCAGGGAGCCTCAGTGTTTTTTAAGATTGATTTGAGATTCGGTTATCATCTATTGAGGATTAGAGCTTCGGATGTTCCGAAGATAGCTTTTCAAATGCAGTATGGTCATTATGTATTCTTGGTCATGTCTTTTGGGTTGACTAATGCCCTGGTATTGTTGATGGAGTTGATAAACCAAGTATTTTGGCCTTATCTTGATTCTTTTGTGATCGCATTCATTGATGATATCTTATTTTATTCCAGAATAAGGCTGACCATATGAGGCATTTGAGGGCTGTACTTCAGAGATTGCGTGATGAGAAGTTGTATGCCAAGTTCTCCAAGTATGAGTTTTGATTGGATTCTATTTCTTTCTTGGGTCATGTAGTGACCAAGGATGATATTATGGTTGATCAGGACAAAATAACAGTGGTTCGTGATTGGGCTAAACCTACTTCTCCTACTGAGATCCAAAGTTTTGTTGGGTTAGCGAGCTATTATCGGTAATTTATGCATGATTTCTCTTCTATGGTAGCTCCTTTGACTAAGTTGAATCAGAAAAAAATTGTCTTTCAGTGTTCGGATTCTCTTGAGGAGAGCTTTCAAAAGCTCAACGAGTTATTGACTTCGGGCTCCCATATTGACCTTACCCAAGGAGGGCGTGGGTTTCACCGTGTTTTTTGATGCTTTCGGAGTTGGCTTGGGTGGTGTGTTAGTGCAGGAGGGTAAGGTGATTGCTTATGCTTCTCAACAGTTGAAGCCTCATGAGAAGAATTACCCTACCCATGACTTGGAGTTGGCCGCGGTTGTGTTTGTGTTGAAGTGATGGAGACACTACTAGTATGGAGTTCATTGTGAGATTTTCTCCAATCATAGTAGTTTTTAGTACTTCTTCACTCAGTGAGATCTTAATATGAGACAACGTCGATGGCTTGAGTTGCTTAAGGATTATGATCTCACTATTCTATATCGTTCATACAAGGCTAATATGGTAGCATATGCCTTGAGCCAGAAGGCAATGAGTATGGGGATTTTGGCTCATCTTTTGACTTGAGATTGACCTTTAGCCTTAGAGGTTCAGTCCTTAGCTAATCAGTTGGTTAGTCTTTATATTTTGACACCCGGGCATGTTTTGGCCTTTTTTAAGGCTAGGTCTTCATTGATAGAGTAGATTTGAGCTCACTAATTTAACTCGATTTTAGCCCCAAGTGATTAATCTTGTCAAAGCATTAACCATTAGACAGAGATTAGAAACTCCAAATTCTCGTTATCAAATCATTTTCCCAGTTTTAATCCCTTTGTTCAAGCAAGTCAAACCTAGGACTTGTTCTAATGTTTGCAACCATTAGAAATCTGTAAGAATGAAGGATTTAGCAATATAATTACAAGAGTACTACAAATTCATCTAAATATTAGCCCTAGAAGTAATTTTTCGCCAAGGATTCCACAACCCTTTAGCCACTCATAGTAATAAAAGAGATGAAAGAAACATATTTCATAATGCAAAGATTAAATCTTACAAGAAGAAATTCAGTTCTCTAACCCTTGACAAAAACCAAGAAGTAGCAATTTTAGCACTAAGAAATCATTTCTACAGAGAAAATATGTTATCAAAATATTCAAAGTGTCAAAGATACCTATTCTAAACACTAGACTAGGTATTTATAGTTTCCAAAAACATGGGATTTAAAATTCAAATTCAGAAAGCTGCCTCATAGTTGATGACTCGCCTGATGGATCGTTAGACTAGTGACGGTTCGTCGCTTGACCTGTCACCAACTTCTAGTTAGACATAAATCCTGCTTAGCATTGACGGTTTGCCTGATGGTTCGTCAGGATCTTGGTGGGTCATCGCTGGATTCATCACACTTCAGTCAAAAGTGACTCATTCTGTTTAGTCCTGACGGCTTGGGTGATGGCTCGTCAAGACTCTGGTGGATCATCAGTTGAGCCATCACCAGAATTCAATTGCATAGTAATTCTGTATTGACCTGATGGGTAGTGCGGCGGCTCATCAGGACTTTGACAATTCGTCAGAAGAGCCGTCACACCCATTCTCAGCACAGTATTCCCTCTTTTCTGTCGTTAGACTTATTTCTTGAAAATAAACACAAAACACATTAAAAATACCAACAGTTGCTTGAAAACTTACAATTATCCTTAGATAAAAGCACAAAATATGCCGTCATTAGCCGGCACATCAACACCCTCAACTTCAAACATTTTCTTGTCCTCAAGCAACTAAACAACACTATATTATGCTAGCATCCAGATTTCTAAGGAATAAATAGCAGTTGTACAACAAAAATGGACCTCAAAAAATTAGTTAGCATCATATGCATGAACTATTCATCAACCAATCAGTAAGGATACATGCTTGGCATTACACTACAAATGAGCGACACTACATACACTTAAAATACCTAATCTAACAACTAGCCGGTTCAAGTACCATCCACATGCCCTCACAGCAAAAAAGTCCCTCACACAAGATTTAGACATTATTTAGGGACTGGAATTCAAATCTCTCACTCTCACAACAAACTTCAAACTATGCACATGCAATACCATAAGCTTGCCCTTACCATTCCACTCGATGTTTTTTCAGCCGGTTGACTAGGATCACTACAGGACTTTACTCGGCTTGTAACGAAGGTCTGGGTGCAGGTAGGATCTATTTGAGATTAGTGACTTAGCCCTCCTTGACATGAATTATTATACAATTCCACTTAACTTAAGGCTCTGCCCTTACTCCCCTTATTCTTTTAACAATTTCCCTCACTGAATGCACCAAAATTCTTGAATCTTTTATTCTTCTTTTTACTCTTTTTCAGTCTTTTTATTTTTCTTCCTTTTTTGCTCTTTTTCTTTTTCCTTATTTGCGCGCACTCCTAGGGTATTCTTTTATCTACCCCCATTCTTTTTATAACCTTCTTCAGTTGTCAAACCTTTCTATAGTAGCCACCTTCAACTTAGGCACTTTCCCTGAGTTGAGGTACACGATGTCTAAGGAGGGACCAGGTCCAAAATAGAGGTTTAACGATAGAGAAGGGAAGGCTAACAATTGTTGAATAAAGAAGTCAGAAAAAATCAAACAGGGATCAAGGTATTTATTTACATCATTTGGATAGATCTTTAGGTAAAGTGGACTTAGTTCCAACAAGGCCTGTGATCCTCTCCTAGACAACCAACTTATCACATAATAGAATGGACTGGGCAAGTTCTAGATGCATGTATAAGGTAAGAAACAATATAAAGACCTCACACACTCATGGCATGGAACATCACAATCACTACCAACTGTCAGACTCATACTCAAGCTTAAGCAAGTCTCACTTCATTTATATATTACTAATGTCAAGTGCAGATCTAAAGCAGACAATTAGCAATAGAACCATACACACATCTGTAATACTTCAAAATTTTTTAGTGGGTCCTCATTTTTCCAAATTCTAAACAACAACTGTCATTCATTCATTATCATCCTAAATATGCCGGTTCTACTAGATAGCACACGAGGAAAAATAATATAGGCAACAAAAACCCTTCTGGTGACAGACTCACAAGTACCCCACCCCATAAAAATAAAAATGCATTCTCCCAATGTATAAATAATATAAGTACAAGCTCAAGGGATGGAATACTTGTGAAGCCCTTAGGCTTGGGATTCTGTCAAGTCTTCGGAGGCCTTAGTAGCCTCAGTATATGCAACGGTGATCCCAGTGTCCACTGGAGTACTTAAATCATCATCAGCATCCTCGATCACCGGAGTGGGAGTAGGAAACACCCCCAGTATGGGCCTAACTCCAGGTGTTGAGCTAGAAGAAACTCTCGTTAACCGATCCTGCTCATGCTGTTGCCTCAATTTCTTATCTTTCTTGGAGGCCTTCAAAGATTTCCTTATGTTCCTCTACTTTCGTGTCTCATTTCGATGCTTCCTCTTCTTTGACTTCTTAGATTCTCTACTTTCACTTACTGCCTTGCCCTTATCTTTCATAGGGAACCCCATTAAATCAAGTAGTTACTCATCTTCATCTGATTCCATGATCATCGAATCAAGAAATCCACTAGTGGGGGCCTTTTTCAGTACGACAATATCATTTTTCACTTTCTTTAACTCAACAGTGAACTTAGCTAAATCAGGAATTGATAGCTCTCTCAGCCTTTCATTCACTCTTTCCTTTATGTCATCCATCTGGGCATGTATATTTGCGTATGGTTTTAGAGCCTCTGCAATAATTTGATCCACGAATGGCTTGAACTGCTTAGCCCATGCATTCAGCTGCTTTTCAAATTTCTTTTGAGTCTTGACTACTTTTATAAAATTTTTAGGGTGAGCCGATACTCTGAGTAAGAATGTGGTATGGAGGTAGTGTCGGCAGTCTCGACACTTGGGGAAATAAGAGTAGCCCCAGATGCTGCAGAAACACCCTGTGGATTAATAATAGTGAGTGGTAAAGGTATACCTGCTGGGCCCCCATATAAATCTAGAGTAGTCTGAGACTGAGGTCCAAATGAAGGTGGATTGTGGACCCATAACTCAAACTTTGATTCATCCTGCATCTTCTCAATGTCTTGCCTTTTTATAGCCCGTACCTCATTATATACCCCATTGATGATTGGCAGTTTAGCTCCCCTACACAACTCTATAATTAGCTAAGGAAATGGCAAAGAAGTTGTCGTCTTGAATGCCCTGATAAATAGCTCATCTGCAATGATTTGGCCAAAATTAAATTTTAACCCTTCTACCAAGCATGCAGTCATAACAACTCTTTGTTCCTCTAGGTTAGCATCACCATCAATAGTAACCGAACCATAGCCCACCAAAACTTTTCTATAAAACTCAGAGAAGATTTAGATATTCTTTCTTGTCTTTCAACCAGGACGGTTCTCCATTCTCTGTCAGTACACGAACTAGCCATAGGTGTTGACTAAAAGTCATAAACATTCAGTGCTCGTACTTAGGGTTAATAGTAGGAGTTGTACAAATTTGAATAAACAAAATTTGATTGATAGTATGTGCAGAGATGTCCACGGAGACCCCATGAACTAGAACGTGCAACAAATTCTTCATATTACTGACCTTTTGTCCCTTTGGACATTCCTTCTCAAGAACGACCAAGTAATTTACAAAAAATTCATGAACTATGGTAGGGTAATATGTCCCAGGTGGTTTTCTCAGACTGCCCAACTCATACTCATTGAATCATCATTCAATATCTGGGTACTCTGGCAAGTCAGTCGTCACAATCTGGTATTCTTCAGCTATTGGCCCCTTTATGCTTCCGTACTTTGTTGGTTCAAGACCATTATAGTAATGCTTTTCAGCTTCTTCAACTTTCCATCTAATGGCCTCTAGTATCCCCAAGGCTTTACTTTGTATTGCCTCACTCACTTTGTATTCAGAAGCTTCAGTATTACCCTCCCCATTTGGGTTGGAACTGGAGCTGTTACAGCTCTTCCTGTCAATACTCGAGTCCTCACTTGATGACCCATCCTCCTCTTCAGACTGGGAGATTGGGGCACACTTTTTCTTACTTTGTCTAGTGTTGTAAGCTGGGGACTCAGCTTTCTCACCCCTATTATCAGGTTTATCTCTCAATTTTAAGAGTGAGGTATCTCTTGCTTGCCTTTTCCTTGCTCCACCTCTAATTGTTTGCTACTTCAGAGGCATTGTACCTGAAAAATAAATGAATTATGCAAAGTACAATAAAGGGTAATAAAATTATTGCACATTGGTAATACTTGACAGTAGGGTGTGACGGTTAGTCACAGAGGTGACGGTTCGTCAACCCAACCGTCAGTACTATCTAGTGTTGCAGCCATGTTACGGCAATAGGTTTGATGGTTCATCAAAAGCTTGACGACTAGTTAGATGACCCATCAGACCTTAACTAGAAGGGACTATTTTTCACCTGATTGTGATGGTTAAATTGATTGGTCGTCATCTTTGCGACGGTTTGTCAGTTGATCCGTCGGCCTTAACAGTTCACTCAGGTCTTTCCTTGGTATTCTATTAAACACTTGGTGGGCAACCTGATTTTGTTTAAGAAAATTCATAACTTACTGAGATTTTCCACACATTAAACTAGTGCTCAGCCTTTTTATACCCCTTTTGGGTTGCTCAGACTTTGCCCAAGGGATTTCCACACCAACCAATGAGATAATCTAACATACCACAACTAGTTTTTATTTTATTTACATAATATGGTAGTTGTGTTGCCTCTAGATTACAATAAAATAAATAAAAGAACATAAAATCTTCATTAGAATGAGAGTGTATCTGATTAGTTGAGTGAGAATGACGAATAAAGTAGTTCTAGTGCAATGTAGAATACACGCAATTGATCTAAAGAAAGATAAGAGTTTGTGATAATTTAGGTGATTGAAGGAAGTGATTAAATAGTGAGAAGGAATGGGTAATGTGGTTAATGGGTGATGAATGTGGGGGTTTCAAGTGGTTAGTGTGGTTAATGTGTGATGAATGTGGGGGGTTTCAAGCAGTTAGTGTGGTTAATAGGTGATGAATGTGGGGGTATCAAGCGGTTATAGAATTTGAAGTGGAGGAGGTATTGCGTAAAGAAGAGTAACAGATTAAAATTGAATGGGTTCTCTTAAATACATGGGTCTTGGATTGGCTTTAGGGTTGGATGCTAAAATAGGGTTTATTTGGGGTTGGGTCGGGTCGGTTTGCAAGAAAATAAGGTAATTAGAAAACTTATCTATGACATTTTGTTCGACGGTTCGTCAACAAGGCAATGGTTCACCAGATGAACCATCAGACGTGTATAGAATAGTCACTGGTTGAGTTGGATTTGATGGTTGGGTTGACGGTACGTCAAGTTTGCGATGACCCATCGACTAAACCATCACCCTTAACCAGAACCACTTATTTCCTTTGTGTTTGTGACGGTTAAGCCAACGATCCATCGGAGCTTTGACTGTTTGTTGCATGAACCGTCATCCCTAACCAGAATAACTGATTTTGTTATTATTTTTGATGGCTCAGGTAGACGGTTGGTCAAGTCATTGACTGTTCTCCAAGTGAACCATCATCCTTAAACAGATTCCAAATTTTTCTTTTGCAATTTCACTTTTTCCTTCCTGCACACTTAGCACACACATTAACCATGCTCAATAACGAAAACCTACACTAACATGATTTTATAATACATTGTGGGTTGCCTCCCACCAGCGCCTGATTTAACATCACGATACAACTCTGGTATCTTGATTACTCAGACTTCATCAAGATACATGAGTGATAATACCTTTACCTTCTCTGGAAGACCAACATATTGTTTTACTCGTTGTTCATTGACTGTGAACAACTTCCCATCCTTGTTTTCCAATTCTACCACTTCAGATGGAAAAACTTTAGTCACTTTGAAGGGTCCTGACCATTTGGACTTCAACTTTTTGGGAAAAAGTTTAAACCTTGAGTTGAATAACAGGAATGAGTCACCCACTTGGAACTCTGTCTTTTCAATCCTCCTGTTGTGGCACAATTTCATTTTCTCCTTATAAATATAAGCTCTCTCATAAGCACGGAGTTGAAACTCATCCATCTTGTTCAATCGATCCAACCTCAAGTCGGCAGCCTCAATCGAACTAAAATTAAGCTTTTTGAGCGCCCATAAGGATTTATGATCAAGCTCTACCAGTAAGTGACAAGATTTACTGAAGACTAATTATTAAGGAGACATACCTATTAGCATCTTGAAAGTATTACGATAATCCCAAAGAGCATTATCAAGTTTCCTTGACCAATCGCTTCGGTTAGCGTTCATAGACTTGGCCACTATCATTTGATCTCTCGATTCGACACCTCCACTTGCTCGCTAGATTGGGGTGATAAGGAGTTGCCACCTTGTGTTGTTTCACCCCGTATTTGGGTAGAGCTGCACGGAACACCTTGTTTCAAAAGTGGGAACCCCTATCGCTTATAATTGTGCTAGTAGTACCAAAGCGAGAGAAGATGTTCTTTTTCAAGAATGCTACTACACTCTTGCTTTCATTGTCTGCTAAGGCTACAACTTTCACCCATTTGGACACGTAGTCCACTGCCACCACAATGTATTTATGACCATAGAAACTCACAAAGAGGCCCATAAAATCTATGCCCTACATGTCAAACAATTCTAGCTCCAACATTTTGGACATTAGCATCTCTTGATGTCTAAAGATCGACCCTTGTAGCTGTCACTAGTCACAAGCTTTGGCAAAGTCATGGGAATCCTTATGAATAGTAGTCCAGTAATACCCACTTTGCAAAAATCTTCCCCGCTGTGTGATATCCTATATGATGCCTCCCACTGGGGATGAATGACAAGCGTGTAAAATACTCAATATTTCCACCTCTGGCACACACCTCCTAATGATATTATCAACACAAAGCCTAAACAAATAAGGATCATTCTAGAAGTAGTTGCTCACATCATGAAGGAATTTCATCCTTTGATGGAAGCTCAAGTCTTCTGGAATCATATTACTGACCAAATAGTTAACAAAGTCTGCGTACCATGGTACAAGGTCAAGGGAAGTAGCAAGTACCTATTCGTCCAAAAATAAATCATCAATCTCTAATTCGTCTGGCCTCTTTCCCTCATTCTCAAGTCGGGACAGATGATCTGCCACCTGATTCTCACACCCTTTTCGGTGTTTGACTTTAAAGTCAAACTCTTGTAGTAGCAACACCCACCTAATCAGTCGAGGCTTGGCATCTTTCTTAGCCATCAGATACCTCAATGCAGCATGATCAGTATGCACTACAACTTTAGTGCCAAGCAAGTACGCCCTAAATTTCTCAAAGGCGTAGACAACCGCAAGTAGCTCTTGTTCAGTAACTGTATAGTTCTTTTGAGCCCCATTCTAAGCTTTGCTCGCATAGTAGATAGGGTGAAAGGGCTTCTCCTTTTTTTGCCCAAGAACAACCTGATGTGAGGCCAAAATTGTATATATTTAGATATTATTCACCTCATACTTAGTATTTTTGTTTGTCCTTTTTGAGCTTTAATTTTATGCATTATGCTTAATATTATATTTTTATGTGTAGGATTAAATTGGTGTGAAGATGAAGAAATTTGGAGAAAAAGTGGAATTACAATCGAGAAGTTATATAAGGAAATCAAGCAGGCAACTTAAAGGATTAAATTGAATATAATATTCATATTTCTATATAAGATTTAAATTCAAAACGTAATTGGAAAAGAGAAACATACTTGTTGGCAGCAACTCCACGTGGTAGAAAGTAGAATTCATGATTGAAGCGGTAAAGTTGAGGTGGCACTGTATGAGGGTGCGACACAATCCAAATTGGACTGGGTTTTTATTTCTCAATCTATTTTGGACTTAGTTATTTTATTTTGGGTGTTTTTATTACACCTATAAATATTCCACAAAAATTATTTTATGTAATTTTCATTAACTTTTAAACTTTGAAACTTTGGAGAGATAACCTGTAAACTTTTTATTTAGAGAGAGTTTGGGGCCGCCGCTTTATTTTTCTTTGAGAATTCAAGCTTCCAGATTTATTCTACTCAATTTGTAAGTTCATAATTATAATTTTGCCTATGATTTCTAATTGTGATTTTCAAGCCATGAGAAGCTAAATACCACAACTAGGATTGTGAAAACCATGATGAAATAACAAAGTAGGTTCAAGTACATAGTAATTCTTGAACGGTGTTCACATGTATTGATTGTTTCCTTGCGTTTGAATGCTTTTTAACGGTGCACAATGTTAGAACTCGCCTAATCTATATTCTGGATGAAATGATGATTACAGATGGGAAAAAGGAAATAAACAACACAGACCTAGAGCTATCAACCTCTACTTAATAGCTTGAGCCAATAATACGGGATAGATATCTGGGATCTAAGATAGGGGTTAGTAACGCAGGCTTAGGAGAAGAGAAAACTTACCTGAGGCTATTGTCTAGACAATAGCGTAAAGCTGTTCTAAGTATACAAAACCTATCGATTCTGCATATCGAACTCCGAAAGAGATTGTAAAGTATGATGAACCTATAGAGTTATGAATTCATGGGAAACACAATTCTAGTTCATCAATCTCATTAATTTTCTCAACATAAACTAATATTTTTTTACTTGTTACTTAAATTTACAAACTGTTTGCTTGTTCTTATAAATCCCCCCTTTTGAAAATAGTCGATTAATCATCTAAATTACCACATTAACCTAAGTCCTAATCATATTCCTCGTGGGATCGACCCCAACGTTGGTTGGATTCTATATTTGACTGCGGCCGCTTTATATCTCATTGCGAGGTGTAATTTGGGAGACATCAAATTTTGGCGCCATTGCCGGGGAATACGGTTTAAGGTTAGATTAATTGTGTTTATTTCAATATTAGTCCTTATTTCTTGTATATATTTTATTTATATCGTAAATTTTTGTTATTTTATTTTAAATTTTTTAATTTTACTACTTTTCTTGATATGAGATCTTTACAAGATAAAGTATGGAGTGATGAGGACTCCTATTTTATTGATACTCATCCTTTTAATATAGTGCATTATTGCAGGAGTGTGATAGATATATTGTGGGATCATAATGAGGGCATGATAGAAACATTGACACTCCTAGCAAAAAAAAAAAAAAGAGTTCATTCAAAAGGTTGATAGATTTGGCTTGGATATTCACAACTTAAAAGGAGATTTGAATGCAAAGGTTGATGCGTGTAACGTCCAATAATTTAGTTATGAGTTGTGTGAGGCTAAAAAAATTCTTACAAACCAAATTGAGCAGCTAAAATTGGAGGGTCAAATACTTGATCATACTTTTATTGATGTTGTCACTGTTGAGAAGAGTACACTAGGGTTATGTGAGGAAGTAGCTAAATTATTTTTGAAAACTCTAGTGTGTTTAAATATAAGGATGTAAATAGTAATACAATTCATGAGTTAGGGCGTATTGGACTTCATTCTAATTATTTTTCCACATTATGTTTAGATAGTAAGATATTAATTGAGCCATTTGAGCCTATCGAAGAGTGTAAAGAGGAGGAAAAATATGTCTATATTCTTGAAATTGTTTTGCCTAAGTCAAAAAATTACATTCCTCACTTAAGGACCAAAAAGTGCATAATACGACATCTATTGCTTGGTTCCTTTATTTTTATACCACCGCCCCTTGAGCATGGTAGAAAATTAGAAAAAACATTAGGGGTACAATTCATAAGTTCAAATTGGAAAAAAAAGTGGGAAGCAACCCAACTAGTAGTATAATTTTATTTTATTTTATTTTTATAATGTCACTTTTTTTTAAATTTTTTGTTTATTTTTGCAAATTTAAGGGAAGTCTGAGTATCCGAATTCGAAGCTAAGAAGCATGTTTGAGTTTAAGTGTAACACCCCGTAGATTTCCGAACCAAAGTGATTCCCGTGATATACATGGAATTAATCAAACATGCATGATATTTTTGAGGAATTACACATAAAAGTGTTGGTCCACATTAATATATGAAAAAGGGCTTAATTTAAGCCCAAAGGCATGGCCCAATTGGAGAAAAGAGATCCATTCTTCCATTTTGACCCATTTGACCCATTCAACATGCTCATTAATGTTGATAAAGGATAAGAAGAGACATGAGGGCCTATATATAAGCATGTAATCAGATTTTTTATGCCATTGGACACCCATGCTTTGTATAGAATATTCCACCACATTTCTCTCTTCAACCAAACCCTAAGCCTTTCTTCCTTTGGTCAAGATCACCTTGGAGCAAGACTTGGTAAGTGTATATATTTATGGTTTAATATATTTTATGCATGGAATATGGTTTATATCATGTTGGTTATGTTGGTGAAGAGTGAGAAGGTCACTATGTGTAAAACAATTTGTGTTTGCTAAATCGGAGGATGATTTTGTCTTGAAAACTTGAACATGGACTTGTGATCTTGAAGGAAATAAACTTGATGGATTCAATATTGATATATGAGATGTGATTATAGTCTTGAATTGTTTTATACTTGTGTTTAGTGTTTGGAGTTTCTATGGAAAAATTGGTTATGGTTTTGGTAGCATATTGGCCGTAAAGTGTCGGTTTGGGTGTTGTATGTGTGTTGTGAGACCATGGATGGTAGTTGACATGTTATATGATCAAAAATATGTTAAAATGAGTTTGGTGATGATCATGTAATATTCATGGCATGAAAAGACCCAAAACGGAGCCATTTCGGACCAAACGAGCATCCGCCCCCGCAGACGGAGGCACCTGTGGACGCAGATGCCATGCAGATATATCTGGCTGCTTCCAGAGGGCATATGTGCGTGCACCTTGCCACCTGCGTGCGCAGGTGGCAGCGCAGGTCAGCCTAGATTCTCGTTTGGTATGTTTTCGACTCTAGTTGGTTCCCCAAAGCCCCCGTACCCTTCATGGATGTAATTATCAACTTGTAATGTTGTTTAAGGACTTTAAAGTATCGTATGGAGGTATTATGGACTGTATTAAGTATGTACTATTGCTTATATGTTGTTATGAGGCAAATTGAAAGGAGTAAATGTGACGGAATGATAATAGAAAAGCGTAAAGGGTAAGTATGGTGTAAAATGCTATTGACAGTATGAAATCTTGGTCAATGAGTGAAATGTTATGGTAGTGTTGGAATGTTGATGCGATAAATGACATTGTAAGAAGGCGAAATGACGTTCTAAAGTAACTATGTGATTCATGGTCATCTTGTGCACCTGTAAGGTAGTTGGTTGCTAATATAAGCTTCGTTATGTACTAGTGATGTAGAGTGAAACGTAAGGAAGGAAGCTGGACTATTGTATCTCTATATAAGCTTGTGTATGCATAGTAAGATGACAAGGTATGTAAGGTTACTCTTTCCGTATCCTTTTGCAACATGTTGTCCATATTGACATTGGGCTTGTTCTATTTCTAAAGGTTGTGACGTACATCAATTCAGGTTGACATATATTGTTATCCATATATGCCCCATTCTTAAATGAACTATGATTTACTTATCTCTTATCCGTTGACTATTCATTGACTGACGTCCCAAGGATTTCATAATGTTGTGAGTCCTAAAAGGACTATCTCAAGAGAGAGTAAGGTATAACGAGAATCTATGAGTGCTTTCTTAGCATGTCCAATCATGTCATGACCCAAAGTTCCAATAAAGTTATACGCATGTCTCTTATACATTAACTATTGTTCCAATGGTTCCAAGAGGTTGTGTTTCAAACAATGTTATGGCAAGTGAATATAACAATCTCTCACAAGTGAATGAATCAATCTCTCACAAATAAATGTACCAATCTCTCAAGAGTAATGAAAGAAGTAATGTACAAGTTAATATATCAATCCCTCACAAGTAAAGATACTAATCTTCCATAAGTAGAAGTACCAATCTTATAAGAGCAATGAAGGAAGTAATATGTGAGCTAGTTTAAACATCCCTCATAAGTTAAGGTATTGATCTCATGACGTAGAAGAGAAGTGAGGTGATATATATTTGTGTGCTACAAATAGTGTCTCAGTATGTAAATTCTCAATAGATGAAGTATGTATCTCTCATAGGAAGATGTGTGCTAGTGATCTCATGAAGTGAAGGAGTGAAGTATAAGTGTGTGCCTTAATGTCATGATCCTTAACGTGTCATTCTCATAACCATAAGATTGTAAAGGAGTAATGTGCGTGGTTGTTATATGTTTAATTGAGTAGGGGTCTCAATCTAATGGGTATAAGTACAATATAGGAAATCCCAATATTATGCTATGTTAGTTAGTGCATTCCACCAAAGGTGGAGGCCCGGTATCATAAGATCTCATAAGAGTAGTAAAGAGGTAATAGACGAGGTAGTACCTATCTCTCACAAGGTAAGGTGTTGATCTCATGAAGGCAAGAAGTGGTATACTATTTGTGTGTTTCAAATAATGTCATGATCATGTTCTTACCAATCTCTTATAACTGAGTACACCAATCTCTCATAAATGAATGTATAAATCCCTCATAAGGAAGGAATAAAGTAATGTATAGTTGAATAGCATTATTCCAATCATGACATGAGTCTAAGTACCAATAGAGTTAGATACACGTCTCATATTCATTCGTAATGTTCTAAAAGTCCAATGAGGTTATGTTCTAAGGTTTCAATAGAGGTTATACGCATGTGTTTTGTTCATTGATCATTGTCCAAGGGGTCCAACAGTGTTGTGTTTCCATATTTATTTGCATGTTTCACTCATTGATTATGGATCCAAAGCTTCAAAGAAAGTTGTGACTATCATAATCAAAGCTTCAAAGAATGTCCCAACCTCTCACAAGTTAATGTATCAATCTCAAAAGTAAAGGAATGAAGTAAGAACAAAGTAATGATGATGATGATGTTAATTTATCCATGGGGTGAAATGAACACCTGCATGATGGTCCTCTATATAGCATCTATAGGGTGAAATGAACACCTACATGATGGTCCTCTATATAGCATCCATAGGGTGAAATGAACACCTGTATGATGGTCCTCTATACAGCATCCATGGGGTAAAATGAACACCTGCATGATGGTCCTCTATACAGCATCCATGGGGTAAAATGAACACCTGCATGATGGTCCTCTATACAACATCCATGGGGTAAAATGAACACCTGCATGATGGTCCTCTATACAGCATCCATAGGGTGAAATGAACACCTGCATGATGGTCCTCTATACAGCATCCATGGGGGTGCAATGTACACCTGCATGATGGTTCTATAAATTTCCCACTGATCAGTTGGGCCTGAGCAGTATATGGTTCATAAGTTATAAATCAAAGGAAAGTAAAGGCACGGAAAAGAAAGAACGTAATGCACATGGTATCCCACATACAGACAGAGAGCTTATTCACATTTGTTATTTCTCTTATATTAATTCCATGGTTGTTATTATTATGTACGTATCATGATAATAGAGAAAGAAAGGTACATAATTCCACATATAGAGTTCCTCTTATAATTATTTCCATTGAAGTTATTATGTATTGATGCAATTTTCTTATGGCCTTACATACTAAGTACATTCTTCGTACTGACCCCTCTTGGGGACTTACCTTACATGTTGCAGGTGCAGTCATTAGTAGACCTCTTCAGTAGGCTGCGGATTGTATACAGGTCTCTGGTGAGCTCCAGTTGCTTTGGGGCTTCCCAAGTCACACGTGAACACTAGGTTTTGGTGTTATGTAAATATTGCATAGACATGGTCATGTATTTGTAGAGGCTTTGTAGACAGTTGTGGGAAGACAAATGTAGGAGGTGTATGTCCATGATGACTTGATGGCCTGTCGGCCAAGTTTCACATATGTATATATATATTTAACACATGTTTCACGAATTTCGTTATTAACATGATAAGTTCTTACGTGATAATGGTATTTCTTATGGCACGCATATGAACAAACATAAGCAAAGATTGGTTCTCTCGGGCCTTATCGGCTTCGGGTGCCAATCACGCCTCGTATGGATTCGGGGTGTGACATTAAGTGTGGGGTGTGCGCACAACCCTTAAAGAATATTGAAGAAACATGTTGCTAGCTAGGTCCTAGAGGGCCTCAGGGAGTATCTTTAACCCTCGTTTTACTTTAATGATTGCTTTGGATACAATGCATGATTTTAAGTGTGGGGTGGAATATCATCCAATATTTGTTAAGGGTGAAGAATGCTCTAGGATTTTATTTTGTTGATTTTTAGTTTTTTAGTCTTTAGTAGAGCATACTTCGCCCACCCCTTGGTTTTTCTTTTTGGTTCTTTTCCAAGGGGCCCCCCTTTGAACCGAGTTATTTTTTTTAAGTAATATTTTTATTTTTATGTGTATTTTTTTTTTTTTTTTGGAGTGAAAAGGAAAGATTTTTTTTTGTTGATACTAGCAATTTAGGCCTAATCTTGAG
Organism: Capsicum rhomboideum; assembly: GCA_031232105.1. Taxonomy (NCBI): domain Eukaryota; kingdom Viridiplantae; phylum Streptophyta; class Magnoliopsida; order Solanales; family Solanaceae; genus Capsicum; species Capsicum rhomboideum. Next base: position 16,600,137 of record CP124712.1, read on the forward strand.
TAGTACTTTTCTGTGAGTGTTTGAGCATAAAATAAACTAATAGACTTTTTGATACCTAGGCTCATGATTGTGACTCTCTGTATAGCTTATTCTTATTTTGTAATTTGCTATGACCCTGTCTGTCTTAGAAGTAGAATTGATCCATCTTTATTTATACTTGTGCCATGTGTGGTTAGGTGTTTTTTTTTTTTCTTCATATATTCCATGTTTTGCATCTTAGTCTAGAACTTGCCCTGCATGTTATTGAAGCGAAATAAAAAATATTGCTCTGTTTAGAATATGATAATAGGCTTTCTTTGATATGTCTTGTAAATTTTACCCTTTTCAGATATTATATAACTAATTAGCCCCTTTGAGCTTGTAACATTTTTTTTTTGATAGTCGTATTTTTACCTTGATCCATTTTTTTGAATCCCTAATTTTTTCACCCTCCTTCCTTGAGCACTGTTGCATAGACTATGTTGAAATTACGAAATCTGAAGAAAGGGGATGGTTGAGTATAAAAGGTGATCAATGATAGCTACAAAGTGATGAAAAGGTCCTCTTTGAAAGAATGTGACATTAAAAAAAGGTGGAAAAAAATATCTTGAAAAAAAAAGATTGAAATATTCCTTATAAGATGAGAATTACTTGTGAAAAGAATTGATGAAGAGAGGGATGAAAAAAAAAGTGATGAAATAATGGGTGATGAAGTTGAAAAAGTGCAAAGTGCTTAGGGAAGTGTAAGTCACTATTATATGGTTTTTATACCAGTCCCCTAATCAACATTACAACCCGTTAAAGTCTTATTTGATTCTATTCGAGCATGCTTAATTAGTGGAGATGTACATAATGGGCAAACCTATGGTTCTTTGTGCATACATGTGAATTCTTTGTGAGTGTGAGAGTTGTTCTTTGATGTTATGTCCTTAAATTATATTCGATCGTTTGAATTGAGTGTGTGGACTATTTATTCTTGTGAGAGCACTTGTTTCATGATTGATAGGTGATGTTATTAGCTTTCTTTGATAAGAATAGGTAAGCGAACTTAAATTTGATGAGTTAGAGTCTATCTTTGATGTTAGGAGGTTAAAGTTTTGTTGTTTGTTTGTATTTCTTGCATAATGATCAGAAAGTCTACTTGATATTGTGAATTGTTATATGGTCTAATTGTTTGTATCAACCAAAGTAGTGGCATTCGTAGATTTGATTAATTGAGATGAGCTTTAATGTTTGTTCGAAGACGAGCAAAAGACTAAGTATGGGGTGGTGATGTGAGGCCAAAATTACATATATTTAGTCATTATTTACCTCATATTTAGTATTTTTATTTGTCCTTTTTGAGAATTAATTTTATGCATGATGCTTAATATTATATTTTTATGTGTAGGATTAAATTGGTATGAAGATGAAGAAATTTGGAGCAAAGGTGGAACTACAATCGAGAAGCTATATAAGGAAATCGAGTAGGCAGTTAAATGATTAAATTGAATATAATATTTATATTTCTATATAAGATTTAAATTTAAAACGTCATTGGAAAACAGAAACATACCTGCTGGCAGCAACTGCCACGCCACGTGGCAAAAATTAGAATTCATGATTGAACCGGAAAAGTTGAGGAGACATTGTACAAGGGTACGACACAGTCCAAATCGGACTGATTTTTTATTTCTTAGTTTATTTTGAACTAAATTATTTTATTTTGGGGTTTTTCTTACACCTATAAATATTCTACAAAAATAATTTTTATGTAATTTTTGTAACTTTAAACTTTGAAACTTTGGAGAGATAACCTGTAAACTTTTTATTTAGAGAAATTTTGGGGCCGTCATGAAGGTTGGAGAAAATTTTGTTCTTTTCTTCTCCATCTTTATTTTTCTTTGAGAATTCAAGCTTCCGGATTTATTCTACATAATTTGTAAGTTCATAATTATGATTTTGTCTATGATTTGTAATTGTGATTTTCAAGCCATGAGTAGCTAAATCCCACAACTAGGATTGTGGAAACCATGTTGAATTAACAAAGTGGGTTAAAGTACATAGTAATTCTTGAACGGTGTTCATGTGTTTGTTTCCTTGGGTTTGAATGCTTTTTGACGGTGTGCAACTTTAGAACTCTCCTAATCTGTATTCTGGAGGAAAGTATGATTATGGATGGGAAGAAGGAAATAAACAACAGAGACTTGGAGATATTAACCTTCACTTAATAGCTTGAGCAGATAATACGGGATAGCTATATGGGATATAAGATAGGGGTTAGTAACGCAGGCTCAGGAGAAGAGAAAACTTACCTGGGGATATTGCTCAGACAAGAGCGTAAAGCTGTTCTAAGTATACATAACTTATCGATTCTACATACCGAACACCAGAAGAGATTGTAAAGTACGACGAACCTACGGAGTTATGAAATCATGAAAAACACAATCCTAGTTCATCATTCTCATTGATTTTCTCAACATAAACTAATATTTGTTTACTTTTTACTTAAATTTACAAAATGTTTACTTGTTCTTTTAAATCCCCCTTCGAAAATAGTCGATTAATAGTCTAAATAACCACATTGACTTAAGTCCTAATCATATTCCTCGTGGGATCGACCCCAACCTTGGTTGGCTTCTATATTTGACAGCGACCGCTTTATATCTTATTGTGAGGTGTATTTTAGGTGATATCACAACGACATCACAACCCTCAATGCAATTCTATTCGCATCACACATCACTTCGAACGATTTGGACCAATCTGGAGCAATAATAATGAGAGTAGCTACCAATTTCTCCTTGAGGCACTCAAATGACTTCAAATAGGAACTTGGTTTCCTTCTCCAGCAACTTACAAAGTGGGTTTGAAATCTTGGAGAAGTCCTTTATAAACCTCCGATAAAAACCTGCATGGCCAAGGAAACTGTGAACACCCTTTACCTAGATTGGCGGAGTTAGATTTTCATTCACTTCTATTTTGGCCAGGTCGACTTCAATTCCTACAACTGAGATCTTGTGCCCTAACACAATGCCCTCCTTTACCATAAAGTGACATTTTTTCTAGTTGAGCACAAGCTTGAACTTTTCACATCTTTGCAAGGCATTGCGAAGATTTGCCAAGCAATCATCAAAACCATCACCAACCATAGAAAAATCATCCATAAACACTTTCAAAGTGTCTTCTACCATATCCAAGAAAATTAACATCATACACCTTCGAAAAGATGCAGGTGCATTACATAACCTAAAAGGCATCCGTTTGAAAGCGAACGTCCCATATGGGCATGTTAAAGTATATTTTTCTTGGTTTTCGGATGCAATGGATATTTGATTATACCCTGAATAAACATCTAAGAAACAGTACCAACCCCTTCCTACCAACCGATCAAGCATTTGGTCCATAAAGGGCATTGAAAAATGGTCTCAAAGAGTCCAAGAGTTGAGTTTTTTGTAGTCCATACACACTCTCCAGCTAGTCAAAGGCTTAAGTGGAATCAATTTATTTTTCTCATTAGCAACGACAGCCATACCCCCCTTTTTTGGGACACACTGAATTTGACTTACCCATTTGCTGTAGGATATCGAATATAGAATGCACCACTGCTGTATTGAGCCACTTAATTATCTCCTTCTTCATCACCTCTTGCATTAGTGGGTTGAGTCTACGCTGATGTTCAATAGTGGGGATACAGTCTTCTTCCAACTAAATTTTGTGTGTGTATATGCCCGATGGGATTCCAATAATGTCGGCAATTGTCCACCCGATAGCCCTTTTGAACTTTCACAACACAGAAACAAGTGCTTCCACTTTCCAATCCACCAAATATGTCACTATGATCACTGAAAATGTGTTATTCTCACCCAGAAACACGTACCTCAGATGACCCAACAATTCTTTCAATTCCAACACTGGTGGCTCATCAATGGATGACTTTGTTGGAGGAGTTGGCCTATTTTTCAAGTCTAAGTCCAACTTCTTTGCTTCATAAGAATACTACCCCATCTCAGCAAATGCACAAACTGTCTCATCATAATCTTCAATGTCCTCACCATCAAAATTCATCAACATTGCTGCCAAAGTTTCTACAACAATCTCTTCTCAACAGGCACATCTATATCACTTTCTTCAATAGTATCAATGACCGAAACAACACTCATGTCTCTTGGTTGCTTCATTGATTGACATACATCGAATTTCACCTCCTCATCATTGAGCCTAAATTTTAGCTCATTTCTTTCCATATCCATCAACACTCTTTCGGTGGCTAAAAATGGTCTACCCAAGATTATAGGTACTTCAAAGTCCACTTCGCAATTAAGAATCACAAAGTCCACCAGAAATACAAAGTTATCCACTTTTACCAACATATCATATAAAATTCCAACTCGCCGTTTGACCGAACGATCGGCCATCAATAACCTTATTGACATCGGTTTAGGGGATCCCAAGCCCAATTTCTAGTATCTAGCTAGTGGTATCAAGTTGATGCTAGATCCAAGATCAAAAAGTGCCTTAGCAAAACTGAATGTACCAATTGTGCCCCGGATCTAATTTCTTTTGAACTAAAGACCGCAAAGCAATTGCGCTACAATGATGAAGATTATCCACTGGTTTATAACTTACTATTCCTTTTTTTTTGTGTCTAAATCTTTCATGAACTTAGCATATCATGACATTTGTTCCAAAGCTTCTACCAACGGGCATTTACTGACAGTTGTTTCAGCATGGCCATAAACTTACTGAACTTACCATCCTTTATTTTCTTCGTCACCCTGTGTGGAAATGGAGGAAGAGATTTGCGTATCTATTTTAGAGGTTTTGCGGCCTCCTTACCCTTCTTCTTTCTCATTGTATCCTCATTCTACAAATTGGTAGATTTTTTAGCATCTACCTTCTGCTCACCAATATTTTATAGCTTTTCAGATTCGGCTGGAATATCATTAGCATCAACATTATTAACTATTATCTCCTCTTTGGAGGAAACATCCTCCATATGTGTTTGAACTATCAGATGTGGTTCAGGCAATACTTTACCACTCCTCATGGTGATAGCTAAACAACTTCCATCATTTCTCGAATTCTACATCGCGTCACTTGGTAAATTCCCACTCTTCCACTGATTAAAGGCTGTGGATAACTGACTCATCTGGTGCTCCAACTGCTTGATAGAAGTGGAATGAGAATTGACTAGTTAACTCATTGAAGACAAGTCACTTTTCATTTCCTTAACACCCGTATTAGTGGATTCTGCTCGTTTCAACATCTTAGCCATCATAGCTTCCATAAAAAGCTTCTTCGAATCATTAGCAGCATTATCACGGCTCGCTGGTGGTACTTACAACCCACTTATATCATTCTTGTTCTTCAAATTCCTTACTCACGATCTCTATAACCATTTTTTTCATAGTATTTATCTCGTTGGTAGTTCCGACCTTGGTTTCCCTGGCATTTGCCCGAAAAGCCCCCTGGTTATTCAAATAATTCACGTCTTCCTCTAAATTGGATTAGGTGGTTCTACTTTTCAAACCAATGCTTTCACCTTCTCAACACCTCCGACTAACAAGTGCTTCGCTAACAGATCCATTTGAGTTTTCATGTAAGCCATATCTTGGTCACGCTCTTCTTCTCTTCGGTGTTGCTAGGCCGACATACCAACCTCATACGTATTACTTACTATATCTAAATCCCTAGTATGCCAAGCCCTACTAATTTTGGTCAGTCTATCAAGTATCACAGTGGCATTTGTGAAAGTGTGCACCATAAAATCACCTCCAGCTGTGTTATCAACCGTTGGCTTAGTGTTCGAATTCAAATACGTATAGAATGTCTCAATCAAATGCTTGCAGTCATCTTATGATTAGGACATTGGGTCAGCTTTTTTTTGAACCTAAGCCAAGCCTCATGTAGTACCTCATTCGGTAGCTGCCTGAAATTGCTAATTTCATCCCTTAACTGTAACATCCTGTAAGTCGAAAAGAACCTTTCTAGGAACGCTCCTTTCAATTGCCTTCAATTTGCTATAGAATCGGGTACCAGTTCAGTTAACCACAAAGTTGCCTCTCTAAACAGAGACAACGAAAACAAGCTCAATCGAATTGCATTCTAACTAACTCCAGGATAATCAAAAGACTTGCATATGCTTATGAAGTTTACCAAATGCATATTTGGATCATCACTAGGCAGTCCTCCAAATAAACCCTTAAGATTCAACAACTGAATCATCGTGCTTGTGATATTAAACTTCATCCCAACAACTAGTGGTGGTAAGACAATAGCTCTAGTAACACCAACTCTATCTAAATCAGCGTTATTATCATCATCAAAAGCAACGTTCATTGCGTGTTATTGACCCCCTCTACCTCGTGGTCGGTTATTTTGGTTGGACTAAGTAACATTGCCCACATGTTGCCAATGAATAGCATCACCCAGTTTGTCATCACCAAAATCCTCATTATCATTATTTGGAACATGACCGAGTGCATCAATATTCTATTGATTCAATTCAATTGGGCAGCACCAAGGGCAACAAGTATTACTACTTCCTGTTATGCATTCATGTTTCTTCTCAAAGTCCTTGCAAGTTCGGGATCGTAAGATAGTACTGGTTCACCCAAACGATGAGTACTTGGCATGCACTACCTGTACCCTGCAAATTACAAAAATAATAGATTAAGTAAAATTAGGAAAAAGGACTAAAAGAAAAATAAACAAAACAAATAAATTGATAACCGTATTCCCTGGCAACGATGCCAAAATTTGATATGCCCAAACTACAACTCCCTTAAGGAAGCGTAAGCGGTCATTGTCAAATATAGAACCCAACGAAGGTTGGGGTTGAATCCCATAGGGAATAAGGTGCTAACTAAGTTATATGTAGTTCAAATGACTATTAGCCAATGATTTCCATGAAATGAGGGGGTTTTGTTATTGAAGTTTGTATAACAGTCTCAACTAATGACAAGTTAAGACGGTTAAATTCACAAAATTTAATCAATAGAGAGAAGACAAAGTAGAATTGTGTTCACCTTGGCTTCCAACAACTTTCGGATTAATAAAAGATTACAACACACGTAATTATAAAGCAATCGATTCCAAATGTTCACCTAAATGTTTTTCAACCTAAATAGATGATTTTCACTTTAATTTCTTCAAACTTAAAGCGATGAAATTATAACTCGATTTTAGCCTCAAGTGATTAATCTCGTCAAAGCATTAACCGTTAGATAGAGATTAGAATCTCAAAATTCTCAGTACCAAATCCTTTTCTTGGTTTTAACCCCTTTGTTCAAGCAAGAAAAACCTAGGTCTTGCTCTAATATTTGCAACCGTTAAAAATCCGTAAGAATGAAGGATTTAGCAATATAATTACAAGAGTAATACAAATTCATCTAAACATTACCCTAGAGTGATTTTCTACCAAGGATTTCATAACCCTACTTATAGGATTTTTAGGCACTCATAGTACAGAAAGAGATAAAAGAATATATTTCATAATACAAGGATTAAATCTTACAAGAAGAAATTCAATTCTCCAACCCTTGACAAAAACCAAGAAGTAGCATTTTAGCACTAAGAAATTGTTTCTCCAGAGAAAATACATTATCAAAATATTCAAAGTGTCGAAGATACCTATTATAAACCCTAGAATAGGTATTTATAGTTTTAAATAACATGGGATTTAGAATTCAAATCTGGAAAGTCAACTCACAGTTGACGAATCGCTTGACGGCTCGTCAGATGAGTGGCGGTCCGTCGCTTGACCCGTCACCAACTTCCGGTTAGACATAAATTCTTCTTAGCACTGATGGTTTGCCTAATGGTTCATCAAGATTTTGGCGAGCCATCACTGGATCCATCATACTTCAGTCAAAAGTGACTCATTCTGTTTAGTTCCGGCGACTTGGGTGACGGTTTATCAGGACTCTGGCAGATCACCAGCTAAGCTGTCACCAACGTTCAATTGCACATTTCTTCTATATTAATTTGAAGGGTGGTGTAGCATCTTGTCAGTGCTCTGATGATTCTTCAGAAGAGCTGTCACACCTATTTTCAGCACAATATTCCCACTTTTTTTGTCTTTAGACTTGTTTCTTGAAAATAAACACAATACACATTAAAAATGCCAATAGTTTCTTGAAAACTTACAATTATCCTTAATTAAAAACGCAAAATATGCCTCCATGAGCCGGCACATCATATACGAGGTCATGCGTTGGCCTCTATGCGATGGCTTATACCATTATCATCCCATCATCATCCCATTGCACTGCATCAATTGTATTCTACTTACATGTTTGTTGTTGTCAGTTTAGGATTTCTTATATATTTATGTGTACATATTCTTATACAGTTGTTTTCCTTGTAGAATTGTAAGGAGATACAGTGTGAGCTATCATTTGGAAACTTTTCTATTTGCAGGTGGAATCGTGCTCATAGTATTCTTTACTTGTTTAGTTTTCTGCTTTGCCCAGGAGGCTTATGATACCTACTAATTACAAGTGGACCGTACTCACTTCCACTTCTTGTGATGACCCAGGACTAGGCCCTAGACATAATGGGCATCCCAGATCAATGAAGTCATAAGAGGACCCCTTAACATAATATCATAAGCATTGTACTAATATTTGCAGAAATAGACCCAAATCAGAAGAAAATGTAACTTAAATAGAAATAATAAATCCAAACTTGAAATAAGACATAGTGACATCATCTACATCAGTTTATGAAGCCTCTAACTTTATGAATGAAAATCCTAAGTCAGGACATGGCCTTGACGATATCATAAAACAGAATACTCAAAGTCTAATAAGAAGAAAACCATATGCCTTCCAAAAGATGGAGGGCTCACCACTTGCTTAAGCCATCCCAAGGAAATTCTACTGCTGCATAGAACCATGAGAAAATACCTACGAACATACATCATGAAATCATGTATTGTCTAGGGATGGTGTACGACGAGTACTGTTATACAACCCAAGGGAAGGGATAAAACAGTTTTATAAAGCAATTCATAACAATCTGAACATAAGTCATAATATAGAAACTATGGGACAAGTGACTCAAAGCATAAAAGTTAAAACATAGCCATTTGTTAGCTTTAATTCTAAACTAAGTAGTTTCACCGATATCGAGTAATCCACGGGCTATATGGGCCCGGTCTATGCCCAACCGGAGTGGTCTCAATCCATGTTTGCTGCATGAATTGAGATGTATGACATTTGGCCATCATAATATCCTCGTAGAGGAAAACATCATAAGGTTAGTGAACCATCCCTTTGTTGGCAAAATATAGGTTTCAAGCATTGGGTCAAGAAGACTTACACCTTCTCGATAAACTACATAATTCTCTTTATGCCTAAGTTTTACATTTTCATGAACATTTACCATTTAACAAATAATAAGTCTTCTATAGGGCAATCGTTATATTGGTATCGTCATACCAAGACTTGCATGTCATACATATCATGCCCTAACCATTTCATATATTCGATAACTTATTAGCACCACTATTTTGAAAACTTACAATAAATACATTTGAATATCCCTTAAAGGTTAAAAATTTCACATTAAGTATCAACATTGTACAAAATCAAGGGATGTAGTGATTTACGTTTTTCATCAAAATCAAATTTAGAATTGCATAAGGTGATTTGTAAAAAGAAACTTGAGTTCTTGACCCCAAAATATCCCAATATAAGTTCATAATAAAAGGATTTCATGATTCGAGTAATAATCTTCATTCTCAAGTTCACATGACGATTGAAGAACAATTTCGTAAAAAAAGGGGTTTGTAAGCTTAAGTCAATTCATCTTTCTAAAACCATTCTCAAAATCCACCTCACAATTCATATAAATACAAAAATCCGCAATAGAAAATCAGCCATTTATAGATTTACTTGAAAGGGGGTTGTTCAACATACTTTTTGATGGAGAGAAATTCAAGAAAAGCTTTGAGATTGACCTTTGAATCTTGATACTTGGATGTTCTTGTTTCTAAGAGTTTTGGGGAAGAGTGGAATGAGTTTTGACTGATTAAATTCATATCTTAGGGTTTTGGGGTCGTTTTGTATAAGTGAGGGATGGTTTTAGCTAAGGAAAGGACCAAAAGACCCTTAAAATAACGTAATAAATAAAATCCTATCAGAAGAGTAGGGGGTTTGGGCGTGCCCCCTATCTCACGGTACCTACCCATGTTTCACACATGCCAACACAGAGGTGAACTAGTAGGTTCCCCCGCTTGGCTGTGCGGCATGAGACCTAAGACTTAGCCCCCTACGACTTGATGCATGGGTCTATTATCACGTCCAAACCTTCCTTATCATTCCCAAACTCATCCTAAATGATTCCCACTCAATCTAAAGGTCATATAGGTTTATTATTTAGCTTTAAAAGGCATAACAAGGCACAATGAAAGTACAGGGTATTACATTATCCCCCCTTAGGATAATTCATCCTTGAATGATGGTTAAGGACCCTTTTAGCATTACATAAGGACTTGTATTTAGCTATCTAGATTCATCTTAAGCTCGTAAACATCAAGGGGAGATCCCACGACTGCATTGACTCATAAATTTAAGCATGATTCCTGAGACTTTAGGATTTCATCTAGGCACATATACTAAGTCATGAATATGAAAAGATCAAGGATGGGCATAGGATTTGTACCTTTAACAACATCATCCGAAGGCATGAATAGAAAAGGATAGCTAGCCTTCATGTTCTTCTTTGATTCCCAAGTATCCTCCTCTACCTTTTGATTACTCCATAACACTTTTACCGAAGCTATTTCTTTGGTCCTTAATTTCCGGACTTGGTGATTCAAAATTTCTATAGGAACCTCTTCATAAGACAATGAATCTTTCATACCAATGTTCTCCACAGGAACCATAAAAGAATGATCACCCACACACTTTTTGAGCATAGACATGTGAAACACGGGATGAACCGATGCCAAATTCGTGGGTAACTCTAACTTATAAGCAACATTTACAATATTACTCATAATTAAATAAGGATTAATGTAACGAGGGTTGAGCATACCCTTTTCCCAAACCTCATCACCCCTTTCATAGGAGAGAATTTTAGAAATACCCAATCATCAATCTTAAACTCCAACTCTCTTTGCCTCACATCGGCATAGGATTTTTGACGACTTTGAGCGGTTGTTAGACTATCTCAAATAATCTTAAATTTTTCCATTGCTTGATGCACAATATCGGGTCCCAACAATCTAGATTCACCTACCTCATACCATCCAATAGGTGACCTACATGTCCTACCATAAATGGCCTTGAATGGGGCCATTTGGATGTTAGAGTGGTAGCTATTATTGTAGGCAAACTGAATAAGAGGGAAGTGATCCACCCAACTACCTTTAAAGTCAATAACATAGGATCTTAATATATCCTCTAAAATCTGAATAGTAAGCTCTGCTTGCCCGTCCGTTTGAGGATGGAAAGTGGTACTAAGGTTCACTTGTGTATCTAAACCTTTCTGAAATGCTCTCCAAAAATGAGAAGTAAATTGCGTACCTCTGTCAGATATTATCAATACAGGTGCTCCATGTAACCTAACAATCTCCTAAATGTACAACTTTGCATAATCCTCTTTCGAATAAGTCATCCTTACAGGCAAGAAGTGAGCAGACTTGGTCATCCTATCAATAATGACCCGACTAGAGTCAACTAATTGAGAGTAAGCGGAAGGCCTGTGATGAAGTCCATATTTACCATTTCCCAATTCCACACTGGAATAGCTATGTCTTGTGACGTACCATGAGACCTTAAATACTTAACCTTAACTTGTTGACAGTTAGAGCATTTAGCAAAAAAATTAGAAACATCTTCTTCATATTATTCCACCAATATCTCTCTCTCTCAAATTATGGTATATCTTAGTAGAGCCAGATGAATAGTATACCTGGAAACATGGGCTTCAGTCAAAATCCTCTCACGTAAATTATCAACATCAGGAACACACATTCTCCCTTGGTATAATAAGATACCATCTCCCCCTATATCAAAAGCCAAAACCTTCTGCTGGACAACATCCTCCTTATTTTGCATAAGTACGGGATTATTAACATACTTTTCCTTAACTTCAGCACCCACAGAGGACTTAGCCATTTCATGAACAATCACTCCCCCACATTCGGAGTCCAAAAGCTTGACTCCCAAATTAGCAAGTCAGTGAATATCCTTCACCATTCCTTCCTTTTCACTCCTCTATGTAGGCAAGCCTTCTCATAGACAACCTGCTAAGAGCATCAACAACCACGTAGCCTTACCTGGGTGATAGTGTAAACTCATGTCGTAGTCTTTCAATAGCTCAAGCCACCTCCTTTGTCTGAGATTCAACTCTTTCTGCGTGAAAACATATTATAAACTCTTGTGATCAGTGAAAATGGCCACATGCACCCCATATAAATAATGATGCCAAATTTTGAGTGCAAAAACCACTACTGCTAATTCAAGGTCAATGGTTAGGTAGTTTTTCTCATGATCCTTAACTTGTCTAAAAGTATACACCACAACCTTGCCATGCTGCATAAGTACATACCCAAGTCCCACTTGGGATGTATCACAATAAATCACGAATCCTTCGGTACCCTCAGGTAGGGTCAAAACAGGAGCAGAAGTCAAACAATCTTTCAACTTGTTAAAACTGCCCTCACAAGCATCTAACCATTGAAATTTCACCTTTTTCTGACTCAACTTTGTTAGTGGGGAAGCTATAGAGGAAAAACTTTCTACAAACCTCCTATAATAACTCTCCAAACCCATGAAGCTCCAAATATCAGTTAAAGTTGTGGGTCTGGGCCATTTCTTTTCCACCTCAACCTCTTAGGGATCCACCTTTATCCCTTCTCTAGAAACAATGTGATCGAGGAAAGTCATAGAACTTAGCCAAAATTCACACTTGGAGAATTTAGAGTACAATCCTTAATCCTTGAGAGTTTGAAGTATAATTCAGAGGGGATCAACATGCTCCTCCTCACTCCGAGAGTAAACCAGGATGTCATCAATAAAAATAATAACAAACAAATCCAAAAACTGCTTAAACACTATGTTCATAAGATCCATGAAGGTTGCAGGAGCATTAGTTAAACCAAAGGACATAACCAAAAATTCAAAGTGGCCATACTGGGTTAAAAAAATAGTCTTGGGAATATCAGCTTCCCTAACTTTCAACTGATGGTAACCCGAATTGAGATCTATTTTGGAGAAATATTTAGCACCCTGTAGTTGGTCAAGAAGATCATCTATTCTGGGAAGAGGGTACTTGTTTTTCACAGTGACCTTATTCAATGTCAATAGTCTAAGAACATATAGAGAGATCCATCTTTCTTGTGCATGAAGAGTACGAGGGCACCCCAATGAGGAATACTGGGGAAGATAAAGCCTTTATTAAGGAGATTTTCAAGTGTTCTTCCAACTCTTTCAACTCCAGGAAAGCCATTCTATATGGTGGAATGGAAATTGGTTGAGTATTGGGCAAAAGATCAATCCCACAGTCTATCTCCTTGTTAGAAGGAATTCTGGGAAGGTATTCAAGTAAAACATTAGAAAATTCATTAACTATGGGAACAAATTGGAGTGGGGGATTTTTAACAATAGAATCCTTGACCCAAACAAAATGGTATAAACACCCTTTGGCTATCTTTTTCGGGCTCTAAGATAAGAGATGAATCTTTCATTTAGTACTACGAGGCTATCCTCCCATTCTAGGACCGGTTCATTAGTCCATAGAAGCATAACAAGAATAAAGCCAATCCATCCCCAAAATGGCATCAAAATCTACCATATCTAGTTCTACCAAATCCACCACAGTATCCCAATAAAATATAGTCATAACACAATTTTATAGACCCCTATAGAAATAATGGAATCACCAATGGGCGTAGAAACTGAAAAGGGTTCATGAATATTTTTGGGACCAAAACCAAAATTCATAGCCACATAAGGGGACACATAAGACAAGGTGGAACCAGGATCAAGTAGCACATAAGCATCACGGGAGAAAACCTGTAACATAACTGTGACAACATCTGGCGAGGCCTTGAAATCCTGACGTGTATATAAGGCATGCAGATGGTTTTGACCCCCACTTGTTCTAGAGGTGGCACCTTTTGCTGCTGGAGATGAAGAAGAAAAAGCTGGGGCTTTATTGCCTAGATGCACGCTTTGTCGAGGGGAACTGATACACCTAAAGTACAACTCCTTTAAGAAGCGTAAGGGGTCGTTGTCAAATATATAACCCAACAAAGGTTAGGGTCAAAGCCACAGGGAATATGGTGAATGCTAAGTCGTTTGTGAGTTAGATGACTTTTAGTCGATGATTTTCGTAAAAAAAGGGGTTTGTAGAAAATGCTTGGTATCACTATCCATTTTGTTATTAGTAATAATTGTCAAAATTCATAAAGTATAAATCCATAGAGAAGTCAAACTAGGCTTGTGTTTACCATGGCATCATAACACTTTTGGGTTGGTAATGGTACTAGATTCTTTCAATAAACGGAATGTAAGGCAATTAATTCCTAATGTGCATCTAAATGTTTCTCAACCTTATTAGATTACTGTCACCTTAATTCTTTGAAACTAAGTGATGCAAATAGGAAACTCAACTTCGGCCTGAAGTTGGTTACTCTCGCTAAAGCATTTCCCATTAGACAGAGGTTAGAAACTCCAAATCCTAGCTGTTAACCCGTTTCCCCAATTGTAAACTCTTATCTCAAGCAAGATAGACCTAGCGCTTGTTCTAATGTTTGCAACCATTAGAAAATGGTTAAGATAAAAGGATTAACAATACATAACCTATTATCAATTAATTCTAAACAAAAATCAACCCTGGAGCTGTTATTTAGCCATGGATCCCATAACCCTAGTTGTGGGGTCTTAGCCACTCATTATCATAGAAGAAAAGATGATAATTAAAAACATAAATAAGAGTTACCCTTTTAATAGATGAATTCAAAATCAACTTGTCTTCCATAAATAGTGCAAATCGCTAGAAAACCAAGAGAGTTTTTCATACCTAAGTGTAGTTTTTGTAATATATCATAAGATATTAGGAAAATCCCTAGAAGTATCTATTTATAGTATGGGGAAACTTGGATTTTAAAATAAATTTGAAACTAACCCGCTTAAAGTTAACGACGAGGTTGACAGCTTGTCAGCCAGTTGAGTTGATAGCTTGTCACATGAGGTTGACGATGAGGTTGACAGCTCATCAGCTCAGGTCTTTAACTAACTTCTTCTTAACTCTGTTTCTACTTAAGGTTGACGACGAGGTTGATAGCTTGTCAACCTATTGATAGCTCATCACCTAAGGTTGACAGGTTGTCACAGAGTTGAAAGCTTGTCACTTAAGCTGTCACTCAGCAGTTGTTTACCCAGTTGTTCCCTTTTTAGTTCAATTTCTTTTGGTGGCTACTTGATACCCTTTTCTGCATACTAAAAGTAAAAAATGATTAAAAACAACACAAGTTGCTTGAGAACTCACAAGTATTCCTAGTCAAAATCCTTAAAGTGCTGTCAAAATGCCGACACATCAACACCCTCAACTTAAAACATTTGATTTTCCTTAAGCAACTAAATAACATAACACTATGTAAACAACAAGATTCTAAGAAATATAACAGTAGTTAAAACCATTATACTCGACCCTATCAGCTTAAAGAAATTCAGCATGCGTTGATTATTTATCAAACTAACTAACAAGGATCCATGATTATCATTATGATACAAACAAGTACATTGCGTACATATATAGTATTCATCCTAACAACTCTCAGTTAATAGTGCTATATATATGCCCTCACTACGAAGAAGTCCCACAAACAAGATATCAACTTGCTTAGGGACTTAAAATCAAATCTAACTCTCATAACAAATTTCAAGCAATGCACATGCGATGCCATAGGCTTGCCCTTACCATTCTTCCTTGGTTCTTCAAAAAGTCGACTAAGATCACTATAGGACTTTACTTGGCTTGTAATGAAGGCTTGGGTGCAGGTAGGATATGTTTGGGAATTATTGACTCAACCTTCCTTGTTATCTATGGACTCCTTCAGCTTCTAAAATTTCTCCTCACATGCATTTGAGCACTAAAATACAATTTTTTTCCAAGTCAACTTGGTTAAAAGAGCTGCAATAGAAAAGTAACCCTCCACGAAACACCGATAATATCCTGCTAACCAATTAAAACTCTGACTCTTGATAGGATAAGTGGGTCTAGCCTAAATGAACTACAACTATCTTTGCCGAATCAACTATAATACCATACCTGGTCACCACATGACCCAACAAGGAAATAAAATCCAACTAAAACTCACACTTAGAGAACTTGGCATATAACTTCTCATCTCACAATCTCTGAAGTACTGTCCTCAAGTGTTTCATGTGGTCAACTCATTCTTAAAATAAACTAAGATATCATCGATGAATACTATCATGAAGGAATCAAGATATGGTCAAAATACTCGGTTTATCAACTCCATGAATATTGTTGGGGCATTGGTCAATCCAAAAGACATAACCAAGAACTCATAATGACCATACCAAGTTTGAAAGGCCATCTTCAGAACATCTAAAGCTCTAATCCTCAATTACTGATAACAAGATCTCAAATCAATCTTAAAAAACACCAAAGCACCCTGAAGCTGGTTGAATATATCATCAATGTGAGGAAAATGATACTTGTTCTTGATGGTTACCTTGTTCAATTGCCGATAGTTAATCCACATACGCATAGATCTATCCTTCTTCTTCACAAACAACACAGAAGCACTCCAAGAAGACACACTAGGTCTAATAAAACCCTTACCCAACAAATCTTGCAACTGCTCCTTCAATTCTTTCAATTCAGCTGGAGCCATCCTATAAGAAGGAATGGAAATGGGCTTGGGGCCCCGCTCAACATCAATAGAAAAATCAATGTCCATATCTGAAGGCATACTCGGTAAATGCATAGGAAATAATCTTGAAATACTCTATCAACTCAAACAAAATCCAAGGAAGGCAGTGAAGCAACACTAGTATCACGTTATAGGCCAAATAAGAAAGATACCCTTTCTCTACCATATAATGAGCACGTAGACAAGATACAACTCCCTTCAATCCCAAACTAGTGATACCCTTCCATGCTAACCTAGCGACATCCGGAGTAGCTAAAGTCATGATCTTGGCAAAATAATCCAAAATTGCATGATAAGGAGCTAACCAATCCATACCAAGATAATATCAAAATCAATCATATATAGGATAATCAAGTCTATCCAAGTCTCACACCTCACAAAGGTCACCACACATGATTAGTACACCTGATCCACTAATAAAAAATCTCCTACTGAGGTATAAACATGAATAGGCACAACAAGGGACTCATATGCAACATCAAATCCAGTAGTAAAATATGTAGATGCATAGGAGAATGTAGACCCATGGTCAAATAACGTAGAAGAAAAATGGTGGCAAATCGGGATGATACTTGTGATAACTTCATTAGAGGCCTCAACCTCAGATCTCCCATGTATAGTATAACACTGACCACGCCTGCTCCCCGACTGATCAAATCTATGTCCACTACCACGAGCTCCCCAAGCTCGACCTTGAGCATCCTAGTACTACTTTTGCCACTCTGTGTACTACCTCTAACTGCAGATATAGGAGTAGGGCAAAACTGAAGCTGAGAATTCTGCTGGGTAGGACCCAATGCATGTCGAGGAAATTCCCTTATAATATGACTAAGCTCATCATAAACATAACATTCTCTGCTACCCGATGAATGTTGAGAAAGCCTAAAAAAGCTAGAATGACCTCCCTACGTCGAAAAACTAAAACTAGTGCCTCTACCTGCATGACCTGGTCCCTGGCTACCTGAAGCCAAAGCAACCATAGAACTACTATTCGAACCCTGTAAATCGAATTGGTCTACCATGATAATCGTAAGTACCTCTATCGAAGAAACCTCAACCTTAGAATGCATGTATACGGAACTCACCCTGTCAACGTATCTTATTAGCACCACCACCTTGGGGTACTATGATGAATCAATTCAATCATCTTGGCATGATCCACGATGCTTTAGAAGGAACCACCCCAAACCACAAGTTGAGCCATCGCCAATTGATAGTCACCTGTCCAACCCTTAACAAACTTTCTAATCCTCTCAGGCTTGGTGGAGATACTGGTAGTGGCATATCTATATGTAAGTCGTACCTGTAACATCATGGGACTCAAGGTTCGAGGTTATACAACCTCTCCTGATAGTCAAGCAAAAACTCATAGGCATCCTCACTAATGGCACCATTAAACTTGGGAGGAGCCAAAAGAATGAATCTCTCAAATATCATTAGATCGTTAAAATACATTACAGAACCCAAAGCAACTGGAGAAATAGTAACAATAGTAGGTAGTGAATAAATATGAAGGGGTACCAGAGTAGATGGCTAAACCCTTGAAGTTGACAAACCATAAGTATGAGCCTGCCCTAATAGTGGAATACCTCTTGGAGTCTAAGAAATACCTAGCACACTTAGTGGAACACTTGTCTAGGGGATGCCATCCAAACGATCCAACAAATAAATCAAAAAATCCTATAACATAGGGATTGCAACTGAACTCTGAGGAACTTGAGCTGGCCCCATATCCTCTGTCAGATGGTCCTCGTCATCATAATAAATCTCGATCTCACGAGAGGCCGCCCTACACCCTCCTATGGCCTCATGCCCGTCCGCTACCTCTGTCTCAGCCATGACCCTTGCCTCGCCCCCTGATTGGTGCTCCAACAGCTAGTGCCGGTTCACCATCCTCAACATCTCTAGATATAGTCATCACCATTTGCATAGAAAAAATAAACTACAAGATTAGAATATTGGGTATGAATGACCTGCATGATATGGAATCAAATTAGAGAAGTTTTTCCTAAAGATATCTTATAGCCTTTCGAAGATAGATACGAATGTCAACATATCAATCCGTGAGACTCTACTAGACATCCTGCTCTTATCCTTATGAGAACGGTGAGCCTAGCACTCTTATAGTAATTTCTCATGACCCTAAAGTTGAGGTTATGATGGGAATTACCTTGAAATAGCCTTGGTAGGTAAGTCGAAAACCCTAAAAGGAAAGAAATTTGTTATATAAAGAAACACAAGTAAATACGAGACTTCTAGAATGAAGTCAGGCCAACATATATAAACATAGTGAAAGTTTGAACAAAATACATAAATCCCCAAGAAATAGTGCCATAAGTAAAAAGAGAATCTAATACATAGTTAGGAAACTGAAATACAAGAGTTTGTCTCCGAATATAAATAAAGAAAAGATA
The DNA here is from genome assembly GCA_031232105.1 of Capsicum rhomboideum. Lineage (NCBI taxonomy): Eukaryota > Viridiplantae > Streptophyta > Magnoliopsida > Solanales > Solanaceae > Capsicum > Capsicum rhomboideum. The sequence continues at coordinate 16,619,430 of CP124712.1, forward strand.
AAGTAGACGAGGTCCAAAATTAGCCCCGAACTCTGAAGCGTACCAGTACCTCAAAAAAATAGCTACCACGACACGAGATTAGCCACCACGGGTCGCACTTGAACTGGAATCTGTACTGAAAGGGTACAAAAGTAGGAGTGAGTACTATCCACTTGTACTCAATAGGTATCATAGGCCGATTGAGAAAAGTAGCTAACTACAAAAGTAAAAACTACTAGGAGCACGTTCTACCTACAAACATAAAAGTTCCCAAAATGGTATCTTACGTTGTCTCCACTAACAATTCTACAATATATAGTCAAAAAGAACAACTACAAATGAAATATCTGTATAAAGAACTAAATACACGTCAACGAGTACAAAAAAGAAACACAAAGATAAAAATGCAATGCAATGATGGTGGGACTTTTGTATGCACCTTCCAAGCCTCAGTGCTTCAGGATAGAACCCATAGGGGTTCGCAACCCATATACTTTTATGATCTCAACCTCGTGTTCAATCAACCTTTTCGGCATATCCCTCGTTATAGGTATTTTATAAAGTGTCTCATTTTCTTACAAAATTAGTATTTCTCAATCAACCTTACTAGCACATCCCTCGGTATAGGCATTTCATAAATTGTTTCATGTTTTTTATAAAAATAAGTGTTTCTCAGTGGTACCAATCTCATGAATATGTATAGATGCATTGAGGATGTAATTCTCATAACCAATCAGTATAAAGATAATGATAAATTTGATACAGGTATGAATGAGCTCTGAATCAACTCAACATGACAATATTTCATGATAAAAATCCATCGCATGGCACCACCAATATAAATAGTCATGTAATACATTAATAGAATTATCTTAAACCCCTTACTCGGGTATACTATAATAATTAAGGCAAATAATGCTTAGGTAAGGCCTATATTAACAAGTCAAGCCCCCACTCGAGCGACACAATAATAAATAAGGTAATTTAATGCTCAAATACAACCTACAATATCATATACAACCCCCCACTCAGGAGTCACAATGGTTATACTCTCTCAAGTCAACAATAACATACAAATAAGCCCCCCACAGGCACACGAGAATAATAATGATTCCAAAATGCAACTCTCATAACTAAATTCCCTAACCCCTAGTATGCTTTACATGATAGTTAAGTACCTAGCCCAGTTTGAAGGAAGTTATGCCATAACATATCTCAAAGAGTCAAAAATCCAAGCCTTGACCCTTCAACATGTTGTCTTTCCCTTATGAACAGTCTTGTAATGAGATAAAACTGTCAAAAACTAATCTATGCATCAAAAGAAAGCTAATAATACCCATATTAGCTATAGTTAAATTGGGTCAAAAAATAGGCTCAAAGTTAAAAGGGGTAAATTTGGAATTTTATTTTAGAAACATGTTTTTCATATCACAAGGAGTCTATTTTTGAAAATTCTGTATAAATGAGTTGGAAACGAGGCTCAAATCGATGAAAAACCAATTTAAGAGTTTACTGATAAAATTCCTAAATTCTAGTTCGAAACCAAGATTAAAAGGTGTTTTTGAAGATATAATAAATAGGAATTAATTCAAATAAGAGTTTAGAGTTTACTCAAGCATGAATGATGAAGAAAACCCTAGAAATATCCTTTTTTCGAGGCTCCCAAGTCCAAAAATGGTGAAAATTGTGAGAAATGGAGTATTTATACTATTCTGTGAACAGTTACTCGCGAATGCAGTAAACGCTTTGAATTCATGAGTGTTAACGATGACTAGGAAAATTAATTTGGCCATCAAGTTTGCAGTCAGCCTTTCACATTCGTGAAGGCTAATGACCTGGAACACTCGCATTCGCGATAGTCTGGTCGCATTTGCGAAGAGGCAAAACTAGACCCAATCCCCGATTACCCTTCACGATCACGGCCACAACCTAACAATCATGATGAATGATGTTTTCCTTCTTTGCATTTTCAGCCAAGGGACCACGTTCGTGAAGAATGAATGGTGCACCAGCTTAAACCACAACCTCAAAGTTTCTGAACGGAACCTCAAGATTCGTTTGGGATCGAACAGAAATAAATTGGATATTATACTAGGCTATTTTTGATTTTCTATACTTAATGGCACCATCATATTTTTGAACAAAGAATGTTTACGATAATTTGGCCCCCCAGACCCCTTTTAGGCTTATTTCAATAATTTTCGTCAAAAGGGTCAAAATGAGAAGTAAAGGTTTAGAACCCAAAATAACCATGCTACTAACCCAAAATCTATGTGTTGGATCTATTTAAACAATCCAAATCGCCACCCGACACTCAAAACACAAAATATTGACTGATGTCAAACTCGTGGCTTTTAAAGCCCCTCAGAGGCTCAAACTCTCTTAAATCATTCCAAAATGCATCGGGGACAGTGTCAACCATCCCCATAATTCAAAAATAGTATATAACAACTATGGAGGAGGGAAAAATGGTCAAATAAATTAAAAAATAAAAAATCACGACTACGATTGTTACAAAGCTTTAGCTTGAAAGGGGTATACAAGGTTATGCTATGGTCGCCATGTGATGACTTATATTATTATAATCCTACCATCATCTCATTGTATTGCATTGCATTGCATCATTTGTATTTTTATTTATGTTTTTGTGTTGTGCGTTTAATTCCTCTTATATATTTGCATGTAGTTGTTTTTATATAGATATTATTAAACTTGTAGAATTGTTAGGAGATATGGTGTGAGCAATCATTTGGAAACTATTTTGTATGCAGGTGGAAGCTTGCTCATAGTATCCTTTACTTATTTAGTTTTCTGCTTTGCTTAGTCGGCCTATGATACGTACTGAGTACAAGTGGATCATACTCACTCCTACTTTTGTGCCCTTTTGGTGCAAATTCAGTATGAGTGAGATCCACGGTGGTTAATTCATGCAGTGAGAGTTGATTTGGAGATATGGTGAGCTCCCCATCTGGATGTTTGTTCCAGCCTCCCTCTATCTTTATGTCTTTACTTGCATTTCAGAGACAGTCATGTATATTCAGAGTTTCATTATTGTATTAGATTCTGTTTATGCTTATGATACCAGGTCTTGGGCTTCGGTGTATTCCTTTCATTTTTATAATTATGGCCTAACTTCGTTCAGAAAGTCTCATATTTACTTATTTTTCTTTCCTATTTCATACTTCTTATTTGTTGTGGAATTTTTGACTTACCTACCAAGGCTGGATCAGGATAGGTGCTATTATGACCTCGCTTTCTGGGTTGTCACATGGGTGCTTGAAATCACACATAATTTTTTTTCTAAAATTTAAGTGTCCAATAAGATTACTTTATCATGTGTTATCCGATTTAATCAGAAAAATTCATAATTTAGATAACTAAATAAAATTTAGTAGCAAATTTTTTGGCTATCGATGTATCCAACCAAATAAAAATAATACATTATGTAAGCTACCATATTTGTTGCACATGAAGGTATAACATGCCCAATCAAAATTTTTTATCCTGTTAAAATATGTTCTTAATCATACAATGCTTACTAGTTGGACTAATTCAAATTTACGTCACATAAGGTCCGTTTAAGGAAAAGCGGTTAAGCGCTTCCTTAAAAAAATAATCTCATTTGTTGCTGTCAAACCAAATCTCTTGATGGATATTAAAAATAATTAGCAATAGGAAAAAATAGTAAGTAACAATAAAAATTAATTGAAAATGTATGGTATGGTATGTTGCACTTTAGTTTTATTCCCCCCCCCCCCCCCCCCCAAATGAGAAAGATTATGGTAGTCAACACTAGTTAGTTACAAACTTTTTCAAATTACTTTGTTTATGCACTTTAGTTTTATGATATTACATTCCCCCCCCCCCCCCCCCCTCCCCCCATCTTTGAAAAAAAACTGGCCATCGCTTAATTTGAGATTTTTTTCTTTTTGGTAAAGGTCAGTAGTTAGATTGTTAATTGTAAATGACATACATACTCATAAATTAATCAAAGTTTATTTTCGAAACAAATTTTAGTAACCGCCCCTCCTTTTAAAGAAGGTTAGTGTAATTGACACTTACTTATATTAGATGACATGACGTAATAATAATCAACTATTTATTTGCTCAATCATTTAAAACAATTTTTCTGCTGGTTTTGCCAGTTCCGTCACCAATTTCATTTCACAAATATTTTTTTTTGAATTATTATTTTTATTGGCAATTGTTATCTTTGGTACTTTTTCTTTATAATAAATTGAAAGAATAGACAAATAGGGGTAAATTCGTAAAATATGTAACAAAATAGAAACATAATTCAAGATAAAAGTTCCTTACTTTATTTTGGAACATATTAGAGGGATAAAGAATAAATTCATAAGTATACGATATCTTCCATTAAGTAAATAAGAAATTAGGTAATTTAAGTAAGGGTAAACTTGAAAAATGTCAATTTTACAAGACTTTAGTAGAGTGCTCATAGGACATTCCTATATTAAACTTAAAACATTTACGCAATTTAGAAAAGTTGAGGATAGCAATTAATTTTGTTAAATCAGAAGGAAAGTTTTGTAAATAACAAAACCTAAAAACGGATGCAACTATAAATATACATGTTTATTCACATTTGTACTCACTCTAAATTGAGATTCAGACACTCATTCAACTAGAAATTTATATATCTTATCTCTTGTTGTAATCATGGAAAGAAAGAAGTCTAAAATGCAAATGAAAAAGAAAAGAAGTTCATAAAAGATAAGCATTTTGAAGAGATCACATTCTCCAACAAGCATAAAGCTCTTTGTAAGAGAGCAATATATCCTTCTATTTTATGTGGAATTGAATTTTCTATTATTATTTTTCCAATAGAAGGTGTACATTTCTATATGGTAAATCAGATGTTAGATTGGTTATCGATCGATTTTTGCAGGAAAAATACTCAACTGAGTATTCCTCAACTTGTAAGATGACAATTGAAAGAATTTGTCATCACAAAAGGCATGAGAAGATGGACAAAAAGAAGACAATCGATGACAAAGGAAAAGGAAAATCTATTGAAGGTAATTTTGCGCACTCTACATTGAAAAATTTCAAAGGAACTGATTCAGAAAGACTTGAGAAGCTAACATAAGAGACGAGAATCTTGAAAGAGATTTAGTTAAGGAGATTAATGAGTTTCAATTAGAGATTTGTATAAAATATACCAAATTTATACTTAAAATGATTTCTTCAACTACACCATCTAATTGGTTGGGTCTTTAAGTGAAAATCATGATTTATTAAATCTAAATAAAATTTTATTGTGTTCTATGTTTTTATGATGATGTGTTATAATTTAAGACATGAAATTAATGTTTTTTACTATTTACATATCATTTCCTTTCTAATCACTTTATGATTTAAGGTTCAATCTTATTGCAATCTTAAATTGATTTCGAAAGTAGAATTTAAGATTGCAATAAGATTTAATCTTTAATCTTAAATTTTTTGGAAAGGACATTATATGTAAATAATAAACTACATTAATTTCATGTCTCACATTATAAGACATCATCATATATAAAACATAGAACACAATAAATATTTTATTTAGATTTATTCAATCAATCTTTTCACTTAAAGACCCAACCAATTAGACAGTGTGGTTGAAGAAATCATTTTAAGAACAAATTCGGTATCTTGTACACTAATCTCTGATTATAACTTGTTAAGAAAATCTCTGATTGTAACTTGTTAATCTCCGTAAGAAAATCTCTTTCAAGATTCTCAATCTCTTGTGTCAGCTTCTCTCGTCTTTTTGAATCAGACCCCTTGAAATTTTTCAATATAGAGTCCTCAAAATTACATTCAATAGCTTTTCCTTTTCCCTTGTCATCGATTGTCATCTTTTTCTTTTTGTCCATCTTCTCATTCTTTTTGTGATCTCAAATTTTTTCAATTGTCATCTTACAACTTGAGGAACACTTAGTTGAGTATTTACCTGAAAAAATCGATCGGTAACCGACCCAACATCTGATTTACCAAATAGAAATGATTTACCTTCAATTGAAAAATAATAATAGCAAATCCAATTCCACATAAAATAGAAAGATATATTCCTCTTTTAAAAAGTGATTTATACTTTTTGGAGAATGTGATATCCTTGGAATGCTTATTTTTTGCGAACTTTCTTTTACTTCTTCTTTGGATTTTAGACTTTTTTCTTTCCATGATTACTACAATAAGAGATACGATATATAAATTTCCTATTGAATGAGCGTGTGAATCATAAATTTAAGTGAGTAAACACGAGAACAAACATGTATATTTATAACCACATTAGTTTTCAGGTTTTGTTATTTACAAAAACTTTCCTTGTAATTTAACTTATCTTGACAAAATTAAGATAAGTTATGTGGATATGTTGTTAAGAGTAAACAAATTTATAGCTTTCTTATAAGGGATCAAGATGATTTTTCCTTACTTAAAAGCTTCTCTTACTATAGTTCAACGGATGAGAATCTATTTTTTGCAGTCCCAAATGATCTTTTAAAGTATGGAGAACTTAAGTCAATTCATAATCAATGTGTCTTTTCGGAAACATTACGTCTTTTTGAAAATAAGGTGTCATCTTAGAAACAATGTGTCTTTTGGGAAGCATTGTATCATTTCGAAAATGATGTGTCGATTCAGAATTAAATGGGTCTTGTATAAATATGGAAACATGTTTAGCATATTTAAATCAGAAAAGATATCTAGTACCAATATTCTTCCTAGCTAGGACCTAATTTCTCATCGGACATGCAAATCATGTATCCACTTGGATCTATTTCCCATTAAGCCACCTGAAATAATTTTCCATCGGGCATGAACGTCAAAATTAGTAAAATTTACCCAGAATACTTTTTCATCGGATATATAAGTCACTCCAAATCAATCTTTCTCAAAATATCATTTTCATAGTGCTAAGATATGAATATGAGTTACAATGCATGAAAGCTTACAAACTTCTCATTAATTGTTACAAAACATATTTTAATACTTTGTTATTTGTTTAGTGAAAGCTTGCAAACTATTACTTGTCACTATAAAATTCCCCCTTTGGAAATAACTGATTAATATTTTAAATAACAGTATTGACCTAGCTTCTAGCCATATTCCCTGTGGGATTGATCCCAACCTAGTTGGGTGGATGAAATCTATATTTTTTCAACGACCGTGTTACTTCATTGCGAGGTGTAATTTGAGCGACATCAAGTGCTGGACTGATTGGAGTTTGAATGTAGAATGCAGGTTCTTAGAGGATGAAAATCTACCTTTTGAAGAAGAAAGTGGCTCGAGAATGAAATTGGAGTCAAAGGAATGCACATGGCTATATGATGAAAAAACATGGAGACTAACTAAAGAAGGGCTTGATGTGACATGATCCCCATAATGTTGAAAAGAAGTAGAGAAAAATCACCCAAGTGGTGGATGTCAAAGCCAATATAGTGTAAGCCCTATCCCATCCAAATTGGTAGTGTTAGCTGGTGTAAGGCGTCCATGACTTAGCAGGCAAAAGAGGGATTTTACCAAGTGTTGGCCATGATGGTCGATGTGATAGGAAATCTTAATGGACCAAATCAACACGATAGCCAATGTGGCATGCCCTATTTCATGTTGAAAAGTTCCTAAAAATTGTTTATGTGATTGGATGAGATGGCTGATGTGGAACATCCTCCATCGCGTGTGATAGGCAACACAATGCGTGCAAGATTAGTTGGAGTTCAAATTTTACCTAATCCTTCATGGGCTTGGCTAGACTGTCTAGGAATTTCCCCACACCTATAAATATCATACAAACTCATTTTCAGAGAGGATTAAACTCATTTTATAGCTTTCGTCGACTTCTCTTCACGGATTTGGATGGATTCTTCAAGATAAACTCTTTGGCTTGTCTCTTATCTTCAATATTCTTCACTCGGAGCTCCTCCAAGCCTCACTTTCCATGCCAAACATGCTCCAAAAAGTCATAAATTCCACCTACAAGAGTCTAATCATATTGGTTAGCACATTATCTCATTTTCCATCAAAAACTTATATAATACACGAGTATTGTTCTCAAAACTAAGGTAATCATTGGTTAAAGTCGCTACTGAGGCATATAAATACGCCTCAGATCACCACTCCACACTTAAACCTTTGTTTGTCCTCGAACAATTAACCACACTCAACTCAGGGCGACTTTTAAACAATAGACACAAAATGAGCATTCTTGCACAACTTACACAACCATACTTATCACTTATGCACCACATACTAGGATATTACTCAATTAAATAACAAGTTGAAACAACCTACCCTCACAAAACAACTTACTAGTTACAAATTCATGCGTGACATATTATTAATAGATCACCAAACTTCACTAACCATGTGCCCTCACAACAAGAGAATCACCCCTCAATTCTACAACGTAATTACTAACCGGGTGCATGAATGAAAGTCACTCACTCTCAAAAAGAATTCACATGCAACACAAAGATGAACCATAGGCTTGCCCTTAGTGTAGTACTTCACTAATGTTAAAATGTTAAAGCTCAAGATCAAGTAGGACTTTGTAGGGGTTGTAATGTAGGCACAAGGACAGGTAGGAACTGTTTGGTCAAGAATAGTGACTATCTTTCCTGAGCGCTTTGTTACACTACAAATTGCATTCAGGGCACCTTCAACCAACCTATTTTCCACTACTTTTCTCTTCCCAACTTTTCTTTGTTATGCCCCATATCTTTAAACTAGCTTCCGCACACTGGATAAGGAATACTGTTATCACCCGTTGATTCCAACAACAATTTTTATTTATTTATTTCTTCTCCTTTTTTTTTTTTTTTTTTTTTTATATATTCCCCAGCAACACGCACAAACTTTTTCACACACCTTTATGAGACATGCTTGAGGCTTTAACTTAACTCTTTCCTTCTCCCAAACTCTCGTACTCCTTCACTTCTCGATTTCCGATTTAAAGCGCTTAGGAATTATTGGATCAAATTCTGGTTCACTGAAAGAAGAGGATTGAGTTACATGTAAAGCTAACAAGGAAAAGGCTAAAGGCTCAACGAGGCTAACTAGGATTATGCACAGAGGGTAGGTAAAGTAGGTCTAAAATATGGCTATCAAAGAAATGCCTATATCATCTCCTAAACTTAACATCTCTTATTTCGCTTTGCACACACCCCGGGCAAGTTCTAGACATCATTATGCACATGGAATATCATACAAAACCTTACTCACACATGGCACATGTTCAGCTCAGCAGGTTCACCATAAGCCCTCCTAAATCATGCATAAATTCAATATTAAGCAACTTAGCAAGTCAACTAAGTGAGAATTAGGAGTCTCAACACTTGCAATTATATATCCAGGCATGTTTCACACGTGTAAGAACAATTTTATAGCAAGCAAGAACACCCGAAACAATTTTATAGCAAGCAAGAACACCCGACACGACACTACATGACTAATTTGCTCTTAAGACGGTCGTCATCCATTCATCATAGAGCAAATCCCTTAGTCCTCTGACTAAGTCGACTAAAAATTAATAAACGCCCAAAACAACACAAAATAACATCAAAAATCCAAAATTTAACACTTTTTTTTTTGTACGGTTCAAAGGGACTCTCCTTAGTAAAAGAACCGAAAACAAACGCTAAGGAACCCAAAATAAAAGCATACAGCAGCACAGCAGCACACATATACATACATACAAGGGAAGTCCATCACACCCCCACCCCACACTTAAAATATTAGCATTGTCCCCAATGCTACCCAAAATAAATAAAGCAAGAGTAGGATGTAAGGAGCTCCCTGGTCAGTCGAGGTGGTCGTCATCCTCCGGCCCACGGACCTCTAACGGTGGATCATCTGCCTCAGCTTCCTCATCTTCAGAACCACTATGGAGGTCCTCTTCATCTGTGGGGATATCATCATCCACAGGCTCCACAAAGTCGGGACCAATCCTCAATAAGGCCATGGCATGCTCATTGAGAGGATAATCTCTCTCTACCTGGCTCAGCTCATCCGCTGTGGAGGGTCTACCCCCAGTTCTGTGTCGTAGCATCTCCAATCCATACATGCGGGCTAGAATCCCGTCATCTCGAGCATGTCGCTCTGCTAATGTCAAAGTGGGGCCGAGTGAATCTGGCGCCTTAGTCTGGGTGACATCCACAGGCATTGTCGTCAAAGGAGGATGATAATCAAAATTTTCTTCGGGCACTTCGAATGCTCGCATTAATTTGGTCAATAGTCCACCGAAAGCATATCAAAGACCTCCATGAAGGCGAGCTCGCCGCATTGCTGACAAAGAAACAGAACCAACATTAATCTCTGCATCAGTCATGAGAGCATATACTAGACAGACGCGATCTCTTGTAACTTCAGTCATGTGGCTCCCCAGAATTAAACAACAACACACAATCTTAAGCCAAATTCTAGCCTCTTTGTTGAGATGGGAAAAGGGTAGACTCTTGTGGTACCCTCGTTGGTGATGGCGAAGCCACCTCACAGTTGAACGTGGGCCACATAGAGTGTGTTGAATTTCAGCATATGGAGGCCTGGCATTTAGCCTGAGTATGTATTGAGGACCCGCTCGAGTGGGAACCCCCAATAATCCATTCAAGCTCAAGGAGTCAAGTATCACATCCGAACCTCGTACCACCACCGAGCATGTAGGTGTGTCAGGGTTCCAATTTGAGTACAATTCCCTCACCAGGTGGAGGTTGCAATCTGTAGGTATGTTGAAAACAAAGCCCATCCCCACTTGCTCAAGCCGAGCCAAAATTCTTGGGTAAGCCCGAGCAAGGCTTGCCCTATCAATACACTCATCGGAGAAATATTTAGCTTCCGGATGACTTTTGTACCAACTTTTCCCAGCACTGGAGACCGCGTGTATCCCATACTTCCGTTTTTGCCCTTTTGGGACTGGGGGAGCTACGACCACCTTATTACCCGACCGACGTCTCTTGTGAGAGCTAGAGGCTGCTACATTAGAATCAGACATAGTACCTGTAGCATAGGTCCACAACCAAGTCAAAAAAAACATGTAACAAATGACTAACCGACTTGATGCGCAGTGACGTTGAGGGCCACCCCACACCTAGTCGCTTAGCACCAAGTCAAAATAAATATGGGTGGAGGGTACTCAGCCTTCCCCTCATCACTCAATGCCCCAAAACCAATTTCCCACCATAAATAAATGTACATTCTTAAGCAAGAAATCCAGCAACAAGCATATATATTCCACACATATGAGTTGTATTTGGTGATTTCCCCCACTAATTTGCTCAATTTTCACAAATAAAGATAACCCACTTCCACTTTATGCACCACAATAAGATTATTAACCACAATTGCATAGGCTTTCCAAGTTCAATGTAATGCCACCCCAGAAACCCCAATTATATGATAGGACGCAAGTCAACAAACCATGAAAATATGATGTTCATAAACAAAATCAAGAATACCCAAAATCGCATAATTCATGGCAACTTGTAGAAAGAGAAAGTGAAGGAGACATACCTTGAGAGCTTTGATTTGTGACTTGAACAAAATCCCCAAGTGAGAAAGCAAAGAGTCAAACTTTGTGTGGGCAAGAAGACAGAAATAATAGGGAAAATTTTTGAAGATGGGGGAAGAAAATTGTGAGTTTGGGTGTGGGAATATTTGTGAAGAATGAAGTAATGTGGGGATTTAAAAGAGGACGGGTGGGGGGTGGGCCGGTTCTCCTTTAAGAAAAGAACTAAAAAAATTTGATAAGGGGTAGCGGCGTGGCACGCTGCCTAGTGCGTTACCCCACTGCCCACCTTACCCAAAATTCGTGCACAGGCGGCGTGGCACGCTGCCTAGCGTGCCTGTACACTGTCAACCTGAGCCAAAAATTATGCACAGGCGGCGTGGCATGCTGCCTAGCGCGCCTGTGCACTGCCCATGAGTGCTGGCTTTTTGGGGAAGGCAGCGTGGCACGCTGGCCAGCGCGCCTCCCTACTGCCTTAACAAAAACTTTTTTTAGCTGTTTCATCCCGGCACGCTGGGTAGCGCACCCACCACTTATCCTCATACCTGAGCAATTTTTTACATTCTTTTCATAATCTTGGGGCTTTTACAAGTCCCAAGACTCGAAGCTCTTCTCCAGAACATGTCCTGCCGGCCCGGCACCTTCAATTAATCATCCATCCTCCAAATTTACCTTTGTCTTGTGGATTCTTAGACCAACATACTCCGTGCCTCTGCATGAACACAAAATCCTGGCACTACATTAGAAAACAAAAACTGTAAAAGATATGGGTTGCCTCCCATCAAGCGCCTTAGTTTTGGTCGGGGCACGACTCTTCTTTTTGTATTTTTTTTTACTTTATAAATCTAACTATTACAACACATGCATGGGTTGCCTCCCATGTAGCGCCTGGTTTAATGTCGCGGCTCGACCAATTATAAGAGCTCAGTTATCATCAAGGCGAAGCACGTCCTTTGTCTGATTCTCTTCCTCACCGAAGTAATGCTTCAATCTCTGGCCATTTACCATAAACCTTGTACCATCCTCCTTGTTTACAAGTTCCACCGCACCATGAGGTGTCGTGCGACTTACCTCAAAACGCCCACTCCACTTAGATCTTAGCTTGCCCGGAAACAACCTAAGTCTTGAGTTAAACAAGAGTACCAACTAACCCGGCTCAAACGAACGAGAAAGAATATGCTTGTCATGCCATCGCTTCATTTTCTCCTTGTAAATCTTTGCATTTTCATATGCATGGGCACGAAATTCTTCCAACTCATGGAGTTGTAACAACCTGTTCTTACCTGCCAACCTCGAATCTAGATTCAACTTCTTTACTGCCCAATATGCTCGATGCTCAAGCTCAACTGGGAGGTGACAAGCTTTCCAAAAGACCAAATGATAGGGAGAAGTCCCTATAGGAGTCTTATACGCCGTTCGATAGGCCCAAAGAGCATCATCCAGCTTAAGTGACCAGTCTTTCCTCTGAGTATTCACCGTCTTCTGCAAGATTTGCTTTATCTCCCGATTAGACACTTCCACTTGGCCACTTTTTTGGGGATGATACGCTGTTGAGACCTTGTGTTTTACTCCATACTTTGCTAATACATTCTTCACCAAATAATTTATGAAGTGTGATCCTCCATCGCTAATAATAGCTCTTGGAGTTCCGAACCTAGTGAAGATGTGCTTTTGAAGAAACTTTACCACAACTTTGGCGTCATTAGTAAGAAGAGCTGCAGCCTGTACCCATTTGGATACATAATCCACTGCAACGAGTATGTATAGATTTCCATTCGACTGTGGAAAAGGGCCCATGAAATCAATCCCCCATACATCAAAAATTTCAACTTCTAGGATGTTGTTAAGGGGCATCTCATGTCTCTTGGAAATCGTTCCCATACGTTGACATTGATCAAAATTCTTTACAAAGGCATGAGCATCTTTAAAAATCGAAGGCCAGAAGAAACCTGATTGCAATATTTTTCGGGCTATTCGTTCACCACCATGATGTCCACCATAAGGTGATGAGTGGCATCTCTCTAACACTTGCTTAACTTCCGCATCTGGAATACATCTTCGTATTATTTGATCAGGCCCTTGCTTGAATAAATACGACTCATCCCATATATAAAAACGTGCCTCATATTCCAGTTTCTTCTTCTGTTGAGGACTTGAATCAGGAGGAAATAATCCACTTACCAATAGGTTCACAATGTCTGCATACCATGGTAACTCCTCGACCTCTAATACCAACAACTGCTCGTCTGGAAATTCCTCACAAATATGCCCATCATCCTCTATATGTGTCGAATTCTCAAGTCTAGACAGATGGTCGGCAATTTGATTTTTTGTCCCCTTTCTGTCTTTAACCTCTAAGTCAAACTCCTGTAGCAATAGGATCCATCTAATCAAGCACGGTTTAGCATCCTTTTTATTGAACAAATATCGTATCGCTGCATGATCCGTGTATACAATAACACTTGTGCCGACTAAATACGATCTGAATTTATCAAATGCATATACCAAAGCTAGCATCTCTTTTTCCGTCACCGTGTAATTCATTTGGGCTGCATCAAGGGTCTTGCTCGTATAATAAATAGAGTGAAATACCTTATTCTTCCGTTGACCTAGAACCGTACCTACTGCCACATCACTTGCGTCACACATGAGCTCAAATGGCAAAGCCCAGTCAGGAGCAATGAGAATAGGTGCCTCTACCAACTTCTTTTTCAACACCTCGAATGCCTTCACACATGATTCACAGAATACAAACTTCACATCTTTCTCCAGGAGTGCACACATGGGACGTGCAATTTTGGAAAAATCTTGAATAAACCTTCTGTAAAATCCCGTATGACCCAAAAAACTTCGCACCCCTTTAACCGATACAGGTGGAGGAAGTTTTTCAATAGCTTCGATCTTTGCCCTATCAACTTCCAACCCCTGCTTTGACACTTTATGCCCAAGAACTATACCTTCTGTCACAAGAAAATGGCACTTCTCGCAATTGAGAACAAGATTAGTTTCTTCACACCGAGCAAGGACTTTATCCAGGTTTTGCAAACATACCTCGAAAGAGTTACCAAAGACTAAGAAATCATCCATAAAAATCTCTACAAACTCCTCCACCATGTCGTAGAAAATAGCCATCATGCAACGCTGAAAGGTAGCCGGTGCATTACATAATCCAAATGGCATACGCTTGAAAGCATATGTGCCATAAGGACATGTGAATGTAGTCTTCTCTTGATCTTGGGGATCTATAGCAATTTGATTGTAACCGGAATACCCATCAAGAAAGCAATAATATTCCTGTCTGGCTAAACGATCCAGCATCTGATCAATAAAAGGGATTGGATAATGGTCCTTCCTCGTAGCATCATTAAGTTTCCGGTAATCCATGCAAATACGCCATCCCATCACAGTTCTTGTAGGAATCAGTTCATTATTGTCATTTGTGATCACCGTCATACCACCCTTTTTTGGAACACATTGTACTGGGCTCACCCACGTACTATCAGAGATAGGGTAAACAATGCCAGAATCCAGCCACTTAATTACCTCCTTCCTTACTACTTCTTTCATTACCGGATTTAAGCGTCGTTGGTGTTGCACACTCGGCTTGTGCCCTTCTTCCATGTAAATTTTATGCATGCATAAGCCCGAATTAATCCCATGGATGTCAGACATCTGCCAACCAATAGCCTTCTTTCTTCGCTTTAGAATCAACAATGCCGCATCAACTTGTTCTTGTGACAAATCTGCTGCCAGAATAATAGGAAGAGTCTTGTTTTCACCTAGGAAAGCATATCTAAGGTGAGATGGAAGTTCCTTCAATTCAAGCTTCGGTGCTTCCTCAATTGAGGGCTTAGTTGTAGGACCGAGTGGACGATTTAATGGCTCCCATCTACCCTCTTTAGCATAGATACCCATAAGATAAAGAACTTGCACCATCTCACTAGCTTTTGCATCGCCAAACACATCTTGCCCCATCAAAACTTTTTCCAACGGATCTGTAGACAAAGTGTAGATGCTTTCAACCGCCGAATCTATAGCTGTGATAGCCGACAAGTTCTCATAAATCTCTGGAAGCTTCAAAGCTCTATATACATCAAAGACTTCAACCTTATCATGAGCTCGCATAGTAAGTTTCCCTGCTGCTACATCAATGATTGCACCTCCTGTAGCCAGGAACGGACGCCCCAAAATAAATGGGACTTTCGGGTCAGGCTCAAAATTCAACACCACAAAATCAACGGGAAAGATCAACGACCCCACTTGTACCAGAACATCCTCAACAATACCATCAGGTCTAGTCACAGATCGGTCTGCCAGCTGCAAAATAATAGTAGTAGGCTTCGGACGACCCAAACCTAATTCCTTGAAAACCGAAGTGGGCATCAGATTTATACTGGCCCCCAAATCACACAATCCACGAGCGCAAACACGATCCCCCAGAGTAATCTTCACAGTGAAACTTCCAGGATCTTTCAGCTTAGTAGGTAACTGGTTCTGAATGCGAGAACTAACCTCCTCAGTCAAAGCCACTGTGGCATACTCTGTCAATCTACTCTTGTTTGCTACAATGTCTTTCACGAACTTGGCATACTTTGGAATACCCTGCAAGATATCCACAAGAGGCAAATTAATGTGCACCTGTTTAAGTAATTCAATGAACTTACCAAAGCATTCATCCTCCTTCTTATTTTTGAACTTCTGAGGGAACGGAGGAGGAAATTTCACACTAAGTCTCACTTTATCATCTTTGGAGCTTTTGGTAGGCTCCACTTGTTCGTCTTCTATCACCACTACTTTCGGCTCCAATTATTTTGCTGGTGCAACGGTATCCTCTAACTGCTTACCACTACGGGTGACTATAGCATTCACCTGCTTGGGATTTGGCTCAGTATCTCCTGGAAGACCTCCTTGGGGGCCTTGTATTCTGTGCATTAGCTAACTGGCCAATCTGCTTTTCCAAATTCTGAGTAGCCAACTGATTGTTCCTCACATCTGCTGCTAGCTTCGCTTGTTCAGCCATAATCTGTTTTAACATATCCTCCACACTCATATCTGCCGGCTTAGCACCCACTTGATTTCCTTGACCTTGCTGTTGGTTGTACTGAGGGGCATATCCTTGAGGCCTATATTGATTTTGATTTCCTCCCCATGAGAAGTTCGGATGGTTTTTCCACCCGGCATTATAAGTGTTACCATAGTTCTGAGCTCCACCTCCCCTTTGGGAATTACCAATAAAATTTACTGAATCCGAATTAGCACTACACAATTCGCTGGTATGATCACCATTTCCACATACGCTACACATCACAGAAACCTGTTGCTGGACTGCATTCATGGGAGCTGGTTGTTGCCCCAAATTCAAACTACTATAGTGATTGTTCATCATGTTTTGCATAGCTGAAATTTGGGCAGATAATGCTGTGACTGCATCCACATCTAGTTTCCCAGCAACCTTCTTTGTAGAATTCCTCGAATTTTCACTATGCCAGTCTGGATTTCCCTGCGAAATATGATTCAACAGAGCATATAATTCATCATACGTCTTCTCTAAAGCCTGTCCACCTGCAGCTGAATCAAGTAGAATTTTAGTGTTGGGGTCGAGAGCCTCTATAAACGTATGCACCAACACTTCATTAGCTTGGTGGTGGTGAGGGAAATCCCTCAACATGGATTTGAATCTGTTCCAAGCTTGGTACAAATTCTCATCATCTCTCTGTCTGAAACTTAGTATCTCACTCCTTAGCTTTGCTGTCTTTCCAGACGAAAAGAACCTTATCAAGAATTTCCGAGCAAGATCATCCCAAGTAGTGATAGAATTAGCCGGCTCTGCATCTAACCACCTTCTTGCTTCCCCCAACAGAGAAAAGGGAAACAAAGTAAGTCTCACATAATCTGAAGACACCCCCGCAGGAATATATGTGTTGCTTATCTCTAGAAAATTTTGAATATGCCTCTGCGGGTCTTCATGAGCAAGACCAGTAAACTGTTCACTTGAGTGCAAGAGTTGCACCATGTTCTCTTTAAGCTCAAATCTACCTCCAGCTGCCGGTTTGAGAATACTGGAGGTCACATTAGTGGCGAGTGGGATTGCCACATCGCGGACTGTTCTAGCTGCCATCACTTTCGGTTCACGTCTCTCTGCACCTGGTTCTTAAATTCTCACGGGATTACCCCGTATTCCTTCGCCAGCCAGTTCGACTTGTGGGATTGGGTAGTCTGCAGCCTGTCTCCTCAATCTATTAAAATATCTTTCAGGTTCAGACTGCGGGGCTACCAAATCCTTATTCCTTGCCAGTGTTCTGATGAAGTCAACCTGCAAAAATAGAACAGCTAAGATCAAGTTGTCAACACGTAGCTGAAAATTAAAGTACAAATGTCAATAATTGAAATCTATCTATTTGAAAGTCCCCGGCAACGGCGCCAAAAACTTGTTGCGATCCAGCTATACACGCAAGTGTACGTGATCGTGCAAGTAATAGAGTGGCTCCTTTTAAAGAGCCGAATATCGAACCCAAGGGACTTTCGTCAACAGAAATCAACTCTGGACGTCAAACGATAATAAAAGACTAGTGTTGCAAAAACGACAATGGATTTGGGGCTTAAAATTTAATGATTGCGGACTAAGAACTCCTATCTTTGCTACCGTAACTTTGGGTTTCGCAAATTTGCTTGAAAAATCAATGAAAAGTAGATTCCCAGGGCTAAGGCGCCCTGAACATCATCTCTTGAGCATAATTGTTGTTGGTTTAAACATTTTTGAGTAGTTTATCATGGTTATCGATCCCAAGGTTAATTTTACAACTATATTCGTCTCCAAATTATAATTGTCTACTAGAACTTAGAAACCTACCTACATCTGTGAGTGGTGATAAGCTTAACCAATTCTAGAGCATTCAAGCTTTCTTCCTGCAATTGACCAAGTGTGGGTGGTTAGGTACCTCTCGGTCCTAACCACAGGTCAATCCCTTAGAATTACTTCTTTGAAACAGACCACACTTCATATATTCAAGTTCTATCTCTCAGTTTCTCTCTCGAGCTCACTTCAAGACAAGAAATATATTCCAATGGTGATCAAGCATCAAAATAATAAAGTTTAGAATATATGAATAACCACTTTATAATAAACTCCAGCAAAAACCAATACAATTAACCCAAGAGATTCATGTTCTTGGCCTTAACCCCAAGAATGAGGGATTTTAGCCACTCATAATGTTTATCAACATCCAAAAGTAAATAAATAACATAAAAATTCTCAAAAACTGAAAAGAAGAGGAATGGAACCTAATTAAGATGCCCAAAAATGCCCCAAATATTCTAAGGATGATGGATCCTCATACAATTACTCAAAAGCCCTATTTATAGACCCAAGTCGAGGCAAAAATCAGCCAAAAAGCGGCCCGGCACGCCATTGGGCGCGCCTAGCACTTAGGCAGATTTTGCCTCAGCAAAAAGGGTGCACCCAGGCGGCGTGGCACGCTGGCCAGCGTGCCTGGGCACTGCCTAGACAGGTGACATTTTTGCCAAATGCGTAGCGCGCCAGGCCCTTTTTTTTGTAATTTTCTAGCTTTCGTCGACTTCTCTTCATGGATTTGGATGGATTCTTCAAGATAAACTCTTTGGCTTGTCTCTTATCTTCAATATTCTTCACTCGGAGCTCCTCCAAGCCTCACTTTCCATGCCAAACATGCTCCAAAAAGTCGCAAATTCCACCTACAAGAGTCTAATCATATTGGTTAGCACATTATCTCATTTTCCATCAAAAACTTATATAATACATGAGTATTGTTCTCAAAACTAAGGTAATCATGGGTTAAAGTCGCTACTGAGGCATATAAATACGCCTCAGATCAAATATCTCATCAAATAATTGGTCCACACAAGGAACCATAATATATCATCAATATAACTCAGTCCACTTAAGGAACTGTCAAACTCTCAAAATCACGATGTTCATACATACTAGGGTCAGCAGGGACCCTCAATTATGACCTGTAAAGGGAGAGCTCAGTCCATGTACTAGTACATGTATGGTACCCAATCCAAATATCAGTGTTGGCATTACACTAGATCCAAGAAAATTAGTGGCTTTCACCCTTATCCCAAACCAAGCGTTATTCCACCCTTATTATGACATCCCAGCCCTTACCCTTCCTGAAATGCACCAATTCCGTGATGATCAACCTTTACCAGTTTATTTCACAATAACAAACAATATCATAAATAAGTACAATAACAAAATGAGATAAATCAATCACACTTGTATATCAAACAAGTTCCTTTTTACCAATCTCATTATGGTCATCAATTTCCAGGCTTGCATTCAATAATTAACAAGTTCATCATTCTAGGTAAACAACAAATATCTACTAATACATGAAATCACAAGTATGCCCGAAGGCCAATTCACCACTTATTCAAATGAGCATTATCAAACCGAATCATCAATCATAAACATGTACGATGACCTATAAATCAAGTCTCCATTTTAGGAGTTCACATTCCCCAAGATCTATATCTACACTCTAATTCAACATCCTATTTCATTCATCAATCTAACTCTCTTTTATACATATCAAAACTAGTATGTTCAGTTACCAACTAATAACCCTTACACTCAAGTTGTTAATAAGTTCAAGAAAATATTCCATTAGCTGATTCTTCAACTACTCTGCTCTATTCAACTTACAATTTTAGCTTAAGTTATACATCTTTAAATATTTTACTTTCTAGCACTTCACCAAACTTGACTTTAGGTTCTTAAGTTATGACACCACATCCTCTTATTACAATCAATCCTCATAAATATCTTTCAACGAAAATATCTCATATCCCAAACACACATAATATCAGATTCACCCCTTTTAAGGTATTAAAGACTAGTTTTATAGATTACAAGTTCACCTAGTTCCCCTATTGTTACCCAAATTAACATATTAAATTTGTAAATCATCAAATAAGTCATACAAATACAAACACCCATCAAGGGATCCACACAAAATACAACAACACTCAATTATATCTTTATTACATTAATTCCATATTTTATCTATCCAAACTCTGTGCCCATAGGCCTAGACATGAAATCTCCCATCAACTATAGTTATCACACGTAACTAATCCAAGTCTACTACACATTAAACCATAACCTACCTCGATCGAAGATGTTACAACAAGCAAGCCACACCAAGGTTGCTATTTCCTTTCTTTCGTAGCTCCATTTACCCTATCATCTAGAAATCAAATAATTAGAGGAATAATTAATAAACTACTCTTCGAAAAACTACTTTAGAAATTCAACCCACTAATTCTATCCTTATTCATGATCTAAAAAACTACCCAAGGGCCAATTAACCATTAACTTGTTCTATCATACTCAAATCATCTCCATTAATGGTTAATTAGTGATTCTCCAACCACCAATTTCATGTTTTAAAATCACTAATTCATGCTAGGAATCATTAGTTAACAATCTAGAAGTAATTCTAGGTGATATTACCCTAACCCATAGGTTTTCACACAAGTCTCATGAAATTAGGGTTCTAATCCCCAATAATTCACCATTAAAGATCATTCTAATGATTCTAAAATGTTATTGGATTGAAAGAAGAAGATAATGAAGGAAGAACTTACCTCAACGAAGAATTTGCATCCAAGGACTTGGAAAATCACCCCTTAGGTCTTTGGGACGAATTTGATGGGTTAGAAAACCCAAAAATATTAAAACTAACCTTAAGTATTGCCCAGTTGCCGCTGCAGCTGCCCAATTGTCGCTGCAGCAACCAACTTTTCAGCCCAGACAGTCTTCAGTAAAATAGCCATAACTTTTTACTCCAGAGGTAGATTAATAAAAGGTTGGAGTCATTTGAAATTAGACTCAAATATCTTTCATTTGGTGGGTATTGGTCCCCATAAAACATTATATTATAGGAGGAGTGTTCGTTTGAAGTTAACCCTAGTTAAAACTTCGCTTGAAACTCAATCGGTAAGAACACTTCCAACTTTACTTTGCGCTAGGGGTGTTGTATGAAATTAATTCATGTATAATGTACTTACCTACTAAATAAATGATCCTATAACATATGATAAATAAGGTTCTTATTTCTTTACCACAGATATTTTTAGTAACAAGAGAGCGGGTCGTTACTTGTATACTTACATCATCTTTCAAGCTCAGCTAGCCGATGCCTACTACCGTGTGTTTGGTACTCATAATAAACTTGTACACTTTGAATATAATAGTATGAGTTCTCACTACTAATGTGTGCCTCGTGCGGATTTGCCTTTGATTAGAGACTTAAAAGTGAGCTCCTAACGTTCAGAGTTGTTCCTTCTCCCTCTATTTTGCTAGACTGGTCTTTACTTTGTATATCAAAGATGATTTTGTATCTAATGTATTTACCTAGAACTCATGTTATTTTTTGTATCTCTAGCACCAACTGATACCAGGTCTTAGGGGTATATTTGTACTCTTTTGGTCCTTCTCTCCGTTTATTCGTGATTGTTTTGTCTTTTTTTCTATACTAGTCTCTTTATTTAGTTTTGGTTTCCCAATGGTTATATTTCCTCTTGTTAGCCCATTAATCATTGTTCCAGGCTACAAGTTGTCTTACCTACTGGTGGGTTTTATAGGTGAGATCATAACCTTAGATTTTGGATCGTGACAGTGTGATTGTTACTATGAACATGAACGACTAATTTCCCTTGTTCTAGGGTTATGGTAGTTGCATGATTGTTGTCGTATGAACTTGAATTGACATTTAGGAGTTATTTATTTTACTTTTGAAATAATTGCTCTTGATTATTATTCAACAAAAGATAAATTAGTTTTATGTTCCTCAAATAGTTTATAATCATATAACTTTTCGAGAAAATATTTGTTCAATTGATTTAATAGTAGTGAAGTCTAATAAATAGTTTACCATATATAAGTCTCTGTGGGTGCGATATCTGACTCTCGAGTCATCTATATTACTTGGCGACTATGTACACTTACGTGTCTGTTTGGAAGCAAAAAGTTTTTGGCACCATTAATGGAGACTTTAAAATTTACAATTTAATTAGAATTATTTATTGTTAAATTTTTTTGCCACATATTAACATTTTAATCTTAGATGTTGTTAACGCATGTTAATCGTTTAATGCAAAGGGTTTTTATTCATAGCAACCTTGTAGACTTTGACCGAAAACCTGAAAGAACATTTCCCAAGCAAAGGAGGGAACTAATTCAATTGCCTATAGATGTGATCGCTAATAACCAGGTTCGATATGATTTGATTCCATTAGTAAATCAAATTTTTTAAAAATCATTGACACCGCTAATTATTATCACTCTTTACTACCTTGAGTTTTCTTCTTCGGTAAATTTATGGTAGCATAAAATTAATTTCAAATAGTTATTTATAAAAAAAAAAATTAACTCATATTTTTTCCATATAATGAAACGACGTCGTTACTAGGGGTCTTGAAAATTTCATCGTTAAAAGTTCAAAAACCCAAAATTAATCTTCTATCTTAAAACCTTTGGCAAACCTTCTGAAAATCTAAGGTTTCTGAATTGAGACAATCTGATCGATTTGATTCTGCACAATAAATTTTTATTGTGAGAATCTAAGAATGTTTGTTTGTGTGTATATATACGAAACATGAATGATGATTCAATTTTTCGGACAACCTTATTTCCTACAAATCTTCCTGAAAACTGATGCAACTATAAATTTACATGTTTATTCTTATTTGTACTCTCTACAATTTGAGATTCACACACTCATTTAACATGTAATTTATATATAGGATCTCATATTGTTGTAATCATGTGAAGAAAGAGTTCCCAAATGCAAAGAAGAAGTGAAAGGAATTTCACAAAAGACAAGCGCTCTGAGGAGATCACATTCTTGAACAAGCAGAAAGCTCTCTGCAAGAGAGCAGCAAATTTTTCTATTCTATAATATTAGCATATTCAATTCTACATAGAACAGAAAAATTTGATGCTCTCTTATAAAGAGCTTTCTGCTTGTTGAAGAACGTGATCTCCTCGGAACACTTATCTTTTATGAACTTCCTTTCACTTATTCTTTGCATCTGAGAGCTCTTTCTTTTCATGATTACCACAACAAGAAATACAATACATGAATTTCTTGTTGAATGAGTGTGTGAATCTCAAATTAAAGTGAGAAAACACGAGAACAAACATGTATATTTATAGCCACGTCAGTTTTCAGGTTTTGTTATTTACAAAAACTTTTCTTGCGATATCACTTATCTTCACAAAATTAAGATAAGTTATGTGGATGTGTTGTTACAGAGTAAGCAAATTTATAGCTTCCTTATAAGGGATTCAAGATGTTATTTCCTTACTTAAAAGCTTCTCTTACATTCAACAGATGAGAATCTAATTTTAGTAATCCCAAATGATCTTCTCAAGTATGGAGAACTTATCTTGGTAGACCTAGTTATTAGTGGCTTTCACTAAATCTTATCTTGGTAGACCTAGTTATTAGTGGCTTTGACTTAATTCAGACTTATGAATTTTCTACACAAAAAGGTGTAGTGTCAGATTTGGTGATAACTAAATAAAAAGAGAATAAGGAAAATCCTACGAAAGTGGCATATTATGACCAACACGGTCAAAATAAAACATTTGAATAGTTTATTATATTAAGTTGGTAAAAAGTATTTTAACTAGATAGTTTTTAGATTAATAGTTTTAAGTACGAAAAAATGGAGAGAGCTTTTGAAGGGGTAGAGATGAATTTTACAAAGTTGAGGAATAGCCTCTTGTCCTGTTACAACCCAATTTCTAAAGTCATGATGACACCTACTTTAACCCACAAATAGGTAAGCCAAACTATAGCCCGAAATGACGAGTAATGGGCTAAGCGGTGAAAAGTAAAAAGAATACTGAATTTAGTCATGCAGCAGAAATACTAAGCAATGATATATATATATAAATACAATAGTACATGACAATACAGAAAAAGGAGAAAATGTGCAAAATAGTATTCCATGACCTAGTAAGGTCGGTACAAGAACCACTAATAAAAAAAAAGAGTACTAAACAGTATCAATATACATATATTCTTAGAAAAAGTAAAGACTATCCAAAAATAGAAGAAGGAAAGAGGACCAGCTCTGGATCTGAAAGCTCACCCTATCTCCGAATCCCTAAGGCAAGCCTGAATGAAGCATCAATGGCAGTAACTAGTACCCAGATCTGCATCATAAAAAGATACAGAAGTGTAGTATGAGTACCAAAAACAATGGGAAATCAGTACATCATTAGACGACTGAGCTAATTCACAATAAAAGTATAATAAAATGCGAGATTGTAAACTAAGGCAAGTATAAAGGAGCATAAATGGAAATAATGCTTCAATCGGTGAAAACGGTAATTGTACAAAATAAAAAGGTATCCAAAAATAAATACAAGCTAACTACACCTAACTAGGCCCGCCCCCATAAGCCCCAAAGGCTCTTACAAAAAAGAAACAACCCAATCGAGCCCCCATAAGCCCTGTGGATACAAACACATAGGAACTACCAAATATAATAACGCAACGTGAGCTAACAAGTGATGACATACCTGGAATCCCCTTCGAACCATAAATGTCGGACTTAAACTAGAACTAGAAAATACCATTATCATAATAAAGTACTGCATGTGGGTTGTGAATGTCGGACTTGAGCCAAAACTAGCAAATGAGTTTAAAGTAATAATAACCAAAGGTTATAGCTTCTCCCATGTCCAAATATTTCTAAATCCCCAACACGGACGGTTAAATCTATAAGTGAAACCGAGTTTAGTTACTAAGTCTACGCACAAGGTTCTAAAGGCCAACGATCCTTCTAACCCGAGTAAACAAGCTAATCGGGAGTCATTAAGTGACCTAAGTTTCCCTAAGGTTCAATTTTTAGTCTAAAATGATGGAATAAGGCCTCATAGGGATACAAGGGGCTAATCAAGGTATTTGACCCTAAAGGAGGGATCAGTGGGGCCCGCTACTTATCCCAAGAATCCATACCAAGGCAAACACCTACCCAAACCTAGATGAAGGACATACAATTCCATCCCAAGGCCTTAAATAAGCCAAAACTAGTCCAAAAGTATCATTATAACTATCTCAAGGGAAAATGGGGCTGAATTTTACTAAAAAGACCCTAAAACGGCTAACTTCAACCAATAAGATGCTAAACTATCACTGAGTCATAAATACCTACCCATCGCTAGTATAATACTACACTAATAGCATAATAAAGCTCAATCTATGAGGAAAGTAAAACTAGCCTACCTGGAGGCTACTCAAAGCTCGAGAAAGTCCACTACTCCGAAGCTTTTCCCTTCTAAGAAGCCTCCAAATGCTGGCATGCTAACAAAATAATAATCTATGCATTAAGATGAGAATAACGATACCCATATAGTATATAAATGCTCCGGGTCAAAATTCAAACTAAAAATCCCATATGGGGCACCCGAAATTGAAACCATCAATACATCCCTCATAGCTCAAGGATCATTCAAAATCTAAGAATTAAATAAGAAAACTAAACTAGAATTTAGACGGAATTTATGGAAATAAAGTCAAGGGAATGATCACAAACTTGCCTTTAGATCAACCCCGACACTAGATAATCGGTCCCTCAAAATAAATAAGCTCCCAAGGCCTTTAATAGAGGTTTTCTCTCAAGAAAATATCCTAAAAGACTAGGGGAATGAGCTAATAACAAAGCATCCCCATCGCCTAGGAGGCACTCAGCATCGCTAAGGCGGCATCGCCTAGGCGGCCAAGGCCTCGCTTGGGCGATGGTCTGCGAAGGAAGCCTTGGTGCCAAGGCTAGGCTCGCCAAGGCGGCCAAGGCCTATCTTGGGAAATGGCCATGCCAAGGTAGACTACTGGCCTAGGCGAACCTAGTCATACTAAGACGACATCGCCTAGGTGGATGGGTGTCGTTCAGGCGATGGCACCAGCAACAACAGACATTAACACTTGGCTACGATGCCATGTCTCCGATCGGCCTCTCGGGATTCATTTAGAGTCCCGTGAGCACAAACAAACTACTCTTCTCCACCAACTTTGGAATTTTAGACTCAATGTCGCCATCATAATTTTAATATGAGGTCATTTCAATCAAATGTGGGTTCCACACCCAAGGGTCATTTTAATAAAATTCTACCCAATAACCCAAAACGAATGTAGAAGCCTCAGGACCAAAACGAAGGGTCCCAGTAGCCTAAAATCAACATTTTGGAGCTAACAAAACTATCAGAATTGGTATCCGGGAACATTTGATCAAAGTTTAGGTCCGATATCTATTTCTTAACAGTGAAAGCTCCAAAATACAAAATTGTCTCTAATAACCAAACGAACTGCCCGGTGACCAAACTGTTGGTCCCAGCAAGTCATAAATAACTTGGTGCAGCTGTGGGAAAGCTCTAAACATCAAAAAAAAATGGAAACGCAGGAAATGACCTAGAGGTTCATTATAATATCCACTACTAAAAGGACTTTCATCCGCAAAAGTAAAGAATCAAGATGTACCTTAGGGCTCAAACAGGTAGGGATACTGGCCCCGTATATTACTCTTGATTCCTAGGTGGTTCCTCAACTAGACAGTGCCTCCATTGAACCCTAACCACTGGAATCTCTCTTAAACTCAACGTTCTAACATCCCTAGCTAATATAGCAACCAACTCATCCATAAAGGCCAACCTATCGTCCAACTGAACTAGGTCCCTATGAAGCACGTGCCACTCATCCAGAATATAACACTGCTACATAGATACATGGAAAACTGGATGGATGGCTAAAAAGTATGGGGGCAAAGCCAACTCATATGCTACCTCCCCAACTGCCCAAAGTATCTCAAACTGCCAGATATACCAAGGGATGAGCTGGCCCCTCTTCCCGAACCTCATCACGCTTTTCATGGGCGACACTCGAAGGAAAACTTGTTCACTGACTCCAAACTTCAAAGCGCAAAGCCTACGGTCAATATAACTCTTTTCTCTTCTCTTAGCTGCCCGTAGCCTATCCTGAGTCACACAAACCTTGTCCAAAGACTCACGAAGCAAGCCGGTACCACGGGGGTAAACCTCAAAAGTCTCAAACCAACCAATCAGAGATAGACAACACCTACCATACAGTGCTTCAAATTATGCCATCTCAATACTTGAATTGTAGCTATTATAAGCAAACTCCGCTAAGGCTAAATGTTTCTCCTACTGACCGCCAAAGTTCATAACACACGGTCAAAACATATCCTTTAAAACCTGAATAGTCTGCTCCAACTGTCAGTCAGTTTGAGGGTGTAGAGCGGTGCTAAGATCAACCTGAGTACCCAACTCCTCCTGAAAAGCCCTCCAGAAGCTAGAAGTGAACAATGAACCCCTATATAAAATAATGGACACTGGCACTCCATGGAGGAAAACTATTGGACATAGATGCAGGCTAACCTTTCATCACTGAAGAAAATATGAATGGGGATAAAATAAGCCGATTTAGTCAATCGATCTATGATGACCCAAATATTGTTGGAATCACTAGAAGTGCGAGGTAAAATAGACATGATGTCTGTAATCCACTCCATCTTCTACTCAAGAATAGGTAATCTCTGAAGAAAGCCACCCGAACTCTGATGCTCGGCCTTTACCTGCTTACAACACTAGCAACGAGCTACAAAGTCCACTACATCTTTATTCATACAACTCCACCAGTAGTACTGCCTCAAATCTCTACACATCTTTGTAGTCCCATAGTGGATTGAGTATCTAGAGCTATGAGTCTCTTGAAGTGTCAACTGAATCAGATCTCCAACCCTCAAAACACAAATACGATCATCGAATCTCAGAATACCCTCCGAGTCCAAGGTAGCCTTCAAGGACTCACCTCTCAGTACTTGATCACGAATGCGATAAAGTCTATTATCCTTAAACTGACGACTCCAAATCTACTCAATCAATGTAGACCTAGCCTCAACAATGGCAAGAATCCTCCTGGGGTCTAAAAAATTAAGCTAAATCATCATGTTGTCTAAGGACTGAATGTCCAAGGCCAACGGCTGCTCTGAAACTAAAATGAAGGCTAAGCTACTCATACTCACCGCCTTCCAGCTCAAGGCTTCTGTTACCATATTTACCTTGCCCGGATGGTATAAAATAGAGATATTATAGTCCTTTAATAACTCAATCCTCCTGCGCTGTCTCGAATTAAGATCCCTCTGAGTCATAATATAATGAAGACAATGATGGTCGGTAAATATCTTACAATGAACACCATACAACTAATGTCTCCAAATCTTAAGCACGAAACTACCGCCGCCAACTCCAGATCATGAGTGGGATAGTTGTGCCCATGCACCTTCAGCTGCCTTGATGTATAAGCAATAACTCAGCGCTGCTGCATTAGAACACACCCCAAACCAACACCAGAAGCATCATAATACACATTAAATCCCTTGCCCTCAACTGGAAGAGTCAATATAGGAGCTGAAGTGAGCAAGTTCTTGAGCTTCAGGAAGCTCCACTCACACTCATTAGACCTCAAAAATGGAACCTCCTTCTTAGTCAAACTTGTCATAGACACTACAATAGTAGCAAATCTCTTGACGAACCACCTGCAGTAGCTTGCTATACCAATAAAACTGTGAACTTCGGTCAGAGATGTAGGTCTGTCAAGTCTCGCCTTGACGACCAAGGCCTTGCTTGGACGATGTCCCTGCCAAGGCAGACTACTTGTCTAGGCGACCTTAGGAACCCTAAGGCGACATAGCCTAGGCGATGTTTAGGCAATGACGCTAGCAACAATAGGCATTAGCACTTTGCAAGGATGCCAAGTCTCTAATCGACCTCTTGAGATTCGTTCGGAGTCTCGTGAGCATAAACAAACTACACTACCCTGCCAAATTCAACATTCTGTACTCAATCGCACCATTGAAATTTCCATATGAGGTCATTTCGAGCAAATGTGGGTCGCACACCCAAGGGCCATTTAAAGTAAAAAATTCTACTCAATAGCTCAAAATGAGTTCGGAACCCTTTGGACCCAATTCAAGAGTCCCCCAAGACTAAAATCAATATTACGGAGCTAACAAAACTGTTAGAATTGGCAACTGGGACCATTTGACTAAAGTTTAGGTTTGATACCTATTTCTTAACAACAAAAGCTCCAAAACAAAGAATTGACTCTAAAAACCAAACGAACTATCCGGTAACCGAACTATTTGTCTCAGCAAGTCATAAATGACTTGGCACAGCTTTAGGAAAGCTCTAAATGTTGAAAAAGTAAGAAATGACCCAGAGGGTACTACATGTCCCTTATTTTATTTTGGTTCACCCCGGAAGTCCCATGTTGAATAGAAAAATGGAAGGTATTACTAGAAAACCATGTATTTTGTTGGCCATGATGGCCAATGCGATTGGAGATCAAATGGAAAAATCAACACGATGGACAATGTGGCATGCCCTATATCGTGCTGAAGAGTTCCTGAAAATTGTTTATGTGATTGGATGAGATGGCAGATATGACACATCCTCTATCATGTGTGAGGGGCAGCACGGTACGTGCAAGATTAGTCATAGTCCAAATTTTAACTAATCCTTCATGGTCTTGGCTAGACTATCTAGGAATTTTCTCACACCTATAAATATCACAAACTCATTTTTGGAGAGGATCAAACGCAGGGATAATTATTACACATTGGAGCTAGCATTATTGGGGTTGCAAATCATCTATATTTTTTCTATTAATTCATTATTAGATACTTTTTATGATTATTTACATTGGTGTGATTGCTACTAGGAACATGAGCGACTAATTTCCCTTGTTCTAGGGTTATGGTAGCCTGGGCCGGCTCTACCATAAGACCACTAAGGCAATGACTTGGGGCCCATTTTCCTAAATATGTGTTCTATATATATATATATATATATATTATTTTTTAATGAAAATCCTATGTAACATTAGATTGAAGATAAAATTTTGGGGAGAATGTAAAATAACTTTTTAACTTTTGATAAGAGTATATTGCAATAATTGAAAAATGGAATAGTTTTTATGTAACTGTAGCATTTTTTCATGTGGTACCCTTTTTCTTGCCTCATTTATATCCTAATAACAACTATGAAACCACATTTTTCTATATTTGCTTTTTTCATTCAACCTTTCACCATGTTATTCTCTTTACTCAAGCCTCATGAGAAGAATCACTCAACTCATAATCTCGAGTTGGTAGCAGTTATTTTTGACTTAATAATTCGCAGGTATTATATATATATATATATATATATATAAGGTTTATGTAGATGTGTTCATAGATCATAAGAGCCTTCAGTATGTGTTCAGCCAGAAATATCTAAATCTTCATTGAGGAGATGACTAGAGTTATTGAAGCACTATGATATGAGTGTCTTGTACCATACGGGTATAGCCAATGTTGTCTATGAGAAGTGTTTCTCATATAGAGGATGAGAAGAAAGAGTTAGTCCGTAAGGTTCACTGACTTACTAGACTGGGAGTTTAGTTGGTTGATTCAGCTGAAGGTAATGTCTTAGTTCAGAATCTTTTTTGATAACTGAGGTGAAAGAAAAGCAAGATAGTGATCCTAAATTGATTAGGTTGAAAGAAGCAGTCTAGAGTCAGAAGGTTGAGGTTTTCTCCTAAGGGGGAGATGGTGTTCTTCATTGTCAAGGTACACTATGTAGGTGTTCTTCATTGTCAAGGTACACTATGTATTCTAGATGTGGATGAATTAAGACAGCAGATGCTAATAAAAGCTCACAGTTCTCTGTATTCAATTAACCCCTAAGCCACTAACATGTACCGTGATCTATGGGAATTCTATTAGTGGAATGGCATGAAGAAGGATATCACAGAATTTATGGCTAAGTGTTCGAATTGTGAGAAGGTTAAGGTTGAGCACTAAAGACCTGGTGGTATGATTCAGGATATCGGTATTCCTACTTTGTAGTGAGAAGTGGTGAATATAGACTTTATTACAAGGTTGCCTCGTACTTACCGATAACATAAGTTTATTTGGGTTATTGTAGACTGAATGACTGAATCACCCTATCTCTTAACAGTTAACACTTTAGATTCAGTCAATGATTATGCTAGACTCTATCTTATGGAGTTGGTGAAATTGTATAAAGTCCTTTTGACAGATAGGGGTACTCAGTTTACCTCTCAATTCTGGAAGTTTTTTCAGAAGGGTCTTGGTACCCAAGTTCATATCGGTATGACTTTTTATCTGCAGATAGATGGTCAAGCAGAGTAGACTATTCATACTTTAGATGATATGTTGAGAGCATATGTAATCGATTTCAAGGGTAGTTGGGATAATTTTTTTGGCTTTGATTGAGTTTGCTTATAATAATAGCTATCACTCCAGTATTCAGATGGCCCTATTTGAAAAACTTTATGGTAAGAGGTGTATATCTCCTATTGGTTGGTTTGAGGTTGGTGAAGCTACCTTGATAGAGCCAAATTCAGTTCATGAGGCTATGGAGAAAGTTTAATTAAATAGAGAAAGGATGAAAATAGCTCAGAGTCGTAAGAAGTCCTATGCAAATATGAGAAGGAGGAAACTTGTGTTTATTATTAGTGATTAGGTTTACATGAATATTTCACCGATGAAAGGTATTAAGAGATTCGACAAGAAAGGGAAATTCAATCCCTGCTATGTTGGTTCTTATAAGATTGTGGGTCGCTTTTGCAATGTAGCCTATGAGTTAGATCTTTCCTTAGAAAAAGTTATTTGGCGGAACTAATTAGTTGAGGGGGATACTTGGGAAGCAAAGGTGGATATATTGACCAAGTACCCCCATGTTTTTGCTTTGAATATCGTTCCATCTTGAGGTAATAGTTTTCCCTTAATTAATTCTTTTCATTTCATGTCACCCAGTTATCCTCACGTCATAGCATGAATTCACGAGTTTAGTTCAGTCCATGTTTGAGTAATATACTTAGTTATCATGTCAGTATTCACATCTTATAAATTTAGTGTTGGGATAACAACTCTTTCCTCAACTTTTTAGCTTAGTTAGTTTTCATTTGGGGGTGAATGACCCCAAAGGGGAGATATTGTAACACCCCAAGAATCCAGGATAAGATTACAACTATGCTTCAAGTAAATGAAGAACCAAACTTCATGTTTTAATAGTGTTGGAAGTGATTTATACATGTATTAACGTGATTTATACATGTATTAACGCCACAAGTAACTTCTAGCTCATAGCCAAGTTAAAACCTTTCTTATTGATTGATTTCTTGCGAAGGAAATTTCTATAGTCAAATTTAAAGGAGCATAACTCCTAGATTATAAAAGGTTTTTTAAGCTCAACACCCATCAAATAAAAGGTCTTTGAGTCTTCTTTTCAACTCATCCAATTGCTCGTTAATTCGGTTTCGAAGCTAAGAGTTATGGACATTTTAGTAAAGCTTTGTCCTACAGTGAGATACAATGAACCCAGTTATGATCTTGGTAAGATTGTACGACCATACAATGTCCTCATCTGTATGAAACAGCCCAAAATACCTACAGGTTGGCAAATATACTCTCCAACCATGAAAGGATCCCACGATCTTAGTTAGATCCTACCATCATAAATGCATTCTTGGTTCACAAAGTACGTTTTCTCTTTGACTTTCAACTACGAACCAAGGTATGATCGTGGAAGTATCCCAGGAGTCATACCATGGATCGTTTGATGAAGTCTAGAGAAACCACAAACATCCACCATCCCACGATCACCACTCACGATTGTAGATGGGTCCCATGATTGTGGGATGGTTTGTCAGTCACGTTCTGCAGCTTTTTTAGTTACATTTTATGAGGGACATTCCAGTATTTTCTAAATATCCAAACACCTAAACTGCATTATTTAAGCTATACTAAGGTTAAATAGTAAACCTAAAAATCCCCAAACACCTCATTCCCTAAAACCAATCGACACATAGAGCAATTTATAGAGAAAAAGGCAATTTTCTCTTCTCCAAAGAAAGTGCTAAGGTTCCTCAATTTTAAAGCTTCAAGTCCAAGTTCTTTACTTACAGGTATGTGGTATTCCATCATTGGGTTTCCTTTCACCTATTGAGTTCCAAAGATATTTCAAATTCTCAGTTTAATTCATCCTTCAAGCTTAGGTTTTCCATAAAAAGTTTGAATTCTATTTTTTTCAGTTGCTTTGACTAAACCATGAATATATGTTTTCCTATAAATTTTAGCATCTATAAATAATCATGACTAGGAACTCTCAATATATTGATACATTGCTTATTTTGGGCTTGAGTTATGAAATTCCCTATTACATTCAGATTACAATATAGCCATGACTAGTTGCATTCTTCAGAGATGGCGGGTTATGAAAATCTGATGACCTAGGATTTCATGCATATGTTAATGAATACTCAGTCCTCCATGTTTAAATTATGTAGAGTGCTTTTTAGATAAGTGTCTATAATTTTAGTCTCAGACTTTAGTATAAATAAACCTATCAGTTATCAGTTTACATTTAGATGGGAATAGTACTTAGCATCGAGCGGACGCAGGGACCAAGGCTCACCCGTTAGTTAGACTGGGACCTTTATTAAAATCCCCTAAGTCCCAAAACTACGACACCACCATAGGTTCTAAAGGGTCATCCATCAGACCAGGCTTGACACCTTCGTTATTTTGTACATTAGTTTAAAGGATCCACGTCAGTCAGTTTACATACCCTTGGTAAGGTACATAACACCCTTCTAGTTGGGGTTATAGGTTGGACCTCTATTTGCTTAGATTGGGATATGTTGATTAATAGTATCTGCCACAGTTCAAATTCAGATATGTTCCTAATCTTATATTAAGATCATATGGTATATTATACAATTACATGTTTATTACTTGGTTATTGCATTAGTTTACATGATTCAATTCCATGTTCGGTTCACCATGTTATATTAAATAATTAGTTTAGATTAATTATTCATATCTTACATGCTCAATACATTCAAAGTACTAACCGTATAGTTTCCTTTGTGCTATACTATCTTATAATCTAGGTTCCGACATTCAGCATCCCGTTCATGGTTAGTAGGACTTCCTACCACATTGCTACCAGTGTTTTAGTGAGTCCTCATCATTCGAGGATTAGTTATCAGTATTTCATTTCATGTTATTTAAATTGCAGAAAATTAGGGTTAGTTGCGGGCTTGTTCCAGTAACTCATCTTATTTAGAGGGTTTAAGACAGTCGAAAAGATTTTATTTTCAGCTTTATGGGTTATTATTCTGATATTTTCATTTGGGCTTAGTGCCACATATATATTATTCAGATTATTAGCTTCCGCATCTGTGATTTCTAGTTATTTCAGTATTCTTAGTTTTATGCGAGGCCATAGGTTAGCTTGAGGTCACTTGTGACTTTGAGCTCTGTGTTAGGATGAGGGGGTAGTCTCGGGTCATGAAAAGCTTAATATCAGGGCATCAGGTTTAAAGTATCCTAGGGTGTTTTAAATCCGCATTAAGTATAGTCTTATTTATGGGTGGGACGAGCGCCACACTTATGAGTGAGAGGCGATGAAATATTCTAGTAAAAGTTTCACTTCTTTCATGTTCATATTGTGCTATAGAGAGTAAAATCTATAAAAACATTCTTCTAACTCATGCTCTACGCGTTTATAAAAAATGCCTCCTAGAAGAGCTAATGGAAGGAGGAAAAGAAATGGAAAGGGTAACAGGAATAGAAACCATCAAGCACCACCAGCTTCAACAGGCCCTTTGAATGAGCACGTCTTTCATGGTAAGTTTAGGGCTTCTTCCATGGTGCTAGATAAGGCCATGACCACTCAGTCTAATCAGCCGGTTATTGTCCCAGTCAATCATACTCGTACCACAATAACAGCTAGAGTCCGGGACTACACTTGGATAAATCCTTCTGATTTCTATGGCTCTAAGACTGAAGTAGATCCACATAAGTTTCTTGAAAATATCCAAAAGGTTACTGAGATCATGGGTGTCACTCCAGTTAAGAGTTCTTATTTTGTTGTGTATCTTTTGAAAAGAGTGTCTCACACTTGGTGTAAGTAGTGGAAAGATGATAGGGGTGCAGATATAGGACCAGTAGAAAGGGATGAGTTTATTGTTGCTTTTTTGGACAGGTTCTTCCCACTTGAGTTAAGGGAAGCCAAGGTTTAGGATTACATAAATTTGAAACAGGGAAACATAAGTGTGAAGGAGTACTCTATCAAGTTTACTCAACTTTCTAAGTATGCTCCGGTAATTGTTGTTGATTCCAGTGCCCATATTAGTAAGCTCGTAACAGATGTCTCTGAGTATGTGGTTAAGTAATTTAGAAATATTATGTTGGTCAAAGAGATGGACACTTCTTTATTGGTGACTCATGCCCAATAGATCAAGGAGGAAAAGATCAAGGAGAGAGAAAGTGAGAAGAAAGGGCCAGAACAGGTAGTTTTAACTTTTTCTAGCAGCGGTAAGATTATGGTAATCATGCTCAATTCCGTCAGAAATCTTCAGCTTTAACCCCATCTTATAGTAGTGCTCCAGTACCCAAGTTTAGGTAGGATAATTAGGATAGAGCCATAGGCTCTAAGTCCCAAGGCAGTGTTACTAGTGTTTGTACTCACCTGGCGTGCAAGAATTGTGGAAAGAACCACCAAGGTGAGTGTATGACCTGCAACTGTAATTGTTTTGGGTGTGGTAAGCCAGGTCATAGATTGAGGGAGTGTCCAATGGCTTCACCAAAAATTAAAATAACTCTTCAGTAGCTCCAACAAGTCACACGACTCAGCATGGTGCCTCATCTAGTGCAGCTGGCGAACAATTTCAGAACAGGTTTTATGCTCTTTAAACTAGACAAGATCAGGAAGGTTTTCCTAATGTAGTCACTAGTACATTACAGATCTTTCATATTCATGTCTATACATTGTTAGATCTTGGAGCCACACTTTCTTCCGCAACTACCTATATAGTAGTAGACTTTGGTGTCAGTCCCAAAATCCAATTGGAACCTTTCTCAGTCCCTAATTTAGTCGGTGATCAGTCATAGCTAGATGGGTATACAAAAATTGCACAGTCACAGTTTCTCAAAAAGACACTTCAGTTGACCTTGTAGAGTTAGACATGATAGATTTTGATGTCATTCTTGGCATAGATTGGCTACACACTTGCTATGCCTCAATTGATTGCAGAAACAGAGTAGTCCAGTTTTAGTTTCCAAATGAGATAGTTATAGAGTTGAAAGGTAGTACCTTAGTGCCTATAGGTCGGTTTGCCTTTTACCTTAAGGCTAGAAAAATGATTTTCAAAGGGTGCATCTATCATCTTGTTCAGGTTAAGGATTAAAAATACAAAACCCCAACTCTTCAGTCAGTTTTTGTAGTTAATGACTTTCCAGAAGTATTCCTAAAATAGTGCCTGGGTTCCTCCAGAGCAAGAAATTAACTTCTGAATAAATCTCCTTCCAGATACCCAGCCTATTTCAATTCCACCATGTATAATGGCTCTAGCTTAGCTTAAGAAATTAAATGAGTAGTTGTAATATATCCTAAACAAGGGTTTCATCAGGCCCAACATCTCTCCATGGGGTGCTCCAGTTCTTTTTATGAGTAAGAATGACGGTTCTCTAAGAATGTACATCGACTACCATCATATGAAAAAGTCACAATCAAGAATAAGTATCTCATTCCCAGGATTGATGACTTGTTTGACCAACTTTAGGATGCCAAATGCTTTTATAAGATAGACCTGAGATTTTACTATCATCAAATCAGAGTTAAAGAATGAGACATTCTAAAGACAACTTTTAGAACACGGTATGACGCTTCAAATTTGTTGTTATGTCTTTTTAACTAACGAATTCTCCTTCATCTTTTATGGACTTGATGAACAGGTTGTTCAAGTAGTACTTGGACATGTTCGCTATTGTCTTTATTGATGACATCTTTGTTTATTCTTAATGTGAGGATGAGCATGCAAACCATTTGAGGGTTGTCTTGGAGACACTTAAACAACGCCAGTTATTCTCTAAGTTCAGCAAGTATGAATTCTAGATAAAATTAGTAGCATTCCTTGGTCGTATCATTTTTGGTGAGGGCATTCAGGTTGTTCCTCAAAAGATCAAAGTAGTTATGAATTAGCCTAGACCCATCTCTCCATTAGATATCAGGAGTTTCTTGGGTTTACTTAATTTTTTCACTTATGTTAAGATTGACTCAAAAGAAAGTCACGTTTTAGTGGTCTGATTCTCGCGAGAAAAATTTTTAGGAGTTAAAGACTCAACTCACATTTGCCCTAGTTTTGGCTCTACTAAAGGGTTCAGATGGATTTGTGGTTTATTATGATACTTCCATAGTTGTACTTGGTTATGTGTTGATATAGCATGGCTAGGTTATAATATATGCCTCTAGACAGCTCCAGCCTCATGAGAAGAATTACCCGACTCATGATCTCGAGTTGGCAGCACTGGTTTTTGCCTTAATGATTTGGAGGCATTATCTTTATGGGGTTCATATAGATGTGTTCATAGATCATAAGATCCTTCAATATGTGTTCAGCCAGAAAGATTTAAATCTTTATTAGACGAGATGACTAGAGTTGTTGAAGGACTATTATAAGAGTGTCTTGTACAATTCGGGTAAAGCCAAGTTATGGTTGATACTCATAGTAGGTTTTCTATGGAAAGTGTTGCTCATATAGAGGATGAGAAGAAAGAGTTAGTCCTCAAGGTTCACTGGCTTTCTAGACTGGAGTTTAGCTGGTTGGTTTAGTCGAAGGTAATATCTTATTTTGGAATAGTTTAAAATCTTTATTGATAGCTGAGGTGAAAGAAAAGCAAGATAGTGATCCTAATTTGCTTAGGTTGAAGAAGCCATCTAGATTCAGAAGGTTGAGGTTTTCTCCCAAGGGGGAGATGACATTCTTGATTGTTAGGGTAGACTATATGTTCTAGATATGGATGACTTGAGACAGTGGATGCTAACAGAAGCTCATGGTTCTCGATATTCAATTCACCCTGGACCCACTAAGATGTACCGTGATATATGGGAATTTTATTGGTGGAATGGAATAAAGAAGGATATTGCAGAATTTATGGCTAAATGTCCAAATTACTAGCAGGTTAAGGTTGAGCACCAGAGACCTAGTGGTATGATTTAGGATATTAGTATTCCTACTTGGAAGCCAAAAGTTATGAATATGGACTTTATTAAAAGGTTGCCTCGTACTCGCCGACAACATGATTCTATTTGGGTTATTGTAGACCGAATGACTAAGTTAGCCCATTTCTGAATATTTAACACTTTAAATTCAGCTGAGGATTATGCTAGACTCTATCTTATGAAGTTGGTTAAATTACATGGAGTCCCTTTGACTATCATTTCAGATAGGGTTACTCAATATACCTTTCAGTTTGGGAAGTTTTTTCAGTAGGGTCTTGGTACCTAAGTTCATCTCAGTGTGGATTTTCATCTACAGATAGATGGTCAGGAAGAGTGTACCATTCATAATTTAGAGTATATAATGAGAGCGTGTGTGATCAATTTCAAAGGTAGTTGGGATAATTTTTACCTTTGATTGAGTTTGCTTGTAATAATAGCTATCACTCCAGAATTTAGATGGCCCTATTTGAAGAACTTTATGGTAGGAGGAGTAGATCTCTTATTGGTTGGTTTGAGGTTGGTGAATCTACTTTTATAGGTCCAAATTCTATTCATGTGGCTATGGACAAAGTTCAGCTAATTAGAGAAAGGCTGAAAACAGCTCAGAGTCATCAAAAGTCCTAGGCATATGTTAGGAGGAGGGAACTAGAGTTTTCTATTGGTGATTTGGTTTACTTGAAAGTTTCACCCATGAAAATTATGAAGGGATTCGGCAAGAATGGGAAATTCAGTCCCCGCTATGTTGGTCCTTATTAGATTATGGGTTGCTTTGGCAATATAGCATATGAGTTAGATCTGCCTGTAGACTTAGCATTAGTGCATCTAGTTTTTCATGTGTCTTTGATAAAGAAATGCATTGGTGATCTTGCATTAGTTGTTCCTTTAGACAGTGTGGGTGTTAAAGATAGTCTCTCTTACGAGGAGGTCCCAGTTTAGATCCTTGACCGCCAGGTTTGTAAGTTGAGGAATATGGAAGTTGGTTCAGTAAAAGTTCTTTGGTTGAACCAGTTAGTTAAGGGAGCTTCTTGGGAAGCAGAGGAAGATATAATGACCAATTACCCATATCATTTTACTTCAAATTCGATTCCAGCTTAAGGTAATAATTTCCCCTTAATTAATTCTTTTCGTTTCCTGTCAACCAGTTATCCTCATGTCATAGCATTAATTCATAAGTTCAGTTCAGTCTATATTTTAGTTACAGACTCAGTTATCATGTTAGTATTCAGATCTTATAAATTCAGTGTTGGGATTGCAACTCTTTCCCTAACTTTTTAGCTTAGTTAGTTTTCATTCAGGGAAGAATGACCCCAAGGAGGAGATATTGTAACACCCTGAAAAACCAAACTAAGATTAGAACCATGCTTCAAGTACATGTAGAAGCAAACTTCATATTTTGGTAGTGTGTGAAGAGATTTAGACATGTATTAAGGCCACAAGATTGAAACCTTTCTTATCGATCGATTTCTTGTAAAGGATCTTTCTACAGAACTTCAAAGGAGCATAACTCCTAGATTCATAAGTTTTTTTGATCTCAAGGAACACCAAATGAAAGGTCTTTGAGTCTTCTTTCCAACTCACCCAATTGCTCGTTAATCCAGTTTCGGAGCTAAAAGTTATGGACATTTTAGTGAAGCTCTGTTCTGCAGTGAGATACCACAAACCCAGTTATGATCTTGGTAAGGTTGTAGGACCGTACAATGTCCTCATCTATATGAAACAGCCCCAAACACCTACAGGTTGGCAAATATACCCCCCAACCACAAAAGAATCCCACGATCTTGGTTAGATCCCACGATCTTAGGTATGATCTTTGTTCACAAAGTACGTTTTGACTTGGACTTTCAACAATGGACCTACGTATGATATTGGGAGGGTCCCATGAGTTTTACCATGGCTCATCTGATGAATTCCAGAAAATCCCTAAGCCATCCACCATCCCACAAGAACCACCCATAATCGTAGGTGGGTACCACGATCGTGAGATGGTTTATGGGCATTCCAGTCTTTTCCTAATATCTAATCCCTTAAACTAAGTCATTTAAGCTATCCTAAGGTTAAATAATAATCCTAAAATTCCCCAAATCCCTCATTCCCCAAAATTAATCGACACCTAGAGAAATTTATACAGAAAAGGCGACTTTCTCTTCTCTAAAGAAAGAGCAAGGGTTCCTCAATTTTCAAGATTCAAGTCCAAGTTCTTTACTTCCAGGTATTTGGGATTTTATTGGGTTTCCTTTCACCCATTGAGTCCTAAAGCTATTTCAAATTCTCAGTTTAATTCATCTTTCAAGCTTAGGGTTTCCATGAAAAGTGTGAATTCCATTATCTTTTAGTTTTCTGCTTTGACTAAACCATAAATATATGTTTTCCCATAAATTTCAGCATGTTTACATACTCACGACTATGAACTCTCAATATATTGATAAATTCCTTATTTTTGGTTTGAGTTATCAAATTCCTTATTAAGTTTAGATTATAGTATTATCATGACTAGTCGCATTTTTCAGAGATGGAGGGTTATGAACACCCGATGACCTAGGATTTCATGCATATTTTAATGAATATTCAGTCGTGTATGTTGACATGATGTAGAATTCCTTTCAAATAAAGTGTCTATATTTTCAGTCTCAAACTTTAGTATAAATGAGCCTATCAGTTTACATTCAGATGGAAGTAGTACTTAGCACTGAGCGGATGTAGGGATGAACGCTCACTCATCAGTTAGGATGGGACCTTTAGTAAAAGTCCCTAAGTCCTAGCACTATGGTGCCATCGTAGGTTCTAAAAGGTCACCAGTTATACCAAGCCTGACACCTTAGACCTTTAGGACATTAATTTAGTGGATTTACGTCATTTAGTGTTTGACCAGAGCACCCTTCCAGTTGGGGTTGCAGGTTGGACCCTGGTTAGCTCGGATTAGGGTATGTCAGTTATTAGTATCTCCTACAGTTCAGATTCAGATATGTGCCTAACCTTGTATTAAGATCATTTGGTATATTATAAAATTACATGTTTATTATTTGGTTATTGCATCCGTTTACATGCCTCAGCTCCATGTTTAGTTCACCATGTTATATTTATCATATTCTGTTTATATTAATTACACATTTCTCACATGCTCAGTGCATTCAAAGTATTGACTGCATACTTTCTTTTGTGCTATATTATCTTAAAATATAGGTTTCGATGTTCAGCATCCTTCTTGTGGTTAGTAGGATTTCCTACCACTTCAGCAGTAGTGTTTTGGTGAGTCCTCATCATTTGAGGACTAGTTATCAATATTTCATTTCATGTTATTCTAGTTTTAGATTTTTAGGGTTAGTTGGGGGCTTGTCCCAGCAACTCATCTTATTTAGAGGCTTTCAGACAGTTGAAAAGATTATTTTTTCAGCTTTATGGGTTTTTATTCAGATATTCTCATTTTTGCTTAGTGCCACATATATATTATTCAAATTGTTAGCTTCCACATCTATGATTTCCAATTATATTAGTATTCTTAGTATTATACCAAACCATGGGTTAGCTTGTGGTCACTTGTGACTCTAAGCACCACATTACGACTAGGGGGTGGTTTCAGGTCATGCTATTGGGTCACCTCCTCTTTTATGGGATCAGTTTGCTCGAGGGTTTCTAGAGGAGTTTGAATGAAGATATGAGGGTCCTGAATGCTAGAGGCCTCATGGCCTTGATGAAGATAGTGATATGTATGGTAGAGTCCAGGTTCCTTGTGTGTATTCTCAGAGAGGGTTAGGGCATGGTGGCCGATCACGTCCAGTTCAATGGACTCTTACTTCTTCAATTTTCTTCACATATGGAGATCTCGATTACTATAGAAGGGATTGCACACAACATAGATAGAGAGATGTTTTCCCAGTTACTTTGGGAGATGAGGGTCTTAGTATCATGTTTCACAGGACAGACTCAAGGCAAGAGCTTCTGGTACAGTAGCCACAGGTATAGTTTTGGTATGCCTTTGATTTATCTTGATAGTGTTTGATTGTGGGAATACATTCTCCTATGTATTTATTTATTGACATTGAGTCTTTATATGATTTGATGAGTTCTACTGGGTCTATTGATATTGCTACCTCATAGATGTTTCCTTAGTGGTGGATCGGGTGTGCCGATTCTATGTTGTGACTCACGTAGAGTATATCGTCGGATTAGGTTTGGTTTCTTTAAGTATTGTGAATTTTTGTATATTTTGGATATGATCTTTTTGATGGTTGTGTTGTGAAATAGTGGTCGATCAATTATAAGTTTTGGGTATATTCAGATTGTAGAATGAATTAGACTTAT
The DNA here is from genome assembly GCA_031232105.1 of Capsicum rhomboideum. Taxonomy (NCBI): domain Eukaryota; kingdom Viridiplantae; phylum Streptophyta; class Magnoliopsida; order Solanales; family Solanaceae; genus Capsicum; species Capsicum rhomboideum. The sequence continues at coordinate 16,662,359 of CP124712.1, forward strand.
AGTGTTACAAATTTGAAAGGATTGCAAGTAAAGGTTTCTAGTTGGATAAGGGAAATTTTTTAGGCGTTTAGGCCTTGCGACTTACTATATCCTTAGTCATTAGCTTTGCTCGCATGAAAAGACTTAAGGGTATTGAAACACTCCTTTGTTAGACTTGAAGGATTTCAGCTAATAAAGAATTCTTGCTTTGATAAGGAAAGAGTTTTAAATGGAAAGTAAAATTACTTGTAGCATTATTAGAGTATGAGTTATTATTCCATGACTTGTGTTAAAGAATACTGAATGGGAAGTGATTCAAGAAAAAGATAAGGAACTAGTACATAAGGAATTTTGATATATTCAGAATTAGGTATGGGTTTGAGTTAGAAAATTCAAAATCCTAATAGTGTGGTTCATCAGTTGCTTATACAGAGTCTAGCGGTGATTTTTTCCCGAGATCTAATTTGTGATTCTAGCATCCGATAGTGAGATATAGTGATTGTTACACTTTTTCTATGGGTTGATTTTCCCTAATATGAAGGTTCGCTTATGCGTGTATGATTGGAAATGCATTACGTTCTACCGGATTATTGAGGACTTCATGTTGGTTGATATCCTTTGGGTTTTTTTGAATAAGTTACCTGGGATTTGGGTACTATTTAAATGTTCATATCTGTGGTATATAGAGTTTTATGATGATTCTCAATTGCCTCAAAGGGTTGAGCATACGTATATGATTATTTGAGTAGTGATCGAAGCATCCTAAGGGTGGATTTTGAGGTGTTGTGAGGCCTTAATATTGATTTCAGGCCTAGTTGATTTTGTTTGAGGTTATTGTGTTGTCTAATTCGGTAGATATGGTATCGGCCTTGAGTAGGTTGATTTAGTAATTTAGTGAGTGGCTATGTGGTTTCATGGGTTCCTTGGCATTTTATAGGTCCGAGGATGATTTTGGTTTTATGGTGCAGTCTGTGATTTCTGGTGCCTTTGGCAGATTTAGATTAGTGGGTATGTTAAGAATTTCTAGCGTGATCAACTCAGTTTTTGGGTAAAGAGGATGTTCAAAAGAAAGGAACTCAACTTCATTGAAAAGTTTGTCCCTAGATAATAGTGTTGTGACCTTGTGAGTCATTGTGTGAAAGATCTCTAGTTTTAAAGTGTTCTATAGTTGTTAATTCTGCTTGTGAGTACTTGCATGAGGTGTACGAGGATATTTTCTATTCTTTGTCTGTTTTGTCACTTTCTTACTTGTACGTTCGAGGATGAACTTGAATCTTAGTGGTGAATAATGTAAAAACCCTCGTAGTGATTTTTAGTTTTTTTCTGTGTTTTGGCCATTTTTCCCTTCTCCGTTGTTGCTTTATATCATATATGATTTGCGGAGCTGGTTTGCACCATCCCCAAAGCATTCGGGACTGTTTTGAGTGAGTTTGAGGTCCTTAAAGGCTTTAAAGGTGGATAGTTTGACTTTGGTCAATATTTTTTATCCCAGCATTAGATGGTGATTTGGACAGCTCAATTAGATCCGGAATTTTGATTTTGGGTTAGTAGAATAGTTAGTTCGGGCCTTGAGCCTTTATATTGCATTTTGACCTCTTAAACGGAAATTAGTTAAAATATCCTAAAAGGGGGTGCCCAGGTTAATTTGATGTAAATGACCTCTTTTCATAAATCTGATGATTCCATTGGGTCCTAAACATACTTTATGATCAATTTGCACTATTGGTTCATGTTTATAGGCTTCTGGATGAGCTCCCAGGGTCAAAACCAAGTTTTGAAAATTGTTGGTTTTCTGGTGCGGAGGTTCTTCTTCACGAATGCGATGGGCACACTGCGAACGCAAAGAAGGACCAATTTTTTTGACTGGTCAACATGAAAATTTGTTCTTGAAGAACGCAGTAGGGGTTCCACAAATGAGAAGAACAAAATTTTCACCTGGTCAGTGCTTAAATTATCAGATCGCAAAGTTTTAGTATTTGGGGAGCTAGGAAGCTCCATTTTTAGGCAATTCTCAATGCATTTTTCTCATATGATCATTGGTTATGTGATTATACTTCCTATTTCTCATTTTCCCGGAATATCCACTATGTTTTTCATGATTTCTATCCAAAGTTGAGATTCACAGACCCCATTCCACCATTATCAAAGCTTCCAAGCTCGTTTATGAGAGTTTTAAAGTGAGTTTTTAAGATTGGAACTTTTGGTGAGCTTCTAAATTAGTATATCATTATTTGCCATTGACTAATTTATGTTTTCATCATCAAATCTTTAATTTTAAACTTTATTTTGGGGGTTTTACCTGTTAAAGTATAAAATAAGTTTTTCTTCTATTTCAATTTGTTTGAGGTTGGGTTTTAAGATTTAGACTCCTTTTGATATGAGCAACATGATTCTTAAATAAAATCTTGATTTTACCCTTGTATTTTTTGACCCAATTTTTGAATTGTCAGACCCGGAACCAAAATATATTGATATTAGTATTAATGGAGTCCTTTGATATGTAGCTGTCATATTTGATTAGATTGAATGTATATGGTGATGATTCGATGGACTAGAGTTTCCAGTTGATGTTGTGGACTGTGTCTGGCTTTCCAGATCTTCTTTAAAGGTAAGTTGAGATGTATCTTGTCTTTTTCTGAACAGTTTATGTGTTGTATGCTTGTTTGCTTGTCTATTGTGAATCGCTTGAGGTTTGGTGGTCCTGCTTAGTTAAAATGGCGAGCATCTCTGCTGGTACCGGAGTCTTTTGATGAATTGTAGTTATATAATTGGTTACCTTAGTTAGTTTACTACTTGAGGATATGCTTAGAATAGGTTGTAGATAGTTGACTTATTGACCTGGAATAATTGATAGTAGATACCTATTTTAGAGCTGGAATCGTGTTTAGTTGACTTTCTTATGATGATCGGGGCTTAGTGACCTTTTATGGGATAATTATTTTTACTATTTATATTTGATGGAATGATTGAGGTTTAGAAAATACTTAGAGTATAAATAGACTTGTAATAGCTGATGAGATTATCGGGGTTAAGTATCTCTTATTAGAGCATGTTGTTAATTAGCATAGTTTTTCCTTTTCATAATTTAGTCTAATCATGTCATCTTTCGAAAGATAGACCTATTGTAAAGAACAAGCTAGGTTTGGATAAGCTTCGCGATATATTGTTAGTTGGATTGTTGCTAATTTCATGTTATTCGTGTGGGGGCTTATATGGATAAAATTATTGACTTGAGAGATTATTTATTATTGTGTCTCCCTAGTGGGGGCTTGACCTGATATTATTGGCCATGTTTATGCATTAAGTTGCCTTATTTATTATTAGCCATGATATTATTGATGTCTTACATGGCTATTTACTCTAGTGGTGCCGTGCGAGGTCTTATATCATGAATTATTTTCATATTGAGTTGATTCTGAGCTCATGTACACCAGCATTGAATTGATTTTTATCTTCATACTGATTGGTTGTGAGCATTACATCCTCATTTCATTCATACATATTCATGAGATTTGGTACCACTGAGAAATTCTCACTAATTTTGAAAGAAAATGAGACACTTAATAAAACCCTTGGTCATGATCATTAGCCGGCCAGGTTGATTGAGATATGAGATATGAGATTGAGATTGTAAAATTATTTGGTCCTATCTAACGAGGAGGCTTGGAAGGCATATCTGATACTTTATATTGAGATTATGCAAGTATATGGGTTGTGAATCCCCCATGGGCCCTGTCCGAAGCGCTGAGGCTTGGAAGGTGTATATGAAACATCCCACCATCATTACTACATTGCATTGCATCACTGGCATTACATTGTATTTCTTGGTATGTTTTGATACTGTGTTTGAGTATTTACTTTTGTATTGAATTACCTTAGTTGAACCTTGTTTGTGATATTATGTATTTTGCATTCATTTCACTACATTACCTCATATTATAACACCGTTTGGTTGATTTGGAAGTTGAGATATTTATGAGACATGGGATATGGCTATGACTTAATCAGTGAGACATGTAGTGTCGCACCTATTGCTAGTATGATATACAAATAATTATACACTCTCACTACTTTATCCCATATTATTAGTTGAACATGATAATTGAGCCTAATAAACTGTGTTAGTGAGTCTCCCAAATGAGAGACTTCTTTTAGTTATTGATCATTAAATGACTAGCGTTGACTTACCAGGATTATTTTTCCTACCTTGTATATTGATATTTCTATGATTATTGTGTTGAGATACCCTGTTAGGATAAAGTGGTTATTTATCAATTTTAGATTGATAGGAAACCCTGGGTAGTTGGGGTGGTGGTCCTCACCATCACTTTGGATTAGGGTCGGTTGTCAACGATTCTTACTGAGTACACGTGTTTCGTACTCACTCTTGCTTTTCTTTCCTTTTCCTTTTCTCTTGCTACCCATTCATGTATTAGTTTGAGTGGCAGCTAGTAGATTATGTTTGTCACAACTCGATTTCTCAGGTCATGATGGCGCCTACTCCATCCCACCAGTAGGCAAGCCAAGCCATAGTCCAGAACGACGAGTAACAGGCTAACGGGTGGAAAACAAGGAAAGATAGGAATAAATCAACACCAACAACAAAGACATAAGCGGAAACGTAGAAGCAGGCATATATAATATACCATACAGGGGGAAGGAAGAGGAAGAAATATACAAAATATCCCATCCAAGACCTGGTAAGGACGGTACTAGAGTCACTACTAACAAAAAGAAAAGTACTAGAAAGTATCCAAAAATATACATAATATATATACAGTAGTCTCGAAGGCAAAAGACTATACTGGAACAGATGGAGGGGGATCAGCCTTGGACTCCAGAAAGCTAACCCTGCTCTAGATCAGTACTGGGTCAGAGAATCACATCTATGTTGGTGGCTCATACTCGTGTATGCATCAGGGAAAAGATGCAGAAGTGCAGTATGAGTACCAAAGCAACGGGTACTCAGTAGGCTTCATCAGCCGATTGAGCTCAAATATAGTAAAAGAACAACTAAAATATGAGAGTATAAGCTAAGTCAGCAGTAATAGGGGTGGAAAAGTAAATAGCAACAGAACTATGCAATTGCAATAAAGGAAATAAATAGAGGCAATACAGGAAATATATAGCCCAACGGTAAGAAATACAGCTAACTATAACCTAACTGGCCCCCATAATCTCAGAAGGCACACACAAGAAAATAATTAACCCTACCGAGCCCCCATAAGCCGGTGGGTGCACACAAGAAACAACTAACGTAAAAGCATAAGCAACCTATAACCGAACTGATCTCATGTAAACACCTGATCACAAAGCCATAATAAGCCCTCCAGATGTGCACCGGGCGTGAACCGACACTAATGGATAATAACGAGAGGCCAGATGCCGAGGAAATATGTCGGATTCGAACCAAAAATAGTGGGTAATAATGAGAGGCCACACAACTCATGTACAATAGACATCAGCACCACTGTCAATACTCCCAGAACAACCGTAATCAACACCAGTACACCCCGATTGTATCATAATTAGATGTCAGACTCGAACCGAAACTCATAGTAACCTTAACATAACCAGAATCCAGTGAACCCATAAGTAACCAAACTTAACTGTAAAACTGAAACCCAAACCATACCGTAACAGATGTCAAAACTGTGTCAGAACTCATAATAAATAACAGAAATAAAGTATAAACTGGTCCCAGACCGGAATTGAAATACATTTATATAAATGTACGTAGAGCTGGCTATAAGGAAGAAATCCAAGGTTTCTAAGCTTAGTATCACACCCTAAGCTCATAAATACTACACCATACTAAGGGATAACTGGCCCAAAATTTACCACCTGCCCAAAACTAGCATAATAGAACAATAATATTATATATAAGCTCAATCTAAAGATAGGGTAAGCCTAGCCTACTTGGAATCCAAGGCTACGCTCACGAATACAACGCCAAAGTTAAAAGACACTCCGTGAAGTCTCCGAATAGTGTCCCACTAGGACCTGAGCTTGAATAACTTGATGTAGATAATTTTACTTTCGGGGGTCGAATATAACATTAAAACATTTTTTTTCTACTAACTTCTCCTTCATCGTGCATAGTATAATATATATGTATATGAAGAGATCATGGACAAATGTTGTTAATGCACAAGTTATCAAGTTAAAAGCTCTTAAATAATCTTTATGCAGAGGATGAAAAATATGAGGGTAAGAGTTATATATGTACAGTATAATATAATGCTATGAAGCTTGATGTAAAATGTTTAAAAATGAGGTTTGCTGATTTTGAATACAATTCTATAAAATGGCAAGGGCTTGGCTAATGAGTACCTTAATATCAAAAGTCACTAAATTAATAAATATATAATTGCTAAGTGGTGGTTATTTAGTGACATCTATACTAGAATTAATTGTTTGTACTATCTCTCCTCTTCCATGTGGAAGTGGAGGTGTCATTAACATGTGTTACTTACCCCATTATCTAAGTATTCACGTATTGCATAGGTTCTTGAAAAAATAAATATGACTTTTTGAATATGTCATAATTAATAGAAAATTATTTCGAATAAAACCTCTATTATATAATAGTAATATTTTAACATATTTAGATTAATTATCTCCGCTTAAAATATTAATAAATTATAAAACTATTATAAAATAATATAAATATATCGTAACAAAGAACTTTTATAAATATCTAAAAAAAATTATAAAGCTAATGAAATATATTTTTTATCAAATTCTAATTTAATTTAAATATATCATAACACGCTCGAAATTAATAAAATTCTCAAACGAATTGCCCAGAAAACAAACTGTCAGTCCCAGAAAAGCTCTAAATGCCAAAAATGCATGAAAATGAGGGAAATGATCGGGAGGGCCATTACAACATCCACTACAAAAAGGACTTTCATCCGGGAAAGTAAAGGATAAGGAAGCACCTTAAGACTCGAACAGGTAGGGATACTTGGTCCGCATATCATGCTCAGACACATGCTCCTCTACAAATACCAACCTTTCATCCAACTGAACCAAGTCCCACCGAAGCATGTCAGACTCATCTAGGATACACTACAGCAGCATAGATACATGAAACACCGAGTGGATGGTTGAAAAGGCAGGAGGCAATGACAACTCATATGCTACCTCCCCAACTGTACATAGGATCTTGAATGGCCCAATATATCAGGGGTTGAGCTGCCCCTCCTCTCGACCCTCATCACACCTTTCATGGGTGATATTCATAGAAATACCCTGTCACCAATTCTGAACCTCAGACTGTCTACGGTCAGCATAACTCTTTTGCCTACTCTAAGCTATCTACAACCTATCCTAAATCACCCGGACTTTGTCTAATGACTTACGAAGTAAATCTGTACCACGAGGCCCAACCTCAGAAGTCTCGAACCAACCAACAAGAGATCGACATCGCCTACCATACAGTGCCTCGAATGGAGCCATCTGAATACTCGAATGAAAGTTGTTATTATATGTAAACTCTGCCAAAGATAAAAACTTGTCCCACTGACCCCTAAAATCCTACACACAAGTGTGGAGCATATCATCCAAACCCTGAATAGTCCGCTCCGAATGCCCATCAGTCTGGGAGTGAAAGGTAGTGCTAAGGTCAACCTGGTACCCAACTCCTCCTAAAATATCCTCAAGAGGGTAGAAGTAAACACAGAGCCTCGGGCTGAATTGATAGATACATGTACCCCATATAGGCAAACTACCTCTCGAATATAGACACGGGCTAACCTCTCAGCACTATAGGAGATCTAATAGGGATGAAGTAAGCAACCTTCATCAATCGATCCACGATGACCCAAATGCTATCACAACCATGAGAAGTGCGAGGCAAACCACCTACAAAATCTGTAGTAACTCTCTCCCATTTCCACTCGAGAATGGGTAGCTGCTGAAGCAATCCACCAGGCCTCTGCTGCTCCGCCTTTACCTACTGATAATAAAGGCATCAAGCCATAAACTCCACTATATCTCTCCGCATACCACTCCACCAGTAATGCTGCCTCAGATTTTTATACATATTAGCAGTCCCGGGGTGAATAGAATACTTGGATCTATGAGTCTTACGGATAATTAATTGGATCAAATCTCTGATCTTCAAAACACAAATATGGCCATCAACTCTAAGAACACCCTCAGAATCTAAGGTAGCCCTCCTGGACTCACCTCTTAGCACCTTCCCTCGAATGATACGAAGACTGCTATCCTTAAACTGGCGACCTCGAATCTGATCTAACAAGATAGATCTAGCCTCAACACTAGCAATAATCTTTATGGGGTCAGAAATATCAGGATGAACCATCAAGTTAGCAAAGAAATGGATAACAACAGCTTCAAAATTGAAATAAAGGCCAAAATACTCATATTCACTACCTTTCGGCTCAAGGCATCCGCTACTACATTCACCTTGCCCGGATGTTATAGAATAGAGATATTATGGTCCTTCAGTAACTCAATCCATCTATGCTGCCTCGAGTTAAGCTCCCTCTAGGTCATAATATATTAAAGGCTAAGGTGGTTAGTGAAGATCTTACAGCGAACACCATACAAGTAATGCCTCCAAATCTTAAGCACAAACACTACCGCTGCCTACTACAAATCATGAGTGGAGTAGTTGCGCTCATGCACCTTCAGCTACCGTGATGTATATATAGTAACACGGCCCCACTACATCAGAACATGCCCTAAACCAACACCAGAAGCATCACAGTAGACGGTAAACCCCTCGCCCTCAACTAGAAGTGTCAGAACAGGAGCTAAAGTGAGCAAGTCCTTGAGCTTCAGAAAGTTTGCCTCACTACTTACAGACTACTGAAATGGAATGTCCTTCCTGGTCAATCTAGTCATAGGGATTGCAATAGAATAAAAACTCTCAACAAAATGCCTGTAGTAGCCTACCAACCCAATAAAACTGCGAAGCTCAGTAGGCGATGTAGGCCTAGCCCAACCATGAATAACCTCCATATTCTTTGGGTTTACTATAATACCATTCTTGGACACCTCATGTCCTAAGAAATCTATATACTCAAGCCAGAACTCGTACTTTGAGAATTGGCATAAAGCCTATGATCTCTCAAAGTATAGAGCACATTCCTCAAATACTGATCATGCTCCTCCCTACTCCTCGAATACACCAGAATGTCATAAATGAAGGCTATCACAAAAGAATCCAAATATGGCCTGAAAACTTAGTTCATCATATCTATAAAAGCTGATGGGGCATTAGTCAACCCAAAAGACATCACTAGGAACTCATAATGACCGCAACGAGTCTTAAAGGTTGTCTTAGGGATTTCCTCCACCCAGACCCTCTACTGATGGTAACCAGAGCTCAAATCAATCTTAGAAAATATGGTTGCATGCTACAGCTGGTCAAATAGGTCATCGATACGAGGCATAGGATACTTATTCTTCACGGTCACCTTATTCAACTACCTGTAGTGAATACACATACGCAGAGAGCTATCATTTTTCTTTAGAAATAGAATTGGAGCACTCTAATGCGACACACTCGATTTGATAAACCCTGAAGATCTTAAAGCTTACTATTTAGCTCCTTCAACTCAGTAAGATCCATACTATAAGGAACCATAGAAATAGGTCGGGTGCCCGGCTCGAGGTCAATAGCAAACTCTATGTCTCACTTAGGAGGAAAGGCAAGTAGGTCGTTAGGAAAAACAATAGGAAACTCATGAACAACAAAAACAGTGTAAAGCAAAGGACTCTCAGCACTAACTTCTCTAACATAAGCAAGAAATGACTCACAACCCCTCGATATCAATCTACTAGCCCGAATATAAGAAATAATCCCCATCGGTGTACGACTAAAAGAACCCTTCCACATAATCGGGGGTATGCTAGGCATGGCTAAGGTAATTGTCTTGGCGAAGCAATCCAAGACCGCATGATAGGGAGACAACCAGTTCATGCCCAGAATCAAATCAAAATCCACCATATCTAACCTAATTAGATCAACCCCAGTATTAAATTTCTGAACAGTCAGTATACATGATCAACATACCCAATCTACTACTAAGGAATTATCCATATGGTTGTTACAAGCAATGGCATAGATAAAGAATCCTAACATAAACCCAACCGCGATGCATAATAAGAAAAAACATATGAAAATATTGAACTGGGATCAAACAAAGTAGAAGCTAGCTGATGGCAATGAAAATCGTACCTATGATCATAACATCCGAAGCCTCAGCCCCCTACCTACCCTATACAACATACAAATGGCCCTGTCTACTACCGAACTGGGTGCCTACCTGACCACCTATCCTATCTCCTTGAGGACCACCTCTTGAACCTTGGGGACCACCTCTGCGACCCTGAGCATCACCCTTAACTGGCGGCGGCACTGATCTGAGCGACTGTGCAGTCTGAACTGAAGGCTCAATCATCGTACGCCAGGGACATTTACGGGCGTAGTGACAAACAACCCCATAGTTATAACATGCCTCAGGCACCCTGCTCTGTCTAGAAGGTTCGGCTGATTAGGAATGACTGTCTTGACTCAACGACCCCAACTGAGCATCCCCCTGAGTTTGATTACTACTCTGACCACTGGAACTTTTATAACCGGGTTGACCCCTATACTATATCTAAAGCGCTACCTGAACCGGCTTACTAGGCTGACCCTGACGCTAATAAAGATGCTGATAAGGGTACCTACCCTAAAACCCTCGACCTCTGGATTGTGAGCCGTTGTGGCTCCCGCTATAACTAACCTGATAATGAGGTCACTTACCGCTGCCCCCTTAGGCCTCATAATCCATCTTCACTATAGAATACTCATGCTCTTCAATGTCAGAAAAGGACTTCCCCGATGTCACCAAACTCTGTGTAGCCCTGCGAAGCGGTAATCACAAACTCCTAACAAAGCATTGGATCCGCTCATACTCTGTAGGCAGAATCATAGTGGCGTACCTGGCTAACTCGTGAAATCTCGCCTCATACTCAGCCACAGACATAGAACCCTATCTCAATCCAAAAAATTCATCCTGAAGACTCTAGCGTATGCTGCGAGGCATATACTTTCCCAAGAAAATCTCGGAGACCTGAGTCCAAGTCACGGGTGGAGATAACCTATCTACCACCTCATCGCTGCTGTGTCTAGCTAATAAGCAACAAAATCCACTCCGCATGACTCAACCAACCCCAAATTTCATAACCTCTCCTCACAACTAGACAAGAACTCATAAGCATCCTCTCCTAAGGTCCCAGCGAACCTGGGTGGAGACAATCTCATAAATCATCCCAGCATCTTCTGCTCCTGCACAGACATAACTAACTGGTTTACTACCTTCTCTGGGTCTACCGGTGTTAGCGGAACCTCTTCTCTAGGAGCTGTAGCTGCAGGCTGCGCCCCAAAATCAATACCACCCTGAGTTGCTAGTTGAGCTCCATCGATTGGTAGAACGCTAACTAAACCTAATAAATGTACCAATACATCCTAGAGAATCAAAGAAGATATAAACCTGGGTAGGGCCTGGGCTGCCTCTGGCCCACCTGCTATTGTGGTGGCAGAACACCTGGAGTTGTCTAAGGTTCAGGAGCTATAATAGGGTCTGGCGATAGCTCCCTCGCCTGATCTCGAACTGGGGTTGCTACTCTAGCCTACCCTCGACCACGGGGTCAACCTCTGCCCCTAACTGGAGCTCTAGCAACAGTCTTGGGGTCCTGTTCCTTGGCTACCATACCCTACCTCCTAGCCATCGGCTAAAGAGTGAAACAAATAAAGATTTAGAGACCAACACAGACCCAATGCACGGAAGTGAATCGAAAAGATGAGATTTTTCCTAAAATGTTTTGTAGCCACCCGAAGATAAGATACAGACATCTCTATACCAATCCGCGGGACTCTACTAAACATTGGTTCTTGTACCAACAATATTGGTGAAACCTAGGCTCTGATTTTCTTAAGTCATGATAGTGCCTACTCCATTTCACTAGCAGACAAGCCAAGCCATAGCCCGAAACAACTAGTAACGGGCTAACATGTGGAAAATAAGGAAATACAGGACTAAATCAACACCAACAGTAAATACATAAGCAAAAATGTAGAAGCATGCATATATAATATACCGTACAGGGGGAAAGAAGAGGACAAAATATACAAGATGATCCCACCCAAAACCTGGTAAGGCCGTTACTAGAGCCACTATTAACAAAAAGAAGAGTACTAGACAGTATCCAAAAATATACATAATATACACACAGTAGTCTCGAAGGAAAAAGACTATACTGGAATAAATGGAGGAGGATCAGCCTTGGACTCCAGAAAGCTCACCCTACTCCGGATTAGTATTGGGTCAGAAAATCATGTCAATGTTGGCGGCTAATACTTGGGTCTGCATTAGGAAAAAGATGCAAAAGTGCAGTTTGAGTACCAAAGCAACGGGTACTCAGTAGGCATCATCGACCGACTGAGCTCAAATATAGTAAAAGCATAACTAAAATATGAGAGTATAAGCTAAGTCAGCAGTGATAGGGGTGGAAAAGTAAATAGCAACTGAACTATGCAAGTGCGATAAAGGAAACAAATATAGGCAATACAAGAAACAAACAACCCAACTGCAAGAAATACAGCTAACTATAACCTAACTAGGCCCCCAAAATCCCAGAAGGCACACAGAAGAAAACAATTAACCCTAGCGAGTCCCCATGGGCCAGTGGATGCACACAAGAAACAACTTAAGTAAACGCATAAGCAACTCATAACTGAACTGATCTCATGTAACCACCTGATCCCAAAGCCATAATAAACCCTCTAGATGTGTACCGGGCTTGAACCGGCACCAATAGATAATAACGAGAGGTCGGACGTCGGGCTCAAATCGATAATCGTAGATAATAACGAGAGGTCATACACCGGATTAAAATAAAAAAATAGTGGGTAATAATAGGCCACATAACTCATGTACAAAAGAACTCAGTACCACTGTCAATACACCCAGAACAATCGTAATCAACACCAGAACACCCCGATCGTAGCATAATCAGATTTTGGACTCGAACTGGAACACATAGTAACCATAACATAACAAGAATCCAGTGAACCGATAAGTAACCAAACTTAACTATAAAACTGAAACTCAAACCATACCTTAACTGATGCCAAAGTTGTGCCAGAACTTATAAAACATAATAGAAATAATGTATATGTTGGTCCCGGACCGAAACTGAAATGCATATATATAAATATATGCAGAACTAGCTATAAGGTAGAGATCCAAGGTTTCCAAGCTTAATATCACGCCCTAATATCATAAAAACTACACCATTCTAAGGGATAACGGTCCAAAAATCTACCAAAATGAGGCCCTAATCGAATAAATAAGGTATAAAATATTTCAAACGATGCCGGGCTACAACCACCTACCCAAAACTAGCATAATAGAACACTTATACCATACATAAGCTCAATCTAAAGATAGGGTAAGCCTAGCCTACCTGAAATCCAAAGCTATGCTCACGAATACAATGCCAAAGTTAAAAGCCACTCCATGAAGTCTCAGAATAGTGCCCCACTAGAACCCGAGCTTGAATAACTTGATGTAAATAATTTTACTTTAGGGGGTCAAATATAACATTAAAACATTTTTTTTCTACTAACTTCTCCTTCATCGTGTATAGTATAATATATATGTATATGAAGATATCATGGACGAATGTTGCTAATGCATAAGTTATCAAGTTAAAAGTTCTTAAATAATCTTTATGCAGAGGATGAATAATATGAGGGTAAGAGTAATATATGTACAGTATAATATAATGCTATGAAACTTGATGTAAAATGTTTAAAAATGAGGTTTGCTGATGTTGAATATAATTCTATAAAATGGCAAGGGCTTGGCTAATGATTACTTTAAGATCAAAAGTCAGTAAATTAATAATTATATAATTGCTAAGTGGTGGTCATTTCGTGCCATCTATACTAGCATTAATTGTTTGCACTATCCCTCCTCTTCCACGTGAAAGTGTTACCATGTGTTACTTATTCCATTATCTAAGTATTCGGATATTACATAGGTTCCTGAAAAATTAAATGTGACTTTTGAATATATCATAATTAATGGAAAATTATTTTGTATAAAACTTTTATTATATAATAGTAATATTTTAACATATCTTGATTCACTATAGTTGCTTAAAATATTAATAAATTATAAAATTATTATAAAATAATATAAATATATCGAAACTAAAGAATTTTCATAAATATCTAAAACAATTTAGAAAGCTAATGAAATATATCTTTTACCAAATTCTAATTTAATTTAAATATTTCATAACAAGCTCGATATTATTAAAATTCTCAAATGAACTGCCCGAAAACTGAATTGTCAGTCCCAACAAGTCATAACTAACTTGGGGCAGTTACAAGAAAGCTCTAAAAGTAGAAAATGCATGAAAACTAGGAAAATGACCGGAAGAGTCATTATATTTTTTCCCTCAGCATTGACGTGACGGAGATCGAGGTAGTCGCTGACATTTCACAGAGCTTACCCGAATCTCTCTTTATTTATCTTATGCTTTATCTGCATTTAAGATAATTTAGATTATTGATATCATTTTGTATTATAGGCTTGTACTTGTGACAATCAGACCTGAGATGTATCTTTAAAATTATTATTCATCTTTAAATATTTTGGGATTATTCTCTTTCTTCTCCTTCTTCCGCTTCTAATTTACTTTAATTATTGAGTTTGGGTTGGGATAGGCTTACATGTACCAGTGGGTGTGATAGGTGTCATCACATACTCTAATTTTGGGTTGTGGAAAATTTGTATCAGATCCAGGTTCTTTTGTCTCATTAGTACAAGCCGAATTTAGTAGAGTCTTAAAGATCAGTGCGTAGACGTCCGCTATCTATCTTTGACAGACTACATGATTTTAGGAGAAATTTATTTCTTCATTCTGTGTCGTGCATTCATAGCTTTGTTTATCTCAAAATCCTCTTATGCACTCTCTCACGGATTGTGAGCACACGTTATTCCTTAGCTAGAGATTCAGAGCATGTGCCTTCGGTACTCGGCAGGGGCAGAGGTCGAGACAGAGATCGGATTGGAACCATACAATTTTCTTAATTCTTAAAGTAATTTTAGTTATTGTCCATCAGGGCAAACTTGATGATTATCGAACACGACAATTCAAGTGTTCATTTTCATTGATGGTGAATTAAACTCAACTGGAAGTCATAGGATTTGTTAAGAATCTAAGTAACACTTTTAGTAGTGGTGGCTGTCAAATGATAAGTAATCTTTTGGATTACGAAAAATCATTTTTACTATTGGTCATACGTACCAAACCATCTATATATAGATAGAACGATACTTTGGAAAGAAATATCATAATATGAATTTTAGTAGTCAAGGTGTGCGTAAGCTAATTATGGTACAATCATTATTAATTAATTAAAAGTAAAACAAAGATAACATCAATTTTTTTGTGTTTTAAGTGTCCCATGGTAAAAGGAATGATCTAGTCTTAGACAATCCTCACCTCACAAGCTAAATATTGGGTTAAGATAGGTTTAAGGTTCATTTTTATACCATGATATTAGAGTTAGACTCATCCCTTTTTTGGTTTATCTAACTCCCATGGTCATATTGTTTACGCTCAATAATGACGTATATTTTCTAGGTTTGGATACCACAAGTGAACAATTTTTGGATGCCACCAACAAAGTAGAAGGTATGACGAGCAGAGAGGGGAGGACAAAAAAAAAAAGGAATAGGAAAAGGATAAGAAAAGAAGAAAAAAAGATAAGAAAAAATGCGGTAAATTTTTCTTTACTCTTTCTCTCATACTCTTTATAAGAGTGTATCTCATTCTCTGTTGGTGCGCCCATGAAATTCCATGTTGTATAAAAGCTTAGGAGATCTTCGAAGAAAACCATGTATTTTCGTAGATTTCTTGTATGCATGTGTTTTTTCGACCCAGACATTAATGATATTATTTACCTTATAAAAAAGGAATAAAAAGTTAGAAAATTTAGTAAGACTTTACATCACATATGAGATATAGAATGGAAGTTAACTTATAACTTGTTCAATTGAAACTAGCTCCAGCTGAGAGATTTAGGAACTCTAGTTTTTTTAGATAACCGATAAATTTGGATATTTGTCGGATCTGAAGCCGATCGGACGGGGAAGACTTCTTGTTTAGGGATCCAGGCTCATGCTTTCGGCTTTCAAGGTAGGTTATGACATAACTTTTTTCAGACCGAGAAGGGTAGATAACCATTTTTTTAATTAATGATCCTTGAGGGGATCAAGGGCTAAGCAACACACCCAGGACTTAACATAAATAAAATAAAGCAAAATACAAGGAGAGGGACATAAATCTTACCTCTGGTCCTATGGTGTTTCATAAGTTGACTAGCCTACTAAGGCCGGTCAACTCATCCCCGATGCTAGAAAAGAAACCTAGAACTATGCACCTAAGAAGAGAGGACTCCTTTTATTACAACATTCTAGGATAACATAAATAAGGGAGACTCTCCCCTTACAAAGTAAGAAAAAAGACTAAACAAAACTAGATCACTTCAAAAAATCAATAAACAAGAAAAAATAGCCTAGATGAAGATGATAGGAAATGAAACATGAATAAGTGATTACATGTTCAAGGCCTGAGGCTCGGATCACAGAAGCTTATGGGGGATTCTTAATCCTTTTCAATTTTCTCCTTCTAAAATTGATCATGCCCATTTTATCAATTTTGACATACCCTCTAATTTATTAAGGAAGATGGTGATAATGGTAGCATTGTTGAGTAGTATTCACCTGGACACTATACTTAGATAGGATGTCTGCAGGAAAGTTGGCTTCTCTGTTTACATGGGTGCATTGAAAGCAATCTATAAGTTTGATCAAGTCTTAAAGGTCACTAAGGTAGTTGTTCATGCTCCTAGGAGGTGCAATTTCTTGCTTGAGCCATTTGACAAGTAACACTGAGTCAACCTCCAATATCACTCTACTATAACCAGTCACTTTCACTTCATGTTGACAGCCTTCAACCAACATAACCAGATCACTCCATTTTCTTGGCTAATTAATGTAGGGATAAAAAATATCTAGAAACATGTTGATTTCCATGATAATTGAAAATTTAACTCTTGATGCACTAGATTTCATACCTCCATATTTGCTTGCACATCTATTTTTTCATAAGTTCCCACAAATGAAAATAAGGATGGCTTCAAGAATGAGCTTGTGTACCTCATTATTATACTCAGAAATCCACCATCTCATAAGCATGTTTCTCAATGGATTAGTAGTGTTTTGAATACCCCAAGAATCAGAGAAGAATTTCCACACATGATTGGCAAAATGACCAGCAACAAATATGTGGTCAATAGTATCTTTACCAGGTCTGTAGCATCAAAAACAATCTATAGGATTATGACCAAATGAGATGATTTTTTCATTTGTTGGTAATTTACCCCTTAAATCTCTCCAGAAAAGAAATGAGGTTTTAAAGGGGATGTTCTTATGACACATGAGAGTATTCAACATTGTCTTGTTCTTCTTTTTTGCTCACCAGCTACCAAGTTGAAGAACATAAGCAATTACCACTATTGTTAAGCTTCCAAATAGCCTGATTTGGAACTCTATCTTGGTTGTTGAATTGAGTGTTGAGAATCTTATGAATTATAGCTGGTGGAGCATGTTGTCTGACCATATCTGCATCCCAACGCCCATTTATTAGAAATTGAGAAATAGTCATGTGGTTAAGCCTTGTAAGGATGTGATTGTGATAAGCAAGAGGCCCTTCTTTTAACCAACCATCCCACCAAAATGAACAAGTACCAGATTTAATACGCTACTGAATATGAGTTGCAACATCACTCTTGTTTCTCGTCATCTGCTTCCAAATAGGAGATTGACCTGTGTCCCACTTTTTAATGACTGGATTATCTCTCTGGCAATATTTAGTTTTAAGGAAATCACCCCATAAGGATATTTTGGATTAAACATCCACCACTGTTAGCACTGTAAAGCCAAGTAAACATCATCAAGCTGTTTTACTCCAATGCCACCTTCTTCATATGGAAAACTTAAAATTTTCCATGATGCCCAATGATAATTATTCTTTTTACTTTCCCACACCCAAAAGAAATAAACAATAACACTCTTGATCTGCTTGAAAGTAGTAGTGGTAGGTGATATAGCTGAAAGTACACGGATGGGAAGAGATTGGAGCACTGATTTCACAAGTTTAACTCTTCTACCATAACTGAGCATCTTGGACTGGCACCCTTTGATTTTTGAGATAACTTTAGCAACCATTCCAGTAAAATAAATGATTATTTTCCCTCCAATATAAGGGGGACAACCAAGATAGGTAATAGGACTATCTTTAGGGCTGAAACCACTGATGCTTTGTACTCTGTCAACAATATCATGTGGAGTTTTGGTAGATATCATAAAGTGACTTTTATCTTTATTGATGAGTTGTTCAGAAATCACTTCATAAATATGTAAAGTCTTGATGATCTGTTGAAGTGAGTATTTGCAGGTTGATGTGAAGATGATAACATCATCTGCAAAACTAAAAGGGTTCACCTGAGGACCTATTTTGTCCATGTAGAAGCCTTTATAGAGGTAATAAATATTCAAATTATTCATCAACCTAGATAAACCTCAGCACCTATAACGAAGAGAGCATAAGAAAGGGGATCAGCTTGCTTGAGACCCTTAGTGGAGTGAAAAAAAACCCAAGCCTTGATCTATTTACTATGACTGAGTACCAATTATTGGAAATGATCCTCCATATCATGTCTATAATCATCTCACCAAAGCCCATTCTTCTCATAACCAAACAGATACAGGACCAAGAAGCCCTGTCATAAGCCTTAGTGGTAGATAACCATTCATGTAAAGTATGCTATGGGTTGGAATTTTTATCGTGATATCCATCTTTTGAGATCATTATTTCATTGTGTTGCCCGAGTAGGGGCTTGTATGAAGTTTATTAGTCAATTAAGAGGTTATTATGACTGAGATACCCATGCACGGGCTAGTATTTGTCTTGTTTGTGCATTATTTGTTATTTATCATTATTGTGATACCCAGGGCTTGGATAGATATTATTTATGTCTCAAATGATTCCTTTACTACTGTGTTTCCATGAGAGGGTTGGTATCATGATCTATTGAGATTTGAGGTGAGATGAGTTCATATGTACAGTGGTTGAGTCGATTTATTGCATGTTGTTGAGTTGGTTATGAGCATGCATACTCATTCATTTCATCCATATTTATGGAAACTGGTACCGCTGAAAAATACTAATTTTTAAAATAAAATGAGATATTTTATAAATGACTTAGACGAGGGATGTGCCAGTAAGGCAGATTGATGAGATTGTGATAGTTTATGGGTTGCAAACCCCTATGGGTCCTCTCTTGGAAGCTTATGCTCGAAAGGTGTATACAAGATGACATTAGAATATTGCATACTTATCACTTCATTGCATTGCATCTCTCTTAGTGATTGATATCGTGTATTTTAGTCTTCTTTTTATGGATATATGTTGCGTTATTACTTCTTATACTGTTATTGTAGTTGCAGTATTTATACTTTCAGGAGTTCTACAACTTGAGCCGTCGTTGGGAACTTTTATGTATGTAGGTGGAAGCATTACTCATAGATTCTTTTATATGTTTAGTTATCTATTTAGCTTGGACGACCTATGATGCCTACTGAGTACAAGTGGATCGTACTCACTCCTACTTTCTCTACCCTTTCTGTGCAGATCCCACTTCCAAGTAATAATCAGTAATACAATATGATAGGTGCTCGAAATCATATCGGGACTAAAATGATCTATTTTCCCAAGTTACAAAACAAATGCATCGATAAAATCTCCCCAAATGCCTTCTCAGAGTCGGAATCAGTGGGTGAAATTAATCAGGATACAACGTCTCCAAAAAATGATAGAGAAAATCATTAATAAAGTGTAAACATAGCAAGTACCTAGACTCGAACCAGAGCATAGATAGTGCAATTTAGTTTTAAAAGTCGTCATTCAATAGTAAGGATGGTATGATTTCCACTTTAAAAATAGTTTATGAATGAAAAATGAGAATATATAAATCCCTTTTTGAAAATAATAGTAAAAATCAATATTTTTCCATAGAATCATACCACGATGCACGCGAGTGCGTATATGAGGGTATGCATACCCGCGATCACTAGTATACAAACAATAAGAGTATAGTAGTGCAAGTAACCATAAGTAGAATTCCCCATTTTCCTAGAGCCAGAAACACAAACCTGATGTCCGACTGGTTCTTATCCAAGGCCTCGGACCAATCTACAGAAAAAAAAGTAATCGGGGATATCCATGATAATAAATAGCAACCTACTGAGGCATACTAGTCCCATTTAGAAGTACTATCCCTAATCTACACTAAAGGTTGCTAGTCTTATTCCAATACCACACACACATACAAATATCCTTCGCCTAATCCTACCGCTACAACAGGCTTACAAATACCTCTATCCTAATCTTAATGCTACAACAAGAACACAAAACTAAGGCACAAGTTAATGGTCCAATCTAAGATTCTGCAAAGAAGGTCAGAAGTGATGGAAACAGTGGATTAGACTTAAGCCTATCCCGTAAATCCTTACCCCGCATGTAAATTATACTATATACAATCTCATAGAGCAAAGTCTATATAAAGGTAGATAGTAGCCTACACAATCCCATTCTCGGATATCATGTGCCCCAAGAATGTCATAGACCCAAGTCAATCTCTCACTCAGAAACTTAGCACATCTCCGATGATCCCACAAGGGCTGGATCAAATATCACTCTATTCTAAAGTCATATAGATGAACGGTTTAGTGTGTTAGGAACTAGATTCATAAAAATTCAATTTTGTAGGTTGGGCCCTCTAACTCTTTATAGATTGGGAGAAAAGCTCAGAGATATTTGATTCGAATTTCAAAGAATTTATTAAAGTAATTTACGATAATTTTTTTGACTTTTATTTTGGAACTTTCTTGACTTTAAAACTTACCATACGATTACTGTGTGATTATAATACCTCATAACACATCCTTCCTAACTTATTAATCACTCGAAGTCTTATCCTAGAAATATGGGTTAATTTAAACATTGAACGGGAGGGGTGTTACAAATTGAATTCAATAATTAATTTAATATAAATATAAAACACCTTTCTGGTCAATAAATTTTGTTACCCAAATTTCTAGTTTGCACATTAATAATTAAAAGAATCAACCGTCCTTTTGATTAGGAATGTCAACCCAAATTAAATGATTTGAAACACCAAAATAGTTACAAATCGCAAGTCCAATAATATACATAAAAAATGTCACTTTAAGTGGAAAAATCATTCAAACCTTTTTAAGAGATGGAGAAAAAGGATGTGAAAAAAAGAATTAAAAACTCATGAAGACAAAAATATCATGTAATGATGTCGTAGCTATGTATCGACATTCAAAGTTTTGTCACTAAAGTTCAAAAGAACTCAAAATTTGTCAATTACCATAGTCTGAAAATCTTAATTGAGACAATCTTATTTCTTTCTTCACAAAAACCAGATTTTGATAATCTAAAATTGTTTGTGTGTGTATATATATGAAGATATGAATGATGATTTGGTCTTAAGAGAACCCTATTTATTCCCTGCCCCAAAGGTAACCTCAATTTCCCCTTTTTTTTTATGTTTACCCACATTGAATTAATCCCTTTACTACATATATTTTTTCATGATTTTTCTGTTTCCATCTCTGCATAGTTCTGATGTTGGTCAATTTTTTAAAAACATTTTTACCAGCGTTTGATAAATTTGATTTTAATTCTTTTATGGGTTTAGGCTCTCTTTTTTTCAAACAAAAACAACATGCAGATCACTCATTTGTTGTTTTATGTTGTTTACCCATATTTAATTAACTCATTTCTTTAGCAAAGATTGATCTACCTTTTTTTATCTTCTCAAGATTTCTGTTTGTGTATCTACCTTTTTTTTTGTTTTTTTTTGTTTACACACATATTGAATGAACCCCCATTTTATAATGGATTTTTTTGCTTTTATTTCTCTCTAAAGATTTTTATGATTCTATCTCTTTGGTTGAATTGGGAATCCTCATGTTATCGAATTTTTAAAAATAATTACTGATTTTTGAGAAATTTCATGTGAAGGAATTGAAGGAAGCCGCTTTTTATTGGTTTAGGGTTTTGAATTTTTTTGTTGTAGCACAGAGTAAGACACATTGAATGTAACACCCCGTACTTTTATAACCTCACTTGATATCTTGGGATCATATCTACACATAGGTGTTGAGATGCCATGCATATGTGTTTTATAGTGTCATTGGTGAAACATTTGATATCGGACTTAACATGTGCGATTAGATCTTCGTAGGAGGTGTGTTGTGATTTCGTGGAGCATTTGGGTAAGAACCCGTACACATTATAACCTCATTTGGTGACTTTAAGTCATGTTTACTTGATGGTTAAGTTCACTAAGTAAGTATTTTGTAGTGTTTTGATAAGGGATTGGACGATACGTAAACATTGGATAAGTGGCCGGAAATTTCAGCAAAGTGCTGAAACTTGCGCCACTACCCTGTTTCAGGGGTGTGGCGCAAGCCACCTGCAGCCAAGAACATGTATGGTGTTATTTTTGGTATTAAACTTGTTCTTGTCTATAAGTGGAAATTGTGGGATTTTGGCCGATATGTGTTATGAGTTGTATTAAGGTACTTTGATGGATTATTTGTGATGTGTTATGGATAAGAAAGTGTAAAGGAGAAGCATTGTGGTGAAATGTAATGATTTTCATGTATTGGTCAATGTTGGGAATATTATGGAATTTTGGAATAATAGTATGATCCATGGTTTTGTCGAGGGGAAATGACACATGTAACTCATTGACATTGTATACATTTGTAACGTAATTGGTGGTTAATGTGAATTTCATTATGTATTTATGTTGTAGAGTGATACATAAAGAAGGAGAGGGATTATTGTTGTCTACGCATCGAAGGTTGTATATTCGTATTGCGAATCCAAGGTATGTAAGGTTACTTTGTCCGTATCTTTCTGCGGCAAATAGTGTCTATATTGACATGTCACTAGTCCTATCCCGAAGTTTGCTAAGGTATCCGATATCCGTATATCACTAGTCATTGTCATATATTTTCTACTCATGGATCATTTGTGAATCCCATGTCTCATATTCATGGTTAATGTTCCGAAAGCTCAAATAAGGTTACGTTCCAATATTCCAATAGTGCCTATACTTGTGTCTCTTGTTCATGGATTATTGTCCCATGGTTCCAATGGTATCATGGTGCTAGTAATGTTATATTTCTCATGCTGTTTATTCACATGTATCTCACTCATTGGTTAATGATTCAAAGTTTCCAACAATGTTATGTTCCAAAGTTCCAAAGTGAGGTTATGACTACCAAAGTATCAATCTCAAAATAATGATCAAAGTAATGCAAATGTGGTCAATGATCAAGTATGGGTGGCAAGTCTAGGGGCATAAGCCTAGCTCGACTCGATCCCGATGTATTGATTTATGGGTGGCAGGTCTAGGGGCGTAAGCCTAGCTCGACTCGATCCCGATGTATTGATTTATGGGTG
The DNA here is from genome assembly GCA_031232105.1 of Capsicum rhomboideum. Taxonomy (NCBI): domain Eukaryota; kingdom Viridiplantae; phylum Streptophyta; class Magnoliopsida; order Solanales; family Solanaceae; genus Capsicum; species Capsicum rhomboideum. The sequence continues at coordinate 16,686,008 of CP124712.1, forward strand.
GAAAGTCTAGGGGCATAAGCCTAGCTCGACTCGATCCCAACATGATGTTATGATATGAAAAGACCCACTGATCAGTAGGGGCCCGGGTACATTGTTATCATTGAGCATTGAGATAAAGAAAGCAAAGAAAGTAATGAAAGCAATCCACATGGTTTCCAAAATGCAAAATGGTGACTTATTCACATTGATTATTCATATGTTTTGAGTTCATTGAAATATTCATGTATTGTACAGTTTCATCTGAGCCTTGCATACTCAGTACTTATTTCGTACTGACCCCTTTTGGGGAATTTACCTTACTTGCTGCAGGCGCAGGTACAAGTAGGCCTCCCTAGTAGAGTGCCCATGTTAGCGGTTCTTTGGTGAGCTCCAGCTCATTCGGGGCTTCTCCGAGTCAGAGTATATACATGTTTTGGTATTGTACATAATGTGTAAAGCGGGGACTTGTCCCGACTTATGGTTCATTTTGGTCAATGCTCTTGTTAGAGGCTTTTGTAGACGGATGTGGGTGTATCAGTGTAAAAGATATGTTGTTTTGACTGGATGGCCTCAACGGCCAAGTTTCATATGTATGTATAAATATGTCCCATGTTTTCCTTTATTCGTCTTTCATGTTCTTATGCAATGGGGGGTATGATTATGAGATGCATATGAATGATTGAACATAGGCAAAGGTTGGTTCTCTCGGGCCTTATCGGCTATGGGTGCCAATCATGTCTCGATCGGATTTGGGACGTGACAAAAGTGGTATCAGAGCAGTCGGTCTAAGGATGTCTACAAAGCCGTGTCTGAGTAGAGTCTTACTTATCGATGTGTTGTGCACCACATTTATAAGTAGGAGGCTACGGGACATTTAGGATGTCGTTTCTTTTCTTCATTCTAGATCGTGCAATAGAGCCAATGTTGTAAGTTGCATTGTATCTGATCTTGGTAATTGTTTTTCTTTGGTATAGTCAAAATGCCGAACAATAGAAGAGGAAGAGGAAAAAGTAAAAGTAAGCTGATAGATAGAATTGCTGAGGGAACAAGTAGACCACCACCTGAACAAGTTGATCAAGGTGGGGCTGAAACTGAGTTCTCAACGCGAGCTTCTTCTACTTCTTCATCTCCAGAAGAGCCGAGAAGAAGGGAAGTGCCCGTGGAACCACCGACGAATGCCACAGATCAGGATCTTAGGAATGCTGTACAGATGTTGACACAGTTAGTAGCGGCACAAAGCCAGGGAAGAGCTGGTGCAATGACACATGATGATGATGCGGCTAGAATGGCAAGTCGCAGAACACAGGATTTCTTGAAACTGGACCCTCCTATATTTACAGGGTCCGATCCAAAAGCAGATCCACAGGACTTCGTGGATCAAGTTCAAAGGGCCTTAGAAGTTATGCATGTGACAGGGGTAGAGACAGTTGAACTTGCTGCGTACAGGTTGAAGGAAGAGGCAATATTATGGTATGAGGATTGGAAGAAGTCCCATGACATTGGTGCAGATTCACCGACATAGGGAGAGTTTAAAGTGTCTTTCCTCGATCATTATCTTCCGTATGAGGTTCGGGAAGCACGTGCAGATCAGTTCCTGAATTTCCGTCAAGGAATATGAGTGTTCGGGAATATAGTTTGCAATTTAACTCCTTGGCTCGATATGCGCCAAATGTTGTGGCTACGATGACAGATAGGGTCCATAGATACGTGGACAGACTAGAGCCATATTTGGTAAGGGATTGCACTATTACGGCCTTGAATAGGGACATGGACATTGCTCGCATACAAGCCTTCGCCCAGAAAATGGAGGATCAGAGACAGAGACGAAGGGTACATGAATTTGATAGGGGACAGTCCAAAGGGGCTAGACCTATGGGACCACCTGTGATGTCCCAAGGAGGATCTAGGCCCCACATGTTTCCTAGACCACCTAGACCGTCGTTCTCTTATTCCACAGGGAGTGCTTATTCTCAGTCTCGAGGGTTTAGAGGTAGTTCAGCTGGGCAGAGTAGTGGGGGTCATGGATCACAGTCAGCAGGTTTTCCTCGTCAGCAGTGTCAACACTGTGGGCGTATTCACCCAGGCACATGTCGGGCAGGAACGAATGTCTGCTTTTGGTGTGGTATGCCAGGGCATATAGCGAGAGATTGTCCACAGAGGAGCATGAGTGGTATAGCACGACCGACTGGGTCGGCTGTTGCATCATCAGCATCGGTTCCTTCACTGGGCCGAGGTTTGCAGCCTGTTGGCCGTGGTAGAGGGACCAGAGGAGCAGCCAGTACTAGCGGGGTCCAAAATCGTACTTATGCTTTGGTGGACCGCCAGAATTCAGAGGCTTCCCCAAATGTTGTCACACGTACATTATCCATATTCTCACATAATGTATATGCACTAATTGACCCAGGTTCTACATTTTCCTATGTTACTCCATTGGTTGCTGCGAAATTTGCAAAGGCACCAGAATTATTAATTAAGTCAATTGAAGTGTCTACACCGGTTGGTGAATATATTGTTGCAAAGAGAGTGTATCGTAACTATGTGGTAACTGTGTGTGGTCATGATACGTTGGCCGATCTCATTGAATTGGACATGGTGGATTTTGATGTAATTATGGGAATGGATTTGTTGGCTTCGTGTTATGCTACGGTAGATTGCCGGGCCAAGAAGGTACAATTTTGTTTTCCACAAGAAAATGTTCTAGAATAGCAGGGTAAGGTAGGGGCACCACGAGGAGGATTTATTTCCTATTTGAAAGCAAGGAAAATGATTGCCAAGGGATACATATGTCATTTGGTACGAGTGAAAGATAATGATGTGGAACCATTAACTCCACAGTCAGTACCGGTAGTCAATGAATTTCTTGATGTATTTCCAGAGGATCTTCCAGGTTTTCCCCCAAAACGAGAAGTGGAATTCGGCATTGATGTGATTTCAGGCACTCAGCCTATTTCTATCCCTCCATATAAAATGGCTCCAGCGGAACTGCGTGAATTGAAGGAGCAGTTGAAAGATTTGCTGGACAAGGGCTTCATTAGGCCTAGTATGTCCCCGTGGGGTGCACCGGTATTATTTGTGCGAAAGAAAGATGGTACCTTGAGAATGTGCATCGCCTATCGGCAACTGAATAAAGTAACGATCAAGAACAAATATCCCCTTCCTCGCATTGATGATTTGTTTGATCAGTTACAGGGTGCCAAATGTTTTTCAAAAATTGACTTGAGGTCGGGTTACCATCAAGTCAGAGTGAGAGAGGAGGATGTACCCAAGACAGCTTTTCGAACACGGTATGGCCATTATGAATTTTTAGTTATGTCATTTGGACTAACAAATTCACCGGCTGTGTTTATGGATTTGATGAACAGAGTGTTTAAGCCATTCCTAGAGGTGTTCATGACAGTATTTATAGATGACATCCTTGTTTATTCAAGATCACCAGAAGACCATGCTTATCACTTACGGCAAGTGTTGCAAATTCTCCGTGAGCGTAAGTTGTATGCAAAATTCTCCAAATGTGAGTTTTGGTTAAAATCAGTTGCATTCTTGGGTCACATTGTGTCGGACGAAGGAATCCAGGTCGGCACACAGAAGATAGAGGCAGTGAAAAATTGGCCAATACCTACGACACCCACAGAGATTCGCAGTTTTCTGGGTTTGGCAGGTTATTACCGAAGATTTGTAGAAGGGTTTGCTTCTATTGCGACACCATTGACAAAGTTAACTCACAAGGCAATTAAATTTCAATGGAATGATGCATGTGAAAGAGGTTTCCAAAATTTGAAAGATAAGTTGACTTCCACACCAGTGTTAGTACTTCCCGAAGGCACGGAAGGCTATGCAGTATATTGTGACGCTTTCGAGATTGGTCTCGGATGTGTGTTGATGCAGCATGGTAGGGTGATAGCATATGCCTCACGATAGTTACGGCCACATGAGAAAAATTATCCCACTCATGACCTTGAATTGGCAGCGGTAGTTTTTGCTTTAAAGATATGGCGTCATTATCTGTATGGAGTTCATGTTGATATTTATACGGATCACAAAAGTTTACAATATATCTTTAAGCAAAAGGAACTCAACCTAAGGCAACGAAGATGGTTAGAGCTCTTGAAAGACTATGATGTTGATATTCTATACCATCCAAGGAAGGCAAATGTAGTAGCAGATGCATTGAGCCGCAAGGCAACGGGAGTCACTAGTGATCAATTGACGGAAAAGAAGGATATAATCAAAGACTTAAATCAGTTAGCGAGCTTGGGAGTTCGCCTTATTGAATCCTCAGATGATAGAGTTATTGTGCAGAATGCAGCAGAATCCTCCTTGATAGCTGAAGTGAAAGAAAAGCAATTTGCGGATTTTATTTTATTGCAGCTAAAGGAAAATGTGCAATAGAATTTGACCAAGGCATTTGATATTACACCGGAAGGGGTGCTTCAATGTCAAGGGAGATTATGTGTACCGGACGTAGATGAGCTTAGGACACGAATAATGACAGAGGCGCACCATTCGCGCTATTCTATTCATCTGGGTGCTACTAAAATGTACCATGAATTGAAAGAAGTGTATTGGTGGGGCAACATGAAAAAGAACATTGCAGAATTTGTCGCGCGATGCCCAAATTGTCAACAAGTGAAAGTGGAACATCAGAAATCGGGAGGTTACATGCAATGTATCAATCTTCCAGTCTGGAAGTGGGATATGATTAATATAGATTTTATTACGGGCTTGCCTCGTACATTGCGGAAGTTTGATTCCATATGGGTCATAGTGGACCGACTTACCAAGTCAGCGCATTTTCTACCTGTCAAGACGACCTATACAGTTGAGGATTATGCGAAGTTGTATGTTAAAGAAATAGTGAGGTTACATGGTATTCCACTTTCTATTATATCAGACAGAGGAGCACAGTTCACAACACACTTTTGGAAATCTTTTCAGCGGAGTTTAGGTACTCAGGTGAATTTGAGTACAACTTTCCATCCTCAGACTGATGGACAAGCAGAACGTACTATTCAGACACTTGAAGATATGCTACGAGCTTGTACGTTAGATTTTCAAGGCAGTTGGGATGACCATTTGCCTCTTATTGAATTTGCTTATAACAATAGCTATCATTCAAGTATTCAGATGGCACCTTATGAAGCTTTGTACGGAAGAAAATGTAGATCACTAATTGGGTGGTTTGAAGCAGGTGAAACTGCTTTACTTGGGCCAGATATCGTTCACCAAGCCATGGAGAAAGTTAAAGTTATCCAACAACGGTTACAAACGGCTCAAAGTCGTCACAAGTCATATGCCGATGTTAGAAGAAGAGGGATTGAATTCGCCATAGGTGATTGGGTATTTTTAAAGGTGTCACCGATGAAAGGGGTAATGCGGTTCGAAAATAAAGGGAAATTGAGTCCATGTTACATAGGCCCCTATGAAGTTATTAGAAGATGTGGGCAAGTTGCGTATGAGTTGGCACTACCCCAGGACCTTTCGTCAGTCCATTCGGTATTTCATGTGTCGATGCTTCGGAAATGCATAGGAGATCCGTCTCGTATTGTTCCCGTAGAGGATGTTCAAGTTACAGAGGGTCTCACTTATGAAGAAGTGCCCATTGCTATCCTAGATCGACAAGTAAAGAGATTGAGAAATAAATACATAGCATCCGTAAAAGTCCTTTGGAGAAATCAACAAGTAGAGGAGATCACATGGGAAGCGGAAGAAATGATGAGATCCAAGTATCCCCATCTATTTCAAATGGACCAAGAAGGTCACAGTACGGAGGTGGAACAATAACAAGTAAGTATTTAAGAGCATTATGTGAATGTGTATAGGTATGTTAAAGTAAAGATGCATTTGTTGTATATAAGACAATGTTGTTAACATTCGAGGACGAATGTTTCTAAGGGGGGAAGAATGTAACACCCCGTACTTTTATAACCTCACTTGATACCTTGGGATCATATCTACACATAGGTGTTGAGATGCCATGCATATGTGTTTTATAGTGTCATTGGTGAAACATTTGATATCGGACTTAACATGTGCGATTAGATCTTCATAGGAGGTGTGTTGTGATTTCGTGGAGCATTTGGGTAAGAACCCGTACACATTATAACCTCATTTGGTGACTTTAAGTCATGTTTACTTGATGGTTAAGTTCACTAAGTAAGTATTTTGTAGTGTTTTGATAAGGGATTGGACGATACGTAAACATTGGATAAGTGGCCGGAAATTTCAGCAAAGTGCTGAAACTTGCGCCACTACCCTGTTTCAGGGGTGTGGCGCAAGCCACCTGCAGCCAAGAAGTTCATAGGAGGCTGCAAACTTGCGCCACTACCCTGTTTCAGGGGTGTGGCGCAAGGCACAACAAATATGCCCTTCCGGAGTCGTTTCGTAACGCAATTCTACGACGATTTCTAGATGGTTTCTTTTGGTTATTTGGAGTTATTTGAGCATTGTTAAAGATTCAAACACTTCAATATAATCCTACATACTCCTACATGATCAAATCATGAAATGTGAATAGTGATCCAAAATGTCCAATGAAACCAAGGGCAACTAGAATGCCTATTTTTGCGATCGAAAGGACGAATGAGAATCTTTTAAGAGAATATTGTCGTGACATTATGGAATTATGTAAACATGAGATATAAGATGAATAATACATGAAATTTGGTGGGTTACATGGATATGTGTTATTGGGCCCAATTTGAGGCCCAAAATGGAATAAAATACATGGGCCCAAAGGCAAAAGTGATCCATTCTTCCAATATTTGACCAATTGAACATATCACTTAATGCCAAATGTTGCTAAGGAGGACATTGGGTATATATAAAGTCCCCAACATCAGATTTTATTCCCAAAGGACTCTCATAACTTTTGGATAATATCACAAACATTTCTTTCATTTCCAAACCCTAAGGCAAATACTTTCTTTGGACTCCTTGGACAAGATCAACATATTACAAGCCTTGGTAAGTATTTATCCTCATGGATTAACATATTATATGCATGGGAGATTATATATATTATGCTAGTTGTGTTGGCAAGGTGATGAATAGTGTATTTTGCCTTTGGTGAAAGATGTGTCATCTTGGTAATTTGAACTTGAATTAGGCCTTGTGCCTTTGATGAAAAAGCATGGTATGAACAAAATATGAACATGTATGGTGTTATTTTTGGTATTAAACTTGTTCTTGTCTATAAGTGGAAATTGTGGGATTTTGGCCGATATGTGTTATGAGTTGTATTAAGGTACTTTGATGGATTATTTGTGATGTGTTATGGATAAGAAAGTGTAAAGGAGAAGCATTGTGGTGAAATGTAATGATTTTCATGTATTGGTCAATGTTGGGAATATTATGGAATTTTGGAATAATAGTATGATCCATGGTTTTGTCGAGGGGAAATGACACATGTAACTCATTGGCATTGTATACATTTGTAACGTAATTGGTGGTTAATGTGAATTTCATTATGTATTTATGTTGTAGAGTGATACATAAAGAAGGAGAGGGATTATTGTTGTCTATGCATCGAAGGTTGTATATTCGTATTGCGAATCCAAGGTATGTAAGGTTACTTTGTCCGTATCTTTCTGCGGCAAATAGTGTCTATATTGACATGTCACTAGTCCTATCCCGAAGTTTGCTAAGGTATCCGATATCCGTATATCAATAGTCATTGTCATATATTTTCTACTCATGGATCATTTGTGAATCCCATGTCTCATATTCATGGTTAATGTTCCGAAAGCTCAAATAAGGTTACGTTCCAATATTCCAATAGTGCCTATACTTGTGTCTCTTGTTCATGGATTATTGTCCCATGGTTCCAATGGTATCATGGTGCTAGTAATGTTATATTTCTCATGCTGTTTATTCACATGTATCTCACTCATTGGTTAATGATTCAAAGTTTCCAACAATGTTATGTTCCAAAGTTCCAAAGTGAGGTTATGACTACCAAAGTATCAATCTCAAAATAATGATCAAAGTAATGCAAATGTGGTCAATGATCAAGTATGGGTGGCAAGTCTAGGGGCATAAGCCTAGCTCGACTCGATCCCGATGTATTGATTTATGGGTGGCAGGTCTAGGGGCGTAAGCCTAGCTCGACTCGATCCCGATGTATTGATTTATGGGTGGAAAGTCTAGGGGCATAAGCCTAGCTCGACTCGATCCCAACATGATGTTATGATATGAAAAGACCCACTGATCAGTAGGGGCCCGGGTACATTGTTATCATTGAGCATTGAGATAAAGAAAGCAAAGAAAGTAATGAAAGCAATCCACATGGTTTCCAAAATGCAAAATGGTGACTTATTCACATTGATTATTCATATGTTTTGAGTTCATTGAAATATTCATGTATTGTACAGTTTCATCTGAGCCTTGCATACTCAGTACTTATTTCGTACTGACCCCTTTTGGGAAATTTACCTTACTTGCTGTAGGCGCAGGTACAAGTAGGCCTCCCTAGTAGAGTGCCCATGTTAGCGGTTCTTTGGTGAGCTCCAGCTCATTCGGGGCTTCTCCGAGTCAGAGTATATACATGTTTTGGTATTGTACATAATGTGTAAAGCGGGGACTTGTCCCGACTTATGGTTCATTTTGGTCAATGCTCTTGTTAGAGGCTTTTGTAGACGGATGTGGGTGTATCAGTGTAAAAGATATGTTGTTTTGACTGGATGGCCTCAACGGCCAAGTTTCATATGTATGTATAAATATGTCCCATGTTTTCCTTTATTCGTCTTTCATGTTCTTATGCAATGGGGGGTATGATTATGAGATGCATATGAATGATTGAACATAGGCAAAGGTTGGTTCTCTCGGGCCTTATCGGCTATGGGTGCCAATCATGTCTCGATCGGATTTGGGGCGTGACAAAAGTGGTATCAGAGCAGTCGGTCTAAGGATGTCTACAAAGCCGTGTCTGAGTAGAGTCTTACTTATCGATGTGTTGTGCACCACATTTATAAGTAGGAGGCTACGGGACATTTAGGATGTCGTTTCTTTTCTTCATTCTAGATCGTGCAATAGAGCTAATGTTGTAAGTTGCATTGTATCTGATCTTGGTAATTGTTTTTCTTTGGTATAGTCAAAATGCCGAACAATAGAAGAGGAAGAGGAAAAAGTAAAAGTAAGCTGATAGATAGAATTGCTGAGGGAACAAGTAGACCACCACCTGAACAAGTTGATCAAGGTGGGGCTGAAACTGAGTTCTCAACGCGAGCTTCTTCTACTTCTTCATCTCCAGAAGAGCCGAGAAGAAGGGAAGTGCCCGTGGAACCACCGACGAATGCCACAGATCAGGATCTTAGGAATGCTGTACAGATGTTGACACAGTTAGTAGCGGCACAAAGCCAGGGAAGAGCTGGTGCAATGACACATGATGATGATGCGGCTAGAATGGCAAGTCGCAGAACACAGGATTTCTTGAAACTGGACCCTCCTATATTTACAGGGTCCGATCCAAAAGCAAATCCACAGGACTTCGTGGATCAAGTTCAAAGGGCCTTAGAAGTTATGCATGTGACAGGGGTAGAGACAGTTGAACTTGCTGCGTACAGGTTGAAGGAAGAGGCAATATTATGGTATGAGGATTGGAAGAAATCCCATGACATTGGTGCAGATTCACCGACATGGGGAGAGTTTAAAGTGTCTTTCCTCGATCATTATCTTCCGTATGAGGTTCGGGAAGCACGTGCAGATCAGTTCCTGAATTTGCGTCAAGGAATATGAGTGTTCGGGAATATAGTTTGCAATTTAACTCCTTGGCTCGATATGCGCCAAATGTTGTGGCTACGATGACAGATAGGGTCCATAGATACGTGGACAGACTAGAGCCATATTTGGTAAGGGATTGGACTATTGCGGCCTTGAATAGGGACATGGACATTGCTCGCATACAAGCCTTCGCCCAGAAAATGGAGGATCAGAGACAGAGACGAAGGGTACATGAATTTGATAGGGGACAGTCCAAAGGGGCTAGACCTATGGGACCACCTGTGATGTCCCAAGGAGGATCTAGGCCCCACATGTTTCCTAGACCACCTAGACCGTCGTTCTCTTATTCCACAGGGAGTGCTTATTCTCAGTCTCGAGGGTTTAGAGGTAGTTCAGCTGGGCAGAGTAGTGGGGGTCATGGATCACAGTCAGCAGGTTTTCCTCGTCAGCAGTGTCAACACTGTGGGCGTATTCACCCAGGCACATGTCGGGCAGGAACGAATGTCTGCTTTTGGTGTGGTATGCCAGGGCATATAGCGAGAGATTGTCCACAGAGGAGCATGAGTGGTATAGCACGACCGACTGGGTTGGCTGTTGCATCATCAGCATCGGTTCCTTCACTGGGCCGAGGTTTGCAGCCTGTTGGCCGTGGTAGAGGGACCAGAGGAGCAGCCAGTACTAGCGGGGTCCAGAATCGTACTTATGCTTTGGTGGACCGCCAGAATTCAGAGGCTTCCCCAAATGTTGTCACACGTACATTATCCATATTCTCACATAATGTATATGCACTAATTGACCCAGGTTCTACATTTTCCTATGTTACTCCATTGGTTGCTGCGAAATTTGCAAAGGCACCAGAATTATTAATTAAGTCAATTGAAGTGTCTACACCGGTTGGTGAATATATTGTTGCAAAGAGAGTGTATCGTAACTGTGTGGTAACTGTGTGTGGTCATGATACGTTGGCCGATCTCATTGAATTGGACATGGTGGATTTTGATGTAATTATGGGAATGGATTTGTTGGCTTCGTGTTATGCTACGGTAGATTGCCGGGCCAAGAAGGTACAATTTTGTTTTCCACAAGAAAATGTTCTAGAATAGCAGGGTAAGGTAGGGGCACCACGAGGAGGATTTATTTCCTATTTGAAAGCAAGGAAAATGATTGCCAAGGGATACATATGTCATTTGGTACGAGTGAAAGATAATGATGTGGAACCATTAACTCCACAGTCAGTACCGGTAGTCAATGAATTTCTTGATGTATTTCCAGAGGATCTTCCAGGTTTTCCCCCAAAACGAGAAGTGGAATTCGGCATTGATGTGATTTCAGGCACTCAGCCTATTTCTATCCCTCCATATAAAATGGCTCCAGCGGAACTGCGTGAATTGAAGGAGCAGTTGAAAGATTTGCTGGACAAGGGCTTCATTAGGCCTAGTATGTCCCCGTGGGGTGCACCGGTATTATTTGTGCGAAAGAAAGATGGTACCTTGAGAATGTGCATCGCCTATCGGCAACTGAATAAAGTAACGATCAAGAACAAATATCCCCTTCCTCGCATTGATGATTTGTTTGATCAGTTACAGGGTGCCAAATGTTTTTCAAAAATTGACTTGAGGTCGGGTTACCATCAAGTCAGAGTGAGAGAGGAGGATGTACCCAAGACAGCTTTTCGAACACGGTATGGCCATTATGAATTTTTAGTTATGTCATTTGGACTAACAAATTCACCGGCTGTGTTTATGGATTTGATGAACAGAGTGTTTAAGCCATTCCTAGAGGTGTTCATGACAGTATTTATAGATGACATCCTTGTTTATTCAAGATCACCAGAAGACCATGCTTATCACTTACGGCAAGTGTTGCAAATTCTCCGTGAGCGTAAGTTGTATGCAAAATTCTCCAAATGTGAGTTTTGGTTAAAATCAGTTGCATTCTTGGGTCACATTGTGTCGGACGAAGGAATCCAGGTCGGCACACAGAAGATAGAGGCAGTGAAAAATTGGCCAATACCTACGACACCCACAGAGATTCGCAGTTTTCTGGGTTTGGCAGGTTATTACCGAAGATTTGTAGAAGGGTTTGCTTCTATTGCGACACCATTGACAAAGTTAACTCACAAGGCAATTAAATTTCAATGGAATGATGCATGTGAAAGAGGTTTCCAAAATTTGAAAGATAAGTTGACTTCCACACCAGTGTTAGTACTTCCCGAAGGCACGGAAGGCTATGCAGTATATTGTGACGCTTTCGAGATTGGTCTCGGATGTGTGTTGATGCAGCATGGTAGGGTGATAGCATATGCCTCACGATAGTTACGGCCACATGAGAAAAATTATCCCACTCATGACCTTGAATTGGCAGCGGTAGTTTTTGCTTTAAAGATATGGCGTCATTATCTGTATGGAGTTCATGTTGATATTTATACGGATCACAAAAGTTTACAATATATCTTTAAGCAAAAGGAACTCAACCTAAGGCAACGAAGATGGTTAGAGCTCTTGAAAGACTATGATGTTGATATTCTATACCATCCAAGGAAGGCAAATGTAGTAGCAGATGCATTGAGCCGCAAGGCAACGGGAGTCACTAGTGATCAATTGACGGAAAAGAAGGATATAATCAAAGACTTAAATCAGTTAGCGAGCTTGGGAGTTCGCCTTATTGAATCCTCAGATGATAGAGTTATTGTGCAGAATGCAGCAGAATCCTCCTTGATAGCTAAAGTGAAAGAAAAGCAATTTGCGGATTTTATTTTATTGCAGCTAAAGGAAAATGTGCAATAGAATTTGACCAAGGCATTTGATATTACACCGGAAGGGGTGCTTCAATGTCAAGGGAGATTATGTGTACCGGACGTAGATGAGCTTAGGACACGAATAATGACAGAGGCGCACCATTCGCGCTATTCTATTCATCCGGGTGCTACTAAAATGTACCATGAATTGAAAGAAGTGTATTGGTGGGGCAACATGAAAAAGAACATTGCAGAATTTGTCGCGCGATGCCCAAATTGTCAACAAGTGAAAGTGGAACATCAGAAATCGGGAGGTTACATGCAATGTATCAATCTTCCAGTCTGGAAGTGGGATATGATTAATATAGATTTTATTACGGGCTTGCCTCGTACATTGCGGAAGTTTGATTCCATATGGGTCATAGTGGACCGACTTACCAAGTCAGCGCATTTTCTACCTGTCAAGACGACCTATACAGTTGAGGATTATGCGAAGTTGTATGTTAAAGAAATAGTGAGGTTACATGGTATTCCACTTTCTATTATATCAGACAGAGGAGCACAGTTCACAGCACACTTTTGGAAATCTTTTCAGCGGAGTTTAGGTACTCAGGTGAATTTGAGTACAACTTTCCATCCTCAGACTGATGGACAAGCAGAACGTACTATTCAGACACTTGAAGATATGCTACGAGCTTGTACGTTAGATTTTCAAGGCAGTTGGGATGACCATTTGCCTCTTATTGAATTTGCTTATAACAATAGCTATCATTCAAGTATTCAGATGGCACCTTATGAAGCTTTGTACGGAAGAAAATGTAGATCACCAATTGGGTGGTTTGAAGCAGGTGAAACTGCTTTACTTGGGCCAGATATCGTTCACCAAGCCATGGAGAAAGTTAAAGTTATCCAACAACGGTTACAAACGGCTCAAAGTCGTCACAAGTCATATGCCGATGTTAGAAGAAGAGGGATTGAATTCGCCATAGGTGATTGGGTATTTTTAAAGGTGTCACCGATGAAAGGGGTAATGCGGTTCGAAAATAAAGGGAAATTGAGTCCACGTTACATAGGCCCCTATGAAGTTATTAGAAGATGTGGGCAAGTTGCGTATGAGTTGGCACTACCCCAGGACCTTTCGTCAGTCCATTCGGTATTTCATGTGTCGATGCTTCGGAAATGCATAGGAGATCCATCTCGTATTGTTCCCGTAGAGGATGTTCAAGTTACAGAGGGTCTCACTTATGAAGAAGTGCCCATTGCTATCCTAGATCGACAAGTAAAGAGATTGAGAAATAAATACATAGCATCCGTAAAAGTCCTTTGGAGAAATCAACAAGTAGAGGAGATCACATGGGAAGCGGAAGAAATGATGAGATCCAAGTATCCCCATCTATTTCAAATGGACCAAGAAGGTCACAGTACGGAGGTGGAACAATAACAAGTAAGTATTTAAGAGCATTATGTGAATGTGTATAGGTATGTTAAAGTAAAGATGCATTTGTTGTATATAAGACAATGTTGTTAACATTCGAGGACGAATGTTTCTAAGGGGGGAAGAATGTAACACCCCGTACTTTTATAACCTCACTTGATACCTTGGGATCATATCTACACATAGGTGTTGAGATGCCATGCATATGTGTTTTATAGTGTCATTGGTGAAACATTTGATATCGGACTTAACATGTGCGATTAGATCTTCATAGGAGGTGTGTTGTGATTTCGTGGAGCATTTGGGTAAGAACCCGTACACATTATAACCTCATTTGGTGACTTTAAGTCATGTTTACTTGATGGTTAAGTTCACTAAGTAAGTATTTTGTAGTGTTTTGATAAGGGATTGGACGATACGTAAACATTGGATAAGTGGCCGGAAATTTCAGCAAAGTGCTGAAACTTGCGCCACTACCCTGTTTCAGGGGTGTGGCGCAAGCCACCTGCAGCCAAGAAGTTCATAGGAGGCTGCAAACTTGCGCCACTACCCTGTTTCAGGGGTGTGGCGCAAGGCACAACAAATATGCCCTTCCGGAGTCGTTTCGTAACGCAATTCTACGACGATTTCTAGATGGTTTCTTTTGGTTATTTGGAGTTATTTGAGCATTGTTAAAGATTCAAACACTTCAATATACTCCTACATACTCCTACATGATCAAATCATGAAATGTGAATAGTGATCCAAAATGTCCAATGAAACCAAGGGCAACTAGAATGCCTATTTTTGCGATCGAAAGGACGAATGAGAATCTTTTAAGAGAATATTGTCGTGACATTATGGAATTATGTAAACATGAGATATAAGATGAATAATACATGAAATTTGGTGGGTTACATGGATATGTGTTATTGGGCCCAATTTGAGGCCCAAAATGGAATAAAATACATGGGCCCAAAGGCAAAAGTGATCCATTCTTCCAATATTTGACCAATTGAACATATCACTTAATGCCAAATGTTGCTAAGGAGGACATTGGGTCTATATAAAGTCCCCAACATCATATTTTATTCCCAAAGGACTCTCATAACTTTTGGATAATATCACAAACATTTCTTTCATTTCCAAACCCAAGGCAAATACTTTCTTTGGACTCCTTGGACAAGATCAACATATTACAAGCCTTGGTAAGTATTTATCCTCATGGATTAACATATTATATGCATGGGAGATTATATATATTATGCTAGTTGTGTTGGCAAGGTGATGAATAGTGTATTTTACCTTTGGTGAAAGATGTGTCATCTTGGTAATTTGAACTTGAATTAGGCCTTGTGCCTTTGATGAAAAAGCATGGTATGAACAAAATATGAACATGTATGGTGTTATTTTTGGTATTAAACTTGTTCTTGTCTATAAGTGGAAATTGTGGGATTTTGGCCGATATGTGTTATGAGTTGTATTAAGGTACTTTGATGGATTATTTGTGATGTGTTATGGATAAGAAAGTGTAAAGGAGAAGCATTGTGGTGAAATGTAATGATTTTCATGTATTGGTCAATGTTGGGAATATTATGGAATTTTGGAATAATAGTATGATCCATGGTTTTGTCGAGGGGAAATGACACATGTAACTCATTGACATTGTATACATTTGTAACGTAATTGGTGGTTAATGTGAATTTCATTATGTATTTATGTTGTAGAGTGATACATAAAGAAGGAGAGGGATTATTGTTGTCTACGCATCGAAGGTTGTATATTCGTATTGCGAATCCAAGGTATGTAAGGTTACTTTGTCCGTATCTTTCTGCGGCAAATAGTGTCTATATTGACATGTCACTAGTCCTATCCCGAAGTTTGCTAAGGTATCCGATATCCGTATATCACTAGTCATTGTCATATATTTTCTACTCATGGATCATTTGTGAATCCCATGTCTCATATTCATGGTTAATGTTCCGAAAGCTCAAATAAGGTTACGTTCCAATATTCCAATAGTGCCTATACTTGTGTCTCTTGTTCATGGATTATTGTCCCATGGTTCCAATGGTATCATGGTGCTAGTAATGTTATATTTCTCATGCTGTTTATTCACATGTATCTCACTCATTGGTTAATGATTCAAAGTTTCCAACAATGTTATGTTCCAAAGTTCCAAAGTGAGGTTATGACTACCAAAGTATCAATCTCAAAATAATGATCAAAGTAATGCAAATGTGGTCAATGATCAAGTATGGGTGGCAAGTCTAGGGGCATAAGCCTAGCTCGACTCGATCCCGATGTATTGATTTATGGGTGGCAGGTCTAGGGGCGTAAGCCTAGCTCGACTCGATCCCGATGTATTGATTTATGGGTGGAAAGTCTAGGGGCATAAGCCTAGCTCGACTCGATCCCAACATGATGTTATGATATGAAAAGACCCACTGATCAGTAGGGGCCCGGGTACATTGTTATCATTGAGCATTGAGATAAAGAAAGCAAAGAAAGTAATGAAAGCAATCCACATGGTTTCCAAAATGCAAAATGGTGACTTATTCACATTGATTATTCATATGTTTTGAGTTCATTGAAATATTCATGTATTGTACAGTTTCATCTGAGCCTTGCATACTCAGTACTTATTTCGTACTGACCCCTTTTGGGGAATTTACCTTACTTGCTGCAGGCGCAGGTACAAGTAGGCCTTCCTAGTAGAGTGCCCATGTTAGCGGTTCTTTGGTGAGCTCCAGCTCATTCGGGGCTTCTCCGAGTCAGAGTATATACATGTTTTGGTATTGTACATAATGTGTAAAGCGGGGACTTGTCCCGACTTATGGTTCATTTTGGTCAATGCTCTTGTTAGAGGCTTTTGTAGACGGATGTGGGTGTATCAGTGTAAAAGATATGTTGTTTTGACTGGATGGCCTCAACGGCCAAGTTTCATATGTATGTATAAATATGTCCCATGTTTTCCTTTATTCGTCTTTCATGTTCTTATGCAATGGGGGGTATGATTATGAGATGCATATGAATGATTGAACATAGGCAAAGGTTGGTTCTCTCGGGCCTTATCGGCTACGGGTGCCAATCATGTCTCGATCGGATTCGGGGCGTGACATTGAATTAACCCGTTTATCTGCAAATATTGTTCTATTTTTCTTTTCCTCAAGATTTTTGTGTTTGAATGGGGAATTCTGATGTTGTCGAATTTTTTTTAAAATTTACTCGTGTTGGAGAAATTCAACTCAAAAGGAATTAAATAAACTTGTTTTTGAGAAATTTTCTTTGAATTTTTTTTTTGTTAAAATTTATGATCTAGGTTCTCTTTTTTCTTTATTTTTTTTTTTGTTGAAGGGTAATTCTGATTCTACCACCTTTGAATTTATCTTTTTATAGCAAGCTCTTTCGTGGATCCAGATTCTTGGTAGAAGAGAATCCAAAATTCCAAACTTTATTTGTTTATATTTAATAACAAGAAATCACTGGGTATGTTATTGTTGTTGTTGTTTAAGTTATAGCAAGAAAATGTAAAAAAATTCTCAGCGGTCACATTTGCATTTCCTCAAAATGGACCTTGTTTAGTTGATAGGCACAACCAAATTGATTAAAAAAAAAACCCTTTTACTTGTTGATTTTTGGTGTTTGCAGATTTCTGACAGAAGTTGCATAGATGATGCATTCAGCAGGAACAAAAGCAAAGCGGTACACATAATATCATGTTATCTATTACTATTTTTCAAGCCTGTTGTAAACTTTAAAAGTGTGATATAGTATGGTCTGACTGTGTGTTCTTAAGGCACTGTAGTGTTTCTAAGGAAGTAAAGGAAGATTCATTCAAGGAAACCCTATAACTAGAAAGAAAGATGTAGTGGTAATACTTGGTTTACATGCAATATTTAACACTAGACAATATTCTGATTGGTACTTGATGCCTTGAACCAAAGACGTCTTTTTGTCCCTTTCTTTTTCTTATTTATCTCATCTTCTTTTTAGAGGATGTAAAGTTAAAAAGAATGAAGAACATGCTTTTATTTTTTGCTTGTTAGAAAATTACTAAAAGCTACCTCTAACTTTAACTTCTTGTGAGCAGCAATAATGTTTGCCTGTATCATTCTGATGGAATGAAAGCTTTAATTTGATGTTTAAATTACTAGTTTGACTTGCCTTTGAGTTGCATGTATGGTTTCTTGGAGATATTAATACAAAAGGTGGTAGAATACTTGTATTTGCTTCCCACCTATGTAGAAATAGAGATCATTGTGGAATAGAGTGGTAATTTTGGTGTGCGTATAAGCTGGCTTTTTCAAAGGGGAAAGCGCAAAAAAGTAATGAGGTTTAATGGCGATTTTACCTGTAAAAATCATAATTTTAATAAGGAAAAATGCAAATGATTATGCAAGGTTGTGGCCTCATGGTTAATTGAAGTGGACTGAGAATCTTGAGGTTAAATTCCAATAGAGACAAAAGCACTAGGTATTCTTCCTATCTGTCCTAGCCTTGATGGACAGAATTACCTGGTATCTGTCACTAGGGCGGTGATAGGTATCCCGTCAAATTAGTCGAGATACGTTCAAGATGGTTTGTACACCATAGATATCGAGAAAAAAATACAAATGAAATGGAAGAATATAATCATATGTTAAAGGGAATTAATTTTTTTTATATTTGAGCGAGAATGTTATAATGTTGCCTCTTAAGGATCACACCCTTTTGCAATAAGGTATACACTTTGGTCACTAAACTTAAGCGTCAGCTAAGCGAGATGCGGCGCACGTCCTATTTTTCACCTAACTTCAGCGCTTAAACGAACCTTAAAGAAGTCTTTGACAACACATGAACATACAATTTGCTTTCAGAATTATGCTTAAAGTAATTTTAGCCATGTCCCTTAAAGTGATGACTCTTAAATTGTTCGAATGTTGAAGCAATCTTCTATATTATGAAAATATTATTTTTTTTTCAAATTTCCATGCTTACTAAACCATCCATCCTTAATATCTGTAAGGATATGACACCTAGACCTAATTCAAACACAACAGTTAGCTCGAGAGGAGCGGATTACCCAAGTCCATATAAGTAGACCACCATTCCATTTCTCAAGTTGCATTTAAGCTAGCGAATGAGGGGAGGATCTTAATCCTAGAAATCTTTTATTATTTATAAAGGAGACAAAATGTGATACATATACATGCTTGAATTGCGGCACTGATCTTATCATCAGTTCTGATGCCTTGCAAGAAAAAGTTCTTATTATGAGTTTTCTGTGTAATGTCTTCTCGTGAATCGTGATTTCAGAAAGTCGACAGCATCGCACAAAATCAAGTCTAACTTTGTCATGACCCAAAATCCCATTCTAGCCGGACTGGCACCCGAAGCTGATAAGGCCCGGGAGGACCAATCTTTACTCATGCCCAATCATATGCATACCATAAGAATCATCACCACCTCGTAAAGACATAAAATGCGGAGTGCGGAAATCATGGAGCATCATGTATATACATATAAGAAATTTGGTCGTCGGGGCCATCAAGTCAAGGTGGACATACATCTCTTACGTTACATACCCACATGTGTCCAAAAAAGACTCTAACAGAAGTACATACATAACCAACTTAAATTCGGGACAAGTCCCCGCTTTACACAACATTACAGGACCAAAACAAATGTACATCTAAGACCCGAAAAGCCCCGAACCAACTGTAGCTCACCAAAGATCGACAAAAGATCTGCAACCTACCGTGGAGGTCTACTAGCACCTGTGCCTGTAGCAAGTAAGGTAAATCCCCCAAGAGGGGTCAGTACGAAGAATGTACTGAGTATGTAAGGCTGAATGAGACTGTATAATACATAAATACTTCAATGGAGCCAATTATAAGTAAAGAACCCATATGGATAAGTCATCACTCTATATGTATGGAAATATGTACATTAGATGGATTACTTCTTTTATTCTTACGCTCACTCGTCCCCGTCATCACTCACTTCTTCATCTACTACTCATCCTTCCATTCTCACAAAGCCCGGGCCCCAAGCTGATCAGTGGGAAAATAATATCATCATGAAGGTGTTCATTTCACCCCATGGATACACCCATAATGATGGGATGGTCATCATGAAGGTGTTTCCTTCACCCCATGGATATCATCATGAAGGTGTCTATTTCACCCCATGGATACACTAATAATATTGGGATCGTCATCATGAAGGTGTGTTCTTTCACCCCATGGATACACTCATAACACATTACTTCATTCTTTAACTTTTACAAGGTTAGTACCTTTACTTGTGAGAGATTGATACGCTCACTCATGAGAGATTAATACTTTTACTTATGAGAGATTGATACTTTTGTTCGTAAGAGATTGTTACTTTTGATAATTGTAACATTATTGGAATTTGGAACATTAACCAAAGAACATGAGTCATGGGAAACACAATTCATGTAGGAATAAGGAACATGTGAGTAACAATAATTAATAACCGGAAATGGGATACCTTTGAACATTTCGGAATAGGATAGGTATAATGTCAATGTGACTAATATGTGCTGCAGAAAAATACGGAAAGAGTAACCTTACATACCTTGTATTCTCAATATGATTCAACAATCTTAAATGGGCATAAAATAGTCCCGCTCCCTCCTTGTGTCTTACTCTACAACACAAATACATAACGGAATTTATATTAAACACCAACTACCTTACAAATGCATATGACGTCAATGAATTACATGTTTGCCTTTAAAAATGTCATTTCCCCCTTGACAATACCATTGAAGAAATTATCATACCAATAATTCCACAATATTCCCAATATTGACCAAAATATCATAAACCACTAGCATGTCACACCAAGTTCATACTTTCCACTCTCCATCATCTCAACATCATAATTATACCATCAATTTACTTCAATACACCTCACAACAACAAATCGGCAAAAATCCCATAATTGACACTGATATGAAAATAACAAGTTTAATAACATAATCACCCCATATATGTTGTTATTTCATCCATACCATGCTCTTTCATCAAAATCACAAGTCATATTTCAAGTGTAAATCCCATGAATAACACATCTTTCACAAAAACACAAAGTGCCATATCCAACACTTCCAAGCATAACCAATAATATTTACATACTCTCCCATGCATATAATATATTATTCCATAAGAATAATCACTTACCTAAGCTTGAGAAAGGATGATCTTTCTCCAAGAAGTGCCTTAGGGTTTTGAGAGCCAAAGAGGTGTTCTTGGGAATTTTCTAGAAAAAGATAAAAAAGAATGTGTGTTTCTCATGAATAAAATTAGATTTTTGCCTCTTTATATAGGCCCTCAATTTCCATCTTTAGCCACTCTTATGGCATTAAATGTTGTGGCTAGAAGGTCAAGGCAAGAATGGGTCATTTGACCCATTTTTGGCCCATGTTTTCTTTTCATTTTGGGCCCTTTTTGAGCCCAATTCACTCAACCCAATAAAATCAATAATTTCTCATGTTTAAATCATTTCATACGCGTTACGAAAATATTGCCACTCACGGGATTCATACTCGTAGCCTCAATTCCAAAAACAAACAATTCTAGCCACATATGGCTTATTTTTACCATAAGGGTAAAATCGTCATTTTGACACCAAATTCTTTCACGAGTAATTTTATCATATCAATATAATACTTAACTCATTCCATGTATATTCTCATGGTTGTAAAAGAAACGTGGTAAAAATCGGCCCGGTACATCCCTGGGCACCCTTGGGACTTAGAAAAATTCCAACTTTTAAAAAAATGGACAAAACCACCCTGGCACGCCCTTGGGCATGCCAGCTTGCTGCCTCTGGGCTAAAAATTTTGGCCCATATCGCCTGGCGCGCCCCACCCTTAAATTTTTTGAAAATTTCATTTTTCGACTTTTCTTCGCCGGTTTGGTTAGATACTTCAAGTCCTATTCTTTCACTTACTTATTACCTTTCATATGCTTTGTTTAGAGGACCTCCAAGCCTCATTTTTAACCCCACAAATGCTCCACGAAAATCACAAAACACCTCCTATGAAGGGCTAATCGCATGTACGAGGCCAAATTTCAATTTTCTCATCATTAACATTACCAAATACATACTTATAGCTCTCGACACTTAAGTAAACATGATTCAACGTCGTCAAGTAGAGTTGAGAACGTATGGGGTGTTACATTCTTCCACCCTTAGAAACATTCGTCCTCAAATGTTAATAACATTATTTCACTGCAATAACTTAAGTCGAAGTGAATCCTCCACATTATCACATCCACACGTAATACTTGTAAAGACTTACTTATTATTCCAATTCCGTATCTTGAACCCCCTTTTTTTTTCTCTTTTTTTTTCCTTCCATGTACAAAAATTACGAGTACTTTAGACTTCATTAGTTCTTCGGTTTTCCTTGTGATTTTTTCTACATGCTAATTTTACCAATAGTGCCTTTACAGAGGCTACTTCTGCATCTCTCAATTCCTTCACTTAGTGATCTAGAACCACAATAGGTAACAATAGGTACCTTTTCATGTGTGAGATCCTACGTGACTTGTAGATCTCCACTAGGACCAATACAGGATAGTCTCCTATACACTTTCAAAGCATCGAATAGGAAATACTGAATGAACTGCGAAGAGTTCTTGGACTAGTGCTGCTAAATACGCAAATTGCCCAAGTCTTGTATAATTTCCCTTTCTTTTCGAATCTCATTATCTTTTCTTCTCTTTTTTTTTCATTGGTGACACTGTCACAAATACCCAATCATCTATGGTACATTTTAATTCCCTTCTTCTAATATCGGCATGTGATCTGTATCGGCTCTGGGTCATTTGTAGCTACTATTATCTCACTTTCACTTTCTCTATAGCTTGATGAAACAAAGCTGACCTGAGCAAAGCAAATTTCATCAGCTGTAACCCATCCAATTAGTGATCTATATTTCCCTTCATATAAAGCTTCGTAAGGTGCTTTTTGATACTTTTATTGTAAGCAATTTCAATAAACGTGTTCATCCTAACCACCTTTAAAGTCCAATTTACAAACTCGTGGCATATCTTCAATTGTTCATATAATTCATTCTGGTTGTCCATCCATCTGAGGATGACAACCGTACGTACATCCACCTGTGTACCCATGCTTTACTGAAAAGACTTCCAACACTGTGCAATACAGTGAGCTCTCCTATATAATATAAGAGTGAGTGGGATCCCATGTAATCTTACTGTTCAGCTGTATCGATGGTCCTCACTGGTAGGACATACGCAGACTTGGTACGCCTGTCAACTCTTAACTATATAAAATCAACATTCGCAGTGTACGAGGCAACCCTGTGATTAAATCCATGTTATTCATGTTCCACTTCCAAACTGGAAGGGTAATACATTGCATAAACATACAGATTTCTGATGCCATACTATTAATTAGTGACCGCTTGGATATTGAGCTACAAGTTCTACAATGGGCTTTTCATGTAACCTTACCAAGGCATCTCTGCTAAACCATGGTATATTTCAGTTGCTTCTGAATAAATACAATATTCTGAACGAGGTCCCTCTGGCATAATTCCTTTCCTTAACTCGTCTCTACCCGGTACGCACAATCTACATTGGCATTAAAGTGCTCCATTTTTACATAAGATCAGATAGTTTTGTCAGGCCCTGTTATACATTCTCTTTCGGTTGCGATAACATAGAACCCGCATACTACTTTTCTTTTGCTTCATCTACAAATAAAGGCTCTGTCGCAATTTACTCTATAATTCTTCCGTCCGGAGTTTCAAGAAAACGAACTCCCAACCCGGCTAATTGAGGTAATTCCTTGACCATTTGTTTTGTTTTTGGTCAACTGGCTACTAGTGCTTCCTCTTGTGTTGTGACTTAACGCATCAACTATTACACCTGCTTTTCTCAGAAGGGATATCAGTATCATAGTCTGTTAATAGGTTCAACCATTTCTGCTGTCTTAAATTTAGGTCCTGTTGATTAAGGATATTTTACAAACTCTGATGATCAGTATATATGTCAATATGAACCCTACATAAATAATGGCGCTATACACTTTTGAAAATAACCATCATGACTGCTAGCTCAAATCATATGTTACTTAATGGTCTTCATATGGACACAACTGTCGTGAGGCATATGCTATCACTTTTAACAAAAATTCATGCTTAGAAAACTTTGCGTCCCACGTATGGTGCAAAAAATTTGTAACACCTATCGTACGTGATTAGCAGGGTTCGCTTGTGATTCTGAAAAACTCATATATCATCTACGACCACCGTCACGAATATATTTATGAATGGCTTGAACGCTCTGCTCATCCAACTCATAAGTCTACTGGTGCATTCGTTAGCCCATTTGACATAACTAAGAAGTCATAGTGACCATCCCGTGCTCGGCAAGCTGCCTTGAGCATACCTTTGTCTTTAACCCCTACTCGATAATGACTCGCTCTCAAGTCAGTCTTTGAGAAATCTTTGGTACCCTGTAATTGGTCCATTAACTTGTAAGTTCCGAGAAGGACATATTTATTCTTAATTGTTACCCTCTTCAGTTGTCGATAATCAGTACATGTTCTCAATGTGCCATTTTTCTTTTGTACAATTAATACTGATACATCCCAAAGGAATATACTAGGCCTTGTGAACCCCTTGTCCAACAAGTCCTTTAATTGTTCCTATATCTCCTGCAATTCTGCTGGAGTCATTCTATACGGAGGAACGGGGGAATAGGGATAGGCAGAATGCCTGGAATCACATCACTATCATGCTCTACTTTCCGTTTCAGGAGATACATCCAGGAATTCCTTTACTACTGGAATCGATCGAAGTGTTGGTACCCTCACGTCGGTATCTCGTACTTTTACTAGGTGACAAAGATACCCCTTGGATATCATTTCTTTTACCTTGCTATAGGAAATGAATTTTTCCTTCGGTGCTCCCACACTACCCGTCCATGCAGGAACATTCTTTTATGGAAAAATGAAAATGTAACCCCTTATCTCGGCAATCTGCTGCGGCATAACAAGAAGTCAACCAATCCATACCCATAATAACCTCAAAGTTTACCATTTCCAGTTCAGTAAGCTCAACCAGTGTGTCATACCCACAACCGATTACTATACAATTATGATATACTCTTTTAGCTATCATAGATTCTCAACTAGTGTAGATACTTCAGGCGGCTTACCTAATAATTCTCATGTTCCTTGAAAAAACATAGGGAAGAACGTATGACAATGTAGAACCCGGGTCAATCAATGAAAATATATTATGTGAAAAGACAGATAATGTACCTGTCACTATATCAGGAAAAGCCTCCGAATCCCGCCGGCCCGCTACGGCATAGGTACGGTCCAGAGTTTCACTCGAACTAGCTACCCCTCTAACATATCTGTCATGGTCAGCAGGTTGTGCACCTCTACCTAGAGGAGGCACCAATGATGTCGGTGCAATGGTTGGTCCCGTAGGTCGTGCCATGCCACCCGTGTTCTTTCTTGGACACCCTCTTACCTTGTGCCCTGGCACGCTGCAATGATAACAAACATTCGTTCCAACCCGGTATTCACCTGCATGAAATTTCCTGCAGCGCTGACACAGCTGACGAAAAGACCTTAGTTGGTTCACATCTCTGGGGGCTTGATATCCCACTATCTGGAAATCCTGAGTCTCACTCCTTTGCCCAAACTGGTTACTTCTGAACCCTTGGAGTAGAGGGGGAGCAATTGTTGTAGGATAAGGAAATGATGGCTGAGACAGTCTGTGAGAACTCTGAGGCCCAAATCCTCCTTGGGATGCCATGAACTGTCCCGTGGGTTTTGCTTTTTTTGGCAATTCTCCTTCCAATTCTTGTATCCTTTTCTTCTGCCTCTGTTCCTCCATCTGCTGTGCAAGAACTTGTCTTTGAGCTTGTGCAGCAACTACACGGGTCAATATTTTCACCCCACTCATTAAATCCTGCTCAATAGTATTCACGGGCAGTTCCAAAGATAGTTCTCTCCTACTCGGCTTTTTCGGAGCTGGAAAAGTAGAGGAGGCCCGCGATGCAATTTCAGCATTTACTCCACCTTAACTGACTTGATCAGGTGGTAATCTACTCATTCCTTCTCCAGCGGGCATATCTACCTGCTTACCTTTACCTCTACCTCTTCTTGTGATTGGCATTTTACTATACCAAAGAAAAACAATTACCATGGTCAGGCACAATTCAACTTACATACAATACTAGCTCTATTGCACGATCTAGAAGTGAAGGAAAAAACCAACATCCTAAATGTCTCGTAGCCTCCTACTTAGAAATGTGGTGCACAACACATCAATAAGTAAGACTCTACTCAGACACCGCTTTGTAGACACCTTCAGAATGACCTGCTCTGATACCACTTATGTCACGACCCGAAATTCCATTCGAGACGGACTGGCACCCGAAATCAATAAGGCTCAGGACGACCAATCTTTACTCATGCCCAATCATATGCATACCATAAGAATCATCACCACCTCATAAAGACATAAAATGCGGAGTACGAAAATCATGGATCATTATGTATATACATATAAGAAACTTAGCCGTCGGGGCCATCAAGTCAAGGTGGACATACTTCTCTTACGTTACATACCCACATGTGTCTACAAAATCTCTAACAGAAGTACATACATAACCATCTTAAATTCGGAACAAGTCCCCGCTTTACACAATATTACAGGACCAAAACAAATGTACATCTAAGACCCAGAAAGCCTCGAACCAACTGTAGCTCACCAAAGATCGACAAAAGATCCGCAACCTACCGTGGAGGTCTACTAGCACCTGTGCCTGCAGCAAGTAAGGTAAATCCCCCCAAAAGGGGTGAGTACGAAGAATGTACTGAGTATGTAAGGCTGAATGAGACTATATAATACATAAATACTTCAATGGAGTCAATTATAAGTAAAGAACCAATATGGATAAGTCATCACTCTATATGTATGGAAATATGTACATTAGATGGATTACTTTTATTCTTACGCACACTCGTCCCCATCATCACTCACTTCTTCATCTACTACTCATCCTTCCATTCTCACAAAGCCCGGGGCCCAAGCTGCTCAGTGGAAAAATAATATCGTCATGAAGGTGTTCATTTCACCCCATGGATACACCCATAATGATGGGATGGTCATCATGAAGGTGTTTCCTTCACCCCATGGATATCATCATGAAGGTGTCTATTTCACCCCATGGATACACTCATAATATTGGGATCGTCATCATGAAGGTGTGTTCTTTCACCCCATGGATAAACTCATAACACCTTACTTCATTCTTTAACTTTTACAAGGTTAGTACCTTTACTTGTGAGAGATTGGTACGCTCACTCATGAGAGATTAATACATTTACTTATGAGAGATTGATACTTTTGTTCGTAAGAAATTGATACTTTTGATAACTGTAACATTATTGGAATTTGGAACATTAACCAAAGAATATGAGTCATGGGAAACACAATTCATGTAGGAATAAGGAACATGTGAGTAACAATAATTAATAACCAGAAATGGGATACCTTTGAACATTTCGGAATAGGATAGGTATAATGTCAATGTGACTAATATGTGCTGCAGAAAAATATGGAAAGAGTAACCTTACATGCCTTGTATTCTCAATATGATTCTACAATCTTAAATGGTCATAAAATAGTCCTGCTCCCTCCTTGTGCCTTACTCTACAACACAAATACATAACGGAGTTTATATTAACCACCAACTACCTTACAAATGCATATGACGTCAATGAATTACATGTTTGCCTTTAAAAATGTCATTTCCCCCTTGACAATACCATTGAAGAAATTATCATACCAATAATTCCACAATATTTCCAATATTGACCAAAATATCATAAACCACTAGCATGTCACACCAAGTTCATACTTTCCACTCTCCATCATCTCAACATCATAATTATACCAATAATTTACCTCAATACACCTCGCAACAACAAATCGGCAAAAATCCCATAATTGACACTGATATGAAAATAACAAGTTTAATAACATAATCACCCCATATATGTTGTTATTTCATCCATACCATGCTCTTTCATCAAAATCACAAGTCATATTTCAAGTGTAAATCCCATGAATAACACATCTTTCACAAAAACACAAAGTGCCATATCCAACACTTCCAAGCATAACCAATAATATTTACATACTCTCCCATGCATATAATATATTATTCCATAAGAATAATCACTTACCTAAGCTTGAGAAAGGATGATCTTTCTCCAAGAAGTGCCTTAGGGTTTTGAGAGCCAAAGAGGTGTTCTTGGGAATTTTCTAGAAAAAGATAAAAAAGAATGTGTGTTTCTCATGAATAAAATTAGATTTTTGCCTCTTTATATAGGCCCTCAATTTCCATCTTTAGCCACTCTTATGGCATTAAATGTTGTGGCTAGAAGGTCAAGGCAAGAATGGGTCATTTGACCCATTTTTGGCCCATGTTTTCTTTTCATTTTGGGCCCTTTTTGAGCCCAATTCACTCAACCCAATAAAATCAATAATTTCTCATGTTTAAATCATTTCATACGCGTTAAAACAATATTCTCACTCATGGAATTCATACTCGTAGCCTCAATTCCAAACACAAGCAATTCTAGCCACGTATGACTTATTTTGACCATAAGGGTAAAATCGTCATTTTGACACCAAATTCGTTCACGAGTAATTTTATCATACAAATATAATACTTCACTCATTCCATGTATATGCTCATGGTTGTAAAATAAACGTGGTAAAAATCGGCCTGGTACATCCCCGGGCACCCTTGGGACTTAGAAAAATTCCAACATTTAAAAAAATGGGCAAAACCACCCTGGCATGCCCTTGGGCACACCAGCTTGCTGCCTCTGGGCTTAAAATTTTGGCCCATATCGTCCTGGTGCGCCCCACCCTTAAATTTTTTGAAAATTTCGTTTTTCGACTTTTCTTTGCCGGTTTGGTTAGATACTTCAAGTCCTATTCTTTCACTTACTTATTACCTTTCATATACTTTGTTTAGAGTCCCTCCAAGCCTCGTTTTTAACCCCACACATGCTCCACGAAAATCACAAAACACCTCCTATGAAGGGCTAATCGCATGTACGAGGCCAAATTTCAATTTTCTCATCATTAACATTACCAAATACATACTTATAGCTCTCGACACTTAAGTAAACATGATTCAACGTCGTCAAGTAGGGTTGGGAAGGTACGGGGTGTTACAAAATTGTTACATGACATCATTACTTCATGTTTTGGTCATCGAAAAAAATGATCATCACTTCATGTGTCACAAAAATGATCTAGTGCACATTTGGAATGAATAGTTACATCCTACGGGAATGGTAATAGATCTAACTCTTCAGTCTTTTCTTGTTTCATACAACAAATTAAAAGTACTGTCACCTAGGCTTGCAAGACTTAAATAGAAAAACAAGTTGTATACCAAGTAAAAAATGCTAAATAAAGAAAACAAGATAAGAGAATGGATCTAACTCATTAATATATCCAGATATATCAAATGTCAAAAGGAAATGATCTCAAAATCCAGAATCAAACAAGTAAAATCAGACAAAAATAGTTGTCTGAAACGCCCTCCTGTGGCGCATATGACTTTGATTAGATCTTCTTGAAGAAGGTAATTCATAGAATTTGAACTCTTGCTTCCTCGGAACTTTTCTCTCCGATCTTCGTCTTTCTCTTACTCATTGCTCTTCGGTTTCACCTTATGCTAAAAAGGCTAATAGGGTTAAGAGAACGATTTTATAGCCCCATCACTTTCCTCGTGTTCAGATACAGACGAAGTTTGACAGTGAAACAGTACATCAAGTTAACTAAGTGTCAAATTAAATTGTTCCTTTAGAAATAGTTGTTCTACTGTTGTAACCATAGTAAAGAACTATGGTTTCTTTACTATTAAGACCTATTGATTATATTTTGTAAATTTTTAATACAACTAGAACAACTATTTCTAAAAGAAATAATTTCCTTTGACACTTAGATAACTAGATCCACTGTTTCACAGTCAAACTTTGTTTGTATACGAATACGAGAAAAGTGTTGGGGTTGTAAAACCGTTTTCTTAACCTTCCTAGCCCCTTTTTAATATACGGTGAAGAAGAAGAATAATGAATAAGGAAAAATCGAAGATTGGGGAGAAAAGTTTGAGGAAGCAAGAGTTAGAATTTTATGAATTATCTTCTTCAAGAAGATCTAATGAAAATCAGATGTGTCGCTGGAGAGCGTTTTAGACAACTATGTCGGTTCGATTTTGCTTTTGGATTTTAAGAACATATAACTTTTGACATTTGATAAAGCTGGATACCTATTGATGACTTAGATCCATGCACTTACCGTATTTTCTTAATTTAGCATTTGTTACTTGGTTTACAGATTATTTTTCTATTTAAGTGTTGCAAGTCTCGGCAACACTTTCCTTGGGAGAAACGGGGAAATATTGAAGAGTTTAGATCTAAAGATTATCATTCCTGTATAATGTAATTATTCATTAAATGTGTTCTAGATCATTTATGCATCACATGAAGCTATGATTTTTTTTAATGACTAACACATGAAGTGATCAATGATGTTATGTAATGATGTGGACTTGATTTTGTGGGACATTGTGGACTTGATGATATCACAAGAAGACAGTATCTAGGGAATTGATGATAAGAATTTTTTTCTTACATGACTTCAGAACTAATGATAAGATTAGTGCAGCTTTTCAAGCATGTATATATCAGATTTCTGCTTCATTAAATATAAAGAAAGATTTCTTGGATTTGGATCCTTCCCTCATGAACTAGCTTATATTGAGCTTGAGTAATGGACCGGTGGTTTTTTTATATGGATTTACTCAATCATCCCCTCATGAGCTAGCTTTTGGGGTTGAATTAGGCCTAAGTGTCATTCTTTACAAATATTAAGGATGGATGATTTTATACGTAAGGAAATTTGTAAAAATGTTTTTTCCATAATACAGAAGATTACTTCAACAATTTAAGTCATCAATACTAAAGGTTTTTACTTAGATTCTTAACAAATCTTATGAATTTCCAATCCAATTTGATTATCCATCAATGAAAATAAACACTTGATGTTGAGTTGGATAACCATCAAGTTTACCATGAAGGGCCAATGACTAAAATTACTTTAAGCATTTGCTAATTTAAGTTGTATGAGCATGTGTTGTGAAAGACTTCATTAAGGTGCATTTAAGGAATCAAACTATGGTGAGCGAAGAAATATTGGAACTGGTTCAACTTAGAAGAAGAAGTTTAAGTGCATTCCCAACTGGAAGAGCACAGCTTCCAGCCGTAAGCAGGTGAATGATGGAGATTTTTCTCAAATGTTTGCATCAAAGGAAGCACGAGAAGAAGTTACCAAGTACGAGGTATACATGATCACTTTTTCTTTGTAACAAGGCAGCTCTATCGACTTTTTCTTTCATACTTTAATTTGTTGTCATAATATTTGTTAATTTGGTGTTTTACGTTATTGGATACAAATGACTAAGTGCATAGAGTATGCTTAGGCCGAAGATTTGTGTTTTGAGAATAGAATTTGAGATTTTGGCAGTATATGCTGAACAAGTTTAAATGAAATAAAAAACAAATTACATGAAAAATTAAGCCAAATAAGAACATTTAAGTTCAATAATTAATTTAAAGCAAATATAAAACACCTTCTTCTAGGTAGGAAAAACTTTCTTACTCGAATTTTTAGTTTGCAAACCAAAATTTAAAGAAGTGATCCAAATAAGATGCCTTACAATACCAGAATTAATTTCAAATATCGACTCCAAAATATAGTTAATTAAAACCAAAAAATATATATATATATTTATAACTCCATCTTTTTCTCCCTTATTGTGGAGTAATGAAAACGATGTCGTAAAAATGCAGTCCTAAAATTTTGTAGTTAAAAGTTCAAAAACCCAAAATTTGTCTCCTAGAGTAAAACCTTTGCCAACCTTCTGAAAATCTGAGAATTGAGAATTGAGACAAATTGATTTGCGAAGATATGAATGATGATGATTTAGTTTTCGGAGAACCCTATTTCTTTGCACCAAAGGTAACCTCAAATTCAGAGCTCAAACGCACATTAAAGAAGTCTTTGACAACATGGGTATGACCATACAATTTTCTTTTGCTAATGCTTAAATAATTTTAGTCATTGGCCCTTCAGGGTAAATGTAATACCCCGTACCTTCCCGACCCTACTTGACGACTCTAAACAATGTTTACTTAGGTGTCGAGAGCCATAAGTATGTATTTGGTAGTGTCATTGATGAAACATTTGATATTGGGCCTAGAACGTGTGATTAGACCTTTGTCGGAGGTGTTTGTGACTTTTGGAACAATTGTGGGGTGAAAAATGAGGCTTGGAGGGCTTCCAAGCAATGAATATTAAGGTTAGGAGGTAAGCAAAAGACTTAAACTTGAAGGATCTAACCAAATCCGCAAAGAAAAGTCGAAGAACGGAAAAAAATCACATTTTGGGTGTGGGGCGCGCCCAGGGGCGTGCCGGGCCGCTTCTGGCCAAAATTTTTTTGGCACAGCCAGCCCTGGGGCGCGCCAGGCAGTGTGCCAGGCCGCCTATGCCAGAAATCAGCAAAGGGGAGCGCCAAGCGGCATGCCGGGGTGGTTTTCGCCAAAATTTTTCTTCGACTATTATGATGTATTTAAGACTTTTAAGTCATGGTATCATTACTCCATCATAGTAGGACTATTTTTAAGCTCGCTTAGCATCCGAGTTGGGGTTAATTCTTCGTCACAAGTGTTTTAACAAATTATGCTCAAGTAAGCCATGAGCGACTAGAATTTCTAGTTTTGCGATTGAGGCTACGAAAGGAAATCTCGTAAGTGAATATTATCGAGACATTTATAGAATTATTTGAACATGAGATATATGGTGGATTATACATTACATTTGGTGGGTTAAGATGACATGGGTTATTGGGCTCAATTTAAAGCCCAAAGAGAGACCAAAATACAAGGCCCAATGGGGCAAATGACCCATTCTTCCACTTTGACCAAGCCAATATTGCATTTAATGCAAGGAAATGGCTAAGGATGACTTGAACACTATATAAAGGCCCCAAAATAATATTTTTAATTCATTGGAACTCTCATGCCTCTTTAGATATTTTCTCAAATATTTCTCTCAAACCCTAAGAACCCTAAGGCACTTGTTGGGACAAGATCACTCATTTGCAAGTTTGGGTAAGTGATTATTCTTATAGATTAATATATTATATGCATGGGAGAGTATGTAGATCATGGTGGTTATGTCTAAAAGTGTAAATAATACATTTTTACTTTTTGCTAAAAGATGTGTTATCCATGAGATTTAAACTTGAAAGATGACTTGTGGTTTTGATGAAAGTGCATGGTATGGATGAAATATCAACATGTATAGTGTGATTATGTTTCTAAACTTGATATTTTTCTATAAATAAAAATTATGGGATTTTGGCCGATATGTTGTTATGAGGTGTATTAAGGTGACTTGATGGATTAATTGTGATATGGTGTTCATGAGAAAGTGTAAAGGAGAAACTTGGTTGTGAAGTGCTATTGGTATGTGACGTTGTGGTCAATGTGTGGCATGATTGGGGTATTATTGGTATGACAATGCCATAAATGGTATTGTAGAGAAGCAAATGACATTTTAAAGGCAAACATGTAACTCATTGTCATCATATGCATTTGTAAGGTAGTTGGTGGTTAATGTAAACTCTGTCATGTACTTGTGTTGTAGAGTGAAACATAAGGAAGGAGAGGGACTATTGTATACACATTTAAGATTATATATTCAATTGAGAATACAAGGTATGTAAGGTTATTCTATCTGTATCCTTCTGCAGCTCATAGTATTCACATTGATGTTGTACTAGTTCATTCCGAAATGTCCAAAGGTGTCTATTATGTTCCAAAGCTTCCGATAAGGTTATGACTACAAATATATCAATCTCTCCCACAAACAAAAGTACCAATCTCTCATAAGTGAACGTATTAATCTTTCATGACTGAGCGTAGCAATCTCTCACAAGTAAAGGTACCAATCTCGTAGAAGTTAAAGAATGAAGTAATGTATATTTGTATCCATGGGGTGAAATAAACACCTGCATGATGATATCCATGGGGTGAAGGAAACACCTGCATGATGACCATCCCAACATTATGGGTGTATCCATAGGGTGAAACGAACACCTGCATGACGATATTATTTTCCCACTGATCAGTTGGGCCCTGGTAGTACATGATTAACGATTGACAAAGTAAGTAAGGAGAGGTACAGAAGCGAAAAGAGTAACGAAAGTAATATGCGTAGTTCTATATATATAGATTGATGGCTTATCCATATTGGACATTCTCTTATGATTATCTTTTTTTTTTATTGAAGTTCTTACGTAATGATACAGAGTTTCATACAACCTTACATACTCGGTACATTCCTCGTACTGACCCCACTTGGGGAACTTACCTTACTTGCTGCAGGCACAGGTACTAATAGACGTCCACAGTAGGCTGCGGGACATCTATTGATCTTTGGTGAGCTCCAGTTGGACCGGGGCTTTTCGAATCACAGATGTATATTGGTTTTGGTATTGTAAATGTTGTGTAAAGCGGGGACTTGTCCCGAATTTAGGTTGGTCATGTATGTATTTCTATTAGAGTCTTTTGTAGACATATGTGGGTATACAAATGTAAGAGATGTATGTCCATGTTGACTTGATGGACCTAACGGCCAAGTTTCACGTATATATATATTACATGTTCCATAATCTCCGCTATTAGCATTTTATGTCCTTTTGTGGGGATGATGTTTCTTATGGCACTCATAGGATTGGACATGAGTAAAGATTGGTTCTCTTGGACCTTATCAGCTTCGGGTGTCAGTCCGCCTCAATGGGATTTGGGGCGTGACAAAAGTGGTATCAGAGCAAGTCGTTCTAAGGGTGTCTACAAAGCCGTGTCTGAGTAGAGTCTTACTTATCAATGTATTGTGCACCATATTTATAAGTAGGAGGCTACGGGATATTTAGGAGTCGTTTCTTTTCTTCATTTCTAGATCTTGTAATAGAGCCAGTGTTGTAAGTTGAATTGTATCTGACCATGGTAATTATTTTTCTTTGGTATAGTAAAATGCCAATCACAAGAAGAGGTAGAGGTAAAGGTAAGAAGGTAGATATGCCTGCCAGAGAAAGCATGAGTAAATCACTGCCTGACCAAGCTAGTCAAGGTGGGGATGACGTTGAGGTTGCATCACGGGCTTCTTCTACTTTTCCAGCTCCAGAAGAGCCAATAGGTAGAGAAGTACCCGCAGAACCACCAATGAATGCCACTGACCAGGATCTAAGAAATACAGTACATATGTTGACTCAGTTAGTTGCGGCATAAAGTCAAGGACGAGATGGTCCAACGACAAATAAGAATGATACGGCTAGAGTGGCGAGTCACAGAACACAGGACTTCCTGAAATTAGATCCTCCTACATTCACTGGATCAGATCCGAATGAAGATCCGTAAGATTTTATAGATCAAATCCATAGGGCATTGGAGGTTATGCATATGTCTGGTGTGGAAACGATTGAGCTTGCAGCCTATAGATTGAAGGGCGAGGCTATACTATGGTATGAAGATTAGAAGAAAGCTCGTGATATTGGTGCAAACCCACCTACATGGGAAGAATTTAAAGCGGCATTTCTGGATCACTACCTTTTCTATGAGATCCGTGAGGCCCGTGTGGATCAGTTTTTAAATCTCCGTCAAGGGAATCTGAGTGTTAGAGAATACAGTTTGCATTTTAATTCTTTGGCTCGATATGCTCCGAATGTAGTGGCCACAATGACAGACAGAGTACATCGATATGTAGACGGGTTGGAGCCATATTTGGTAAGGGATTGCACCATTGCTACCTTGAACAGGGATATGGACATAGCTAGAATATAGGCCTTTGCGCAGAAAATGGAATATCAGAGGCAACGGAGAAGAACACAAGGGTTTGAAGAAGGGCCGTCAAAAAGGGCGAGGTCTACGAGACAGCCTATGGCGTCCCAAGCAGAGTTCAGGCCTCGGAGTTTTAATAGACCACCTAGGCCTTCATCTTCTTATTCCAAGATAGGCACTTTATCTCAATTCTGAGGGCTCAAAGGTAATCAAGCCGGGCAAAGTAGTGGAGGTCGTGGTTCCCAGACAGCGGGATCTTTTCGCCCGCTGTGTAAGTATTGTAGATGATTTCATTCAGGTGAATGCCGGCGGGGGACGAATGTTTGTTATTGGTGTGGTATGGCGGGGCACATGATGAGAGACTGCCCACGAAGAGGCTTGGGTGGTGTGGCGCAACCTACGGGATCAACCGTTGCATCATCATCATCGGTTCCTTTCCTAGGAAGAGGAGTACAGCTGGCGGGGCGTGGTAGAGGTGCTAGAGGAGTAGCTAGTTCCAGTGGAGCTCAGAATCGTACTTATGCTCTAGTGGACCGGCAGAATTTAGAAGTTTCTCCTGATGTCGTCACAGGTACATTATCCATATTTTCATATAATGTATATGCATTGATTGATCCGGGTTCTACCTTGTCCTATATTACTCTATTGATTGCTGTAAAATTTGTAAAGACACCAGAATTATTAATTAAGTCAATTGAAGTATCTACACCGGTTGGTGAATATATTATTGCAAAAAGAGTATATCGTAATTGTGTGGTAACTGTGTGTAGTCATGATACACTGGCCGATCTCATCGAACTAGACATGGTGGATTTTGATGTGATAATGGGAATGGATTGGTTGGCTTCTTGTTATGCCATGGTAGATTGCCAGGCCAAGAAGGTGCATTTTTGTTTTCCGCAAGAAAATATTCTTGAATGGCAGGGTAATGTGGGGGCACCAAGAGGAAAATTTATTTCCTATTCGAAAGCAAGGAAAATGATTGCCAAGGGATACATATGTCACTTAGTACGAGTGAAAGATAATGATGTGGAACCATTAACTCCGCAGTCGATTTCGGTGGTCAACGAATTTCTTGGTGTATTTCCAGAGGATCTTCCAGGCTTACCCCCAGAGCGAGAAGTAGAGTTTGGCATTGATGTGATTCCAGGGACTCAGCCTAGCTCTATTCCTCCATATAGAATGGATCCAGAAGAATTGCGAGAATTGAAGGAGAAGTTGAAAGATTTGCTGGACAAAGGCTTTATCAGGCCTAGTATGTCCCCGTGGGGTGCACCGGTATTATTTGTACGGAAGAAAGAAGGCACGTTGAGAATGTGCATCGACTATTGGCAATTGAATAAGCTAACGATCAAGAACAAATATCCCCTCCCTCGAATTGATGATTTGTTTGATCAGTTACAGGGCGCCAAATGTTTTTCAAAGATTGACTTGAGGTCGGGTTACCATCAAGTTAGAGTTAGAGAAGAAGATGTACCCAAGACAACTTTTCAAACACGGTATGGTCATTATGAATTTTTAGTTATGTCATTTGGACTAACAAATGCACCAGCTGTGTTCATGGATTTGATGAATAGGGTGTTTAATCCATTTCTAGACGTGTTCGTGATGGTATTTATAGATGACATCCTGGTTTATTCAAAATCACCAGAGGATCATGCTAATCACTTACGGCAGGTGTTACAGATTCTCCATGAGCGTAAGTTGTATGCAAAGTTCTCTAAGTGTGAGTTTTGGTTAAAATCCATCGCATTCTTGGGTCACATTATGTAAGATAAAGGGATACAGGTTGATACACAGAAGATTGAAGCAGTGAAAAATTGGCCAAGACCTACAACACCTACAGAGATTCGTAGTTTTCTTCGATTGACAGGTTATTACCGAAGATTTGTGGAAGGTTTTTCCTCCATTGCTGCACCATTAACAAAGCTTACACATAAGGTAGTTAAATTTCAGTGGAATGATGCGTGCGAGAAAAGCTTCCAAGAGTTGAAAGATAAATTAACCTCCACACTAGTTTTAGTACTTCCCGAAGGTACCAATGGTTATGCAGTGTATTGTGATGCTTTCGGGGTTGGCCTCGGATGTGTATTAATGCAGCACGGTAATGTCTTAGCATATGCCTCAGGACAGTTGCGGCCACATGAGAAAAATTATCCCACACCTGATCTTGAGTTAGCAGCGGTGGTTTTAGATTTAAAGATATGACATCATTATTTGTATGGAGTTCATGTTGATATATATACTGATCACAAAAGTTTGCAATATATCTTTAAGCAGAAGGAACTCAATTTGAGGCAACGAAGGTGGTTAGAGCTCTTAAAAGACTATGATATTGATATTTTCTATCATCCAGGCAAAGCAAATATGGTAGCTGATGCATTGAGCCGCAAGGCAGTAGAAAGAACTAGTGGCCAGTTGACTGAAAAGCAAGAGATAATCAAAGATCTACATCAACTATCCATCTTAGGAGTTCTCCTTATTGAATCTCCAAATGAAGGGGTTATTGTGCAAAATGCAGCGGAATCCTCCTTAATAGCTAAAGTAAAAGAGAAGCAGTTTGCGGATTCTATGTTATTACAGCTGAAAGAGAATGTACAACAGGGTCTGACTACGGCCTTTGATCTTACACAAGAAGGGGTACTTCAATGCCAAGGAAGATTATGTGTACCGGATATAGATGAGCTGAGAAAACGAATTATGACAGAAGCGCATCATTCACACTATTCTATTCATCCGGGTGCTACTAAAATGTACCATGATTTAAAAGAAGTGTATTGGTGGGGAAATATGAAGAAGAGCATTGCAGAATTCATCGCTCAATGCTCGAATTGTCAAAAAGTGAAAGTAGAGCATCAGAAACCAGGAGGTTACATGCAATGTATCAATCATCCAGTCTGGAAATGGGATATGATTAATATGGATTTTATCACAGGTTTGCCTCGTACACTGCGGAAATTTGATTCTATATGGGCTATAGTGGACAGGCTTACCAAGTCAGCACATTTCCTACCAGTCAAGACCACCTATACAGCTGAGGATTATGCAAGATTGTATGTTAAAGAAATAGTACGGTTACATGGGATTCCGATATCCATTATATCAAACAGGGGAGCTCAGTTTACTTTGCATTTTTGGAGATCTTTTCAGTAGAGTTTAGTCACACAGGTGAATCTGAGTACGACTTTCCATCCTCAGACTGATGGACAAGCAGAACGTACTATTCAAACACTTGAAGATATGCTACGAGCTTGCACGTTGGCTTTTCAAGGCAGTTGGGGCGATCATTTGCCTCTTATTGAATTTGCCTATAATAATAGCTATCATTCAAGTATCAAGATGGCATCTTATGAAGCGTTATACGGAAGGAGATATAGATCACCAATCGGGTGGTTTGAAGCGGCTGAAACTGCTTTACTTGGGCTAGATATGGTACATCAGGCTATGGAGAAAGTTAAAGTAATCCAACAGCGGCTACAAACGGCCCAAAGTCGCCACAACTCATATGCTGATGTTAGAAGAAGAGGGCTCGAATTCGCCATAGGTGATTGGGTATTTTTGAAGGTGTCACCGATGAAAGGGGTAATGCGATTCGGAAAGAAAGGAAAATTGAGTCCACGTTATATAGGCCCATATGAAATTATTAGAAGATTTGGGCAAGTTGCGTACGAATTAGCACTACCTCAAGAACTCTCCTCAGTCCACCCAGTGTTTCATGTTTCGATGCTTCGAAAGTGCATAGGGGATCCATCTCGTATTGTTCCCATTGACGATGTTCAAATTACGGAGGATCTTACTTATGAAGAGGTACCCATTTCTATTCTAGATCGACAAGTAAAGAGGTTGAGGAATAAATACATAGCTTCCGTAAAGTTACTATGACAAAATCAACAAGTAGAAGAGATCACATGGGAAGCCGAGGAAATGATGAAATCCAAGTAACCTCATCTGTTTCAAATGGAAGAAAAAGTTCAAAGTACATAAGTGGACCAATAACAAGTAAGTATCTATAAGCATTAAGTGTCTATGTATATATATACTAATATAAAGATGCATTTGTTGTAATTGAAACGATGTAGTTAACATTCGAGGACGAATGTTTCTAAGGGGGGAAGAATGTAATACCCCATACCTTACCGACCCTACTTG
Organism: Capsicum rhomboideum; assembly: GCA_031232105.1. Taxonomy (NCBI): domain Eukaryota; kingdom Viridiplantae; phylum Streptophyta; class Magnoliopsida; order Solanales; family Solanaceae; genus Capsicum; species Capsicum rhomboideum. Next base: position 16,726,000 of record CP124712.1, read on the forward strand.
ACGACTCTGAACAATGTTTACTTAGGTGTCGAGATCCATAAGTATGTATTTGGTAGTGTCAATGATGAAACATTTGATATTGGGCCTAGTACGCGTGATTAGACCTTTGTCGGAGGTGTTTGTGACTTCGTGAAGCAATTGTGGGGTGAAAAATGAGTCTTGGAGGACTTCCAAGCAATGAATATTAAGGTTAGGAGGTAAGCAAAAGACTTGAACTTGAAGAATCTAACCAAATCCGCAAAGAAAAGTCGAAGAACGAAAAAAATTCACATTTTGGGTGTGGGGCGCGCCTAGGGGCATGCCGGGCCGCTTCTGGCCAAAATTTTTTTGGCACAGGCATCCCAGCCCTGGGGAGCACCAGTCAGCGTGCCAGGACGCCTATGCCAGAAATTTTCCTGGCATAGGCAGCAAAGGGGCGCGCCAAGTGGCGTGCCGGGGTGGTTTTCGCCAAAATTTTTCTTCGACTATTATGATGTATATAAGACTTTTAAGTCATGGTATCATTACTCCATCATAGTAGGACTATTTTTAAGCGCGTTTAGCATCCGAGTTGGGGTTAATTCTTCGTCACAAGTGTTTTAACAAATTATGCTCAAGTAACCCATGAGCGACTAGAATTTCTAGTTTTGCGATTGAGGCTACGAACGAAAATCTCGTAAGTGAATATTATCGAGAAATTTATAGAATTATTTGAACATGAGATATATGATGGATTATACATTACATTTGGTGGGTTAAGATGCCATGGGTTATATGGCTTAATTTAAAGCCCAAAGAGAGACCAAAATGCAAGGCCCAATGGGGCAAATGACCCATTCTTCCACTTTGACCAAGCCAATATTGCATTTAATGCAAGGAAATGGCTAGGATGACTTGAACAATATATAAAGACCCCAAAATCAGATTTTTAATTCATTGGAACTCTTATGCCTCTTTAGATATTTTCTCAATTATTTCTCTCAAACCCTAAGAACCCTAAGGCACTTCTTGGGACAAGATCACTCATTTGCAAGTTTGGGTAAGTGATTATTCTTATGGATTAATATATTATATGTATGGGAGAGTATGTAGATCATGGTGGTTATGTCTAAAAGTGTAAATAATACATTTTTGCTTTTTGCTAAAAGATGTGTTATCCATGGGATTTAAACTTGAAAGATGACTTGTGGTTTTGATGAAAGTGCATGGTATGGATGAAATATCAACATGTATGGTGTGATTATGTTTCTAAACTTGCTATTTTTCTATAAATGTAAATTATGGGATTTTGGCCGATATGTTGTTATGAGGTGTATTAAGGTGACTTGATGGATTAACTGTGATATGGTGTTCATGAGAAATTGTAAAGGAGAAACTGGGTTGTGAAGTGCTATTGGTATGTGACGTTGTGGTCAATGTGTGGGATAATTGGGGTATTGTTGGTATGACAATGTCGTAAATGGTATTGTAGAGAAGGAAATGACATTTCAAAGGCAAACATGTAACTCATTGTTGTCATATGCATTTGTAAGGTAGTTGCAGGTTAATGTAAACTACGTTATGTACTTGTGTTGTAGAGTGAAACATAAGGAAGGATCGGGACTATTGTATGCACATTTAAGATTGTATATTCAATTGAGAATACAAAGTATGTGAGGTTATTCTATCGGTATCATTCTTCAGCTCATAGTATTCACATTGATGTTGTACTAGTTCATTCCGACATGTCCAAAGGTGTCTTATTTCAGGTCGCTATCTATTGTTAAGTCACATATTTCTCATTCATTAGTCGTTGTTGCTCATGTGTTACATAATTATGGACATGGTTCCAAAGTCCCAATAATATTATGTTCCAAAGCTTCCAATAAGGTTATGACTACAAATATATCAATCTCTCCCACAAACAAAAGTACCAATCTCTCATAAGTGAATGTATTAATCTTTCATGAGTGAGCGTAGCAATCTCTCACAAGTAAAAGTACCAATATCGCAGAAGTTAAAGAATGAAGTAATGTATATTTGTATCCATGAGGTGAAATAAGCACCTGCATGATGATATCCATGGGGTGAAGGAAACACCTGCATGATGACCATCCCAACATTATGGGTGTATCCATAGGGTGAAATGAACACCTGCATGACAATATTATTTTCCCACTGATCAGTTGGGCCCGGGTAGTATATGATTAACGATTGACAAAGTAAGTAAGGAGAGGTACAGAAGTGAAAAGAGTAACGAAAGTAATATGCGTAGTTCTATATATATAGATTGATGGCTTATCCATATTGGACATTCTCTTATGATTATCTTTTTTTTTTTTTAATTGAAGTTCTTACGTAATGATACAGTTTCATACAACCTTACATACTCAGTACATTCCTCGTACTGACCCCTCTTTGGGAACTTACCTTACTTGCTGCAGGTACAGGTACTAACAGACCTCCACAGTAGGCTGCGGGACATCTATTGATCTTTGGTGAGCTCCAGTTGGACCGGGGCTTTCCGAATCACAGTTGTATATTGGTTTTGGTATTGTAAATGTTGTGTAAAGCGGGGACTTGTCCCTAATTTAGGTTGGTCATGTATGTATTTCTATTAGAGTCTTTTGTAGACATATGTGGGTATATGAATGAAAGAGATGTATGTCCATGTTGACTTGATGGCCCTAACGGCTAAGTTTCACGTATATATATATATTACATGTTCCATGATCTCCGCTATTAGCATTTTATGTCCTTATGTGGGGATGATGTTTCTTATGGCACGCATATGATTGGACATGAGTAAAGATTGGTTCTCTCGGGCCTTATCGGCTTCGGGTTCCAGTCCGCCTCAATGGGATTTGGGGTATGACAGTAAACTTGATGATTATCGAACTCGAGAATTCAAGTGTTCATTTTCATTGAAAGAGAATTAAACTGAACTGGAAGCCATAAGATTAATTAAGAATCTAAGTAACACTTTTAGTAGTGGTGACTCTCAAATGTTAAGTAATCTTTAGGATTATGGAAAATCATTTTTACAAATTGGCCATACATACCAATCCATTCATATATAGATATAACTACACTTTGGAAAGAAATATCATAATATGAATTTTAGTAGCAAGGTGTGCATAATCTAATTGGGGTATAATCATTATTAATCAATTAAAAGTTAAACAAAACATAACATCAAACTTTTGGTGTTTTTTGGTGTCCCATGGTAAAAGGAATGAACTAGTCTTAGACAATCCTCAACTCACAAGCTAAATATTGGGTTGAGTTAGGTTTAAGGTTCATTTTTATATGATGATATTAGAGTTAGACCCATCCCTATTTTGGTTTACCTAACTCCCAGTATTAGATTGTTTATGCTCAATAATGAGGTATATTTTCTAGTTTCGGATACCACAAGTGAACAATTTTTGGACACCACCAACAAAGTAGAAGGTATGACGAGCGGAGAGGGGAGGAGAAAAATAAAAGGAACAGGAAAAGGATAAGAAAAGAAGAAAAAGAAAGAAGCAAAAATGCGGTAAATTTTTCTTTACTATTTCTCTCATACTCTTTAAAAGAGTGCATCTCATTCTCTGTTGGTGCGCCCATGAAATTCCATGTTGTATAAAAGATTAGGAGATCTTCGAAGAAAACCATGTATTTTTGTAGATTTCTTGTATGCATGTGTTTTTCTACCCAGACATTAATGATATTATTTACCTTATAAAAAGGGAATAAAAAGTTAGAAAATTTAGTAAAACTTTACATCACACATGAGATATAGAATGCAAGTTAACTTATTAACTTTTTCGATTGAAACTAGCTCCAGCGGAGAGATTTAGGTACTCTAGTTTTTTTAGATAACCGATAAATTTGGGTATTTCGCCTAAAAAACCATTCGAACGAAGGTACTTCTAATATTGCAACTTAACCAATGATGAACTAATATTACCTGTCAACATGAGCAAGTTACTACCATTGAGAGTGGATTCAATACTCCCAGTCAGAAGATTCAGGCCGAGTACAGGGCCTGTTGTGTTACTGCATTTCACACCCCTCCAGGAATAGCATTCCTCATTTTTCCATGAAGAAAGCATATTATCTTAGTCTATGCTTTCTTCATGGAAAAATGAGGAATGTTGTTCTTGGAGGGGGTGTGAAATGCAGTAACATAACAGGCCATATACTCATCCCGAATTTTCGTGGTAACTTTTATACATCTTTGACAGGTAATATTAGTTCATCACCTGTTAAGTTGCAGTATTTGGAGTACTTGGACCTTAGTTTCAATGGCTATGGTGTCCAAATACCAAAATTTGTTGGACATTTCATCCTCAGCTACGAAACCTAACACATGACGAAGTAAGCTTAAGGGAAAGCTTATCCTCTGCATTTCTTTCTCATTTCCTAGTCCAGTTTCATTGCTTTTGTGTTACCTGATTACTCTGATGTCATAGTTAATAATTTTTACGTATTAGTGTCAATCCTTTGTTGGGAGCCCTACTTCCTACGGTTCGTGAAACACTAATTGGTTCAACCAAGGAGATAATGAAGTTACGTGGTGCAACCCTCTATGAAGAGGGATCAAATCCAACGAGTTTGGCTTATTTCAAATGGTATAGTGAAGGTAACTAGTAGTGAAATAGTCGTTACAATAATAATTTTGGCACAATACATAAACAAACACTCAAACTTGGCCTCAACTAGCAAGTAAGCACTCTAATTTTGAGAGTGCACTTCTACATACCTCAACTTGGTCTCAACTGATAACTAAACACTCCAACTCGTTCCACTGTGTCTCGTGGACACCCAATGCGGACCTGACACATAAATTTTGGAGTAGTCTAGATGATCATTTTGTAAGTTGGAGTATTCAATTGACACAATTGAGACGAATTGAGGTGTCTAGACGTGCACTCGCAAAGTTGGAGTGCTTACTTGCCACCAAGTCAGTGTTTGTTTATGTATTATGTGAAATAAGTTTTTAGCCAAAAATCATCTATCTGAAAAATATGATATCCTGTTAGATAGTGCTCAAGTAAGAGTGCAAGTAATATGCATCTACTGCATCCAACTTTTTCACATGGGAGTACACTAGATTTATATGACGTGCTTGTGGGAAAGCCCTACATCTGTGACATTATAACGGACTCCGTGGCTCTCTGCTTTTCTGTTTATAGTGAGAGGATACTTACTGCTCGCAGATCTGATCCAGCTATTGAAGATTTGTTTTGGCAGGTATTTTGAATGATCATCATTTTTAACTTTTTTAGTTTCCATATGTCTATGCATAACGCATCTTTCTCCTTTTTTTACTATATTTGAAAATTAGTGTTTGGTCATGACATTTTCAAATCCAACTTGAAGTTGTATTTCAAATTGGAAAACAGATTATAATCTACTTTCGAACTCACTTTTCACTTTTAAAGTTGTATTTAAGTATATTCAGCCATGAACATTAATATTCCATATATTCTTTGCAAAAACTATAACCAAACAGATTAAAGTTGTTGCCATGTGACTAGGAGGTCACGGGTTCAAGCTTTGGAAACAGCCTTTGGCAGAAATGTAAGGTAAGACTGCATACAATAGAACCTTGTGGTCGGGCTCTTCCCTGGACCCTGCGCATAGCCCAACTTTAGTGCACCGAGCTGCCCTTTGAACTTCATCTTCAAATTCAACTCCATAAATTCCAAATAAAGTGAAAAATATTTGGAATCTATAGACAAACGCCTATTGACATTCTTACCATTATGCCTGGTTCTTCCACTATTCTTTTAACGCTGAAGAAAAATATGCTGAAGAAAAATAAGAACTCAAGTACATCTCAACAAGCAAGGATTTAATCATATTAAGGTCTAGAATTGCTCCGATTGGGTTATAGTGTTTCAGTAAAGCAGCTCTGATTTAATTATACATATGAACTTTGTATACGGACAAACTCTGTATTCTCACTTTCTAGAGCCAAAGATACACAACCTTAACACAGAATATTGTATGAAGGCTTTTCCATGAGCTAGCGGGTTCACCAACTAAAAAATAAATAAATAATCAGAGGTTAAAAGCTACATAAATCTAAAATTGGAAGTTACTGTCAACCAAGACTTTTGAAACTTTTGGTCTTAAGCCTTCCATGACATTTTGTCGCTATAAAAGCATGTCAATTAAGGGTGAAATAAGAAATTTATAGTTAAATTGTTTCATAATATATGAAGATGTCATCCTTTTTGGAACAAACAAATAAGGGAAGAGTGCCGCATAAAATGGAACAGAGGGAGTGACTAGAATTTAGGTCTTTTTGAAGCAGTGAATCATGCAGGTTTTCTTGGTATCTGCCGGAAAGTGCACTTGTTCTTGCGAAAATCTTGCTTCCTCAAATGTTTGAAAAGAAGAGAATGCAAGATATGAGAGCTGTGGTTGCAGAAAGGTCAACTATGAGCGTAAACATAAGAGGGGAAAGTTTTGAATTACCTCACGATTCCATTGGTTTTCTGCTGGAGGGATTTATTAAAGCTCATGGTTCACATGAAGGTCTTCTTTCAGCCCTGCATCATTATTGCCTTCGTCATGGGAACAACAAAGCTTCCACAACACAGAGAAATCAGGTTACTTCTTACCCTTATCTTGGTTGTACTCATTTTTGGTCTAATTCATCCTCAGCTACAAAACCTAATACACTTAAGGGCTTTGAATGGCATTCTAATATAGGGTACTTGGAGCACATAGATCTAAGTTTTTTCCAATGTGCAAGCCAAAAACTGGTTACAAGAGATGATCAAGCTTCCTAATTTGAGGGAATTGCATTTATCTTCATGTCAACTACCCATAATCAGTCCTTCATCACTTGTATCAGCCAATATTTTCTCCTCTCGTCTTTCCATCCTTGAAATCTCCTATAATGGATATTCGTCCCTGCAATAAATAGTTGGTTATTTAACTACAGTAGTCTTACTAGCCTAGCTCTTTCTGGCAAAGACTTAGGTTAAATTTCTAGTGGCTTTGGGTACTTGAGATCTTTGGAACATTTTAAGCTACTATTCTCTGGGCACGTGTGCCACATAAAAGTAGTACAAACAGTGTGAATCAGATTTAAACTGTAGTGAATGAGTAATTAAAAAATTAAATGAAAAAAATAAAAGTTGAAAATACCTTGAATAAGTTATTGCTTACTACAAACAATTGTTGTTGTTTTTTTCCGGCTTGAGTACCATTATGGTATAAAGATTTAAACTTTGCTCCAAATCCTAAAGGAAGATTTACAACCCAACATTTGTCACCCTAATTGCCATTTACAAATTACAACCATAATGCATGAAAAAATCCAACTTTACCTGTAAATACGTTCCAAAAATTAATTCAAAACAAATACCACTTACCAAAACAAATCATTAAAATAGCATACTTTAAAAGAAAAATTATCTACCGAGAGTCAATACTTTAGTTTAATATTTCCTGTAAGATAATGTGAGCTGAACTTCCTTCAAAAACATTTGGACGATCTGAAGCAGTTTCCAGATGATGTTGCAAGAAAACAATTGGAATTAGATGAACTTAGGCAGTAATGTTCATTTGAATTGACACGGGAAGCTACGCCATCAATCTCAATTGCAAATCCTAATAAGTAACAATAAATCAGGAAAATGAAACCAATATAGCTGCACAATAATGATGATAAAAGGGATCAGACAAGAAATAGGATAAAGGAGAGGATTTTAAGCTTTATGTAATTAAAGAAAATGAAAGTAGAAATGACATAGCTGCTGATTTTGTTTCATCTGGTGATGATTAGACATATGCTTGATGTCCATTTATATAAGATGTTTAATGACTAAACGTAATTTAAATTCATCATTGATAGTGTGGGATTAATGAAGGAAAACAGAAGGCCAAAAACGGCTACAAGGCCATTAGTTTTGAAGGGCTGTTACGTTGAGAGATGGTAACTTAATTTCTATTAAGAAGGAATTTAACACCCAGTAACTAACTACAATGATGGGAAAAGTACTACTGCACACAAAGGTATAAAATAGGGCTGTTAAATGTGTAATGGAGTATTAAAATAGGGATTAGGGAGTAATTAATTAACACAAATGAAAATGAATTAAAGTAATTAATTTTAAAAAAACTGCACATCTTAGGGAATGGAGCATTGAAATAGGGACTCAAGTAATTATTAGTTTCAAAATAGGGCTGCTAAACTTCTTGTTAGTCACCTGAACGTGTATTGGAGTAGAAATATAGGGATTAAGGTAATCAATTAAAATGTAGGATTCAGTATTTAATATTTAATTAATAATTAATTAGATGGTTTTTAACATTTTAATTAATTAGTGTAGGGGCAAAATGATAATCCAACTTTGCACTTGGGAGCTTCCCACTTTTAGTATAATATGATATATATGGAAGTGGTATTCAAGGAGCGATACAAAGGTCTTTTGGGAATTTAAGTCGTGTACGCTCTCTTGATGCAACTTCCAATAAATTAGTAAGGCAACCATTTTCTAAGTTGCTTGATATCTTATCAGGGAGTAACAAATTACTTGAATTTTTGTCCTTTGAGGGAAATGAACTCACTGGTTCATTGATTAATCTTACTAGATTTTCATCCTTGAAGGAATTGAGGCTACAAAGCAACTTGTTGAATGGCATTTTCGATGAAAGATTTAGACAAATTTCCAGTCTAGAATATCTTGATTTGGCTAATAACTAAATGGAAGGGCCACTAACAGACTTGGGAATATTTCCATCATTGAGAGAGTTACACCTAAGCTCCAATCACTTTTATGGAATGATACCACAAGGTTTAGGCCAATTTTCCGAGCTTAAAATTTTGGACCTCTCTTTCAGTAGACTGCAAATCTTACCGGAATATTTGGGGCAACTTTCCAAGCTAAAAATCATGGATGTTTCTTTCAATAGACTGAAAAGCTTACCAGAAAGTTTAGGGCAACTTCTGGACCCTGAAATTTTGATGCTACTTGTAATTTGTTAGAAAATACAATCCCTGAATCTCATCTTTCCAACCCTTGCAACTTGACTTTGAATATTAGCCTTGATTGGATTAGATGTTTTCAACCACTCAATTCTGGATCTCTCTTTCATCTTGCAATCTTGGGCCTCATTTTCCAAAATGGCTTCAAACTCAACTTAGCTACTCAATTCTGGATATCTCTCTCGAAAGTATCTCAAACATAATGCCTAGTTGATTCTCAAAGTTTCCTCCCATGTTAACATACTTGAATATATCTTACAACAAAATCAGCAGAAAAATACAAGATTTATCAGCCAATAATGTTGGTCCAATTGTCATAGATATCAGTTATATCACTTTTTTGGACCCTTACCGTATGCTAAATTGATAAACGAATTATATCTTAACAAAAAACAGTTTTCTTACGTTAATGTAACCAATACCAATATATATGGATACGTTCCACACTCTCTCTGTCCTTCAATATCCTTGAGCTCTCTATACGTGCATAAAAATAATTTAATTGGACAGTTTCCAGCTTCTTTGAAGAATTGCCCAGGTTTGAAAGTCTTGGATTTGAGAAAAAAATACATCGATCGAGTGGAAAAATCCCAGAATGGATACGTACTGAGTTAGCTGTTTGGGAATTCTTAGCCTTCTATTCAACGAATTTTCTGGGAGCATTCCTCCAAGTATACGTCATCTTCATTCTATATAAAAACTGGACCTTTCTGGCAACCATTTATCTGGAAGAATTCCACAAAGTTTCAGCAAATTCACTACCCTACAACTTTTGGATGATGGTTAAGTGTGAGCTATGACTTTGATCCCTATATCACTCCAGTAGATGTTGCGTACCATGGTAATGCATAAGTCCAATGGAAAACAAAGAGTCGGAGTATCATAATACTCTGTGGCTTCTTAAAACAATTGATCCTTCTAGCAAGAAACTAGTTGGTGGCATCGCTAAAGATTTTTGCTGAACGAATGCATTGCTATCATTGAACCTGTCAATTAACAATTTGATAGGAAATATCATTGATGGAATTGGTTTAATGAAGACGTTGGAAACTCTTGACTTGTCTGTGAATCAGCTCTCGGGAAAGATCCCAATAGGCCTTGCCGACTTGATATTTCTTAGCACGTTGGACTTGTCAAACAACAACTTATCAGGGAGAATACCATGGAGCACCCAATTGCAAGGCTTTGATTCCTCAACCTATGGTGGGAATATTCAGGCCTGCATTTTCTCATGTTTGTTATGACAATACTTGTCAAGAAAATGATAATGTGTTTCCATCTAAAGAGTTTTATATATCGATGGCGTTGGGTTTCATTGTTGCAGTTTGGGGAGTGTCAGGCTCTTTGTTCTTCAGTGATTCATGGAGGAATGCCTACTTCAAGTGGTTAAATGGATGTCAGAATTGGTTCCTTCTTTCATCAGCACTCTGCTTTGCAAGGTTGAAGGGAAAACACATGAAATTCCTCCTCCAAAGAAGCCAAATCTATAATTGAACATGTAAATTCATGTGGTTTGGTAACCATTTACTCTATTCGTGGATATGTCTGAGTTGTAAAAAGGACTTATGTCAACAATTTGTTGTAACATAGAGTTTGTATATCTTTTTTTTGTTTTTTTGGTGGAAGGTAACATATGTGGCCATTTTTACCATGTTATTCGTTTCTTTTTGCCTTCTCTAAGTTCTCCCTTTTTCTTGACCATGAATGGTACTTAAAGCATGACTATTAAAACTTTGTAAAGGACAAAAAAAAAGGGTTGTGACTAAACTGATTTTGGGCATGACTCTCTTCCTCAGCGTCCTCAACATGAGATGATTGAAAAGCAAAAAATGTTCAAAATCACGCTGGAATGCATTGCGCGACTTAACAAGCATGATATATTATTCACAAGGAGAAGCTGCTTTCGTTTGAGAGACACATAATTTTCTTTCTTAGAGGCAAAAGGCTACACAAGCCTACTTCTTCTCCATTGCAGGGGCAACTTCCTCAGCCTTCCATGCATACAAGTCAGGTATGCAGTATGAACTTGTTTCGATAATTCAATTGTCTTCGACCTTGTTGAAGTTGTTTTCCTGCTGTCTGTGTTAAAATGCATATACATTTCCAGTTATCCCCCCCCAACGCCCCCACCCCCACCCCCAAACAAAAAAAAGTAAACACTCCGTAATTTTAGATTACTGCATGATGAGGTTTGGTACAAGCAACAACTGGAAATGTAGATGCATTTTAACACAGACCGCAGGAAAACAACTTCAACAAGGTCGAAGACAATTGAATTATCGAAACAAGTTCATACTGCATACCGGACTTGTATGCATGGAAGGCTGAGGAAGTTGCCCCTGCAATGGAGAAGAAGTATGCTTGTGCAGCCTTTTGCCACTAAGAAAGAAATTATGTGCCTCTCAACAGGAAGCAGCTTCTCCTTGTGACTAAGCTGGATCTCATGCTTGTTAAGTTGCAAGAAAAGCACAATGCGTTCCAGCGGGATTTTGAACATTTTCATCTTTTCAATCATCTCATGTTGAGGATGCTGAGGAAGAGAGTCATGCCCAAAATCAGTTTAGTCACAACCCTTTTTTTGTCCTTTGCAAACTTTTAATAGTCATGCTTTAAGTACCCCTCATGGCCAAGAAAAAGGAAGAACTTAGAGAAGGCAAAAAGAAACGAATAACAAGGTAAAAATGGACACATATGTTACCTTCCACCAAAAAAACAAAAAAAAGATATACAAACTCTATGTTACAACAAATTGTTGACATAAGTCCTTTTTACAACTCAGACATACCCATTTTCCTATTTACCTACCTAAACTCTACATAGCCATGGTAAATTCATGTGGTTTGGTATAAACGTGAGTGTACGTCTTGGTAGTTAGGAGACCAAAGTGTCATTACACATCACTGAATACAAATTATAATATAGTGTTTGTGAAAAATGAAATAGATTAAGTACACCATCTGTATAAGAAATAACCTTGATAGATGAACAGCCTTGTTGCCTCTCACTAACAACTTCGTGCAGGCAGTAAGTTATTTCCATTAGTTATCTCTTGAACCTTATTGGAGTACTCTAGAACTCTAGAGAGGAGTGATGATAAAGCCACACTAGGTGAGTCAACCGCTTGTGATCGTGGTGGTGGTCATCAGTTGTTTCCTCTTTTTAATGATTTCCTTATTTTTGGGGATGTACCCCACAGTTGTACTTAGATATTCATGCCACTTGACTGTATTTTGGGATATGGATGACTATTAGATTTGTACCGTTTGGATGTTCATTGTTTTTATGAGAAACTATCTACTTTCTTAGCAGTGTTGTACTTTCTACTTTATTAAGGTTCGTCTGGCCCCTTAAAGTTTTCATAATTTTTCCATTTCGGCTCTTTAACTAACACTTGTTCCAACTAGACAGTTAAACTTCAATAAAAGCGTGACTATTAAACAAAAAATACAAACAATTCATAATAAAACTGATCAAGCACGTGGTCGCAAGTGCTTCTTCCTGTAAAAGCGAATGAATAAAAAAACTTCCATGTGTGGACGTAATGCCTACCTGGATTAAAATTTTAAAACAACCCTTTAAGGAGAATAACTCTACCATTTTTTCATTTCTTTCGTGTTCACTTAAATCTGAAAAGAGTGACAGAGAGTTCTCAATATCCCCTAGCACAATGTCTCTGAGTGCTCCATATCCCCTAGCACAATGTCTATGGCCCCCTTCGTTTAAGAGTTAATAGTAGTATGACTATCATCTCCGTCAAATGAGTGCCTCCTCCACTAGTACTTTGATGTCATCATCCTTGATGCAGCACTTCACTTAGTCTAGGTCATGGGCCCTCCTCTCTCTCATCTTGGCTAGCCTATACAATTTTTTATTCCTCCCTTGTCCTCTCATTCTCTGTGTTGGCGTTCAAAAGCTATCTCTTTTGCCATCGTAGGCACTAATTGAGCCTCCTTTTTCGCCATATTATACCTTCCCCTAGTTGTTCGCTTTTCCTCTTCATCCTTACTTTCCACCAACTTCGTGTACGCCAACTTCTTGTAATACCATGAACTTTTGGGCTAAGATTTCAATCATCAAACGTATGTAATTAGACTCAAAATTGGTGAATTTGATTGTACCTAGGTGTAAAGGTCAAGTATTAAGTGTAGGATGTATTTTTGGATGTGAATTTAGGGTCCAAACTCAACCAATCACGTTTCTTGAATTATAAAGTGTGAGTGGTGCTCATCCATGGGCTCGAAAAGCGAGCAAGCTAGCGTCCCATGGCACTTTTGTGAGTAGAGTGCAAGGGAGTGCACGCTTCTAGGCATGCAAAGAGTCCTCCATGGCATGCGATCCCTGTAACCAATTTTAAGTTTGTTTTTTGCAATTTTTCACCCATTATGTAGATTTCAAAACTCTAGATCGACTATTCTTTCTTCTCCCCTTCATCCCACACCAAGATAAGTCTCTCCCATGTAATTCTAAGTGTTCCCAAGTATTCATAACACCTGAATACGAATTCTTAACAAATGTCTACACCATAATCTTAAGATTTTCAAGAAAACTCATATCAAGAACGAATTTCTTGAGTTCTTCTTCAGTGCTAGAATTCTCCTTAAAATATTTAGGAGCGATTAAGGTATGTAATAGCAACACTTTCAGTGAGGAAAGTGTTTCCATTTCAGAATTAATCATTGAGTAAAGTCAGGGTTTTTGAGAAGTCAAGATCTCTAAGTCTAATTCTTTATTTCCTATGAAATTCGTTGAATATTTCATGATTATTATTAGAAATTTTATGAATTTGGAGCCCTTCCATTGTATTGATTTCTAATCTATGTCTATTAATTCTTCCAATAAGTTTTATGAATTTTACCTCATAAAATTGAAAGTTTATTCTATGTTTTACCGGATTGTTTAAAGTTTTCCTTGAAAGTTTGATTAAAAGTTGCAAGCTTACCCTCATGAAAGTATTATAAAGAATCAGCATGTCATTTTTATGATTCAAAAAGAAAAAAAAATTATGGTATCTTGAAAGTTAAATTTCAGCAAAGTTATAGAGATTTAGAGTCGTGGCTCCCCGAGATAGATACGTTCATGATACGATAATTTGAGCCAAAAATGATTTTCATATGATCTTGTATGAATTATTGTATGAGAAAATAGTATTTTTGGGAGGATTATCTAGCACCGAGATGGGTATGGGCATAGACAGTATATGCCCCAGAACTACGTTGCTACCGAAGGTTAAGATCATCCGCATTTAGGGCGACTCCTCTTTTAGCCAAGAAGGCTCAGATTGGATCCATAGATTAAAATTTCGTCATATACTCTGGCAAGGTAAAGGATGGCTCTCCCTAATGTGGGCAAGATGCTAGTCATCATAATTTTACTCACATGGTGTATGTCAGTTAAGAGAAACTCCCCTAAATTTAGAAAGATTAAGCATTATCTTATACTTATGTATTATTTATGATGATTGCATAAAAGTTTATCCATGATAGAATTTTCAGTTACTTGCTTTTAGTTAATGTTTTAGAAAGTCAGCAAATTGAGTTTTTACATGCTTTTAATGATTTTGATGACTCATTTATTTCATTGTTTTACTTCCACCACCTTTGCAAGAAAAGTCTGTAAATCTTTATTTTACATCTTTTCTCAGTCGATTGTCATGATTTGACTTAAAGGTCTTATTCAATTTCAGTTCTCAGTTAGTACATGTTAGTGTTTCATTCCATTTATTATAGACAAGATATTCAATTGTATTAATGCTCTTTTTGCGCTAATCATTTTATGATGTAACTTATAGATATGCAGGTACGTGATCAGACTCTTCAGTAGGCATCATCTATCAGCTTTGAGTGAGTCCTTATTGTTCTAGAGAACCTATTAGTAGTCCAATTTTTAGTTTTCTCATTTACATAGATATAGTCGTATGTAGTATGTAGTAGAGGCTTCATAGACAAACAATTAAGTTGAGTCAAATGTAATTAGTTTTCAAAAGATTCCTTGTTTAAATTAATAAAAGTGTATGTCATTTTATTTTATCTTTATTGCAAAAGGTAACCCATGCTTTCAGCTTCTGTATTTATCAAAGTTTAGCTGTCACGACCCAAAATCGCATTCGGGCCGGACTGGCACCCGAAGCCGATATGGCCCGAGAGAACCAATCTTTGCTCATGAACATTCGTATGCATAACTTCGTATGAATCTTATTATACCTCATGCAACTAGGCGGAAGTCATGAACATGGAAACATATGGCATATATATATATATATATATATATATATATAAGCTTGGCTGTTGGGGCCATCACATCGAAATAAAAGTACATCTTACATTCACATACCCACACATATCTACAAAAGCCTCTAACAGATGCATCTACATGACCAACTTAAAGTCGGGACAAGTCCCCACTTTATACTACATTTACAACATCAAAACAAATATACAACTATGACTCGAAAAGCCCCGAACCAACTAGAGCTTACCAAAAATCTGCAAATGATCCACAGCCTACTGAGGAGGTCTACTAGCACCTGCGCCTGCAACAATTAAAGTAAGTCTCCCAAGAGGGGTCAGTACGAAGAATGTACTGAGTATGTAAGGCTATAAGAACTTTCATCATACATAATAACAACAACAATGGAGTCAATATAAGAGAAATAGTGAATGTCAAGAAACCCTCTTTCTGTATGTGGGGAAACCATGTATATTACGTTCTTTACTTCTCTTGTCTTCATACTTATTCATCTTTATTGTTGTACCCATGCTAGGCTGTTCTGTCTCCCCTGGGATGAGATTAACCCATGCTAGGTACTTTGACCCCTGGGATGTTATATTAACACATGCTAGGCTTTCGTGTCGCCCCTGGGATGTCATTAACCCATGCTAGGCTTTCGTGTCTCCCCTGGGATGTTATCGTAACCCATGCTAGGCTTTCGTGTCTCCCCTAGGATGTACTGTGATAACCTATGGTAGGCTTTTATATCGCCCCTGGGATGTATTGGGATCGACCCATGCTAGGCTTTTATGTCGCCCCTGGGATACCACCCATGTTATTGGGATCGACACATGCTAGGTATTTAACCCCTGGGATACCACCCATTAAAGATTACTTCTTTCTTTCATTACTCTTTCTTTTATTCTATGAGTGATACATACTTCATCTTTTAAGAGATTGATACATTGAGGATCATAACGTTATTTGAAGCACACACACATATATATAAATTACTTCACTCCTTTACTTCATGAGATTGATACTTTAGTGAGTAAACATTATTGGAACTTTGGAATATAACACCATTGGGACTCATCAAGGATACATTATTTCACATCCTTACTCTTGTAAGATTGATACCTTTACTTCTGAGGGATAAATATATTAGCTTGCACATTTCTTCCTTCATTACTCTTATGAGGTCTTATGAGATTGGTACTTCTACTTGTGAAAGATTGGTACAAAGATAATCATAATATTCTTGGACTTTGGCACATGACATAATTGGAAAATGCTACTCAAGAATAAATAGATTCTCTTACATTATTACTTTCTTGAGATAGTTCTTTTAGGAATACAACATCATGACACCTTTGGAACTTCAATCAATAAATAAGAGATAAATGAACCATAAGTCATCTAAGAATGGGACACATACGAATAACAATATACATCAACCTGAATTGCTATACTTCAAAGCCCCTCGGAATTGAAACAAGCCCAATGTCAATGTGAACAAGATGTTGCAGAAGGATACGGAAAGAGTAACCTTACATACCTTATCCTCTCAATATGAACACTCAATTCTATATGTGAACACAATCATCCAGCTCCTTCCTCACGTCTTACTCTACAACACAAGTACATAACGTAAGTTACATTAACCACCAACTACCTTACAAATGCATATAACGATAATGAGTTTTTCATGTTTGCCTTTAAAAATGTCATTTCCCCCTTGAAAATACCATTTATGAAATTATCATACCAATAATCCCATAATATTCCATACATTGAACAATACATGATAACCAACAACATGTCAAACCAATTTCATACTTTCCACCCTTCACCATCACAACATCACAATTATTCCATCAAATCACCTCAATACACCTCATATCAACAAATCGGCCAAAATCCCATAATTTACACTTATATAAAAATAACAAGTTTAATAACATAATCACACCATACATGTTGATATTTCATCCATACCATGCTCTTTCATCAAAACCACAAGTCATATTTCAAGTTTAAACCCCATGGATAACACATCTTTTACAAAAACACAAAGTGTCATGTTCAACACTTCCAAGCATAACCAACATGATATACGTACTCTCCCATGCACATAATATATTAATCTATAATAATAATCACTTACCTAAGCTTGAAAGATGATGATCTTGCTCCAAAAATGACTTAGGGTTTGAAGAGCCCAAAGGGTGTTCTTGAGAATTCTCGAAAAAGCAAGAAAAGCATGTGTGTTTGTTGTGTATTAAAATATGATTTTTTCCCTCCTTTTATAGACCTTTGAAGTCATACTTAGCCATTCCTTTGCATTTAATGCTATGTGTTGGCTTGGTCAATGGAAGAATTTGACCCATTCTTGGCCCATGTTTTCTTCCTCATTTTGGGCCCTTTTTGAGCCCAATTCACTTAACCCAATAAAATCAATAATTTCTCATGTTTAATTCATTTCATACATGTTACGACAATATTCCCACTCACGCGATTCATATTCGTAGCCTCAATCCCAAAACAAGTGATTCTAGCCACGTATGGCTTATTTTGACTATAAGGATAAAATCGTTATTTTGATGCCAAATTCGTTCACGAGTCATTTTACCATAACAATTTAATAATTCAATCATTCCATGCATATTCTCATGGTTGTAGAATAAACGTGGAAAAAATCGGCCTGGTACGTCCCCGGGCACCCTTGGACACTTAGAACAAATTTTGGAAGCTTACTAGTTTGGCCGTTCCAGCAAGCGTCTGGACCTTCCCAGGGCACTGAGCTTTAGAAGCTTACTGGTTTGGCTGCCAAAACAAGCGCCCGACCCTTCCTATGGCACTGAAATTCTTTTTTTTTTTTTTGAAAATTTTCGTTCTTCGAATTTTCTTTGCGGGTTTGGTTAGATACATCAAGTTCTATTCTTTAACTTACTTATTACCTTTAATATACCTTGTTTGGAGGTCCTCCAAGTCTCGTTTTAACCCCACAAATGCTCCACGAAGTCACAAAACACCTCCTACAAAGGTCTAGTCATATGTACGAGGCCCAATATCAATTTTCTCCTCACTAATATTACAAAATACATACTCATGGAATCTCAAAACCTAAGTAACCATTGTTCAACGTTGTCACATAGGGTTGGGAAGGTAGGGTGTTACATTCTCCCCCCCTTAGAAACATTCGTCCTCGAATGTTAATGATATCGCTTCAAGTATAATAAATGCATCTCTATATTAGCATACATATACATAATCACTTAAGGCTCATGGATATTTACTTATTATTGGTCCACTTCCACATTTTGAACTTTTTCTTCCATTTGATTTCTCCAAGGAACTTTTATGGAAGTTACGTCTTTATTTCTTAACCTTTTAACTTGTCGGTCTAGAATAACACTAGATATCTCTTCCTAGTGACATCCTTCGTAATTTGTATGTTTTCAATGGGAGCACTATGAAATGAAACTCTTATACACTTTCACCAATTTCACATGGCATGTTGTATAGGGCAAATTTTTTTTTTTTTCCAAATCCTCTTACTCCTTTCATTGGTGACGCTTTTAAGAGTACTTAATCATCTATGAGTACAAATATCTACTATACCATTATGGTATGTGTCTTTAACTCTCCTAAATTTATCGATAGGTGGAGATAGTTCAATCAACTTAACTAATGATCCCGGTGTCTCATTAGCATTTATAGTAATCAATGGAGTGATATACGATAGGGTATATGTATCATTTGAAAATACGGATAATATACCTGTATTTTCATCAGGAGATGCCTCCTCATTCTGCCAGTCCACTAGAGTATAAGTACGATTTTGGGCTCCACTAGAACTAGCTGCTCCTCCAAGATCTCTACCACGACCAATAGACTGAACGCCTCTGCCTGGGGAAGGAACCGATGCTGATGATACAACGGTTGACCCCGTAGGTCGTGCTATACCACTCGCACCCCTTTGTGGGCATTCTCTCATTATATTCCCCTCTGTGCCACACCAAAAACAAGCATTTGTTCCCAATCGGCATTCACCTAAATGGTACCTTCCGCAACGCTGACACAGAGGACAAGAAAATCCTACTGTCTGTGAGCCTTGCACTCCACTACTCTGTC
This sequence comes from Capsicum rhomboideum, assembly GCA_031232105.1. Classification (NCBI taxonomy): domain Eukaryota; kingdom Viridiplantae; phylum Streptophyta; class Magnoliopsida; order Solanales; family Solanaceae; genus Capsicum; species Capsicum rhomboideum. The sequence goes on from CP124712.1 coordinate 16,745,294, forward strand.
CAGATAGACCACCTCTAAACCCTCAGAATTGAGAGTGAACACCTGCTGTGGAATAAGAGAATGAGGGTCTAGGCGGTAACATTCGAGATCTAGTTTCCCCTGGGGACACCATAGACTGCCCCATAGGTCTGGCCCTTTTTGATGGCCCTTCCTCAGGTTCCTCTATCCTTCTTCTTTGTCGTTGGTCCTCCATTTTCTGCGTAAAGGCCTGTATTCTAGCTATGTCCATATCTCAATTCAAGGCAGCAATAGTGCAGTCTCGTACCAAATACGGCTCCAATCTATCCACATATCGATGGACTCTATCTTTCATTGTGGCCACCACATTTGGAGCATACCTAGCCAAGGAATTAAACTGCAAACTGTATTCTCTAACACTCATATTTCCTTGACGTAAATTTAAAAATTGATCCGCATGAGCCTCACGAATCTCATAGGGAAGGTAGTGATCCAGAAATGCCATTTTAAATTCTTCCGATGTAGGTGGGTTTGAACCAATACCTCGAGCTTTCTTCCAGTCCTCATACCACAATATCGCCTCTCCTTTCAATCTATAGGCCGCCAACTCAACCGTTTCTACACCGAACATATGCATAACCTCCAAAGCTCTCTTGATTTGATCCACAAAGTCTTGTGGATCTGCTTTCAAGTCTGACCCAGTGAATCTATGAGGGTCCAATTTTAGGAAGTCCTGTGCCCTTCGGCTAGCTGCTCTAGCTGCACTATCCTCACCTATTATTGGGCCACCTTGTCCCTGAACCTGTGCAGCCACTAAGTGAGTCAACATATGTACTGCATTTCGTAAATCCTGATCATTGGCATTCATTGGCGGTTCTACAGGTACTTCTCTACCTCTTGGCTCTTCTGGAGCTGGAAAGATAGAAGAAGACCGCGATGCAATTTCAGTGTCAGCTCCACCTTGACTAGCTTGGTCAGGTGGTGATCTACTCATTCCTTCACCGGCAGGCATATCTACCTGCTTACCTTTTCCTCTACCTCTTCTTGTGATTGGCATTTTACTATATCAAAGAAAAGCAATTACCATGGTCAGATACAATTCACTTACAACACTGGCTCTATTGCACGATCTAGAAATGAAGAAAAGAAACAACACCTAAATGTCCTATAGCCTCCTACTTATAAATGTGGTGCACAAGACATCGATAAGTAAGACTCTACTCAGACATGGCTTTATAGACACCCTTAGAATGACCTACTCTGATACCACTTTTGTCACGACCCAAAATCCCATTCGGGCCGAACTGGCACGCGAAGTCGATATGGCCAGAGAGAACCAATCTTTGCTCATGAACATTCGTATGCATAACCTCGTATGAATCTTATTATACCTCATGAAACTAGGCGGAAGTCATGAACATGGAAACATATGCCATACATATATATAAGCTTGGCCGTTGGGGCCATCACATCGAAATGAAAGTACATCTTACATTCACATACCCACACATGTCTACAAAAGCCTCTAACAGATGCATCTACATGACCAACTTAAAGTCGGTACAAGTCCCCGCTTTATACTACATTTACAACATCAAAACAAATATACAACTATGACTCGAAAAGCCCCGAACCAACTGGAGCTCACCAAAAATCTGCAAATGATCCACAACCTACTGAGGAGGTCTACTAGCACCTGCTCCTGCAACAATTAAACTAAGTCCCCCAACAGGGGTAAGTACGAAAAATGTACTGAGTATGTAAGGCCATAAGAACTTTCATCATACATAATAACAACAACAATGAAGTCAATATAAGAGAAATAGTGAATGTCAAGAAACTCTCTTTCTGTATGTGGGGAAACCATGTATATTACGTTCTTTACTTCTCTTGTCTTCATACTTATTCATCTTTATTGTTCTACCCATTCTAGGCTGTTCTGTCTCCCCTGGGATGAGATTAACCCATGCTAGGTACTTTGATCCCTGGGATGTTATATTAACCCATGCTAGGCTTTCGTGTTACCCCTGGGATGTCATTAACCCATGCTAGGTACTGTGACCCCTGGGATGTTATTGTAACCCATGCTAGGCTTTCGTGTCTCCCCTGGGATGTACTGTGATAACCCATGCTAGGCTTTTATATCGCCCCTGGGATGTATTGGGATCGACCCATGCTAGGCTTTTATGTCGCCCCTGGGATACCACCCATGTTATTGGGATCGAACCATGCTAGGTATTTAACCCCTGGAATACCACCCATTAGAGATTACTTCTTTCTTTCATTACTCTTTCTTTTATTCTATGAGTGATACATACTTCATCTTTTAAGAGATTGATACATTGAGGATCATAACGTTGTTTGAAGCACACACATATATGTATAAATTACTTACTCCTTTACTTCATGAGATTGATACTTTAGTGAGTAAACATTATTGGAACTTTGGAACATAACACCATTGGGACTCATCAAGGATACATTACTTCACGTCTCTACTCTTGTAAGATTGATACCTTTACTTCTGAGGGATAGATATATTAGCTTGCAAATTTCTTCCTTCATTACTCTTATGAGGTCTTATGAGATTGGTACTTCTACTTGTGAAAGATTGGTACAAAGATAATCATAATATTCTTGGACTTTGGCACATGACATAATTGGAAAATGCTACTCAAGAATAAATAGATTCTCTTACATTATTACTTTCTTGAGATAGTTCTTTTAGGAATACAACATCATGACACCTTTGGAACTTCAATCAATAAATAAGAGATAAATGAATCATAAGTCATCTAAGAATGGGACACATACAAATAAAATTATACATCAACCTGAATTGCTATACTTCAAAGCCCCTCGGAATTGAAACAAGCCCAATGTCAATGTGAACAAGATGTTGCAAAAGGATACGGAAAGAGTAACCTTACATACCTTATCGTCTCAATATGAACACTCAATTCTATACGTGAACACAATCATCCAGCTCCTTCCTCACGTCTTACTCTATAACACAAGTACATAACGGAAGTTACATTAACCACCAACTACCTTACAAATGCATATAACGATAATGAGTTTCATGTTTGCCTTTAATAATGTTATTTCCCCCTTGACAATACCATTTATGAAATTATCATACCAATAATCCCATAATATTCCATACATTGACCAATACATGATAACCAACATCATGTCACACCAAGTTCATACTTTCCACTCATCACCACCACAACATCACAATTATTCCATCAAATCACCTCAATACACCTCATATCAACAAATCGGCCAAAATCCCATAATTTACACTTATATAAAAATAACAAGTTTAATAACATAATCACACCATACATGTTGATATTTCATCCATACCATGCTCTTTCATCAAAACCACAAGTCATATTTCAAGTTTAAACCCCATGGATAACACATCTTTTACAAAAACACAAAGTGTCATGTTCAACACTTTCAAGCATAACCAACATGATCTACATACTATACCATGCACATAATATATTAATCCATAATAATAATGACTTACCTAAGCTTGAAAGATGATGATCTTGCTCCAAAAATGACTTAGGGTTTGAAGAGCCCAAAGGGGTGTTCTTGAGAATTCTCGAAAAAGCAAGAAAAGCATGTGTGTTTGTTTTTTATTAAAAGCTGATTTTTTCCTACTTTTGTAGACCTTTGAAGTCATACTTATACATTCCTTTTCATTTAATGCTATGTTTTGGCTTGGTCAATGGAAGAATGGGTCATTTCTTCCTCATTTTGGGCCTTTTTGAGCCTAATTCACTTAACCCAATAAAATCAATAATTTCTCATGTTTAATACATTTCATACGTGTTACGACAATATTCCCACTCACGTGATTCATATTCGTAGCCTCAATCCCAAAATAAGTGATTCTAGCCACGTATGACTTATTTTGACTACAAGGGTAAAACCGTCATTTTGATGCCAAATTCGTTCACGAGTCATTTTACCATACCAATATAATACTTCAATTATTCCATGCATATGCTCGTGGTTGTAGAAGAAACGTGGCAAAAATCGGCCCGGTACGTCCCCGGGCACCCTTGGACACTTAGAACAAATTTTGGAAGCTTACTAGTTTGGCCGTTCCAGTAAGCGTCTGGCCCTTCCCAGGGCACTGAGCTTTAGAAGCTTGCTGGTTTGGGTTCCAAAACAAGCGCCTGGCCCTTCCTATGGCACTAAAATTCTTTTTTTTTTTTGAAAATTTTCGTTCTTCGACTTTTCTTTGCGGGTTTGGTTAGATACTTCAAGTTCTATTCTTTAACTTAATTCTTACCTTTAATATCCCTTGTTTAGAGGTCCTCCAAATCTCATTTTAACCCCATAAATGCTCCACAAAATCACAAAATACCTCCTACGAAGGTCTAGTCATATGTACGAGGCCCAATATCAATTTTCTCCTCACTAACATTACAAAATACATACTCACGGCATCTCAACACCTAAGTAACCATTGTTCAACGTCGTCACATAGGGTTGGGAAGGTACGGGGTTTTACATTAGCTTTACTAGTTTCATGCCTGGTCAAGTAGTTCTCTCAGACCACTTGTGGTTCTGAGTGTCGATTACATCCAGCTTGTAGGCTCGGGGCGTCACATTTCTTTTCCCTATATTTCCTTGGAACTCTCCATTCCACCACTTGTAATGTCCCTCCCGGTCATTTTCTTTATTTTCATGCATTTATGTGTTTAGAGCTTTTCTACAGCTGTCCCAGGTCATTTATGACTTGATGGGACTGACAGTTCGATTACCGGGCAGTTCGTTTGATTTTTAGATCCATTTCCCTCTATAAGAGCTTTTGAAGTAAGAAATGGGTCTCGAGTGTAATCCTCAAGTAAACGGCCTCAGATGCTATTTCTGACAGTCTCAACAGCTCTGGAACATCGATTTTATGCTGGGGACCCTTGGTCCGGGTCTCGAGGCTTCCGAACTCGTTTTGGAATTTGGGGTGGAATTTGGTAAAAATGGCTCATTGGGGTTTGTGGCCCACTTTTCATCGAAATATCCTCGGATGGAAATTTTAATGGCGCTATTAAGTTTGAAATTTTAAATTTGGTAGGGTAGCATAGTTTGTTTGCACATACAGGTTTCTGAACCAATCCCGAGCACTCGATCGGAGTGTGTTGGGTTTGTCTAACTTGGCTGGTGCCAAGTTTGCTGGTACAGCCACACAAGTGGCCAGGGGACCGCTATAGCGGCCCCTAGGGAGCCTTAGCGGTAGCCATTTAAGCAGCCCTTGGACGCTTTAGTAGACCTGGCCTACTGGGGTTGGGTCGCGTTAGCGGAAACCGCTTTAATGGCCATCGCTGTCATTTTATATATAAAGACCATTTCATTTTAAGCCATCTCCAAGGTTAAAAACCTCCATTTCTGATCATCCTTGCTTCGATTTTGGTATGGGAATTGACAATTGGAGTTAATCTTAGCATTGGGTTGGGTTTTTGAGCACGTATGCATCGTTAATCCCATAATTTTCGTCTAAACTCCAACTTAATTCACATATTTGATATCTTGTTGTTTCAATGGTGTTAGGGATGTTTTGTGGACTGATTTGTTCTCAGATTTAGCTACAGTGTTTTGGTCCGATCTCTGACCCGGAGTACTTATACGTAATATGGGTATCATTCCTCTCGTCTTGACGTATATACTATTATTTTGATAGCAAGGCAGATGTCATAGGCTTCTCAAAAACGGAAAACTCCAATTTAGCGGAGTCTTTCGGTGGCGTCCAGGTAGGCTAGGCTTACCCTCTCTTTAGATTGAGCTTTCATATGGTAGAAGTGCACTATTATGCTAGTTTTGTGCTGGTTGTTGTAGTTCGGGCATCGTTTTTGTATTTTTATGCCTATTTAGCCAGTTAGGGCCCCATTTTGGTAGATTTTAGGCCCGTTATCCCATAGAATGGCATAGTATCACCTTATAGGGATAGTTAGTGCTTTTAGTACCTTGAGTTGGGAATGTAAAGCCTTAGACTAGACCAAGCTAAGTTTCGATCCAGAGCTATTTTTCTGGAACCCGTAATGGGCCCTGCTACCCTTTATTGCTAGTGTGTTTTGTCACGTCCCAAACCCCGTTGGGGCGGACTGGCACCCGAGGCCGTTAAGGCCCGAGAGAACCAATCTTCATTCACGTACACTCATATGCATGTCACTGGATGAACAACACTCTATCAATAATACGACATGATACTAAAGGCGAAAGTCGTGAAAATAACTTTCATAAAGACGTGAAACTTGGTCGTTGTGGCCCACAACGTCAGATATAGTAAAACACCTTTACACTTGATGACTCACTGTCTATAAAGCCTCTAAAGATATACAAAACCAGTACTAAGGTCAGGATAAGTCCCCGCCTTATAGCTCTACTACAAGTATCAAAACATGTACAATGACACGAAAAGCTTCGAATCAACCTGGAGCACACCAATAGTCTGCGGAAAATACGTAACCTAAAGTGGAGGTGTGCTAGCTCATGGGCCTGCAACAAGTAAGGTGAGTCCCACAAGGGGCGTCAGTACGAAAGAATGTACTGAGTATGTAAGGCCATAAACAACTGCATGTGATATAAGTACTTCAATGAAACCAAATACAAGTGAGTGTACAATATAGGCATGACCACCATAATACTCAAGCGAGGAAAATAAATACATTACATTCATTTCTTTCTTCTGCTTTTACGTTCAATATCACTCACATTAAGCCCGGGCCCAATTGGTCAGTGGGATAAGAAAAGGATGACCCATGCTAGGTAATATAACCCTTGGGATGCGGTCATTATAAATACACAATTCGGGATCGACCCATGCTAGGTATTGTAACCCCTGGTATGCCACCCGTGATAGTGGGATCGACCCATGCTAGGTGTTTTTCCACCCCTGGGATGCCACCCATATCTTAGAACACTTATACATTACTTCACTTCTTTACTTTTGTGAGATTGGTACTTAGGTGGTCATAACATTGTTGGAGCTTGAAACCATGGTCAATAAATAAGAGACATGTGAATATCTATAGCTAGCAACTTGAGATGAATTACTTTAAAACTCCTCGAAGTGGAAACAAGCTCGATATCAATATGGACAATAGGCATGGTCAATGAATATGGAAAGGAGAAACCTTTCATACCTTAGCCTCTCGATATACAACTATAACAATTCGTCTCTTCCTTAAAGTGCTACTCTACAATATGCACGCACAAAGGAATTCACATTTAAAACTAATAACATAACAACTTCACAAGGAAAAATGTAATTAGTCACCACCCCAACACATGGTACATCTTACCACCTTCCTTCTTATTATCATTTAACTTAATTCCTCTTCCCAAAACAAAGTGGACTCCTCAACACTTTGAACATAACCATCAAGACTACACCACCTTCCATGTACATAATATATATTAATCCATAAGGATCATAAGGGTAAACATTTACCAATATTGCAAAGAGATGATCTTGTCCCTTCAAGTATTGTTGCCTTAGGGTTTTGTGAGATAAGGATGACTTAGAGAAAATATCCAAAAGGCATGAGAGTGTTGAATGAATAAAAATCTGAATTTTTGCCCTTATATAGATCCTCAAGTCAAAGCCATCCTTAACCACATGTTTGATCCATTTAGATTGGGTCTTCCCTTCATTAGTTGAGGCCCATGCCTTAATACATGGTATTTGGGCCCCAAATACAGAATATTGACCCAGCCCAACACATTTAATGGGTCTCACACACCAAAATTTCATCAAGTCAAATTGGGTCAACAAAGCCGGCAAAGTTTCACGGTGTCGTGAATAGTGTCGTGGAACCCGGTCACGCCACGTAGGTCCTGTCTTGAAAATCAGAGCCTTTTTTCCAACTCGCTGAAGTTGGTTCATAGCACTATTCATGCCACGTGACTGTGACTCACGTCACGTGAGTCCGGTCGTATTTTTTTTTTCGCATGCTCGTTTCCAGTACATGATTCTTCACCTTTTATTCATTTAGCCCTATACTCCAACTATTGTATATTTTTATGTGTTCGTAGCACCTGGGGTGTTACATTCTTCCCCCCTTAGAAACATTCGTCCTCGAATGTTAGTAACGTTATGAAATTTAGACAAGTTTAAGTCTGAATTCACTTATCATAAGCACTTATATAAAACTAAAGATTACTTACTTGTTATTGCTCAGATTCCACATCTTTATCTTTTTCCTCATTTTGAAACAAGTGTGGGTACTTGGCTTTCATCATTTCTTCGGCTTCCCACGTGATTTCTTCCACTTGCTGATTTTTCCAAAGCACTTTCACAGAAACCACGTCTTTATTCCTCAACCTCTTCACTTGCCTATCCAGAATCGTAACAGGTATCTCTTCATAGGTGAGATCCTCCGTAACTTGTACCTCTTCAATGGGAGCAATACGAGATGGATCTCCTATGCACTTACGGAGCATCGAAACATGAAATACTGGATGAACCATGGAAAGTTCTTAGGGCAACGCTAATTCATACGCAACCTGACCAAATCTCATATGGCCCTATATAGCGTGGACTCAACTTTCCCTTCTTCCCAAACCTCATTACCCCTTTCATAGGTGATACCTTTAAGAATACCCAATCGCCAATGGCAAATTCTAGCCCCCTCCTTCTAATATCAGCATATGACTTGTGTCGACTTTGGGCTGCCTGTAGCCGCTTCTGTATCACCTTAACTTTCTCCATAGCTTGAAGAACAAGATCTGGCCCAAATAGGGCAGTTTCACCCACTTCAAACCATCCAATTGGAGATCTACACTTTCTCCCATACAAAGCTTCGTAAGGCGCTATTTTGATACTTGAGTGATAGCTGTTATTGTAGGCGAACTCAATAAGAGGTAAATGATCATCCCAACTGACTTTAAAGTCCAACGTACAAGCTCGTAGCATATCCTCAAGTGTCTGGATAGTACGTTCCGCTTGTCCATCAGTCTGAGGGTGAAAAGTCGTACTCAAATTCACCTATGTACCTAAACTCTTCTGGAAGGATTTCCAAAAGTGTGCAGTAAATTGAGCTCCTCGATCCGATATAATAGAGAGTGGAACCCCATGTAGCCGAACTATCTCTTTGATATACAACTTCGCATAGTCCTCAGCTGTGTAGGTGGTCTTGACCGATAGGAAGTGCGGTGATTTGGTAAGCCTGTCAACTATTACCCATATGGAATCAACCTTCCGAAGTGTACTAGGCAAACCTGTGATGAAATCCATATTAATCATGTCCCACTTCCAGACTGGGAGATTGATGCATTGCATATAGCCTCCAGGCTTCTGGTGCTCCACTTTCACTTGCTGACAATTCGGACACTGTGCTACAAATTTTGCAATATTCTTCTTCATGCTATCCCACTAATACAATTCCTTCAAATCCTGATACATTTTGGTGGAACCCAGATGAATAGAATACCGCGAATGTGCGCTTCTGTCATAATCCGACTCCTTAGCTCATCTATATCAGGCACACACAATCTACCTTGGCACTGTAGTGCTCCATCCTGAGTAAGATCAAATGCCTTTGTCAAGCTTTGCTGTACATTTTCCTTTAGCTGCAATAAAATAGGATCCGCATACTGTTTCTCTCTCACCTCAGCTATTAACGAGGATTCTGCCGTATTCTACACAATAACCCCTTCGTCGGAGGATTCAAGAAGTCGAACCCCCAAGCTGGCTAGTTGATGTAGATCCTTTACTATACCTTGGTTGTCCATGAGCTGGCCATCAGTGCTTCCAATTGCCTTGCGGCTTAAAGCATCGGCCACTACATTTTCCTTTCTCGGATGATACAAGATGTCAATATCATAGTCCTTCAATAATTCAAGCCACCTCCGTTGCTTCAGATTAAGATCTTTTTGCTTAAAGATATACTGCAAACTCTTATGGTCGGTATATATATCAACATGAAACCCGTATAAGTAGTGACGCCATATCTTTAAAGCAAAGACCACAGCTGCTAACTCAAGATCATGTGTCGGATAATTTTTCTCATGTGGCCGTAATTGCCTCGAACCATAAGCTATTACCCTGCCATGCTGCATCAACACACAACCCAAACCAATACCTGAAGCATCACAATACATTGCATACCCTTTGGTACCTTCAGGAAGTACCAATACGGGCGTAGAAGTCAATTTATTCTTCAGATTTTGGAAACTCCTTTCACATGCATCATTCCACTGGTACTTAGTTGCCTTGTATGTTAGCTTCGTCAAAGGTGCAGCAATGGAAGAAAATCCTTCGACGAACCTTCTATAATAACCCGCCAACCCGAGAAAACTATGAATTTCGGTAGGCGTCGTAGGCCTTGGCCAATTCTTCACGGCTTCAATCTTTTGAGTATCGACCCTTATCCCTTCATCCGACATAATATGACCCAGGAATGCTATAGATTTTAACCAAAATTCACATTTAGAGAATTTGGCATATAATCTACGATCACGAAGAATCTGTAACACCTGCCGTAAGTGATCGGCATGCTTCTCTTCGGACCTCGAATATACCAGAATGTCATCAATGAACACGATCACGAACACATCCAAGAATGGCTTGAACACCCTATTCATCAAATCCATAAAAACAGCCGGTGCATTTGTTAGTCCAAAGGACATAACTAAAAATTCATAGTGGCCATACCGTGTTCGAAAAGCTGTTTTGGGTATATCCTTTTCTCTTACCTTGACTTGATGGTAACCCGACCTCAAGTCAATCTTCGAGAAACATTTGGCACCCTGTAACTGATCAAACAAATTGTCAATTCTTGGGAGGGGATATTTGTTCTTGATCGTTACCTTATTCAGTTGCCGATAGTCGATACACATCCTCAATGTGCCATCTTTCTTCCGTACAAATAACACCTGTGCACCCCAAAGGGACATGCTAGGCCTTATGAATCCCTTGTCCAGCATGTCTTTTAATTGCTTCTTCAATTCCCGCAATTCTGCTGGAGCCATCCTATACGAAGGAATAGAGATCGGTTGTGTCCCTGGGATCACATCAATACCGAACTCTACTTCCCGTTCTGGAGGTAGACCTGGAAGATCCTCAGGAAATACATCAAGAAAGTCATTGACCACTAGGACCGATTGAGGAGTCAGTGGCTTCACATCAGTATCATGCACTCTCACAAGATGATACATATACCCCTTGGATATCATTTTTCTTGCCTTAAGATAAGAAATGAACGTGCCTCTTGGTGCCCCAACATTACCCCTCCACTTAAGGACCGCGCTTTGTGGAAAATGGAAATGTACCTTCTTAGCTCGGCAATCTACCGTGGCATAACAAGAAGCCAACCAATTCATACCCATTATCACATCAAAGTCCACCATGTCCAGCTCAATAAGATCAATCATGGTATCACGACCACATACAGTTACTATACAGTCTCGATATATTCTTTTCGCAACAATAGACTCACCAACTAGTGTAGATACTTCAAATGGCCTAACTAATAATTCTGGTGCTCTTTCAAATTTTGCAGCAATCAACGGAGTAACATATGATAAATTAGAGCCCGAATCGATCAGTGCATATACATTATATGAGAATACAGATAAGGTACCTGTAACTACATCTGGAGAAGCCACTGAATTCTGCCGGTCAAATAGAGCATAAGTGCGATTTTGGGTTCCGCTGGAACTAGCTGCTCCTCTAGTACCCCTACCACGTCCCATAGGCTGCACCCCTCTACCTAGGGAAGGAACCGATGACGATGATGCAACGGTCGATCCCATCGGTCGTGCTACACCTTCCGGGCCCCTTTGTGGACACTCTCTCATTATGTGCCCGGTCATACCACACCAAAAACACCCAGTTGACCCCATTCGGCATGTACCCAAATAAAACCTTCCGCAATATTGGTATGACTGTCAAGGAAATCCTGCTGTCTGTGAACCCTGGATCCCACTGCTTTGCCCAATATAACCACCTCTAGACCCTCGAAACTGAAAGGAAGTACCTGTTGTGGGATGAGAAAATGATGGCCTAGGTGGTCTGTCAAAAACCCGAGGCCTAAATCCTCCTTGGGATGCTGTGAACTACCCCATAGGCCTAGCCCTCTTTGACGGCCCTCTCTCCGATTCCTGTGTTCTCCTCCGATGCCTCTAGTCCTCCATTTTCTGTGCAAAGGCCTGTATCCTAGCAATATCCATCTTTCTGTTCAAAGCTGCGATGGTACAGTCCCTCACCAAATATGGTTCCATCCTGTCCACATATCGATGGACTCTATCAGTCATGGTAGCTACCATATTTGGAGCATATCTGGCCAAAGAGTTAAACTGAAGACTGTACTCTCTGACGCTCATGCCACCTTGTCGGAGATTTAAGAACTGATCTGCTCGAGCCTCTCTAATCTCATATGGTAGGTAATGGTCAAGAAAGGCCGTTTTAAATTCTTCCCAACTAGCCGGAAGCACACCAATGCCCCTCAACCTTCTCCAGTCCTCATACCACAATATGGCCTCGCCTTTCAATCTATGAGCCGCAAGCTCGACTGTTTCCACACTGTATACATGCATAACCTCCAAAGCCCACCGAATTTGATCTACAAAGTCTTGCGGGTCCTCATTAGGATCTGACCCAGTGAATGTGGGAGGATCCAATTTCAGAAAGTCCTGCGTCCTGTGACTAGCTGTCCTAGCGGTACTATCATCACCTGTTGTCGGACCATCCTGACCCTGAGTTTGCGCAGTAACAATCTGAGTCAACATATGCACTGCATTCCTCAAATCCTGGTCAGTAGCATTCATAGGCGGTTCCGCGGGTAAAGTCGAAGAAGCCCGTGATGCAAACTCCTGTTCAGCTCTACTCTGATTAGCTTGATATGGTGGTGGCTACTAGTTCCCTCTCCAGCAATCTTGTCTAGCCTCTTACTTTTACCTTTACCTTTCCTTGCAATCGGTATTTTTCTATAACACAAAGAAAATAACTTCAATGAGTAGATGTGATTCCTCCTACAATTTTGGCTCTATTGCACGGTCTAGAAAATAAAGAAAAGAAACAACTCCTAAATATCCCGTAGCCTCCTACTTATAAACGTGTGCACAACACATCCATAAGCAAGACTCTACTCAGACACGGCTTTGTAGACACCCTAGGACGACCAGCTCTGATACCACTTTTGACACATCCCAAACCCCGTTGGGGCGGACTGGCACCCGAGGCCGTTAAGGCCTGAGAGAACCAATCTTCATTCACGTACACTCATATGCATGTCATCGGATGAACAACACTCTATCACAAATACCACATGATACTAAAGGCGGAAGTCATGAAAATAACTTTTATAAAGATGTGAAACTTGGGCGTTGTGGCCCCCAACGTTAGATAGAGTAAAACACCTTTACACTTGAAGAATCACTGTCTACAAAGCCTCTAAAGATATACAAAACTGGTACTAAGGTCGGGACAAGTCCCCGCCTTATAGCTCTACTACAAGTATCAAAACATGTACAATGACACGGAAAGCTCCGAATCAACCTGGAGCTCACCAATAGTCCGCGGAAAATACGTAACCTACAGTGGAGGTATGCAAGCTCCTAGGCCTGCAACAAGTAAGGTGAGTCCCACAAGGGGCGTCAGTACGAAAGAATGTACTGAGTATGTAAGGCCATAAACAACTGCATGTGATATAAGTACTTCAATGAAACCAAATACAAGTGAGTGTACAATATAGGCATGACCACCATAATACTCAAGCGAGGAAAATAAATACATTACATTCATTTCTTTCTTCTGCTTTTACGTTCAATATCACTCACATTAAGCCCGGGCTCAATTGATCAGTGGGAAAAGAAAAGGATGACCCATGCTAGGTAATATAACCCCTGGGATGCGGTCCTTATAAATACACAATTCGGGATCGACCCATGCTAGGTATTGTAACCCCTGGGATGCTACCCGTGATAGTGGGATCGACCCATGCTAGGTGTTTTTCCACCCCTGGGATACCACCCATATCTTAGAACACTTATACATTACTTCACTTCTTTTCTTTTGTGAGATTGGTACTTAGGTGGTCATAACATTGTTGGAGCTTGAAACCATGGTCAATAAATAAGAGACATGTGAATATCTATAGCTAGCAACTTGAGATGAATTGCTTTAAAACACCTCGGAGTGGAAACAAGCTCGGTAGCAATATGGACAATAGGCATGGCCAATGAATATAGAAAGGAGAAACCTTACATACCTTAGCCTCTCGATATACAACTATAACAATTCGGCTCTTCCTTAAAGTGCACACACAAAGTAATTCACATTTAAAACTAATAACATAACAACTTCATAAGGAAAAATGGAATTAGTCACCACCCCAACACATGGTACATCTTACCACCTTTCTTCTTATTATCATTTAACTTAATTCCACCTTCCCAAAACAAAGTGGACTCCTCAACACTTTGAACATAACCATCAAGACTACACCACCTTCCATGTACATAATATATATTAATCCATAAGGATCATAAGGGTAAACACTTACCAATATTGCAAAGACATGATCTTGTCCCTTCAAGTATTGTTGCCTTAGGGTTTGTGAGATAAGGATGACTTAGAGAAAATATCCAAAAGGCATGAGAGTGTTGAATGAATAAAAATCTGAATTTTTGCCCTTATATAGACCCTCAAGTCAAAGCCATCCTTAACCACATGTTTGATCCATTTAGATTGGGTCTTCCCTTCATTAGTTGAGGCCCATGCCTTAATACATGGTATTTGGGCCTCAAATACAGAATATTGACCAGCCCAACACATTTAATGGGTCTCACACACCAAAATTTCATCAAGTCAAATTGGGTCAACAAAGCCGGCAAAGTTTCACGGTGTCGTGAATAGTGTCGTGGAACCCAGTCACGCCACGTAGGTCCTGTCGTGAAAATGAGAGCCTTTTTTCCAATTTGCTGAAGTTGGTTCATGACACTATTCACACCACGTGACTGTGACTCACGTCACGTGAGTCCGATCGTGATTTTTTTTTTTGCATGCTCGTTTCTAGTACATGATTCTTCACCTTTTATTCATTTAGCCCTATACTCCAACTATTGTATATTTTTATGTGTTTGTAGCACCTGGGGTGTTACATTTTTGGTGTTAGATTTCTTTAGGCTTACTTAAGCTCTTGACTACTCTTGTGAGGCTATCACTTTAGGATGGGTCGACCTAGACTAGATTTTTGGCTTAACGTTTAGTCCTTTACCCCAAGTAGGGTAGTATATGGCCTGGACCGCCCTTTCTTAGAGTAGTAATTGGTGACTCGTCTTGCCTTAGTAGGCCGATACGCCTGATTCTAGATTTCTATAACCTTAGGGCATGGATTTAGGCTTAGAAGCCCCGAAATTCTTCCCTTTTCTACTTACACTTATATCGATATAGATGTATATCTGTTTTAGTCTGGGACCGACGTATTCCTTATTTCTTCTATTGGTTATATGTTCTAGCATAGTTTTGGCATCGGTTTAAAGTTGATATTGGGTACTTATAACATCATTAGCTTCTGGTTACTATGACTTCCGATTTGAGTCAGACATCTAATTATGAAATGATCCGGGAGTTCTAGAGAGTGATTACGGTTTCTCTGGGAGCATTGGCAGCGGTAAAGGGATTTGTTTCACGTTATTTATGTGGCCTCTAATTACTAAACCACTCTTTCCATTTCAAATCCGGCGTATGGACTCTTGTTATTATCTACTATTACCAATTTGAAGCCGACGTCATTGGTGTTGGTTCAAGCCCGATGCATAGTTAGATTGTTACTATAGTTACTTGGGACTGGTTCGGTTATGAATTATTTATTCTTTTCTTTTACTTATTTCTTGTGTGTCCCACCGGCTTATGTGGCACGATCGGGCTAATTATTTTCTTCAGTGTACCTTCTGGGCGTATGGGAGCCCAGTTAGGTTATGTTTGGCTTGCCTCTTTACTTATTGCATATTTATTTTCTTGTATCACTTTTACTTCTTCCTTATCACATTTGTATAGCTCGGTAGCTATTTACTTTCCTACACTTATTTACTGTTGACTTAGATATTACCCTCATATTTTAGTTAAACTTTTATTATATTTGAGCTTAGTCAGTCGGTAATGCCTACAGAGTACCCATTGTTTTGGTACTCATACTGGACTTCTGTTTTTTTTCCCCTGATATAGATCTGAGTACTAGCCATCGGCGTTGACGTGATTCCTCTATCCTAGTACTGATCTAGAGCAGGGTGAGCTTTCTATCGTCCGAGGTTGATCCTCCTCCATCTGTTACAGTATCGTCTTTTTCTTTCGGGACTACTTTGTATATATTATGTATATTATAGATTATGTCTCGTACCCTGGTTGTCTTTTCAGTAGTGGCTATAGTACCGACCTTACCTGGTATTAGGGAGGGTTTATCTTGTACATCTTGTCCTCTTCGGTCTCCCGTATGGCATATTATCTATAGATTGGTTCTCTTCCACCTATATTTCTGTTATTATTGGATTTACTTCTCATTTCTTTTCATCTTCCGCGCCCGTTAGCCCGTTACTTGTCATTTTGCGCTATGGCTTGGCTTACCTACTGGTGGGTCTAAGTAGGTGCTATCATGACTTGAGAAATTGGGTCGTGATAGCTTGGTGTCAAAGCCTAGGTTTCATCTATATCATTGGTACTAGAGCCAATGTTTAGTAGAGTCCTACAGATCAGTACAGAGATGTATGTATCCTGTCTTTAGGAGGCTACAGAACATCTTTAGGAAAATATCATCTTTTGTCTCACTTTCATGCGTTGGGTCGGTATTGGTTTCTAAATCTTGATTTATTTCACTCTTTCGCAGATGGCTAGAATGCGGGGTGCGACAGTCGGGGATCAGGACCCCAAGCCTGCTGCTAGAGCTCCAGTGAGGGGCAGAGGTCAACCCCAAGGTCGAGAGCAGGCTAAAGCAGTATCCCCAGTTTGAGATCAGGCTAGGGAACTCCAGGTATTCCGCCGCCACAGCAGCAGGTGGGCCCGGGGACACCACAGGCCCTACTTTATTTTATATCTTATTCAGTTCTTCGAGATGTGTTGGTATAATAGTTGGGAGTAGTTGGTGGTTCGCCAACCAACGGAGCTCAGCCAGCAGCTTAGGGTGGTATTGAGTTAGGGGCGCAGCCTGCAGCTACGACTCCTTGAGTAGAGTTTCTGTTAGCACCAGTAGTTCCACAGCTGGTAGTATCCCAACCAGTTATATTTATGGAGGAGCAGAAGATGCTGGGTTACTTTCTGAGATTGACTCTACCCAGGTTTGCCGGGACCCCCAGAAGAGGATCCTTATGAGTTCTTGTCCTATTGTGAGGAGAGGTTATGGAATTTGGGGTTGGTTGAGTTGCATGGAGTGGATTTTATTGCCTATAAGCTAGATACAGTAGTGAGGAGGTGGTGGAGAGGTTATCTTGATTCCAGGCCAGTTGGATCTCTACCTATGACTTGGACTCAGTTCTCTGAAGGCTTTCTTGGGGAAGTATATGTCGTTCAGCATGTGCAAACGCCTGAGAGATTAGTTTTCTACATTGAGACAGGGTTCTATAACTGTGGTTGAGTATGAGGCAATATTTCACAAGTTATATAGACATGCCACTATGATTCTACCTGCTGAGTATAAGCAAATTTGATGCTTTCTGAAGGGTTTGAGATTACTGCTGCACAGGGCTACGAAGAGTTTGGTGACTTCATAAAAGTCTTTATCTGAGATTTTGGAGCATGTTTATTCTATAAAGGAGATGGATCATAAGGCCCTAGGGGGCAATGATAAGAGACCTCAATATCAGGACAGTTTTAGTGGGAGCCACAGCGGCTCACCGTTTAGAGGTCGAGGGTTCTAGGGTAGGTACCCCCAGCAACAGCCTTATCAGTGGCAAGGTCAGTTGAGTAAGCCGATTAAGGAAATGCTTCGGATATTAGATAGGGTTCAACCCAGTTCTAGTAGTTTTGGTGGTCCGATTAGTAACTAGCCTTAGAGAGGTGTTCAGTCAGGGTCGTCAGGTTGAGGTGCTCATTCAGAATCAGCCGGACCTTCTATAAAGAGTAAGGTGCTAGGGGCATGTTATGAGTGTGGAATTATTGGTCACTTTGCTCGTGAGTGTCCCCAACATGGGATGATTGAGCCTGTAGTTCAAAGCACTCAGCCAATCAGATCAGTGACGCAACCAGTTAGGGGTGGTGCACAGGGTCGTAGGGGTGGTCCCTAGGGTTCTCAAGGTGGTTCTTAGGGAGGTAGGATATGTGATTGGATAGGTAGCCAGTCTGGTAGTAGAGAAGGTCAGTTGTATGCTATACCAGGTAGGCCGAAGGCTGAGGCTTCAGATGCTGTGATCACAGGTACGATTTCCATATGCCATCGGCTAGCTTCTACTTTGTTTGATCCCAGTTCCATATTTTAATATGTTTATTCTTATTATGCACATCGGTTGGGTTTGCCTTTAGAGTTATTATCTATGTATTTGTGTCTAGCTACCCCTATGAGTGATTCCTTAGTAGTGGATTGGGTATATAGATCATGTGTGGTGACTGTTCGGGAGTATGAATCTCGGGTGGATCTCATTATGTTGGATATGTTAGATTTTGATATGATTCTAGGCATGGGTTGGTTATCCCCCTACCATATGGTCTTGGATTGCTTTGCCAAGACCTTTACCTTAGCCATGCCTGGCATACCTCTAGTTGTGTGGCAGGGTTCTGTTAGCCACACGCCGATGGGGATTATCCTTTATGTTCGGGCTAGTTAATTGATATCAAGGGGTTGTGGATCATTCCTTACTTATGTTCGGGATGTTAGTTCTGAGAGTCCTTTGCTTGACTCCGTTCTTACTGTTTATAAGTTTCCCAATGTATTTCCTACCAACCTACCTAGCCTTTCTCCTGGGTAAGGCACTGAGTTTGCTATTAACGTTGAGCCTGGCACCCGACCTATTTTTATGGCTTCTTATCATATGGCTTCTGTCGAGCTAAAAGTGCTAAATTCTCAACTTTAAAATCTTCTGGGTAAGGGGTTCATCAGATCGAGTGTTTCTCCTTGGGGTGGTCTAGTTCTGTTTGTGAAGAAGAAAGACTGTTCTATGCGTATGTGTAATGACTACATGCAGTTTAATAAGGTGATATTGAAGAATAAGTATCCTATGCATTATATCGATGATTTATTTGATCAGTTTTAGAGTGCGGCAGTGTTTTCTAAGATTGATTTGATGTCTGGTTAGCATCAGTTGAGGATCAGGGATGTTGACATCCCTAAGAGAGCCTTCAGGACTCGTTACGGCCATTATGTGTTTCTGGCGATGTCTTTCGGGTTGACTAATGCCCCAACAACATTTATTTGATGAACCTTGTTTTTAGGCTGTATTTGGACTCCTTCGTGATAGTGTTCATCGATGACTTCTTGGTTTGTTCGAGTAGTATGGAGGAGCACGAGCAACATTTGAAGACTGTACTCCACACTTTCAGAGATCGTAGGCTTTATGCCAAATTCTTAAAGTGGGAGTTCTGGCTTAAGTCTGTAGCTTTCTTGCGGTGTCTAAAAATAGTATTATGGTGGACCCAACGAAGATTGAGGCTATTCGTGGTTAGGCTAGGCCTACGTTACCTACTGAGGTTCGCAGTTTTATTGGGTTGGCAGGCTACTACAGATGGTTTATCGAGAGCTTTTCTTATATTGCGGCCTCTTTGACTAGATTGACTAGGAAGGAGGTTCCGATTTAGTGGTCTGCGAGTTGTAAGGTTAGCTTTCTAAACCTCAAGGACTTGCTTACTTAAGCTCTTATTTTGACCCTTCCAGTTGAGGAAGAGGGTTTTATCATCTATTGTTATACATCTGGTGTTGATTTAGGGTACGTTCTGATGCAGCGGGCCTTGTTATTGCATATGTGTCGAGAGGCGTCTAAAGGTGTATGAGTGAAACTACCCCACTCATGATTCAGAATTGGTTGCAGTAGTTTTCGCGCTTAAGATTTGGAGGCACTACCTGTATGGTGTTCGTTCCAAAATCTTCACTGACCACCGCAGTCTTTAATATATTATAACGCAGAAGGAGCTTAATTTAAGGTAGCGCAGATGTATTGAGGTTCTGAAAGACTATGATATCTCTATTCTATACCATCCAGGCAAGTCAAATGTAGTAGCAAATGACTTGATCTGGAAGGCACTGAGTATGGGTAGCTTGGCCTTCATTTCAGCTTTGTAGCTACTGTTGGATTTAGTCATCCAGTCCTTAGGTAACTTGATAGTTCATTAGTATGTTTCTAACCCCAGGAGGGTTATTACTAGTGTTGAGACCAAATCTACTCTATTGGAGTAGATTTGGAGTCGTCAGTTTGAGGATAGCAGCATTCGTAGCATTCGATATCAGGTGTAAAGAGGTGAGTCTAGGAAGGCTACCTTAGATTCTGAGGGTGTTCTGAGATTTGACAATTGTATTTGTATTTCGAGGGCTGGGGATTTGATTTAGTTAATTCTTAGTGAGGCTCATAGCTTCAGGTATTCTATTAATCCCGGGACAGCTAAAATGTGTAGGGATTTGAGGTAGCATTACTGGTGGATTTGTATGCAGAGAGATATAGTGGGGTTATGGCTCGAAGCCTTAGTTGTCAGCAGGTAAAGACCGAGCATTAGCTACCTAGTAGATTGCTCCAGCAGCTACTCATTCTCGAGTGGAAATAGGAGTGAGTTACTATGGATTTTGTAGGTGTTTTACCTCAAACTTCTCATGGTTTTGATAGAATTTGGGCCATCGTGGATTAATTGAACAGGTCTGTGCATTTCCCCCATATTCAGAATTCCTACAGTGCCAAGAGTTAGCGAGTGTCTATATTCGAGAGATGGTTTGCCTGCATGGGGTACCTATGTCCATCATTTCAGGCCGTGGCTCTCATTCCACTTCTAGTTTCAGGAAGAGTTGGGTACCCAGGTTAATCTGAGCACTGCATTTCACGCCCATACTGATAGGCAGTCGGAGCGAACTGCTTAGGGTTTGGAGGATTTGTTTTGCACTTGTGTGTTGGATTTTGGAGGTCATTGGGACCAGTTTTTACCTTTGGTGGAGTTTGCATATAATAATAGCTTCTATTCTAGCATTTAGATGGACCCGTTTGAGGCATTGTATGGTAGGCGATGCCAATCCCCTATTGGCTAGTTTGAGACTTCTGAGGTTAGGCCTCGTGGGCAGCTTAGAGTAGGCAGAAGAGTTATGCTGATCGTAGGTAGAAGAGTAGGCAGAAGAGTTATGCTGACCGTAGGCATCATGCTTTGAGGTTTAGAGTTAGAGATAGGGTCTTCTTACAAGAATCTCCCATAAAGGGAGTGATGAGGTTTGGGAGGAGGGGCAAGCTCAGCCCCAGGTATATTGGACTATTTGAGATCCTACGAACAGTTGGAGAGGTGGCATATGAGTTGCCACTGCCTCCTTCTTTTTCAGAGAATCACCTAGTGTTTCATGTGTCTATGCTACGATAATATATCCCTGATGAGTCTTATGTGCTTCGATGGGACTCGGCTCAGTTGGATGAGAGGTTAGCATTTGTAGAGGAGCCTGTGCCCATTTTGGCTAGAGATATCAGACGGTTGCGCTCCAGAGACATTTCGATAGTTAAGGTTCAGCGGCATCACCATCCAGTTGAGGAGGTTACCTAGGAGATCGAGCGTGATATGCGGACCCAGTATCCCTACCTGTTCGAGCCTTCAGGTACTTCTTTATTCTTTACTTTCACAAAAGAAAGTCCTTTTAGTAATGGATGTTCTAATTACCCTCCGGGTCATTTCCTATGTTTTCATGATTTTTCTATATTTATAGCTTTCCAATAGCTGCCCTAAGTCATTTATGACTTATTGGGACAGACAGTTTGGTTACCGGGCAGTTCGTTTGATTTTTAGACCCATTTCTCTATTTTAGAGATATTAAAGTTAAGAAATGGGTCTTGAGACTAAATCTTAGGTAAACGGTCTTAGATTCTATTTCTGACAGTCTCAACAGCTCCAGAATGTCGATTTTAGGTTATGGGGACCCTTGGTCTGGGTCCTGAGGCTTCTAGAGAAGTTTTGGCATATGGGGTGGAATTTGGCATAATAACTCATTAGGGTGTGGGCCCAATTTTTCATCCATATGACCTCAGATAGAAATTTTGATACTGCCGTTGAGTTCGAAATATTGCATCTGGTAGTATAGCATAGTTCGTTTGCGCGCACGAGTTTGGAGACCCTGTCCTGCTTTAGCAGAGCTGGCCAGCCTTGGCCTGGCCGCTTTAGCGAACCCTAAGGTTCTTTAGCGGTAGCAGCTTAAGTGGCCCTTAGGCGCTTTAGAGAGCATAGCTGGCTGGGGCTGGGCCTCTTTAGAGACCTTTTGCCGCTTTAGCGGTGACCGCTAAAATGGCCATCGCTGTCATTTTAAACATAAAGCCCATTTCATTTTCAGCCATCTCTTAAGTTAAAAACCTCCATTGCTGATCATCCGTGCTTCGATTTTGGTGTGGGAATTGATAATTGGAGTTAATCTTAGTATTAGGATGGGTTCTTGAGCGTGTGTATATCGTTAATCCCCATAATTTTCATCTAAATTCTATCTTAATTCGCGTATTTGAATTCTTGTTTTTTTGATGGTATTAGGTCTATTTTTTAGACTGATTTGGTCTCGAATTTAGGTACAGTTTTGTGGCATTTGATTCTTGAGGTGCATGGGATACTGTGGAGCTTTCAATTTCGGGATTCCGCAAGCAGGGGCCGCATTAGATTTTTAGTCCGATCTCTGACCCAAAGTGATTATACGCAATATGGTTATCGTTCCTTTTATCTTAACTTATAAACTATTATTTTGATTGTGTGGTAGTTGTCTAAGGCTTTTCGAAAGGGAAAAAGCCCAGGTTTAGCGAATTTGGCAGGCTTTCAGCTGTGCCTAGGTAGGCTAGGCTTACCATCTCCTTAGATTGATTTTCATATGGTATAAGTGTACTGTTATGCTAGTTTTGGGATGATAGTTGTAGTTCGGGCATCAATTTAGTATTTTTATGCCTATTTAGCTGGTTAGGGCCTCGTTTTGGTAGATTACGGGCCCGTTATCCCCTAGAATGGTATAGTATCACCTTATAGGGCTGGGTTATTGCTTTTAGTACCTTGAATTCAGAATGGTAAGCCTTAGATTATACTAGACTATGTTTTGACCTAGGCTTAGTTTTTGGGACCCCATAGTGGGCCTTACTACCTTTAGAGCTAGTGTTCTTGGCGTTTGGTTGCTTTTGGCTTACTTAAGCTCTTGACTACTCTTGTTAGGCTATAATTTTAGGATGGGTCGACCTAGACTGGATTTTTGGCTTAACTTTTAGTCCTATGCCTCGGGTAGGGTAGTATCTTGACTGAACCGCCCTTTCTTAGCGTAGTAATTGGTGACTCGCCTTGCTTTAGTAGGCCTATCCACCTGATTCTGGATGTCTAGGACCTTAGGGCCTAGATTTAGGCTTGGAAGCCTCAAATTTCTTCCATTTGTCTAGTTACGATTGTATTGGCATATATGTATTTCAGTTTTTGTCCGTGAATGGAGTATTCCTTATTCCTTCTATTGGTTATACGTTCTGGCACACTTTTGGCATCGATTTACAATTGATATTGAGTAATTATGAGATCATTGGCTTCTGGTTACTATGATTTTTGGTTCGAGTTCGATATCTGATTATGATACGATTGGGGTGTTCTGGAGAGTGGTTACGATTGATCGAGGAGCATTGGCAGTGGTACAGGGATTTGTTGTACATTATTTATGTGGCCTCTTGTTACTAAAGCACTATTTTTGGTTCGAATCCGGCATATGGCCTCTTGTTATTATCCATTATTACCGGTTTGAGCCCCGGTGTACAGTTGGGTGGTTACTATGGTTACTTGGTACTGGTTCTGTTACGGATTATTTACGCTTTCCTTTTACTTATTTCTTGTGTGTCCTATCATCTTATGGGGGCACAGTAGAGTTAATTGTTTTCTATCGTGTGCCTTTTGGGCTTATGGGGCCCCAGTTAGGTTAAGTTTGGCTTGCCTCTTTACGTATTGCGTATTTATTTCCCTGTATCGCTTTTATTTATTCCTTATCCCATTTGCACAGCTCTGTGGCTATTTACTTTCCTATCCTTATTTACTGTTGACTTAGAAATTACTCTCGCATTTTAGTTATACTTTTATTATATTTGAGCTCAGTCGGCCGATGATGCTTACTTAGTACCCGTTTCTTTGATACTCATACTGTACTTCTGTATCATTTCCCTAATGCAGATCCGAATACTAGCCGCCAATGTTAACATGATTCCTCTATCCCAGTACTGATCTGAAGCAGGGTGAGCTTGCTATCGTCCGATGCTGATCCTCCTCCATCTGTTACAGTATAGTCTTTTTCTTTTGAGACTACTTTGTATATATTATGTATACTTTGGATTATGTCTAGTACTCTGGCTTTCTTTTTGGTATTGGCTCTAGTACCGACCTTACCAGGTCTTGGGGAGGGTTTATCTTGTATATCTTTTCCTCTTCCTTCTCTCGTATGGTATATTATGTCTATATTGCTTTTCTTCCACCTATATTTCTGTTATTATTGGTTTTACTTTCGTTTCTTCTCATCTTCCACCCGTTAGCCCATTACTTGCTGTTTTAGGCAATCAGTTGGCTTACCTACTGGTAGATTAAAATAGGTGCCATCATGACCTGAGAAATTGGGTCGTGTCACCATCAGCCATCTTGTTTCCCATCAAATTGGCCTCTCAAGATGCGAAGGCAAAAAGAAATGAATAACATGGTAAAAATGGACACATATGTTACCTTTTACCAAAAAAAATGATAAGCACAAACTCTATGTTACATCAAAATGTTGACATAAGCCCTTTTAACAACTCAGACATACCCATTGTCCTATTTACCTACCTAAACTCTACATAGCCATGGTAAATTCATGTGGTTTGGTATAAACGTGAGTGTGAGTGTACGTCTTGGTAGTTAGGAGACCAGAAGTGTCATTACTCATCATTGAATACAAATTCTAATATAGTGCTTGTGAAAAATGAAATATATTAATTACACCATTTGTATAAGAAATAACCTTGATACATGAACAACCTTGTTTCCTCGCACTTACAACTTCCTGCAGGCAGTAATTTATTTACATTAGTTATCTCTTAAACCCTATTGGAGTACTCAAGAACTCTAGAGAGGAGAGATGATAAAGCCACACTAGGTGAGTCAACTGCTTGTGATCGTGGTGGTAGTCATCAGTTGTTTCCTCTTTTTAATGATTTCCTTATTTTTGAGGATGTACCCCACAATTTTACGCATATATCTATGCTACTTGACTGTATTTTGGGATATGGATGACTAATTTCACCTCTTTTTTCACCATGTTATTCCTTCCCCTAGTTCGCTTTTTCTCTTCATCCTTTCTTTCCACCAACTTCGTATATGCCAACTTCTTGTAACACCTTGAACTTATGGGCTAAGATTTCAACCATCCAACGTATGTAATTAGACTCAAAATTGGTGAATTTGATTGTACCTAGGTGTAAAGGTCAAGTATTAAGTGTAGGATGTATTTTTGGATGTGAACTTATGGTTCAAACTCAACCAATCATGTTTCTTGAATTTTAAAGTGTGAGTGGTGCTCATCCATAGGCTCGAAAAGCAAGCAAGCTAGTGTCCCATGGCACTTTTGTGAGTGGAGAGACTGAAAAGCAAGTCCAAAAGTGTGTGTGAGCTCGTGCGCATGCACATGCAAGGCAGTGTATGTTGTTGGGCATGCAAAGAATCCTCCATGGCATGCGCTCTTTGCAACCCATTTTAAGTGTGTTTTCCGCAATTTTTTATCCATTCCATAGATTTTAAAACTCTAGATTGACTATTCTCTCTTCTCCCCTTAATTCTAATGTAATTCTAAGTGTTCCCAAGTATGTTTTCAAGAAAACTCATATCAAGATTTCAAGAATGAATTTATTGAGTTCTTCTTCAGAGCTAGAATTCTCCTTCAAATATTTAGGAGCGATTATGGTACGTAATAGCAACACTTACAGTGAGGCAAGAGTTTCCATTTCAGAATTAATCCTTGAGTAAAGTCAGCGTTTTTGAGAAGTCAAGATCTCTGAGTCTAATTCTTTATTTCCTATGAAATTCATTGAATATTTCATGATTATTATTAGAAATTCTATGAATTTGGAGCCCTTCCCTTAAAATGATTTCTAATATATGTCTATTAATTCTGCCGAGAAGTTTTTTGAATTTTCCCTCATGAAATTGAAAGTTTATTCTACGTTTTATCGGATTGTTTTAAGTTGTTCCTGAAAGTTTGATTAAAAGTTGCAAGTTTACCCTCATGAAAATATTATAAAGAATCAGTATGTCATTTTTATGCTTCAAAAAGAAAATAAATTTATTGTATCTTGAAAGTTAAATTAGCAAAGTTATGGAGATGTAGCGTCTTGGCTCCCCGAGATAGATGCGTTCATGGTACGATATTTTGAGCCAAACATGATTTTCAGATGATGTTTTAAGAATTATTGTATGAGAAAATAATTTTTTGGGGGAGGATTATCTAGCACCGAGATAGGTATGGGCATAGACAACATATGCCCCAAAACTACGTTGCTACCGTAGGATAGGATCGTTTGCAATTAGGGCGACTCCACTTTTAGCCAAGAAGGCTCAGATTGGATACATAGATTAAAATTTCATCTTATACTCTAACAAGGTATAGGATGGCTCTCCCTAATGTGGGTAAGCTGTTGTTCATCATGATTTCTCACATGGTGTATGTCAATTAAGAGAAACTCCCCTAAATTCAGAAAGATTTAACATTACCTTATACTTAAGTATTATTTATGATGGTTGCATAAAAGTTTATCCATGATAGAATTTTATGTTACTTGCTTTTAGTTAATGTTTCAAAAAGTCAACAAATGGAGTTTTTACATGATTTCAATGATTTTGATGACTTATTTATTTCAATGTTTTACTTCCACCAACTTTGCAAGAAAAGTCTGTAAATCCATAGTTTACATCTCTGCTCACTCGATTGTCATGATTTGGCTTAAAGGTCTTATCTAATTCCAGTTCTCAGTTTGTACATGTTTAGTGTTTCATTCCACTTATTACATACAAGGCATTCAATTGTATTGATGCTCTTTTCGTGCTTATCGTGTTATGATATAGCTTATAGATATGCAAGTACGTGGTCAGACTCTTCAGTAGGCATCATCTATCAGCTTTGAGTGAATCCTTATTGTTCTAGAGGATCTGTCAGTAGTCCAGTTTTTAGGTTTCTCATTTGCATAAAGGTAGTCGTATTTAGTATGTAGTAGAGGCTTCATAGGCAAACAATTAAGTTTGATTCAGATGTAATTAGTTTTCAAAAGATTCCTTCTTTAAATTAATAAAAGTTTATGTCATTTTATTTTATCTTTATTGCAAAAATTACCCTATGCTTTCAACTTCTTCATTTATCAAAGTTTAACTTTACTAGTTTCATGCCAGGTCAAGTGGTTATCTAAGACCACTTGTGGTTTCGAGTCCAAATTACATCCAGTGTGTGGGCTCGGGGCATGACACTTCTTTTCCCCAGCTTCCCTTGGAACTCTCCATTCCACCACCAGCCCCCTTGATGGCCACCAAATCGGCCTCTCTAGACACCAACGTCTCTCTAGACATTTTTCTAATGCAACTAGCAGTCCTACCCCACATACTATTGTCATCCCCACTGCTCCCCCAAACCCTTATAGCCATCAACTTCTCCCTCACAATAAATTTCAATTATTAAAATAAAATACTTTTAATTTCATAGAATGTTTCATAATCAAAGAAGAAAAATGAACAAATTAACTTACAATTATATCCCATAAAAATAAATGCCAAACTATAAGTTATATATCATTTTCGAAGAGGGTTAAAACTATACCTTTATTTTAAAATTGAATTACCCCTTGTTTAGGGAATACACATTAGAAATTTCAGTCCAAATTGACTTCAAATCGACTTTCTAAACCTCAAAATTCATTTTCTTAATCATAGGCCTAAAATCCCAACTCTTACATCTAGTTCATCAATCAAATCATGAAAAACGATGGATATTCTTTAAAAAGGAATAAAATAAAGGTATAATTATGTACCCAACGTTTACATGAGAAAATTGTTTCAAACATTTCCTCAATTTGAGCTCCATAGCTCCTACAAGCAAATTTTGAATAATGAATTTGAAGTTTGAAATTTTAATATTCATGACGTCCCAACGCAATCGCGATCGATCTGTGCGATTACGTCGTGCACACCTACAGACTCCCTTGCAATCGCAACAGTGCTCACTTGATCATGAATACCACCTGACAGTAGAAAGTGTGCAACATATAATTTTGGTAAAAAGGTTATTGCTCTATCACACGATCGGAATTTGGTGATTCTTGTTGCTATGGTTTTGAAATCACTATATGAATTTAATGGTTCAATCAAAACATAATTTGAATCTCATTTTCTTAGTATGGTACTGTTTATTTTCAAAGCATCAATGTGTGGGAAACTTAATCACAGGCTATTCGAAACTCATTATAATCTAACCAAAACATGTGGGCAGGTCCAAAATAATCACACAAACTAGTTGGAGTCATCAAATAACCGATCTGAGGTTGTTTTGACCTAATGTTAATCATGTTGGCAACTCAAAATCTTCAAATAACTAGAAATCAAACCAATGGATCATAAACATGAAAATCTTTTGACAAAGCCATAAATCACCCGACAGACTAAATAGAATCTCCAAACTTAAATTCAGACTCGTTATCCCAACTTGTTTACTTTTGTCAAACTTCTCAATTCCACACTTCTAAATGTGGAATTTCTTCTTCGAAAACTCCCAATTATCCTGGAAACTATACCACCTATCAGGGGCGGTTCACCCAAACCCTCTCGGTCAGAAAATTACACTATGTTAATATGGACAAATTTTCATTTTAAGCACTATATATATATATATATATATATATATATATATATATATATATATATATATTACATTGAATCCCATCAACACAATACCAATGTGCAATTCAATGATAAAGGGGTTTATATTCTCCAATTTTGTCCAAGATCAAATCTTAGTGGGTGTATTTCATTTTCATTTTTTCTTCAAGTGTGTCTGTCTCCCCTACTTTCTCGAGAAAATTGAATGGAAGGTGCCTTTCATGTATTATATGTAGTATTGGTGACATGTTTGACCAACTAAGGTCAAATACGACTTAAAAATTTAATTAAGTTAATTGGGGACCAAATTAATATTTTTAAAATTTGTTAAACTTCCTCAAAATACAAAAGAACCCCAAACCCATTTAATACAAAAACAAAACAAAATTAGTTTTTTTTTAAAAAAAAAATCAAATCCAAAACCGTTCCATTTCTTTTTCTCTCCCTTCTTAAATATCTCTTCTCCAAACCCATATATGTTGCCCTCGTTTTCAAAAAGATCTATACGACCAGCAAGTTTCAGCGACTTCAACCTCCGGCGACCTCAACTTTAGTTTCTTTGTCATTTCTTCTTCCATTTTAACCATTAATTTCTCTCTCTTCTCAGCTAAACGCTTCATATATTTTTTAGTTTAAAAAATTAGGGCTTTGAGTTAATGAAGAAAAAGAAGAAATGAGTTGTCTTCTCTTCAAATTTTGGGTTAAAATTTTTGGAACTTTATGCTTAAAAAAGAAAGAGGAAACCGAGAAATCCTAATTTGTGGTATTCTGTTCCCTTAATACGGTGGTTGTTGTATTTGTGGTGTATTTTTCAGTGAAAAATGATTAGTGTTGTTATTGTTGTTGTTCTTGAACATTGTTGCAAAAGTAGTGAAATTTGAATTTTAAATTTTGTGAAAAGTTCAACAACCGTTGAGATTGTATTATAGCTTATAGTAAACACTTGAATACTTACTTGTGATTATATTTTGTATTCTTAAATGGATCTAAAAATCTAGTGAAATGGGTTCATAAAAAGTTAGGATTTTCAACAGATTATTTTTTTGGTTAATAAAATTTAGGGTCGTCTTCTTTTAAAAGTGTTAGTGATTGTTAATCAATTTGTGGTATTTTTTTCTCTCTTAACACTTGATGTGGTTGTTGTATTGCAAATAATTTATGCATCTTCTTCAGTGAAATATGATTTTTTTGGTGTTATTGTTGTTGTTCTTGAGCATTGTTGTTAAAGTGGTGATATTTGTGGCTTGTTTTCGGTGTTGTTGTTGTTCTTGAACTATAAAGAATGGTCTTGATTGACTTTTTGTTTTTGTCCTTTGATGTTGCTGGTGTTTTCTTTGCAAGTGTTTTGATTATTCCCAATAGACGACTAATCTATTACAACAGATTAGTCACCTGTTGGACAAAAACAAAGCAGTGTGGTAAAAATATTGTTAATATCCCAACAGATGTGTAATATGTTACAACAGATTAAGAACCTGTTGGAACATATCAAGCATCTGTTGAGAACAACTATACCATCTGTTGTAAAATAGAATAGAGTTGGTTGGTTTACTGTTATGATGTTTTCAACAGATGACTAAATATGTTGCAACAAATGTCTAAATCTTTTGAAACAGATAAGTCATCTGTTGGGAACATATGTACTATATGTTGGAAAAATATTTGAGTAGTTTTGTGGTTTTGATTTCATCTAACAAATGACTCTTATGTTGCAATAGATCACATATATGTTGAATTAATCAAAACAATTTCAATAGTATTTTGATTTCTTCCAACAGATGAGTCATTTGTCACAACAGATCACTCATCTGTTGCAACAGATCACTCATCTGTTGCAACAGACCACTCATCTATTCCAACAAATGACTCATATGTTGGGAATATTATTTTACTTTATCGTAATTGTAAAATTCAGTGCAATTCGTTCATATAATTATACACAAATCAATTGTAATTTTTTTGTTTACTTCTTATTTGTAGATAAAATTCCTCCAACAAAAAGAAAAGAAAGTGAATCAACTTCAAGGAGATCAAATAAAATAGCTAAATTACAAGAAAAATTAGAACAACTTGTTGATCAAGCCCTAACACATGAAGACTAACAAGATGTAGATGTACAAAAAGGGAATGAAGTAGTGGAAAGAGATCATGAAGAAAATATTGAAGGAGAAAAATTAAAGGATATAGAGAAGTAGAAAAAGAAGGAGAGGGAGATGAGGATGAAGAATTAGGTAATATAGAAGGAGATGTAGATACTTGTAACAACGTAA
Source organism: Capsicum rhomboideum (assembly GCA_031232105.1). Lineage (NCBI taxonomy): Eukaryota > Viridiplantae > Streptophyta > Magnoliopsida > Solanales > Solanaceae > Capsicum > Capsicum rhomboideum. The sequence continues at coordinate 16,776,515 of CP124712.1, forward strand.
CCCTCATTGTGATTTTTAGAATTTTCTGTGTTTTGGTCATTTTCCCTTCCCTATTATTGTTTTATATCAATTATGAGCTGTGGGAATGGTTTGCATGGTCCCTAAAGCGTTCGGGAGTGATTATATGAGTTTATAGTTTTGAGTAGCCTTTAAAGTGATATAGTTGACTTTGATCAATATTCTGTGATTCGAGCTTCGGATGGTGATTCTGTCAGTTCCATCACACCTACAATGCCATTTTGGGTTCCAAGCCTAGATGGTTCGGGTTCCGAGACCCTTTTTTGATTTTTGAGTGTTTGGTTGAAATATGAGTTTTATTTGGCTAAAGTGGTTTTTTAGTGAAATTTATTGATATCAATATCTTTTGGTAAATCAGATGGTTCCATTGAGTCTGGAATGTTGAATTTAGCCTAGTAACATAGTTGGATTGTGTTTGGGAGGTCCTGGATGAGTTTGGGATACTTGTTCGGAGTCTGGAGTTTTACGTTGTTGTGTTTAATTTGTTTCACCTGTAGTTAATAAACTATTTTGGGTATGTGTATGATACTATTAGATCCGTTTTAATATTTTAGAACCAATACAAAAAGAATCAACAAAGTTGGCGTCCATATGAGGGAGATATGGTCGTTTTAGTGTGGACAATTGTTGTTGGTGCAACAACCATCTCGATAGCGGACCTTTAGTTGTGACCGCGATGAGTCGCCACTAAAGGCCCTCAAGACCGCAAGCCTTTAGTCTAGACTGCGAAGAGGTGCCACTGAAGGTTCCAACATTTATTTAAAGCTAGATTTTGAGGTTTTTCTTATTCTTGACATTGTGAGAGCTAGGAAGCTCCATTATAGGCGACTCTTGATGCGTTTTTCTCGTAAAATCATTGGGTATGTGATTCTACCTTCATTTTATTGATTTTACAAGATTATCTATCTCTTGTTTCATGATTTTTATCCATAAAGTTGAGTTTTGAAATTCAAAATTTATGAAATTGAAAGTTCTTGATTAAAGGTCTTTGGGATAGGTTTTCATTGATTTTTAGGATTTAAGGTTCTTGTATTGTGGGTAAAATGATTTTGACAAAAGTTTTGGATTTGCGAATCTTTTGTAAGGCAAGTGGAGATGTACCTTGACTCTTTTCTGAGGTGTTTATGTGTTATATGCTTAATGCTTGTATTTTGTAAATCCCTAATGGTTTTGAGGGTCCCACTTAGAAGAGATGGTGAGCATCTCCATGGGTACCAAAGTCTATTAATGGATTAAAATTATAAAATGGTAATCTTGATTGTTCTCTCTACTTGTGTATACAGTTATCATCAATTGTAGATGGATGACTTATAGATCTTGAGTAAATTGATAGTGGCTATCTATTAAAAGCTTAAATCATGTTTGGTAGATACTGATTTGATGATTGGGGTTTAGTAACCATTTAGGAAATAATTATGCCCTCATGTTATTCAGCAAACACTTAGAGTGTAAATAGTTTTGTAGTAGTTGATGCAATTATTGGGGTTTAATCTCTTAGGATATAACCAATTATATTATAGTTAAGAAAGGAATCATGATGTAGTTACTAGGTAAGCGACTGAAGCTGAACTTTAGAGCATGTTGTTAACTAGTATAGTTCTCCTTTTAGTTATTCAGGCTAATTGGTGTTATGATTGGGAAAGATGGAGCTTATTTTGTAAAACAAGCTAGGTTTAGGTTAAGTTCTCTATATCTATGTTGTCGGGATTGTTTATTAATATCGCATTGGTTATGTGGGGCTTATGTGAATATTATTATTGACTTGAGAGATTATTATTATGATGATGCTCATACGTGGGCTTGTATTGGTCTTATTTGAGCATTAATTACCTTATTGTTATCGTCATACCCGAGTGTGGGATTGGATAGATATTATTGGTTTATGTCACGATCAGAGACTATACCCTAGTCATAACGTGATGCTTAGAGCCCCAAGCTAACCCATGGTCTTGCATGACTCAAAGAAATACTGAATATGACTAAGCTGTTGAAATTGGAAGCTAATATTGATACAGAGTAATAATAATAATAACCAAAACCCAGACTAAAACTGAATCACAAAACTAAAATTGTCTGACATAATCATAAAGTTGAAAAATCTTTTGTCAGTCTGAAAGCCTCTATTAAAGATGAGTTGCTGGGAAAAGTCCCCAACTAACTCTAACTGTTTGAAAACTAAAAGGAAATACTGAAATAAAACATCAACTCTCGCCCTCAGATGATGAGGACTTACCACTGTCAGCTGCAGGAAAGGCATTGGGATGTATCTATTGCGGGACTAATGCTGAGCGTCAACTATATCATGATATGATAAAGAGCAAGAAAAGGTATATAGTCAGTACCTTGACAGTACTGAGCTTGAGAACTATACCTCTATAAAATATGCTGATAGATACTGAAATACTATTTTGGGATGTGAATATTGAACAAAAGTATAATGACCCTGTCTTGGATGCATAATTATATATTTAAACACTGGTATGATGTAATAATATGATTAGTCATGAGTTAAATCAAATACAACTAAATAAAAGTTTATATACTGAACTGAGTCTGCAACTGTGGGAGATTCTCGTAACCAACATAGACCATGTGAGCAAACATCGAATCAAACTTGTAACCCAAGTTGGGAGGTGTTCTATACCTTGCCAAGGGTAAAAACCATGACTGGAGTGAATTCACTTATGAGTTTTCACAGCCAAAACTCGTTGTGAGTGGCATCCATACTAACCCCCAGTGGGAGAACCATCTAACTCAAGTACTAAATCCAACACTTAGCCTAAAATTAGGCAACTAATCCCTTTTTTCATTAAGAAAACCAACAATTCGATAACTAAACCAAATAAGAATGCAGCAATACGAAATCCAAGAATCCCCTAGAATCTAAAAGTCATTGTAACAAAACTACTATATTGTCAATAAATGGGTTCAACCCAAAAAAAAGAGTAAATGTATAAGGCCAAAACAATGGACTAGAAGCTGAATGAAGAACTCATAGCAGCCTGAAAGATGTAGCTCACCCTTGTATTTGATCACTATCTGAATCACAGCTGAGATCTTGAAATAGTTACCGGAATATGCTCTGCACTCAACAAAAAAAGAGAGCACTTGTAGTATCAGTGCACAAGAAATAACGGTGCACTAGCAGGGTCATCGGCCAATATGAGAAATATGAACATATAACTATAACTTAGTAAGGCAAGACAACCATGAACAACTACCATGTACTCTTACTTCAAGTTTATAACACTTAACCTCATTCAACAACATTATGTAGTTTAGTCAATGCAAGTCAAAATGAGAAACAAGTCAAATAAAGACCATGACTACCAACAAGACTCTGAGTCAAAAAACCATGGCTCAATCAAACATATCGACTATGTCTCAATTACACAAGTAAGTAGACAAAATAAAGTTATTCCAAAACTTGTAATTAAACCCAGACCACTCAAGGATCCATTCCAACAACAATAATGACAATATCATGCAACCCACTTTAAATAAAGAAACCACCATTAGTAAATTAGCACATAAACCTTGTTCATTTCAAGGAACCAATATAAAAAGTAACATATAATCCCCGGTTCACTCAAGGAACCAATATAATAAGTAATTCCTCTATTTTTTTGTTGATGTGTACTCAGTTTCTCTATACATTTCGTGCGTAGCTTTCCTCTTGACATTATATTATAGAAATGTTAGTGGAGACAGTGTAAGATACCGCTAGGGAACTTTTATGTTTACATGTGGACGTGCTCATAGTATCTTTTACTTGTTTAGTTTTCTACTTTGCTCAGTCGGCCTATGATACCTATTGAGTACAAGTGGACCATACATATTCCTGCTTATGTGCCATTTCGGTGCATATCCTTGTAGGAGTGTGACCCATAATGGCTGATCTCGTACTGTGAGAGTTGATATTTGAGGTATGGGTGAGCTCTAGAGTTTTGGGTAAATTTTATACCTCCTCTTATTCTATCTTGTCTTTATTTATTATCAGAGACAGGCTTACGTATTTCAGAATAGATTTTGTGTTGGATGTTCTTTACACTTATGACACAAGTATCTTGAGGATTATGTATTTATTTTTTGTTCAAATACCTATGATATTTAGATATTGTGACCTGAGTTTGTTCTGGAATTCTCACATTTACTCATTTCTCTTTGCATATTGCTTTTCTTTTCTTTTTTGGGTTTGGCTTACCAAGGCTTGGTCAAGGTAGGTGCCATCATGACCCCAATATTTGGGTAATGACACACATAAATCCGGTTCACTCATGGAACCGTCACACTAACCTATCCCTTGTACACATACGCTAAGGGTCTTATAGTCGCCCGCTAGCCATGACCTGCAGGGGATGAGCTCTTGTCCATGTACCAAATCCCAGACATCAAGTACCTGCCAACTTTGTACCAACTAATCCCATGAAGATGACAAAGTACTGGTACATCCCATAATTATCAACAGATATCACAACAATCACAACCACAATGATAACAGTAATCACACTTGTAAAACCAACAAGCTTTTAATATAAGTTCATTGCATGTGATTAACACATAGGATATCAAATAATCATTCACTTTCCTTGAACATGCATTGTAACAAGCAACTGAAGAAAAAATTATCATGCACACATAAAATAAGCTTGGATTACCTACCTTAATTCAAGCCCCGAAAAGCTCTAACAAACTTGAGCGTTGACTTTTCCTGCAAGTTCAGCTTAATTGTGGTCTAAAAACATTAACCACAGCTATGCCCAAAATGAGAGTGGAATGAAGAAAAATAGATGGAATTCGCCCCAAATCTCCACAGCTATGCCCAAAATGAGAGTGGAATAAAAATAACATTTTAGGGTATTTTCTGCATTAGTTAGTTTATATCATGCTATAGCGGCCTCGTTATAGCGGGATCCACCCACTATGGCTGGATTGACCAAAGATGACTCTCGCTATAAAGGGAAAATTCCCACTATAGCGGTGTAGTGGTAGCAGCCTGCCACTAGCTATAGTAGGTGAGGCAAGGAATAAACTAGGATTTCTCCAATTTTTTCCTTTTTCACAATGCACCCTTATATTTTAACATCCCAAACCAACCCTTTTACATCATGTTCGATATCGGGAGTTCTACTCACCCGAATTCACTTCCAAAAAATCCTATGGATTCCTTATTATCTTGAGTAATACAAAATTACCTCAAATTACATAACCTTTAACTAATCCAGTCCCAGATTACCCCAGACCATACCATGCTCGAATTTCGTCCAAGACTAGCCTAGCTTGAAATTTCTATCACCCAATTTGCGAAAAACCTTAACCCAAATTTTGGTACACTAGACTTACCTGTAATGACGGAAAGGGACGTTATAATAGATACCAATTTACCCATCGTTCATCCCCAGTAACAAGAAAAATGAGGCAAGTAAGAAGTAAGCGAGTGCTTGTATCCTTAAACAAGTGAGGGTACTTGTCTCGCATGTCCCTATCAGTTTCACATGTAGCCTCCTCAACTGGATAGTGCTTCCACTTAACCTTTATAGACCGAATCTCCTTCATTCTCTACTTTTGAATTTCCTTGTCAAGAATTGCAATCAGCTCCTCCTTATATGAAAGATTCTTATCAAGGAAAATCGAATCCCATTTAATGTTGTAATCCTCATCTCCATGATATATCTTAAGCATAGACACATGGAACACCAGAAGGACCCTGGACAGGCTTAGTGGCAATGCCAACCTATAAGCTATCGGACCCATATCATCCAAAACCTCAAACAAATCAATATATTGAGGGCTAAGCTTACCTTTCTTTCCAAAATGCATAACGCCCTTTATAGGAGATACTTTCAGAAATAATTGCTCATCGGGTTTGATTGACATGTCCTTCACCTTGCAATCTTCATATTTATTTTGCCTACTCTAGGCTGCTAACACCATACTATGAATGAACCTTACCTTTTTTGGAGCTTGCTTCACCAAGTTCGTGTCCAAAGGCTTCACATCACCAACTTCGAACCTCCTATAAGTAATCTACACCTTCTCCCATAAAGTGCTTTAAAAGGTGCCATATTGATGCTAGAATGGTAACTATTATTGTATGAAAACTTACAAAATGGAAAAAACTTATACAAATGAAAACCAACGTCAATCACATGCCCTCAACATATCTTCAAACACTTGAATAGTCCTCTCTGACTGCCCATCAGTCTGAGGATGGAAGGAAATGTTGAAGTCAAGCTTAGTTCCCAACTCTTCATGTAGCCTATCTCAAAACATAGAGGTGAATTACATACTATTAGAAATAATAGAAATTGACACCCCTTGCAACCTCAATATCTCATTGATATAAATCTTGGATAACTACTTCGAGTTGTAATCCACTCTAATTAGGATGAAATGATCTGGCTTGGTCAGCCTGTCAACTGTGACCCAAATCGAGTAATGCTGCCCCAAGGTCTTAGGGAGACCCACCACGAAGTCCATAGCTATCCTCTCCTATTTCCACTCGGGAATGGGCATCCTCTGAAGTTAACTCATAGGCCTTTGATGCTCGTACTTCTACTGCAGATAATTGTGGCATTTAGACACTTACCCAACCATATCCCTCTTCATTTTGGGCTACCAATAGAGCTATCTCAGGTCACTATAGATCGGGTTGCATCTGGATGAATAAAGTATTGAGAACCATGGATTTCTGCAAACAAACTTTGAATAGAATTGTTAACCCAAGGCACCCACATGCATCCTCTTACTATCAACACTCCACACATATCAAGTTTAGCATCTAAAGCCTCACCACACACTACCCTGTTCCAAAGTTTATTCAACTTCACATCTTGAAAATGTTTGTCCTTAATCTGATCAAGGTGTTGACCTGACCTCTACACTAGCTAACATTCCACCCATATTAGAAACACCAAACTACATAAAATATGATGCTAGAGTCTTAATCTCTCTAGCCAAGAGCTGCCTTGACACCGTTAAGCAAGCCAGACTACCAATACCTACTAATTTATGGCTCAATGTGTCTGCCACCATTGTGGCCTTGCTCAGATTATGTTGGATGGTCTCATCATAATTGTTCAACAATTCCATCCAACTTCTCCGCCTCAAATTCATATCTTTTTGGTTGAAAACATGTTGCAAACTATGATGATTTGTGAAAACTTCACACTTGACACCATAGAGGTAGTGTCTCCAAATATGAAGTCCAAATATCACTGCTGGCAAATCCAAATCATGGGTTGGATAATTCTTTTCATGAGGCTTCAATTGCCTTAAAGCATAGGCAATCTTATTCATTTCCTGCAGTAACACAAAACCCAAACTAGAGCATGAAGCATCACAGAATATAATAAAATCCTTACCTTCAAATGGCAAGGAAAGATTGAGAGCTATAGTCAAAAGTGTAGGAAGCTCTCCTCACACTTGTCCGACCATACAAATGGCTCCTCTTTCTGATTCAACCTTGTCACGTGAGTAGCAATGGAGGCAAAATTCTTGACAAACCTTCGATAGTAACTAGCAAGACCCATAAAACATCTAACCTCTGTCACTGAGCTAGGCCGAACCTAACTCTTAACAGCCTCAATCTTATGGCGATCTACTATCACTCCTTTTTCTGAAACTACATGCCCAAAAATGGCAATAGAAGCAACCAAACTAGGCATTTAGACAACTTAGCATAGAACTGCTTCTCCTTCAAGATCCCCAAAACAATGTGAAGATGACCTGCATGTTGCTCTTTAATCTTGGAGTAAACGAAAATGTCATTAATAAAAACTATCACGAAAAAATCAAAGAAAGACTTAAAGATACCATTCATCAAGCTCATGAAAGTTGTGGCGCATTAGTCAACCAAAATGACATCACCAAGAACTCGTAATTCCATACTGAGTCCTGAAAGCTACCTTGTATATATCCTTAGGATGAATCTATTACTAGTGATAACCCAACCTCAAATCTATCTCGGAGAAAACTGAAGCACCCTATAACTGGTCAAAAAGATCATCTATATGGGGAAAGGGATACTTATTCCTGATGTTAACCTTATTCAATTGTCTGTAGTCAATACACATTCTCATACTACTATCTTTTTTATTAACAAACAATAATGGATCACCCCAAGGAGAAGCACTAGGACAAATGAATCCCTTATCAAGTAACTCTTGCATCTGAGTCTTAACTTCCCTCAATTCAGTTAAAGCCATTTGATAGGGAGGAATAAAAATAGGGTGAGTTCCTGGCTCCAAATCAATATAGAAGTCAATGTCCCCGTCCGGAGGCATACAAGACAAATTTATTAGAAACACCTCCTGAAATTATGACACCATAGGAACTGACTCAATAGAAGAGGACTATGCACTTACATCCCAGATATATGCTAGAAAGGTCGAACACCCTCTCCCAACTAACTTCTTATCCCGAATAAAAGATATGATTTTCATAGGTTTTGGCTTATACACACCTTCCCACTATAACTTATCCATCCCAGGAATCTCTAAAGTCATAGTCTTAGCATTACAATTTAGAATAACATAATACAGAGATAGACAAGTCATACCTAGGATAATGTAAAAATCAAGCATATCAAAGTTTATCAAATCTACCCAAGTCTGGAAACCCATGAACAAAATAGAACAAGCATGATACACGTAGGTCACTACCACAGAGTCTCTAACCAGAGTAGACAAATAAATAGGAGAGTCAAGTATATCACAAATTAAGTCCAATCCCAAGGCAAATCTAACAAATACATAAGAATAAATGGAACCCGAATCAAACAAATTATTAGCCATCCGATCATATATGAGAATAGTACCTGTAATGACGGCATCCAAAACCTCAGCCTCGGTCTTGATTGGGAAGGCATAACAGTGAGCTCTATTATCAATCTGGGCAACCTTCCTATCAGGATGTGCGCTACCTCTCACTGCATTACCACCCCCTCAGTTTCTACCATGGCCTCCCTAATAATTACTCTGCCCACCCTGTGGACGACCCTTACCATTACTATTACCTCTACCACATCTACCAGCAGGAACCATAACTCTAGCCTGCTGCTGGCCCTATAACTCTACCTGTCTCTAAGGATACTCACTCTTGATGAGCCCTACAGAACCATAAGTATAGCAACCTCCAGATAAGGCCTGTTTACCAAATAATAAGAAGCCCCTTGGCTTCTAACAACTAAGGGCTGCTGAGTGGCCCCTGGATGAACCTTTGTAGAAGCTGGCAGAACTGACTAAATAGGGTGAGATGGATAGGCCTTATGGCTTTGACCTCTGGATTAAGAAGCGCCAAAGTTACCCGCATTCCAGGAATTCTTTTCTAAAACCTTTGCCTGACCAACTTGCTTGATACCTTCTACCTTTTGCACATAATCCGCAACCTCATTAAAGGTATTTCCGGCAGAGGTCATATGAACATGCAAAACATGCAAGTAAGTGTTTAAGCCCTTCACAAACAACCGAATCCTCTCATCCTCTATACTAAGTAACTGAGTAGCACAATGGGACAAAGCATGAAACTTGGCCTCATAAGCCGCAACAGACATATTGCCCTCCTCAAGGGCCATAAACTCATCCTTCTTGCAATTACAAAGAGTACAGGGCACACACATTTCCAGAAACTAATTATAAGTATTTTCTTAATCATAAGTACTCACTGATTAAACTACTTCGAATTTGCATCACATAAGGTCTTTTAATGGAGAAGCAGTTAAGCACTTCCAATAAAAAAAAATAAACTCAATTTTCAGGATTTGAATCAGAGACCTTTAATTGAACGAGAAAAACTCTCATTTGTTGGTTGTCAAACCAAATCTCTTGATGGTCATTAAATATATTTAGCAATAGGAAAAATAATAGTAAGTAATAAAGAAATACATTAATTAAAAATGTATGGTATGTTACATTGTTTTTTTTTTATTATTTATTTTTTGAAAAAAAAAAATTAAAGAAATCTTTAGCAATAAATTCAAATGTGGAAGATTAAGTTTGTCAATGCTAGTTAGATACTAACATTACCAAATTACTTTGTTGATACACTTTAGTTTTATATTATTACACTCACCCCCGCTTTTTCTCTGAAAATACACTGACTGTAACATCTCTCACTTATTACTTGTTAAACCCCTTGTTTTTGAAAAGTAACAACCCATAAATAGATGGTCTTTCAATTCCGGATGGCTATGACATAGCGCTCACTCCAAATCAACTTTCATTCCCCATTTGTCTAGCATGTTGGTTTTCTTTTAACTAAAGAATGTGAATTTTTAATTTGGTGTATATAAGACTGCTTCTTTCACTTGTTCCTTTAAGATTTATATTTCCCCAATTCAAATTTCTCGCAAGATATCTACCGTTTAAGGAATTTCTACATCTTCGTCATTTAATTAGGTTTCTATTAATAAGTTTCCTGTAAGTTCCTTACTCACAGGAAAACAAGACAGTCGCTCACACTTTTACTCACTTTTCCATCACTACTTTCCTCTCTTTCTGCCTATTATTGGCGAGCTGTTTAAGTGTTGGTTTTCTAGACTCCTTATTCTTTTATTCTTCTGCTCAATTGGTCAGTATCCCTTCGAATGCAAATCTCAATTCTTACATATAGCTTCCTTGTATCGTTGTTACTTCTACATTATCTTAAACAAGGAAGAAAACTATGATTCCATATCTTTGTCTGTCATTTTGCCTTAAGCTCCTATTAATTTATTTGTGAAGTACTAATACCGTGTACATATTATTCCTATTAAAAAAAAACCAGAATACTCTTTTTCTCTTGGGTTAATGTTTTTGTGCAATTTGGTATGCATTATTGTGTTTGTTAGGTTCTTGTTATGAGACCCCAACTTAAGGACTTGTTAGATGATGGAAGTGTTTTATTTTTATAATCTTTAACATGAACTTCCTTGGGTTTTCTCACAATTCAAAGATATGAATTTTAATTTTTTTTACTAGAACATCATAACTGGAAGTCCTCACTTTTATATGTGAACCAGGAACCTCAACCAAAGTACTTCACTTTGCTCCTTAGTTTCATTAAGTGCTGTGGCAGCTATGACGTGAAGGGTTGATATAATGTTACAAGACCTTACTTTTCATGACCTCTCCAAAAATGATTAATAACATTAACAAATCATGAGTTATGAACCCAATATGGTTGAATCTCCGGTATGAGCCCTAAAGTGAAAAACCTATGACTATGAGCCTAAAAAGGCTACACTATGAGCATGAGCCTAATAAGGCTAACACTGTGAACATAAATCAATAAGATAACCTTATGATCTTAAGGGAGTTAGCTGGCTGACTGAGAAGGCATAGGTCTAAATGAAAAATTCCTGAAACTACGTTTGCCTACGTAGGATAGAGATCATTCCGCAAGTCGGATGACTTTTTTTTTTATGAGTCTCGAAAATGGATATTTATAAATCCTTGCTAGCAAATCATGTCATGTCATGTCCTATTCCCAGCAAGGTATAGGATGGCTTAGCTGATTGGGCTGAGATCAGACTCCATACGCTCACATGGTGGTTTATGTTGGTTCACCACTTTCTCCCACAAATAACTAAGAGGATTAATTTATTTTACATTACCAATTATTATTTCAGCTTATGCACTTGTCCCTTTTCAGCTTATCATGTCTTAAATTGTACTTATCACCTTTGTATTTCCATGCTATATTACTTCCTTGTGTGGTTTTTCAAGCTAATACATTCCACGTATTGACCGTCTTGGATGCTGCATTGTTTCATAATGCAGCTTTCGAAATGTACATTCATGATTCCATGGAGTACTAGGTCCATTCATATCAGCTGTTGGTGAGCCCTCCATCTCTTCGGAAGGCATTATTTATACTGTGATTGACTAGTTCTATATTTTGAAGTATGTCGGGGTCTTGTTCCCTATTGCCATTGATTCATGTGTATAGACACTTCGTAGACAGTAATAGATGTTAGATTCAGTTATTTTCAGTTTTATTCTTATGTTTTGAAATTTCCACAATTATGGTTTAAAACTTTTATTAATTTATAAAATAAATAGATTTTTCTTCAGTCTATTACTCATGATCTTTAAACGTTTCTTCCACACTTATGGGTGAATGCTCTTGATGTAAGCTAAGTGGTTCTCTCAGGACAGTAATGGTTTTGGGTGCCTGTTACGTCCAGGGGATAGGCTCGGGTCTTGACAAACTTGGTATCAGAGCACAGAGTTCAAGTGTCCTATGGTGTCAGTGAAGCCGTGTCTAGTAGAGACTTGCTTATGGGTGTATTGTGCACCACACCTATAATCAGGAGGCTACAAGGCATTTAGGAGATGTTTCCAATTTTTCATACTCTAGATCGTGCAATAGAGCTATGCCGTAAGAAACTTGTTCAAATTCGTGTGTTGAGTCTACTTATTCAAAATTGTATACTCTTGTACATATAAATTGTGCTTTTGATCCATAGTAAGATGTGCTCCCAGACCCCTTCCAAAAATTTGTTTCAAATGACATCCTTAAGGGGGAATGGTGTAGCTATATTCTTTGGTAGTATTGCCACCCCAAGGATATTGGGATTTTGGAGGTTGTGTGGTTAGCCATAAGTAGTAGAATGATCACAAAATTAGAAATATGAAGTTAGAACTGTAGAAACCAAAACTAGGGATAGTGATTTATTGAAGTATGTAGATAGAATCATGTATCCAATAAGTGAGTAATAGGGTGGTATGACTTTTGGTGTTGACTAAGGTGTTGCAAGGTTTTTGCGGATTTCATGGTAGTATGTAGAGAAAGAGTTGCTGGTTAAGATGACTTAGATCATGCTTGAACTAGAGAACAGTTTTATGATGGCATTTTATGATGGCGTGTCATTGTGGTAACAAAGATTAAGTATAGGTTGTGAACGGAAGAATAAAGTAATTAAAGTTGGCATAGCTAGACTATACTTTGTGAATGTGAAGAGAGAACTCAAGACATTCACAAGGTTATGAATCCAGTTTAGGTAAGAAATACTTAATGAATAATTAGGGAGTAGTAGTAATAATGTGAAGGAGAATGTGCTTGTAATCTACAATGAGATAGATGGTGTGATTAAAATTGACTATTTTGTCATGAACTCCTAGTGGACTAGTATTTCTTGAGATCACTTTAGTATCTATAACTCTTAGTAATGTGAACTAATAAGTGTTTCCATCCATGTATAGTACTAGACCTTAAGCTTCAATGGTAGATGATCATCGTGATGAAAAAGATTTTTGTATAAGGGTGGTAATGTTAGTTTTGGAATTGGATATAGTAGGCTGAATATAGTGTGTAACTTATGACAAGTATGAAACTTTAAAGGTGATAAATATGAACTTTAGACAAAGAGGAAACTTTAGGAATTATAGGGGAGGACTTGTGCTCCAGGGAAAAAAAAATATTGTAGATAATAATCTAGGCTTCTAAATTTTACTGATGCCTAGTCTATTATTCTTGAGTTGCAAGTGTGGAGAATTCTAGGTATGTATTACATGGTGTCCCTAGAAGCTGAATCAAGGAGATCATAGATATTGTGGATAGTGTTAAGTCTCTTAGTATAATTTTAATTTCTATCAAATTAGGTGGATAGAAACCTAGAGGTGTGATGTTAGTAGACTAATAAGAGAATACTGGATTGTTAAATATTAGAGGATGATGAGGTATCTCCGAAAGAAGTCCTAGCAAAAAAAAAGGGCATCTGCAATTTTTATTCTATCAAAAAAGAGAGAGAGAGAGAGAAAGGTTTAGCATTCACATGTATAGTGATAATCCAACCGTGTAAGATAATATGATTATAGCTCAATTAGAGAATAGGTCCACTGACTTTGAATGTCAACTTTTGAACTAAAAGGGAGATGATAGGATAAATGAAAGACCAAATCGGGTCTTGTGATACATATGGTAATGGGTTTCGGAAAATAGCTATGGTAAGACAACGATCCAATATTATTCTACCATATTCCTTGTACTTCAGTCAAAGATAAAATTTACTCATGTTTTACATATTCATGCCATACCTATTTCTAAGGTCCGAACCCTCTATGCAAAGCCTCATGCTCTGTTCCTTAAGCAAGCAAAAATGTTTCATACAATAATTCCAGTCTCACCCAATGATTCTGTGAATTAAAGCCTTATGTTATACAACTCATGATATATGCACTCATGTTTCACAGTGCATTTAGTTCTATGAAATCTATTTGTATTCTTAATGGCTTTCATGCTACGTCCTGTATATGCTCAGATCAGATTTCCTGAACAATTCGTGCTTATGATCTCTTCGTTCTAAGCCCTACATATGTCTACCTATGATGGTGAAGCACGGTTACTGCATACCCATACTCAAAACAACTCTCGATTCATGCATTATGTGTTTGATATATGAAGTACTCGTGCCTACCATACATTACTCCTCTGGCCCTTATTTTGAGTGCCAAGGTTACGATAAGTGTAAGTCAGAATTGAGAAATACTCCTCTTGTTCCAGATCCTCAAGCTCTAGCCCTTTAGTGGTTTTCCTTATGACGTGATAGTGGTGTTGAAGGCAAGTATCCTCACCTATTCACTTCTCAGGAGGGAAGTATTGGAGGTAATGATATAATTCTTACTTACCATGCTCAATAAACTCTAGCTTCTCGTAGTTTAAATCAAGCGCCATAGAATACCCGCCTTAAATCTGATTTGTCTCTTGTGCCTTGTTTGTCATGATTCAGGTTTATATTTTCTTTTGGTGGGCTATTTTGGAGCTTGCGAGTTATGGTGGTATTTATATGTCTTAAGAAAAGTTCATTAGTAAAAGTCTCATACCCTGAGTTTTGCAAGTAGAGTTTTACATAAGTTCATAACCTTCATTCGAGGATGAATGATTCCAAGGGGGAGATATTGTAACATCTCTCACTTATTACTTGTTAAACCCCTTTAGGGGTAGTTTTGTCTTTTCATTTTTACCCCACCCCAAGAAATTAAAACATTTTTATTCAAAGTTTCAAGACATTATAATATTTATAGCAGAGCGTTTCTTTAAGCTAATAAAATCCCTCTTTGTCCATCAATTTTCTATACGTTAAAAAAAACCTCTGTTTTCCTCATCTTCACACGTTAAAAGCCTCTCTTTCTCCGGAAGTTTTCACTACTAAATATCCTCTTGTTTTCTAACACAACACTCAACAATCTAAAGGAAGTTGGTTCAAGAATCAAGTTTAGTATCTTCCGTTCAACTCTCAAGTTTATCTAGCGTTTCAAGGTGTGTAAGATCACTTCTTCTATGTTTGCTCTTGGGTTTTGTTTTCCTCAAATTCTGATTTCTTTCAAGATAATGATGATGGAAGGAATTTTTAAAAAAATCTTGGTCCATTAATCGAGTCCCCTGTTTCAAGTTATACCTGGAAAGTTGTTCTTTTCAAAATCTTGGTCCATTTATATTGTTTATGAATTCTCTGTATTATGTGAATTGTATTTAACCTACGAGTTGCTGCAAGAATTACAAATCCATAGCCAGTGGACACTCCTGTCTAACTCAAAACAAAATCAAACAAATCTAAACTGGGCAACTAGTTATTACATCAATTCTCATAATCTAGTCTAGAATAGTAAACTTCGTAACAAGTTTTGCACCCTATAATTTGATTTCACACAACACACATAAGCAATCTGTCTGGCTAATTAAGACTTCCCAGTACCTAGCTTTATTTTCAAACAATCTTTGATTTCTTTCAATTCATATGGAACACATATACTCTGCATAAATTGTTCTGAATATTTGGGCTTCTTGTATTCTGCCTTTGGCATTTTCAACTATCCATTTCACACGTTGTTTCCAGGTAATAGCTACAGATGTTCTGTTTATGTATCCATAGAAGTAACCTGTCCCACACTGCTTTTGCAAAGTAACAACCCATAAATAGATGGTCTCTCAATTCCGGATGGCTATGACATAGCGCTCACTCCAAATCAACTTTCATTCCCCATTTAGCTAGCATGTTAATTTTCTTTTAACTAAAGAAGGTGAATTTTTAATTGGGTGTATGTAAGACTGCTTCTTTAAGTTGTTCCTTTAAGATTTATATTTCCCCAATTCAAAATTCTCTCAAGATATTTACCGTTGAAGGAATTTCTACATCTTCATCAATTAATTGGGTTTCTATTAATAAGTTTCCTGTAAGTTCCTTACTCACAGGAAAACAAGACAGTCGCTCACACTTTTACTCACTTTTCCTTCACTACTTTCCTCTCTTTCTGCCTATTATTGGCGAGATTTAAGTGTTGGTTTTCCAGACTCCTTATTCTTTTATTCTTCTGCTCAATTGGTCAGTATCCCTTCGAATGCGAATCTCAATTCTTACATATAGCTTCCTTGTATCGCTGTTACTTCTACATTAGCTTAAACAAGGAAGAAAAATATGATTCCATATCTTTGTCTGTCATTTTGCCTTAAGCTCCTATTAATTTATTTGTGAAGTACTAATACCGTGTACATATTATTCCTATTAAAAAAAACCCAGAATACACTTTTTCTCTTGGGTTAATGTTTTTGTGCAATTTGGTATGCATTATTGTGTTTGACAGGTTCTTATTATGAGACCCCAATTTAAGGACTTGTTAGATGATGGAAGTGTTTTATTTTTATAATCTTTAACATGAACTTCCTTGGGTTTTCTCACAATTCGAAGATATGAATTTTAATTTGTTTTAGTAGAACATCATAACTGGAAGCCCTCACTTTTATATGTAAACCATGAACCCAATATGGTTGAATCTCCGGTATGAGCCCTAAAGTGGAAAACCTATGACTATGAGCCTAAAAAGGCTACACTATAAGCATGAGCCTAATAAGTCTAACACTGTGAACATAAATCAATAAGATAACCTTATGAGCTTAAGGGAGCCAGGCTGACTGAGAAGGCATAGGTCTAAATGACAAATGCTTGAAACTACGTTTGCCGACGTAGGATAGAGATCATTCCGCAAGTCGGATGACTCTTTTTTTTTTATGAGTCCCGAAAATGGATATTTATGGATCCTTGCTAGCAAATCATGTCATGTCATGTCCTATGCCCAACGAGGTATAGGATGGCTTAGCTGATCGGGCCGATATCAGACTCCATGCGCTCACATAGTGGTTTATGTTGGTTCACCACTTTCTCCCACAAATAACTAAGAGGATTAATTTATTTTACATTACCAATTATTATTTCAGCTTATGCACTTGTCCCTTTTCAGCTTATCATGTCTTAAATTATACTTATCACCTTTGTATTTCCATGCTTTATTACTTCCTTTTGTGGTTTTGCAAGCCAATACATTCCACGTATTGACCATCTTGGATGCTGCATTGTTTCATAATGTAGATTCTGAGACGTACATTCGTGATTCCATGGAGTACTAGGTCCATTCATATCAGCTGTTGGTGAGCCTCCATCTCTTCGGAAGGCATTATTTATACTTTGATTGACTAGTTCTATATTTTGAAGTATGTCGGGGTCTTGTTCCCTATTGCCATTGATTCATGTGTATAGAGGCTTCAGACAGTAATAGATGTCGGATTCAGTTATTTTCAGTTTTATTCTTATGTTTTGAAATTTCCACAATTATGGTTTAAAACTTTTATCAGTGTATAAAATAAATAGATTTTTCTTTAGTCTATTACTCATGATCTTTAAACGTTTCTTCCGCACTTATGGGTGAATGCTCATGATGTAAGCTAAGTGGTTCTCTCGGTCCATTAATGGTTTCGGGTACCTGTTACGTCCAGGGCCTAGGCTCGGGTCGTGACACTGACCTTCCCTTAATTTAAGATTTTTTTTGTAAAAGTCTTTAGTTAGATTGTTAATTGTAAATGATATGTATACCCATGGATTAATCAATGTTTATTTTTGAAATAAATATAACCTCGCCTCCTCTTAAAGAAGTTTAGTGTAATTGACACTCATTTATATTGGATCACATGATGAAATAATGTCATGACCCAACCGGTCATGATTGGCACCTACCCTAACCTATGGCGGGTGGACCATACTAACCTCACCCTCAATAACTCAAGTGTTACTCTTATATTCACTTATATCAATATCCAGTTTTAAACAAATGCAAATAGGAAGTTATTCAATAATTTAAGTCACCCGTTAACCAACATCAATATTCAAAACAATAGAGTGAGGAAACATCTATTTATTATCCAAAAACGACTAAAATATCCAAAAACACAAAAATAGGAAATCATCTTAGTCCTGAAACAAAGGACGTCAACATCAACAAGAAGATTCGAGTTTGCTCGGTCATGGTGCTCACCCTCTAAATCAAGTCTGAATCGCTATCAAGAGCCGAGGTAGCATGTCAACCGCTGGAAGATGTTCTGCAACCTACAAAAAGAAGAGTACAAGTATCATCAGTACAACCAAAAGTTTTGGTAAGAATCATAGGTCGACTAACTGAACAATGTACAAGTAATCAAGCCATACGAGTATAAAAGCGATCATAACAAAACTCATAATCAAAGAGATCAACAACTAAAGGCAACTAAAGGCATCATATAAGGAAAAATTCATAAATTTACTTTCACTACTTTCAACAACAACTCATCATCACATGAAATCATTATAAAAGCACTCAATGCATATGAAAGAGTTCATGTATACAAGATGTACGCATCATCTCTTACTCTTCTCTTTATCATCAACAAACACTATATCGTACCGGTGCGGTACCCAATCCTTTATCATAATCGTACCGGCGTGGTACCCAACCCATCATCATAGTATATCATATCTGTACCAGCATGGTACCCTACCCTTCATCACAATATATCATTATAATGCAAGTAAAATGGAATGCAGTGCTTAAATCACAAGTCATTCTAGAAGACTATTGTAGATGTTTAGTTTACAAACAAGCACAAAGCCAAGAAAGTGTAAGTGCTACAATAAAACTATAGCCTACCCTAAATCCTTTCTCAAGTCACCTTTAAGTCTCACTTTTGCCCTTTCGTTCTCGTACAATCCATTCTTGAACTAAAACAATAAGAATATGCACCCATTTCAATAATTCATGCCCTTTTTAATTACTAGGGATCAAATCCACTAATTTTAGTCATAATTCCACCCAATTTAATTATCTTAGAGTTTTCTATCTTTTACACCACATGAAATCTACTTGAACTACCAGCCATAATTTCACCCCATTAATTTTTCTAACACCCTAAAATTATTTTTCACTGAATTTATACACATTCCCATCATTTTTCATCAATTTATATAACTAGGGATAAACCCCAATTTCTACCATGAATTCATTTGTAAAGATTTCCTAAGGTTAAAGGAAGTATATGCAAGTCTAGAATATAATTAATTACCTCCAAAGATGAAAAAAAATCCAAAATCCCTCTGAAAATGCCTTCCCCAGTGCTCCATTACATTTTTCAAAAAAGTGGGGAATGAAAATATTTTTTGGTTTTTAAAATTATCAAAACCTATGTGTTACCGCTGCAGCGGTTAAATCACCGTTACAGTGGTTCGAACCTTTAAATTGAGTTCCGCCGCTGTAGTTCTTTATACCATTGCAGCGATTACTTTTTCCACTGCGGCGGTCCTAGGAAGAATTTTGGGACCTCTACTCAGTTTTTCTTATTTTACAACACACACCACGAATCTTAACATCGAGAACTAACCCTCCACGGTGAACTCTATAACCGGAGCTCTATAACTCTATTTTGGGTGTCGAAAGTTTCTACGGCTTCCTAAACTCGTTGCCTATCTTAATATCACATCTAAAATCATTATCAAACATCACATTAGTACCAGATTTTATTTTACTAAAATACCTCAAAAATCATCCAATCTTAGAATAGCCCTAAATTTTTCAAAATTCAGCTAAGGAAAGACTAAGTGAAAATCTTACCCCCTCTTTCAGCGTAATGACAATTTGGGTCGTTATATTAGATACCAATTTATCCCTTGTTCATCCCTGAATAACAATTAGCCCCAAAAGGTATAGGGAGACAAAGAAATATCTAGATTAATGAATAAGTGTAGATAGTACTTGCGGATGTCCGCCTCTATTTCTCAAGTAGCGTCTTCAATAGTATGGTTCCTCCATTGAACCTTCACACAAGGAATGTGTCGGGTCCTCAACTTCCTCACATCCTTAGCTAATATAACAATTGGTTCTTCTTCATAAGACAACTCCTTATCAAACAATTTGGGGTCCCAACGAATGATGTAATCACTATCCACATGATACTTCTTTAGCATAGACACATGGACTACTCAATGAATTCCGAACATACTAGGGGGTAAGTCCAGTCTTTACTCCACTGACCCCACTCCCTTCAAAATTTCAAAGGGTCAATGTATCTTGGGAACATCTTTCCCTTCTTTCCAAACTACATTACACCCTTCATGGGTGATACCTTTAGAAGTACATTTTCTCCTTCTACAAACTTCAAATCTCTCACTTTATTATCCATGTACTCTTTGTGTCAATTCTGGGTAGCTATGAGCTTTTCCTGAATGAACCTCATTTTCTCTATTGAATCCTTATCATGTCAGTACCCCAAAGACTCACCTCAAATCGATCCAACCACCCAATTGGAGACCTATACCTCCTACCATACAAGGCCTCAAAAGGGGCAATGTCAATACAAGAGTGGTAACTATTGTTGTAGGCAAATTCACACAATGCTAAGTATTGATCCCACTGACCCCTAAAGTATATAACACAAGCCTGAAGCACAGCCTTAAGCACTTGGATAGTTTGATCAGACTGACCATCGGTTTGTGGATGGAAAGTTGTACTTAGATCCAATCTAGCCCCCAACTCTATCTGGAATTTCCACTAAAAATAAGAGGTGAACTTAGTATCTCTCTCTAACACTATCGAAACCGATACCTATGTAACCTTACAATGTCCTTCACATAAATCTTGGCTAACTTTAGCCGCATTATAATCTACCCTTACCTAAATAAAATGAGCCAACTAACTCAACCTATATACAATGACCCATATAGAGTTGTACTTACTGAATGTCTTTGGAAGACCAACTACAAAATCCATCGTTATCCTTTAACACTTCCACTCCAAAATTGGAATTCTCTTAAATGTATCACTAGGCTTCTAGTGTTTTTACTTAACTAGTTGGAAGTTTTGACACTTGGTTATGAAATCCACAATATCCCGTTTCATCCTTTACCACCAATAGTGTTGTCTCAAGTCCCTATACATCTTGTTGGCACACATATGTATAAAATACTTAGAATTATGAGCCCCCACTAGAATATTCAGCTCAAATTATCCACTTGGGGCACGCATAACTGCACTCAAATCCTCAATGCTCCCTCATTATCAAGAATGGCCTCTCTTGCTTCACCATGTAACACCTTTTCTCTTAGGTTGTTTAACTTTTTATCCTTGAACTGCCTGCTTTTAATTTGACCAAAGAATGTTGACCTAACCTCCACATGTGCTAAGACCCTTCCTTTGCTATTCTTCTGCAATCTCAGAAAACCGTTAGCCAAAGACTGTACCTCTCCTGCCAATGGGCGTCTGGACACCTCCAGCAATGCGAAACTTTCTATGCTCACTGGTTTTTTGCTTAGTGCATCCGCCACCACATTAGCTTTACCTAGGTGATATAGAATTGAGATTTCATAGTCTTTAATCAGCTCAATCTATCTTCTCTATCTTAGATCAGATCCTTCTGGGTTAACATGTGTTATAGGCAATGGTGGTCCGTGAACACCTCACAATTCAGCCCGTAGAGATACTACCTCCAAATTATTAGAGCAAACAATGCAAATGCCAATTCTAAATCATGCGTGGGATAGTTTTTCATATAAGGCTTCGATTACCGTAAGGAATAAGCAATAGCATTTTGATCCTACATCAAAATAGCACCTAAACCTAATCATGAGGTATCATAATATACAATAAAATCTTTACCCATAAAGGGCAATATGAGAATCGGGGCTGAGGTCAAAAAGGTTTTAAGCTATTGGATGTTGTCCTCACAGATGTCATCCCACACAAATGGGATTTCCTTTTGAGTAAGGCAGGTCATTTGCAAAGAAATTACAACAAATCCTTTAACAAATCAATGATAATAATTGGCCAACCCCACAAAACTCCAAATTTCTATCACATTTGTCGGTCTAGCCCAATTCCTAAGAACTTTAACTTTTTTCGGGTCTATCATAGCTCCTTTCTTAGAAACCATATGTCTTTAGAAGGACACTGCAGAAAGCCAAAACTCACACTTAGAATATTTAGCATACAACTACTTCTCCTTGAGTAACCCCAACACCGTATGCAAATGGGCTTCATGCTCTTCTTCTCTTTTGGAGTAAAGTAATATGTCAACAATAAAAACAATAACAAATGAATCCAAAAATGACTTAAAAACTCCATTCATCAGGCTCATGAAAGTAGATGGAGCTTTGTAAAACCAAAGGACATAACAAGGAACTTGGAATGTAGTCTTTGGGATATCCTCCTCCTTGATTTTGAACTGATGATAACCTTACCTCAAATCAATCTTAGAGAACACTGCAACTCCTTATAGTGGGTTAAATAGTTCATCTATTCTAGCCATGGGATATTTGTTACGAATGGTCACCTTATTTAATTGGCGGTAGTCTATACACATCCCCATACTGCCATCTTTCTTTTTCATGAACAACATAGATGGACCCTAAGGAGAAACACTTTGACGAATAAAGCCCTTTTCCAATGGTTCTTACAATTGAGACTTTAACTCCCTCAACTGTACTGGTGCCATGCAATAAGGGGGAATAGAAATAGGGCGGGTTCCTGGCCATAAATCTATACAAAAATCAACCTCTTGATCTGGAGGAATATCTGGAATATCATTTGAAAACACTTCTGAAAATTCACATACCACTGGGGATGACGTTATAGGAAGGACCACAGATTTATCCTCCAAAAAATGGGCCAAAAATGCCCTACACCCCTTCTTCACTAGCTTTTGGGCATGAATTGCTAAGACAACCTTCACATAATTAGGCTTTAAAGTACCCTCCCACTTTAACTTATCCATACCAGGCATCGCTACAATAACATTTTTGGCATAACAATGAAGAATGGTAAGATAAGAAGAAAACAAACTCATCCCCAATATAACATCAAAATCCTCCATATCTACAATAACTAGGTCTCCTAGGGTCTTAAACCCTAAAAACATCACAAGACACGCATGATACACCTGATCAACACATATAGACACCCAAACTGATGTAGACACATACATAACAGCATCAAAGTAAATTTCACAGACACATAAGAGAAGGTAGAATTGGGAACAAACAATATAGAAGCCATATGGTCACAGACAAGAATTATTCTTATGATCACAGAATCAGAAGCTGCTAGGACAGCGTAAAGATTTGCCATATCACGACCCTGACTACAACCTCTTCCACCCTGAGCTTTTTTTATACCAACTTGTCCTCCACCTCGATTGGCCTATTTACCACCACACCTACCTTGTGGATGATCCCTATCATTTCCTCCACCACCAGGACCTGTTGGAACTAGAGCAGTAGAAGCTAGTTTCTAAGTCAACTTACCTGCAGATAAGAAGTTAGGACAATACCTCCTGACGTGTCCCAAACCCCCACACTCAAAACATTTGGGTCCCAAAGTAGGCCTCTGAATTGAAGAGGATGAAGGTGTATAGCTGCCAACTCGGGAAGGCTGATAACTGACCCCAGAAGGGCACCCTAGCAGAGATAAATGGTAGGGCTTAAAAGAACCACACCCCTTTGAGATGGTACTACTGAATTGGCCCAAATTTTGGGCCTTCTTCTCTTCTACTTTTACCTCTCCCTATTTTGCAAGTGCTTCAGTCTTCTTGGAAAATTCAACAATATCCTGAAAAGACTTACCAGACACAGTCATAGATAAAGTAGCCAATTGAATCCCTGAATTCAGACCCTTTACAGAGTACCTAAATTGCTCCTCCTATGAGGTGAACAACTATACTGAATAACAAAACAAGGCATGAAACTTGGCCTTATAGGTTGCCAAAGACATATTACCCTGCTCCAATCTCAAAAACTCATCCTTTTTCTGATCACGATAGGTGAAGGGAAAATATTTCTCAAGGAACACATTCTAAAATTTAGCCCAAGTAAGTGGAGGTAAAGAAACTCTATAATCTACAAAGGAACTCCACCATTACTTGGCTTTGCCTATAACTGAAAAAAAAAAACTCCACATAATACTTTTCAATAATACCCATCTTGTGCAAACATTTATGACAATCTATCAAAAATTCAAATGCATCCTCGGACTCTGTACCTTGGAATAGTGGAGGTTTCATTTTCATGAACTTGCAGAACAACCCATGTTCATCTTCCATCATCAATGGTCCAATTACCTATTTGGGATACACCCCTATTTCAAAGCCTTCATCCATTCTTGGTGCTATAATAGTCGCATCTTGCAAGGCTGTGGGTGGAAAATTTGGAATAACTGGAGTGTAGCCCGTGCCAGCCAAGCTACCCAAGAATCCTATCATTTGTTGAATCACTTCCGCAGACAAAGGCACTGGAGCTGCACCATTTAGTGTTGGCACCATATTCTTTTGAGCTACCATATCTTCTTTCTCAACTACATCCTTTTCATTTAGGGCATGGTATGGGACATCTTGTTGTGAGGGTGGGGATAGTGATCTCTATCTTGCTGGTCTTCTGGCTACCTAGGATCTACCCCAAACAGGCGATGCCCTTTGTCCTCCTTGTCTAGCTTCATCCTATCTCAATGATTGCCCTGACTGCGGTCCTAATAGCCTGTGTGGATGCTGTTGCAGGTGCTATTATGGGTACGGCTGTGGCGTTTGCTTCTACACTAGTAGAATGAGTAGTCACCATCTTCGAACAAAAGTGAAAGGATTAGGTACCAATTTCGATAGCCAGATACCAATTAGAATCAAGTCATAGCATGAAAAAAGGAAAGAAAGTAATTCATTCCTAAAGTCCTATAGCCTCCCAAAGAAAAGTACAGATGTCTCCATACCATTCTGTGGGTCTCTACTAGACCTGTTCTTGTACGATGGGATCTACAAACCCAGTGCTCTGATACCATCTCTGTCACGACCTAACCGGTCATGATTGACACCCATCCTAACCTATGGCGGGAGGACCATACTATCCTCACCCTCATTAACTCAAGTGCTACTCTTACATTCACTTATATCAATACCCAGTTTTAAACAAATGCAAACAGGAAGTTATTTAATAATTAAGTCACCCATCAACCAACTCCAATATTCAAAATAATAGAGTGCGGAAACCTCTACTTATTACATCCTCGAGACCTGAAGTCACCATAAAAGAACATTTAAGAATAAACTAAGTCCAAAATGACTAAAATATCAAAAAACACAAAAATAGAAAATTGTCTTAGTCCAAAAAAAAAAGGACGTCAACATCAACAAGAAGATTCAAAGGTTGCTTGGTCATGGTTCTCACCCTAAAAATCAAGTCTGAATCACTATCTTGAGCCAAGGTCGCATGTCAGTCACTGGAAGATGTTCTGCACGCGACAAAAAGAAGAGAACAGGTATCATTAGTACAACCATAAGTGTTGGTAAGCATCATAGGTCGACTAAATCAACAATGTACAAGTAAGCAAGCCAGACAAGTATAAAAGCGATCATAACAGAATTCATAATTAAAGACGTCGACAACTAAAGGCATCATATAAGGAAAAATTTACAAGTTTTCTTTCACAAGCTTTTACACTTAGACACTTTCAACAACAACTCATCATCACATGAAATCATTATAAAGGCACTCAATGCATATGAATGAGTGGATGTATGTAAGATGGTTGCATCATCTCTTACTCTTCTCTTAATTATCAGCAAACATCATATTGTACCGGTGCTGTACCCAACCCGTTATCATAATTATATCATAATCATACCAGCATGGTACCTGACATATCATCACAACACATCATATCAGTACTGACGTGGTAACCAACCCATCATCATAATATATCATTACAATGCAAGTGAAATGGAATGCAATCCTTAACTCAGATGTCATGCTAGAAGACAATCATAGATGTTTAGTTTATAAACAAGCACAAAGCCCAGAAGTCTATGTTCCACAACAAAACCATATCCTACCTCAATTTCTTGCTCAAGTCACCTTTAAGCCACACTTTTGCCCTTTAGTTCTCGTATAATTCATTCTTGATCTAAAACAACAAGAATATGTACCCATTTTAATAATTCATCCCCTTTTTAATTACTAGGGATCAAAACCACTAATTTTAGTCATAATTCCATCCTATTTCATCATCTTAGGATTTTCTAACTCTTAAAAGAGATGAATTCTACTCGAACTAGTATGAACAACAAAAATTTCATACCCATTAATGCTTTCTAACACCCTAAAATAATTATTTACTACCTTTTACAACACACACCATGAATCGTAACATCGCGATCCAACCCCTCCATGGTGAACTCCATAACCGGAGTTCTATAACTCCGTTTCAGGTGCCAGAAGTTGGTACCGCTTCCTAAATTCATTGCCTATCCAAATACTGCATGAAACATCACTATCAACTATCACATTAGTACCAGATTTCATTTTACTAACACAACTCAAAAATCGTTCAATCTTAGACTAGCCCTGAATTTCTCAAAATTTGGCTAAGGGATGACTAAGTGCGAATTTTATCCCCTCTTTCAGCGTAACGAAAATTTGAGATTTTACAAATAATAATCATTTATTCATTTACTCGTTCATATAAACAATTGATTTGGTGGGTTTGCCAGTTCCCTCGCCAATTTCATTCCACATGTATTATTTTTGAATTATTATTTTTATTAGTAACTATTGTCTTTGCTACTTATTCTTTATAATATATTGAAGTATAGACAAATATAGGGTAAAATCATAAAATATGTAAAAATATAGAAAAAAAATTCAAGATAAAAGAGTCTTGCTTTATTTTGGTACATATTAGAGGGATAAAAAATAAATTCATAATCATACTATATCTTCCTTCTGTTGGGTTTAAAATCGAAAGGGCTTCATGCGGAAGCTAATAGTTGCAAACCACGCCGACGATAAATCATATGGCAAATAAAACAATACTAAAAACATATTATTGATATGGTTTGGCCAATTGGCCTACATATTAAAAACTAATTCAAAAAACATAAAAACTTATTAGGAGAATAATCTCCTCCTAAACAAGACTCCTTAAGGACTACATTGTGAATTCTGTGGTGTTGTGGTATGAGAAGAGGAGTCTTTTGTTTATAGAGGTCCAAAATCTTTCCTCCAAGAAAGAGGTTAGTCAACTATGAAAGAGTTTTATTTTTTCCTTTTAGCAAAAGTAAAAGTAATTATGGTATTACTTTTATTTTCCTTCTAAGAAAAATAAAACTTAAATTTGGTAAGAAAATTACGGCAAAAACCCTAACAAATCTCCCCTTTTTGGCTGGATTTTCTTGGCAAAACTTGATCCGCTTTCTTTACTTGCATATATGATCTTAGTTCTTCACATAATCTTTATTACTGCTACTTTCCATGGTTAAAAATAAGGTTTAAAATATCATGGTTAAAAATGGGTTA
The DNA here is from genome assembly GCA_031232105.1 of Capsicum rhomboideum. Classification (NCBI taxonomy): domain Eukaryota; kingdom Viridiplantae; phylum Streptophyta; class Magnoliopsida; order Solanales; family Solanaceae; genus Capsicum; species Capsicum rhomboideum. The sequence goes on from CP124712.1 coordinate 16,804,137, forward strand.
AAAATTAATATTTTGTTTTTATTTTTAAAAATACAGCAACAGGTATGTTGAAAATATGGTTGCAGCTTCTTATCCACATGTAGTTGGACAAAAATCTTCATTATCATCAAATTGGTTGCTTCTTTGTTCAACAATCGGACCACCGGATCATTGAACCATAAGCTCTGATACCACTTGTTGGGTTCGAAATCGAGAGGGCGTCATGCAGAAGCTAATAGTTGCAAACCATGCCGGCGATAAATCAGATGACAAATAAGAAAATACTAAAAACATATTATTGATATGGTTTGGCCAATTGGCCTTCATATTAAAAACTAATTCAAAAAATATAAAAACTTATTAGGAGAATAATCTCCTCCTAAACAAGACTCTTTAAGGACTACATTCTGAATTCTGTTGTGTTGTGGTATGAGAAGAGGAGTCTTTTATTTATGGAGGTCCAAAATCATTCCTCCAAGAAAGAGGTTAGCCAAATATGGAAGAGTTTTATTTTTTTCCTTTTAGGAAAAGTAAAAGTAATTATGGTATTAATTTTATTTTCCTTCTAAGAAAAATAAAACTTAAATTTGGTAAGAAAATTAGGGCAAAAACCCTAACAAATCTCCCCTTTTTGGCTGGATTTTCTTGGCAAAACTTGATCCGCTTTCTTTACTTGCATATATGATCTTAGTTCTTCACATAATCTTTATTACTGCTACTTTCCATGGTTAAAAATAAGGTTTAAAATATCATGGTTAAAAATGGGTTAAAAATTAATATTTTGTTTTTATTTTTAAAAATACAGCAACAGGTATGTTGAAAATATGGTTGCAGCTTCTTATCCACATGTAGTTGGACAAAAATCTTCATTATCATCAAATTGGTTGCTTCTTTGTTCAACAATCGGACCACCGGATCATTGAACCATAAGCTCTGATACCACTTGTTGGGTTCGAAATCGAGAGGGCGTCATGCAGAAGCTAATAGTTGCAAACCATGCCGGCGATAAATCAGATGACAAATAAGAAAATACTAAAAACATATTATTGATATGGTTTGGCCAATTGGCCTTCATATTAAAAACTAATTCAAAAAATATAAAAACTTATTAGGAGAATAATCTCCTCCTAAACAAGACTCTTTAAGGACTACATTCTGAATTCTGTTGTGTTGTGGTATGAGAAGAGGAGTCTTTTATTTATGGAGGTCCAAAATCATTCCTCCAAGAAAGAGGTTAGCCAAATATGGAAGAGTTTTATTTTTTTCCTTTTAGGAAAAGTAAAAGTAATTATGGTATTAATTTTATTTTCCTTCTAAGAAAAATAAAACTTAAATTTGGTAAGAAAATTAGGGCAAAAACCCTAACACCTTCTATGTATAAAGAAATTAGGCAACTTAAGGAATGGTTAATTTGGAAAATGTCAATTTTGCAAGACTTTGGTAGAGTGCTCATAGTACATTCCTATATTAAACTAAAAACAGTAACGCAATTTAGTGAAGTAGAGGATGAAAATTAATTTAGTTAAATTACAAGAAAAGTTTTTGTCAATGAAAAAAACTAATAACTGGCGCAGCTATAAATATACATGTTGTTCTTATTTGTACTCACTCTACTTTGATATTCTAATATACATGTTTGTTCTTATTTGTACTAACTCTACTTTGATATTCACACATTCATTCAATAAGAAATTTATATATTGTATCTCTTGTGGTAATCATAACAAGAAAGAATTCTGAAATGAAAAGAAGAAGTGTAGGAAAGTTCATAAAGATATGCGTTCTGAGGAGATCATGTTCTCTAACAAGCAAAAAAATTCTTTTAAAGAAAGTAACAGATCTTTCAGTTCTATGTGGAATTAAATATGCTATTATTATTCTGCTATTGGAATTGAAAAGGCAGAGTGCTCAAAGGACAATTCCACATAGAACAGAAAGTTATGTTGCTCTCTTACACAGAACTTTCTGCTTGTTGGAGAATGTGATCTCCTAAGAATTCTTGTCTTTTATGAACTTCCTTTCACTTTATCTTTGCATTTAGGAGCTCTTTGTTGTCATGATTACTACAATAAGAGATACTATATATAATTTTATTGTTGAATGAGTGAATCTCAAATTAGAGTGAGTAAACATGAATATTTATATCTGCGCCAATTTTTAGGTTTTGTTATTTACAAAAATATTCCTTATAATATAACTTATCTTCTAAAAATTAAGATACGTTATGTGGATGTGTTCTTAAAGAGTAAATAAATTTATAGCCTTCTTTCAAGATGATCTTTCCTTACTTAAAAGCTTCTCTTACTAGTTCAACAAAAGACAAGCAAATTCTAATCCCAAATGGTCAACTTTCTTTATAGTTCAATTTTTTTATTAAAATAAAAAAATCATCAACTGGGAGAAGTACAAGCAAGGGGGGCTAGACCTTACCTTACCAATCCTAATAAGATAACAAACCTCTACTAATTAACAAGCATGAAGAAAATAAGAGCTAGAGAGGACCGGGTATTTTATGATCATAACAAAGTTTGTAATACACTCTATGATAATATTACAAATGAGGATGCTCAAATAATACAAAAATATATAAAAAAAAATGAAAGTTGAGTTATCAACCTCAACTTTGCTATTGCAAATGTATGAATTAAAAAAGATAAATTGCCCGTTTAAGGTGATGTGATGCATTTTCCTCTTGTCTTCTTATTCAAATTTGTCCAAACATACTTGATATGTCATCAACTTTTCTTGGCTTTTTGGTTCTTGCTGAAGCTATTAATACTGTCGTACGATTCAACTTTGCCAAACGCATCGGTAGGTTCCTTGGAACAAACTCCCCAATAACTTTACCATCCCAAATGTGCTGCCTTACATGTGTCTTTTTTTTGCTTTGTAATTTCCTCCACTTATTTGATGTTTTAACGACCCTTTTCATCGTTATGGGTAAGTCTAGTGTGCCAAAATTTGGGTTAAGGTCTTTTCCAAATTAGGAGTTAGAAATTTTAAGCTAGGCTAGTCTTGGATGAAATTCGAGCATGGAATGGGCTAGGGTGATATGAGAGTGGATTAGTTAAGAGATATGTAATAAGAGGTAATTTTGTGTTAGTTAATATGATAAGAAATTTGTAGGATCTTTTGGAAGTGAATTCGGGAGAGTAGAACTCCTGATATCGAACTTGAGGTAAAGGGGTTGGTTTGGGATGTCAAAATCTTAGGGTACGTTGCGAAAAAGGAAAAACTAAGATCAATCCCGAGTTTCTGCCTCGCCTCAGCCAGTATAGGGGGTGGTAGGCTGGTATCACTATACCGCTATAGTGGGAATTTTTATGCTATTGCGGGAGTTTTCCTGCTGTAGGGGGAGTCATATTTGGTCAATCCCATCATAGCAGGCAGATCCCGCTATAGCGAGGACGCTATAGTGGGATATGCATTGATTAATGCAGAAAATTTCCCAAAAGTATTTTTTTTCATTTCACTCTTGTATTGGGCATAACTATGGCCATTTAGGGCAAATTCCTCCTATTTTCCATCAAAACTCTTTGTAAGGTTAATTTAATCACTTCCATTAACTAATTTTTCTATTAATAACTTATAGAATCTAGTTTATGGGTTTTTGGGAGGATTTAACTTGACCTAACTGATTTTTCTAGTGCAATTAAGTGAATTGGGTAGAAACCCTTGGATTTTGGTTAAAAGTTGTTAAATTAGTCTTGCATGACTATAATTCACCATTGTAACCATGAAATTAGTATGATTAAGGTGTAATGATGATAGAAACTCTAGAATGGGAGGAATGATCATGAATTTAGCCTTGGGGTTTTAGGATTAAGTTATAATCTTTTATATTGTTAGGTCATTTGGTTGATTATGTTTAGTATTGATGTTTTTAGACCACAATCAATCTGAAGTTGCAAGAAAAGGCAAAGCTCAAATTTGTTAGAGTATTTTGATGCTTGGATTTAGGTAGATGATGGTTTAATTTGGTTGAAACCTATAACGCCCCTTTTCGTCATTACGGGTGAGTCTATCGTACAAAAATTTGGATTAAATTTTCCCCAAATTGGGAGTTAGAAATTTCAAGTTAGGCTAGTTTTGGATGAATTCCAAGCAAGGTATGGTCTAGGGTAATTCAGGTATGTATTGGGTAAATATAATAAATTTTAGCATGTTTTTATAAAAGCCAAGATGATAAGGAATACATAGGATTTTTTGTAAGTGAATTCTTGTATGTAGAACTCCCGATATAGAACTTTACATAAAGGGATTAGTCCGAAATGTCATGGTTTGATGGTACATTGAGAAAAGAGAAAACTAGGAGCAATCTTGAGTTTCTGCCTCTCCATACCTGTTATAGCAGGTGGTTGGCTGCTATGATAACACTGTTATAGTAGGAAAATTTCCGATATAGCGGGAGTCAAAGTCGGTCAATCCTGCCATAACAGGGGTATTCTGCTATAGTGAGGCTACTATAGCAGGATTGGGGCACTAAAGCGGGATATACATGGATTTATACAAAAATTACCCCAAAATAGTTCATTATTTTCTAAACTCATTTTGGGGAGAGCTTAGGCAATTTTGGGAAATTTTCACCTGTTTTGACCAAATTTATTCTTAAAGTTTTGTTAATCACTCCTATTAACTAGTTTTTCAATTTGTGAATCATAGAATCACTACTTTATAGGTTTTGGGGACGATTTAGCATAACCTAGCTGATTTTTCTAGTGCAATAGCATAAATTATGTGTAAAACCTTTGGGTTTTGGTTTAAAGTTGATAATTTACTATTGCATGTCTATAATTCACTAATGTAACCATGAAATTTATAGGTTTAAGGTGAATTAATGGTATAAAAACTCTAAGAGGGAAGGAATGATTATGAACCTTAGGGTTTGGGATTAGGTTATAATCATTGATATTGTAAGTCATTTGGTTAATTATGTGTTAGATTCCTATTTTTAGACCACAATAAAGTTGAGGTTGCAAGAAAATAGAAGGCTCAAGTTTGCTAGAGCATTTCAGGCGTCTATTGAGTTAGGTGAGGTTTAATATGGTTGAAAACCAACTTGTTTTATGTGTGCGTGATAGTTATTCCTTAATATTACTTGTTACGATACATGTTCAAGGAAAGTGAATGACTGTTTGGTATCCTAAGTGTTAATCGCATGTAATGAACTTATATGAAAAGCTTTTGGTGTTTACAATTATTGTTTCTGTTATTATTTTGGTTGTGATTGTTGTGATATCTGTCATTATTGTTGGATGTACCGGTGTTTGGACATCTTCACAGGATTGGTTGGTATAAGGTTGGCAGGCAGTTGATGTATGGGATTTTGTACATAGACAAGAGCTCATCCCCTGCAGGTCATGGCTAGTGGGTGACCATAAGACCCTTAGTATGTGTGTACAAGTTATTGGTGAGTGTGACAGTTCCTTGAGTGAATCGAGGATTATGTGTATACTTGTTTTATTGGTTCTTTGAGTGAACCGAGATTAAGTGTTGATTTGTTATATTGGTTCCTTGAATGAACTGGGATTATGTGCTTAATTGCTAAAAGTTGTTACTTTGTGTAAACCAGGTTGCATGATATTTGTCATTTTTGTTGTTCTTATAGGTCCTTGAGTGGTCCGGGTTAAATTGTAAGTTGTGGCATAACTCTATGTTGTCTATTTACTTATGTAATTGAGACATGGTTGCTTTAATTGCTTGAGTCACGGTTGTTGACTTGGTTCTTGTTGGTAGTCATGGTCTTGACAGGACTTATTATCCATGTTGACTTGTATTGACTAAACTTTATAATATTGTTGAATAAGGTTAAGTGTTATGAACTTGAGGTAAGGTTACATTGTAGGTTTTCATGGTTGTCTTGTCTTACTAAGTTATGGTTAAGTTTTCATATTTCTCATTTTGGGTTGGCGGATGACCCTACCAGTACACAATTATTTCTTGTATGCTGATACTACATGTGCTCTTCTATTTTTTTAGTGCAGAGCATATTCCGACGACTGTTTCAATACCTCGGATATGATTAAGATAGTGTGAAAACTCAAGGGTGAGCTACATCTTTTGGGCTTCCATTAGTTCTTCATTCAATTTCTGGTTCATTATTTTGGACTTATACATTACTCTTGTTTTGGGGGTTTAAACCTTGTTGACAATTATTAGTGTTTTGGTACAATAACAAATAGATTGTAGGGGTTTTGTTTAGATTTTGTATTTCCTCATTATTATTTGGGTTAGCTATTGAATTATAGGTTTTCTTAATAGAAACATGGATTAGTTGCCTAACTTTTGGCTAAGTGTTGGATTGAATAATTTGAGTTAGTTAGTTCTCCCACCGGGGGTTAGTGTGGGTTCCACTCACATTAGGTTTGGGTCATGACAAAGTTTGTATCAGAGCCCTAGGTTTCTTGATATTGTCATAGCAAAATGGGTCCAGTAGACTCTTGCAAAATGGTATAGAGATATCTGTACTTTTCTTTGAGAGGCTATAGGACTTTAGGAAACTATCATTTCTTTCTTCTTTCATGCTATAACTTGATTCCAATTGGTATCTAGTGATATGAAATAGTAACTGGCTTTCATTATTCTTTGGTTTGTAGATTGTTAATACTAGATAGAATGGAGTCAGAGATGCATCCCACATATCAGCAGCTCTAACCACGAAACTGGCAGTTTGGGGATAAGGACATGAAAGGGGTAGGAAAAGAGGGAGAGAAACACCAGCTAGGGGTAGAGCTCGGGCATAAGTTGATCAGCCTCGTAAGAGATCAGTGAAACCTCCCACACCCCAGGATCATTATGAGAAGATTAAGGAGATGAATGAGGATATTGTGGAGGTGCAACACTTCCCCTATATCTTGTGAGATAATTCAACAAGTGCTTTCGTTTCATAGTGGATTGGATGGTACTAGGTCCACTCCAACTATTTTTGCTTATCCCTCGCCTTGTGTTAGGTCCTTCTATAACTGGGACTAAGCATGACATGCTGACCAAGTTCCTAAAGATGAAACCTCCTACTTTTTTTTAGCTTTGAGATAGATGTTGTATTTGAGTTCATTATTGTATTAGTACAAAAGGATACACAAAATTGGTGTTGTTGAGTAGCATTGTGTTGAATTTGTTAGTTTCCAGCTGCAAGGTGATGCCAAGCAGTGGTGAAGGGCATAAGTGGAGTGTCAATCACTAGCTTTGCCTCCATTGACATGGGCTCAGTTTCATACCCTATTTTTAGGGAAATATGTACCACGCACTCTTTTTGATCACAAGAAGGATGAGTTTTAGGCCCTTGAGTAGGGAAATATGTCAGTTGCGGCCAACAAGGCAAAGTTTAATATTTTGTCCCATTATGCTACTTAGTTACTTGGTATAGAGAAAGAGAGAGTGTCCTCAAAGATAGGCTGGGTTATAGGGCCAATAGCAGGCTAAGGCTATGGTTCATGCTAGTAGAGGTGGTGGAGGTAATTGTAATGGTAATGGTCATCCATAGGGTTAGTAGGGTAATAATCTGGAGAGACGTGGTAGAAATCAAGGAAATGGTAATGTAGGGAAGAGTGGAGCATAGTTTGCTAGGGAGGTTGTCCAGCTTAATGATAGAGCTCACTGTTATGCCTTCCTAAGAAAGACCAAGGCTGCGGAGTCTGATACCATCATTACATGTATTATTCTTGTCTATGACCGGATGGCTACTATTTTATTTGATCTTGGTTACACTTATTCCTATATATCTTTTAGATTTACCTTGGGGTTGGACTTGATTTGTGATGTACTTGATTCTCTTGTTTATGTGTCTACTTTTGTTGGAGACTCTATGGTATGACCCATGTAGATCCCTAGATGACTGAGGCTATTAAGAGTTGGGTTCGGCCTAACTCTATGAATGAGGTTAGGAATTTATAGGCCTTGCTAGTCACTGTCACAGGTTTATCAAGAATTTTGTATCTATTTCTACTTACTTGACAAGGACGACTGAGAATAGGGTGCCTTTTGTTTCGTCGGATAAGTGTGAGGAGAGCTTTCAAAAGATTAAGACACTTTTGACTACAACTCTTATTCTTTCCCTGCCAGTTAAAGATAAAGATTTTATTGTACTTTATGATGCTTCACTTTTTGGTTTGGGTGTAGTGTTGATGCAGGACAAGAATGTGATTGCTTATGCTTCAAGGAAATTGACGCCTCATGAGAAGAATTACCCAACCCATGACTTGGAGTTGACGGCAGTGGTCTTTGGACTTATGATTTGGCGACACTATAATTATGGTGTCAAGTGTTTATAGGCCATTGCAGTTTACAACATGTATTCAAGCAAAAGGACATAAATTTGAGGCAGAGAAGGTGGATGGAATTGTTGAAGGACTATGATGTGACCATCCAATACCATCCTGTTAAGGCCAATATGGTGACAGACACATTGAGTTGGAAAGCAGTAAATATGGGTAGTCTGTCGTATTTAGGGGTTTCAAGGAGACCCTTGGCTAGAGAGATTCAGTCTCTAGTATCTCTGTCTATGCAGTTTTATGTTTTTGAAAGAGGCGGACTATTGGCTAGTGTGAAGGTAAGGTCAACATTCCTTAATTAGATCAAGGCCGAATAGTTTGAAGATGAGAGGTTAAACCAACTTTGGAACAAGGTAGTATGTGGTGAAACTTCTTATGACACAATTGATGTATGTAGGGTGTTAATGGTGAGCGAATGTTGGTGCGTGCCCCGAGCTGGTGATTTGATTCCTGATTTACTTGCAGAAACTTATGGCTCTCGATACTCTATTCATTCAGGTGCGACCAAGAAGTAACGTGATTTGAGATAGATATATTGGTGGCCCAAGATGAAGAGGGATATAGTGGAGTATGTATCTAATTGTCACAACTATCAGCAAGTGAAGTACGAGCATCAAAGGCCTGCGGGTTTACTTCAGAGGATGCTTATTCCTGAGTGATGTGGGAAAAGATAGGTATGTACTTTTTGGTATATCTTCCTAATACCTTAGGGAAGCATAACTTGATTTGGGTCATAGTAGACAGGCTGACCAAGTCAGCTTATTTTATCCCGATTAAAGTGAATTTCAGCTCAAAATAGTTATCCAAGGTTTATGTTAAGAAGACATCGAGGCTACATGGGCTGCCAATTTCCATCATTTTTGATAGAGTTATATTGTTCACCTCTATATTTTAGGACAAGCTACATGAAAAATTGTGCACTAATCTTGACTTCAACACTACTTTCCATCCTTACACTGATGGGCAGTCAGAAAAGACTATTTAGGTGCTTGAGGATATGTTGAGGTCCTGTGTGATTGACTTTGGTGTTCATTGGGATAAGTTTTAGCCATTGTGTGTGTTTTTATACTACAATACCTACCATTCGAGCATTGCTATAGCTCCACTCAAAACACTCTATAGAAAGAGGTGTAGATCACCCATAGGATTGTTCAAAGATGGTGATGTGCAATCCTTGGGCACGGACTAGGTAAAGGAATCTCTGGAAAAGGTGAGGCTCATTCAAACCAAGTTATTGGTAGCCTAGAGTAGGAAAAAGGAGTAAGTAGATCGTAAGGTAAAGGATATGTCATTCAAGGTTAGTGAAGATATTTTGTTAAAGGTATCTCCTATGAAAGGAGTCATAAGGTTTGGAAAGAAGGGCAATATTAGCCCTTGGTATATAGGTCCATTTGAGGTTCTTGAGGATGTGGGTCCGATAGCGTATAAGCTGGTGTTGCCACAATCTTGTCGGGGGTCTATCCAGTGTTCCATGTGTCCATGCTTAAGAGATATCATAGGGATGGGGATTACATTATAAAATGAGATTTGGTTTTGCTAGATAAGGATCTTTCTTATGAGAAGATGCCAGTTGTTATTCTTGATTGAGACATCCAAAAGTTGAGGACAAAGGAAATTCAATTGGCAGAGGTAAAATAGAAGCATCATCAAGTTGAGGAAGCTATTTAGGAAACCAAGAAGGAAATACGGGAAAAGTACCTTCACTTGTTTTAGGCTACAGGTACACTTTTGTTCTTCTAAATTTGTCTTATGTCCTTGTTTGATCATTTGGGGATGAATGATGGATAAATTGGTATCTTTTTAAACAATCCTTTCTGTTGTTATAGGTGAGTCTATCATAGGAAAAATTGGGTTAAGATTTTTACTGAATAGAGAGTTAGAAATATCAGGCTACGCTAGTCTTGGGTGAATTCCGAGAGAGGTATGGTCTAGGGAAATCCAGGAATGGATTCGATAAATGTAATAAAGTTTAGCATGTTTTTATGTTAGATAAGATTATAAGGAATCCATAGGATTTTTCTAAAGTAAATTTGGGTGAGTAGAGCCCTGATATCGAACTTGACCTAAAGGGGTTAGTTCAAAATGTCAAGGTTTGAGGGTGCATTGCAAAAAAGGAAAAACTGGGAGAAATCCTGAGTTTCTTCCTTACCTCACACGCTATAGGGGGTGGTAGACCACTATGATGACACCACTATAGTGGGAATTTTCCCTCTATAGCAGGAGTCAAAGTCGATCAATCTCACCATTACGCGTGTATTCCGCTATAGCGAGGTTGCTATAGAGGGATTGGGCTTCTAAAGAAGGATGTACGTGGATTTATACACAAATTACCCCAAAATAGTTCATTATTTTCTTTACTCATTTTGGGGGAAGCTTAGGTAATTTTAGGCGATTTTTACCTATTTTACACATTAATATAAGTTAATCAATCCCATTAACTTGTTTTTCGATTTGTGCACCTTAGAATCACTAGTTTATGGGTTTTGGAGAGGATTTAGCTTAACCTAGATTATTTTTCTAGTGCAATAAGGTAAATTAGGTGTAAAGCCTTTGGGTTTTGATTTAAAGTTGATAATTTCCTATTGTATCTCTATAATTCACTAATGTAATCATGAAATTTATAGGTTTAAGGTGAATTTATGGTAGAAAAACCCTAAGAGGAAAGAAATGATCTTGAAATTGACTTGGGGTTTGGGATTAGGTTATAATCCTCGATGTTGTATGTCATTTAGTTGATTATGTGTACATTACTATTTTTAGACCACAATAAAGCCGAGGTTGCAAGAAAAGGGAAGGCCCAAGTTTGTTAGAGCATTTCAGGGTTGGATTGAGGTAGGTGATGATTTAATGTAGTTGAAACCCAACATGTTTTATGTGTTCATGATAACTATTCTGTCGTATTTCTTGTTCCAATGCATGTTCAAGGACAGTGAATGACTTTTGATATACTAAGTGTTAATCACATGCAATGAACTTATATGAAGAGCTTGTTAGTTTTTACTAGTGTTGTTTCTATTATCATTGTGGTTGTGATTGTTGTGATATCTGTTATTATTGTGGGATGTAGCGACATTTGAACATCTTCACAAGATTAGTTGGTATAAGATTGGTAAACACTTGATGTCTGGGATTTGGTACATGGACAAGAGCTCATCCCTTGCATGTCATGACTAGGGGGTGACTATAAGACCCTTAGCATGTGTGTATAGGGTATTAGTATTTATGATGGTTCATTGAATGAATCAGGTATTATGTGAATACTTGTTTTATTGGTTCTTTGAGTGAATCGGGCTTATGTGCTTAATTTCTAAAGGCGGTTTCTTTGTGTAAACCAAGTTGCATGATATTTGCCAATGTTGTTGTTTTTATGGATCCTTGAGTGGTCTGGGTTAAACTGTAAGTTGTGGCATAACTCTATGTTGTCTATTTACTAGCATATTTGAGACATGGTTGGTTTAATTGCCTGATTCATGGTTGTTGACTTGGAGTCTTGTTGGTAGTCTTGGTCTTGACTTGACTTTTTGTCCATGTTGACTTGTATTGACTAAACTCCATAATGTTGGTAAACAAGGTTAAGTGTTATGAACTTGAGGTGAGGTTGCATGTTAGGTTTTCATGGTTGTCTTGCCTTACTAAGTTATGGTTGTGTTCATATTTATCATTTTGGATTGGCCGATGATTCTACCAGTACATCATTTTTTCTTGTGTGCTGAAATCATACGTGCTCTTCTTTTTTTTAAGTGCAAAGCATATTCTCGTGACAGTTTCAAGACTTTAGCTTTGATTCAGATAGAGTTCAAACTCAAGGGTGAGCTACATCTTCCGGACTTCCATGTGTTCTTGATTCAATTTCTGGTCCATTGTTTTGGACTTATACATTACTCTTGTTTTTGGTGTTGTACCTTTGTTGACAATTATTAGTGTTCTGGTATAATGACTTTTAGATTCTAGGTAATTTGTTTAGATTTCATATTTCTGCATTATTATTTTGGGTTTAGCTATTGAATTGTTGGTTTTCCCAATGGAAAAATAGATTAGATGCCTAACTTTTGGCTAAGTGTTGGATTGAATAATTTGAGTTAGTTGGTTCTCCCACCGGGGATTAGCATGGGTTCCACTCACAGCTGGTTTGGGTCGTGACAAAACCTAAATTTTTTGATGTGTTCATGATAAATGTTTCTTTGAATGCTTGTTACAATGCATGTTCAAGGAATATTAATGACTCTTTGATATCCTAAGTGTTAATCACATGCAATGAACTTATATTAAAAGCTTGTTGGTTTTACAAGTATGATTACTGTTACCATTCTAGTTGTGATTGTTGAGAAATCTGATGATAATTGTGGAATGTACCTATATTTGGACATCTTCACGGGAATGGTTGGTAAAATATTGGCAGGCGCTTAATGATTGGGATTTAGTACATGGACTAAAGCTCGTCCCCTATGATGTCGCCCAAACTACACCTCTAAAAAAGTATGAACTAGTCGTTGATCAAATATAGAACCCAACTATGTTAGGGTCGATCCCATAAGGAATAGGTCGAAATATCTATCAAGTGTTTATCTAAGCAATAAGTAAATAATCTCTAGTAAAAAGGGGAGTTTTGTTAATCATAATTCCAATAGTAGCAACTGTTGATTTTCTTGGATTTGTAATCAATATGAGAGAGTCACTAGGAATGTGTTCCCCAATAACTTCATAACTCTATAGGCTATTCATACTTAGAGACCTCTCGTGGTGATCGACATGTAGAATTGATAGGTTATGTTCATCTAAATGACTTTACGCCCCTATTAGATGACTATCCCCAATCACAAATTAATGTCTCATGGGTTTGGCATTACTAACCCCTATCATTGATCCCATATTAGTCTATCCCGTTTACCGGCTCAAGTCTAATTAAATGGAGGTTGATAGCTCTAAGTCTTGTTGTTTATTACCTTTTCCCATATTTTACTCATCCTTTCATACAGAGTAAAGATAAGTCGAGTTCTAATGTCTGCAGCCGTTAAAAAGATATCGAACCGAAGAGAACAACAATACAAGGCCTAACACCCTTTGAGAATCACTTTGTACTATGAACACTACTTTGTTAATCCATCATGGTTCCCACAACCGTAGTTGTGGTGTTTAGCTACTCATAGTTGTAAGCACACAAGAATAATTCAGATGAGAAAGCATATTTATGAACTTACAGGAATAAGGTGAAAACAACAAATCTCACTTATGAATTAAAACCCTCAAAATCAATGTTCGTACTTCAAATAAAAACAATATGTATAAAAAGTTTCAAAAGAATGTAACCTCAAACAATAACCCTAATAAGAGTATTTATAGACAAATATAAACATATCCTAAAGAAAATTGGATTTGCTGAGTCGACTCATCAGACGATGGAAGGTACGATCATAGTTAGATACCACAATTCGTTGGTACTTGTAGGTTCACACTTGACTTTTGCATTTTTCAGGTCTTGGCTTGTACGATGCTCAATACGAGCTGGTAGTTCCCTTTGTACGAGTGTACTTCCCTCTCATAGGATCTACCTCTGATTCTTTACATTGCAGAACAGTCCTTCCACGATCTTTATTACGAGACCGTGGCATCATGGTATGATGGTGAGATCCCTTTCGTCTGATTCTCCTCATACATAGTATCTGAAAACATGTTTTTTGAAACTTCTTCCATGATCACTTCTTATGATCATAGCATTTCCATACGATTGTGGGATGCTTTTGCCTGAATAACACCTGAATGCCATCTCTCTGCTTCATCCTACGATCACAGTAGTACGACTATGGTAAGATCCCACTGTCGTGGAATGTCTCATCAGATGCCTTAAGTTCGAAATCAGTACTTTACGTCTCCGGACCTATTTGACCTGTAAATACCACAAAACCAATTCATATCCACCTAATATTACCGTTGTACTTGTAAATATACGTAGGTTTAAGCATCTAAAGTGTCGTAAGTCCACGTTACATCAACACCTTCAACTTAGAACATATGCATGTCCTTTGGCAAACAAAACAAAATTTAATTAAAATTAAACTAAATGACGCTTAACCAAGAGAAAACCAAGAGTGCTAGGCTGTTATATTTTCAGAACTCAACTTAAGCATGCATGAATCAAAACACAAGCTCAACCCCCTCCAAATATCATTAAAACTCAAAATTTGTTGTGTGTACACAAACTCTTTACCATAACACAATGGGAGCAAGCAATGGCATTACATTATTAACAGACAACGTAGAATTCCATCAAATGAAACTACCCAAACTAACAACAACTATGAGGCAGCCCTACTCCCTCAAATCATAGAAGGGAACTAAAATCGAAGCATTCAAAAAGAACCCCGCATATTACCCAGGGCACTACAAAGAGTTCTAGAATTGAATCGGGTTTTCAGAAAGTACAAGTTGGGGTGGAAGACCAACCAATTGGGGAATTTTTAGGCTGAGTTGGTAAGAGAGTTTTATGCCAACTATGCGGCAATGATAAAAAACATGACTCCTTCTGGGAAGGAGAATAATATGAGGAAGCAGCCCAGACTTGACATGGTGTTAGTACGGGTGAAAGAGATCGGCATTTTTGTGAAGGCAATTTCTATAGCCTTGTTAGGGGATAAGTTTGAGCCACCTGCTGATAATTCGGAGTATGATTACCAGATGCCAGATTTGAAGTAGGTAAAATTGTTATGTCTTGATGATAAGATGATGCATTTCAAGTGGCTGGCCCATATTGTGGAAGCTACAGAAGAAACAAAATGGGTTAATGGCACAACCATATACAAAAACAAGCTCATATTTACTGCCAAGGCGTGGTGGTCCATTATCAGACACCTCATGTCACCTACTAGAAACAATAATACACTCAATGCTAACAAAGTAGGGATGGTATCAGCCTTTAAAACAGAGCTAGATATGAATATCTCATGGATCATTATGGAGGAGATTAGGGAGACAGTACTGTTGTCATGCCCCGAATCCAATCGAGACATGATTGGCATCCGTAGCCGATAAGGCCCGAGAGAACCAACCTTTGCCTATGTTCAATCATATGCATGCCATAAGAAACCCATAAGCACATAACAGCTATAGAGACCAACAATGAAAGTCATGAAACATGATATATTATGCGAAACTGGACCGTTGAGGCCATCGAGGAAAGTAAGACATATCCCTTTTACATTTGTACACCCACACTTGTCTACAAAATCCTCTAACAAAGCATTGACCAAAATGAACTAAAAGTCGGGACAAGTCCCCGCTTTATACAACATGTACAACACCAAAACATATATACACTCTAACTCGGAGAAGCCCCGAATTAGCTGGAGCTCACCAATGATCTGCAACGAATGGCAACCTACTGTGGAGGCCTACTAGTACCTGCGCCTGCAGCAAGTAAGGTAAATTCCCAAAGAGGGGTCAGTACGAAATAGGAATTCCAGTCGCCCTTGGCTTCATTGGACATTTTGGATCACTATTCACATTTTATGATTTGATCATGTAGGAGGATGTAGTAGTGTATTGAAGTGTTTGAAGTTTTAACAATGCTCAAAGAACTCCAAAGAACCAAAAGAAACCATCCAAGAAGCGTCGTAGAATTGCGTTACAAAATGGGTCCAAAAAGGCACAAGATTTGTGCCTTGCGCCACTAGCTGCAAAGCAGGATGTGGCGCAAGAAATGGGCCTTCTCTGAATTTTCTGAATGCAGGTGGCTTGTGCCACACCCCTGAAACAGGGTAGTGGCGCAAGTTTCAGCACCTTGCTGAATTTTTCGGCCACTTCTCCGATACTTGCCTATCGTCCAATACCTTATCAAAATACTTACTTAGTGATATTAATCATCAAGTAAAAATGATTCCAAGTCACCAAATGAGGTTAGAATGTGTACGGGGTATTACCCAATTGCTCCACGAAACCACAAAGCACCTCCTACAAAGGTCTAATCGCACATTTTAGGTCCGATATCAAATGTTTCACCAATGACACTATAAAACACATACTCTTGGCATTTCAACACCTAGGTAGATATAACCCCAAGCTATCAAGTGAGATTAGAAAAGTACGGGGATTCTTCCCCCCGTAGAAACATTCGTCCTCGAATGTTAACAACATTATCTTATATATAACAAATGCATCTTTACTTTAACATACCTATGCACATTCACATAATGCTCTTAAATACTTACTTGTTATTATTCCACCTCCGTACTGTGAACTTCTTGGTCCATTTGAAATAGATGGGGATACTTGAATTTCATCATTTCTTCCACTTTCCATGTGATCTCCTCTACGTGTTGGTTTCTCCAAAGGACTTTTACGGATGTGACATCTTTATTCCTCAACCTCTTTACTTGTCGATCCAAAATAGCAATGGGTACCTCATCATAAGTAAGATCCTTCATAACTTGAACATCCTCTACGGGAACAATACGCGAAGGATCTCCTATGCATTTTTGAAGCATTGAAACATGAAATACCGGATGGACTGATGAAAGGTCCTGGGGTAGTGCCAATTCATACGCAACTTGCCCAAATCTTCTAATGATTTCATATGGGCCTATGTATCGTGGACTCAATTTACCTTTCTTTTCGAACCACATTACCCTTTTCATCGGTGACACCTTTAAAAATACCCAATCACCTATGGCGAATTCAAGCCCTCTTCTTCTAACATCGGCATATGACTTGTGACGACTTTGAGCCTTTGTAACCGTTGTTGGATCACTTTAACTTTCTCCATGGCTTGGTGAACAATATCTGGCCCAAGTAAAGCAGTTTCACCTGCTTCGAACCATCCGATTGGTGATCTACATTTCTTTCCATACAAGGCTTCATAAGGTGCCATTTTAATACTGTAATGATAGCTATTGTTATACGCAAATTCAATAAGAGGCAAATGGTCATCCCAACTGCCTTGAAAATCTAACGTACAAGCTCGTAGCATATCTTCAAGTGTCTGAATAGTACGTTCTGCTTGTCCATCAGTCTGAGGAAGGAAAGCCGTACTCAAATTCACCCGTGTACCTAGACTCTGCTGAAAAGATCTCCAAAAGTGTGATGTGAACTGTGCTCCTCTGTCTGATATAATGGAAAGTGGAATACCATGCAATCGTACTATTTCTTTCACATACAACTTCGCATAATCCTCACTTGTATAGGTCGTCTTGACCGGTATAAAATGCTCTGATTTAGTAAGTCGGTCCACTATGACCCATATAGAATCAAACTTTTGCAATGTACGAGGCAAACCCGTAATGAAATCCATATTAACCATATCCCACTTTCAGACTGGAAGATTGATACATTGCATGTAACCTCTCAGTTTCTGATGTTCCACTTTCACTTGTTGACAATTCAGGCATTGCGCGACAAATTCTGCAATGTTCTTTTTCATGTTGCCCCACCAATACACTTCTTTCAATTCATGGTACATTTTAGTAGCACTCGGGTGAATGGAATAGCGCGAATGGTGCGCCTCTGTCATTATTCGTGTCCTCAGCTCATCTACGTCCGGTACACATAATCTCCCTTGACATTGCAGTACCCCTTCCAGTGTAACATCAAATGCCTTGGTCAAATTCTGCTACATATTTTCCTTTAGTTGCAATAAAATAGAATCCACAAATTGCTTCTCTTTCACTTCAGCTATCAAGGAGGATTCTGCTGCATTCTGCACAATAACTCTATCATATGAGGATTCAATAAGGCGAACTCCCAAGCTGGCTAGTTGATTCAAATCTTTGATTATCTCATGCTTTTCATTCAACTGACCACTAGTGCTTTCTACTGCCTTACGGATCAATGCATCAGCTACTACATTTACTTTGCCTGGGTGATAAAGAATATCAATGTCATAGTCTTTTCAAAGTTCTAACCACCTTCGTTGCCTCAAATTAGTTCCTTCTGCTTAAAAAGATATTGCAAGCTTTTGTGATCCGTATAGATGTCAACATGAACCCCATACAAATAATGACGCCATATCTTTAAAGCAAAAACTACCGCTGCCAATTCAAGATCATACGTGGAATAGTTTTTCTCATGTGGTCGCAACTGTCGTGAAGCATAGGCTATGACATTACCGTGTTGCATCAACACACATCCGAGGCCAACCCCGGAAGCATCACAATATACTACATAACCTTTGGTACCTTTAGGAAGCACTAAAACTGGTGTGGAGGTTAATTTATCCTTCAACCTTTGGAAGCTTTTCTCGCACGCATCATTCCACTGAAATTTCACTTCCTTATGTGTAATCTTTGTTAACGGTGCATCAATAGAAGAAAACCCTTCTATAAATCTTCGGTAATAACCTACCAAACCCAGAAAACTGCGAATCTCTGTGGGTGTTGTAGGTCTTGGACAATTTTTCACTGCTTCTATCTTCTGTGTATCAACCTGTATACCTTCATCTGACACAATGTGGCCCAAGAACGCAACTGATTTCAACCAAAACTCACACTTAGAGAATTTTGCATACAACTTACGCTCACGGAGAATTTGCAACACTTGCCGTAAATGATTAGCATGATCTTCTGGTGATCTTGAATAAACAAGGATATGATCTATAAATACTGTCACGAACACGTCTAAGAATGGCTTAAATACCCTATTCATCAAATCCATAAACATAGCCGGTGCATTTGTTAGTCCAAATGACATAAATAAAAATTCATAATGGCCATACCGTGTTCGAAAAGCTGTCTTGGGTACATCCTCCTCTCTAACTCTGACTTGATGGTATCCCGACCTCAAGTCAATTTTCGAAAAACATTTGGCACCCTGTAACTGATCAAACAAATCATCAATGCGAGGAAGGGGATATTTGTTCTTAATCGTTACCTTATTCAGTTGCCGATAGTCGATGTACATTCTCAAGGTGCCATCTTTCTTTTGCACAAATAATACCGGTGGACCCCACGGGGACATACTAGGCCTAATGAAACCTTTATCCAGCAAATCTTTCAATTGCTCCTTCAATTCACGTAATTCTGCTGGAGCCATTCTATATGGAGGGATAGAAATGGGCTGAGTGCCCGGAATCACATCAATGCCAAATTCTACTTCCCTTTCTGGGGGCAAGCCTGGAAGATCCTCTGGGAATACGTCCAGAAATTCATTGACCACTGGAACCTACTGCGGAGTTAGTGGTTCCGCTTTGGTATCTTTCACCCATACTAAATGACATATGTAACCCTTAGCAATCATTTTTCTGGATTTCAGATAGGAAATAAATCTCACTCGTGGTGCCCCTACATTACCCTGCCATTCAAGAAATTTTCTTGTGGAAAACAAAATTGCACCTTCTTGGCCCGGCAATCTACCATGGCATAACAAGAGGCCAACCAATCCATTCCCATAATTACATCAAAATCCACCATGTCCAATTCAATGAGATCGGCCAACGTATCATGACCACACACCGTTACCACACAGTTACAATATACTCTCTTTGCAATAATATATTCACCAATTGGTGTAGACACTTCAATTGACTTAATTAATAATTCCGGTGCCTTTACAAATTTCGCAGCAACCAATGGAGTAACATAGGAAAATGTAGAACCTGGTTCAATTAGTGCATATACATTATGTGAGAATATGGATAATGTACTTGTGACGACATCAGGGGAAGCCTCTGAATTCTGGCGGTCCATCAAAGCATAAGTGCGATTCTGGACCCCGCTAGTACTGGCTGCTCCTCCGGCACCTCTACCATGGCCAATAGGTTTCACCCCTCGGCCCAGTGAAGGAACCGATGTTGACGACGCAACAGCCGACCCAGCTGGTCGTGCTATACCACCCATGCTCCGCTGTGGACAATATCTTGCTATATGTCCCGGCATACCATACCAAAAGCAGACATTCATCCCTGACCGACATATGCCTGAATGAATACGCCTGCAGTGCTGACACAGCTGACGAGGGAAACCTGCTTCCTGTGATCCATGAACCCCACTACTCTGCCCAGCTGAACCACCTCTAAACCCTCGAGACTAAGAATAAGCACCCCCTGTGGAATAAAAGAACGACGGTCTGGGTGGTCTAGGAAACATGCGGGGCCTAGATCCTCCTTGGGAAATCATAGGTGGTTCCATAGGTCTAGCCCTTTTGGACTGTCCCCTATCAAATTCATGTACCCTTTGCTCTGTCTTTGATCTTCCATTTTCTGGGCGAAGGCTTGTATTCGAGCAATGTCCATGCCCCTATTTAAGGTCGTAATAGTGCAATCTCTTACCAAATATGACTCTAGTCTGTCCACGTATCTATGGACCCTGTCTGTCATCGTAGCCACAACATTTGGCGCATATCGAACCAAGGAATTAAATTGCAAGCTATATTCTCTGACACTCAAATTTCCTTGACGGAGATTTAGGAACTGATCCGCACGTGCCTCACGGATCTCATAGGGCAAGTAATGATCAAGGAAAGCCATTTTAAACTCTTCCCACATAGGTGGATTTGCACCAATGTCACGGTATTTCTTCCAATCCTCATACCATATTATTGCCTATCCTTTCAACCTGTACGCAGAAAGTTCCACTGTTTCTACCCCTGTCACATGCATAACTTCCAAGGCCCTCTGAATTTGATCCACGAAGTCCTGTGGATCTGCTTTTGGATCTGCCCCTGTGAAGATAGGAGGGTCCAATTTCAGGAAATCCTGTGTTCTGCGACTTGCTACTCTAGCCGCATCATCATCATGTGTCATTGGACCAGCTCATCCTTGACTCTGGGTTGCCACTAACTGTGTTAACATCTGAACTGCATTTTTCAGATCCTGGTCCGTAGTATTGACTGGTGGTTCTACAGGTACACTTCTCCTACTCGACTCTTCTGGTACAGAGGGAGTGGAGGAAGCTTGTAACACAAATTCAGGCTCAGTATCACCTTGATGAACTTGATCAGGTGGTGGTATACTGGTTCCTTCACCAGCAATTCTATCTATCAGCTTACTTTTACCTTTTCCTCTTCTAGTGTTCGGCATTTTGACTGTACCAAAGAAAAACAATTTCCAAGATCAGATACAATGCAACTTACAACATTGGCTCTATTGCACGATCTAGAATGAAGAAATGAAACAACATCCTAAATGTCCCGTAGCCTCCTACTTATAAATATGGTGCACAACACATCGATAAGTAAGACTCTACTCAGACACGGCTTTGTAGACATCCTTAGACCGACCTGCTCTGATACCACTTTTGTCACGCCCCGAATCCAATCGAGACATGATTGGCACCCGTAGCCGATAAGGCCCGAGAGAACCAACCTTTGCATATGTTCAATCATATGCATGCCATAAGAAACCCATAAGCACATAACAGCTATAGAGACCAACAATGAAAGTCATGAAACATGATATATTATGCGAAACTGGACCGTTGAGGCCACCGAGGAAAGTACGACATATCCCTTTTACATTTGTACACCCACACCTGTCTACAAAAGCCTCTAACAAAGCATTGACCAAAATGAACTAAAATTCGGGACAAGTCCCCGCTTTATAAAACATGTACAACACCAAAACATATATACACTCTGACTCGGAGAAGCCCCAAATTAGCTGGAGCTCACCAATGATCTGCAACGACTGGCAACCTACTGTGGAGGCCTACTAGTACCTGCGCCTGCAGCAAGTAAGGTAAATTCCCCAAGAGGGGTCAGTACGAAATAAGTACTGAGTATGCAAGGCTCAGATGAAACTGTACAACACATGAATATTTCAATGAACTCAAATACAAATGACTAATCAATGTGAGTAAGTCACCATGTTGCATTTTGGAATCCATGTGGATTGCTTTCATTACTTTCATTACTTTCAATGCTCACTTGTCATTACATGTGTCACAATGTACCCGGGCCCCGACTGATCAGTGGGTCTTTACATAACATATCATCATGTTGGGATCGAGTTGAGCTAGGCTTATGCCCCTAGACTTGCCACCCATACATCAATGCATAGGGATCGGGTCGAGCTAGGATTATGCCCCTAGACCTGCCACCTATAAATCCATACCTCGGGATCGAGTCTAGCTAGGCTTACGCACCTAGACTTGCCACCCGTACTTGATCATTGACCACATATGCATTACTTTGTTCATTACTTTGAGATTGATACTTTGATAGCCATAACATCACTTGAACTTTGGATCATAACATTATTGGAAGCTTTGGATCATTAATCAATGAGTGAGAACCATGTGAATAACTTGGTAACATAACATTATTAGAATCACAACACCATGGGAACCATTGGACAATAAACCATGAACAAGAGACATAAGTATAGTCACTATTGGAACATTGGAACATAACTTTATTTGAGCTTTCGGAACATTAACCATGAATATGAGACATGAGATTTACCAATGATCAATGAGTAAGAATTATATGACAATGATCATGGATAAGCGGATATGGGATACCTTAGTACATTTCGAAATAGGACTAGTGGAATGTCAATATGAATACTAGTTGTCGTGGAAAGATACGGACAGAGTAACCTTACATACCTTGGATTCGTAATTCGAATATATAATCCTAGAGGTGCATACAGTAGTCCCACTCCTTCTTTATGTCTCACTCTACAACACAAATACAACACGGAATTCACATTAACCACCAACTACTCTTCAAATGCATGTAACATCAATGAGTCACATATTTGCCCTTAAACATGTCATTTCCCCTTGACAAAACCATTGAGGAAATCATTATTCCAAAAATCCCCCAATATTCCATACATTGACCAATACATGAAAATCAATACATTTCACCACAACACTTCTCCTTTACACTTTCTTATCCCTATCACATCATAAATAATCCATCAACTTACCTTAATACAACTCATAACACATATCAGCCAAAATCCCACATTTTCCACTTATAGACAAGAACAAGTTTAATACCAAAAATAACACCATACATGTTCATATTTTGTCCATACTATGCTTTTTCATCAAAGGCACAAGTGCTAATTCAAGTTAAAATCGCCAAGATAGCACATCTTTCACCAAAAGCAAAAATACACTATTCACCACCTTGCCAACACAACTATCATAATATACATAATATCCTATGCATATAATATGTTAATCCATGAGAATAAAGACTTACCAAGTCTTGGAATATGTTGATCTTGTCCAAGGAGTCCAAAGGAATATTTTGCTTTAGGGTTTGGAGCTTAAAGAAATATTTGAGAAAATATCACAAAGGCATGAGAGCTTTTGGATAATAAAAATCTGATATTGGGGCCTTTATATAGACCCCAAGTCAAGCTTAGACATTCCTTGGCATTTAATGTGGTCAAAGTGGAAGAATGGGTCTTTTTTCCCTTTGGGCCAATTCTTTTAATTCCATTTTGGGCCTCACTTTGGGCCCAATAACACATATCCATGTAATCCATCACATTTCATGTATTATTCACCATATATATCATGTTTACATAATTCCATAATGTCACGACAATATTCTCTTAAAAGATTCTCATTCGTCATTTCGATCGCAAAAATAGGAATTCTAGTCGCCCTTGGCTTCATTGGACATTTTGGATCACTATTCACATTTCATGATTTGAACATGTAGGAGAATGTAGGAGTGTATTGAAGTGTTTGAAGTTTTAAAAATTCTCAAAGAACTCCAAAGAACCAAAAGAAACCATCCAAGAAGCGTCGTAGAATTGCGTTACAAAACGGGTCCGAAAAGGCACAAGATTTGTGCCTTGCACCACTAGCTGCAAAGCAGGCTGTGGCGCAAGAAATAGGCCTTCTATGGCTTTTGCCACACCCCTGAAACAGGGTAGTGGTGCAAGTTTCAGCACCTTGCTGAATTTTTTGGCCACTTCTCCGATACTTGCCTATCGTCCAATACCTTATCAAAACACTACAAAATACTTACTTAGTGATCTTAATCATAAAGTAAACGTGACTCCAAGTCAACAAATGAGGTTAGAATGTGTACGGGGTATTACCCAATTGCTTCACGAAACCACAAAGCACCTCCTACAAAGGTCTAATCGCACATTTTAGGTCCGATATCAAATGTTTCACCAATGACACTATAAAAGACATACTCTTGGCATTTCAACACCTAGGTAGATATAACCCCAAGGTATCAAGTTAGATTAGAAAAGTACGGGGTGTTATAACTGTTATATCATACTATGCTCTACTTCCAAAGCTTGGTGACTTTGTTATGTTCAAAGTCCAATGTGCTATCCATTCCTGCAGTTGATAGATTCATTCGGTCGACCAAGAATGTTGATATTACATTAATCAAGGAAAATTTAAACCAAGTGGCCCGAGTCTAAGGTTCTTTGGCTGATGTGCCTTCACAGGAAACTGAGGGAGCGATAGCTACTACAGAGATCCCGACTTTTGAAGTCGGTGCTACTTCATTTTCTACACCACAGCCTACAGTACCTTTTAGTATAGTTTAGTGAGTGCCGGTAGGTTATACACAGATCTCTACAGCCTTTATAGAGAAATAATAAAGAGCCAGACTATACTTGATGCTCAGATTAAATATTGGAGGTAGGGTTGAAGCCCTACATGAAGGACAAGGTTAGAGCAGCAGTATAGGGCATGCAGACCCGCCTTGATAGTTTTGAGTGTTGGATGATAGTTAAGATAGATAGCATAAAGGATTTGGATTTGAACACAGTCACCGCCGAGTTGGATAAGTTGAAGAATACGGTAAAGGAGCTTTCTGTGAGGCAGCCTTTGACACCACTCACAACATTTGTAGATTTTGGTGATGACATTATGGTACTAGATTTTTACACCCAGACCAGGAAAGGTGAGGGAGAGGGTAAGGAGATAGATGAGGCATTAGATGAGAAGAGGGATGACATATGGCCCCATAAGAAGAAAAAGAGGAAGGACAAGGAAGGGAAGAAGAATAAGAGGAAAGAGAAAGAGAGCGAGAGGACCTCTAAGGTGCCTAGTTTAGATATGAGTAAGGTGGATGTTACTCCTACTCCTACTGTTGTTGCTCAGGTTGTTGTTGAGAGTGGAAGAGGTACGGAGATTTCCCCATAATGACAACATTGAGTGCACCGGCCGCCATGCCACGACCACAATCGAAGAAACTGGAGATGGAGCACAGACAGGGGTCCCCTCAGTGACACTATAAATCTATGACGTGCATCTAGTGTGCCACAGGTATGTTCCAACCATAGTTTTACATTTTCTATGCTTTTCTGCAATTTGGACATTGCATGATTTTTAAGTTGGGGGTGGGGTGTACCACATTAGAGGGCTTTTATTAATGAATTTCTTTTCCCTAAGATGTGCTATCTAGTTAGATTCGACATGTGTAGGAGTTTAATTTTTGTTTTTGTGTTATTTCTATGTTAGTTGGGTAATCAAGAGAAAAATAGGAGAACTTGGAGCAGTCTGAATAAATAAGAGCATGCAACTGACTGATTTTGACTTGATTTGTGTTTAAATGATACCCCTCCAAAAATGTTTTTGTGATGTTTTTTCTACTGTGTTTGTGCTTACCCTAAATTATGACTAATGTGGATCTCGTCAAGGAATTAGGATTACAAATGTGATAACCGTAGCCTAACTTGCATGAACCGAATAGGTAGTAATTGAGCATATAGACCTTAGCCAAGTGTGTTGTGAGGCTTATCTAGTCAGAGTATGTGTGAGATCTACAACTTACCTAATTAGTCTCGCCAAAGTTCTAGGGTAGTCAGTTAGGAAAGGATAATAGGCCGTTCTTAAATAAGTCCACTATGAGACTAAAAAGCCTACCAAATGAAAATAAAATCCCTTGATCCTGAAATTTTAGCCTGAATAAACCTTTTCCTTGAACTAGCCTATTCACCTTCCTAATTCGTTTACAATGAACCTACTTTGGCCCTGGTGCCTCCTTGGACACTGTGCACCTCAACTGAGGCAAATCGCCTAAGTTGAGGGTGGCTATTATAGGAATGCGTGAAAGAAATTAGGTGCACAGAAGAAGTTGGTAGATGAAAAAGGGGATTCGCATGCAGTATTATGTGGAAAAAGGGAGAAGAAAAAAAATAAGAGACAAAAATGATGAATTAAAAAAAAATTGAAAAGAAAAAAAATGGAGAAGAATAGGGAAACCCCATTAATGTAGTAGTCTCTAGACTTTGGAATAGCACATCTCCCCAGGTCTGCCCCCCTTTGGGGCTAATTTGTAGCAGCAGCTCCTTCGAAGGATTTTGGGTTGGCACTATTAGAGCTATCTACAGAAGTTTATTCCTCAAATGAACTCATATCAACATCACCTTCTATAGATACCGGCTCACCCCCATTAGGATTTGAGGTCTTACCTCCCTCATAAGACTAGGAAAGTTCAATGGGGGTGGCCGAGGGCATTATTACTGTGGATGGAGTTGCCTTGGCCTTGACTTGGCTCTAGCGATCCGAGGTGAGTGTTTATTAGCAGAATCACTTTTAGAGTATTTGACCTTTGAACCACTAGACTCCTCTGATTCACTCTCTAAAACCAGAGGTGTGTCTTTTAGTACCTTTTGCTTAGCTATGTCCATGCGGAGGGCCTCTTCCAACCTCTTCTTATTCAACTTTGGTGCCATAGTACCTGTAGTACAAATGATTAGTCTCAATTTAAAATAGAAACATAGGTGCAGTAAATCATATGGACGATCCTTGTACGATCTTGTTAAGGTACTATGATCATCCTTTTGATCGTAGGAAGCATTTACTAAATTGTCATGAGGGTTGTCACATCAAATGACTACAACCCATGATCATACCCAGATATGACGATCGTGGGATGTGCTTGTCAGAAGAACTCCCGCAATCATAAAAATTGGCACCCATCTCGATCCAACCTATGATAGTACATAGGAACAACGATCGTAGGTTGTGTTGTGGAGTTTGCACTGACACTTAGCCAATTTAAACACAAGGTATTGACCCTAACTGAACATAAAGGGTACTCAGACTTCCCCATTATTTACCAATTCTCAAAAAAAATTCACAGTGCATATAAGTCGATTAGATTAAGTGCTCAAATCCCTCAGAACTCATTTTATCAATAACCTTAGTACTTTTTAAGGTGTGTATGACTTCTATCCACTTTTAATTAACACACAGTCAACAAGTTTAATGTATTAGAATAAAAACTTACTTCAAAGTGAGTGCAATTTGTTTCTTTTAGTACTGATAAGTTCAAGAACTGACGGAGTACATAATTGTGGAGAAGTTGAATATTCAAAAATTAAAGGTAAGATCGAATTCCTTCTCTTTTTTTCTTTGTTTGATCATATTTTTAATGTCAAATTGATGTTTGATTAATAGTATGGGTGTATCAAGTCGTAGGGTATAAGGGATAGAAATTATAAATTGAGTCGGGTCGGGTCGGATAGAATTTAAAAGTTAATGAGTGACCCAACAGACGACTCATACGTACGATTGTGGAATCATACCATGATCATGGTATGTCTTTGTACCAGAAGAATGAAGAAAACTTACTTTAGAACCTACAAAGCTTAAGGAAAAACATGTATCTAACAATGATCGTTCCTTAAAATCGTAGGTTTCATCAACTGGAAGTTTTTTCGCAAGGGTTCAATCAGACGATGGATTCCACAACCGTGCTATCTTGGTAAGATCATGGATGCTCAATCGTAGGACCAACTCCAGAAAATCATTTCCTTGGACTTCATGCAGATGATAGAATCCATGATCGTGGGAACTTCCCATGATCATACATTGCTTTCATGGGTTCTATATTTGTTCCAGTTCCTTGGTTTCTTTTCTATATTATCACTGCACATGTAGCAAAAGTTACATTACAAATAAAATATACAAAATCCTTGGGTTGCCTCCCATGAAACACCTGATTTAACGTCGCAACATGATGTGGTTAGTTTTGCTACTTAGACTTCGCCAAACAAACCCATGGGTTGCCTCTTATGAAGTGCCTGATTTAACGTTGTAGCATGACTCGAGTGTTCCAAATTACTCAAGCAACTTCTAGATCCACTTCATATACCACCTTGACCTCTTTAACATCACTGAGATAGTGTTTCACCCTTTTGACATTCACTTTAAACTTCTTACCCTCACTATTTTCAAACTCAATTGCACCATAGGGAAACGCTTTCACCACACTATACGGTCCCCTCTATTTTGACCTCAGCTTACCAGGAAATAGTCTCAGCCTTGAATCAAATAGCAGTACTATGTCTCTAGACGTGAATTCTCTTTTCTCAATCCTACGGTCATGGAACAACTTCATCTTCGCTTTGTATAAGGCTTAACTTTCATAATCCCAGAGCTGGATTTTGTCCATCTCATTCAACTGTTCTAGTCGCAACTTCGCCGCATCACTCAATTGCAAATTTAACCACTTTAGTTCCCACCATGCCTTATGCTCAAGTTCAACAGGCAAGTGGAATACTTTTTCATACACAAGATGAGATGGGGAAGAACCTATAGGGGTCTTGAGTGCTGTCTGGTAGGTCCATAATGCATCATTCAACTTTCTAGGCCAGTTCGTTCGATTGGCATTCACCGTCTTTGCCAAAATGGACTTGATCTCACGATTTGAGCCCTTAACTTACCCGCTTTTCTGAGGATGGTATAGTGCTGCCACCCTATGTTTCACACCATATTTCTCAAGCAAGGCTTTGAATAGACAATTGCAAAAGTGTGATCCCCCATCACTAATGAATGCCCTTGGTGTACCAAATCAAGAGAATATATTCTTCATAAAAAATTTTGTGAAACTCTTCCCTTCATTGTTTGAAAGAAGAACTGTCCACCCATTTCAAAATATATTCAATCAAAACTAGAATGTACTTAATACCACGTGAGCTCACAAAGGGGCCTATGAAATCAATGCTCCATACATCAAATAGCTCAAGCTCTAGTATCGTGGTCATTGGAAGCTCTTGCCTTCGCGAAATGTTTCCTTGTCTTTGGCATTGGTCACATGCCTATGCATAATAATGTGCATCTTTGTAAATGGTGGGCTAGTAGTACCCATATTGAAAGATCTTATGTGTAGTTTGTGCAACACTATGATGACCCCCAACTGGTGACAAGTTACATGCCTCTAAAACACTCATCATCTATACCACAAGAACACATCTCCGAATCATTTTGTCTACACAAATCTTGAACAAGTATGGCTTATCTCAGAAGACTTCCTCACATCATGCATAAAATTCTTTCACTACTGAAATCATAGTTCATCAGGCACCACATCACTTACCAAATAATTGGCAAAATCTGGGAACCATGGAATCAAGTCTTGTGATGCGGCCAATATATGCTCGTCTGGAAAAGTATCATCCATTTTTAGCTAATCCTTAAGTTTCAACATTGCCTCATCTTTGAGGCATGATAAGTACTGATTTTCAGTCCCCTTTCGATCCTTGACCTCAAAGTCAAATTCATGCAAAAAGTACCCAACGAATCAACCTTGATTTCTAATCCTTCTTTGCCATAAGGTACCTAAGAGTTATGTGGTCTGTATGCATAATCACTTTTGTGTCAAGCAAATAAGATCAAAATTTCACAAATGCAAACACCACAACAAACAACTCTTGTTCAATCACAGTATAATTTTTCTGAGCAGGATTAAGTTCTTTGCTAGCATAACAAATAGGATGTAAAATTTTCTCTCATCTTTGGAATAAGACTTCTCCTAGCTCCACACCTCTAGTATTACACATAACCTCAAATGGCATGGACCAATCAGGTGACACAATGATAGGGACTCAAATCAACTTCTCTTTTAGACACTCAAACGCCTTCAAACATGCATCATTAAACGCAAACTTCACCTCCTTCTCCAAAAACATTCACAAGGGTGTGCAATTTCAAAGAAATCCTTCATGAATCTACGATAAAACCCCATATGTCCCAAAAAGCTCTGAATACCTTTCACAGAAATTGGTGGAGGCAATTTTTCAATCACCTCAATTCTTCCCTTGTCAACCTAAATCCATTTTTTTTGAAATCTTGTAAACAAGCACTATTCTTTTTTTGAACATGAAGTGGAACTTCTCCCAGTGTAGCAGTAAGTTGCAATCCTCACATCTCCTCAGGACACTAGTAAGATGAGCCAAATAATCTACAAATGAGTCACGAACAATCCAGAAGTCATTTATAAATACCTTAATGGTGTCTTCCACCATGTCAGAAAACATGGACATCATGCAATGCTGAAAAGTTGCTAGCATATTACAAAGACCAAAAGGCATTCTCTTGAACACAAAAGCCCTATATGGATAAGTGAAAGTGGTCTTCTCTTGTTCCACGAAAGAAATTGGAATTTGATTTTAACCCAAGTATCCATCAATAAAATAATACCATCCTTTGTAAGTAACATAGTCTAACATCTGATCCATGAAAGGCATTGGGAAGTGATCCTTCTCAGTGTATGCATTTAGCTTCATATAGTCCATGTATACACACCACCCACTGACCGACCTCACAGGAATAAGATCATTCTTCTCATTTGGAAACACTATGATTCCACCCTTTTTAGGCACACATTAGACTGGGCTCACCCATTTGTTATTAGCAATAGGGTAAACCACCCCCATATCCAACCACTTGATAATTTCATTCTTCGTTACCTCTTGCATAGGCAGATTCAGTCTTTATTGATGCTCAATACTAGGCACATAATCTGACTCAAGTTGGATTTATACATGCAAATACTAGGCAGAATCCCAATGATATCAGCAATGGACTATCCAATAGCCATCTTGAACTTGTGTAACACAGACACTAAAGCCTCGACTTACCAATCTACTAATTCAGCTACAATGATAATCAACAAAGTATTATTGGCTCCCAAAAATGCATAGTAAAGATGGGATAGAAGAGCCTTGAGCTCCAAGAATGGAGGCTCCTCAATAGAAGGCTTAGCCGGTGGGGTCACTCTATTCTTCAAATCAAGATCTAGCTTCTTTAGTGCAAAATTGTATGAACCCCTACCAGCAAGTGCACTCACCATCTCATCATAGCCATCAATTTCATCACCCTCAAAATTCATAATAACTGCTACAAGTGTTTCAACTCCAAGCCTATCCTCAATAGGAGCTACCAATGCATCCTTATTGACTATATTCATCACATATCACATACATGTCCCTTGGCTGCTTCATGGATTGTCATACATTAAAGGTCATATCCTCATAATTTAGCCAAAACTTCATCTGGCCAGTCTCCATATCAATCAACGCACATCTATTCGTAATGAATGGCCTCCCCAAGATAATAAGAACCTCAAAATAAACCTCACAGTCAAGGATGACAAAATCAGATGGAAAAATGAAAGATACAACCCTCACCAAAACAACACATAAGATTCCCATGGGCTTCTTTACAGGGCAGACCGCCATAAGAGTCTCATCAAAGTCAGTTCGACGGCCCTAACCCAAATGTATATAAACTGCTAGCGGTATCACATTAATCATAGAACCCAAGTCACATAAGCTTTAGCAAAATTTAAAGACCCAATGGTAAATGGAATCTTGAAAGCTCCAGGATCTTCCTTTTTCTCAACTAGAGATCAGGAAGGGATTGTACTACAATGGGGTACATTATCAATAGGGTCAAAACTCAAAGTCCTCTTCTTAGTATTGAATTCCTTCATAAAATACATGTAACCCAACATTTGTTCAAGAGCCTCAACTATAAGGATGTCCACCGACACTTCTTTCAACAAGGAGATGAACTTGTGATATTTTCCCTTTTCATCCTTCTCCTTCAATCCTTGTGGAAAAAGAGGAGGAGGTTGTACAATGGGAGATAATACTTATGGGACCTCCTTTTCCTTCCCTTTCTTTGCCTTAGCCCTTTTTCCAGCAACTATAGCCTTTTTAGATGAATTCTCCTCTATAGCTAAATTTTTGGATTTGATATTTTCTCATCATCGACAATCACCAGCCCGACCTTATCTTCTACAACCACAGACATAGTTTGATCAATGGTGATCTTCCTTTTCTTAGTAGTAATAGCTAAGCAATGACCATCATTTTTAGGATTTTAGATGGTGTTGCTCGAAAGCATACCTTGATGATGCTGAATTGATGAGGTGGACATCTGACCAAACAGTTGCTCAAGATACTTAATGGTTGTAGCATGTGATTCAACCTTTTGACTGAGTTCCAAAATATCTACTCTAAGCTCTGCATTGCAGTCTTCTATCTTCTCTACCCTCTTAAAACTTTTGTAACCATGTCTTTCATCCTCGAATGGCTATAATCAACATCTTGGTTCCCTAATGGAACATAGAGGCCACTTCTATACTTGTAGTCATCTTTTCTCCTCCAATAACCATCTCTTCCTCGATTTCTAGCCTTATACCCATACCTGTTGTAGTTGTTATCGTTGTAGGGTTTCGACCTTGATTTACTTGCCTAGAGTTCTAACTATCTTTATTAGACCCTTGACCCATGGCTTGGAAATCCGCCACTTGATTGTCTAGATACTTATCCTGCTCTTCAGAATCAGAATCATCATGCCTAGGTGCCTTACCTTGTGAACCGACAACATTCACCTTTTTTGCTTCTACTGCTACAAACTGCTTAGTAAATAAGCTAAGCTCGATCCTCAACTTAGTAACCTCTTGAGTAACAGAGTCATCTAGAGTTATCTACTTTATTGATGCCCTAATCATGTAAGTGCCTACGGGCACATCTTTATCATGAGTATGCCAGCCTCAGTTGGTTTTAATGATCCGATCTAGTATCTCCAAGACGGATCCCAATGTAATCTCAAGAATGCTCCACCTATGACAGTGTCTACTATAGCCTTATTATTTGTATTCAAACCTCTATAGAAGATCTAAGGAAAAGTACAGCCTAATATTTTATGATTTGGGTCATTCTATAGCTTCTTCTTGAACCTCAACCAGGTCTCATATAACACTTCTAAATGTAACTACCCGAAGCTATAAATTTCATCTTTCAACTACAACATTAAAAAGGGTGGGAAAAATCTCTCCAAGAATTGAGTCCTCAACTTATTCTAAGTAGTGATCGATCCATGTTGCAACTCTATCAGCCATAATATAGACTCTCCCATCAGTGAGAAGGGAAACAACCATAATCTAATGACCTCTTTGCTCACTCTGGGTAGATTGTAAGAATTGAAAATTCCTACAAAGTTCATCACATAAAGGTTTGCATAAGCAATAGAAAGGCCTGTGAACACCTCCTTTATGTCCAGGAACTATATCATAGCACTGGTGATGTCAAACTTAGTTTCGATAGGCAATGCTAGTGGAATAATAACACATTTTTTAATCAAGTCGAGAAAATTAAGGTATTTTTCTGCATCATCAAACTGAGGAAGATACTACTATAGAGGATATTTCCCCTTATTTCTTCTTTGTGTATCTTATTTCTCAAGTGCGGCTAGATGGTCTACTTCGCCCTTTCTTCCCTTGCTGCCTACCTGGCAGATTTTTGCCTAGCATTCTCCTCAGCCATCAATTGAGCAGTGGTTTTCTCCAAGTTTCCTAAAGCCGTAGGTTCTGCAACCCTTGGTTCAGAACTCCCTTTGGTTAAACTCCTTCATTAACCATTCAATTCTAGCTCTCAGAGTTTTTTTAATTTCTGGATCAAGAGGAATCAGGGGATTGCTTTGACACTGATTGCTACACTGATTTCTACACATGCACCGGTTTCACCCTAAAAACAACAAAAAAAGTAAAATCAGGAAGCAAGAGCCAACAACCTTACAAACACAATTAATCAACTCCGTAATCGTATTCTCTTGAAACATCACAAAAATTTGATATGGCCCAAATTACACCTCTAAACAAAGTATAAAGCGATCGTTTATCATATATAGAACCCAACTAGGTTGGGTTCGGTCTCACGAGGAATAGGTTGAAATATCTATCAAGTGTTTATATAAACAATTGGTAAATAATCTCTAGTAAAAAAAGGGATTTTGTAAATTAGAATTCCAATAGTAGGAACTATTTATTTCATTGGATCTGTAATCTATATAGGAAAGGAACTAGGATTAGGTTCCCCAATAACTTCATAACTTAGTAGGTTCTTCATACTTATTGACCTATCGTGGTGCTCAGCATGTAGAATTGATAGTTTATGTTCTTCTAAATGACTTTACACCCTTATTAGATGATTATCCCTAATCAAAAATTACTGTCTCAGGGGTTTTGCATTAATAACCCCTATCATGATCCCATATTAGTCTATCCTATTTACCGACTCAAGTCTAATTAAATAGAGGTTGATAACTTCATGTCTCGTTGTTTATTCCCTTTTCTTATCTCTTACTCATCTTTTTATCCTGAGTAAACATAAGGCAAGTTCTAACATCTGCAGCCATTAAAAAGCAATCAAACTGAAGAGAACAACAATACACGCCCAAAAACACTTTGAGAATCACTTTGTTCTATGAACACTACTTTGTTAATCCATCATGATTCCCACAACCCTAGTTGTGGTGTTTATCTAGTCATAGTTGCAAGCACATAAGAATAATTCTTATAAGAAAGCACAATTATGAACTTACAAGAATAAGATAAAAACCACAAATATCACTTATGAATTAAAACCCTCAAAATTGATATTCGTACTTCAAAGAACAACAATATGTCTCAA
Source organism: Capsicum rhomboideum (assembly GCA_031232105.1). Lineage (NCBI taxonomy): Eukaryota > Viridiplantae > Streptophyta > Magnoliopsida > Solanales > Solanaceae > Capsicum > Capsicum rhomboideum. The sequence goes on from CP124712.1 coordinate 16,839,009, forward strand.
AAGAATCAAAAGAATGTAACCACAAAGACAAATATAAAACCTATCCTAAACACAATTGGATTTGCTAAGTCGGCACATTGGACGATGGAAGGTACGATTATGGTTAGATACCACAATCATCCTTGGTGCTCATAGGTTGACACTTGACTTTTGCATCTTTTAGGTCTTTGCTTGCACGATGCTCAGTATGAGCTCGTCGTTCCCTTGTACGATGGAACTTCCCTCCCATAGGATCTACCTATAATTCTTCACATTGCCGAATAGTCCTTCCACGATCTTTAATACGAGCCCGTGGTGTCATGGTACAATTGTGAGATTTCTTTTGATTTATTCTCCTCATACTTAGTCTCTTAAAGCATGTTTTTTGAAATTTCTTCCCATGATTAATTCTTACGATCATAGCATCTCCATATGATTGTTGGATATTTTCATCTAAATAACACCCGAATTCAATCTTTCTACTTTATCTTACGATCACAGTAATATGACTATGGTCAGATTCTATGGTTTTGAAATGTCTCATCTGATGCCTTAAGTCCAAAAATCAGCACTTTACTTCTCTAGACATGTTTGACCTACAAATACCACAAAACCACAGCATATCCACAAAAAAGTACCTTTGTACATGAAAATTTTTATAGTTTTGAGCGTCAAAAGTTCCTTAAGTCCACAACACATCACCCTGAAGGTCATGGCTAGTAAGAGACCATAAGACCCTTAGCATGTATGTATAATGGATAGTTGAGTGTGATGGTTCCTTGAGTGAATTGGTTTACGTGTTGACTTGTTACATTTGGTTCCTTGAGTAAACCAGGTTTATGGCTTGACTTGCAACATTTGGTTTCTTGAGTGAATCAGGTTTATATATTGACTTGTTATATATAGTTTCCTGAGTGAATCAGGTTTATGTATTGACTTGATGCAATTAATTTTTTGAATGAACCAGGATTTATGATTATTGATATGGTAGTTGTTGGAATGGATCCTTGAGTGGTCTGGGTTAAATTTCAATGATTGGTATACTCTTCCAATGTCTGTCTAATTATGTATTTGAGACATGGTTAGTATTTTGTTGTTGATTCATGGTTTGTTAACTTGGATTCTTGTTGGTACTGATGGTCTTGACTTGAGTTGTTGTCCATCTTGACTTGTACCTGACTAAATTCAATGGTGTTATTGAACAAGGTTAAGTTTCATAAAATTAAGGTAAAGGTACATGGTAGGTGTTCATGGTTGTACTTATGTTACTAAGTTATAGTTGCTTGTTCGCATCTCTTATTTTGGGTTGATCGATGACCCTACTAGTACATCATTGTTTCTTATGTACTAATACTACATATCCTTTTTTTTGTTGAGTGCAGAGCATCTTTCAGTGAATGTTTCAAGACCTGAGCTGTGAAACGAATCTCATTTGAACTCAAGGGTGAGCTACATCTTTTGGGTTGCCATGAGTTCTTCTCTTTGTTCCTATCCAGTTGTTTTGGACTTGGATGTTTCCTTTGTTTTTGGGTTGAACCCGTTCATTGACATTTGTAGTGCTTTGGTACAATGACTTTTAGATTCTAGGGATGTTTAAGCATTTGTTTAGTTTCGCATATAGTATTTCTATTTGAATGTTGAGATTTGGGTTTATTTAATGAAAAATAGTTAGTTGCCTTATTTTGGCTAAGTGTTGGGTTTAATGGTTTTGTGGTTGGATTGTTATCCCACCGAAGGGTTAGTGTGGGTGCCATTCATTATTGGTTTCTAAGTTTATTGATCTAGTTGTACCAAAATGGGTCCCGTAGAGACTCAAAGAATGGTACAGAGAAGTCTGTGCTTTCTTTGAGAGGCTATAGGACTATAGGAAACTAGCATTTCTTTCTTCTTTCATTCTATAACTTTATTCTAACTGGCATTTGGAGATCTAAATTCGTATCTAACCCTCTTTATTCTTTTGTCTGCAGATGGTGACCACTAGAGCAAATAGAGCCAGAGCCGCAGACCCCGCACCAGTAGCTTCATCTACAAAATTTGTAGGTTGGGGATGATGAAGGGGACTAAGAAGAGCCATACCCACCAGGGGTGGAGCTTAGGTAGCACCTGATCAGGTCCGTCAAAGGTCAGTGACACCTCCGCCACCCCAGTATCATTATAAGAAGGTTGAGGTTATGAATAAGGATATTGTAGAATAGGAGGATATGGCGCCAGTTTGGGTTGCATATCTACCCCCGATGTCATATGAGATGATTCAACAGGTACTTTTTTTTTGAGATGTTTAGTTGATATTGGGTCTATCCCTGCTATGCCTGCTTATCAGTTTCCAAATTTTTAGTCGATTGCCACAACTGCTCCTAGAATGGGTGAGACCTTAAGGACTGATATTTTCCCTCACCTAGTGTTAGTTCCTATCATGACTGGGACTAAACTTGATATACTGACTAAGTTCCTCAAAATGAAACCTCCAACTTTTATTAGCTTTGAGGCGAAGGATGCATTTGAGTTAATTTTTTATTTTTACAAAAAAAATTCAAAAAAAAGAGTATTATGGAGCAACATAGTGTTGAGTTTGTTATCTTAAAGCTTTAAGGTGATGTAAAATTATGGTGGAGGGCATATGTGGAGTGTTACTCACCAGCTTTACCTCCATTGACATGGGCTTGGTTTTATACCTTATTTTTGGAAAAGTATGTAACCCCGTACTCTTTGAGAATGCAAGAAGGATGAGTTTCTGGACTTTGAACAGGGAAATATATTTGTTGCGGCCTATGAGTCCATGTTTTATGCTTTGTCTCGATATGCTACTCAAATACTTGGTATAAAGGATGAGAGGATTTGGTTGTTTATGAAGGGCCTAAACACTAACTTGCTGGTTTTGTATGTTCTTATGACCTCTGGTAGAAAGACCTTTAATAAGGTTGTTGATTATGTTAAAAAGGTACAAGGGGTCAAGCAAGTTGGTTAGGCAAAAATTTTAGCAAAGAAGTCCTGGAATATGGGAAACTTATGTTGTTCTTTTTCTAGGGTCATATCTATCATGCCTATACGACTCGCCCTATTCAGTTAGCTATGCTAGCTTCTTCATGGGTTCATTCAGGGGCCACTCAGAAGCCCTCAGTTGCTAGAACCTAAGGGGCTTCTTACTCTTCTACCAACATGCCTTCTCTAGATTGATGTTGCTATATTTATGGTATTGTGGGGAACTTCAAGAGAGAGTGTCCCCAGATATAGGCTGGGTTACAGGACTAGCAGCAGGCTAGAGATATGATTTTAGCTGGTAGAGGTGGTTGAGTTCATGGTAATGGTAAGGGTTGTCCACATAAGGGCGGGGTAATCATCAGGGAGTCCATGGTGGAAACCAAGGGGCTAGTAATGCAAGGGAGAGGTGGAGTGCATCCTTCTTAGGAGGTTGCCCAGATTAATGATAGAGCTCACTGTTATGCCTTCCCTAGTAAGACTGAAGTTGAGTCTTTTGATGTCATCATTATAAGGTACTATTCTCATGTGTGACCGGATCACTACTATTTTGTTTGCTCCGTATTCCACTTATTCTTATGTATTAGTCATAGTTGCCTTGGGATGGAAATTGATTTGTGATATACTTGACTCTTCTGTTTATTTGCCTACTCTGATTGGAGACTCTGTGGTAGTGAACCATGTGTATCGTACTTGCTTTGTATTTTTCATAGGTTTCCAGACATAGGTAGATTTCATAATCTTAGGTATGCTTGATTTTGACATTATACTATATATGACTTGGTTATCTCCGTACCATGCTTTTTCTAAATTAAATGCTAACATTATGAGTTTAGAGATGTCTGGGATGGATTTGTGAGAGTGGGAAGGTGTATATAAGCCGAAAAATGTTATATTTATATCATTTATTTGGGCTAAGAAGTTAGTTGGGAGAGGGAGTTCATCTCTAGAACATCTCTAGGATGCTAATGTAGAGTCCCCTTCTGTTAAGTCAGTTCCTATGGTGTAAAAATTTCAGGAGGTGTTTCCCACAGATTTTCCTGGTATGCCTCAAAACAAAGATATTGACTTTTGTATTGATTTGGAGTCGGGAAATCACCCTATTTCTATTCCTTCCTATGGAATTGCTCTGGATGAATTGAGGGAACTCAAGTCTCAGTTGCAGGAGTCACTTGATAAGGGATTCATTCGTCCTAGTGCTTCTCCTTGGGGTGCTCTACTGTCATTCGTTAAGAAAAATGTTGGTAGTTTCAGAATGTATATTAACTACAGACAGTTGAATAAGGTTACCATCAGGAATAAGTATCCCTTTCTGTAACACCCTGTACCTTCCCGACCCTACTTTACTACTTTGAACAATGTTTACTTAGGTGTCGAGAGCCATAAGTATGAATTTTGTAGTGTCATTGAGGAAACATTTGATATTGGGTCTAGTACATCTGATTATCCCTTTGTCAGAGGTGTTCGTGACTTCGTGGAGAATTTGTGGGGTGAAAAATGAGGCTTGGAGGACTTCCAAGCAATGGATATTAAGGTTAGAAGGTAAGCAAAAGACTTGAACTTGAAGGATCTAACCAAATCCGAAAAGAAAAGTCGAAGAAAGGAAAAACAAATCACATTTTGGGTGTGGGGTGCGCCCAGGGGCGTGCTGGGCCGCTTCTGGCCAAAATTTTTTTTAGCTCAGGAAGCCCTAGGGCGCGCCAGGCAGCGTACCAGGCCGTGCTGGGCTTTTTTTTTTGTGCCACAGGCAGCAAAGGGGCGCGCTAAGCGGCGTACCGGGGTGGTTTTCGCCAAAATATTTCTTCTACTATTATGATATAAATAAGACTTTTAAGTCATGGTATCATTACTCCATCATAGTAGGAATATTCTTAAGCAGGTTTAGCATCCGATTTGGGGTTAAATCTTCTTCACAAGTGTTTTAACAAATTATGTTCAAATAAGCCATGGGCGTCTAGAATTTCTAATTTTGCGATTGAGGCTACGAACGGAAATCTCGTAAGTGAATATTATAGAGACATTTATAGAATTATTTGAACATGAGATAGATGGTGGATTATACATTAAATTTGGCGGGTTAAGATGACATGGGTTATTGGGCTCAATTTAAAGCCCAAAGGGAGACCAAAATGCAAGGCCCAATGGGGCAAATGACCCATTCTTCCAGTTTGACCAAGCCAATATTGGATTTAATGCAAGTAAATGGCTAAGGATGACTTGATCACTATATAAAGGCCCCAAAATCATATTTTTAATTCATTGGAACTCTCATGCCTCTTTAGATATTTTTCTTAAATATTTCTCTCAAACCTTAAGAACCCTAAGGCACTTCTTTGGCTAAGATCACTCATTTGCAAGTTTGGGTAAGTGATTATTCTTATGGATTAATATATTATATTCATGGGAGAGTATGTAGATCATGGTGGTTATGTCTAAAAGTGTAAATAATACAGTTTTGCTTTTTGCCAAAAGATGTGTTATCCATGGGATTTAAACTTGAAAGATGACTTATGGTTTTGATGAAAGTGCATGATATGGATGAAATATCCAAATGTATAGTGTGATTATGTTTATAAACTTGCTATTTTTCTATAAATGTAAATTATGGGATTTTGGCTGATATGTTGTTATGAGGTATATTAAGGTGACTTGATGGATTAATTGTGATATGGTGTTCATGAGAAAGTGTAAAGGAGAAACTTTGTTATGAAATGTTATTGGTATGTGATGTTGTGGTCAATGTGTGGCATGATTGGGGTATTGTTGGTATGACAATGCCGTAAATTGTATTGTAGAGAAGGGAATGACATTTTAAAGGGAAACATGCAACTCATTGTCGTCATATGCATTTGTAAGGTAGTTGGTGGTTAATGCAAACTCCGTTATGTACTTGTGATGTAGAGTGAAACATAAGGAAGGAGTGGGACTATTGTATGCATATTTAAGATTGTATATTCAATTGAGAATACATGGTATGTAAGGTTACCCTTTCCGTATCCTTCTGCAGCTCCTAATATTCACATTGATGTTGTACTAGTTCATTCCGAAATGTCCTAAGGTATCCTATATCCTGTTACCAATTGTTATTATCACATGTTTCCTACGCATTGATCAATTGTGATTCACATGTCTCATGGTCATTGAATAATGTCCCAAAGGCCCAATAATGTTGTTTTCCAAAGTTCCAATAGTATTTATACATATGTCTCTTAATCATTGATTATTGTTCCAATGGTTCCAATAATGTTATGTTTCCAATAATGTTATGACTATCATTATATCAATCTCAAAGGTAAAGAATGAAGTAATTCATATATGTGGTTAATGATTGAGTATGGATGGTAGCTTTTGGGGGGAAATGCCTAGCTCAAGCCGATCCCGAGATTATTGGATCAGGGGCAGTCCTTGAGGCATAAGCCTAGCTCAAACAGATTCTGACAGGGGTAGCTCTAGAGGTAATAACCTTGCTCGAGCCGAACCTGATATGTTGGTATGGGTGGCATTTCTATAGGTAATAACCTAGCTCGAGCCGAGCCCGATATATTGATTCATGGGTGGTAGCTCTGGAGGCATAAGCCTACCTCGAGCCGATCCCAACATAACGTTATGTTACGTAAAGACCCACTGATCAGTAAGGGCCCGAGTGCATAGTGACACAAGTGATGATTAACAAGCATAGAAGTAAAGAAGCAAAGAAAATAATGAAAGCAATACACATGGTTTCCAAAGTACAAAATGGTGACTTGTCCATATTGGTTATTCATTTGTATTTGAGTTCATTGAAGTATTTATGTATCATACAGTTTCATATAAGCCTTACATACTCAGTACATTCTTCGTACTGACGTCCCTTGTGGGACTTACCTTACTTGCTGCAGGCACAGGTGCTAGTAGACCTCCACATTAGGTTGCCGATCTTTTGCCGATCTTTGGTGAGCTCCAGTTGGTTCGGGGCTTTCCGGGTCTCATATGTACATTTGTTTTGGTACTGTAATGTTGTATAAAGCGGGGACTTTTCCCAACTTTAGGATGGTTATGTATATGCATTTATTAGAGGCTTTATAGACAGACGTGGTGAGACGAATGAAAGAATGTATGTCCATGTTGACTTGATGGCCCCAATGGCCAAGTTTCTTATATGTATATAACACATGTTTCCATGACTTTCGCTATTGATGTTTTATCTCTATGTGATGGTGATGCTTATTGGGTGATATGCGTATGACTAGACATGAGCAAAGATTGGTTCTCTCGGGCCTCATCGGCTTCGGGTGTTAGTCCACCTCGTTGGAACTCAGGGCGTGACAAAAGTGGTATTAGAGCAGGTCGTTCTAAGGGTGTCTACAAAGCCGTGTCTGAGTAGAGTTTTACTTATCAATGTGTTGTGCACCACATTTATAAGTAGGGGGCTACGGGACATTTAGGAGTTGTTTCTTTTCTTCACTTCTAGATCGTGCAATAGAGCCAATGTGGTAAGTGGAATCGTATCTAACCATTGGAATTTATTTTATTTGATATAGTAATCAATGCCGATGACAAGAAGAGGTAGAGGCAATGGTAAGCAAGTAGATATGCTTTTCGGTGAAGGAATGAGTAAATCACCACCTGACTAAGCTAGTCAAGGTGGAGCAAATGCTGAAATTTCATCGCGGTCTTCTTCTATTTTTCCAGCTCCAGAAGAGCCAATCGGTAGAGAAGTACCCGCAGAACCACCAATCAATGCCACTGACCAGGATCTAAGACATGCAGTACATATGTTGACTCAGTTAGTTGTGGCATAAAGTCAAGGACGAGCTGGTCCAACGACAAATGAGGATGATGCGGCTAGAGTGGCGAGTCGCAGAACACAGGATTTTCTGAAACTGGACCCTCCTATATTCACTGGGTCAGCTCCTAAAGCAGATCCATAGGACTACGTGGATCAAATTCAGAGGGCTTTAGAAGTTATGCACATTATTGGGGTTGAAACAGTCGAACTTGAGGCATATAGATTGAAAGGAGAGGCGATATTGTGGTATGAAGATTGGAAGAAGTCTCGTGGTATTGGTGCAATGCCACCAAATTGGGAAGAGTTTAAAGCAGCATTCCTTGATCACTGTCTTTCCTATGAGATCCAAGAGGCTTGTGCGGATCAGTTCTTAAATCTCCGACAAGGGAATCTGAGTGTTAGAGAATACAATTTACAGTTTAATTCCTTAGCTCGATATGCTCTGAATGTGGTAGCCACAATGACAGACAGAGTCCATCGATATGTGGACAGATTAGAGCCATATTTGGTAAGGGACTGCACCATTGCTGCCTTGAAAAAAGATATGGACATAGCCAGAATACAAGCCTTCACCAAGAAAATGGAAGATCAAAGATAGAGAAGAAGGGCACATGAATCTAATAGAGGACAGTCCAAAAGGGCTAGACCTATAGGACAGTCTATGATGTCCCAAAGAGGATCTAGGCCTTGGATTTTTCCCAGACTGCCTAGTCCATCATTCTCTCATTCCACCGCAGGCGCTCACTCTCAATTTCGAGGGTTTAGAGGTGGTCAATCTGGGCAGAGTAGTGGAGTTCACGGATCATAGGCAGCAGGATTTCCTCATCAGCAGTGTCAACACTGCGGGCGTATTCATTCAGGTACATGCTGGTTGGGGACAAATGCTTGCTTTTGATGCGGTATGACGGGACACATGATGAAAGAGTGTCCCCAGAGGAGCATGGGTGGTATAGCACGACCGACAGGATTGGCTATTACGTCATCATCATCGGTTCCTTCTTTAGGCCAAGGTGTGCAGTCTGTTGGTCGTGGTAGAGGTGCCAGAGGAGCAGCCAGTACTAGTGGGGTCCAGAATTGCACTTATGCTTTGGTGGACTGACAGAATTTGGAGGCTTCTCCTAATGTCGTCACAGGTACATAATTCATATTTTCATATAATTTATATCCATTGATGGACCCAGGTTCTACATTGTCCTATGTTACTCCATTGATTGCTGCGAAATTTGCAAAGGCACCAGAATTATTAATTAAGTCAATTAAAGTATCTACACCGGTTGGTGAATATATTATTGCAAAAAGAGTATATAGTAATTGTGTGGTAACTGTGTGTGGTCATGATACATTGGCTGATCTCATCGAACTAGACATGGTGGATTTTGATGTGATAATGGGAATGGATTGGTTGGCTTCTAGTTATGCCACGGTAGATTGTCGGGCCAAGAAGGTGCATTTTTGTTTTTCGTAAGAAAATGTTCTTGAATGGCAGGGTAATATGGGTGCACCAAGAGGAAAATTTATTTCCTATTTGAAAGCAAGGAAAATGATTGCCAAGGGGTACATATGTCACTTAGTACGAGTGAAAGATAATGATCTGGAACCACTAACTGCGCAGTCAGTTCCAGTGGTCAACGAATGTCTTGATGTATTTCCATAGGATCTTCCAGGCTTACCCCCAGAACGGGAAGTAGAGTTTGGCATTGATGTGATTCCAGGCACTCAGCCTATCTCTATTCCTCCGTATAGAATGGCTCCAACAGAATTGCATGAATTGAAGGAGCAGTTGAAAGATTTGCTGGACAAGGGCTTTATTAGGCCTAGTGTGTCCTCGTGGGGTGTACCGGTATTATTTGTACGGAAGAAATATGGCACGTTGAGAATGTTCATCGACTATCGGCAAATGAATAAGGTAACGATCAAGAACAAATATCCCCTCCCTCGAATTGATGATTTGTTTGATCAGTTACAAGGTGCCAAGTGTTTTTCAAAGATTGACTTGAGGTCGGGTTACCATCAAGTCAGAGTTAGAAAAGAAGATGTACCGAAGACAGCTTTCCGAACACGGTATGGCCATTATGAATTTTTAGTTATGTCATTTGGACTAACAAATGCACCGGTTGTGTTCATGGATTTGATGAATAGGGTGTTTAACCCATTTCTAGACATGTCCATGACGGTATTTATAGATGACATCCTGGTTTATTCAAGATCACCAGAGAACCATGCTAATCACTTACGGCAGGTGTTATAGATTCTCCGTGAGCGTAACTTGTATGGAAAGTTCTCCAAGTGTGAGTTTTGGTTAAAATCCGTCACATTCTTGGGTCACATTGTGTCAGATGAAGGGATACAGGTTGATACACAGAAGATTGAAGCAGTAAAAAATTGGCCAAGACCTACGACACCTATAGAGATTCGTAGTTTTCTTGGATTGGCGGGTTATTATAGAAGATTTGTGGAAGGTTTTTCCTCTATTGCTGCACCGTTAACAAAGCTTACACATAAGACAGTTAAATTTCAGTGGAATGATGCATGTGAGAAAAGCTTACAAGAGTTGAAAGATAGATTAACCTCCACACCAATTTTAGTACTTCCCAAAAGTACCGATGGTTATGCAGTATATTGTGATGCTTCCGGAGTTGGCCTCGAATGTGTATTGATGCAGCACGGTAATGCCATAGCATATGCCTCACGACAGTTGTGGCCACATGAGAAAAATTATCCCACACATGATCTTGAATTAGCAGCGGTGGTTTTTACTTTAAAGATATGGCGTCATTATTTGTATGGAGTTCATGTTGATATCTATACTGATCATAAAAGTTTGCAATATATCTTTAAGCAGAAGGAACTCAATTTGAGGCAACGAAGGTGGTTAGAGCTCTTAAAAAACTATGATATTTATATTCTCTATCATCCAGGTAAAGCAAATGTGGTAGCTGATGCATTGAGCCGCAAGGCAGTAGAAAGCACTAGTGAACAGTTGACAGAAAAATAAGAGATAATCAAAGATCTACATCAACTAGCCAACTTGGGAGTTCGCCTTATTGAATCTCCAAATGAAGGGGTTATTGTGCAAAATGCAGCGGAATCCTCCTTAATAGCTGAAGTAAAAGAGAAGTAGTTTGCGGATTCTATGTTATTGCAGCTGAAAGAGAATGTACAACAGGGTATGACTACGGCCTTTGATCTTACACAAGAAGGGGCACTTCAATGCCAAGGAATATTATGTGTACCGGATGTAGATGAGCTGAGAAAACGAATTATGACAGAGGCGCATCATTCGCGCTATTCTATTCATCCGAGTGCAACTAAAATGTACCATGATTTAAAGGAAGTGTATTGGAGGGAAAATATGAAGAAGAACATTGCAGAATTTGTCGCTCAATGCCCGAATTGTCAACAAGTGAAAGTAGAGTGTAACACCCCGTACGTTTTTGAGTTTAGCTGACAAGCGTAACAGTTAGGAAAAAAATGAAAACATGAGAGATTTGCAATTATTTGTTGGGGATTATATGAGTCTTGATCCATTGGGCCAAATGAGGCCCAAAGATCATAATAAATACTTGGCCCAATGGGGCAAAACATGAGCCAATCTTCCATTTGACTAATTAACCATGCATTTAATGCCAAGAGATGGATAAGAGTGACTTGAGGGATATATATATATATATATATATATATATATATGAGGAATTATTCATTCAATTGGTGGGCTCAATTAACAAATTGTTAATGAGCTAAATGAGGCCCAAATTTGGCATAAAGACATGGCCCAAAAAGGGCATAATGACCCATTCTTGACCCATTCTTGCAAGAACAAGTCCCTACATTATTAGTGGACCAAGTGTTTGGATAAAGAGAGACTAAAAGGGGCTATAAATAGAGCCAAAATTCAGATTTTTTATTCATTGGGACACCCATGCCTTTCTAGAATTTTCTCAATATTTCCACAAACCGTAAGCTCTCATCCTTTCGGCCAAAGATCATCACTTGGTGAGTATTGGTAAGTGTTTATTATTATGGTTTAATATATTTTATGCATGGGAGATGGTTTATATCATGTTGGTTATGTTGGTGAAGTGTGAGAAGTTCACTATGTGTAAAACAACTTGTGTTTGCTAAATCGGAAGATGATTTTGCCTTGTAAACTTGAACATGGACTTGTTGTCTTAAAGGAAGTGAACATTATGGATTTAATATTTACATGTGAGATATGATTATATCATTTCCTTGTTTTTTCATGGTGTATAATGTTTGGAATTTCTATTGTGAAATTGGTTATGGTTTTGGTGACGTATTGACCTTAAAGTGTCGTTTTGGTGTTGTTATGAGTGTTGTGAGACCATGGCTGAATGTTGGTGTTTAAGATGATCAAAAATATGTCAGAATAAGTTTGGTTATGATCATGGACCATTCATTGCATGAAAAGACCCAAAAGAGACCCTTTTGGGCCGAAATGGGTACCCGCCCTCGCAGACGAAGCACCTGCGGGCGCAGGTGCCTCTGGATACTTCCAAAGGTCACCTGCGGACGTAGTTCATCCACATGAGGTCTCATGTGGCTTATCGGATTGTCCCAGAACTCCAAATTGCTTGTTTTTGCATCCCTTTGGCCCCCTGAAACCCCTATACCCTTCATGGATGTAATTATAAACTTGTGATGTCGTTTTAATGACTTTAAAGTGTCGTATGGAGGCATGTTGGACTATGTTAAGTATTTATGATTGTTCATAAGTTGTTACAAGACAAGTTGATAGGGTAATTGTGACCGGATGCTAATGAGAGAACATAAAGGGTAAGTGTGATGCGAAAGGCTATTGTTGTATGAAATCTTGGTCAATGAGTGGGATGTTATGGTAGTGTTGGCATGTTGATGCGATAAATGACATTTTAAGAAGGTAAAATGACATTCTAAAGTAACTATGTGATTCATGGTCATCTTGCGCACTTGTAAGGTAGTTGGTTGCTAATATAAGTTTTGTTATGTACTTGTGATGTAGAGTGAGGCGTAAGGAAAGAGCTGGACTATTGTATTTCCATATAAGCTTGTGTATTCATAGTGAGACACAAATGTATGTAATGTTACTTCTCTATATCTTTCTGCAACATATGGTGTTCACATTGTCATAGTACTCATTCGATTCCGAAATACTCTAAGGTATTCCGTATCCGAGAATTGGCTAGACTTACTCATATATTCCTTATTCATTGGTCAATGGTGATTCATATGAATCATGTTCATTGGTTGACTAACGTTCATTGTCTAATATGTCAAGAGTTTCAAATGTTCTAAGGTATTGCATCTCAGTTGGTGAGCAGTTGATATCCACATGTATCGTATTTAGTGATCATTATCCTAAGGTTCCAAAAGTGTTCTATTCCAAGGGGGTTCTATAGTATTCCAACTAAAGTTGATATATATATTGTCACTCATATGTGTTTTACTCCTAGACGAATTATGATCCACTTATCTCTTATTTATGGACGAAAGTTCTTAAGTTGTCATGTTGTTGTAGTTTCTGAGAGAACTATCTCAACAAGAGTAATGAGGTAAAGAGAGCTTGTTTAGTTTAAATAGCATTGTTCCAATCATGTCTCGTTCCAAAGTCCAAGAATATTATGTTTATCTTTGTACCAATTTCTCACAAGTAAAAGTACCAACCTCTCAAAAGTAATGAAAGATGTAATGGACAAGTTAATGTACCTATTCCCCACAAGTAAAGATATCAATCTTACAAGAGTAAAGATGTGAAGTAATGTATGTTGTGTTTCAAGTGTCAAGAATGTTTCCATCATCAAGGTATCCCCCATAGAATGAAAGAAAGAGTAATGAAAGAAAGAAGTAATGTTTAATGGGTGGTATCCCAGGGGTGAAATACCTAGCGTGGGTCGATCCCAATAATATCCCAGGGGAGATAAGCCTAGCATGGGTTAATGACATCCCAGGGGCGATACGAAAGCCTAGCATGGGTTCACATAGCATAACATCCCAGGGGCGATAAGCCTAGCATGGGTTAATGACATCCCAGGGGCGACATGAAAGCCTAGCATGGGTTCATATGACATCCCAGGGGTCAAAGTACCTAGCATGGTTTCATCTCTTCCCAGGGGCTACAAAACAGCCTAGCATAGGTAGAACAATAAAGATGAATGAATATGAAATCAAGAGAAGTAAAGAACGTAACATACATGGTTCCCCACATACAGAAAGAGAGTTTATTCACATTAGCTATTTCTATTATATTGATTCCATGGTTGTTGTATTATGTATGAATGAGCATAAATGACAATAACAGAAGAATTGTACATAATTCCACATACAGAGTTTTCTCTTATAGTTATTTCCATTGAAGTTCATTGCATTGATACAGTTGTCTTATGGCCTTACATACTCAGTACATTCTTCGTACTGACCCCTATTGGGGACTTACCTTACATGTTGCAGGTGCAGGCATTAGTAGACCTCTCCAGTAGGCTACGGATCATATACAGGTCTTTGGTGAGCTCCAGTTGCTTTGGGGATTCGCAAGTCACACGTGAACACTAGTTTTAGGTATTGTTTAAATATTGTATAGACATGGTCATGCATCTGTAGAGGCTTTGTAGACAGTTGTGGGAATACAAATGTAAGAGGTGTGTGTTTATGATGACTTGATGGCTCCGTCGGCCAAGTTTTACATATGTATACATTTATTACAGGTTTCATGAATTTTGATTTAGCATGACAAGTTCTTGTGTGATAATGGTATTTCTTTTGGCATGCATATGAACGAACATAAGCAAAGATTGGTTCTCTCGGGCCTTATCGTCTTCGGGTGCCAATCACGCCTCGTTGGGATTCGGGGTGTGACATAGAGCATCAAAAACCAGGAGGTTACATGCAATGTATCAATCTTTCAGTCTGGAAATGGGATATTATTAACAGGGATTTTATTACAGGTTTTCCTCGTACACTGTGAAAATTTAATTCTATATGGGTCATAGTTGACAGGCTGACCAAGTCCGCGCATTTTCTTCCAGTCAGGACCACCTATACAGCTGAGGTTATGCAATATTGTATGTTAAAGAAATAGTGTTGTTACATGGGATTTCGATCTCCATTATATCAGACAGGGGAGCTCATTTACTGCGTATTTTTGGAGATCTTTTCAGCGGAGTTTGGGCACACAGGTGAATCTGAGTACGGCTTTCCATCCTCAAACTGATGGACAAGCAGAACGTACTATTCAAACACTTGAAGATATGCTACGAGCATGCACGTTAGATTTTCAAGGCAGTTGGGATGACCATTTGCCTCTTATTGAATTTGCTTACAACAATAGCTATCATTCAAGTATTAAAATGGCACCTTTTGAAGCTTTGTACGAAAGGAAATGTAGATCACTAATTGGGTGGTTTGAAGTGGGTGAAACTGCTTTACTTGGGCCAGATCTTGTTCATCAAGCTATGGAGAAAGTTAAAGTGATCCAACAACGGCTACAAACGGCCCAAAGTCGACACAAGTCCTATGCTGATGTTAGAAGAAGAGGGCTTGAATTCGCCATAGGTGATTGGGTATTTTTGAAGGTGTCACCGATGAAAGGGGTAATGCGATTTGGAAAGAAAAGTAAATTGAGTCCACGTTATATAGGTGTATATGAAATTATCCAAAGATTTGGGCAAGTTGCATATGAATTGAAATTACCCCAATAACTCTCCTCAGTCCATCCAGTGTTTCATGTTTCGATGCTTCGAAAGTGCTTAGGAGATCCATCTCGTATTGTTCCCGTTGAGGATGTCCAAGTTATGGAGGATCTTACCTATGCGGAGATACCCATTGCTATTCTAGATAGACAAGTGAAGAGGTTGAGAAATAAAGATGTAACGTCCGTAAAAGTCCTTTGGAGAAATCAACAAGTAGAGGCGATCACATGGGAAGCTGAAGAAATGATGAAGTCCAATTACCCTCATTTGTTTCAAATGGAAGAAAAAGTTCAAAGTGCGGAGGTGGACCAATAACAAGTAAGTATCTATGAGCATTAAGGGTCTATGTATATATGTATATGTTAATATAGAGATGCATTTGTTGTAATTAAAATGATGTTGTTAACATTCGAGGACGAATGTTTCTAAGGGGGGGAAGAATGTAACACCCTGTACCTTCCTGACCCTACTTGACGACTTTGAACAATGTGTACTTAGGTGTCGAGATCTATAAGTATGAATTTTGTAGTGTCATTGAGGAAACATTTGATATTGGGTCTAGTACATGTGATTAGCCCTTTTTCAGAGGTGTTCGTGACTTCGTGGAGCATTTGTGGGGTGAAAAATGAGGCTTGGAGGACTTCCAACCAATGGATATTAAGGTTAGGAGGTAAGCAAAAGACTTGAACTTGAAGGATCTAACCAAATCCGCAAAGAAAAGTCGAAGAAAGGAAAAACAAATCACATTTTGGGCCAAGCCGCTTCTGGCCAAAAATCTTTTTAGCACAGGCAGCCCTGGGGCACGCCAGGCAGCATGCCAGGCCGCTCTGGGCTGTTTTTTTTGTGCCACAGGCAGCAAAGGGGCGCGCTAAGCGGCGTGCCGGGGTGGTTTTCGCCAAAATTTTTCTTCGACTATTATGATGTAAATAAGACTTTTAAGTCATGGTATAATTACTCCATCATAGTAGGACTATTCTTAAGCGTTTTTAGCATCCGAGTTGGGGTTAAATCTTCGTCACAAGTGTTTTAACAAATTATGTTCAAATAAGCCATGGGCGACTAGAATTTCTAATTTTGCGATTGAGGCTAAGAACAGAAATCTCGTAAGTGAATATTATCGAGACATTTATAGAAATATTTGAAAATGATATATATGGTGGATTATACATTACATTTGGCAGGTTAAGATGACATGGGTTATTGGGCTCAATTTAAAGCCCAAAGGGAGACCAAAATGCAAGGCCCAATGGGGCAAATGACCCATTCTTCCACTTTGACCAAGCCAATATTGCATTTAATGCAATGAAATGGCTAAGGATGACTTGAGAACTACATAAAGGCCCAAAAATCAGATTTTTAATTCATTAGAACTCTCATGCCTCTTTAGATATTTTCCTCAAATATATCTCTCAAACCCTAAGAACCCTAAGGCACTTCTTTGGGTAAGATCACTCATTTGCAAGTTTGGGTAAGTGATTATTATTATGAATTAATATATTATATGCATGGTAGAGTATGTAGATCATGGTGGTTATGTCTAAAAGTGTAAATAATACAATTTTGCTTTTTGCCAAAAGATGTGTTATCCATGGGATTTAAACTTGAAAGATGAATTATGGTTTTGATGAAAGTGCATGATATGGATGAAATATCCAAATGTATGGTGTGATTATGTTTCTAAACTTGCTATTTTTCTATAAATGTAAATTATGGGATTTTGGTCGATATGTTGTTATGAGGTGTATTAAGGTGACTTGATGGATTAATTGTGATATGGTGTTCATGAGAAAGTGTAAAGGAGAAACTTTGTTGTGAAATGCTATTGGTATGTGATGTTGTGGTCAATGTGTGGCATGATTGGGGTATTTTTGGTATTACAATGTTGTAAATGGTATTGTAGAGAAGGAAATGACATTTTAAAGGCAAACATGTAACTCATTGTCGTCAGATGCATTTGTAAGGTAGTTGGTGGTTAATGTAAACTCCGTTATGTACTTGTGATGTAGAGTGAAACATAAGGAAGGAGCGGGACTATTGTATGCACATTTAAGATTGTATGTTCAATTGAGAATACAAGGTATGTAAGGTTACCCTTTCTATAACCTTCTGCAGCTCCTAATATTCACATTGATGTTGTACTAGTTCATTCCGAAATGTTCTAAGGTATCCTATATCCGGTTACCAATTGTTATTATCACATGTTTCCTACTCATTGATCAATTGTGATTCACATGTTTCATGGTCATTGACTAATGTCCTTAAGGCCCAATAATGTTGTTTTCCAAAGTTCCAATAGTATTTATACATGTGTCTCTTAATCATTGATTATTGTTCCAATGGTTCCAATAATGTTATGACTATCATTGTATCAGTCTCAAAGGTAAAGAATGAAGTAATGCATATATGTGGTTAATGATTGAGTATGGGTGGTAGCTTTGGGGGCGAAATACCTAGCTCAAACCGATCCCGAGATTATTAGATCAGGGGGCAGTCCTAGAGGCATAAGCCTAGCTCGGACTGATCCTGACAGGGGGTAGCTCTATAGGTAATAACCTAGCTCGAGCCAAACCTGATATATTGGTATGGGTGGTATCTCTAGAGGTAATAACCTATCTCTAGCCAAGCCCGATATATTGATTCATGGGTGGTAGCTCTGGAGGAATAAGCCTAGCGCGAGCTGATCCCAACATAACGTTATGTTATGTAAAGACCCACTGATCAGTAGGGGCCCGGTTGCAGATCTTTTGCCGATCTTTGGTGAGCTCCAGTTTGTTCGGGGCTTTTCGGGTCTCATATGTACATTTTTTTTGGTACTGTAATGTTGTATAAAGCAGGGAATTTTCCCTACCTTAGGATGTTTATGTATATGCATCTGTTAGAGGCTTTGTAGACAGACGTGGTGAGGCGAATGAAAGAATGTATGTACATGTTGACTTGATGGCCCCAACGGCCAAGTTTCTTATATGTATAGAACACGTGTTTCCATGACTTTTGCTATTGACATTTTATATCTCCATGTGATGGTGCTGCTTATTGGGTAACATGCATATGACTAGACATGAGCAAAGATTGGTTCTCTTGGGCCTCATCGGCTTTGGGTTCCAGTACGCCTCGTTGGAACTTGGGGCGTGACACTTTCCCTGGATAAATGATATTTTTGACTAGTTACATGGTGCTTTAGTTTTTTTCAAGATAGATTTGAGGTTGGGTTTTCACTAGTTAAAGATTCAGCCTGAGGTTATACCCAAGACAACTTTCAAGACTTGGTATGGGTATTATGATTTCTTGGTGATGTCATTTAGGTTGATATGCGCGCTGGTAGCTCTCATGAGCTTGATGAATAGTACCATTAAGTATTTATTGGATTCTTTTGTGATAGTTATTATTAATTACATTTTGGTTTACTCCAAGAGTAAAAAGGAGCATTCAAGCCATCTTCGCATTGTTTTGGGGATCTTGAAGGAGAAGTAGTTATATGCTAAGTTCTCTAAATGCGAATTTTGGATGTCTTTTGCTGCCTTTTTAGGGAAAGTAGTTTTAGAAAAGGGGGTGATGGTAGATCCTAGAAGATTGAGTCTGCTAAGAGTTGGGTTCGGCCTAGCTTTATGATCGAGGTTAGAAGTTTTGTGGGTCTTGCTAGTTACTATCGTAGGTTTGTAAAGAATGTTGCCTCCATTGATACCCATTTGACAAGGTTGACTCAGAAAAAGTGTCATTTGTATGGTCAGACAAGTGTGAGGAGAGCTTCCAAAGGCTCAAGACATTTTTGACTACAACTCACATACTTTCCTTGCTAGTTGAAGGTAAGGATTTTTTTGTATTTTGTGATGCTTCACGCTCTGGTTTGGATGTTGTGTTGTTGCAGGACATGAATATGATTGCCTATACCTCAAGGCAATTGAAGTAGCATGAGAAGAATTATCCAACCCAGGATTTGGAGTTGGCAGTAGTAATCTTTGCACTTAAGATGTAGAGACACTGCATCTATGGTGTCAAGTGTTAAGTATTCATATATCATCTTAGTTTGAAGCATGTTTTCACCCAAAAGAATTTGAATTTAAGGCAGAGATGGTGGATAGAATAGTTGGAGGATTATGATGTGATAATTCAATACCATCCGGGCATGGAAAATATGGTGGCAGACGCATTGAGCCAGAAATCGGTATGTATGGGTAGTTTGGCTTGCCTGAGGATGTCAAGGTGACCCTTGAATATAGAGATTCAAACTCTAGCATCACCATTTATGCAGTTTGGTGTTTATGAAAAGGGTGGAGTATTAGATAGTATGGAGGTAAGGTCAACATTCCTAGATCAGATCAAGGCCAGAAAGTTTGAAGATGTGAAGTCGAATACACTCAGGAACAAGGTAGTGTGTGGTAAGGCTTCTGATGCCACACTTGATATGTGTGGAGTGTTGGTGGTGAGGGCATGTGTGTGCATGCCCTGGGTTGATGATTTGATTAAAGGTTTGCTTGCAAAAGTTCATGGTTCTTGATACTCAATTTTTTCGAGTGCAATCAAGATGTACCGTGACCTGAGACAACTCTATAGGTGATTTAGAATAAAGAGGGATATAATTTAGTATGTGTCCAAATGCCATAATTATCAATGAGTGAAGTACGAGAATCAAAGTCCTACGGGTTTACTTTAGAGGAGGCCCACTCCAAAGTTGAAATAGAAGAGGATTGTTATGGACTTCGTGGTGGGTCTCTCTAAGACCTTGTGGCAGCTTGACTCGATTTGGTTCATAGTTGATATGCTGACCAACTCAGCTTATTTCTTTCTAGTTAGAGCGGATTACAGTTAGACAGGATTTATATCAAGGAGATATTGAGTATGTATAGGGTGCCAATTTCCGTTATTTCTGATAGAGGTACTTAATTTACCTCTAAGTTTTGGGACAAGTTACATGAAGAATTGTGCAGTAAGCTCGACTTTAGCATTTCTTTCCATCCTCATACTGACGGGAAATCAAAGAGGACTATTCAGTTGCTTGAAGATATGTTAATGGCCTGTGTGATTGACTTTGGTGGTCATTGGGATATGTTTTTGCCATTATGTGAGTTTTCATACAATAACAGTTTCCAATCTTGCATCGATATGGCTCCTTTCGAAGAACTTTATGGGAGGAGGTGTAGATCACCCATAGGATAGTTAAAAGTTGGTGATGTGAAGCCTTTGGGCATGGACTTGGTGAAGGAAAGTCAGGAAAGTGGGGATGTTCATTCAAAACAAGTTGTTAGCATCCCAATGTAGGCAAAAGAAATATGCGAATTACAAGGTGAGGGACATTTCATTCAAACTCGATGAGCAAGTGTTATTGAAAGTATCTCCTATGAAGGGAGTTATGCAGTTTGGAAAGAAGGGTAAGCTTAGCCCTCAATATATTGGTTCGTTTAAAGTTCTGGATGATATGGGCTTGATAACTTATAGGTTTACATTACCACTAAGCCTGTCTGGGGTCCATACGGTGTTCCATGTGTCAATGATTAAGAGATTTCATGCAGATGGAGATTACATAATTAACTAGGATTCAATTTTGCTTGATAATAATCTTTCATATAAGGAGGAGTTGGTTGCAATTCTTGACTAGGACTTCAAAAGTTGAGAACGAAGGAAATTTGTTCTGTAAAGGTTCAATGAAAGCATCGTTCAATTAAAAAGGCTACTTGGGAAATTGAGAGGGACATGCGAGACAAGTACCTCACTTTTTTGAGGATACAAGTACTCTTTTACTTCTTACTTGCCTCGTTTTTCTTATTTGATCATTCGGGGATGAACTATGGGTAAAAAGGTATCTGTTATAATGACTCTTTCCATCGTTATGGCTAAGTCTAGCGTGCTAAAATTTGGTTAAGGTTTTCCTTGAGTAGGGAGTTAAAAATTTTAGGCTAGGCAAGTCTTGTATGAAATTTGAGAATGGTATGGTCTAGGGTAATTCGGGAATGGATTAGTTAAAGGTTATGTAACTCAAGGTAACTTTGTGTTAGTCAAGATGATAATGAATCTGTAGGATCTTTCAGAGTTAAACTAGGGCGAGTAGAACTCCCGATATCAAACATAACGTATAGGGGTTGGTTTGGGATGACAAAATCTGAGGGTGCATTGTGAAAAAGAGAAAACTAGGAGCAATCCCAAGTTTCTGCCTCGCCTCACTCAGGTGGCTGGCTGCGACCACTGCACTGATATAGCGGGAACTTTCCCGCTATAGAGGAAGTTAACTTTTATCAATCCCTCCATAGCATGTGGATCCCGCTATAGCAAAAAATACCCTAAAAATATTATTTTCATTCCACTCTCATTTTTGGCATAGTTGTGGCAATTTAGGGCAAATTCCACCTATTTTCCATCAAAAATCTTCGTAAAGGTAAGTTAATCACTCCCATTAACTAGTCTTTAGATCATTAACTCATAGAATCACTAGTTTATGGGTTTTGTGGAGGATTTAACTTGACCTAACTCATTTTTCTGGTGCAATTAGGTGAATTGGGTAGAAAACCCTCGGGTTTTGGTTAAGAACTGTTAAATTACTCTTGCGTGACTATAATTCACTATTTTAACCAAGAAATTGGTAGGATTAAGGGGGAATGATGATTGGAAACACTAAAATGGGAGGAATGATCATGAATTTAGCCTTGGAGTTTTGGTACTAGGTTATAAATCTTGATATTTTTAGGTCATTTGGTTGATTGTATGTTGTATTGATGTTTTTAGACCACAATCAAGTTGAATTTGCAAGAAAAGGCAAAGCTCAAGTTTGTTAGAGCATTTCGAGGCTTGGATTGAGGTAGTTGATGGTTTAATGTAGTTGAAACCCAATTTGTTTTATGTGTGCATGATTCCTATTTTTTCGTATGCTTGTTACAATGCATGTTCAAGGAATGTGAACTTATATTAAAGCTTGTTTGTTTTACAAGTGTGATTATTGTTATCATTATGGTTGTGATTGTTGTGATATCTGTTGATTTTTGTAGGATGTATCAATACTTACACATCTTTATGGGATTAGTTGGTACAAGGTTGGAAGACACTTGATGTCTAGGATTTGGTACATGGACAAGAGCTCGTCCCCTATATGTCATGGCTAGTGGGAGACCATAAGACCCTTAGCATATGTGCACAAGGGATAGGTGGTGTGAATGTTCCTTGAGTGAACTGGGTTTATGTATTAACTTGTTATATTTGGTTCCTTGAGTGAATCGAGCTTATGTATTGACTTGTTATAACTAGTTTCTTGAATGAACTAAGATTTATGATTGTTGGCGTGGTAGTTATTGGAATTGATCCTTGAGTGGACCAGGTTAAATTTTAATGATTTGTATACTCTTCAAATGTCTGTCCACTTATGTATTTGAGAAATGATCAGTATTTTTTTGTTGAGTCATGGTTTGTTGACTTTGATTCTTGTTGGTAGTCGTGGTCCTGACATGAGTTGTAGTCCATCTTGACTTGCACATTATTGAATTCTATGGTGTAGTTGAGCAAGGTTAAGTGTCATAAACTTTAAGTAAAATTGCATGATGGGTGCTCATGGTTGTACTTATGTAATTATGTTATAGTTTTTTGTTCACATATCTTATTTTGGGTTGACCGATGACCCTACCAGTACACCATTATTTCTTGAGTACTGATACTACACTTACTCTTCTTTTTGTTGAGTGCAGAGCATCTTATGGCGGCTATTTCAAGACCTCAGTTGTAGAGCGGATCACTTTTGAACTCAAGGATGAGCTACATCTTTTGGGCTACCATGAGTTCTTCACTTGTTCCTATCCAGTTATTTTGGACTTGGATGTTTCCTTTGTTTTTGGGTTGAACCCGTTCAATGATATTTGCAGTGTTTTGGTGCAATGACTTTCCAATTCTATGGGTGTGTAGGCATTCATTTATTTCTATATTTAGCATTACTATTAAAATCTCGAGATTTGGGTATAAGTAATGAAAAATAGTTGGTTGCCTTATTTTGGCAAAGTGTTGGGTTTGATGGCTTTGGGGTCGAATAGTTTTCAGACCGGAGGGTTACTGTTGGTTCCACTCATGATGGATTTGGGTCGTGAGAGATGCCAAGGTGAGATATCACCATCCTAGTAGAATTCGCAAAGCAGATATCCAACATTTCATCTTCATCGCTTTCTCCAAGTAAATCTGCATCTTATAGATAAAGATCAGTATTAGTATTTAAAAAACTCATTTGAGCCATAAGTTGTCCTGCGGCTAGTGGTTGCACTACCAAGGCATGACTAGACACAAATGTCGGGGCTATTAGACTCAACTTGTTGTGCATTGGAAGGGATGTAACGTAGTACTCCTCCTCCATCATGTCTGCCCAACTTTTCACACTCGTACCACCTTTTTGGGTGCTTTTAGTATTGAAGTTGTTGGTTGAGTGCACTGGAGTAGAGACTACCATAAAATCAAAAAAAAAATATTATTCCCTTTAGAAATTAGTTACTGTCCATAGTCATCTTGTTGGTCACCAAGCAAATCCATAGATTGTGTTGGCACATCATATGCCAAAATGTTTAAACTATTAATTAATACTTCAAAATGGGGATGGGATAAACCAATCTAGCAACATGTTGTTGCATTAACATGTTCACTAATTCTAGATGTGCAACATGAACCTTAGGACTACCGAGACTAGGTTGTTGTTCCTCTCTAACTGAAAGCGCATCAAAAGATTTGGGACAAATAATTTACTCTCTAGGATCATTTTGATGAACCAAAGTATCAATTACGATACCCATGCCTTGCTTGTGGGTAACCACAGTACAATCTTTATTTCTAGATTTAGCTTTACCTTTGCTTAACCCCTTTCCTTGAACTAAAAACCTAGTATTATCTGCTAGAGTTTCCCCAATGACTTTAATCTTTTTTGCACGTTGCCCATCATCTTCATATAAATCATCTAAAACTTCTTTAGTCTAATTTGAATTATGAATATTTTCAATTAGTTACTCACTCTTGGTCGATTGTACACCATTAGTTTGTCCCGCTTTGTCACGGTTGTTTGAGTTATCTGAATTTAGTTGCTCACTTTCTATCCCAAAAGGTTGAGGATTTGAATCTTGAGCCACTGTTTCATGTTGTACCTCATCATTGACTTCTATAATTTCATTCCTAGCATTAAAATAATCTCTTACATTACGCTAAAGTTTTTCAACTAAGACTCAATTAAGTGCTTGTATGTTGTCTTGAATCATGTCCACTTTTTTCAAGACTTACTGTTTGACTTTGAGGTAGGTTATGGATTAACTCTTTTCTTACTTTATTTGGGTGGGGGAATATAATGTAAAACATGTTATGGGTTGGACAATTACTGAATTTTGTGGTAAACATGTTGGATTTTTAGTTGTGATGCCTGTGTGGGATCTTGTTTTGATTATGACATTAAATGAGATGGTTTACTACTATGATGCCCATGTGGGGCCTTTTATTGATGATTTGGTTGTGATTAAGAAAGATTGATTCGTGTATTACGTTGTTGGATGTTCCACACATTGTTGACACATATGAGGGTTGGTATTTATGGTGTTCATGCATACTATTCATATTAACACTACAAAGTCAAGGAATAGAATACTTACTTGAAAATTGGAAATTTTAAAGGAATTTCTCCTGATATTACTAATCATTCATATATATATATATATATATATATATATATGAATGATTAGTAATATATATTTATATATAGATCACCCTATATATATCACCCTGGACAAAGATCTGACTAACAAGACCATGGGCAAAGATCTGACTTATTGTTACATAATATCCCAAATATTGCATTGGATCATTTATTCTGCTTATGGTTGAAATTTAGATAAACTTTGATATCCGCTAGGGCAGATGCACAGATATTACTCCTCTTGGGCTCTCTTTGCACACATCTATGGTGTCTATTATTGAACTTTTGGAACTTTTCTGCGTGCAGAGTTATTTTAGTGTTCTTTATTTGATATAGTTTTCTTCTTAAGTTTAGTCGGCCTATGATGCTTACCGACTACAAGCAGATTGTACTCACCCCTATTTTCTACTTTGTTTCGATGTAGATCCCGGATCGAGTACTTCCTATGGAGTGTGATCGTGCTGGTTGATTGCATAATCAAAGTTATGGTGAGCTTCTCTATTTGGAAACTGCCCAGCTTCATCTCTCTCTTTATTTCTATATATTTTATTCTTTGTAGATAGTGATGTGTTATGTACCTATGTCAGTCAGATTTAGAGTCGCTCTTGTATACTCGTGACAACTGATTGTTAGGAGATTTTGCAGATTTTATTTTGTTTCCTTACCTATTGTTGAATTGTTATATGTTGAGTTGATATTGCCAAAATTTTCCCTATGTATGGGATCATTTTTTACTCTATTTTTTATTTATATAAATTTGGGTAAGGCCTACTTACCACAGTGGGTTGGGGTAGGTGTCATCAAAACCCATGCGTTTTTAGGTCCGGAAAAGTTGGTATTATAGCACTAGGTTTATCAACCTCATGAGTACATGAGCAAATGTCTAGTAGAGTCTCTCAGATCGATACGTTGAAGTCCGTACTTATATTCGAGAGGCTATGGAGCATTCTTAGGAAGGATCCTACCTTTTTTAATTCCTTTTCATGTGGATTCATTCAGTTATGGAATTTTAAACCTTAAATTTCACTCTTTTGATAGATGGTGAGGATGTAATCTGGTGATGTCAGAGGTGATGAGATGGCACCTGCTTGTAGGGTCCCAGTTAGGGGTCGAGGCAGAGTGATGGTCGTGGTAGAGGTAGAGCACGTGGTTTAGCTCCAGCTAGGATACATGCTAGGGCGCATCTCCTGAGCTAGAGGTTGGGTTTGATGACTTAGCATATCAGCCAGAGGGTATGGGGCCAGCCCAAGTTCCATAGGGTTTTATAGCCATACTCGTGTTACTATAACTACCCATTCCATTGTTACTAAAAATATCTGCAGTAAAGGTATAAAAATCTCATTCATCATAGGTTCTAGGGTTAATTATTTGGTATGTGAGTGCATTAGATATGAATTAAGGTCATACAATACCCATAGCACAAAGTTAAGTTGGAAGTATCCTTACTGATTGAGTTTCGAGCTAAGTTTAAGCTATAGTTAACTTCAAACAATAAATCCTCCTAAAATATAAGGAGTTATGGGACCTATACCCACCAAATTAAATATCTCTAATTCTTCTTTCCAATGCAACTGACCATTTGTTAATCCACTTACTGAGTAAAAGGTTATGACCATTTTACTAAAGATTGTTCGTGCTGAAAAGCTGAGGCTAGTGTAAAGGGATCAGGCCGCCATAGTGGGGCCGCTTTAGTGGGATCAGGTCTCTATAGTGAGAAATTTCCCGCTATAGCAGGATGGCGGCAATATATAAGCCTATTTTTGACTGGTTTTAGTTCAAGAACTTAAAATTATCATTCCCCAGCCCTAGAGAAGTGATTTTTTTTAGTTTTCTAGTGATTTCCTCCTTCAAGGTATGTTTTTCCATAACACTAGTTTGATTCTAAAATCCTTATAATAATATTAGATTGATCATGGTAGTGGTAGAAAGTTAACCTAAATGGAATTTTTTGGTGTAAAGTGAATTAATCGGTTGAAATCCCTTGAATTTGAGTTAGAATTAACAGATTATGTCCTTGGGACAAGAAATTGATCTAACAATTCAAAAATATAGAGATTTTGAGTAGATTGAAGGGTAGAACTAGTGGGTTTGAATTCTCAAAGTATTTTTTTAAAGAGTAGTTTATTAATTACTCTAATAATTGTTTTTTATTAGATGATTTAGCCTTCAAAAATGTGAAGAGAAAGGAAGGTAATCCATGGTATAGCTTACTTGTTGCCATAGCTTGGTGCCCAAGTAGGTTATGGTTTATGAGTAGTAGACTGTGGTTAGAAATCGTATTCATAATATAGATTTGATGGGAGAAATCATGCTTAGGCCTGAGGGCACCAAGTTTGGATGGATAAAACATGGAATTATTACTATAAAGACCTAATTGTTTGTTGGTATGTTAATGTATGAATCCTTGATGGGTGTTTTGTATTTGTATGACTCCATGGGGTATTGTAATGTGAATTATATGAATATAGAATATGATAAGGAGATTGTGTGAGCTTATAATCTAGTGATTCGGCCTAAACATCATTAAAGGGTGAATTGAGGTTGGACATGTCTTGAATGTGTGGTATTTCTATTGTAATATTATTAGGAGTATTGCTTCTATGTGGGAAATGTGGTATCATGACTCAAGAACCTAAAGTCAAGTTAGGCTCAAGGCTAGGAAGTAAGACGTGTAAAGGTGTGTGACTAAAGTTAGAATTATAAGTTGAATGGTTGAATGGTTGGCTAATGGAGTAGAGTCTTGGACCTAGTAATGGCTTGAAATTAAGGGTTGCTAGATAATAGAGGAATCAATAGTCTCGACAAATATAATGGAGGATTGGATTAGTGAATTAATTTATGATTGTTGAACTAGAGTTTAGACTCCATTTGGTTGAACGTGCACTCCTAAAATGAATACTTAAATTTACTGAATATGACTTAATAATGCTTACTTGAATAAGATGTGGATTGGTCTTGGGCATGTTGTAATTGATGAATATGAATTGATAAGTCCTTAATTATAAGTTGTTGGCTAGCCTTCTAGCATACTTGTAATTTCATGAGTTAAAGAATAATTGTTTTTACATGAAATGATTAACTTGAGTTTGACCAAGTGTTTGGAGTGTTTGTCTACTTGTTGCAATGCATGTTCAAGAAAGTAAATGTTGAATGATATCCTAAGGGTTAATCACATATAATGAGATTTTATTAAAGGCTTGTTGACTGTACAAGTATGATTGCTTATTCTCATTGTGTTTATGATTGTTGTGAAACCTGTTGCTATTGTGGGATGTACCAGTATTTGGACATCTTCACGGAATTTATATTTATTATTGTGGGATGTACCAATATTTGTACATTTTCTTGAGATTTATATTTATTATTGTGGGATGTACCGGTATTTGAACATCTTCATGGGATTTATATTTATTATTGTGGAATGTAATGGTATTTGTACATCTTCACGGGATTGGTTGATATATGATTGGCAGACACTAGATGTCTGTGATTTTTAGTACATAGACAAGAGCTCGTCCCCTGCAGGTCATGGCAAGTGGGCGACCATAAGACCCTTAGCATGTGTGTACAAGGTATTGGTGAGTGTGACGAGTCCATGAGTGGTTGAGTTATATTATGGTTGTTATTTTGGGTTCCTTAAGTGAACCAAGTTATAATATTGTTTTGATATATGGGGATCCTTGTGTGGTCCGGGATAATGGTATAAATGAAGGCTTATTTTCTATTGAAATCTACTTACTTATGTTTTGAGACATGGTTTAACTTATTATTGTGAGTCATGGTTTTGTTGACTTGGCTTATTATGGTTAGTCAAGGTTTGTTGACTGGGTCTATTGTTGATAGTCATGGTTTAGTCTTGGTATACTGTCTATATTGACTTACACTTGACTGAATTCTTTGGTGGTGTTGTGAAAGGCTAAAGTGGTAACATAATTGAAGTATTATTAAGTGTTCATGGTTGTATTTGTTCACAAGATTATGGTTATTTTTTCTCATTAATTTTTGAGGTTAATTGAGGTGTAAGTGAAACAAATTGACTTATAATAATTATTGGGGCTAGACAAGTGAGAGTTACGATGGATGACTTGATGTGAAGAGTGGTGTATGATTAGTGAGATTAAATGTGAATGGTATAAGGGGAATGTCAGTGGTACAAATTGCCTACTAGTAATGAGTTAAGTACAACTAAGTCGGCAAGGATAAGAATGGAAATATTCTTAGGTAATATAAGTGGATGAAAGTGATATGCATTAATTTGTTATATTAGTTACCATGCTTTCTTTATGTGATTTCTATATTGTGTTTACGTTATCTAACCCTGGTCGGCCGATGGTACCTACTAGTATGTGTGGGTGCACTGATATTACTTTGGCTATACCTTTTTTAAGGTATAGTCTGGTTGCAGGATCATTTGATATTTCTCAGGTGATGTGGATAGTGATATCCAGTAGCTTCTACTTATTTCATTCCTACGATGGGAGTTGTGTCTTTTGTTTTGTCTTTTACTATATTAGAAGCTCTTGTACATTGTCTATACTAGCTACTCGGAAGAAGTGTTTTCATTTATAATTTTATTGTAAAAGGTTGTATCATTTATAAAATTTTGAAATCCTTAATGGTCTTACTTATAACTTCCGCATGTATTTTGAAATGGGTGGTAAGGGTTCTCTAATCTAGGAGGATTCTGCAGCTAATGGAACTGACAGAATTCTCATACGGTAGTTAACTCTCCAAATGTTGACCAAAGTAAACTCTACCAACTTCAGAATCTTCCTAAACAAAAACACGCATAAAACTCAACCAAACACCTGGAGAACTGTGCCATCCACTCTCATTGATCACAACCACCAAAATACAACCACAAGAAGGGATAAAATGGTCAAAACGCATAGAAGTCCAAAATTCACTCTAAGGGTTGTTACAAAATCATTCATCTCATTGTGTTATTCTAAAAGTCCCTAACATTGTTTTTGATTATTTATCATCAATAGATGAATTATTTTTATGTTTCTCAAGAAGTTTATAATCAAATCAGGTTTTAGAGAAAATATTTTGTCAATTAATTAGTAGTAGAGAAGCCTAATAAACAGATGACCATATATAAATCTTTCTGGGTGTGATATCCGACTCTCCTGTCACTACATTACTTTTTCACCACGTACGCTTGTATGTGTGTTTGGGAGCAGCAAGTTTTTAGCGTCATTGATGGGGACTTAGAAATTAACAATTTAATTAGAATTAACTATTATTATATTTGTTTGGCAAGTAATATTAATGTTTTGATCTTCGATGTTATTCACATAGGTTCAATTGTCTAATGCAAAGGGTTCCTAGTCATAACAACCTTGCAGACTTTGACCCCTAACCTGGAAAAACATTTCACTGTCAAAAGAGGGAACTTATTCAAATTGCATGTAGATATGGCCGCTAATAACCAAGTTTGGTACAATTTTATTCCGTCAGTAAATCAATTTTAAAAAAGACTTATTGACACACCTAATTATATATCATTCCTTACTACCTTGAGTCTTTTTCTTTGGTAAATTTTTGTTAGCATAAAATCAAATAGTTACTAACAAAATCAAAAAAAAAAAAAAAAAAATGAACTTACTTTTTTCCATTTAATGAAATGACGTTGTTACTAGGGGTCTAGAAAATTTCATTGTTAAAAGTTCCAAAACCCCAAATGTGTCTTCTACCTTAAAACCTTTGACAAACCTTCTTAAAATATGAGATTTCAGAACTGAGACAATCTGATTAATTTGTTCATTCACAGTAAATTCAGATTGTGAGAATTTGAGATTGTTTGTTTGTGTGTATATATTCAGTTTTTTTGACAACCCTTTTTCCTGCAAATCTTCCTAAAATCTGACGTGGCTATAAATATACATGATTGTTCTTGTTTGTACTCACTATAATTTGAGATTCACACACTCTTTCAACAAGATATTCATATATCGTATCTCTTATTGTGGTAATCATGGCAAGAAGGAGATCCCACATGCAAAGAAGAAGCGAAGGGCAGTTCATAAAAGATACGCGTTCTAAAAAGATCACGTTCTCCAATAAGTAGAAATCTCTGTATAAGAAAGCAATAGATTTTTCTGTTTTGTTGGAGACAAAAAATAATAATAATAATAGCAAATTCAATTCCACATAGAACCGAAAAATATGATGCTCGCTTACAAAGAACTTTCTGTTTGTTGGAGAACATGATCTCCTCGGAATGTTTATATTTTATGAACTTCCTTTCAATTTTTCTTTGCATTTGAGAGCTCTTTCTTTCCATTATTACCACAATAAAAGATACGGTATATAAATTTCTTTTTGAATGAGTGTGTGAATCTCAATTTAGAGTGAGTAAACAAGAGAACAAACATGTATATTTATAGCCGAGTTAATTTTAAGATTTTGTTATGTACAAAACTTTTCTTGTGATTTAAATTTTCTTCACAAAATTAAGAGAAGCTATGTGGATGTGTTGTTAAAGAGTAAACAAATTTATTTTTTTCTTATAAGAGTTTCAAGATTTGTTTCCATACTTAAAAGCTTATCTTACTAGTTCAACAGATGAGAATCTAATGCTAGCAATCCCAAATGATCTTCTCAAATATGGAGAACTTATCTTGGTAGACTTAGTTATTAGTGGCTTTGACTAAATGTTATCTTGGTAGACTAGTAATTATTGGCTTTGACTAGGTCTTATCCTGGTAGACCTAGATATTAGTGGCTTTGACTAAATTTTATCTTGGTAGACCTACGTATAAGTGGATTTGATTAAATCTTATCTGGGTAGACCAAGTTACTAGTGGCTTTGACTAAATTTAAACTTATAAATTTTATACACTAAAAAGTGCAGTATCAGATTTGGAACTAAATAAAAAGAGAATAGTTGATAATTCTACGAAAAGAATGGCATATTATGACCAACAAAGTCCAAATAAAGCATTTGAATAGTTTGTTATATTAAGTTTGTAAAAAGTTTTTAACTATTTTCAGATTAATAGTTTGAAGTACGAAAAAGTGGAGAGGGCTTTTAAATGGGTAGAGATGAATTTTATTAAGTTGAGGAGTAGCTTCCTATCCCTTTTTTTATTTTGCTTCACCCAAAGTCCCATGTTGTATCGAAAATTGGGAGGGTTTAAAATAAAACCATATGTTTTTGTTAGTTTTTCCTTTTGGTATACTTCTTGTGTACAAGTGCCTTTGATCTAGACACTAATGAAATTATTAACCATATAAAAAGAAAGTATCAAAAAAGAGAAAATTTAGTACGACATTACATCACATATGAGATATTAGAACATATGTCAACTTATTAAGTTGAATGTTTGGATGAAGAATTTTCCATTCTAGAAAATCCATTTTTAGATGGATAAAAAAGAAAAATAGGTAAATTTATTTTTATAGAGAAAAGAGAGTGCAAGCTGTGAAATTTGAATGATGTAGCTTTGTATTTCGTAGCCATGAATGGGCCTATTGATGGATATTATAATTATTTACTACCACTCTAGAACAACTATTTCTAAAAGGAACAGTTTATTCTGACATTTAGTTAACTAGATGCACTGTCAAACTTTGTCTGTATCTGCATACGAGAAAAGTGATAGGGTTGTAAAATAGTTTTCTTAACCCTCCTAGCCTCTCTAGCATAGGTGAAACAGAAGAACAATGAATAAAGTAAAGGGAAAGATTTGGGAGAAAACTTTGAGGAAGCAAGAGTTAGCATTTTGTGAATTACCTTCTTCAAGAAGATCTAATCAAAATCAGATGCGACGCAGCCTGCAAGAGGGCGTATCAGACAGCCATCTTGGTCTAACTTTAAATGTTTGATTTTGAATTTTGATAACATACTCCTTTTGGAATTTGATAGTGGAATTTTATAGGGAAAATACCAGTAATTAGCAAAAGAAAAAACTTTTATGGGCATAAAATCCTTAAACAACATGGTGCTTGTGAAATGATGGTCGTTTCGAAAATAATGGTGTCTTTTAAGAAACAATGTATCATTTCAGAAATAATGTGTCTTTTTTAAAACATTATGTCATTTTAAAAATAATGTGTCATTTCAAAAATAATGTGACTTTTCGGAAACAATGTGTCATTTCAAAAATGATATGTTGTTTCAGAATTAAATGGATCATGTATAAATATAGGAACATCCATAGAATATTTAAATCAGAATACATATCCAGTATCAATATTCTTCCTAGATGAGACCCATAGGGGACTCGCGATGTCCATATACCTGCCCAAAATAATTTCTCATCGGGCGTGCAAATTATGAATCCTCCTTGAACTATTTCCTATCGGGCCACCCAGTACAATTTTCCATCCGGCAGGCAAGTAAAAATCAATAAAATCAACTCAAAACAATTTTTTATCAGGTATGCAAGTCATTTCAAATGTATGCAAGTCATTTCAAATTAATCTTTCTCAAAATATCATTTTCATAATGCACAGATATGAATATGAGTGAGTATACATGAAATGCAATAACAAGGAACAACACAATTATCTCAATCCAGGCTCACATGTCATAATAAACTCAATAACACCAGTTACAAGCCCAAAATTCATCAATCTAGCTCAAATGATTCAAATCTCACTCATAAGGGGTATATCATCAATATCAACACCTAACAAGTCTGATAAAATCACAAATCCACTTTTCAAATCACTAATCCAAAAGTCAAGCATAGGGAAATATCAAAAACAAGTCATTCATTCCATTTTTTATCCCTTTCAATACATCGCTGCCCGCATTAATGCTCGTTAAATTATCTATGTGGGACTCTCACTCCCTATTACTCCCCATTAAAGCTACTAACACATAAACACTTCGAGAAAGAGTCAAAGAAAGTCTCAACATGACTTAAGAGAAGACCAACAAAGTTAAACCGAAGCCTTTCCCTTCCGAATCACCTCCAAATGAGCCCAATCTAGTCAAATGCGGATTCTACAGAAGAATATGAAACCATAGATACTCATATTGCTATACTTAAATTATGGGTCCAAAAGTCAATCCAAAGCCAACCCTGAACCTACAAGGACAGAATTAAAACTGTATTGAAAAATTAATTTGCCCATAACTTAATGAGTTCAAAACTGATATTTTATTAAAAACATAGTTAAAATCAACATTGAAATCATAAAAGTACTATTTCTTAACGTTACTAGGAAACCATCAAATTTTCATATTGAAAAACAAAAATTTGAAGATAATAGCATGAAATAATCATTGGAAAATATTAAATAATTGGATTAGAAACTTACCCAATGAAGAAATTTCAATAATCTCCTTTTGAATCTCCCCAAAATGAGTTTTCAATTTTTAAAAATGAAGTTATGGGGTTTTCGACCAAAATAGGATTTAAAAATGTTAGATGAAAATCATTCTTTGCGAACGTGAAACTAGTGGTGCACTGACCCCTATCACATCCTACCGGAGTGCGTGCACCTCTACCTGTCTAAGATACACCCCTTAGCTGGGGGTGATGCTGCTCTAACTGAATTTTGAGAATCCTAATTGCTGACCCCCACCTCTAAGTCTAGGACAATCCCTCTTAAGATGTTTAGGACTACCACACTTATAATAAGACCTGAAAACCCATCATCTGCTGAGAAGACCATAAGTAATTAGAATGACCACCATGACCTAATAACTTCTGGGAAGAACCAAGAGAAGTGTTCCCTGGGATGAAAGAGTCTTATTCAGAATACACACTCTCAGATGCCTGAGTAGCCGCATGAACTAGCCTACTGTTAGAGGCCTGACTCTTAAACTCGACGGAAGGAATGGTGGCGGCAAAGGGTTGGGATGAATGACTTTGTCAAGGGAATAAGTGTGGGTTTAATCAATCATATGGGCAATGGGGTGGCATTGCAAAACTTGTAACCAACAAGTTTTATAAGGCAGCATGTTATGGCATGGCATACGTGTTGGCCGATGTTGGCAATGTGCAAGTTTGCATATGGAATATGTCAAGGTCAAGATCAAGTGTGGGCAAATAAAGCGGGGCAAAAGGAAAGACTAGGTAGAAACAAAGCTAAATAAGCAAGAAAATGAAGAATGGCATAAGGCAAATAAAAGATAGCATTACCAGGGCAGACTCAGGCAAGGCATCGACAGTGGCATCGATAGTTACTTTTTGTAACTATTTTTGTAGGCTTAATTCTTATCTTTATTATAGCTTTATAATTCAAAACTTGAATACCTAGGAAGTTGGGATGTCAAGTACACTTTAGCCTTGATTGTCCTTGATCATGATAAGTGTCGGCAAGCTGTTAGTTGTAAGCCAAAGGCTGCCACATGCTCTATAAATATGCAGCCATAGCCTTGGAAGAAAATAGAGAGTGAAAGAGGGAGAGCTAAGTTTGAAATTCACTAAGTAACACTAGAAGAAATGTGAGGATTTCAATAGAGTGTTAAGCCAGCAAACAACTTGTGATTGTGGCTAAGTTGAAGTTATGACAGATTTGTCGTCATAACGAGTGAGGGTCCTTTGTATTGTTTTGAAATTAATATAAAGTTTAAGATTTTACCATAATCATTGTGTTCATTTTAGTTTAAGCATCAAAAAATTATTCTATGTCCTAAACAATAATGATGGGCAAAACAGTCAAACTTTAATGCACGAAGGCTGAGTCAAGAAGGAAAACTTAACTATCGTATGGTGGGCTAACCTTTGTAAGATTTGATTAAAGTAAAATACCCATGTTAGAACTAGTATCAGAGGAGAGGCTAGACATACATGATGGTTAGTGGAAATACTGAATTACAGGAAAGAGTAGCATGATTGGAGGCATTGGTTGGTGCCACCGATGATGGTCGAGATCTGGTAGACTTAATCACCCAAATTCATAGGGATAATGCTTATTTGACACTGGTGTGGGATTAATTTGATGAATAAGTTAAAAATTTAGAGGGAGACTATGCTGGAAAACTTGAGCAAGCCCAGGCAGAAATGGAACTTGTTCGCAAGAAGAAGGAAGAACTGTATGGTGAAGTTCTTCTTCTCCGACGAGCTTTGCAAGGGAATGTAAACCATACAAAATTTAAGGTACAATAATCAAAGTCTTACAACGGTTTGAGGAGCGTAAAAGAGTTGGAAAATTTTCTATGGGACATGAAAAATTACTTCCAAGCAGCCAAGGTTCAAGATAATGAGAAGGTATCTATCACAACAATATATTTGGGTGATGATACCAAAGTTAGGTAGAGAACAAGGGTTGCCTAAGTGGAGAGTGCGGGACTGCCATGAATTGAAACATTGGAAGTCTTGAAGAAGGAGTTAAAAACCCAATTCATTCCAAGAAACTCATCTTGGGTTGCAAGAGATGGGCTATAGCTATTAAAACAAAGCAGCATGCTGAGGACATATATCAAGGAGTTTTCTTCCTTGATGCTCAACATAGTAAACATGGTCAAAGAAGGCAAGTTGCACTATTTCAAAAGTGTGTTGAAGTCGTGGGTATAAAGAGAGTTAAGAAGGCAAAATGTGCAAACTCTTACAAAGGCTATTACAGCGGCTGATAAATTGGCTGACTTTGATAAGGGTGATGATCCAAAGAAAACTTCACATTCCATGTATAAGGACAAGGGGAAGGAGTTTAAGAAAAATAGGAAGGGCCATTCTATCGGAGATAAAGATGGAGTGGGGAAAGTAGGACAAGGAGTTTCTTCTTTTCAAAAAAAAAAAAAAGAAGGGTGTTAATTTTAGTGGATGTTTTACTTATGGTGAACCACTATTAAAGAAGGACTATCCAGTACAATCAAAGGTGAATGCATTGATTTCTGCCAAATTAGACAAAGGAAAGAATGAAAAGGCTACAATTGTCAATGCCTTAGTATTGGAGACCTAAAAAAGGGTAGGACATGGGATGTGTATTCCTAGTCCTAACATGTATATCTGTTGAAGAGTTTTCCTCAATAAGGACATCGAGTTTCAAAGGGTGGTGGTGGTTTGTTAGAGGCCAGTCTCTTAAACTCAGCAGATGGCATAGTAGCAGCAAAGGGTTGGTCTGAATGACTTTGTCAAAGGCGTAGGTGTAGGTTGAATCAATCATGTGAGCAATGGGGTGGCATTTCCTAGATGGTGACAAGCAAGGTTAACAAGGTTGTGTGATGTGGCATGGCATAGGCGCTGGCCAACGTCGACAGTGGGCAAGTTGGCATATGGCATATTTCAAGTCCAAGATAAAGTGTGGACAAATCAGTCAAAGATAAAGGAAAGACTAGGAAGAAACAAAGCCAATCAAGCAAAAAGATGAAGAACGGCATGAGGCAAATGAAAGCTAGTATGACCAGGGAAGAAGCAGGCAAGACATGGGCAAGGCATCGACAGTGTCATGTACGGCTGGGCTCAATGTAGCAGTGACAAGGCAATAGCAAGGAAGGGACTACACAATGCCTTAGCAGCATGGTTATGGAGCGAAATTTATCCTTGGTCTGAAAATAAGTAAGCACATGCTCACATGCCATGCACATGCGGTTACTTTTTATAACTATTTTTTGTAAGTTGATTTCTTATCTTTATTGTAGCTTTGTAATTCAAAATTTGAATGCCCAAGCTTGTTGGGGATATCAATTGCACTTTAGCCTTGATTGCCCATGATCATGAAAAGTGTCGGCAAGTTGTTGGTTGTAAGCCAAAGGCTCCCACATGCTCTACAAATGCGTAGTCATGGCCTTGGATGAAAAATAGAGAGTGAATATGGGAGATTTTAAGTTTGTAATTCACTAATTAACAATAGAAAAAATGTGAGAGTTTCAATAAATGCCTTAACCACACACATGGCTCTCAGTTCTAGCAAGTGCATACCATTATATCTTGGTGCTACGATTGTTGAATGACCTAATAGCCCTTGAAACACTAGTATGGGTTGATAATCTTGGGCTTGAGCGTCTACTCTTGTAGATGAACCCTGTAAAATACCAGATTAATATAATGACCCTCCTAGTCATTATCTTTGTTTTCATGCTTTTTATGCATTTAGAGAACTCCTATAGCTACCCCAAGTCATTTATGACTTGCTGGGACTGACAATTTGGTTATAGGGTAGTTTATTTTATTTTTATAGTCATTTCCCTATTTTGGAACTTTCAAAGTTGAGAAATGGGTCTCCGGTCAAAAAATCAGGTAAACGACCTTCAATTCAAGTTCTAATAGTTTTATTAGCTCCAAAATGTTAACTTTAGGTTTGGGTGGACCCTTAGTGTAGGTCCTGAGGCTTTGATCTAGGGCGTACGCCCTATTGCCATCTTTGACATATGTTTACCTTAGTTTTGAGAGCAATAAGTGTGTATTTTGTATTGTTTTGATGGAATATTTGATATTGCACTAATAAATGTGATTAGACCCTTGTAGGTGGAATTTATGACTAATTGGAGCATTTTTGGAGTGGAAAGTGAGGCTTGAAGGATTTACGAGCAAAGAATCTTGAAGATAAGAGACAAGTCAAAGATTTGGACTTGAAGAATCGACCCGAATCCACGAAGAAAAGTCGAAAAAGGAAGAAAATTGGAATTTAAAGGCTAGGCGCGCCTAGGGGCGTGCCAGGCCACTTTGGACCAATATTTTGTCGGGATGGACAGTAAAGGGGCGTGCCCAGGGGTGTGCCAGGCCGCTATTGCCCAAATTTTCATGGGCAGAAATTTAGCTAAGTGTCAGGCACGACCAGGGGTGTGCCGGGCCGCTTTTTGCCAAATTTATTCTCCGAATTCTAGTCTATAAATAGGGCTCTTGGGTTGTTTTATCATTATTCGATCTTTGTTGGACTACTCTTAGGAAATTTTGGCATCCAAATTAGGGTTAATACTTCTTCTTTTCATCTTTTATTTATTTTTATGAATTTTTATCAATTTATGATGTTAATCCAAGTTATGAGTGGCTAAAATCCTTTATTCTTGGGGTTGAGGATACGAACATGAATATTGTGAGTTGATTATTATTGGTTTTCGCTGAAGTTTATCAATTAGTGGTTATTCTTATATTCTTGATTTTACTATTTTAATTCTTAATTACCATTGAAATAAATCTATTGTCTTGAGAGGAGCTCGAGAGAGAAATTGAGAATGAGAAATAGAATGTGGAATATAAGAAGTGTGATCTTTACTCGAGGAAGGAATTTCGAGAGATTGATGTACGGTTAGGACTCAGAGGTACCTAATTCGCCGCGCTTGTTCAAATGCGAGAAGATAGCTTAAAGGCGTTAGAATTGGTTAAATCTATCCCCGCTCAACGATGTAGCCAGGTTTCCAATTTCAAATAGAAGGTTATAGTTTGGAGATGAATATAATCATATTATCAACCTCGTGATCAATAACCACGATAGACAACTCAATTTGCTTAAACTATTAATATTCAAGCGCTCGAGATGACGTTCGGGATGCCTTGACCCTGGGAATTCAACTTGCCATTGTTTATACCCCAAGTTAATCATGTTAGTTTAGTTCATAGTTATTTTATACTTTAAAACCATCATATCTCTCTGTTCCACCACTTAAATAAATAATCAAGAACTAGTTTAGTCTAGTGAATAGTTAAACGACAAGTCCCTGTGGGTTCGACATCCAGCTCTTTAAAAGGAGACATTATATTACTTGAACGATCACGTGCACTTGCGTGTATAGCTGGGCCGCAACAAGTTTTTGGCGTCGTTGTCGGGGACTTCGATTTTAATTGTTTATCTAGATTGGACTTTTTCTTTTTATTTGTTTGAGTTGTATATAATTTATTTTTGTACAAAGTTTTGTTTACTTTTCTACCACTCTTGTTGATATGTCAGCCTAGGATAGATGGTCATTGAATTATGAAAATTTTTGT
The DNA here is from genome assembly GCA_031232105.1 of Capsicum rhomboideum. Taxonomy (NCBI): domain Eukaryota; kingdom Viridiplantae; phylum Streptophyta; class Magnoliopsida; order Solanales; family Solanaceae; genus Capsicum; species Capsicum rhomboideum. The sequence goes on from CP124712.1 coordinate 16,878,873, forward strand.
TATTTTTGTGAAGGACCACACTTGGATGGTAATTATCATGATGTTCAAGAGAGAGGGTTGTGTGCACCTGCCCAATCTTTTGAATTGAATAGATGTCAGATGTGTGGTGGTCAGGATAGCCATGGAAGTGATTTCCCAAACTATTATTCCCCTCCCCTGAACCCCTATTATGATCAGCCTGTTGCTTGTGATGTTGGCAGGGTTAATGGAGCTAATGAGGCAGAACATGAGGCTCACTTTATGGATATGCTGAAGCGAGTAATGGAGCTGCAGACACAACAAATGGAAGACATGCAGAGAATAAGGGAATCCACCGAGAAAATACAGTCCCAAGTCACAAAGTTGTAGGCTAGGGCTGAAACTTGTGTTGATCAGCAAGTTACAGTCTTATCAAAGGAACCAAGGATTGATGATGAAAGGGAGACACTAGTAGAACAAAGTTATGATGAAGAAGACATAGTGAGCCAGGAATTGCTAATGGATCAAGCACAACAATTAAAAATTCATGATTGTCTCCTGGATGGTCTCTCAACCATGGCAACCCAATTAAAAGGGGGGAGAGATAAGCTTATTTCAGAGATAGATCAATTTTTCTTAGATATCTGTGATTTGAATGTTCAGTTGATGAAAAAGATTGAGATGTATGATGTCCAATCACCAATAGTTGCAGAAACTAGCCATTCTGTGGAGAAAGAAAAAGAATATCAACAATTCGACTATCTTTCTTTGATTGAGGCTGACGTTGAGAGGGAGTATAAATGTGAGCATGTTGCAGCTAGTGCAAGTGGAACAGTAGGACGTATTGGATCTCATTAAAATCATTTTTCTACATTATGTTTAGATGATGACATGTATTTTGAGTCATCTGAACTAGTGGAGGATTGTGTAGATGAGAAACAAGAATCCTACATTCTTAAATTTGCACCAGACAAGCAACAAAACAACATGCCTTACCTCAGGGCTAAGCGATTTAACATGCACCATCCATCACTTGGTCCCTTCATATGTGCACCACCACCCTATGAGCGAAGCAAAAAGATGGATGCGATGTTGGGGGTGAAATTTATATCCTCAAGGTGGAGGAAAAAAGTTGATGGGTCATGCTGCGATGTTAAATTAGGCGCTTGTGGGAGGCACCCCAACGTTTAGTAAGTAGTTTGTTTTTATTTTTATTTTTTTATTAGTGTCACCTTTGTTTTTGTTTTGGTTTGTTTTGTTTTGCAGATTAGTGGAAGTCTGAGTACCCAAAATCTAAGCTAAGGAGCATTGCAAAAACTAAGTGGGGGGGTCCTACGGACCTCTTTGATGGATAAGATGCTACTAGCTAGGCCTAGAGGCCTTAGGGAGTATTTCTCTTTCTTTATTCTTTGAGTTATACTTTGGGGACAAAGTATGATTTTAAGTGTGGAGTGGAAAATCTTTTGATTTGGTTAGGGTGGAGTATGCTGTAGGAGTCTTTTGGTTATTTGCTTTTTGCTTATGTTGCTGAAAATTTGAAAAATACAAAAAAAAATTTTTTTAGTAATTTTTAGTTTTATTTAGGAGCATACTTCATCCACCCCTCAGTTTTTCTTTTCGGTTCTTTTCCGAGGGAAAGCCCTTTGAACCCAGTATCCTTTTTATTTTTAGTACTTTTAAATTTTAGAGATGCTCTAATCAGATGCTACGCATGATTGCACGATGCAAGTTGGTTTAGAATGTTGAAGCATGTGTAGTGAATTGAATGACTATTGTTGAGACACCTAGGCTCATTTGTTTGACTCTTTTGTGATGTTGGCTTAATGTTGAATTCTTGCTATTGCTTGGTTGAGAGTCTATAGGGATCCATCTTGATTTAGACATGTGCCATATGTGAGTGAGGTTTTTGTGTTATTCCATGTGCATATTGATGTCTAGAACTTGCCCGGTGTGTTTGCAAAGCGAAATAAAGGGTGTTGAGTTTAGGAGTTGATATAGGCATTTATTTGATAGCCATATTTTCTACCCTATTTGCATGATCTTTGTTATCCCTGTTGAGCTTGTAGCCTATTCTTTGGTAGCCTTATATGTAGCTTAATCCTTTTCTTTCAATTAACCGTAATTTGATCCAAAAATCCTAAGCGCTTTAGTTGAGAAATTAAGATGTTAAGGAGTATAAAAATTGAAGAAGGAAAAAGTGAAGTTGAAGCCCCAAGTAAATAGCTTTTGGTGTGTGAAAAAGTTTATGTGTTGTTGGTAAGGAGTAATGAATGAAAAGAAAAAAAATTACCAAAAGAAGTGAATCGTGTGTTGATAGCAAATACTCCTTGCCTAATATGTGTAAGCTAGCTTAAAGAGATGGGCCAAAACAAAAGAGAGTTGGGAAGATAAAAGTGGTGTAAAATAGGTTGGTTGGAGGTGATCTTAATGTAAATTGTAGTGTATTAAAGCGCTTAGGTAAGATAGTCACTATTCTTAACCAAATAGTTCCTACCCGTCCCTTAGCATACATTACAACCCTTAAAGTCCTCCTTGATCTTAAGCTTTGACATTCTGATACTAGTGGAGTACTACACTAAGGGAAAACTTATGGTTCATCTTATGTGACATGTGAATTCTTTGTGAGAGTGAGCGAATTTGATTCTTACACCCATTATTCTGAGAAATTGCATATCTGTGAGTGAATGTGGGTGACTCTCTTATGGTGAGGGCACATGTTTGATGATAGATAGGTGACTTATATGATCACTTTGTTGAGTAATTTGCATGAGTTTTCAAACTTGGTAGAGTCAATTCTTGAGGTTAGGAAGTTTTGAAGTAGTATTCATGTGTTTCAAGTTGTAATATAACATGTCGAATGTAGAGCTTGTTATTCATGTGGTCGTTGTAGTGCTAGCATGAGTGTCTTAATTGTAGAAGTAATTATAGAGTCTTCCTTGATTGTGATTAATGTGAAGATTTGTTCGAGGACAAACAAAGGTTTAAGTGTGGGGTGGTGATCTAGGGTGTATTTATACGCCCTATTGCCGTCTTCGACCCATGTTTACCTTAGTTTTGAGAGCAATAAGTGTGTATTTTGTATTGTTTTGATGGAATATTTGATATTGCGCTAATAAATGTGATTAGACCCTTGTAGGTGGCATTTGTGACTAATTGGAGCATTTTTGGAGTGGAAAGTGAGGTTTGAAGGATTTACGAGCAAAGAATCTTGAAGATAAGAGACTAGTCAAAGATTTGGACTTGAAGAATCCACCCAAATCCACGAAGAAAAGTCGAAGAAAGGAAGAAAAATGGAATTTAAACGCTAGACGGGCCTAGGGGCGTGTCGGGCCACTTTGGACCAATATTTTATTGGGATGGACAGAAGAGGGGCGTGCCGGGCCGCTATTGCCCAAATTTTCTTGGGCAGAAATTTGGCTAAGTGTCAGGCACGACCAGGGGTGTGCCGGGCCGCTTTTTGCCAAATTTATTCTCCGAATTCTAGTCTATAAATAGGGCTCTTGGGTTGTTGTATCATTATTCGATCTTTGTTGGACTACTCTTAGGCAATTTTGGCATCCAAATTAGGGTTAATACTTCTTCTTTTCATCTTTTATTTATTTTTATGAATTTTTATCAATTTATGATGTTAATCCAAGTTATGAGTGGCTAAAATCCTTCATTCTTGGGGTTGAGGCTACGAACATGAATCTCGTGAGTTGATTATTATTGGTTTTTGCTGAAGTTTATCAATTATTGGTTATTCTTATATTCTTGATTTTACTATTTTAATGCTTAATTACCATTGAAATAAATCTATTGTCTTGAGAGAAGTTCGAGAGAGAAATTGAGAGATAGAACGTGGAATATAAGGAGCGTGATCTTTACTCAAGGAAGGAATTTCGAGAGATTGATGTGCGGTTAGGACTCAGAGGTACCTAATTCGCCGCGCTTGTTCAAATGCGAGAAGATAGCTTAAAGGAGTTAGAATTGGTTAAATCTATCCCCGCTCAACGATATAGTTAGGTTTCTAATTTCAAATAGAAGGTTATAGTTTGGAGAGGAATACAATCATACTATCAACCTCGTGATCAATAACCACGATAGACAGCTCAATTTTCTTAAACCATTAATATTCATGCGCTCGAGATGACGTTCGGGATGCCTTTACCCTGGGAATTCAACTTGCCATTGTTTATACCCCAAGTTAATCATGTTAGTTTAGTTCATAGTTATTTTTTTCTTTAAAACCATCATATCTCTATATTCCACTGCTTAAATAAATAATCAAGAACTAGTTTAGTCTAGTGAATAGTTAAACGACAAGTCCCTGTGGGTTTGACATCCGGCTCTTTTAAAGGAGCTATTATATTACTTGAACAATCACGTGCACTTGCGTGTATAGCTGGGCCGCAACAGGCTTTCGGGCTCATTTTAGGCTATTGGTTATATTTGTATTAAAGTAGATCCTTGGGTGTGGGACCCAGTATTTTTCAAAACAACCTCAGATGGAAGTTTTAATGGTTCCGTTGAGTTGGGAATACCAAATTTTGTAAGGTAGCATAATTCTTTTGCATTCTCATGATTTTGATCTAATCCCGAGGGTCCATCCAGAGAATTTACAACTTGGCAAAGTTTTTGGTGCATCAACACCTGGTGCAGGCTCAGGTCCTTCATCGCTATTGTGATGAGTACACCCGCAATTGCAATGGTCTATGATCGTGGTCATCGCGATCGTGTGGTTCGAGACTTGCGACTATGATAAAAGAGGCTATGGGACTGGTCCAGCTTATTCATAGCGACTGCATGGCTAGGCCACCACTATTGTTGTGGTCCCATTAGTGGAATTGTACAATCACGACTAGGGTGCCTCGCGACAGCGATGAGGAAACCCCTAGCGGTATGAAAATATTCTCTCTTTGTTTTTCAGCATAACTCTAAGTCTGAAACACAATTAAAGGTCCTTGGAAGCTTGAAGATTACAATTTTAAAACCAAACCATAGGTAAAACATTTTATTCAAGATTAATTTAAGTCAAGTATAAGTTAATAAAAGTTTCTGTGCCAGAACTACGGGATTCAGGGGTGCCTCATACCTTCCTCTAGGGTCAACACAATTCCTTACCCGGTCTTTTGTTTCAACAGACCAAAAATAAAGAGTCATTTACTTTTGATTAGGGATTCAAAAAGGTGATTTAGAACACCATAACTCAATTCCAAGTTGCGAATCTATAAAAAAAAAAAAAAAAAAAAAAAAAACTTTTCAAAACTGTCGCTTCAATTGGAAAAACCTATCCTTTGATCAATACGGGGTGTTATAATGACTCTATGGATTGCTTAGCATAAATGTAGTTAATGCATGTAATTTGTCAAAATTTTCAATTGACCTTTATCTATTAAAGTACATCAAGGACCACTTTATAAATTTATGAGTAAATTTTATTTAGACATTTGAACTACTTATTTCAATAGAGCATCTGAATATATAATAAGACGTTCATATCAGTCACTTCCGATCAAATTTTGGAGAACTTTTGCACATGTTCTCAAACATCCATTATGTTGTCACATAAAATATGTCATGTTCTTTTATTATATACATCAACATCAATTAGAACTAATCTGGGTATTTATATGAAAGAGATATTGAGGCTGCTTGGGGTGCTAATTTCCATCATTTCTGATAGAGTTACACAATTCACCTCTATGTTTTGGGACAGGTTACATGAAGATTTGGGTTCTAAGCTTTATTTCAGTACTACTTTCCATCCTCAGACTGACGGGCAATCAAAGAGGACTATTCAGGTGCTTGAGGATATGTTAAGGGCCTGTGTGATTGATTTAAGTGGTCATTGGGATAAGTTTTTTCCATTGTACGAGTTTTTCGTACAACAATAGTTACCATTCTAGTATTAATATGGCTCCAATCAAAGCTCTCTATGGGAGAAGGTGTAGATCACCCATAGGATAGTTTGAAGTTAGAGATGTGAAGCCTTTGGGCATGGACTTAGTGAAGAAAGCTCAGCAAAAGGTGAGGTTCATTCAAACCAAGTTGTTAGCAGACCAGAGTAGGTAAAAAAAATATGTGAATCGCAAGATGAGGGACATTTCGTTTAAACCCGGTGAGCAAGTTTTTTGAAAGAATCTCCTATGACGGAGTTTTACAGTTTGGCAAGAAGGGTAAGCTTAGCCCTCGATATATTAGTCCGTTTGAGGCTTTGATGATATGGGCCCGATAGCTTACAGGTTGGCATTGCCACCAAGCTTGTCAAGGTTCCATTCAGTGTTCCATGTATCTATGATTAAGAGACATCATGGGGATGGGGATTACATTATCAAATGGGATTCGATTTTGCTTGATAAGAATCTTTCATAAGAGGAGGAGTCGGTTGTCATTCTTGACCGAGATGTCTGAAAGTTAGGACAAATAAAAATCCATCAATAAAGGTCATATAGAAGCATCATCCTGTTAAAAAAGTAACTTGGGAAATTGAGATGGATATGCGGGAAAAGTACCTTCACTTGTTTGAGGATACAGGTACTCTTTTCGTTCTTACTTGCCTCATTTTCTTATTTGATCATTTGGGATGAATGATGGGTAAATTGTTATCTATTGAATTAACCCTTTCCGTTGTTATAGGTAATTCTAGCTCATTAAAATTCAGGTTAAGGTTTTCCATGAATTGGGATTTTGAAATTGAAGGGTAGGCAAGTCTTAGACAATATTCAAACATGGTATTGTCTAGGGATATCTGGGAATTGATTGGTTAAAGGTTATGAAATTGACATTATTTGGGTGAGTAGAACTTCTGATATCAAACTTGACATAAAGGGGTTGGTTTGGGTTGTTGAAATTTGAGGGTGTAGTGCGAAAAACGGCAAAACTGGGAGCAATCTTGAGTTTTTGCCTTGCCTCACTTGCCATAGAGGGTGGCAGGCCACTACTAATGCATCGCTATAGTGGTGATTTTCAAGCTATAGCGGAATTCATCTTTGGTTAATCCTTCCATAGCGGGCTGATCCCGCTATAGCGAGGCCGCTATAGTAGGATAGGGCCTCCATAGCGAGATATGTGTTGATTAATACAGAAAATAATCCAAAAATTTTATTTTCATTCTTTATTCACCTATGGGCTGGGAGAGGTAATTTTGGGTGATTTCCATCTATTTTCCATCAAAATTCTTCGTAAAGGTAAGTTAATCACTCACATTAACTAGTTTTTTGATTTCTAAACCTTGGAACCACTAGTTTACAAGTTTTGGGGAGGATTTAGCTTAACCTAACTAATTTTTCTGGTGCAATAGGGAGAATTGGGTAGAAAACCCTTGGGTTTTAGTTAAAAGTTGATAAATTACTCTTGCATGACTATAATTCACCATTGTAATCATGAAATTGGTAGGATTAAAGTGCAATGATGATAGAAAACCCTACAATGTTAGAAATGATCATGAATTTGGCTTTGGGGTTTTGGGATTAGGGTATAATCCTTGATATTGTTAGGTCATTGGTTGATTATGTGTTGTATTGATGTTTTTAGACCACAATCAAGCCGAGTTTGCAAGAAAGGGAAAAACACAAGTTTGTTAGAGCATTTTGGGCTTGGATTTAGTTAGGTGATGGTTTAATGTATGTGAAATCCAACTTGTTTTATATATGCATGATAATTGTTCCTTCATACTGCTTGTTATAATTCATGTTCAAGAAAAGTTAATGACTATTTGATATCCTAAGTGTTAATCACATGCAATGAACCTATATGAAAAGCTTGTTGGTTTTACAAGTGTTATTATTGTTATCATTGTGGTTGTGATAGTTGTGATATCTGTTGATTATTGTGAGATGTACCTGTATTTGGACGTATTCACGGGATAGGGTGATATAAGGTCGGCAGACACTAGATGTTTGGAATTTGGTATATGGACAAGAACTAGTCCTCTGTAGTCCATGGCTAGTGGGCAACCATAAGACCCTTAGCCTATATGCAAGGTACAGGTGAGTGTGACGGTTCCTTGAGTGAACCAGACTTATATGTTGAATTGTTATATTGGTTTCTTGAGTGAACTAGGCTTATGTGTTTACTTTCTATATTTGGTTTCTTGAGTAAATTGGGGTTCATGATTATCACCCTTGTTGTTGTTGGAATGGATCCTTGAGAAATCTGGGTCGAATTACAAATTATTGGTATTCTCTTCAAATGTTTCTCTACTTGTGTAATATAGACATGGATAATATATATTGTGGTTGAGTCATGGTTTGTTGACTTGTATTCTATTTGGTAGAAAGGGTCTTGACTTGAGTGGTTGTCCATCTTGACTTGTATTGACTAAATTCTGTGATGTTATTGAACAAGGTTAAGTGTCATAAGCTTGAGGTAAGTCTGCATGGTACGTGTTCATGGTTGTTCTTGCTTTACTAAGTTATGTTTACTTGTTCACATATCTAATTTTGGGTTGACCGATGACCCTACCAGTACACCATTGTTTCTTGTGTACTGATACTACACGTGCTCTTCTTTTTGTTGATTGTAGAGCATTTTTCGACGACTATTTCAAGACCTCAACTTTAGAGTGGATGGCATTCGAACTCAAGGATGAGCTACATCTTTCGGGCTGCCATGAGTTCGTCATTTCGCTTCTGGTCTATTGTTTTAGACTGGATATTTTCTATTTTTTTTGGGTTGAACCCTTTCATTGACATTTGTAGTGTTTTTGTACAATGACTTTTTGGTTTCTAGGGGATTGCTAAGTATTCGTTAATTCCGCATTTGTTTTCATTTAGAATATTGGTTTCATTATTTATTTTATGAAAAACAATCAGTTTGACTAAGTGTTGGGTTTGATGGTTTGGGGTTAGATTGTTTTCCCACTGGAGAGTTCGTGTGGGTGCCACTCACAACGAATTTGGGTCTTGACATATACACACCCTCAACATGAAAAACTCACAATACCTTATCTCACCTCACCTCTCACACGTCACACACCGGCATACACATACTCACTTTCTTGCTCTCCATTTCACTCACTTACATCTATATATACATACATATACTCACCTCATAGAGGGGGATAAGCATAGAGAGGGAGAGTAAATAAAATAGAGATGACATAGAGAATAGAGGAGGAGACAGAGAAAATGAAAAAAAAAAAAAAGCAAAAAGAAGAGAAGCAAAAAGGGGAAAGATCAGTGGTGGGAACAAGATTTAGGGGTCTTGGGTTCCCAGGAGGTTGGAATACACATATTGAGACCCAAAGCTTTAAGGTTCCTCCTGGAAACCAAAGCACATTTATCTTCTTGGTTTCCAGGGTGCTTTTCTAAATATTATATACCAAGTTTTATACATTTTTATTTAGTTTTACCTAGTCTGCGTTGGATTTAACGGGTGACGAAGCACCGCAAAATCACACATAGGTCCGCCCCTGGGAAAGACCGCAGCAGATCTTTGATTTCTTTCTTCATAAAGAAGAAATCATAGTTACTTCTCCACAAAACTTTAGCAGCCATGTTTAGGACTAGTAAACCCCCATAAACCACCCTGTCTACCACCATCCTTGGCCTGAAAACACCATAGATGCCACTATTTCATCCGAGATCTAGGCATTGGTTGGATATTGATGTTTGCTTACTAGATTATTATTGTCTTTTTTCCTTTAGTATAATTAAAATGAAGTTTTAACAATTTTAAGGTAAAAATAGTGGTGGGATTTTAACTTAAGAAAAGCTTATCTTAGTTTGGATATAGTTAATGCAAAAATTGGATCCAAAACATATAAAGAATTCTAGTAATTTGAGGATAAAGCAGCGGTTTAATATTAGAATATTTCGTAACTTCATAAATTAATATGGAATTCTTGAAATGTAATTGATGAGCATAGTAATTGATCTTTATTATCTAATGTTTTGGTTATTTAGTATTTTGTATTGAAATCTTGGTTATATATGCCTCTAATTGAGTATGTGATATATCTTACATTTTAGTTGTTATGGATTAATGGAGCATGAGATGGGTTGAGGATTTATCTGTAACTTGTTGCTAGAATTGATAAGTCTGTGAATAAAAATTGGCAAATAGTAAGATCCCTTTAAGGTTGGAGGGTATATGCACGAATAATATATCGTCTTGACTGAGGACGCAACCTTGAGTCTCCGATCTGACTTGTAAAAAGAATGGTTAGATCGCATTTACGTGTCTTGACCCAAATCCTCTTAAAAAATATAAAACTTGGATTACAAAAAGCACTAGGTGATTCTTCCCATCTGTCCTAGCCTTGGTGGAGAGAGTTACCTGATATTTGTGGCTGGTGGGAGGGGGCAGGTATCTAGTGGATTTAGTCGAGGTGCGCAAAAGTTGGCCCGGAAACCCTGGTTATCAAAAAAAATAAAAATATAAACCTTGGATTCAACTAAAATTAGTGGACTCAATCTTTAGGTGTGATACACAAGTTGAGGTCGCGTTTACGCATCTTAACTGGTGTATTTCAAAGCTAAAGTCACAACCTTGCGTCTTAGTCAAGACTAATAGAAGTTCAACAATTTTAAAACTTAACCATGGGTAAAACATTTTATCCAAGATTAATTTAAGTCAAGTATAAGTTAATAAAAGTTTTTGTGCCAGAACTACGGGATTCAGGGGTGCCTCATATCTTCCTCTAGGGTCAACACAATTCCTTACCCGGTCTTTTGTTTCAACAGACCAAAAATAAAGAGTCATTTACTTTTGATTAGGGATTCAAAAAGGTGATTTGGAATACCATAACTCAATTTCAAGTGGCGAATCGTAAAAAAATAAAATAATTTCTTTTCAAAACCATCGCTTCAATTGGAAAAACCCATCCTTTGATCAAAGAGGGGTGTGACAATGACTGTGGATTTCTTATCATAAATGTAGTTAATGCATGTAATTTGTTAAAATTTTCAATTAACCTTTGTCTCTTAAAGTACATCAAGGACCACTTTATAAATTTACGAGTAAATTTTATTTAGACATTCGAACTACTTACTTCAATAGAGCATCTGAATATATAATAAGACATTCATATCAGTCACTTCTGATCATATTTGGGAATACTTTTGCGCATGTTCTCAAACATCCATTATGTAGTCACATAAAATATGTCACCTCCTTTTATTATATATATCAACATAAATTATAACTAATCTGGGGTTTTACGGCCTATTGAGACTAATGTAAGTATTAAAGGAGGTGACATATTTTAAGAAGTTAATTTATCTACTTAATGGGTGCTTGAAAACATGTGCATCATTTTTTCCTAAATTTTAATTAGAGGTGTCCAATAGGAATACTTTATCATGTGTCCAAGTGCTTAATCAGAATAATTCATAATTCGGATATCTAAATAAAATTTAGTAGCAAGTTTTTGGCTATCGGTGTATTCAACCAAAATAAAAATAATACATTACATTAGCTACCATATTCGTTGCACATGAAGGTATAATATATTGGCATTCAGGATTTATTATCCTGCTAAAAATATTTTCTTAATCATAAGTACTCACTAATTAAACTACTTCAAATTTGCGTCACATAAGATTCGTTAAAGGAGAAGTGGTTAAGCACTTCCTATAAAAAATTTAAAAAAAAAACTCAATTTTCAGAATTTGAATCCGAGACCTTTTATTAGAAGAGAAAAAATCTCATTTATTGGTTGTCAAACCAAATCTCTTGATGGTCATTAAAAATAATTAGCTATAGGAAACATAATAGTAAGTAATAAAAAATACATTAATTGAAAATGCATGGTATGTTATATTATTTTGTTTCTTATTTATTTTTTGAAAAAAATAAAATTAAAGAAATCTTTAGCAATAAATTCAAATGAGGAAGATTAAGGTAGTCAATGCTAGTTAGTTACAAACTTTTCCAAATTGCTTTGTTGATACACTTTAGTTTTATGATGTTACACTCACCCCTACTTTATCTCTAAAAATATGTTGGCCGTCCCTTAATTTAAGATTCTTTTTTTGGTAAAGGTCACTAGTTAGATTGTTAATTGTAAATGACATATATACCCATGAATTAATCAAAGTTTATTTTCGAAATAAATATAACCTCGCCTCCTTTTAAAGAAGGTTAGTATAATTGACACTCATTTATATTGGATCACACGATGAAATAATAATCAATTATTTATTGACTCGGTCATATAAAACAATTGTTCTGCTGGGTTTGCCAGTTTCCTCGCCAATTTCATTCCACATATATTATTTTTCAATTATTATTTTTATTGATAACTATGGTCTTTGCTACTTTTTCTTTATAATATATTGAAATTATAGACAACTAGAGGGTAAACTCATAAAATATGTAGAAAGAAAGAAAAATAATTCAAGATAAAAGAGTCCTACTTTATTACACATTATAGAGATAAAAAATAAATTCATTATTATACTATATCCTCCTTCTAAGTATAAAGAAATTAGGCAATTTAAAGAAGGTTAAATTTGGAAAATATCAATTTTGCAAGACTTTGGTAGACTGCGCATAGGACATTCCTAGATTAAACTCAAATCAGTTAGGCAATTTAGTGAAGTAGAGGATGAAAATTATTTTTTTTAAATCACAGGAAAATTTTTTGTAAATGAAAAACCTAAAAACTGATGCGGCTATAAATATATATATGTTTATTCTCATTTGTACTCACTCTATTTGATGTTCACACACTCATTCAATAAAAAATTTATATATTGTGTCTCTTGTGGTAATCATGGTAAGAAAGAATTCTGAAATGCAAAGAAGAAGTGTAAGGAAGTTCATAAAGATACGCGTTCTGAGGAGATCACATTCTCCAACAAGCAAAAAAAAAATTTGTAAGAAAGCAACAGATCATTCTATTGTATGTAGAATTGAATATGCTATTATTATTATTATTTCAATTACAGGTGAACCATTTTTATTTGGTAAACCAAATGTCGGATCGGTTGTCGATTGATTTTGCAAGCAAAACAATCAGCTGAGTGTTCCTGAAGTAGAAAGATGGTGGTTGAAAGAATTTGTGATCACAAAAAACATGAGAAGATGGACAAAATGAAAAGAAGTGCAAGGAAGTTCTGTTGGAGAACAGAAAAACAATATTATTTATGAAATTCCTTTCACTTCTTTTTTTTGTCCATCTTCTCATTTTTTTGGTGATTACAAATTCTTTTAGTTGTCATCTTACAGCTTGAGGAAAACTCAGTTGATTGTTTGGCCTGCAAAAATCGATTGACAACTGATCCAACATCCGGTTTACCAAATAGAAATGGCTCACCTGCAATTGAAACAATTAATAATAGCAAATTCAATTCCGCATAGAACAGAAAGATCTATTGCTTTCTTACAAAGTATATTTCTACTTGTTGGAGAACGTGATCTCCTCAGAATGCTTATGTCATGAACGGACACTATCCTCTAGTCGAGACACAGTACTTGGAACCGTAAGTGATCTCAAGCTAACCCTTGGCATAGCATACTAAGCATAATATAAGAGATTTAAGTGGAAGTTGTAATGAGATCATAAGTTCTAAAACCCCTCTGGAAAATGATAAATGGATAAGTGTCAAGCTCGAAGGGCCAACATAAAAACCATACTCTATGTCTGCAAACCTCTAATAATTGAATAACATAATCTATCGGGACAAGGTCTCCGGCTGACCATAGAATAATGTCTAAAAGTAGAATGGAAAGAAACAACTATCTAGGTACCCGAATGATGAGGATTCACCACTACTAGAAGTTGAACTGATATCAACTAGCCATGAGTCTGAGCTTGATCACCAAAATCTACATCACATGAAAAATATAGGCAAAGAGTATGCAATCAGTACGTCTGAATGTACTGAGTATGTAGGAATAATAATCAATAACATAAAACAGTTTAACTAAAATCATAATAAAACTTTCTGAGGAAATACATATCTGAAATCATACTAAATGGAAACATAAAGATGACCATATTAAAGATAGTTAAACAAAAGTAGATGCTTTTAGGTGGTAAAAATCAGAAGAAAATCATAATAGCTGAAATCTGAGTAAAAGCACATTCATAGATAAAGCAATGAAGTCATAAATTTGTAATAACTGAAACTGAATCATATCTGAAACTACATATCTGAAAGGAGGCATATCTGAAATCATGTTATCTGAAATTATATCATAATCACTGAAGTCAAGTATAAAAATGTATAATAATCTTATAGGTGGGAGTTTCTTATAATCCACATATATCACTTGAGCTAATGATGTCCAACATCTAACCCAGTTGGGAGGGATGCCCCATACTTTGACAAGGTATAGGACCTATCTATCTATAGGTGGATGCACTAAATGAGACTTTTATGTTAATGATCAACCAACATTGCAGTGAAAATCTAATCCTATGGTGGCACGTAGTTTTGGAACTTGGGCTATCTAGAACCCTCGTTCGCTCAGTACTAAATACTACTCCCAAAACTATATTTATAATCATATACTCAATAAATTATTTAAATCACTATCTATCTATTGTAAAGGTTGAAGCTTTACTAAATTTCATATCTTGAAAACTATCAAACTTTACCCGTCTATGGCTTTAAATCTATTTTCTTGGACAACTGTAATAACATTATGTTTCTAATTTCATGATTAAATCATAAATATCAAGAATCATATACAAGTTCATATCATAATTGAATAAGATGATAACTAAAGCTTTTATATTCAAAGAGATTATATTGATGTTCATAAAGACCAAAATCATCAATAAATACTTCAAGAAAATCAAGAACTTGCTTTAAATAAGATGAGAATTAATAATGGGTTTGTAACCCTAGATGTGATTTTGAATTCATAAAAGCTTTAGAGTTTTGGACATGGGGATGAACGAAAAATCCATTGAAGTTCTACATACCTTAATTGCTTTCCAAGAAGTCCAGAAGGAACCCTAATTTGAGGAAGAATCTCCAAGAATTTAGATCTTGGAATCTTGGTTGAACTTTCTTGAAAATCCTAGGTTATGGTGTAGGATTTCATTAATAATCTGGAAAAAGAATGATTGAAATACTAGAAATTGCTTAGAATTGTATAGGAGTAAATTTCCTTAAGGTTGGAGGATGAGGAGAGGATAAAATACCAACTTGAGGCTGAGGGGAAATAGAAAGAAAGTGGGAAAAGTCGAAAAAATGACCTTTTAATGAATCTCGACGACCATTTCGGTGATTTAGAGTTGATACTGCCAAACTATTTGGAGGTTCGCCAAAGTGCAGCCTTAGAGAGCCAAAATGAACAGTTTCTGAAGGTTTTTGGGTGAGTTTGGCGATCTAGTTTGGTGCACCGCCAAACTTTTCAGCGACACCAAACTTTCTCAGTACTGACATATTTTAGTAAAATGATCATAACTTTCTACTCTAGAATCGTATTAACAAACAGTCGATGGTGATTGGAAAGAAGACTCGAAGAGCTTTAATTTGGTGGGTTCTACAAAACTCTTCATATTCTATGAGTTATGCTAATTTGAAGTTGACCCTAGTAAAATGTTATATGGAAACTTAATCGGTAAAGAATCTTTCAATTCAACTTTGAGCTAGAAGTTCCTTATGACCTTAATTCATAACCAAAGTTCTTCCCACACTAAGGAATTGGTATTAACACCTATGTACAATTAGAAATTATCGAACTTGGGTCTATATGCATTTGAAGAATGGTTTGGATCTTAGTTTAGAAGTTTGGGGTGTTACAATATCTCCCCCTTGAGATTATTCATCCTCGAATGAAGACTTAAGCTAGAGTGAAAAAATGAATTATCAAAGTTTTCTTTTGGCTATCTAAAACTTCACTTACTATCATAAACTGAACTGAATTATGCCAAGATTAGGACCCAACTAGAGAGTACATGAGCATGAGCATAATCATGGAACTACAAGATAACAAATCAAGGCATGAAAGCTTCTAGGAGTTGCTTTAGGAAAAGGGTTATTACCTAACGTTCTCATTAGAATTTCTCATAACATTTTGGGCAAAGAATCACATGCATGATTTGCGTGAGACATCTATATATGTAATACTAATATGGTTTAAGCATCCTCGTCAGCTTATATGGGCCTATAGAGTAGGAACGGTATAGACTTGAGCATAAGTCATACTCCATCAGAAGCTACTTGACATAAAACATAGGTACCTTGGGAATGAAGTAACAATAGGGATACTATTCCTTAAGTGATACTACTGATCTCTTTTAAGCTAAGCACACTTCTTGACTATGTTTCTCCTCCTGAATACTACACTTCATAAGCTTTAACCTATGACTGTAATGACCGGTTTCGTTGTTACTGAAAGTATCTATGGAAAAGGCATATGAATCTCATTCATCACATGTGCTAGGATCAATTTTTTAGTATGGAAGTGTATTTAAAATGTAATAAGGTCATACAATACTCCTAGCACAAGGTTAAATTGAAAGTATCCTTACCGATTTAGTTTCAGACTAAGTTTAAACTATGGTCAACTTCAAACGAGAACCCCTCCTAGAATATAAGGAGTTAAGGAGCCTAATACCTACCAAATTAAAGATCTCTGAGTCTTTTTCCAACTTAATTGACCGTTCATTAATCTGCTTCCTGAGTAAAAGGTTATGACCATTTTACTGAAGTCTGTCCATACTGAAAAGCTAAGGGCGAGGGTCAGGTTGCTATAGCGACATGCACAACAATTTATAACATATTTTTGATGGGTTTCAGCCCCCAAACCCCAAAATTTCATTCCTAAGACCTAGAGGGGCAAATTTCTCTTGGTATGGTTGGAAATTCTTCATTGAGGTAAGTTTCTTCCATCATCTTCTTCATTTTTCAATCCTTTAACATCCTAGAATCATTAGTTTATGGTGAAATTCTTGGGGATTTGAACCCTAAATTCATGATATTTTGGGAAAAACCTATGGGTTGGGTTAATATCCCCTAGAATTACTTCTAAATTATTAATTAATAATTTCTAGCATGAATTAGTGTTTCTAAAATATGAAAATTGAAAGTTGGGGACCTTGAATTCAATAAAGGTGGAACCTTTAGCCTAAAAACTCAATTAATGGAGTTAGGTTGAGCTTGAAGGAACTATTTTGATGACTAACTGACCCTTGGGTAATATTTTAGACCGTAAGTAAGAGTAGAACTAGTGGATTTGAATTCCTAAAGTCATTGTTTGAAGAGTAGTTTATTAATTACTTTTATAATTATTGTTTGTTAGATGATTAGCCTTCAAAAACATGAAGAAGCAGGAGGATCATCTGTGATATAGCATATTTGTTGCAGCAGCTTGGCACCCAGGTAGATTATGGTTTATGAGTAGTAGACTGTGGTTAGTAATTGTATCCATAATATAGATCTGATGGGAGAAATCATGCTTAGGCCTGCGGGCATGGAGTTTGGATGGATAAAATGTGGATTTAATGTAATAAAGGCTTAATTGTGTATCATTATGTTATGTATGAATCCTTGATGGGTGTTGTGTATTTGTATGACTCCATGGTGGATTGTAATATGAATTATGTGAATATAGAGGATGACAAAGAGATTGTATGAGCTTATAATCTAGAGATTCAACCTAATTACCATAAAAAGGGTGAACTTGATAGTATTTATATTGGAATATGAGATAATCTTGCTTAAAGTTAGTGATGAGAACTGATTATGGTATGAGGAGGTGGCGACATAACATAGAAGCCTAAAGTCAAGTTAGGCTGAGGGTTAGGAAGTAAAAGGTATAAAGGTGTATGACTGAAATTAGATTGCAAGTTGAATAGAGTTGAATGATAGGCTATGGGGTAGGTCTTGAACCCAGTAATGACTTAAATGTAAGGGTTGCTAGATAATAGTAGAATTCTCGGGTCTCTATATAGATGAGGAGGATTGGATTAGTGAATGAATTTATGATTGTTGAATTAGAGTTTAGACTCATTTTGGTTGAATGTGCACTCCTAAAATGAATACTTGAGTTTAATGAATATGACTTGATAATGCTTTCTTGAATAAGCCATGGATTGGTCTTAGGACATGCTATAATTAATGAAACCAATGATTCATATCTACTTGTAATTTGGTGGGTTTAAGTATGATTGTAGTTTATCTGAAATGATTAACTAGAGTTGACCAAGTGTTTGGTGGTTGTCTGTTGTTGCAATGAATACTTAAGGAAGGAATGTGTTAACTGATATTCTAAGTGTAAGCATATTTAATGAATTTATATGTAAAGCTTGTAGTTGTTACAAGTGTTGGTTGTTATTATTGTTTTCTGTGATTGTTGTGATATTATATTAGTTATTTATGGGATGTACCGGTATTTGGACATCTTCACGGGATTTGATGGAATAAGATTGGTAGGCACTTGATGTCTGGGTTTTGGTACATGGACGGAGCTCGTCCCCTAAAGGTCATGACTAGTGGGCAACCATAAGACCCTTAGCATGTATGTACAAGGTATGTATGAGTGTAATGGTTCCTTGAGTGGATCGGATATATGATTCTTGTTATTATTGTTGTTTATATTGGTTCCATGAGTGGACAAGTTATATTGTGGTTGTTGTTGTGGGTTCCTTGAGTGAACCGGATTATGATGTTGCTTGGTATATTTGGGATTCTTGTTGTTAGAGTCATGGTTTGTTGACTTGGATATGGTTAGAGTCAGGTTGTTCACTTGTTCATGGTTTGACTTGAATTGTTGTCTCTTAACTTGTACTTGACTGAAGTTGTAGAGTTACTTGAAAAGGTTGAGTGTCATATACTTGAGGTATTTATCATAACATGTGTTCATAGTTGTATTTATTACAAGGTGATGGTTATTGTGCTCATTTATTATTGAGGTTAACTTAAACAGATAGTCTTATAATACCTATTGGGGTTAAACAAGTAAGAGTTAGGATGGGTAACACTTGATGTGAAGGTGATGAATGATCAACGGTAATAAGAATGGAAATACTCTTAGTTAAAACAAGGGATAAAAATAGCATAAGTGGATGAAAGTGTTACGAATTAAATTGATATATAAGTTGCATGTTTCTTTTTATGATTCTATATTGTGTTTACGTGATCTAACCCTGGTCAACCAATCATACCTATCAGTACGTGTTGTTTGTACTGATACTACTCTTGTTATACCCTTTTTGGTTTATAACCTGGTTGCAGGATTAGTTAATGTTTTTCAGATGATGTGGATAGTGATCTCCAGTAGCTTCTACTCCTCTCATTCATGGTGGAAGTTGTTGTCACACCCCTTTTTCGTCGTGGTCTAAGGGTTTTTCCAATTAAAGTGACGGTATTGAATAGGAATTATTTTATTTATAGAGTCGCCACTTGAAATTGAGTTATGGTGTTCCAAGTCACCTTTTTGAATTCCTAATCAAAAGGAGGTTGACTCTTTAATATTGATCTGTGAACTAGAAATCCGAGTAAGGAATTCTATTGACCGAGGGGAAGGTGTTAGGCATTCCTCGAGTCCCGGGGTTCTAGAACAATCATTTTATTGACTTATATTTGGCTTAAGTTATTTCTTGGATTAACTCGTGCTTATTAGCCTAAAAACTGTTTATGTCCTCCTTGTTTGGTTAGTTTTGAAGCCGGTTTAAACTATCTTATTTTATTAATGGGTGGCTTACTAGTAGCAGGGCTTTCCAGCCTTACCACAAACTATTCTCTTCTACTTTTTGTTAGTATCTCACGCCTAAAATTTCTTATGGCTCAAAGAATGTATTTTTTTTTTACTATTCCCGAGTCTAGAGATGCTACTAATCAATTAAATTAAATTAAATAATTAAGCATGACATAGCAAAATCGAAGAAATCTCACCTTATTAAAACTAAAACAATGATAAAAATAGTAGACTGCTAATGGCTAGTTTTAATTGGGTAGAAGATTAAAAATCAAAGTTATGAGACTAGTTTTTGGAAAAAGTTAGCAAGTACTAGTAAAGTCAAAAAGCAATTTTACAATAACAACTCTAACAGAACTTCAATTTTCCATTTCCAACCACATCTTTGAATCGATCCCATTACTAGATTAATTAAAGGATCAAATTTTGAGAATTAACAATTCCTATGCACTCATCTAACATTCAAACTGATCTTAATATTTGCCTATTGTTTATTAACAAATACATTGTATAGGCTACTAACGACCTAAATGGTAAAACAAGAAGTAAAAATTAAATTCAAGTTTTGTGATGTTAGTTGGCCAAGGTTAAGAAAAATCATTTCAAGAAACCACCAACTATGTTTCTCTTATCCAACTCAATTATCTTATTTAACTAATGTTTAAATCCCACAACAACAAAACATTCCAACATAAAATAAAACATAGTATTCTTACAGTGATTGTTTACCCAAATATCACATTCATCCCAAATTCATGTAACATTTATGATCAAAGCTCAAACCTTTTAAATTCTCATTAGGCTCCTCCATTCTTTTAGATTCTATGACTTTGATTTACCAGAGACGATGGAAATCAACATGAGGGAATATTAGGTGAAAATCAACATGAAACGATATAAAACAGAAACCATGAACAAAGGCACAAATCATTCATAATGCACAATAGGGCATGATACAAAGAATAATTTTTTAACGCAGCAGATAAATGAAAAGATGGACCTTAAGGAGCCTTAATCATAGCTTTTTACTTCAAACTGGTTCCAACGAGACCGGAGCTATGAACATAGACCTCAACTCGAAATCTAACCCATGAACCTTAGATCAAGAATACTCTTCTTTTTTTTTTCCAACTTTATGTTTCTCTCATTTTTTCTTACTGTGTTGCTGCTTTTCTCTTTCTTGTCCTTCTCTTTTTTTGTTTTGCTAAGTGTTCTCTCTGCCTCTACTTCTCTGTGCGTTTTTTTTTTTGTCCTTTTCTAGCACTAATTCCCTCCCCTCTTTTTCTTTCTCCCATTTTTTATTACTCTACAAGTTGTGTGTACCATCTATGTTAGCCCTTGATAAGAACTCTAGCAAACTATACCTAATAAAATATCATGTTAAACAATGAATCTACGCACAAATGAATATTCAGATAACTAATATACGATTCATGAGAAAAACCTCACATAAATAATCAGCTTTACAAACTAAATAATGCATGAAGCCATTTAAACAATTTTATTCATGTTTTGATTAAAAAAAACCCAGCTAGAAAAGCATTGAGTAAGAACCTGTGTATGAATTTACTAAAAAGGAAAGTATGAACGTCGCCACCGTAAACTCAAACGGGAACCCGAACTCAACTCGCCACGTCTTTTCCTTCCCTTTTCTCTTGTTTTCCTTCTTCGGTTTTCTATCTTTTTTTTTTTTTAAGTGTTGTGTTTTTCTGATGTCCTCCTCCCTTTTTTTTCCTTTCGTGTGCATATATATAGAAGTATGTGTAGTAGTGTATGTGTTAGTGTATGTGGTGTCATGTGTGTGTTTGTGAGGGAGTGGGGGAGTGAGGTATGTGAGGGAGTGGGGAAGTTGAGGATTTTATGGGGGTAGGGGTGTGCAGGTGGGTAGTTTTAGGTTAGGATTTTTTTTTAATAATATAATTTAATAATTTTATTTGAATATTTGGAACCTACAAAAATATGTGAAAAATGAAATAGCTAGACTAAAAAATATAATTAAGAAATATTAAAATCACTAGCTTATTTATTAAAACCTAAACTAAGAGAAAACATATTTTTTGAAAGAACTCTTTTTCTTTTTTAAAAAGTAAAAACAAAACTTATCCTAAAAATGTGACTCTATTTTTTGTAATTCTTTTTTTTTCACAATTTTTCAAATAAACCTACTGAAAAATTAAATGAAAAGCTAAAATAAATATTTAATGTTAAAACTAGATAAAAGTTTGGAGAGGGTAAAAAATCATGTGTCTACATTTTCCCCTCTTTGTCTGAGAACACGAAGAGTTTTCAGACAAAGAAGTAGACAACGACACAAGTTTTGACCTGACTGTTATTTGAAATGGAAAAGAAAAGAAGGAAAAGATGTGACTGAGTCCTGGTTTTGGACAGCCTACATATCCCAGGTTATAAGGGAATCAGGTCACGTGTAGTTCAAGAAGGTGGAATGGTGAAACGATGAGTTAGAGGTTGAGTGAGGTCCCGTCGAGTCTCCAATTCACAGCTCCTATTTTTTTACATCAAAATAAAAGACAAGAATAAAAATGATCCTTCAAGTACAGGATCCTATCTATTCAGCTTCTGTTGAATCTTCATGCTCCCTTAAGTGATGATATGTATGCTCTCCTCTTGAGTTGAACTCGACAGTAAACGTTTCTTCATGTCGAGTTGGGTTATTGGAGATGAACTTGAAAATCGGCTCTATTCTTCAAGTGGACACTTGCTCCTTCTGACTTTGAATTTAAAAATAGCCATGTTCTCTAGGCGGGCTCCTGAGCTTCAAAACTGAAAGTAATCCCTGTTCTCCAAACGTGTTCCTAAACTCAAAATAAATAGTGAACTAGAAAAGTAAATCTCATTTTTCAGGAGGGTCCTGTTGATCCCATTTCCAGGAGGGTCTTGAGCAGAAAATAAAGTCCCATTTTTCAGGAGGGTCCTGAACGAAAAATAAAGTCCCATTATCAAGGAAGGTCCTGAGCAAAAAGTAAAGTCCCATTATCCAGGAGGGTCCTGCTGATCCCATTTTCTAGGAGGTTCCTGAACGGAAAATAAAGTCTCATTATCCAGGAGGGTCCTGAGCAGAAAATAAAGTCCAATTATCCAGGAGGCTCCTGCTGATCCCATTTTTCAGAAGGATCCTGAGCAGAAAATAAAGTCTCATTATCCAGGAGGGTCCTGTTGATCCCATTTTCCAAAAAGATCCTGAACAGAAAATAAAGTTTCATTTTTCAGGAGGGTCCTGAGCAGAAAGGTAAAGTCCCATTATCTAGGAGGGTCCTGAGCAGAAAATAAAGCCTCATTATCCAGAAGGATTCTGTTGATCCCTTTTTCCATGAGGGTCCTGAGCAGAAAATAAAGTCCCATTTTCCAAGAGGGTCCTAAACAGAAAATAAAGTCCCATTTTTTAGGAGGGTCCTAAGCAGAAAATAAAGTCCCATTTTCTAGGAGGGTCCTGAACGAAAAATAAAGTCTCATTATCCAAGAGGGTCCTGAGTAGAAAGGTAAAGTACCATTTTTCAGGAGGGTCCTGAACAGAAAATAAACTCCCAAATAACACAAAAAAAAATTTTGCCCCAGTTTGTACCAACAAAAATTTTTTGTGAGTATTTGAAAAACGAAAAGGGTGAATCCAAGCCCTACCCCATTCTAGAAAGTGCATCTCGCAAAGGTAAAAGATAATAAATTTTTACTATGACTGTAACCTTGCAAGCTTATGTCGCAACATTGCTTCTTGCATTCGTAGAACTAAAGAATTGCCCTTTTCTAATATCCAGGCTTTGAAGCCTTTGATTTGCAGGCAACACCTATCTCTGTTTCAAACAAAGAAAAATTGTGAGTTTAACAACATGGTGGTTGGCTCATGTTATTTGACTTTTGAGGCAATCGCTCCTGCACTTGTCATGTTCAGCTCTGTTTCGAGCTGTTGATGAGTATCGTTAACTTGTTCTACTATCGACCCCAAAATTCTGGTTACTCAATGACTGTAACTCAAACAATATTTTCATTTCATAGCGCCTCTAAATTTAACTTCTGTCGCACCTTTGTATTCCTATGAATCCAGAAACTGTCAGATGACGACAATTCTTAGGTATTTTATTTCACTTTGAATCATGTTACTTTTATGGCACTTTGAATCATGTTACTTTTATGTGCTGGCCCTTTCCCCTTCTTTGCACCATTGAAGGAGTTGGTAGCAAGTTTTGAAGTCCTTTCTCACTTGTTTTGCCATGGACTTGACTCAAAGAACAGAAAAATGAGGACAGTGATTTTCCATTTTGATAACAAAACCAAGAAATTAAAAATAGAAAAATTAAACGGAAAGAAAAGCAACAGGCGTCCCTATTTCCAAAAGAATGAAGGAAAGGAAACTTATCTGAATGTTATAGCCGCCTCTAGTGACTATGACATGCATTTGGGATCAAGCAACCCGATCTTCTAATCTCAACCATTTATCAACTTTTGCCAACCTATTGAATTTAAAACTGAGTTTTTCTTTTGAGTTTGTCGCCTCTATATCACAGACTTCATCCAGCTAGTGAAACCCCAAAGAGTCTTCACCAGTGAGCCTCTCTCATTTTCATTTTATCTCAACTCACCATTTCCTTATGGTGCCCATGAGGGTTTTCGCCAATAAGACTATCTCATTTTTATTTCTCTCATCTCACAATCGCCTTATGGTGCCCATGAGGGTTTTCACCAATAAGACTCTCTCATTTTTTATTTCTATCATATTTCCTTTATGCAAATGAAGACAAGTGCGGCCCAAAATATGAAACATCATATCACCATAACATGCTTAGCCTCGACATTTTCAAAGATTGATCTGAAGATCTTTCTTCGATTGTGACACGACTTTTGGATAGGTCTAGAAAGAAAAGGCTGCATGAGGCTCAAAAGACACTTAAAATAGGGCGAGACTTACAACTTTTGGAATCAACTCACAAATAAATAAATTTTGGCCCAGTTTCTTTTAAACTGGGTAACTTGAATTTTTTATTTGGTTAGACAGAACCCCAGAGTAGGGCTGCCTACGTATCTTATCGTAGCAAGAATCAGGTCAAACGTAGTTCAGGCAACTTGTTCTTTTGCTTGAATTTTTTTTTTTTGACTCAATTTCTTTTTCTTGACACTCCTCTCTTTTGGACTTTTTCTAACTCAATTCCCTTTTCTTTTTTTTTACACTTTTCTCTATATCCTTTTTCTAATTCTATTTTGATTCCAAAAGAGGGGTACGAAAGAAAGTAAAACTTAAGCTCAAATGGGATAGACAAATGATGACACAATATTTGGATAGCAGAATAAAATGTCTTCGTTATATCAATCTTTTAAATATGCCAGTACCAAACATGTAAATAGCAATAATGATAAATAAAAATTATACATAATATCTCTTAACTGCATCGGCATTGATAGCCACTTCTACCATTTTTCCTTCTACATCGGTCAAATATAATGCACCATTGGGCAACACTTTCTTCACCATGAATGGACCTTGTCAATTCGGGGAAAACTTGCGTTTTGCTTCAACCTAATGGGGGAGGATGCGCCTTAATACTAACTGACCGACTTCAAAATGTCTGGGACGCACTTTTCTATTATATGCTCGTGCCATTCTCTTCTGGTATAGTTGGCCATGACATACTAACGTTAATCTTTTTTCATAAATCAAACTCAATTGGTCTAATCGGGTCTTGACCCACTGATCATCGTCAATCTCAGCTTCCACAATGACTCGAAGATATGGGATCTCAATTTCTGCAAGTATAACTACTTCGGTCCCATATACCAACGTGTAAGGAGTCGCACCTATTGAACTACAAACTGTAGTACGATAACCCAATAAAGCAAAAGGTAACTTTTCATGCCATTGTCAAGAACTTTGCACTATCTTGTGGAGTATCTTCTTTAGGTTCTTATTGGCAGCTTCTACAGCCCCATTTTCCTTGGAGCGATATGGAGTTGAATTTCGATGTGTAATCTTAAATTATTGGTATACCTCTTGCATCAGATAACTATTGAGATTCACAGCATTGTCTGTAATAATTACCTTTGGGATACCAATCCGGCAAATAATGTTGAAGTGAACAAAATTCACCACAACTTTTTTGGTCACCGACTTGAAAGTTACTACTTCCACCCACTTTGTAAAATAATCAATTGCTACCAAGATGAACCTCTGCCCATTTGATGTTGTTGGTCCAACAGGTCCAATCACATCCATTCCCCAAGCCAAGAAGGTCCATGAAGCAGACATTGTATGTAACTCATAAGGAGGGGAATGTATCAAATCCCCGTGCATTTGGCATTCATGACATTTACGGACGAATCGAATGGAATCTCGCTCCATGGTGAGACAATAATAACCTGCCCAAAGTATTTTCTTTGCCAACACATACCCATTCATATGCGACCCACAAACTCCAGAATATGTTTCAGTCATGATAGTGGAAGCTTCTCTAGCATCTACACACCTTAAAAGTCCTAAATCTGGAGTCCTTTTGTACAAGATCGCCCCGCTTAAGAAAAATCCACTAGCAGGTTGTCGAATAGTTCTCTTTTGGTTACCATCGGCATATATTGGATATTCTCCACATTAAATGGATTTTTTGATATCATGGAACCAAGGTTCACCATCGAGTTCTTCTTCGACCACACTGCAATAAGCATGCTGATCATGAATTTATATATGCAAGGGGTCAATATGAGTCTTGTCGGGATGTTGGAGCATTGAAGATAAGGTGGCCAATGCATCAACAATCTCATTATGAACTCTAGGAATTTGTCGAAACTTTACCAATACGAATTATAGACAAAGGTCTTGCAAACAATCTCGATATGGTATAAGCTTCGAGTCACGAGTTTCGCAATCTCCTTGGACCTGGTGGACTAACAAGTTTGAGTCACCTAGCACCAATAGTGCTTTGATTCCCATGTCGATAGCCAATCGCAAACCCAAGATGCAAGCTTCGTATTCCACATATTATTGGTACAATAGAATCGAAGATAGGCTGTTACGGGATAATATTGTTCTAATTTCGAAACAAGAACTGGTCCTATTCCAACCCCTTTCACATTGGGAGCTCCATCAAAGAACAACTTCCAACCTAGATGGATATTATCATAAATGACTTCATCAACACATGATACCTATTCGTCAGGAAAATAGGTCTTTAATGGCTCATATACCTCATCAACGGGGTTTTCAGCCAAATGATTCGCTAACGCTTAGGTTTTCATTGCAGTTCGCATCATATAGACAATATCAAATTATGTGAGCAATATCTTCCATTTGGAGAGTATTCCTGTGGGCATAGGCTTCTGAAAAATATACTTTAAGGGATCCATATGGGAGATGAGGTAAGTGGTGTAGGATGAAAGATAATGCTTCAACTTTTGTGCCACCCAAGTCAGGGCACAACATGTCCTTTTGAGAAGTGTGTACTTAGCTTCATAAGTGGTAAACTTCTTACTGAGGTTGTAGATGGCTTGCTCCTTTTTTCCTGTGATATCATGTTGACCCAATACACATCCAAAAAAGTTATCCAAAATAGACATATACAATATCAAGGGCCTGCCCGACTCAGGTGGAACCAACACAGGTGGATTCGATAAGTACCTTTTGATCCTATCGAACGACTCTTGACATTCTTCATTCCATTCAACTACAGTATTCTTCTTCAATAATTTAAAAATGGGATTGCATGTTGTTGTGAGTTGGGTAGTGAATCTACTGATATAATTCAACCTTCCCAGTAAGCTCATCACCTTGATTTTATTCTTTGGTGGAGGCAATTCCTGAATAGATTTTATCTTTGAAGGATCTAATTCAATACCACGTCGACTGACTATAAACCCCAAAAGCTTTCCATCCAGGACGCCAAATACGCATTTTGCTGGGTTAAGTTTGAGATTTTACCTGTGAAGCCTATCAAAGAATTTCCTCAGATCTTTGACATGGTTTGACTGCTTTCTTGACTTAATTATCACATCATCCACATAAACTTCAATATCTTTATGCATCATGTCGTGAAACATAGTGGTCATCACCCTCATGTAAGTTGCTCCTTCATTTTTTAGCCCAAATAGCATGACTTGATAACAGTATATCCCCCATGATGTGATAAAGGATGTCTTTTCTTCATCTTTATGGACCATGATGATCTGATGGTACCCTGCGTAACAATCTACAAAAGATGTAAGTTCATGTTTTGCACAATTGTCTAGCAAAATATGGATGTTGGGCAGCGAAAAGTCATCTTTTGGACTTGCTTTATTTAGATCACGATAATCGACACACATTCGAACTTTGCCATCTTTCTTTGGGACGGGAACGATATTGGCTAATCAAGTAGGATATTAAGTGACTCGAATGACTTTAGCCTCAAGTGGCTTTGTGATTTCCTTTTTAATTATTACACTCATGTTAGTTTTAAGTTTCCTCAATTTTTGTCTGACCGGAGGAAAGGCTGGATCAGTTGGCAACTTATGAACTACTAGATCAGTGGTCAAACCAAGCATATCATCGTAAGACTAAGCAAATATGTCCTTATAATTGAGCAAGGCCTCGGTTATTTCTTCCTTTTGTTTTGGTTGTGCATGTGCACTTATCTTAGTCTCCCTAATATTTTCATGATCTCCTAGGTTAATTGCCTTTGTTTCATTCATAGTGGGGTTGGAATTATTCTCAAACTGTTTGAAATCCTTGCTTATTTCCTCAAATACTTCATCTTGATCATATTCAACTTCTTCATTCAATTTTTCATGATTAGTTTGAGTTTTAAGATCTGGCTGAAAATTCTGCATACATGTAATATCACTAGAATCAATAGAAAGAACTATATAGTAGGAAATAAATAAGTAAATATTAGACTCAAAATAGATTAGAGGGAAATTGTATTTTATTGAAAATAAAGATAGGAGGGTTTGAACATAAAAACAAACAAGATAAAGATCTGAATTACAACCTTGGAATAATTCAAATTACATAAAGGAAAACAAAATAGACTACCAAGACTCTTTCTTAGTGGGGAGAGGAGTGGCCTCCCAATTGTTGAGTTGGACATCAGGGCCAATAAACTGCACATCGGCATTACTAGTGCCTTCCCCAACTTCAACCATATCAGCCTCGAAAAACATGTTTTGGAAAAGGCCAATCAACTCTGTATCATCATTAAACATTGGCTCTGAGACTGGTAACATGGGGGAACCAATAGCACTGGTTCTGATGAAAGACTGGTTGAGTGGCAGTATCAGCTTGGCAAGTGACCATAACTCTTTTTTCTTCTTCATAGCTTTCTTTCTATCTTCAAAAGTGGTTTATACCCCAAATCAAAGGTACCAAGGTTCTCAAATGGGCATATTGGATGAGTTCAGCCCTGTAAAGACATACCTAAACCTTTTCCTGGTTCAAAACCATACCTTAACATTTCATTCACCACCATGACCGATGTAGAGGGCAATTATGGCCTTGGAATGATATTTCCCTTGAGGATATGCTCAACAACCACTACCTCAAAATCCTAATAGATAGGTGCTCTATGTGTATTTCCTGCCTCAATGAAGGAAAGGGATGATTCTTTGTACATGGACAAATCCCCTTCACCGTGAACGACTATTTCCTTTCTGTCATGTTTGAACTTGATCATTTGATGCAATGTAGATGGGACTGCCCCAGCCCTGTGAACCCATGGCCTTCCCAATAATTGATTGTAGGAAGAGTCGATGTTTAAGACTTGGAAATCTATGGTAAAATATGTAGGCCCTATTGTCAGTACAAGCTCTACCTCACTAATGGCATTCATTTTTACTCCATCAAAAGCTCTAACACATATATTACTAGGTCGGATCCTTTCTGTACTAACATTTAATTTTTGTAAAGTTGATAGAGGACAAATATTCGCACCAGATCCTCCATCTATTAAGACTCGAGTGACATAAGAATTCTCATATTTTACAGTAATATAGAGGCCGCGATTATATCCAGTACCTTCCATAGGTAGTTCATCTTCTAAGAAGGTGACCCTATTTACCTCAAAGATTCTTCCAACGATTTTCTCCAATTGATTCACCGTAATCTCACTGGGTACATGTGCCTCATTCAAAATCTTTATTATAGCTTTGCGATGCTCTTTTGAGTGGATCAGTAAAGACAACAAAGAGATTTGGGCTGTCATTTTTCTCAACTCTTCCACGACAGAATATTCTGGTAATTTCATCTTTTTCAAGAATTCCTCAGCCTCCTCCTCAGTAACCGGCTTCTTGAATGGCCTCTATCTATCTCTATCTTTTCTTAACTCTTCTAAGGTAAAGCATCTCCCTGAACGAGTTAACCCCCTACTCCATCCACTTCTTCAATGACTTCATTTCCCTTATATGTCACTACCATGTGATTATAGTTCCAAGTAAGTGTCTTGGTGTTAACCATAGGAAGTTGTGACACTGTCTTAATAATAATAGGAGTTGTGAGAGCTCCTTTCACAATTAAGAGGGGCTTCAAGGGCATTCCTGGAACAGTCAACTTTTGCTCGTCCGACTTACCCCAGCGCTTTCTGAAGCTCCTTTCATAATAACGATAGGAGTATTCAATTTTTTTGGCTTTACCGACGTCTCGTTCACTCCTGAAGATACTACTTTTGTCAAATCCACCACATTTGTTGTCTTTTCCTCATCACTTTTGATCTTAATGATAGGCTTGTAGGAAATTATGGATTCTCCACCGCCGTGTATCAACTCAAGCATGTTTGTTTCAGTATGAATTGGCAGTGGGTTTTGATTAATGTTTGGAGCATCTGAGTTTTGCAGCACAATTTGTTGTGTATAAATCAGCTCTTGGATGGCTTTTTTCAAGAACCAACATTTCTCTATATCATGCCCTAGGGCATCAGAACAATGCACATCTTTAAGAATAGTACACATTTTTGGGGGGAGGATTTGATACTTTTCTCTCAATTGGGATCAAAACATTTAAGGCCCTCAACCTTTGAAATAAGCTAGCATATGATTCTCCAATAGGAGTGAAATTATCTTTGGCTATGTTACCCCTTTTATACTCTGCCCAAGGTCAAAAATTAAATTTATGAGGGCCTTGGTAAACTTGTGGGGGTGGAGGATGATTTTGAGGGGCTGGTGCACGCCATTGCAGGTAAGAAAGGGGTTGGGCATATGGTTGTGCATTATAAATGGGGTACTGAGGAGATGGTATAGAATGTAGTGGGTACTATTGTGGGTGGTTATATGGTTCTTGGGTATATATCTGGGGTTGAGATTGTGCGTATTGGTGAGGCAGGCCTCTCGGAGTTTGTCATGGACCTGACACAATGGTAGCCACGTCCTCCTTCTTTTTCTTTCCCCCGATAATTCCTAAACCACTTTGAATTGCCTGCGTTATAGCTTTTAAAGCAACTTGGCTTAATATCTTTTCGGACTTAATTCCATTCTCCACCATTTTGCTAACCTTAATAACCTTGGCAAATGTTTTTCCAATAGCAGAAAGCAAATGATGAAAGTAGTCAGGTTCCTGTGCCTGGAGAAAAATATCAATCAACTCCGACTGCTTGATTGATGGCTTAACTCTAGCAGCTTTCTCCCTCCACCTAATAGCATATACACGAAAACCCTCGGTAGTTTTTTTTCTTAGGTTGGCAAGTGTGGTGCGATCTGGAATTATGTCAATATTGTATTGAAATTGATGGACAAAATCCCGAGTCAAGTCATCCCAAACATGCCAATGAGAGATATCCTGATCGATAAACCATTCTGAAGCTATCCCCGTCAAACTCTCTCCAAAATAAATCATAAGTAGCTCTTTCCTTTTCCCTGCTTCTCTTATTTGATTACAAAACCTTTTCAAATGAGCTAAAGGATCACTGTGGTCGTCGTACTTGTCAAACTTAGGGGTTTTGAAATCTAGAGGCAAGTGGACATCGGGGAACATGCACAAATCTTTGTAAGAAACACTCTTGTTCCCTCCTAGTCCTTACATATTCCTCATGTTTTGCTCCAAACTTCTCATTTTTTTGGCTATCTTTTCTTGTTCCTCGTTCTTGGTCATTTTTTCGATCATAATAGGGGAACTGTGAAGATGAGTAGGATTAGAGAATTCTGGGACCTTAAAAGTTACTCCAAGGGAGTAGAATTGATCATGAGGTAGATCACCGACAGACTTCTGTATCAATTTGGTTGAGAATCTACAAAAGTTTGTACTGCAGGGATGAAAAGTGGATTATTAGTGAGATATGGATTTAGAGGGAGAACGGTAGAGGTCCCAGCCGTGCTAGGTACTTTAGTATATGGGTCGAATCCTGGTGGGTAACGTGGATCATCAGTTTTGGCTTGAGAGAAACCGGGACCATCGTGTTCAAAAATTTAGGGATTGAGGAGGGTGGCACTTGACCACTTATCCAGGCTTGATTCATTTTCACAATCTGTTGTTTCAATAACCTATTCTCCTCCATCGATGCAAATTCTTCTGGAACCAACTGATTTCAGTCTTCTTCATTGTCAGACTCTACCCCTTCTTGGCGTATTATTTTGCTCTTTCCTTTGGATGTTGTATTGTATGGATGAGATACCAGTGTAATCACAAACCAACCACCTTATGATTTTTAACCTTTCTCTGTGACAAGTGGCAAATGGATGAGTGTTGCACATTTAACATATTGTAATTACACATCGTTTGCATTTTAACATGGAAGGCCTTATGTTTCATCCCGGCTTATCTAGGCGCCTACTCTTTTTGAAAAGTTTTGATCGAAACTGTTGGAGGGTTGCCTACGTATCATGTCGGCACATGAATCAGATCGCTGCGTAGTTCAAAAAATAACAAATTAAAGACCTTTTTTTTTTTGACATATAACAAAATAAATAAAGATTTTTTAACAAAAGAAAATATTTTCCTTTCACTTTCAAATATGCACTCTACAATACCCAACTGAAGGAAATGATAGAAGTACTAAACTTCTATAGACTCAAAATAACTAAAAACTAAAAAAAATGGGATAAGACCAAATAGCTAAAAAGAAATAGACTCCAAAAAGGACCACAAGCAAAGATATCTTCTTCAAGGTGTTCTTTGTGGCCTCAACTGCCCTCCTAGACTGGAGTATATGCTGGATAATGCCTTTGGTAGATGTGGAGAGAGAACACGTGCCTGTTCTCCCAAACTTTCGACATCACAGTAGAGATAACCAGCATACACATCGACAAGAATGTCCTTAAGCCGAAGCACTCGCTCTTTAGCCTCATTCATATTTTTGTGGCAATTATGCAACCAATCTTGAAAAGTGTAGATTGCCTGCCTCAAATCATTCTCTCGTTCCTGAAGCTCCTCCACTTAGTGTTGAAGTGCACCACGCTCAATCTCCCACTATTTTTTCTCACTTTCAAATTTTTACTGCTAAGTTGTGAAGTGCTTGGCTATTTCCCTCTCTCGCTCCATGGAGGCTTTCACTTGAGCATGAAGCCTATCTTGGGTGTACATCAGTTTGGCCTTTTCATTTTCGAACTCATCCTTTTGTTGCCCCATTGTCACCTTAATGATACCCAAATCAAGTGTTTTTCTACCTCAGCCTTTCTCTGTGCTGACTCAACTTTGTTCCCAACTCTTTCTCCAATTGGCCATATTTTGGTTTGACGCATCTTAGATCCTCTTTCACAACTTGGAGAGCTAACTGATGGTATCTTTCCACCTCTTCTCGAGTCTGTGCGATTCTTGCTTCATATTCAACTTGTTTCTCATTCAATCTCTTTTGAAATTTATGTTCCACCTCGAGACGGGCTTGTCTAACTCTCGCCTGAACCTCTGATTCTCTATCCCATTTCTTTTCCCAGAATCTTTGGGTCCCTCTTCAAGTGGGGAAGAACTGCTCAACCATGAAAGGTACCTAGGAACTACTTTCCCCTTATCACGATCTTCTACCATTTCACTCTTCTCAAATATTATACTCCTATACCAAAACTTTAGTATCTCATCACTATTAAATAGAAAACCTGGAGGAGTATCATAAATGAATCCACCCATGTTATTTCTATGAGGAATCTCTTGAACTCAACCCAATTGGCGCATTACTCAAAGCGGCACATAAGGTTGGACCCTTCTAAACCCAATCAACACCAAAAAAAAGATGGTATGAGGACATACAAATGACATCTTGGGCTGGGAATTAGTAGTAATTCCAGATAATCTGATCATCAGTCAACTTAGAAACCTTTTCCTTCCACGCCTTGATCCCAATTGGGAGGTTACTTTTACTATCCCTCTCCTCATGACTAGTCACACGATTTAACCAGTCGGTGGCTCCCAGTGCATAAGGGTGATAATAGAAATGTTCCAGAACCATATCTGCAGAAAAATATTGCAACCTTCAAAGTATATGACACCCTTTTAGCACTTGGTTAGTGCGCGGAAGACATCACCAAGAATCATGGGTACAAGAGTGGGGTTATCCATCGTGGTTAGTGCTTGCACTACTCCAGCCAGACGGATATCAATATTTCCATCACGCTCAAGGAAGACTATCCGCCCCAAGAATGCAACCATGAAAGCAAAGCGACTGTGTTTCTTCCATTCTTTTAAGTTCCCTTTGTTGTACAATTGACCCTGATACTCCTCAAATGCTTCCTCTCGACCAAATCTCTAGAATAAAAATTCCTAAGAAATCCAACCTTCCTCCAAACTTGCTATATTCATCTGATTGATATTCAATAATTTTAAGAACTTAATCCCATCCACATTCTTAGGAACTATAGGTCTCTTGTTTCAAAGATCTGAACCTCAGCGATTGGTGCCTACTCCCATGAAGGTTGCTAATTCCTCTAGAGTTGGGGTCATCTCGAAGTTTGAGAAATGAAACACATTATTGTTCTGATCCCAAGCTTCAATCAATGCTTCAAACACATCTCTTCTAGGATTAATTTCCATCATATGCACAAGATGTCCCAAATAGTCTTTTACTATCCTCTTGTCCTGCTCCTCCATTCCATTCCACCATTGCCACAAAAGTAGAGGAGTCTGATCGACGATCATAAATTTTGGTATTCCTTCAACCCTGGGCCTTTTCTCACACTTCCCTCTAGTTCGCTGATTCATATCATACCTTTTGAGAAAATAAAATAAAGAATTTTAACACCTACCTAGATACAAATTTGTTTAATAGTAAGAAAAGATGCATAAAAGCAAATGTTTTTTTATTAAGAAAGAGAAAGAAAAAGAATTTTGGTAATGAATAAATCTCAAATGAATATTTTTAGTGGAAACATATATAAATATATAGAAGAGTAGGGCCGAACCCAAGGAGGGTTGCCTACGTGTCACACCAAATGGTGAGCATCATGCCCGCGTAGTTCGAGAGGACCATAAAAATCAAATTATGATTATTATTTTTTAAAAAAACATATATATATATATATATATATATATATACCAAAAAAAAGATCTTTTTTTCTTTTTCATTAAGGAAACTGTTATAAAAGTTGGAGAGAAAGTTACTCTTTTCTATTTCATTAAGCTGCCTAAAGTCGATCAACAATCAAACAGGCTTTCCAAATAAATATCAAAGAGCACATAGGATGCACATGTTGGTCATATAAAGAGGGATACTTGTCCTATACGAATCCGGCCCCTATGCCGAGTTCTTCTAAGTCAAATGCACATGATGCAGATAAATCGTAGCCTCAAAGAGATGGTCATGTCTGAGTTTCAGTTCTACTAGGGTTAACCTGATGGAGATAGGTGTCTAGACTGGCTTGTCCAAGTGGAAAACTCAGATCGGGGAGGGTCAGTTTACCGGTAGCAGAGCTATTTCGATTCTACTAGTGATCCAACCCCGCCTAACATGTGTGACTAATATTCCTTAAACCAGGAGCGTAACCAAACACTGGTTCGTCTCAGATAGAATGTTTTGTGGAGCATAATCACACACACAGTAAATAGTTATGGGTATATTTAGAGACTCAGATGGTGCGCTAGATAAGACAGTTTATATTGCAATTCAAATAATATTAAAGCGGTAAACAAGTAAGAAAAGAGCACATTAGGCCAACAAACACAATCTATATCCAAGAATTAAAGAAGGTCAAAAATGAGTCAATATACAAAGCTCGAATTCTAGTTGAGCTCCCCAGCAGAGTCGCAAGAGATGTCACACCCCCTTTTCATCGTGGTCGAAGAGTTTTTCCATTTAAAGTGACGGTATTGAATAGAGATTATTTAATTCATAGAGTCTCCACTTAGAATTGAGTAATAGTGTTCCAAGTCACCTTTTTGAATCCCTAATCAAAAGGAGGTTGACTCTTTAATATAGATCTGCGAACTAGAAATCCGGGTAAGGAATTCTATTGACCAAGGGGAAGGTGTTAGGCATTCCTCAAGTCCCGGGGTTCTAACACGGTCGCTTTATTGACTTATATTTGGCTTAAGTTATTTCTTGGATAAACTCGTGCTTATTAGCCTAAAAACTGTTTATGTCCTCCTTGTTTGGTTAGTTTTGAAGCTGGTTTAAACTATCTTATTTTATTAATGGGTGGCTTACTAGTAGCAGGGCTTTCCAGCCTTACCACAAACTATTCTCTTCTACTTTTTGTTAGTATCTCGCGCCTAAAATTTCTTACGGCTCAAAGAATGTATGTTTTTTTTTGTTATTATTCCCGAGTCTAGAGATGCTACTAACCAATTAAATTAAATTAAATAATAAATTATGACATAGCAAAATCGAAGAAATCTCACCTTATTAAAACTAAAACAATGATAAAAATAGTAGACTGCTAATGGCTAGTTTTAATTGGCTAGAAGATTAAAGATCAAAGTTATGAGACTAGTTTTTGGAAAAAGTTAACAAGTACTAGTAAATTCAAAAAGCAATTTTACAATACCAACTCTAACAGAACTTCAATTTTCCATTTCCAACCACATCTTTGAATCGATCCCATTACTAGATTAAATAAAGGATCAAATTTTGATAATTAACAATTCCTATGCACTCATCTAATGTTCAAATTGATCTTAATATTTGCCTATTGTTTATTAACAAATACATTATATAGGCTACTAACGACCTAAATGGTAAAACAAGAAGTAAAAATTAAGTTCAAGTTTTATGACATTAGTTGGCCAAGGTTAAGAAAAATCATTTCAAGAAACCACCAACTTTGTTTCTCTTATCCAACTCAATTATCTTATCTAACTAATGTTTAAATCCCACAACAACAAAACATTCCAACATAAAATAAAACATAGTATGCTTACAGTGATTGTTTACCCAAATATCACATTCATCCCAAATTCGTGTAACATTCATGGTCAAAGCTCAAACCTTTTAAATTCTCATTAGGCTCCTCCAGTCTTTTAGATTTTATGACTTTGATTTACCAGAGACGATGGAAATCAACATGAGGGAATATTAGGTGAAAATCAACATGAAACGATATAAAACAGAAAGCATGAACAAAGGCACAAATTATTCATAATGCACACGAGGACATGATACAAAGAATAATTTTTTAACGCAGCAGATAAAGAAAAAGATGGACCTTAAGGAGCCTTAATCATATCTTTTTACTTCAAACTGGTTCCAACGAGACCGGAGCTACGAACATAGACCTCAAATCAAAATCTAACCCATGAACCTTAGATCAAGAATACTCTTTTTTTTTGTTTTCAACTTTATGTTTCTCTCATTTTTTTCTTAGTGTGTTGTTGCGTTTCTCTTTCTTCTCCTTCTCTTTTTTTGTTTTGCTAAGTGTTCTCTCTGCCTCAACTTCTCGGTGCATTTTTTTTTTGTCCTTTTCTAGCACTAATTCCCTTCCCTCTTTTCCTTTCTCCCATTTTTTATTACTCTACAAATTGTGTGTACCATCTATGTTAGCCTTTGATAAGAACTCTAGCAAACTAGACCTAATAAAAGATCATGTTAAACAATGAATCTGCGCACAAATGAATATTCGGATAACTAATAAACGATTCATGATAAAAACCTCACATAAATAATCAGCTTTACCTACTAAATAATGCATGAAGCCATTTAAACAATTTTATTCATGGTTTGATTAAAAAAAAAAACTAAAAAAGCATTGAGTAAGAACCTGTGTATGAATTTACTAAAAAGGAAAGTACGAACGTCGCCACCGGAAACTCAAACGGGAACCCGAACTCAACTCGCCACTTCTTTTCCTTCCCTTTTCTCTTGTTTTCCTTTTTAGGTTTTCTATCTTTTTTTTAAGTGTTGTGTCTTTCTGATGTCCTCCTCCCTTTTTTTTCCTTTTGTGTGCGTATATATAGAAGTATGTGTAGT
Organism: Capsicum rhomboideum; assembly: GCA_031232105.1. Classification (NCBI taxonomy): domain Eukaryota; kingdom Viridiplantae; phylum Streptophyta; class Magnoliopsida; order Solanales; family Solanaceae; genus Capsicum; species Capsicum rhomboideum. The sequence continues at coordinate 16,916,696 of CP124712.1, forward strand.
AGTGTGTATGTGGTGTCGTGTGTGTATTTGTGAGGGAGTGGGGGAGTTGAGGATTTTATAGGGGTAGGGGTGTGCAGGTGGGTAGTTTTAGGTTAGGATTTTTTTTATTTTTTTTAAATAATATAATATAATAATATTATTTGAATATTTGGAACCTACAAAAATATGTGAAAAGTGAAATAGCTAGACTAAAAAATATAATTAAGAAATATTAAAATCACTAGCTTATTTATTAAAACCTAAACTAAGAGAAAACATATTTTTTGAAAGAGCTCTTTTTCTTTTTTAAAAAATAAAAACAAAACTTATCCTAAAAATGTGACTCTATTTTTTGAAATTCTTTTTTTTCACAATTTTTCAAATAAACTTACTGAAAAATAAAATGAAAAGCTAAAATAAAGATTAAACTAAAATAAATATTTAATGTTAAAACTAGATAAAAGTTTGGAGAGGGTCAAAAACCACGTGTCTACAGTTGTGTCCAATCTTATTGTTCTTGATTTAGAAGCTCTTGTACTTGTTTAAACTAGCTCCTAGGGATAGTTTATAGTTCTGCACTTAATATTTGTAATAAAATAGTTGTGATAAAGCTGATTATTTCTATTTAATAAAGACTTCCGCATGTTATATTGAACAGATGGTAAGGGGTTCTCCTATCTAGGTGGATCAGAGTAAATGCCCTCACAATTCGATAGTTTGGGTCGTGACAATGTGGTATCAGAGCCTAGGTTATTGGTCTCCCAGTACAAGAGCAAATATCAAGTAGAGTCCTACGGATTGGTGTGTTGACGTCCATATCTAATCTTTGAGAAGCTATGAGGCATTTTAGGAAATTGTTGCACTTCTTTCTTTTCTCTCATACAGTTTGTATAGTTGCTTGTATGGGTTGAATCCAATTGGTATCTCCCGATTCCAATTGGTATCTCTACAATCATAATTAGAATCTAGTCGATTTCTATTAGTATCTTGAGGAGTTTGCAATTGGAACGTAGTTGTTTCCAATCTAGTCGATTCTTATTAGTGTCTTGAGGTGTTCGTAATTGGAACGTAGTTGTTTCCAATTGATTTCTATCTATAAGGGCTGGAACTTATGATTGTCATATGAATTATGATGAAATTGGTTGGTTGTAACTTTGTTGGTGTAATATAAGATGTGTTTGTGATTTGTAGTTGCTTGATTAACTATGAATCTGTGATAGGTGAATATTCCAAGTTACCATGTGAGATGTGGTGTGTGATAGAATTTGACTACGATTATTGCTTGTCTTTTTGGTACTAACATAAAGAATTAAATTGGTACTTAAGGTTAATTCCTTGGTTCTTATGTAAATCGTAATTGGCTGAATTATTATAAATTCCTTGAATTGTGAAGGGTCATAACTTGGTTATGTGTTAATGGTTAAAGGAAACTATTGTTATGTGATTTAAATGAAAAATGGTATGCTAAATATTGGACATGATCTTATTATTGGTTAAAGGGTAAGGGAAAAATAGTACAGAATTGTGGAAACTCTTGTTTCAAATAGTTGGTACGTGAATAAGTATTATGGAAAAAGGGCTATTGTTGCATGATAGCGGAAATTGCATTAAGAAAATTTTTGTGGTAATCATGATTGTGACTTAAGAAAAATTTATTTTGGTTTTAAATTTTGTCATAACTTGAAGGTTTAATTGATGATTAGATTGTTAGTTAAGCGAATGAAAGGGTGGATATTGTAGCCCTTGGCATGAAAGTTAAATGTTTGATGTAGGTGATGTTGTCTGTCTGAAGCAACATATATATTTGAACATCAAACTTTATTTGACTTGGTGGTTTTTACTGTTGATTGAGTAACTACTTTCATTGTGATGATAATGTATAGTTGATAAGGAATCACGAGAATATGGTAGGACCAAGCACCCTTGTATTTGTGAAATAATCATTATGGTTGTCTATTGGTAGAAATAGTAACCCATGTATTGATTAATAAAATTGACTTGTCATTGGCTAGTTTTGTTTAACATTGCTCATATGCTTAATAGATGACAATAATTATAGGTTAATAGTATCACTTGAGAATGACATACTTGAATTGCAAGGGTTTTGTAATGAAATAGCTTGATTATGATCGATGATCTTTACTTGTAGGGTCGGTTAAGGGAGTGGGGTAATTATATGTGTTCTTGACTATTCATGTCCCTCTCATTGATCATAGTAATACTTGGTTGTTATTTCTCCTGAGTGACTGAGGTATGTTGGGTTGGTAACTTGACTAGTTGTAAGTTAGTTGTGAGGCTAAATAAGTATAGCTTGTCCTCAGGTGATAACTAAAAAACTGAGTGGTTACAAATAATTTGTTGTTGAGGGTAGAATAGACTAATATAAGTGGTGGTGGTGGAGAATCTATATATTAATTTATGAAACCCATAGTGGTGTGTTGGTTACTAGTTGTCTAGATGATCTATTCTTATGTATTGATCATGGAAGGGTGAAAAAGGGCCATAAGGTAGATGTCTCAAGCGGAAAACATGATGTATTACTTGGTGATGTTATCTTTATATCATTGTTTAGGGTATAATTGCTCGGGTTAAGATTTTCCTTGGGTTGGGAGTTAGAATTTTTAGGCTAGGTTAGTCTTGGATAAAATCTGAGCAAGGTATGGTCTAGAGCAATCTGGGAATGGATTGGTTAGATATAATAAAGTTTATCTTGATTTTATGTTAGCTAAGATGATAAGGAACCCGTAGGACTTTTTGAAATCAAATTCGGGCGAGTAGAACTCCCGGTATCAATCTTGACATAAAAGGGTTAGCTTGAGATGTCTTGGATTTAAGGTGTGTTCTGAAAAAGAGGAGTTTGGAAGAAAATAGGACATTCTGCCTCGCCCATGTCACTATAGCGATGTGTATGTCACTATAGTGATATACTCCAAAGCAAAAAAGTCCCGCTATAGCTAGATTAATGTTTCTATAGCGACATAGGTCGCTATAGCGGGATAAATTATTGTTTAATCATATTTTTTTATCAAAGTATTTCATTATTCTGAAAACTCATTTTGGGGAAGGGCAGGGGCAATTTGGGGAGATTTAGTGGATAAACTATAGCGAGTGGGTAAGTAAGGTACTGCATAAGCAACTCTAAAAGTAGTGTCTTTCTAAATTTTGGCTTCATACTTCTTTTCACCCAATGCCCGTTCGGGGATGAATGGATAGTAAATTGGTATCTATTGTAACGACTGGTTTCATCGTTACTAAAAGTATCTGTGGTAAACGCATACAAATCTCATTCGTCACATGTGTTAGGATCAATTCTTTAGTATGGGAGTGTATTTGATATGTAATAAGGTCATACAATACTCCTAGCTCAAAGTTAAGTTGAAAGTATCCTTACCGATTTAGTTTCGGGCTAAGTTTAAACTAGGGTCAACTTTAAATGAGTACTCCTCCTAGAATATAAAGAGTTACTGGTCCTAATACCCACCAAATTAAAGATATCTAAGTCTTCTTTCCAAATCAACTGACTGTTTGTTAATCTGTTTCTTGAGTAAAATGTTATGACCGTTTTACTGAAGACCATCTTCTATGTCCTTCTTGGACACATGGTATCTTAGAAAGGGGTTATGGTAGACCTGTAGAAAGTAGAAGTTGTTAAGAATTGGTCTAGATCGATGAATGTAAAAGAAATTCATAGTTTTATGGGGTTGGCCAGTTACTATCTCAGTTTTGTTAAGGGGTTTGCTGCTATTGCTTCACATAAGACCCGTCTACCTCAGAAAGAAGTCCTATTTGTTTGGGATGACAAGTGTGAGGATATCTTCCAAAACCTCAAAACCTTTCTAACCTCAACCCAATTCTCACCTTGCCTATTCAAGGTAAGAATTTTGTTGTATTTTGTGATGCCTCATGGTTGGGTTTAGGTGCTGTCTTGATGCAGGATCAAAATGTGATTGCATATGCTTCAAAACAACTAAAGTCTTATGAGAAAAACTATCCCGTACATGATTTGTACTTGGCGGTTGTGGTATTTGCTTTGAAGATTTAGAGACATTACCTCTATGGGGTGAAGTGTGAAGTGTTCACAGACCATCATAGCTTGCAGCAAGTGTTCACCCAGAGAAACCTAAATCTCAGGCAGAAAAGGTGGATAGAGTTGACCAAAGACTATGACATCTCTATCCTACATCATCTGGGCAAGGCCAATATGGTGGCAGATGCATTGAGCCAGAATCCAAAAAGCATGGGAAGTTTAGCATCGTTGGAGGTGTCAAGGCGCCTAATGGCGAGAGAGGTACAGCCTTTGGCTAATAATTTCATGAGATTTTAGGTGACTAGCGAGGAAGGAGTATTAGCCCATATGGGAGTTAGGTCCACATTCTTCAACCAAATCAAAAGAAAATAGTTTGAAGACAAGAAGCTGAGCAACCTTAGAGAAAAAGTGTTGCAGGGAGAGGCTAGATAGGCCATTCTTGATAATGAAGGAGTGTTGAGGATTCGGGGGTGCTTGTATGTTCCTTGTGTGGGTAATTTGATTTCTACTATCCTTTGCAGAGGCTCATAACTCCAAGTACTCTATACATCCGGGTGTAACCAAGATGTATGGAGACTTGAGACAACATTATTGGTGGCGAAGAATGAAACTTGATATTGTGGATTTTGTGACCAAATGTCAAAATGGTCAATCAGTCAAGTATGAGCATCAGAACCCTAGTGGCACCTTTCAAAGGATACCCATTCCGTAATGGAAGTGGGAAAGAATAACCATAAACTTTGTGGTTGGTCTTCCTAAAACCTTGAGGAAGTGTGAATCTATATGGGTTATTGTCGAGTGATTGACCAAGTTGGTTCATTTCATTTTTGTAAGGGTAGATTATAATGCGGCCTAGTTGGCGAAGATTTATGTGAAAGAGATTGTAAGACTCCATGGAGTACCTATTTTGATTGTGTCAGACTGAGGTACCCAGTCTACATCCAATTTTTGGGAGAAGTTTCAGTCACAGTTGGGTTCTAGATTAGACCTAAGTACAGCTTTATATCCACAGACCGATGGGCAATCAGAGCAAATTATTCAAGTGTTTGCAGATATGCTTTGAGCTTGTGTAATGGACTTCTGGGGTCAATGGGACCAATATTTACCTTTGTATGAATTTGCTTACAATAATAGCTACCACTTTAGTATGGACATGGCTCCTTTTGAAGCCTTATATGGTAGAAGATGTAGGTTGCCAATCAGATAGTTTGACGTTATTTGAAGTGAGGCCTTGGGGTACTAATATGCTCAAGGATTTGATGGTGAAGGTAAGGTTTATACAAGAAAAGCTCCTAGCAACTCAAAGCGAATAGCGAGAGTACACGGATAATAAGGTGAGGGATGTAAAGTTTGAACAAGAAGACAAGGTACCCTTGAAAGTGTCACCCATGAAGGGTGTAATGCATTTTGGCAAGAAGGGGAAATGGAGTCTGGGATACATCGGACCCTTTGAGGTTTTGAAGGGAGTAGGGTCAGAGCTTATAAGCTGGCCTTACCTCCTAGCATGTCTGGGGTTCACCTAATATTTCATATAGCCATGTTAAAGAACTACCACAGATATGGGTATCACATCATATGTTGGGACCCTAAGTTATTTGATAAGAAGCTATATTACTAAGAGGAACCAATAGCTATATTGGATCGTAATGTAAGAAAACTGAGAACCAGAGTCATTCATTCTGTAAAGGTTCAATGGAGGAACTATCCAGTTGAAGATGTGACTTTATAGATAGAGGTGGATATGTGCAAGTGGTACCTGCACTAGTTCATAGACTCAGGTATATACTCTTGTTTTAGTTATGTCATTTTTGGGCTAATTGTCATTTGGGGATGAACGAGTGGTAAATCAGTATCTAATATAACGATCCAAATCATCGTTATGCTAAAATAAGAAGTAGAACCTTCACCAAATTCTCCCTAGACAATTTTTAAGAAATTTAGGGTTGGCCTAACATTAGGCAAATTTTAAGGGTGTACTAGTCTAAGAAAATCTGGTATTAATGTGAGCGTTGGTGGGGATATTTGACTTGATTTATAGATAGATAATGAGTTTAGAAAGCCCTAGCAACTTCTGACACGTAAATCAGATTTATAGAACTCTGGTTATAGAGTTTACCGTAAAAGGGTTAGTTTGTGATGTTGTATTTCGAGGGGTGTGTTGTAAAATAGACCCATTTGATGATATGCCCTGAGATTCTGCCTCGGGACCGCTGCAGCGGTAAATGAACTGCTGCAGCAGTAAAAGTACCATTGCAGCGGTAGCCTCAGTTAAATTGTGAACCACTGCAGTGGTAACTTTAACGCCGCAGTGGTAAAATGTAGTTTTACAGTTTTTAAAACTCAGATAAACTTTTTCATTCCCTATTTTCTAAAAATGTGAGAGATCTCTAAAGGAGGTGATTTTTATCAAATTTTGGGAGTTTTTCATCCTTGTAGGTAAGTTCTTTACATTCTAAACTTGAATTACTTATTAAAATCATTGGAAATCGCTAGAATATTGTTCATGGTAGAAATTAGGGATCAGCCCTAATTTATGAACTTAATATAAATTGATGAGAATGTGTATAAAACCAGTTGGAAATGATCCTAGGGTGTTAGAAAATACTAGTTGGAGTAGAATTATGGTTATTCATGCTAAATAAAGTAGAATTCATGAAGTTTAAAGGGTAGAAAACCCTAAGATGATGTTCTAGGGAAAATTTATGGATGAAATTGTTAATTATTGATCCCTAGTGGTTAGAAGGAATGAAATGATTGAAATAGGTATGTGAACTTGTTGTTATAGATCAAAAACGAAGTGAAAGAGAAAGGAAAGGAAAGCTTGTTGCCTAAAGGTGATTTCGAGCAGGGAATCAAGGTAGGTTACGATTTAATTGTAGCAATTAGACTTGCTTGACTCTGTGCTTATATGTGAATTGAGTATTTGTAATTTCTTTTGGAAACTACTTGTGATTATTGACTGCATTACATATTCATACATGTTGATAATGATTGTGATGGTGTTGTGGAGATGAGTTGATGATGTTGACCATGGTAATGAGACCATGCTGATGATGATATTGATAATGATATTGATGATTATGATAATAATATTGAGATCATTGTGAATTGACAGATGTTGATGGTATTGAGAAGGAAAGAGATGATGCGCACATCTTGAATTCATACATTCATCATATGCATTAAATGTACATTTATAATTAAGTGTTGTGTTGCAACTTTTGATGAAATCGTCTAGCTGTAAAAAGATATAACTATGAGATTGTATTCCTTCTATAGTGAAGTGTCATAAATGGGTTTGTTTGTCTTTAGCTATAAGTTTTGTGATGATTGTTCTTGCATTTATTTGGTTTGCTTATTTGTATGGTGTTGAGTTGAGTCGGCCTATGATGCCTACCAGTACTTGTTGATGTACTGATGCTACTTATGCTCTTCTTTTTATTGAGTGCAAAAATGTTCCAGCGTTTGAGATGAGACCTCGACTCTAGCTAGCAGTTTCAAATTTTGACTCAAGGGTGAGCACCATAATCGGGTAGCTATTGAATCATCTGAATTTCATTCATGTCCCTTGTTTCGAGAATAAAACTTTTCGTTAGCCCCTTAGTATTTCTGGATAAATTCTTAGTTATAGTTCTGAACATTCTTAGTTGTTCTTGTATGGTGACTTCAAGTATGGGGATGTAATGAATAGAGGATTTCCGCACTCTATCTTTAGATTGATGATTGTTTAGGTTTGCAACTTTATTTCCTTAATGAATAATTGGATTTAGTTGCTTTATAATGATAAGGTGATGAAAAGTAAAATGATGACTATTGAACTTGGTAAGTGAGGGTTAGGTTAATGGTTCTCCCCCCATAGTTTTAGGGTGGGTTTCAATCATGACCTTTTGGATCGTGACATTTATAATATTCGCATGCATCTCATTTAATAAAAATTTGTGGATCAAATTACTCTTATATATGACCTTATTCGCTCGGCATATGTTTAGAGAACTTTTGCCTCGCATGGCATATGCTTTGTTGGAATTCGGTTATGTGGCATAAGTTGTGTACTATTTTCATGAGCTAATTTGCTCGGCAAAAGTTTAGAGAACTTTTTCCTTGCTCAACAGAAGTTCATTAGGAACTAAGTTATGCATTATGCCTTGATATGCCTTTTACAACATAACTTGTGGGTTCTGAAACTGAACATATGCCCCGCTCGACATAAATTTGGTAGGAATTAAGTTTTGCAGTACAACATAACTTGTTATGCCTTTTATTTTTGGGTTCTGAAACTAAACTTTTTCCTCCATACAAGTGTGAAAAGCTCGGGTCATGTTTTCATGGTCTAATTTTTCCTCACTTTAATGGGGTGAAAAGCTCTTTCGAACGGGTGGTTAAAACCTCAATTCTCATAGAGTAAGACATGTTCTAGGTCGCTTTTTCTCATTTCATTATTTTTAATTAATTTATTTATTTCAAATGTTACATTCTATTTAACAAGACATTTCACTCTTGAACTCAAAATTTCAAGCATGATCTATTTTTTACGAAAATACCTTTCGAAATTATTCCCTTTCATTAACGACTTCGATAAGTTGCGGCATCAGTTAAACTTACTCTAATGGTACCATTACTTTTTCTTTTTCAAGTAACTGCATTAGTTATAATTGTTCAATTCCAAAGGAGGTCAAGCTGAGTTCACTCACAACACTGCATGGTTAATATTTCTGCATTTACTACACCAATATATATATCTGCATTTACTACTCCCTCCATCCACTTTTATTCGTCCAGATCTAAAAATCAAGAGACAGTTTATCACTTAATTCCTAATTTACCCTTCTTCTTAACTATAATCATTTATTATATTCAAAGGGTGATATAGTAAAATTATCATTCTATTTATCGCTCCTTAAAAGATGTGCCAAGTTAATACTGGACAAATAAAAATGGACGGATGGAGTAAATTACAAGCGGTAAAGGCAAATACTGTAATTATGAGAATCTTCAAATTCTTGTAATCTTCTTCTCTTTTATATAACATTGAAGAAACTTATAGGGTTAAAAGGTTGTGCTGCCATCAATTCTTCTATCTCTTAAAATTTGACAACAAAAGCGAACATGGAGAAGGGATTCTTCAAGGTTTTCTCCCCAGTAACCAGTGCAAAACATATGGTAAGTATACTCCCCCCCCCCCCCATGGTTTTTGCTTTCTCGTAAAAATTTTCTTGAATCATTTTCTTCTTTTTGGAGATGCGGGTGGTGCAAGGGGAAGGCCTTGGTATATTAAATCAGCAAAAATTAGATACAAAATGAACTTAGAAATCTCATGGTATTTTACATATTTTTAAAGTGTACCTTCTCTTGATCTATGATTCTTGCCGACTCTTTTCATTGAAACTTTTTTAAGTTAGACTTTTTGAAGATGTGGGTTGTGAATAAGGAGAGGGAAAGTAAAAAAGAGGGAAAATGCCTTGTGTGATGCAAGTAAATTTTATATGAGTATTTTATATATGTTAAATCTCCTAATTTTATATGATTTTTATGTAGAATCCAGTCAGTAGATGTCCTAAGTTACATATATCACTTCCAAATTATTCATATCATGAGAGTTGAAGGAAGTAATTTTGCAGTGAAACTATGAGAATGCCTCAAACTTTATTTTTTAGCTTTTGAAACGGTTACATTCTTGAAATTTAACCTCAAAAAATCTCAAACTTTGAGTTTATTTCCGCCTGATATTGGCCGATTTTATGGTCAATCTGATTTAAATAAATTGATGTTGTTCTATATTAATTTTCCTAAAATGAAGATTCTTTTTTTTTTCAGAAAATTCCCCCAGGTTTTAGGGATTACAAGAACGGAAAGTTACCTAAGAAGGTCTCCCTAAGGGATCGGCTTGGCAATATGTGGCCTATAGGAGTGACCAAAATAGGAAGAGATATTTATTTTCAGTATGGGTGGCCGAAATTCATTAAGGACAACAACTTAGAGCTTGGAGACTTTCTAATATTTGACTTTGATGGGAATATAATATTTGACTTCAAGTTACTTGGAATTAATGGATGTGAAAAGAAAGAGGCTAGAGGTTTAAAATTGGTTGTGATAGAGGAAGGGGATGAAATGAATGTTGAACATCAAAAGAGTGCAGAGCCAAAAGGGAAGAATTGGGCTAGTGATAGTAGCAGTAGTTCTTCTTCTGATGATAGTGATAAGGATTCCTTGGAGGAAGAGGAAGAGGAAGAGACATATGATGAGACAGAAAAGGTGCCATGTTCAAAATACAGGGACTTGGAAGAGGAAGAAGATGATGAAGAGAAGGAGGAATCTGAAGAAGAAGAGGAGGAAGAGAAAGAAGAGACTAAAAAGGCGCCACATTCAAAACGCAGACATATGGAAGAGGAAGAATATACGGATGAGGAGGAGGAGGAAGAAGAAGAAACTGAGGAGGAGGAGGAGGAAGAGAATGAGAGGCCTGGCACATTTAAGAACAAGGCGTCACGTTTAAAAGGTACACACAAATTAAAGATCTTTATATCTACTCCTCCATTTCATTTTATATGTAATTCAATTCTTTTCTTGTTTGTATGTTACAGAAAAAATGACATCTTTGTGTATTTATACATGATATTGTAGTCATATAAATGTCATGAGATGTTTAATACTACAAGTTCTAAAGGTTTTTAAAAAGGTTCAATTGTTTGGTTCGCCGACAAAACTAGTCTGCTATGGGCACTTTTTGTTACTTTTTGGAAAAGTTGTGAAGAATGAAGTTAAATCTCATTTTCTAGCACTTTTAATATGTGTCAGAAGTCTTGTTTCTTTATCAAATTACATGATCAATAAAACACCATCATTTAAAATGAAATCGATAGAGTATCTATGAATTTTCATGAGATTTCTTTTTGTCAACCTGATCAGTTAACTTTCTTGATTCAGCTGGTTGGAAAAGAGCCACCGCTAGCAAGGTGAGTGATCTCCATGACCCATTTGGTGCAGATATATTCAAAAGTGGTCACGCAACTCAGCCAAAAAATCCTTACTTTGTAGCGAAAGTACAACCGAAAAGGAAAAATAGACTGGTAATTAAAAACCTATAACTATTTTAGTGAATGATATTATATAGTTTAATCTTATAGCACTCTCATTTAACAAAGTATTTGTTCCTAACTACAGTATGTTCCAGTTGATGTGCTGAGAGACTACAAACTTGAACTCCCTTCAACCATGACCATTCGCGACTCTGCTGGCAGAGAATTTGAGACAAAAGTCGCGAATTGGAAGGACGGAAGAATCTGGTTAGTTGGTGGATGGCGCAGTTTATGTAGGTGGAACCTTGTGGAGAAAAATGACAAGTGTATTTGTGAATTTGTGAGAGAAAAAGGCAACACAGGCCTTTACCTACAAGTTAACATTCTCCATGAAGGAGCAAGTTCCCATCCCAACCAGAAAAATAAGAAATAGTTTGTTGCTATTTAACATGGAATTTTTATTTTTATGGCCTTAAGTGTGGTTATGTGTTGACAAGTTTTGAAGACTATAAGTACCTCTGTTTGTTGAAAAACAATTGAAGATTGTTTTGGTTTGTATTAATAGCTCTGGAAGTTAATCCAATTGATTGGCGTAAGACTATAGTCTAGTTTATATACATTCGAATGTTAAAACCATTATCCGGTGGATCTACTTCTCGTGGAATTGCTAACTATGGTTGGAAAATTTGGAATGTCCATGAATTCACTCACAAAATACTGAACTCGTTATGTTTCTCCCCGTTCATCCAATATATATTCTAAACTAGTAACGTGAATTTCTCAGGTAGCCATCCAACTAATGATTTCTTTCCACAAAAGTCATTGTATTAAATTTTTTCATTTTATATTCGCTTCAGGTAATATTTCTTGGAGTTGAATGGTCCTTAGGCCACATTTGGCTAAAATAACTCCCCTCCCATTGGTGGATAAAATTCACTAAATATAAGGACAGTAATCCTTTTGAATCTACACTAGATCGTACAGAACATGTTTTACCTATGTGAATAATTTAGTATAATACCATCAAAGAGTGTAGTAGAATTTAGTAAATGTTTCTATGCCCTTAATTTAAAGACTTGGATTCGAGCGTCATTCGAATGACAGGAATATCATCCTAAATTGAAAGTTTGATTTATCCCTTGTCAACTTTTGAGATTCCAGTTAAGAATGAAGTAAAAAAGTATGGTGATTAGAAACTCTGCATTTATGCCTCTGCTAAAAAAGAAGCAAAAGAGAAATGTGTAAATTATTTGACGATTACCTAGATTTTTTGTCTAGTTTTATTCTGGTACCCTACAAGTGTCGTACTTCTATATAAACACAACTAAGTTGAAACTTTGAACAGCTATTCATAATCATTATAATGATGATGAAGATGACTTAAGGTTGGAATAAACTCCATGAAACAATGCCGAATCACTCCAACATAGGAATGAATGTTCTCATAAATCCTTTCTTAATGTCTTCCCCTAATATTCACTTTGTCAAAACAGGAAACACATCACTCAGTTGAGCTTCATTATCAGGTTCCAGAGCCTTCGGAAAAAATGCCCTCAAATTAAGGTCAGGTAAGACATGAGTCACTTTAACCCAGAACTTTCCAGAAATCAGCTCGTCTTGATGATGATCGGGCATATTTTTCAACAATGCAGTAAAATTACAGCCTAATTTTGCAAGATGGGTGTTGGGGTTCATAGAAACAATTCAAGAGCCTCTATTTGTCGAAACTGTAGCTTCACACTAGTTCTTTTCTTCAAAAGGAACACAAATAGATGATGTTCAATTCATGGTCATCTTTTAAAAACTTCTTTCAGAAACTCTCTCTTCATTCAAATAATTTTACTATCTAGGTAGCCCTCCAGCTTTCCTCATAATATATGAAAAAACTCCTGAAATTCAGACTTTGGAAGAAGTATTTGGAAGAATTAGTTATATTTATGGTTTCTATTGTGGAGACTTTACTAGATAAAAATCTGAAAAAAAATAAACTAAATCGAAAAAGATAAATCTTGTTGATTTGATTTATAGATTTAACAAATTGACATAATAAATTTGGCTTGTTCAATGTAAGAAAACGAACCAAACCCATATAGTACACCCTTAAATTCATATGTTGGATAAATGGGATATTGATGTTTGCAAATATTTGGGCCTTGCTAAAAGGAGATGGTCTAGTTTTTCTAGATAAAATTTTTAAAATGAGTACAAAGAACTCCTTATACTCTTAATTATAGATCTATAAATCTTATCAAATATCATCTAGAGAGCAAAACATTATTCATAAATTTGACTTTCATTTAATTTTCTTAGATCTAAAATCTTATTCACAAATTGATGTCGCCCAAATTACACCCCCGAGAAAAGTATAAAATGGTCACTGATTAAATATAGAACCCAACTAGGTTGGGGTCGATCCCACGAGGAATAGGCCAAAATTTCTATCAATGTGTCTATCTAAACAGTCAATAAGTAATTTCCTCTAAAGGGGGGTTTTGTAATTCAGACTTCCAATAGTAACAATTGTTGATTTTAACTGGTTTGTACTCAATATGAGAAAAGCACAGGGACTGTGTTCCTCATAACTCCATAGGTTCTTCATGCTAGTGATCTCTCCCGGTACTTGGCATGCAAAATCAATAGGTTATGTTCATCTAAATGACTTTACGCCCCTATTAGATGACTATCCTCAATCACGTATTATCGTCTCATGTGTTTTGCTCTACCAACCCCTATCATGGATCCCAGATTCGCTATCTGTATACTAGCTCAAGCTACTAAATAGAGGTTGATAGCTCCTAGTCTTGTTGTTATTTCCCTTTTCCCAACCATTACACCTTCTTTCATTGCGAGTAAGGATAAGGCAAGTTCTAATGTTGCACACCATTAAAAAGTAATCAACCAGAAGAGAATAACAATACATGCATAAACACCTTTTGATAATCACGTTGTACTTTGAACACTACTTTGTTAATCCGTCATGGTTCCCACAACCCTAGTTGTGGTGTTTAGCTACTCAAAATCATAAGAATACGATAGTAATTCTGAGAAGAAAGCATAATTATGAACTTACGAAGAATAAGATGAAAACCACAAATCTCACTTTGAATTAAAAACCTAAAAATAGATGTTTCTACTTGCAAGAACAACAATATGCCTTGAAAATAGTAAAAGAATGTAAACTCACATAATAAACATAATAGGAGTGTTTATAGACAAAAGAAAAACATATCCTAAACACAATGGGATTTGCAGAATCGGCGCCTTGAATGAATTATAGGACGATCATTGGTAGATTCCATGATCATTCCTTATGTTCGTTGTTGGATGGATGACTTTTGAACAATGGCAGATGTTTGTTGGAACGATGCTCATGATGATCTCATCCTTTCTTCTAATGATCATTGCTTCCTCTCATTACTTCTACCCCTGATTTTTCACTTTACATGATAACCTTCTCATGATCTTCAGGACGAATCTGTTGTTTCATACAACGATTATGGGGTCCTTTCGTCTGTTTTTTTTAATTTGTTGCCTTCTCTATTTCAACCAATGACCGTTGTCAGCTCCAACTATCCTTCCTCAGTTTGTCTGATGCCTTTAAGACAAATTCCTACACTTCACTTCTCCAGACCTGTTTAACCAGCAAATATCATAAAAACACATCATACCTATAAAAACATGCCTTTAAACTAGTAATTTTTTTTTCTTTTAAGCGTCAAAAGTATCGTAAGTCCACGGCATATCAACAACATTAACTTAGAAAATTTGCATGTCCTCAGGCGAACAAAACAAAACTAAACCACAAACAAACTAAACGATGCTTAAAAAGAGAAATCCAAGAGTCCTACGGCAGTCATACTTGTCAAAAATCAAATTTTTGCACGCATGCATCAAAACACATTGCCTCGGTGGTGGCCATGGAACTCAAAACCAAGTTGGCACCGGTGGTGGCCGATGCACTCAATGTTTGTGTTATGGGGGAAATATTTATACCCCCCCCCCTCTTAGTAATAGGATCAATGATATCAATATAGTCGGTACCTCACTCCTCTCCGACATATGTACCTCGAAGGTCCTCTCGCTCATAGTGTTTGATTTTTTTTCCATCCTTATTTTACCTCTTTCTCTTTTTACAAGGTTGTATACCATCACCCAGCTCATCCATCGTGTCATCCATATCCTTACCCTTGACCTTATCTACCAGGGCTTGGGTGTAGAAGTTTGGTACCTTAACATTAAAGTCCTTGATAATAGGTAGGTGGAGGCTACATAACAGGGGACTACCGCTTAGAAAGATCCTTCACAATTATCTTCAATGCGGACAGTGCTGCTGTAACTGTGCTCAAATCAGGAGCCTGGACACTCTCCAACTTGTCCATCATCCAACTCTAAAAATTATTGAATTGGGTCTGCATACCCCGCATAGCATCCTTGATATCATCCTCCACATATGGTTTGACTCCCTCCTCCAATTTCTTTATCCTTGCCTCAGAGACCGCCATTTCATTTATCATCTTTTCTAGGAAATCCATGGGCACCAAAGCATAGCCCCTAGGTACAGACTAGAGTGCACCCAAAGGTGTTGTGGGTTGCTATGTAGATGATGAAGTAGCACCGACTTCAAAAGCCAGAATATTTGTAGCAGGGGCAGCCCCCTCTGCTGCCTTTGGGGCCAAGTCTTGCAAAGGACCTCGAACTCGAGCCATCCAGTTCATGTAGTCATTTATCAAGACTATGTCTGCGGTCTTGGTTGGTCGGGTAAATCTGTCAACAGCCGATATACTAGGTACACTCAATTTCCAACACAGCTTGGTCAATAATCTTAGAAATGGTAGAGATGTGTGAAACATAAGGGCCCGCTCTTGAATCTCATCTGCAATCATCTGTGGGACATTTATCTCCATCTCTGATAAAAATATTTCCAACACCCCAGCTTTGTCATCACTTAGCATGTTATTAATACTGGTTGGTGCTATGTGGTGCTTGACTATAGACCACCATGCTTTTGCAAGAAAGTTCAGTGTATATTTTTATATTGTTGTGCCGTTTACCCATTCTGCTTTCTCTTTATCCTCAGCTATTTATCGGGCCAATCACTTACAATGCATCAATTTATCCTCTAAGCTAAGTTTTTTAACCTTCTTCAAATCAGCCATCCGATAGTCAAACTCCATAGTTTCAGCTGTCGGCTCAAACTCATCCCCAAAAAGCATACTGAAATTGCTTTTTCAGAGATGTCAATCTCCACACCCTAGACTACTACCATATCTAACCATGGTTGCTTTCTCATATTTTTCTCCTTTCTCGAAGGAGTCAAATTTTCCAAGGTGGCTGCATAGTTGGCATAGAATTCTTGTACCATATTTGCACCATAATTACCCAAGGGCTTTGTCATCCAGCCCAATTTGTACTTCTCAAATAGTCGGTTCATCTTCGACACCCTTTATAGTGCCCCGAGTAGCATGCGGGGCTCTTCTTAAATGCTCCTCTTGGTGTTCCCCTTGTTGTTGAAGGATATGCCATCATTATAGTAGTCCTACGACTTTGGAACACCCCATTGCCTTAGGTCTGCCCCTCGTTGAGGCTGACTCACAGTATCAACTCTGTCGGAGGATCCTGGATTAGCACTACTGGAACCATCCACAGAGTTATCCTCCTCTGAAAAACTCATCTCATCATCAGCCCTTGCAGTCTCTTCCTCACCCCCATTTGGATTAGAAGCTTGGCCTCCCTCTTCAGACTGAAGAGTCTCAATAGGAGTAGCCACAGGCACCAATGTTATGAAAGGGGTGGCCTTGGCCTTTGTAGCTTTGGATCTAGTGGTTTAAGGCTCTTGTTGGTCATCGGTATTACTTGTGAAGTATTCAACCTCCGAACCACTAGATTCATTGGATTTGATCTCCGAGGCCAAAAGCTGGTCTTTGAATGCCCGCTTCTTTGCTATCTTTTTGCGGGCATCCTCTTCTTGTTGCTTTTTGCTCAATTTGGGTGCCATATTACTTGTATGAAAAAAAAATTTAGTTTTGGATTAAAGTAGAAATAGGTACTCAATACTTTCTACAGATGACCTATGGGATGATCATTGTGAGCAGGGACAATCGCCCTTTCAATCATTAGAAGTGTTTCTCCGATTTCCTAAGAAGTGTTCACATAAGACGATAACTACCAATGATCGTTCCTAGATATGACGATCGTTGGAAGCTATCGTATTATGGACTTCCTACAACCTTACCACTTGGCATCCACAACGATCCAACCAACGATCGTTTTTTGAAACAACAGTCGTTGATTGAATCATTAAGTATGCACTATTATTAGACCAGTTTAAATTCAACACATTGACCCTATTTTAATACTTTAGGGTTACTCAGACTTCACCCTTGTTACTCCCACTACTCAGAACATATATTAGACTAGGGTTACTCAGATTTTACCCAAGTTGTGCCCATCACTTAAACATTTGGCAAAGCAACGGTTACATGAATGAAATTTAAACTCCCTATGAACTCAGTTAAAGTAATACAGAACTTTTATAAGGTAAAGTGATCTTATTCCTAATTGTTTCATCAATGCTAAGCTAAATTAAGTTAAATCAGTAGAGCAACTTGCTTTATGAATGAATGCTAGTTCATTAAGTTCTTGAAATGGAGGGAGTATTTGCCTAACTTAGGTTGAAATTCCCAAATTCTTGGAAGAAATCACTTGGTTGCTTTGTTAGGGGTTGAAATTAGTTAAGTGAGGGAGTGTGTTTTTGTTCGAATGGGAGTC
The DNA here is from genome assembly GCA_031232105.1 of Capsicum rhomboideum. Classification (NCBI taxonomy): domain Eukaryota; kingdom Viridiplantae; phylum Streptophyta; class Magnoliopsida; order Solanales; family Solanaceae; genus Capsicum; species Capsicum rhomboideum. Next base: position 16,934,486 of record CP124712.1, read on the forward strand.
GAATGATATCGGTTCATAGGTTAAAAGAGTTAGTAATTAAATTGTTGAGTCGGGTCGAGTCAGCTGTAATTTTAAACCTTATAATATGACCCCCAACAAACGGCTCATCCCTAGGATCATGGGTTCATACAACGATCATTGTATGTCCTCATTCCTAGGAGGAGAAGAAAACTCACCTAGGAACCAACAAAACTTAAGGATGATTGTTGTATCTTTCAATGATCATTCCTTAAACTGGTTAGTTCCAATAGATAAAAATTAATTTGTAGGAGTTTAGTCAGATGATGGATTCTGTGATTGTTCTATCTTGGAATGATCGTTGTTTCTTAATCATTGGACCATCTCCTGGAAATCAATTCTCTGGACATCCTGCAGACGATAGAAACCACGATCATTGGAAATTCCAATGATCGTTCAAATGCTCTCATGGTTTCTATTTTTGTTCCAGTCTTAAGTTCTTTTCCGCATTGTCCCTGCACACTAACACACGTTATCATATATCATAAATTAAAATTAAACCAGTACAAAATCCTTGGGTTGCCTCCCAAGCAACGCTTGATTTAACATCGCGGCACGACGTAGCTAGTTTGGCTACTCAGATTTCACCAAACTAACCCATGGTTTGCCTCCCATGCAGTGCCTAATTTAACGTCATAGGACAATTTGGGTGTGCCTGATTACTCAAGTACCATCAAGATACACATCACATACCACTTTGACCTCTTCAATAATACCGAGATAGTATTTCACCCTTTGGCCATTTATATTAAACTTCAGGCCCTCACTATTTTCAAGCTCAATTGCACTATATGGAAACATCGTCACCACTCGATACAGCCCCCTTCATTTTGACTTTAACTTACTAGGAAATAAGTGAAGCTTGGATTCGAACAAAAGAACCCTATCACTAATGGTGAACTCTCTCTTTTCTATCTTGCAATCATGGTATGCTTTCATCTTTTCTTTGTACAAAGCTGAACTTTCATATGCTCTAAAACAGAATTCATCCATATCGTCCAGCTGCTCTAGTCTTAACTTTACCGAATTATTCCATGACAGATTTAACCTCTTCAGTGCCTACAACGCCTTATGCTCAAGTTCAACAGGCAAGTGGCATGCCTTGCCACATATAAACTGATATGGAGAAGCACTAATAGGGGTCTTGAATGTTGTCCTGTAGGCCCATAATACATCATCCAACTTTCTAGTCCAGTCCGTTTTATTGGCATTCATTATTTTTGCCAAAATGGACTTTATCTCATGATTGGAGACCTCAACTTTCCCCTTTGTTTGAGGATGGTAGGGTGTTCCCACCCTATGCTTCACACCATATTTTTCAAGAAGGGCTCTAAATAGAAGATTGCAAAAATGTGAGCCGTCATCACTAATGATTACCCTTGGTGTACAAAATCTAGAAAATATGTTCTTCCTCAAAAATGCAGTCACACTCTTCCATTTATTATTTGGAAGCGCAACTGCCACCACCTACTTCGAAACATAATTAATAGCAACCAAAATATACTTCATACCATATGAGCTCACAAAGGGTCCCCATGAAATCAATGCCCCATAAATCAAATAACTCAAGCTCTAGTATTGTGGTCATTAGGAGCTCATATCTTCATGAGATGGTTCCTTGTCTTTGACATTGGTCACAAGCCTTTCCATAGTTATGTGCGTCTCTATGGATGGTGGGAAGTACCCATATTGTAAGATTTTACGAGCAGTCCACGCACCACTATAGTGACTCCTAACTGGTGAAAAATGACATGTCTCTAGAATACTCATCATCTCTACCTCAGGAACATATCTACGAATCAGTCCTATCAGCACAAATCTGGAAAAAGTATGGCTTATTCCAGAAGAATATCCTCATATTATGCATAAACTTCTTCCGCTGCTGAAATGATAGATCTTCAGGCACCACATTGCTCACCAAATAATTTGCAAAATCCACGAAACCTGCAATCAAGTCTTGTGATGTTGTCAATACCTGCTTGTCTGGAAAAGTATCATCTATCTTAGGCTCATCTTTCAATTTCATCATTGCCTCTTTCTCAAGACGTGATAAGTGGTCAGCCACTTGATAGTCATTCCCCTTTCGATCCTTTACCTCAAAGTCAAATTCATGTAACAGAAGTACCCAACAAGTCAATCTTGGCTTTGCATCCTTTTTTGTCATAAGGTACCTAAGAGTTGTATCGTCAGCATGCACAATCACTTTTTTGCCAAGCAAATAATATCGAAATTTCTCAAACACAAAAACTACAGCAAGCAACTCTTGTTCAGTCACAATATAATTTTTTTTAGCAGGATTAACCATTTTGCTAGCATAATAGATCGGATGTAGAATCTTCTCTCGCCTTTGGCCTAGGAATTCTCATAGCACTACACCACTAGCATCACACATAACCTCAAATGGCATGGAACAATCAAGTGGCACAATTATAGGGGTTGAAATCAACTTCTCTTTCAGAAACTAAAATGCTTTAAGGCACGCATCATCAAAAATGAAGTTCACCTCCTTCTCCAACAATTTACACAAGGGATGTGCAATCTTAGAGAAGTCCTTGATGAATACAATAAAACCCAGCATGCCCCCAAGAAGCTTCAAATGCCTTTCATAGAAATTGGTGGAGGCAATTTTTAAATCACCTCAATATTCACCTTGTCAACCTCAATCCCTTTTCTTTGAAATCTTTTGATCGGGCATTATTCCTTCTTTGACTATAAAGTAGCACTTTTCCTAAATCAGCACCAAGTTGCAATCTTCACATCTTCTCAATACACTAGCTAGATGGGCCAAGCAATATTTGGATGAATCACCAACAACTGAGAAGTCATCCATAAATACCTCAATAATGTCCTCCACTATGTAAAAAAAAGATGGACATTATATAATGCTTAAATGTTGTTGGAGCATTACACAATTCGAAAGGCATTCTCTGGAACGCGAACGTCCCATATGGACAAGTGAAAGCAACATTCTATTGTTCTTTGGGAGCAATCGAAATCTAATTTTAACCCGAATAAGCATTAAGAAAACAATACCATTCTCTACCAGCAAGACAGTCTAACATCTGATCCATGAAAGGCATCAGAAAGTGATTCTTTTCAGTCCATATGTTCAGCTTCCTATAGTCCATGCATACTGTCCAACCAGTGACCAGCCTCATAGGAATAAGTTCATTCTTCTTGTTTGGCACCACAGTGATTCCACCTTTTTTCGGCACACATTGAATCGGGCTTACCCATTTACTATTGGAAATAGGATAAACCATACCATCATCCAACCACTTGATAATATCTTTCTTAACTACCTCTTGCATTGGCAGATTAAGTCGTCATTGATGCTCAATACTAGGAACACAATCTGGCTCAAGTTGGATTTTGTGTGTACAGATTCCAGGCGGAATCCCAATGATATCAGCAATGGACTATCCAGTGGCCTTCTTGAACTTCTGCAAAATAAATACTAAAGCCTCAACCTGCCACTCAACCAAATTAGGTACAATAATAACAGAAAAAGCATTGTTGGCTCCCAAGAATCATAGTGAAGATATGATGGAAGAGCTTTGAGCTCCAAGATAGGAGGCTCCTTAATAGAAGTCCTAGCTTGCGGGGTCCCTCTAATATTCATCAAATCAAGATCTAACTTTTTTGGAGCAAAGTGTAGGAACTCGAACCAGCAAGTGCACTCACCATTTCATCATAACTGTCAATGTCATCACCCTCAAAATTTTTATATACTGCTGCAAGTTCTTTGACTCCAAACCTCTCCTTAATAGGAGCTACCAATGCATCCTCATCGACTATATCAATCGCAGATATCACACGCATGTCCTTTAACTGCTTAATGGACTGACATATATTAAATGTCACTTCCTCATGATTTAACTGAAATTTTATCTGCCCAGTTTCCATATCAACCAATGCTCGCCCAATTGCAAGGAATGGTCTCCCCAAGATACTGGGAACCTCAAAGTCAACCTCACAGTCAAGGATGACAAATTTAGTCAGAAAAATAAAGGATGCAACCCTTACCAAAACATCACATAAAATTTCAATAAGATTCTTCACAGTACGATCCACATAAGGAGTCTCATCGAAGTCGATATTGGACGGCCCCAACCCCAACTATCTATAAAATGCTAGCGGCATCAGATTATGCTAGCACCCATCATACAAAGCTTTAGCAAAATTGAAAGACCCAATGGTACATGGAATCGTGAAAGCTCCAGGATCTTTCTTCTTCTCGACTAGAGACCGAAAAGCTATTGTACTACAATGATGCACATTATCAATGGGCTCAAAACTCACAGTCCTCATCTTCGTTACCAAATCCTTCATAAACTTTGCGTAACCAGACATTTTCTCAAATGCCTCAAGTAGAGGGATGTTCACCGATAATTCTTTCAATATTGAGATAAACTTGTCATACTTTCCCTCTTCAGCTCATTTCCTCATTCTTTATGAAAAAGGAGGATAAGGTCATGGAATGGGAGTCAATACTTGTGGGACCTTCTTTTCCTTCTTTTTTTAAGCCTTAGCCTCCTTTTTAGCAACTGGAGGATTTTCATATGTATTTACATCATCAACTAGATTTTTGTACTCATCTACTTTCTCATTATTGATAATTACTGGCTCCATATCATTCACAATAACTACATGCATAGGTGGATCAGCAGTCATCTTACCACTCCAAGTAGTAATCACCAACCAATGACCATCATTTTTTGGATTTTGGATGGTGTTGCTAGGAAGTGTACCCTATTGATGTTGATTCATTGCAGTTAAAATCTGACCAAACTGTTGCTTAAATTGCTTAATGGCGATAGCATGTGATTTGACTTTCTGACTCATCCCCAAAATATTTGATCTAAGCTCCTTAAGGCAGTCTTTAGTCTTCTCTACCCCTTTCACCACTTTAGCAAGCATGTTTTCCATCCTCGAATTACTCAAATCAGCATCACGGTTCCCCAGTGGAACATAGAGTCCACTTCTATCTTTGTAATGAGCCTTTCTCCTCCAATCACCATCTCTCCCATGACTTTATCTCTATACCCAGACCTATTCTAGTTATTGTCTTTGTAGTAGTTCTGACATTGGTTCCCTTGACTAGAGCACCAATTGTGTTGATTAGACACTTGGCTTTTGGCTCAGAAACTCACCACCTGATCAGCTTGATACTTAGCCTCCTCCTTAAAATCAAAGTCGTCATGTCTAGGTGTCTTTTCTTGTGAACCAACTACATTCACCTTTTCTGCCCCCACTGTTGCAAACTATATTGTGAACAAGATGAGTTTAATCCTCAATATTGCTAACTCCTAGGAGACAAAATCATCAACAATTCATTATTTTGCGTATGCTCCTATCATGTAAGTGCCTGCGGGCATGTTCACCTCTCGAGTGTGCCAACCCTGGTTGGTTTTAGTAATCCTGCCAAGAATCTCAGAAGCCTGCTCCTAAGTTAAGTTCATAATCACTCCACCAGTGATAGTGTCTACTATAGCCTATTGTTTGTATTCAAACCTCTGTAGAAGACCTCAAGCAAATTACGACCCAATATTATGTAATTTGGGACATTCTACAACTTCTTCATAAACCTCAACCAAGTTTCATACAACTCCTCCAAATGTAACTATCTAAAGTTATAGATCTCATCTTTCAACTACAACATTTTGGAAGGTGTGAAAAACCGATCCAAGAATTATGTCTTCATCTCTTGCCAGTTGGTGATTGACCCTTTTGGCAACTCGGTCAACCATAGAGAGGCTTCTCCAGTGAGAGAATGCAAACAACCACAGTCTAATAGCATCCTTACTCACACCAGGTAGGTTGTAGGAAGTGAAAATCCCTACAAAGTTCATCAGGTGAAGGTTCGCATCAGAAGTAGCAAGGCCTGTGAACACTCCTTTCAAGTTTAGTAGCTATATGATAGCACTGGTGATGTCGAACATAGTTCTTGATGACAATGGTGGTGGAACAATAGCACCCGTTTCAGTCACCTCAAGAAAGTTTAGCTCATCCAATCTGAGGAATATAATTCTAGGGAGGTTGTTGCTCTCTATTCCTTCTCCAACTATTTTGTTCCTCTAGTGCGGCTAGACGGCCTACTTTTCCTTGTCTAGCCCTTTCTTCCCATGTTGCCTGCCTGGAAGCTTCTTGTCTTACATTCTCTTCCATAACCAATCAAGCAGTGGTCTGCTCCACAGTCTCCTAAAGCTCATGAGGATGCCCTGGCTGGTTCATAACTCCCTCATCTAAAACTTCTTAGTTATGAACTCTATCGTTAACTATTCATCTTTTCTCGCTCTCGGAGTCCTTTCAATTTCTAGATCAAATGGAATCAGGGGATTTCCTTAACTCTGAGTGTTGGGTAAACACCAGTGTACACCCTAGAAACAATAGAAAAATAAAATCAGGAACAAAAATCAACAGCCAGACAAACACAATCTATCAACTACGTAACCATATTCCCTAGCAACTGCACCAAAATTTGATGTCGCCCAAATTACACCTCTGATAAAAGTATAAAGCGGTCGCTGATCAAATATAGAACCCAACTAGGTTGGGTTTGATCCCACGAGGAATAGGCCAAAACCTCTATCAATGTGTCTATCTAAATAGTCAATAAGTAATTTCCTGTAAAGGGGGGATTTTGTCATTCAGACTTCTAATAGTAACAATTATTGATTTTAACTGGTTTGTAATCAATATAAGAAAAGCACTAGGACTGTAATCCCCATACTTCATAACTCTATAGGTTCTTCATACTAGTAATCTCTCCCGATGCTTGGCATGTAGAATTGATAAGTTATGTTCATCTAAACGACTTTACTCCCCTATTATATAAATATCCTCAATCATGTATTATTGTCTCATAATTTTTGCACTACTAACCCCTATCATGGATCCCAAATTAGCTATCCCATTTACCTACTCAAGTTATTAAATGGAGGTTGATATCTCCAAGTCATGTTGTTAATTCCCTTTTCCCATCTGTTACACCATCTTTTGTTGCAAATAAGGATAAGGTGAGTTCTAACATTGTGCATTGTTAAAAATCAATCAAACCGAAGAGAACAATAATACATGCATAAACACCCTTTGATAATCACATCGTACTTTGAACACTACTTTGTTAATCTGTCATCGTTCCCACAACCCTAGGTGTGCTGTTTAGCTACTCATAATTGTAAGAACACAATAGTAATTCTGAGAAGAAATCATAATTATGAACTTACGTAGAATAATATAAAAACCACAAATCTCACTTTGAATTAAAAACCTAAAAATCGATGTTTGTACCTGCAAGAACAACAATATGCCTTGAAACTAGTAAATGAATGTAAACTCGCACACTAAATCTAATATGAGTATTTATAGACAAAAACAAAACATATCCTAAACACAATGGGGTTTTCAGAGTCGGCTTTATGGACGAATCATAGGACTATCGTTGGTAGATACCACGATCGTTCCTTCTATTCATTATTGGATGGATGACTTTTGAACACTGGCAGATGTTTGCTAGAATGATGCTCAGGACGAGCTCATCCTTTCCTCTAACGATCGTTGCCTCCACCCTAATTTTTCACTTTACAGGATAACCTTCACACGATCTTCAAGACGAGTCCGTTGTTTCATATAATGATAATGGGATCCTTTTGTCTGTTTTTCTCAATATGTTGCCTTCTTTGTTTCAACCAATGACCTCATTGGATGATTGTTGTCAGATCCAACTATCGTCCCTAGGTTCTTCTGATGACTTTAAGTCCAAATTCCTGCACTTCACTTCTCCGGACCTTTTTAACCTGCAACAACAACAACAACAACATACCCAGTGTATTCTCACAAAATGGGGTGTGAGGAGGGTAAAGTAAACACAATCCATACCACTACCTCAGAGGAAGTAGAGAGGTTGTTTTCGATGTGTAAATACCATAAAAGCACATCATACCTACAAAAACATGCTTTTAAACTAGCAATTTCCTTTGTTTTAAGTATCGTAAGTCCACGGCACATCATAAATTTAAATTGTTAAAGGATAAATACTATTTAGCTAGGTATAGACAAGAATTCTTGCACAGACTGCCCCTATTTTGGGATGGTATTTAGTTTTTCCCCTCTAATATGATGGTTTATAATATTCACATGCAGCTCATTTAATGAAAATTTGTGGACAAGATTACTCTTATATGTGACCTTATTCGCTCAGCATATGTTTAGAGAACTTTTGTCTCTCATGGCATATGCTCTGTTGGAATTATGTTATGTGGCATAAGTTGTGTACTTTTATCATGACCTTCTTTGCTCGGCATAAGTTTAAAGAGCTTTTTCCTCGTTCAACAAAAGTTATGTAGGAACTAAGCTATGCATTATGCCTTTTACAACATAACTTGTGGGTCTGAAACTGAACATTTGCCTCGCTCGACATAAATTTGTTAGAAATTAAGTTTTGTAGTACAACATAACTTGTTATGCTTTTTATGACATAATTTCTAGGTTCTGAAATTAAACATTTGCCTCCATACAAGTGTGAAAAGCTTGGGTCATGATCCATTTTTTCTCATTTCATTATTTGTTAATTAATTTATTTATTTCAAATGTTACATTTTATTTAACAAGACATTTTCACTTTTTAACTCGAAATTTCAAGCATGATCCATTTTTCACAAAAATACCTTCTAAAATTGTTCCTTTTCATTAATGACTTCAATAAGTTGCAGCATCAGTTATACTTACTCTAATGGTACCATAACTTTTTCTTTTTTAAGTAACCGTATTAGTTATAATTGTTCAATTCATATGAGGTCAAGCTCAGCTCACTTTGCAACGACCCAAAAGTCGAGGTCATGATGACACCTATCCCATCCCAATCCTGGGTAGGTAAGCCCAACACCTAAAGAGATCAAGAATGCGAAAAAGAAATGAATGAAATCCAATACGAGGCTTCATAAGAAAGTCAGGCCATAATATAAATAAACAACAATATTCAACACTGAACAAAATACAACTCCAATCTCAAAATCTGATGTCATGAGTAAAGAGCACTAATACTGATTGAGAGTATGAAAGTACATAAGTATGTCTTTGAGTTATAAAATAAAGGTATGATAGATAAGATGAAGTCCAAAATCAAGCCCCGAATGAGGAGCTCACCCATTCTCCGAATCAGCCTCGATCATAATATGATCTCACACTCCGCGAGTCACACTCAAACAAGGATCTGCACCAAAAGGGTACAAAAATTAGGAGTGATACTGTCCACTTGTACTAGATAAGTATCATAGAGAGACAATGCAAAGCAGAAAACTAAACAAGTTAAAAATTTTATAAGCACGCTTCCACCTACATACAGAAAAGTTCCCAAAGGTGACTCAAACTATATCTCCTAACAATTCACAAGTATAATATCTTTATAAGAATAATTGCACACAAATACATAAGAAAATACTAATTACATGATAACAAACACATAAATAGAAGTGCAAATGATGCAATGCAATGCAATGGGATGATAATAAAGTAAGTCATCACATGGAAGGAATCTCATGGCACCTCGTATACACCTTCTAAGCATAAGCTTCTAGGACAGGACCCATGGGGGGTTCGCAACCCATATACTTTCACAATCCAATCTTATATCTCAATCAACCTTGTTGGTACATTCCTCAATCAAGGGCTTTATAAAGTGTCTCATTTTTACAAATTAGTGTTTCTCTATGGTGCCAATTCCATGTATATAGATGAATGAAATGAGGATGCATGCTCATAACCAAAATAATATCACATAATGAATCAATTCAATAGTGGTATTAAATGAGCTCAAATTTCAATAAATCATGATATAAGACACCGCATGGCACCACAGTAATGAAGAGTAATGTAAAACATCAATAATATCATTTCAATCCCCCACTCGGGAACCACAATAAAGATAGATGGCAAATAATGCTCAAACAAGACCAATATCAACCCCTACTCAGGTATCACCACAATAATCATCTCTCAAATCAAATGCTCACATAGGCCCCCACACGGGCATCACAATAATAATAATCTCTCAATTTAATACTAATAATCACATAAGCCCCCACACGAGCAACACAATAAAATAACTATCTCAAAACACGAATCTCATGATAAAGTCCCCAACCCATAGTATACTTTACATGAATGGTTAACTACCCAGCATCGTCTGAAGAAAGTTAAGTCATAACCTACATTGAAACTTTGAATCTCAAGCCAAAACTCTTCAACATGGAGCCTTTCCATTACGCGTGGCTTTGGAACAAACCAAATCTATCAAAAATGTATCTAAACATAAAAGGGAGTCTAACAATACCCATATTAGTTACTTTCATTCTGGTCCAAAAATCGACCCCGAAGGAGAAAGCGTAAAACCAAAATTTTACTAAAGAATCAAGTTTCCCATACTTAAGGATCCTAAATATGAAAACCTATCAAAAAACTAGTTGAAATCATCGAAAAATCATTTTCTCACTTTACTGGGTAAAACCCCAATATTCAAGTTTTTGAAGAAGTTTTTGAGATAAAATCAATGAATAATGATTGAAATCAAGTTTAGAAGCTTACCCAAAAACTTTGATGAAAAACCCTCTTTAAAATCATATATCCCGAGGTTCCAAAGTCCAACAATGGTGAAAAATAAGAAAAATTTGTGAGAAAAGTCTTAAATATTGTTCCAGATGAACAGTTCCTTCTTTGCGATTGTGTTCACTTATGTCGTAATCGTGACTCAACCAGAATCGAAACATTCGCGAATGCAGCCACCACCTCATGTTTGTGATGACTTAAGCCCCTAACCCTTTGCAATCGCGAGCCATCCACCATGATAGCGATGAATAACATAATCCTTCTTCATGAAAGTGATGAGGCCCCCACGAATGCGAAGAAGAAGGGATAGTTGCACCATAAACAACAGTTCAGCAACTAAGGGAATGATCCAAATCTTCCTAACGGATCCTCGGGATTCATTCAAAATACCAAAGAAATAAACCAATAAGGTTACTAGGTTAATTTTGATGTTCAAACTCAATGGAATCATCGGATTTATCAAAAGACGTTATTTTCAACAAATTAACCCCTTAGACCTCCTTAGGCTAAATTTAAGTAGTCTCTCATCTAATAGGTCAAAACTCAATATAAGGGCTCGGTACCCAAACCAACTACTCTACCTACCCAAAATTGACATTCTGAATCTAATGGAACAGACAGAATTACCATCCGATGCTCAGATCACAAAATTTTGACCAAAGTCAAACTAATCACTTATAAGGCTACTCAAAACCTCAAACTTACTCAAATCACTCTTGAATGCTTTGGGGCCCGTGCCAACCATCTCCACAACTCATAAATGACATATAGCAACTATGAAGAAGGGTAAAATAATCAAAACATAGAAAAAAATTGAAAATCACAACAAGGGTTGTTACATTATCCACCACTAAAATAGGAGTTCGTCCTCGAATGAAAAAGCAAATAAAGTACCTGAATCGGTAAAATGTTGGGGGTATGTACTCCGTATATCAGACTGAACCTCCCACATAGCCTTCTTAATAGAGAAATGTCTCCATTGAACCTTCATAGAATTAATGTACTTACACCTTAACTTCCTAGTCTGTCTATCTAGGATAGCGATGGGCTCCTCCTCGTAGGACAAGTCAAGATCTAATGCAACAAAATCCCACCGAATCACATGAATCATCTGGAAGGTATCTCTTTAACATAGAAACATGTAATACTGGATGAACAGCTGACAAATATGGAGGTAAAGCTAAACTATACGACAGATCTACAAATTTCTCAAGAATCTCAAAAGGCCTAATAGTCTCAGACTAAGCTTCCCTTTCTTCCCAAATCTCATCACACCCTTCATGGGTGTTACCTTCAATAAAACCCGCTAACCAAGCATGAATGCTACATCATGAACTCATTAATTGGCATAGCTCTTCTACCTACTAGAGGAAGCCATAAGACTCTGCTGAATCAATCTAACTCGATCCATCAAGTCACTCAACAAATCAATGCCCCAAGGTCTAACCTCAAACGAATCAAACAATCCCATAGGGGATCTACATCTCTACCCATACAAAGCCTTAAGAGGCGCCATATGAATGCTGGAATGGTAACTGTTATTGTAGGCGAACTTTGCTAAGGGTAAGAACTTGTCCTAATGACTACCAAAATCCATAACACACGCCCGAAGTATGTCCTCTAACACCTGGATGGTCCACTTTAACTGGAAATCCATCTGAGGGTGAAAAGTTGTGATTATATCAAGCTAAGTACCAAACTCACTCTACATATAACTCCAAAAATTTGAGGTAAACTGAGTACCTCTATCAGAAATAATAGAGATGGGTGCACCATGAAACCAAACAATCTCCTGAATATAGATATTGGCCAACTCCTCTACATTATAGTTCACCTTCATAGGTATAAAGTGTGTTGATTTAGTCAACCTATCCACAATCACCCAAATGGAATCAAACTTCCCCAAATTCAGGGGTAGACAAACCTCAAAGTCCATAGTCATCCGCTCTCATTTCCACTCCAAGACAAGCATCCTCTGTGTAGTACCGCCCAATTTTTAATACTCATACTTCACTTGTTGACCATTCAAACACTTGGCCACAAACTCAACAATGTCTTTCTTTATACCACACCACCAATAGTGTTGCTTCAAGTCATGATACATCTTAGCCACTCCTAGATGAATAGAATAGTTCAAATAATGAGCCTGCTCCAAGATCAGCCTAATCCAACCACCAACTCTCAGGTATACAATCACGACCACCAATCCTCAAAACACCCTTGGTATCAAAAGATGTAGTCTTTTCCTTATCACTTATCACTTTATCATGAATCACCCTTAACTTCTCATCATCAAACTGTTGAGCTCGAATTGCTCCATCAAATAAGACCTAGCCTCAACAAAGGCTAAAATATGCCCAGGTGTCAAAATATCAAGCCTAATCAACTATTTATCCAAAGACTGAATGTCTAAGGCCAAAGGCCGTTATCTCGCAAAAAGATGAGTCAAACTCCCCATACTCGCCGCCTTTCGACTCAAGACATCCGCTACTATATTAGACTTGCCCGAATGATAAAAAATAGTGAGATCATAATCCTTAAGCCACTCTAACCATCGATGCTATCTCATATTAAGATATCGCAAAGTGAAAAAGTACTAAAGGCTACAATGATCAGAGAAAATCTCATAATAAACTCCACACAAGTAGCGTCGCCACAATTTCAACACAAATATAAGTGTGGTTAACTCCAAGTCATGAATAGGAAGTTCTTCTTATGAGGCTTTAACTGTTTAGAAGCATAAGCAATCACCTTACCCTTTTGCATTTGTTGACACCTAATTTTTGCCCTCCCGATCTGAACTAATTTTGAGCTTCTTCAATTTCGAAAGGTTTTTGAAATAATTATTTTGATGTTTTCAAAACTAATTTCAAGCTAATTTTATCATTCCCAAGTAAAATATATGATTCTGTACTAGAATATATGGAATTTATATGACTTTTATTTGAGGAAACATTTTTGAGAAGCAATTCTATTGAAAAATGACTGTTAATCTGATTCTGCTTTAAAACTGCCTAAATTTAGAATTTAGTTGATTTTCTTTTCAAAGTAAATCAAAATTGGTGTCAAAATGGTCACCTTTAACTGTTAAATCAAGAAGCTCAATTAATTAATTCGGGATTTGATTGGCCAAATTTTATCCAATTAAATGGATTTGGTCATAATTTTAATTACTTGGCCTAAGCTTAAATTGACTAAGCTTGATATTAATTGAAACTTTCTCCATTTGGTTCCAAACCCATCAGCCCAATAACAAACACACTCTCACCGACCCGGCCCACCTCTCTCATTCCTAATACACTACCCTTCTCTCTTCTCCTTCACCTCACAAATCCACAGCAGACAAGAACAATAACAACGACCCAACCAAACCCAGCTCCTCTCTATGACGCAGTCCCTTCAATAGCCATGCGATTTCCCTCCATCTCCGTACGTAGGGGGCGTGCTATGCACGAGATTGTGTCTCTAGAAGATTCCAGGTCACTTCTCTCAAACTTTATCCATTTACATTTTTTGATTTTTTCATTTGAGTTCATACCGAAATGGTATAATTTGCAGCTCACACCCTTGTACTCTAGCAAAATCTCCAAAATGCCCTCGAAATCCCTCGTCCCACATCGTCAATTTTCCCAAATCTCACCCCAAATCGATTCTATAAATACCTTCTCATCTTTAACTATTCAACAACGGATAGAGGAAAGATTTTGGGGTTGAGAACAGTGTTCTCGTAAAGGAATTTTCATCCCTAAAATTCGAATTGCTCTTTTCGTTCAAACGGGTTTTTGACCCTAAGAAGATTGGTTTTCAACAGAAAAAACCCCATTGAAAGGGAGTTTTCTACCAATAAAAGTTTTCATAGCTATAAAGGTCCCATAAGACTTCCCGAGCTCGGATTTCTAGCTAGAAAACTCAAAATCTCCCGGCGGTGGTAAAGGCGATTCCGACAAGGTTTAAAGTCCCGGTTAGCTGCCCAAAAAAGGTAAACACCCCTCTGTCTTTTATTTTTTTAGGATATTGTAGTTGTTTATTTCGTTAGTAGCATGGCATCTCCGCCTATTTTGGTAGTTGTTAATTTGGAAACTCACATTAAGTGAGAGTTGGGATTATGTGATGTAGAAGCCTTGAAGGCCTTAGGATTTTTGTGTGATAAAGATTATGTTTGTTATTCGTTATGTGGAACTAATGTTCTTGTTTTCACTGTTTAGTCCACTATTTTAGCTTCATGATTTTTGTTTTAGCTTTTCTTCGATAAGTCATTATTTCATCTTGATGTTGCCTACTGTTTTTCTACAATACTACGTGTCGCAATTCTCCTTCACCATTTAGCTTGTAATAGGACTGCCTCTTGAGTTCCTTTGGCTTCTCAAATGCTAAAACAATAATGAGGATATGTCCAGTAGTGAAATCAGAAGTCCCATTATTCCTCTAGGACATTTCGACACCTTAATCATTGCGATTTGCCAAAGAGAGGGGTAAGATGTTTGTAAGTGATCAAAACAGTGCGTATTTTCATGTATTTTATTTAAATTTTGACCTTTGTAGATGAAGTGAGATTGTTGACCATGTT
This sequence comes from Capsicum rhomboideum, assembly GCA_031232105.1. Lineage (NCBI taxonomy): Eukaryota > Viridiplantae > Streptophyta > Magnoliopsida > Solanales > Solanaceae > Capsicum > Capsicum rhomboideum. The sequence goes on from CP124712.1 coordinate 16,949,676, forward strand.
TAAGTTTGATGTTTTTGTGATATCAATTGTTTTGCTTTGAGAAAAGCCAAGCTTTCTTTCTTTGTTTTCTTACACTGCCCTAGTTGTCTTGTGTGCTCTTCGTACGTTAAAGGCTTGACTTTTAGTTTTTCCACGGTTCATAACACCAAGAGAAAACTAGTGGTGCTTAAAATATGGAACCTTTCCTATCTCCCCTCTCCTCTGTTTTCTTGAAGTGACGGTATTGTTTTCCCTCGAACCCTTCTCTTTTATTCCCCCTCTTCTCACTTCCATTTCTATTTCTTTCCCTCTTTTCCATCTTAAAGATCTTCCATGAGGCCTAAAATTGTAAGGAGGCTAGTTCTAGTACAAGGACAAAATATGTGAATGTGTCCCTCTGAAACATTGAGAACTACCTCACCTCAAAGTGCAATTGTGCTTCAAAAAGAATGGGCCTTGTTTGGATCAAATAGTTGATTTATTTGACTGTTTACTTATTCTTTTCTTCTTTACTTGATCAACTGTGAGACAAGGATCAGCTGTAGATCTTAGTCAAGGATTAGTCTTAGTTAAAATTAGGTTTCTCAATCTCACATAGTTTAGTTTTTCTTGTTGGTGCGTGAATCAGAACTCTGGTTTGCCTTCACATCCTTGTATGTTTAAAGTCTGTATCAAACTAGTCAGAAAAAATGTTGGTATTTCGATGATCACATTCTTTACTCCTTTCTTTTAAATCTGTTTCCATGCTTTATGTAACACCCCGTACCTTCCCAACCCTACTTGACGACATTCAATAATGTTTACTTAGGTATCGAGAGCTATACGCATGTGTTTGGTAATGTTAATGATGAGAAAATTGAAATTTGGCTTTCTACATGTGATTAGCCCTTCGTAGGAGGTGTTTTGTGATTTTTGTGGAGCATTTGTGGGGTTCAAAATGAGGCTAAGAGGACCTCTAAACAAAGGATATTAAGGTTGAGAAGTAAGTTAAGGAATAGGACTTGAAGTATCTAACCAAACCCGCGAAGAAAAGTCGAAAAACCAAATTTTCAAAAAAATTAAGGTTGGGGCGTGCCAGGATGCTCTGGGCCAAAATTTTTAGCCCAGAGGCAGCAAGCTGGTGTGCCCAAGGGCGTGCCAGGATGGGTTTTTCCATTTTTCAAAGTTGAAAATTTTCTTAAGTCCCAAGGGTGCCCGGGGACGTACCGAGCCGATTTTTGCCACGTTTCTTCTACAACCACGAGTATATACATGGAATGAATGAAATATTATATTGGTATGGTAAAATTACTCGTGAACGAATTTGGCATCAAAATGACGGTTTTGCCCTTGTGGTCAAAATAAGCCATACGTGGCTAGAATCACTTGTTTTTGGGATTGAGGCTATGGATATGAATAGCGTGAGTAGTAATATTTTTGTAAAATGTATGAGATGATTTAAACACGAGAAATTATTGATTTTATTGGGTTAAGTGAATTGGGCTCAATAAAAGGCCCAAAATGAGAAGAAGACATGGGCCAAAATGGGTTAAAAGACCCATTCTTGCCTTGACCTTCTAGAACACCACATTTAATGGATAAGGATGGACTTAAAGGATTATAAAGGGGACCAAAAAAATCTGATTTTTATTCACATAAGACTCTCATGCTTTCTAGACATTTCTCAACTATTTTTCTCTCAAAACCCTAAGAACTCAAAGCCCACTTTTGGAGCAAGATCATCATATTTCAAGCTTGGGTAAGTGATTATTGTTATGGATTAATATATTATATGCATGGGAGAGTATGTAAATTATGTTGGTTATGCTTGGAAGTGTTGAACATGGTACTTTGTGTTTTTGGTAAAAGATTTGTGATCCATGAGATTTAAGTTTGAAATATGACTTGTGACTTTGATGAAAGGGCATGGTATGAATAAAATATGAACATGTATGGTGTGATTTTGTTATTAAACTTGTTATTTTCATATAAGTGTAAATTATGGGATTTTGGCCGATATGTGCTATGAGGTGTATTAAGGTAACTTGATGGATTATTTGTGATGTGGTGTGGATGAGAAAGTGTAAAGGACAAGTGTTGTGGTGAAATGTTATTGATTATCATGTATTGGTCAATGTATGGAATATTGTGGGATTATTGGTATGATAATTTCATCAATGGTGTTTTCAAGGGGGAAATGACATTTTAAAGGCAAACATGTGACTCATTGACGTTATATCCATTTGTAAGGTAGTTGGTGGTTAATGTCAATTCCGTTATGTATTTGTGTTGAAGAGTGAAACATAAGGAAGGAGCGGGACTATTTTATGCACACCTAAGATTGTATATTGTATTGAGGATACAAGGTATGTAAGGTTACTCTGTCCGTATCTTTCTGTGGCAAATAGTATTCACATTGACATTACGCTTGTCCCATCCCGAAATGTGCTAAGGTATTCTGTATCCGGTTATCAATGGTCATTATCATATATTTCCTACTCATTGATCAATTGTGAATCTCATGTCTCATATTCATGACTAATGTTCCAAAAGCCTAATAAGGTTGTGTTCCAATGTTCCAATAGTGATTATACTCATGTCTCTTGTTCATGGATTATTGTCCAATAGTTCCAATGGTGTTATGGTTCTAATAATGTTATGTTTCTCACAATGTTTATTTACATGTCTCTCACTCATTGGTTAATGATCCAAAGCTTCAAGTGAAGTTACAACTATCATTGTATCAATCTCAAAGTAATGAATAAAGTAATGCAAATATGTGGTTAATGATTAAGTATGGGTGGTAGCTTTGGGGGCAAATGCCTAGCTCAAGTCGATCCCGAGATTTGTTGGATCAGGGGGCAGTCCTAGAGGCATACGCCTAGCTCAGACCGATCCTGACAGGGGGCATCTCTAGGGGTAATAACCTAGCTCGAGCCGAACCTGAAATGTTGGTTTATGGGTGGCAGCTCTAGAGATAATAACCTAGCTCGAGCCAATCCCGATATATTAATTCATGGGTGGCAGCTCTAGGGGCATAATCCTAGCTCGAGCTGATCCCAACATAATGATATGTTATGTTAAAACCCACTGTTCAGTCAGGGCCCGGGTATCACAGGTCACAGGCAAAGATAAATAATCATGGAGGTAAAGATACAAAGAAAGTAATGAAAGCAATATACATGGTTTCCAAAGTTCAGTATAGTGACTTATCCATATTGATCATTCATTTGTATTTGAGTTCATTGACATATTTACTTATCATACAGTTTTATTTGAGCCTTACATACTCAGTACACTCTTCGTACTGACCCCTCTTGGGGGATTTACCTTACTTGCTACAGGCGCAGGTACTAGTAGGCCTCCACAGTAGGTTGCTAGTTGTTGTGGATCGTTGGTGAGCTCCAGTTAGTTCGGGGCTTCTCCGAGTCACAGTTGCACATATGTTTTGGTGTTGTATATGTTGTCTAAAGTGGGGACTTGTCCCGACTTTCAGTTGGTTTTGGTAAATATCTATGTAGAGGCTTTTGTAGACATGTGTGGGTGTATGAATGTAAGGTGGTATACGACGTTTTGACTTGATGGCCTCAACGGACAAGTTTCACATATGTATATATATATATATATGTCCTATGTTCCATGTTTTTTCGTATTTCGCCTTTCATGTTCTTATGTAATGGTGGTGTTGCCTATGACATTCATATGAATGAATAGAAGCAAAGCTTGGTTCTCTCGGGCCATGTCGGCTACGGGTGTCAATCCGTCCCGATGGGATTCGGGGCGTGACACTTTAGGGATATGATACTGGTTTAGATGTAAAACTTCCGAAAATACTTGATGCTTGTTCTCCACTAATCGAATTATTATCTTTTGCTTTAAATCGCATATAAATCTCTTTTACCTTTTCCTGATTTGGCTATACTTTACTGTTTTTCCTTGATTCTTGCTATTAAATATGGTTTGCGTTATTTTGTTAAGTCATCAATTATTCCCCCTGGAGCTTGTATTAATTTTTATCTTTATTTGTGGCATGTGATATCCATCCGAGTCCAAATGGCCTCCCTTCCTTTGCTTCTTCTTAAATGGGCAAAGGAGGCCCATTCTCTTCCGAGTCAAGCCAAGCCTTATCCCAAAAGGATCGATAAACAGCTGATATACACTAAATATACGCGAAATATACAGGAAATGGTACAAGGTGTAGGTGCTGAAAAATGCATATGGGTTGAAGCCCATTAATTGGAGTTTGCTTGGGCCAAAGCCCTCTTGTTTAGTCTTAGGACAGGTTTTGGGCCTCTGATCCTTTCAATAGATTAGGACTGGGACTTTTATATGAATTTGGGCCTTCAAAAGACCTGAATTCATTTATTTGCTTTGATATTGCTTTTTTGTTCTAACAAATAATTATTTTCCTTAGCTTAGTCGAATCCCTTCGAGAGTTGCTATTTTCTAATCAATTAATCACTTTTGGCATAGGTTTTTACTTGCTTAATTTAACAGAACTGTCTTGAAAACTAAAATCAATTCTGCAAGCCTTTGTTCATTTCTTAAGGTAGCTAAAAGTGGGAATCACCTTACTGTCTCTCCTAATTTCCGAATTTTTCCACTTTCCATTTAGTTCCAACTTTTACTAAAGAATTGTCTTTTCCTCACAAAATATATATTTCTAAGTCAAGTTAGTCTTAATAGAGTTAGTTTTAAACAGATCAGACAACCGCAAGTTAGCGGATACTCTTGGTGCGTTAACAACCTTCCAAGAGTATTAATAGGAACCACTTACCCGGATTTCTTATTTTTTAAAGATCTTTCTGTTTTAAATCTTTAAAGATTCTTTCAAAGGTTTTCTTTATTTTTCCTTTAATAAATTAAGTGGCGACTCTGTTCAAAATTGATCTTGAAACTTTTCCTAAGTTTTCAAATTCAAACCAAGTCATTTTCCTTCAAAACAGCATCAACACACCACCCAAGACAACTCCAAAAGTATCACAACACACGGTGAAACCCACGCCTTCCTCAGGCAAGGTTAAGATAGGAGTCGAAGTCAGTAACTCCTTGTGCTTTTGAAAGCTCTCCTCACAAGCATCTGACCACTGAAAAATAATTTTCTTCTAAGTCAACTTGGTCAAAGGAGTCACAATAGAAGAGAAACCCTGGACGAAGCATCGATAATAGCCTGCTAACCCAACAAAACTCTGAATCTTAGTAAAAGAAGTAGGTCTAGCCCAATCATGAATTGCTGCTACCTTGGTTGTATCAACCATAATACCATCCTTGTTCACTACATGACCAAAGAAAGAAATACAATGCAACCAAAACTCGCACTTGGAGAACTTGGCATACAACTTCTCATCTCTCAATCTCTAAAGTACGGTCCTCAATTATCTCACATGGGCAGCCTCATTCTTGGAATAAATCAAGATATCATCGATAAATACAATCACAAAAGAATTAAGATGTAACACCCCGTACCTTCCTAACCCTACTTGAAGATGTTGAGAAATGCTTACTTAGGTGTCGAGAGCCATACATATGTCTTTTGTAATGCTATTGATGAGATAATTGAATTTGGCCCTCTTATATGTGATTAAACCTTCATAGGAGGTGTTTTATGATTTTTGTGGAATATTTTTGGGGTTCAAAATGAGGCTAAGAGGACCCCTAAACAAAGTATATTAAGGTTAAGAAGTGAGTTAGAGAATAGGACTTGAAGTATCTAACCAAACCCGCGAAGAAAAGTCGAAAAACAAAATTTTCAAAAAAACTAAGTATGGGGCGTGTTTGGGACCATGCCACACCGCTATGGGCTAAAAGTTTTAGCCCATAGGCAGCAAGTTGACTCGCCCAGGGGCGTGCCACGCTGGTTTTTCCATTTTTCGAAAGTTGGAAATTTCTAAGTCCCAAGGATATCCGGGGTCGTATTGAGCCTATTTTTGCCACATTTCTTATACAATAACGAGTATATACATGAAATGAATGACATATTATATTGGTATGATAAAATTACTCGAGAACGAATTTGGAGTCAAAATGACAGTTTTGCCCTTAAGGCCAAAATAAGCCAAACGTGGCTAGAATCACTTATTTTTGGGATTGAGGCTACGGATATGAATAGCATGAGTGGTAATATTATTGTAATACGTATATGATGACTTAAACATGAGAAATTATTGATTTTATTGGGTTAAGTGATTTGGGCTCAATAAAAGCCCAAAATAAGGCAAAATACATAGGTCACATGATCCAATCTTCTATTGACCAAGTCAAATGAAAAATTAAATGCCAAGGATGACTAAGGATGGACCAAGGACTATAAATAGACCCAAAAATTAGATTTTATTCAATTGTAACTCTCATGTTTTTCTAGATATTTTCTCCAACATTCTCTCAAACCCTAAAGAACTCAAAGGCAATTTTGGAGCAAGATCATCACTTTTCAAGCTTGGGTAAGTGATTATTGTTATGGATTAATATATTATATGCATGAAAGAGTATATAAATCATGTTGGTTGAGGTTGGAAATGTTGGACATGGTATTTGGTGTTTTTGTATAAGATTTGTGATCCATAAGATTCAAGCTTGAATTATGACTTGTGCCTTTGATGAAAGATCATGGTATGGATAAAATATGAACATGTATGGTGTTATTTTGTTATTAACTTGTTATTTTTATATAAGTGAAAATTATGGGATTTTGGCCGATATGTGCTATGAAGTGTATTAAGGTGAATTGATGGACTATTAGTGATGTGGTGTGGATAAGGAAGTGTAAAGGAGAAGTGTTGTGGTGAAGTGTATTGATTATCATGTATTGGTCAATGTTGGGAATAATTGGGGATTTTTGGAATAATAATTTTATCAATGGTTTTGTCAAGGGGAAATGACATGTTTAAAGGCAAACATGTAACTCGTTGACATTGTATGCATTTGTAAAGTAGTTGGTGGTTAATGTCATTTCTGTTATGTATTTGTGATGTAGAGTGACACATAAAGAAGGAGAAGGACTATTGTGTGCACATCTAGGATTGTATATCCATATTGCGAGTACAAGGTATGTAAGGTTATTCTTTCCGTATCTTTCTGCAGCAAATAGCAATCACATTGACATTTCACTTGTCCTATTCCGAAATGTGCTAAGGTATTCTATATCTGATTATCCATAGACATTGTCGTATATTTCCTACTCATTGATCATTGGTGAATCTCATGTCTCATATTCATGGTTAATGTTTCAAAAGCTCGAATAAGGTTATGTTCCAATGTTCCAATAGTGATTATACTTATGTCTCTTGTTCATGGAATATTGTCCAATGGTTCCCTTGGTGTTATAGTTCTAATAATGTTATGTTGCCAAGTTAGTCACATGTCTCTCACTCATTGGTTAATGATCCAAAGCTTCAAGTAATGTTGTGACCATCGTTATATCAATCTCAAAGTAATGAACAAAGTAATGCATATGTGGTCAATGATCAAGTAAGGGTGGCAGCTTTGGGGGCAAAATGCCTAGCCCAAGACGATCCCAAAATCAGGGGGCAGTCCTAGAGGCATAAGCCTAGCTCGGACCGATCCTAACAGGGGGCAGCTCTAGGGGTAATAACCTAGCTCGAGCTGAATCGAAAATGTTGTATGGGTGGCAGCTCTAGAGGTACTAACCTAGCTCGAGCCAATCCCGATATATACATTGATTCATAGGGTGGAAGCTCTAGGGGCATAAGCCTAGCTCGAGCCGATCCCAACATAACATGATGTTATGTTTAAAACCCACTGTTCAGTTGGGGACCGGGTATCACAGGTCAAAGGCAAAGATGAATAATCATTGAATCTTAAGATACAAAGAAAGTACCGAAAGCTATATACATGGTTTCCAAAATATAGAATAGTGACTCATCTACATTGTGACTTATCTATATTGGTTATGCATTTGAACTTGAGTTCTTTGACATACTTACATATCTTACAAGTTTCATGTGGCTTTACATACTTAGTACATTCTTCGTACTTACTCCTCTTGGGGAATTTACCTTACTTGCTACAGGAGCAGGTACTAGTAGGCCTCTACAGTAGGTTGCCAGTGTTGCAGATCTTTGGTGAGCTCCAGTTAGTTCGGGGCTTCTCTGAGTCACTATTGCACATAAATTTTGGTGTTGTACATGTTGTATAAAGCGGGGACTTGTCCCAATTTTTGGTTCATTTTGGTCAATGCTTTTGTTAGAGGCTTTTGTAGACGGATGTGGGTGTGTAAATGTAAAAAGGATATGTCGTTCTTGACTTGGTGGCCTCAACGGCCAAGTTTCGCATATGTATATATATATATCATATTCCATGAATTCCATTGTTGACATCTATAGCTATTACGTGATTATGGGGTTTCTTATGGCATGCTTATGCTTGAATAGAGACAAAGCTTGGTTCTTTCGGGCCTTGTCGGCTATGAGTGCCAATCCGTCCCGATGGGATTCGGAGCGTGACATAAGTGGTATCAGAGCAGGTCGTTCTAAGGGTGTCTACAAAGCCGTGTCTGAGTAGAGTCTTACTTATCAATGTGTTGTGCACCACATTCATAAGTAGGAGGCTACGGGACATTTAGGATGTTGTTTCTTTTCTTCATTCTAGATCGTGCAATAGAGCCAAAGTTGTAAGTGAAATGATAGCTGATCATTGAAATTTATTTTTTTTCTTGTTATAGTAACAATGCCAATGACAAGAAGAGGTCGAGGTAAAAGTAAGAGGATAGATAGAATTGCTGGTGAAGGAACCAGTATACCACCACCTGATCAAGTTAATCAAGGTGATACTGAGCATGAATTTGTGTCACGAGCTTCCTCCACTCCCTCTGTACCAGAAGAGTTGAGTAGAAGAAGCGTACCTGTAGAACCACTAGTCAATGCCACAGATCAGGATCTTAGAAATGCAGTTCAGATGTTGACACAGTTAGTGGCAGCCCAGAGTCAAGGACGAGCTGGCCCAATGACACATGATGATGATGCGGCTAGAATGGCAAGTCGTAGAACACAGGATTTCTTGAAACTGTACCCTCCTATCTTCACAGGGTCAGATCCAAAAGCAGATCCATAGGACTTCGTGGATCAAATTCAGAGGGCCTTGGAAGTTATGCACGTGACGGGGGTAGAGACAGTTGAACTTGTTGCGTACCGATTGAAAGGACAGGCCATATTGTGGTACAAGGATTGGAAGAAATCCCGTGACATTGGTGCAAATCCACCAAATTGGGAAGAATTTAAAACAGTTTTCCTTGATCATTACTTTCCCTATGAGATCTGTGAAGCACGTACGGATCAGTTTCTAAATCTCCGTCAAGGAAATCTGAGTGTTAGGGAATATAGCTTGCAATTTAATTCCTTGGCACGATATGCTCCAAGTGTGGTAGTTACAATGACAGACAGAATTCATCGATACGTAGACAGATTGGAGCCGTATCTAGTAAGGGATTGCACCATTGCTGCCTTGAATAAGGACATGGACATAGCGAGAATTCAGGCCTTCGCCCAGAAAATGGATGATCAGAGGCAGAGACGAAGGGTACATGAATTTGACAGGGGACAGTCCAAACGGGCTAGACCTATGGGACCACCTATGATGTCCCAAGGAGGATCTAGGCCCCGTATATTTCCGAGACCACCTAGACCATCGTTCTCTTATTCCACAGGGGGTGCTTACTCATAGTTTCGAGGGTCTAGGGGTGGTCCATCTGGTCAAAGTAGCGGAGTTCACTGATCACAGACAGCAGGTCTTCCTCGTCAGCAGTGTCAACACTGCGGGCGTATTCATGCAGGTACATGCAGAGTGGGGACAAATGCTTGTTTCTGATGCGGCATGACAGGACACATGATGAGAGAGTGTCCCCATAGGAGTATGGGAGGTGTAGCACGATCGGCAGGATCGTATGTTGCGTCATCAGCATCGGTTCCCTCTTTGGGCCAAGGTGTTCAGTCTGTTGGCAGGGGTAGAGGTGCCAGAGGAGCAGCCAGTACTAGTGGGGTCCAGCATCGCACTTATGCTTTAGTAGACCGACAGAATTCAGAGGCTTCCCCTGATGTTGTCACAGGTACATTACTCGTATCCTCACATAATGTATATGCATTGATTGACCCTGGTTCTACATTTTCCTACGTTACTCCATTGGTTGCTGCGAAATTTGCAAAGGCACCAGAATTATTAATTAAATTAATTAAAGTGTCTACACCGGTTGGTGAATATAGTATTGCAAAGAGAGTATATCGTAATTGTGTGGTAACGGTGTGTGGTCATGATACATTGGCCGATCTCATTGAATTGAACATGGTGGATTTTGATGTGATCATGGGAATGGATTGGTTGGCCTCTTGTTATGCCACGGTAGATTGCCGGGCTAAGAAGGTGCACTTTTGCTTTCCGCAAGAAAATGTTCTTGAAAGGCAGGGTAATGTAGGGGCACCACGAGGAAGATTTATTTCCTATTTGAAATCAAGAAAAATGATTGCTAAAGGATAAATATGTCATCTAGTACGGGTGAAAGATACTGAAGTGGAACCACTAACTCCGCAGTCTATTCCAGTGGTCAATGAATTTCTGGATGTCTTTCCAGAGGATCTTCCAGGCTTACCCCCAGAATGGGAAGTCGAATTTGGCATTGATGTGACTCCAAGCACTCAGCCTATTTCTATTCCTGCATATAGGATGGCGCCAGCAGAATTGCGTGAATTGAAGGAGCAATTGAAAGATTTGCTGGACAAAGGCTTCATTAGTCCTAGTATGTCCCCGTGGGGTGCGCCAGTATTATTTGTACGGAAGAAAGATGGCACATTGAGAATGTGCATCGACTATCGGCAATTGAATAAGGTAACGATCAAGAACAAATATCCCCTCCCTCGAATTGATGATTTGTTTGATCAGTTACAGGGTGCCAAGTGTTTTTCAAAGATTGACTTGAGGTCGGGTTACCATCAAGTCAGAGTTAGATAAGAAGATGTACCCAAGACAGCTTTCCGAACACGGTATGGCCATTATGAATTTTTAGCTATGTCATTTGGATTAACAAATGCACCAGCGGTGTTCATGGATTTGATGAATAGGGTGTTTAAGCCATTCCTGGACATGTTCGTCATGGTATTTATAGATGACATCCTAGTTTATTCAAGGTCACCGGATGACCATGCTAATCACTTGCGGAAAGTATTACAGATTCTCCGTGAGCGGAAGTTGTATGCCAAATTCTCTAAGTGTGAGTTTTGGTTGAAATCAGTTGCATTCTTGGGTCATATTGTGTCAGATGAAGGGATACAGGTTGATACACAAAAGATCCAAGCAGTGAAAAATTGGCCAAGACCTATGACACCCACAGAAATTCATAGTTTTCTTGGACTGGCAGGTTATTACAGGAGATTTGTGGAAGGTTTTTCCTCCATTGCAGCACCATTAACAAAGCTTATACATAAGGCAGTAAAATTTCAGTGGAATGATGCGTGTGAGAAAAGCTTCCAAAAGTTGAAAGATAAATTAACCTCCACACCAGTTTTAGTGCTTCCCGAAGGTACCGAAGGTTATGTGGTGTATTGTGATGCTTTCGGGATTGGCCTCGGATGTGTATTGATGCAACACGATAACGTCATAGCATATGCCTCACGATAGTTGCGGCCACATGAGAAAAATTATCCCACACATGATCTTGAATTAGCAGCGGTGGTCTTTGCTTTAAAAATATGGCGTCATTATTTGTATGGAGTCCATGTTGATATCTATACGGACCACAAAATTTTGCAATATCTCTTTAAGCAAAAGGAACTCAATTTGAGGCAAAGAAGGTGGTTAGATCTCTTAAAAGATTATGATATTGATCTTCTTTATCACCCAGTCAAGGCAAATGTAGTAGCTGATGCATTGAGCCGTAAGGCAATAGGAAGCACTAGTGGCCAGTTGACTGAAAAGCTTGAGATAATCAAAGATCTGAATCAATTAGCCAGCTTGGGAGTTCGCCTTATTGAATCCTCAGATGATAGAGTTATTGTACAGAATGCAGCAGAATCCTCCTTAATAACTGAAGTGAAAGAGAAGTAGTTTGCGGATTCTATGTTATTGCAGCTAAAGGAAAATGTACAGCAGAATTTGACAAAGGCATTTGATCTTACACAGGAAGGAGTACTTCAATGTCAAGGGAGATTATATGTACCGGATGTAGATGACCTGAGGACCCGAATTATGACAGAGGCGCATCATTCGCGCTATTCTATTCATCCGGGTGCTACAAAAATGCACCATGAATTAAAGAAAGTGTATTGGTGGGGAAATATGAAAAAGAACATTGCAGAGTTTGTCGCTCAATGCCCAAATTGTCAACAAGTGAAAGTAGAGCATCAGAAACCGGGAGGTTACATTCAAGGTATCAATCTTCCAGTCTGGAAATGGGATATGATTAACATGGATTTCATTACAGGGTTGCCTCGTACATTGCGGAGATTTGATTCTATATGGGTTATAGTGGACAGACTTACCAAGTCAGCGCATTTTCTACTGGTCAAGACGACCTATACAGCTGAGGATTATGCGAAGTTGTTTGTGAAAGAGATAGTACGATTGCATGGTATTCCACTTTCCATTATATCAGACAGAGGAGCACAGTTCACAGCGCACTTTTGGAGATCTTTCCAGCAGAGTTTGGGTAGACAGGTGAATTTGAGTACGGCTGTCCATCCTTAGACTGATGGACAAGCGGAACGTACTATTTAGACACTTGAAGATATGCTACGAGCTTGTACGTTAGATTTTCAAGGCAGTTGGGATGACCATTTACCTCTTATTGAATTTGCTTACAACAATAGCTATCATTCAAGTATTAAAATGGCACCTTATGAAGCCTTGTACGGGAGGAAATGTAGATCACCAATTGGATGGTTTGAAGTGGGTGAAACAGCTTTACTTGGGCCAGATATTGTTCATCAGGCTATGGAGAAAGTTAAAGTGATCCAACAGCGGTTACAAACGGCTCAAAGTCGTCACAAGTCATATGCCGATGTTAGAAGAAGAGGTCTTGAATTTGCCATACGTGATTGGGTGTTTTTAAAAGTGTCACCGATGAAAGGGATAATGCGGTTCGGAAAGAAAGGGAAATTGAGTCCACGTTACATAGGCCCATATAAAATCATTAGAAGATTTGGGCAAGTTGCTTATGAATTAGCACTACCCACGGAACTTTCCTTAGTCCATCCAGTATTTCATGTTTCGATGCTTAGAAAATGCATAGGAGATCCATCTCGTATTGTTCCAATTGAAGATGTCCAAGTTACGGAGGATCTTACTTATGAAGCGGTACCCATTGTTATTCTATATCGACAAGTAAAGAGATTGAGGAATAAAGACATAGCTTTTGTAAAAGTCCTTTGGAGAAATCAACAAGTAGAGGAGATCACATGGGAAGCGTAAGAGATGGTGAAATGCAAATATCCCCATCTATTTCAAATGAACCAAGAAGTTCAAAGTGCAGAAGTGGGGCAATAACAAGTAAGTCTCCATGAGCTTTAAGTGTTTATGTATATGCATGCTAATGTAGAGATGCAATTGTTGTAATTAAAACGATATTGTTAACATTCGAGGACGAATGTTCCTAAGGGGGGAAGAATGTAACACCCCGTACCTTCCTAACCCAACTTGATGATGTTGAGCAATGTTTACTTAGGTGTCGAGAGCCATACATACGTCTTTTGTAATGCTATTGATGAGATAATTGAATTTGGCCCTCGTATATGTGATTAAATCTTCATAGGAGGTGTTTTATGATTTTCGTGGAACATTTGTGGGGTTTGAAAATGAGGCTAAGAGGACCCCTAAACAAAGTATATTAAGGTTAAGAATTGAGTTAGAGAATAGGACTTGAAGTATCTAACCGAACCCGCGAAGAAAAGTCGAAAAACAAAATTTTCAAAAAAACTAAATATGGGGCACGTTTGGAACCGTGCCACGCCGCTCTGGGGTAAAATTTTTAGCCCATAGGCAGCAAGTTGGCGCGCCTAGGGACGTGCCACGCTGGTTTTTCCATTTTTTGAAAGTTGGAAATTTCTAAGTCCCAAGGATATCCGGGGTCGTATTGAGCCTATTTTTGTCACGTTTCTTCTACAACCACGAGTATATACATGAAATGAATGACATATTATATTGGTATGATAAAATTACTCGAGAACGAATTTGGAGTCAAAATGACAGTTTTGCCCTTAAGGCCAAAATAAGTCAAACGTGGCTAGAATCACTTGTTTTGGGGATTGAGGCTACGGATATGAATAGCATGAGTGGTAATATTATTGTAATACGTATATAACGACTTAAACATGAAAAAATTATTGATTTTATTGGGTTAAGTGATTTGGGCTCAATAAAAGCCCAAAATAAAGCAAAATACATGGGTCACATGATCCAATCTTCTATTGACCAAGTCAAATGAAAAATTAAATGCCAAGGATGACTAAGGATGGACCAAGGACTATAAATAGACCCAAAAATCAGATTTTATTCAATTGTAACTCTCATGTTTTTCTAGATATTTTCTCCAACATTCTCTCAAACCCTAAAGAACTCAAAGGCAATTTTGGAGCAAGATCATCACTTTTCAAGCTTGGGTAAGTGATTATTGTTATGGATTAATATATTATATGCATGAAAGAGTATATAATTCATGTTGGTTGAGGTTGGAAATGTTGGACATGGTATTTGGTGTTTTTGTATAAGATTTGTGATCCATAAGATTCAAGCTTGAATTATGACTTGTGCCTTTGATGAAAGATCATGGTATGGATAAAATATGAACATGTATGGTGTTATTTTGTTATTAACTTGTTATTTTTATATAAGTGAAAATTATGGGATTTTGGCCGATATGTGCTATGAAGTGTATTAAGGAGAATTGATAGACTATTAGTGATGTGGTGTGGATAAGGAAGTGTAAAGGAGAAGTGTTGTGGTGAAGTGTATTGATTATCATGTATTGGTCAATGTTGGGAATATTGGGGGATTTTTGGAATAATAATTTTATCAATGGTTTTGTCAAGGGGAAATGACATGTTTAAAGGCAAATATGTAACTCGTTGACATTGTATGCATTTGTAAAGTAGTTGGTGGTTAATGTCATTTCCGTTATGTATTTGTGATGTAGAGTGACACATAAAGAAGGAGCAGGACTATTTTGTGCACATCTAGGATTGTATATCCGTATTGCGAGTACAAGATATGTAAGGTTATTCTTTCCGTATCTTTCTGCAGCAAATAGCAATCACATTGACATTTCACTTGTCCTATTCCGAAATGTGCTAAGGTATTCTATATCCGGTTATCCATAGACATTGTCGTATATTTCCTACTCATTGATCATTGGTGAATCTCATGTCTCATATTCATGGTTAATGTTTCAAAAGCTCGAATAAGGTTATGTTCCAATGTTCCAATAATGATTATACTTATGTCTCTTGTTCATGGAATATTGTCCAATGGTTCCCTTGGTGTTAGTTCTAATAATGTTATGTTGCCAAGTTAGTCACATGTCTCTCACTCATTGGTTAATGATCCAAAGCTTCAAGTAAAGTTGTGACCATCGTTATATCAATCTCAAAGTAATGAACAAAGTAATGCATATGTGGTCAATGATCAAGTAAGGGTGGCAGCTTTGGGGGCAAAATGCCTAGCCCAAGCCGATCCCAAAATCAGGGGGCAGTCCTAGAGGCATAAGCCTAGCTCGGACCGATCCTAACAGGGGGCAGCTCTAGGGGTAATAACCTAGCTCGAGCCGAACCGAAAATGTTGTATGGGTGGCAGCTCTAGAGGTACTAACCTAGCTCGAGCCAATCCCGATATATACATTGATTCATAGGGTGGAAGCTCTAGGGGCATAAGGCTAGCTCGAGCCGATCCCAACATAACATGATGTTATGTTTAAAACCCACTGTTCAGTCGGGGACCGGGTATCACAGGTCAAAGGCAAAGATGAATAATCATTGAATCTTAAGATACAAAGAAAGTACAGAAAGCTATATACATGGTTTCCAAAGTACAGAATAGTGACTCATCTACATTGTGACTTATCTATATTGGTTATGCATTTGAACTTGAGTTCTTTGACATACTTACATATCTTACAAGTTTCATATGGCTTTACATACTCAGTACATTCTTCGTATTGACCCCTCTTGGGTAATTTACCTTACTTGCTACAGGCGCAGGTACTAGTAGGCCTCTACAGTAGGTTGCCAGTGTTGCAGATCTTTGGTGAGCTCCAGTTAGTTCGGGGCTTTATATGTTTTGGTGTTGTACATGTTGTATAAAGCGGGGACTTGTCCCAATTTTTGGTTCATTTTGGTCAATTTAGAGGCTTTTGTAGACGGATGTAGGTGTGTAAATGTAAAAGGGATATGTCGTTCTTGACTTGGTGGCCTCAACGGCCAAGTTTCGCATATGTATATATATATATCATAGTCCATGAATTCCATTGTTGACATCTATAGCTATTACGTGATTATGGGGTTTCTTATGGCATGATTATGCTTGAATAGAGACAAAGCTTGGTTCTCTCGGGCCTTGTCGGCTACGAGTTCCAATCCGTCCCAATGGAATTCGGGGCGTGACATAAGATAAGGCGAAAATACTCTGTTCATCAACTCCATAAATATTGTTAGGGCATTAGTCAGCCCAAAGGACATAACCAAGTATTCATAATGGCCATACCATATCTGAAAAGCTATTTTCGAAACATTAGAAGCTCTAATCCTCAACTGATAATAATTAGATCTTAAATCAATTTTAGAAAACACTGAAGCACCCTGAAGCTAATCAAACATATCATCAATGTGAGGAACAGGATACTTTTTCTTGATAGTAACCTTGTTCAATTGTCGATATTCAATACACATGCGCATGGATACATTTTTCTTCTTTATAAACATGATTGGAGCACCCCAAGGAGACACACTCGGTCTAATAAAACCCTTACCTAACAAGTCATGCAATTGCTCCTTCAATTCTTTCAACTATGTTAGGCCTATCCTATAAGGAGGAATAGAAATTGGTTTAGTGAGTGGCTCAACATCAATGGAAAAATAAATATCCCGGTTCATAGGTATACCAAGAAATTCTATAAGAAACACGTCCTTGAACTCTCTAACAACTTGCACTGAATCCAAGGAAGGTGGTGAACCAACACTAGTATCACAAACATAAGCCAACTAGGACCCTTTCTTACCATGCGATGAGCACGTAGAAAAGATATAACACCCTTCGACATGAGTTAAAAGTACCCTTTCAATCTAACACCGAAATACCATGAGTAGCTAAAGTCACGGTCTTGGCAAAATAATCCAAAACTGAATGATAAGGATCCAACCAATCCATGCCCAATATGACAGGAAAATCAACCATATCGAGGATAATCAAGCCCACCTAAGTCTCATATCCCGAAAAGGTCACAATACATGATCGGTACACCTAATCCACCACTAAAGAATCACCTACGGGGAGTATATACACGAAGGCATAGCAAAGTACTCACACATAGAATCAACACCAATGGAAAAAAATATGCAGACATATAACAAAATATAGACCCAAGGCAAAGCAGTATCATAGTGTGACGATAGAAAATTAAGATGATACCTGTAATCACTGTATCAGAGGCCTCTACCTAAGGTCTCCCAGAAAAACATATCACTGACCACGTCCGCAACCAGACTCCTCTGGTACCTCTAAAACCACCTCTACTTCATTGTGTACCACCTCTAACTGCTGACACTAGAGTCAAACAAATCCCTGCTGGGAAGAACCAATCACACGCCGGGGACAATCCCTTGCTAAGTGACCATGCTCATTACACACAAAATATCCTCTACTAGAAGAATCACGCTAAGAGGGCCCAAAGAACCAAAACACCCTTCATAACCATAAACCAGAATGAGACCCTCGGCCTACATGGCTCGATCTCTAACCACTCGAAGTTTTACAACCTGTAACCCTACCATCTGAACTTTGGAATGCTGCCTAAACCAATCTGCTATGATAACCATGAGAACCTCTGCCTAATAAATCCCTACATCGGGATGTTTGACTATTGAACCAGCCTTGTCGATGCACCCTCTTAGTAGCACCACCCTGCATACCCTGGTGAATAGTTTCAATAATCTTGGCATGATCCATTATACTCTAAAAATAACAACCAAAAACCACTAACTGAACTGTCACCAACTAGTAATAACTAGTCAAACCTTTAACAAACTTCCTGATCCTCTCAGACTCTGTGGAAATGCTAGCAATGGCATATTTGGAAAATGCATGAAAACGAGCCTCATACTCTATAATAATCATGGAGCCCTGCCCAAATGATCAAGCTCATCTCTTCACTGGTCCCTTAAGCTAAAGGGCACAAACCGCTATAAAAAAGTCTCAGAAAACTGGGTCCATGTCAAATGACGGGAATCCGCTGGTCTACAACTAACAAGAGATATCCACTACTTTCTTGCCACATTAGTCAACTGGTAGGTAATGTAAGCAACACCATGGGACTCAAACAAATCCAGGTTATGTAACCTCTCTCCTTATAGTCGATTAAAAACTCATAAGCATCCTTACTAATGGCACCACTAAACTTGGGATTGGATATTCTGATGAATCTCTTAAATCTCTTTTGCTCATTAGTAGACATAATATCACCTGGAACTATTAGAGCACCAACGAATCTAGTAGGTAAAGTCTAAATATGTGGGGCCACAATAGCAGTTGGTTGTGCCTCAGGAGTCTGAAAACCATGAGTAGTAGTCTACTTTAGCATTTGTACACCTCCTGTAGTGTGAGAACCATCCGGTGTACCGGTAGAATACCAATCTGGGGAATACCATCCAAATGGCCTAAAAGACGAACCAACAGATCCTGCAACACTGGGGTAACCATGAAACCTTGTCCCACATTCTCTGGATGATAAACCTCGTCATTATAATCAATTTCAGGAGCCACTCCTCATACCCGACCTTTACCTCTGTCTTGGTCGCGACCCCTGCTTTGCCCCCTGACTAGGGCTCCAATAACGAATGTTGGCTCAGCATCCTCAATAACTCTGGATCTAGTCCTTACTATCTGTGCAGATAGAATAGAATACAAGTTTAGAACATTGAACATGAACAGTACACACGATATGGAATCAAATTAGAGAAGTTTTCCTAAAACATTACATAGCATCTCAAAGATAGATACGGATGTCAACGTATTGATCCGCTGGACTTTATTAGACATCTTGCTCTTTTACTCATGAGACCAGTGAACCTAGCGCTTTGATACCAATTTGTCACAACCCAAAAGTCGAGGTCATGATGGCACTTACCCCACCCCAACCCTGGGTAGGTAATCCCAAAATGCAGAAAAAAATGAATAAAACCCAATACGAGACTTCATAAGAAATTCAAGCCATAATAATAAGTAAACAACAAGATCCAAAACTGAATAAAATACAACTCCCAAAACCTGATGTCATCAGTAAAGAGCAGTAATATTGATAAGTCTGTCTCTGAATCATAAAATAAAGTCATGATAGATAAGATGAAGTCTGAAATTAATCCCCAAATAAAGAGCTCACCCGTCCTCCAAATCAACCTCAATCACATCACGACCTTACGTTTTACACGTCACACACGAACTAGGATCTGCACTAAAAGGATATAGAACATAGGAGTGAGTATGGTCCAGTTGTACTCAGTGGGTATCATAGGCCGACTGAGCAAAGCAAAAAAATAAAATAAGTAAAGAATACTATAAGCATGCTTTCACCTGCTTATAGAAAAGTTCCCAACAGTGGCTCAAACTTTATCTCCTAACAATTCTACAAGGATAATATCTATATAAGAATAAATACACACGAATATATAAGAAAAGACTAAATACACGATAACAAATATGTAAATAGAAGTGCAAATGATGCAATGCAATGCAGTGGGATGATAATGAAGTAAGCCATCATATGGCAGCCATCGCATGGCACCTCGTATACACCTTCAGAGTATAAGCTTCCAGGACAGGACCCATGGGGGGTTCACAACCCATATTCTTTCAAAATCTCAATCTCATATCTCAATCAACCTTGTAGATACATTCCTCAATCAAGATTTTTATAAAGTGTCTTATTTTCTTACAAAATCACCATTTCTCTGTGATATCAATTCCATGTATATAGACGAATGAAATGAGGATGCATTCTCATAACCAAAAGAATATCACATTATGAATCAACTCAATTGTGGTATTAAATGAGCTCAAATATCTTCAAATTTCAATAAATCATGATATAAGACATCCCATGGCAGCATAGTAATGAAGAGTCATGTAAGCCATCAATAATATCATTTTAAGCCCCCACTCGGGCATCACAATAAAGATAGATGGAAAATAATGCTCAAACATGACCAATATCAACCCCACTCGGGTATCACCTTAATAATCACCTCTCAAGTCAAACAAAATGCTCACATAGGCCTCCACACAAGCATCATAATAATAATAATCTCTCAAGTCAATAATAATATTCACATATGCTCCCACACTGGCAACATGATAAAATAACTATCTCAAAACATGAATCTCATGATAAAGTCCCCAACCCATAGCATACTTTACATGAATGGTTAACTATCCAGTCTAATCTAAAGAAAGTTAAGTCATAAACTATCTCAAAAAGTCGAATCTCAAGTCTAGACCCTTCAATACGGAGCCTTTCCTTTACGTATGACTTTGAAACGAATCAAATCTATCAAAAATGTAATCTACACATCAAAAGGAGCTATACCCATATTAGCTACTTTCATTCCAGGTCAAAAAATAGTTCAAAAATCAACCCCTAAGGAAAAAGGGTAAAACCAGAATTTTACTGAAGAATCAAGTTTCCCATACTTCAAGGATCCTAAATATGAAAACCCATCGAAAAACAAGTTGAAATCGAGGTTAAAATCATCCGAAAAAATATTTTCAATCTTTACCAGGTAAAACCCCAAAATTCAAGTTTAAGATCAAGTTTTTGAAGATGCTTTTGAGATAAAATCAATGAATAACAATTGAAATCAAGTTTAGAAGCTTACCCAAACACTTTGACGAAAATCCCTCTTTAAAATTTCTTTCTGGAGGTTCTAAAGTCCAATAATAGTGAGCAAAAATCATGAGAAAAGGCTTAAATAATGTTCCAGATGAACAGTTCCTTCTTTGTGATCGCGATTGCAACTCGACCCAAACCAGACCCTTCGCGAACGCCGCCACCACCTCACGTTCGCGATGACTTAAGACCCTAACCCTTCACGATCGCGAGCTCTCCATCGCAATTGCGATGAACAATATAATACTTATTCACGAATGCAATGAGGCCCTGCGAATGCGAAGAAGAAGGGATAGTTGCACTAGAAACAGCAGTTCCGCAGCTAAGGGAATGATCCAAATCTTTCGAACGGACCCTCGGGATTTATTTGAGACCCCATAGAAATAAATTAACAATGCTACTAGGCTAATTTCAATATTCTGGACTCAATAGAACTATCGAATTTATCAAAAAGGGTCGTTTTCATTAAGTTAACCTTCGGGATCTCTTTAGGCTAAATTTAACTAGCTTCTCGTTTAATAGATCAAAACTTAATATAAGGGCTCAGAACCCAAACCGACTACACTACTTACCCAAAATTGATATTTCAAATCTAATAGAATAGACAGAATCACCATCCGATGCTCGGATCACAAAATATTACCTAAAGTCAAACTAACACTTATAAGGTTACTCAAAACATCAAACATACTCAAATCACTCCTGAACGCTTCGGAGACCCTGTCAATCATCTCCACAACTCATAAATGATATATATCAACTACGAGGAAGGGCAAAACAATCAAAACATAGAAAAAGCTGAAAATCACAACAAGGGTTGTTACACACTCACAATAAATCATCACATTTCTCTGTGGTTAGTATTTCTGCATTTAATATGCGAGAGAAAAAAATGGTTACAATAGATATATATCTGCATTTACCACTCCCTCCATCCACTTTTATTTGTCCAGACCAAAAAAATAAGAGACAGTTTATCACTTAATTTCTAATTTGCCCTTCTTCTTAACTATAATCATTTTCCAATGAATTGAATTTATTATATTCAAACGATGATATAGTAAAATTATCATTCTATTTATTGCTCCTTGAAGGGTGTGCCAAGTTAATACTAAACAAATAAAAATGGATGGATGGAGTAAATGACAAGAGGAAAAAGGCATATGTTGTAAATATGAGAATCTTCAGATTTTTGAAATCTTCTTCTCTTGTATATATTTTTTCTCCTTCAACATTGAAGAAACTTATAGAGTTAAAAGGCTAAGCCGCCGTCAATTCTTCTATCTCTTAAAATTTGACAACAAAAGCGAACATGGAGAAGGGATTCTTCAAGGTTTTCTCCCCAGAAATCAGTGTAAAACAGATAGTACGTATACTCCCCACCCCCCACCCCACCCCACCCCATGGTCTTTGCTTTCTCATAACATTTTTCTTGAATTATTTTCTTCTTTATTTTTATGGCCTTAAGTGCGGTTATGTGTTGACAAATTTTGAAGACTATAAGTACTGTTGTTTGTTAAAAAAAAAAAATTGAAGACTATTTTGGTTTGTGTTAATAGCTCTGGAATTTAATCCAATTGATAGGCGTATAACAATAGTCTAGTTTATTTACATTCGAATGTTACTACTTCTCTTGGAATTGCTAAATCTGGTTGGAAATCTTGGAATGGCCATGAATTCACTCGCAAAATACTGAACTCGTTAGGTTTTTCTCTGTTCATCCGATATATATTCTACACTAGTAATGTGAATTTCTCATGTAGCCATCCAACTAATGATTTCTTTCCTCAAAAGTAATTGTATTAATTTTTTTCATCTTATATTCGCTGAACGCAATATTTCTTGGAGTCGAATAGTCCTTATGCCGCATTAGGCTAAAATAACTCCCCTCCCATTGGTGGGTAAAATTCACTAAATATAAGGACTGTGATCCATTTGAATTTACACTAGATCATACAGAACATGTTTTACCTATGTGAATATTTAAGTATATTACCATCAAAGAGTGCAGTAGAATTTAGTAAATGTTTTTGCATCCCTAATTTGAAGTCTCGAGCTCGAGTGCCATTCGAATGACAGGAATATCATCCTAAATTTAAAGCCTGATTGATCCCTTGTCAACGTTTGAGATTCCAATTAGGAATGGAGTAAAGAAAAAGTATGATATGTGTTGATTTAGAAACTTTGCATTCTAGATTTTTTTCTAGTTTTATTCTGTTACCCTACAAAAGTCGTACTTCTACGCAAACACAAGTAAGTTGAAACTTTGAACAGTGATCCATAATCATTATAATGATGATGACGATGACTTAAGGTTGGAATAAGCTCCTTGAAACAATGTCGAACTGGTCACTCCAACATTGGAATTAATGTTCTCATAAATCCTTGTTTAATGTCTTCCCCTAATATTCACTTTGTCAAAACAGGTGACATACCACTCAGTAGAGCTTCACCAGGTTCCAGAGCCTTACGAAAAAAGGCCCTCAAATTAAGGTTTGGTAAGACTTTGAGTCACTTTGTCACAGAACTTTCCACACATCAGCTCGAATTGATGATGAACGGGCATATTTTTCAACAACGCATTAACAAGATAGACTAATTTTGCTAGATGGATGTTGGGGTTTGAAGAAACAGTTCAACAGCCTCAATTTGTCGAAACTATAGCTTCAGACTAGCACTTTTCTCCAAAAGGAACACAAATAGATGATGTTCAATCCATGGTCATCTTTTAGAAACTCTCACTTCATTAGAATATTTTTACTAGCTGAGTAGCCCTCCAACTTTCCTCGTAATATATGAAAAACCTCCTGAAATTTAGACTATGAAAGAAGTATTTGGAAGCATTAGTTATATATATGGTTTCTGTTATGGAGACTTTACTGGAAAAAAATCCTAAAAAAAAATAATAAACTAAATAGAAATAGACAAATTTTGTTGATTTGATTTATATATTTAAAAAGTTGACATAATTAATTTGATTTGTTAAATAAAAGAAAACAAACCAAACGCATCTATGTGCACCCCTAATCATATGCCGGATAAATGGGATATTGATGTTTGCAAATATATTGGCTTCGCTAAAAGGAAATGGTCTAGTTTTTCTAGATAAAATTAAAAAGATGAGTACAAATAACTCCTTGTACTGTTAAGTAGGTAACTTGACTGTGCTATGCGCGATCATAAAAACTTAATTAACTGTACCAACTAAATTTTTAAAATATTGAATACTTAAAAGACTTTTTTTAGTTTTCAAATTCAAATAAATCAAAATTGAAAGTTGATCCATCTTATTATTCATACTCAGTTTTATATTTCCATTATTTCACTAATTATTCTAGCGTGCAATAGTTCTACAGATCTTCTAAACAAATCACACGAGAATATTCAATGGCTTCAGTATCTCACGTAATATTTCATGTGTTAATAGTTATTTGTAACGTAACATAATGCTCTCATACAATTTTTTCGGCTCCCTCCATTTAACAATCATATTTATATTTTGGATTATCCAAAAATTATCTTCATTTTTCTCTTTACATAGTTTTTTAAACTCTAGATTCTTATTCAGAAAAGTAAAATCCAACTTTTTGCATTGCATATATATTTGTGTAGAAATTCAAAACATATATGAACTTCTTTCTAACAAAATAAGGGAGATTAAGCCATCAAGGAACTTCTTTCTAACGAAATGATAATCGATTTCAACGTGCTTGGTCCTTTCATGAAAGACGGGGGTCTTAGCGATGTGAATGGCTGACTGACTATCTGAGTAAAATGGAACGGGCAGCGGAATTGGGATTGACATGTCTTGGAAGAGATGCACTAACCAAGTTCAGCCACTACAGGTCTCATTGACGGTATTCAGCCTCTGCAGAGATGAGGGAAAATGAAGTTTGCTTCTTTGATCTCCAAGAAATCGGAGAACCCCCAAGATAAATATAGAACCCACTAACTGATTTTCGTGAATTTGGACAGGTCCCCCAATCCGAATTACAAAAAGCGAGCAGCTGAAATGAAGAAGTGGCATTGAGAAAGAGCCCCAATCTAGGGTCCTTGGATAAATATCGAAGGACACGCAAAGTGGCAGTGAGATGAAGTTGTCGAGGGTATTGCATATACTGGCTCAAATGTTGCACAGTGAATGCAAGATCGGGTCTTGTGTGAGTCAAGTAATTGAGCTTACCAAGAGATGTCGATACTGTTAGGGTTTTTGCCTGATTTTCTTACCAAATTTGAGTATTAATTTTCTATTGAAGGAAAATGAAAGTAATACCATAATTACTTTTACTTTTCTTAAAAGGAAAATATAAAATTCTTCCGTATTTGGCTAACCTCTTTCTTAGAGGAAAGATTTTGTACTTCTATAAATAGAAGACCCCTCTTCTCATACCACAACACAATAGCATCCACAATATAGTCATTAAAGAGTCTTGTTTATGGGGAGATTTTTCTCTCATAGTTTTTATGTAGGCCAATTGGCCAAACCATATAATAGTTATGCTTTTAGTATGTTTTTATTTGTCATCCGATTTATGATTTACATGATTTGCAACTAATAGCTTCCGCATGACGCCCTCTCGATTTCGAACCCAACAAATGTCGATACAAAGTAGGATTGGGAAGTAGATCCCCTTCATTCAGATGCAACTTAACTGTGGGATCGAGGGGAGAGGAAACATGAGATGAGTGTGCAGCATCAAATTGTGTCAACAAATCAAGGGTGAATTTCCTTTCAGAGAGGATCAATCCCTGAGGTTCTCTCAGAACTTTGATGCCCAATAAAAAATGTAAGCCCCCCAGATCCTTGATACGAAACTCTTCATTGAGAAATAGTTTTAGTGAATGTAGCTCCGCACTATCTATATGTCAAAACAATGTCATCCATGTAGACTGCTACAATGGAAATAGAAGAATCTGACTTTTTAATAAATAAAGAATAGTCATTCAGAGAAAAAGAAAATCCTTTAAAATTGAGAGCTGCTGTTAGTTTAAAATACCACTCTCTGGAGGCATGACGAAGTCCATAAATAGATTTCTTAAGCTTACAGACGTGAGATGGTAATGGAGGAACAAGACCAGCTGGGAACTGCATATACACTTCTTCATTGAGGTCACCATGCAAAAATGCATTGTTGACATCTAATTGATTAATACCTCAACCTTTCTTAATGGCAGCAGCCAAAAGACATCTGATAGTTGTCATCTTCACTACGGGTGAAAATGTCTCATTAAAGTCAATCCCCTCTCTTTGAATATCACCCCTTACAACTAGTCTTGCTTTTAATCATTCAATGCTTCCATCACTGTGGTGTTTGACTTTGTAGACCCACTTGAAAGGCAATGCCTTCTGCCCAGGTGGTAGTTCAACAACTTCCCAAGTGTGATTCAATTCAAGGGCTTGAAGCTCTTTGTCCATAGCCTCTCTCCATCCTTGATGTGATGAAGCTTTTTTATAACTGACAGGCTCTTGGACAGTAACTAATGAATGCAGCATATGTTGGTTATCAGAAGAAAGATCAGTAACAGAAAAAGAGAGAGGAGTGACAGAACAGGTTGAGCTGACATCAGTAAGGTGTACAGAGTTGCATATATAGTCTGCTAGATAGGAAGGAACTTTGTGTTCTCTAGTGGATCTTCTGAGTGAAGAATCAGGGTCAAAAGGAGGGTGGGAAATAGGTATTGGACTAAGTGTATCTGTGGAGATAGAATTTGGGGGCAAAACGGGTGGAACATGAGCATGTGAAGATGCATCAGGGAGATGATGTGAGGTAGAAAATGTATCAGTGGAGGTGCCAGGAACAGTGAATTCAACATCTGTGGAGATATTAGGATTACATGTAGTATCAAACACTTGGAGGCAGGAGAATCAGAAAAGTGAGTTGTTAGAGTAGGCTGTTTAGCATTAGAGACTAGGTTTAAAAGAAGCAAAGGGAAAATATCCTTCATGGAAAACTACATCTGTTGTGACACCTTTAAAGTGTCAAGATTCGATACCTTTAACCTTTCTTTCCATAGGGATATCCTACAAAAACACATGGCACAGCCTTAGGACCAAGTATTGTTCTATGAGAGTGTAAGGAAGAAGCAAAACATAAGCAACCAAAACACTTAAGGTTAGAATAGGTAGGTTTACTCTTGAAAATGATCACATATGGTGTTTTGTTGTTCAATATTCTTCAGGGAAATCTGTTAATCAAGTAGGTTGCAGCTAAGAGACATTCTCCCCAGTAGCGAATAGGTAGATGTGATTGGTATAAAAGAGCCCTACATGTTTCTAGCAAATGTTTGTGTTTTCTTTCCACAAACCCATTTTGTTGTGGAGTGGAGACACAAGTAGTTTGATGTTGGATCCCTTGGAAAAGAAAATATTCTGATTGGACAGTCCCACTACCTAATTCAAATGCATTATCAGACTTTATTATTTTAATTTTGGCCTGAAATTGTCTTTTAACCATGATGAGAAAAGATTTAAGAACTGTGAAAGCATTGGATTTGTTATTTAACAAGAAAGTCTATGTCCCTCTTCTAAAATCATCCGCAATTATGAAGAAAAACCTGTGAACCATCATGAGTCTGTGTCTTATACGGTTCCCTAGTATCAATATGTATCAACTCAAATATTTCTTTAGTAGAGATCTGACTTTTAGGAAAGGGTAGTTTGGATTGTCTTGCTTTTAGACAAATAACACAAGGAAAAGAAAAATCTTGACAAGAGGATATAGAATCAAAAGGAACTTTCTTCATATTACTCAAAGGCATATGCCCCAATCTATAGTGTCAAAGTTGTTCCTTTATATTGGAATCAAAGAAAGCAAAACAAGAATTGAAAACTGAATCAAAATTGAAATTTGATGAGCATGATGGAGTTGAAAAACACAAAACAAAGTAAGGATGAGCCCGTAGTGGACTACATCAATCGTTGGCGAATGTTGAGTTTAGACTGAACGGATCATCTTTCTGAAACTTCTGCAGTTGAAATTTGTATCAAAGGAATGCATTGGGGCCTCATGTACATCCTCCCAGGCATTAAGCCTCGAACTTTTGAAGAATTAGTTGCACGTGCTCATGACATGGAGTTGAGCATTGAAAGTCATGGAAAGGCATCACTTGTCTTTGATTCAAGGAATGAAGCTACAAAATTCAAGAAGTCGTCAGAATACCAAGCTAAGGAATCCATGACTGTAACTGTGACATCTACGAAGGCCTTTATGATACAAAAGTTGAAAGAGACAGCTACAAATCAACAAACGCGAGAAGAGAAGAATCAACCAACTTTGAAGGAGTTACAAGCAAAGATGTATCCTTTTCCAGACTCTGACGTTCCTATGATTCTTGACGAGTTGCTAGCCAAGGAAGTCATTGAACTCCATGAGAATCAACTTGAAGAATCCAACAAAATCGACGATCCTAAGTATTGCAAATTTCACTGTGTCGTCCGTCATCACACCGCAAAATGGTTTATCCTGAAGGAAAAAATCATGTCATTGGTGTGACATGGAAAGATCATCATTGATAATGGTAAGACAGCTGAGTCAAACTATGCTAGTGCCAAACTTGACCATAAAAAAGGTTCAATTTCATAAGCTTTACGACCTACGTGCTCTGAGATGTCACCAAAAACTGAAGAAGGGATTGTAAATGCTACATTTTGGGAGCTTTGAACCAATTGGAGTTCCCAACTTAAAGAAAACAAAAAACACATCAAAGTTAGATGACTTCTCTGACGACAAGAATGGTAACACTTGGACCTTGCTTTCTTGCAAAAGGCAAAAGCGTCAAGGGACTTCTAAACTTCGACTTTCGAAAGTCGACACAAGATCATGTGCAAATCAGCTTCAACCAATGAAAAGCATAAAATCTTATGCAAAATTGAACCACAACAATACTTCATAACGAAGGGTTGGAAGGACATCCACATTGCTAGAGTTCTTTCCCAAAATGCTCCTCAACGTATGAGCCTAAACTATAAGTTGAAATATTCCTTGATGCACGAGCCTAAACTGCAAGTTGAAGTGCTCCTTGACGCATGAGCCTAAACTGCAAGTTGAAATGCTCCTCGATGCATGAGCCTAAACTGCAAGTTGAAACCTTCCTTAACACACGATCATAACTGCATATTACTCTTGCCCGCATGAGTTTAAACTGTGTACGGCCAAAAAAAAAAATTAAAGAAGGCAGAATTTGAGCTGACTTCAAAGCAATATCTGTATAAATCCAGAGATCTTTTGACCATGATTTTTACATATATTGTAGTTCTGTTAGTTATTTCCCAGTGAAACAAGAAGCACATGATTTCGTTGCTCCTACACTGAGTAATGGATTTTAAATCACAGACGCTCTAAGCTGAAAAAAGTTGAACGAGGCAGAATTCGAGCTGACTTCCAAGCAATATCTATACAAATCCAGAGATCTTTTGACCGTGATTTTTACATATATCGTATTCCTGTGAGTTATCTTCCCAACGAAATAAGAATCTCATGATTTCGTCACTCCTACACCGAGTTATGAATTTTATACCACAGACGCTCAAAGCTGAAAAAAATGTTAAACGAGGCAGAATTTGAGCTGACTTCGCAGCAATATCTGTACAAATCCGGAGATCTTTTGATCTTGATATTCATGCATATTGTATTTCTATGAGTTATCTTCTCCAAATTGAAAGGAAGGGATTATTCCATGCCGAAGCTTGAAGCATGAGATTCGCCGCAAACTAGCTCGGTGAGGTTTGAACAGTTACACCAATTATTTCTCTCTCCGTGCTTGAGCCACATGCTTTCTCGCCAAGGATGAAAAAGAGGTACTTCAAGTGTCTCTATCACGGAGCCGCAAGGGATGATGTGACACCATCTTGCCCGCCAAGGGTCGAAAATGGCTACTTCAAAGGTTAATCTTCAAAGGCTTCAACGAAAAGAGAGGCTGCAAGGTTTCTATGCCAAGACTTGAGGGAGATAGGCACGAATTTTCTCACCAAGGATAGAAAAGAGTTGCTCCAAGTGTCTCCTTGCCAAACTGTGAGAGGGATTATGCCACGTATTGCTCAAGAAAAAGGGTGAAGCATGTAGTTGTTGCTCAGTAAAACCTCGATCGGAAAGGTGATGGGACAAGTGGTTCCTCGCCAATCATCTGGACAGTGTCTATATATGCTTTGTCTAATAACGAGACAGCTTACACTTTTTCGTGAACCTACAAAAAAGAAGCAAAGAGGAGCGATCACGAACATGCTATCCGGAGTCACGACATGACAGATTATAGTCAACTTCGAAGATTGGTCTTGGTCAATTCAGGCTGATTTAATCTTCCATCTTTGGCATAGATGTACTCTTTGAATCCAAGTTACTTTAAGATCAAACGGCTCATGATTTGTATACTCCAAGCTCAAGATACAGACGTTTTGGCAACTGTGCACAAAGTTGTAAAATCGACAAAACAGATTTGGAGACCGACTTCAAAAATTGATTCCCATCAATCCAGAAAGATTTTGACATTGATTTTGGACATGTCATAGTAATACGAGTCTAGTTTCTTCATAACCAAGCCGCTAGTCATTTGGAGGTTCCTACACCAAGAAAAGGACGTTTTAGTGAGGCTGCACAAAATCTGTGAGAAGAACCGACAAATTTGGAGACCGAGTTCAAAAATCAATTCCCGTCAATCCAGAAGGAATTTGATATTGATTTTTGGGTATATCACATTAATACAAATCTAGTTTCTTCAGAACTAATCCACTCGTCAGTTGGACGCTCCTACGCCAAGAAAAGGACGTTTTAGTGAGACTGCAGAAATCTGAAGAACTGCTAGATCTGGAGACCGACTTCAAAAATCGATTCCCGTCAATCCAGAAGGAGTTTGCCGTTGATTTTTGGATATGTCGCAGTACTATGAGTCTAGTTTCTTAATAACCAAGCTTCTTATCATTTGGACGCTCCTACACCAAGAAAAAAACATTTTGGCTAGACTGCAGAAAGCTGAGAGAAGAACACACCAAATTTGGAGTTCCAACTTTAAAAAAAAAAATGCGGCCAATTCAGAAGGGTTTTTCCAATGATTCTTTGATAATCCTTTGTATATGGGAGATGCTTATATAGATGTTCCTATGAATAATTGTCATGCCTTGTACAAGGAAAGTTATGATAAAATTGGAAGAAGGAAATCAAATCAATTCTTCCACATCCAAATGGAAGATGACCAACACTCAAAAGGAAAGCAATAATGTTGTAAGATTTCAAGAATGATTCTTACAAAGTCAAGCAAGGAAAGAAAAACTGGTATGCTTATAAAATTAATAATTGTTCCCAAGCTGAAGGTTTGGGTAAATGTGCAAATCAATAAGTTATGTTCTTATTTTATTTGAAGTCCAATTTTGGAACAGAGGTTGGGTGAGGATTTGAGTCTTATGGGTTCGGATAGGGATAGCAAACGGGGAGTCGGATATGAACGGGTCAAAAATGAGTTGGGTGAAAACAGATAAAATATTCGACCCACTCATATTTTATATGGGTAAACCAACAAATAAATGGATATTTGTATTATCTATTGCTTCCTATTATGTAAAATCCTAGATTACAAATATTTTTTCTTCTTTTTCTCCTTTAGGGTGTGTTTGGTATGAAGGAAAAAAAAAAATTCTTTTTGTAATTTATAATAATCGTCAATTTAAGAAACGAGTCAATATAATTTTAAAGAGTAACGAATTCTAGCTAACTTTTCTTTGAAAATCTAATTTTGAAATTGTGTTTGTGAAATAGTGAAAAAAAATGATCGTCTCTTTTTATTTTAGAGAGATGGTGTTTTTTGCTTCTTTTTGCTTTTCGGTTGTTAATTTTGTGTTTTGCTTTTAAAAAAGAAAATTTTGAAAAGAAAATATGTACATATACATATATAAGTAAAGGAAAAACTCATGAAACAAAGGAAAATATGATGCAGTTTAAGTTTTTGCTTTTAAAAAGAGAATAAATCATGTAGATGAAAAAATGTAAAGATACTGAACCACCCACCCAACTGACTTCGTAGTGGGTTCGAAACCCACATCTTGTGGCGTACAAAAGCGCTCAGGTACTCAATTCCTTACCACTGAACCACCCAACTATCTTGATAGTGGGTTCGCAAGTTAAACTTTATGTTTCGCTTTTCTAATACAAATACAAGGTTTACGCAAAAGCTAATGTATTCTTTTGAACCCCCGAATTATACCGTAGTTTCGCCCCATATTGGGGACTTGAGTGGCACTCCATATCACCCCCTGGTTGACTTGAAATGGAGTTGCACATGACCTTAGCATACTTGTTTCTTCGCAAGAAATGGAGTCAAGCAAATGTCTAAAGAGTAATATTGTAGGCTTTTGGGTTGAATAACTAATTTGGGTTTTACAAATAATTAGTACATTTTATTAAATTCAACGCCAAGGTTCATTACTCCTTGAAGCCCAAATATGTGTGTCAGGGTGACTTGGCATCCCTGTCAAATTCAAGACAAATAAGATGACACCACATGTCCAAATGATGTGGCAATCCACCCCAGTCAAACCCAAGAACTAGTCCAAAGTCGCCAAGTGTTCAAATGACATGTTTTGGCCAATCACAAGCAACCTGGCCTACCCCCTACAACTATAAATAGGGGAGTTGCATAACTGTAACACCCCGTATACTCCCAACTCTGTGTGACGACGTTGAACAATGGTTACTTAGGTGTCGAGATGCCATGAGTAAGAAATTTGTAATGTTAGTGATGAGAAAAATTGAAATTTGGCCTCGTACATGTGATTAGCTCTTCGTAGGGAGTGTTTTGTGACTTTATTGGATCATTTGTGGGGTTCAAAATGAGGCTAAGAGGACCTCTAAACGAAGTATATTAAGGGTAAGAAGTAAGTTAAAGAATAGGACTTGAAGTATTTAACCAAACCCGCGAAGAAAAGTCGAAAAACGGAATTTTCAAAAAAATTAAGGTTGGGGGTGCCACACCGCTCTGGGCTAAAATTTTTAGTCCAGAGGCAGCAAGCTGGCGCGCCCAAGGGCGTGCTAGGCTGGTTTCGGCCACTTTTTAAAGTTGGAAATTTTCTTAAGTCCCAAGGGTGCCCAGGGACGTACCGAGCCGATTTTTGCCACGTTTCTTCTACAATCATGAGAATATACATGAAATGAGTAAAGTATTATATTGGTATGATGAAATTACTCGTCAACGAATTTGGCATCAAAATGACGATTTTACCCTTGTAGTCAAAATAAACCATACGTGGCTAGAATTGCTTGTTTTTTGAATTGAGGCTACGAGTATAAATCCCGTAAGTTGAAATATTGTCGTAACGCATATGAAATGAATTAAACATGAGAAATTATTGGTTTTATTGGGTTAAGTGAATTGGGCTCAAAAAGGGCCCAAAATGAAGAGAAAAAAAACATGGGCGAAGAATGGGTATGACCCATTCTTCCATTGACTAAGCCACACATAGCATTAAATTCCAAGAGTGGCTAAGCATGACTTCAAAGGTCTATAAAAGGAGGCAAAAATCAGATTTTTAATACACAACAACACACATGCTTTTCTATCTTTTTCTAGAATTCTCAAGAAAGCTCCCTTTGGACTCTTCAAACCCTAAGTCATCTTTGGAACAAGATCACCATTTTCCAAGCTTTGGTAAGTGTTTATGCTTGTGGATTAACATATTATATGCATGAGAGATTATGTAGATCATGTTGGTTATGCTTGAAAGTGTTGAATATGGCACTTTGTGTTTTTGTAAAAGATGTGTCATCTATGGAATTTAAACTTGAAAGATGACTTGTTGTCTTGATGAAAGTGCATGGTATGGATGAAATATCAACATGTATGGTGTGATTATGGTCCTAAACTTGTTATTTTTCCATAAGTGTAAATTATGGGATTTTGGCCGATTTGTTGTTGTGAGGTGTATTGAAGTGATTTGATGGAATAATTGTGATGTTATGATGGTTGAGAGTGGAAAGTATGAACTTGGTGTGTCATGCTATTGTTTATCATGTATTGGTCAATGTATGGAATATTGTGGGATTATTGGTATAATAATTTTATGAATGGTATTGTCAAGGGGGAAATGACATGTTAAAGCCAAACATGTAACTCATTGTTATTGTATACCATTGTAAGGTAGTTGGTGGTTAATGTTGGTTCCGTTATGTACTTGTGTTGTAGAATGAAACATAAGGAAGGAGCGGGACTATTGTATGCACATCTAAGATTGTAGAATCATATTGAGAATACAAGGTATGTAAGGTTATTCTTTCCGTATTCTTCTACAACATATTGTTCGCATTGACGTTGGACTTGTTCTATTCCGAGGGGTCTTGAAGTACATCAATTCAGTTTGACATACATTGTTATTCATAGGTGCCCTATTCTTAGATGAATGATGACTCACTTATCTCTTGTTCATTTATTGAAGTTCCAAAGATGTCATAACGATGAAATTTCTAAAAGAACTGTCTTAAAGAAAGTAAGATGTAAGAGAATCTATTTATCCTTGAAAAGCATTTTCCAATCATGTCACATTCCAAAGTCCAATAATATGATGATTATCCTTGTACCAATCTTTCATAAGTAAAAGTATCAATCTCATAAGAGTAATAAGAGAGGTGATGTGCAAGTTAGTATAATTATTCCTCATAAGTAAAGGAGTCGATCTCATGAAGTTAAGGGGTGAAGTAAAGTGTTTGTGTTTTCAAGAGTATCACGATCCTCAATGTATCAATCTCTCAAGAGCAAAGGTACCAATCTCTCAAAAGAAATAAATTAAGTTATATATGTTTGTTGGTTGCAATAGTGAAGGAAGATAATAGAGGGTGGACACAATTCCAAAGTTCCAACAATATTATGACTCCAAATTCCGATAATGTATGTTCCAAGTTCTAATAATGTTACGACTATCATTGAATCAATCTCATGAAAAGTGAAGAATGAAGTAATGTATATATGTGTTCCCAATAACGTTTCAATCATCAATGTATCATTCTCACATCAATGAAAAGGGAAAGAAGTATGCCTAGTAGTAATGTATGCATGGTTGCTTTATATTTCATTGAGTATGGATCCAATCAAAAGGGCATAAGCTCGGATGGAAAAATCCCAATATCATGCTATGGTATTATTATTATATTTATTTATTATGGCCCACTGATCAGTTGGATGTCCGGTATTATTATTATATTTATTTACTATAGCCCACTGATCAGCTGGATGTCCGATTTATATTAAAGCCCACTGATCAGCTGGATGTCCGGTATTATATTATGAACCACTAACTAGTTAGATGAACAGTAATGAAGATAGTAGTAAAAGAAATGTGAGTATATTCCTTGCATGATTGTATAATTATGAAGGTTGTAATAATAATGATGATGAGCGTAAAAGCAAGAAAGAATCTATTGCATATAAAGAATCTCTTGGAGGCAAGTCCCTTGAGTAAGAGTAACTCTCTCTTGAATAAGGGGGTATATAGAGGATGGTAAATTACAATAACAGAGGAAATATTCATGGTTCTTCACATACAAAAAGAGATTTTATTCACAATTACTATTTCTATTATATTAACTCCGTTGTTGTTGTTACAATGTATGATGAATTTCTTATGAGCCTTACATACTCAGTACATTCTTCGTACTGACCCCCTCGGGGGAACTTACCTTACATGTTGCAGGTGCAGGCATTAGTAGACCTCCTCTATAGACTGGGGATCATTTGCAGAGTTTTGGTGAGCTCCACTTGGTTTGGAGATTTCTGAGTCATAGTTGTATGTTTGTTTTGATGATGTATATGTTGTATAAAGCGGGGACTTGTCCCGACTGTAAGTTGGTCTTGTTGATGCATCTGTTAGAGGCTTTTGTAGACATATGTGGGTATATGGATGTAAGAGACGAATATATAAAAGACGAATGTCCGTTTTGACTTGATGGCCCCAACGGCCAAGTTTCCTAAATATATATAGATAGCATATGTTTCCATGATTCATGTCTTCCGCATAGTTGCATGAGGTATAATAAGATTCAATCGAGGATATGTATTGTCACGCCCCGAATCCCATCGAGACATGATTGGCACCCGTAGCCGATAAGGCCCAAGAGAACCAACCTTTGCCTATGTTCATCCGTATGCACCTTATTAAACCTTATGCAACTATGCGAAAAACTTGAACATGGAAACATATGCTATACATATATATATTTAGGAAACTTGGCCGTTAAGGCCATTAAGTCAAAATAGACATTCGTTTCTACATACTCGTCTCTTACATCCATATACCCACATATGTCTACAAAAGCCTCTAACAGATGCATCAACAAGACCAACTTACAGTCGGGATAAGTCCCCGCTTTATACAATTTATATAACATCACAACAAATATACATCTATGACTCAGGGGGCTCCGAACCAACTGGAGCTCACCAAATAGCTGCAAATGATCCCCAGTCTACAAAGGAAGTCTACTAATGCCTGCACCTGCAACATGTAAGGTAATTCCCTCGAGGGGGTCAGTACGAAGAATGTACTGAATATGTAAGGCTCATAAGAAATTCATCATACATAATAACAACAATAATGGAATCAATATAAGGAAACAGAAATGTGAATGAACTCTCTTTCCGTATGTGGGAAACCATGTATATTACGTTCTTTACTCCTCTTGTCTTCATCTTTTATTCATCTTTATTGTTCTACCCATGCTAGGCTATTCTGTCGCCCCTGGGATGAGATTAACCCATGCTAGGTGCTTTGACCCCTGGGATGTTATGTGAACCCATGCTAGGCTTTCGTGTCCCCCCTGGGATATCATTAACCCATGCTAGGCTTATCGCCCCTGGGATGTTATATTAACCCATGCTAGGCTTTCGTGTCGCCCCTGGGATGTACCATCATAACCCATGCTAGGCTTGTCGCCCCTGGGATGTACCATCATAACCCATGCTAGGCTTTTACATCGCCCCTGGGATGTAGCGGGATCAACCCATGCTAGGCATTTATATCGCCCCTGGGATACCACCCGTGTTATTGGGATCGACCCATGCTAGGTATTTTAACCCCTGGGATACCACCCATGATTACTTCTTAATTATACACCTCTTATTTCTCTTGTTATTCTTACTTCCATTCTTAAGAGTGATTGAGATATTGAAGATCATGACATAATAGGAATCATACATAAGATTACTTCACTCTTGCTTCATGAGATTGACATCTTCACTTATGAAGAATAGATATATTAGCTTGCACATCACCTCTCTTATTACTCTTATGAAATCTTATGAAATTGGTACTTTTACTTGTAAAAGATTGATACAAAGATAATCATCATAATTGAGGACTTGGGACATGACATGATTGGAAAATGCTATTCAAGAATAAATAGGTTCTCTTATGTTATTACTCTCTTGAGATCGTTCATTTAGGAATGATAACGTTATGACATTTTTGGGAACTTCACTCAATGAACAAGAGACAAACGAATCATCATGCGTTTAAGAATAAGACACATATGAATAACA
The DNA here is from genome assembly GCA_031232105.1 of Capsicum rhomboideum. Classification (NCBI taxonomy): domain Eukaryota; kingdom Viridiplantae; phylum Streptophyta; class Magnoliopsida; order Solanales; family Solanaceae; genus Capsicum; species Capsicum rhomboideum. The sequence continues at coordinate 16,987,228 of CP124712.1, forward strand.
ACATACGTCAACCTGAATTTGAGATACTTCAAACCTCTCGGAATTGAAACAAGTCCAATGTCAATGTGAACAACATGTTGCAGAAGGATATGGAAAAAGGAACCTTACATACCTTGTATTCTTAATACGAATACACAATCTTAGATGTGCATACAATATTCCTGCTCCTTCCTTATGTTTCGCTCTACAACACAAGTTTATAACTAAACCAACATTAACCACCAATTACCTTATAATGGCATACAACAACAATAAGTCACATGTTTAGCTTTAACATGTCATTTCCCCCTTAACAAAACCATTGATAAAATCATTATTCCAAAAATCCTCCAATATTCCCAACATTGACCAATACATGATAATCCATACATTCCACCACAACACTTCCCCTTTACACTTTCTTATCCACACCACATCACAAACAATCCATCAATTCACCTTAATACACTTCATAGCACAAACCGGCCAACATCCCACAATTTGCACTTATAAAAAAATAACAAATTAAATAACAAAATAACACCATACATGTTCATATTTTATCCACATCATGATCTTTCATCAAAGTCACAAGTCCAAATTCAAGCTCAAATCCCATGGATCACAAATCTTATACAAAAGCACAAAGTGCCATGTCCAACATTTTCAACCATAACCAACATGATATACATATTCTCTCATGCTTATAATATGTTAAAGTACAATAATATTCACTTACCCAAGCTTGGAAGATGATGATCTTGTCCAAATATGCCTTAGGGTTTTTGGGAGTCAAAGAAGCCTTCTTGAGATTTTTCTAGAAAAAGATAGAAAAAGCATGTGTGTTTCTCTTCAATAAAAATCAGCATTTTGACCCTTTATATAGGCCCTTAAGTTACCTCCTTAGTCACTCTTTAGCATTAAATGTTGGGTTCTAGAAGGTCCAAGCAAGAATGGGTCTTTTGACCCATTTTTGGGCCATACTTTCTTTTCATTTTTGGGCCCTTTTTGGGCCCAATTCACTTAACCCGATAAAATCAATAATTTCTCGTGTTTAAGTCGTCTCATAGGTATGACAATAATATTCCCACTCATGCTATTCATATCCGTAGCCTCAATCCAAAAACCAAGTGATTCTAGCCACGTTTAGCTTATTTTGACTATAGGGGTAAAATCATCATTTTGGCCCCAAATTCGTTCTCGAGTAATTTTATCATACCAATGTAATATGTAATTCTTTTCATGCATATACTCTTGGTTGTAGAATAAACGTAGCAAAAATCGGCTCGGTACGACCCCGGATACCCTTGGGACTTAGAAATTTCCAACTTTCGAAAAAGTGGAAAACCCAAGGTGGCACGCTCCTGGGCGCGCCAACCTACTGCCTCTGGGCTAAAAATTTTAGCCCAGAGCGGCGTGGCACGGTCCCAAATGCACCCCTCCTTAAAATTTTCAAAAATTCCATTTTTCGACTTCTCTTCGCGGGTTTGGTTAGATACTTCAAGTTCTATTCTTTAACTCACTTCTTACCCTTATTATACGTTGTTTAGAGGTCTTCTTAGACTCATTTTGAACCCCACAAATGCGCAATGGAAATTTCAAAACACTTTCTATGCAAGTTTAACCACATAACAAGAGCAAAATTCACTTAGCTCACCAATAGCATTACCAAATGCATACTTATAGCTCTCGATACCTAAGTACATATCATTTAATGTCGTCAAGTAGGGTTGGGAATGTACGGGGTGTTACATGTATACGAAGGTTCATGAGCAAAGATTGATTCTCTAGGGCCATATCGGCTTCGGGTGCCAGTCCGGCCCGAATGGGATTTTGGTTCGTGACAATAACTTTCTAAGGGAATTCTGCAAACATTCAACAAGCATTGGAGAAAGCCACAATATTTACGACACAATTCTTCCAAGGAGTGGTCAACGAAGTTCTTCCCGATGATCTTTCCGAAGCAACAAAGCACTGACCAACATTCCTAGCAATTGGAATATATCTCTAGGAGATCCAAATCATCCAACAATTCGAGAAGTACGCTACTGAAGGCCCTCGAATCATAGATAAGTTTAAGAGAGAAGAATCAAGAGAGTAACAGAATTGTATTCACAAGATTCATCAATAAAAAAATATTTTTTCTTTTATTTATTTTTGGTTGCAGTTAATTTTTTTGTGCTTTGAAAATTTGTTGCGAACAGTAGTACAACATAACTTGTTATGCCTTTAATGACATAAGTGTGAAAAGCTCAGGTCATCTTATCATGGGCTAATTTTGCCACATTTTAATGGGGTGAAAAGCTCCTTCAAACAGGCTGTTAAAACCTCAATTCCCATAGGGCAAAAAATGTTCTAGATCGATTTTTCTCATTTCATTATTTGCTAATCAATTTACTTATTTCAAATGTTAGATTTTATTTTACAAGACATTTTCACTTCTTAACTCAAAATTTCAAGTATGATTCATTTTTTACTAAAGTACCTTCCGAAACTATTCCTTTTTGTTGAAAATAATAATTCAAAGTTGGAATAGAAATCCTTAGTTGTTTAGGATTTAATATTTTTGATAATCCTTAGTTGTTTAGAATTTAATATTTTTGGTATTTATTTAATATATGTCTAATTAGGATTAGGATTTGTTTGTCCTAGTTCATATAGGAATAGATTTTCTAATTCTAGTTTAATTTGGTTATGCACTATTATAAATAGGGGTGTTTGCTACATATTTTCTAAGGTTGTGAGGTAGTCAAATATAGAGTAGAAATTCAAGAGTTTTTTGAGTCATTGAATAAAGCCTCCTACCTCTAGTCTCTTGTTTAATTAATTTCTTTTATTTAGTGATTGTTGGGTCTTTCACTTGTGATTATATTATTTCTTTGAGTGATTTTATTTCTTTCAAATTGGTATCAGAGCTTGTGTGAGATTCTGTTAGAGCTCCGTGTGAGATCAAACATATAAAAAAAATTATGGATATTCCACATTTACCTGATTGTCCTGTTTTTGAGTTCGATGAAAAAAACTTTGAGAGTTGGTATCAATAGATGAAGAATTTTTTCAAGGCTAATGGATTATGGTCCATTATTGAGAATGGATTTGTTGAGCCCCCGGAAGGGACAACATTAATGGGTGAAGCAGCTATTCAATTGGAGAAAAATAGACAATTGAATTATAAGGCACGGTACTACATTGACTACAAGGTTGAATTGCATGTATCCATCAAAATTTTATATGTAGAATCAGCAAAGGAAGCTTGGAAAATTTTAGTGAAATACCATCGATGTGCTGCTGACGTGAAGAGAGAGAAACTTCTAAAGCTTTGGAGACAATATGAGTTGATCCAAATGAAACCAACTGAATCTGTTAAAGAATTCTTTATAAGAATTAGAGGAATTATTAATGATATGAAGGTCAATGGAGAAATATTGGAAGAAGTTAAAGTTGTTAAAAAAAATATTAGAATCTCTAAGTTTGAATTTTCATGACAAGAAGACAGTTGTAAAGGCTACTCAAAATCTTAATACTTTGAGATTTGATGAGTTAGAAGATGAGTTGGTGATATATGAGATGTCCTTAAATCAAGAGACAATTGAATTAATGGAGGAGACATTGCAGGCAAAGTATGATCAACCAACAGAAAATGAAGAAGTAACAAATCTGGCATAAATTGATGAAAAAGATCAAAATTCAAAAACAATGGAGAAAAGAAACAAGGTAAAGATAATTTTTGTTGTGGTATAGATGTCTTTGAGTTTAAAGAGGGATCCAATAGTGTCCAAACTGATTTGCGAAAAATTCTTGAGTTGACTTAAAATAATGATTAGGTTGAAACTGATGTTCTTTCAATAAAAGCTAGTATTTTAAGTCATGAGAAGTGTAATAGACGTGATTGGTCTATACAAGGTGAGGATATTGAAAAAGAAATACTTGTCGTTATCACACAAGAAAAATTGTTTAAAAATATTGAAGATGAAGCTAGCAATGAAAGAAGCAAAAGTATTCACCAAGAGCAAGTTTTTGATGATCTAACCAAGATTGAAGCGGAAACAATTAAGGGTTTGGATCCGCAATTGAGGTGCATGATTATGAATATTGAAGATACAATCAACTTTGACTCATTAACCAAAGTTGTTGATTTTGAAAAGTATGAAGTATTAATTGTTGATGATACTACTATACCACATACAAAAAGACAAATTGAAGTCAAATGGGTGCGCCAGACCAAATACAAACCAACTGGAGAAGCAGATGATACAAAGACAAGAATAATTATTCAAGGTTACAAGAAGAGGAAAACATATGATGATGATGATAAGTTGAAGATGTTTGACATGAAGATAGTCAAATTGACTTTGGAACACGTTGAAGAGAAACTGAAGCTAACCAAATATGGCACCCGCAATTTCGTTGATGTTACATATTTTAGGAAATTGATGAAAAGTCTAAGATACTTGACTTCTACAAGACATGATATTATTCAAGACGTGCTCAAGTTTGAAGATCTTGATTTAAGGGAGGCTATGTTGGAATTAAACCAAGAAATTGAATATTGGAGAGAAGTGCTCAATACAACAACCATGACAACAAGGAAAGACGAGAGTATACAACTTTGAATAACGGGAGGATGTTGGAAATAATAATTCAAAGTTGGAATAGGAATTCTTAGTTGTTTAGGATTTAATATTTTTGGTAATCCTTAGTTGTTTAGAATTTAATATTTTTGGTATTTATTTAATTCATGTCTAATTAGGATTAGGATTTGTTTGTCCTAGTTCATATAGGAATAGATTTTTTAATCTTAATTTAATTTAGTTATGCACTATTATAAATAGGGGTGCTTGCTACATATTGTCTAAGGTTGTGAGGTAGTCAAATATAGAGTAGAAATTCAAGAGTTTTTTGAGTCATTGAATAAAGCCTCCTACCTCTAGTCTCTTGTTTAATTAATTTCTTCTATTTAGTGATTGTTGGGTTTTTCACTTGTGCTTATATTATTTCTTTGGGTGATTTTATTTCCTTCACTTTTCACGGATGACTTCGATTAGTTGAAACAACAGTTATACTTATTCTAATGGTACCACTACTTTTTCTTTTAAGTTATCGCATTACTTATAATTGTTCAATTCCAAATGAGTTAATGCCTAGCTCACTCACAATAAATCTTCACATTTCTCCATGGTTACTATTTATGCATTTACTATACAAGCGAAAAAAAATGGTTAATATATATATATGCATTTACTAGTCTCTCCGTCCACTTTTACTTGTCCAATTTAAAATATCAAGAGATAATTTATCAGTTAATTCCTAATTTACCCTTCCTATTAACCATAGTCATTTTCCAAAGTATTGAATTTATTATATTCAAAGGATGACATAGTGAAATAATCATTCTATTTATTACTCCTTAAAGGATGTGTGAAGTTAATACTAGACAAATAAAAATGGACGGATGGAGTAAATGACAAGAGGAAAAAGGCAAATATTGTAAATATGAGAATCTTCAGATTTTTGTAATCCCCTTCTCTTTTATATCTATTTTCTCTTTCAATATTGAAGAAACTTATAGGGTTAAAAGGTTGCGCCGTCGTGAATTCTTCCATCTCTTAAAATTTGACAACAAAAGAGAATATAGAGAAGGGATTCTTCAAGATTTTATCTCCTGAAACTAGTGCAAAACAGATGGTAAGTATACTTCCCTCCCCCCCCCCCCTCTTCCCGCCCCCCAAGGTCTTTGGTTTCTCATACCTTTTTTTTTTCTTGAATCTTTTTCTTCTTTTTAGAGATGTAGGTTGTGGATATATATGGGAAAGGGAAGGCCTTGGTGGATTTAAATCTGCAAAACTTAGATACAAAATGAATAGAAAACTTCAATATTAATAAATATTTACCTATTAAATATTTGTCTCACAATTAGTCAAACACTCAAATGTGTGTAATACAAACGCCGCTGACGTGGAAAAGTAATAAATCGAATAATGGCATTCAGGCCCAAAATAATTATAAGAAATAATTTTTGAGTATAAAAAAAAAAGTAAAAAATATTTTTAGATATTTTTAATCCCAAAAAACTTATTTTCAGAATTAACCCCCCACCCCCCTCTCTCCCTCCTTCTTCTCCTCCGCCAGAACTGGTACCGGTCACAATAACCATAGCCTCCACTCACACTAACCCTTCACTCTTTCATTTTGATAGCATAAGAAACTTTCATTCGCCGCCTTCACTTTCTTCCGAACTAGTAATCATTTCTCAAATACCATAATAGACTTTTTTTCGAGAAAAAATAATTCGCATCATTCTTGTCGGGAATAATGGTGTTTTGCCGGATTTTTTTTTAAACCATACTTTTGCTGATGAACAAATACGAAGACTTCACTTTTTTAAAAAAATAAATAAATAGAAGAGGAATCAGGGAGAGATGAGGGGAATGGGGATGGGAAAATACTAGTCGCAGGAAAAGGGTAGGGGATGAACAGTGGGAGGAGGAAGACATCTTCTTCCTCCTTTTTTTTTAATTTAATTCTAAATTAAATTAATTTAGGTGTATAAGTTGGAAAAAAGAAAGAAAAAATATTGTTTAAAGTTGTTTTAGGCTCTTCAAGAGAGTGAAATACACGTTTTTGCCATGTCAGCAATTTGTGCCTGGTAGGAATAATTTTTGAATAATTGAAGTACTTAATAGGTAAATGGTTGAGTTGAGGTGTCTAAGTAAATTTTTCGAACAACTTTGAGGGATCAACAATGACTTAAGCAAAAGTTTTTTAAGTTAAATTTTATGAAGATGTGGCCTTTGAATAAGGGGAGGGAAAGTAAAAAGAGGAAAGATGTCTTGTGTGATGCAAGTAAATTTTATATGAGTATTTCATATATGTTAGATCTCCTAATTTTATATAATTTTTATGTAAAATACAGTCATAGATGTCATAAATTGCATATATCACTTCCAGATGATTCATATCGTGAGTGTTAAAGAAAGTAACTTTGCAGTAAAACTATGAGAATATCTCAAATTTTATTTTGTAGTTTCTAAAATGGTGACATTCTTGAATTTTAACCTCAAAAATATAAAAGTTTAGAGTTTATTTGAAATATTTTTCTGCCTGGTATTGGTTGTTTTGATGATATGGTCAATCTGATTTAAATAAATTGATGTTGTTCTACATTAATTTTCCTAAAATGAAGCTTTTTTTCCCCAAAAAAATTTTCTCAAATTTTACAGATTACAAGAATGAAAAGTTACCTAAGAAACACCTAAAGGGTCAGTTTGGCAATATGTGGCCTATAGGAGTGACCAAAACAGGAAGAGATATTTATTTCAGTATGGATGAAAAAAAATCATTGAGGATAACAATTTAGAGTTTGGAGTTTAGTAAATGTTTATTCATACTTAATTAGAAGTTTTGGCTTTGAGTTTCAATTAATTAGAATGAAGTAAAGAAAAAGTATCATATGTGTTGATTTAAAAACTTTGCATTTATGCCTCAGCTAAAAATAAAGCAAAAGAGAAATATGTAAATTATTTGATGCAATAAGCTAGATTTTGTGTCTAGTTCTATTTTATTATCCTACAAAAGTCATACATCTACGCGAATACAATTAAGTTGAAACTTTTGGGCAACGATGCAATATCTTTATAGTAATGATGAAGATGACTTATGGTCGGAATAGATGCCAGTAAACGATGCCGAACTGGTCACTCCAACATATGGATGAATGTTCTCATAAATTCTTGTTTAATGTCTTTCCTTAACATTCACTTTTTCAAAACAGGAAACATGTCACTCAGTTGAGCTTCAAAACCAGGTTCTAGAGCCTTAAGAAACAAGGTCCACAGATTAAGGTTTGTTAAGACCTGAATAACGTTGCCACATAACTTAATTTCCGTACATCAACTCGCCTTGATGTGTTATCGGGAATATTTTTCAACGGCACATTAACAAGACATTCTAATTTTGCAAAATATTTGTTGTCATCAGGTTTGAAGTAACAAACGATTTTAAAAACTCTAACCAATTCAAGAGCCTCAATTTGTCGAAACTTTAGCTTCGCACTAGCACTTTTCTCCAAAAGGAACACAAATAGATGATGTACAATCCTTGGTTGTCTTTGAAAAACTTTTTTCAGAAATTCGCACTTCATTCAAATACTTTTACTAAGTAGCCCTCCAACTTTCCTCTGAATATACGAAAAACCTCCTGAAATTCAGACTGTGGTAGAAGTATTTGGAAGCATTAGTTATACATATGATTTGTATTGTGGAAACTTTACTGGAAAAAAAATAAACTAAACCAAAAATCAAAAATTCGAATCTTATTGATTTGATTTATAGATCTAAAAAATTGATATAATTAATTTGGTTTGATTAATGAAAGAAGACGAACCAACCGACCTATGTACACCCCTAATCATACGTTAGATAAATGGGAAATTGGTGTTTGCAAATATGATGGTGTTTAATTTTTTTCCCAAATGCTCATTTAATGAAAATTTGGGAAACAAAGCACTCTTATATATGACCTAATTCGTTGTCTCACTTGGCATGAGTTCCGTTGGAATTAAGTTATGCATTTTATGTCATAAGTTCTGGGTTTGAAACTGAACTTATGTCTCGCTTGGCATAAGTTCTTTAGGAATTAAGTTATGTCTTTTACCGTGTAACTTGTGGGTTCTGAGACTGAACTTTGCCTCACTCGGCACAAGTTATGTAGGAATTAAGTTATACATTTTTTGACATAAGTTGTGAATACTGAAACTGAACTTTTACCTCGCTTGACATAAGTTTTGTGAGAATTAATTTAAGCAGTATGACATAACTTGTTATGTCTTTTACACATAACTTATGTTTTCTGAATTACTGAACTTTTGCCTACAAGTGTGTAAAGATCGAGTCATATTTTCTTGGGTTAATTTGTTACCCTTAAATAGGGTGAAAAGCTCCTTCGAACGAATGGTTAAAAATCTAAATTCTCATAGAGCAAAACATGTACTCTATTGTTGTCTAAAAGTTAGAAATCTAGAGGTTTCTTTCTAATTTCGTTATTTATTTAGGGGAAAAGGGTCTGATACTCTTTCAGATTTAGAGGTAATATACTCTTCGTTAAAAAGCCGGCTCACACATACCCCTATCATTACATAAATAATCCACATATACCCTTTCCGACTGACGAAATTAAAAAATATTGATTTTACATTTATTTATTTATTTATTATTTTTAATTAAAATAAATCGATATATGAGTATATTTGATTCTTCTCACAAAGTTCAGGGTATATTTTGCTGCCAACAATGAGCGACTTCCCTGAATAGCCCTAATTCCAAATGTTACAGTTCTGGAGAGTGAGCATAGAACATTTTACCATATTTACAAAAGGTTATAGATGATGCATACATTTATAAGCTACTCCATATATTTACTTAAGATCATCAACTAATGAAGTTGTATGATTCATAAAGTAGGAAGCTTTACTTGTAAACCATCTCAGTGAGGAGATTCATTCACATTGTATGATTACATAGACCAACAGAGCGATCGAGAAGACTAATTTCTCAATTAAATTACATCATCTAGTATTTTAGGAGATCAATCGATATAGAATCTAAAGCCTGAAATTTTGTGTGCTGGCTTTATCCCTTGGTCTTGATCAATAATGTCTCATAGCTTTGGAAGACGAATAAATCTGAACCTAGAACAAATTTATGTCGTACTATCTATGTCTAGACATTATGGACTTAACCAAGTCCAGTATCCGAACATAGTCATAAAATAGAGACGACTCTGTGCCTTCGAGACCGTCTCTGCTCACCCTGTTACTGCCTGCAAGGTTGTTGCATGGGCTTCCACCAATGAGTAAATCAAATCCACCAAATGAATCTATCAGTTGCTCCAACCGGTCTCCATTCAACTGCTGCACATCCTCAAAATCTATAAGATTCCCTCTCTGATTTGTTTGCTCCCACCAACTTCTCACGATGTTCCTGTTGACTTCAGATTTTTCCACAGAAACCACATTGTTCAGTTGAATTCCGAGACGGTAAAGAGCAACTTCAGCACCACCTATCCCAGAGAAGAGCGATAGGACATTGATACCATTTGGAAACAAGTCTTTCAACACCGACAAATGGTATGCCACTGTATCAACCTAATAATAACATCAATCCAAATATCATGTTAAAAATATTCCAAGGAAAAGAAATTGAATAAGCCAAGAGAGGAGTTGCTTGATTACATTTTGCAAACCAAATTTAGGGGCGGAAGGGTAGGGGGAGAAGAAAACAAGGCCTAGATATACAACAACATACCTAGTATATTCCCACAAGTGGGGTCTAGGGAGGGTAAGATACTAAGATGTACACATATAAATCACCAAGAATATATCTTTCCACCACAAGAAAAGTTTAAAAGAGAAGTGATCCAGTACGGCCAAGCAATAATCCTATTTGGTACAGAAGATAAGACGAGGGGATATTATGATGCTGACCAAGAAAAAGACAAGCCCTTATTAAGGCAGCACCAGAAAACTGCATGGTGTGGCCAGGAGAGAGCAACAGGATACCATTGCAAAAGAAGCTAATACCATCCATATGAATCAATAAAACATCTCACTATATAGAGCTCTAAGCCTCTATCAAGATCAGCAAAGACAGGTTAACTGGATCAAACATTCAACCTATTCAAATTATTACATTTTATTTCCACAGTGGAACTTCCTCAAGGGTTTCTTTGCTAGCGGAGGGTAACGACTTTTAATACTACCAACTTTTTAAGCACAGAGCATATGACTGGTAAAATTTTAGATATTTATAGCTAAGATATGGTCATAGCTTCTATCATCCCTTCTCACTTTACCTACCTCAACATCCCTCTCCATTTCTATGACCAGAACCACTACAAGGACCCAAATAGGCATGTACACAAATCATCCAATCATTCAGCAACTCAAGATTAGTTTATACTACAAAACCCTGTATCTGACTCATCGGAGCAACAGGACGAATCTGGGAAAAGGCATACACACAAAAAAAAAAAAAAAAAAATAAGCAAGTCATGGTTTTGGTTTTTTGTTTCTCTAGACTTTTGAAAGGAGTAAAAGCAAAGATTTAGTAATGATGCTTACTAGTAATGAATGGTTACTCTTTCATCCCACTTCACCCAGAAAACAATAACTAAATAGATAAATTACAAAAACACCAAAAATGAAAGAGGGACAACTGGCTCATCATTTCAGTCAATCTACTTTCACAATATGTCAACCTACCATCATCTTTTTTTGAGAAAGACAACTACCATCATCTTTGAGACATAGCTAGTACAAAACTGCTCCTTTTTTATAAGTGCATAAAAGTAAAAGTTAAAACTGCTCTAGTAACCATCAATTTTGCTAATAGAGTTCACAATGGCACAATGAGGAGTAACAGGTGTAACAAAAAGCTTCTTTCCAGCTTCTCTATGACGGAGTGTTTTGGTCAGTTTTCTCTAGTAATCAGCTTAAACTAATATATTAGGTTAGTTAAAGGCTTTAAGCCAGCTGATGCATAATCATCTCAGCAAAAAGTGCAGGTAAGAGAAAACAAAAGAAAGAAAAGCTTTCAGAAAAACTTGGATATACACGTGGAAATCAAAAGAAAAAAGGTTAGGCTAACCTGGAATGAGTTACCAAGAGATTTGTATCTATCAGTCCTACTTATACCACCTCCCCTGGTATGGTTCTTCGGAAACCCCAACAGCATTTCAACTTCATCTGGCTCCAAAGTAGCAACTTTGTTTCTCCCAACCCACACCAAATTCCACTTCCGACATTGATCAAGAACATACTTTTGCACCCTCATAGGTGGCTCACCATCAAACGCCTCCACAGCTTTCCTGATCCTATTAGTCAATCTTGCACTCCCATAAGCTGTTTGCAAACAATTTAATTTTGTCCGTGGATCCCAAGATGGCCACCATTTCTTTGACAGGGGAAGTGCCTCATTAATGGTGCGTGGGGGAAGTGGAAGCAAAGGAAATCTATTTTCAATGGGTAGATTATGAATATAACCCCTTTTTCGTGCAGCAGCACAAAAGTACTTTGAGTCTACGAACTCGGGCGCAATATCATATAGGAATCTGGAAATGGTGTCCCATACACCCTTTGGAGCTAACGCAACATTTTCATAATAGAAAAAAGGGGGGCCCAAAGCTTGCTCCGGAAGAGTTCTTTGGACCATTGCTGGAACTGATTCTGTAGGAACCCCAAATCCAATCATAGGCTTGGGCAAACGTATTGTCTCTTCATCAAAAATCGCCCTTTGCTTTTTGCTTTTATCCAATTGATTGAACATCTTCCTCTTCTTGTATCCACCACTACCATTTGATATATGGTTCATTTTTGGCTGCCGCAATGGAAGTTAGGCATCAATTCAATGAAAAATGATATTGGTATTTATAAGCGAACAAAGTTGATTATAATGTTAATTCACATGAATCCATTCCAAATTAAGGGGAGGGCAAAGCAGACCTTTACATCTTCTGGCAGATAGGGGTCTTCTGCTCTTGCCATTTGAGCAGCACAGATGAAATCTGTCAATTCAGCAAGCGATGCTTCTGGACCTAGAAAGTTGTAAAGAGTCAATTATTACCTGGAAATGAGATCAAAATAGGTTCTGCAATTCTAAAAGATATTCAGGGATATTGCAGCATCATAAGCAGATTTTCTTCCAAGTGCAACAGCATTGAGCCCTTGACACAAAGACAACTCAAACTTAGTAGCATCTACCCTAAAACTTGCATGAATAAGATTTCTTCCTTAAAATAATTACATATCAAAACCAAATTAAATGTCTAATCAGATTTGAGGTTCAGATAACAATATTAATGTAGAAGACAAAACATAATTTAATATACTCACCACATCTCTCCATTGCTATAGAAACCTCTTCCACTGGGTATCCCATATTTGCCAGGGATAATAATGTCTGCTCTTTTTCAGACAAAGAACTGCTCTCTTCTTTCAAGTAAAACTGTTTAGCAGAATTCTGTCACACATAAAAGGAAAATGTTAGAAAAGCTTTACATATGTGTGCCAAGACAATTCATAATAAAATTCAGGACAAAAGTAATAACTCTTCCCATGGCATGAGTAAAATGTGAGGTGGTTTTGTTTTACAAAATTGTGGAGAACTACAAATAAATTGAAGGTATATACACAACCTGATGACTGTCAAAGATGTTATTAAAACCACAGATACCTTCATTTTATTTGTAGTTCTCCACAAATTTGTAAAACTAAACCACCTCGCATTTTACTCATTAAATATTGTACGTGAAGCCATGGGCGTTCAAAAATATCATAAAACCGACATTAAATACATAATGACGTGTTACGAGATCAAAAAGCACCCAAACAGAAAATCACTAAATGTATTATTTTGAACAAAGAGAAAGCAGATTGACTCTATGCCACAGTAAGACACTGAAAAGAAAATAGAGAATGGTGTATCATTGAGGATAACGTACCATACAGAAGTCTGAGTCAGAGGACCAACTATCCTCCTCATAAACATCATCCAGAAAGTTCTCATCGTATTCAGAAGAGTTATCATCAGAACTAATGCAGGGCTCCAGGTGAGGGCTAGCACTGGGCTGTTCTTCAGGAGAGTCTTCAATGGCCTGCAACATCCAAGACAAATGAAAAGTTTGATTAATAACTAAAATTTACGCAAACAAATATCATAATTTTTCAATGGATTTTCAGACTTCATACATGAATTAGATCTCATTTACCCTGATCCTCACCTTTGAGGTGGCAATTTCATGTGGACAGGAGGGAAAAATTCTGGTGCAGGTATCAAGATTAGATAGATTCTTGTTAAAAGCAGTATGGGATGATAGATTAATGAATATCAAACAAAATGTTCTCCCAAGAACTATCTCATCACTCCTCAGTTGAGTTGCAATGTGGAAATTGGAGGGAAACAAGTCATATTTCAAGTTCGAGACAATATGGCTGAGTTCAGAAGGCTTCCTCCAGTTGGTAAAAGGATAGTGGGACTCTTCTCTAGTAAGTGGATTCCCTGACTATGTATTATCCTGCAAGCTGAGGCTACTGAAGCATAAAATAAAAGAGTGGAATAGAGATTCTTTTGGCAATTTGGAGAAACTGTAGGATGATGTGATGAGAAAACTGCAGATGCTTAATTTGACACCAATCATATGAAAAATGATTTGACAGTGAAAACAGGGTGAAGAAAGAAAAGGTAGGAAAAGAAAATCAGTCATGGCAGATAATAGAATTTATTTTAACGCGGGATTCAAATCATTTGATATCACGAGATGGAACTCTGGCAACACAACCTGGTTTGATTGGGTAGAGAGAAGCAGAAACAGGATGAGAAGGATAACTTTGAGCAAGAAGGTTATGGAGTGGATCTGTCATATTTTCAAGGAGGCTTCCAGTGATCACAAAAATCTTGTGAGAAGATGGAGGACAAAAGATCAAATAGCTGAGTTTTCCGGTACTAGGAAGGACAATGCACATGGTAGATTCATGAGCCTTCTGTCTCTTAAAGGAGAAGCTAGAGAAGTTATTATTGTCCCTGAACTAGCAGTTAATGCGGGGTGGAGAGATATAGCTTTTAAGATTGAAAGCTTCATTAATAGCTCTCCTCAACTAACTATCAAACAGCCTCCAAAGCAGAACAACAGTGAACTCCCGTACACCAAGGTGGTTGAAGGCACTAAATGGCAGTCCCAACATCACAAGGAGGGCTATCCAGTTGAGAAGGGCCCACTAGGGAGAAGTTTAACTAGATTTTTTGGGAGATCTGAAACTCCCACTCTTGCAGACGTTAGAAGATGGGCCTCCTCCGTTTGGAAGAAAGTTCTTGGAGTCAACATCTACGAAATGGCAGGGAATCTCTTTCTCTTCGAATTCCCAAATAGGTATATGGCAGAACAGACTTTACAAGGGGAATGGTTTTGGAAAAATCTGCAGGTTAAACTTGAGAGGTGGAACCCTTTAGTAGGCTGTACATCATCACAACAGAAGCAAGCTTCGTCTTGGATCAGAGTAATAGGCCTACCGCTCCATCTGTGGTCCAAAGAAACTTTCCAAGAAATTGGTGACATGTGTGGTGGATGGCTAAGAACAGAAGAAGAAACAGAGCTGAGGAACCATCTTACATGGGCTCGAATAGAAGTCAGGGATGATGGTAGAAACATACCCAGTGAGGTCGCAATAACCAAAGAAGGGTATATTTTCAAGATCCCGATCTGGGTGGAGAAGAAAACAACCTTTGAGAAGGTCCCAATCAAGCACACAGTAAGGGCTCAGAAAGATATGACGGAGACGGCAGAAGATGAAAGATTTTCAGGGGAAGGTATTACACAAAGGTCAAAAAACAGTTCGATCAAGGAGACGGGTTTTAACCAGCGGACCAAAGCCTCGTACCAGATTATTGCAGAGATTGGCAGGTTGACAGCTGTAGACTGGTCAACCCATGTGTGCAACACAGATTTTTTAAAAAAATCAGCACATGAGGGGCATGTGACCTCTTTAGGTCAAGAAAAGAATTATTTGGGCCAGCTCTTTAATGGGCCCATCCAGACTCAAACCTTATTAAATGAAGTGCATGCCCAGCCCAACACAGAACATTCTATAGATGAGCTCTGGGAGGAAATTACTATGTGGAGGTCTTCTCCAGAGAACACCATCGCGAAGGGAACAGAGGAGCAACAAGATTTTGCTTTAATTCCTATCTCAGCAGGAATCACAGAAGAGAAAATGGAGCAGAGACCTGTTCAAAAGATATAGTGGGGGAAACAGCAGAGGGGGAAATAATGGTGTCGGAGGAACAGGGGATCGAAATTCACAACAAACAACAGGACATGATTGTTAATTCTAGTCTGGGAGGAGAATTGTGGGATGTAGAAGAAGCCATGCCCATTGCCACAGAGCTAGCAACAACCACTATTAATAAGGGGAGGGAAACATCAGCATGGGTTCGACAGAATATTATAAAGCTAGGCAAGATGTTTGGAGCTGACTTTAAAGGTCATGAAGAAGAAGCTTTAGAGCTGCTCATGCAAGTAGATGCTTGCAGACAGTCAAGAAGGATGGAACCACCTTCAGGTATCAGAAGGACCAGACTCAAAGGCACTAACGAGTTGAAGAACTTAATCACTTTTGATGTTAAGTTTAAAAGTGCGGGCAGGAATAAGGGGAAAGGGAGCATGCAGTCTGATACATGAAGCAAAACCTAGTGTCTTGGAATGTTAGGGGATTGAATGATGTGAGGAAGAGGAGGGTGGTGAAGAATTGCGTAGAACAATGGAGGCCTGATATTCTATGCCTACAGGAAACTAAGGTACAGGGGAATTTGCAGGAGATTGTAAAGCAAATATGGGGAGGGAGATGGATAAAATATGCTTGCTTAGAAGCAAGTGGAACAAGAGGCGGAATCATTATGCTTTGGGATAGTAGAGTTTGGAAGGGGGAGGTATTTCAAGTAGGTGTTCATACACTAACATGCAGTTTTGAGGCTATGCTACAGAACTATAACTGTTATATTTCAGGGGTTTATGCACCAAATGGCAAGGTGGAAAGAAGAGAGGTTTGGGATGAATTAGGAGCTGTTAGAGGCCTTATTGAGGGGCCATGGGCAATTTGTGGGGATTTCAATGTGTGTAGGTTCTCGTCAGAGAAAAGAAACTGCCAAAGAAGGTCCTCTACTATGATAGAGTTCTCCGAATTCTTAGAAGATTTGGAGCTTGTTGATCTGCCACTAGAAGGAGGAAACTACGCTTGGTTCAAAGGAGATGCCCACACTACAGCTTCTAGAATAGATAGAATTCTATTCACTTCTGAATGGAATGATCAATTCAGTAAGGTAAAGCAGACAACCCTTCAGAGATTGACCTCTGATCATGTTCCTATAGCTCTATATTGTGGTTCTTGGGATCACAACAAGTCCTATTTCAAATTCGAAAACTGGTGGCTAAATACAGAGGGCTTTGTAGATAAAATCAGCTCCTGGTGGAACTCTTTTGCATTTATTGGGAGGCCAGATTACATCTTAGCATGCAAATTGAAAGCCCTAAAAGGTAGGCTCAAAGAGTGGAGTAAAACTGAAAGAGGAAATCTGCATAGTCAAAGGTCTACTTTGCTAAATAAAATGGCAATGTTGGACTCTTTAATTGATAGCAGGGCTCTAACCAAGGAAGAAGCAGCCATGAAAGTAACAACTTTTATGGAATATGAAGAATTACTTAAGAATGAGGAGATCGCTTGGAGACAAAGATCCAGGATTTTGTGGTTGAAAGAAGGTGACAACAACACAAAGTTTTTTCACAATTCAACAAATTCCCATAAAAGATGCAACAATATAGAGCATCTGGAAGTGCAGGGGGAAACAATAAAGGAGCCAGATAGAGTGAAGAAAGAAATCATAGAATTTTACAAGCGTTTGTATACTGAAACAAAAAGGTGGAGACCAACTGGGAATCTGGTAGACTGCCCTACAATTTCAGAAGCAGAAAAGTTACAGTTACAAGACAAATTTGAGGAGCAAGAAGTGTACAATTGTTTAAAAAAGTGTGTTGCTGACAAAGCACCTGGACCTGATGGATACACCATGGGATTCTTTATCAAATGTTAGGATATTCTAAAACAAGATATCATGGAAGCTTTCCATAACTTCCATGAACAAGAGATGTTTGAAAAGAGCTTCAATGCTACTTTTATTACTCTGATCCCTAAGAAGAAAGGGGCTAAAGAGTTGAAAGACTTTAGACCAAGAAACTTGATAGGTAGCTTCTATAAGCTTCTGTCTAAAGTGTTGACCGAAAGGATCAAGAAGGTGATGGACAAGCTGGTAGATTCCCAACAGATGGCGTTCATCAGAGGGAGGCAGATTATGGATGTTGTATTGATAGCAAATGAAGTAGTGGACTCAAGATTGTCACAAAAAAAGCTTGGAATTTTATGTAAACTGGATATTGAGAAGGCTTATGATCATGTCAATTGGGGATTCCTTCTCAACATTCTCAAAAGGATGGGCTTTGGGGAGAAATGGATTAGATGGATCAGTTTTTGCATATCAACTGTGAAATTCTATGTTCTTGTTAATGGAGCACCTGAAGGATTTTTTGCAGCTCAAAGAGGAATCAGACAAGGGGACCCTCTATCCCCTTTCTTGTTCATCCTAACCATGGAGGGTTTAAATAATATGATTAAAACAGCAAACACAATGGATGGATCTCAGGCTTTGAGGTGTCTACAAACAATGAGAGAAGTTTGGAGGTGACACATCTTCAATATGCTGATGATACTTTGATTTTTTGTGATGCAAACGAGGAGCAGCTAAAATATCTAGGAGTAATTTTGGTACTCTTTGAAGGTATTTCAGGACTACACATCAACTGGGGCAAGAGTCATATTTACCCTATCAATACAGTCCCAAACATAGAGCTTTTGACTCAATCCTGGGAGGTGAAGTAGGTGCCTTACCATCTGTATACCTGGGGATGCCATTGGGTGCTAAATCAAGATCTAAAGAAATTTGGGACATTGTTTTAGAGAAGTGTGAAAGGAAGTTGTCTAGGTGGAAAGCTCAGTACCTATCTATGGGGGGCAGACTTACTCTGATTAATGCAGTACTTGATGCTCTTCCAACTTACATGCTAACTCTATTCCCAATTCCAGCAGGAGTAGTACAGAGGTTAGATAAAATCAGGAGGTCTTTTTTCTGGCAAGGAAACAAGATTAGGAAAGGATACCACCTAGTCAAGTGGAAAGTGCTCTTAACTAGCAAAAAACAAGGAGGCATTGGCATCAAAAACTTGAAGAATCAAAGTAAGGCCCTAAAGCTGAAGTGGTTGTGGAGGTATGCTCAAGATTCTCAGTCTTTGTGGAGTGAAGTGATCAAAATGAAATATGGGGAGATGGATGCTTGGGTTACCGGGGAGGCAAACAATCCTTATGGTGTAACTCTATGGAGATCCATTAGAAATTGGTGGCCTATTTTAAAGAGTGATACTGTCATTAAAGTTTTCGATGGAAACAAGACTGCTTTCTGGAAAGACAAATGGTTAGGTAATAGAAGTTTACTGGAGCTATTCCCAGACATTTTCGATCTAGCTCAACAACAAGGTCGAACTGTAGCGGAAATGTGGTCTCCTCATGGTTGGAAACTAACTTTCAGAAGAAACTTGAACGACTGGGAAATCCCAAGACTGGTTGAGCTCTTTAAAACACTTGAAACTTTTCAAGGGCTAAAAGAAGGGATGGACAGACTATGGTGGAATGGAGATAGCAAAGGGGTTTACAAAGTAAGTTCAGGGTACAAGTCTCTAAACATGACCTTGCCACAGATTTTAAAGTGGCCATGGAAACAAGTTTGGAAAGCCAGAACACCTCTGAAGGTGGCATGTTTCTCATGGCTACTAGCTAAGGAGGCTGCACTGACTCGTGAAAACTTGAGAAAGAGAAATATCATTTTAGTCACACACTGTTGCTTATGTGGTGAGGCAGCTGAAACAGTTTGCCATCTGTTTTTGCACTGCAGAGTCACTGACCAACTATGGAAGATTTTCATCAATCTCAGAGGCACGCATTGGACAATGCCTAGTAAGATTGTTGATACTCTCTCTAGCTGGGAGGAAGCTGGGATTGGAGCAAAGAATAGGAGGTACTGGAAAACCATCCCAGCAAGTATTTGGTGGACTATCTGGAAGGAGAGGAATGCAAGGTGTTTTGAAGATAAAAGTAGAACATTACAGAAGACTAAAACAGATTGTATTTTGTTGTTGTGCTTTTGGTGTACTAAGAGGTCCCCTGTAGATGCAGAAGCTATCCTAGAAGTTTTAGAATCTTGCTAGGAATTGAGGTGCTCTAACTGTGCCACATAAATGCTTTCTATTTGTAAAGGGGTTTTCAGTACTACCTAAGTACTGGTTTATAATACAAAATGTTATCTTCTCAAAAAAAAAAAAAAAGAAACTGCAGATGCTTGAACAGAGAAAAGGGAGTTGACTGGAGATCCGTTAGTAGAGGGCTGGAATTTTGTTGGAAATACAAGAGGTGGCAAAGCTAGAAGAGATTTTCTGGAGGCAAAAATCCAGATTATTATGCTTGAAGGCTAATGATAAGAACACCAGATTTTTCCATAAAATTGTTAATGCTAATAAGAGATGCAACACGTTTGACAAGCCTAAATGCAAGGATGAAATAATTGAAGAACAGGAAGGCATCAAAAAGGAGATCGTGAACTTTTATAAAAATCTGTAAATAGAAACTGAAATTAGAAGTCATCATTCAGACTTCAGAACTGAGTGTCCCAGAATCACTGTTGAGGAAAGAGAATGGTTGCAAGGACCTTTCTCAGACGAAGAAGTAGAAGGGGTGTAAAAAGTCGTGAAGGAGAATAGGTTCCTTGCCCAGTTTCAATATTGCTTTCTATAACATTGCTGGTCAGTGATAAAGAACACCAGATTTTTCCATAAAATTGCTAATCCTAATAGGAGATACAACACGTTTGACAAGCTAAAACTCAACGATGAGATGACTGAAGCTCGGGAAGGTATCAAAAAGGAGATTGTGATTTTTTACAAAAATCTGTACAAAGAAACTGAAAATTGGAGGCCATCACTCAGAGCTGAGTGTCCAAGAATCACAATTGAGGAAAATGAATGGTTGCAAAAACATTTCTCAAAGGAAGATGTAGAAGAGGTTATAAGAAGTTGTGAAGGATAAAAGGCATCCGGCCCAGATGGTTTCAATATGGCTTTCTAGAAACATTGCTGGTCAGTAATAAAAGCAGACGTACTAAGAGCTATCAATCGTTTCCAACACAGGAAGGGTAGTAGAGAATTTCAACGCTTCCCTCATGTCTCTTCTACCAAAAAATGCAGGTGCACAGCCACTGAAAGACTTCAGGCAGATTAGCTTAGAGGGTAGCTTCTACAAATAATTTGTCAAGTTGTTCCCAGGAGGGCTGAAAACGATAACGAAGAAGCTGGTGGCCAACAAACAAATCCCCTTCATTAAAGCAAGACAAACTGCAGATGTTGTACTTGTTGCAAATGAGTGTTTGGATGAAAGGAAGAGGCAAAGAGAAACTGGTGTATTGTGTAAGCTTAACACAGAAAAGGCATATGACCACGTAAATTGGGCATATTTGCTAAACTTAATGAGGAAGAGGGTTTGGGGTAATGGTGGATAGGGTGGATAAGATTTTGTATATCCACGGTTACTATCTCAATCATCATAAATGGAGCTCCAGTAGATTTTGTCCCAGCTCAAAGAGGATCAAGGCAAGCGTATCAGCTGTCTCCTTTTCTCTTCATTTTGGCTATGGAAGTTTTAAGCAGAATGATATGCAAAGCAATGTCTTTAAACTGGATCAGAGGTCTTAAGGTGGGGTCAGAATGCAAGGAAGAGTGGAAATATCCCACATTCTATATGCTGATGATACCCTTATTCTGTGGGTCAGGAAAAAAAAATAACAAAAAGAGTGATGCTTTTAAACTTTAGGCAGCCTCTGGAATAAAAATAAGTTTATTAAAGAGATATTCACTATTTGTACCCAGTAAACAGGTACAAGATGTATAAAGTTTGGCTGATTTCTTGGGATGTCAGGTAGGTAAGCCCACCACTTATATGGGAATCCTTTGGGGGCTAAATTCAAGAGAAGTTTTGGGAGAAGTTCATTGAAAAGTTTGGAAGGAAACTCGCAGTCTGGAAAAGACTAGTGGGAGGGTAACTCTAATAAAGCACACAATAGTGTGCTTCATTCATTACCTACCTATTTGATGTCTCTCTTTCCAATGCCAGGAAAGGTGAGACAAACACTATACAAAATTAGGAATTTCTTGTGGGATGGAAACAACGAAAGAAAATCATTCCACCTGGTAAAATGGGAAACTGTGCTGCTGAAATAAGAGGAGGGTGGATTGGAAAGTAGGAAATTGAAGATGCACAATGAAAGCGGACTGATGAAGTGATTGTGGAGATATGGAAGGGAGGAAGCCATGTTAGGAGAAAGGTGATTTCCACAAACATGGGGTCAAACGGAATGGTGCACTAATCCGATCAACTGTCCGCATGGTTTGGGACTTTGGATATACATTAACAGCCTATAGCCAAACTTTGAACACGTGGAAATCAAAGTAGGAGATAGCAGATGAACGGCCACACCCCTCTTAGACATAAATATGCTAACTTACATAAATTTGTGTGGATGCAGGGATTGTAGTATTTGATTGAAGAAACAATATGGTGGTTCCTTAACTTCAGAAAAGACTGTTTTCGACTGGGAAGTGCCAAGGATGGTTACTTTTGGAAGAACCAGAACAAGTGTCAATTAAACCTGAAGAAACAGATTCTCTAATCTGGATAGAGCAGCAAAGAGTAAAGTTCTCAGCAAAGTCATGCTATGTTATCACTCCTTAGTCTCCAATGGTTTACAGTAGTAGTTAGAGTTGCAGTAGACTAGTAGTTATTTCAGTAGTTATCTGCAGTTTCTCCATTCCAGTAATGTTAGAAAGTCATGTCCTAGTTTCTAGGGGTAGTTATCTTATCAGTATTCAGTATTGTATAAAACTCCAAGTTTATCCTATGATATGTAAGCAGAAAATTATTATGTTTTTGACTACTTCAAAATCAAGAGATCGCAGGTTCTCTCTTAACGAACCAGCACCATAAGTCGTAGGAAGAAGACATCTAATTTCATCTTGCAGCGTCCCATAACTAGATCCATATCCGGGGACCATGACCATAACATGCTACATGAGGCTGAATAAGAGAAACAAATGCAATTTTAACTAGCCAGGGAAGAAGATACGGAAGACACAAGCGCCTTATGAAGCGGCTTGCTTTATGAGGGAGGTAGCACATGATGCTTGTTTGACTCAATACAATCTTTAAAAGAAGAGAAAGACAATGTGCACTCTTTTCTCAAAAAAACTAAATTCAAAAAAAAAAAAAAAAGAATGACGATGTGCACCAGATGTTTCCTATATAAAGAGAAGGAAGAGAATGGCAGTCACTTGTTCTTGCATTGGTCATGGGCTAGACAGCTTTGGAGTTTTTCATATCCATGTTTGGGAGTTCTTGTGTGATGTTGCAGTCAGTTCAGAAATTATCATGTTGGGGTACACAGGGCAGAAGCAGACCAATGAATAAGCTTTGGAACACCATCCCTCCACGCATATGTCGGGTAGTATGGCAGGAAAGAAACTTTAGATGTTTGAGGGCAAAGATATCCTTTACATGGTGAAACATAGATGTTTACACCTGCTGGCTCTAATGTGTAATTTTCAGTTTGTAGAACGAAGGGTTTATCCGCAATCAGTCTCTCTATCCAACAAAGGTAGGCGGTAAGGTCTGTGTACATCATAACTTCCCCAGACCCCACTTGTGGTACTACACTGTATATGTTGTTGTTGTTGTTGTTGTTGTTTTATATGACAAGGACAGCATAAAAGATTTCATCAGCCCACTGGAGGAGTACTACTACAGGAGCTTTCCTTTCTTTTGTCTTTGTAAAAAGACGTCTTTCATTTTTTTGGTAACACAAATACTAGCTTAGTGCATGAGATTGTGAAGACCAAGTAAAGAACAACTGACATCATTTTATCGTACAATCAACACCCAGAATCCAATGTCCACATGGCACAATCTCTTCATGGGTCCTAGTAGGTGTCTCCAAAAAACCCCGACTCATCAACACTTCGCTCTGAACAAGTTAACAAGCTATTAACAAGTGGGACGTGGCAGGTATCCCGTGGAATTAGTCGAGGTGCGTGCAAGCTGGCCTGGACACCACGGTTATCAAAAAAAAAAAAAAAAGTTAACAAGTTTCTCCCTCTAGACCATCTTCGGCAAGTGGTGACATATATAGGCATGAAGAAAAGGGAAGGAAGAAAGTTGGGAATGAATTGCACCACACCCTCCAACATGTTCGGGTTTATATAGTGTTTACAAGTAATCCTAGAAAAGAAAAGGAAAGTAAGTCTTGATAATTCTCACTCTTATTATATATACATGTTACCAGTTTTAAAAAAAGTCTTATTCTTATTTACACAACTATAGGAATTCTAAATCCTGCCTATATACACAGGGAATGAGTTCTTGGCATATTAACAATTTCCTAGTGCTTAAGACAAGACTCCCCCGTGTTGGAGCATACATGTAGTGTTCCTATCATGTCACAAACTAAACTCTGGAAACACAGTAATTTTGTAAGAATACATGCTAAATGATCATTTGAGTTCACGAAACCATCACAATGCACCCCTATTCGATGTTTTATCAAATCAAAAAACAACCTACTTCTATATGCTACGTTCTGTCATCAAACACTGGATTCGAAGTAATGTGATTGCAGCTTGATTGTCACATATAAATTACATGGGTAATAGAATGAGGTGTTTGATCCCTTACATACAATGAAGGTAGGATTCCTGTTCTATTGGTCTGAACCATCATTCATTTTGTTTATGGAATAAGAAGAAATTGCTTTGCTTTTGTGTGAGATTGTGAAGGAAAAGAAGATTTTTTCAGAGAAAGGAAATAGTTTTTTTTTAGTTGAAACAAAAAGAAGCACTTTTGGACAACAGAGAATCTGTTTTCTTTAACAGAAAAAAAATTAGGGAGAGAATTTTCAGAGTAGGAACTCAAACCCAAACTCTTGGCTCTAATAACAGAAATTTCGAAGTAGGGACTCAAACGCTCAGCACTATTAGAAATTCAATATCAGAGGAGGGTGTCGGTCACGTAAGAAGTAATAGCACTGGTAGCCGAAGAGATAGTGGCACCTAAACTTTCGCTGCAAACATGAACAGTGCTTGAGCGCTGAGAGGACCACCGATTTCTGGAGATAGAAGTTGTGTTAGACACCAAAAGGAAGAAAAAAGAATAAATGAGTGGCCAGGCGGGTAACAAATAATGACCGGCAGCACCCACCAGTTACGGAAGCTATTTGAGTCTATAACAAGAGCTTAGGAGTCACCGATACCATGTGAAGAAAAGAGAAGGAAGAGAATTTGGGGAATGAATTGCTTGATTATTCCCTCAAGCATGTTGAAGTTCATACAGTGCTTACAAGTAATCTTAAAAGGAAAGAGAATTAAGTCCTAAGAATTCCTATTCCTATTTACAAAATTATAGGGATTCTAAACTTTTCCTATATACACAAGGAATGGATTCTCTCCATATTAATAATTTTCTAAAATCTTAAAATAGGTAACTATTAGACGAGCTGGTTGCCAAAGGAGGGTTGGATTGAACAAGAATATCTTCATTCCCTTCATATAGTTACCCTTTGTTACAAAATCTAAAATGAGCAGCTTGCAAACATGTTACAAAATCTAAAATGAGTAGCTTGCAAACAATAAGGCAGACATCACGAACCTTTAATGTCAAAAGAGCATCCAGCACCAAATCTGAATTTTCTCCTGCAGTTCCAAAAAGTCAAATAACATAAATACCCATAATTGTAAAATTGAAGTTTTAACTTGTACTTATAAAGACTTGGTAACTCAAATACCATTTTGCTCTATTGCTTTTGCAATAGAGTCTTCAGTAAATCCCATCACTATAAACTCTTGAATGAACTTGGACTGGGACGGTATTGATGATGAGCTTGCCTGCACGCAAGAGAAGACCATATAAGTTGAGATGCAATAATACAAACTATTTTCTAAATTCTTTCTTCTTCTTTTTTCTTTCAAAAAAGATGTCCTTGACCAGAAACAACAGTAGGGTATCAACAACAAGAACATACTCAGTAGTCCCACAAGTAGAGTTGGAGGAGGGTAGAGCTTAAGCATACCTTACCCCTACCTCATAGAGATAGAGAGTCCATTTCCAATAGACCCTCAGCTTAAATAAAGCATTTCAAAGTAATTTAAAAAGAAACTACAGGAACAAAGGCAGTAACAACAACAACGAAATACATCAAAATGGAGACCAATACACAACATACAGAAGAAAGAACAGTAATGACAACTCAACAATGCGATAACTGAAGCAGAAGAAACACAAATGCTAACCGAAATTGAAGAAGAAGAAACTACGAAAACAGTGCTAATACTACAAGTCAGAAGTAGGTATAAGTACGACCACCAAGTCTTTAGAAAAAAAGGGGGCAGCCCGGTACACTAAAGTTTCCGCTATGCGCGGGTTCGAGGAAGGGCCGGACCACAAGGGTCGATTGTACGCAGCCTTACACTGCATTTCTCCCGGAGGCTGTTTCCAAGGCTTGAACCCGTAACCTCCTAGTCACATAACAGCAACTTTACAAGTTACTCCAAGGCTCCCCTTCAATAATGAAAATCACTAGCAAGAGAACCCTTTAACTACGAAAATAGTGCTAATACTACTGGTAAAAAAGCACAAAAACACAAGTGCTAACCGAAATCGAAGAACATGAAACTACGAAAATAATGCTAGTACTACTAGTAACAAAGCAGGTATAAGTACAACCACCAAGCCTATCATGTAAGAAAGCAAGAGAATCCTTAACTAAGAAAATAGTTTTAATACTACTGGTAAGAAAAGCACAAAAACACAAGTGGTAACCGAAATCGAAGAACAAGAAACTACGAAAATAGTGCTAATACCGCTAGTAACAAAGTAGGTATGAGTACGACCACCGGGCATATCATGTAAGAAAGCAAGAGAACCCTCAACTACAAAAGAAGTACTAATACTACTGGTAAGAAAAGCACAAGTGCTAACCGAAATCGAAGAACAAGAAACTACGAAAATAGTGCTAATACTACTAGAAAGAAAGTAGGTATAAGTACAACCACCAAGCCTATCATGTAAGAAAGCAAGAGAACCCTTAACTACGAAAATAGTGTGAATGCTATTGGTAAGAAAAGCACAAAAACACAAGTGCTAACCAAAATCGAAGAACAAGAAACTATGAAAATAGCGCTAATACTACTAGTAAGAAAATAGGTATAAGTACGACCACCAAGACTATCTTCTAAGAAAACAAGAGAACCCTTAACTACGAAAATAGAACCAATACTACTGGTAAGAAAAGCACAAAAAAAACACAAGGGCTAACCAAAAACAAAGAACGCTCAACTACGAAAATATTGCCAGCACTATTGGCAAGAAAAGCACAACAACACAAGTGCCAACCGAAATCGAAGAACAAGAAACTACAAAAATAGTGCTAATACTACTAGTAAGAAAGTAGGTATAAGTACGACCACCAAACCTATCATGTAAGAAAGCAAGACAACCCTCACCTACGAAAATAGTGCTAATACTACTAGTAAAAGATTAGGTATAAGTACGACCACCAAACTTATCATGTAAGAAAGCGAGAGAACCCTCAACAACGAAAATGGTGCTAATACTGTAAAAGATTAGGTATAAGTACGACCGCCAAACTTATCATGTAAGAAAGCAAGGCAACCCTCACCTACGAAAATAGTGCTAATACTACTAGTAAAAGATTAGGTATAAGTACGACCACCAAACCTATCATGTAAGAAAGCAAGACAACCCTCAACTATGAAAATAGTGCTAATACTACCAGGTAACAAATTAGGTATAAGTACAACCACTGGGCATATCATGTAAGAAGACGAGAGAACTCTTAACTATGAAAATAGTATTAATACGAATGGTAAGAAAAGCACAAAAAACACAAGGTCTAACCAAAAACAAAGAACGCTCAACTACGAAAATAGTGTTAATACTACGGGTAAGAAAAGCACCAAAAATCACAGGTGCTAACTAAAAACGAAGAGCGCTCAACTTCGAAAAAAGTGCTAATACTACTGGAAAGAAAGTAGGCATAAGTACGACCACAAAGCACATCTGGTAAGAAAGCGAGAGAACCCTCACTATGAAAATATTGCTAATAAACAGGTGCTAACTAAAAACGAAGAACGCTCAACTTCGAAAATAGTGCTAATACTACTGGTAAGAAAGTAGGTATAAGTACGACCACCAAACCTATCATGTAACAAAAGTAAGAGAACCCTCAACTACGAAAATAGTGCTAATTAGGTACAAGTATGACCACCAGGCCTATCTCGTAAGAAAGTGAGACAACCCTTAACTACGAAAATAGTGCTAGTACTACTAGGTAACAAATTAGGTACGAGTACGACCACCAGGCCTATCCTATAAGAAAGCGAAACAACCCTTAACTACGAAAATAGTGCTAATACTACTAGATAACAAATTAGGTACAAGTACGACCACCAGCCCTATCATGTAAGAAAGCGGGCGAACCCTCAACTACGAAAATAGTGCGAATACTACTAGATAACAAATTAGGTACAAGTACAACCACAGGGCCAATCTTGTAAGAAAGCGAGAGAACCCTCAACTACGAAAATAGTGCTAATACTACTAGGTAATAGATTAGGTACAAGTACGACCACCAAACCTATCATGTAAGAAAGCAAGAGTACCCTCAACTACGAAAATAGTGCTAATACGACTAGGTAATAAATTAGGTAAAAGTACAACCACCAGGCCTATCCTGTAAGAAAGCGAGAGAACCCTTAACTACGAAAATAGTGCTAATACTACTAGGTAACAAATTAGGTACAAGTACAACAACCAAGCCTATCCTGTAAGAAAGCAAGACAACCCTTAACTACGAAAATAGTGCTAGTACTACTACGTAACAAGTTCGGTATAACTACGACCACCGGGCCTATCCTGTAAGAAAACGAGAGAACCCTTAACTATGAAAACAGTACTAATATTAATAGTAAGAAAAGCACAAAAAACACAAGGGCTAACCAAAAACAAAGAGCTCTCAACTACAAAAATAGTGCTAATACTACTGGTAAGAAAAGCACCAAAAAACACAGGTGCTAACTAAAAACGAAGAACGCTCAACTTCGATAATAGTGCTAATACTACTGGTAAGAAAGTAGGTATAAGTACGACCACCAATCACATCTTGTAATAAAGCGAGAGAACCCTCAACTATGAAAATATTGCTAATAAACAAGTAGTAACCAAAATCGAAGTACAAGAAACTACGAAAATAGTGCTAATATTACTAGAAAGAAAGTAGGTATAAGTACAACCACCATTAAGTTGCCAGTTTCAAAAAAAAATCACCAAGCCTATCCAGTAAGAAAGTGAGAGAACCCTCAACTACGACAATAGTGCTAATACTATTAGTAAGAAATTAGGCATAAGTACGGCCACCAAACCTATCATGTAAGAAAGCGAGACAGCCCTTAACTATGCCAATACTACTAGGTAACAAATTAGGTACAAGTACGACCACCAGGCCTATCTTGTAAGAAAGCAAGACAACCCTTAACTATGAAAATAGTGCTAGGACTACTAGGTAACAAATTTGGTATAAGAACGACCACCGGGCCTATCCTGCAAGAAAACGAGAGAGCCCTCAACTATGAAAATAGTACTAATACTAATGGTAAGAAAAGCACAAAAAACACAAGGGCTAACCAAAAACAAAGAATGTTCAACTACGAAAATAGTGCCAATACTACTGGTAAGAAAAGCACCAAAAAACACAGGTGCTAACTAAAAAGAAAGAACGCTCAACTTCGAAAATAGTGCTAATACTACTGGTAAGAAAGTAGGTATAAGTACGACCACCAAGCACATCTTGTAAGAAAGCGAGAGAACTTTCAACTATGAAAATATTGCTAATAAACAAGTGGTAACCAAAATCGAAGAACAAGAAATGACGAAAATATTGCTAATACTACTAGTAAGAAAGTAGGTATAAGTACAACCACCATTAAGTTGCCAATTTCAAAAAAAATCAAAAAAAAAAAAAACGGGCCTATACTGTAAGAAAGCGAGAGAACCCTCAACTACGAAAATAGTGCTAATACTACTAGGTAACAAATTAGGTACAAGTATGACCACCAAACCTATCATGTAAGAAAGCAACACAACCCTCAACTACGAAAATAGTGCTAATACTACTAGGTAGCAAATTAGGTATAAGTAAAACCACCAAGCCAATCATGCAAGAAAGCAAGAGCACTTAACTACGAAAATAGTGCTAATACTACTAGGTAACAAATTAGGTATAAGTAAAACCACCAAGCCAATCATGTAAAAAAGCAAGAGAACCCTTAACTACGAAAATAGTGGTAATACTGCTGGTAAGAAAAGCACAAAAAACACAAGTGGTAACCGAAATCGAAGAACAAGAAACTACAAAAATAGTGCTAATACTAATAGGTAACAAATTAGGTATAAGTACGACCACCGGGCCTATCCTATAAGAAAACAAGAGAACCCTCAACTACAAAAATAGTGCTAATACTAATAGGTAACAAATTAGGTATAAGTACGACCACCGGGCCTATCCTATAATAAAACAAGAGAACCCTCAACTACGAAAATAGTGCTAATACTACTTGGTAAAAAATTAGGTACAAGTACGACCACCGAGCCTATCCTGTAAGAAAGTAAGACAACCCTCAACTACGAAAACACTGCTAATACTACTAGGTAACAAATTAGGTATAAGTACGACCACCAAGCCTATCATGTAAGAAAGCAAGCCAACCCTTAACTACGAAAATAGTGTTAATACTACTAGTAAGAAATTAGGTACAAGTAAGACCGCCGGGCCTATCCTGTAAGAAAGCAAGAGAACCCTCAACTACGAAAATAATGCGAAAAAAAAAAACATTTATCTACCTCCCCGTGACCAGTAATAACAGCATGATGTCCAGTAGTAGTTGTTGTTGTTAAATCCCTAAATGTAGTATCCTCAATTTCCAACTCATCTTCAGTATCCCAGTCAATGTTGTCACTATCTTCTTCACAAAAATCCTTTTTTTCCTGCATTTATCAAAATTTCGATGAATAAAGAAGAATCATAAAGGAAGTCTGAAAAACTGCACAGAAATCGAGAAATGAGATGAATTATACTTACCATTTTTGACAAGGTAAGCTTGAATACAAATCCAAATTGTTCAGCAGGAAGAATAATTGAGCGCACTCCGTCGATATACACTCCGATTTAGTCAACGTGCGCGAAAGTCACCCCAAATACCACGGTTATCAGAAAAAATTGAGAACGCTAAACTTCAATGTAGCCAACAGTAAAAACCACCAAATTAGAATTTAGAAATTAAAAATTACTATAAGTAAAATCTAAAGAATTGAAAAATCATCAACATAGGAAGTGACGAAGGAGGTGATTGGTGAAGGAAGAGGGAGGAAAAAAAAACAAAAGAAAAGGGGAAAAAGGTACTGTGAAGTTGGGGAAATGGCAGATGGGTTCTCAGAAGAGTACTAGAGTTGTCAAAATCAGCCCATAAATTATGACTCGTCTAATTTATTTAGGTTTGGATGGGCAATTAACTTATTTATTTATATTTTAATATCTTTAAATTGTTTGATCTTAAATTTTCGTCTCCAAAATATTTAAGTTTAAATTTTTGTCTTCACTTAATAAAATTTTCAAAATATAACCTTAACTTAAGGAAAATTGCTGGAAAAAAATTTATGTTGTCCAATATCATACATAAATTCTGATGTACAAAGGGATCAGGACATGACAGGACCAGGGTTGGAGAATCGGGATGGGACGATCCAGAGGTTCCGTCCTGTCCCACTAATTAACAGGATAAACAAGACAGGATTAATTAATTTTTTTAAATCATTTAAAGATAGACTATTTAATTTTTAAAGTTTGAATAACTTATTAAAGTTTTTTAAAATTTAATCTTTTAGTTATGTTAGATTAAAAAAATTCAAATTTCAAAAGGTTAGACTAAAAATTTCAAATTCCAAAAAGTTAGATAATTTAAAGAGCAAACAACATAAATCTCGAAAGTTTGAAGCTTAGTTACAGAAAATTCTGACATTTTATATAATTACTGAAATCCTGATTTTTGGTCTGTCGAGATAGATAATTAGCTCCATATACAGCCAATGAAGATATATTTTTTCCTTTGTAAAGATACATAATTAGCTCTCGATACATTTTTTGCGATTTTGGGTTTGTCGAGATACATAATACATCCAACGAAGATATATTTTTTTCGATTTTGGATCTATCAAGATACATAATTAGCTCCCGATATATCCAACAAAGATACATAATTAGTTGAGATTTTTGTAATTACTTTGTAAGGGTGAGAATTTGTGTAAATATGGCTAGTTATGGTGTATGTTTATGTTATTTTTCCTAATTTGAATTTCAAATTCCAGCTTAAAATATGAAGTAAGTTATCTAAGTAAGAATTATTTATTAAAGTTGTGAAAATTAGAGGAGGCAAAATCAAACCTAATTCGCCCAACTCGACCCAACCCGTTCAAGTTTGGGTTGGTTATTGACTCGTCCATTTATTAGCTCAACCCATGTCAACACAACCCGTTTCAATCCGTTTAAAAGTGGGTTGCTATGTAACCCAAATTGATTTTTGAGAAATCATGTTAAAATATTTTTAAGAGATTTTTACTTGATATGTTATATATAGTCATAATAAAAAATAATAATTTTATTCGGTACTGAAAATTTATAAAAAAATAAATAAAGCAATTAAAACTTAATAAGAATTGAGTGGATTGGGTTATAACCTGGTACCTAACCTGTTTTGACCCAAATAAATTTGGGTTGGGTTGGGTCTTGACCCGTTTTGACCCAACCTACCCAATTGCCACCTCTAGTGAAAATTATAAGTTTGTTAAAGTCCTTTTAAATTAAATTTTAAAAGTAGTCAGAAAAAACTTGAAATATGTATATATAAAGACTTATATTAAATATAAGACAATAATTAATGAAAATAAAGTGAATATCCTTTAAACTTATTCAAATAAAATAAAACGGTAAAAAATTATATTACAAATATTAGAAGAGCAGTTAATCTACGCAGCCACCTTGTAGAAAGGGTTCTGTTTTATTAGAGATATATCTTGGAGGGCTTATAAATTATTTTCTTCCTTATTTACAAATTTAGTTTATCTATTTTAGCTTATTCATAATTGTAAAGATTCTTATTTATTTTGATTGAATTTATTGATTTCTTTCGTGATCTTATGGATCCATCCTCTTGTGTAAATACCCTATTCATTATTAATAAAATCATCAACTATCTTTTTTGTAAACTACGTTATGGTATCAGGGTTATTGTGCTTCACAGCCACAAAGTTTCTAGGTAGTAATATTTTTTTTAGCAGCCATGGCTCCCTCGAATAGCACATCTGATTCCTTCACAACCCCAACAAACCAAACGTCGATACCTGAAAACCAAACTACCCCATCAATTAACTATCATAATATTCCTTCTCTGCAAAATATCGTGACATCCTCTAACATCATCTTCTTGAACAACAATGAACAACTTATTTCCATCAATGTCGTCGCCCAAGCCCCATTGAAAGTCACCACAACCAACCACCAATCTTGGTAATATCAGTGGGAAATACTGCTTACTGTCTATGATTTTCTTCAGTTCATAAATGAACCACCATCTACCACAACTACCTCTACCTATAAACAACAAGATCATCTCATTAGAAATGTCATGGTTGTATCCCTTTCCCCAGAAATTATACCCTTTGTTAGTGATGATAAAACTTCTTATGCGCTTTGCAAAACCTTGCCACGACTTATGCCAAGTCGTCGCTTGCTCGTATAATGAGTCATCCTCTTGTATAAATACCCTATTCATTATTAATAAAATCATCAACTATCTTTTCTGTAAACTACTTTATGGTATCAAGGCTATTGTGCTTCACCGCCAAAAAGTTTCTGGGTAGTAATATTTTTTTTAGCAGCCATGGCTCCCTCGAATAGCACATCTGATTCCTTCGCAACCCCAACAAACCAAACGTTGATACCCGAAAACCAAACTACTCCATCGATTAACTATCATAATATTCCTTATCTGCAAAATATCGTGGCATCCTCTAACATCATCTTCTTGAACAACTTATTTCCATCAATCTTGTCGCCCAATCCCCATTGAAAGTCACCACCACTAACCACCAATCTTGGCAATATCAGTGGGAAATACTGTGTACTGTCTATGATTTTCTTCAGTTCATAAATGAACCACTATCTATCACAGCTACCTCTACCTATAAACAACAAGATCATCTCATTAAAAGTGACATGGTTGCATCCCTTTCCCCAGAAATTATACCTTTGTTACTGATGATAAAACTTCTTATGCGCTTTGTAAAACCTTGCCACTACTTATGCCAAGCCGTCGTATGCTCGTATAATGAGCCTGAGAGAAGACTTGAATACTATTCAAAAGGGAAATCTCTCCATCACTGTGTATTTGCAGAAAATCAAAGAGATTTGTACCAAGCTTGCTTCAGTTGGTGTTCATATATCCGCTGTTGAAGTTTTTCTTCATGTCGTACATGACCTTCCTTTCGAGTATGATAGCATTGCCTCTGCACTTCATGCTCGTGAAACAGTCATAACGTTTCAAGAGCTTCATGACAAGTTGACTGACTTTGAAGCTCATTTGAATCGTCGATCATCACAAACTGTGGAGCCAATCATGGTGAATGTTGCTGCTAAACCTCCTGCATCCACTAACCAAAATTTTAATAGAAATATCAATAACTCACATTCCAATCAAAGGAATTTCCCTCCTTCCAATCGGAATGTAAATGGCAGAAATCAAAGAGGCCATTCTGGTGGCCAAAACAATTGACCTAGGGCCACTTGTCAACTATGCGACAAACCTGACCATCATGTCAAGCAATGCAGGAAATTACTTTCCATTTTTCTGCCATCCCAGGTACCATATCTAGTGGATCTTCCAGCAACTTCAACCGATCTAACGATCAACACCCCAAAGCTAATTTTGTTTCACAGTCCACCAATACCGATCCAAATTTGTTTGTGAATTCTGGTGCCTCGCACCATGTTACACAAGACTTACAAAACCTTTCTCTTTACTCTGAATATAATGGTACTGAGGATGTCATGCTTGGTGATGGCAAATCTTATAAGATTACCCATACAGGATCTACTTTTCTACCCTCTTCCTCTACCCCTGTCAATTGAACTAATGTTTTATGTGTGCCTCATATGAAAAAGAATCTTGTCTCTATTTATAAATTATGTAATGATAATCATGTCACAGTTAACTTCTCACCTTACTCATTTGTTGTGAAGGATAATTGTACGGGGACACCACTGGCAGCATGGGAGCCTAAGGGCGGTGTATATCCATGGCCTTTCAAGTTTACTCTCCAAGCCATATCTAATGCTCAAGTCAACACCACTTCCATCACCAGTGCTCCCAATTGGCATCGACGTCTCGGGCATCCCTTCACTCCTACTCTTCTTCATATTTTTAAGCTTTTGAATATTTCTTCATCTTAGAGAAGAATATTTTTGCAATTCTTGTAAATGCAATAAAATTCATAAAACTCCCTTTATAAATCCTCGATATAGAGTTCTACTCCTTTAGAATATATCTATTCGGATGTTTGGGGTGTTGCACCAGAAGTTTCTATTGATGGTTTTCAATATTATTTAATATTTGTGGATCTTTATACGAAATATATCTGGCTATTTCCTCTAAAGAGAAAATATGATGTCTAAATTGTTTTTCCAAAATTCAAATGAACTGTTGAGAAATTATTTCAAAAGCCCATTATATGTTTTTACTCTGACAATGGCGGAGAATTTTTTCATCTCCGTTTATTCTTTGAAGAGAATGGGATATTCCATTTTTCACTCCCCCCTACACACCTGAACACAATGCCACTGTCGAGCATCGCCATAGACATGTTGTGGAGACAGGTATCACATTATTACACAATGCCAATCTTCCTCTAAAGTTCTGGTCTTATGCTTTCACTACTGCTGCCTACTTAATCAATAGGTTGCCCACCCGAACTTTAGATGGTGATTCACCTTATTTCAGGTTATATGGTACTCTAGCAAACTATAACCAACTCCGAGTCTTTGGTTGTATATGTTATCCATGTTTACATCCTTATGATCAGAATAAGTTATAGCCTCACTCTACTCCTTGTCTTTTCCTAGGCTATTCATAAAATCAGAGTGCTTATAAGTGTTATGATCTTGTAAAGTCGCGCCTTTATTTATCTCGTCATGTTAATTTTGTGGAACACTCTTTTCCTTATCTGTCTCTTGAATTAATAGAAAATAGGCCTCAAAATGACACTGATGACTCCTGGATTTCCAACCACTTTGTAATTCCTTTTACACGTGACCAACCTTTATCTATCACATTTAATACACCACTCTTTGGTTCCATATCTTCCAGTGGTGCACCTGGCAATGTTTCTTCATCAAATGAGACTGGGAATTCATCCAACCACCACTCAAGTATGTTTCTTTCTCCTTCGTCATCCTCTGCTAGTTCTACCTCTTTACCTTCTTCTGTACCCTCTTTACCTAATAACACCAATGTGTCAGATCAAAATTTGACCATTTAACCCTCTCATCCCATGACTACTCGGTCAAAGAATAACATTCATAAAACTATTCAAAAATTATGTCTAAGTGCTACTACTCATGATACTGCTAATTTCAATATATCTCAGGTCTCAACATTAACCAAACCATCTTCAGCAACCAAAACCTCCACCAAGCCAAAACAACCTTCATCCCTACCTAAGTCGATAGAACCTCATACTATTCGGCATGCCTTCAAAGATCCAAATTGTTATATTGTTATGAATGCAAAGATTTCAGCATTGCAAAGTCAAGGCATTTGGTCTTTTGTGTCATCTTTTCCTCATGCCGAACCAGTGGGTTACAAATGGGTATTTTGTGTTAAGTATATTAATGGATTATGTTACGTACATAAACGACAATTACCCTAATAATTAAAAGTCAACAGTGTTACCCTAGTTCTCACCACATAGAAGTCTCATACTTACAGTAGTCAATGAAATCGGGACTAAAACAAGTGCACTTTCTCTCTCAAAGAAGTTCAGACAATGCATGCACAATACCATAGGCATGCATTTATTTTCTATGCCTCGACTTTCAGATAGTAGGACTAGGATCACTATAGGACTTTACTCGGCTTGTAATGTAGGCTTGGAAACGGGTATGGTATATTTGGAAATAGTGACTAAACCCTTCTTGGCACTACACTAGCTTTTATTCCACTTTTGCCCTTTTCTTTTTTTCCATTTATTTCTTTTCAAATACGGGTGTGGTTTTCTTATTTTTCTGCTTAATTTTCTCTTTTTCATTGTTTTCTTTTTGCATCTTTCTTTTCCTCTTCTTCTCAGCATACTATACCCGTTTTCTTTTGAGGACTAATCTATTCTTTTCATACCCAACCTTTCTTCTCATTTCCCCTACAGCAGCCACTCTCAACTTACGCGATTTGCCTGAGTTGAGGTACACAGTATCCAGGGAGGGATCAGGGCAAACATAAAGGTTCAAAGAGAAATTAGGAAGGTGATTATGCTAATTAGTCTAAGTGGGCTGTAATAAAAAATTGCTTATGATCCTTTGCTAATAAACTATCCTACGACCTTAGCGAGACTAACTGGGAAAATTCTAGATTGCGCACACAAATTCAAAACTAAACTATTGCAGCTCACATACACATGGCACAGAGTTACACTATCAACCACTAACTATCGAATTTACGTCCTAGCTTAAGCAACGACTGCCACATCCATGTACGTAATATCATGCAAATAGCCACCCCGGTTGATATATCAAAGCAGATAAACCCATAACATAAAACTTTGGAGGGGTCTCTATTTTTCCTTTTTTTTAAAAAAATAACTATGTCATTTGTTGCTTATACCAGACTGTACTAAGTTTTCCTATTTTTCTTCTACTTAACACAGAACAAAACACAACAAACAAAATTTAAACAAATTAAAACATCTTAAACATGCTAGTTCTACTAGATAGAATACCGACAAAAAAAAAATGGCCACAAGAAACCCCAGGTTTAAAATAAAGACCCACAAGTATACCCCACCCCTACCAAGAAAACGTGAATTGTCCCCAATGCATCAGATAAAAAGTAAGAATTAGAGGTAGGAACATATCTATAGAATCCTAGGTGCGTGGATCTAGTGATTCGATGTGGGCTGTAGCTATAGCCTCAATGTCAGCAATAGTGGCATCGATGGTGGTCGACGCACTTAATGGGTTATCAGTCTCCATGTCGGTGACCAGCACACTCAAAGTAATTGACTCGCCCAAAGGGTCATCACTTCTACTATCGGTAGGGCATCCAAGTGCGGAACTACCTAATGCTCATTTCTCCCACTCTAGTATCTCTGTCAAATTTAACTTTATTGCATTTAAGGATGCTCGCTAGGCCTTTTGGGTATCTTTATTAAATTTCTTTTGCACTCTTTCGGGGTCATTAGCATCACTATCAATATCCTCTCTCTTTTTCTTTCCTTGGTCAGCTAAAGGTGGAATATGTATGAAGAGGTCAACCACCTCGAGGTCATCCTTCTGCTCCTCCTTGATGGTTTGCCTGGTCAATGGTGGTATCATAGGAGATTTTTGGGTAGACAACTCCTTAACCTCCGCTTAAAGCGACACCAACCCCTTAAATAACTTAGCCAACTCGGGAACCTGTAGAGCCGCTAGTCACTCATTTATCGCAGCTCTAATCCATCCAGACGACAGTGTAAGCCCATTATAGTCTCTGCAATCTCAGCCTGTACCCATGACTTTATTTGGTTCATTAGCACGACCATCTGTTTCTCAGTTCAACCTTGTCGTTTGGCTATATCTTATAGAAATTCCTAGGTAACAATGACTTGGCCGTGCCTATAGGCTAAGGCATGCAGGTGCTGGAGCAGTAGTCGGTATGTGGGCTGAGGTTAGTGGTGGTGGAGTAGGAGCTATGGTGGTTGTTGTGAGATGATCAACCTCAAAAGTCGTAGTCTTAACCGGCTTAGTGGCAACTGTATCAAGATCAATATGAGTCGGGGTATCAACCTGCTTACCTCACTCTAGCAATCCCTCAAAGAAGGTCGCACCCAAAGAATCGAAAGGTTGTGCTTTAGACTTGGCTACAGGATCTGTATCATCTCTAATCAAGCGAATATTTGTAGTCTGAGTCACCTCTATAATATGATCTACCATTCGATAAGTCGGTATGGTAGACTCTCTACATAGGCTGAATACTAGGTATGAAAAGGGTAAGTTCATATTATTATGTATAGCTCACTCTCGTATCTCCTCTGCAATATATCAAGGTATGTTAACACATACCCGATATGAGACTTGCTATAAGTGTTTCCCGATCAGGAGTCAGAGTATTGTCATTGCTGGTCGGTTCTAACCAATGTCACTTGTCGACCATTAGAACTTTACTATAAAAGTCAAGGTTGCCTTTTTAATCTGTGATTCATTTCCCGCGACCCATTCAACCTCAATTTTCTTATTGGCAATGACGTTATCCAACTAAGTATAATGCATTTTCTTATCTTTAACACTCAGCCTCTTCACTGCTTTCAATGCAATTACCCCATAATCATATACCATAGTTTGTTATGGAGCCTCAAAATCTAGGTCAAACAGAAAATGTGAGATAGTGCGCTCAGAGAGATCCACGGTTCAGCCCCTAACCTAAATAGAAGATAATACGGGTTGCTTCCTCCAGTTCTGCCCCTTTGGAGTGATTTTTCATCATGGATAATAAGCAACGTAGAACTCTTGCACTATTTCTAGGTTTTGTTTTGCATGGAGGAGCCCCCATCCAACTCAATTTGTACCTTTTGAACAATTCATGGATCTCTGACACATTATTTACCCAGTAGTCAACAACTGAGGCTCCTCATAGATGCTTCACTTTGGGTTTCCTTTCTCATTGAGAGCCTCATCTCTAACATATATACCCTACATTCTAGGGACTGTCCATCAATTTGTGCATTGCTCAATGTGTCTTTGTGTCTCTAAAATCATTTGTTGAGTCCCCATCTTTGGAATTGGTTTGACCATTACCTGATGACTCACCTCCCTCTTCAGACTGGGAATGGCTACCAGAGTTGGAGCGACAACTATAGCTTATTGTTTAGCCTGTTGTCTCATAGTGTAAGGCTCTAATTACTCTGCATCATTTTTCTAATACTCTCCTCCGAGCTACTATGCTCTTCGAAAATAGTTGATTGATCTCTCAATCTGTTTATCAAATTCTTTATTTGTTCTTTCCTATAGGGAGCAGTGTTCCTATCCTTTTTTGGTGTTGTCTTTGGAGGCATGGTACCTGTTGGTTAAGACATTAAACTTGTCACGCCCCGAAATCCAACGAGGCCTGATTGGCACCCGAAGCCGATATGGCCCGAGAGAACCAATCTTTGCTCATGAACCTTCATATGCATATCCTCGTATGAATATTGTTAAGCCTTATGCAACTATGCGTAAAACATGAACATGGAACATATGCTATATATATACATATGCTATATATATATATATTTATGAAACTTGGCCGTTGGGACCATCAAGTCAAACAGACCTTTATCTCGTACATTCATAACCCACACATGTCTACAAAAGCCTCTAACAGATGCATTTACAAGACCAACTTAAAGTCGGGATAAGTCCCCGCTTTATACAATATTTACAATGCCAAAACAAATATACAACTATGACCTAGAAAGCTCCGAACCAAGTGGAGCTCACCAAAACTCTGCCAATAATCCCTAGTCTACAGAGGAGGTCTACTAATGCCTGCACCTGCAACATGTAAGGTAAGTCCCCCGAGGGGGTCAGTACGAAGAATGTACTGAGTATGTAAGGCTCATAAGAAATAGCATCATACATGAGATTGTCAATAAAATAATTTATGAGAGAATAGGCAATGTGTATAAATCATCATTTTATATAATATCTTTTATAACTTCTCTCCTTCAAAGGAAAATACCTTCACTCAAGAAACTTGCCTCAAATAGATTCTACTATACCCAATAGGTTCTTTCTTGCCTCTATGTTCATGGCTACTAGTGTTCATCTACTTGGTTAGTCCACATACATCCACTCTATTGGTGGGGTAACAATATAACGTACATCCACTCTAGTAACGTACATCCGCTCTATTAACGTACATCCACTCTCTTGGTGGGGCAACATACATCCACTCTCATGGTGGGGCAACATACATCCACTCTCATGGTGGGGCAACATACATCCGATCTCATAGTGGGGCAACGTACATCCACTCTCATGGTGGGGCAACATACATCCACTCTAATGGTGGGAGAACATACATCCACTCTATGGTGGGAGAACATACATCCACTCTATGGTGGGAGTATGGAGGGAGAACATACATCCACTCTATGGTGGGAGAGATTGATATATCAACTTATGAGAGATTAATACATTAAGGATCATGGCACTAATTGAACACACAAATATGCTTTACCTTACTCTTATGCTTCATGAGATTAATACCTTAACTTATGAGGGATAGATATCTTAGCTCGCACTTTACCCCTTCACTACTCTTATGAGATCTTATATAAGTAAGCATATGATACCGGACCTCCACCTTTAGTGGACTATAATCAATAACATAGCATAATATTGGGATTATTCCATATTGAACTTATACCCTCTAGAATGGGATCTATACTCGATGACACATATAGAAACCATGCACATTACCTCTTTACCATCTTATACCCTCTACTTAGTTATGAGAGTGACACGTTAAAGATCATGGGATTAAAGCTCATACTTATATACACATCTCACTTCTCAACCTTACTTCATGAGATTGACAACTTCACTTATGAGGAATAATTATACTAACTTGCACATCACCTCTCTTATTACTCTTATGAGATTGGTACTCTTGCTTATGAACAATAGGCACAAGGATAATCATCATACTATAGGACTTTAGAACAAGACATAATCGGAATAATGCTATTCAAACTAAACAAGCTCTCTTTATCTCATTACTCTCGTTGAGATAGTTCTTTTAGAAAATTACAACGTCATGGCATCTTTGGAACTTCAATCAATGAATAAGAGATAAGTGAATCATAATTCATCTAAGAATAGGGCACATATGAATAACAATATACGTCACCCTGAATTGATATACTTCAAGCCTCTCGGAATTGAAACAAGCCCAATGTCAATGAGAACAATATCTTGTAGAAGGATACGGAAAGAGTAACCTTACATACCTTGTATTCTTAATACGAATACACAATCTTAGTCGCGTATACAATGTTCCCGCTCCTTCCTTATGTTTCACTCTACAACACAAGTACATAACGAGATTCACATTAACCATCAACTACTTGACAAATGTATAGAACATCAATGAGGTACATGTTTGCCTTTAAACATGCCATTTTCCCTTGACAAAACCATTGATGAAATTATTATTCCAAAAATCCCATAATATTCCCAACATTGACCAATACATGATAATCAATACATTTCACCACAACACTTCTCCTTTACACTTTCTTATCCATATTACATCACACATAATCCATCAAATCACCTCAATACACCTCATAGCACATATCGGC
Organism: Capsicum rhomboideum; assembly: GCA_031232105.1. Lineage (NCBI taxonomy): Eukaryota > Viridiplantae > Streptophyta > Magnoliopsida > Solanales > Solanaceae > Capsicum > Capsicum rhomboideum. Next base: position 17,029,661 of record CP124712.1, read on the forward strand.
TAAAATCCCACAATTTACACTTTTAGAAAAATAACAAGTGTAATAACAAAATTACACCATACATGTTCATATTTTATCCATACCATGCTCTTTCATCAAAGGCACAAGTCATAATTCAAGCTTGAATCTCATGGATCACAAATCTTATATAAAAACACCAAGTACCATGTCCACCATTTCCAAGCATAACCAACATGATATACATAATCTCCCATGCATATAATATGTTAAACTATAATAATAATCACTTACCCAAGCTTGGAAGATGATGATCTTGCTCCAAGAAGTGCCATAGGGTTTTGAGAGCAAAAGAGGTTTTCTTGGAAATGTCTAGAAAAAAGATAGAAAAGCATGTGTGTTTGTAATGAATAACAAATCAGATTTTTGACCCTTTATATAAGCCCCCAATTCCATCCTTAGCCACTCCTTTGCATTTAATACAATGTTTACTTGGTCAACATTGGAAGAATGGGTCATTTCCTCTTTGGGCCCATGTATTTTGGTTCATTTTTGGGCCTCAAATTGGCCCATTAACACAACTTAACTTAGCCCACCAATTTTCATGTATGACCCATCATATATCTCATGCTTAATTAATTCCATAATGTCACGATAATATTCTCTTACGAGATTCTCATTCATCGTCTCAATCGCAAAAATAGAAATTCTAGTCGTCCATGGCTTCCTTGAACATTTTTGATAATTACTTGTGTTTCATGGTTTGATCATGTAGAAGTATGTAGGAGTGTATTGAAGTGTTTGAAGCTTTAACAATGTTCAAGGAACTCCAAAGAACCAAAAGAAACCATCCAAGAATCGTCGTAGAGTTGCGTTTCAAAACGAGTCTGGAAGGGCACATTTTTTGTGCCTTGCGCCACTGCTGAAAAGCAAGGCAGTGGCGCAAGAAATCGCTGCCCTCTGAATCAGTGGCTTGTGCCAAACCCCCTGAAACAGGGTAGTGGCGCAAGTTTTCATGCTTTGCTGAATTTTTTGGCCATTTTTCCAACACTTGCGTATCGTCCAATACCTTATCAAAACACTACAAAATACTTACTTAGTGATCTTAATCATCAAGTAAACATGACTCCAAGTCACCAAATGAGGTTAGAATGTGTACGGGGTATTACATAAATGCTCCACGAACTCACAAAACCCTTCCTATGAAAGTCTAGTTATATGTACATGGCCAAATTTTAAATTTTTTTTCTCGTCGTTAGCATTACCAAATACATACTTATATCTCTCGACACCTAAGCAACCATTATTCAACATCATCAAGTAGGGTTGGGAAGGTATGGGGTGTTACATTCTCCCCCCTCCCCCCCTAGAAACATTCGTCCTCGAATGTAAACGATGTCGCTTAAATTACATCACCTGCATCCCTATGTTAACATACGCACACATAAACACTTAAGGCTCATGGATACTTTCTTAGTATTGGTCCACTTCCCCATTTCGAACCTTTTCCTCCATTTGAAACAAATATGGGTACGTCGATTTCATCGACTTGTTGATTTCTCCAAAGAACTCTTACAAAAAGTACATCCTTACTTATTAAACTTTTTCACTTGTCAGTCTAGAATAAAAATAAGTATCTTTTCCTAGTGAAATCCTCTGACTTTTGTATATTTCCAATGGGAGCAATATGACACGAAATTCTTATACACTTTCAACAATTTCACATGGCACGTTGTATAGGACCAATTCCCCTTCCTTTCCAAATCCCATTACCTCTTTCATTAGTGACACTTTTAAGAGTACTTAATCCGCTATACTCACAAACATCTACTATACCATTTGATATGTGTCTATAACTCTAAAATATTTACCAACAGGTGGAGATTGTTCAATCGACTTAATTAATGACCCCGGTGTCTCATAATCAATGAAGTGATATATGATAGGGTATATGTATCAATTGCAAATATGGATAATATACCTGTATCTTCATCAGGAGATGCCTCCACATCCGGACGGTCCACTAAAGCATAGGTACGATTCTGAGTTCCACTGGAACTGGCTGCTGCTCTGGCACCTCTACCGCGACCAGCAGACTGTACACCAGCTGCCGACGCCACATTGGCTGATCCGACAGGCCGTGTCATACTATCCGTGGGCCTCTGTGGGCATTCTCTCATCATGTGTCCTAGCCTACCACATACAAAGCAAACATTCGTATCAAACCGGCATTCGCCTGCATGAAATCTCCCACAGCGCGGGCACAACTGACGAGAAGATCTTGTTGCCTGTGATCCATGAATCCCACTACTCTATTCAGATCGACCACCTCTAGACCCTCGAAATTGAGAATGAGCACCTGCTGTGGAATAAGAGGATGAGGGTCTAGGCAGTAACATTCGAGATCCAGTTTCTCCTGGGGATAACATAGATTGCTCCATAGGTCTCGCCCTTTTTGATGGCCCTTCCTCAGCTTTCTGTGTACTCTTTCTTTTGCATTTGATCCTCCATTTTCTGCGTAAAGGCCTGTATTCTAGCTATGTCCATATCTTGATTTAAGGCAGCAATAGTACAATCTCGTACCAAATAAGGTTCCAATCTGTCCACATAGCGATGGACTCTATCTTCCATGGTGGCTACTACGTTTGGAGCATATCTAGCCAAGCAATTAAACTGCAAACTGTATTCTCTGACACTCATATTTTCTTGACGTAGATTTAAAAACTGATCCGCGCGAGCCTCACGGATCTCACAGGGAAGATAGTGATCAAAGAATGCTGCCTTAAATTCTCCCCAATTTGGTGGCATTGCACCAATACCACGAGACTTCTTCCAATCTTCATACCACAATATCGCCTCCCCTTTCAATCTATAGGCTGCCAACTCAACCGTTTCTACACCTGTTACGTGCATCACCTTTAGTGCTCTTTGAACTTGGTCCACGAAATCCTGTGGATCTCCTTTCGGATCAGACCTTGTGAATATGGGAGGGTCTAATTTTAGAAAGTCATGTGTACGCAGACTAGCTGCTCTAGCCGCGTCATTTTCATTTACCATTGGACCAGTTCGTCTCTGTGTTTGTGCAGCCACTAACTGAGTCAACATATGTACTGCATTTCTTAGGTCCAGATCTGTGGCATTCATTGGCGGTTCTACGGGTACTTCTCTACCAATTGGCTCTTCCGGAGCTGGAAAAGTAGACGAGGACCGCGATGAAATTTCAGCATTTGCTCCACCTTGACTAGCTTGGTCAGGTGGTAGCCTACTCATTCCTTCTTCAGCAGGGACATCTACCTGCTTTCCTTTACCTTTACCTCTCCTCGTGATTGGCATTTTGACTATACCAAAGAAAAACAATCACTATGGTCAGATATAATTTACTTTACAACACTGGCTCTATTGCACGATCTAGAATGAAGAAAAGAAACAACATCCTAAATGTCCCCTAGCCTCCTACTTATCAATGTGGTGCACAACACATCGATAAGTAAGCCTCTACTCAGACACGGCTTTGTAGACACCCTTAGAACGACCTGCTCTGATACCACTTTTGAAACGCCCCGAAATCCAACGAGGCGTGATTGGCACCCGAAGCCGACATGACCCGAGAGAACCAATCTTTGCTCATGAACCTTCATGTGCATATCCTCGTATGAATATTGTTAAGCCTTATGCAACTATGCGTAAAACATGAACATGGAACATATGCTATATATATACATATGCTATATATATATATATTTATGAAACTTGGCCGTTGGGGCCATCAAGTCAAACGGACCTTTATCTCGTACATTCATAACCCACACATGTCTACAAAAGCCTCTAACAGATGCATTTACAAGACCAACTTAAAGTCGGGATAAGTCCCCGCTTTATACAATATTTACAATGCCAAAACAAATATACAACTATGACCTAGAAAGCTCCGAACCAAGTGGAGCTCACCAAAACTCTGCCAATAATCCCAGTCTACAGAGGAGGTCTACTAATGCCTGCACCTGGAACATGTAAGGTAAGTCCCCCGAGGGGGTCAGTACGAAGAATGTACTGAGTATGTAAGGCTCATAAGAAATAGCATCATACATGAGAATGTCAATAAAATAATTTATGAGAGAATAGGCAATGTGTATAAATCATCATTTTATATAATATCTTTTATAACTACTCTCCTTCAAGGGAAAATACCTTCACTCAAGAGACTTGCCTCAAATAGATTCTACTATACCCAATAGGTTCTTTCTTGCCTCTATGTTCATGGCTACTAGTGTTCATCTACTTGGTTAGTCCACATACATCAACTCTATTGGTGGGGTAACAATATAACGTACATCCACTCTAGTAACGTACATCCGCTCTATTAACGTACATCCACTCTCTTGGTGGGGCAACATACATCCACTCCCATGGTGGGGCAACATACATCCACTCTCATGGTGAGGCAACATACATCCACTCTATGGTGGGAGAACATACATCCACTCTATGGTGGGAGTATGGTAGGAGAACATACATCCACTCTATGGTGGGAGAGATTGATATATCAACTTATGAGAGATTAATACATTAAGGATCATGGCACTAATTGAACACACAAATATGCTTTACCTTACTCTTATGCTTCATGAGATTAATACCTTAACTTATGAGGGATAGATATCTTAGCTCGCACTTTACCCCTTCACTACTCTTATGAGATCTTATATAAGTAAGCATATGATACCGGACCTCCACCTTTAGTGGGCTATAATCAATAACATAGCATAATATTGGGATTATTCCATATTGAACTTATACCCGCTAGAATGGGATCTATACTCGATGACACATATAGAAACCATGCACATTACCTCTTTACCATCTTATACCCTCTACTTAGTTATGAGAGTGACACGTTAAAGATCATGGCATTAAAGCTCATACTTATATACACATCTCACTTCTCAACCTTACTTCATGAGATTGACAACTTCACTTATGAGGAATAATTATACTAACTTGCACATCACCTCTCTTATTACTCTTATGAGATTGGTACTCTTGCTTATGAACAATAGGCACAAGGATAATCATCATACTATAGGACTTTAGAACAAGACATAATCGGAATAATGCTATTCAAACTAAACAAGCTCTTTTTATCTCATTACTCTCGTTGAGATAGTTCTTTTAGAAAATTACAACGTCATGGCATCTTTGGAACTTCAATCAATGAATAAGAGATAAGTGAATCATAATTCATCTAAGAATAGGGCACATATGAATAACAATATACGTCACCCTGAATTGATATACTTCAAGCCTCTCGGAATTGAAACAAGCCCAATGTCAATGAGAACAATATCTTGTAGAAGGATACGGAAAGAGTAACCGTACATACCTTGTATTCTTAATACGAATACACAATCTTAGTCGCGTATACAATGTTCCCGCTCCTTCCTTATGTTTCACTCTACAACACAAGTACATAACGAGATTCACATTAACTATCAACTACTTGACAAATGCATAAAACATCAATGAGGTACACGTTTGCCTTTAAACATGCCATTTTCCCTTGACAAAACCATTGATAAAATTATTATTCCAAAAATCCCACAATATTCCCAACATTGACCAATACATGATAATCAATACATTTCACCACAACACTTCTCCTTTACACTTTCTTATCCATATTACATCACACGTAATCCATCAAATCACCTCAATACACCTCATAGCACATATCGGCTAAAATCCCACAATTTACACTTTTAGAAAAATAACAAGTGTAATAACAAAATTACACCATACATGTTCATATTTTATCCATACCATGCTCTTTCATCAAAGGCACAAGTCATAATTCAAGCTTGAATCTCATGGATCACAAATCTTATATAAAAACACCAAGTACCATGTCCACCATTTCCAAGCATAACCAACATGATATACATAATCTCCCATGCATATAATATGTTAAACTATAATAATAATCACTTACCCAAGCTTGGAAGATGATGATCTTGCTCCAAGAAGTGCCTTAGGGTTTCTAGAGCAAAAGAGGTTTTCTTGGAAATGTCTAGAAAAAAGATAGAAAAGCATGTGTGTTTGTAATGAATAACAAATCAGATTTTTGACCCTTTATATAAGCCCCCAATTCCATCCTTAGCCACTCCTTTGCATTTAATACAATGTTTACTTGGTCAACATTGGAAGAATGGGTCATTTCCTCTTTGGGCCCATGTATTTTGGTTCATTTTTGGGCCTCAAATTGGCCCATTAACACAACTTAACTTAGCCCACCAATTTTCATGTATGACCCATCATATATCTCATGCTTAATTAATTCCATAATGTCACGACAATATTCTTTTACGAGATTCTCATTCGTCGTCTCAATCGCAAAAATAGAAATTCTAGTCGTCCATGGCTTCCTTGAACATTTTTGATAATTACTTGTGTTTCATGGTTTGATCATGTAGAAGTATGTAGGAGTGTATTGAAGTGTTTGAAGCTTTAACAATGTTCAAGGAACTCCAAAGAACCAAAAGAAACCATCCAAGAATCGTCGTAGAGTTGCGTTTCAAAACGAGTCCGGAAGGGCACATTTTTTGTGCCTTGCGCCACTGCTGAAAAGCAAGGCAGTGGCGCAAGAAATCGCTGCCCTCTGAATCAGTGGCTTGCGCCACACCCCCTGAAACAGGGTAGTGGCGCAAGTTTTCATGCTATGCTGAATTTTTCGGCCATTTTTCCAACACTTGCGTATCGTCCAATACCTTATCAAAACACTACAAAATACTTACTTAGTGATCTTAATCATCAAGTAAACATGACTCCAAGTCACCAAATGAGGTTAGAATGTGTACGGGGTATTACACAAATGTTCCACGAACTCACAAAACCCTTCCTATGAAAGTCTAGTTGTATGTACATGGCCAAATTTCAAATTTTTTTTTCTCGTCGTTAGCATTACCAAATACATACTTATATCTCTCGACACCTAAGCAACCATTATTCAACATCATCAAGTAGGGTTGGGAAGGTACGGGGTGTTACAAAAGTTTAGAGATCAAAGAATGAAAAAGAGGAAATCTGTTACTAATCTACAGTATGGGTCAGGGCACAAATCGTTCCTTCGAGGTACGACTTGTATCTTGATTCGTGAGTCAAAACTTCAAAAAACTATCAACTAACCTCACTCAGTATGAATCAACCTACGGGTCGTAAAGTAAACCTACGACACGTAGAGTGACTCGTACATAAGAGTTCCAGAACCACTTCAATTTACATTCATCAGTACAAGTCACCCTATGAAGGATGACTCGTGGTGTGAAGCTACGATTCACACGATGATTCGTACATACAGGATAACACGAGTCTGAGTATGACTCGTGACTTGAAGGTACGAATCATACTGAGTGTCATGGTCCCTGATCTAACACTCAATACTTTGGAACAAGGGACATGACTGATACCACGACTCACACATAGTAACCATGAGTCATAAGTTCAGTCGTAGGCCATGTTCCTTGCCCTTTTTTTCATTTTTTTATAGATTTGAAACCTTATATTTTCATTCCACGTTAACATTACGACTGATGAAATTGATTTCATAAGGTGTAAGTCTCCACGTGGAGTGAAATTATCAAGTTCCCAATATGTGAAACATGTCATCAATAGATTACGATCATCGAAATTGTGAATTTCACAAATTCCTGTCATTATTATATCAAAGCATGTTGGGTTACTCTGTCATACCCAGAAATCGAGGTCATGATGGTACCTACCCTGACACAACCCTGGTAGGTAAGCCTAACTCCACAAGAAAAATAAAAGATGAAAGATGATAAATAATAATAATAATCAATATGAGACTAGGATAAAGTCATGCCAATATGATAAAACAACTCAATAATTGAAATAAATATAACTCCAATCCCAAAGATCCAGTATCATGAGTAAAAAGCACTCTAAATCTGACATAGAATAAGAATACATGATATCTGTCTCTGAAAATAAAATAAAGACATCAGAAACTAGATGAAGCCTGGCACGGCTTCGAAGGGGGAGCTCACCTTGACTTCGAAGATCCCGAGGCTGCAAGACAATCACTATCCGCGGATCACACTTGAACTAGAATTTGCACCAAAAGGGTACAGAAGTAGGAGTGAATACGGTCCACTTGTACTTAGTAGGCATCATAGGCTGACCAAGCTAAGTAGACAACTAAATATATCAAAGAAACTATGAGAAATGCTTCCACCTGCATACAGAAAAGTTCCCAACGGCGGCTTAAATCGTATAACTTAGGGGTGGGCGTTCGGTTCTTCGGTTCAGTTTTATCAAATTTTGGTTCGGTTCTTCTTTGATTTTGGAAAAGTGTGCTCCAAATACTGAATCAAACTAATTTGTTTCGGTTCGGTTTTTTCAACTTTGGTTCGGTTTAGTTCGGTATTTTTAAATCGGTTTTTCGGTGTAAAAATAAAATAAAATGAGAACCGAATCAAAATATAAGACACTAAAAAATCTAAACTATTATAAATAAACTATCAAGTGAGGACAACTTCAAATACATATCATTGTAGTGCTCCATTTTTCATATCATAATACGGTGGTAGTATTTGTGTGAAAATTTTATAGTAATTACAGTTAGAAATTAGGAGTATTTGTGTGAAAATTTTTAGGAATTAGAATTAGAAATATAAGTATATTAGGAATTAAAATTAAAAGTTAGGAAAATGTAAAAGTAATAAGGGTGGAAGGTAAATGTTGATGAGTAATTAAGTATGGACTTTGAGGCTTGATCTTGAAAAGTTTTGGGTCAAACATGAGCTAAATGAAAATTAGAAAAAAAACTTTTAATAAAAGTTTAGTTCTTTGGTTCACCGAAGAACCGTTATCCCTAAATCAAACACCGAACCGAAGAACCTAAAAAAAAAAAAATAGCCGAATCGAAGAACCGAACTAATTCGATTCGGTACAGTTTTTTGGCTCTCCAGTTTTTATGCTTACCCCTAGTATAATCCTAAAATTATAGATAATACAATCCCAATTAGGGGTGCGCATGGTATGATACATATTGAATTACCATACTGAACCAAAAAAATTTATACCATGGTTTTGGTATTATGGTATATGGTATATATTTTAAGTTTTTTTTGGTATTTGGTACGGTACTCGGTATTTATAAATACCATACCGAAATACCGAATACCATACCACAGTATATAGTTACATAAATAATTTATATATATTATTATAGTACTAACAAATCTACAATCTAGTATTAGTATATAACTAAATGTTTAGATGTTGAAACTTTGACTACTCTAACTTGATTGAAATGTCTTTTTTATGTAATTGATTAACAAGAGGAGTTTATACTTTCTTTTTAATATATTTTTATATTTGTAATGTGTTATTATGGTACAATTGAGACGTTTTTTCAAAAGCTCAAAGTCATGATGCTCTATTATAAGTTGAAAAAACTATGGTTACCGATTTACCATACCGCAAAATACCGAAATCAAACTTCAAAATATCGAACCATACCGAATTAATTTGGTATGATAATGGTACTGTATTTTTAAAAACCGAATACCAAAATTACCGTACCAAAGTTTTAAATGTCGTAGCATACCATACCATGCTCACCCATAATCCTAATAACATTATAAGAACTAACAGCAATACAAATACATAAGGAAGTCAAAAATACAAGATAACAAACATGTAAAATTGATGAAAGGTAATATATAACAATGAAATGGTATGTATTTAATGCTCAAATATTTTTATCATATATAGCTTCCGAGCCTAAGCTTCCAGGAGAGGACCCATGGGGGTTCATAACCCATATACTGTCACACTCTCATTAATCAACCTTACTGGCACATCCCTCGGGTAAGACTTTTTATAAAGTAGCTCATTTTTCTTTCAAATCAGTATTTTTCAGTGGTACCAGTTTCATGAATATGGATGAAATGAATAAGTATGCATGCTCATAACCAGCTCAACAACACACAATAAATCAACTCGATAATGGTATAAATGAGCTCATGTTACCTCAAATCTCGATAGATCATGATGCAAGCCCTCTCATTGCAATAAAGTAGTAAAGGATCATGTAAGACATTAATAATATCAATCCAAGCCCTCTCATGGGCATCAAAATAATGATAAAGAACAATTAATGCTCAAACAAGACCAATACCAGCCTCTGTATGAGTATCATAATGATAATAATCTCTCAAGTCAATAATAAGGTTCAAACAAGCCCACACACGAGCAACACAATAATAATAATGATATCAAAAATTGGATACAACATTAAAATCCTAACTATAATATACTTTACATGAATGGTTATCTACGCATTCCAGTCTAAAGAAAGTTAAGTCATAACCTACCTCAAAATCCGAAATACGAGCCTAAAGCCCTCAATAAGAAGCCTTCCCCTTCCAAGTGGCTTTATAACGTTGCCAAAACCCATACTTTAAAGGTTCTAAATATGAAAACCCATAAAAAATCGAGTTGAGATTGAGCTTAAAATCCTTGAAAACCCAATTTATCACTTTATAGGATAAAACCCAAAATTTCAAATTTAAAATCCAAGTTTTGAAGATATTTTTGCAAGATAATTCATAGGCAATGATAAAAAATAGGTTTAGAATATTACCCAAATCAAAATTGAAGAAAAACCCTCTTGAAATCGCCCAAAATCGTGTTCCCCAAGCTCAAAAATAGTGAAAATAAAGTAAAATCACAAAATTGGAGTATTTATACTGTTCTGTGACAGTACCTTGCGATCGCAGCACCCTTCACGCAATTGCGAGGGTCAAAGTTTGACTATCCAAGAGATTGATCTTTGCTATCACGGGAGATAGCCATGCGATCACGATAAAGATCCGACCTGAACCCGCTGACTCCTGGTCAAACATTATTATTGCAACACCAGGCCACGCGATCATGATGAAAGACTAGGTGTTGCTCCGACAGATGCACCATCAAATTTTCTAAGTCCAAAATTGTTCCAAATGGACCCTCAGAATTCATTTGGGACCCCACAGAAATAAACTAATAATACTACTAGGCTAATTTCGACGTTTTGGACTCAATAGAAGCATCGAATTTATTAAAAGAGGTTGTTATCAACAAGTTGTACCCCAGGAACCCATTTAGGCTAAAATATCTAATTTCTTGTCTAAATGCTCAAAACTCAAACTATAGCCTTGAAACCTGCACCAACCATGCTACCAATTCAGAATTGACATTCCAAATCTAATGGAATAGACAGAATCACTATCCGATACTTGAATCACAAAATATTGATCGAAGTCAAATATATCACTTAAAAGGTTACTCAAAACCTCAAACTCATATAAATCAGTCCCGAATGCTTCGGAGATCGTGCCAACCATTCCCACAACTCTTAAATAATGTAAAACAACTATAGGGAAAGGAAAAATGATCACAACACAGAAAAAGCTAAAAATCAGCACGATGGTTGTTACATACTCAGACTTCACCCAAATTTTAAAAAAAATATTATTGGGCGGGCATATTAATCCTTGCTTTGTTTACGAGGCATTTATGGATCGTTATGCCTGTTGACTCAATGAGTATGAATACCCACACCACAATCAACAAATTAAGCACTTAATAAATCAAGTTTTCAACATTCAGGCTATGTATTCCACTCCCATTTGCACAACAGATTCGTCATTCACTATTTTAAGCATATGCTTTCCAAACTCAATTTAAACTAGTCCAACTACAAGTATAGCATGTTGTACACAGGTCAAACAAGCATGAAGGGTTTGGCATAACTTTCACAAACATACACTTGTCTCAAAGTAGCCCTAGGATTCCTAAAACATCAATTTCAAATGTGTAACCCTTTTGGTATCGATCAAAGTCCATACCTAAGTAAAAAATGAGTGCTTTACTTACTTTAGTATGAGATTTGATGCTTGAGAGACGGTAAACAAAGTGCACAGTGTATCCGCCTAAAGTGTGACCAAATTGAAGAAATGAACAACTTTTACGAATGATTTCGGGATGGAGGAGTGATTATGCGAAAATTAAGCAAAGATAGAGAAAGTGTTGAGCCATCTATTTTGGAGCAAAAATAGGTATCTGGTTTATAGTATTAGGGTATATTAGGCAAAAAAGAAAGAAAGTAGATTGGGTCGGGTCAGATTTATTTTAAATTTGTTGACTACTGGACCACAATCCTTCCTACTAGTCGTAATTAGAAGCCACGACTCGTGTGTACATATTACGAGTCATAGAGAATAGCTACTTAGCTGGAACCTACGAGTTCAAGGTATGATTGATGGAGTGAACCCACGACTAGTACGTTGACTCGTAGATCAGTGCAAATTTCTTCACTTGGTCCCAAGTTCATAGGTAATGGTATGACTAGTTGTGTAAACGTACGAGTCGTACTGAGTCCTGTGAGATCAGGTTCTTGAAGGATGTCAATTTGAGTCAGTCGATATGGTTAGCTTCATGACTCATACTTTGAGGGTATGGTTCGTAAAGACCAACCATAGGTTGACTCTACCTTAAGGTCTTTAAGTATCAGTGGGTGCAATAGAGTTCCACTAGTCATGCAACTATTATACGATCCATACAATAACTCGTGGACCTCTATTTTGTCCAGTTTACCCTTACTTTATTTTCCTTGTTCACGTTATACCTGCACATTTAAGCATACATTAACCTATACTACAAATAAAAGCAAAACTAAGAGAAAAATAATCTTTGGGTTGCCTCCCAAGAAGCGCTTGATTTAACATCATGGCATGACTTGATCCCTTGATTACTTAGACTTCATCAAGGGCTCAAACATCAACTATCTTTACCTCATCAGTTGTCCACAAGTATGACTTCACACACTGACCATTTACCTTCATGATTTGTTCAATGGCACCATATGGGAACACACATACCACTCAAAACGGTCCCACCACTTAGACTTCAACTTGCCAGGAAACAAGTGAAGTCTTGAGTTGAACAACAAGACCAAATCACTCAAATTAAACTCTCACTTCTCAATTTTATAATCATTATACATCTTCATTTTTTCTTTGTAAAGTACTGTACTTTCATAAGTTCCATGTTGAAGCTTATCAAACTCATTCAATTGATCAAGGCTCAAGTTAGAGGCATCACTCCAGTTCAGATTCAACTTCTTGAGCCCCCACATGGCTTTATGCTCAAGCTCAATCGGTAAATGACATATTTTTCCAAATACGATCGGATTAGGATACATACCTATAGGGGTGTTAAAGGCAGTCCAGTATGCTCATAGAATGTCATCTAACTTTCAAGACTAATCCATTCTATTTGCATTCATTGTTTTCACAAGGATTGTATTTATCTCGTGGTTGGAGACCTCAACCTGACCACTAGATTGTGGATGATAAAGTGTTGTCATCCTATGTTTTACACCATACTTCTCAAAGTAGAGCTGGAAACAATCGATTGCAAAAATAAGAGCCTGCATTACTAATGATTGCCCTTGACGTACCAAACCTAGAAAATATATTGCGCTTCAAGAAGACACTCTTGCCTTCATTGTTGAGAAGCGCAACCGCCTTCACCCTCTTGGACACATAGTCAACAACTACAAGTATGTACTTCATTTCATTGGAGATCATGAACGGACCTATAAAGTCGATACCCCAAATATCAAAAAGCTCAATCACAAGAATTAAGGTGAGAGGTAACTTATGTTTTCGTGATATTTCCCCTTGCCTTTGGAATTGATCACATGCCTTTCATAATCATAAGCATCTTGATGAATGGTGGGCCAATATTACGCATATTTCAACATCATATGGGTTGTGTAGATACCACTATGATGACCCCAGCTGGGGATGAGTGACAAGCCTTCAAAATACTCATGATCTCTGTTTTAGGGATACACCTTCAAATTATATTATCAGTATAAATGTGAAACAAATATGGCTCATCCCCAAAGAATTTCCCCATATTAGAAAGAGACTTCCTTCGCTGATGGAAGGATAAGTCCGTAGGTATCACATCACTCACAAAGTAGTTAGCATAATCCGTGAACCATGGGGTCAAATCTTGAGATGCAACCAATACTTGCTCATCCAAAAAAGTATCATCAATGTCAAGTTCATCTTTTAGTTTCAGCATAACTTTTTCCTCAAGTCTAGAAAAGTGGTCTGCCACTTGATTCTTGGTGCCTTTACGGTCCTTGAACTCAAAAATAAATTTCTGCAACAGAAGTACCCATCAAATCAATCTTGGCTTTGCATCCTTTTTCTCCATAAGGTACCTAAGATCTACATGGTTAGTACACATAATAACTTTCGTACCAAGCAAATATGATCTAAACTTCTTAAAAGCAAAAGTCATAGTAAGCAACTCTTGTTCCGTAGCAATATAAATTTTTTGAGCCGCATTAAGTGCTTTGCTAGCATAATAAATGGGATGAAGAACATTTTTATGCCTTTAGCCTAGGACTGCTTCTAGTGTCATGCCACCTGAATCACACATAGCCTCAAACAACATGGACCAATCTAGAACAATAATGACAGGGGCCGAGATCAACTTCTCCTTAAGGCACTCAAATTCCTTTAGACATGCAGCATCAAACATGAACTTCACATCGTTCTCCAATAGCTTGAACAAAGGATGTGTAATTTTAGAGAAATCTTTGATAAACCTATGATAAAATCTAGCATGCCCCAAAAAGCTTCGAAAGGTATCCGTTTTAATGCAAACATCCTATGTGGATAAGTGAAAGTGATATTCTCTTGGTCTTCAGGAGCAATCGAAATTTGATTGTATCCCGAATAACAATTAAGAAAACAATACCATCCTCTACCAATAAGATAGTTTAACATCTGATCCATAAAAGGCATCAGAAAGTGGTCTTTTTGGGTCCACTCATTCAACTTTCTATAGTTCATGCACACTCTCCATCTTATGACTGGCCTCATCAGAATAAGCTCATTCTTGGTATTAGAAACCACAATGATTCCACTATCCTTTGGCATACATTGGACTTGGCTTACCTATTTACTATCAAAGATGGGGTAAACCACACCTGCATCCAGCCACTTAATGATTTCCTTCTTTACTACCTCTTGCATATATGGATTTAGCCTATGCTGATACTCAATGCTAGGATTACAATCGGGCTCAAGCTAGATTTTATGAGTGTAACTACCCAGCGAAATACCAATGATGTCAACAATAGACCAACCAATCGCCCTTTTGAACCTTCTCAATATAGACACAAGAGATTTCACTTGTCATTCAACCAAATATGCTGCTATAATAATCGATAAAATATTGTTAGCTCCCAAGAAAACATATCAAGGGTGTGATGGGAGAGCCTTAAACTCCAAAACTGGAGGCTCCTCAATAGAAGGCTTGGCTGGTAGAGTTACACGATTCTTCAAGTCAAGATATAACTTCTTTGGTGCATAAGTATAAGACCCCATATCAGCAAATGCATTAACCATCTCGTCATACTCCTCGTTGTCACCCCATCACAATTCATGATAATTGTGACCAATGTAACAATATAAATTTATTCAATAGGAATCTAAGGCACCACCTCACACATCAATAATGGACATGACTCTCATATCATTTGGCTGCTTCATCAATCGACACACATTAAATTCCATCTTTTCATCATTCAACCAAAATTTTAATTCTCCATGTCAACAAGTGCTCTTTTGAGAATGGTCGCCCCAAGAATATGGGGGGACCTTAAAAATAGCCTCGCAGTCTAAGATTAAAAAATTAATAAGAAAAATGAAGGTCTCAACCTTCACCAAAACATCATACAATATGCTTACAAGATGCTTCACAGTGCAATCTGCCATAAGTAGCCACATGGAAGTTGGCTTGGGGTCCCCCAAACCTAATTTTTGAACATAAAAAGTGGTATAAGATTAATGTTTGCTCCTAGATCACACAATGCCTTGGAAAAATTTAATGCCCCAATAGTGTACAAAATGATGAAAGCCCCAGGATTCTCTTTTTTCTGCATAAGAGAATAAAAAGCTAGTACACTACAGTGGTTTAAATTATCAACCGACTCAAAACTCATAGTCCTATTTTTCATCATAAGATCCTTCATGAACTTTGCATAACTAGGCATCTGCTCGAGTGTCTCGACTATGGGAATATTTATGGATAATTATTTTATCATAGATATGAATTTATGGAATTTGCCATCTTCTACTTTCTTCTTCAAGCACTGTACGAAGGGAGGTGGAGGCCTTAGAATAGGAGTCAATATTTTTAGGACATCCTTTTCCTTCCTCCTTTCAAAACTAGCCTCCTTTATAATACTTAGAAGCTCTCTAGCTACCTCTTATTTCTCATAAACTGCCACATACTTATCTTCATTATTTACATTTGTTTTCTCAAGATCATCATTAATAATAACTATATCATGATCATTGACAACAATCGGCTCGGGCCGCTCATTCAACTGTTTTTTGCTTCTAGTAGTGACTATTATACAATGACTTAGATTTGGCACTGTGTCACTTAGTAGTGTACCATTCTTCCTTGGATTCAATGCAATAGAAATCTAACCCATTTACTGCTCAAGCTGCTTGATGGCGATGGAGTAAGAG
The DNA here is from genome assembly GCA_031232105.1 of Capsicum rhomboideum. Taxonomy (NCBI): domain Eukaryota; kingdom Viridiplantae; phylum Streptophyta; class Magnoliopsida; order Solanales; family Solanaceae; genus Capsicum; species Capsicum rhomboideum. The sequence goes on from CP124712.1 coordinate 17,046,244, forward strand.
TCAATGGCTTAGGAAACCTTAGAAAATTCACCACGTAACTCTTTGATTACAGAATTAGTGGACTCCATATGCTTAAGAATCTTGGCCATCATTTCTTCCATTCGGGAACTACTCGACTCACCTCGATCATGACTCTTTAAAGGAGCATAAAGGCCGCTATGATCCTTCTTATAACCATCTTTTTTCCTTTAAATTTCTTGATCTCTACCACAACTTCTGTCTTTATACCCAAAGTGATCATAATTATTATCTTTGTTGTAGTTCAGACCTTGATTTCCTTGACCTTGGCGCCAAGAGTCTTGGTTAAACCCTTGGGCATTAGCCCAAAAATCCCTTGTCTGGATATTCAAATTGTCCACCTCCTCATCAAAATCAAAATCACTATCGTCAGGCCTTGGTGTTTTACCTTAGGATCCAACCGCATTCACCTTTTCTGAGCTGGCCCTCCCAAAATGCTTTGTGAGCAAATTCATTTGAGTTTTCATGTGAGCCATGTCTTGATCACGCTCCTCTTCTTTTTGGCATTGTCAGATAATATGCTCACTAAATAAGAACCAACAACACCTCTAAATCCTTAGTGGGCCATGCTCGGTTGGTCTTAGTAACTTCATCCAGTATCATCTCCACATCTGTATAAGTGTGTGACATAAAAGACCCTCCAGCCACAATATCAACTATAGGCTTTGTCTCTGAGTTTAACAACATATAGAATATCTCTAAAAAATTATCATCAGCCAGCTTATGGTTGGGGCACTGCTTTAATTTCTTGTTGAACCTCAACCAAGCCTTATGCAAAGTTTCTCTAGGCTACTTCTTGAAGTTATTAATCTTATCTCTCAACTGTAGCATCCAGGAAGGTGGGAAAAATTGCTCTAGAAAAGTAGTCTTTAATTGCCTCCAGGTAGTGATGGAGTCATCTGGAAGTTTTGCCAACCATAGTGTTGTGTCACGACCCGAATCCCATTCGAGCCGGACTTGCACCCGAAATCGTTGAGGCCCGAGAGAACCAATCTTTGCTCATGTACACTCATATGCATGTTTTCGTATGAATATCATTCTATCCCATGGAATAATAAATACTAATGGCGGAAGTCATGGAAAAATTATACAATATATGAAACTTGGCCGTTAGGGCCATAAAGTCAAAATGAACACACATTTCTTACATTCACCTTCCCTTATACGTCTACAAAGCCTCTAACCGATACATGTACATAACCAACCTGAAGTCGGGACACAACCCCGCTTTATACAACATTTATAATTCCAAAATAATGTACACATATGACTCGAAAAGCCCCGAACCAACTGGAGCTCACCAATGATCCGCAAATGACTCATAGCCTATTGTGGAGGTCTACTAACACCTACGCCTGCAGCAAGTAAGGTAAGTTCCCCCAAGGGGGTCAGTACGAAGAATGTACTGAGTATGTAAGGCTATGAACAACTACATACAAGATACGAACTTCAATGAGATCAAGATAAGAGAATAGTCAATGTGGATAAATCATCGTTCAGTATGTGTGGAAATTTGTACCTTACGTTCATTATTTCAGTTGCCTTTAGGTACATTACCGTTAGTGGTCAGAACCGTTAATATAATAAATATGTATATATAGATAACCGTCAATATAATAAATATGTATATATAGATAACCGTCAATATAATACCGTCAATATAATATAACCCGGGCCCAACTGATCAGTGGGAGAATAATATAATATACCATAAATAAATAAAGCAGGTTCGGCCCTTTGGGCTACCCCCTGTCAAGTTTGGCATCAAGCTAGGCTTTTGCCCCACTGAGTTTTCCCCCTGCTATCATTCGAAAATCGATGGAGCAGGTTCGGCATCAAGTTTGGCTTTTGCTTCACTGAGCTTTCCCATTGATCCAACAATATCGGGATCGGCTTGAGTTAGGCTTGCACCCCCACAAAGCTACCACCCGTACTCAAAGAACCATAAATAAAGTATAAAGTAACCATATAGAAAGTATAGAGTAACCATAAGGAAATTATAAAGTAACCATACGGGAATTACTCCTTTTATTACTTCTTATTACTTCTTCCATTTTCTTTTATGAGATTGATACGTTAGTAATTATAACATTATGGAAGCTTTGGAATTTTGGTCAATGATTAAGAGACATATAAGTCATGATTGATACATGATTAAGAAACATACGAATAACAACATACGACAACCCGAAGTGAGATACCATTGAACATCTCGGAATGGAACAAGGACAATAACCATGTGAACAATATGTGCTGCAGAAGGATACGAAAAGAGTAACCTTACATACCTTATTTTCCCAATATGAACACACAGTCCTATATGTGATTATAATAATCCAGCTCCTTCCTTACGTCTTACTCTACAACACAAGTACATAACGGAACCAACATTAACCACAAGCTACTTTCCAAGTGCATAAGACGACAACGAGTTACATGAACTTCACTTCACCCCTTTACAATACCATTCATGGCATTATCATACCAACAATACCATAACATTCTATACATTGACCAAGACATCATAAACCAATAGCTTTTCACACCAAGTTCCTCCTCTACATTTTCTCATTAACACCACATCACAATGAATCCATCAAGTTACCTCAATACACTTCATAACAACATATCGACAACAATCCCACAATTTTACACTTATGGAAAATAACAAGTCAAAGAACATAATCACACCATACATGTTGATATTTCATCCATACCATGCATTTTCATCAAAACCTCAAGTCCTTTTTCAAGTTCAAATCTCATGGATAACACATCTTTTACCAAAAAGCAAAAGTGCACTATTCAACACCTTGCCAACATAACCATCATGATATATACACCATCTTAAGTACATAATAAATTAATCCATGAGAGTAGACACTTAACAAGGCTTGTAAAGTGATGATTTTGTCTCCAAGAGATGGCTTAGGGTTTGAGAGCTTGAGGAAATATCTTGTGGAAATGTTGTGGAAATGTCTAGAAAAGCATGTGTGAGTTGTGGAAATAAAATCTGATTTTTGGCCACCTTATATAGCCCCTCAAGGCATACTTAGCCACCTCTTGGCATTAAATGCCATATTCCCTTGGTCAAAGTGGAAGAATGGGTCATTTTGCCCTTTGGGCCTTTCATTTTGGCTCAAATTGGGCCCAATAACACATCTCAACTTAGCCCACCAAATCCCATGTATAATCCATCATATATCTCATGTCTAAATAATTCCATAAACATCACGACAATATTCAACTCACGCGATTCATGCTCGTAGCTTCAATCTCAAAGATAGAAATTCTAGTCACTCATAGCTTAATTTGGTAAAATAATTACGACGACAATTTAACCCCAACTTGGATGCCAAACTTACTCAAGAGTAGCCCTACTATGATGGAATGATGATACCATAACCCAAGAGTCCTATTTATAGACTTTTGGTCGACGAATTTTTTTTTGCAAAAACCAGCCTGGCACGCCATCTGGCGTGCCTCCTTGCTGCCTGGGCCAGAAAAATTCTAGCCAAAAGCGGCCTGGCACGACCCACCCAAAATTTTCAAAAAAAACTCTTTCTTCGACTTTTCTTTGCGGATTTGATTAGATACTTCAAGTTTTAATCTTTAGCTTGCCTCTTGTCTTTAAGAACCTTTATTTAGGAGTCATTCAAGCTTCGTTTTTCCACGCCAAAGGTCATAAACTTTTCCCACAAGGGTTTCATCGTACTTACTAGCACAATATCAAATGCTCCATCAATAACCATGCAAAAATACGTACTTATTGCTCTTGAACCTAGGGTAAACATGGTTCAAGGTTGTCAAGTAGGGTCGGGAAAGTACGGGGTGTTACATGTTGCTTCCCCAGATAGTGAAAGGGTAAACAAATGCAGTCTGATCGCATTTTGACTCACACATGAAATATGGCATGACTTACAGATTTCCGTAAAGTTGATCAAGTGAAGGTTTGGATCATATCCCACAACTCTTCTAAATAGGCCTTTCAGATTCAACAGCTGGATCATAGTACTGGTGATATCAAACTTGAAACTAGGGACTAAAGCAAGAGGGACAATGGCACCCGTGGCACCAACTCCATCAAAATCAGCATCATTCATATCATCAAGGTTATTATACAAAATAATTGGTCTCTGATTATGAGCCCTAGACCTATTGTTCCCTTGAGCATTTACAACATCTTTAGCAAGTGCTGGGTTTTCTTGGTTAACACGGGCTGCATTGAGCGCAGCCTGCCTCTCTGTTGTAGCCTGACAGGCTGCCTTTTACTCTATGAGTTATTGAGGATTCATCTTTCTAATAGTTCGTTCGAGTTTGAGGTCGATGGGAAGCAAGAGATTGCCTTGACTTTGGATATTTGGCATAAACTACCTATACCCTAAAAGAAACAAAAAAAAAATAAAAAAAATAAATCTGGAAATAAGAATTAATAGTCAAATAAACACAATTGAACTATTCCTAAACTGTATTCCTCGGCAACGGTACCAAAATTTGATGTCACCCAAATTACACCTTGTGATTAAGTATAACACGATCATTGATCAAATATAGAATCCAACCAAAGTTGGGGTCGATCCCATAGGGAATATGGCTAAAAACCAGGTTAATGTAGTTATTTAAGTTATTAATCGATTATTTCTTAAGGGTGAAATTCTAGTAAATAATTTGCAAAATTAAGTAATAATTAACGAGAATTTATTGTGTTGAAATAAATCAATGAGAATGGACTAGAATTGTGTTTTCCATGATTTCATATCTCAGTCAGCGTAGCGTACTAGTGATTGATACTAGTGCTTAGAGAGTAAAATCAGTAAGTTAGGTTCACTTAAACGGCTGGTCACAACTATTAGATGAATATCACCCACTCACCTCGTAAGTCTATGAGTGTTTGCTTTACTAACCCTTATCTTTGATCTCGGATTAGTTATCTCTAGACAAGGCTCAAAATATTAGATAAATGTTGTTAGCCTCAAATTTCGGTTGTTAATTCCTTTTTCCATTCTTTACCCCTATGGTAAAGCAAGTAAGAATTAAGGCGAGTTCTAACGTTCGCGACCGTTAAAAAGTAATCATTACGAAGGGAAGAACAATACATACATGAATACCGTTCAAGAATCTTCAAGTATTTTAACTGACTTTGTTAATTCATCATGGTTTCCACAACCCTAGCTATGGGATTTAGCTACTCACGTTCGCAAGATCACAATAAGAATTTGTAGGAGAAATCATAATGATAAACTTACGAAATAAGTAGAAGAAATCTGAAATCTTGAATTATCAAAAAAATCTTAATAATAAAGAATCAATGTAAATAATCTCCAAAAACTCAAGAATAATGTATATCAAAGCAATATAATTCTCTACTTAGGCTATAGAGTGCACAAACTGTAAAAGAAAACCTAGAAAAGGTATTTATAGACAAAAACAAAACCTATCCTAAACATAATGGGATTGTAGACCCGGTAGATCCTACGGGTCATATAATGTAGGCATGACTCATAGGTAGAAGTCACGACTCATACTCATCTGTAAGTCAGCTATGCTTCATTCTCATTGTACGACTCGTGAATTTATCCTATGAGTCGTACAGTGACTCGTGCTCCCTGAGTTCCACTTGCATCTTTTCAGGATTTTCTCTCAACGACTCTTAAAATGAGTCATACTTGACTCATAACTTCACTTCACGATTCATAAGTATCACTCGTGGTCGCTAACTCTACTTTGTATCTTTGTTGTTCTTTCTTATCACGACTCTCAGAATGAGTCGTCTTGATCCGTAGTTACAACTCATGACTCGTAGGTAAAAGTCGTACATTAGGACTTAATTTTCACCTTATTTTGACTTTATAAATATAAGCCTTGGTACGACTCATGCCTTGACTCTACGAGTCATACCTTGGCTCCACGAGTAAGTACTTAGTACTTTTCAGCTCTTTTTTTATTTTAACTTTCGGGGCCTATTTTCCTGCACAAACACACAAAATGTTCATCAAATCTACCAAAAAGTTCTTAAGACCATACAACATTCCCATATTTTAAGCGTCAAACATGTCATAAAAGCACGACACAACAGTTCACTTTCTTAAAATGTCATGAACGTTTGTATTATGGGGAAAAGTTAGAACTTATATTTGATAGGCTACATACCTAAGTTTTACCTTTTACCTATAAAGAGAACTTCTGGTCAATTTAGCAGGTTGATTGTCTTAAAATATTTTGAACATCTACCGTATAGGCAAAAGTAGAATTTTTTAAGCGAATGCTATTTTAGAAAAATATTATTAACTGGGGTGAAAAAATCAAGACTCTTAGGTCTAGTGAAGTGTTGATAATTGACAAGACATAAAACAGGTAAATGAAGAAGGTTCATGAGAAATTATTTCAAGAAAAGTCCAAACACAAAAATACCGATTCAAATATGTGGTAGATTGAACAAGGAGTCAGATGAGGCTTAACTTCCTATATGCTTGATGATATGCACATGTGATAAAAAAAAAGGCAGTGTTTGACTACAACACTCAAGAAGAGAAGAGTTTGATTAGAAGAAGAGTCACAATTGAAGTACAACTCTTGAATAACTTGTACTAAAGGGTGACTCGTCCAACTAAGGGTGTATGCACTTACACAACATGTAAGGCAATACTCAGAGTTTGAGCTTGGCAGATGAGTGATTGACTTGAAATCCAAAGTGCATCCTGATACAGTGAAATATAGTGAGAACCTGTTCTAGTTAAGGAGTCTTAGCTTGATTAGATTTAGTCATGAAGTATTAGGAGTGTTTATTAAGTTGTAATTTTTCTTATTTGATTAATTCCAATGAGTTATAAATTGGATTAGGAATTTATCTTGAAGTTGGGGTTGACTCGAAGATTGTGAACATAAAACTTGGGAGGTTTGTGATTAGGAATTGCAGTTAATTTCTTATATTGCAAGTCTTGTAATCTTACCTTTGTTATGGCTCATTGTAATTAGTGAATTGGGGTTAAATCTTGTAGAGGTACAAATTATAGTATTTCACACTTTGGTGAGTTGGGTGTTTTCCACGTATAACTATTGTGTTCTTTACTTATTGTTCTAAGTTAATATGCTAAAGGATTACATAAGGCAACCTGTTTCATTCGTAGGCAAATCGTTACTATAACGCATCTAAGTTCCTAGGTCGTGTAGAGTATCAACTGGTGTCAGAGAGGGTTATCTTGATAAGATTAACACTTGTAGAAAAGATCAAGGATGAATTCTACACCACCGATTGGTCACTGCGAAGGACAATCTACTACAAGGCCCTCTCTTTTCAATCGGAGTCACTTTATCTGGTAGAAGGCTCGTATGAAAGATTTCTTACAAGCAGAGGACTATAAACTCTGGGATAGAATAATAGATGGACCTAAGATACCCATGAAGACAAATGCTAAAGGAGAACAGGTAAAAAAAGGTGAGAAGTGAGTTTACTCCAAATGAACTTATTGCTCTTAAAAAGAATGCGAAGGCAAAAATATTCTAGTATATAATTTGGGACCTGATGAGTACAATAGGGTATCTGGATGTACTACAGCTAAACAAATTTGGGATGCATTGGTTAATGCTCATGAATGAACTAGTCAAGTGGAAAAGTTCAGAGTTTCTATAGTATTCACTGAATATGAAACTTTTAAGATGAAGGATGGTGAGTCACTACATGAAATGATCACTCGACATACATCTCTTGTGAACGAATTGTCCTCACTTGGAAAAGTTCTCACCACTGAGGAGCAGGTCGACAAAGTCATGAGGATCCTACCAAAAGTCAATTAAGATGTGAAGGTAACTACTATAAGAGAAGCAAAGAACATCACCGGTATTTCTTTTGATGTGTTAGTTAGAAACTTGAATACATATGAGATGAATATGGAGATCTTCAAAAAGTATGAAAGCATTAAAGAAAGGTCATTGGCACTAAAAGCTTCTGATAGTGAGGAATCTGACTTAGATGAAGAACAAGTAGCCTTTATTATCAAGAAATTTTAAAAAATTTTAAAAAATTGAAAATGTATAACAAGAAAGGATCAACTAGAAAGAGTTGGTTTAGTGAAAGATCACAATATGGATGCTTCAAGTGTGAGAAAATTGATCATATGATTAAGGATTGTCCACTATGAGAAATTGAGTGGAAGAATAAAAGGGCTGAAAAGGAGATGAAGTTGAAAGAGAAGTCTGACTCTAAAAAGAAAAAATCATTTGCCATGATGGCTGCATGGGGATCCAGCTCAGATGAATCTGATTATGAAACTGATGAGACTGCACCCATGGAAATAAGTGATTCTGATATAAAAGAAGAAGAGAACAACTCTGAGGTAAGTATAATTGAGTAAAAGATAAATTACATTTCTTTTCTAAGAAAAGACTAACTTCTTTGATGAATTCACTAATTAATGATCTTCATGACTTGATTGCTGACAGTGATTAGTTGTTTGGTGCCTTTGCTAGTCTAAATATGAATATATTGATATTGAGAATAGCAAGGATGCTACTGAGAAAGAAAATTGCATCCTGAAGGAACAGGTTAACCAACAAGGTTCTACTATTCTTGCATTTAAAGTCTGAAATTCTCAAGTCATCCATTATTGATCAGGGAAAGAAAGCAATCAGTGACAATCATCAAAAGGATGAGCTTGAACTTAAGTAAAGCAGAGATGAATTATTTATTGAAAGAGAAAAGTTTTAGCAGATTAAATATGAAAGTGTCTAGGCTAAAAATGAATCTTGAAAGAGCAAATCGTTGGACTCAATCATCTAGAATTGTGAATAATCTTGATGCTAGGACTCATAATGAAAAGGAAGGTTTAGGCTTACACAAAGAAATAGTTCCTACTAAGGACTTGTGTTGTCTTTGTGGCAAATTGGACATCCTACTATTGAGTATCCAATTGCTACCGGAGTTAGGAATAAAAACATAAAATTGGTTTAAGAAAAAGCTCCTAGAAATGGTAAAACGAACAGGAACACACACACGTCGCCAGCGTGTGCAAAAAAAAGCTTGATTTACCATTTTGATCACAAGAAAGGACCCAAGCTAGTCTGGGTTCCTAAAATAACCCCTAAATTATTTTGCAGGTAAGAGTGAAAGAGGAAAAATGCCACTAGTACATGGATAGTGCTTGCTCAAGGCATTTGAATGGAGACAAGCAAAGGTTCCTTTCACTCACCTCATTGAATTGAAAGAGGGAAATGTGTCTTTTGGAGATGAAAAGAAAGGAAGAGTTACTAAGGCTGAAAAAAATAGGAAAATCAGAGACTCAGGCATCGGATCATGTTGATGGATCAAAGTACAACCTTCTGAACATCTCTCAACTGTGTGACAAAAGAAATAAGGTAATTTTTACCTCTGCATGTTGCAAAGTTAAGAAGTTTGATACAAATGAAGTGGTCTTGACGTGGATTGCTTGGCTAATTAAATCATGCCAACTCATTTTAATTATTCGCATCATTATACACACACAAAAGGAAATTAAAGAGAAAAAATAAAAGCCAAAATACATGGCAAAGTAACCAGTTAATTGATGACATGTGACATTTGTGTCCAAATAATCAAAAAAAGAAGTTTGACCTCTTAAAAAATAATAATTTTGTAGAAGCACCCTCCCCCCTCTTCGGTCTTCTCTCCACCCAACTCCTCTCCCCTACCCCCCACACATTCGTCTTCTCCACCACCATACCCCCAAACTTTCTCAATCGCTTACTGAGGGCCCGTTTGGTCATGTGAGATTAAATCATGATATAAAATCATTTGAGATGAAATTAAAGTCTTTTTTGGGCATGCAATTTGGACTTTTTAAGTTATATATTTTCTCATAAATATAAAAACCTCATAAGTTGTGAAAACTATCCAAATTGCTCCAATTCTTTATACAATCTTACTAAATAAGTAAAAGTTCATAACAAAAGTATAATACACTATCACAAAGCTATTCTAAGAAAAATATACCATTTATTGATCAAACTTTAGTTTGATAAAAAAAATGAAATTGAACATGAATTATAGTGTACAGTATAAATTTTGTTTACATATGAAATAAATTGTTAGTAGATATAAATGGTGGGTATCTTTTTACAAAACATAAACTTGTGGGTCTATTTTTGTATCTGAAAAATCCCAAATCATGATATAAATTTCCATATCAAGCTTTTTGGAGAATTTGAGATTTCATCTCATGAGATGAAATCGTATGTCTAAATGCTGATTTCATCTCATGATTTCAAATTACGAGATGAAATCGCATGCCCAAATGCCTACTAAAAAAAACTCAGTTCAAGTTCTTTTCCAAATTATTCCTAACAAGAATCTAAAAAGTAATGAAAATGGTTGATAAAAAAATTAAAGATTGTAGATTTATATCACTATCTTTCTTCAAATTTCTTTATCCAAAATTGATTGTTTATTTGTTGGTGTGACTAAAATTTTCAAAATAAAAAAATTTGCCCCACCAATCTGATTTCACTTTTTATTTTCACCAACTTCTGAAATTTTGCCACTTTTTTTCTTCAAATTCTATCATTTTTTTCTCAAACTAAAGAAAACTAAATTGAGGAGGAAGAAGGGGTTTAAGCTTGGAAAAATCTCTGCAGCTGGAATCTGCTCCTTTGGCCATGGCACCATCGCATGTATTTCACCGTTGAAGGAGCTTAAACTTGGTAAAATGGTGGAAATGGAAAAGAAAAAGGAAAAAATAAAATAAGCCTTTCACCCGCCAATAATGAGTGTATTGTTGTTTTTCGGCTTTGGTAAAATCTGTATTTTCCAACAATAACTTCAATCACATGTTCAAACTAAATAAGAACAATCACATGAAGTTGTAACTTTGTATTTCATAACTTTGAACTTCAAAATAAGTTCAACCCAACTTATGAACATCAACAAAATGAAGTTCAAACTATTTTTCTGGAAAATAGCAAAACCAACGTTTAGAAAGAGATGAAAAATGAAGATTCAAGTCCACCGAATTCACGGTGTGTCCTTAAGGAAATTATTCCCCTCAAGTACCCGAGGTTCTGGAATATATCTTCCCAGGATAAAATGAATTACTTCGACAGAATGGCGGTACCTCAAACTCTGTCGAACAACGAACGCACTCAACAATTCGTAAATCACACTTGAGTTTTTATGAATAAGAAGATGTTTTTCACTTCAAAATTTTGTCACTCTACCTGAGGAAAAAATCAGGTATTTATAGCCAAAAGGTGGTGCTTCAGGAGAGAAGCAATGGTTCTCAAACGGATGCACTGTTTTGAACAAACGTGACCACCTGCGCCCGCAGGTGGTCGACCTACGTCTGCAGGTGACATAAGGCCCGAAGCAGAAGCATCTGCGTTGGCCACCTGCGCCCGCAGGTGACCACCTGCGCGGGCAGGTCGGCCTTTTCGTCTTCAAACATTGCCTCGAAGGTTCACGTCCCTTCGAGGTGCGTTGTGACATGCGTCCGTACTTCCTCATGTGCGTCCATAATGGAGAAATTTCAGATTGAATTTTTGGATCGTTAACTCTCAAGTTTCAAATGAATTTTGTCCAAAAAGATAGTCTCTCTCTCGATCATTTTCCAAATCCGAAGCCGAAGCCGAAGCCGAGCCGAGCGAGCAACGACGACGACGGCGCGAGGCATGTTTTGTTCTTGCCTCACTATCCATATGAATGGGTGTGTTCCAATATAAATACTAAGAAGTTTCTTTCTCCCACCAATGTGGGAGAACTTAACTTTCTTAAAGTGAAATATTACTCTTTCACTTTCCCTCCATTTTTCTTCCCTCCATTTTCCATTCACAATACACTTAGAACCCAACAAGTATTCCACTCACTTTGTCATGTTAGCGAAAAGTATCAAAATGACACGGGGGACCCTACATGAGGTATTTAAATGAACAAGGCTCATTGAGGTGTCTAAGTGAAAGTTGGTTCCAACTTTAGGGAGCCATCGATGAGTTCCGCCAATCAAAAAATAATCCCCAAAAGGTTGAAAAATGATGCTACCTATACATTGCCCATTAATAAAACAAAGACGTTTAAATAAATCAAAAGAGATATTATATGTAAAATTAATCCAAATAAAAACAATTAAATTTAATAATTAATTTAAGTCAAAAATAAGTAAATAAAAGTAATCGTGGTAAAATTACGATTCATGGTGTTTAACATTTTATTTTTGGTAAACAAAATTTCTTACTCAAATTTCTAGTTCCCAAACCAAATAACTAAAGGAGTCAAACTTCCTTTTGATTATGAATTCAAATAAAATGACTTGATACATCAAAAACTTCATTCCAAATTATCCCTTTGTTTCATCTTACTTGACACATGTTGATTTGACACTCTCTTAAGAAAATATTTATTAGGAGTTTAGTTTACTAAACTAACCTTATTAATTATGTTTTTAAAATTTAAATTTGATTAATATAACATTTATATAGTCATTTAATGATAGAAATAGTATTGAAAGAAAATAAGTAGACTTTTATTGGTTTTATAAATTAGACAAATACTCACTCCGTCATTTCGTTTTACTTGACCCTTGTTGACTTGACACAACCCTTAACAAAACTTTTAATTAGGAGTATATATTTTACTAAATTAACCTTATTAATGATGTTTTGAAACTCTACATTTGACTATTATACCTTATGTAATTATTTAATACAAAGGCAGAAAGGAAAAAATACTATAAATTTTTCTTGATTTCAAAAATTAGACAAGTAAATGAAATAATTATTTTTTTGTATAAGGACCAAGTAGAATAAAACGGAGGAAGTAAATTGAAACAACTATTTTTAGTAAATGAAATAGAGGAAGTACTAACAACTTTAATAAATAATTAATTCCTATTTTAAATTATATCATTTTAATTGGAGAAATCAATTAGACGGATTGTGGACAAATGAAACGAAGTCGTAGCTATCACCTATATCAGTCATCAAAATTTTCAAAAACCCAAAACTTACACTGTCTCTTGCCTTCAAACCTCTGGCATGTATTGCACTTACTTTGTCATGTCAACGAAATTTATCAAAATGACATAACGAGACCATATATGAGGTGTTTAAAATAAACAAGGCTCATTGAGATGTCTAAGTGAAAGTTGGTGCCAACTTCAGGGGGCCATCAATGGGTTCCACCAATCAAAAAATAATCCCCAAAAGGATGAAAATGATGCTACCTATATACTACCCATTAATAAAACAAAGAAGATTAAATAAATCAAAAGAGATATTATATGTAAAATTAATCCAAATAAAAATAATTAAATTTAATAATTAATTTAAGCTAAAATAAGTAATACAAGTGATCTTAGTAAAATTACGATTCAGGGTGTTTAACATTTTATTTTTGGTAGACAAAATTTCTTACTTAGATTTCTAGTTTACATACCAAATAACTAAAGGAGTCAAACTTCCTTTTGATTATGGATTCAAATAAAATGACTTGATGCATCAAAAACTGAAATCCAAATACTCCCTCTGTTTCATTTTTTTTTTGGTAACTAACAGCTTTATTAATCACCAAAGTATTGAAACATACAAACCTATAGTCCAGTCAACACAATTGGCTATCTCACATCTGATGGGGAAAACAAAACAAACTAAACAAGACTTTTATATCCTAAGTCTACTGTCTATTGACTTCTACTAAAGCTCAGTACTAACTAAAATTGGAAGCTCTGAATCAGGGAGGCAAGATCAACAGTAGCTCGAACACTGCAACAATAGGCTATCTCACGGGCAATACTCTCAGCCTCATGGCTTCTCTTTTCAAATATTCGCATGTTTCTCTCAATCCATAGGGAGTGCACAGTTTCAACATAAATCATTCTAAAGAGCTTAGCCCTCTTTGGCCTGCCTTTACCCCTTTCCAAGACCCAACTTTGATGTCGTGCCCATGTTTGATCAGGCCCAAGAGGGGTGCGAACCCAAGATAAAATTCTGGACCAAACATATTTGGAGTACTTGCACTTGACAAACAAATGCTCCTTATCCTCTACCAAGCTGTTACAGAGGCCACATATAGGATCAACACTAATGCCCTATTTCAGTAGCCTGTCCGCAGTCAACAACCTCCATGAAGACATAACCACATGGTAAAGATGGATTTTGGTCGAGCTATATTATGGAATATCATACACTTCCAGTTCACTCGTTCAATGGGTCCCAAGAGCTGCAGATATATCGTGCTGATTACGTTTTTGCCAGGTCGAGCTACAACATGAACATTTTACAGTATACTCCACGAACCAATAACTTGTTGCACCAGTGAATATAGTATGCATGCACCCATCGTATCCAAAGTTTATCTTGCTTGCTTGCCAAATCCCAACACATCTTAGTTAAAGCTTCTTGGTTCCACCAGTGGATATTTGTGAGATTTAGCCCTCCCGAAGCCTTAGGGCAACACACCTTGTCCCATGCCACAAGTGAGCTTTTTTGGTAACCGTATTGACCCCGGACCATACATAGCTCCGACATATAGCTTCAACACCTTTGATCACCCCCATAGGCAAGATAAAGAGCTAAGCCCAGTAAGCTTGAATGCCAAATAGTACACTCTAAGCCAATTGTACTCTCCTTGTATAAAAAAGACTTTTTACAGTGCAAGAGGAGACTTTTTTGGTGATTTTACCAATTAAAGGCTACCATTGGATCATGGTCAACTTTCTAGTTGATAGTGGTATACCCAAGTAATTTTAAACGGTAACTCTCCATGACTATATTCCAAATATTGCAAAATTTTATCTTGTTCACCCTGCGTTACTCCACCAAAATAGACTGCACTTTTGTTCAGATTTGCGCGAAGGCCTAAAGCTTGAGTGAAGAGAAAAAAAGCTTTGTGAAGGGCACTAACAGATTTGAGATCACCCCTGGCAAACAAGAGTACGTCATCCGCAAAACTAAGGTGTGTGATTCCAAGTTTGGAGCATTTTGGGTGGAACTTAAACGACTTATCGACTTTTAGTGTATCCAGAATTCTGCTCAAATATTCCATGGCAATTGCAAATAAGAAAGGGGATATAAGATCCCCCCTATCTGAGTCCCTTAGCTGCATCAAAAGGTTCTTTGGAGAGCCCATTTATCAAGATAATGTAATTGACAGTAATTCTTATAGGATCTGCTCTAAGTAAGGCCATTCAACTGAGTCGTAAGCTTTTTGGAGATCTATCTTGATCATACATCTAGCAGAAATGTGTTTCCTAGAGTATGCTTTAACAAGTTCATGAGCTAAAATAATGTTGTCAGAAATCTGCCTGCCTGGTACAAATCCAGACTGTGCCTCACTTATGATAGATGCCATAACTTTCTGCATTCTTGCTGCAATAATCTTGGCAATGATCTTATATAACAAAGTATAACAAGCTATAGGACGATAATCTTTAACTGTCTTAGGGTTGTCCACCTTTGGAACAAGAGTAAGAGTGGTGCTATTTACGATTTTGTATAACCTATTGCTAGTGAAAAACTCTTTGATTGATAGGCATACTTCCTCTTTGATCACACCCCATGCCTTTTTAAAAAATAGAGCATTATATCTATCAATTTTGGGTGCTTTCTCATTTTTTATTCTATTCAGACTATCCTACACTTCTTGATCAGTTACTTCGGAGCAGAGGTCCATCTGTTGTTGATGAGTTAAGAATGGCCCTTGTCTCATAATCCTTCTATCAACAGTTGGTAAGTTAGATGCAGCAGACCCCATCAAGCCTTTGTAAAAGGTAATGATTTCATGTTCGATCTCCTTGGGTTCATAAAGGCTATGACCACTCACAGAAAGAATACTACTGATCAGTTTTCTTTGTGTTCTCTCCTTTAGTACAACTAAGAAATACTTTGTGTTTAAGTCTCCCAATTTAATCCAGGTTGCCCTAGATTTTGCTTTAAATACTCTCTTCTACTGGAGACCACTTCTCCAAGTTTAATATCAAAACTTTCTCCTGGCCGATAAGATCATCACTACAATGACTAGGGAGGAGTGTTTGGACTGCCTTAAGTTCTAATCTAATGTGGTCAATTCTTTGGCCAATATTCTGAAACTCTCTACTATTTAACTTTTTAAGAGGAGCCTTGAGAGACTTCAACTTAAGCCAAATATTTCTCATGTCCCACTTTGTTTGCTCTTGCTTCCATACTTTAGTAACTAGAGTTAGAAAATCCTGATGCTCAGCCCAAACATTAAAGAATCTAAGGGGGGGGGGGTTCCCACTCTTAAGAGCTGGCTGGAAGTTCAATAGACATTGGGGAGTGATCGGAGACAAGCGAAAGTTCATATTCATTGCATACATGTTCCCATTGCATCATCCAGTCAGAATTGCCAAAGGCTCTATCAATTCGATTCCAGATTCTATCTTTCCCAACCTGTCTGTTTGTCCATGTGTAATATTCACCTCTCCAAGTCAATTCACTTAACAATAAGTTTTGAACACACTCAGAGAAGTCCAGAGTTTCAGTAGCAGTAACAGGGTTGCCCATAAGTCTATCTGTTGGTGAGAGAACAACATTGAAGTTGCCCCACACAAGCCATGAAGTTGTTACACTTTGAGCTAGATCAGTCAAACCTTGCCATAATAGTTTCCTATGTTCCTGACTATTGAACCCATATACCACAGTAAAAGCAACTAGGAAATCATCTATCCTGCTTTTAACTATGAAATGGAGGAATTGAGCATTTTCTTCTATAGGTTGCACATCATAGCAATTTTGATCCCAAATAATCCATATACGACTATTGGTTGCCTGAGAGTAGTTATGAAGGTTTCCCCATCCAGATGCAAGATTATTTAAAACTTTACTGACTTTAGGAGCTTTCACTCTTGTCTCTACTAAACAAAGTAATTTTATTCTTTTACTATGCATATAGTGTTTCAACTCTTTTTGCTTATATCTTTTATTTATACCCCGTATATTCCAACATAACCAATTCATAATGTAGAGACTAGTGTCCTTGTTACATCAGGAGGCCTGTTATGAATTTTATCCCTGCTACTACCACTGGATAGATGATTGAAATAATTTTTGGAGGGAGTGAGCACTTTCCTAAGCATAGGGAAATTACCTAAGTGTAACTCTGAGTTTGAACTACTTCCACCAGCTCTTACTAGGACTTGGGGGATTTGCAAGCTCTGTGAAGCAGGATATCTTGAGTCTTGATGAGTTGCCTGATTGCCCTCTGAATAGATCACAATGTTTTCCTATTGAGTTGACTTAGCTTTAAGAGACGATTCCTGCACATCCATAATGTTTCCTGGGTTCGCTCCATTATCAGGCCTTTAGATTGCCATTCTCGAGTCACAGTTTTGCCTATCTTCTTTCTTCTTGGAGGATGCTCTCTAGGTGGTGGTATATTGGGCTGTTGCAAGGCACATTTATGTCCAACCACCATGCACTTCTCACAAAAATTTGGTCTCCAATCATAGTCCATTTTTTGATTAATTTTACTCCTATTGGGGTCAAGGATGGTGATCATCTCTGGTAGGGGTTTGTTCACATTAACCTCAATCAACATCCTAGCATACGAGATTCTTGTTTGCCTTGATGTGCATTCGTCAGTAAATATAGGGGTATCTACGAGGCTAGCAATTCTTCTTAAGGATCCACATCTCCAATAGTTCATAGGCAAATTGGGAAAGATCACCCAAAGAGGTATCTCCGTCGGAAATTCAACACTAAAATCAAAGGTAGGGGTCTAAGGCTTTAGTATAATTGGTCGATTGTTGATCGAGTATGGCCCTGCATAATACACTGGATGCATATCTTCAATAGACTTGAACTTAATCAAATAGTAACCTTTCGTGCAGGAAAATTTCAGGGGCAACAACTGTTTTCCAATTAGCACTAATGTATCAACACATAGCATTATACCCAGGTGTGTGCCCTATGAAGTATGCAATTAAAGCACATTCCCATTTGTGGATTTCAAAGTCCACATCTTACTTGTCCAATTGAGCCTCCAATTTCCCTTCTAAGACTTCAGGAGGCACATAGGATAGAGTCATACCAGTGGTTGAGGATCGATTATTCTTGAAGAGGTTCACCCAAGCTGGGTTCTCAGCTGATTCATGGACTCATCCTCAGGGTGAAGCTTCCTTTTCCCCTTGTTCACCAGATTTGTTGCCGGAGGACCATTAGCAGCTGTAAGCACTGCTTCATGCCGATATTTGCAGACCTACTGTTCCATTTGCACCCAAGATCTTAGTTTGTTGCTCGCTAACACTCGAATCCCCAGGTGATGAGACTAAGTTAAGCCTTTTTACCACAGCTGGTGTATGTGTCGTTGTCACTGTAATTTCCTTCTCCTCCTCATCATATTCACAGGATTGAATTTGCCCTAGATCTTTGTTACTCGTCGATGGTTGGATTCATGCTCCCATCAAGCTACCAAAAGTAGCTAATGGGATTTTTCTAGGTCTTCCCCGACCTTGCCCTCGCCCTCGCCCTCGCCCTTTCATCTGTGAATTTCTTCCTTTCGCCATGAATGACCAGTCCGGTGCATGTTAGCTAACGTGCGCCCAGAGCATGGTGAGAGAAAAATCAAGGGGAAATTTTAAGGAAACATTTATGAAGGGTTTAGTTTACTAAATTAATCTTATTAATTATGTGTTGGAAATTTAAATTTGACTACTCTTCCGTCCATTTTTACTTGTCACTTATTTCTAAAGTTGATTTTCATTTTTACTTATCACTTTTGACATATCAAGAAAAAACAAACTTTTTCTTGTTTTACCTTAACATTAATTGCTTATTCTCCAAACTAATAGGGATAGTATGGTAAAATAATCATGTCAATAATTATTTTCTTAATGGATGTGCCAAGACAAAATATGACACGTAAAAATAAACAGAGAGAGTAACATTTTATATAGTCATTTAACGGAGATAGTATTTAACGGATTAAACTTCTCTTGATTTTAGAAATTGGAGCAACTATTTTTCTTAAATGAAATGAAAGGAGTATTAACAACTTTAGGGGTCGTTTGGTAGAGTGTATAAGAATAGTACGGAGTATAGTGTATTAATAATATTTGCATTAGTAATGCTGATATTAGTTATGCTATCATTATTGCTTATACATTGTTTGGTTTGATGTATTAAAAATAATATGAAAGACATAATTTTTATAAAATAATGTTTGTTTACAAAAATACCCTCCTTTAATTTTATACACCTTCTTTTCAACAAACTTCTTTTACATTCTGTTGATTCTTGTTCATTTCTCCTCTTTATTTTTCGGTTTGTATCATAAATTTTTTGTTAAAAAAAAATACTTCAATTTATTTTTTAATATAATTATTTGCTACTTGAACCTTTCACACCTTATAATAATTTTTTTTAAAAATCAATTGCTATTCTTCAATACAAATGTCTTTCATTATTGATATGTGAAAAACGTAATACAGTAATAAAAATACAAGCCATGATTTGTAGAACTCATCCAAACAACGGTTCCCTGTAACCCAGAACATGAATTATCTCAACATTAAATCACAAGGTAAGCTCAATAAAAAGTTCCATAATTCAGCACCATTGAACAAAATAAAATCCATACTAATATAATTCCTACTTGCCCAAATAAGTTGTAGTTTTAGGGATCGTTTGGTAGAGTGTATTAAAAAAAAATAATGCATGCATTAGCTTTGTGTATTATTAATACCTTGTTTGGTACACTTTTTCATCCTATGTATTACTAATGCTTGCATTAGTTATACACTCTATATGGTATTAAGGAGTCGTTTGGTAGGGTGTATAAGAATAGTGCAAAATATAGTGTATTAGTAATGCTTGCATTTTTCTTATGCAGTGTTTGGTTTGGTGTATTAAAAATAACATTAATTGCATGATTTCTAAAAAAAATACCCTCCATAAATATGGTGAAAAGGATGTGGAAAAGATTTTGAAGGACAATTATGACTTTAACCATACTAATGCATGCATTAGAGCCATTGCATTACTAATACCATAGATTTCAATGCATTAGTTATACACTCCTTAATACCAAATAGAGTGTATAACTAATGCAAACATAAGTAATACATAAGATGAAAAAGTGTACCAAACAAAGTATTAGTAATACACACATCTAATGCATGCATTATTTTTTTCAATACACTCTACCAAAGGACCCCTAAAGAGTATATTAGTAATGTATTAAAGAGTGTATTAGTAATGCATGGAAATCCTTGGTATTAGTAATGTAATGGATCTAATTCTTGCATTAGTATGATTAAATTGCCCCTCAAAATCTTTTTCATATTCTTTCCACCATATTTATGGAAGATATTTTGATTTTTTTTTTTTTAAAGAAATTATTCAATTAATATTATTTTTAATACACCAAATCAAACACTGCATAAGTAAAATGCAATCATAACTAACGTAAGCATAACTAACACAAATATTAGTAATGCTTCTAATACACTATATTTTGCACTATTCTTATACACCCTAACAAACGACCCCTTATTTAGATGTATAAGCTTCAAATGGAGTTTCCATGGCCAAGTACAGAGAAGAGAGAGGAAAGTGCGGAGAAAGAGGCAAAATACTGTTGAAGAAAGACTTGGGGAAATGTTTTAGTAAAGCTTTGAGGGGTAAAATTGTCATTTACTAAAGTAATGCATGTATTGAAACTCTTTATATTACTAATACATAAAAAAAAATGGTATTAGTAATATATAGTTTAATAAGTATACAATAGAGTGTATAACTAATACATTAGTTATACAAAGTCTAAAAAATTATACCAAATCAGATATTAATAGTACACAAGAGTAATGCATGCATTATTTTTTCTAACACACTCTACCAAACGACCCCTTAATAAATACATAATTAATTCCTTTTTAAAATTATCATTTTAATTGGAGAAATCCCTCAAATGTACTGTGGACAAATGAAAAACGATGTCGTAGCTATCAGTCTTCAAAATTTTCAAAAACCCAAAACTTGCATTGTCTCCTACCTTTAAACCTCTGCCAACCTTCTCAAAAATCTGAACTTTCTTCACAACAAACACACATAGTACACCATTTGTGTGTGTGAATATATACAAATACGACAACGATGATTCAATTTTGGGAGAACCCTCGATTTCCTTGCCCCAAAGGTAACCTCAATTTTTCTCTCTTTTTGTTAATCACAGCACTCTTTGAGTACTTTTATGTTTACCCACATTGAAACAGCCTCGGGCAGAAATGCAAGGCAAGACTGTGTATAATAGACACTTGTGGTCTTCGCTTCCCGGACCCGTGCATAGCGGGGAGCTTTAGTGCATGGGCTGCCCTGCTCACATTCTATTAACCCCTTTTGTTCATAGATTGTTTTTACCTTTTTTTTTTCGTAAAAGGGTTTAATTCTAATTTTATCTAAAATATTACTCCCTCCGTCCATCTTTACCTGTCGAGTATACTAAAAATAGTTGTACAACTTTACTTATTCAGTTTGGAAAACCAAGAGATAATTTATCATTTTGTGTCTATTTTATCCTTGTTATTAAATACTATTCATATCTCAACATTTAGATGACTTATAATTAATAGGGTTGATATAATAAATTTACCCTTTTATTTGTTGTTTCTTAAGGGGTGTGCCGAATCAAACATAGACAAGTAAAGTTGGACTAAGGGACTAATGTTTACAGGCATTGGTAATTTTGTTTTTGAAATATTTCTAAACTTTTGGTATGTGTTAATTGTCCCATGGGTAATTTAAAGGGAATGGACTAGTTTTGGATAATCCTTACCTCCTGAGTTAGCTATTGGGATTGAGTTAGGTTCATTTTTTACTATGATGTTAGAGTCATATCCATCCCTATTTTTGGGTTTATCTAGCTCCCATATTATATTGAACTCAACCTTAAACCAAGTGCATCATTTAGCCTTCTTATAGTATTAGTGCCAATAAATAATATTATACCAATTTTAGAAAATATATACATAAAATACTTAGTTTTACAAAGAGACCACAGGTTCACGTGCCCCATAATTTAGACTATAAATTCGCCATGGGGAGGGGAGGGGGGAAGGTAGGAGAAAAATGTTGTAAGTTTTCTTTACTTTTTCTCACGTTCTTTAAAAGAGTGTATCTCATTCTCTATGCCGGGTGGTTAAGGAAGGAGGCAATAATACCACTTCGAGATTGTATTTGGGGGGGGGGGGGGGCAAATAAGACCCCCACATAGTTAAAGGTCATAATGAGCAAAAACAGATGGAGGGGGGGGGGGGAGGGGCAAATAAGCCCCCCCCACATAGTTAAAGGTCATAATGAGAAAAACAGACTACTTTGGGGGAATATTATGTATCTATTGTTGAAGTGTAACTATCTCATGAAAAAGCTTAAGTTGTTAGAAAAAGCTTAAGTTTTCAACACCCCCCTCATGTGCGGGCATGATTCCTTTTTATGATCCATGCACATGCTTTTTGATAATGTGTGGTAGTGAGACTCAAATCACCACCTCTGTGTGATCCGATACCATGTTGAATTGTTTGACTATCTTTTCTACGAGTTAGTTAAGATGTTAGATAGATAATATGTTATTTACTTATATTATTTAAAAGAAAATAATTATCGGGAAAAACACCAGTTATTACAAAAGTATTAAAACAACTAGAATAAGTGAAAATTATGACGTATTGCAAAAGTCAGATTAAAAAAACATTTTAAATTTGTGATTCAGATGCAAACATGTAGTTTAAGCTTTTAGTACAAGTGTAGTGACTATGCTAAAGTGATAGGTTTTTATTTCTATTCAGCAAAATTTCCTTAGCAATTAATATATCTCATTGACAACTACGTTTTTATTTGGCTTTATACATAGTCAGCCCATTAAACTTACTAGGATATTTCATTTAGACACTCGAATTAAGTCTTGTTTCAATTGAACACATTAGCTCCTAATAAAGTGTTTCATTTAGACACTTCAATTCAACAACAACAACAACAACAACATGCCAAGTTTTTTCCCACAAAGTGGGCTCTGAGGAGGGTAAAGTGTATGCAGTCCGTACCACTACCTCAGATTGAGGTACAGAGGCTGTTTCCGATAGACCCCCAGCTCAAGACACTTCGATTCAAATTTTGGAAAAACTTTTGTGTATGTTTTCATTCATATATTAGATAGTTAAGTTAACCAGATAAAATATGTCATCTCTTTTAATTATAAACATCAACCTCAATTAGAAACATTCGAAAATATCTAGGGTTTATGGCTTATTGAGGTGAACGTATATAATTAAAAGAAAATGACATATTTTATGTGGTTAAACTAACTACCTTATAGACAAATGTGAATAAACCAATTTTTTTCTTTCAAAATTTGAACCGAAAGCGTCTAATTGGAACACTTAATTAGGAGTTGAGGTGTTTAATTGAAACATGACTTAGTTCGAGTGTCTAAATAGAATATTTTGACAAGTTTAAGAGGCTAGTTATGTATAAGCCTTTTCATTATTTATTGCGACCTTTTCAGCGTAGAGCCCATGCATGATAAGGTACACGCTTTAGTGGCTATTAGTGCCTGCACTGAAGTTCCGCCTGAGCGAGACAAAGTGTCCAGCTGCACTGCACCTAGCGTCAAGGTTTAACGTAGCAACAATATTTATTTGACCTTAGAGTTGAGTTTCCAATATTCGTCAAGCAAGTCAAACTAGGAACTTATTGGAGGAATAATATTTTTAATGTCGTAAGCAATTAGAGTTGACCTTGATATTGAATCTTGAAAAGCTCCATAAATATGTAAGCATGATTAATGACCATGATATCGAATCCTCTCAAGGAGAATTAGGAGAATTGACTTAATCTTAATATGACCAAATTTTACTGCAAAAATGATGATTTGGAAGTTTGTCTAGCTTCTTTGAACTTTTCTCTCCAATTTTAATCTTTTGGTCATTCTTGTTGATTTTCTGAGTCATTGTTCCTAAGTTGGGTGAGCATTGATTATGAAAAGGTCTTACACCCATCAATTTTAGACATGGACCAATGGACCGCTTATTTCGTAATATATTTATCTACTTCACATTAGCGAAATGATCACTGAATAACTTGGACATAATTATGTGGATGATGAATAACTTGGACATACTTCACATCTGAGGTAGTGGTATGGTCTGCGTACACTCACCCTCCCTAGACCCCACTTGGTGGGAATATACTGGGTATGTTGTTGTTGTTGTTGTTGTATTTGTTTAAAGATAAACAGATTTAAAGCTTTTTCATAAGGGATTCAAGATGTTGTTTCCCTACTTAAAATCTTCTCTTACTAGTTCAGCAGATGAGAAGTTAATTCTAGTAATCCCAAATGATCTTATTAAATGTGGAGGACTTATCTTGGTAGAGCCTAGTTATTAGTGGCTTTGACTAGATTGGAACTTATGAATTCGTTACCAAGAAAAAAGTGTAATGTGAGATTTGGTGATAGCTAAACAAAAAGAGAACAATTGACAATCCTACAAAAAATGGCATACTATGACCAACACAGTCTAGATAAAGCATTCGAATAGTTCATTATATCAAGTTGGTAAAAAGCTTTTTATAAAATAGTTTTTAGCAAGTTTTTAGATTAATAGTTTTAAGTATGAAAAATTAGAAAATTTAGTAAAACATTACTATCAGAACACAGGTTAACTTATTAACTTGTATGGTTGGATGGAGAAGTTTCCATTCAAGGAAAGCTATTTTTAGATGGACAAAAAAAGAATAGGTAAATATTATTAGATCAAAGAGAGTGCAAGTTGTGAAATTTTAATGATGTAACTTTGCATTGTTTAGCCATAAATGAGCCTAGTTATTACCACACTAGAACATCTATTTCTAAAAGGAACAGTTTAATTTGACACTTAAGGCCCGTTTGACCGTGAAAATTGTGAGTATTTGAAAAATGTAGTTTTTGTTTTCAAAGTGAAAAGTGATATTTGGAAATTAGAGTTGTGTTTGGCCATGAATACAAATTGAAATTGTTTCTGAATTTTGTGAGTGATTGAATTTTGAAATTTTCCAAATTTATATGGCCAAACATGATGTTCGCAATTCAACTCCAGAAAAAAGTAAAAAATATTCATGGCCAGATGCCCACTTAGTTAACTAGAAGCACTGTCTGTATCTGAAAACGAGAAAAGTGATAGGATTGTA
This sequence comes from Capsicum rhomboideum, assembly GCA_031232105.1. Taxonomy (NCBI): domain Eukaryota; kingdom Viridiplantae; phylum Streptophyta; class Magnoliopsida; order Solanales; family Solanaceae; genus Capsicum; species Capsicum rhomboideum. The sequence goes on from CP124712.1 coordinate 17,071,393, forward strand.
AAATCATTCTCTTAACCCTCCTAGCCTCTTTAGCATACGGTGAAAAAGAAGAACAATGAATTAGAGAAAGACGAAGATCAGGGAGAAACGTTCGAGGAAGCAAGAGTTCGAATTTATTCAATTGCCTTTTCCACGGAGATCTAACCAAAATCAGATGCGCCGCAGGAGGGCGTCTCAGAGAACTATTTCGGTCTGATTCTTGTTTGATTTTGGATTTTGAGAACATGTTCCTTTTTGTATTTGATATATCTGGATACCTATTGATGAGTTAGATCCATGCCTTGTTTTCTTTATTTAGCATTTTTTACTTGGTTTATAGATTATTTTCCTATTTAAGTCTTGCAAGTCTAGTCGATACTTCCCTTTGGTGAAATGGGAAAAGATTGAAGAGCTCAGTTCTAAAGCTTGCTGTTTCTGTATGATGTATTTGTTCATGTAAATGTGCTCTCGATCATTTATGCATCATATGAAGTGATGATGTTTTTCTTTGATGACTAAACATGAAGTGATGATGTCATGTAAGGATGTGGACTTCAATTTGTGTGACGCTCTGGACTTGCTGAAATCATGAGAAGACAGTACCCAGAGAACTGATGATAAGAGTTCTTTTTACATGGCATCAGAACTGATGATAAGATTACTACAGCTTTTCGAGCATGTGCAACAACATACCCAGTGAAATCCCACAAAGTGGGGTCTGGGGAGGATAGAGTGTACGCAGGTCTTATATATCACATTTCGACTCAGTTATAAATAAAGAGAAATTTCTAGGATTTGGATCCTGGAAATATCGGTTGGTAGCCTGCTCTATACCTATCAGTAGCTGTACTATTTCAAAAAGACTAGTAATTGGTCTTTTATTACTGAGTAACAAAAAAATAGTAATTGGTAACACACATCCAAAAAAAAAAAGAGAGGAAGAATAGTAACATACCAACATAACCCTACCAAGGATTTGAGGCGTGAGCTCGACTATGAATTTTTTAAGACATAAGTTTAAGAAATTTAGAAACAATTATTGAGGATAATGGTCTTCTGCTGAGTACTTATATGGGGTTTATATTCATGGACAAAAGAGATGCATCTTAGAAAGTGGGTAGTTTCATCATTTTGTTACTAGACTCTGCTGTTCTGGATTACTATACTTCATTATTGCCTTCATAACTAACTAGTTGGAAACTGTAGTTCCTCAACAAAGTCAGGTTTGTTGTCTGAACAAATCTAGGCTTTGTTGAAAAATCTGAATCACTTCGGCACTCTTTTGGACTATATAGACTTCTTGTAGCAGGAAAGAGCTATGGTCATACGTGTTCTACAGTTCCAGCATCGTCTTTGTGCTGCTGTTTATGTTAATAAACTTTACTTATCAAAAAAAGTGGGCTTATTGAATATCCTAGTGGTTTGGCTGGTTGATGTTATGGTGTGTTCCTTATTATCGAGTTTTTTAATTGCCCTCCCATCAAAACATGGATGCACACATCGGTGACATGCTTTATGTAATCAATTAGATATATGATAGTTTATTTGCTTGTTGTCAGTTATATATTTGCAAAAATAACACTGTATACTAATGTTTATGGAGCCAGTATAATAGATGTAGCCCCTTTGCTTATATGTAAGTGCTTTTCCATTACAGTATGCCTCTATTTATATCAAGTAATGAGATGAATTGAATCCTTTTTTTTTTTTGAAGGCCCAATTGCCGGAAGGAGTACCACCGTTTGTTCATATTACTCAAAATGAGTTTTTAGGGCGAAAGTGAGCTCAAATCCTTTCCTTGCTTCTTTTGACAATGATCTCCCTACCAGTTATCTGCATACTTTCTTTTGATATTCCTTAAACTTAAGCTCATTTTCATACGCTCGCTGCTTAGACTTCTGAATTATTTTGCCGTTGTTTGCAATTGTTAGTACCACTTGGATAGCATATTGATTATAGTCCTGGTCCAAATAGTTAGTTTGGGTATCTAAGATCTGGATACTATGACTATGCAAAAGAGATTAAACTTTGATAACCTAGTGTACCTTGTTCCATGCTGTGCCAAGGATGCCATGGGATATGAATCCACTGGCAAGAAAATGAGTAAAGGAATAAATTTGAACTCCGGATTATGATTATCTGGTCAATCTTAAAAGGAAGAATTTTCTGTAAGTTGAAACTAATGTTTATAATGCTTATGTTCATCTTTTTCTTTGTTCTATAAGATGGGACAAATAAAAACTTAGTTTCTTCCTGTGATGGAGAAATAAGTTTCTGTTTCATTTATAAGAAAGTTGTGTCCTACTTCTTCCTTATGTGGTTTATAGCTTTCTGGCTGCCAAGATTGAAGCTTCTGATTTCTTAACTTGAATTCGAAAAAATCACCAAAAAGAAGAGAAAGAAAGCTTGTGCCCTAAAAGATGCATGCCTTGATTTGGAGATGAATGACTTTCACTTATCACTGATCTTGGCTTTAGTTAGTCAATTTTAATTGTAATCTTCTAATGTCTTACAGACATAAGAAACTTAAAGAAGAGGACGTCGCTGTTTGTGGATGCAAATTTGATGCCAGTGATCCTGAAACTGCTTGTGGGAAAGAATGCTTAAATGTAGCGACAAGCACTGAATGTACACTAGGATACTGTCAGAGTGCTGAAAATTGCAGGAATCAGGCAAATTAGATGCTTTGGTTAATTAGTTGAACATTTCTACTATGTTTCTCTTTATTAGTACTCTATTACCATGGTCGTATTTTTTTTGAACTTACATCAGATTTTGTTGCAAAATTTGTGTTACAATTTTATGTTGAGGAAAAGAGTGGAACTAGTGGTATTTTAGAACCTTTATGATAAGCTCAAGAATGCCATGTCACGCCATTACTTCTCCCACAACAACAATATACCCATTGTAGTTCCACAAAGTGGGGTCTGGGGAGGTAGAATGTACGCAGACCGTACCTCTACCTCAGAGATGAGGTAGAAAGGTTGTTTCCGATAGACCCCGTCGCAAGACAAAAACAATCTAGAAAAGCTGTAATGGAAGTATAAAAGACAATAGATAGTATAAAAAACAACAAATAGTAAAAGAATAGTACTACAACAAAATAATACTCCACTCAAACTACACAAAAATAATAGATAGTAACAGAAATTGAAGAACAAGAAACTATAAGAGTAGTCCTACGACTACTACCTACTAGTATGGACGCACTCCTACCTGCTATCCTTCTACCCTAATTCGTGTCCTCCACACCTTTCTATCTAAGGTCATGTCCTCGGTAAGCTGCAGCTGTGCCATGTTTTGTATAATCACCTCTCTCCAAATACTTCTTTGGTCTACCTCTACCTCTCCTAAATCCATCAATAGACAACTTCTCACACCTCCGCACTAAACATTCGTGCATCTCCTCATCACATGTTTGAACCATCTCAACTTCACTTTCCGCATCATGTCTTCCACCAAAGTCACTCCCACCTTTCCTTGGATCCTCATTTTTAATCCTATTCCTCTTAGTATACCCACACACCTGTCGCAACATCTTCATCTCCGCCACTTTCATCTTCTGAATGTGAGAGTTCGTGACTGGCCAACACTCAGCCCATATAACATAGCTGGTCTAACTACCACTCTCTAGAACTTGCCTTTAAGTTTGGGCAACACCTTTTTATCACACAAGACTCCAGAAGCGAGTCTCCATTAGAGGGTAGCACCTTTTTATCACACAAGACTCCGGAAGCGAGTCTCCATTTCATCCATCCTGGACCAATACGATGAATGACATTACCTCTCTAGTGTTATTTTAATACTAGTATTACCTTCTAAAAAAATCATGTCACACCATTTTTATAGCTTGTCATTGTTGTTAATATGATTTTATTAACTCTTGACGAATGATATCTATACCTTATTTAACTTGGATGGTTGTACAAAATTTTTTAAAACACTTTGGAACTAGAAAGCACTTCTATAGAAGTCAAAAGGGAGTACTGGTTGTGTAGGCATGCTCAAGTTTTTTCCTTCGCTTGACGACCTGGTATCTAGTCCCAACTCCAACAATGTTGCTTTTCTGGTTGGTTCTTATTAAAAAAAAAGAACTAGAAAACTATCAACAATAACAAGATACCAAGTGTAATCCCACAAATTGGGGTCTTGGAGGGTAGAGTGTATGCATTGGGTAGTTAGAGTTTGTCTAGATTTGTCATATATGTATTGGGGTTGGGTTAGTTGTTCAAATTGTTATATGCAATATTCTTAATGGAGCATTGAGGGTGTGACCTAATGGCAATAAAGTGGATTGAGAACCATAAGGTCTCAGGTTCTAAACCCAGCTGAGGCAAAAATACTAGGTGATTTCTTCTATATGTTCAAGCCTTGGTGGATAGAGTTACTCGATACTTGTGCTAATGGGAGGTAGCATCTACTCCATGAAATTAGTCGAGGTGGGTGCAAGCTGGATCCAACACCACCACCACCACCACCACCACCAACATACTTGGTGTGATCCCACAAGTGGGGTTTGGCGAGGGTAGAATGTATGCAGACCTTATCCTTACCTCATAGAGATAGAGAGTATGTTTTTGATAGACCCTCAACTTAAAATATAGCACATCTAAGCAGTTTGGGAATGGGGATACAAAAATAAGGGCAGAAACAACTACTAAATAATGTGAAAAGAAGAGCAGTATATAACATACCTAGGAATGAACCATATGACAACAAAATAGTGTGATATTCAAAGCACAAAAAACACAGATGATACGGGAAGAACAAGAAACTATGAGAATAGTGCTAATACCACCGATAAGAAGGGAGGTCCAAGTACGATTACCACGCTTATGCCCAGGAAAGCTAGAGAATACTCAACTACCAACTAACTTTCTAATGTAATAAGCGACCTCCAAACCCTCCTATATAAGGTCATCTCCTTGGTAAGCTCAAGATCTGCCATGTCCTGTCTAATTACCTCGCCCAAATACTTCTTTGGCTTGCCTCTGCCTCTCCTGATGCCTGCTACTGCCAACCTCTCACACCTCCTCACTGGCACATCTACACCTCTCCTTTTCACATGTTCAAACTATCTGAGCCTCGCTTCCCTCATCTTGTCCACCAAGGAGGCCACTTTTACCTTGTCCTGAATATCTTTATTCCTAATCTTATCGCTCCTAGTATGTCCACATATCCACCTCAACATCCTTATCTCTGCAACTTTCATCTTTTGAACAAGTGAGTTCTTGACTGGCTAACACTCCATTCCATACAACATAGCGGTCTAAGCACTACTCCATAGAACTTACCTTTAAGCCTTAGTGGAACCTTCTTATCACACAAGACTCTGGAGGTGAGCCTTCACTTCACCCATCCTGCTCCAATTCGATGTGTGACGTTATAATTGGTCTCTCTATTCACTTGAATTAAAGACCCCCACATGCTTGAAACATCCTTTTTTGGGATGACCTGAGCATCAAGCTTTACTTCCACGCCGACCTCATGTGTAGCGTCAGTGAACTTACACTTCAAGTATTCAGTCTTGGTCCTGCTCAACCTGAACCTTTAGACTCTAAGGTTTGTCTGCAAACCTCCAGCCTAGCATTAACTCCACTGTGAGACTCATCAATCAGTATTATGTCAAGTACTATGTCATCTGTGGATAACATACACCGTGGCACCTCACCTTGGATATGTTGCATTAGTACATCCATAAGCAATGCAAAAAGAAACGAGCTAAGGGCTGATCCCTGGTACAACCCCATCATGACTGGAAAGTGCTCTGAGTCCCCTCTCATCGTCCTTTCCCTAGTCTTGGCTCCATAAGCCTTAGGCACACCTCTAGCCTCCAAGCATCCCAAAAAACCTCACTTGGGGCCTTTGTCATAAGCCTTCTCTAGGTCGATGAACACCATATGTAAATCCCTCTTATTGTCCCTATACTGCTCCACTTGTCTCCTCAGAAGGTGGATGACTTCTACGGTAGATCGCCCCGGCATGAAACCAAACTAGTTCTCGAAAATACATACACCCCTCCTTACCCTCATCTCCACCTCCCTCTCCCACACTTTAGTGTGGCTCAACAACTTGGTACTTCTATAGTTGTTACAATTCTGATATCGCCCTTGTTTTTGTACAATGTAATCATCGTACTCCACTTCCATTTTTCGGGCATCTTTGCAGTTTTGAAAATGACATTAAACAATGCAGTCAGCCACTCCAAGCTTGCTTGCCTATATTTTTCCAAAACTCCATTGGAATCTCGTTTGACCAGTCACTTTTCCATTACTCATCCTACGAATAACACCCTTAATCTCATCAATCTTTATAGACATGTAATATCCAAATTCGCTTCGTCTTTTGGAATGCTCAGACTCTCCGGCACAGTGTCCCTGTCCCCTCTTCATCCAAGAGTTTATGGAAGTATATTTGCCATCTCTATCTAATGAGAGCCTCCTCTACTAATACTCTGCCGTCCTCGTCTTTGATGCACTTCACTTGGTCCAGATCTCGGGCCTTCCTCTCTCTCGCCTTGGCTAGCCTGTACAACTTCTTATCTCCGCCTTTGTCCATTCAAAAGCTGCCGTTTTTGCTGTCGTAACCGCCAACTTTGCTCCCTTCTTCGCCACCTTATACATTTCCCTCTTAGCCCGCTTATCCTCCTCGTCCTTGCTCTCCACTAACTTCGCATAAGCCGCTTTCTTTGCTTACACTTTAAGTTGGACTCACCACCTCCAATCTCCTCGATGACCACCAGAGATACCCTTCGAGACCCCCAACACCTCTCTTGCGACTTCCCTTATGCAACTAGCTGTCTTATCCCACATACTGATCACATCCTCACTACTACCCCAAGCCCCCATCGCCACCAACTTCTCCCCATAACTTGGGCCCTTGCAGGAGTCAAGTCACCGCATCTGATCCTTGGTAGTAAGCCAGTCCTCTTCCTCTTAGTTTCCAAATCCATCACCAAGAGCTTATGTTGAGTTGTAAGATTATTGCCCGGAATAACCTTGCAGTCCCTGCAAAGGCCCAAACACCACGGTTATAAAAATGAGAATATTCTTAATGGTTGTACTATAAGTCTATTATCAGGCATCCTTGTGACTAAGAAGTCTTCCTAATTTTGTGTAGACCATTCTCCTATGAAGGAGCTCTATTGTATGTTGTAAACCACCAACTACTGAACAGTTTCTCCCCTCTTTTCTCTCCTTTCACACCTTTGATTAAAAACATCTTTTGGCTGTTAAAAGCACCATATGTTGCTCTTTCGAGAGATTTATGTGATATGAGGAAGTCGAGCTGTATAAAATTTTCATGCTATGTTAATGCAGCAAAGCCTGTCATTGTTGCATATGTGATACCCTAGAGAGGTCATGTGCTCTCTATAACTGTAAATGGTGACTCATTTGTTTAAAGATTTGGTTGTGGCAAGAAGGTTTTTTCCGGGAAGGTGTAATATTTGGGTTTGATTCGATTTGTTCCGAGCAGTTGTTGTAGGACATCATTGCTCCTAGTTATTCCTTTATAAATAAAGCCCAAAGCATCCCGCGTTAGCAAGGTCCGCGGTACGGCCGCACCCCAAGAGGGGTGATATAGACAACCTACCCTAATGCAAGCATCAGTGGCTGCTTCTGCAGCTTGAATCCGTGACCTATAGGTCACATAGAGACAACTTTACCGTTGCTCCAAGGTTCCCCTTCTAGTTATTCCTTTATAAATAAAATAAATAAAAAGTTGCTGCTTGTCATTTAGTTCTTTCCGTGTTGAGAATCTTTCTTCACTTAAATTTGTCTTTTCATCTACTTCACGGAGGGGGAGTTTGTAGTTCCTTATATTCGGTTGACTGTTTCAATAACTATTGGGAGATTCTACGTAGTGCCGTGTTTGAAAGAGACGGTGAGTGTTATTTAGATATTTTTAGGTATATTGTTTGACGTGTTTTGCTTACTTGCTGTCCACAGAGATTCCAGAAACGTGAATATGCAAAAACTAAGTTGTTCAGGACTGAAGGGCGTGGTTGGGGTCTTTTAGCTGATGAGAATATAAAGGTAATTCTGCTGAAGCAGCACTCCTATTTTCTTTTAGGTTACCAATTAATTTGTATAGCGCAGTTTCGGCATATTCAAAAAGACATTTTTTTTGACGATCCTGTGAATAAAAAGTCCAGATTTGAGCCTATCAAATTCGAGCTCTCTCTAGAATATATCGGAGGCCTTTGAGCAATAACTGTAGTTATGGTTTATTCGTAATCACTAATGAGCTGCAATCATCCAATTGTTCCTCTATCCTTACATTATTAGGCTGAACAGTTCATCATTGAATACTGTGGAGAAGTGATATCATCTGAAGCGGCTAAGGAAAGGTCTCAGGCTTATGAAGCTCGTGGTAAGTTATCAACATTAGAGATGGTTGTCAATGCATCTTCAGATCACTACTATAATTTCATATGATTTGCGCAGAGCTCAAGGACGCGTACATAATTTCTCTGAGTTCTAATTATTTCATTGATGCTACCCAGAAGGGAAGTCTTGCAAGATTCATAAATCATTCATGGTAAGTGCTGAAACATCAATTGTTAAAATGATGAAAAGTGAAATAAGATACAGATCGTGGTTAGTCCGTGGCGTATTATTTTGGTTAATTGGTGTTGATTGATAGCACTGATACTCCGTGTTCCTGAATTTCCCAGCCGACCAAATTGTGAAACAAGGAAATGGACAGTGTTAGGGGAAACAAGGGTAGGAATATTTGCAAAGCAAGACATGTCTGTTGGAATGGAGCTGACATATAACTATAATTTTGAGTGGTACGGGGGTGCAAATGTTCGTTGTCTGTGTGGAGCTGCAAACTGTTCTGCTTTTCTGGGTGCCAATTCTCAACGATTCCAGGTAACTTAAGACAACAAACAGATTAATTTCTTATGATAGATTGAGTTTGCCGTTTTTTAATTCTACAATATGGTATATTTACCAACCTCAAGTCTTTTTTTCTGAACATGGTCTGTTCTTTAATGAAGTGTATTAAAATTGTTGCGGATTTACGACATCTTAAAACAATTATATCTCGTACTTCTCAAATGTGGAAGCTCTCGATGTCTGGCAGTCATTTTCCTTTCCCTCCTGTACATATATCTCCTTCCTTCGTCCAAGGGCCTAAAATGCACCACAATATATGGAGCTTAAATTTTATTAGAGGAAAAATAGCTTGTTGCTTTTGATGCTGAAAAAGAAAGTAGTCCAGGATAAATGCTTATTACACCAGTAAAAAAATAAAAATAAAAATATAAAGGCTTATTGCTTATTATGTTTGAATTTAGAGCACAACAATGGAAGCTTATGTAGTAGATGTTTTCTTCGCTTTTCTCATTTAAAGCTTGGTTGATCGACAGGAATAGGATTATATATTTTGTTTCTCGTTGATATTGATAAACCTCACTTTTGAACTGTTTTAAATTAGCATGTAAGCCGACTGTCACTGCTTTTCAGGATGCGAGCACTGTGTTCTAATCCTGAGTCCTTGAATACGCAATCTTGAGGGGTTTTATATTATCGCACTGGTAATAGATTTCACAGTTGATTTGAGATTGTCTGAGGAGGAACTATAATTCCAGCTAACGTAAATAGTAGAACCAAGTACTTCAAACGAAATTTTATGAGAGATAATGTGCCAATGGTGCTCATATTGGTAGATGTAACAAAGAAGGGGGAGAAAAGAGCTGTCTATTGGCATATGCTTTCTTCTGTTTTCTAGAACATAACAGATGCTTCTACATTCACTATGAGTCTGTCAATCTCATTTCTTATTCTTTTGTTCCCTTTTTATCTTGGCTCAGGAGTGCAACCATCTCTGGGAAGACGGGGATCCCAGGTAATGCTCAACTTTGTTGTAGTTTGTACAAATCTTAAGGTTCTGATTCTGATAACTTGATTTGTTTCAGGAGCTGATCTCTTTCCATTACTTCACATCTTGATTCTCAATGTAAAAAAGAAACATTAGTGATGCCATGCAATCCTCAGTGAGATGTATAAATGTGATTAGCAAGGGCTTTGTAAGAGATCTTGTATGTTTTATTAGGTGACTTTATGTCTTTCCAATAATCAGAAGTATGAGTAGAGCTGCTCTACCCGTGTTCTTAATCCCACTTCTTTTGTCTGTCAACAAGAGCCCAGCCCCTGGTTCAATCGATAGATAGGCCGCAAATGATATTCCTGGACAAAATGAACAGACCTTTCCTTACTTGACTTGCCAACGAAGTGGTCAAACCAGTAGTCAGGTTCATGTGGCAGTACCCAAGGGTGTGAAACCTATAGTGGTCAATGAAGTGGGGGGAGAGCCATGATGTCTAGGGTTCATATCCCAGTGGAGACAAAAAAAAATTAAGTGATTGCTTCCCATCTGCCCAAGCCTTGGTGGACCAATACCTATGTTGGTGGGAGGTAACCTGGTGGAATTAGTTGAGATTCAGGCAAACTGACCAGATATCACCGTCATTAAAAAGTAAAAAAGAAACATGGTAAAGAGAGAATTGACTATTTTCTGAAATATTACATGTTTAAGTAATAAGGAACCGATCAAATAATATAAAAAGTAAAAATGAAGCTTGTTTCATTTTGGTTCACTGTTGGATGACTAGAGCTTTACTTTCTAACTAAATGATATAAAATTGAGGTAGTTCACTTATTTATCAACAATAATTAATGAGAGAAAAATTTCAGGTAGTGCTTTATGAGTTTCATCGGAGCAAATCGCTTATGATATTATAAGTTTGGATGCTACGGCTTTTACTCATTTCCTTCTAATTCTTGTATGCTGTCTTTATTTATTTCAATCTGGCTTTCTTACTGCAGATATAAGGTGGATGATATTCCACTTTATGACTCATCAGAGGATGAATCTGTTCCAGTGGTCTCTGGAACTAGTGGAGGAAATGAGCAGACTGAGATATTGAATGAAAGTGAGGGGTCTTCGTTCAAGTTGGAGCCAAGTAATAGCACATGTGAGGATTACAATATTGGATCTGGTTCAACAACGAAGAACAAGTTTGATACTACTGCTCCTTTACTGACTTACTCTGGAAGAAAGTCAAGACAAGCTCGTGGAGATAATCTATCTTAGTTTCTTGGTTTCAAATAAGATAAAATATATAAGCAATAGTCATCTATAGTAGTTATCAGCCGTTATCTAGAGCAGAATATGTTTATCCATGTGTTTATGTTTTTGTTTAAATATATGCATCTAGAAGAATTCTGGCAGAAAAGGGATATCATTATCTTTGTATTTGGAGATTCGTCCACTCCATATGGACATAGTTATTGGTTAATGTAGTGCTTAAGATCCTTGCACTTTATTTAACTCGTAAAATTTCATTTTCATCTCTTCTTCATCCTATTTTCTATCATTTTGGGATTAGAGCAGCAAGATCCTGGATGGTGTCTGCGCACTCTTCTAATGAATTGCCACCACAACTAGTCACAGACCGTCCACATGAGCCCTCTAATGATCAGATTGTCCAGCAATTAACTCTTATAACATCACATTTGGAAGTACTAGATGCAGCGGTGAAGGCTCAATCTAGTGGTACTCATACTAATGCTAATCCTGGTAATCTGCTAAAGGAAAGGGTTCAAAATGTAATCTCCCGATTGAGGATGCTAATATTGATGTGGAACGGTGACCTGATAAAGGGTGGTCGTGATATTTTGGCTCCATTTAACAAAATTTTCTCATAAGGCAGACATTTAAGACATTTCAAGACAGTGAACTTGCGCAATATACCAGAAGTTTTGCATTATAGGCAAAAGTTATAACTTTGGTATGTTTCCCATCAGCCATATGTTCTAACTTTTGCGCATAAAACAACCATTCAGGATATTTTAAGACATTGAATCTGTTCAATTGGTCAGAAGTTCTACCTTATATGCAAAATTTAGAACTTAGGTATGTCGCCATCAGACATGAGTTCTAATTTTTGCCCATAAGATATTCAGGACATTTCAAGATACCTGCACAATTGACCATGAGTTCTGCCTTATAGGCAAACGTTAGAATTATTAGTTTCAAGGTTATTTCATATGTTGGAAAGTTTTTCTTGATGTTTTAATATTTTTTGTCAACATTTTCCTTTTATTTATTTACTTACGTATTATTTATTTTTAGATTTTAATATTTTTTATGTTAAATTATTTGTACAAATATATACTCAATTGTTCGTTTCAAGGCCATTTTTAAAATTATTATCAAGTGGGGACAAATTCAAGATCGGACATTTTTGGGGACACTAGGCATAATTTTCTCCATAAAAGGGTCTCAATGGCCAAATTTGTCACGATCCAACACAACCAAATTAGTTCTGTACGTGAATAGTTCCTTACCAATCAGTAGGCAATCAACTAGTGTCACAAACAAATCCAAATTTTGCACAAATGTCTCCTTGTCCTTCTCCGAATCGTGCTTGGGATATAGAAGCAGTATCACTTAGCCAAAGGACTTTGCTTTAGGTGTAATGAGAAAATTGCACCAGGTACCGTTGCAAGTCTAACATTGCTCACTCTTATAGAGACAAATGACAATATTGAAGGTAGTGAATCCGTGAAACAAATGTAAAGTGACCTTACTGATGGGGACGCAAGTACAACTGATATCTCATAGGTTAAAGTTTGCAATCATCAATCTATAATTTAAGAATGAGAAGAAGTTTGATATCTCATATCCTAGTATTATGCAACACACGGTATCTTTTACTGTAACAATTTTCATGGTTGATTTTGGTTTTATGTGCATTTTGACTATTTTACCCCTATAGTTGCTTTATGGTGTTTGTGGTCTGCGGGTGTGGGTGACACGGTTCCCAAGGTGATTGGATGAGAATTATGCAAGTTTTTCATTTTGGAAGATTTGGAAGTTGGTATGGTTGACCAAACTTAACATTTGCTGGTAACGAGGTTGCAATGAAATTATGACAGTTCCATTAGCTCCACAATGGAATTTTTGTGTCGGTAGCACCATTGGTTCAGGTCCCGAGTTGTTCGGATGAATTTTGAGTAGTTGGTTGGAAAGTTGAAAGTCTAAAGGCTAGGGTTTGACTTCAATCAACATTCGGTCAAGAGGACCTCTGTTCGGTGTTTTGATGGTTTCATTTATTACGAAATATTATTTTTAGTCTAGTAGCATAATTGGTTTGTGTTCAGGGTTTTGAATGAATTTCAAGGGTTTGTTTAGGAATTTTTGATTTAAAGCTACAAATAGAGCCATCTAAATGATGGACTAGTAATTGTTGTTTTAAGCAAACTTTGCCAAGGGTAAAAACTGGTACCCATTACTCCAGAGTCGGTAACACATTCTCGAAGCATGCCCTCCAACACCTGAATAGTCCCCTCAAATTGGCCATCTGTCTAAGAAAAAAATGTTGGTTGCGCTTTGCCCAGGTGCGCAACTCCTTTTGCATAAACCTCTAGAACTATAATGTAAATACTGGGTTCTAGTGAAAATGTGAATGAAAAATGGAGAAAAGAAAATGGAGGGAAAGTGAAATGTATGTTCACTTTATAAAAGGAGTGTTCTCCCACATTGGTGGGAGAAAGAAAAATCCTTGTGCTTAAATTAAGAAACATTCCTTCATGTGGATAGTGAGGCAAGAAGAAGACAAGCCTCGCGCCATTGCCGTCGTCGCTTGCTCAGCTTCGGATTTGTCAAATGATCGAGAGATTATCTTTTTAGATAAAATTCATTTGAAACTTGAGAGTTAGTGATTTTTTAATCCAAAAATTCGATAGAAAAATATTCTCCATTCGCGGACGCACACGGGCATGTACGGACGCATGTCACAATGCATCTTGAAGGGACGCGACCCTTCGAGGCACTGTTTGAAAATGGAAGTGCGACCTACGGATGCAGGTCACCATCTGCGGATGCAGATGGGGTCCGCAGGTGGGGATGGAACTTTCTATTTTTTTGGACAAAAACCGACCCGCCCGCCATCTGTGGGCGCAGGTGGTTCCGACGGTACGAAACAGTATAATTTTTCATGAACCATTGCTTCCTTTCTAAAGCACCACCTTTTGACTATAAATACCTATTTTTTCCTCAAGTAAAGGGACAAAATTTTGAAGTGAAAAACACTCTCTTCTTCTTGCAAAACTCAAGCGTGATCTATAAATCGTTGAGTGAGTTCGTAGTTTAGCAAATTTGAGGTACCACCATTTCCTGAAGTAAATCATTTTAGCCTGGGAGGATATATTCCATTAACCTCGGGTACTTGAGGGGAATAAATTCCTTAAGAACACACCGTGAATTCAGTGGACTCGATTCTGTCTTTCTTCATCTCTTTCTTATGATTTTTTCTATTTTTTCAGAAAAATAGTTTGAACTTCTTTGTTGTTCTTGAACTTGTTGTTGAAGTTTATTTTGTAAATACAAATTGTATACCCGGAATACAACAATCTTAAGGAATTTAATTAATCTGTATTTTTGGTTCCTGGATATTAAAACCTTTTGATTTTCTACTCTGTTTGAACTTGATAGTGATTTGAAGCTATAAAAACTTCATCACGAGTCAAAGTTCATTCGGTTGACGATTTGAAGAATATAAAAACTTCATCGTTAAACTAGAAACAAGTTGTTTAAAGTTTAACATTTTATAGTGAGTATTGGTGATACTAAATTGGTTGTCTATTTGTGACAACAAAATGACCAATGAAAATCAAGTTATTGATGGAATGACGAATGTTGCAGCAACTAACATTGCTACTTTGAGCCGTTCGAATGTTACTCCTGCTATAGCACCGGTGGAAAAATCAGAAAAAATTTCTAGTGTTGATTTCAAACGTAGGCAACAAAAGTTATTCTTTTATTTTACTACCTTGAGTCCTCAAAGGTTCATCACGGAAATGCTTCTGAATTGCCGGAAGAAACTCCAGAAAAAGATCGCTTCTTTGTGACAGAAGCTTGGAAACACTCAGATTTTTTGTGTAAAAATTATATTCTGAGTGGCCTATAAGAAGACTTATACAACGTGTATAGCAACCAACATGAAGACCTTGAAGGAACTCTGGGAGGCTTTGGAAAAGAAGTATAAAACAGAGGATGCCGGAATGAAGAAATTCATTGTTGCAAAATTTCTGGACTTTAAGATGGTAGATAGTAAAGCTCTAGTTACCCAAGTCCAAGAGTTGCAAGTCATAATCCACGATCTCTTTCCAGAAGGTTTGATTGTGAACGATGCTTTTCAAGTGGTTGCAATAATCAAGAAGTTACCACCTTTGTGGAAGGGCTCCAAAAACTACCTGAAGCATAAACTCAAGAAAATATCTGTCGAAGATCTCATTGTGAGGTTGAGGATTGAAGAGGATAATAAGACAGCGTAAAAGAGGTCTCATGGGAATTCATCAATTAATGAAGCAAATATTGTTGAAGATGATCCCACAAAGTCAAAGAAGAGAAAGAAAGCAACTGAACAACAAGGAAATCCTCCTAAGAAGAAATTCAAAGAAAATTGATTCAATTATGGCAAAGTTGGCTATAAGTCTACTGATTGTCTGGCTCCGAAGTAGGGCAAGAAAAAGGATCAAGCAAACATGACTGAATCCAAAGAAAAAATGGACAATCTTTATGTCATGCTTTCGGAATGCAACCTGGTTGGTAATCCTAGAGAGTAATAGATGGATTCTGGTACCTCCCGCCACGTGTGTGCCAACAAAGAACTATTTGCATTATATGCTCCTGCTCAAGATGATGAGAAGATATTCATGGCGAACTCTGCTACGACAAAGGTTGAAGGAACATGCAAGATTTGCTTGAAGATGACATCTGGCAAGGTGATGACACTAAACAATGTCCTTCATGTTCCTGAGTTACGAAAGAACTTAGTTTCTACTTTACTTCTGACTAAGAATAGATTCAAATGTGTATTTGTTTCTGACAAAGTTGTAATAAGTAAGGGTGAAGTGCATGTAGGTAAAGTTTACCTCACCGAGGGAATTTTTAAGATAAATGTAATGACAATTGATATGAATAAAAGTTCTAGTTCTTCTTACTTACTTGAGTCAAATGATTTATGGGATGAACGTTTAGGACATATCAATTACAAAACCTTGCGAAAACTTTGAGTGCAGTAAATCAAAGTGTCAAATATGTGTTGAATCTAAGTATGCTAAGCATCCGTATAAGTCTGTTGAAAGGAATTCCAATCCCTTAGACTTAATTCACACAAACATTTGTGATATGAAGTCGATACCATCTCGTGGTGGGAAAAAGTATTTCATAACTTTTATTGATGATTGTACTAGATTTTGCTATGTTTATTTACTGAATAGTAAAGATGAGGCAATAGAAGTATTTAGGCAATATAAAAATGAAGTTGAAAATCAGTTGAATAAAAAGATTAAAATGATAGGAAGTGATAGGAGTGGAGAGTATGAATCTCCTTTTGCAGAGATATGTTTGAAAAATGGAATCGTCCATCAAACTACTGCCCCGTACTCACCTTAATCAAATGGAATTATGGAAAGGAAAAATTGAATGTTGAAGGAAATGATGAATGCCTTACTTATAAGTTCAGGTTTACCACAAAACTTGTGGGGGGAAGCTATCCTTACAGCAAATCGAATACTCAATCGAGTGCCCCATAGTAAGACACAATCTATTCCATATGAGAAATGGAAAGAAAGGAAATCCGACTTGAAATACTTCAAAGTGTGGGGATGTATAGCCAAAGTCCAAGTTCCTATACCCAAAAAGGTAAAAATAAGACCAAAAATCGTGGACTGTGTTTTCATCGAATATGCTACAAAACAGTAAAGCATGTCGATTTTTGGTTCATAAATCCAAATATCTGGATATCCATGATAATACGGTAATTGAATCAGATAATGCTGAGTTCTTTAAACACATTTATCCGTATAAGACTAAACATGAACTGTCTAGTGAAGGTTCTAAACGACCTGTGGATGAACCAAAGGAGAATGTATTTAATGAATAAAATTCAAGGTGTAGTAAACGTCAAAGGAAGTCGACTTCCTTTGGATTAGATGTTGTAACATTTCTTATTGAAAATGAGCCTCAAACATTCAAAGAAGCGATGTTGTCTGCGAACTCATCCTTTTGGAAAGAGGCAGTCAACAGTGAGATTGATTCAATCTTGAGCAACTATACTTGGGAGTTGGTTGATCTTCCTCCAGGAAATAAATAGGTTCTAAATGGATTTGCAAAAGGAAAATGAAAGCTAATGGTACTATTGACAAATACAAGGCAAGACTTATTGTGAAAGGCTTTAGACAAAAAGAAGGCCTTGATTATTTCGACACATACTCGCCAGTAACAAGGATAATGTCTGTTCGGATGTTGGTTGTATTAGCAGCGGTATATGGTCTTGAAATTCATCAAATGGATGTGAAAATAGCTTTCTTAAATGGAGAATTGGAGGAAGAAATTTACATGGAATAATCCGAGGATTTTGTGGTTCCTGGTAAAAAAAGGAAAGTGTGCAAACTTGTTAAGTTACTTTATGGACTAAAACAAGTACCCAAACAGTGGCATGTAAAGTTTGACCAAACCATATTGGCAAACGAATTCAAGATAAATGAGTGTAATAAGTGTGTTTACATTAAAGACACTCCAAATCACAAAGTCATTGTTTGTTTGTATGTTGATGACATGTTGATCATTAGTAGAGACATTTCTGACATAAATGCTACGAAATAAATGCTTGAGAGAAAATTTGATATGAAAGACCTTGGAGTTGCTGATGTGATCTTAGGGATGAGAATTCATAAAACTCCATAAGGATTGACATTGTCACAGTCTCATTATATAGAAAAATTACTTGACAAGTTCAAGTATTTGGATTTCGATATTGCCAAGACTCCATTAGATGTGAGCTTTGCACTTCAAAAGAATGAAGGTAAAAGTGACTCACAATTGGATTATGCAAGAGTGTTGGGAAGTTTGATGTATATCATGAATTGTACGCGACCAGATATAACATGTGCTATTAGTAAATTGAGTCGGTACACGAGTAATCCCAATCAAACTCATTGGATGGCAATGAAAAGAGTTTTGGGGTATCTAAAACATACTCAAGACTATGCTTTGCATTATAATAAATATCCTGCAGTAATTGAAAGATATTGCGATGCAAATTGGATCACCATATCAGATGAAGTAAAATCCACGAGTGGATATGTATTTACTCTTGGTGGAGGAGCAGTCTCTTGAAAATCATCTAAACAGACATGTATTGCCCGCTCTAAAATGGAATGTGAATTTATCGCGTTAGATAAAGTCGGTGAAGAAGCTGAATGGCTCCGAAATTTCTTGGAAAATATTCCTTATTGGCCCAAACCTTTGGCACCAGTATGCATACACTGTGATAGTCAAGCTGCAATAAGTAAGACATGAAGCATGATGTATAACGGTAAATCTTGTCATATAAGACGGAGACATAATACCATTAGAGAACTACTCTCTAGTTGAATTATCACGATTGACTATGTAAGGTCAAATGATAATATGTCGGATCCACTTACAAAAGAGCTAACTAGAGAGGGAATTGAGAGATCATCGAAGGGAATGGATTTCCGGCCTAGGACAAGTCATCACGGCAGTAACTCCACCTTGCGGACTGAAGATCACATGAGCTAGGTTCAAGGTAATAAAACAAAGCTGTAACTGACGGTTCAACATTATTAATTAACTTAAGCCATTCTCATGATGAAGACAATGTTCAGGAAACAAGGATAAGGCTTATGGTTTGAAGCTTTTTAATTGTTTCTAAGTTTGGAAGGTATGACCAAACAATTTGATCTAGAGGATTAAACGTTTAGGAATCACCTATGTGAGGGTGAAGTGGAAGCCGCTTCAAGGAGAATGATAGTAAAGGCTTATTCTATGAGCTCTCATGAAATCAAGTTGTGTTCATGGCTGAAACGAGCAAAACTGTGAGAACCATGAATGGTAAAAGGCTGGTTGTGCGACTTGTGTTGTCTAGGTGTAATTAAAGTTCGATGGTTCAAAGATATCGCATCTATCGATTGACCGAGTGCATCCGATATAAGTTTACTACGAAAAATTCAGAGGGAAACCTACTTATCCAGATGCAATTAGTCTTTGCTTGTAGATCACACACTTGTCCATATATTTTTTGATGAAATAGCCATTCCCCATTCATGTGGGGGATTGTTGGGTTCTAGTGAAAATGTGAATGGAAAATGGAGAAAAGAAAATGGAGAGAAAGTGAAATGTATGTTCACTTTATAAAATGAGTGTTCTCCCACATTGGTGGGAGAAAGAAAAATCCTTGTGCTTAAATTAAGAAGCATTTCATCATATGGATAGTGAGGCAAGAAGAAGACAAGCCTTGCGCCGTTGTCGTCGTTCGCTCGGCTCGACTTCGGCTTCGGATTCGAAAAATAATCGAGAGATTATATTTTTAGACAAAATTCATTTGAAACTTGAGAGTTAGTGATTTTTTAATCTGATAGAAAAATATTCTCCATTCGCGGACGCACACGGGCATGTGCGGACGCATGTCACAACGCACCTTGAAGGGACGTACCCTTCGAGGCATTGTTTGAAAATGGAAGTGCGACCTGCGATCTGCAGACGCAGATGGGGACAAAACTTTCTATTTTTTAGACAAAAGCCGATCTGCGGGAGCAGGTGGGCCATCTGCTGGAGCAGGTGGTCCCGACGGTATGAAACAGTGTGATTTTTCATGAACCATTGCTTCCTTTATGAAGCACCACCTTTTGGCTATAAATACCTGATTTTTTCCTCAGGTAAAGGCACGAAATTTTGAAGTGAAAAACACTCTCTTCTTGGAAAACTCAAGTGTGATCTATAAATCATTGAGTGAGTTCGTAGTTCAGCAAATTTGAGGTACCACTATTTGCTGAAGTAAATCATTTTATCCTGGGAGGATATATTCCATTAACCTCGTGTACTTGAGGGGAATAAATTCCTTAAGGACACACTGTGAATTCGGTGGACTTGGTTCTGTCTTTCTTCATTTCTTTCTTATGGTTTTTCTGTTTTTCCAAAAAAATAATTTGAACTTCTTTGTTGTTCTTGAACTAGTCGTTGAAGTTTATGTTGTAAATACAGATTGTGTACCCAGAATACAACAGTAAATTGAATAACCCGATCTAAAAGGATATTTAAGTTGAATTTGTCCAAAATATATTTTTATTACCTTATGAGGAAAATTTTATGTTTTAATTCAAACCATATCTTCTTTTTTTTCCTTCTTAGAAGTAGTAGTATCAAATTCTCCTTTTTTAAGAAAAATAAAATGTTTTGATGGGAGGATTTAGGGGTTAAAAGGGAAATGCCGAGATACATGGTTACTCGTAAGATCTTTTATATTTGAGAGTAGATTCAAAATAGTTCTCAAAGTATAGTTAGAACTGTCTTGATCTTTAAAGTTTGTCAAAAAATAAATAGTTTTAATCTTCATCGAATATTTAACAAATTTTGGATGTTAAATTTTAAAAAGCTGTGAATTTCTTTTAAAAAAAATTCAAAACACTACGAAAGTTCCATCAAACCATAAAGATTGCAACACAAAATATTTATTAGACATCAAAAAAATATATTAAAAATAATAAAACTACACCGGACGGTAGAAAAAGATCGAAAATAGCATATACTTCAAAAATTGTACTTCCAAATATGAGTTTCACAAATTCTTTTTTTTTTTTTTTTTTTAGTTTTTGTTAAATCTAACAAATAGAATTCGTTAAATATTTTAACGGAGATCAAAAATATTAGCTTTTGAAAAATTTAAAAGATCAAAACTCTTCAAAATATATTTAAGGAACTATTTTAAATCTACACTCAAATATAAAGAAACATTTTTGTCGCTTTCTCTACTCCTACATAAAAATAAAAAGGGAAGAAAGAACAAATTTAAGATCATCTCTAACATAGCATAAATATAACTTTGTGTCTGTCACGGAGTTCCCAATTGTGATTTCTTATTAACACAATTGGAATTAAGAATACGAAAAATATAGAGATAGGACACTATTATGGCATTCTTCCGTATGAATGTTTGGTATGGAGAAAAATAAAGTATTTTTCATGAAAAATATTTTTTTTTGAAAAATATATTGTAGGAAAATAAATGAGTTTCTTACTTATTTTCTTGTGTTTGGTACGTAAACAAAAAAGAAATCATGTTAAGCATTTATATATAATCTACGCAAACATTATAGGAGCTAGAAAAAGGTAGGGGTAGGAGTAGGAGTGCCACTTATTGCACTTGTTTTTCCTATTTCCATCAGGAAAAGTTAGTTTTTTCATTTTGAAAAATTTATTTTCGTAGAGAATTTTTTTAAATTTTTTTAACTAATCGAACATGGGACTCTTGATCTGAAATTCAGCGACTTTGATCATTAAAGGACAAAAATTACTCAAAATATATTTAAGGGACCATTTTTATATTATTTTCTCTATACTCCTATATAAATTTATAAAAATTAAAAAGGACAGAGAGAACAAATTTAGAGTCATCTATAACAAAGCATATAGCTTTGTGTGTCTGTCACTGAGTTCTCAATGAACAACCTTTTCTCCTACTAAGAAATTTCTCTTACAACAACATAGGTAATTTCAGGTTTGTTTCTATTTCCTTCTCTGCTAGTAGTTTTCATGGTGATGTTTCATGTGTTCTAAGCCTAGCTTCTTTTGGCCGGCTCGTATTAGTTTGTGCTTTATTACAAGTAATTATTTTCTATGATGCTTGGACTTTTTAAAAATATTGATTGGTGCATGTCGAATCCTCCAAAAAAGTGTACTTTAAAAGATCGATATGGGTGATGCTATATTTTTTTTGAAGAGTCCAAGTAACATAAGTTATTCCCTCATTCCTTTAGACCTTTTAAGGGTACATTTTTATTAAACCACGGTCATGTCCTGCCCAAGTATAGTGGAAAAAAAGAATTGAAAAGATAGAAAAAAATAGTACAAAAAAGAGATACAAAGGAGATAAACAGTAATAAGGTGACATTTCTCGTATAAACAGACTAGGTACATGTGGAAGGAGGCTCCCACTCGGATTTAAAATTCAGCGGCTTTCATCGTTTACAAACACCTAATTTTCCAAAAGCAAAACTAATTCAATGAAAGAGAGAGAAAGGAAAAGAAAAGTAAACTCTTTGTTGGTCTTTTTCATCAATTCAATAAATGTATTTTAACATTTATTTTTCCAGTGAAACCAATGAGCACACCTCCCTTTTCCATTTTACTTAATCTCCTTTTTAAAAGGGAAAAGGGTCAAATTTATCTCTCTACTTTGAAAAATTAGCTCAATATACTCTTTCGTCATACTTTGGGGTCAAATTTACCCTCGCTGTCATACTTTGGGGCCAAATTTACCCCTCTACTTTGGAAAATTAGCTAAATATACCCTTCGTCATACTTTGGGGCCAAATTTACCCTCGTTGCTAAGAAACGTTTCACCTTTACCCTTCCTTTAATAGAAAAGCCCATGAATGACCCATTCTTTAAAAATAAAAACGCCCTAATCTAACCCGCTCGACTCGATTCGAACCACAAAAAAGACACAAACAAATATATCCTTTCGGTTCTATCGGTCAAATTTTTCCAACGAGATTAAGCCACTGGATAGTTATCAGTGTATAGCTCATAAAATGGATCTGCATCAGTGCAAATACAACCAAATATACCCCTCCCTCAGTTCATGGATCTGCATCAGTGCAGAGCTCATGAAAAATGACACTTAGCGGTCAAATGCAACAGATTAAGCCCACTGAATATTTCTCTGGATGATTGAGTTAAGAGGTCTCTTTATGTGTCAATCATGACATCTCTTCATTTTATGTCTTTATATACAATTTGAATCTATACAAATTTTTCATCATGTCATTTGCTCATTATCCACTGATTATAGAATCTAGATGCACATAGAATTGCATATCAAATTTTGAAATTTGAACAAAATTGGAACAGGAGCAGAGTTTGTAATAGACATTTTCTTTAGTTCTATGCTTCTGCGTTATCCCATTCCATTTTACTATTTGTTCATTTGTAAACAACCTACCAGTGCTGCACGTTGAAAGAGAAGTATATTTGTTCGTTGGAAAAATTGGACCAACAGACTTGAGGGAGGGGTATATTTGTTTGTGTATTTTTTGTGGGTCGGATCCGGCGGGTTAGATTAGGGTGTGTTTTATTTTTTAAAAAATGGGTCATTTATGGGCTTTTCTATTAAAAGAAGGGTACAGGTGAAAAATTTCTTAACAACGAGGGTAAATTTGGCCCCAAAGTATGACATCAAGGGTAAATTTGACCCCAAAGTATGACAAAGGGTATATTTAGCCAATTTTCCAAAGTAGAGGGGTAAATTTGGCCCCAAAGTATGACATCGAGGTAAATTTGACTCTTTTCCCTTTTTAAAATAGTTGTTTAATTTATTTGCTCAACTTATGAAAATCAAGAGAAGTTTATCATTTCTTTCGATACTAACTCTATCATTAAATGACTACATAAAATACTGGTCAAGTTAGATTTGCAAAACATACTTAATAAGGTTAATTTAGAAAAATAAATTCCTAATAAATATTTTTTTTAAGGAAGTGCCAAACCAACATGGACGAAGTAAAGTAAAACGGAGAAAGTAGTATTTAAATTTATTGTTCTCCTCTGTTCTATCGATTTTTTTGTTCCATTTTTGGAGGCTTATTTGTTTGTTTAGTTTACGTCTTTTTCTTTTCGATTTATACTAGTACTAGTAAAACATACTACTCCAATAGAGATTTAGGAGTCATAATGAAAGCACTAGATGATTACTATTGCACATTTACTCCATCCATTTCAATTTATGTGTGTTTATTTGATTGGATACAAAATTTAAGAAAGTAATGAATTTTTTTGAATCTTATGGTCCTAAACGAGAAAAATGAGATATCTTGCCCTTTTACAAATTGAATAGAAAAAAAATATCTTTTCAAATCTCTTATACGCAAAAATGAACATCTCTTGTAAAAATGTCATAAAACTAAAAAAAATCATCAAGATCTAGAAAATCATTCCTCACCCTTTTTACTTATCGTTCTTACTAAAAATAAATTGTCCAAAGTAGTTGTCAATTCAAAAAATCAAGATATAATTAAATTTAGTATTACTTTCAACCTTTAGGCTTTACCTTTACTAAATAAATATGGAGAGAGATTAACAAAGTGAAAAAAAAAATACTAGTATTAAGTTGAGATAAAAAATAAATAAAAATAATTTAGTCAAATTACTAGCTAATAATTTTTTAAGGAGCGTGCAAAAAATTAAAAAAGCATGACAAGTAAAATGGAGGAGGTATATATGCAATGTACCAAAATATCAAAAGATTACTAAATATTGACAGTGATATTTTTCTTGAAACTAACTAAAAGGATCTAAATAATCTGAAATGGAGGAAGAAATGAGACAAATACTCAAATAAAACAAATTGGTTGTAGAATTTATAGGGAGATTTGACTGGTTTTATTAAATTTTTTAAAACATTTTCCTATTGTTTGATTGATAGCATAGGAGAAGGGAGTAAAAGATTGAGCCACTAAATTTCTAACAAACTAATACAACCTTTCTAACTATGTATCTAGCCTTTTCATTGGCTGATATACATCTAACATATTTATGCTTCCGAATACAGTTAACCAACATGTTAGCTAATCGATTACAATAAATTGAATCGAATTTCGTCATTTCTTTTCCTGCAGTACCTCGGCGTGACATAAGCACTGTATTTTGGTTTATGTGAATGAACCTTAAGAATATTATTGTTTTAAACTTCTGGAAAAAAAGGGTGGAGCCATAGCTCCATCTTTTGGCTCCCTCTAAATTGAGTTTTATAAACCGGATCACGAAAGCATTGTTGTTTTTCTTAATCTTTGTTAGGCCATGGCAGAAGAAGAAGATATCTATACCAAGGATGGAACTGTCGATTATCGGAATAAGCCTGCAAATAAGAAGAAAACAGGAACTTGGAAGGCTTGCCCTTATATACTTGGTAATAATATTAATTCCTTGTCTTTATCATCATATTCTCGGATTTTTGGAGGTCGGGTCAAATGTAGTTCTATACCATAATCTTTTTCTTTCATAAGCTACGTGGCTTAAGTTTGCTAGGAGAAGAAATTTCATTTTTAAAATATATCTTCCAAGATTAGCAGATCTTTCTGCATGTCTGTATCCTTTATTTGTCAAAAAGTTTGCACATTGGCTCGTCTTCGGCCCTATCTGTTGAATAGAGTGGCCTAGGTCCTAGCAAATATTTACAATCTTCAATATATAACATCCGTAAGAGGGAGATACAGTATGTCCTCCTCCTTAATAAGCTTGATAGTAAGTCCGGTTCTCTATAATCCCATTGTCTTGCTAATTTCAAGCCTTGTTTGATACTCCCTCCGTTTAAAAAAGAATGACCTACTTTCCTTTTTAGTCCGTTTCAAAAAGAATGACCTTTCCTTTTTTGGCAACACTTTAATTCCAACTTTCCACATGACATGTTTAAGACCACAAGATTAAAGGACATTTTGATACATATGCCATAATTTTAATTTAGGACCATAAGATTCAAAAGTCTTTTTTATTTTCTTAAATTCCGTATCAAGTCAAACTAGGTCATTCTTTTTTAAACGGAGGGAGTACTTTATAATAATGTAACGAGACCCGAAGTAGGTTTCTTCTTAGGAGTATCCCGTCAGCCACTTTCCTTGGTCATCTCTAAAAATATACCTCCAAAAGCAGCATCGTCAGTTTGATTCTTGACACTTTCGTCTGTATTCAATTTAATTTTTCCTACACTAGAGGTAGGGGTTGATTTCTCAGATGGTCACTCAAATAATAGTTATTATTTCAGAAAGTCACTTTTTTTTCTTCTTGATTCTAATTTTTTTTCAACAAAGAATGTGACTTTCTAAGATGATAACTATTAGTTGAGTGACAATCTGAGGAATCAACTCCCAGAGGTAGACCATGCAATTAGTTTAGCTTGATATTATTGATATTAAATTGTTGTCATTTTGACAGGGAATGAATGCTGTGAAAGATTGGCATACTATGGAATGAGCACCAATCTTGTGGTTTATTTTAAGACTCAACTCGATCAGCACAGTGCTACGGCGGCTAAAAATCAATCAAATTGGTCAGGGACATGCTATGTCATGCCTTTGCTTGGAGCATTTCTCGCCGACTCTTATCTTGGAAGATACTGGACAATTGCCATATTCTCAATTATCTATGTTTGTGTGAGTTTTGTTAATTTGCTGTTTGGCCTTTATTGGTTTCTACGAGCGATTTAGCTACAGATTAGAAACAAAGTTTGTAGGTAATTCTAGTTTTTTATTTGTAATGTTTGTTGGTAGTGATATTAACTGATTTTTCTTTTCATTCAAGGGGATGGCATTATTGACAATATCAGCATCAGTTCCAGGGCTTAGGCCAATTTGTTATGAAAAAGATAAATGTCACGCGACCGATGGTCAAACTGCAGTGTTCTTTGTTGCTCTCTACTTAGTAGCACTGGGAACCGGAGGGATCAAGCCGTGTGTCTCATCCTATGGTGCGGACCAGTTTGATGATGCAGATCCTATCGAGAGGAACTACAAGAATTCCTTCTTTAATTGGTTCTACTTCTCCATCAACATCGGGGCTCTCGTTGCTTCTTCTTTGATAGTCTGGATACAACAGGACATTGGCTGGGGATGGGGATTTGGTGTTCCTGCTGTGGCTATGGCATTTGCTGTTGTATCGTTCTTTGCAGGATCTCGACTCTATCGATACCAAAAGCCTGGAGGCAGCCCTTTGACGCGTATTTGCCAGGTTGTTGTGGCTTCTTTTAGAAAATACAATGTTTCATTGCCTGCCGAAAAATCTCTGTTATATGAGACTGCAGCAGCTGAATCCGCCATCAAAGGGAGTCGCAAACTTGCTCATACAAACGAGTTGAGGTATGTTCGCCAGTCAATGATGAATTCTTCAAAAGCTTGCCCGCGACATAGAGATTAACACAAGTTCAAACGACCTTTTTTTTTTTTTTTTTTTTTCATTTTTTTTTCGTTTTCATATTGAAAAAGTAATAAGACTGGGAGTTTTAAAACTTTTTATCATCTTGGCATCGAGCTATTTTTCCACAGGACCTCCCTACACTATCATCACTACAGTATTTGGACCTCCCTACACTATCATCACTACAGTATTTGCCCAATTGACACATCTGATAGAATCAACGTTGGACTTATTAGATATCCTTAGCAATTCATGCGAGGATTGGTCGTTGGGGATCAAGAAAGCCCTTTTTATGAAATTTTTGAGAGGTCAGCTGGGGTACAAATGCTTTGACCTGTTTCCTCTAGACGATGAAGTTTATCCTCTATCGTCTCACTAGCTGGCCTTGACCCCTGTTATTTTGATGTCATATCTTGTATTCAGGATTTGCCATGACTTGAAAAGAGCTCATGTTCTTCTATTTCATGATTGGCAAGCGATACACCAAATTATCCTAAATCACCACTTTTGTGAATTAAAAAATGACTCGTATCAGTGTAATATCTGATTAGAAATTAACTTAACTAGCATTTACGAGATCTCTGTCACTCGAATACGCTTTCTTACTTTTACAGGTTCTTCGACAAAGCTGCTGTGAAAACAGAGTCAGATGAGAACAGAGGTTCTACAAACAATTGGAAGCTTTGCACAGTGACACAAGTTGAGGAGCTCAAGTCTGTTATCAAGTTGCTACCTATTTGGGCTACTGGGATTATCTTCAGCACTGTTTATAACCAAATGAGCAATATGTTTGTGTTGCAAGCCATGTATATGGATACACATTTAGGCAAATTCAAAATCCCTGAGGCATCACTCTCTGTCTTCGACACTATCGCGGTGATTCTATGGGTCCCTGTCTATGATAGAATGCTTATCCCATTCGTTCGAAAGTTCACAGGTCACAAGAATGGATTGTCTCAACTCCAACGTATGGGGACGGGGCTCGTTATATCAGTCTTTGCGATGGTATCTGCTGCAGTCGTAGAGGTAGTTAGGCTCGGGATAGTAAAAAGGCACAATTACTATGACACCACGGATGGCATCCCAATGTCTGTATTTTGGCAAATTCCTCAGTACATGATAATTGGTTGTGCTGAAGTTTTCACATTTATTGGTCAATTGGAGTTTTTCTATGATCAAGCGCCAGATTCAATGCGGAGTTTGTGTGCTGCTCTCTCTCTGACAACTACCGCGCTTGGGAGTTATGTGAGCTCGTTGTTAGTAACCATTGTCACAGATTTTAGCACGAAAAATGGAAAGGCGGGATGGATAGCGGACAATCCAAATTATGGAAAGCTTCATTATTTCTTCTTGCTATTGTCCGTATTAAGCGTGTTGAACTTTTTCATTTTCCTTGTCGTTGCAAAGAGGTACAAGTATAAGAAGACGATCAACAAGGACGACCCTGTTCCAATGGTGGCTGATGATGATGACAAACTTGCTTTGTGATCCCTGATGTAAATTTGGTTTGCCTCGTGTTAATTCGAATATTTTAGACTTAAAAATGTGTACCTATTAGATGCTTTTCACTCACATGACATGGAGCGTGTGATACATCTAAAACTATCACATGTACAGATCTAGCGCTAGCTAGAAATCTGTATTTTTTTTAGTCCGATGTATTCTAATAGTCCTACCTCATGGCTACATTGTTCTCTTTGATTGCACTATGTGGTAACTAGGACGGAGCTAGAGTATAGGTTACGGATTCGATCGAACCTAATTACATTGGTCAAACTTTATATTTGTCTTATGAAATCCATTAAACATGTGCAAATTATCAATTTACAACTCAATAACTTTAGATGAATATTATAGAAAAATTGTCTATGCAATTTTGATAAAGATTTAAATGCATATATCATGTATTCGTCTAATTGTTTGTTTACTTATGTAATAAATGGTTTAGTGTATATAGTTTTAGCTTATATATCGAAGATTAAATCATCAATTCTTATAAGTATAAAGTTTATGTTCACAATGTAAGATGAAAATTCGACAAACCATTAGTATGATTGTAGCACAAGATTAAATATAATTTATCTTGATTATGATAATAGTATAATTTCAACTTCTTGTGTTGGTAGATTTTTGTATGTATTGAATATGACCAATCGAGTTGAGATAGACGTTTCATACTGATTGAGAAAAACATATTCTATTGACTATTAAATATACTTATATTCTCAATCTTTATATAATTATTAGGGTGAAAATCATTTTCACCTCCCTTTGCTTTAAAAATCAAACTCCCCCCTCAACTTTGAACAATAATCATTCTCCCCCCTTTATCCTAATTGACTTTTGAAAATGCCTATTTTACCCTTACATTATAAGCTTCTTTTTTTTTTTACTTCTTTAAAATCATGATATTTTTATTTTTTAAATCTATGTAACAAAATTTTTATAAAAATATAAACATTATCTTCTGAACGAAAAAAGTGAGAAATACTAATTAGTATATAAGTTAATGATATTCTATTACGAAGTGAATTAGCATAGATAAAAAGTAATTTTTATTAATAATAACCAAATATCTAATATCTATTTATACAATTGAAAAATAACAAGTAATAATCATAAAATATTGTCATTCCTTATCACAAAAAAAAGGTAATAATAACTTTATAAATAAATTTCAATGCAGGAAGTACAAAAAAAAGAATTTTCTAAAAGATTATTTATTTAGATTATAAATTATTTTATATTATAATTTGAGTAATATTCCATTAATAACAATAAAACTTGCTTATTTATATAAATAATAGAAAATAAGAGAGAGGTGGAAATTAAATATACACGCACATGCATGTATAGTCATATATACATACTTGATGCATATATTATTGAAATAACAATCATAAAAATAGCATTAAGTTTTGTGACAAATTCATAAAAATATTACTCTACTTATAATATTAATGAACTTAAATAAGAAGCTATAAATACTTAGGTTAAAAAAATTATGTATAAATAATATAAAGAGGTATTACATAAAAAGAGAATTGAAAATAACGAGGGCGACATGGTCATTTTATAGGATAAAGGGGGAAGAATGATTATTGTTCAAAGTTGAGGGGGGAATTTGATTTTTAAAGCAAAGTTGGGGGGTGAAAATAATTTTCACCCATAATTATTATGAGTTGTATATTGTTAATTATCTTTTTGATCTATTACAAGGTAAGATCCTTGGGTGGATCAATATGCATTGTAGATTGTATGATGATGGTACATTTTGGTAAAATAATAAGTTCATTGATGGAATTAATGTCTCGATATAGAGATCAATAGTTTTTTTTGTGCTAAACCATGCAGGTGGATTTTTGAATTTGACAAGTTAAACATTACTCTAAAAAAAATTAATCAATGAATTAAATTCATCATTAATCTAATTTGTTGATTAGGATTGAGTGTTTAATGAGAAATTTTGAAATAATGTTGTTTATTATAAAAGGAGTAGTTCAATCATAGTTCAAACTACTTTATAATAAGGAGCCTTAATAATTAGTTTTATGCTCCCTGCATTGTCCATAAATATTGATTAGAATTCAGAAATTCTATCTCTTGGTTGAGAAGGATTTTTTTTTTTTTTTTTTTAAAGGTTTTAGACTAAAAATTGTGACTATATAAGGGGTGTCTTCTCACATAAAAAGTTACAAGTTTTTCGCAGAGTATTTGTCCACACAAATATTAAAAGTGTTCTAACTATATTAAAAGTGTTCTAACTATTAATCTGAGATAACTGTAGAAGATAGCAAAATTGAAGACCAACTTGCACTTAGCGGAGAAAATATGTTCACACTTCGAGAAGCATTTCATGAATCATGTTCTGACATGATTTTATGTTATCTATTATTCACGTAAGTAGAAATACTAAAATACGTTCGTGAAGCATATTTTCCAACATTAGTTTATCCCCTTGAAGATATTAGGAGTAAGCCTGTTACTTATTAAATTGTAAAAATAATGAAATTATTATATATTCAATGATATGAATATCAAGAGATTTAAATCAACTATTTTCCGTTGGTGAGTTATCCTAAACTCAGTTAATAATGGAGAAATCTCATAATGCAAAGGAAAAAAAACACGGGCTGGCCCGTCTGAAACAAATGGTCCATGTTTGGGCTATTGGACAAAGAGTGTACCTTTGATAATCTTATGAGGTAATTTCAAATAGTAAAACTTACATAAATCCCAACAAGTTTACCCATAATTACTCCTTATCCCTACTTTTAACAATATTACGTATAATCCCTGATTTTATTTTTTCGGATACATAATTTGACACCCGATACATCCTAAAATGAAGTTAATGTGCGTTAAAAAAGAAAAAAAAACAGAAATCTTCTTAATTGATGAGCAAATCAAGCACATCAGTTGTAATGTGATTTCAAAATTCCCAGAAAAACATAATTCGTTAAAATTTTGGTATTCAAAAGACAAGGAGCGTCATTCTTCTTATAGAAATAAGCTTGTCCTCTCTTATCTTTTTGTTGCAGATCTTTAAAATCTTCTAGAATTTTAGCCTTGCAAAAACTGTCAAACCTTAACGGATGTGGTGGAACTTCTTTGACTACGCAACACATACCCTGCATTGAGATACATAAAAAAATACAACAGTTAGTAATCATCTTGGTTAGTAGTCATATTGACTGAGATACATTCATTTTTTGAAGTTATTAGGTGGAGATACATAATTTTGTTCAATATTAAAGAGAGATACATATATAAAATTATGTCTCATGCATGAAAATGATGTTAATTATGTATCTAGCATCAAAATTTATTACGGAGATACATCCATTTTTAATCTGTTTGGTCGACATGCAGAATACTGTAATTAGACTAAAGAGAGATACATAATTAAAATTATGTCTCATGCATGAAAATAATGTCATTTATGTATCCCAACAGCAAAAATTATGTACTGACGAATTTTTTTAATCCGATACATATGTAAAATACCTTTTGGGGTGTCTCTTTTGATTTTTTTCAACAACTTTGTGTTTTGAAGGACCACCTTTCCCTTTCGAAGAATCAAAACACCATTTTTTCTTTGATTTAACATAACCACGATCCATTAAAAAACATCAATTTGAGTTAAGAAAAGAAAATCTAACAGATATTGGCTCACAATTCCAAACAAATCAATTTTTTAAAAACCATGTTCAGAAAAAAAAAACTCCAAAAGACTTAAAAAGAAACTTAGTCGAGTTGTTAAGTTGATTGTTATTGTTGTATTGCAGAATTCTCCTTTAATGGAGAAACTAAAGATGAAGAAGGAGGAGGGGTGGGGGGGGTGGGGGTGGGGGGGAGACGCAGATCTTTCAGCCGAGAAAAAGGGAGTTTGGGTTTAGGTTTAGTGATGTATCCAATGGTTTTAGAGAGAGAATGTAAATCAGGGATTTAAGTAATTAATTAAAAGGGTATGGATTTTAAGTAGTTTAAATAAGTTAAGTTGTGGTATTAGGTAATTTTTCCTTTCAAATATATTCAATAAAGTAAGGCAAAATTTCATTTATAGACAAAAAAAAGTAAAAAGTTTACAACAAATATAGCTAAATTTTGGTTTATTACTTAATATGAAAATTAGGCCATTTTCTTCTTTTTTCTTTTGTTTTTCAGCGGTAATTTTTTTTTAAAAATACTTTTTTTTGCGGCGTGTTTTTAATACAAAAGAAAATCTTATTCGTTTTTTTTCTTAAAAAAACTTTTTTCGTGCAATATTTTTCATGTATCAATATTGTATAATGGTGTATAAACATATATATACGATGTACATAGTTATGTGGTGTATATGTAATATATTGATATTGTATAAATAGTTATATAATGTATCGACATTGTATAAATAGTGTATAAACGTGTATCGATATTGTATAAATGGTATATAAATGTGTATCGATATTGTATAAATGTGTTTAATGTGTATTAATATTATATAAATAGTTATGTGATATATCGGCATTGTATAAATGATGTATAAATATGTATCGATGTTATATAAATAGTATATAAACGTGTATCGATATTGTATAAATAGTTATGTAATCTATATATGATGTATTAATATTCCATTGCAATAACTTGATTGAAGAAGACTTGATCTTCTAAGTTGGGATACTGCTCTTTTCTGAAGTTTTTTAATTGAGATGGAGAGAAAAAGAAGAGAAGCCTAGTATCTGACTTAGGGACCAATTTCATATATAATATGCTTAAGTGCCTTTCCAAGTTGAAAAGGTACCTTTTCAATAAGTCTCCATCAGACTTAAGAAAAGGTTCATGGGTTTCGTGTAATTCCAAATTAAACTCATACTAATAGATATTTACTTATAGGCCGAAAACTTTAATACTTTATTAGATCATAAATTGGGCTTCTTTAAAGATGGCATGTCTATGTATAATACTTTAATATGTGAGTCCACAATATAGAAATTACTAACAATCTCCCACTTGGACCATATATATTTCTGAATAATAGTACATAGATGAAACTTTAGTGTGCACAAACCTTTGCTATCTTGATTTAAATATCTCAAAACAATCAGGTCCATCGATACTATCAATATAGGATCAAAACGATTTTCGTAACATATATTCGAAACTAAACCCATCAATGATCACAAATATCAGCAATACCAATGATATAAATCAAATCAGGAAATTACATGCAAAATGATCTAAGTCATGCCTATTTCCAAATGGTCCTACCTTATGACTTTAATAGTCCAAAATCACTTTCTTATACATTATGCAAAACCGCAATAGAAAGTTAATAGTTAATATCTTTATTTTTCAGAGTTATCAATAAACACATGAAATTCATAAATTTCATAAAACTTCAGTCTGTACAGAATATAAACTTTAACATGTCAAAAGCATAAATAAAACAACAAACTCCCACTAAAATGGCTCATCATCAAATCTGACAATACCCATATGAGACTCATGCCCATGAAACACTTTAGGTGGCAAACCTTTCGTGAGCGGATCCGCAATCATTGAGTTTGTACTAATATGCTCAATCGACACAAGATGACTCTTAACTCTTTCTTTCACAACCAAAAACTTAATGTCTATATGCTTTGATTTAGACGAACTTCGATTGTTCTTCGAATATAACTCAGCAGACTTATTATCACAATAAATTTTCAATGGTCTTTCTATGCCACAAACTATCTGCATTCCAGTGATAAAATTTCTTAGCCATATTCCCTGATTGATGCTTCATAGCATGCCACAAATTCTACTTTCATGGTAGAAGAAGCTATCAATGTTTGTTTCACAATTTTCCAAGAAACAACTCCTCCATCCAACATGAAAACATAACCTGATGTAGAACTCCTAATATCAAGACATCCAGTAAAATCTGAATCGAAATACCCTACGATCTCTAAGTGATTCGATCTCCGATAAGTGAGCATGTAATCTTTAGTTCTTTGAAAATACCTTATAACCCGTTTTGCAGCTTTCTAATGATCTATTCTCGGGTTACTTAAATATCGACCCAACATTTTCACTATGTACGCTATATCTGGACGCGTACAAACTTGTGTATACATGAGACTTCCCACTGCTGATACGTATGGAATTTTGTCTATCTCTTTCTTCTCTATGTCCAAATTGGACATTGGCGCAAACTAAATTTATCATCTTTTGCCATAGGTGTATCACCTGGTGCACAATTTTGCATGCCAAATCTACTTAGCACCTTATTAATATAAGTTTTTTGCAACATTCCAAGAACATTTCTAGTGCGATCCCTATGGATCTTTATACCTAGAACAAAGGATGCCTCACCAAGTTCTTTCATTTCGAATTTACTGGTTAGAAATTTCTTGGTGTCATGCAATAAACCTACATCACTGCTTGCCAGTAGAATGTCATCTACATATAGCACAAGGATAACAAATTTGCTCCCACTGAACTTGAGATATATGCACTGATCAGCGGTGTTTTTCTTAAAACCAAAAAAGGTTATCACCTGATCAAACCTTCGGTACCATTGACGGGATGCCTATCTTAAACCATATATGGACTTCTTAAGTTTACATACAAGGTGCTCTGAATCTTGAGACTCAAAAGTCTCTAGTTGCACCATGTATATCGTTTCTTCAATTTCTCCATTGAGAAATGCAGTTTTTACGTCCATTTGATGTAGATCTAAGTCATAATGAGCTACACATGCCATAATAATTCTAAAGGAATCTTTCCATGAAACTGGTGAAAAAGTCTCTTTAAAATCTATGCTTTCCTTTTGAATGAATCCCTTGGTAACTAGGCGTGCTTTATATCTTTCGATGTTACCTTTGGAATCACGTTTGATTTTGAAAATTCATTTACAACCCAATCGGTTTCGATCCTTGTGGTAACTTGAAAAGATCCCAAATGTCATTGTCTTTCATAGACTTCAACTCATCTTTCATGGCTTCGATCCATTTAGCAGAGTTTTGACATGATTTCGCTTGACTAATAGCTATAGGATCATCTTCCAATCCCATGTCAAAATCATGTTCTTGGAGATAAACAATATAATCATCCGAAATTGCATTTCTTCCTTCTCTGTTAGATCTTCTTTAGGCACTTCAACTTGGGGTTGTTGAACATGAGGTAATATCATTGTGTTTTCTACATAATCCTGATTTACAGGTTGAAACACATTTGGTAAAGCTACCTAATCATTTTCACTAGAAGCAATATTATCAAATTCCTCTTCAAACACAATTTGTTTGTCTTGCTTGCTCCTACCATAATCAACATTCTCAATAAATTTGACATTCTCTGTTTCAAAAAAGCATCTATT
Organism: Capsicum rhomboideum; assembly: GCA_031232105.1. Lineage (NCBI taxonomy): Eukaryota > Viridiplantae > Streptophyta > Magnoliopsida > Solanales > Solanaceae > Capsicum > Capsicum rhomboideum. The sequence continues at coordinate 17,107,223 of CP124712.1, forward strand.
CGTGGAATCGTAAAACTTAAAACCTCTCGATCTTTATGAGTAACCTACAAAGTAGCAACTAAAAGTTCATGAATTCAGCTTCTTTTCATTTGTCTTGTAAGGCCTTGCTTCGGCTGGACATTCCCAGACATGCAAGTGCCTAATACTAGGCTTCTTACCGATCCACAACTCGTATGGGGTCTTACCTACCGCTTTCCTTCGAACTCTGTTTAGTATGTAAACTTCAGTCTTTAATGCTTCTCCCCAAAGCGATTCAGGTAAAGAAGAATGACTAATCATATTTCTTACCATATCCTTAAGAGTTCAGTTTTGTCTCTTAGCTACACCATTTTGGCTTGGAGTCCCCGGCATAGTATACTGAGGTACAATCCCACACTCTGTCAAATACTTTGCAAAAGGTCCTGGACGTTGTTCACCTGATCCATCGTATCTTCCGTAGTATTCTCCTCCATGGTCAGATTTGACAACCTTAATTTTCTTGCCTAATTGAGTTTCAACTTTAGCTTTGAAAATTTTAAAAATATCCAAAGATTGTGACTTGTCATGAATTAAATAAAGATATCCATAACGGGAGTAGTCATCTATAAAGTTAATAAAATATTATTGATCATTCAATGAAGCCGTAGGAAACGAACCACAAATGTCTATATGTATCAACTCTAAAGGTTCTTTACTCCTATAAGCACCTCTTTTCCTTATATTCGTTTGTTTTCCCTTAATACATTCTATACAGATTTCAAAATATGATAAATCAAGAGAATCAAGAATTCCTTCTGACACAAGCCTTTGTATTCTTTGTTTAGAAATATGACCCAATCGCTTATGCCATAACATTGATGAATTCTCATTCGTTAATCTACGCTTAATACCGAAGTTACTTGAATGCAGGTTTTCATTGCTGCATGAGGCTTATCTGTTTAATTTGTATAACTTATCAATCAAAGTACTAGCTCCAACAATATTAGAATTTAGAAAAATACTACAAATTCCATTTTCAATAGAACAATAGTATCCAGATATGTCCAAATAGAAAATAGAAATTAAGTTTCATCTAAATGACGATACAATAAATGTTTCCTCTAATTTCAAATAGAAATCGGTATCTAATAGAATTCTAAAGACACCAATAGCCTCCACAACTGCTTTATTGTCGTTGCCCACATAGATGTATCTTTCAGCATCAATCGACACTCAGCTCCTTATGCAATCCTGCATAGTGGCACTTACGTGAGTAGTTGCGCCCGTATCTACCCACCAAGTATCACTAGGTACCATAGCCAAACAAACTTCTGAACAACAAAGTTGAGAAGTTTTCCTTTCTTTTCACGCAAGGCATAGTACTTGATACACTCTTTCTTTATGTGACCAAGTTTCTTACAAAAGAAACATAATGGTATTCCTTTGTCTGCAGTTTCTTTAGTCTTACTCTGTTTTTGCTTATGTGCAACAGATTTAATTCTAGAGGTAGATCCCAAATGAGCACATTCCATCGGCTTTTCTTTATTTCTATCCTCTTCTTGCACACATTGAGCTATAAGCTCATTCAAAGTCCGGTTCTTAAAGTTTATGCCATTAGGCATGGGAATATTGTTCATATTGGTAGATATAGAAGACACTATAAGATAAAATAAATAATGCTCACAATTAATCATTCAAATAGATCATGTATATGTGCGGATAGTTAAATTAAATAAATCTGAAGGAAAATGATAAATAAATCAAAAAATTAAATTTATCAAACACATATACATAAAAGTGCGTCTATCTCAAGATACCTAACACAACATTATCATTTAATCTTTGGACAGAAATAATAACTTGTAAGTGATACTCTTATACATAGTTCATAAATATTGATTACTAAAGCGGCCTAAAAATATGCCTTTCTTTGGACCGTCACATTATCAACATGCATTACAAATGTATCACATATTCTTGACTATCCATAATCTGGTCAAAATAATCTCCTTTGGGATAATTATTTCGCATTGATGAAACATGCTTATATGTTCAAAGTAAACAAAATCTACACAATAGAGGTTACTTTGGCAACAAATTGATTCAATCTATTCACTTTTAAACATGAAGCACAAATATTAAGCAATTTAAAAAATAAACTTTAACAAAGCCGACAAAATCTACCCAAAAAGTTCTTGATCTCCAAAACCTTTGTTCAGTACTTCCAGTAGAACAAATTCTTCTTCTTAATTAAATATATATTTTTATAAAACACCATGATTTAAAAATTAATAATAATAACAATAAAGTGGAAGTACCAACACCAAACTAAACAAGAACGGACTTACTTTGGCATTCTTTGTACCGCCAAACACAAATATTCTTGTTCCAAATTTATGTAAGTTACCCAAACAAAGCAAACAAAATTGGTGTTCCACTTTCCTGGAAAATAACGGAGACAAACATCCAAATCTCCAATCATGAAAATAAAATAAATCCACCATCAAAAATATCTTTACTTTATTCATCATATATTATGAAGAGTGTATAATCACAGGAAAAGATAATGGTAGATATTGCCTTTAACACAAAACAGCGTGAAAGTACTTTTCTTAAAACTTTCCTTGACCCCTTCTTTATCCAACTTTGTTACATTAGAATCCATTTGGATTCTTGTTCAAAATCTCAAATAACTGGGCTTTAAGAAACGATATAGTGCTTACCAAAAGTAAAAGAACTATTTGGACTTCCGCATAAAACAACGTCATAATGATGTGTTAGAAAACAAATCAACGTTTGTCAAATTGGTCCATTAAAGTAGGCAGAAAATTGCACAGAAAACTTGTTCCGACAGAAATCGGTAATTGGCAAATCTCGAAAACAGAAGAAAAAAAAACATTCTTATTCGAGTTTGAACCAGAAGAAATATTGAAAACTCGTCTAATAATCTAACAAGATTGTGCGCTGATACCACTTGTTGAAAACTTTAAAGAATTCACCCAAGAACGCAAGTAAATTATTAGACAGATTACGATTCTAAAAGAGTGACAGGAACACTAATCTTGTTCCATTACAATAACTTGATTGAAGAAGACTTGATCTTCTAAGTCGGGATACTGCTCTTTTCTGATGGAGAGAAAAAAGAAGAGAAGCATAGTATCTGACTTAGGGATCAATTTCATATATAATATGCTTAAGTGCCTTTTGAGGTCGAAAAAGTACCTTTTCAATAAGTCTCATCAGACTTAAAAGGTCCATGAGTTTTCTGTAATTTCAAATTAAACCATACTAATAGATATTTACTTTTAGACCCAAAAACTTTAATACTTTATTAGATCATAAATTAAGCTTCTTTACAGATAGCACATCTATATATAATACTTTAATACGTGAGTCCACAATATAGAAATTGCTAACAGAGCCTTTTTCCAAATTACTTTTGCATGTACCTAAGTTGTTGAATCATTAGTTAACTCAAAGAAAAAAGATGCATCCAATTAGACCAGAAAGTACAATTATACATCTATAAAAAGAAGCCCACATGACCTAATGCATGCGCCCTATTTCTTCTTCTTTTTTTTTTTGGTTAATTGGATGCTTAGATAAATAAAAACTTAAAAGTATCACAGTAATATTACAAGTTCCAGCTCAAAATCAGTCTAGGTTAATAGCAAAAAATAAGTGGCTTTGTCCCACTTGAGCATCATTAGAAAGTCTAATTGATCTTTCAAATCTAGTTCCTAGCATGTCTGCCCAAATTGCTTATTGAGCATACGTACATCGAAAAAACTACAAAAACTTGAGCTTCTTCAAAATCTGCAGATTTTGCTCCTTGTTTAGCAAGCACATCTTTCGCCTTATTTTGTTCCCTATAGGTATAATGCACCACTGGTCCTCCCAGCCTCACCCTATTTCTTTTTTACTTGTCTATATTTTTCAAATGAAAAAAAAAGTTCAGCAGCAAACCTGTTAATTTTCCAAAATGTTTCTTATAGCATTATTATTACTACAACCTTATGTAACCACACCCAATATGCTAGTTCCGCCATCATGGCCTAGCAAGAAGCATAATTCTGTTTCAAAGCTTCGTTTCATTCCACCAACAATAGTCTAGTTACCAATACAATTCACTATGAATAAGTGAAATCGCATTACTATATTTCAAAATTCAAACTCAAAAGTTTGTTTGAGAAAAATGGACCAGAGATGAGAGGTTCGCATTTCGCAGCTTATGATTGAAAATGATTTAGAAAAAATGTGGATGAAGTGTTAGAGCATACAATTCATACACCCAGTGAAAGCATGAACAAGGATCACAAACTTACATATTAACAAGATAACATAAACCAAAACGAAAATTTAGAAAGCACATATATACCTGTTGAAGCTTTCACATAATTCGTTCAAGGCCTTGGACTCCAGGTCTGGTGCCTTCTACTAACTTCTAACTGACTTTTTCAATCAAACTTGTGTGGACAAATTAATTTATTTTTTGTTGAAGCTTTCACAGAATTAGGCCTTGGACTCCAGGTCTGCTGCCTTCTACTATTTCGTGACTGACTTTTCAATCAATCTTGTGTGGGCAAGTTGATTTGTTTTTTGAAAAGGATAATGCTCTTTCTGAACAACAACCTCTATTTATCCCAATTTTCTATTACAGAATGGAAAAGGAAGAGGCAAAACGTTTTTTGCGTTTAAGAGAAAAAAATATTTTCAGCTATTAAAACACCGTTAATGAGCAAAACATTTTTGCTCTTAAAACAAATGTTTCTTTTAATTTAAGTAAGAAAATTTATTTATTCCTTATAGAAGTCCAGTAAATAATAATTACTTCTTCTAATAGGCTCCTTTTCTTTTCCAAATTTGATTAGTTAATCAGGTAAAGTAGGGACCACAGATTTATTAAGTGAGGCTTCCATATGATATTAATTCGTAAATGAATGAATTACTATATCACAATAAATTACAAATTATTCCACTAAAAATTTGTAATTGCACTCGATTTAATTTTGAAATCTACCATTACAACTTATTTAACTCCCCTTGTTAGAATTACTGACACCAATTAATTAAACTAAATATCCTGAAAATTTAATTTATTGACTAATCTAATCCTTTATTATTATATGCTTAACTTATTTCAAGTGACTAATATAAAATTCACCTGCAGGGTTTTCCCACGAAAATTTATACGCAACCATAAAGGGGTGTCATCTATCTCGAGTCCGAGACATGGTTCTATCAACTAAATATTATTTCACTAATGTAGTTTGTCTTCATCCAATCTATTAGGAATATATTGACTTGTAATAGAGTCTCACCTTTTAATAGATTAAAATAATAAATCAAACTGCCTAGATCATAATAATTATATCAAGATTAAGAGTATAAGTACATGTAACGGACTAGAGAAGTTGTTTATTAATATTCAGAACATAAACAAACATCTCTAATTGGTCCGTTCAGTACATACGAAATGTACTAGTACAAGAAATTGGAATATTACCACTCCTATAATTAAGATCAAATTATATTTAATCTTGTACTACAATCATCAAGATGTTTGTCCAACTTCATCTTTGATTGTGAACATTAATTTAGAACTTATAAGAACTGACAATTTTAATCTTTCGTGCATGAGTTAAATAACTTCATGCACAAAATTGTCTACTATATAAGTAAAGGACACACATGTCAACACAATGATCTATTTAAATAAAAGCTTTATTAAATTAAGTAAATAAAATAAATTGTCTTTACATGGGATATAAAAATAATACTATAGATTAAACCAACATGGCTAATAGTATATCCTAACAATCTCCCACTTAGACTCATAAACATGCACTCATAATTCTAACATTCATTTCTTCCACATGCTTATCAAAAACCTTCTGTGTTAAGCCCTTTGTAAATGGGTCCGCCAAATTATTCTTCGACTCAATCTTCAACGCTCTTACATCACCCCTTTGAGTTATATCCTGAATCAAGTGATACTTTCTCTCAATATGCTTACTTCTTTTATGACTTCGTGGTTCTTTTGAGTTTGCAACTGCACCACTATTGTCACAATGAAGTGTGAGTGGTGCTTGAACCGAAGGAGCCAATCCAATCTCTTTCAGAAAGTTACCGAGCCAAACAACCTCCTTAGCCGCCTCAGAGGCAGCCACATATTCAAATTCCATGGTGAAATCAGTAACACATGATTGCTTGATACTCCTCCAAACTATGGCTCCACCTCCTAAAGTAAACATATATTCTGAGGTAGATTTTCTAGAATCTTTATTTGACTGGAAGTCTGAATCTGTATACCCAATCAGTACAAGATCGCCAGAGTGAAAAACAAACATGTAATCCCTAGTCCTTTTCAGGTACTTGATTATATGCTTAGCCGCAGTCCAATGTTCTTAACCAGGATTAGACTAAAATATGCTAACTATGCCTACATCAAAGCAAATATCAAGTCTAGGGCATAACATAACATACATGAAAGTCTTTACAACAAAAGCATAGGGGATTGCCTTCATTCTCTCTATCTCATCGGCTCTTTTTGGGCGACTGATCCTTTGATAGAGTAATTCTATACCTAAAAGGAATAAATTCCTTTTTGAAATTTTGTATGTTAAATCTCGCAAGAATATTGTCAATATAAAGTGCTTAAGATAAGCCTATTATCCTTTGTTTGCAATCTTGCATAAGCTTGATCCCAAGGATATGCGCCGCTTCTCCCAAGTCTTTCATATCAAAACGTGAGGACAACCACTCCTTAACAGAATTTAACATGCTCAAATTATTTTCTATGAGCAAGATGTCATCTACATACAAAACCAAAAATGCTACTTTGTCTCCATCCCACTTTTTATAGATGCATGCCTTGTTTTCATATTGATCAAATCCAAAAGTCTTAATCGAACTATCAAAACAAGTATTCCACGCCCTAGATGCCTGTTTTAATCCATAAATTGATTTCTTAAGCTTACAAAACTTGTGTTCATTGTCATTTTCCATGAAACCTTCTGGTTGTGCCATATAGATGCACTCATCAAGACTTCCATTTAGAAAAAACGTCATGACATCCATTTGCCAAATCTTATAATCATAATGAGCATCAATGGATAAGAGAATCTTAATGGATTTAAGCATGGCTACTGGCTAAAATATTTTCTTATAATCAATTACTTCTTTTTGAGTGTATAATTTCGCAACAAGCCTATCCTTAAAAGTTTGTACTTTTTCGTCCACACCTCTTTTTTTCTTGTAAATCCATCTACAACCAATGGATTTGACTCCCATAGGTGGTTCTACTAGATTCCAGACTTGGTTGGAGTATATATACTCCATTTCAGATTTCATAGCAACAATCCATATTTCAGCATCTTTATCCTGTAGTGCTTCGGCGTAATTAAGGGGTTCTGTATTAGGCTCCTCGAGGATTCTATCGTATGCTCCCAAGAGCACAAATCGTACTGGTTTTCTAATAACTCTCCCATTATGATGACTAGTCACTACAGGATTTGCTACATCTGGAACTACATTTTGAACACCCTGAACATTTTCCTGCACAATTGCAGGTTGTTTGACATTACTCTGAATGTTTTCATCCACAATTACAGGTTACTCGACATTACTCCCACTACTTTGAGGTAGCTGGATGTCAAGTGTTTGCTCTTATGCAAACTTTTGCCTATTGACATTTCTCCCACTATGTGGACGCAGTGGTATGTCAATAATGATTTCTGAAATTCGTTCTTGTGTTTCATTATTCGTTATTCTATTGCTCAATTCCTGTAAAATGAGTTTACTTCTAGAAATATGGTTCATTTTATAATTCTCTTCCAGAAACTTGGCATTTGTTGAGACAATTACCTTTTGTTCCTTAGGTCTATAAAATAAACCCCCTTTCGTTCCTTTTGGATATCCAATAAAAATGCACAATTCTATCTTAGATTTTAATTTATCAATTTTTCCTTTTAGAACATGTGCTGGACAACCCCAACCCCGAATATACCATAAACTAGACTTGCATCCACTCCATAATTCAGATAGTGTTAAAGGTACCGACTTTTAAGGAACTAAGTTCAGAACATAATTTGTAGTTTCTAATGCATACCCCCAAAAGGAAAAGGCAAATCTGAATTACTTAACATTGATCTAACCATTTCCATAAGAGTTCTATTTCTTCGTTCTGCCACACCATTTTGTTGTGGTGTTTTTGGAATAGAATATTAAGGTGTAATTCCCGATTCTGATAGGTACTTAATGAATTCCACAGAAAGGTATTCACCACCACGATCAGATCATAATGTTTTGATATGTTTATTATGTCACTTTTTCATTTCTATCTTAAAGTCTTTGAATTTTTCAAAGCATTTAGATTTATGGTACAACAAATAAATATATCCATATTTCAAGTAATCATTTGTGAAAGTCACAAAATACTCAGAACCACCTCTTGCTTGTATATTTATAGGACCACACAAATCGGAATGAATTAATTCTAACTTATTACCGACTCTATTTCCTTTGGAAGGAAAAGGTCTCTATTTCCTTTGGAAGGAAAAGGTCTCTTGATTATTTTGCCTTCTAAATAGGATTCACAAGTTGGAAGTGCCTCCATTTTCATTGAACTCAAAGGTCCATCAAAAACCAACCTTGAAATCCTATTTATATTAATATGACCTAGACGTAAGTGCCATAAGAATGCTTTACTTAATTTCAAAATACGTTTTCTCTTATGTGATTGATCAATATTATTAAGTTTTGATATTTGTAGCATATTTTGAGACACATCAAACACAAAAAGATCATCCATTCTAGGAGCAGAAATTATAAAATGCTTATTATACTTAATAATTGCACAATTATTTGCAAAAAAGATGTTATATCCAACATTCATTATTCAGGAAACAGAAAGCAAATTCCTTCGTATAGAAGGTACATAGAGAACATTATTTAAAACCAAAGTCCTACTATTACTGAAAAAAAGAAATATTTCCTATAGCTAAGGCTGGTGCTGGCACCCCATTTGCTTGAAACACGCTTACTTCATTCTCATTTAGGAGCCATGTTTCCTAAAACCCCTGTAAAGAATTGCATATATGATTAGTGGCTCCCAAATCTATAGCCTAAAATTGGGTAGAAACAGCCGCTAAAAAAATTTCAACGACATTTAAAAAAGAAGTACCTTATTTGTTTTTCAGCTTGGCTAGGTAGCCGGGGCATTGTTTCTTGTGGTGACCAAGCTGTTTGCAATGATAACACTTGCCCTTAGGCTTAGCCACACCACCAATAGCACCTCTAGGTGCTGCAACCTTATGGAGCTTTTTTTTTTTTTTTTGCCTTTTGGCTTAGAAGACGAAGACATGAATGCAGCAGGGAGAGCTTGTTGCTTGATGATAGATTCTACCGCCTGTATCTCATTCAGCAGTTTTGCAAGGGATAAGTCTGTAACACCCCGTACATTTCCGAACCTAGTGGATTACCGTAACATTCATGGAATTATTTGGACATGGGAGTTTTGAGGTATTATGCATTAATTTAAGTGGGCTGAATTTAATCTAATGAATTGGGCTCAATTAAGGCCCAAATACTAGGCAAAAAGACTTGGCCCAAAGGGGCAAAATGACCCATTCTACATGGACCAAGTAAGAATGTCATTATTGACCAAAATTATTGGCTAAGGATGACTTTAAAGGGTCTTTATAAGGTGGAAAAAATCATATGTTTATTCACCATTCACACATGCCAAAATCTAGAATTTTCCACAACATTCTCTCAACTCAAACCCTAAGCTATCTTCTTCTTGGGACAAGATCACTCCTTGGAAAGCTTTGGTAAGTGTTTATACTCATGGTTTAATATATTATATGCATGTAATATGGTGTATATCATGTTGTTTATGTTGGTGAAGTGTGAGAAGTTCACTATATATGAAACAATTTATGTTTGCTTAATCGGTGAAGGTTTTTGCCTTGTAAACTTGAAAATGGACTTGTGGTCTTGAAGGAAGTGAGCTTGATGGGTTAAATATTGAAATGTGAGATGTGATTATAGCCTTAACTTGTTTTATTCTTGTACATAATGTTTGGAATTGTTATTGCACAATAGTGCATGGATTTGGTGGTGTATTGAAGGAAAAGTGTGGTTTTGGTGATGTTCATGTGTGTTGTGAAACCATGGCTGATTGTTGGCATCCAAGATGATCTAAAATATGTCAAGATAAGTTTACTTATGATCATGGACCATTCATGGCATAAAAGGACCCAAAAGAGACCCTTTTTGGCCGAAACAGGCACCCGCCCTCGCAGACGAAGCACCTGCGGGTGTAGGTGACTTCGCAGGTGCCCCTGGATACTGCCAAGGGTCACCTACGGACACAGGTCAGCCACCTGAAGGACCAGGTGGCTTCGCAGGTCAGCCCAGAAGTTCGTTTCGGTTGTTTTTGCATCTCTTTGACCCCCCAAAGCCCCTATACCCTTTATGGATGCAATTATCAACTTATGGTACCTTTTAAATGACTTTAAAGGAGTATCTCGGAGGTATTTTGAATGGTATAAAATATGGATTGTTGTTAAAGTGTTATTGTGAAAGCTATCAAGTGACTTGACGGAGAAAAGGTAACGTGGTGTTAATGAGGAAGTGTAAAAGGGTAAACTTGGTGTGAAATGTTATTGGTTTATGATGTCTTGGTCAATGTGTGAAGTATGATGATGTTGTTGGTATGATAATGCAGTGGATTGTATTGTAAAGGACAAAATGAAGCTATATAGCAGTCACGTAATTCATTGTCATCTTATGCACTTATAAGGTAACTAGTTGTTAACGTGAGCTCCGTTATGAACTTGTGTTGTACAGTGACACGTAAGGAAGGAACTGGATTGTTGTATTCACATCTAGGATGGTATATTCATATTGAGTGCATAAGGTATGTAAGGTTACTCTTTCTGTATTCTTCTGCAGCATATTGATCATATTGACATTGTACCTATTCCATTCCGAAATGTCCAAAGGTATCTCATTTCAGGTTGTTATCTATTGTTGAGTCACATATTCCTCATTCATTAGTCATTATTGTTCATGTGTTACATAAATATGGACATGGCTCCGAAGTCTTAAAAATGTTATGCTCTAAAGCTTCCAATAATATCATGACTACAAATATACCAATCCCTCATGAGCAAATATACCAATCTCTCAAAAGAAAGAAAGTAAGTTACGTATATTTGTTGGTTGCAAGAGTGAAGGAAAATAATAGATGTAGGGTGAACATGATTTCAAAGTTTCAACAATATTATAACTCCAAATTTCCGAGAATGTTAAGTTCCAAGTTCTAATAATGTTATGATTATCATTATATCAATCTCTCATAAGTGAATGAATCAATCTCTCCCAAGTAAGAAATGAAGAAATGTGTAGGTATTATATTATAACCCACCAATAAGGTGGATGTATGTTATATTATAACCCACCTATAAGGTGGATGTATGTTATATATTATAACCCCCGATAAAGACTAATAATAATGATGATGAGCGTAAAAGCAACGAAAGAAATCTCTTGGAGGCAAGTCTCTTGAGTGAAGGCAATTCTTTTGAATGAGAGTAATTATGAAAGATATTATATAAAAGATAAGGAGATGAGTGAATGATTGGAAATGACAATAACAGAAGCAAGGTACATATTTCCACACATATAAAAGGATTGTTTATCCACATTGACTATTCTCTCATATATTATTCCATTGACATTCTTATGTATGATTTAGTTTCTTATAGCCTTACATACTAAGTACATTCTTCGTACTGACCCCCTTGGGGGCTTACTTTAAATGCTGCAGGCACAAGTGCCAGTAGACCTCCACAGTAGGTTGTCGGTTATTTGCAGATCATTGGTGAGCTCCAGTTGGTTCGGGGCTTTTCGAGTCACAACTGTACATTTGTTTTGTTGTTGTAAATGTTGTATAAAGCGGGGACTTGTCCCGACTTTAAGTTGGTCTTGTAGATGCATCTGTTAGAGGCTTTTGTAGACGTATGTGGGTATATGAATGAAAGAGAAGTATGTCTGTTTTGACTTAATGGGCCTAACGGCCAAGTTTCGTATATATATATATATAGCATATGTTTCCATGACTTCCGCATAGTTGTATGAGGCATAATGAGGTTCATACGAAGACATACATATGAATGGACATGAGCAAAGATTGATTCTCTCGAGCCTTATCGGCTTCGGGTGCCAGTCCGTCCCGAATGGGATTCGGGGCGTGACAAAGTCGATCTTGTTCATGTTATAGTTTAAGCGAAACTACTGAAAATTGTCCAGCAGAGTTTGTAGAACCATCTCCACCTGAGATTTCTTATCAATGACAACACCAAGAATTTCCAGCTCATTCAACAGACTCATTATCTTTAGAACGTGCTCCCTTATCGACTATTCTTCAGCCATTTTTGTGGTCAAGAGGGATTTCATTGCCGTCTCCTTTACAACATGATTTTGCTCACCAAACATCTCTTTGAGAGATTTGACCATATCGAAAGCAGAGGTCATTGATTGATGTTGTTGCTGCAAGATATTTTCCATAGAGGCAAGAATGTAGCATCTTGCCATCTCTTCAGCCTTAACCCACTTATCATAGGCTTTCAGTTGGATCAGCTGGCTTTATAGGGCATTCCTCAACCAACGCAAATTTAAAGCCTTCAACAGTAAGCACAATGTCTAAATTTCGGTTCCAGACAACATAATTAGGGCCTTCTAGTTTATTTTGATTAAGTATAGAGGTTAAGGGATTAAATAAAGACATGGTTAATCTGCTATATAATTTAAACAAATCATTAGACATGCAATAGAATAATTAAATTCATAAAAAAACCACATCACACATATAATCATGCACATAAACAATTAGACTCATTGGGGAAACTTAACTATTCAAGCAAATATACATGCAATGTCTGACATATTATCTCTTAAATAAAATAGAACCAACTCAGTTAGAGAGTAAATTGTTAATTTAAGTTAGATAAATACCATATTTCATATAATCTCTTGTTCATTGATTTAACATGTAACTTATATGAAAAGTTAATACAAGTTATCAAAACAAGAGAATAAAAACAGTATTATACTATACAAGTTTATTCGATGGGGAAGATGACCTACGTCAACATGTAAACACATAGTATTTACTATAATTAACCACTATAAACCATAAGGAATGACCCCTATCACCACTGGTTTGCAAAAAATAACTTTTTCAAAATTTTTAATTTTTCAGAAAATAGAAAATGTTCAAAAACCCATCAAAATGACCCCGAATGGCCAAAAAAGGGCCTAGATCATGGCATAGCTGTGGGTATGGCTCAGTGGGTTGTTTTTAATGAACCTACCAAATTTCAGGTCAATCGGAGTCCGTCAAAATTTAAAAAACTCCAAAATCGACTAAACCGGCAATCATCGGCAATGCTGCTTGCAAGGGTCAGCAGGGCTGCCCGCACCGCTTGTGCTTACCACCACGCTACTTTTAAGGTATGAATGTAACAGAAGTAGTTGGGTAAATTCATAATTCATTATGATTTTACCCTTAATTCAATAGTTCAATTATTGCATTAATCGGCAAAACGTCTTACAAGGGTGAGACGAACTGTCCAAACAGTTTTACCTTAGCACCACACTACTTGTTATATCATGTGAGTAACGAATATAGTTGGGCATAGTCATAACTATTAACAGTTTTAGCCTTAATCCAGAAATTCAGTTTTCAGGCAATTTTTGAAAAAACACAAAATTCATACTTGTTGAAAAACTTAGATTCCAGAGATGAAAAAATTCATCAACAACATGATTTATACATTTATTTGACTAACAAAATATGTATATCAATCATGAAATTCTTATTACATTATCTATTATATGTAAGAAGGCCTGTGATACCAATTGTTAGATCATACAATTTATACACGCAGCGAAAACATGAATAAGGATCACAAACTTACATATTAACAAGATAACATAAACCAAAACAAAAATTCAAAAAGCACATACATACCAATTGAAGCTTTCACAAAATTCATTCAAGGCCTTGGAATCCATTTCTGCTGCCTTTTACTATTTTCTGACGGACTTTTTCAATCAAACTTATGTGGACAAGTTAATTTGTTTTTTGTTGAAGCTTTCATAGAATTTGTTCATGGCCTTGGACTCCAGGTCTGCTGCCTTCTACTATTTTCCGACTGACTTTTTCAATCAAACTTGTGTGGGCAAGTTAATTTGTTTTCAGAAAAGGATAATTCTCTTTCAAAACAGCAGCTTCTATTTATCCCAATTTTCTATTGAAGAAGGCAAAAGGAAGAGGTAAAATGTTTTTTGCCTAAGAGAAAAAACATTTTCAGCTCTTAAAACACCATTAATGAGCAAAACGTTTTTGACCCTTAAAACAAACGTTTCTTTTTAATTTAAGTCAAAAAATTTATTTATTCCTTATAGAAGTTCAGTAAATAATACTCCCTCCGTCCCATTTTATGTGGCCTAATTTGACTGGGCACGGATTTTAAGAAATAAGCTTTGACTTGATAATGTTTACCATATTGTCCTTTAAAAAATAAAAGGTAATGCATTCACTTTTTAATTAAGTGGAACCAATAAGAGAAAAAGAGTAATTGTACCTTCAAAAAGTTACCAAATAAGGAAATGTGACATTCTTTTGGGACGGACCAAAAAGGAAAGTAAGTCACATAAAATGGGACGGAGGGAGTATTACTTCTTCTAATAGGCTCCTTTTCTTTTCCAAATTTGATTAGTTAATCATGTATAATAGGGACCACAGATTTATTAAGTGAGACTTCCAATTATGATATTAATTCGCAAATGAATGAATTACCATATCATAATAAATTACAAATTATTTCACTAAAAATCTGTAAATACACTCCTCGATTTAATTTCAAAATCTATCATTAAAACTTATTTAATTCCCCATGTTAGAATTACCGACACCAACCAATTAAATCAATTTTTAAAAAAAATTAATTTACTGACTAATTTAATCCTTTATTATTATATGTTTAACTTATTTCATGTGATGGATATAAAATCCTGCTGTAGGGTTTTCACATGAAAACTTATAAGCAACCATACAGTGATGTCATCTATCTCGAGTCCGGGACATGGTTCTATCAACTAAATATTATTTCACTATGTAATTTTACATCATCCAATCTATTAGAAATATATTGACTCGTAATAGAGTCTCATCTTTTAATAGATTAAAATAATAAATTAAACTACCTAGATCATAATAATTATATCAAGATTAAGAGTATAAATACATGTAATGAACTAGAGAAGTTGTTTATTAATATTCAGAACATATACAAACATCTCTACTTGGTCCGTTCAGTACATACGAAATGTACTAGCACAAGAAGTTGAAATATTACCACTCCCATAGTTAAGATCAAATTATATTTAATTTTGTGCTACAATTATCAAGATATTTGTCCAACTTCATCTTTGATTGCGAAAATTAATTTAGATCTTATAAGAACTAAAAAATTTAATCTTCCGTGCATGAGTTAAATAACTCCATACACAAAATCATCTACTATATAAGTAAAGGACACACATGTCAACACAATGATCTATTCAAATAAATTCTTTATTAAATTAAGTAAATAAAATAAATTTTCTTTACATAGGATATAAAAATAATACTATAACTTAAACCAACATGGTTAATAGTATATCTTAACATGAAGTTCAGATTTATTTACCCATTATTAAAGCTGGGCACACCTCCCATGCCACAAATTCTATGAACAATGAGCTCTTCCCGCTCCGCCCGCAGCGTTTTCTGCCTCTCCTCCAAAACCTCTATGCTTTCTCTGGTAGTGCGTATGCGTGCTTCTTTCCTTGCACGTTCCATTGTTCTAACACTTCTCAAAAGGAAGTTGACATGACTAGTTTATTTCTTTGGGTTCATTCACCTTTGGTGGTGAAGGCTTACCATCTCCATTATATCACTATGCAGAATCTTTATCATATGTTCAAGATGTGTATTGTGGGATAGTGTGTGATTTTATAATTCTTAAAGGAAAATATGGCATCTCAATGAGGAAATGTACGCATACTAAAAAATATGCAACAGGTGTGACATTTGAGTCAACAAATTGAATTGAAGAGATCAATATCAAGGTCTTATATTTTGATGTTCATCAATACATTCTAAAGTTTGCATATCGTTGTAGTGGAGTTCCTGGACTTGGACAATGATGGGCTGTTTCGATCTTTGGTTTCTCAACAATATTATACTGAATTTTCCTATTGTATTGGTGATATAAATGATGTAGATTATGATTAAACACATTAGTTTTGGAGGTAAGCTTATAATTGAAGGATGTTTATGGTTAAAGGCAATTCTTCAGTCCTCTATGATACCCACATGGTAAAAACTAGTGTTGGGGACAAGAATTTCTTGACATCGATCCAAGCATATTTAAGAGGGTCGATAACCAAGGTAGTTATTTGCCTGAGATAACATTCAAGAAACTGAAGGAGGAAATTAAATTTGTGATTGGTATGACCTTGGAAGAATACACTCCCTCTGTTTCTTTTTATTCGTCACATTTCGCTTTCGAGAGTCAAACTCAATGAACTTTATAATGTAATTTTTCATCATATTAATATGAAAAGGATTGAAACTTATGGTATTTTTTATATAGCTTTTGAATATCTAAATTTCAAATCTAAAATATTGAATTATTCTAAGTCAATTTTTCTCTGAAGATTAGTCAAGTTGACTCTCATAAAATGAATTGTGATAAGTAAAAAAGAACGGAGGGAGTCTAATAGCGAGACCATATGAGCTTCGCTACTTGGAAATTATCACCCTATATCTTCAAAACTTTCCAACTATATATTTCATTTTTACTGAAAATGCTAAGATGGATTTTATTGCTGAAGGAACATTTAGTTACGACATTGGCTCTACTTCAGTGATACAAGTCTCAAATTCTCAATATCTTTGCCTTTTGTTTAAGGAAAAGATTAAAACTCTTGTTTTGGACAGGCTCAATCGCCCACATGAAATCCCTTACCATTGTTCAGATAGGAAAAGTAACAATTGATAGTTGATATGTGTTTTGATAAATAGTTGGTGATACTTCATCAGGTATAGTGCAACAATCGTAATTGTGAATTTCACCTTTTTAAGTGTTTTGATCATTTTGACCTTCCCCGTAGTTGTTATATGCTATTTGTGAGTCGTGGAGATGGTTGGCACGGTTCCCAATACATTCAGGAGTGATTTGGGTGACTTTGAGACTTTTAAAGCCAAAAGTTTGTCTTCAGTCAACATTTCATGTTTCGAGTGCCTGATGATGATTTGGACAGTTTTTTAGATCTGAAATGCCAATTTTGGGTTAGTAGCGTGGTTAGTTTTGGTTCGGGGCCTTTATTTTGCATTTTGACTCATTTGACGAAAACTAGCCTAAATAAGCCTGATAACCCCCAAAATACGAAAAGAGGGAAAATGTACGAAAACAAGAAAAATGATAGAATCAAAATACGGAAAGATAAGGGATAGAGATAAAGATAGATAGATAGACACAAGAAAATAAAGAAGATTGCATATTAGGTGGATAAGAAACCAATATATCCTAAAAGCATGAGGGTTATCACAAGGATTAGCAATAACATTTCCACTCCAAGGAGGCACACATTTGATATACAACCAATGATCCCTTGTTATCAATGAAGCGAACTTATCATACAATGCACAAAGGTGTTGGCTATTAGAAGCATCATGAAACAAAGAAACTACAAGGGTCGTAAGACACAAGTGTTTCTTTATTCCACCATAATACCATACCCAAGGATTCCCACCTCTAACTGAAACAAATCCAATATCAACATGGACGTCATCAAATGCAAAGAGGTAGTAAAGAAAGATATGAAGAAAATGAGTCCCATACAAGGTATTTCCATATGTAAGAGCATCAAGGTACTCAATAAATCTAGTAGTAAAGTCACTAGAAGTTGGAACAACCAAGGATGGAGTCAAGTTATTAGAATGCAAATCACCCTTCCTTTCAAGACAACCCATGCTCACACAAAATGTATTTTCAATACAAAGTGTGACAAGGATTAGGAAGCAAGAGTTGGGCATACTCCTAAAAGTCCTTCCTATAACTCCAACTTGTCCAACCACATAAGTGTGACAAGGATTAGGAAGCAAGAGTTGGGTATCAAGTATGCACCAAGGAATCTTCCCAAAGCAATAAATAGATTGGGCATTTAGATTGCAAGGCCCACACAACTTAAGCAAATAAGACATACACCATGAAGAAATCTTGAAGACACTAATACTCTCATGGTATGATATGATATCAATCAATTTCAAGGGTCTACTCAATATGAGAAAAATATCATCATGCCTTCAAGGATCACTAGAAATAGGAGGGGGTAGGTACATACCTTGGAAACAAAGCCTTGAACTTGTTCCATGCACCAACTTAGACCATGCTTTGTTTTCTTGATTCTTTGTAGAAGTTTCCTTGGTAGGGAACTCCTTTCGATCCATGGGGTTTGATGCTTCACCCTTTGTCATCAATTATCCATCAATCCTTAGGAGTTGATTTAGAAACCTCCCTTCATCAATGTCAGTGTCCTTAGATAAGAACTCATATAGGACTTTAACCCTATGCTTGTGAGGGATTTTCTTTGGATTCTCCATTAGGAGCATTTGATCTTGATCCTGCAAAAGAGAAGTATTGGTGCTAGGTAAAATTCTAGAACCATGGTTAGCATGTAACAAGGGTTTGGGGTTGACAAGTTCCATAACTAGGTGATCCTTTTCCTCCTCCTCTAAATCATGCCTTGGCTCAAAATTAGCACACAACTCTCCTTCTTGAGCTAGGTTCTTCTCCACTTTCTCAATTTCCTCTCTCTCTACTCCCTTGACTTGAGCAAGTTGGTTTTTGTCATTTGGACAAGTAGTAGAAAGGGTGGAGTTTGGATGTTCGTTCAAGTTGGACGCTCCCCTTTTTACAGACCTCAAATTGTTGCTTATTTATCCAATTCGGCTATCTATAGCATCAAACTTCTCATTCATATCTTGCTTCATACCCATGATAGCCGTCATTAAGTCTTCTAAGGTAACCTTTCCCATGGTATTTTGACTTTCACTCCCCTTAGCCATTGTACTTAGCAAGTAGAAACATTAAAAAAAAAAAAAAACAAGTTAGTGTTAAGAAATCAACCTCACAATCTCTTGGAGTACACACCTTTGTTTGCCTCACAATAGGCGTCGCTAGAGTTAAAAGATCGTTTTTACTCTAATGTATGACGTGGTGTCAATTACTACTTGTGGTCGGAATGGATTCTTGTTTGAAGAAGAATAAATGACTCAAACAAATAAACACAAACTTGAACCAAAAATAACAACGAAACAAAAAGAGAAAAACACAAAAAGAAATGGATGAAGAAAGAAAACAGACTCTAAGACTAATAATAAACTAAGTAGAGCAAATACTAGTTGTTAATTAGTAAGGAATCAAGAAATGAGATTAGGAATCAAGGAATGGATTTAGGATGTTATAACCTAAGCAAAATGATTTTTGAAGTGCTTGACATACGTTTTCAGAGTTGTGGGCGCAGATGGTTCACATGCCCTCGCAGGTGGCTTCGCATGTCACAAAACAGTGCTGCTAGAAGTCACCTGCATTGGTGACCTCGTGGGCAGGTGACTTCACAGGTGGTCTGGGCAGATCACCTGGAAACCTCCAATTTTTAGCTCTGTGGGCCCTTTTTGCACTCTCTCTCTTAGAATATTCCCTTTTCTTTTGGATATTCTCTTGTACTAACACCCAAACAACTTTCTATTTCTTTCTTTGTGGATCTAACAACACTTTTTTGATAAATCTTCCCCTTGAATATATGAAGATCCTCAAGAACACTAAGAACACCAAATTTCCAAACTAACTCGTTTTAGCTCGGATTTGCATGAAATTTTAGATTTGTGTTCTCTTCAACGAGGGGGACAACTTTCAACAATTTGTAACCTTCAAATCCACACCAAAATAGAAAGATCTCAAAATCCACTTTTCTTTTTTCTTCAAATCAAGCTCAACAATGGAGTTTTTCTTCCAATCTTCTCAAATCAAACCCAAATTTTCAGATTCCGAGTCTAATAACACTAGAGGAAACAAATCTAGTGTTGAAACTTCAAAAATGACTCAAAAACATAAAAATATTTTTAGGGTTTTTGTCGAAAACATTTTTGACTCTTTTTTTTTTGATTTTCTAGATAACAAACCCAAGATTTAGAATCGTAAGAACAAATCTAATCTCGGCTCTGATACCAAATGATAATCCCCAAAATACAAAAAGAGGAAGAAGGTATGAAAACAAGAAAAATAATAGAATCAAAATACGGAAAGATAAAAGATAGAGATAAAGATAGATAGATAGACACAAGAAGATAAAAAAGAGGGAAACCTATGGATATATCAAATCCAAGACCTCCCTTTTGATTACCAACAAGCACCGATATCTTACGTAAACCATGAGGAAATCAATCTCCCACGTAACCCACATTTCTAAATGATTGTTCAACATAAGTTAATCCTAGCTCTCACAATTTTAACTGTATTCATAATATCATCAAAATCTAAAAAAATAAAGAGAGAAAATACTATTTATATCCATGGGCTATTTATTACAATTATGGGCCCAAAAGTGACCCTTTTCAACAAATTAGGGCACATGGCCACGCATGTCCAACACATATCCCAATGCAGATGACCTTAAAAGTGGCCAAAAAGCCATATGCGGCCGCACCTCTCCACCTGTAAGCGTATGTGAGGTCACAGGTGGTTCCACCATCATTTAGCTCCTCTTGTCTCCCCGACGACCTTTCCAATGGCTTTCCTCGACTCCAAGCTATCTTCCAAACACGATAATGTTCTCTTGAGATCCCCAAAGGGGTCTTCCAAACATGTCCTTGTGTCCTTAAGATGACTATGGCTTAGTTCCCTTTGTGTTGACCTTGAAATATAGGCTTTGAAAGCTTGTCGCTAATTTTGCTTGTATCAAAGCCTAAAGGGGTCCCGGGGCTTAAATTGTTGTAAACGAACTCTTTTCGTGAATACGATGATTCATTGAGTCCAAAATATTGATAATAGTCAAGTAGCATATCTGGTTTGTTCCTGTAGGGTCCCAAACGAATCTCGAGGGTTCATTCAAAAACTTTTTGACTTTGGATTAAGCTGGTGCACATCTGATCTTTGGTGCACCCATCCTTCTTCGCGAATGCATGACCTTGGAAACTAGTGTGGAGAAGGAAAATATCCTTCATCGCGATCGTGAGATGGTGGGCACGATCACGAAGGGTTATTGGGACCAGGTCAGGTTTTTTCCTTATCTCAAATGGACCATCGAGAATGCAATGAGTCCGGGTCATTAGCGTTTATGAACGTAAAGCACCTATCGCGAACGTGAAGGACAATTAAATGACCAGTCAACGTTGACCCTTGCGATCGCTAGGTGGGGGCTGCGATCGCAAAGTATTGTTCACCTAAATAGTATAAAGTCCCATTTTCACAATTTTTCACCATTTTTGGACTTGGGAGTTTCAGAAAAGGCAATTTCATTAGGGCTTCTTCATCAATCTCATGTGGGTAACCTCTAAACTACTATTTTGATTGATTCCTATTGATTTTATCTTCAAAATAGCTTTAAAACCTTGATTTCAAGTTGGATTTTTTGGGGGTTTTGCCGGTAAACTCTAAAATTGATTTTTCTTCGATTCGAGCATCGATTTCAACTCGTTTACACTTGGACTTTCAGATTTAGACTCCTATTGATATAGAGATCATGTTTCTAAAATTAAAATTCTGATTTTACACCTTTTGATTTCAAAAAACTTTTGGACCCAGTTTAAATATGAGCGATATGGGTATCATTAGCTTCCTTTTGATGCATAGATTATGTTTTTGTTAGATTTAGCTCATTATGATCTCATTCATAAGGGAAAGACTCCGCTTTGAAGGGTTTAAGCTTGGATTTTGATATTTTGAGGTAGGTACTGGCTGGATAGTTAAAGATCATGTAAAGCATGCTATGGGTTGGTAAATTTAGTCTTAGCAGTTGTATTTCGGGATAATTATTATTATTATGTGCGTGGGGGATTATTTGTATATTGTTGCTAATTTGAGAGTATGTATGTAACATCTCAGGCCCGTTGCTTATCCTTCAAGGGCAATTTTGTCCTTTCTTTTTAACTTAACCCCAAGCAATTAAAACCCTTTTTAATTATCTGTTCCATATGTTTTATTAATCTAGCAGAGGCGTTATTTTTCAGCAGATAAAAGTCCCCTCTGTTTCCACCAATTTTGTACGTTAAAAGAGTCCCCCTGTTTTTCTCAAGTTCACACGATAAAATCTTTACTTTTCCCATCAGTTTGCATAAGTTTTTCATCAGCAAATATCCATATTCCTGCTTTCAATCACAATTCTTAATAAACAAAAGAGAATTGGTGGGAATCAAGTCTAAATTTCTTCTTGCAATCGTAAGTTCTTTCAACATTTAAGAGGTATGTAGAACTTTTTTTTTTCTGCACAGATTTCTCTAAATTCCCTTAACGTAGTATGTAAGTTTTACTGTTTCTCCCAATTCAAATTACTCACAATATGTTTAGGATTGAAAGAATTTCTTTATCTTTGTAATATGAACCCAAAGTGGAGAACTGGAGAAACTGGAAAACTGAAAACTCAGAAATAATATGAACCCAAATCTTTAATAGGTTTCTGGAAAACTGGAAATTAAGTTTTCTGGAAAATATTTGAAATCTCCCTAATCCATGAATATTTTTTAAATTAAGTACAGTAGTTTATATACAAGGCTTGACATCAGTTGCATTCAATCCTCTAAACCTGAACAATTTGAATCCATAAGTAACTTAGCTGTTCATAGATCATGATGCGTTACTTAAATGGTGGATCTACATATGTGTTTGTCTATTTACTGTGAACGATGAATTTACACCAACTTTTGTCACCATAGTTTACAGGTTGTAATATGTCCCGTTGCAGTAGATACGTGGCCATCTTTTGTGATTCACAAATCCATGCTTGCTATATAAAATTGTCTTTTAAGTTACTTGTTAGGTGATGTATCGGTTGTTTTATAACTTCATCATGAACTATTTGGCTTTCTTACTATTAAAGGATATGGATTTTGTTTGTTTTTAAGACCTCATGGCTGAAAACATGAATTTTTGACTTGACCTGTGAACCCCAACTAGAATACTTCAAGTTGTTCCTTAATTTCATTATGTGCGATAGAAACTGTGATATGAAATATTCTAGTAATGTAGCAAGACTTTTCTGTTCGTGACACTCCAAAAATGCTCAATCATTCTATCTATTTAGTACATATGAACCCAGAGTGGTTGAATTTCCAACATGAGCCCAAAAAGGCTAAATTATATACATGAGCCTAAAACGGCTAAACTATAGCATGAGTCTAATAAGGCTGCCACTTTGAACATAAATAAATAAGATAACATGATGAGCATAAGGGAGTTAGCTGGCTGACCGAGAAGGCATAGGTCTAAACGGCAAATGTCCGTAACTATGTTTGCCAACATAGGATAGAGATTATTCCGCAAGTCAGATGACTCTTTTTTTCATGTGTCCTGAAAAGGGGCTAATTATGGATACTTGCTAGCAAATAATGTCATGTCATGTCCTATCCCCGGCAAGGTATAGGATGGCTTAGCTAATCGGGATGAGATCAGACTCCATACGCTCACATGGCGGTTTATGTCGGTTCACTACTTGCTCCCACAAATAACAAAAAGAATTAAATTTATTTTTACTTGGTCAATTATAAATTTAGTTATACTCTAGTTCCTTTCCAGCTTATCGTCACTTAAAGTTGAATTTTTATTGACATTGATAATCTCTTCTATTACTATTCTCTTGAAATGATTTTACATACCAATACATTCCACATATTGACCTTATTTGGCGCTACATCGTTTCATGATGTAGGTTTTGGATCTCAAGTCCGTGGTCAGGCGCATCATTAAGATCTCTATCTTTTGCCATAGGTGATCCTCTTTTCTACTTGGAGGCCAAACGGGATATGATGACTTCTTTATATTTTTCTTTTAGTATTTGTACTTATTAGAGGCTTCACAAGCTGATGTAGTTGTCAAACAAACTTTGTAATTTTACGGTCTTTATTTATCATGACTATTAGTATTGTTGGACATTATGTGGTGCTAATAATTTTTAGTGAAAGTTTTATCCCTTAAGAAATCTTATTTCAATTTCATATTTTTTCCGCTTTATTTATTTATGTTAGATGTATGCTCATGTAATATGCCAGAACGTTCGCTCATACTAGCAATAGTATAGAGTGCATGCCATGTCCAGGGCCTCGGCTCAGGGCGTGACAAACTTGGTATAAAAGCCAGAGCTCAAGTGTCCTAGGATGTCTGTGAAGCCGTGTCTAGTAGTGTATTAATTATGGGTGTGAAGCACGCCATACTTATAATCAAGAGGCTACAGGGTATTTAGTAAATGTTTTCTTTTCTTTCATACTCTAGTTCGTTCGATAAAGTTCAACTCTATGAAATTTTTCTAATTCGGGCATGTCGCTTGTTTTAGATCATGCCTTCAAAAAGACCTGCTAGCCAGAGGGCCACTACTAATACTGGGGCTCGTATTGGTGCCAACACTAGCAATATGACCTCGACTCATGTGATGCATACCAGAAATGGAGCTCGCACGTCTGGGCAAAATGCTATTGCTAATGTACATCCTATGATATCTACTTCGGTAAGGGGACCCAGAACGTCATTTACTCCGCCTCCTCACACTAATGCTACCAATGATGAGTTTAGATAGGCCATTCAGATGCTCACATAGCTTGTAGCATCTCAGTCCAGTCATTCAGGCCCTTCTAGCTCCAACTCCCATGACTCCTCCGACACATCTAGAATCCAAGTGTTCCTCAAAATGAATCCACCTAAGTTCACAGGATCCAAGGTTGATGAGGATCCCCAAAATTTTATTGAGGAAGTTCAAAAGATCTTAAGGGTTATGCATGCCAGTGATACAGAGGGAGTTGAACTTGTCTCTTACCAGTTGAAGGATATTGCTAGTATCTAGTATGGTCAGTAGGAGTTTGCTCGTGGTGAAGATGCACCTCTTGCAGTGTGGGATGATTTTATGGATACTTTTCTTGATCATTTCTTTTCGCAGGAGCTAAGGGAGGCCAAGGTACAAGAGTTTATGAATTTGAAATAAGAAAAGATGAGTGTGAGGGAGTATGGTCTGAAGTTCACTCAATTGTCTCGATATGCTCCGAAAATGGTATCTACAATGAGGGCTAGGATGCTGAAATATGTGTCTGGAGTTGCGAAACATGTAAAGAAAGAGTGCAAGAGGGCATTATCAGTTAGTGATATGGATATTTATAGGTTGATAGTGTATGCTCAACAGGTTGAGGAGGAAAAACAAAAGAATAGGGAGGAATTTCAAAACAAGAGGGCCAAGTCAGCAGCTAATGAGTCTAATCAGCAGAGGTCAAGAAAAGAAAACAAAATTTTCTTTCATAAGAGGTCATTCGTACATGCACCATCTTCAGCTAGTGCACCTGCACCGAGGCCTAAGAATGACCATAGGGTTCAAACAAATCATAATTTCAGGGTTCAAGGTTTTCAATCTCAGGGAAGTAGAAGTCAGTGGGTTCCATCATATCCTGCTTGTGCTACTTGTGGAAAAAATCACCAAGGTGAGTGTCAGTACGACAAAGATGTATGTTATGGATATGGTCAGCGGGGTCATATGCAAAAGGATTATCCATTCGCAAGGAGAGGTAATGGGGGCAACAAAGCCCAATCTTCTGCTTCAGTTGCTCCAGCAGGACAGCGCACTACTTCGGGGACTGGCAGAGTTCAAATTCATCTGTATGCTTTGGGAAATTGCCAGGATTTGGAGGCTGCTCCTGATGTGGTTACTGGTATGTTGAAAGTCTTTTCTCATAATTTTTATGTGCTACTTGATCTTGGTGCTTCTTTGTTTTTTGTGACCCCATATATAGCCATGAAGTTTGGGATTTTCCCCGAACAAATCCTAGAGCCATTTTCTTTTTCCACTCCTGTTAGCGAGTCTATTATTGCTAGACAAGTTTATAGAGATTGTGTAGTTACCGTCCTCCATAAAGACACCACAGTTGACTTAGTTGAGTTGGACATGGTGGACTTTGATGTTTATTGGGTATGGACTGGTTGTACTCATGCTATGCTTCCATTAATTGTAGAACAAGGGTAGCCAAGTTTTAGTTTCCCCACGAACCAGTTCTTGAATGGAAAGGTAGTCTTGTCATGCCTAAAGGAAAGTTCATATCATATCTTAAAACTAGGAAAATGATATCCAAGGGGTGTATTTATCACTTGGTCCAAGTCAAAGATTCTAAGTCAGAAATACCTTCACTCCAGTCCGTTTTTATTGTCAATAAGTATCCAGAAGTTTTTCTCGATGATCTTCCTGGATTTCCTCCCGATATGGAAATAGATTTTGGGATAGATCTTCTTCCTGACACTAGGCCTATCTCCATTCTGCCATATAGAATCGAAAGAGCAGTTGAATGATCTTCTTGATAAATCCAAGTGTGAATTATGGTTAGAGTCTGTAGCATTTTTGGGTCACATTATTTCTGGTGAAGGCATCCAGGTTGATTCTCAAAAGATTGAGGCAGTGAAAAATTGGCCCAGACCTAGTACACCTTCCAATATCAGAAGCTTTATGGGTCTGGCTGGTTACTATAGAAGATTTATGGAAGGATTTTCCTCCATTGCTGCTCCTTTGACTAAATTGACTCAGAAGATGGTCAAGTTTCAATGGTCGGAGGCATGTGAGAAGAGTTTTTAGGAGTTGAAAAATAGCTTGACCTCTGCTCCAGTGTTAACTTTGTCAGAGGGAAATGATGGCTTTGTGGTTTATTGTGATGCTTCATGGGTTGGTATTGGCTGTGTATTGATGCAGCACAGTAAGGTTATAGCCTATGCCTAGAGGAAAATTAAGAATAATGAGAGGAATTGCCCAACTATGATCTTGAATTGACAGTTGTGGTCTTTTCTTTGAAACTTTGGCGTCACTATCTTTACGGGGTGCATGTTGTTATTTTCACTGATCATAAGAGTCTCCAGTATGTTTTCAGTCAAAAGGAGTTGAATCTCAAGCAAAAAAGGTGGCTTGAGTTGCTCAAATACTATGATTTAAGTTTGCTCTATCATCCTGGTAAGGAAAATATGGTTGCAGATGCTCTTAGTAGATTGTCGATGGGGAGTCTTGCGTATGTGGAGGAAGAAAAGAAAGGACTGATGAAAGATATTCACCGGCTTGCTAATTTAGGAGTTCGACCCCTAGACTCTGAGGATGGTGGGGTGGTTATTCAGAATATGTCAGAATCATCCCTAATGTTAGAAGTTAAAGAAAAGCAGAATAATGACCCTATTCTTTTGCAATTGAAGGAAGAAGTTCTACAAAAAAAGGTTATGGTTTCTGAACAAGGGGGAGATAGTGTTTTGAGATATCAGGGTAGACTTTGTGTTCCAGATGTTGATGGGTTGCGAGACAGGATCATGGAAGAGGCACATTATTCCAGGTGCTCCATTCACCGGGCTCTACCAAAATGTATCATGATTTGAGAGAAATTTATTGGTGGAACAACATGAAGAAAAATATTACTGACTTTGTTCTTAAGTGCCCAAATTGTCAGTAAGTTAAGATTGAGCATCAAAAACCTGGTGGTTTGGCTCAAAATATAGCTCTTCCAATGTGGAAGTGGTATATGATAAATATGGATTTTGTGACAGGGTTACCACGTTCTCGGCGTCAACATGACTCAATTTGGTTGATTGTAGATCGGATGACTAAGTATGCTCATTTCTTACCTGTTAAGACGACATACTCGGCTAATGATTATGCTAAGTTGTATATTCGGGAAATTATCAGGTTGCATGGAACCCCCGTGTCTATCATTTCAGATAGAGGCACCCAATTTACTATTCATTTTTGGAGGTCCTTCCAGAGAGGTTTGGGTACGCAGGTGAACCTTAGTACTGTCTTTCACCCTTAGACTGATGGGCAGGCAGAGTGGACCATTCAAACACTCGAGGATATGTTGAGGGCATGTGTACTTTACTTTAAAGGAAATTGGAAGGATCACCTACCTCTTATTGAGTTTGCATATAATAATAGTTACCACTCCAGCATCAAGATGGCACCTTATGAAGCTTTGTATGGGCGAAGATGTAGATCTCATATTGGGTGGTTTGTTGTTGGTGAAGTTAAGTTCTTAGGGCCGAATTTAGTTCGTCAACCTGTTGAGAAGGTCAAGGTTATTCGAGAGAGGTTGAGAACTGCACAAAGCAGTCAAAAATCCTACTTGGATAGGAGGCATAGAGACTTGGAGTTTGAGGTAAATGATTGGGTGTTCTTGAAGGTGTCGCCAATGAAAGGTGTCATGTATTTTGGAAAGAAAGGGAAGCTTAGTCCCCGATATATTGGTCCTTATTAGATTTTGAGGAGAGTTGGAAAGGTTGCCTACGAGTTAAATTTACCCATGGATCTAGCCTCGGTTCATCCAGTATTTTATGTCTCCTTACTTAGGAAGTGTGTGTGGGTGACCATACTCTCATAGTCCCAACAGAAGATGTTAGTGTGAAAGACTTCTTGAATTATGAAGAAATTCCTATTAAGATATTTGATATTCAAGTTTCGTAAGTTGAGAACAAAGGAAATTATTTCAGTAAAGATGTTGTGGAGAAACCAAAAGATTGGGGAAGCTACATGGGAATCGGAGGAGGATATGAAGGCAAGATATCCTTATTTGTTCACTTCTCAAGAGGGAAGCTGGGAAGGTAATGATCTAAATACTTACTCATGATGTTCCATAAATTCTTGCTTCTTGTAGTTTAAATCAAGCTCCATAGAACGCCCGTCTTAAATCGTTTTTATGTCTGGTGCCTTTCATTTCATGATTTGTGTTTATATTTCTCTTGGTGGACTGTTTTGGAGCCTGTGAGTTATGGTGGTATTTATAAATCTTAAGAAAATTTCATTAGCAAAAGTCTCATTCCCTAATTCTAGTGCGTAGAGTTTTACATGAGTTTATAACCTTCATTCGGGGACGAATGATCCCAAGGGGGAGATGTTGTGACATCTCAGGCCCATTACTTATCCTGTAAGGGCAATTTTGTCCTTTCCTTCTAACTTAACCCCAAACAATCAAAACCCTTTTTAATTATCAGTTTCATATGTTTTATTAATCCAGCAGAGGTGTTATTTTTCAGCAGATAAAAGTCCCCTCTGTTTCCACCAGTTTTGTACGTTAAAAGAGTCCCCATGTTTTCCTCAAGTTCACACGATAAAAGCTTTACTTTTCCCATCAGTTTGCTTAAGTTTTTCTTCAGAAAATATCCATATTCCTGCTTTCAATCACAATTCTTAATAAACAAAAGAGAATTGGTGGGAATAAAGTCCAAATTTCTTCTTGCAATCTCAAGTTCTTTCAACGTTTAAGAGGTATGTAAAACTAATTTTTTTTTCTGCACAGATTTCTCTAAATTCCCTTCACATAGTCTGTAAGTTTTATTGTTTCTCCCAATTCAAATTAGTCACAATATGTTTAGTAATGAAAGAATTTCTTTATCTTTGTAATATGAACCCAAAGTGGAGAACTGGAGAAATTGGAAAACTGAAAAATCAGAAATAATATGAATCCAAATCTTTAATAGGTTTCCGAAAAACTGGAAATTATGTTTTCTGAAAAATATTTGAAATCTCCCTAATTCATGAATATTTTTTAAATTAAGTACAGTAGATTATATACAAGTCTTGGCATCAGTTGCATTCAATCCTCTAAACCTGAACAATTTGAATCCATAAGTAACTTAGCTGTTCATAGATCATGATGCTTTACTTAAATGGTGGATCTACATATGTGTTTGTCTATTTTCTGTGAACGATGAATTTACACCAACTTTTTTCAACATAGTTTACTGGTTGTAATATGTCTCGTTGCAGTAGATACGTGACCATCTTTTGTGATTCACAAATCCATGTTTGCTATATAAAATTGTCTTTTAAGTTACTTGTTAGGTGATGTATTGGTTGTTTTATAACTTTATCATGAACTATTTGGCTTTCTTACTATTAAAAGATATGGATTTTGTTTGTTTGTAAGACCTCATGGCTAGAAAACATGAATTTTTGACTTGACCGGCGAACCCCAACTAGAATACTTCAAGTTGTTCCTTAATTTCATTATGTACGATAGAAACTGTGATATGAAATATTCTAGTAATGTAGCAAGACTTTTCTGTTCGTGACACTCCAAAAATGCTCAATCATTCTATCTATTTAGTACATATGAACCCAGAGTGGTTGAATTTCCAACATGAGCCCAAAAAGGCTAAATTATATACATGAGCCTAAAACGGCTAAACTATAGCATGAGTCTAATAAGGCCTCCACTTTGGACATAAATAAATAAGATAACGTGATATTATGATCATAAGGGAGTTAGCTAACTGACCGAGAAGGCATAGGTCTAAACGGCAAATGCCCGAAACTATGTTTGCCGACATAGGATAGAGATTATTCCGCAAGTCAGATGACTCTTTTTTTCATGTGTCTCGAAAAGGGGCTAATTATGGATACTTGCTAGCAAATAATGTCATGTCATGTCCTATCCCCAGCAAGGTATAGGATGGCTTAGCTGATCGGGCCGAGATCAGACTCCATGCGCTCACATGGTGGTTTATATCGGTTCACTACTTGCTCCCACAAATAACAAAAAGAATTAAATTTATTTTTACTTGGTCAATCATAAATTTATTTATACTCTTATTCCTTTCCATCTCATCGTCACTTAAAGTTGAATTTTTATTGACATTGATAATCTCTTCCATTACTATTCTCCTGAAATGGGTTTACATACCAATACATTCCACGTATTGACCGTCTTTGGCGCTACATCATTTCATGATGTAGGTTTTGGCTCTCAAGTTCGTGGTCAGGCGCATCATTAGGATCTCTATCTTTTGCCATTGGTGAGCCTCTTTTCTACTTGGAGGCCGGACGGGATATGATGACTTCTTTATATGTTTCTTTCAGTATTGGTACTTATTTGAGGCTTCACAGGCTGATGTAGTTGTCAAACAAACTTTATAATTTTTCGGTCCTTATTTATCATGACTATTAGTATTGTTGGACATTATGTGGTGCTAATAATTTTTAGTGAAAGTTTTATCCCTTAAGGAATCTTATTTCAATTTCATATTCTTTCCACTTTATTCATTTATGTTAGATGTATGCTCATGTAATATGCCAGAACGTTCGCTCATACTAGCAATAGTATCGAGTGTGTGCCATGTCTAGGGCCTCGGCTCGAGGCGTGACAATGTAATTGTTGTAATGCTCGAGTGGGGGCTTTATATGATATTGTAGGCCTTATTTATGCATTAAATTGCCTTATTTATTATTGTGTTGCCTGAGTGGGGGCTTGACTTGTTAATATAGGCCTTATTTGAGCATTAATTGTCTTGATTATTATAGTAAACTTAAGTGAGGGTTTTAAAATTATATTATTGATGTTTTACATAACTATTTATACCAGTGGTGTCATGTGATGGCTTCTTATCATGAAATATTGTCATTTTGAGTTGATTTTGAGTTCATTCACACTTGTATTGAATTGATCGCTATCTTCATACTGATTTATTGTGACCATTACATCCTCATTTCATCTATACATGTTAATGCACCACTGATAAACACTTATTTTTGATAAAAAAATAGACACTTTATAAAACTCCTATACAGAGGGATGTGCTGGTAAGGTTAATTGAGAAATACCGATTTTATAAGAAAATAAGACACCTTTATAAAGTTCCTATCCGAGGGATGTGCCGAAAGGTTGATTGAGATATGAGATTAAGATTATAAAAGTATATGAGTTATGAATCCCCCAAGAGTCCTATCCTATAGCAGTGAGTCTTGGAAGGTGTATACAAAAAGTCCCACCATCATTGCATTGCATTATATTGCATTTGCATCTTTTGTGTTTCTTTTATGTACTCGTTGACATGTACTTAGTTTCCTTATATATATATTTCATGTGTAGTTGTTCCTTTTGGATTATATATTGTAGAATTATTACTAGCGACGGTGTAAGCTACCATTTGAAATTTTTTCTATTTTCAGGTGGAACGTGCTCATAGTATCTTTTACTTGTTTTATTTTCTACTTTGCTCAGGTAGCCTATGATACCTACTGAGTACAAGTGGACCATACTCACTCCTATTTCTGTGACCTTTTGGTGTAGATCCTAGTTTGAGTGCGACTCATGGTGGCTGATCTCGTGCTATGGTACGGGTGCGCTCTAGTGTTTAAGGATAATTCCGGACCTCCTCTCCCTTTATCTTGTCTTTATTTATTTTCGGATATAGACTCTTCTAGTTTCAAAATTTTAGATTTTTGTATTACATGCTCTTTCCACTTATGAAACTTGTATCTTGGGGATTTTTATGTATTTTATTCGAATTCATGTTATTTAATATTATGGCCTGACTTTGCTCTAGAAGTCTCGCATTTATGGGCTTTCTTTCATACTTTTGTTTTTTCCTTTCTTGTGTGTCATTTGGCTTACCTTCTAATGCTGGGCCAATGTAGGTACCATCATAACCTTGACTTTTGGATCATGACAAATTGGTATCAGAGTGCTAGGTTCACCAGTCTCATAAGTGTAAGAGCAGGATGTCAAGAAGAATCTTGCAAATCAATGCATTGACGTCTGTATCTATCTTCGAGAGGCTATAAGACATCTTTAGGAAAAACTTTTTTAATTTGCTTCCTTATCATACGGTTCGCTCATACTCAATATTTTAAACTTGTATTCTATTTTTTTCTACACAGATAGTGAGGACCAGATACAGAGATGTTGAGAATGCTGAGCCAGTACCCGCTGTGGAAGCCCCAATCAGGGGGAGAGACAGGGGCCAGCCCAAAGGTAGAGGTCAGGCACGAGGAGATACTCCTGCTAGATGATGTGCTAGGGTGGCCTCTCACTAGCCTGAGATTGACTATGCTGAGGATGATTATCAAACAGAAGATATGGGACCAGCTCAGTTCCTACAGGGTTTAGTTGCTACCCCGATGCTACAGGATTTACTGGTTTTCCTATTGAGTCATGTGGATGGTGTTTCCCAGACTGGTGTTACTTTGATTGTGCCAGGTATTTCTCAGACTTTAGGAGGTATTCAACCCACCAGGGTAGGCTCCCACCTATGGTTTTTTGACTTCAGGGGTATATCCATCTACTGTGGTACCCCTACCCTCTTGTGTTCATTCTTTGCCTATTATACTTACTATTCCTTATGTTGCTGCGGGTCCTGTGATGTCTTCTGATGATCAAAATAGATTTGAGAGGTTCATTCGCTTGGCTCCTCCCAAGTTTAGTGGTTCCATTGGAGAGGACGCCTATGAGTTTTGCCTGACTGTCAGGAGAGGTTGCATAACCTCGGATCCCTTGAGTCTCATAGTGTTGCTTATGTGACTTATCAATTGATTGATGTGGCTAGACAGTGGTGGAGATGTCTTGCTAGCTGTAGACCTTTGGGTTTGCGTGCTATGACATGGACTTAGTTTTCTAAGGCTTTTCTGGAGAGATTTGTGCCTTATAGTTTGAGGGATCAGATGAGAGATGAGTTTGATCACCTGGAGTAGGGCTCTATGACTATTGTTGAGTATGAGGTATTCTTTCATGCATTAGCCAGATATTCCGCAACTGGTAGCTCTATCGAGTTTGAGAGGATCATGAAGTTTGATAAGGGTTTGGCAGGCTCTTATCAGTTGGCGATGCCTTAGCTTGTGGTTCCAGGTGGTTCTTTCCAGAGTATTATAGAGCATGCTAAGTTGGTTGAGTCGATTTGCCAGGATACTCAGGGTGGTGCTTAGAAGATGTGCCGACAGGGTGAGTTTAGTGGACATGCATCCTGAGGTAGGAATTTCTCCGACAGAAGTTCTCGTGGTTATCATGGTAGACCAGTTTAGGCAGCTTTATAGGGTTTGGATAGTAAGTCTATGGTTTTTGTGGCTTTAGGTAGCCAGGGATCAGGTCATGTGAGTAGAGGCTCCAGTTTCGATTCTTCAGGGCAGAGAGGTCATTCTGGCTAGGGCTGGACATAAAATACCAAAAAGCAAATTACCAAACCAAATCGAGAAATTTGGTATTTGGTATTCGATAATTCGGTATTTGGTACGGTATTTGGGAGTAAAATTTTAAAATTATGGTATTCGAGTTCGGGTTTGGTACAAGATATTAATACCGTTTGGTATTCGGTATTTAAATAAAGATCCACCTCATATATATACAATATACTCCCTCCGTTCATTTTTAATTGTTACTTTTTGACATGACACACCTATTAAGAAAATAATTGTTGATATGACTATTTTACCATACTACCCCTATTAATTGATGTTTAGAGTAATATGTCTCGAAAATGGTTTAGAGAATAAGCAATTAATGCTAAATATAAAATGGACAAAATTCTTTTGTCTTTTTTTTGATATGTCAAAAGTGACAAGTAAAAATGGAAATCTAATTAGGAAAATAGTGACAAGCAAAGCGAACGGAGGAAGTATCTAATCGACCCATTGTGAGCCCAAAGAAGCTCAAAGCTCAAAGGTCAAAGGTCTACCTTCCATTCTTCACTTCTGCTTTACAATAGCATTAGCCAAAAGCTCCAACCAGATCAATCCCATTTACTTGAATACATTTGTAGTTGCCTTCACAATGAGTAAGTTGATTTTTAGAAATTTAGTTAGACAAAATAGGAATATGGTATTACCAAATACCGTATCGAACCGAAGTTTAATTTATCAAATACCGAATTACCGAACCAAAGATTAAAAATATGGTATATGGTATTTACTTTCAATTACTAATTATTGAATTACCGAATTCGAATTTTGAAAATACCGAACCGAATACCGAACGCCCACCCCTAATTCTGGCCCTTCTAGTCCTTCTCAACGTGAGTCGGGTAGTAGAAGATGTTATTTATGTAATGAGCTTGGTCATATTGCATGGGACTATTCTCAGCGTACATTGGGTCCTTCCCAGTAGGGTTCTCAACTTTAGCTTTGCCTTTCTCCTATTTCTACTGTTAAAAGTGGTTCACAAAGTGGCATGGGTAGTACTAGAGGTGCTCAAGGTAGAGCTCGGGGAGCTTGTGGTAGTGGACACGGGGTTGCTCAGTCTGGGAGACCTGAGGCTGAGGCCTCTGATGCAATTATAATAGTTATTGTCCAAGTTTGCCATTGTTCTGCTTTCGTATTATTTAACCCTGTCGACATTCTCCTATGTGTCTACATACTTTGCTATTGGTTTTAATGTTGCATATGAGTCTCTTATTGTGCCTATTCATGTTTCTACTCAGTAGGAGATTCTTTAGTAGTGGATCGGGTGTACCGATCTTGTGTGGTGACCTTTGTGGGGCGTGAGACCTGGGTAGATTTGATTATCCTAGGCATGGTTGATTTTGATGTTATCTTAGCTATGGATTGGTTAGCTCCCTATCATGCGGTTTTAGATTGTTTTGCCAAGACCGTGAATTTAGCTACTCTGGATGTGCCAAGATTAGCATAGAAGGGTACATCTAGTTTGGGTCTGAAGGGAGTTATATCTTTTCTACGTGCTCGTTGCATGGTAGAAAAGGGATATCTGTCCTATGTTCACGATACTAGTGTCACTTCACCGCCTTCCTTGGGTTCTGTTTGAGTTGTTAGAGAGTTTCAATATGTGTTTTCTACGGACTTACCTGGTATGCCTCCGTACAAGGATATTGACTTTGCTATTGATGTTGAGCCGAGCACCAAGCTCATTTCCATTCTTCCTTATCTGATGGCCTCAACTTAGTTGAAGGAATTGAAGGAATAGTTGCAAGATATTTTAGGTACGGGTTTCATTAGACCTAGTGTGTCTCCTTAGAGTGCTCCTATCTTATTTGTGAAGAAGAAGGATGGATCTATGCATATGTGTATTAACTATCAATAATTGAACAAAGTGACTGTTAAGAACAAGTATCCTATTCCTTGCATTGATGATCTTTTTGACCAGCTTCAGGGTGCCTCGGTGTTTTCTTAGATTGACTTGAGATCAGGTTATCACCAGTTGAGGATTAGAGCTTCGAATGTTCCAAAGATGGCTTTTCGAACTCAGTATAGTCATTATGAGTTCTTGGTCATGTCTTTTAGGTTGACCAATGCCCCCAACAACATGCATGGAGTTGATAAACAGAGTGTTTTGACCTTATCTTAATTCCTTTGTGATTGTATTTATCGATTATATCTTGATTTATTCCAAGAAATAGACTGACCATGTGAGACACTTGAGGACTATACTTTAGAGATTGTGAGATGAGAAGTTATATGCCAAAATTCTCCAAGTGCGAGTTTTGGTTGGATTCTATTTCTTTCTTAGGTCATGTAGTGACCAAGGATAGTATTATGGTCGATCCAACCAAGATAGCGGCAGTTCGTGATTGGACTATGCCCACTTATCCTACTGAGATTTGGAGTTTCATTGGATTAGCTGGCTATTATTGATGCTTTGTGTAGAGTTTCTCTTCTATTATGGCTACTTTGACCAAGTTGACTTAGAAGAAGAGTGTATTACAGTGGTTGGCTATGTGTGAGGAGAGCTTTCAAAAGCTCAAGGAGTTGTTGACTTCGACCCCTATCTTGACCTTGCCCAAGGAAGGCATGGACTTTACCGTGTTTTGTGATACTTTTAGAGTTGGTTTGGGCGGTGTATTGATGTAAGAGGGTAGGTGATTACTTATGCTCCTCGATAGTTGAAACCTCATAAGAATAATTACCCTACCCATAAATTGGAGTAGGCCATGGTTGTTTTTATGTTGAAAATATGGTGACATTACTTATATGGGGTCCATTGTGAGATTTTCTCCAATCATCGTAGCCTTCAGTACTTTTTCATTCATCGAGATCTTAATATGAGACAACAATGTTGGCTTGAGTTGCTTAAGGACTATGTTGTCAGTATTCTATATCATCTGGGCAAGGTTAATATGGTAGCGAGCTGGAAGGAGGAGAGTATGGGAAGTTTAGCTTAGCTTATCTCTTGATTCGAGAACGACCTTTGTCCTTGGAGTTTTAGTTTTTAGCTAACCAGTTGGTTAGGCTTAATATTTTATCACCCGAGCATGTTTTAGATTTTATTGAGGCTAGGTCTTTTTTGATGGAGCCAATTTGGGCTCATCAATTCGATGTTGATAGGTTGAGGGTTATTCGTGACAGGGTGTTGAGTGGTGAGGCAAAGGCGACATCTCTTGACTCCGATGGTGTTTTGAGGATTAGTAGCTGAGTTTGTGTGCAAAGAGTTGGTGGGTGGGTTAGATTGATCCTAAAGGAGGCTCATTGTTCGAGATATTTCGTTCACCCAAGGCAGCTAAGATGTATTATGACCTAAAGCAACATTATTGGTGGGGTGGTATGAAGAAGGATATTATGGAGTTCATGGCTAAGTGTCTAAATTGTCAGTTGGTGAAGTATGAGCATTAGCAATTGGGAGGTATGATGCAGATGATACCCATTATGAGTGAAAGTGGGAGCGGATCACCATGGACGTCATAGTTGGCCTACCCCCGACCTTGGGAAAATTTGACTCCATTTGGGGGATTATGGATAGATTGACCAAATCAACGCATTTGTACTTGTGAGGGCAAATTATTATGTGGATAAGTTGGCCAAGATCTACATCAGAGAGATTATTTGATTGCATGGTTTCCCTATGTCTATTGTATCGGATAGAGGTACTTAATTTACCTCGAGCTTTTAGAGTACTATACAGAGTGAGTTGGGTACTCAAATTGATTTGAGCATAAATTTTCACCCTCAGATAGATGGTCAGTCTGAGAGGACTATTCAGGCGATAGAGGACATGCTTCAAGCATGTGTTATAGATTTTGGTGGTCATTGGGACCAGTTCTTGCCCTTAACGGAGTTTGCCTACAACAACAGTTACAATTCTCGCATTCAGATGGCGCCTTTTAAGGCTTTATATGGCGGAGGAGTAGATTCCCCGTGGGATGGTTTAAGTCATTTGAGGTGTGGCCTTGGGGCACATATTTATTGAGAGATTTGATGGATCGTGTGAGACTGATTCAGTAGAGCTAGTGGCTGTCTAGAGTAGGCAAAAGAATTATGCCGATGATCAAGTTCGTGACATTGTCTTCATGGTTGGAGATCGGGTTTTGTTGAAGGTTTCACCCATAAAGGGTGTGATGAGATTTGGAAAGAAAGGGAACCTCACTCAAAGGTTCATTAGCCCTTTTGAGATTCTTGAGAAGTATGGTAATGTGGCGTAGGCTAACTTTGCCTCCACATCTGTCAGCTATCCATTCGGTATTCCATGTTTCTATGTTGAAGAGATACTGTCCAGATGATGCACATGTAATTTGGTGGGATTCTGTTGTATTAGACAATTATTTATCCTTTGAGGAGGAGTCCATTGCTATCCTAGACAGGCAAACTAGGAAGTTGAGGTCCAAGAATATTGATTCAGTAAAAGGTCCAGTGGATACATCGCCCTATCGAAGAGGCTACTTGGGAGGTCGAGTCTGATATGCAACGTAGATACCCCCAGCTTTTTACTGCTTCAGGTACCTTATTTGCTTTTTAGTTTGAGGACGAACTTGTGTTTTAGTGGTGGATAATGTAACACTTGTAGTTGTGAATATTATCTTTTTATGTTTTAACCATTTTCCATTCCTCGTAATTGTTATATACTATTTTTGAGCCGCAGGGATAGTTGGCACTGTTCCCGATGCGTTCGGGAGTGATTAGGGTGAGTTTGAGACTTTTACAAGCTTTTGACCCCAAGTGTTTGATTTTGGTCAACATTTCATATTTCGAGCGTCGGATGATGATTTGAACGGTTTCATTAGATTTGAAATATCAATTTTGGGTTAGTAGCGTAGTTATTTTGGGCTCGGGGCCTTTATTTTGCATTTTTACCTATATGACAAAAACTAGATTAAAAATCTAAAGGGGTCTCGGGGGTTAAATTATTGTAAACGACCTCTTTTCTTAAATCTAATGATTCCATTGAGTTTGGAACGTTTAAAATAGTCTAGTAGCATATCTGGTTTGTTCCTGTGAAGTCCTGAACGAATTTTAAGGGTCTGTTCAGAGACTTTTTCGCCTTGGATTCAGCTGGTGCACAGCTAATATCTGGTGCACACATCCTTCTTCGCGAACGCTAGCCATTGGCTGCAGATGTGGAGGATAAAAATATCCTCCATTGAGATCACGAGGTGGTGGTTGTGATTGCGAAGAGTTATCGGGATCGGATCAGGTTTTTACTTCATCACAAACGCGACCGGACCATCACAAACGCAATGGGTCTGGGTCATCAGCCTTTGTGAACACGAAAGACCATCCACGAATGCGAAGGCCAATTAATTGGCCAGTCAGTGTTAACCCTCGCAATTGCGAGGTAGGGGCCACGATCGCGAGGTACTGTTCACCCAAACAGTATAAAGTCCCATTTTTACGATTTTACACTATCTTTGGACTTGGGAGCTTTGGGAAAGGCGATTTCATTTGGGTTTCTTCATCAGTCCCATATGGGTAACCTCTGAACTAGTATTTTCATTAATTCCTATTGATTTTATCTTCAAAACTGCTTTAAAACCTTGATTTCAAATTGGATTTTTGGGGGTTTTGGTGGTAAACTCTAAATTAGTTTTTCTTCAATTTGAGAATCAATTTCAGCTTGTTTTCACTTGAGTTTTCAAATTTAGACTCCTATTTATATAGAGATCATTTTTTCTAAAATAAAAATTCTGGTTTTACCCCTTCGATTTCAAACCTATTTTTCAAACGATTTTTGGATCCAATTTAAATATGATCGATATGAGTATCATTTTCTTGCTTTTGATGCATAGATTATGTTTTTGTTAGATTTAGCTCATTCTAAGATCGTTCGTAAAGAAAAAGCTCCGCATTGAAGGGTCTAGGCTTGATTTCGATATTTTGAGGTAGGTTATGACTTAACTTCTTTCAGACTGTCTGGATAGCTAACGATCATGTAAAGCATACTATGAGTTAGGGAATTTAGTTTTGGGAGTTGTATTTTGGGATCATTATTATTATTGTGTGCCCGTGTGGGGGCTTATTTGTATAGTGTTGCTGAGTTGAGAGTATATAATTGTTGTGATGTCCGAGTGAGGGCTTTATATGATATTGTAGGCCTTATTTATGCATTAAATTGCTTTATTTATTATTGTGTCGCCCGAGTGAGGGCTTGAATTTTTAATATAGGCCTTATTTGAGCATTAATTGCCTTTATTATTATAGTATACCCGAGTGAGGAGTTTAAAATAAAATTATTGATGTCTTACATGACTATTTATACCAGTGGTACCATGTGATGGCTTCTTGTCATGAAATATTATCATTTTGAGTTGATTTTGAGCTCATTCATACCTGTATTGAATTGATCATTATCTTTATACTGATTAGTGTGAGCATTACATCCTCATTTCATCTATATATATTCATGAGATTGGTACTAGTGAGAAACACTAATTTTTGACAGAAAATGAGACACTTTATAAAACTCCTATACCGAGGGATGTGCCAGTAAAGTTGATTGAGAAATACTGATTTTGGAAGAAAATGAGATACTTTATAAACGCATATCCGAGGGATGTGCTGAAAGGTTGATTGACATATGAGATTGAGATTATAAAAGTATATGGATTTCGAACCCCCCATGGGTCTTGTCATGAAGCACTGAGGCTTGGAAGGTGTTTACAAAAAGTCCCACCATTATTGGATTGCATTTGCATCTTTTGTGTTTCTTTTATGTACTCATTGACATGTCCTTAGTTTTCTTATATATATATATATATATATATATGTATTTTGTGTGTAGTTGTTCCTTTTTGACTATATATTGTAGAATTGTTAGTGGAGACTGTTTGAGAACTTTTCTGTTTGCAAGTAGAACATGCTCATAGTATCTTTTACTTGTTTTATTTTCTACTTTGCTCAGTCAGCCTATGATACCTACTGAGTACAAGTGGACCGTACTCACTCCTACTTGTGTGCCCTTTCGGTGAAGATCCTAGTTTGAGTGCGACTCGCGGTGGCTGATCTTGTGTTGTGGTAGCTGGACATTCGAGGTACTTGTGCGCTCCAATGTTCGGGGTTGATTCCGGACCTTCTCTCCCTTTATCTTGTCTTTATTTATTTTCAGAGATAGACTCTTATATTTTCAGATTTCAGATTTTGTATTAGATGCTCTTTTCACTTATGACACATGCATCTTAGGGATTTTTATGTATTTCATTTAGATTCATGTTATTTACATATTATGGCCTGACTTCGCTCTAGAAGTCTCGCATTTATGGGTTTTCTTTCATATTTTCGATTCTTCCTTTCTCGTCTGGGATTTGGCTTACCTACTAAGGCTGGGTCGAGGTAGGTGCCATCATGACCTCGACTTTTGGGTCGTGACATTTTGGAATCTCGCATACTTGATATATAATTGAGATATGAAACTCAATAAACTTAGATACTTTAAACGTGTTTTTGACAATTAACTTTTCTCTTTTCTCTTTCTGTTATTGGTTTTTATGTATTCTTGGAACTTATTTGAGATTATAACCAACCATACCTATGTATTCTTGAATGTATGATGTTATTTTGACAGATTAATTATCATATTGGATTATTTTGCTCATATGATGACTTTAATTATTTGATTGTTTCACCGACAATTAGATATTACCAACGAATTCTGAATTGAATTTGAAAAAAGACAATATATTCTTAATTGCAAATGGATTGAATAGAACAAGTTTTTGAACCTGCCATTAAGGATTTGATTTTGAAATAAGGATATAAATATACATGTTCGTGGTGATTATAGCCAACTAGTCTTCGTATCCGCGCGATGCACGATAATATTAAAAAAAATAATTATTAAAAAATTATAATATTATTTTCTTGAGCAGATTAAATATAATTGCTTAATTTTTTTTTACAATTTCAATCCTACTTCTTTATACAATATATCCCATGAAAAGAAGTTCATGAAATTAAAAAATAACCATATAACTTTAACTTCCTATTTTTACTATTAACTTTTTAAATTTATTTTTACAATTTCAATCTTACTTCTGTTATTCATGATCATAGAAACACAAATTTAGATCACATTAGAAGATTTTACCAACATTCTCACAATGCTTCAAAATCAGCTCCTAAAACACAGAAAAAAGACATTTACATGGGTTAATGGTTATTCAACATTTATGCAGCTAATAACTCAAGAATATGAGTTAATTACCGGTTATATATAATTATCTTCAAGAAATTTAAAATTTAATTGCAACTACAAAGAATATGGTTGACCCTGTCTCTCTTTCCAATAGAAGTCGAATGCAATGTCAGATCAGAATCTGATTGGATCCTCAACTGATCGATGTTAGATGGATACATTAATAATGGAGAAATTTAGATAGAAAAATATAACCAACCAACCTTGTGAATGGAAGAAACATGAGCCTGTTGAGACTTGAGAGTATGTGGAGATTGAGACGAAAAAACATTTAAATTTTTTAATTATTTAAAAATAGAAGTTAGGAGATAACTGACTTTGTAGTTGAAATTAAAAAGGAGTAAAAAAACTCTATGAAGCAGGAGATAAATTTTTTTTCTTTTTTCTCTTCCTTTATTTCTTTTTTTTTTTCTCCAGGTTTGTTCAATTTAAATTCAAATACTTAAGATTATACAATTTTATTTATTTTATTTTTAAAAAAATAGGAATTATAATTTTTTTTCTTTTTTCTCTTCCTTTTTTTTTTTAATCCAAATTTGTTGAATTTAAATTCAAATATTTAATATTTTACATTCTTTGTTTATTATTAATTTTTTTAATATAGAAATTTTGTTGTGCTTACACTTGTCATCGTAGGAGTGATTTGTTGAATTTAAATTTAAATATTTGAGATTTTACTTTTTTTTTTTGTTTATTATTAATTTTTTAAAATAAAAATTTTGTTGTGCTTACACTTGTCATCGTAGGAGTGATTTGTTGAATTTAAGTTAAAATATTTAAGATTTTACATTTTTTGTTTATTACTAATTTTTTTAAATAAAAATTTTATTGTGATTATATGTGTCATTGTAGGAGTGATTTGTTGAATTTAAATTCAATTATTTAAGATTTTACATTTTTTGTTTATTATTAATTTTTTTAAATAGAAATTTTGTTGTGCTCACACTTGTCAGCGTAGGAGTGATTTGTTGAATTTAAATTCAAATATTTAAGATTTAATATTTTTTTATTATTAATTCTTTATTGTGCTTACACTAGTCATCGTAAGAGTGATTTGTCTCTCCTACTATACATTGATAGATTTGAGCGTTAATGTATTCTTTTAATTTTTTATCTCTAATCTCATGGAAATACAGGGTTTAAAATAAATTGAATAAGTAAGCAGAAAATTGTGATAAAATTTTTCTGTGTAATTGAAGAAGAGAAAAGAAATAAAGTGACCACTGAAGTTGTCCCAAATTTGCTAAAAGATACTTTAACTTTGCAGGTGACCTATTACCCTGTAAAAGTTATATAGACTATTGTACCGATTTTGTCTTCAACCTTGGTCTAATTTTAGGCGCATGATGTTAAAAAAATTTTAGTTAATTAATTAAATTAAATATCAAGATCAAGATCAGTTTTAACTTCTCCTCCATTTTCTCTTCATTAACAAAACCTCCACCTCCATTAACACCCAAAACAACCACCACCGACCCCCACCACCTAAACTCCGATCACCGCACTATCTCCAACTCCCTCCGTCTCTGTCTCACCGGGAAATACCACTGGTGAACAGACCGCAAATCAGTAACAACATCAATTCCCCAACGACAACACTCAACAACAGCAACTCCAAAAATAATCATTCCAGCCAACCAAGTGATACACGTCGAGATTTGAATTTGGGGTTTAATTGAGGTCATCGTTCATGGTTCGATTTTAAGACTTCGGACTCAGATTTCGGGTCCGAATTTGATTATTTATCTAATTCCAGTTTTGGATTTTTGTTGAAAGGCTGTAGTGCAACAAACCTTTGAGAATCTGTTAAATTTGAGGTCCATCTCTAACCCGACCTACCCATTAAACAAATACTCCATATTTTCTTTCTTTCTTAAATCATGCATTTTTTGTTCATGCATTTGTGAATTTTTGAGGGCAATCACATTTGTAGCGATTTGTAAAACGTAATTCTTGACCTCTTATTCCATCTAAAGTTGATTTCATGTCTTTTTTTAAAGCTTCAAAGGCTATTTTAAGGGGGGAATTGGGGAAGATGGGATCTTTTAAAGAGAAGATGGATTTTTAAAAAAATTAAAAAAATTAATTACAAGTGGCAATTTTTAATTGGGGGTTGCAGCCAAATTTTCACATTCACGCGCGTCATTTG
Source organism: Capsicum rhomboideum (assembly GCA_031232105.1). Classification (NCBI taxonomy): domain Eukaryota; kingdom Viridiplantae; phylum Streptophyta; class Magnoliopsida; order Solanales; family Solanaceae; genus Capsicum; species Capsicum rhomboideum. Next base: position 17,151,775 of record CP124712.1, read on the forward strand.
TATGAATACAAACACATGCTCAAAATCAGTCAAAATGACCCATTTACAATAGTCTATATAACTTTTGCGGGGTAACAGGTCACCCGCAAAATTAAGGTATCTTTTAGCAAATTAGGAACAACTTCGATGGTCACTTTATATCTTTTCTCATTGAAGAACTCATTACCATGGTTAGATAAAGCCATAATCCTGGGTTATTATTTTTCAGTAAATTAAAACTTTTAGTTGTTAGATTATTTTTTTTTAAAGATCCATCCTTATGATAGAGGAGTTTGGCATGACTCCGAACCTATACATATATCAAAATTATAATTACACAAAGGAGGACACAAAGCTTAGTCTCGATTACATTGTGATGATTGAATATATCCATCATTTTGAGCTTTTGTACATCAGATCTAAAGCAAAAATTAGAATGATGAGTACTCCTTCTATCACCAAAATCAACCTGAAACTTGTTCCTTGACTCAATACACTAGGATAAATTTAATTAATTTAGTTGATAGTAAATCACAATTACTTGTGGGAACCATAAACTATCCATTCTTTATGATTTGATTGATCGTGTATACTTGTGTGTGTCTAATACCACAACATGATTTTGATCATTGTCAGGTACTTAAAAATTGACTAGTATTTTGTTAGATTAAGCTTTTACATATGTCTGGTCATTTCCTTTGTGGTTGTGTGTTGGACTTGTGTATTATCATTTGAATGCGAAGGGATAGAAGTGAAGATGGATTGAAGATTTTTGATAGTTTTAGAAGACAATAAATGGTTGAGAGAAGTTAAGAATCAGCATGCACTTATCCAAATACATGTTGAGATGGACGAAAACAATGTAACAATCCATCGGTGAGGGAGTGACAATGTCAAGTGTTATCAACGTCATTTTTAGTATTGTGAAACCCACGATCACTGGCATTTCGAGCTTAATAAAATTGAGTATGATTCAATTATTTTATGCTAACGGAAAATTCATGAGGATCCTCAACGACATGTTTAGAACTTCCTAGAGATAAGTGATACTTATATCACAAATTGGGTCATTTGATTTTGTCAAACTTACACTAATGCAACCTAGAAGGTCGAATCACAATATGCAACCTAGAAGGGGTTCAAATCAGTATTGAGGGATTGGCCACACCATAACTAGTCAAATGATGTCATGACACATTATTTTATAGAGGTACCTCATTTCGGAGAAGCATTGTGCTAGATAAAAAAAACATATTGCTAGATGCAATATAGTTCTGAGCTAGCAATAATTGCAGTCAGTGTAGAATGTCCAACATGCCTAAGTATTTTGTGAATTTTGTAGCGAAGGAAACACTAGTGAATAGTGATGTGTATCAAGTGAATCCAAAATCAATCTATTAAATGGGTAATGCAAATTGGAATCAAAGCCACAATTGATCTAAGAACATGAATAATCCCAATTGGAGGAATCATCCCAACTTCGACGGCATACAACTAAAGTCATAGTCAACATCTGATGCTATTGTTGAAAAACTCTCAACAAAATCCCAACTTCAAATATTACATGAATGTCACACCTATGATAACATTAATATAACCTCACAAATCCTCAACTTTTGACATTCTGCAGGAAATTCGGCTAGGACGCGGTTGGAAATCGAATCTACGTCTCTAATTGTATGATGAATGTTATGTAAGAGGGCTTCTCGCCATCAACGATTGTCGAGAATCATTTACTAATTTGTAACCACTTTTTTATTTTCTTCTTTTAATTTAAAATTTTTGTTAATCATTTATGTTTAAAACATATATATGTTATGTCAATGTGAATTGTCTAATAATAAATTTCATATGTGGCATGTACACAATCGTAAAATGTTTGATATGTCAATAATATTTCAGCATCGAAAATTTAAATTTTCGATGATTTATATTTTCTAGTCAAATGAGTAATACGTAGTCTAATTACTTTGTTATTATAAAGATTAATTTTGTGGATTTAATAGTGTCGATAGTTAATTGTTTGTGACTTCACTGTTATAAATAATTTTGTGAAAGACAATCGGTGAAATTGTAATATTTTTCTGTGTAGATATGCGAATGGTTGCATGTTGGTCGGTTCAATTCTGTTTTGAAGGTTACCGATTTGACTTATCGGTTATCAATTTGTAAACATGCTAAATCATTAAAGAACCGTTAAGATATCACTTATTAGTTATATCAAATTATTAATCGTTACCAATCCGGTTATTGGATTAACTGTTAAAATTACACGTGCAAACCTGGTTTTTTTAAAATTGAAAATCACCTAGATACAATGTGATAAATAGAATCTAATAGGGTATTCCAATATTATTAAGTAATTTGTTCCTGAAAATTAAGTTTCATTAAATTGAATATAATATACCAGTTTAGAATAAGTATTAACAACAAATTGCACATGATATTAGGAAAATTAATTGCAATTAGAAAATAGCATGCGTAACATTTGAATCAAAAGGAACCAACCGATTTTGTATTATTTACACAATTTCAGTAGTAAAATATAATAAACCTACAAAATTATCCTCAACTGTTATCGGGTTATCAATTAATACGTTAAGAAAAAATCTAAATCGTTATGAAATTGATAACCCAATAAAAAATAAAATCAAAGCCATTATCGAACCATTAAACCAATTGATGTGCTGTGAGTTTGCGACGCTTTCGATGCCCAAAATAAGAGATTATTGCATGTTCTTAAGCATTTGTTGGTAGATTTAATGTGTGTTTATGAGTTTGTATAGGAAAACAGGTCTCGAAAGTGAACAACTAAAAAAGGGCTAAAAAGTACCAAGTGTTACTCTCAGAGCCAAGTTACGACTATAGAGTCATGGCAGAGTTGTACCAAGGCCCATTCTGATGGCTAAAGGTGAAGTCTTGAAGAATGAAATTTGGACTCAACATACTACTCCAGGCTACGAGTCGTGAAGTCAAGCCATGAGTCCTCTTGACTCATTATGAGAAGCCGTGAAGTAGGAAGCTGAAAGATGTAAAATTAGCTTAGTGACCACGGATGGATTGAACGACTCGTGGAGTCAACATACGGATCATGCTCACTCTTTCTGATGGATCATGGAAAGAAAAAATAGAAGGTTGAAAAAGTAGAGTTAGTCACCACGGAAGAAAGCTATGACTCGTGAGGTGTGGGCACGAGTCATGACAACTTGTTCTGAGGAGTCATAGGCAGAATTATTGAAAAGGTGAAGAACAAGACCCAGTGTACGCGAGTCACTGTACGACTCATATAATCAAAGAATGAGTCATACTGAACCATACCAATAGAAGTGAAGACGACTAAAGACTGATCTGTTACTACTGCCTACGAGTCATGACTACAATATACGACTCATTGGTATTGTCGAACCTGCAATCCAATTTTGTTTAGGATATAGTTTGTTTTTCTCTATAAATACCTTTTCTTGGTTATCTATATGTTTTATGCATTATTTACACTCTTTGAAGTCTTAGAAACACATATATTGTTGTGTCCTTGGGTTTTAAAGAATTATTCATACATTGATTCTTGGTTATTGAATTTCTTTGATAATTTAAGTGTCTGGATTTCATCTACTCAATCTCATAAGTTCATAATTATGATGTTGTCTATAACTTCGAATTGTGATTCTCAAAGTATGAGTATCTAAATCCACAACTAGGACTGTGGAAACTATGATGAATTAACAAAGTAGGCTAAGTACTTAGTGATTCTTGAATGGTTTTTATGCGTGTATTGTTCTTCCCTTCGTATTGATTGCTTTTTAATGGATGACCAACTTTAGAACTCGCCTTATTCTTACTTGTTGGACTAAAGAGGTAACAAGTGGAAAGAGGGATTAACAATGGAGATCTAAGGCTATCAACACTTATCTAATAGCTTGACCTTGTCTAGGAATAACTTAAGGGTAAGAGTTAGAAAGAAAACACCCATAGACGGACCAAGTTGCAGGGTGATATTCATATATCCAGGAGACCAACCATTTAGATGAACTTAACTTACCGATTTTGCATGCTAAGAACCAGGATAGATAGATAGTATGACATGCTTACTAATTTATGAAATCATGGGGAACACAATCCTAGTTAACTCTCTCTGATATTCTTAACAAAAATTGATAACTATTTACTTGTTACTAAAAATTGCAAACCAATTACTTGTTCTTTTACACCCCCACCCCCCCCACCCCACCCCAATTGGAAATAAATTAGTAAAACCCTAAATAAGTACATTGACCTAGGTTCTAACCATATTCCTCATGGGATCGACCCCAACCTCGGTTGGGTTCTGTATTTGAACAACGGTCGCTTTATACATTGCTTTAGAGGTGTAATTTGGGCGACAACAAATTTTAGCATCGTTACCGGATAATATGATTTAGGATTAGATTGACAGTATTTATTTTACTGTTAGTCCTTATTTCTTGATTTAATTTTTCTGTTATTTTTGCTTTGTTCTTAGGGTACACACTTTTGTATGCCCAGCACTCGGAGTCAAGGCAATCCCCTAATTCTAATTAATCATGAACTTGAAAAGTCTTTGAGGAGAATAGAGAAGTAAGGACTTTATGAGATTTCGGAGGAAACCACTCCTTAGATGATAGCTGAGGATTAGGCTAGGGTCTAACAATGTGAGACAGCTCGGCTAGCTGAAGAGCAATGCCAAGCTGTCGCCAATGAACAAGCTAGATAGGAAAAAGTAACCCATCAGACTTCATTGAATGAACAAGCAAGGAAAAGAAGGAATAGTGGCCATGATCAGCAACCCTATCGGTATGCCCACCAGTTTGCTGATGATAATAAAGATGTTGACCTGGATGATGTAGGTACAACAGTTGCCATAGTTCCTCCCTCGCTTCCTGTTGGGGCTAAGTTTGACATTACCAGCATGATGATATAATTATTGAATATGAAAAGAGTATTCGTTGGTCATGCTACTAATGATGTGAATGTGCATTTAATGAACTTCTTGGGGATTTGTAACGCATATAAAATACCCGCTATGAGCCAATAATGCAATCTAATTGCGGTTATTTCCATTTTTATTAGCAGGTAAAGCAACTTTATGATTGGTAGAATTACCTAATGACTCGATCACTACCTGGAGGGAGTTAAAGAGGGATTTCTTGGAAAGGTTTTTCCCGCAGTCCAGAATGTTACAACTAAAGGATAAAATCTACAACTTTAGACAACTGTATTTAGAAGCTTTGTATGAGATATGGTTGAGATTCAAAAAGAAGCTGAATTAAGTTTCTAATCACAGGATACTTGAAAAAAGTTTGTTGAAGATCTTCTATGGGTCTTTAAATGCTAATAACAAGGTGGTAGCTGACACTGTTGCAGGAGGAGCATTTATGATTCACACTATGTAGAGGCAACAATTATACTTGATAGAGTCACTAAAACTAATAGGGCTTGGCATATACGGGAAACTGAAATTCTTGCTGGCACTTATGTTATAGGTATGTCCCTGGAGGAGTGAAGGAAAAAAGAAGAGTGAGATCAATAAACAACTAAGATAAGAACTGAATTAAGTATTATAACAATGCATAGCATAGGGCCAGGGGCTACAAAAAATGAATGTAGTTGGTTTACAAGGAAAAATGCTAAGACATGAAAGCAATGATTTTGATTTTGAGGAGGAAGTGAACTATTTCAATGATCAGTTGGAGGGTTTTTGGGCCAATGCCTAAGGGTATAATCAAGACACTTGGTGCCAAGGTCAAGGGACTCAAGGTTGGAACTATTATAAGGACAACAACTAGAATTGGGCTGGTTACATAGATAGGAGCAAAGGTAGAGTCAAAGATAGTGACTATAGAAAGCGAGACAGATACAAAAATGATAGAAGTAGGTTGTATGTTCCTCCTAGTAACCGTGAGGTAGAATCTAGCTATTCTAGGATGGAAGACATGTTAGCCAAAATGTTGAAAAAGGTAGAAGCTAATGATGACAACCTTAAGGAGATTCATGCAGATATTTCTGGGATGAAATAAAAGGTTGAGTATCATGCTACTACTATTAAGCAACTAGAGCAGCAATTTGGCCAAATATTTGTATCTTTGAACCAATGATAAGAAGGTACACTTTCTAGAAATACAGTTCAAAATTTGAAAAATGATGGTCACTGCATGGCTGTAACTTCTAGAAGTGGCAACATGAATGCTGACCCTCCTATGCTAATAGTTGTTGATGATACGATAGAGCCCGAGATGATTGATGTTGAAAAGGTGACTGAACCCGAAAAGCAGGATATTGATGAGAATTTGATAGAAAAAAGGTCTCCAGTTGTTGAAAAGGAGATTGTGGCTAGTAAAGAAAAGGAGAAGGAGGTCTCATATATTTTTACTCCAATCACAAGACCTCCCCCATTTTTCCTACAGCGATTGAAAAAAATGGTAGAAGAAGGGAAATATCACAAGTTTATTTCGATGCTGAAGCAATTATCTATGAACATTCCTTTAGTAGAGGAACTTGAGCACATGCCTGGCTATGCAAGTTTATGAAGGATCTTGTTATGAAAAAAAGGAACGTGATTTTTGAGCCTGTTGAGGTCCCCATCATCTTGGGGCAACCATTCCTTAATACCAGACAAGCATTAGTTGACATGGAAACTAGACAATTAAAATTTTGCTTGAATAACAAGGAAGTGATGTTTAATATTTTCCAGTCAATGAAGTAGACAAATGACGTGCGTGTGGTCTCAGTTATTGATATGGTTGATAAGGAGTTATTGTTAATGCCTATTAAGGAGAGACATAGTGTATAGTATTAACAATTATGATAATAAACTTGATGGGGATGATATAGATGATTATGACGAGATGGTAAGTGCACTCACTGGTAAGGGTTCCTACACCTGTGCTCTAAAGTTAGATTTGGGATTGAAGAATCCTGAAACTCCATTGTCCAAACCTTCTATTGAGAAACATCCTATTTTAGAGCTCAAGGCTCTCTCATCCCACCTTTGATATGTTTTCATAGGAGCCAACAATACTTTGTCGGTCATTATAGCACCAGATTTGGTTAAATGACAAGTAGAGGTTCTAGTACCTGTGTTGAATAAGTTCAAAAGGGTCATTGGATGGTCCATTGCTGATATCATTGGTATTTTGCCAAGAATTTGCACTCATAAAATCCATCTTAAGCCCAATTATATTCCTATCATTGAGCATTAACGTAGGCTGAATCCACCTATACAAGAGGTCATCAAAAAGTAAATCATCAAGTGGTTAGACAAGGGCATGGTTTACCCTATTACAGACGGTAAATGTGTAAGCCTAGTCTGATATGTGCTAAAAAATAGTGGAATCATTGTGATTCCTAATGCAAAGAATGAGCTTATTCTAATGAGACAAGTCACAGGCTAGCGAGTATGCATGGATTATAGGAAGCTTACTGTATGGACCGAAAAAGATCATTTTCTGATATTGTTTATGGATCAGATGTTAGACCATCTTGATGGTAGAGGATGGTATTATTTTCTTGATGGTTATTCGGAATACAATCATATTCCAATTTCTCTAAAAGATCAATAGAAGACCACATTAACTTATCCATATAGGATATTTGCATTCAAGCGGATGCTTTTGAGATTATGTAAGGCATCAACGACCTTTCAGCATTGTATAATGTCTATCTTCTCATACATGGTGGAGGACACTATGGAGGTCTTCATGGATGATTTTTTGATGATAGATGACTCCTTTGATGATTATTTAGCCCATTTGACTAGTGTTTTAAGGAGGTGTGGAGACTGTAATTTGGTGCTTAATTGAGAAAAAGTGTTATTTTATGAAAAAAAAGGGATAGTGCTGGGCCATAAGATTTCTAAGAAGGGGATCAAATTTGACAAGGCAAAGATTAAGGTGATTGAAAAATTTCCACCACTGGTTTCCATTAAAGGTATTTAAAGCTTTTTTGGGCATGCCAAATTTTATCGTAGGCTTATCAAGGATTTCTCTAAAATTTCACACTCTTGATGAGTGTCTAAAGTCATTTGAGTGTCTTAAGGAAAAATTGATATAGACCCCTATCATTGTTTTACCCAAATGGTCCATGCCTTTTTAGGTTATGTGCGATGCTAGATGAGTGGTGCTGGGAGCAGTCCTAGGCCAATGGCGTGAAAGGATTATCCATCCTATTTAGTACGCTAGCAAGGCACTTAATGCAGCTCAGAAAAATTATACTGTGATGGAAAAAGAGTTGCTTGTTGTGGTTTTTCCTTTAGAGAAGTTTAGATCCTACATGTTTGGAACTAAAGTGATTATGCACACTGACCACGCTACTCTTAGGTACCATATGGTGAAGAAGGATGCAAAGACTAGATTGATTTGATGGGTACTTTTGTTACAAGAGTTTGACTTTGAGGTCAAGGACCAAAAGGGGACTGAAAACCAAGTGGTTGATCACTTGTCATAACTTGAAGAAGAAACAATGCTGAAATTGAAAGGTGAATCAACATTAATGATACTTTTATGAACGAGCAAGTCTTGGCTACATCACAAGATTTGATTTCATGGTTCACAAATTTTGCTAATTATTTGGTGAGTGATGTGGTGTCTTAGGACTTGTCCTTCTATAGCTAAAAAAGTTTATGTTTGATGTGCGGAAATAGCTTGAAAGGGATGAAATACATAGTTGAGGTGGAGGTGGTAGTGCTTCCCAATAATGAAGGCAAGATTGTCACGACATTCTTAAAGTGAAAGTTATTTTCTAGGTTTGGTATCCCAAGGGCAATTATTAGTGATGGAGGATCTCATTTTTGTAATAGGTTGTTTCGAGCCCTACTTGAGAAGTATGGTGTGATGCATAGGGTGGCAACACCTTATCATCCACAATCTAGCAGGCAGGTTGAGGTCTCCAACCGGGAGATAAAGATAATCCTTGAGAAGATTGTGAATGCAAATAGAACAGATTGGTCTAGGAAGTTGGATGATGCTTAATAGCATACCAGACTACTTTTAAGACCCCTATAATTATGTCTTCCTATCAGTTGTATATGGAAAATCATGTCATTTTCTAGTTGAGCTTGATTGGGTGCTCAAGAAACTGAATTTGAACTGGAGTGATGCCTCTAACTTGAGACTTAATCAACTGAATGAGTTGGATGAGTTTTGACTGAAAGCTTATGAGATTTAAAGACTTTACAAAGAGAAGATGAAGATGTATCAAGAACAAAAGATAGAAAAGAGAGAGTTCACTCCGGGTGATTTGGTTTTGCTATTTAATTTTCACTTGTTTCCTAGCAAGTTGAAGTCTAAGTGGATGAAGTCATTTTGAGTGGTACGTGTGTTTCTGTCTAGTATAATTGAACTTAAGAACCATGAAGGTAAATGGTTTGTGTGTGAAAGCATACTTGGGAACTGAGGAGAAGAAAAAGGTAGTTGATACATGGACCCTTGGTGAAGTCTGAGTAACCCCCGAGTTGTGCTGCAACATCAAATCAGATGCTTTATGAAAGGAAAATCATGGGGGTATCTTGGTGAAGTCTGAGTAATTAAGATACCCATTTCATTTCGCAAAGTTAAACGCTACTTGGGAGAAAACCCAAGGCTTTTGTATTTTGTTTTCCCTTTATTTTGATGTTAGTATAGGAGTAATGTTTGCTGAAATGTGTAGGTATGCTTGGAATAGGGCAAAGGAGTCAAGAAAATCAAGAAAACTTGGTACTACGAGTCACAAAATGAGTTGTCATGAAGGCTTGACTTTTGGTATCAGAGCGTGGATACTGGAACAAATAAAATAAAAGTACAGGTCAACTTACTTTATTTTATTTGAGGCTATCAATCCTCATCTAATAACTTAACCTTGTCGGGGAATAGCTAATTTGGAATCAAGGGTAATGGTTAGTATAGCAAACATTTGTAGACAAACCAAGTTGTGTGGTGATATTCATCTATCTATGGGATCAACTATTTAGGTGAACTTACCTTATTGATTTTGCATGCTAAGCACCAGGATAGATCGCTAGTACGATACACTTACTAAGTTATAAAATAGTGGGGAATACAATCCAAGTCAACTCTATCTGATATTCTCAACACAAATTGATAATTGTTTACTTGTTACTAAAAGTTGCAAACCAATTACTTGTTCGTTTACAACCCCCACTGAAAATAAATGACTAAAAGCCTAACTAACCAAATTGACATAGGTCCTAACCATATTCTTTGTGGAATCAACCCCAACCTCAGTAGGATTCTATACTTGAACAATGATTGCTTTATACTTCACTTTAGAGTGTAATTTGGGTGACAACACCAATATTTCATTATCGATAAACCAGTTGCATTATTTTTATTCCAATAATCGGGTTTGATTCGATTTTAAATGGCCCGAGTCGTACAAACACAATGTGTGTTTTCAGTTAAACTCACCCCAGTCAAGGGTGTACTGTAGCAATTCAAATCATCGTTATACTGAAAATAGGGAATAAAAATCCCACTTAATTATCCTTAGACAATTTTTAAGAAATTCAGAACTAGTCTAGTGTTAGACAAATTTTAAGGGTGTACTATTCTAAGAAAATATGGTATTGATTTAAAAGTTGGTAGGGATGTTTGACGTGATTTCTAGATAGATAACGAGTTTAGAAAGCCGTAACAACTTCTGACACGTAAAATGGATGTACAGAACCCCGGTTATAGAATTTATCATAAAAGGGGTTGGTTCGAGATGTCATATTTCGATGGGTGTATTGTAAAATGGACCTATTAGGGGATAGGTCCTGAGTTTCTACCGAGCACTGCTGTAGTGGAAAATGGAACCGTTGTAGCAATACTACTGTAGCAGAAAAGGTACTGCTGCAGCGGTAGCCTCAGTTCTATCGTAAATCTCTACAGTGGTAACTTTACAGCTGAAACAGTAGTTTTACCACAACAACGGTAAAATGCAGTAAAATTTCAATTTTAAAAACTCAGAAACATTTTCATTCCCCATTTTTTGAAAAAATGAACCAAGGCTTTGGAAAGGCAATTTTCTATGAATTTTCAGAGGTTTTCATCTTTGGAGATAAGAAACTTACATTCTAAACTTGAATTACTTCTTAGAATTATTGTGAATCGTTAGAATCTTATTCATAGAGGAAAATTGGAGTTTAGCCCTAATTCATGAACTTAATACAAATTGGTGGGAATGTATATAAAATCAGTTGACAATCATTCTAGAGTGTTAGAAAACACTATGTGAAGTAGAGTCATAGTTGTTCATGCTAAATAAAGTAGATATCATGGGGTTTAAGGGGTAGAAAATCCTAAGATAATGAACTAGGGCAAATTTATGAATAACGTTGAGAATTATTGATCTCTAGCGATTAGAGAAGGCGAAATAATTGAAATGAGTATGTAACTTGTTGTTATAGATCAAGAACGAAGTGAAAGAGAAAATAAAAGCAAGCTAGTGACCTAAAGGTAATTCAAGTAGGGAATCGAGGTAGGTCACAGTTTATTTGTAGCAATTAGACTTGCTTGACTCCATGCTTATTTCTGAATTGAGTATTTGTAACTGCTTTTGGGCACTAGTTGTAATTATTAACTGCATTTGCATATTCATACATATTGATGATGATGAGTTGATGATAGTGATGATGATATTGAAATCATGACGTTCATGATGTTGTTGACGATGAGTTAATGATGATGTTATTGATATTGATATTGAAATCATGATGTTTATAATATTGAGAATGATGTTGATGAGATTCAAAAGAGAAAGAGATGATGTGCACATCTTGCAATTCATACATTTATCATATGCATTGAATATACACTTATCATTATATGTTGTGATGCAACTTATTGATGAACTTGTCTACGTGTAAAAAGATATAAATATGAGTTTGTATTCCCTCTAAAGTGAAGTTTTATAAAAGTGTTGTTCGTCTTTGATTATAAAGTTTTGTGATGATCGCTTTAGCATTTATTTGGTTTAATTACTTATTTATATGGTGTTGGGTTGAGTCGGCCTATGATGCCTACTAGTACTTGTTGATGTACTGATGCTACTTGTGCTCTTCTTTTTGTTGAGTGCAGAGTGTGTTTCGGTGTTTGAGATGAGACCTCGACTTTACCCAGCAGTTCCAGACTCAGGTTTAAGGGTGAGCACCATGACCGGGTAGCCATTGAATCTTCTAATTGTGTTCATGTCCTTTGTTCTGGGACTAAGACTTTTTCATATTTCTTTTCATATTTTGGGATAGTCTATTAGTTACCTGTTCAGACATTCTTTGTTGTTCTTGTACGGTGATTTCTTGTCCCGGGGATGTAATAAATAGAGGATTCCACACTAAATTAGTTATTTGATGATTATGTTGGGTTTGTCATTTTATTTTGTTATTGAACAATTGAGTTTAGAACTTATTAATAATAAGAATGGTAGAAAGTATTTGTTGACTGTTGAACTTGATTAGTAAGGGTTGGGTTAAGTATAGTTCTCCCACCATAGTTTAGGATGGGTGCCAATCATGACCATTTGGTTCATGACAAATATGGTATCAGAGCACTGGATTCGTAGATCTCATCGTACAAGAACAGGTCTAGTTGAGTCTTGCTGAACTATACGAAGATATCTGTACTTTTCTTCAAGAGGTTACAGGGCTTTAGGAAATGAATTCCTTTCTTTCTTCCTTTTGTGCTATTACTTGATTCCGAATGGTATTTGGTGATCCAAATTGGTATCTAACTCATTCATTCTTGTTCGCAGATAGTGAATACTCATTCCGCCAGAGCAACCGCACCTGCACCTGCATCGACCACTTGGGCCGTGGTTCGAGGCAGGCCTCGAGTTAGAAGCAGAGCGAGGATGGAAGGATGAAGGGCAATACCTATTAAGGGTAGTGCCTAGGCAGCTGGAGGACCAGCTAGGCAGAGATCACCATTCCCTCCCCCATAGAAGAATGCTCCAGACCTTGCCTAAAATAAAGGAGTGGTAGTTGAAGAGGAAGAAGTAGTGGTCCCAAAGAATGTGGTTTTAGTACCAAATGGTGCAGCCCTGGTGCCATTGTCTGTGGAAGTAATTCAGCAAGTGTTGGGATTTCTGAGTAGCTTGGCTAGCACCGATAATACTCCAGTTGTTCCTAAATTTCTATCCCCATCCTTACAATATGTCATTGTTGTAACACCAAGAATAGATGAAGTCTCTGAAACAGGGGTGTATCCCCGACAGGTGCTTGGGCCAGTGATGACTAATGATGAGCAAGGACTATTCTGCAAGTTCATGAAGATGAAACCCTCTGTATTTTAGGGTACAGAGTCATAGGATGCATTCGAGTTTATGATAGATTGTCATGAACATCTGCATAAGATAGGTATTATTGAAAGGTATGGTGTGGAGTTTATTTCTTTTCAGTTGCATGCCGAAGCCAAGCAATGGTGGAGGTCATTCATAGAGTGTAGGGCTGCCTTACCTCCATTTACTTGGATATATTTTCATAATGTTTTTCTTGAGAAGTATGTTCCCCTTGCTTATTGTGATTAGAAGAAAGATAAATTCTTGAGATTAGACCAGGGCGACATGTCTTTGGCAGCCTATGAGGCCAAGTTTCATGTCTTGTCTCGCTATGCTCTTCAGTTGATCACTTCAGAGGAGGAGAGAATCAGGTACTTTGTGAAGGATCTAAATTTTGGGATTCAAATAGTTACTCTATCAGTAGCAGCAATAGACAAGTCATTCCAAGAGGTGGAGGAATTTGCTAAAAAGGCTGAGGCAGTTGGGAAACAAGGAGAAGTGAAAGCAGAAGAAAAGAAGGCCTTGATCACGGGCCAGTTCAGCAGTACTTTTTCTAATGGTCATGGGACACAGGGTCTTTCTTCCCAACCTTATCATTCAGCCACGCCTGTGTCCATAGGGAGCTCTTCTGGTGTCAGTTATTAGCCTTCACAAACAGGCAGCTATACACTTTCATCCTCTTCAGTTCAGAGGCATGCTTTGGGAATCAGGTTCCATGAGTATGGAGGTTTGGACCACATCATAAGGTATTGTCCTAATTTCTTGTCTACAGGTTAGTTGAATCAAGCACTGACTTCTAGTGCTCTAGTTCCAGCAGGTCGTGGTGGTGGAGGAAATGGTAGAGGTCATACCCAAGGTGGGAGTGGTAGACAGACTACAAGAAGGGGTGTCAACCAATCCAACCGAGGTGGGGGACAGGTGTGTCGCAGGTGGTGCTCTGGATGGTAGAGATGGCGGTCAAGGTGGTGGTAAAGCCTAATTTTATATTGTTCTGGCTCGTCTTGAGGCAGAAGCTTCTAATGTTGTGATCACAGGTAGTATTCTTGTTTGTGATCATATGGCTTTTGTATTGTTTGATCCCAGGTCCATTTTCTCTATATGTCTTTGAAATTTGCCTAGGGCTGAGATTTAGACTGTGAATATTGATGTCGCCTAAAATATACCTCCAAAAAAGTACAATGCGGTCTCTGAATCAAATATAGAACCCAACTAGGTTGGGGTCGATCCCACAGGGAATAGGTCGAAGTGTAAGTAGAATACCAGATGGAACAATTGGAAAGTAAGTAAAACTGGGGGGTTTCGCTAATGAATAGTAACAATAACGATTGCTGGTTGTATTGAGTTTGTAGACAATAAGAGAAATACACTAGGACTGTGAGCCCCAATGATTCCTTAACTCTACCGGTTATTTGTGCTAACAAGATTGTCCCGCTGCGCCGCATGCAAAATCTAACAAGTTAGGTTCATCTAACTATCTCTCGACCTTCATTAGACGAATTTCACTCTTCTCCTCTCGGTTTCCGAGTGTCTCACTATTAACCCTTGTCTTGGATCTCAGATAACCATTCCCGCTAAGGCTCCAGTTATTAGATGAAGGTTGATAGCTTCAAATCGCTATTGTTATCTCCTTTCCCAATCTCTACCTATCTCTCAAGCAAGTCTAGAATACAGATGAGTTTCTAACGTTTGCAACTGTTAGAAAAGCAATCACAACGAAGGAAACAACAATACATGAATTCACAGCTATATGAAATTGCTTTGGACTTAACCGGTTTCGTTAATTCCTCATGGTTCACACAACCCTAGTTGATGGGTTTAGCTGCTCATAATTGTAAGAACACAAGAAGAATTCAAAGATGAAAGCATAATTATGATCTCACAACAATGAAGAAAAACCGAAATCTCAATTATCAATAAAACTCAAATTAGGGTTTGTGCCTACAAAACCAAGAATATGTCTAAAACAGTATGAAATAACTCTCAAAATAGTATATTGTCTAACTATCTCACCTAGGACTATACAGGGGTATTTATAGATACAAAACTAGTCCTATCCAAAACAAAATAGGAGACCAGAGTCGGCAACTTCCATGGTATCGTGACTTGGTATTGTGGAACCAAGTCACGCCACGTAGGTTGATATCGTGGGAATCAGGATCAATTAGACGTCTTCAGAAGTTGGATCACGGCATGCTTCCACGAGACGTGGGTGGTAGTCACGCCACGTGACCCCTATCGTGGAAATCAGACATCCTTTTCAATCTCTGAACATGAGTCACGACAGACGTGAGTGGCTTCCACGTCACGTGGGTAGTGTCGTGACTCCTCCTATGGTGCAAACTCTTGTTATTTCTTCTTCTGACACTTCGTTCTCGGGCTTGATTCTTCCTTTTTGATCATTTTACCTTTAAAACCTGTTTTCCTGCAAAGTAGGACAGAAACCACATCATACCAACAAAACACACCTAAGTCATTGCATATTTTCCTTGTTTTAAGCATCAAAAGTGTCACGTAACCATGACACATCAACACCCTCAACTTAGAACGTTTGCATGTCCTCAGGCGAACAAAATAAAAATTCACAAACACAATGCTGAACTGAGAGAAACCTAAGGGACCTATGGCAGTCTACTCCTTGCCTTTGACAAATACTTTTTCGACCCCTCCTATTTGCAAATCAAAACCAAAGTGTGTATACAATCAGCATAGTATCATAACACAGAAGGGATCAAGTGATGGCACCAAATTATGCACGAACAACTTAGCATATATGCAATTGACATTTCTCGAACAACTAGCAGCTAATAATACAACCCATGTGCTCTCACAACCAAAGAAGTCCCATGCACTCACAGTATACTAACGAATATCAACATAGGGACGAGGTCAAAACACTCACGCTCACAAAGAAGTCAAGACAGTGTGCATAAAATACCATAGGCTTGCCCTTATTTTCTACGCCTTTGTTTTCGGACAGTTGGACTAGGATCACTATAGGACTTTACTCGGCTTGTAATGTAGGCTTAGGAACGGGTATGGTACATATGGGTATGGTGACTCAACCCTCCTTGACGCTACACTATTTTTGGCTCCAACTTTCAACTTTTCTCATTTTTATTCTCCCTTATTCTCCTTTCTTTATTTTCTGATTTTGGGTGTGATTTTCCTCACTTTCAAAACTAAATTTTCTTTTCTCTCTTTTTTTTTTTTTTTTTTTTTTTTTGCAACTTTTCCTATTCTTTTCACTTTTTTTTTTCTTCACACCCAAACCTATTTTCCCTTTTTCTTTTATTTACCATCTTCTTCATACCCAACTCAATCTACGCACCCCTATAATAGCCACCCTCAACTTAGGCGATTTGCCTGAGTTGAGGTACACAGTATCCAAGGAGGGACCAGGGCCAAGACAGGTTCATTGTAATTAAAATAGGAAGGTGAAGAGGCTAATGAAAGAAATATGACAATTATTGCTCAAAGTCAAGATAAAGGGATACTTCTTCATTTGGTCTAACATTTAGGATAAAAGTGGACTTTATTCAAAAACAGCCTATGATCCTTTCCTAATCCCTATCTTCTAACTTAGGCAAGACTAACCGGGCAAGTTCTGGATCGCACACACAGAGTTAACTAAGTAGTGAACTCACACACACATGGCACAGGATTGTATTATCAACTACTACCTATCCGGTTCATGCAATGCTAGCTACAGTTATTTGCCTATAATCCTAGTGCCATAACAAGCTCCAACAGCTCTCACACACAAGCATGCTGTTCACATAATTCAAAAACAAAAATTTTTAGGAGGGGTATCCTTAACATTCAAAACACATAAAAATCTTTCAAAACTGGACTGCACTACAGTTCCCTTATTTTTCTCCTAATTTAGCAAGAAACACAAAAAAATCATCAATAACATCCTAAACATGCCGGTTCTACTACGATAGCACACTCCGGGAAAAAAAAAAAAGGCAACAAAAAACCCCAAGTGGTGGTACACCCCCACCCCCAACTAAACATGGTGCAATGCCCTCAATGCATCGATATATATCAAATACAAGGGAGTGAAAACATACCTGTGGCGCCCTAAGCACCGAAAGTGGGCCCGCCAGCAGCGAGATCCTCAGACTCTGCAGTAGTAGGTGCATCCGATGGAGGGATAGCCTGACTGGCAGATGCACCACGCGTCCTCTGCTCTGCCTCAATCTGGCTCGCATGGTACTCTACCCGGGAGGTTTTAATCACCCTCCGCAGATCACTCTTGTACTGAGCATCACTATCACCCCGATCCTCCGGACTGCGGGGTCTCTTGCCTCTATCTATCGGAGGCTCCTTATCAGCAAACAAATCAACCTCAAATACTGGTCGTACGGAGGTCTGGTCAGGCATATGTGGTATAATAGAAGTGCTACTCGATGCCAATGCCCGAACCTCCTCTCTCAAAATAGCTACCTCCTAGGTCAAGCCGGTCATATCAGGGCTCAGTGCAGCACTCAAGCGGGAGGCCATACGTGCCTCAAAACTATCAATCCTCCCATGCAATCCTCTCATAAACTGGTCCATCGCCGCAGTCATCCGAGCCTCCACCCTAGTCTCCGCAGCCTCTACAGTGGTCCTAACCCAAGGCTTAAGCTGGGATACCAACTTAGCCATCTGGTGCTCAAACATCTCTGTCTGTCTATCAATCAACTTCTGCAGAAAGTCCCTTGATACTGAGACCATCCCAACAGGAGGCGGTGGGGCACTAGTACTGGGTACCTCATCATTAATAGGGTCGGCGCCCTAAGTCTGTACAGGTACCCTAACTGGTGCAGGAACAGGCAAAGGGGCACTACTCGGCTCATCCAAGGTTACGCCCGATGACTCAGACGGATGTGAACCTCGTGGAAGAATAGGGTATAAACCCCTCTGCTACATCAGTCCAATGTCCGCAATGCGGGTCACCTCGATATAATAGTCGAGGGCAGGTATCCTAGCCACCCCTGCCCTATCACACAGCCCCTGGATTAGGCATGGAAAGGGTATACTTGTGTGATCTCTGAAAGCCCGCTCGTGGATCTCTCGGACTATGTACCGCGCAAAATGAATCTCATAACCAGCCAAGATGCTAGCTACTACTACAGCATGGTCCAATGTGAGTGAGTTATCAGCATTGGTTGGACCCAACCAATGCCGAACCACGGACCAACAGAATCTACCAGCAAAATAAAGTGTGGACTTTTTGAAGTCCAGCTTCCTAGTCACCCAACTAGCCGCCACACCATCTTCGGCTATGTACCCCGCAATCCATTTAAGCAGCTCCAATTTCTGCTCCGCATCTCGCATCTTAACTCTATCTCTGACAGTGTCCATCCTATGATCAAATTCAGCATTCGTAGCTAGAAATGGACTGTCAGCCCCAAATAAGAAGCGGTGAATGGTCTGCTCCAAAATATCCACGCGGGTACCACGAACCATGATGTGAGTCAAAAATGGCTGCAAAATATATTTCTGCCCAACAGGAGTGCCCAAGTCAACCGACGCAACATAAGAGGCATAAAACTCTCGGACTAACTCTGAGCTATAACGACCAGAAGGCTGCGCCATCCATCCCAATCCATATCTCTCAAACACAGGCCATATGTCAGGCAGTGTCCTCAACTCATCCACCCGATATCGCGGCTCCTCCATAATGCTCCTCCGACACCCCCCTATCTATTAATTCAGCGTCTCTATCATAAAAAGCATGCATGCCCTACACACACCAACGCTGAACCTCCGTACTCTGCGCGAGAGTTGAAGCACTCTGGGCACCAGAACCTGAAACAGAAGTTGTAGCCTCTGCCGCAAAAGTAACCTGACCCGTAGCATCATCTGCAGAGCCTAACGCAGAAGCATCCTCCCCCTCTTCAAACTGGGGGGCGAACTCAGAGGACTCAGTCGGAACAACTGGCTCAACAGGTGGTGGGGCCGACTGAAGTACTGCCCGGGCAGCCGCTCGGACTAACGTCTGTAACCTCGTAGCCCGAGGGACCAAAGCAGTGTCATCCTGACTAATGTCAAACTCCTCCACAGACCCACTCTTATCAGACTCAGTGGGTTCATCACGCAGTCGAGTCGGTAAATTCAAATTTTTGGTGCGAATTCGGGATGAGGCATCAAGGTGGTCACTCTTAGGGTTGGACTTGGGAGGCATGGCAACGGGTTTGGGTTGGATTTTTGAGTGCAAGGGTCGGGTTTGGATCGGATTTTGGGTTAGTGGGTCGGATCCTTAGGTAAATGGGGTTCGGATTTTTGAAGTTTTGGGAGTCTAGGGTTTGAATTTTGGAGATTTTGGGGATGGGAGGTTTGGATTTTTGGGGTTTATGTGGATGGGAGATTCGGATTTTAGAAGAGGGGATGGAATTTAGGGTTTTAATTAGAGGAGTTTGAAAGTGGGGAAAGAAGGGAATGGGTCGGATTTATATTGGGTAAAGAAGAAGGGATCCGGTTTTATTTTGGCAAAATGGGACTGGGTCGGGTCGGATTTCAAATACCTGCAGAGTTTACTTTTCACGACACTACCCACGCCATGTGGGTGTAACTCACGTGATGTGAGTTATGGCGTAGGTGAAGTCCTGGGTTGCATCTGATCCTCTGATTTTCACGATACCAACCATGTGACGTGGGTTTGACTCACGCCACATGGGTCCTGCCATAGGTGAGATTCTGAAACCAGACTTTTAACTCTGATTTTTACAATACCAACCACGTGACATGGGTGTGACTCACGTCACGTGAGTCCTGGCGTGGCTGACACTGAACCAATTCTGGTAAATTTTGTGATTTTCAGCTAACTGCTTCTTAATAATCAGATCTCCGCATAACACAATCTTGGGCTGCCTCCCAATCAGCGCTTGATTTAATATCGCGGCACAACACGGCTAACTTGGATACTCAGACTTTACCAACTAGCCTATGGGTTGCCTCACATGAAGTGCTTGATTTAACGTCGTGGCACGACACGGCTAGCTTGACTACTCAGACTTCATCAAGGTCAAGTTCTTCAATCGTCCTTATCTCTTCCGGAACTCCCACATAATGCTTAACACGCTGTCTATTAACTTTGAATAGAACATTATCTGCTCCTTTTAGCTCAATAGCACCATGTGAGAATACCCTAACGACCGTGAATGGGCCTGACCATTTGGATTTTAGTTTTCCAGCAAACAGGCGAAGCTTTGAATTATACAGTAAAACCAAATCTCCCGGGTGAAACTCTCAGTTCTCAATTCAACGATCATGATACAATTTCATCTTCTCTTTATACAATGCTGAACTTTCATAAGCCCAGAGATGAAATTCATCCATCTCATTCATCTGCTCAAGTCTCAATTGAGCCGCTTCACTCCAGTCTAAATTCAGCCTTTTCAACACCCACTAACCCTTATGTTCCAGTTCAACGGGCAAATGACAAGACTTTCCAAAAACCAACTGATATGGTGATGCACCAATTGGTGTTTTGAAAGAGTTCCGATATGCCCATAACGTATCATCCAATCTTCGAGCCAAATCAGTCCTATTTGCATTAATTGTTTTCACCAAAATGGACTTGATCTCTCGATTTGACACCTCAACCTGCCCGCTTGTCTGAGGATGGTAAGGTATTGCCACCTTATGTTTGACACCATATTTTTCAAGCAGGGCTTTGAACAGACGGTTGCAAAAGTGGGATCCTCCATCACTAATAATAACTCGGGGTGTCCCGAAGCGTGAGAATATTTTCTTTTTCAAGAAAGTTGTGACACTTCTCCCTTCATTATTAGGAAGCGCAATTTCCTCCACCCACTTAGAAACGTAGTCAACGGCTACCAAGATGTATTTCATTCCATGCGAACTCACAAAAGGACCCACAAAGTCAACTCCCCACATATCGAATAATTCAAGCTCAAGTATAGTTGTCAGGGGAAGTTCGTGTCTGTGTGAAATATTCCCTTGCCTTTGACATCAGTCACAAGCGCGAGCATAATTGTGAGCATCTTTGTAACTACTGGTCCAGTAGTACCCACATTGCAAGGTTTTATGGGCAGTCCGTGCACCTCCATGATGACTCCCAACTGGAGATGAGTGACATGCCTCAAAAATACTTATCATCCCGGCCTCTGGGACACATTTTCGAATATGCCATCAGCATATATCCTGAACAGATACGGCTCATCCCAGAAGAATTTTCTTACCTCATGTATGAATTTCCTTCTCTGTTGATATGACATATCTTTCGGAACTAGATCACTTACCAAAAAGTTGGCAAAATTAGCAAACCATGGGATTAAGTCTTGGGATGCTGCCAGTACTTGCTCATCTGGAAAAGTGTCATCAATCTCAAGATCATCCTTCAATTTAAGCATGGCTTCCTCCTCAAGGCGTGAAAGATGGTCAGCCACTTGATTTTCGATCGCCTTACGATCTTTGACTTCAAAGTCAAATTCTTGCAACAGAAGTACCCACCAAATCAGTCTTGGCTTAGCATCCTTTTTTGACATAAGATACCGAAGAGTTGCATGGTTTGTATGCACAATCACTTTTGTACCTATCAGGTAAGATCAAAATTTCTCAAAAGCAAATACTACGGCCAATAACTCCTGCTCAGTCACAGTGTAATTCTTTTGAGCTGGATTAAGCACTTTGCTAGCGTAGTAAATAGGATGTCATATCTTCTCACGTCTTTGGCCAAGGACTGCACCCAAAGCCACTCCACTAGCATCGCACATAACTTCAAAAGGCTTAGTCCAATCCTGTGACACAATAATAGGGGCTGAAACCAACTTCTCCTTCAGACACTCAAATGCTTTAAGACATGCTTCATCAAACACAAACTTCAGCTCTTTCTCTAAAAGTTTGCACAAGGGATGTGCAATCTTGGAGAAATCCTTGATGAATCTTCTATAAAAACCATCATGACCTAAGAAACTTCGAATACCTTTTACAGATATAGGTGGGGGTAGCTTCTCAATTACTTCAATCTTTTCCTTATCCACCTCAATGCCATTCTTCGAAATCTGATGCCCCAATACGATACCCTCATTGACCATAAAGTGACATTTTTCCCAATTCAGCACTAGGTTGCACTCCTCGTATCTTTGTAGCACATTGGCAAGGTGTGCCAAACAACCATCAAACGAGTCTCCCACAACAGAAAAATCATCCATAAAAACCTTGATAGTGTCTTCCACCATGTCGGAGAAAATAGACATCATACAGCGTTGGAAGGTGGCCGGTGCATTACACAAACTGAAAGGCATTCTCTTTAAAGGTGAACGTCCCATATGGACAAGTGAAAGTGGTCTTCTCTTGGTCTTCGGGGGCAATAAAAATCTGATTATACCCCGAATAGCCATCAAGAAAATAATACAATCCTCTACCAGCAAGACGGTCTAACATCTGGTCCATGAAGGGCATAGGAAAATGATCATTTTCAGTCCACAAATTCAGCTTTCGATAGTCCATGCAAACACTCCATCCAGTCACCGGCCTCATTGGAATCAACTCATTTTTGTCGTTTGGAACCACAGTGATTCCTCCCTTTTTCGGCACACACTGAACTGGGCTCACCCACTTGCTATCAGCAATAGGGTAAACCACTCCTGCATCTAACCACTTGATGATTTTTTTCTTCACAACCTTTTGCATAGGAGGGTTCAGACGACGTTGGTGCTCAATGCTAGGTATGCACTCAGGAACAAACTGGATCTTATGAGTGCAAATGCCGGGTGGAATACCTATGATATCAGCAATGGACCAACCAATGGCCCTCTTAAATCTTCTCAATACTGAAACCAAAACCTCTACTTGCCAATCCACCAATTTAGCAAAAAAAATTACTGACAAGGTATTGTTGGCTCCCAAGAATGTGTAGAGAAGGTGGGCTGGAAGAGCCTTAAGCTCTAAAACTGGAGGCTCCTCAATAGACTGACGAGCTGGTGGAGTTACCCTATTCTTCAAATCGAGATCCAGTTTCTTTGGAGAATAAGTGTATGTTCTTTTACCCGCAAGTGCCCCCACCATCTCATCATAGTCTTCAATGCCATTGTCTTCAAATTCATAATTACGGCAGCCAGAGGTTCTACTCCTAACCTTTCTTTAAGGGACACAACAACCTCACTATCATCAACCGCATCTATCACTGAAATCACCCGCTTATCTCTTGGCTGTTTCATTGAACGACAGACATTGAAAGTAACCTGTTCATCATTCAATCTAAATTTGAACTGCCCTATTTCCATATCAACCAATGCATATCCCATGGCAAGGAATGGTCCTCCCAATATGATGGGAACCTCAAAGTCAACTTCACAATCGAGAATCACAAAATCAGCCAGAAAAATAAAAGATGCAACCTTCACCAAAACATCGTACAGAATACCCACCGGCCTTTTCACAGTTCTATCGGCCATGAGAAGTCTCATAGAGGTTGGTTTTGGTGCTCCCAACCCCAATTGCTTGAACACGGCTAATAGCATTAGGTTGATGCTAGCACCCAAATCGCACAGTGCTTTAGCAAAGTCGTAGGACCCAATAGTACAAGGAATTGTGAAAGCTCCTGGGTCCTCCTTATTTTCAACTAGGGAACGCGAAGCAACTGCACTACAGTGATGTATGTTATCTGCTGGCTCAAAACTGACCGTTCTCTTCTTTGTCACCAAGTCTTTCATGAACTTTGCATAACCTGGCATCTGCTCCAATGCCTCTACAAGAGGGATGTTTACTGACAACTCTTTCAACATGGTGATAAACTTCTGATACTTTCCTTCTTCAGCCTTCTTCTTCAATCTTTGAGGATAGGGAGGAGGAGGTCGTGGGATAGCTTTGAGTACTTTTGGTACCTCTTTTTCCTTCCTCTTCTCAGATTTTGCATTATCGTTATCATCAAGATGATTTGGAACTGTGTCACCCTTTGCATTATCCGACTCTAACTCAGCTTCTACATCAATAACCACTGGTTCAGTAGTCACACCACTGGCGGCAGGAATGAGTGTATCTGTCGTGCATTTCCCACTTCTAGTAGTAATGGCGATACAATGACTATTATTTTTCGAATTCTAGACGGTATTGCTTGGAAGGGTGCCTGGCTGACGTTGATTCAGTGCCAATGAAATCTGCCCAAATTGTTGCTCCAACTATTTAATGGCAGTTGAATGAGACTCCACTTTCTGACTTATGCCCGAAATGTCAGTCCTAATCTCCTTCAAGCAATTCTCCTGACTTTCTGCCCCTTTGACCAATTTATTGAGAAGTGCCTCCATCCTTGAATTTCCAGACTCCTCATCACATCTTCCTGGTGGTACATAAAGGTCATTCTTCTCTCTATTATTATCTTTCCACCTCCAATCACCGTCATGGTCCCATTCTCGATATCTGTATCCCGATTTGTTGTATTTCTCTTCATAATATTTCAAACCTTGATTCCCTTGCCTTGAGTTCCAAGAGTCTTGATTAGACCCTTGGCCCTTGGCTCGAAAACCCACCACTTCGCGATCTAGATACTTCACCTCTTCATTAGACTCACTATCATCATGTCTAGCCAATTTACTTTGTGCACCTACAACATGCACCTTTTACGCATCTCTGGCCGCTATTTATTTAGCCAGAAGACAATTTCTGTCCTCAACTGAGCTACCTCTTGAGCCACAGATTCATCCAAAGCCCTTTGAGCTGCTGAAGCTCCAATAGCATATGTGTCAGTCGGTGTATCTGCCTCCCGAGTATGCCATCCTTGGTTGGTCTTAGTGACACGATCTAATATCTCAGAAGCTTGGTCTCATCTCAGACTCATGAATGCTCCACCAGTGATAGTATCTGCTACTTCCTTTGTGTTGACATTCAACGCCCTGTAGAAGATTTCAAGTAAATTCCTGCCACTCATCCTGTGATTTGGCACATTCTGCAGCTTCTTTTTGAATCTCAGCCATGTCTCATAGAGTGCTTCAGAATGAAGCTGTCTGAAATTATAAATCTCATCTTTCAACTGTAGTATCTTGGAAGGTGGGAAAAATCTTTCCAAAAATTGATTTCTTAATTCTTGCCAAGTAGTGATGGAACCTCGTGGCAGCTCATCCAACCACAAAATTCATTACGTACATGTTTGGATCGTCAGTAGGAAGACTCGCGAACACACCCTTCAAGTTTAGTAGATGGATCATGGCACTAGTAATGTCAAACTTAGTGCCCGGAGGTAACTCTGGTGGAATGATGGCACCAGTCTCTGTTGGCTCAAAATAGGCCACATCTTCTTCTTTAAGATCATCATAAATAGGCACATGTGGTCTCGGTTGTTCTCTTAGTCGTCTTTGTTGCTCTTCAGCATCAGCCAGACGTTGTTCTGCTTCCTGCATAGCTCGATTATCTCTCTCTGCTTGTCTAGTATGCTCTTCTCGTGTTAATAGAGCAGTAGTTTGATCCGTTGTTTCCTGACCAACCAGATGAATTGGCTGGTTATGAATATCTCCCGCAACTGCGGGATTCTGAACTCTTTCTGTATTCACCATTCTCCGATTAGCTCTCAGAGTCCTTTCGATTTCAAGATCAAGTGGAATCAGGGGATTGCCTTGACTCCTAATATTTGGCATACATCGGCGTATGCCCTCAAAAGTATGTAAAAACACAACCAATCAACTCAAACCAGTAATAATCAACTCCGTAACCATATTCCTCGGCAACGGCACCAAAATTTGATGTCGCCCAAAATATAGCTCTGGAAAAGTACAATGCGGGTGCTGAATCAAATATAGAACCCAACTAGGTTGGGGTCGATCCCACAGGGAATAGGTCGAAGTGTAAGTAGAATACCAGATGGAACAATTGGAAAGTAAGTAAGACTGGGGGGTTTTGCTAATAAATAGTAACAATAACGATTGCTGGTTGTATTGAGCTTGTAGACAACAAGAGAAATGCACTAGGACTGTGATCCCTAATGATTCCTTAACTCCACCGGTTACTTGTGCTAACAAGATTGTCCCGCTGCGCTGCATGCAAAATCTAACAAGTTAGGTTCATCTAACTGTCTCTCGACCTTCATTAGATGAATTTCAATCTTCTCCTCTCGATTTTCGAGTGTCGCACTACTAACCCTTGTCCTGGATCTCAGATAACCATTCCCGCTAAGGCTCCAGTTATTAGATGAAGGTTGATAGCTTCAAATCGCTGTTGTTATCTCCTTTTCCCAATCTCTACCTCTCTCTCGAGCAAGTTTAGAATACAGGCGAGTTTCTAAGGTTTTCAATCGTTAGAAAAGCAATCACAACGAAGGAAACAACAATACATGCATTCACAACGATATGAAATTGCTTTGCACTTAACTGGTTTCGTTAATTCCTCATGGTTCACACAACCCTAGTTGATGGGTTTAGCTGCTCATAATTGTAAGAACATAAGAAGAATTCAAAGATGAAAGCATAATTATGATCTCACAACAATGAAGAAAAACCAAAATCTCAATTATCAATAAAACTCAAATTAGGGTTTGTGCCTACAAAATCAAGAATATGTCTAAAACAGTATGAAATAACTCTCAAAATAGTATATTGTCTAACTATCTCACCTAGGACTATACAGGGGTATTTATAGATACAAAACTAGTCCTATCCAAAACAAAATAGGAGAACAGAGTTGGCAGCTTCCACGGTATCGTGACTTGTGTCGTGGAACCAAGTCACGCCACATAGATTGATGTCGTAGGAATCAGGATCAATTAGACGTCTTCAGAAGTTGGATCACGGCACGCTTCCACGTCACGTGGGTGGTATTCACGCCACGTGACTCCTATCGTGGAAATCAGACATCCTTTTCAATCTCTGAACATGAGTCATGACAGCCACTCACGTCACGTGAGTGCCTTCCACATCACGTGGGTAGTGTCGTGACTCCTCCTCTGGTGTAGACTCTTATTCTTTCGTCTTCTGACACTTCGTTCTCGGGCTTGATTATTCCTTTTTGATCATTTTGCCTTTAAAACCTATTTTCCTGCAAAGTAGGACAGAAACCACATCATACCAACAAAACACACCCAAGTCATTGCATAATTTCCTTGTTTTAAGCATCAAAAGTGTCACGTAACCATGACACATCAAATATCTTGATACTTCTATGTATGTGTCCAAACCAATTAGGGTGTCTGTATATGTTAATCAAGTATATCGTGCATCCTTGTGATGTTTATGGGGTTCAAGACCTTGGAAAATTTAGTGATTTTAGATATGGAGGAATTTGATATTATTTTGGGGATGAGTTGGTTGTCCTCTTATCATGTTATTCTTGATTGCTATCCTAAGACCATCACTGTAGCTATGTCTGAGATGGAAAAACTAGAGTGGGAGGGTACCTATAAGCTTACTCGTGTGCTAATTATGTCAGCTATTTGTACCCAGAAACTAGTAAAGAAGGTGTGTAGGAAGTTTTTAGCCCATTTTTAGAAAGATAAATCTGTAGTTCCTCCTATAGCTTCGATTCTAGTTATGTGTGAATTCTTAGAAGTATATCCTAATGACCTTCCTGGTATGCCTCCAGAACGTGAAGTTGACTTCTGTATAGACTTAGAAATAGGAACTCATCCCATCTATATCCCTCTTTATCTCATGGCACCAGTAGAGTTAAGAGAATTAAAGTCCCAGTTGCAGGAATTATTAGAGAAGGGATTTATTCACCTAAGTGTTTCTTCTTAGGGTGCGCCCATTTTGTTTGTGAAAAAAAAGGATGGTAGAATGAGGATGTGCATAGAATACCACCAGTTGAATAAGGTAACCATTCGCAAAAAGTATCCTTTTCCTAGGATAGATGACCTGTTTGACCTTTGCAAGAAGCGGCAATATTCTCCAAAATTAATTTAAGGTCGGCCTATCACCAACTTAAAATTAGGGTGGAGGACATCCCAAAGACTATTTTTCGAACTCATTATGGGTACTACTAGTTTCTAGTCACGTCTTTTGGCTTGACCAATTCCCTAACCTTTTTATGAGTCTGATAAACGAGGTTTTTTAAGTCATTTCTGGCTTCTTTCATCATTGTCTTCATCGATAATATTCTGGCTTA
Organism: Capsicum rhomboideum; assembly: GCA_031232105.1. Classification (NCBI taxonomy): domain Eukaryota; kingdom Viridiplantae; phylum Streptophyta; class Magnoliopsida; order Solanales; family Solanaceae; genus Capsicum; species Capsicum rhomboideum. The sequence goes on from CP124712.1 coordinate 17,180,056, forward strand.
CTTCAAGAGTGAAGAGGAGCATAAAACTCACTTGCGTACAGTGTTGGGGTTGCTTAAGGAAAAGCAAATATATACTAAACATTCCAAGTATGAGTTCTGGTTGTCTTCAGTGTCCTTCTGGGGTATATGGCATCTAAGAAAGGGGTTAAGGTAGACCTGCAGAAAGTTGAGGTTGTTAAAAATTGGGCTAGATCGACGAATATGATAGAGATTCATAACTTTGTGGGTTGGCTAGTTATTATCGTTGATTCGTCAAAGGATTTGCTACCATTGCTTTGCACATAACCCGCCTAACTCAGAAAGAGGTTCCATTTGTGTGGGATGACAAGTGTGAGGAGACCTTGCAAAATCTCAAAACTTTGCAATTCTCACCTTTCCTATCAAAGGTAAAGATTTCATTATATATTATGATACCTCACGGTTGGGTTTAAGTGTTATTTTGATGCAGGACCAGAACGTGATTGCTTATGCTTCAAGGCAACTGAATCCTTATAAGAAAAACTACCCCACACATAAATTAGAATTGGCGGCCATGGTGTCTACTTTGAAGATTTGAAGGCACTACCTTTATGGTGTGAAGTATGAACTATTCACCGACCACCGTAGCTTGAAGCATGTGTTTACTCAAAGAGACCTGAATCTGAGGCAGGGAAGATGGATGGAGTTGTTCAAGTACTTGACATATCGATTCTATATCATTGAGAAAGGAAAATGTGGTAGCAGACGCATTGAGCTGAAAGCTAGTAAGCAGGGGAGGTTTGGCTAATGATTTCCTGAGAGGTGTCTAGGCACCCCTTGGCTAGAGAGGTAAATTCCTTGGCTAATGATTTTCTGAGATTTCAAGTGACTAGCGAGAAAGGAATATTGGCTCATGTAGAAGTTAGGTCCACATTCTTTGACCAAATCAAAAGCAAACAGCTTGAAGACAAGCAACTGAGCAACCTTAGAGAAAAAGTGTTGCAGGGTGAGGCTAGAGAAGTCGTTCTTGATGATAAAGGAGTGTTGAAGATTTAAGGGTGATTATGTGTGCCACGTGTGGGTAATTTGATTTCTACTATCCTTGCAGAGGCTCACAACACCAAGTACTTTATACATCCAGGTGCAACCAAGATGTATAGGGACTTAAAACATCATTATTAGTGGCGAAGGATGAAACATGATATTGCAGATTTTATGACTAAATGTCAAAATTGTCAACAGGTCAAGTATGAGCACCAAAAACCTGGTGGCACCTTTCAAAATATGCCTATTCCATAATGGAAGTGGGAACGAATAACCATTGACTTTGTGCTGGGTCTTCTAGGACCTTGAGGAAGTGTGACTCTATATGGGCTATTGTTGATCGATTAACCAAGTTGGCTCATTTCATTTCGGTGAGGGTAGATTATAGCGCGGCTAAGTTGGCCAAGAATTATGTGAATGAGATTGTAAGGCTCCATAGGGTACGTATTTCAATTGTTCCAAATAGAGGTACTCAATTTACTTACAATTTCTAGGAGAAGTTCCAGTTAGAGTTGGGTTCTAGATTGGACCTAAGTACAGCTTTTTATCCACAGTCTGATGGGTAGTCGAAATGGACCATTCAAGTGCTTAAAGATATGTTTTGGTCTTGTTTCATGGACTTTGGGGTCAGTGGGACCAATATCTACCTTTGTTTGAATTCACCAACAACAATAGCTACCACTCTAGTATTGACATGGCTCCTTTTGAAGCCTTATATGGTAAAAGATATAGGTCTCCAATTAGATGATTTGACGCTTTTAAAGTGAGACCTTGGGTTACCGATATGCTCAAGGATTCAATAGAGAAGGTAAGATTTATACAAGAGAAACTTCTAGCAGCTCAGAACCGACAGAAAGAGTACGCAGATAATAAGGTGAGGGATGTAAAGTTTGAACAAGAAGAGAAAGTACTTTTGAAAGTATCACCCATAAAGGGTGTGATGCATTTTGGAAAAAAGAGCAAATTGAGTCTGAGATACATTGGGTTGTTAGAGGTTTTAAAGAGAATAGGGTCAGTAGCTTATAAGCTGGCCTTGCCTCCTAGTATGTCTGGAGTTCACCCTATATTTCACGAGTCTATGTTAAAGAAATACCATAGAGATGGGTACTACATCATTCGTTGGGACTCTGAGTTGTTTGATAAGGAGCTATCTTATGAATAAGAAACAATTTCTATATTAGATAAGGATGTGAGGAAATTCAGAACTAGAGTCATTCCTTCTGTAAAGGTTCAATGGAGGAACCATTCAGTTAAAAATGTGTACCCATACTTGTTCATAGACTTAAATATGTCCTCTTGCCTTAGAGTGTCATTTTAGGGCTAGTCGTCATTAGTGCATGAATGAGTGGTCAATTGGTATATAATATAATGATCCAAATCATAGTTATGCTAAAAATATGGAGTAAAAAACCCCCACTAAATTTTTTTTAGGCAATTTTTAAGAAATTCAGATTTGGTCTAGTGTTAGAGAAATTTTGAGGGTGTACTATTCTAAGAAAATATGGTATTGATGTGAAGGTTGATGGGGATGTTTGACTTAATTTCTAGATAGATAACGAGTTTAGAAAGTCATAGCAACTTCTGACATGTAAAACGGATGTATAGAACTCCGATTATAGAGTTTACCGTAAAGGGGTTGATTCGCGATATAGTATTTCGATGGGTGTGTTGTAAAATGGACCTATTTGGGGAGAGGTCTCAAATTTCTACTCACAACCACCATAGAAGAAAATGAAATCGCTATAGCAGAAAAGGTACCGCTGGAGCGGTAACCTCTGTTCTGTAGCGAACTGCTGTAGCTGTAACTTTACCACAGTAGTGGTAAAATGTAGAAAATTTTCAGTTTTAAAAACTCAAAACCGTTTTCATTTTCTAATTTTTGAAAAATGAACCAAGGCTCTGGAAAGGTGATTTTCTATGAATTTTCAGAGGTTTTCATCTTTGGAGGTAAGAAACTTATATTCTAAACTTGAATTACTTCTTAAAATTATTGTGAATTGCTAGAATCTTGTTCATAGTAGAAAATTGAGGTTTAGCCCTAATTCATGAACTTAATACAAATTGGTGGGAATGTATATAAAATCAGTTGACAATGATTCTAGAGTGTTAGAAAACACTATTTGGAGTAGAGTCATAGTTGTTCATGCTAAATAAAGTAGATATCATGGGGTTTAAGGGGTAGAAAATCCTAAGATAATGAACTAGGGAAAATTCATCAATAAAGTTGTGAATTATTGATCTCTAGCGGTTTGAGAAGGCGAAATAATTGAAATGAGTATGTAACTTGTTGTTATAGATCAAGAACGAAGTGAAAGAGAAAAGAAAAAAAGAAAAACAAGCTAGTGACCTAAAGGTGATTCAAGCAGGGAATCGGGGTAGGTCATGGTTTATTTGTAGCAATTAGACTTGCTTGACTTTGTGCTTATTTCTGAATTGAGTATTTGTAACTGCTTTTGGGCACTAGTTGTAATTATTTACTGCATTTGCATATTCATACATATTGATGATGATGAGTTGATGATAGTGATGATGATATTGAAATCATGATGTTCATGATATTGTTGACAATGAGTTAATGATGATATTATTGATATTGAAATCATGATGTTCATGATATTAAGAATGATGTTGATGAGATTCAGAAGGGAAAGAGATGATATGTTGTTCATCTTTGATTATAAGTTTTGTGATGATCGCTTTTGTATTTATTTGGTTTACTTATTTGTATAGTGTCGGATTGAGTCGGTCTATGATGCCTACCAGTACTTGTTGATGTACTGATATTACCTGTGCTTTTCTTTTTATTGAGTGCAGAGCGTGTTTTGGCATTTGAGATGAGACATCAACTTTAGCCAGCAATTCCAGACTCAGGTTCAAGGGTGAGCACCATGACCGGGCAGCCATTGAATGTTCTTATTGTGTTCATGTCCCTTGTTTCAAGACTAAGTCTTTTTCGTATTTCTTTTCGTATTTTTGGGATAATTCATTAGTTACCTATTTAGACATTCATAGTTGTTCTTGTACGGTGACTTCAGGTCCTGGCGATGTAATAAATAAAGGATTCTGCACTTTATTAGTTATTCGATGATTATGTTGGGTTTGTCAGTTTATTTCGTTATTGAACATTTGAGCTTAGAAATTATTAATAATAAGATTGGTAGAAAGTAATTATTGACTGTTGAACTTGATTAGTGAGGGTTGGGTTAAGTATGGTTCTCCGCCATAGTTTAGGATGGGTACCAATTATGATCGTTTGGGTCGTGACACGAACATGATTGTGAAAGTAGTGAAATTTGAATTTTGAATTTTTCTTGAGAAATATGTTGTGAAAAAATTCAAAAGTTGTTGAGATTGTACCATAGCTTTTAGTGAATACTTTCTTGTTATTATATTTTGTGTTCTTAAATGGTGTAAAAGTTTAATGAAATGGGTTTAAAAAGTTATGGTATTCAACTGATTGCTATTTTGATTAATGAAAAGTTAGGGTCTTCTCTTCAAAATTAAGTTAGTGATATTGTTAATGAATTTGTTGGTGTTCGTGTTCAAGTGCTGAAATTTGTGGCTTGATTGTCCTCTATGATATAGAAGGGTCTTGATTTATTTTTGTTGTCGTTTGTTGTTGTTGGTTTTTTTTTGCAAGTGTTTTGATTTTGCCCAATAGATGACTCATCTTTTGCAACAGATTAATCACATGTTGGACAAAAATAAAATATTGCGGTAAACTTTTTTTAATATCTCAATAGATGGATAATATGTTGCAATAGATGAGTCATTTGTTGGGAACATATATACCATTTTCTGGAAAAATATTAGAGTAGCTTTGCTGTTTTGATTTCTTCCAACAGATGAGTGATTTGTTTGCAACAGATGAGTAATCTGTTGGAAGAAATAAAAACAAGTATTGGAACTGTTTCTATTTTTTCCAACAGATGAATTTGTTTGTTGCAACATCACTCATCTATTGGAAAAAATCAAAATAGTATTGAAACTATAATATTTTTTCTAACAGATGAGTGATTTGTTGCAACAAATCATCCATCTATTGCAACAAATCATTCATTTTTTGCAACAGATGACTCATTTGTCGAAAATATTATTTTACTTTGTTGTATTTGTTAAATTCACTGTTACCTTTTTTTAATGATGCACAAATCCATTGTAATCTTTTTTTTATTTAACTCTTGTTTGTAGATAAAATGCCTCCAACCAAAATAAAAGTAAGTGAATAAACTCCAAGGTGATCAAGTGAAATAGCTAAATTACAAACAACATTAGATCAAGTTGCTGAACAAGCCCTTTCTCAAACAGAATAAGTGTTACCATCTGTAGATGTACATAAAATGAAAGAAGTAATAGAAAGAGATCATGAAGAAGATATTGAAGGAGAAAAAATTGAAGGATCTAGAGAAGTATAAAAACAAGGAGAGGGAGACGAGGAAGAAGAAGTAGGTAATGTAGAAAGAGATGTAGATACTCAAGAATTATAAAAAAAAGTGAGGAAGGAGATGAAATGGAAACTGAAGAAGGAGATGAAAAGGAGAGGAAGAGGAAAGTAGGGAAGGAGATGAAGATAATGAAGAGGAAAGTAAGGAAGATGATGAAAAAGAAAGAGATGAAAAAGATGTAGATGTTGGAGCTGAAGGAAATAAAGAAATGGAAAGAGAGGAAGAAAATGAAGCCACTGGTTATAATGAAGATGATGAAGTATTTGGTGATAATGAAGAAGATGAAGATGATGTTGAGAATGATGGGTGACGTTGACTCACTATCGAAGAAAAGGGAAATGAGATTTTTATTACCAAATTTAGAAATTTCAACCACCAAAAAGTTGTAAAGAGAGTAGATAAGTTTTATAGACAAAACAAAATCATTCAAGAGCAAAATCGTGTACCCAATACCACGGTTTTGAAAAAGCATAGGCTATCCAAAATTATGAATTATTCAAAATCATGAGTATTTGATCTTATTTGTGTAAAGAAATATCTTTTTCATCTTTTATGAATTAATGAATTGTAATAAAATAATTTTAAAATATATTTAATGCTAGCTAAGAATGTGATTTGAGTTTAACATAAAAATGATGATTTAATAGAACTCAATCAATATTTACTTATAAAATGACTGTGTAAAAATAAGTGACAGTCAAAAATTAATTAAAATGATAATAAATTAATAAAAATCCTAACATTTTAAAAATACAAGAATAATTATCAAAAATTTGTTTTAAAATTATACAAAAATATTTAAGTTATTTTTAAGCAATTTAATGAATAAGAAGCCTAAAGCTATTTATTTGGAAAAAGTCAAAAATTGGGTGTCAACAGTGATGCCTCCAGAATTAGTCTTGGGTGTGTGTTGATGCAGCATGGTAAGGTTATAGCTTATATCTAGATAGCTCAAAGTTCATGAGAAAAATTACCCGACTCATGATCTTGAGCTGGCAGCAGTAGCTTTTTCCTTAAAGATTTGGAAGCATTACCTCTATGGAGTTCATGTGGATGTGTTCACTAATCACAAAAGCCTTCGGTATGTGTTCAATTAGAAAGATTTGAATCTTTGTCAGAGAAGATGGTTAGAGTTATTGAAAGATTATGACATGAATATTTTGTACCATCTGGGTAAAGCCAATGTAGTGGCCGATGCCCTTAGCAAATTATCTATGAGTAGTGTTGGTCATGTAGATGATGAAAAGAAAGAGTTGGTTCGTGATGTTCATAGACTTGCTTGATTGGAAGTTCATCTTATTGATTCATCCGAAGGTGGAGTTATGGTTCAAAATGATTCAGAATCTTCATTAGTAATAGAGGTGAAGGCACAGTGGGATAGGGATTCTATTTTGCTTAAGCTAAAAGAAGCAGTCCACAATCAAAAAGTGAAGGTTTTCTCCCAAGGGGGAGATGGTGTGCTTCGTTATAAGGCCACTTATGTGTTCCAGATATTGATGATTTGATACAGCGGATGCTTATAAAAGCTCATATTTCTCGGTAATCTATTCACCCAAGTGCCACTAAGATATACCACGATCTATCGAAAGTCTATTGGTGGAATGGCAAGAAGAGAGATATCACAGAATTTATAGCTAAGTATCCAAATTGCCAGTAGGTTAAGGTTGAGCACTAGCGACCTGGAGGTATGACTCAGGATATCAGTATTCCTATTTGGAAGTGGGAAGAGATAACTATGGACTTTATCACAGGGTTACCTCGTACGCACCGACAATATGATTTGATATAGGCTGTTGTAGACGAAATGACTAAGTCAGCATATTTCCTGCTAGTTAAGATTGCAGACTCAGCTGAGGATTATGCTAGGCTTTACATTCGAGAGTTGGTCAGGTTGCATGAAATTACCTTGTCTATAATCTCAGGCAGGGGTACTCAGTTCATATCGCAGTTCTAGAAGTCATTTTAGAAGGGTCTTGATACCCAAGTTAATCTCAACACAAATTTTTACCCACAAATAGACTATCAGGTAGAGAAAACCATTCAGACCTTAGAGGATATATTGAAAGCTTATGCGATCAGCTTTAAAGGTAATTGGGATGATCACTAACCTCTCATTAAGTTTGCTTACAGTAACAGTTTTCACTCCAGTATTCAGATGGCTCTGTTTGAGGCGCTTTATGGTATGATATATAGATCTCCTATTGGATGGTTTGAGGTTGAAGAACCTACTTTGTTAGGGCCTGACTCAGTTCATAAGGCTATAGAGAAAGTTCAGCTAATTAGAGAAAGGCTGAAAATAGCCCAGAGTCATCAGAAATCATATGCAGATGTAAGGAGAAGAAAACTTGAGTTAGTAGTTAATGATTGGGTATTTTTGAAAGTTTCACCCATAAAAAGGGTAATGAAATTTGGCAAGAAAGGGAAGCTTATTCCCTGATATATCAGTCCTTACATGATTTGAGGCGCATTGGCAATGAGGCATATGAGTTAGAGTTGCCCACAGATTTAGTACTGGTGCACCCAGTCTTTTATGTGCCTTTATTGAAGAAGTGCATTGGTGATCTAGCATTAGTAGTGCCTTTAGAGAGTGTGGGCATGAAAGATAGTCTCTCCTACAAAGAGGTCCCAGTTGAAATTTTTGATTGTTAGGTTCGTAAGTTGAGAAATAAGAAAGTCGCTTCGATTGAAGTGTCGTTTGGAGGAATTAGCTAGTTGAGGGTGCTACTTGGGAAGCAAAAGCAGATATGATGACCAAGTACCTTCACCTCTTTCCTTCTAGTTCAGATCCAGCTTGAGGTAGCAAATTTCCTCTTTAGTATTCTTATCAACTTCATGTCCCATCAGTTGTTCTATCCTCTTAGCTTGCATACATGTTTTCATGAAATTCAGTTCAGCCTCATTCTCAGTTAAATCAAATATAGTATCAGAAACTCAGCTTTTAGAATTCAATCTTTGGGATTACAGCTCTTTCCCTATTCTTTCAGCTTAGTTAGCTTTCCATTCGAGGACGAATGTTATCAAAGGGGAGATATTGTAACTCCAAAAGTCCCCAATATCATATCCCAGACTTAGCATAGAAAACCAGCTGGAAAACAATAAATTTTCCTTAGAATGACTCAATCCACGAGTCATGGAATGAGACCACGATTCTGGTAATGACTCGTGGTAGGCAGCCCAGCAACCGTTTAGTCCCAGTACCCACGAATCAGACCATGGGTCATGGTTTACTAGTACGAGTCATTGTGAGACTCGTTCGGAGTAGTAGAACCAAAAGTCCTAAAAAGGTGAAATCCTCCCCAAGGGTTATGAGTCCACTTCACGACTCATAGGTTGGGACCATGAGTCGTGGGTGGTACTCCCGGCCAAACCATTCAAAGACCTTCCAGGATACCATGACTCATCCTGGGAGTCATGGTTGGACACCATGAGTCGTGGTGAGACCCATAGGGTCTGACTGTCCAAAAATTTGAATGGTTTCCTCAGGGGTGAATTTGTAATTTCCCACCCTTTTTAACTCATAAACTACGTCGTGTGGGGTTATTTTAAGTAGGATTAAAGGGTATTAGTCGACCCTTTCCTCTTATTCCATCAGAAACACTTAGAAAATTAAAAAAAAAAAGCAATTGAACTCTCTCAAGGCAGGCTTAAAGTTCTTCCTCAAAACTTCAGAGATTTAAGTCCTTAGCACAAAATCTCAGACTCTAGGTATGTGAGATTTCAACAATGGGTATACTTTCACCCATTGCGTCCCAAATAACGTAGTAAATTCTAGTTTTACATGAAGTATAATATAGGGTTCATAACCAGTTTATGATTTCCCTTCAATTCCAGTCTTCCCATGATAGTTATAGTATGATTCCATGATTTTTACACTTAGCATGACATAGTGTTTCATGATTTGATCTTTACATGATTTTACAAGTATTTTCACATGAATTAGCTTCTTTTAAAAAATTTGGCGTGTTATGAACACACAATCCTAGAACCTTGTAAATTTATCATGAATAAGTATGATCAGTTTTCTGTCTCTCAGAAATCATTTAGATTAATTAGGTTCTGACCCAATTTTTAGAACACCAGTTTTATATGAGCTATCAGTATAATCAGTTTGGGAGTAGAAATTAGTACCGAGTTGGACTAGGATCCCAGTTTCACCATAAGTCCTAGAACTACGTGCCACCATAGGTATATTTAGCCCCCCAGTTGGGCATCAGTTTAGTGATCAAGCCAATTATGCCTTTATACTGTAGCAAGGTATATTGGGTCCTCCCAATGGTACGTATACATTGGACTCCATGTTTAGCTCACCTGGTTTATGTCGGTTTATAGAGTCTCCCACAGACTCGGTTCATTATTAATACATGATTCTTACTTCCAGATTTCACTTACATTGTTATTGATATCAGATTATACCTTAGTATCTTAGTATGAATATTTTGGGTCATTGTACTATATTTTAGCAAGATTATTCAATTTTGCACTTAGCTTGCATTCAGTACAGTTTATCAGTAGTTAGTATTTTCCACCATATCCAATATTTTATAGCGCATATCTCACATGCTCAATATATTCAAAGTACTGATCACATATCTTTCATTTGTGTTATATCATATTATGATAAATGTTCAGGTACTCAGACGGAGCATCGCGGTTAGATTCATTCTACTACCACTTCAGTAGCTACTAGTGGTGAGTCCTCATCATCCGAGGACAAGTATTAATTATTGCTTTCTTTCAGTATTTTCAGTTTTAGACATTTAGAGTTAGATGGGTATTTGTCCCAGCAACTCATCAGTTTTTAAAGGCTTTCAGACATAGAGTCAGCCTTCTTAGCTTTTCAGTTCATTTTAGTTTTTAGTATTTCGTTTCAGACATGGTTTATTACAGAGATTGTAAGATTTTATTGCAGACTTATATCTAACTCAGTTTAGCCTCCACTTAGTCTTTTTATATAGAATGACTAGTATTATGCCATGATATGGGTTAGCTTTGGGTCACTTGTAGTTATAAGCACCATGTTACGTCTAGGATGTAGACTTGGATTATGACAGATATCATCTTTGTAGTTGTTGATCGATTTTCAAAGATGCCTCAGTTCATTCTGTATCACAAATGTGATGATGCTCCCAATGTAGCATCTTTATTTGTTGAAAATATTGTTAAATTGCATGGAATTCCTCAAACCATTGTAAGTGATAGGGATCATAAGTTTCTTAGTCACTTTTGGAAAGAGTTGTGAGGTAGACTTGGTACCAAGTTGTTATTTTCTATTTCTTGTCTCCCACAAACCGATGGCCAAACCGAAGTCGTGAATAGGACCTTAGATTCTATGCTTCATGCCACGGTACATGGAAAGTTGGCCTTATGGGAGGAACATTTGTCTCTAATTGAATTTGCTTACAATCGAGTTATTCATAGAACTATTGACATAAAACACCATTTGAATGTGTGTACGGTTTTAATCCCTTAACCCCCTTGGATTTTACCCCTCTTTTCCAAGATGTTGTGTTAAGCCTAGATGGAAGCAAAAGAGTGGAGGCTATGAAGAAACTCCATGAACAAGTGAGGTTCGTCTTCAAAAGAAGAACCATAAAGTGGCCAAAAGGGCCAACAAAAGACGTAAAAGGATTGTGTTTGAACCAGTAGATTAGGTATAGGTGCACTTTCGAAGGAACGATTTCCTACTCATAAAAGGACAAAGTTGATGCCATGAGGAGATGAACCTTTTTAAATTCTTGGGAGAATCAACGACAACGCTTATAAGGTAGGCCTCCATTCAGAGTATCAAGTTCACAATACTTTCAACTTATGTGACCTTTCACCATTTGATACTCTTGATGATGATGGCTCAAATTTGAGGATAAATTCCCTTTAAGAAGAAGAAGATGATGTAATTTGGGTGGCCTCAAGACCTTTCACTCGTAGTCAAGTAAGAGAGCTTCAAGAAACATAAGGATTGTTCACAAAGATGGAGATCGTCGATCGTATTTGATGCCAAAATGAGGGTTTCATGTGTTGATGGTTGCTTTGAAGGATGATCAAGGATCGCGGAAGAGACTAAAGGAGCTCGTCGAAATACATGAGGGATCGCCCAAGTGAATGGTTGGCTCGCCAAAGTGGAACCACATTCTATCCACTTTAGCGATGAAGAGTGAAATTTGGTGTAATGCCATAAGTTTGGCGATGGGTGCCTAGCTCGCCAAACTCAACAGGTTGCTCGCCCAACTTGTCTAATTTGGGTAACTTTTGGGCCCAATTGTAATAACCCAAGACTATAAATAACTAAGATTTTCCCTTCTTTCCTTAGTTTATGTTGAATTTTGATGAAAACTCTCCTTGTTAGAGTTGAGTTTGGTGAAGCTTGTTTTGAACACTTGTTTAGAAACGTTAGTTGCGGGGCGAATTCGATTTCCCCAAGGTCATCGTAGGAAGTTGGTGCTTTTGTAGGATTAACGCGTTTGAGGTTTTTAGGTTTAATATACCTTTGAGTTGCTATTGTTTCCTCATTTGTGTTAATTTATTTACCTTTTACCTTCTTGTCTTTCAATTTTCATATCTTGTTCTTGTTTTCATGAGTCGATTTCTATCATAGTTTAAATCAGAAAAAGAATTTCATCCTAGCTGACTTGATTTAGACGAAAATATATTTTTAAAATAATAAACAAGTAAAAGTAAACAAAGATAGTAAAAATATAGAAATTATTAAGACTTTTCCCATAAATTTTAAGGGCATGTTTGGAAAGCCACCCTGGAAATTCGATTTCGTGTAATTGGATGTAATTACAATGTCTGACATGTTTGGTTGGCCAGGTAATTACTTGATTAGCAGGTAATTGAGTGTAATTGGCAGGGGGTAATTATACTCTCCAATTCCTAGGGGGGAAGTTGTGAATTGCTGGTAATTACATGATGTAATTACAAGTTGGTTTCTTTTAATTTCTTCCATTTATTTTTATTTTTATTTCTTTTTGTCTTAATTTATTTGTTATTTCTATTATTTTAATTTTTTTATTTTTACTATTCTAATATTCTTAAAAAATATATTTTTTATTTTATATTATTTATATTTCATTTCCTTACTTGTCATTTCCCAACCTTTACTTCTTGTGATTCCATGCTATTGTTCGTGTTATCTATTTCGTATTTATTTTATGTTTATTTTTTTTTCATTTAGCTTATATGTGTTAGTATTCGAATTTTTAAATTAAAGTAGAATTCATTGTATAATAAGGTTATTGACTTACAGTTTTCTTTTTTTGAATTATATATTTAAATATGTTATGTTGAAAGTTAACATAAGAGTATTATGTTAACTTTTTAGGTTTTGAATTTTTAACTTAAGTTATATTTTCGATTCCAATTTACTTGTTTTAGTAATATTGACTTGATATTTCACATTGCAAGCCATTCATTTTTCAGTAGAATTGATAAATTATCTTTTTATCAAATATTTTAATAATTTTATGACATTATATTTATAAGATTAATATTTTTGTCAAACATACATTTCAGGATGTTCTCAAAAATCATGTACTTTTAGTATTTTATGATTAATTTAATTAAAATGTACTAATTTTAAAAAAAATATCAATTATTTTTATAATATTAGTTAAGAATATATGTTTATTAATCAAAATATTTTCAAAAGAAAATATATATCCTAAAACCTAATTTAATATTACTCCCTTCGCTTTGTTTTAGTTGACGCTCTTGCTAAAAATATTTGTTTCAATTTAGTTGTCCCGTTTATGAAATCAAGAGAATTTTATTTGGTTCTTTCAATACTACTCCTATCATTAAATGACTACATAAGTGTATCTACTCAAATTTATATTTTCAAAGTATAATTAATAAGGTTAATTTAGTAAAATAAGCTCCTACTAAATATTTTCTAAATGGATGTGTGAAGTCAGCAAGAGTCAATTATTTTAAAACGGAGGGAGTATCATTTATAAAAGGCCCTTATTTTTTAAATAATAATTTTTAATTTTTGATAATTAAGTTTTATTTTTAAAATTTAATATAACCATGTGATTACACGCATACAATCAAACAATACAATTGTTAGTACACTATTATATTGTGCCAACTAAACAAGTCATTATAATTACTTAACTATGTAATTATTAGATTAATTAGTAATTACATCAATTTTAATTAGGATGTGGCTTTCCAAACACGCTGTGTGTTTTTTAATAATATGAATTCTCTAGGAGTGTGATTTTCCTTTTCCCAATTCCTATTGGATTATGATTTAACACTATCCAATCCGAAGGGGTCTATATATAGCAATGAGACGAGAGAAAGGGGGGAAGCAATTTTCAGATCAACAAATGGTGTCGCCTTTTTGAATCGCAAGATGAAACGAAAGGAATTAGTAGAAAACAATGGGCGGCCGAAGAAGAAATACAGCTCAAAAAAGGCAAAACTTGAATTGCTTATTCCTTGCAGATGTACCCAACAGAAGAAGAAGAAGAACACTGATACTGCAGAGGAGATGGACATTTGTCAGGAGGTGAATTCGTTCAAGGTCTTCACTTATTATTACAATTTTCTATTTAATTTTTGTTTGAAGATTAAATACTAAAGAAAGCACTTGCCTTGCCTTTGTCTAATATAGGGTATTATTCACTTCCCAGAGGAAATAGTTATGGATATCCTGAGCAGGTTACCTGTGCGGTCTCTACAACGATTCAAATGTGTTTCACCATTTTGGAGATCATTAATCTCTGACCATTACTTTATCATGAAGCATCTCAATCGTGCCAACAGTGACCTCAATTCCCAAAAATTACTTGCCTGTGAACAGTCTGCTAGAACGAATCATGAGGTGGCATTCAATAGTTTTTCTTTATCATCGTCGCCAGGTCAAGTGATTGAGCATGAACAAAGACTTGATGGGCCTCCAAACTGCACATCAAATTACTCAATACGTTGTTGTTGTGATGGATTGGTTCTTCTCTCATCTTCTGACGAACATACTGATCTCACATCTTTTTTGCTCTGGAACCCCTCCGCAAGAGAATCAATACTACTTCCCCCTCAAGCAAATGCATTGCGCTTTTGCGTATTTGGATTGGGATATGATGCAACTAATGATGATTATAAGATCCTTGCGGCATACCTGAATCCAGGTCGTTTTGGGAATGTATCTGTTCGAATTCTCCCTCTAAAAAGTCGTTCCTGGAGAAAAATTGGTAGCTATCCTAACGTTGTGCGTGGTTATTCGAATTGTGCTATGTCTTCCTTGGCATTTATACATGGAGCATTTCATTGGCTTAGTTATAAGTCACCATGTTATACCATCATTTCATTTAATATTTCAACTGAGGTGTACGGAGAAATACCGTTGCTAGACTGGATGTACTATAAGTGCAAGTTTAAGCTCAAACATGGTGTTTCAGTGTTGAGAGGAATGCTTTGCTATTATAGTACGCATAATAGTGATGGGCGCCCTTCCACTTTTAAGTTATGGACAATGAAAGACTATGGTGTCAAAGAATCTTGGATTCAATGGCTTGCAATACGAGATATCGGTGTTGATTCAGCCATACCACATTGTGTGATTGCGGATGGTGAGGTGCTACTACGCTTGAAAAAGTTTCCACCTATTACTTCTCTATATTGGACATCCATAAGAGGAACATTTGATCTTTTTCCTGAATTTCGTCTAACAATTGTTTATACAGAGAGCTTGATCTCTCCAAAATTACTTATCTAATATTTGCTTATGTATGATTCAGGCGGTTCTTTTTTTTTTTTTTTCTGAAAATCATGTAAACCTCCTATTCTGATTAAGTTTATCTAAAAAAAAAGGGCAGCCAGGTGCACTAAAGCTCTCGCTATGCGCAGGGTCTGGGGAAGCACCCGACCATAAAGAGCTATTGTACGCAGCCTTATCTTGCATTTCTGTCAGAGGCTGTTTCCAAGGCTTGAACCCGTGACCTCCTGGTCACATGGCAGCAACTTTACCAGTTACTCCAAGGCTCCCCTTTATTACGGGCAGCCTGGTGCACTAAAGCTCCCGCTATGCGCAGGGTCCGGGGAAGGGCCCGACCACAAAGATCAATTGTATGCAGCCTTACCTTGCATTTCTGTCAGAGGCTGTTTCCAAGGCTTGAACCCGTGACCTCCTGATCACATGGCAACAACTTTATCAGTTACTCCAAGGCTCCCCTTCATTAAGTTTATCTATTGCTTTTATTTAATATTTGCTTATGTATGGTTGAGAGTTTTTTTTTTCAAAGATCATGTAACAACCTCTGATTCTAATGAGTTTGTCCATTGCTCGTAGATTTTTTGTCCTGAAATGTATTCAGCAAAGTTGTCAGTTTACTTGTTTCATGTATTCAGGAAGAGACAATTACTTGGCTCCCTCTCTTTTTTACCTATTATTGATACGGAAATTCGTATCTAGTAATTGCTACAAGTAATGCACTGTTTATTCTTCAGTTGAATAATTCCTGGCTTGATTGATCAGTAAAGAAAGTTATGTTTCCTTACAGAAAGCTACTCTATATTGTATCTGAAAACCTTCTCTCTTTGTTCCCATTCATCTTATTATTCTTCCAAACTTCTTGTTTAGCAACTCATTCATCTATCCTAGCTGCTTGATAAACAAAGATTAGTGTATGAGGCTATGTAAGGCTTGAGGCTAAACTCATTCGATTCATTGAAAGCTCCAAATTCCTTTAGACAGAGCTGCTTAAAAGCTCGACTATGTTGCTCCCCTGTTTGACATTATACCTCTCCTCTGTATATGCTTTTTAGTATTACATATAGTTGTATAAAGTGATGCAATACATGGTATCAATGAACTTGTTTCTTAGGACATCCAACTTTCTTGTATCATAATTGTAAGACCTTTTTTCAAAAGCATATTTTGGTTCTTGATTTGGATCTCTACCTTTTAAAATGAACATTTAAGAGAAATAATGGAAGATATATGGTGTGGTTGGTATGAAGGAAAATGTTTTTTCACGATTTTCTTACTTATCTTTTGGTGTTTTGTCAGTTAGCAGAATGTAATTTTTTATATAATCTAGGCAAACACTGTTGGAGACTAAATGGGTGAGGGTGGCCGGGAAGGTCTATGTTCGTGGTCGAGGTCAGGAGTTGGGGCGGGAATGATTCATGCAGTCAGATACTTGAATCCCTTTCTGAATATTTTGAACTGATGCAGTTAACTTTAATTTTTTGGTATGAGGTGGAGGGCCCATCATGACTGACTTATGGACTTTGAAGGGCCTAATTGAAGAAGGTACTTGTTAGTTTTGCCTTGAAGCTTCAAGTTTTGATCATTGGACTTCTTATTTATTAGGGAAGTTTCCTTTTTTTTTTTTGCTTGATGGCAAGGCAACCCCAAGCCACTACCTGTTGGGTGCTTGGTGAAGTTTCCTTTCTCTCGTAGATTACCTACACTTTTATCGTGAAGAGACAATGTGATTATAATTTATCGTGTTGCTTCTTGAAAATTGGGTCTATCTAAAACAACCTCTCTACCTTTGAGGTAGGGGTAAGGTCTAATACACTCTACCCTCCCCAGACCCACTTTGTGGGACTACACTCGATATATTGTTGTTGTTGTTGTGTTGCTTCTTGGAAATTGGTGTAGCATGTGATACATTTTAATTTAATAATGATTCACATACTGGTGCTTATCTTCAGAAACAGGAAAAAGTTTCTCAAATATATGAGTTTCGCTGCCCTTGACGAAATACCTTAGTTCGTATACCTTAAATTTCTATTTTCATTTACTGCTTTCAAATAATTAGTATTCTTTAGATACCCAGACACACATGCACACATATGTCATTTTGTACGTCTATCTTGTTAAAACTTTCGAAAATATGTTTGCAGTGAAACATAATTAGCACCTCTCTGATGCATGCAATTTATACCTTTGAGTTTCCTGGAGGAGTATAACTTTTTTAGCACATCTATGATATACTCCTTGTGGAATATATGTATCTTAAAGATTCAGCATTATTTTATAAACTTTCGGCTTTAATTCTGAGTGTAAGTTTATTTAAGGTCCACAGTTGTCCAATTTCAAGTAAGCAATTTGAAACATCGCTGCTTCAAGTTTGAGATGTGTTGCTATTGCCTACCGGCCGTATGAGGTTGAAAATGTACCTGCTGAGGATGACCTGGTATTGCTTGCAATTGTAGGCATTAAGGTACTGTGTAAACCTCTTTTTAACCTGATTTATATGTTTTATAGGACATCTCTTTCTCTTCAATGCACGAAGGGGAACTTTTCTGCAGCACACTGAAGGCAGATGTTACAGAACTCCCAAGTTATTCAATTATTTTTGTTGTCTGTTTTAAGGGATGTAAATTTTTGAGCCAATTCAAAACCAAGCTGAGATCTTTTTTTTTTAATAACCGTGATGTCCGGGCCAACTTTCGCTCACCTCGACTAAATCCACGGGATACCTGCCACTTCCCACCAACAACAGATATCATGTAATTCTGCCCACCAAGGCTAGGACAGATGGGAAGAATCACCTAGTGTTTTTTTGTCTCATCTTGAATTGATGCTTCTTCGAACTGTTTTTCGGGCTTGGCTGGGCTTGAGCTGACATGGATTTAGAAATTTGAGATTGTGTGCTGAAGGCTTACTTAATTTTTAGTTGCAAACAGATAAATCCAATTCGGAAGTTGACAACCAAGACTGGAAGAGAAATCCTAATTTTCAGTTTCGCTTTATCTGACTGAGAAATTTTTTTAAACTTAGTATATGTCTATGAAGGCAAATTACCAAGGTTGAGGTTGGAGATGATATATCAAAGCCTTATTGACGTTGATTCCTTGAGATCTTCAAAATCGAATTATGTTTTCCAGCTGCAAAGCACAGTAGTATGAGAGTTGAAGGTAGTTACACTTGGGTAGTGGCACCTATAGCATAGATGCTATGGGGCAACAGTGATGGCGAAGAAGGGGGAACGATCTATGCCGTAAAGCAAAAGCAATCAGGTGCAGAACCACAACTAGGGGAAGTTGAGTGTTGAACAAGTAGTGGCAACTTGGAGGGAGTAGCAATGGCAGCCAGAAGTTTGAGAATGGAGGGAGAGATAGGAGTGATCGTTATGGCCATCAGACAAGAACTAGGGTTTCATCTTTAAGTATTTTTAATGCACAGAAATGATGACATATATCTCTCATTTAAAACGAAATGCCGACAAGTATATATATATATATATATATGTATATATATATGTGTGTGTGTGTGTGTGATTATAACGAGAAAAGATAATAAAAGCAAGCTTGGCGTCTGATGAGTCTCTTGACCAAGCTCAACCTTAAAGAAATAGGCCAAGCCAAGCCTCAACTTTATCTTTTAGCCTGGATAATTCAAGGAATTGGGTGCTCAGTGTTATACTTGCTCTGCACTCGCAAGTCTCAGCCTTCTCTGCAGTTTCAATTCATTTCACTTCCTGTTCTCTCTACATTTCCTCTTCGTTTTTTAGTATCTATAATGCAGAAGCATCATTTATTTGTTATTGTCATATCTAATTAACTTTTTATATTATAAGATCCATGCCGACCAGGTGTAAGAGATGCAATTCAGTTATGTATTGATGCTGGAGTGAAGGTAATTGGGACAAAGCATTTGCCATTTGATTCTTTGAGATATAATTTTGTATTGGGTGTAATCCTGCCTTAGTTTCTTGGTTTGACATGTATTCTGTTATTAGCTCAATGATGCTCGTATCTCTCTTTTTCCCATGGTTCTTCTATTCGAGTTTCTTTTGGTTTCAGTAGAAAGTTGTGTACTATTTCCAGACATGGTATCCCAAGGCTTTTGAGTATTGTTAGAACATAGTTTAGAAAGCACTAAAGTTCTTGAGTTGGATGTTGTGTCCGCTTTGTCTACACAAGTGGTATCATAACAAATCAAATTAGCAAATTGATTATAGTTTAGAGCTAGCAACAATTGCATTCAGTGCAGAATGTCCAACACGCCCAAGTATTTTGTGAAGTTTGTTGCGAAGGACACACTAGTGAATAGTTATATGTGTAAAGCGAATCCGAAATCAATCTATTATGTGGGTGATGCAAATAGGAGTCAAAACCATAATTAATATAAGAACATGTATAATCCCAATTGGAGGAATCATCCAAACTTCGTTGGCGTACTACTATAGTCAACAGTCGACCTCTGAAGCTGTTGTTGAAAAACTCTCAACGAAATATCTTCAAATATTTTATCAAAAATCACACCTATAACATTAATATAACCTCACAAATCCTCAGCTTTTGACATTGGAAAGTCGACTGGGACGAGGTTGAAAATCATATTTATGCCTCTAATTATTTGATGAATGTAATTGTATAAGAGTTGTCAAAGCATGCTTCTCGTCATCATGATTGTTGAGAATCATTCACTAATTTGTAAGCGCTTTTTTTTCTTTTCTTTTCTTAATTTTAATATTTTGTTATAAAAAAATTTTATGTGCCATGTACACGATGTCAAAATGATGATGTGGTAATTATAGTATGTAATGTTTCAGATTTAAGTGTTACCGATAACATGTTATTACAAAAATTAATTTTATAACTTCAGAGTTATCAATACTTAATTTTGTGACTTTATTATTCCGAAAAATAATTTTATAACTTTAATATTACAAAGAATAAATTTAATGACCATCAATGAATTTTTTTTTCTCTTAACAAATTTAGGACCCGTTTAGCCATGAAAAGTTTTCACTTCTTTTTGGAAACTTTTTCACTTTATTTGAAAATTAGTATTTGACCATGAAAATTTCAAATACAATTTGAAGTTGTATTTGGAATTTGGAAAACAACCAAAACTTTTTTACTTTTAAAATTTTTATTTTTATAAAAAAAATCCTAATTTTTTTTGTTTCATAACCTAATCCTAATTAAATTATATTTCATTTTTAAAATTATATTTTATGGTTTTTAAAATATATATTTATATTCTAAATATTTATTGCAAAAAATATGTCAAATGCAACTCTAATTCCAATTTTGAAATTTCAAATAAAGTGATTTTTTATTTTTTTTAATTTTCATGGTCAAAACCTACTCAGGCATTTTATTTAATTTTTGCATTTCCAAAATTAAAAAAAGTAAAAATAAAAGCACTCGCGCACGATGGTCTTCGCCTTGGGGTCCAAGAACTGTGTGTTTCTCCAAAACAGATAATAAAACAGGGAACCACATAAAACAGCAACAATCAACTGTCAACGCACATAAAAAATGGCCGCCGCCGCCATTAACTCCGGCCTACGTTCTTTTCTTCTCAACACTACTACTCAAAAACCATTCACTCCCTCTTTCTTCAAAAAACTCTCACGTCCCTTTTGCTCTATCTCACCATTGACAACATCCCAACAAGACGAAAGTTTTCACAACTCGAACAGTAAAACCCGACCCAATATCCTCCACATTCTTGAACAAAGAGGGTTATTAGAATCACTAACTAGTGACTCCCTCCGCGACCCGAATTCAGGTCCATTCAAAGTCTACTGCGGGTTTGACCCGACTGCCGAAAGCTTACACCTGGGGAACCTTTTAGGTATAATTGTGCTTTCTTGGTTTTTACGTTGTGGATATAATGCTGTTGCACTTATTGGTGGTGCTACAGGTCGGGTCGGTGACCCATCTGGGAAGAGTTTGGAGCGACCCGAACTTGATTTAGTTACACTTGAGAAGAATGTGGATGGGATTGGTGGGATTGTTAAGAAGATTTTGGGTTGCACACCAAGTGTTTGTGGAAATGCCGGAGAGGTGGTCATTTTGAATAATTATGATTGGTGGAAGGACTTGAAGTTTTTGGATTTTTTGAGGGATGTAGGGAGGTATGCGAGAGTTGGAACGATGATGTCGAAGGAAAGTGTGAAGAAAAGGTTGGAAAATGCGGAGCAAGGGATGAGTTATGCTGAGTTTACGTATCAACTTTTACAAGGTTATGATTTTGTGCATTTGTATGAAAAGGAAGGTGTTAATGTGCAAATTGGTGGTAGTGATCAATGGGGTAATATTACGGCTGGTACTGATCTTATTCGTAGGATTTTAGGAAAAAATTCCGAAAATGGAGGTGTCGTTGGCAATGTTCCGGTTGTTTACGGGCTTACGTTTCCTTTACTTCTCAAGAGTGATGGTACAAAGTTTGGAAAGTCGGAAGACGGTGCAATTTGGTTGTCCCCTTCACTTTTGTCGCCGTATAAGTTCTTTCAGTACTTTTTTACGGTCCCGGATGATGATGTAGTGAGGTTTCTTAAGATACTTACGTTTTTGAGCGTTGAAGAAATTGCGGAGATTGAGAGGGATATGGGAAAACCTGGATATGTTCCTAACACAGCTCAGCGTAGGCTGGCTGAGGAGGTTACACGGTTTGTTCATGGACAAGAGGGATTGGAAGAGGCGCTTAAGGCTACAGAGGCATTGAAGCCTGGAAATGCCGATACCAAATTGGATTGGAAAACAATTGAGGGTATTGCAGCTGATGTTCCATCTTGCTCCATGTATTATGATCAGGTGTTGAACATTCCGATTTTGGATCTTTATGTTTCCAGTGGTTTGCTTGAGAGCAAATCAGCTGCACGACGAATGCTTAAGCAAGGGGGGCTTTACTTGAATAATGCCAAAGTTGATAGTGAGAGTAAGAAGATTGAGGCGGATGACATTGTGGATGACAAAGTTATCCTTTTGTCTGCAGGGAAAAAGAACAAGATGGTTGTAAGAATATCCTGACCTACTGCTATTCGTCTAAATGTCCGTTGTGTTCGTGTGTAAGGATGATTGTGGCTATCCCCACTGTTTGGGTTTAAGCATAGTTGTTTTTGATTCATATGTGTAGATGACAGTTCCAATATTAGCATTCTGAGAGATACAGAATTTTACCTGATATGCATATGACAGAACGAGAAGAAGAGTGTTGAGAGGAAGTGAGAAGATCTACATTACCACAGCGGAAACTTTTTCCTCTTCCCTTGGTATTTTTATGTAATTATTTAGAAAAATAATGGTCTCAGTGGGAGACAAACTTGAGTTATACAAGCTTTAAGAATTATTTGGACTATTGTCGAATCCTTTTAATTGTAAAAAGGTCCTGCTTGCTTTTTTCTTTGGACAGGCGTGATATCTTATTGTAGTTAAGAGGAGGACTCCTTATTTATGGTTCGACATTAAAGATTTCATCTTCCGGCTCTTTTCTATTCAATTTTGCTATATATCTTTTCTTCGACATGATTTTAGAAGCAAGTTTTATCATAGAGAATATACAATCTTGTTTAAGTTGAAAGCCAGGTGCAAAGAACAATGGGCTTAGCTAATACTATACTGATCCTAAAAGACACATAATAATTTGTCTAGCAGCGTTTGTTGGTTTGGTGAGATGTGATTTGAAATAGACTCTATCTTTATCAGTTTCCGGCATACTGTAGCAAAGTTTAATTTGTTGTGTTCAATTATAAACCTGCCTCTCCACACTCCTGTTTAATCCTTGGAGTAACATGGATTAGTTTTTGTTGGTTTGCTGTGCCCTTTGTGTAGGTAGTGTACTTTTCCTGGAAAGGGAGAATTGCATCAGATCAGAGTTGTCTCTTCTGGTGACTAACATATTGAGTTGGAACTAATCAGAGTTGTCTCTTCTGGTGACTAACATATTGAGTTGGAACTATGTAAATATTTAATGTTGCTAGTATTGGTGCAAAAGAAGAATATGAAGAAAAAAAATGACATTCATTAAGAAGAACGACAGAAGGGAGGAGGATGATCTTGTTTATGGCTGTTTTCGGAAAATAAAAAGGAATGTTGCTTGTATCATTCTTTGTTTTTAGCTTTTGCTTCTCTTTGAGTGTTATATTGCAAGTGAAACTTTGATATGTCAGTTCTTACCAATATTTTATGATGCAAGGAAAGGTGTCAGAGGTACGTTTGCAGAAATACTAGCGTGCTGAATGTGGTCATAAAACTTTATATGCTAGATATGGGTAACTTTTCCAATATGGGCAACTTTGCAATATGTGAAGGAATGATTCTTGGGCCTTTTTTAATTTCTGATGTACTTTCTTTGGTAGTAATATACATGTGCAGTGAAAGGGAAGATGTATTTTCTAGGGTTAGCAATGGGTCAGGGCAGGACCGAGCTGAGGCAGGGAAAGCATATACCGGGAAGGGCGGATGAGTTCTTAGGCGAGCTTGACGGGACTGGGCTGGTCAAATTCATTTTTAAAAAATAGAAGTGAGGGTGAGGGAAAGGGGCTGGTTGGGGAAAAATGGTAGAGTTTTAGCTCTCTCGGTCTTCAAACCTAAATGCCAAAGTGAACACTCAGTTCTGGGATCCATTGTTGCTTGCAAGTCTTACCTTCCTCGAAGCCTTTCTCTACAGCTTCCTCAAAGCCATTCTGGATGGTAAGTGTTTCCCCTGGTTTGTCTTTTTTTTCTTGTTCCCACTTCATTCTTCCTTTATTTATTTTTCTAGCATTGCTATATGTTTTTTAAAAAAATTTAATATCTAGCATAGCTTGAACCCAATTTGTTTGTAATGGCAGATCCAATGATTTCATGATCTAGGTTTCCCTTATTTCCCTTTGGTTTTATTGTTTTGGATCAAATCTGATTTTGTCTTAGATGGGCAACTTGTGGATTTCGGATAGATGAGTTACCATAGCTCAATTTTCGAATGGGCAATATCAGTTTGAACATGGAGTAAAATTTTAATATCTTGAAGCATTAAGACTGAATGATAGATGAATGAGTAAACTATTTTCCAAAAGATCGATGAAATAAGAAAAAATTGAAGATGAGGAAAAATGTGTACCTCCACTAATTAGAAAGTACCAACCTTTACCTTGAGAAATAATTAAAGATTACCAATCTTATCTTCTTGTATTATTGAAGAAAGACTTAAATTACTGTCAGGCAATGGTTGATGCAATCTACAGTTATTTTGCCCCTTCTACGATAAAGTTGACACCTACCTATTCCTGCACACATTTTTAGTTAATTCTTTTCTTTTTCTAATGATGGTAGTGTAGGGGCTAGCTTGCACGTAAATCGACTACTCGAATGGGTACATATTGCCTCTCACAAACACAACTATCAGATAACACTGCCCACAAGGCTTTAACATATGGGAAGAAACCACCTAGTATTTTGTCTTTGCTGGGATTTGAACCTGAGACCTCATGGTTCTCCTCCCACTTCATTGACCACTAGATGACACCCTTGGGTGCCTCACATATTTAATTTTAAGCAGTAACTATTCATAGGAGCAGGGTCCACTAAACAAATAACGGTTAGTCGGATGGGGTCATTGCCTCAAAGGTTAGACTTGTGTCTTTTGAAGTTCAAACGACTTGATTCCTTCATCTTTGTAGAAGTCGTTAATTTCCTTTTGGTAACACTAGCAAAAGCTAAAACGAAAGTTTAGTTACAACTTCCATAGAAGTGAATGAAGTGACAAACATCACGAGATTATGGAAAGTAAAAAAAAGGGCAGCCCGGTGCACTATGCGGGGTTTCCGGGGAAGGGCCCCCACCACAAGGGTGTATTGTAGGCAGCCTTACCTTACATTTCTGCCAGAGGCTGTTTCTAAGGCTTGAACCCGTGACCTCCTGGTCACATGGCAGCAATTTTACCAGTTACTCCAAGGCTCCCCTTCAATAAGGAAATAAACTGTGCTACACATATAAAGAAGGGTGAGTTTGCGAATGTTACTTTTTTCGGACCAATTGAGACTACTTTACTTTTTGTCTCTTTAGATTATCTAAATATTGCAGTCTAAGGATATTATATGGTGGTGCAGTTTGTGTTTGTAAATGCAATCTAACCCTCCCTTATCCACTCTAAGTTGTAGGCTATTGTCAGATCAGTTTACCAAAAAAAGGCAACAACAATATATGTAGTGTAGTTATTTTGCCATTGAAAAAAAATATTTTTCACTACAGCTAATGTTGCGTTGGTTTTATTTCAATCTGAATACTCACTAAGAATTTTCTTATAGCCCGTTTGGCCAAGCTTATTTTTTCCCAAAAGTGTTTATTTTTTCTCAAGAGTGCTTATTTTAAAAAATTGATGTGTTTGGTAGAAAATAAGTGCTTCTTGGGAATAGAAAAAATAGTTTTTCACGAGCTAAAAAAGTAGCTTTTCTCCAAAAGCACTTTTGAGAAAAATACACTTAAAAACACTTTTAAAAGCTTGGTCAAACACTAATTGCTGCTCAAAAAGTGTTTTTTAAATTTATTGGCCAAACACAAACTGCTTCTCACCAAAAGTACTTTTTTGAAAAGCACTTTTGAAAAAAACACTTCTCAAAATAAGCTGATTTTATAAGCTTGGCCAAACAGGCTATTAGTCTCATTAACTCCAAAGTCATAAACTTAGATTAATGGTCTATTTGGCTAACTTCATATTTCCACAAAGTGGGTCTTGGGGATGGTAGAGTGTACGTAGAACTTACCCCTACCTCAGAGGCAGAGAAGTTGTTTCTTATAGACCCTCGGCAAGGAGAAACAGTTCAAAGCAGTCTATAAAAAGAAGTAAAGGAAGTGAAAGCATAACAAAGCATTCTAAATAGTAACTGCTGCAATAAATAGTAGATAGCAACAGAAATAGAAGGACAAGAAACTACAGGAGCACAAAAACAGAGATTAAAATAAAGAATTGATGGCTCCTCACTATCACAGATAGCAGTAAACTCCATCTGTAAGGTTCCATGTCTTATAACTGTTGCAGCTCAGTGATTAGAAAGCAGTCACGTATGTGAGCCATTAAATTCATGAAGAAGATGGTTGAATATTGTGTCAAGGAGATATCTCATAGGGATGATTGCTTTGTTAAAATAGATTGCCATGCTTTGATCTGGGAGTTCATATTGTACTTTATCAACTTCCCGCTAGTTCTTACTTTCTTTTGATTTTACTGAATTCTTGCTATATTAGTATTATTATATTTGTCCTTCTACGTTATTCTTTCCTATTCTACTCTTGTGTTTCATTACATTGTTGCTGTAATGTTTAATGCACAAGTCACTCTTATGCATTTAATATTGTAGCAACATTGTAATGAACGTATTAGCCTTATATCAATATGAAGCGTCTGAACAGTTTGGTAACAAAAGCTATAGGGGGCAGTACTAGTGATGTTCCCGGTGGAGACAAAAATGCTAGGTAATTTCTCCCCATTTATCCTAGCATTGGTGGATAGAGTTACCTGATACCTGTTGCTGGTAGGAGGTGGCAGGTATCTCGTGGAATTAGTCGAGGTGCGCGCAAGCTTTCCCGAACACCATGGTTATTAAAAATAAAAAGTACTAGTGATGTTCAACTTATTGATACTAGATTGATGCATTGAATGAACTATCTTCTTTTTCTTTTCAGGTATGATGTCGGTGGTTGATAGAGTTTAATTCCTGACGACCATGCTTGATGAAGAGGAAGAGCCAGATCCGATTGGTCTATAGCAGGTACTGTTGGTGTTGCTAGTTGTGATGTATGGTGGCTACGATGCGCTCCAAGTCTGAAACTGGCGTGGTGAACCCTTGAGCAGTTTGATTTGCTTTTGATTTTGTTGAAGACTGGCCATAGCTGCAAGATTTGCTTATTGTTGCTGCTAGCCTGCTAGTATGTCGCAATCTATTGAAGCTGGACAAGTAAGCTCACGAAATGCATTCTACGTTCAGAATCTGAATCCATCCAATGCTCTAGCCTTGCTTTCAGTAACAGAGTTAGGATTTAACTAAGGGGATTTAAAATATAGAAACAAACACACGAAGAAGCCAAGGAATTCAACATCTACTATAAATACATTAAGGATAATTTTAACCTTATATACACAATGCAATTTAAGGGAAAGAGAGTCTGGATGAACCCCCTTGCGCCCCCCTAATTCTGCCCCTACTTGCTTTAGAGGATTCTGCTTTTGTTGTTTCATTTGTTATCCATTTCTAGCGAAATTCGTGATTGTTACTTTGTGATGAGTTTTGTTGAGTGCATAATGCTGGAGTGGAAGAAGAGTTGGGTAACTTATGTTGGTGGCTGGCTATTTGATCTGTAGAGTTTAGTTTCCTCTTGCGCGGCGTTTGGCATGTGTTAGTGTGTCATGACCAAGTAGGAAAGCCAGTTTTTGGTGGTTTAATGACCTCAAGTTGTGAAGAATTTTCAGTGCATATATGTAGTAGCGGTGGTCAAGTAATAAGAGCACAACTAGTGATGTGTGGGTTAACTGTCATGCCACGGATTTGATCGATATTTAAGTAGAGAAAGATAAAGTGGTGGATCCCTTTATTCACAAATGTTTCGAGACCAAGTAGGAGAGCCAGCATTTGGTGTTTTAAGAAACTCAATCTGTAAAAAATTTTACGTGTAGTTATGTAGTAGTGATTATCAAGTAACCAAGTGATGTGTGGACTAAGTGCTACACCAAGGGTTCCGAACCGTGCCACGTAGACAAAACTTTATTTCAAGTGGTGAATCCATTATTCATCGAGTTTCGAAATGTGCTCAACCTTGGTCAACTTTCACATATAGTGTTTGGGGTATTGGATAGTTGTACTGTTTGACCACTGTGGTGGTGCATTTACTGGTCTTATGCATTGCAGTTGGGGCCAGATAAAGTGTGTACTATCAAAAGGTATTACTGATTGATGTACTTGAGCACTTTTTTGTTCTAGGAAAGAGTTATATACATACATAGAAATAGTAGAAATTGTGTGCATCGGTTTGTCTACTTTGTTTGTATCTTCCAAAGGTACATTTATTTATGCATTATTTTACCTATGGGTCAATTTCTACAATTTGGTTCCCATTCAAGATTGAAATCATAGAACTTACCGAAAAAATACTTCATGGAGGAATTTTACGTTATCATGAATCTATCGATTCTATGTACTTGATTATTAATTCTTTGATCAAGAAAGTTCCTTTGCTCTGTTTTAAGTAGTGTAAGTTTATGATTGTATCCAATCCCTTTGCATCACTATACAAGATGAAAAGATCTTTTCGTGAAAATATTTTTCTTCATACCGAACACACCCTTGGACAAAAAGTCAAAGTTGGATCTTTTTGTCTGAAAAACTAAATAAGGTTGGTGCAAGTATAATTAGAGAATAAGAAAAAATGAAACAAAACATAATATGAGAAAGGAAGAAAAAGAAATTGAACTATGCTGCTTCATATTCCTTGTTTCTCAACTAATCTATCTTCTTTGGTCCTTTATTCTAAATGTAACAAGGCAGAACAACTTTTCTTTTCTTTTCTTCTTTTTTTTTTTTTTAAAAAAAAAAAAGAAAGTGAAATAAAATAAACAAAACTGCAGATATCCAAAAAGAAAAGGAAAAAAAATCCTAATAATTCTAGAAAAATCATCCTAGCTCGTCCTCTGGTGAATTTGGGCTTTTGACAAACCTACCCTGCAATAATAAAGATATATAAAAACTTGAGGTCCAAAACATAATAAAAATTAAATTAGGGGTGCATAAAGAATTTTTTTTTTTATGAACATGTACAAGTACAAATTCTTATCAACGTCAAACTAAATTAAGAGTGTTTTTAATTATATGAATTGGATTATATAATAAATCTATTGAAACAAATAGAAACTAATTTACTTATAGATATGTTAATTAAGTTGTAAATGTACCTCTCATTATAAAACTGACTTCTTTTTTCTTTCAAAAGTTTCTAGCTTTCGACTTAGTTATTTAAAATAAGTTTTTTTTTCCAAGAGTAAAACAATAGTACAGTACTTGCACTTATAAAATTTAAAAATGATTGTAAAAAGGAAAAAAAGAAGGCAATCATTTACAAGAAGAAAAGACTAGTGAAAAGTTCATCATTATAGTGATTAAAATAAAAAATATCATTTCCTATAGTAAGGGCCTTTATGTGATATTTTGTTCTCCACCATCTTATTTGTCTACCCAATGATTGACTTAAGAATTTAACTTTTATCATTTTTCAATAATAGTGGTTAATTAAATAGAAAACCATCAACCTTTTGGAGATTTAGGACTTTTATAAATTAAAAAAAATGAGTCATGTGTTGCTGCTGCTGCTGCTTCTTTTTTTTTACATTAAGACGTCGAAATTTTTTAATAGAAAATTGAAGTGAAAAGATTTCTTGTTTTTTAAAAATACACCTTTTAATTCCTTTCCCTTCTTCTCTCTATTTTTCAAGCCAAAAAATAATTGATCGAACACATGAACTATCAAAAACTCACTAAAACTTACTGTTATGTTACTCAAAAGATAATTATACCGATGATAAAAAAGCAACAAAATAACCTAAAAATTTAAGGAAAACAGCTAACAACAAGCGATAAATTAATATCGATCGTCTACAAAAATCTTACACTGTCAACGTATATAAGTTGATGATTTCTTCATAATAATAGTACCTTCATTCTGGGCCGTCGATCAGCGTTGACTTTTCTAACTTGATATCTAATTTTTTTAGAGAACAATCGTGTACGTCGTTT
Source organism: Capsicum rhomboideum (assembly GCA_031232105.1). NCBI lineage: Eukaryota > Viridiplantae > Streptophyta > Magnoliopsida > Solanales > Solanaceae > Capsicum > Capsicum rhomboideum. The sequence continues at coordinate 17,209,961 of CP124712.1, forward strand.
TTCTTTGTAACGCAACACACTAGCCTCTCTAATTCCTCCATTCTCTGAGAATAAGTCTATTTGTGCTAATCTGGCCTGCACCCAAAAAATTTTTTAAAAAAAATCAGAATTATAGAAAAATAAAAAGGGAACAAATATGTCATATTCCTATACATTCTTCAATTTTTATTGATATTTTAATAGTTCTAACTTCTAAGAAGAAGAGAAAGATGCCACCAAGAAAGAAAGCACAAAAGGGTGAAAACAAACATGTAACAACAAGACACCCGATATTATAAAATATACAACAATAATATATTCAGTGAAATTCCACAACTGAGATATGGAGAAGATAAATGTATGCAAACCTTAATTCTACTTTTGTAAGGGTAGATGGATTCTTTCAGATAGACTTTCAGCTCAAAAAGTGAGAATCAGAATATGAATAAAGAAAGATGGCGATAGCAAAGTAGCAAAATAAACCAAGCACATAAAATAACAAGTAATAGTATAAATAGAGGAACAATATTATGATATATGCCTTAACAAAATGACATATTTGAAGTAATTATAAATGATTTGATAAATATAATAGAACACTTTTTTGGATGCATTATTAGTTTTTTACGTCAACAAAACATTCTTGAATAAACTATTAAGAAAAGTAATATTAAAAACTATAACAATCAGTGTGTGTGGTTGTGTGTTAAGGATGCATACACGTTAGTATTAAACTAATTACTAATTAAAAATTTGATATCTAAACTCAAGCTAATTCAAATTAACTCGAATAAGAATATACTATAGTCGTGAGTTTGAGTCATGAAAGCCGTTACTAATACTTCTATTAGGATAGATTATATCAAACCTCAGGTGCGATTCTTTTTCAAACTTTATTAATATTAAATAATTTGTGTATTGAGTTACCTTTTAAGTACATTATTGTGTCAAAAAGGTCCCACTTTCTAGCTGGAAAGAGGCAAGATTGTAACAGCCATTTGATGCCAACTACCAACTTCAATATTATGTCATGAAATTCCATAAAAAGGAAAAAGAGTCAAATAAAAAGTGTTTTAAAAGTTTTTTTTTAAAAAAAAAGTATTATTAAGGAAAAAAAAAAAAGAGAGAAAAAAGGCGTGAGATGCACGTGTCGTGGTCCAAAGTTATGTTGCAGTTTATCTAGTATGCTACTACTTTTAACTAAAAATAACAGAATCCAAGATTCCTTATGGCATTCCAAACAGAATTTCACTTACTTGGATATCATTTCCGGCAGCCTCTGATCCGGGCATTTCATCGGAGAAAGGCGATTCCTTATCGGACCATGCGTTCAAAACATTATCAAAATTCAATTTCAGTAACAACCCCGATTTTGGTTTTGGAACATCAACAACCTCTTCTTTAATCGATTGACTCGAATTCTCCTTATTCGTCCTCCTTGGAATCGAATTATTCTTAGCGGATGATGATTCCATGCCCCCTCTCAACTCCACGGGTCTTTCCACTTTCTTTTTCTTCTTTTCTATCGGCGGTTTGCTAAATTTCGGAGTAATGTCGATGACATTTACACTAGGGTACCTCCACCAATCACCATCATCAACATTTCTCAAGGGTCTCACCCCACTCCTCATCATACCAAAATCATATTGTTGGTATCCATTTTCAAATCCTAATCCTATTGGAAAACCATAACAAGTGCCACCAACATAATTTTGGTGGCACTTACTATAACTATTACTCGAACTAAAATTGGACACATTCATTGGTTGTTCATTGACCTCAACATTTAACTTCCCCATAATATTATCAATAACACCCTCTTCAATTTCCTCATCCAATATAGATTCAGCGTCAAAATCTTCTTGAAATTCATCACCAACATCTAAAGAACTACTCCCTTTAGAGTCAATTTCCCCTGGACTTTGACATGTTTTTTCACAAGAACTAACTGACTTTTGCTCAATTGTGAAATGGGGTTTTTCAATCAGAGGTGGATGTAGCAAAAACCCCGAGTTTTCGACGATTTGGTAAGGGACAACCAAGTCTGAGGAGTCATAAGAGAAAGGGTAATGTGGCTTAGTGAATTTGCAAGGCTTAGTGAGGTGTTTTGTTGAGAATATTTTGGGATAGGCTGTGGATAACAAGGCTGCTGCTTCATTGTATGTTTGGTTAGGCCTTTTTCGAGGCGTTCGAGATTTTCTAGTAGAGATTGCAATAGGAGAATTGCTTGATTCTGAAAGTGTTGAAGATGGTGAAGATGATTGTGATGCCCATGAAGTAGATGGAGATTTTATAATCTCTAAATCTAATTTATAAGCTGCCCTTCCACCACTAGTTAAATAAGATGACATGATTTTGTACTAATAAAAAGTGAAACAGAGTAAAAAAAAACAGAGAACACAGAGAATTTCAAGAATTGAAACAAAAGGACAATTCTTGAAATTCAGTGATGATTCTTGAAAACCCCATCAAGTGAATTCTCTCTACGCCTGCAATTTCGAAATGACCTTCCGAATTGGGAAAGAACAAACAAGACTATTGAAATAACATGAAGAGAAAAGGAAAGTGTACCAATTGGCAAAAATGTATTGGTTTTGGTGAAGTTCTCAAAGGAAATAGACCAAAGAAAGTAATAGTGAACAAACAATACAAGAACCTCTAAACCCTAAAAAGTACTACACTTTTGCTCACTATAAACCAAACTTGCCAAAACATTATTATAAAAAAAAATATTAAAAAAAAGTCAATGAGCTAAAAGAAAAATATTTGCTTAAGAGAATTAACTAATCCCAAGAGAATCTACCTTAATAAACAAGAAGAAGAGAGAATTAGTTGGCCAAGAAGATGAAGCACTGACTTCAAGAAGATTGGGAGATTTTGGTAGAGAGAAATATCTAAGGAAAGAAAAAGGGGGTATTTAAATAAAGGAATTCATAAGGGTTTTGGGTTTGGCATATGTATAAATATATATAACCAAAAAAAAAAAAATTTTAAAAAAATTGAAGTATGAAAGAAAGAGAAAGACGGGATTATAGGTGCAGTGGTCACGGGGAGATGTTGTAGGAAGATAAAAGGCTAAGATTTGTTGAAGAGAGTTCACTAGAAATATGGTAGCGGACCAGAGGGCCAGAAGAGATTAGGGTGTTTTTGGGTGATGGAAATTCAGTACTGAACATAAAAACAAACAATGGCTACAACTATTCAATGGACCACTTACAAGTTACAATTTCTCTTTCTCACTATATACTTTTTTTTTTAATTTTACGTTTTAGAAGTATAATTATACAATTTAACTTCATTTTACTAAAATATCCCCTAACCAATGCCATTATTTTGTATAAATCTTGTATTAACCTTCTTCTTTTTTTTCATTCGGTGTTCAGTATCAGTATTGGCACCTGACTAATTTAGATTCGCGTTGTGTAAGGTTCAGTGGAAGTAAGCGCTCTCTACCAAGGATTTTTTCATTCCGTGTCCAATACACATATTAAGGCCCGGCTAACTCAGATTCGCACTAAATAGGGCCCATTCGAGAAAAGTGCTTCCTACCAAGGATTTTTTCATATTCAGGTTTTGAAACTGAGACATTCAGTTAAGGGAGGAGCACTCTCATTCGCTGCACTGCGTCCTTTGATAGTATATTAACCTTCTTGAAAAGTTTGTGAGTCAATTACTATGATCTTGAAGCAAAAATAATTACTGGATGATTAGTTTAAACGCACAATAAATAGATAAACACCTTCACTTGATATCAGTTTACAACTAAACATACTAATTTTGAGAATGCACGTCTAGACACCTCAACTCGCTCTCAGTGAGTCTTGTGGACACCCAACACCACGTGGCACTTAACTTTGAAGGTGTCTAGATAATTATTTTATAAGTTCGAGTTTTCAAGTGACACAGTGAAGACCAGTTGAAGTGTTGAGATGTGCATCATCAAAGTTAGAATATTTATTTGTGAGTTGGAACCTAATTAAGATGTATATCTATGGGTTATGGCTAGTTTAAAACAAGTCAGTAATAACTCAAGAACAAGCTCAATCAAGTTTTGATTCGTTCTCAAAAAGACTTCTGAAAGAAAAGATGACATGCCACTAAAATAAAACGGACAAAATCTACTGTTAAGCAATAAATATCTATCGATAATCTTATTTAATACCAAATTAGCAATAAATTATAAAAAAGTATTTTTAGCTATGGACTATATTACAAAAAATTAGCGACGAACTTCTTAACTAATTCCCGTTCTTTTTGTAGTCTATGACACTCCATAAATTTAAAAATTTTGTACACCCGAAAAATTGTAATCTATATTATTGAAAACAATTCTCGTATATTCGTTTTGTTTTACTAGAGAAACAAATAAATATCTGTCTAGATGTCCTAGGTACATACAACAAAAAATCTTTCTTTTTTTATTAAAAAATTATTTAATAATATCTTGAGTACAATAAAATTGAAGAAAAAAAGGTTCAGAGTAATGGTCATCTTGTTGTTTTATTATCAAGTATGGGGCAATTTTGTAACTAAGAGAGTTATTCCCTCCGTCTATTTTTACTTGTTCAGTATATTAAGAATAGATGTGCAACGATACTTGTCCAATTTGAAAAATCAATGGATACCTTTATTATTTTTTTTCCATTTTACCCTTGTTGTTAAATACAATTCATTAGACAAAACATTAAATTTATTATATTTAAAAAATAATATAATAAAATTATTTTTATTATTTGTTATTTTTAAAATATGTGTGTTAAATCAATAGTGAAAAAATAAAAATATACGACATAAATTAGTAAAATAAAACAAAAAATAAAATAAAATAACAGGTTGAGGATACCATCTAATCCTTATCATGGGCACTCATGGATTTCCTTTGTTCCATCATAAGAACTGCTAGTACCATACCTAAAAAAATTCTTTTGAATGAGAAAAAAGTATTAACCAAAAAGTGCCTCTTATCTAATGACGTGGTGAGTTATGATTGGTTTATTGAGATTTTCTTGGATGATGTGGAGTGTCTTATATGGGGTTAGAGGATTTTCACATGTATCTACAAAGAAAAAAAAAAATGATATAATTTTGGATCTAAGATGAGTGCAATGATTAAAACCCTATTGGTTTCTTGTGGTCCTTTGTGTGTGGCATATATCAATCCAACGTATGCCTCTTTATGATCAATGGCTTCTAATCAATATTGCACTACTACTCCCTCTATGTTTTTAACTTCGACAAATCCTCTCCACACCCTAACTTTCATGAACAATTTAAAAAGATAATATCCTCATGATTAAGTGGGTTACTTTTGAAGCAAAGATACAATCAAACCTTTTATTATAACGGCTTCATTTGTTCAGATATTTGAACTATTATAATCTAATCTTATTATAGAGAACATATAATATAGCATAAGATGATAAATTAATTCTAAAAAAAAAAATAAAAAAATTATCGTTACGTTAACATGTTGTTATAAAGGATATCTGTTATAGGGGAATCTTAATAGCTCAGTTGGTTGACTACCTAAATTTTCACCTTGTTAATAAGAATTCGTTTCCTAATCTTGTAATTTTCTCCCTCATTTCACTTTCCCCAATCTAACGGTAGATAAAAAAAATTAGAAATTGAGGAATAACAATAATAGAAGTTTTGGTCATCATTAGAATTATTTTGTTGATAAGTGTATTAGTATAATTCCAAGTATTACTTGAATAAATTTATACCTTTTCAATTGTGAGACACTTAAGTGAATGATCGAATAAGAAGATCAGCTTAAAATCGAAAAAGTTATTTTGTTACGATGAATTGTACATAAACTTTCACTAAAAATTAAAGCTTTTTTTCTAATATTGATGAAGATGGAATGAAGGTTATGAGGAACCAAGGGCAAGTTTTTAGACGAGGAAACAAAATTAAGTAATTTTTACCCATCTAACGAAGTTTTATTGGGAAAAAATTATCGTACGAGTATTGATGGAAAATAGTATTGCTACTGAAATAGTCAAGGCACACATAATTTAAACTAAACACCACCATTGAAAAATAATTTGATTTAATTAGAGCTCCAAAGTAAAGCACACCACAATTAACTTGTAGTTGGAGCAATACCAAATTTCAAATTGCAGTTGGACTCATGAGGATGAATGTGCATTTGTCCCCTTTTTAGGCCCCCTTTGTGCAAATGTTTGATTGTTAATTTACTTCAACACTACAGTAAATTTGGCCACTTTACTTTTGGCGTGCAATTAGTTTATTAATTATTGCTCTAGATTAAAAAAAAAAAAAGAGAGAGAGATATTTTACGCAAAGAGTCTTCATTGGTTTGTTTGGATATATACTTCTTTCGTTTTAATTTATGTGAAGGTTTTAACTAATCACATATTTAAAAATAAAAGAATTTTCATAAAATTTATGATATAAAACAAACTATAAATATTTATATAGCTACAAATCATTTTATTAAAATTAAATTATTAATATTGAACATGAAAAAGTGTGTCATGATCCAAAAACTCAAGTCGTGATGACACTATCTCAACCCCCCGCCCCCCATGATAAGTAAGTCAACCCAACACTCAACAATAGTAACCAAATAAATACGCGGAAGAAGTAAAGTAGAGATAAGTTTCAATACTAAAACGCACAATCCAACACGAAAAAAAAGTATTGAAGTCAACAACTACCCCAAAACCTAGAAATCACACACTACAAGCCTCTAAGAATAAGAAAATACAGAAAGTCTGCAATATCTCGATACAAGGGAAGATAACATAAATGAACTGAAGAGATCCGGTAAGCATTAGAGTCAATCATCCACTACCTCTGAATCTCAAGGAAGCAACCCGAATACGGATTCTATCTCAGTGTCCGAGGATGTCACGACCTAGAATTCAAATTCATGATGGCACCTACCCCAACCTAACCTTGGTAGGTAAGCCTAACACCACAAGAGATAAAAAAAAATGTGAAAAGAAGATAAACAATACCCAAATACGGGACTTTAGAATAAAGTCAGGCCAATAATATACAACAACTCCAAAATCTGAATAAATACAACTCTAATCCCAAAATCTAGTGTCATGAATAAAGAGCACTCTAAAAACCGATAAAGTGTATGAAAATACATAAAATCATGTCTCTGAATGTAAATAAAGACAATCTCTCTGAATGTAAATAAAGACAATCTCTCTGAATGTAAATGGAGACAATCTAATGATAAGAGGAAATCTGGAACAATGCTCCGACGAGGAGCTAACCGGTAATCTGAACAGTCTCAAATTAGCACGAATTCATATTCCGCGGCTTGCACTCAAACTGAGATCTACACCAAAAGGATATAAAAATAGGAATGAGTACGGTCCACTTGTAATTATTCGGCATCATAGGACAACCAAGCAAAGTAGAAAACTAAACATATAGAGGATACTATGAGCACGCTTCCACCTGTATACAGAAAAGTTCCCAACAGCGGCTCAAGTCGTATCTCCTAACAGTATAAATACTACAACTATAATAATAGTATAAGAATAACTACATACGAATTTACATAAGGAAGACTAAATTACACAACTAGGAAACAAATAAGAGAAATGCAAATGATGTAATGGAATGATATGATACGAATGAACTATCTCAATATTAACTTGTATACACTTTTCGAGCATAAGCTTCCATGAGAGGACCCATGGGGAGGTTCGCAACCCATATACTATCACAATCTCATCAATCAATCTTAACGGCACATCCCTTGGCTAAGGCATTTTGTAAAGTGTTTCATTTTGTTTCAAAATCAGTGTTTCTTAGTGGTACCAGTTCCATGAATATGAATGAATGATGATGCATGCTTATAACCAATTCAACATAATGTAATGAATTGAATCAATAATGGTATAAATGAGCTCAGGTCTCTTCAAATCCCAATAGATCATGAAATAAGTCATCGCATGGCAATACAGTAGTAAAGAGTCATGTAAGACATCAATAATATCAATTTAAGCCCCCACTCGGACAATAATAATAAAGATAAACAACGCTTAGAAAAGACAAATACCAGCCCCCACATGGGCATCACAACAATAATAAAAGCAAATAATGCTCAAACAAGACCAATACTAGCCCCTACACGGGAATCACGATGATAATAATAATCTCTCAAGTCAATAATAAGGTTCACATAAACCCCCACATGGAAAACACAATAAGATAGTGATCCCAAAAGATGAATTTCATAATAATATCTCAACCCATGGTAGAAGAAAGTTAAGTCATAACCTACCTCGAAAGTCGAAATTCGAGTCTGAACCCCTCAACAAGATGCCTTTCCTTTTCGTACGGCCTCAAAATGAACCCAATCTATCAAAACATAATCTATACGTAAATAGGAGTCTAATGATATCTATATTAGCCACTTTCATTTCGAGTTTAAAAGACTTTTAAAATCGACCACAAAATAAAAAGGGTAAAACTGAAAATTTATTAAAGAATCATGTTACCTATACTTTAAGAGTTCTAAATTTGAAAACCCATCAAAAAACTAGTTGAAATCAAGCTTGAAATCATTGAAAAATTATTTTCTCACTTTACTAGGTGAAACCCCAAAAAATCCAAGTTTTGAAGTTGTTTTTGAGATAAAATCAATGGGTAATGATAAAAATGATGTTTAGAAGTTTATCCAAGCAAGTTTGATGAAAAAGTCTCTTTGAAATCGCCTTTCTTGAGGTCTCAAAGTCATAAAATAGTGAAAATAAGGTTTGGAGCCGAAAAGGAAAATAAAAACTGTTCAGGGATTAAATGGCCTTCACGAATGCGACCCTTTTGTCGCGAACGCAAGGCTGACCCATCCCAGACCTTCACAAATGTGAGCCTCAGGCTGCAAACACGAAGAAGGAAATTGACCCAGCCCTTGACCCATTAACGTCCTTCATCACGATCGTACCCTATCCCTTCGTGATCGCGTTGCACAAGGAATTCCTTTACCGAGAATTCGAGGCTAGGGCCTTAAACGTGATGAAGGGAGAAGCCTGGCACCAAATGATAACAGTTCAGCAAGGAAATGATCAAGAATTCTCCGAATGGACACTCGAAATTCGTTTGGAGCCCCACAAAAATAAATCAATAATGCTACTAGGATAATTTCAATGTTCCAAACTCAATGAAACCATCGAATTTATCAAAAGAGGTCATTTTCAACAAGTTACCCCCCAAAAACCCTTTTAGGCTAAAATAATTAATTTCTCATCTAAATTCATAAAATTCAAAATAAAGGCTCGAAACCCAAACCAACCACAATGCTAGTCCAAAATTGATATTTCGAATATAATGGAACTGATAGAATCACCATCTAACGTCGTATCACAAAATATTGACCAAAGTCAAACTCAACACTTTAAAGGCTACTCAAAACCTCAAACTCATATAAATCACTTCTAAATATTTTGAAGACCATGTCAACCATCCCCACAACTCATAAATGATATAAAATAACTATGAGGAAGGGCAAAATGGTCAAAATATAGAAAAAGCTAAAAATCACAACGAGGATTGTTATATATCCACCACTAAAATACGCATTCATTATCGAATGAAAAAGCAAAGTAAGTACCTGAATCGATAAAAAGCTTGGGGTATCTACTTCGCATATTGGACTCAACTTCCCACGTAGCCTCCTCAATCGGGCAATGTCTCCACTGAACCTTCACAGAATCAATATGCTTGGATCTCAACTTTCTAGACTACCTATCCAAAATAGCAATAGGCTCCTCCTTAAAGGACAAATCATGATCTAATGCAATTATATCCCACCGGATCACATCAGAATAATCGGATGGTATCGATTCAACATCAAAACATGGAATACTGGATGAACCGCTGACAGGTTCGAAGGCAGATCCAACCTATAGGCCACATCTCCAAACTTCTCAAGAATCTAAAAAGGTCCATTAAATCTCGCACTAAGCTTCTTTTCCTTCCCAAATTTCATCATACTCTTCATGGATGATACCTTCAACAAAACCCACTCACTAAGCATGAATGCTACATCACAAACTCGTCGATCGACATAATTATTTTGCTTACTCTGGGAAGCCACAAGCCTCTGTTGAATCAATCTAACTCGATCAATTGAGTTTCTCAACAAATCAGTTCCCCAAGGCCTAACCTTGAATGAATCAAACCATCCCATGGGGGATCTACACCTCTTTCCATACAAAGTCTCAAAAGGCGCCATCTGAATGCTGGAATGGTAGCTGTTGTTGTAGGCCAACTCTGTTAAGGAAAAATACTGGTCCTAATGACCACCAAAATCCATAACACACACTCAAAGCATGTCCTCTAACACCTAAATGGTCCACTCCGACTGGCCATCCGTCTGAGGGTGAAAACTTGTGCTCATTTCAAGCTAAGTACCCAACTCACTCTCCATAGAACTCTAAATATTCAAGGTAAACAGTGTACCTCTATCAAAAATAATTGAGATAGGTACACCATGCAATCGAATAATCTCTCGAATGTAGATCTTAGCCAACTTCTTCGCATTGCCGTTCATCTTCACAGGCATAAAGTGCACTGATTTAGTCAGCCTATCCACAATCACCCAAATGAATTATTAAACTTCCCCAAGGTCAGGGGTAGACCAACCACAAAGTCTATAGTAATCCGCTTCTATTTCCACTCAGGGATAGGCATCCTCTGCATAGTACTACCCGATCGTTGATGCTCATACTTCACTTGTTGACAATTCAAACACTTTGCCACAAACTCCAAAATGTCTTTATTCATTTCACACCACTAATAGTGTTGCTTTAAGTCATGATATATCTTAGCCACTCCTAGATGAATAGAATACCTCGAACAATGAGCCTCCTAAAAAATTAATCAAATATAACTACCAACTCTCGACACACAAACATGACCATCAATCCTCAAAACACCCTTGGGATCAAGAGATGTCGTCTTTGCCTCACCACTTAACACTTGATCACAAATCACTCAACTTTTCATCATCAAACTGTCGGGCTAGAATTTTCTCCATCAATGAGGATCTAGCCTCAACAAATGACAAAATATGCCTAGGTGCTGAAATATGAAGTCGAACCACCTGGTTAATGAAAGACAGAACGTCTAAGGCTAAAAGCCTCTCTTCCACCAAAAGATAAGTCAAACTCCTCATACTCGACGCTTTCCAACTCAAGGCATTCGCTACTACGTTAGCCTTACCCGGATGATAAAGAATGGTAAGATCATAGTCCTTAAGTAACGCTAACCATTTATGTTGTCTCATATTAAGGTCTCGCTGAGTGAAAAAGTATTTAAGGCTATGATGATTGGATAGAATCTTACAATGAACTGCATACAAATAGTGACACCACAATTTCAACATGAACACAATCGCGGCTAATTCCAAGTCATGGGTAAGGTAGGTCTTCTCATGGAACTTCAATTATCTAGAAGCATAGGCTATCACCTTACCATTTTGCATCAACACGCCACCCAAGCCAACTCCAGAAACATCACAAACCACGGTGAAACTCACACCCTCCTCAGGCAAAGTCAAGATGGAGCCAAAGTCAATAACTCATTGAGCTTTTCAAAATATCAATCAAGATGCACGTCAAGGTAATCAATAACAATTTCCAGTAAAAGAAGGGGATTTGTAAATAAGTAATTCGGTAGTAACAGTTGTTGATTTATTGGATTTGTAATCAGTATGAGAGAGACACTAGGACTGTGTTCCCCAATAACTTTATAACTCCATAGGTTCATTGTACTTTGTAATCTCTTTCGGTGTTCGGTATGCAAAATCTATAGGTTATGTATATCTAGAACAGTTTTACACTCTTGTCTAAGCAATGTCCTTGGGTAAGTTTTCTCTTCTCCTGAGCCTGCATTACTAATCCCTTTCTTGGATCCCAGATAACTATCCCGTATTATCGGCTCAATCTATTAAGTGGAGGTTAATAGCTCCAAGTCTCTGTTGTTTATTCCTTTCTTCCCATCCGTACTCATCCTTTCATCCTTTCATCCAGAATATAGATTAGGCGATTTCTAACATTGCGCACCGTCAAAAAGCATTCAAAACCAAGGAAACAATCAATACATGTGAACACCAATTGAAGATTACTCCATACTATGAATCCTACTTCGTTAATCCATCATGATTTCCACAAGCCTAGTTGTGGTGTTTGGTTACTCATAATTGCAAGCGCATAAGTAGAATTCATAGAAAAAAAACATAATTACGAACTTACAAGAATAATAAGAAAAACTTCAAGATCTCACTTTGAATTAAACCCTAAAGATCGATGTCTTTACTTCCAAAACCAATAATATGTCTTGAAAATAATAATAGAACGTAAACTTATAAAATAAAATGAATAAGAGCATTTATAGACAAAACAAAACCTATTCTAAATAAAACAGAAAATCTGAGTCGGTCATATCAGACGAGTGATATGTACGATCATGGTTAGATACCTCGATCTTCCTTTGATACTCGTGATTTGCTCATGGACTTTGTCATCTTTAGGTCTTCAATCCCATAACCTCAAAGTACGACCATCACATCTAGGTACGGTTGTGGGATCCAATCGTCTGATCCTCCTTATCCTTAGCTTCTGCATGCATGTTTCTAGGACATCCTTTCCCGATTGACTGGTACAATCGTATGATCAATGTACGATCGTGGGAACTCTCGTCTGAGTGACACCTAAGAGTCACTTCTCTGCTTTTTCCTACGATGCCCAAGTACGACCGTGGTCAGATCCCACAATCGTGGCAATGGTCGTCTGACGCCCTTTTTAGTCCAAAATTCAGCACTCCACTCTTCGAGACCTGTTTGACCTTCAAACACCCAAAAACCCATTATATCCACATAGAAAGACCCTTGTACTTGCAAATATTCACTGTTTTAAGTGTCTCAAGTGCCGTATTGCCACGACACATCATCTATATCCTCGAACACCTACCAATCAGGAAAGACATACCTAATTTAGCATATATACAACAATAATATAAAAACAACACCGTACAAAATCCACAGTTCCTCAAGTACGAACAAGAGCAACAATCCACTCAATCACTTTTCACGATGATAATAACAGTACCAATCAAATGAAAATGATGAGATGAATGCAATATGATGCAATCCATACTATAATATTATACCTGCTGCGCTGTATAGATAGTCAGAACCATGGGGGACTCGCAAGGTCCATATACCAATGCAGAATAGTTTTTCATCGGAATGCAAATCATGAATCCACCCGAAATCATTTCTCATCGGGCCACCCAAAATACTTTTCCATCAGATATGCAAATCAAAATCAGTAAAATCCATCCAGAATACTTTTCCATCGGATATGCAGGTCAAAATTAATAAAATCCATCCAAAACATTTTTTCATTGGGCATGTAAGTCATTTCAATCACCTTTCTCAATAATATCTCTTTATTAATGCCATGAGAATATGAGTGAGTATGTATCATTAACAATAATAAGAGAAACACAACTATCTCAATACAAACACACAAGGTCATACTCAGCTTAAGAACACCTGCTACAAGCCTAATTATCATCAATCTCTCCCAATTTACTCAAATCACACACATAAGGGAAGATACCATCAATATCAACAATAATCATATCCGATGAAATCACTATCCCTTAAATATTTATGTGGCTCAAATCATCTCATTGAATTTAAAATTAAATTATTCATACTAAATGCCAAAAAAAGTATGTCACGATCCAAAAACTTAAGTTGTGGTGGCACCTATCTCACCCCCTTCCTCAGTGATAGATAAACCGACTCAACACTCAATAATAATAACCAAATAAATACGCTGAAGAAGTAAAATAGACACAAGTTTCAATACTAAAATCACATAATCCAATACAAAAAGAAGTACGTAAGTCAACAACAATCCCAAAATCTGGAAATCACACAATACATGCCTTTTAGATTAAGAAAATACAATTGAAAGTCTACAATATCTCAACATAAGGAAAGATAAAATAAATGAACTGAAGAGATCTGGTAAGCACTGGAGTCGATTAGCCACTACCTCAGAATCTCAAGAAAGCAATCTGAACACGGACTTTGACTCAGTGTTTGAAGGCAATCTGCTCAGTACCTACTCGTAAAGTGCAAAAATAAACAAGCCCGAGTACCAAATCACATGTACTCAGTAGTATCATCGACTGATCCTAAATCAAAGTGATGGCGAGAGCTATTTAACTACTACCGTCTATTCATCGAACACCTGTCAATCAGAAAAGGTACACCTAATCTAACAAATATATAGCAATAATATGGAAACAACACCGTACAAAATTCACAACTCCTCAAATTCGAACAAGAGCAACAATCCACTCAATCACTGTGCATGACGATAATAACAATACCAATCAAATAAAAATAATGAAATGCATGATATATGATGTAATGTATGCTACAGTACATACCTGCTGCCATGTATAGCTGGGACCCATAAGAGACTCGCGAGATTTATATATCGACTCGAAACAGTTTTTTATCGGACATGAAATCATGAATCCATCTGAAATCATTTCTCATTGGCCTACCCCGGAACACTTTCTCATTGGACATGCAAATCAAAATTAATAATAATTTTCCATAGGGCATGCAAGTCAAAATCAGTAAAATCCACCCGGAACTCTTTTTCATCGGACATGCAAGTCATTTCAATTATATTTTTCAAAAATATCTCTTTAGAATGTCATGATATGAATATGAGTGAGTATGCATGATTAATAATAATAAGAGAATACAACTATCTCATTTCAGGCACACAAGGTCATACTCAGCTCAAGAACACCGGCGACAAGTCCAAATATCATCAATCTCTCCCAATTTATTCAAATCACACACTTAAGGGAAGATACAATCAATATCAACAATAATCATGTCCGATAAAATTAATATCTCACTTTTCACACTACAATCCATCTATCAAGAATAAGGAAAGACAGTCCAATCAAATCAATTATTTATTTTATGTTTGTAAAATATCGGTACCCGTATAAATGCTCACCATCTCATTTATACGGGACTCCATCTCCCCATTACTCCCCATATAAGCAACTAGCACATAAAAACTTCGAAAGATAGTCAAAGAAAGTTTCAACTTGTCTTAAAGAAAGTCTGAAAAGTCAAACAAAAGTTTTACCCTTTCAGAGAGCCCCCGAACGAGTCTAATCTAATCAAAATTCTACATAAGACAATAAAATCATAGACATCCATATTGGTATACCTAAATTTTGAGTCCGAGAAATCAATCCAAAATTCAACCCCAAGCCCGCAGGGAAAAAATTAAAATATTATTTGAAAATCAGGTTACCTATAGTTTAGGAACTCAAATACGAAATTTTATCGAAATCAAAGTTAAAATCAACCTTCAAATCATTAGAATATCATTTTCTAGCTTTACCCCAAAATTTTCAAACCTTTTAATTTAAAAACCAAGATTTGAAGATAAAATTATAAATAAATCATTGAGAAAAGTGTATAAAGAGTATAAGGATCATATCCAAGGAAGACTCCTTGAAAAACACCTTTTGAATTTCCCAAAATTGAGTTCCCAAGCTCGAAAATCGAGGTGTGAAAACGTAAGACGAGTTTAGAAAAAATTATTGTTAACCTACAACAATCTCCGCACCTGCGAAGAGATCGTAGATGCGGTCAAATTTCAGCAATGACGGAAGTCAATTTATAAGAAAGTGGACTTCGTTGAAATGGGAATTTTATCGCAGCAGCGGGGTTGCAAGAGCGACGAATGCTCGTAGGTGCAATCACACAGTTGCGGAAAGCTCGCCGCAGGAGTGGACCAACCTAACTGGCCCAGCTCCGCATGGAAGACGCCTTGACAGCTGGAATGGCTCCATTGATGCAACCAAAGAACCACAGGTGCAGTTGCACCTGCACCAGCATACGTACAACAACTACAACCAACAAAACAATATCGAAATCGATCCCCAAAACTCACTCGGGGTCCCATGAACACAAACCAAATATACTACCCAATTGCAAAGACATTTTCAACTCAATGGAATCGTCCAAATATCGAACAGAGATTGTCTAAAACGAATATTGACCCAAGTCAACTCTATGTCTTAAACTTTCAACTTTCTAATCAACCATCCGAAATCCATCTGAATGCCTCAAGATCTGAACCAAAGGTGCTATTAACCCAAAAATGACATTTCGTAGCTAACATAACTAACAAAATTCTCAATACGACCTTGATATCACCAATTATTGACCAAAGTTGACCATACCAAATTTCAAACCTTTCAAAATAAAAAACTCATATAATACTCAACCAATCACCGCGAAAACCGTCCCACTCATACCCACAAACCACAAATACTACAAATTAACTATAGACAGGTCTTTACTTTTGGAGTTGGGACATCCAATGTTGCACCACATTTCCAGGGAGGCTAACATGGTTGCGGATTTGCTTGCGGAGTATGGAAGGAAAGCTAATATAGAAAGGAATAAACTTTTTGTTTTTGTAGCATCTTCCTCTTTTGTTGCTCTTACTCTCGATAGAGATGCTAGTGGAACTGTTTATAGTAGATCAGTTCCTCCATGTATGTCTTCAGACAACCTTATTATTAAGTAAATAAAAATTCCTTCCATTTTGCAAGCCAAAAAAAAAATATAGAAAGGAGTAAAATGGTCAAAATGCTCCAAAATAAAAAATTCACTACGAAGATTGTTACAAAGTGTTATTCCTTTTAACTTAACTGTTAGTCATCCTTTTATTGACCTACTATTATTATTATTGTTAGTCAAACAGTAATTGCTGCTGAAAAATGCTTTTAAATTCATTAGTGAAGACACAAATTATTTCTCACCAAAAGTATGTATTTTAAAAGTACTTTTCAAAATAAGCCAATGTTGAAAGTTTTGTCAAACAAACCATTAATCATCTTAAATTTCTAAAAGGAATAGCCATGAAATCAATTCGAAGGGTCAAATATGCCCCTGAACTATTCAAAATGGGTCAGGTTTACCACTCGTTACATTTTTTACTCAAAATGTCCTTACTATTAGTTTTTTGCTCAAAAATGCCCTTCAACTAGCAAAATAGATTTAAGAAATACCCTTTTTCTAATGGTTGCTCCTAAAGAAGGAAAATGGTCCAATGTTGCCCTTGAATTATGTAAAATAAGATATTTTTTCCTTCCATTTAAAGCTCGGGACAAGTGATCTTAATTATGAAGACTTGAGGAAAAAACTTATATTGGAGATAATGAGATTAATTTGACTATTTTAAATGATAATTTTTATATAATGTCAATTTATATTTTATAAAATTTAATTACCTGCATTAATTTTTCAACTAAATATTTATTCTTCTAAACTATTATAACGACCCTTGACTGAAACTTGGGATGACTTAAAGTTACGATAAGTAATATAACGTACCATCGTATAATTGATTTTTATTTCATTTATCATATCGTTAGAGTTAGTAAAATAAATCCATTATTATTAGTGTAGAAAAAATAAATTTAAAATAGTTATATAAGTAAAGGTATGTGATATAATATTTAGAAATAAAAACTAATACCTAATATATAAGGAATCGAAAGAAAAATCAAGATATATGTCATCGTTTTTATTTGTTAAACCGAAAATATTTATACTACTTATTTTCTAATATGTTATTATATGTCTCACATATTCAACCCCACCTCTAAAAGAAAAAAAAAAGAAGAAGAACATTGACCCACTTTTTCTTATTTTGGAGTAATTGTTAGGAAAAAGTATGTTCGAGCTATTTTGCTAATTAGAGGATAGTTTTGAGCCAATAACGTAATAGTAAAAATATTTTTGAGCCAAAAATATAACAGAAAGTAAAATTGCTTATTTCAAATAGTTGAGAAATATCTAGCCCTTTTTCAGGGGCAGCTCAACGGAAATAGTGGCCTAAAGCCGAACCATAAAAAGAGGTTCTAAACTTATTTGATAATTTACTAATATTCATCTATTAAAGACACAAAAGAACTTGCTTTTTGATTTATGGATATACATAAATAAGTAAATATTCAATTAATAGATATTATATCTTAAGACACAAATAAGGGTTAAAAAAGTTTGAACATGTACAAGAAAAATACAACAAATAATTTAAGAGAAAAGAATATTATAGAGTAATACATTGAAGTAATTATTATTTTGAGGCCTTCAATATAATGTGGACTGAAGCAATGACTTCAATGGCTTTACCATTAAGCCGGCCTTACCCTTTTTCCTTTTACCTATATTGGAACCAAAAAAAAAAAAAAAGAAAGGCAGAAAAATAGAAAAGAAATGAAGAAGAGATCCCAATTTCTTTTTCTTTTTCTTTTTCATTTTCATTTTCATTTTCATTTTCATTTTCATTTTCATTTCTGAAATGCAGTTCATTGATTGAAGAGACCTCTGTACAGGGTTTCTCTTTTTACAGGCTTTAAGGATTCCTTAGCATAAGATATTTTCAATATATCTCAATATTTATTTATATTCCACTGGTTTCTCTATTCAACTCATTATTTATTTATTTAGTTATTCATATGTGTCTTGTTACTGCACAATACTATACTTTTTCCTCGTATCTTCTTAAGTTTCATACAAGTTTCTAAATAACAAAAAATCAAAATTATTAACTAAGAAAATTTTCTAGGAATTTTATAGCAGCGCAATTTGAGTATGTAGTTGGAAATTGGAATAGCAATAGTAATTAGATTCTTATTTGAGTGCTAATAGCCTAATGTCACTAGAAAAAAATTGGATTTAGTTGTGAACAACGTAGCATTGCTAATCCATAGTAAATTACTCGTAGCTAACAATTTTTTGATAATTCATCGTTAATTTGCAGTTAAATAAGATTAGCGACGACTTTTGCTTTTTTTTTTTTTTTTGAAAAATTTGCCTGTCACCAATTCTTATTTTCTTTATAGTAGTGTAGATTTAACGGTTCATGGTTGCTAGGACATTATTTATATTCAAATTATCAGCAAAAGAAGTGGATTCTTGATGAGTATTGTATGGGGTAAAATAGCTTTAGTGAAGACCGGATCAATCCGGGTCGGGTGTAACGAGTATCGGCCCACGATGGCATCATCTCGAGAACGAACCCGACACGAAGAAACGCCTCTCAGACAAGAATAAAGTAGTCCGAGACCATTGCTGACGGTGACTGAGTACAAAAGACAGATAAATGGATGATGTATCAGATTATTCAAGTGCGCAAACGACCCTCGGCTGAACTGCGTCAGACTCGGAATACTAGGCTGGCATCCTCCAATGGCTCAAGGACAAGTGGCTGTCGATCATTGGTCACGGTACTATCAGTTCCAAAATAGTGCTATACCATTAGCCATAGGGTAGTTCTGTGCCCTATAAATAGACACCCCTCCCCCATTGTAAAGGGTCGGATTTTATATTCTCTCCATTTTCAAGCAATAAAATCCTTTAGCTTTATTCTTAAGCTTTCTTCATCTTTGCTTTGGCTATCTATAATATTTCTTATTATTACACCCGCTTACTAAGTTCTCGCGGTGACTACTGTTAGGATATACTAAAACCATGCATTTTGTTATAGTAATCTTTATGAAATAGTTGTTTTGTTATTTATTCAATTTAATAAAGTTACTTTTAAATAGATCATATACTCGTATGTGTGTCCTTTACTTGTATAGTAGATGATTTAGTGTATAGAGTTTAGCTTATACACGAAAAATTAAATCATCGGTTCTTATAAGTATAAAGCTTATGTTTACAATCTAAGATGGAAATGGGACAAAGCCATCAGTATGATTTTAGCACATGATTAAATATAATTTATCTTGATTATGGGAGCGGTCTAGTTCCAACTTGTTGTGCGAGCACATTTTGTATGTATTGAACGGACCAAGTAGAGATAAGTATTTTATACTGACCTTGTAAAATAAATTCTCTTGTCCATTAAATGTACTTATACTCTTAATCATGATATAATTACTATTAGTTGTGTATATTATTCATTGTTTTGATTTATTAAAAGGCGAGATTCTTTTGTGAGTCAACTTGCCTGACAAATTAGATGGGGATAATATACATTGGCGAAGTAATAGTTTGAAAGAGAAGAAAATTCTAGAGAGAAAGAACTAATTCTAGAGAAGAAATACTTTCCCACACAAGTATTACATAGTTCTAAAATTATTCGGATAACACAATGGCAGATTGTAGAACTAGAAGGCCATCTTCTCAACGATCTTGATCTTATCGACGATCTTTCTTCACGCTTCAAGAGGTATTTTGATTTATGATTTTTATCTCGAAATTGTTAATTATTTAGATTACATGTAAGCTGGTTAACAAACTGCTTCGCTTTAATAACATATCGTTATCCAACTACTCGTCTACGGCTAAGGAATCTCAGTAGCAAACCAGATTTGTTCTTAACTTTCATTTTATTTGCTATATTGAGATATTATTCCAGTTTATTTATTCTCTTGCAAACTCACGCTACTACCAACGAAGCTAAGGTTGTAACGCGTGCTCTTGACCCACGAACAAATCTAACTGTCCCAAATCGACAGTAAACAAGTATACCCATTTTTTTTTCAAATTATTAATTATTAAATTTATATTGCAAATAAAATTATCATAATATTTCGTTCATACCGGATAATTTTTAAATCTAAAAATAACAGATAATGGCTTGAAAATTGAAAACAAAATAAAGATATCAGCATATTTTTCTTCTCTGATATTTAAGTTGGCAAATTTATGCCTATAATGGTCGAAGTAAATCTAGAAATTAATAAAGGTAACAGTGGAAACATGCTATGTGATGGCTAATAAATTTATACATCATTGCCAAATAATTTCTTGTATAGTGCGACGCTTCATTACCGTAGAAATAAACTAGAGGTTAGGCAGTGCTTTAATATGAATAGGAAGACATGTAAGTTCCTTCATATTTCTTTTAGTTATAGATTAAAAGGCATTTCGGTGTACTAAAACTTTCGCTATATGTGACGTTCGAGAAAAACGGACCATAAAAATATATTGTACGTAATCTTATTCTACATTTCTGCCAGAGATTGTTTCCACGGCTTGGTCAAATTTTTGGAGGTTAATAAAATATTTTTTAAAAAAACATTTTTTGTAGATTTAAGGTATTTGGCCAACAATTTTTTTTTTCTGAGGAGCATTACAAATAGTTTTTCTATTATTGGGAGAAGCTATAAATTTTCGCTATTTTCCAGATGCAAAAGTAGAATAATTTTTTTTTTTTTCAAGATCAAAATATTCTTATCATAAATTTATATTTATCAAACTATCCCTAATTAATATAAAATATTCTTATCATAAATTTATATTTATCAAACTATCCCTAATTAATATAAAATATATATCTTTCAATTAAATGCAAACTCCTTTTTTCTTTTTCTTTTGGTTTTGACTATGCCTATGTTAAGAGTCCCACATCGAAAAAGTGATGGACAGTTGGTCATATGGACTTGGACAAGGGGAAAGGACACAAATAGCACTACGGCTGAAACTATTGACACGAAAATGGCCATTGAATTTTAATTCCATTTTCTAACCATTTGCTGGCAGTTTTATACAATACCGATACAAATTCGATACATATCTTATACAGATATATATTCTATACAATAAAAATACAATTTCTATATGCATCTTATACATATACATATTTTATACAACAATGATATAAATTATATTCACATCATATTAAAAAAAATGCATATTCTATATAACAATGATACAATTTCTACCCATAAATTCGTTGCTCTATTTTTTTTACGAACTGTATCAGTATGATATATGAATTGTATCAGTATGATATATGAACTGTATCTGAACTACCTGCGTCAAAATGACATAAATTAGGAGAGGGTCATTTAGTGAAATTAAAATGGTCGACTGGCCATTCCATGTCCAATGGCCCAAACGGGGCCAATTGTTTTGAGATGGGCCAGCCTGTGTCATTTTCCCCTTGGACAATCCCTCCTCATGAACTAGTTTTTGGGGTTAAGTTAGACCCAAAATCTATTCTTTTCATGGTATCAAAGTCAGGTTCATCCCAATTCTTTGTTCACCGATGTTGGTCCCGATATTATATTGTTCACGCTCCAGTTAATAAGGCCTTGATGTGCGGGGGAGTGTT
Source organism: Capsicum rhomboideum (assembly GCA_031232105.1). Taxonomy (NCBI): domain Eukaryota; kingdom Viridiplantae; phylum Streptophyta; class Magnoliopsida; order Solanales; family Solanaceae; genus Capsicum; species Capsicum rhomboideum. Next base: position 17,232,136 of record CP124712.1, read on the forward strand.
AAGAGTCCCACATCGAAAAAGGGATGTACAATTGATCTCCTTATATGGACTTAAACAATCCTCCCCTCATGAGCTAGCTTTTGGGGTTGATTTAAATCCAAGATCCATTCTTTTCAGTCTTTTCCTTTTATTTTAATCTATATCTTCCTTTTCTATTTCCTCTTTGAAATAATCGGACAACTATAAATATGAGTTATTCTCCTTTTTTTCCCCCTCTATTTCTCCTCTACCTCTTTGGATGCCAAAATTAGAAAAAATATGATTTAATTTTTTTTTACAGTACTTCAAAGACTCTCATAATAAATATTTAAAACAATTTCTATGTTTTAAAATTCCTAATAGGAAAATATGTCATGATACTTATTCTCTTCGTAATTTGACACTCAAAAGCACTTTTTAAAAAATTAATCAGACACTATTTATTTATCAATTTTCCAAACAAACTGGCCAAACACCAACTGTTTTATTTTTCAAAAGAGGAGTTTTTTAAAAATTACTTGATAAACGTGTTTCTCAAAATAAGAAATTTTTAACAGTTTGATCAACCATGAAATGTGAATATATGTCTTGCAATTTCTGATTGGATTTAAATTTAACACATTAAGAGTGAAGAATTTTATGCTAATTATAATGCAACTCAATCAATTATAGCACATGACAACTAGTTTAATTTTCAACTCATCATATTAGACTGATATGAAAAATTAATTATTACCATACGAATTAACCTCATGGTGTAAATAATATGCACAATATAAATACATAAAACTTAACACTCCATACGGTTGCAATAATAATGGTCCATTTCTGTCTAATTTTGATGCAATCATTCAAATTCAAAAAGTGAAATATAAAAAGATATAAAATCAATTTTACTAAAGGGATTAGTTAGGTATTGTTCTTTCAAAGTAATTAAAATCAATTTAGTCATGTTTTCATACTCCCATTGAAGACAATTCATTTTTATTATTTTCAAAGAATAAGATTATTCTCTTTATTAAATATATGTGGATTCAATCATGATCTTTTATATAAGAAGAATAAAAGATCTTTCTTGATCAATTTCTTTGCTCATTCTTCAACACAAACAAAGATTGTGTTCATGTTTGAATTTATTTATTTGGGATTTGGGTTCTTCTACTTTATATTTATTTATATGAATATTTCTTCTATCTTTTTTTATATCATTCTTTAACTCCCATAGGTTTGATCCTATTGAATTTGGCTCATTTTCTCCTTGAATAAAAGGTACGCAATAAGTTAAATTGAAAAAAGTATCATGTGAAATCTTCGATTTATTTCCTTCCTCGATTCCTATATCATACGTACAATGTTTGAATTAATATAGAATTTTTTTCCGTATGAATAGATATTAGTCCATTCTAAATTCTTTCCGATACTCTTCAAGAAAAAACTCAAATTTGGATCCGAAATTGACGGGTTATTATGAGCTTATCCATGCAGTTATGTACTCTTTTGATAGAAATTCATTTTATGATAGATCTTGGCTTTTGTATTTTGGTTGGTCTCTAAGATCTTTTTGATAGCCTATGTTGAAGGCATATCTATCTAACTCAATAGATTGCGTAAAGTTCACGATGAAAACAGACTGAGAAAAGTATACATCAGCGACAATTCTTTTTTTATTATATTAGTATTTTTTATTATATTAATATTAAACTATTATTTTAGATTAATATCAGTTAGTAATCTTGTCTTAGTGAGTAACAGTTGACATCAATCCTACATCTTCTCTCTGTGGACAGAGGAGAAAAGGAGCTCGATAGGAAGAAGAGTGTACCATGAGAGTAGCACGGAGGTCCACCTTTTAAAATATACAACATAGATTCTGACAATGTTCATGAACTCTCATGTTGATCCAAATAAATCATCTTTTCACGAAGGTAAATCTTTATCTACTAGGCAAGAAGATAACAAGTTTTAAATTTTGTCTTGATAGGACATGCATTTTTATTACTATGAACTTCATAAATGAAGTAGTTAATGCTAGGGTTATCATTATTCTTTTTGTAATGAAGAATCTTGTATATGTTCCTAAGAAAAGAAATTTGTCCATTGTGGGAAATCAAAGGGACATGAGACGCATAAAAGCTGTTGAACGGAAAAGAAATGTAATTACTTCAATTCCTTTGAATTTAAAGTCTATAGTCAACCATATTTCTGACAGGGGCAGATGACAATTGTATCCTATTTTGACCATTATTTTCATATTTATAATCATATGAAAAGAAGCCCTAATTTTAAGTTGTTCAAGAATAGTGACATTGAGTTTCTCGACCCTTTGACTTAGAATTAGTTCTATTTATCAATGAGGTAGAAACAGATATAGCCCAGCTTTAGAGTGTCACCTTTACGTGGTGGGAGTCATAAGTTGGAGCCTGATTATTCCTAAGCTCAATGTGAGTTTTTCTAGTTGAATTTGCTCCGTTCGTCGTTTAATAAGGATAGATAAGAGGCTTGTGAGATTGATGTGAGAGGACAGGGATGACCATATTTCTGGGAGCAAATGTTGGGTGAATATAAAGCACATGGATACAAGTTATGATTTGGAAGAAAGCTATAAATAATGCAACTATACATCTCATGGAGAGTTTGATCATGTCTCAGGATGAAAGTTAGCGACTTTACTTAACATATGCGATTAGTCTAATAAAAATCATGTTATAATGGAGGACAAGTAAATAGCAGGTAAGAACTTTTCCTTGAAAGAAGAATAACAATTTAATACCCCGTCAACAAGGAGAAAAAGTAATAATCCACCCAATAATAGCTTATTAAGGATATGATTAATAGATGCTCCGAGAGAAAAATCAGTTAAACTGGGACTGAAATACGGCCCAGACTCTTACATGTGCTTGTAGTGGAGAATTTTCTTCAATATAGGATAAATATTGATGGAGCAATGTCGTGTGGAGATAGAAGGGCCATGACTCATAAACTTCTTTATCCAGAGAAGAGGCAATGATGGTATGTAGGGAATAAACATCGGCTACCTCTATGCCAACAACATATAATTTAAATTATGAGTAAGCCTCTCTTGTAAAATATGAGCAACTTAAACCCTTCTAGACACAAATCTCTAATATTTTTACTAACAAGCAAGCGTTGATGTATGCTATTAGATATGAGTTCGGCATACTCCTAATAGCATTGGCCCTAATCTTTATCTATCAAAAATTTCTCTAATATGTATAAAATTAGATTTAGAGTCCAATTGCTAACACTTGAGGTCATTGTTCTAAAATCTAAAACCTATATGTATGGGGTAAAAATCAACTTAGGATATTTTGAACCAATTGCGCTATGTTGGGTCGAGTACGGATAATGCCAGCCCACGAGCCACCATCTCGAGAATGACCACAATGTAACTGAAGCTTATGCCCTGGTAGAGGATGAAGGTATCCGAGACTAGCCCGATATAATACTGCATACTAAAATGTGCTCGATGAAAGGATCCAAATTCCACACTATGTTGTGGGCTGGGGAGAGAGATGCTCTGCGAAGTTAGGCGTTCAGTGTTCTTATGGAGGAAGCATACTAGAAAGAGAATTGAAAGGGCCTTCAAAAAAGAGCGAGGGAGATTCCTCCTGTTGAGTTGCCTTCACTTCCGTTACCTCGGTGTTTTAATGTCATTTCTCTCACAAGAGAGTTCTGCTCTTACCGTAGGGCTTTGAGTAGCGGACATGCTTGCTCACTGGCTAGATCGGGCTGTCTGTTCCTTTGCTAACTCTACCAAAGGAGCAAGCTATACTCTTTTTCCTTTATATAGGCTTTTCTTCTAGGAGCGGGCTATTTATAGAAAGGTTTTTTAATGAGGTGGCAACAAGTCCTTCGAGAATGGCTTAATATAAACATTTTGAAAGGGCTGACGACCAGTAAGATTTCATGAAATTTATTATATGTGTTACTATTTGCAATACCTTTGCATTCATGTTGATAGAGAAAACCTTCTAACCAAGACATGGCTTATGATAAGTGAGTAAGACCACTTGGGCCAGGGACCACCGGCGTCGTGGGTACCTTGTTCCTAGAAGAGAAAAAATCGATGTTGGTATGTCGAAGTTCGCACTAGGGGTTGGCAAAGTCTGGGAAGTCCAGCAATGAAATGGACCATCCCTCTCATACCCTCCCCGAGAAGAGCATTCAGGGGTACCATACGAATTGATCATCCGATCATGAAGAAGCCCAAGACCATGTCATCATAAACCCGGTATTACATTTAACGACTATTCAAAGTCTAATACTCCAAGGCTATGCGCTAAACTATCTAGGAGACATCCGGACTTAGACGCTCATCAAATTTTAAATTAAAGGGATCCCTCCTCGATTTGTCGAGGTTTTGAAATAGGCAAACGATGCCCAAAGTCAAAATTAAAGCTGGCTTAAAATAAAGAAGACCGTGTATAAATAAAATAAGAGAATAGATCATCTCTTGCATCATACCAAGTCCATAGGTTCGAAAGTTCAAGCATAAACACCTCTATAGACTTGGGCCAAAAATTGGTCCAAAGGTAAGTAGCACCTATGAAAGTCCACAAAGGGAACTGGCAAGGACGGGATCAAGGGAAGAAGCAGACGATGATATTTTCTGTGACCGATCTTGGGAGATAAAATTACTAGAAAAATAAATAACAAAAGAGCAGGGCTCACGGGGGAGGCACAAAAAGGACAGTTCGAATCCTTTTTCTTAACTATTACAGTTCCCAAATAAGGTGAACGAGATTGCATGAAAAGCCCCAAAAATGGGACAGAAGAAATCACATAGGTAATTGAGTGGTGACACCACGCGAGAGTGGAGACTCGTCCTCCAAGAGAGGAAATGTGAGCAAATTGGCGGTCGTCATCCCAAGAGAAATGGCCAGCAGGGGCGGTATGTCTTGAAGCTTCACATATCCTGCCAAGGGAATTATCTTTCATATGCTTCCATCAGAAGATGTCACTCTTGGGAGTAGTTACTCAGCAAGGAGGGAAAGGGAGTTCCCCATCTATGCATACAACACAGGAGATCGAGCAAAGGACTTGGATTTTCATAAGATATGAGAGGAAATGCCCCTCTTACTGAAAGCTTAAGCGACCAGTCCCTCTCGACTTCTTCTCTAGTTCCTACTCTGCCCTTGACAAGACTGTCTCAGTAGTTGAAAGGATCACCAGGGTCAAAAACAAAGGAAGAGAAGGAACTAAGGAGAAGGCAGAAACAAGGAAATAAGGGGAATCTGCGCAAAATTTAGATGGAAAGCAGGATATATGGCATTTTTGTTGCTCCATCGGATAAATAAGTCACACGCTATAAAATGTTGCATTGGGCAACCCCTCCTTTAAATAAGGTGAACGGTGAGAGAAAATAATTCTTTCGAATTTGCAATACCAAGTGTTGTTTGACCCAGGAATAAGGAGAAGCCACGTGACAAATACATTTAATAAAAAGCACCCAAAAGGACAACGTGCCTTACAAAATGATAGGCGTGCAAATGCTATTTTTATTCATAAAACTTAAAATTACAAGGCAAGGTACATTCAAAATGAGCGGGAAAGCAAAAGAAAATTTTAGTTTCCCGGCTAAGGGACATTTCTGGGATGGCCACTACTAGAATTTGAGCTGGTACTTGAGCTGGAACTTTCCTTTGAGGACTCGGGCCTGACGCCTTTATTGGGGATGTTAAGCCCCAACTGTTTGATCAAGATCTGAGTTCTAGCTATCTCGTCATCCAAGTCCAGCTAACCAAACTTCACCTCCTCAAGGACGTTGATCTGTGTAAGCAGAGTTTCAATTGCCGTCTTGACAAAACTTTTGATCCTGCCACTCGAATTGGCGGTCGTGAGCAATTGAATTTTCTCCTGAAATCGATGAAGTTCCACACAATCTAACTCTGCATCAAGGCGCGATGGACCGACCTCGTCTAGAGGTTTGGAGGTAGAGCCTTAGCTTCCTATGAATTTGGCACGCAATTTTCCCTGTCGGTGAAACAACTCTTTAAACACCTATGATTGCGCTGCTCGCTTCTGGTTCAACTTCTTAATATCCAAGATCGTGTCCTGGGAATCCACCCAAAAGACTTCCCTCACTCGTTCAGCCTCCTCAATATTGAGCTTGAGGTCGTCGACCTTGGAGTTGTATCGTGCAAGGAACTCGGCCACTAGGAGCTGGTTATGCATTAGTTTGAGTTTTGCCTCTAGCATGGTGTAGTGCGCCTCAATCATTTGTATCTCCTTCTGCCACCGCTGTAGGTTTTCCACAGCCAGAAAACTATCATGAAATTGGGAAAAATATGGAGCAATGTGAAAGAGGGAAGATGGTTAAATAAAGTTAAGAAGAAGAAATCAATTTATCCGGGATGAGGTGTGGGCACTCTCGTTTGCCACACTTTCAGTTGAGACAGCATTCAACTCCTCGTGATCACCAGGAGAGGCCAAGGGTCCAAGGTAATTAGCCAATTGGGCCAGCCTAGACAAAAAGTTCACGTATGAAGGAACATACAGAAAAACTTGTAACACCCCGTACCTTCCTAACACTATGTGATGACGTTGAACAATGGTTACTTAGGTATCGAGAGCTATAAGTACGTATTTGGTAATGCTATTGATGGGATAATTGAATTTGGCCCTTGTATATGTGATTAAACTTGCATAGAAGGTGTTTTGTGATTTTTGTGGCGCAGTTGTGGGGTTCAAAATGAGGCTAAGAGTACCTCTAAACAAAGGATATTAAGGGTAAGAAGTAAGTTAAAGAATAGGACTTGAAGTGTCTAACCGAATCCGCGAAGAAAAGTCGAAGAAACGAAAATTTTGAAAAAAAAGAGGTGGGGCGCGCCCAGGGGCGTTCCGGGCCGCTCTGGGCTAAAATTTTTAGCCCACAGGCAGCAAGGTAGCACGCCCAAGGGCGTGCCGGGCTGCTTGTGCGCACCTTTCAAAAGTTGGAATTTTTCTTAAGTCCCAAGGGTGCCCGGGGACGTATTGAGCCGATTTTTGCCACGATTCTTATACAACCACGAGTATATACATGAAATGAATGAAATATTATATTGGCGTGATAAAATTACTCGAGAACGAATTTGGCATCAAAATGACGATTTTACCCTTATGGTCAAAATAAGTCATACGTGGCTAGAATTGCTTGTTTTTGGAATTGAGGCTACAAGTATGCATTGCGTGTGTGGGAATATTGTCGTAACGCGTATGATATAATTTAAACACGAGAAATTATTGATTTTATTGGGTTAAGTGCATTGGGCTCAAAATGGGCCCAAATTGTGCAAGAAAACATAGGCCAACCCATTCTTCCATTGACTAATGCAAAACATTGAATTAAATGCCAAGAGTGGCTAAGGATGAAATTAAGGTCCTATATAAAGGGGAAAAGGGCTGATTTTATTCAAGAGCAATACACATGCTTTTTCTATCATTTTCTAGAAAATTCTCAAGAAAGCTTCTTTGGCTCCCAAAACCCTAAGGCACTTCTTGGAGCAAAATCACCATTTTCCAAGCTTTAGTAAGTAATTATTCTTGTACTTTAACATATTATAAGCATGAGAGAATATGTATATCATGTTGGTTATGGTTGGAAAGGTTGGACATGACACTTTTGGTTTTGTGAAAGAGATGTGTTATCCATGGGATTGTAGCTTGAATTATGACTTGTGCCTTTGATGAAAGATCATGGTATGGATAAAATATGAACGTGTATGGTGTTATTTTGTTGTTAAACATGTTATTTTTCTATAATTCTAACTTATGGGAATTTGGCCGATTTGTTGTTGTGAGGTGTATTAAAGTCATTTGATGGAATAATTATGATGTGGTGGTGATGGAGAAGTGTAAAATATGAGCTTGGTGTGACATGCTATTGGTTATCATGTGTTGTTCAATGTATGGAATATTGTGGGATTATTGGTATGATGATTTCATTAATGGTATTGTCAAGGGGGAATGACATGTTAAAGCTAAACATGTGACTTATTGTTATTGTATACCATTATAAGGTCATTGGTGGTTAATGTTGGTTTCGTTATGCACTTATGTTGTAGAGAGAAACACAAGGACGGAGCGGGACTATTGTATGCACTCTTAAGATTGTAGAATCGTATTGAGAATACAAGGTATGTAAGGTTACTCTGTCCGTATCTTTTCACTTGTCCTATTCCGAAATGTGCTAAGGTATCCTATATCCTGTTATCAATGGTCATTATCACATAGTTCCTACTCATTGATCAATGGTGAATCACATGTCTCATATTCATGGTTAATGTTCCAAAAGTCCAATAAGGGTATGTTCAAATGTTCCAATAGTGATTATACTCATGCCTCTTGTTCATTGATTATGGTTCAATGGTTCCAATAGTGTTGTGTTTCCAAGGATGTTATATTGCCAATTTATGCACATGTCTCTCACTCATTGGTTAATGATCCAAAGCTTCATGTAAGATGTCATAATGTTGTAATTCCTAAAAGAACTATCTCAAGAGAGTAATAATGTAGGAAAATCTATTTATGCTTGAATAGCATTTTCCAATCCTGTCATGTTCCAAAGTCCTATAATATGATGGTTATCTTTGTACTAACCTTTCATAAGTAAAAGTACTAGTCTCATAAGAGTAATAAGAGAAGTGATGTGCAAGTCAATATATCTATTTCCGCATAGTGAAGATGTCAATCTCCAAAGGTAGAGAAGTGAAGTAATATATAAGTGTGTGCTTCAATTAATGTCATGATCTCTAGTGTGTCACCTTCTTAGCTATGTAAAGGGGTATAAGTTGGTAAAGAAGTAATGCATGCATGGTTGCTTGATGTTTCATTGAGTAGGGATTACAATCTAAAGGGTATAAGTTCAATATGGAATAACCCCAAGTTATGCTTTGTTAGCTATTATAGCCCACCAAAGGTGGACGCCCGTTATCATGTACCTACTTACATAAGATCTCATAAGAATAGTGAAGGAGGTAAAGAGCGAGCTAATATATCTATCCCTCATAAGTTAAGGTGTTAATCTCATGAAGCTTAAGAGTAAGGTAAAGCATAGTTGTGTGTTTCAATTAGTATCATGATCCTTAATGTATTAATCTCTCATAAGATATACCAATTTCTTCCACCATAGAGTGGATGTATGTTCTCCCACCATAGAGTGGATGTATGTTCTCCCACCATAAAAGTGGATGTATGTTGACCCACCATGAGAGTGGATGTATGATAACCCACCATGAGAGTGGATGTACGTTAACCCACCATGAGAGTGGATGTATGATAACCCACCATGAGAGTGGATGTACGTTAACCCACCATAGAGTGGATGTATGCTAACCCACCATGAGAGTGGATGTACGTTAACCCACCATGAGAGTGGATGTATGATAAACCACCATGAGAGTGGATGTACGTTAACCCACCATAGAGTGGATGTATGATAACCCACCATGAGAGTGGATGTACGTTAACCCACCATAGAGTGGATGTATGTTAACCCACCATGAGAGTGGATGTATGCTAACCCACCATGAGAGTGGATGTACGTTAATAGAATGGATGTACGTTAATAGAGTGGATGTACGTTATGTTATTAAATCACCGATAGAAGAGATGTATGTTATATCATTATCCCACCACTAGAGTGGATATATGTGGATGAATGTTATTCTTTTATAACCTACTAACCAAGTAGAAGAATCTATTGGGGGCGAGTTTCTTGAGTGAAGGTAATTTCCCTTGAAGGAGAGTAGATATAAAGGATATGATATAAAATGATGGTTTATCCTCAATGACTATTCTCTTATATGTCATTCTATTGATATTCTCATGTATGATGCTATTTCTTATGAGCCTTACATACTCAGTACATTCTTCGTACTGACCCCCTCGGGGGACTTACCTTACATGTTGCAGGTGCAGGCATTAGTAGACCTCCTCAGTAGACTGTGGATCGTTTGCAGAGTTTTGGTGAGCTCCAGTTGGTTTGGAGCCTCCTGAGTCATAGTTGTATGTTTGTTTTGATATTATAAATATTGTATAAAGCGGGGACTTGTCCCAACTGTTAGTTGGTCTAATAAATGTATCTGTTAGAGGCTTTTGTAGACATATGTGGGTATGTGGATGTAAGAGATAAATGTCCGTTTTAACTTATTGGCCCCAACGGCCAAGTTTCATTAATATATATATAACATATGTTCCATGATCATGTCTTCCGTATAGTTGCATAAGATTTAATGAGATTCATACGGGAATATGCATACGAAGGTTCATGAGCAAAGATTGGTTCTCTCGGGCCATATCGGCTTCGGGTGCCAATCACGCCTCGTTGGAAGTCGGGGCGTGACAAAACTGTCCGAGATATAGATGTTTCACCTATCGAAGCCGAGAAATGTTCAGTAAGGGTGTACACGTCATTCACAGTATGGATCAATGGAATGGAGGACTCCTGATAGGGAGAAGCATGCAACCTCCAACCAGGGGTCCCACTGGGCAACCGACACGAGGGGTCAGGCGAAGGCCCTAAAGTAGTTTTGAGGCTAGCGACGGAACCATCGTCAGGACGAATTGAAGGGCCACTAGTGAGGCTTGTCCTTTCGAATTTCCTCCCGGTAGGGATAAATTCTGCCTCATCAGAATCATAAATTACCACCACTCCATGTCTGGTCTCTTTCCTCTTGAAACATGAGATCCCTGGCTAGGACCTAGACCCGTTTCACTACACTGAGTTTCTACATGAGCAACCAGGCTCACCTCTACGGGATGAGGTACAGTCAAAGCATGGTGGTCCCTTAAATGCGACTGAATCTGAATTATGGTCAAGAATATAAGATGGACCCCCTCTCGACGAAGGGCCTTCAAAAAGGAGAAAAGGTAAGCAAAAGGCGAAGAGGAGACAGAAGAAGCCCTGACAAGAACTAGACATACCTATAGAGCAGCTCAGTTGTAAAGAAGATAAAACAAGGTGGCCCAAGTTTTAGTCCTGCATAGCGATAGGATCCTCGAAACCTATTCTTTGAAGGGCCCATCTAAAGTGAGAAGTACGTTAGTTAGCGGCCGCCACTGAAGGGCTGCAAGATAAAGTGATTAAGATAGATGGTTAAAAGATGATGAACCGAAGGTATATAAGATAAGGAACTTACGACGGATATTCTAATGGAAAGTAAGTGTCACGACATGCAGCTTCTTAATAGCGACAACCACGAAATATAAGGGCCAATCAAGATCGAGGTAGTCGCTTAAGTTGCCTAAAATTGAGCACAGATGGCGAGGCTCTAGTTCAACTATACCCACCATATTTACCACAAATAAAAAAGAAAGAGAAGGTGCATGATCGTAAACTCCTTGACGGACAAGTTAGCGAGGATCCTGAGACAGGCCATAAACTTTCACAAACAGGGACTGAGCTACCCCAGGTTTCACTGGGAGGTGTGGCAGAATGAAATAATGACATCATCAATTGGGTCACCCAAACTCAAATCAAACGATAAAGTGTACAGGAAGATGAAACCAAGCCTATGGGTGGTGACCCTTTCTATGAAATGAGGGACCCCGACCAAAGTTTGAGGGACCACCGACACGCCAAATGAATGAAGTGTATGTGTGACGAGGAAACCACGAAGGGAATACCTTTGACAGGCCGGGTGTCTCCCTCTTTTCTCGAAGGAGCACCAAAATTGTTAGCAGTATTAAACGTCACAGACACTATTTGCTCCACGGAGGATCAGACAGGGAACCCATCAACTTCTCGATTGCTGGATGAGTTGCCTGAGTTTGAAAGAGAAAGATGAGAACTCGTAGAGTGATACATGATTGCACAGTCTGAGAGGATGAATTGTGAATAGAAGGGTCCAGAAGAATTTTCTTTTTTTAAGAAAGGGACAGATGAGAGGCAAAAAGTAGGCGTGAGTAGGCAGTATTTGGTGGCGATGCTATGATATATGTTGGTGATATGATGGAGTCAGATTGTTGCACGAATACAAAACGCCAGTATAATCCCCGAGGAAAAGCGTCGCCTTCTTATCAAAAGACACATGTAAAAAAGAAGGGCAAGATTTAAAAGGTGACGATGTTACAGGATTAACTGATGTGACACTTCAAAAAGGGGAACAGATCTGAAGGTAAACTATGGGAGACGCTTCGGGTGATCATTTCATCTTTCGCTCAGGTCAGGTATGCACGACCGAAAGATGGATGGACTATCTGTATGGGTAAAAATTGGCTTACGGTATTTTGAACCAATTGGGACATACTAGGTTGCGTACGGATAAGGCTACCCCATGATGCCACCATCTCGGGAACGATCACAACACAACTAAAGCTTACACCTGAGCAGAGGATGCAGGTATCTGAGACTAGCCCGAGATTATGATCGTATACTAACAGACAAACGAAAGGACAGTATGTCAGGGATTACAGAGAGCGTCAGCTGCCCTCGACAGCACTGCGTCTGACATACGTTAAAGGACTGGGTGTGCCCCAACGGCCTCAAGATAGGTGGCAATTTCCCATTGGCCGAAAGACAGCATATGTACCCTATAAATAGCACCCCCTTCCTCATTGTAAGGATCTGAGTTTTGTTCATCCTTATTCCTTAATCAATAAAAATATCTTAGCTTGTTCCTTTAAGCATTAGCATCTTCCTTAGTTGTTTGTGGTTATTTATGTTGTAATCACTCGAGCTCGTACACTATTGACCCTCGATTAATAAGAACAAACGCTCAACTACGCTATAAGATTTGTTCCTGATCTCTGCTAGTTTAATTTATTTACTCTTTCATTTACATTATTTATTTTCTTGCAAACATTTACTACTAATCTGAAGCAAAGACCGTAACACGTGCTCTTGACTCACGAACAAATACAACTGTGCCAAAAAGACGGTAAACACTATAAAAAGTCAAATCTTTTATCCTCCTATGCGAACAAGAAAATTATAAGTAATGCAACTATAAATTTCTTGAATTAAATCTTGGTTGATCTGGATGAATACTGACAACATGCTTACCACATGCATGTTGGGCAAAAATAGGTGTTTCCAATAATGGACGGGTGATTAACGCGTAAAAACTTGCCCATTTTGCATCGATCCATTCTTATTCTTATTCTTTTATTATCCTTTTTGCAGTTACATAATCTATTTTTTTTGCTGAAGATAGACACCAATTTAGATAATTATTTTTAAAATAAGTTAATTTAGGCATTTCAAATCTAAGTTACGAAAGCAATGTGTTTGCAACAAAGTTGAAATGTTCAAAACAAAAATTCATTTTTTCAGGAATTCAACTTGAGAAAAGTGAATTGGTTTTATTAAAGAAACTTTACACCAACATTGAAATTAAGAAGCAACAAAATATCGTTAATATTTAACCTGTTATCTTGCAACAAAAGATCATATGTCAATTTGCATCTACTTTCATAAATATGAAAGATCATTTGGCAATTTCTATCTATTTATGTCTGTTTATGTGTACATATAATCTCTTTAACTTGAGGACTAAAACTGAAGTCTATTGATAATTTTCAAAGCATTAATTAGCAGCTATAACTGTCTAAGCCTTCTAACAAGAAAAGACAAGAACAAAATCTATGACTTTATACGGCTTAGCTAGTTGATATAGAGAGAATTTTCATCAAACAATTGAAGGGACAAAAAATCATCACAAAATCATCACAAGTATATCTTGATTAAATCTTGACCACAAATGTATGTGTCATCAATTTTTCATGTATAATTCATGAGCTAGGTGGACTACCTTATCTTTTGTGAGTTGGACTATTTGTAGCCCTATGCTTTGGATAACTCTAATAACAAGAAAAGTTTGAAACTTTTGAATTTAGAATTTTCATGATACATATGATTTAAGTATCTTTGGAACCAATTACTATTGTTGTGATAGAATAGTAATTACTCTATTATTCTTAATTAGGGTTCTTATATTTCAGTCTTATTGGGTATAGAATTGTCTTTGTTAGGAAGTAATAGTATATCCTTAATATAGGCTTGTTAGCACGAATTCAAATTTAGGGATTCCAACCTTGCTGAATATGGTGTTGTCTTTGTTAGACAATACTTTACTCTCAATTTAAAAAAATTTAGTGCGAATTCAAATTTAGTTGACCCCAATTAGGATATTGAACACGGGGAATTTTTAAAAAAAGTAACCTTTGGGAACCTGGAAAAGCTTGCATTTCGTCTGCAACTAGTGGCACTTAATTCCATACTTTTGAATGTAAAGGTTTTTTTGTCTTTTGGTGATATAGAAATTTGAATGCAAAGTTTAGAGATGAGTAGTTAGTGGAACACATGTTGACACCAATAAATCCTTTTGGATTTGAGGCCATAGGTCATCCTTGAATTACAACCATTCTAGCTAATTCTTAAGCCAATATATAGTTTAAGCATAATTCAAGATTTAAACTCAATAAATACAAAATACTATAGTATTGACAATTCTTCTGTGACAGTTAGTGGGGACTTCAAAAATAATATAGTATTGACGATTCTTCTGTGACAGTTAGTGGGGATTTTAATATCTTAAGTATATTATATGCCTATAAGATTTCGCAATTATATATAGAGTTCGCGTTGAGGGTAGTAGTAAGTAGTAATTATGCTAAGCTAGGTGTCAAATGTCAATAATGGGGTTCAATTGAATTTTCTGAAAAATTATGTTGTGTAAATAGGATAAAAATGAACTTTTTAATTATGTATAAAGTTGTTGAATTCCCTTGCTACAATAGAAGATATATTCCATGGAAATTCAAAAGTATTTTAGGTCACAAGTTTAAATTTTAGGTATGATATTCAAGTGTTGTTTTGAATTTTCTTATATGTATTTTTATTAAACATTGTCTGCACTTACGCCTTCTAGTTCATAATAATTGAATTTTTGAGCTTTTTTCAATGGTCAAAATAAGTTAATTATTCAATGTTCAAGAGAGTTGTGAAAATTTCTTTCAATTTTGTCCATTATTTACATTTTCTAGGTGATAAGTTCAGGAGAGTTAATTGTTCATTTTTATGATTTTACTTTGAATTATTTCTATTTTTTAGAATAATTTAAAAATAACTAAAAAAACAAAAATGAAAAATGATGTCCAATTTATATCCTAATTTTTTCTTTTAATGAATGTACATTACCTCACAAATTTAGTTATATGAACTAGAGCAAGTATCATTCATTATTAATGCCAAAATCATGCAGGAGTTTGTCTTAACACGTAACGGCAGAACTACATGGAAGAGAGTTCAATTGAATCTTATTCGTTGAAAAATTATATGACATAAATAAGTTTATATAAAAATGGAAAAAGGCTCAAATATGCTATCGAACTATTGAAAATAACTCATCTATGCCATCCGTTATAAGTTTGGCTCATTTATGTCATCGCCTTTAAAAGTTTGGTTCATCTATGCCACTACCGTTACAGAAAAGTTTATTTGTGTTATTATTTTGCAACGGTGATTTTACAAAACTATTTTTGTCACATGACCTCTTATTAGAAGTCCACGTCACCAAATCCAAAATCAACCAATATTACTTAAATCAAAATAAAAAATAATACCCATTAAAATAAAATCCGACACAATTAATGGGTTTGATTTTTATTTTTAATTAGTCCAATTTTTATTTTTAATAAGTCCAATTTTTATTCTAACTGTGTGGATCAAATTTTATTTTAATGGGATCGATTTTTAATTTTTTATTTTAAGTAATATTGGTTGATTTGGATTTGGTAATGTGGATCTATAATAAGAGGCCACGTGACAAAATGGTTTTGCAATAATCTCCGTTATAAAATAATGGCACGAATGAACCTTTCTGTAACGGCAGTGGCATAGATGAGCCAAGCTTTCAATGGTAGTGGCATAAATGAGCCAAACTTATAACGGATGACATAGATAAGTCATTTCTAATAGTTCGATGACATATTTGAGCCTTTTCCCCATAAAATTTTTACAAGGTTCACTATAACTTTCTGATGATATTCTCTTTTTCTTTTGAATTGCCATATGCAAGCTGTATGTACTTGCCAAAATATATAGTAATATAATAGGCGAAATACATAAGCGGCCCCTTGAACTTGTAAGTTTTTTTCGTATTGGCACCTTAATAAGGTCATGTTCCTATTGAACCCCTGAACCCCTTATAAATTGTGTCTATTAAACCCTCCCGTCTGACATGGTACATATTGTGTGCTTCACATTGTTTGAGCGCGTGTAAACGTTAAAAAACTGCTTATATGGATTTTTCTGCCCTAATTTTTTCCTCTTTCTCTTAATCTTCTCTCTCTTCCCCATCTCCAACTCCAAAGTCTTTAAGAACAGCGAAGACCCATTAAAGCTTCGTCTCTCTTTGTTCTTGAAAGTGGCTGAAGTGAGGGTCCATAACAAAATATTGTTGATCAATCTTTCCATTTGAACACAAAATTTGGTAACAAGTTTGAAGACAGAAATGGCCTTGTTGGCCTTGAATGACGACCCTGATGTATACTTTGATTTGATTTTCACTGCGCCTGCTGAACGCCCTAAATTAGACAACTCACCCGAATCAGTTTCTATCAACAATCCTCGTGAACCAGAGTCCCAAGAGATGTGTTTTTTTCAAACCAAAAGCTTTTCCAATATTCTTACTCAAGACCACAATCTCCGATTTCGATTCTCAGATCGGCCCTAAGTTTCGTATCTTCTTTTTTGGGCTTAAGAAAAATAAAGCCGGAGAAATTTGAAATTGCAGATTCTTCTTCGGCCAGTCCAAAAATTTTAATGGAGAAATCGTCTTTTTAAGGCAGAGAGCAAACACTTTGCGGTGAGTGAGATGGTTTCCATTGACGAATCGTTGAAGAAATTTGTTAGAGCTTCAAAAAGATACACCGATAAAATTAGCGTATCACTATTGTCATCTCCGTCAGCACGATCAATGTGATTATTGAAATTTTCGATTTTCTTTTTAAACGATGAAGTGTAAATTAAAAAGGGATGGGTGTGGTGTTTTGATTGGTTAGAATTTCCACGTAGGACGAGTTTGATTCACGCGCACAACTCATAACAAATACAGGCTCAAAAAATGTGTCACGTCAGACGATTGTGTTTAATTGATACATTTTATGAAAGATTTAGGGTTTCAATAGGAAGATGACCTAGTTAAGGTGCCAATACGGAAAAAATCAACAAGTTCGAGGGGCTACTTATGTATTTCGCCAATATAATATAACTACTCAACATTCCTTATGGTGGATTCAAAGTTGACCTAATTAATTAAATTCTAACAGTGGTTGTACATTTTTTTGTCCGGTCAGGGTGTTATCTCTGTCTTTCTTTTGTTTGTTAGTCACTTTTTTGACAAGAAATTTTTTAGATAAAAATAGCACCAACTAAAAGTACGAAACAACTCCTATAAATAATAATGTTGGAATTCAAAGGATGGATAAGTGAAGCTCTAGGAATAATTTATGAGATTAAAAATTTGTTGGAGTTTAAAAATTAAGAAATGATTCATGGGTTCAAATCTTTATAAGTGCAAAACTACGAAATAATTTATGGAGTTCAAAAAATTGGTGGAGTTTCAAAACCAATTAGGAATAGTTCATTGGGTTCAAATCAAGGAACAATTCATTAGGTTAAAACTTTTTTAAATTCAAAATCAAGAAACAATTGTGGTTTAAAAATTTACTGGAGTTTCAAAACTAAAAAACGTATGGATTGATTAAACCTTTATGAATTCAAACTAAGAAATGATTCACAGGATTTAAGTATTTATATGTTACTCCGTGTTTTAAGTAGGAATATTTTTGTCTGAGTTTTATTTCCACTTTAAGGTAGGGTTATTTTTCTATTACTTTTTAAACAGTGACCAAAACTCATAGCAGACTCAAAAAATGACTATCCCATCTAATTTTTACAAGGGTTAAATCAAGATAGTGTCTATTTGGGATGCAAATGTGAGCCTACTTATTAGACAAAGGTCTGTTCGAAGTTGTCTTATCTTAAATGTCCAAATTTGTGCTAAGTGTTAAATGGATTGGTAGACTAAATTAAAATAGCATAGTCAACATGATTATGCATATGTTAAATGATGTGGCGTGCCAAAAGGAAAAAGTAAGGATCTTTACATAAACAATTGGTTGGATTCGTTTTTTATTTTAATATGGTATACATAGATTATACACTAGTCATACATGATTATACACATATTATACATGAATTATGTGTATATTATATGTCTACCAACTATTTTAAGTTTATGCGGACGAGTGAGTAGGTAATCAGGTTAATTCTTCAAAAAATTAAAGACCAATAGGATAACATTACATGTACATGCAATATATCTTCACCAATCAAATGCGATTTTATCACCACTTCAATATATCGGTTATTCAAATGGGTCAATCAAATCAAAGTAAACCATCTTTTCCTTATTACGACTCGTTGTCCGTAAATATAAATATATAGAGGTTCCACAGCGTAGAAGAGAGATCGGAATTCACTACAATTAAGCAAGAGAGCTTCGAAAATCAAGGACTTCAATTTTTTCTACAAGTTACAATCATTCAAGTATTTCTACATATTCCAAGTATTCAAAGATCAAGAATTTTGAATTGGTTTTGCCATTGGCTTTCTTAAAATTCTCATGTATGTATATAAAGCCTCTTTTCAGTCAATCATGAACATAGGATGAACCATTATTCTTAAGTCTTAACCTGCCCAGTTCTTCTTGATCACTAGACGAGCTACTGATCTTCTCCTTTTTTTTTGGTTGGTTCAGATAGAAGAAATCAATGCAACTTTGTTTACTAACTACATCAATGAGGTTCACAACTACGATTCTCATGATTTGATTATTATGGAGGAGGATACCAAAAAATAACACAACCTCCTAATGCAATAATAGCATTAGATGGCTTGGGCAATTATATGACAATTACGGTTGCAGTCTCAACAGCTCCGAACAACAACACTGTTTAATTATTACTACATCAAAATCAAATTAGGAACCTAAAATGAGTATATACGTCCAAATCGAAAGCTGAAAAACGAACATAGTTTTCATTAATGTAGAAGGAATGGACAAAATCATAATGTCCCAAAATTAAAGTTATGGTGCGGGCATTGAGACAAGTTATACTGCAACATTGGGTGAGTAAATCTATTTTTATTCAAAATAATAATTTTTTTTGAATTATTCACTTTTAACAGTATATTACATATATATCATTGCACGAGATGCATGTACAATGCATGAGATGAACACACGACATCCAAGATGCACCTATGACTCACGTATGGTGTACGAGATACACATATGAAGCACGCAAAAGTAAATTTTATATAATATACTTGATATCTCTTATTAAGATTTGACTTTAAGCCTCTAATTTCGTTGAGCCGTCCCTGTCTTCTACCAATGCCGTTTTGAGGGTTATGATCAAGATACTCTATACACCAAATACAATTGACACTTTTACAGAGACTGTGATATCTTGGGCACTAGAAACTTAATTTCTGGTGACACATTTTCAGTGTTACAAAGTTATTTAATCGAAGTACTCGAGCCTCTACATGGCCAATATATTGCCATTCCAACATAGAAAAAAGATGTTGAGGTTACACTAACAGGACTAGTGTTGCAAAACTGCATCTTAAAGCTTCCCCGGACTAGAAGAAAGTGTGTGATGTCACTATGTATTTTGATCGTTCATGCATGGGGTAATTTTTCAACAATTGTGATTATGCAAAGTTATATAGACATGTTGATAAAGCCAAAAGGATGGATTGAATTTGAGGAAAATCCCCGAGTTTGCCCATTTTTATGGAATATAGAAATAGAGGACCAGGTGCAGATACAGAGACATGTGAAGTGGGCAAATGCCGCCGATGATTCAAAGGTCGCATCAAATTTAATTGTCAGGAATTTCATAGGCAGTGACAAATGGATACACCCTCCTTACACACAGTTCCACATTATATGGATCACTTATGGATTCTATGTTTTCTAGCTCATGAGTATATTTCTCATTGTTTTTAATCCAATCCAAGCTTTTGTGAGTAACAACTTTTCTTCAGGATTAACAAGTTTGGAGCTTTATCTGTTGTTCACTCTTATTGTACATTTCGTTGTCTCTTAACATTAGATCTTATTATCATAAGTTTTTGTGTGATTTCTGTATTCCAAAAAAAGTAAAAGTACTTATAGACGTAGTTTGACAATTTAATATTTTCGATACTATAATTTATGTTCTTTCTCTCTTGGTAATCAAATTGTATCTTCTGTTTGAATTGTCCATATGAACCAAATTATCATCGAAATTTGTTGGATTTTTTTTAAAAGATCGTGCAACAAAACTGATTAAAAGTATTGAGTGAAATTGTCTCTCAGTATCTATATCTATATTATATTAAAAACAGTGAGATACTCATAAATATTATATTCAATATTTAGAAAGATTTCAGGATTAAGGAATGATTAGAAATCCTGTATAACATTACTTTCTCATCAGTTAAGTTGTTTTTCTGGCTGTTGATTTATGGGATTATTGGTATGACTATGGTCTTCTGAACCTCTAATCTTTTACCTAAGTTGACCTTGCAACTACAATCATTGAGTGGTGATACACAAACCAATCTAGGTATTATAAGATATCATCCCATTTTAAAACTAAATGAGGAGTTTTAGGTATATTCCTATCCTAAACGTGAATCTGATCTTTAATTCGTGTTAAAGACAAGAACTCATTCCTCATATTCTTCATTCTATCCTAATGATTCTCCTTCGAAATTCACAAGAAGAAGACACATGTATTTTAATATTGGCCAGACACCAAAATAGTAAAAGCAAGAATATCAAAACCACCAATATGAGTAAACAACTTTAAACCGAATCAAAAGTATGATATACAATCATGTGTTGGCCTCAACTCCAGAACGAAAGTTTTTAGCCATTCGCAATCGAAATCAAACTCACAAAGTATAAGTTATTCATATACGAATTAAAGTATGTGAAAGAGTGAGAAAATAAACCCTCAGAGTAGCCTCCTCGTGTTTTTCTTGCTCCCAAACTTAGTCGATAATGAAATATTTCACTAAGTGTCCTATTTATACTAAGTGTTGAAAATTGCAGATGAGAAACCACATCAGCATGGCGCAGAGGCTGATGCGCCAATTCATTGGGGTGGCACAAAGCTGACGCGGTGACAGGGCAGTGTGGCACGCTGCCAACGTGAACCCCGACTGTTTTGCCTCTGAAATTTCTTCCACTCAGTGGCACGGTGTGGAACGCACTAGACCTCCATCATAGCACGAATTTGACTTTAAAAAACCACCTTTTTCTCATCTAATATCCTTTGGTTCGCCTTTAGCATTCTTCTTTAATATTTGGCTCGATCCAGCTGACTTCTTCATCTTGCAAATCACCTAATCATGCATGTTAGTTTTTGGACACTATTTATTCAAAATACATGAGACACATACATCAAATTGTTCTTAAACTAAGCTAAAATATGGGTAAAAAAAAAGTGGTATTTGGATGTATAAATACATCCAAGATGAGAGTCACTAAGATTTACGTGGAAAGCCCCTTCGGTATGAAGAGTAAAAGCCACGTGATCAAAATCTCCACTATAATCACCCGGAGTTACAGTGATGTTCTCCAAAATGACCCCCAAAGAAGTGTCAAACAACAAGCAACAATAGATAAAAGACAACATCAAAAACTAGAGAATTAAAGGAGCAAAATTACTAAAAATGCAGCTACTATTCACGGATAAATATCTGTATCTACAGGCTCTAAATCCAACTTTGTCCATTCTTAATCGAAGATTGATATGAGAAGAATAAGCTGTCCAAAAATAAATTCAATCGGACAAGAAAGGAAGCGGAAAATGCAATTTGAAGTTGCCTGCTAGAGCTGAAATTTGATGCGAAAATCTACACTATTTCTCTCTATATGACTGCTGAAAACTGTCTTCGGTATATGAAAATAAGACTTAAAGAAGCCTTATATATGCACCATAGTAGTGGATTTATGGGCAAAGGTGGGCTGATTCAAATTTGGCTTTTTTATGGGGAAAGTACATTCATGCCCTATAGGAGCAAACTATTTACAACTAAATGTCTCCTTACATAAAATGTCTCCTTAATTAATTATATGAAATATCCCCTTCCCTTATAACTTTAGTTATTTATCTTCTTTTTAATTCTTTTCCTTTTTGTTTTTCTACTTCTTTACTTTTTTTTCTTTTTTATTTTCTCGTTTCTTTTTTTTTTTTCTTCTTATGCTTCTTTGTTCATTTATTTTTTCGTAAAATTATTTTATTCTTTATTTTATTTTTATACCACAATCTAATTCACACTCAATTTTTATTTTATATACTCCTTTTCTTCTTCTTTTTTCTCGTTTATTTTTTTATTCATTTTTTTTTCTCTACTTCATTTTTTTTCCTGTTTTTTTTTTCTTTATTGGTTCATTTTATTTTTGCATTTTTATTTTTTAATTTCTCTTTGTTTTTCAATTTTTTTATTTCTTGTTCCTTTCCTTTTCTTTTTTTTCTTCATTCATTTCTTTATTCTTTATTTTTTTTATCTACTTTTTTTTCTGCTTTTATTTTTCTATTTTTTTCTTTATTGGTTCCTTTTATTTTTACGTTCTTTTATTTTTTTAGTTTTTCTTTGTTTTTTAATTTCATTATTTCTTGTTCCTTTCCTTTTCTTTTTTTTTTTCATTTATTTCTTTATTCTTTATTTTGTTTTCCTCTTTTTCATTCATTTTTTTTCAAATTATAATATTTTTCATTTTTTCATCACAACATAATTTCATATTTTTGGTCCTTTTTTATTTTTATTATTTTTTTATTTCTTTTCTTTTGTAATTTTATTTGATTCCTTTTTTTTTATTTATTTCGGACCGTAATGATACCATCACAGTATATTTTTATACTGTCATGATATCATTGATGTCTGCTTCAATCTTTTGTGAGACCTCCATAATACCATCATGGTATATCTATATACCGTCATGGTATCATTGATGTCTGTTTCAATTCTTTAGTCATACCTTTATGATACAATCACAGTATATATATATATACTGACATGGTATCATTGGGGTTTGCTTCCGTCTGTAATGATAACATAACAGTATATCTATATATTGTCATGGTATCATTGACGTCTGCTTCAATCCTTCAGTGAGACCTCCATGATACCATCACAGTATATTTGTATACTGTCATGATATCATTGATGTCTGTTTCAATCCTTAGTGGGACCTCTATGATACTATCATGGTATATCTATATACCGTTATGGTATCATTGATGTCTACTTCAATCCTTCATTCAAAACTCCATGATACCATGTCAATATATTGTGATGGTATCATTGGGGTTTGCTTCAGTCTATAATGATACCATCACAGTATATTTATATACCGTCATAATATCATTAATGTTTCAATCCTTAGTGGGACCTCCATGATACCATCATAGTATATCTTTATACCGTCATGGTATTACTGATGTTTACTTCTATCCTTCAGTCATACCTCCATGATATCATCACAGTATATATATACTGATATGGTATCATTGAGGTTTACTTTAGTCTGTAATGATATCATAATAGTATATTTATATACTGATATACTGTCATGGTAGTCTGCTTCAATCTTTAAGTGAAACCTTCATGTAGAGGATTGTTTCATCCCTTCAATGAGACACTTTTTAGTCATTCTAAATTATTTATTATTATTGTGATTTATTTTTATTAGTCTACATATAGTTAGATAATATCTTTATCTTTGTATTTTATTTTATCTTTAAAAAAAAAGAAGATAATCTAACCAAAAATAAAAATATATACTTTTATAATTTAAATTTTAATAAATAAATTAGTGAATTTATTATCTATATTTTTAGTTACTTCTTACTATAGTCTAATTATTAATTTTTTTTTATATTTTATCATTTTAAACTTAACTACAATATTTAATTTACACTTAAATAAAAAAATAAACAAGATAAAAAGAAAACAAAATTACAAAAATATAGAAAAGAAAAAAAAGAAGGAAAGAGTAGAAGTTTGCAAAATGAATTGAAGGCAAATAACTTGAAAAGAGAAAATGTCGCCTCAAGTTGAGAAGGAACTGGAAAAAAAATGTTCCGAGAAAGTCGGCGCCGATTTTTCAAAGTTGCAAGGAATTGAAAAACAAGAGTTGCGCGCGAGGGGTGCATTTCCCGTAAATATTTTAATTTTTTAGTTTATTTAGTACTCCCTCCGTTTAAAAAAGAATAACCTAATTTGACTTGATACGGAGTTTAAGAAAATAAAGAAGACTTTTGAATCTTGTGGTCCTAAATTAAAGTTATGTCAAATGTACTAAAATGTCCTTTAATCTTATGGTCTTAAATATGCCACGTGAAAAGTTGAAAGTAAAGTTTTGCCAAAAAAGGAAAGGGGTCATCTTTTTGAAACAGACTAAAAAGGAAAGTAGGTCATTCTTTTTGAAACAGAGGGAGTATATTTTTTTTCTTTTAGTTATTTATATAGAAAGGAAAAAATATTCAAAACCCAACAGTCATTATGTAGAGTGCATTAGAAAAAATAATACATGTATTAACTTTTGTATATTAATATTACTTTGTTGGTAACTTTTTCAACATATATATAACTAATGACATTAGTTATACACTCTATTTGATATTAAGGTGTGTATAACTAATACCTCAAAATTCATGATATATATTAATAATGCAATGAATTCTAATGTATGCACTAGCATGACTAAAGACATAATTATCCCTTAAAACCTTTTCTACATCATTTCTATCATATTTATAGATAGCATATTTATAAACAAATATT
Source organism: Capsicum rhomboideum (assembly GCA_031232105.1). Lineage (NCBI taxonomy): Eukaryota > Viridiplantae > Streptophyta > Magnoliopsida > Solanales > Solanaceae > Capsicum > Capsicum rhomboideum. The sequence continues at coordinate 17,256,971 of CP124712.1, forward strand.
TTTTAAAAAAAATTATGCAATGCATGTTATTTTTAATAAATCTAATCAAACATTACATAAAAAAAAATCTCAGCATAATTAATACATTGTGTTGTAATGTCTTATTCGTGGATTTGATCTAGAAGTACTGTTCGTGATATCAACAAAGAGTTCGTGATAATCAAAATCACACTCAAAGATCAAGCTTACTCTTGAATTTAAATTCATCAATTCCTTGAAATGGCAGTTTAAAAAATCATAGGATATTTTCTTCGAATTTAGAGAAATCCTAGAAATTGAGGATCATAATATCCACTATATATGAAATAAAATACATAATTTGATACATATATCTTGTTTTAATTATTTTCTGACTTGGAATTTATTATTAAAATCACAAACCACACATCAAACTTAAAAAAGATGGGTTTTTTTTAAAAAAAATATTTGAAAATTAGAAATCTTATTAATAGTTGGGGTGTCACCTTAGTCAATAAATAGTTTAAACTAATCGATTGAGCTAGATAATTTTTTTGATGGGTCGAATTAGGCATAGTTTACACTAACCTGCTATTTTGTTAAATTGCATCGATATTCGATTTTGCATATGTGAGAATTATGGAAAATGACTACTTGGTCAAATTATTTACAAGAAAATTGACCCAACTTTATTAAAATTACATGAAATAGTCATTTAGCCATGCCGCTTCTTCTTCTTCCTTTACTTCAGCCATTAATGGCTTCTTCTTACTTCTTTCTTCTCCTTCTCCTCCTCCTCCTCCTCCTTCTTCGTCTTCCTCCTTCTTTCTTCTTTGTTGGTTTTCCTTTTCTAAAAAATTCGATGGGCTGCAAATGTGAATCATTTTGAGTGAATAACATAGACTCGTAATACTGAGAGGAGCTCATATCTAGAATTTGAGACTGTTTAGAGGAGATTTTGAGTTAATCGGGATTGAAAGAACTTGCAAACCAAGTTTCGTTGGTTTCCCTTTTACATTAAAATTCGACGTGCCGCAATAGTGAACCATTTTGAATGAATAAAATATCAAAAGACTCGTAATACCGAGATGAGCTCATAGCTAAAATTTGGGATTGTTTGGAGGAGATTTTGAGTTAGTCGGAATTGAAAGAACTTGCAAACCAAGTTTCGTTGGTTTTGATTTTTCTTTAAAATTCGACGTATCGTAAACGTGAACCGTTTTGAGTGAATAACATATCAAAAGACTCGTAATACCAAGAGGAACTCATATCTAAAATTTAGGACTATTTAGAGGAGATTTGTTTAGTGGAGCATGGTTGGTTAGAAAAGGATCTTCTAATAACTTGTATATCTTTTTCCTTTCTTTTTTCTGGGCAGTGGAATGCATAAGCTACGTTGGATGTTTATGAAGAGAATAAAAGTCAATTTTTCCGGAAAAATAAAGAGTTTAATAATGGGTAGATGAAGAACCATTGTTGTTTATTGTGGTTCTAGTTATTGTCTTTATATTTGATTGTTAAGATATCAATAATCTGTATTTTACCAAGTTTCATGGAATCAAGTAAATGAAGATTTACAAAAAAAATAATTAAACGACGATGGTGGAGCTCTGGCTCGCTAGAACTCGTCGGAGCAACGATGTAAAGTGATATATATATATACAAAAATTTATATTAATAATCTTGTGTATAAATATTGTATACACAATGTATATGGATGTATATACATCTCTGATACATAGATACATCACATATACATATTTTGTACACCTTTTATACCATATCGATACATTACATAATTATTTATGTAATGTATATGTATTGTATAAACAATGTATATGAATGTATATACATCTCTGATACATAGATATACATCATATATACATGATTATACACTATTTATATAATATCGATACATTGTGTAACTATGTATACAATATAAATACATTGCATATACATTGCATATACAACATTCGAGAAGTTATATATGAATTTTCTTTTATTTTTTTTGTTTTAAAAGTTGCTATTAATTGTAGTCTAAGAAGTATTGCTGACTTGTAATATACAATCTAAGGATGTTTTCAATTTTTTTCCCGATAGGATTTAACTATAAGGTTTAACCAAGAGTAAGTACATAGTGTATGGAGTGGGTATATAAATCGGTATCACCTAAATTAAATATCACAATCCATAGATACCAGTTTATATATCTATTCCATATACATTTCATACAAATGTGACATATAAGAAATCACTTTATAAACCGATTCCATTCAATTTATAATCTAAAGTATATCTTCCTAATTGAATGTCACAATCCATAGAGTTTGTAGATAACTTGGTATTAAAAAAAGATTAAGCAAAACAATTATATATGGTAGTAGCATAAAAATTGTATATATGTGATTTCAAAAAATAATTTTATACAATTATATATCAAAAAGTTGTATGAAACACGTAAGATTTGAGTGTTTGCTTCTATCCTCTTTTTTTGTCATATGTGTATAAACGGTATAGTATATGTATGTATATTGTATGTTATGTGTATAATATGTGAATTAATCGTTCAAACATTACATTTTTTTGATTGCAGATACGAGTTTCAACTGAACTCATATATACAGTGATTGATGGCACCAACATGAAAAAGATTATTGTTCTAATTTCATAGCAATAAAAAGTCTCTCGATACATATACAATATTGATTGATTTAAGCTCGATTAATTAAAAATTCAAGGATATCAAATTATATACAAATTTCATTGTAATGACCTTCCCGGTTATTTCCCTCGTTTTCGTGTGTTTCAGCGTTTAGAGCTTTTCTATAACTGCCCCAAGTTATTTATGACTTGCTGGGACTGACAGTTCGGTTCCCGGGCAGTTCGTTTGAGAATATTATCTAGACCGAGCACGTTGTAAAATATTAAATTAAATTTGAATTTGGTAAAATGACATAGGTAATTACCTTTTGAAAATGTTTTTGAAATTTATAAAATTCTTTAGTTATGATATATCTGTATTACTTTAATACTAGTTTTATAGTTTATTGATATTTTAAGTGGAGATAGTAAATCTAAATATGTTAAAGTAATATTTTTCTTTTATAGAGGTTTTGTTAGAAATAATTTTCTATTAATTATGGTATATTCAAAATATTGTATTTATTTTACCACGAATCTATGCAATACCCGAGTTCATATATAACAGAGGAAAAGAGGTGTTGACACACCCCTCCACGTGGATCCTAGGAAAAGAGACCAAGTAAAGTAACGGTGTGGTGGCATCATTTTAGTACTACAGAAACAAAGTTCTTGTCACATAATTATAAGTAGATATGAATCTCTGTATGTACTTATAGGATTAGATATCCATCAAAAAAACATTTCACCTTCAGCACTATGCTCTTTACATACAACTTTTCTTTAAGATTCTTACAAATTACTTTTCATTCATATTCATTTCTTCTTAGTTCCATCACAAAGTGAAATTTAAGATATGGCTACACGTATGTATATACACTGTAGGAGGATTTAATAGATAAATATATTTTGATGATTTATCCAATTTTCAAAAGAAAATCAATTATCTACATCAAGTTATTTAAGCTCGGAGATCACGTGGTTGATAGTATAACGTCTTTATAGCGTAAGTTTTTCGGTCAATTTTTTGCTTAAAGTCGTGTATTTGAATTGTTATTTGGTGATATTGTTGTTGGTACTTATTTAGAGCTTAATATGAGCTCGGATTGGATAGCATCTGTTGTGACTATTGGTCACAGAATTATTTGGGACACTGTGACGATTTCAATTTTACGATACCGCAAGTGGGCCCCACGTGGACTGTTCGGACATTTTTCCGAACTAATTCAATATGGGTATCAATAGTCATTTTTTGACATGTAGTTTATTATTTTGGTAGCCTGGCAACAGTCAGAGACCTCTCGGAAGAGGAAGGCTCCTGTATAGCGGGTTCTTTTGGCAGGCTTGCGGCGACGTCCAGGTAGGCTAGGTTTACCTTCCTTTACACTTAGACTGGCTTATGTGTGATATATGTATGCTATTGTGCTAGTATTGTGGTCTGGTATTATAGACTTGGTGGTGGTGGTTTGCTGTGATTTAGGCCTTCTAGGCCGGATAGGGCTATTCGGATATATTCCAGGCCCGTTATCCTCGTGGTACCCCACAGATGACCTATTTGGGGTCGGATAGTATTGTTGTTGTTGTTGCTAGTCTGGGAATGTTATTGTTGGACCTTAGTCCAGGCTTAGACAGACTTAGCCCAGACTTAGACAATTATAACCAGACCTGGTTTTCAGGACCCAGTAGTGGGCCCCGTTACCCTTTTTGTCGACTTGTCGAAACTTTGACATCTTTGGGCTTAGATAAGCCCTATATGACTATTAGGATTATGACGGGATTAAGTCACCCCGATTATACCCGGTTGGCCTGTCTAGCTTTGTTCGTCCCTGATAGCACCGTATTTGATTGGGGTCGGCTAGTTTGACTTAGAACGCTGAACCGCCTTTCCATGAATTGTAATGTATACCCAGACTTTTATATACATATTTTTATAGTAGGTAGTTGACCTAGAAGGGCCCCGAGATTGACTTGTAGCATGTTGTAGAGTTAGCTTCTGTACCTATATAATAGTATTGACTTGGCACTAGGGCGTTCCCCGTTTATTTGATATGATATGACCTTTGATTCTGTTCTGGTTACTGGCTATGATGAGTTCCGGTTCGAGTCCGGCTACTGATTCAGGTATGATGATTTTGGTTATTGACTATTGGGTGTTTCGGTTCGAGTCCGGCCCCGAATTGTGGTACACTATGAGTTCCGGTTCGAGTTCGGCCACTGATTATTATGAGTTCCGGTTCGATTCCGGCATCTGGTTATGATATGATTGGAGAGTTTTGGTACTGGGTACCGTGATTATGATGTTGTTGTTCTATGAGTTCCGGTTCGAGTCCAGCAGATATGATATATATGTGGCCTCTTGTTATTACCCACTGCTTTCGGTTCGACTCCGGCGTCTGGCCTCTTGTTATTATCCATTGGTGCCGGTTCAATCCCGGTGCACTCCTGTTGGTTATTGTGGTTATTGGATATTGATACAGCTTCGAGACACTGGTGACTATGCATTTACTTTTCTTGTGTGTCCCGCTGGTTTATGGGGGCCAGACTGGGTTATTATTTTCTTCCGTGTGCCTATCGGGCTTATGGGGGCCCAGATAGGTTATGTTTGACTTGTGTGTTTACTTACGTATTTATTTACTCGTTATTATGTATCGCACTTATATTTTCCTGAGCATATCTATACGCCTCGGCCGTTACTTATGTATCTATTACTTATACCCCGGACTTAGCATGCCCCCTGCACTTTAGCTTGCTTATATTATATTAAGCTCAGTCGGCCGATGATGCCTACTGAGTACCCGTTGCCCTGGTACTCATACTGCACTTCTGCATCTTTTTCCCCGATGCAGATCCAGGCACCAGTCGACGATTTTGACGTGACTCTTTTCTCAGCACTGATTTCGGAGTAGGGTGAGCTTAATGACGTCCGAGGCAGATCCTACTCCATCCTCTACTGTATAGTCTTTTGCTCTCAAGACTATTGTACTTATTATACATGTTTGGTTTCTGTCTTGTATTTTGGGTATGTTAGTAGTGGCTCATGTACTGACCCCACCAGGTCTTGGGAGGGGTTCTGGACTTTATATACATTGTCCTCTTCCTTCTCAGTCTTAGCATGTTTATAAATATGGTTACTTCCACTTCTTCTCTGTTTTATGAGATTCCGCCCGTTAGCCCGTCGCTTGTTGCTCCGGACTAGGGTTTGGCTTGCCTATTGGTGGGTTACGATAGGTGCCATCATGACCCAAATATTGGGTCGTGACAACTTGGTATCAGAGCCTAGGTTGTATAGGTAGTATCGGTACATGGGCCAATGTTTAGTAGAGTCCTGTTGATCGGTGCTGGGACGCCTGTATCCTATCTTCGGGAGGCTACGGAGCATTCTTAGGAAAAGTAGTGACAAGTAAAAACGAACATAGGGAGTATTATTCTAATCGATTTTTAAGTTCTGACTTCACCTCGATGGTTAGGCCACCATGCCTATATACGAGTTTCTAGATTCCCAAAATTTTAAAATTGAAACCCCCTCGAGAAAAAACTTGAAAATGGGAATAGAGCTTTAGTTTTATTGGGAGAGATTGTGCAGGATATTTATCTTTCTTTTTTAAAAACTGAATCTAGATGAAGAAAGAGAGAGAGAGGGGGAGGAAGGGGTGTGGGTGGGGAACGTGCATAGGAGTTCCAAAATTTTAGCCCTCTAATAATTATCAATATGGTTATTGAGGAGAGAGGAAAAAAATACACACTAAAAATAAGGAGTGATTTTAATTAATATATATGTATTAAAATTTTTTTTTATAAAAAAAGAAAATTCAATAAATTTTTAAAAATTTGCTATAACTTGCAATTAAAACCTTAATCTAATAATTATAGAAAAATATTGCTACAACTTGCAATAAACAATCTAAAAAGTACATGTAAGATAATTTTTCCAATCCTAAAAGCCTAAGGGCAAAGGCCCAAAGTTCACTAGGTAGTAGCTTAAGTTATTACTTATTTCATATTCGATAAATGTTTATAATTAGATTTATATATTAAATTAACATATTGTTAATATATAAAATATATTTGCATTCATGTAAGGCTGTTCGGTTCGGTTCAGAAATTTTTTGGGTTTTTTATAAAAAAAAAAAGACCACCCTATTAGTTCGGGATGGTTTACGCTTAAATAAAAGTCCATGATTTTATTGAGAAAGTGAATTAAATCGGTTCAGTATGGTTCGATTAGGTCGGTTTGGTCGGTTTTTCATATTTTTTTGACACCCCTAGGTAACTTGGCCTTCTCTTTATAGACAAATGCTGATTTTGTGGACATGTGCTTTTGTGGTTTCTATGTTAATTTGGGATCCAAATTAGAGATTTTCCTTAGAGTTTATTGAGAAGGATTTGAAATTGAATAATCTTCCTTTTATGTTCTTTTTGTTTTCTTTTATCCATCTCATGAGGACTAACAAATAAGATAGATTCAAAGTTTAAACTGATTCAACTTTTCAAATCTTCGTGTAACACTACAATACTAGAACATTAAAATTTGATTTATTATTTCAAAATAAATATTCCCACCACTTTTCTTTAGAAAAAAAAAAGAAAATAGATTAAAAAATATAAGTTGGATCAAACGCGACGTGTTGAATTACGAACCAATATTAATTAGTTCAATCGATCTTGATTGATACAAGTAAATTTTGTGCAAGTTGGATCATGATCTGTTTATTAATTTAATCCCCTTTGACCTATTCAAACTTGATTTATCTCGCCCATTTAACACATCATTGAAAGTAATAAGGGATTTTTTCCCCAGACACTTTTACAAACTACACGCAATGTACTGTCTATTTCGTATTATCATAATCCTGTTTACGTACATTTTTGAACGACTAATTATCTCCTACTCCCTTTGTTCAACAATACTTGTCTACTATACTAAAAATAGATGTGCAATAATATTGTCCAGTTTGAAAAATCAATGAATAATTTACCATATTCGACCCATTTTACCCTTCCTATTAAATATTATTCATCACTCAATGCATTTTTCAAGGCACTAAATTTATTATATTCAAAAGGTGATTTAGTAAAAATTACCTTTATCATTTATTGTTTCTTAACATATGTGTTAAGTCAATAGTGAACAAGTATTTTTGGACGAAGGGAGTAGTAAATTCACTTTTCTGTGGTCCAATATTACAAATTTCATTGTTAATCTTTAATTTAGATTTTAGGTTAAATAGTTTGACACTACTATAGGGCAAGTGCAATTGCGTAAGTTATGTTAAATCGCTATATTCTTTCGTTGATCTCTCCTTATTTATTTTCTAGAAAAACACATAATGTGTGAATATCTCAGCAATTTAGGAACTGCTTTGGCGTGGTACGTAGGGTTGTCAATGGTACGGTTCAGGCGGTTATTTTATAAAATTTATACCATATCAATTTTTCGATTATTTTATTTTATATAACCAAAATTAGACTTTTCAAAATCATTCCATCATCTCTGTTTTTCTTCGATATCGGTACGGTTCGGTTAATTTTTTTTTTTTTTTTTTTTTTTACTTTTATAGCTTCACCTCAAAATACACCATTATTAAAACGTTTCTTTATTACTAAAAGGAATCAACTCAATAAAGTTCATAGAAGGAAAAATATATTTTGTAGTTCTGCAGTTCTTCTACTATATGTTGATTAACTATCAAGAAACATTTAGCAACACAAAAATGAAGGCATCATCGTGACGTGAAACTTGAAGTTTGTTCTTGGAGAAGCACTTCAACTCTTCACCAAGAAGCCAAGAATGTAAAATCTTATTGCCGTATTGTTTGATCTCAAATTATCAATAGGAGTATTTGCATAAGTTTTTTCATATTGTTTGATGGAGCATCTATTATAGTATATTCTTTTAATTTTTAAACCTAATTAATTAAAGGCTAATTAAAGGGCAGAGGCCCAAATAGGTGTGTCACCAGTGGCCTAGGACCTAGGTTATATTTTATATTTGAAAAATGTTATAAAATATATTTATATATTAAATTTAATATATTGTTAATATATAAATATATTTGCATATATGTAAAGTTATTTGGTTCGGTTCGGGAATTTTTTTAGTTTTTTTTTATAAATTAAAAAGACCATGCCAATTGTTCGGGACAGTTATACGTTTAAATAAAAGCCCACGATTTTATTAAAAAAGGGATATAAATCGGTTCGGTACAGTTAGGTTCGGTCGGTTTTTCATATTTAGTTGACACCCCTAGTGGTACGGAGATAACCATTCATGCCCGAGATAACCTCAATTTCCACCATATCGAGTAATAATAGAATAACCATGGTATCACCGGGGGCGGAGCTACGTAGGGCCAAGGAGGTTCTTCCGAACCTCCTTCAGCAGAAATTATTTTGTTTATATATAGTTAAAATTAATTTTTATGTATATATAGTAGATAAAATTACTTCTCATTTTTTGAACCTCTCTAGTGAAAATTTTGGCTCTGTCATTATATCGCACATGAGAATAGAAACAACGTAACATACTTTGGCTAAGAATGTTCGGGTTTTGGCAGGTAATAATTGTAATATGGGGATTGTTATCTGGCATTGAAAGTGATACAAAAATAACATCATAATTGTGATATATAACTGATTTCGTAATTGTTAAACCTGGAATAAAAAATTCAACCAAATACGAAATGTAATAAGTTGTATTTTATTCTATTAGATATAGGGTTTGGGTCGTAGGTCGTTCATGTGGACTTATCCGACTTGCCGTTAACGTTTTGAAGAAATAAAGTTAAAATAAGTTACCGGAGAAAACTACAATAGCTATTTAGTTTTTTAACTTTCACATAATAACTTCGCACATCTTGGTTCTGATCTATTAAAAAGAGACAAGATGCTCTCTTTCAAGCAAGTTTTACATAACAACACAAAGAAAAATTCTCTTCTCCCTTCTTTTCAAACTAGACAAACACTAAAGAAGACTTTTAGTTTGTGGAATCAACGTTTTGTTTTCTAGTGTTTCAAAATAGGCTTGGAGCGGATTCGATTCAACGATTTCTGCTGTGATTTTAAAGTACACAATTTATTGTTCTTAATCGTATTTTACTATATATTTTAAATTTATTGTTGGTGAGAAGGATTTTTCCGACAGTCCACCATTGGATCAAAGAAAGGAAGAAGAAGATGAGATTGTCGTGAAAAAGGATAAGGCCTCATTTGGACTGTTTTGTCTTTACTGAATTGGGTCTATGAGAAAACTGGAATTACATGGTTTGGGCCTTTGCACGATTTTATACTCTTCAGATATAGGAATAGGGCCCAAACACACACACATATCAGAGAAGGCACAAAGGAGCATCTACAAAACCTATATTCTATAGTCTTCCATGTATATAATTTTATTTTTATTTATTTTTAGGATAAGTTGTTGCACAAGAAACCAATAAACCAATAGAGTAGGGACACGTGTATAGACAGTTATGATTCTTTTCTTATACATAGAGGGCTGTACATATTGATAAACACATAGTGAAATACAAAAGGAAAATTTCTCTATAGCTTCTTTTATGGTATCAGAGCAAGGTCTTTGAATCCTTGTTTTCTCTCATTTTCTCATAGTTTTCACTGTAATTCTCTTGTTTCTCAATCATGAGTGATAATTCTTTAATAGCAGTTCAAACAACTACAATAGCTGCTGCTACTGATTTCACTTCATCTTCACACCCTTACTTTATCTCTCTATCAGATTCACCAGGAAGTTTGTTGGTGAACACTCCTTTTGATGGTAAGAGTTTTGCTGGGTGGAAAAGAGGCATGATGATTGCCTTGACCGGTAAAAATAAATTCGGATTCATCGATGGATCCACATCTGAACCTGCTGTAGATACTGAGCTTCACAAAGCTTGGAGTAGAGCCAACAACATGGCTATCTCATGGATTCTAAACTCTCTCTCACGAGAGATCTCGGGTAGTGTGATCTATTCTTCCACCACTAAGGAATTATGGTCTGACTTGGAGACTAAGTTTGGGCAAAGTAGTGGAGCAAAGTTGTTTCAACTCCAAAAGGAGCTCAGTGATCTTGTTCAAGGATCCAGTAACATCGCAACCTATTACACGAAGATCAAAGGGTTGTGGGATGAGCTCGATACTTTGGATGCCTTCATAATGTATGGATGTACTTGTAGCTGTGGAGCAAATGAGAAGAATATCAAGGCAAAGCATGATGTGCGACTTGTGCAATTTCTCATGGGGCTAAATGATTCTCACTGTGCAGCTAAAGGTAACATTTTAATGATATCTCCTCTACCCTCCATAGCTAATGCATATGTCTATTGATGCAAGAGGTGTATACCAATCCCAAATTCCCAGGAGAGAATTCTTCTTTTGTAGTAATGGGACAAAATACCTCTGGGCAAAAATCTGGACCTCCAAGCTACAATGTTGTAAGGGGACCACCTTATGAGAATAAAAAGTCTGTTCTGGTCTATAAATATTGCAAAAAACCAGGGCATGATATTAATAGATGCTACAAGGTTCATGGTTTCCCTCCTAATTTCAAATTCACTAAAAACAGAACTTACCCCAACTCTGTTCAAGGTAATGCAGCTATGATAGGAGAAGCAGTAGGAAATTAATTTTATTATAATGTGGATCCAACAGAGACAGGAAAGCATTTGTCACAGGAACAGTTGAACCAGATCATGAAATTACTTCAACAAGGAAAAGTTGGGGACCAAAGTGTTGATTTCTGAAGTCATAACAAATGCAAATTGTGCTAGTATAAGTTTGATGCCTTTTTATTTCCATTCTCAAACTAAACCTAATCCTATCAGTTCAACCTCTTGGATTATTGATTCAGAGGCAAGTCAGCACATGACTTTTGAGAAATTTTTTTTTTATCTCTTTTAATCTGTTGCCTAGAGCAACTTCTGTTAAGCTTCCCAATTCTCAAACTGTTATGGTTACACATGTAGGATTAGTGATACTTTTCTCTAATTTTATCATAAATGATGTACTTTATGTCCCTAGCTTTCGTTTCAATCTACTCTCTATTTATAAATTTTGTGAGCAGTTTCAACATCTATTAATCTTCACTTCACCTCATTATTTTATGCAGGGCCCTTCGATGAAGAGCGCAAGAGTGCTTGGTGAATCCATAAATGGTATTTATGTGCTACAAAGTGATCACACTCCAATTTCTAGTCTTAGTAAATCTTGTAGTAGGATTTCAAATTCTATTTTTCAATCAAAAAGCAGTACTAGAATTGCTTTATCTAGTGTTTCTCATTCTGATGTAATCAAAAGGTTGTGGCATGATAGGTTAGGTCACATGCCTTTGTCCAACATGAAGAATATCAATGAAATTCCTATTTTAGTTTTATCAAAGTTTGATGTGCCTTGTGAAATTTGTCCATTAGCTAAACAAACCAAACTTCCCTTTCCCAGTAGTGAAATTAGCTGCAAGAAAATCTTTGAACTTATACATATCGACATTTTGGGACCGTTTCATACTCCTATTTATGATGGATACAAATATTTTCTTACTATTGTTGATGACTATAGTAGGAGAACTTGGATCTATCTATTATCTACCAAGAGCAATGCCTTTCCAATTTTGAAAAACTTCTTAGCTATGGTAGAAAGACAATTTAACAAAAAGGTTAAAATTATTAGGCCTGACAATGCTATAGAGCTTGGTTCCAGTCGAGAGGGTTCCTCTTTCTTTTCGTCTAAAGGGATCATTCACCAGACATCTTGTGTATCTACACCACAACAAAATGGTGTAGTTGAAAGGAAACATAGACGTTTATTGGAAGTGTCCAGGTCTTTACTGTTTCAGTCTCATTTACCCTCAAAATTTTGGGGTGATTCTATCATGACAGCTGCTTATTTAATTAATAGGTGTCTTACTAAGATTTTGAAATTCAAAACACCTTATCACATTCTTTTTGGGAAATCTCCTTTTTATGGTCATTTAAGAAAGTTTGGGTGTTTGTTTTTTGCCTCTATTTTATCCCAAGAAAGAAGTAAATTAGATCCTAAAGCCAAACCTTGTGTTTTTCTTGGTTATCCCTTTGGCAAAAAAGGGTATAAACTATTTGATCTTAAGGGAAAAAAGTTCTTGGTCAGTAGGAATGTTATTTTCCATGAGAGTATCTTCCCTTTCGCAGCTACAAATACTTCACTTCCCATATTCCCTGTTGCTCTAATAAAACCTCTTTACCATCACTGCCTTGAATCCTACAATCCTAATTCCAGTTCCACTTCTCCTGATCTTTCTTCTCTTTCAAATATATCTTCACCACCTCTTCCTACTCCTTGTTGTTCTCCATTTAGTTCCTCCCCTTCTTCTACTTCTCACCTCTCTCCTCTCCTCTAGATACTACCACTACTAGTTTCATTAATCCTATAGTTCTTAGAAAATCTACTAGATCTACCAAAACACCTGCCTACCTGGAGGATTATGTATGCAACACAGTTCACCTTGCAGATGTTTCTAATTTTTGTTTTTAATCCCCTGTTCAGGCCCCTTCCTTTTCTTTTAATGCACTGTCTTCTTCTAACCAACATTTTCTCAATTCATTATCTCACATCCATGAGCCCAATAGTTTTTCCTAGGTAATGTTGCACCCTGGGTGGCAGGATTCTATGGCTAAGTAATTGGATGCGTTAGTAGCCAATAATACTTGGGATGTGGTTCAACTTCCTCCTGGGAGGAGAGCTTTGCCCTGTAAGTGGGTTTACAAGGTGAAACTGAGGTCTGATGGCTCAATTGAGAGGTTAAAGGCACGTCTTGTTATTAAGGGGGATATACAAAAAGAGGGAGTTGATTTTATAGAAACTTTCAGTCCTGTTATTAAGATTACAACTATACGATGTGTTCTTGCCATAACAGTTAAAAATGGGTGGAATTTGTTCCAATTAGATGTGAACAACACATTTTTACATGGAGAATTGGACGAGGAGGTGTATATGAAATTCCCTGCTGGAATTGAGCCACCTTCTCCTCATCATGTATGTCATTTGAAGAAATCTCTTTATGGTTTAAGACAGGCGTCCCGTCAATGGTATGCCCGTTTAACTGCGGTTCTTAAATTTAAAGGATATGTACATTCTTTGAACGATTATTCTTTATTTTACAAACGAAATGGGACTCTTGTTTCTATGTTAATTGTGTATGTTGATGATATTGTGTTGACTAGAGACGACATTGAAGAACTACGTGCTTTAAAATCATTTTTGCACTCAGAATTTTAGATTAAGGATTTAGGAAGCTTACATTATTTTCTGGGTATGGAGGTGCTTCGTGAATCTATCAGATTCATTCTCAATCAACGAAAGTTTATTCTTGAGGTTCTTTCTGAGTACCTGAAACTAAAAGCTGATGAGGGTGAGCTTTTGTCTGATCCTACCTCCTATCGACACTTGATTGGTCAGCTGAACTATATGAATCATACTCGTTTGGATCTCGCCTTTTTTGTTCAACACTTGAGTCAGTACATGCAGAATCCTCGTCGTCCTCACTACACTGCTGCAATTCATGTATTGCGTTACTTACTTGGGAACCCAGGCTTGGGGCTTTTCATGACCTCCAATCCTTCTCTACAGCTCCTTGCATTTTGCGATGCAAATTGGGCTAGCTACCCTGAGACTCGTCGCTGCGTCCGCAGCTTCTTCATTAGTTTGGGTGGGAGTCCTATCTCTTGGAAATCGAAGAAACAACCATCTGTGTCTCTTTCTTCTGCAGAAGCAGAGTACCATTCTATGCGCCGGGTCATCGCGGAAATCACTTGGTTGGTCCGGTTGCTTGAAGATCTCTCAGTTTCCCCTTCTTTACCTGTTTCCCTTCACTCCGAAAGTCAAGCGGCGATCCATATTGCTAAAAATTCGATCTTTCACGAACGGACCAAGCATGTGGATTTAGATTGTCCATTTGTGAGTCAACAATATTTAGTTGGACTGATCTCTCTCTCATTTGTCTCCTCTTCTTCCCAGCTCGTAGATCTCTTCACTAAGTCACTCTCTGGTCCTTCTCACCGGAATATTTTAGGCAAGTTGGGTGTTCGTGAAGCCCCCTCCAACTTGAGGGGGGTGTTGGTGAGAAGGATTTTTCCGACAGTCCACCATTGGATCGAAGAAAGGAAGAAAAAGATAAGATTGTCGTGTAAAAGAATAAGACCTCATTTAGTCTATTTTTGTCTTTGCTGAGTTGGGTCTATGAGGACATTGGAATTACATGGTTTGGGCCTTTACACGATTTTATACTCTTTAGATATAGGAATAGGGCCCAAGCGCGCACACACATCAGAGAAGGCACAAATGAGCATCTACAAAACCTATATTCTATAGTCTTCCATGTATATAATTTTATTTTTATTTATTTTTAGGATAGGTTGTTGAACAAGAAACCAATAAGCCAATAGAGTAGGGACAAGTGTATAGATAGTTACGATTCTTTTCTTATATATACAGGGTTGTACATATTGATAAAACACACAGTGAAATACAAAAGGAAAATTTCTCTATAGCTTCTTTCATTTATTATCTCTTATCCCTCATTTTATTTATTGAAAGTGTTATTTCTTATCCGACAAACCAAATAGCGCAGTAAAACTCTTTTTTTGTTGTAAATGAAAGTAATTGTGGATGACCATAAGGTCCATAAAACCTATGAGTAATTCCTCCTTTAAATGTAGTAACTTCCACACCTCCACCACCTCTTCTTTATTCTTCCATAATCCCATAACCTTCCCCACATTCTCTTGAGTTAAATGTCATGTTTATGACACCCCTTTAAGTTCCTCAATGTAATGGTATAAATAGAGGACTTGAGGATGATGTTGAAGACACTTGAAAGAAATCTATCTTATAATATTGTTCCTCTTATTTTCTATATTGTTCTTGTTCTTTACTTACTATTCTTGTTCTTGATATTAAAACACGTTATCAGCACGACGTTCTAATCAAGTTCATCATTTCTAATTGTCGTTTCAAAATAAGGTATATGTCTTTTTATTTTGATTAGTCACTGTATTAAAAGGTACGAGATTTTTTTTTTTAAGAGTAATTATATCACTTAGTCATATTCCAGTAACTAGGTATAACACTTAGTGTTACAATAATTTCCAGTAATGAATCAATTCATGTCACTGTTAATTTTTTTTTTTTTGTGATTATATACGTTAGTTATTGCTTATCAAAATAATTTCCAACTCTTTTGTTAGTATTGGTGTAAGATAATAAGTGGTTTTGATAACTTTTAACAATGATAACAGTAGTGGTCTATTGATAACCATCTCAAGTATCATTGTTTTAACGTACTGTTTAAAAGAAAAAATGTTACTGTTTCATTGGAAAAAAAAAAACTTCTGTTTCTGTGGCTACTGTTTTTGCAAAAAGTGGTACTTATTTGTGGAAATAATGTCAATGTTTTGAGGTAATATTATTCTAACTTAATTTCTTTTTATGATAGTTTTTATCATGTCGAATTTAACAAAGCTTGAGTTTGTGGCACTTGACATCTCCGGGAAAAATTACCTGTCATGGGTTCTCGACGCTGAAATCCACCTAGCTGCTAAAGGTCTTGGTGCAACCATTACCCAGGACAATGCAGCGTCGAGTCAGGACAAGGCCAAGGCTATGATTTTCCTTCGTCATCATCTGGATGAAGGATTGAAGGTTGAATACCTAACAGTGAAAGATCCACTTGAATTGTGGACTGATTTGAAGGGAAGGTATGACCACCTAAAGGCCACGGTATTGCCTAGAGCTCGTTATGAGTGGATGCACTTATGGTTTCAAGATTTTAAAATCGTTGTTGAATATAATTCTGCGGTATTCAGGATTGTTTTCGAATTGAAATTATGTGGGGAAACCATAAATGATGAGGACATGATGGAAAAGACACTTACTACTTTTCATGCCTCAAATGTGATATTGCAGCAGCAATACCGTGAAAAGGGCTTTCAGAAGTATTCTGAATTAATCTCATGCCTTCTGGTGGTTGAGCAACATAATGCCATTTTGATGAAAAATCATGAAGCTCGTCCCACTGGAACTGCTTCATTACCGGAAGCAAATGAGGTACAAGCATATGGCCAGCCTGAAAGACGGCAAAATCGAGGTCAAAATAATATGTGTGGGCATGACAATGACAGAGGATGACATAATAATCATCGTGGTGGTGGTAACCAGAAAAGGGAAAACCAAATGGGTTCTCAAAGCAATCCTTCAAGAGGCAATTGTCATCGTTGTGGCATGAAAGTCCATTGGAAGAATGAATGTCGGGCGCTTAGGCATTTTGCTAGGCTATATCAAGATTCTTTCAAAAGAAAGGGAAATGAAGGTGGAACCTCTTCTAATGTCCGAATGGAGTCACACTTGACTTTCAAAAATGATGATGAGGCAGCACTTACGCGCATAAGGCCAACCAATTATCATGAATTCTCCCCATTACAGTTGGCTTTTGGTTAAGAGCCAAACATTTCCCATCTTAGGATTTTTGGGTGTGCGGTATATGTTCCAATTGCTCCACCACAACGCACAAAGATGGGACCCCAAAGAAGGTTGGGGATATATGTTGGGTATGAATCTCCTTCTATTATAAAATATTTGGAATCTATGACAGGAGATTTATTTACGACAAGATTTGTTGATTGTCATTTTGATGAATCAGTATACCCAACATTAGGGGGAGAACATAAGCAGCTAAAAAATGAGATAGATTGGAATGCATTATCACTATCTCATTTAGATCCTCGAACAAATCAATGTGAGCAAGAGGTTCCAAAGATGATTTACTTGCAAAATGTAGCAAATCAGCTGCCAGATGCATTTACTAACCTTCCAAGGGTTACTAAATCTTATATTCCAGCTGTAAATGCTCCAGTTCGAGTTGATGTACCGATAGGACAAGTGGTTAATGCAAATGAGTCTAGACCATATTTGAAACGTGGTAGACCAATTGGTTCCAAGGATAAAAATCCTCGAAAAAGAAAAGGAATAAATGATCAAAACGATCATGATATGGTGGCAATTGCTCAAAAAGAGCCTCAAGACATAACAAATGATAAGACCACCGAGGAGGTTCAAATACCTGAAAATAATGAGAATGAAGAAATCTCAATAAGTTATGTCTCGACGAGAAAAAGGTGGAACCGAAATAATATTATGGTTGACAATATTTTTTCTTACAATGTTGCTACTGAAATAATGCAACAAGATGAGGATTTGGAACCAAAATCTGTCAATGAATGTAGACAGAGAAATGATTGGTTAAAATGGAAGGATGCAATTCAAGCGGAATTGACTCACTTGAAAAATGTGAAGTTTTCGGACCAATAATCCGAGCACCTGAAGGTGTCAAGCCAGTGGGATACAAATGGATTATTGTGCGAAAACGAAATGAAAAAGGTGAAGTTGTAAGATATAAAACACGACTTGTGGCACAAGGTTTTTCGCAAAGACCTGACATTGATTATGTGGAGACATATTCTCTTGTGGTGGATGGAATTACCTTCAGGTATATAATAAATCTGGCAGTTCATGAAAAGCTTGATATGCGCCTAATGGATGTTGTCACGGCCTATTTGTATAGCTCATTGGACAGCAAAATTTTTATGAAAATCGCAGAAGCATTCAAAGTGCCTGAAGCATATAAAAGTTCACAAGAAACTTGTACAATAAAGCTTCAGAAATCCTTATACTGATTGAAACAATCAGGGCGGATGTGGTACAATCGCCTTAGCGAATATTTGATAAAGGAAGGGTACAAAAATGACCCTATTTGCCCTTGTATTTTTATAAGAAGGTCTGGATCTGAATTTGCTATAATAGTTGTGTATGTTGATGACTTGAATATCATTGGCACTCCTAAAGAGCTTTCAAAAGCTGTTGAGTGTTTGAAGAAAGAATTTGAAATGAAAGATCTGGGAAAGACAAAATTTTGTCTTGGCCTACAGATTGAGCATTTGACAAAAGGAATTTTTGTCCATCAATCAACATATACTGAAAAGGTTTTAAAACGATTTTACATGGATAAATCACATCCGTTGAGTACCCCAATGGTTGTGAGATCGCTTGACATAAATAAAGATCCATTTCGACCTCAAGAAAATAATGAAAAGCTTCTTGGTGATGAAACTCCATATCTTAGTGCAATCGGGGCACTAATGTATCTTGCCAATAATACTCGTCCAGATATTTCTTTTGCGGTAAATTTATTGGTAAGATTCAGCTCTTCCCCAACAAAAAGACATTGTAATGGTGTCAAGCATATATTCAGATATCTTCGGGGAACCATTGACTTGGGATTATTTTATTCTAATGAATCCAAGTCAAAAATGATTGGCTATGCAGATGCAGGATACTTGTCTGATCCACATAAGGCTCGATCACAAATGGGCTATTTGTTTACATATGGAGGCACATCTATATCATGGCGTTCAATGAAGCAAACATTAGCTGCAACTTCTTCAAATCATGCAGAAATAATTGCCATTCATGAAGCGAGCCAGGAGTGTGTTTGGTTGAGATCAATGACTCAACATATTTAGGAAATGTGTGGTTTTATCTTGAAAAAGGATATTCCAACTATATTGTATGAAGATAATGCTGCATGTATAGCTCAGTTAAAAGGAAGTTACATTAAAGGAGACAGAACAAAACACATTTCGCCAAAATTCCTTTTCACTCATGATCTTGAGAAGAAAGGTGAAATAGATGTTCAACAAATTCGTTCGGTTGATAATTTGGCGGATCTGTTCACTAAAGCGTTACCAACCTCAACATTTGAAAAGCTGGTATTCAAGATTGGGATGCGTCGTCTTCGAGAAATGAAATGATGTTTTTATCAGGGGGAGTAAAATACGAGTTGCACTCTTTTTTCCTTGGCCTAGGTTTTGTCCCAATGAGTTTTTCTGGCAAGGTTTTTAACGAGGCAACAAACAATGCGTATTATCTCAATGGTCATCCAAGGGGGAGTGTTGTAAATAAAAGTAATTGTGGATGACCATAAGGTCCATAACACCAATGAGTAATTCCTCCTTTAAGTGTAGTAACTCCCACACCTCCACCACCTCTTCTTTATTTTTCCATAATCCCATAACCTTCCCCACATTCTCTTGAGTTAAATGTCATGTTTATGACACCCCTTTAAGTTCCTCAATGTAATGCTATAAATAGAGGACTGAGGATGATGTTGAAGACACTTGAAAGAAATCTATCTTATAATATTGTTCCTCTTATTTTCTATATTATTCTTGTTCTTTACTTACTATTCTTGTTCTTGATATTAAAACATTTTTATTTTTTTTCCTTTTTGTCACGTAAAATGCATAAGTAGTCCATTAATAACTATTGATTGTAGCATTATAAGTATACTGGAGGGTCATCCAAATCCATGCAAGTCAAACTCTTCATACCATCGAAAAACTTATTGAGATTTGCAATTTTGATTCTACTAAATATTTGATTTAGTATAAACATAAAACACAGATTAATATTTTCTGACACATCACCTTTGTTTAATCTAGAAAACAAATTTTTAAACGAAAAAAGAGGGAGACAGGGAGATCTTTAAGGATATTTAAAAGTACTCTCTCCGTTTATTTTTATTTATCGAGGATAATTATTTTTTCTATTTTATCTTTAACATTAAATATTTATTTCTCAAATTATTTTTTAAGACCAAAGACTATACATTAATTAAAATAATTATTTTTTAAGGAGCATGAAAAATAAAAAATGAACAAATAAATGTAAATGAAGAGAGTGATTAGTTTGTTAGATAAACATTTTGAGAGATTGTATGAAGAAAATGGATCTTTATATTAACAACTTGTTATTATTATATCTCTGAAAAGATGCATGTGGTATTGATGGTGCTTTTTTTTAAAATTCAACTTGTACAATAGAAAGTCAAATTATCTTTAAATTATTAGACAGACAGATCATGTTTCCTTTTAATATTTTGATTTTTTCAAAGCTGGATCGGATCAGATGTAAGATTTATCATTATCAATAGAAAATTCAGCTAAATGATGAAAAACAAATATTAAGGAATCGTTTCGTACGAAGTATAAGGATAATAATTTCAAAATAAAATACGTAATTATTTGATTCTGTGTTTGATTAGAAATATTAATTATTAATTTTAAAGTTATTTATTTTACTATTTATACTATAATGATAGAATAAATTATCACACTATATATAGTAAGATAATTAATCCAAATATTTCAATCCATATAATAATTTTGATCCAAGGGAAAAGATATGTATCACATATCTTCACAAGCAACCTCCACTTCGCATGTGAGCGTCTTTTGAGACACAAGTAAGCATAATCTTTAAAATGAATTATTATATTAAAAAAAAAATTGCCAGAATATCAGGAGGATCAATTATATCATTGTTAAAGCACTAAAGATTCCTAGAGACTTTCAATTATCCTATTCCACCACATGAAAAAAATATTTATTTTCTCAAGATCCTGCCAGTTAATTGAGCTTATTCTTTTCATACTTTTTATGAATCTGGACTCAAGACAAGTAAAAAAAGTTATACTAACATGACTCACTCTTTATCTAATTAAATTATTTCTTACTTTCTTCAATTCAAAATAATTTATGTTTTAACCTTTAAAAATTAGTTCAAAATAATTGATATTTGATAAAATTAAGAAGATATTTAATTCTTTTTTTAAAATTTTTTTACGCTTGTTATATTTCTAACTCAATGTATAATAATAATAATACTTATGTCAATCTAAATATAAAAAAGTTATAATTAAGAATAGCTTAGTCAAAATACCTCTTAACTTTTAGGAGTAGATGGGAAACAAACAAAAAAAATTGAAGTTAATCCACATGCACAAGATTAAAACATCAATTATTTTGAATTGGAAAGAATAAAATATGAAACATTACATATACATCTTTTTTTAAACGATATATTCTTTATTGTCATGACGATTAAACAATGTTTTATTTATTGTCATCACGATTATACAAATTTGTGAAATGCCAAATTAATTTATCTCTACATTCAGTTATGGATAAAAGAAATAATTAATAAAGCATTTAAATCAACCAAGCAAAAGAGCCCATGGTCAATTCAACAATCTTCCAAATCAGAAAATCAACACTTCTTAGATCAACCAATCTTTAGATCAGATTCAGATGTAATTAAAAAAACCATCATCTTGTGCTTAAAACCGACTATTAAAAATTTAGGTTCATTCCAAACATCTGTTTAAAAAGATCTTTTTTTTTTTTTTTTTTTAAATTTTTTTTGGATTCTCTCGGAATTATTCTCGGGTGTTGCAAAACGTTCTAAGACTCAGAGTCACCTATGAGATTTAGAACTCTTACGAGGCTTACACTTCAAGTATTAGATTGTGCACCTTAAACACATATAACGTTCAACGCTCGAAGCTCGCTCAACAATTTCTATAATGTTTCAATGTTCGCATTGAACGGAAATATTCATACTTGCTTTGTTATATTATACTAGTCTTTTATTCGTATTTATTAGTATTTTGTGACATGTTTTGTATCGTTATAATTGTGGTTTGCTCGATACATGGTTGTTGGGTGTCAATCACACGGTTTTGAGATTTTGGATCGTGATATTTTCCCCATTCATATTTAACTCAATATTATATTCTGCCATAATTGTTCTATGAACAAAATACCAACGACTCCGATAAATTTGGGGCCTTCACGTGCAGATTAGTTGTGTACCTTGTGTTGGTTAGTTTTTAAGTGCTCGTTTGGTTGGGAAATAATTTATTTCGGAACTAATTATTTCGAGATTAGTTATTCTGAGATTGTAGTGTTATTTTTATCTTAAGATAATTAATCTTGGGGATAAGTTATCCTGCGATTTTATCCCAACCAAATATGGGATTAACTCATCCTAAAATTAGTCCCGAAATAAGTTATCCCTTATCATTCATACTAAACGAGCCCTAAAAGAATTAATAGTGGGTTAATATAATTAAGATAATAATAATGCTATCAAAATTAATTCACATTTAAAATATTGCGTAAATTGATCCACCATAGCAAGGTTACCTTCTCTCTTTCTATTGTTTTTAACTATGTCTCCTTTTCCCCTGTTTTCTTTCTTCTACGTAGGATCCATCAATGGGTTATAAATTTTAGAGGAGTTCAAAACTTAAACGAGAAGCAATTTGGAGTAGATTTCGAGTTCAATTTTAAACTTGGATTTTTTGAGTTTGTAAGTTATTGGCATTGGTATTGTTCCAATATATTCTCAACATCAACAGGAGTTGAAAACTTAAATTTAAAGTGATTTGAGTATAATTTCAGAAGAGGCGCAAGGAAGAAGACAAAGTCATTAGTTTTCATATAATATTATACAATAATGTATATGGTGCACAGAAACCATTTTGCATAATATTTGATACCAGGTGTATAATATTGTATGTTGAGTTTTTAACATTATTATAAGAAAATTGGAGTTTTGTATAATATATCGGGTATAATGTTGTATACCAGATTTTTAATCAGTGTTATAAGAAAATAGTGGATTATACGATTGATAACTTAAAATTTAACTACGTATGTGCAATATCGTGTTGTGGATTGTACTTTAGGCAATTATATATCTAAAACAACATACCCAGGTGTAATCTTATAAATGATGTCTGAGTAGGATAGAGTATAGGCAGACCTTATCCTATCTTGGGCGGTAGAAAAACTATTTTTGATAGACCCTCAGCTCAAGAAAAACCATATCAAAGCAGATACTAAGAAAAACATAGATGTGACTCTAACACTTCTTGTTTAGTTTATGTATTTGGACGGATTAGCTAATTTTTATATTATTAAATTATATTTATTCACTCCTGTCTCAATTTATATGTCAATTCGTGAGCGTCAAGCCAGTTCTTTTTTATTGTAATTTTTTAAGATATCTTTTAAATATTTTAAACTATTAATTATTATAATTTATAGTATTTTTACGTGATTTTCAAAAAAATAAAAAATTTCATTTCTGATTCATAATCAATTTTTTTTAAAAAATACATAGCTCTCAAAATCTAAACAGTACAACATATATTTTGGCCAGATGGAATATTTAAAAAAATTCCTTTTATGACGTGTATAAGTTAATTCCCCACCCCTCATTCTTGTCTGTCTATAAAATCCAATCATTCCACAAGAAAAGAAAGGGAAGTTGTGAAAAAATGAGGAACCAATTATACTTGTTACTTGTGTTGACATTAATCAACAGTATTGATGTTTCAGCTCAAGACTACATTCGTTTGGGACAGCATGAACATGATCAAATTGGCCAAATGGAACATCCATTATCTGGAATTCAAATCCACAAAACTGTTCTTGCTCTAACTAAATCTGCATCCATTAAAGTTGCAGGACCTAGGCTTCTTGGCACTAAGGTAAAAAAACATTATGCAATTATCTTATTCTCTTCTTTTCTACCTTAGTGGATGTAGGACGATTTCTGCGATTTCAATTGAATGTGTTGTTTTTTGCCTCGAAATTCTATTATGTTATGGTTATGTCTATTATTGGATTTAAGACGGTTCTACGAGTGTACGTTCAACTGAATATGTTCTTTTTGCCCCGAAGTCTCTCTATTTTTTTTTTTTTTACTCTGTCTATGTATACTAATTGAATTTAAGATGGGTCCTGTGAGCTCAACTGAATATGTTGTTTGGCCCTCAAAGTCTTCTTTTTGTATTATGAAGGACTCAAGACAAGTTCTGTGATGAGTTCAATTGAATATGTTGTTTTCACCTCAATATCTTCTGTTCGATACTCTGCCGGATTTTTCACGTGTTCTATGAATCCAACCGAATGTGTTATTTTTGCCTTGAAATTTTCTTTTTCTATTCTGCCTATATATACAGCTGGATTTAAGACACATTCTAACCTTGATATATACGTATATGCCAGAAGAATTTGAAATGTATGTATAATAAGATTACACTCATTCGGAATTTACCTATTCTAAATCATATTTTGAAACTTTACTAGCTTATAATCCTTTTTCTAAGTAAAATAAACTTTTCAAACTGCAGAAAGTTTCTTTCAATATAAATAAACTAGATATTCGGCAAAGGTATATTGGACAGGGTATATATCAATGTTTCGTGATTTGATTGTGTACAAAAATATTAGTAGTATTAAAGTACGAAAAAAAGAAAAATGTCTATGCAAAAGAGAGAGGTAAGAAAAAAAGGTAAAAAATGAAGGAATTAAGGAATTTTTTTAATAACCATATCATCATATGATATATTCAGAGATCACTGCTCGATGAATTAAGCACGCGTTTGCATATGCAATTTCATATCATGATTTGAAATTATGATTTCAGATATTAAATTCTTCAAAAAGTATGATTTGGAATCATGATTCTTTTTTCTTTTTCATTGGAATGATATTTATGTAAAATTGTGGTAATATATAGGGTGAAGATGCTGAATGGGTTACAATAAACCTTCGGAATGCGAATCCCACAAATGATGATTGGGTTGGAGTTTTTTCTCCTGCAAACTTCAAGTAAATCTCTGTATCCTCTGTGGAAACTCCAATTTTCATTTTTTAAAAAAATTGATGAATGTTTCATATAATTTTTTAAATCTCTGTCCCTTTTTGAAAGTACAATAATTCTTTTCTTTTTCTTATACGAAGTACTAGTTGGCTGTGCTGGGCAAGTTAACTTTCGTTTTTGCTAAGTTGCTCGAACTCTCCAAAAATATTATTTCCAAAAATATTATCGCACTTGTGTCGGATCCTTCAAAAATACACTATATTTGGAGGATTCGACACATACCCGTCGACATTTTTAAAGAGTCCGAGCAACATAGGTTTTTTGTTAGGTTAATCTAACAAGTAATTGGTTTAATTGCAGTGAATCCATTTGTCCCCCACAATCTAGTAAAGAAAAACAATCTGGAGCTCCATTTATCTGTACTGCCCCCTTAAAGGTATGTCTAACAACTTGTACTTCCAAAAAAATCTTGAAATATTTTTGTTCCCTCGTTATTAGATACAGAGACTTTTTCCATCGCAAATCAATGAAAAATATATGTTATAAAACATGATTTTATCATTCATTTTCCATCGAATCAGCTCACTGTTTTAATTTGTTTGGGTTGATTTGGAGTATGAGAGTCAAACTAACTAATGTTCAGTGTGAATCCGGGCACAAATTCTTGAATTTTGTTGAAATAAATCTTACATAGTTAAAAACTACATAAAAAAAAATACTATAAGTCACTATAGTTAACCATTCAAAATATTTAGAAAGTATTTGAAAATAAAAAATAAAAATATTCTTTGATTGTACAAATAATAAGAAATTGAAACGGAGGGAGTACTATTTTATCTTTCTACAATCTTGACAGCTTCAATTTTTTTAAACTTCTAGTGATTTATCAAATTCTCTTCTCAACCATTAATTCTAGTTTTTTCCTTTTCTTGTATTTATTATTTTATATAGGTATATTTGATTTTTTTTTGTGTTGTTTTTTTACAGTTCAAATTTGCAAATTACAGCAATGAGAAGTACACAACGACTGGGAAAACTTCACTTTATTTCCGGCTAATTAATCAGCGTGGGGATTTCTCATTTGCTTTCTTCTCTGGTGGTTTGGAAAATGTAATTATATTTTCATATTCTGCAAATTATATGATGCATCCCAATATTATGACTCATATTCTTTAATTAAATTGATTTTGTTATTGTGTATGTGTTGGCATTTGAATTTCTGAACTATGCATTAGTGCTTTACCTTTTATATCGGTAGTAATAGTATTACTTTTGTAGTTTCTTGTCCTACGATTTTGTTAGTACATGTGCTTCGGTTGTCGCATTATTTGGTTGTTGTTATTGTTCCTTGTTTTCTGAATGCTATGTAATGCTTTCCCTATTATTTGATATGTCCCCCTTACTTCTGTATTTTCCTTTGCAAACTGCTTTGATATGCGTTACTTGAGTTGTGGGTCATTTAGAAACAACTGGCGCTAAGGTCTGCGTACACTCTACCCTCCCCAGACCTCACATGTGAGATCACCGTGGGTGTGTTGTTGTTGTTGTTGTTGCGTTAGTGCTCTAATTTCTTAATATTTTTTTTTGAAAATCCCAAATGCTAAAATTGCTAAATGTTACTTAAACTGAAGAAGAGATCATAATTGGAACATATTTGAATACAATGGCCTCTTAGCTGCTGCTTACCGAGTTGAGTATTCTCTCTTGGCATTTGTTTCAGAAACAGGAAACACTTTTGAAGCTTTGTATATTAACTTTAACCTTATAAATAATCTGGAAGTATAGGAGTTAAGGAAGGTATTTTCCCTTGTTAATGTTTGGATTTAAATTATATAAACTGGCAGTAAAATGAAGTTTTACAGTACCAGTGCAATTTAATCTGCTATTCAGAGTTACCTATTTTACTTTTTTGTTGATAATACCCGCTTTTTATAGGTAGTTACGTGTAATTATCTTTTAGTTGACTTGGCAGTGGAATGACTTTTTACTGTCTATGTATAGAAGTTAAACTCATACTTGAGAGTGACTGTAATTGGACATAAGCAATGAAACTCAAACCATATTTGTCTAAATTAATTACCTCAGCTTCTTGAGCTTTGTAGGATAGTTTACTTCATGCCAATGATCATAATTGTTTCTGTTTGTCCTATGTTTTAAAAGGAACTTTGATGGTATATGGACTTATAGATTCATGTATGTTACAGCCTAAGTTGATAGCCATCTCAAATCACATCGCATTTGCCAATCCGAAAGCACCTCTTTATCCACGTCTTGCTCTTGGGAAGTCATGGGATATTGTAAGTTTTTCTTTTGCTATGCATATAGTCTGTGCTTTATTAACCTATGTTTTATGGGCTTCAGTACCAATATTGAATGTAGTAGTGTGTCAAGGTGATTGATTAATCGGTTCCTTTAAATTGGAAAATTAATTGTTAAGCCTCATATTGCTTGGTCGTGCGATTAACTTATGACTTTCTCCTAGATGACTGTTACTTGGACAAGTGGTTACAACATTGATGAGGCTGTTCCATTCGTTGAATGGGGCTGGATGGGCCAAGCCCAACAACGCTCCCCAGCAGGGACACTGACATTTCATCGCAACAGCATGTGTGGTATGAGGGCATCTGTTCAATAACTGTTTTGATCAGTGATAACAATATTATGCTACTGTCATGTGCTTGAATACAATGCTCTTTTTTTGGTGGCGGTGGGGGTCATAGGCCAACTAGGAAACAACTTTTACCACATCTTTTGGTATATTTTCTTTAGACAAAGTTCACACTCATCGTAGCAAAGGAGTAGACAGCGCAGTGGTATTCCTCTAACACTGTCTTAAAATCTTGGATCCTAGTTTGGTTTTAAGGTTTTCGTTCAGACTTAATACATAAATAGACACTCAAATTTGACATCAACTGGCAAGTAAGCACTCCAACTTTGAGAGTGCACGTCTAGACAACTCAACTTGGTCTCAACTGACAACTAAACACTCCAACTCGTCCCCACTGTGTATCATGGACATCCGACGCTGACATGGCACATAAATTTTGGAGGTGTTTGGATTATCATTTTGTAAGTTAGTGTATTCAATTGACACATAGTGGAGACGATTGAGGTGTCTAGATATGCATACTCAAAGTTGAAGTGCTTACTCGCCATCTACGGCCAAGTTTGAGTGCCTCTTTATGTATTATGCTTTTCGTTTATGATGCCATTTGTTTCAATGTTAATAAAAGGTCAAAGGTTTCCATAAACCTTAGCCACTCTATCAAGCACATCTTCTTAGTGGACCGCCCTATTATTTTTCTCTTATACTTCCTGCTTATTCCTTTACATCTACTATGCTATCATTGCCACAAGTAAAAATTGAACACCTCTGTTCTATATTATTACTCAGTCTGCACTTGTCTTCAGATTCTTGGTGATCAAGTTTGATTTAACAATTTTTGACAAAATCTTTGTTGCTGTTCAATACAAGTGATCACTTTTCATTTATCTTTCAAGAGATCAAATGAAATCAGGTTTCCCTGGAGAAAATTGTGGAATTGATTCAAGAGTTCTTGTCTTAGCATTATGTATTGGTTTTGCATTCATCCTGAACAATGTTATGGACGCGTTTGTAGGATCTCCTGCTAGAACTGTGGGATGGCGTGATCCTGGATTCATACATACAAGCTTCCTGAAGGATTTATGGCCAAATGTCGAGTAAGTTTTTCTGATGATCCATTTTACTAGCAGCAAGTTACTTCCATCAACATGTACACCCCTTTTTAAGCTCTTATTTGTGAACTTTCAGGTACACATACAAGTTGGGTCACTTGTTACGCGATGGTTCAATGGTTTGGAGCAAGCAATATTCATTTAAATCTCCTCCATTTCCAGGACAAGAGTCACTGCAACAAGTTGTAATATTTGGAGATATGGGGAAGGTAATTTAGTAATACTATCTGTTCTTCTAACACAATACATATTTGAGAAGTTTGGTTAGTATGAGAAATAAATTGATACTTTCCAAACAAAGAGAAAGAGAAAGATATATAGAGGTTGAACGCGAAAATGAAGAGGAACAAAAGAATTATGCAAAATTCAATGCTACAGTACGCTGCGTGGATAAGTTTAAAAAATTAGGATGCAAGTTATCATTTGGACTTGCGTGAGTGCTTGCTGAAGCTAACATCTGAGTGAATTGACACCGAATTGATAACATTTCTCTTAATTCGTTTTGTTGTTTCAGCAAGAACGTGATGGTTCAAATGAATATGCCAATTATCAGCCTGGCTCACTTATGACAACTGACACCCTTGTTAAGGACCTTGATAACATTGACATAGTTTTCCTCATTGGAGATCTCCCTTATGCTAATGGCTACATCTCACAATGGGACCAATTTACAGCACAGGTGGAACCAATAACATCTAGAGTACCCTTCATGATTGCAAGGTCTGTTCATCATCAAGAATGCCTTTTTGATTGTGGATAGACTGCTCTTGATTATATGCTAGTGTATTTCGAATGGGCAGACACAGCTAGTGTTCTTCTAACTCTCCACAATTTGTTTTCTAGTGGTAATCATGAAAGAACTTGGGAGAACAGTGGATCAATATACAACGGTCTAGACTCAGGTGGAGAATGTGGTGTACCAGCTGAAACATTATACTATGTACCGGCAGAAAATAGAGCCAAGTTCTGGTATGTGACTCATGTGCTTTATTAGAGGGAAGTATGAGAACATTTTAATCGCAAGTGATGATAATACACAGAAAGATTATAAGAGAATGAATAAGGGGAAAAAGAACAGCTTTAGAAATAAATAGATAGGTACTATTACCGTTTTAAATTTAATGAGCTTTCATTTTATAAAAAGGGACCCTTAGGCAAAAGCGGATGTAGTTTTTTGGCTATTCATCTGAACCCAGAATTTTCGACACATAGTATAGATATATATGGAAAAAGACTTGCTAAAATCTACATATATTAGACATGAAACCATAATTTTAGCTGTATAATGAGTTTAGTGCTAAAAATCTTAAAAGGTCGAATCCACGAACGTTAAAATTCTGACCTCTGCCCTTAGGAGAACTGCTTGGGTGCAGGCTAATCACTTTGCCTTACTTAAATGATGCTTCAGTCCAGTTACCACGGCGATAAGGCATATACCCTGTTCCCCTGGGCTCTGTCTTGAAAAGGGTGGTACAGAACAGTGAAACTCATGTATTAATTGTTAAAGGAACGTTCTAAATGAATATTTTGTGATTAAGAATTGAACTGCCTCATTACTTTTGAATGTTTCTATTGCTATAACAACAGCTACTATGCCTCAGTACCAAGCAAGTTTGGTTCAGCTATATGAATCCTCACTTTCCATGTCATCCCATTTAAGATCATCTCGGTCCAATATTGGCGTTTATCTGTTTTCTGTGACAGTGCTTTCTATTATTGTTCCTTGCAAAACTAAAGTTTAACTTAAAAAATGTGTTGATTTTCACATGAACTATATCTAATTGTCAAAAAAACTGTATCTTATTGACAGGTATGCAGCTGATTATGGCATGTTTCGCTTCTGTATAGCAGATACTGAGCATGATTGGAGAGAGGGATCTGAACAGTACAAGTTCATCGAGCAATGTTTTGCATCAGCCAATAGACACAAACAACCTTGGTTGATTTTCGCTGCTCACCGCGTTCTTGGTTACTCTTCTAATGACTGGTATGCTAAGGAAGGATCATTTGAAGAGCCCATGGGAAGGGAGCACTTGCAAAAGCTCTGGCAAAAGTATAAGGTTGATATGGCATTCTTCGGGCACGTCCATAACTATGAAAGAGTGTGCCCAATTTACCAGGTATGCTTTATATTCCTACATAAATTTAAGTTTTATGCACCGACAATGTAAAAATTATTTATACAATCATGTTACTTATCAGGTAAATTATAGGTAGACTTCAATGCTAAACATTAATATAAAAATGGTTACTTATGGACTTTCATGAGTTAAACTACACTTGTAGTGGAAAAGATCTTTACCCTCTCAGTGTTTATAACTTAAAGCCTTTCTAAACATACAATAATACCTATTGAAATAGTAATGTGAAGTTTAATTTTATTCCATACTTACCTGACTGGACAATATAGTGTGGAACTATGATTGATTTAGGCAAATTTGTAGTCTACATGCATGTAGTATTGGCATTTGCTTAGTTTCACCCTTTACACAATATCTACAAATTTTGACTCTGATTGATCTCACACATTTTTCTTATTGTTAACATTTTCATAATCAGTAAATTAACTACTCGTTGCGGTATTCTGCTAATACTAGGTATACTATTCTCTGGCAC
Source organism: Capsicum rhomboideum (assembly GCA_031232105.1). Lineage (NCBI taxonomy): Eukaryota > Viridiplantae > Streptophyta > Magnoliopsida > Solanales > Solanaceae > Capsicum > Capsicum rhomboideum. Next base: position 17,288,438 of record CP124712.1, read on the forward strand.
TGCAGGGTGTAACAATATATAGTTATTTTACTAGATAATTGAAAATTCGTTCACGTTATTGTTTGTCAACTTGTTGTATGGACAGAATCAGTGTGTGAACAAGGAGACATCACACTACTCTGGCGTAGTGAACGGGACAATTCATGTTGTTGTTGGTGGTGGAGGAAGTCATTTGTCACAATTCACTACCATTAACACCACATGGAGTGTGTTCAAAGATTACGACTGGGGTTTTGTCAAACTTACAGCATTTAGTCAATCTTCCCTTCTTTTTGAGTACAAGAAGAGCAAAGATGGTAAAGTGTATGATTCTTTTACAATATCAAGAGACTATAAGGATGTCTTAGCTTGTGTCCATGATGGTTGTGAACCAACTACTTTGGCTAACTAAACTCAAGTGTCTTTTAAGTGTTTGTAGCAAGTAAGGAAGTACTTTCAACTTCTTTTTTTCCTTCTAGATTTAATCATCCGGTATCTGATGTCTACTAGCCCGACTTATCTAGATTCATATGAAATCTCTCATTATGTTTCCTTGGTTAACTTATTGCCTCACTCTAAAGTGGATGTAAACTAGCCATTGTTGTTGATTTCAAAATAAAGAAGAGGGGTGTAACAGCCTTGCAAAACTTTGTTTTAGTTCAATCTTTTTCGAGTTTTTCATATTCAATTTACCTTGTATATATAGAATACCAGAAAGAACATTTACAAAGTAGAATGAATTGTTATTTTTCGTTAAATAAAATCTGTATTCAAGAATAAGAACTTCAACAATAAGTTCAACTTATGAACAACAAAATGAAGTTCAAACTATTTCTGGAAAATAGTAAACCAAACTTAGAAATATATGAGGATAGAAGAATCAAGTCCACTAAATTCACAATGTGTCCTTAAGGAAATTATTCCCCTCAACTATCCGAGGTTATGGAATATATCCTCCCAGGATAAAATGATTCACTTCAGCCGAATAGTGATACCTCAAATTCGCTGAATTTCGAACACACTCAACGGTAGCAAATCACACTAGAGTTTTTACAAAAAGGAAGAGTTTTTAACTTTAAAATTTCATTCCATTATCTGAGGAAAAATCAGATATTTATAGCCAAAATGTGTTGCTTCAGAAAAGAAGCAGTGGTTTTTGAAAAGTTGTATTGTTTCAAAACATCGGATCCATTTACGGACCCATCTGCATCCGCAAATGGCCATGTGCGGCCGCGGATCATTCCTATATAAAAAACAGAATGTTGAGATGGCGTTTGCATTTGCATTTGCATCTGCAGATGACCAAATGCGCCCGCACATCCTCTTAACGTTATTCAAACAGTGAACTGAAGGATCACATCCCTTCAATTTGCGTTGGAAATGTGTCCACATATGTCTTTTTGCGTCCGATCATTTTTCAAATGCAAATCCAAATTCGAAGCCGAAGCTGAAGCTGAGCTAGCGAGCGACGACGACAATGACACAAGACTTCTTCTTCTTACCTCACTAACAACATGGAGTAATGCTTTTATATTTAAGCATGAAAAAGTTTCTTTCTCCCACCAATGTGGGAAAACACTTTTTTCATAAAGTGAAGGCACATTTCACTTTTCCTCCATTTTCTATTTACATTTCATCACTAGAACCCAACAATTCCCCACATAAATGGGGAATGACTATAAGATCAACAAATATATGGGCAAGTGTGTGATTTACAAGCAAACAATAATTGCATAGGTTTCCTTTTGAACTTTTCGTAGTGAACTAATATCAGATGCACTCAATCAATCAATCGTAGATGCGATATCTTTGAATCGTCAAACTTTGTTGTACATCTAGATAATACAACTCACACAACTAGCCTTTTATCATTTAGGGTTCTCACGGTTTTGTTCGTTTCAGTCATGAACACTACATGATTTCATGAGAGCTTAGAGAATTGGTCTTTACCATCATTCTCCTTGAAGCGGCTTCCACTTCACACTCACATAGGTGATTTCTAAACTTTTAATCCTATAGATAAACTATTTGGTCATACCTGGCAAACTTAGAAATCATTAAAAAGCTTCAAACCTTAAGCCTTATTCTTGTTTCCTAAACATTGTCTTCATCATGAGAATGGGTTGAGTTATTTGACAATGTTGAACCGTCAGTCACAACTTTGTTTGATCTCTTTGAACATAGCTCTTGGGATTTCTAGTCTGCTAGGTAGAGTTAACGCCATGATAACTTGTCCTGGGCCTTAAATCCATTCCCTCTGATGATCTTTTAACTCCCTTTCGAGTTAGACCTTTTGTAAGTAGATCCGACACATTATTTTTTGACTTCACATAGTCAATCATGATAATTTCACTACAGAGTAGTTGTCTAACGGTATTATGTCTCCATCATATGTGATGAGATTTTTCGTTATACATCATGCTCCCTGTCCTACCTATTACAACTTGACTATCACAGTGTATGCAACAGGTGTCAAAGGTTTGGGCTAAAAAGAAATATTTTTCAAGAAATTTCGAAGCTATTTAGCTTCTTCACCGGCCTTATCTAAAGTGATAAATTCAGATTCCATCATAGAGAAAGCGATACATGTCTGTTTGGATGATTTCCAAGAGTTTGCTCCTCCATCAAGAGTAAATACATACCTACTTGTAGATTTTACTCCATTTGACCCGGTGATCTAATTTGCATCACTATATCCTTCAATTACTGCTGGATATTTGTTGTAATGCAAAGCATAGTTTTGAGTATGTTTTAGATACCCCAAAACTCTTTTAATTGCCATCCAATGAGTTTGATTGGGATTACTTGTGAACCGACTCAATTTACTAATAGCATATGCTATATCTGGTAGCGTATAATTCATGATATATATCAAACTTCCCAATACTCTTGCATAGTCCAATTGTGAGTCACTTTCTCCTTCATTCTTTTAAAGTGCAAAGCTCACATCTATTAGGCAATACTGAAATCCAAATACTTGAACTTGTCAAGCACCTTTTCAATGTAATGAGACTGTGACAATGCTAAACCTTGTGAAGTTCTATGAAATCTTATCCCTAAGATTACATCAGCAACTCCAAGGTCGTTCATATCAACTTTTCTAGCCAACATTCACGTACTAGCATTTATGTCAGAAATGTCTCTACTAGTAAGCACATTTGTCACACTTATTAATCTTAAATTCATTTTCCAATATGGTTTGGTCAAACTTTGCATGCCACTATTTGGGTGCTTGTTTTAGTCCATAAAGTGGCTTATCAAGTTTGCACACTTTTCTTTCTTTACCAGGAACCACAAAATCTTCGAGTTGTTCCATGTAAATTTCTTCCTCTAATTTTTCATTTAAGAAAGTTGTTTTCACATCCATTTGATGAATTTCAAGACCATATACTATCGCTAATGCAACCAACATCCAAATAGATGTAATCCTTGTTACTGGCGAGTATGTGTCGAAATAATCAAGGCCTTTGATGTCGTCCAAATTACACCTCACAATGAAGTATAAAGCGGTCGCTGTCAAATATAGAACCCAACCAAGGTTAGGTCGATCCCACGAGGAATATGCTTAGGACCTAGGTCAGTATTGTTATTTAGGCTTTTAGTCATTTATTTTCAATAGGGAAATTTAAAAGAACAAGTAAATAGTTTTTAAATTGAAGTAACAAGTAAATAAATATCAATTTATGTTGAGAAAATTAATGAGAATGATGAACTAGGATTGTGTACCCCATTATTTCATAACTCGATAGGTTATTCGTACTAGTGATCTCACCCGGTGTTTGGCATGCAGAATCGATAGGTTATGTTTATCTAAACGAATTTACGTCCCTATTAGATCACTATCCTCAATCATGTATTATCGTCTCATGAGTTTTGCACTACTAACCCCTATCTTGGATCCCAAATTAGCTATTCCAATTTATTGGCTCAAGCTATTAAGTGGAGGTTGATAGCTCCAAGTCTCGTTGTTTATTCCCTTTTTCCATCCGTTACTCCTTCTTTTGTTGCGAGTAAAGATAAGATGAGTTATGATGCGTGCACTCGTTAAAAAACAATCAAAGCGAAGAGAACAACAATATATGCATAAACACCATTCAAGAATTACTATGTACTTTAACCTATTTCGTTAATTTATCATGGTTCCCACAATCTTAGTTGTGGGATTTAGCTACTCATGGCTTGAAAATCACAATTAGAAATTATAGACAAAATCATTATTATGAACTTACAAATTGAGTAGAATAAATCCGAACTCTTAAATTCACAAAGAAAAATTAATAAAGCTGAAGAAGAAAAGAAAATATCAATTTTCTTCGGCCTCCACGGCGGCTCCTAGCTCTCTCTCAAAAGTTCACAAGTTTAAAAAATTCAAGAGTTATGTACAAATTATTTTTATGAAATAATTATAGGTGTAGAAAACTCCCTAAATAAAATAACTGAGTCCAAAATGAACTGGAAAATAAAATAACTAGTTACCGATAACTGATACACAAGTACATATCACCATACAGAAGTATTCCACAAAGTCATATTAGGTCGAACCAATATCGAAATAAGAAATTCCTTAATTCACCCATTTAATTCAACCTTAATTCAATTGAACCATGAACCACATCGCAAAAAGAACGGAGTACCCAACTCAACACTAACACCAAGACTAAGGCTACTACCGGAAGACGAACCAGACAAATCGAAAAAACAAACCTCAGACTTATCAACATTAGGAAGGGGCTATAAAAAAAGAATCGCCGAAGCTAGAATCATAACAAAACCACGGAGGTCCAAACCTTCCTTCACTTTCACACCCCATTCAACAACCGACCTTACTAACAGAAAAGAAAAACCAACCAACCAAGGTAGCTGTCTACACCAACAGACAAGAATCGCAAGTAAAAGGAATACTAACTAGATAATGCTAGTCTAGTCGTCTATCAAGTAAGGACCAATCAAAGTTAAAACAACAACAATAATAACAACAGTATAGAGGGCAGATGGCACCAACAATGAAAAACAACAACCAATATCACCCTAGTACCATAACGAGGCCAATATGCCGAAGGAAAGGGAATTTAACCCAAGTGCTACACCCCAACGAAATCACAATACTGATCCACTCAGTCCACTACTAAAAGGAAATATCTACGGGGGTAGTCAAGCATGTGTAAAATCTACTCAAAGGCCTAGAACAATCAATATAGCAACATCAATGCATATAAACACCGATGGGTATAAAACCCCCAACTCAATTCAAATAGACACCAAAAGATAGGAATCCACAATCGCACCTCTAGCGATGGAATCCGAAGTCGTAGTCCCTGACCTGCCCGAAGAAGTATGAATTTGAACGTGTCTGACCTCGAACTGAGCATCTGAACCATCAATTGAAATACTAAGTGCATTACCTCTGCCTGAAGGTACCATATCTTTAAGAGACTGATTTGGCTACACTGACTGCTCAATAATCCCACGTTGAGGACACTCTCTAGACCAATGACCAGCCTCTCTGCAGTCGTAACAAACCCCTAAAGTTCTAACCTAGCAAAAAACATGAGCTGACCCCCCCAACTGGATGACCAACTCACGCATGGGTCACTCTCTAGACCAATGACCAATCTCACCAAAATCAAAACATGCCTCTAGAACGCTCTAATGCACTGCACCTGCCGAATCAAAATGGCCACCACAGTCTGAAGAACTAGACCAAGAACCCCATAATGTCTGACCAGGAATCTATCTACTATGACCACCATGACCTATCTAAGAGCCATCTATAATCTGAGGTGCTAACTATACAGACCAGATAGGCTGAAATTGACGCTGATTTCTGATGGGAGGATCCTTACCTCCGAACGACATACCACTAACACTGAACTACGGGCATAGCCTCTTATCGCCACCTCCATACATCTCAATACATGCCATCTCTATAGTCCTTATATGATTAACAACTTGAGAGAAAGAAGACCCAGTTGCTATCAAATGCTTCGAAGCCAAGCGGAGTGGCAAAGTTAACCCTTTGATAAATCCCCGCACCAACTCATGCTTTATAGGAAATAACATAGGAGTATGTTTGGCCCACTCGAGAAAACTAATCTTATACTCTGAAACTGATAAAGTGTCTTGCTAAAAACCAACAAACCCAACTCTGGACTAAGGACCACTCGATGTACCAGGCACCACCACTGACTGTGAAGTATCCATGAAAAGACTCGGAATCCCTAACACGGTATCCTGAAAAACTGAGGCAGTCACAAAGTCTACCAAAGCCTAGACTGGCTCCTGAACCTCTAAATGACGCTGAATATCCTCAATATAAACTCTAACTCCCTAGCCCGATGCTGACCTAAAACTAGTAACACACGTAGAAGTCCCATCTGCATCTATCGACAACCTCATACTATCAATCTGGAAAAGAGTGGAGTCAAAAGAAGTACTTGAAGGTTAATAGAAGTACAAACACATAACAAGGAATCAAAAAATCGAATTTCCTAAGAATGCCTGTAGCCTCCCGAAGATAGGATACAAACGTCTCCATACCGATCCGCAAGACTCTACTAGGCACTTTGATCTTGTACCAACAACACCGGTGAACCTAGGCTCTGATACCAATTTGTCACGAATCAATTTATCAGGTCATGATGACACCTACCATAACCCACCAATAAGTAAGCCAACCCATAGTCCGGAACAACTAATAACGAACTAATAAGAAAGGCAGAAGTAAAACTCAATAACAATGAGAAAGAAGGCAAGAAGAAAGTAAATATATTCCTAAAACCTAATGAAGTCAGTACAAGATCTTCTAATAAAATAGGACTATAAAGTAAAGTACAAAATAAATATATACAAAGCCATTTCTGAAATGCAAAATAGAGATCAGTCTAACTATAAGAGGGAGAATAGGAACACTCCAGACGTCAGGAGCTCACCTCTAAGCTTCGATCCATGGCTGCTCTACACGATATACACATTAACAACGAAAACTCATACTATGATCTGTAAGCTGCAGAAGTGTAGAATGAGTACCAAACACATGATACTTAGTAGGCATCGACCGACTGAGCTCCAAAGATAATGCAAGTATAAATAACATGTAAAACATGAATGTAAATTACAGGTAGCTATCTACAAACTAAGTATAATCATACTAATGAAGCGATCAAGATAACCTATCACGAATTATCAATAATCTGGGATAAAATACAATACCATGAGTAACTGACCAATATACGGTAGTAAAGTGAAGAAAGAGATATACCATATACAATAGTAGAGTGACAAAATGTATATATAATGTATAATAGTGGTAGGGAAGAGGAAAATGATATACAAAACATGTCTAGGGAAGAGTGTGTATGTATGTGTATATATATATATATATATATATATATATCAACTCTATACCGACAACCAATCCGAAGATACTACTCGAAGGGAATTAGTCTACATCACTGGGATCATAAAGAATAAGGGAGATAACTCTAGCATAATCAGGGTCTCTAACTAACATGTGTAATCATTAGATGATCTAACAATAATAAACCTCACCATAATATGAGAAAAGGGACCAGAAATATACCGACCACCTCGAGTACCAATCCATAACCAACCTTCCACGAGCTATGCAATAATAACCAAACAATAAGTAATCGAATAGCTTGGACAACCAATAACCCCAACAAGGCCCCCATAAGCCCGGAGAGGCACAAGCAATCAATCAACAAATAACAATCATAACTTGTATCTATACAACCCCCTCATAAGACCGATAGATACAAGCACCAAATAATTATACTGGTGATAGGCAATGCATATGAATGAATGAATGCAAGAATTATCCAGCTCCATCAACCAATCAAGTGCCATAATGTACCAAGTGTATACACCTCCTCCAACTCAGTAGCTCGCAAAGGCAGGTACTACGACGATCATCCTTCTCCGATACTGTGGCTCATCGGACGAAGGGGCTCATAGGAGACTCAAGATATCCGTATACACTGCCTGGTCCTGAACTAGGACTTCTATAATCCATCAAAACAATCTACTCCATCCAGCACCAGAGAGAAATAAGAGTATGATAATTGCTCGGACTTGAACCGAGGCTAAATAAGTATAAATTTGTAAATCCACTGCCCAAGATCAAGTTCAGGACTAAAACGGTAGAATAATGTAGAAAGGGCCAGAATCTGTCTCGACTGAAATAAGTAAGTAGTGGTAAAAGAGACTGGATTAATAACGGACCAGAATCAGCCTCGATCTAATTTCTAAAGTAATATGTTTAGTTTAACATGTCATAATTCAATAATAAAGGTGGTACGATTTTCGTTTTCAAAGAATCAGTTTTAAAGTTAAGAAAAGTGGGAGTAAATCCCTTATTTAGAAAATAATAGTAAAACCAAGGTTTTAACTGGAATCGTACCACTAAATAAATGTAAGGCTCAATACATAGTCAACCTCTTACACTTGTCAAGATATTCCATTTAGACACTTGGACTGAGTCATGTTTCAATTAAATACTTAAACTCCTAATAAAGTAATCCAATTAGACACTTTTCGAGTCAAATTTTTAAAAAAGTTTGGTGTGTGCTTTTATTCGTCTATTAGAAAGTTACGTTAAACACATAAATATGTCACCTCCTTTAATCATACGCATCAACCTTAAGTAGAAAATGCCAAGAGTTTTACTGATTATTGAGATAAATGCATGTAACTAAAGAAAATAACATAATTTATGGGGTTAACGTAACTACCAAAGACGAATGAGAACACATACAAAAAGTAATTTCAAAATTTGAACTGAAAGTGTCTAATTGGAACAATTTATTAAGAGTTGAGGTGTTCAATTTAAACAAGGTTTAGTTCCAATGTCTAAATGAAATAGTCTGACAAGTTTAAGGGGCTAGTTATGTATTAAGCCTAAACGTAAATGCGTCTAAATGTATGCATGCCATCACTAGTATTCAAACAATACAACCGTAGGCATCCAAACATCTATAAACTATAACCACATCCCTTTAAAGGATAGAATACTAACCTGGTGTTCAACTGGTATCGTAACCACGACCTTGAGCCAACAATATATAAATCATAAGATACTAGTATCATAAACAGGGCTACTAAGGTAAATAGTGTACAAAACTACTAGGAGGATCTAATTAGGGAATATCATCCAATTCACTAAGTAATATGGTAAGTTTTATTCTAAGGGATTCTTCAGGTCAATATATGGTTAAACAAGTCTATAATCTGGTGTAATAGGATCCTACAACCATAACGGGTAATCTAGACTAAGGTTCGGGTCACATTTTTATTCTAAATCCCCTAAATAGATCAAGTCATGATATTACTAAGTATAAATCTATCCTACGATCCCTACCTAACATGCAATCTATACATTACACCATCTTATAGAGAAAAGTAGACCAGAGCCTACTTCATAGCCGAACCGCAGTCTCGAACCGTCCATGAACCACTCGTCTTTTCTCCACGATCTCAAAATGTTGTCACTCTATCAAAATCGTATCTACGCATCAATACCAGTAAAACGATACCCATATTGCTATATAACATTCTGTGTCTAAAATTGGGTCAAAATTAGGCATGTGGAACCCGCACATAAAATCCTAAAATTAGACCCGTCATTAGGTCCCTCATGACTCAAGGAACATGTGCCCAAAATTTGAGCAACATTTCGAGCTCAATAGCTTATTTAAATCAGCCCCAACATTTAGAGAAATCAAGAACTTTAATGGAGGAAATTAAGAGAAGGGAAGCTTGGAATTTTCGAGATTCGGATGAGATAAAGGTTGCCTTGATGTTCCAGTGATATCCTCGTCTTTGAATTGATGTTCCTAAGCTGGTTTTGGAGCTTAGAGGGCATTTAAAGAGGTTTGGGATAGGAGGAAATCGCTTTGGGGTCAAGGAGAAGATAAAAAATAAAAGAGGTCAGCTTGGTCTCTAAAGTGACCAATGTGTCGCTAAGGCGGCATCCGCTTAGGCGACAATGACGACCAGCAGCAACAACCTCAGCCACTAAAGCGTCACAACACTTTGTATAGTAACGCCCGCCTAGGCGATGGCATGATCGCTAAAACGATGGTTTAGGCAACAAGGACAATCTCTAGGGCGAACAACTTGGCGCTAAAGCGACGCCTGCCTAAGAGACTAAATGGTCGCTAATGCGATTACACTAGCACCAAATTTTCAACCAATGAGAAAACTTCGATGGTGTGCTCGGGATTCATTTAAAACCCTGAGGTTGCAAACGAAATATACTATCATACCAAATTTGACATTCCAGACTTAATAAAACCGTCGAAATTCCCAACGGAGGTCATTTTGACAAAATGTAGGCCCCAAACCCAATGTGTCGTTCAACCAACTTTCGGCCAATAACCCAAAATAAGTCCAGAAAAACTCCAAAATAGGGAAATGAGCTTAAAATCCAAATGAACTGCCCAAAAACCAAACCGACGGTTTAGGCAAGTCATAAATGACTTGTAGCCACTGTGGAAAAGCGTAAAATTTCAAAAACATGCAGAAATTGAGAAAATGACCTGGAGGGTCATTCCAGAAAAATAGTTTCAAGATTCTCAGGAAATCAGTACATAATTAGCAATGCCTTCTAACACTGCTGGGGAATCATCAAGTGCCACAACTGCTCTGACTAGAGCTCAAAATGCTATGGGGATCGATTATAATCACCCTTTATTTCTGCATCCATCTGATGTAAGTAGTTTGCAGACCTTCTCTTTTCAATTAGCTGGCATTGAGAATTACTCTATATGGTTTCGATCCATGAGATTGTCTTTGTTAGGAAGAAACAAGTTAGGATTGGTAGATGGTTCATGTTCTAAGCATAAATTTCCTGCTGAGATGGGTAATCACTGGTAGAGAGTAAATGCCATAGTTCTTTCTTGGATCATGTGTGCAGTAACTAAGAGTTTACTTAGTGGAATTATGTATGATACTAGTGCACAAGCTATGTGGAGTGATCTTTGTGAGAGATTTAACAAGATTGATGGTTCAAGAACCTTCAATCTTCACAAAGAAATTGCTACTCTCTCACAAGGAACAACTTCTGTGTCTCGCTATTATTTAAGATTGAAGGATCTTTGGGAAGAGTTTGAAGCTTTAGTACCAATACCTGGTTGCAGTTGTGAAGCGTCAAAAGACTATATGGCTCATCTTAAAAAACCAAAGTTGTTTCAGTTTTTGATGGGGTTGAATGAGTTATATGGTTAGGCTAGGAGTCAGATATTGCTTATGAATCCACTACCATCTATCAACCAAGCATATGCTATGGTAATCAGTGATGAAAGTCAAAGATCTGTAGGTCCAACTGCTAGGATTGTTGGTTCTAATTTAGCATCTACATGGTATGAGTCTGCTATGTTTACTAGAGAAAATGAGTCTACTATGTTCTCTAAAGGAATGAGTCACTATGTTCATCAGAAATGGAGACCAATAAAATCAGAAATTCAAGAATAGTTATAATTTGTACTATTAAGTGTGTAAAATAAGGGGTCACACTAGAGAAAATTGCTGGAAAGTGATTGGTTATCCACCTAATATCAAGTTCAAGAAAAGGTTTGGAAATACTGTAAGCGCAAATGCAGTGTGTAATGCTTCTGTAGAGAATGCATTTCAATGATATGTTCAAGATACTATCAAACACCTATCTGTTTTTCAAGGTGCCAGTATAAGCAGGACTACTGGTCTCAACCCTGTGATTGGAGAATCTATGCCTCAAACAAGTCAATGCCTCTTCACCAATGAATAATATTCTCAGATTCTGCAACTTCTTAATAAGAAAGACAAGGATAAGTACTCAGCTCATGCTACAGGTAAAGTGGTAGAGTCAATAGACTCCACCAGTAGGCATCAATGGATTATAGACACTGGAGCAACTAACCATATGGTGTCTGATCTCAGTTTTTTAAATAAAACTTCTGTAACAAAAGCTGATGTTCCAAATAAAGTATACTTTTCAAATGGTGACATCTTTTTGGTCACTCATGTTGGCTCAAGTAACATTTTTGGAAATGACACAATCACAATGTTTTTCATCTACCTCAGTTTAAGTTCAATTTACTGTCAGTATCAAAACTAACTTAAGTATTACACTGCCTTATTGCTTTTTATCCTGATTTGTGTGTGTTTCAGGATCTCTTCAATGGAAAGGTGAAGTGGATTGGTAGAGAGGCAGATAGACTCTATCTCCTTGTTAATTCTACTGTCAATGAATTCTCTAAAGTTGTTGTGATGATTTCTCAAAGACTTGATGCATTTACTAATTGTGTTACTAAGTCTTTCTGTGCTTCTGCTATTGATACTATCAACTTAGACATAGGTTTATGGCATAAAAGGCTAGGACATGTTTCTATTAATGTACTCAAGCAAGTACTACCTATATATAGTAAGGTCATAGTTGATAAGATCACTGATTGTGTTGTCTGTCCTTGTGCAAAGCAAGTCAGACTTCCTTTTCCTACTACTTGTATTAAGACCTCTACTGCATTTGAATGGATACATATGGATGTATGGGGACCCTATAAGGTTTCTACATTTGAAGGAAATAAATACTTCTTTACAATTGTAGATGATTACTCTAGAATGACTTGGATTATCTTCTTAAACTTAAATCTGATGTCTGTGTGTTAATCTCTCAATTTATTCAGTTTGTTAAGACTCAATATGATAAAGTTATTAAAATCATTAGGTCTGATAATGGAATTGAATTTGGTAACTCAGTATGTAATGATCTATTCAAAAACTTAGGCATTATTCATCAGACTACATGTGCTTATAACCCTCAACAAAATGGAGTGGCTGAAACAAAACACAGGCACATTTTCGAAGTCACTAGAGCTATTAGATTTCAAGGTGAAATACCTATTAAATTTTGGGGCTTGTGTGGGGATTGTGTGTAAAAGCAGTTGTTTACATCATTAACAGGCTTCCCACTGCTGTTTTAAATCATAGGTCTCCATATGAAAAATTATATGAAAAGAAACCTGCTATTAGTCAGATAAGGACTCTAGGATACGTGTGTCATGCTAAGATAGTTCAGTAAACAGATAAACTACAACCTAGAACAAGAGAATGTGTTTTGATGGGCTATTCTGAAACTAAGAAAGGTTACTTACTATATGACCTACTAATGGTGTGTTTTTTGTTAATAGAGATATCGGTTTCAGAGAGGATGTATTCTCTTTCAAAGAAAGGGAACCTAAAACTCAACATCTTACTGCTAATAAGCTCAATGAGACACTAGCTAATTGGAAAAACACAGACTTACAAGAAGTGGTATTTGCACATGACACAATCACTGATTACATGATGCAAGAAGAGCCTACTAATCACATGGTACAAGAAGAGCCTGCACAGATGCAAGTTGAACGGGTTTGAATTCAACATCAACAACCTGAGAATCAACTACAAGTGGCTACAAGAAGAACTACAAGAGATATAAAAGCTCCATTTTGGCTCAAAGATTTTGCCAATTCTTCTACTACTACTGAGCCTGCTACATACAATGAAGTTATACAAGATACAAGGTGGATAAAAGCAATGCAAAATGAGATTGATGTACTGGAAAAGAATCAGATTTGGGAGGTTACTAGTCTGGCTGAAGGGAAGAAACCCATAGGCTGCAAATGGATATTTAAAGTAAAGTACAAAGCTACTGGTGAAGTAGAAAGGTTCAAAGCTAGGTTGGTTGCTAAAGGGTACAACCAACAAGAGGGTATTGATTTTCAAGAGACATTTTCTCCTATTGTAATGATGAAAATAATGAGAACAGTGCTTACTGTAACTGCTCAAAGGCATTGGTTTATTCATCAAATGGATGTCTACAATGCATTTCTACAAGGTCCAGAATAGCCGAAGTTGTTAGAAACAGAAGTGGAGTACTTATATATGCTTTCGCTAAAGCTATGAAGTTCTGCACTAACAATTGTGTTGAAGTCGGAACTGCTTCTTATGCTGTCAATTCGTGTATTCTTATGAAGAAGGAGAATGTTATTCTGGAGCTTGACTCTCAACTGGTAGTCCATATGTTACAAGTCAAAATTACTATTCCTTGGGGGTTGAATCATGCCATTTGGTCTATATAAAAGGGGATTTTGGAACACAATCTCATTGTGCAACATTGTTATAGAGAGGCTAATCAAATAGCCGATGACCTGGCCAAGCATGGAGAGATGCTGCAGAACTTCAGTACTACAGAATCTATCAAAATCGAGAAGATCTTCCTATCGATGAAAGGGAACCTCTTACACTGGACAAAGAAGGAATGTGTCTCTCAGAACCAGAAAAGGAAAAGAAAGACTCACCCATAATCATGATGTATAGCTTGATTAGCTTCCTAACTTATAACAAGGAGGCTACCTCCTACATATTATTTTCGGTTAATATCATGACCCGAGGTGTAATTTTAACTCTAGGACATAAACTTTATGGATACAACTGGAACATAATTTCCAGACAGACCAATTATTTTGTGGCTTGCAGTAGTCTATATGGATTGGGAATGCCCAATTCTCTAGTAAAACCTGTCAAGGATAGGACCTATGTACCTCTTCTTCATATCTTCACTTTTTGGATAGTAATATACGAGGTAGGGGTTAATGTCAAACCTTCAGAAACCTATAGGCTAACATAATCTGTAGGTGGAAATGGCTTATTATAAATAAAAAAAATTAAAAAAATTACGTATCTTAGTTTGATTGGATATGATGTTTAATAATGTAAAAAAGCTTTGAATTTTGTGATCTTAAACGTACCAAAAATATTTTTTAAATCTTGTGATCTTAAATAAGTCATGTCATTCTAATAAGTGATTTGCAGTAAGGATAAATTAAAATTTTGAAACAGATTTTGATTGTCTGCTTTCACTCGCTTAGCCTTACTAAAATAGCCAATCTTATATCTTGAAGTGCAGTACAGATGTATTTTTACTTCCACACTGAATGGAAATAGAGATCTAATGTTACAGTGGCATATAAAGTAGCCCCCGAAACACATGAGAAAACATACCTTTCTTGGCCTTTTGGCTAAGATCAAGTGCAGTATCTGATATGTGAGTCATCAACTCGCATGATTTAGCTCTATTTTTCAAGGGGGAAGGTCCATCACAGCTTGCTATTGGAGCCTTCACGTGTCGCCTTGGTGTTGCATTACTACTGCCTTGGCCTGGCACATACCACCAAGCCTAGTACTAAGCTATTTTTTGAATTTCAATATTTATTTGGGTTAAGTCTAATCTCATGAAAAACAGGACACTTTTGACATCAAACAAAGAAAAGAGATTTATTTAGGTACTACTCATTGCATAGAAAGAACCATGAAAGGATAAGTTGGTGATTGTGCAACAAATTTTCATTATCATTTGATCCTTCTTTTTCAACTTTGCCAAAAGGATCCAAAATGAATGAGTGAGAAATACTGCAAAATTAATCTTTACCCTTGTGAGCAAATTCCAAAAACTGCTATTTATATACCAAAAAATGTAATGGGCATATGAAAAGATAAAAATAGTACAAAACTAACCCTAGACTTTGTGGGTGGCGAATTCGAGCTTTCCGAAGAAGGAAGAACACCTTATAACCTTTCGTAGTTTGGTGGCCAGGACTCAGATAGACTTTCTGCTCCTTAGGAAGGGCGATAGATCGGTATGTAAAGACTGTAAAGTCATACCTAGCGAGAATCTGTCGACCCAACATAAGCTTCTGGTGATGGACTTGGAAATCACGAAAGGCAGAAAGAAGAAGGGTGTGGAGGATCGACCCAGGATTAAGTGGGGTAGCTTGACCTTGACTAGTGCTTTGGAAATAGGGGAGAAGCTGACGAATATGGGGGATTGGGAGAGTAGAGGAGATGTGGATAGTATGTGGGAGACGACTGCCAGTTGTATCAGGGAGACTGCTAGAGAGGTGTTGGGTGTCTCGAGAGGCAGATATGGCAAGTACCGGGGGGATTGGTAGTGGAATGCAGAAGTGAAAAGGAAGGTGGAGACTAAAAAGGTGGCCTATGCCAAGTTGGTTGAGAGCAAGGATGACGAGGAGAAACGGACGTGTAGGGAGGAGTATAAGGTAGCCCGAAAAGAGGCTAAGGTAGCGGTTACGGCGGCTAAGACAGCAGCTTTTGAGAGCTTGTATGCTGCCTTAGAGGAGAAAGGCGGGGAGAAGAAGCTGTATAGGTTAGCTAAGGCTAGGGAGCGGTGGGCCCGTGACTTTGACCAAGTGAAATGCATCAAGGGGGAGGATGGCGAAGTGTTGGTGAAAGATTCCCTCATTAAGAGGAGGTGGCAGTCTTATTTTCATAAACTTTTGAACGACGAGGGGGATAAAAGTGTCGTGCTGGGGGACTTGGAGCACTCAGAGAGGTGTCACGACTATGGTTATTGTAGGCGTATCAAGGTGGAAGAGTTCAAGGGTGCTATTCGTAGGATGCGTAGGGGTAGGGCGACTGGGCCCGACGAGATTCCGATGGATTTTTGGAAATACACTGGCGGGCTAGGGTTGGAGTGGCTGACAAGGTTGTTTAACACCATTTTTGGGGCGGCAAAGATGCCCGATTCTTGGAGATGGAGTACGATGAGTCCATTATATAAGAACAAGGGAGACATTCAAAGTTGCAACAACTATAGGGGTATCAAGTTGTTGAGCCATACTATGAAGGTTTGGGAAAGGGTGGTAGAGTGGAGGCTGAGGAGGATCGTGACTATTTCCGAGAATCAGTTTGGTTTTATGCCAGGTCGCTCGACTACTGAGGCCATTCACCTAGTGAGGAGATTAGTGGAGCAGTTTAGGGAGAGGAAGAAAGATTTGCACATGGTATTCATAGATCTCGAGAAGGCATACGACAAAGTACCAAGAGAGATCCTGTGGAGGCTAAAGGTGTGCCCGTAGCATATACTAGATCGATTCAGGATATGTACGACGGTACGAAGACACGTGTGAGGATGGTAGGAGGGGATTTAGAGCACTTTCCTGTTTTGACAGGATTGCACCAAGGATCGACTCTTAGTCCATTTTTATTTGCTTTGGTGATGGATGTTTTGACGCGGCGTATCCAAGGGGAGGTGCCTTGGTGTATGCTATTTGCTGATGATGTGGTACTAATTGACAAGACCCGGGGAGGAGTTAATGATAAGTTGGAGGTTTGGAGACAGACCCTTGAGTCTAAAGGGTTTAGGTTGAGCAGGACTAAAACGGAGTACTTGGAATGTAAGTTTAGCGATTCGACGCACGAGGCAGAGGGGGTAGTGAAGCTGGATTCTCAGGCCATTCAGAAGAGGGGGAGTTTCAAGTATCTAGGGTCTATGATTCAGGGGAATGGCGACATTGACGAGGATGTCTCGCTCCGTATTGGTGCTGGGTGGTTGAAATGGAGGCTAGCGTCGGGAGTTCTGTGTGATAAGAAGGTGCCTCTGAAGCTCAAAGGTAAGTTCTACAGAGGGGTCGTCCATCCGGCCATGTTATATGGGGCGGAGTGTTGGCCAGTTAAAAACTCCCACATCCAAAAGTTGAAGGTAGCGGAGATGAGGATGTTGCGATGGATGTGTGGACTTACCAGGAAGGATAGGGTTAGAAACGAGATTATTCAAGAAAAGTTGGGAGTGGCTTCGGTGGAGGATAAGATGCGGGAGGTGAGGTTGCGTTGGTTCGGGCATGTGACGAGGAGGTGCACGGATGCTCCAGTACGGAGGTGTGAAAGGTTAGCTGTGGATGGTTTGAGGCGGGGTAGAGGTAGGCCGAAGAAATATTGGATGGAGGTAATTAGGCACGACATGGCTCAGTTACAACTTACAAAGGACATGACCCTTGATAGGAAGATGTGGAGGTCGCGTATTAGGGTAGAGGGTTAGGGGATAGGAAGGAGTCCTTATTGTGTAAGAAGGAATGTTTATGTGTATCAGTGCCTGTTGTTTCTTGGGCATATTCTTGTTAGTGTTGTTTTGGAGATGTTTATAACCCTGAATAAATAGTCTATAGTGCTACTTTGTGGGTGCCTTGCCTATTCCCGTATATAGTATTGTGTTATCTCTTCTTCTTGTTTGTTTCTATGACTTTTGTTTGATTGTTATCTGTTATAAGCCGGGGGTCTATCGAAAATAGCCTCTCTACTTCATCTGAGGTAGTGGTATGGACTGCGTACACTTTACCCTCCCAAGACCCCACCTGGTGGGAATACACTGGGTATGTTGTTGTTGTTGTTGTAAAACTAACCCTAGAAAACACATATCTAAGTAAAATTTAGTACACTCCTCCGTGCATCTTTACTTGTCTACTATACTAAAAAATAGATGTCCGACAATACTTGTTTAGTTTGGAAAATCAATGGATAATTTATCCATTTCTACCCATTTTACCCTTAGTTATTAATTACAGTCATGATTCAACACATTTTTCAAAGCATTAAATTAATTATATTCAAAGAGTGATATAGTAATATTACCCATATCATTTACTGTTTCTTAACTTATATGCCAAGTCAATAATGGACAACTATTGATAGATGGAGGGAGTAATTCAATGAGTAAAAAGGACCACCTCTGCATGTAATGGAACTACCCTGTCCAACCTATCTCCATGGTTACTCTGCAAATTAAGTGGGCGTTTGGCCACGTTCCATTATAAAATTTGAAAAAAATAGTTTTTATTTTCAAAGTAAAAAATGATATTTGAAAATTGAACTTGTGTTTGACCATAATTATAAATACAAATTGGGGTTGTTTTTACATTTTTTGTGAATAATTTGGAGTTTAAAAAAAAAAAAAAAAAAAAGAACAACTTTTTGTTACTTTTTAAATACTTGAAAATTTCCAAATTCAACATAAGCCAAACGTGAACTCCGAAAAAAGAAGTAAACGCCCCCTAAGTAATTTCAGTCCATCTCTCAATGCGCAGAAAGACGATACGCAATTTCTAACAAAACTTTTAATTTCAGTCCAATTTAATTGATTTAGTTTCTCTAAAGAAGAAATCCGTGATAAAGTCGTATGACAAAAAAATCATCCGAAACAGATGATAAAAATCTCCAATATTTTGTGAAGTCATCTCTCTATACTTGTTAAACAATGTTAAGAGAATGGTTTACAAAGATGAAATGGAGGAAAGAGAGAAAAGTTTGTTCTTGGGGGAGACAGATAAAAGAAAAGATTAACCTCGGTTATTGGACACAGCAAATCAGTCCTTTAAAATATTTAAAGGACACGTGTGAAGCATCTAACGCCCCACTGGATGAAATGGACAGAACCTCTACTGGACAGGAGCTGCTTTCGTAAGTTTCATAGTCATGTTGCCGGTCCAACATGAGTAATGTAATATTACAAGTTTAACCTTCCATATAGGGAATAAGTGAGTAAATTTCATATATGGTAAGTTAATTATTATTTTTTTTCACAAAAATAATTTAATTATTTTTTTAACACAAAAATAACTAAACTTTGGATAAACTAATACAAAAATCACATTGATCGGAAAATGTACTTTTCACTATTTTTTATTTTTTTTTAATTTTTAAATCTAATACTAAATAAATTTTAAAAAAGCACCCAACCCTACCTGGACCCATCAGAAATCCATTTGAAAAAAGTGAATATCTTTTTAATTGCTAAGACCATAATCGGAGTATACGCAGGTATTTTGAAATAATAGCGTTCACTTGTTATACATCTATTATGAACTACAATTTAGAAGAGATGTGATGATTATGACTAATAAACATGACATTACTGGCTATTTCATTTTATAAATAGTAAAGAAAAAACAAAAACAAACACAACATATTGTGTCATAATAATGTATGTCATTTACAAAAGACGAGACATTTTAAACAAACAACACTATTTTTTCTTCTTCGATACAACTTATACGTAATCATGCATTACTATTTCCATAGCTTCTCTTCTTTGGGAATAATGACCCTTTTGTTCTTTTTAATATATTTTTCAATTGGGTGGTTGGATGTTTTTTAAATTTATTTATTAGATTTAAAAATTTAAAAAAAGAGTGAAAAAAATGGGTTGATCGGAAAAGTACATATTTCGGCCAATGTGATTTTTGTGTTAATTTACTCAGTTTAGTTATTTTTGTGTTAGAAAAAATAGTTAAGTTACTTTTGTGAAAAAAGTGATAGTTAACTTACCATCTATGAAATTTACCCGAGTATAAGCATCATGTTAGGATTTGTCCTGGATTTCCTAGTTTACTTGAATTTTACCATAATTATGTTTTAGTTCAGAAATGTTTTCTTTGTGGAAAAGATTTCCTTGTAGGAAAAGATCTCTTCTATAATTAGTTAACCTCTTTTTGGAGGAAAAGTTTTGAACCTCTATAAATAGAAGACCCTTCTTGTCAAATCAACACTATAACATTCACAATGTAGTCCTTAAAGAGTCTTATTTAGGGGGAGATTTTTCCTAATGGTTTTTATGCTTTTTTTATATTAGTTTTAATATATAGGTCGTTTGACGGAACCATATTAATAATATGTTTTTTTTAGTATGTGTTTCTTTGTCGTCTGAATTATTGCCTCTATGATTTGTAAACAATTTGCTTCCGCATGTCGCTCTCTCAATTTTGAACCCAACACATCACACATAATCAGAAACGATCTAAAATTTGAAGTTTATGAAATCATATATGTAATATATAATAATAATTGAATTTGCATTCATATAGATACGTAGTAGGCTTTAAAAGCTCGTTCAATTTCCTTCCAAACAACAGAGCAGAAATCAGCAATTAAGAGCAAGAGGAGATTCTAATACTAACGTGCAGAGAAGATCATATTTATATTCACAACTCACAACACACGTGTGTGGTACACATGAGAAATTTGTAACAGGGGAAGAGCTATATTAGGTAAGGGTTCAAAATTTCATTATATATATCATTTATTTGCAAATCAATAACTAAAACGAGCTATGATTACGTTTGCAAGTTCAAAATCGAGAAATTTCAAAACGAGCTATGGGTGCGTTGACTTGTATGTGCAGCTAATTTGCGTCTTGACTGGATCTTAAGAAAAGACAGAAGGCCTAACAAATTCAACACAAATAGGCGCAAATTTGCAGCAAACATAAGTGCAGAATCATAGATCTTTAATATATAAAAGAGATTCTTTGAAAATTTTAAGATTATTTTTTACAAAACAAATTAAACATAACACTTTCTAAATAAAGATTTAGATCTTCTTAAGAATTTGCAATATAAGTATATTAAAGCCTAATAGTCTCTCTTTCGTAAAAGAAGTTATGCGTATAGAATAAATTTGAATATTTGTTAACAAAGACAATGACAAAAATGATTGGGAGATTTTGAGCCTATGATTTTGCAATGGCCTCCATTGCAATTTTGCTTGCAAAGATTATCACATCTGATATCATCACTGGAGTCTGGAACACAGCTCCCTATGTGGTTGTCAGTGCAACATTTCAAATCATCTCCGTGGACCAAACCTGAAATTCAAATTTTATCATAGGTTACTTAATAGGGATATATCTCCAAAATTTAACATAAAATAACATAATAAAATATGAAGAAAGAATATATATAAGTAAATTATTTTGCTTTGTCCTAGAATTGGAAAAGATATAACGAATATCTTGTAACTTTATATAATCACTTTCGTACTTCATTTATTTTTTTTTGGGTGTAGAATATGTTGATTTTTAATAATAATAAAAAAGTTTGTAAATAGAAGAGACTGACTTGTTGATGCTATGGGTGTCAATAGTTTGGTTTGTATCGGTTTCTCTAAAGGACAATCAAATTAATAGTTGATATTTCAAATGTTTGAATCAAACCAAATCAATTCAGTCAGTTTTCCATCTCTTTAGTTTTATTCGTTGATTAATTCAATTTTTTGTCAATTTTTCTTAAATATTTTTAACAATATACTTTCAAACACATATTCGAGGGAGTGCGTGTGTGTAGTTTTCTCCAAAAGAATCATATGCGTTGACAAGAATTTGACCATCTGTAAGGAATATAATAAAATTTCGTACAATGCATTTTTTCATGCAAAAAATAAAGATTTATTGTGATATACCAAAATATTTTTGACAGTAATTGAATATTTTGAATAAATAAAGGATTCAAAGACAAATTATTTGAAACATAACTAGATTCTTGAATTTATCAATATAAAAATTACAAATCATACTAGAAATTAAAGTAAAGTGAAAAAACAGATTTATGTAAAGGCAAACACTACAAGTACCACAATCTTTTTAAAAAATTATATAAAAACATAGATACACATATGTGCTATTATAATTTTTAAATATGTATTTGTACTGTCAGTTAGGTTTGATTCTTCAAATATTTTTTGTTTAAAACTACAATCAAATCAAAATTTATCAATTTTCAAAATCAACAACCAAACTAAATAAAAAATAATGTTGATTTTTTTTCTTCGATATTTAGTTTGGATCGATTTTTCCATTTCGGTGAACACTCCTACTTAAGCTATCAATGCATGATCACTTATAGATAAACAAAGTGAAAAAGTAAAACCTGAGAGAAGGAACACGATGAAAAGGACACCAAAAAGGAATTTTGAGACGCTAGACTTTGCCATTTTGTCCAATATTTTGAGGTTATGAAATATGTCTCTAATTAACAATGCTTTCACTTAATTTATAGTAGAGGGTTCATAATATTTATGGAAATTATTGTTAGTCCTATACTATATTTATTGTGTGTGAGAGATTTTATATGGTATATCTTCCTAATAAAGAATATATTTACTGAAAAATCTCAATAATGAATTTGATTTTATTACCATACCATATGTGAATATAACGATGTTACAATTTATATACTTAAAAAATATTTTCTATAATAAATATTTATACTAATAGCTTATTACTGCTCCTGTTAGTTTGCTACAATCTAGAATGAATGATTTTAACTCAATGACGTATGAAATAATTTTGTAGATCTTAATATGGGAAGAATATTCTGCAAAACAAGCTTAGCTTTACAAAAAAATAGAAGAAGTAAATATATTTGAATATTTCGTCTGTTCCTTTTTAGTTGGCATGATTTCTTTTTTTAGAGTCAACTTAAAAAATATTGTCTATAATAAATATTTATACTAATAGCTTATTACTGCTCCTGTTATTTTGCTACAATCTAGAATGAATGATTTTAACTCAATGACGTATGAAATAATTTTGTAGATCTTAATATGGGAAGAATATTATGCAAAACAAGCTTAGCTTTACAAAAAAATAGAAGAAGTAAATATATTTGAATATTCCGTCTGTTCCTTTTTAGTTGGCATGATTTCCTTTTTTAGAGTCAAACAATATAAATTTTGACTAATATTTTAAAATGTATTTTTTAATCATATTGAAAAAAGGAAAATTGCAATTTATAGTACTTTTCAGGTAGTTTTTGAATATCTAAATTTTAATTTTAAAATATTGAATTAATCAAACCTAATTTAGCTCTAAAAATTAATCAAATTGATTCTCAATAAACGAAATAAACGAAACATGTCAAAAAGGAACGAGGGAGTATTACATTCTTAATTGTTTAGGGTCCACAGTAATTATAGAATATCTTAATTACATCATGCAATTACATCTAACTTTTAAATATGAGTATTACATAGCTTAATTTAGGGTCCATAGTAATGCTAGAATATTTTATTTCTTTTTAAAATTATTTTTCTTATGTATAAATATTGATTTTGTACTAATTTCTCTCGTGTATTTTTCTATTTCTGACTATTAATTCACTGGTATCTCCAGTATCTTTGATCTATTGCTAACAAAATCTAATTGAGTAATCAAATTAACCTTTTAATTAGAAAAAAATTGTTCATATTCATTTAGTAGTAAAGCTTACTAGTTTAAAGTTTCGAGGTACAAACTAAGTTGAGCACACTCTTCACTTTCGATGTCGGACTCGTGTTGGATTCTCTAAAAGTACACTAGTTTTGGCAAATCCAACAAGCATCCATTGATATTTTTGATCAGTCCGAGCAACGGAGGGTACAAATATTGCACCCGTAGACCGTAGGAAATCAAAATAGTTGTATGCTTCAACAAATTGCAATTCTTTAAATTTGTAAGAACAATATGATAGTGGTCAACTAAGTGTTAATTTACTACTCCCTCCGTCCCAAAAATACATGTTATGTCTTGCTTTTCGAAAATCAAACTACATAAACTTTGACCAGCATATTAAGTTGTAAAGAGTGATAGAAAAGCGCGATGCACTAGACAAAGCAATGGTGGTCAAGACAATGAAATCAAGGAAGAAGAAACACGATAGTGGTCAATACTAGAAAAAACATACCTTTCTCGGCCTTTCGGCTAAGATGAAGTGTAGTATACATTTTAGAAGGTTTATACATGCAAATAGTGCTTGTTCCGGAACTTACAAGTCCCAAATAAAGTAGCTTCTGCACCTTTATTTTTGCGCTCTATAATTTGGAACAGTCGTATAATTGCTAGTTTCAGCCCTCTGTCCATGGGGCTGACCAGTAGGCGCTGGCAGCGACAACAGAGAGCAGATAAACCGCATTGGTGCCTGTATAACAAACAAATAGTAGATATGAGTCAAAAGTGCAAACAGTTTAAGCATTGTTGCCATAACCAAATGTCAGGCTTGTGGCTGGAAGCAACACAGACATGGAATTGTGCACAGAGATATGCTTAATATAATACTAATTGCTTCATGCATGCCAAGTCCTATGCCCATAATCTTAGCATATATGATCCTTGAATGGCCAAATCAAAATGGGAATAGAATCAGACACTCAGAAGTACCATCATTTGAATGGATCAAAAAAAAAAAATCACCAACATAAACACAAGAAGAATAGTAGCTAACAAAGAGTATGTCCACGACTTGGTGGATAGAGTTACCCGGTACCTGTGCTGTTGGAAGTAGCAGGTGCCTCATGAAATTAGTCAAGGCGCACAAGCTGGCCTAGACACTACGGTTATCAAAAAGAAATACAGTACCTAGTATAGTATGCTGCTGTTGTTAAATTTAATCCAAAGATCAAAATCACTCATTGAAACAGCTGACTAGTCCAAAAGATGCATACTTCTTTTTTTTTTTTTTTGTCGCATAATGCATAAATGTGCCCTTAGCTTGGCTTCAGCTGACATTTATGCCCTCCAACTTTGGGTGTGTACAAGTCGACACATAAACTAAAATAAAGTTGAACAAGTACACACACGCGTCCTACGTGGTAAATCCCATGAGATGCACGCATCCTACATGTCAAATCACGTGAGATTTGCAACAATCATCAAATGGTATTCTTGAAAATTGCCTCATCAATTTTTGTAAATTGCTTCAATCATCAGATGCTCGATTCATGTGATATTTTGAACACCTAATATACCTATATAACTAAATAAAAGGTCCCTTCTCTTTTTTTTTTTTTTTATAATGAGGTGGTCACACAATTCAACTGCCAAAAAACTGAAACGGGAAAACAAAATTCAACAGCCACAGTCCTTATAACTGCATAAAAGATTTTTATTTCACACACAGGCAAATATAAAGCATTCACTCATCCACTATAAGTCAAGTCAAGCTGAAAGGAAAAGTATTTGTCACGACCCGATTTTTCGAGTCATGATGGCGCCTATCATAACCCACCAATAAGCAAGCCAAGTCTTAGCTCGGTGCGGAAAGCGACGGGCTAACAGGAAGAAACCGGAAGAAAGGAGATGAAGAAAACACAATAACAATAATCAATAAAGACAAAAAGCAAAAGAACTAAAATATAACATACATACTGAGACAGAAGCGGAAGAGGATAGTGTGTACAGATGAACTCCTCCCAAGACCTGGTAAGGTCGGTTCTAGAGCCACAACTAACACAACCAGAGTACTAGACAGAAACCAAATATACACAACATATACAGCAGTCTCGAGTACAAAAGACTATACAAGAGTAGATAAAGTAGGATCAGCCTCGGATGGCAACAAGCTCACCCTGCTCCGGATTAGTGCTGAGGAAGGAGGATCATGTCACTGTCATAAACTGGTGCTCGAATCTGCATCGGAGAAAAAGATGTAGAAGTGCAGTATGAGTACCGGACAACGGGTACTCTGTAGGCATCATCGGCCCACTGAGCTCAATATAGCATAAACAAAACTGAAATGTGAGGGTGCATGCTAAGTCCGGGGTAAGAAAAATAAAGGGATAAATAACTACCGAACTGTACAAATGCGATAAGTAAAGGTGATACAGAATAACAAGTAAATAAGGAAATAAATAGACAAGTCAAACATAACCTAACTGGGCCCCCATAAGCCCGCCAGGCACACTGAAGAAGATAATTAACCCAACCGTGGCCCCATAAGCCGGTGGGACGCACAAGAAAAGTAAATGCAGAACCGACAGTAGCCTGTGGCTGAACCAGTATCCAGGAACCATAGTAACCATTCGGCGGTGTATCGGGCTTGAACCGACACCAATGGGTAATAACAAGAGGCCAGATGCCGGGATCGAACCGGACATAGTGGGTAATAACGAAAGGCCATATATATAATATGTCTCAGAACCAATAGCTAGATGCCGGACTCGAACCGACACTCAGTGAATCACAATATCAGAACCACGGTACCTAGTACCAGAACTCTCAAATAGTATTGCAGTCAGTAACCGGACTCGAACCAAAACTCATAATAATCAGTAACC
The DNA here is from genome assembly GCA_031232105.1 of Capsicum rhomboideum. NCBI lineage: Eukaryota > Viridiplantae > Streptophyta > Magnoliopsida > Solanales > Solanaceae > Capsicum > Capsicum rhomboideum. The sequence continues at coordinate 17,315,108 of CP124712.1, forward strand.
ATCATATCTGAATCAGTGGCAGGACTCGAACCGAAACTCATAATAGTCAGTAACCATCATATCTGAATCAGTAGCCGGACTTGAACCGAAACCCATAATAATCAGTCTCCCAGAGTCATCATAACCAAGTGCTAGAATAGTGCCAATATCCACACAAATACAAGTAAACGGGGATATACCGGTCCCAGACTGAACCCAAAATATAAGTAAAGGAGCTAACCCATAGGGCATTACCAGGCGAATCCCTGGGTCCTGTGAGGTCAACAAACCACTACTAGGCGATATACATGCCAAATCAGGTAACTCGAATGTACCACGACAAGTCGGGTCCCAATACTAGGTCAAGGCTACCAATCCTGGTCAAATACTAAGCTATCAGGGACTAATAAGGATAAACAGGCTAAAAGCGCATAACTTGGATAAACCAACCCAAATGTTATCCTAAAAGATCATCTCAGGGCTTAACAAAGCCTAACAATGTTTAAGGCTAACTATACCGACTGTGAAGGGTAGCGGGGCCCACTACAGGGTTCCAGAACCAAGTCTGGGCTAAACCTATCTGAGTCTGGACTAAGGTTCCCCAACCCCCTACTAATAGTAATACAACATTAACCAACCCTATAAAGGTCATCTTTGGCACACCACAGGGATAACGGGCTTGGAACATACCTGAACAAGGCCCTAACCGACCCAAAAGGCCTAATCATAGCTAGCCAACGCCAATCTACAATTACTAGCCCAGACACTAGCAAAATAGCATGAAAATACTATAAATAAACTTAGTCTAAGTATAAGGTAAGCCTAGCCTACCTGGACGCCGTTGAACGCCTGCTAAACAGGAGCCTTCCCCTTCCAAGAGGCCTCCGACTACTGCCACGCTACCAAAACAATAAACTATACATCAAAACAAGACTATTAATACCCATATTGCTCAGGTCGAAAAATGACCAAAAATCTCGCATGAGGCCCGCTTGCGGAATCGCGAAATCAAAACCGTTGCAGCGTCCGAAATAGCTTAGTGACCAATAGTCACAAGAGATGCTATCCAATCTGAGCTCATACTAAGCTCTAAATCAGCACCAACAAAAATACTACCAAATAACAATTCAAATACGCGACTTTAAGCTAAAATTGACCGAAAAACTTACGATATAACGACGCTACTATCAACCATGTGATTTTCGAGCTTGAATAACTTGATGTAGATACTTTTACCTTCGGGGGTCGAATATAACATCAAAATCTATATTATTTTCTTTCCCACAAGTTTCTCTTTATGTCAATAAATACATTTATATGTAGAGAGAAAATATGTTGCAACTATATAATTTTCAACTTAGTAAACAAAGACAATGATGAAACTTTTATTTTGTTTTAATGATAGACAAAATGTAAAGTTAAGTTAAACAATATAGTCATCACCCAAAAGTACAAGTTGTAATGTTATATGTATACATGGGTGTAGGTGAATGACACCTATACACCTCCCTTCACCTCCACGTGAAAGTGGAGGTGGCAACTCCTACCTTTAGTTATTTGTCCACTATGTGTATTTTTGAGTATTACATAGGTTCGTGGTAAAATAAATATAATCTTTTTAAATATATCTTAATTAATAGAAAATTATTTCTGATAAAACCTCTATTAAATAATACTAATATTTTAACATATCTAGATTTACTATCTCTGCTTAAAAATATTAATAAATTATAAAACTATTATTAAAGTAACATAGATATATCATAACTAGAGAAGTTTATAAATACCAAAATATTTTCGAAAGATAATTAACTATATTATTTTACCAAATTCTAATTTAATTTAAATATTTCACAACGTGCTCGATATAAATAATATTCTCAAATGAACTGCTCGAAAATTGAACTGTCAGTCCCAGCAAGTCATAAATAATTTGGGGAAGTTATAGAAAAGCTTTAAACTCCGAGAACATACAAAAATGAGGAAAATGACCGGGAGGTTCATTACATCATCCACTACTAAAAAGACTTTCGTTCGCAAAAGTAGAGGATAAGGAAATACCTGAAGGCTCAAATGGGTATGGATACTGGGCCTACATAACACGTTTGGTCTGATAGAACTCTTACCCAAAATATCCTGAAGCTGATTATTTAGCTCCTTCAGCTCGGCAAGAGCCATGTGATAAGGAACTATAGAAATAGGTCGATTGCCCAGCTCGAGGTTAATAACAAACTCTATATCACACTCAGGAGGAAGGTCAGGTAGGTCGGTAGGAAAAAACATTGGGAAAATCACGGACAAAAGGAATAGAGTCAAGCGAGGGACTCTCAGCAATAACATCCTAAACATAAGCAAGGAATGACTCACAATTCCTCGATATCAGTCTCCTAGCCCGAATTTACGAAATAATCCCCGTCGGTGCGTGGCTAGTAGAACCTACCACACAATCAGGGGTATGTAAGGCATGGCTAAGGTAACGGTCATGGCAAAGCAATCCAAGACCATAAGATAGGAAGACAACCAATCCATGCCTAGAGTCAAATCAAAATCTACCATGTCTAACACAATCAGATCAACCTGAGTATCAAACCCCTGAACAGTCACTAGATAGGATCTAAATTCCTAATCCACTACTAAAGAATCACCCACGGGGGTAGCTACACGCAAAGAAACAGATAAAGACTCCGAACACAAACCCAACTGTGGTGCATAATAAGCAGAAACATAAGAAAATATGGATCCAGGATCAAACAAAGCAGAAGCTGGCTGATGGCATACAAAAATCGTACCTGTGATCACATCATCCGAAGCCTCAGCCTCCGGCCTACCCGGTACCGCATACAACTGACCCTGTCCACTACTGGACTGGGTGCCTTCCCAATCACCTGTCCTACCTCCCTATAAACCACCTCTAGAACCCTGGGGACCACCCCTACGAACCTGTACACCACCCCTAGCTGGAGGCGGTACTGCTCTGATCGATTATGCAGTCTTAATTGAAGGCTTAATCATTCCACACCGGGGATACTCAGGGGCGAAGTGACCAAAAACCCTACACTCATAACATGCCCATAACTGGAGCTCTAGTAGCGGGCTCGGGGTCCTGATCCCCAACTTCGGCTCCTGGCGTCCTAGTCATCTGCGAAAGAGTGACCCAAATAAAGTTTAGAGACCACCTCAGACCCAATGCACAGAGATAAATCAAAAAGATAAGATTTTTCCTTAAAAAAATATTTTACAGCCCCCTGAAGATAGGATACAGACTTCTCCGCACCGATCCGCAGGAATCTACTAAACATTAGTTCTTGTACCAACAATACCGGTGAACCTAGCTCTGATACCAAGCTGTCATGACCCAATTTTTTGAGTCATGATGGCGCTTACCGTAACCCACCAATGGGCAAGCCAAGCCATAGCCCGGAGCGGCAAGCGATGGGCTAACAGGAAGAAACCGAAAGAAAGGAGATGAAGAAGACACAATAACAATAATAAATAAAGACAGAAAGCAAAAAAACTAAAGTATAACATACATATTGAGACAGAAGAGGAAGAGGACAATGTGTATAGATGAACTCATCCTAAGACCTAGTAAGGTCGGTACTAGAGCCACAAATAACACAACCAGAGTACTAGACAAAAACCAACTATACACAACATATACAACAGTCTCGAGTACAAAAGACTATACAAGAGTACATGAAGTAGGATCAGCCTCGGATGGCAACAAGCTCAACCTGCTCCGGATTAGTGTTGAGGAAGGAGGATCACGTCACTGTCGTCAACTGGTGCTCGGATCTTCATCTGGGAAAGAGATGTAGAAGTGTAGTATGAGTACCGGGTAACGGGAACTCAATAGGCATCATCAGCCGACTGAGCTCAATATAGCATAAACATAACTGAAATGTGAGGGTGCATGCTAAGTCCGGAATAAGAAAAATAAAGAGATAAATAACTATCGAACTATACAGATCCGATAAAGAGATAAGTAAAGGTGATACAGAATAACAAGTAAATAAGGAAATAAATAGACAAGTCAGACATAACCTAACTGGGCCCCCATAAGCCCGCCAAGCACACTGAAGAAGACAATTAACCCAATCGTGCCCCCATAAGTTGGTGGGACACACAATAAAAGTAAATGATGAACCGTCAGTAACCTATGGCTGAACCAGTATCCAGGAACCATAGTAACCATTCGGGGGTGTATCGGGCTTTAACCGACACCAATAGATAATAACAAGAGGCCAGACACCGGGATCGAACCGGACATAGTGGGTAATCGCGAAAGGTCACATATATAATATGTCTCAGAACCAATAGCCAGATGCCATACTCGAATCGAAACTCAGTTAATCACAATATCAAAACCATGGTACCTAGTGCCAAAACTCTCGAATAGTATCGCAATCAGTAGCCGAACTCAAATCGGAACTCATAATAATCAGTAACCATCATATCTGAATCAGTGGCCGGACTAGAATCGAAACTCATAATAGTCAGTGACCATCATATCTGAATCAGTGGCCGAAATCAAACCAAAACTTATAATAATTAGTCTCCCGGAGTCATCAAAACCAAGTGCCAGAATAGTGCAAGTATCCACACATATACAAGTAAACGGAGACATACCGGCCCCAGACTGAACCTAAAATATAAGTAAAGGAGCTAATCCATAGGGCATTACCAGGCCAATCCCTGGGTCCTACAAGGTCAACAAACTATTACTAGGGGATATACATTCCAAATCAGGTATCTCGAAAGTATCACGGCAAGTCGGGTCTCGATACTAGGTCAAGGCTATCAATCCTGGTCAAATACTAAGCTATCATGGACTAATAAGGCTAAACAGGCTAAAAGCGTATAACTGTGGTAAACCAACCCAAATGTTATCCTAAAAGATCATCACAGGGCTTAACAAAGCCTATCAATGTTTAAAGTTAACTATACCGACTGTGAAGGGTAGCGGGGCCCACTACGAGGTCTCAGAAACAAGTTTAGGCTAAACCTATCTGAGTCTGGACTAAGGTTCCCCAACCCCCTACTAATAGTAATACAACATTAACCAACTCTATAAAGGTCATCTTTGGCACACCACGAGGATAACGGGCTTGGAACATACCCTAATAGGGCCCTAACTGGCCCCAAAGGCCTAATCATAGCAAGCCAACCCCAATCTACAACTACTAGCCCAGACACTAGTACAATAGCATGCAAATACTATAAATAAACTCAGTCTAAGTTTAAGGTAAGCCTAGCTTACTTGGACGTTGTCAAACGCCTGCCAAAGCTTGCTAAATAGGAGCCTTCCCCTTCCAAGCAGCCAAAATAATAAACTATACATCAAAACAAGACTATTAATACCCATATTGCTCAGGATGAAAAATGACCAAAAATCTCGCATGGGGCCTGCTTGCTGAATCGCGAAACTAAAACCAACAAAACGTTTGAAATAGATTAGTGACCAATAGTCACAGAGATGCTATCCAATCCGAGCTCATAATAAGAGACTTTCCACTTCAATTGACGTAATATACTAAAACGGGTACCAAATTCCTGACCAGTAGGCAGCCAAAGGTCTCAAAGTAATCATAGAAAAATCACAATAAATTATGAGTCAGGAACCACTTTATAGTTTGAACTCACTCTTAGAACAATAATATCAGAGACATAATTGAATTCTTGGATCCCAGGGGACACTGAGAAGGAACCAGAAGAAAAAGCAGGAGTTGGTAGTACAAGCACCTAGGGTTTAGAACTACTAAAATTCTTGGACTTTGATTCGGTGGACTGGACTGGTCGAAGAAGCAACCTGAGATATGTACAACGGGATTGAAACTATAACAGGTGCAACATCCAGGCCTACAGATCTTTTGATTCTGAAAGAGGTCTGCTAGAGATGCTGTGGGAATTACACCAGAATTCACAAGGGGTTCTACTCTACGAAGCTTATATAGTATATTGGTTGATCAGAATACTCTAATGCTATTGAGTAATCAAAGTGCTACTAGCATAGGCCAAAGAAACAAGTTGTAATGAATCTTGATTTACTATCTCGGCAAAATGCTTTTCATCCTTAAATTTTCAAAGAATAAAAACATGATAATGATTCAGCAAATATGAAGTAGGAATCACAAAACATTTAGAGCAAGCTTTCTTATATGATGATCGAATGATAAAAACATTGTTACGACAATGAAGAACTACTAACAAGTACAATTATAGCCATGTCTATCAACTACAAACCAGTTTCAAACATAAAGCAACAGTGGTTATGTATCTTACGATCAATACAAATGATAGGGGTCAAAGACTATCAATAAGAAAAGACAACTGAGGCGTACGAAGATGACCTGGGAAAGCTTTGAAACTCCTATGCCATTTTAAAATAATCCTGAGACACATCACTCCCTTCAAATTTGGCAGCAATGACAAACTTTTCTAGCACTGTTGCATTCTTAAGCAAATATTGCACCAATGGCACTACAGACTTATTTCCACTTAGTGGTCCATCAAAGTTAATGACCTCGATGGACTTCAGATATAGCAAAGAGTAGTTATATTTAAGTGTCTTGAACCTCTTGCTCTGATAATCCTCGTTTGTGTACCTTGACAGCAGGTGTTGCAGGAAAGGATCCGCTATATTAAATAGTTATTCTCCTTAGATGGAAGTAAAAACTCAAGGAGTTGATTGTGGATTTTTTTTTTAAAAAAAACATATGGATATTTAAATTCATGAAACATGTCAAGTGCTTAGCAAATGTTACTAACATGCAAAATGAAAATGGTAAAAAGCTTCATTGAAGCTGGTCCTTTTTTTAAACTAACAAAGAAAATGGATTATTTGTACCTTCACATTAAGGTGAGCACTATCCTTTGTTAAACTTCTTTACCTACAACTCCAAGAAAAGTTAAATGTAGAACTAACTTTACTCACACAATCAATTTTTAGTGACACCATGAAGTTCTGTCAACGCAACTTTAGTTGAACTATTTTCTTGAAGAAAACAAAATGAAAGAACAGCAAAGTTCCTCTAAACGTCTTGCATGAAACCGAATAATAAGTTTTATGATTTATTACCCTAAAGTACTTAAGATAAGAAACGTGCTGATATATCATCTTCCTTTTCTACTATTAGTTTTTTCATATAGATAACATGAAGTAACAAAATTTAAGGGCTAAAAGAAACTTACTCTTGGTTTGTGATTGCACCAGTCAATGATCAATGTCTCAAGATCAGATGAACTCTGTAAAAAGCTGCATATTCCAGGAAAGTCCAACTATTCCAAAGCTTTGTCAAGTTTTAAGAATTTTCGGCTTGATGGTGGAAACTGCCAGCCTTCCAACTCCAGTATGGAGAGACACTTATAAACCAAATATGTCAAAACAAGGAAATGCAACACACTTAATTAATGATATGCTAATTGGTAAATAGTTCGTAAAAACAACTTGGACTATATAACTGGTTTTTGCCACATCGAAGCAGTGATGGAGCCTGGATTTTCATTAAGGGGGTTCAAAATCGGAAAAAGTAAATATACAAACTAGACGAAGGGGGTTCAACATCCTGTATATATAAATAAAAAATAATTTTAACCATGTATAATTAGTATAATTTTCCGCCGAAGGGGTTCAATCCCCTGGCCTAAAGGTGGCTCCGCCACTGCATCAAAGTGTTTAATGTTGGTTTGGAAATCCAAAGATGGACTTTTGAACACTTCGAAAAACCCAATCCCATGATTAAACATGGGAAATAATAAGTCCTTTGCTTTCACAGTTCATCATTCAAAATTTTGGTACAAAAGATCTAAACTAATGATTCAATAGCAAATAAAAGTCGCAAAAAGGGGAAAAAGGAATTTTGGATAGTGTACAAACCTCGATGCACCAATTCAATATTCTGGACATGCACAACACTCTAAAGAAGTTCCTTCAAACAACTAGACTCCTTCTGTAATTCCTCTCCATCTCCAAAATTGAAATTCAAATTAAGGACTGTAGTAACAAGTGAAGTCACATTTTTCACTCGTATTCCATGGCACGGCCCCAAAAGTTTCAAATTTTGAATATATGGGGCTAATATTTCAAGACAAACGTCGTCACGTTCAACATTTTCAAAATAGCTTATATTCAACTTCCTCAACTTCACATTACTGATTTTGAGACGATGAATGCCCCAAAAACTTTCCAATTGCAAGCACTCCAAGTTAGGACAACCACATAATACTTTTTCCATAACACCTTCCATCAAATTCTTCATATGCATAGTAGTAAGAGAAACTAGACTATTCCAGTTCACACTTCACACTAACATAGGGATTTGGGTTCAATCGACAGTCCCATAAAATCAAACTTCTCAACGAAGAATTCTTATAGACAAACTGAGGAAGTTCATATAAAATTTGTCGGTCAAGAAAAATCCAAGATTTTTTTTTCAACATTAGCCTGTTTAGTTGGAAAATGTACCCATAAATCAACATCTATGACAAATCGCTCGTCATAAAGATCGGAAAACAGGGTGAAATTTTTGATTTTCTGGCAAGATGACCTCCATTAATGAAGTTCTCTATGCATAGAAACGATGAAATCAAGAATGGTGTTTTGGGTTTGTATGATGCGGAGGACGAAATAGAGAGATACCGGAATGGACTTCCAAAGAAACCACCATCGCGTAGATAATAAGCTGGTTCTTACAACTTGTTTCCCGTCAGCCAACATAGAGAGACTATGAATTAGAATCGACTCCGGAAAATCGCTGAGTACTCTCGCCGTCATCTTCCTCTGCATTTCCTTCAAAGGAGTTTTAGGGGCGAGTCCGGGGAGGGGAGTAGTAAAAACGCTTCGGGGTGCAATTAAAAAACGTAGATCCATAAAACGTAAGTTCTAGAATTTGGGGCAAAATCCCTAAGCGTAAAAACGTAAGTCCCAAGCATAAATATGTATGCCGGGAGTTAAATTTGATTTTATTATTTTAAAAGTATTTTTTGCTATAATTATATTTTTTATTATTGATGTAGTGATATTTATACCTTGTGTTATCATATTGTAGTGATTTTTTCTAAAATATGTAAATAAAGAAAACAGGTTTCATAGAAAATGACACAACCATAAATAATTTTTTTCGATAATTATGCTTGAAAAATGACAAAACAAAGTTTTCTCAAGTTACTAGTTTCAAAAAGAAATTGATAGCACAGAGAATCCATAGCACTATGTTCCTGAAGTAAGTTTATTCATTTTTTGTCAATGATCTTACATTTTTTATTATTCTCCTTCTTTGAAATATATAAATAATAATAAGTGTAATATTAGTTGATAGTAGGAACGACTAGTAGATTTAGAGATGAATGTTGGATTTTGATTTTAGAGATTATCTCGGCTATATCATTTTTTATACTGTTACCTTTCTCAGATAATAATTGTAATTTTTTTTTCTATATTATTGGTGATTTATTTGAATTATTTGTAGAATCATTGAAAATTTTGCTTTTACTTATATTTTTAGTAATAAAATTATAAAAATAAAGATACATGAGATATACGCCTCATAGATCCATGGTACTTACGCTCCATGTCTCGGGGCTTATGCTTTGCACCGTGCTACGTCAAACGCCTCGCCTCATAGCCCCGCCTTTTAAAACATTGATTTTCATGGAGTACAACCAATTTGGTAATGTTGTCATCACAACTTACTTTATCACTTAAACTTAACAGATGTTTATATACCCTTAACAACTTTAAAGTGAATTACTTTTAACCCTTCATGCCTCCGATTAGGTCAAGGCTGAGTATTGTAGCACCTCACATTTTTTAATTCGTCCACATTATTAATGAACCCGTTTCCAAATTAAAATTCGATCAATTTGAAATTATATATTAATTAAAAAACCCACCCATTCCTATTAAAAAAATCAATCCGCTTCAAAATAAATACCCCTAAATCTAATCGTTACCCATCATTTTTCTTTTTTAAAATATTCAAAAAGAAAAACCTAATTGCAACATCGTTAAAAATCAAATACTGAAATCATTGAGGGATTTTTCATTGAATTGCAGGATATTTTTCTTCAAAGTGTTTGTAGACAAATATTGAAATCGTGGAGCTATTTTTCATTTACATAATTTTATTCTTGTTCTAGGATTTTTACCTAGTTGATTTTCAAAGAGTTTAGGGTTTTCTGGTTTCTCATTTTCAATTTTTGCTAAAATAAGTATTTTTAATTTTTTTTTTTTTTATAGTTTGACAATGAATTTTGTTTACATTATCTTAAGGTTTCACCAAGAAGGAATATTACAACAAAAACCTGGTATTAACTACGTCGGAGGTATTGTCACAGATTGTTTTGATATAAATGTTGATAAGTTATCTTACTTTGAGTTTATAGGATATGTTAAAGAGGTTGAATATAATTGTCCCTCTTGTATGGTTTATATTAGACTACCTAAATCTACTCATTTGATTAAAGTTACATGTGATAGAGATATTTTTGATATTGTACCCCAACTAAAAACTGATTATATTATTGAACTATTTGTGTCATATTTTATAGAAGAGCCTGTTGTGGTTCCCCCTGCCCTTGAATATGTAACCCGTGTGGGTGAAGAATCTAGTGCTTCTTTTGATAAAGAGTTTGCTCAAACATTTGAGGGTAGTCAGAATTTAAGATTTGAAGAAGTTGCACAAACTCAAGAACCTACTATAGGTGCTCCCTGGTATTGGGGAGGGGTTGGGTTGGGCTTTTGCTACTACTACATCAGATGTTTCAATAATTGGATCTGATTGAGAAAGTGTAAGTGAAGATAGTAAAGATGTTTCAATAATTGGATCTGATTGAGAAAGTGTAAGTGAAGATAGTAAAGATTCGGATTATGGGGATTTGATTGATGAAGTTGATAATGAATATGGTAGTGATGTTCATGAGGAAATTAGAACTTTGAGGGAATAAAAGAGAGCTGCCAAAATTTTTTGTAAAAAAGAAAGGGGTCCTAGAGTTGAAGGGGTTAATTTAGGTAAAAATAGAGTTAACATTGGCTATGATGAATATTTATCCCCAAAAAAATATACTCTAGAGGATAAAATAAGTGGTGATGAGTCATACTTTGATTCAGATGAAGAGGCTAGTTTTGAAATAGATATTATGTAGATGCTGATGATGAAGATGCGGTTCAACAACATGTAAGAAGTGTGAAAAAAATAAGGAGCACACAAAAAAAAAAACTAAAGAAAGAGTTGTGTTTGATCCTACAGTTGTATTTGATCCTACTTGTCTGTTAATTGTTTGGGTTACTGATTTAACTTTCACAAATGTTAAGCAATTTCGAAAAGCTTTTACTGGGTATGCAGTTCAAAAACATGTAGAGTGGGACAAATTTGTAATGAATCAACTAGGGTGAGGGTAAAATGTGTAGATGGTTGTTCATGATTATTGCTTGGTAGTCATGATTCAAGGACATGAAGTTTTGTTGTGAAGAAGTATATTCCATGCATAAATGCACTGCCACAATCAAAAATAAATTTATGAATTCAAAGTATTTATCAAAGAGGTACAAGGATAGAATTATTTCTTAGCCTGACATTAGAGTTTTTCAGTTGCAAAATCTAGTGAAACAGGAGCTGAAGGCGTATGTTCAAAAAATTGTGGCAAGAAAAGCTAGAAATATTATATTGCAAAAGATTAAGCGTGTTCGTGTGGTGAGACTTAGTGAAGAAACTTTTGAAGGTGCAATAAAAAATTTCAATCATTCTATATATGTTTTTTGATGCTTTGAAGAAAGCATTCAAAGCTGGATGTAGAAGATGTATTGGGCTTCTTGAAAGGTGTTTGTAAAAGTCAATTACTTGTTGTTTGTAAAGATGGGAACAACCAGATGCTATCACTAGTCTAAGCAGTGGTTTAAGTTGAAAATAACTTTACTTGGAGTCCCAGGGGTATGTTTTGACTATGGAGAGATTGGTCATTGGTCTACGGAGTGCCCCAAGTGCAAGTCAGTCAGCCAATTAGGGTTAGCTCGTGTTTCTCATCGGGTTAGAGCTTTAGGGGTTTGTTACGATTGTAGAGAGACCATCCACTAGTCTAAAGAGTGTTCCCGGCGTGAGATTATTAGTCTTTTAACTCACCCATATCAGCCTCATAGAGATGTGGCACCTTCAGTTAGAGGTAGTGCACTTAGTGCTTCAGTTGGTCGTTCAGACGCTCAGTTCGAGTTTGGGCATACTCAGATTTGTACTTCTTTGGGCATGTCAGGGACTATGACTTTGGATTTCCACCGTGATAGGTGCGGCCTTCGATTTTCTACCTTTTAGTTTCTATTTGAGTTGAGTTTGGATTTTTCATACCCATCGGTGATTATATGCCTTGGTATTTTTATATTAGTTGTTGTATTCTTCGGTGTAGATTTCATGCATATGTGAGTACACCCGTAGATGATTATTTAGTAGTAGATGAGTGGATAGGTATTGTGGGTTCCTTGGGGGTGTAGCATTTGGGTTCGAGTCCCATTTCCTTTGGCATATTGGCTTTGTTATGGCCCTAGAGTGGTACTTTTATGTATTTTCATTTTTGGTACCACCTGCATCTTATGTTGTTGATATCATGGTCATTGTTTTAACATTTATTTACTCTTACTTGATAGATGGCTAGACTAGTGTTATCTAGTTAGCATTTTTCTCTCCTTGCCATTCTTGCCCATTTGGCTTAGAACTTAGATTGGTTGCTTTTCCCTCTTGTTAGCGAGGTTAAATTAGTTGTGGACAGGAATTAAAGGTAATTTTAGCTTTCCATGGCTTTGTTGTGATGTTAGCATTGGCAATATTCCTCCATAGCTTGTTCTTATTGATGATGCGTTTGAGACTAGTTCTTCAGATTAGGATAGTTCATCGCTCGGTAGTGGTTTTGACCTTGATGTTGGTATTAAGTTAGAATTGGCAATTTGGTCCTATTGTCTGTTTCTAATGTTAGAAAGTATAGGTCTGACTTTCTGAATTGTTGAATTCGTCTCCTGGTTATCATTTTGGATCTTGGTATTGGTGTGGAGTTGGATATTCCATTCATGCTGTGATGTGGTTCATGGACCAGCCGAGTTAAAGTTTATTTTCATGTGTGATCTCAAAAATTTCTTATCTCGGTACTTGTTCAGCCTTATATGACTTCGTGAGATACTTCTGCTTGGCGATATATGCTTGGGCATCAGTTATTGGTAATTAAAGCAGATGTCTATTAATAACAAGTATTCGTTGCCATGTTTGATACTCATTCTACACTTCTGCAGCCTGCAGGTTATAGTATGAGTTATCACCGTTGATGTGTGTATCGTGCCGAGCAGCTATGGATTGGAGATTTGGGGTGAGCTCCTGCCGTTTTGGAGTATTCCTACTCTCCCTCTTATTGTTAGACTGTTCTCTATGTTGTATCAGAGATGGCTTATATATATATATTTTTTGTATTTCACTTGTACTCTTGATGTATTAGAAGCTCTCGTACTAGCTTCACCAGGTTTTGGGATTATATTAGTCTTTTTATCATGTTTATTCCGCCGTTTCCTTTCTTTCCCTTGGTAGTCCGTTACTAGCTGTTCTGGACTACGGGTTGGCTTACCTTCTGGTGGCTTAGAGTAGGTGACATCATGACCTGAGAAATCGGGTCGTCACACTCACCTAATTTTTTATTTAATTTAGGAATTACAAATTTGAACCTCAGATCAATATTTTTTTTATTCCTCCAATATCAAAAGTCGCAAGATCTTGGACCCTTCAATGATTAAAATGAGGAGTGGAAGCAAAATCTGACCTTTACTCCATAATAAGGACATGCCCAACATCTTCTATCGAAATTCCTTGAAGTCCAAAATGTCTTCAAATGCACCACAAATCCATGATTGCAGTGAGCTTCTTGGTTCAAAGCGAAATCCTCCTCCTCTATACAAAGCTTACTCAAGTTAACTGATCTCATGGTGTGCTACAAAAAATTTATTTCAAGAAATTTCATAAACTACAAAACAAACTGATAATAGAAGAAACATGATAAGAAATCCTAATTAAAAAAATAGATGAAAGATTATACCTTTTTTAGAAGAAGTAAGAGTGGATTAATGAGAATAATTAAGTAAAGGTCTTGATTCTTTAAGCAATTTCAAATCAAGGGCAGGGTTTGAGTTGATTGAAGATGAGGGAGATGAGAAAAAATTATGGTTCTTATATATTTGGTTGGGTGTTGGAATAGATAATAGAAAAAAATTGGGTTCTCTAGATAGTAAAATCGTTGTTTTCAATTTCCCTTTAATTTAATTTTAAATTTTTTTTGTGTTAATTTAGTCATTAACGCGCTCTATTTTGGTGTGGCAACACATGCAGTGGTCGGAGGCACGAAAGGTTGAAAATAATTCACTTTAAAGTTGTTAAGGGTAGGGGGGGGTATAGAGATGCCTGTTAAGTTTAAGTGCTAAAATAATTTGTGATGACAAGTTTAGAAGGGATTTTATGCATTTTTCTAAATAATTTAATAGTTAGTATCCATTTTACTTTTGTTATTATGTACCATCTCCATTTTTTTAAAAAGAATTACTTACTTTCTTTTTTAGTCCTATTAAAAAAGAATAATTTTTTATATTTTGACAACACTTTAATTTCAACTTTCCACATGGCATGTTTAAGACCACAAGATTAAAGGATATTTTAATACATTTTACATAACTTTTATTTAAGACCACAAGATTCAGTAGTCTTCTTTATTTTCTTAAACTCCGTGTCAAGTCAAAACAAGACATTTTTTTAAATGAAGGGAGTACTATTCATTACCAATATATTGTAACACCCCAAAAGTCCCTAAGGTCATGTCTCAGACTTAGCACTGAAATCAGAAGGAAACTAGCAAGAAAACCTCACAGACGACTCTAACAACGAGTCATTGTCAGGACAGAGGGGTCATCCCAACATCCTGAAGAAAGTTTAGAAGATAAAAAAAATCCAGCCCAGTGGTGATAGCTCTTGACGATGAGTCATTGTCACCTAGGATGACTCGTCCTCTCAACTATCCTGAGCATCAAGTCCAAAAGTTCTGAAACTTGACATTTCATTCTATTGGCAACGATCAGTCATAACGATCCATTATGAGATAGGACAAGCCGTCCTATTGCTCGTCCTGAGTATATATCAATTACTAAAAAACCATATATATATATATAAGTATAATGATAGTATTAGATGTGATTCGAGGTCGTAAGATGCCCCTAACACCTAGTTGAATTGAAAACTCCTCTTCCAATCAAGTTTTAGTGTAGGATTCTTCTTGGGTAAACTACATTACTCCTATTATATTAAGAGTTAGGTAGCCTAATACCCACCAAATTAAAGGTATTTGAATCTTCTTTCCAATGCCACCGGCCGTTCATCAATCCGATTCTGTAGCAAAGAGTTATGACCATTTTAGTGAAGCACTGTCAAGCTGTCAAATACGATGACCCATACAATGAACCGTTGTTTCTTAGGATGAGTCGTCCTATGTGCTCAACCTGAAGAGTGTAAAAAAGTCATGCAGGTCCAAAATTTTCACACTAGATACAATGAACACATACCACGACCCATGGTATGATAGGACAGACCGTTGCTTGATTCGTGGGATCAAATAAGCAGTTTTGAGGAATGGTTTTTTCAGGGACTTTTTGGTCTTTTCCCACTTTTTTAATACCTATACTAGGTCTTTTAAGGCTATTCTAAGTGAGATAAAAGGGGATTAGTGAATTAATTCTCCCCATTTTGTCTTAACATTTACAAAACAGAAATCAAAAACACCTAAGGTACTCCCAAGCCATAAGTTAGGGTTCTTCTTCTCCAAAAGCTCCAAGTCCAAGTTCTTAGAAAGGATTCTCAAATCTCCAGGTATGTGGGTATTCAATGAGGGTCTCATTTCACCTTCATTCCCAAATATGTTTTCAAGTTTAGTTTTTTTTTAAAGAAATCTATGAACTAGGGCAAGGTCCCAATTATCTCAATTTTATGAATCCTTTCAGTAATTGTGTTTCTAAATATTATATGTTGGCGTGTTATGAACACATGTTCTCAGATTGTTGAATAAATTAGCATGAAAATCCAAATTGAAGTATAATTTCAGACAAATATTAAGTATACCATATTTCGCATGATTTTCAGTGATAGTAACTTGCATATTACTAGTTCCATAATTTCAGTCATCTTCAGTTACAGTAAATTGTACTAGTTTATGTATTTTACTCAGCTTTCAGTATAATTATGAGCATATGTATATGATTATGGGATTAGTACTTAGCACTAATAGGACACGGGTTCAGACAACCCAAGTCCCAAACTCTGTGCCACCGTAGGTAAAAAGAGTCCTCGCCAGTTGTAAGTGTCTCCCTTAACCTGAATGGGCTCATATGTGAATTCATGCCAGTTATGGTTCTTACCCTTGGCAAGGTATAGAACACCCTCCCAACTTGGGTTACAGGTTGGATTCCATGTTTGCTCACATGGTCTATGTTGGTTACAAGAACCTCCCACAATTACAATACAATATATGACCCTTTATTTAGTTGTATTTGCTTAAAATCATAACTCTTTAGATTATTACTTCATCTGAGTGTTTGCATGTATAATTATGCATCTCAGACAGGGTCATTATACTTCAATTTAGTTTTCACATCTCTATATAGTACTTCATTATTTATCAGCATGTTTATAGTTGCATAACTTTCATGCTCAATACATTCAAAGTACTGACCGCATAGATTTTTTTTACGTTGTATCGTATCATGATATAGGTTCGGACGCTCAACATTAGTCCACAGTATATACATTCTGGTGCCTTTCCAGCAGATGACAGTGGTGAGTCCTCATTATCTGAGGGCGAGAGTTGATGTTTATTTCAGTATTTCCTTTTAGTTTTTAGAAAATTAGAGTTAGCTAGGGACTTGTCCCAACAACTCATCTTTAGTAAAGGCTTTCATACATACAGTAGATTTTTCATCTTTATGACTATGTTAGACAATTTCAGTTTTGAGATTCAGTTTTAATCTTGGTATTGGTTATTATTATTATTACTTAGTATCAATATTAGCTTCCACATTCAGCATCTCAGTCATATTCAGTATATCTTAGAGTCATACCAGATCATGGGTTAGCTTGGGGTCACTTGTGGCTCTAAGCCCCATGTTACGATTAGGGTGTAGTCTCAGGTCATGACATATATTTTTCAAGATATTAAATATATTATATTCAAAGAGTAATATAATAAAATTACCTATATTATTTATCATTTTTAAAGATATGTGTCAAATCAATAGTGACAAGTAAAGATGGACGGAGATAGTAGCAAATGAGTTAAAAAGATCAAAAACAAACCTAAATATTCATATTTTTTTAGTTTTATATTTGAACTATCAGGTGTGTGAGTTTCTACATGAATTATCACCAAATAGTTATTAAAACACACTTAAATTACTAGTTGTTTGAGTTTCATACATGATAGTTTAGGTGTATTTTGATAAACATTTGGTGATAGTTCATATAGGTAACATAACCTTTCATTGCATGAGTTTATTGGCTGATTTCAAGTTCCATCCATGTGAGAAGGTACTAAGTTGACTCACTTGATATTCGCTGATGATCTAATGGTATTTTGTAAAGGTTAAAAACAAGCTGTAATCAGAGTGAAGAAAGCACTGGATCATTTTAGTGCAATCACTGGGTTGGAAGCAAATTTAGAGAAATCTAGTATGTTTATTGCTGGAGTTACAAACTAGGTGAAACTTAACTTGTTGGCAAGAACTGGATATGTACTAGGAGAGTTTCCAATTAGATATTTGGGATTGCCTCTATCATCTAAGAAATGGACCAAACTTGAATATCAATAATTGGTTGGCAAGATAACTAGTAGGATCACTACAGGCTATGCTAAGAAGCTCTCATATGCAGGTAGATTATAGGTGCTAAGTGCAGTTTTGTTCTCTATACATAGTTTCTGGGGATCAACTTTTATTCTCCCTCAAAGTATTCTAAAAGAAGTAGACATGAAGTGTAGAGTGTGTATGGGGGAGTACAGAGGACAAAATGAAATCATTCTTAGTGGCTTGGGAGAAAGTTTGTGTTCCAAAGAATAATAGGGGCTTGAATATTAAAGATTGTAGAGTTTGGAACATAGCCTCTGTGGGAAGCTCTTATGGCAACTAGTGGTGGGCAAAAATTTATTTTAGGTGAGATGGGTTCATTTTGTGTATATGAAGAATGTAACTACTTTTTGGGACATAAGGCACCCTAAAATAGTAGCTGGTATTGGAGAAAGCTAAACTCTTTAAAAGAGAAAATGACTAGCTGGTATAATGGAGATGTGTATAAGCTAACTGTAAATGGAGCTTACTCAATTACATGTAGCTATTTACAACTGATAGGGGAACAAACCAAGTTGAATGTTGCAGACTTCATTTGGACTGCTGTAGCTCAGCCTAGACATAGAGTGATAATGTGGCTGACAGAGAAAGATAGGCTACTTACTAAGGAGAAGATGATCAAGTTAAAGATGGAAGTATCGAACCCTTACTGCTATTTATGTGATGCACAACCCATAAAGACCAGCACATACTTGTTTGCTGACTGTGCATGGGTTAAGCTAATTAGAGAGGACCTTATGTTATGGACAAATGCACAAATACATTCTGGAAATGTGAAACATGTGTTACAGGACATTCAGAAGAAGCATTGGAAGAAATTCAAAAAAAAGGTGATAGCAGCAATCCTTGGTGCAATAATTTGCCACACATGGAGAGCAAGGAATTGAAAGTTGTTTTAACAAAAAGGACTGTAAGTAAGTGAAATAGCTAGGAAGATCAAATAGGAAGTAGTACATGGAATAGAATAGAAGTAGCTAGGCACATATAAGTAGGGAATTTATAAGCAGAATACGTTGCATTTAATTTGTTTGTTTTTTGAGTTGTTGATTACTTTGTATTTAGTTGGATATTTGAGTCTCACCCCCATTACTGCCTTGTTAAGAGGTGGTTAAGAGGATGAGTGCTCATTAGGGGTGTGTTTGGTATGAAGGAAAATGTTTTCCATGGAAAATGTTTTCCTAGAAAATGTTTTCATAGAAAACAAGTTAGTTTCTTACTTATTTTCTCATGTTTAGTTTGTGAGTGGAAAACATTTTCTAGTGTTTGGTAGGTGAATGAAAAACATTTTCTAGAAAATATTTTTTAGTGTTTGGCTAGAGAGTAGAAATTACTTTTTAGGAAAATAGTTTCTGACCCGAGAACCAACTTCGATGATCGATCTGGGATCCGACCCCGACACCCGAATAGGGACCCAACCCCGACCCCAACTCTCAATCCGAAAATCAATCCCAACTCCTGACCCCGACACCTAACTCCGACTCTCGACCTAAGACCCAATCCCAACACCCTACTCCCGACTCGAGCACCCAGGAACGACCCAAAATCCCGATCAGTGACCCGACCATAACACCCAACTCTGACTCAGGAATCGACCCCAACAATCGACGAATACCCTGAATTGGAACCTAAACCCGACACCCTACTCGAGACCCGACCCCGACACCTGACCCGAGATCTGACCCTGACACCCTACTCGGGACCCAAACCTGACACCCAACCGGGACCCAACCCCAACCCCGACCCCGACCCCGACCCTGACTCCCAACCCGAGACCACTACTCCCAACCCGAGACCCGACTCCCGACTCGATACCCGGGACCCAACCTGAGATTCGATCTCAACTCCAGACCTGAGACCCGACTCCCAACCCGAGACTAGAATCGGACCTCAAATCTCGACCCGAGACCTAACCCCGACACCCGACCTGAGACTCGACCCCGACTCCCAACCTGAGATCGGACTTCGACTCCCGACCCAGGATCCGACCCAACACCCAACTCGAGACCTGGCCCCGACTCTAAACCTAAGATCCAACACCGACACCTGACTCGGGACCCAACACAAGACCCAAGAATGACCCCGAATTCAGATCCGTGACCCGATCGGACTCCCGACTCGGGACCCGACCCCGACACCGGACCCGAGACACGACCCCAACTCCCGACCCAAGACCCTACCCCGACACCAAATCCTGACTCCCGACTTCGAGAATCGACCACGAGACCTGATCTTGATTCCCAGCCCCAACACTCTACCCGAGACCCACCTTTGATTCTCGACGTGAAACCCGACCCCAAATCTCAACCTAGGACTCGACCCCGACTCCTAGTTCGAGACTCAACCCCAAATTTTGACCCTATACTCGACCCTGAATCCTGACTCGGGACCCAACCCGAGACTCATGACAGACCCCAAATTTAGATCGGAGACTCGACCCCGTGACCCGACCGGACTCTCGACTCGGGACCTGACTCCGACACCGGACCCGAGACCCGACCCTGACTCTTGACCTGAGTCCCAACCTTCACACCGGACCCAAGACCCGAGACCCAACCTCGATACCCGACCCGAGACACGACCCCAAGTCTCGACCTGAGACTCGATCCCGACTCCCTACCCTGACACCTAACCTTGACTCCCGACCCCGAGAATCGACCCTGTCTCTCGGCCCCGACACTCGACCCGAGACCCACCCGCGATTCCTGATCTAAGACCTGACCTCGACTCCCGACTCGAGACCCTACCCCTATTCCCGATCCGGCAACCCAACCGCGACTCCTGTCTAGCGACACTACCCCAACTCTCAAGTCGAGAATCGACGAGAATCGAGAGTCGAATCTCATGTTAGTGTTGAAAATCGGTAATTGAGACTTGGGTTAGGTTGGAAAGGTGAGGTGTGAGGTTGAAAGACAGTTTTGAAAAATGTTTTCCTTACGTTTTGAAGGGAAGTCATTTTCCTTCAATTTGAGGAAAATAAGTTGATTTGGAAAACATTTTCCAAAACATTTAAGCCAACCAAACATGAGAAAATTGGAAAATATTTTCCTTCATACCAAACACACTCTAGGTGTATTATTTTGTTGGTTAATTGTACTGTTTACATGGTTACCAAAAAAATAATTAATACTTGTGCGAATAAGGTTTGTTGTCCTACTTGATTACTCGTTTGGGAAGTAAAGCGTCCTGAATTGTGCTTCATGCATATTTAGCATGGTCCTTGAGCTGAATCGTGTCAATTAACTTTGGTTCCATAATTTTTCTATATTTGTTCTCTACCGTTGAGGTTATTTTTGTCAGTTTTCTCAACGAGTTAGCAGTGATCCCGCAACTTCTACTTTATATTCCCTGACTTCCTCTGTGTATCTTGGTTACGCCTTTCTGCTATCCATCATCTGACCTCAGTGTTCGCTTGGTCATAAGTGAGTTTTTTGCTGTCTCCTTTTTCGAAATTGTTACCTGCATTTGTATCCTTTATTGGCTTCTTTCTGCCACAATGGAGTTAAGTTATACCTACTTAATGGACTTCAAAGAAATAGGTACTACTAATTGCTTCACTCTTTGTATTATGTTGTTCGAGTACGTAAGATGAGTCTGGTTCAACATTTATGTTGGCTGATCTGGTTTGTTTTTCTTTCTATTTGAGGAAATTTTGAAATTTTCTTTTGTTTACGGACATTAGAGGAGTTAAAGTATATATTGGTTAACATTACAAGCAAAAGAATACTACTAAGAGAGTTCAATTTTATGATATGAAAACACACTCAAGGTTGTAACAAGCAACAACAACCCAGTGAAATCCTACAAGTGGGATCTGGAGAGGGTAGAATGAACACATATCTTACCAGTACCTCATGGAGGTAGAGGGGCTGTTTTCGGAAGACCCTCGGCTCAAGTGCAGTAAGTCTAAGTAAAAAAAAGAATCATAGCAACTTGTCATGCCCTATTTTTCACCAAGGTTAAAACAAGCACGACTTATGGACTCTAAAAGAATTAAATTTTGTACAGAGTCGCCACCTAATTTTTAAGGAAAATAAGGAAACCTATTTTTTATTGTTGACATGTATGACTTATGTTTTAATCTGCGAAAACCAGTTTAGATTCTAGTTAAGGGTTCAAATTATTCTGAAGGGAAGGGATTAGACACCCTTCAGAATCCACAAAAGGTGGTACCCGACTAGACTAAATTTATCAAAGAGGGAGGAGGTAAAAATAATTTTTTAAAGTATAAATATATAAAATATGTATTAAAAATAATGTAAAAAAGTTTATGTGTGAAGAGTGTGTATTAATTATATAAATAAGAGATATTATCACAAATGTGTGTATAGAAATATATAAACAATATAAAAGGATGTGTAAGAATATGTGTGAAAAAAGAAAGTACTCTTTTGAAAAGAAAAATACTTTGTAATGTATGGAAAATAGAGTGTTGTTTATATTTAAAAAGTATTCTCTAATAATTTTAACTTAACAAAATTAATGAAAAATAATTAATTGTGAATAATAAAAATATAATTGTTTTTAAAGAAAAGACCATATTATTATATAACGTAAAGAATGTGAATTAGTTGATCAAATATCTAAATCGATTTAATTCTTTGAATAAGTATTAACGGCCTAAGTTTTGCCTAAACGCACGATAATGAATATATAAGTAAAGGACTCCCCGTCCGATGCCCCAAAGTAAAATTTCACTATAATCAATAATTGTACAATTATAAGAATATAAAAGTAAATACAGATAATGAGTTTGAGGAGATCTTCTTTTAAACATCGTCTTTGAAAGTGTCTCCTGAAACCTGTATACACACTTGATATAAATATTAGTAATGAAGAAATAATTATCAAAATCAAATATTTGTATATGTATAAATAAAATAGATTTTTCGTTATAAAGTGGGCTCGGATTAAGTTTTAAATACGCCATGGCTACGAAGTGGTTGCTCGAATTTATCGGCTGTCCTAAATCGCCTTGCCAAGATACGAATCATAGAACTTCTAGGTCGTCATGATAATGTAAAGATTTCGTCATCACCCATATTTATTTATTTTTGTCACGTATTTGTATACGTCATGTCCGTCTTTTTATTTGTGGAGGCCTCAAAAACCGACAGGAATTTTTTCATTGGACATGTATAATAGCACTATTCATAATAACTTAAAATAATAAAAAACAGGTAAGGTCAAAATTGACAAGAAACCATGTAAAAATAAAATTCCAAATCAACAACAAACACCGCATATCATCATAAACCTCAATGTTACTGGAAACATTTGCAAAAGTCAATGAACAAGGATAAAGGCCAATATAAAGTTAAAGATAATAGCAAAAAGAAAAGAAGCATCCTACCACAAACAATTGCGACCACTTGGTGAGTTAGTAGATAAAATAATAAAATAAAGAAAAGACACCCACAATGAAACAACACAATGAAAAAACACAAAATCTAGATAGCTAGTCGGAGAAGGTAAAATTCACCGGAGACGAACATAACAGTCAACAAAAATGAATGAAACACTTGAAAACTTAAAGGAATCATTAAAAAAAAAAAAATATTAAAGTACGACCAGATCTGTGCAAAATAAGCATAATAATAATAATAATACAAAAATCGAAATATCCAGTTAGCCGGAGAAGAGAGGAGCGGTGGCTTGCTCCGCCAAAGTTGGTGTCGTTGGGGTATCTAGTTGTTGGAGCTCATCGTTGTCGGAGAATACAACGGTGGTGCGGTGGTGGAGCATCGGAGCTCCGTGGTGGTAGTGGTGTAGACGTCGGAGAAGAAGGACAAGATTGAAATAAGAGGAGTTAGGAGTAAAAGGAAAATCTGAAATTTGTGTGTATGTGTGGTGTGTGTAAATGTGTACTGTGTGTAATCCACCGGAGCGCCGGTCGGTGATGACCGGCGATGATGGCGGCAGCGGTGAGATGAGGGAGATCAGAGGTTGAGAGAGAGAGGGAGGCGGCAGGTTTGTTTAGAGAGAAAGAGTGGATAAGAGAGATGAGTAAGAGAGAAAATGATTTTTGTCTGTGTATGTGTATATGTAGTGTGTAAATATGTATTTTGTGTGTGTATGTGTTTGTATGTATGAATGTGTGTGTATATGTGTAGTGTGTATATGAAAAAACAATTCACCTCCTCCCCCTCTATTTATAATACAAATTATTTCCTCCTATTACCCAAAAAATAAAAGATTAACCTCTCTTGTCCCTTGAATTATGGTTTAGTCCACGAGTTATTATTCAAAGGGTAAAAATATGTGTAGTCATGTCACAGATCACCTTTAATAAAGGTGACGTGACAAGTCACCTTTAATAACACGTCACCTTTAATAAAGGTGATGTGACAAGTCACCTTTAATAAAGGTGACAAGACCTCGACTTGATCGGATTATTGCTCCGTATATCAAAGTAATTGATCCGGCTTATCGTTTGCGGATTGTAACTAACGTATAAAAATATGGGCATCAAAATATAATTACAAAAAATGTAAACAATAACAAAATACAATTATCTTGAAAAAATGTATTATTATGTAAATAGTTAAAATGTAGTGTACTACAAAGAATTGTTGTGTTATGTTGTGTACGTGTGCAGATGACTGTGAAAAAAAAATTAAAATAACAATAAATTGATAAAAATCCTAAAAGAAGGAGAGTTATCAATAAATTGTGTAAAAATGTGTAAAAAATGTATTTTGTGCTCTTTAACGATCAGGAAGCCTGAAGACGTTAATTTTAAGCACGGAGAGCCAAAATTGGGTGTCAACAACTTGCCCCTTTTCGTATGAAGATAATGTAGTTTTCTTCAGACGAAAACGTTGACGTGTAGCCAATTTTGCTAGACAAATATCATATTTGACCAAAAATTTGACCGAACTTTGAATTAGAGTTGCCTACATACCTCGAGTTGCTCTAGGATCAGGTCGGGTGTAGTTCAAAAGTTTAGGAAAATGTCTTTTTGTCCTATTATTATGGGCGGACGACCCTGTGAAAATGATTATGGAGAGAAAGACCGTATGGGAATGAAAGCATTTGCGCATTCCCGACGTCCTTCAAAATTGCCCCAGTATCAAGTTGTGAGATGCTGGGGATGCAAGATTGTATACTCGCTGGGGAGAAAGAATGATCATGTGGTTGTGATGACCGAACTCTGCATAGAGCTTCCTACACATCTCGCGTGTTACGAGAATCAGGTCAATGTAGTTCGAAATGAAGAAATAGGGTAACTTTTGAGGCGGTTTTCAAAATTTTGCCTCAGTGTATGATTTGTGATAACACTGACTTCTCTAATGGAACTTTAAAAGAAAGTCTTGTTGCTGTGGATTGTATTTTCGATTGAAAAGATGCATGATGTCTCCGATTGTCTACGGAGACTATGTGATGAATGATGTTTCTGATTGTCTACGGAGACTTGATGATGAGTGACACCTTCAATTGTCTACGAAGGCTATGTGAATGTTGTAAAATCCTCCGATTGTCTGTCGGGGACTATGATGCATGATATCTCCAATTGTCTATGGAGACTGATGTTGATTGTTGTAAAGTCCTCCGATTGTTTACGGGGACTCAATGCATGATATCTCTGATTGTCTAAAGAGACTTGATGTTGAATGTCATCTTCGATTGTCGACGAAGACTAAGGCCCTCAACTGCCGATGTGATTGAAATTTAAAGAGCTCTCGATTAGCGGAGCAATTAAAATGCATTAGCCTCTTGACTGGCGAAGCAAGTGAAATGTAATAGTCTCTCGACTGGCGGGACTATTGGAATTCTAAGGGCTCTCGACTATCGGAGCAATTGAAATATAATAGTCTCTCGACTGGCGGGACTATTAAAATGTAAGGGCTCTCGACTGTCGGAGCAATTGAAATATAATAGTCTCTCGACTGGCGGGACTATTAAAATGTAATAGCCTCTCGACTGGCGGGGCTAGTGAAATGTAATAGCCTCTCGACTGGCGGGGCTATTGAAATGTAATGGGCTCTCGACTGGCGGAGCAATTAAAAGGTAATATAATAGTCTCTCGACTGGCGGAGCAATTAAAATATAATAGTCTCTCGACTGGCGGGACTATTGAATTGTAAAGGGCTCTCGACTGGCGGAGCCATTAAAATATAATAGCCTCTCGACTGGTGGGGCTATTGAAATGTAAGGGCTCTCGAGTGGCGGAGCCATTAAATGTAATAGCCTCTTGACTGGCAGGGCTATTAAAATGTAAAATACTCAAATTAGAAGGAGGACACTTAACAGAGAAGTGAACTATATGTATTTGAAGGTGAGTGATTGGGAAGGAAAGTCAACTGTTAGTATTTAGAGGTGGGCGTATTGAATGAAAAGTAAAATGCCCATATTTGAAAGTGGAAATCTTGAAATGGGAAGAAAATTTGTTTGTATTTGGAAGTGAGTGCTTTGAAAAAGAATGAATTTTTTTTTTTTGCTTGTAAAAATGTTGACATTTGAAAAGACATAATCGTGTTTTGACTTTAGTTGGTACCAACAATTAGTAGTGTGCATAAGAATTCTTCCATTTTATTTCCAACTAACCGAGATCGATTTTGAGGTAATTCCTATAGTTTCAGGTGGTACCTCAGACATACCTAAGTAACGACAAGATTTGTTCGTCTTGCTTCAAACAAAGATTTTGAAACATACCTATCCTCATGTTTCACATGCCCTCTCCAGAAAGAAAGTCCCATTTTCACACATATTTGAGTAGTTTTATTTTTGAATTTGGGGACGTCTTAGAGAAATACACTCACACTCAGAAAGAAATTCAATGCATGCAATTGTGATACCATAGGCTTGGCCTTCATGTAAGTATCCACTAATGTGAGAAAACTTGGAATAGGATCATGTAGGACTTGTTATTGGCTTGTAATGTAGGCTTGGGTATGGGTAGGATGACATTTGGGATGAAAGTGACTAATCCCTTAATGAGCGTCGCACTGTATCTGTGCTTTTGATATTTATTGCGCTTTGACGCTTAATCTTCTTTGTCTTGCTTTGTTGTCCCTCATTTTGTATTTTCTCCGACTTCTTTTGAATCTCTTGCTGGAGTCTTTTCCCCTTTATTTTCAATAAATGCATTATTTTTTTTTTGAAGATTCTCCACCTTTGTTGGAGTTCTTTCTTTTTCTCTCCTTTTTTTTGTTTGGGGGTTTTGCTCCTTCTACTTTGAAGTCGTCTTTTCATTTTTGTTCTTCTGGGACCTTTGTATCTTTCGCCTTTGCCATCTTTGATCTTGGATCTTCGTCAGCAATTTGCACGTATTTAGTGTGCTCAAGGAGGTCGGGCCAAGAGAGGAATAGTGCATGTAAGCACTCAAAAGGTATGGGCTAAGATGTGGTTGTCCAAAGAAAATGTTTTAGGCTCAAAGGGGGAATTTTAGGGATTAATTTCATTTGGTGGGTTATGAAAGGCTCAATTGGGTCAAAGAAGGCCTACGATCCTTTCCTAAACCAAGTGAACTCAGACTTTCGCCTCAACAAACATTTAGGCCAAGTTCTAGATCAACAATGCAATGTAATGAATTAATCTAAAGCTTACCACACAATGCACATGAGACGATGAGGTTGGCTTCGTCCTTGTCTTGGATGTATGCAAGAGAATTTTTCAAGTATCACTTAGGTGTGATTAAGAGGTACCAAAAGAATATATGGTTTACCGAAAAGTCGATCCTCTCCATCATACCAATTTGTTCTTTCCCATGCACACTCCTAACTGTGTTGGTACCAATCAAGTAAGAACTTTGATTTCTTTTTCTATTTTTTTTTTCTTTTGAAAGAATGGGACCAAATCCAAATGAGGACTGCCTACGTATCTTGTGAAAACAAGAATCAGGTCTGCGTAGTTCAGGAACATAGAGTATAAGATATGAAGCAGGAAAACAAACTTTTTTTTTATTTCTGTAAAAGAGTATCGAACTCGAAAAGAATTGTCTGCGCATTTCATCGAGATGAGACTGAGGTATGCGTAGTTCCTGGAGATAGAAAATGTGAGATAGAAAATAAACTATTTTTTTTTTATTTTCAACAAGGAACACCGAACCCAAAAGGGCTACCTACTAATCTCACGAAAATGAGAATCAGGTTCGCGTAGTTCGGGACAGACTTGTGGATTTGTATGTGGCATGTATGATTGTCATGAAGCGATGTCCATACTTGAAAATGACATGAAAGGCGACCGAGTGGAAACTGCTCGTAGACATGAAGCATTGAAATTACTCCGGTCAGACGACCGAGAGGATGTATGTCAAGTGTAGACAAAGCTTTGACATTATTTCATTATGTTGACATGATTGAGATGGTTATGGCATTAATTTGCCACAGTTAAAAGGATTGTTATGGTTGAAAGGGTGTTGACCCTTGCTTTTGAAAGTGAGGATCGATATCATATATTTAGTGGTTTACGACGTTCGAAAGAAGAAAGCTTGATTTTCTCGAACCAAAATTAGGTGAGAATTTAGAAGTAGGCCAGCTAAGTACTAATGTCATTGAGATTTGGATTTGTGGGGGTTATTGATTTGCGCTCTCAGAAGACATTTAAAGAGCGACTTTGAACTGTTTCAAAAATATTGACCCAGTTTGAATACCAGAGAAATTATTCTGAAACAGTGAAGAGACCGAACCCTAATATAGGGCTGCCTACGTATTTTTTCATGACAAGAATCAGGTCAAAACGTAGTTCAGACCTATACGCAGTCATTGGTGGTTTGTATGATTATTATGGATCGCTGATGGTATTGAAAAAAAGAAGTGTGGTATGACTAAGAATTCAGATTCAAAAATATGTTTCGAAAATGAAAAGAATGTACAAGAAATGTGTTAATAGTTTTTGGAAAAAGATGACAGAGTCCAAAAAAGCGATTGCAAGGATAAAAAATGGATGTGAAGTCATATGACGGTAAAGGATGATCGTAGAGACTGGAAATGATTATGAGGATTAAAAATTATTCTAAATTCAACACAAGTCCACCAAAATTATTAGACATAGTGGACAATGTTGAACATGCTGTGTAAAGTATATGTATAACTAAAGAATGTACAGTGAATGCAAAAAATGTATAATGTCTCATAAACATGTATCAAATAAAGAATGTGTAACAAATAAAGAATGAAAATTCATCCGACCGAAGTGATGATCAAAATCGTGTCTACAAACGACCTATGGATTCTAAGAGTAGATTCACCTAGGTTGGTAGAGGGTATTCGGACAATCGCGAGAGGGTGAGCGGTAATATAAATGCTCTTACTCTGAAACTAAGAAATCCAAAGAAGGTTTGGGGGAGTGCAAGACACCCCCCGCGTGAATCACAGTGTGTGAAGTATACGGCCAAAGACTCGATAGAATCGTAATTACAATTAAATACAGTGAAACTATGTAGCAGTTTTCAGAATGTACAGATACAATGAATAATGAATCAAAGAATTAATAAGACTGTAAAATTTATTTGTGCAAATAATGTAAAACATTTGTGAGCAAAACACAGACAATTCACACAGTTTGCAGTACGTGAAACAAATAAAGAATCAATGAATTAAATAATTAGCATATGCCAAATGTAAAAATACCTCCCTCAATTGAAAAATTGAGTCTATCATGGTTAGAACCTGTTTCTTCCCCAGCAGAGTCGCCATTCTGTCATGCCCTATTTTTCACCAAGGTTAAAACAAGCACGACTTATGGACTCTAAAAGAATTAAATTTTGTACAGAGTCGCCACCTAATTTTTAAGGAAAATAAGGAAACCTATTTTTTATTGTTGACATGTATGACTTATGCTTTAATCTGCGAAAACCAGTTTAGATTCTAGTTAAGGGTTCAAATTATTCTGAAGGGAAGGGATTAGGCACCCTTCAGAATCCACAAAAGGTGGTACCCGACTAGACTAAATTTATCAAAGAGGGAGGAGGTAAAAAATAATTTTTTAAAGTATAAATATATAAAATATGTATTAAAAATAATGTAAAAAAGTTTATGTGTGAAGAGTGTGTATTAATTATATAAATAAGAGATATTATCACAAATGTGTGTATAGAAATATATAAACAATATAAAAGGATGTGTAAGAATATGTGTGAAAAAAGAAAGTACTCTTTTGAAAAGAAAAATACTTTGTAATGTATGGAAAATAGAGTGTTGTTTATATTTAAAAAGTATTCTCTAATAATTTTAACTTAACAAAATTAATGAAAAATAATTAATTGTGAATAATAAAAATATAATTGTTTTTAAAGAAAAGACTATATTATTATATAACGTAAAGAATGTGAATTAGTTGATCAGATATCTAAATCGATTTAATTCTTTGAATAAGTATTAACGACCTAAGTTTTGCCTAAACGCACGATAATGAATATATAAGTAAAGGACTCCCCGCCCGATGCCCCAAAGTAAAATTTCACTATAATCAATAATTGTACAATTATAAGAATATAAAAGTAAATACAGATAATGAGTTTGAGGAGATCTTCTTTTAAACATCGTCTTTGAAAGTGTCTCCTGAAACCTGTATACACACTTGATATAAATATTTGTAATGAAGAAATAATTATCAAAATCAAATATTTGTATATGTATAAATAAAACAGATTTTTCGTTATAGAGTGGACTCGGATTAAGTTTTAAATACGCCATGGCTACGAAGTGGTTGCTCGAATTTATCAGCCGTCCTAAATCGCCTTACCAAGATACGAATCATAAAACTTTTATGTCGTCGTGATAATGTAAAGATTTCGTCATCGCCCATATTTATTTATTTTTGTCACGTATTTGTATACGTCATGTCCGTCTTTTTATTTGTGGAGGCCTCAAAAACCGACAGGAATTTTTTCATTGGACATGTATAATAGCACTATTCATAATAACTTAAAATAATAAAAAACAGGTAAGGTCAAAATTGACAAGAAACCATGTAAAAATAAAATTCCAAATCAACAACAAACACTGCATATCATCATAAACCTCAATGTTACTGGAAACATTTGCAAAAGTCAATGAACAAGGACAAAGGCCAATATAAAGTTAAAGATAATAGCAAAAAGAAAAGAAGCATCCTACCACAAACAATTGTGACCACTTGGTGAGTTAGTAGATAAAATAATAAAATAAAGAAAAGACACCCACAATGAAACAACACAGTGAAAAAACACAAAATCTACATAGCTAGTCGGAGAAGGTAAAATTCACCGGAGACGAACATAACAGTCAACAAAAATGAATGAAACACTTGAAAACTTAAAGGAATCATTAAAAAAAATAAATAAATATTAAAGTACGACCAGATCTGTGCAAAATAAGCATAATAATAATAATAATAATACAAAAATCGAAATATCCAGTTAGCCGGAGAAGAGAGGAGCGGTGGCTTGCTCCGCCAAAGTTGGTGTCGTTGGGGTATCTAGTTGTTGGAGCTCGTCGTTGTCAGAGAATACAACGGTGGTGCGGTGGTGGAGCATCGGAGCTCCGTGGTGGTAGTGGTGTAGACGTCGGAGAAGAAGGACAAGATTGAAAGAAGAGGAGTTAAGAGTAAAAGGAAAATCTGAAATTTGTGTGTATGTGTGGTGTGTGTAAATGTGTACTGTGTGTAATCCACCGGAGCGCCGGTCGGTGATGATCGACGATGATGGCGGCAGTGGTGAGATGAGGGAGATCGGAGGTTGAGAGAGAGAGGGAGGCGGCAGGTTTGTTTAGAGAGAGAGAGAGTGGATAAGAGAGATGAGTAAGAGAGAAAATGATTTTTGTCTGTGTATGTGTATATGTAGTGTGTAAATATGTATTTTGTGTGTATATGTGTTTGTATGTATGAATGTGTGTGTATATGTGTAGTGTGTATATGAAAAAACAATTCACCCCCTCCCCCTCTATTTATAATACAAATTATTTTCTCCTATTACCCAAAAAATAAAAGATTAACCTCTCTTGTCCCTTGAATTATGGTTTAGTCCACGAGTTATTATTCAAAGGGTAAAAATATGTGTAGTCATGTCATACATCACCTTTAATAAAGGTGACGTGACAAGTCACCTTTAATAAAGGTGACAAGACCTCGACTTGATCGGATTATTGCTCTGTGTATCAAAGTAATTGATCTGGCTTATCATTTGCGGATTGTAACTAACGTATAAAATATGGGCATCAAAATATAATTACAAAAAATGTAAACAATAACAAAATACAATTATCTTGAAAAAATGTATTATTATGTAAATAGTTAAAATGTAGTGTACTACAAAGAATTGTTATGTTATGTTGTGTACGTGTGCAGATGACTGTGAATTTTTTTTTTAAATGACAATAAATTGATAAAAATCCTAAAAGAAGGAGAGTTATCAATAAATTGTGTAAAAATGTGTAAAAAATGTATTTTGTGCTCTTTAACAATCAGGAAGCCTGAAGACGTTAATTTTAAGCACAGAGAGCCAAAATTGGGTATCAACACAACTGATAAAAAAAATAGTGTAGAGCCTATAAGAAAGGAACAATAACAATAATAGAATAGTGCAATAACTTAAACAAGATTAACTTGAAAATTTAAAGAAAAGTGACTCGATCATACACAAGGAAATACTCCTAACTAATTAATTTTTGGAAGACTAAACTTTCTATATAAATTAATATGTCACGACCCAAAATAGACATGTGATGACACTTGTCACACCCTCTAGACAAGTAAGCCTATACCAACCCAAACTCAATAATCAAGCAAATCAGAAGCAGAAGAAAAAGAATAATCCCCAAAATATATATAAAGAAGAAGCAAATATTCAAGATATATCCCAAGTCTGGTTGTCACTAGTTCAAACCTCTAATATAGAATTGGAATAATAATCTTCTAGAATATCTTAGATGCGAATAAAGCATAAGACATAAATAGAGAGATCTGAGAAGTTCTGAAGTCCCTCAGCCACTACCTCGATCTCCACAATGCTAATACCGTAAGAAGATAATCTTCAAACTGCTACTCGGCCCAATCCCTGCATGGGGTGTAGAAAACAACAAGAAAAAGAAAAAGGAAGCAAGAGTGAGTACGAAACCACATGTACTCAGCAAGCATCATCGATAGCTGACCCTAATCCAAAGTGATGGCGAGAACCACCACCCCAACTACCCAAGGTTTCCTAATCAATCTATACCCCACCAAATCACAGTACTTTATCCTATCAGGGTAACCCAACACAATGGTTAACAGACATATCAAAATTAGGGTAGACACTAATCCAGGTGAGTCAACACTATTCGTTTATATTCAATCACAAGGGAATTTGTTTATGAAGAAGACTCACAAATACGCTAGAATATGCTTAATCAATTATCATTAACCAATACTATGGGATAGCAATAGGGAGAGTGCATATATTTAAGGGTGTATCTCATGCTACCAAAAGGTGCTACACCATCTATCTTTCGATCAAGCCACCATCATACCCCAAGTCTCATAATACCTCAACCTCTCAACCAATATACGATAAAATAAGATAATGTAATGAAGTGAAATGAATGCTCAAACACAATATCACAAATAAGGTTCTATCACGACATTATAATACAAAAGTTAATACTAACACAGTATCAAACCAAACCAAAGAAGGTAATGCAATGCAATGTAGTAATGATGATGGGATGATGATGAATGTTTGAAAGTTATTGCATAACTTTTACTATACACCCACCGAGCTCACAACTACCAAATAGGACCCATGGGGGATTTTCAACCCATATACTTTCCGTAATCTCAATCTACCTCTCTGGCTAATGTTCACTGATCAAGGTTACCACAATATCTCATAAAATGTCTCATATCAACCTTACCGACGCATCCCTTGGTATAGACATTTTATAAAGTGTCTCATTTTCTTACAAAAATCAGAATGTCTTAGCGGTACCAATGTCTCATGAATATGCATGCATGATATGAGGATGTAAAGCTCACAACCAATCAGTATGAAGATAAAAATCCATTCAATACATGTATAAGTGAGCTCAGAATCAACTCAATGTATCAATAATTCATGCTATCCGTTTCCACTTGGCACCATCATAATAAGTAATGTATTCAATCAATAATATCATTTCCAACCCCTCACTCGAGCATCACTATAATGATAATGCAAATAAATGCTCAAATAAAGCCTAAAATGTCAAGTCGAGCCCCCACTCAAGAGATACAATGATAGCTAAGACATTCTAATGCATAAATAAGGCCTATGATGACAAATCTAGCCCCACTCAGACGACATAGTAATAAATAAGGCATTTAATCCATAAACATGACTAACAACATCAAGTCAGGCCCCCACTCGGGCACCACAATAATATATCCTCTCAAATCAAAAAACACTATGCATATAAGCCCCCACTCGACATGTGATTATAAATAATTACTCAAGTCCATAAATATGTTCACAAAAGCCCCACATAGGCAACACGAAATAAACAACAATCCCAATAACAATAAATCGCGGACTACCCAAACCTAGCTTGTTCCATGCATTAAGCTTCATCAACTATTACAAGTCTATTCATACTGTAAAGTATTCTTTAAACCTCAATCATTCCATCAAATAACGATAATAATATAATTATCCCTTAAAAATCACTAAAACCTCAATTATTACGTCAAAGTCCACTAAATAAGATTCAAACTCTAAATTAGGCATCCAATATCAATTATTCAAGATCACTAAGTTATCTATGTACATTCTACTCTAAGGATAGTTACAAGTAGTAATACTAACTAATCAAGGCAATAATCTAACTACAACCCATTATTAAGACTTCGGTACCCGCGAAGATGCTCGCCATTTCATCTAAGTGGGACCCCCAATCCTAAACAAATCAAAATATACAAACAAACACGCATACAACACATAAACACTTTGGAAAAAGTCAAGTTACATCTCAACTTGCCTAAAATGAAGATCCGCAAGCCCAAATGCAGTCCAAAACCTCAACTGGAAGCCCAACTCTCTTGAATCAACACCAAATGCGTCCAATCTAGTCAAATATGTCATCTACAAGTCAAAAGGAAGCTGATGATACCCATATTGGTCTAATTTAAGATGGGTCCAAAATGGACCCCGAAAATGGGTTTGAAAATGAAAGGGGTAAAACTGATATTTTATTTTAGAAACACGTTCCCCATAATCATAGGAACCTACAGCTAAAAACCCACATAAAAATGAGTTAAAAACGAGGTCCAAATCAAAGAAAAATCATTTTCAAGCTTTACTGATAAACCCCCCAAAAATCCATCGAAAATGGTAAAAATGAAATTTTTGTTTAAAAATCATAATCCTCAAGTGAAAAGGACTTAATGGGTGAAAATCCAATCAAAAACGAGTAAGAATCAAAGCTCAAATCAAAGAAATACCAAATTTTCAATTTGGGAGAAAACCCCCAAAAACTCTCTTTTGAAATGTTTGATTTAGAAGAATTAAGATGATAAAGTTGGTAGGAAATAATTTATAATTGAGCTAGGAATTTACCCACACGAATTTATGTAAGAAATTTCCCCCAAAATCTCCCTCCCGAGCTCCCAATATGATAAAAATGGTGAAAACGAGTAAAAGGGGATAAAATCCCGAATTTAGGCTATTTTCAGCAAAGTTGACCGTGGTCAACTGTTGACCAACAATCAGCAATTTCAAAAAACTTATTTTTGACCCCCAAAACTCATTCGAAACTCTATGAACGTGACCCAATAGTGCAAATTGATCATAAAACACGTTCCAGATCCAATGAAATCATCGCATTTATGAAAAAAGATCGTTTACAATAAATTAACCCCCGGGACCCTTTTAGGCCAAAATACACTATTTTTCAAATGAAGGATCGAAATACAAAATAAAGATTCCAAACCCGAACCAAACTTGTTACTAACCCAAAATCAACGTTGTGGATTGAATGGAACTGTCAAAATCCTTGTCTGAGACTCGGATCATAAAATATTGATCGAAGTCAAACCTATCCTTTTAAGGATACTTAAAACCACAAACTCAAATAAAACACTCCCGAATGCATCGGGGACCATGTCAACCGTACCCACAACTCATAAATAAGAAAAAGCAACCACAGAGAGGAAAAAATGGTCAAAACATAGAAAATTCTAAATTTTAGTGCGAGGGTCATTACAAAATCCTTGCTGAATGACATTACATTAAGTCCATAATCCAAACGGTCCTTTGGATGTCTTAAAGACCTAACTACCCCAACAATTGCAATAGGGTAGCACTTCTCCATCGAAAAACCTATATTTTGGTATGACTGATTTAAGACTGGTGCCTTGTATATTAAACAATTCAGTACAGGATTACTTGACACCAGAGTCTTTCATTACACAAACTTAAAAATGTCCTCCATATAAGACACATAATGAATACAAGCACAAAGCATTTCTCCCAATACTGAAACACCTTGTCCACCCAATCTGGAAAAAATCGACCATATTTGCTCTGACAACGGTATCTCTTTACGCACCTCGTCTGAAATACCAAATGAAATCACAGAAAATTTTGCTAACGAACCTATAAGCCAATGAAATGCCCCATGCACAAACACCAAAGAGTCAGTAGATACAAACATAGGGTGAATGCCAGTAGGATGTTTATCCGTCAATCTCTAGGAACCACTTTTCAATGCAAGAATTTCACTGCGTGATCAATGATCAATCTTAAAGATTTTATAGTCATCGCTAGTTGAATCATAGCCCAATTCCCAAGTACAATAGTCCTTTGAAAAAAATTTCGGATGGGGAAGTACTATTGATTCTCTTGTGGAAGGGTTCCATAGCAAAAGCATGAAGTTT
This sequence comes from Capsicum rhomboideum, assembly GCA_031232105.1. Classification (NCBI taxonomy): domain Eukaryota; kingdom Viridiplantae; phylum Streptophyta; class Magnoliopsida; order Solanales; family Solanaceae; genus Capsicum; species Capsicum rhomboideum. The sequence goes on from CP124712.1 coordinate 17,351,787, forward strand.
TTGTAATCAGGATAATTAGAAATCCCAATAAGAGCTAAGTCATTGTAATAACAATATAATGTGTGACACCATGGTTTACCGTTAGATGGAAAATCAAGTTTTGTTACATCCTCAACTGACGATAAAGAAAAACAATACAAGGAAAACTCATTAATATAAGAATACCATTGGTTAAAAAGAAGTTTTTGGAAATTTTCATCATTCTTGGCATGATTGAGATGGGTCTTCGTAAACTAAGGCTCAAAAATCAATGCCATCCAAAACTTTGAAACATATTTGAATCGTAGAAGAGACCACACATGTAACCTGCATAGGATGTCCATAATTATTTCTTCTTGGAATAAAATTCCCATATTAGCCCCATCAACGTCTATCTTTTTTGTTTTCTTTATTTTTTGAATGTTTCCAAATTCTCTTCCCTGAAATTAAAAATTGAAGAATTAACCTAAACAGTCATCCACTCATCAGCTTAAACAATAAAAAGCTGGCGGTTGTATAATATATGTATAATTCCAACGAAATAGCGGGCAAAGGTATTCGCCAGAATAGTTGTAACACCCCGTACTTTTATAACCTCACTTTATACCTTGGGATCATATCTACATAGGTGTTGAGATGCCATGCATATGTGTTTTATAGTGACATTGGTGAAACATTTGATATCGGACTTAACATGTGCGATTAGATCTTCGTAGGAGGTGTGTTGTGATTTCGTGGAGCATTTGGGTAAGAACCCGTACACATTATAACCTCCTTTGGTGACTTTAAGTCATGTTTACTTGATGGTTAAGATCACTAAGTAAGTATTTTGTAGTGTTTTGATAAGGGATTGGACGATACGTAAACATTGGATAAGTGGCCGGAAATTTCAGCAAAGTGCTGAAACTTGCGCCACTACCCTGTTTTAGGGGTGTGGCGCAAGCCACCTGCAGCCAAGAAGTTCAGATGAGGCTGAAAACTTGCGCCACTACCCTGTTTCAGGGGTGTGGCGCAAGGCACAACAATTATGCACTTCCGGAGTCGTTTCGTAACGCAATTCTACGACGATTTTTAGATGGTTTCTTTTGGTTCTTTGGAGTTATTTGAGCATTGTTAAAGATTCAAACACTTCAATACACTCCTACATACTCCTACATGATCAAATCATGAAATGTGAATAGTGATCCAAAATGTCCAATGAAACCAAGGGCGACTAGAATGCCTATTTTTGCGATCGAAAGGACGAATGAGAATCTTTTAAGAGAATATTGTCGTGACATTATGAAATTATGTAAACATTATATATAAGGTGAATAATACATGAAATTTGGTGGGTTACATGGATATGTGTTATTGGGCCCAAAATTAGGCCCAAAATGGAATAAAAGACGTGGCCCAAATGGGTCATTTGACCCATTCTTGCCATGACCACTCCATTATTGCTCCCAAATGGCTAAGGATGACTTGAGCACTATATAAGGGACCCAAAAATCAGATTTTATTGAAGCAAAACACACATGCTTTTTCTATCTTTTTTCTAGAAAATCTCAAGAACACTTCTTTGACTCCCAAAAACCCTAAGGCATTTTTGGACAAGATCACCATCTTTCAAGCTTGGGTAAGTGATTATTATTGTACTTTAACATATTATGAGCATGAGAGATTATGTATATCATGTTGGTTATGCTTGGAAGTGTTGAATATGGTGTTTTGTGTTTTGGTAAAAGATGTGAAATCCATGGGATTGTAATTCGGATTATGACTTGTGGTCTTGATGAAAAAGTATGGTATGGATAAAATAACAACATGTATGGTGTTATTATGGTCCCAAACTTGTTATTTTTCTAAAAGTGTAAATTGTGGAATTTTGGCCGATATGTGTTATGAGTTGAATTAAGGTCATTCGATGGGTTATTTGTGATGTGTTATGGATAAGAAAGTGTAAAGGAGAAGTGTTGTGGTGAAATGTATCAATTATCATGTATTGGTCAATGTTGGAAATATTATGGAATTTTGGGAATAATAGTATGATCAATGGTTTTGTCAAGGGGAAATGGCATGTTTAAAGGCAAACAAGTGACTCATTGACATTGTATGCATTTGTAAAGGAATTGGTGGTTAATGTGAATTTTGTTATGCATTTGTGTTGTAGAGTGACACATAAAGAAGGAGAGGGATTATTGTATACGCATCTAAGGTTGTATATTCGTATTGCGAATCCAAGGTATGTAAGGTTACTTTGTCCGTATCTTTCTGCGGCAAATAGTGTTCACATTGACGTGTCACTAGTCCTATCCCGAAATGTGCTAAGGTATCCGATATCCGTATATCACTAGTCATTGTCATATATTTTCTCCTCATGGATCATTTGTGAATCTCATGTCTCATATTCATGGTTAATGTTCCGAAAGCTCAAATAAAGTTACGTTCCAATATTCCAATAGTGCCTATACTTGTGTCTCTTGTTCATGGATTATTGTCCTAGGGTTCTAATGGTATCATGGTGCTAGTAATGTTATATTTCTCATGATGTTTATTCACATGTCTCTCACTCATTGGTTAATGATTCAAAGTTTCCAATAATGTTATGTTCCAAAGTTCCAAAGTAATGTTATGACTATCCAAGTATCAATCTCAAAGTAAAGATCAAAGTAATGAAAATGTGGTCAATGATCAAGTATGGGTGGAAAGTCTAGGGGCGTAAGCCTAGCTCGAATTGATCCCGAGATATGGATTTATGGGTGGCAAGTCTAGGGGCGTAAGCCTAGCTCGACTCGATCCCGATGTATTGATTTATGGGTGGCAAGTCTAGGGGCATAAGCCTAGCTCGACTCGATCCCAACATGAAGATAAGTCATGGAAAGACCCACTGATCAGTAGGGGCCCGGGTACATTGTTATCATTGAGCATTGAGATAAAGAAAGCAAAGAAAGTAATGAAAGCAATCCACATGCTTTCCCAAAATACCAAATGGTGACTTATTCTCATTGATTATTCATATGTTTTTGAGTTCATTGAAATATTCATGTATTGTACAGTTTCATCTGAGCCTTGCATACTCAGTACTTATTTCGTACTGACCCCTCTCGGGGAATTTACCTTACTTGCTGCAGGTGCAGGTCCCAGTAGGCCTCCCCAGTAGATTGCCCGTGTTAGCGGTTCTTTGGTGAGCTCCAGCTCATTCGGGGCTTCTCCGAGTCAGAGTATATACATGTTTTGGTATTGTACATAATGTGTAAAGCGAGGACTTGTCCCGACTTATGGTTCATTTTGGTCAATGCTCTTGTTAGAGGCTTTTGTAGACGGATGTGGGTGTATCAGTGTAAACGACATATGTTGTTTTGACTGGATGGCCTCAAAGGCCAAGTTTCATATGTATGTATAAATATGTCCCATGTTTTCCTTTATTCATCTTTCATGTTCTTATGCAATGGTGGTTATGATTATGAGATGCATATGAATGATTGAGCATAGGCAAAGGTTAGTTCTCTCGGTCCTTATCGGCTACGGGTGCCAATCATGTCTCGATGGGATTCGGGGCGTGACAATAGTCGAGATAACAAAAGCTGAAAATTAGCATAAAGAAGTTGTTTTCTCTATTGCTTATGATTTTCAAAAATTAACTTGGTCTCAAAGTTATTAACCCTAATTTTCTTCAAAGAAATAAGATAAAGCATTCACTTTGATACAAATATATTTATAACATCATCATATAAAATTAAAAGAGAGTAGAAAATATTAAAAAGAACCCTCGCATTCAAATTCTTTTTTTAAGGGGAACGGACAAAATCGCCCATGGGCTGAAATTAATGCCATACAAGTGCCCAAAGAATTGAAATTCCAATTTATAGCCTTTTGGCTGACGTATGCAGCTGACACGCCTCCTCTTTTTTTTAATTACTTTTTGTCCACTCATGTTTCTTCTTTCTTTTTTTTTTTGGCTGCTTCTTCATCTTTTTTTCTTTTCTCCTTTGTTTAAAAAAACACACCTGATCACCTTTTTTTTAATTCTACCAAAAAAAAATCAAATAAAATTTCATAGTTTTTCTTTTTTTGTTAATAATCCAATATAAATTTGTAATACCATAACTATTATTTTTTTATATTATCAATCAAATAAAAAAAAGTGTATTTTTATTAGTTATCTGAAAATAACATTTTTACACAACAATGACACATATACATATTTTATACAACAATGATACAATTTTCGTACATATTTTATACAAATACATATTTTATAAAACAATGATACAGTTTCTATACATATTATATACAATAATTATACAGTTTCTATACATATTATATACAATAATTATATAGTTTCTATGCACATTCTATACTCTCTCTCTCTCTCTCTCTCTATATATATATATATATATATATATATATATATATAATGAAAAACATAGGTTAGTAAAGTAATGAAAAAAACACAAGTAAAAAATTGAACATTGATATTAATATCAAAAATAAACTTTAAAATTACAAGAGAGAGAGAGAGAGAGAACTCTAACCAAGACTTCTAGAGAGAGGGAGAGAGAGAGAACTCTAACCAAGACTTCTAGAGAGAGGGAGAGAGAGAGCTTCTTCCAAGAAAAATAATGTGTTCTCTACAGATGGAGAGGGAGGCTATTTATAGCCAAAAAATTGCTACAGTAAAAATGTTGCAGTGTTCCTACAGTGAAGCTACAGTAACACCCACAATAATTTTCAGCAAATGCTTGTTGATGTCATGTATGACATCAATGCTGGTGATGCTTGGATGATGGCATTGTGATGTCATCTCTATATACAATGTCTTCTTCTCCTTCATCTAATGAATTTTTAGATATCTGTCTTGATTGGTCTGGAGTTGTTTTCATCTGATGGAGAATTTTCTCCATCTTTTTGATAAAATTAATTTTGCTATTGGAACTGGCTAATTGGGCAACTGCAATAGACTTTTGCTGTAGAAATACAAATTGATCCGCATATGTTGGAGACAAATACGCTGAATTATTGAGGAACCATTTCTCTATTGATGGTATGCAAGCTTCAGTTGAATTCCAACTTTTGTACCATTTTGAATATTTTTGGAGTGCTAATCATGGTAGTCCTCCATGTCCCTCTGGCTTATGAAAGACAAATTTTTGGGAAAATATCCAAGGAATATGGAACCTGTGTGAAAATTAAAGCATCATAGATACCTGATGCTGATTAAAAAACTTGGTAGGAAAGTACTCACATCCTTCCCTTACTGGAGGGGGAAGAATTTCGACTTTTGGATCATAGGTAGGCCACCATTGATGTAAAAACCATTGGGGAAATTCAGAGGCTATCTGTTTTCCCCAGAATATAAACCAAGAGTGTTTACCAAGCTTGTTCTGGTATATAAAAGCATTCATTCAGGTTGTTTGGTAGTCATAATAATTATAAAATTGAGGATCAAAGGATTGGAAAAGTCTTTTGTATTTAGCAGGATGCATTCCCCAGTCTTTTGGTGACCATATTTTATTGATCCATACTGTGGTATGGGTAACGTATGTTTGGGTTTGCTTATCCATATAAGATTTGAATAAGAAAGATTTTGTATCTGCTAGAATAAAATCGTAATATCTTTGGGTGCAAGCGAGAGTTTTCTATAGGAAATTGGTTGAGAGGCTAAGTACTTGTTTAGCCCCTTCTAATGGGTTAGAATGCCAAAATTCTGGTTTGATTCAGACAATTGGGTAAACAGTCTCATTTTTTATAATAGGTTGGTTCCTCAGAGGAGGAACTAGATGAAGAAATGGGTTGTGGCACTGGTGAGAAAAGTGTCTGGTTTGGTATCGACTGTACCACTTTTTGAGAGATGGGGCTTTTCACCTCTATTGTTTCTCTTGTGGTCTTTTGAGAAACCACAGAGCTAGAAGATTACGCGTGGCTTTGTTTCACCACCATTTTATTTTCCACTAAAATTTTGATGGTGCCTTGAGCAGCCATAGAGCAAGAAGGTGAGGTGTGGCCCTGGGCCATCACCAATTATTGAAAGAGGAGACATTGGTTCATAAAATCTATCCTATTAGGTGTAGTCATGGCAGCTACATTTTTAAACCCCATGAGCTTTTTCGAGTTACTAAATTCATCTTCTATCCAGCAGGCGGATATGGTTTAGGCTAGTTGAGTTTCTTCGTCCTTTTCTTCAACTAAATTAGCCTATTTTTTTGGGTTTGAAATTGAAATTGGTGCTGGATCTGTTTCTAGCATATATGATTGAGGAATTCCTCTCATGGCATAGTCAGCCGACACTTGGTACTTAGGTTAACTTGGTCCAGCGGTTTCTATTGGTAGTTGAATTCAAGCAACAACAATTGTTTGTTGTATGGTGACGGCTTGGTGTGACTGTTTTGAGATAGCATTTTGGTTGTTTTCTTCCGGAGGAGGAAGGATTGGAATTTATGGGAATTCTGTGATTTCTTCTTTCTTTTTTCTTGTTATTTTATCTTCCCTACAAGAATTCTCTTGTAAGAAAGTCTTGGGATAGAGTTGGAGCTCCCTTTACTATATTAAATGTCAAAAATCAAAAATAGCTAAAATAGCTTGTCATCTAGCAAATATATGCTTAGAAGCAAGATTTTGTACATCCTTTTGCAAAACAGATTTTGCTGCCTTACAATAAATCCTTAATAAAAAAATTTTAATTTAACAAATCAGCTTGAAATTTAGAAATGCATAACAGAATTGCTAAAATTTATTTTTTAATAGTTAGATAATTTTACTTAGCCTTATTCCAATGCTTAGATGCAAATGCAACAATATGATTTTTATCATTTTTCTTTTATTTTAAAATGCCTTCATAACGTATGTCTGATGCATTTGTTTCAACTATTTTGGATGCAGAAGGATCAAGGAGGGATAGGTAAGGAAAATCTTTTGCCTTCAATTTGATTTCTCTAACAACATTGGTGTGAATGTTAGTCCACGGAGAAAGGGGATTTTTCAACCTATCATGAAGAGATTTTAGTAAATTGCTAAGTCCTAGAATAAAATTTGCTATGTAATTAACACACCCCAAAAACCTTTGGTGTTGTGTTCTATCTAGAATTTGTTCAGGAAATTTGTCAGCAAATTTAATAGATTGTTGAATAGGGATAATAATACCTTGTTAGATATTATACTCAAGAAATCTAATATTAAATTGAAAGAGACTATATTTAGTCTTAGATAAAACCAATCCATTTTCTTTAATGACGTTAAAGAAAATTCTCAAATATTTGAAATGTTGGTCAATACTAGTAGAAAACACTAAAAAATCATCAATATAGACTATTACGAATTTTGAAAAAGGATTTAAAATGTCATTCATTATTTTTTGAAACTCTGAAGGAGCATTTTTCAAGCCAAAAGGTATAATATTTCACTCATATTGCCTGAATGGTACTGTAAAAGAAGTTTTATATCGATCTCTTAGATCAATTTGAATTTTCCAAAAATCTAATTTTAGATCAAATTTTGAGAAAATTGTGGCAGCATAAAGTCGCTGGAGTTGATCTTTCTTATTTGGAATAGGATATCTGATCTAATGAAAGGCAGAGTTTAAAGGCTTATAATTGATAACTAAATGAGGGACTCCACGTTCAATTTCAGAACTTATATTGACATAAAAGGCAGCACAACTCCAACGGGATTTGCTTGGAGAGATGATTTATTTTTTGAGAAGAACATTGAACTCTTCCTGGTAATGGATGGTTATCTCATGATTCATTTGGATAGGTCAAGCTTTTGTGGGAACAATTTTTTCATTGAAGTCAGGTTTGTAAGGAAGCATGACCATGTGTTTCTTGCGATTCCAGAATGCTGTAGGTAAATTTGCATAGAGTTTTTTTTTTATTTCTATTTCTAATGCCTTGATTTTAGATTGGAGAGGAGATTCTTAAAGTTGTTGTAGCTTATGGAATGCTACTTATTATTTGAGGAAATTGATCTGAGCTTCTTTGTGCTTCAGAGAGGACAAAACTTTTTTGATTGGAGGTTTGTCAAATGGAAGGAATATATTGTTATATTCAATATTTATTCCTTGATGAGTAACTCCAAATGGGATGAGTGTCTCTATAAAAGGAGTGCCTAGTATTACATGATTGGTTATATCTTTCACCAGGATGAAGGAAGTAGAAGATGACAAAAGTGAATTTCCTTTGGAATTTCGTATTTCGACATCAGAAAGCTTGTAACTAATCTCTAGTCTACTGCCATTAGCAGCTCTAAGGGCTTCCTTAGTTTTTTCAAAGTATTTTGTGGGGATGCGTCCTTCTTGGACGCAATTAAGATCTGTATTTGTATCAAACAAGGCAATAATATCTAAAATAAATGATTTGTTGACTACTAAGGTTATCCTAGTATGCCATCTTCTACTAGAAATTTTTGAAAGATAATTGATATAATCTCCCTGTTCCATCTCTTGGTTTGTTGGTTTAGTCTCTTTTGGCTGGGTAGTTCAGGCATTATAGAGAATTGCTGAAGGACAAGTCTATCCACTTCCTGTCTAGCTTTAATCTCTTAGATTTCTTCTTTTAGGAGTACTATTTTTGAATAAAGATCTTGAATAGTCACTACCTTAGGCTTACTAGAAGGAAATCTATTCAAAACATCAGTAATATTGTATGCATTTCTATTTGAGGATGAGAAAATACATTAGATGAGGATGTGGAAGGTTTATCTATAGCCTTCTTAAATTGGTCTAGATAATATCTTTTTTGGTTAGAATCCTGTAAATTACTTATAATTTCCAAGGGGAGATCGTGTTCTTTTGCGAGAACATTGATCTCAGGTTGGTTATTCTGGTCTTCTTGGTCAGACTAGGAAGACTCTAAGTCGTCATTTTCAATTTGGTTAAAGTCTAATTCAAGTTCATCATTTGCGCTATCAAGAGTCTCCACTTTTCTCTAGTAAGAGGTGTTGGATTTGGTTAAGGACAGATTTATCAAGGTTAAGATTTCTAACCTTTTTAGAGAATTTGCAGTACTTGGCAATATGAGTAGGTTTTCCACACCTGTAACATTTTCCTTTATTGGGAATAAGAAGAGTTGGTTTCTTCGCTGTATGCTGGTATTTTGGATGAGAGGATTTTGATTTTTTGAGAACATAAGGCTTGAATGTGTAAATCTCCTTTTTAGGAATAGGCTTTCTATGAGTTTTCTTACTACAAAGGGGTAGGCCAAATGTCTCATAGAAACTTCCTAAATCTCATCGGGTATGTGCCCTATCGTTAGCTAATTGCCTTAGTATCTTATCTTGATAACAAATCTTAAGGATGACTTGCTGAATCAGACTTATGAGTTGACCATAAATGATCTGCTTATAAGGGATGGTATTGCCAGAGTGTTGGCTTTGAAGTTCTTCTCTGACTAAGTCCCTAAGAGACTTAGGCAATCCATCTAGAAATTTTTCTTTCCAGTATGGAAGATTACCATCGGGTTTTTCATAGATCTTAGTGAGAAAGGAGTCCTTATACTACCTAAAATTAGAAAGTATTTTACACTTAAGATTGTTAAGTATCTCAGAGGACCTTTCTTTAAAAATACCTGGACTTCCTATGAAGGTTTTAATAATATTATAGATCAAAGTAATTGTTGAGTCAGAAATGGCCTAGCCATCTTTAAGAATTGGTTCTCCTACTGAATCAACTAGAACACTTTGAAATTTTTTTATTTATCTTCTTCACTAAGATGGGTATCCCACCAACCCTTGAGCTAGCCTATGAATCCTGCTGCAAGGACATGGGTAGTAAGTTGATCTGAGCAATTATGGGTGGTCCTATAAGCAGTGGCAACTAGTGTCATCTATTGTAATTTGGAGAGAATATTGCACTCAGAATAACCATTTATGTTCCATTCATAGATGTTGTTGGTATTATAGTTATTTTGTATGACATCAGGTTTTTCTTCTAATGCTACATTTAGATGGGTGGGTCTAGGATAATAAAGTATTTGCAGCTTACGCCAATTGGAAAATTCAGTTTTGACAAAGGAAACTTCCAGAGAAATTTCTTCCTCGGGTTGGCAGTCATCAAAATTATCTTCCTGAAGTACCTTAACTGATGCAGAGGATACATCTTTACTTAGGATTTCTAGTGCTACAAAATTAAAAGTTATAGTTTTATGGATTGCTATGATCTTACGTTGAAGATCGGAGAGTAGTGAAAAACCTTTTGAATTATGCATTTGGAGTTCTCTAGTAAATGTTCTATGGATCTCATGTGGTTTGAATAAAGGAATTGAAGAGGTGGAGGCCTCTGAAAGTTTTGGAGTAGTAGGTGGCGCTAAGGATGGTTTTAAAATCAAATATTCATCAAGAGCATGCAAATATTTATTTGTATAATTATTTTGTTCAAAGAGATTCTTAATGTCTTAACTGGTAACTTGTTCATTTTCAGCTTTTCGTTTCAAAGGTGCTGCAACAATTGAGCTATCAACGTAATTCATAGTAAATCCTTGTGATGGAGGATGTTTGGAGGTGATATATGCTGCACTTATGTTTTTTCATACTTTTGAAACATTGATTGACTTTGAAAAACAGAAATCTAATTGACGTTAATCAGCATAGGCCTCAAGCCATTCAAAGAAATTAATTTGTTTTTGGACAGAATTTAAAAACTCATAATAAATTTCTTGGATGCTATTCCTTTCATCTTTTAGAAATTTATTGAAAACCCAAGTACGTTTTAAAATATTTCCAGAAGAATAAAACTTTGCTCAAGTTTTTCTTATCTATATGAAAATCTTTATGTAAAACCCCTAGCTCTCCACCTAATGATGAGAAAGTAGGAGATTGCGGTTGGTCATCATGGATTTCAGTTGCAGGAGGTTTTTCTATAGAGTGTTTAGCCTGTGGTATCCTAGATTCAAAGTTTACAACTTCAATTTTAGAAGGAAATAAAGAAACTGAGTGTCTAGCAATTTGAATTTCTGGTGGAACTGATGAGGAGGTAGAGACTCTTTGGCTAAGAGATCCCTAAAAAGAGATAGAAACAGCTCCAGTAGAAAACTGCTGGATCTAAGAAACCATAGCATTCTCAGATTTTTCTGCTAGAGTAGCATCTTGCAACTTCCAGTTTTGAGGTAAAGATACCTGGTTCCAAGAGATTGGTCTAGGAACTGATAGATGAGATCTTTGTAGATCTGTTTGGAAAAGGACTATTTCACCTTTATAGTTACTTTCCTTAGCTCCAATACTGAAGGCTGAAGTCACTGCCTTATATTGAATCCTATATATGATAGCCACTAGGAGGGATCCAGTCTTAGTCTTGTAATTGGATGTTTTAACATTGAGTGTTGGTGAATTCAAAACATTTAGGTCTTTGAGAGCTATGGTAAAATTTTGAAAACAATCGAAGTAAATTGGTCCACTACAAAGGCTGGTTTCTATCATTCCAAGAAGGGAATCATTAAAGTCTAAGAACCCTTGAATCTCTAAGACAGATAAGGTATCACAACCCAAAAATGAGGTCACGATGACACTTGTCGCGGCCATCCTTGATGAGTAAGCCAATCACCAAAGAGGAAAGAAAAACCCAACAAGTAACAATAATAATAACACGAGACTTCTAGAATGAAGTCAAGCCAACATAGAACATAAGTAAAATGGAAGTCTGAAAGAAATGAAATAAACCACCCAAAATCTTGTGTTATAATGTAAGAGCATCTAAGTACAATATTCGAAACTGAAATACAAAATTTATCTCTGATCCAAAATAAAGACAAGGTAAATGACAAGATGAGATTTGGAATTCATCCTGAACACTAGAATGATTCAATACCTTGAATCTAACCAACTCTGCACAAAACCTTAATCGCCATGCATAGTACTCAAATTGGGATCTACACCGAAAAAGCACAGTAGGGTGAGTACGGTTCACTTGTACTCAGTAGGAATCATATGCCAACTGAACAAAGCAGAAAATAATATAAGTAAAGAAAATATGAGCACGTCACCTGCAAATAGAAAAGTTCCCAAATGGTAGCTCACACCATCTCCACTAATAGTTCTAATATAATAGTGAAATGAAACAACACAAATACACACGAAAAGTATATGAAGCTAAATACACGACAAGACAAGCAAAATGATCATGAAAGATGCATATAAAATGCAATGCAATAATGATGGGATGAATAGTGACTTTCTATATACACCTACCGAGCTTGCAGCTCCTAAGATAGGACCCATGGGGGTTCACAACCCATATACTATATCTCAAATCTCAATCTCAACTCACTTTTTTGGCTCATGTTCACAGAGAAGATTCTTACAAAATATCTCATTTTCTTTCAAAATAGTGTTCCTCAATGGTACCGATATCTCATGAATGTATATGTATGGAATGAGGACGATGCTCACAATTAAATTAGTATGAACATATTCAATACGTATATAAGTGACCCCTAATTGACTAAATATGTCCACAATTCATGATTATCAACTTTAATTAGGCACCATCAGAATAAATATGCATGTAAGACATCATTAATAGCATATCAACCCTAACTCGAGTTTTTCTATCATGATAAAGGCAATCAATGCTCAATAAGGCCTATAATAACAATTTAAGCCCCCGCATGAGCATCATATCTAGAAAAAGGCAAATAAATGCACAAATAAGGCTAATGATGTCAAATAAGCCCCTTACTTGGGCAACACACAATATCAGATATCACAAGTCTACAATCACTGAATATAAGCCCCCACTCAGGCACACAACAATAATAATAATCTATAAATATAAGACCCATAGTTATTTTCCCCAATCCATAGCATGCTTTACTTATTTATTAACTACCCAGCTCAATATGAAAGAAGTTAAGCCATAACATACCTCGAAACGATGAAATCCAAGCCTAAAATCCTTCAACACGATGCTTTCCCCTTTCAAACGGACTCAAAATCAACTAAAATATACAAATATAACATCTACACATTAAAAGGAAGCTATCGATACCCATATCAACCATATTTAAAATAGGTCCAAAACGGACTCGAAAAACGAGTTCAAAAATGAGGAGGGTAAAACCAAAATTTTTCTTTATAAACACATTATCCAAGTTTATAGGATTCTACAGTTGAAAACCCACACAAAAATTAGTTTAAAAAATGGGGTCCAAATTGAAGAAAAATTATTTTCAAGCTTTACCTGCAAACCCCCCAAAATTTCATTTTGAAATCATGATTTAAAGATTTTTCGAAGATATAATTGATAGAAAATGATGGAAAGATGATTTATGAGCTTACCCAAGCAAGAATAGTGATAAAACCCTAAGAAATTGCCTCTTTCCAAAGCTTGGAAGTCCAAAAATGATGGAAATCGCAAAAAATAGAGTTTATATACTGTTCTGTGAACAGTACCTCGTGATCATGGACCCCAACTTGTAATCGCGAGGGTCAAAGTTAACTGGCCCATTAAATAGGCCTTCGTGTTCACGATCGAGGCTTTGCATTGCCCAAGGTCCACCACTCGCGATGGTCAAAATATGGTAATCACTTGTTAAAGACCATCTAGAAGCTGTTTTATAGATGTCAAACTGGGGATGTTTAGGAATCTTCCAGTCATCAATTAATTGTTGCACATTTGAGAAGCTAATATCTTATTTGACCTTAGCTTTAGAGGAAGAAGATGTAGTAGATAAAGAGGCAAAAGAGTTTTTGGAGGAGGAGGAAAAAGGATGGAAGAACGACATAGTAAGATCTCCAAGAAAATAGTTAGAATAACAACAATAATGATCGAAAGCTTCCTGTCCTTGGATGAAGAGACCATTGGGTTCCATAAAGAAAAATATTCAAGTATTTAACTCAATATTATTTAGAAGAGTTAGATCTGATAGTTAAATTAATGGATTCTCGTTTCATGTTTATACGCAAAGGCTAGATCAATTTTATTTTAAGAAGTTCTTCATTTAGATGATCCAAAGGTTATAAATAACCATATGTAAGTCCACTAAGTCCTCTTTAGCAATCCAGTCATTGTTGCTTAGGAATACTACCTACAGTGTAGATCTGAAAAGATTACAGTACCATCTTTATTTTGATCTTCCTATTATAAAATAGATCCTACCAAATTGTATAGTTTGATTCAAGTTTTACCATGTTTAAATTACAGATCTGACAGTGCCATATAATAGTAAGTTAAAAAGTAAAATAATAATCCTTATATATATATATATATATATATATATATATAATACAACAACTATATTGTTTCTATACACATCCTATATAGTTTCTATACACATCCTATATATATAATTTCTACACATATATCTTATATAAATATATATTCTATACAACAATTATATAGTTTATATATAATTATATTTAATTATTATTATTATTATTATTTTTAAAAAAAAATTAGCAAAAAAATTATAACGAAACAAAAAAAAAGTAAAACAAACAATTTAAAAAAGAGAAAATTTCAAAAGTAGCAGCCCTTAAGAGATAATCATGTAAAGTGCTGGCTAATCACTTCGGCCTTCGCGTTACTAAAATGATGTTTCCGTACAGTCACCATGGCGATGAAGCGTATAACTTATTCCCCTGGGCTCCGTCTGGAATAGGGTGGCATTGAACAGTACTGTATAAAGACTAGCAAACTCATATTATACTAGTAATTGTTAAAGAAGCATTCTGAATGAATATTTTGTGATTAAGAATTGAACATTAGAAATTTAAAACTGCCTTATTTACCTAGGGATTAGAAATTAAAATGGTTTTTGAGCTTGATTGACATGATTTCACCTAATTGTAGTTCTCTTCAACTTCTCTATATTCCTACTATTGTTCTTTCAAATTTCTGATTGACATCAGGTGTTGATTTTCACATGAACTATATCTTAATGACAGGTATGCAACTGATTATGGCATGTTTCCCTTCTGTATAGTAGACACTGAGCATGACTGGAGAGAGGGACCTGAACAATACAAGTTCATCGAGCAATGCTTTGCATCAACCAATAGACACAAACAACCCTAGTTGATTTTCGATGCTCATCGCGTTCTTGGATACTCTTATAATAACTGGTATGCTAAGGAAGGATCATTTGAAGAGCCCATGGGAAGGGAGCACTTGCAAGAGCTATGGTAAAAGTATAAGGTTGATATGGCATTCTTCGGGCACGTCCATAACTATGAAAGAGTTTGCCCAATTTACCAGCTATGCTTTTATATTTCTAAACAAGTTTAAGTTTTAAACACTGACAATATAGAAAATATATATACAATCGTTCATGAAATAAGTTATTTTACTTGGATAATTGAACATTCGTTCACGTTATTGTTTGTCAATTTGTTGTATGGAGAGAACTAATGTATGAACAAGGAGACATCTCATTACTCTGGCATAGTGAATGGGACAATTCATGTTGTTATTAGTGGAGGAGGAAATCATTTGTCACAATTCACTACCATTACATTACATGGAGTGTGTTCAAAGATTATGATTGGGTATTTGTCAAACTTACAACATTTAGTCAATCTTCCCTTCTCTTTGAGTACAAGAAGAGAAAAGATGTTAAAGTGTATGATTCATTTACAATATCAAGAGACTATAAGGATGTCTTAGCTTGTGTCCATGATGGTTGTGAACCAACTACTTTGGCTAATTAAACTCAAGTGTTTGCAGCAAGGAATAATGTACCATCAAGTTTTCAATCGTCCTCTCTTAAGTTTCCTTGGTTTTCTTATTAAGTGGACGTAAACTATCAGCTGTTGATTTCAAAATAAAGAAGAGGGGCATATTAAGGGAACTAATGGATTTATTTTGTCCAAAAGTGAAGAGATTTTCAAGTTGGTTCAGAGCTACCGTTACATAAGATAACAAATGATAGAATCATATCATTAAGTGCTATCCTCTATTTAAAACCAGTAGAACAAACTAGCAAATTTTGTTTTTGTTTGATCTTTATCGAATTTTCATATTCAATTTTAACTTGTATATATAAAATTCCAGAAAAAACATTTATAGACACCTTCTTCACCCAAGGGTGTGGTTAGTGGTCAATGAAGTGGATTGAGCACCATGAGGTCTCAGGTTTAAATCCTAGCAGAGATAAACACTTGGCCCAGACACCGTGGTTATCAAAAAGAAAACATTTACAAAGACCATCAGAATTGATATGAATTTCTTAATATGAAAGTTAACAAAGTAAAAGAGATTTAGAGTAGAATGAACAAAGAAATATAAGTCAAATAATTGATATTAACTTTGTCACCAAACAAAATACAAACTAAAGTGTGTGTGGCAAGGTTTATGGCTCGCAAATGCGGTGGTCTTACTATATTGAATTGGATCTCTCATGGTGGCTCGCGAATGCGGTGGTCACTGATCACATTGAATCATGGGCATGGTTGTTGAGTCGTTGGCATGGTTTTGATGGCCTTCCTCTTGTGCTCCTTGTACCATTGGCACGGTTTGTGGATGAACCATTGACATGACCTATAATTTGTTGGCATGGTTCAACTCAGTTCTCCTTGGGCTGGCTCTGAAAATGGACACGATTGAACTGTGATGATAGTTGGACTTCCAACTCCTCCTTAGAGATCACCTGTAAAATATTACAAATCTTGAAGGAGCCTCCAACTCTTGGTAAAGAGGTGTAAATTCCTCAACTCCTTAAAATTGCGATCTTATAAAAAGGTATAAAGGCATGTTGTGATTCTTGATTCACATCATTCTCTCCTTCTTAAAAGACATTCGTCCTCAAATTTGGATCATCACCAATAACATAAGGAAGAGAATCACTAACATTTAAAATATTATGAACTTGATATTCACTTGACAACTCGATCTTGTAGGCATTGCCATTAATTCTTCCAATACTTGAAAAGGATCAGCCTCTCCCGTTGGCACAACTTTTCCTTTCCTTTTATTTGTCAATCTCCCATCCTTAGGTGCACCCACACCTAATTACTAGGTTGAAGAATTACTTTCTTCCTTTTTTCTTCATGCTAGCACTTCTTGATATCTTTTCGTAAGTTGTGCATTGACTCTTTGATGGATCTTCTTCATCGCATCAATTATTTTTTTGGCATCCAAGTTAGCAACAATGTCATGGAAAAGAGGAATAATATCCAAAGGTGTTAAGAGATTAAAGCCATACACAAACTCAAAAGGAGTCATGCAAGTGGAACAATGTAAAGATCTATTGTGAACAAATTCAACCAAGGTAAACAATCCTCACACAAAGTATGCTTTCCTCACTAAAACTCTTAAAATATTCTCCAAATATCTATTAACTACCTTGGTTTCAACTTTCATTAGCATGAGTACCAACCTTCCCAATAATCTTCTCCAAAATGATTTAGGAATCTAGAATCTCTATCATTCATTATGGTTCTAGAATCACCGTGAAAATTAGGCACATTCTTGATAAAAAAATGTATCAACATGACTAGGATCATCACTTTTGTGGCAACAAAAAGAAATGTGGCATTTTAGAAAGCCTATCTACTACCACAAAAATGTTATCCTTACCTTTTTAGTTATAGGAAAAATCTCCATCAAACCTCATCCGATCACTTCGAAAATCATGTCACCTATTTTCGCAAGTTGATAACTTTAGACGTATCCACCATAGGTCAAGAGGCCAGGTCCTTTAACCAATAACAGCTACTAGACAAAAAAATACAATAAACAAGAATAAAGAATCATTAAATGTACACACGATGTTTTACGTGGAAACCTCCTTGCTCAAGGGAGTAAAACCACGACCTATCTCATAGAATTTTCACCAACAAATTTTACTAAAACAAGAGCGATATTGAATTACAGACTCCGGTAAGCCTAAGTTTAACTTCTTAAACCCATCCCCTTGTAATAGAACAACACGAGCCACGCAATAAAACCTCTACTGCAACTTAAAAGTCAACTAACTCTAGCTGACAACCACTAGGCTAACTCTAGCCTACTCTATCAACTACCTATAGCTGATATACTTTTGCACCAAAATAAGAACAAATCAATCACACCTATTCAAGCTTCATATGAGAAGGGTAGGTTTACAGTTTAGCACAACATACAAAGACTCAAACAATAATGAACAAAGAACAACTACTAGTTGTCTGAGAATATGTCATAGTTAAAAAAAAACTGTGAATAGGTCCCCTATTGTAAGAGCTTTGAACTCGATAACAATTTGGGCTTTTACAAATAGAATAATTCTTTTGAATGTGCAAAAACTAGGTTTTACCATTTGTCGCATCTTTCTTATAAATGAGAGGAGGCAAAACCTAGGAGCCATGCTATCGGATGAGAAGGGACAAAAATGTAACAACTCTGTTGCACAGCCACCAACCAACTATTGAAAGTACAATTTACAGTTGTACAGTTGACTGCTTTGTTGTGCACTTTCAGGGATCAGGTCCCTCAAATAGTTTGTCAATCATCAAAATAAAATATGTATCAATTTTTTCCTTTTTGATGATGACAAACAATGCTTCACATCAGTTCCCTTGCGTCAATTTATTTCTCAACACATCAGTTCCCCCTCTTCATTTGTACCAATTCCCCTTGTCATATTTCCAAATTCAATTTAATTTCCCCTACCTATAATATTTTCCTTGTCACCATTCTTCCCTCTTTTGGCATCATTAAAGAGAAAATATTATACCAAGTATAAGTGAGATTATACCACGTTAATTCATGGACATTATGGCAATACTAACATGTGCAAAAGGAGTTAGTCAAAGGAAAATAGAGATAAAGGACAACCAGCAAAATAGGACTTCATTTATTAAATAGTAGCATTACATGACCAGACACAATAAGAGCCACAAAATAGGTTAGGACATAGGAACTGAAAAGAATAGATGATAAGGATAGGGAAGGAACAAAAGAGCAGGGATCGAGTATCATGAGAGCTTCTAAAGCATCATTTTTATGAAAGCATTTGCTTTTTCATGGACATTGAGCAATACCTAGGTAAGGAGTCCAACCTGGTCCTTCAGAGTGACCACTTTAGCCTTTAACTTGTTATTTTTATCATGAATTTCCTTCAGAGATCCCTAATTTGTACATGGTCCCTCTGAGGCTATTTGTACTTGAGCCTTGAGAGTCACTATTTTAGCATCACACTGAGCAAGTACAATAGTTATTCATTCCAACTCTACTGGGGTATTTTTTTGTGCAGTGATAAGATGAGACACTATCGACTGAGAACCAAACCCCTTCCCATTCAATTCACTTATATTATTCCAATGTATTCTTGGTGAACATTTGTTTCCTGGTTCTTAAGATAGTATTTCTAGGACTCACTCTAAAGTACTTGAATACTCTAGTTAGCAGGAACCCATATGCCAATGTGTGCTTGCTATCTTTCATATTCACAATCTTCTTCGTATGCTCAAACATAATGACAGAGAGATCATTAGTAGAGTAGCAATGCTTCCATGATAAAGAGATCAGGAATTAATGCAATAGTATGCTTTTCACCGTGAGGAAGGAGGACCTTGTTCACAAGTTCAAACACCAACTGATACTCCCTCTTTATTTTCTTCTTGCACAATATCTTGCAATTCAGGTTTTTTTATTTTTCCTAACCTCATTCAGGAAGTCATTAGATAGTAACTGATCTTGTATTGATTTGATTTCGTTAGTTGGCATATGTAGAGTTTCACCAAGGTTTTGTTCATTTAACAATATTTCAACCCCATTCATAGAGGTAGTGAGAGACTCATCATTCTCATAAAAAGTCATTTCCATATAGAAATCAATAACTTCCTTCTCAAACAATAAGGGAATAGGAAGTTCAAAGACTTGACTCCATTTTTGGGCCTAAACTTTATCTAGCAATTCTGCATCCCTGGAAGTTCACTAATTTCTAGATCAAACACCCGTTCCATCAACACTTTTGGTTTCCTCAATAGATCAAGTTTTCTTCATGAGTAAGTTTCTTGCATGACCCCTTTTCTTAGACGACTTGGAAGGAGTACCAGGTTTATATTTTCCTGACTCCCAATTATTCCTCTTCCTTTTGGATCCTGGTAGCACCTATTTCTTTTTTGGCATAATATTCTTCTTACATTGCTTAGTACCTTTTCTTTGCCCTTCTTCTCTATTACTGACTCTGAATGTAAAGATTTTTCATTTTCTTGAAGAGATCCTTTTTCACGACTGGCTTGAACACCCTCAACAACATTATCATTGATTTCGATTTCAGATTCCTCTTCTCTATACATAATAACCATTTGTTTTGGTTGAGGTTTCTCCTCCATAATGAAGGATTTCTTCAGTTTCCTCTTCTTGTAGGTTTTGACATGGTTCTCATTTAGTGTTTCTTCCATAATTTTCTTGGAAACACTTCGGGTACTAGGTAACCTTTATGGTTTCTTGTGCTGACTTTGCTGACTAGTGTAAGAAGATACTCGTGTTTTCTTTATCCTCTAACTTAGGGGTTGCTCATCTTCATTGTCTACCTCCTCTTCTATTGGTGGGCCACATAGACTTGAGGGACTTGTGCCACAAGATTTCCATCCTATTTAGGAGTGGAACGAATTTCTAGAGTTCTTAATTTTTGAGATTCTGACAAGTTCCTTTCATTAACATTCAAACTATCTATTCTTGCATCACTTTGAGAAATCTCAGTGAGACATTTGGAAACATAATCATCCCCTATAGAAAGTATGTTGGACAAGGTTCCTTTAGTGTCAGGAAAGTTTCCTTCAAACATCTATTCCCTAAAGTATTCAGATCCCACGGTATTTAACTCAGTAGATTCAGTTACTTCTAGTTCAGTCCTGGTACCAAGTTTCTCCAACTGTTGGTTATTTATTTATTTCTCTTCAATAGAAGGATCACCACTATAAACACCCTCTTCTTTATTAGGGGTTGACGCTATTTTAGAAGCAATCTTGGTCATAATTTCTGACTCATTTTCAAAGTTTTCAACCTCAAGTATGTCTCTTAAGAGATTGAGGGAATACTTGGAGCCATTGGTTTCCTTGGGAGGAGAAGAGGTTGGATATAGGTTTTGGGTATTTCCAAGATTTAAGAGGCTTTCATCAATATTCAAAGAGGAAATAGATACAATGGGTGGAATAAAGGCTAAAAAAAAGGGGTTTCTAAGCTCGGCAGTTGTTATAGTAGAGTCAATGATTGGAGTGGTTACCAGAGAAAGAGAGATTTTCCTTTATAAAAGAATGTATTTTGTTTGCTTGTGGAAAAAGAGATGAAGAGTGAAAGTTTTTTAATGCTTGGATCAATTTTAAATAGAGGGATTTAAAGGGGATAAGGGATGGTTATGATGTAGTATAAAGTAAGATGAAGCAATGTGTCACATCAGGGAAAGGAGATGACGATTGAGAAACCCTATAAGGTGATGTCATTATTGTTGGGCGGAGAACAAGGACACTGCGTGGCACTAATTTATAATAGACACTTTTAAAGTGCACAGTCAGTAACACTAACCTGAGAGAAAGAGAGCAGGTCCCTTCTCTGAATTACAAAAGTTTGTTCTGAGCTTGCTTGATGTTCTACACTCTTTGACTTAGATCTACTCACCATGAGTGCATATCTGCAGTGATATAAAATTGAGTTAGACAAGGTTTAAAGAACACTTTCTTGGATACTTATTTGTCTAATCATAGTCAAAGAGAAGGGATTCTGGTAATCATATCTTCATACCTTTCAGTCTGCTTCTCTCCAGAACTTCCATCAATATTATTTTTGAAACTGCAGAGGTTCTTCCAACTAGCCTTCCCTTTTTTCTTCCAAAAGAGACACTACCCTTTTGAAATTCCTTGAGTGAAAGAGATTTTCTCATCTTTTCTTCAGGATTTATAAGACATATCTATTTCATTTATCAATTCTTGATGACTTCCCTCTCTCACTCCCTCCGTTGTGAGGAATCACTTATTGTCTTTAGGAACCCAAATTAGTTTGGATCCCCTAGTGTTTGAGAAAGGATGAATAAGATATTTCTTCATCCAAGCAGGCATGATAAGCTTTTTAACTGAGGGAGCAGATTGATCAGACTCTTCAACATCTCGTCTACTTTCAAAAACACTTAATTTTTCCTGTTGGCTGAGATCCATGTTGTAAAGACCCAAACCGTCATTATGTGTGAAAATCCCCAAAAATAATTTTCGATAAATAATAGGCTCAAAATGAACCCAAGAAAAATTAAATTAGGAAGAAAAATTGGGACCTAAGGGAATTGGGCCAAGAGGCCCAATAATAGACTGGGTTGGACTGTCAGTAACTGCTGTAGTGGTAAGAGGCAGTAGCCTAACCAGGAAATTTTAAAAAATTCTCTCTTTATTTCCTTAGGTCACCCCTTTCCTCCAAAAACACCCTGAAAAAACCTAACTCTCCAACCATGAGATTTCAAAGGCCAAGATTTATGAGAGTGGTTTCGAGGCACACCCAGAGGGAACCTGACATGGGAATACGCTTGGCACGCGTAGGACAACTCACTCCCTTCTGTAGTAGCATATTTTTCCTAAGAGGTAAGTTATGGTTTATTTTATAACAACTAGACTTGGGCTAAATGCATTTACGTTAATAATAATATTGAGAATCTCATGCATTAGGCCTTTGGGCATGGAGTTAGATGGATGGACAGATTGAAATCTGGTTGGACTCAAATATGATTATGTAACTGTACATTATGTGACATTTTAATGGTGACGAGGGACGGATAGAAAGGTGGAGCGAATGTGTGCGGCTTTATATCTTCCAGGGCTTGAATATAGTGGAAAGTTGAATGAGATTGTGTGGAAAAGTAAAAAGGGAAACTAAGGAAACTCGATTAATCCTAGACGTTATAAATATTCGGATCGCACTATAGAAAATGGCTAAAAGGGGAGGTATAGTAAGTTGGGGTTAGTGGTTAGCATAACCAATTCCCATGACAGATGAGTGAACATAAAAGAGCAATATTGTAAAGTAAAGAATAGAATTCCCCTTAGAAGTAGTTAGGGAATTTAGAAGGTAATGTAGGAAACTTGAAGTTGGGATGTGGATAGAGAGAAAGTGTGTGATAATGTGAACTTGGGTTACAGCAGCCCCGTAGGGGTGTATGGTAAATGATGGCTATGAATATATATGTGAAGCCTAAGGTCATTGATTAAATAAGTTAGACATTTGACGTAACATTAGACTGGATTGACCCATGTTGGGTTGTGAACTGAATATTTGTGATTATCTTTTACATGAATTATGATTTATTAATTACATGCATATATTCATATGCATTGTGATAACATTGTATGATATGGGTCAGGTACCACTCCAGTATAAATACGATATGTTATGATATAGGTTGGGTACCACACCGGTATAAATATGAAATATTGTGATATGGGTCGGGTACCATGTCGGTACAAATATTATATATTGTAATATGAGTTGGGTACCACGCCGATACAAATATGATATGTTGTAAAATAGGTCGGGTACCACGTCGGTATGAGATGATATAGTTGATGTTGATGAGGTGGATGTGAAGGGATAAGGAGAGATGATGGACACATCTTTCATACCTGCATTCATTCATATGCATTTTTATGTGTTTCCACTGCATATATATTCCCATATGTTTGTATTGTGGTGAATTATGGAAAAGAGTTTATAAAAGTATAAGAGGTCCATGTGTGGACCAGCTTGTCACGCCCCGAATCCCATTCGGGACTGGCTGGCACCCGAAGTCATTGAGGCCCAAGAGAACCAATCTTTGCTCATGTACATTCGTATGCATGTCTCCGTATGAACATCATTATATCTCATGCAACTATGCGGAAGTCATGGAAACATATGCTATATATATGAAACTTGGCTGTTAGGGCCACCAGGTCAAAAATGGACATACATCTCTTACATTCATCTTCCTACATACGTCTACAAAGCCTCTACAGATACATAACCATAACCAACCTAGAGTCAGGACAACACGCCACTCTATACATATATACTATACTAAAGCAAATGTACATAGCAACTCAAAAAGCCCCGAACCAACTAGAGCTCACCAAAGACCTGCAAATGATCCGCAACCTACAGAGGAGGTCTACTAGCACCTGCGTCTGCAACAAGTAAAGTAAGTCCCTCAAGGGGGTCTGTACGAAGAATGTACTAAGTATGTAAGGCCATAAGAAACTGCATGATATATATACAAGTACTTCAATGGAATCAAATATAAGAGAATAGTCAATATGGATAATTCACCGTTCTGTATGTGTGGAACCATGTATTTTACATTCATTATTTCCCTTACTTTTACGTTCGATCATCTTTATCATTCTACCCATGCTAGGATGTTCTGTCGCCTTTGGGATTGGATTAACCCATGCTAGGTATTTTAACCCTGGTATGTTTTATGATAACCCATGCTAGGTATTTTAACCCCTGGGATGTAAGTAACCCATGCTAGGCTTTTCTGTCGCCCTTGGGATGTACTGTGATAACCCATGCCAGGCTTTTATATCGCCCCTGGGATGTATCGTGATAACCCATACTAGGCTTTTATATGGCCCCTGGGATGTATTATTATAACCCATGCTAGGCTTTTTCTGGCCCCTGGGATGTATTATGATAACCCATGCTAGGCTTTCTGTAGCCCCTGGGATGTTATTATGATAACCCATGCTAGGCTTTTATATCGCCCCTGGGATGTATTATTATAACCTATGCTAGGCTTTCTGTAGCCCCTGGGATATATTATGATAACCCATGCTAGGGTTTCTTTAGCCCCTGGGATGTTATTATGATAACCCGTGCTAGGCTTTCTGTAGCCCCTGGGATGTATTATGATAACCCATGCTAGGCTTTTATATCGCTCCTGGGATGTATCGGGATCGACCCATGCTAGGTATTTTAACCCCTGGGATGCCACCCAAAAATACTCAAACAATTATACATTACTTCATGTATTTACTTCTATGAGATTGATACATTCGTAGTTATAACATTATTGGAACTTTAGAATGTAACGTTATTGGAAATGCTACTCAAGAATGAATAGATTCTCTTTACATCATTACTTTCTCTGAGATAGTTCTTTTAGTAGGTACTACATTATGAGAGCTTTGGAACTTCAGTCAATGAGTAAGAGATATGTGAATCACAATTAGTCTAAGAATAGGAAACCTGTGAACAACAATATATGTCAACTTGAGCTGGGATACTTTAGAACACTTTGGAATGGAACAAGTACCATGTCAATGTGAACAATATCTGTTGCAGAAGGATACGGAAAGAGTAACCTTACATACCTTATGTTCTCAGTATGAATACACAGTCCTATATGCGAATACAATAATCCAGCTCCTTCCTTATGTTTCACTCTACAACACAAGCACATAACGGGGCTTACGTTAACAATCAACTACCTTACAAGTGCATGAGATGACAATGAGTTACGTGACTGCTATATAGCGTCATTTCATCCTTTACAATACAATCCACTGTATTACCATGACAACAACATCATAACATTTCACATATTGACCAAAACATCATAACCTAATAGCATCTCACACCAAGTTTACCCTTTACGCTTCCTCATTATCATTACATCACAATTATTCCGTCAAGTCACCTCAATACCTTTCATAACAACATATTAACAACAATCCATACTTGTTATAATCCAACATACCTCCAAATGACCCCTTAACGTCATTCAAAAGGTATCATAAGTTGATAATTACATCCAAAAAGGGTATAGGGGTCTTCGGGGATCAAAGAGAGACAAAAACATACAAAACAGAATTCTGGGGTGATCTGCGAAGCCACCTGTGCCCGTAGGTGGATGACATGCGGTCGAAGGTGACCCTTGTCCCTATCCAGGGGCACTTGCATTGGCATTTGCGCCCGCAGGTGCCTTCGTCTGCGGGGGCGGATGCCCAAATCGGCCAAAAAGGGTCTCTTTTGGGTCCTTTTGTGTAATAAATGGTCCAAGTCCATAAGTAATATTTTATTTATATATTTTTGGTCACTTGGATGCCAATGAACCATCATGGTTTCACAACACACATGAACATCACCAAAACCACATTTTCCTTTCAATACACCACCCATTTAATGACCAATTTCATAGCAACATTCCCACATGTTATACACATAAATAAAGTAAGTTAAGAAAATAACCACATATTACATGTTTCTATTTTCTCCATCAAACTCACTTCCTTTAAGACTACAATTCCCTTTTCAAGTTTGGAAGGCAAAACCTTTCATCGATTAAGCAAAAGCACATTGTTTCAAACATAGTATACTGTCTAACACCTTGCCAACATAACCAACATGATTTATACACCATATTAAGCATATCATATACTAAACCATAAAAATAAACACTTACCAAAGCTTGCAAGAGAGTGGTCTTGCCCAAAGAAGTGATGACTTAGGGTTTGAGGTTGAAGAGAAATGTCTTGAATATTCTAGAAATTGGCATGTGTGTTTAAATGAATAAAAAATCTGATTTTCCACCTTATATAATGCCTCAAAGGTCATCCTTATCCACATTAAATGTATGTTTACTTGGTCAAACACAAGAATGGGTCATATTCTCTTTTTGGGCCATGTCTTTTGTTTAATATTTGGGCCTCAATTGAGCCCAATGGCACAAGATCAATTAAGCCCACTAATTTAATGTGTAATACCCCATTAATCTCATGCTTAAATAATTTCATAAATGTTATGGTAATAAAATAGGTTCGAAAAATGTACGGGGTGTTACACAGCTGTTTGACAAGAATCTACGGTCCCTTGGGTGGACCGAGTTGCGATAGAATAGGGTTGCTAACACTCTGAGTTCTTAGCGGTAGTGTAGTTCGTGGTGTGTTGTGGTAGTTATTTATCGGGAAATTAAGGGCAGAGGTGGATTTAGAATTATGGATACCATAAAGAAAATATAAATAAAAGTAGATGAGAGATGAGTTTGAAAGGACAGTCAAAGGACAAAGATATACAAAAATATTAAATGACAGGTAGATCACAGAGATGCTAAGTGTAGGTCACAAAGATGCTAAGTGTACCTCACAGAGATGGTAAGTGTAGGTCATAAAGATGTTAAACGTAGGATGCTAGGAGTTGTTTAATTTGAGATTCAGAACCAGAACCTTACTTGATGTTATGATTTCTCCCTATGTATTATTGATGTTATTTATTTCTAAATCTGGTCGACTTATGATACTTATCAGTACGTGTAGTTGTACTGATGCTACACTTACTATATCTCCAATCGGGGGTATAGCCATGGTACAGGTCAGTTGGGGTTTCTACAACAGCTATGCCGATCACTCAGCCGCATCTCCTGCCCTCTCGATCTTGCATGGATGTTGTGTTATGAATGTCCTTACTCCCTGTCTAGTGCTCTTGTACCGGTTTAGGCTAGGTTCTGGGGAATCACTTATAGTTATTTTCCGCATTTCCTTTACATATCTGATATATTAAAACAACTTATAAGACGAATTGAGTGAGTAATCATATTTCAACTATTGGTTAGTTATTCATATGGCAGACATAATTTGACTACGGGAATATTATAGTAATTTCCACATTGAGTGAATGGTGGGTTATTTAGGGTCCTCCTATCTGGGGTAGGGGTAGGTAGGTGCCCAAAACGATCCGGTGGGTTAGGTCGTGACACATGCATAACAGGAATCCTTTTAGGGACCGTTGTTACCACAGTAGGTGCATGGCCAGTTGTCAAGAATAAAAACATACTTATTTTGAGGGTTGTATGGAGCACTAGTCTTCTTTTTCTTCTTAAAACTAATGCCTTCACCAGAATTTGGCTCCATATTATTGAACTGAGTAAGTAGTTTTGATGAAGTAGTCCAACAGAGGGATTTGTGAAGTTCGTTTTTCACTCTGTTCAGGTCCCTCTCTAGTTGCATGTTTCTCTGAAGGGAAGCATCAAGGTCCTTCTTAAATTTGTTAAGTTTGTTTTCAAGTTCAAACTATAGCTCACTACCTTCTCTTTTCCTTTTGGACCATTGTGAGAGTGATCTCTCATTTTTTTCATTTAGTACATCATTTTCAGCAGTGAGGGACAGGACCTTTTCTTTGAGCTCAAAAATTTTGTTCGACTAGTTGAATTTCTCAGCTTCAGATTTAACAGAAACCTCTGTTAGATTCTCCTTCTCCTTGATCAATTCATAATATGCATTAACCAAAATACTAGCTAGAGACCTCAAATCCTTTTTAGAGTAGTCATGAAGATTCTGTTTAACATCAAGAAAACTCAGCTCATATTCATGTTTATAATCTAAGTCAGCCATGCGGGAAAATAATAAATTAAAAGCTGATTTTTCATCTTCAACTTCTATCATAGAGATGTCCTTTTCACCTTCTTCTTCTTTTGAGTTGCTTGAAGAGTCTCCCTAACCAGCTAGGGCCTATTTAAAAATAATGTCCGCTTCTTTCTTTCTATACTTGTTTGGGACCTGGTTCCTCATGCTGCCTTTTTTAGAATTGCTCCTTATGTTGTCTCTGTAATACTGTTCGTGAAATGGGAACTCCTTCATGAAATGTCCAGGTTTGCCACATTTGTGACAGGTATCATCTCCCCTGACATACTTCTTGGATTTATTTCCTTTGGAGTACTTGCTTGTATTTCCACTTCTAGGAAATCTATCACTTCTTATTATTAATCTTTGAAATCTCTTGGTGATGTAGTCCATATCGACATCCTCTTCACTTGAATCACTATTAGCTCTCTTAAGTACTAACACTTTCTCCTTCTTAGGCTCCCTTTGTTCACTCTCTTGTTGTTTCTTCAGCTTATAAGTTTTCAAGTTCCATATTAGTTCATCCATTGTCATTTTCTGAAGGTCCCTTGCTTCATAAATAGCATTGAATTTACTTTCCCAAGATGGAGGCATAATGTTCAGCACTTTCTTGACTTACTTATGCATGGAAAATCTTTCACCCAAGCACTTGAGTTCATTCACGATGGAGGTGAATCTGGTATGTATGTCTTGAATAGACTCACCTTTATCATCTTGAAAACCTCATAGTGAGTTGTGAGCATGTCAATCTTTGACTGTTTGATCTGACTGGTTTTTTCATGAGAAGTTTCCAAGGCTTCCTAGATTTCTTTGGCAGTCTCACACACTGAGACTCTGTTGTATTCATCTCAACCAATTCAACACACAAGGATATTCTTGGCTTTGAAATTTTTCTCAACTTGCTTTCTATCGACGTTTATATATTCTCTTTTGGTCTTGGGGACAGTTTTTGTGATTCCTCCTACAGTTTCAGTTTTCATAGGGATATAAGGAATATCGCAAATAATATCCCAGAGCTCACTGTCCACAGTCATGATGAATTCATGCATGTGATTCTTCCACCACTCATAATATTGACCATTAAATCTAGGTCGTCTAGTAGTTGACTATCCTTCTTCACGGTTTGGTGAAGCAGCCATGATTCAGGAGGCTTCCTAGGTGAAAACCTTTAAGGAAGGATCTGCTCTGATACCAATTGATGACTTTAGACGTATCCATCATAGATCATGGGACCAGGTCCTTTAACCAATAATAGCTACTAGACAACAAAATACAATTAACAGGAACAAAGAATCAGTAAATGCACACACGTTCTTTTACCTGGAAACCTCCTTGCTCAAGGGAATAAAATCACGAACTACCTCACAGGATTTTCACCAACAAACTTCACTAAAATAAGAGCGATATTGGATTAAAGACTACAGTAATCCTAAGGTAAACCTCTTAACCCCATCTCCTTGTAATAGCACAACACGAGCCACACTACAATTCCTCTATTGCATCCTAAACGTCAACTAACTCTAGCTGACCACTACCAGGCTAACTCTAGCCTACTCTATCGATCAACTACCTATAATTGATATACTTTTACATCAAAATGAGAACAAATCAATCACACCTACTCAAGCTTCATATGGGGAGAGTAGGTTTATAGTTTAGCACAACATACAAAGACTCAAACAACAATGAACTAAGAACAACTACTCGTTGACTGAGAATAGGTCCCTTGTTGTAAAAGCTTTGAACTGGATAACAATTTGGGCTTTTGCAAAGAGAATACTTCTTTTAAGTGTGCAAAAACTAGGTTTTGCCTTTTTGTCACATCTTGCTTATATATGAGAGGAGTCAAAATCTAGCCGCCATGCTATCGGATGAGAAGGGACAAGACTACTGCAACTCTGTTGCAAAGCCACCAACCAACTGCAGAAAGTACATGTTACAGTTGTACACAGTTGACTACTTTGTTGTGTACTTTCAGGGATCAGGTCCCTCAAATAGTTTGTCAATCATCAAATCAAACATGTATCACAAGTCATAAATAACATAGCGAAACTACGGGAAGGTCTAAAACTTGAGAAATGGGTCCAAAAGAACAAAATGACCATGCGGGTCATTACAGAAACTCTTGATAGGATGCGCTTCCAATTTTAATATATCCTACGTGATATTCATCCTAAACTTTTGGCTTAAATTAAGAATATATACGGAAAGAGATAATAAGCTCAAACTAGACAAATGATTGCAAAAGCTTGTTTGTTTTTATTTAACTAAGATCTTAAATTGAATTATTCGTATCTCAATCCTTTCAAAAAAAAAAGTTCTTTTATAATCTTATATTCATTTTAAATATGGTTTTTTTTCCATATATTGTACATATCTTATGATTGACAGTTATAAATGTATTGTATTGGGGGATTATAGTGATGGTTGTGGATAGAACTGTGGTGAAAAAATCATCTTCACATGAATATATTAAATTAGATGTCTTAATTAATGATCTTAGTTCTACTTGTCTCACAACACGTCTCACCACCACAACCACAACTATCAGGTACTGTACTTGTAATAGATAGCTTGTCTTATACTATATAATTAAGATGAAAAATTTCACTTTTAATAAAGATCACTTATAAATATCATGTGAATATTTTGATAGCTCGACATTTTCTCACAATTGGTAACTTGATTTATATATGTTAAAATCTTTTTAAATTAGCATCAAGAATTGTGGTGAACGAAAAGGATTTCTCTCCCCTTCATCAGTGGTTTTAGATTCTCAGCCTAAAAAATGAAAAAAAAAATCTTAATAGGAAATATTTTTCTTTTATATAATAAATCTTATACAATGTGATTTAAATTAATTGAGACTTCAAAATAAATATCAAATACTAATTAGAATTAAGAAACTATTTTTAAATCAACTCATGAAATCGTGGATGATGCAGTTTCAATAATTAATTTCAAGGTCCGATCCATCTTGTTGTGGTGGACACTCAAATTTACTGAGTCATGCTTTGTCGAATAGTTCGTTTTTTATGCTTTTAGTTTGTATTCATTTTTGTTACATATCTTCAATTGTGATCTACATAGGACAGTAAAATAATATTCTATTATTGCCTTCAATAATAGAAGGTCATATTTATTTCTCTCATTTTATAATTCCTTCAACAAAATTTTGTTTAATTTATATTGTCGGGAAAGAAAAAAAAATTCCACTACACACGAAACAAAAATTACATACAGTAAAACCTCTCTAAATTAATATTGTTGGTACCATGGAATATTATTTTATAGAGATATTATTTAATCGGTAAATTAATAGTTATTAATTTAAAGAGTGCTTTCAAGATTCAAGGTAGAGGGGTGATTTTGAGTATCTTACTAATTTATGAACTTGTGAAAACGATATTCATAAACTTGAGGTCATGATTAATGATTTCAGTTACCGATATAAAATGGATGTCAATAGCATGTTGGATTACCCGGGTGAAAATGATACATGTTTAGAGGTCCAGAGCTTAGAAGAAATTGTGGATACCATCGGAGAAAACAATATTGATGATGAAGTTGAAGACGATACAATAACTTTAAAACCAGTTACTCGTACAGAAGCACTTATTGCATCTAGAACTCTTCACAATTTTTTGATACAGTTTGGGAAGACAACACCGAAACTTTTGGATGCAATAAGAAAAGTTAGAGATGAGTTTCAACTAGATTTAAATTTTAACAAAAAAATAAAAAACACTAGAATCATATTTCACTAAATTGTCTTAGATATTTTTGTAATTTTAAAGGATTATTAATTTATAATATTAATGGGACCATATATGTCAATTTTTCACGACCCAAAAACTAGGTCGAAATAATATACAAGGTAAGACAAAAATGAGACTTCTAGAACAAAGCCAAGTCAACACAGGTGTAATATAACTGAAGTATGAACAAAATACCATAAAAACAAAACCCCACAAATAGTGTCACAAGTGTAAGAGCATCTAATATAACTCAGAATACTGAATAATACATATCCAGTCTCCAAAATAGAAATAATGACAACTAATACATAGAGGAGGTTTGGAATCGACTCTGAAAGGCCTAGAGGGGCCAGTAACTCAAAAAATCACCAACTCTACTGCACGATCAATCTTCGCGGGTTGTACTCAAACCTGGATCTGCACTGAAAGGGCATAATAAGGGTGAGTACGGTCCACATGTACTCAGTACGAATTATAGGCCGACTGAGCAAAGTAGACAATAATATAAGTAAAGAAGACTATGAGCATGTCACCTGCAAGCAGAAAAGTTCCCAAACGGTAACTCACATCGTCTTCACTAACAGTTCTAATATAATACTAAATTGAAACAACACAGACATACACGAAAAGTATACGACAACTAAACACAAGTCAAGAAAAGCTAAAAGAATCACAAAGTTGCATATGCAATGATGATGGGATGGAAAGGTGAAAGTCATTGCATGACTTTCTGTATACACCTACAGAGCTAGCAGCTCCGCAATGGGTGTCACGCCCCGAGTTTCAACGAGGCGGACTGGCACCTGAAGCCGATATGGCCCGAGAGAACCAATCTTTGCTCATGTACATTCGTATGCATATCCTTGTATGAACATTAGTATGTCTCATGCAACTATACGGAAGTCATGGAAACATGTACAATATATGAAATTTGGACGTTAGGGCCATTACGTTAAAATGGGCATACATATCCTACATTCCGTTTCCCACATAAGTCTACAAAGCCTCTACCGATACATAACTGTGGCAAACCTAGAGTCGGGACAACATCCCGCTTTATACTCATATACAATACCAAACAAAAGTGCATGATAACTCGGAAAGCCCCGAAGCAACTGGAGCTCACCAACGATCCACAATTGACCTGCAACCTACTGTGGAGGTCTACTATCACCTGCGCCTGCAGCAAATAAAGTAAGCCCCTAAAGGGGGTCAGTACGAAGAATGTACTGAGTATGTAAGGCCACACGAATTTCATCATACATAATAACAACTATGGAATCAATATAAGAGAAATAGTCAATGTGAATAAACCATCTTTCTATATGTGAGGAACCATGTACACTACATTCATTACTTTACTTCTTTTGCCTTCACATTTATTCATCTTTATTGTTCTACCCATGCTAGGTTGTTCTGTCGCCCCTGGGATGAGATTAACCCATGCTAGGTACTTTGACCCCTGGGATGTTATATTAACCCATGCTAGGCTTTCGTGTCGCCCCTGGGATGTTATTAACTCATGCTAGGCTTATCGCCCCTGGGATGTTATAGTAACCCATGCTAGGCTTTCTGTAGCCCCTGGGGTGTTATTATGATAACCCATGCTAGGATTATCGCCCCTGGGATGTTATAGTAATCCATGCTAGGCTTTTTGTAGCCCCTGGGATGTTATTATGATAACCCATGCTAGGCTTATCGCCCCTGGGATGTTATAGTAACCCATGCTAGGCTTTCTGTAGCCCCTGGGATGTTATTATGATAACCCATGCTAGGCTTATCGCCCCTGGGATGTATCGGGATCGACCCATGCTAGGTGTTTCTTTCACTCCTGGGATACCACCCAAATTACTCATTAACCATTCATTACTTCATTCTTTCATTGTTCTTTACTTCATTCTAAGAGAGATACCTTGGTGATTGAAACATTCTTGAACTTGGAAGACATGCATACATTACTTCATGTCTTTACTCTTGTAAAGACTCATACGGGATATAACGCCTCAACATAGAGACATGGAAAACTGGATGAACAGCTGAGAAATCTGGGGGCAAGGCCAACTCATAAGCTACCTCTCCAATTACCCGAAGTATCTCGAATGGGCTAATATACCTGAGGCTGAGCTTACCCTTCCTCCCAAACCTCATCACGTCCTTCATGGGTGATACTCGGAGGTAAACTAGATCACCAACCCCAAATCTCAAGGCACGAAGTCTACAATCAGCATAACTCTTCTTCCTACTCTAAGTTGCACTCAACCTATCCTGAATCACCCGCACCCTATCCAAGGACTCACGAAGCAAATCGGTGCCACGGGGGATAATCTCTGAAGTCTCAAACCAACCTATCGGAGATCGACAATGCCTACTATATAATTTCTCAAATGGTTCCATCTCAATGCTTGAATGGTAGCTATTATTATAAGCGAACTCTGCCAAAGCTAAGTGCTGCTTCTACTAACCTCCAAAGTTTATCATGCACGCGTGGAGGATATCCTCAAGAATCTGAATGGTTTGCTTTGACTGACTGTCAGTCTGAGGATGGAATGCGGTGCTAAGATTGACCTGAGTACCTAACTCCTTCTGACAGGCCTTCCAAAAGCTAGAAGTAAACACTGAGCCTCTATCAGAAATAATGGATACAGGTACTCCATAAAGACGAACTGTCTCTCGGACGTAAAGACGGCCTAACCTCTCGGCACTGACGGAGATCTGAATTCGAGATAAAATGAGTCGACTTGGTCAACCGATCCACGATGACCAAAATACTGTCAGAACCATGTGAAGAATGAGGTAAACCAGTCATGAAGTCCATAGTAATCCGCTCCCACTTCCACTCAGGAATGGGTAGCCTCTGAAGCAGTCCACCTGGTCGCTGATGCTTGGCCTTTACCTGCTGGCAACAAAGCCAACGAGCTACAAAGTCCGCAACATCTCTCTTCATGCCACTCCACCAGTAATGTTGCCTCAAATCTCTATACATCTTTGTTGTCCGAGGGTGAATAGAATATTTGGAGCTATGAGCCTCTCACAGTATCAACTAAATCAAGTCTCCAACCCTCAGAACACAGATGCAACCATCAAATCTCAGAATGCCCTCTGAATCTAGGGTAGCCCGATTGGACTCACCCCTCGCCACCTGATCATGAATGCCACAAAGTCGACTATCCTCAAACTGGCGACTCCAAATCTTCTCAAATAAGGTAGACCTAGCCTCGACACTCGCAAGGTTCCTCCCGGAGTCCAAAATATCGAGCCGAACCAACAAGTTGGCTAAGAACTGAATGTCCAAGGCCAATGGTCGTTCTAAAACTGAAATAGAAGCCAAACTACCCATGCTCACCGCCTTCCATCTCAAGGCGTCCACTACACGTTCCCCTTGCCCAGATGGTATAGGATAGAGATATCATAGTCCTTCAGTAACTCAGTCAACCTACGCTACCTAGAATTAAGCTCTCTCTGAGTCATAAGGTGCTGAAGACTACGGTAGTCAGTGTAGATCTCACAATGAACACCATACAAGTAGTGCCTTCAAGTCTTAAGCGCAAAAACCACCACCGCCAACTCCAAATCATAAGTGGGGTAGTTACGCTCGTGAATCTTAAGCTACCTCGACGCATAAGTAATAACTCAGCCCTGCTACATCAGAACACAACCCAAACCAACACTAAAAGTATCACAATAAACTGTAAACCCCTCACCCTCAACAGGAAGGGTCAATATTTGAGCTGAAGTGACTAAGCTCTTGAGCTTCAGAAAGTTCAACTCACAATCCTCGGACCACAAAAATAGAACTTTCTTACTATTCAGTCTAGTCATAGGCAATGCGATAGAAGCAAAACCCTCAACAAATCGTCGGTAGTAACCCACCAAACCAATAAAGCTACGAACCTCAGATGGAGATGTAGGTCTGGCTCAATCACGGATAGCCTCAATCTTTGCTGGATCCATCATAATTCCATCCTTAGACACCACGTGCCCTAGGAATGTAATAGAATCGAGCCAAAACTCACACTTTAAGAATTTGGCATAAAGCTTATGATCTCTCAAAATCTGGAGCACAATTCTCAAATGTTGCTCATGCTCCCCCCTGCTCCTTGAATATACAAGAATGTTATTAATGAAAACAATAACGAAGGAGTCCAAAGAGGGCCTGAAAACTCGATTCATCAAATCCATAAACGTCGCTGGGGCATTGGTCAACCCAAAATACATCACCAGGAACTCATAATGGCTATACCGAGTCCTGAAAGCTGTCTTAGGGATGTCCTCAGTCCGAATCCTCAACTGATGGTAACCCAATCTTAAGTTAATCTTAGAGAACATTGTCGCACCCTAAATCTTGTCAAATAAATTATCAATACGAGGCATAGGATACTTATTCTTCACTGTAACGTTATTCAACTACCTATAGTCAATACACATAAGCATAGAGCCATCCTTTTTCTTTATGAACAAGACAAGAGCACCCTAAGGAGATACACTAGGCCCAATGAAACCCTTACTTAAAAGATCCTGAAGCTGAGAATTCAGCTCCTTAAGCTCTGCAGGATCCATGCGGTAAGGTTCCATAAAAATAGATTCGGTGCCCGGCTCATGATCAATAGTAAACTCAATATCATGCTTAGGAGGAAGGCTAGGTAGGTCAGTAGGGAAAACATCGGCAAACTCATGGACAAAAGCAACAAAATCAAGCGAGGGACTCTTAGTACTAACATCACGAACATAAGTGAGATAAGACTTGCAACCACTCGACACCAATCTCCTATCCCGAACATAAGAAATAATCCCCATCGATGCACGGCCAAAATAACCCTGCCACACAATCAGGTGTATGCCAGGCATGGCTAAGGTAAAGATTTTGACGAAGCAAACCAAGACCGCATGATAAGGGGATAACCAATCCATGCCAGAATCACATCAAAGTCCACCATATCTAATACGATAAGATCGGCCTGAGTATCAAACTCTCGAATGGTCACCATACATGATCTATAAATCTGATCCACTACTAAAGAATCACCTACGGGAGTAGATACACATAATGAAACAGATAAAGGCTCCCAAGACAACTCTAACTGTGGTGCATAATAAGCAGAAATATATGAATAAGTGGATCCCAAATCAAATAAAGCAATAGCCCACCGACGGCACACTGAAATTGTACCTGTAATAACAGTATATGATGACTCTTCCTCCGGTCTACCAGGTACAACATATAAATAACCTTACCCACCACCTGGCAGGGCGTCTGACCTACCACCCATCCTACCTGCCTGAGAACCTCTTCGAGAACTATGGAGACCACCTCTGCGACCCTGAACACCGCCTCTAGCTGGAGGCGGAACTGATTTGATTGCCTGAATACTCTGCGCTGCAAGCTGAATCATCCCATACTAGGGACACTCTCTAGAGAAATGGCCAAACACTCCACAAGTATAACAAGGCCCCGGAATACCACTCGATCTAGAAGATCCGGCTGATCCAAAATAGCCACCATGTCTAGAAGACCCAGAATGTGCACCACTCGGAGACTGGCCACTGCTCTAGCTATAAGAATCACTGAAACTGGACTGATCTCCTTCAAAAATCTAAAGAGCTGCCTGAACAGGCCTACTGGACTCACCCTAGTATTGATATAACTAACGTGGAGGGTACCTACCCTGAGAACCTCTACCTCTGAACTGTGAACCTCTATGGCTCCCACTAAAACTACCTTAATGACGTGGTCTCTTATCGCTTCCCCCTTGTGCCTCGCGATGCATCTCCTCCATAGTCTGGGCATAATCAGAAATCTCAATGAAAGACCTACCAGCGGTAACCAAACTCTGAGTAGCCATGCGAAGAGGAAGTCTCATTCCTCTAACATAACACTAAATCCCCTCATACTCGGTAGGCAAGATCGTAGTAGAATGTCTGGCCATCTCATGAAATCGTGCCTCATACTCGAGAACTATCATCAAACCCTGCTATAACCCTATGAACTGGTTTCTCAAGCATTCACGAAGACTGCGGGGTATATACTTCTCCAAGAAGACCTCGGAGAACAGAGTCCATGTTAAAGTGGGAAATCAGCTGGTCTGGAATCAAGAAAACCTCTCCACCAATGTCTAGCAGCCAAGTCCAACTAAAAAGTAGTGTAATCAACCCCACGAGCCTCAACTAGGCCCAAATTACGAAGCCTAACCTCGCATGCAACCAGGAACTCAAATACATCCTCTCCTGGAGCCCCTGTAAACCTCGAAGGAGTCAATCTCAGAAATATACCCAACATCTTCTGCTCTTCGACAGACATAGCAGGCTGGGTGACCACCGACTGAGCAACTACAGGCGCTATGAGAACCTGAACTTTAGGTGCCGCAGCTACAGGTGGTTCCCCTATATCCTTACCACTCTGATCCGCAGACTATGCACCATCAGACGGTGTACCACCAACTAATCCCAACAACTGGACCAAGGCATCTTTGAGCAATGACGAAGAAATAAACCCCTGTGGAGCCTGGGCTGCCCCTGGACCACCAATGGCTGGGGTGGCTGAACTTGTGGAGCAACCTCTGCCTCTGGAGCAATAATTGGATCTAGTGAAGGCTCTCTATCCAGTCCCGCAACTAGGGCTGCAACTCTACCCTGGTTGCGACCTCTAGGTCATCTATGGCCTCTAGCAGGTGCCCTAGCAATGAGTTCGAGGTCACCATCACCCATCGTCTTAGCTCGCATCCTAGCCATCTGCGAAATAGTAAAACAACGAGAACCTTAGAAACCAACATAGACTCCGTGCACAAAATGAATGAAGAAAGTGAAGTCAACCTAAAAATGTCCTGTAGCCTCCTGAAGATAAGATACAGACATCATCATTTTGATCCGCGGGACTCTACTAGACACTTTCTCTTGTACCAACAATACCAGTGAACCTAGGCGCTCTGATACCAATTTGTCACGACCCAATTTTTGAGTAATGATGGCACCTACTATGTTCCACCAGTAGGTAAGCCAAGCCTTAGCCCAGAACGACAAGTAATGGATGCAATGGCATAAGAATAAAAAGAACAAATATCCTGCCCATAACTATAAGTACGAAAATAATAAACTAAATAAAAGAGGGAGAAGAACAAAATAAATCTCACGATCTGGTAAGACTGGTACAAAATCCACTAGCAAAAGAATAAGAGTACTAATAGTATTAATACACATGCAGTATCGAAAGACTGTCTAAAAATAGGGGAAGGAGAGAGGATCAGCTCCGGCTCTGAAAGCTCACCCTATCTCCGAGACCTGTAGATAGCTGGCTAGAATATCAATGGCGGCGGTTAGTACTCGGATCTACACCAGAAAATATGCAGAAGTGTAGTATGAGTACCAAAACAATGGGTACTCAGTAGGCATCATCGGCCAACTGAGCTAAATCATAATAAAACTATAATAAAATACGAGGATGTAAAATAAGTCAAGGGAGAGGGGCAAACCTGATAACATGCTCTGAGATAGGTAAATAAATAAAGAAACACGCAATGCCAAAATTAAGTAGCTATTACAACCCAACTAGGCCCCCATAAGCCTAGAGTGTACAAACAAGAGAAGACTAATCCAAACGGACCCCCATAAGCCCGATGGATGCAATCAAGGAATGTACCATTACCATACTTATGAATCCCTTCTGAACCACAACTCACCGGACTCAAACCGGTACCATAATACCATGAAATAACCCATAGACACCGGACTTGAACCAAACTTCCCTCCTCATAACTCACCACAAGTGCCAGACTCGAATCAGTAATTTAGTACCATAAATAGATAGAGTATGACGAACTCAAATCGATCTTTAAAAGCCATAAATCAATAGAATGTGTCAGACTCGAACCGGCTTTAAGTGTCATAAATCAATAGAATGTGCCGAATTCAAACCGGTCTTTAAATACCATAAGTCAATAGAATGTGCCGGACTCGAACCGATCTTTAAATATCATAAACCAATAGAATGTACCATACTCGAAATGGTCTTTAAATACCATAAGTCAATAAAATGTGCCAGAATCAAACCGATCTTTAAATACCATAAATCAATAGAATATGCCGGACTCGAGACGATCTTTAAATAAGCTCAAGATCATTAACCTAGCCCCATACTAGGTATATACTATGTAGTCTAAGGCTCAAGATTAAGGACAATGTTGCAAAAGAAGGCCTCCTTAGTAAACAAGGAGCTATGAGTGATATTCCAACCCCAAAGCATCAATTTACCTAAGGGTAGGGTAAATGGGTTGATTCTACCTCCGAAACGACCCTCAAATCGGCCAAATAACTCAACTTTTAATAAATAAGAAACCAATCATAAATAGCGACCTCAAACTAGCATAATATCATACT
Source organism: Capsicum rhomboideum (assembly GCA_031232105.1). NCBI lineage: Eukaryota > Viridiplantae > Streptophyta > Magnoliopsida > Solanales > Solanaceae > Capsicum > Capsicum rhomboideum. The sequence continues at coordinate 17,392,130 of CP124712.1, forward strand.
AATACCATAATTAAGCTCAATCTATAAGTAGGGTAAGCCTAGCCTACCTGGACACCGAAGAAACTTCGATAAAGTCCTCTAAAGTGGAGCCTTTCCTTTTTGAGAATCTTACACATGATGTTATGCGATCAAAATAACAATATAATCATCAATACGAGAACAATAATACCCATATTGCATATAAATGTGTCGGGTCTAAAATTGAGTCGAAAATCTCATGTGGGACCCACTTATGAAATCACAAGTTTGAAATTTTCAAAATGTACCTTAAATATCTAGGATAATTTACCCTTAATAATGGGTGATTTACGAGCATCACAACACCCAAAATCAATCCACAAAGCTAGCTAGGATTTTGGGCTTAAATAGAGAATTTACCAAGAAATTAGACGAAACTTACAAAGATTTAGACGAGGAAAATGATGTTAAAGAACTCTCCAAGCTCCCTTGAACACCCAAGAATCATCCCTTCTCTCCCACTATATCTCTAGATCTCTTATGCGCTAACACTTAGAAAATATGAGAGACAACACGGGTGAAAGGGGGTTAAATGCTCTGCAGGTGCCACTTAAGCGATCACCGCTAAAGCGGACAAGCCTCTGTTTAAGAGGACAGGTGGGTCCAAGGATCCAGCCGCTAAAACGATGCCCAAACTTCTAAAGCATCTTCCGCTTAAGCGGCTCAAAGGCCCGCTTAAGCGGTTGCACCAGTTGAAGCAGCATCAACACTTGGCAATATTTTTCCAAGTTTCCAATGGGTCCTCGAAATTTGTTTGGAACCCCGTGAATGAAAACGAACTATGCTACACTACCAAATTTGACATTCGAACTCAACAGTGAAATCAAAATTTCCATCCGAAATGTGGGTCCCTCACCCAAATGGCTATTTTCATCACTTTCCACCCAATAGCCCAAAACGAGTATGGAAGCCTCGAGACCTGGACCAAGGGTCCCCCTAGCCTAAAATCAACGTTTTGGAGCTGATGCAATTGGTAGGATTGGAATACAAGTTTTTTACCTAGAGTTTAGGCCCGATAGCCAAATTTGAAAAACGTCGACTTCAAAACAGGGAATTAGCTCTAAAACCAAACGAACTGCCCGGTAACCAAACTGCCAGCACCAGCGAGTCATAAATGACTTGGGGAAGCTATAAGAAAGCTCTAAATGTTAAAATAATATGGAAATGCAGAAAATGACCTGGAGGGTCATTACAATTATGTCGTAATCCTTAAATGTACTAGGTCCTTCTTTGAATTGTGATCATGTTATTGTTTTTAGATCACAACCAAGCAGAAATTTCATGGAAAGGCAAGGCTCAAGCTCATTAGAGTGGTGCAATCTTATATTGAAATAGGTGATGGTTTAATGTAGTTGAAACCCAACTTGATTTGTGTGTTCATGTTAACTATTCCCACATATACGTCTGATAATGCATGTTCAACGAAAATAAATGGTTAAATGATATCCTGAGTGTTAATCACATCTAATGAGTTTGTATTAAATGACTTGTTGATTGTACAAGTGTGATTGTTATCTTCTCATTATGATTGTTGTTGTTGTGATATTCATCATTATTGTGGGATGTACCGATATTTGGACATCTTCTCGGGATTGGTTGATATAAGGTTTGCAGGCACTAGATGTCTGAAATTTTGGTACATGGAAAAGAGCTTATACCCTGTAGGTCATGGCTAGTAGGCAACCATAAGACCCTTAGCATGTGTGTACAAGATATTGGTGAGTGTAATTGTTCCTTGAGTGAATCAGGTTTAATTATTTATATTTGGTTCCTTGAGTGAACAAGGATTATGATTATGTCATTGTTGTTATTGTTATGGATCCTTGAGTGGTCCGGGCTAAATTGAAAAGGATTGACATAGCTCTCTAGTAGTCTGCTTACTTATGTATCTGAGACAAGGTTTAGTATATTATTGTTGAGTCATAGTTTATTGACTTTCATTGACGCAGGTAGTCATGGTCTTGACTTGAGTTGTTGTCTATCTTGACTTGTACTTGACTGAATTCTGTGGTGTTGTTGAACAAGGCTTATTGTCACAAACTTGAGGTAAAGTTATTTGGAAGGTGTTCATGGTTGTTCTTGTCTACTAAGTTATGGTTATGTGTTCACATTCTTTATTTTGGGTTGGTCGATGACCCTACCAGTATACCATTATTTCCTGTGTACTGATACTACACGTGCTCTTCTTTTTATTGAGTTCGGAGCATCTTCCGGCGATTACATCGAGACCTTAGTTTTAGCGCAGATTGTATTCCAACTCAAGGGTGAGCTACATCTTTCGGGCAACCATGAGTCATCTACTTAGTTTCTGGTCCATTTTTTCGGACTCAGATATTTTCAATTGTTTTTGGGTTGAACCCTTTTATTGACATTTGTAATGGCTTTGGTACAATGACTTTCAGATTCTAGGGGTTGTCTTAGACATCCATTTTATTTTCCGCATCTATGATTATTGGAACACTTTGAGACATGGAACTATTAAATGCAGTGATTAGCTTATTGTGAGTTTGGTTAAGTGTTGGGTTGAGTAGTTGGATTAAATGGTTCTCCCACCGGAAGGTCGACGAATTTGGGCAGTGACACTTGCTCCCTCCGTCTATCTTTATTTGTCCATATTACTAAAAGTAGATGTCCAACAATACTTGTCCAGTTTGAAAAATCAATGGATAATTACTTATTTGTGCCCATTTTACCCTTGCTATTAAATACTATTCAATATCCAATGCATTTCTCAAAGTATAAAATTTATTATATTTAAAGATAATATAGTAAAATTAACGCTATTATTTTTTGTTTCTCAAGGTGTGTGTCAAGTCAATAGTGGATAAGTATTGTTGGACGGAGAGAGTACCAAATATTTACATATTTGCCCCGCCCCAACCAAGCTTTGTCGTTGTCCCTAGTAGAGATGTGTTTGCACTTAAAGATTTAACACATAATCCCGATTAAATTACTATGTGATTTTATCTCATTAATATAGAATTTATAGTTAAGATATAAATGTTGAATGTGAATAAATAATTATATTACCTTGCAAGGTGAAGGGGACAGTAAAAGCTAATTAATTCAATTAGCTTTTTTTTCTTTTTTAAAAGCTTATATTATATTCTAACTTAAAAAATGGATCAGAATCTTTACACTTATATTATATTCTAATATTCTACATGTGACAGTGAAAAATTCAAACTCTTCTTACTGCACCTCGACAAACTCATTGAAAAATTCAATTTTCGTTAATATAACAGTGTGATATTATGCTTCTTTAATGATGCATGTGGACGGAAAATCACGTGTTTAAAAGGTTTTAAATTACCCAATTTTATTTAAAATTTGGACTCCTTTTGTCTATTTTTATTTGCTCACTATATTAAAAAGGGAAAAGGATCTGAAATATAACTAAACTTTGACGAAAATTATTGTAACACGTCTGAACTTTGCATGGGTCCTATGACCCCCTTGGATTATTTATTAGCGTATTTTAGTGACATTTATTTGCACTAAACTCTTTTATTTATTTATTTATTTATTTATTAGCATTTTTTTTATTTATTAGCGTATAAACGTCACTAAAATACGCTAATAAATAGTCCAGGGGGGTCATAGGATCCCCGCAAAGTTCAGGTGTGTTACAACAATTTTCATCAAAATTTGAGTATATTTTGGATCCTTCTCCCTATTAAAAATAATTGTCTAATTTTACTTATCTTGTTTGAAAAATTAAGAGATATTTTGTCATTTTGCGCCTATTTTATTCTTATTATTAAAAACTATTCAATTCTCAATATTTAGATGACTTATAATTAATTGAGGTAATATAGTAAAATTATTCTTTTATTTATTACTATTTCTTAAAGGTACATCAAGTAAAGATGAACGAAGGAGGGAGTACGATTGAAGTCAAATCGTCTTTCAATTAGTATTAGAATGTTATATAATTAAAGCTAGAACTAAACAATAACAAGGAATAGAAAGGGAGAACAGATTGCTAGTGTTATTACTTTTCCTTTTTTTTATTCGTTAATCTTCATCCACTTTAATATGTACATGAGGCAGGCTCTATATAAGCCAAATAATACTTGGCCACCAAGTTTAATAACTTGGCCACCAATATTATATTAACGGTGGTGACAAAACTTGGGCATCTCAATGAACGACACATGGACATTCATTTATTACACAACACTCCCCCTTGGATGTCCATGTAAAAGAAAAGCTAGTGAATACGCATTTGAGTGTTGCCTCACTAAAAACCTTACCAGGAAAACCCAGTGGGATAAAACCTTGGTTAAGGAAAAAAGAGTACAACGCGTATCCTTACTCCCCCTGATGAAGACCTCGATACAAATGGTTCAATCTTCGCATTTCAATCTTGTGTACCATCTTCTCAAGAGTTGAAGTTGGTAAAGATTTAGTAAACAAATCTGCTGGATTGTCACTTGAATGGATTTATTGTATATCAATGTCACCATTCATTTGGAGATCATGTGTGAAGAATAACTTTGGCGAAATGTGTTTGTTCTATCTCCTTTTATGAAGCCTCCTTTTAATTGAGCTATGCATGCGGCATTGTCTTCAAATAGAATTGTGGGTACCTTGATATCACACTTCAGTCCACATCTCTCTTTGATAAAATGTATCACCAATATCAACCATACACATTCTCTACTTGTTTCATGGATAGCTATTATCTCAGCATGATTTGAAGAAGTAGCAACAATAAAGTGCTTTGTAGATCGCCATGATATACAAGTATCTCCATATGTAAACACATAGCCTATTTGCGATCAAGCTTTATGTAGGTCAGATATATAACCTACATCTGTATGACCAACAAAATCTGCACTATCTTTGTTAGTATAAAGCAGACCCATATCAATAGTCCCCTTTTGATAACGCAATATATGTTTGATTCCGTTTCAATGTCTACGTGTAGGGGAAGAAATATACCTTGCTAGTAAATTAACAGAAAATGCTATATCAGGCCTTGTAGCGTTAGCAAGATACATAAGTGCACCAATAGCACTGAGATATGGTACTTCAAGACCAAGAATCTCTTCATTCTCTTCTGGAGGTCAGAACGGGTCTTTACTCACTTCAAGTGATCAAACAATCATTGGAGTACTTAATGGATGTGCTTTGTCCATGTAAAATCATTTCAAAACCTTTTCAGTATAGGCAGATTGATGGATGAAGACCCCATCTGCTAAATGCTCAATTTGCAGACCAAGACAAAGTTTTGTCTTTCCAAGATCCTTCATCTCAAATTCTTTCTTTAGATATTCAATTGCCTTTTGGACCTCTTCTAGAGTTCCAATGAGATTTATGTCATCAATATAAACAACGAGTATAACAAACTCTGATGTTGTTTTCTTAATAAAAATACAAGGGCATATGACTTCATTTATATATCCTTCATTTATCAAGTACTCACTGATGTCGCCCAAAATATACCTTCAGAAAAGTATAATGCGGTCACTTTATAAAATATAGAACCCAACTAGGTTGGGGTCAATCCCACGAGGAAATAGGACGTAAGTTTGTCGAATGCTAGTTTGAGTAATTGGCAAGTAACTAAAACTGGGGGATTCTTTGTAAATAAATAGTAACAGTAACGATTTTTGATGATTTGATGTGTTATTAATATGGGAAATACACTAGGACTGTGATCCCCAATGATTCCTTAACTTCACCGATTATTTGTGCTTGGCAAAACTATCCCGCTGCGTTGCATGCAAAATCTAACAAGATATGTTCATCTAAACGTCTCTTGACCTTGGTTAGACGAATTTCACTCTTCTCCTCTCAGTCTCCGAGTGTCGCACTACTAACCCTTGTCTTGGAACTCAGATAACTATCCCTGTTACGGCTCAAGTTATTAGATGAAGGTTGATAGCTTCAAATCTCTGTTGTCATTCCATTTTCCCAATCTCTGCCTCTCTCTCGAGCAAGTTTAGAATACAAGCAAGTATCTAACGTTTGCAACCGTTAGAAGATCAATTATAACGAAGGTAATAACAATACATGTAGTCACATCGGTTCAAAATTCCTTTGCACCTAACCTATTTCGTTAATTCCTCGTGGTTCACACAACCACCCTAGTTAATGGGTTTAGCTTCTCATTATTTCAAGAACACAAGAAGAATTTGAAGATGAAAACATAATTATAAACTCACGATAATGAAGAAAACTCTGAAATCTCAATATTAATAAAAATTCTAGAACTGGTGATCCAAGTTTACAAAATCAATAATGTGTTTGTTGGCTCAAAATGCTGGAAATATGTCTCAAAATAATGTACTGACTAAATCTTGAACATAGGACAATATAGGGGTATTTATAGATACAAAATGAATCCTATCCTAAACAAAACAAGAAAACAGAGTCGGCAACTTTCCACTATATCATGACTTGGTGTCGTGGAACTAAGTCACGCCACATAGGTCAGTTCCATAGAAATCAGGCAACATTGGAAATCCTCAGAAGTTGACTCACGGCACCCACTCACATCACGTGGGTGGACTCACGGCATGTGAGTCCAGTCGTGAGTCACTCCTCTGGTGCAGGACCTGGTTCTTTCATCTTTAGATACTCCGTTTTCAAGCATGATTCTTCCTTATTGATCATTTTGCCTCCAAAAACCTATTCTCCTGCAATATAGAACAGAAAACGCATCATACCTACCGAGCATACCCAAGTTGTTGCATATTTTCCTTGTTTTAAGCATCGAAAATTCCATGAAACCATGGCGCATCACTCACTAAGGTAATTATACCACATACACCCTGATTGTTTTAGACCATATAACGGTCTTTGTAATCTGATTAAACACATGTCCCTAGACATTGAACTATATGCTTCAGTCATTTTTAATCCTTCTGGGATCCTCATATAAATTTCATTATCAAGTGAACCATAAAGATAAGCTGTAACCATATCCATTAGATGTATTTCAAGGTTTTCATGTACAGCTAAACCGATGAGATATTGAAATGTTATTGCATCCATAACGGGTGAATATGTTTCTTCGTAGTCGACTCTGGGCTTTTGAGAGAATCCTTGTGCAACAAGGCGTACCTTGTTTCTTATAATTTCATTTCTCTCATTTTTTTTACGTACGAAGACCCATTTATGGCCAACTGGTTTTACACCATCAGGGGTTTGGACTACAGGTCCAAAAACATCACGTTTAGCAAGTGAATTCAATTCTAATTGAATTGCCACTTGCCATTTTGGTCAATCATTTCTTCATCGACATTCTTCGACAGATAGAGGTTCAAGATCCTTACTGTCTTGCATAATGTTAAGTGCGACATTATATGCAAAAACATTATCCACCATAATTTTTGATCGATCTAAATTTATTTAATCACCGATAGAACTCATTGAAAGTTCTTCATTCACTTGAATCTCAGGTTCACTGATTTCTTCGGGAATATCAGTATTAATCAAATCTCGGGTCTCTTCATGAAACTCTTCTATAGTGTCACTTTTATCATTTTTGTGCTTCTTTTTCTAGAATTTTTATCCTTCGAACCCAATGGTCTACCACGCTTCAGGCGTGCTTGGGATTCAGAAGCTATGACACTAATGGATGGTCCTTTTGTGACATCAATTCGGACAGGCACATTCATTGCAGGGATATGTGACTTAGTTATCCTTTTCAAATCAGTAAATGCATCTGGCATTTGATTTGCTATTTCTGTAAGTGAAGGATTTTCTGGACCTCATGTTCACATATGGGGGTACGTGGATCAAAATGAGATAATGACAAAACTTTCCACGCAATTTCCCTTTTGAGTTCCTATTTCTCTCCCCTTAATTGTGGGAAATTTATTTCATCAAATCGATAATCTGCAAATCGAGCAGTAAATAAATCTCCCGTCAATGGCTCAAGATAGCAAATTATGGAGGGTGACTCAAACCTACCATATATTCCTAACCTTCTCTGGGGTCCCATCTTAGTGCGTTGTGGTGGTGCTACTGGAACGTATGCAGCACAATCAAAAATTTGTAGATGAGCAATATTTGGTTCATGATCAAAGACTAATTGTGACGGAGAGTATTTATTATAATGAGTCGGTCTGAGATGAAAAAGTGATGTTGCATGTAATATAGCATGACCCCAAACAGTAGTGGGTAATTTTGTTTTCATAAGTAGTGGTTTTGCTATCAATTATCGGCGCTTAATAAATGACTCAGCAAGGCCATTTTGAGTATGAACATGAGCGACAGGATGTTCAACTCTTATCCCAACTGATACACAATAATTATCAAAATCTTGGGATGTAAATTCTCCAGCATTATCGAGGCGAATAGCCTTAATAGGATAATCTGGGAATTGCGCCCTTAATCGTATTATTTGTGCCAATAATTTCGCAAATACCAGGTTGCAAGACGATAAGAGGTACACATGAGACCATCTTGAAGATGCGTCTATTAGGACCATAAAGTATCTAAATAACCCACTGTATGGGTGAATAGGTCCACATATATCCCCATGTATACGTTCTAGAAAAAAAGGAGATCCCATGACAACCTTCAGTGGTGATGGCATAGTTATCAATTTGCCTTGATAACAAGCAGCACATGAAAATTCATCACTTGCAAGAATCTTCAGGTTCTTTAGCGGATGCCCATTTAAATTTGTAATGATTCGTCTCATCATTATTGATCCTGGGTAACTCATTCGGTCATGCCAAAGCACAAAAGTATTCAAATCAATAAACTTCTGGTTTACGATAGAGTGTGCTTCAACTGTACTAATTTCTGCATAATATAGTCCAGAAGACAAAGTTGGCAATTTCTCCAACACATATTTCTGTCCTGAGACATTCTTGGTAATGCCAAGATATTTAACATTCATTTCATTCATTGTCTCAACATGATATTTATTTCGGCGGATATCTTTAAAACTTAATAAGTTTCTCGTGGATTTAGAAGAGAATAGTGCATCTTCTATAAAAAGTTTCGTCCCCTTAGGCAGAAATATAGTAGCTCTTTCGGAGCCTTCAATCAATTTTGAATTACCAGAAATTGTTGTAACATTTACTTTTCTTCTAAGCAACTGAGACAAGTATTTCTCATCTTTAAATATGACGTGCGTTGTTCCACTATCAATTACACAAATATCCTCACGATAGATCATTAATCCAAATAAAATTTGAGTGTAACACCCCATACCTTCCCAACCCTACTTGATGATGTTGAATAATGTTTTCTTGGGTGTCGAGAGATATAAGTATGTATTTGGTAATGCTAATGACGAGAAAATTGAAATTTGGCCACGTACATGCGATTAGACCTTCGTCGGAGGTGTTTTGTGAGTTTGTGGGGAATTTGTGTAATACCCCGTACATATTCCAACCTCATTTGGTGAATTGGAGTCATGTTTACTTGATGATTAATATCACTAAGTAAGTATTTTGTAGTGTTTTGATAAGGTATTAGATAATATGCAAGTATTGAAGAAGTGGCCGAAAAAATCAGCAAGGCATGAAAACTTGCGCCACTGCCCTGTTTCAGGGGGTGTGGCGCAAGACTTCAGGTTCATAGGGCAAGGAAATCTTGCGCCACTGCCTTGCTTTGCAGAAGTGGCTCAAGGCACAACAAATTGTGCCCTTCCGCGCTCGTTTTGTGATGCAATTTTACGTCGATTCTTATATGGTTTCTTTTGGTTCTTTGGAGTTATTTAAGCATTGTTAAAGCTTCAAATACCTCGATAAACTCCTACATACTTCTACATGATCAAACCATGAAACACAAGTAGTTATCAAAAAGGTTCAAGGAAGCCATGGATGATTAGAATGTCTATTTTTGCGATTGCAACGACAAATGAGAATCTTGTAAGAGAATATTGTCGTGACATTATGGAATTATTTCATCATGAGATAGGTGGTGAAATATACATAAAATTTGGTGGGCTAAGTTGAGCTATGTTATTGGGCCCAATTTAAAACCCAAAATGAGCCCAAAAATAAGAGGCCCAAAAGGGTCAAATGACCCATTCTTGTGTTTGACAAGTAAACACAACCTTTTTGACTAATTGGATGGATAGAGATGAGCATGAGGGCCTATATAAAGCCACCACAAATCAGATTTTTATTTCTTAAAACACACATGCCTTTTTGGAGATATTTCCAACATATTGCTCTCAAACTCTCAAACCCTAAGTCCTTTTCTTGGGCAAGAGCATCATCCTACAAGTATTGGTAAGTGTTTATTCTTGTGATTTAATATATTATGTACATGAGAGGTTATGTATATCATGGTGGTTATGGTGGCAAGGTGTTGAATAGTGAACTTTTGGTTTTTGATAAAAGATGTGCATCCTTGTGAATTAAACTTGAAATATGACTTGTGGGTTTGATGAAAAGGCATGGTATGGATGAAATACCAACATGTATGGTGTGATTATGTTACTAAACTTGTTATTTCCATATAAGTGTAAATTGTGGGATTTTGGCCGATATGTGCTATGAGGTGTATTAAGGTACTTTGATAGATTATTTGTGATGTGATGTGACTAAGGAAGTGTAAAGGAGAAGTGTTATGGTGAAATGTATTGATTATCATGTATTGGTCAATGTTGGTAATATTGGGGGATTTTTGGAATAATAATTTCATCAATAGTTTTGTCAAGGGAAAATGGCATGTTTAAAGGCAAACATGTAACTCATTCACGTTATATGCATTTGCAAGGTAGTTGGTGGTAAATATAAATCCCGTTATGTGTTTGTGTTGTAGAGTGAAACACAAAGAAGGAGCGGGACCTTGTGTACATATCTAAGGTGGTATATTCGTATTGAGAACACAAGGTATGTAAGGTTATTTTGTCCGTATCTTTCTGCGGCAACTAGTATTCACATTGGCATTACACTTGTCCTATACCGAAATGTGCTAAGGTATCCTATTCCGGTCACTAATGGTTATTATCACATGTTTCCTACTCATTGATCAATTGTGAATCACATGTCCTCTATTCATGGATAATGTTCCAAAAGCCCAATAAGGTTGTGTTCCAAAGTTCCAATAGTGGTTATGCTCATGTATCTTGTTCATTGATTACTATCCAATGGTTCCAATAGTGTTATGTTTCCACGAAGGCTATGTTTCCAATAATGTTTATTTACATGTCTCTTGCTCATTGGTTATTGTTCCAAAGCTTCAAACAATGTTATGGCTACAAAAGTATCAATCTCTCATAAGCCAAGGGTATCCTATTTTCGGGTATCAATTATGGCTCCTCACATGTTCTTTATGCATTGATCAATTGTCATTCACATGTCTCATATGCATTGACTAATGTTCCAAAGATTCCATGGTTCCACCAATGTTATGTTCCAAAGTTCAAAGTGATATTATGACTATCATTGTACTCAAAGTAAAGAACAAAGTAATGCACATGTGGTTAATGTTTGAGTACGGGTGGCAGCTTTGGGGGTGAAATGCCTAGCTCAAGCCAATCCAGAAATTATTGGATCAGGGGGCAGCTTTAGGGGCGAAAGCCTAGCTCAAACCGAACCTGACAGGGGGCAGCTCTAGGGGTGAAAAACCTAGCTCGAGCCAAACCTGATATGTTGATTTATGGGTGGCAGGTCTAGGGGCATAAGACTAGCTCGACCCAATCCCGATGCATTGATTTATGGGTGGCAGGTCTAGGGGCATAAGCCTAGCTCGACCCGATCCCAACACAACGATATGTTATGTAAATACCCACTGATCAGTAGGGGCCCGAGTACATTGCGACACATGTAATGATGATTAAGCATTGAAGTAATGAAGCAAAGAAAGCAATGGAAGTAATACACATGGTTTCCAAAATGTAGAATGGTTACTTATTTATATGAATTATTCATATGCATTTGAGTTCACTGAACTATTCATGTATTGTACAGTTTCATTTGAGCCTTACATACTCAGTACTTATTCTGTACTGACCCCTCTTGGGGAACTTACCTTACATGTTGCAGGTGCAGGTACTAGTAGACCTCCACCGTAGGTTGACAGTAATCGTAAATCATTGGTGAACTCCAGTTAGTTTGGGGCTTCTCCGAGTCGCAGTGGGTCATATGTTTTGATATTGTACATTGTGTATAAAGTGGGGACTTGTCCCGACTTTCAGTTGGTTTTGTTCAATGCATCTGCTAGAGGCTTTTGTAGACGTATGTGGGTGTATGTGTATAAGATGATAGATGAATTCTTTACTTGATGGCCTCAACGGCCAAGTTTCTCATATGTATATACGTCACATGTTCTATGCTTTCCAATTTTAGCCTCTCATGTTTCTATATGGTAGTAGTGTTTCCTATGACATGCATATGAATGAATAAAAGCAAAGCTTGGTTCTCTTGGGACTTGTCGGCTTCGGGTGCCAATCACGCCTCATTGGGATTTGGGGCGTGACAAAAGTGGTATCAGAGTAGGTCGTTCTAAGGTTGTCTACAAAGTTGTGTCTGAGTAGAGTCTTGCTTATGGATGTGTTGCGCGTCACATCGATAAGCAGGAGGCTACGAGGCATTTAGGATTTGTTTCTTTCCTTCACCTCTAGATCGTGCAACAAAGCCAAAGTTGTAGGTGAAGCTGACATGGAATTTGTTATACGGGTCTTTTTTAACCAAAAGATAGAGAAGTATCCGTAGAACCACCTATAAATGCCACTAAATGGGATGTAAGAAAGGTAGTGTATATGTTGACTCAGATAGTTGTTGTATAATGTCATGGGCAATATGGCCCAATAACGAGTGATGATGGTGCGGCTAGGGCAGTTAGTCACCGCACATGAGATTTTCTGAAAAAAATTAAACTCCCCTCCCATGTCCACCGAGTCGGATATGAATGAAGACCCACAGGACCTTATAGATCACATTAAAAGGGCTCTATATGTTATGTATGTGACAAGTGCATTGATGTACTTTCAGCTAGTTGGGAGGAATTTTAAATGATAATCTTTGACCGGTGTCTTCCATATGGGGTCCGAAAAGCTTATGCGGACCAATTGCTAAATCTTTGCTAACGGATTATGAGTATCAAAAAGTACAGTCTTTGATTTAAGTCTTTGGCTAGGTATGCCCCAAAAGTGATAACTGTTATGACCGATAGAGTGCATCAGTATATGGACAGATGGATTGTACTATTGCGACCTTGAAAAGAGATATGGATATAGTCCAAAAATAGGCATTTTGCACAGATAATGAAAGACCAGAGGCAACAGAAAAGGACACAACTATTTGAAGAAGGGTCGCCAAAGAGGGCTAGACCTATGGGACAGTCCATGGCGTCACAGGGAGAATTTTGGTCTCGGGTGTTCAGACCGCCTAGATCATTATTCCCTTAGTCGATAGTAAGTGTTTTACCTCGATTCCAAGGGTTTAGAGACAATCGATTTGGCAAAGAAGTGAGATTCAGGATTCATGGGCAATAGGGTATTAAGCACAAGAACGTAGAAAGTATGAACCAACCGAAGTCTCTTTATCAGTCTTGTTAGTGCTGCGGAAGTTATTATCTAGGTGAAATGTTGGTTGGGGCCAAATGTTGTTATTGGTGTGATATATCGGGCCATAAAATTAGGCTTCTCCTGATGAAGCTACAGGTACCGTACATGTATTGATTGACCTATATTCGACAATTGCATATGTTATTTCATTAACTGTTGAAAATTCAACGGGCACCAGAATTACTAGTTATGTTATATGAGGTCTATACATTAGTCGAAGAATCTATTGAAGTTAAAAGAGTATATCACAAGTGCATACTAATTGTTTGTGGTTGTGAGACACAGGTTGGTCCTATTGAGCTGGAAATAGTGAAATTTTGATGTTATCAAGGGATTGCGCCATAGTAGATTGCCGAACTAAGGATGTTTTAAATGGACAGGGAAACGTGGGGGCACCACGAGGAAAATTTATTCCCCATCTTAAAGCAAAGAAAAGGATACTTTAAGGGATACATATGTCATTTAGTAAGAGTGGAAGATACTGATGTGATGCCACCAACTCTTCAATCAGTTCTGGTGGTAAATAAATTCCTCTATGTGTGAGTTAGTATTAGTATGACGTCAGGCACTCAATCTATTTTATTTCTTTATATAGCATGGCCCCGACAGTGTTAATTGTGCAAAACAAAGACAGTACATTGAGAATGTGTGTCGACTATCGGCAATCGAATAAGATGACAATTATGAATGAATATTCCCTCCCCAAAGTTGACGATTTGTTTGATCAGTTACGGGGTTAGAAAAAATGGTGAAATGATGAAATAAATGAAGATGAAAAAAAAATGAATGATAATGATATACCCAAGACAACATTACAAACATGGTATGGTTATTATGAATTCTTGGTATGTCAATTGGGCTAACGAATGCACCTGTAGTTGTTATGGGTTTAATGAATAGGGTGTTCAAGACACTTTTCAATATGTGTGTGACCATGTTCGGTGATGGTATTCAAAAATCACAAGAGGACCATGCATTGTCTAGGACGAATAAATGAAAGTTACTACGTGAAAGATAGAAGTGGTAAACAATTGGCTAAGGCCTACGATGCTTACAGAGATCCATCGTTTTCTTAGATTGGTTGATCATTATATGAGAATTGTTGAAGGATCTTCGTCTATACCTACACCCTTAACAAAGCTTATACACAAGGCAATTAAGTTCCAGTAAAATGATGCATGTGAGAAAAGTTTCCAAGAGTTGAAAGATAAAGTAACTTTCACACCAATTGTAAGTTCCTTCCGAAGACATAAGAATGTTATGCAATGTATGGTAATGCTTCCGGGGTTGGCCTCGGATGTATATTGATGTAGCATGATAAGGTAATAGCATATGCGTCACGACAGTTGCGGCCACATGAGAACACAAATTATTACCAAACACATGACCCTAAACTAGCGACTGCGATATTTGCTTAAAGTTATGGTGTCACTATTTGTAAGGGATTCGTGTTGACATATACTGGTCATAAGAAAATGTAACATATTTCTAAACCAACGGACTTAAGTCTAAGGTAGAGAAGGTGTCCTGAACTATTGAAAGATTAGGACATTGATATCTTGTATCATTCGGGAAAAGCAAATGGGGTAGTTGATACATTAAGCTGCAAGGCAGTAGAAAGTATGAATGGCCAGCTCACAGAAAAGAAAGATATAGTCAGGAAATCTATATTAATGAGGCAATATGGGGCTTTGTTTCTTGAAACTCCAGATGAAAGAATTATAGTGTCAAATGTGGTAGGATTTTCATTGATATTTGAGATAAAGGAAAAAGCAATATGTAAATTCCATTTTTAGTTCAATTGAAAAAAATATGTACAGCAAAGTCGACGAGAGTATTTGAGAAAACACAAGGGGGAGTACTTTAACGCCAGTGTAGATTATGTGTACTGGGTATAGATGAGTTAAGAAAATGAATTACGACAGAAGAACATCGTTCACAGTATTTCATTCACTCGGAAGCAACCAAAATGTACCTTGGTGTAGCAGAGAGGTCTTGGTAAGGATACTTGAGAAGCACATTGTAGAACTTGTAGCTCAATGTCCAAGCGGTCACTGATTGACAGTATGGCATCAGAAGTCTGTATGGTTTATGCACTATAGTATCCTTCCAGTTTGGAAGTGGAACATGAATAATATGAATTTAATCACAGGGTTGTCTCATACACTGCGAAGGTTGATTCCATATCAGTGATAGTTAACAGACTTACCGAGTCAGCGTATTTCCTACCAGTTAAGACCACCAATACAGCTGAATATTATGCAAAGTTGTATGTTACGGATATAGGACGATTACATGGGATTCCACTCACTATTATATCAAATAGGAGAGCTTACTTTATTACACAATGTTGGAACTCTTTTCAGTGAAGGAACTCTTTTCAGTGAAGCATAGGTACACAGGTGGATGTAAGTACGGCTTGTCATCCTCTAATGGATGGAAAAACAGAGCGCATTATATGAACATTTGAAAATATGACTGAAATTGCTTACACTAAGAGTATCAAAAGGCGCCTTACGAAGTTTATGTGAAAGAAAAGATAGATTATCAATTGGATGGGTTACAGACAATGAAATCTGCTTCAGATTGTGGTTGTCAAGCTACAGAGGCAGTGAGGGTGATATAATAACAGCTACAAATGGCCCACAGTTGATACAAATCATATGCCGATATTTGAAGGAAAGGAATTAAAATGTGTCGTAAGTGATTAGATACTTTACACAGTGTCACAAATGGAAAGAGATAATGAGATTCGAAAAAAAAAAAAAAAAAAAGGGAGAAATTGTCCAAA
The DNA here is from genome assembly GCA_031232105.1 of Capsicum rhomboideum. Taxonomy (NCBI): domain Eukaryota; kingdom Viridiplantae; phylum Streptophyta; class Magnoliopsida; order Solanales; family Solanaceae; genus Capsicum; species Capsicum rhomboideum. The sequence continues at coordinate 17,408,431 of CP124712.1, forward strand.
GGTTTGGGCAAATTGTGTATCTATTAGCACTAGTCCAGGAACTCTTCACAGTTCATTCAGTATTTTATATTCGATGCTTTGAAAGTGTATAGGAAATTATCCCGTATTGTTACCAGTGGAAATGTACAAATTACAGGGGACCTCACATGTGAAAAGGTACTCAGTTTTACCTATTGTTATTTTAGATCGATAAGCGAAAGCAATGAGAAATAAAGAAGTAGCTTCCATAAGGACATTATTGGAGAAGTTAACACGTAGAATAAATCACAAAGGAGACCCAAGAAATAATGCACTTAAAAGTACTAATAATTGTTATGCATGAAAGAAAAAGATCAAGATACGAAAGTGGAGTCATAATAAGTAAGTCTTTACAAGTGATACGTGTGTATATGATGATATGAAGAATTCACTTTGACTTAAATTGTTACATTGAGACAATGTTACTAACATTCGAGGATGAATGTTTCTAAGGGGGGAAGAATGTAACACCCCGTACCTTCCCAACCCTACTTGATGATGTTGAATAATGTTTGATTGGGTGTCGAGAGATATAAGTATGTATTTGGTAATGCTAATGACGAGAAAATTGAAATTTGGCCACGTACATGAGATTAGACCTTCGTCGGAGGTGTTTTGTGAGTTCGTGGGGAATTTGTGTAATACCCCGTATATATTCCAACCTCATTTTGTGACTTGGATTCACGTTTACTTGATGATTAATATCACTAAGTAAGTATTTTGTAGTGTTTTGATAAGGTATTGGATAATATGCAAGTATTGAAGAAGTGGCCGAAAAAATCAGCAAGGCATGAAAACTTGCGCCACTGCCCTGTTTCAGGGGGTGTGGCGCAAGACTTCAGGTTCAGAGGGCAAGGAAATCTTGCGCCACTGCCTTGATTTGCAGCAGTGGCGCAAGGCACAACAAATTGTGCCCTTCCGCGCTCGTTTTGTGATGCAATTTTACGTCGATTCTTATATGGTTTCTTTTGGTTCTTTGGAGTTATTTAAGCATTGTTAAAGATTCAAATACCTCGATACACTCCTACATACTTCTACATGATCAAACCATGAAACACAAGTAGTTATCAAAAAGGTTCAAGGAAGCCATGGACGACTAGAATGTCTATTTTTGCGATTGCAACGACGAATTAGAATCTCGTAAGAGAATATTGTCGTGACATTATGGAATTATTTCATCATGAGATAGGTGGTGAAGTATACATGAAATTTGGTGGTCTAAGTTGAGATATGTTATTGAGCCCAATTTAAAGCCCAAAATGAGCCAAAAAATAAGAGGCTCAAAAGGGTCAAATGACCCATTCTTGTGTTTGACAAGTAAACACAACCTTTTTGACTAATTGGATGGATAGAGATGAGCATGAGGGCCTATATAAAGCCACCACAAATCAGATTTTTATTTCTTAAAACACACATGCCTTTTTGGAGATATTTCCAACATATTGCTCTCAAACTCTCAAACCCTAAGTCCTTTTCTTGGGCAAGAGCATCATCTTACAAGTATTGGTAAGTGTTTATTCTTGTGATTTAATATATTATGTACATGAGAGGTTATGTATATCATGGTGGTTATGGTGGCAAGGTGTTGAATAGTGAACTTTTGGTTTTTGATAAAAGATGTGCATCCTTGTGAATTAAACTTGAAATATGACTTGTGGGTTTGATGAAAAGGCATGGTATGGATGAAATACCAACATGTATGGTGTGATTATGTTACTAAACTTGTTATTTCCATATAAGTGTAAATTGTGGGATTTTGGCCGATATGTGCTATGAGGTGTATTAAGATACTTTGATGGATTATTTGTGATGTGATGTGACTAAGGAAGTGTAAAGGAGAAGTGTTATGGTGAAATGTATTGATTATCATGTATTGGTCAATGTTGGTAATATTGGGGGATTTTTGGAATAATAATTTCATCAATAGTTTTGTCAAGGGGAAATGGCATGTTTAAAGGCAAACATGTAACTCATTCACGTTATATGCATTTGCAAGGTAGTTGGTGGTAAATATAAATCCCGTTATGTGTTTGTGTTGTAGAGTGAAACACAAAGAAGGAGCGGGACCTTGTGTACATATCTAAGGTGGTATATTCGTATTGAGAACACAAGGTATGTAAGGTTATTTTGTCCGTATCTTTCTGCGGCAACTAGTATTCACATTGGCATTACACTTGTCCTATACCAAAATGTGCTAAGGTATCCTATTCCGGTCACCAATGGTTATTATCACATGTTTCCTACTCATTGATCAATTGTGAATCACATGTCCTCTATTCATGGATAATGTTCCAAAAGCCCAATAAGGTTGTGTTCCAAAGTTCCAATAGTGGTTATGCTCATGTATCTTGTTCATTGATTACTATCCAATGGTTCCAATAGTGTTATGTTTCCACGAAGGCTATGTTTCCAATAATGTTTATTTACATGTCTCTTGCTCATTGGTTATTGTTCCAAAGCTTCAAACAATGTTATGGCTACAAAAGTATCAATCTCTCATAAGCCAAGGGTATCCTATTTCCGGGTATCAATTATGGCTCCTCACATGTTCTTTATGCATTGATCAATTGTCATTCACATGTCTCATATGCATTGACTAATGTTCCAAAGATTCCATGGTTCCACCAATGTTATGTTCCAAAGTTCAAAGTGATATTATGACTATCATTGTACTCAAAGTAAAGAACAAAGTAATGCACATGTGGTTAATGTTTGAGTACGGGTGGCAGCTTTAGGGGCGAAATGCCTAGCTCAAGCCGATCCCAAAATTATTGGATCAGAGGGCAGCTTTCGGGGCGAAAGCCTAGCTCAAGCCAAACCTGACAGGGGGCAGCTCTAGGGGTGAAAAACCTAGCTCGAGCCGAACCTGATATGTTGATTTATGGGTGGCAGGTCTAGGGGCATAAGCCTAGCTCAACCCAATCCCGATGCATTGATTTATGGGTGGCAGGTCTAGGGTCATAAGCCTAGCTCGACCTGATCCCAACATAACGATATGTTATGTAAAGACTCACTGATCAGTAGGGGCTCGGGTACATTGTGACACATGTAATGATGATTAAGCATTGAAGTAATGAAGCAATGAAAGTAATACACATGGTTTCCAAAATGCAGAATGGTTACTTATTCATATGAATTATTCATATGCATTTGAGTTCACTGAACTATTCATGTATTGTACAGTTTCATTTGAGCCTTACATACTCAATACTTATTCCGTACTGACCCCTCTTGGGGAACGTACCTTACATGTTGCAGGTGCAGGCACTAGTAGACCTCTACCGTAGGTTGACAGTAATCGCAAATCATTGGTGAGCTCCAGTTAGTTCGGGGCTTCTCCGAGTCGCAGTGGGTCATATGTTTTGATATTGTACATTGTGTATAAAGCGACGACTTGTCCCGACTTTCAGTTGGTTTTGTTCAATGCATCTGTTAGAGGCTTTTGTAGACGTATGTGGGTGTATGTGTATAAGATGATAGATGAAGTCTTTACTTGATGGCCTCAACGGCCAAGTTTCTCATATGTATATACGTCACATGTTCTATGCTTTCCGATTTTAGCCTCTCATGTTTCTATGTGGTAGTAGTGTTTCCTATGACATGCATATGAATGAATAGAAGCAAAGCTTGGTTCTCTCGGGCCTTGTCGGCTTTGGGTGCCAATCACGCCTCGTTGGGATTCTGGACGTGACATTGAGGAGTATCCATATATACTTCAAGATGAAAATATAAACAAAGTAAACATTATAGTATTACTAGCAAACAATATATTACACAACTTTATTTATTTACAAGTCTAGAGAAACACAACTAACTGAAATGTAAACTAATACAACTAACAGAAAAGTAAAATACTTAGACTATTACAGATCCGTCACCGATAAGGTGATCTATATTTCCTTCAAAAAATTCAAAGAAATCTACAACGTCTAACTGCATAGGCTCAACATTATCTTCAGAGATAAAGTTTGCTTCTATAATATTATCCACCTTCTTGAGAGATGCCTGATAAATATTAACCAGGTGCCTTGGCGTACGACAGGTACGTGACCAGTACCCTTTTCCTCCACACCAATAGCATCTAGTTTCTGTATTTTTTCTTTGCACCGCTTTAGGCTTTTCACCCTTGTTTTTACACTGTTGGTGCTAAGGGTTATTATTCAGTGCAAAACGATCACCATGATTGAAATTTCTTCCTCGACCACGGCCACGACCATGACTGGGGCCAGGACCTCTTTCACACCTAGATTGGTGAAAAATTGCAGCATTTACTTCAGGAAATGGAGCAGTATTAGGAGGTCGACTTTCATGATTTTCATCAAAAGATCATTATTTTGTTCAGCAACAAGGAGATGCGAAATTAATTCAGAATACTTTTTAAATCCCATTTCTCGGTATTGCTGTTGTAGGAGCATACTCGAGGCAGGAAAGGTGGAGAATATTTTCTCCTGCATATCATGATCTGTGATATTTTCTCTGCATAAATTTAACTGTGATTTAATTCTAAACATGGCAGAATTATACGCAGTTATATCTTTAAAATTTTGTAATCTCAAATGGGTCCATTCATAATGTGCCTGTGGAAGAACGACCATCTTCAGGTGGTCATATATATCTTTCAAATTATTCCATAGTATAAGAGGATCCCTAACAGTGAGATATTCCATTTTTAAGCCCTCGTCGAGGTGATGACGGAGAAATATCATAGCTTTGGCACAGTCTTGATTCGAAGCCTGGTTCTTATCTTTGATGGTGTTTGCCAGACCCATCGCAGTTAAATGGATTTCGACATCAAGTGCGCAAGATAAGTAGGCCTTGCCTAATATATCCAGGGCAACAAACTCTCGTTTAGCTAGATTCGACATTATTTTAGGAAAAATAAGTTCTTACCTTTATTACCTGAAAAAGTATTTTCTCAAGATGGCAGAGTCTCGTGCTGATAACGTGTTATATAATTAAAGCTAGAACTAAACAATAACAAGGAATAGAGAGGGAGAACAGATTGCTAGTGTTATTACTTTTCCTTTTTTTTATTCGTTAATCTTCATCCACTTTAATATGTACATGAGACAGGCTCTATATAAGCCAAATAATACTTGGTCACCAATATTACATTAACGGTGGTGACAAAACTTGGGCATCTCAATGAAGACACATGGACATTCATTTATTACACAACATAGAAGAATATATCACATATATTTCCTTAAAACATTCATTTGTTAGTTTTGAACATAAATGAAGGGAAAAAAAACTGATTCAAACTAATTGTAGCGCATAAATCTTGCTCGCGCTCTTTCTATCCTTACTTGTCCATATTACTAAAAATAAATGTGCAATAATATTTGTTTAGTTTGAAAAATTCAATGGATAATTTGCTCATTTGTGCTTATTTTACCCTTCGTATTAAATACTATTCATTATCCAATGTATTTTTCAAAATATTAAATTTATTATATTCAAAGGTTGATATATGAAATTGCCTTTATTATTTATTATTTATTATTTCTTTGTGCCAAATAAATAATGGACAAGTATTATTGGACTAAGGGATAGGGAGTATACGCAAAAAGAGCCTGGCTAAAGTCTCAGGTCAAACGGTTGTTAGGGTTGCCTTATACCTTAAAATCAGTTAGATAGACTCAATTTTTTTCAATATTCTTCACCTTCATCTCTCATATTTTCATCTCTTCCTGTAAGAATTGAAAGGAAATAAGAAAAGATTGCGGAAAAGAAATTGAAATAATTTGCAGAAAAATTTCTTCTCATTTTTCTTGAATGAATAATAACTTTGTACAATGTCCTATTTATATATACAAGTAAGAAAACGAAGCAAAACCAAAAGAAAACCAAATTTAAACACTTAAGAACTTCTAATAAGGTACAAAATAATAAAGAGATGCACTCCTAAATAAGGTAGGATACTAGCCTAATTAAGGATACATAAAAGATTTACCTAGATGTACAAAAGGAAACAAATAATATGTACAAGGGTTTTCTGAATATGGGACGAAATTAATGTGTTGAGGTCCATTTTCTGAATGTATCTCTGATTCTAGATGAATTGAAGCCATGCACTTCAGCAGACGAATATAACAATCAGATAAAATAGGTGAACAAACCCGGTCCAATGAATAAATACAGCATTTATCTCAGCACCCCTCCTCAAGTTGGAGGGTACGAACGGACACCCAACTTGCCCAAAACACTGTGATGAAGAGGCCTTGTGAGTGATTTTGTGAAGAGATCAGCTAATTGAGAGGAAAATGGAACGAATGAAAGTGAAATAAGACCATTTAAAAACTTTTGTCGAACAAAATGGCAATTGAGCTCAACATGCTTTGTTCTCTCGTGAAATACAGGGTTCTTAGCAATATGTATTGTTGCTTGACTATCTGAATGAAGATGTACAGGCAGTCGTATTAAAATAAAAAGGTCTTGAAAGAGACGAACCAACCATGTGAGCTCGACAACGACGCTCCTCATAGAACGTTACTCAGCCTCTGCGGAGCTAAGAGAAATAGAGGTTTACTTCTTTGATTTTCAAGAAATTGGAGAACCCCTAAGTGATATATAAAATCCACTAACAGATTTCCTTGAATTTGGACATGTACCCCAATCTGAGTCACAGAAAGCAAGCAACTCAAATGAAGAGGATGCATTGAGAAAGAGGCCCAAACTTGGGTCTTTTGATAAGTAATAAAGAACTCATAATGCATCAGTGAGATGAGGCAAATGGTGATCTTGCATGTATTGGCTAAGATGTTGTACAGTGAAGGCAAGATCTGACCTTGTATGAGTGAGATAATTCAACTTACCAAGAAGATGCCTATAAATAATAGGATTAGGAATAAGATCCCCATCATTGAGATGTAGCTTTACTATTGGATCAAGAGGAGATGAAATGGGTGACATATGTGTGACATCGAATTCTTTTAAAAGATCAATTGTAAACTTTCGTTGTGAAAGTATGATGCCATGAGGTTCTCTCAATACCTCTATGCCTAAGAAAAAATGTAAGTCCCCCAAATCCTTGATTCAAAACTCCTCATGCAAAAATACCTTCAATGAGTTGAGTTCTGCGACATCATTTCCTGTTAAAACAATATCATCTACATATACTGCTACTATTGAAATAGAAGAGTCAGATTTCTTCACAAACAAAGAATAATCATTTAGAGAATGAGTGAACCCTTTAAAATTAAGAGCAGTTGTGAGTCTTGAGTACTATTGTCTAGAGGCCTGACGAAGTCCATATATAAATTTTTTAAGCTTGCAAACATGAGATAGTGATGGTGGAACTTTCCCAGCAGGGAACTTCATGTAGACCTCCTCATGGATATTTCCATGTAGAAATGCATTATTAGCATTCAATTGATAGAGACCCCAACCCTTTTTGATAGTTGTAGCTAGAAGAGATCGAATAGTAGTTATTTTGACTATGGGAGAAAAATTCTAATTAAAATCAATACCTTTCCTCTGTATGTCTCTTCTAATTACTAACCTAGCCTTTAACCTTTCAATGCTGCCATTACTATGTTGTTTGACTTTGTAAACCCACTTACAAGGCAAGGCCCTTTTTTTCGGAGGATAGTTGGACCACGTCCCAAGTGTTGTTCCACTCAAGAGCCTGAAGCTCTTTGTCCGTAGCTTCTTCCCAACCCTTATGCAACATAACTTGATTATAATTGATAGGTTCTTGAATATTAGATAAAGAGTTCAGCATATATTGATTATTGGAAGATAAATTTGTGACAGAAAGAGAAACAGGAGAGATAGGAGATATGAAACAAGAAGAGATAACATCAGCCATATGCACAGAGTTGCAAATATAGTCTTCTAGATGACTAGGAATTTTTTGTTCCCGAGTTGATCTCCTAAGTGAGGAAACATTATCTGTGGAAGGAACAAGAGGTTGTACCTGGTTCATGACAATAGAAGAAACAGGAGATTGCACCTGGTTCATGATAGTAGAAGGAACGGGAGGTTGTACCTGATTCGTGACAGTAGGAGGAACAATGGGTTGTACTAGGTTCGTGACAGTAGGAGGAACAAGAGGTTGAGCCTGGTCCACAGTGGTGGAAGCAGGAAATAAAGTAGAATTGATAGATCAGGGAAATGAGATGCCTTTATAGGTGTCAGCATTATCCCCAGAATTAGTAGTTGGGATTGATGTATGGACTGAAAAGTAGGAAGTATTAGATTTAGAAGAAGCAAAAGGAAAGATATTTTCATGAAACACAATATTTCTAGAAACAATGATTTTCTTAGTATCAAGAAGCAAAACTTTGTAACCTTTCTTAATTTCCATGTAGCTATCCCAAAAAGATACATGCAGTAGCCCTTGGTCCCAATTTAGATCTTTGACAAGACAGAGTAGAGAAAAAAATAAACATCCAAAACATTTGAGATTAGAGTAGTTAGGTGTGGTCTTGAAAAAAACTTCAAAAGGTATTTAATTGTTCAGAATTTTTGAAGGAAATATATTAATTACATAAGTGGAAGTCAAAAGACATTCACCCCAATATTTAATGGGCAGATGTGACTGGTACAAAAGAGCCCTAGAAGTCTCTAGCGAATGTCTATGTTTTCTTTCCACCACACCATTTTGTTGTGGAGTAGATACACATGAAGTTTGATGGTGAATTCCTTTAGAAACAAAATATTCTAACTGTGTTGTCCCACTTCCTAACTCAACTGCATTGTCAGATCTAATTATTTTAACCTTGGTTTGAAATTGTCTTTCGATCATAGTTAAGAAAGATTTTAGGACTGTGAATGCATTTGATTTATTACTTAATAAGAACGTCCCTGTTCCTCTACTAAAATCATCCACAATGGTACGAAAGAATTTATTCTCATCATGTGTTGGTTCTTTATATGGTCCCTAAGTGTCAACATGTATTAACTCAAAAATACCTTTTATTGAGATGTTGCTTATTGGAAAAGATAGTTTGGCTTGTCTTGCCATAGGGAAAATCACACAAGGAGTATCAAAATATTGACAAAAAGAGATGGAATGAAAATGAACATTTTTCATATTACTCAAAGGCATATGCCTCAATATATAATGCCATAATTTCTCTTTTATTTAGGATCAAACAAGACAAAACATGAACGAGAAGCTGAATTAGAATTGGAAATCCCATCACTAGAAACTGAATTAAAACCTAGACTAGGACTTGAGATTTTATTTACTTGAGCATTTGGAAGAATATCTGACTGACTTGATTTGAGTATGTAGAGTTCTCCTTTTTCTCTAGCAATTTCTAATGGGCTCTTTAGAGAAGGGCCCTGAAATATGAAACAAAAAGTAGGAGTGAATAACACATAATTGTTGAGTTGTTTACACAATTTCTGTATAGTCAAGAGATTGAACCTGAAAGAAGGTATATATAAAACATTGTGTAAGACAAGATTTGGTAATGCATAGACTGTTCCTGATTGAGTTACTCTTACTTTGTGTGAATTAGGAAGATTCATCATGAGTGCTCTAGGCAAGACCTTAAAATTTGAAAGAACTGCTTTATTGTAAGTCATATGTTGAGTGGCTCCACTATCTAATATCCAAGAATTATTGTCAATGTTTACTAGGTGTGCATAAGAATTGAAAAACTTAGTCTTACTTGCAAAACTCATGTTGGCAGAAACTTGAGGAGTATTTCTACCTTATTTTGCAATATTTAATTGTTGAAGAAGCTTCAACAGTCGTCCCACATTTTCCTGAGTCAAGGACCTAATGTTTGGACCATTACTGCCTACCTGTTTCTTAGCAGCGTCGAAACTATTGTTGACTTGAGATTTTTCTTTAAAATTTCTCTCCTTTGTGGACTTAAAATTAGCAGGAAACCCATGAATTCTGTAGTATCTATCCACTATGTGACCTGATTTCTTACAGTAAGTACAAACTAGATTATCCTGGGTATTGAACATGATGAAAAAACACAAAAATTAGAGATAAGATGATTGAAATCAAGAAACAAAGATGAGAATTTGAGACAAGATTATTGAAATCAACCTTGCTCTGATACCATGTAAGAATTGAAAGGAAATAAGAAAAGCTTGCGGAAAAGAAATTGAAATAATTTGCGAAAAAATTTCTTCTCCTTTTTCTTGAATAAATAATAACTTTGGACAATATCCTATGTATATATACAAGTAAGAAAACGAAGCAAAACCAAAAGAAAACCAAATCTAAACACTTAAGGACTCCTAAATAAGGTACAAAATAATAAAGAGATGCACACCTAAATAAGGTAGGATACTAGCCTAATTAAGAATACATAATAAATTTACCTAGGTGTACAAAAGGAAACAAATAATATGTAACGGAATTAATGTGTTGAAGCCCATTTTCAGAATGTATCTCTGATTCTAGACGAATTGAAGTCATGCACTTCAGCAGACGAATATAACAATCAGATGAAACAGATGAACCAATCCGATCCAATGAATAAATACAACATTTATATCAACACTTCCTCATCTCTCATATTTTCATCTCTTCCTCCTAATCTTTCTTGAAAAATTTAGCTACTGCTCAAGCATCGGAAAGTTTAAGGTTATATATAGATTTGGTGTCTGTGTCTATGGAGAATATTGTAGATTGAAGACCCCAAACACATCTTAAAATTAGAATCATAGTTTTGGAGTTGTAACGTGTCAAAATTCTTTTTTCTTGTGTAATGTATGAAAAAAGTGTTGTAATCTGCATGGCAAGTAAAGTGGCATTGTGTCAAAAAAGAAAGTCGCGAAAAAGAAAAGTTTTAAGTCTCTAAAATATATTTTAGAGTTTCTTTATTTATAGGGAAAATTCTGCAGAATGTCAGTCTACTACAATTATTTATAAGTAAAATAATTTAACTTTATAAAAATTATCCAAAATGACCGATGTTATATGTTTTCTGTAATAAAATACATTTATTATCAATTCTCTCTTACACACTACTTCATCTCTCTCTAAGCTTTCTTCTTCTTTTTTTTTCAACATTTCACTACACCATTATTTGCTAAATTATATCTTCAACATTACATTTGAACATTGAATATAAATGATAACCTATTTTTTTTTCTGCACTATTTTAAATAAACTTTTTAATTTTTTTTTTTTTGCTGTGCTATTTAAAAAAAAAAATATTCGTTGTTTAAAATTTTTTTTGTTGCTAATTTTTTAATTTTTTTTTTTTAGTTGTTTCACTTCTTTTGTGGAAAAATAAATATTTATGTTGTTTTATTATTTTTTGTTTATACTTTTATTTTGTTAAGGTGGGAACACATGATAGTCAAATAAATATCGACATTGATACATAACATTACATAATTGTTTCTATAATATTAATACACCATTTATACAATGTCAATACCTTACATATCTATTTATACAATATCAATACATGTTTACATATACACATTATATACTATTTATAAAATATTGATACACGCTTATACACCATTTATACAATGTTGATACATTACATAACTATTTATACAATATCGATACACATTTATACAATATCGATATATTACATATACACTACATAACTATTTGTACATCATATATACATATTTATACATCATTTATATAACATCGATTCACGTTTATACATTATTTATACAGTATTGATACATTAAATATACACTACATAACTATTTATACAATATTGATACATTATATGTACACTACATAACTATTTGTATATCATATATACATGTTTATACACCATTTATACAATATTGATACATGAAAAAATTGCATGGATAAAGTTTTTAAAAAAAGGGGGAAAAGTTTTTTTTTATATATATAAAAAAAAACAGCAAAAAAAAGTTTTTTTTTAAAAAAAAGTTAACGCTAAAAAAAAAGGAAGCAAAAATGGCCTAATGGCCTTGGGCCGAATTAAGCTCTGTTGAGCTCATGACCCTTTATGGCTATTTTTTCTGTAAATGAAAAGGGGATTATTTTTTTGTAAATATTTTATTTTTCTATATATAATTGAAATTTTTCCTTATTTATATCATACGACATTATTAGATTATTGTAATTTAGAGGAAATAATTCAAATTAATAGTATTGGACCAGTAAAACCTATACTGTAGTGGACTTAAATCTCTTTAAGAAGATCAATCTACGCCGGTCTCAACCTAGAAATTTTAATTATTTTTCCCTTTATTATTTTCAATTGCGGTTTTATTTTTTCCTACAATAAATTATCTTATTTTGAAAATTTTGTGTTGCTTAAGTTCAACTAGGAGAACATGTGAATTCTGTAATCCTTTTACATCTTACCATTAAAACAATAAAAGAGAATTGAATCTTGTCTGGATAGGGGATCCACCATTATAGAACTATTTTTATATGATAGAGACATATATATGCAGGATCTTTCCGTTTCACTTACTTGGATGTTAATATTAAAGGATGTGGTGTATGTATGAATATGATTTTTTTAAATTTTTAATTAAATATTTTGTGTTTGAGTCGTGAAAAGAGAAAAACTTTTGATAAAATGCGCTTTCAATTTTTAATATACTCTACGTGATGCAAATCCTAAACTTTTGGCCTTAAAAGATTATAATTATATTTGGAAAGTGACAATAAGCTCAAACTAAACAAACAGTTGCAAGGGCTCGTTAGTTTTTATTTAACGAAGATGTTAAATTGAGTCATTCAGATCTCAATCTGTTAAACATATGTTTTTCTTTTACGATCTTATATTCATTTTAAATATGACACATTCATATCTTGTACATTCTTATGATTAGTAGTTGCTGGATGTGCGAGGCTTTTTGGACAAAACTGTACAACCTTGACCTAAAGCGGATAATATTACACTTTGTTAATAGTAGGAGTGTCCATGGTACGATTTGGGCGGTTATTTTTTAAAATTTATATCGTACCAATTTTTCGGTTATTTTATTTTATGTAATCAAAATTAGACTTTTCAAAATCATTTCATCATCTCGATTTTTCTTCGATATCGGTACGGTTTGATTAATTTTCATTTTTTTTTTTTTTACTTTCATAGTTTCACCAATACACCATTATTAAAACGTTTCTTTATTACTAAAAGAAATCAACTCAATAAAGTTCATAGAAGGAAAAATACATTTCATAGTTCTGCAGTTCTTCTACTATATGTTGATTAACTATCAAGAAGCATTTAGCAACACAAAAATGAAAGCATCATCGTGACGTGAAACTTAAAATTTGTTCTTGGAGAAACACTTCAACTCTTCACCAAGAAGCCAAGAATGTAAAATCCTGCTGCCGTATTGTTTGATCTCAAACTTTCAATAGGAGTGTTTGCATGAGTTTTACCGTATTGTTTAATGGAGTATCTATTATAGTATATCCTTTTAATTTTTAAACCCAATTAATTAAGGGGAAAGTGCATGCATGCCCCATAGGAGCAAACTATTTACAATCAAATGCCCCTTTACATAAAGTATCCCCTTAACTAATTACAAAAAATGTCTCCTTCTCTTGTAGTTTTAGTTATTTATCTCCCTTTTAATTCGTTTACATTTTACCTCTCTATTTTTTTCATTTTTTTTCTCGTTTCCTTTTTTTATGTTTCTTTGTTCATTTAATTTTTCCGTAAAATTATTTTATTCTTTATTTTCTTTTTACATCATAATCTAATTCACAATCAATTTTTATTTTATATATTCCTTTTTTTCTTCTTTTTTCTCGTTTATTTCTTTATTCATTTATTTTTTTATCTACCTTTTTTTCTTTTTTTTTTCTTTATTGGTTCATTTTATTTTTACATTTTTTATTTTTTATTTTCTCTTTGTTTGTCAATTTCTTCATTACTTGTTCCTTTCCTTCTCTTTTTAAATTTCTTTTTTTTCTTTTACTTTTTTATTCTCTATTTTTTCCTGCTTTTCTTTTTCTTTTTTTTATTGGTTCATTTTATTTTTTTGTTTTTTTATTTTTTATTTTCTCTTTGTTTTTCAATTTCCTTATTTCTTGTTCCTTTCCTTTTTTTCGCATATTTCTTTATTATTTATTTTTTTTCTTTTGTAATTTTGTTTGTTTCTCTCTTTTTTTTCATTTGCTTCAGTCCGTAATAATACCATAACAGTATATAAATATATTGTGATGGTATCATTGATGTCTGCTTCAATCCTTAGTGGGATCTAAATGATACCATCACAGTATATCTATATACCGTCATGGTATCATTGATGTCTGCTTCAATCCTTCAATTAGACCTCCATGATACCATCGCAATATATATATATATATATATATATGCTGACATGATATCATTGAGGTTTGCTTCAGTCTGTAATGATACCATAAAGGTATATCTATATACTATCATGGTATCATTGATGTTTGCTTCAATCCTTAGTGGGACCTATATGATCCCATCACAGTTTTTCTAAATATCGTTAGAGTATCATTGATGTCTGCTTCAATCTTTCAGTCAAAACTTCATGATACCATCACAATATATATATACCGACATAGTATCATTGATGTTTGCTTCAGTCTGCAATGATACCATAGTAGTATATCTATATACTGTCAATATACTGTCATGGTATCATTAATGCTTGCTTCAAGCCTTCAGTGAGACTTTCATGATACCAGCACAGTATATTTATATACTATCATGGTATCATTGATTAAAGCTTCAACCCTTCAGTGAAACCTTCATGATACCATCATAAAATATCTATATACTGTCATGGTATCATTGATGTCTGCTTCAATCCTTCGGTCAGACCTCCATGATACCATCACAGTATATAAATACTAACATGGTATCATTGAGGTTTGCTTCAGTCTGTAATAATATCATAATAGTATATCTATATACGGTCATGATATCATTAATGTTTGCTTCAATCATAACTTTCATGATACCATTACAATATATATATATATATATATATATATACTAACATGGTATTATTGGGTTTGCTTCAATCTGTAATGACACCATAACAGGTTATCTATACATTATCGTGGTATCATTGATGCTTTCTTCAACCCTTCAGTGAGACTTTCATAATACCATCACAGTATATTTATATACTATCATAGTATCATTGATTCCTGCTTCAATCCTTTAGTGATACCTCCATGATACCATCATAGTATATCTATGCACCGTCATGGTATCATTGATGTCTACTTTAATCCTTCAGTGAGACCTTCATGATATCATCACAGTATATATATATTGACATGGTATCATTAAAGTTTGCTTCAGTCTGTAATGATACCATAACAATATATTTATATACTGTCATGATATCATTGATGTCTGCTTCAATCCTTAGTGGGACCTTCATGATACCATCACAGTATATCTATCTATCATTATGGTATCATTGAGTTTGTTTCAGTCTGCAATAAT
The DNA here is from genome assembly GCA_031232105.1 of Capsicum rhomboideum. Classification (NCBI taxonomy): domain Eukaryota; kingdom Viridiplantae; phylum Streptophyta; class Magnoliopsida; order Solanales; family Solanaceae; genus Capsicum; species Capsicum rhomboideum. The sequence goes on from CP124712.1 coordinate 17,423,820, forward strand.
ACTATAACAGTATATTTATATACTCTCATGGTACCATTAATGTCTACTTCAATCCTTTAGTGAGACTCACATGATACCATCACAGTATATATATATATATATATACTAACATGGTACCATTGGGGTTTGCTTCAGTCTGTAATGACACCATAACAATATATCTATATATTGTTGTGGTATCATTGATGCTTACTTCAACCCTTCAGTGAGAATTGAATAATACCATCACAATATATTTATATATTATCATGGTATCATTGATGCTTGCTTCAATTCTTTAGTGAGACCTCCATGATACAATCACAGTATATCTATATACCGTCACGATATTATTGATGTCTACTTCAATCCTTCAGTCAGACCTTCATGCTACCATCACAGTATATATATACTGATATGGTATCATTGAGGTTTGCTTCAGTCTGTAATGATACTATAACAATATATCTATATGTTGTTTATGTATCATTGATATCTGCTTTAATCCTTAGTGGGACCTCCATGATACCATCACAGTATATCTATATACCGTTATGGTATCATTAAGGTCTGCTTCAATCCTTCAGTCAGGCCTCCATAATATTATCACAGTATATATATATTGTTATGGTATCATTGAGTTTGTTTCAATCTGTAATGACACCATAATAGTATTTTTATATACTGTCATGGTATCATTAATATCTGTTCCAACCCTCATTGATGCCTGCACCCTTTAGTGAGACCTCCATAATATCATCACTGTATATCTATATATTATGACACCACCATAATATATCTATAGATTGTGATGGTATCATAGAGAATTGAGAAGTGTCTTATAAAAGAGCTGAAGTAGTCCTCCATGATACTATGTCAGTATATAAATATGATGTAATAGTATCATGTAGAACTGAGGGGTGTCTTGTTAAAGGATGATACCATACTAGTATAAAGGTATACTGTGGTGGCATACTGAGAAGTGCATCATTGAAGGACATAAGTAATCCTCCATGATACCATGCCAGTATATAGATATATTATGATAGTATCATGAAAAACTATGATACTATGACAGTATATAAATAAGATATGATAGTATCATAGAGGACTAGGAAGTGTCTTGCCGAAGGATGATACCATACCAGTATATCATTACGGATTAAAGAAAACCCCAATGATATTGTGTTAGTCTATAAATATACCGTGATGGTATCATGGATGTCTCATTCAAGGGTTGAAGCAAACATCAATGATACCACGATAATATATAGATATAATATTATGGTGTCATTATAGAATGAAGCAAATCACAATGATACCATGTTAGTATATATATATATATCTACTATAGTGGTATCATGGAGTTATGATTGAAGCAGGCATTAATGATACCATGACGGTATATAGATATACTGTTATGGTATCATTACAGACTGAAGCAAACCTCAATGATACCATGTCAGTATATATATACTGTAATGGTATTCATGAAGGTCTGACTGAAGAATTGAAGCAGACATCAATGATATCATGATGGTATATAGATATACTGTGATGGTATCATGGAGGTCTCACTAAAGGGTTGAAGAAAACATCAATAATTCTACGACAGTATATAGATATATTGTGATATTATCATTATAGACTAAAGCAAACCACAATAATACTATGTTAGTATACAGATATCCAGTGATGGTATTATGGAGGTCTCACTGAAGGGTGCAGGCATCAATTAGGGTTGGAGCAGATATTAATGATACCATGACAATATATAAAAATACTATTATGGTGTCATTACAGACTGAAACAAACTCAATGATACCATGACAATATATATATATATATATACTGTGATGGTATTATGGAGGCATGACTGAAGGATTGAAACAGACCTTAATGATACCATAATGATATATAGATATACTGTGTTGGTATCATGGAGGTTCCACTAAGGATTAAAACAGATATCAATGATACCTAAACAACATATAGATATATTGTTATGGTATCATTACAGACTGAAGCAAACCTCAATGATACTATGTCAGTATATAAATTCTCACTGAAAGGTTAAAGTAAGCATCAATGATACCACAATAGTATATAAATATATTGTTATGGTGTCATTACAGACTGAAGGAAACCCTAATGATACCATATTAATATATATATATATATACTGTGATGATATTATGGGAGTCTTACTAAAGGATTGAAGTAGATATTAATGGTACCATGACAGTATATAAATATACTGTTAGTATTTTTGCAGACTGAAACAAACTCAAAGATATCATATATATATATATATATATATATATATATATATGATATCTTGATGGTCTCATGGAGGCCTGACTGAAGGATTGAAGTAGACTTTAATGATATCATTACAGTATATAGATATACTGTGATGTTATCATGACGGTCCCACTAAGGATTGAAGCAGACATCAATGATACCATGACAATATATAAATATATTGTTATGGTATCATTACAGACTAGCAAACTTCAATGATACCATGTCAGTATATATATACTGTGATTGTATCATGAAGGTCTCACTGAAGGATTAAAGCAGACATCAATGATACCATGACAGTGTATAAATATACTGTGATGGTATCATGGAGGTATCACTAAAGGATTGAAGCAGGAATCAATGATACTATGATAGTATATAAATATATTGTGATGGTATTATGGAAGTCTCACTGAAGGGTTGAAGCAAGCATCAATGATACCACGATAATATATAGATAACCTGTTATGATGTCATTACAGACTGAAGCAAACCTCAATAATACCATATTAGTATATATATATATATACTGTAATGGTATCATGTAGGTTATGATTGAAGCAAGCATTAACGATACCATGACCGTATATAGATATAATGTTATAGTATCAGTACAGACTGAAGCAAACCTCAATGATACCATGTCAGTATATATATACTGTGATGGTATCATGGAGGTCTGACCGAAGGATTGAAGTAGGCATTAATGCTACCATGACAGCATATAGATATATTGTGATGGTATCATGAAGGTTTCACTGAAGGGTTGAAGCTGGAATCAATGATACCATGATAGTATATAAATATACTGTGATGGTATCATGAAAGTCTCACTGAAGGGTTGAAGCAACCATTAATGATACCATAACAGTATATTGACAGTATATAGATATACTACTATGGTATCATTGCAGACTGAAGCAAACCTCAATGATACTATGTCAGTATATATATACTGTGATGGTATCATGGAGTTCTGACTAAAAGATTGAAGCAGACATCAATGATACTTTGACGATATTTAGAAAAACTTTGATAGGAACATATAGGTCCCACTAAGGATTGAAGCAAACATCAATGATATCATGATAGTATATAGATATACTGTTATGGTATCATTACAGACTGAAGCAAACCTCAATGATATCATGTCAGTATATATATATTGTGATGCTATCATGGGGGTCTGACTGAAGCATTGAAGCAGACATCAATGATACCATGACGGTATATAGATATACTGTGATAGTATCATATAGGTCCCACTAAGGATTGAAGCAGACATCAGTGATACCATCACATAAATATACTATTATGATATCATTACGGACTGAAACAAATGAAAAAAAAGAGAAACAAATAAAATTACAAAAGAAAAAAATAAATAATAAAGAAATATAAAAAAAAAGGGAAAGGAACAAGAAATAAGGAAATTGAAAAACAAACAGAAAATAAAAAATAATAAAACACAAAAATAAAAGGAACCAATAAGAAAAAAGAAAAAAAAGCAGGAAAAAGAATAAAAAATAAAAAAATAAAAGAAAAAAAAGAAATCTAAAAAGAGAAGGAAAGGAACAAGTAATAAAGAAACTGACAAACAAAGAGAAAATAAAAAATAAAAAATGTAAAAATAAAATGAACCAATAAAGAAAAAAAGATAAATAAAAGCAGGAAAAAAAGAAAAAAAAAGTAGATAAAAACATAAATGAATAAAGAAATAAATGAGAAAAAAGAAGAAAAAAAGGAATATATAAAATAAAAATTGAGTGTGAATTAGATTATGATGTAAAAAGAAAATAAAGAATAAAATAATTTTATGAAAAAATTAAATGAACAAAGAAACATAAAAAAAGGAAACGAGAAAAAAAAAAGAAAAAAATAAAAAAAATAGAGAAGTAAAATGTAAAAGAATTAAAAGGGAGATAAATAACTAAAGCTACAAGGGAAGGGGACATTTTATGTAAGGGGGCATTTAGTTGTTAATATTTTGCTCCTATAGCGCATGCATGTACTTTCCCCTTAAATAAAAACCCATGATTTTATTGAAGAAATAATATAAATCGGTTCGGTACGGTTAGGTTCGGTCAGTTCGGTCGGTTTTTCATATTTTTTTGACACCCCTAGTTAATAGTATCTTCAGTTGATATAGCCAATAATTGGTATCAGAATCAAGTTTCAATGGAATGAGTATATAACTCTCAAAAACTGACCCGTGAATTATGGTGATGAGTCACATAAAACTTAATTTAAGGGGAAGATTGTTGAATGTGCTAACAAAGTTCCACTTTAATAACGATAAAGATTGGGAGCCTATACATAAAATGTTGAATCTCTTAATGCATGATATGTACCTTTTTAAGAAAAAGCCATATAAGATTTGATCCAAAATGTACACACTGGGGGGCTTATGGTGATGATTGTGCGTGTCTGGTCGTGGATAAAATAGTGGTGGAAATATCAGCTTCACGTGAATATAAACATGGACACCTTAATTAATTAATAATCTTATTAGTACTAATCTCACAACATGTCTCACCGCAACTTACCACCCAGGCACCTACCACCTCCACCAACCACGACTATCAAGTATTACTTGTAATAGATAATTTATCTTATATTTAAGATGACAAATTGTTAGGCTTTTTAGCCTGATTTTGTTATCAAATTTATGTTTTACTTTTCTTGGAAGGAAAATAAAAGTAATACCATAATTACTTTTACTTTTCCTAAAAGAAAAATATAAAACTCTATCATATTTGGTTTATTTCTTGCTTGAAGGAAAAAATTTGGAATTCTATAAATAGTAGACTCCTCTTCTTATAACACAACACAATAACATCCACAATATAGTAATTAAAAGAATTTTGTTTAGGGGGAGATTTTCTCCCAATAGATTTTATGTTCTTTTAATATTAGATTTTATACGTATGTCATTTGACCAAATCATATAATAATATCATACTTTTTAGTTTTGTTTTGTGTCATCTGATTTATCGTCACTATGGTTTGCAATATATAGCTTCCTCATGACGCCCTCTCGATTTCGAACGCAACACAAATTTCACTTTTTGTGAAACTATTACTTATATCATGTGATTTTTAATTTATTTTTTTTAGAATTTTTTTCTCCCCTCGCTAGGAGCTTCCACCCCTTTTGCTTCCTTGGTGACTCGAACTCACAAACTTCGAATTGAAAGTGAGGGGGTGCTTACCATCCAAACAACTCCTTCTTGTCCTTATATCATGTGAGTATCTTGATAGTTTGACAATATTCTTACACAATTAGTGACTCAATTTATGTATGTTAAAATAATTTTAAATTAGCATCAAGAATCATGGTGAATGAATATGATTCATCCGCTCTTAATTCAGACGGTTTAAGTTTAGGTAATGAAAAGAAATTTTAATAGAAGGTTTTTTTTCTTTTATAATAAATTTTATGTAGTGTAAATCAAAATTAATTAGTAGGATATACCCAACACTAATTGGGAACAAAAAAATAATCTATTTTAAATCAACCAATTGAACTAGCTAGCTTGAACTCGTGGACGATGCAGTTTCAATAATTAATCCCAAGTTTATTATATTCATTTGTCGGCAGTTCGTTTTTCATGCTTTTAATTTCTTAATAGTTTCCTTTTTGTCATTTTCATTTTTGTTGTCTTCAATCTGATCTACATATGATAATAAATAAATAAAATAATATTTTTGTAAAAGTGAGGATTTTACTGATTTTAAATAATTCCAAGATGTTTGATGATATGAAATTGATAAGAAAACGCTAATTTTCCTAAATTTAAGATGTACAAATTGGTACACAAATAGTAGAATACGTAGATGTAGATATGTATTTTGTAGTAAACACTACTCTAAATATTCAATAATAGACAAATTGATTGTATTAATAAGTCGAAATAGGAAATTACGATAACAAACACTATTGATAGAAATGGTAGAACGATAGATGAGTTAGATAAAGAGGGGATGAGAAGCCATAGAAGAATTAGAGGTGAGAAGTATAAACTTTGCCCTAGGCACACTACACAATACCCATAGAATTCCAAAGACATAAATTACCCCTCTTTAATCTCTACTCAACCTAGATCCCAAGCAAATCCATTATTGGGTTGATTAATTCTTGGACCTCTTCGTGGTTTATCCTCAGATCCAAAAACTTTGCAATCCACGTTCATAATATATTTGTAAAAATTTATTTGCATTTGATATTTATCTGATACAAAAGGAGATAGTAAAAGTTCATTGGTCCAATTGACCATATCTTTTTTCCTTTTCATTTTTAAAATATTATTTAGTGCATAAGAAATGGATCTAAAATCTTTAAACTTATATATTCTACACGTGCCATTAGAATATTCAAACTCTTCATTCCACCTCGACAAACTCATTGGAAAATTCACTTCTCTTTAATGTAAAGTTGACTTTGTGATTTTATGGAGTACAAAAAGAATACTCGCTCCTTTGATAATACTTGTACGCTATTAATTTGATATATAAATTAAAAAATAATAAATAATAAAAATAATTAGGTTGAATCATCCTTTGAATATAATAATTTAATACATTGATAAATATATTGAGTGATGAATAATATTTACTCCCCCATCTATCTTTAGTTGTCCACTTTTGATTTGACACATACCTTAAGAAACAATAAATAGAGGGGTGATTTTACTATATCAACCTTTGAATATAATAATTTTTTTTGCTTTGAAAAATGTAATGAGGGATAAATAGTATTTAATATCAAGGGTAAAATGAAAAAAAGGGTAAATTATGTATTGGTTTTTCAAATTGAACAAGTATTGTTGGACATCCCAAAATAAAAAAGTAAACAAGTAAAGATAAACAGAGGAAGTAATAGCCAAAATAAAATAGATAAGAAGAAAATAAATTATTCACTGCTTTTACAAATTGTAGATTTATTGTTGGACATCTATTTAGAAGACACAACAAAGGAAAGAAGTTCCTCGCAATTGGTGTTTACAGAGTATTAAATAAATAAATATAATAATATTGATTCAATTATAATTAAGTGATAATTTTTTAACTTTAATTTGTGATTTTGATAATATTTAATTTAATGTAAATATCAAGTAGGCATTTGGCCATGAATATTATTTACAATATTTCGGAATACGTTTTTATTTTATTTCGGAATATTTATTTGGCCATAAATATTTCGGAATATGGTTTCACTATTTTTGAATTTTAGAAAAACACCTCTTGTTTTCGCTATTTTTGAATTCACTTTTTGCACTTTTTAATTTATTTTTTTCAGAAAAAATCTAATTTTTTTATTTTCATAAAATAACCCAATTTTCATAAATCTCTAAATTTTTTAAAATTTATTTTCACTTTTATATTTTTTAACTTCAAAAATATCCAATTTCTAAAATACTATAGTCGAACACAACTTCCATTCTATTTTCAACTTAAAAAATACCAAATAAAGTGAATATATTTTTAATTTTCATAGTCAAACGTATCCCAAGTATGGATGAATATTTTCCTACACATACCTCGATTAAGATGGAGACTATCTTCAAAGATTTGAGTAACTAAGAGCAACTAATTGGTCAGATAAATGAATCTTTATCATTATGGTTCTTGTAAAGATATACTCACTTGAATTTAACTCAACTCAAAAGCTAGCTGATGAGGGGGATTGCTCAAGTCCATATAAGCAGATCGTTAGTCTATTTTTCAATCAATGTGGGACTTTCACGCACTCCAACACCCCCTTCACACTCAGGGCCTAACTGACGCATGGATCGTGGGCTCAAATGGGGATGAACCTGACTCTGATACCATTTGAAATTAGGTCTTGAGCCTAACTTATACCCCAAAAGCTAGCTCAAAGGAAGGATTGCCCAAGTCCATATGCATATGCAGACCGCTACTCCATTCTCCAATCAATGTGAGACTGTCACCCACTCCAACAGTTCTTAATGATGCATGTGGTCCAGTTGTCTCGTGCACAAAACTACAATACGATTGAAGTAAAATCACCTTTTAATTATTAAACAGAAAATCGCATATTTTCTTAAAACTTTGATTTCAGTTGTGGAAAAAATTCCAAATATACCTTTTACCGTGCAAAAATAAATCGATCCAAACTACCTATAACACATGAATTTCTTACGCTATAGGAGCTTGGCTAACTTTCCAGGTAAAACATTCGTTAGGATTGCCTTGGCCTTTGTAGCGCATGAACACATGAAATGCACGCATTATACATGTCCATATCTACCCTGAGACTTCCTTATAGATACAGTCATACACACTTTTCGTACTGCCAAGGAAGAAATACACTTTACAAAGGATCTACTTAACTAGAAAATGAGCATTTCATACATTTTCACGCTACTTTCCAGTCCAATAGAGGCCATTCAAGTAAAAGGAGGTCGAGTACCACAGTTCAAACTAGCTGGTCGAGTCGAATATGTGTCTATTAAAAATGGGTAAAATAAAAATAAATAAATTATTCAACTCGATTCCTATTTATAATGGATAAATATGGATACCCATATTATAGTAGTGATCCTGTTAAAAACTTTAAAAGCCTCAAGCTTCAAAAAATAAATTTTCTTACACCGGCACCCAACCCACCCACCCACTCCACCCCCAAAAAACAAATTTTTAAAACTTTTTAATCTTTTTTTGTTTCACAATCAGTGATATTTTTTCACATGCATATACTGAGTTCATGTAAAGAGAATGAAGCAGATTTCTTTTACCAGCAAAAAAAAAAAAAAAAATAGATTTTTTTTTTTTAAAAAAAAATTAAATTTTTTTTATCACCCCACCCCTACGCCCTACCCCAGCCCACGCCCCCACCCGACCTCCCTACCATCCCCCCACCCTACACCCCAGCTCTCTCACCCCCCCTCCTCCCCACACCAAAAAAAAAAGTTTTAAATTTGTTTTTTTAAAAAAAAAAAAAAATTAAATTTGTTTTTTTAAAAAAAAATAAAATTAAATTTGTTTTTACTACCCAACCCCCTCCCCCCACCCTCCAAAAAAATTAAATTTCTTTTAATTTTTTTTATCACCCCCACCCCACCCTTCCCCAAACCCCTCACCCCCCAAAAAATTAAATTTCTTTTAATTTATTTTTTTAAAATATAATTTTTTAATCACCCCCACCCCACCCTTTACGCCTACCCCCAACCTCCCTCCCCCAACCCCATCCCCCACCCCAAAAAACAAATTAAATTTCTTTTAATTTTTTAAAAACAAAATTAATTTTTTTTTATCACCGCCCACCCCCTACACCCCAAAAAAAAAGATTTAATATTATTTTTTTCTTCTTTAATGAATGAACCTCTTTTACACATTTTATCCATTAAACTACCCACTTTTAAATAGGTAATATGGGTTTTGTTCATATTTGACTCATCTTAAATGAGTTGGGCCCATTTAAGATGAGTTAATTTGAATGGATACCCATATAAATTACCCATTTTGCCATCCCTAGTTCGAATTAAAAACAAGAAAGGGGAAATTGAAGACTAAGAACATACGAGGTTGGTGGCTAAAAGATTGACTTAAGAAATTACTTCTATTATTCTCTTTTTCTCCCAATCTTTCTTGAAAAAATTAATAATGTCTCAAGCATGGGGAAGCTCAAGGTTATCCATAACAATGTTTTAAAAGGCGCAGGCGTGAAACGAGACATTTTACATACCACGGGGAGAAACGTTAGCCCCGGGGCAAGGGGGTAAGCCCCATGGATCTTTAATTTTTAATTTATAATATAGTAAAAATAGTATAATAAACACAAAAATTATAAATAAAAAAATACATTAATAATTTTTAAAAATTTAAAACATAGTTAAAAAAACTCATAGAAATCAAAATTCCTCATGTCAGTGCATGAAAACGTGTATCGTACTCTGCAATAGTCATGAAGCCCTGCTCGAGGTGATCAAACTCATATCTCATTTGATCCCTCAAACTATAAGGCACGAACCTCTCCAGAAAAGCATCAGAAAACTGGGTCCATGTCATAGCAGGCGAACCCAATGGTCTACAACTAGTAAGAGACCTCCACAATTGTCTGGCCATGTCAGTCAACTGATAAGTCATATAGGCAATACCATGGGACTCAAGGGATCCAAGGTTATGCAACCTCTGCTGACAGTCAAGTAAAAACTCGTAGGCATCCTCTCTAATGGAACCACTAAACTTAAGAGGAGTCAAGCAAATGAACCTCTCAAACCTCTTTTAATCATTAGAAAAGTCACATGACCAGAATCAATAGGAGGAACAGTGAGTCTGATAGGCAAAGAATCAACACGTGGGGGGGGAGGGGGGGGGTACTACAGAAGCTGGATGTACCAATGAAGTCTGAAAACTATAAGTAGGAGCCTTCCCTGGTGGCTGCATACCTCCTGGAGTCTGAGAAATACCCGGTACACTTAAAGGAATACCCATTTGGGAAATACCATCCAGACTGCCTAATAGACGAATCAACAAATCCTGTAACACCGAGGTAGCAACTGAACTCTGAGGGACCTAAGCTGGTCCCGCATCCTCTGTCTTCTACTTCTCATCATCATAATAACTCTTAGCTAGGCTCGGGAGAGGCAGCTCTAGCCCTTTTTTGGCTGGTGCAGCTCCTCGTGTCCGACCTCTACCTCTAGCTCAACCAAGACCCCTGCGTCGCCTCTTGACTGAGGCTCCAACAGTGGGTGCTGTCTCAGTATCCTCAACATCTCTGGATCTAGTTCTCACCATCTGCATAGAAAAAAATGGAATACAAGTTTAGAATATTGGTCATGAACAACCTGCATGATAAGAAATCAAATTAGAGAATTTTTTCCTAAAGGTGTCTTATAGACTCTCAAAGATAGATACAAACATCAATGTATCGATCCATAAGACTCTACTGGATATCCTTCTCTTACACTTATGAGATTGGTGAACCTAGTGCTCTGATATCAATTTGTCACGATACAAAAGTTGAGGTCATGATGGAACTTACCTCGACCCAACCTTGGTAGGTAAGCCGGAACCCACAAAGAAAGGAAAAATAAAAATATAGAATAAATAACATGATACGAGACTTCTAGAACGAAGTCAAGCCATGATATGTAAAAAACATAATTATCCGAAAGAAAATACATAAACCTTCCAAAACCTGGTGTCATAAGTGTGAAGAGCATCTAATACAAATTCAAAAACTGAATAATACATAAGTTTGTCTTTGAAAATAAATAAACAAAAATAAGATAGAATGAGGTCCGAAAATTTGCATTGAACACTGGAGCTCATCAGTACCTCAAAATGTCAACCTCTCACCGCACCAGTCAGCCATCGTTGATCACGCTCATACTAGGATTTGCACTAAAAGGGCACAAAAGTAGGAGTATGTACGGTTGGTCCACTTGTACTCAGTAGGTATCATAGGCTCACTGAGTGAAGTAAAAAACTAAACAAGTAAAAGATACTATGAGCACGTCCACCTGCATACAGAAAAGTTTTCAAACAGTAGCTCACACTGTCTCCTCTAACAGTTCTATAATATAACATTTATAAAGGATAACTAGGCACAAATATATAAGGAAAACACGTACAAGGCAACCAACACATAGGTATAAATACAGATGATGTGATGCAATGCAACGATGGTGGGATAATAATAATAATATAAGCCATCACATGAATTTTCGTATTCAACTTTCGAGCCTCAGCGCTTTAATATAGGACCCATGGGGGGGAGGTTCGCAACCTATATACTTTCTCAAATCTTAATCTCATATCTCAATCAACCTTGTCGGCTAATGTTCACGAACAAGAGTTTTGTAAAGTGTTGCATTTTCTTTCAAAACAGTATTTCTAAGTGGTATCAGTATCTCATGAATATGTATGTATGAAATGAGGATGTAATGCTCACAACCAATTAGTATGAAGATGATAATCAATTCAATACAAGTATAAATGAGCTCAGAATCAACTCGACATGTCAATAGTGTTGTTTTTCGGGTACAATCTGTATTTACAACATGAACTTCAACAACAAGTTCAAGAACAACTTCAAGAACAATAAAGAAGTTCAAATTATTTTTTGAAAAATAGAAAATCCGATAAGAAAGAGATGAAGAAAGAAAGAATCAAGTCCACGAAATTCACGGTGTGTCCTTAAGCAAATTATTCCCTTCAAGTACCTGAGGTTAATGGAATATATCCTCCCAGGATAAAATGATTCACTTCAGCAAATGGTGGTACCTCAAATTTACTGAACTATGAATTCACTCAACGATTTGTAAATCACACTTGAGTTTTTCAAGAAGAAGAGAGTGCTTTTTACTTCAAAATTTTGTGTCTTTACCTGAGAAAAAAATCAGGCATTTATAGCCAAAAGGTGGTGCTTCAGAAAGAAAGCAATGGTTCATGAAAAATTACATTATTTCGTACCATCGGGCTCACCTGCGATTGCAGATGGACCACATGCTGCCGCATGTCAAAACCAGAAAGTCGACACTGGCATCTGCAGAGTCACCCGTGCCTGTAGATCACCACCTGCGTCTGCATGTCCCGATTTTATTTTTCAAATAGTGTCTCGAAGAGTCGCGTCCCTTCGAGGTGTGTTGTGACCTGTGTCCGCATATGCTCGTGTGTGTCTGCAAATGGAGAATATTTTCGTATCGAATTTTTGGATTAAGAATCATTAACTCTCACATTTTAAATGATTTTTATCTAAAAAGATAATCTCTTGATCGATCATTTTACAAATTCAAATCCGAAGCCGAAGCCGAAGCTGAGCCATGCGAGTGAGCAACGACGATGTTCCGAGGCTTGTATTCTTCTTGCGTCACTACCCACATGAAAGATTTCTTCTATATTTAGGCAAAAGGATTTTCCTTTCTCCCACATCATCTTTTATAAAGTGAACACATATTTTCAGTTTCCCTCCATTTTTCATTCACTTTCATCACTTAGAACTCGAACAACTGTGTGATCTACAAGCAAAGACTAATTGCATCTAGATAAGTAGGTTTATCTTTGAACTTTCCATAGTGAACTTGTATCGAATACACTCGATCAATTGGTAGATGCGATATATTTGAACCGTCGAATTTTGGTGTACACCTAGGCAATACAAGTCACACAACTAGCCTTTTACCATTTATGGTTCTTATGATTTTGTTCGTTTCAGCCATGAGCACTACCTAGTTTTATGAGAGCTTAGAGAATAGACATTTACTATCATTCTCCTTGAAGCAGCTTCCACTTCACCCACACATAGGTGATTCCTAAATGCTTAATCCTATAGATCAAACTATTTGGTCAAACCTGTCAAACTTAGAAACTATTAAAAAGCTTCAATCCATAAGCCTTATCCTTGTTTCATGAACATTGTCTTCATCATGAGAATGGATTGAGTTAATTGACAATGTTGAACCGTCATTCATAACTTTGTTTGATCTCCTTGAACCAAGCTCTTGGATCTCCAGTATGCTAGATAGAGTTACCACCGTGATGACTTATCTAGGCCTTAAACCCATTCCCTTCGATGATATCTCAACTCCCTCTCTAGTTAGGCCTTTTGTAAGTGGATCCGACACATTATCCTTTGACTTCACATAGTCAATTGTGATAATTCCACTAGAGAGAAGTTCTTTAACGGTAGTATGTCTCCGTTTTATATGAAGAGATTTACCATTATACATCATGCTCCCTGCTCTACCTATTGCAGCTTGACTATTATAGTGTATGCATACTGGTGCCAAAGGTTAGGGCCAATAAGGAATATCTTCCAAGAAATTTTGGAGCCATTCAGCTTCTTCACCGGCTTTATCTAATGCGATAAATTCAGATTCCATTGCAGAGCAGGCAATACATGGTTGTTTGGATAATTTTCAAGAGACTACTCCTCCACCAAGAGTAAATATATATCCACTCGTGAATTTTACTTCATTTGATCTGGTGATCCAATTTGCATCACTATATCCTTCAATTACCACATGATATTTATTATAGTGCAAAGTATAGTCTTGAGTATGTTTTAGATACCCCAAAACTCTTTTCATTGTCATCCAATGAGTTTGATTGGGATTACTCATGTACTGGCTCAATTTACTAATAGCGCATGCTATATCTGGCCGCCTACAATTCATGATATACATCAAACTTCCCAACACTCTTGCATAGTCCAATAGTGAGTCACTTTCACCTTCATTCTTTTGAAATGTAAAGCTAATGTGTAATGGAGTCTTGGCAATATTGAAATTCAAATACTTTAACTTGTCATGAACCTTTTCAATGTAATGAGACTGTGGCAATACCAACCTTTTTGGAGTTTTATGAATTCTTATCCCTAAGACCACATCAGCAACTCCAAGGTCTTTCAGATCAAATTTGCTTTCTAGTATTCGCTTAGTAGCATTTATGTCAAAAATGTCGCTACTGATGATCAACATGTCATCCACATACAAACAAATAATGACTTTGTGATTTGAAATGTCTTTAATATAAACGCATTTATCATATTCATTTATCTTGAATAGGTTTGCCAACATAGAATGGTCAAACTTTGTATGCCACTGTTTGGGTGCTTCCTTTAGTCCATAAAGTGACTTAACAAGTTTTCACACTTCTCTTTCTTTACCAGGAACCACAAAATCCTCGGGTTGTTCCATGTAAATTTCTTCCTCCAATTCTCTATTTAAGAAAGCTATTTTCACATCCATTTGATGGATTTTAAGACTATATACCACCGCTAATGTAACCAATATCCGAATGGATGTTATCCTTGTTACTGGCGAGTATGTGTTGAAATAATCAAGACCTTTTTTTTGTCTAAATCCTTTAACGACAAGTCTTGCCTTGTATTTGTCAATAGTTCCATCAACTTTCATTTTTCTTTTAAAGATCCATTTCGGACCTAAAGGTTTATTCCCTGGAGAAAGCTCAACCAAATCCCAAGTATGGTTATAAGATTGAATCAATCTCACTATTAACAGCCTCTTTCAAAAAAGATGAGTTCGTAGAAGACATCGCTTCTTTGAATGTTTGAGGCTCATTTTCACGAAGAAATGTTACAAAATCTGATCCGAAGAAAGTTGACGTCCATTGATGTTTACTACACCTTAGATTCTCTTCATTAAGTACATTCTCCTTTGGTTCATCCCTAGGTCATTTAGACCTTTCATTAGACAGCTCATATCTAGTTTTATAATGATAAATATGTTCAAAAAACTCAGTATTATCTGATTTAATTACTGTATTATCATGGATATTCAGATGTTTGGATTTATGAATCAAAAATTGACATGCTTTACTATTTATAACATATCCGATGAAAACACAGTCCACAGTTTTTGGTCCTATTTTCACCCTTTAGGTATAGAAACTTGGACTTTGGCTAGACACCCCCACACTTTGAAATATTTCAAGTTGGATTTCCTTCTTTTCCATTTCTCATATGGAATAGATTGTGTCTTGCTATAGGGCACTCTATTGAGTATTCGGTTTGTTGTAAGGATAGCTTCTCCCCACAAGTTTTGCGATAAGCCTGAACTTATAAGTAAGACATTCATCATTTTCTTTAATGTTTGGTTTTTCCTTTCCATAATTCCATTTTATTGAGGTGAATATGGGGCATTAGTTTGATGAACAATTCCATTTTCACAAACATATCTCTGCAAAAGGAGATTCATACTCTCCACCCCTCTCACTTCTTATCAGTTTAATCTTTATATCCAATTGATTTTCAACTTCAGTTTTATATTGCCTAAATGCTTCTATTGCTTCATCCTTACTATTCAACAAATAAACACAACAATATCTAGTGCAAACGTCAATAAAAGTTATGGAATACTTTTTTCCACCACGAGAGGGTGTCTACTTCATATCACAAATGTCTAAGTGAATTAAGTCTAAGGGATTGGAATTTCTTTCAACATACTTATGCAGATGCTTAGCATACTTAGATTCAACACATGTTTGACACTTTGATTTATTGCACTCAAAGTTAGGCAAAACTTCCAAACTAATCAATTTTTGAAAGGTTTTGTAATTGACATGTCCTAAACGTTCATGCCATAAATCGTTTGACTCAAGTAAGTAAGAAGAACCAGAACTTTTATTCATATCAATTGTCATTAGGCCTAGGCCCTCCATGAGGTAACCTTTACCTAAATACACTTCACCCTTACTTAGTACAACTTTATCGAAAACAAAGACACATTTGAATCCGTTCTTAGTCAGAAGTAAAGTAGAAACTAAATTCTTTCACAACTCTGGAATATGAAGGACATTGTTTAGTGTCACCACCTTGCCAGATATCATCTTCAATCAAATCTTGCTTGTTCCTTCAACTTTTACCGTAGTGGAGTTTGCCATGAATATCTTCTCATCATCTTGAGCTGAAGCATATGATGTAAATAATTTTTTGTTAGCATAAATGTGGCAGGAGGCACCGGAATCCATCCACTATTCTCTTGGATTACCAGCTAGATTGCATTTTGAAAGTATGATATAAAGATTGTCTATTTCTTCTTTAGATTCAACCATGTTTGCTTGAACTTTTTTCTTGCCTTTCTTGGAGCCCAACAATCAGTAGACTCGTGGTCAACTTTGCCACAATTGAAGCAATTTCTTTTGAATTTATTCTTAGAAAGATTGCCTTGTTGTCCAGATTTTTTGACTTTTTGGGATCATCTTTAACAATGTTTGCTCTATTTATTGCTGAATTCCCACGTGACCTCTTTTCCGCATCCTTGTTATCCTCTTCGATTATCAATCTTACAATAAGATCTTCAACAGACATCTCCTTGCGTTGTTTCAAGTAGTTCTTGAAGTCCTTCCACAAAGGTGGTTACTTCTCAATAATTGCAGCCACTTGAAACGCATCATTCACAACCAAACCTACAACAAAGGTTAAGTGAATATTTAGAACATTCTTGAAATGTTTAATAAAGGTATTAAATAATATTCTACTTTCAGCAAGGAGATCGTGGATTATGACTTGCAACTCCTGGACTTGGGTGACTACAGCTTTAATGTCTACCATCTTGAAGTCTAAAAATTTTGCAACAATGAATTTCTTCATTCCGACATCCTCTATTTTGTACTTCTTTTCCAAAGCATCCCATAGTTCCTTAGAGGTATTCATGTTGCTGTACACATTGTACAAATCATCTTGTAGGTCACTCAGAACGTAATTCTTACATGAAAAATCTGAGTGCTTCCAAGCTTCAGTTACTACAAAATGTTCTTTTTTTGAAGTTTCTTTCGGTAATTCAGGAACGCTTTCCGTGATGAACCTTTGCAGACTTAAAGTAGTCAAATAAAAGAACATCTTCTGCTACCATCTTTTGAAATCAATACCAAAAAAATTTCCTGGCTTTTCCGCCAGTGCCATGGCAGGAGCAACATTCGTACGACTCGAAGTAGCAATATTAGTTGTTGCAACATTTGTCGTTCCATCATTAACTTGATTTTCATTAGTCATTTTGCTGTCACAAATAGACAAACAACTTAGTATCACAAATACTAACAATAAAGTCTTAAACTTTAAACAACTTGTTTCTAGTTTAATGATGAAGTTTTTATATTCTTCAAATCGCCAGTCGAATGAACTTTGACTCATGATGAGGGTTTTATATCTTCAAATCACTATCAAGTTCAAACAGAGTAAAAAATCAAATGGCTTTAATCTCCAGATATCAAAAAATACAGTTAAATTAATTTCCTTAAGATTGTTATTTTTTGGGTATAATCTGTATTTACAACATGAACTTCAACAACAAGTTCAAGAACAACAAATACGTTCAAACTATTTTCTGAAAAATAGAAAAATCGATAAGAAAGAGATGAAGAAAGAAAGAATCAAGTCCACTGAATTCACGGTATGCCCTTAAGAAAATTATTCCCCTCATGTACCTGAGGTTAATGGAATATATCTTTCCAGGATAAAATGATTCACTTCAGCAAATGGTGGTACCTCATATTTGTCGAACTACGAACTCACTCAACGATTTGTAAATCACACTTGAGTTTTTCAAGAAGAAGAGAGTGTTTTTTACTTCAAAATTTTGTGTGTTTACTTGAGAAAAAAATCAGGTATTTATAGCCAAAAGGTGGTGCTTCAGAAAGAAAGTAATGGTTCATGAAAAATCGCACTATTTCGTACTGTTGGGCTCACCTATGGCCGCAGATGGGCCACATGCAAAAACCAAAAATTCGACGTTGGCATCTGCGGAGCCACATGTACCCGTAAATTGCCACCAGCATCCGCATGTTCCAATTTCATTTTTCATATAGTTCCTTGAAGGGTCGCGTCCCTTCGAGGTGCGTTGTGACCTACATCCTCACATACTCGTGTGAGTTCGCGAATGGGGAATATTTTTGTATCAGATTTTTGGATTAAAAATCATTAACTCTCAAGTTTCAAATAAATTTTATCTGAAAAGATAATATCTCGATCGATCATTTTCTAAATCCAAATCTGAAGCCGAAGTCGAATCCAAATCCAAATCTAAATCCAAATTCAAATCCAAATACGAAGCCGAAGTCAAAGATGAGCCAAGCGAGTGATGACGATGCGAGGCTTTTCTTCTTCTTGTCTCACTATCTATATGAAGGAATGCTTCTGTATTGAAGCAAAATAATTTTTCTTTCTCCCACCAATGTAGGAGAACATACCTTTTATATAGTGAACACACATTTTCACTTCCCCTTCATTTTTCTTTCCTCTATTTTCCATTCACTTTCATCACTTAGAATCCAAAAAATAGTTCATGATATAATCCCTCGCTCAATACCACTAGAGTAAATAGTCATGTAAGGCATCAATAATATCATATCAAAACCCCTCACTAAGACATTACTTTCATAATAGAGGCACATAATGCTCAAATGGGCCTGTAATATCTATCCAAGCCCACACACAAGAATCACAATAACAATAATGATAATTTAATACACAAATAAGACCTACAAATAACAAATAAAGCTCCCACACGGGTATCACACTAAAAATAATCTCTCAAGTCAACAACAAAATACATATAAGCCTCCGCAAGGGCAATATGGTAATAATGATAACCTCAAAATACAATTCCCATGTCTAATTTCACCAATCCATAGCATGTTTTACAAAAATAGTTACCTACCCAGCCCAGTTTGAAGAAAGTGTAACACCCCACACTTTCGAGCTAGAAATTGAACCGTCCTTCATACGTGTATCTATTCGAACCCTATGATTCCTATTTGTATATAAGTTTTAAGATCAATTCCTTAGTGTGGTAACATATTTGTAGATGAATTAAGGTCATAGAAATCTCCTAGCTCAAAGTTGAGTTGAGAACTTTCCTACTGATTGAGTTTTAATAGATGTTCTTACTTGGGTCACCTTCCAATGATCATTACTCCTAGAATATAGTGAGTTAGGTGGTCTACTATCTACCAAATTAAAGATTTTTGAGTCTTCTTTTCAAAACCACTAACCGTTCGTCAATCCAAGTCTAGAGGAAAAAGTTATTTGAGTTTTAGTGAAACACTGTCAAAGGTGTGCGATGGCCATGCGAGGCACAACTGGGTGCCACGCGATTTCACATGTGAGGCACGACTGGGTGACGCGTATCCCCTCTCCCAGACATAAAATTTTCACTTTTCTTTTATTAAATCAGGGGAAAACTAGTCCTTTCACCCCCATGTAACTCCCCCAACTTGTTTTTAAATCCCAAAGTCTTTTTAAACTAGCGGATTCATTCCCAAATCCCTAATCCCTCTTCTCTCCCAATTCTCATAAACTCAAGAAGCGTTTTCAAATCCCAAAGTTCCCAAGTCCAATATATCTCCCCAAGATTCTTTCTAATAGGGTTTTTCCATAAATCGAATTAAATAACGCTTCTCTCATCTTCTCTAAAGTTTTAAGGCTCTCAAGGTATTAAAGGCTATGCTAGGGTCATCTCTCACGGTTCCCTTTCTAGTTCTTCATCAAAAAGGCATGTTGAACACTCCCTACTTCAATTACCATTATAAAGTGTGAATTTAATTATTATCTATATGTATTATGTTGATGGTTTTGAAGCTAGGGTTGAGGATTTTATCATGAAAATCTTGTTATAAAATTACCCTTCTTTATGAATGGATGATTAAATCTTTATATGGGGTTTTGAGACTAAAATGACTATTTGAAAATGATTAACCCTTATGTCTTGAAATTTGAATGTTAAACGAATTTATGTTCAAGCTATGATTTTAAGTCTCTTGAAAGCTTTGAATTTCATAAGGAATATCCATGATTTCCCCATCCTTTATGTCACACTACAACATTTTAGTCTTTTGGTCGCACTAAATCTGGATCATGCTTGTAAAGTGTGTCTTATACCCTTAAAGGCTACTCTTTTAAAGCGTAGCCTCAGTTTTTAGCTTTTGGCCGCATTAATTTTGGCAACATTTTGAAAGTGTGGTCTTTAATGGTATAGGCCACACTTTACAAGCGTTGGCAAATCATGATATCATTGGCAACGCTTATTCACATATATGACTACACTTTTAAGTGTGAGATTATTATTATTCAAAAGACAACACTTTAAAAGTGTGGCCTAAAATTTTCGTTAAAATATTTCACTCTCCCTCCAATTTATAATTGGCCAAAAATAATTGATAAAAGTAAATATTTCACTCAGATATATATAGATTCTCTCACTCACTCCCAAATATATTTATTCTCTCACTCTCACTCTAACTCTCACAAAACCCTTTTCTCAAATCTACAAATTTCTTCTAAGCTCAGCTCAAATCCATCGAACCCTTTGCCCAAATCCTCAAATTTCTGCTAGTCTCATCTCATCTCAGCTCAGCTCACATCAGCTCAGTTCATGTGGAAATTTTAGAAGGTAGAAATTCTGCTAATCTCATCTCATCCTAGCTCAGTGACTAGAGTGAAAATTTCAGCTTAGCTAAGTGATTAGAGTAAAAATTTCAGCTCAACCCAGTGATTAGAGTGGAAATTTTAGTGGAAAGTTTAATTTCACTTCTGTTTAATCTTTCAGTGAGCATGTCTATTTTCAGTTTAGCTTGTGGGTTTTCTTGCATGTACATTTTGCTTGTGAATTTATTGCTTATGGATTTTCTTACATCTATTTTGCTTGTGGGTTTTCTTGCATGCCTATTTTAATGCTCTGTTTAATCCTTACTGTATGTCCAAATAATCTTTAATTGAAGGTTGTGATAGGATTTAGTGCTCTATATGTTACAGAAATTGTGTGTATAGGCAGGGCTTGTGAGTTGAATCTACAGAAATCATAAGCAGATGTGTGTTTGAGTTTTGGTCATTTTATATTTCATATTATTTGATAGTATTTGAGTCTTGGCTAGAAGTTTAAGATATTAATATGAGTATTTTTAGAATGTCCTAATACCGATTGAGTTGGAAATGAAAGGCCTACTGATATTGCAGACTGTCGTCTAAGTGATTTCAATTTACTTATTTCAATTGACTCTTGTCTTCTTTATTTTTTAATTGCTTACTCACTGATATTGCAGACTGTCGCTTTATTCAACCTAGTCATTTAGGAAAGTTGAAACTGCTGGAACTTCTAATTCTTAGGGAACTGCTGGAAATCATCACCTTGTTTTACATTTGTAAGCAATAAACTGTAATATTATTTTATATTTATTTATCCATACCATTCATTTACTTTATGAAAATCTAAGTTAGGTTTAAACTAGATAAAGATTGAAGTAAATTAAGTATTGTACATGTTTTAAGTTGAAATCCTGTTTATAACCTGAACCTGCTTCTTGTTAAAATTACTTAATCTAGATTAGTTCATTTAGGATTCATAAGCTGCTAAGTATCATCAAATTATTTGTGTACATCCCTTTTAAATTAGTAAAGATATGAATTGGTAAAGTTGTTGATCTTGTCTGAAATTCAAGAGTACTTAAACATGTGCTTCTTTTGTGTAATTCAGTGTACTAATTTTATTTAACCTAAACTGTGTGATTTAGTAAACTGTTTTCATTTACTTTACTGTTAGTAAACCTATACAGATTTTTTATTGTATCTCTGACTAGCCAAAATATGTATCTTTTGAGAGCAACCTGATTTCATTTTTATGTGTAATCAGGTGTAGGAAAATATATAGAATGCATACTTAATTTTATTATATGCAGGAGAAGAGGAATTGGATCTGCTGTCGATTTAAACTTGGGTTTGGCTTAGCATAAAGGTTATGACTAGGTAAGAAATTCCAACACATGATTTTGATAACTTGCTTCTGAATGTTAGAATTTAAGTGTGCAGTAATGAATGTTCTCGTATATGATGGAAGATCTAACTGTAATGTTAGGTTTTTAGGAACTCAAATGTTCCATCCAAGGATTGGATGGATTTGCCTAGGTATTCCCAAGAGTATATTGATGGTGTTGAATCTTTCTTAGATTTTGCTTACACTTATGGAGAGCCTCAAGGCAAACAAATTCAGTGTTCATGTGATCATTGTAGAAATGTTTGTTGATGGGAAAGGAATGTAGTGTATAATCATTTAATAGACTGTGGATTTGTTAAAAATTATAAGAAAAATGGATCAATCACGGGGAATGAGAAATCCAGTTGGATGTTGATGATCATATGGCTGACCCATATGATGATATTGATGGGTTATTGAATGATCAATTTAGACATGTTGCACAAGCTGAAAGAGTTATGAAGGTCCAAATGAAGATGCCAAGAAATTCTATAACTTAGTTGAAGAGGCTAGCCAAGAACTATATCTCGGTTGTAAAGGATTCTCCATATTATCTTTCACAATCTGTTTATATCTGTTGAAGTGTCTACATGGATGGAGAAAGGAATCATTCACTTTTCTTTTAGAGTTATTAAAAGAGGCCATGCCCGAGTTGAACATTCCTCCATCCTACAATAAATCCAAATCTATGGTTAAGGATCTCGGTCTTGACTATGAGAAAATTAATATGTGTCCCAATGATTGCATGTTGTTTAGGAATGACCATAAGGATGATGAATTCTGCCATATTTGTGGAACTTCTCGATATATTAAACCTACTGAAGTGGACAGTGAGGTTGTTGAGCCTTTTAAAAAAATCTCATTATGTTCCAGCAAAAATTTTGAGACGCTTTTCCTTAATTCCTAGACTTAAAAGACTATTTATGTGCTCAAAGACAGTAGATTCATTGAGGTGGAATGACGAGGAGTGTTGTAAATATGGAAAGTTAAGGCATCTTTCTGATGGCCAAGCATGGAAAGACTTTGATAGGTTGCATCCGAATTTCGCATGAGATTGTCATAATTTGAGACTTGGCTTGTCAAGTGATGGATTCAATCCATTTCAGACCATGAGTGTAACTCATAGCGCATGGCCAGTTATGTTAATGGTTTATAATTTGCCACCTTAGATGTGTATAAAACTAGAATACTCGATGATGTCTTTACTTATTCCTGGGCACTGATTACCTGGAAATGACATTGATATCTACTTACAACCATTGATAGATGAGTTAAATTTCTTGTGGAATTCTGGAGTTGAAACATATGATGCTTCAAGAAATCAAACCTTTCAAATGAGAGCAACTCTTCTATGGACGATTAGTGACTTCCCTGCATATGTTATGTTATCTGGTTGGAGTACAAAAGGAAATATAGTCTGCCCTTGTTGTGAGTTTAGCACTAATTCTTGCTATCTGAAATATAGTAGAAAGATGTGCTATATGGATCATCATGTTTTTCTATCCATGGATCATCCGTGGAGATAGAATAAAAGATTTTTTAATGAAAAAACTGAATTTAGGCCTCCTCCGCCTTTGCTAACAGGAACTGATGCGCTGAATAGCTTACAAAATATGAGCAATGTGTTTGGGAAGTAGAGAAAGAGATCAAATGATGGCCCGTGGAATAAAAGGTCAATATTTTTTAATTGTCTTATTGGGAGCACAACCCCTCACCCCACAACCTTGATGTAATGTACAAAGAGAAGAACATAGTTGACAGCGTAATTGGAACTCTTTTGGATATTTTAGGCAAAATAAAGGATCATGCAAAGGCTCGTTATGATTTGAAAGAGATGGGAATTAGAAAGAACCTTCATCCAAAAGATACAGTGGATGGCAAGAGAACAAAGATGGAAAGAGCGTGCTTCTCAATGACTAATGGAGAGAAATCAGTTTTCTGTGGAGTTTTAAAGACAACAAAGCTGCTTGATGGTAGTGCCTCTAACATAACTAGGTGTATGCAACTATATGAAAGAAAAATATCTGATTATTTCATATTACATTACTTGCTACTAATACCAATTAAAAGCATATTTTCTGATCATGTTGCTATTGCTTTGATTCGTTTGAGTTCCTTCTTCCATCGTTTATGTCAAAAAGTTATCACACTGGAGGAAATAGATTGCTTAGAATTAGAGATCAGAGAAACATTAAATCAGTTCGAGTGAATTTTTCCTCCTACATTTTTGATATAATTATTCATTTGACTATTTATTTGACGAATGAGGTGCACTTAGGAGCTCCAGTTCAGAATTGATGGATGTATCCCTTTGAAAGAGATATGTGTACATTCAAATAGTATGTCTGCAGTAGAAGTTGTGCAGAAGGATCTATAGTAGAGGCATATCTAGTTGAAGAGCATTTAACATTATGCTCTAGATAATTGCATGAGGGTGTACACACCAGATTTAATAGAAGACCCCAAAATAATGGTGAATATGGACCAGGTGATGCATAAACTTGCAGTTTATTTCCTAACAGTGGTTGTCCTTTAGGAGCAAAGAAAGTTGTTGCTACTATTTTAGATAACAAGTCATTAAGTCAGGCACATACATACTTATTGGCCAATGTGATGAAGTTCAATAGTATATTAGGTACTTTAGTCACTCATAGTATTTCTTTTTCACTTATAGTTTTTAACTTACTTTATTTATTTCTCTAATAAATAAAAAAACTTATTGTGCAGAAAGAATGAACTGGAGGTTGATAATCAGCCGCGAAGATCTAAATGGAACAAGGCTAAGAATCATAGTTAAAGTTTCTTCCAATGGTTTGAAACTCGTGATTTGCAAAAGGATGTGCCTGATCTAATAAAAGAATTTGCTAGAGGACCAAATTCAGTTGCTGAAAGATATTCTGGATATCTTATTAATGGATATAGATTCCGTACTAGGCTTCATGATGCAAGGCGTAAAACCCAAAATAGTGGTGTTACATTAGTTGCCTCAATCATAGGCTTTCCAAGCTCAAAGGATAAAAATCCAATTGATGCAGATTTGGCTTATTATGGTAGAACAGTTGATATAGTTAAGATAGACTATTATGGCCATTTTAAGGTTGTTTTATTTAAGTGTTACTGGTATGAGGTTGGAAAAGATATGTATGGTCTTACTTACGTCTACTTCAACAAGAAATGCTCTCTGAAAGAGCCTTTTGTGCTAGCATCTCAAGTGGATCAATGTTTCTATGTTCAAGATCCATATGATCAAGATAGACATTATGTTATGCAGACTATTCTAAGAGACTTGTTCAACGTAAGTGGTCAGGTTGACCAAAGTTATGGAACTGAGCCATCTGAATAGTTGATGGGCCCATCTATACCAGATGATGATGGTGAAGTTGTCTTAATAAGGAATGATGTACCAGAAATAATTATTGATGAGGCTGAGGTGGCTGCTGAAGGATTTCTTGCTCAACAACTTGAAGTTGAGTATGATGATGAATCTGAAGCCGAGTCCAAAGATGAGTATGAAGATGATCAGTTTGAAGACGAGTCTGAAGACAATTCTGAAGACGAGTCTGAAGATGAGTTCGAAGAAGAGTCTGAAAAAGAGTTCGAAGATGATTTTGATGATGAACCGTGACTTTATTATTATATTGACCTAGTGTTAGATTACACTTTCTGTTATTTGACTGTTTACTGGTACGAAAACTCTTAACTATGTAGTATGCAGTAACACATATGAGATTGACAATTCTTATGTATTTTGTTGGCTTTTTTTTTTTAGCCTGATTATTATTTTGTTAATGACCTATAGTGCTAGCTTACTCTTTTGTGTACCTAATTATTATTGTGATTTGCAAACTACATTTGATACTAATTAAATACATACTTTTTCTATTTTTCAGGTACTGGTCATCCTAAGAAGGTGTGCAGACTAACGATATTTGAGACAACATATTGATACTAAACATGTAGCATCTGTAAGTAGCTTTCTCAAGTCCGTCCAGTTTATTGCAACATATTCTACATTTGGCCTAGGAACAATTTGTTTTTCTAAAGACCTATCTGTATTTGCAGAGTCGAAGTCATTGAGAGAAAAGAAAATAGAGAGATTAGAAGAAGGTGAGAAGAATAGAGCAGTCAACTGCATTAAAGAAAAAAGTCCCAAATTTGAATAAAGCTCAAAGTCCTATGAAGAATAGTGATTCTAATGTTCAATAACGATCAAGTACGGAATTTTCCAGTCAATATAATATTAAGAGAGAAAAATTTGCAAAAGAACACAATGAGAAAACTAGGAAGGTGCAGACACCAGCAACGCATAAAAGATAGAATTCTGAGGAGTCTCTTCCACAACAAGGAAAGATTAAATTACTTGGGCATAAGCCAATGGTACAATTGTCCTCTAGGGAAGAGATTACTTCACAGATGATTACAGGAAAAGGACCAAACACATAGAGGTTATTTCAATCTCAAACTGGACAGTCTATTTAAAAGAAAGAAATGGAATTACCTTTGAAAAACCTCATGTTCCAAGCATCTTCAGTGGTAGATCTTAATACGTCACACGTCATAGGAAGAGCACAAGGTGAAGAAAAGAAACAACATATTACTGAAGAGCTTTAAAACTGAAAACAAGTGAAGAGGAAGTAAGTCTTATCAGTGACTAGTCTTGATCAGTTTCTAGAAAATGAAGAGATATACATAGGTGGTGAAAAACAACATGATACTTACACAACAACTGATCTGCCAATTCCTTTAGTTGATGAACATAATAAAGGATTGGATGATATTATGGAAGAAGAAGAAATTGGTGAGGGTGGGTGTGCTAGAGATGAGGATATGGACATTGATTGTGGTACAAATGGTATATCTTAAAATTTTTAAGTTTATTACTAATTTTAATTTTTTTCTTATTTCTTGGCTATTACATCAATCTAGGGATATCAAAGAAGAAAAAAGTCTGAGGACAAATAATATGTAAGAAAATTCATGGTAAAAATTTGGACGAAAGAGAGGAAGTGATATTTTATAAAGGACAAGCAGTGGGACCAACTGCCAAGACAGTTTCTAATCTAAGCAGCTTCATAGGAACAGTTACAAAAAATCCTAGATTTATCTCTTTGATGTACACTAGTTGGCATGCTGTGCCAAAGGAAAATAAAAAGCGGATGTGGGACTATGTCAAAGAAAGAAAAATCATTTTTTCAGATTGTATGTATATTGTATGTTATTACTAACTCAAGCTAAATTTATTTTGTTTTGCATAGTCAAAATTCATAATTCCACCAAAAGGAGAGAAGTGGGTGATGGATGGTCTTCGTGATGCTTGGAGGCAACGCAAGAAAATTATTAAACAAGGATGTTTTAATAAGAAACTTACTGATGAACAAATGCTAGCAAAATGTCCTGATGACATGCCAGAAGTTCAATTAATCCAGTTGATCAAGTATTGGAAACATCCAACTGTTTAAGTGAGACTAAAACACTGCATTTCTACTCTTGGACATATCTTGCATCATTTCTAAACTTTGTCTTTTGATTTATAAATTAATATATCTCTTTTTATCAAACTTTAGGCGGTGAGCGAGGTAAATTCTCAAAACAAAAAAAAAAGTGAAGGCATCGAATGAGACCTATTAGTTTTGCAAGAGTACGCATGGCATTGGTAATATTTAGTAGATACACACTGTGAAAAATATAAAATTTTTATTTTTTTGTACTTTGTTAGAATGTATATATTGGTGTCTGTTTTAACTTTATTTTAATATAATTGTAGCGTGCAACCAAAGAAACAATGAGGAACTATCACAGTTTGAAATGTTTATTACAACTCGTACAAAGAAGGGGAAATAAGTTCAAGCAGATATCTAAATTGTAATAGTAAGTAATTTTTGCGCTCCATTCTTCTTCTTCTTTGCTAGACTGTTTGCTTGGAGGGGGCAATTTTCTTAAAAAATTCTTGATCGGAGTCGCTGCATTATTTGCTGGGAGGGGATGTGAAATTTTTTTAAGAAGATCCATGTGCATAGCTTGATGATCTGTTTACTGTGATAACTGTCGTTGTCCCTTTGGTTAGTCACTATGAGAATTTTTGTGTTTTTATATATTGTTTACAGAATTTTTTTCACAAGCTGAACTTCAAAATCATCAGAATTCTGGGAAAACACCAGATGATGCATTCAAGGCAGTGTTTGGAAAGGAGCAGCATGGTCGACTTAGATGCTATTGTAGATTAGTGACCGCACATTCTCTGAAAAGAGATGAGGAAACCAACAAGCTTAAACAACAGCATGCCAATGAAGTCAGTTCTCTTAAGGAAAAACTGTGTGAAATGAGAGAAGAAATGTGACATTTTCTTAGTCAATTGGTGAAAAACAACCCTGGATTAAATGTTCAACATATATCAGGGTGTGCCGGATCTAACGTTCCTTCTCCTGTTAATGCAAGTAGTGCACAAGCTGTACTAGGGAAAAATCTATAAAATTCTTCTGTCTCAGCGCATGCTTCAATTTCTGAAAAGGTACTTTATATTTTACATTCACAAGAAACTTAAATCTTGAACTTTTAAATGTGCAAGAGGGTGTAACACTACTAGTGATGGATATCGTTTGTTGCATTGTTGGTGGTTAGCTGGGAGTCTATTTTCACAAATATATGTCATTTTCTTAATTACTTGTATGACTTAGTAACAACTATTCTGTATGTGTTGCTTTATTTCTTCTGCATTATGGATTTTTAGATAATCTACTTAGTCTCAGAATTTGGCCACTTGTTTGAATGAAATGATAGCTTTGTTGGCAGACCAGTAACTGAACTATTCTATTAGTATAAACTAATTCGTGTATTGATTAAACATCATGACAAGTATGCTAATGTTCTAGATTAAAAAATAATGCAACATATAGTATATCTTCGCAACACCTATGATTTCTTCGCTGGACTACTGCTTAATTACTTTTTAAAAAAAGTTGATTTGGAACTGAAGGAGGGGCATGGATTTTAAAGTGGAGCTCTGATTTGGGATTGTAGACTGGAACTGGAGGAAGCTGTGGTTTTGGTTTTGATTTGTAAATGGGGACTGTAGGAGGTGCTTTAGTTTTGGTTTTGGCTTTTTTTTTTGGTTTGGATTTTGTTGTGGCTTTGGTTTTTGTTTGGTTTTGGTTTGTAAACGGGGACTACAGGAGGTGCATTTGGTTGGTTTTGATTTTGGTTTTAGTTTGTAAATGGGGACTACATGAGGTGCATTTGTTTGGTTTTGGTGTACATAGGCTTAATGTTAGCCGTTATGAGTGTATATTCAATTTTATACACCCTTAACACAACTGAGCACATCCTTCACCATATTCCTAACTCCACTGCCTTCATGGATATAAAAATAAAAGAAAAGATGCAGAATGCAGGAAAAAGGTATGAAAGAGTGTTTTGGTTTGTGAGCATGACTAAAGATGTTACCAGTCATATATAAAGAAAGTACATTATATATAATACTCCAATGTTGCAGAAGAATGAAACTTGGTACACAGCAATAAAGTTGTATTTTTACTTGAAACTTCAGCAAAATACTGTGTCTAAAAACTATACATGAAAATATTGATTTTTCTTCACCTCATTAAAAGGATAGGACTCAAATCAATCTATAGTTTCAGTAAGTGAAGTATATAATAATCAAAACCAGCAAACCTGCACCTAGTGTGTAGTAGTACTTGTTTTTACTAGTACTTCTATATGTATGCTCACGTCGTTAATTAAATAATTTGTCAATTTTCATGCTATCTTGAGTCAGAATTAGATCAAGATTAATTAGCTTGTATGATCAAAATTGCAGAAGTTAACGCATGAACATTAAGAGAAATAAAGAGTTTGCTAGTGATTTTTCAGTTGAAGAAAATATCAAAATAATCAAAGATGAAAAAACAAAATGGTTGCTCTCTTTACATTTGGAAAATCGACAATCTGTTGGAAGAAGGGAAACTACTAAGCTAGCACTGTTGTTTCATCTTCACAATCTAGTAGTGTTTGTACCACGGAGGCCATTGTAGGCGTTTTATTTCTGTCTTGCTCCACACAAGAAGGGCCTATTTCAATCACTGTGACTGCCCGGTTCTTGCTAAATTTGCCTTCTAATCTTATATCCACTATTTTTTCCAACCAAGAGTGATCTTCTCCTCTTTGAATCTTCATCTTCACCATCCTGACAAATTTTCCTAGCTGTGAATCTTGTTCGTGATCACATTCATGAGGTGGTTTGGTTTTGGTTTTCATTTGTAAATGGGGACTGCATGAGGTACATTTGTTTTGGTTTTGGTTTTGGTTTTGATTTTGATTTTGTTTTGTAAATTGAGACTGCAGGAGGTGCATTTGATTTGGTTTTTATTTTAGTTTTGGTTTGAAAATGGGGATTGGAGGAGGTGAATTTGGTCTGGTTTTAATTTTGGTTTTAATGTGTGTTTTCCATCAGTTTTAAATTATTTTGGAGGATCCAATCTTGGAGAATTCAATGCCTTTGTGTGTTGGACATGGTGCAGCTGATGCACTGTGTAATTGTTTGTTTTATATGTTGGTCATAGTTCCATCTAGTGTCTTGTATGCACTGATGCAATCTGTATTAGTTGATTTGGGTTTCAATGCTGGACATGGTTTCATCTACTGTCGTATATGCACTGAACTTGTTGGTCTTGTTGATTCGAAAGTAGAAACAAGAATCTAGGAAGTATAATTTTTCTGTTAACACTTGTTGGTCTTGTTGCATTGAACATGATTTTTTCTTCTTCTAAATTTTAATTTTATTTTGACTGTGTAGGGAAATTATGGTGGTCGAATTTGAATTGTGGCCACAAGTCAACTCGACCTATTCAAGTGAAAGATGAAGATCAGTTTTTGAACTATGTTAGAATATATTTTATTTTGTGTAATGGAATTTATCTTTAGTACTGATCTAAGAATGTGTTAGTAGATTTAGAAATTGTTATTTTTGAAGTTGGTTTGGTTAGATAATTTGAATACATTTTGAATCTATACATTTGAATAATTATCAGATAATTTGATGTTTGTGAACATTTATATATGTAAGTATATACATAATTTCTGGCTATATATTCAAACCAAAATCATTATTTTCTATTTATACAATGTTGCCACACTTCAAAAGTGTGGCTATAGGAATGTCAATTGTGTGCATGTACATAAGAAAAGGTTACATTTTATAAGTGTTGTTGTGGAAGAGGTTTAAAAGGCTACACTTTTAAAGTGTCGCCAATAACAAGCTAAGGCCATGCTTTACAAGTGTAGAATTATCAAATAAACCTGTTGCCAATGGGATGCTACAAAATGTGGCCTTTGTAACTCTTAGGCCACGCTTTTAAGCGTAGCTGCTATGGCCACACTTAAAAAGTGTGGCCTAAAGTCAAAGGTTACACCCTTTTGGACCACCCCCAGAAAAGCTTGGTCTAAAGGCCTAAAGCGTAGCCTTTGATCAAAGGCCACACTTTACAAGGGTGGCCAATAGACTAAAATGTTGTAGTGTCATTAAAGGTATTGTGTTATTCAAATGATTTGAAATGGTTATGGGAAATTCAATTATGTTTATGCTCATGATTTTAAAGGCGGGGTTTTGGAGTCTAAATGTTTAACGGAAAAGGGCCTAAAATGTCCTTCACCTATTGAAAATGGTGCAAAAATGTCCTCCATCCACCTTTGGGCTCTAAAATACCCTCCACATCCACCTTTGGGCTCCAAAATGCCCTCCACATCCACCTTTGGGCTTAAAATACCCTTTATTTAACATCCCCAATATTAAATTTTAAAAAAAAGTTTCATTAATGACATGTTAACTTTCCATTGTTCAGTTATAAAGATATACATATTACATTTAACAGAATAGAACAAAGTAACTCTTTTCAAGAAAAAATAATGTTCTAAAAGATAATTTTCAAGTATTACATAGTTCAATATATGAAAAGAAATTATAAAAAGTAAGTAAAATATTTAGCAACACTTATTAAGTTTGCTAATTTAGCAATGCACACTAATATATAATTATTTAAATTAATCAATATTAAAACTCACATGCAATATTTTTTATTAGGGGTGTTCATAGTTTGGTTTAGGTCCTTTCTTGGTTAAAACTAAAATCAAATCAATTTAGTTAATTTTTTAATTATTAGAATCAAATATAATTCATAGCCATCAATTTGGCTAATATCGGTTTGGTTCGAAATTTTTTAATTTTAAGAAAATAATAGTATTTTCCTCTCTTATTTTTTACCAACAAGTAGAAAAAGAGTATTTCATCATTTTTCAACTTATAATATGTTACTAACCTATTACTATGGTGGCTATAATTCTTTTGAATTGTGAAGGAAATGTCTTAAAAAAAATTTATAAGCTTAATTTAATCAAGTGAATAAAGTTAATAAAAAAAAATAAAAAAAATATATAGGTAAATCTCATGGATTTTTTTTTCAATAATAAGTTTGGATTCATTACTTTCTTTTAAAAAATGAGCTTAAGGTATAAAGTTAATTAGCCTATTAAATATAATTAAAATTTTCATGAAAAATTATACAAATATTTTGTGATATTTATAAAAATTAATGTATTGTACAAAATTAAATAGTTATTTAAATTATGTATATAATATTAGTTTAGTATATTAACCTTATCTAATCAAGCAAATGCATTAATTAAGGTTGTCACGTCATTTTCTAGGTGAGATTATTATAAAATTCGGGTATTATGACTTTTGTGGTGACCGGAGCAAAGTAAAATGACTTTTGTGTAATGAAAGAAAGAAAAATGACTTTTGTGTAATAGACAAAAAGCTAAGTGATCATGGATGAAATTTGCTCATTTTTTGAGTGGAATGTCGAAACTGAAGTGGATGAAGGGGTAGGATAATAGGTAAAAGCATGGGGCCGGGAGGGTAACAATGTGGCTTGGGTCTATTAGTTTTTGGGTGGTTTTTTTTAATTTTTTAATTAATTAAATGGGGACCAATGGAAAGTTGACACATCATTAATGAAACTTTTTTTTTTCAATTTAATATTGGGGATATTAAATAAAGGGCATTTTGGAGCCCAAAGGTGGATATGAAGGGTATTTTTGAGCCCATAGGTGGATGTGCAGGGCATTTTGGAGCCCAAAGGTGGATGTGAAGGGCATTATTAAGCCTAAAGGTGGATGGAGGGCATTCTTGCACCATTTTCAATAGGTGAAGGGCATTTTAGGCCCTTTTCCGAATGTTTAATGATAATGATTTTGGCATGATATGGATGACTTGCAAGTCTTGGTATGACGGTACCAAAATGTGAATGCCTTAATGAACGACTCCACGGATAAAGATTTATGAAAGTTGTTTTAATGAGGCGTATTGGGGATTATGTAGTTCACCGAGAAGGTGTAAGTCCTTGTGACTAACGTCGGAAGCCTATATTTTGCCAACATAGGGGTGGTTCACTTCCAAATGGAATGACGTTAACACGCTCCTCAATGAGGGCAGTACTTTATGATGGCCATACTATGTTCATCTCAATTCATGTGACAAACATGGATTGGAGTCCAGCCGATTAGGCTAATATCGAACCCATATCAGCCCGTGGGTTACCTAAGGTCGGTGAAACTACATATTCCATGAAGAAAAAAATTTAAAGGATGATTATATTTTATATCTTAAGATTATTATTCCATGATTTCTTACACTCGTGATTTATACTACGCGTCTTATGATTTTACCTTTAAAATTGCTTTGTCCCTCTCCACTGGGTTGCATGCCAGTACTCATTGTACTGATCGTCCCCGGACGCTACATCTTTTCATGATGTAGGTTCGGAGGCATTTTCTCTTAATTCTGTGCAGCACTAGGATCTTCTTGGGACAACAAGTGGCGAGTGGCGAGTGGTGAGCCCTGCATCTTTCGGACGACAGTTGTTTTCACTTCTTTAGACATTGTCTATTTTGTTTACGAAAAAAGGCCTAAAATGCCCTTCAACTATTTGAAATGGTGCAAAAATGCCCTTCATCTACCTATTGGGCCTGAAATGCCCTTCCCGTCTACCTATTGGGCCTAAAATGCCCTTCCCGTCTACCTATTGGGGCTGTTTTGCCCTATCATTTAACAGCTGACCACTGACCCCACTTGATTAATGACATGGCATATTTCTATTAGCCAACTAATATTTAATTAAAATAATTAATTTCTCCTTTAAAATTCGACCCGCCCAACCTAATAACCCACCCCACCTAATTGTTGATATATTTTATTATCATCTTAAAACTAGTCAAAATAACTTAAAGAGTAAACCCTATTGATATTCATATACTAGGGACATCTTAAAGAGTAAACCATATTGATATTCATATACTAGGGACTTCACAGAAGCTTCCATCTTTTCAACATCTACAGGTAGAGTTGTCGTGTCTCATTCTTCCTGCATTTTCAAGCTTAAGAAAAAAAAAATACTTTTTCTGTTTCAATTAGTTTGTTTTACTTTCCTTTTTAGTCCGTTTCAATTATTTTGGGTGGGTCAGGGTTTTAAAGGAGAAATTAATTATTTTAATTAAATATTAGTTGACCAATAGAAATATGTCACGTCATTAATGAAGTAGG
Source organism: Capsicum rhomboideum (assembly GCA_031232105.1). Classification (NCBI taxonomy): domain Eukaryota; kingdom Viridiplantae; phylum Streptophyta; class Magnoliopsida; order Solanales; family Solanaceae; genus Capsicum; species Capsicum rhomboideum. Next base: position 17,458,929 of record CP124712.1, read on the forward strand.
GTCAGTGGTCAGCTATTAAATGAAAGGGCAAAACAGCTCCAATAGGTAGACGAGAAGGGCATTTCAGGCCCAATAGGTAGACGGGAAGGGCATTTCAGGCCCAATAGGTAGAAGAAGGGCATTTTTGCACCATTTCACATAGTTGAAGGGCATTTTAGGCCCTTTTCCCTTTTGTTTATGGTATTGTCGGGGCCATGTTCCAACTTAGGATTTTATTAAAAATGTTAGAGGCTTCGTAGACTGATGTAATAGGTGTCACTATGTCGTATTTCAAGATTTTCTTTTGAAGTTCTTATTTAAGTTGAATTTTATAGCTTTGGGTCCAATTTCCGCAATTTTATAATGGTTATGCTTATGATGTTTTACTAAGGGGTCTTCTCAAGTCTTTGGTGGTCTGGGAGGCCCGTCACGGCTAGGGCCTCGGCTCGGGTCGTAACAAAAAGTTAAGCCATAACCTACCTCAAAAAGCTGAAATCCAAGCCTAAACACTTCACCGCAGAGCCTTTCCTTCACGAACGGTCTCGAAGCGAACTAAATCTAGAAAAGATGTAATCTATGCGTCAAAAAGAAACTAATGATACCCATATCGACTAGATTTAAATTGGGTCCAAAAAAGTTTGAAAAATAGGTTCGAGAAGGGCAAATCTAAAATTTTATTTTTGAAAGGGGAAAATCTGAAATTTTATTTTAGAAACATGTTCCTCATACCAAGAGGAGTTTAAATCTGAAAGCCCAAGTAAAAACGAGGTGAAATCAAACTTCAAATCGAAAAAAACTAATTTTAAGCTTACCGAATAAGAACTCCACAAATCCAATTGAAAATCAAGTTTTTAAAGCTACTTAGAAGATAGAATTAATAGGAATTAATGAAATTATGAGTTTAGAGATTACCCAAGTAAGATTGATGAAGAAACTTCTTTGAAATCATCTTTTCCGAAACTCCCAAGTCAAAAAATGGTGAAAATGATGAATTTATACTGTTCAGGTGAACAGTACCTTGTGATCGCGAGAGTCAACATTGACCGATATTAAGTTGGTCACCGCAATCGCGAGAGGAGGACCTCGCGACCGCGATGGTCAACCCCTATCCGGTCCACCGAAATACCCATCGTGATTGCAGTACCCCTAATACGCGATTGTGATAAAGAAAATTGACCGGTCCTGCGATCGCGACACGTGTCCACGTGATCATGATGTAGGGAGATGATGCACCAGATTGAAGGAAAACCAACAATTGCACAAGGTTGAAATATCTCCAAATGGACCCTCAAAATTCGTTCGGGATCCCATAGAAATAACCCAGATATGCTACTAGGTTATTTTCGACGTTTCGGACTCAGTGGAACCATCAGATTTACGAAAAGAGGTTGTTTACAATAATTTATCCCTCGGGATCCCTTTAAGTCTATTTTTAACTAGTTTTGTCTAAAGGATCCAAAATGTACAATAACAGCTCAGGATCTGAACTAACTATGCTACTAACTCAAAATTGATATTTCGGATCTAATGAAACTGTCCAAATTACCATCCGACACTTGAAATATGAAATGTTGACTGGAGTCAAACCCATGGTTTTAAAAGCCTTTAAAAGTCTCAAACTCACCTAAATCACTCCCGAACGTATCGGGGACCGTGCCAACCAATCCCACAACTCACAAATAGCATATAACAACTAAGAAAAAGGAAAAAATAGTCAAAATACATAAGAAGGTGAAATTTCCAACGACGGTTATTACAAGATGAAAAATAGACCAAAGATCAGAAGTATTATATTATATTTATATTTGAGTTAGTGTAGTGCAAGAAAGAGTTGAGACAAAGAAAATATTCTAAGTCTCTAACTATATTCACTATATAAAAGAGAGTAATTATTTGTTGAAGGAAGGTGTTCTTTTGGTGGAGCTTTGGACTCTTCAACTAATCCGAAGTTGCTTGAGGTACATCGTGATGGGCTGTTGTATCCTGGAGGGGACAAGTCAAAAGGGATATTGTTGGATCGATATAGATTATGTCGCAGTGGGCTTGAATCTCCTTAAAGAGATAGAGATATCCGTGCCTCGGCCTGAGTTTTATTTACTCAATTTTTGTTCATTTTATTTTCAGGTGTAATTTATTGTAATTGTGGTATATTACACCAACAATTTGAAAATGGTGCACAATGGTTTAGATTTATTGTTTCCCATGTGATATATTTGTTTTGTATTATGTATTGAGATGTATTATGAATTCTAATATGTTAACTATTTTTTTAAAAAAGTATGACATGTTTATGTAGTATATATAGTTTTGTCAATTCTAATATGTTTAAAATTCAATTACAATAATGTGAAGAAAAAAGAAAAGCAAACGACTTGGAGGAGAAGTTTGAACTTCTATGAATTGAAGATCTATCTTTGCTTGTAAAATGTTTCAACTAAATTTGTGTATGAGGCCAAGAGCACGTATCTTATAGTTTAACCTTCTTTAGATTAGTCATTAGTTTACAAGTTAATTTTGCATCGAACAATGATAATCAATGATAAAAATGAATTTATAAAACTAAGAATAAAAGGGAAAGAAATCGAATTCGGCGTTCTGAGTTCTTGGAGCCAGGTCTGTGAGTTCGAGTTCGTAATCGAGGATCACAACTACTTCTCCAAGAATACAGAATAACCACCAGCTAAATATAATATGCATATCATTTACAAATGCTTTTGCGCTGTCCCACCACTATTGAGGGAGAAGCCTATTTATAGATTACGTGAATGAGATCGTTATTAGTAAAATTTCTACAATTCCGTAAGGGTACAGACTAATCAAAGTGTGCCAGGTGGCACTCTATCATTTGTGCCCGTCAAAGTAACATTCTGATTGTGCTCAGTAACCTAGCGTCTTCTGAGACAGGTCATAAAAAGAAGGTGCCATTTAGACTTTCGGCTGCCACGCATGTGCCACGTCGTTCCTCTCCACTGTCCCCACACTTGCTATGTTATCCGATCTTGTTTTCCCTTATACAACCTATCCTTCTCAAAACAACACACTATTATCTACAATGTAATCCTTTTTTAGAGTATTCTTTCCAAAATAATAAAATGTCATCTATAATGGAGTTCTTTTAAAGTTAAGAGTCTTGTTTAGAAGGAGAATATTTTCTCAATAACTTTATATTTTCTTTTATATTATAGTTTCTTCATTGATAGATGAATTAACTAAACTATATTAAAATATTATATTTCTTTTAGTGTAGTTATATATCCCGAATCCATAGCTAATAATTTTGCTCTCCCCTCTGAACATATCTATTCATTGTACCACATAAAAAAAGGGCAAACTCAGAGAGTGGAAAAATACATTGTCATCCCTTTCAATAAAGAGAAGTCAAGAACTATTCATGAAATCAAATTAATTCTATATTTTTTACAAAATACGTGATTCCATCATCAAATTCTACTACTGATACAATATTAGGTTATAATTTTCATTTTCTCCATAATATAATACTCACATAACTAATTATAGTGTGGGAATTAACGAAGTGTTATTTTACATGGAATAAAATGTGAAATATAAATACATGTTTTTATTAGTAGTAATATATGAATAAAAGCTCCTAAAAAGGTGGCCTTCACGTGGATTCTTGGAGTGTGTACCTCTTGTTGGCTAGGTGTTATTTTAAAATATAGATGTGAACATATTGTGATCAATAAATAATTATTATAGTGTCAAGTGGTAATCATGTGTTTATGGAGTATTGATCTGATGGTAAAAGTTTATCCTCATCCGCTTTGAGGTCGTTATAAGAATCTATAAATTTTAAATTATAAAAACATAAAAAATTATTTTATTAATTATAATTAATTAATATATATTTTCATATCATAAAATCATTTATATAATTAATTAATCATGATAAGTTAATATAATTTCTTTTTTGGAACCCTTTGAAAAATTTGCAATTGCTATTCTTCGGATGCGTACTAGGTAAATTATGCCTCATGCACAATAGCTCGCAAATCACAACTGCACTAGGCAAGATCGATGTGATAAGCTCACCGAGAAGGCGTTAGCAGGAAAAATCATATCCCTGACCTGCCTTATGGAATACCACATGCTGCACCAACTCAACCACTCTTATGGATAGTTGATATAATTAATTAGGTGTAAATATGATAATTTTTTTTACCCTTATCTCATGGTGTAACGCTCCCTCTCTTTCTTGTATGCCTATAAAATGCAATGAAATGGGAGTTATTTTCCACAAACAAAAGAAAGAAAAGCTAAGAGAGAAAAATGAGGAAGCAATACTTGTTACTTTGGGTTTTAGGTGTTGTGTTGAGTTTAATTAATACAAGTATCGTTTCAACTCCAGAATACATTCGTTTAGGAAAACAAGAACATGAACATGAAGTTGAACAAGAACATGATCACATTGGCCAAATGGAACAACCATTGTCAGGAATCCAAATCCACAACACTGTTTTTGCTCTAACTGAATCTGCCTCCATTGAAGTTGAAGGACCTACGCTTCTTGGCTCTACGGTAATTATTAATATTCATTGTCTTATTTTCTTTCTTTTCTACAAAGGTTATGCGAGTTCAATTGAACATGTACGTTAAAAAAAAAAAAAAGACTCCCTTTCAACAAACTTAAAATCTTATGAGAAATTGGTCAATCACAATCTAAAATTTTGTAAGTTTTGTACGTAAATGTTTAGATTATAGTACAATTTTTTGTTTGTAAAGTTGAGTAAAATATAAACAAACATTCCAAAAGAGTAATTTTCTATGAGCTATATTTTGTCTGTAAGTTTTTTTTTTTTTTTTTTTTTTTTTTTGACATGGGAAGGATATTTTATGCAAAATTTGTGATGGTGATATATAGGGTGAAGATGCTGAATGGGTTACAGTAAACATTGAGAATGCAAAGCCCTCAAAAGATGACTGGGTTGGAGTATTTTCTCCTGCAGACTTCAAGTAAATCTCTAACCCTTTTGGATACTCCAAAAATTTGATGGATAATTAGTAATATTATGTAAATTTTGATATAGAGTCCAACCTCGTTATAGTGTAGTATGTGTCTGAATAATTTATGGTTATTATAGTGAGGTGTTGTTAGATATGTATATGCATACTGACATTTAACGCTTAAATCTTATTTAGCTGTTATAAACAGAAATATGCACAAATTAGTTTAATCGTTTTGGGTAACAAGAAGAACGAATGTATTTCTTAACCAATTTAACCAAAAAAATAAATTAGAAAGAATATGAATGTAAGATGTGAAATACCAGTAGTGTTTTCTTGTGAAGTTATGACCATAATTGATCAGTATCATTTAAATACAATTTTTTTCTTTTAGATATTTTTATTTGAAATTTACTATGTGCATGACATTAATGATGATTATCATAAATATTTTAATATTTTATTTTTATACATTATGTAATTTAATAAAATATTATTACACAGTATTTGAGTAAATGACTTTTATAGAGAAGTTAATTTTTCAAAGAGTGTACTGCTATAATGATGTCATTGTTGTTATATGTAGAATGTTGTTATAAAGAAGTAAAACATAACCCTAAAAATCAATTCTAGAAAAAATTATTAGACAGTCATAGTGAATGTTGATATAACGAATGATTGTTATAACGAGGTTTCACCGTATAACACTATAACTTATAATTAAGAGAAGATGAAGTCTAGTGTTTTCTCTCCTCCTAGGTTCCGAAACATCTATTTATTTCCTTATCAATATAATTATCGTCTCAATTTAAGTATTTTACTTTTTTTTTTTTTTGATCTGTCCCATAAAGAGCATCTCTTCTATATTTGATCAGTTTTTCAATTTCAATATTTTACTTGACAATAGTTTAAAGCCATAAGATTTAAAAAACTACACAAACCTTTAGTTTAAACTATATAATATTTAACAAACTTCATATTTAACCTATTTTACATGTCCTTTTTTAAAAATAAAAATTGTGAAGTATCCATTTTTGTTCAGTCGAATAATTCTTCAAAGCTGCAAAATATATATACCCTTTGGTCATGAAATTTTTTCACTTTTTTTTGAAAATCATGGTAACTAAAATTTCAAATACAACTTGAAGTTATATTTAGAACTCGGGAAACAATCAAAACTTTATTTTTATTTTTTTTACTTTCTTAATTTTTCAATCATAAAATAATTTCATTTAAATTATATATCATATTTAAATAGTATTTCATGTTTTTCTGAAATAAATATGTATAAACAATATAAATCTCACTACTATGAGAGCTAAATTATTTCTATCTCATATCTTTTCAATATTACATAAAATTTTGGAAAATTCCTGCCGAATATATTACTTTTCTTCGGATACATTTCATTGTTGATACATATTGTGTAATATCATATACATTGCCCATAATTAATTCATGATACATAAGTTAGTAGGTTGGTTATTATGTATCATGAACATAATTAATTCAGGATACATAAGTTAACTCATGGTACATCATTTCACGCACAAGTTTCTTTGGATACATTACTTTTCGGATACATATAAAATATAATATGGGATGTGATATAATTAAATAAAAAATATAAGATATTATGTAGATATGATAAGATTATTAGTGGTGTGATGTAATTTTTTCAAAAATATATCATCATCATTATCATACCCAGTGAATTCCCATCAGGTGGGGTCTGGGGGTAAAGTATACACAGTCCATACCATTACCTCAGATGGAGTAGGGAGACTGTTTCCAATAGACCCCGGCTCACGACAAAAATATATTATCTAAATTTTAAATAATTATTGCAAAAAGTAGAGCAAACACAACTAGAACTTATTTTTTGGTTTCGATGGCCAAACGCACACATATTTACCGGCTAGTACAAAAAGGTATTTATATCCGTGCATTTTGAATTTTGACATAGCATGTGTGTTAAAATCCAAAATCCGGCGCCTGCCGGCGTTGCGCTGGTTCTCTACCCCTCATCACCTAATCGGAATGCTCCGGTTCCCTCTTGTTAACTCGATTCCGTCCGTTAATCCATCGATATTTTGCTTGCTCGACTGAATTCCAAGGTGCATTTCTCCATTTTTATATGATTTTAATTTCAGAATATTAGGGTTTCTCTGATTATAATATGATGATATGATGTGATTGATGAAAGGAAAATCCTAGTGAATAAATGAAATGCTCGACTCTTTAAGCTAGATTTTAGGTATGAGTTAGTTCCAAGGAATAATTTGACATGGTATCAGAATCAGACTTGATATGGGCCTCTAAGTAACTGGACAATTACGGGGGATGGAAATACCCCGGTCCATGAATGTGTACGCACCGGACTGGAAGTGGTACTCCGAATAAAGAATGTTTGGATCCGGGGGTGAGAGGGTGATGAATAAAATGTTCTACATAAAAGGAATCCTGAGCTCCTTATAAGGCTTAAACAATTCGCCTCCCTTTGAGCTATCTTTTGGAGAGTGAGTTAGGCTCAAGATCTAATTTAACAATTATTACTCCCTCTGTGCCAATTTATGTGATGTAGTTTGACTTGATATGGAGTTTAAGAAAGGAAGGAAGACTTTGAAACTTGTGGTCTAAAATGAGTCATAAATGTTTGTGTAGTTGTAAATCATTTCATTAAGGATAAAGTGGGTATTTTAAAGTTAAATTGTTGCTAAATATAGAAATGTGTCGTTCTTTTGGGACTAACTAAAAAAGAAAGTATGTCATATAAATTGGGACAGAGGGAGTGTAATTTTTTTGGTTAATGTAACAGAAGTTAGTGGTTGAATTGCAGAAAATCCATTTGTCTCCCAGAAACCATCAAAGAACGAAAACATGCAGCTCCATTTTTATGTACCGCCCCCATAAAGGTATCTCTAACTACTTTGAATTACATTATACTTGATTTATATTTTTATGTACTCCCTCCATAAAGGTCTATTTGATTTTCGTTTTTTTCCTTTTCTTTTTACAGTTCAAATATGCAAATAACAGCAATGACAAGTACACAACAACTGGGAAAAATACACTAAAATTCCGACTAATTAATCAGCGTGGGGATTTCTCATTTGCCTTATTCTCCGGTGGTTTGTTAAACGTATGTATATTTGCATACTCTGCAAATTTTGTTATTGTCAGTGTTGGCATTTGAATTTCTGAATTATATACTAGTAGCCTTTTTGGCCAAGCTTTCAGAATCTGTTTATTTGGTTAGGTGTTTTTCTGTCACAAGTGATTTTTGAAAAATTACTCTAGGGGAGTAGCATTTTGTATTTCGCTAATTAATTTGGAAAATACTTTTTCCAACATTAGAGTAGCAATTTGTGTTTGCCCAAGGTTCCAAAAGTGCTTGTGGAAAAAAGCTACTTTACTCACCTTTGGGAAAACAGTTTTTGCTACTACTCCAAAGCAGCAGCAGCAACAACAACAACGGCAAGTATCGGCAACAACTACGAACCTATTTGCCAAGCTTCTGGGAGGTTAAAAATACTTCTTTTTATTCTAAAAGCACTTGTTCCCCAAATTTAAGGTGTTTGACCAGCAGAAAGAAATGCTTTTGAGAATCAACAAAAGCAGTTTTTCTGCTATGGGAAGAAGTTATAAATTTATGCTTTTTCCCAAAAATAGAAGCAAAAAATTATTTCTTTTCAAGATAAAAATATCCTTACTGTAATTTATATTACCAAACTATGCCCTAACTATCAGAAAAAGCCTTTCTACCTCTGCAAGGTAGGGGTAAGGCTGCATACACACCAAACTCCACTTGTTATTCGGCATGTTGTATTCATACACACCAGACTCCACTTGTGATTCGGTATGTTGCATCTTTCAATTAAATACAAACAATTTTTTTTGGTTTCTACCATGTCTTTTCCTTTTATTTGTTTTTTAACTCTTCCTTTTCCTTTTCCTCTTTGAAAAAACCCGTCAACTATAAATACAAGTTACTTCGCCCTTTTTTCTACCGTTCTGCTCCTCTGTTTCTCCTCTCTTTCTGGAATAACAAAGTATTGCTAGAAAATATATGAGTTATTATTTTTTTACATAATTGTAAAGGTTTTCATTATAAAGGTTTAAAATAATTTCTTTGTGTAAACAATCCTAATAGCGAAATGTGCCATGATATTTGTCCTTTTTCGTACTTTAACACTCAAGCGTACTTTTTTTAAAAGATTGGCCAAATACAATATACGTATCAATTAGCCAAAAAAGCACTTCTCAAATGAATTAATAAAATACAAACTGTTTTTCTCCAAAAGTTCTTTTTTGCAAAAGTTATTTTTGATAAAAGTGTTTCTCAAAATAAGCAGATTTTGATAGCTTGGCTAAACAAGCTCTATGCCTCAGTTCTAAACAAGTTGGGGTCGGCTATATGAATAGCTATTTCTTCATTTAAGCTCATATCATATCATTATCATACTATACAAAATAAAAATGAAAAATACGTTATATATATGTAATCACTTATGTTATTTCCTAAAAGCTTGCCCAAATACCTCAACTCTCTAAAATAAGCACTTTTGGCTTCCCAGAATCTTGACCAAATAGGCTATAAAAATTGGACATTGCAGTGATTCAAACTGTAGTTGTTTTATATAAATTACTTCAGCTTCTCCAAGTTGGTGCAAGTACTTGAGTATTGTAGGATATTTTACTTCATGCCAATGATCATTATGGTTTTTGTGTGCCCTGTGTTTTAAAAGGAACTTTGATGAGACTTGGATATGGACTAATAGCTTCATGTATGTTACAGCCTACGTTGATATCCTCCTCAAAATATGTCGCATTTTCCAATCCGAAAGCGCCTCTTTATCCGCGTCTTGCTCTTGGAAAGTCGTGGGATATTGTAAGTTTTTCTTTTGCCATGCATCTATGTTCTTTTTCAGCATATTCTTTTTTCCTTAAGATACTTTTTTTTGTACTTTATTAACCTATGTTACGTGGGGTTCAGTTGACAAGGTGATTGATCCATCAATTCCTTAAATTGGGAAACATGTTAAATTGTTCAGAATCCTATCTAGTGGTCGTATCAAATCATGCGATTAACTTATAGCTTTCTCCTAGATGACTGTTACTTGGACAAGTGGTTACAACATTGATGAGGCCGTTCCATTCGTCGAATGGGGTTGGAAGGACCATCCTCACCAACGCTCTCCAGCAGGAACACTGACATTTCACCAGAACAGCATGTGTGGTATGAGGACTTTTATTCAATAGCTGTGTTGATCAGTGATAACAATTTCATGCCACTGTCATGTGCATGTCTTTTTTTTGTGGGGGCTCATGGGCAGAGTCTAGGCCACGACTAGGGAAATTCTTAAAGTTTGAAATGTCAAAGGCACTGTCCTTAAGGATATTGTGTTGGTCTAGGCGTATCTCTCAAGATTCAAGATAAACAACAAAGAGAAAACCCAACAGTTTTATGTAAAAAATTATGTAATCTTTTTGGATTTACATAGTGAGTAATGTTATGAACGTGTTTGTAGGACCGCCTGCTAGAACTGTGGGCTGGCGTGATCCTGGATTCATACATACAAGTTTCTTGAAGGATTTGTGGCCAAATGTGGTGTAAGTTTTTCTGGTGGTCGGTGCTCCATTTTTCTAGCAGCAAGTTACTTTGTCTTTGACATGTACACCTCTTTTTGGGCTCTTGTTTGTGAAATTTCAGGCACACATACAGACTGGGGCATTTGTTAAAAAATGGTTCAATTGTTTGGAGCAAGCAATATACATTTAAATCTCCTCCTTTTCCTGGACAAGAGTCACTGCAACGCGTTGTGATATTTGGAGACCTGGGGAAGGTAATCAACTCATGTTATCTCTTCTTCACTTCAATACAAATTTTTTAAAAAAAAATCTTACTGTCTAAACCTTGAAGAATGTGGTTTTTCCATATATAAGCAGAAAACCTGATGCATAAATTATCATCACGGCGTGTTTCCAGTAATGTAAAACTAAAAGAAAAAAGAACATGTAACCGTGCCACATAATGTTCCATTAAAATTAAAATTAATATACCATCCAAAATTTAGGAAGTTTGGTCACTCTGAGAAATAAATTGATCTTATAAAACAAAAGAGAAAAGAAAGGTATATATAGGTTGAACGAGAAAATGAAGAGGAACAAGCGGAGGTGCAAAATTCATATTGATGCGACTGTATGCTGCATGAGTAAATTTTGAGAATTTGTGATGTAAGATTTGCGCAAGTTATAATTTAGACTTGCATGAGCTCTAGCTGAAGCTACCTTAGAGTGAACGAACCATTTTAACTGAATAGCTTTCATTTTCTTAGACAGGATTCTTCCACTACCTTCTAAAACATATTTCAATTCTTGCATTAGTATCTAAGTTAATTGCCAAGCTTCCTTGTTCTTACGTTATGATCATTCAACTGTAGTGTAAACCTCTAAAATGCTTTGTGCCCACTGAATTCTTAACATTTCTTTTAATTCTGTTTGTTCTTCCAGCAAGAGCGCGATGGTTCAAATGAATATGCTAATTATCAGCCTGGCTCACTTATGACAACTGACACCCTTATTAAGGATCTGGATAACATCGACATAGTTTTCCTTATTGGAGATCTCCCTTATGCAAATGGTTATATCTCACAATGGGACCAATTTACAGCACAGGTGGAACCAATAACATCTAAAGTACCCTTCATGATTGCAAGGTCTGTTCATCATCAAGAATGCCTTAATGACTGTGGATTGCCTGCTTTTAATTATTTGATAATGCATTTCACATATTTCTTGTTTTCCGTTTTTGTTCTTTTTTTGGCAAACGTAGTCTTACACTTCTAACTGTCTGGAAGCGAATTTGTTGTACAGTGGTAATCATGAAAGAACTTGGGAGAACAGTGGATCAATATATAATGGTCGTGACTCAGGTGGAGAATGTGGTGTACCAGCTGAAACATTATACTATGTTCCAGCAGAAAACAGAGCTAAATTCTGGTATGTGATTCATGTACTTTATTGTAGCAAAATATCCCAACAGAATATCTTACTGAGAATGCACCATATATATATATTAATTGTCACGGATGATAATATGTGGAAAATATAAGAGCATTAAGTAACGGGGAAAAAACAAATTTAAAATCAATAGATAGATACTAATACAGTTTTTAAGTTATAATATTCAACTTCAATGTTTATCATATGTATAAGGGGAGCTTAGGAGAACTGTTTGGTTGCGTAACGCGTGACTAGATGTCAATATTGTTAAAATTTTGCTTGAGATACGCTCAAGTCCCTGAAGTTAAGTAAAAGGCAGGCTAAGCACTTAACCATACTCACATGATGCTTCAATAGTCACCATGACGATAAGGCGTTTTTCCATCCCCCTGGGTTCTGTCTTCAAAAGGGTGGCTTTGAATAAAGACTGGCAAACTCTTAAAAGAAATGTTTTGAATGAATATGTTGTGATTTAGAATTGAACATTAGGAATTTAAACTGCATCATTTGCATGTACTATTACAATTCTAAAGAATCTCCGATAGTCTTTAAATTTCGAAGCTCAGAAAAAAGTCGGCAGATGATCCCTTATTTTCCATCTTTTGGTGATATTTCCTCTACCTTCAGATGCCAACTGCAATAAATGCATATCCAAGAGATGACTTTCTTGCTCATAGTCATTCGCCACATTTTATGTCTCCTTCTTTCCACCTTGTTGTATCATACCACCGATGAAGTTTGATCCTCTGTGATATCGTACGATTTGTCCCCCTCAATGAAATAGATCATGTTGTCCATTGCTTTTAATCTGTCGCTGGTGAATGATTGAGGAAAAACAAGCTTCTCTGCAGCCGGAAAAGCTCTTCTTGGTCTAAGAACTGATTTTAGAAACTTACCTCGACTTTCGCGCCTGGAAGCAATTTTTCACTCGCAATTCATTATATTCTATTCTTGATTTGATCCTTTCTTTACTAAAATACGCACTTCAATTACACTTGTCCATGAAGCTTCGATAGACACTGGCAAAAATGCTGCCTTTGTTCAAACGTGCCTGTCATGTTACTTTTCAGCTAAGTTGCACATACTCTTCACTTTTGATGACATTTTGAAGAGTCCGTGCGGCATAGCTTTTCAGTGTTTCTATCACTCTACAACAACTTGTACGCCTCAATCGCAAGCAAGTTGTGGTCTGCTATATGAATCCCCATTGTACACGTCGTTCCATTTAAACTCATCTCAATCCTATATTATAGTGTTCATGTGTTTCTGTCACAGCCCTTTCCTTTATTTTTCTTGTGAGAGCTGCAGTTCAACTTAATCGACGTGTCAATTTTCACATGAAGTGTGTATCTTGTTGACAGGTATGCAGCTGATTATGGCATGTTCCGGTTCTGTATAGCAGACACTGAGCATGATTGGAGAGAGGGATCTGAACAATACAAGTTCATCGAGGAATGCTTTGCGTCAGCCAATAGACACAAACAACCTTGGTTGATTTTTGCTGCTCATCGTGTTCTTGGTTACTCTTCTAATGACTGGTATGCTAAGGAAGGATCATTTGAAGAGCCAATGGGAAGGGAGCACTTGCAAAAACTCTGGCAAAAGTATAAGGTTGATATGGCATTTTTTGGGCACGTCCATAACTATGAAAGAGTTTGCCCTATTTACCAGGTACGCTTTGTATTCCTGAACAAGTTCAATAACTGACCATGTAAAAGATATTTACACAATCATGTCACTCATAAAGTAAAATTATAGGTAGCAATAGAACTATAATTTGTAGCAATATTGGAAATAATATTGTTATTTCACTTAGATGTTTGAAAACCATACATTTTATTGTTTGTCAAAATGTTGTATGGACAGAATCAATGTGTGAACAAGGAGAAATCACACTACTCTGGCGTAGTGAATGGAACAATACATGTTGTTGTTGGTGGAGGAGGAAGCCATTTGAGTAATTACACCACCATTAACACCACATGGAGTGTGTTCAAAGATCGTGACTTTGGATTTGTCAAACTTACAGCATCTAGCCAGTCTTCCCTTCTCTTTGAGTACAGGAAGAGTAGAGATGGTAAAGTGTATGATTCATTTACAATATCAAGAGACTATAAGGATGTCTTAGCTTGTGTCCATGATGGTTGTGAACCAACTACTTTGGCTAATTAAACTCGATGTGTCTAGAAGTGTTTGTAGCCAGGTAGAGTTTACCTTCAAGTTTCTAATTTTCCTCTCTTATGTTTCCTTGGGAGGTGTTATATTTCCTCCTATTAAGTGGATGTACTACCTGTTTTTCTTGATTTCATAATAAAGGAGAGGGGCATATTGAGGGAACTAATGGATTTATACTGTTCAAAGGTGAAGAAATTTGCAAGTTGGGCACCTGTTTTAGATGTGGATTTAACATATACTTGCAAATTTTATTTTTGTTCAATCTTTATCGACTTTTTGGGGAAGTAAACAAAAGTAAGAGAGATCTAGGGTAGAATAAATAAAGAAATAGATATCAAATAATTGATAAGTAGTCATCCAGCAAAATACAAAGAACCTGCACACTATAGTTTTATCCAGAATCAATAAAGAAGTGAATGCAGTGAGAGCAAGATTTTTATTAAGGAGTTCAAAATTATGACGTAAATACATGAAGAAGTGATGAAATTCAACATCTTATATAAACATAAAAAATTTATTTTAACTTTATATATATAGTGTAATTTTTCGACGAGGGGATTTGGATGAACCATTAGTTATAGGCTTCGTAGCCCTATATATGTCAAATAATTGATATTAACCAATCACCCAGCAAATTACATACTAAGAGTAATCACTATAGTTTTACCCTTAGGAGGAAGTGATAATGTCCAAATCCATTCCTTAATGAGAAAGTGTATGCACGGTCGTATGCAATGTAGTTTACCCAACTATGAGTCGGGGTTGATCCCATAGTGAACAATATATAAGCGATCAAGTAAACTAGGAATTATCACAAACTATTCTAAGTTAAATACTTGATAATATTTTGATTTTCAGAAAATTATAACTAATACGAAAATATAAAGTAATAGAGAAAGCAAGTAAAATGATCAATAGCCAAGTAGGGTGAACAAAGTCGAACAACAAATCACACCAAACTGCAAATCTAGTTAAACCCGGAAAAAACCCGACTAATGGTTTGGTTTGACTTGGTTTGGTGATAAAAAATAACCTGACTACAATTGGTTCGGTTTGGTTTTAACTAGAAAAAGCCAAGCCGAATCGAACCAACCCGATATTACATTTATATCATTTTTAAAAATATTTAATACATAAAAATATTTATTGTGATGTTATTTATAAATATTTCTTAAACTTTTTCATTGTTTTCATCTTTCAACATATTGTTTCAAGTTTAAACTTAGAATTTTGAATGGTCCAAGTAGTTTTTATAGCCCATAGATATTAGTAACTCAAATAAAGCCTAAATCAATACCAATGCTAACAAAAATATTCAATTAAACACTAGGAATGACAATAATGTTGGATATCTATTCTTTAGTTTTTCATAAATACATAACCTAAATTTATTTTTCTATTTAATATTTAGTCATGTAATTAACTAATACTTACTAGAGTTATTTTAGCATGACTTAATATTTTTAAATTGTGATTATTTTTATTATAACTTATTAATATGCAATATTTATTTTATACGATTTTATTATTATTTCTTGTTGAATATTTTATTGTCATCACTCCTTAGTTATTTTTTTAAGAAACAACTAAAATAGTTGTATCTTGCTAGGACTAAAGAAATATTTGAAGCACAAGTTAATTATATGATTCTATTAAGACTTTACCGGAAAGAAACCCGAAAACCCCGAGGTTGAAAAACCCGAATTTTATTGGTTTGGTTTGGTTTATAGATTTAAAAACCCGAAGCAAATGGTTTGACTTGTTATTTAAAAACCCGAACGAACCCGGTCCATGTCCACCCCTAGCCATGCACAAGCATGGATACAAGGGAAATCACATTCAAGTAACGATTAATGAATTTCATAAATTTTACAAATAAGAGCGAGTTTGTGTTAATTAGCCAGAAGTAGCAACTCTATATTAGCTCCTTTGGGGCACTAACAAGACTACTCAATTAGCTATATCTAGCCCAATTAAGCACATTAAGAACACACGAATATGGCTACAAGTAGTTTTCCTGTCTCTAGCTCAAACTATTAGATGAGGGTTAACGTTTCAAATTCTTATTAATTAATCTTTTTCAACCTCAATTTTCTTTTTTCGAGCTCAAATCGAAGTAAGTGGGTGAGTCCTACGGTTAGCTACTCCCTTAAGAAACATTAAAGAACAAGAATAATTAAAAAAAACATTGACTCCCTTCACTATAAATAAGAAGTCGTTCGATACATAAGCAAAACATGATATTTAAACCAAATTTTAATGATGAATATTCTCATAAACAAGATTCAAGCAAAGAATAAAATATATACACTTAAATATTCAATACAAAGAAAGGGATTAAAGAAATGAGTAAAAGGTAATGCAAGTCTTCAAATCTTCAAGCCCGAAGTATGTTGTTAGCTCTCCAAAAACTTGTATTTTGTCAAGGATAGCGTCTAAAATACTCCCATTTCCATTTTTCTTTGAAAGAATTGTGTTACTAAGAAAAGAATCCAAGAGAAGAGGGAAGGGAATGGTGATAGTGTGGGTGATAGGAGTGCGGTTAGTTCGGTTCGATTTTGACGATTATTGATTTGACTTATGGGTTATTAGTTTGTAGACATATGTTAAACCGTTAAGCTATCGATTAATCGGTTATCAATCGTTATTGGTTCCTCTATCGGATTAACCGTTAAGATTATACATGAAAGAATTTCTTCATAGCAAATTACTTATGGATAATGTGATAAACATAATCTAATAGGGCATTTCAAAATTATCAAGTAATTTGCGCCTGAAAACCAAGTTTCATTAAATTAAATATAATCTACCATTTTAGAATAAGTATTAACATCACATTGCACACGATGTTAGGAACAATAATTTCAAGTAAAAAATAGAAAGGATAACAATTGATATCAAAGGAATCAACTGATTTTACATTATTTGTACAACTTGAGTAGTAAAACATAATGAACCTACAATAATTTCTTGTTTTGATATTTTTTTAAAGTCAAAATCTCTGTGTTCACTTGCCTGATATGCGTGCATCTCACACATTTTAGCCAGCTTAACTAAAGTAATGCCACATAAGCTTGGTCAACAGTCAGAGGGGTTGAAAATACTAGTATTGAACACGTACAAGTGCCTCATTGAAACTTCCCAGAGTATAGGGATCAAGATGACAATCCGAAATCAGTATGATGGTCTGTCAAACCATTCCGCCTATATCTATTCATTATTATTGTATATTAACTTGAGGCCATTATAAAAACGACTCATAAACTTCAAATCACGAATCTGCTTTTTGTAACGTGCGTGATATGTGTTTTCACATAGAGTTATCTTACTTAACCATGGTTAGTTAATATGTATTCTCATTTCATAAAATCACTTATTTAATAACCGGATAAGTTGATATAGTATGTTGATTAGGTGTAAATATAGGATGGAAACAGTCATTAATGCTTGCATTAGGGTAAATGTCACAGATGGTCACTTAACTTTCACTTATTTTTTTCGTTTTCATAAAAGTCACTAAACTTTGAGTATACTAATACTAAAATCATACAACTAGAAAATACTAACTTTTCATTGAATAACTCGTTTTTTACTCTCTTTTTTTTTCAATTCTAATAAATAAATTAAAAATGATAGTTATGTATTTAGCCTTGCATTAAGATATTGTTGTCTATATCACACTCATTAGGATGCGGTCCATCTTCAAATGCTGCTTGAACGCGAAATGCTTTATAAACCAGAATAGTCATTTTTTTCTCATAATGCATATACTCCAACGCTCCCACTCTTTCTTGTATGTCTATAAATTGCAAAGAATGAGGATTACTTTCCACAACAAAAGCAAGGGAAACTAAGAAAGAAAAATAAAATGAGGAAGCAATACTTGTTACTTTGGGTTTTACGTGTTGTGTTGAGTATAATTAGGCGTGTCAAATAAGTGGATTGAGCTGAAATTGAAATTATTAAAATAGGCTGAATTAGAAATTGGGTTGGGTCATGAACAACCCAAATTTACTTTGGTTTCAAATGGGTTGGGTTTAAATGGGTTTAAAATTGGGTTGGGTTTTGACCCACTTAATCTAAAGAAATTAGGGATAATTACATGGCTTAGCAAACATAAGCTCCTAATTAGTAATTACCCTATTTATCCTAAGTTTCAATTAATTACAATCTATAGCTTCTCTTGCCAATTAAATACAATTCATAGTCTTTCTCCTTTATTTTCTCTCTTTCTCTATCTTGTATTTTTCTTTTCTAGTTTTTTTTCTTCTTTTTTTCTTTTCGTTTTTTTTTCTTTTTTCTTTTTTTTTTCCTTTTTCGTTTCTTTTTTCCTTTTTTTATATTTTTTCCCCTTTTTTCATCTTTTTTTTTTCTTTTTTCTTTTTTATTTATTTTTTCTTTGCAATCTTTTTTTTTGTATTTTTTTCATTCTTGTTTTGTTTTTTTTTTTGTCATTTTTCACCTTCTTTTTTTCTTTTCTTTTTTTTTGTGTTTTTTTTCCTCTCATTTTTTTTGTTGTATTTTATATTTTATATATTTTTTATATTTTATATTTATTTTTATCATACTATATATTTTAAATAAATTTATTATTTATATTTGAATAGTTTAGCCGTGAATATGTACAATTTATCATTTATATTTGTATACAAACAAGTATATGGATTAATTGTATATGCTTGAGTCTAAATTATACAATATGCAATGTGTCATTTAATGCAAATGTATCGCTAGTATTTGTATGTCAAATTTATCATTTGTATATAAACAGGTATCATTTGTATGTGTATGATTCAAGTTGTATAAACATGTATCATTTGATACAAATGTAACATTTGTATTTGTATAAAATACAAGTGTGAACTACAAAATACAAATATAAAAACAACTGCGAACTATAAAATACAAATACAAATACAAGTGCGAACTATAAAATATAAATATAAATGCAATTGTATCAACGAATACAAAAAATATAAATGATGATGTAAATACAAATACAAATACAAATACAATAAATAATTGTAGTATTTTTGTTATCATCCATGGCTTGTGCTTGACGTAGCCATATTTTTTAAAAATTTAAAAAATATAAAATAGAACCAAAACAAGAGAGAAAGAAAAAATATACAAAAAAAAAGAAGAAAGAGAAATAGAAGCTACAGATAGAAGAGAGAAAAAAACACGAAAAGAAAGAAACGAAAAAAAAAAAATGAGAAAGAAAAAAATACAAAAAAAATGAAAAAGAAAAAAAAAGGAAAAAGGAAAAAAAAAAAAAGAAGAAAGAGAAATAGAAGAGAGAGAGGGAGAAAAAAAACGAAAAGAAAGAATCCAAAAAGAAAAAAAGAAAACGAAAAATATAAAAAAAATGATGATGAATACAAATACAATAAACGGTTATGATATTTCCTTCATCATCCATGGCTTGTACTTGACGTAGCTATATCTTTCGAAAATAAAATAAAATATAAAATATAAAATACAATCAAAAAAAGAAAAAATACAAAAATAAAAAAATATTTTATGGGGGGTGGGGTGGACGGGGGTAGAGGGTGGGGATTGGGGGTGGGTGGGTAAGAAAAAAAATTTAAAAAAGTTTTTTAAAAATTAAAAAAAAAAAAAAGTAAATGTTTTTTTTGGAGGGGGAGGGGGGCAGGGACGAAGGGTGCAGGGGAGGGGGTAGGAATTGGGACAATAAAAGAATTTTAAAAAATATATATAAAAAAATAATTTATTTTTTAATGGGGGGTGGGGTAAGAAAAAAAAAAATTGACTCGGGGTTGGTTAGGAATTTTTTTTTTCTTTTTTTTTGGATAGATAAGTTGGTTGGAGGTGGGTAGGCTAAAGAGGGAGTGGGGTGGATGATTTTGATTTTTGAGTGTTGTAGGAGACTGTTACTTGTTTTCTCCTCTTTTATTAAAAAAATTATTTTTCTTATCAAATGGGCTGAAAGTGGAGATTGAATTGGGCTCACTTGAAGATCGTTTAAAAATGGGTTGAGGCTTAATGGGTTAAGATTGAACCCAATTGTAAACTATCTTGAACCCAATCCATAAATTTTGGATTGAGTTAGGTGGATTCACTTAATTTGAGCTCATTTTGACACCTCTAAGTATAATCAATAATGTTATTTCAACTCCAGAATACATTCATTTGGGAAAACAACAACACATTGGCCAAATGGAACATCCATTATCAGGAATCCAAATCCACAAGACTGTTCTTGCTCTAACTAAATTTGCATCCATTCAAAGTTGCAGGACCTAGCCTTCTTGGTTCTAAGATAAAAAAATTTCACACTCTTATTCTCTTGTTTCCTACAAAGGCTACGAGTTCTGCGAGTTCAATTGAACATGTACATCATCTGAGATTATATTCATTCTGAATCTCGTCTGAGCAAACTCAAAGTCTTATAAGAAAACATTCGACTAAAGTCTAAAATATTATAAGTTCTCTACGTAAATGTTTAGATAATAGTATATAATATTTTGTCTGTGTTGAAGATATGTCTCAGAAATAAAAGAATTATGTAATACCCCGTACCTTTCCGACCCTACTTGACAACTTTGAACCATGCTTACCTAGGTTTCGAGAGCCATAAGTACGTATTTTGAATTGTTATTGATGGAACATTTGATATTGTGCTAGTAAATGTGCTTAGACCTTTGTAGGAGGTGTTTATGATTTTATGGAGCATTGTGGGGTGAAAAGTGAGGTTTAAAGGACATCCAAGCAAAGGATCTTAAAGATAAGAGGCAAGCAAGAGGTTGGAACTTGAAAGATCTAACCAAATCCGCAAAGAAAAGTCGAAATCAAAAATTAAGTGTGGGGCGCTGCAGGTGGCGTGCCAGGCCGCTTTGGCCTGAAATTTTTGTGGCATAGGTAGCAAGGGGGCGCGCCCCTGCACACCTTTCAATTGCTGAAATTTTTCTAAGTCTCTAGGGCGCCTGGGAGCGTGCCGGGGTGCTTTTTGCTGAATTTCTTCCACGATTATTAGTCTATAAAGACGACTCTTGGGTTATGGTATCATTATTCCATTGTAGTAGGACTACTCTTGAGCGAGTTTGACATCCAAGTTGGGGTTAATTCGTCGTCACAAGTATTTTATCAAATTATGCTAAATTAAGCCATGAGTGGCAAAAATCGTGTATTCTTGAGGATTGAGGCTACGAACATGAATCTCGTGAGTTGAATATTGTTGTAACATTTATAGAATTATTTAAACATGAGATAATGGGAGTATTACACATTGAAAAGTTAATATGTGTTAATGGGCTCAATTTAAGGCCCAAAATGGATTAAAAGACATGGCCCAAAAAGGGCAAATGACCCATTCTTCCACTTTGACCAAGTAAACATGACATTTAATGTCAAGAAGTGGCTAAGTATGACTTCAGGGGCTATATAAGGTGGCAAAAATCAGATTTTATTTTCACAAAGCACACATGCCATTCTAGACATTTCCACAAGATATTTCTTCAAGCTCTCAAACCCTAAGTCATCTCTTTGGACAAGATCACTCATTTGCAAGTTTGGGTAAGTGATTATTCTTATGGATTAATACATTATATGCATGGGAGAGTATATAGATTATGATGGTTATGTCTAAAAGTGTTGAATAGTGAACTTTTGCTTTTTGCTAAAAGATGTGTCATCTTTGTGATTTAAACTTGAAAGAAGACTTGAGGTTTTGATGAAAGTGCATGGTATGGATGAAATATCAACATGTACGGTGTGGTTATGTTCCTTAACTTGTTATTTTTCTATGAGTGTAAATTGTGGGATTGTTGTCGATATGTTGTTATAAAGTGTATTGAGGTGACTTGATGGATTAATTGTGATGCGATGTTAATGAGAAAGTGTAAAGGAAAAACTTGGTGTGAAATACTATTGGTATATGATGTTGTGGTCAATGTATGGCATGTTGGGGTATTGTTGGTATGACAATGTCGTGAATGGTATTGTAAATGGGGAAATGATGTTATAAGGCAATCATGTAACTCATTATCGTCTTATGCACTTGTAAGGTAGTTGATTGTTAACGTAAGCTCCGTTATGTACTTGTGTTGTAGAGTAAAACGTAAGGAAGGAGCTGGACTTTTGTGTTCACATATAGGATTGTATATTCGTATTGGGAAGACAAGGTATGTAAGATTACTCTTACCATGTCATTCTGCAGCACATATTGTTCACATTGCCATTGTACTTGTTCCACTCCGAAATGTTTAAGGTATCTCATTTCAGGTTGTCATCTATTGTTAAGTCACATGTTCCTCATTCATTAGTCATTTGTTGTTCATGTGTTACATAGTTGTGGACATGGTTCCGAAGTTCCAATAATGTTATGACTATTATCGTATCAATCTCTCAAAACGTATCAATCTCTCAAAAGTAATGGAAATGAAGTAATGCATGGTGTTGGTTGCAAGAGGACGGGTGGTAGCTCTAGAGGCATAAGCCTAGCTCGAGCCGATCCCGAGATTATTAGATCAGGGGGTAGTCCTAGAGGCATAAGCCTAGCTCGGGCCGATCCTGACAGGTGGTAGCTCTAGAAGTAAGAACCTAGCTCGAGCCGAACCTGATATATTGGTTTATGGGTGGTAGCTCTAGAGGTGATAACCTAGCTCGAGCCGAGCCCGATATATTGATTTATGAGTTGTAGCTCTAGAGGCATAAGCCTAGCTTGAGCAGATCCCAACATAACGTTATGTTATGTTAAGATCCACTGATCAGTCGGGGCTCGGGTACGATATGATATGAGTGATGATGAATAAACAATAGAAGCAAAAGTAAAAAATGAATGTAAGGCACATGGTTCCACATATGCAGAACGACGGTTTATCCATATTGACTATTCTCTTATATTTTGATTCCATTGAAGTATTTATGTGTTATACAGTTTCATATGGCCTTACATACTCAGTACATTCCTTGGGGGGACTTACCTTACTTGCTGCAGGCACAGGTGCTCCTAGACCTCCACAGTAGGTTGCAGGTCTTTTACAGATCATTGGTGAGCTCCAGTTGGTTCGGGGCTTCCCGAGTCACATGTGTACATTGGTTTTGGCATTGTATATATGTTGTATAAAGTGGGGACTTGTCCCGACTGTAGGTTGGTTATGTATAGGTATCTGTAGAGGCTTTGTAGACGGATGTGGGAAGACGAATGTAAGAGTTGTATGTCCATTTTGACTTGATGGCCCTAACGGCCAAGTTTCATATATATATTATATGTTTTTCATGACTTCCGCCATTGGTATGTTATATTTTATGAATTACATGAGATAGAACGATATTCATACGGAGACATGCATATGAATGTACATGAGAAAAGATTGGTTCTCTCGGGCCTCAACGGCTTCGGGTGCCAGTCCGCCTCGTTGGAATTCGGGGTGTGACAAATTAGTTTCCTGTTTTTATTATTTGAATTTGAATTTGAATTTTCTGGATAAGTGTAGTAGCTTATTTTTCTATTTTCTAGTAAGAAATTGTAGCTATAAATATATGTTTCTGATTTATTAATAAAAATAATTTCCTTTGACAACACAATTCCAGTATTTTTTTTTTTAAGTCTTTCTCTGTTATTTCCTTAATTTCAAAGCTAAAAACCAACAGTCTGTATGGTTGCGTAGTATATATGAGCAAACATTATAAATTCAAGTCCAATTTTATCCGAAAATGTAATTTCCCATGGACTTTATTTCCACACCTTTTGAAAATAGAAATAAAATATATATGGTGGCCTAAAAAAGAGATATGCATGCGTGAAACAGTCGATATTCGAAATTCATAGCCCGATTGCCCGACTAAGCTAGATTCGTGCTCTTTTTTTTTCGTTTTGTTGCTTTTTTGGAAGGATATTTTATGTAAATTTGTGATTATGATAGATAGGGTGAAGATGTTGAAGAAATTACAAAAAACATTCAGAATGCAGAGCCCTCAGAAGATGACTGGGTTGGAGTATTTTCTCCTGCAGAGTTCAAGTAAAATCTCTAAGCCCTTTGGATACTCCAATATTTTATTTTTTAAAAAAATAATAATTAATGGATAATTCGTAATATTCTGTAAATTTTGATATATGAAGTACTTATATATAACTTGTAATTGTTGAGAGATGAGGAAGCATATTCTTTTTTGAATTTCACAAGGTATAATTTAATTTAATTTTTGGATTTTACAATTTTTTAACACTATTTATGCATTTAACATACTATTTTTACCAAATACTAGTTAATTACTGTCTACTATATAAATTATCTTTTAATGAAAATAAGTAGAGAAAATTACAATTCCTTATGTTTGGGTTAAGACTTAATAGCTCCATAGATATATTTCTGAATAATTTAATTATTTAAATTTGTAAAAAGTTAGTATTTTTTATTCCCGTCAAATATTTATAACGCTCCAGAATGATTCTTTAAATTTGTCAAAAGGTATATCATTTAAACACATTAAGAGTATGTTTTACCAAACAATCAAATATTGTTACAACAATAATAAGGACAAGCTCAGTGTGATGATTTCACAAATGGAGTGTGGGAGGGGTGATGTACAAAATTTTAAGAAAAACATTTTTAAAAACCTGTCAAACAATATTGTTTATTTTGAAAAATTCAATCAATATATTGAAAAGAAATTTTACAACGGTTATAATGCAAAATAAAGGAAAATCAGACTATAGCGAAAAAGAGAAAAAAAGAGAAGGAGAAGAGAATTTTTTTTCAAAAGATTAAAAAAAAAAAAAAAAAGAAGAGGAAGCGAAAAGTAGAAATTAAAAGAATTAATAGTCAAACACACAATTGAAGTATTTCAATTTTCGTTTCCTTCACCTGAACGATTGTGATATTTCAGGTAAAAAAAAAAAGAACAATTGATAGTTAAAGTGTGTCTATAAATAATTATTGATATATGATAATTTAGATATGAAACTCCAAAAATCGAGATACTTGAGGTATACACTGATAAGTATGGTGTTATTGTTGGCTGGATTTATCCATTATGAAAATTATATATGTTTGAACATTATTTGTGCTTTCCTTTTCTTTTCTTTTTTTCTTAAATAGAACAAATTGTGATCCAAATTAGCTTTGGCGCGAAAGTTTTATTATTATGTTGGGTTAATCATTGATGTAACAAAAGCTAATGGTTCAATTGCAGCAAATCCATTTGTCCCCCAGTTACCATTGATGAACAAAAATATGGAGCTCCATTTTTATTTACTGCCCCCTTAAAGGTATCTCAAACAACTTGGAATTCCATTAATTCTTCATACAGTATATTTTTATTCCCTGTTCCCAAAAACTTAACTTTTGTCTCTTCCAATTTATGGAACATTGTTTTTCATTTTGGTGCATTTGAGAATGTTTAATTCTATTAAATTTTTATGCAATTTGAGAAACTTCTACCTGATATTTTTTGTTAATTGGTTTAGTTTGTAGCTTTTACAAATTTAGTTTTAGTTTTAATATCTTTTTTACTAGAGATATTTATTTTACACTACTAAAAAAAACAGAAAAACCGACCACAGCTTGTGGTCGCACAAAAACCGACGACATGTGGTCGTTTTTTCATTAAATTTATTTTTAAATTTTTTTAATCAAAAACCGACCACAAGTGGTTGGTTTTTATATTTTAAAATTGCGGAAAAGTAATTAAATTAACCTGGGAAAATATAATTCCTTAAAACCGACCACTTGTGGTCGGTAATAACAAAAAATAAATAAAAATTTATTTAAAAATTCATTTTATTTTTTTATACAAAATATATTAAATTTTTGTGAAAGTTATTTTACAAAAATCGACCACTTGTGGTCGATTTTAGATTTAAAAAAAATTAAAAATATTTTATAAAAAAACCGACCACTTGTGGTCGGTTTTGGTTTCCCAAAAAATTAGTATAAATAAAATAAATAAAAAACGTAAATTTTTAAAATATATTAAATATATTTTTTAAAATTTTACCTACCACGTGTGGTCGGTTTATTTCTTAATAATAATAAAAATCAATTAATGTTAAAAAACCTACCACTTGTGGTTGGTTTTTGTAAAAAATATTAAAAATAAATTTAGAAATATTAAATATATTAAATAAAATTAATAAATAACATAAAAAACAATCTTTATTTTTTACTTACGTTTCAATAAAATAAATATATTGTCCATCGAGTATATATATATATATATATATATAGTATATCGCGTGTAGTTATTTACGTAGTAGTCAAAAGCTAATTGAATGTATACAAGTATATTGAATACGTTGATATCATACGATTGAGGTAATTATAATATATTGTTGGAGTTATAATAATGTAAGGTAAATAATCGATAATTCATTAGAGTATAAGAGAATACGTTGTATTATGGGGTAATATACTCGTGGATGTGATCTATATGTATATTTCATGTAGTGATGAATGTTGTAGTCAAAAGCTAACTGAATCTTTCTAAGTATATTGAATACGTTGATATCATACGATCGAGGTAATAATATAATGTTGAATTTATAATAACGTAAGCTAAATTAACCGATAATTCATCAGAGTATATATGAAATACGTTGTATTATGGGGTAATATACTCGTGTATGTGATGTATATATATAGTATGTATTTAGAACCTGATAGTCGATAGAGTGTGTGTGTATATATGTATATTTCGTGTATTGATGTACGTAGTAGTCAAAGCAAGCTAAGTGAATCTATCCAAGTATTTTGAATAACACGTTGATATCATAAAATCGACGTAATAATATATATATTGTTGAAGTTATAATAACGTAAGCTAAATTAACTGATAATTCATCAGAGTATCTATGAAATTCATTGTATTACAGGGTAATATACTTGTGTATGTAATGTATATAGTACGTATTTTGAACCTGATAGTCGATAGAGTGTACATGTGTATATATACGTATATCTCGTGTAGTGATGTAGTAGTAGTCAAAAGCAAGCTAAGTGAATCTATCCAAGTATTTTGAATAACACGTTGATATCATATGATCCACGTAATAATATATATACTATTGAAGTTATAATAATGTAAGCTAATTAATCGATAATTCATCAGAGTATATATACTCGTTTATGTAATGTATACAGTACGTATGTTGAACCTGATCTAGTCACTCGATATGTATATATACGTATATCTCGTGTAGTGATATATACACGTAGTAGTCAAAAGCAAGCTAACCGAATCTATCCACGTATTTTGAATAACACGTTGATATCATACGATCGACGTAATAATATACTTTTGAAGCTATAATAAAGTAAGCTAATTAATCGATAATTCATCAGATTATATATAAAATACGTTGTATTACGAGGTATATAATACATATTCAAAAGCTAACTAACCAAAAATTCATCCTAATATACGAAATATATTGATATTATTATACAATTGAGGAAATATACTACTTGTGTGTGATGATGAATTAACTAATTATCCGATTTATATACATCATATTAACTTTTTTTGTATTTATTATAAATATAATACGATTTATTCTATATTTTATAATTTTTCCTAATAAAAACTGACCACAAGTGGTTGGTTTTTGAATAGATATTTTTTAGAATACAAATACCGACCACTTGTGGTCGGTTTTCTCAATATTTTTCCACACTCGACCCAGCCCAACTACCCTTATAACCCCTTTCCTATTAACCCACAACAACAACATCGATCGACCACACCCATAGTCCGACGCAGCAGCAGCAGTTGGCCTCCCTCAACCACGCTGATAGCAGCAGCTCGCAACAACATCAATAGCAGCAGCTCACAACAACATCATCTCCACTTTCGTCTCTCTATCTGACCACTGAAGGTGAAGAACTCCGATCTGTATCTTTTCCATTTTTTTGTGTAAATTCTATTTCAAATTTCGGGGACAAAGGCGGGTGGGTCCATAGATGGTGGAAAGTGAGAGGAGGAAGAAGAATCAACGATTGAAAAATATTAAAAAATTTCCAAGTATGTTATTGAGAGTCAAAAAATTCTTAACCGGTGGTTTCTCTTTTCATAAATGGAATTTTTTCTTCAGATTTGAATTAGATATTTGCAAAGAGGCATATCATAAGGAAGGAGCAATTTTTGTGAAATCAATTTTGGAACATTACTTTACTTGAAGGTAAGTTGATTTCTCTATATTTTCTTATATTGAAGTCTTTAAATGTAGTGTTATGGTGGGATTATTTGTTGTAGAAGACTTTGAAAGCCATAGGATTTGTGATGATTATATGGTGTGAGAGAGACATGCGACGCCTCTACTTATTTGCTTTATTAAATTTGTTGAACTATTTGACTTATATTAGTGGTGAAAATATGTACTAGTGACATAAAAATGGTTATGTGTAGTCACTTGAAAATGTGAACTTGTGATTTGAAAATGGTTAAGTGTAGTCACTTGACTATGTGAACTTGTTATTTGAAAATGGTTTAGTGTATTCACTCAACGATGTGAACTTGTGATTTGAAAATGGTTAAGTGTAGTCACTTGACTATGAGAACTTGTTACTTGAAAATGGATAAGTGTAGTAACTTGAAATAGTGAGCTAATAACTTGAAAATGGTTAAGTGTAGTCACTTGAAATGTGAACTAGTGACTTGAAAATGGTTAAGTGTAATTAGTTAAAATATGAATTAGTGACTTGAAAATAGTTAAGATTAGTTACTTGAAATGTAAACTTGTGACTTGAAACTGGTTAAGTGTAGTAACTTGAAATGTGAACTAGTTACTTGAAAATGGTAGTGATTTGAAATGTGTTTTAGTTACTTAAAAATGGTTAACTATAGTGACTTAAAATGTGTTTTAGTTACTTGAAAATGGTTAAGTGTAGTGACTTGAAATGTATATTAGTTACTTGAAAATGGTTAAGTGTAGTAACTTGAAATGTGTATTAGTTACTTGGAAATGGTAGTGACTTGAAAATGTGTATTTGTTACTTGAAAATGGTTAAGTGTAGTGACTTGAAATGTGTTTTAGTTTCTTGAAAATGGTTAAGTGTAGTGACTTGAAAATGTGTATAAGTTACTTGAAAATGGTTAATTGTAGTGACTTGAAATGTGTTTTAGTTGCTTAAAAATGGTTAACTGTAGTAACTTGAAATGTGAACTAGTTACTTGAAAATGGTAGTGACTTGAAAATGTGTATTAGTTACTTGAAAATGGTTAAGTGTAGTGACTTGAAATCTATTTTCGTTACTTGAAAATGGTTAAGTGTAGTAACTTGGAATGTGTATTAATTACTTGAAAATGGTTAAGTGTAGTAACTTGAAATGTGAACTAGTTACTTGAAAATGGTTAAGTGTAGTGACTTGAAATGTATATTAGTTACTTGAAAATGGTATTGACTTGAAATGTGTATTATTTACTTGAAAATGGTAGCGACTTGAAATGTGTATTATTTACTTGAAAATGGTAGTGACTTGAAAATGTGTATTTGTTACTTGAAAATAGTTAAGTGTAGTAACTTGAAATGTGTATTAGTTACTTGAAAATGGTTAAGTGTAGTAACTTGAAATGTGAACTAGCTACTTGAAAATGTATATTAGTTACTTGAAAATGGTTAAGTATAGTGACTTGAAATGTGTTTTTGTTACTTAAGTGTAGTGACTTGAAATGTGTTTTTGTTACTTGAAAATGGTTAAGTGAAGTGACTTGAAAATGTGTATTAGTTATTTGAAAATGGTTAAGTGTAGTGACTTGAAATGTGTTTTAGTTACTTGAAAATGGTTAAGTGTAGTGACTTGAAAATGTGTATTAGTTACTTGAAAATGGTTAAGTGTAGTGACTTGAAATGTGTTTTAGTTACTTGAAAATGGTTAAGTGTAGTAACTTTAATTAAGATTGTGATTGCTTGTGTAGATGAAATTTGATTATAGTTAGATATATCAACGAAATAATGATAATAGAGTGGGTATGAGGGAGGAATTTGCAGCAGGTGTCAATCAATTTATTGAACATTCCAAAACACTTGATGATTGGTTAATTTTCGGATTGATTCATTGTCCTTGTGCAAGATGTGATGGTACATGCATTCTAAAAGAAGATCTTGTGAGGAATCATCTTTATAGCAAGGGGTTTCATGAGGACTATTTAAGATTGAATACTAGTCATGGAGAAGTTGGGCAAAATAACTTTGATGTTGGTGAAAGTAGTAGGTCTGCTGGGCATAATAACTATCAAAATCTAGGATTTCAGAAATGGTGCATGTTGCTTTTGGGATGCAAGGGGGGGTTTAAATCATGAAAAATGTAGAAGATGTTCCCAATGTAGAAGCACACCGTTTTTATGAAGAATTGTGTGCTACTAGTCAGCCTTTGTTTGACGGGAGTTCGCACTCTCAATTGTCTGATTTTGCAGTTGAACCACGAAATATTAGGTTGGGGTTGTGTGCAGATGGTTTCTCACCTTTTTCTATTAGTGCTGCGCCATATTCATGCTGGCCTGTGGTTATTACACCGTATAACCTTCCTCCTGAAATATTGATGACTAGTCCATTTATATTTTTGAATTATGTTATTCCTGACCCGCGTAATCCCAAAAATGGGATAAATGTTTACCTGCAACCTTTGATTGATGAGCTGCAATTGTTATGACATGAGGGGGTTGAAACTTGGGACATTTCACTTAAACAAAATTTCAATTTGTGTGCTTATCTAATGTGGACCATTAATGATTTCCCTGCTTATGGAATGTTGTCTGTGTGGATGACAGCTGGTAAGTTAGCTTGTCCATATTGCATGGAAAATACAAAATCATTCACATTGAGACATGGCCGAAAAAATTCATGGTTTGATTGTCACCGTTGTTTCTTGCCACCTGATCATGAGTTTAGGAGACTCAAGAATGCATTTGGAAAGAACAGAACTGAACCTGATGGTCCACCGCCAACATTAAGTGGTTATGGCATTTGGGAGAGAGTTCAAGGTTTTCCAAAGGTTAGCGAGGAACAACTGTATAGGTTTGATGGGTATGGCGTTTCACATAATTGGCCAGATAATAAACTTAGACATAATATTGATGTCATGCATACTGAAAAGAACTATTTTGATAATTTGTTACAACACAGTTATGAATGTGACTGGCAAGACAAAAGATAATCCAAAGGCTAGACATGATTTACCAGAATATGGAAAGCGCAGGGAATTACACTTGCAGGAGGGGACCAATGGCAATTTGCTTAAGCCCAAGGCTAGTTATACATTCAAGTTGGAACAAAAATGGAAAATATGTGAGTGTGTCCAAAGTTTAAAGATGCCGTATGGATATACCTTGAATTTGGGAAAGAAGGTTGACATGGAACTGTAACACCCCGTACATGTTTACCTTAGTAAAAAAGAAAAAAAAAAAAAAAAAAAAATTTTGGGGGGTGGGGCGCGTCCAGGGGCGTGCCACGCTGCTCTGGGCTGAAATTTTCAGTCCAGAGGCAGTAAAGGGGCGCGCTAGGCAGCGTGCCACGCCGCCCCTGCGCACCTTTCAAAAGTTGAAATTTTTCTTAAGTCCCAAGGGTATCCGGAGACGTATTGAGCCGATTTTTGCCACGTTTCTTCTTCAACCATGAGTATATACATAAAATGCATGGCATATTATATTGGTATGATAAAATATCTCGAGGACGAATTTGGCGTCAAAATGACGATTTTACCCTTTGGGTCAAAATGGGTCATACGTGGCTAGAATTGCTTGCTTTTGGAATTGAGGCTACGAATATGAATTGCGTGAGTGGGAATATTGTCGTAACGTGTATGAAATGAATTAAACACGAGAAATTATTGATTTTATTGGTTTAAGTGAATTGGGCTCAAAAAGGGGCCCAAAATAAGAAAGAAAGCATGGGCCAAGAATGGGTCAAATGACCCATTCTTCAATTGACCAAGCATTAGATGCCAAGAGTGGATAAAGATGGACTTGAGGACCTATAAAAAGGGACCAAAATCTGACTTTTATTATGAAAACCACACATGCTTTTCTCTTATTTTTCTAGAAGTCTCAAGAACACCCTTTTGGGCTCTCAAACCCTAAGCTTTCTCTTGGAGCAAGATCACCCTATTCCAAGCCTTGGTAAGTATTTATTCTCATGTATTAATATATTATATGCATGAAAGAGTATGTAGATCATGTTGATTATGGTTGGAAGTGTTGGACATGACACTTTTGGTTTGTGAAAAAGATGTGAAATCCATGGGGTTGTGACTTGAATTATCACTTGTAGTTTTGATGAAAAAGAATGGCATGGATAGAATATCAACATGTATGGTGTTATTATGGTCCTAAACTTGTTATTTTCTACATGTGTAAATTATGGGATTTTGGCCGATTTGTGTTATGAAGTGTATTAAGGTGACTTGATGGATTATTTGTGATATGGTGGGAATAAGAAAGTGTAAAGGAGAAGTGTTGTGGTGACATGTATTGATTTGCATGTGTTGGTCAATGTTGGTAATATTATGGGATTTTTGGAATAATAATATCTTCCATGGTTTTGCCAAGGGGAAGTAGCATGTTTAAAGGCAAACACGTAACTCATTGATGTTATATACATTTGTAAAGTAGTTGGTGGTTAATGTTGGCTCCGTTATGTATTTGTGATGTAGAGTGAAACGTGAAGAAGGAACGGAATTGTTGTGCTCACATATTGGATTGTGTATTTACATTGGAAAGATAAGGTATGTAAGGTTACTCTGTCCGTATCTTTCTGCGGCAAATAGTTTTCACATTGACATTACGCATGTTCCATCCCGAAATGTGCTAAGGTATTCCATGTCCGGTTATCCATGGTCATTGTCATATATTTCCTACTCATTGATCATTGGTGAATCTCATGTCTCATATTCATGGTTCATGTTCCAAAAACAATAACGTTACGTTACAATGTTTGATTATACTCATGTCCCTTGTTCATGGATTATGGTCCAATGGTTTCAATAGTGTTATGTTTCTAATAATGTTATGTTTCCCACACTGTTTATTCACATATATCTTACCCATTGGTTAATGATCCGAAGCTTCAAGGAAAAGTTGTCATACCGTTGAAATCTCTAAGGACCTATCTCAAGAGAATAATAACATAAAAGAATCTATTCAATCGTGGATGGCATTTTCCAAACAATGTCATGTTCCAAAATCCAAGAATATGATTATCTTTGTACCAATCTTTTATAAGTAAAAGTACCAATCTCATAAGGAGTGAAGAATGAGGTAAAGTGTTTGTGTTTTCAAAAGTATACGATCCTCAATGTATCAATCTCTCAAATGAAATAAATTAGGTTATACATGTTGTTGGTTGCAAGAATGAAGGAAGATAATAGGGGGTGGACACAATTCCAAAGTTCCAATAATATTATGACTCCAAATTCCGATGATGTATGTTCCAAGTTCTACTAATGTCACGACTATCTTTGTACCAATCTCATAGGTTTCATACGAGAGGTGTGTTTCTCGTAAGTAGATGTGTTAATCTCTCATAAGTTGAAGTATCAATCTCATGAACTCTAATGTGTCACTCTTATAAGTATGGAAAGAAAAAGGGTATTGGAAAGAAGTAATGTGCATATGGTTCCTTTATGTTTCATTAAGTATGAATCACAAACTAAAGGGTATAAGTTAAGATGGAACAATCTCAATACTATATATATATATTATTCTCCCATCAAAGGTGGATGCCCGGTACTATATATCCCACCAAGATGGATGCCCGGTACTATCTATCTATCTATATATATTATATCCCATCTATGGTGGATGCCCGGTACTATATATCCCACCAAGATGGAGGCCCGGTACTATATACTGATATATATTATATCCCATCTATGGTGGAGGCCCGGTACTATATATCCCACCAAGATGGAGGCCCGGTACTGTATATATAAACTTATTTATTATATCCCACTAAAAGTGGAGGCCCGGTATTATATATTTATAAGTAAGATGATGACCCATAAGGTGTTATGAATCACTAACTAGTTGAGTGAACAATAATAAAGAGAGTGTAAAAGAGATGAGACTGTATCCCTTGCATGAATAAGAATGATGATGAAGATGATGCGAATGAATGACCAAGTAATGAAATAATAAAAGTAATGAACATGGTTCCACACATTCAGGTTGGAGGTCTATTCACATTAAGTATTCTCCTATGCTTACTTTCTTGGAGGTACTTATGTATTACCATAGTTTCATCTGGCCTTACATACTCAGTACTTTATCCGTACTGATCCCTTTTGGGGACTTACCTTACATGCTGTAGGCCCAGGTGTTGGTAGATCTCCACAGTAGGTGACAAGGTATCCACGGATTGTTGGTGAGCTCCAGTTGCTTCGGGGCTTCCCAAGTCGCATGTGTTCATTAGGTTTTGTCATTTGTAAATATTGTATAGACATAGTCATGTATCTATTAGAGGCTTTGCAGACATATGTGGGGTAGCATGAAAGTAACAGATGTATGTTCATTTTGACGAAATGGCCCTAACGGCTAAGTTGCATATATTGCTTATGTTGCCATGCATTTCCGCTATTGATATTTAATTACATGAGATAAGATGATATTCATACGCGAGCATACTTATGAGAATATATGAGTAAAGATTGGTTCTCTCGGGCCTTATCGGCTTCGGGTGCCAATCACGTCCCGATGGGATTCGGGGCGTGACAAAAGTGGTATCAGAGCAGTTCGTTCTCAGGGTGTCTACAAAGCCGTGTCTGAGTAGAGTCTTGCTTATGGATGTGTTGCGCGCCACATTTATAAGTAGGAGGCTACGGGACATTTAGGAGTTGTTTCATTTCTTCATTCTAGATCGTGCAATAGAGCCATTGTCATAGGTGAGATTATATCTGACCATTGTAATTGGTTCTCTTTGATATAGTAAAATGTCGAATACAAGACAAGGTATGGGCAAGGATAAGCAGGCAAATATGCAAGCGGGAGAAGGAACTAGTAAATCACCACCTAACCCAGATAGTCATTATGGGGTTGAAATGGAGTTTACAGCACGGGCACCTTCTCCTCCCATTTCTCCAGGGAGACCACAAAGGAGGGAAGTATCCCCAGATTCATTTGTTCATGTTACTAGGCAGGAGTTACAGGACTTGAAAAATGCGGTGCAAATGTTGACTCAGATAGTTGTTGCCCAGAGTCAAGGACGAGTGGGCCCAGTGACACGTGCTGATGGTGCGGCTAGGATAGCTAGTCGGAGAACACAAGATTTCTTGAAACTGGATCCTCCCACATTTATCGGGTCCGATCTTAATGAAGATCCGCAAGACTTTATAGATCAAATTCAAAGGGCTCTCGATGTTATGCATGTAACTGGTATAGAAACAGTAGAGCTTGCAGCATATAGACTAAAAGAAGAGGCTATATTATGGTACGAAGATTGGAAACGATCCAGAGGTATCGGTGCAAATCCAGCTAGTTGGGAGGAATTCAAGGTGGCATTCCTTGATCATTATCTTCCATACGAGGTCCGAGAGGCTCGAGCGGATCAGTTTTTACATTTTCATCAAGGAAATATGAGCGTCAGGGAGTACAGTCTTCAGTTTAATTCGTTGGCTAGATATGCTCCTAATATGGTAGCGACTATGGCCGATAGAGTTCATCGGTATGTGGACAGATTGGAGCCCTATTTGGTAAGAGACTGTACTATTGCTGCATTAAATAAAGACATGGATATAGCCAGAATACAAGCCTTCGCGCAAAAGATGGAGGATCAAAGGCAAAGGGGAAGGGTACAAGAATCTGAGACAGGACCATCAAAGCGGGCTTGACCCATGGGACAGTTCATGCCATCCCAAGGAGGAGTTAGGCCTCAGGTTTCCCCAAGACCCTCTCGACCATCATTTTCTCACCCTACTGCGGGTACTCCACCTCCATTTCGAGGATCTAGAGATAGTCAGGTTGGGCAGAGTAGTGGAATACGGGGTTCACAGACAGTGGGATCTGTTCGTCAATTGTGCCAGCGCTGCGGAAAGTTTCATTCAGGTAAATGCTGGTATGAGACGGATGTTTGCTTTCGGTGTAAAAAGCCAGGACACGTGAAGAGAGACTGCCCACAGAGGGCCACAAGTAGTATGACACGACCTACGGGGTCAGCAGAATTCGGCTCTCCTTGATATGGTGACAGGTATGTTATCTATAGTTTTACCTAATGAATATGCATCAATCAATTTAGGTTCTACCCTATCATATGTTACTCTATTGACTGTGGGACAATTCGAAGGAACACTAGAGTTAATAGTCAAGTTAATTGGGGTGTCCACACCATTTGGTGACGTCATTATAGCTAAAAGAGTATGTCGTAAGTGTATAGTAAATGTTGTGATCACGTTACAGTGGTTAAGTTTACTGAGATGGATATGATAGATCTTAATGTTACCATGAGTACATTTTTCACTTTCCACAAAGAAATTTCTTGACTGGAAAGGTACATATGTCGTTAGTCAGAGTGAAGGATACCAAAGTTAAAGCTACTAATGTTCAAGACACTAGTCTACACCCGTAGGGTGTCCCAGTGTAAATTGTATCGACAAGGGATGACACGTATCGGATATATATATGAGCTGAGCTAAAGAAGTGCATTAGGGTAACGCACACCATTCACGATATGCTATTTGGTAGGGAGTAATCAATATGTACCATGATTTGGAAGCGACTTATCGATGAGATTACATGAAAAGTACATTGCAAAAAAAAAAAAAAAAAAAAAATTTACTTCAGTCATCGAAGTGATAACAAGTAAAGTGTGTGGAATCGGAGGGGTATAGATTATGTAACTAAATAGATGTGATGCCATATGGGTAATAATTGATGGGCTTATCAAGTTAACACAGTTGTAGAAATGTGGAACCCAAGTGAATGCAGGCAGGGTTTTCGTCTTGACAGAGGAACAAACAAACCGTACTGTTTAAGCATGAGAAGTTAGTTCAATATAGCGTACCTTATAAGGTGGCTCGAGGATGTGGTCAAGTTGTATATGACGTTGAGGTATCCCAACAACTCTTTACAGTACATGCAGTATCTCATATGCGATGCTTTAAAAGTATGTAGGAGATTATCCCATGTTGTTCCCAGTGGGAAATCCACTAGTTATGGAAAAAAAAAATCTCATATGTGAGGAAGTACAACTTACTATTCTAGCTTGACAAGCGAAAGTAATAAGAAGTAAAGAAGGAGTTTCTGTAAAAGCACAATAGGAGAAACGAACACAGGGAAGAAGTCACAAGGGAGACCAGAGAAATAATGAAATCTAAAGTAATCGTAAGTCTTGGACACGAAAGCAAAGTACAGGGTATGGAATGAGAGTCATAATAAGTACGTCTTTACAAGTATGCTATGTGTATATGGTAATTGAAGGATTCATTTTGGCTTAAGTGTTACAATGAGACAGTGTTACTAACATTTGAGGACGAATGTTCCTAAGGGGGGAAGAATGTAACACCCCGTACATGTTTACCTTAGTAAAAAAAAAAAAAAAAAAAAAAAAAAAATTTTGGGTGGGGCGCGTCCAGGGGCGTGCCACGCTGCTCTGGGCTGAAATTTTCAGTCCAGAGGCAGTAAAGGGGCGCGCTAGGCAGCGTGCCACGCCGCCCCTGCGCACCTTTCAAAAGTTGAAATTTTTCTTAAGTCCCAAGGGTATCCGGAGACGTATTGAGCCGATTTTTGCCACGTTTCTTCTTCAACCATGAGTATATACATAAAATGCATGGCATATTATATTGATATGATAAAATATCTCGAGGATGAATTTGGCGTCAAAATGACGATTTTACCCTTTGGGTCAAAATGGGTCATACGTGGCTAGAATTGCTTGCTTTTGGAATTGAGGCTACGAATATGAATTGCGTGAGTGGGAATATTGTCGTAACGTGTATGAAATGAATTAAACACGAGAAATTATTGATTTTATTGGTTTAAGTGAATTGGGCTCAAAAAGGGGCCCAAAATAAGAAAGAAAGCATGGGCCAAGAATGGGTCAAATGACCCATTCTTCAATTGACCAAGCATTAGATGCCAAGAGTGGATAAAGATGGACTTGAGGACCTATAAAAAGGGACCAAAATCTGATTTTTATTATGAAAACCACACATGCTTTTCTCTTATTTTTCTAGAAGTCTCAAGAACACCCTTTTGGGCTCTCAAACCCTAAGCTTTCTCTTGGAGCAAGATCACCCTATTCCAAGCCTTGGTAAGTATTTATTCTCATGTATTAATATATTATATGCATGAAAGAGTATGTAGATCATGTTGATTATGGTTGGAAGTGTTGGACATGACACTTTTGGTTTTGTGAAAAAGATGTGAAATCCATGGGGTTGTGACTTGAATTATCACTTGTAGTTTTGATGAAAAAGAATGGAATGGATAGAATATCAACATGTATGGTGTTATTATGGTCCTAAACTTGTTATTTTCTACATGTGTAAATTATGGGATTTTGGCCGATTTGTGTTATGAAGTGTATTAAGGTGACTTGATGGATTATTTGTGATATGGTGGGAATAAGAAAGTGTAAAGGAGAAGTGTTGTGGTGACATGTATTGATTTGCATGTGTTGGTCAATGTTGGGAATATTATGGGATTTTTGGAATAATAATACCTTCCATGGTTTTGCCAAGGGGAAGTAGCATGTTTAAAGGCAAACACGTAACTCATTGATGTTATATACATTTGTAAAGTAGTTGGTGGTTAATGTTGGCTCCGTTATGTATTTGTGATGTAGAGTGAAACGTGAGGAAGGAGCGGAATTGTTGTGCTCGCATATTGGATTGTGTATTTACATTGGAAAGATAAGGTATGTAAGGTTACTCTGTCCGTATCTTTCTGCGGCAAATAGTTTTCACATTGACATTACGCATGTTCCATCCCGAAATGTGCTAAGGTATTCCATGTCCGGTTATCCATGGTCATTGTCATATATTTCCTACTCATTGATCATTGGTGAATCTCATGTCTCATATTCATGGTTCATGTTCCAAAAACAATAACGTTACGTTACAATGTTTGATTATACTCATGTCCCTTGTTCATGGATTATGGTCCAATGGTTTCAATAGTGTTATGTTTCTAATAATGTTATGTTTCCCACACTGTTTATTCACATATATCTTACCCATTGGTTAATGATCCGAAGCTTCAAGGAAAAGTTGTCATACCGTTGAAATCTCTAAGGACCTATCTCAAGAGAATAATAACATAAAAGAATCTATTCAATCGTGGATGGCATTTTCCAAACAATGTCATGTTCCAAAATCCAAGAATATGATTATCTTTGTACCAATCTTTTATAAGTAAAAGTACCAATCTCATGAGGAGTGAAGAATGAGGTAAAGTGTTTGTGTTTTCAAAAGTATACGATCCTCAATGTATCAATCTCTCAAATGAAATAAATTAGGTTATACATGTTGTTGGTTGCAAGAATGAAGGAAGATAATAGGGGGTGGACACAATTCCAAAGTTCCAATAATATTATGACTCCAAATTCCGATGATGTATGTTCCAAGTTCTACTAATGTCACGACTATCTTTGTACCAATCTCATAGGTTTCATACGAGAGGTGTGTTTCTCGTAAGTAGATGTGTTAATCTCTCATAAGTTGAAGTATCAATCTCATGAACTCTAATGTGTCACTCTTATAAGTATGGAAAGAAAAAGGGTATTGGAAAGAAGTAATGTGCATATGGTTCCTTTATGTTTCATTAAGTATGAATCACAAACTAAAGGGTATAAGTTAAGATGGAACAATCTCAATACTATATATATATATTATTCTCCCATCAAAGGTGGATGCCCGGTACTATATATCCCACCAAGATGGATGCCCGGTACTATCTATCTATCTATATAAATTATATCCCATCTATGGTGGATGCCCGGTACTATATATCCCACCAAGATGGATGCCCGGTACTATCTATCTATATATATATATTATATCCCATCTATGGTGGATGCCCGGTACTATATATCCCACCAAGATGGAGGCCCGGTACTATATACTTATATATATTATATCCCATCTATGGTGGAGGCCCGGTACTGTATATATAAACTTATTTATTATATCCCACTAAAAGTGGAGGCCCGGTATTATATATTTATAAGTAAGATGACGACCCATAAGGTGTTATGAATCACTAACTAGTTGAGTGAACAATAATAAAGAGAGTGTAAAAGAGATGAGACTGTATCCCTTGCATGAATAAGAATGATGATGAAGATGATGCGAATGAATGACCAAGTAATGAAATAATAAAAGTAATGAACATGGTTCCACACATTCAGGTTGGAGGTCTATTCACATTAAGTATTCTCCTATGCTTACTTTCTTGGAAGTACTTATGTATTACCATAGTTTCATCTGGCCTTACATACTCAGTACTTTATCCGTACTGACCCCTTTTGGGGACTTACCTTACATGCTGCAGGCCCAGGTGTTGGTAGATCTCCACAGTAGGTGACAAGGTATCCACGGATTGTTGGTGAGCTCCAGTTGCTTCGGGGCTTCCCAAGTCGCATGTGTTCATTAGGTTTTGTCATTTGTAAATATTGTATAGACATAGTCATGTATCTATTAGAGGCTTTGCAGACATATGTGGGGTAGCATGAAAGTAACAGATGTATGTTCATTTTGACGAAATGGCCCTAACGGCTAAGTTGCATATATTGCTTATGTTGCCATGCATTTCCGCTATTGATATTTAATTACATGAGATAAGATGATATTCATACGCGAGCATACTTATGAGAATATATGAGTAAAGATTGGTTCTCTCGGGCCTTATCGGCTTCGGGTGCCAATCACGTCCCGATGGGATTCGGGGCATGACAGGAACATGGAATCTTACATGGAATAAAAAGTCATGAGTGTCGTGTTTTCATAGAACAGTTACTTCCGATTGCTTTTATTAGTTTGCCTGAAAACATATGGAAACCGATAACAGAGATCAGTTTGTTCTTCAAAGATTTATGTTCCACCACATTAAAAGAAGAAAATCTGATTCTAATGGAAGGTAATATTGTTGTTATCACCACCAAGTTGGACAAGATTTTTCCACCTACGTTCTTTGATGTGATGGAACATCTTCCCATCCACCTTGTCCACGAAGCCCGGCTAGGTGGTCCAGTTCAAACTAGGTGGATGTATCCAGGCGGGCGGTAAGCAAGTGCAACACATTTAATTTATTTTTTAATTGTTTAAGTATATATCTATTTTTATATATTAGATGCATGCGTAACGTAAAATTATGCAGGACCATTGGGAAATTAAAAAAGGTTCCTAAAAATAAATATAGGGTTGAAGGCTCTATAGTTGCAGTGTACCTTGCTAAAGAAACAACCCAATTTTGTTCTTACTATTTTGGTGATCAAGTCGGTTGTTTGAGAAACAGACTGAATCGACATCAAGATGATGCGAATGAGCCATATCTGCAACCAATATCAATCTTCAATCGATCAGATAGTAGGAAAAAAAGAGCAATTTTCGCCGACTTACTGCCACTGAGCATAAATCAGCAACATTTTATGTCTTGCTGAATTGCCCAGAAGTTGAGCCCTTTTTAAAGTAAAGATATTAAATATTTACATATCAAATTTAATTACTCTTTTCACTAAGGAAACTAATTGTGTTTGTAATGTGAATCTTTAGTTCAATTAATGCTCAATTCCACCCAAATCAAGTGTATGAGTCATTTCCAACAAGGTATACATATCAGGTGTGTAATTGTAAAAATAACACAACAAATTTAAAGCATTTATGCATTCTTATGCTAACCATAATATATACATACATATAGGTATTCCATTCACCAAATGTGGCTACATATAATCAATTCTTGAAGGATATTGCTTTTGGACCAGTTGAAGCTAGTTCAATGTCTTATTATACAGTTAATGGGTTTAAATTTTTCATTGAGGAACACTCCAAAATAAGAAAAACAAACAATAGTGGTGTTTGGGTTAAGGGTGATGATGATGTTGATTACTTTGGCACCATACAAGAGATTTTAGCTATGGAGTATGGTGGTTATCCTGTTAAAAAGATAGTACTCTTTCGATGTAAGTGGTTCGATCAAAGCATAAGAGGTGAAAGAGTACTTAAGGAGCATAACATCACTGAAGTCAAACACACTAGGACGTATCCTACTTATGATCCTTTTGTTCTCGCACAAAATGCTAAACAAGTGTACTATGCTCTTTATCCATTGCACAGGGAGAAGTCTGATTGGTGGGCTGTAATCAAAACCAAGCCTATGGGGCTGGTGGAAGTTGAGAATGTTTTGGAGACTGCATATGAAAATGAAATGTAGAATGATCACCAATTAGTGGAAACTAACTTAATGGATAATTTGAACCACCCGAAACACATTTACGAAGAAGTTAGTCCAGAAGAGGCTGAATGGGTAGAAGAGGAGGAAACTTCCGAAGAGGGTGAATGGTTTAGTGGAGAATCTTCTGGAGAGGACGATTATTGATGTCTGTATGCTTTGTAGTCCTTACCTTTTATGTTTTTTTTTGGAAGTTTGTTGTGTAATAGCCTAAGTAAGATCTGCAAATAAATCAAACTCTTTTACCTATTGAAATTCTTGCTTGAATTTATGAAATGTTTAATTTGATATTGAAAAAGAATTGGTATTCTATGTTTAAGTGTTGTTTAGTTTACTTATTAATTGATTGATTAATGAATTTCATAATCTTAACAAAATGATATTTTACCAACTGTTTTGTCATTAAAAAATTTAGATGGTAGGTAAGGGTGACAAGGGTAAGCAAATACTTGACACTAGTAAACCAAAAAAGAAAAGAGTACCGCCACCTTATAGACGACCCACAGGAATTCATATATCTGAAGGTCGGTCAGATGGCATTCCAGCACAACCCTCTCATTTTAGGTTGTCCCATCATTCATATAGTGCTCCTATGCATGTGGGTCCACTACATGGCTCTACTGAGACTTAGCACGCCCCCATCGTAATGCCACCACATTCACAGTATTACCAGACAATCGATGGTACTTATACTCATCTACCATCGCCTGTGCTTACCATCTGCTACTAGTCAGTCAGGGACTCATAGTGGTTCTACTGGATCGATTGGGCTGGGAGATCTTCGTCTTAGAGACACCACCCCCAGTACTTCAGGTACATCCGCGACAGCGCACTTAGGAGCACCGAGTCCATATCTAGGATAGAGAGATGCTAATCGGAGGGAGTACATTATACCATATGGAAAAGGGTATGATTTCAATATATAACAATTCTATTTATTTTTTAATTACTATATTATGCTCTATGATATTAATGTTTGATCTTGTATTGTAGGTTTAAGCCGAATGATAGAATTGCCAAAATTATCCGCAAATGCATTCGTCGCAACTACAAAGGTTACTGGAAAAGTTGGCGGAAGGTTCCAGAATTTTATCAAAAGAAAATGTTCGAAGAATTTCAGGTAACTTAGCATTTCTCACCAAACTTTTTAATTTTGGGTTGATGCTTTGTTATTTAAATTAGTCTAGTGATAGATATTTGATCCTTTTACTTGTTAGATGAAATTAACTTCACGATCTTTGTCATTAATCAAGAAAACTAATATTGGAGTTTAATGACAAACTGTGAAATTGGAGTCTCCTGTTTATTTTAGTTTAAGTACTTTAGGGAATTAAACTTCTTTAATATAGACTTGTAATAACTAATAATGAGTACTATTATTTTTGTTGTACAAATATTTCTGGTATGATCCAGCGGACCATTATGATATAAAGAGGAATTTTCTTAGGAGAGCCAGACTTAGACTTAATGGTCTATTGGATTATGCAAGAAATAAAAAGAAAATGCCAAAATTTATTGGGGCAGATATGTGGCAAGATTTCCTTCGCTATTGAAATAGCGAAGAATTTAAGAAGTTGAGTGAAAAAGGAAAGAAAGCCAGAGCGTCTACGAAGGGTGGCTCTCTACACACTACGGGAGCTGTCAGTCAGATTGTTGTGGAGGATAAAATGGTACGTAACTTATATCAATTTAAATATTTATTTCTATTTCAAATATTTTTACTTTTTGAAGATTAATAATTTTATCGTATGCAGGAAAAAAAGTTGGGTAGAAGGGTATCTCAGGGTGAGTTATTTGCGCATACTCACATAAAAAAGAAAAAGAACCCTACAGATGAAGATAGATGGGTTCAGCCACGTGCTAAAGAAACCCATGTAAGAACTACATTCATACTTATAATTTTTTATTACTAAATTTGATAATATTTAAGTTTGAATAGTTTAGTATCTTTTTATTACTAATGTTTCACTTTACTTTAAATATAGGACAAATATATATTGAGGGTTACTGAGTTATGCGCGACTCGATCTCCAGAAAGTCAGGGTAACCCACTACCTCAAGAAATAGAGGAGAAGTACTGGCAAGAGTGTGCGGGTTCACCTGTTCGGAGTAATGTCTACGGCTACTCGAGAAAATGCTTTACAGAGAACAT
Organism: Capsicum rhomboideum; assembly: GCA_031232105.1. NCBI lineage: Eukaryota > Viridiplantae > Streptophyta > Magnoliopsida > Solanales > Solanaceae > Capsicum > Capsicum rhomboideum. Next base: position 17,503,540 of record CP124712.1, read on the forward strand.
TACCTCTTCGTATTGTGGATCATCCTCTACTCCACTAGTTGATAGAGTAACCGTTATTTTGTTACAAAATACGGTTGCTCAACTCACTAGTCAAATGGCTGCAGAGGCTGAGAGGACGAGGAAGAGAGAGGAGGAAATGGCTATGCAAATGAAAATGTTGCAGGAGCAGATTAACAGTTTTCGTCACGCTCCACAGATACTTCCTCCGTGTCCCGGTGATGCACCTCGGATTGCGAGAGGGCTAAGCTCACTTGATGATTACACTACAGATGAGGATGAGGATGAGGATGAGGTTGAGGATGAGGTTGAGGATGATGGGGATAAGGTTGAGGATGATGGGGATGATGATGACTTTTAGTTTATTTTTGATTTGTAAATTTTGATGTTTGTATGTTTTGATTTTGATATTTGGATGTTTTGATTTTGATATTTGAATGTTTAAGGTGATGTTTTAATGTTTCTAAATTGGTGGGTTGTATTGATATGATTGAATGTTTCTGAATTGGTGGACTGTTTTGTATTAGCAGGGTTTATATTGGAAATGCAGCATATATGCTGTAATTCTTTTTACAAAATTTCCAGAAAAACCGACTACAAGTGGTCGGTTATTCTGGAATATTTACTCAAAAACCGACCACATGCGGTCGGTTTTGGTAAAATTACCAGAAAAACCGACCACATGTGGTTGGTATTTTATTAAAAATTAAATGGTCGGTTTTTTTTAAATTAAATATTTATTTAAATAAACCGACCACTTGTGGTCGGTTTTGTTAAAAAAATATATTTATTTAAATAAATCGACCACTTGTGGTCGATTTTCTAAAAACAATGTTGAATTTTTTTTCCTAAAACGACCACAAGTGGTCGGTTTTCTAAAAAAATATTTAATTTTTTTTCTAAAACCGGCCAAAAGTGGTCGGTTTATTTAAATAAATATTTAATTTTTTTTAACAAAAACTGACCACTCATTGTGGTCGGAAATTTTTAATAAATTTTTTTAATTTAAAAATAATTTTAATAAATTTTTTTATTTATAATATAATTAATATCGATATATAAATAAATAAATTTTTTGGGAAAAACCAACCACATGTGGTCGGTTTTTAAAAAGCTTCCACTATTTTACCGACCGCACTTTGTGGTCGGTTTTTTGGTCAAAAAAAGGGAAAACCGACCACTTGTGGTCGCTTTTGGTGGTCGATTTTCCTGTTTATTTTAGTAGTGTTACACATAAGAGATCTTTAATTTGGAGAATTTCTTATATTCAAATTGTAAAGGGCCAATTGACACATTTTGGAAATGCATATATTCACATACATACACTTTAAGGCTTAATCTATGTGTCTAGCAGTGTTAAGAAAAGCAAAAAGCACAAAAACGATCTAACGTTCATTGAGGCTTTAAGCATAAATAAAGTGTGAGCTTTAATGAAAAAAGACGCAAAAGGAGAAAAGTACAATTATATAGGTTTAGTACAAGACTAATAATTAAGTACTAATGACAAATCTATGAATAAAGAAATTGAAAACTTTTTACATGAAGTGAAATATCAATTGTTTAGTGTCGCCTCTTCAGAAGAGGCGAATTGGCAAGGAAAGGTATGCCTTAGAAGTTAGAACTTAGAACCTTGATGATGACACGAAAGCGCACACTAAACGAAGCAAAACACTGAACACATTTTGAGCCTTGCATCAGAGTTTGAGCGCGCCTTTGACAACACTAATGTCTAGTCAAACATTAGATGATAGTTTGTGGACGAGTGCATTCTTTTAATATATATTTTCTTCTATAATATTAGTATCTGTTTTAGCAAAAAATTGTATCTGTATTTATGCAGTTCTATTTGATTTTCTTTTTGTCTTTCTATAGTTCAAATTTACAAATTACAATAGTGGTAATTACACAACGATTGGGAAAACTTCACTAAAATTTTGGCTAATTAACCAGGGTGGGAATTTCTCATTTTCCTTATTCTCTGGCGGTTTGTTAAATGTAAGTATATTTCCATACTCTGCAAATTATGATGCTTCCCAAGAGCATTTCTTTTATCGTGTATCCTTTACTAAAATAGATTCTGTTATTGTTGGGCCTCATAACAAGAATTCACCAATAGCTCAACTAATTGAGAGCCCAAGCTGACTCAGTCCACTTGTTATTTAATTGGTTTCCTATTTTTGTACTAGCAGATTAGTGTATTTTCATTTTGTATATAAAGACTTGTACACACTTCTAGAAAGGCGGTTAGTCATAATGAAAGTTGACCCCTAGATATTGTCTCATTTTCTCTCTCTTGTTCTTCATCTTAGCTCATATGATTTTTCACTTCGCCTCTTCGATTTCAAATGTTGATATGGTATCAGAGAAGAGATCCTGCTTCTTCATGAGATTTCCAATCGAGCGATGTTACCCTCGTTGATTTTAGTTGAGAATTTGGTCATCATCGAAATTTCGATGGTTTATCAGAGTTTTGTTTGAGAATTTTTGATGGTTTTTAGTGCTTTCTCCTTCGAAATCGTGGTTGTTTTAAGATTTCTCCGGTAGTAGTTATTACTTGTGTTTTCGAGTTTTGGTGCTTGTAGTTGTAGATCAAAATCTAGGGTTTACGATCTGGAAACAGTGTTCTTTCGATTGCGATTGTGAGTTCCTTCTGATTCTAGTACTCTCGCTTCTCGATTTTTTCTCTATTAGCTATTATTTTACGTTGTGAGTTGATTTAATTGAAAGTTCACTACTATGGCTACATCTAGGGCTTCTGGTTAGAATGCTACCACATTTTTTACCCTTGACCACTCGAATCCATTGTTCTTGTCATCCTCTGATGTGCCTATCTCGTGTACCTGTTCCATTTTTTGGGACATGCTTTGGGGGTTGGAATAGAAATATGGTTGTTTCTTTCTCTGCTAGAAACAAAATTGGTTTTATTGATGGAAGTTGTCCTAAGCCTTCTACAAACTCACCCCAACTTAGGCAGTAGAATAGGTGTAATCATCTAGTTATTTCCTGGATAACTAATTCCCTTTCTCCTGAGATAGCTGAGAGTGTTCAATACTTTGAAACTGTAGAAAGCATATGGGCACAATTGAACAAAAGATATGCCACTGTGAATGAAACTAGGGTATTTGAATTGAAAAAGGAAATTGCTTCGAGTAGTCAAGTTTGTCTGGACATTGCTTCTTATTTCAATAAGTTGAAAAAATTCTGGGATGAATTGGGGTTCATGCGTTGTAGCAATGCTAGTAATTGTACATGTGAGGCCAGGAATGTTCTTCTTGCAGAAGAGGAGAAGAACAAGCTTTATCAGTTCCTCATAGGACTTAATGACACATATGTGAGTGTTAGGGAAAATATACTCATGATGCATCCTCTTCCCTCACTAGATAGCACGTACAACACCCTGTTGCAAGATGAGAGACAAAGACAGGTGACTGCAAGCTCTCAATTCTCTCCTGCTTCAGCTTCTTTCACTGCTAATGTGAACAATAGAACAATCACAACACCTCCTAATAGACAATTCATCCAGAGGGTCAATTGTCACGCCCCGAATTCCAACGAGGCGGACTGGCACCCAAAGCCGTTGAGGCCCGAGAGAACCAATCTTTACTCATGTACGTTTATATGTATGTCTCTGTATGAATAGCCTTCTATCTCATGTAACTTATAATATACCAATGGCGGAATTCATGAAAACATATGCTATATATATGAAACTTGGCCGTTAGGGCCATCAAGTCAAAATGGACATACATCTCTTACATTGGTCTTCCTACATATACAAAGCCTCTACAGATACACATACATAACGAACATAAAGTCGGGACAAGTCCCTGCTTTCTACAACATTTACAATACCAAAAAAAATGTACACTATGACTCGGAAAGCCTCGAATTAACTGGAGCTCACCAATGTTCTGCAAATGTTCCGCAACCTACTGTGGAGGTCTACTAGCACTTGTGCCTGCAGCAAGTAAGGTAAGTCAGCCAAGGGACATTAGTACAAAGAATGTACTGAGTATGTAAGGCTATATAAAACTGCATGATATACAAGTACTTCAATGGAATCAAATATAAGATAAAAGGCAATATGGATAAACTGTTGGTCTGTATGTGTTGGAACCATGTACATTCCATTCATTATGTTCTTTGCCTTTACGTTCATTCATCTTTATCGTTCTACCCATGCTAGGCTGTTCTGTCGCCCCTGGGATAAGATTAACCCATGCTAGGTATTTCAACCCCTAGGATGTGATTAACCCATGCTAGGTTTTCTGTCGCCCCTGGGATGTTACTGTGATAAACCATGCTAGGCTTTTCAGTTGCCCCTGGGATGTTACTGTGATATTGGGATCGACCCATGCTAGGTATTTTAACCCCTGGGATACCACCCATGATATTGGGATTGACCCATGCTAGGTGTTTCTTCTACCCCTGGGATACCACCCAAGAATACTCATCAATTAAACATTACTTCTTTCTTTTATTATAAGAGCGATACATTGGTGATTGTACATTATTGGAACTTTGAAACACAACATGATTGGAACTTTGAAATATTATTCAATGAACATGAGACATGTGAATCACAATTGATCAATGGATAAGGAACATGTGATTAACAATAATTGATAACCGAAAATAGGATACCTTAGAACATGTCGGAATGGAACAAGTACAATGTCTATGTGAACACTATGTGCTGCAGAAGGATACGGGAAGAGTAACCTTACATACCTTATCTCCCCAATATGAATATACAATTCTGTATGTGAACACAATAGTCCTGCTCCTTCCTTACGTTTCACTCTACAACACAAGTTCATAACGGAGCTTACGTTAACAACCAACTACCTTACAAGTGTATAAGACGACGATGAGTTACATGATTGCCTTATCACGTCATTTCATCCTTTACAATACAATTCACGGCATCATCATACCAACAATACCACAACATTCCATACATTAACCAAGACATCATAAACCAATAGCATTTCACACCAAGTTCATCCTTTACGCTTCCTCATTAACACGACGTCACAATTACTCCATCAAGTCACCTTAACACACTTCATAACAACATATCGACAACAATCCCACAATTTACACTCATAGAAAAATAACAAGTCAGGAAACATAACCACACCATACATGTTGATATTTCATCCATACCATGCACTTGCATCAAAACCTCAAGTCTCCTTTCAAGTTCAAATCACAAAGATGACACATCTTTTAGCAAAAAGCAAAAGTGCCATATTCAACACCTTGCCAACATAACCATCATAATATATACACCATCTTAAGCATATAATATATTAATTCATGAGAGTAGACACTTACCAAGGCTTGCAAAGTGATGATCTTGTCCAAAAAGATGACTAGGGTTTGGAAGATATGAGAAATATCTTTTAGAAAATGTCTAGAAAGGCATGTGTGGTTTTTGGAATAAAAATCTGATTTTTGCCTTTATATATCCCCTCAAGTCATCCTTAGCCAATTCTTGGCATTAAATGCCATGTTTACTTGGTCAAATTTGAAGAATGGGTCATTTGCCCTTTGGGCCATGCATTTTGGCTTCATTTTGGGCCTCAAATTGAGCCCATTAACACATGTTAACTTAGCCCACCAAATGCAATGTATGATCCACCATATATCTCATGTTTAAATAATTCCATAGATGTCACGACAATATTCAACTTACGAGATTCATGTTCGTAGCCTCAATCTCAAAAATAAGAAATTCTAGCCACCCATGGCTTAATTGAACATAATTTGATAAAATACTTGTGACGAAGAATTAACCCCAACTCGGATACCAAAATCGTTCAAGAGTAGTCCTACTAAGATGGAGTAATGATACCATAACTCAAAAGTCTTAGATATAGAATAATAGTCAGAGAAAAATTTTGGCGAAAAGCAACTAGGCAAGTCGCTTGGCGCGCCCCAATGCTGCCTATGCCAGAAAAATTTCTGGCATAGGCGGCCTGACACGCTGCCTGGCGCGCCTCAGTGCTGCCTGTGCCAAAAATATTTTGTCCAGAAGCGGTCTGGAACGCCCCTGGGCGCGCCCCACACTAAAAATGTGATTTTTTTCCTTTCTTCAACTTTTCTTTGAAGATTTGGTTAGATACTTCAAGTTCTACTTTAGCTTGCCTCCTATCTTTAATATCCTTTGTTTGTGTCATGTCCCGAATCCCATCGGAACGGATTGGCACTCGTAGCCGACAAGGCCCGAGAGAACCAAACTTTGCCTCTATTCAATCATATGCATGCCATAAGAACCCATGATCATATAAGAGCTTTCAATACCAACAACGGATTTTATGAAACATGTGATATATATATATATATATGCGAAACTTGGCCGTTGAGGCCACCAAGTCAAAAACGACATATACCTTTTACATTTATACACCCACAACCGTCTACAAAAGCCTCTAATAATGCATTGACCAAAATGAACTAAAAGTCGGGACAAGTCCCCACTTTATACAAAATGTACAACACCAAAACATATATACAACAGTGACTCGGAGAAGCCCCGAACTAACTGGAGCTCACCAAAAATCTGCAGCAACTGGCAACCTACTGTGGTGGCCTACCAGAACCTGCGCCTGCAGCAAGTAAAATAAATTCCCCAAGAGGGGTCAGTACGAAGAATGTACTGAGTATGTAAGGCCATATGAAACTTGAATGATGTGTAAGTATGTCAAAGAACTCAAGTTCAAATGCATAACCAATATAGAGAAGTCACAATGTAAATGAGTCACTATTCAGTACTTTGGAAACCATGTATTTTGCTTTCATTACGTTCTTTGCATATTGCTTCCATGATTATTCATCTTTGTCTGAGACTTGTGATACCCGGGCCCCGACTGAACAGTGGGTTTTAACATAACATCATGTTATATTGGGATCGGCTCGATCTAGGCTTATGCCCCTAGAGCTGCCACCCTATGAATCAATATATTTATCGGGATCGGCTCGAGCTAGGTTAGTACCCCTAGAGCTGCCACCCATACAACATTTCAGGTTCGGCTCGAGCTAGGCTATTACCTCTAGAGCTGCCCCCTGTCAGGATTGGTCCGAGCTAGGCTTATGCCTCTAGGACTGCCCCTTGTATTGGTATCGGCTTGAGCTAGGCATTTTGCCCCCAAAGCTACCACCCATGCTTGATCATTGACCACATATGCATTACTTTAATCTTTACTTTGAGATTGCAACCATGATAGTCATAACTTACTTGAAGCTTTGGATCATTAACCAACGAGTGAGACATGAGAATAAACATTGTTGGAAACATAACCTCATTGGAAACATACTACTATTGGAAACATTGAGCTATAATCGATGAACAATAGATATGAGTATAATCACTATTGGAACATTGGAACATAACCTTATTGAGCTTTTGGGACATTAACCATGACTATGAGACATGAGATTCACAAATGATCAATGTGTAGGAAATGTATGACAATGACCATTAATAACCGGATATGGGATACCTTAGTACATTTCGGGATAGGACTAGTGAAATGCCAATGTGAATACTATTTGCCGCAAAGAGATACGGACAAAGTAACCTTACATACCTTGTATCCTCAATACAATATACCACCTTAGATATGTATACAATGTCCCGTTCCTTCCGTAAGTGTCACTCTACAACAAAAATACATAACGGCATTTACATTAACCACCAGTACTTTACAAATGTATATAACGTCAATGAGTTACATGTTTGCCTTTAAACATGCCATTTCCCCTTGACCAAACCATTGATGACATTATTATTCCAAAAATCCCACAATATTCCCAACATTGACCAATACATGATAATCAATACATTTCACCACAACACTTCTCCTTTACACTTCCTTATCCATATCACATCACAAATAATCCATCAAATTACCTTAATACACCTCATAGCACATATCGGCCAAAACCCCACAATTTACACTTATAGATAATAACAAGTTTAACAACAAAAATAACACCATACATGTTCATATTTTATCCATACCATGATCTTTCATCAAAGGCACAAGCCATAATTCAAGTTCAAATCACCAAGATAGCACATCTTTCATCAAAAGCAAAAATACACTATTCACCACCTTGCCAACATAACTATCATAATATACATAATCTCCCATGCATATAATATGTTAATCCATGAGAATAAATACTTACCAAGGCTTGAAATAGGATGATCTTTACCAAAGAGTCCAAAGGAAATATTTGCTTTAGGGTTTGGAACTAGAGAAATGTTTGAGAAAATATCTTAAAAGGCATGAGAGTTCCAAATGAAGAAAATCTGATTTTTGGGTCTATTTATAGTCCTTTGGGTCATCCTTAGCCATTCTTGGCATTTAATGCAATATTTGACTTAGTCAATAGAAGATTGGATCATGTGACCCATGTCTTTTGTTCCATTTTGGGCTTTTATTGAGCCCAAATTACTTAACCCAATAAAATCAATAATTTTTCATGTTTAAGTCATCTTATACGTGTTACAACAATATTCCCACTCACGCTATTCATATCCGTAGCCTCAATCCCAAAAACAAGTGATTCTAGCCACGTATGGTCTATTTGGACCAAAAGGGTAAAATCGTCATTTTGACGCCAAATTTGTTCTCGAGTCATTTTATCATACCAATATAATATTTCCTTCATTTCATGTATAGACTCGTGGTTGTATAAGAAACGTGGCAAAAATCGGCTCGATACATCCCCGGGAACCCTTGGAACTTAGAAAATTTCCAACTTTCGAAAATCTGAAAATTCCATCCTGGCACGCCATGGGGCGCGCCAGCTTGCTGCCTATGGGAACAAAATTTTGGCCCAGATCGGCCTGGCACGGTCACAAACGCGCCCCACCTTAAATTTTTTCGAAAATTTCATTTTTCGACTTTTCTTCGCGGGTTCGATTAGATACTTCAAGTCCTATTCTTTAACTTACTTCTTAGCCTTAATATACTTTGTTTAGAGGTCCTCTTGGCCTCATTTTGAACCCCACAAATGCTCCATGAAAATTGCAAAACACCTTCTATGCAAGTTTAATCACCTATACAAGGGCCAAATTCAATTATCTCATCAATAACATTACCAAATACATACTTATAGCTCTCGATACCTAAGTAAACATTATTTAATGTCGTAAAGTAGGGTTGGGAAGGTACGGGGTGTTACAGTTTGGAAGTCCTTCAAGCCTCACTTATCACTCCTAACATGCACCCAAAAGTCACAAACTCCTCCTACAAGGGTCTCATCACATGTACTAGCACAATATCAAATGTTCCATCAATAACAATACATTATACGTACTTATAGATCTCAAACCTAGGGTAAACATGGTTCAAGGTTGTCAAGTAGGGTCGAAAATATACGGGGTGTTACATCAATCTTACTCCCAGCAATCAGAATTCTTCTAAGTCCACTCTCATTTGCAAGTACTGTAAGAAGACAGGACATCTCATTGATTGATGTTACAAATTACATGGGTTTCCTGCTCACTATAAGTTCAATAAAGGTAATAAAACTGCCGCAAATGTGGAGGTACTCCACTATAAATTCAATAAAGGTAATAAAACTGTCGCAAATGTGGAGGTACTTATTGGAGAATCTTCTGGGACATCTAATCAGGCTGGTACTTCTAAGAAGCCAACTGAGTTTGAGTCTGCTAGTCCTGGTTTATCCAAAGAACAATATCACCAATTGTTGATCATGTTGCAGCAGAATTAGATCTCAGACTCTCAGCCTTGCCTTATGGCATCTATAAATTTTGCTGGTATTCTCTAGATCCTTGATAGTATAAATAGTGTCTTTAGCACTTGCATGCTTAGTAATGTGTCTGATTGCATTTGGATTATAGACTCCGGTGCTACCCATTACATGACCTATAACAAATCCTTACTTTTTGACATTAAACCTTTAGCCATTCCTTATCTAGTCAACTTACATAATGGCTATAAATTAAGGTAATTTGCACTGGATCCCTTCATTTTCTTTCTTTCATTTTACACAATGTGCTCTATCTTCCCTCTTTCCATTATACTCTCATATTTGTTTCACAATTAGTATCTCAATTAGACTGCATCATCCAGTTTTCTAAATATTCATGTTTTCTACAGACCCCTTCTCTGAAGAGGCCACTAGAAGTTGGTAAACTGACTGATGGACTCTACAAGCTTCATCAACATACTTTTGCTTCTGCTTTGTCTAACAGTGCATCTTTGAAAACTACTACTCATGTATCTGTTTCTAATGTCTCTGACTGTAACACCATTATTATTTGTCTACTTCTGCAACTGTTTCTTTTGATTCTATTTGTGCTTTTGATTCAACATTGTCTGATGTAATCCCTTGTATAAACAAGTCTATTTCTAGTTCTGCTTCTACTTTACCTGATGTAATTCCTTATACAAACCAGTCTGTTTCAAATAAAATGGATATTTTATGGTAAAATCATTTGGGACATATACCTTTTTCTAGGATGAAGGATATTTCTTACATTCCCTGTACTTTCTCTCCTAAACAATCTTTTGTTTGTTCCATTTTTCCCATGGCTAGACAATCTAGGCTCTCTTTCCTTGTTAGTTCTATTAAGACTTCTTCTCCTTTTGAACTTGTGCATGTTGACACTTGGGGGCCTTATTAGAGTGCAACAAATAATGGTTTTAAATACTTTCTTACAATATTGGATGATTACTCTAGGGCCACTTGGACTCATCTTATGATCCAAAAACAATGCCTTTCCTTTGCTTAAACCATTTTTTGTGATGGTCAGAACTCAATTTAATATTTTAATCAAATCCGTTAGAAGTGACAGCGCCTTAGAGCTTGCTTCTGGTACTTCAAATAGTCAGTTTTTCCTTGATCATGGTATCCTTCATCAAACTTTATGTCCACTTACACCCCAACAAAATGGTGTAGTCGAAAGAAAGTATAGATACCTCTTGGAAACACCTAGGGCCCTACTCTTTCAATCTAAGCTCCCTGTTATATTTTGGGGAGACTATTTACTCACAGCTACTTATCTTATCAATCGATTTCCTTCCACTTTGCTTTATAACGAATCTCCTTATGAGTTGCTTTATAGTCATGCTCCTACTTTCTCTCACCTTAGAACTTTTGGTTGTCCTTGTTTCACTTCCATTCCCAAAGTCCATAGAGATAAATTTCAACCTAGAGCTGACCCTTGTGTTTTATTGGCTATCCATTAGGCAAGAAAGGGTATAAGCTTTATAATTTGGTTTCCAAATTGACTCTTATTTCCAGAGATGTAGAATTTCATGAGTCCATATTCCCATTTGCTCAATCTATACCTGTGTCAACCCCTACCTTTTCTCCTCACGTCTATCCTGATTCTGATCAGGTTTCTTCTTCTTTATCAACTCTTATTGTTGATTCTACCTCTATTATTCCACTTGCCGCTACCATTCCACCTCCTCCAAGGAGGTCTTCCAGAACCATTCATCTTCCCACACATTTACAACCTTATGTTTGTACACTTCCACCTTCTTTATCTGGTACTGTTTCTATTTCCTCTTGCTTTCAGACATTTATTAGCAATGTTGTTTTAGAGCCTACTTCTTATTATCAAGCAGCTTCAATTCCAACTTGGCAAGAAGCCATGCAAAAGGAATTTGAAGCTTTGGCAGCAAATAACACTTGGCGTATTGTTGCTCTATCCATAGGGAAGAAACCCATTGATTGCAAATGGGTTTATAAGGTCAAATATAGAGCAGATGGAGCTGTGGAGAGACACAAGGCTAGATTGGTTTGTAGAGGTGACACCCAAATAGAGGGTATGGATTTTGGGTGTACAAAATGAGTGAGTTGTAATAAACAAAAAGAAAAAGAAAATAGTGAACAAAAAAGGAAAAAAGAAGAAAATATTGGCTCGTGCACAGCACAGGATACACTCTCAAGCTATATTAAGAAATATTAAAATACTATCATGACTGGAACTTACCAGAAACATGTGAATTGTCACAAACTAGTCCATTCTTTGTATTTTTCAATTTTTTCGTTTAATTTTTGTAAAGACAAGTTTATAATATAATATAATATATCAATTTGAATAATATAATGGAGTACAATTATGCAATAAGCAATATTAAACTAAGGTATATACAATGAACTTTTGTGAATGTGCTATGGACAAGTTGGACTGCTTATAGCTGCAGCCACCATTTAGATATTATCTATATTCAATTCAAATCCAATATTTATAAGTAATATTAAAAGATGAGAAAGGATGCATTGCATAAACGATAAAGTTTATAATAGTTGAATTATAGCTTGTTTGATCGAGCTTTTCAAATTTATTTATTTTAAAATATTCTTTATTAAAAAGAATTTTTAAAGAGCAACAATTTGTGTTTGAATAATAGCTTTTAATTAAAAAAATAATTGTGTTTGAATAATTGATTTGTAATATATTTCTGTCAATATTAAAGGATCTGGAAGTGCTTTTAGGAAAAAAAATATCTTTTTAGCATTTGAAAAACAGTTTATAAATGTTAAAAAAATACTTACTCCCTCCGTTTTAAAAATATTGTCTCTTTCTCTTTTTATCAACTCTTTATTTTTAATTTTTCATATGACATGATTAAAACCAGAAGATTAAAGTGCATTTTGATAGTAATATATTTTTAATTTAAGATTATAAAATTTAATTATTTTTTTTACTTTCTTAAATTATGTGTTAAATCAAAATAGGACAAACAAGTTGAAACGAAAAGAGAATCTTTTTGCTAAAAAATTGACCAAATATTTCAACTTTCTAAATAATCATTTCTTTTAAAAAAGAAAAAAGGAAAAGCACTTTCAACTTGCCATAAATTGAACCAAATAGACTTATGGTATCTTAGAAAATCAGGCGTATAACTTGAAACAACCAGGGACAGAGCTAAAATAGGGATTACGGATTTGGCGTCAATCCATCAATGTTTGTCTAAATTTAGGAAGTATTCATTTTAAGAAATTCATCAAGAATGTATAAATTATTATACATTTAGAATTCAATAACTTAAAATAATTAAAATCTCAATCTATAAACTTCAAATTTTGACGTTATAACTGTGCAACAATAGAATAACAACAACAGATCCAATGTAATCCCACATGGAGCCTACAACATAGAAAAGTAAGTACAACTTGACGCACTAAAGCTCTTTGCTATGCGCGAGGTCCGAAAAAGGGGATCTATTGTACGTAATTTTACCTTATATTTCTGCAAGAGATTGTTTGTTCTATGAGTCTCTTTCTTTTTGCGTATGACATTGCCACTCCCTTTGGCAACATCCTTTAATTCAAATTCGTAACCTCCTGATCACATGATTAACAACTTGACCAATTATGTCAAAGCTCTCTTTCAACATATTAAAATATTAAAATACATAAATAGCACAAAAGTTCTTTAACCATTCTCTCTCTTCCCTCTCTTCCTTGCATATGTCTATAAAATCTTAACATCCCACACACCAAATCCTACCTCACCCTCAAAACAAAGAAAGAGAGAGAGAGAGAGATAAAGGTAGAAAAAACAATGAGGAACCAATTGTACTTGTTACTTTGGTTCTTTTTAGGTGTTTTTGTGTTGATCACTTTGAATAGTATTCATGATGTTTTAGCTCATGAAGAATACATTAGTTTGGGGAAACAGCATGGACATGGCCTTGATCATATTCAACAAATGGAACAACCATTATCAGGAATTCAAATCCACAAGACTGTTCTTGCTTTGACTAAATCTGCCTCCATTAAAGTAGCAGGATCTAATCTTCTTGGCTCTAAGGTAAAGTTTTCTTGTTTCTTTCTCTTCTTCTGAACCTCTCAATAATATTTGAAAGAAGTAGTTTCAAAGTACGAAATGTTTAAGATTTAGTAAGCGTTTGACTATAAATTTTAAATATTTTCCATTTAATTTGAAATTTATGAAGTCGGCGTTGAAAATAAGTTGTGTTTGGTTATACCTTTTTTAAAAGAGGGGAAAGAATACTCTACTTAGAATTTATAAAGATGGAGCTCGAAAACCAGTTTGGAACACTTTCCATATTTAGAATCCAACTTCAAATTGAATTTAAAAATTTTATAACCACTTACGTATTATGAAATAAAGTAAATGGAGTAATATATATATATAAAAAAAATACTGATACATTTAACTTACTTTTCTATATTTAGAATTAATTTGACTTTAAATTAAAGTTCTTATTTTACTGTAGCTGCATACATGCCTATAATTTATTTTAGACTACGAATTTAAAAGTCTTCATTTTTTTAAAATTTTTATCTTTCAGTCAAATAATATTACATATATTAAAATATGGAGAGTAATATCTCACCTTTCTATGTATAATTTTTCGAAACCTTGGCCAACAGTAGGTTTGCTGAATAAAATAATATAAATAGTGAGAATTTATATAACTGATCTTTAACTTATTTAATATCGACCTAGGTATGGTATACAATCCGATAGGGAGCCTTGGAATAATTATTTTGTTGGGGTTAATTAGAGCTGAAATCTGTCTTTTGTTTCTCAAATCCAAATTTTGTAGCATCTGTTTTTTGGATTGTAATTAACTATAAATCTATAATCGTAAATGTTTTGCTAAAAATGTACACTAGACTAATTATTGGACAGGGTGTCATTACTATACATCCAATGTTTTGACTCTTTCATCATATTCTTAGCCATTCAAACAATATTTTAGTACGTTTTTAGTACTCTAGTAAGCATTATTTTACTTTACATATTTGTCTTTTAATGGTCTAAAAAAAATTATATCTTTTTATTTTAAAAATAATTGAACTTTAAACTTTTTATGTTTGAATCGCAAGTTTTAAACAATTGTTTTATTTTTAAGCTCTTTATAATTATCCAATCAAATAGAAACATAGAGAGTATCTTTTAAAACAAAAATTAAAAACAAATCAACAAGGAATAAAAAGGACAGTATAAGGTGAAAAGATCGAGAAAGGGATGACAAAATTCCATTCTTTGATTCATTCTTCTCGTTGCACTAAATTATTATTTTATGTTGCTTCCAAGAAAAAATTTACTTAAAATTTGTCTGCTTTATTTTCTTTTCCTTTCACCAACCAAACAAGATTGATGCAGAAAACACGTAAAAAATTGTTCATCGAGTATTCTACATCAACTTAATTAATATATACTATGCATTTGAATTAGGAGTGGAGTCAAAATTTAAAGTTTATTGATTTGAGATTCTAGCTCTTTTAAGTTACTAAGCTCTATATTAATAATTTATACACAGTGAATAAATTTCTTAAAACAAATACAGAGTTTGAATGGAAATTACTGAATTCGGTCCAGACACATATCTCGAAAGCTAACTTCATCCTCCTTTTGAATATACGTAACTAGCTATCATATAATTATAATTAATTAATATATATTTTTACTTCATCAATTCACTTAACTATAATAAGTTTTGTTCATTTTCTTCCTCCTATTATTATTATTTATTTATTTTTGTAGTGGAATTAAAATATGTAAATTTTGGTTGATGATTTATAGGGTGAAGATGCAGAATGGGTTACAATAAACCTTCGGAATGCAAATCCTACAAGTGATGATTGGGTTGGAGTTTTTTCTCCCGCAAAATTCAAGTAAGTCTCTATCCTTTTTAAAAACTCGAACATTATTTTTTTTAACAAAACAACCAATGAATAATCATATAATTTTTTAAATTTCCAAATGATGCATAATGCTACCTCCGATAAATATTGGAGTAATTTTTTTTAGATTTTGCGCATATCTTAAGTAAGTAGTAAGAATATAAATATTAAATTATGTCTTTTTTCCCCCTTTAAACATCTTATTCAATCAACACTCACTAATTGATGTAATTTTTCATTTTTGAAAAATGCAAACACATGATTTCTTCTTTTTGATTTTTAAATATCATTATCGTGACAATTTTTTAATCAAAAGAAAACAGTTCGAGTCTATTCTTTCTTTAATTTAGAAAGGTGTGGAGTAATTCAATTTTTTAAATTCAAGTTAAATTACTCCGTTCAATTTGTTTATCTTGCTTTTCTTTTTGATTTGTATAAAAAAAAAATATGCTCATTTTTTTTTAAAAACAAACAATTTTTAATTCAAAATTTCCATAGAGTATTATTTATTTTAAGACTCTATCAAATTAAAACGAAAAGTACTCCCATAACGAAAGAGGAAATGTGAAAACACAAGGTAACGATAATGACGTGCAAAGCAATATTTTAGAATTCTATAAGGTCCCTAGGGTTAGAGCCATCAAAATGGGTTTGATATTTGAGGCCAGTCCAATTCAACCCGCTATTAGGATTTTGTTAGATTATGATTTTTGAGCTTATTTAAAGCTGAGGCTTATAAGCCCAGCCCAAGTTAGCCCGCTGACCCTTAAGGTTTGACCGAGGTCAGGCTGAGCTGGCCCGTGGGCCAAAATACTTTTAATAATTAATAATTTAAATGAAGATTGTGAAAAAAAAGTAAAAACTAATAATAATAACTACTGAATAAGTTTTAATATCTTGCACAATGCTTTATTTATTTAGCGTTAAATCCTAATCATCAAGTATAGATGTTTCATTCATGATTGCTATTCAATTTAATCTTAAAATTTAAAAGAAAATTGTGAACAAAAAGAATTTAAAACTATAAATAGTGATTACTGAATAAGTTCTAGCTAGTAGCTTGCACAATATTTTACTCATTTAGCATTAAATCCCTAATACTAAAATTCCTAATCACCAATATAAAAATTGCATTCACTATGAAATGTTCAAACACTTGTTGCTACTCGAAATTCATTGCACAACTTTACTCAAATTCAAAGCGATAATATTTTTGATGTATATTTTTTGATAATGTTTATCTAATTAAATCTTCATATGAATTTAGATAATGGTGATGTTAATTAAGACAACTTTATCGATGAATTCAAATGTGTTTGACGATGTATTGGTGTTGAATATGTTATAAGTTATAGTAGAATTGTGAACTTTCATATAATCATATGTTAGAAATGTTAACAAATTGTCATACCTATATGTTCAAATATAGATTGAAAAGAAAAAAGTTAACAAACAAAAAAAACGATAAAAAAAGGGCTAGCCCGCAATCCTTTTAAGACTAGATTGTGCCATACATTTTAAGACCCTTTAAAATAAAGGACTGATCTTTCCTATCCCATCAAATTCTTTACTCCACAAAGCTTAGACTGGTTACGTTGGACCAACTCATTTTGACAGCTCTGCCTAGGATATATAGTGAGTTGATTTTCATATGCTCTAGAGACCTATGCTGTACCTAACAAATACTAAAAAAGCACATAGAAAAAGATACGTGACCCTACATATATTCAATTGATGACTTGGTACGAATTTTAATAGTATTATATTAATTGATAACTCCACCGTTAATTTCTTTTACGTCCACTAGAACCCCTCAATAATTTACTCCCACCGTTTTAAAATAGTTGTCTTTATTAACTTGATATTCCTCTTAAAAAAATATTTATTAGAAATTTATTTTATCAATTTAGTCTTATTAATAATGCTTTGAAAATATAAATTTAAATATATATACTTAGTGTAGTCATTTAATAATAGAGATAACATTGGAAGAATATAATAAAATTATCTTCATTTCATAAATGAGACTAAATTGAAACAAATATTTATAGAAAGAAAGTCAACTATTTTAAAGCAGAGGTAAATTTAAAAAATGAAAGTGCACGTTAATTCAAAAATATAAAAAGCTGCGGATTAATACAAGAAAAATATTATCTGTAGCAAACCAAAAGAGGAAAACACCCAAAAATAAAAATAATAATTCCCAATACTTGTAATTTTAAGATATTTATTATTTTACAAGTTTAAGATAAAATTAATTTTTTTTTGTTTATAACAAATATTTTTAAAGATTATAAATATCTTAATTATAATATATAAATAGAACAAATATTTATTAATGAAAGATTATATCTTAACATATACATAAAAATAAAATAATTAAGTTCTTTTTAATTAATATTTTCTTAAATAAAAAATACTCCTAGAAAATACGATAAATATTTTAAGACAGAGAGAATAATTGAAGTAGGAGACCAATTGTCCACTTTTGTTCCATTTTATTTTTAATTTTTTATTTTTTTTTATTTTTTTGGTGTGTGTGTGTTAATCATTATTTATTGTTGGTTGAATTTTGCTAACATTTTGGGAGTTAACTATCATGGATTTGACACTTTTCACCGACCCATCAAGGAGAATCTCTTCTTTTTTTTTCCCAATCAAGGAAAATCAATAGTACTTCCTCTAGTTCAAATTAAATAAATTTTACTAAGATATAAATTATATTTTACTTTTCATTTTTATCCTTTTAGATATTATCAAACTACTCTTGAAATTTCAGCCATATTAAAATAAAATCAATCAAGTCTCTTAAAACTTATAACCTAGAAAATGTAAATGAAGGGTAACATTAAAAGAAAATGTCAGCATGTCTCTGGAAGAATGAACAATTCACTTATTTTGTACATTAAAAAATAGCTCAAAAATTCACTTATTTTGGACTAGAGGGAGTACGTATCTACTTTTCACGTGACTTAATTATTTACTAAAGTCGTCACCCTTTTTCTAAAAAACATTAGTCGGTTCATTTTTAGATATCATATTTTGCTTATCGAGAGTTAAACTGTATGAATTTTGACCAATATTTCAAGATGTATTTTTCATCGTATTAATATACGAAAGTTTGCGACTTATAGTATTTTTCGTTTAGTTTTCAAAAATCTAAAATTTAAAACATTCAATAAATCTAATTCAATTTTGCTCCGAAGATTAGTCAAATTGTTCTTATAAAACAAAACGTGACAAGTAAAAGTGAACGGAGGGAGTACTACTTTATTTTCGAATGGAGCAAACTATTAAGGGCATGTTTTAGAGACCATGATCATAATTAGATTAAGTGTAGTCAGGTGTAATTAAATAATCTTCAGATTATGTAGTTATTATTTTAATAATTACACAACCAAGTAATTATACCTTAATATCACACAGTAAAGATAATACATACACAATATATTGATTATAAAGATCTGTTTGTTTGTTATAACGTAATTACAATATAAATTCTAATGTCATGTTTGGTGAAGCTAGTGCAATTACATACTTGATGTTCTTATATTTTAAATAAAATTTAATTATAATAAATAAATAATTTTTTCAGAATAACATGAAAATAAGTTTTAATGTGCGACAATTATATGTGTATAAAAAAATTTGAAAAGTCATTTGGTAATTACAATTTCTTTTTGCATGTCTCTAGAGGATTAAGAATGTAATTACTCAATCACATTCAGTTTCATGCTATCAAGTACTCTAATTACTTAGTCAAACAAACAGGTCAAATTATATAATTACACCTAATTACATACAAATTCATTTACAATGATATGTTGCCTTCCAAACATGTCGAAAGAAGTAGTAGTAGTAGTAGTTGTTGTTGTGAAAAATATTTGTGATCCAAAACCAATTACCCTGGGCTTTTTGTTAATCTAACAAGTAAATGTTTCAATTGTAGTGAATCCTTTTGTCCCCCAGTTACCATTGATGAACAACAATTTGGAGCTCCATTTTTGTGTACTGCCCCCTTAAAGGTATCTCTAAATTCATTTGATATATGTTTGTTCCCTTCGTTTCAGTTTATGTTATAATATTTGTTGAATTTAAGTAATAAAAACCGTCACTATAAACAATTCTACACCATCAAGTCATTTTTACCTTACATGACTTATTGAAAAATACGTAACATAATTATTTATATTGACAGGGTACAAACTTAACTCTTTTTTGTTTGTTCCATTCCAATTGTTTTTTTCAACAACTTTCTAAATTTGGCAGCAATTTTAATGTAGGTATATTTGATTTTGTTTATGTTTTTTTTTTTTTTTTTTTACAGTTCAAATATGCAAATTACAAGAATGCCAATTACACCAGGACCGGAAGGACTTCACTGAAATTCCGTCTAATTAACCAGCGTGGGGATTTCTCGTTTGCCTTCTTCTCTGGTGGTTTGAACAATGTAATTTTTACTATGATGCTTCCCTACACATTTCTATTTTCTTTTGTTATTCACATACGCGTGTCGGATCTTGCTGAAATGCATTGTTTTTGGAGTATCTGACATGCACCCATTAGCATTTTTGAAAAGTTTGAGAAATATAGGGTACAAGAAGGGTTGATTTCTCATGTCACTTAATTAATAGTTATTATTTCAGAAAATCACTTTCTTTGTTGAAAAAAATAGAATTAAGAAGAACGATAACTTTCTAAGATGATAACTATTAGTTGAGTGACTATCTGAGAAATCAACCCGATACAAGAGTACTTGAGCTTTGTAGGATATATGTTTTACTTCATGCTAATGATCATTATGATTTATGTTTGTCCTATAATTTTAAATGTAACTTTGATGAGACTTGGATATGGACTAGTAGATTCATGTGTTTTACAGCCAAAGTTGATAGGCATCTCAAATCACATCGCATTTGCCAATCCAAAAGTGCCTCTTTATCCGCGTCTTGCTCTGGGGAAGTCATGGGATATTGTAAGTTTTTTTCTTGCTATACACATATGAATTCTTCTTCATTAAGATACATTTGTGATTTATGAACCTATATGTTACATGGGGTTCAGTATCAATATTGATTGTAATAGTTTGTCGAGGTGATCGATTCATCAAGTCCTTAAATTGTTGAACATGTTGACCTGATTCGTTATTTTTGAATCTCCTTATTAGAATTCCTGCTCTGTCACTGCCTGCAAGTTGGAGATTCGTGTTTACTTGTTAAGCATATGTTATCTGGTGGTTGTATCAAATCATAAGATAAACTTATACCTTTTTTGTCTCTCCTAGATGACTGTTACTTGGACGAGTGGTTACAACATAGACGAGGCTGTTCCATTCGCCGAATGGGGTTGGAAGGGCCAAGAGCAAAAGCGTTCCCCAGCAGGGACGCTGACATTTCATCGGAATAGCATGTGTGGTAATAAGGACTTCTATTAAACAACGACTGATATTTTTTCCTCTGCTTTTCTTATATGTATATTCTGATTAAAGTTGAAGATACAATAGGAGAGGGTAAAATTGTTGAATTGATTTAGTATTATGCCATTTGTTTTGCATTTCATACTAAATAATGTTACGAGCGCGTTTGCAGGAACGCCTGCAAGAACTGTGGGATGGCGCGATCCAGGATTCATACATACAAGTTTCCTGAAAGATCTGTGGCCAAACATGGTGTAAGTTTTTCTAGTGGCTCGTGTCTGTAGGAGCGAGTTACTTCATTGTTCACATGTCACACCCCATTTTGAGATCTTATTTTTTGAAACTGCAGGTACACATACAAGTTGGGTCACATGTTAAACAATGGTTCAATTATTTGGAGCAAACAATATTCATTTCAATCTCCTCCTTTTCCAGGGCAAGAGTCATTGCAACGCATTGTGATATTTGGAGATATGGGGAAGGTAATCTACTAACACTATCAGTTGTTCTAAACGTTGAAGAATGTGGTTTCCCATAACAATTTTGTTAATTCGTTTTGTTCTTACAGCAAGAGCGCGATGGTTCAAATGAATATGCTAATTATCAGCCTGGTTCACTTATGACTACTGACACCCTTATTAAGGATCTTGATAACATTGACGCTGTTTTCCTTATTGGAGATCTTCCCTATGCAAACGGATATATCTCACAATGGGACCAATTTACAGCGCAAGTAGAACCAATAACATCGAGAGTACCTTTCATGATTGCAAGGTCTGTTCATCATCAAGAATTCTTTTGTGATTGATATTGTATTTCACGTAGTTTTAGTTCTAACTGTCTGTGAGGAAAATTTGTTTTGCAGCGGTAATCATGAAAGAACTTGGGAGAATAGTGGATCATTATACACCGGTCTGGACTCAGGTGGAGAATGTGGTGTACCAGCCGAAACATTATACTATGTCCCTGCAGAAAACCGAGCTAAGTTCTGGTATGTGATTCATGTCAAACACACATATTTTGTATTGCTAGTAATGATAATATCTGCGACGATTATAAGAGCATTGTATAAGGTTAAAAAAGAAACTATAACAATCAATAGATACTAATGCAGTTTAAATTTTTATAGTTAGCTTTCATGTTTATTATATGTATAAGGGGACATATAAACTTGTGTGTCTTGTTACTTTTTGGTGTTCCCCTTCAGTGCTTTACATCATTTTTCCTCGTCGATTTTAACATTAAGTGTGTATATGTTGACAGGTATGCAGCTGACTATGGCATGTTCCACTTCTGTATAGGAGACACTGAGCATGATTGGAGAGAGGGATCTGAACAGTACAAGTTTATCGAGCAATGCTTTGCGTCAGCCAATAGACACAAGCAACCTTGGTTGATATTCGCTGCTCATCGTGTTCTTGGTTACTCTTCTAATGACTGGTATGCTAAGGAAGGATCATTTGAAGAGCCAATGGGAAGGGAGCACTTGCAAAAGCTCTGGCAAAAGTATAAGGTTGATATGGCATTCTTCGGACACGTCCATAACTATGAAAGAGTTTGCCCTATTTACCAGGTAGACATCATATTTCTAAGATTTTGAACAATAGCGGAAATGATACTGTTATTTCGCTTAGATGTATATAATATTTGAAAATAACTCATTATATGATTTGTCAAATTGTTGTATGGACAGAATCAATGTGTGAACAAGGAGACATCACACTACTCGGGCGTAGTGAATGGAACAATTCATGTTGTTGTTGGTGGAGGAGGAAGCCATTTGAATACATTCACCACTATTAACACCACATGGAGTGTGTTCAAAGATTATGACTATGGATTTGTCAAACTAACAGCATTTAACCAATCTTCTCTTCTCTTTGAGTACAAGAAGAGCAGAGATGGTAAAATGTATGATTCTTTTACAATATCAAGAGACTATAAGGATGTCTTAGCTTGTGTCCATGATAGTTGTGAACCAACTACTTTGGCTAGTTAAACTCAATGCGTCTTGAAGTGTATGTACCTTCAATTTCTAGTTTCTTTTTTGGCTTAACCAACCGGTATCTGAAGTTTGCTAGCACAACTGATCTAGATTCACGCAGCACTACAGGGCTAAAGAGTACCATCAAGTTGGTTCTAGTCTTCTAGAGCTAGTAGTATTTAGATCTTGTCCTTTCCCCCCTCTCTTATTATGTTTATTTTGGCTTTCATATTGCCTCCTTTTAAGTGGATGTAAACTATAAGCTTTTTTTAATTTTGAATAAAGAGAGGCATATTGGAGGAACTAATTATGGATTTATCTTGTCCAAAAGTGAAAAGATTTTTCAATTTACTTCATGTCTTATTGTTTTACTAGAGCCGAGGGTCGTTGGAAACAACCTCTCTACGTTCACAAAATAGGGGTAAGATTGCGTGTACACCACCCTCTTCATACCCCACTTGTAGGATTATAATATGTATGTTGTTTGTTTGTTGTTACTCCATATGTCTTATTTAAGTAATTACTTTGATATTAGTGTCAATATTAATATTTAAGTTTTTTTTATAAGAACACTATCCAATTTGGAGACATTATTAACCATTTTTCAGAAATATCTTTGGGAATACATTTTCCATTGACCAACCAATACTATATTGAACTCTTATGCAGTACCCACAATAATGATGTATACCCTGTGACTCATGTTGGTTCTTGGATTCTAACCAATGATTTTGACTTCTAAACCTATGATTGGATGCTTAATGCTTGTTTATACATATATGGCCCCAAAGAAGTCTACTTGTCATGATCCAGAATTCGAGGTCATGGAACCTACCATGATCCAACCTTGGTAGGTAAGTCCAACTCTAAAATAAGATAAATAACGAAAAGAAGGTATACAATAAGCAAAATACGAGACTTTAGGATAAAGTCAAGAAAATATTATAACAAGTCAAATATCTGAATAATAATACAACTCCAACACCCAAAGATCTAGTGTCATGAGTAAAGAACACTCTAAAAACAAACATAAGTACGAATACATAACATCTGTATCTGAAGTAAAGTAAAGACATAAGATACTAGATGGAGCCGGGTACATACTCCGAACTGGGAGCTCACCCTGACTTCAAAATCCCAAAGTTGCACGAATAGTCATGTCTACGGATGACACTCAAACTAGGATTTGCACCAAAAAGGTACAGAAGTAGGAGTGAATACGGTCCACTTGTACTCGGTAGCCATCATAGGCCGACCAAGCAAAATAGACAACTAAATAAGTAAAGTAAACTATGAGTAACGCATGGGCCGTGCAAACAGAAAATGTCCCAATGACTTAAGCCATATAGATCCTAACAGTATACTAATACAATCTCAATAACAGTATAAGAAATATCAACACCACATATATAAAGAAGTCCAATTCACAGATTCATTTAATAAAAGAGATGAAAGGTAGTGCAACACAATAATATGACATATATGTAATCTCAAATGTTCACCTCGTATACATCCTTCGAGCCTAAGCTTCCAGGAGAGGACCCATTGGGTGCTTGCAACCCATATACTAATCACAATCTCATCAATCAACCTTGCCGACACTTTTCTTGGCTAAAGCATTTTATAAAAATGGTACGCTTTCTTTCACAAAGAAAATCCAAGTCCCACATTGATATCAGTTCCATGAAAATGAGCAACGAATAAGATGTCATGATCATCTTAGCTGGGTCCCCAACTCACTCTGCATAGAGCTTCAAAAATTTGAGGTAAATTGAGTACCTCTATCAGAAATAATGGAGATAGGCACACCATGTAACCGAACAATCTCTCGAATGTAGATCTTGACCAAATTCTCCACATTGTAATTCACCTTCACAAGTACAAAGTGCGGTGATTTAGTCAACCTAAAGTTTGGGTTAGACCAACCACAAAATCCATAGTAATCCACTTCTATTTTAACTGTGGGATAGGCATTCGCTACATCATACCACCTGGTTGCTAATGTTTATACTTAACCTGTTGACAATTCGAATAATTGGCCACAAACTTTATGATGTGTTTCTTCATCCCATACCATCAATAGTGTTGCTTCAAATTATGGTACATCTTAGCTGCTCCTGGATGGATAGAATACCTCGAACAATGAGCCTCCTCTAATATCAATCTAATAAAGTAACCAAACTTTGACAAACAAACACGACCACAAATCCTCAAAATATCCTTAGGATCAAGAAATGCCGCCTTTGCCTAGCCATTCAACACTTGATCATGAATTATAATGACCCATTCCATCGTTACTGAAAATATTTATGGTAAAGGTATAGGAGTCTTATTCGTCATAGGTGATAGGATGCATTGGTTGTGAATGCTTGGCCTGTGGTTGAATTGGAGTTAAGAACTCAAGTTGATTATGTGTGCATGTTAACTGACTATTTGTCTACTATTTGTAATGCATGCTATTGAGTTTTAAACTTTTTGGATGTATATACAAGTTGGTTTTTGATCACATGTAATGAGATTATGTAAAAAAGGGCTTGTTTTGATATACAAGTGTGGTTGAATTATCTTATGTTGTTATTGTATCTGAATTGGTATAGTTAGATATTGTGAGATGATCATCATAAAATTGGTATTGTTTGATATTGTGAGATGAGTCTGTAAAAGTTGATCGTCACAGAATTGGTAGATTTCAGGAAGTATAAGGGTGGGGATGTTGGAATACGAGTGGTATAACACTTGATTTGGAATAAGGGTGGCAGACACTAATTGTCTGGGATATTTGGTATATGGACTGAGCTCGTCCCCTGCACGTCATGACTAGTGGGCATATATAAGACCCTTAGCATGTATGTATACGATAATGGAGATTTTATCTATTCCTTGAGTGAACCAGGTTATATTGTTGTTTTGATATATTTGGATCCTTGTGAGGTCCTGTTTACTTGATATATATATTTGGATCCTTGTGTGGTTTGGTTAATGATAATGATATTTGAGATCCTTGTATGGTTCGGTTCTGATATGATATTTGGGATCTTTGTGCGGTCTAATTAATGATAATGATATTTGGATCCTTGTATGGTTCGAATATATATATATATATATATAATGCTCCTTGTGTGAACTATTACTGATATTATTGAGTTGGGTTTCTTGAGTGATCTATTGAATTGATATTCAAACTTTCTATTTTAACTTGGATTTCTAGTGTGAACTGATTTCCTTGATTTATAATTATCCTTGCCATGATGAGAATTGTAATTTTGATATTAGACAAGACTTCATGAAATAAAGAAGAACTAGAGTTGGTTGTAAGATAATTTTGTTTGTTGACTTGTAGTTGGGTGTATATCTGTCTAAGTGTAGACATTGTTGTTGGTTAGTTGAATTATATGCCACGATTGGTTCCTGTAATACGGTAAGTGGAGATGGTAATTATGGTTTTACTTGATATTGGTAAATTAAACCTTAACTGTGTAATTGACAATTAAGTAACTTAATTGGTTAAGTATTAAGGATGTGAATAAAGTGATAGTTGGTTATTGGAGTGTTGGGGGATTGAATGGGGACAAATGGTTTGAGAGTGATGATTTAGGAACAGTGGAGGTTAAAGAATCATTGAGTAGCTAATCCTTGTAGTCCTATCTTGGCGGTGGAGTTGTGTGCTCTCATTAATGATCTAGGATAGAGATCTAAAGGCTGGTATAGTTGAGTGGAAAATGAATGTTACGTCTATTAAGTGATGATATGAACTATAGACTCAGGAAAGTTTAACTATTACATTATATGTACATGACTTATCTTGAATTTCTATATTATACGTTATGTGCTTTAACCTCAGTCGGTCGATAATGCCTACCAGTATGTGTAGTTGTACTGATACTACTCTTGCTATACTCTTTTTGGGGTATAGTCTGGTTGAAGAATTAGTTGATGTTTCTTAGGTGATGTGGATAGTGATCTCCAACAGCTTTTACTCGTTTGTTTCCTACGGTGGGAGTTGTATCTTTTGTTTTGTCTTTTACCATATTAGAAACTGTTATACATGTCTAGACTAGGTCCTCGGGGGAAGGTGTTTTTATTCCTTGTATTTCGGAAACATGCTGTAATTTTTGTTAGATTTTGAGATCTTAAAGAAATTGTAATAAATTTAATAGTATTTTTGAATCGATCAATGTCATTCTTTTATGACTTTCGCATATTTCTAAATGGGTGTTAAGGGTTCTTTTATCTAGGTGGATTAGATTAGATGCCTGTACAATCTAGTTAGTTGGGTCGTGATAGTTGGTATCAGAGTACTAGGTTACCGATCTCACAAGTACAAGAGAAAAGATTGAGTAGAGTCCTATAGATTGGTGGATAGACGCCCATATCAAATCTTCTAGAAACTACGAGGCATTGTAGGAATCGTTTCCCTTCCTTCTTTCATATCGTGTTGTTTTAGTCTATCGTTTTAATGATTCGAGACTATCCCCTAGTCGTAACACGGTACTTAGAGACACAAGTGACCCCAAGCTAACCCATGGTATAGCATGACAGGAAGAATACTGAATATAACTAAAAGCTACTGAGCGGAAGCTAAAACTAAAATAATATAATAATAGTCAAAGACAATAAACAAGGCTAATACTGAATCTCAAAGCTGGAAATATCTGACATAATCATAAAACTGAAAATCTAACTGTCTGTCTCAAAGCCTCTACTAATGATGAGGTGTTGGGACAAGCCCCCAACTAACTCTAAACTGTCGGAGAACTAGAAAGAAATAATGAAATAAAATATAGACTCTTGTCCTCGGATGATGAGGACTCACCATATCAACGATTGAAAAGGCACTAAAATGTATCGACTGCAGGACTAATGGTGAGCATCCGAACCTATATCATTATACGATACAACGGAAGAAAAGGTATGCGATCAGTACTTTGAATGTACTTAGTATGAGAGATATGTAAATATAAAATGTACTAAAATATGCTGGTAAATACTAAAGTGCTATACTGAGCTGGAATATCACTGAACTGAAGTACAATGACCCTGTTTGAGATGCTAAAATATACATATAAACACTGATATGAAATAATAATATGAAAAGTCATGAGTTTAAACAAATAGAACCAAACCAAGGGTCATGTGTACTATGTTGTATCTATAACTGTTGGAGAGCTTGTTAATAGACACACCTCATCTGAGCTAAATGAGGTCCAACTTATAAACCTGGTTGGGAGGGTGTTCTATACCATGCCAAGGGTATTAAACCTAACTGATGTCCATTTGGACTAAGGTATCAGCCTCAAATAGCGGGTGACCCTCAATAACCTACACTAGCTACGTAGTTCTGGGACTTAAGGACCTTTGCCAAAGATGTCAGCCTTAACGAATGGGTGACCCTTCATCCCTGCATCCGTTCGGTGCTAAGCACTACTCCCGAAACTGAATAACTGATAGCTCATAAATCTAGCATACTGAAACTGATTCAAAATACTCTATCTGAAAGTATCATGATAGCCTGAATAATTGAGATCATAATGAAAATCTATAAACTAAATCTAAATTGGTTATTTATGCTAAATTAATCAATTTGGGGTATCGTGTAGTCATAACACGCCAACATGTATAAAACTATATTTAAATTCATGCATAAATGAATATTCAAGGTCATGAGATTTTTAAGAACATAATTACTGAAAGAAATCATAAAATGGGGAAACTTGGGAAACTTGTACTAATTCTTGAGTTTCATAAAAACTGATTTTGAAAACATATTTGGGCATAAGGGCGGAAGGAAACCCTCATTGAATACCCACATACCTGGAAGGAGAGTTCTTGCTAAGAACTTGAGAAAAATTCTAAAGCTTGAGAAGAAATCCCAGTTTGCTCTTAGAAGATAAGAAATCACCTTTTGATTTCTATTTTCTAAGTTTTGAGAGAAAATGGGGAGATTTAATCGACTAATCCCCTTAAGTTGCACTTTGAACAGCCTTTTGCCTTAAACGACGTAGTATAGGCATTAAATAAGTGGGAAAAAACCAAAGGCCTTAAAAAATTGAATAAAAAGTTGTTGGTGTCTCTCACGATGACTTAAGTGATGGCCCGTAGGGTCTGGGTATAAGTCATGGTTTGAATCGTCATCCCAGACCATTTTTGGAACTTCTCTGAACATTGGCAACGAGTCTCCTAGAGTTTGGCGATGAGTCCTTGCCGCTGGCATCTTTGATAGTGCCTCACTAAAACACCCATAAATTTTTTCTCCGATATCAGATTTATAAATTGTCGGTGGCCTTGGAAAAAGGATTAAAATACCTTTAATTTAGTGAATATTGGGACATCTAACTCTTTATATACTAGGAGTAAAGGTCATTTGAAATTGACCCAAGAAGAATCTTACACTAGAACTTAGCTGGAAAAGGAGTTTTTAACTCAACTTTGGGTTAGGGACTTCTTATGACCTTGAATCACATATAATACTTATATCACGCTTATGTAATGGTTCTTGGTACTTGAATTATCATGAAATTACGAATAAAACTATTTTTAAATACATGCTGGACTGAATAGTCACCCTACGAGTCACATGACTACTCATAGGTGGATGCCATGACTCATGGCCTCCACTCGTTGCAACTAGGAGGAATTTCAAATTTTAGGACGTTTTGGAAAACACTCAGGACAGCTCACCATACAAGTCGTTGCTTACGACGACTTATTGCCTGAGTCATTCTATGAAGAATTTTCTAAGAAATTGACTAATTTTCTGTGCTAAGTCTAAAATAGAGTCTTAGGAACTTTTGGTGTGATACAATATCTCAACATTGGGAACATTCGTCCTCGAATGAAGACCAACTAGGCTAAAAAGATAGGGAAAGAGCTGCAATCCCAAACTAAGTTCTGAAAGCTGAATAGTGACATGATAACTGAATTTTTGACTGAACATAGACTGGACTAAACTCGTGAAATACGCATGCATACTAAGACATGAGAGTAACTAAAGGACATAAAACTGAGAGGAATATTAAGGTGGAAAATCTTACCTCAAGCTAGAACTGAATTCGAGGGGAAAAGATTAGGGTACTTGGTCATCATATCTTCTTCTGCTTCCCAAGTAGCTCCCTCAACTAGCTAATTTCTCCAAAAAACTTTCACAGAAGCGACTTTCTTATTTCTCAGCTTTAGAACATGATGGTGTCAACAATCTCAACTGGGACCTCTTCATAAGAGAGACTATCTTTTAAGCCCACACACTCTAATGGCACAACTAAAGCTAGGCCACCAACGCATTTCTTCAATAGGGATACATGGAATACTGGATGCACCGATGCTAAATTTACAAGCAAATCTAACTCATAGGCCACATTGCCAACGTACTTCAAAGTCTTATAAGGACCAATATATTGGGGAATGAGTTTCTCTTTACTACCAAACCTCACCCCCCCCTTTCATGGGTGAAATTTTCAAGTAAACCTAATCATCAACCGCAAACTCAAGCTCCTTTCTTCTCATATCTGCATAGGATTTCTAATGACTCTAAGCCGTTTTCAGCCTTTCTCTAATCAGCTGAACTTTGTCCATCACCCCATGAACTGAATCATGCCCTATAAAGGTTGATTTACCAACCTTAAACCAACTAAAAAGAGATCTATAACTCCTAATAAAAAGCACCTCAAATGGTGCCATCTAAATACTGGACTGATAACTGTTATTAGAAGCAAACTCAATAAGAGGCAAATGATTATCCCAACAACCCTTAAAGTCGATCACACATGCTCTCAACATATCCTCTAAGGTATGAATGGTCCAATCTGCCTGCGGGTGGAAAGTTGTACTATAATGAACCTGGGTACCAAGACCCATCTAAAAAGACTTCCAAAACTGCGAAGTAAACTGAGTACCCGTATCTTAGATAATAGTCAAAGGGACTCCATGAAACTTAACCAACTCTCTAAGGTAGAGTCTAGCATAATCCTCGACTGAATCTATAGTGTTAACTGGCAGGAAATGTGCTGCATTAGTCATCCAGTCAACAATAACCCTAATCAAATCATGTTTTCAGAGAGTACGAGGTAACCCTGTAATTAAGTCCATATTCACTTCTTTCCACCTCCAAGTAGGAATACGGATATCCTGAAGTATACCACCTAGCCTTTGGTGCTCGACCTTAACCCATTGGCAAATCTAATACTTAGCCATAGATTCTACGATATCCCTTTTCATGCCACTCCACCAATAGATTTCCCATAGGTCATGGTACATCTTGGTGGCAACTTTTTTACTTTGGACTGCTTTCTTTAATTTAAGTAGAATATGATCACTATCTTTCTTCTCCTTCATATATACCACTAACCAAGATTTTGACCCATTTTAAACCATAACACTACCTTCTGCTGAATCAACTAAACAAACTCCCAGTCTACCAAGGCCGTGGACATCATGAAGTAACTATTTCTTCTCATCCTTTGCATGAGTAACACTACCCATCAAAAGTCTGCTAAGAGCATCAACCACTATATTGGCTTTACTCAGATAGTACAAGTCACTCATATCATAATCTTTCAGCAATTCAAGCCATCTTCTCTGACAAAGGTTCAAATCTTTCTAACTGAACATATACTGTAGGCTCTTATGATCCATGAACGAATCTACATGAACTCCATAAAGATAGTGTCTCTAAATCTTTACGGCAAAAAACAATTGCTGCCAGCTCTAGATCATGAGTCGGGTAGGTCTTCTCATGAGGTTTGAGCTTTCTAGAGGCATAGGATATGGCCTTACCACGCTTCATTAACATATATCCAAAGCCAACTTTTGAGGCATCACAGTAAACAACAAACCCATCTGAACCCTCTGGTAAAATCTAAACTAGAGCAAAAGTGAGTCGAGTCTTCAACTCTTGAAAACTCTTCTTGCAAGCATCAGACCACTAAAATTTTACCTTCTTCTAAGTTTATCTGGACATAGGAGAAGAAATAGAGGAAAATCTATCAACAAACTATCTGTAGTAACCAGCTAAACCCAAGAAACTTATAATGTCTGATGGATAGATAGGTCTAGGCTAGTTTCTGAATGCTTTGGTCTTTTGAGGATCAACCTAAATGCCTTCACTGGAAATTATATGACCAAAGAATGCTACTGATTTCAAAAAAAAATTACACTTTCTGAACTTGGTGAATAGCTAGCGATCTTTGAGAGTTTGCAAGACAATCCTCAAATGGTTTGCATGTTCATCCTCACTCCGAGAATAAATGAGGATGTCATCTATAAAGGTAACAACGAGTATATAGTGCTTCTTGAACACCCTGTTCATCAAGCCCATAAAAGCTGTAGGAGCATTCGTTAGTCCAAAAGACATAAAAACAAAGTCGAAGTGACCATATCGAGTTTTGTAGGTTATCTTCAGAATATCACACTCTTTAACTCTGAGCTAATGATAGCCGGATCTGAGGTTTATCTTTGAAAAATAAATGACACCCTAAAGCTGGTCGAACAAGTCATCGATCTTAGGAATGGGATACTAATTCTTGACTATGACTTTATTCTACTAATGGTAATTGATGCACATTCTGACAAAAATTCTTCTTGGAGGTAAGATTTTTACTCCCTATTAACACTGACTAATCCATTCCTCTTCTAGAATCATTAGAATGGGAAATTATGGTGAAATTCTTGTCGATTAGACCCTAGGTCCATGAAATTATAGTGAAAACCTATGGATATGTGTATTTTCACCTAGCACTACTTTTAGATTGTTAAATAACAATTCCTAGCTTGAATTTGTTATTCTAAAATATGAATTTTGATGGTTGAGGACCTTGAATTTAATACAGATGAATGGAGATGGGTTGAGTATGATAGAACTAGTTAATAATTAATCAACCCTTGAGTAATCTTATAGACAGTGAATAAGGGTAGAACTAGTGGGTTTGAATTTCCAAAGTATTTTTTGAAGAGTAGTTGATTGATTACTCTTATAATTGCTTGTTTATTAGATGATTTAACATTTGAAAATGTGAAGAAAAGGAAGAGTATCCGTGGTATAGCTTACTTGTTACAACAACTTGATGCCCAAATAGGCTAGGTTTATTGAGTAGTAGATCTTGATTAAATTGCATGACTGTAATATAGTTTGACAATAGATTTCATGATTAGGCCTGTGGGCACATTGAATAGTTGTAATAATCGGAATATAATTTGAAATTAAATCTAATTTGGTATAATTATTATTTTTGGATAATTCTTTGATGATTTTGTGGATTATGTGTTATTTTTGATAATTCATACAATATATTTATGTTGATGTCTTATTATGGGGCTACGGGTTGTGAAAATTAGTAACTAGTAATTATGGTGTTTTTCAAAATTGAAAGGTGTTGATGTAAGCTGATTATAGTGGAGCATGAATGATAGTGAATATGTTGAATGGATTATGATCATAATTGAGCAATTATGTGATGAATTAGTTTATACTAAAGAATTGTGATAAATGTATGGTTAGTGAGAATCAAATTAAGGCTAATTGTCTATAAATGAACATATTTAACTAAATGCTTGGTCATTGGTTGCACTACATGCTAGTAAATATGAATATTTGATTTATTGTCATTCTGGTTATGAATGGCTAATGCTATATGCTTGGCCTATGGTTGAATTGGAGTTAAAAACTCAAGTTGATTTATGTGTGCATGTTAACTGACTATTCAATTACTTGTTACAATGCATGCTATTGAATGTTGAACTTGTTAGATGTATATACAAGTTGGTTTTTGATATTCATGTAGTGAGATTATGTAAAAAAGGGCTTGTTTTGATATGCAAGTGTGGTTGAATTATCTCATGTTATGATTGTACCTGAATTATTATAGTTTGATATTTTGAGATCAATAGGTAAAGGTTGATCGTCATAGAATTGGTATTGCTTGATATTGTGAGATGGGCCAGTAAAGGTTGATCGTCACAAAATTAGTGAATTTCAGGGAGAATAAGGGTGGAGACGTTGGAATAAGGGTGGTATAACACTTGATTTGAGATAAGGGTGGCAGACACTAGCTATCTGGGATATTTGGTACATGGACTGAGCTCATCCCCTATAGGTCATAGCTAGTATACATATATAAGACCCTTAGCATGTGTATATACAGTAATGGATAGTTTGATGATTTTTCAAGTGAATTGGGTTATATTATTGTTTTGATATATTTGGATCCTTGTGAGCTCCAATTTACTTGATATATATTTTGATCCTTGTATGGTCCGGTTGATGATAATAATATTTGGGATTCTTATGTGGTTCGATTTTGATAATGATATTTGTGATCCTTGTGTGATTTGATTAATTATAATGATATTTGGGATCCTTGTGTGATCCGGAGTGATATATATATGTGTATGAGGTGCTCCTTGTGTGAACTGTTACTGATATTATTGAGTTGGATTTCTTGAGTGATCTGTTGAATTGATATTCCAACTTTCTATTTTAACTTGGATTTCTAGTGTGAACTGATTTCCTTGGTTTATAATTATCCTTTTCATAATGAGAATTGTAATTTTTTTATTGGACAAGACTTCATGAAATAAAGAATAACTAGAGTTGGTTATAAGATAGTCTTGTATGTTTACTTTTAGTTGGGTGTATATATGTCTAAGTGTAGACATTATTGTTGGTTATTTGAATTATATGCCATAGTTGGTTCTTGTAATACGGTAAGTGGAGATGGTAATGATGGTTTTCCTTGATATTGGTAAATTGAATCTTAATTGTGTAAATTACAATTATGTAGCTTAATTGGTTAAGTTTTAAGGATGTGAATAAAGTGATAATTGGTTATTGGAGTGTTGGTGGGTTGAATGGGGACAAATGGTTTGAGAGTTATAATTTAGGAACAATGGAGTTTAAGGAATCATTGGGTAGTTAATCCTTGTAGTCCTAGCTCAGCAGTGGAGTTGTGTGCTCTCATAATTGATCTAGGCTAGAGATCTAAAGGCTAGGATATTTGATTGAAAAATAAAAGTTACTTACACTAATTGATAATATGAACTGTAGACTGAGGAAGGTTAAACTGTCATACTATATGTACATGATTTATCTTGAATATCTATATTATATGTTATGGCCTTTAACCTCAGTCAATCGATGATTCCTACCATTCCTACCAGTATGTGTGGTCGTACTGATACCACTCTTGCTATTTTCTTTTTGGGGTATAGTTTGGTTGCAGGATTAGTTGATGTTTCTCCGGTAACGTAGATAGTGATCTCCAGCAGCTTCTACTCATTGCATTCCTACGATGGGAGCTGCGTCTTTTGTTTTGTCTTTTACTGTATTAGAAGCTCTTGTACATGTTTACACTAGGTCCTCGTGGAAGGCAATTTTATTCTTTGTATTTTGAAAATAGGTTGTAATATTTATTAGATTTTGAGATCTTAAAGAAATTATAATAAATTTTATAGTATTTTTGAAGAGATTAATAACATTCTTTTATGACTTCTGCATGTTTCTAAATAGGTGGTAACGATTCTCCTATCTATGTGAATTAGAGTAGGCGTCTACATAATTTGGTTAGTTGGGTCGTGACACGAATCCTTTTCAACTTCTCCTTATCAAACTGTCGAGCTCGAATCTGCTCCCTAATTGAGGACCTATCCTCAACATATGCTAAAACATACCCAGGTACCTAAATATCAAGCTGAATCATCTGGTTGGACAAAGACTGAACGTCTAAGGCCATGGGTCACTCTTCTGCCAAAAGGTAAGCCAAACTCCCCATACTCACTGCCTTTCGACTCAAAGCATCTGCTACTACATTAGCCTTGCTCCAGTGATAAGGGACAGTGAGATCATAATCCTTAAGAAACTCCAACAAAAATTCATACTTGGAGAATTTGGCAACAATGCTTATCACTCAACCTCTGAAATACGGCCCTCAAGTGCCTTACATGCTCAGCCTTATTCTTGGAATAAATCAAGATATCGTCGATGAAAACAATCATGACGGAGTCAAGATAAGGCTGAAACGCCCCGTTCATCAACTTCATAAATACCACCGGTGCTTTGGTCAACCCAAAAGACATAACCAAGGACTCATAATTGTCGTACCGCATCCTGAAAGTCGTCTTAGGAATATTCGAAGCTCTAATCTTCAACTGATGGTAATCAGACTGCAGGTCTATCTTAGAAAACACTATAGCTCCCTAAAGATGATCAAACAATTCATCGATATGTAGCAGAGAATACTTGTTCATGATAGTCACTTTTTTCAATTATCGATAATCAATTCACATATGCATGGTCGCATCATTCTTCTTCATAAACAAGACAGGACCACCCCATAGTGAAACACTCAACCTAATGAAACCTTTACTCAACAAGTCTTGCAATTGCTCCTTTAATTCCTTCAACTCTGTCTGGGCCATCCTATAAGGAGAAACAGAAATGGGCTTGGTGCCCAGCTCCACATCAATAGAAAAATTGATATCCCCATTCAGAGGAACACCAGGTAAGTCTGTGGAAAACATATCCATGAACAACCTAACAACTCTCACACAATCCAAATGAGCTAGTGAGTTAACACTTGTACCGCGCACATAAGCCAAATAAGAAAGACACCCATTTTCTACTATGCATGACGAGCATAAAGAAAAGATATAACCCCTTTCAGACACAAACTAGGAATACCATTCTGCTCTAACCTCAGCATCAGGCATAGATAAGGTAACGATCTAGGCATAACAATCCAAAACTGCATGATAAGGAGATAACTATCCATACCCAGAATAACACCAAAATCAACCATATCAAGAATGATGAAATCTACCCGAGTGTCCCACCCTAAAATAGTCATCACACATGATCGATACACCTGATCCACCACTAAAGAATCGCCTACGTGAGGGTAGAAACACGAATGGGTACAGCAAGCGACTCATACATAGAATCAATACTAGAGTCAAAGTATGAAGATACATAAGATAATGTAGGCCTAGGGTCAAACAATACTAAATCAGGATGATGACAAACCAGGATGATACCTGTAATCACAACATCAGAGGCCCCTGGCTCAGGACTTCCAGGAAAAGCATAGCACAACCCGCGCTCGCTACTAGACTAAGAACTCCTCGTCCACTACCACAAGCTCCCAGAGGTTCACCTCTGACACCCCTAGATCCACATCTACTACCCTGTGTACCCTCTTTGACCGATGGCGCCGGTGCTAGACAAATCTGAAGCTGAGAACCCTGTTGGGAGGACTCATCACACTTTGGGGACAATCCCTAGCTAAGTGCCCAAACTCATCACACACATAACATTCTCTACTAGATGAATCATGATGTAAGGGCCTAAAGAAACCAGAATACCCTTCATAACCTGATGAAATAGAAGGAGACCCTCGACCTGCATGACTGATCTCTGACCACTCAAAGCCTCAGAACCTGTAAACCCACTCTCTAAACCTTACAATACTGCCTAAATTGATCTGCTGTGGTAACCATGAGAACCTTTGCCTAAAGAATCCCTACCTCGAGATGAATGATCACTGAAACTGCCCTATTAACATGACCTCTTACCACCACCACTCTGAGCACCCTAGAAAATACTCTCGACTCTCTTGGCATGATCCGCAATATCCCATAAAGATCCACATGTAGTCACTAACTGAGCTATCACTAACTGAAGAAAAGTAATCAATCCCTTAACAAACTTTCTGATCCTCTCAGCCTCTATTGAAATACTCATTATGTCATGCCTATAAAAGGCATGGAAATGAGCCTCATACTCAACAACAGTCATGGTGCGCTGCTTTAAATCATCAAACTCGTCCGTCAGCTTGTCCCTCAAGCTAAAGGGCACATATCTCTTAAGGAAAATCTCTAAAAACTGGGTCCAAGCCAAAGAAGGAGAATCCACTGGTCTACAACCAACAAAATATCTCCACCATTGTATAGCCACATCAGTCAACTGGACGGTAGTGTAATCAACAACATGAGACTCAAGCAAACCTAGGTTATGCAACCTCTCCTAACAACTGACCAAGAACACGTATGCATCCTCACCAATAGCACCACTATAATTGTAAGGGGCCAATCTCATAAATCTCTCAAACCTCTTTTGCTCATCAATAAACATTACTGGACCAGGTACTACTGGTGGAACAATAAGTCTATCAGGCAATGCTTTCTCAACATATGGGGCCACAAGACTAGCTGGCTGTGCCCCAGGAGTCTGAAAATCCTAAATTGGACCATGCCCTGGTGGCTGAACACCCTCTCTCATTTGTGAACCATTTGGTGTACCAATTAGTGTACCTACCTGAGAGGTGCCACCCAAGTGACTAAAAAGCCAAATCAATACATCCTTCAATACTAGACTAAAAATGAAACCCTGAGGGTCCTAGGCTGGTCCCACACTCTCTGGCTAATAAGCTACCTCAGCATAATCAATCACTAGCTCGGGAGAGGTCGCTCTAGACCGTACTCTAGCCGAAGCCGCTCTTCATGCTCTGCCTCTACCACGGTTTCAATTATGACCCCTGCCTCATCCCCTGACTGGGGCTCCCATAGTGGGTACTGGCTCAACATTACCAACATCTCCTGATCGAGTTCTCACCGACTGTGCAGAAAGAGAGAGATGCAAGTTTAGAATACTGAGTATGAACAACACGCACGATAAGGAATCAAATTAGAGAGGTTTCCTAAAAATATCCCATAGCTTCTTGAACATAGATACATACGTCAACGTATTGATCCACAGGACTTTATTAGATATTTTTTTCTTTTACTAATGTGACCGGTGAACCTAGCACTCTGATACTAATTTGTTACGACCCAGAATCTAAGGTCATGATGGCACCAACCCCGATCCAACCTTGGTAGGTAAACCCAATTTTAAAAAAAGATAGATAAGGAAAAAGGGATATAATAAGTAAAAGACGAAACTTTAGGATAAAGTCAAGCAAATACGATAACAAGACAAATATCTGAATAATAATACAACTCCAATCCCCAAAGATCTAGTGTCATCTAAAGACCACTCTAAAAACCAACGTAAGTATAAATAAATAACATTTATCTCTGAAGTAAAGTAAAGACATAAGATACTAGATGAAGCCGAGTATAGACTTCGAATAGGGAGCTCACCCTGACTTCGACCAAAAGTTGCACAAATAGTCACAGTTTATGAATGGAACTCAAAATAGGATCTGCACCAAAAGGGTACAGAAGTAGGAGAGAGTACAATCCACTTGTACTCAATATGCATCATAGGCTGACCATGCAAAATAGATAACTAAAAATAAAGTAAACTATAAGTAACGCATCCGTGCTGTAAACAGAAAATGTCCCAATGGCTTAAGCCGTACAAATCCTAACAATATAATAATACAATCTCAGTAATAGTATAGGAAGTATCAACACCATATATATACAAAAAAATGTCCAATTCATAGATTCATTTAATAAAAGAGATGAAAGGTAGTGTCACATATTAATATAGTATGTATGCAACGCTCATATATTTACTTCGTATACACCCTCTGAGCCTAAGCTTCCAGGAGAGGACCCATGGGGTTCACAACCCATATACTAATCACAATCTCGTTAATCAACCTTGCCGGCACTTCCCTCGAGCAAGGCGTTTTATAAAAATGGTACATTTTCTTTCACAAAGAAAATCCAAGTCCCACATTGATATCAGTTCCATGAAAATGAGCGATGAATAAGTATGCATGATCATATCAAAGTCAACAACATTTAATAATCTTCTCAATAATGGCATGAATGAACTCAAATCACCCAAATCTTAATAAGTCATGATATAAGCCTCTCATGGCAATGCAATAGTAAAGAATTATGTAAGGCATCAATAATATCTATTCAAGCCCCCGCATGGACATCATAATAGTAATAAAGAATAAATAATGCTCAAACAAGACCAATACCAGCCTCCACACGGGCATCTCAATGATAATAATCTCTCAAGTCAATAATAAGGTTCAC
Source organism: Capsicum rhomboideum (assembly GCA_031232105.1). NCBI lineage: Eukaryota > Viridiplantae > Streptophyta > Magnoliopsida > Solanales > Solanaceae > Capsicum > Capsicum rhomboideum. The sequence goes on from CP124712.1 coordinate 17,543,580, forward strand.
ACAATCCCCCACACGGGAAACACGATAATAATAATGATCCCAAATATGAAGATAATGATAAATTTCCCAACCCATAATATACTTTACATGAATGTTTATTTACCCATCTCGGTCTGAAGAAAATTAAGTCATAACCTACCCCGAAAGCCTAAAATACGACCCTGAACCTCAATAAGAACTTTTCCCCTTACGAGCAGGTTTAGAATGCTCCCAATCTATCAAAAACGGATTCTATACGTAATTAGGAGTCTATTGATACTCATATTAGCATACTTTGTTTTCGATCCAAAATTACTTCAAAAATTGACCCCAAAAATAAAAGGTTAAAATTGAAATTTTAATAAACAATCATTTTATGCATACTTTAAGGGTTATAAATTTGAAATCCCATCAAATATTGAGTTAAAATCGGATTAGAAATCATCAAAAAACTCATTTTTAACTTTACCGAGTAAAACAAAAAATTTCACGTTTAAAATCCAAATTTTAAAGATGATTTTATAATATGATCAATGAGTAATAGTTGAAAAGAGTTTTACAAGCTTACCCAATTTGTTTTGATTAAATGTCCTTTTGAAATCTCCCAAAATCGAGGTCTCAAAGCTTAAAAGAAAGGTTATGAAAAATGGAATGAAAAAGGAAGGATCCAAAATTTATACTCACTGTTCACCGCTTAAGCAGTCATCTGATTGATTAAGTGGCCATCGTATAAGTGGCTAGACTACTGCATAAGCGGTGGTCACTTGCCACTCAGTCAAGCACTTTAGCAGTCAATAAGCTGCAAAAATGAAGCTGCATAAGCGGTGGTCACTTGCCATTCACTTAACTATAATAAGTTTTGTTCATTTTCTTCCTCCTATTATTATTATTATTATTATTTTTGTAGTGGAATTAAAATATGTAAATTTTGGTTGATGATATATAGGGTGAAGATGCAGAATGGGTTACAATAAACCTTCGGAATGCAAATCCTACAAGTGATGATTGGGTTGGAGTTTTTTCTCCCGCAAAATTCAAGTAAGTCTCTATCCTTTTTGAAAACTCGAACATTATTTTTTTTAACAAAACAACCAATGAATAATCATATAATTTTTTAAATTTCCAAATGATGCATAATGCTACCTCCGATAAATATTGGAGTAATTTTTTTTAGATTTTGCGCTTATCTTAAGTAAGTAGTAAGAATATAAATATTAAATTATGTTTTTTCCCCCTTTAAACATCTTACTCAATCAACACTCACTAATTGATGTAATTTTTCATTTTTGAAAAAAGCAAACACATGATTTCTTCTTTTTGATTTTTAAACATCATTGTCGTGACAATTTTTTAATCAAAAGAAAATAGTACGAGTCTTTTCTTTCTTTAATTTAGAAAGGTGTGGAGTAATTCAATTTTTTAAATTCAAGTTAAATTACTCCGTTCAATTTGTTTATCTTGCTTTTCTTTTTGATTTGTATAAAAAAAAAAAATGCTCATTTTTTTGTTAAAAAAAACAACTTTTAATTCAAAATTTCCATAGAGTATTATTTATTTTAAGACTCTATCAAATTAAAATTTTACAAACAAATTAAAATGAAAAGTACTCCCATAACGAAAGAGGAAATGTGAAAAGACAAGGTAACGATAATGACGTGTAAAGCAATATTTTAGAATTTTATAAGGTCCCTAGGGTTAGAGCCATCAAAATGGGTTTGATATTTGAGGCCAGTCCAATCCAACCAACTATTAGGATTTGGTTAGATTATGATTTTTGAGCCTATTTAAAGCTGAGGCTTATAAGCCCAACCCAAGTTAGTCCGCTGACCCTTAAGGTTTGACCGAGGTCAGGCTGAGCTGGCCCGTGGGCCAAAATACTTTTAATAATTAATAATTTAAATGAAGATTGTGAAAAAAAAGTAAAAACTAATAATAATAACTACTGAATAAGTTTTAATATCTTGCACAATGCTTTATTTATTTAGCGTTAAATCCTAATCATCAAGTATAGATGTTTCATTCATGATTGCTATTCAATTTAATCTTAAAATTTAAAAGAAAATTGTGAACAAAAAGAATTTAAAACTATGAATAGTGATTACTGAATAAGTTCTAGCTAGTAGCTTGCACAATATTTTACTCATTTAGCGTTAAATCCCTAATACTAAAATTCCTAATCACCAATATAAAAATTGCATTCACTATGAAATGTTCAAACACTTGTTGCTACTCGAAATTCATTGCACAACTTTACTCAAATTCAAAGCGATAATATTTTTGATGTATATTTTTTGATAATGTTTATCTAATTAAATCTTCATATGAATTTAGATAATGGTGATGTTAATTAAGACAACTTTATCGATGAATTCAAATGTGTTTGACGATGTATTGGTGTTGAATATGTTATAAGTTATAGTAGAATTGTGAACTTTCATATAATCATATGTTAGAAATGTTAACAAATTGTCATACCTATATGTTCAAATATAGATTGAAAAGAAAAAAGTTAACAAACAAAAAAAACGATAAAAAAAGGGCTAGCCCGCTTCAGTCCGCAACCCTTTTAAGACTAGATTGTGCCATACATTTTAAGACCCTTTAAAATAAAGGACCGATCTTTCCTATCCCATCAAATTCTTTACTCCACAAAGCTTAGACTGATTGCGTTGGACCAACTCATTTTGACAACTCTGCCTAGGGTATATAGTGAGTTGATTTTCATATGCTCTAGAGGCCTATGCCGTACCTAACAAATATTAAAAAAGCACATAGAAAAAGATACGTGACCCTACATATATTCAATTGATGACTTGGTACGAATTTTAATATTATTATATTAATTGATAACTCCATCGTTAATTTCTTTTACGTCCACTAGAACCCCTCAATAATTTACTCCCACCGTTTCAAAATAGTTGTCTTTATTAACTTGACATTCCTCTTAAAAAAATATTTATTAGAAATTTATTTTATCAATTTAGTCTTATTAATTATGCTTTGAAAATATAAATTTGAATATATATACTTAGTGTAGTCATTTAATAATAGAGATAACATTGGAAGAATATAATAAAATTATCTTCATTTCATAAATGAGACTAAATTGAAACAAATATTTATAGAAAGAGAGTCAACTATTTTAAAGCGGAGGTAAATTTAAAAAATGAAAGTGCACGTTAATTCAAAAATATAAAAAGCTGCGGATTAATACAAGAAAAATATTATCTGTAGCAAACCAAAAGAGGAAAACACCCAAAAATAAAAATAATAATTCCCAATACTTGTAATTTTAAGATATTTATTATTTTACAAGTTTAGGATAAAATTAATTTTTTTTGTTTATAACAAATATTTTTAAAGATTATAAATATCTTAATTATAATATATAAATAGAACAAATATTAATTAATGAAAGATTATATCTTAACATATAAATAAAAATAAAATAATTAAGTTCTTTTTAATTAATATTTTCTTAAATAAAAAATACTCCTAGAAATTACGATAAATATTTTAAGACGGAGAGAATAATTGAAGTAGGAGACCAATTGTCCACTTTTGTTCCATTTTTTTTTTAATTTTTTTTTTTTTTTTTTTTTGGTGTGTGTGTTAATCATTATTTATTGTTGGTTGAATTTTGCTAACATTTTGGGAGTTAACTATCATGGATTTGACACTTTTCACCGACCCATCAAGGAGAATCTCTTTTTTTTTTTTTCCCAATCAAGGAAAATCAATAGTACTTCCTCTAGTTTAAATTAAATAAATTTTTGTCTCAATACACATCTATTAAGGAAAAGAAACTAAGATATAAATTATTTTGTACATTAAAAAATAGCTCAAAAATTCACTTATTTTGGACTAGAGGGAGTACGTATCTACTTTTCACGTGACTTAATTATTTACTAAAGTCGTCACCCTTTTTCTAAAAAACATTAGTCGGTTCATTTTTAGATATCATATTTTGCTTATCGAGAGTTAAACTGTATGAATTTTGACCAATATTTCAAGATGTATTTTTCATCGTATTAATATACGAAAGTTTGCGACTTATAGTATTTTTCGTTTAGTTTTCAAAAATCTAAAATTTAAAACATTCAATAAATCTAATTCAATTTTGCTCCGAAGATTAGTCAAATTGTTCTTATAAAACAAAACGTGACAAGTAAAAGTGAACGGAGGGAGTACTACTTTATTTTCGAATGGAGCAAACTATTAAGGGCATGTTTTAGAGACCATGATCATAATTAGATTAAGTGTAGTCAGGTGTAATTAAATAATCTTCAGATTATGTAGTTATTATTTTAATAATTACACAACCAAGTAATTATACCTTAATATCACACAGTAAAGATAATACATACACAATATATTGATTATAAAGATCTGTTTGTTTGTTATAACGTAATTACAATATAAATTCTAATGTCATGTTTGGTGAAGCTAGTGCAATTACATACTTGATGTTCTTATATTTTAAATAAAATTTAATTATAATAAATAAATAATTTTTTCAGAATAACATGAAAATAAGTTTTAATGTGCGACAATTATATGTGTATAAAAAAATTTGAAAAGTCATTTGGTAATTACAATTTCTTTTTGCATGTCTCTAGAGGATTAAGAATGTAATTACTCAATCACATTCAGTTTCATGCTATCAAGTACTCTAATTACTTAGTCAAACAAACAGGTCAAATTATATAATTACACCTAATTACATACAAATTCATTTACAATGATATGTTGCCTTCCAAACATGTCGAAAGAAGTAGTAGTAGTAGTAGTTGTTGTTGTGAAAAATATTTGTGATCCAAAACCAATTACCCTGGGCTTTTTGTTAATCTAACAAGTAAATGTTTCAATTGTAGTGAATCCTTTTGTCCCCCAGTTACCATTGATGAACAACAATTTGGAGCTCCATTTTTGTGTACTGCCCCCTTAAAGGTATCTCTAAATTCATTTGATATATGTTTGTTCCCTTCGTTTCAGTTTATGTTATAATATTTGTTGAATTTAAGTAATAAAAACCGTCACTATAAACAATTCTACACCATCAAGTCATTTTTACCTTACATGACTTATTGAAAAATACGTAACATAATTATTTATATTGACAGGGTACAAAACTTAACTCTTTTTTGTTTGTTCCATTCCAATTGTTTTTTTCAACAACTTTCTAAATTTGGCAACAATTTTAATGTAGGTATATTTGATTTTGTTTATGTTTTTTTTTTTTTTTTTTTTTTTACAGTTCAAATATGCAAATTACAAGAATGCCAATTACACCAGGACCGGAAGGACTTCACTGAAATTCCGTCTAATTAACCAGCGTGGGGATTTCTCGTTTGCCTTCTTCTCTGGTGGTTTGAACAATGTAATTTTTATTATGATGCTTCCCTACACATTTCTATTTTCTTTTGTTATTCACATACGTGTGTCGGATCTTGCTGAAATGCATTGTTTTCGGAATATCTAACATGCACCCATTAGCATTTTTGAAAAGTTTGAGAAATATAGGGTACAAGAAGGGTTGATTTCTCATGTCACTTAATTAATAGTTATTATTTCAGAAAATCACTTTCTTTGTTGAAAAAAATAGAATTAAGAAGAACGATAACTTTCTAAGATGATAACTATTAGTTGAGTGACTATCTGAGAAATCAACCCGATACAAGAGTACTTGAGCTTTGTAGGATATATGTTTTACTTCATGCTAATGATCATTATGATTTATGTTTGTCCTATAATTTTAAATGTAACTTTGATGAGACTTGGATATGGACTAATAGATTCATGTGTTTTACAGCCAAAGTTGATAGGCATCTCAAATCACATCGCATTTGCCAATCCAAAAGCGCCTCTTTATCCGCGTCTTGCTCTGGGGAAGTCATGGGATATTGTAAGTTTTTTTCTTGCTACGCACATATGAATTTTTCTTCATTAAGATACATTTGTGATTTATGAACCTATATGTTACATGGGGTTCAGTATCAATATTGATTGTAATAGTTTGTCGAGGTGATCGATTCATCAAGTCCTTAAATTGTTGAACATGTTGACCTGATTCGTTATTTTTGAATCCCCTTATTAGAATTCCTGCTCTGTCACTGCCTGCAAGTTGGAGATTCGTGTTTACTTGTTAAGCATATATTATCTAGTGGTTGTATCAAATCATGAGATAAACTTATACCTTTTTTGTCTCTCCAAGATGACTGTTACTTGGACGAGTGGTTACAACATAGACGAGGCTGTTCCATTCGTCGAATGGGGTTGGAAGGGCCAAGAGCAAAATCCTTCCCCAGCAGGGACGCTGACATTTCATCGGAACAACATGTGTGGTAATAAGGACTTCTATTAAACAACGACTGATATTTTTTCCTCTACTTTTCTTATACATATATTCTGATTAAAGTTGAAGATACAATAGGAGAGGGTAAAATTGTTGAATTGATTTAGTATTATGCCATTTGTTTTGCATTTCATACTGAATAATGTTACGAGCGCGTTTGCAGGAACGCCTGCAAGAACTGTGGGATGGAGCGATCCAGGATTCATACATACAAGTTTCCTGAAAGATCTGTGGCCAAACATGGTGTAAGTTTTTCTAGTGGATCGTGTCTGTAGGAGCGAGTTACTTCATTGTTCACATGTCACACCCCGTTTTGAGATCTTATTTTGTGAAACTGCAGGTACACATACAAGTTGGGTCACATGTTAAACAATGGTTCAATTATTTGGAGCAAACAATATTCATTTAAATCTCCTTCTTTTCCAGGGCAAGAGTCATTGCAACGCATTGTGATATTTGGAGATATGGGGAAGGTAATCTACTAACACTATCAGTTGTTCTAAACGTTGAAGAATGTGGTTTTCCATAACAATTTTGTTAATTCGTTTTGTTCTTACAGCAAGAGCGCGATGGTTTAAATGAATATGCTAATTATCAGCCTGGTTCACTTATGACTACTGACACCCTTATTAAGGATCTTGATAACATTGACGCTGTTTTCCTTATTGGAGATCTTCCCTATGCAAACGGATATATCTCACAATGGGACCAATTTACAGCGCAAGAAGAACCAATAACATCGAGAGTACCTTTCATGATTGCAAGGTCTGTTCATCATCAAGAATTCCTTTGTGATTGATATTGTATTTCACGTAGTTTTAGTTCTAACTGTCTGCGAGGAAAATTTGTTTTGCAGAGTAATCATGAAAGAACTTGGGAGAATAGTGGATCATTATACACCGGTCTGGACTCAGGTGGAGAATGTGGTGTACCAGCTGAAACATTATACTATGTCCCTGTAGAAAACCGAGCTAAGTTCTGGCATGTGATTCATGTCAAACACACATATTTTGTATTACTAGTGATGATAATATCTGCGACGATTATAAGAGCATTGTATAAGGTTAAAAAAGAAACTATAACAATCAATAGATACTAATGCAGTTTAAATTTTTATAGTTAGCTTTCATGTTTATTATATGTATAAGGGGACATATAAACTTGTGTGTCTTGTTACTTTTTGGTGTTCCCCTTCAGTGCTTTACATCATTTTTCCTCGTCGATTTTAACATTAAGTGTGTATATGTTGACAGGTATGCAGCTGACTATGGCATGTTCCACTTCTGTATAGGAGACACTGAGCATGATTGGAGAGAGGGATCTGAACAGTACAAGTTTATCGAGCAATGCTTTGCGTCATCCAATAGACACAAACAACCTTGGTTGATATTCGCTGCTCATCGTGTTCTTGGTTACTCTTCTGATGACTGGTATGCTAAGGAAGGATCATTTGAAGAGCCAATGGGAAGGGAGCACTTTCAAAAGCTCTGGCAAAAGTATAAGGTTGATATGGCATTCTTCGGACACGTCCGTAACTATGAAAAAGTTTGCCCTATTTACCAGGTAGACATCATATTTCTAAGATTTTGAACAATAGCGGAAATGATACTGTTATTTCGCTTAGATGTATATAATATTTTAAAATAACTCATTATATGATTTGTCAAATTGTTGTATGGACAGAATCAATGTGTGAACAAGGAGACATCACACTACTCGGGCGTAGTGAATGGAACAATTCATGTTGTTTTTGGTGGAGGAGGAAGCCATTTGAATACATTCACCACTATTAACACCACATTCAGTGTGTTCAAAGATTATGACTATGGATTTGTCAAGCTAACAGCATCTAACCAATCTTCACTTCTCTTTGAGTACAAGAAGAGCAGAGATGGTAAAATGTATGATTCTTTCACAATATCAAGAGACTATAAGGATGTCTTAGCTTGTGTCCATGATAGTTGTGAACCAACTACTTTGGCTAGTTAAAATCAATGCGTCTTGAAGTGTATGTACCTTCAATTTCTAGTTTCTTTTTTGGTTTAACCAACCGGTATCTGAAGTTTGCTGGCACAACTGATCTAGATTCACGCAGCACTACAGGGCTAAAGAGTACCATCAAGTTGGTTCTAGTCTTCTAGAGCTAGTAGTATTTAGATCTTGTCCTTTCCCCCCTCTCTTATTATGTTTATTTTGGCTTTCATATTGCCTCCTTTTAAGTGGATGTAAACTATAAGTTTTTCTTAATTTTGAATAAAGAGAGGCATATTGGAGGAACTAATTATGGATTTATCTTGTCCAAAAGTGAAAAGATTTTTCAATTTACTTCATGTCTTATTGTTTTACTAGAGCCGAGGGTCATTGGAAACAACCTCTCTACGTTCACAAAATAGGGGTAAGATTGCGTGTACACCACCCTGTTCATACCCCACTTGTAGGATTATAATGTGTATGTTGTTTGTTTGTTGTTACTCCATCTGTCTTATTTAAGTAATTACTTTGATATTAGTGTCAATATTAATATTTAAGTTTTTTTTATAAGAACACTATCCAATTTGGAGACATTATTAACCATTTTTCAGAAATATCTTTGGGAATACATTTTCCATTGACCAACCAATACTATATTGAACTCTTATGCAGTACCCACAATAATGATGTATACCCTGTGACTCATGTTGGTTCTTGGATTCTAACCAATGATTTTGACTTCTAAACCTATGATTGGATGCTTAATGCTTGTTTATACATATACGGCCCCAAAGAAGTCTACTTGTCATGATCCAGAATTTGAGGTCATGGAACCTACCATGATCCAACCTTGGTAGGTAAGTCCATATCTAAAATAAGATAAATAACGAAAAGAAGTTATACAATAAGCAAAATACGAGACTTTAGGATAAAGTCAAGCAAATATTATAACAAGTCAAATATCTGAATAATAATACAACTCCAACACCCAAAGATCTAGTGTCATGAGTAAAGAACACTCTAAAAACAAACATAAGTACGAATACATAACATCTGTATCTGAAGTAAAGTAAAGACATAAGATACTAGATGAAGCCGGGTACATACTCCGAACTGGGAGCTCACCCTGACTTCAAAATCCCAAAGTTGCACGAATAGTCATGGTCTACGGATGACACTCGAACTAGGATCTGCATAAAAAAGGTACAGAAGTAGGAGTGAATACGGTCCACTTGTACTCGGTATCCATCATAGGCCGACCAAGAAAAATAGACAACTAAACAAGTAAAGTAAACTATGAGTAACGCATGGGCCCTGCAAACAGAAAATGTCCCAATGAATTAAGCCATATAGATCCTAATAGTATACTAATACAATCTCAATAACAGTATAAGAAATATCAACACCACATATATAAAGAAGTCCAATTCACAAATTCATTTAATAAAAGAGATGAAAGGTAGTGCAACACAATAATATGACATATATGTAATCTCAAATGTTCACCTCGTATACATCTTTTGAGCCTAAGCTTCCAAGAGAGGACCCATTGGGTGTTTGCAACCCATATACTAATCACAATCTCATCAATCAACCTTGCCGACACTTTTCTTGGCTAAAGCATTTTATAAAAATGGTACGTTTTCTTTCACAAAGAAAATCCAAGTCCCACATTGATATCAGTTCCATGAAAATGAGCAATGAATAAGATGTCATGATCATCTCAGCTGGGTCCACAACTCACTCTGCATAGAGCTTCAAAAATTTGAGGTAAATTGAGTACCTCTATCAGAAATAATAGAAATAGGCACGCCATGTAACCGAACAATCTCTCGAATGTAGATCTTGACCAAATTCTCCACATTGTAATTCACCTTCACAAGTACAAAGTGCGGTGATTTAGTCAACCTATCCACAATCACCCAAATGGAATCGAACATCCCTAAAGTCTGGGTTAGACCAACCACAAAATCCATAGTAATCCACTTTTATTTTAACTGTGGGATAGGCATTCGCTACATCATACCACCTGGTTGCTAATGCTCATACTTAACCTGTTGACAATTCGAATAATTGGCCACAAACTTTATGATGTGTTTCTTCATCCCACACCATCAATAGTGTTGCTTCAAATTATGGTACATCTTAGCTGCTCCTGGATGGATAGAATACCTCGAACAATGAGCCTCCTCCAATATCAATATAATAAAGTAACCAAACTTTGACAAACAAACACGACCACTAATCCTCAAAATATCCTTAGGATCAAGAAATGCCGCCTTTGCCTAACCATTCAACACTTGATCATGAATTATAATGACCCATTCCATCGTTACTGAAAATATTTATGGTAAAGGTATAGGAGTCTTATTTGTCATAGGTGATAGGATCAATTCTTTAGTATGGGAGTGCATTAGATATGACTTAAGTACGTACAATACCCCTAGCACAAAGTTAAGTTGGAAGTGTCCTTACCTATTGAGCTTCGGCTTAAGTTTAAACTAGGGTCAACTTTAAATGATCACTCCTCCTAGAATATAAAGATTTATGTGGCCCAGTACCCAGCAAATTAAAAATATCTGATTCTTCTTTCCAACTCCACTGATTGTTCATTAATTCAATATTGGAGTACAAAGTTATGACCATTTTACTGAAGACTGTTTGTGCTGAAAAAGTTGAGGCCACTATAGCGGGACTCAGGCTGCTATAGCAGGACGACAACAATATATAAGCCTATTTTGGACGAATTTTAGGTCATGAACTCAAAAATTTTGTTCCACATCCCTAGGGGCAATTTTCTCAAGGTTGGGATGGAAATTCTTCGTTGAGATAAGATTTTTACTCCCTATTAACATCAATTAATCCGTTTCTCTTTTAGAATATTAGAATGTAGAATTACGGTGAAATTTTAATGGGTTAGAATCCTAGGTTCCTGAAATTATGGAGAAAAATCTATGGGTATGTGTATTTTCACCTAGAATTACTTTTAGATTGTTAAATAATGATTTGTAATACGAATTTGTTATTCTAAAACATGAATTTTGATGGTTGGTGACCTTGAATTCAATAAAGATGGGATATTTAGCTTTAAAACTCCACTAGTGATGATGGATTGAGTATGATAGAACTAGTTAATGATTAATCAACCCTTGGGTGATCTTGTAGACCGTGAATAAGGACAGAACTAGTGGGTTTGAGTTTCCAAAATATTTGTTTGTAGAGTAGTTGATTAATTACTCTTATAATTGCTTGTTTATTAGATTATTTAGCATTCGAAAATGTGAAGAAAAGAAGGAGCATTCGTGGTATAGCTTACTTGTTACAACAACTTTCTGCCCAGGTAGGCTAGGTTTATTGAGGAGTAAATATTGGTTAAATTGCATGACCGTAATATAGTTTAACAGGATATTTCATGATTAGGCCTGCAGGCATAGTGAACAGTTGGTAATAATTGAAATATAATGTGAAATTAAATCTAATTTGGTATAATTATTATTTTTGGATAATTCCTTGATGATTTTGTAGATTATATGTTATTTGTGATAATTCATGGAATATATATATATATATATATATATATATATATGTTGATGTCTAATTATGGGGCTACGGGTTGTGAAACTAGTAACTAGTAATTATGGTATTTTTTGAAGTTAGAAGGTATTGATGTAAGATGATTATAGTGGAGCAGGAATAGTTGTGAATAGGTTGAAATGTTTGATTGAATTGATGAATTGTGATCATAATTGAGCAATTGGGTGATAAATTAGTTTATACTAAAGCATTATCATAATTGTATAGTTAGTGAGAATCGAATTAAGTCTAATTGTCTATAAATGAGAATATTTAACTAAATACTTGGTCATTGGTTGCACTGCATGGTAGTAAATATGAATACTTGATTGATTGTGATTTTGGTTGTGAATGGGCCTGTGGTTGAATTGGAGTTAAGAACTCAAGTTGATTATGTGTGCATGTTAACTGACTATTTGTCTACTATTTGTAATGCATACTATTGAGTTTTAAACTTTTTGGATGTATATACAAGTTGGTTTTTGATCACATGTAATGAGATTATGTAAAAAGGGGCTTGTTTTGATATACAAGTGTGGTTGAATTATCTTATGTTGTTATTGTATCTAAATTGGTATAGTTAGATATTGTGAGATGAACCAGTAAAGGTTGATCATCATAAAATTGGTATTGTTTGATATTGTGAGATGAGTCTGTAAAAGTTGATCGTCACAGAATTGGTAGATTTCAGGAAGTATAAGGGTGGGGATGTTGGAATACGAGTGATATAACACTTGATTTGGAATAAGGGTGGCAGACACTAATTGTCTGGGATATTTGGTATATGGACTGAGCTCGTCCCTTGCACGTCATGACTAGTGGGCATATATAAGACCCTTAGCATGTATGTATACGATAATGGAGATTTTATCTAATCCTTGAGTGAACCAGGTTATATTGTTGTTTTGATATATTTGGATCCTTGTGAGGTCCGGCTTACTTGATATATATATTTGGATCATTGTGTGGTTTGGTTAATGATAATGATATTTGAGATCCTTGTATGGTTCGGTTCTGATATGATATTTGGGATCTTTGTGCAGTCTAATTAATGATAATGATATTTGGATCCTTGTATTGTTCGAATATATATATATATATATATATATATATATATATATATATAATGCTCCTTGTGTGAACTATTACTGATATTATTGAGTTGGGTTTCTTGAGTGATCTGTTGAATTGAAATTCCAACTTTCTATTTTAACTTGGATTTCTTGTGTGAACTGATTTCCTTGATTTATAATTATCCTTGCCATGATGAGAATTGTAATTTTGATATTAGACAAGTCTTCATGAAATAAAGAAGAACTAGAGTTAGTTGTAAGATAGTTTTGTTTGTTGACTTGTATTTGGGTGTATATCTGTCTAAGTGTAGACATTGTTGTTGGTTAGTTGAATTATATGCCGCGATTGGTTCCTGTAATGCGGTAAGTGGAGATGGTAATGATGGTTTTACTTGATATTGGTAAATTAAACCTTAACTGTGTAATTGACAATTAAGTAACTTAATTGGTTAAGTTTTAAGGATGTGAATAAAGTGATAGTTGGCTATTGGAGTGTTGGGGGATTGAATGGGGAAAAATGGTTTGAGAGTGACGATTTAGGAACAGTGGAGGTTAAAGAATCATTGAGTAGCTAATCCTTGTAGTCCTATCTTGGCGGTGGAGTTGTGTGCTCTCATTAATGATCTAGGATAGAGATCTAAAGGTTGGTATAGTTGAGTGGAAAATGAATGTTACGTCTATTAAGTGATGATATGAACTATAGACTCAGGAAAGTTTAACTGTTACATTATATGTACATGACTTATCTTGAATTTCTATATTATACGTTATGTGCTTTAACCTCGGTCGGTCGATAATGCCTACCAGTATGTGTAGTTGTACTGATACTACTCTTGCTATACTCTTTTTGGGGTATAGTCTGGTTGAAGAATTAGTTGATGTTTCTTAGGTGACGTGGATAGTGATCTCCAACAGCTTTTACTCGTTTGTTTCCTACGGTAGGATTTGTATCTTTTGTTTTGTCTTTTACCATATTAGAAACTCTTATACATGTCTAGACTAGGTCCTCGGGGGAAGGTGTTTTTATTCCTTGTATTTCGGAAACATGCTGTAATTTTTGTTAGATTTTGAGATCTTAAAGAAATTGTAATAAATTTAATAGTATTTTTGAATCGATCAATGTCATTCTTTTATGACTTTCGCATATTTCTAAATGGGTGTTAAGGGTTCTTTTATCTAGGTGGATTAGATTAGGTGCCTGTACAATCCAGTTAGTTGGGTTGTGATAGTTGGTATCAGAGTACTAGGTTACCGATCTCACAAGTACAAGAGCAAATATTGAGTAGAGTCCTATAGATTGGTGGATAGACGGCCATATCAAATCTTCGAGAAACTACGAGGCATTGTAGGAATTGTTTCCCTTCCTTCTTTCATATCGTGTTGTTTTAGTCTATCGTTGTAATGATCCTAGACTATCTCCTAGTCGTAACACGGTACTTAGAGCCACAAGTGACCCCAAGCTAACCCATGGTATAGCATGACAGGAAGAATACTGAATATAACTAAAAGCTACTGAGCGGAAGCTAAAACTAAAATAATATAATAATAGTCAAAGACAATAAACAAGTCTAATATTGAATCTCAAAGCTAGAAATATCTGACATAATCGTAAAACTGAAAATCTAACTGTCTGTCTCAAAGCCTCTACTAATGATGAGGTGTTGGGACAAGCCCCCAACTAACTCTAAACTGTCGGAGAACTAGAAAGAAATAATGAAATAAAATATAGACTCTTGTCCTAGGATGATGAGGACTCACCATATCAACGATTGAAAAGGCACTAAAATGTATCGACTGCAGGACTAATGCTGATCGTCCGAAGCTATATCATTATACGATACAACGCAAGAAAAGGTATGCGATCAGTACTTTGAATGTACTTAGTATGAGAGATATGTAAATATAAAATGTACTAAAATATGCTGGTAAATACTAAAGTTCTATACTGAGCTGGAATATCACTGAACTGAAGTACAATGACCCTGTTTGAGATGCTAAAATATACATATAAACACTGATATGAAATAATAATCTGAAAAGTCATGAGTTTAAACAAATAGAACCAAACCAAGGGTCATGTGTACTATGTTGTATCTATAACTGTTGGAGAGCTTGTTAATAGACACACCTCATCTGAGCTAAATGAGGTCCAACTTATATACCTGGTTGGGAGGGTGTTCTATACCATGCCAAGGGTATTAAACCTAACTGATGTCCATTTGGACTAAGGTATCAGCCTCAAATAACGGGTGACCCTCAATAACCTACACTGGCTACGTAGTTCTGGGACTTAGGGACCTTTGCCAAAGATGTCATCCTTAACTAACGGGTGACCCTTCATCCCTGCATCCGTTCGGTGCTAAGCACTACTCCCGAAACTGAATAACTAATAGCTCATAAATCTAGCTTACTGAAACTGATTCAAAATACTCTATCTGAAAGTATCATGATAGCCTGAATAATTGAGATCATAATGAAAATCTATAAACTAAATATAAATTGGTTATTTATGCTAAATTAATCAATTTGGGGTATCGTGTAGTCATAACACGCCAACATGTATAAAACTATATTTAAATTCATGCATAAATGAATATTCAAGGTCATGAGATTTTTAAGAACATAATTACTGAAAGAAATCGTAAAATGGGGAAACTTGGGAAACTTGTACTAATTCTTGAGTTTCATAAAAACTGATTTTGAAAACATATTTAGGCATAAGGGCGGAAGGAAACCCTCATTAAATACCCACATACCTGGAAGGAGAGTTCTTGCTAAGAACTTGAGAGAAATTCTAAAGCTTGAGAAGAAATCCTAGTTTTCTCTTGGAAGATAAGAAATCACCTTTTGATTTCTATTTTCTAAGTTTTGAGAGAAAATGGGGAGATTTAATCGACTAATCCCCTTAAGTAGCACTTTGAACAACCTTTTGCCTTAAACGACGTAGTATAGGCATTAAATAAGTGGGAAAAAACCAAAGGCCTTTAAAAATTGAATAAAAAGTTACTGGTGTCTCTCACGATGACTTAAGTGATGGCCCGTAGGGTCTGGGTATAAGTCATGGTTTGAATCGTCATCCCAGACCATTTTTGGAACTTCTCTGAACATTGGCAACGAGTCTCCTAGAGTTTGGCGATGAGTCGTTGCCGCTGGCATCATTGATAGTGCCTCACTAAAACACCCATAAATTTTTTCTCCGATATCAGATTTATAAATTGTCGGTGGCCTTGGAAAAAGGATTAAAATACCTTTAATTTAGTGAATATTGGGACATCTAACTCTTCATATACTAGGAGTAAAGGTCATTTGAAATTGACCCAAGAAGAATCTTACACTAGAACTTAGCTGGAAAAGGAGTTTTTAACTCAACTTTGGGTTAGGGACTTCTTATGACCTTGAATCACATATAATACTCATATCATGCTTATGTAATGGTTCTTGGTACTTGAATTATCATGAAATTGCGAATAAAACTATTTTTAAATACATGCTGGACTGAATAGTCACCCTACGAGTCACATGACTACTCATAGGTGGATGCCATGACTCATGGCCTCCACTCGTTGCAACTAGGAGGAATTTCAAATTTTAGGACGTTTTGGAAAACACTCAGGACAGCTCACCATACAAGTCGTTGGCGCTTACGACGACTTATTGCCTGAGTCATTCTATGAAGAATTTTCTAAGAAATTGACTAATTTTCTGTGCTAAGTCTAAAATAGAGTCTTAGGAACTTTTGGTGTGATACAATATCTCAACATTGGGAACATTCGTCCTCGAATGAAGACCAACTAGGCTAAAAAGATAGGGAAAGAGCTGCAATCCCAAACTAAGTTCTGAAAGCTGAATAGTGACATGATAACTGAATTTTTGACTGAACATAGACTGGACTGAACTCGTGAAATACACATGCATACTAAGACATGAGAGTAACTAAAGGACATAAAACTGAGAGGAATATTAAGGTGGAAACTCTTACCTCAAGCTAGAATTGAATTCGAGGGGAAAAGATTAGGGTACTTGGTCATCATATCTTCTTCTGCTTCCCAAGTAGCTCCCTCAACTAGCTAATTTCTCCAAAAAACTTTCACAGAAGCGACTTTCTTATTTCTCAGCTTAAGAACATGATGGTGTCAACAATCTCAACTGGGACCTCTTCATAAGAGAGACTATCTTTTAAGCCCACACACTCTAATGGCACAACTAAAGCTAGGCCACCAACGTATTTCTTCAATAGGGATACATGGAATACTGGATGCACCGATGCTAAATTTACAAGCAAATCTAACTCATAGGCCACATTGCCAACACACTTCAAAGTCTTATAAGGACCAATATATTGGGGAATGAGTTTCTCTTTATTACCAAACCTCACCCCCCCTTTCATGGGTGAAATTTTCAAGTAAACCTAATCATCAACCGCAAACTCAAGCTCATTTCTTCTCATATCTACATAGGATTTCTAATGACTCTAAGCCGTTTTCAGCCTTTCTCTAATCAGTTGAACTTTGTCCATCGCCTCATGAACTGAATCAGGCCCTATAAAGGTTGCTTTACCAACCTTAAACCAACTAAAAAGAGATCTATAACTCCTACTAAAAAGCACCTCAAATGGTGCCATCTAAATACTGGACTGATAACTGTTATTAGAAGCAAACTCAATAAGAGGCAAATGATTATCCCAACAACCCTTAAAGTCGATCACACAGGCTCTCAAAATATCCTCTAAGGTATGAATGGTCCAATCTGCCTGACTATCTGCCTGCGGGTGGAAGGTTGTACTATGATGAACCTGGGTACCAAGACCCATCTAAAAAGACTTCCAAAACTGCGAAGTAAACTGAGTACCCGTATCTGAGATGATAGTCAAAGGGACTCCATGAAACTTAACCAACTCTCTAAGGTAGAGTCTAGCATAATCCTCGACTGAATCTATAGTGTTAACTGGCATGAAATGTGCTGCATTAGTCATCCATTCAACAATAACCCTAATCAAATCATGTTTTCGGTGAGTATGAGGTAACCCTGTAATTAAGTCCATATTCACTTCTTTCCACTTCCAAGTAGGAATACGGATATCCTGAAGTATACCACCTAGCCTTTGGTGCTCGACCTTAACCCATTGGCAAATCGAATACTTAGCCATAGATTCTACGATATCCCTTTTCATGCCACTCCACCAATAGATTTCCCATAGGTCATGGTACATCTTGGTGGCAACTTTTTTACTTTGGACTGCTTTCTTCAATTTAAGTAGAATATGATCACTATCTTTCTTCTCCTTCATATATATCACTAACCAAGATTTTGACCCATTTTAAACCATAACACTACCTTCTGCTGAATCAACTAAACAAACTCCCAGTCTACCAAGGCCGTAGACATCACGAAGTAACTATTTCTTCTCATCCTTTGCATGAGTAACACTACCCATCAAAAGTCTGCTAAGAGCATCAACCACTACATTGGCTTTACTCAGATAGTACAAGTCACTCATATCATAATCTTGACCAGTTCAAGCCATCTTCTCTGACGAAGGTTAAAATATTTCTAACTGAACATATACTGTAGGCTTTTATGATCCATGAACGAATCTACATGAACTCCATAAAGATAGTGCCTCCAAATCTTTACGACAAAAAACAATTGCTGCCAGCTCTAGATCATGAGTCGGGTAGGTCTTCTCATGAGGTTTGAGCTTTCTAGAGGCATAGGATATGGCCTTACCACGCTTCATTAACATATATCCAAAGCCAACTTTTGAGGCATCACAGTAAACAACAAACGCATCTGAACCCTCTGTTAAAATCAAAACTAGAGCAAAAGTGAGTCGAGTCTTCAACTCTTGAAAACTCTTCTTGCAAGCATCAGACCACTAAAATTTTACCTTCTTCTAAGTTAATCTGGACATAGGAGAAGAAATAGAGGAAAATCTATCAACAAACTATTTGTAGTAACCAGCTAAACCCAAGAAACTTATAATGTCTGATGGATAGATAGGTTTAGGCTAGTTTCTGACTGCTTCGGTCATCTGAGGATCAACCTAAATGCCTTCACTGGAAATTATATGACCAAGGAATGCTGCTGATTTCAAACGAAATTTACACTTTTTGAACTTGGTGAATAGCTAGCGATCTTTGAGAGTTTGCAAGACAATCCTCAAATGGTTTGCATGTTCATCCTCACTCCGAGAATAAATGAGGATGTCATCTATAAAGGTAATAACGAACATATAGTGCTACTTGAACACCCTGTTCATCAAGCCCATAAAAGCTGTAGGAACATTCATTAGTCCAAAAGACATAAAAACAAAGTCGAAGTGACCATATCGAGTTTTGTAGGTTATCTTCAGAATATCACACTCTTTAACTCTGAGCTAATGATAGCCGGATCTGAGGTTTATCTTTGAAAAATAAATGACACCCTAAAGCTGGTCGAACAAGTCATCGATCCTAGGAATGGGATACTAATTCTTGACTATGACTTTATTCTACTAATGGTAATTGATGCACATTCTGACAAAAATTCTTCTTGGAGGTCAGATTTTTACTCCCTATTAACACTGACTAATCCATTCCTCTTCTAGAATCATTAGAATGGGAAATTATGGTGAAATTCTTGTCGGTTAGACCCTAGGTTCATGAAATTATAGTGAAAACCTATGGATATGTGTATTTTCACCTAGCACTATTTTATATTGTTAAATAACAATTCCTAGCTTGAATTTGTTATTCTAAAATATGAATTTTGATGGTTGAGGACCTTGAATTTAATACAGATGAATGGAGATGGGTTGAGTATGATAGAACTAGTTAATAATTAATCAACCCTTGAGTAATCTTATAGACAGTGAATAAGGGTAGAACTAGTGGGTTTGAATTTCCAAAGTATTTTTTGAAGAGTAGTTGATTGATTACTCTTATAATTGCTTGTTTATTAGATGATTTAACATTTGAAAATGTGAAGAAAAGGAAGAGTATCCGTGGTATAGCTTACTTGTTACAACAACTTGATGCCCAAATAGGCTAGGTTTATTGAGTAGTAGATCTTGATTAAATTGCATGACTGTAATATAGTTTGACAATAGATTTCATGATTAGGCCTGTGGGCACATTGAATAGTTGTAATAATCGGAATATAATATGAAATTAAATCTAATTTGGTATAATTATTATTTTTGGATAATTCTTTGATGATTTTGTGGATTATGTGTTATTTTTGATAATTCATACAATATATTTATGTTGATGTCTTATTATGGGGCTACGGGTTGTGAAAATTAGTAACTAGTAATTATGGTGTTTTTCAAAATTGAAAGGTGTTGATGTAAGCTAATTATAGTGGAGCATGAATGATAGTGAATATGTTGAATGGATTATGATCATAATTGAGCAATTATGTGATGAATTAGTTTATACTAAAGAATTGTGATAAATGTATGGTTAGTGAGAATCAAATTAAGGCTAATTGTCTATAAATGAACATATTTAACTAAATGCTTGGTCATTGGTTGCACTACATGCTAGTAAATATGAATATTTGATTTATTGTCATTCTGGTTATGAATGGCTAATGCTATATGCTTGGCCTATGGTTGAATTGGAGTTAAAAACTCAAGTTGATTTATGTGTGCATGTTATCTGACTATTCAATTACTTGTTACAATGCATGTTATTGAATGTTGAACTTGTTAGATGTATATACAAGTTGGTTTTTGATATTCATGTAGTGAGATTATGTAAAAAAGGGCTTGTTTTGATATGCAAGTGCGGTCGAATTATCTCATGTTATAATTGTACCTGAATTATTATAGTTTGATATTTTGAGATCAATAGGTAAAGGTTGATCGTCATAGAAGTGGTATTGCTTGATATTATGAGATGGGCCGGTAAAGGTTGATCGTCACAAAATTAGTGAATTTCAGGGAGAATAAGGGTGGAGACGTTGGAATAAGGGTGGTATAACACTTGATTTGAGATAAGGGTGGTAGACACTAGCTATCTGGGATATTTGGTACATGGACTGAGCTCATCCCTTACAAGTCATAGCTAGTATACATATATAAGACCCTTAGCATGTGTATGTACAGTAATGGATAGTTTGATGATTTTTCAAGTGAATTGGGTTATATTATAGTTTTGATATATTTGGATCCTTGTGAGCTCCAATTTACTTGATATATATTTTGATCCTTGTATGGTCCGGTTGATGATAATAATATTTGGGATTCTTATGTGGTTCAATTTTGATAATGATATTTGTGGTCCTTGTGTGATTCGATTAATTATAATGATATTTGGGATCCTTGTGTGATCCGGAGTGATATATATATATGTGTATGAGGTGCTCCTTGTGTGAACTGTTACTGATATTATTGAGTTGGATTTCTTGAGTGATCTGTTGAATTGATATTCCAACTTTCTATTTTAACTTGGATTTCTAGTGTGAACTGATTTCCTTGGTTTATAATTATCCTTTTCATAATGAGAATTGTAATTTTTTTATTGGACAAGACTTCATGAAATAAAGAATAACTAGAGTTGGTTATAAGATAGTCTTGTATGTTTACTTTTAGTTGGGTATATATATGTCTAAGTGTAGACATTATTGTTGGTTATTTGAATTATATGCCATGGTTGGTTCTTGTAATACGGTAAGTGGAGATGGTAAGGATGGTTTTACTTGATATTGGTAAATTGAACCTTAATTGTGTAAATTACAATTATGTAGCTTAATTGGTTAAGTTTTAAGAATGTGAATAAAGTGATAATTGGTTATTGGAGTGTTGGTGGGTTGAATGGGGACAAATGGTTTGAGAGTTATAATTTAGGAACAATGGAGTTTAAAGAATCATTGGGTAGTTAATCCATGTAGTCCTAGCTCAGCGGTGGAGTTGTGTGCTCTCATAATTGATCTAGGCTAGAGATCTAAAGGCTAGGATATTTGATTGAAAAATGAAAGTTACTTACACTAATTGATACTATGAACTGTAGACTGAGGAAAGTTAAACTGTCATATTATATGTACATGATTTATCTTGAATATCTATATTATATGTTATGGCCTTTAACCTCAGTCCATCGATGATTCCTACCAGTCCTACCAGTATGTGTGGTCGTACTGATACCACTCTTGCTATTTTCTTTTTGGGGTATAGTTTGGTTGCAGGATTAGTTGATGTTTCTTAGGTAACGTAGATAGTGATCTCCAACAACTTCTACTCATTGCATTCCTACGATGGGAGTTGCGTCTTTTGTTTTGTCTTTTACTGTATTAGAAGCTCTTGTACATGTCTACACTAGGTCCTTGTGGAAGGCAATTTTATTCTTTGTATTTTGAAAATAGGTTGTAATATTTATTAGATTTTTAGATCTTAAAGAAATTATAATAAATTTTATAGTATTTTTGAAGAGATTAATAACATTCTTTTATGACTTCTGCATGTTTCTAAATAGGTGGTAACGATTCTCCTATCTATGTGAATTAGAGTATGCGTCTACACAATTTGGTTAGTTGGGTCATGACACGAATCCTTTTCAACTTCTCCTTATCAAACTGTCGAGCTCGAATCTGCTCCCTTATTAAGGACCTATCCTCAACATATGCTAAAACATACCCAGGTACCTAAATATCAAGCTGAATCATCTGGTTGGACAAAGACTGAACGTCTAAGGCCAAGGGTCACTCTTCTGCCAAAAGGTAAGCCAAACTCCCCATACTCACTGCCTTCCGACTCAAAGCATCTGCTACTACATTAGCCTTGCTCCAGTGATAAGGAACACTGAGATCATAATCCTTAAGAAACTCCAACAAAAATTCATACTTGGAGAATTTGGCATACAATGCTTATCACTCAACCTCTGAAATAGGGCCCTCAAGTGCCTTACATGCTCAGCCTTATTCTTGGAATAAATCAAGATATCGTCGATGAAAACAATCAGGATGGAGTCAAGATAAGGCTGAAACGCCCCGTTCATCAACTTCATAAATACCACCGGGGCATTGGTCAACCCAAAAGACATAACCAAGGACTCATAATTGTCGTACCGCATCCTGAAAGTCGTCTTAGGAATATTCGAAGCTCTAATCTTCAACTGATGGTAATCAGACTGCAGGTCTATCTTAGAAAACACTATAGCTCCCTAAAGATGATCAAACAATTCATCGATATGTAGCAGAGAATACTTGTTCATGATAGTCACTTTTTTCAATTATCGATAATCAATTCACATATTCATGCCGCATCATTCTTCTTCATAAACAAGACAGGAGCACCCAATAGTGAAACACTCGACCTAATGAAACCTTTACTCAACAAGTCTTGCAATTGCTCCTTTAATTCCTTCAACTCTGTCTGGGCCATCCTATAAGGAGAAACAGAAATGGGCTTGGTGCCCATCTCCACATCAATAGCAAAATTGATATCCCCATTCAGAGGAACACCAGGTAAGTCCGTGGAAAACACATCCATGAACAACCTAACAACTCTCACACAATCTAAATGAGCTAGTGAGTTAACACTTGTACTGCGCACATAAGCCAAATAAGAAAGACACCCATTTTCTACTATGCATGACGAGCATAAAGAAAAGATATAACCCCTTTCAGACACAAACTAGGAATACCATTCTGCTCTAACCTCAGCATCAGGCATAGATAAGGTAACGATCTAGGCATAACAATCCAAAACTGCATGATAAGGAGATAACTAGTCCATACCCAGAATAACACCAAAATCAACCATATCAAGAATGATGAAATCTACCCGAGTGTCCCACCCTAAAATAGTCATCACACATGATCGATACACCTGATCCACCACTAAAGAATCGCCTACGTGAGGGTAGAAACACGAATGGGTACAGCAAGCGACTCATACATAGAATCAATACTAGAGTCAAAGTATGAAGATACATAAGATAATGGAGGCCTAGGGTCAAACAATACTAAATCAGGATGATGACAAACCAGGATGTACCTGTAATCACAACATCAGAGGCCCCTGGCTCAGGACTTCCAGGAAAAGCATAGTACAACCCGCGCTCGCGACTGGACTAAGCACTCCTTGTCCACTACCACAAGCTCCCAGAGGTTCACCTCTGGCACCCCTATATCCACCTCTACTACCCTGTGTAGCCTCTTTGACCGATGGCGCCGGTGCTAGACAAATCTGAAGCTAAGAACCCTGTTGGGAGGACTCATCACACTTTGGGGACAATCCCTAGCTAAGTGCCCAAACTCATCACACACATAACATTCTCTACTAGATGAATCATGATGTAAGGGCCTAAAGAAACCAGAATACCCTACATAACCTGATGAAATAAAAGGAGACCCTCGACCTGCATGACTGATCTCTGACCACTCAAAGCCTCAGAACCTGTAAACCCACTCTCTAAACCTTACAATACTGTCTAAATTGATCTGTTGTGGTAACCATAAGAACCTTTGCCTAAAGAATCCCTACCTCGAGATGAATGATCACGAAAACTGCCCTATTAACATGACCTCTTACCACCACCACTCTGAGCACCCTAGCAAATACTCTCGACTCTCTTGGCATGATCCATAATATCCTAAAAAGATCCACATGTAGTCACTAACTGAGCTATCACTAACTGAAGAAAAGTAATCAATCCCTTAACAAACTTTTTGATCCTCTCAGCCTCTATTGAAATACTCATTATGTCATGCATATAAAAGGCATGGAAATGAGCCTCATACTCAACAACAGTCATGATGCGCTGCTTTAAATCATCAAACTCGTCCGTCAGCTTGTCCCTCAAGCTAAAGGGCACATATCTCTTAAGGAAAATCTCTAAAAACTGGGTCCAAGCCAAAGAAGGAGAACCCACTGGTCTACAACCAACAAAATATCTCCACCATTGTCTAGCCACATCAGTCAACTGGACGGTAATGTAATCAACAACATAAGACTCAAGAAAATCTAGGTTATGCAACCTCTCCTAACGACTGACCAAGAACACGTATGTATCCTCACCAATAGCACCACTATACTTGTAAGGGGTCGATCTCATAAATCTCTCAAACCTCTTTTGCTCATCAATAAACATTACTGGACCAGGTACTACTGGTGGAACAATAAGTCTATCAGGCAATGCCTTCTCAACATATGGGGCCACAAGACTAGCTGGCTGTGCCCCAGGAGTCTGAAAATCCTAAATTGAACCATGCCCTGGTGGCTGAACACCCTCTCTCATTTGTGAACCATTTGGTGTACCAAGTAGTGTACCTACCTGAGAGGTGCCACCCAAGTGACTAAAAAGCCAAATCAATACATCCTTCAATACTAGACTAAAAATGAAACCCTGAGGGGCCTGGGCTGGTCCCACACTCTCTGGCTAATAAGCTACCTCAGCATAATCAATCACTAGCTCGGGAGAGGTCGCTCTAGCCCGTACTCTAGCCGAAGCCTCTCTTCATGCTCTGCCTCTACCACGGTTTCAATTATGACCCCTGCCTCGTCCCCTGACTAGGGCTCCCATAGTGGGTACTGGCTCAACATCACCAACATCTCCGGATCGAGTTCTCACCGACTGTGCAGAAAGAGAGAGATGCAAGTTTAGAATACTGAGTATGAACAACACGCACGATAAAGAATCAAATTAGAGAGGTTTCCTAAAAATATCCCATAGCTTCTTGAACATAGATACATACGTCAACGTATTGATCCACAGGACTTTATTAGATATTTTTTTCTTTTACTCATGTGACCGGTGAACCTAGCACTCTGATACTAAATTTGTTACGACCCAGAATCTAAGGTCATGATGACACCAACCCCGATCCAACCTTGGTAGGTAAACCCAATTTTAAAAAAAGATAGATAAGGAAAAAGGAATAGAATAAGTAAAACACGAGACTTTAGGATAAAGTCAAGCAAATACAATAACAAGACAAATATCTGAATAATAATACAACTCCAATCCCCAAAGATCTAGTGTCATCTAAAGACCACTCTAAAAACCAACGTAAGTATAAATAAATAACATTTATCTCTGAAGTAAAGTAAAGACATAAGATACTAGATGAAGCCGAGTATAGACTTCGAATGGGGAGCTCACCCTGACTTCGACCCAAAGTTGCACAAATAGTCACAGTTTATGAATGGAACTCAAAATAGGATCTGCACCAAAAGGGTACAGAAGTAGGAGAGAGTACAATCCACTTGTACTCAATATGCATCATAGGCCGACCACGCAAAATAGACAACTAAAAATAAAGTAAACTATAAGTAACGCATCCGTGCTGTAAACAGAAAATGTCCCAATGGCTTAAGCCGTACAACTCCTAACAATATAATAATACAATCTCAGTAATAGTATAGGAAGTATCAGCACCATATATATACAAAAAAAAGTCCAATTCACCGATTCATTTAATAAAAGAGATGAAAGGTAGTGTCACATATTAATATGGTATGTATGCAACACTCATATATTTACTTCATATAAACCCTCTGAGCCTAAGCTTCCAGGAGAGGACCCATGGGGTTCACAACCCATATACTAATCACAATCTCGTCAATCAACCTTGCCGGCACTTCCCTCGACCAAGGCGTTTTATAAAAATGGTACATTTTCTTTCACAAAGAAAATCCAAGTCCCACATTGATATCAGTTCCATGAAAATGAGCGATGAATAAGTATGCATGATCATAGCAAAGTCAACAATATTTAATAATCTTCTCAATAATGGCATGAATGAACTCAAATCACCCAAATCTTAATAAGTCATGATATAAGCCTCTCATGGCAATGCAATAGTAAAGAATTTTGTAAGGCATCAATAATATCTATTCAAGCCCCCGCATGGACATCATAATAGTAATAAAGAATAAATAATGCTCAAACAAGACCAATACCAGCCTCCACACGGGCATCTCAATGATAATAATCTCTCAAGTCAATAATAAGGTTCACACAATCCCCCACACGGGAAACACGATAATAATAATGATCCCAAATATGAAGATAATGATAAATTTCCCAACCCATAATATACTTTACATGAATGTTTATTTACCCATCTCGGTCTGAAGAAAATTAAGTCATAACCTACCCCGAAAGCCTAAAATACGACCCTGAACCTCAATAAGAACTTTTCCCCTTACGAGCAGGTTTAGAATGCTCCCAATCTATCAAAAACAGATTCTATACGTAATTAGGAGTCTATTGATACTCATATTAGCATACTTTGTTTTCGATCCAAAATTACTTCAAAAATTGACCCCAAAAATAAAAGGTTAAAATTGAAATTTTAATAAACAATCATTTTATGCATACTTTAAGGGTTATAAATTTGAAATCCCATCAAAAATTGAGTTAAAATCGGATTAGAAATCATCAAAAACTCATTTTTAACTTTACCGGGTAAAACAAAAAATTTCACGTTTAAAATCCAAATTTTAAAGATGATTTTATAATATGATCAATGAGTAATAGTTGAAAAGAGTTTTACAAGCTTACCCAATTTGTTTTGATTAAATGTCCTTTTGAAATCGCCCAAAATCGAGGTCTCAAAGCTTAAAAGAAAGGTTATGAAAAATGGAATGAAAAAGGAAGGATCCAAAATTTATACTCACTGTTCACCGCTTAAGCAGTCATCTGATTGATTAATTGGCCATCGTATAAGTGGCCAGACTACTGCATAAGCGGTGGTCACTTGCCACTCAGTCAAGCACTTTAGCAGTCAATAAGCTGCAAAAATGAAGCTGCATAAGCGGTGGTCACTTGCCATTCACTTAACTATAATAAGTTTTGTTCATTTTCTTCCTCCTATTATTATTATTATTATTATTATTATTTTTGTAGTGGAATTAAAATATGTAAATTTTGGTTGATGATATATGGGGTGAAGATGCAAAATGGGTTACAATAAACCTTCGGAATGCAAATCCTACAAGTGATGATTGGGTTGGAGTTTTTTCTCCCGCAAAATTCAAGTAAGTTTCTATCCTTTTTGAAAACTCGAACATTATTTTTTTTAACAAAACAACCACTGAATAATCATATAATTTTTTAAATTTCCAAATGATGCATAATGCTACCTCCGATAAATATTGGAGTAATTTTTTTTAGATTTTGCGCATATCTTAAGTAAGTAGTAAGAATATAAATATTAAATTATGTTTTTTCCCCCTTTAAACATCTTACTCAATCAACACTCACTAATTGATGTAATTTTTCATTTTTGAAAAAAGCAAACACATGATTTCTTCTTTTTGATTTTTAAATATCATTATCGTGACAATTTTTTAATCAAAAGAAAATAGTACGAGTCTATTCTTTCTTTAATTTAGAAAGGTGTGGAGTAATTCAATTTTTTAAATTCAAGTTAAATTACTCCGTTCAATTTATTTATCTTGCTTTTCTTTTTGATTTGTATAAAAAAAAATATGCTCATTTTTTTTTCTAAAAAAACAACTTTTAATTCAAAATTTCCATAGAGTATTATTTATTTTAAGACTCTATCAAATTAAAACTTGACAAACAAATTAAAACGAAAAGTACTCCCACAACGAAAGAGGAAATGTGAAAAGACAAGGTAACGATAATGACGTGCAAAGCAATATTTTAGAATTTTATAAGGTCCCTAGGGTTAGAGCCATCAAAATGGGTTTGATATTTGAGGCCAGTCCAATCCAACCCGCTATTAGGATTTGGTTAGATTATGATTTTTGAGCTTATTTAAAGCTGAGGCTTATAAGCCCAGCCCAAGTTAGCCCGCTGATCCTTAAGGTTTGACCGAGGTCAGGCTGAGCTGGCCCGTGGGCCAAAATACTTTTAATAATTAATAATTTAAATGAAGATTGTGAAAAAAAAGGAAAAACTAATAATAATAACTACTGAATAAGTTTTAATATCTTGCATAATGCTTTATTTATTTAGCGTTAAATCCTAATCATCAAGTATAGATGTTTCAATTTTCATTCATGATTGCTATTCAATTTAATCTTAAAATTTAAAAGAAAATTGTGAACAAAAAGAATTTAAAACTATGAATAGTGATTACTGAATAAGTTCTAGCTAGTAGCTTGCACAATATTTTACTCATTTAGCGTTAAATCCCTAATACTAAAATTCCTAATCACCAATATAAAAATTGCATTCACTATGAAATGTTCAAACACTTGTTGCTACTCGAAATTCATTGCACAACTTTACTCAAATTCAAAGCGATAATATTTTTGATGTATATTTTTTGATAATGTTTATCTAATTAAATCTTCATACTCCCTCCGTCCCATTTTATGTGTCGCCTTTTGACCGGGCACGGAGTTTAAGAAATAAATGATGACTTTGTAAAGTTTACAAAATTGCCCCTATTAAAGTCACTTTAATGTTTTTCTTTTAGTTGTCTTTTATTATTAAGTGGGACCCAGTGAGGATAAAATGGGGATGATGTCATTAAATTATTGCCAAATAAGGAAAGATGACATTCTTTTTGGGACGGACCAAAAAGGAAATAGCGACACATAAAATGGGACGGAGGGAGTATGAATTTAGATAATGGTGATGTTAATTAAGACAACTTTATCGATGAATTCAAATGTGTTTGACGATGTATTGGTGTTGAATATGTTATAAGTTATAGTAGAATTGTGAACTTTCATATAATCATATGTTAGAAATGTTAACAAATTGTCATACCTATATGTTCAAATATAGATTGAAAAGAAAAAAGTTAACAAACAAAAAAAACGATAAAAAAAGGGCTAGCCCGCAACCCTTTTAAGACTAGATTGTGCCATACATTTTAAGACCCTTTAAAATAAAGGACCGATCTTTCCTATCCCATCAAATTCTTTACTCCACAAAGCTTAGACTGATTGCGTTGGACCAACTCATTTTGACAACTCTGCCTAGGGTATATAGTGAGTTGATTTTCATATGCTCTAGAGGCCTATGCCGTACCTAACAAATATTAAAAAAGCACATAGAAAAAGATACGTGACCCTACATATATTCAATTGATGACTTGGTACGAATTTTAATATTATTATATTAATTGATAACTCCATCGTTAATTTCTTTTACGTCCACTAGAACCCCTCAATAATTTACTCCCACCGTTTCAAAATAGTTGTCTTTATTAACTTGACATTCCTTTTAAAAAAATATTTATTAGAAATTTATTTTATCAATTTAGTCTTATTAATTATGCTTTGAAAATATAAATTTGAATATATATACTTAGTGTAGTCATTTAATAATAGAGATAACATTGGAAGAATATAATAAAATTATCTTCATTTCATAAATGAGACTAAATTGAAACAAATATTTATAGAAAGAGAGTCAACTATTTTAAAGCGGAGGTAAATTTAAAAAATGAAAGTGCACGTTAATTCAAAAATATAAAAAGCTGCGGATTAAGACAAGAAAAATATTATCTGTAGCAAACCAAAAGAGGAAAACACCCAAAAATAAAAATAATAATTCCCAATACTTGTAATTTTAAGATATTTATTATTTTACAAGTTTAGGATAAAATTAATTTTTTTTGTTTATAACAAATATTTTTAAAGATTATAACTATCTTAATTATAATATATAAATAGAAAAAATATTTATTAATGAAAGATTATATCTTAACATATAAATAAAAATAAAATAATTAAGTTCTTTTTAATTAATATTTTCTTAAATAAAAAATACTCCTAGAAAATACGATAAATATTTTAAGACGGAGAGAATAATTGAAGTAGGAGACCAATTGTCCACTTTTGTTCCATTTTTTTTAATTTTTTTTTTTTTTTTTGGTGTGTTTGTGTTAATCATTATTTATTTTTGGTTGAATTTTGCTAACATTTTGGGAGTTAACTATCATGGATTTGACACTTTTCACCGACCCATCAAGGAGAATCTCTTCTTCTTTTTTTTTTCCCAATCAAGGAAAATCAATAGTACTTCCTCTAGTTCAAATTAAATAAATTTTTGCCTCAATACACATCTATTAAGGAAAAGAAACTAAGATATAAATTATATTTTACTTTTCATTTTTACCCTTTTAGATATTATCAAACTACTCTTGAAATTTCAGCCATATTAAAATAAAGTCAATCAAGTCTCTTGAAACTTATAACCTAGAAAATGTAGATGAAGGGTAACATTAAAAGAAAATTTCAGCATGTCTCCGGAAGAAAAAACAATTCACTTATTTTGTACATTAAAAAATAGCTCAAAAATTCACTTATTTTGGACTAGAGGGAGTACGTATCTACTTTTCACGTGACTTAATTATTTACTAAAGTCGTCACCCTTTTTCTAAAAAACATTAGTCGGTTCATTTTTAGATATCATACTTTGCTTATCGAGAGTTAAACTGTACGAATTTTGACCAATATTTCAAGATGTATTTTTCATCGTATTAATATACGAAAGTTTGTGACTTATAGTATTTTTCGTTTAGTTTTCAAAAATCTAAAATTTAAAACATTCAATAAATCTAATTCAATTTTGCTCCGAAGATTAGTCAAATTGTTCTTATAAAATAAAACGTGGCAAGTAAAAGTGAACGGAGGGAGTACTACTTTATTTTCGAATGGAGCAAACTATTAAGGGCATGTTTTAGAGACCATGATCATAATTAGATTAAGTGTAGTCAGGTGTAATTAAATAATCTTCAGATTATGTAGTTATTATTTTAATAATTACACAACCAAGTAATTATACCTTAATATCACACAGTAAAGATAATACATACACAATATATTGATTATAAAGATATGTTTGTTTGTTATAACGTAATTACAATATAAATTCTAATGTCATGTTTGGTGAAGCTAGTGCAATTACATACTTGATGTTCTTATATTTTAAATAAAATTTAATTATAATAAATAAATAATTTTTTCAGACAAACATGAAAATAAGTTTTAATGTGCGACAATTATATGTGTATAAAAAAATTTGAAAAGTCATTTGGTAATTACAATTTCTTTTTGCATGTCTCTAGAGGATTAAGAATGTAATTACTCAATCACTTTCAGTTTCATGCTATCAAGTACTCTAATTACTTAGTCAAACAAACATGTCAAATTATATAATTACACCTAATTACATACAAATTCATTTATAATGATATGTTGCCTTCCAAACATGTCGAAAGAAGTAGTAGTAGTAGTTGTGAAAAATATTTGTGATCCAAAACCAATTACCCTGGGCTTTTTGTTAATCTAACAAGTAAATGTTTCAATTGTAGTGAATCCTTTTGTCCCCCAGTTACCATTGATGAACAACAATTTGGAGCTCCATTTTTGTGTACTGCCCCCTAAAGGTATCTCTAAATTCATTTGATATATGTTTGTTCCCTTCGTTTCAGTTTATGTTATAATATTTGTTGAATTTAAGTAATAAAAACCGTCACTATAAACAATTCTACACCATCAAGTCATTTTTACCTTACATGACTTATTGAAAAATACGTAACATAATTATTTATATTGACAGGGTACAAAACTTAACTCTTTTTTGTTTGTTCCATTCCAATTGTTTTTTTCAACAACTTTCTAAATTTGGCAGCAATTTTAATGTAGGTATATTTGATTTTGTTTATGTTTTTTTTTCCAGGACCGGAAGGACTTCACAAAAATTCCGTCTAATTAACCAGCGTGGGGATTTCTCGTTTGCCTTCTTCTCTGGTGGTTTGAACAATGTAATTTTTATTATGATGCTTCCCTACACATTTCTATTTTCTTTTGTTATTCACATACGCGTGTCGGATCTTGCTGAAATGCATTATTTTTGGAGTATCTGACATGCACCCATTAGCATTTTTGAAAAGTTTGAGAAATATAGGGTACAAGAAGGGTTGATTTCTCATGTCACTTAATTAATAGTTATTATTTCAGAAAATCACTTTCTTTGTTGAAAAAAATAGAATTAAGAAGAACGATAACTTTCTAAGATGATAACTATTAGTTGAGTGACTATCTGAGAAATCAACCCGATACAAGAGTACTTGAGCTTTGTAGGATATATATTTTACTTCATGCTAATGATCATTATGATTTATGTTTGTCCTATAATTTTAAATGTAACTTTGATGAGACTTGGATATGGACTAATAGATTCATGTGTTTTACAGCCAAAGTTGATAGGCATCTCAAATCACATCGCATTTGCCAATCCAAAACCGCCTCTTTATCCGCGTCTTGCTCTGGGGAAGTCATGGGATATTGTAAGTTTTTTTCTTGCTATGCACATATGAATTCTTCTTCATTAAGATACATTTGTGATTTATGAACCTATATGTTACATGGGGTTCAGTATCAATATTGATTGTAATAGTTTGTCGAGGTGATCGATTCATCAAGTCCTTAAATTGTTGAACATGTTGACCTGATTCGTTATTTTTGAATCCCCTTATTAGAATTCTTGCTCTGTCACTGCCTGCAAGTTGGAGATTCGTGTTTACTTGTTAAGCATATATTATCTGGTGGTTGTATCAAATCATGAGATAAACTTATACCTTTTTTGTCTCTCCTAGATGACTGTTACTTGGACGAGTGGTTACAACATAGACGAGGCTGTTCCATTCGCCGAATGGGGTTGGAAGGGCCAAGAGCAAAATCGTTCCCCAGCAGGGACGCTGACATTTCATCGGAACAACATGTGTGGTAATAAGGACTTCTATTAAACAACGACTGATATTTTTTCCTCTGCTTTTCTTATACGTATATTCTGATTAAAGTTGAAGATACAATAGCAGAGGGTAAAATTGTTGAATTGATTTAGTATTATGCCATTTGTTTTGCATTTGATACAGAATAATGTTACGAGCGCGTTTGCAGGAACGCCTGCAAGAACTGTGGGATGGCGCGATCCAGGATTCATACATACAAGTTTCCTGAAAGATCTGTGGCCAAACATGGTGTAAGTTTTTCTAGTGGCTCGTGTCTGTAGGAGCGAGTTACTTCATTGTTCACATGTCACACCCCGTTTTGAGATCTTATTTTGTGAAACTGCAGGTACACATACAAGTTGGGTCACATGTTAAACAATGGTTCAATTAATTTGAGCAAACAATATTCATTTAAATCTCCTCCTTTACCAGGGCAAGAGTCATTGCAACGCATTGTGATATTTGGAGATATGGGGAAGGTAATCTACTAACACTATCAGTTGTTCTAAACGTTGAAGAATGTGGTTTCCCATAACAATTTTGTTAATTCATTTTGTTCTTATAGCAAGAGCGCGATGGTTCAAATGAATATGCTAATTATCAGCCTTGTTCACTTATGACTACTGATACCCTTATTAAGGATCTTGATAACATTGACGCTGTTTTCCTTATTGGAGATCTTCCCTATGCAAATGGATATATCTCACAATGGGACCAATTTACAGCGCAAGTAGAACCAATAACATCGAGAGTACCTTTCATGATTGCAAGGTCTGTTCATCATCAAGAATTCCTTTGTGATTGATATTGTATTTCACGTAGTTTTAGTTCTAACTGTCTGCGAGGAAAATTTGTTTTGCAGCGGTAATCATGAAAACTTGGGAGAATAGTGGATCATTATACACCGGTCTGGACTCAGGTGGAGAATGTGGTGTACCACTCGAAACATTATACTATGTCCCTGCAGAAAACCGAGCTAAGTTCTGGTATGTGATTCATGTCAAACACACATGTTTTGTATTGCTAGTGATGATAATATCTGCGACGATTATAAGAGCATTGTATAAGGTTAAAAAAGAAACTATAACAATCAATAGATACTAATGCAATTTAAATTTTTATAGTTAGCTTTCATGTTTATTATATGTATAAGGGGACATATAAACTTGTGTGTCTTGTTACTTTTTGGTGTTCCCCTTCAGTGCTTTACATCATTTTTCCTCGTCGATTTTAACATTAAGTGTGTATATGTTGACAGGTATGCAGCTGACTATGGAATGTTCCACTTCTGTATAGGAGACACTAAGCATGATTGGAGAGAGGGATCTGAACAGTGCAAGTTTATCGAGTAATGCTTTGCGTCAGCCAATAGACACAAACAACCTTGGTTGATATTCGTTGCTCATCGTGTTCTTGGCTACTCTTCTAATGACTGGTATGCTAAGGAAGGATCATTTGAAGAACCAATAGTAAGGGAGCACTTGCAAAAGCTCTGGCAAAAGTATAAGGTTGATATGGCATTCTTCGGACACGTCCATAACTATGAAAGAGTTTGACCTATTTACCAGGTAGACATCATATTTCTAAGATTTTGAACAATAGCGGAAATGATACTGTTATTTCGCTTAGATGTATATAATATTTTAAAATAACTCATTATATGATTTGTCAAATTGTTGTATGGACAGAATCAATGTGTGAACAAGGAGACATTACACTACTAGGGCGTAGTGAATGGAACAATTCATGTTGTTTTTGGTGGAGGAGGAAGCCATTTGAATACATTCACCACTATTAACACCACATGGAGTGTGTTCAAAGATTATGACTATGGATTTGTCAAACTAACAGCATTTAACCAACTTCACTTCTCTTTGAGTATAAGAAGAGCACAGATGGTAAAATGTATGATTCTTTCACAATATCAAGAGACTATAAGGATGTCTTAGCTTGTGTCCATGATAGTTGTGAACCAACTACTTTGGCTAGTTAAACTCAATGCGTCTTGAAGTGTATGTACCTTCAATTTCTAGTTTCTTTTTTGGCTTAACCAACCGGTATCTGAAGTTTGCTGGCACAACTGATCTAGATTCACGCAGCACTACAGGGCTAAAGAGTACCATCAAGTTGGTTCTAGTCTTCTAGAGCTAGTAGTATTTAGATCTTGTCCTTTCCCCCTCTCTTATTATGTTTATTTTGGCTTTCAAATTGCCTCCTTTTAAGTGGATGTAAACTATAAGTTTTTCTTAATTTTGAGTAAAGAGAGGCATATTGGAGGAACTAATTATGGATTTATCTTGTCCAAAAGTGAAAAGATTTTTCAATTTACTTCATGTCTTATTGTTTTACTAGAGCCGAGGGTCGTTGGAAACAACCTCTCTACGTTCACAAAATAGGGGTAAGATTGCGTGTACACCACCCTCTTCATACCCCACTTGTAGGATTATAATGTGTATGTTGTTTGTTTGTTGTTACTCCATATGTCTTATTTAAGTAATTACTTTGATATTAGTGTCAATATTAATATTTAAGTTTTTTTTATAAGAACACTATCCAATTTGGAGACATTATTAACCATTTTTCAGAAATATCTTTGGGAATACATTTTCCATTGACCAACCAATACTATATTGAACTCTTATGCAGTACCCACAATAATGATGTATACCCTGTGACTCATGTTGGTTCTTGGATTCTAACCAATGATTTTGACTTCTAAACCTATGATTGGATGCTTAATGCTTGTTTATACATATATGGCCCCAAAGAAGTCTACTTGTCATGATCCAGAATTCGAGGTCATGGAACCTACCATGATCCAACCTTGGTTGGTAAGTCCAACTCTAAAATAAGATAAATAACGAAAAAAGGTATACAATAAGCAAAATACGAGACTTTAGGATAAAGTCAAGCAAATATTATAACAAGTCAAATATCTGAATAATAATACAACTCCAACACCCAAAGATCTAGTGTCATGAGTAAAGAACACTCTAAAAACAAACATAAGTACGAATACATAACATCTGTATCTGAAGTAAAGTAAAGACATAAGATACTAGATGAAGCCGGGTACATACTCCGAACTGGGAGCTCACCCTAACTTCAAAATCCCAAAGTTGCACGAATAGTCATAGTCTACGGATGACACTCGAACTAGGATCTGCACCAAAAAGGTACAGAAGTAGGAGTGAATACGATCCACTTGTACTCAGTAGCCATCATAGGCCGACCAAGCAAAATAGACAACTAAACAAGTAAAGTAAACTATGAGTAACGCATGGGCCCTGCAAACAGAAAATGTCCCAATGACTTAAGCCATATAGATCCTAACAGTATACTAATACAATCTCAATAACAGTATAAGAAATATCAACACCACATATATAAAGAAGTCCAATTCACAGATTCATTTAATAAAAGAGATGAAAGGTAGTGCAACACAATAATATGACATATATGTAATCTCAAATGTTCACCTCGTATACATCCTTCGAGCCTAAGCTTCCAGGAGAGGACCCATTGGGTGTTTGCAACCCATATACTAATCACAATATCATCAATCAACCTTGCCGACACTTTTCTTGGCTAAAGCATTTTATAAAAATGGTACGTTTTCTTTCACAAAGAAAATCCAAGTCCCACATTGATATCAGTTCCATGAAAATGAGCAACGAATAAGATGTCATGATCATCTCAGCTGGGTCCCCAACTCACTCTGCATAGAGCTTCAAAAATTTGAGGTAAATTGAGTACCTCTATCAGAAATAATGGAGATAGGCACACCATGTAACCGAACAATCTCTCGAATGTAGATCTTGAACAAATTCTCCACATTGTAATTCACCTTCATAAGTACAAAGTGCGGTGATTTAGTCAACCTATCCACAATCACCCAAATGGAATCGAACATCCCTAAAGTCTGGGTTAGACCAACCACAAAATCCATAGTAATCCACTTCTATTTTAACTGTGGGATAGGCATTCGCTACATCATACCACCTGGTTGCTAATGCTTATACTTAACCTGTTGACAATTCGAATAATTGGCCACAAACTTTATGATGTATTTCTTCATCCCACACCATCAATAATGTTGCTTCAAATTATGGTACATCTTAGCTGCTCCTGGATGGATAGAATACCTCGAACAATGAGCCTCCTCTAATATCAATCTAATAAAGTAACCAAACTTTGACAAACAAACAAGACCACTAATCCTCAAAATATCCTTAGGATCAAGAAATGCCGCCTTTGCCTAGCCATTCAACACTTGATCATGAATTATAATGACCCATTCCATCGTTACTGAAAATATTTATGGTAAAGGTATAGGATTCTTATTCGTCATAGGTGATAGGATCAATTCTTTAGTATGGGAGTGCATTAGATATGACTTAAGTACGTACAATACCCCTAGCACAAAGTTAAGTTGGAAGTGTCCTTACCTATTGAGCTTCGGCTTAAGTTTAAACTAGGGTCAACTTTAAATGATCACTCCTCCTAGAATATAAAGATTTATGTGGCCCAGTACCCAGCAAATTAAAGATATCTGATTCTTCTTTCCAACTCCACTGATTATTCATTAATTCAATATTGGAGTACAAAGTTATGACCATTTTACTGAAGACTGTTTGTGCTGAAAAAGTTGAGGCCACTATAGCGGGACTCAGGATGCTATAGCAGGACGACAACAATATATAAGCCTAT
Organism: Capsicum rhomboideum; assembly: GCA_031232105.1. NCBI lineage: Eukaryota > Viridiplantae > Streptophyta > Magnoliopsida > Solanales > Solanaceae > Capsicum > Capsicum rhomboideum. Next base: position 17,581,890 of record CP124712.1, read on the forward strand.
TTTGGACGAATTTTAGGTCATGAACTCAAAATTTTTGTTCCACATCCCTAGGGGCGATTTTCTCAAGGTTGGGATGGAAATTCTTCGTTGAGGTAAGATTTTTACTCCCTATTAACATCAATTAATCCGTTTCTCTTTTAGAATATTAGAATGTAGAATTACAGTGAAATTCTAATGGGTTAGAATCCTAGGTTCCTGAAATTATGGAGAAAAATCAATGGGTATGTGTACTTTCACCTAGAATTACTTTTAGATTGTTAAATAATGATTTGTAATATGAATTTGTTATTCTAAAACATGAATTTTGATGGTTGGTGACCTTGAATTCAATAAAGATGCGATATTTAGCTTTAAAACTCCACTAGTGGAGATGGATTGAGTATGATAGAACTAGTTAATGATTAATCAACCCTTGGGTGATCTTGTAGACCGTGAATAAGGACAAAACTAGTGGGTTTGAGTTTCCAAAATATTTGTTTGTAGAGTAGTTGATTAATTACTCTTATAATTGCTTGTTTATTAGATTATTTAGCATTCGAAAATGTGAAGAAAAGAAGGAGCATCCGTGGTATAGCTTACTTGTTACAACAACTTTCTGCCCAGGTAGGCTAGGTTTATTGAGGAGTAAATATTGGTTAAATTGCATAACCGTAATATAGTTTAACAGGATATTTCATGATTAGGCCTGCAGGCATAGTGAACAGTTGGTAATAATTGAAATATAATGTGAAATTAAATCTAATTTGGTATTATTATTATTTTTGGATAATTTCTTGATGATTTTGTAGATTATATGTTATTTGTGATAATTCATGGAATATATATATATATATGTTGATGTCCAATTATGGGGCTACGGGTTGTGAAAACTAGTAACTAGTAATTATGGTATTTTTTGAAGTTAGAAGGTATTGATGTAAGATGATTATAGTGGAGCAGGAATAGTTGTGAATAGGTTGAAAAGTTTGATTGAATTGATGAATTGTGATCATAATTGAGCAATTGGGTGATAAATTAGTTTATACTAAAGCATTATCATAATTGTATAGTTAGTGAGAATCGAATTAAGTCTAATTGTCTATAAATGAGAATATTTAACTAAATACTTGGTCATTGGTTGCAGTGCATGGTAGTAAATATGAATACTTGATTGATTTTGATTTTGGTTGTGAATGCTTGGCCTGTGGTTGAATTGGAGTTAAGAACTCAAGTTGATTATGTGTGCATGTTAACTGACTATTTGTCTACTATTTGTAATGCATGCTATTGAGTTTTAAACTTTTTGGATGTATATACAAGTTGGTTTTTGATCACATGTAATGAGATTATGTAAAAAGGGGCTTGTTTTGATATACAAGTGTGGTTGAATTATCTTATGTTGTTATTGTATCTGAATTGGTATAGTTAGATATTGTGAGATGAACCAATAAAGGTTGATCATCATAAAATTGGTATTGTTTGATATTGTGAGATGAGTCTGTAAAAGTTGATCGTCACAGAATTGGTAGATTTCAAGAAGTATAAGGGTGGGGATGTTGGAATACGAGTGATATAACACTTGATTTGGAATAAGGGTGGCAGACACTAATTGTTTGGGATATTTGGTATATGGACTGAGCTCGTCCCCTGCACGTCATGACTAGTGGGCATATATAAGACCCTTAGCATATATGTATACGATAATGGAGATTTTATCTATTCCTTGAGTGAACCAGGTTATATTGTTGTTTTGATATATTTGGATCCTTGTGAGGTCCGGTTTACTTGATATATATATTTGGATCCTTGTGTGGTTTGGTTAATGATAATGATTTTTGAGATCCTTGTATGGTTCGGTTTTGATATGATATTTGGGATCTTTGTGCGGTCTAATTAATGATAATGATATTTGGATCCTTGTATGGTTCGAATATATATATATATATATATATATATAATGCTCCTTGTGTGAACTATTACTGATATTATTGAGTTGGGTTTCTTGAGTGATCTGTTGAATTGATATTCCAACTTTCTATTTTAACTTGGATTTCTAGTGTGAACTGATTTTCTTGATTTATAATTATCCATGCCATGATGAGAATTGTAATTTTGATATTAGACAAGACTTCATGAAATAAAGAAGAACTAGAGTTGGTTGTAAGATAGTTTTGTTTGTTGACTTGTAGTTGGGTGTATATCTGTCTAAGTGTAGACATTGTTGTTGGTTAGTTGAATTATTTGCCACAATTGGTTCCTGTAATGCGGTAAGTGGAGATGGTAATGATGGTTTTACTTGATATTGGTAAATTAAACCTTAACTGTGTAATTGACAATTAAGTAACTTAATTGGTTAAGTTTTAAGGATGTGAATAAAGTGATAGTTGGTTATTGGAGTGTTGGGGGATTTAATGGGGACAAATGGTTTGAGAGTGATGATTTAGGAACAGTGGAGGTTAAAGAATCATTGAGTAGCTAATCCTTGTAGTCCTATCTTGGCGGTGGAGTTGTGTGCTCTCATTAATGATCAAGGCTAGAGATCTAAAGGCTGGTATAGTTGAGTGGAAAATGAATGTTACGTCTATTAAGTGATGATATGAACTATAGACTCAGGAAAGTTTAACTGTTACATTATATGTACATGACTTATCTTGAATTTCTATATTATACGTTATGTGCTTTAACCTCGGTCGGTCGATAATGCCTACCAGTATGTGTAGTTGTACTGATACTACTCTTGCTATACTCTTTTTGGGGTATAGTCTGGTTGAAGAATTAGTTGATGTTTCTTAGGTGATGTGGATAGTGATCTCCAACAGCTTTTACTCGTTTGTTTCCTACGGTGGGAGTTGTATCTTTTGTTTTGTCTTTTACCATATTAGAAACTCTTATACATGTCTAGACTAGGTCCTCGGGGGAAGGTGTTTTTATTCCTTGTATTTCGGAAACATGCTGTAATTTTTGTTAGATTTTGAGATCTTAAAGAAATTGTAATAAATTTAATAGTATTTTTGAATCGATCAATGTCATTCTTTTATGACTTTCGCATATTTCTAAATGGGTGTTAAGGGTTCTTTTATTTAGGTGGATTAGATTAGGTGCCTGTACAATCCAGTTAGTTGGGTCGTGATAGTTGGTATCAGAGTACTAGGTTACCAATCTCACAAGTACAAGAGCAAATATTGAGTAGAGTCCTATAGATTGGTGGATAGACGCCCATATCAAATCTTCGAGAAACTACGAGGCATTGTAGGAATTGTTTCCATTCCTTCTTTCATATTGTGTTGTTTTAGTCTATCGTTTTAATGATTCGAGACTATCCCCTAGTCGTAATACGGTACTTAGAGCCACAAGTGACCCCAAGCTAACCAATGGTATAGCATGACAGGAAGAATACTGAATATAACTAAAAGCTACGGAGCGGAAGCTAAAACTAAAATAATATAATAATAGTCAAAGACAATAAACAAGTCTAATACTGAATCTCAAAGCTGGAAATATCTGACATAATCATAAAACTAAAAATCTAACTGTCTGTCTCAAAGCCTCAACTAATGATGAGGTGTTGGGACAAGCGCCCAACTAACTCTAAACTGTCGGAGAACCAGAAAGAAATAATGAAATAAAATATAGACTCTTGTCCTCGGATGATGAGGACTCACCATATCAACGATTGAAAAGGCACTAAAATGTATCAACTGCAGGACTAATGTTGAGCGTCCTAACCTATATCATTATACGATACAACGCAAGAAAAGGTATGCGATCAGTACTTTGAATGTACTGAGTATGAGAGATATGTAAATATAAAATGTACTAAAATAAGTTGGTAAATACTAAAGTGCTATACTGAGCTGGAATATCACTGAACTGAAGTACAATGACCCTGTTTGAGATGCTAAAATATACATATAAACACTGATATGAAATAATAATCTGAAAAGTCACGAGTTTAAACAAATAGAACCAAACCAAGGGTCATGTGTACTATGTTGTATCTATAACTGTTGGAGAGCTTGTTAATAGACACACCTCATCTGAGCTAAATGAGGTCCAACTTATAAACCTGGTTGGGAGGGTGTTCTATACCATGCCAAGGGTATTAAACCTAACTGATGTCCATTTGGACTAAGGTATCAGCCTCAAATAGCGGGTGACCCTCAATAAACTACACTGGCTACGTAGTTCTGGGACTTAGGGACCTTTGCCAAAGATGTCATCCCTAACTAACGGGTGACCCTTCATCCCTGCATCCGTTCGGTGCTAAGCACTACTCCCGAAACTGAATAACTGATAGCTCATAAATCTAGCATACTGAAACTGATTCAAAATACTCTAGCTGAAAGTATCATGATAGCCTGAATAATTGAGATCATAATGAAAATCTATAAACTAAATATAAATTGGTTATTTATGCTAAATTAATCAATTTGGGGTATCGTGTAGTCATAACACGCCAGCATGTATAAAACTATATTTAAATTCATGCATAAATGAATATTCAAGGTCATGAGATATTTAAGAACATAATTACTGAAAGAAATCATAAAATGGGGAAACTTGTACTAATTCTTGAGTTTCATAAAAACTAATTTTGAAAACATATTTGGGCATAAGGGCGGAAGGAAACCCTCATTGAATACCCACATACTTGGAAGGAGAGTTCTTGCTAAGAACTTGAGAAAAATTCTAAAGCTTGAGAAGAAATCTTAGTTTGCTCTTGGAAGATAAGAAATCACCTTTTGATTTCTATTTTCTAAGTTTTGAGAGAAAATGGGGAGATTTAATCGACTAATCCCCTTAAGTCACACTTTGAACAACCTTTTGCCTTAAACGACGTAGTATAGGCACTAAATAAGTGGGAAAAAAACAAAGGCCTTTAAAAATTGAATAAAAAGTTGCTGGTGTCTCTCACGATGACTTAAGTGATGGCCCGTAGGGTCTGGGTATAAGTCATGGTTTGAATCGTCATCCCAGACCATTTTTGGAACTTCTCTGAACATTGGCAACGAGTCACCTAGAGTTTGGCGATGAGTTGTTGCCGCTGGCATCTTTGATAGTGCCTCACTAAAACACCCATAAATTTTTTCTCCGATATCAGATTTATAAATTGTCGGTGGCCTTGGAAAAAGGATTAAAATACCTTTAATTTAGTGAATATTGGGACATCTAACTCTTCATATACTAGGAGTAAAGGTCATTTGAAATTGACCCAAGAAGAATCTTACACTAGAACTTAGCTGGAAAAGGAGTTTTTAACTCAACTTTGGGTTAGGGACTTCTTATGACCTTGAATCACATATAATACTCATATCATGCTTATGTAATGGTTCTTGGTACTTGAATTATCATGAAATTGCGAATAAAACTATTTTTAAATACATGCTGGACTGAATAGTCACCCTACGAGTCACATGACTACTCATAGGTGGATGCCATGACTCATGGCCTCCACTCGTTGCAACTGGGAGGAATTTCAAATTTTAGGACGTTTTGGAAAACACTCAGGACAGCTCACCATACAAGTCGTTGGCGCTTACGACGACTTATTGCCTGAGTCATTCTATGAAGAATTTTCTAAGAAATTGACTAATTTTCTGTGCTAAGTCTAAAATAGAGTCTTAGGAACTTTTGGTGTGATACAATATCTCAACATTGGGAACATTCGTCCTCGAATGAAGACCAACTAGGCTAAAAAGATAGGGAAAGAGCTGCAATCCCAAACTAAGTTCTGAAAGCTGAATAGTGACATGATAACTGAATTTTTGACTGAACATAGACTGGACTGAACTCTTGAAATACGCATGCATACTAAGACATGAGAGTAACTAAAGGACATAAAACCGAGAGGAATATTAAGGTGGAAACTCTTACCTCAAGCTAGAACTGAATTCGAGGGGAAAAGATTAGGGTACTTGGTCATCATATCTTCTTCTGCTTCCCAAGTAGCTCCCTCAACTAGCTAATTTCTCCAAAAAACTTTCACAGAAGCGACTTTCTTATTTCTCAGCTTAAGAACATAATGGTGTCAACAATTTCAACTGGGACCTCTTCATAAGAGAGACTATCTTTTAAGCCCACACACTCTAATGGCACAACTAAAGCTAGGCCACCAACGCATTTCTTCAATAGGGATACATGGAATACTGGATGCACCGATGCTAAATTTACAAGCAAATCTAACTCATAGGCCATATTGCCAACGCACTTCAAAGTCTTATAAGGACCAATATATTGGGGAATGAGTTTCTCTTTATTACCAAACCTCACCCCCCCTTTCATGGGTGAAATTTTCAAGTAAACCTAATCATCAACCGCAAACTCAAGCTCATTTCTTCTCATATCTGCATAGGATTTCTAATGACTCTAAGCCGTTTTCAGCCTTTCTCTAATCAGTTGAACTTTGTCCATCGCCTCATGAACTGAATCAGGCCCTATAAAGGTTGCTTTACCAACCTTAAACCAACTAAAAAGAGATCTATAACTCCTACTAAAAAGCACCTCAAATGGTGCCATCTAAATACTGGACTGATAACTGTTATTAGAAGCAAACTCAATAAGAGGCAAATGATTATCCCAACAACCCTTAAAGTCGATCACACAGGCTCTCAAAATATCCTCTAAGGTATAAATGGTCCAATCTGCCTGACTATCTGCCTGCGGGTGGAAAGTTGTACTATGATGAACCTGGGTACCAAGACCCATCTAAAAAGACTTCCAAAACTGCGAAGTAAACTGAGTACCCGTATCTGAGATGATAGTCAAAGGGACTCCATGAAACTTAACCAACTCTCTAAGGTAGAGTCTAGCATAACCCTCGACTGAATCTATAGTGTTAACTGGCAGGAAATGTGCTGCATTAGTCATCCAGTCAACAATAACCCTAATCAAATCATGTTTTCGGTGAGTATGAGGTAACCCTGTAATTAAGTCCATATTCACTTCTTTCCACTTCCAAGTAGGAATACGGATATCCTGAAGTATACCACCTAGCCTTTGGTGCTCGACCTTAACCCGTTGGCAAATCGAATACTTAGCCATAGATTCTACGATATCCCTTTTCATACCACTCCACCAATAGATTTCCCGTAGGTCATGGTACATCTTAGTGGCAACTTTTTTACTTTGGACTGCTTTCTTCAATTTAAGTAGAATATGATCACTATCTTTTTTCTCCTTCATATATACCACTAACCAAGATTTTGACCCATCTTAAACCATAGCACTACCTTCTGCTAAATCAACTAAACAAACTCCCAGTCTACCAAGGCCGTGGACATCACGAAGTAACTATTTCTTCTCATCCTTTGCATGAGTAACACTACCCATCAAAAGTCTGCTACGAGCATCAACCACTACATTGGCTTTACTCAGATAGTACAAGTCACTCATATCATAATTTTTCAGCAGTTCAAGCCATCTTCTCTGACGAAGGTTCAAATCTTTTTAACTGAATATATACTGTAGGCTCTTATGATCCATGGACGAATCTACATGAACTCCATAAAGATAGTGCCTCTAAATCTTTACGGCAAAAAACAATTGCTGCCAGCTCTAGATCATGAGTCGGGTAGGTCTTCTCATGAGGTTTGAGCTTTCTAGAGGCATAGGATATGGCCTTACCAAGCTTCATTAACATATATCCAAAGCCAACTTTTGAGGCATCACAGTGAACAACAAAACCATCTGAACCCTCTGGTAAAATCTAAACTAGAGCAAAAGTGAGTCGAGTCTTCAACTCTTGAAAACTCTTCTTGCAAGCATCAGACCACTAAAATTTTACCTTCTTCTAAGTTAATCTGGACATAGGAGAAGAAATAGAGGAAAATCTATCAACAAACTATCTGTAGTAACCAGCTAAACCCAAGAAACTTATAATGTCTGATGGATAGATAGGTTTAGGCTAGTTTCTGACTGCTTCGGTCTTTTGAGGATCAACCTAATTGCCTTCACTGGAAATTATATGACCAAGGAATGCTACTGATTTCAAACAAAATTTACACTTTCTGAACTTGGTGAATAGCTAGCGATCTTTGAGAGTTTGCAAGACAATCCTCAAATGGTTTGCATGTTCATCCTCACTCCGAGAATAAATGAGGATGTCATCTATAAAGGTAATAACGAACATATAGTGCTGCTTGAACACCCTGTTCATCAAGCCCATTAAAGCTGTAGGAGCATTCGTTAGTCCAAAAGACATAAAAACAAAGTCGAAGTGACCATACCGAGTTTTATAGGTTATCTTCAGAATATCACACTCTTTAACTCTGAGCTAATGATAGCCGGATCTGAGGTTTATCTTTGAAAAATAAATGACACCCTAAAGCTGGTCGAACAAGTCATCGATCCTAGGAATGGGAAACTAATTCTTGACTATGACTTTATTCTACTAATGGTAATTGATGCACATTCTGACAAAAATTCTTCTTGGAGGTAAGATTTTTACTCCCTATAACACTGACTAATCCATTCCTCTTCTAAAATCATTAGAATGGGAAATTATGGTGAAATTCTTATCGGTTAGACCCTAGGTTCATGAAATTATAGTGAAAACCTATGGATATGTGTATTTTCACCTAGCACTACTTTTAGATTGTTAAATAACAATTCCTAGCTTGAATTTGTTATTCTAAAATATGAATTTTGATGGTTGAGGACCTTGAATTTAATACAGATGAATGGAGATGGGTTGAGTATGATAGAACTAGTTAATAATTAATCAACCCTTGAGTAATCTTATAGACAGTGAATAAGGGTAGAACTAGTGGGTTTGAATTTCCAAAGTATTTTTTGAAGAGTAGTTGATTGATTACTCTTATAATTGCTTGTTTATTAGATGATTTAACATTTGAAAATGTGAAGAAAAGGAAGAGTATCCGTGGTATAGCTTACTTGTTACAACAACTTGATGCCCAAATAGGCAGGTTTATTGAGTAGTAGATCTTGATTAAATTGCATGACTGTAATATAGTTTGACAATAGATTTCATGATTTGGCCTGTGGGCACATTGAATAGTTGTAATAATCGGAATATAATATGAAATTAAATCTAATTTGGTATAATTATTATTTTTGGATAATTCTTTGATGATTTTGTGGATTATGTGTTATTTTTGATAATTCATACAATATATTTATGTTGATGTCTTATTATGAGGCTACGGGTTGTGAAAATTAGTAACTAGTAATTATGGTGTTTTTCAAAATTGAAAGGTGTTGATGTAAGCTGATTATAGTGGAGCATGAATGATAGTGAATATGTTGAATGGATTATGATCATAATTGAGCAATTATGTGATGAATTAGTTTATACAAAAGAATTGTGATAAATGTATGGTTAGTGAGAATCAAATTAAGGCTAATTGTCTATAAATGAACATATTTAACTAAATGCTTGGTCATTGGTTGCACTACATGCTAGTAAATATGAATATTTGATTTATTGTCATTCTAGTTATGAATGGGTAATGATATATGCTTGGCCTATGGTTGAATTGGAGTTAAAAACTCAAGTTGATTTATGTGTGCATGTTAACTGACTATTCAATTACTTGTTACAATGCATGATATTGAATGTTGAACTTGTTAGATGTATATACAAGTTGGTTTTTGATATTCATGTAGTGAGATTATGTAAAAAAGGGCTTGTTTTGATATGCAAGTGCGGTTGAATTATCTCATGTTATGATTGTACCTGAATTATTATAGTTTAATATTTTGAGATCAATAGGTAAAGGTTGATCGTCATAGAATTGGTATTGCTTGATATTGTGAGATGGGCCAGTAAAGGTTGATCGTCACAAAATCAGTGAATTTCAGGGAGAATAAGGGTGGAGACGCTGGAATAAGGGTGGTATAACACTTGATTTGAGATAAGGGTGGCAGACACTAGCTATCTGGGATATTTGGTACATGGACTGAGCTCATCCCCTACAGGTCATAGCTAGTATACATATATAAGACCCTTAGCATGTGTATATACAGTAATGGATAGTTTGATGATTTTTCAAGTGAATTGGGTTATATTATTGTTTTGATATATTTGTATCCTTGTGAGCTCCAATTTACTTGATATATATTTTGATCCTTGTATGGTCCGGTTGATGATAATAATATTTGGGATTCTTACGTGGTTCGATTTTGATAATGATATTTGTGATCCTTGTGTGATTCGATTAATTATAATGATATTTGGGATCCTTGTGTGATCCGGAGTGATATATATATATGTGTATGAGGTGCTCCTTGTGTGAACTGTTATTGATATTATTGAGTTGGATTTCTTGAGTGATCTATTGAATTGATATTCCAACTTTCTATTTTAACTTGGATTTCTAGTGTGAACTGATTTCCTTGGTTTATAATTATCCTTTTCATAATGAGAATTGTAATTTTTTTATTGGACAAGACTTCATGAAATAAAGAAGAACTAGAGTTGGTTATAAGATAGTCTTGTATGTTTACTTTTAGTTGGGTGTATAGATGTCTAAGTGTAGACATTATTGTTGGTTATTTGAATTATATGCCATGGTTGGTTCTTGTAATACGGTAAGTGGAGATGGTAATGATAGTTTTACTTGATATTGGTAAATTGAACCTTAATTGTGTAAATTACAATTATGTAGCTTAATTGTTTAAGTTTTAAGGATGTGATTAAAGTGATAATTGGTTATTGGAGTGTTGGTGGGTTGAATGGGGACAAATGGTTTGAGAGTTATAATTTAGGAACAATGGAGTTTAAAGAATCATTGGGTAGTTAATCCTTGTAGTCCTAGCTCAGCGGTGGAGTTGTGTGCTCTCATAATTGATCTAGGCGAGAGATCTAAAGGCTAGGATATTTGATTGAAAAACGAAAGTTACTTACACTAATTGATAATATGAACTGTAGACTGAGGAAAGTTAAACTGTCATATTATATGTACATGATTTATCTTGAATATCTATATTATATGTTATGGCCTTTAACCTCAGTCAATCGATGATTCCTACCAGTCCTACCAGTATGTGTGGTCGTACTGATACCACTCTTGCTATTTTCTTTTTAGGGTATAGTTTGGTTGCAGGATTAGTTGATGTTTCTTAGGTAACGTAGATAGTGATCTCCAACAGCTTCTACTCATTTCATTCCTACGATGGGAGCTGCGTCTTTTGTTTTGTCTTTTACTGTATTAGAAGCTCTTGTACATGTCTACACTAGGTCCTCGTGGAAGGCAATTTTATTCTTTGTATTTTGAAAATAGGTTGTAATATTTATTAGATTTTGAGATCTTAAAGAAATTATAATAAATTTTATAGTATTTTTGAAGAGATTAATAACATTCTTTTATGACTTCTGCATGTTTCTAAATAGGTGGTAACGATTCTCCTATCTATGTGAATTAGAGTATGCGTCTACACAATTTGGTTAGTTGGGTCATGACACGAATCCTTTTCAACTTCTCCTTATCAAACTGTCGAGCTCGAATCTGCTCCCTTATTGAGGACCTATCCTCAACATATGCTAAAACATACCCAGGTACCTAAATATCAAGCTGAATCATCTGGTTGGACAAAGACTGAATGTCTAAGGCCAAGGGTCACTCTTCTGCCAAAAGGTAAGCCAAACTCCCCATACTCACTGCCTTCCGACTCAAAGCATCTGCTACTACATTAGCCTTGTTCCAGTGATAAGGAACAGTGAGATCATAATCCTTAAGAAACTCCAACAAAAATTCATACTTGGAGAATTTGGCATACAATGCTTATCACTCAACCTCTGAAATACGGCCCTCAAGTGCCTTACATGCTCAGCCTTATTCTTGGAATAAATCAAGATATCGTCGATGAAAACAATCATGACGGAGTCAAGATAAGGCTGAAATGCCCCGTTCATCAACTTCATAAATACCACCGGGGCATTGGTCAACCCAAAAGACATAACCAAGGACTCATAATTGTCGTACCGCATCCTGAAAGTCGTCTTAGGAATATTCGAAGCTCTAATCTTCAACTGATGGTAATCAGACTGCAGGTCTATCTTAGAAAACACTATAGCTCCCTAAAGATGATCAAACAATTCATCGATATGTAGCAGAGAATACTTGTTCATGATAGTCACTTTTTTCAATTATCGATAATCAATTCACATATTCATGCCGCATCATTCTTCTTCATAAACAAGACAGGAGCACCCCATAGTGAAAAACTCGACCTAATGAAACCTTTACTCAACAAGTCTTACAATTGCTCCTTTAATTCCTTCAACTTTGTCTGGGCCATCCTATAAGGAGAAACAGAAATGGGCTTGGTGCCCAGCTCCACATCAATAGCAAAATTGATATCCCTATTCAGAGGAACACCAGGTAAGTCCGTGGAAAACACATCCATGAACAACCTAACAACTCTCACACAATCCAAATGAGCTAGTGAGTTAACACTTGTACCGCGCACATAAGCCAAATAAGAAAGACACCCATTTTCTACTATGCATGACGAGCATAAAGAAAAGATATAACCCCTTTCAGACACAAACTAGGAATACCATTCTGCTCTAACCTCAGCATCAGGCATAGATAAGGTAACGATCTAGGCATAACAATCCAAAACTGCATGATAAGGAGATAACTAGTCCATACCCAGAATAACACCAAAATCAACCATATCAAGAATGATGAAATCTACCCGAGTGTCCCACCCTAAAATAGTCATCACACATGATCGATACACCTGATCCACCACTAAAGAATCGCCTACGTGAGGGTAGAAACACGAATGGGTACAGCAAGCGACTCATAAATAGAATCAATACTAGAGTCAAAGTATGAAGATACATAAGATAATGGAGGCCTAGGGTCAAACAATACTAAATCAGTATGATGACAAACCAGGATGATACCTGTAATCACAACATCAGAGGCTCCTGGCTCAGGACTTCCAGGAAAAGCATAGCACAACCCGCGCTTGCTACTGGACTAAGCACTCCTCGTCCACTACCACAAGCTCCCAGAGGTTCACCTCTGGCACCCCTAGATCCACCTCTACTACCCTGTGTAGCCTCTTTGACCGATGGCGCCGGTGCTAGACAAATCTGAAGCTAAGAACCCTGTTGGGAGGACTCATCACACTTTGGGGACAATCCCTAGCTAAGTGCCCAAACTCATCACACACATAACATTCTCTACTAGATGAATCATGATGTAAGGGCCTAAAGAAACCAGAATACCCTACATAACCTGATGAAATAAAAAGAGACCCTCGACCTGCATGAGTGATCTCTGACCACTCAAAGCCTCAAAACCTGTAAACCCACTCTCTAAACCTTACAATACTGTCTAAATTGATCTGCTGTGGTAACCATAAGAACCTTTGCCTAAAGAATCCCTACCTCGAGATGAATGATCACTGAAACTGCCCTATTAACATGACCTCTTACCACCACCACTCTGAGCACCCTAGCAAATACTCTCGACTCTCTTGGCATGATCCATAATATCCCAAAAAGATCCACATGTAGTCACTAACTGAGCTATCACTAACTGAAGAAAAGTAATCAATCCCTTAACAAACTTTCTGATCCTCTCAGCCTCTATTGAAATACTCATTATGTCATGCATATAAAAGGCATGGAAATGAGCCTCATACTCAACAACAGTCATGGTGCGCTGCTTTAAATCATCAAACTCGTCCGTCAGCTTGTCCCTCAAGCTAAAGGGCACATATCTCTTAAGGAAAATCTCTAAAAACTGGGTCCAAGCCAAAGAAGGAGAACCCACTGGTCTACAACCAACAAAATATCTCCACCATTGTCTAGCCACATCAGTCAACTGGACGGTAGTGTAATCAACAACATGAGACTCAAGCAAACCTAGGTTATGCAACCTCTCCTAACAACTGACCAAGAACACGTATGCATCCTCACCAATAGCACCACTATACTTGTAAGGGGCCGATCTCATAAATCTCTCAAACCTCTTTTGCTCATCAATAAACATTACTGGACCAGGTACTACTGGTGGAACAATAAGTCTATCAGGCAATGCCTTCTAAACATATGGGGCCACAAGACTAGCTGGCTGTGCCCCAGGAGTCTGAAAATCCTAAATTGGACCATGCCCTGGTGGCTGAACACCCTCTCTCATTTGTGAACCATTTGGTGTACCAAGTAGTGTACCTACCTGAGAGGTGCCACCCAAGTGACTAAAAAGCCAAATCAATACATCCTTCAATACTAGACTAAAAATGAAACCCTGAGGGGCCTGGGCTGGTCCCACACTCTCTGGTTAATAAGCTACCTCAGCATAATCAATCACTAGCTCCGGAGAGGTCACTCTAGCCCGTACTCTAGCTGAAACCGCTCTTCATGCTCTGCCTCTACCACGGTTTCAATTATGACCCCTGCCTCATCCCGTGACTGGGGCTCCCATAGTGGGTACTGGCTCAACATCTCCTGATCGAGTTCTCACCGACTGTGCAGAAAGAGAGAGATGCAAGTTTAGAATACTGAGTATGAACAACACGCACGATAAGGAATCAAATTAGAGAGGTTTCCTAAAAATATCCCATAGCTTCTTGAACATAGATACATACGTCAACGTATTGATCCACAGGACTTTATTAGATATTTTTTTCTTTTACTCATGTGACCGGTGAACCTAGCACTCTGATACTAATTTGTTACGACCCAGAATCTAAGGTCATGATGGCACCAACCCCGATCCAACCTTGGTAGGTAAACCCAATTTTAAAAAAAGATAGATAAGGAAAAAGGGATATAATAAGTAAAATATGAGACTTTAGGATAAAGTCAAGCAAATACGATAACAAGACAAATATCTGAATAATAATACAACTCCAATCCCCAAAGATCTAGTGTCATCTAAAGACCACTCTAAAAACCAATGTAAGTATAAATAAATAACATTTATCTCTTAAGTAAAGTAAAGACATAAGATATTAGATGAAGCCGAGTATAGACTTCGAATAGGGAGCTCACCCTGACTTCGATGGAATGTTGCACAAATAGTCACAGTTTATGAATGGAACTCAAAATAGGATCTGCACCAAAAGGGTACAGAAGTAAGAGAGAGTACAATCCACTTGTACTCAATATGCATCATAGGCCGACCACGCTAAATAGACAACTAAAAATAAAGTAAACTATAAGTAACGCATCCGTGCTGTAAACAGAAAATGTCCTAATGGCTTAAGCCGTACAAATCCTAACAATATAATAATACAATCTCAGTAATAGTATAGGAAGTATCAGAACCATATATATACAAAAAAAAAGTCCAATTCACAGATTCATTTAATAAAAGAGATGAAAGGTAGTGTCACATATTAATATGGTATGTATGCAACGCTCATATATTTACTTCGTATACACCCTCTGAGCCTAAGCTTCCAGGAGAGGACCCATGGGGTTCACAACCCATATACTAATCACAATCTCGTCAATCAACCTTGCCGGAACTTCCCTCGACCAAGGCGTTTTATAAAAATGGTACATTTTCTTTCACAAAGAAAATCCAAGTCCCACATTGATATCAGTTCCATGAAAATGAGCGATGAATAAGTATGCATGATCATAGCAAAGTCAACAACATTTAATAATCTTCTCAATAATGGCATGAATGAACTCAAATCACCCAAATCTTAATAAGTCATGATATAAGCCTCTCATGGCAATGCAATAGTAAAGAATTATGTAAGGCATCAATAATATCTATTCATGCCCCCGCATGGACATCATAATAGTAATAAAGAATAAATAATGCTCAAACAAGACCAATACCAGCCTCCACACGGGCATCTCAATGATTATAATCTCTCAAGTCAATAATAAGGTTCACACAATCCCCCACACGAGAAACACGATAATAATAATGATCCCAAATATGAAGATAATGATAAATTTCCCAACCCATAATATACTTTACATGAATGTTTATTTACCCATCTCGGTCTGAAGAAAATTAAGTCATAACCTACTCCGAAAGCCTAAAATACGACCCTGGACCTCAATAAGAACTTTTCCCCTTACGAGCAGGTTTAGAATGCTCCCAAAACGGATTCTATACGTAATTAGGAGTCTATTGATACTCATATTAGCATACTTTGTTTTCGATCCAAAATTACTTCAAAAATTGACCCCAAAAATAAAAGGTTAAAATTAAAATTTTAATAAACAATCATTTTATGCATACTTTAAGGGTTATAAATTTGAAATCCCATCAAATATTGAGTTAAAATCGGATTAGAAATCATCAAAAAACTCATTTTTAACTTTACCGAGTAAAACAAAAAATTTCACGTTTAAAATCCAAATTTTAAAGATGATTTTATAATATGATCAATGAGTAATAGTTGAAAAGAGTTTTACAAGCTTACCCAATTTGTTTTGATTAAATGTCCTTTTGAAATCGCCCAAAATCGAGGTCTCAAAGCTTAAAAGAAAGGTTATGAAAAATGGAATGAAAAAGGAAGGATCCAAAATTTATACTCACTGTTCACCGCTTAAGCAGTCATCTGATTGATTAAGTGGCCATCGTATAAGTGGCTAGACTACTGCATAAGCGGTGGTCACTTGCCACTCAGACAAGCACTTTAGCAGTCAATAAGCTGCAAAAATGAAGCTGCATAAGCGGTGGTCACTTGCCATTCACTTAACTATAATAAGTTTTGTTCATTTTCTTCCTCCTATTATTATTATTATTATTATTATTTTTGTAGTGGAATTAAAATATGTAAATTTTGGTTGATGATATATAGGGTGAAGATGCAGAATGGGTTACAATAAACCTTCGGAATGCAAATCCTACAAGTGATGATTGGGTTGGAGTTTTTTCTCCCGCAAAATTCAAGTAAGTCTCTATCCTTTTTGAAAACTCGAACATTATTTTTTTTAACAAAACAACCAATGAATAATCATATAATTTTTTAAATTTCCAAATGATGCATAATGCTACCTCCGATAAATATTGGAGTAATTTTTTTTTAGATTTTGCGCATATCTTAAGTAAGTAGTACGAATATAAATATTAAATTATGTTTTTTCCCCCTTTAAACATCTTACTCAATCAACACTCACTAATTGATGTAATTTTTCATTTTTGAAAAATGCAAACACATGATTTCTTCTTTTTGATTTTTAAATATCATTATCGTGACAATTTTTTAATCAAAAGAAAATAGTACGAGTCTATTCTTTCTTTAATTTAGAAAGGTGTGGAGTAATTCAATTTTTTAAATTCAAGTTAAATTACTCCGTTCAATTTATTTATCTTACTTTTCTTTTTGATTTGTATAAAAAAAATATGCTCATTTTTTTTTTAAAAAAAACAACTTTTAATTCAAAATTTCCATAGAGTATTATTTATTTTAAGACTCTATCAAATTAAAACTTGACAAACAAATTAAAACGAAAAGTACTCCCATAACGAAAGAGGAAATGTGAAAAGACAAGGTAACGATAATGACGTGCAAAGCAATATTTTAGAATTTTATAAGGTCCCTAGGGTTAGAGCCATCAAAATGGGTTTGATATTTGAGGCCAGTCCAATCCAACCCGCTATTAGGATTTGGTTAGATTATGATTTTTGAGCTTATTTAAAGCTGAGGCTTATAAGCCCAACCCAAGTTAGCCCGCTGACCCTTAAGGTTTGACCGAGGTCAGGCTGAGCTGGCCCGTGGGCCAAAATACTTTTAATAATTAATAATTTAAATGAAGATTGTGAAAAAAAAGTAAAAACTAATAATAATAACTACTGAATAAGTTTTAATATCTTGCACAATGCTTTATTTATTTAGCGTTAAATCCTAATCATCAAGTATAGATGTTTCATTCATGATTGCTATTCAATTTAATCTTAAAATTTAAAAGAAAATTGTGAACAAAAAGAATTTAAAACTATAAATAGTGATTACTGAATAAGTTCTAGCTAGTAGCTTGCACAATATTTTACTCATTTAGCGTTAAATTCCTAATACTAAAATTCCTAATCACCAATTTAAAAATTGCATTCACTATGAAATGTTCAAACACTTGTTGCTACTCGAAATTCATTTCACAACTTTACTCAAATTCAAAGCGATAATATTTTTGATGTATATTTTTTGATAATGTTTATCTAATTAAATCTTCATATGAATTTAGATAATGGTGATGTTAATTAAGACAACTTTATCGATGAATTCAAATGTGTTTGACGATGTATTGGTGTTGAATATGTTATAAGTTATAGTAGAATTGTGAACTTTCATAAAATCATATGTTAGAAATGTTAACAAATTGTCATACCTTCAGTCCGCAACCCTTTTAAGACTAGATTGTGCCATACATTTTAAGACCCTTTAAAATAAAGGACCAACCTTTCCTATCCCATCAAATTCTTTACTCCACAAAGCTTAGACTGATTGCGTTGGACCAACTCATTTTGACAGCTCTGCCTAGGGTATATAGTGAGTTGATTTTCATATGCTCTAGAGGCCTATGCCGTACCTAACAAATATTAAAAAAGCACATAGAAAAAGATACGTGACCCTACATATATTCAATTGATGACTTGGTACGAATTTTAATATTATTATATTAATTGATAACTCCATCGTTAATTTTTTTTACGTCCACTAGAACCCCTCAATAATTTACTCCCACCGTTTCAAAATAGTTGTCTTTATTAACCTGACATTCCTCTTAAAAAAATATTTATTAGAAATTTATTTTATCAATTTAGTCTTATTAATTATGCTTTGAAAATATAAATTTGAATATATATACTTAGTGTAGTCATTTAATAATAGAGATAACATTGGAAGAATATAATAAAATTATCTTCATTTCATAAATTAGACTAAATTGAAACAAATATTTATAGAAAGAGAGTCAACTATTTTAAAGCGGAGGTAAATTTAAAAAATGAAAGTGCACGTTAATTCAAAAATATAAAAAGCTGCGGATTAAGACAAGAAAAATATTATCTGTAGCAAACCAAAAGAGGAAAACACCCAAAAATAAAAATAATAATTCCCAATACTTGTAATTTTAAGATATTTATTATTTTACAAGTTTAGGATAAAATTAATTTTTTTTGTTTATAACAAATATTTTTAAAGATTATAAATATCTTAATTATAATATATAAATAGAACAAATATTAATTAATGAAAGATTATATCTTAACATATAAATAAAAATAAAATAATTAAGTTCTTTTTAATTAATATTTTCTTAAATAAAAATACTCCTACAAATTACGATAAATATTTTAAGACGGAGAGAATAATTGAAGTAGGAGACCAATTGTCCACTTTTGTTCCATTTTTTTTTTAATTTTTTTTTGTTTTGTTTTTGGTGTGTGTGTTAATCATTATTTATTGTTGGTTGAATTTTGCTAACATTTTGGGAGTTAACTATCATGGATTTGACACTTTTCACCGACCCATCAAGGAGAATCTCTTTTTTTTTTTTTTTCCCTATCAAGGAAAATCAATAGTACTTCCTCTAGTTTAAATTAAATAAATTTTTGCCTCAATACACATCTATTAAGGAAAAGAAACTAAGATATAAATTATATTTTACTTTTCATTTTTACCCTTTTAGATATTATCAAACTACTCTTGAAATTTTAGCCATATTAAAATAAAGTCAATCAAGTCTCTTGAAACTTATAACCTAGAAAATGTAAATGAAGGGTAACATTAAAAGAAAATTTCAGCATGTCTCTGGAAGAATGAATAATTCACTTATTTTGTACATTAAAAAATAGCTCAAAAATTCACTTATTTTGGACTAGAGGGAGTACGTATCTACTTTTCACGTGACTTAATTATTTACTAAAGTCGTCACCCTTTTTCTAAAAAACATTAGTCGGTTCATTTTTAGATATCATATTTTGCTTATCGAGAGTTAAACTGTATGAATTTTGACCAATATTTCAAGATGTATTTTTCATCGTATTAATATACGAAAGTTTGCGACTTATAGTATTTTTCGTTTAGTTTTCAAAAATAAAAAATTTAAAACATTCAACAAATCTAATTCAATTTTGCTCCGAAGATTAGTCAAATTGTTCTTATAAAACAAAACGTGACAAGTAAAAGTGAACGGAGGAAGTACTACTTTATTTTCGAATGGAGCAAACTATTAAGGGCATGTTTTAGAGACCATGATCATAATTAGATTAAGTGTAGTCAGGTGTAATTAAATAATCTTCAGATTATGTAGTTATTATTTTAATAATTAGACAACCAAGTAATTATACCTTAATATCACACAGTAAAGATAATACATACACAATATATTGATTATAAAGATCTGTTTGTTTGTTATAACGTAATTACAATATAAATTCTAATGTCATGTTTGGTGAAGCTAGTGCAATTACATACTTGATGTTCTTATATTTTAAATAAAATTTAATTATAATAAATAAATAATTTTTTCAGACAAACATGAAAATAAGTTTTAATGTGCGACAATTATATGTGTATAAAAAAATTTGAAAAGTCATTTGGTAATTACAATTTCTTTTTGCATGTCTCTAGAGGATTAAGAATGTAATTACTCAATCACATTCAGTTTCATGCTATCAAGTACTCTAATTACTTAGTCAAACAAACAGGTCAAATTATATAATTACACCTAATTACATACAAATTCATTTACAATGATATGTTGCCTTCCAAACATGTCGAAAGAAGTAGTAGTAGTAGTTGTTGTTGTTGTGAAAAATATTTGTGATCCAAAACCAATTACCCTGGGCTTTTTGTTAATCTAACAAGTAAATGTTTCAATTGTAGTGAATCCTTTTGTCCCCCAGTTACCATTGATGAACAACAATTTGGAGCTCCATTTTTGTGTACTGCCCCCTTAAAGGTATCTCTAAATTCATTTGATATATGTTTGTTCCCTTCGTTTCAGTTTATGTTATAATATTTGTTGAATTTAAGTAATAAAAACCGTCACTATAAACAATTCTACACCATCAAGTCATTTTTACCTTACATGACTTATTGAAAAATACGTAACATAATTATTTATATTGACAGGGTACAAAACTTAACTCTTTTTTGTTTGTTCCATTCCAATTGTTTTTTTCAACAACTTTCTAAATTTGGCAGCAATTTTAATGTAGGTATATTTGATTTTGTTTATGTTTTTTTTTTTTTTTTTTTTACAATTCGAATATGCAAATTACAAGAATGTCAATTACACCAGGACCGGAAGGACTTCACTGAAATTCCGTCTAATTAACCAGCGTGGGGATTTCTCGTTTGCCTTCTTCTCTGGTGGTTTGAACAATGTAATTTTTATTATGATGCTTCCCTACACATTTCTATTTTCTTTTGTTATTCACATACGTGTGTCGGATCTTGCTGAAATGCATTGTTTTTGGAGTATCTAACATGCACCCATTAGCATTTTTGAAAAGTTTGAGAAATATAGGGTACAAGAAGGGTTGATTTCTCATGTCACTTAATTAATAGTTATTATTTCAGAAAATCACTTTCTTTGTTGAAAAAAATAAAATTAAGAAGAACGATAACTTTCTAAGATGATAACTATTAGTTGAGTGACTATCTGAGAAATCAACCCGATACAAGAGTACTTGAGCTTTGTAGGATATATGTTTTACTTCATGCTAATGATCATTATGATTTATGTTTGTCCTATAATTTTAAATGTAACTTTGATGAGACTTGGATATGGACTAATAGATTCATGTGCTTTATAGCCAAAGTTGATAGGCATCTCAAATCACATCGCATTTGCCAATCCAAAAGCGCCTCTTTATCCGCGTCTTGCTCTAGGGAAGTCATGGGATATTGTAAATTTTTTTCTTGCTATGCACATATGAATTCTTCTTCATTAAGATACATTTGTGATTTATGAACCTATATGTTACATGGGGTTCAGTATCAATATTGATTGTAATAGTTTGTCGAGGTGATCAATTCATCAAGTCCTTAAATTGTTGAACATGTTGACCTGATTCGTTATTTTTGAATCCCCTTATTAGAATTCCTGCTCTGTCACTGCCTGCAAGTTGGAGATTCGTGTTTACTTGTTAAGCATATATTATCTGGTGGTTGTATCAAATCATGAGATAAACTTATACCTTTTTTGTCTCTCCTAGATGACTGTTACTTGGACGAGTGGTTACAACATAGACGAGGCTGTTCCATTCGCCGAGTGGGGTTGGAAGGGCCAAGAGCAAAAGCGTTCCCCAGCAGGGACGCTGACATTTCATCGGAACAGCATGTGTGGTAATAAGGACTTCTATTAAACAACGACTGATAATTTTTCCTCTGCCTTTCTTATACGTATATTCTGATTAAAGTTGAAGATACAATAGGAGAGGATAAAATTGTTGAATTGATTTAGTATTATGCCATTTGTTTTGCATTTCATACTGAATAATGTTACGAGCGCGTTTGCAAGAACACCTGCAAGAACTGTGGGATGGCGCGATCCAGGATTCATACATACAAGTTTCCTGAAAGATCTGTGGCCAAACATGGTGTAAGTTTTTCTAGTGGCTCGTGTCTGTAGGAGCGAGTTACTTCATTGTTCACATGTCACACCCCGTTTTGAGATCTTATTTTGTGAAACTGCAGGTACACATACAAGTTGGGTCACATGTTAAACAATGGTTCAATTATTTGGAGCAAACAATATTCATTTAAATCTCCTCCTTTTCCAGGGCAAGAGTCATTGCAACGCATTGTGATATTTGGAGATATGGGGAAGGTAATCTACTAACAATATCAGTTGTTCTAAACGTTGAAGAATGTGTTTTCCCATAACAATTTTGTTAATTCGTTTTGTTCTTACAACCAGAGCGTGATGGTTCAAATGAATATGCTAATTATCAGCCTGGTTCACTTATGACTACTGACACCCTTATTAAGGATCTTGATAACATTGACGCTGTTTTCCTTATTGGAGATCTTCCCTATGCAAACGGATATATCTCACAATGAGACCAATTTACAGCGCAAGTAGAACCAATAACATCGAGAGTACCTTTCATGATTGCAAGGTCTATTCATCATCAAGAATTCCTTTGTGATTGATATTGTATTTCACGTAGTTTTAGTTCTAACTGTCTGCGAGGAAAATTTGTTTTGCAGCGGTAATCATGAAAGAACTTGGGAGAATAGTGGATCATTATACACCGGTCTGGACTCAGGTGGAGAATGTGGTGTACCAGCCGAAACATTATACTATGTCCCTGCAGAAAACAGAGCTAAGTTCTGGTATGTGATTCATGTCAAACACACATATTTTGTATTGCTAGTGATGATAATATCTGCGACGATTATAAGAGCATTGTATAAGGTTAAAAAAGAAACTATAACAATCAATAGATACTAATGCAGTTTAAATTTTTATAGTTAGCTTTCATGTTTATTATATGTATAAGGGGACATATAAACTTGTGTGTCTTGTTACTTTTTGGTGTTCCCCTTCAGTGCTTTACATCATTTTTCCTCGTCGATTTTAACATTAAGTGTGTATATGTTGACAGGTATGCAGCTGACTATGGCATGTTCCACTTCTGTATAGGAGACACTGAGCATGATTGGAGAGAGGGATCTGAACAGTACAAGTTTATCGAGCAATGCTTTGCGTCAGCCAATAGACACAAACAACCTTGGTTGATATTCGCTGCTCATCGTGTTCTTGGTTACTCTTCTAATGACTGGTATGCTAAGGAAGGATCATTTGAAGAACCAATGGGAAGGGAGCACTTGCAAAAGCTCTGGCAAAAGTATAAAGTTGATATGGCATTCTTCGGACACGTCCATAACTATGAAAGAGTTTGCCCTATTTACCAGGTAGACATCATATTTCTAAGATTTTGAACAATAGAGGAAATGATACTGTTATTTCGCTTAGATGTATATAATATTTGAAAATAACTCATTATATGATTTGTCAAATTGTTGTATGGACAGAATCAATGTGTGAACAAGGAGACATCACACTACTCAGGCGTAGTGAATGGAACAATTCATGTTGTTTTTGGTGGAGGAGGAAGCCATTTGAATACATTCACCACTATTAACACCACATGGAGTGTGTTCAAAGATTATGACTATGGATTTGTCAAACTAACAACATTTAACCAATCTTCACTTCTCTTTGAGTACAAGAAGAGCAGAGATGGTAAAATGTATGATTCTTTCACAATATCAAGAGACTATAAGGATGTCTTAGCTTGTGTCCATGATAGTTGTGAACCAACTACTTTGGCTAGTTAAACTCAATGCGTCTTGAAGTGTATGTACCTTCAATTTCTAGTTTCTTTTTTGGTTTAACCAACCGGTATCTGAAGTTTGCTGGCACAACTGATCTAGATTCACGCAGCACTACAGGGCTAAAGAGTACCATCAAGTTGGTTCTAGTCTTCTAGAGCTAGTAGTATTTAGATCTTGTCCTTTCCCCCTCTCTTATTATGTTTATTTTGGCTTTCAAATTGCCTCCTTTTAAGTGGATGTAAACTATAAGTTTTTCTTAATTTTGAGTAAAGAGAGGCATATTGGAGGAACTAATTATGGATTTATCTTGTCCAAAAGTGAAAAGATTTTTCAATTTACTTCATGTCTTATTGTTTTACTAGAGCCGAGGGTCGTTGGAAACAACCTCTCTACGTTCACAAAATAGGGGTAAGATTGCGTGTACACCACCCTCTTCATACCCCACTTGTAGGATTATAATGTGTATGTTGTTTGTTTGTTGTTACTCCATATGTCTTATTTAAGTAATTACTTTGATATTAGTGTCAATATTAATATTTAAGTTTTTTTTATAAGAACACTATCCAATTTGGAGACATTATTAACCATTTTTCAGAAATATCTTTGGGAATACATTTTCCATTGACCAACCAATACTATATTGAACTCTTATGCAGTACCCACAATAATGATGTATACCCTGTGACTCATGTTGGTTCTTGGATTCTAACCAATGATTTTGACTTCTAAACCTATGATTGGATGCTTAATGCTTGTTTATACATATATGGCCCCAAAGAAGTCTACTTGTCATGATCCAGAATTCGAGGTCATGGAACCTACCATGATCCAACCTTGGTAGGTAAGTCCAACTCTAAAATAAGATAAATAACGAAAAGAAGGTATACAATAAGCAAAATACGAGACTTTAGGATAAAGTCAAGCAAATATTATAACAAGTCAAATATCTGAATAATAATACAACTCCAACACCCAAAAATCTAGTGTCATGAGTAAAGAACACTCTAAAAACAAACATAAGTAGGAATACATAACATCTGTATCTGAAGTAAAGTAAAGACATAAGATACTAGATAAAGCCGGGTACATACTCCGAACTAGGAGCTCACCCTGACTTTAAAATCCCAAAGTTGCACGAATAGTCATGGTCTACGGATGACACTCGAACTAGGATCTGCACCAAAAAGGTACAGAAGTAGGAGTGAATACGATCCACTTGTACTCGGTAGCCATCATAGGCCGACCAAGCAAAATAGACAACTAAACAAGTAAAGTAAACTATGAGTAACGCATGGGCCCTGCAAACAGAAAATGTCCCAATGACTTAAGCCATATAGATCCTAACAGTATACTAATACAATCTCAATAACAGTATAAGAAATATCAACACCACATATATAAAGAAGTCCAATTCACAGATTCATTTAATAAACGAGATGAAAGGTAGTGCAACACAATAATATGACATATATGTAATCTCAAATGTTCACCTCGTATACATCCTTCGAGCCTAAGCTTCCAGGAGAGGACCCATTGGGTGTTTGCAACCCATATACTAATCACAATCTCATCAATCAACCTTGCCGACACTTTTCTTGGCTAAAGCATTTTATAAAAATGGTACGTTTTCTTTCACAAAGAAAATCCAAGTCCCACATTGATATCAGTTCCATGAAAATGAGCAATGAATAAGATGTCATGATCATCTCAGCTGGGTCCCCAACTCACTCTGCATAGAGCTTCAAAAATTTGAGGTAAATTGAGTACCTCTATCAGAAATAATGGAGATAGGCACACCATGTAACCGAACAATCTCTCGAATGTAGATCTTGAACAAATTCTCCACATTGTAATTCACCTTCATAAGTACAAAGTGCGGTGATTTAGTCAACCTATCCACAATCACCCAAATGGAATCGAACATCCCTAAAGTCTGGGTTAGACCAACCACAAAATCCATAGTAATCCACTTCTATTTTAACTGTGGGATAGGCATTCGCTACATCATACCACCTGGTTGCTAATGCTTATATTTAACTTGTTGACAATTCGAATAATTGGCCACAAACTTTATGATGTGTTTCTTCATCCCACACCATCAATAATGTTGCTTCAAATTATGGTACATCTTAGCTGCTCCTGGATGGATAGAATACCTCGAACAATGAGCCTCCTCTAATATCAATCTAATAAAGTAACCAAACTTTGACAAACAAACAAGACCACTAATCCTCAAAATATCCTTAGGATCAAGAAATGCCGCCTTTGCCTAGCCATTCAACACTTGATCATGAATTATAATGACCCATTCCATCGTTACTGAAAATATTTATGGTAAAGGTATAGGATTATTATTCGTCATAGGTGATAGGATCAATTCTTTAGTATGGGAGTGCATTAGATATGACTTAAGTACGTACAATACCCCTAGCACAAAGTTAAGTTGGAAGTGTCCTTACCTATTGAGCTTCGGCTTAAGTTTAAACTAGGGTCAACTTTAAATGATCACTCCTCCTAGAATATAAAGATTTATGTGGCCCAGTACCCAGCAAATTAAAGATATCTGATTCTTCTTTCCAACTCCACTGATTGTTCATTAATTCAATATTGGAGTACAAAGTTATGACCATTTTACTGAAGACTGTTTGTGCTGAAAAAGTTGAGGCCACTATAGCGGGACTCAGGATGCTATAGCAGGACGACAACAATATATAAGCCTATTTTGGATGAATTTTAGGTCATGAACTCAAAAATTTTGTTCCACATCCCTAGGGGCGATTTTCTCAAGGTTGGGATGGAAATTCTTCGTTGAGGTAAGATTTTTACTCCCTATTAACATCAATTAATCCGTTTCTCTTTTAGAATATTAGAATGTAGAATTACAGTGAAATTCTAATGGGTTAGAATCCTAGGTTCCTGAAATTATGGAGAAAAATCAATGGGTATGTGTACTTTCACCTAGAATTACTTTTAGATTGTTAAATAATGATTTGTAATATGAATTTGTTATTCTAAAACATGAATTTTGATGGTTGGTGACCTTGAATTCAATAAAGATGCGATATTTAGCTTTAAAACTCCACTAGTGGAGATGGATTGAGTATGATAGAACTAGTTAATGATTAATCAACCCTTGGGTGATCTTGTAGACCGTGAATAAGGACAAAACTAGTGGGTTTGAGTTTCCAAAATATTTGTTTGTAGAGTAGTTGATTAATTACTCTTATAATTGCTTGTTTATTAGATTATTTAGCATTCGAAAATGTGAAGAAAAGAAGGAGCATCCGTGGTATAGCTTACTTGTTACAACAACTTTCTGCCCAGGTAGGCTAGGTTTATTGAGGAGTAAATATTGGTTAAATTGCATAACCGTAATATAGTTTAACAGGATATTTCATGATTAGGCCTGCAGGCATAGTGAACAGTTGGTAATAATTGAAATATAATGTGAAATTAAATCTAATTTGGTATAATTATTATTTTTGGATAATTTCTTGATGATTTTGTAGATTATATGTTATTTGTGATAATTCATGGAATATATATATATATATATATGTTGATGTCCAATTATGGGACTACGGGTTGTGAAAACGAGTAACTAGTAATTATGGTATTTTTTGAAGTTAGAAGGTATTGATGTAAGATGTTATAGTGGAGCAGGAATAGTTGTGAATAGGTTGAAAAGTTTGATTGAATTGATGAATTGTGATCATAATTGAGCAATTGGGTGATAAATTAGTTTACACTAAAGCATTATCATAATTGTATAGTTAGTGAGAATCGAATTAAGTCTAATTGTCTATAAATGAGAATATTTAACTAAATACTTGGTCATTGGTTGCACTGCATGGTAGTAAATATGAATACTTGATTGATTTTGATTTTGGTTGTGAATGCTTGGCCTGTGGTTGAATTAGAGTTAAGAACTCAAGTTGATTATGTGTGCATGTTAACTGACTATTTGTCTACTATTTGTAATGCATGCTATTGAGTTTTAAACTTTTTGGATGTATATACAAGTTGGTTTTTGATCACATGTAATGAGATTATGTAAAAAGGGGCTTGTTTTGATATACAAGTGTGGTTGAATTATCTTATGTTGTTATTGTATCTGAATTGGTATAGTTAGATATTGTGAGATGAACCAGTAAAGGTTGATCATCATAAAATTGGTATTGTTTGATATTGTGAGATGAGTCTGTAAAAGTTGATCGTCACAGAATTGGTAGATTTTAGGAAGTATAAGGGTGGGGATGTTGGAATACGAGTGGTATAACACTTGATTTGGAATAAGGGTGGCAGACACTAATTGTCTGAGATATTTGGTATATGGACTGAGCTCGTCCCCTGCACGTCATGACTAGTGGGCATATATAAGACCCTTAGCATGTATGTATACGATAATGGAGATTTTATCTATTCCTTGAGTGAACCAGGTTATATTGTTGTTTTGATATATTTGGATCCTTGTGAGGTCCGGTTTACTTGATATATATATTTGGATCCTTGTGTGGTTTGGTTAATGATAATGATATTTGAGATCCTTGTATGGTTCGGTTCTGATATGATATTTGGGATCTTTGTGCGGTCTAATTAATGATAATGATATTTGGATCCTTGTATGGTTCGAATATATATATAATGCTCCTTGTGTGAACTATTACTGATATTATTGAGTTGGGTTTCTTGAGTGATCTGTTGAATTGATATCCCAACTTTCTATTTTAACTTGGATTTCTAGTGTGAACTGATTTCCTTGATTTATAATTATCCTTGCCATGATGAGAATTGTAATTTTGATATTAGACAAGACTTCATGAAATAAAGAAGAACTAGAGTTGGTTGTAAGATAGTTTTGTTTGTTGACTTGTAGTTGGGTGTATATCTGTCTAAGTGTAGACATTGTTGTTGGTTAGTTGAATTATATGCCACGATTGGTTCCTGTAATGCGGTAAGTGGAGATGGTAATGATGGTTTTACTTGATATTGGTAAATTAAACCTTAACTGTGTAATTGACAATTAAGTAACTTAATTGGTTAAGTTTTAAGGATGTGAATAAAGTGATAGTTGGTTATTGGAGTGTTGGGGGATTGAATGGGGACAAATGGTTTGAGAGTGATGATTTAGGAACAGTGGAGGTTAAAGAATCATTGAGTAGCTAATCCTTGTAGTCCTATCTTGGAGGTGGAGTTGTGTGCTCTCATTAATGATCAAGGCTAGAGATCTAAAGGCTGGTATAGTTGAGTGGAAAATGAATGTTACGTCTATTAAGTGATGATATGAACTATAGACTCAGGAAAGTTTAACTGTTACATTATATGTACATGACTTATCTTGAATTTCTATATTATACGTTATGTGCTTTAACCTAGGTCGGTCGATAATGCCTACCAGTATGTGTAGTTGTACTGATACTACTCTTGCTATACTCTTTTTGGGGTATAGTCTGGTTGAAGAATTAGTTGATGTTTCTTAGGTGACGTGGATAGTGATCTCCAACAGTTTTTACTCGTTTGTTTCCTACGGTGGGAGTTGTATCTTTTGTTTTGTCTTTTACCATATTAGAAACTCTTATACATGTCTAGACTAGGTCCTCGGGGGAAGGTGTTTTTATTCCTTGTATTTCGGAAACATGCTGTAATTTTTGTTAGATTTTGAGATCTTAAAGAAATTGTAATAAATTTAATAGTATTTTTGAATCGATCAATGTCATTCTTTTATGACTTTCGCATATTTCTAAATGGGTGTTAAGGGTTCTTTTATCTAGATGGATTAGATTAGGTGCCTGTACAATCCAGTTAGTTGGGTCGTGATAGTTGGTATCAGAGTACTAGGTTACCGATCTCACAAGTACAAGAGCAAATATTGAGTAGAGTCCTATAGATTGGTGGATAGACGCCCATATCAAATCTTTGAGAAACTACGAGGCATTGTAGGAATTGTTTCCCTTCCTTCTTTCATATCGTGTTGTTTTAGTCTATCGTTGTAATGATCCGAGACTATCCCCTAGTCGTAACACGGTACTTAGAGCCACAAGTGACCCCAAGCTAACCCATGGTATAACATGACAGGAAGAATACTGAATATAACTAAAAGCTACTGAGCGGAAGCTAAAACTAAAATAATATAATAATAGTCAAAGACAATAAACAAGTCTAATAATGAATCTCAAAGCTGGAAATATCTGACATAATCATAAAACTGAAAATCTAACTGTCTGTCTCAAAGCCTCTACTAATGATGAGGTGTTGGGACAAGCCCCCAACTAACTCTAAACTGTCGGAGAACTAGAAAGAAATAATGAAATAAAATATAGACTCTAATCCTCGGATGATGAGGACTCACCATATCAACGATTGAAAAGGCACTAAAATGTATCGACTGCAGGACTAATGCTGAGCGTCCGAACCTATATCATTATACGATACAACGCAAGAAAAGGTATGTGATCAGTACTTTGAATGTACTGAGTATGAGAGATATGTAAATATAAAATGTACTAAAATATGCTGGTAAATACTAAAGTGCTATACTGAGCTGGAATATCACTGAACTGAAGTACAATGACCCTGTTTGAGATGCTAAAATATACATATAAACACTGATATGAAATAATAATATGAAAAGTCATGAGTTTAAACAAATAGAACCAAACCAAGGGTCATGTGTACTATGTTGTATCTATAACTGTTGGAGAGCTTGTTAATAGACACACCTCATCTGAGCTAAATGAGGTCCAACTTATAAACCTGGTTGGGAGGGTGTTCTATACCATGCCAAGGGTATTAAACCTAACTGATGTCCATTTGGACTAAGGTATTAGCCTCAAATAGCAGGTGACCCTCAATAACCTACACTGGCTACGTAGTTCTAGGACTTAGGGACCTTTGCCAAAGATGTCAGCCTTAACTAACGGGTGACCCTTCATCCCTGCATCCGTTCGGTGCTAAGCACTACTCCTGAAACTGAATAACTGATAGCTCATAAATCTAGCATACTGAAACTGATTCAAAATACTCTATCTGAAAGTATCATGATAGCCTGAATAATTGAGATCATAATGAAAATCTATAAACTAAATATAAATTGGTTATTTATGCTAAATTAATCAATTTGGGGTATCGTGTAGTCATAACACGCCAACATGTATAAAACTATATTTAAATTCATGCATAAATGAATATTCAAGGCCATGAGATTTTTAAGAACATAATTACTGAAAGAAATCATAAAATGGGGAAACTTGGGAAACTTGTACTAATTCTTGAGTTTCATAAAAACTGATTTTGAAAACATATTTGGGCATAAGGGCGGAAGGAAACCCTCATTGAATACCCACATACCTGGAAGGAGAGTTCTTGCTAAGAACTTGAGAAAAATTCTAAAGCTTGAGAAGAAATCCTAGTTTGCTCTTGGAAGATAAGAAATCACCTTTTGATTTCTATTTTCTAAGTTTTGAGAGAAAATGGGGAGATTTAATCGACTAATCCCCTTAAGTCTCACTTTGAACAACCTTTTGCCTTAAACGACGTAGTATAGGCATTAAATAAGTGGGAAAAAAACAAAGGCCTTTAAAAATTAAATAAAAAGCTGCTGGTGTCTCTCACGATGACTTAAGTGATGGCCCGTAAGGTCTGGGTATAATTCATGGTTTGAATCGTCATCCCAGACCATTTTTGGAACTTCTCTGAACATTGGCAATGAGTCTCCTTGAGTTTGGCGATGAGTCATTGCCGCTGGCATCTTTGATAGTGCCTCACTAAAACACCCATAAATTTTTTCTCCGATATCAGATTTATAAATTGTCGGTGGCCTTGGAAAAAGGATTAAAATACCTTTAATTTAGTGAATATTGGGACATCTAACTCCTCATATACTAGGAGTAAAGGTCATTTGAAATTGACCCAAGAAGAATCTTACACTAGAACTTAGCTGGAAAAGGAGTTTTTAACTCAACTTTGGGTTAGGGACTTCTTATGACCTTGAATCACATATAATACTCATATCATGCTTATGTAATGGTTCTTAGTACTTGAATTATCATGAAATTGCGAATAAAACTATTTTTAAATACATGCTGGACTGAATAGTCACCCTACGAGTCACATGACTACTCATAGGTGGATGCCATGACTCATGGCCTCCACTCGTTGCAACTGGGAGGAATTTCAAATTTTAGGACGTTTTGGAAAACACTCAGGACAGCTCACCATACAAGTCATTGGCGCTTACGACGACTTATTGCCTGAGTATTCTATGAAGAATTTTCTAAGAAATTGACTAATTTTCTGTGCTAAGTCTAAAATAGAGTCTTAGGAACTTTTGGTGTGATACAATATCTCAACATTGGGAACATTCGTCCTCGAATGAAGACCAACTAGGCTAAAAAGATAGGGAAAGAGCTGCAATCCCAAATTAAGTTCTGAAAGCTGAATAGTGACATGATAACTGAATTTTTGACTGAACATAGACTGGACTGAACTCGTTAAATACACATGCATACTAAGACATGAGAGTAACTAAAGGACATAAAACTGAGAGGAATATTAAGGTGGAAACTCTTACCTCAAGCTAGAACTGAATTCGAGGGGAAAAGATTAGGGTACTTGGTCATCATATCTTCTTCTGCTTCCCAAGTAGCTCCCTCAACTAGCTAATTTCTCCAAAAAACTTTCACAGAAGCGACTTTCTTATTTCTCAGCTTAAGAACATGATGGTGTCAACAGTCTCAACTGGGACCTCTACATAAGAGAGACTATCTTTTAACCCCACACACTCTAATGGCACAAC
Organism: Capsicum rhomboideum; assembly: GCA_031232105.1. NCBI lineage: Eukaryota > Viridiplantae > Streptophyta > Magnoliopsida > Solanales > Solanaceae > Capsicum > Capsicum rhomboideum. Next base: position 17,614,906 of record CP124712.1, read on the forward strand.
TAAAGCTAGGCCACCAACGCATTTCTTCAATAGGGATACATGGAATACTGGATGCACCGATGCTAAATTTACAAGCAAATCTAACTCATAAGCCACATTGCCAACGCACTTCAAAGTCTTATAAGGACCAATATATTGGGGAATGAGTTTCTCTTTATTACCAAACCTCACCCCCCCTTTCATGGGTGAAATTTTCAAGTAAACCTAATCATCAACCGCAAACTCAAGCTCCTTTCTTCTCATATCTGCATAGGATTTCTAATGACTCTAAGCCGTTTTCAGCCTTTCTCTAATCAGCTGAACTTTGTCCATCGCCTCATGAACTGAATCAGGCCCTATAAAGGTTGCTTTACCAACCTTAAGCCAACTAAAAAGAGATCTATAACTCCTATTAAAAAGCACCTCAAATGGTGCCATATAAATACCGGACTGATAACTGTTATTAGAAGCAAACTCAATAAGAGGCAAATGATTATCCCAACAACCCTTAAAGTAGATCACACAGGCTCTCAACATATCCTCTAAGGTATGAATGGTCCAATCTGCCTGACTATCTGCCTGCGGGTGGAAAGTTGTACTATGATGAACCCGGGTACCAAGACCCATCTAAAAAGACTTCAAAAACTGCGAAGTAAACTGAGTACCCGTATCTGAGATGATAGTCAAAGGGACTCCATGAAACTTAACCAACTCTCTAAGGTAGAGTCTAGCATAATCCTCGACTGAATCTATAGTGTTAACTGGCAGAAAATGTGCTGCATTAGTCATCCAGTCAACAATAACCCTAATCAAATCATGTTTTCGGTGAGTATGAGGTAACCTTGTAATTAAGTCCATATTCACTTTTTTCCACTTCTAAGTAGGAATACGGATATCCTGAAGTATACCACCTATCCTTTGGTGCTAGACCTTAACCCGTTGGCAAATCGAATACTTAGCCATAGATTCTACGAAATCCCTTTTCATGCCACTCCACCAATAGATTTCCCATAGGTCATGGTACATCTTGGTGGAAACTTTTTTACTTTGGACTTCTTTCTTCAATTTAAGTAGAATATGATCACTATCTTTCTTCTCCTTCATATATACCACTAACCAAGATTTTGACCCATTTTAAACCATAACACTACCTTCTGCTGAATCAACTAAACAAACTCCCAGTCTACCAAGGTCGTGGACATCACGAAGTAACTATTTCTTCTCATCCTTTGCATTTGTAACACTACCCATCAAAAGTCTGCTAAGAGCATCAACCACTACATTGTCTTTACTTAGATAGTACAAGTCACTCATATCATAATCTTTCAGCAGTTCAATCCATCTTCTCTGACGAAGGTTCAAATCTTTCTAACTGAACATATACTGTAGGCTCTTATGATCCATGAACGAATCTACATGAACTCCATAAAGATAGTGCCTCTAAATCTTTACGGCAAAAAACAATTGCTGCCAGCTCTAGATCATGAGTCGGGTAGGTCTTCTCATGAGGTTTGAGCTTCCTAGAGGCATAGGATATGGCCTTACCACGCTTTATTAACATATATCCAAAGCCAACTTTTGAGGCATCACAGTAAACAACAAACCATCTGAACCCTCTGGTAAAATCAAAACTAGAGCAAAAGTGAGTCGAGTCTTCAACTCTTGAAAACTCTTCTTGCAAGCATCAGACCACTAAAATTTTACCTTCTTCTAAGTTAATCTGGACATAGGAGAAGAAATAGAGGAAAATCTATCAACAAACTATCTGTAGTAACCAGCTAAACCCAAGAAACTTATAATGTCTGATGGATAGATAGGTTTAGGCTAGTTTCTGACTGCTTCGGTCTTTTGAGGATCAACCTAAATGCCTTCACTAGAAATTATAGGACCAAGGAATGCTACTGATTTCAAACAAATTTTTCACTTTCTGAACTTGGTGAATAGCTAGAGATCTTTGAGAGTTTGCAAGACAATCCTCAAATGGTTTGCATGTTCATCCTCACTCCGAGAATAAATGAGGATGTCATCTATAAAGGTAATAACGAACATATAGTGCTGCTTGAACACCCTGTTCATCAAGCCCATAAAAGTTGTAGGAGCATTCGTTAGTCCAAAAGACATAAAAACAAAGTCGAAGTGACCATACCGAGTTTTGTAGGTTATCTTCAGAATATCACACTCTTTAACTCTGAGCTAATGATAGCCGGATCTGAGGTTTATCTTTGAAAAATAAATGACACCCTAAAGCTGGTCGAACAAGTCATCGATCCTAGGAATGGGATACTAATTCTTGACTATGACTTTATTCTACTAATGGTAATTGATACACATTCTGACAAAAATTCTTCTTGGAGGTAAGATTTTTACTCCCTATTAACACTGACTAATCCATTCCTCTTCTAGAATCATTAGAATGGGAAATTATGGTGAAATTCTTGTCGGTTAGACCCTAGGTTCATGAAATCATAGTGAAAACCTATGGATATGTGTATTTTCACCTAGCACTACTTTTAGATTGTTAAATAACAATTCCTAGCTTGAATTTGTTATTCTAAAATATGAATTTTGATGGTTGAGGACCTTGAATTTAATACAGATGAATGGAGATGGGTTGAGTATGATAGAACTAGTTAATAATTAATCAACCCTTGAGTAATCTTATAGACAGTGAATAAGGGTAGAACTAGTGGGTTTGAATTTCCAAAGTATTTTTTGAAGAGTAGTTGATTGATTACTCTTATAATTGCTTGTTTATTAGATGATTTAACATTTGAAAATGTGAAGAAAAGGAAGAGTATCCGTGGTATAGCTTACTTGTTACAACAACTTGATGCCCAAATAGGCTAGGTTTATTGAGTAGTAGATCTTGATTAAATTGCATGACTGTAATATAGTTTGACAATAGATTTCATGATTAGGCCTGTGGGCACATTGAATAGTTGTAATAATCGGAATATAATATGAAATTAAATCTAATTTGGTATAATTATTATTTTTGGATAATTGTTTGATGATTTTGTGGATTATGTGTTATTTTTGATAATTCATACAATATATTTATGTTGATGTCTTATTATGGGGCTACGGGTTGTGAAAATTAGTAACTAGTAATTATGGTGTTTTTCAGAATTGAAAGGTGTTGATGTAAGCTGATTATAGTGGAGCATGAATGATAGTGAATATGTTGAATGGATTATGATCCTAATTGAGCAATTATGTGATGAATTAGTTTATACTAAAGAATTGTGATAAATGTATGGTTAGTCAGAATCAAATTAAGGCTAATTGTCTATAAATGAACATATTTAACTAAATGCTTGGTCATTGGTTGCACTACATGCTAGTAAATATGAATATTTGATTTATTGTTTGTCACGCCCCGAATCCCATCGAGACATGATTGGCACCCGTAGCCGATAAGGCCCGAGAGAACCAACCTTTGCCTATGTTCACTCATATGCATATCATAATCATAACTACCATTGCATAAGAACATGGAAGACGAATAAGGAAAATATGGGACATCTTTATACATACATATGAAACTTGGCCGTTGAGGCCATCCAGTCGAACCAACATATGTCCTTTACATTAATACACCCACATCCGTCTACAAAAGCCTCTAACAAGAGCATTGACCAAAATGAACCATAAGTCGGGACAAGTCCCCGCTTTATACAACATGTACAATACCAAAACATATATACACTCGGACTCGGAGAAGCCCCGAATAAGCTGGAGCTCACCAAAGAACCGCTAACACTGGCAATCTACTGAGGAGGCCTACTGGGACCTGCGCCTGCAGCAAGTAAGGTAAATTCCCCGAGAGGGGTCAGTACGAAATAAGTACTGAGTATGCAAGGCTCAGATGAAACTGTACAACCTATGAATATTTCAATGAACTCAAAACATATGAATAATCAATGTGAATAAGTCACCATGTTACGTTTTGGAAACCATGTGGATTGCTTTCATTATTTTCATTACTTTCTTTATCTCAATGCTCACATGTCATTACATATCACAATGTGCCCGGGCCCCGACTGATCAGTGGGTCTTTCATATCATATCATTGTGTTGGGATCGAGTCGAGCTAGGCTTATGCCCCTAGACTTGCCACCCATACATCAATGCATCGGGATCGAGTCGAGCTAGGCTTACGCCCCTAGACTTGCCACCCATAAATCCATATCTCGGGATCGAGTCGAGCTAGGCTTACGCCCCTAGACTTGCCACCCGTACTTGATCATTGACCACATTTGCATTACTTTGTTCATTACTTTGAGATTGATACTTTGATAGTCATCACTTTGGAACTTTGGAACATAACATTGTTGGAAGCTTTGAGTCATTAACCAAGACATGTGAATAAACATCATGAGAAATATAGCATTACTAGCACCATGATACCATTGGAACCATTGGACAATAATCCATGAACAAGAGACACAAGTATAGGCACTATTGAAACATTGGAACATAACTTTATTTGAGCTTTTGGATCATTAACCATGAATATGAGAAATGGGATTCACAATTGTTCAATGAGTAGGAAATATATGACAATGACCATGGATAAGTGCATATGGGATACCTTAGTGCATTTCGGAATAGAACTAGCGAAATGTCAATGTGAACACTATTGGCCGTAGAAAGATACGGACAAAGTAACCTTACATACCTTGGATTCGCAATACGACTATTCAACCTTAGATGCGTATACAATAATCCCTCTCCTTCTTTATGTGTCTCTCTACAAATACATAACAAAATTCACATTAACCACCAATTACTTTACAAATGCATACCATGTCAATGAATTACATGTTTGGCTTTAAACATGTCATTTCCCCTTGACAAAACCATTGATCATACTATTATTCCAAAAATTCCATAATATTCCCATCATTGACCAATACATGAAAATCAATACATTCCACCACAATACGTCTCCTTTACACTTTCTTATCCATAACACATCACAAATTATCCATCAAAGTACCTTAATACAACTCATAACACATATCGGCCAAAATCCCATAATTTCCACTTTTAGCCAAGAACAAATTTAATGCCAAAAATAACACCATACATGTTCATATTTTGTCCATACCATGCTTTTTCATCAAAGGCACAAGGCCTAATTCAAGTTCAAATTACCAAGATGACACATCTTTCACCAAAGGCAAAATACACTATTCACCACCTTGCCAACACATCTAGCATAATATACATAATCTTCCATGCATATAATATGTTAATCCATGATAATAAACACTTACCAAAGCTTGTAATATGTTGATCTTGTCCAAATATGCCTTAGGGTTTATTTGCTTTAGGGTTTGAAAATGAAAGAAATGTTTGTGATATTAGCCAAAAGTTATGAGAGGCTTTGGGGAATAAAATCTGATGTTGGGGGCTTTATATAGACTCAAGTTCCTCCTTAGCCACATGTGGCATTAAGTGATATGTTCACTTGGTCTATTATTGAAAGAATGGATCATTTTTGCCTTTGGGCCCATGTATTTTCTTCCATTTTTGGGCCTCAAATTGGGCCCAATAACACATATCCATGAACTTCCATGTATTATTCACCATATATCTCATGTTTACATAATTCCATAATGTCACGACAATATTCTTTTAAACAATTCTCATTCGTCCTTTCGATCGCAAAAATTGGAATTCTAGTCGCCCTTGGCTTCATTGGACATTTTGGATCACTATTCACATTTCATGATTTGATCATGTAGGAGTATGTAGGAGTGTATTGAAGTGTTTGAATCTTTAACAATGCTCAAATAACTCCAAAGAACCAAAAGAAACCATCTAGAAATCGTCGTAGAATTGCGTTACGAAACGACTCCGGAAAGGGCATAATGTTGTGCCTTGCACCACACCCCCTGAAACAGGGTAGTGGCGCAAGAAGCTGGCCTTCTCTGAAGTTTCTGCAGGCTGGTGGCTTGCGCCACACCCCTGAAACAGGGTAGTGGCACAAGTTTCAGCAAAGTGCTGAAATTTTCGGCCACTTATCCAATGTTTACGTATCGTCCAATCCCTTATCAAAACACTACAAAATACTTACTTAGTGATCTTAACCATCAATTAAACATGACTTAAAGTCACCAAATGAGGTTAGAATGTATACGGGTTATCACCCAAATGCTCCACGAAATCCCAAAACACCTCCTACGAAGGTCGAATCGCACATGTTAAGTCCGATATCAAATGTTTCACCAATGACACTATAAAACACATATACATGGCATCTCAACACCTATGTAGATATGATCCCAAGGTATCAAGTGAGGTTATAAAGTACGGGGTGTTACATTCTTCCCCCCTTAGAAACATTCGTCCTCGAATGTTAACAACATTGTCTTATATACAACAAATGCATCTTTACTTTAACATACCTATACACATTCACATAATGCTTTTAAATACTTACTTGTTATTGTTCCGCCTCCGCACTGTGAAATTCTTGGTCCATTGGAAATAGATGGGGATACTTGGATTTCATCTTTTCTTCCGCTTCCCATGTGATCTCCTCTACTTGTTGGTTTCTCCAAAGGACTTTTACGGATGCGATGTCTTTATTTCTCAATCTCTTTACTTGTCGATCTAGGATAGCAATGGGCACTTCTTCATAAGTGAGATCCTCTGTAACTTGAACATCCTCTACGGGAACAACACGAGACGGATCTCCTATGCATTTTCGAAGCATCGACACATGAAAGACTGGATGGACTGAGGAAAGTTCTTGAGGTAAGGCTAATTCATATGCGACTTGCCCAAATCTTCTAATAACTTCATAGGGGCCTATGTAACGTGGACTCAATTTCCCTTTCTTTCCGAACCGCATTACCCCTTTCATCGGTAACACCTTTAAAAATACCCAATCACCTATGGAAAATTCAAGCCCTCTTCTTCTAACATCGGCATATGACTTGTGACGACTTTGAGCCGTTTGTAACCGTTGTTGGATAACTTTAACTTTCTCCATGGCTTGGTGAACAATATTTGGCCCAAGTAAAGCAGTTTCACCTGCTTCGAACCATCCGATTGGTCATCTACATTTCCATCCATACAAGGCTTCATAAGGTGCCATTTTAATACTTGAATGATAGCTATTGTTATATGCAAATTCAATAAGAGGCAAATGGTCATCCCAACTACCTTGAAAATCCAACGTACATGCTCGTAGCATATCTTCAAGTGTCTGAATAGTACGTTCTGCTTGTCCATTGGTCTGAGGATGGAAAGCCGTACTCAAATTCACCTGAGTACCCAAACTCCACTGAAACGATTTCCAGAAGTGTGCTGTGAACTGTGCTCCTCTGTCAGATATAATGGAAAGTGGAATACCATGCAATCGTACTATCTCTTTCACATACAACTTTGCATAATCCTCAGCTGTATAGGTCGTCTTGACCGGTAGAAAATGCGCTGCTTTAGTAAGTCGGTCCACTATGACCCATATAGAATCAAACTTCCGCAATGTACGAGGCAAACCCGTAATGAAATCCATATTAATCATATCCCACTTCCAGACTGGAAGATTGATACATTGCATGTAACCTCCTGGTTTCTGATGTTCCACTTTCACTTGTTGACAATTTGGGCATTGTGCGACAAATTCTGCAATGTTCTTTTTCATGTTGCCCCACCAATACACTTCTTTCAATTCATGGTATATTTTAGTAGCACCCGGGTGAATGGAATAACGCGAATGGTGCGCTTCTGTCATTATTCGTGTCCTCAGTTCATCTACGTCCGGTACACATATTCTCCCTTGACATTGAAGCACCCCTTCCGGTGTAATATCAAATGCCTTGGTCAAATTCTGCTGCACATTTTCCTTTAGCTGTAATAAAATAGAATCCGCAAATTGCTTCTCTTTCACTTCAGCTATCAAGGAGGATTCTGCTGCATTCTGCACCATAACTCTATCATCTGAGGTTTCAATAAGGCGAACTCCCAAGCTGGCTAATTGATTCAAATCTTTGATTATCTCACGCTTCTCATTCAACTGACCACTAGTGCTTTCTACTGCCTTATGACTCAATGCATCAGCTACTACATTTACTTTGCCTGGGTGATAAAGAATATCAATGTCATAATCTTTTAAAAGCTCTAACCACCTTCGTTGCCTCAAATTGAGTTCCTTCTGCTTAAAAAGATATTGCAAGCTTTTGTGATCCGTATAGATGTCAACATGAACACCATATAAATAATGACGCCATATCTTTAAAGCAAAAACTACCGCTGCCAATTCAAGATCATGTGTGGGATAGTTTTTCTCATGTGGCCACAACTGTCGTGAGGCATATGCTATCACCCTACCATGCTGCATCAACACACATCCGAGACCAATCCCGAAAGCATCACAATACACTGCATAGCCCTCTGTACCCTCAGGAAGTACTAACACTGGTGTGGAAGTCAACTTATCTTTCAAGTTTTGGAAACCTCTTTAACATGCGTCATTCCATTGAAATTTAATTGCCTTGTGAGTTAACTTTGTCAATGGTGCTGCAATAGACGCAAACCCTTCTACAAATCTCCGATAATAACCTGCCAAACCCAGAAAACTGCGAATCTCTGTGGGTGTCGTAGGTCTTGGCCAGTTTTTCACTGCTTCAATCTTTTGGGTATAAACCTGTATGCCTTCATCTGATACAATGTGACCCAAGAACGCGACTGATTTCAACCAAAACTCACATTTGGAGAATTTTGCATACAACTTACACTCACGGAGAATTTGCAACACTTGTCGTAAGTGATAAGCATGGTCTTCTGGTGATCTTGAATAAACAAGGATGTCATCTATAAATACTGTCACGAACACGTCTAGGAATGGCTTAAACACCCTGTTCATCAAATCCATAAACACAGCCGGTGCATTTGTTAGTCCAAATGACATAACTAAAAATTCATAATGGCCATACCGTGTTCGAAAAGCTGTTTTGGGTACATCCTCCTCTCTAACTCTGACTTGATGGTAACCCGACCTCAAGTCAATCTTTGAGAAACACTTGGCACCCTGTAACTGATCAAACAAATCATCAATTCGAGGGAGAGGATATTTGTTCTTGATCGTTACTTTATTCAGTTGCCGATAGTCGATGCACATCCTCAATGTGCCATCTTTCTTGCGTACGAATAATACCGATGCACCCCACGGGGACATACTAGGCCTAATGAAGCCTTTGTCCAACAAATCTTTCAATTGCTCCTTCAATTCACGCAGTTCCGCTGGAGCCATTCTATATGGAGGAATAGAAATGGGCTGAGTGCCCGGAATCACATCAATGCCAAATTCTACTTCCCGTTCTGGGGGTAAACCTGGAAGATCTTCTGGAAATACATCAAGAAATTCATTGACTACCGGTACTGACTGTGGAGTTAATGGTTCCACATCGTTATCTTTCACTCGTACCAAATGACATATGTATCCCTTGGCAATCATTTTTCTGGCTTTCAAATAGGAAATAAATCTCCCTCGTGGTGCCCCTACATTACCCTGCCATTCAAGAAGATTTTCTTGCGGAAAACAAAATTGTACCTTCTTGGCCCGGCAATCTACCGTAGCATAACAAGAGGCCAACCAATCCATTCCCATAATTACATCAAAATCCACCATGTTCAATTCAATGAGATCGGCCAACGTATCATGACCACACACCGTTACCACACAGTTACGATATACTCTCTTTGCAATAATATATTCACCAATCGGTGTAGACACTTCAATTGATTTAATTAATAATTCCGGTGCCTTTGCAAATTTCGCAGCAACCAATGGAGTAACATAGGAAAATGTAGAACCTGGGTCAATTAGTGCATATACATTATGTGAGAATATGGATAATGTACCTGTGACGACATCTGGGGAAGCCTCTGAATTCTGGCGGTCCACCAAAGCATAAGTGCGATTCTGGACCCCACTAGTACTGGCTGCTCCTCTGGCACCTCTACCACGGCCACTAGGCTGTATCCCTCGGCCCAGTGAAGGAATCGATGCTGATGACGCAACTGCTGACCCAGCTGGTCGTGCTATACCACCCATGCTCTGCTGTGGACACTCTCTCGCTATATGTCCCGGCATACCACACCAAAAGCAGACGTTCGTCCCTGTCCGACATGGACCTGTATGCATATGCCCGCAGTGCGGACACTGCTGACGAGGGAAACTTGCTGCCTGTGAGCCATGAACCCCACTACTTTGCCCTGCTGAACCACCTCTAAACCCTCGAGACTGCGAATAAGCACCACCTGTGGAATATGAGAACGATGGTCTAGGTGGTCTAGGAAATATGCGGGGCCTAGATCCTCCTTGGGACATCATAGATGGTCCCATAGGTCTAGCCCTTTTGGACTGTCCCCTATCAAATTCATGTACCCTCCGTATCTGTCGTTGATCTTCCATTTTCTGGGCGAAGGCTTGTATTCGAGCAATGTCCATGTCCCTATTCAAGACCGCAATAGTGCAATCTCTCACCAAGTATGGCTCTAGTCTGTCCACATATCTATGGACCCTGTCTGTCATCGTAGCCACAACATTTGGCGCATATCGAGCCAAGGAATTAAATTGCAAGCTATATTCTCTGACACTCAAATTTCCTTGACGGAGATTTAGGAACTGATCCGCACGTGCCTTACGGATCTCATAGGGCAAGTAATGATCAAGGAAAGCCACTTTAAACTCTTCCCAAGTAGGTGGATCTGCACCAATGTCACGAGATTTCTTCCAATCCTCATACCACAATATTGCCTCTCCTTTCAACCTGTACGCGGCAAGTTCCACTGTTTCTATCCCGGTTACATGCATAACTTCCAATGCCCTCTGAATTTGATCCACAAAGTCCTGTGGATCTGCTTTTGGATCTGCCCCTGTGAATGTAGGAGGGTCCAGTTTCAAGAAATCCTGTGTTCTGCGACTTGCCATTCTAGCCGCATCATCATCATGTGCCATTGCACTAGCTCTTCCCTGGCTTTTTGCCGCCACTAACTGTGTCAACATCTGTACAGCATTCCTAAGATCCTGATCTGTGGCATTCGTCGGTGGTTCCACGGGCACTTCCCTTCTTCTCGGCTCTTCTGGAGCTGAAGAAATAGAAGAAGCTCGCGTTGCGAACTTAGTTTCAGCCCCACCTTGATCAACTTGCTCAGGTGGTGGTCTACTTGCTCCTTCCCCAGTAAGTCTATCTATCAGCTTACTTTTACCTTTTCCTCTTCCCCTTCTAGTATTCGGCATTTTGGACTATACCAAAGAAAAATAAATACCAAGATCAGATACAATGCAATTGACAATATTGGCTCTATTGCACGATCTAGAATGAAGGAAAGAAACAATATCCTAAATGTCCCGTAGCCTCCTACTTATAAATGTGGTGCACAACACATCGATAAGTAAGACTCTACTCAGACACGGCTTTGTAGACATCCGTAGACCGACCTGTTCTGATACCACTTTTGTCACGCCCCGAATCCCATCGAGACATGATTGGCACCCGTAGCCGATAAGGCCCGAGAGAACCAACCTTTGCCTATGTTCACTCATATGCATATCATAATCATAACTACCATTGCATAAGAACATGGAAGACGAATAAGGAAAATATGGGACATCTTTATACATACATATGAAACTTGGTCGTTGAGGCCATCCAGTCGAACCAACATATGTCCTTTACATTAATACACCCACATCCGTCTACAAAAGCCTCTAACAAGAGCATTGACCAAAATGAACCATAAGTCGGGACAAGTCCCCGCTTTATACAACATGTACAATACCAAAACATATATACACTCGGACTCGGAGAATCCCCGAATGAGCTGGAGCTCACCAAAGAACCGCTAACACTGGCAATCTACTGAGGAGGCCTACTGGGACCTGCGCCTGCAGCAAGTAAGGTAAATTCCCCGAGAGGGGTCAGTACGAAATAAGTACTGAGTATGCAAGGCTCAGATGAAACTGTACAACATATTAATATTTCAATGAACTCAAAACATATGAATAATCAATGTGAATAAGTCACCATGTTACGTTTTGGAAACCATGTGGATTGCTTTCATTATTTTCATTACTTTCTTTATCTCAATGCTCACATGTCATTACATATCACAATGTGCCCGGGCCCCAACTGATCAGTGGGTCTTTCATATCATATCATTGTGTTGGGATCGAGTTGAGCTAGGCTTATGCCCCTAGACTTGCCACCCATACATCAATGCATCGGGATCGAGTCGAGCTAGGCTTACGCCCCTAGACTTGCCACCCATAAATCCATATCTCGGGATCGAGTCGAGCTAGGCTTACGCCCCTAGACTTGCCACCCGTACTTGATCATTGACCACATTTGCATTACTTTGTTCATTACTTTGAGATTGATACTTTGATAGTCATCACTTTGGAACTTTGGAACATAACATTGTTGGAAGCTTTGAGTCATTAACCAAGACATGTGAATAAACATCATGAGAAATATAGCATTACTAGCACCATGATACCATTGGAACCATTGGACAATAATCCATGAACAAGAGACACAAGTATAGGCACTATTGAAACATTGGAACATAACTTTATTTGAGCTTTTGGATCATTAACCATGAATATGAGAAATGGGATTCACAATTGTTCAATGAGTAGGAAATATATGACAATGACCATGGATAAGTGCATATGGGATACCTTAGTTCATTTCGGAATAGAACTAGCGAAATGTCAATGTGAACACTATTGGCCGTAGAAAGATACGGACAAAGTAACCTTACATACCTTGGATTCGCAATACATTTAATAATCTTCTCAATAATGGCATGAATGAACTCAAATCACCCAAATCTTAATAAGTCATGATATAAGCCTCTCATGGCAATGCAATAGTAAAGAATTATGTAAGGCATCAATAATATCTATTCAAGCCCCCGCATGGACATCATAATAGTAATAAAGAATAAATAATGCTCAAACAAGACCAATACTAGCCTCCACACGGGCATCTCAATGATAATAATCTCTCAAGTCAATAATAAAGTTCACACAATCCCCCACACGGGAAACACGATAATAATAATGATCCCAAATATGAAGATAATGATAAATTTCCCAACCCATAATATACTTTACATGAATGTTTATTTACCCATCTCGGTCTGAAGAAAATTAAGTCATAACCTACCCCAAAAGCCTAAAATACGACCCTGAACTTCAATAAGAACTTTTCCCCTTACGAGCAGGTTTAGAATGCTCCCAATCTATCAAAAACGGATTCTATACGTAATTAGGAGTCTATTGATACTCATATTAGCATACTTTGTTTTCGATCCAAAATTACTTCAAAAATTGACCCCAAAAATAAAAGGTTAAAATTGAAATTTTAATAAACAATCATTTTATGCATACTTTAAAGGTTATAAATTTGAAATCCCATCAAAAATTGAGTTAAAATCAGATTAGAAATCATCAAAAAACTCATTTTTAACTTTACCGGGTAAAACAAAAAAATTCACGTTTAAAATCCAAATTTTAAAGATGATTTTATAATATGATCAATGAGTAATAGTTGAAAAGAGTTTTACAAGCTTACCCAATTTGTTTTGATTAAATGTCCTTTTGAAATCGCCCAAAATCGAGGTCTCAAAGCTTAAAAGAAAGGTTATGAAAAATGGAATGAAAAAGGAAGGATCCAAAATTTATACTCACTGTTCACCGCTTAAGCAGTCATCTGATTGATTAAGTGGCCATCGTATAAGTGGCTAGACTACTGCATAAGCGGTGGTCACTTGCCACTCAGTCAAGCACTTTAGCAGTCAATAAGCTGCAAAAATGAAGCTGCTAAAGCGGCAAGGTGATCGCTTAAGCGACACCAGACAGTCGGCCCAGCTTTACAAAAATGGTCCTCAATCTGCTTAAGCAACACCGTGTAAGAACCTTAATGTCTGCTTAAGCAGCTGTACCAGATTATTTAGCGGTAGCAAAAAATACATAAAAAATGGCTCCAATTGGATCCTCGAGATCCGATCGAGATCCCACAAAAACAAACCGATAATGCTACTAGACTAATTTCGACGTTCTGGACTCAATGGAACCATCAAATTTACCAAAAGAGGTCCTTATCAATAAGTTTCACCCCAAGAACCTCTTTAAGCCAAATAGACTAGTTTCTAGCCAAACACTCAAAATGCATAATAGAGCCCCAAAACCGAACCAACCATGCTACTAACCTAAAATCAACATTCAAATCTAGTGGAACTGATAGAAACTCAAACCTCAAATTCCTGTAAATCACTCCTGAATGCTTCAGGGACCGTGTCAACCATCTCCACAACTCATAAATAATATAAAGTAGCAATGAGTAAGATCAAAACAATAAAAAATATAGAAAAAGATAAAAATCACTACGAGGGTTGTTACGCTACTCCTCTAGTAAAAGCTCATCCATCCAAAGCTCTCAAGCCCACTACTCTTCAGAAAAAAGCAATATCTCCTCCAACAAAGGGAGTTTCAATCCCAAAGTACAGAAATCTTCCGCGGGCTGTTCATAGAAAGGTTAAATAACGTGCAGAATCCAATAAACCTAGGGAACCATAAAATAAGAACCCCTCAATTATTCATGATTCTTTTACGGAAGATTTAAGCTCAGGTACCATTCCTAAATGGACTTTATTTTTTAGTAAAGCCAGGAAGAGTAGGAAGGGACATGTACTCCAATCCATTCACCCACTCCTGCTCCTCTATTACCACCAACCAAATGGAATTAGGTTGAACAAAGGTCAAAAGTCACTGTTGATCCATAACCATTTTTAGCCCCTCGAATGTTGAATAGATTCAATGCTGGCAGGGCAATTTTGGAGGAAAGGGTGCTATCAACTAATGGTTTAATTGATCAATATCCAGCCATTTGGGCCAAGATAAAATATCATGATTGGGTGGAATTCACTAATCCACTTTCAAAATATAATGCAACTTTGGTGTAGGAGTTCTATGATGCTTATGGGGCCTTGTTACCTAGTAAGAGGAAGAAGGAGCAGCCTCAAGAAGTGAAGGATTTTGTGAAAGTCCTATGGGTTGATGTTGATGTTGATGTTGATTGTAGACAAACTGAAATAAATCAGATTCTTGGCGGGTCACCAATACAAACACACACGATTGATCATTACTATTCAAACAATTTGTTAACTGAACTTTTGACTCTCATTGACTATGGTTAGCTGCTCTACTATGTTCAGAGACACCTCCGTGGATTGAGCCGGGGGTAATTATTGAAAAGAAAGATATCAATATGGAGGCTCACTTGTGGCTTGAGTTTATTAGAAGCCGGCTCATGCCTTCCCAAAATGAGTCGTCAAAGATCGAGAAAGAAAAAAATATTGCTAGTTAGGTGTATCATGGACATTTCACGGATAAATTTGGGGATGATTATTCAACCAGAGATAGCAGAGAGACCCCAATAGGTACTTCTCTCACATTCCCAGCTATTTAGAAAAGCCTGAGTCCCACAAAGGCCTGGGATGGATGTAGAGATAGAGGCTACTTCTACTAGTGCTATTCGGAGGATTCAGGCAGAGTCTGACCGAGAGTTAAACAAGAGAAAAAAGGAGATGTGGGTTGACACTTCCATGGCTATTGATGTTCAGGATCTCAAGGTTGAGAATACCCACCTTCCACCACACTAGCCACTCTGAGTGTTCCTAGTGCACCTGCCACAACATCTGCTTCAGTGCCACCATCCCAGAGTGCACCTTTCACAGGTTCTAGCTAGGTCACCAGTTTCTACAGCTCCTTCTCAGCCTATATTAACCCAGGTAAGTGTGATCAAAATGGGTAATTTTGCAAAAGTTGTGGATACAAAGGCCTCGAGACTAGAGGGATAGATGCCGGAGATGATCCAAAGAGCATTGGAGCCTCTTTAGGATAAGATGAGAGAGATTAGACAGATATGTGAAGCAACATTTGGTAATCATGGTCATCAAATATGTGAAGCATATCAATTGTAGTAGTCTTCCAACAATCATGAAGATTTCAGTAACCAATTATATTCCCAGAAACGGAAAAAATGAAAAACTAAATAGTCATATTCGGTTCGTATTATTTTGTTTTAAGATTTTTGCAAACCTCTTGAAAAAGGATTTGGTAGCCTTAATTATAAGAATGAACCATAATACTTTTTAATCCGTTCATTTTATTTTATTGGACATAGTATGACTTGACACAATAATAATGAAAAAAAGATAGTACAAAGTTTTTTTAATCTTAAATATGTCATAATATTTATGTACTATAAAACTTTTGAAATTTGTGATTTTAAATATGTCATAACATTTGAGTGGCTATGAAAACTTCTCATTGAGGAAATATAATGTTACTTACAGTACCTCAAACTAATGACACGTATTGTCCAATTTGGCCCAACAAGCCTCACAGATTTACCTCTTCGGCTACGTCAATACGAGTCTAAAAGTGAGCGTACCATGTAAATCATGAAATGCCTTATAAAGCTCTTGATTTAGCTCTCTCATTCCGATATGAGATCCACCTAAAGTGTCATATATAACTTTTTAAGAAGCATGACAACCTAAAAGTTTGTATGTCCTTCGATCTGTTTGAACCGTCATTTCATTGAATCACATATAAAATGTGCATCTTTTAAAAATGAATTAAGAAAAGATAATGTCAAACAAACTGAAATGGAGATAGTAATTATATCATAAATTGCTTGCCAATTAGCCGTTAAAAACCACAGGACATAAAACGTGGCATTGAAATTTTAAGAGAGCACCACTCTTTCATTAGTGGTGTAAAAATCATAACGAAAAATCACATCAAACCAAAAAGTTAAAACCAAAAGTTGATTTACAAAAATGGACTAGACTTGGCTTGGCTTTTTATTGAGTTAAAAAAATAAAAATAAATCAAATCGATCTAAAAATATACATTATATATATATATATATATATATCAAATATTGTTGAAATGCGTCCAATAATTTGCTCTTTCATATTCATATTTGAAGATATATCAAACTCTTATATTTTCTGTTGGTTTTATCTAACTGGTATATGTGTCCTATTGCTTTCGTCTTCTCCATAAGTCTAAAGATGAAAAAATTACCATAAGGTTGTAGCATTGTTATCACTACAACCTTATGTAACCACGCCCAATTCTGCTTCCAATAATGAGACCAAAGAAATGGTCTAATTATCAAGATAACTCACTATGAATCAGTGAAATCACCTTTCTACTATCCAAAACTCACGTTCGAAGATCGTGGTGAGAAAAATGAATTTGAAGCAAGAAATAAGTATCGTCACATTTCCTTGTCTAGAGTCTAGACACAACATTATTTGCACTTAAAGAATCATAAGCCTTTGATTCATTCTTCTCACACGATCTTCAATTAATTGTGAGTTTTGGATTGTAGAAAGACAATTTTAATGAATCATAGTGAATTATCTTGACAATTAGACTATTTCTTTTGGTTTCATGATAGGGTGCATGTGGATACATAAGTTCGTAGTAATAATTAGGCTAAAAGAAATTTTGGAAAATTGACAGGTAAGCTGTTGAACTTTTATTTTCTTGCCTTTGGAGATATGTAAAAAGGAAATGGGGTGTATTGGGACATATGAAGAGTGTCTTTTTATAGGTGTATAATTGTACTTTCTGGTCTAAATGGATACATCTTTTTTCTGTGAGTTAACTACTTATTTAACAACTTTGGCACATGCAAAAAGTTTGAGTTCTTATCATCAGAGCACACATTAATTTTGTGAGCGAAATATATAGTTCATTAGAAGTTGATGAAGTAAACATGATTATAGAACATTGAAAGGAAAAAAAAAAAACAGTGTGAACATGATTATAGAACATTGAAAGGAAAAAAAAAACAGTGTGTGTGTGCAAACTTAGCAAATTGTGTATGACTTTGTTAAACAAGTGGAAAAGTTACATGACTAATTTTTGAAAAAAAAGGGCTCAATATAAAACCACAATTATTATATAATGATTAGTTTTTGGAAATGGTTGTCTATACCGAGTGATCCTGTTATCAACATGGTGAATATTATTATATGGTCTTGGATTAATTCTTATTTTATGAGCTAGACTTAGGGGCGGAGCTATAGTAGAATATGGGGGTTTGGATGAATCCAGTAGCTTTTGTGTAGACCCTGTATTTACATAAGAAATTCCATTGAACATATATTATTATTACGGTCTGAACCCAGAACAAAATCAAATGGATGGCTCAGCGGTAGGGAAGAGCTGCAAAAGGTCGTTTCCTTGTGAGTCTGGGGGTTTGAAACCCAGTCAACTTTCTGATTTGTGCTTTTTCGCTATTATATGTGCAGATTCCTTCTTTAAAAGAATTGTACTTTCCTACATTGTTAGCACGTTAGCTAGTACATATATATATTTTTTTTTTGGTAAATAGGGTAGTTATACTAACTATATATACAGTTGTTTTTTCAAATTTTTTTTTTTTTTTTTTTTTTTTAGAAAAAAGTAAAACAAATTGATAATTAAAAAAAGTGAAGAACACGTTACTCTGTCAAAGAAAAGACTATCGTTTCTTTCACAAAAACTCATACCCACGTCCCAAAATCAAATTTTCAATAATATGTGTTATTTATATAAACTTTTATCTATTTTAGTTTATTTTCAGAACCCTCAAACATCAAAATCTGACTGCGTCTCTGTTGAAACTGACATCACATATGTACCTAAAAACACAAAAAATAGCGTAAAACATCCTTTCGTTTACTCCAATGTCTAAGGAAGTGTATGGAGATTTAATATACTTATATTATTGAAGAAAGTTATTGGACTATTCTTCAATGCATCCAGGAATTTTCAAATCTATGGTTATGATTACACAGGTAGACGACCAGTATCAAAATACTACGAGGCCCTAAAACAATAGCGATTTTCACAATATTTGTTACTCCCTCCGTTTAATAAAGAAAGACATACTTTTCTTTTTTAATCTGTTTCAAAAGAATGACTTCTTCCTTTTTTGGCAACACTTTAATTTTAAGTTTCCACATGACATGTTTAAGACCACAAGATTGAAGGACACTTTGGTACATTTGACATAACTTTAATTTAAGACCACAAGATTCAAAAGTTTTTTTTATTTTCTTAAACTCCGTGCCAAGTCAAAATAGATCATTTTTTTGAAACGAAGGGAGTATTTAATTTTTCCTGACAAACTTTAAAGACAATGTTTCCCATATCAAAGTCAATAAGGACAATACACAAGTATCATAACAACAACGAGTAGTATTAATCAAAAAACAGTTACATCAACCATACAAGAGTACATTCATGTAATTCAATTACTTCAACATCACGGGGACTATAATAAATTCACAACCACAGTAACATTCCACAAATCAAATAAGACAGTGATAGGTACCTTGACATGTAAACAATATCCACATTAGATAGATAATTCACTCAACTTCCAGAAAATCAATGCCACCAACATAACAATATATAATCATAATCCAAGCATATCAAATTGTATGAAGCCTTACAACTATATCAGTCACCTCACACTGTGGATCTATGTCCATATCAACCTCACGAAACCTATAATCTCTATGTCTCATCAACTTATAGTACTCACTAATCTCATAAGACTTTCACATTTGTTCACACACACTAAGGGATCTTACTTCGACCCAATAGTCATGACCTGCAGGGGATGCACTAGGGTCCATGTATCTTACTAGTGTGGTACCCGGTCCATCATAATGATATAAATATCAATATCTGTATCAGTGTGGTACCCGATCCATCATAATATCAATGTCAATATCAGTACTGGTGTGGTACTCGATCCACCAAATAAAAATATCATACCGACGTGGTACCCAATCCACCACATAAATCGCTCATCCGTAAGCTCACATTAGACATGAGCCACTCATCAGCCAGAAGGCATCTACATTTATATAACAAGTTCTCACTTTATTTCATATTTCACCTCATATTCACCTTCACTATCTCTCAAGATATAACACAATGTACTAAATCTACAATACACTCACAATCATAATATTTCGATCAAGTTCAATATTCAATAAATGCATTAATACAAGTGTCAACAAACCCAACCATTATCAGTTACAAGCATACGTAACAATCACAAAATTAACAATCATAACATAAGTAGAAACCAAATCCATCTCAACATCATATTTAGAACATCATTAGATTTTTATCAACTTCTTAATCATATAGCCTCTCAAATCAACCCTAGTCTTTCAGGATAATATCACAAGTGCACCTAGTTTCACAGGTACAATTCACAATCATGTATCAAATATAACTGAGTTAATAATTAACTACTTATTTATTCGAGCACTATCAAACCAGCGGATCAGTCAACACAAGTATGTATGAAGAGCAATTCACAACTTATTCATTCAAGCATTATCAAAACAATACCCAATCAATCACTGATTATGTCTGAAGACCAATCAACAAGTATTCAATTTAGGAGTGCACCTTTAACCCAATCGAGTCTAAACTCTAATTCAACATACATAAGTTCATTTACTTAACCAACCCTCTTTTATTCATATCAAGACCTGTGGATTCAGTTATTAAATAGTAAATCTTACATTCAAGACACCATTTCATTAGCTAATTATTTAACCATTCGACTCCATTCAGCTTACAATTTTAACTTTAGTTATGCGCCTTTACACATATTAACCTCTAACACTTAGCCAGCTTGCCTTTAGGTTCATTAAGTTATGATACCATATTCTCTTATCGTGATCCATTCTTATAACCACGTTATAGCAAGAAATGCACATACTCAAGACACGTCCAACATCGATTTCACCCTTTTAAAGATATTTAATCCAGGTTTTTAGATTACAAGCTCACACGATGTCCATATTATTCCCCATATTTACATTATTCACATTACAATTCATCATGAAATTCATACAAACACAAAAACCCATTAAGGGATTTATACATTAACACATCAACACACAATTGGATCTTTATAACATTAATTTCATGTTACTAATAATGATTCTTCCGTCAATTCTATATTATGTACGCTTTTACTAACCACACTCTACTACTCATAAACCACAGTTTACCTCGACACCAAACTTCTGCAACAAGCAAGCTACACCATGGATGTTTTTTCCCTTCCTGCACGCCTCCAAATGTTCTATCATCTAATAAACAAGTAATTATAAGAGTGATTAATCACTTACTCTTCAAATAAACGATTTGAGAATTCAAACACAATAAATTTACCCCTTATTCATGGTCTATAACAATATCCAACGGTCAATTAACCATTAACTAGACCTACAATACTCACGTTATCTAAATTTATGGAGTTCTATTCCAATTACTTCCTTTTAAGTAGTTTTTATGCTAAAGGTCCCATATTTATTGAACTCAAGATGTCCAACCACCACAAACCATGTTTTAGAATAAAAAATTCATGCTAGGAAGTGTTAGTTTACAATGTAGAAGCAATTCTAGATGATATTATACCTACTCATAGGTTTTTCCCATAATTTCGTGCACCTAGGGTTCTAACCCATAATTCTACCATTAACAATCATTCTAGTTATTCTAAGGTTTTATTGGATCACTTGACAAAGAAGTTGATAAAAAACTAACCTCAACGAAGATTTTTCACCATTGCCTTGAGAAAATCACCCCTCTAGGGCTCTGGAATGATGTTTTTGAGTTTATGACATAAAACTCAGCAAAAATGACATAAAAACTGCTCACGAATGCTGCAGCGGACCTATGGCCACTACAGAGGCCTTGCTGCAGCGTACCTCACTGATAACAGTTTTTCAGTACTGACACCTTTGAGTAAAACGATCATAACTTTCTACTCCAAAATTTGATTAACAAACAGTTGGTGGCATTGGAACGAAGACCTTTAATTTGGTAGGTCTTAGACCACGTAACTTTTTATATTCTAGGAGAGATACTCATTTAAAGTTGACCTTAGTAGAAAATTATACAAAAACTCAATCGGTAAGGATACTTTCAACTCAACATTGTGCTAGGGGCTTAGTATAACCTTAACTCATATCTAATGCACTCCCATACTTAAAGAAATGATCTTAGCACCTATGAATAATTAAAATTCTTATAATTTTTATCGATATTTTAGTAACGACGGAACGGGTCATTACAGAAATAGTTATTTTTATCAGTGGTTGTCAATGATACAACTACAAACTTGCTCCAGAGTACTTACAAACAAACCTTGCATTTTCAGGTCTTGAAAAGTCATGGATTGGTTAATATGATCCTTCTTATTATCTTTTTCTCTAATATTGTACCGTCTCAATGCATTAACAAATTGAATGAAGGTTGGATATGATTTCTTGCATAACAAACTAACAGTAATCAAGATTTTGTATTTAGTTTTAAGACCTTTAGCAAAAATTATAATTTTTCTATCTTCGTCCAGTGATTTGTGTATAGCAGTGAGACTATCACAAATTTATTTAAATTCTTTTATGTATTCATCTATAGATTTTGATCTCATCTTGATAATCTAAATTTGATGCTTCAATTGAAATTCCTTATCCTTGATAGGTTGGTAGGTAATTATACTCAAGTCTCTACCAAATTTTCTGGGTCTTAGTGAAGTCAACAATAAGGAACATTGATTCTTCAATCATGGTTCCAGTTGAGCATAAAATACAACTCTTTATGCTTCTATTCTTACCCCTCTAAGTGAGACAATGACTTCATTATATAGTCATGCCTTCTCTATTTTATTGAAATAATTAAAATCTACAATTTTAATGTCAGTAATCTAATTAATCTTACGATATTTCAATATTTAAAGAGTAATCCTAAGCTATTAGACTTTATTGCTTGTTTTGTTTATCACTGTCGCATTTGAAGTCTAGCTCCTGCTTCGAATCACCCTATATTTCATCAGAACTAAAGATTTTGGCTTTTCGAGAAAATGAATCACAACAGAAAATGATCAGCTGAACGTAATACACATTTCATACATAAAAGATCATAGACGATCATTTTTCATTAAAACACACTTGATATATGATTGAAAAAGGATTGATGTGCCACAACTTATTTAATGTGCCAAGTTGCTATTAAAAGCTAATAACACAACATTATAAGCTACCCTTTTAAGAAAGGCAGCACTTTATTTTTTTATGTGTGACACTAAATCCTTAATCTCTCTTAATTACTCCATCATAATCTCTTCCTCAACCAGAGCTTCACGTACAGTTTTTGCTTCCTCAACCAAATTTGTTTCAACTTCATTTGACATATTCTCAAACACACATCGCTTAGTGCATAGGCACCTTCTTTGGAGTTTGCTACAATGCCCATCAGTAAACTTCTCCTTGAGACAAGCTTTTCTGCATGGTGCTTTGGTAATACATAAACCTTTGAAAGTTTTGCTTTCTGCTTTGCAAATTTGTTGAGCTTGCACCCCTACAATCATTCACTAGTATTTACAAATGTTAAAAAAGAGAAATGGAAAGACGTAATCGAAAGAAATACTGCTTGTATTCTATATAGAGGAATATATATATAAACAAGTCTTTTTGAGGATTTTCAAAGCTGTCAAATGTATGCAGATAACATTAAAGCGTGACTCAAGCTTTCTTCACTGGTCTTAAAGAAATATTACTTGTAATACTATACATTTAGAGGAATATATAAAGTTTCTTCTGGACTAATTAGCCACTAGATGACAAATACGTCAAAGAGAAGACCATATATTTGAAAATGTATGTGGTAATCAAACAAACAAATTATTTGAAGAATAAACAAAAAATGTAACTTCGTAGTCGTTATAATAATTTAATTCAAACTAGGCTAATACAAACTCTTTTTGAAGTTTTCGAGTATCATCTGAACGGCTTATTGCCTATTTAGTTATATTTTTTATGATTCTAGAATGGAATTAGAGATTCCGATCTTCATCATTTTTTTGTTAATAAAAAGTAGACTATCCTTTTGTAATTAATTGGCAAGTGCATTACAAGAAATAGAGTAATATTTTGACCAAAAAAAAAAAAGAAAAAATAGAGTCTATTACATATTATTTATTTTTATTTTTGTTAATGAGGTTTTAGAAAAATAAAAGATAAGACAAACCATAGGCAACAAAGAGCATCATTGCCAAGACTAGAAATGCCATGAAGTAAATGGAGCGACCCATAGTTTCTTTGAATGAGTAAAAAAGATTGGAAATATTTTTTAGTAATAGGAAAGATTGCAATTTAGAGTTGTGGTAAACACTAAAACAAAAGAAGTATTTATAGGCAGTAGAATTAGAGTAAGATTGAAAAAAAAAGATAAAATTAAGTGGAGCCAATAGACACGTTTTTAACATTCTAGTGAAAAAAATAAACTACACACATATTAGGCCTACCTACTCTTGTAAATTGTGACAAATTTTGTTGATCATTTCATACTTTTTTTGAACTTCAGACACATGTACGACCAGGAACGGATCCACGTACATGCTACCGGGTGCTTGAGCATCCATTGACTTCGATCGAAACTATATATATTTATATAGAAATATATATAAAAAGGGATATATTTAACCAGCAGCACCCACTGAACCAAAAGTGTGATGGATGCGTTGGTCTCGTTGCTGGACTAAAGGTTGTTTTGTGGGAATTGCACGGTTCGAAACTTGTTTCGGTCAAACATTTTTATCTTTTTCTCCAGTACAACTTTTCTTTCTTTTAGTCTTCTTTCCCTTTTCACTTTCTTTGTTTTATTAATGTTTATCTTATAATCTTTTTCATTTTCTTTGTTTAGTTAAAGTATATTTTATAATTTCCTTTTACGTTTTATGTAATTCTTGTGATAAAGAAAGAGAAGAAAATATATTTTCCAATCACTTCTCTTGTTTTCTGGGAGAATTTTTTGTTACTGGCTAAAAAAATTCTTCAAAATAATTCTTCTTCTTTTTTTTCAAAATATTTCTTGTGATGGTAAATATTGATTGTAGTTTTTTCATTAACCTTTTAAACTACTGTGTGTACTTATACCATGTGGTTCATAGTTACTCTATATTACAGAAGTGAGCACTTACAGACATAAAATCTTGAATCCGCCATTGTATACGACCTAACATATATGTTAAATATATTGCTTTAAGATAGTATTTAATTCATCTCTTATCTTTGGTTTTTATGAAAAGAGAAGTTACGTAAATAGTTTGTTGACTAAAGAGTGAAGTTCTCGCATTTGAAGGGTAGCTCTTGTTTGGGATTATTCTAAGTTGATCATCTCGTGGTTACTAAAAATAAATTAGATCAGATAGTTTTATTTTTCTATCTTTTTTATTCGATCCTAACAAATCAAGGTTAAAAAGATTCAATAGATTTGATTAAATATGAAACTTAAAAAATTCAAAAAGATTTTTGATATGTAAGAGAGTTTTTCTTTTGCATAATTTTTAGTCTAGATCTTTTGTCATAATACATAGTAGAGATTGAACAGAATTGAACCCCTGACCTTTTCAAGCATAAAATTAAACGTATTTTTTATTGTTATAAAAATAATTCCATTTATTTAAACCACTAATTAGGGTAAATACCAAATTGCTGTAGCTATCCTTTTATTCTCTTTTCTATCGGATTATGTGATTACATCTTCAATTTTATTTTTGCTCAAATGTTGACCATCTTTTATGTTTTTTTTTGTGCCTAACTTGATGGTTTGGTCTTATTTTTTTAAGTTTTCTAATGCAAAAAAAATGATATTACTCTTTTAGAGTAGAGTTGTACGTTTTAGATAAATTAGTCAAGTTCAGGTGATTATGTTAGTTTTTAGAGGAATAAATCATATTTAGAAAAATACATCCAAATTCTAAATATCCTTTGCAAAAAGTATATATGGTCAAACACAATTCTAACTTCCACTTCAAGAATTTCAAATTATAAGCTGAATAATATTTAATTTTCAAGGTACAAAACATACCTAATATCACTAAAGAAATATATATATACTTCTTTATTTTTAATCAGAGGTCTCGAATAGAGCCATGAATAAAAAGAAGCCTTCATAACAGAGACTTTACTCTTCAATATGGAATATCTTGCCACGAATACGAATTTTATCATTTCCTAATACGTACCGAATGTGAAATAAAAAAAAATAAAAATTTAATATCAAACCTACTTTCTTCATGAATAAGTGCACCCATGGTGGGGGCGCCCATCCATTGAGGGTGGTTTAAATTTTATAATAGGAAAAAAACAAAATTCTTCATGAATATTAAAATGGTCCTATTTGTTTATTAATGGCCCGTCAATAGACAAGCAACAGTGGAAAAAGAAAAGAGCTTTTATTAACCTAACCTACTCTATAAATTGTGACAAATTTTTTTTGGAGTAACCTGACATATATAACAAAAGAATTTACTTTAAGGTATTGTTTTATTCATTTTTTAATGAAAAAGATAAGATATGTGGGAAGTTCTATCGGAGGAAAATTATAGAATAATATTGAGTGTAAAAATATAATTCCTTATGTATGATTTTGTTCTTACCTCTCAACATGAGACAATAGCTTCATTATATAGTCATGTCTTCTCTACCTAAATTAGGATTGGACTCTATAATTTCATGAATCTTAGTAATCTAATTAATCCTAAATTATGTCAAATATTTAAATACTTAGCCTGAGCTAATAAGGCTCTACGAGACATTCTGTTTATCATCCCCTCTCAAGTCTGTTTATCATCCCCTCTCAAGCTGGATGTTGAGATAATACAATTCCAAGCTTGCTCCAAAGTTCAATTTATATAAACAAACCTTATATTTTCGAGGCTTGAAAAGCCATGGATTTATAAATATGACCTTCTCATTAATTATCTTCTCATGTCATATTGTACCCTCTCACTTCATTAACAAACTGAGTGAAGATTGAATATGGAGTCTTGCCTAGCACAACTATACTCAAGGTTTTGTATTAACTTTAGCAAAAATCATAATCTTGCTATTTTCTTCAACGATTTGTGTATAGCAGTGATGTTGTTTTCTGAAGGTTTTTGTTCTAAGTCCACAGTTATACTGTGTGTCCTTAAAGAATCTAATCCCCTCACTATTGCGCGAGGCATGGATTAATTCTTCCCAGGATAAAATAGAACTCTATTCTACAATATCGGCAATGAAAATTGTAGAACTTCGTCGAACTCAAGACCGGAGTATATCACACACTGACTGATTTTTATTTTGTAGAAGAAGAGAGTTTTTTCAGTTGGGCAGAACTTCGGTTTTCTCCTCAAAAAATTACTGAATACCTGATGAAGGAAAACACAGGTATTTATAGCCAAATACGCACTGTTTCGAAAGGATGCACTGCTTCGAAAAGTTGCACTGTTTCGAAGCACTGTTTCTAAAACATCGCGTTTGTTCTGGAACTAATGCATCGTTTCTGGAACGTTGCATGTTTCTGGAATGGTTGCATTATTCTGGAACGATGCACTGCTTCTTGAACAGTCACAAACGTTGCAAAACATTTCGTTGGAACATTGCATTTGGATGAAAAATTTCGAACGAATTTTGTCCAAAAAATTAGTCTCTCAATCGATCATTTGCCAAATCCAAATCCAAATCCAAAGCCAAAGCCGAGCCGAGTGAGCGACGACGACGATGGCGCGAGGCTTGGTTTCTTCTTGGCTCACTATCCATACAAAGGAGTACTTCTTAATATAAAGGACAAAGAAATTATTTTTCCTTCTATAAAGTGACTATTCACCTCCCTTTGTTCCACCATTTTCCATTCACATTTCACCAAAACCCAACAATCCCCCACATGAATGGGGAATGGCTATTTCATTTTAGAAAAAAATGTGTGATCTACAAATAAGAATCAGTTGCATCTGGATAAGTAGGTTTCCCTTTGAACTTTCCATAGTGAACATACATCGGGTATCCTCGGTCAATCGGTAGATTTGATATCTTTGAACCGTCGAGCTTTTATGTATACCTAGACAATGTATGTCACACAACTAACCCTTAATCGTTCTTGATTCTCATTGTTTTGTTCGTTTCAGCCATGAACAAGTCCTGGTTTCATGAGTGCGTAGAGAATTGGCCTTACGTTATATTCTCCTTGAAGCGGCTTACACTTCACACTCACATAGGTGATTCCTAAACGTTAAGTCCAATAGACAAAACTATTTGGTCATACCAGCCAAACTTAGGTAATCATTAAAAGCTTCACATCTTAAGCTCTATCCTTGTTCTCTGAACATTGTCTGCATCATGAGAATAGCTTGAGTTTAGTTGACAATGTTGAACCGTCAGTCACAACTTTGTTTGATCTCTTTGAACCTAGCTCTTGGGATCTCCAGTCTGCTAGGTAGAGTTACCGCTGTGATGACTTGTCCTAGGCCTTAAACCCATTCCCTTCGATGATTTATCAACCGCCTCTCTAATTAGGCCTTTTGTTAGTGTATCCGACACATTATCTTTTGACTTGACATAGTCAATTGTGATAATTCCACTAAAGAGTAACTATCTAACGGTATTATGTCTTCGTCGCATGTGATGAGACTTTCCATTATACATAGCATTTCCAGCTTGTCCTATTGCCTATTGACTGTCATAATGTATACATGTAGGAGCAACTGGATTTGGCCATAAAGGAATATCTTCTAGAAAATTCCTTAGCCATTCCACTTCTTCACCGGCCTTATCAAGAGCTATAAACTCGAATTCCATTGTAGAGCGAGCTATACACGTCTGTTTGGAAGATTTCCAAGACACTGCTCCTTCACCAATGGTGAACACATATCCACTTGTGGATTTTATTTCAGATGATCCGGTGATCCAATTTGCATCACTATATCCTTCAACCACCGCAGGATATTTATTGTAGTGCAATGCATATTCTTGAGTGTATTTTAAATAATCCAACACTCGCTTCATCACCATCCAATGAGTTTGATCGGGATTACTCGTGTACCGACTCAGTTTACTTATGGCGCAAGCTATATCAGGTACAATTCATTATGTACATCAAACTTCCTAACACTCGAGCATAGTCCACTTGGGAATTGCTTTGACCTTTGTTCTTTGTAAGAGCAAGATTTACATCAATTGGAGTCTTTGCGACTTTGAAGTCCAGATACTTGAATTTCTCTAATACCATGTTGATGTAGTGAGTCTGAGACAAAGCTAGACAAAGCCGACTGTTCAAAGTTGAGGAAGGGGTAGGGGTAGGGAAACGGGAAGGGAAAGAGGGAAAGCAACACCCACCTGGGGTGGAGCTCAAGCAGCAGCTAATCAGGTTTGTCAGAGGTTAGTAACACCTCCCCCACCCCAGGATCATTATAAGGAGGTTGAGAAGATGAATCAGGATATTGTAAAATAGGAGGAGGAGGCTCCAGTTGGGGGTGCAACTCTTCCCCCCATATCTGTCGAGATAATTCAGTAGGTGCTTTCTTTTCTGAATAGATTGTCCTGTACTGGGACCACTACTGTCATGCCTGCTTACTAGTTTTTGGGTGTTCTGCGGACTACCTTAGTAGCTCCTAGAATGGCTGAGACCTTGGAAACTGAGATTTTCTCTCATCTTGTGTTAGGTCCGTCATGATAGGAACTAAACATGACATGCTAACTAAATTTTTGAAGATGAAACCTCCTATTTTTATTGGCTCAGAGACTGAGGATGCATTTTGAGTTCATTGGTGATTGTTATGAAAGGCTACATAAAATGGATATTATGGAAAAACATGGTGTTGAGTTTGTTACTTTCCAGCTGCAAGGTGATGAAAAGTAGTGGTGGAGGGCTTATGTGGAGTGTCGGTCACCAGCTTTATCTCCATTGACATGGGCTCAGTTCCACACCCTGTTTTTAAAGTAGTATGTTCCCCATACTCTTCGTGATTGCAGGAAGGATGAGTTTCAAGACTTTGAGCAGGGCAATATGTCTGTTGCAGCCTATGATGCCAATTTTCATGCTTTGTCCCATTATGCTACTCAGCTTCTTGTTCATAGTGTTCAAGGTGCATTCGAAACAAGTCTAATCAAATAGAACTTAGATAAGGAAACTAGTGTGGCTAGCTTGAGCTATGCTTGTTCTAGTGTACTTAGATTTGCTTTATTGTGTTGTATGGACTTATAGTTGTTGTGAGATGTTGTAGGAGACCAATGGAGGAGCTATGGAAGCTAAATCAAGCCTACAAACAAGCCACAAGAAGTGTGGAAACAAGGGACAAAAGCACGAGAAGGATGGACGCCTTCACCCTCAATTGTGCATGAAAGAGTGTGCGCCACACCATGTTGCGTACCATGCTACTGGTTTGCGCGTGCGATGATCCACACAGTGTACCATCCCCAAATTCGACCCAAAGTTGGTTTTTAACTTATTTTTAAGTGGGGGCAAAGTTGTAAATGCATATGATTCATTTGGGGCACCTTATGGACGACCTAAAGCACTATAAAAGGAGTACTTAGCCATATGGATTCACATCTTTTGAAATTTCTTGGAAGACATATGAATTAGAGAGGAGGAGAAGGCAAGGAAGGCTCTACACTAGGGTTTTTCTTCTTTTACTTCTCATTCTTTTAGTTTAAAGTTATGAACTCTTTTATGGAGATTGTTTGTATAAATATGAGTGGATAAACACCCTCATTCTAAGGTTGAGGTTACAAACATGATTGCTTGATTATGGTTTTATAGTTGGTTTTTTTGTCTATCAAGTCATGTGATTGTTCGTGCATTCTTGTTTTACTATTCTAAAGTATCATGAACGTTAGGATAAATCTTAGTCTCGAAACGAATTGACCATAGGAGTGGAGAGATGGAATGAAGAATGTAAGAAGTGTGGATCATATCTTAAATGGTTATTTATTGATTTTTGAAGAATGATTTGCTGTTAGGATTGTTTTGCGGAGAAAATGACTAAGACTTATTTGAATTCAAAAACTTAAGAAAATTTCCAAATTCAATTTAAAACAGAGTCGTCATTTAATTTATTTGAAAAGGAAATTAAGAAAACCTTGGAAAATATTTAAAAGACTAAAACAAAAAAATATTTCAAATATTCAGAAATTGGGTAAGGGTTCAAATTAATACCCCAAGAAGGTTTTTAAGGCACTTGGGGTATCCGCTAACTTGCGGTTATCCGGTCTATTTGATAACAACTTTATTTGATTAACTTGAAAATAGCGAAAATTTGGTAAGTAAAGAAATGATTCTTCAAGAACAATTTCATATTGATTAGTTAAGAAACACTTGCAAGAGAATTAACTAATTAGGCTAAATGACAAATTATTTAAAGAATAATTATCTTTAATGAAAATTCATTTTTATCAAGACAAAGTGATAAAGACTTGCGAACGAGTTTAAGCGTTGATTTTAAGGAAGTAATTAAAACTCTAAGATTGGATAATTAATTTAAATAAGTAAAGATGACGGGTTTTCAAAACAACATGGTTCTCTAAAGGGGATAATCAACTAAGCTAAATAAAATTAGACTTAGCACAAATAATCAAATATGTATTACAAATGAATAAATAAAGAGAAGTTGAAAATTTGGGCCCTTGATTGGCCCGTCAGAGTTTGTCCAGATTTGGACTTCATTTTATGGATTTTGAGTCCATTTTGCTGCCTGTATACTAGCTGTATATCGGCACATTCCTTTGCGTTTCTGCAGTATACACTGTATACTAGTGTGTATGACATGTACACCTGCTTCACTTTCCATTTCTTTACTCTTTTGAACCTGTATATCAGCTTCCGAAATCCGTATATCACCTGCATAATTGTATACTGCTGTATTCTAGTGTATCTTAATCCTTTTGGACTTTGTCTTCGGGGCTAGGACTCGATAGATTGGGCCTCCGTGGCCCATTGGAGGTAGGCAAGGAGAAAGAGCCCACGATGGACTCAAGGCAAGTTTCACATGCAAAGAAGAGATGAGAATAGAATCCAAATAAAATAACACCGATTTTCTATATGGACTAAACACACACATTACACCAAAAATCAGCAATCGACAGAATTTAAACTTCTTTTCCAAATGAAACACACTTGAACACGTAACATCTAAAATAGGAAAGGGAGGAACATCACGATCAAAATCAGGAGTTTTATCATTTCATTCTTCTTTGACAGATTACGACTAATGCGAATAAAGATAAACATTCATTGAAGACTCGCTAATTCTCATTAGTCTAAAGAAAGGTATTTGAAGCAACTACTATAACCTTTAAACAAACTAATTTAAAATGAGTAAATTCACATAACTCACGCCATACAGAATTACTTTAAGCAAAACAAGGTGCTTGCTGAAGCAATATCATTTACTTAAATCAAAAGACCACCAAAAGGGCCTTTGCGAGCTCACACTGTAAGTATAATTGTTTCCAGATTTGAAAGAGTTTAAGGATGAAAATCCTATATCCTCTTCGTGGACTGGCTACACTTAGTCATGGTACCTCATGGCTCAAATAGTATATTCAGAAAAGGAAAGATAGCATGGGTATCTAACAGAAGAGAGAACTAAGGGGTAAGTCATAACAAGGACATATATTGTTTAACCACACATATTAACTACAAAATGATAAAACTTTAAGGAAGGAACTTGACTATTTAAAGGTCATAACTCTTAGATAAACCAGTTAACAAATATGATCAAGAATGGTATAAATCTCCATCAAAACATATACAAAAGAACCGATGCCAATAGGTTCTATCACGAATTCATGAAATCCGTGGCAAACAACTAAGAATGCTTACTGGAAAGCATCATACCGGTGACAAAGAATGGTTTTTAAACATCAAACTTTGGAGAAGATACTAGCATAATTTTACCCCAGCTTAAAGAAAAGACTTTGAAACACATAAAGAGTGAAAATGGACAGCTTCGTCTCCTTATCTACGTGTTTTACTCGATATCAAGAATCAAGAAAACACTTTGGAGGATCCTTAGCTTGAAATTATGTTCGAGTTAAAGAAACAAATTGAAACAATGGCACATCACTCAAAATAGAATAAACTTCAAACAAAACTAATTCAACTAAATTCAAAGCACACAATCAACACCCTTCTTACATTGGCAGGACAAAGCGAAGGGAGGAATCATTTTCAAAAGTTCATTTTTTGTCAAAAGAAACAGGAGAAAACATGGCTAAAGCAAACAACCTCTTCAAACAAATATACGGAACTATACTCATCTATATCGACAACAAATAAACTAGAAACAAATTCATTCCCATGCCAATTGTGAAAATTCAGAAATGGTAAAAAAACACGACCTAAATACTACAACAACAAAACCACCCCCACAATCGAACGTGGGTTTCACTACCACTGCTAATACCAAAACACTACTACAGTTAATGCAAAAACCAACAACGAAACAGAAAAAAAGAAATGAAAGAAAAGAAATACATAAAGAAAGAAAGAAAGAAAGAAAAGATGAAGGTTTACCTTTCTTGGAGCAGCAAAATGGAACTACAAGCTTTTCATCGGGATCTTTCACCACCGGAAAATGGCTATAGAATTTCTTAGCCTAGGAATTCAAGCTCAAACTAGTCTTATAGAATCCTTAGCACTGAAATCCCTTTTGATAGCTAAAATCCCTTACACATTTGGGAATCTCTGCTATCCGCCACTCCATCTTCGACCCCAAATCAGTAGAATCAATGGGGTTTATATAGGGGTGAATTTTAGGGTTCGATTTTGATTTCTGCCGATGTGGGAACAAGGGCTTTGAGGGCTTTTTAGGGATTTCTAAATTTTGAAAAGAGGATAAGCTCAAGAGTGAGCTGGAATCGTACTACTTGTGTACGAAATTCAAATTTCAAATCTTAGGGATAGACATTTTTGAGGAAATTTTGAAGCTTCTACAAGGTTTTGCTTGTCTCATGCCGGCCACGCGTATTTGGTACGAGATGACGAGAAGATGGAGAGAAATCGAGGCTAGAGAATTTGCTGAGTTGTTGTCGCTAGCTGCTGCTGCTGCGTTGTTGATATTGTTGTCGATGTTCTGTTGTGAAGGAGAAGAGGAGTTATAAGGGTGTGGGCTGGGTCAGGTAGGCAGGGATTGGGCTGGTACGGATGAAATTATTGTTGGGCCTGATTTTCAGGTCCAAATTGAAAAGGGGAGGGTAGAAATTAGGTTATTTAATAAATAACGCAATCAGATTATGATTTAGTCAATTTAGTTAAATTTTAACCAGATTAAAAATATCAATTGGTCAATTGCATTGCAATTGTAATCCAATTAATTTTAATTATGGCCAAACTCACCAAATCGACTAAATTGAATCAAAATTCGAAACAAATTAATAACCAATTTAACCTTAAGCTTCTTGGTTTAATAAAATAAAATAAATACTTTTCGAATAAATCATTTTGAGGACAACTTACATGTTTGAATCAAAATTCACTCATTTGAATTAATTTTCAAGATCGTCTTGATTAAAATCCAGTTTTCGATAACATAATTATTTGAGTTACAAAATTATACGACCTCGTATACAAGAATACAAAAATATATAATTCATCACTTAAATGGCAAATTTAGCTCAGATAAATATTTTAGAAAGCATTTATTGGGATAAAACAAATATTTTGATTTTATTTAAAACCGAAGAAACTCAGGATTAAATTTAGTCGGGGAGGGCAAAAATTAGGTGTCAACAAGGATATCAATTTACCTAAACGCCCCTCTTGGTTAATGAAACAGAAAGATAGTTTAATGCATCCGAATTAAAGACACATATCACCACTCAATGATGTAGTTATGAGATTAAATTGGGTAAAATACTTAGAGGATGACCATTTCCAAGTTGAATATCAACCCCGTAGATCAACAATCACGATAGACACTAACACCGGCTAGAAACCATAGTTAGGCATGAATGTGAAGTAAATGCCTCAATCCTGGAACTCTCCATATATTGTTTACAACCCAATTTACTTATCGTTTCTATTTCTATTCTGTAGTTATGAAAACAAACTAAATCTCTCTAGGTTACAAGTCACACTTGTTTAACTTGAATAGTAACATTTGAATTAGATCGCTTGTTAAACACAAGACTCTGTGGGATCGATATTCTGCTCACGAAGAGCCACTGTATTACTTGCACGACCATGTACACTTGCGTGTGTGCTTGGAGCGAAAGAATTCACTCATGAGCCCATTAAGGGAAAGGAAGACACTCTCAATTGGCGAGGACCCTTTTTACCTATTGTGGCATGTAGTTTAGGACTTGGGTTATCTTAACCCTTGTCCTCTTGGTGCTAAGTACTACTCCCAACTGAAAGCAAACTAATATACTGAAATGCTCAACAGTAATGATATTCTCAACCTGAAAGAAAAGTGTTTTATCTGAAAGCATTCTAAATCATGAAAATTGAATGACTGAGTATTCAACAGAAAATACATGATATCCTAGGTCATAGGGTGTTCATAACCCACCATCTCAGAAGAATGCAACTACAAATGGAAATTCTATAAACTGATCGTAATATGGAACTTCATAATTCAAGCCCAAAATCAAGAATTTATTAGATTTCATATCCATGAGTATGTAAGTAGGCTCAAATTTATGGGAAAACATATATTCATGGTTTAGTCAAAGCAAGACACTGAAAACTAAAGGAATTCACACTTTTTATGGAAACTCTAAGCTTGAAGGGTGAATTAAACTTGAGGAGTTTAAGTTAACTTTAGGACTCAATGAGTGAAAGGAACCCATTGATAAAATCCCACATACCTGAAGGCAAAACCCTTGGTGAAATCTTTAGATTTGAATTCAGAAGTTGAAGAACCCTAATTCTTGCTTGGAGAAGAAAAATTGCCTCTCTCTCCGTATTTGGCTAAGTATCGACTGAATTTCTATGTAATGAGGAGGGTTGTGGCATTTTTGGCATGTTATTCAGCCTTAATATAGCTTAAACGACATAGTTCTGGTGTTAAAAGAATGGAAAAAGACCAAACAGTCCCTTTGAAAATATTATAATAGTGCAGAATAGTTCTAGCTGACGGTTCTAGTGACGGACCGTTAATACCTTGACTAACCAACTCTCAAACCATCACAAAATGACCAAATTTTGGTCTTACTGATGGCATGCCTTTATGGGTCGTCACAGGTGTGACGGTTTGTCACCCGAGCTGTCACACTCTGGCAGATAGACACCCTCTGGTAAAATAAGAATAACTTTTTACTCCTCTATTGGATTAACAAATAACTGGAGGATTTGGAACGAAGACTCAAAGACCTTTCATTTGATGAGTCTTGAGCCCTAAAACTTATTATATGCTAGGAGTTATGATAGTTTGAAGTTGACTACATAAAGATTCTTTACAAGAACTCAACCGATAAGGAAGGTTTCAACTTGGCTATGAGCTAGGAGTTACTTGTGGACTTAATACTTGTCTAAATTACTTCTCATACAACCAAAAAATGATGCTTGATTGTACATGTACTTGAAGCATGGCTTTAATCTTATCTTGGATTTTTTGGTTGTTATAGATATAGGGTGGAAGAATCTTCATGTCTAACAATTTCTATGGCAGACTCCATTACGACTCTAGAGGGACAACATTAATAACTTCAGAATATACAAGGATGTACACTTTAACTTTATACATAGGCAAATAGTACTCATACCATAATCATAGCCATACTTTAATTGCAAAGTGACCATTGCATGAGTGCATAGTATTTTGACCAAATCATATTTACTACAAGAACACGACTATTCCAGTAGGTTCACTTTGGTAGTAGTACCACTACCAAACACGGTGAAATGGTTGGTATCCCCATTTATGTTTGTCACATACAAGGAGTCACCCACAGTCATATTATCCCTTAGGATCTTTTAGGCAGCATGCAAAAATTTATTCTTCTTTAATTTGAGGACATATTCATGCCTTTCCCTGAACTTTTCACCAAACCTCTTAGCAGTCGAATTGAATATGGGTGCCACAGGATACTCTCTTTCATCTATCAATATAGAGTTTAGTGACTCGACAATATTTGTAGTCATCACATCATACCTATTTCTTGGGAAATATGTCTTGCTCTACTTATTAAAATCAAGTTCATACTTAAGGACAACAGTTGCCTCGGGGCATTTCTCCTTGAATTCTGCAAAATGATAGCTATACTCCTTAAAATAATATACCTTTGCCGCATTGTAGTATAGATAGAGGTAATCTCCATTTTGGTGATTTTCCAGATATTTTCACCAAGGTGACTCATGCAAAGTCCAGGATGAGCATGATTGTAAACCCTGAAAATACCGTTGGCAATGCTCTTGTGCCTATCGACGATGTTGTATAAATCTGGTTCATCAACCACTATAGACTCCAACTTCTCAAAGAAAAAGATCCAAGACACATCATTTTCTTTGTCCACAACAGAAAAGTCAATTGCATATATATTATTCTCCCTAGTTTGTGCAACAACGGTCAGCAGCATGCGCTCGTACTTACTATGTAAATGATTGTCGTCAACTGCAATTACTTTATCATATGGGCGTATTCCCTAATGCAAGCTCCAAAAGCTAAGAAGTCATACTTGAAGCTTCCATCATCCTTGTTTATCATGATACAATAGGTAGAACCAACATTAAGTGTGTCGACCATGTAGGAAAAAACCGGCAAGCAACCATACCCGTGCTTCTGTGTCCCTCGAACTGTGTTCTTGGCAATTACACCTCCCCTCCAACGCTTCCAATAGCTTGGACTGCAATACAATTTCCTAAAAACAATCCTCTCAATCTCTTTTGTGGTTGGACCCTTGCTATCACGATACTAATTCACAATAAAGTGAGGCAATGACATTAGATGAGAACTTCTTATGGCTTCCAGTGACATGTTCAACACCGCAACTATGATCTCTAACATACTTGTAAACGAGAAACCTTCCCGAACATTCATACTTCCTGGCCCGCAATATCCAGGCACAACTAAGAGATACACATTCAACCTTAAAGAATTTACTACAACTCTTCAACATAGCAAAATCAAAAGACTTTCTCACTGACGCTGCATCCAGTAACAATTTCATCTCTTTCTTGCTATTGAATATTTTTCCATTATAGAAATTAGTTCTATTGGAAAAGAAATGATTGGGTTGTGATCCTTATCCATACTCTTCTTCAAAACATTTAGGATTTTCTGTATCCATTTGATGATGTTTCACATCCATTGGGTGATCTTTCATATTTATTAAATGTTCACCAAAGGTCTCATGTTCAACCGAATCATCGTCATCGACTGCCGGGTGTGGGGGTGAGGGTGGGGATGAATTCAATAGTTCTTCTGGAGGCCTCGCAACAACATTTATCCTCAATATCTAGAGCCATCGACAACAACACCCAACATGTAAAAGGCCACGTGCCTATCATTCTTTATGAATGTGGGATGTATTTTTACCCTCCCATTCATTAGTTAACTAATCACCGACTCCAAATAAATACAAAAGTCAATGTCCCGGTCCAGAGGCATATTAGGAAAATCTTTGGGAAACACCTCCTGAAATTTTGACACCATGGGGACTGACTCAATAGAAGGGGACTCCGCACTAACATTCTGAAGATGTGCTAGAAAGGATGAACACCCTCTCCCAAAGGCGTATTTGTACTCCTAAGTGTCATTATCTATGCACATTTAGCTTAGTTTTGAGGACAACTTGAGGTGCTTATTGGAGTATAAAGTGTATATATGTGTAGTTGTGTGTTAAATTACATTTTTATGGTTTTCAAGGTGCATTTGAATCAAGTCAAGAGTCAAAAATATCAAATAGAACTTAAAAGAGTAAACTAGTGATGCTAGCTTGAGCTATGCTTGTTCTAGTGTACTTTGATGAGCTCTACTGTGTTATGTGGACTAATGGTTATTATATGATGTTGTATGATACCATTTTAGGTGTCATTTAAGCTAAATTAATCCTACAAACAATTCATAAGAAGTGGGGGAACAAGGAATAAGCGTACGACAAGAAAGGAACTTAACCAAAGCGAATCCTCCCCTTTGTGGGAGTGCCTTGCACCGTACCTCCTAAAGATGGCCAAACGCTGGCCTTTGGCCTTGTTACGCGAGGCAACTCCTGGGACGTCCAAAAGTCAATTTTTAAGTCTTTTAAGTGAGGGGCAATGTTGTTAATGCATATATTTAGTGTTGGGATACCAATGGAAGAACTAAATCACTATAAAAGAAGTACATAGACA
Organism: Capsicum rhomboideum; assembly: GCA_031232105.1. Taxonomy (NCBI): domain Eukaryota; kingdom Viridiplantae; phylum Streptophyta; class Magnoliopsida; order Solanales; family Solanaceae; genus Capsicum; species Capsicum rhomboideum. Next base: position 17,654,111 of record CP124712.1, read on the forward strand.
TAATTAAAAGGAATGAATCATACCATATGAATTCACAACACAACATACGACTTGGAGGAGCAAAACAACACCTCATGGAGGCTAGAACCAGGGGTCTTGATTTGTAATTCCATCTCTCTTAGTTTTCTCTTGTTTAATTGTTGTATTATGATTTTAAAGTGAGATTATGAGTGGATAAGAAATCCTTTTTCTAGGGTTGAGTCTACGAACAAGATTGTATGACTTAATTTCGCACTAGTTTGATTGTTTATCATGTCATGTGATTGTTCTATTGTTCTTGCTCTTACTACTTTAGTGATTAGCTATCATTAGAATAAATATATAGTCTCAAAGTGAACTGAACAAGGGATCGGAGGGATAGAACAAATAAAGAAGTGTGGATCGCGATCTTTATTGATTAAAGGCTAATTTTAAAGGTGTGATTTGCGGTTAGGATAGAGATATACCTATACCCCCCACTTGGTTAATGAAATGGGAAGATAAGTAATTTCATCCGAATTAGAGACTCACATCCCTTCTTAATAATATAGTTGTGAGACTAAATAGGGTAGACGACTTAGAGGATGACAATTCCCAAGTCATAATATCAACCTCGTGAATCAACAATTACGATAAACAACTAAACTAGCTAGAGATCATAGTTATGCATGATTGTGAGTATTTATTGACCCTAGAATACTCCTTGCTATTGTTTATACCCCAAGTTAATCACGTTAGTTTAGTTCATAGTTAGGGTATAGTTTTAAACCATCATATCTCTATATTCCACCTCTTAAATAAATAAACATGAACTAGTTTAGTCTAGTGAATAGTTAAATGACAAGTCCCTGTGGGTTCGACATCCAGCTCACTAAGAGCCACTTTATTACTTGAAACGACCACTTACACTTGCGTGTACAGTTGAAAGCAAAAAGTTTTTGGTGCCGTTGCCGGGGACTTCGGTTTTAATTGTTTATCTAGATTAGACTTTTTTCTTTTTATTTGCTTGAGTTGTATATAGTTTATTTTTGTACAAAGTTTTATTTTAGTTTTCTACCTATTTTATTGATATGTCAGCCTGGGATAGATGGTCGTTGAATGATGACAATTCTTATTGTTTTTGTGGAGGACCATACTTGGGTGGTAATTTTCATGATGTTCAAAAGAGAGGGTTGTGCGCACCTACCCAATTTTTTGAATTGAATAGATGTCAGCTGTGTGGTGGATAGGATAGCCATTGGAGTGACTGTCCAAAATATTATTCCCCTCCCCTGAACCCCTATTATGATTATTCTATTATTTATGATGTTGGCAGGGCTAATAGAGCTAATGAGGTAGAACATGAGGATCACCTTATATGTATGTTGAAGCAGATACTGGAGCAGCAAGCACAACAACTGAACCAACTGAAACAACAGCAGGAAGACACAGAGAAGATGAGTTCCCAAGTCGTAGAGCTATGGTCTATGGCTGAAACTTGTGTTGATTAGCAAGTTACAGTCTTATCCAACACTCAAAAGGAACCCCGAATTGATGAAGAAAATGAGGCACTAGTAGAAGAAAGTTGTGATGAAGAAGACATAGTGAGCCAAGAATGGCTAATGGAGCAAGCACAACAATTAAAAATTCATGAGTGTCTCCGAGATGGTCTCATAAACATGGCAACCCAATTAAAAGGGGGGAGAGATGATCTTATTTCAGAAATAGCTCAATTTAGCTTAGATAGCCATGACTTTAATGTTCAGTTGATGAAAAAGATTGAGATGTCTGATGTCCAATCACCTATAGTTGTGGATATTAGCCATTCAGTAGAGAGGGAAAAATAATTTCAACCATTCGACTATTATTGTTTGATTGATGTTGACATTGATAAGGTGGATAAGAGTGAGCATTTTATGGATGTTGTATGTTTGAAAGTGGGATATGTTGGGCCTCATTCAAAGCACTTTTCTACATTATGTCTAGATGATGACATATCTTTTAATTCATCTGAACTAGTGGAGGAGTGTGTAGAGGAGGAACAATAATCCTATATTCTTAAATTTGCACCAGACAAGCAACAGAACAACATGCCTCACCTCTGGGCCAAGCGATTTAACATGCACCACCCATTACATGATTCCTTTATCTGGTTACCACCACCCTATGAGCGAAGCAAAAAGATGGATGTGATATTGGGGGTGAAATTTATATCCTCAAGGTGGAAGAAAAAGTTGATGGTTCATGCCGCGACGTTAAATTAGGCGCTTGTGGGAGGCAACCCAACATTTAGTAAGTAGTTTTTTTATTTTTGTTTTTTTTAGTGTCACCTTTGTTTTTGTTTTTGTTTGTTTTGTTTTGCAGATTAAGGAAAGTCTGAGTACCCGAGATCTTAGCTAAGGAGCATGGCCGAAACTGAGTGTGGGGTCTCCCGGACCTCTTTTATGAATATGATGCTACTGGCTAGGCCTAGAGGCCTCAGGGAGTATTTCTATCCATACTTTTAATTTATACTTTGGGGACAAAGTGTGATTTTAAGTGTGGGGTGGGAAATTTTCTGATTTGGCTAGGATGGAGTGTGCTATAGGAGTCTTTAGGTTATTTGTTTTTATTGCTTATGTTGCTGAAAATTTAAAAAATACAAAAATATTTTCATTTAGTAATTTGTTTTTGGTTTCTTTTAGGAGCACACTTCATCCACCCCTCGTTTTTTCTTTTCGGTTCTTTTTCGAGGGGACGCCCTTTGAACCCAGTATCCTTTTCATTTTTTAGGAGTAATTTTTAAATTTTAGTGATGCTTTTTTTAGATGCTATGCATGATTACTGGATTGCAAGTTGGTGTTTAATTTTGAAGCATGTGTAGTGAATTGAATGACTACTGTGAGATACCTATGCTCAATTGTTTGAATCTTTTTTGATGTTGTCTTAATGTTAAATTCTTGCTAAGTGCTTGGTTGAGAGTCAATAGAGATCCATCTTGATTTGAACATGTGCCATGTGTGAGTGAGGTATTTGTGATATTCCATGTGCATATTGATGTCTAGAACTTGCCCGGTGTGTTTGCAAAGCGAAATAAAAGGTGTTGATTTTAGGAGATGATATAGGCATTTTTTTGATAGCCATGTTTTATACCTCATTTTATCTACCCTTTTTGTATCATCCTAGTTAGCCCTGTTGAGCCTTTAGCCTATTCTTTGGTAGCCTTGTATGTAGCTTAATCCTTTTCTTTCAATTAACCGTAATTTGATCTAAGACTCCTAAGTGCTTTAGTAGAGAAATTAAGATGTTAAGGAGTGTAAAAATAGAAGAAGGAGAAAGTGAAATTGAAGCCCCGAGTGAATAGCTTTTGGTGTGTTAAAAAAGGTTTATGTATGGTGGGTAGGGAGTAATGCAATGAAAAGAGAAATTGATCAAAAGAAGTGAATCATGTGTTGATAGAAAATACTCCTTGCTTAATATGTGTAAGATAGCTTAAAAAGATGGGGCAAAACAAGAGAGAATTGGGGATATGAAAGTGGTGTGAAATATGTTGGATGAAGGTGATCTTAATGAAAATTGTAGTATATTAAAGCGCTTAAGGAAGATAGTCACTATTCTTAACCAAATAATTCCTACCCGTCCCTTAGACTACATTACAACCCTTAAAGTCCTACTTGATCTTGAGCTTTGACATTCTGATATAGTGGAGTACTACACTAAGGGAAATCTTATGGTTCATCTTATGTCACATGTGAATTCTATGTGAGAGTGAGCAAAATCTGATTCTTACACCCATTCTTGTGCTAAATTGCATACTTGTGAGTGAATATGGATGACTCTCTTATGGTGAGGGAACATGTTTGATGATAGATAGGTGACATATATGATCTCTTTGTTGAGTAATATGCATGAGTGTTCCAACTTGATAGAGTCAATTCATGAGGCTAGGAGGTTTTGAAGTAGTATTCATGTGTTTTGAAGTTGTAATATGACATGCCGAATGTAGAACTTTTTATTCATGTGGTCTGTGTGGTTCTAGCTTGAGTGTCTCAGTTTTAGTAATTTTGTTAGTCTTCCTCGATGGTGATTAATGTAAAGAGTTGTTCGAGGACTAACAAGGCTTTAAGTGTAGGGTGATGATCTTAGGCGTATTTGTACTCCTAAGTTTCATTATCTATGCGCATTTAGCTTAGTTTTGAGAACAACTTGAGGTGATTATTGAGGTATAAAGTGTATATATGTTTATTTGTGTGTTAAAGTACATGTTTATGGTGATCAAGGTGCATTTGAATCAAGTCAAGAGGTAAAAAGATAAAATAGAACTTAGAAGAGGAAACTAGTGATGATAGCTTGAGCTATGCTTGTTCTAGTGTACTTTGATGAGCTCTATTATGTTATGTGGACTAATTATTGTTATATGATGTTGTATGAGACCATTTTAGGTTTCATGTAAGCTAAATTAATCCTACAAACAAGCCATAAGAAGTGGGGAAACAAGGAACAAGTGTACGCCAATATAGGAGCTTAACCGGAGCGAAACCTCCCTTTGTGGGAGTGCCTTGCGCCGCACCCCCTAAAGCTGGATATGGGGTGTGTACCTCAAACCCTAGGGATAACCCTAACTGCCTTATCCTTTCTTTGGGTGGATTCCGTACCCCCAATGGCTGTCCTTTGGCCTAGCGACGCGAGGCAACTCCCGAGACGTCCAAAAGTCAATTTTTAAGTCTTTTAAGTGAGGGACAATGTTGTCAATGCATATATTTCATATTGGGATACCCATGGACGACCTAAAGCACTATAAAAAGATTAAATATCCACAATTAAAAGGAATGAATCATACCAGATGAATTCACAACACAACATACGACTTGGATGAGCAAAACAACACTTTATGGAGGCTAGAACTAGGGTTCTTGATTTGTAATTCCATTTCTCTTTGTTTTCTCTTGTTTAATTGTTGTCTTATGATTTTCAACTGAGATTATGAGTGAAAAATAAACCCTTCTTCTAGGTTTAAGGGTACAAACAAGATTGTATGACTTAATTTCGCACTAGTTTGATTGTTTATCATGTCATGTGATTGTTCTATTATTCTTGATCTTACTACTTTAGCGATTAGCTATCATTAGAATAAATATATAGTCTCAAAGTGAACTGAGCACGGGATCGGAGGGATAGAACAAATAAAGAAGTGTGGATCGCGATCTTTATTGATTAAAGGCTAATTTTAAAGGTGTGATTTGCGGTTAGGATAGAGATATACCTATACCCCCCACTTGGTTAATGAAACGGGAAGATAAGTAATTTCATCCGAATTAGAGACTCACATCCCTTCTTAATAATATAGTTGTGAGACTAAATAGGGTAGACGACTTAGAGGATGACAATTCCCAAGTCATAATATCAACCTCGTGAATCAACAATTACGATAAACAACTAAACTAGCTAGAGATCATAGTTATGCATGATTGTGAGTATTTATTGACCCTAGAATACTCCTTGCTATTGTTTATACCCCAAGTTAATCACGTTAATTTAGTTCATAGTTAGGGTATAGTTTTAAACCATCATATCTCTATATTCCACCTCTTAAATAAATAAACATGAACTAGTTTAGTCTAGTGAATAGTTAAATGACAAGTCCCTGTGGGTTCGACATCCCGCTCACAAAGAGCCACTTTATTACTTGAAATGACCACGTACACTTGCGTGTGCAGTTCGGTCGTTTAGCATCCCAATTGTGGTTAGCTTAATCCAGCATCACTTTAGCAGCTGCGTTTTGGTGAGTCCTTGTCATTTGAGGACTAGTTATAAGTATTTCATTTGTTTTGTCAATTTCAATTTCAGATAGTTAGAGTTAGATGTGGGCTTATCCCAGCAACTCATATCAGTAGAGGCTTTCAAAAAAACAGTAGACATTCAGTTTTATGTTATGTTCAGTGATTTTCGTTTTGTTTTAAACATTGATATTTGGTTTTGATTATTCATATATCATTTAGACTTTAGCTTCCGCACAACATTATTCAATTTTATACAATATTCTTAATTTCATGTCTGTTCTGTAACACCCCGTACCTTCCCAACCCTACTTGATGATGTTGAATAATGGTTTCTTAGGTGTCGAGAGATATAAGTATGTATTTGGTAATGCTAACGACGAGAAAATTGAAATTTGGCCACGTACATGCAATTAGACTTTCATCTGAAGGGTTTTGTGATTTCGTGGAGCATTTGTGTAATAACCCGTACACATTCTAACCACATTTGGTAACTTGGAGTCATGTTTACTTGATGATTAAGATCACTAAGTAAGTATTTTGAAGTGTTTTGATAAGGTATTGGACGATATGCAAGTATTGAAGAAATGGCCGAAAAATTCAGCAAGGTATGAAAACTTGTGCCACTACCCTATTTCAGGGGGTGTGGCGCAATCCATTGATTCAGAGGGGGTGCAATTATTGCGCCACTTCCTTGCTTTGCAGCAGTCGCGCAAGGCACAAATATTGTGCCTTCCCGGGCTCGTTTCGCAACGCAATTCTACGTCGATTCTTGGATGGTTTCTTTTGGTTCTTTGGAGTTCTTTGAGAATTGTTAAAGATTCAAACACTTCAATACACTCCTACATACACCTACATGATCAAATCATGAAACATAAATAGTTATCCAAAATGTTCAAGGAAGCCATGGAAGACTAGAATTCCTATTTTTGCGATTGAGACGACGAATGAGAATCTCGTAAGAGAATATTGTCGTGACATTATGGAATTATTTAAACATGAGATATATGGTGAATTATACATGAAAGTTGATGGGTTAAATGGATATGTGTTATTGGGCCCAAATTTAGGCCCAAAATGGAATAAAAGACTTGGCCTAAATGGGTCAAATGACCCATTCTTGCCATGACTACTCAATTATTGCTCCCAAATGGATTAGGATGACTTGAGCACTATATAAGGGTCCCAAAAATCATATTTTTATTCTAAAACATACACAACACATTTTGAGAATTATAAGACATTTTCTTTTTGGCTCTCTCAAACCCTAAGCCTTTTGTTTGGTGAAGATCATCCTATTCCAAGACTTGGTAAGTATTTATTCTCATGGATTAACATATTATATGCATGGGAGATTATGTATATCATGATAGTTATGTTGGCAGGGTGGTGAATAGTGTATTTGTGCTTTTGGTGAAAGATGTGCTATCTTGGTGATTTGAACTTGAAAAGAGACTTGATGTCTTAATGAAAGAGCATGGTATGGATAAAATATGAAAATGTATGGTGTGATTTTGTTATTAAACTTGTTATTTTTCTAAAAGTATAAATTGTGGGATTTTGGCCGATATGTGCTATGAGGTGTATTAAGGTAATTTGATGGGTTATTTGTGATGTAATATGGATAAGAAAGTGTAAAGGAGAAGTGTTGTGGTGAAAGGTATTGATTATCATGTATTGGTCAATGTATGGAATATTGGGGGATTTTTGGAATAATAATTTCATCAATGGTTTTGTCAAGGGAAAATGGCATGTTTAAGGGCAAACATGTGACTTATTGATGTTATATGCATTTGTGGAATAGTTGATGGTTAATATGAATTCCATAATATATTTGTGTTGTAGAGCGACACATAAGGAAGGAGCAGGATTATTGTATGCATGTCTAAGATTGTGTATTCGTATTAAGAATACAAGGTATGTAGGGTTACTCTTTCCGTATCCTTCTACAAGATATTGTTCTTATTGACATTGGGCTTGTTTCAATTCCGAGGGGCTTGAAGTATATCAATTCAGGGTGACGTATATTGTTATTCATATGTGCCCTATTCTTAGATGAATTATGATTCACTTATCTCTTATTCATTTATTGAAGTTCCAAAGATGTCATGACGTTGTAATTCCTAAAAGAACTATCTCAACGAGAGTAATGAGGTAAAGAGAGCTTGTTTAGTTTGAATAGTATTATTCCGATTATGTCTTGTTCCAAAGTCCTATAGTATAATGATTATCCTTATGCCAATTGTTCATAAGTGAGAGTACCGATCTCATAAGAGTAATAAGAGAGGTGATGTGCAAGTTAGTATAATTATTCCTCATAAGTGAAGTTGTCAATCTCATGAGGTAAAGGGGTGAAGTGAGGTGTGCTTTAATGTCATGATCTTTAATGTATCACTCTCATAGTTATGTCAAGGAAATGAGATTGTAAAGAGGTAATGCGCATGGTTGCTATATGTTTCATTGAGTATGGATCACATTCTAGAGGGTATAAGTTCAATATGGACTAATCCCAATAATCTCATGAAGCATAAGAGTAAGGTAAAGCATAGTTGTATGTTTCAATTAGTATCATGATCCTTAATGTATTAATCTCTCATAAGTTGATATACCAATTTCTCCCACCATAGAGTGGATGTATGTTCTCCCACCATAGAGTGGATGTATGTTCTCCCACCATAGAGTGGATGTATATTCTCCCACCATAGAGTGGATGTACGTTAATAGAGGGGATGTACGTTATATTATATTGTTACCCCACCACTAGAGTGGATGTATGTGGATGAAATGAATATTATTCTTTTACAATCTACTAACCAAGTAGATGAACGGTAGTGGTATGAACATAGAAGCAAGAAAAAATCTCTTGGGTATAGAAGAAACTATTGGAGGCAAATCTCTTAAGTGAAGGAAATTTCCCTTGAATGAAGAAGTGTAAGGCTACAAATGCGTGATCTAGAATAATAGTAACAGAAGTGATCTATATGTTTCCACATTAAGAATGATGATGGTAAGAGTGACTGAACAAGTAATGCAGCTAATGGGAGTAATGAACCTGGTTCCCCACATACAGACAGAACGATCACTGAAGTAAATTCATGATTTTAAACATACAGGACGACTGTTTATCCACATTAATTATTATCTTATCTTGAGTACATTGAAATTCATATCTTTTATACAGTTGCTCTTAGCCTTGCATACTCAGTACATTCTCGTACTGACCCCCCTCGGGGGACTTACCTTACATGTTGTAGGTGCAGGTACAGGTACTAGTAGACTGACAGTTAATTGAGGATCTTTGGTGAGCCCCAGTTGCTTCGGGACTCTCCGAGTCACAGTTGTATAGTTGTTTTGATGTTGTAAATATTGTATAAAGCGGGGACTTGTCCCGACTGCTAGTTGGTCTTGTAAATGCATCTGTTAGAAGTTTTTGTAGACATGTGTGGGTTATGAATGTAAGAGATAAACATCCGTTTTGACTTGATGGCTCTAACGGCCATAGTTTCATATTGTACATGTTTTCCATGACTTCCGCCATTGGCATTTTATATGTTATCGGCTACATGAGATAGTACGATGTTCATACAAGGATATGTATACGAAGGTTCAAGAGCAAAGATTGGCTCTCTCGGGCCATATCAGCTTCGGGTGTTAATCACGCCTCGTTGGGATTTCGGGGCGTGACATGTTCATGGGTGTGAAGCATGCCACACTTATGAGCGAGAGGCTATGAAAATTTTTAGGAAAAGTTCCACTTCTTTCATGTTCATATCATGAGATAGAGTGTGAACTAATTTAATACCTTCTTCTAAATCGTGCTCTACACGTTTACATAAAAATGCCTCCCAAAAGTGCCATCGGAAGGAGAAATAGAAACAGAAATCAGCAAGTACCACCAGCTCCCGTAGACCTTTGGAATAAGCAAGTCTCTCATGCTAAGTTCTGGGTTGCTTTCACGGTGCTAGATCAGGCCATGAACACTTAGTAGACTAACCAACCAACTATAGCACCAGTCAACCTAACAGCTAATACGACAGCAACTAGAGTCCAAGATTTCACTCGGATGAATCCTCTTGAGTTTCATAGTTCTAAGATTGAGGAGGATCCACAGAAGTTCTTTTATGATATCCAGAAGGTTACTGAGATCATGGGTGTCACTTCGGTCGAAAGTGCTGACTTGGCTTCTTATCAGTTGAAATGAGTAGCTCACACTTGGTTTAAGTAGTGGAAGAAGGAAAGAGATGATGATATAGGTTCAGTGAAATGGGATGAGTTTGTTGCTTCCTTTCTGGACAGGTTCTTCCCACTTGAGTTAAGGGAAGCCAAAGTTCAGGAGTTTATTAATCTGAAGCAGGGAAACCTGAGTGTGAAAGATTATTCTCTCAAGTTTACTCAACTTTCTAAGTATGCTCCGAAAATGGTTGCTGATTCCAGGGCTCGTATGAGTAAGATTGTATAGGGTGTTTCTGAAGATATGGTGAAAGAGTGTAGGATGGTAAAGTTGGTGAAAGAGATGGATATCTCCAGGTTGATGGTTCATGCTCAGCAAATTAAGAAATAAAAGATTAAGAAGAAGGAAAGTGAAATATGAACAAGAGAGATATAACAGAGAACTTTGATTATTCTCAGTAGAAGTATGGTGGTGGTGATCACTCTTAGTTTCATCAGTGATCTACAGCCCCAGCACCATCATCTACCAGTGTTCCATCCCCCAGGACAAGTTAAGATAAAAAACGTAGAGCGCTAGACTCTCAGTCTTATTTTAGTGCTTCCAATGGTATTACTTTCCCAACTTGTAAGAAATATGGGAAAAATCATCCAGGAGAATGTTTGATAGATAAGGATGGGTGTTTTAGTTGTGGAAAGTTAGGTCACAGAATTCGAGATTGTCCATCAGCCAAGAGAGGTGATATTTGTAGGCGCACTCAGGGTACTTCATCAGCAGTTTAGGAAGGTCGCCTGACTCAGCAAGGTGCCTCATCTAGTACAGCTGGCAGACAATGTTAGAACATTTTCTATGCCTTTCAGACTCGACAAGATCAGGAGGGTTCCCCTGATGTTGTCACTGGTATGTTACAAGCCTTTCATATTCATGTTTATGTATTGTTAGATCTAGGAGCCACACATTCTTTCATGACACCCTATACAGCAGTAGACTTTGGTGTAAGTCCCAAAACCCTTTCAGAACCCTTGTTAGACTCTACTCCAGTTGATGATTCAGTTGTAGCTAGACTGGTATACAGAAATTTCCCTGTCACATTTTCTAAGAAAGCCACCTCAGTTGATCTTGTAGAATTAGATATGATGGATTTCAATATCATTCTTGGCATGGATTGGCTCTACTCTTGCTATTCCTCAATTGATTGTCAAAATAGAGTAGTTAAGTTTCAATTTCCAAATAAACCAGTCATAGAGTGGAAGGATAGTACCTCAGTGCCTATAGGTCGATTTATTTCTTAACTTAAGGCTAGAAAAATGATTTCTAAAGGATGCATATATCATCTTGTTCAGGTTAAGGATCCAAATTCTAGGACCCCAACTCTTCAGCCAGTTCCAATGGTTAACGTGTTTCCAGAAGATCTGCGTAGAGTTTCTCCCAAATAAAAAATTGACTTTGGAATAGATCTCCTTCCAGATACCCAGCCTATCTCAATTTCGCCCTATAGAATGGCTCTAGATAAGATGAAGGAACTTTTTTTTAAAGCAAATACAGGTGTTGGCCCATTTATTAAAAAACCAAACCAAAAATAAAAGGGTATGAACATTGGCCCAAATGCACGAGTCCATACCCGATCAGTTCAGACAAATAAAAAATAAATAAATTACACCCAAAGTAGGGAAATCCCTAGAGACACAAATGCACTAAATCCATGGCCGATCTTCATTCTCTATCTCCGGCAACCTTTGAAGCTCTGGTGTGTAACTAATCTTATCTCAATAAATGAGAGAGTACACATCACAGATGAGCTTGAGTAAATGCATTTGGACGCCCGAAATTCTCATGGACATCATGAATTCGAACTCGTTGAAGACTTCTTCAGCTTATCACAGGTGTACCAGCTTACTATGTTCAAGTAAGATCAGTTAGGGCTCCTCAATTTGAAAAAATCAACTCTTTGATGGATTTCCCACTCTTTTCTTCACCTTCTGCAGAATGAGTCCTCACCTCTATTCAAACAATTTCTCCTCTATTTGTTGATTTCAGTTGATTTGGTGTTGTTGCACCAATTGTCTTTGTTCTTACATTTGCCTTGGTATTGGATTAAAGCTCTATTTGCTGTTTATGGAATCCCCTGCATAGAATTAAACTGAAGATTAGTTGTACCTACAAAATTAAACACAAGGTTAGTAATTAGGTCGGCCAACTGATTCCCTTCCCTGCATGTGTGCTCCACCTTCACTGATTTTATCACCCATTAATTGTTTGATCCTCTTTATCTCTAAAGAAATATCCCAGGGTACCTCCCATATACCATCCAAGACTTTCTTGAGTGTATGGGAGTCTGTCTCCAACGTCAATGGTAACAAATTATGCTCTATACAATATTCCAACCCTAATATCATTTCTATCACCTCTGCTTCATGTTCAGTCCTTCCTTTATCCTCCTTGTTTCAGCATAAACAAAATCCCCAACTTAATTTTTGATACAAAATTCGCTAGCACTAGGTCCATGATTTCCTTTGCTAGCCCCATCTGAGTTTCACTTGTAACAACTTTTTGGATGCTTTCATCTAATCACAGTGCAACAAATGATAGGACTATACTCTTCAAAAAAATTCACCATCATAGGCCATGTATTAGGAATTTCCTGAAGCCAAGGATATTTGGATATGGCTATCATCAGAATATTTCTATTAATTTCGATCACCATGGCATGTCTTGACATTTTGCCTCTATTTCTAATCTTATTTCTTCTCCTCCACACATGTCATATTATGAAGGATGGAACGGTCTTATACAAAGGTTTTAGTTTAGCTCCACATTCTGCACTCCACCACTTTACAATTGTATCCTTAATTTGCATAAAAGGTCCAGAAATTCCTGCAGCCCCTGTAAACAACCTCCACAATCTATTAACTTCTGGGTAGTTAATGAATAAATGATCCAAGGTCTCATGTACATTGTTGTTGCAGCAACAACAAGTGACTTCTTCAACAACTTTCATCTTTACTAGAACCTCTCAAATAGGAATTCTTTTCTTCCAGACTCTCCATATTAGGAAAGAAACTTTGAAAGGTATTCCTTTTTCCCAAATATGCATAATCAGTTCTAAGGATGTGCCTCTCTGCCTTAATAACTCCCATGCACTTTTAACTGAAAAATTGCCAGAACTAGTACGCATCCACCATGGTTTATCCCAATCATCAGTGTTGTGGATCACCCCAATTGTTTGCTTAATCTGATTGCATACCTCCTCATTCAACAACTCTAATATCAACTCATAAATTTAGTTTCCTTGATTCATTAGTTGATTCACCTTATCAAAACTTTCATTAATATTATGAGTGATAGAAAGGTAATATTGAAGAGCTCCCAGTTGAGTCCAGTTATCCATCCAAATATTACAATGACCACATCTTGTTTCCCGCCATATCTCTTGATCACTATTGTCTCTAGCTATTAACATGTGTTTCCAGCATAGAGAACATCCTCTTCATTCTACCACCTATGGCCTGTGTCTTTTCCAATATTTGATCCACAAAAAGTTAGCCCAGAAGGACTTTTTTGTTCTAAAATTCCACCATAACTTTGTAACTAAAGCCTTGGACACATCAAATAGAGACCTAAATCCCAATCCACCTTCAATCTTGGGTAGACAGATATTAGTCCATGATACCCAATGTTTTGCCCTTCCTTCTTCATTAAAATTCCATAAAAAATTAGCAAAAATTCTATGGATGCATCAATGACACACTTAGGAGGTATAATGGCAGACAAGAGATAAATAAGGATGCTTTGTGAAACATGATTAATTCGGACAGACTTCCCTCCAAAAGATAGTAACTTACCTTTCCACACATTCATCTTATTTTGTACCTTCTTGATTAGTTCTGCAAAGTCTTATTTCTTCTTCTTTGCATGACTGATAGGACACCCTAAATACATCAATGGAAATTTTCCCCTCTGAAAACTAGTCACGCCCTCCACTTCTTGAATAGCAGCATTTGCAACCTTATTATACATAAAGGAAAGGCTCTTTTCTTTATTAATTTTTTCCCTTACTGTAGTTCATAATTCTGTAAGGTCTCTACGATGAGTTGCAAAGACTTTCTTTCAGCTGAAACAAAGATTATAGTGTCATCTACATAGGCCAGGTGATTCAAGTTGTCACTCCATTTGGGCATGCCAAAAATCTTAATTTCCCTGTTATAAAACAACTGATTAAGAGCTTTAGAAAGAGCTTCTGCAGACAAAATAAATAGTGAAAGAAAAAGAGGGTCTCCTTGTTTAACACCTCTGGTGGAATGAAAGAAACCATGTGCCTATCCATTAATAAGAATAGAATACCAATTGTTAGCAATCAACCGCAAGATCTTATCAACAAACAACCTATTAAACCCTATTTTGCTTATGACTACAATCAAAAAATTCCAATCCACTCTATCATATGCCTTAGCCATATCAAGCTTAATAACCATATTAGCTGGTTTGCCTCTCTTCCTAATCTCTGAAATAATCTCCTGAGCTAGAAGAACATTTTCTGTAATGCTTCTTCCCTTCATAAATCCTGACTAATTAGGAGAAATAATATTAGGAAGCAAATACTCCATTCTGCCATGAATTATTCTTGAAATCACCTTTTTTAAGAAATTACTCAAGAAAATTGGTCTTAGGTCTGAAAATGAAAGAATCACATCTTTTAGGCAATAAGACCAAATTAGTATGAGTAATGGATTTAGGTAAGGTTGAACCTCCAAAGGAAGCATGGATAATATCAATGATGTCCCTACCCACTATATCCCAGTAAACCTGATAAAAATGACCAGTGAAGCCATTAGGACCATATGAACTCTCTCCATTTAATTCAAAGACAACTTTTCTGATCTCCTCTTCAGTGGGTATTGCATTAAGTCTAGAGTTGTCATCCTTTGTAACTAAGGGAGAAATATGTTGCTGTAATGAAAGATCTTCATAAATGGGCCCTCCTAAAAATTGATTCTAAAAAAATCACAAAGCCTCATTAGCAATTTGTTCATCTCCCTCAGCCCAAGAACCATCATGTTTCATAATTCTTTTCAACTGCAAGCTTTTCCTTCTTTCCTTCACCAAATAGTGGAAGAATTTAGTATTCTTATCCCCTTCTGTGAACCATTGAATACTAACTTTTTGTCTCCAGAATTTCTTTTCATAATGAATATATCTCTTCAGCTCTGCTTGTGCCTGTTGCAAGATAATTCTGTTATTAGCAGTTGGTTGCTCTTCAAATAGATCCTCCTTTATTCTAACTATTTCTTACCTAATGATCAGCTGTTTGAACAAGTCCCCAAACTTCTCTTTGCTCCACTTAGACAGGGCATGTTTGGTCTTCTTCTTTTTTTTGTTTTAATTTACTAAAAAAATCACCAGGCCCTTCTGAAACCCAACTCTATCGAACCACTTTCTTGAAATCATCTCTTTCATTCCATAATTTCAAAAACCTGAAGGGTTTTGAAATTGCTGACTTTTACCCCCACAAGTGAGTAATAAAAGTACATGATCAGAACCAGTTCTGGCTATGTGATGCACCTCTACATTCCCAAATAAATCTTGAATAACTTGATTTATAACAATTCTATCAAGACACTTAAAGATACATTCTTCATCAACTCTACCATTCCACCAGGTGAAAGGGCTACCTGAGAAAGTAATATAAAAAAGATCACAAGATTTTATACAGAATGCAAAATCCTCAAATTCTTAAGGATATATAGGTAGGACTCTAATCTTTTCTTCATCACTAATGATAACATTAAAATCTCCTCCCACCAACCAAGGCATGGATATATTATGACCAATAGAATATAAATTATCCCACAGATTCAACCTTTCTAATGTAGTGCATTTAGCATATACCATGGTAATAATTAATTGTTTACCATCTTCCAATGTGAGATACAGTGTTAATTGTTGATCTGTATCAGAAAAAAGCCAACTTAAATGTGTTCTTGTATAAAAACCCATATCTGGCCATTCTGATTAAAGTTCACATACTTCATTCCCAACCTTCTCTTGAATCTTTGAATGTGTGTTGTGTCTTGAAATGGTTCCATCAAAGCAATAAGAAAAACTTTATGATGTCTGTGTAGCATTTGAACTCTGTGAAATGCATTTTGAGTTCTCACAGACCTTATGTTCTAGAAAAGTGCTTTGTACGTCATTTTGAACTAGATTTTACTCCTCTACTGGCTAGTACCCTTGTTGGTTGGATACTAATTTCTCCTTTGTTTTTAAATTTCTTCCCCTTCACAATTGATTGAGTAGATAAGCCTGCTTTTTTGCAAATGTTGGATAAATTATTGATATTATCCACTTCATCTGTGTCTTCCATGACTGCTTGTGGCTCTATTTGTTCTTTTTCAACTATTTCCTTATGAGGTAATTGATGAGATATAACTTCATGCAGGGTCTTCGTTGGGGATAAACTCCTTTTACGACTAGGTTCATCTACTGAAAACATCTCATCCTACTTTCTCCCCATGAATCTGTACAGTATTTTCAGATGTTGCTCGATATAATGCTACTTCCCTTGATCTTGCAGATAACTGCAGCTGACTAGCAGTTGCCACTTGCAAAGGTTCATGGTAGGTGGCTTCTTCCAATTCCTTCAACATACTAAGTTCTGCACCTTTATTATTCTGCATCATCAAGGCATTTTCCTGATTTTCTACCACTGCATTTTCATCACTTTGTTTATTCTTACTTTGCAGGTTCCAACTCTGAGCTCTTAGGTCTTTATTTCTCCTTAGATTAGTATCCTTTTGCTGCTGAGCTTGGATGTGATATGGTGACTATATTTCTCCCACATTGCCTTATATTATCTTCTGTAAATTTCTATTCTAACTTATCTGCATTATCTCCTTGTGTTATGTTGTTTGAATCTCTCCAGTATGTATCTCTTGACTTGTCTTTAATATGCGATCATTCCCTATTCTCACATCCCTTTGTGAAGGAGACCCCGCTTGCTTAGTCTGCATATCCTCCTTTGATTGTGTGAGGCCTTCATCCCCTGTATTCATTTCTGCATCTTCATGTTTTATCTCATTTAAAATATCAAAAGAATTTCTACTCATCACTCTATCTTTCTTCAAATTTTTAATAGGTACAACTACATCACTCATAAGAGAGTTTGGCTCCCTTCTAAACCTCCTATTGGTAGGGTTCCAAACAAACTTACTACCCTTTTTTTCCTTTGATAACATTAGGGGGAAATGTTCTTTCACTTGTTGATCTTGCTGCGCTTCCACCCTTAATTCATAAGCTTGTTTCAATTATGGATGGAGAGTTCTACACTCATCCTCTCCATTCCCTTGCAACTTGCAAGCCTTGCAATATTTAGGTAAATAATCATATTGAATCTTTATCTATTCCACCCTTGCATCCCCAGTTTTAGGGTTAACCACCTCAATTTCTACCACCTCAGGTAACTCAGCAAGCAGGTCCACCAGTACCTTCACCCTCGCACAACTAGGCCTAGTTGTCATTATTGTAGCCATATCTAACTGCAATGGCTTACCAACTGCTGCTTCCAAAGAGAAAATGGATTATTTCACATAAAATGTTGGCAGCAAGTTTGGAAAAGAGATCCAAGCAACTGCGTGAGATGTTTCTTCTGTTGGTTTGAACTTCGCATCATAGATGAGTGGCCTCATTTGATAAGAGTATCCATCCTTGTCAATATGTAATAAACCGTCTTAGAAATTATGTTCACAAAATCCTCCATATGGTGTAGTCTAATCAACACATGCCTATTCCGAAGAAGACCAATTTTGCAGTCCCCTTTAATATTACATTGTTTGAGAATTTAGACACGTAAATCATCTAATTTCGGCCATCCATATGAAATTTTTCCAATAATAGCATATTGGAGATTCTCAATAATATTCATCTTGTGTACTTCTTCCTCCATCCACGTGACCCTGGGTACACCTTCAACATATTGGAGTTGCTTCATTGAAATAGGGATCCCCGTATCTGCATTCTTGATAGACTTCTCCTTAACAAGATCTGTATATTTAACCTTGTCTGTGTTATCCTCTGTTGTCTCCATTGTATTCTTACCATCGTTGCTCAAATCCTTAGGCAAATTAGTAGGCACACCAGGCAAACTAGGGTTATACGATTTTAAAGTATATAGGCTAGGAAAGCTAGATTTCGATGTTATAGATATAGTCTGGTCAACCTTAGAAGAAGGTTGACCAGTGGCCATATTGGCCATGCTCGGTGGTCGGATGATGCTAGGCTTTAGAAAAGTTCATAAGAGAGAAATCGCCAGTGTAGGTAAATGTATTTAGTTTCTTACTTTTGTGAAATAAACTTTATTTTTAAAGTCGCATAAGAGTACTTAAAAGTGCTATACTCACATAGTGAAAAAAATTAATAAACTCTTCAAATCATCATAGTGTCATTCTTTTTAGAGAATAGGGTCAAGTTTTTTTCTTAATTAAATTTTGTGAGATAAGATGAAGGAACTAAAGGAATAGTCAAAAGATCTTTTAGACAAAGGTTTTATCAGGCCTAGATTGTCCATGGGGTGCTCTAGTTCTCTTCGTGCGAAAGAAAGATGGTTCTCTCAAGATGTACATCGACTACGGTTAGGTAAACAAAGTCACAATCAAGAATAAGTATCCCATTCCCAGGATTGATGACTTATTTGACCAATTTCAGGGTGCCAATTGTTTTTCTAAGATAGACCTCAGATCTGGCTATAATTAGCTCAAACTTAGAGAAAGTGACATTCTGAAGACAACCTTTAGAACTCGGTATGGTCACTTTAAATTTGTTGTTATGTCTTTTGGAATAACGAATGCTCCTGCAACTTGATGAACAGGGTGTTCAAGCAGTACTTGGACATGTTTATCATTGTCTTTATAGATGACATCCTCGTTTAATCTCGGACTGAGGATCAACATGAAGACTATCTGAGGTATATTTTGTATACTTTCAAAGATCACCACCTATTCGCTAAGTTAAGCAAATGTGAATTTTGGTTTAAGTTAGTAACATTCCTTGGTCATATAATTTTCGATGAAGGCATTTAGGTTAATCCTCAAAAGACCAAAGCAGTGAGGAATGGCCTAGGCCCATCTCTCTATCAGATATTAGGAGTTTCTTGGGTCTAGCCGATTACTACAGATGGTTTGTTGAAGGATTTTCCTATATTGATTCTCCCATGTCTAGACTGACTCAGAAGAAAGTCAAATTTCTGTGGTTCGATTCTTGCGAGAAGAGTTTTTAGGAGTTGAAGACTCAACTCACCTTCGCTTCAGTTTTGACTCTGCCGGAGGGTTAAGATGGATTTGTGGTTTATTATGATGCTTCCAAAGTGGGACTTGGTTATGTATTGATGTAGCATGGAA
The DNA here is from genome assembly GCA_031232105.1 of Capsicum rhomboideum. Lineage (NCBI taxonomy): Eukaryota > Viridiplantae > Streptophyta > Magnoliopsida > Solanales > Solanaceae > Capsicum > Capsicum rhomboideum. Next base: position 17,673,382 of record CP124712.1, read on the forward strand.
AAGTTATAGCATATGCCTCTAGGCAGCTCAAGCCTCATGAGAAGAATTACCCGACTCATGATCTTGAGTTGGCAACAGTTGTTTTTACTTAAAGATTTAGAGGTATTATCTTTATGGGGTTCATGTTGATGTGTTCTTAGATCACAAGAGCCTTCAGTATGTGTTCATCTAAAAAAGATCTAAATCTTTGTTAGAGAAGGTGGCTAGAGTTATTGAAGGATTATGATATGAGTGTCTTGCACCATTCGGGTAAAGCCAATATAGTGGCTGATGCTCTTAGTGGGTTATCTATAAGAAGTGTTGCTTATGTAAAGGATGAGAAGAAAGAGTTAGTTCGTGAGGTTCACAGGCTGGATATATTGGGAGTTCAGTTGGTTGATTCAGTCAAAGGTAATATATTGGTTCAAAATTGTTCAGAATCTTCATTGATAGCTGAGGTGAAGGAAAAGAAAGATAGTGGTCCTATTTTGCATCAGTTAAAAGAAGTGGTCTAGAGTCAGAAGGTCGAGGTTTTCTCCCAATAAGGAGATGGTGTTCTTTATTGTCAGGATAGACTATGTGTTCCAGATGTGGATGACTTAAGCCAGCGGATGCTAACAGAAACTCATAGTTCTCGGTAGTCTACTCAACCAGGAGCCACTAAGAAGTACCATCTAAGGGAAATCTATTAGTGGAATGGCATGAAGAAGGATATCACAGAATTTGTGTCTAAGTGTTTGAATTGCCAGCAAGTTAAGGTTGAGTAGCTAAGACCTGGAGGTATGCTTTAGGATATTAGTATTCCTACTTAGAAGTGGGAAGTGGTGAATATGGACTTTATTACAGGGTTTCCTCGAACTCGTCGACAACATAATTTTATTCGGGTTATGTACTCAAGTTCACCTTAATACGGATTTTCATCCACAGATAGATGGTCAGGCAGAGTAGACCATTCACACTTTAAAAAACATGTTGAGAGCATGTGTGGTTGACTTCAAGGGTAGTTTGGATGACTATTTGCCTTTGATTGAGTTTCCCTATAATAATAGCTATCGCTCCAGTATTCAGATGGCCCCATTTAAAGCACTTTATGGTAGGAGGTGTAAATCTCCTATTTGTTGGTTTGAGGCTGGTGAAGTTACTTTGATAAGGCCAGATTTAGTTCATGAGGCTATGGAGAAAGTTTAGTTGATTAGAAAAAGGCTCAAAACAGCCCAAAGTTGTCAGAAGTCCTATACAGATGTGAGGACGAGAGAACTTGAGTTTTCTATTGATGATTTTGTCTACTTGAAAGTTTCACCTATGAAAAGGGTGAAGAGATTATTCAAGAAAAGAAACCTCAGTCCCCACTATGTTGGTCCTTATAAGATTGTGGGTCGCTTTGGCAATATAGCCTATGAGTTAGATTTCCATGCACACTTAGCATCAGTGCATTTGATTTTTCATGTGTCTCCGTTGAAGAAATGCATTGGTGTTCCTGCATCGATTGTGCCTTTAGACAGAGTGGGTGTAAAAGAAAGTCTCTCTTATGAGGAGGTCCCAGTTGAGATCCTTGATTGTCAGGTTCATTAGTTGAGGAATAAGGAGGTCACTTTAGTAAAGGTTCTTTGGTGAAATAAGCTACTTGAGGAAGCAACTTGGGAAGCAGAGGCAGATATGATGAATAAGTACTCGCATCTTTTCACTTCGAACTCAGTTCCAGTTTGAGGTAATATTTTCCTCTTAATTAATTCTTTCCATCTCATGACAGTCGGTCATTCTCATGTCATAGGATGAATTCACAAGTCCAGTTCAGTCCATGTTTCAGTTATAAACTCAGCTACCATGTCAGTATTCAGCTCTTAGAAATTTGGTGTTGGTATTGCAGCTCATTCCCTAGCTTACTTTTCATTCGGGGATGAATGACCCCAAGGGGGAGATATTGTAACACCCCAAAAATTCAAGCTAAGATTAAAGAAATGCTTCAAGTACATGTACAATCAAACATCATGTTTTGGTAGTATGAGAAGTGATTTAGACAAGTATTAAGGTCAGAAGTAACTCTTAGCTCATAGCCAAGTTGAAACCTTACTTACCGATTGAGTTCTTATGAAGAATCTTTCTATAGTCAAATTTAAGCTATCATAACTCCTAGCATATAAAGAGTTTTAGGTCCTAAGACCTACCAAATAAAAGGTCTTCGTGTCTTCTTTCGAAATCCACCAAATTAATTCGATACCGGAGTAAAAGGTTATGGTCAGTTTACCAGAGGGTGTTTGTCTGCCAAAGTATGATGGCTCGGGTGACAAACCATCATAACTATGATGACCCATCAAGGAAAGACATCAGGCTTAACCAGTAAGACCCAAATTTAGTAATTTTGTGATGGTTTGAGTGATGGTTAGTCAAGGGATTGACTGTTTGTCATCCGAATAGTCAGTCGAAACTATTCTGGACTTTTATAATATTTTCAAAGGGGTTGCTTGGTCTTTTCCCACTCTTTTAACACCAAAAATGCATCGTTTAAGCTATATTAAGGATGAATAACAAGGCTAATAGGCCCCAAACGCACTCATTACATAGAAATTCAGTACACTTAGCCAAATACAGAGAGAGAGGTGATTTTTCTTCTCCAAGCAAGAATTAGGGTTCTTCAACTTTCGGATTCAAACTCAAACATTTCACCAAGGTTTTTGACTTCAGGTATGTGGGATTTCATCAATGGGTTCTTTTCACCCATTGAGTCCCAAAGTTAACTCAAATTCCTCAAGTTTAATTCACCCTTCAAGCTTAGGGTTTTCTTTAGTTTTTAGTTTCTTATTTTGACTAAACCATGAATATATGTTTTACTATAAATTTGAGCCTCCTTACAACCTCATGGCTATGAACTCTCATTATAGTGATAAATTCTTGATTTTGGGCTTGAGTTATGAAGTTCCATATTACGGTTAGTTTATAGAATTGCCATTTGAAGTTGCATTCTTCTGAGATGGAAGGTTATGAACACCCGATGACCTAGGATATCATGTATTTTTAGTTGAACACTCAGTCATTCAGTTTTCATGATTTAGAATTCTTTCAAATAAAACACTTATCTTTAAGTTTGAGAATATCATTATTGTTGAGCAATTCAGTATATCAGTTTGCTTTTAGTTGGGAGTAGTACTTAGCACCAAAAGGACAAGGGTTAAGATAACCCAAGTCCTAAACTATGCTCCACCATAAGTAAAATGAGTCCTCGCCAGTTGAGAGTGTCTCCCTTGACCTTAATGGGCTCATGAGTAAATTCACACTAATCATGGTTCATACCCTTGGAAAGGTATACAACACCCTCCCAACTTGAGTTACAGGTTGGATTTCATATTGCTCACATGGTCTATGTCGGTTACAGAAACCTCCCACAGTTTAGTTGCAGACCTCGCTTGACCCTGTATTCAGTTTATTCAGCATCTTATAGTGTCATATGTTTATTACTTGGCTATGGCATCAGTTTACAGATTTCAGTCCCATGTTCAGGTCATCATTTCACTTTCAACAAGTACATCTTATATAGTGTAGTGCATATCTCACATGCATTCAAAGTACTGACCACACACTTTCCTTTGCGCTATATTGTCTTATAATATAGGTTTGGACGTTCAGCATCCCAATCACGGTTAGCTTAATCCAGCATCACTTCAACAACTGTGTTTTTGTGAGTCCTTATCATTCGAGGACTAGTTATCAATATTTCATTTATTTTCTTGATTTCAGTTTTAGACTGTTAGAATTAGTTGGGGGCTTGTCCCAACAACTCATCGTAGTAGAGGTTTTCAAACAGACAGTAGACATTCAGTTTTATGTTATGTTCAGTGATTTCCATTTTATTTAAAACATTGACATTTGGTATTGATTATTCATATATAATTTAGACTAGCTTCCGCACAGCGTTATTCAATTTTATACAGTATTCTTAGTGTCATGCTAGGCCATGGGTTAGCTTGGGCTCACTTTTGACTCTAAGAACCATGTTACGACTAGGGGATTGTCTCAGGTCGTGGCAGTATCGATCCCAAGCATGGAAGGAAGAAAAGGAAATATATTAAGGGTGTTGGTGAAACTTTCAAGTCCAAGAGGAGGAATAAGTGTTCAATATGCAAGAGGCCTGAACACAGGAGAACCACATATTTAAACAACAAATCTTAGATAGGCTTGTCTCTTTTTTTTCGTAACTCAAACTACTATATTTCAAGACCCTGCATTTTGGTCAATTTAATGTCATGTCAGTTTTTGTCGACTTTACTCATTATCTATCATCGATTAAAAAAATATATCATATACTTTGTACACAGTCCTTAGGGATATGCTCAATCGACTACCAATATATAATCGACTACATTGTCAGTCCATTGAAAATCCTAAATCTTTAATCGATGAGATGAACCGACGGGTAATGATTACGCTTCTAAAAAGCTGCTACACACGTCTGTTCACAACTAAAGACTTCTATAAGTTCTATACAAACATCCCTATATTCTATTTTTGTGAAAAAAAGTAATCCGTATATAGTACAAATCAGAATTTCGTCATCTTCTTCAGCAAATTTCAAAAAAACATAGCCATGCTGCTAAGAACCCATTTGGCCATGCAAGATGAAATCATGATATGAAATCATGATTTGAAATTATGAGATGAAGTTGAAGTTTTATTTGGACATGCAATTTGGACTATTTTATGTTGTATATTTTTTCATGAACATTAAAACCTCATAAGTTGTGAAAACTGTCAAAATTGCCCCAATTCTTTATACAATCTTACCAAATAAACAAAAGTTTATGACAAAGTATAATGCACTATCACAAAGCTATTATAAAAAAATACAACATTTATTGATTAATCTTTAGTTTAATAAAAAAGTAAAATTGAACATGAGTTGTAGTGTGCTACTCTTTAATATAATTCTCCCACATAGTACAGACAATCTCCTCACGTTGAGCTTGAATTTCTTGATCAGATAACCAAAAAGACGAACCAACGTTGTTACTTTGAGTCATTTGTTGGTCAATATCATTAGTAACAGTTATATGAGATATAAATGATTTAAAGAGTAATAATATGAACTATAAATTTTATTTACATATGAAATAAATGGTTGTTAGATATAAACGGTAGGGGTTTTTTTTTTTACAAAATATAAACTTGTGGGTCAACTTTTATATTTTAACAAATCCCAAATCATGATATGAAATCCCAAATCATACTTTTTGGAAAATTTGGGATTTCATATCATGATATACAATTATGAGATGAAATCACATGTCCAAACGCTGATTTCATCTCATGGTTTTAAATTACACACTTCATATCGCATGTCCAAATGCCTACTAAGAAGAATCACACCACGACTTATTAGGAAAATGCATACCCAATGCCACCATGACCTCCTCCTCCTCCTCCGCAATGACCTAGACAACCTTTTCTATGATATGGGTCAGGATCGTGAAAGCCTAGATCAGAAACTTTGTGTATCGCCTGTTTTCTACGAGCGAACGCAGAGAGCCTCGATGTGAAGCTCAACATCTATATCAACCCCCACCATCCCCCTTGTTTAATTTTTTTTGTGTTCTCGTTCTAATTCTCAATCATAGCAGAAGAAGCTTTCATATTTATGGGTTTGTTAGATCAAAGCTTCTTCTTTTTGCCATTTTTGCTGGTTTGATGTAGATATTATGTATGTATTGCAATGAACAATATGAGTAGAACAAATTTCAGTTTCATAACTATTTTTGCCCTTTTATAATTTTTTATTTTTGCAATTTTGTTTGCTCAATGAACAGAACAGTTGATTTCTTTAATAATTAATTAATGGGAGACAAAATATATATATATAAATTCATATATTATCATAGATAATGGCCCTGGTCTATCATCAATTAGATAGGGGGTGGTGATCAAAGAGATAGGAGGATAAGTAATAGTTGAACAAACAAAATCTTCAGAGTAATGTTTGTCAAAGCATAAGTATGTTCTGAGGATGTTGTTTGTTCAATCATTACTCATCCTCTTACTCTTTTGATCACCCCTCTCAATTTATGTGGACTACATGATCATATGATTGTTTAAACTCCTTGAATTGTGTAAATTCACATAATTTATTTATTTTTAATTACTAATTTTTTTTTTTAATAATATGCTAGTAATGGTCTATAAACATATACACTAATGTATGTGATTTATTATAGACGTAGGCCTTGGTAAAGGATAGACCATTACTCTGAATCCATGAGACACTGCATATATTAGTGTACATGTTTATAGACCATTACTAGTATATTGTCAAGAAAGAAAATAATTTATTAAAAATTAATAAATTGTGTGAATTTACACAATTTAAGGAGTTTAAACAAGTCATATGATCATGTAAGAGTCCACATAAATTGGGGTGGTGATCAAGGGATCCTATTAATGAGTAATTGTTGAACAAACAACATCCTCAGAACATATTTATGCTTTGACAAATATTACTCTGAGGATGTTGTTTGTTCAACCGTTACTTATTCTCCTACCTCTTTGATCACCACCCCCAATTTATATGGACTCTTACATGATCATATGGCTTGTTTAAACTCCTTGAATTGTGTAAATTTACACAATAATTAATTATTTCCTTTTTTGACAATATACTAGTAATAGCTATATACTCACCTAGTATATGATTGACTAAGAGTATAGTCAAGACTTTACAATAGACCCAATCAATAATAAACCTAGTCTATATATAGTCATTTACTAGTAATTTATTAGAATTAATTATTCTTTATTTTCCATTAACTAATATTTTAGAATCATTATATGGAGCTGTCAACATTGTGATCACATGTCATACTGATGTGGGCTCCCAAAAAATGTAACTAAGTTGTTTTACTAGGTCTAAATGTTGTTAAATTTCCTAATTTAATATAATTTAATTAATTATTCATATTTTTTGCTATATACTAATATGTTTGGACCATTATATCCACTCGAATATACCTTACAAATGATAGAGTGGTGATCGCGCCGGTCTATAATCGTTTACGCACATGGTAAAGTATCGATCCTATTGATGGTCTATTAGCTATGTCCAATTGCAACAAAATTTAAATATCCAATTTTTCCAACGGTAACAAACTAAAAGTTGTTACTTTTTCAACAGTAACATCTGAGTTTTTTTTATATATAAAAGAAAGACAATACTTGTTTTAGCTCCTTCATTTTATTTTATTTTAAACAACTACAATGTCTCAAACATCTCAAACATCCAATGCAAAAAGGTCTTACATTTATCGTTGTGGTAATCCAACTGTCTTGAGGACGTCACGCACCGACATAAAAGCAGGTTGCAAATTCTTTAACTTTGTAGTTGGGAAGATGAGTGCTTATATATATATGATTTATGATTTTTTGTTTAAATAATGAAATCATCTAATTATTTGTTTTTTTGTCTAGGATAATGGCAGGTGCTCTTTTTTTAAGTGTCTTGAAAATGAATCACCAACAAGCAGCCCATCAACGTTGAGTCTGGGATCCGACACTTCAAAATTTAAAGACGTTGTCAAGTTTAAAATACTAGAAAGTCTTCGAGAATCCGAAGAAAATAGGGATCTACTCATGACATTGTTTAAAGAAGCCAAAGAATAGAGGGATCACTTGAAAGGATTGCTAAAAGATACAAAAATAGAGAGGGATCAACTAAAATAAAGATTGATTTTGGCCAAAGAAAAAGAGAATAGCCTAATAGCCTTAAAATTACGTTGTATGGTCTATTGTTTGTGTTGGTTTTTTGAAAATGTGTAATAGGAATGTAGTGGGACTGAATAAATAAAAGTATTTCTATGATATTATTACACTTTTATATTGTACATCAACTTAAAGTTCATAATCAACAATGGTAGCATTCTATAAATAATAGAGGAGACCTTCTATAATATTAACCATCGACTTCTATAATCTATGACAACAGTTGAACTGATAACATGATGCATTCTATAATAGTAAACATCAACTTCAAGTTGATAATTCACAATGATAGCAGTCTATACATAATTAAGAAGGCCTTCTATAACGTTATCCACTGTATAATCTATGACAACCATTAAAATGGTAACATAATGCAGTAATTGTCACACCCCGAATCCCAACGAGGCGTGATTGGCACCCGTAGCCGATATGGACCAAGAGAACTAAGCTATGCTTCTATACATTCAGACGCATGCCATAGGAAACACCACTATCACATAAGAACATGAATGGGTAATATCAGAAATCATGGAACATGTGACATATAGATATACACATTTGAGAAACTTGGCCGTTGAGGCCATCAAACCAAGACTTCATGAGTCACCTTATATACAAATAACCACATACGTCTACAAAAGCCTCTAACAGATGCATTGACCAAAACAAACTAAAAGTCGGGACAAGTCCCCGCTTTATACACCATGTACAATACCAAAATACATATACAAGTGAGACTCGTAGAAGCCCCGAACTAACTGGAGCTCACCAACGATCTGCAACAACCGGCAGCCTACTGTGGAGGCCTACTAGTACCTGCGCCTGCAACAAGTAAGGTAAATTCCCCAAGAGGGGTCAGTACGAGGAATGTACTGAGTATGTAAGACTATAGGTAAACATCTGAGGTATAAGAGCTTTGATGAAAACAAGTACAAGTGAACATATTACATGAATAAACTACTATAGTATACAAGTGTGGGATCATGTGCATTACTTTCTTTGCTTCATTTCACATTACTTTACTCCTTCATCATTCATGTGATCATCAATCATATATGCCCGGGCCCAACTGATCAGTGGGAAATATCATTGGGATCGTCTCTAGCTAGGCTTATGCCCCTTTGAGCTGCCACCCATAAGTCAATAAAGCAGGTTCGTCTCTAGCTAGGCTTACGCCCCTTTGACCTGCCCCCTGTATCCAATAATCATTCGGGATAGCCCCTAGCTAGGCTTATGCCCCTTTGGGTTGCCACCCATTCTCAACAAGTGTTTATTACTTCAATTCTTTACGTTTGAGATTGATACTTTAACTTGTGAGAGATTGGTACTTTAGTGATTACAATGTTATAGAAACGTTGGAACATTATTGGAACATTAATCAATGAACGTGAGTCATGTGAATTACATTTGATCAATGTATAAAGAACATGTGTGTAACAATGATTAACAACCGGGAATGGAATACCTTTGGATAGGAACATGTGTAATGACAATGTGACACTATGTGCTGCAGAATGATACGGAAAGAGTAGCCTTACATACCTTCACTTCCAAGTATGAATAATGCACAAGTTTGTGTACGAACACAATAGTCCATCTTCTTCCTTACGTCTTACTCTACAATACAAGTCCATACCGGAACTTACATTAGCAACTAGTCACTATAAAGGCGTACAAGACGACAATGAACCATGCAACTACCATATAACGTCATGTCATCCCTTTACAATACAATCCACTGCATTTCCATATCAACAACACCATAACATTACCCACATTGACCAAAAGATCATACCTCGATAGCATTTCACACCACACTTACCCTTTACGCTTTTTCTTTCATCATTCCGTCGTAATTATTTCTTTATGACAACATATAAGCAATCATCCATACTTAATACAGTCATACACACCTCCATACGATACTTTAAAGTCATTAAAACAACACCACAAGTTGATAATTACATCCCAAAACGCTATCGGGGCTTTCGGGGATCAACTAGAGACGGAAACATACAAATCCAATTCTGTAGGTGACCTGCACAGCCACCTACGCACACAGGTGTCTGACATGCACGCGCATATGGCTCCTAGAAAATTCCAGGGCCTTCTGTTCCTCGTATGCTGGGGCGGATGCCCGTTTTGGTCCGAAATACCTTTTTTTGGGTCTTTTAAGGCCATGAATGGTCCATTATCACAATCAAACATATTTGAACATATTTTTGATCCTCCTAAACATAAACATTCAGCCATGGTCTCACAACACACATAACGACACCCAAAACCACATTTCACGGCCAATACGGCACCAAAACCATAACCAATTTTCACAATATCAACTCCAAATGTTATGCACAAGAATAAAACAAAGTAAGACCATAATCACATCTCACATGTCAATATTTAACCCACCAAGTTCACTTCCTTCACAACCGCAAGTCCATCACCAAGTTTACAAGACAAACCAACCACCGATTTAAGCAAACATGTAACCTTTCACTTATTGTGAGCTTCTCAATATTCCACCAACATAACCAACATAACATACACCATATATTATGCATAAAATATATTAATCCATCAATATAAACACTTACCAAGTCTTACCACTTGATGATCTTGGCCAAAGGAGTGATGAGGGTTCTTGAGAGAAAAAGGGCAATTTGGTTTTTGGTAAAGTATAGAAACAACATGAGAGATTAATGCAATAAAATCTAAATTTTTTTCCTCTTTATATAGTCCCTCAAGTCTCCCTTATCTTTCACTTAGCATTTAATGCTATTTTGATTTGGTCAAACGGAAGAAAATGGAAGAATGGGTCAAAAATAATTCTTTTGGGCCATGTCTTCTCATGTATTTTGGGCTTCATTTTGGGCCCAATTGTGTGAGACTTATTAATACCCACATTTTAATGCATAATTCAACAATTTTCTCATGTTTTCCTTTTTCCATAAATGTTACGGTTGTCAGCTAAACGTAGGAACGTACGGGGTGTTACATTCTTCCCCCCTTAGAAACATTCGTCCTCGAATGTTAATGTTATCATGGAAAAGTAACCAATTACAAGTTTATGAACATTCTTCATGTCATAATATATATATACACTCAAAGCTTATAAATACTTACTTGTCATTCTTCTCTTTGAAACAAATGAGGGTACTTGGATTTCATCATTTCTTCAGCTTCCCATGTGACCTCTTCTGTTTGCTGATTTCTCCAAAGTACCTTGACGGAAGCAACATCTTTATTTCTCAATCTCTTCACTTGTCTATGCAGAATGGCAATAGGTATTTCCTCGTAGGTAAGATCCTCTGTAACCTGTACATCATCGACAGGAGTAAAACGAGATGGATCTCCTATGCACTTCCGAAGCATTGACACATGGAATACCGGATGAACTGTGGAGAGTTCCTGAGGTAGCGCTAACTCATATGTAACTTGCCCAAATCTTCTGATAATTTCATATGGGCCTATATACCGTGGACTCAGTTTCCCTTTCTTTTCGAATCGCATTACCCCTTTCATTGATGACACTTTCAGAAATACCCAATCACTTATGGCGAACTCAAGTCCTCTTCTTCTCACATCAGCATAGGACTTGTGTCTACTCTGGGCCGTTTGTAATCGTTGTTGAATCACCTTAACCTTCTCCATAGCCTGATGGACTATATCTGGCCTAAGTAAAGCAGTCTCACCTTCTTCAAACCATCCAATGGGTGATCGACATTTCCTTCCGTATAAAGCTTCATAAGGTGCCATTTGAATACTTGAATGATAGCTATTGTTATACGCAAATTCAATAAGAGGCAAATGGTCATCCCAACTGCCCTGAAAATCTAATGCACAAGCTCGTAGCATATCTTCAAGTGTCTGAATGGTACGTTCTGCCTGTCCATCCGTCTGAGGATGGAAAGCCGTACTCAGATTCACCTGTGTCCCCAAACTCTGCTGAAAGGATCTCAAAAAGTGCGCTGTGAACTGTGCCCCTCTGTATGATATAATAGATAGTGGAATACCATGCAATCGTACTATTTCTTTCACATACAACTTCGCATAATCCTCAGCTGTATAGGTCGTTTTGACCGGTAGAAAATGCGCTGACTTGGTAAGCCTATCCACTATGACCCATATAGAATCAAACTTCCTCAATGTACGAGGCAAACCCGTAATTAAATCCATATTAATCATATCCCATTTTCAGACTGGAAGATTGATACATTGCATGTAACCTCCCGATTTCTGATGTTCCACTTTCACTTGTTGACAGTTCGGGCATTGAGCAACGAATTCCGCAATGTTCTTCTTCATATTTCCCCACCAATATACTGTTTTTAAATCATGATACATTTTTGTAGCACCTGGATGAATAGAATAGCGCGAGTGATGCGCCTCTATCATAATTCGCTTCCTCAATTCATCTACATTCGGTACATATAATCTACCTTGGCATTGGAGCACCCCTTCCTGTGTAAGATCAAATGCATTTGTCAAATTCTGCTGTACACTTTCCTTTAACTGCAATAACACAGAATCTGCAAACTGCTTCTCTTTTACTTCAGTTATCAAGGAGGATTCTGCTGCATTCTGCACAATAACTCTATCATCTGAGGATTCAATAAGGCGAACTCCCAAGCTGGCTAACTGATATAGGTCTTTGATTATTTCTTCCTTTTCTGTCGGTTGACCACTAGTGTTTCCCATGGCCTTGCGACTCAATGCATCTGCTATCACATTTGCCTTCCCTGGATGGTATAAAATATCAACATCATAGTCTTTCAAAAGCTCTAACCATCTTCGTTGCCTCAAATTAAGCTCCTTCTGTTTAAAGATATATTGCAAGCTTTTGTGATCAGTGTAAATATCAACATGAAATCCATATAAATAATGACGCCATATCTTTAAAGCAAATACTACCGCTGCCTATTCAAGGTCATGAGTGGGATAGTTTCTCTCGTGTGGCCTCAATTGCCGTGAGGCATAAGCTATTACCCTTCCATGCTGCATCAATACACATCCAAGGCCAACCCCGGAAGCATCACAATACACTGCATACCCTTCTGTACCCTCAGGAAAGACCAATACAGGGATAGAAGTCAATTTATTTTTCAGCTCTTGGAAACTCCTTTCGCATGCATCACTCCACTGGAATTTAGTTGCCTTGTGGGTTAACTTTGTCAATGGTGCGGAAATAGAAGAAAACCCTTCAACAAATCTTCTATAATAACCGGCCAAACCAAGAAAACTATGAATTTCTGTAGGCGTCGTAGGTCTTGGCCAGTTTTTCACCGCCTCAATCTTCTGGGTATCAACCCGTATGCCTTCGTCCAATACGATATGACCCAAGAATGCCACATATTTCAACCAAAACTCACATTTAGAGAACTTTGCATACAATTTACGGTCACGAAGAATTTGTAACACTTGCCGTAAGTGATTAGCGTGGTCCTCTTGTGATCTCGAGTAAACCAAAATATCATCAATAAATACCGTCACAAACACGTCGAGAAATGTCTTGAATACCCTATTCATTAAATCCATAAAAACTGCAGGTGCATTTGTTAGTCCAAATGACATGACTAAAAATTCATAATGTCCATACCGTGTTTAGAATGCTGTCTTGGGTATATCTTCTTCTCTAACCCTCACCTGGTGATAACCCGGCCTCAAATCAATCTTTGAAAAGCATTTAGCACCCTGTAGTTGATCAAATAAATTATCAATTCTGGGGAGAGGGTATTTGTTTTTAATTGTTACTTTGTTCAATTGCCGGTAATCGATACACATTCTCAATGTGCCATCTATCTTCCGTACAAATAATACCGGCGCACCCCACGGGGACATACTAGGCCTGATGAAGCCTTTGTCCAGCAAATCTTTCAACTGCTCTTTCAATTCACGCAGTTCTGCTGGAGCCATTCTATATGGAGGAATAAAAATAGGCTGAGTTCCTGGAATCACATCAATGCCAAATTCCACTTCCCGTTCCGGAGGTAAACCTGGAAGATCTTCAGGAAATACATCAAGAAATTCATTTATCACCGGAACGGATTCAGGACTTTGTGACTTCGCTTCAATATCATGCACTCTCACGAGGTGACATATATATCCCTTGGATATCATTTTCCTAGCCTTAAGATAGGAAATAAATTTGCCTCTCGGTGCTCCCACATTACCTTTCCATTCAAAAACATCCTTTTGTGGAAAATAAAATTGTACTCTCTTAGCTCGGCAATCTACCGTGGAGTAGCAAGAGGCTAACCAATCCATTCCCATGATAACATCGAAATCTAGCATGTCTAGTTCAACAAGATCGGCCAATGTATCATAACCACAAACAGTGACTATACAATCACGATAAACTCTCTTTGCTATGATAGATTCACCAACCTGTGTCGTTACTTCAATTGACTTAACTAGTAATTCCGGCGTTCTTTTAAATTTTTCAGCAATCAAAGGAGTAACATATGATAATGTAGAACCCGGATCAATCAATGCATACACATTATGTGAAAATATGGACAAGATACCTGTGACCACATCAAGTGATGCCTCCAAATTCTGACGATCAGCTAGTGAATAAATACGATTCTGAGTTCCGCTAGAACTAGCTGCTCCTCTAGCACCTCTACCTTGTCCCATAGGCTGTGATCCTCTACCTAAGAAAGGCACGAATGATGATGATGCAATAGCTGACCCCGCAGGTCGTGCTATACCACCCATGCTCCTCTGTGGACACTCCCTCGCCATGTGCCCTGGCTCACCGCAAAAATAACAAACATTCCTTCCAATCCGGCATTCACCTAAATGAAACTTCCCGCAGTGCTGACACGGCTGGCGAGGAAATCCTGCTGTCTGTGGACCTCGAACCATACTGCTGCGCCCGACATAACTGCCTCTAGATCCTCAAAATTAAGGTGAAGTACCTGTTGTGGAATAGGAAAATAAGGGTCTAGGCGGCCTAGTGAAATTCTGAGGTCTAAACTCTCCTTGAGACGCCGTAGACTGTCCCGTAGATCTAGCCCTCTTTGACGGCCCTTCTTCAAACCCTTGCATTCTTCTTCGTTGTCTTTGATCTTTCATTTTCTGCGCAAAAGCCTGTATTCTTGCAATGTCCATGTCCCTGTTTAGCGCAGCAATAGTGCAATCTCGAACCAAATATGGTTCCAGTCTGTCCACATACCGGTGAACTCTGTCAGTCATCGTAGCTACCACATTCGGAGCATACCGGGCCAAGGAATTAAACTTGAGGCTGTATTCTCTAACACTCATGTTGCCTTGTCGCAAATTCAAGAATTGGTCCGCACGAGCCTCTCGGACCTCATAGGGGAGGCTATGTGCTACAGAATGTGACACTATGTGCTACAGAATGATACGGAAAGAGTAGCCTTACATACCTTCACTTCCAAGTATGAATAATGCATAAGTTTATGTACGAACACAATAGTCCAGCTTCTTCCTTACGTCTTACTCTACAATACAAGTCCATACCGGAACTTACATTAGCAACTAGTCACTATAAAGGCGTACAAGACGACAATGAACCATGCAACTACCATATAACGTTATGTCATCCCTTTACAATACAATCCACTGAATTTCCATATCAACAACACCATAACATTACCCACATTGACCAAAAGATCATACCTCGATAGCATTTCACACCACACTTACCCTTTACGCTTTTTCTTTCATCATTCCGTCATAATTATTCCTTTATGACAACATATAAGCAATCATACATAATTAATACAGTCAGAAACACCTCCATACGATACTTTAAAGTCATTAAAACAACACCACAAGTTGATAATTACATCCCAAAACGCTATCGGGGCTTTCGGGGATCAACTAGAGACGGAAACATACAAATCCAATTCTGGAGGTGACCTGCGCTGCCACCTGCACACGCAGGTGGATGACATGCACGCACAGATGTCTCCTACGAAATTCCAGGGCCTTCTGTGTTGGCATCTGCGCCCGCAGATGCCCTCGTCTGCGGGGGCGGATGCCCGTTTTGGTCCGAAATGACTTTTTTTGGGTCTTTTAAGGCCATGAATGGTCCATTATCACAATCAAACATATTTGAACATATTTTTTATCCTCCTAAACATAAACAATCAGCCATAGTCTCACAACACACATAACGACACCCAAAACCACATTTCACGGCCAATACGGCACCAAAACCATAACCAATTTTCACAATATCAACTCCAAATGTTATGCACAAGAATAAAACAAAGTAAGACCATAATCACATCTCACATGTCAATATTTACCCCACCAAGTTCACTTCCTTCACAACCGCAAGTCCATCACCAAGTTTACAAGACAAACCAACCTCCGATTTAAGCAAACATGTAACCTTTCACTTATTGTGAGCTTCTCAATATTCCACCAACATAACATACACCATATATTATGCATAAAATATATTAATCCATCAATATAAACACTTACCAAGTCTTACCACTTGATGATCTTGGCCAAAGGAGTGATGAGGGTTCTTGAGAGAAAAAGGGCAATTTGGTTTTTGGTAAAGTCTAGAAACAACATGAGAGATTAATGCAATAAAATCTAAATTTTTTTCCTCTTTATATAGTCCCTCAAGTCTCCCTTATCTTTCACTTAGCATTTAATGCTATTTTGATTTGGTCAAATGGAAGAAAATGGAAGAATGGGTCAAAAATAATTCTTTTGGGCCATGTCTTCTCATGTATTTTGGGCTTCACTTTGGGCCCAATTGTGTGAGACTTATTAATACCCATATTTTAATGCATAATTCAACAATTTTCTCATGTTTTCATTTTTCCATAAATGTTACGGTTGTCAGCTAAACATAGGAACGTACGGGGTGTTACAGTAATACAACAACACAATTCCAGATAAAACTGATTCATAATGAATCCAAAAACTTGCATAAAAATAAAATTGTTTGTCAAACCATCCAGCGATAATAAAAGACCAAATCATTACATTTCAAATAAAATATTAACTAACTTAAATTTTCAAATAAATGTTATCAATTATTTTCGTTACCACCACTGATCCCTTCATTGATTTCAACAACAATATCAATCACATCCACTTCTTTTTCATCCTTCTCTTCAGCAATATCTTTATTTTTTTCCTTCTGTTCTTCCTCATATTTTTTATCTTCTTCTACCACATCAGTGGCCAACTCTTCTTTTTCATTGTCTTCTTTCTCTTCCTTCTTCTCTTCTTCTTCCTATTCTTTCTTCTCCTCTTCGTCCATCTTCTCTTCTTCTTCCTCTTGTTTCTTCTCCTCTTCTTCTTCTTTATTTTCTTCTTCTCTTCTTCTTCTTTCTTCTTCCCTTCTTTTTTTCTTCTCATTTTCTTTCTTCTCCTCTTATTTCTTTTCTTCTTTCTTTTCTTAATTCTCCTCTTCTTATACTTTCTTCTCTTCTTCATCTACTTTCTTTTCCTCTTCTTTTTCCTTGTTCTCTTCTTCCTCTTCTTTCACTTCTTTTTCTTCTTTTTCTTTCTTCTCTTTTGCCACTTCTTCTGCTTCAAGTTCAGTCACTACTACTGCAATTTCTTCAAGGTTCACTTGGCCTGGAATAAAAGAGGGGTTGTCTACATGCATTTTATTTTTTTGAAAGGATTAGGAGAACTCTACAAGTAAATTAATTAACACTAACAAAAATATAAACTAGTTTACCTTGGTCTTGTTGCTTCTTCTTATTCTTCTTACTTCTCATTAACCTCTCATTCCTAATGTAAGCAACAACATCTAACATTGATTTCTCCAGCAATACAACACGCTTATGCAGATCTCCATCAACAGAAGTGTCCAGTACAGTTTTGTGTCCACTCAGACTAGCATGATCATTAAACTATGTTCAAATAAGATAATCACCATCTAAATCCTCATCCTCCCCACTCTCTACTGATGAAGTGAGGACAGTCACCTTTCAACTCAAACTTCAAGGCATCGAGCTACATGTCTTTTATTTCATCTGTATATGACTTAAATTTTACCATGTAATCTTGCTCCATCTCATGGACAGTAGGGGTGAGGTATGGATGCATAATCTACAAATAAGAAAATATAAAAATTAGACAATATTATCTATTTTTATAATATACCTTTGTACTTTTCCCTTTGTACTTAAATGGATCACCTCCGATTATCGTATCGCTCTTTGATGTGTTCCATCTAAGGATATGAGGAATGGGAAAAGCATAATTCACTGGATTTTTGGCATACTTTTCAAGATTGGAAAAAGCCTCGTATATCCAAATCTATAATCAATACAAGAATAAATAGATAACCACAGTCTATAAAATACTGCATAAATAAATAAGAGTCCATAATAAACTGACTACATGGTTGATAATATATATGAAGAATGCCCAAGGAAATCCATATAGAGTATACGATGCATTCTTCTTCTCATTATATACCTCTCTACCTCTTCAAGTCAGTTTTCTTCTTTAGATGATCCAGGATCAATTTAAAAGACTCTTTACCCCATGGATAACTCTCAAAGAAACTTAAATTATCTACCATTTTGATTAAGTTTGTATCCAAAATCTTTGATGCATCTATTGCAAGCATTATGGAGTGCATAAACCACATTAAGTAATACTTCAACTTCTGCTCCTTTTTAAGACAATTCCCTCTAATCAATTGTAACAACTTTGGTGCTGTGATGTAATGACCCTCCAGGTTATTTTGTTAATTTCTGCACATTTTTGATATTTCAAGCCTTTCTATAGTGTCTACAGGCTATTTATGATTTTCTGGAACTGTCGGTTTGGTTTTAGGTAGTTCATTTGGATTTTAGGCTCATTTCTCTATTTTGGAGCTTTCGCTGTTAAGAAATTGGTGTCGAACGAAAACTCCTAGTAAACGGACTCGGATGGAAATTCTAAAAGTGCTATCAGCTCTGGAACATTGATTTTAGGCTGGAGGGACCCTTGGTCTGGGTCCTAAGGCTTTCAGACTCATTTTGGACTATTGGTCGAAAGTTGGTTAAATTAGCACATGGGGTTTGGGACCGACATTTTGCCGAGATGATCTACGTTGGGAATTTCATTAATTTTGTTGAGTCCATAATGTCATTTTTGATAGGGTATCATTATTCATTTGCATCCACGGGGTTTCGAATGGGCTCGGAGCACCCAAACGAACATTTGGGCAATTGCTGGTTTCTGGTGCATCGCCTTGGTGACCACCTTGGAACCTAGGCAAGGCCTCCTTGGCGACCAAGTGTGGCACCTTGGAGATGGCATGATGGCATGGGCGTTGGCCTCCTGGGTGACCCTATTGGCGCCTTAGCGACCGAATGGGCACCTAGACGAGGGTCAGCTGGAAAGATTAAGGGTTGCTTGGGTGATGCTTTTGGCGCCTAGGAGATGCCCTTGGGCGACTAGTCTGGTGCCTTTTTAGGCTTGAACCCTCCTCGATCCCAAGTCATTTTTCCCTAATTCCAAACCTCTTTAAACACTCTTTTTATTCCAAAATTAGTTGGGAAACATCAATTTAAGGACGGGGATACTGCGGGGACGTCAAGTCAACCTTTATCTCTTCCGAATCACGTAAGTTCGGAGATCCTCTTCTCTTAAATTCTCCATAAAAGTTCTTGATTTTCTATAATATTGGGTTTGTTTTGGCGTAGCTATTGAGCTCGATTTGTGCCCAAATTTTGGGCACATGTTTCTTGAGTCATGAGGGACCTAATAACTGGTCCAATTTTTGTATTCCATGCGTGGGTCCCATGGGCCCATGTTAGATCTAATTTTTGACCTGGAGTATTATATAGCAACATGGGTATTATTTTACTCCTATTAACATGTAGATTATGATTTTTATAGTGCGACGTCATTTCTGAGATCATGGGACAATGACGAGCGATTCATGAATGGTTTGCAATTCTGGTTCGGCGTCGAGGTAGGCTTCAGTCTACTTTTATCTATGAGATTGTATATTATATAGATTGCATGCTAGGTAGGGTTTACAGGTATATCTCAAGACTTGGCTTATTTAAGGGATTTAGAATAGAAATGTGACCCGAACCTTAGTCTAGAATACCCGCTACGATTATAGTATCATATTACACCTTATTATAGATTTGTTTGACCATAGATTGACATGAATGAAACTTTAGTGTAAGAATTACCTTATTACTTAGAATTGGATGATATTTTCCCAATCAGATCCTTCTAGTAGCATTGTGCCCTTGCTTACCTTAGTTTCTTTG
This sequence comes from Capsicum rhomboideum, assembly GCA_031232105.1. NCBI lineage: Eukaryota > Viridiplantae > Streptophyta > Magnoliopsida > Solanales > Solanaceae > Capsicum > Capsicum rhomboideum. Next base: position 17,693,328 of record CP124712.1, read on the forward strand.
ATTATGGTATTGGCATAAGTTAATTTATATATTGTTGTTGGGCCTGAGGCCATGGTTACGATATCAGTTGGTTACCAGGTTTGTATTCTATCCTTAGAAAGGATGTGGTTATAGTTATGGAACACTTACGGTTGTATTGTTTGGATGCTAGTGATGACATGCATACATTTAGGCGCATTTACACCTATTTAGTGGTACGATTCCAACTAAAACCTTTACTTTATTATGATTTTTAAACTAAATATATTACTTTGGAAATTAGACCGAGGTTGATTCCAGTCCAGTATTGATCCACTCTTTTCTTACCACTACTTATTTACTTCGGTCGAGGGAGATTCTGGCCCTTTCTACATTACTATACTGTTTTAGTCTCGAATTCGATCTTGGGCAATGGATTTACAGATATAAAATTATTCATTTCTGGTTCACATCTGACATTTCTTACTACATTTTATATATCTCTCTGGTACTGGATGGAGTAGATTGGTTATGATGGCTATTAGAAGTCCTGGTTCGGGACCAGGCATTATATATATCGACATCTCGAGTCCCCTATGGATTTCTCTGTCTAAGCTACGTGTCGGAAGAGGTGAGATTCATAGGTCCTGCCTTGTAAGCCGACGGGTCGAAAGAGGTATATATATACTTGGTACGTTATAGCACTCTGTTGATATGGTTCTATTAGGTTACATTGCATTCATTCATTCATTCATGTGCATTGCCTATAACCAATATAATTATTTGATGTTTGTATCTGTTAGTCTTATGGGGGGTTGTATAGTTACAAGTTATAGGTGTTTCTTATTGATTCCTTGCTTGTGCCTCTCTGGGCTTATGAGGGCCCGATTGGGATTATTGGTTGTCCGGGCTATCCGGTTACTAATTGTTTGGTTATTATTGCATAGCTTATGGCAGGTTAGTTATGGATTGGTACCCAAGGTTGTCAGTATGTTTTTTATCCCTTTTCTCGTATGATGGTGAGTTTTATTATTTTTAGATCATCTTATGATTTGGCATATTATGATTAGAGACCCTAATTATGCTAGAGTTAGTTTCCTTCTTGATATTGTAATCCTTGTGATGTTTAGGCTATTAGGCCAGCTCCATCAGGATAGCACTTCTAGGTTTAGCTATTCCCATGATATATGTCCGGTGATCTTTGTGATATTATTATATACATCTACATTTTCTTCGAATTACTATTTTATATCTTCTCCTTGGTACTTCTATTGTACATTGTATATTTCCTCCTTCATTGTACTATCGTATATGGACTAGCTATTTATGGAACCGCACTTCATCCCTGATTATTGGTAGTATCAGATAGCTTACCCTTACTTTTCCATTAGCATTATTTTGTCCATCTCTTAAATAGTTTCCTGTAGCATGTTTTCCTGCTTTACATGTTATTTATACTTGCATTATTTATGGAGCTCAGTCGGTCGATGCCTACTAAGTACCACGTGTTTGGTACTCATACTACACTTCTGCAGCCTGCAGATCATAGTACGAGTTCTCGATATTGATATGTGCATCATATGGAGTTGCTTTCTTATTTTCTCTTGATAGTACATTACTCGTTATTTTGAATTATGGGTTGGCTTACCTACTGACGGGTTATAGTAGGTGTCATTATGACCTGAGAAATTAGGTCGTGACAAATTAGTATCAGAGCATAGGTTTACCAGTGTTGTTGGTACATGATCTATGTGCCTAGTAGAGTGTTGTGGATCGGTGCGGAGACGTCCGTAACCTATCTTCGGGAGGCTATAGAGCATTCTTAGGAAATTAAATTTCTTGATTCTCTGTCATGTGTCCGTACTTCTATGAACCTCTGAGTACTTCTTTTGACTCCACTTTTTACCAGATGGATAGCCCGAGGTTATCGGTAGATGCAAATGGTACTTCTACGCGTGTTACCATAGTTTTAGCTTAGAGCCGGGCTAGGGAGTTAGAGATTCATATCGAGGATCTTTAGCATCATCCAAAGGGTCTGGGGCTAGCTCAGGCTCTAGTAGAGTTTGTAACCACCCCATCTTTTCAAGATACCATGTTAAGGATTTTGAGTCTCTTCGTGGATACTTCATAGTCCGTGGTGGTGCCCGGTACATCGAGTTATTCTCAGGCAAGAGTGGGGTTTATTGGTATACAACAGGGTTCTCTTTTAGTTTCAGAGTATGAGATTGGGTTTTTCGAGTGGTCCAGACATACTCTTATGTTATTTTCTACAGAGCATAAGATTGTGTGTAGATTTGTTAGAGAATTGACTTTACTGCTTCGCTTGGCATCGAAGCATTTGATAGCAACTGGGTCTATGTTCTTTCAGGTTGTTGATCACGCAAGGACTATAGAGAGGACATGTATTGAGACATCTAGAAGTGGCGGTAAGAGCCCATGTCAGCAGTTTAGTGTTATTGGTATTTTTTCTGCAGGTAGGGATCCTCCCAGAAGAGGTCAGCATTATTTACAGCCTATCAGGTTTGTATAAGTAGCACCTCAGGTTATGGGTGATTCTCTGGTAACACGTGGTGGTCACAGTGGATAGAGTTCTGGTCAGATATCACGTGGTATTCGGTCTAGGTCTTTAGGCCATGGCGGCCATTCTGGGTCAGCAGGTTTAATGCATCAGAGAGTCCCAGGGGCATGCTTTGATTGTAGTGAGATTGGTCATTGGTCTAGCGAGTGCCCTAGGCATCAGTTGGTCAGCTAGTTTAGGCCGGCTTGAATATTTTGCCAAGTTAGAGCTTTTGGGATTTGTTGCGACTACAGAAAGACTGATCATTGGTCCAGAGAGTGTCCCCAGTTAGGGATTATTGGTCAGTCAGTCTAGTCAAATCAGCCTCCTAGAGATGTGGTGCCTTTAGGCAGAGGTAGTGCTTCTAGTCGTTCAGTTGATCGTTCAGATTCTCAGTCTGGGTTCAGATGCATTCAGATTCGTCCTTCTTTGTACATGTCAGGGACTATGACTTTGGATTCCATCATATAGGTACGATTTTTATTTACTATCTGTTGGTGTCTATTTGAATTGAGTTTGGGTTTTCATACTCATCGGTGTTTACATGCCTTGATATTACTATATGGATTGTTGTATACTTTTGTGTGGATTTATACATGTTTGACTACCCCCATAGATAATTTCTTTTAGCTGTGGATTGAATGGATTGGTGTGATAATTTCCTTGGGTTGTAGCATTTGGGTTAAAGTCCCTTTCCTTTGGCGTTTTGGCCTTATAGTGATCTTAGGGTGGTACCGGTTATTTTTCATTTTGTGCCACCTGCACTTATTACTGGTTTAACTATTGTCACTGTTGTAACTTTAGTTGTTTTGATTCTTTCTTGATAGACGGCTAGACTAACGTTATCTAGTTAGTGTTTCCTTTTCTGGAAATTCTTGGCCATTTGGCTTAGAACCTTAGTTGGTTGGTTTCCCTTCAGTTAGCAAGTTTTGGTGTTAATTATCTATATTAATCTCTTTGATGTATTCACTTTCCATTGCTTTCTTCTTTTCTCTTAATAGTCCGTTACTCATTGTTCTGAATTATGGGTTGGCTTACCTACTAGCTGGTTATAGTAGGTGCCATCATAATCTGAGAAATTGGGTCGTGAAATGTGATGTTTTTGTTTTTGGTCACCTTAAAGCAAAAACTTTCACCCTATTGAAGCACTTTGTTAAATTTTGATTCACGGGGGAATGCTGAACAATTCAACCCCATAATCAAAGAAAATTCTTTTAGGGATAGCTCAGTTGGTAGAGCAGAGGACTGAAAATCCTCGTGTCACCAGTTCAAATCTGGTTCCTGGGACATGATTAATTTGTATGGCTTTCTCTTCACTAGAATTAATTTCTAATTAATTGATATGAATCAACATACATATTCTTTTAGAGTCTAGATTAGAATAATAACTTTATCCAGTTTGGCGAGATATACCTCATCTATGTTCTAGATGGGTAGAGTTTCTTAGATAAAGTATCTAAAAGAATTGGATGCCAAAACAAGAAGGCTTATCATTCACACAGAATCATATTTCATGCAACATTTTATCCTCCATAACACGTCACAATAACATGTAATGGATCATCTGTCCATTGAATTTAAGGTAATCTGGCATATGTTTTAAATGGCCAAAGCATGTATTCTTGAAGTCACTCTTAAGTCTTTGATCAACTATAACTTGTCTAAATTCTTGATAAACCATCATACTTGATCTAACAGAAATCTTTATGGAAAAAGATCCTAGCTCATCCATCCACTTCGCTAGGTCATACCTCTTACTGAAAATTTCTATTGCACAAATTGACAAGGATAAGGGATCATTATCCTCATCTCCGCTATCTCTCCTACTGTCCTCACTCTAGTCTCATCTCTAGCACTAGACTCAACATCAAAATCAACATCATCACTATCCTCATGAACATATTCATCTATTTTAGCCATGGTTTTCGAGTTAGACGCAGATTCTTCCTCTATAATTTTTTCCTTTTGGAATTTTTTGCAACTTCTTCAACTTTTCTTTTCCTACTGTTAGAAGCAGTCCTTTTGGTGGCTCTTTTAAGTTCACCCATATTTTAAGATCTACACTCAAAAGCAATTCTATTGTAGTCAATTTATCGACCACAAGTCTATTAATAAAAATAGAAAAATGCTCAAATGAAACAAGTAAAATAAGTAGGAATTATTTTACTATTCAACAATGCAATAGGCAGCAACACCATTAAAGTGAACTAAAATTCAAAAAAAATAATAATTCAAAATCGATAGGCGGGATAAACATAAAAATTTAAAAATTTTCTATGCATTATCAAAAGCAAAGCTTAATAAATGCTATGGAATCAAGCAAATGAAGTATATGCATGTCAGATTTTCACTAATTAATCAAGAATATTTGAATTTTTATTATAAACCTAGGGTTCACTAAACAAAATACAACAAAAAAAAAAATCAGTAATATGAAGCTAAAAATGATCGAAACAATGATTAAACTTACCTGAGAATGAAAAAAGAGAGAGATTTGAAGTTGGGAAAGAGGATGGATGAAAAATGGAGGTGTTGAAGTCAATTTTGGAGAGAAGTAGGACAATGAAAGGTTGAGGAGAGAGAAAGGAGGGTTGAGTTTATTTTAGGAAAATAGAAAGGGACTTGGGTGTATTTTATTAGACTTGGACTTTTATTCTCAGGTTTCAAAAATGCTGAAAATGACCCTACTACCACAATCGGACCCCATTTTTCTCCCTTTTCAAACCCTAATCCTAAAAAATAAAGGAAAAAGAAATTTAGTGGGCATGAACATAATTAAGTTCTTAAAGTGGCTAGTCTTCCGAATTATCTCAACTTACTAATATATTAAACAGATCCACCCCACCCCGGACAAAGGTTATAAACTAAACACATATGGTTCCTCGTTTGACAACCCCGGCTATGGAGGGATTGGAGGGATAATAGGAGATTCAAATGGGAACTGGGTCACAGGCTTTATGAGTAGCTACTCGTTGATAGCTAACTCAATAGTTGAACTACTAGCGCTACTACACCTGATTACGATTAGCGGTTAAAAGGTCACTAACACCGCTAATGATCAATCTAGATTCAGAGGTAGCATAATTTTTGAATGAAGGGAGCTAATGTCGTAGCTAGGGAACCCCTCCATTCAACATAGTTATCGTGAAGCTAACGAGGTAGGTCGCAGATGTCCTCGCTAAGGAAGGAGCGCAAGCTAGATTCTATGGTACTATATTAGAATGGACAATTCCGCCGTTTTTTGTGACCCCACGTATTGGATACACACAAAGCAGGAATTACTTTTGTAAGGCTCAAACGGCCAATCCCTCATTCTTTTTGTTAACTCTGTAACTAATGTACCTGCCAACTCCACTAATGCGCTTGTTGTCGCAATCGCTTGTACTAATGTATAATGGCTATTAATATATATATATATATTTCTACCCAAAAAAAAGGTAAAAAAAGCACTCTTTAATTAATAGGGTGGAGCTAACTTTTTTTTTTTTTTGCAAGTTCGACATAATACAAAGATATTGCTCACGTTGAATTCAAAACTTTAGGCAAAATATGTAAACAAATATCTAAACTTGGCCTCAACTATTAGTTTGACACTTAAACTTATCAAGTGATCATTTAGATTTCTCAATTTGAAAAATCATAATATTTTAATATAACCTCCCCTCCCACCCTCTTATTCTTCTTCTTCCTCCTAAATTTGCTCGTAAAATATATATATATTGATTTATTACTTTAATTTCATGTAGTCCATGTTTATGTTCCATGCATTCTTTCAAATCTTTAAAAATGAGCAGATAGTTGACCAGAGATTGGTTATCCAAATGGGGTGCTATTTAATCTGTAATGTGTCCATTATGTGGTATCTGTGATGATGTCGTAATCACTTGTTCTTCCAATGAGATTTCTCTGCAGCTGTGTGGAATGCGCTACTAATGTAGCAAGGGATATCTAGGAGTGCACAAAATTGGCAAGGGAAGTAGCCTGGGCAATAATGAATGCTAGGGGAAGTAGCTTCAAGGCTGAACTTTTCAGGATTACCCTAGCAGGCACTGTGTATATGTTATGGCAAGAAAGAAATTTACGAGTCTTTCAAGCAAAACAGAAAAGTGTTGCTGCATTGACAAAGCTGATCATCCATGAAGTCTACTATAGAGGTGCTATGAAGTCAAGATTACGTAGAGGGCTAGAACTGTTGAACGATTATCCGTTACTACATTAGTATTACGCTAGATTGATTTGTAAGCTGGGCATTATTGTACTTGATGATTATATTGAAGACTGATCCAACTATGACCTGGTCAATTTAGTTTGTTAGTAGTGGCCTATATTCTTGGGCTGTTAGCAAGTCATGGTGCAGTAGTTTTATTGTTATTGATTAGTTGTTGCTTAATAAATGATAGTCCTGTGCTCAAAGCTCACCTTGTACTTCAACATTCACTTGATAATAAAACGTTAATTACAAAAAAAATAAAAATAAATAATAGAGGTACGTTAATTTGCAAAAAGAATTTGCCAATAGTGAATGTAGAGAAAAAAAAGAATAAAAATGGAGAAGGATTATAAAAGGATAAAATAAAATTTACCATACTACTTATGCTGAAAATGAGTTGAAAAACAAATTAGGCACTTTACCAAAAAAAAAAAAGAAGATAAAATATGACATTCATCTTTTAAGTAAAGATTTCAAGTTCGAGTCATAACTATGAAACAACTTTTATTAAGAAATACTTTATTCTTCAATATAAAATCTCTCGACACAAATACTAATTTAACTAATCGTTCCCTAATATGAATACGAATACCAAAAGCCAAACCAAAAACATATTTTTAATATCATCCCTACTTTATTTAATTATGATTATCCAAATGGTCCTAAATGTTCAACCTTATCTGTTGCCAAATGACAGAGTCACATGCTAGTGCCTAGTAGTAATTGAATATTTGTATCTTTTTAGTTTAGTTGTCTGAGTACATATTAATGGTTCGTCAATAGACACGGTTTTAACCCTATCTACTCTGTAAATCTGTAAATTGTGATTAATTTTGTTGGAGTAACTTCAAAAAATTTAAATAAAATAAATAATATTTATTTTTTATAGTCAAATGTCTATTTAAAATCATCAATAACGGTTGTGATTTTTTGTGTGTGTGTCTATCTATCTATCTATATATATATATAGAGAGAGAGAGAGAGAGGGAGGCGGGGGTGGGGGGGAGGGTCTCGATAAAAAAAAGACTTTTATTAGGGTGATTTTTACTTTTTAATATGAAATTTTTTGATATAAATATAAATTTAAACACGCCCTGCGCTCTAATGCGGGTGTCAATTACCGAATATGAAATTAAAAAAAAGGTTTGATATCAACCCTGCTTTCTTTATGAATATGAGCACCCATGGTGGGCGCGCCCATCCATTGCGGGTGGATTATAATATATATATATAATACTTTCTTCATGAATATCCAAATGGTCCAAAGTACAATCTTATTATGTGCAATGTATTGATGGTTCTTTAATAGACACGTTTTTAACATTAATTAAAAAAAAACTCTTATTACGTGGATTGAGTAATATGCAAGACATATATATGACCAAAGAATTTACTTTAAGATATTAGTTTATTCATCCATTTTAACGGAAAAGATAAGGTAGGTAGGTTGTTCTGTGTGAAAAAGGATAAGTTATGGGTTCTATGGATTCACGCTTACTACTTTAACCAAGTATGGAACATTAAACCAAAACAAGCGTCATGGGTTGTAAGTAAGATATTCAAGGCAATGAAGTACTTTGATGGAGCTACTAGCTAGTTTTACTAGGAACGAGATCATAGGCATTAATGATTTATACATCAGGAGTGTCTACGTAAAGCTTCAGGGGCATTTTGCGAAAGTAAGCTGGAGAAGACTGGTATGTCAGAATCAGGGATCGCCCAAATGTGTTGGGTTCGAAATTGATAGGGCGTCATGCGGAAGCTATAGTTGCAAACCATGAGACGATAAATCAGACGACAAGGAAAAAACTATAATAAAAGGATATATAATTGATATATTTGGTCAAGTGGCCTACATATTATGAAAATTAATATTAAAAAGCATAAAACTATTTGATAGAAAATCTCCCTCTAAACAAGACTTTTTAATGACTACATTGTGGATACTATTGTGTTATGTTATGAGAAGAGGGTTCAATTTATAGAGGTACAAAATTTTTCCTTCAAGAAAGAGGTTAGTCAAATATGAAAGAGTTTTTATATTTTCATTTTAGGAAAAATTAAAGTATTATAATAATACTTTTATTTCCTTATACGAAAAGTAAAACTTAAATTTGGTAAGAAAATCAGGACAAAAACCATAACAAAAAGGACTTTCATTTTGCGACTTACTACCTGGGAAAGACTCCACACTTGCGACAAATTAGCTTCATGTGGTATCAAAGTGAACCAACAATGCCGACTATGCAAGAAGCTCAGGAGAACATTTAACATGTTTTCTTTGCTTGCCCTTTCTCGACAGGTATGCAATGGTCTGAGGAACTGCGTTGGGCTGAATGTTACTGCAAAGGAAAAAGCAGCGGAGTAGAGATATACAAAATGGCACGCGCAGGAGTTATATACTATACATGGCAGGAGAGGAACATGTGTGTATTCCAGAAGAAGAGCAAGACCAGTAGGGTCATCATGAAACGAAGTCCAGCTTTTGATGTTCAGGAGAGAACGAAGTCCAACAGGCTATGGAGTGTATAGCACTGTAATTTTATTTTATTTTCAATTGAGCTGTAAACATTGTTACTTGGTAATAAAAGTTAACCTTATTTACAAAAAAAAAAAAAAAAAAAAAAAAAAAGCGAAGTTTCGCCGGAAGAAAGATTAAAGAATAATGTTAAGAGTCTAAAATACAACTCCTTTATGTTTCTCTTCTTACGGCCTCTACGTGAGACAATAGCATCATTATATAGTCATGTCTTCTCTATTTAAATTAGGATTGGACTTTATAATCCCAATCTTAATAATTTAACTAAGCTTAAGTTATATAAATATTTAATGAGATACGTTTTGTTTATCATTCCCTCTCTAAGCTCGATGTAGGCAATGATATAATTCCAAAGTTTCTCTAGACTTCATATAAACGAACCTTGAATTTTCAGGGATTGATTAATATGATCCTTCTCGTTATCTTCTTCTCTCGTATTGTACCCTTTCAATGTATTAGCAAACTGAGTGAAGGTTGAATATGGAGTCTTGTGTAGTATAACAGTACTTACAGTTTTGTATTTAATTTCAGGACCTTTAGCAAAATTCAGAACCTTGCTATCTTCATCCAACTGTTTGTATATAGCAGGGAGCTATCACAAATTCCTTTGAATTATTTTATGTATTCATCTAATGATTTTGATCTCATCTTAATACTCTAAATTTGTTGCTTGAATTGAAATTCCTTATCCTTGGTAGGTTGTAGGTAATTATCCTCAGGTCTCTCCCAAATTTGTTTGGTTGTAGTGAAGCCAATAATAAGAAACATTGACTCTACAATCAGGGTTCCACTTAACTAACGACATATGTTTCTTCCCATTATATAAACTTAGGGTTGCCCTTTTTTCATTGTCCTTTTTGTTTAGCGCAACCTTTGATGGTGGTTCCTGCATAATAATATCACCAATCTTCAATGGTATGATTCAACTAACTTATCTGCGTTCTCCAAATAAGATAGTTTGAAGATTTTAATTATATGAGACATATAACTATGAATTGATGGAGTCCCGGTGAATGGGAGAGAGTGGAGGAGGACAAATTGACTATTAATAAACACGGAAGAGGGTTCAGGATACAAAATAAGCTAGGTTAGGACCAACATTCTTATACCATGAAGAAGATTATAGAACAATATTGAGTGTTAAATACAACTTTATATTTATATTCACACACCTGAACAATATGCTTGAGACAATGACTTCATTATATAGCCTTGCCTTCTCCATTTAATTGGGATTGAAATCCACTATTTCAATTTTAAAAATCTAATTAATACTAATCTATGTCAATATTTACATAGTAATCTTAAGCTAATTAGGCTTTACTACTCATTTTATTTATCGTCATCACGTTTGTAGGCTAGTTCCTGCTTCAAATCACTCAATATGTCGTTCAGAACTAGAGAGCTTGACTTGTTCAGAAAATGAATCATGACAGAATGATTAGATAAACATAATTCACATTTCATACATAAAGACCACAGACAGTCATTTTTCATTACAACATACATAAACTTGATACAAGATTCAAGAAGGATTGATGTGCCACAACTTTTTTAATGTGTCAAATGGCTACTAAAAGCCAAGAATAACGACATTACAAGCTACAATTTGAAGAAAGGCAACACTTTATTTAATTTTGTGTGACACTAAATCTTTGATCAAATTTAATTACTCCATTATAATCTCTTCTTCAAGCAAAGCTTCACGTAGAGTTTTTGCTTCCTCAACCAAATTTGTTTCAACTTCATTTGGAATATTCTCAAATACACATGGCTTAGTGCATAGGCACCTTCTTTGGAGTTTGCTACAATGCCCATCAGTAAACTTCTCCTTGAGACAAGCTTTTCTGCATGGTGCTTTGGTAATACATAATCCCTTGAAAATTTTGCTTTCTGCTTTGCAAATTTGCCGAGCTTGCACCCCTACAATCAATCAAAAGTAGTTACAAATGATAAAAAAAGAGAAAGAGGGAGAGACGTAATTGAAAGAAATATTGTTCGTATAGTATTTAGAGGAATATATACAAACAAGTTTTTTTTCAAAGTTGTCAAATGTATAAAGATCACTTTAAAGTGTGAATTAATTCAACGTTCTTAAAGAAATATTATATGTAACACTATATATTTAGAAAAATACATACGAGCTTCTTCAGGATTAATTAGCCTTTAGACGATAAATACATCAAATAGAAGACCATACACTTTAAAATGTGTATGGTACGTAATCAAACAAACTAACAAATACGTAACTTGGTAATCGTTATAATAATCTAATTCCAACCAGACTAATGCAAACACTATTTCAAGTCTTTGAATATTATCTGAAGATCTTATTCCCTATTTAGTTACATTTTTTATGATTCCAGAATGAAATTAGAGATCCTGATCCTCTTCATTTTTTTTCATTCTTTTATAATTAATTGGTAAGTGCATAATAAGAAATAGAGTAATATTTTGACAAAAAAAGAAAAAAATAGAGCAATATTACATATTATTTTTTTTAAATTTCTTTTGTAGGTTTAAAAAGAATAAAAGATGAAGACAAGCCATAGGGAACAAAGAGTATCATTGTCAAGACCAGAAATGCCATGAAGCAAACGGAGCGAGCCATAGTCTCTTTGAATGAGCAAAAAAGATTGGAAATGTTTTTTTTTAGTTATAAGAAAGATTGCAATTTAGAGTTGTGAATAAACACTAAAACAATAGAGGTATTCATAGGCAGTGCCATAAGAGATAAACACACATTAGCTCTACCTACTATGTAAATTATTTCACTTTTAATGTATTATTTAATTCACCTATTATTTTTATTTTTTATCGAGAAGTGTGAAGTTTCTCGTTTAAAGCGATAACTCTTACTCAATCCGTCTTAAAATAGTTGGTATATTTATTAAAAACTAGTTTAGGGTACGTGTGTGTCATGTCCATAGTATTAATTAACTTAAATACTATAAATATTTAAAAAATCCTGATATTATTGTAAGTCTACATAATTTATTTTTTTTTGGTTTCCATTGAGAGTCCGAAACCACATTGTAGCCTGACTAAGTTGATTTGCACTAGGTAGAGCTCATTCAATGGTGATACTCTATAAGAAGGATTTTTTCTTATCCAACCTACACAATTCAAAATAGATGGAACAATAATGAATGACTCTAAATATTCATTTAATTTAACTTGAAATAATATATTTTAAAAATATTTTATAAAGAATTATTATAATTTCATTGATTTATTACTGCTCAAGAATAAAATAACACAAAATAATAAATTAACTCCTTATTCAATACCTTCACCCTCTTCTTCAATACCTAGTTCTATGCACAAATCATATCTTTTCTGCAACCTTAGTCTCTAAGCCTTTCTACTTCTCCCCCAGCAACTCCTTCATGACCATCATATGCTCTTCTTACGTGAATTTAGAAAAAGAATATAATTAAAATTATGTCACAATTAAACAATGAAAGAAAAAAAATCAGTCAACCTAAAAACTAACATCATAAATCTAACCTCAAATTTGTCCTTCTATTTTTCTCCTTTCTAGAGTCAACTTCAACCATTTAATCTCAGTCCTCAGGCAATATTCATAAGACCCTTTTTGTGACGGTAAAAACATCTTGGTAAATTGTTTAGTAAACAATACTGACTCAAATCCCGACTGAACATTCATCTACCACCTGTAAACTACAACATAACAATACGATAATTGAGATATGAGAACAATATGATCAAAACTAGCCTTTACATAAAAATTCCTCCAAGCCCTACTGAATATTAATTTACCCTTGTATTAAATAGAAAAAATAATACAATAAAAGAATACAAAATCAATAACTAAACAATACGATAATGGAGATAGCAGAACAATACGATTAAGAGTATCAAACATTAACACACAATTCCTCAAATTTTGATCGAACATTCATTTGCCACCTGTAAACTACAACAAAACAACACGATAATCGAAATATCAGAACAATATAAATTCAAGAATTGCACATATGAATAAACATAACAGTAGAAGAAGCATATGCTACACTAAGGGTGTGTTCGGTATGGAGGAAAATGTTTTCCATGGAAAACAAGTTGTTTCTTATTTATTTTCTTGTGTTCATTACACAAGTAGGAAAATGCTTTCTAAAAATATTTATATTTAACAAAAAATAATGAGAAAGAATGGGGTAAGGGGGGTGGGGTAAGAAAAAAGTTTGAAATTTTGAAAATTTTATTTAAAAAAAAAAAAAAAAATGTTTTTTTCGGGGGGGGGGGGGGGGGAGTTGGGGTAAAGAAATTTTTTTTAAAAAAATAAACATGTATTGATTATGACAAAGTTTATAATGCACTATCACAAAGCTATTATAAAAAAATACAACATTTATTGATTAATCTTTAGTTTAATAAAAAAGTAAAATTGAACATGAGTTGTAGTGTGCTACTCTTTAATATAATTCTCCCACATAGTACAGACAATCTCCTCACGTTGAGCTTGAATTTCTTGATCAGATAACCAAAAAGACGAACCAACGTTGTTACTTTGAGTCATTTGTTGGTCAATATCATTAGTAACAGTTATATGAGATATAAATGATTTAAAGAGTAATAATATGAACTATAAATTTTATTTACATATGAAATAAATGGTTGTTAGATATAAACGGTGGGGTTTTTTTTTTTTACAAAATATAAACTTGTGGGTCAACTTTTATATTTTAACAAATCCCAAATCATGATATGAAATCCCAAATCATACTTTTTGGAAAATTTGGGATTTCATATCATGATATACAATTATGAGATGAAATCACATGTCCAAACGCTGATTTCATCTCATGCTTTTAAATTACACACTTCATATCGCATGTCCAAATGCCTACTAAGAAGAATCACACCACGACTTATTAGGAAAATGCATACCCAATGCCACCATGACCTCCTCCTCCTCCTCCGCAATGACCTAGACAACCTTTTCTATGATATGGGTCAGGATCGTGAAAGCCTAGATCAGAAACTTTGTGTATCGCCTGTTTTCTATGAGCGAACGCAGAGAGCCTCGATGTGAAGCTCAACATCTATATCAACCCCCACCATCCCCCTTGTTTAATTTTTTTTGTGTTCTCGTTCTAATTCTCAATCATAGCAGAAGAAGCTTTCATATTTATGGGTTTGTTAGATCAAAGCTTCTTCTTTTTGCCATTTTTGCTGGTTTGATGTAGATATTATGTATGTATTGCAATGAACAATATGAGTAGAACAAATTTCAGTTTCATAACTATTTTTGCCCTTTTATAATTTTTTATTTTTGCAATTTTGTTTGCTCAATGAACAGAACAGTTGATTTCTTTAATAATTAATTAATGGGAGACAAAATATATATATATAAATTCATATATTATCATAGATAATGGCCCTGGTCTATCATCAATTAGATAGGGGGTGGTGATCAAAGAGATAGGAGGATAAGTAATAGTTGAACAAACAAAATCTTCAGAGTAATGTTTGTCAAAGCATAAGTATGTTCTGAGGATGTTGTTTGTTCAATCATTACTCATCCTCTTACTCTTTTGATCACCACTCTCAATTTATGTGGACTACATGATCATATGATTGTTTAAACTCCTTGAATTGTGTAAATTCACATAATTTATTTATTTTTAATTACTAATTTTTTTTTTTAATAATATGCTAGTAATGGTCTATAAACATATACACTAATGTATGTGATTTATTATAGACGTAGGCCTTGGTAAAGGATAAACCATTACTCTGAACCCATGAGACACTGCATATATTAGTGTACATGTTTATAGACCATTACTAGTATATTGTCAAGAAAGAAAATAATTTATTAAAAATTAATAAATTGTGTGAATTTACACAATTTAAGGAGTTTAAACAAGTCATATGATCATGTAAGAGTCCACATAAATTGGGGTGGTGATCAAGGGATCCTATTAATGAGTAATTGTTGAACAAACAACATCCTCAGAACATATTTATGCTTTGACAAATATTACTCTGAGCATGTTGTTTGTTCAACCGTTACTCATTCTCCTACCTCTTTGATCACCACCCCCAATTTATATGGACTCTTACATGATCATATGACTTGTTTAAACTCCTTGAATTGTGTAAATTTACACAATAATTAATTATTTCCTTTTTTGACAATATACTAGTAATAGCTATATACTCACCTAGTATATGATTGACTAAGAGTATAGTCAAGACTTTACAATAGACCCAATCAATAATAAACCTAGTCTATATATAGTCATTTACTAGTAATTTATTAGAATTAATTATTCTTTATTTTCCATTAACTAATATTTTAGAATCATTATATGGAGCTGTCAACATTGTGATCACATGTCATACTGATGTGGGCTCCCAAAAAAATGTAACTAAGTTGTTTTACTAGGTCTAAATGTTGTTAAATTTCCTAATTTAATATAATTTAATTAATTATTCATATTTTTTGCTATATACTAATATGTTTGGACCATTATATCCACTCGAATATACCTTACAAATGATAGAGTGGTGATCGCGCCGGTCTATAATCGTTTACGCACATGGTAAAGTATCGATCCTATTGATGGTCTATTAGCTATGTCCAATTGCAACAAAATTTAAATATCCAATTTTTCCAACGGTAACAAACTAAAAGTTGTTACTTTTTCAACAGTAACATCTGAGTTTTTTTTATATATAAAAGAAAGACAATACTTGTTTTAGCTCCTTCATTTTATTTTATTTTAAACAACTACAATGTCTCAAACATCTCAAACATCCAATGCAAAAAGGTCTTACATTTATCGTTGTGGTAATCCAACTGTCTTGAGGACGTCACGCACCGACATAAAAGCAGGTTGCAAATTCTTTAACTTTGTAGTTGGGAAGATGAGTGCTTATATATATATGATTTATGATTTTTTGTTTAAATAATGAAATCATCTAATTATTTGTTTTTTTGTCTAGGATAATGGCAGGTGCTCTTTTTTTAAGTGTCTTGAAAATGAATCACCAACAAGCAGCCCATCAACGTTGAGTCTGGGATCCGACACTTCAAAATTTAAAGACGTTGTCAAGTTTAAAATACTAGAAAGTCTTCGAGAATCCGAAGAAAATAGGGATCTACTCATGACATTGTTTAAAGAAGCCAAAGAATAGAGGGATCACTTGAAAGGATTGCTAAAAGATACAAAAATAGAGAGGGATCAACTAAAATAAAGATTGATTTTGGCCAAAGAAAAAGAGAATAGCCTAATAGCCTTAAAATTACGTTGTATGGTCTATTGTTTGTGTTGGTTTTTTGAAAATGTGTAATAGGAATGTAGTGGGACTGAATAAATAAAAGTATTTCTATGATATTATTACACTTTTATATTGTACATCAACTTAAAGTTCATAATCAACAATGGTAGCATTCTATAAATAATAGAGGAGACCTTCTATAATATTAACCATCGACTTCTATAATCTATGACAACAGTTGAACTGATAACATGATGCATTCTATAATAGTAAACATCAACTTCAAGTTGATAATTCACAATGATAGCAGTCTATACATAATTAAGAAGGCCTTCTATAACGTTATCCACTGTATAATCTATGACAACCATTAAAATGGTAACATAATGCAGTAATTGTCACACCCCGAATCCCAACGAGGCGTGATTGGCACCCGTAGCCGATATGGACCAAGAGAACTAAGCTATGCTTCTATACATTCAGACGCATGCCATAGGAAACACCACTATCACATAAGAACATGAATGGGTAATATCGGAAATCATGGAACATGTGACATATAGATATACACATTTGAGAAACTTGGCCGTTGAGGCCATCAAACCAAGACTTCATGAGTCACCTTATATACAAATAACCACATACGTCTACAAAAGCCTCTAACAGATGCATTGACCAAAACAAACTAAAAGTCGGGACAAGTCCCCGCTTTATACACCATGTACAATACCAAAATACATATACAAGTGAGACTCGTAGAAGCCCCGAACTAACTGGAGCTCACCAACGATCTGCAACAACCGGCAACCTACTGTGGAGGCCTACTAGTACCTACGCCTGCAGCAAGTAAGGTAAATTCCCCAAGAGGGGTCAGTACGAGGAATGTACTGAGTATGTAAGACTATAGGTAAACATCTGAGGTATAAGAGCTTTGATGAAAACAAGTACAAGTGAACATGTTACATGAATAAACTACTATAGTATACAAGTGTGGGATCATGTGCATTACTTTCTTTGCTTCATTTCACATTACTTTACTCCTTCATCATTCATGTGATCATCAATCATATATGCCCGGGCCCAACTGATCAGTGGGAAATATCATTGGGATCGTCTCTAGCTAGGCTTATGCCCCTTTGAGCTGCCACCCATAAGTCAATAAAGCAGGTTCGTCTCTAGCTAGGCTTACGCCCCTTTGACCTGCCCCCTGTATCCAATAATCATTCGGGATCGCCCCTAGCTAGGCTTATGCCTCTTTGGGTTGCCACCCGTTCTCAACAAGTTTCCCTTCAGTTAGCAAGTTTTGGTGTTAATTATCTATATTAATCTCTTTGATGTATTCACTTTCCATTGCTTTCTTCTTTTCTCTTAATAGTCCGTTACTCATTGTTCTGAATTATGGGTTGGCTTACCTACTAGCTGGTTATAGTAGGTGCCATCATAATCTGAGAAATTGGGTCGTGAAATGTGATGTTTTTGTTTTTGGTCACCTTAAAGCAAAAACTTTCACCCTATTGAAGCACTTTGTTAAATTTTGATTCACGGGGGAATGCTGAACAATTCAACCCCATAATCAAAGAAAATTCTTTTAGGGATAGCTCAGTTGGTAGAGCAGAGGACTGAAAATCCTCGTGTCACCAGTTCAAATCTGGTTCCTGGGACATGATTAATTTGTATGGCTTTCTCTTCACTAGAATTAATTTCTAATTAATTGATATGAATCAACATACATATTCTTTTAGAGTCTAGATTAGAATAATAACTTTATCCAGTTTGGCGAGATATACCTCATCTATGTTCTAGATGGGTAGAGTTTCTTAGATAAAGTATCTAAAAGAATTGGATGCCAAAACAAGAAGGCTTATCATTCACACAGAATCATATTTCATGCAACATTTTATCCTCCATAACACGTCACAACAACATGTAATGGATCATCTGTCCATTGAATTTAAGGTAATCTGGCATATGTTTTAAATGGCCAAAGCATGTATTCTTGAAGTCACTCTTAAGTCTTTGATCAACTATAACTTGTCTAAATTCTTGATAAACCATCATACTTGATCTAACAGAAATCTTTATGGAAAAAGATCCTAGCTCATCCATCCACTTCGCTAGGTCATACCTCTTACTGAAAATTTCTATTGCACAAATTGACAAGGATAAGGGATCATTATCCTCATCTCCGCTATCTCTCCTACTGTCCTCACTCCAGTCTCATCTCTAGCACTAGACTCAACATCAAAATCAACATCATCACTATCCTCATGAACATATTCATCTATTTTAGCCATGGTTTTCGAGTTAGACGCAGATTCTTCCTCTATAATTTTTTCCTTTTGGAATTTTTTGCAACTTCTTCAACTTTTCTTTTCCTACTGTTAGAAGCAGTCCTTTTGGTGGCTCTTTTAAGTTCACCCATATTTTAAGATCTACACTCAAAAGCAATTCTATTGTAGTCAATTTATCGACCACAAGTCTATTAATAAAAATAGAAAAATGCTCAAATGAAACAAGTAAAATAAGTAGGAATTATTTTACTATTCAACAATGTAATAGGCAGCAACACCATTAAAGTGAACTAAAATTCAAAAAAAAAAAATAATTCAAAATCGGTAGGCGGGATAAACATAAAAATTTAAAATTTTTCTATGCATTATCAAAAGCAAAGCTTAATAAATGCTATGGAATCAAGCAAATGAAGTATATGCATGTCAGATTTTCACTAATTAATCAAGAATATTTGAATTTTTATTATAAACCTAGGGTTCACTAAACAAAATACAACAAAAAAAAAATCAGTAATATGAAGCTAAAAATGATCGAAACAATGATTAAACTTACCTGAGAATGAAAAAAGAGAGAGATTTGAATTTGGGAAAGAGGATGGATGAAAAATGGAGGTGTTGAAGTCAATTTTGGAGAGAAGTAGGACAATGAAAGGTTGAGGAGAGAGAAAGGAGGGTTGAGTTTATTTTAGGAAAATAGAAAGGGACTTGGGTGTATTTTATTAGACTTGGACTTTTATTCTCAGGTTTCAAAAATGCTGAAAATGACCCTACTACCACAATCGGACCCCATTTTTCTCCCTTTTCAAACCCTAATCCTAAAAAATAAAGGAAAAAGAAATTTAGTGGGCATGAACATAATTAAGTTCTTAAAGTGGCTAGTCTTCCGAATTATCTCAACTTACTAATATATTAAACAGATCCACCCCACCCCGGACAAAGGTTATAAACTAAACACATATGGTTCCTCGTTTGACAACCCCGACTATGGAGGGATTGGAGGGATAATAGGAGATTCAAATGGGAACTGGGTCACAGGCTTTATGAGTAGCTACTCGTTGATAGCTAACTCAATAGTTGAACTACTAGCGCTACTACACCTGATTACGATTAGCGGTTAAAAGGTCACTAACACCGCTAATGATCAATCTAGATTCAGAGGTAGCATAATTTTTGAATGAAGGGAGCTAATGTCGTAGCTAGGGAACCCCTCCATTCAACATAGTTATCGTGAAGCTAACGAGGTAGGTCGCAGATGTCCTCGCTAAGGAAGGAGCGCAAGCTAGATTCTATGGTACTATATTAGAATGGACAATTCCGCCGTTTTTTGTGACCCCACGTATTGGATACACACAA
The DNA here is from genome assembly GCA_031232105.1 of Capsicum rhomboideum. Lineage (NCBI taxonomy): Eukaryota > Viridiplantae > Streptophyta > Magnoliopsida > Solanales > Solanaceae > Capsicum > Capsicum rhomboideum. The sequence goes on from CP124712.1 coordinate 17,713,490, forward strand.
AGCAGGAATTACTTTTGTAAGGCTCAAACGGCCAATCCCTCATTCTTTTTGTTAACTCTGTAACTAATGTACCTGCCAACTCCACTAATGCGCTTGTTGTCGCAATCGCTTGTACTGATGTATAATGGCTATTAATATATATATATATATTTCTACCCAAAAAAAAGGTAAAAAAAGCACTCTTTAATTAATAGGGTGGAGCTAACTTTTTTTTTTTTTTGCAAGTTCGACATAATACAAAGATATTGCTCACGTTGAATTCAAAACTTTAGGCAAAATATGTAAACAAATATCTAAACTTGGCCTCAACTATTAGTTTGACACTTAAACTTATCAAGTGATCATTTAGATTTCTCAATTTGAAAAATCATAATATTTTAATATAACCTCCCCTCCCACCCTCTTATTCTTCTTCTTCCTCCTAAATTTGCTCGTAAAATATATATATATTGATTTATTACTTTAATTTCATGTAGTCCATGTTTATGTTCCATGCATTCTTTCAAATCTTTAAAAATGAGCAGATAGTTGACCAGAGATTGGTTATCCAAATGGGGTGCTATTTAATCTGTAATGTGTCCATTATGTGGTATCTGTGATGATGTCGTAATCACTTGTTCTTCCAATGAGATTTCTCTGCTGCTGTGTGGAATGCGCTACTAATGTAGCAAGGGATATCTAGGAGTGCACAAAATTGGCAAGGGAAGTAGCCTGGGCAATATTGAATGCTAGGGGAAGTAGCTTCAAGGCTGAACTTTTCAGGATTACCCTAGCAGGCACTGTGTATATGTTATGGCAAGAAAGAAATTTACGAGTCTTTCAAGCAAAACAGAAAAGTGTTGCTGCATTGACAAAGCTGATCATCCATGAAGTCTACTATAGAGGTGCTATGAAGTCAAGATTACGTAGAGGGCTAGAACTGTTGAACGATTATCCGTTACTACATTAGTATTACGCTAGATTGATTTGTAAGCTGGGCATTATTGTACTTGATGATTATATTGAAGACTGATCCAACTATGACCTGGTCAATTTAGTTTGTTAGTAGTGGCCTATATTCTTGGGCTGTTAGCAAGTCATGGTGCAGTAGTTTTATTGTTATTGATTAGTTGTTGCTTAATAAATGATAGTAGTGGTCAGCTAGTGACTTAGTGGTTTGTTTATTTTGTACGCCTATATAAAGGCTATACTTTCCTTTGTTTTAATATACAGAAAAGCTAAGTTTCAGCACATATCTAGAACTCTTACTTTTAGCCTCTGTTCTTTAAGTTTTGCAGTCTATTTTTCCCAACAGATTATTGGTGATTCTCACAGGTTATATAGGGCTATGTCCATTCCTGTGCTCAAAGCTCACCTTGTACTTCAACATTCACTTGATAATAAAACGTTAATTACAAAAAAAAATAAAAAAAATAATAGAGGTACGTTAATTTGCAAAAAGAATTTGCCAATAGTGAATGTAGAGAAAAAAAAGAATAAAAATGGAGAAGGATTATAAAAGGATAAAATAAAATTTACCATACTATTTATGCTGAAAATGAGTTGAAAAACAAATTAGGCACTTTACCAAAAAAAAAAAAAGAAGATAAAATATGACATTCATCTTTTAAGTAAAGATTTCAAGTTCGAGTCATAACTATGAAACAACTTTTATTAAGAAATACTTTATTCTTCAATATAAAATCTCTCGACACAAATACTAATTTAACTAATCGTTCCCTAATATGAATACGAATACCAAAAGCCAAACCAAAAACATATTTTTAATATCATCCCTACTTTATTTAATTATGATTATCCAAATGGTCCTAAATGTTCAACCTTATCTGTTGCCAAATGACAGAGTCACATGCTAGTGCCTAGTAGTAATTGAATATTTGTATCTTTTTAGTTTAGTTGTCTGAGTACATATTAATGGTTCGTCAATAGACACGGTTTTAACCCTATCTACTCTGTAAATCTGTAAATTGTGATTAATTTTGTTGGAGTAACTTCAAAAAATTTAAATAAAATAAATAATATTTATTTTTTATAGTCAAATGTCTATTTAAAATCATCAATAACGGTTGTGATTTTTTGTGTGTGTGTCTATCTATCTATATATATAGATAGAGAGAGAGAGAGAGAGCGGGAGGCGGGGGTGGGGGGAGGGTCTCGATAAAAAAAAGACTTTTATTAGGGTGATTTTTACTTTTTAATATGAAATTTTTTGATATAAATATAAATTTAAGCACGCCCTGCGCTCTAATGCGGGTGTCAATTACCGAATATGAAATTAAAAAAAAAGGTTTGATATCAACCCTGCTTTCTTTATGAATATGAGCACCCATGGTGGGCGCGCCCATCCATTGCGGGTGGATTATAATATATATATATAATACTTTCTTCATGAATATCCAAATGGTCCAAAGTACAATCTTATTATGTGCAATGTATTGATGGTTCTTTAATAGACACGTTTTTAACATTAATTAAAAAAAAACTCTTATTACGTGGATTGAGTAATATGCAAGACATATATATGACCAAAGAATTTACTTTAAGATATTAGTTTATTCATCCATTTTAACGGAAAAGATAAGGTAGGTAGGTTGTTCTGTGTGAAAAAGGATAAGTTATGGGTTCTATGGATTCACGCTTACTACTTTAACCAAGTATGGAACATTAAACCAAAACAAGCGTCATGGGTTGTAAGTAAGATATTCAAGGCAATGAAGTACTTTGATGGAGCTACTAGCTAGTTTTACTAGGAACGAGATCATAGGCATTAATGATTTATACATCAGGAGTGTCTACGTAAAGCTTCAGGGGCATTTTGCGAAAGTAAGCTGGAGAAGACTGGTATGTCAGAATCAGGGATCGCCCAAATGTGTTGGGTTCGAAATTGATAGGGCGTCATGCGGAAGCTATAGTTGCAAACCATGAGACGATAAATCAGACGACAAGGGAAAAACTATAATAAAAGGATATATAATTGATATATTTGGTCAAGTGGCCTACAAATTATGAAAATTAATATTAAAAAGCATAAAACTATTTGATAGAAAATCTCCCTCTAAACAAGATTTTTTAATGACTACATTGTGGATACTATTGTGTTATGTTATGAGAAGAGGGTTCAATTTATAGAGGTACAAAATTTTTCCTTCAAGAAAGAGGTTAGTCAAATATGAAAGAGTTTTTATATTTTCATTTTAGGAAAAATTAAAGTATTATAATAATACTTTTATTTCCTTATACGAAAAGTAAAACTTAAATTTGGTAAGAAAATCAGGACAAAAACCATAACAAAAAGGACTTTCATTTTGCGACTTACTACCTGGGAAAGACTCCACACTTGCGACAAATTAGCTTCATGTGGTATCAAAGTGAACCAACAATGCCGACTATGCAAGAAGCTCAGGAGAACATTTAACATGTTTTCTTTGCTTGCCCTTTCTCGACAGGTATGCAATGGTCTGAGGAACTGCGTTGGGCTGAATGTTACTGCAAAGGAAAAAGCAGCGGAGTAGAGATATACAAAATGGCACGCGCAGGAGTTATATACTATACATGGCAGGAGAGGAACATGTGTGTATTCCAGAAGAAGAGCAAGACCAGTAGGGTCATCATGAAACGAAGTCCAGCTTTTGATGTTCAGGAGAGAACGAAGTCCAACAGGCTATGGAGTGTATAGCATTGTGATTTTTTATTTTTTTTCAATTGAGCTGTAAACATTGTTACTTGGTAATAAAATTTAACCTTATTTACCAAAAAAAAAGAGCGAAGTTTCGCCGGAAGAAAGATTAAAGAATAATGTTAAGAGTCTAAAGAGCAACTCCTTTAAGTTTCTCTTCTTACGGCCTCTACGTGAGACAATAGCATCATTATATAGTCATATCTTCTCTATTTAAATTAGGATTGGACTTTATAATCCCAATCTTAATAATTTAACTAAGCTTAAGTTTTATAAATATTTAATGAGATACGTTTTGTTTATCATTCCCTCTCTAAGCTCGATGTAGGCAATGATATAATTCCAAAGTTTCTCTAGACTTCAGATAAACGAACCTTGAATTTTCAGGGATTGATTAATATGATCCTTCTCGTTATCTTTTTCTCTCGTATTGTACCCTCTCAATGTATTAACAAACTGAGTGAAGGTTGAATATGGAGTCTTGTGTAGTATAACAGTACTTACAGTTTTGTATTTAATTCCAGGACCTTTAGCAAAATTCAGAACCTTGCTATCTTCATCCAACTGTTTGTATATAGCAGGGAGCTATCACAAATTCCTTTGAATTATTTTATGTATTCATCTAAAGATTTTGATCTCATCTTAATACTCTAAATTTGTTGCTTGAATTGAAATTCCTTATCCTTGGTAGGTTGTAAGTAATTATCCTCAGGTCTCTCCCAAATTTGTTTGGTTGTAGTGAAGCCAATAATAAGAAACATTGACTCTACAATCACGGTTCCACTTAACTAACGACATATGTTTCTTCCCATTATATAAACTTAGGGTTGCCCTTTTTTCATTGTCCTTTTTGTTTAGCGCAACCTTTGATGGTGGTTCCTTCACAATAATATCACCAATCTTCGATGGTATGTATCAACCAACTTATCTGCGTTCTCCAAATAAGATAGTTTGAAGATTTTAATTATATGAGACATATAACTATGAATTGATGGAGTCCCGGTGAATGGGAGAGAGTGGAGGAGGACAAATTGACTATTAATAAACACGGAAGAGGGTTCAGGATACAAAATAAGTTAGGTTAGGACCAACATTCTTGTACCATGAAGAAGATCATAGAACAATATTGAGTGTTAAAATACAACTTTATATTTCTATTCACACACCTGAACAATATGCTTGAGACAATGACTTCATTATATAGCCATGCCTTCTCCATTTAATTGGGATTGAAATCCACTATTTCAATTTTAAAAATCTAATTAATACTAATCTATGTCAATATTTACATAGTAATCTTAAGCGAATTAGGCTTTACTACTCGTTTTATTTATCGCCGTCACGTTTGTAGGCTAGTTCCTGTTTCAAATCACCCAATATGTCGTTCAGAACTAGAGAGCTTGACTTGTTCAGAAAATGATTAGATAAACATAATTCACATTTCATACATAAAGACCATAGACAGTCATTTTTCATTACAACATACATAAACTTGATACAAGATTCAAGAAGGATTGATGTGCCACAACTTTTTTAATGTGTCAAATGGCTACTAAAAGCCAAGAATAATGACATTATAAGCTACAATTTGAAGAAAGGCAACACTTTATTTAATTTTGTGTGAATCTAAATCCTTGATCAAATTTAATTACTCCATTATAATCTCTTCTTCAAGCAAAGCTTCACGTAGAGTTTTTGCTTCCTCAACCAAATTTGTTTCAACTTCATTTGGAATATTCTCAAATACACATGGCTTAGTGCATAGGCACCTTCTTTGGAGTTTGCTACAATGCCCATCAGTAAACTTCTCCTTGAGACAAGCTTTTCTGCATGGTGCTTTGGTAATGCATAATCCCTTGAAAATTTTGCTTTCTGCTTTGCAAATTTGCCGAGCTTAAACCCCTACAATCAATCAAAAGTAGTTACAAATGATAAAAAAAAGAGAAAGAGGGAGAGCCGTAATTGAAAGAAATATTGTTCGTATAGTATTTAGAGGAATATATACAAACAAGGTTTTGTTTTTTCAAAGTTGTCAAATGTATAAAGATCACTTTAAAGTGTGAATTAATTCAACGTTCTTAAAGAAATATTATATGTAACACTATATATTTAGAAAAATACATACGAGCTTCTTCAGGATTAATTAGCCTTTAGACGATAAATACATCAAATAGAAGACCATACATTTTAAAATGTGTATGGTATGTAATCAAACAAACAAACAAATACGTAACTTGGTAATCGTTATAATAATCTAATTCCAACCAGACTAATGCAAACACTATTTCAAGTCTTTGAATATTATCTGAAGAGCTTATTCCCTATTTAATTACATTTTTTATGATTCCAGAATGAAATTAGAGATCCTGATCCTCTTCATTTTTTTTCATTCTTTTATAATTAATTGGTAAGTGCATAATAAGAAATAGAGTAATATTTTGACAAAAAAAATAAAATAAAATAGAGCAATATTACATAGTATTATTTTTTTAATTTCTTTTTTAGGTTTAAAAGAATAAAAGATGAAGACAAGCCATAGGCAACAAAGAGTATCATTGTCAAGACCAGAAATGCCATGAAGCAAACAGAGCGAGCCATAGTCTCTTTGAATGAGCAAAAAAGATTGGAAATGTTTTTTTTAGTTATAAGAAAGATTGCAATTTAGAGTTGTGAATAAACACTAAAACAATAGAGGTATTCATAGCCAGTGCCATAAGAGATAAAACTATAAAAGATACTCCCTCCGTCTCATTTTATGTGACCTACTTTGACCGAGCACGGAGTTTAATAAATAAGGGAAGACTTGGTGATGTTTACTAAATTATCCTTTATTAAAAATGTACTACTACTATTATTTTTAATTAAGTGGGACCTTATGAGTGGGACCAATAAGGGTAAAAGAGTAATTGTGCTTTTAAAAAGTTATCAAATAAGGAAATGTGACATTTTTTTTGGGACGGACCAAAAAGAAAAGTAGGTCACATAAAATAGAACGGAGGGAGTAAAATTTAGTGGGGCCAATAGACACGTTTGTAACATTCAAGTGAAAATATAAACACACATTAGCTCTACCTACTATGTAAATTATTTCACTTTTAATGTATTATTTAATTCACCTATTATTTTTATTTTTTATCGAGAAGTGTGAAGTTTCTCGTTTAAAGGGATAACTCTTACTCAATTCGTCTTAAAATAGTTGGTATATTTATTAAAAACTAGTTTAGGATACGTATGTCGTACGTGTGTGTCATGTCAATATTATTAACTTGAATACTATAAATATTTAAAAAATCCTGATATTGTTGTAAGCCTACATAATTTATTTATTTTTTTGGGTTTCCATTGAGAGTCCGAAACCACATTGGAGCCTGACTAAGTTGATTTGCGCCAAGTAAAGCTCATTCAATGGTGATACTCTATAAGAAGGATTTTTTCTTATCCAACCTACACAATTCAAAATAGATGGAACAATAATGAATGACTCTAAATATTCATTTAATTTAACTTGAAATAATATATTTTAAAAAATATTTTATAAAAAATTATTATAATTTCATTGATTTATTACTGCTCAAGAATAAAATAACACAAAATAATAAATTAACTCCTTATTCAATACCTTCACCCTCTTCTTCAATACCTAGTTCTATGCACAAATCATATCTTTTCTGCAACCTTAGTCTCTAAGCCTTTCTCCTTCTCCTCCCAACAACTCCTTCATGACCATCATATGCTCTTCTAACGTGAATTTAGAAAAAGAATATAATTAAAATTATGTCACAATTAAACAATGAAAGAAAAAAACATTAGTCAACCTAAAAACTAACATCATAAATCTAACCTCAAATTCGTCCTTCTATTTTTCTCCTTTCTAGAGCCAACTTCAACCATTTAATCTCAGTCCTCAGGCAATATTCATAAGACCCTTTTTGTGACGGTAACAACATCTTGGTAAGTTGTTTAGTAAACAATACTGACTCAAATCCCGACAGAACATTCATCTACCACCTGTAAACTACAACATAACAATACGATAATCAAGATATGAGAACAATATGATCAAAATTAGGCTTTACATAAAAATTCCTCCAAGCCCTACTGAATATTAATTTACCCCTGTATTAAATAGAAAAAATAATACAATAAAAGAATACAAAATCAATAACTAAACAATACGATAATGGATATAGCAGAACAATACGATTAAGAGTATCTAACATGAACACAAAAATTCCTCAAATTTCGATCAAACATTCATCTGCCACCTCTAAACTACAACAAAACAACACGATAATCGAAATATCAGAACAATATAAATTCAAGAATTGCACATATGAATAAACATAACAGTAGAAGAAGTGTATGCTACACTAAGGGTGTGTTCGGTATGGAGAAAAATGTTTTCCATGGAAAACAAGTTGTTTCTTATTTATTTTCTTGTGTTCGTTACGCAAGTAGGAAAATGCTTTCTAAAAATATTTATATTTAACAAAAAATAATGAGAAATAATGGGGTAAGGAGGGTGGGGTAAGAAAAAAGTTTGAAATTTTTTAAAAAACAAATTTTTGAAAATTTTATTTAAAAAAAAAAAAAAAAAAAATTGGCTGGGGTTGGGGGGGGGGGGGTTGGGGGTAAAGAAAAAAAAATTGAAATTTTTTAAAAAATAAATTTTAAAAAAATTTTAAGATTTTTTTTTGGGGGAGGGGGGTGGGGGTAGAGGGTGACGGGTCGGCGTAGGTGTGGGGTAAGAAAAAATTTTGAATTTTTTTTTTGGGTGGGGTGGGGGGAGGGGGCTGGTAGGGGTGGGGTGTCGGGGTAAAGAAAAAAAATTTGTAAAAACAAATTTTAATTTTTTTTATGAAACTTTTTTTTTTTTTTTTTGGGGGGTGGGGGGTGGAGGAGTGGGAGGGTGGGATGAGAAAAAAAATTGAAATTTTTTATAAAATAATTTTTGAAAAAAGATTTGGGGGGAGTGGCTGGTAGGGGGTGGGGGTGGAGATGGTGGGGCTAGTCGGGGTAGGGGGTGTGGGGTGAAATTTTTTTTTTTTTGGGGGGGGGGGGTTGGTAGGGGATGGGGTGTCGGGGTAGGGGGGGCTGGTCGACGTGGGGGGTTGGCGTAGGGGGTGGGGGGGTGGGAGTGGTGTAAGAAAAAAAGTTTGAAATTTTTTATAAAACAATTTTTAAAAAAAAATTTAAGAAAAAAATATTTTTGGGGGGTTGGGAGGGGGGGAGGGGGTCTGTTAGGGGTTGGGGGTAAGAATTTATTTGAAATCTAACAAAAATAAATAAATTAAAATGTTATAAATATATTTACATTATACTATCAAGATATATTGAGTATCTATTAAGATATAGTGAGTATCTATTAAGATATTGTAAATGTTTATCAAGATAGGGAATGTCTATATCTTAGAGATATTAGGAGGAATTTTCCCCTATAAATAGAGGGATTTTATTCATTGTAAATCATCCTGAATCCATCCCTCATTCTTCAAGAGAAATAAAGAAGTCTCCTCTCCTCTCTCCCTTATTATTCTTGTTCTTCCTATATTAGTTTATAACACGTTATCAACACGAAACTCTACCATATACTGTTAGAAAAGTTGAAAGACGTGCCGAGAAACTCTACCGTATATCATGGTCATATCTTCGGCTTCAAATACAAAAAGAAGACCCATCAATCCTTAAGATTCTTACTGCTTTTGGACATTATGGAGCCTAATAATCCTTTTCTTAGTGTTTACTTTATTTATTTAAACTTCAATGTTATTTATGGATATTTAATGTGTATCTTTGCATGAAGATGCTGAATTGCGAGGATTTCATGAAATTTATAGCTTTGATGAGCTATATTTATGGCAAATCACGACTGTTTGTAAGCATTGGACAGAAGATCCAGTTGGCATTATAAAGAACATATTTGAAAGGTTCGAGGATGATCAGTTTTGGTCCCTTTTGGCATATTATTTCATTGGTTGGGATATGACGATGGATTTAAATCTCATCCCACTAAAAGGGTAAGACATCGGGTTAGAGTCCCGATGCACCATGATGATAAGATGTTGGGTTTAAGTCCCATCGATTTATTACCTAAGACGCCTTTATATGGATAAGACGTTGAGTTTGAATTTCAATGCACCATATAGATGATATAATGATGGCTAAGATAAAATAATATGTTTTGGTGAAAAACATGAAATTTGTTCCATTGAATATGCTCCATTCCTGAAGTGAATGTGGTAGCAGCATAATATGTCTGAAAGAAGACAAACAGTTAAAACTTCATAATACTTCATATGCTCATGAAGTAGTAATTACTTTGAAGTTATGGTAACTCTGAAAGATATGTTAGAGAAAACTCTCACCATATGTATGCCTCGATTCGCTCTGGAGTAGCAATATCTTGAAAGAGATTCTAAGCTATCATAATTTGATAGGCTTAAGGCACGATTATATTCCATTCCTGGAGAATGATAATTTTGATTATTATAATTACAGATCTATACCTGGGGTGAATGTGATTGTATATACATTCAAACGTGTTCTTAGTTGTGAAGATATCACAATCCACCTCCAGAAGAGGTAGAATAATTGGAAGATTGAATATCTTCAAGTTACTATAGTAAGAAACACGAATGTGAAAAGTTACCCAAGCATGATGAGATCACATGCCATAATAAATTAAGAGTTTATTGTTTATTGATACAAAATTCATGTCATAGTAAACAAGAAGTTTACTAAATTAAAAGGCACATGTCATGGTAAACTTGGAGTTTACTAGTATAAAAGTTCATAAGCTGACATGAATGATTAAGACATTCCAAATATGTGCATTGAGTATTGGACATATAATGAAGAACTACAAGATTCTTTAGAATTCTATATATTGTTTGTTCTCATGATAAGTTGATTAAATCAACTAATGTTGGGATTGAATCCCTAAAAATCTGAAAAGTATAAAAGGTGAATGTGGGCCCATTCACCTGTCATGTGATCTATTAAGATGCATCGATATAAAATGATCACATGCTCGTTTATTGTCAACCTGCAGTTTGACATTCATAAAGTTACTTGCTCAATCTAAATTGAGTTGAGAGCATAATTTTCAGATTATGTAATCAAGACAATTCATCTTGATAAATGCTGGTTTGGCGATAAATGCCTCCGATAAACAGCTGAACCATTGCTTATTAGAACAAAACTTTATGTATTGGTCTGAAATATGAAATATTACATACAATAGCACTTGTATGCATTGGATCAATAAATTATGATTAATTCCCCCCTCTCAATTGGTTCAAGGTCAAGAACCAAATATTTCATCTAGAAATTTTTTATGTGTGGTATATGATAATTAATGGATATACTATGATGCACAAAGATGGATTCTCTAAGTAAATTGAGATGTATGTTAGTTTTCCTAACATAAGGGGGAGATAATAAGCAGCTAAGAAAAATGTTGTGAATTATCAATATTATGATCCTCATTCAAAAGATAATTCAAGTTCAAATGCTAGGAGCATTTGCTGACCCTAAATTAATCTCATAGTTAGCTGTAAATGCTTCAATTAGATGTCCCCGAAGGACAAAGTCTACCATTGCATGAAGCATGATAGATTAATCGGTTCCAAATGAAATAATCTTTGAAAAGGATAAGGAGCAAATGATCATAATAAAGAGGCAATGTGCTCTTGAAGAGCATACTACATAACACTTCATGAAACCTCACGAGAGGTTTAGGTACCTAAATAATTGAAGTGATGAGATCTCAAAATGTTATGTCACATTACAAACCGATATAAATGATATCTCGTCGACGATATCTTTGATACAATATGGCGCAATATTGTAAAAGATTATGAGGATTTGAATTCTATGTTTATTTAAGCATGCTGACGTAGAAATATTTATCAAGTGACATTAAAGAATGCATTTTGGTAAGCATAAAACTTATTTGACTTGCAGTCCAGACACTAGAAGATGTCACATATTTAATGTTGAATATTTTCACTTGACAAAATCGATATGAAAATCCCCAAAGGATTCAAAATGCCTGAAGCATATAAAAGTTTCTGAGAAACTTATTTATAATCCTTATAAGGATAAATTGATGATTTGAATATTATTGAAACTCTTGAAGAGTTTTCAAAAGCAATAGATTATTTGCTTAAATAAGAAACATGCAGAATTAGATTGGATCCTGAAGTACCATATCTTGTGTAATTGATGCATTCATACATCTTGCTACAACTATGAGCATGATAGAGTTTTACTCCTACATGGAGATAGTGAAGTAGATCACTTGCATATTGCAATTGAAAGCCTTTGTATGAATGTGTTTATACAAACACATATTGTCAAGTTTTTGAATATACATGATATTCATATGATCGACATAATGGTTGATACAAACATATTACCTATTGCCGTGAAGGGTTACTGTCATACCATGTATACATGACATTCATAGTATGCTAAGATGATAGCTATTCATAAAGCAAGTCGAGAATGTATGTGGCTGAGTCAATGATACATCTCATTCAAGAAAAATGTGGTTTGAAATGTGACAAAGTACCCACGATTTTACATGAAGATAATGCAACATGCATATCACAACTCAAGGAAGGATTCATAAAAGGAGATAGAACGAAGCACATTTCGCCAAAGCTTTTCTACATACATGAGCTCCAAATGAATGGTGATATCAACGTGCAATAAATTCGTTCGAGTGATCATATGTCTAATTTATTCACAAAGTCTCTATCAACTACAACTTTCGAGAAGATGATGCACAAGATTGAAATGTGAAGATTCAAGATTCGGAATTGATGTTCTCATCAGGGGGAGCCAATACGCGTTGTACTCTTTTTCCCTTTCAAGGTTTTATCCCACTGGGTTTTCCTTGTAAGGTTTTTAATGAGGCAACCGAAATGCGTATTATTAGAGATGTGTACTCTTTTTCCTTCACTAGATTTTTTTCCCAATGGGTTTTTTCTAGTAAGGTTTTAACGAGGCACATTATCTATCAATTAGACATTCAAGGGGGAGTGTTATAAATGTATTTACATTATAGTGAATGTCTATCAAGATATATTGAGTATCTATTAAGATATTGTAAATGTTTATCAAGATAGGGAATGTCTATCTCTTGGAGATATTAGGAGGAATTTTCCCCTATAAATAGAGGGGTTTTATTCATTGTAAATCATCCTGAATCCATCCCCCATCTTTCAAGAGAAATAAAGAAGTCTCCTCTCTTCTCTCCCTTATTATTCTTGTTCTTCCTATATTAGTTTATAACATAAAACAATTTTTTGGAAGGAGTGAGTGATTTTGAGAGTGGTTTGTTTTTCGATTAAGGAAGTCATTTTCCTTAATTTGAAAAAACTTGCTTTCCTAGAGAAAATATTTTCCAAATATTTTGACCAAATGAACATGAGAAAATAGGAAAACATTTTCCAGAAAACTTTTTCCTTCATACCGAACACACCATAAGACATGATATTTGCGACACCAAATATAATAAGAGATATTCCATATAAGTATATGCCTACTGTTATCGTGTTTTAAAACCAAAAAGTGTTTTAGAATTTGGATACCATAGTTATAGTGCTAAAATAATACGCTGTATTAAGTAGTAAACAATTAAAAATAACCAAACAACAACTAAAAAAGAAGAAATATAATCTTACAGATGAATAAATCAATAGATGGACAAATTTGCCACATTACAAATAATTCAATAAATTCAATGTATTGTCTAAAGAAATAGAAGAAAAACCTTGTTTAATTAAATACTTAATCATAGCCTTTAAAATTCATATGTACACATGTTCAAGATCTAAATTGGTATTGATTTTATTGGAGCAATTTTAACTGGGTAAGTAAGAAAGTTGAATTTTTGAAAACTTACACGTGATCGGCTTTGCTCCGGATTCCTTTGTCACAGACTTGGAACCAATTGCAGTTGAAATTATAAAACAATTGTGATATACCAAATATATATATATATATATATATATATATATATATATATATATATATATATTATAAAATAAACTTTTCAGTTAGCAATTGTCTATCAATATACATGATAATTTATTATACAATACCATAATGTTATTTCTGAGTACCCCGAATTAAATGGTCTGTGGGAATCGATCAATATGAAACATTTGTGATAATTAAAAAAAGGGACAAATCAACAAAAGTTAATACGTATCTAATTTGAAAATTTCATAATATGTAGAGCATAACCAGTGAAGATAAAAACTATATATGAAGTCCCTAGAGATCCAAAACATGAATCTAATAATAATAATTTTAAAATTTTTTGATGCCCATGGTTTTACTGAGAGTCAAGATAACAAACTTATATTTATGAGCTCAAAAAGGAAAAAAAAATCATATTTGTGAAGTCTGATATATAGCATCGTCTACTATATCAATCATAATACAACTTTTCTTTTATTTCGTGTGTAAAAAAGAAGTTTAATTCCTTCTCGAAACTGTATTTTCCTCTTCTATTTATATTACAAATATTTTCCTACCTTTTTTACTTGCGCGCAGTAGGAATTTAAGGAATGATTTCACAAAATTTGATTCTTTCTTGTAAATTGTAATTGTATATTAGATTTCGGAGCTTTTAAGACTCCTCAACCTAAAAGGAATCCAATGAAAAATTTAAAGTTTTTTAAAATTTTAAATAATAAGAAAATAGTAAATGACAATTTTGTCTAAAGCGGAGACTTTTAATGAAGGGCAAAGAGTTTAAATCACTTTTCTTTCTAAGGGTATTCATACTTTAAAATATTATAGATATATATATAGATATAGATTATAAATTATAGATACTTATTTCAAAATAGTTGTCAGTTTGAAAGAGTAAGAGAACATTCATTATTTTTTTTCAACTTTACCTTTAATGTTAATATTCTAGAATTAAGATGCACCTAAATAGGTAAAGATTGAAGAATTAATAAGGAATATATTAGTCAAATTACACTCCTAATTAAATTTTCTTTAAGAGTTGTATCAAACCTAAACCTACCAACTATTTTGAAACGGAAGTACTTGGAATCACCCAAAGATGATCATCTTGTAGTTAGTCAGAATGAATGAAATCAGATGATTTAATTTCTCATATTTTTTACTCGATCCTAACAAATCAAGGTCAAAAAGATTAACCTGATTTTGTTAAATGAAAAAAAAAATTGAAAAAGATATTTGATATGTAAGCCAATTTTTCTTTTGGAAAATCTTTAGCCTATTTCTTTTGTCATAATACATAATAGAGATCGGACAGAAGTGAAACCGTGACCTTTTCAAGATATCTATTTTTATAAAAATAACCGCATTTGTTTCAATCACCAATTAGGGAAAATACCAAATTATTGTAGCTATTCATTTATTTATTTTTTTCTATCGGATTATGTGTTTACTGTTGACCTCCAATTTTCTTTTGGCTCAACTGTTGAAAATCTTTTTTTTTGAGCCTAACTTTTATCTGGCTGGTGTAACTGATGATTCGGTCTTATTTTTTAAAGTTTTCCCACGCAAAAAAATATTACTCTTTTAGAGTAGATTTATTTGTATGTTTTAGATCAATTAGTGAAGTTAGATGATTATGTTGGTTCTTCGAAATTGAGGGAATAAATTATATTTAGAAAAAGTGTATTCAAATTTTAAATATCAATGGCAAAAAATATAGTCAAACACAACTTCAACTTTAAAAATTTTAAATAAAGTGAATAATACTTAATTTTCATGGTTAAACGCCTACTTAATATCTCCAACAAAGGTTGTGACAGGATGATATATATATATACTCCTTTATTTTTAATCAGAGATCTTGAATTTGAATCATGAATTAAAAAAAGCTTTTATTAGAGAGTACTTTACTTTTCAATATGAAATTTCTTGATGCAAATATAAGTTTAATTGTGTCCTAATGCAAACGCCAAATATCGAATGTGAATGAACAAGAAGTGCTTAATATCAAACCTACTTTCTTCATGAATAAGTGCACCCATGGTGGGTGAGCCTATCCATTCCGGCTGCATTATAATAGAAAAATAAAAACTTTCTTCATGAATATCCAAATGATCCTGAGTACAATCTTATTTGTTTATTCATGGTTTGTCAATCTAATAGACACGTTTTTAACAGTGAAAAAGAAACAACTCTTATCAACCATACCTACTCTATAAATTGACAAATGGTTATTGAGTAATTTATATATATGTAAGACCTGACATATATGATAAAAGAATTTACTTTAAGATATTATTTTATTCATTTTTTAAAGGAAAAGGTGAGGTTATGTCAGGGGAAGATTTTAGAATAATGTTGAGCGTAAAAATATACAATTCCTAATGTTTCTCTTCTTACCTCTTGTTCACAACAAATTATCGTATTGCTGAAAATTAACTGCGATCAAAATAAATAAAAGAAAAAGTTATTTTTATTGATGAATTTCGTGAGTGTAATTCTGTTGTTCTCTTGATTCTTCTCTCCTAAGACTTCTCTGTGATTCGAGGGCCTTCAGTAGCGTGTTTCTCGAATGTAGGAAGATGCAAACCTCCTTGAGATGTATTTGATCTCCCTAAATGTCGGCCAACATTTCACCTTTTTGGGTTGATATCCGAAAAGACTCGTTGACCACTGCTTCGAAGAATATGTAGTTGATATTGTGGCTTTATCTAGTGCTTGTAGAATATTCTTAGAATGTCATGTAACTCCCTTATTTATAGTTGTAGGGAGTAGTCCAAATTGCTTGTGATTAGCCAAAACATATCGTTTGGACACTTGGCAGCTTTGGACTGGTCCTTGAATTTGATTGGGATTGCCACATAATTTAGACACATGGTGTCATCTTGTTGGTCCTGAATTTTATGGTGATACCAAATCACCCTAACACATGGCATGGGTTTGGGCTTCAAGGTGCATGTAATGAACCTTGGACTTGAATTTAATAAAATAAAGACTAACTTACACTAGGAAAGAAGCAAGGGCACAACTGCTGCGCGAAAGGTGGTCTTACCTTCTATTAGCAAAGCTAGAAAACATGAGTAGACTGCTTTCTTAGTTAGAATATGGAATTTATAAAAAAAAAAATCTGTGGGCTTTGCTGCTACTCCGTTCCAGCTCACATTGTATCTGAAGTTGAGGTTTTTGCTTCTATGTAGTCAATGAGAAGCTAAGTTCAAATTTTAGCTTTAGTAAGCCTGTGACTGCCTGAACAGACTAGTCTATGCTCTGTAAACATTCTGAACTTGTCTCGATACTAACAGTTCAGTGGATGAGATAGCAGAGAGAGAAAGGAAAAAAAGTAGTTTTGGAAGGAGACTCCACCTAACTAGCGCGCTCCTCACCTCAATGCAACACTTCGACAGCTGTGAACTAATACAAAACTTTAGAACTATATGAGGTAATTACTCTCTCTCCCATACCTATGCAATATTGCATAAAATCCGATAAAAAGGTATGCGGATACATTGTGGAGAGCCAGATACATTGATGCAAGTTTTGGAAGTACTTATTGCATGGAAGGATTTAAACTTGACATCAATAGCTTGTAGTATTTCAAGAGAGTATGGAAGCCAAAGAACCAACACAAGAAAAGATTAATATTATATTTTAGGTTCTTTTGATCATAATATGACGCATACGTGATTAAGGGACATTTATGTCTTTTCTAATTTTAGTGAACCCTAGCACTATAAATAGGATAGGATGAGAATTATTTGGGATTAGACTACATTTTTGGGTGAATGCTCTTGTGAGTTTTATGGGGTCAATCCCATTGTCTCTACATTGGATCTCTCTTGAATATCATTTGGTAAGATTATTCATGTATGAGTTCAATTCTCTTCTCCTTTGAATCTAATCTTGTGGTTTATTCAAATTAGAGAATTACAAATCTACATTTGTTTGATCTCTAGTTTACTTCAATTGTGAGATTGTTCTTTCTTTCTTCTTTAACTCCCTCAATTTCTTAATTATCTCTTGAATTTTCTTATCTTGTATCTCGTTTTACATCATACATTGTGGTTTCTGATACATAGAAAACCAATTCTGAAAATTTAAAGTAATCAAATCCCATAATACGATACGAAAATCAAGGAATATCTGTGTTTGATTAATTTTATTTTGTTACTATTTGAAATAATAAATTCATTAATTTCGTTAATATAAGACATAAATATCTATATATTGGTTATGTAATTTGATTAATTTCATTTTATTACTCTTTAAAATAATAAATTCATTAATTTGATGTATCTATTATCAATTTGAAGTATCCTACAAACTAAACACTTACATACATATGTATACAGTTGCGCATATATACATTCATATGTATCGTGAACACGTACTAACCTACTATATACATAAAAAATTGATGGATTTTGATACTTGATAGACACAAATACATAGATATGTATCATAAACACATATTAAACTCTTAGATACATACAAATTTTTAAACTATGATTTATGTACACACAAATACATTTTTATGTATCATGAACCAATATTAAGCTTCATATTCTGTATGAATTAGTAGACTATGATAAATGGCCATGCAGGTACATTCATATGTATCATGAATAAAAAATGACATTCTTTTTGAACTATGATACATTTGCACTACATTCGTATGTAGCATGAACAAATACTAAGCTTCATGTTTTATATGAATTAGTAGACTATGGTATATGGGTACGCATGTACATGCATATGTATCATGAAAAAAAAACTACATTCTAGATACATGACATTGTAGATGAACAACCCAAATTACCCATGTCAAACATTATCGAATCTCCGCTAGAAAAACCATCGTTTGTACCATGGAGAGGAATTAGAGAATTGAACATCATCGATGATGCTGGTGGAATTGTACTAGTCATTTATGAGCTTAATTCGTGATCAGACAAAGGATATAATGAGGTTGGAGCTTTGCTTTTCGACTTCAATTGTGGTGCAGTAACTGTTGCGACTATGTACTTGATTTGGTCGCTTTAATAGCCAAATCATTTTGATTTTATGATTTCGATGATGATTTTGATGTTACTACTAAGAAGATGGGACACGTGGCAATATCGAATAAGGTTGTTGATGATGAGTTGAGGAAGTGAGAAGTTACCATGATTTTTATTCAGAAAATATTTGAAAGATACAATAGCGTTGAAAGAGGCGATTTTGGCGGAGCAAAATGTGGTAATCGTGGGTGGTGAGATGTATCAAGTATCAAGGAGAGAGAAAATCTAAAATGTGGGACGATATGTAATTATTTAAAAGATGTGAAATATTATGTATTAATGATAAGGATGTTTGGGGAATTATGTAAGGGATAAGGATAAATATGGCCTCTTGGCCAAACAAATTCCACCAAAAATGGCCGAGGAATTACAATTCCACATTCTAGCCATTTTCGCTGCTCTTTTCTTAGTTGCCAATTCATTGCTTTCTCTGTTCTTTTTCTCTCAATGGTTCATAGTTAGAATAGAAAAAAATATCATCATACTGTAATTTTTCATGCCTATTATTTTTGCATATAATTTGTGTATAATAAATATAGAATTAATATGTTGTTAATATATAGTATATATACACACTCATTGATATATTTTTTCTACAATCAAAAAAAGAAAAAAGAGTATTTTTTAAGAATACAATCAAAAAAGAAAAAAGAATGTATCAGTGCATATTTGCAGGAGATACATGTATATGGATAACTGTATCTTCCTCTTCTTTGAATGTTTTGATATAAACTCTATATTGATACATATTGATACAATATAGAGGTCTTTCCCACATTGGTTACAGGTCATTTATGACTTGTCGGAACCGTCAGTTCGATTTTTGGCTAGTTCGTTTGGATTTTAAGCCCATTTCCCTATTTTGGAGCTTTTGAAGTTGAGAAATTGGTCTTGCACCAAAACTCCTAGTAGACGACCTCGGATGAGAATTCCAACAACACTGTTAGCTTTGAAATATGGATTTTAGGCTAGGGGGATCCTTGGTCCTGGTCTGGAGGCACCCGAGCTCATTTTGGGCTATTGGGTAAATTTTAGCAAAAAATAGAATAGCGGGTGTAGGACCTATATTTATTCTAAACGACCTCAGATGGGAATTTTGATGGTTCTGTTGAGTCTGAAATGTCAAATTTGGTATAATAGCATAGTGTGTTTGCGCGTATGAAGTTTCGAAGTAATTACGGGCCCCCAATCGGAGTTCGTTAGGACTTGGGTTTTTGCTGGTACAACAGCACCTGGATCAGGCCACCCTTCCTTTTCGCGTTTGCAAGGATTAGGATGCGTTCGCGAAGGTTCAGTTCCTTGACCAGCACGTTCGCGAGCCTTCTCTCGCGATCACGATGAAGGATCGGTCTAACCTGATCCTACCGATCCTTTTCCCTTCTTCGAGTTCGCGACCGTTGCCCCGCGTTCGTGATAGTCATTTTTTCTTAGTCATTGCATTCGCGACCAGGTACCTTCACACTCGCGATGGGTAAGTCCCTGGTAGTATATAACTCTTTCTTCCCCGATTTTCTTCATTTTCTAAACCCTTTTCTGCTATTTTTAGACCTAAGAGCTTAAGAACTTGTGGGAAATTATAAATTGGAGTTAGGAATGAGTATATGAAGTTGAAGTAATCATTTCCCATTAGTTTCTATGTAGGTTTTATCCCTAATTCTTCGTGAAATCCTCGATTTTTTTCTTGTTTTCCCTTTTCTCTTAAGGCTGATTTGAGCCCCAATCGAGACTCCATTTGTGCTCAACTTTTGAACATACATTTTTTGTACTTTGAGGGACCTCGTGGTGGATTCAATTTTGTAATTTTGTTTGTGGGCCTCATGTGCCTATTTTTGACCCGATTTTAGGCTCGGAGTTTTATTTTGCAATATGGGTCTTATTTTACTCATATTAATATGTAGCTTATGAATTTGATAGAGCGATGGCATTCTGGGATTGTGGAGTGGAAATGAGAAGTTCATGTACGGTTTGAGACTGCGATTCTGTTATGTGGTAGGCTACGGTCTATTCTTCTCTATGAAACTGTGTATTGTATAGATCGTGCGCTAGGTAGGGATTATAGGTTAGGTTTATACATAGTTGTATCATGACTTGACCTATTTAGGGTATTTAGAATAGAATTGTAAATTGAGCCTTAGACTAGAATACCTATCCTAGTTATAGGGTTACTGCTATACCTGGCCATTTACTTACATGACTTTTGGTAGACATTAGGGATCCCTTAGTATAAGATTTACTGTATCACTTAGTTATTTGGGTGATATCCCTCGATTAGATCCTCCTAGTAGCTTGGTGGCCATATTTACCTTATTCTTTCTAGGTTATAATGATGTTATCCTGGTATATTGTACATTGTTGGGTTTGGGGCCTTGGTTACGAGACCAGTTGGACACAAGGTTAGTACTCTATTCTTTGAAAGGATGTGGCTTAGTTTATTGACACTTAGTCGCTTACCTTTGTGTTGCTTGGATACTGGTGATGGCATGCATACATTTAGATGCATTGTCGCTTATTTTGTTGTACGATTCCAACTAAAATCTTGATTTTACTACTGTTTTCTAAAAAGGGGTTTATTCCCAATTTTCACTTTTAAACCGATTCTTAAAATGGAAGTCGTACAACGTTTATTATTGGTTTTATAATCTCCTAAATTTAGTATAATACTTTGCAAACTTGGACCGAGGCAGATTTTGGTCCACTTCTGATCCACCATTTTATCATTGTTTACTTATTTTGGTCAAGGAGGATTCTGACCCTTTTTATACAATTCTACCATTTTAGTCCCAGATTCAATCTTGGGCACTGGACTTTATGGATTTCTATTTATTTTAGTTTCGGTTCTAGAATAAGCACTTGTCACATATATTCACCTCTGGTACTGGACGGAGTGGATTGGTTATAGATTATGGATTCCTAGTTTGGGACTAGGCAGTGTATATGGATATCCTGAGTCCCCTATGGGCTCCTTCGTCCGACGAGCCATAGTATTGGAGAAGTATGGTCACCGTAGGTCCTATGTTTTTGAGCCACTGAACTGGAGGAGGTGTATACACTTGTTTTGGATATGGTATTTTGTTTGTATTGCATCATGTGTTTCTTTTCATGCTTTTATTCATTTATATGCATCGCCTATCACCAATATAATTTTTTGGCGCTTGTAATTATAAATCTTCTGGGGGGCCTGAATAGGTATGGTCTATGTTTGTTATTTGCTGGGTGATTGATTGTACCTTTCGGGGTTATGGGGGCCTGTTTAGGTTATATTTATTCTGGCTAGCCGATTATATTATTGCTTGGATATTTTTACATAGTTCGTGGTGGGATAGTTATAGATTGGTACCCGAGGTTGTAGGTATGCTTATGAGTTCCTTCCCTCTTCTTTTTGTTGAGTTTTATTATAATAAGATTACCTTATGATTATTCACATTTTGGTTAGAGACACTGATTATGCTAGAGTTAGCTCCCTTATTTCTTATGATCCTTATGATGTTAGACTAGTTCCCTCAAGGTAGTACCTTCGTGTTTGGTTATCTGTATAGCGCCCCTGTATATCCATCATTTTCTGGCTATTCTTTGTATATTACTTCCTTCCTTCCTACTACTATTGTTTATTGCATATCTCTTTCTTCACTCTACTATCGTATAATGGCTAACTGCTTATGTTATTGCGATTGCATCCCTGATTACTTGTTATATCTGGTAGTTCATCTTTACCTCTCCCTTGGAATTATTATGTTTTGTTTCTTAAATAGTCGCCAGTAGTGTATATTCCTTCTTTTCATGTTATTTATACTTGTATTATCTCTAGAGCTCATTTGATCGATGCCTACTGAGTACTTTGTGTCTGGTACTCATACTACACTTCTGCATCCTACAGATCATAGTACAAGTTTTTGCCGCTGACGTATGTATCATGTGGAACTATCATGGCTCAGAGATTTGAAGTGAGCTCCTGAAGTTCGGAGTTGTTCCTGCTCACTCTCTTTTTTGGACTGGTATTTATTTTGCATTCAAAGACAGTTTTGTATGTGTGTGTGTGTGTATATATATATATATATATATATATATATATTGTGCTCACCTTGTACTCTTGTTTTTTTAGAAGCTCTTATACTGACTTTACCAGGTTTTGGAGTTATTTCTCTATATTTGTCTCTTTATTGTATTCACTTTCCATTGCTTTCTTCTTTTCTCTTGATAGTCCATTACTCACCATTCCGGACTATGGGTTGGCTTACCTACAAGTGGGTTATAGTAGGTGCCATCATGACTTGAGAAATTGGGTCGTGACAAATTAGTATCAAAGCACAGGTTCACCGTTGTTGTTGGTACAAGAGCTAAGTGGCTAGTAGAGTCCTACGGATCGGTATAGAGACATTTGTTTCCTATCTTTGGGAGGCTATAGGGCATTCTTAGGAAATTCTATTCCTTGATTCCTTCTCGTGTGTCCGTACTTCTACGTACGTCAAAGTATTTCTTTTGACTCCACTCTTTCCCAGATGGATAGCACGAGGTTTTTGATAGATGCATATAGGACTTCTATGCATGTTACCAGAGTTTCAACTCAGAGTCGAGCTAGGGAAATAAAGATTGGAATTGAGAATCTTCAGCGTCAGCCAGGGGGTTTGGGGCCTGCCCAGGCTCCGATAGAGTTTGTGACCGCCTTAGCTTTTTTGGATTCTGTGTTAGGGGTTCCAAGTCTTTACATGGTTACTTCACAGTCAGTGGTAGTGCCCGGTACATTCAGTAGTTGTTAGGCCAAAGTTGGGATTGTTGGTGTTCAACAGGGCTCCTTATAAGTTTCAGAGTATGAGATTCGCTTTCTCGAGTAGGCCAAACATACTCCTATGTTATTTCCCACAAAGCATGAGATGGTGTGTGGGTTTATCAGAGGATTAGCTCTAGTGATCCATTTGGCATCGAAGCATTTGATAGCAGTTGAAGCTATTTTCCCTCAGGTTTTTTATCATGCGAGGACTACAGAGAGGGCATGTCTTGAGACATACAGAGGTGGAGGTAAGAATCCATGTCAGCAGTATAGTGTTAGGGGTATCTATCCAGAGGTAGGGATCCTCCCTACAGAGGTCAGCATCACATACAGCCTATCAGGTTTGTATAGGTAGCACCTCAGAGTATATGTAAGGCTCATATAGGTTTTGGTAGTCACAGTAGACAGAGTTCTTGTCAGACATTACAGGGTATTCAGTCTAGGTCTTTCGACCACGGAGGCTGTTCTGGGTCAGCAGGTGTAGTGCATCAGAGAGTTCTAGGGGCATGTTTTAATTGTGGTGAGATTGTTCATTGGTCTAGGGAGTGCCCCAGGCGTGAGTTGGTCATCCAGTTAGGTCCAGCTCGTGTTTCTCACCAAGTTAGAGCTTCAGAGGCTTGTTACGACTGCAGAGAAACCAACCATTGGTCCAGAGAGTGTCCCTGACATGGAATTATTAAGCAGTCAGTGCAGTCAGATCAATCTCATAGGATTGTGATATCTCCGGTTAGAGGCAGTGCACTTTGTATTTCTATTGATCGTTCAGACTCTTAGTTTAGGGTCGGATGCATTTAGGTTCGTACTTTTTCGGGTAGGTCAGGAACCATAGCTTCATATTCTATCATTATCGGTGCAATTTTGATTCATTATCTTTTAGTTTCTATTTGAATTGAGTTGGGGTTTTCATACCCATCGGTGTTCATATGCGCTGATATTACTATATTGAGTGTTGTAAATCTTTGTGTAGATTTATGCATCTATGACTACCCCCATAGATATTTTTTTTAGTAGTGGATTGAGTGGATCGGTATTGTGATTTCCTTGGGGTGTAGCACTTGGGAAAATTCCCTTTCTTTTGGCATCTTGGACTTGTTGTGATCTTAGAGTGGTACTGGTCGTTTTCATTTTTGTACCACCTACACTTTATACTGGTGTTACCATTGTTACTATTATTACTTTGGTTGCCATTGATTCTTATTTGATGGACGACTAGACTAGCGTTATCTAGTTAGTATCCCCTTCTTGCTATTCATGTCCGTTTGCCTTAGATAACTACCTTGATTGGTTGGTTTTCCTTCCTGTTAGTGAGATAAGGTCGGTTGTTGAGTGAGTTGTAAAAGTGAAGGTAGGTTTGGTCTTCCATGGTTTGGTTGTGATTCTAGCTTTGACCATCTCTTTTCTATAGCCCGTTTCTAAAGTTGGTAAGTTGAGGTTTGGTATCCCGATTTATCTGGTTTGTCTCTCGATAGTAGTCTTGACCTTGGTGATGCTGTTGAGTTTGCTATTCTATTCTTTCTGCAATGTGGTTTATGATTCAGTTGAGTTAAGGTTGGTGTCAATGGGTGAGTTTAGAATTTCTTATTCGGTATTTGTTTGGCCTAATATGATTTTCTGGGATGCTTCTGCTTGGTGGTATATTCTTGTGTATCAGTTGTCGGTAGCTAAAGTGGATGTCCTTTGGGAGTGAGTATTCGTTTCCATAGTTTGAGTATTTGTCTGACCAGATATAGACTAAGATTGTATTTTTTTGAGTTGCTTGAGATTTGGCTACCATTAGTACTCTTTGCATCCCTGGTGAGTTCTTGGTTATGCCTTGATGTGTTATGCCCTCAGCGGATATGGATTTGATTGCTCGTATTCTTAGCCTGTGGTTTTCCTCAGTGGTGATTATGTTCTTTGGCAACATTTCAGTTTCAGGCACTTGCGGGGACAGTTAGATATATGCTTGATTTCTGATAGTAAGATTGATTTGGGTATTTGACTTTGGGTATTTGACCTTAGTGAAACTTGTTTGCTCCAATTATGATTTTTGACTCTTTTCAGATAATAGCTTGAGGGTTCTGATAGACTTTGAAGTATGGAGGCTTACTCTTCAACAGGATTGGGTTGGATAATTGAGGCCGAGTGGTTCAACTCCAACGTTGAGATTATAGCTATTGTAATACCCTAAATTTTTCAAAGCTAAGATCTGACCCATTTATTGATTGTGTAAAGACCCAAACCTAATGATTTCTAATGGTTCATAGGTGTTAAGATCAATTCCTTAAGTGTGTGAAGAGCTTTGGATATGAATTAAGGTCATAAGGAACCTTTAGCACAAAGTTAAGTTGAAAGTTTCTTTACCGAGTGAATTTTCGTATAAGATTTTACTAGGGTCAACTTCAAAGAAGTGTAATTCCTAAAATATAATGAGTTTTGTATCTCAAGATCCACCAAATGAAAGAACTTCGAGTCTTCTTTCCAACGCCAACAATTGTTTGTCTATCCAGTACCAGAGTAGAATGTTATGATCATTTTACCAGAGATGCTCTAGCCATCCATTAGAGGGGCCTGCAGAGGCGCATGGCGCAAGAGCAGGAACTCCGGCCAAGTCTCAGAGGCACCTGTAGAGGCGCATGATGCCAACTGCTACATATGATGAAAAGTCATTATTTTTCTTGTCTTTTTACTATCCAAGAGGTGTATTTTTGTTCTTTAACCTCTCCAAACCCGTTTTATATACTAGTAATGTCCCAAATACAAAATTACTCCCAAATCCCTAATCCCTCTTCTCTCCCAAATCTCATGAACTCAAGAAGGGTTCAAATCCCAAAACTCCAAAGCTTCCAAATTCAATATGGTTCTCCAAGATTAGTTCTAATCGGGGTTTTCCCTAAATCAAATTAAAAACTCTCCTCTTATCCTCTCTAAGTCCAAGAACTCTCAATGTTTCAAGAATAAATGTCTAAGGTTAATTCTCACGGTTTCTTTTTTTTTTGTTCTTCGTCTGAAAGGTAGGTTGAACAATCCTTATTTTCAACTAATGTTACAAAGCATTGGTTTATTGAGTTTATACCTATGGTATATTGATGGTTTGAAACTAGGGTTGAGAATAGTTTTCATGAAAGCTTGCTATTGATTACCCTCTGTTTACAAATTGTTAGCTAATCTTTACTTGAGGATTTTAAGGCTTGAAATGACTATTTGAAATGGTGAACTTTCATATGATGAATTTAAAACGTTTAATGCTATGAATGATGAAACTATGACCTTCAAGTCTCAAAAGCTTTGCAGTTCAATGAGGATTATAATATTTTCCCACATATCTTGAACAATGTAAAGTACAAAATGATGAGATGTTTTAAGACTCTTATGAAAATTCAATTATAGCTATGTTCATGATTTTAAAGATGAGATTAAGAGTCAATAATGTTTTATGATAATGATTTGGCATGATGTGGATGACTTGCAAGTCTTGGTTTAAAGATACCAAAATGTAAATGCCTTTATGAATGACTCTATGGATAAATATATGAACAATATTCTAATTGGGCTTAAAGAGAGAAACGTGTTTAACCGAGAAGGTGTAGGTTCGAAAGGGGGCCTACTACCCAAAACCTATGTTTGCCGACATAGGGATGATTGTTCCTTAATTTGACGACAAAATGTTTTTCATTTATAAGGATAAAATATGGCCAAAAATAATGCTATCTCAATTCATGCGGTAAACATGGATTGAGGCCCCATTGGTTGGGTACGAACCAGATCCATATAGTCTGTGCGTTACTATATGTCGGTGACACCACCTAACTCAAAATGTAAAGTTTTAAATGCTTATGTCTCATTTATGTTTTGAGTGACTTGTACCATATTTTCCCTATCATGATTTATGTTCAAACTTTTATGGCTTGCTTTATAAACTGCTTTGTCCTTTTCCCTGGGTTGTATACAAGTACTCGTCATACTGACCATCCCCGAATGCTACATCTTTTCATGATGTAGGTTCGGAGGCACTTTCTTGTGGTGCTGTACATTATTAGGATTTATAGGGAGAGTGTTAGCAAGTGTTGAGTCCTCCATCTTTCGGAAGGCATTATGATCTTCATGACTAGACCTTGACTTTCAATTTTATGGTATTATTGGGGTCATGTCCCAACTTCAGTTTTTCCTTCATAACGTTTGGGGCTTCGTAAACTATCTTAGCTGATGTCATTATGTTGCATTTCAGAGTTTGAATTTATTATCCTATTTTAAATTGGATTTTCTTGCATTTGGCCTATTTTCACAATTATTATGGAATATGCTTATGATGATATGCTAAGAGATCTTCTCGGGCCATCATTGGTCTGGGATGATCGTTACGTCCAGGGCCTAGTCTTGGATCATGACAAACTTGTTATCAGAGCACAGGTCAAGGTCTTAGGGGTGTTTACAAAGTCGTGTTGAGTAGAGTCATTTTTATGGTTGTGCAGCGCGCCACACTTATAAAGGTGAGGCTACAAGACATTTAGGAAATACTTTTCATTCTTTCATACTCCAGATCGTGTAATAGAGTTGTCCATAAGAGACTTATCCAAATTCCTGCCTGCCCTAATTTCGCTAATTGTACCTCATTTTTGAGGTAATAGAAGTATTAAAGGTTAAGGCCCTAGCAATGTAAACATTTTGGATAGAGTCATCAGAAAGTTATGAAACTGCACAAGTTCTTAAGACATGTCCATTGGTGTATTCAAGTCCATGGACTCAAAACGTATACTTCTACCTATATTAATCGTGCGATGGTTCAAGGTAAGATGTGTATCCTGACCCTTTCAAAAGCTTTATTGCAGATGTCACGCGTAAGGGTGAAGGTAGATAATTGAATGTTGGGGTAATGTTGCCACCCAATGAGATAGTGTTACTTAGAGTATTATAAGCTATGAGCAGTAAGATGGTCCCAAAGCCAGAGATATGTAGGAGTCATAAATTCACAAGCCTGAGAGTGAAGGTAGTGATTGACCAAAAAAATAGCTAGGGTATTTATCCATTAAGTGTGTGATGGAGGTGGTACGTCCTTATGGTGTTGGTTAAGGTGTAGCAATATTAGTAAATTTTGTGGTAGTTGGTAAAAAATGAGTGGTTAGTTAACATGTTTATGAATATATGTAAACTAAGGAAGGAGCTCATGATGGCTTGTAATTGTGGTAGTAAAGAACAAGTGTAGGTTGTGAATAGAAGGATCGAGTGGTAAAGAATCTACATATGTAAGTTTCAATTTGTTATTTTGGGAGGAACTCCTTGTCGCATATAGAATTATGAGTGTAGTTTAAGTGTATGTGTGGGTAGGTAGATGTGATATGAAAAAAAAAAAGAATGTGATAATAGACTATAATTAGATAAGCTTAACTATTCTTACCATGAGGTTTTAGTAGGCCTAGTGTTTCTTGATTTTTTTTTATCTAGTGATTGTAAGTCAGTATAGTATGTGGGAAGATGTGTAATGATTTTTAAGGTGCAGTAGTAATGTTGTGAACAAGCTTGTTCTTATAAGCCACAATTAGGTGGGAGAAGAAATTAAGATCGATTATTTTGTCAAAATTTTGCCGGGCTCGTATTTTTTGGTTTTATATTTTGTCAAAATTTTGCCGGGCTCGTATTTTTTGGTTTTATCTAGTAGCTTTGAGTTAGTACATTGTGTGAGATGTTTCATTGGCAATGCATATTTGGTTTTAGACGCTAAGTTTGAACTTTAGATGTTGATTATGGTGAAACAAATGGTAGCTTGAGGATAGTGATGCAAGATTCGTGGGAAATGGATTAGTAGGTTCGATATGATGTGTGTAAGAGCCTAGGTTGATAACTTATGGAAAATTTGAATGTGTAATTATGATACATACACGAGGATTAGTGTTGAGAGCATTGAGTTGTGGCTATGTCATTAGATAAACAAGATCCTTAAGCTTATAAGAATAAGTTGTACCCTAGCTAGTATGTTGTTAGAAGAGATTTTAAGCTTATAAGAGTTATGTGTACCTAGTAGTATTCTTGATTTGTTTCATATGAAGAAGGCTAGGCAAATATTGTTTGGTGTTTTGTAACGCTGAATTGAGGGAATTTTAGATAGACGAGGTTAATTAAACCTCTTAATATAATTTAAATTCCTTTAAGCTAGGTGGACATGAGATTAGAGGTGCGATGGTAGTAGACTATGAATAGGAGGTCAGATTGGTAGGTGTTAGAGGGAGTGGATATGTACGACAATGAAATATAATTTATAGGATTATAAGGTTGGAGGATAGAGGAAGTTTATAGTACTACCTTTGGAAGGAATGTTATCGATGTTAACACCCAATTTTGGACCGCTATTTTTCAAATAAATACTTTTTGTGCTTTTTATTTGTTAAAGAGCATAAAATTTAATTTTTACATGTTTTGTTCAATTTTAACATAAGTTATTGGTAATTATCCTCTTTCTTGAAAATGTTAGGATATTTATCAATTTATTATAATTTTTTTTTAATTATTGGCTGTCACTGATTTTTTACACAGTCATTTTTATTAACAAATGTTGTTTGAGTCTTATTGAATCTTTAATTTTATTTTAAACTCAAACCATATTCTTATCTGGCATCAAATTCATTTGTTCATTTATTTTTTATCACTATCCGTTATTTCATAAAAGACGAAGAAGATATTTTTTGTATAAATAAGTTAAATATCCATAGTTTTGGATAAGATCAAATAGTCATTGGTTTGGATGACTCATGATTTTGGATAGCTCATGGTTTTTCAAAACCATGGTATTAAACACATGGTTTTGCTCTTGAGTGGTTTTTATTTTTTCTATAAAACTAACCCACTTCATTCACAATTAATGGTGGTGGAAATTTTCAAACAAATTCTTTTTTTCCATTTTTAGCAGCGCCGCCCCACTTTCCTTTTCCGGTGAACCCCACCAGTCCACCACCCACCGAAATCCAAAATCCGGCCACCACCCACCGGAATCCAACTCCGGTGACCTCTCCTTTCCACCCCAACAGCCACAGTTCATCATCGTACAAACTAACCGCCTTCACCTCCTACATTCTCGTTACTGCTCCGGCGAGGAGCTTTAGTCCCCGGTGAACCTGAGCAAGCCATTTGTGGCAACGACAAACGAACCCCCTTCCTCTTTTCCCTTTTTATTTCTCTCCAACAAACGGACCCCGCACTGTTTGAGCTCACCGGAGCTCTGAGGAGAAACACCATATCTCAACCCCCTCTCACCACCACTGTTTCTCTTCTTGCCGTGACACCATCTCCGGTAACAATCAACACTGAACCAGCGAGCTCCGAACTCCGAGGCTCAAATCTTGTCGGAACAAACACCAACAGTTCAACAACGCCAACTCTGGTGAACAATTGCACCACCAGCGAGCTCTGAGCTCCGCGATTCAGATCTGGCCAGAATGGTTCTCTTACGCCACTGTTCAAGGTCTTCAGGTGAAACTCCGGTGACAATACGGATCTCTCATCCCTTTGTTTCTTTTTAAATCGTGATTTATCCCTTTGTTTCTTTTTAAATCGTGATTTGTTTATTCTAGTGATTGTTCCACTGATTCTTTCCATTTTTGCCATGATTGTGTGTTTAGTTTATTAGTGGGATTTTTTCTTTATTAGTAGTATATACTATAATTAAGTATTATATTCATTTTGTTGAAATTAAAAGTTGGTTGTCTGCTGGTGTGAAATTTGTTTTAGTGGAGATTTAAAATTAAGTGTTTGCTTAGCTTGATTAGTATTATTCTTAGTTGCTTTTTTTTTTCATTTCTTGCTTGTTGGTGCATTAATACGTTATTTCACTGTTATATTATTTGATTGTCATCTTAAACTCTGTTGATTTTTTTCTTAGTGGAATTTGTTCCCGTTATGTTTAGCTTTATTTATATACTTTAAAATTCTAGTTGATTCATTGTTGTTTTGTGTCGCTCAAGACTCATATCAGCCATTTATTCTTTACCTTGGTTATTAAGTTAGTTTTAGCAAGTTTCAATACTTGGCCAATGATAAAATCTCTCCATCGAATTTTTGAGGCCTCCTCATTATAAAAGACAGATTTTATTTTGAGTTCAATTATTTGTTAAGTTTAATTATTTTTAAGTTTAATTATTTACCAAAGTTCATTTTATTTTAAGTTCAACTATTTTA
Source organism: Capsicum rhomboideum (assembly GCA_031232105.1). Taxonomy (NCBI): domain Eukaryota; kingdom Viridiplantae; phylum Streptophyta; class Magnoliopsida; order Solanales; family Solanaceae; genus Capsicum; species Capsicum rhomboideum. Next base: position 17,745,123 of record CP124712.1, read on the forward strand.
TTCAAGTTTCAATACTTGGTCGATGAAGAAATTTTCATCGATTTCCAAGGCCTCCCATGTATATTAGATGGATTTTACCTTTTGTTTATTATCTCTTTACTTTATTTCGATTCATATTTATCCATTACTAATACTTTTACCAAGTGTTTTTACAGGTACATGGAGCTTCTTCTCGAAGAAGACACTCGAATTCAAAATTTGAGGATCATTTTGAGTTGTTTATTGTATATATTCATTTTGTTCAACGATAGACAACTATTAGACCGTCGTCGTTATTCTTGTTTTACTTTATTTATTGCATATATTTTATGTTGGTTACATTTGTTAAAGTTATCTTATCTCCTTCTCAATTGAAAAAATGAGTTCAGCCGAGACCCACCTTTGTGGATTCCGAAGGGTGCCTAACACCTTCCCTTTGGAATAACCTGAAACCTTACCTAGAATCTAATTGGTTACGTAGACTATTTTTCTTTAATTTAATTAAATGGTTTCCTAGTTTTTCTAAAATTAGGTGGCGACTCTCATAATTTTTTCAAACATTTACTTAACTGATTTTTTGAGTCCCGAAGTTGCGCCTTATGAAAATAGGGATAACAACAATAGAAAGAAGTTAGTATTTTTCCTAAAATAGTTAATTATGGCGAGTTTACTAGTCATGTGCTTAGTGATACCCCATCTTGCTGAGTGTTGTGCATATAGCCCTGTTTAGAGCATAGGTCCACAAACCTAGGATAGCGGTCCTTGATCTAAGGGGGAGATGATGAGGTGTGAACCAGGGCATGTCTTAATATTTCTAGTGATAATGAGTTTCAGAAAAGAGTTATGGTGCGTGCCATAGAAATCCATCTTATTCTATCATATTCCTCATAATTTAGACAAGGAGATGCTCTCCCCATGTCTTATGTATTCATGTCAGTACCTAAGTTTCACACTCTCTATGTATGTCCATGCTCTGTCCCTTGAACTGGAAGCAGTAGTGTCTCTCAATGATCTAAATTTTCTCTAAGACTCTAGGGAACCAATTTCTATGTTACGATGCTCATGATCCATGAACCCATGTCTCATGTTATACTCAGTTCTAAGAAACTATACTTTCTATATGTTACTGACACATATTATGTCAAGTCTAAGCCCAAAACAATACTCTCTGGGCAAACTCATGAACATTCTCGATTCCCAAAATGAGAGTCAATAGCTTCAAGCAGCGGTCTTAGTCATCTTTCTTGAATTTATGAATTCCAACCATATGTTGTACAACTCTTGATACTTGCGCTCATATTTCTCAGTATGCCCAGTTTTAAGAACTCATGTTATGTTAGGATTATATTTATGTTGAACGACTATCTATTTATGCTAATATGTTTGATGTATGAAGTACTTCATGCCAATTGTACTGTATCTTACTTCATAGGTCTCATATTGAGTAGTGCGACAAATAAGAGTCGTAGTTGAGTAGTATTAATCCCAATCCTGATGCTCATACTTTAGTCCCTCAGTGACATTTCTTATGTCAGGATGATAGTGGTGATGGCAACATTGTAATGTTTTAGGTAAGAGAGTAGATGTTCTTTGTTGTGAAAAATTGTGGCGTGACAACACGAGCTAAGATTATAGGTTAAAGGGGAAGTAGAAGATGAACATTTGTTATTTGAAATGGTTAGAAAGGGAATATATAGTGGAAATCCTTGTGAAGGTGATTAAAGATGCTGATTTTCGGTGTGGAAGTCCATAAAGGGGCAGTGTAGTTATGATTTGTAGATATGTTGGCCATTGTTTTATGTGTCTAGTACGCCTTTGTTAGAGATTGAGGTTGGTTGATTATAGTTATAAGATGGAGTAGTATTCTTGGGGGCAAAAGTTTTGAGAGAGACATAGACTGTAAATGAATTTTTTGTAACTTAGACCAGTACGATTGCACTATATGTAGGACTTGTGACTACCAGTTAGGCTTGAAAATGGAAACAATATAAATTTGGACTTAGTCTTTGGTAATTATGTGTTGGAGTGGATATTATAAGAGGGAATTGATGAAGTCTGGTATTCATAGGAAAAGTATAGTTGAGAAGGGTTGCTATTCTTAGGGGCTTTTAGTTACATCATTTGAGGTGTAAATACTCTAATTCCTATGTGCAACACTACCATATTTCTTGTTATGAATCCGACTGGATCCATTGTTATGATTCCATGGAATTCATGCCTTACGTCACTATGATCAAGCTCTATAGAACTCATGTCTTAGAACATGTCTATGTTTAGTCTCTGGTACCTCGTGATTAGTGTATACCTCAGTTGCTCGGTGTTTTCATGAAGCTCCTTTGGATGTATGTGAGTTAGAAGTAATATGTGAGTTAGAAGTAAAGTCTTGCTATGAAATTCTTCCCTTATGTCCCGACGTATATAGCTTTAATAATTCCATATCCCTTACTTGATGGCATGAAGGCTAGATACCCTTTCATGTTTCATCTTCGGATGATGTATTGGAAGTACCAATCCTATGACCATCCTTAATCTTTTTGTATTCAGTCCTTATCATATGTGCCTAGATGAAATCCTAAAGTCCCATGAATTTATTTATTTTGATGGGTCGATGTTGTCGTGAAATTTCCCCTTGATGTTTAAGGGCCTAAGATGAGTCTATAATGTTAAGTTCAACTCCTTACATCATTCTTATAGAGTTCAAATGAGTCGTTAGCCATCATTTAAGAATGAATGATCCCAAGAGGGAGATATCGTAACACCCCCAATTTTTCTAAGCTAAAATTTGACCTATTTATCGAATGTGTATAGACCTAAAGCTAATGATTTCTCATGGTCCATAGGTGTTAAGATCAATTCCTTAGTGTGTGAAGAGCTTTGGATATGAATTAAGGTCATAAGGAACCTCTAGAACAAAGTTAAGTTGAAAACTTCTTTACCGAGTGAATTTTCATATAATATTTTTCTAGGGTCAACATCAAAGGAGCACAACTCGTAAAAAATAATAAGTTTTGTAGCTCAAGACACACCAAATGAAATATCTTTGAGTCTTCATTCCAAAGCCACTAACCGTTTGTCAATCCAATACTGGAGTAGAAAGTTATGATCAGTTTACTAGAGACGCTCCAGCCAGCCATCAGAGGCACCTACAGAGGCTCATGGCACCAGAACAGGAACTCCAGCCAGGCCTCAGAGGAACATTCAGAGGCGCATGACGCTCTCTTCTGCCTACAATGAAAATTCATTATTTTTCTTGTATTTATACATTCCAAGAGGCGTATTTTTGTCCTTTAACCTCCCTAAACCCATTTTATATCCTAGAAATATCCCAAATATCCCAAATACTCCAAGTAACTCCCAAATCCCTAATCCTTCTTCTCTCCCAAATCTTCTGAACTCAAGAAGAATTTTTCACATCCCAAAACTCCAAAGCTCCCAAATTCAAGATGTTTCTCCAAGATTCATTCTAAACGGGATTTGCCCTAAATCAAATTAAAAACTCTCCTCTTATCCTCCCTATGTCCAAGAACTCTCAAGGATTGAAGAAGCAATGTGACTTTTCCCATATTTGCCTTATCATGATTTATGTTCAGACTTTTATGACTTACTTTTTAAATTGCTTTGTCCTTTTCCATGGGTTGAATACAAATACTCGTCGGACTAACCGTCTATGATCGCTAAATCTTTTCATGATGTAGGTTCAGAGGCATTTTCTTGTGGTTTTATGCAGCATTAGGATTCCTCGGGATAGTGTTAGCAAGTGTTGAGCCTTTTATCTTTCGGAAGGCAATATGATTTTCATGACTAGACCTTGACTTTCAGTTTTATGGTATTATCGGGGCCATGTCCCGACTTCAGTTTTTCCTTCATAACATTAGGGGCTTTGTAAACTGTCTTAGATGATGTCATTATGTTGTATTTTAGAGTTTGAATTTATTATCTTACTTTAAGTTGTATTTCCTTTTATTGTGCCTGTTTCTGCAAATATTATTGAATATGCTTATGATGATATGTTAAGGGGTCTTCTCGGGCCTTCATTGGTTTGGGATGCCTATTATATTTAGGTCCTAGTCTCGGGTCGTGATAGTTATGGACTGCGTAACTTGGCTTCAATCCTATTCATGATTTGTTTTAGTTGAGCATTCGATGATAGGTTGACTAGGCCTACTCACCGCATACCATCTTAGTTTTCTTCAGTTCAGGGAAATTATATTAGATAGATGTTCGAAGGATAGTCTATTGGCACATGGTGTTAGTTTCTACTGCTTTTGACCTTGGTTCTCAATTTTTGTCAGGATTTTAATTATCTGCTCAGCGAAAATAATATACTCGAGTTGGGCTTAGCGTGGTTTCACCCACAATCGGTGGGGAATTCGGGAGCGGATCATTCAATTTCTAGAGATTATTCTTCGGACTCATGTCTACTAGTTTCGAGGGTCATCAGGACCAGTTAGTAGCTTTGCAGAGATCGTAGACATTAGTCACCACCATTTCTGTATTCACATAGAACCTTATGGAGCTTTATTCTTATGCCAGTCCATGTGGATTTTTAGTGAGTCAGCTTCAGTCTTTCGAGGTTAGTGTGGTGAGATTACGTGGACAGGACTTAGATGATATTGGAGAGATTCTGTGTAGTTCAGAGTAGACAAAACATGTGAAAATACAAGAGAATGTTAGATTTGGAGTTTGGAGTTGGTTGTATAGTTCTTGCATTGGGATGTCTTGAGTTTGGTTAAGTATCCGCTTGGTTGTTGTAACACCCCGTACCTTCCCAACCCTACTTGACGACGTTGAACAATGTTTACTTAGGTGTCGAGAGCCATAAGTATGTATTTTGTAATGTTATTGATGAGATAATTGATATTGGGCCTCGTACATATGATTAGACCTTCGTAGAAGGTGTTTTGTGACTTCGTGGAGCATTTGTGGGGTTAAAAAATGAGGCTTGAAGGACCTCCAAACAAAGGATATTAAAGGTAAGAAGTAAGTTAAAGAATAGAACTTGGAGTATCTAACCAAATTCGCAAAGAAAAGTCGAAGAACGAAAATTTTCAAAAAAAATAGGCCAGGGGCGCCAGAGGGCGTGCCAGGCCGCTTTTTGCCTGAAATTTTTGGGTACAGGCAGCAATGTGGCGCGCCCAGGGGCATGCCAGACTGCTTGTGCACACCTATCAAATATTGGAAATTTTTCTAAGTCCCAAGGGTGCCCAGGGGCGTACCGGGCTGCTTTTTGCCACATTTCTTCTCCAACCACGAGCCTATAGATGGGATAATTGAAGTATTTTTGATAAGATTATTCGTGGACGAATTTGGCATCCAAATGACGTTTTTACCCTTTCGGTCAAAATAAGCCATGCGTGGCTAGAATCACTTATTTTTGGGATTGAGGCTACGAATATAAATCGCGTGAGTGGGAATATTGTTGTAACAAATTGAGGCTACGAATATAAATCGCGTGAATGGGAATATTGTCGTAACACGTATGAAATGATTTAAACATGAGAAATTATTGATTTTATTGGATTAAGTGAATTGGGCTCAATGAAGGCCCAAAATGAGGCAAAAGACATAGGCCAAATGGGTCAAATGACCCATTCTTCCATTGACCAAGCCAAACATAGCATTTAATGCTAAAGAATGGCTAAGTATGACTTGAGGGCTTATATAAATGGCCAAAAATCAGATTTTTATCACACAAAACTCTCATACCAAATCTAGAAATTTCCACAAGCCTTTTCTCTCAACTTCAAACCCTAAGGCACTTCTTTGGACAAGATTATCACTTTGCAATTTTAGGTAAGTGTTTATTTTTATGATTTACCATCTTATATGTATGAGAGATTGTGTAGATCATGATGGTTATGTTGGCAAAGTTGAATAGGGTACTTTTGCCTTTTTGTAAAAGATGTGCCATCTTTATGAATTAAACTTGAAAGGTGACTTGAGGTTTTGACAAAAGTGCATGGTATGGATGAGATATCAACATGTATGGTGTGATTATTATCCTAAACTTGTTATTTCTCTATAAGTGTAAATTAGGGGATTTTGGCCGATATGATGTTGTGAGGTGTATTGAGGTGATTTGATGGAGTAATTGTGACGCCGTGTTAATGAAGAAATGTAAAGAATGTATTGGTCAATGAGTAGAATGTTGTGGTATTGTTGGTATGATAATTCCATGAATGGTATTTTCAAGGGTGAAATAATATTCTAGGGCAACCATATGACTCATTGATGGTCGTTATGCACTTGTAAGATAGTTAGTTATTAATGTGAAGTCCGTTATGTACTTGTGTTGAAGAGTGAAACGTAAGGACGGAGCTGGACTATTGTGTTCACATATAGGAGTGTATATTCATATTGAGGAGATAAGGTATGTAAGGTTACTCTTTTCATATCCTTCTGCAGCACATAGTGTCATATTGTCATTATACTTGTTCCATTCCGAAATGTTCAAAGGTATCTCATTTTCGGTTATTAATCATTGTTACTCACACGTTCCTTATTCATTGATCAGTTGTGATTCATATGACTCATGTTCATTGGTTAATGTTCCAATAATGTTCCAAAGTTCCCATCACATTGTAACCACTAATGTACCAATCTCATAACAAAAAAATTGAAGTAATGAACACTTGTTGAGTACGGGTGGCAACTCAAAGGGGCGTAAGCCTAGCTAGAGGTGATCCCGAATGGATATTGAGTACGGGTGGCAACTCGAAGGGGAGTAAGCCTAGATAGAGGCAATCCTGAAGGTTCATTGGGAGCGGGTGGCAACTCAAAGGGGCGAAAGCCTAGCTAGAGGTGATCCCGATTATTATGTTATTCCCCCTGATCAGTTGGACCCGGGCACTATATGATAGGTGAGCATATGATTGACGATTGAGGATGGAGTAAAGTAAATTAAAGAGAGAAATATACATGATCCCACACGTATACATTATGGTAGTTTATCCTTATGACGCATTCACCTGTACTTGATTCTATTAAAGTTCTTATATGTTATACAGTTATTTATGGCCTTACATACTCAGTACATTCATCGTACTGAAGTCCCTTGTGGGACTTACCTTACTTGCTGCATGCACAGGTACTAGTAGACCTCCACAGTAGGTTGCTGATCACTTGCCGACTTTTGGTGAGCTCCAGTTGGTTCGGGGCTTTCCGAGTCTCATATGTACATTTGTCTTGGTATTGTATCATAGTTGTATAGAGTGGGAAGCTATTCTGACTTTAGTATGGTTATGTATTTCATCTTTTAGAGGCTTTGTAGATGGATGTAGTGATATGAATGTAAGGGATGTATGTCCACTTTGACTTGATCTGACTTGATGGCCCCAACGGCCAAGTTTCGTATATGTATATATTACATGTTTCCACGATTTCCATTATTAGCACATTGTCTCTACACGTGATGGTGATGTCCCTTGAATAACTTGCATATGAGTGGTCATGGACAAAGGTTAGTTCTCTCGGGCCTTATCGGCTTCGGGTGCCAGTCCGCCTCGTTGGAACTCGGGGCGTGACAAAAATGGTAGCAGAGCAGGTCGTTCTAAGGGTGTCTACAAAGCCGTGTCTGAGTAGAGTCTTGCTTATGAATGTGTTGTGCACCACATTTATAAATGGGAGGCTACGGGACATTTAGGAGTTGTTTCTTTTCTTCATTTCTAGATCGTGCAATAGAGCCAGTGTTGTAAGTTGAATTGTATCTGACCATGGTAATTGTTGTTCTTGTCTATTATAACAAAATGCCGATGACAAAAAGAGGTCGAGGTACAAGTAAGAGGATAGACAGAATTGCTGGAGAAGGAACCAGTATACCACTACCTGATCAAGTTAATCAAGGAGATACTGAGAATGAATTTGTGTCGCGGGCTTCTTCCACTCCCTTTGTTCCAAAAAAGTCGAGTAGGAGAAGAGCACCTGTAGATCCACCAGTAAATACTACTACTGATCAGGACTTAAAGGATGTAGTACAAATGTTGACCCATATAGTTGCTGCACAAGTTCAGGGACAAGGTGGCCCAACAACAAGTGATGATACTGCAGCTAGAGCAGCTAGTAGACGGACACAAGACTTTCTGAAATTAGATCCTCCTACCTTCACGGGATCGGATCTTAATGAAGACCCGCAAGACTTTATAGATCAAATCCAAAGGGCTTTGGAGGTTATGCATGTGTCCGGTGTGGAAACGGTTGAGCTTGCGGCCTATTAACTGAAAGGCGAAGCTATATTATGGTGTGAAGAGTGGAAACGATCGAGGGGTGTTGGCACACTTCCAGCAGGTTGGGAAGAATTTAAAATGGCTTTCCTTGATCACTACCTCCCCTCCGAGGTTCGAGAGGCTCGTACGGACCAGTTCTTGAATCTGCGACAGGGTACCATGAGTGTTAGAGAGTACAACCTTAAGTTTAATTCTTTGGCTCGATATGCTCCGAATGTGGTTGCGACTATGACTGATAGAGTTCATCGATATGTGGACAGATTAGAGCCATATTTGGTCCGAGATTGAACTATTGCTGCGTTAAACAGGGACATGGACATAGAGAGAATACAGGCCTTTACGCATAAAATGGAAGATCAAAGGCAACGAAGAAGAACACAAGGGTTTGAAGAAGGGACGTCAAAGAGAGCTAGATCTACGGGACAGTCTATGGCTTCCCAAGGAGAGTTTAGACCTCGGAGTTTCAATAGGCCTCCTAGGCCCTCATTTTTTTATTCCACGGCAGGTACTCTACCTCAATTTCGAGGGTCTAGAGGTAGTTATATTGGGCGAAGCAGTATGGTTCGAGGTCCACAGACAGCAGGATTTCCTCTCCAGCTGTGTAAGCACTGCGGGAAGTCTCATTTAGGTGAATACCGGATTGGAAGGAATGTTTGTTATTTTTGCAGTGAGCCAGGGCACATAGTGAGAGAGTGTCCACAGAGGAGCATGAGTGGTATAGCACGACCTACCGGATCAGCCATTGCATCATCATCATTGGTTACTTCTTTAGGCCGAGGTGTACAGTCTGTTAGTCATGGTAGAGGTGCCCGAGGAGCAACCAGTACTAGTGGGGTCCAGAATTGCACTTATGCTTTAGTGGACCGATAGAATTCAGAGGCTTCTCCTGATGTCGTCACAGGTACATTATCCATATTTTCATATAATGTATACGCATTGATTGACCCGGATTCTACATTGTCCTATGTTACTCCATTGATTGCTGCAAAATTTGCAAAGGCACCAGAATTATTAATTAAATCAATTGAAGTGTCTATACCGGTTGGTGAATGTATTATTGAAAAAAGAGTATATCGTAATTGTGTGGTAACTGTGTGTGGTCATGATACACTGGTCGACCGCATCGAACTAGACATGATGGATTTTGATGTGATAAGGGGGATGGATTGGTTGGCTTCTTCTTATGCCATGGTAGATGGCCGCCAAGAAGGTGCATTTTTATTTTCCGCAAGAAAATGTTCTTGAATGGCAGGGTAATGTGGGGGCACCAAGAGAAAATTTATTTCCTATTTGAAAGCAAGGAAAATGATTGCCAAGGGGTACATATGTCACTTAGTACGAGTGAAAGATAATGATGTGGAACCACTAACTCCGCAGTCGATTCCAGTGGTCAACGAATTTCTTGATGTATTTCCATAGGATCTTCCAGGCTTACCCCCGGAACGGGAAGTAGAGTTTAGCATTGATGTGATTCTAGGCACTAAGCCTATCTCTATTCCTCCATATAGAATGGCTCCAGTAGAATTGCGTGAATTGAAGGAGTAGTTGAAAGATTTGCTGGACAAGGGCTTCATCAGGCCTAGTATGTCCCCGTGGGGTGCACCGATATTATTTGTACGGAATAAAGATGGCACGTTGAGAATGTGCATCGACTATCGACAATTGAATAAGGTAACGATCAAAAACAAATATCCCCTCCCTCGAATTGATGATTTATTTGATCAGTTACAGGGTGCCAAATGTTTTTCAAAGATTGACTTGAGGTCGGGTTACCATCAAGTCAGAGTTAGAAAAGAAGATGTACCTAAGATAGCTCTTCGAACACGGTATGACCATTATGAATTTTTAGTTATGTCATTTGGAATAACAAATGCACCGGCTGTGTTCATGGATTTGATGAATAGGGTGTTCAAGCCATTTCTAGACGTGTTTGTGACGTTATTTATAGATGACATCCTGGTTTATTCAAGATCACTAGAGGACCATGCTAATCACTTACGATAGGTGTTACAGATTCTCCGTGAGCGTAAGTTGTATGCAAATTTCTCCAAATGTGAGTTTTGGTTAAAATCCGTCGCATTCTTGGGTCACATTGTGTCAGATGAAGGGGTACAGGTTGATACACAGAAGATTGAAGCAGTGAAAAATTGGCCAAGACCTACGACACCCATAGAGATTCGTAGTTTTCTTAGATTGGCAGGTTATTACAGAAGATTTGTGGAAGGTTTTTCCTCCATTGCTGCACCGTTAACAAATCTTACACTTAAAGCAGTTAAATTTCAGTGGAATGATGCGTGTGAGAGAAGCTTCCAAGAGTTGAAAGATAAATTAACCTCCACACCAGTTTTAGTACTTCCTGAAGGCACTGAAGGTTATGCAGTGTATTGTGATGCTTTCGGGGTTGGCCTCGGATGTGTATTGATGCAGCATGGTAATGTCATAGCATATGCCTCACGATAGTTGCATCCACATGAGAAAAATTATCCCACACATGATCTTGAATTAGCAGCGACGGTTTTTGCTTTAAAGATATGGCGTCATTATTTGTATGGAGTTCATGTTGATATCTATACTGATCACAAAAGTTTGCAATATATGTTTAAGCAGAAGGAACTCAATTTGAGGCAACGAAGGTGGTTAGAGCTCTTAAAAGACTATGATATTGATATTCTCTATCATCCAGGCAAAGCAAATGTGGTAGCTGATGCGCTGAGCCGCAAGGCGGTGGAAAGCACTAGTGGCCAGTTGACTGAAGAGCAAGAGATAATCAAAGATCTACATCAACTAGCCAGCTTGGGAGTTCACCTTATTGAATCTCCAGATGAAGGGGTTATTGTGCAAAATGCAGCGGAATCCTCCTTAATAGCTGAAGTAAAAGAGAAGCAGTTTGTGGATTCTATGTTATTGCAGCTGAAAAAGAATGTACAACAGGGTCTGACTACAACCTTTGATCTTACACAAGAAAGGGTACTTCAATGCCAAGAAAGATTATGTGTACCGGATGTAGATGAGCTGAGGAAACGAATTATGACAGAGGCGCATCATTCGCGCTATTCTAATCATCCTGACTAAAATGTACCATGATTTAAAAGAAGTGTATTGGTGGGGAAATATGAAGAAGAACATTGCAGAATTTGTCGTTCAATGCCCGAATTGTCAGTAAGTGAAAGTAGAGCATCAGAAACCAGGAGGTTACGTGCAATGTATCAATCTTCCAGTCTGGAAATAGGATATGATTAATATGGACTTCATCACAGGTTTGCCTCATACATTGCGGAAATTTGATTCTATATGGGTCATAGTTGATAGGTTTACCAAATCAGCGCATTTTCTACTAGTCAAGACCACCTATACAGCTGAGGATTATGCAAGATTGTATGTTAATGAAATAGTGAGGTTACATGGGATTCCGATCTCCATTATATTAGACAGGGGAGCTCAGATTACTGTGTATTTTTGGAGGTCTTTTCAGCAGAGTTTGGGCACACATGTGAATCTGAGTACGACTTTCCATCCTCAAACTGATGGACAAGCAGAACATACTATTCAAACACTTGAAGATATGCTACGAGCTTGCACGTTATATTTTCAAGGCAGTTGGGATGACCATTTTCCTCTTATTGAATTTGCGTACAACAATAGCTATCATTCAATTATTAAAATGGCACCTTATGAAGCTTTGTACGGAAGGAAATGTAGATCACCAATTGGGTGGTTTGAAGCGGGTGAAACTGCTTTACTTGGGCAAGATCTTGTTCATCAGGCCATGGATAAAGTTAAAGTGATCCAACAGCGGCTACGAACGGCCCAAAGTCGCCACAAGTCATATATTGATGTTCGAAGAAGAGGGCTCGAATTCTCCATAGGTGATTGGGTATTTTTGAAGGTGTCACCGATGAAAGGGGTAATGCGATTCAGAAAGAAAGGAAAATTGAGTCCACGTTATATAGGCCGATATGAAATTATTAGAAGATTTGGGCAAGTTGCGTATGAATTAGCACTACCTCAAGAACTTTCCTCAGTCCACCCAGTGTTTCATGTTTTGATGCTTCGAAAGTGTATAGGGGATCCATCTCGTATTGTTCCCTTTGAAGATGTCCAAGTTACAGAGGATCTTACTTATGAAGAGGTACCCATTGCTATTCTAGATCGACAAGTAAAAAGATTGAGGAATAAAGACATAGCTTCCGTAAAGGTACTATGGCGAAATCAACAAGTAGAAGAGATCACATGGGAAGCCGAGGAAATGATGAAATCCAAGTACCCTCACCTGTTTCAAATAGAAGAAAAAGTTCAAAGTGCGGAAGTGGTCCAATAACAAGTAAGTATCTATGAGCATTAAGTGTCTATGTATATATATGCTAATATAGAGATGCATTTGTGGTAATTAAAACGATGTTGTTAACATTCTAGGAAGAATGTTCCTAAGGGGGGAAGAATGTAACACCCCGTACCTTCCCAACCCTACTTGATGATGTTGAACAATGTTTACTTAGGTGTCGAGAGCCATAAGTATGTATTTTGTAATGTTATTGATGAGATAATTGATATTGGGCCTCGTACATGTGATTAGACCTTCATAGGAGGTGTTTTGTGACTTCGTGGAGCATTTGTGGGGTTAAAAAATGAGGCTAGAAGGAACTCCAAACAAAGGATATTAAAGGTAAGAAGTAAGTTAAAGAATAGAACTTGAAGTAACTAACCAAATCCGCAAAGAAAAGTCGAAGAACAAAAATTTTCAAAAAAAATAGGCCAGGCGCGCTAGAGGGCATGCCAGGCTGCTTTTTACCCATAATTTTTGGGCACAGGCAGCAAGGTGGCGCGCCCAGGGGCATGCCAGGCTGCTTGTGCACACCTCTCAAATGTTGGAAATTTTTCTAAGTCTCAAGGGTGCCCGGGGGCGTACCGGGCCGCTTTTTGCCACATTTCTTCTCCAACCACGAGCCTATACATGGGATAATTGAAGTATTATATTGGCATTCCATTTTGATAAGATTATTCGTGGACGAATTTGGCATCCAAATGACGTTTTTACCCTTTTTATCAAAATAAGCCATGTGTGGCTAAAATCACTTGATTTTGGGATTGAGGCTACGAATATAAATCGCATGAGTGGGAATATTATCGTAAAACATATGGAATGATTTAAACATGAGAAATTATTGATTTTATTGGATTAAGTGAATTGGGCTCAACGAAGGCCCAAAATGAGGCAAAAGACATGGGCCAAATGGGTCAAATGACTCATTCTTCCATTAACCAAGCCAAACATAGCATTTAATGCTAAAGAATGGCTAAGTATGACTTGAGGTATTATATAAAGGGCCAAAAATCAGATTTTTATCACACAAAACTCTCATACCAAATCTAGAAATTTCCACAAGCCTTTTCTCTCAACTTCAAACCCTAAGGCACTTCTTTGGAAAAGATCATCACTTTGCAAGTTTAGGTAAGTGTTTATTCTTGTGATTTACTATTTTATATGTATGAGATATTGTGTAGATCATGATGGTTATGTTGGCAAAGTTGAATAGGGCACTTTTGCTTTTTTGTAAAGATGTGCCATCTTTATGAATTAAACTTGAAAGGTGACTTGATGTTTTGACGAAGTGCATGGTATGGATTAGATATCAACATGTATGGTGTGATTATGATCCTAAACTTGTTATTTATCTATTAGTGTAAATTAGGGGATTTTTGCCGATATGATGTTGTGAGGTGTATTGAGGTGATTTGATGGAGTAATTGTGACGCCGTGTTAATGAAGAAATGTAAAGAATGAACTTGGTACGAAATGCTATTGGTTATGATGTATTGGTAAATGTGTAGAATGTTGTGGTATTATTGGTATGATAATTCCATGAATGGTATTTTCAAGGGTGAAATAATATTCTAGGGCAACCATGTGACTCATTGATGGTTGTTATGCACTTGTAAGATAGTTATTTATTAACGTGAACTCCGTTATGTACTTGTGTTGAAGAGTGAAATGTAAAGATGGAGCTGGACTATTGTGTTCACATATAGGAGTGTATATTTATATTGAGAAGATAAGGTATGTAAGGTTACTCTTTCCGTATCCTTCTGCAGCACATAGTGTCACATTGTCATTATACTTGTTCCATTCCGAAATGTTCAAAGGTATCCCATTTCCGATTATTAATCATTGTTACTCACATGTTCCTTATTAATTGATCAATTGTGATTCACATGACTCATGTTCATTGGTTAATGTTCCAAAGTTCCCATCACATTGTAACCACTAATGTACCAATCTTATAACAAAAGAATTGAAGTAATAAACACTTGTTGAGTACGGGTGGCAACTCAAAGGGGCGTAAGCCTAGCTAGAGGCGATCCCGAATGGATATTGAGTACGGGTGGCAACGCGAAGGGGCATAAGCCTAGCTAGAGGCAATCCCGAAGGTTCATTGGGAGCGGGTGGCAACTCAAAGGGGCGAAAGCCTAGCTAGAGGTGATCCCGATTATTATGTTATTCCCCCTGATCAGTTGGACCCGGGCACTATATGATAGGTGAGCACATGATTGACGATTGAGGATGGAGTAAAGTAAATTAAAGAGAGAAATATACATGATCCCACACGTATACATTATGGTAGTTTATCCTTATGACGCATTCACCTGTACTTGATTCTATTAAAGTTCTTATATGTTATACAGTTATTTATGGCCTTGCATACTCAGTACATTCATCGTACTGACGTCCCTTGTGGGACTTACCTTACTTGCTGCATGCACAGGTACTATTAGACCTCCACAGTAGGTTGCTGATCACTTGCCAACTTTTGGTGAGCTCCAGTTGGTTCGGGGCTTTTCGAGTCTCATATGTACATTTGTTTTGGTATTGTATCACAGTTGTATAGAGTGGGGAGCTGTCCCGACTTTAGGATAGTTATGTATTTCATCTGTTAGAGGCTTTGTAGATGGATGTGGTGATATGAATGTAAGGGATGTATGTCCACTTTGACTTGATCTGACTTGATGGCCCCAACGGCCAAGTTTCGTATATGTATATATTACATGTTTCCACGATTTCCATTATTAGCACATTGTCTCTACACGTGATGGTGATGTCCCTTGAATAACTTGCATATGAGTGGTCATGGACAAAGATTGGTTCTCTCAGGCCTTATCGGCTTCGGGTGCTAGTCCGCCTCGTTGGAACTCGGGGCGTGACAGTTGTGCTTTTATCGGTTTGGTGTTAGTATGCTATGGTTTGGGTTTACGTGCCTCAGTCGTGCTCAGTTTAGTTGGAAACCAGTCGGTTGTTGAGGATGAGGTTGTAGTTATTTGAAAGGTAAAGTTAAGAGGTGAGTGTTAGAGAGATAGCTGTAGCAAAATCCCTTGAAAATATTATGTGGGTTGTCTGGCTTTCAGGGTATGCAGGCGCAATACCCCGTCCTTTCAAGGTTTTGGGCTCTTCCTATACATTGACTTTAAGGAACGAAAGTCCTTTTAGTAGTGGATATTGTAATTACACTCCCAGTCATTTTCTGGGTTTTGGTGTATTTTCAATGTTTTAATCTTTCCCACAGTGGCTACAAGTCATTTATGACTTGCCAGAATTGTCAGTTTGGTTTTTGGGTAGTTTGTTTGGGTTTTAAGCCCATTTTCTTGTTTTGGAGCTTTTGAAGTTGAGAAATTGGTCTTGGACCAAAACTTCTAGTAGAAGACCTTAGATGAAAATTTTGACAATACCGTTAGCTCCGAAACATAGATTTTAGGCTGGGGTGTCCAGGTCTCGATACTTCTGGGCTTATTTCAGGCTACTGGGTAAATTTTAATGAAAATGGAATATTAGGTGTGGGACCCACATTTATTTGAAATGTCCTCGGATTAGCCTTTCGATGGTTCCGTTGAGTCTGAAAAGTCAAATTCGGTATGGTAGCATAGTTCATTTGTGCACATGGGGTTCCAAACGAATCTCAATCCCCCGATCGGAGTCCGTTAGGACCTGGGTTTTTGTTGGTGCAACAACACCTGATGTTGGTCACCCTTTCTCTTTCCATTTGCAGGGAGTAGGCCACATTCGTGAAGGGACATATCCTTTACCATCGCATTCGCGAGCTTTCTCTCGCCTTTGCGATGAAGGATTGGTCTAACTCGATTATATTCCCTTCTTTGCATTCGCAACTGTTGCCCCGCATTTTCTGTAGTCATTTTTTCTTGGTCCTCGCATTCGCTACCAGGGACCCTCGCAATCGCAATGGGTAATTCCCTGGCAGTATATAACTCCCTCTTCCATGATTTTCTTCATTTTATAAACCCTTTTTCCGCCATTTTTGGACCTAGGAGCTCAATTGGGAATGAGTAGAGGACGTTGAAGTAATGATTTCCTATTAGTTTCTATGTAGGTTTTCTCCCTAATTCTCTGTGAAATACTTAATTTCTTTCTTGTTTTCCCTTTCCTCTTGGGGATGATTTGAGTCCCAATCGAGACTCCATTTGTGCTTAACTTCGATTACACATTCCTTGTACTTCGAGGGGCCTCATGGAGGATTTAATTTTGGAATTTCATTTGCAGGACCCACGATCCTATTTTTGATCCGATTTTAGGACTGGAGTTTTATATTGCAATATGGGTCTTATTTTACTCGTATTAATGTGTATCTTATTAATTTGATAACGCGGTGGTATTCTGAGATCATGGAGTGTAGACGAGTAATTCGTGGATGGTTTAAGACTGTGGTTCAACTCCGAGGTAGGTTACAGTCCACTATTCTCTATGAGATTGTGTATGGTACAGATCGCGTGCTAGGTAGGGATCATAGGATAGGTTTATACCTAGTTGTATTATGACTTGACCTATCTAGGGGATTTAGAATAGAATTGTAAATTGCACCTTAGACTAGAATACCTACTCTAGCTATAGGTTATTGCTATACCTGACCATTTACTTACATGACTTTAGGTTGACATTAAGGATCCCTTAGTATAAGATTTACTATATCACTTAGTGATTTGGGCGATATCCCTTGTTTAGATCCTCTTAGTAGCTTGATGGCCATATTTACCATA
Source organism: Capsicum rhomboideum (assembly GCA_031232105.1). NCBI lineage: Eukaryota > Viridiplantae > Streptophyta > Magnoliopsida > Solanales > Solanaceae > Capsicum > Capsicum rhomboideum. The sequence continues at coordinate 17,762,363 of CP124712.1, forward strand.
TTCTTTCTGGGTTATAATGATGTTATCCTAGTATATTATACATTGTTGGGCCCGAGGCCTTGGTTACGAGACTAGTTGGACACCAGATTAGTACTCTATTCTCTGAAAGGATGTGGCGTAGTTCATATACACTTAGACACTTACCTTTGTATTGTTTGCATACTGGTGATGACATGCATACATTTAGACTTATTGTCGCTTATTTAGTGGTATTATTCCAACTAAAACCTTGATTTTACTATTGTTTTCTAAAAAGGGATTTATTCCCAATTCATTTTTAAACCAATTCTTAAAACGGAAGTCGTACCACCTTTATTATTGGTTTTTTAATCTCCTAAATTTAGTATACTACTTTGGAAACTTAGGCCTAAGTGGATTTCGGTCCACTCCTGAACCACTATTTTATCATTTTTTAGATATTTCGGTCGAGGAGGATTCTAATTCTTTCTATACTATTCTACTATTTTAGTCCCAGTTCGATCTCGGGCACTAGACTTTATGGATTTCTACCTGTTTTAGTCTCGGTTTGATTCTAAGAACTTGTCACATATATTCACCTCTGGTACTGGATGGAGTGGATTTGTTATGGATTATGGAAGTTCTGGTTCAGGATCAGGCTGTGTATACAGAAATCCCAAGTCCCCTATTGGCCTCCTTCATCCGATAAGCCATAGTATTGGAGAAAGATGGTCGCCGTAGGTTCTGCCTTTGCGATCCACTGAGCTGGAGGACGTGTATACACTTGTATTGGATATGGTATTTGGTTTATCTTGCGTCATCTGGTTCTTTTCATTCTTTCATTCATTTATATATATATATATATATCCTATCACTAGTATAATTATTTGGCACTTGCATCTATCGATCTTATGAGGGGAATGAATAGGTATGGGCTATGTTTGTTGTTAGCTTGGTGATCATTCTTATGGGGGGGATGAATAGGTATTGGCTATGCTTGTTGTTAGCTTGGTGATTGATTGTACCTTCTGGGGTTATGGAGGACCGGTTAGGTTATTATTTGTCCTGGCTAGCCGGTTATGTTATTGCTTGGATATTTTCACATGGTTTGTGGCAGGATGCTTATGGATTACAAGTTCCTTCCTTCTTCATTATGTTGAGTTTTATAATTGTGAGATTACCTTATGATTGTTCACATTTCGGTTAGACTCCGTGATTATGCTAGAGTTAGCTCCCTTATTACTTATGATACTTGTGATGTTAGACTAGCTTCCTCAAGGTAGTACCTTTGCGTTTGGGTATCTTTATAACACCCTTGTATATCTATCCTTTTCTAGCTATTCTTTGTATATTACTTCCTTCCTTCCTACTACTATTGTATATTATATATCTCTTTCTTCACTCTACTATCGTATAACAACTAGCTACTTATGGTATCATGATTGAATCCCTGATTACTTGTAATATCTGGTAGTTCTTCTTTACCTCTCCCTTAGCATTGTTATGTTTTGTTTCTTAAATAGTTGTTTGTACTGTATATTCCTACTTTACATGTTATTTATACTTGCATTATCTCTGGAGCTCAGTCGATCAATTCCTGCTGAGTACCTTGTGATTGGTACTCATACTATACTTCTGCACCCTACAGATCATAGTAGAAGTTCTCAATGCTGACATGTTTATCGTGTGGAGCTGCCATGGATCATAGAATTGGGGTGATCTCTTGACGTCCAGAGTTGTTCCTGCTCTCCCTCTTTTGCTGGACTGGTCTTTATTTTGCATCCATAGACAATTTTTTTTTTTTTTTGTATATATATATATATTGTGCTCACCTTATGCTCTTGTTTTATTATAAGCTCTTGTACTGACTTCACCAGGTTTTAGGGTTATTTCTCTATATTAATCTCTTTATTGTATTCACTTTCCGCTGCTTTCTTCTTTTCTCTTGATAGTCCGTTACTCGCCATTCCGGACTATGGGTCGGCTTACCTACTGGTGGATTATAGTAGGTGCCATCATGACTTGAGAAATTAGGTCTTGACACATATTGATTTAATACAATACATATATATACAATTTATACATATTCATACAACACAATACGTATGTGATACATATATTCAATATAATGCAATCATGATAGATACATTTTTATTCAACAATGATACAGTTTATATACACATTCTATATAGATACATATTCTATACAATAGTGATACATTTTCTATACACATTCTATAAAGATATATGTTCTACACAATAACTATACAATTTCTATACACATATATACTGCCTTTAGCTACAATAACTATTTAGATACATATTCCATACTATAATTATACAGTTTCTATAGAAATCTTATAAAGATACATATTGTATACAATAATGATATAATTTCTATAAACATCATGTACAAATACATATTTTATACAATAATTATATTGTTTCTATACAATACAATATATAGGTACAATTCAAGGTAATAATACACGCTCGATCATCTATAGAAAATATAGAAACCAATCTTTATTTATTCAGAGTGAATGAGAAACATTGGGAACTACAAATCAAAAAAGTCCACAAAACTTTTTGGGCTCTCAATTAATCCTCATATACATCTATGATATATTTCAGAAACTGGCTCATTATTGATACAAAGTAATGAGAGCCACGGTTCATTTTTCTAATGTCATGAATCAATAAATGCAATCGTAAGTACACACTTCAAAAACAATTTTTTTAGAAGGTAAAAAGTCAAAGAGGAAGAAAGAGGAGATGTTATCAATATGCAAATTTGTACGTGTATTTGCCTTCTTCAATATCAGATTTCTTGCCTGGCTTCAAATAATGCAAGTTAATGCGACATTTGCAAGGATACTGAATTGCTTTAATTTTAAATCTCCAAAAACAAGTCTCACATGCAACTTAGCCATTACCTTTAATCAAAAAGAGAAAAAAAGTAGAAAAAACAGCAGGGAGAGAGAGAGAGACAGAGGCGATAAAGAGGGGGAGAAAGGTGAGAGAGAGGAAGAGAGGCGAGAGAGATGGAGAGACAGAGAGAGAAGTGATAGAAGGAGAGAGGGGGTGTGGCTATAAGTTGTCATTATTTTGACCTAAAGGACATTTAATGGTACATAGGTCAAACTTGCACCATTATTTATCCTAATGTAAACCTATTTATTTGTAATGCCTAAATTAATTATTCAACCCAAATGAACATGAATTAAATTCAAACTTTGTATGAATTTAACCCAGTAAAATTTATGTCTACAGATGTTCTCTACTTCAAGGCTTGATGAGGTGTAGACTTGTCGAACCTTTGATGACGAGACTTGAAGTATTCATGAAAATACTTTTACAAAGTGAAAGTACTTCGTCAAAGTGACAAATAACTTCTTGTAGTACTCTTGATTTCTCAACTAAGATATAAACATGGTATTTTTTTTTTTGCTAAGCAGAAACATAAAATGACCAACTTTATAATATTGAACATTGGACAATATTGAAAAACCTCTAAAAGGATTTTATTTGAACTTTTGAACCAAGAGATATTAACTTTCCTTTGACGTCCAAGAATCAAAATCTTCAATAAAGAAAATCTCCTCCGATATGGTAGTTTTTCAATTGATGAGCCAACTTCTTGGAAATTAGTTTACCTTAATTCATAACAAAATTTGATGGAAGAAAATTTCCTCAATGATTTATCTTAATTTATATGCAAATTTAGAAATCACACAAACACTTCACATGTTCTAAACTAAGGCCTTCTTATTTCCTTAAGTTGTTGGTTCATTCTTTCCATATTTATGTGTAAAAATTGATACGATTTTCTTCTTCCAATTTTGCCATAACTTTCCTTGTGAATGAAATGAGAATTGCTCACAGAAACCTCTATATAAGGACGTGTCATGAAATCATATCAACCACAATCTTTTGGAATCCGTAGCTCTTGGAAGGACATCCCTTGGCATCTTTGCGACCATATATTTGACGAACACGGCTCATGCTCATCAACCTTTTTGGAAGCATTAGTAGAGACCACTCAAAGTCTATCCTCCTTGCGACATTGGTGGAAGAAGTACACGGACTGTCTCAATATTCAAAGTTTGCTGATTTTAAGTTTCACACACTTGCATAGGAACACTCATATCATGCTGTAAGAATGTCCAAATGACAAGTGACTTACTTCTGAAGAAATTACACTCGTATAACTGCGATGCATACAAAAGTCAACGTCAAACTCCTCCTGGATTGTACGGAATTGATTTTTGAAGTTGGTCTCCAGACTTGGTAGTTCTTCTAATAGACCTGTGTAGTCTTACCAAAACATCCTTTTCTTAGTGCATAAATGTCCAAATAGTGAGAGACTTAGTTCTGAAGAATTTAGATTTGTAGTACTCTGACATATACAAAAATCAATGACAATATCCTTCTGAATTAATGGGAATTGATATTTGAATTTCATCTCTAGATCTGACTGGTCTTCTCATAGATTTGTGTTGTCTCACCAAAATATCTTTTTCTTGGTGTAGGAGTGTATAAATGAGGAGATACTTGGTATTGAAGAAAATAAATTGGAATAACTATGAAATATCAAAAAATCAACATTAAACTCCTCCTGGATGGTTGGAAATAGATTTTTGAAGTTGGTCTCCTGATCCGACAGGTCTTCTCACAGATTTGTCTAATTTCACCAAAACATCCTTTTCTTGGTGTAGGAATGTCCAAATAGTAAGCAGCTTGGTTTAGAAAATTCTAGATGAGATTACTCCGACATATCCAAAAATCAATGGCAAAATCCTTTCAAATTGACGAGAATCGATTTTTAAAATTTCATCTCCAGATCTGACTGATCTTCTCATAGATTTGTGTTGTTTCCTCAAAACTTTCTTGTCATGATGTAGGAGCATCCAAGTGATGAGCGACTTATTTCTGAAAAACCTAAACTTATATTAGTACATTACATCCAAAAATCAACAACAAACTCTGTCATGACCCAAAATAGGCACGTGATGACACTTTTCACACCCTCCAGACAAGTAAGCCTAACCCAACCCAAAGAACACGAATATAAGGAAATCAAAAGCTAAAGAAGAAGAATAGAAGTAATCCTAAATATATATATACGAGACACAAGTCTCAAAGATACATCCCAGGTATGGTTATCACTAGTACAAGCCTTTAGTACAGATTAAGAGTAATAACAATCGTCTAAAGTATCTTAAATGCGATGAAAAGCATAAGAAAAGAAAAGGAGAGATCCGGGTAAGCTTGAAGTCTGCCAGCCACTACCTCGATCTCCGCATACGTCAATACTGAAAGAAATGTAATCTACGATTTACTTCTCAAACCAATACTTGCACAAGGTGCGGAAAAATAAGAAAAAGGAAAGAAAAGCAAGTGTGAGTACAAAACCACGTGTACTCAGCAAGCATCATCGATAACTAACCTTAATCCAAAGTGATGGCGAGAACCACCACCCCTACTACCCAAGGTTTCCCACACAATCTTTAACCCACATTTACAGGACTTCATCCTAGCAGTGTAACCCAACACAATGGTTAACAGATTTCCCAACTACAAGGTAGGTACATTAATCTAGGTGAGTCAGTACTATTCATTTCACGATTAATAAATAAGGGAAGTCATATAGGAAGAAGACTCACTAATATAATGGATTAGGACTAATCAAGTATAATCAACCATTAATATGGGATAAAAACAGGGAGAGGGTACATATATAAGAGTTTATCTCATTCTACCAAAAGGTGCTACACAACTACCTCTCCGATCAAGACATAACTCTACCCCACATCTCATAATATCTCAACCTTCCAATCAATATAAAATGATATAAGATAATGTAATGAAGTGAAATGAATGCTCAAACACAATATCATAAACAAGGTTCTATCACGATAACACAATACAAGAGTAAATACTAACACAATACCAAACCATACCAAGGAATATCAATGTAATGCAAATGATGCAATGCAATGTAGTGATGATGATGAATATTTGAAAGTTATTGCATAAATTTCTGTATACACCTACAGAGCCTCGCTGTTCCCAAAATAGATCCCATGGGGGTTTCGCAACTCATATATTTTCCATAATCTCAATCCACCTCTCCGACTAATATTCACTGATCAAGGATACCATAATATCTCATAAAATATCTCAATCAACCTTACCTACAAATGATCTTGGCCAAGGGTTTTGTGAAAATATTATTTTCTTTCAAATGGGGAAAATCTCAGTGGTATCAATCTCATGAGCATGTATGAATGGTATAAGGATATAATGCTCACAACCAAATCAGTATGAAGATATGAGTCAATTCAATACAAGTATATGTGAGCCTAGAATCAGCTCCATATGAAAATGTTCCATTATGTAAGCCATCGTAGGGCACCACTCGGACATTACCACAGTGTATACTCTTAAAAAAAATTAGTAATAATATGCACATAAGCCCCCACTCGGACACACGATAATAAATAATTTGTCAAGTCAAAATTAATGTTCATATAAGACCCACATGAGCAACACGAAACTAACAACAATCCCAATAACAACATATCGTGAGACTAACCACAAATATCTTGTTCCATACGATAAGTCTAATCCACTATTACAAGTCCATTTATACTCTAAGTATTCTCTAAAACTCGATTTTTCCATCACTAACAATAATAACATAATTTTCCCCAAAAAGTCACTAATCCCCGATCATCATAATAAAGTCCACTAAATAAGATTCAAGCTCTAGAACAGGCATCCAATAACAGTTATTCAAGATCACTAAGTTATCTATCTACATTCTACTCTAAGAATATTTACCAGTAGTAATACTAACTAAGGAAGGCAAATATCTAACTACAGTCCACCAAAAGACTCTGGTACCCACAGAGATGCTCGCTATTTCACCAAAGTGGTACCCCCAAACCTAACCGATTCACAAATTATAAGTAAACAAACGTACACATAAACACTTCAGAAAAAGTCAAGGTACATTTCAACTCGCCTTTAAAGAAGATCCGCAAGACAAAACACAGTCCAAAGCATCAATCGGAAGCTCTACTCCCTCGAATCATCTCCAAACACGACCAATCTAATCAAGTATGACATCTACAAGTCAAAAGAAGTCCAACGATACCCTATTGACCATATTTATTCCAAGTCCAAAATCCCCTTTGAAAATCATTTCTGAAAACATAAGGGTAAAGCTGAAATTTTATTTTAGAATAATTTTCTCCATAATCATAGGAGTCTATAGTTGAAAATCCACGTGAAAACGATGTCTAAATTAAAGAAAAACCATTTTAAAGCTTTACCGGCAAAACCCCATACACCCTTGTTTAAAATCAAGGATTTGAAGATGAAAACATAAATTAATGAATGGGAAATAATGAAATACTAGTTTAAAAGCTCACCCAAAGTTCCAATCTTGAAAACCCGCTTTAAAACTCTCAGAAATTAGCTTGGAAAATTTAAAAATGGTGGAATGGGGTTTTGAATCTCAACTTTGGTTAGAAATCATGAAAAACGAAATGGGTATTCTTGAAAAATGGGAAAAGTGATGGTAAAATCACATAGACAATGATTATATGAAAAAAAAGCACCGAGCATCATCAAAAACGGAACTTCCTAGATCACAAAATGTCAAAAATACGAAATAGATTCGATTTAGTCTTTAACTAAGCGATGGTCGCTTAAGCGGCCTGGTCAAAGGTCAAACTACTGCTAAAGAGGTCAAATGGTCGCTTTACTGTTCAATCAAACAGTCAACAGTCGCTTAAGCGGTCAACCAGCCGCTTTAGCAGCTACTCCAGCACCAATAATTTTAAAAACTTATTTTTGACCCTCTGAACTCATTCGGAACTCTATGAACATGAACCAATAGTGCAAATTAATCATAAAATATATTCCGGACTCAATAGAATCATCGTATTTACTAAAAGAGGTCGTTTACTACAAATTAACCCCCGGGACCCCTTATAGGCTATTTTAACTAGTTTTCGAACAGAGGGTGGAAATGCAAAATCAATGTTCTGAACCTGAACCAACCTTGTTAATAACCTAAAATCAACATTTCGAATCTAATGAAACTGTCCAAATTGCCATCCGACACTGGAAATATGAAATGTTGACCGAAGTCAACTATATGACTTTTAAAGCCTCTAAAAGCATCAAACTCTCCCAAATTATTTTGAAAGAATTGGGAACAGTACCAACCATTCCAGCAACTCATAAATGAGCTAAAGCAACTACGGGGAAGGGTAAAATAGTCAAAGAATAGAAATATCTAAATTTCACTATGATGGTCATTACAGTATTCACCACTAAGATTCATGTTCGTCCTCAAACATACAAGTAAGGATAGAATCAAAACAGACAACAACAACAACAACATACCCAGTGTATTCCCACCAGGTGGGGTCTGGGAGGGTAAAGTGTACGCAGTCCATACCACTACCTCAGATGGATAGAAAAATACCCTCGAGAACCCCTAGCAATTACTCCAAAGCGGAGTCACAACTATAGAACTATTGGTCTCACTATTGGATGAGAAATCTTTCACACAAGGACTCCCCAGGTCACAACACTAGCATCTAAGGCCAAATTCTCAATGAAACTGAATTCCTTCATTAACGAACTTCCTCTATACCCAGAAATTGAGTCGAACACCATAGAGGTTCTGAACACACCTGGCTAACCTAAACCTGATCAAGACACCTTAAGACATTGACTGAGCCACAATATCAAAAATCTTCCTCAAACCCACAAAAGCCAAGGAACTCATAAAACCACCTCACTACCCACTAAAAGACTGAATCAACCTACCTAAAGCCGACACTATCACTATCAAATCAAACAGCACTTTAACCTCAGGCTAAAGCTACTAGGCCAGAATTTGACATCAAAATCATACAAAACCTCAAAGGTCATACTTAACACACTAGATCACCATTCCATAGTCAAATCCTTATCCTCAATCCTTGAGGCAATCGAGAATCATCATAAAGCTTTATATACTATAGACATGAAATGTCTAAATGACACCAAATACTCAAGCTACTCATCACAATAACACCTGCAACCCTTAATATCCAAAAGCCATCAAACAACCTGAAGTCTTTAATAACCTGGTAGAACAAGGAGTCTTTCCGATCCCTTATACATAAGCAACCCGTGGTAACAGGGAAAATCCACCCATAGAAGAAGTGTAACAACCACTATATCTCACTGATGGATACCCAAATCATGAATCAAAACTCGGGAAAATCACCACTAAACTCTGCATAATCTACAGATGAATCACACTATCAGGACTTCAAATTTCTATCTCAAGCCCATGACTAAACTCTGAATATAACAAATTTCCTTATGCACAAGAATCAATATTCTTTAACACAAGAGTTGTGGACTAATAAGGAATAACTTAGACCAGCTCAATTCTCATTCAAAATTCCTTAACACAAAGTCTGAATTACACATACTCTAATCGAAGCTTATGAGCAAGAATATTCCGCCAAGCCACTTAGCTACTAAGGAGCAACTCTACAACCCAATTTTTCTTTCCATTCGAAACTCTTTCTGAATCAAAGCAAGGATTCCGTATAAGCTGAAGTCTTTCAACTTTGACCATCCATACCTATAAGCCTTTCCACACAAGCAAAAATAATCACTAAGAGAGTAACAAATCACAAGGTAAGAACACTTGAAAATTTTCCATTATCCAACTAAATTCTTTCACTTGCAATCCTTTACAACCAGTCACATCACAAGTCCAAACTATCACAAGATTACCATTAATAAGTACCACTAAACATAATACAATCCTAAATGCCAAAACCACAATCGATCCACCACTATTCCACAACATAACCATTCAAAAGGATTAAATACAAATGCACCAAAATCCATAATACCCATTAAAATTAATTCTAATCCAGCAATATACTCTAAGTGAGCCACAACATCGGATCTACATACCCGATCTATCCCTAAGGAAACATCTATGAGGTAGCAATATCAGTAGACCCAACAAAATTCCACGAATCATATCAAGACACAATGATGAATAAATAAACATATAGCCGAATGAAGGACCACAGTCAAATACTACCAAGATAGATCAAAGGTAGACTGAAATCATACCTGTGGCTACTATACGAGAAGCTTTTACCTCATGTCTATCCTGTGGAACCTTATACTAAGACTGGTCATCTCTCAGAGTAACTGATGAAGCATCTCTCTGTCTAAGCTATCGCAATCCCTCCTATAGTGCCCAAGATCCCCACATAAGAAACAACTAGAAGAAGTCGAAGCTCGCTAAACTAGGCCTGAAGAACCTGAAGAACCACCCTAATCAGCCCTTTCCAAGCATAACTACGAAGATCCTAACCTCCATCATGCATATTGCTATAATAATCAAATCCTTGAGTCCTCTAGCCCGCAAACCTCTCATATCTCTGCACAAACTTCTCTTAAAGCACTCAAGCAAACTGATCTCATAAAAGAGGAGGTGATCCAGCTTGTCTACCCTCTACAAAGGTCCATCACCACTGTCTAGCTGGCCCAAAGAACTGAAAGAAAGTGAAGTCTAGTCCATTAGAATCCACCAAGACCATCCTATGCAGTCTCACACAACAACTACGTAAGAACATATAAGCATCAAGCCTAGGATGTCCATCAAAATGAGGAGGATCTGTCCCCATGAACTCTATATACCTAATTTGTCCATTCATAAACATGAAGGGTAAAGTCATCGAATATGGAGCAATCCCTGGTAGTATCTCATCAACACTAGGAGGACCTGTAATGGTCACATATGCATCTAGAGTCTGAAGCCTAAAAGTAGCATGCTGAACCAAGGTAGGAGCCACCCTTTGAAGGAATCCCAACACTCGAACCAAGCATTTCTCAAGCATAGGTATGGTCACATGTGGTGTCTGCACTGGCCTCAACCTTTCTAACTCACTAGATCTACGACCACTAGAAACCCTAGGAGGACCTAAAAAGGCAACTCTAACCTGACCTCTGCCTCGAACCCTGATCCTACCATACAGCGAAGGCATAGGCTCTGAATCTCTAGGTAAGGAAGAAAGCGTGCTCACCATCTGTGAGAGAGTGTATAAGAGATTTTGAGTTATAAAAATATATGAACAAATGATAAAGAATGAAGAAATGCATTCCTCCTAAAGTTATGTAGCCTCTCGAAGATAGATTACAGACGTCTCCGCACCGATCCACAAGACACTACTAAACTTGGCTTGTACTAATGAAACTAATAAACTTGGGGCTCTGATACTAATTTGTTACAAGCTAAAATAGGAACGTGATGACACTTGTCACACCCTCCAGACAAGTAAGCTTAACCCAACCTAAAGAACTAAAATATAAGGAAATCAAAAGCAAAAGCAGAAAAATAGAAGTAATCCCAAATATATATACGAGACACAAGTATCAAAGATACATCCCAGGTCTGGTTGTCACTAGTACAAGTCTCTATTATAGATTAATAGTAATAACAATCGTCTAAAGTATCTTAAATATGATGAAAAGCATAAGATAAAAACAGGAGAGATTCGGGTAAGCTTGAAGTCTGCTAACCACTATCTCGATCTCCACATATGTTAATATAGAAAGAAATGTAATCTATGATATACTTCTCAAACCAATACCTACATAGGTTGCAGAAAAACAAGCAAAAGGAAAGAAAAGCAAGGGTGAGTGCGAAACCACGTGTACTCAGCAAGCATCATTGATAACTGATCCTAATTAAAAGTGATGGCGAGAACCACCACCCTAACTACCCAAGGTTTACCAAACAATATATAACCCGCATTTACAACACTTCATCCTATCAGTGTATCCCAACACAATAGTCAACAGATTTACCAACTACAGGGTAGGCACATTAATCTAGGTGAGTCAACACTATTCATTTCATGATCAACAAATAAGGGAAGTCATTTATGAAGAAGAATCTAGTGCCCGCAGATATGCTCATCATTTCACCTAAGCGTGAACATAAAACCTAAGTGATTCACAAATTACAATTAAACAAACATATAACACATAAACACTTTAGAGAAAGTCAAGGTACATCTCAACTTGCCTTTAAAGAAGATCCGCAAGCCAAAACACAGTCCAAAGCATCAATCGTAAGCTCTACTCCCTTTAATCATCTCCAAACATGACCAATCTAATCAAATATGACATCTGCAAGTCAAAAGGAGTCCAATGATACCTATATTGACCATATTTATTCCTGGTCTAACATTCCCTTTGAAAATTGTTTCCAAAAACAGAAGGGTAAAATTGAGATTTTATTTAGAATAATGTTCCCCATAATCATAGGAGTCTATAGATAAAAACCCACGGAAAAATGAGTTGAAAACAAGATCCAAATAGAAGAAAGCCCATTTTTAAGCTTTACCGGAAAACCCCATACACCCATGTTTAAAATCAAGGATTTGAAGATGAAAACTTAATTAATCAATGAAAAAAAATGAAATACTAGTTCAAAAGCTCACCCAATGTTTCAATCTTGAAAACCCGCTTTAAAACTCTCAAAAAAGAGCTTGGAAGATTTGAAAATGGTGAAATAGGGTTTTGAATCTCAACTTTGGTTAGAAATCATGAAAAATTAAATAGGTATTCTTGGAAAATAGGAAAGGTGAAGGTAAAATCACATAGACAATGATTATATGAGAAAAAAGCATCGAGAATAGTCAAAAATGGATCTTCCTAGCTCCCAAAATGTCAAAAATACGAAACGGGTTTGGTTTAGGCTTTAACTTAGCGATAGTCGCTTAAGTGGCACTTTGTTCTCTTAAGCGGCCTAGTAAAAGGGTTAAACTACTACTAAAGCAGTTAAATGTTAGCAGCCGGTCAAATGGTCAACGGTTACTTAAGCGGTCAACCAGCCGCTTTAGTGGCTACACCAGCACCAGTAATTTTAAAAACTTATTTTTGACCCTCGAAACTCATCCGAAACCCTATGAACATGAACCAGTAGTGAAAATTAATCATAAAATACGTTCATGACTCAATAGAATCATCAAATTTATGAAAAGAGGTTGTTTACAACAAATTAACCCCTGGGACCTCTTATTGGCTATTTTAACTAGTTTCCAAATGGAGGTTCGAAATGCAAAATAAAAGTCCAACCCAAACCAACCTTGCTACTAACCCAAAATCGATGTTCCATATCTAATAGAACTGTCCAAATCACCACCCGGCACTTGAAACATGAAATGTTGACCGAAGTCAACTATATGGATTTTAAAGCCTCTAAAAGCCTCTAACTCTCCCAAATCATTTCCAAAAGCATTTAGAATCGTGCCAACCATTCCCGCAATTCATAAATGAGATAAAGCAACTATGGGGAAGGAAAAAATAGTCAAAACTCAGAAATTTCTAAATTTCACTATGAGGGTCATTTCAAACTCCTTTCGGATTAACATGAATCAATTTTTGAAGTTAGTCTTTAGATCTGGCCGGTCTTCTCAGGGCTTGTACAGCTTCACCAAAACGTCAAAGTTGAATCAGGGCTTGTACAGCTTCACCAAAACGTCAAAGTTGAAGCAACCTATAGATGAAACGCTCTCCTTTTGTACTTTGCAACAAAAGGATTAGATGAAGTGTCTCCTCCTATTTTGCCACTGTTAGTCATCAAATATCGAAGTTGCCAAACATATTGAACTACTCATATTATTTTATTAACCATTGAAGGATCGTATCATCAAAAGGAGTTTCAGGTCTTAAAAGCTTGAGTAATGAACTTTGGTGTAATATACCACAATAATTGAATTACAGTGGAAGAAATAAAATGAATAAAAAATGAATAAAAATATCTTTAGGCTGAGGAGCGGATATCTCGTTTTCTTTAAGGAGATTCAAGCCCACTGCAACAAAATCTACATCGATCCAGAAGTACTAATCTTGACTTATCCCCTCCAGTATATAACAGTCTAACAACGTCGTATAACTCAAGCAACTCTGGATTAGTTGAAGAGTCCAAAGCTCCACCTAGAAAACACCTTCCTTCATTAAATAATTACTCTTTTTTTTACTCTTTTTTGTATACAGATTATAGTTGAAGACTTAGGATATTTTTCTTCGTCTTAACTCTCTCTTTCACTACACTAACTTAAAATATAATCCGTTACATCTCACAACAAACTACTTCTTCTCTCTTTAACACAAGGAAGAAAATACTCTTTATATAGGTGTAAAAGTTCTTCCATCTAGTAAATGAGGAAGTAATGGAATATTAAGTGGGATAGGTGAATGTTTAGATGTTACATGAGTTACAAGACATAATTTGGTAGATAATGGACAAATAAAGTGTTAGAAGTTACAAGAGTTATCAAAATATAATGATACCACTGTCTCCACTTTATGTCCATAAATTATCATGCAAATTAATATTTTAATTTTAATACTAAAATGCCTAATAACACCAACATTCCCCAACTTATTTTAATATTAACAAGAGAGTACTTCACCATAATAGTTGAACGGAGACTATTATGCATAATGAAGGTGTACTCTCGAACTCTTTAAGGAGATACAAGCCCACTGCGGCATAATCCACACCGAGCAGCAGTAACACTGTTGATTTGTCCCTCCAGGATACAACAACCCAACAACGCCGTATAACTCTAGTAACCCCGGATTAGTTGAAGAATCCAAATCTCCACAAAAAAAGCACCTTCCTTCAATATATAATTACTCTCTTTTATATAGTGAATATAGTTGAAGACTTACATTATTTTTCTTTGTCTCAGCTCTCTCTTTCACTACACTAACTCAAAATATAATACTTCACTTCTCACAACATATTGCTTCTTCTCTCTTCAATACAAGGAAGAAAACACCCTTTATATAGGTATATAAAATCTTCCATCTAGTAATTGAGGGACTAGTGGAATATTCAGTTGGATAGATGAATATTCAGTTACATGAATTAAAGACATAATGTAGTAGATAATGGACAAATAAAGTATTAGAAGTTACAAGAGTTATCAAAATATAATGACCCCACTTTCTCCACTTTATGTCCATAAATTATCATGCAAATTAATATTTTAATTTTAATATTAAAATTTACAATAACACCAACAATGGAGATTATTGCAGTTGAAGATGGAACTTGGCTGCGAGCCAAAGCTTCAAGCTATCGACATCGATATCGGCCATGTTAAACTAGACTAGTTGTGCTTCTCCCAATGTCTATCATGCAAAATTGAAGCGTTGTGCCTTCTCTACCAACACTTACTGCCAGACTGAAGTTTCATTTAGTTGGCATCGATTCGCATAGAACCGAGAACCTTCATCCAGTCAACACTGTGGATGCGCTCCATCTTCCTTTCTTTTTATTTTTTGTAGGTTTATGCAAATGGTCTCAATATCACACTAAGAAGGTCCACATGATTGGCATTGAACCATTTGGTGTATCACTTCCTTACTATTCTGCCAGAAAGAGTTTTGGTGCGATCTGATTTCATCCTTGGCGACCTGGAAGTTCCCCTTTCTAACTTCAGCGAGAAAGTTCTTGGTGTCATTCTTGGAGCCTTGTGATAAAGAAGTTCTGAGTGTCTACATTTCATCCTTACCGAGTGAGCACGTTGTGCATCTCATACTTGAGGATTGGTGATAAAGAGGCTTTGAGTGACCGCATTCCATCCTTGTCAAGGAGTATGCATGTGGTGCTATCCCGCTTAGTGAGATTGACACAGGGTGTAGCCCTTTTCGACTTCAGTGAGCCAGTACTAGGCACACATCCGTGAAAATATTTATTCGCTGGTTCAGGAGCTACATAAACATGAGCTTTTTGATTCTACCAAACTCAACGTCCTGCAATATATCAAATTTTCAGATCAAAATTCCCGCCGGATTGATCAGAATTAATTTCTCAAGTTGATTTTGAAATCGGATATGTCTGTTTAGCAGCTTTGCAACTGCTGCAGTAGAAAATTCATAACTCACTTAGGAGCCTCTGGATCACGATCCGCTTTTTTTTGTTGGAAAGAGGATTCCAAGAACTTTATTAATAGAAAAATCATGGCCAAAACCTTTGTGTATTTGTGCAAATATGTCTTTGAAGTCAGCTCAGATTCTGTCTTGCTCGACTTTTTTTTCAGCTTTGAGTGTCTGTGATATAAAATTCATAACTCGGTGTAGGAGCGATGAAATCATGAGCTTCTTGTTTTGTTTGGAAGATAACTCAAAGAAATATAATATGTTTCAAATAACGGTAAAAAGATCTCCGGATTTGTACAGATATTGCTGCGAACACAACTCGAATTTTGTCTCGTTCAACTTTTTTTTCATCTTTGAGCGTCTGAGGTATAAAATCCATAACTCGGTGCAGTAGTGACGGAATCATGAGGCTTCTTGTTTCGTTGTGAAGATAACTCACAGGAATACAATATATGCAAAAACCATGATCAAAAGATCTCCGTATTTGTGCAGATATTACTTGAAAGTCAGCTCGAGTTCTGCCTCATTCAAATTTTTTCAGCTTTGAGCGTCTGTGATATAAAATACATAACTCGGTGTAGATGTCTCTCAATTATGAGCCGCTTTTTAAAATTTCAGTCAAAATATTTACGAATTTGCACAGATATGCCATCGAAGTCAGCTCAATTTGAAATGTTATGATTTATTTCGCAGCTTTAGGGGGCTCTGGTAGAAAAATTCATAACTCGGCGTAGGAGCTTCTGAATCACGAGCCGCTTTTTTTTATTGTGAAGAGGACTCCAAGAATCACGATACATGTAAAATATTATAGTCAAGATCTTTATGTATTTGTACTATATGCCTTTGAAGTCATCTGAGATTAATTTCAAAATCTGATGGTCTGTTTGGCAGCATTGAGCGGTTGCTGTAGAAAATTCATAACTTGGGGTAAGAGTGACAAAATCATGAGTTTCTTATTTTATTGGGAAGATAACTAACAGAACTATAATATGTGTAAAATTACGATCAAACGATCTCCGGATTTGTACAGATTTTGCTTCAAAGTCAGCTCAAATTTTGCCTTGTTCAACTTTTTTTTTTTCAGGTTTGCGAGTCTATGGTGTAAAATGCATAAGTCGGTGTAGGAGTAATGAAATGATGAACTTCTTATTTCGTTCCAAAGAGAACTCCAAGAACTGCAATATGTGTAAAAATCATAGTAAATTTCGTTCTGGATTGATGGGAACTAGTTTTTTTAAGTTGACTACCCTCCTGGAATGTTGATTTCACAGTTTTGTACACCACGTCTGTATCTTGAGCTTGGAGTGTTCAAATCATGAGCCATAGAAACTTGAATCTAAGGAGTACATCAATGACAAAGATGGAAGATTAAATCATCCTCGATCGGCCAAGAAAATTTTTTTAAGTAGGCGAGGAATCATTTGACGCGTCACTTTTCGATTGAGGTTCTAGTGAGCAATACATGGTGCATCCCCTCTCAGGGATTGGAAAAAAGAAACTTGGAGAAGCTTTTTCTTTTTTCTATACTTGATGAGAAAATTGAGATTTTAGTGAGAAATACATGGCGCATTGCCTCTCATGGCTTGGCAACAAGAAACTTGGAGAAGTTTTTTGTCTATCCTTGATGAGAAAATTTGCTCCTATCCCCTCAGGTCATGGCGTAAAACACTCCTTGCATCTCGGCGAAGAAGTTATAGAGCATCTCAACCTTCAGTAGTTGGAATCACAAAATTATTCTTGCAACTTGGCAACGAAGAATTTGATGCGTAGCAGCACTGATTGATGATAGCCTTTGTCGAGTTTGAGAAGCTGTATGGAGCAGAAGATTCGGCATGTGCTGCTGGACTAGTAACCAATATGGCTTGATGAGTGCGATAAAGTTGCGCCTGCTGTTACATGAACTTGACAGCTCTGCACCCTTATGTCGTAAAGATTATATCTCAAGTTTGAAATATCCCAAATTACAAATTGCTCGATCCAAAAGAAAGGAAATTCGACGGTCTGCGATATTATCAAAAGTCCTTTTGAATTGATCAGAATTAATTTTTGAAGTTTATTTCTGAACCAGACATATCAGTTTCACAACTTTGAGCGACTATAGAAGAAAATTCATAACTTGATGCAGGAGTATCTGAATCAGGAGCTGCTTTTTTTTTTTCGGTGCGAAGAAGACATCAAGAACTAGAATATGGTTAAAAATTACGATCAAAACCTTTACAGATTTGTATAGACATGTCACTGAAGTTAGCTCAATTCGAAATCTGATGGTCTATTTCACAGCTTTGGGCTGCTCTGCAAGAAAATTCATAACTCGGTGTAGGAGACTGTGAATCATGAGACGCTTTTTTCATTCCAAAGAGGACGGACTCCAAGAACTGCCGTAGATATAAAAATCACGAACTAAACCTTTACGGATTTATACAGATATGACTTTGAAGTCAACTCAGATTAATTTCAAAATATGATAGTCTGTTTTGCAGCTTTGAGTAGTTCTGATAGAAAATTCATAACTCGGTGTAGGAGTATCTGAATCACAAGCCGCTTTTTTCGTTGTGAAGAGCACTCCAAGAACTGAAATATATCTAAAA
Source organism: Capsicum rhomboideum (assembly GCA_031232105.1). NCBI lineage: Eukaryota > Viridiplantae > Streptophyta > Magnoliopsida > Solanales > Solanaceae > Capsicum > Capsicum rhomboideum. The sequence continues at coordinate 17,780,910 of CP124712.1, forward strand.
ATCATGATGAAAATATGAATTTGTACAAGTATAGCATTGAAATTAGCTCATATTCTTCCTTGCCTAACTCTTTTCCAATGTACGTCCGTGGTTAATTCGATGAAGGAATACCTATTTTACGTTCTATCTATGCCACTTCAAAGAGCTATTGAGATGATCAAGTAATGACATAATCTTTTTTAACTCATGTGATTGAACTTTGAATGATACTCTAAACTGCCTGCATACCTTAGTGAAGAGGATCAAGTCATAATGTAGTTTAGAAAGATGAGTTATTTTTATTTTTTTTTCCCTTCAAGGGAAGTGTGACAGAAGTGAAGAGTCAGAATGAGCCACTAACTCATTTCAATTTTGATGATTTGATTGAATCACCAGCCATGAAAATTTCTCCTCATAATGTGATCCATACAACTACTCTTGTTCTACCTACAGAACAAGTATTTCCAGTTGTAGGCACTCTTGTTCCAGATGCATATCAAGCAATGCTAGTTGCAGGATGATAAGAGCACAGTTAGCTTGGAGCACATTAGGAGGGGCTTCCATATATGGATGATAGCTTGGAGCCCAGAGGAATCCATAGGGCAACAAATACACAAGGTCATGGGCGATCAAGATGCCATTTGGGAAATCAAGAAGGGCCCTTGTGGGTTCTTTTCTAAATAGCCACTTTTAGGCTATTTTTGTAATAGACTATTTGTGTAAAGGCAATAACTATAAATAGTGACCTTAGCCATTTTCTGTACTAAGACATTGAAAATTGAACTCCTTGAGAGTGTAGAGTGGAATCCCTGTAATGCAGCTATAGTGACAGTGAGATTAATTGATGGGTGGATTCTGATTGATTGATTGAAAACTCCTTTACCTTGATTTCATATTGAGGTTCTCAATTGGGATTTCAGTTGGGTTTCTCTTACATGAGTTCAAGTCACTTCTCCCTTGGTCTATTTGTGTATTCAATTAGATCTTTCTTTCTTCTATTTCTCATATCCATTTCTTCTATTCTAATCTTGATTTCTTATCTATCCTTATTTTGTGTTGTTTAATTTTGCATTTCTGATATTGATTCTAGTTGTCCGATTAGGTATCACGACCCAATTTCTCAGGTCACGATGATACCTACTTTAACCCACCAATAGGTAAGCCAAGTCATAGTCCGGAACGACAAGTAACAGGCTAACGACAGAAAATAAAGGAAAAAAAAGGATATAATCAATATACAGCAATAATATAAGAGGAAACAAAGAGATATATATATATATATATTTACACACACACATATCATATTGTACACGAGAGGGAGAGGTTAAAATGAACAAAAAGAGTCCCTCCCAAAACCTGGTAAGGTTGGTACTAGACCCACTACGACAAAAAACAAGAGTACTAGACAATATCCGAAATATACATATATACAGTAGTTTCGGAATACAAAAACTATAATTGAAACAGATGGAGGAGGATCAGCCTCAGACTCTAGAAATCTCATCCCGTCTCTAGATTAGTAGCTGGACTTGAGAATAATGTCAATGCCTGTGGCTCGTACTCGGATCTGCATTAGGAAAAAGATGTAGAAGTGTTGTATAAGTACCAAAGCAATGGGTACTTAGTAGACATAATCGACTGACTGAGCTCAAATATAGTAAAAGCATAAATATAATGCGAGTGTGTAAGCTAAGTCAACAGTGATAGGGGTAGAAATGTAAATATCTACTGAACTAGGCAAGTGCAATAAAGGAAGTTAATAACTCAGAAAATAAGAGAAATGCACTAACTACAACCTAATTGGGCTGCCATAAGCCCAGAAGTCTCAAGCAATAAGGCAATTAACCCTGTCTAGCACCCATAAATCGGCAGGTGCAAACTAGACAACACTTAAATAGAAAACTTAAATATCCAGTAACTAAACCGATCTCAAGTAACCTTCTGATCCCAAATCCATGATGAAAAATCTAGGTATGTACCAAGATTGAACTGGAACCAATGGTAGTAATGAGAGGCAAGATGCTGGGTTCAAACTGGAAATAGTGGATGATAACAAGAGGCCGCATGAATCATGTACAACAGAACTCAGTACCACTGCCAAAACATCCTAGTAACAACCGCATGTAACACTGTAACATCCCAACCGTAATCATAGATAGATACCGAACTCAATCGGAACTCATAGTAACCATACACCCATAACCATTACCGATGCTAGTGTCGTGCCAGAACTCATAATTATAATAGCAATAAAGCATAAGCCGGACGTGAACTAGAACTCATAATACCCATACCCATAACCATAACCAATGTCAGTGTCATACCAGAACTCATAATAATAATAGCAATAAAGCATACGCCGGACTTAAACCAGAACTGAAATGCATTTACATAAATATAAGCATAACTAGCTACCGGGAAGAAAACCAAGGGTTTCAGCCTATCTCCAAACCATAGTCATATATACCAATCTTGCCCGGATAAGTCCACTAAGGCAAGGCGAGTCTCAAATACTAGGTCAAGGAGGTGCGGTCTAGGGTCAGTTACTACTATACTTGGGAAAAGGAGCTAAAACAGGCCAAAAACCAAGTCTAAGTCAAACCCAACCCAAGGTAATAGTCTAAAGTAGTAGCCAAGGATCTAACTAAGCCTAAAGAAACCTCATGCCAAAATATATTAACTAAAAAGGGCAGTGGGGCCCACTACAAGGTCCCAATAACCAAACCCAAACCAAAACCTACCTAAATCTAGCCTAAGGCTTCCCATTCCCATCTCAAGGTGCTAATAGCACTAATCCTAGCCCTAAAGGATGATAATACACTATACTAGGGGATAGCGGGCCTAAAACCTCACTAAATGGTGCCCTAACCGGCTAAATAAGACGTAAGAATACTAAAACGATACTCGGGAAACAACCTGCCCAAAACTACAATAATAGTACACTAATACCATAAGTAAGCACAATCTAAAATAAGGATAAACCTAGACTACCTGGACGCCGCCGAACGCTCGTTGAATCCTCTATACCTGACCTTTCCCCTTCCAAGAGGCCTTTGAGAGCTGCCACGCTATCAAAACAATGATTCATGTATCAAGACGAGAAAAATGATACCCATATTACATATAAACGCTCCGAGTCAAAAATCTGACAAAAAATCCCATATGGGGCCCACTTGCAGAATCACAAAATTGAAATTATCACAGCATCCCATACAACTCAAGGATCAAAAGCCATATAAATATTTAGCTAAATCCAAACTCAATAATCCCAAAATTAGTCCTAACAACAATCCAAAATATAAGGAATAAATCAGGGAATTACATGGAAAAATTAACGAGAAACTTATGAATTAACGATGATATAGGGTCCAGAAACACATCCCCAAGCTAGACCCAACTCAATTATATGCTCCCCCCACGATTTACAAGCTCAACGAGCCATCTAATCGAGTTGTACATAGAAAAATAGAAGCGAAAAATGAAAGGGAAAGTATATTATACTGCCAGAGGTTTCCTTATTGCTGTCAAGAGGTACCCTGGTCACGGTTACGACATCATACTAATGGGACCATCACGACCGCGGTGGCCTAGCCACGTAGTCGCGATGAATAAGCTGGCCCGGCCCCATGATCTTAGTCATCGCGATCGCGATCTCTCGAGCCTCGCGATCACGATGACTAAGATCATGGACCCTCGCAATTGTGGGGGACCTCATGACGGTCACGATGAAGGAACTGGGCCTACACCAGGTGCTGATGCACTAGCAATTCCACAAAGTTGTAAATATTTTGATTGGACCCTCGGGATTCGTTTGAAATACCGTGAATGCAAATGAACTATGCTACCCCACCAAAGTCAACATTCTAGACTCAACAGTGTTATCAAAATTTCTAACCGAGGTCATTTAGATAAAAAGTGGGTCCCACACCCCTAAAAGCCATTTTAACCAAATTCCACCCAATATCCCAAAATGAGTTCGAAAGCCTCAAGACCCGGACCAAGGGTAACCTTAGCCTAAAATCGATATTTCAGAGCTGATAAGACTGTCGAAAATGCTATTCGAGGCCATTTACATGAGGTTTTGGCTTGAGACCCATTTGTTAACTTCAAAAGCTCCAAAATAACGAAATGGTTCTAGAAACCAAACGAACTACCCGGTAGCCGAACTGTCAGTCCCAGCAAGTCCTAAATAGCCTAGGACAGCTGTGGGAAAGTTTTAAATATAGTAAAAGCACAAAAACAGGGAAAAAATCCTAGAGGGTCATTATAATATCCACTACTAAAAGGACTTTCGTCCACAAAAGTAAAGGATCAAGATGTACCTGAAGGCTCGAACAGGTAGAGATACTGGGCTCGCATATCATATTTGGTCTCCCAGGTAGCCTCATTGACTGGACAGTGATGGTACTAAACCTTAACTATAGAAATGTCTCTGGAGTGAAACCGCTTGACATTTTGTACAAAATAGACACATGCTCCTCTGTAAAAGTCAACCTCCCATCCAACTGAATCGAGTCCTACTGAAGCATGTGAGACTCATCCAAAATATAGAGCCACAACATAGATACATGAAAAATTGGATGGATGGGTGGAAAAGATGGAGGCAAAGCTAACATAGGCTACCTCCCCAACTGTCTATAGGATCTCAAATGGTCCAATATACGTTAGGATGAGTTTGCCCCTCTTCCTGAACCTCATCATGCCCTTCCTGGGTGACACTCACAAAAAGACCCAATCCCCAACTCTGAACCTCAAGGCACAAAGTTTACGGTTAGCATAACTCTTCTTCCTGCTCTGAGCTGCCCATAGCCTATCCTAAATCATCCGAACCCGGTCAGGACTCACGAAGCAAATTTGTACCACAAGATCTAACCTCAGAAGTCTCAAACCAACCAACTAGAGATCGACAATGTTTACCATACAACTCCTCAAATGGTGCTATTTGAATGCTCGAATGGTAGTTGTTATTATAAGAAAACTCTGCTAAAGCTAAAAACTGGTCCCACTGACCTCCAAAATCCAACACACAGGCATAGAGCATATCCTCCAAGACCTGAATAGTCCACTTTGACTACCCATCAGTCTGGGGATGAAAAGTGGTACTGAGATCAACCTGGGTACCCAATTCATCCTAAAATGTCCTCTAGAAGCTAGAAGTGAACTAAGAGCCTCATTCTGATATAATAGACATTGGTACCCCATGAAGGCAAACCACCTCTCGAATATAGATATGGGCTAACCTCTCGGCTCTGAAAAAAGTCTAACTAGGGATAAAATAGGCAGACTTGTTCAATAGATCCACAATGACCCAACTACTATTGGAACTACGAGAAGTACGAGGCAAACCACCTATGAAATCCATAGTGACCCGATCCCACTTCCACTCAAGAATGGGTAACCTTTAAAGTAATCAACCAGGTCTCTGATGCTCGGCCTTTACCTACTGACAACATAGGCACCGAGCCGCAAACTCTACAATATTTCTCCGCATACCACTCCACCAGTAATGCTGCCTCAAATCCCTATACATTTTAGCTGTGAGCTATGAGCCTCCTGAAGTATCAGCTGAATCAAATCTGCAACCCTCAAAACACAAATTCGATCATCAAATCACAGAACACCCTTAGAATCTAAGGTAGCCCTCCTAGACTCACCCCTCAACTCCTGACCTCGAATGTTGTGAAGCTTGCCATCCTTAAGATGACTACACCAAATCTGCTCCAACAAGGTAGATTTGGCCTCAACACTAGCAACAATCCTCTTGGGGTCAGAAATATCAAGACGAACCATTATGCTGGCTAAGGACTGGATATCCTAAGCCAACGGCCACTGTAAAATTGAAATAAAGGCCAAGCTACCCATACTCACTGCCTTCCAGATTTAGGCATCCGCTACCACATTCGCTTTGCCCAAATAACATAGAATAAAGATATCATAGTCCTTCAGCAACTCAATCCATCTATGCTGCCTCGAATTAAGCTCCCTATGGTTTATAATGCACTGAAGTCTATGGTGGTCAGTGAAGATCTCACAACAAACACCATACAAGTAATGCCTTTAAATCTTAAGAGCAAAAACTACCACAACCAACTCCAAATCATGATTGGGCTAGTTGCGCTCGTGCACTTTAGCTGCCTTGATGCATAAGCAATAACGTGGCACCACTGCATCAGAACACACCTTAAACCAATGCTAGAAGCATCACAATAGACGATGAACCCTTCACCCTCAACTGGAAGAGTCAAAATAGGAGCTAAAGTGAGCAAGTCCTTGAGCTTCAAAAAGCTTGCCTCACAACTCGCGGACCACTGAAATGGAACCTTCTTCCTAGTTAACCTGGTCATAGGAGCTACAATAGTAGTAAATATTAAGACAAACTGCCTATAGTAGCCTGCTAACCCAATGAAATTGCTAACCTCAACAGGAGACGTAGGCCTATCCCAGTCATGAATAGCTTCAATCATTGCTAGATCTACCATAATACCATCCTTGGACACCACGTGCCCTAAGAAATCTACAAAATTAAACTAAAACTCGCACTTTGAGAATTTGGCATAAAGCCTAAGATCTCTCAAAGTGTGGAGCATAGTCCTCAAATGTTGCTCGTGCTCCTCCCTACTCCTAGAATATACCAGACTATCATCAATGAAAACAATCACGAAGGAGTCCAAATAAGGCTTGAAAATACAGTTCATCAAGTCCATAAATGTTATTGGGGCATTGGCAACCCAAAAGACATCACCAGGAACTCATAATGGCAGGAACGAGTCCTGAAGGCTTTCTTAGGGATGTCCTTAGCTCTAATCCTCAACTGATAGTAACCAGACCTTAAATCAATCTAAGAAAACACTGTTCCACCCTAAAGCTGGTCAAATAAATCATCGATATGAGGCATAGGATTCTTATTCTTTATGGTCACCTAATTCAGTTGCCTATAGTTGATACAAATACATATAGAACTATCCATCTTCTTCACAAACAGAACTAGAGCAGCCCAAGATAATATACTTGGTCTGATGAAACCCTTACCCATCTTAAAACTGAATATTTAGCTCCTTTAGCTTGGTAGGAGCCATACAATAAGGAGCCATAGAAATAGGTCAGTTGACTAGCTCGAGGTCAATAGAAAACTCTATATCATGCTCAGGAGTAAGGCCAGGTAGGTCGGTAGGAGAAATATCTAGAAAATCATAAACAATAGGAACAGAGTCAAGTGAAGGACTCTCAACACTAACATCCTGAACATAAGCAAGGAATGACTCAAAACCCCTCGATACCAGTCTCCTAGCCCGAATATAAGAAATAATCTCCATCGGTGCGTGGCTAAAAGAACTCTTCCACACAATCGAGGGTATCCCAGGCATGGGTAAGGTAATGCTTTTGGAAAAACAACCCAAGACTGCATGATAGGGGGATAACCAGTCCATGCCTAGAATCATATCAAATCCACCTTATCTAACTTAATGATATCAACATGAGTATCAAACTCTCAAAAATTCACCAAACATAATCTATATACCCCATCTACTACTAAGGAATCACCCACGAGGGGTAGCTACATGCAATGTCATAGATAAGGACTCCAAAGACAAACCCAACTGTGGTGCATAATAAGTAGAAACATATGAAAACATGGAGTTGAGATCAAATAAAGCAGAAACTAGCTGATGGCATACTAAAATCATACCTATAATCACAACATCAAAAGCCTCAACCTTTGGCCTACCAAGTATAACATACAACTGGCCCTGTCCACTACCAGACTAGGTGCCTGCCCGACCACCTATCTTACATGCCTGAGGACCACTTCTAAAACCTTAGGGACTACCCCTGCGACCCTGAGCACCACCCCTAAACAGTAGTGGCACTGAACTGATCGGCTGAGCACTCTAAACTGCAGACTCAATCATCCCATGGTGGGGGCACTCTCTAGCAAAGTAGCTAATAATACCATACTCATAATAAGCCCCTGGTACCCTACTTTGTCCAGAAAGTCCAACTGACCTAGAATGGCCCCCTCGGCCTGATGACCCTGACTGAACACCTGTCACTGGATGACTACTGCTCTGACCACCCAAACTACCATAGCTTGGTTGACCCCCATTTGAAATCTAAAATGCTTCTCGAACGGACCTACTAGGTTGACCCTGATGTTGATAAGACTGATGCTGGTGTTACCTACACTAAAATCCTTGGCCTATAAACCGTGAGTTGCTATGGCTCCTACTAAAATTATCCTAATAATGGGGCCTCTTATCGCTGCCCCCTTGGGCCTCATAATCCATCTCCTCTATAGTATAGATGTGGTCAGTAATATCATTAAAAGACTTCCCTAAAGTCACCAAACTATGAGTAGCCCTACGGAGCACTAGTCTCAATCCTCTAATAAAACACTGAATCCTCTCATAATCTGTAGGCAGAATGATAGTGTCATGTTGTTCTAGCTCATAGAACTTCACCTCATACTCAGCCACATATATAGAACCCTTTCTCAATATAAAAAACTTATCCCTGAGGTGATCACCCATGCTGCTAGGCATGAACTTCCCCAAGAAAGCCTTGGAGAACTGAGTATAGGTAATGGGTGGAGATCTAATAGGCCTGGAATCAAGATAACCTCTACACCACTGTCTCACTGTCCTATCAAACTGGTAAGTAGTATAATCCACGTTGCGAGACTTGACCAACCTCAAATTACGTAACCTCTCTTCACAATTGGTCAGGAACTTATAAGCATCCTCTCCTGAAGCCCCGAAAAACTTGAATGGAGTCAATATCAAAAATTTTCCCAACATCTTCTTTTTCTCCACGGTCATAACTGGTTAAGCTACTACCGGCTGTGAAACTACCAGTGCTGGTGGAACCTCTGCCCTGGAAACCGCAGCTGAAGGTTGTGCCCCTAAATTAATACCATCCTTGGCTGCTTTTTGAGCCACGTCTATTGACGGACCACCACTAACCCCAATAACTGAACCAACATATCTTGGAGAACTACAGAAGATATAAACTCAGGTGGGGTTTGGGCTACTCATCTGGCCCACCTACTACTATGGCGGTGGTACCTCTGGTGTTATCTCTATCTCAAGAGTAACAACATAATATGGAGATGGTTCCCTAGCCCGATCTCGACATCTGCCCACAATTGGTGCTCTAGCAGCAGGCTCGGGGTCCTGATCCCTGGCTACCGTGCCTCGCGTCCTAACTATCTCTGAAAGAGTGAAACAAAATAAGAATTTAAAAACCAACACAGGCACAATTCATGGAAGCAAACCAAAAAGAAGAGATTTTCCTAAAAATGTCATGTAGCTTTTCGAAGATTGGATACAAACATCTTTGTACTGACCCGTGGGACTCTGCTAAACATTGGCTCTTGTACCAATAATATCGATAAACCTAGGCTCTGATACAAAGATGTCACGACCTAATTTCTCAGTTCATGATGGTTCCTACTTTAATCCACCAGTAGGTAAGCCAAGCGAAAACTTGTAGCAATAAGTTACGGGCTAACGGGCAGAAAATAAAGTGAAACAAGGATGAAATCAATATATAACAATAATATAAGCGGAAGAAAAAAAAATAAAATATATATATATATATATATATATATATATACATATATACATATATACATACACACACACACACACATAACAAACTGTACAAAAGAGGGAGAGGACAAAATGAACAAAAAGAATCCCTCCCAAGACCTGGTAAGGTTGGTACTAGAGCCACCATGACGAAAAACAAGAGCACTAGAGAATATCCAAAATATACATATATACAGTAGTCTTGGATTATAAAAGACTGCAATTGAGACAGATAGAGGAGGATCAACCTCAGACTCTAGAAAGCTCACCCCGTCTTTGGATCAGTATCAGGGCCTGAGAATAATGTCAATGTCGGTGGCTTATACTCGAATCTGCATCAGGGAAAAGATACAGGAATGTAGTATGAGTACCAAAGCAATAGGTACTCAGTACACATCATCGGCCGACTATGCTCAAATATAGTAAAACCATCAATATAATGCGACTGTGTAAGCTAGGCCAACAGTGACAGGGGTAGAAATGTAAAAAACTACTGAACTAGGAAAGTGCAATAAATGAAGTAAATAACTCAGAAAATATGATAAATGCACTAACTACAACCTAACTGGGGACTCATAATCCTAGAAAGCACACACATGAAGGCAATTAACCCTAGCGAGCCCCCATAAGCCGGCGGGTGCAAACAAGAGAAAACTAAGATAAAAAACATCAATATCCAGTAGCTAAACCAATCTCAAGTAACCATATGATCCTAAATCCATGAATAAAAATCCAAGTATGTACCGGGCTTGAACCAGAACCAATGGGTAATAACGAGAAACCAGACGTCGGGTTAGAACAAAAAATAATGGATAATAATAAGAGGCCACATGAATCATGTAAAACAGAACTCAGCACCACTACCAAAAACTTCTAGTAACAACCACATGCAACACCATAACATCCCAACCATAATCATAAACAGATGCCAGACTCGAACTGGAACTCATAGTAACCATACCCATAATCATAGCCGATACCAGTGTTGTGGCAGAACTCATAATTATGATAGAAATAAAGCATATTCTAGACTTGAACCAAAACTCATAGTAACCATACCCATAACCATAACCGATGCCTGTGTCATGCCAGAACTCATAATTATAATAGCAATAAAGCATATGCAAGACTTGAACCAAAACTGAAATACATTTACATAAATATAAGCATAACTAGATGGCAGGAAGAAAACCAAGTGTTTCGGCCTATATCCAAACCATAAAGTCATCTATACCAATCTCGGGCGGATAAGTCCACTAAGTCAAGGCGGGTCCCAAATATTAGGTCAAGGAGGTATGGTCCAGGGTCAGTTACTACTCTACCCTGGAAAAGGAGCTAAAATAGGCTAGAAACCAAGTCTAAGTCAAACCCAACCTAAGGTAATAGTCTAAAGTATTATCCAAGGATTTAACTAAGCCTAAAGAAACTTCATACCATGATATACTATCTAAAAAGGGCAGTGGGGCCCATGACAGGGTCCCAATAACCAAACCAAAAACAAACCTACCCAAGTCTAGCCTAAGGCTTCCTATTCCCATCTCAAGGTGCTAATAGCACTAATCCTAGCCCTAAAATAGGGAAATGGTTCTAAAAACCAAACAAACTACCCGGTATCCAAACTTTCAGTCCCAACAAGTCATAAATAACCTGAGGCAGCTATGGGAAAGCTCTAAATACATTAAAAGCATGAAAATAGGGAAAATGACCTGTAGTGTCATTACATTAGGATCATTATCATTTTGGTATCATATATTAGGCTAAAGAGTTATTCAACTATTCTTAATCCTAGGTTAATAAATCCAAAAATTGTATCAAAAAAATTTGAAAATAAAAAAAATGTTTGATTCGTGTTTTTGTTTGAGTTTTCAACACTGAATTCGTGTTTCTCTAGTACTTAGGGGTCTGGATCTGAAATTCGGGTTGATTTAGAGGTGTTTCAAAATTTCCCCGTTGTTGGGCTTGAAAAAAGCTTTAAAAAGGTGAAGTGGATTTTTTGAATAAGGAAAAACTGGAAGTTCAATTGTATTGGGGTTTGTTTTCCTAGTTAATTGAAGTTTGGATCTAAAATTTGAAAAAAATGGAGTTAAAATTCACTAGGGTCAATTTTGGAGTTCATCATGTTCATGGCGTTCTTCATAATTTGAAGACATTGCAAGTGAATTCAATTTTCGAGAGTAATTGGTTTGGAATTGGATGTTAAAAATTATTGGAGTTTGTTTTTGGTGTTGGAAGAAGCTCGTGTTTAAATTTTATGATAATCGGAGTTAAATTGAGTGAGTTATGAATTTTTAAAGTTCATCAATGTTCTGGGTGTTCTTCATAAAATTCATATATTATTGACGGGGAATCTTCAAAAAGGTGGTGTTCAATCCAAGAGGAAAAGAAAGAGAAAGTGTAAAGGTGTTTGTGGCCAACAATTAGATAAGGTGGGCCCAAAGGAGTACAAAAGGAATCTAAAAATTCACAAAAACTGGAATCAACAAACTCGTGACCAATTAGAAGTCTCCGACTATCTTTCCCCATACCAAAACCAAAGAGAAGTGTCCAGCTGTAACCGCATCAGCACAAGCAAAAGCCGCCGACGAGAAGCAACTTCCAAGCCCTCTGAGCCGCATGCGAAATGGCTTCTACATTGGAGCCAAATTCCCATCGGATTTTGTGTTGAGCCTTCAATTGCCGCTTGATCCAGGTGGATTTCGCTTAAACCATCTGCTCCAATGCTTGGAAAGTGGTTCCAGCCCTCCAAAAATGTCTCTAATGACCTCTAACTCCAATTTTGAGTAATTTTAAAGATTTTTCTCATGGATTTCAACCAAATTTCCTCCCAAATAATTTTGTAAGTCCAAATCTTAGTAAATTAGTTTATTTTTATTAATTTTACCCTTTTTTGCTTCATACCTAGATTTTAAATAGTAGATTACCCTACCAAATATTATCAATTCCATGAGTCCGATTTTTATCTTGTGCTTTTATTTGTGTGCTTTCCTAGTTTTATTTCATTTTTAATTTATTGATTCAATTTTGTTAGTTTTAATTGAATCATATGTTCTTCTTTGAAAAATAATCTATTCCTCCACAAGAATAAGTGACCTTATAAATTGATTGGATAAAGGTAGTTCTCGATCAACTTCGAAAATACACTTTAGATGAGTTGTGTAATGACCATCCAGGTCATTTCCTATGTTTTTGTACTTTTTCCATATTTAGAGCTTTCCCACAGCTGGCCAAAGTCATTTATGACTTGGTGGAACTGATTGTTCGGTCACCGGGAAGTTCATTGGGTTTTTAGAGACGATTCCTTATTTTGGAGCTTTCGCTATTAAGAAATGTGTATCAGACCTAAACTCTAGGTAAATAGTCCCAGATGCCAATTCTAACATTTTTGTTAGCTCTAGAATATTGATTTTAGGCTAGAGGGACCATAGGTTCAGGTCCTAAGGCTTCCAAAATTGTTTTGGTAGGGTAACCTAATTTGTTTGTGTTCATGGGATTCGTTTGGAACTTAACCAAGTTTTCTTGTGTAGAAATTGTTGGTGCAACCATATTTTAGCCTTCACATTCGCGAGGCATGAAGTTCAAGAAATCATGGCCTCCGCATTCGTGAGCAAGCCTTCGCATTCACAAAGGGATAGCTAACCGAATGGTACGGGCTTTCTCCCTTGCGTTTGTAGTGAGTAGGCTGCATTCGTGAAACCTAGGCTAGATCGGTCTCCACGTTCATGAAGGGTGTCCTGCAATCGCGATGAAGGGACCCCTGGGTGTATTTATTACTATAGAACCCATTTTTCTCCTATTTTTCTTAAGTCCCAACAACACTAAATCCTAGAACACTTAGAAAATTGTGGAGATTGATCTTTTGGTGTCGAGGATGATTCGGAGGAGTCGTTTTGGTCATTTTCTCATTGTTATTTCCATAAATTTTTGTTTAATTTCTAGATTAACTCTCCAGTTAACTTTAAATCCCTAGAATAGTGTTGGGGCTGATTTGTGCTCAGATTTCACCTATTTTTTAGGGTAAATAATACTTAAGCTTAGAGGGACGTGTTGACGATTTCAAATTCGTGATTCAACAAGCAAACCCTCCATGGGATTTTTAGTTCGACTTTTGACCCGAAGCATTTATATGCAATGTGGGTATCAATGTTATCGTCTTAATGCGTAGATTATTATTTTGATAACGTGGCAACATTCGTAGGCTTATCAAAAGGGAAAAGCTCCGGATTAGTGGACTTTCTCGAGCTTTTGGTGGCTTCCAGGTAGGCTAGGCTTACTTTCCTCATAGATTGGGATTTATTATGGTATTAGCATAGTATTATGATATCTATGGGTTGGTATTTATGACTTGGTTGATAGATCCGAGTATGAGCTACTGCAGCTGATGCTTCTTTTAGGCTTGTTGTGATTTCGTAAATAGGGTGCGCTATCAAAGCCGGAGATAATCCTCTCTCCATCTACTATTTTGGACAGTCTTTACTTATTCTTAGACCACTTGCATATTTTCTGCTATCTAGTACTCTTATTTTTGTTTTAGTGGCTCTTGTACCGACCTTACTAGGTCATGGGATACTCTTTTGCATATTTTTTTCCTTTTCCTTGGTTTCTCCATACTATCATATATATATATAATAGTACTATAACATCCGGATCAGTACGATAACATCGGCATCCTATCTTCGGGAGACTACAGGATGTGTTTAGAAAAACCTCACTTTCTTTGTTCATTTTTATGCGTCATGTCTATGTTGGTTTCTAAATTCTCATTGTTTCACTCCTTCGTAGATTGCCAGGATGCGGGCTACGATGACAGTAGATGGAGATCCCAAGCTTGTAGTTACAGCACCTATTAGAGGCCGAGGTCGAGGTCAGACTAGAGCTGTAGAACTAGCCAGGGGTCAGGACAGAGAGCATTCACTAGATCCTATTATTACTCCCGAGCCAGAGGTAGCTCCTAAGGTTCAGTCTCCCCAGCCACTAGTGGGCCAGGGGCAACCTAGGCCTCACTAGGGTGTATATCTTCCTCAATTCTCAGAGATGTCTTGCTTTAGTTATTGTGGTTGGTAGGTGGTGCACCCTCTAATGGTGCTTAGTCAGCAGACCAGAGTAGTACTGATTTAGGAGCGTAGCCTGTAACTGTGGCTTACTGAGTTGAGGTTCCTCCAGCATCAATAGTTCTATAGGCAGAAATTACCCAGCCAGTTATGATCCCCGATGATCTGAAGATGTTTGGTTCATTTTTTAGATTGACTCCACCTAGGTTTGAAAGGTCCCCACGAGAGGATGCTTATGAGTTTTTAACTAGTTGCATGGAGAATCTTCATAATTTGGGGTTGGTGGAGTCGCACAGAGTGGATTATATGACATATCAGCTTAACAGGGAAGGGAGATGGTGGTGGAGGGGTTATCTTGATTCCAGGATGGTTGGATCTCAACCTATGACTTAGGCTTAGTTCTCCAAGGCTTTCATAGAGAAGTACATGCCTTGTACTATATGTGAACGCATGAGGGATGAGTTTTTGGTATTGAGACAGGGTTCTATGATGGTGGCCAATATGAGGAGAGGTTTCATGAGCTATCCAGACATGCCTCCATGATTCTGCCTATAGAGTATGAGAGGATTTGGTGTTTTTTTAGAGGGTTGAGTCTACCGCTCCACAGGGATACTCAGAGTTGGGTGACTTTAAGGAAGTCATTTACTAATATTGCTACTCATGCCTATAGTATAGAGGAGATAGATTGCGAGGCCCCAAGGGCCAGCGATAAGAGGTCATGTCAGCAGGGCAGTTAGAGTGGGAGCCATAATGGCTCATAATTCAGAGGCAAAGATTATCAGGGTAGGTACCCTCAGCATCAGTCTTTTAAGCACCAAGGCCAGTCTAGTAGGCCCGTTCAGGTAGAACTTCAGATTACTGATGGAAGTTAGTCAGGTTTTAGTGACTACAATTGTCAGGGCAGTGGTCAGTCCTCGAGGGGTGTACAGTGCAGAGAGTGGCCTCGGTTAGATCAATCGAACCTTCTAGATAGAGCAGAGTGCTCGGGGTATGTTTAGATTGTGGGGTCGTCAGTCATTTCTACAGAGAATGTCCCCAGTATGGGATGATTCAACCTGTAGCATAGAGTGTTTAGGTATCCAGTTTGGAGATGGATGGGTTTAGTTATATGCTATACCTAGTAGGCCAGAGGTAAAGTCTTTGAACGATGTTATTGTAGGTACGATTTCAGTATGTTGTTAGTCAGCTATTTCTTTATTTGATTTGGGATCCACTTATTCGTATGTGTCTTCTTATTATGTACCGCGATTAGAGTTATCTTGGGAGCTTTTATATATGTCATTACGTGTAGCCACTCCCTTAGGTGATTTTTTTAGTAGTGGATTAGGTTTATAGATTATGTGTTGTGACTATTTGAGAGTATGATACACAAGCTGAACTTATTATGCTAGACATGATGGATTTTGATGTAATTCTGGGCATGGACTGGTTATCCGCCTACCATGCATTCTTGGATTGTTTTGCCAGGACTTTCACCTTAGCCATGCCTGGTATACCACCAGTTGTGTGGCAGGGTTCTTTTATCCGAGCACCGACATGGATTATGTCTTAGGTTCGGGCTAGGAGACTGGTATCCAGGGGTTGTAAGTGTTTTCTTCCTTTTGTCTGTAATGTTAGTTCGAAAAACCCTTTGCTTGATTTTTTTTTTATTGTTCATGAGTTTCTTGATGTTTTTCCTAACGATCTACCTGGCCTTTCTCCTAAGCATAATATTGAGTTTACTATTGACCTTGAGCCGGGCAACCAACCTATTTTTATAAAACCTTACGGTATGGCTCCTGCCGAGCTTAAGGAGCTAAATTCCCAGCTTCAAGATCTTCTAAGTAAGGGTATCATTAGGCCAAATATATCTTCTTGGGGTGCTCTAGTTCTGATCGTGAAGAAAAAAGAAGGTTCTATGCATATGTGTATTGACTACAAGTAGTTGACTAAGGTAACAGTGAAGAATTAGTATCATATATATCGATGATTTATTTAACCAGCTTTAGGGCGCGACAGTGTTCTCCATGATTGATTTAAGATTTGGTTACCATCAGTTGAGGATTCGGGCTGAGGACATCTCTAAGACAACCTTCAGGACTAACTATGACCATTATGAGTTCCTGGTAATGTCTTTTGGGTTGACCAATGCCCCAACAACATTCATGGACTTGATGAACCGTATTTTTAGGCCTTATTTGGACTCCTTTATGATCATCTTCATTGATGATATTCTTGTATGTTTGAGGAATAAAGAGGAGCACGAGCAGCATTTGAGGACTATGCTCCACACTTTGAGAGATCATAGGCTTTTTGCCAAATTCTCGAAGTGTTAGTTCTGGCTAGAATCTGTGATGTTCTTGGGACCCGTAGTATCTAAGGATGGGAATATAGTGGAACCGACAAAGATTGAGGCTATTCGTGATTGGGCCATACCAACATCTCCAATCGAGGTTCACAGTTTTATTAGTTTGGCAGGCTACTACAAGTGGTTTGTCGAGATATTTTCTACTATTATAGTTCCTATAACCAGACTGACTAGGATAGAGGTTTCATTTTAGTGGTTCGATTAGTGTGAGTCGAGCTTTATGAAACTCAATAAATTCCTCACTTCAGTGCCTATTCTGACTCTTCCAGTTGGGGGTGAGGGATTTACTGTGTATTGTGATGCTTTTGGTGTTGGTTTGGGGTGTGTTCTGATACAGCAGGACCTAGTTATTACTCATGCATCAAGGCATCTGAAGGTGTATGAGCATAACTACCCCACTCATGATTTGGAGTTGGCGATGGTAGTTTTCACACTAAAGATTTAGAGGCATTACTCATATGGTGTTTGATGAGAGATATTCACAGACCATCGCAGTCTTAAATACATTATAACCCAGCATGAGCTTAATTCAAGACAGCGCGGGTGGATTAAGTTGCTAAAGGACTATGATATCTCTATTCTATACTATTCAGGCAAGGCGAATATAGTAGAGGATGCCTCAAGCTGGAAGACGGTGAGTATGGGTAGCTTATCCTTTATTTCAGTATCAAAGAGACCATTGGCCTTGGACATTCAGTCCTTAGCCAACCTGATGGTTTGGCTTGATATTTTGGACCCCAGGAGGATTTTTTCTAGTGTTGAGGCTAGGTCTACCTTGTTTGAGCAGATTCAGAGCCATCAGTTTGAGGATAGTAGACTTTGTGGCATTCATGATCAGGTACTGAGAAGTGATTTTGGGAGGGTGACCTTGGATTTGGAGGGTATTTTGAGATTTGATGGTTGTATTTGTGTTTTAAGGGTTGGAGATCTGATTCAATTGATACTTCAAAAGGATCATAGCTCCAGATACTCTATTCACTATGGGATAGCCAAAATGTAAAGAGATTTGAGGTAGCACTACTGGTGGAGTAGCATGAAGAAAGATGTAGCAGACTTTGTAGCTCTTTGCTTATGTTGTCAACTGGTAAAGGCCGAGCATCAGAGATTGGGTGGCTTGCTTTAGAGACTGCCCATTCCTGAGTGGAAGTGGGAGCGGATCACTATGGACTTCGTGAGTGGTTTACCTTTCACATCTTATGGTTTGGATAGCATTTGGGTCATCGTAGATCGATTGACCAAATCAGCCTATTTCATCCCTATTCAGATTTCTTTCAGTTCTGAGAGGTTAGCTCACATCTATGTTTGGGAGATAGTTCGTCTTCGTGAGGTACCCGTGTCCATTATTTTAGATAGAGGCTTGATGTTCACTTCTGGCTTTTAGAGGACTTTTTAGGAGAAATTGGGTACTCAGGTTGATCTTAGCACTGCTTTTCACCCCCAGACCAATGGAAAGTAAAAGCAGACTATTAAGGTTTTGGAGGATATGCTCCGAGTGTGTGTTATGGACATTAGAGGTCAGTGGGAGTAGAATTTAGCCTTGGTGGAGTTTTCTTATAATAATAGCTATTTGAGTATTGAGATGGCACCATTTGAGGCACTATATAGTAGGCGTTATCGATCTTTAATTAGTTGGTTTAAGATTTCTGAGGTTAGCCCCCGTGGTACCAAATTGTTTCATGAGTATTTGAACAGGGTTTGAGTGATTCATGATAGGCTACAGGTAGCTTAAAGAAGGAGGAAGAGTTATGATGACCGTAGGCTTCGTGTTTTGAAGCTTGGAGTTGGTGACTGGGTTTTTCTTCAAGTGCCACCCATAAAGGGCCTGATAAGGTTTGAAAAAAGAGGCAAGCTCAGCTTAAGGTATAGTCAGACATTTGAGAGACTTCGAACAGTTACAGAGGTAGATTATGAGTTGGCCTTGCCCTTAGAATTTTCAACTGTTCATCCAATTTTCCATGTATTTATGTTGCGGCATTACATTCTGGATGAGTCGCATATGCTTCATTGGGACTCTACCCAGTTGGATAAGAGGTTGACCTTCATGGAGAAACCAGTTGCTATATTAGCCAGGGATGTCAGACGGTTGCGTTCCAAAGATATTTTAGTGTTAAGTTTAGTGGAGACACCGTCTAGTTGAGGAGGCTACTTGGGAGATTTATATTAAGATGAGGGCCCAGTATCCCCTCCTGTTCGTGCCCTCAGGTACCTCTTGATCATTTACTTTCGCGGATGAAAGTCCTTTTTATAGTGGATATAGAAATGACCCTCTAGGTCATTTCATTCATTTTCATTCTTTTTCCATATTTAGAGCTTTCCCACAGCTGACCCAAGTCATTTATGACTGGCTGGGACTAACAGTTTGGTGACCGGGCAGTTCGTTTGATTTTTAGAGCCAATTCCTTATTTTGGAGCTTTAGCTGTTAAGAAATGGGTTTCAGACCTAAACTCCAGGTAAACAGTCTCGGATGCTAATTCTAATAGTTTTGTTAGCTTCACAATATTGATTTTAGACTGGGGGACCCTTGGTTCGGGTTCCAAGGCTTTCAGAATCATTTTAAGCTATTGGGTGGATATTGGTTAAAATGACCCTTTGGGTGTGGGACCCACTTTTAATCGAAATGACCTTGAATGGAATTTTGATGGTACCTTTGAGTCTGCAATGTCGAATTTTGTAGGGTAGCCTAGTTCATTTGAGTTCACGAGATTTTAAATGAATCCCGAGGGTCCGATCCCAAACTTGGCACTTAGCCAAATTTGCTGGTATAGCAATTGCTGGTTCAACCTTATTTTAGCCTTCGCGTTCGCGAGGCTTGGCCGCATTTGCAAAGGTCAAGAAATCTTGGCTTTCACATTCTCTAGAAGGCCTTTGTGCTGGCAAAGGTTTAGCTGACTGATTGTTCTGGGCTATCTTTCTCGCGTTCGCGATGAGCCGACCTTGTTCAAGAAGGCTAGGCTAGGTCGTTCTTCGCGTTCGCGAAGAAGGATCCTACGATAGCGATGAAGGGACCCTTGGGTGTATTTATTTCCGTGGAACCCATTTTTCTCCTATTTTTCTTAAGCCCCAACACCACTAAACCCTAGAACACTTAGAAAATTATGAAGATCGATCTTTGGTGTCGGGGGTGAGTTGAGGAGTCGTTGTGGTCATTTTCTCATCATTATTTATGTTAGTTTTTGTTTAATTTCTAGATTAACTCTTAGGTTAACTTTAAATCTCTAGAATAGTTTTGGGGCTTATTTATGCCCAGTTTTCACCCTTTTTTTTAGAATAAATGATCCTTGAGCTTAGAGGGATGTGTTGACGACTTCAAATTCATGATTCAACAAATAGTCCCTACGTGGAATTTTTAGTTTCACTTTTGACCCGGAGCATTTATATGCAATGAGGGTATCAATGTTCTCGTCTTAATGCAAAGATTATTATTTTCATAGCGTGGCAGCATTTGGAGGCTTCTCGAAAGGGAAAAGCTCTAGAGTAGTGGGCTTTCTCTAGCTTTCGACGGCGTTTAAGTATAGGCTTACTTTCCTCATAGATTTGGCTTTATTATGGTATTAGTGGAGTATTATGCTAGCTATGGGTGGGTATTTACAACTTGGTTGATATTTTAGTATTTTATTTGTTAAAGTTAGCCGGTTTGGAGGCCTCTTTGGTAGAATTTGACTCCGTTTCCCCTCACAATAGTAATAATAATGCATTAGGACCAATTTTGGCTTACGTAAGACCTTGGAATGGAATTATAAAGTCATAGTCTAGGTTTGGGTAGGTACTTACCTTAGTATGGATTTTTGGGACTAGTAGTGGGCCCCGTCGGCCCTCCTTTTTAGTCAATTGCCTAAATTATCCCCTTGTAGATCTAAGAGACCTTTATTAATTCCTTAGACTAAACCTTGAACCTTAGGGTGACTTAGGTCACTTAATGACTTCCGGTTGGCTTTATTACTTGGGTTAGAAGGACTTTTGGCCTTTAGAACCTTGTACCTAGACGTAGTTACTAAAACCCACTTCATTTGTAGGTTTGACCGTTCGTCTTGGGAACTTTGGTATTTGGACATGGAGGAAGCTACAACCTTGGGTTATTATTACTTTAAACTTATTTACTAGTTCCTGTTCAAATTCGACATTCATGACCTATATGCGGTACTTTATTATGATAATGATTTTTACTAGTTCCTGTTCAAGTTCGGCATTCATGATCGATATGTGGAAATTTTATATGATGTACTACTTACTATCTCTGGTTCAAGTCTGGCATTTATGGTTCGAAGGAAATTCCAGGTATGTTATCACTTGTTGGCTCACATTGTGTTATTATATTCGGTAATTCCTCCTTGTTTGTATCCACCAGACATATGGGGATTTTATTGGGTTGTTTCTCTCTTGTTTGTGCTTCTGGGCTTATGAGGGCCTAGTTAGGTGTAGTTAGGTGTAGTTAGCTTGTATTTACTTTAGGATTCCTTTTATTCTATAAGCTTATCACTTTCGCTGATTAGAGTATTATTTTTATTTATACTCATTTATTCCTGACATAGTTTACATTCTTGCATTTTATTACACTTTTATTGTAATTTATCTCAGTCGCCCGATGATGCCTACTGAGTACCCATTGTTTTTGGTACTCATACTACACTTTTGCATCTTTTTCTGATGCAGATCCGAGTACTAGATACCACTGTCGATGACTCTTTCAGGCTTGCTATGGTTTTGGAGATAGGGTGAGCTTTTAGATCTGGAGATAATCCTCTCTCCTTATACTATTTTGGATAGTATTTACTTATTCTGGGATTACCTGTATATTTTCTACTAGCTAGTACTCTTATTTTTTATTTAATGGCTCTTGTACCGACCTTACTAGGTCATAGGATACTCTTTTGGACATTTTTCTCCTTTTCCTTGGTTGTTGTGTTATATATATATATATATATCGCTGATGAGTATTTATATTTCATGTCTAAAGTTTCTTATCTATGTGGAAACTCTAGTGACCAACTGGAACATGCCCTCTCTAAGAAGACTGGAGTGGAATCTGCAATGAAACATCACTCCGATATAATGTTGTATTCTTTTACCCTCCACCATTTAGCCCATTATTCTTCATTTCGGGCTATGGTTTGGCTTACCTACCAGTGGATTAAAGTAGGTGTCATCATGACTTGAGAAATCAGGCCGTGACATATTGAGAGTTTCCAAATACGAAAGGCATGACAAATTTTGCTACTAACTTTTTTGTTGTGTTTTGAAGGTAGAATGGAAGGATCAGTAGGTCGGAAAGTAAAGTGAACTCAATGTTTCAAAATATACATGTTTCAAAAAGTCGAGTTCTTAAAACAAAAATGACCAGTTGTGGGAAGACGGAGCTTGAAATTGTGATGGATGATTATAGTGTTCTCAATTCTATAACCCCTTAATAGTTAGCATGCTTGGGTTGCCTTGTTTTCCAAAACAAAATCCTTTTGTTACTCAAATATGATATTTGGTTGATAGGAGAGTTAAGGTACAAATTTCACGTGGAAATTATCAAGGGGAGGTTTGGTGTGATGTAGTGCCCATGGATGCTTGTCAAATGTGTTTGGGAATTCTATGGTTCAAAAGTAATGGACTTACATATACACACGATTTGTACTATTACATCATGGATCTCCAAGGGCAACTTATCTTTTCTCCAACATGCCTTAATAAAGTAGATCTAAGTCAAACCATTTCCAAGTTGAGGAAACATTGCGCTTTATTGAGGGAATAGTTGGATAATATCTTAAATGATTCCTTCCAATAACTTGAAAGGATCAAGTCAATATTCCAAAGGAAGAAAGTTACTCATCAAGAAGGTGAACCTAAAGAGTTGCCTTTGAAGGCAAAGCAAGCTACTCCATGTGAGGTTGATGCTATGGAGTTGAACATGCAAGTCAACTCATCCACTCCTTAGGCACTAAAGTGGAAGCTAGAGCTGAAGGGATCTCCAAAAGTTTCATAAAGGATCCTTGGCACTTGTCTAAACTCTAATAAAATTGAGAGACAAAAGATTGAGATGAGTAAGGGTGTGATATGTAACAACTCCAGAGTGGTAAAAGGAGAAGTTCTGTGAAGTGATGTGAGAGGGTTGTTATGACCTTATACTATCTGTTTTAACCTCTCTTCCTTTTTTAGTTGTCTTGATCCTTATGCAGGTATCTTTGGAAACAAGCCTAATAAGACACCTCGAGCAATGAAAAATCATGAGGTCCTAGAAAGTTTCCCAAAGGATCAAATGTGTGCCAATATTGAAAAGCAAGGTGAATGCAATCCTTCCTATAAGCTACAAGGTAACAAAGCTAAACCTTATACTTTGTCAAAAGTAGAAGATCTTTGGATGGCTAGTAGCCAATTGAGTGTAAGTGATGGCTTGTATATGTGGGAGCTTAAAGATACTTTGCCTTGTGATGATCTTGATGACACCTTGTTGTATGATGATAATGCCATTGTTGTTAGTTCCCAAACACTAGTTGATCCTATAGATGACCAAATTGATTCTTCTAGTAAGATTGATTTGATTCCACCTAGTGTTAGCACTTGTGACTTGAGTGAAAATGTACTATCATGTGATAGGGGAATACTAATGCTGGGTAGTCAAATACTAGTTGGCTATAATGGCTTATATGTATGTGAGCTTAAAAATCCCTTGCCTTGTTATGATATTGATGACACCTTGTTGCATGATAATAATGTCATTGTTGAGAGTGCCCAAACACTAGTTGATCCTATAGATGACCGGGTTGATTTTTCTAGTAAGATCAATTTGATTCTACCTAGTGTTAACACTTGTGACTTGATTGAAAATATATTGTCATGTAATATGGATAGTCAAATGCTAGTTAGCTATATTGGTAATCATATGCGTGATTCTTTTGACCTTGATATGCTACCAACTAGTGTTATTTTGGTGATGACCAATGTGCTTGTAAAGATGACCTACTAATTGAGGAGTTGTGTGATGTGATAAATGATTTAGTGATCGTAATGATATAGTTGGTCATGTAGGATTTTTACTTAGAGGTAATGATTCCTTAGGTGTTGATTCCATTTCTTATTCTTGTCATGAGGATCTTGAGGTGGAGTATGATCTTAGGGATAATCTCTTATTCAATGATGACATAACTAATGTGAATGATGAACATAGTGGTGTGTCTTATAATGTTTGAAGTGTAACCACTCTTGAAGGCTACCAATTGTTTGAAAATCCACTATAGTGTGATGACATACTTTTCAATGGTGGAAATCTCTTCTTGGAAGATAATAGTACGTTTATTAAAAGGGATGGTGTTCAAAAGAAAGGTTAGGTATGTGCTACAATTATCCCTTCATCTTTTTGTATTCCCATTCTTGGTCAAGGACTTAATGTGCTTGAATTAATGAGTGAACCTTCTCATGAGAATACATTGATAAAGTTGACTTGAGTGACACCTTACTATATTATTTGTTTGAATATGATGATACTCATGCCTTTGAGTGGTGTATATAGTGTGAAGATAAGAGTGTCAATGGGGAAGATGGGTGTTTGCTTAACCCATTTTCATGGAATTTATTTTCATATGGCACTTATGATGTGTTGCTTGGTCAAGATGACAAGTGAGTTGTGACTTGAAAGAGTCCATAGATGTTCAATACTTTTTGTCACCTTCATAGGGTTAGACAATTTAAAGTATCGAATGGGACTCTTGGAAGTATGCTTGATATCATGAATAGAGGGAACCCATCTTCTTGGGAGGACTATTTGTTTTTTTTATTGAATTGGTTTCTAATTAATTTCTCAAAACCACTAGTGGCATGATTCCATTTGTGAACTCACTTCTCATGGAAATTTGTCTTGAGACGAAGGTAATGTGTACCTAAATGTCATGATTCCATCCTTGGATTTTCCAACTTTTAGTGATTTTCTTTCTAGCTCTGTTGAGTATGTTGGTACTCTTGTATATGGTAACACCTTCGGATGGGGCTCATATTCTTGTTTCCTTTCTCTACTACCTCTTTACATATAATGATGTCCATGTTTGTATAGGATTTATTTTATATAGAGTTAGGGGTTTCTTGGGTTGGTACATTTGCTTTTGTGACCAAACTATGTGGATCTTTCATATTTTTAACCCTGATTAACCTTATGGGTGTTTGAACTAATGGTGACACCACCTTTGGTATGGTTTTATGGCAGAAAAGAGAAATAATTATGTCTTAGGATCTTTGTGGTTTCTTTGTTCCAAGATATTTCTAAGCCAGATGCTTTGTATGTTGTACAATGCATTGCTCTTATTGAACACAAAGGATTATTGGTTGCAATTCAAAATTATGCCTGCCTGGCATGATGATATTGGTGTTAACCCTTGTGCTAACCCTCATAGTATGAGGATTTCTTGGTTGCTTGTCCTTCTTATATTTTTGCAAGGTTCAAATTCAAGGACGAATCCTTTTGAAGAAGGGGAGGATGATACGAGCACGATTAGCTTGGAGCACATTAGTATGAGCTTCCATATATGGATGATATCTTGGATCTCGGATAAAGCTATGGAGCAACACAAGGCCATAGGCGATCAAGATGCCATTTGGACAATCAAGAAGGGCCCTTGTGGATTATTTTTTAAATTGCCACTTTTGGGCTATTTTTGTAATAGGATATTTGTATAAAGGCAATAACTATAAATAGCGGCCTTAGCCATTTTCTTTACTTAGATTTTGTGATAGAAAATTGAGATCCTTGAAAGTGTAGGGTGAAATCCTTTTTGTGTAGCTATATTGTTAGTGAGATTAGTTGATGGGTGGATTCTCATTGATTTATTGAAAATTCTTTACCTTGATTTCATATTGAGTTGCTCATTTGTGGATTTCGATTGGGTTTCTCTTTCATTGAACTCAAGTCACTTCTCTTTTGGTCTATTTGTATATTTAATTAGGCCTTTCTTTCTTCTATTTCTCATCTCTGTTTCTTCTTTTCTGATCTCGTTTTCTTATTTATCCTTATTTTGTGTTGTTTAATTCTGCATTTCTGATATCGATTCTAGTTGTCCAATTAGGATAGTTATCATTAGACCAGTAGTTCCAGTTGCACCACCTCTTGGTGATGCCTCCTCTCAACCTGAGAAAATTAGCTAGTGGTTCAAAACTTCCTATATGGCATAAAGACTATGTGATAAAGTCTAGCTCCAGCAAGTGTTTATATTCCATTGATTCTGTGTTGAATTGTACAGTCCTCTAAGCACACTATCAAACCTTTATATCTAAATTCTCTTCAGCTATTGAACCTACTTGTTATAGAGAAATAGCTCAGGATGTGAGGTGGGTATGAAGTCTGAAATTCAAGCTCTAGGAGATAGTAGAACTTGGGAACTAGTGCAGTTGCCTAAAGAAAAGAAAGAAATTGGATGTAAATGGGTGTACAAAATCAAGTATAAGACTAATGGTGAGGTAGAAACACTAAAGGCCAGATTTTTAGCAAAAGGTACAATCAGAAGAAAGGACGGGACTATCAAGAGAATTTTTTCCCCAGTAGTAAAAATGGCAACTATCAGGCCTGTTGTCTCAATAGCTGCAGCCAAGCAGTGGACTATCTATTAAATGGATGTCTACAACACTTTTCTGCAAAGAGATCTGTATAAGGGAGTTTACGTACAAGTTCTAGATAGTTCTAATGGTAAAGGAGATAGAAATCAAGTTTGCAAGCTACTAAAGTCTTTATATGGTATGAAACAAGCTTCCAAATAGTGGAATATCAAGCTCACAATAGCTTTAGTTTACTCAGGATTTCGTCAGAGCACCAGAGATTACACTTTGTTTACTAAGATGATAAAAAGATAGTCATAGTCCTCACATATGTTAATGATTTACTAATAACTTGGAATGACTTATATATAATCCATGAAACCAAAGATGCATTGTAGACAACTTTTAAGATCAAAGAGCTTGGAGAACTCAGATATTTCCTTGGTTTGGAGTTTGCTAGAAGTAAAGATGGTATCCTCATGCATCAAAGGAAGTATGCTTTGGAGCTGATAGCTGACATGGGCATAGCAGGGGCCAAACCTGTCACAACTCCAATGGAATTGAATCAAAAACTCACTACTGCTGAGTTTGATCAATATGTCACTCCTTCACAGTTTAATGCATCTTTAACTGATCCTACAAGTTATCAGAGACTTATTGGGAGATTGTTGTACCTTACTACTGCCAGACCTATTATTGCATTTGTCATCCAAAGTTTGAGCCAGTTTGTGCACTTTCCTAAGACTTCTCACATGGAAGCAGCCCTGAGGCTTGTGAGATATATAATGATGGCACCAGGGTTATTGATTCAAATGTCCTCTACTAGTGGTTCTACTCAACATGTGTATTGTGATGTTGGTTGGGGTTCTTATGTTAACAGCAGGAAGTCCATTATTGGGCATTTGATTCAATATGAAGCTTCACCTATTTCTTGGAAGTCTAAGAAGTAGGCCACAATGTCAAGAAGCTCAACAAAAATTGAGTATAGAGCTATGGCTTCCACAGTTGCAGAGGTGGTAAGGATAGTACGGTTGTTCCAAGAACTTGACATTCACATTACTCTTCCTATCCCTCCCTATTCAGACAGTGCATCAACACTTCAAATTACTGCCAATCCTATTTTTATAAGAGGACAAAACATATTGACATTTGATGTCACATTATCAGGGAGGGTATTCAAAATGGTTTCATTGTAACCAACTACCTATCTATCAGTGATCACCCGGCAGATGTTTACCAGGTTCTCATACCCATCTTCTATCCATACTAGGAATGACGAATGTCCTTATAACTCATAGCTTGAGGGGGGGGGGGGTGAAGGAATTAAACAATTGTGTTGATGGACCTTGACTAGTTGTATGCAAAGCATTTATGCATTGCTAGTTAGTTGTGCATTTAGTGAGGTCTTTAGCAATTAGTTAGAAGATTAGCTTAGCATAATAGCTTAATGATCAAGTTAGTTAGTCTGTTAGTTAGAATGATGAGTTGTACATGAGTGAGCTGTCATGGGCTATCAATTTGTATATATAGGTAATTATCGTGACTTGATCAATACACAAGATATTTTTCTCATTTCTTATATGCTTTCTTCCTTTTCTCTTGATCTGTTATCATTTTCTCTTGAGTGTGCCTGCAATTTTCGAAATTTTTTTATAAACATAATATCCTCATTTGGGAACCCTGGCTATGGAGTAAATGGAGGGTGTTAGTGGAAACGTGAAACAAATAACAAGAGAAAGATACAAGATTTAACATTGTTTGGATCCGAACGATCCTACATCCACCAAAGAACAACTATCTTTATATTAATAAAGAAAGGGGAGAGATCCCAATTGCACCTAAGAGAATTTCTATCTCAACTTTATACTCTTACAATGGATAACTATGAATTTTTTGAGATGGTTTCAATAATGATGAATGTCCATCCTTTTATAGATGGCCAAACATAGGCTCCAAGCACAAAATAAGAAAAGGAAAAATAAATACAAAATTTTTCCTCCACAAATTTTTGGTTGCTCTCCAAGTTCATTTCCAAGCCAAGTAAACTGGCACATGAAATTTTCTTCCACATGGGTTTGAACCTAAAAAATAAACCAAACCAACTCTTTCATTCTCCACGTTGATTTGCGTTTTGAGAATGCATATGAACAACTCCAGCCAAAACTTCTAAGCTTACTGGGTAACCCCATTGTAAGAAACAAAAAGAATCAAACCTTTGTTGAACATAATAGCTCCACTTAGCAGTTGTTCTATCAGAGTTGCATCAGTTGATGCGTACTCCCGCCAAGTCCTTGTAGTGTGCAAACATCACGAGCGGGATTATCTTGGTCAACATGTCTGCAACATTATCGTCTGTGATAACCTTCATGACCTTAATAAATCCCTCTTTAATGACATATCAAATGAAATGTAATTTGACATCAGTGTGTTTGGTGAGCTCATGAAATCTTTGATTTTTAATAAAATTAATAGCACTTTGACTATCACATCTTAGAGTTGATTCCAGCTGAACCAAACTCAATTCTGCCGCCAAACCTTTCAAACAGATAGCTTCTTTCACTACCTCCGTTGCTGCCATATATTCTACCTCTGTTGTAGACAAAGCGACAATAGACTATAAAGTCAATTTCCAACTAACGTCACTTCCAATGAGAGTAAAGATGTATCCAATTGTGGACATCCATCCATCAAGATCCCCTGTATAGTCAGAATCCGCATAACCAAGAACAGAAATACATTCACCTTTTTGGAAGGTTAGGGCAACATCAAAATCTCCTTTGAGATATCTCAGTATCCACTTGACAGCTTCCCAGTGCCTCTTTCCTGGGTTGGCCATGTACCTACTTACCACACTTACAGATTGAGCAATATTTGGACGTGTCCATACCATAGCATATATAATTTTACCAACTGCGCTAGCATAAGCAACCTTTGATATATGCTCCACCTCATCCTCAGACTGAGGTATTTGTAACTTTGAAAGTTTAAAATGAGGAGCTAATGGTGTACTTACAGGCTTGCTCATTTGGATATTGAATCCCTCAAGAACCTTTTTGATGTACCTCTTCTGAGAAAGATGTACAACACTGTCTTCTCTTGAAATCTCCATTCCAAGGATTTTCTTTATAGCTCCAAAGCCTTCATGTCAAATTCCTTGTTCAATAGTTTCTTCAAAGCATTATCTCTGTGATGCTGTTAGCAATAATAAGAATATCATCAATATACAATTGTAAATAAATCATTGAGTTACCAGAAATCTTTTTGTGATACACACAACTATCAAATGCACTCTTTGAGAATCTATGTGTAGTTATGAATGCATCAAACCTCTTGTACCACTGTCTAGGGGATTTCTTCAAACCATACAAAGACTACTTCAGTTGACATACATGATCTAGTTTTCCCTCAGAAAGGAAATCTTCAGGTTGATTCATATAGATTGTTTATTCTAGATCACCATGTAAGAAAGCAGTAGTGACATCAAGATGTTGAAGCTCCAAGTCAAATTGGGCAACCAATGCCAGTAGCATGCAATTAAGCTATGTTTCATGACTGTAGAGAAGATCTCATTGTAGTCAATTCCCTTGTTCTGACTAAAACCTTTTGCAACCAATCTTGTCTTGAACCTAGCATCTTTCACTTCTGGAATTCCCTCTTTCTTTCTATAGACCCATTTGCATCCAATTGTCCTCATCCCTTTTGGCCTTTCAACTAAGACCCATGTCTGATTCTTGTGAATAGACTCCATCTCTTCCATCATGGCTAACCTCCATTGTGCAGTATCCTGGCAAGAAGTTGCTTCAACATATGAGGAGGGCTCAAGATCTTTAGTCTTTTCTTCCGTAGCTACGAATGCATTGTAATTAGATTTGCTTGCTCTATAAGATGTTCCAGTTTTCATATCTGCCTTTTTCCCTTCCCATCACAATTGTGTATTGTTCATTGATAGCAGGTTCTTTAGGATCTGCATCTTTTGACTTATCAACTTGAGTCTCTGGATCCTTCTCCTTGGTAAGCTCCATCGGTTAGCTCCACCTACTCATTATTCTTATTTCCTGATAACTCTATTAAAACTTTACGAGGACCAAGTATAGAGTATTTATCAAAGGTAAAATCTCTACTAACTACAAATTTGAGTAAAGACAAACACCAAAGTTTGTACCCTTTTGCTCCATCTATATATTGTAACACCCCAAAAATCCCGGCTACTGTTAGAACCATATTTAAAGTACATATGAAACAAAACATCTTGTTTTGGTAGTATGAGAAGTAATTTATACATGTATTAAGGCCTCAAGTAACTCCTAGCTCATACCCAAGTTGAAACCTCCCTTGCCGATTGAATTCTTGTGAAGGATATTTCAATAGTCAACTTTAAATAAGCATAACTCCTAGATTATGAGGTGTTTTTGAGATTAAGAACAACCAAATGAAATTTCTTTGAATCTTCTTTCCAACGCCACTAACCATTTGTAAATTCGGTATCAAAGTAAAAGGTTATGACCATTTTAGTAAAGCACTGTCATGCTGTCCGAGCACACGAGCTGTCATACGAACCATATGTCAATTATACGAACCATGTGTCAATCATACATACCACGTGTCAATCATATGGACCATGTGTCAGAGACACGACCTGTATGGTCCAACCTATGACTCCTGCTATAATTTTGCAACAACCTTTTTAGAGGGGTATTCCAATCTTTTTCCACTATTTAAACCCATAAATTATGTCGTTTATGTTATTCCAAGGCTGGTTATTAAGTCTATAATTACCATAAGTTCCTCATCACTCAAAAATCATTCGACACTTAGCAAAAATAAGATAGAAGAGGCGATTTTCTCCCAAAAAGCAAAAAGAAGGATTTTTCACTTTCAGGCCCCAATTTCAAGAAATTCTTCAAGGATTCCATCTTCAGGTATGTGAGATTTCATCAATGAATTTCCTTTCACCCATTGAGTCCCAAAGTTAAACCAAATCCTCAGTTTAATTCCTTCCTCAGAGCCTAGGGTTCATGAATATTGTGAATTCCTTGATAATTCAGTCCCTTGTTATCATTGGGATATAAACTCATGTTTTACCATGAATTTCAGTATCATTGCATGTCTATAATTTAAATCCCTTATATATTATGAAATTCATGATTCTCAAACATGAGTTATAAAATTCCTTATTTTATTTAGTTTATGAGAATTGTCATAGTAGTTGC
Source organism: Capsicum rhomboideum (assembly GCA_031232105.1). Classification (NCBI taxonomy): domain Eukaryota; kingdom Viridiplantae; phylum Streptophyta; class Magnoliopsida; order Solanales; family Solanaceae; genus Capsicum; species Capsicum rhomboideum. The sequence continues at coordinate 17,812,583 of CP124712.1, forward strand.
ATCTCCAGAGATGGCGGGTTATGAACACTCGATTACCTAGGATTTCATGCATATGTTTATGAATATTCAATCCTTCATCTTTCATGATTAAACGCTTTCAGATAAAGTACTTATTTTCAATCTTCAAAATATAAATATTACTGAGCATTCCAGCTCTCAGTTGTTATTCAGTTGGGAGTAGTATTTAGAATTGAGCGAAAGCAGGGATGAAGGCTCACCCGTCAGTTAGGCTGAGACACCTTTAGTAGAAGTCCCTAAGTTGTAGAACTATAGTGCCACCGTAGGTTCTAAAGGGTCACCCATCAGACCAGGCTTGACACCTTAGTCCTTTCGAACATCAGTTTAGTGGATCCACATTAGTCAGTGTTTGTACCCTTGGCAAGGTAAAGAGCACACTTCCAGCTGGGGTTATAGGTTAGACCTCGATTAACTCAAATTGGGGTATGTAGGTTACCGATAGCTTCCACAGTCCACGGTTCAGATTCAAATAGTTTCATGACCTCATACTCAGTTATTCAGCATATCATACAACACATGTTTATTACTTGGTCTTGCATCAAATATCATGTTACATGTATCATGTTCAGCCTATTTCAGATATTTCCTATTTCACATGCTCAGTATATTCAAAGTACTAATCGCATACTTTCCTTTGCGCTATATTGTCTTATAATATAGGTTCTAACGTTCAGCATCCAGATCGCCCATAGTACGACCTTCTGCTACATCAGCAGTAGTTCTTTGGTGAGTCTTCATCATTCGAGGGATAATTAGCAACATCTTTCATTTATGCCCCTTTCCGTCTTCAGATGATTAGAGTTAGCTGGGGGCTTATCCCAACATCTCATCTTTGTATAGGCTTTCAGACATACAATTAGATATTCAACTTTGTGGTTTTAAACTCAGATATTGTTGTTGGTTTTGATTATTAGTTCATCATTCAATTCAGCTTCCGCATAGTGTTTACATCAGTATTTCAGTATTTATAGTGTCATGTCAGGCCATGGGTTAGCTTAGGGTCACTTTTGACCTTTGACACCGTGTTATGACTAAGGGGTAGTCTCGGGTCGTGCCATATACCCTACGAATGTCCTTTCTAGCCCTTGGTTCAAGCTTTCCTTTATTAACATAATAATAAGTTAGACGCCCAGATATTTGCAAGTATGTATGTTAGAGGGTTCACCTGACCATACCTCATTCAAAGTCTTAAAGTAAATTGTTAATGCTGGAGATCAATTGAGAATATGATAATCAATGTGAATTGCTTCAGCCCAAAACACTTTGGCATTTTGCCTTTAAGAGCATATAACGATCCTTTTCAAGAAGAGTTTTGTTCATCCTCTCGGTAACTCCATTCTACTTTGGGGTGTGCCTGGCCATCTTTTGTCTTGAGATCCTATGAACCTTGTAGAAATCATCAAACTCTTCACTACAAAACTCCAATCCATTGTCAGTGCGAAAATACTTGATTTTCCACTTCATTTGATTCTCAACCAAAATCTTCCACTCTTTAAATGATTCAAAAGAATCACTTTTTGCCTTGAAGAAATGCACCCAAACTGTTCGTGAAAAATCATCAATGAATGTAATAAGATAAACCTTGCTACCCTTCGATGGAATTTTAGAGGGACCCTAAAAATCTGAATAGATGTAGTCTAGCACCCCTTTAGTCTTGTGCTTGCTAATGTTAAAGCTAACCTTCTTCTACTTCCCTAGGATGCAGTGCTCACAAAATTCAAGTGTGCTGATCTTCTCACCATTCAAAAAGTTTCGGTTGCTCAGCATCTCTAATCCTCATGCGCTTATATGACCCAGTCTCATGTTTCATAATCTTGCCTCGTTATCATTTGATAACTGCACTATAGATGCATTAATAGAGCCAATAATTGTGCTTCCTGCCAGTGTGTAAAGTCCATCCTCCAGCTTGGCCTTCAACCTGACTAAAGAACCTTTAGTCACCTTCATAGTTCCTTATTCGCTCATGTACTTGTAGTCTTGTTTATCAAGAGTACCTAGGGAGATCAAATTCTTCTTCAGATAAGGAACATGACAAACTTTTGTAATAGTCCTCATGATTCCATTATTACAGTAAACATGACTGAACCAATGTAAACTATTTTACAAGTTGCATTATTTCCCATTACTATGGTTCCTCCACATTTTTCGTAGTTGTCAAACCAATCTCTTTGGAATTTCATATGCAGAGTACAACCTGAGTCTAGCACCCATTTATCTTCATAGACTCCACTATTACATGATATTGTGAGTACATATTCATTATCAGAATCATGTACCTGTTCAACAATGGATGCACTTGCCTTTTCTTTGGACTTTGACGTTGGGAAATCTCATTCAAAGTGCCTTTTCTTGTGACAGCCCCAACACTCCACATTCTTCTTGTTCACACGTCTATGCTTTACCTTCCCTATTGGCTAGTACGACCTCTCACAAAGAACCCACTAGCTGCATTATCTTTGTCTCTTTCAAAATGCCTCTGTACATCACAAGAGTTAAATGCTTGCCGCACTTGCTCAAGAGTGATAGGCTCCTTGATATACATTATTGAATTCTCAATATCACAATATTTTGAAGTCAATGAAAACACTAAAGCATATGCAGGCGTCTCTTCATTCATTTTAATTCCGGCAGTCTGTAAGTCTATGGCAAGTTTATTGAATGCATCTAGATGGTCTTGAAACAAAGTATCTGACTCTATCTTATATGTGTAAAGATGCCATTATAACAATATCCTTGTTGTCACCAACTTGTCCTGGTAAACACCTTGCAACTTGTCCCATACTATTTGGCTGTCTCGTCGGTATCTGTACTCACTTCATAGAGCATGTTAGGTGCAAGGGACAGTTGGATGACACTCAATGCATTGCCTTCAATCTTCTACTTGTCGGAATCCGATGTACCATCGGGGTACTTTCCGTCAATAGCATGGATTGAACCTTCCCTCAGCAGTAACGTCATCATCTGAATCTTCCAGATATTAAAGTTGTTACGCGCGCTAAATCCATCAATATCAAACTTCATGGAACTCATCATTACTTTTTCTTACTCTTCGACTATAGATAGTATTTAGAAAAACAAAAAATCAAAGTAATTCTTTTCTGATGTGGAAGTTCAGACTATGTTGCAATCATAAAGCATACTCAGACAGAACTTTGGCTCTGATACCATTTGCTAGCGGAAACGTGAAATAAAAACAAGAGAAAGACACAAGATTTAACGTGGTTCGGATCTGAATGATCCTACATCCACTAGAGAACAACTGCCTTTATATTAACTAAGAGAGAGGAGAGATCCCAATTGCACCTAAGAGAATTGTTGTCTCAACTCTCTACTCTTAAAAGGGGTAACTATGAATTTTTTGGGATGGTTTCAACAATGAAGAATGACTATCCTTTTATAGATGGTCAAACTTGGGTTTCAAGTACAAAATAAGAAAAGAAAAAATAAATATAAAATTTGTCCTCCACAAATTTTTGCTTGCCCTCCAAGTTCATTTCCTAACCAAGTAAATTGGCACATGAAATTTTCTTTCACATGGGTTTGACTCCACAAAATAAACCAGACCAAAATAAATTATATTTGAAACTTATAATTATAAGTAAGATCCCGTAAATTAAATTGAATCAAACTATATATGAGTATATAATCACATTAATTATATGAGTAGTCAACTAAATATAATTAGATATAATCTAACTACAAATTTAAATTATATTTGTAACTTACAACTAAGATCATGCAAAATTGAACGAAATAGAACAATCAACACCCAAATACACTAGATCAATAAAGATTTTGTGCCTATGAAACAAGCTCAAATCAAAATAATAATTCTCAAAATACTTCACAAGATAAACTTGAGTGAAACTTAGTACAATTTGTATTTTAAGTTCGATATAATTATTTAACCAAAGGTTATTATATATAATCAGGTTTTTTTCAAATTATCTTTAAAACTTACAAGTATAGAATAAATTCGAGCCAAATTACAATTCTCGAAGCACTTAACCAAGATGAAATCTGAATTTGGATTAGTACTGACTTTGTTTAAATTTGATATAATTAATTAATCAAAAATAATTATATACAACCTCCTATTTATTTAAATTGTATTCGATACTTAAAATTAATACCTCGTAAAATTGAATCGAATAGAAAGATGAACATCTTTAGTTACACTAGATTGATAAAGGTGTTGTTCGATAAAAGATATCTGAGTCATATATCATATAGTAATAGTTATTTCTCATGTTGTGTGGTTTTATTATATGTAAAGTTGTCTCTTTAATTTAAATTCTGCACTTATTTTATTAAGGGAAAATTTCATTTATATACAAAAAAAAGTAAATAGTTTACAGCAAAAATAACCAAGATTTTGTTTATTACTCCCTCCGTCCCATTTTATGTGGCCTAATTTGACTGGGCACGAAGTTTAAGAAATAAACTTTGACTTGATAATGTTTACCATATTGTCCTTTAAAAAATAAAAGGTAATGCATTCACTTTTTAATTAAGTGGGACCAATAAGGGTATAAGAGTAATTGTGCCTTCAAAAAGTTACCAAATAAGAAAATGTGACATTCTTTTTGGGACGGACCAAAAAGAAAAGTAGGTCATATAAAATGGCACGGAGGGAGTACTTAAAATGACCATTATTACTTAAAATGGACATTAGGCCATTTTCTTCCTTTTTCTTTTCTTTTTTTAGCAGTACCTTTTTTAAAAAAATCTTTTTTTTGTTGAGTTTTTCTTTACTAAAAAAACTTTTTTTTTTCAAACTTTTTCCGTACAACTTTTTTTCATGTATCAATATTGTATAAATGGTATATAAACATGTATATATGATGCACAAATAGTTATGTAGTGTATATGTAATGTATCGATATTGAATAAATAGTTATGTAGTGTATATGTAATGTATTGATATTATATAAATAATGTATAAACATGTATCGATATTCTATAAATGGTGTATAAATATGTATATATGATGTACAAATAAATATGTAGTGTATATGCAATATATCGACATTATATAAATGTGTATAAACATGTATCGATATTGTATAAATAGTTATGTAATGTATCGACATTGTATAAATGGTGTACAAACATGTATCAATATTGTATAAATAGTATATAGACGTGTATCAATATTGTATAAATATATATGTAATGTATTAATATTATATGAATGGTTTCTAATCGTATATCGATATTATACTAACAATTATGTAATGTATCAATATCGATATTTATTTGACTATCATGCATTCCCACCTTACTAAATAAAGGTATAAACAAAAAATAATAAAACAACATAAATATTCATTTTTTCCACAAAAGAAGTGAAATAAATAAAAAAGAAAAAAAGTTTTAAAAAAAGAGCAACAAAAAAAAAATTAAAAATGATTTTTTAAAAAAAATAACACAGTTAAAAAACAATTTAAAAGTTTTTTAAAAAAAGATGGGCCAAATGGACAAATGGACTAACACGGATACAAAGCTAAAGGAAATGACAACCTGTCATTTTCCTTGTAAATAATTTAGCCGAGTGGCTATTTCTAGCAATAATAATTGCCGAAAGGCTATTTGAAGTAAAAAAAAAAAAGTGTGGCTTTTTTTTTGTGTAAGAAATTTAACTTAATGAACATTTTACATAATTATTTCTTTTATTAATTTGACTTAAGTTTAAATGAAAGCAACTATATCTATCTGAATGTAAAAATCTGTCAAAAAGCACATATAGATACATATTTATATAAATATTCATCTAACTATAAAAATTTATTACAAATAATTTTGTGATTGAATTAGTACTTTTTTTTTTATTTTATAATAACTCAATTACACAAATATACTATTTAATGTGGCAAAAAATTCTACTGCTACAACAAACTTAAATTCATGATAAAAAAAAAAAATAATTACCTACAAGTTTTATCAAAATAATAAATTTATGACTATATCATTTTGTCATGACAATAATTATAGCTATTAAGCCAACAACTGCCACAATTTTCTATTACCTGAGGCAAAAATATTTATTTAGCTACAACATTTTACTTCAAGTAGTTAATTATGACTAAGAACCCGTTTGGATTGGCTTATTTTAAGTGCTTTTAAGCCAAAAATAACTTTTAAGCACTTTTGAAGTGTTTGGGTAAATTTAAAAAGTACTTATAAGCACTTCATTTTTGACTAAAATGCTTAAAATAAGCCAAAAGTCATAAGTTAGGAATTCTAACTTATGACTTTTGACTTAAAATGCTAAAAATAAGTCAAAAGTCATAAGTTAGATTAACTTATGGCTTTTGGCTTTTAAGTCAAAAGCCAAAAGCCAATCCAAACAGGCACTAAAAGGTTACCATTGCTACAATAAGTTTTAACTCGTGGCAAAACTTAGTAATTAGCTACGAAATTTCGCTATTACAAAAATTTTGTGGCTATATCATTTAACTATTGCCATAATGTTTTATAACTTGAAGCAAAAATATTTATTTAGCTATAGAATTTTGTTTCAAATAATTTACCGTGGCTCAAACACTTTTATTGCTTCAGTAAGTTTCAACCCGTAGCCTAAATTAATAATTAGATATGAAATTTAATTATAGCTAAAAATCTATAGCTATATCATTTAACTACTGCCACAATTTTTTATAACTTGAAGCAATATAATTATTTAGCTACAATATTTTGTTTCAAATATTATCATGACAAAAAGGTTACTATTATTACAGTAGCTTTTATCACGTGGCAAAACACTTATGATTAGCTATAAAATTTTATCGTAGCAATAAAGTTGTAGTTGTTTAGATAATTATTGCCACGATTGTTAGTAATTATAGAAACGGAAATGGGCCAAAACTACTCCTGAACTATTCGAAATGGAGCAAAAATACCCTCCATTTATTTTTCGACTCAAAAATACCTCTCCATTTGTTTTTTGGCTCAAAAATACCCCTCACTTTAACGGAGTGCCACCAAGCACACCACGTGGAAAAAAAATGTCATATGACCAGCCCACGCCAGCATCCCATTTATAGAAAAGGGTCAAACTACCCCTGAACTATTCGAAATGGAGCAAAAATACCCCTCTATTTGTTTTTTGGCTCAAAAATACCCCTCCATTTATTTTTTGGCTCAAAAATACCCCTCACATTAACGGAGTGCCACCAAGCACACCACGTGGAAAAAAATTACCACATGGCCGGTCCACGTTAGCATCCCATTTAATAACCAGCCCATTTAATAGCCAGCCGACCCACTTAACCATCCAACTTAAGAATTCATTTAATACTCGTACCCGAGCCGTCTTCGTAAGTAAAGCGTAAAGATAGATTCATTCTTCATTTCACTTAAACTCTCCCAAAAAAAATCTATGCAGACTAGGAATTCTGAGGGAAAAGAAAGTCCTTAGTACATGGGTAGAACTCTCCCATATTCTTTTACGTGATAAAGATGGGTCGAGTTTCACCCCATGTACTAAGGGCTTTCTTTTCCCTTAGAATACCTAGTCTGCATCAATTTTTTTTTTTTTGGAGAGTTCAAGTGAAATGAATGGTGAATCTATCTTTACCCTTTACTTATGAGGACGGGTTGGGTTTTTTAAAGACTGGTCGGGTATGTGTATGAAATGGCTATTAAGTTGGATGGTTAAGTGGGCTGGCTGGGTATTAAATGAGAGGCTGACATGGACTAACCATGTGATAATTTTTTTCACGTGGTGTTCTTAGTGACACTCCATTAATGTGAGGGGAATTTTTGAGCCAAAAAACAAATAGAGGGATATTTTTGCTCCATTTCGGATAGTTCAAGGGTAGTATTGGTCCTTTTCCATAATGGGATTCTGACGTGGACTGGTCATGTGACATTTTTTTCCACGTGGTGTGCTTGGTGGCACTCCGTTAAAGTGAGGGGCATTTTTAAGCCAAAAAATAAACTGAGGGATATTTTTTAGCCAAAAAACAAACGAAGGGTATTTTTGCTCTATTTCGGATAGTTCAGGGATAGTTTTGACCCTTTTCCATTATAGAAAAAATTAAGATTTAGCTTTGTCAATTTGATTTTTGCGGCTAAGAAATTTTATGAGATTATAAATAGCTACAAAATTTCAAATTTTGTGGCTATTTCTATGTAATAGCTAATTTTTTTGAATTCATAGCTTAAATTTCGTAGCTATAAGTACATTTTGTTGTAGTGATAATAAGAGATTCGACTAGGAATTGGGTCACAGGCTTTTTGAGCAGCTACTCGTTGATAACTAACATAAGAACTGAACTACTAGCGCTACTAAACCGAATTACCATTAGCGGTTAAAAGATCACTAACACCGTTATCACATGAAAGGAGTGCTACAACAATTAATCACAATATTAAAGCCTAACCGAATTTTTATCATTTCTGTTCTTCCAAACACGGTGCCCAAAGCCCTAATGCATGATAACTCCCTACATTACTATCAATATTAAATGGATCTAGCCCGAGGCTATTTTCTACAATGAATAAACCATAACCTACTTCGTAGTTGAATCATAACATTGTTGAGAGGAGAGAGTTGTCCCGCTAGTGCTAAGCGCCTTCCCATGTCGGGTTCTCGCTGAGTGTGCCTCGAAATTGCTCTAATGAACCCTGGTCTCTGAAATCTCATGGTTGGGAAAGTGGGGTTTTTCAGAGTGTTTTCAGTGGAAGGGGGTGACTTGGGGAAATAATTGAAGAGAGGGTTTTTAAAATTTCCTCGGGCTGGCTACCGCCGGGTATCGCTGTAGCAGTTATCCTACTGTTGCAGCAGTAGGCCACCGACCATCCCAACTTCCTTTGGGCCATTTGGACCAATCTCTTTGGGTCTCGTTTTACCTTTCCGATTTAATTTTTCTGTGCCCAATTTGAGCATATTATTTATCGTAAATTTTTTTTGAAGCGTTTTCACACGTAACGACGGTTTGGGCCGTTACAAAAGGTAAATCTCCTTTCAAGTAAATAAACCTTCACCACCAATATACATTTATCTAGGACAATTTATACATGATGCATTGAGTATATTTTACTGACTCAAGTAAATAGATCACATTAGTGGATCCTATTTATTAATCATAATTCTCAATTTCTGTATTGATATAATTTCTTTGTGTATAAATTCTTAAGAAATTCCAATGATGCTAAATAAATAGACCACATTAGGAATACTATTTATCAATCACAAATTCTTAATTTTTATTATTTATACAAGAAGAAACAAAAACAGTCCCCACATAGCATCAACCCTTTGACCAGGGAATAAAGGCATGCATCAAATTCCAAAACAATCGCATGAGAAAATTGATCCATGGAAAATACCATTGCAATTATCAAATTATAAAGAACCTTCAATAGAAAATTTTACTTTTCTATTATAATGCCAGTGCCAATCTAAATCCCTAGCAATTGACAAGTAAACAAAGAGTTGATTAAAAAATCTTGCCCAAAACACCTTAAAACAGCAGCCCAAGTGAATATTCTTATTGGAATGCACTGAGATTTGAACCTCAATCCACAAGAATAACAATGACGTGCTAAAATCTGTTTTCACCGACAAAACTAGGCTACTGCCTCCATCTCCGTTAGGTGGCCAGTTTATAAACTTTACGCATGATTTTTAGCCGGACTCAAAAATAATGGACATACATATAATTAATTAAATATATACATATCATATAGGTTATCTATTTAGATGCAAGTGTGGCTCATGCCAATTGTTGGAAAACATGCATAGACAACGGAAAACAAATAGACAGGATCACTTGCATGTAGATAGACAACACATAATAATAGATTTTAATCAAATATAAAATCGATACTTACTCTTGAAGGGTGACCACAAACACTAATTGAACCTTCAAATACGAGTAAAGACCGTCCATGCAATCATCTTCCAGATCCATGGTCTTCTATTGTGTGACCCGAATAGCATCGGAATAAGCGAAATTCGTCATATGGAAGAAGGCAGGAAAACCCTTAGCCTCCTTGATGGAATAAGACCACCTTATATAGACACAACTTTCAGGGTTTTTAAATCCTTTTTCAAACCTGCTAGGTCTTTCTTTTCCACCAAAAATAAATTTCTATTTCTTTTCCACCAAGAAATAAATTCCATTTAATTCCTAATCTATATATATATAAAAGCAAAAGTAAAAGCACCACAGGAAGCCAAGTGGCAGCACAAGAATAAGCCACCTAGCAGTTTTAAGACAAAGCTTAATAATATTGTAATAAAAGATTTGAACTAAAGAATTGAATTTTTTTTAATTTTAAAATATTAAGCTTTTAGAAGAATTTTTTTTAAAAAAAGTAAGGATAAGAAAGAATAACAAATTAATACTCTTTTAACAAATCAATAACAATAAATAAACAATAATAACAGTAGTAGCAGTAAATACGTAGTAGTTGTGGTAACAATAATAATAATAATAATAATAATAATAAAAAATAATAATAATAATAATAATAAATAAACAATAGTAATAGTAATAGTACATACGTAGTAGTAATAGTAGTGGTATAAATAGTAGTAATAATAATAATGATAATATTATAATATTATAATAATAATAATAATAATAATAATAATATTTATTATTGATTTAAATATTTATCTAAATTTGAATATATAGATTATTAGATAAATATACATTATTTTTGAAAAAGTAAGGATAAGAAAGAATAACAAACTAATCTTCTTTTTACAAACTAATATGATATTTGAATTTGAATTTAAATGAAATTTGAATTGGGATGGAGTTCTAGCTTCTTAGCCTCTCTTATAAGGTTAATAATAATATTGTAATAAAAATTTTGAATTTAAAAAGTAGTAATGATAGTAATAACGATAATAAATAAAAAAGTATAAAGATAGTAATAGTAATAATCTATATTTAAGCTAAGAATTTTTTAAAATAATCGATAATGTATTTTCAAATTCATATTAGAAATATTTGAATTTGAAAATACATTATCCATGTTGACACCCAATTTTGACCTCCTTACTAAGCTGCTATTTTACTTTAATATTTTTTATTTATTTATTTTTATTTTTATTTTTAAAAAAAAAAAATCAATCATAAACTATTTTACCTTTTATATAATCTTTTTTAATCATTTTTTTTATATTATACTTAAGTACATATTTAGGTTGCATTTATATGTTAAATTTCATCAAATACGGTAATTATATTTATCATTCATCCAAAAGCTCAGAACAATTATGTCATATCAAAAATATTACTATTATCTTTATTATTATTTCAAATCTTGTTATTATATATCAAATTAGTTATTACTTATTGACTTCCAATTTTGTCTCTTCTCTACCCCATTTTATCTTCAAGGGAGTTATTGTAATAAATAAAAAATAGTATAACTATATTTATAACATTTTTCTCATATTGTTGCAAATATCACTACTTTATTTTTTTACTTTTGTCATGTTCTCATTATTTCTTAAATAGGTTATTTTAATAATATAAAGCATTGCAATTTAATTTAATGTGTTAATTGCATACAGTGACATTTACTTTGAGGTTTCTATCTCACATCATGCATTTATTTATTTATTATTTATTAATTACCATATTTTAGTATATTATTATGGTGTGTAAATTTAATGTAGCAGCTAATTATACTTACTAAACCTCCTCTTACAGAATCCTACTAAATAAAATCCAACCGTTCCACCCATTATTTAAGTCAATTTTTTTTCCCATATCATCTTTTGCCTTCCTTTTTTTTTCTTGTTAATTTGTATTCCTCTTTTAAAAGATCTTTGATCTATATCTCTAATTACCATGCGAATTGTATTACCATTGCAGATCCTTAGAAGATCAAAAATTATGCTATTATGATTTTCCTATCATTTATGTTACTCCAAGGATCTCTCCAAAAAGCTACATGGAATCTTCATCTTTAGAAAAAAAAATATTTGATTTTTTTTCATAGAAAAATCCCATTGATTTCTCTCCTTCTCGGGAAAAATTGAAAGGGAGCCTTCACCCCAATTTCTAGCTACAAATAGCAAGACTCACAAGAGGGAGGGGGAGTTGGACATTTTTTATTTATTATTGTCGACCAACACATTCACCGAGAATTGATCTCGACGCTTTTCCCATTGGTGTTCACCATTACTATAAATTCTTTACGTGGAAACACATTCTTTCGGTTGTTCTCTAGCTACTATTGCGTACACTGTTAAGATCGAATATTGCCTCCTATTATTGATGTTCAACTTTTACTTATTGCTTCTATTAAAGTTCTATTCGAGGACTACTTATTGAGTTTCTGGTCTTCTATTATTATCTCCATTTGACATACTGGTTAGTGTTTCACCCCCTCGCATTTAAGTTCCTTGAGTGTTAGTTGTATGTAGTTTTTATGTACTTATGCTATTCAAATTCTATAAGCATTCTGCTAGGAAGCGCACAGGTACGCCTCTTTCAAACTATGTGTACCGCTCTTGTTTGATTCTACATGTTATGCACATTAGAGAACGTGACTATAGGATTTTTGCATATTCAATTTCTATCTGGAACTACTTTAAGCGTTATCTTGAACATTTGAGATTATGCCTTTTAGGAATTAACGTTAAAATTTTAACAATTTGTTTGTGGTAAAATCTGTCCAGTAGCATGTCTTGTTGTCCTTTACATATTATGATATTGCAAGTGTTTTGAGTTGAGTATTAGAGAGCATGTTATTAGGACATAATAAGATAGAGGAAATATTGTTGTAGAAAAGCAGCCCAGATGCACTTGGAACAATTTTTGTGTGTCTTTGTGAAGTTGAAAGTGCTTGGTTTTAAATCTTGACTTATGTCATGAGTTTGCCTGTATTGAATTAGGGCATGAAGGGTTTTATTTGTTGTTTGCCCTCCACATCTCTTTACTTCTCTGAAAACATCCTTAATCTGAAGTACGCCTAATATTATTTTGATTTATTAGAGATCATGCCTATAGGATTTTCTAATAGATTTCATGTATTAATTAAATTGTTTTATCACGTAGGCAAATATTCTAGGGTTATTAATCGTTTTATCGCTTAAAATTCATGTTTAGGATTTTCCATTAACTTTCATCATATTCGCATCAATTTTGAGCATATCAATAATTTATAGCATGTTTGATTGATTTTCGATATATTATAACTAATTTTCAGCATTCTATTTGTTTTTAACATGTTTCGTTAATTTTCAGCATATTTAATTTAATTTCCAGCACTTCTACTCAATTTTCAGCATGTTTAAATAATTTTTGATATATTTACTAATTTTCAGCATCTAAAAGTAATAAAAATAATAATTTTCAGCATTTTATTAAAATAGTTTTCAGCAAAGTTTAGATAATTTTCCAGCATTTATTAAAATAATTTTCAGCAAGTTATTTGATTTCTAGCATATAATAGTCAAGTTTCAGCATTCTAAAATATTAATTTCCAGCATCTAAAGTTTATTTTCCAGCAAGTATTAATTAATTTCTAGCATTTTAAAAATAACTTTCAGCAATTTTACTAATTTTCAGCATTTAAACAAAGAGTTTCCAGCATATAATAATAATACTTAGCATGTTAAAGCATTTTTTAGCAAGTTTATTTCTAGCAATTAAAATAATTTCTAGCATATTTTAATAATTTTCAGTATTTAAAAATTGAATTTCTAGCATTTAAAAAATTAAATTTTCAGCATATCTTGACAGTTTTCAGCAATCAAGAAATTCACATTGCCAGCATATTTAAATTAGTTTGACATGTTTAAATAATTTTCAGCATTTTTAATTATTTTTTAGCAATCTAAATTAACTTCTTTTGTAATTATTAATTAATTTTTAGTACCTTTAAATTTTTTAAACATATTCAAATCAAGCTTAGTATATTTAATATCTAGCATGTTAGTTAATTTTCGACGCCCTGATTAATACGTTAGCTTAGAAACCATGCCTATAGGCTTTAATCACGTAAAATAAATAGCTATCTTTTAAAAGCATGTTGATCACCTAATTGACTTTAATTAAGAGGCTTATTTGAAACCGTTACATGTTATTTGTAAGTCATATTTGTTTTGTATGATGTAAATCTCGAGTCTAATTAGGAAGCCTGAGACTTTCTTTGCGTCTAGATCCCCATTCATAGTAGGTCGTCCAACGCCTCTTGGGCATTAAGTTGGGACGGGTAGACATTTTAGGGAACGCTAGTTTTATCGCTTTCCTTAGAACGCCCTTAGGTTTAATAACCAAATTAGGCGGGGTAGGTAGAATAATCGGAAATGATGTAAGTCGCCCCGAGCAGAATTCGACAATGCAACATACCACATTGTCATCCGTTAATAAGCCGGGCACTGATCCGAATAAGTTAAAATTAACTCCTTGTATAAAATCTTTTTCTAAATCGGTTTTCTTTATCTTATTTTGAATGTTCAATTATTTGGGGGTAGTTTAGGTTCGTTATTATTAAAATAAAAATGTTTCGGTTATATAAATTGTGTCCTTCTCTCTTCTTGCTTATCTGATATTTTATTCTTATATATTTTCCTAATGTGTAATACTTAGGTTTATATTAATTAGATAAATAACTATTTTTCCTGTTTAAGCACTTAGTTAACATTAAGTTAATAAATAGAATAGACTTTTGCTTATCACATAGAATTTTCCACGTAATATACAAGTTCGGCCGGGACCCACATTTGTGGACCTCGAAAGGTGCCTAACACCTTCCTTTCGAGGTAACTTGAACCCTTACCCGAATTTCTGGTTGACGTAGGCTAATAATTAATTAATTTTAATTAGTCTAGAATGGTGCCCTAACGCACCTTAATTCGTTAGGTGGCGACTCTTCACTCCTTAAATCCCAAAAAGAGTTTGTCACGTCGAATCCCGCTTTTCGCGAGAAAAATGGGGCGCGACAGCATGGCGACTCCGCTGGGGATGCTTAGGTTCTAACCATTACGATTTTGTATATTATGTGGGATTTTTTGAACTATTTGGGTCTTTTCCTTTATTATTAACTCCTTGTTTTTTTATTAATTGTTAATATTTGATCATGCTATATCCCGTTCCTTTTTCTCATTATTTTATTATTCTAATTTAATTAGTATCTCCCATGTCAATCCCTTTCCTTACCTCTTTATTTGTTTATATACGATTTCCTAGCTCTAAATTATGCATTTATTTTTCTTTTCCTATCTGTTTATTTTTTATATATTGCTCAGCATGCTATTACTTGCTACGTGTTACTGTTTTATATAATTGACATTCCGTTCATATTTCCCCCACTTAGGAATCTCACACTTTCACACACTTTCACTATACTCGGATGTTGTGCCTTCGCACTTCTCCAAATTCTCTTCAAAAATCTGTTATAGAGAGTCGGCTAAGACGCGGTTGAGCGGATAGTTTTACTACCGTGAGACCACGTGCCTTCTCGCATAAGGTTATCCTCGGTCCGTGTCTATCCAAATCTTAGAAAATTCTAAGTCACGCATGCATTAACCATTATGTGCTATGTGTTTACTATCCTTATTTAAATTGTCATCCAACTCTTCATATGTCTCCAACTATCATTCAAATTTTTTTAAGTCTAAATTTCGAACTACGTCTGACCTGATTCTTGTCAAACAAGATACGTAGGCAATCCTATATAAGGATACGGTCCTCCTTTTCCCATTCTTTTTCAAAATATCCCCGTATTTTAAAAATATGAAATAATTTTTATCATTCAAATAATTTTTTCTATCAAATCTTATACTCTCCCTTTCTTTAGTCTTTCCATAATGTCATAAGGGTGAAAGCTAGAGCATTTTGAGGTCATTCAAATGATTTTTTTTTACAATCTTTTAACTTCTCAAATATTTTGAACTCAATGTCTCGATTAAGTTAATTCCTTAAAAGACTTTACAAATCTTCCATTCTCCTGGATTTTCAAAATAATGTCTTTAAACATTCTATGCTTATCTTTTAAATATCTTATCATTATTTATTTGTTCATCCCATCAGCTTTAGGTACGAGCTTAGTATTTAGGTCTTGCGTAAAGCCTTTTTCTACCAATTCACTTCTCAAGTTTAAGTCCTCAGTTCGTGTCTTAGAAGTACTTAAGGATGTGACTTATCCCCTCCTAGTTTAAGTCATGCATGCATCAACCGTAGGTGGTTTGACCCTTGATGCCAATCCATAAAGTTAATAACCATCTTCTTGTCAAAAGGGTTCCCCACTACCCGAAGACAAACATTCATGTTATGTGCCATGTGATCATGATAAAGTAATCCAAGCCAAAATTGACAAAGGAGGTTAGGAAAGTCTAATTCCAACTTCTAGTGTGTCGAATGCCAAAACTTGGATTATACTGTCATAAGTCACATATATTTGTCATCCTAGGCCCACCTCGAGTTTAACGAGGCTCCATGCATTATAGGACGCTTCATCAAATTAATGTGTTTGTTCTTCCACTATATGTCATCTTCACCTTGCTAACTTGATTTCTTATTTTATTTTTTCCCCGTCCCAAAGGTTGATTCGTGCATTCTCTCGCCTATCACATCATTTTTTAAAAGGGATCGTGCTCCTTCTCTTAAGCTTAATCACCAAGACAAGGAAATGGGTGATAACGACGACACAAGTGGTGATCATAATGAGGTGATCATAAGAATGGAACAAAAAATCATCCAATTACAAGGGGAATTGTCACGAGTTCGTAAATTGACTAATCCATTCCTTGCATTGAGTGCTCCTTTCGAGCCACAAATTGAGGACAACACCACTACCAAATCCCAAGCCACCTTCACAAGCCATCCCTTACCATCACTTCCTATCTCACAACCCCAAAATAATTCAAGTCATATATATACGCTTCCTGGAAACAATCAATATCCACATTCTTGTCCGCCACAATGCCACATATACCCAGCTCCCCTAAATTCCCAAATAACCTCATACGTCCACAATATACCGCCAATATTTACCACGAATATGTCTCAGTCTCATGATCCTGTCAATCATACTCATGTCAAAACGACCCCATTCACGCGTCACCAATACGAACCTGAACCTCCAGAAAAAGACCCCATGTTGCAATCTGTAGTTGAAAGACTGGAACAACTTGAATGTAGTAAGGGGTTGAAAGAGCTATGTTACGAGAACCTATGCATGCACCATGACGTTGAACTGCCGGAGGGGTACAAACCTCCTAAATTTGGATTGTATAATGGGACTGGAGACCCAAAAACACATCTGAAAATATATTGTGACAAGTTAGTAGGGGTAGGTAAAAATGAGCAGATTCGCCTGAAGCTATTCATGAGAAGTCTTACTGGAGACGCTTTGTCATGGTATCTCGCACAGGATGTAAGGAAATGGTCAAAATGGACTGATATGGCCTCTGATTTTATGGAAAGATTTGGGTTTAATATTGAAAATGCGCCTGATTTGTTCTACATTCAGAAGTTAAAGAGGGAACCTACAGAATCATTTCGAGAGTATGGAATGAGATGGATGCGTGAAGCTTTTAAAGTGCGCCCTCCTTTAGAAGAAAATCAAATGAAAGAATTTTTTATGCGAGCCCAAGCGCCACAATATTATGAAAGGATGATGCTCATAGCAGATCGTAAACTTGTTGACATCATCAAGCTGGGTGAGAGAATTGAAGAAGGCATAAAAAATGGCATGATAATAAATTTGGAGGCACTGCAAGCGATTAGTAAGACTTTGCAAGCTGGTGATATCAGTGAGAATAATGACACGAAAGAAGTGAATGTTGTCTTGACTACACAAGAGCTTAAAACTCCTCTGCTTTACCAAACCTCATTTCCCCCAGTTCAATACCAAACACCCACATATCAAGCACCTCCATATCCATTTCCTCCAGCAAAATACAATTATCCCATATCGTCTTATTACCCTACCATCTATTCCTTCCACAACGCACAACCTGCATACTTTCAAAGTTCTCCACCTACTTTCCAACAACCACCAGCTTATCAAAATCCAACAACAAATCAACAATCCAGTCAATCCGCTAGACCTCGAGCTAACTTTCAAAAAAATCCACCCAAACAGTACACTCCTTTGGCTGAGCCCATAGCCCAACTCTATGAGAGATTAAGAGACGCTGGCTATATCACTCCAATTCCCGCAATTGTAATGAACACATGTGCAAAATGGCTCGATCACTCCAAAATTTGTGCTTATCATTCAGGGATGAAAGGACACACCACAAAGGAATGTCGAACTCTGAAAGACAGAATTCAAGCATTGATTGATACCAAGGTGATAAACGTGACAGAGTCAAATCTCAATGTTTGTTAATTTCCTAAGCATGACTTGCACCTGTGTGGCATTGATGAAGGGGTATCATATTGGGCTCCCAAGCACTTGAAATTACTTTAAGTTTTTGGATAATATGATGGTTCTTTTATGATTTCCTCTTATGTAATCGGAACTACGTTTGACCTGATTCCCGTTTAAAAGGGATACGTAGGCGCTCCTGTGGAGTTCGGTCCTATCATAGTAAAATTCTCTTATTTCCCCTTATAAGGCTATAATTGGGGCAGAATTTTTGAGAAAGATCTCAAAAATTCTATGGAAATTACATTTGCGCAAATATGATACTGGGGCAGAATTTTTGAGAGGACCTCAAAAATTCTATTGAGAAGCATTCTACAAGTTCAAGGCTAGCAAGATGCGAAACTGGGGCAGAAATTTTTGAGGACCCCTCAAAAATTTCATCAATGATTGCATCTCAAGACTAAGACAAGCGGAGACATGAATCAATCTTCCCCTTTTTAAAACTTACAGTTTTTCTTTGAGTGCAGGATTGACAGGTTCAAATCTAGAGTATGCTACACGTCATCGAAAAACATACAAGGCTAAACATTGTCCTTGGTATTCCTTCAGAATTTTATTTATGGCTAAGCATTGTCTTTCGAAATTCGATAGGGTTAACCACTACTCTATCAAGGAGCTCTGAGGCTAAGCACTGTCCTTGGAAAAGTTAATCGGATTAAGCATTACCCTCTCTCTAGAAGTTATTCGAAGCTAAGCACTGTCTTCTGGAAGTCGATAGGGTTAAGCACTACTCTATCAAGAAACTATCTGAGGCTAAGCATTGTCCTTGGAAAAAATTAACTGGATTAAGCACTATCCTCTCTGGAGAAGTTATTCGAAGCTAAGCATTGTCTTCCGAAATTTGATAGGATTAAGCACTACTCTATCAAGGAGCTCTGAGGCTAAGAACTGTCCTTAGGAAAGTTAATTAGATTAAGCACTGCCCTCTCTGGAGAAGTTAACCGAAGCTAAGCATTGTCTTTCGAAATTCGATAGGGTTAAGCACTACTCTATCAATGAGCTATGAGGCTAAGTATTGCCCTTAGGAAAGTTAATCGGGTTAAGCACTACCCTCTCTCTAGAATTTATTCGAAGCTAAGCATTATCTTTTGAAAGTCGATAGGGTTAAGCACTACTCTATCAAGAAACTATCTGAGGCTAAGCATTGTCCTTGGAGAATTAACTAGGTTAAGCACTGTCCTCTCATGAAAAGTTTTTCTGAATCTAAGCATTGTCTTTTGGAATTTGATGGGGTTAAGCAATACTCTATCAAGAAACTGTCTAAGGCAAAACATTGACCCTGGAAAGTGAAATACTACCCTTTTCTTAAAGATCACAGGAGGCTAAGCATTGTCCTTTGGAGGTTGATTGAGTTAAGAACTACCTTATTCTTAAATATCACTTGAGGCTAAGCACTCCCCTTTGGAAGTTGATTGGGTTAAGCATCACCCAAAGTTGAACATTGTCTTCAAAATACTGAACAAGCTAAGCACGGCTACCTCAAAGAAATTTAAGGTTAAGCATCTCTTTTTAGGATATCATGTGGGTTAAGCACAACCTCTACAAATCTACACGGGCAAAGCATTGCTCTCTCTCATAACAGATATGTTTTCTTATCTCCTCTCGTCATTATTGTTATCTATTACAATTGTTTTCACCACATTATTTAATGTTCTATATGCTCTAACCATCTTATCTAGTCATGTTGAAAGTGCATAGGTAACGAGGGAGAACGGGTTACGAACGGGAACAACTTTCACTCCTGTTCTCAATACAATATTCTACTTATCCCTCCTTCACTCCGATTCAACTTGAAACACATTTACTTTTTAGTTTCATTCTTTTCCTTATGACGTTGCTTCAAATCCTACCCACTCCAGTCTCCCGACTCATGCTATCATTATTTTTGCCCATGTAGCATATTATTAACTTCTTTTAGGAATCTCATTCATTCCTAAATCTAGAACTACACATGGCCTAATTCTCGTAAAACCAGAGATATGTAGGCGACGTAAAATCAAAGTCTCGGCCACATCATTTTAATAAACCTCTCTTGCTTTTCGATTCCAGCAAACCATCCTATCGGTCAGACAAAATTGGCTACTACGTCAACGTTCGTTACTTGACAATTCTTTCATCATTCCCAAGCAACGAAGGGGCAGCTATTGACACCCAATTTTGACCTCCTTACTAAGCTGCTATTTTACTTTAATATTTTTTATTTATTTATTTTTATTTTTATTTTAAAAAAAAAAAAATCAATCATAAACTATTTTACCTTTTATATAATCTTTTTTAATCATTTTTTTTATATTATACTTAAGTACATATTTAGGTTGCATTTATATGTTAAATTTCATCAAATACGGTAATTATATTTATCATTCATCCAAAAGCTCAGAACAATTATGTCATATCAAAAATATTACTATTATCTTTATTATTATTTCAAATCTTGTTATTATATATCAAATTAGTTATTACTTATTGACTTCCAATTTTGTCTCTTCTCTACCCCATTTTATCTTCAAGGGAGTTATTGTAATAAATAAAAAATAGTATAACTATATTTATAACATTTTTCTCATATTGTTGCAAATATCACTACTTTATTTTTTTACTTTTGTCATGTTCTCATTATTTCTTAAATAGGTTATTTTAATAATATAAAGCATTGCAATTTAATTTAATGTGTTAATTGCATACAGTGACATTTACTTTGAGGTTTCTATCTCACATCATGCATTTATTTATTTATTATTTATTAATTACCATATTTTAGTATATTATTATGGTGTGTAAATTTAATGTAGCAGCTAATTATACTTACTAAACCTCCTCTTACAGAATCCTACTAAATAAAATCCAACCGTTCCACCCATTATTTAAGTCAATTTTTTTTCCCATATCATCTTTTGCCTTCCTTTTTTTTTCTTGTTAATTTGTATTCCTCTTTTAAAAGATCTTTGATCTATATCTCTAATTACCATGCGAATTGTATTACCATTGCAGATCCTTAGAAGATCAAAAATTATGCTATTATGATTTTCCTATCATTTATGTTACTCCAAGGATCTCTCCAAAAAGCTACATGGAATCTTCATCTTTAGAAAAAAAAATATTTGATTTTTTTTCATAGAAAAATCCCATTGATTTCTCTCCTTCTCGGGAAAAATTGAAAGGGAGCCTTCACCCCAATTTCTAGCTACAAATAGCAAGACTCACAAGAGGGAGGGGGAGTTGGACATTTTTTATTTATTATTGTCGACCAACACATTCACCGAGAATTGATCTCGACGCTTTTCCCATTGGTGTTCACCATTACTATAAATTCTTTACGTGGAAACACATTCTTTCGGTTGTTCTCTAGCTACTATTGCGTACACTGTTAAGATCGAATATTGCCTCCTATTATTGATGTTCAACTTTTACTTATTGCTTCTATTAAAGTTCTATTCGAGGACTACTTATTGAGTTTCTGGTCTTCTATTATTATCTCCATTTGACATACTGGTTAGTGTTTCACCCCCTCGCATTTAAGTTCCTTGAGTGTTAGTTGTATGTAGTTTTTATGTACTTATGCTATTCAAATTCTATAAGCATTCTGCTAGGAAGCGCACAGGTACGCCTCTTTCAAACTATGTGTACCGCTCTTGTTTGATTCTACATGTTATGCACATTAGAGAACGTGACTATAGGATTTTTGCATATTCAATTTCTATCTGGAACTACTTTAAGCGTTATCTTGAACATTTGAGATTATGCCTTTTAGGAATTAACGTTAAAATTTTAACAATTTGTTTGTGGTAAAATCTGTCCAGTAGCATGTCTTGTTGTCCTTTACATATTATGATATTGCAAGTGTTTTGAGTTGAGTATTAGAGAGCATGTTATTAGGACATAATAAGATAGAGGAAATATTGTTGTAGAAAAGCAGCCCAGATGCACTTGGAACAATTTTTGTGTGTCTTTGTGAAGTTGAAAGTGCTTGGTTTTAAATCTTGACTTATGTCATGAGTTTGCCTGTATTGAAATAGGGCATGAAGGGTTTTATTTGTTGTTTGCCCTCCACATCTCTTTACTTCTCTGAAAACATCCTTAATCTGAAGTACGCCTAATATTATTTTGATTTATTAGAGATCATGCCTATAGGATTTTCTAATAGATTTCATGTATTAATTAAATTGTTTTATCACGTAGGCAAATATTCTAGGGTTATTAATCGTTTTATCGCTTAAAATTCATGTTTAGGATTTTCCATTAACTTTCATCATATTCGCATCAATTTTGAGCATATCAATAATTTATAGCATGTTTGATTGATTTTCGATATATTATAACTAATTTTCAGCATTCTATTTGTTTTTAACATGTTTCGTTAATTTTCAGCATATTTAATTTAATTTCCAGCACTTCTACTCAATTTTCAGCATGTTTAAATAATTTTTGATATATTTACTAATTTTCAGCATCTAAAAGTAATAAAAATAATAATTTTCAGCATTTTATTAAAATAGTTTTCAGCAAAGTTTAGATAATTTTCCAGCATTTATTAAAATAATTTTCAGCAAGTTATTTGATTTCTAGCATATAATAGTCAAGTTTCAGCATTCTAAAATATTAATTTCCAGCATCTAAAGTTTATTTTCCAGCAAGTATTAATTAATTTCTAGCATTTTAAAAATAACTTTCAGCAATTTTACTAATTTTCAGCATTTAAACAAAGAGTTTCCAGCATATAATAATAATACTTAGCATGTTAAAGCATTTTTTAGCAAGTTTATTTCTAGCAATTAAAATAATTTCTAGCATATTTTAATAATTTTCAGTATTTAAAAATTGAATTTCTAGCATTTAAAAAATTAAATTTTCAGCATATCTTGACAGTTTTCAGCAATCAAGAAATTCACATTGCCAGCATATTTAAATTAGTTTGACATGTTTAAATAATTTTCAGCATTTTTAATTATTTTTTAGCAATCTAAATTAACTTCTTTTGTAATTATTAATTAATTTTTAGTACCTTTAAATTTTTTAAACATATTCAAATCAAGCTTAGTATATTTAATATCTAGCATGTTAGTTAATTTTCGACGCCCTGATTAATACGTTAGCTTAGAAACCATGCCTATAGGCTTTAATCACGTAAAATAAATAGCTATCTTTTAAAAGCATGTTGATCACCTAATTGACTTTAATTAAGAGGCTTATTTGAAACCGTTACATGTTATTTGTAAGTCATATTTGTTTTGTATGATGTAAATCTCGAGTCTAATTAGGAAGCCTGAGACTTTCTTTGCGTCTAGATCCCCATTCATAGTAGGTCGTCCAACGCCTCTTGGGCATTAAGTTGGGACGGGTAGACATTTTAGGGAACGCTAGTTTTATCGCTTTCCTTAGAACGCCCTTAGGTTTAATAACCAAATTAGGCGGGGTAGGTAGAATAATCGGAAATGATGTAAGTCGCCCCGAGCAGAATTCGACAATGCAACATACCACATTGTCATCCGTTAATAAGCCGGGCACTGATCCGAATAAGTTAAAATTAACTCCTTGTATAAAATCTTTTTCTAAATCGGTTTTCTTTATCTTATTTTGAATGTTCAATTATTTGGGGGTAGTTTAGGTTCGTTATTATTAAAATAAAAATGTTTCGGTTATATAAATTGTGTCCTTCTCTCTTCTTGCTTATCTGATATTTTATTCTTATATATTTTCCTAATGTGTAATACTTAGGTTTATATTAATTAGATAAATAACTATTTTTCCTGTTTAAGCACTTAGTTAACATTAAGTTAATAAATAGAATAGACTTTTGCTTATCACATAGAATTTTCCACGTAATATACAAGTTCGGCCGGGACCCACATTTGTGGACCTCGAAAGGTGCCTAACACCTTCCTTTCGAGGTAACTTGAACCCTTACCCGAATTTCTGGTTGACGTAGGCTAATAATTAATTAATTTTAATTAGTCTAGAATGGTGCCCTAACGCACCTTAATTCGTTAGGTGGCGACTCTTCACTCCTTAAATCCCAAAAAGAGTTTGTCACGTCGAATCCCGCTTTTCGCGAGAAAAATGGGGCGCGACAATCCATTATTTAAAAAAATTCTTAGCTTAAAAATAGAAATTCATGATTGAAGAGTTCTAAATAGACTTTTACTCTCTCATAAACTTATCTCTTTTAAAATTTAAATATTTTAAATCATATCTGAATATAAATTATTTAACTATTAAATGAAAATAATAATAATAATAATAATAATAATAATAATAATAAATAATAGTAATAGTAGTTGTACGTAGTATGTGTGGTTGTAGTAATAGTAATAGTAGTAATAGAAGTAATAATAATTAAAAAAAAATAGTAATAGTGGCAGTACGTAATAGTGTAATTGCAGTAGTAATAGTGGTAGTAGTAACAATAATAATAATAATTTTAAAAATAATAGTGATATTAATAATAGTTGTAGTATAATAATAATAATAATAATAATAGTAGTAATAATAATAATAATCATCTCATTGATTTCAGACCCCTATTCTATCAAAATTTTAACATAAAATCAGGGAAGTAGTTCTCTTGGTAGTTATCTCTAATCAATCATGAATTAGGATTTCTTTTATTAAGGGGGCTTCATATTTTACCTAAGGGAGCTTCATATTTACATATTTACTCTCTTCTAGGAAGATTATTATTATTTTATTTTTTTTTGGGTAAATAAAGGATTTTATTAACCAAAGTGAGAATTACAGCTCAAGAAAAAGAAAAATTGTTAAATTTCATTAGCTTAAAACTAGGAATCCAAGGTTGAAGAGTCCTATAAAAAAACTCTTATCATAGACTTATCTCTTTAAATATTATAAGATATATTTAAATATTACATAAAATATAATAATAATAATAATAATAATAATAATAATAAAACAATAGTAGTAGTAATGCATACGGAGTATCTTCTATCAATAGTAGTATTACCACACGTAGTATTATATAATAATAATAATTTGGTCAAATTTTTTGAATTTGAATATTTTTTTTTGGTAACTTTTTGAATTTAAATTGGAAATACAATATCTTCTCAAAGATAAACCTAGAAATTTTTTTTAAAAAAGTTATCAGATGTATTTATTCACTCATACTTTATTTACTAACAAAAGCACTAAAATCAGAATTATAATATGTAGTATTTTCATTTTTGAAAGAGTCCTATTTTATATATCCTTCCAATCTTATCAATATGCTTTAACTTTAAGATAACTATTTGTTTAAAAATTAGCTATCATTTTTTAATTGAATACAATAAAGATGAAACATAACAATTGGCTATTTAAAATGAGAATCTGCCGCAATTCAAATACTGCGAAGACCATTATATATAAGACCAAAGAACATTGGTATATGTATTTCAATTTCATCTCTTGGCTGAAGTATCAAGGTTAGTAACATTCTTCTTTGTTGCTTCTCATGAATATGTAATTTTCAGAGAAATAAAGTCATATTTATGTCCTTTCTTATTCTTTTTATTCAAAATACTATCATGTTAACAATATATAAAGCTAAAGAAAAAACTTTGTGAATTATATTTTAATATATCTTTTTTTGTCATAGAGAATTTCTCCAATGGATAAAAAGATTATAGGTAATATTTCTCATAAGATTTCTATGAATAACTACCAAGGTATGTTGTTATTCATACTTAATTTTAGCTTTTTAATTATTTTATTGTTATTTATAATTAACATTATATCTATTTTTTGTCACAGATGTACCTATCACGGATAAAAAGATTATAGGTAATGCTCATAAGATTTCTTTGAATAACTACCAATATATGTTGTTGATGGTTAATTTAATTTCTAAATTATTTTATTGTTATTTATGATTTACATTATATTTATCTTTTGAAACAGTACCTACCATGGATAAAAACATTTTAGGTAATGCTTATCAGATTTCTCTGAATAGCTATCAAGGTATGTTGTTTATGCTTAATTTTTTTTAGTTATTTTATTATTATTTATAATTAACATTATATTTATCTTTGGTCACAGATGTACCTAAGAAAGCTGAAGTTTCCACAGATCAGATGTACGTAAATCTCTCAAAAATACGAAATGAATATATGAAAAATCAACAAGTGCAATGAAAAATTGAAATATATAAAGGATATTTATCAGATCATTTGTGTAAAGAATGAATGCAAATATATTTGTATATGCACAAATATTATTATATCCTTTTTTTGTCTTAATATATTTCTTTTAAGCATAAAGGACTCTGGAACAGTACTGCATCATATTTACATAGTTACTCTCTTCTAGGAAGATTTTTTTTTTTTTTTTTGGATAAATAAAGAATTTTATTAACCAAAGTGAGAATTACAGCTCAAGAAAAAGAAAAACTGGTTGCTAGATTGGACATGCCCAGCTGGTTAAACTTGCAATTAATTATACAATAGATTTATAGGCATTTAATTATTTCAATTAATTTATTCTTTTTAAACTTGCAAATTTACATTTATGTATAAACTTAAAATAAATGATTAATTTTGTGTGTTGTTTATATGTTTTATATCATGTAACTAAAATCTCAATAAACAACAAATCAAATGAACATTAAAATATAAAAATCTAAGTAACTTAAATTAAATTCAGTGTTTTATATTTTGAAATTTAAGAAAAGAAAACTCAACTGCTTATGAAGTGTAACACAAAAAGAAATTAATTCAAAGTCTTACTAAATTAATAGTAGTTGTAGTAGTAGTCGCATTATTATTATTATTATTATTATTATTATTATTATTATTATTATTATTATTATTATTATTATTATTATTATTATTATTATTATTATTATTATTATTATTATTATTATTATTATTATTATTATTATTATTATTATTATTATTATTATTATTATTATTATTATTATTATTATTATTATTATTATTATTATTATTATTATTATTATTATTATTATTATTATTATTATTATTATTATTATTATTATTATTATTATTATTATTATTATCATCTCATTGATTTCAAATATTTAGCACAATTCAAATATATAGATTATAAGATAAATATACATTATATTTGAGAAAAGTAAGGATAAGGAAGAATAATAAACTAATCTTTTTTTAACAAATTAATATGATTAGAATTTAAATTTGAATTTAAAAGATTAGAAATATTTTAATTTAAAAATATTGTGGTTGGGAGGGTAAGGGTAGGGGATTGCGGTGGGTGGGGTGGGGGTGGGCTGGGGTATGTGGAGTGGTAGATGTAGGTAGGGATGGATAGGCAATTTTTTATTTTTATTTTTTTATGAAAAAATTATGGGTGTGTTGGGGGGGGGGGGGTCGGGGTGAGGTTGGGATAGGAAAAAATCTTTAATTTATTTTAATGAGCTATATAATAAATTATATGTGTTTAATTAGTTTTTAATTGAGAGGTACATTTTAAAATTTAGAATAAGAAGAACTGGAATTAGACACAATCAAGTATTTTTAGTGCAATTGTTGATTTTGAATTAATAAATTTTAAAAAAATTTAAATGAAAGATAAAAAATGCAACCACATATCTTAATTAAAAAATGTAATCACATATCTTAATTAGTTACAAATATACAAAATAAAAATTATTTAATATTTTACATTTATTCTTTTTGAAAATCATCAACGAAATTTTATAAGAATACTAATTTCATTCTTTGCATATCAAATATCTAAAGTAATTGTGCTTGTGACTATATATTAACGATTCATTACAATTTCACCATTAATGTTTTTTTTTTAATATTTCATAACTAATTTAAAATATGTGAATATGGTACACTAAATTTTTTCATAATTTCAATTTTATTATTTCAAATGAATAATATAGTATTTTTTAATGATATTTTCATAGAAAAGTATTCCGCGCATCGCGCGGGTACCTATACTAGTTATTTTGTCATAGCAGGGACCACAGATTTTATTAGTGAGGCTTCCAATCATATTATTAATTCACAAAATGAATGAACTAACCTACCATACTAAATTACAGATTATTTCTTTAAAAATTCATAATTACACTCCTCGATATAATTTCAAAATCATTCATTAAATCTTATTTAATTCCTCATGTTAAGATTACAGACACCAATCAATTGAAATAAATTTCTGACTATTTAATTTATTGATTAATTTAATCCTTTATTCATATGCTTAACCTATTTCATGTGACGGATACTGTTGTTTACAGGGTACAAAATCTATATTTTCAACAAGAACTTTAAACACAATATGTTCAAACTAAAGTATGAACAACCAAATAAAGTTCTAACTCTGTATTCACAACTTTGAACTTCAACAATAAGTTTAACCCAACTTATGAACCACAGAAATGAAGTTCAAACTATTTTCTGAAAAATAACAAAAACCAAACGTTTAGAAAGAGATGTAGATTATAAGATTCAAGTCCACCGAATTCACGGTGTGTTCTTAAGGAAATTATTCCCCTCAAGTACCGTAGGTTATGGAATATATCTTCCCAGGGTAAAATGAATCACTTCAATAGAATAGCAGTACCTCAAATTCTGTCGAACTACAAACACACTCAACGATTTGCAAATCACACTTGAACTTTTAGGAAGAAGAAAAAAATTTTCACTTCAAAATTTTATGCCAATACCAGAGGAAAAATCATGTATTTATAGCCAAAAAGTGATGCTTCAGAAAAAAAAAATAATGATTTATGAAAAATCACGTTGTTTCGAACCGTCGGCTCACATGCAAACCCACACATGTTCGAACATGGTCCACATGATCCACATGCAACCACATGTCGGTAATTGGACAAAACAGTAAGTTTTGGATGACTTGCATTGCGACGTGCGTTGGCATGTGCATCTGCACATGGTCAGATGCCCCCGCATCTCACCTTTTAATCATTCAATCAGTGTACTGAAGGATCACGTCCCTTTGAGGTGCGTTGTGACCTTCGTCTGCACATGCTCTTGTGTGTCCGCAAATGGAAAATTTTTTTGTATCGTACTTTTGGATTAAAAAATAATTAACTCTCAAGTATCAAATGAACTTTATCCAAAAAGATAATCTCTCAATTGATCATTTAACAAATCCAAATCCGAAGCCAAAGCCGAGCCGAGCGACGATGATGACGGTGTGAGGCTTGTCTTCTTCATACCTTACTATCCATATGAAGGAGTGTTTCTATACTTAAGCACAAAGATTTTCCTTTCTCCCACTAATGTGGGAGATCACTCATTTTATAAAGTGAACACACATGTCACTTCCCTCCATTTTCTATTCACTTTCACCACTTAGAACGTAACAATTCCCCACATGAATGGCAAATGCATATTTCATCAAAAAATATATGGACAAGTGTGATATACAAGAAAAGACTAATTGCATCTAGATAAGTAGGTTTCCCTTTGAACTTTCCGTAGTGAAGTTGTATCGGATGCACACAGTCAATCGGTAAATTCGATATCTTTGAACCATCAAACTTTAGTATACACCTAGACAACATAAGTCACACAACTAGCCTTTTACTGTTTATGACTCTCACGGTTTTGTTCGTTTCAGCCATGAACACTACCTGGTTTCATGAGAGCTTAGAGAATAGGCATTTACTATCATTCTCCTTGAAGCGGCTTCCATCTCACCCTCACATAGGTGATTCCTAAATATTTAATCCTATAGATCAAACTACTTAGTCATACCTATCAAACTTAGAAACCATTAAAAAGCTTCAATCCATAAGCCTTTCTTTATTTCCTGAACATTGTCTTCGTTATAAAAATGGGTTGAGTTAATTGACAATGTTGAATTGTCAGTCTCAACTTTGTTTGATTTTCTTGAACCTAGCTCTTGGGATCTCCAGTCTGCTAGGTAGAGTTACCATCGTGATTACTTGTCCTAGGTCATAAACCCATTTACTTCGATGATCTCTCAACTCCCTTTCTAGTTAGGCCTTTTCTAAGTGGATCTGATACATTATCATTTTACCCCACACAGTCAATTGTGATAATTCCACTAGAGAGTAGTTCTCTAACGGTATAATGTCTCTGTCTTATATGACGAGATTTACAGTTATACATCATGCTTCCTGCCCTACCTATTGCAACTTGACTATCACAGTGTATGCATACTAGTGCCAAAGGTTTGGGCCAATAAGGAATATCTTCCAAGAAATTTAAGAGCCATTCAGCTTTTTCACTGGCCTTATCTATAAGTTATTAATTCAGATTTTATTGTAGTGGGAGCAATACATGTTTGTTTGGATGACTTCCAAGAGACTGCTCCTACATCAAGAGTAAATACATGTCTACTCGTGGATTTTACTTTATTTGATCCGATGATCCAATTTACAACACTATATCCTTCAATTATAGTTGGATATTTGCTATAATACAAAGTACAGTTTTGAGTATGTTTCAGATATCCCAAAACTCTTTTCATTGTTATCCAATGATATTGATTGGGATTACTTGTGTACCAACTTAATTTACTAATAGCACATGCTATGTCTGGTAGCGTACAAATCATGATATACATCAAACTTCCCAACACTCTTACATACTCCAATTGTGAGTTACTTTCACCTTCACTCTTTTGAAGTGGAAAGCTCACAGCCAGCGGTGTCTTAGAAATATTAGAATCTAAATACCTGAACTTGTCAAGTACCTTTTCAATACAATGTGACTGTGACAACGCTAAGCTTTATGGAGTTCTATGAATTCTTATCCCTAATATCATATCAGCAACTCCAAGGTCTTTATATCAAATTTACTTTGTAGCATTCGCTTCTTAGTATTTATGTCAAAAATGTCTCTACTGATGATCAACATGTCATCCATATACAAACAAACAATGACTTTGTGATTTGAAGTGTCTTTAATGTAAACACATTTGTCACTCTCATTAATCTTAAATCCATTTACCAACATGGTTTGGTCAAATTTTGCAAGCCACTATTTGGGTTATTTCTATAGTCCATAAAGGGACTTAACAAGTTTGCACACTTTCCTTTCTTTACCAGAAACTACAAAACTCTCGTGTTGTTCCATGTAAATTTCTTCCTCCAATTCTCCATTTAAGATAGTTGTTTTAACATCCATTTGATGGATTTCAAGACCATATACCACAACTATTGCAACTAACATCCGAATGGATGTTATCCTTGTTACTGGCGAAGATGTGTCAAAATAATCAAGGCCTTCTTTTTGTCTAAAGCCTTTGACTATAGGTCTTTTCTTTTATTTATCAATAGTTCCATGAGCTTTCATTTTCCTTTTGAAGATTCATTTTGAACCTAAAGGTTTATTTCCTGGAGGAAGATCAACCAACTCATAAGTATGGTTGTTCAAGATTAAATCAATCTCACTATTAACAACCTCTTCTAAAAAGATGAGTCTATAGAAGACATCACTTTTTTGAACGTTTGAAGCTCATTTTCAAGAAGCAATGTTATAAAATTTGATCCGAAGGAAGTCAACGTCCTTTGACGTTTACTACGCCATGAATTCTCCTTATTAAGTACATTATCCTTTGGTTCATCCCTAGGTCGTTTAGACCCTTCACTAGGCATCTCATGTCTTATTTTATACGGATAAATGTGTTCAAAGAACTCAACACTCTTTGATTCAATTACAATATTATCATGAATATCCGGATGTTCGAATTTATGAACCAAAAATCAACATGCTTTACTATTGGTAGCATATCCGATAAAAACATAGTCCACTGTCTTTGGTCCTATTTTCACCCTTTTGGGTATAGGAACTTGGAATTTGGCTAGACACCCCCACACTTTGAAATATTTCAAGTTGGATTTCATTCATTTCCATTTATCATATGGAATAGATTGCGTTTTGTTATGGGGCACTCTATTAAGTATTCAGTTTGTTGTAAATATAGTTTCCCCCTACAAGTTTTATGGTAAACCTAAACTTATAAGTAAGGCATTCATCATTTTCTTCAACGTTCGGTTTTTCTTTTCACAATTCTATTCGATCGAGGTGAATACGGGGTAGTAGTTTGATGGACAATTCCATTTTCTAAATATATCTCTACAAAAGTAGATTCATACTCTCCACCCCTATCACTTTTTATAATTTTAATCTTTTTATCCAACTGATTTTCAACTTCAGTTTTATATTTCCTAAATGCTTCTGTTACTTCATCCTTACTATTCAGCAAATAAACATAACAATATCTAGTGCAATTGTCAATAAAAGTTATGAAATAATTTTTCCCACCATGAGATGATGTCAACTTCATATCACAAATGTCTGAGTGAATTAAGTCTAAGGGGTTAGAATTCCTTTCAAAAGACTTATATGGATGCTTAGCATACTTAGATTCAACACATGTTTGACACTTTGATTTATTGCACTCAAAGTTATGCAGAACTTCCAAACTAATCAGTTTTCACAAGGTTTTGTAATTGACATATCCTAAACGACCATTCCATAATTCATTTAACTCAAGCAAGTAAGAATAAGCCTCAACTTTATTCATTTCAACAACCATTACGTCAAGTTTGAAATGGCCCTCATTGATGTAGCCCTTTCCTACATACATTTCATTCTTGCTTATTACAACTTTCTCCAAAATAAACACACACTTAAACCCATTTTTAACAAGAAGTGTTGCAGACAATAAGTTCTTCCTAATAGTAGGAACATGGAAAACATTGTTGAGAGTCAACACCCTGCCCAAAAGTCATTTTTAGGAATATCTTTCCTCTTTTTTTAGCCTTGACTATTGCAGTATTTCCCATGAAGATCATTTCGTTGGGACCAGTGGCATCATAAGTAGCGAAAGCTTCTTTGTTCACACAAACATGTCTAGTGGATCCTGAATCAAACCACCATTCATTTGGGTTTCTAAGTAGATTGCATTCAGTGATCATAACACACAAATTTTCAATCTTTTCAGTTGCTTTCACCATGTTTATCTGATTTCGTTTCTTGTTCTTCTTCCGAACTTGACAATTTAGAGCTTTGTGACCAATTTCACTACAATTGTGGCATTTGCCTTTGAACCATTTCTTGATCTACTCTTCTCTTGTCCAAAAGACTTCTTCATCTTCTTATTATGTGTAGTATTATCTTTAACAAGATTTGCACCCATCACTACTGATTTCTCACACAACTTATTGTCCTCTTCTATCTTGAGACGAATCACAAGATCTTTCAAACTAGACAATTGGCTTTCAAACATTCTTTTTTCAGGAACATGAGGATCTCTACTTGTGAACCTTTGTATTTCAAGTTTGGTCAGCCAAAAGTGCCTTATTTGCAACCATTCTTTAAAGTTCACGCCAGAAAATTTTTCTGATTTCTCTGCCAATGCCATTGCTAGAGCAATATTTGAATGTCTTGATGACGCAATATTGGTTGACGTTGGGACAACATCATTCACAAGCGAATCAATTTGTTTTTTGGTTTCATTCGTCATTTTCCTGTCAAGCTTTGACAATCAATTTACTATTTTAGAATACTAATAATAAAGACTTAATCTTTAAACAACTTGCTTCTAGTCAACAATAAAGTTTTTTTATGTCTTTAAATCGTCAACCAAATGAACTTTGAAATCTGACGAAGTTTTTATATTCTTCAAAGCAGAATCAAATTCAGACAGAGTGAAAACCCATAGGTTTTAATCTCTAGAAACCAATACCGAGAGTTCAACGAATCGGTGAAGTTTTTATTTTCTTTGAACTGGATTCCCAATCTAATTTCTCGACAAAGTTTTTATATTCGTTAAACCGAGAAAGTAGAAATAAAAAGATTTAGTCTCCACAAAATTAGACCCAACACAGATTAACCAAGTATTTAGTAATTTTCTTAAGAATGTTGTTTATCGGGTACAAAATCTGTATTTTCAACAAGAACTTTAAACACACTATGTTCAAACTAAAATATGAACAACCAAATGAAGTTCTAACTCTGTATTTACAACTTTGAACTTCAACAATAAGTTCAACCCAACTTATGAACAACAAAAATAAAGTTCAAACTATTTTCTTAAAAATAACAAAAACCAAATGTTTAGAAAGAGATGAAGATTAGAAGATTCAAGTCCACCGAATTCATGGTGTGTCCTTAAGGAAATTCTTCCCCTCAAGTACCCGAGTTATGGAATATATCCTCTCAGGATAAAATAAATCACTTCAACAAAATAGCAGTATCTCAAATTCTGTAGAACTATGAACGCACTCAACGATTTGCAAATCACACTTGAGTTTTTAGGAAGAAGTAGAGTTTTTTCACTTTAAAATTCCGTGCCAATACCTGAGGAAAAATCAGGTATTTATAGCTAAAATCCAAATCCAAAGTCAAGGCTAATCCTTTTCAAATCTTCAACTTCTTGAAACAGTTGGAAAGAAAAATATGCTTCGTATAGAGCATCAATTAGTTGTTGTTATACCAAAAAAACATGAAAACTAATATATTAGTAGTTGGAAAAAATTAAAAAAATTAGTGTAGAGCATAGCTTGAATACCTGAAGTTGAGACAATTTATTTCATTTACTTAATTTAATAAAGTCTTTATTTGAATAGATCATTGTGTTGACATATGTGTACTTTACTTATATAGTAGACGATTTTGTGTATGGAGTTATATAACTCATGCACGGAAGATTAAAATTGTCGGTTCTTATAAGTTCTAAATTAATGTTCACAATTAAAGATGAAGTTGGACAAACATCTTGATGATTGTAGTACAAGATTAAATATAATTTGATCTTAATTATGGGAGTGGTAATATTCCAACTTCTTGTGCTAGTACATTTCGTATGTACTGAACGGACCAAGTAGAAATGTTTGTTTATGATCTGAATATTAATAAACAGCTTCTCTAGTCCATTACATGTACTTATACTCTTAATCTTGATATAATTATTATGATCTATATGGTTTGATTTATTATTTTAATCTATTAAAAGGTGAGACTCTATTACGAGTCAATATATTCCTAATAGATTGGATGATGACAAATTACATTAGTGAAATAATATTTAGTTGATAGAACCATGTCTCGGACTCGAGATAGATGACACCCCTTTATGGTTACTTATAAGTTTTCACGTGAAAACCCTGCAGGTGGATTTTATATCCGTCATGTGAAATAAGTTGAGCATATATAAAATAAAGTATTAAATTAATCAATGAATTAAATTTTTTTAGAAATTTAATTTAATTGATTGGTATCGGTAATTCTAACATGGAGAATTAAATAAGGTGTAATGGTAGATTTTGAAATTATATCGAGGAGTAGTGCAATTACAAATTTTTAGTGGAATAATTTGTAATTTATTATAATATGATAATTCATCTATTTGCGAATTAATATCATAATTGGAAGCCTAACTTAATAAATCTGTGGTCCCTATTATGCCTGATTAATTAACCAATTTTAAAAAGAAAATGGAGTTAGAAAGGTTTTACACAATTTTTTTTTAATAGGAATAAAATTCTATTGATGACAGAAATTATGACACCTATTAAACATTGGTCATAATGGAAAAAAGAAAAACGTTTATGACTTAATGTTGGAATTAATGGGGTGGTCTTAATGGAAAAACGTGTGAAGTAAATGGAGAAAAAATAGCCCTTAAAACTTCAACTTCAGTTGAATATATAGGGGCTCTTTTTATCATTGAGAGATACCTTGAAGTCTTTTTCTAGAAAATAATTCAACTTGTCCACACAAGTATTGGTTGAAGAAAATTAGTCATGAAGTAGTAGAAGATCGCAAACCTGGCGAGCAAGGCTTTGAACGAAATTTGTGAAAGCTTCAACAGGTATGTATATGCTTTTTGAATTTCATTTTAAAGTTATGTTATCATGTTATTATGTAAGTTTTTGATCCATGATCATGCTTCCGCTGCGTGTATGAATTGTACACTCTAACAATTGGTATCACGAGGCTTCTTACATATAATTGATAATGTAATAAGAATTTCATGATTGATATAATGTTTTGTTAGTAAAATAGATATATAAATCATGTTGTTTGATGGTTGTTAATCATGTTTTTAATTATAATAGTATTTACTAAAAATCTATGTCACATAGTTTATGGATTAGTTATTTTCTAGAATTTCATGATTAATTGAATTCTGGAGTCTCGATATTAATTGAATTCTAGAATTTCATGTTTGATTGACATCTGCAATTTCGTTTTATCATATACTTGTTTTCTGGATTTTAAGAGTTTATAATACAACATGTATGTACTCTTATGAATATCCTGAAAACTGTATTTCTGGACTAAGGGTAAATCTGTTCAATGTTATAACTATGATCAACTATAGTCGTTACTCACATGCTCTAACGAGCAATTTGGTGACAAGGAAAAGTTATTTAGACAATCCGTGTCACCCTCGCTGACAGCCTTGCCGATGAATGTAAAAATTGTTTTTCAGAATTGAGGAAAAATACGTAATGGATTTAGAATCTTCCCAACTAATTTTGTTATTTATATGACTTAATAAGTAGTTTAGTGATAAGTCCAAGCCACGTGGGCAGCCTTGCAAACCCTCGTAAGCAGTCTTGCCGATGATTGTCGGTTTGGTCGATTTTGGAGTTTTTCAAACTTTGACGAACTCCGATTGGCTTGAAATTTGGTAGGTTCATTGGAAATGACCCACTGAACAATACTCACAAATATTTGTGAAATATGGCCTTTTTTGGCCATTTGGAGTCGCTTTGATAGATTTTTGGGCATTTTAATGTTTTTTGAAAAATTTAAAATTCTGAAAAAACTTAATTTTGCAAACCAGTGGTGATAGGGGTCACTCCTTATGGTTTCCAGTGGTTAATTACAGTAAATAATAGGAGTTTACATGTTGACATAGGTCATCTTCCCCATCGGATAAACTTGTACAGAATAATACTGTTTTTAGTCTCTTGTTTTGATGACTTGCATTAGCTTTCCAACTAAGTTACCTGTTGAATCAATGAACAATAGACTATATGAAACATGATGTTTATCAAAATTGAATTAACAGTTTACTCTCTAACTGAGTTGGTTCTGTTTTATTTAAGGGATAACATGTCAAGCATTGCATGTATTTTTGCTTAAATGATTAAGTTTCCCTAACGATTCTAATTGTTTCTGAGCATGGTTACATGTGTGATATGGTTTTTACGAATTTAATTATTCTGCTGCATGTCTAATGATTTGTTCTTGATTATATAATAGATTAACCATGTCCTCATTCAACCCCTTAACCTCTATCCTTAATTAAAATTAACTGGAAGGCCCAAATTATGTTGACTGGAAACAAAATTTGGACATTCTCCTTACAGCTGAAGGCTTTAAATTTGTGTTGGTTGAGGAATGCCCTATTAAGCCAGCTGATCCTACTGATAATGAGACTAAATCCTATGATAAGTAGGTTAAAGATGACGAGATAGCAAGATGTTACATTCTTGCCTCCATGGAAAATGTGTTGTAGCATCAACATCAATCCATGAATTTTGCTTACGATATGCTCGAATCTCTCAAAGAGATGTTCGGTGAGCAAAATCGTGCTGCAAAGAAGACGGCCATGAAATCCCTCTTGACCACGAAAATGGCTGAAGGATCGTCGGTGAGGGAGCACATTCTTAAGATGATGAGTCTATTGAACGAGCTAGAAATTCTTGGTGCAGTTATTGATTAGGAATCTCAAGTAGAGATGGTTCTACAGACTCGTTCGGATAGTTTTCAGCAGTTTTACTTAAATTATAATATGAATAAGATGGACTTGTCCCTTGCAAAACTGCTGAAAGAACTGCAAGCGGCAGAATATATCATTAAGCAACAAGCTCCTCCTGCGGCGTTCATGGTTCACAAACCTTCGACTTCGACTTCGACTTCTAAGCCGAAAGGCGAAAAGAAAAAGAAGAAGCCCCGTAAGGTTCTAGGTGCTAATGGTGGTGTGGCTAAGCCTAAAGGCAAGTGCTATCATTGCAAGAAACCTGGTCACTACAAGAAACAGTGCCCCGGCTACATAACCAAGCTGAAAAACAAAAAAGGTACTTCTTTATTAAATGTCGTTAAAACTTTTTTAGCAGCTTTTTCTACCCAATTTTGGGCTATGGATTCGGGAGCCAATAATCATATTTGCAATTCTTTGCAGGGGTTTCAGGAAACATGATGCCTAAATAAGAATGAAGTAACGTGTTTCAAGCAAATGGGGATCCAGCACCAGCCTTAGCTATAGGAAATATTTCTTTTTCGTTCAGTAATAGTAGGACTTTGGTTTTAAATAATTTTCTCTATGTGCCTTCTATACGAAGGAATTGCTTTCTGTTTCCTGAATAATGGATGTTGGATATAACATTTTTTTTTTGCTAATAATTGTGCAATTATTAAGTATAATAAGCATTTTATAATTAATGCCCCTAGAATAGATGATCTGTTTGTATTTGATGTGTCTCAAAATATGCTTCAAATTTCAGAACTTAATAATATTGATCAATCACATAAGAAAAAACGTATTTCAAAATTGAGTGAAACATACTTATGGAACTTACGTCTTGGTCATATCAATATAAATATGATTTCAAGGTTGGTTTCTGATGGACCATTAAGTTCATTGAAAGTGGAGGCACTTCCAACTTGTGAATCCTGTTTAGAAGCAAAAATGGCCAAGAGACCTTTTCCTTCCAAAGGAAATAGAGCCAGTAATAAGTTAGAATTAATTCAATCTAATTTATGTGGTCGTATGAATATACAAGCAAGAGGTGGTTTTGAGTATTTTGTGACTTTCACAGATGATTACTCAAAATATGGATATATTTATTTGTTGCGCCGTAAATTTGAATGCTTTGAAAAATTCAAAGAATTTAAGATAGAAACGAAAAAGCAACATAATAAACATATCAAAATATTACGATATGATCGTGATGGTGAATACCTTCCTGCGGAATTCATTAAGTACCTATCAGAATCAGGAATTACATCACAATATTCTTCTCTAAGAACACCACAACAAAATGGTGTGGAAGAACGAAGAAATAGAACACTTATGAAAATGGTTAGATCAATGTTAAATTATTTAGATTTGCCTTTTTATTTTTGGGGCTATGCATTAGAAACTGCAAATTATATTCTGAACTTAGTTCCTTCAAAGTCGGTACCTTTAACCCTCTGAATTGTGGAATGGGCGCAAGCCTAGTCTACGGCATATTCAGATTTGGGGTTGTCCAGCACATGTGCTAAAAGGGAAAACTGATAAATTGGAAACTAGGACAGAAGTGTGTATTTTTATTGGATATCCAAAAGGAATGAAAGGGGGTTTATTTTATAGTTCTAAGCAACAAAAGGTAATTGTCTAGCCAAATGCCAAGTTTCTGGAAGAGGATTATTTAATTAACCATGTTCCTAGAAGTAAACTGGTTTTAGAGGAATTGAGCAACATAATAACAAATAATAAGACACAAGAACAATTTCCAACAACCGTTATTGATACCACTACATCCACGTAGTGGGAGAAAAGTCAATAGGCAAGAGGTTGCACAAGAGCAAACAATTGACATCACTCTACCTCAAAATAGTGGGAGTAATGTCAAGCAACATGCAATTGTTGAGGAAGACGTTCAGGGTAATGTCGAGAAACCTGCCATTGTGCAGGACAACGTTCAGGGTGTTCAAAATTTAGTTCCAGATGTAGCGGATCCTATAGTGACTAGTCGTCGTAGTGGGAGAATTATTAGAAAACCTTTACGGTTTGCGCTCTTGGGAGAATCATACGATAGAATACCTGAGGAGCCTAATATAGAACCCCTTAATTATGCCGAAACACTACATGATAAAGATGTTGAAATGTGGATTGTTGCTATGAAATCTGAAATGGAGTCTATGTACTCCAATCAAGTTTGGGATCTTGTAGAACCACCTACGAGATTCAAACCAATTAGCTGTAGATGGATCTATAATAAAAAGAGAGGTGTGGATGGAAAAGTGCAAACTTTTAAGGCTAGGCTTGTTGCGAAAGGGTTTACTTAAAAAGAAGGAATCGATTATGAGGAAACTTTTTTGCCGGTAACTATGCTTAAATCCATTAGGATTTTCATATCCATTGTTGCTCACTATGATTATGAGATTTGGCAAATGGATGTCAAGACGACTTTTCTAAATGGAAGTCTTGATGAGTGCATTTATATGGCACAACCAGAATGTTTCATGGAAAGTGGCAATGAACATAAGTTTTGTAGACTTAAGAAATCTATTTATGGATTAAAACAGGCATCTAGGGTGTGGAATACTTGTTTTTACAGTTCGATTAACACTTTTGGTTTTGATCAATGTGAAAACGAGGCATGCATCTATAAAAAGTTGGATGGAGACAAAGTAGCATTTTTGGTTTTGTATGTAGATGACATCCTGCTCATAGGAAATAATGTGAGCATGTTGAGTTCTGTTAAGGAGTGGTTGTTCTCGCATTTTGATATGAAAGACTAGGAAGAAACAACTCATATCCTTGGGATCAAGCTTATGTGAGATCGCAAACAAAGGATATTAGGCTTATCTTAAGCACTTTACATTGATACTATTCTTGAAAGGTTTAGCATGCAAAATTCTAAAAAAAGATTCCTTCCTTTTAGGCATGGAATTACTCTATCAAAGAATCAATCGCCCAAAACGGCCTATGAGATAGAGAGAATGAAGGCGGTCCCTTATGCTTCTGATGTAGGGAGTCTCATGTATGCTATGTTATGCAGTAGACCTGATATTTGCTTTGCTGTAGGCATGGTTAGCAGATTTCAGTCTAATCCTGGTCAAGAACATTGGACTGCGGTTAAGTATATAATCAAGTACCTGAAAAGGACTAGGGATTACATGCTTGTTTTTCACTCTGAAGATCTTGTACCTATTGGGTATACAGATTCGGACTTCCAGTCAGATAAAGAATCTAGAAAATCTACCTCACGATATGTGTTTACTTTATGAGGTGGATCCATAGTTTGGAGGAGTATCAAGTAATCATGTGTTGTTGATTCCACCTTGGAAGCCGAATATGTAGCTGCCTCTTAGGCGGCTAAGGAGGCTGTTGGCTCGGTAACTTTCTTAAAGAGCTTGGAGTGGTTCCTTCTGTACAAGCACCACTCACACTTTATTGTGACAATAGTGGTGCGGTTGCAAACTCAAAAGAACTACGAAGCCATAAAATAAGTAAGCATATTAAGAGAAAATATCACTTGATTTGGAATATAACTCAAAGGGGTGATGTGAGAGTTTTGAAGATTGAGTCGAAGAAGAATTTTGGTGGACCCATTTACAAAGGGCTTAACTTAGAAGGTTTTTGATAAACATGTGGAAGAAATGGGTGTTAGAATTATGAGTGCATGGTTATGAGCCTAAGTGAGAGATTGTTAGGTTATACTATTAACCATGTTGGTTTAAGTTATAGTATTATTTTTACATCCCATGCAAAGGAAATTTATTTCATTTACTTAATTTAATAAAGTCTTTATTTGAATAGATCATTGTGTTGACATGTGTGTCCTTTGCTTATATAGTAGACAATTTTGTGTATGGAGTTATTTAATGCATGCATGGAAGATTAAAATTGTCGGTTCTTATAAGTTCTAAATTAATGTTCACAATCAAAGATGAAATTGGACAAACATCTTGATGATTGTAGCTTAAGATTAAATATAATTTGATCTCAATTATGGGAGCGGTAATATTCCAACTTCTAGTGCTAATATATTTCGTATGTACTGAAAGGACCTAGTAGAAATGTTTGTTTATGTTCTGAATATTAATAAACAACTTCTCTAGTCCATTACATGTACTTATACTCTTAATCTTGATATAATTATTATGATCTATGTAGCTTAATTTATTATTTTAATCTATTAAAAGGTGAGACTCTATTACGAGTCAGTATATTCCTAATGGATTGGATGATGACAAATTACATTAGTGAAATAATATTTAGTTGATAGAACCATGTCTCAGACTCGAGATAGATGACACCCCTTTATGGGTTCTTTTAAGTTTTCACAAGAAAAACCCTGTAGGTGGATTTTATATCCGTCATGTGAAATAAGTTGAGCATATATAAAATGAAGGATTAAATTAATCAATGAATTAAATTTGTTCACTAATTTAATTTGATAGATTGGTGTCGGTAATTCTAACATGGAGAGTTAAATAAGGTGTAATGGTATATTTTGAAATTATATCGAGGAGTAGTGCAATTACATATTTTTAGTGGAATAATAAATTTATTATGATATGATAATTCATCTATTAGCGAATTAATATCATAATTGGAAGTCTCACTTAATAAATTTGCGGTCCCTACTTTGCCTAATTAATGTAACACCCCGCACCTTCCCAACCCTATGTGACGACGTTGAATAATGGTTACCTAGGTGTCAAGAGCTATAAGTATGCATTTGGTTATGTTAATGATGAGGAAAATTGAAATTTGGCCTCGTACATGTGGTTAGCCCTTCGTAGGAGGTGTTTTGGGATTTTCGTGGAGCATTTGTGGGGTTAAAAACGAGGCGTGGAGGACCTCCAAACAAAGAATATTAAAGGTAATAAGTAAGTAAAAGAATAGGACTTGAAGTATCTAACCAAATCCGCGAAGAAAAGTCGAAAAACGGAATTTTTTGAAAAACTAAGCGTGGGGCGCGCTAGAGGGCATACCACGCCGATCTGGGCTAAAATTTTTAGTCCAGAGGCAGCAAGCTGGCGCGCCCAAGGGCGTGCCAGGGTGGCTTTGCCCATTTTTCAAAAGTTGGAATTTTTCTAAGTCCCAAGGGTGCCCGGGGACGTACCGAGCCGATTTTTTTGTCACGTTTCTTCTACAACCATGAGCATATACATGGAATAAGTGAAATATGATATTGGTATGATAAAATTACTCGTGAAAGAATTCGGCGTCAAAATGACGATTTTGCCCTTATGGTCAAAATAAGTCATACGTGGCTAGAATTCCTTGTTTTTGGGATTGAGGCTACGAATATGAATCCCATGAATGGGAATATTGTCATGACACGTATGAAATGATTTAAACATGAGAAATTAATGATTTTATTGGATTAAGTGATTTGGGCTCAATAAAGCCCAAAATGAAGAAGAAAAACATGGCCAAGAATGGGTCAAATGACCCATTCTTCTTTTGACCAAGCACTAATTGAGCAAAGGACTTCATGCGTCTATAAAAGGGAGGAA
The DNA here is from genome assembly GCA_031232105.1 of Capsicum rhomboideum. Lineage (NCBI taxonomy): Eukaryota > Viridiplantae > Streptophyta > Magnoliopsida > Solanales > Solanaceae > Capsicum > Capsicum rhomboideum. Next base: position 17,856,142 of record CP124712.1, read on the forward strand.
AAATCATATTTTTAACCCACAAAAACACACATGCTTTTCTTGCATTTTCTAGAATTTTCAAGAGAACACCCTTTGGGCTCTTCAAACCCTAAGTCATCTTTGGAGCAAGATCATCATCTTCCAAGCTTAGGTAAGTGATTATTCTTATGGATTAATATATTATATGCATGGGAGATTATGTAAATCATTTTGGTTATGCTTGGAAGCGTTGAGTATGGAACTTTATGTTTTTGTAAAAGATGTGCCATCTATGGAATTTAAACTTGAAATATGACTTGTGGTTTTGATGAAAGAGCATGGTATGGATGAAATATCAACATGTATGGTGTGATTATTCTATTAAACTTTTTATTTTATTATAAGTGTAAATTATGGGATTTTGGCCGATTTGTTGTTGTGAAGTGTATTGAAGTGAATTGGTGGAATCACTGTGATGTTGTGGTGATGGAGAAGTGTAAAGTATGAATTTGGTGTGACATGCTAGCGGTTTATGATATTGTGGTCAATGTTGGGAATGTTGTGTTATTGTTGGTGTGATAGTTTCATACATGGTATTGTCAAGGGGGAAATGACATTTTGAGGCCATTGTGTAACTCGTTATCGTTGTATGCATTTGTAAGACAGTTGGTGGTTAATGTAAACTCTGTTGTATATTTGTGTTGTAGAGTGAAACATAAGGAAGGAGCAGGACTATTGTATTCACGCATAGGATTGTATATTCGTATTGAGGAGATAAGGTATGTAAGGTTACTCTGTCCATATCTTTCTGCAGCACATATTGTTCATGTTTTCATTGTCCTTGTTCCATTCCGAAATGTTAAAAGGTATATCATTTCAGGTTGTCATATGTTATTATTCTCATGTTTCTTCATCATAGACCAATCATGAATAATATGTCTCTTAATCATTGATCGAAATTCCAAATCTTCCATAATGTTATAATTATTACCAAGTATCAATCTCATGAACATAAAAGAATGAAGTAATGCATCTATGTATTTCCAATAAGGTTATGATCCCCAATTCACCAATCTCATAAAAGTAAAAGAGAGAAGTAATGCAATGATGTAATTTCAGAAGTAATTCCCTCATGGTTACTTTATATTTTCCCTCATGGTTACTTTATATTTTCCTCATGGTTACTTTATATTTTCCTTATGGTTACTTTACATTATCCTTATGGTTAACTTATATTTTCTTTATACTTATTGAGAACGGGTGATAGCTTGTGGGGGTGCAAGCCTAACTCAAGTCGATCCCGATATTGTTGGATCAGGGGAAAAGCTCAGTGAAGCATAAGACAAACTTGATGCCGAACCTGCTTCACTGATTTTCGAGTGATGGCAGGGGGGAAGCTCAGTGGGGCAAAAGCCTAACTTGATGCCGAACCTGATAGGGGGTAGCCCTAAGGGCCGAACCTGCTATATATATATATATTGACGGTTGCATATTGACGGTTGCATTGCATATTGACGGTTGCATTGCATGTTGATGGTTGCATACTAACGGTTATACATTATTGACAATTATCTATTGATGGTCCTAACTGCTAATGGTAACGGGCATAAAGGAAAATGGAGTAACGAACATAAAGTACCTATTTCCACACATACTGAATGATGATGATTTATCCACATTGATTATTCTCTTGGAATCAAGTTCATTGGGTTTTTTTTCAGTTTCATGAAGTTTCTTATAGCCTTGCATACTTAGTACATTCTTCGTACTGATCCCTTTGGGGGACTTACTTTATTTGCTGCAGGCACAGGTGTTAGTAGACCTCCACAATAGGCTACGAGTTATCCGCGGATCATTGCTGAGCTCCAGTTGGTTCGGGGCTTTCCTAGTCATATGTGTATATTGTTTTGGTACTGTAATTATTGTATAAAGCGGGAACTTGTCCCGAATATAGGTTGTTGTGTTCATGTATCAGTTAGAGGCTTTGTAGACATATATGGGAAGATGAATGTAAGAGATGTGTGTTCTGTTTGACTTGACGTCCCTAACGGCCAAGTTTCATATATTGTATACGTTTTCCATGGCTTCCGCCTAGTTGCATGAAGTATAATAAGATTCATACTAAAATATGCTTGCGAGTGAATAGGAGCAAAGATTGGTTATCTCGGGCCATATCGGCTTCGGGTGCCAGTCCGGCGCGAATGGGATTTCGGGTCGTGACATAATTAACCAATTTAAAAAAGAAAATGGAGTTAGAAAGGTTTTACACAATTTTATTTTAATAGGAATAAAATCCTATTGATGAAAGAAATTATGACACCTATTAAACATTGGTCATAATGGAAAAAAGAGAAACGTTTGACTTAATGTTGAAATTAATGGGGTGGTCTTAAAGGAAAAACGTGTGAAGTAAATGGAGGAAAAATAGCCCTTACAACTTCAATTTCAGTTAAATATATAGGGGCTCTTTTTATCATTGAGAGATACCTTGAAATCTTTTTCTAGAAAATAGTTTAACTTGTCCACACAAGTATTGGTTGAAGAAATTAGTCAGGAAGTAGTAGAAGATCGCAGACCTGGCGAGCAAGGCTTTGAACGAGATTTGTGAAAGCTTCAACAGGTATGTATGCGCTTTTTGAATTTCCTTTAAAGTTATGTTATCATGTTATTATGTAAGTTTGTGATCCATGACCATGCTTCCATTGCATGTATGAATTGTACACTAACAATGATATCAGTTATAGTGATAATTCAAATTCTTGAAGACCTTTGCATTTTTGAAACAGAGATGAGTAGTTACTTACAAGCAGTGTAGCAAGGATAAATTTGTGTAAATGTAAACTCTGCCAAGTGGAGGTTATGATATCAGCTCTACTGATAATTAAGAAGGGAAAAAATATCAAATAACTTTCTGCTCAAAACAGTTTTATAAAAAGGAAAGTACACATGTCATATCTCCTCACTGAATCATATGATGCAGAAGCAAAGGCAAAGGTTGCAAAGGCGTGCATGGGATAATCTACCCAGCACAGCTCTTGTCAATATATTATGGAAATCCTCCCTCAACGACCACATATACACCCTCACCTTGATCTGCAAATCCTGGGTAAGTTAGATGAAACAGAATTGATGATTACAGTACTCACCAAAGTGGAAAGTGCGTCCAGTTACTTTATAATGCAACGTTTCAAAAAGGGATAGAGAGGGCTATTTATGAATGGGGAGAGAATGTTCACAATGGAACTTATGCTTGAAATGCACCTTTGAGCAATTCCCTAGTAGGAGAACAAAGGATCGTTCTTGTCAGGATATGTTTTTTTTAATAAAAAAGTTTAAATTTTATGTGTTGCTGTATATCCAAACATTAGTTGGTCTAATTCTCAGAATAGTGCAACTAGTCACCTGTTCACTAGGTCCAATCTTTTTTGAGACAATGCTTTGAAGCTGTAATTACTAAACATCCATCAACCGTCGTAGCAGTAGAGGAAAGAAAAAAATAAAAATATTGAAAGTAGATCTGAGAAAACTTACAGAGGGTTTCACGAGGGAGGTGAAAATAGGTAGCAATGCAGGAGTATAAGGAATCTGAAGATCATAGAGTTAACGCACTTGAGGGATAAATACACAGTGAGAAAATTTGAGCTCAATGTTTTAGAGCTTACCTAATTTTTCCTACTACACTGTCAATATGAAGCTGCAGAATTAGGTAAAAATTAGTCTTTGCCTTCCTCTAAAGAGGACGGATCAAATCAAATGCATACATGCTTAGTGTATTCCGTATGATGGAAACTTGAACTCAGAAACTCCTGGAACACTACAGGAAAAATAACCTTTAGCGGCATTTATTTAGTGTTTTTAATTAATTGCCGATAATTTATTCATTCAGCCGAGTTATTAGCAGAAATTACATATTCACTCAAGTTATTAGCGGCACATTTCGGCATAAACCTGATTACTCCAATTAAATGCAAGCCTCTTCTCATTCTCCTTGAAAACCTAGAACAGAACATCGGTATCCGATCATCAGCGACACCGTCCAAGTCACTAGATATCGTCTCCGTCGTCGGCCACCGTCACCAGATACCGTCTCAGTTGCCGGCTGCCGTCACCAGATACCGTCTCAGTCATCGATCGCCATCACGAGATACCGTCTCTATCGCTTCTCCTCAGTTTTGAGTTTTACAATCTCTCCGACGAAGCTGATTACACTACGTCTGTTCAGCAAGTAAGCAATCGAACTCGCAATTCGGCAATCATGCTTATCTCATATTTATATTCAATCATGAATTGGTAATTTGCAATTTTTTGTTATGATTGTGTGCATTGGTCTTTTTTTTGGGCTTAATTTGCAATTTGTTTGGTGAATATTTTGAGGTGAAACTTGATAATTGAGGACTCATCATAGGCTTATACTTCTGAGGTACTTGTTAGTTGTTCAAAGGTTTCACTTTTCTTCCTTGGTTTAGCTTTCATAAGTAGGTCACCTTTTGGATGGCATGCATGAGTCTTGCTAGTTTATTAGCAATGGAATAACTTTACTGTAAGTAGAGTGGATTCTTTTGTCATCTATAGTCTTTGTTCTTTGGGTAGTTCATCAATTTTCTGTTTCTTCTTCAAAGTAGTTGAAATGTACAGGTTTTGAGATTCAGGCATTGTGATGGTGTCTAATCTTGCTCTTTTTTGCTTGAGCTTGGGCAGAAACACATCAGACGAGGGATCCAAGAGTGTATTTTGGAGTCCCAGTATCCGAGAAGTCAATTTCTCTGTATATGTGTCAAAAAATTATCATCTCTGTAATCATAACTTCATGATATTTTGGTACTTTCACTGGATACGTTTCACTACATGGTTGTGGCAGACAATTGGCAAAATTGCATCATAATTTGCTGTAGTTTGTTGTAGGAACAATCAAGAAGAAGCAAAAAGGTTCATATGTTATTTGTGTTCTCTCTCTCTTTCTTTATCCCCCTGTCTCTCAAAATTTTAGCATCCCTCTTTATCTTATGTCTTAATGTATTCGCATGTGTTGATATCGATTTTCCTATATCTACACATTTATACAACTTCATAGTTATCAGCTCGATGCCCAGCTTACAAGATCACTGAGTTTCTATTCTTCACATTCGAGATGCAGTTAGCAGTAGTTCATTAGATTATATTTTATTTCATTTCTTTATTATTCAGCAGCAAGTTATGTGCTTGAAATATATACATACGGTGATGTTGAAAATGAAAAGTACAATATGCACATGTAGATAGCTCAACAGGAAAATAAGAGTTGTATGTTCTTTTGAATTTCACTGTTCTGCCTATATGCAGTCTCTTCTTTGCGATAATTATCTTCTAAATACAGATTTCTTGTATCATCACATTCTTTCTCTTTCTGAACGATGAGTTTATTTCTTTCAGATTGCTTTGGAAAGGTAATTGGTTCATACTAGAGAAGAGCTGTAAGATTCTCTCTTTGATAGTGAGCTAATAACGTCATTATTCCTATAGTGTCAATCATCTTGAGTGACTTAAGGTAAGTTGTAAATGCTGGTCTATTGGCAATGACAAAAGTCGGAAGCCAAAGAGTCGTGCGATCCAGTGGAACAACGTCCCTCGTCCTATCTAGGATGGCATCAAGTGGACAAGATGCTTATGCCAAGGCTGCAAAGGAGGTTGGCTCAACTAATACAGTGTGTCATAAGTTTAAATTAAGGACATAGTCAGAAGCCAAATAGCGCGGATGCTTCTTAAACGAGAATTCACTACCCCCTGCTATAACTAGGACACAAGTTTTACACATAATTTCTGATTTGCAAAACTCTTTTCTTATGTGATATTTGTGAAACGAGCTTTATTCTTTTTTTAGGTTAACATAATTTCATGACTTGGTTTCTATAATGCCATTCTCCCTTGTCCTAGTTGAGGGGACAAGAATCTGGGAAGAAGCAACAATGCTCTTTGGGGTGTCACTGTTAGAGTGTATAATTCATACACGCAGTGGAAGCATAAATTTCCCGGATCACAAACTTACATATTAACAAGATAATATAATCTTAAAAAAAATAATCAGAAAGTATACTAACCTCTTGAAGCTTTCGCAAAATTTGTTCCTGTCACGCCCCGAACTCCCACGAGGCGTGATTGGCACCCGAAGCCGACAAGGCCCGAGAGAACCAATCTTTGCTTCTATTCATTCATATACATGTCATAGGAAACACTACTATCACATAGAAACATGAGGGGCTAAAATCGGAAAGCATAGAACATATGACGTATATACATATGAGAAACTTGGCCGTTGAGGCCATCAAGTCAAGATTTCATCTATCATCTTATACACATACACCCACATACGTCTACAAAAGCCTCTAACAGATGCATTGACCAAAACCAACTGAAAGTCGGGACAAGTCCCCGCTTTATACACAATGTACAATATCAAAGCATATGAACCACTGTGACTCGGAGAAGCCCCGAACTAACTGGAGCTCACCAATAAACCGCAAACAGCTGGCAACCTACTGTGGCGGCCTACTAGTACCTGCGCCTGCAGCAAGTAAGGTAAATTCCCCGAGAGGGGTCAGTACGAAATAAGTACTGAGTATGCAAGGCTCAGATGAAACTGTACAATACAAGAATATGTCAATGAACTCAAAACATATGAATAATCAATGTGGGTAAGTCACCATGTTGCATTTTGGAAACCATGTGGATTGCTTTCATTACTTTCATTACTTTCTTTATCTCAATGCTCACTGATAACAATGTACCCGGGCCCCTACTGATCAGTGGGTCTTTCATATCATATCATTGTGTAGGGATCGAGTCGAGCTAGGCTTATGCCCCTAGACTTGCCACCCATACATCAATGCATCGGGATCGAGTCGAGTTAGGCTTACGCCCCTAGACTTGCCACCCATAAATCCAAACCTCGGGATCGAGTCGAGCTAGGCTTACGCCCCTAGACTTGCCACCCGTACTTGATCATTGACCACATTTGCATTACTTTGTTCATTACTTTGAGATTGATACTTTGATAGTCATAACATCACTTTGGAACTTTGGAACATCACATTGTTGGAAACTTTGAATCATTGACCAATGAGTGAAGGACATATGAATAAATATCAATGAGAAATATAACATTACTAGCACCATGATACCATTGAAACCATTGGACAATAATCCATGAACAAGAGACACAAGTATAGGCACTATTGAAACATTGGAACATAACTTTATTTGAGCTTTTGGACCATTAACCATGAATATGAGAAATGAGATTCACAATTGATCAATGAGTAGGAAATATATATGACAATGACCATAGATAAGTGCATATGGGATACCTTAGTACATTTCGGAATAGAACTAGAGAAATGTCAATGTGAACACTATTTGCCGCAGAAAGATACGGACAAAGTAACCTTACATACCTTGTCTTCCCAATGTAAGTACACAATCAAATATGTGAGAGCAACAATTCCGCTCCTTCTTTACGTTTCACTCTACATCACAAATACATAATGGAACCAACATTAACCACCAACTACCTTACAAATGCATACAATAACAACAAGTCACATGTTTGGCTTTAACATGTCATTTCCCCTTGATAATATCCTTTTCGGCATGGTCATATCAATAATACCACAACATGCCCAACATTGACCAAAATATCATTTATGAATTTATTATTCCAATAATCCCACAATATTCCATACATTGACCAATACATGATAGCCAAGATCATGTCACACCAAGTTCATATTTTACACTTCTCCATCACCACAACATCACAATTATGCCATCAAATTACTTCAATACACCTCACAACAACAAATCGGCCAAAATCCCATAATTTACACTTTTATGGAAATAACAAGTTTCTTAATGTAATCACACCATACATGTTGGTATTTCATCCATACCATGCCTTTTCATCAAACCCACAAGTCATATTTCAAGTTTAATTCACAAGAATGCACATCTTTTATCAAAAACCAAAAGTGCACTATTCAACACCTTGCCACCATAACTACCATGATATACATAACCTCTCATGTACATAATATATTAAATTACAAGAATAAACACTTACCAATACTTGTAGGATGATGCTCTTGCCCAAGAAGTGGACTTAGGGTTTGAGAGTCCAAAAGAAGCTTTCTTGAGAATTCTAGAAAAAAAGATAGAAAAGCATGTGTGTTGTGTGTATTAAAAATCTGATTTTTGGGGACTTTATATAGACCCTCTTGGCCATCCTTAGCCACTAATAATGCATTTAATATTTTGTCTAGAAGGTCAATGGAAGAATGGGTCTTTTGACCCATTTGGCCCATGCTTTTCTTCTCATTTTGGCTCACTTTGGGCCTCAAATTGGGCCCAATACTTATCTCAACTTAGCCCACCAAATTCCATGTATAATCAACCATATATATATCATGTTTCAATAATTCCATAATCTCACGACAATATTCTCTTACGAGTTTCTCATTCGTAGTCTCATTCACAAAAATAGGAATTCTAGTCGCCCATGGCTTTATTGAACATCTTGAATAACTATTTATCTTTCATGCTTTGATCATGTAGGAGTATGTAGGAGTGTATTGAAGTATTTGAAGCTTTAACAATGCTCAAAGAACTCCAAAGAACCAAAAGAAACCATCTAAGAATCGACGTAGAATCGCGTTACAAAATGAGCGCGGAAGGGCACAATATGTTGTGCCTTGCGCCACTTGCTGCAAAGCAAGCAGTGGCGCGAGATCCTGCTGCCCTCTGAATCAGGTGGCTTGCGCCACACACCCTGAAACAGGGAGTGGCGCAAGTCTTGGTACTTTGCTGAATTTTTCGGCCACTTTTTCCAACACTTGCATATCGTCCAATACCCTATCAAAACACTACAAAATACTTACTTAGTGAGATTTATCATCAAGTAAACATGACTTCAAGTCACCAAATGAGGTTAGTATGTGTACGGGGTATTACCCAAATGCTCCACGAAAGCACAAAACACCTCCTACGAAGGTCTACTCGCATGTGCGTGGCCAAATTTAAATTTTCTCGTCATTAGCATTGCCAAATACATACTTATATCTCTCGACACCTAAGCAAACATTATTCAGCATCATCAAGTAGGGTTGGGAAGGTACGGGGTGTTACATTCTTCCCCCCTTAGAAACATTCGTCCTCGAATGTTAGTAACATTGTCTCAATGTAACAACATAAGTCAAAGTGAATTCTTCATATCATCATATACACATGTATCACTTGTAAAGACTTACTTATTATGACTCCACTTCCGTATCTTGATCTTTTTCTTCCGTGCATAGCAATTATAAGTACTTTACAGTTCATTATTTCATGGGTCTCCCTTGTGACTCCTTCTACGTGCTAACTTTTCCAATAGGGCCTTTACGGAAACTACTCCCGCATCTCTTAATTCTTTCACTTATCGATTTATCATAACAATTTTTATCATAACAATACGTAACAATAAGTACCTTTTTCACATGTGAAATCCCCTGTAATTTGTACATTTCCACTGGCAACGATATAAGATAATCGCCTATACACTTTCAAAGCATCGCATATTAGATACTGAATGAACTGTGAAAAGTTCCTGGACTAGTGCTAATAGACACTCAATTTGCCCAAATCTTTGGACAATTTCCCTTTCTTTCCGATTCTCATTATTTCTTTCCTTTTCATCTTTAATATCGGCATCTAATTTGTATTGACTTTGGGCCATTGTAGCTGTTGTTATATCACCTTCACTTTCTCGATACCCAAGCGAAGCAAATTCCGTCAACTGTAACCCATCCAATTGATGATCTATATTCTCTTTCACATAAAGCTTCGTAGATGCCTTTTGATACTTTTATTGTAAGCAATTTCAATAAACCATAGATGTTCATCCCAACTACCTGTAAAGTCCAATGTACAAACTCGTGACATATCTGCAAATGTTAGTATAATGTGTTCTGTTTGTCCATCCATCTGAGGATGACAAGCCGCACTTACCTCTACCTGTGTACCCATGCTTTACTGAAAGGACTTTCAACACTATGCAATAAAGTAAGCTCTCCCCTTTGATATAGTAGTGAGTAGAATCCCATGTAATCGTACTATCTCTGTAACATACAACGTTACATAATGTTCAGCTGTATCGGTGGTCTTAACTGGTAGGAAATACACTGACTCGGTAAGTCTGTTAACTATCACTGATATGGAATCAACCTTCCCAGTGTATGAGACAAACCTGTGATCAAATCCATATTATTCATGTTCCACTTCCAAACTGGAAGGATAATATAGCATAAACCATACAAACTTCTGATGCTATATTGTCAATTAGTGACCGCGTGGACCTTGATCTACAAGTTCTACAATGTGCTTCTCAAGTATCCTTCCTAAGACCTCTCTGCTACACCATGGTACATTGTGGTTGCTTCTGAGTAAATGAAATACTGTGATGTTCCTCTGTCGTAATTCATTTTCTTAACTCGTTTATACCCAGTACACACAATCTGCATTGGTGTTAAAGTACTCCCCCCTTGTAATTGTTCAAATACTCTCGTCGACTTTGCTGTACACATATATATATTTATTTATTTTTTCCAAGTGAACGAAAAATGGCATTTACCTATTGCTTTTTCCTTTATCTCCAATATCAATGAAAATCCTACCACATTTGACACTATAATTCTTTCATCTGGAGTTTCAAGAAACAAAACCCCATATTTCCTCATTAATATAGATTTCCTGACTATATCTTTCTTTTCTGTGAGCTGGCCATTCATACTCTCTACTGCCTTGCAGCTTAATGTATCAACTACCCCATCTACTTTTCCCGAATGATACAAGATAGCAATGTCCTAATCTTTCAATAGTGCAGGCCACCTTCGCTACCTCGGACTTAAGTCCGTTGGCGTAGAAATATATTCCATTTTCTTATGACCAATATATGTCAATACGAACCCCTTACAAATAGTGACACCATAACTTTAAGCAAATAGCGCAGCCGCTAGTTTAGGGTCATGTGTTTGGTAATCATTTGTGTTCTCATGTGGCCGTCATTGTCGTGACGCATATGCTATTACTTTACCATGCTACCACAATATACCTCCGAGGCCAACCCCGGAAGCATTACCATACATTGCCTAACGTTCTGATGTCTTCGGAAGGCACTTACAATTGGTGTGAAAGTTACTTTATCTTTCTACTCTTGGACACTTTTCTCACATGCATCATTTTATTGGAACTTGATTGACTTGTGTATAAGCTTTGTTAAGGGTATAGGGATAGCATAAAATCCTTCAACAAGTCTCGTAATGGTCAGCCAACCCAAGAAAATGATGGCTCTCTGTAAGCATCGTAGGCCTTAACCAATTGTTCACCATTTCTATCTTTTGTGTAACAACTTTCATCTCTTCATCCTATACAATGCATGGTCCTCTTGTGATTTTTTTTTGAATACCATCACCGAATATGGTCACACACATATTGAAAAGTGTCTTGAACACCCTATTCATTAACCCATAACAACTACAGGTGCATTCGCTAACCCAATTGACATACTAGGAATTCATAATAACCATACCATGTTTGTAATGTTGTCTGTGGTATATCATCATCAGTTTTATTTTTATCGTCATTCGTTTCAGCATTTCATCATTTTCTTAACCCCATAACTAACCAATCAAATCATCCACTCTGGGGAGGGAATATTTATTCGTAATTGTCATCTTATTCAGTTGTCGATAATCGACACATATTCTCAACGTACTGTCTTTCTTTTGTACAATTATCACTAGTGCACCCCAAGGGAACATACTAGGTCTTATGAATCCCTTGTTCATCACGTCTTTTAACGTTTTCTATTTTTTTTTTTTTTTTTTTTTTTTTTTCCATTCCCATAACTTTGCCGGGGCCATACTATATGAAGAAGTAAAAATAGGTCAAGTACCTGACATCACAGTAATACTAGCTCATACATCGAGGAATTCATTTACCACCAGAACTGATTGAAGAGTTGGTGGCTTCACATCAGTATCTTTCACTTTTACCAAGTGACATGTGTATGCCTTAGAGTATCCTTTTACGTGCGTTACTATGGGGAACAATTTTTTTCCTCTTAGTGCCCCCACATTTCTTCTTTTGGGGAAAACGACAATATAACTTCTTAGTTCGGCAATCTACTATGGCACAACCTCTTTATAACATTACAATCCACTATTTCCAGCTCAATAAGATCAACCGGTGTCTTATGACCACAAACAATTACTATGCACTTATGATATACTCTTTTAACTTCAATAGATTCTCCGACTAATGTATAGACCTCATATGACATATCTAGTAATTCTGGTGCTCGTTTGAATTTTCAACCCTTAATGAAATAACATATGCCAACATTTGGCCTCAACCAACATTTCACCTAGATGATAACGTCCGCAGCACTAACACGGCTGACAAAGAGACTTCCGTTGGTTCATACTTTCTACGTGCTTGTCCTTAATGAATCCTGAATCTCACTTCTGTACCAATTCGATTGTCTCTAAACCCTTAGAATCGAGGTAAAACATTTACTATCGACTAAGGGAATGGTGATCTAGGCGGTCTGTTAAACACTCGAGACCTAACTTCTCCCTGGGACGCCGTAAACTGTCCCATAGGTCTAGCCCTCTCTCTTTGGCGACCCTTCTTCAAATAGTTGTGTCCTTTTCTGTTGCCTCTGTTCTTTTATTATCTGTGCAAAATGCCTATATTCGGACTATTTCCATATCTCTTTTCAAGGTCGCAATGGTGCAATCCATTTGTGTATATACCGATGCATTCTATCGATCATAATGGTTATCACTTTTGGGGCATACCTAGCCAAAGACTTAAATCGAAGACTGTACTTGCTGATACTCATAATCCGTTAGCAAAGATTTAGCGATTGGTCCGCATAAGCTTTTCGGACCCCATATGGAAGACACTAGTCAAAGATTCTCGTTTAAAGTTCCTCCCAACTAGCTGAAAGTACATCACTGCACGTGTCACATGCATAACATCTCTTTTAGTGTGATCTTCTAAGGTCCTGTGGGTCTTCATTCATATCCAACTCGGTGGACATGGGAGGGGAGTTTAATTTTTCAGAAAATCTTATGTGCGGCGACTAGCTTCCCGAGCCGCGCCATCATCACTCGTTATTGGGCCAGCTTGCCCATGACATTATACAACAACTATCTGAGTCAACATATCCCCTACATTTCTTACATCCCGTTCAGTGGCATTTATAGATGGTTCTGCGGATACTTCTCTATCTTTTGGATAAAGAGACCCGTATAACAAATTTCATGTCAGCTCCACCTTGACTAACTTGGTCACGTGGTGATTTACTCATTTCTACTTTGGCAGGCATATCAACCTGCTCACCTTTGTCTTTATCTTGTCTGATACACCGCATTTGACTATACAAAATAAAACCAATGTCAATACGTACATATGTGCCCACCTACAACTTTGGCTCTATTGCACGATCTAGAGGTGAAGGAAAGAAACAACTCCTAAATGTCCCGTAGCCTCCTGCTTATCAATGTGGCGCGCAACACATCCATAAGCAAGACTCTACTCAGACACGGCTTTGTAGACACCCTTAGAACGACCTGCTCTGATACCACTTTTGTCACGCCCCGAACTCCCACGAGGCGTGATTGGCACCCGAAGCCGACAAGGCCCGAGAGAACCAATCTTTGCTTCTATTCATTCATATACATGTCATAGGAAACACTACTATCACATAGAAACATGAGGGGCTAAAATCGGAAAGCATAGAACATATGACGTATATACATATGAGAAACTTGGCCGTTGAGGCCATCAAGTCAAGATTTCATCTATCATCTTATACACATACACCCACATACGTCTACAAAAGCCTCTAACAGATGCATTGACCAAAACCAACTGAAAGTCGGGACAAGTCCCCGCTTTATACACAATGTACAATATCAAAGCATATGAACCACTGTGACTCGGAGAAGCCCCGAACTAACTGGAGCTCACCAATAAACCGCAAACAGCTGGCAACCTACTGTGGCGGCCTACTAGTACCTGCGCCTGCAGCAAGTAAGGTAAATTCCCCGAGAGGGGTCAGTACGAAATAAGTACTGAGTATGCAAGGCTCAGATGAAACTGTACAATACAAGAATATGTCAATGAACTCAAAACATATGAATAATCAATGTGGGTAAGTCACCATGTTGCATTTTGGAAACCATGTGGATTGCTTTCATTACTTTCATTACTTTCTTTATCTCAATGCTCACTGATAACAATGTACCCGGGCCCCTACTGATCAGTGGGTCTTTCATATCATATCATTGTGTAGGGATCGAGTCGAGCTAGGCTTATGCCCCTAGACTTGCCACCCATACATCAATGCATCGGGATCGAGTCGAGTTAGGCTTACGCCCCTAGACTTGCCACCCATAAATCCAAACCTCGGGATCGAGTCGAGCTAGGCTTACGCCCCTAGACTTGCCACCCGTACTTGATCATTGACCACATTTGCATTACTTTGTTCATTACTTTGAGATTGATACTTTGATAGTCATAACATCACTTTGGAACTTTGGAACATCACATTGTTGGAAACTTTGAATCATTGACCAATGAGTGAAGGACATATGAATAAATATCAATGAGAAATATAACATTACTAGCACCATGATACCATTGAAACCATTGGACAATAATCCATGAACAAGAGACACAAGTATAGGCACTATTGAAACATTGGAACATAACTTTATTTGAGCTTTTGGACCATTAACCATGAATATGAGAAATGAGATTCACAATTGATCAATGAGTAGGAAATATATATGACAATGACCATAGATAAGTGCATATGGGATACCTTAGTACATTTCGGAATAGAACTAGAGAAATGTCAATGTGAACACTATTTGCCGCAGAAAGATACGGACAAAGTAACCTTACATACCTTGTCTTCCCAATGTAAGTACACAATCAAATATGTGAGAGCAACAATTCCGCTCCTTCTTTACGTTTCACTCTACATCACAAATACATAATGGAACCAACATTAACCACCAACTACCTTACAAATGCATACAATAACAACAAGTCACATGTTTGGCTTTAACATGTCATTTCCCCTTGATAATATCCTTTTCGGCATGGTCATATCAATAATACCACAACATGCCCAACATTGACCAAAATATCATTTATGAATTTATTATTCCAATAATCCCACAATATTCCATACATTGACCAATACATGATAGCCAAGATCATGTCACACCAAGTTCATATTTTACACTTCTCCATCACCACAACATCACAATTATGCCATCAAATTACTTCAATACACCTCACAACAACAAATCGGCCAAAATCCCATAATTTACACTTTTATGGAAATAACAAGTTTCTTAATGTAATCACACCATACATGTTGGTATTTCATCCATACCATGCCTTTTCATCAAACCCACAAGTCATATTTCAAGTTTAATTCACAAGAATGCACATCTTTTATCAAAAACCAAAAGTGCACTATTCAACACCTTGCCACCATAACTACCATGATATACATAACCTCTCATGTACATAATATATTAAATTACAAGAATAAACACTTACCAATACTTGTAGGATGATGCTCTTGCCCAAGAAGTGGACTTAGGGTTTGAGAGTCCAAAAGAAGCTTTCTTGAGAATTCTAGAAAAAAAGATAGAAAAGCATGTGTGTTGTGTGTATTAAAAATCTGATTTTTGGGGACTTTATATAGACCCTCTTGGCCATCCTTAGCCACTAATAATGCATTTAATATTTTGTCTAGAAGGTCAATGGAAGAATGGGTCTTTTGACCCATTTGGCCCATGCTTTTCTTCTCATTTTGGCTCACTTTGGGCCTCAAATTGGGCCCAATACTTATCTCAACTTAGCCCACCAAATTCCATGTATAATCAACCATATATATATCATGTTTCAATAATTCCATAATCTCACGACAATATTCTCTTACGAGTTTCTCATTCGTAGTCTCATTCACAAAAATAGGAATTCTAGTCGCCCATGGCTTTATTGAACATCTTGAATAACTATTTATCTTTCATGCTTTGATCATGTAGGAGTATGTAGGAGTGTATTGAAGTATTTGAAGCTTTAACAATGCTCAAAGAACTCCAAAGAACCAAAAGAAACCATCTAAGAATCGACGTAGAATCGCGTTACAAAATGAGCGCGGAAGGGCACAATATGTTGTGCCTTGCGCCACTTGCTGCAAAGCAAGCAGTGGCGCGAGATCCTGCTGCCCTCTGAATCAGGTGGCTTGCGCCACACACCCTGAAACAGGGAGTGGCGCAAGTCTTGGTACTTTGCTGAATTTTTCGGCCACTTTTTCCAACACTTGCATATCGTCCAATACCCTATCAAAACACTACAAAATACTTACTTAGTGAGATTTATCATCAAGTAAACATGACTTCAAGTCACCAAATGAGGTTAGTATGTGTACGGGGTATTACCCAAATGCTCCACGAAAGCACAAAACACCTCCTACGAAGGTCTACTCGCATGTGCGTGGCCAAATTTAAATTTTCTCGTCATTAGCATTGCCAAATACATACTTATATCTCTCGACACCTAAGCAAACATTATTCAGCATCATCAAGTAGGGTTGGGAAGGTACGGGGTGTTACAGTTCCACACCACGAAATCCAGGTCTGCTGCCTTCTACTAATTCCTAACTAATTCTTAAATCAATACATGTGTGGGCAAGTAAATTTTTATCTGAAAAGTATATCCAATGGTGAAAAGCAGTATCCTCTTTTATACACAACTTTCAATAGAAGTTGAAGTTATAAGAGCGTCTGTTTTTCATCCATTAATTCACAAAACGTTTTTCCATAAATATGTAAAAACGTTTTTCTCCATAAATAGGTAAAATATTTTTATCCATAAATATATAAATGTTTTTCCCACATAAATACTCAAAACTAGCTCTTGCTTGTATATTCATAGGACCGCACAAATCAGAATGAATTAATTCTAACTTAGTACCGGCTCTATTTCCTTTGGAAAGAAAAGGTCTCTTGGTCATTTTACCTTCTAAACAGAATTCACAAGTCGGAGGCGCCTCAACTTTCAATGAACTCAAAGGTCCAACAGAAACCAAACTTGAAATCCTATTTATATTAATATGACCTAGACGTAAGTGCCATAAGTATGTTTTACTCAATTTCGAAATACGTTTTCTCTTATGTGATTGATCAATATTATTAAGTTCCGATGTTTGTAGCATATTTTGAGACACATCAAATATAAACAAATCATCTATTCTAGGAGCTGAAATTATAAAATGCTTATTATACTTAATAATTGCACAATTATTAGCAAAAAAAACGTTATTTCCAGCATCCTTTATTTGGGAAACATAAAGCAAATTCCTTCGTATAGAACGTACATAGATAACATTATTTAAAACCAAAGTCCTATTATTATTGAACGAATAAGAAATTATTCCTGTAGCTAAGGCTGGTGCTTGCTCCCCATTTGCTTGAAACACGCTTACTTCATTCTCATTTAGGAGCCGTATTTCCTAAAACCCCTGCAAAGAATTATAGATATGATTAGTGGCTCACGAATCTCAGCCTAAAAAATTGGGTAGAAACAGCCGCTAAAAAAGTTTTAACGACATTTAAAAAAGAAGTACCTTCTTTGTTTTTCAGCTTGGCTATGTAGACGGGGTACTCTTTCTTGTAGTAACCAGGTTGCTTGCAATGGTAGAACTTTCCCTTAGGCTTAGCCACACCACCTTTAGCACCTAGAACCTTACAGGGATTCTTCTTTTTCTTTTCGTCTTTCGGCTTAGAAGTCGAAATCGAAGGTTTGTGAACCATGAACGCCGCAGGAGGAGCTTGTTGCTTAATGATAGATTCTGCCGCTTGTAGTTTTTTCAGCAGTTTTACAAGGGACAAGTCCTTCTTATTCATATTATAATTTAAGCAAAACTGCTGAAAATTGTCCGGCAGAATCTGTAGGACCATCTCTTCTTGAGATTCCTTATCAATAACTACACCAAGAATTTCTATCTTTGTAATATCCCGTACATTTCTAACCTTATTTGGTGACTTGGAGTCAAGTTTACTTGATGATTAAGATCACTAAGTAAGTATTTTGTAGTGTTTTGATAAGGTATTGGATGATATACTAGTATCAGACGGAGTAGGAAAATTTTTAGCAAAGTGGCCAAACTTGCGCCACTCCCTGTTTCAGGGTGTGTGGCGCAAGCCACCTGATTCAGAGGGGCTGCAAAACTCGCGCCACTGCCCTGCTTTGCAGCAGTGGCGCAAGGCACAAGGATTATGGTCTTTCCGAGCTTGTTTCGCGACGCAATGCAATGTTGATTTTTTTTCCATGGTTTCTTTTGGTTCTTTGGTGTTTATTTAATCCTTGTGAAGGTTTCAAATACCTCGATACACTTCCACATGATCAAATCATGAAACACAAGAAGTTACCAAAAAATGTTCAATTAAGCCATGGACGGCTAGAATGTCTAGTTTTGCGATTAAGGCTACGAAAGGGAATCTCGTAAGTGAATATTGTCGTGACGTTATGGAATTATTTAAACATGAGATATACGATGGATTATACGTTAATTTTAGTGGGCTAAGCTAATATGTGTTATTGGGCCCCAAATTGAGGCCCAAAACAATGCCAAAATGGAAAGGCCCAAAAGGAAAAATGACCCATTCTTGTTGACTATAGAGACATGGCATTTAATGTCAAAGAAGTGGCTAAGGATGACCTAAAAGGCTCTATAAAACAATAGAAAAATCAGATTTTTAAGTCATTACAAATCTCATGCCTTTTTGATATTTTCTCAAACATTTCTCTCTTTCCAAAACCCTAAGGCAACTATTCCCTTTGGACACTTTGGACAAGATCATCCCTTTGCAAGCTTGGGTAAGTATTTATTCTTGTGGTTTAGCATATTATATGCATGAAGTATTGTGTAGATCATGATGGTTGTGTTGGAAAGGTTGAATAGGACACTTTTGCCCTTTGGTAAAAGATGTGCCATTTTGTGAATTAAACTTGAAATATGACTTGTGGGTTTGATGAAAGAGCATGATATGGATGAAATATCAACATGTATGGTGTGATTATGTTACTAAAATTGTTATTTTCCATAAGTGTAAATTATGGGATTTTGGCCGATATGTGCTATGAGGTGTATTACGGTGACTTGATGGATTATTTGTGATATGGTGTGAATGAGAAAGTGTAAAGAAGAAGCTTTGTCGCGAAATGCTATTGGTTATGATGTTTGGTCAATGTATGGCATGTTGTGGTATTTTTGGAATGGTCATGCCGAAATTTCATTGTAAAGGGGGAAATGGCGTTATAGGCAATTATGTACCTTTTGTCGTCTTTTGCACTTGTAAGGTGGTTAGATGTTGACGTAAACTTTGTTATGTGCTTGTGTTGTAGAGTAAGGGGGATGGATCATTATATTCGTTAGGATTGTGGATTCTTATTGAGAGGCTAAGGTATGTAAGGTTATTCTTGTCCGTATCCTTCTGCCGCACATATTGCTCCCTTTGCCATTGTACTTGTACTTATGTCGAAATGTTCCAAAGTATCTCATGTCAAGTTGGTTACCTATATATATTTATTCATATGTCTCTTGTACATTGAACATTGTCCCAAAGTTCCAATAACGTGATAACCAACAATGTTTCAAGTTCATAACTAAAGAATGAAAGTAATGCATACTTGTTTGAGTACGGGTGGTAGCTCAAAGGGGAGAAAGCCTAGCTAGAGACGATCCCGAGGTATCACGGGTGGTAGCTCAAAGGGGCGAAAGCCTATCTAGAGACGATCCCGATTGATTATTGGACACAGGGGGTAGCCCAAAGGGGTGAAAACCTAGCTAGGGCCGAACCTGCTTTATTGATTTATGGGTGGTAGCTCAAAGGGGCATAAGCCTAGCTAGAGACGATCCCAATATTGTTATTTACCACTGATCAGTTGGTCCCGGGCATGATGTGATTATTGTTGATATTGAGATGAATGATAAAGGAAATAAAGAATGTAAAGTACATGGTTCCACACATATGGAAATGTTGGTTTATCTATATTGTCTATTCTCTTATCTTTGATATACATTGGTGTTCTCACTTATTGATACAGTTTTCTTATTGCCTTGCATACTCAGTACATTCTTCGTACTGACCCCTTCGGGGGAATCTACCTTACTTGCTGCAGGCAAGGTACTAGTAGATCTCCATTGTAGGTTGCGGATCTTTTGCGGACATTTGGTGAGCTCCAGTTGGTTCGGGGCTTTCCGAGTCTTCTATTTACATTTGCTTTGGTCTTGTGTATATGTATAGAGCGGGGTGTGTCCCGACTCTAGGTTGGTTTTGGTTATGCATCTGTAGAGGCTTTGTAGATGTTGTGGGTCAGACGAAAGGAATGTAATGAACTTATGTTTTGTCTTGATGGCCCTAACGGCCAAGTTTCATAATTCTCATATATGTGTCATAGCTTCCGCTTTTGGCATTTTATATTTGTTTGTGGTGGTGATGACTATTTATGGATGAAGATTGGTTCTCTCGGGCCTTGTCGGCTTCGGGTGCCATGTCCGTCCCGTTGGAATTCGGGGCGTGACAAAAGTGGTATCAGAGCGGGTCGTCCTAAGGGTGTCTACAAAGCCGTGTCTGAGTAGAGTCTTGCTTATCGATGTGTTGTGCACCACATTTATAAGTAGGAGGCTACGGGGCATTTAGGAGTTGTTTCTTTTTCTTCATTTCTAGATCGTGCAATAGAGCTACTGTTGTAAGTGGAATCGTACCTAACCATTGGTTTTCTTATGTTATAGAAAATGCCGATTGCACGAAAAGGGAAATGTAAAAGTAAAAGAATAGACAGGCTGGCTGGAGAGGGAACTAGTAGACCACCATCGGAACAGGTTAATCAAGGCGGTGTTGAACAGGAGTTTGCATCGCGGGCTTCTCCTACTTTACCTGCAGACCCGCCTATGAATGCTACTGACCAGGATTTGAGAAATGCAGTGCATATGTTGACGCAGATAGTTGCTTCACAAACACAGGGACGAGCTGGTCCAACGACAAATGAGGATGATGTGGCTAGAATAGCGAGCCGCAGAACACAGGATTTTCTGAAACTAGATCCTCCCATATTCACGGGCTCAGACCCATAGGCAGATCCACAGGACTTCGTGGACCAAGTCCAAAGGGCCCTAGATGTTATGCATGTGACTGGTGTAGAAACGGTAGAACTTGCGGCCTACAGGTTGAAAGGTGAAGTGATATTGTGGTATGAGGACTGGAAACGGTCGAGGGGCATTGATGCACTTCCAGCTGGCTGGGAAGAATTTAGAACGGCCTTTCTTGATCACTATATCCCTTATGAGATCAGGGAAGCACGTGCAGATCAGTTTCTGAACCTTCGACAAGGGAATATGAGTGTTCGGGAATACAGTCTTCAGTTTAATTCTTTGGCTCGATATGCTCCGAACGTAGTGGCTACAATGACCGACAGAATCCATCGATATGTGGACAGATTGGAGCCGTATTTGGTAAGGGACTGTACCATTGCTTCCTTTAACATAGACATGGATATTGCTAGAATCCAGGCCTTTGCATAAAAGATGGAGGATCAGAGGCAACGGAGGAGAACACAGGAATCTGAAAGAGGGCCGTCAAAGCGGGCTAGACCTATGGGGCAGTCTATGGTGTCCCAAGGAGAATTTAGACCTCGGATGTTTCCTAGACCGCATAGACCATTATTTTCTCATCCCACGGCAGGTGCTTCCTCCCAGTTTCGAGGGTCTAGAGGCGGTTATGGGCAAAGCAGTGGGGTTCAGGGCTAGCAGACAGCAGGGTTTCTTCGTCAGCCATGTCAGCATTGTGGAAAGTTTCACTCAGGGGAATGCCGACGTGGGGTGAATACTTGTTTCTAGTGTGGTATGCTAGGGCACATAATGAGGGAATGCCCACGAAGAGGCTCGGGTAGTATGGCACGACCTATGGGGTCAACCGTTGTATCTTCATTATCGGTTCCTTCCGTAGGCCGAGGTATGCAGCCTGCCGGTCGGGGTAGAGGTGCTACAGGAGCAGCTAGTTCCAGTGGAGCACAGAATCGTACGTATGCTCTCGTGGATAGACAGAATTCGGAGGCATCTCCCGATGTAGTCACAGGTATATTGTCTATATTTTCACATGGTGTATATGCACTGATAGATCCGGGCTCTACTTTATCATATGTTACTCCATTGATTGCTGCAAAATTTGAAAGAACACCGGAATTCTTAGATAAGTCTATTGAAGTGTCTACACCGGTTGGTGAATCTATTGTTGCAAAAAGAGTATCGTGATTGTGTGGTAACTGTGTGTGGTCATGATACACTAGCTGATCTTATTGAACTTGACATGGTGGATTTTGATGTTATAATGGGGATGGATTGGTTGGCTTCTTGTTATGCTATGGTGGATTGCCGAGCCAAGGAGGTACATTTTCATTTTCCACAAAAGAATATTCTTGAGTGGAAGGGTAATGTGGGGGCACCGAGAGGCAAATTTATTTCCTATCTTCAAGCTAGGAAAATGATAGCTAAGGGGTATATATGCCATTTGGTAAGAGTGCAAGATCTCAACGTGGAACCACTAACTCCTTAGTCGGTACCAGTGGTCAATGAATTTCTCGACGTATTTCCTGACGATCTTCCAGGTTTACCTCCAGAACGGGAAGTGGAGTTTGGCATTGATGTGATTCCAGGCACTCAGCCGATCTCTATTCCTCCGTATAGAATGGCTCCAGCAGAATTGCGTGAATTGAAGGAGTAATTAAAAGACTTGTTGGACAAGGGCTTTATCAGGCCTAGTATGTCCCCGTGGGGCGCACCAGTATTGTTTGTGCGGAATAAAGATGGCACCTTGAGAATGTGTATCGATTATCGACAATTGAATAAGGTAACGATTAAGAACAAATATCCCCTTCCCAGAATTGATGATTTGTTTGATCAGTTACAGGGTGCCAAATGGTTTTCCAAGATTGACTTGAGGTCGGGTTACCATCAAGTCAGGGTTAGAGAAAATGATGTACCCAAGACAGCTTTTCGAACACGGTATGGCCACTATGAATTTTTAGTTATGTCATTTGGACTAACAAATGCACCGGTTGTTTTCATGGATTTGATGAAGAGGGTGTTTAAGCCATTTCTAGACGTGTTCGTGACGGTATTTATCGATGATATCCTGGTTTATTCGAGATCACAGGAGGACCATGCTAATCACTTACGACAGGTGTTACAAATTCTCCGGGATCGTAAGTTATATGCAAAGTTTTCTAAGTGTGAATTTTGGTTAAAATCTGTGGCATTCTTGGGTCACATTGTGTCGGATGAAGGAATTCGGGTTGATACACAAAAGATTGAAGCAGTGAAAAATTGGCCAAGACCTACGACGCCTACAGAGATTCGTAGTTTTCTTGGTTTGGCAGGTTATTACAGGAGATTTGTGGAAGGGTTTTCTTATATTGCCGCACCATTGACGAAGTTAACACACAAGACAATCAAGTTTCAGTGGAACGATGCATGTGAGAAAAGTTTCCAAGAGCTGAAAGAGAAATTAACTTCCACGCCAGTTTTAGTACTTCCCGAAGGCATAGAAGGTTATGCAGTGTATTGTGATGCTTCCGGGGTTGGCCTCGGATGTGTATTAATGCAGCATGGTAAGGTGATAGCATATGCCTCACGACAGTTACGGCCACATGAGAGAAACTACCCAACACATGATCTTGAGTTAGCAGCTGTGGTATTTGCTTTAAAGATATGGCGTCATTATTTGTATGGAGTTCATGTTGATATCTATACTGACCACAAAAGTTTGCAATATATCTTTAAGCAGAAAGACCTAAATCTGAGGCAGCGGAGATGGCTGGAACTTTTAAAAGACTATGATATTGATATTTTATACCATCCCGGGAAAGCAAATGTAGTAGCTGATGCACTGAGTCGCAAAGCAACGGGATGCACTATCGGCCAGTTGAGGGAAAAGCAAGAGATAGTCAAGGATCTACATCAACTAGCTAGCTTGGGAGTCCGCCTTATTGAATCCTCAGATGATAGAGTTATTGTGCAGAATGCAGCAGAATCCTCGTTGACCGCTGAAGTGAAAGTGAAGCAATTTGCGGATTCTATTTTATTGCAGCTAAAGGAAAATGTACAGCAGAATTTGACCAAGGCATTTGATATTACACCGGAGGGAGTACTTCAATACCAAGGTCGATTATGTGTACCGGACGTAGATGAGCTAAGGAAGCGGATTATGAAAGAGGCACATCACTCACGGTATTCTATTCATCCAGGAGCTACAAAGATGTATCATGATTTGAAAGACATATATTGGTGGGGAAATATGAAAAAGAACATTGCGGAATTTGTAGCTCAATGTCCAAATTGTCAACAGGTGAAAGTGGAACATCAGAAACCGGGAGGTTACATGCAATGTATCAATCTTCCAGTCTGGAAATGGGATATGATTAATATGGATTTCATTACGGGTTTGCCTCGTACATTGCGGAAGTTTGATTCTATATGGGTCGTAGTGGACAGGCTTACCAAGTCAGTGCATTTTCTACCAGTCAAGACGACCTATACAGCTGAGGATTATGCGAAGTTGTATGTGAAAGAGATAGTACGATTGCATGGCATTCCACTTTCTATTATATCAGACAGAGGGGCACAGTTTACCGCTCATTTTTGGAAATCTTTCCAAAGGAGCTTGGGCACACAGGTTAATTTGAGTACGACTTTTCATCCTCAGACAGATGGACAAGCAGAGCATACTATCCAAACACTTGAAGATATGCTACGAGCCTGCACTTTGGATTTTAAAGGTAGTTGGGATGAACATCTACCTCTTATTGAATTTGCGTACAACAATAGCTATCATTCAAGTATCGGAATGGCACCTTATGAAGCTTTATATGGAAGAAAATGTCGATCACCAATTGGATGGTTTGAAGCAGGTGAATCTTCTTTACTTGGGCCAGATCTTGTTTATCAAGCTATGGAGAAAGTTAAAGTGATCCAGCAGCGGCTACAAACGACCCAAAGTCGACATAAGTCATATGCGGATATTAGACGAAGAGGGCTTGAATTTGCCATAGGTGATTGGGTATTCTTAAAGGTGTCGCCGATGAAAGGGGTAATGAGGTTTGGAAAGAAAGAAAAATTGAGCCCACGTTATATAGGTCCATATGAAATTGTCAAAAGATTTGGACAAGTTGCGTATGAATTGGCATTACCTCAAGAACTCTCCACAGTCCATCCAGTCTTTCATGTTTCGATGCTTCGAAAGTGCATAGGAGATCCATCTCGTATTACTCCTATGGAGGATGTACAAGTCACGGAGGATCTTACCTATGAGGAGATACCGATTGCTATTCTGGATAGGCAAGTGAAGAGGCTAAGAAATAAAGACGTTGCTTCCGTAAAGGTACTTTGGAGAAATCAACAAGTAGAAGAGATCACGTGGGAAGCTGAAGAAATGATGAAGTCAAAGTACCCGTATTTATTTCACACGGAAGAAAAAATTCACAGTGCGGAGATGGAGCCATAACAAGTAAGTATTTACAAGTATTGCATATATGTGTATATATGTGTTAAGATAGGAATACAATTGTTGAACATGAGCCGACTTCACTAACATTCGAGGAAGAATGTTTTTAAGGGGGGAAAAATGTAATATCCCGTACATTTCTAACCTTATTTGGTGACTTGGAGTCAAGTTTACTTGATGATTAAGATCACTAAGTAAGTATTTTGTAGTGTTTTGATAAGGTATTGGATGATATACTAGTATCAGACGGAATAGGAAAAATTTCAGCAAAGTGGACAAACTTGCGCCACTCCCTGTTTCAGGGTGTGTGGCGCAAGCCACCTGATTCAGAGGGGCTGCAAAACTCGCGCCACTGCCCTGCTTTGCAGCAGTGGCGCAAGGCACAAGGATTATGGTCTTTCCGAGCTTGTTTCGCGACGCAATGCAATGTTGATTTTTTTTCCATGGTTTCTTTTGGTTCTTTGGTGTTTATTTAATCCTTGTGAAGGTTTCAAATACCTCGATACACTTCCACATGATCAAATCATGAAACACAAGAAGTTACCAAAAAAATGTTCAATTAAGCCATGGACGGCTAGAATGTCTAGTTTTGCGATTAAGGCTACGAAAGGGAATCTCGTAAGTGAATATTGTTGTGACGTTATGGAATTATTTAAACATGAGATATACGATGGATTATACGTTAATTTTAGTGGGCTAAGCTAATATGTGTTATTGGGCCCCAAATTGAGGCCCAAAACAATGCCAAAATGGAAAGGCCCAAAAGGAAAAATGACCCATTCTTGTTGACTATAGAGACATGGCATTTAATGTCAAAGAAGTGGCTAAGGATGACCTAAAAGGCTCTATAAAACAATAGAAAAATCAGATTTTTAAGTCATTACAAATCTCATGCCTTTTTGATATTTTCTCAAACATTTCTCTCTTTCCAAAACCCTAAGGCAACTATTCCCTTTGGACACTTTGGACAAGATCATCCCTTTGCAAGCTTGGGTAAGTATTTATTCTTGTGGTTTAGCATATTATATGCATGAAGTATTGTGTAGATCATGATGGTTGTGTTGGAAAGGTTGAATAGGACACTTTTGCCCTTTGGTAAAAGATGTGCCATTTTGTGAATTAAACTTGAAATATGACTTGTGGGTTTGATGAAAGAGCATGATATGGATGAAATATCAACATGTATGGTGTGATTATGTTACTAAAATTGTTATTTTCCATAAGTGTAAATTATGGGATTTTGGCCGATATGTGCTATGAGGTGTATTACGGTGACTTGATGGATTATTTGTGATATGGTGTGAATGAGAAAGTGTAAAGAAGAAGCTTTGTCGCGAAATGCTATTGGTTATGATGTTTGGTCAATGTATGGCATGTTGTGGTATTTTTGGAATGGTCATGCCGAAATTTCATTGTAAAGGGGGAAATGGCGTTATAGGCAATTATGTACCTTTTGTCGTCTTTTGCACTTGTAAGGTGGTTAGATGTTGACGTAAACTCTGTTATGTGCTTGTGTTGTAGAGTAAGGGGGATGGATCATTATATTCGTTAGGATTGTGGATTCTTATTGAGAGGCTAAGGTATGTAAGGTTATTCTTGTCCGTATCCTTCTGCCGCACATATTGCTCCCTTTGCCATTGTACTTGTACTTATGTCGAAATGTTCCAAAGTATCTCATGTCAAGTTGGTTACCTATATATATTTATTCATATGTCTCTTGTACATTGAACATTGTCCCAAAGTTCCAATAACGTGATAACCAACAATGTTTCAAGTTCATAACTAAAGAATGAAAGTAATGCATACTTGTTTGAGTACGGGTGGTAGCTCAAAGGGGAGAAAGCCTAGCTAGAGACGATCCCGAGGTATCACGGGTGGTAGCTCAAAGGGACGAAAGCCTAGCTAGAGACGATCCCGATTGATTATTGGACACAGGGGGTAGCCCAAAGGGGTGAAAACCTAGCTAGGGCCGAACCTGCTTTATTGATTTATGGGTGGTAGCTCAAAGGGGCATAAGCCTAGCTAGAGACGATCCCAATATTGTTATTTACCACTGATCAGTTGGTCCCGGGCATGATGTGATTATTGTTGATATTGAGATGAATGATAAAGGAAATAAAGAATGTAAAGTACATGGTTCCACACATATGGAAATGTTGGTTTATCTATATTGTCTATTCTCTTATCTTTGATATACATTGGTGTTCTCACTTATTGATACAGTTTTCTTATTGCCTTGCATACTCAGTACATTCTTCATACTGACCCCCTCGGGGGAATCTACCTTACTTGCTGCAGGCACAGGTACTAGCAGACCTCCATTGTAGGTTGCGGATCTTTTGCGGACATTTGGTGAGCTCCAGTTGGTTCGGGGCTTTCCGAATCTTCTATTTACATTTGCTTTGGTCTTGTGTATATGTATAGAGCGGGGTGTGTCCCGACTCTAGGTTGGTTTTGGTTATGCATCTGTAGAGGCTTTGTAGATGTTGTGGGTCAGACGAAAGGAATGTAATGAACTTATGTTTTGTCTTGATGGCCCTAACGGCCAAGTTTCATAATTCTCATATATGTGTCATAGCTTCCGCTTTTGGCATTTTATATTTGTTTGTGGTGGTGATGACTATTTATGGATGAAGATTGGTTCTCTCGGGCCTTGTCGGCTTCGGGTGCCATGTCCGTCCCGTTGGAATTCGGGGCGTGACAATCTTGTTTCTAGATTGTTCAACAGACTCATCATCTTAAGAATGTGCTCCCTCTCCGATGATCCTTCAGTCGTTTTTGTGGTCAAGAAGGCTTTCATGTCCGTCTGCTTTACAACACGATTTTGCTCACCGAACATCTCTTAGAGAGATTCAAGCATATCATAAGCAGAAGTCATGGACTGATGTTGATGCTGCAACATATTTGCCATGGAGGCAAGAATGTAGCATCTTGCCATCTCGTCAGCTTTAACCCACTTATCACCGGCTTTAATCTCATCATCAGTGGGATCAACTGGCTTAATAGGGCATTCCTGAACCAACACAAATTTAAATCCTTCAGTAGTAAGGACAATGTCCAAATTTCGTTTCCAGTCAACTTGATTTGGGCCTTCCAGTTTATTTTGATTCAGGATAGAGGTTAAGGGATTGAATGAAGACATGGTTAATCTATTATATGATTAAAACAGATCAATAGACATGCTGCAGAATAATTAAATTCAAAAAAATCACATCACACATATAACCATGCACATATATAGTTAGAATCATTAGGGAAACTTAATCATTTAAGCAAAAATACATGCCATGTTTGACATGTTATCCCTTAAATAAAATAGAACCAACTCAGTTAGAGAGTAAACTGTTAATTTAAATTAGATAAAAACATATGTCATATAATCTCTTGTTCATTGATTCAATATGTAACTTAGTTGGAAAGTTAATACAAGTCATCAAAACAAGAGTTTAAAAATAGTATTATACTATACAAGTTTATCCGATAGGGAAGATGACCTATGTCAACATGTGATACAACCCAAAATTGGCATTGTCCTTTCAAGGACTATAATTCAAGGCCGACACAAAGGGTCCCAAGCCACGATCATCTCAAAGATGCAAGGATATGTTTGGAGGACCCTTTTCAAGCTCCCAAGAGTTCAACACCACGTGTGGAGGATAGCTTGGAGCCGGGAGCCGAAATCATCTCAAGACTCATACTAGAAGGCAAGCCCGAGAACTGTAAGCACTCCAAGGATCATTGATGAAGCTAGATGTGTTTGAACCCATCTTAACATCATTTAAGGAGTGTTATATGTTGCCCAATGCATTCAAGAAGGATTGAAATCCATTGGGGAGGTCTTCGGAGAATTAAGAGGAGCCAAACGGTGACCTGGAGTCACCTGCGCCCTGACCTGCGGCCGCAGGTCATCCACCTGTGCCAGCAGGTGGCCATTTTGGTCGTCCAGAGGCACCTGCGCCCTGACCTACGTGCGCAGGTGACCCGTCTACGTGGGGCGGATGCCCAATTTTGCTGAAATGGGCCACTTTTCAGCCCATTAAATGTATTAAATGCCAAGGACTATAAATAGGTAGTTGTCTTTCATTTTTAGGGACTTTGGGATGAATGTAAATGATATGTATACACTTGAGAGTGTGAGAGAGAGAGCTAGGATTAGCTCGTCTTGAACTTTCACTTCGAAACGTTGGTTACTTGGGAGATCGATTCCCTCGTGGTTTACGTAAGTGAATTGGTGCTTAGTGTAGGATTAATTCAATAGAGGTTTTAGGGTTTAAAATACCCTTTGGTTTCTTTGATTCTCCTATATTTGTGTCATTCAACCTATACTTTATTTTCCGCATTTTCGTATCTTTTATCGTTTCCTTGTGTTTTTGTGGTTATTTTTTGATTCTGTAGTTTGTACGCTATCATTTGGTATCAGAGCCGAGCTTGAATTCATTTCCACGGATTCAATCTTGGGTGTGTTGTCCAAAGAGAAAATTCAAAAAAAAAAAATCAAAAAAAAAAAATAAATCTGAAATTTCGTTTGGAAATTCCCAGAAATTTAAAAGTCTTGTTTTTGAGTTTTCATGTTGTTGCCATACTAGGGTTGTTTCCTCTAGTATGTTTGAGTCGGAATATTGAGCTTTGGATTTGATTTTGAGGTAATTTGAAGAAACCCATGTGTTGTTCTTGAACTTGAAGAAAGAAAGGAAAAAGTGGGTTTTAGATCTTGATATGTTGGTGAAGATTTGTGAGCTGAAATTGTGAGAAAGGTGTTCCTCACGTCAAAGAGAACACGGATCTGGAAGTTCATCGACGTCCGAGATCGTTTGCTAGAGGTTCAAAATTTTGTTCTTGGAGTTCTTGGTGTTCTTGAAGAACATTCATATATCCAAGTGAGAGGATATCAAAAACGGTGATATTTGATCTTGCAAGACCAATAATTCTAAGAGAGAAAGTGAAAAAGAGCCCATAGCAACTCAAAAATCAGAGTTTCCAGCGACCTGGGCAGAGGCATCTGCGCCCCATCTGCGCGCAGATGGGCACCTGCGGCCGCATGTGGCAGTGCAGGTGACATTTCCAGAAAGTTATTTGTCACCTGCGTTCACGCATCTGCGTGGGCAGGTCATGACCTGCGTCCGCACCTCACCGCGACACACCTCAAAGGTTAAAAATCCAATTTTTCTCAAGTTCCATTTTTTAGTTTCATTTCTTAATTCCTTATTTCATTTCTTGATTCCTAAACTAACTATCAACGAGTAATTGTCCTTACTTAGTTGGTCGATTAGTTCTTGAGTCCGTTCTTTCGTAGTCTGTTTCTTTTGTGTTTTACTCATTTTTGTTTTGTTAATATTTCTTTATTCAAGTCCGCAGTCGTTTACTTGAATCATTTATTCTTCTTCAAAATAAGAATCCAATCCGACCACGAGTAGCAATTGACACCACGTCTTCCATTGGAGTAGGAATGATCTTTCAATGCTAGCGACTCCTATTGAGAGGCATACAAAGGTGAGAATCTTACGAGTGTTGGTGAGAAACTTTTACTACTAACCTTGTTTGCTCATTTTTGTAGGTACATGGAGTTATAAGGAAGAATGTCTTCGGTAGCCTCGGATACTTGTGACTACGACATAGGAGACTATGATTGTGGTGAAGAAGACTATGATTGTGGTGAAGAAGGTTATGGTTGTGATGAAGATGGAGATCATGGAGGCTATGAATATAGCCATGATCAAGAGACGTGTGGGAATGAGAGCTACTATCCCGGAGAAGGATATGAAGCAAATGGTGAGTTTAGCTCTCATGATGAATATGAAGAGGATGAAGAGCCTTGTGATGGTTCTTATGAGGATGAAGGGGCATGTGAGGAGCCTTCCACTTCCCGCTCCGAGCATGAGGAAGTTGTGAGGTATCATCCTTTCTCCTATGCACCTTATAAAAATTATGATGGGAATGTACATGAGGGATATAGTAATATCCATAATTTTACTAGAACCCCTCTTCCTATCTTCAAAGAAGAACGTGATCTCGAGGTTTATCTTGATTGGGAATGGCAATGTGAAAGGTTTTTCAAGGACTATGACATGAGCGAAGTTGAACAAGCCACATATGCCCTTAAATACATTCAAGGTCCGGCCTTGAGGTGGTGGCAACTTGTGAAAGGGCCCAATCAAACATGGAGTACTTTGAAGGGGTTCATGAAGTCCAACTTTGAGCCAAAGGGATACACGAAGCGCTAGAATGTTGATTCGAGAAGGCAAGTTGACCTTAGAAAGGTGAGCATTTAAGGGGTGCCGGGATGCATTCTTGTTCTCGATGATTGGTGCTATGCAAACTACATCACTCCCTCTATGGTCGACTATTTAGGGATTCCTCGAATGTCCAAGCATCACCTATATTTCTTGGAGGGCTATAGGGTTTTTGAGAGCGTGAAGGTTTCCTTCACCCGAAATAAGTACTATGAAGAGGTGTGGTGTGATATATTTCCCTTGGATTTTGGTCATCTATGTTTGGGCGCAAATTGGTTTGAAATACATGGAGTTCCAAATAAGCAAGATTGGCCCAAGATTGTAGTGGACCAATGGGGAAATCATCTCTTTCCACCTATCCTTCCCAAGCCTCAAGGAAATGTGACCACTTACTCCAAGTACCTTGATGAAGAGAGACAAAAGATTGAGAGGAGAAAGGGAGTACAATGTGGTAACCCAAGAGAGGAAAAAGGAGAGGTTGTGAGGAGTGAAGTGAGGGGGTTACCACAACTTCAATCTAACCCTTTATTTTGTCCTTTTCTTAGTGAGGACACCTGTGTAGGTACAATCACAAGTTTCCAACAAAGAGTCGACATCTACGGATGTGATGGACAAGATAGATTCCTACCTCTCGGAAGTAAGATCCTTGCATCAAGGAAAAGAAGAATCTTCTCATGAGCTTCAAGGTAACAAAGCTAACTCTTGCACCTTAGTAAACGTGAATGATCATTGTGTGGCTAGCCAAATGGGTGTGAGTGATAGCTTATTTACATGTGATCCTAATGATTCTTTGCCTTTTGTTGATAATGTACATGTTGAGAGTGTGGATACACTAGTTGATCCTATTGATGACCGAATTGACTCTTCCTGTAAGATCGATTTGAGTCCACCTAGTGTTGAAGCCTTGGTGTTGAATGATAGTACATTGTATTGTAAAAATTGTACTGATCAACTTGCTCGTGAATCTAGTCCACTTCTTGAGGGTGTTTGTGATGTGATTAATGAACCTCAAGCTAGTGATGATGTTGATAATGTTGATCAATTGAATAGGAGTGAACCCTTGAGCATGCCTTTAAATGACAATTCTATTACTTGCTTGGCTCATAGGGATGATCATGTGTTTGAAACTTGTTCAAAATTTGATAATTGTCTTTTTGAGAGTGAACCTACATTTTCCAATTCTCCTTCTTGGATTGATCCTTCTCTCTTTAAGTACAATTTCTTATTTGAGGATGATGAAATCACTTTTATCGAGTTACCTAGTGGTGTAGATCATGCTATTGATGTAGCTCATCTTGAGGGCTATACTCTTTATGTCAACCCACTATGGTGTGACAACTTTCCTCCAAAAGATGGAAATCTCTTCTTGGAAGATGAGAGTACTCTTATGGGAAGGGATTATGAAGACGTAGAAGGTGGTCTTTGTGTCCCGATTATTTCTTCCTCTTCGAGTGTTCCAATTCTTGATCGTACCCTTGATCATGTTCTTGGGCATAATAGTGAGCATGTTGTTGAGGACACATTAGAGGAAATCAATTTGCGTGACACCTTTCTTTACTCTCTATTTGTTTGTGATATTGCCCATGGTTACGTAGAGAGTATGTCTTTTTGTGATCGAGGCCCCTTTGGGGAGAATGAGCATTACATTGACCCATGTTCATGGATACTTCTTCCATTTGACCCCGGTGACCTTTTGGAATGTAGTGGGTTTTATACCCCAGACTTGGTGTTTGGTCAAGAGGGTACATGTCTATGTGGTGCACCCAGTAGCAACACTTCTTTTCATTTATGTGCTAAATACTTGGTGTTACTACTTGATTATATTGTGAGCTTAAATGCAATATGTTTGTTGACATGTATGGGGAATACCTTTGTATTTGACCCCGGTGAAGATTTGGGAGTAACCCTATTCTTGGAGATAGCTAGTGCAGTGAGTGGAGTCTTCACTTGAAATGATCTTGTTCATGACATTGCACTTAGCTTTAGAGAGTTTAATGTGACTTTTGACTTAAAAGGGATTATGTGCTTGTTGAGGCGTAGAACCAAAGTGAGTTTTCATGATTGGTTGACTAGTTACTATGCTTCTCTTGGCTTTTCCCTTTGTCAAAGTCTCTTGAGTGGCCAAGTAGTTTTTATTTTGCGGGGATACGCACCCTTGATTGATCATTTTGATTCTTGGCTATATGTTGAATGTGTTCCTCCTTGGCTTGGTGATAAACTTGTTGTTGCTAACACTAACCCTCAAGCCATGAGGATATTGTGCTTGCTTGTTTTCCCTATGGTTTTGCAAGGTTTGGATTCGAGGTTGAATCCTTTTCAAGAAGGGGAGGATGATACAAGCCAAAATCGGCATTGTCCTTTCAAGGACTATAATTCAAGGCCGACACAAAGGGTCCCAAGCCACGATCATCTCAAAGATGCAAGGATATGTTTGGAGGACCCTTTTCAAGCTCCCAAGAGTTCAACACCACGTGTGGAGGATAGCTTGGAGCCGGGAGCCGAAATCATCTCAAGACTCATACTAGAAGGCAAGCCCGAGAACTGTAAGCACTCCAAGGATCATTGATGAAGCTAGATGTGTTTGAACCCATCTTAACATCATTTAAGGAGTGTTATATGTTGCCCAATGCATTCAAGAAGGATTGAAATCCATTGGGAAGGTCTTCGGAGAATTAAGAGGAGCCAAACAGTGACCTGGAGTCACCTGCGCCCTGACCTGCGGCCGCAGGTCATCCACCTGCGCCAGCAGGTGGCCATTTTGGTCGCCCAGAGGCACCTGCACCCTGACCCGCGTGCGCAGGTGACCCGTCTGCGTGGGGCGGATGCCTAATTTTGCTGAAATGGGCCACTTTTCAGCCCATTAAATGTATTAAATGCCAAGGACTATAAATAGGTAGTTGTCTTTCATTTTTAGGGACTTTGGGATGAATGTAAATGATATGTATACACTTGAGAGTGTGAGAGAGAGAGCTAGGAATAGCTCGTCTTGAACTTTTGCTTCGAAACGTTAGTTACGTGGGAGATCGATTCCCTCGTGGTTTACGTAAGTGAATTGGTGCTTAGTGTAGGATTAATTCAATAGAGGTTTTAGGGTTTAAAATACCCTTTGGTTTCTTTGATTCTCCTATATTTGTGTCATTCAACCTATCCTTTATTTTCCGCATTTTCGTATCTTTTATCGTTTCCTTGTGTTTTTGTGGTTATTTTTTGATTCCGTAGTTTGTACGCTATCAACATGTAAACTTCATAAATTAATATTATTAACCATAGGAAATCATAAGGAATGAACCCTATCACCATTGGTTTGCAAAAATATTTTTTTCAGAAATTTCAAATTTTCAGAAAACACAAAAATGCCCAAAAACCCATCAAAACGACTTCGAATGAACAAAAAAGGACCTATATCACAACAAAGAAGTGTGTATTGCTCAGTGAGTCATTTTCGATAAACCTACCAAATTTCAGGTCAATTGGAGTTAGTCAAAATTTGAAAAACTCCAAAACCGACCAAACCGACAATCATTAGCAAGGCTGCTTGC
Organism: Capsicum rhomboideum; assembly: GCA_031232105.1. Lineage (NCBI taxonomy): Eukaryota > Viridiplantae > Streptophyta > Magnoliopsida > Solanales > Solanaceae > Capsicum > Capsicum rhomboideum. The sequence continues at coordinate 17,891,530 of CP124712.1, forward strand.
GAGGGTTAGCATGGCTGCCCGCGCCTCTTGGCCTTGCCACCATGCTACTTTTTAAGGCATAAAAATAATAGAGATAGTTGGGTACATTGAAAATTCCTTACGATTTTTCCCTCAATTCAGAAAAATGATTTTGACATTCTCCGGCAAGGCTGTCAACGAGGGTGACACGGATTTTTTGGACAGCCTTTCCTTGCCACCATACTGCTCGTTAGAGCATGTGAGTAACGACCATAGTTGGGCATAGTCATAACTCTATATAGTTTTACCCTCATCACAAAAAATGTATTTTCAGAAAATTCATAAAAACACATACTTACTTGATGGTAAATTCTCAAATTCCAGAGAAACAATTACATGATAAGCAAAAAGTGCAGAAGTCAATCAAACATGAAATTCTCTTGAATTTAATTAAAATCAAAACTTCAGAATTCAATTAATCATGAAATTCCAGAAAACAACTAATTCATAAACTATATGAACATAGAATTCTAGAAAAAACTATTATCATTAAAAACAGATTAACAACCATCAAACAACATGATTTATACATTTATTTTACTAGCAAAACATGTATATGATCATGAAATTCTTATTATATTATCAGTTATATGTAAGAAGACTCGTGATACCAATTGTTAGAGTGTATAATTCATACACGCAACGGACGCATAAATTTTCTGAATCACAAACTTACATATTAACAAGATAATATAATTTTAACAAAAAAATCAGAGAGTACTAAACTCTTGAAGCTTTCGCAAAATTCGCTCAACACCACGGAATCCAGGTCTGCTGCCTTCTACTAATTCCTGACTAATTCTTAAATCAATACTTGTGTCGGCAAGTAAAATTTTTATCTGAAAAGTATATCCAATGGTGAAAAATAGTATCCTCTTTTATACACAACTTTCAACAAAAGTTGAAGATGTAAGAGCGTCTGTTTTTCTTCCATTAATTCACAAAATGTTTTTCCATAAATATGTGAAAACGTTTTTCTCCATAAATAGGTAGAACGTTTTTATCCGTAAATATATAAAAAATTTCCCACATAAATATGTAAAACTCCTTTTCTTTAAAAAAATTGATTAATTAATCAGGCATAATAGGGACCGAAGATTTATTAACTGAGGCTTCCAATTATGATAATAATTCGTAAATGAATGAATTATCATATCATAATAAATTACAAATTATTCCGCTAAAAATCTGTAATTGCATTCCTCGATTTAATTTCAAAATCTATCATTACAATTTTTTTAACTCCCCATGTTAGAATTACCGATATCAATTAATTAAATCAAATTTTTTTAAAATTTAATTTATTGACTAATTTAATCCTTTATTATTATATGCTTAACTTATTTCATGTGACGAATGTAAAATCCACCTGTAGGGTTTCACACGAAAACTTATAAGCAATCATAAAGGGGTGTCATCTATCTCGAGTCTGAGACATGGTTCTATCAACTATTATTTCACTAATGTAATTTGTAATCATCCAATCTATTAGGAATATATTGACTCATAATGGAGTCTCACCTTTTAATAGATTAAAATAATAAATCAAACTACATAGATCATAATAATTATATCAAGATTAAGAGTATAAGTACATGTAATGGACTAGAGAAGTTGTTTATTTATATTCAGAACATAAACAAACATCTCTAATTGGTCCGTTCAAAAAATACGAAATGTACTAGCACAAGAAGTTGGAATATTACCACTCCCATAATTAAGATCAAATTATATTTAATCTTGTGCTACAATTATCAAGATGTTTTTCCTACCTCATCTTTGATTGTGAACATTAGTTTATAACTTATAAGAACCGACAATTTTAATCTTCCGTGCATGAGTTAAAATGCTCCATACACAAAATTGTCTACTATATAAGTAAAGGACACGCATGTTAACACAATGATCTATTCAAATAAAGATTTTATTAAATTAAGTAAATAAAATAAATAGTCTTTACATGGGATAAAAATATAATACTATAACATAAACCACATGATTAATAGTATATCCTAAAAGTCACGGTGTCTGGAAAATGGTTCCATCAGCAGAAAGTGATTTGGAACTGATAGTGGACTATTTTGGGTAATGTTGCATCTGGCTTAAGTTCGTTATTCAAAAGAGTGGTCTTAATTTGACCTGAGAAGAATTATATTAACCGTCTTATACTTTTTCTTAGGTAGAGTCTGGGAAACTGGAGTCGAAAGAAACATAATTTGACTCGGCTCGAGAACTTGAAGGACTTGTTGATATGTTCTCTATTCAGTGCATTAATCACAACATTGAGAAAGTTCTTGATCTCTCTGGTACATCCACTGTTCACCTTACAAGTATAGAAAGTGCAAAAGAATTATGATTAAGAGTGAATTTGAGACTTTTCACATTGTTGTTTTGAATATTATAATATTTTCTCGTATTTTTATTCCCAGATGATATGCCAAAATTAGTTAACTCTCATTCTCTCTATCTCTGGATTTTCACTTTATGTTGCTCTAGGAATTGATCCAAGTAGATGGGGATCTGTATTTGAAAGTTTCTAGCTATTTCTCTTTTTTTGCTCGATCTAAAGTACGCAACAAGGGGTAAACTCTCTCTTTCTCTTCTAGCTCGATCTCTCTTTCTCGCTTTTTCATAACTTTAGTTTTATTTGATTAGCATAATATAGTTTTGACAAAAATGCTTTTTGTATTAAGAAAAAAATATGTATTATGTATTATGAAGTTGATTTGCATTTTTACCCCCAACAATGACCTGCATAGTGTGTTTAACAGAAAAAGAAAAAGAAGGAAAGTAGACATGAGCTTGGTTTGTCAACAGGAGTCTCTAGTGACTGTAATTCTCTGCAATGGTCTTAAAATTTTTTGGTGCAGACATCTCTTATAGAGCTGACAACTCTCATAATAATGAACGCTAAGGACCTTGCAATCGCAAGTGTGCAAAATGATGTAAGGTTCTTGCTGAAATTTGTGTTGTTATTGCATTGATGATAGTAGCAGTAGTGCTTTTGCTATCTGAATAAATTGCAAGGTTGTTTCTCAACTAGTAGTTATAGCTGGTTTGGATAACAAGGGTTTATTGTACGCAACCTTACTTTAGATTTCTACAAGAGGTTGTTTCCTTTATTGAACTCATTCAGTTAATATGATTGACTTTGAGTGAATTTGTAGCACCAGGAAATGAAGTTACTTTAGCATATAAAGCTATATCACTAGGAATTCTCTGGACTATACTTTACTGTAGCCTCAGGTAAATAGATCTGTAGGTGAATGTACATGGTTTATTTTTTATTCTTGATGAAGTTGATTACAAGGTTCACATATAAGTTAATTATAGCAAATCAAACAGTTGTTTCCTTTCTTTCTGTACAGCGATCTACATGTCCTATACGAAGAATGGTATGCCCAAAAGACAACCCTTTTCTGGATATAGAAAGTACCGCGCTCCTAAATAGAGTTAGTTACATCTAGGCTGATATTCAAATGATGTTGGGTGATGAAGACCACCTCGGTACTAAGAATTGTGACTTCCAAATGGAATGTTACGCTTTCAAGGGCCGTAATGATTGCATCTACCTTGGAAAGACATGAGATATGCTTTAAATAGTTGCCAGGGTGATTATTGCTATCGAGAATCCTCAGGACATCATTGTGCAATCTTCTAGGCCATATGGACAGAGAGCTGTCATGAAGTTTGCCCAAAATACTGGTGCATATGCTATTCCTGGACGTCAAACCCCTGGAACTTTTACTAACCAGCTTCAGACTCACATAGTGATCCGAGACTCTTCATTCTCACTGATCCAAGAACTGATCATCAGCCAATCAAGGAAGCTGCACTTAGGAACATCCCAACTATGCTTTCTGTGATACTGATTCTCCAATGTGCTATTGCCTTCTGTGGCAGTTGAAAGTATTTCTAGAGCAGTGTTTTTGGAGAAAGCTAGAATTGTTGTTGTCAGACTGAAATTCTTTGGAAAACCAAAACAAATTTTGTTATCTTGGGAAGAAAAAATGTTATAAAATAGTGTTTGGTTGAATACATGAATTAAATTGAATTTATGCCATAATAGTTGCCTTTTAGAATTTCATTGTTGGCTTTCATTGCGTTTTTTACCAGCAATTACAAATGCCGCAAGATATGTTCACATTTCTAAGGTTGTTTTAGTGGCAATAATTAATGCCGCTACTTTTAGCGGCAATAATATAGATATTTATCGGCACTCGATACAAATGTCACTAAAGGATTTAGCCACACTAGATGCAATGTCATTAACTCAAATGCCGCTAAATGTTTTGCGGCAATAAATATTACTGCTAAAAGGAAAATCTAATGCCACTAAAAGCCTCTTTTAGTGTAGTGGAAAAGTATATTTTAAGTATTCACATATTTTTGTAAATCCAGCAGTCTGTCGTACATTATAGGTATACTACTTGTTAGAGAACATACTTGTACATGAATATCTTTATCTAAAGAAGAGGTCATGAGCTAAATGGAGTAGAAACATTAGCCTCTTTGCCAACCCCATGGAAAATATGATCGAAAAAGTCGATAAAGTTGCCTACATCATGAAGTGTTACAAAGAAAAGACGATTATACCTCATATTTGGTAACTTCTTGCAGTACTTCCTTTGTTGCAAAATTTTTAACAATATATCCATCTTTACTTGCTCAAGGATGAAAGATTGACCTTCTACTTGGAAATGCAGAGACTTCTGATGATTCATCTCAAGAAGATGCTATCGCTGTTTGTGAATGCAAATATGATGCCAATGATCCTAAAAGTGCGTGTAGAGAAAAATGCTTAAATGTACTGACCAACAATGAATGTACACCAGGACACTGTCAGTATGGTGAAAATTGCAGGAATCAGGTAAACTAGATGATTCGGGTAAGTAGTTGAACATTTCTTTCTCAACACAGTAGTTTTAAAATACCACTACTTTCGCTCACATTCTCAACACATAATTGTTACACAAATTTGGTGCGCTTTGCATAATATCTAGTTTAGAAGTCGATAAGTACTCTTTCAGAGAATGTTCAACTAATTAAGTGAATCATCTATGTTACCTGATTTCTAAAACTCTCATCACACTGAGAAAATCCCAATGTTCGTTTAATGTTGGTAGTACATTCAAACATCTTTCTCCACAAGCATATTCATGATCATTGCCATCATACTGACATTCACAAATAGCAATATCCTCTCCTTTTAGTTTCTTATATCTAAAAGACATTAGAACATTCCAATTAAAATTGACTCACTAAAGCCAAGATCCGTGATAATTTAAAACCATTCAACTCCAAAACAAGGTCAAATAATTAAGGTATGCATCTTTTAGGGTACAAGTTTTCTTTCTCTTCTTTTTCGCAATTTTTTAGGATTCAAGTTGTAATATCCTGCACATTTCCGAACCTCTTTGATTACCTTAACATTTATGGAATTATTTAAACTTGAGCTAGTTGGTGTATTACACACTAACTTTATTGGGCTAAATTAATAATTGTGCTATTGGACTCAAATGAGGCCCAAAAATTAGCAAGAAGACATGGCCCAAATGGAAAATGACCCATTCTACTTTGACCAAGTAAACACCTCATTAATTAAGACCAAATGTTTGGCTAAGTATGACCATGAGGGACTATATAAGGCCAAAAATCAGATTTTTAATCACCACAATACACTTGCCAAATTCTAGATTTTTCCAAAGATGTTTCTCTCCTCTCTCAAACCCTAAGCAACAACCCTTTGGACAAGATCATCTCTTTGAAAATCTTGGTAAGTATTTCCCCTTGTATATTACTATATTATATGCATAATAGGGAGTGTAAATCATGTTGGTTATGTTGACAAAGTGTTGCGCAGTCCACTATTTGTAAAACAGTCCACTTTTTCTTTATCGCCAAGGATTTGCCTTTTATGTGGTTTAAACTTGAAAGGGGACTTAAAGTCTTGAAGGAATTGAATTAGATGGACTAAATTTCAGTATATTTAAGTGTGTTGATTTCCCTAATTCATTCCTCTTGTGTATGGCTTGATGGAAATGTTTATACGTGTTTGTATATGGAACGTTTGGCGTAGTGAAAAGAGAATAATTTCTTGTTATGTTAAAGTGAAATCTGAAACTGTGTGGACTGTTTATGATATATTTTTGTGGAAGGTATTTATGTGACTTGATGGAATAAATATGTGGAGTTGCATTGAGGTAAAAATGTGAAGTATGCACTTGGTGGGAAATCTTGTCGGTTTGTGACGTCTATGTTGGTTTGTGGACTGTTTTGGTATTGTTGGTGTTGTGAGGCAGTAAATTGTGTTGTGGAAGGGTGGAATGAAGTTATGTGGCAGTAGGAAATAAGGTGGAATGATATACCATGTGTTTGGGATGTTGGATAGTTTTTACTTTCCATTAAGTGACTAATTACCGTCTTATGAACTTGTAATGTAGTTAGTGTCGCAATCCCTATTTTCATAAGGCGCAACTTCGGAACTCAAAAAAAATCAATAAATAATTATTGTAAAAAAGAATTTAGAGTCGCCATCTAATTTTAGGAAAACTAGGAAACCAATTAATTAAAGAAAAGAAAAATTAGTCTGCGTAACCAATTAGATTCTAGGTAAGGGTTCAGGTTATTTCAAAGGGAAGGTGTTAGGCACCCTTCGGAATCCACAAAGGTGGGTCCCGGCTGAACTCATTTTTTCAATTGAGGAGGAGATAAAAAAAGATCATTTGCATGTATAAGAAAAATAAAAAATACGCACAAAATAAGGTAAAGAATGAATAACGAAGATGACCTAATATTTGCATATCGTTAAATAAAATGATAAATACAACGAATAACTCAAAATGATTCTCGAATTTTGACTTCGAGTGTCTTCTTCGGGAAGAAGCTCCATGTACCTGTAAAAACACTTGGTAAAAGTGTTAGTAATGAATAAATATAAATCAAAATAAATTAATGAAATAATAAACAAAACAAAAAAAATAATGTAAATCCCATCTTATATACATGGGAGGCCTTTGAAATCGATGAAAATTTCTTCATCGGCTAAGTATTGAAACTTGAATAAAATAGTTGACCTTAAAATAAAATCCGTCTTTTATAATGGTGAGGCCTCGAAAATCCGACGGAGTAGATTTTATCATTGGCCAAGTATTAATAATTATTTCAACGAATCAAAATCATGCTTCCATCAAGACTTTATCCACATAATTAAATCGACAACCAATAAAATTTCAATTAGACATAAAAATTAAAATAACAATGATACGAGTGCAAAATGAGTTTTGACAAATAAAGTGACATCAAAATCCATTAACTAATAATTAAACTGCAATGAATGCATAACAACAAACATTAACATATTCAAAGAACCGTCTGCAGCTAATCACAAAACCAAGCGAATAGTGGAGTAACTGTAATAAACTCAATAACACAACTAATGGTAGTAACAATAGTAGCAGACAAGAATTTTTAACAAAGAAACAAGTGTAGAAAATATTGAAAGCTCCCAGGAGTAAAGCAAATCAACAAAACAACTCAAAATAATTACCAAATGATGAAAAGAAAAGGGGGAGAAGTTCACCAGAGTTGGTATCGGGGCTAGTCAGAGAACACGGTCAGATGTGGGTTCGTTGAGCTTCATCGGGGTCGGCTCGTCGGTGGATTGTTGTTGTTGTTCATCATTGAATGGAGAGGGAGCCAGTAGCTCGTCGAAGACAGAGTAGTAGTAGGCTGCTGGTTTATGAATGTTGCATGTCGGAGCTCATAGCTTGACGTTAATGGAGGATGAGGGTGGTGGATTCTGGTAGAGCTTGAGTTGATGAACTCCGGCGCTGCTTCGTAGGAGAAGACAAAGAAAGAGAGGGATAGGGACGGAGACAGTAAGTTGGAGTTGGGTTCTAGCGGTGGTGTTGGTTGGAGTTTGAAGCTCCGAGCTCGCCGTTAATGGTAAAACTCGAGCAAGAGGAGAGGAAACGAATCGGAGCAGTCTGGATTTTGGTGAAGGGGTTTGTGGGTCTGGTTGTTGTTGTTGTTTTGCCGGAGCTCCGGTGAGCTTCACCGTTGATGGTGTTGGTTGTTTGCTTCGTTCTGGCGGGTTGGATATCATCAGAAAAGTGAAACAAAGAGTGCACAGAGGTGAGATGGGGGTTGCTTAACGGTGCTGGAGGAGAGATGGTGGTATTTCCCGATGGGTGGTGGACTGGGGTTCACCGGAAAAGGAAAGTAGGGCGGCGTGCTAAAAATGGAAGAAAAATTTGTTTATACCCTAATTTGGAAATTTCCACCACCATTAATTGTTAAGGGAGTGAGTTAGTTTTATAGAAAAAATCAAAACCACTCAGGGGCAAAACCATGTGCTCAATACCATGGTTTTGGAAAATCATGGGCTATCCAAAAACATGAGTCATCCAAAACAATGACTATTTGATCTTATCCAAAATTATGGATATTTAACTTATCTGTGCAAAAAATATCTTCTCCGTCTTTTATGAAATAACGAATAGTGATAAAAATTAAATGAACAAATGAATTTAATGCCAGATAAGAATATGGTTTGAGTTGAAAATAAAATTAAAGATTCAATAAAACTCAAACAATATTTGTTAATAAAAATGACTGTGTAAAAAATCAGTGACAACCAATAATTAAAAATTGTAATAAATTGATAATATCCTAACATTTTCAAGAAAAGGGATAATTATCAATAACTTGTGTTAAAATTGAACAAAATATGTAAAAATCAAATTTTATGCTCTTTAATAAATAAAGAACACAAAAAGTATTTATTTGAAAAATGTCGGTCCAAAATTGGGTGTCAACAACTGCCCCTCAGCATCTAAGGATGATGAAAGAGTCTTTAGATGAAGACGTTGACGTATAGCCAATTTTGACTAGACAAAGAAGAAAACGAATGACATGTGCACAAAACAATGTCGAACGTTGATAAAATCTTGACAATATTCTCCGTCCGTTGAAAGGGATGGATTGTATTTTGATAAAAGGGGAAGGGTTGTTCGGAGATAAAATACTCACGTACCTTCGATGTTGCTTCCAAAATTACCTCAATGTCAAACTTGTGAGACCCTGAGGATGCAAAACTGCATACCTATTTGAACAAGGTAGTGGATCAACTTGCCACGTTGAAGGGTGGACGACCCAACTTGAATTTGATATGCCATTTGAACGGGTGAAAACCCAATTTGAACGTGATATGTCATTTGAATGGGTGACGATCCAACTTGAACATGATATGCCATTTGAATGGGTGACGGCCCAACTTGTCTCATTGAAAGGCGGACGACCCATCTTGAACTGGTTATGTCATTTGAACGGGTGACAACCCAACATGTCTCATTGAAAGGTGGACGACCCATTTTGAACTGGATATGTCATTTGAATGGGTGACAACCCAACAGGTCTCATTGAAAGGTGGACGACCCATTTTGAACTTGATATACCATTTGACCGGGTGATAACCCAACTTGTCTCATTGAAAGGAGGACAACCCATTTTTAGCTTGATATGTCATTTGAACGGGTGACAACCCAACTTGTATCGTTGAAAGGCGGACGACCCATTTTGAACTTGATGTGTCATTTGAACGGGTGATGACCCAACTTATCTTATTAAAAGGCGGACAACACATTTTGAACTGGATATGTCATTTGAACGGGCGACAACCCAATGTGTCTCATTGAAAGGCGGACGACCCATCTTGAACTGGATATGTCGTTTGAACGGGTGACAACCCAAAATGTCTCATTGAAAGATGGACGACCCATTTTGAACTGGATATGTCATTTGAACGGGTGACAACCCAACATGTCTCATTGAAAGGTGGACAACCCATTTGAACTTGATATACCATTTGACCGGGTGATAACCCAACTTGTCTCATTGAAAGGCGGACAACCCATTTTGAGCTTGATGTGTCATTTGAATAGGTGACAACCCAACTTGTCTCGTTGAAAGGCGGACGACCCATTTTGAACTTGATGTGTCATTTGAACGGGTGATGACCCAACTTATCTTATTGAAAGGCGGAAAACCCATTTTGAACTGGATATGTCATTTGAGAGGGTGATAACCCAACGTGTCTCATTGAAAGGCGGACGACCCATCTTGAACTGGATATGTCATTTGAACGGGTGACAACCCAACATGTCTCATTGAAAGGTGGACGACCCATTTTGAACTGGATATGTCATTTGAACGGGTGACAACCCAACTTGTCTCGTTGAAAGACGGACGACCCATTTTGAACTTGATGTGTTATTTGAACGGGTGATGACCCAACTTATCTCATTGAAATACGGACAACCCATTTTGAACTGGATATGCCATTTGAATGGGTGGCAACCCAACTTGTCTCATTGAAAGACGGACGACCCATTTTGATCTCGATGTGTCATTTGAACGGGTGACGACCCAACTTGTCTCATTGAAAGGCGGACGATCCATTTGAACTAGATATGCCATTTGAATGGGTGGCAACCCAACTTGTCTCATTGAACGGCGGACGACCAATTTGAACTGAATATGCCATTTGAATGTGTGGCAACCCAACTTGTCTCATTGAAAGGCGGACGACCCATCTTGAGCTTAATATGTCACTGTGAATGAGGTGGCTACCCAACTTGTCTCGTTGAAAGGCGGACGACCCATCATGTTACTTGAACTTAACATGATATTCTATTTGAACGGGTAGCAACCCAACTTGTCTTATTGAAAGGCGGACAACCCATCTTAAACTGGATATGTCATTTGAACGGGTGACGACCCAACTTGTCTCATTGAAAGGCGGACAACCCATGTTGAACTCAATATGCCACTTTGAATGGGGTGACTTACCAATGGGTATCATAATCACCTGCACTAAACTTATTAGTAGCAAATGAAATATAAGGGAAACTAAGAATTGTGCATACCTTATGCAATATGTCACTTTGAATGGGGTGACTCCCCAACATGTTTAATAATCACCTGTACTAAACTTATTAGTAGCAAATGAAATATGTCACAATGAAAGAGGTGACGATCCAACATAACATGTCACAAATAGGAGGTGACGATCCAACATAACATGTCACAAATAGGAGTGAAGATCCAACAAAACATGTCACAAATATAGGAGTGACAATCCAACATGTCACAAATAGGAGGTGACGATCCAATAAAACATAACGTGTCACTTTGACAAATGAATGACATGAATTAAAGAAATAAACCCTGTCAATGAAAGGACCAACGAGTCGCTTTGACAGATATTCAAAGATGGGTGCTTGCCCCAATTTTATTTTTTAACAGAAAAGAGCATCAAGTCTTAACTGTAGTTGGTACCAAAAATTAGGATAGCATAAAATTTCTCTCTTTCATCTCTTCCAACTGAGATCGACTTCGAGATAATTCCTATAGCTTCAAGTGGTACCTCAAATGTACCTAAGTTTCAACAAGATTGTTCATCTTGCTTCAAACAAAGGTTTTGAACTAGACCTAACCTCATGTTTCAAGCGCCCTCACCACAAGGAAAGTCCTCCCTTGCACACATTTGAAGTATGTTTTAATTTGAGGACATTTTGAAAAGCACTCTCACACTCAGAAGAATGTTCAAAGTATGCAACTGTGATACTATAAGCTTGGCCTTCATGTAAGTCTACACTAATGTGAGAACATTTGGAATGGGATCATGTAGGGCTTGCTATAGGTTTGTAATGTTGGATGAGGGATGGGTAGGATAATAATTTTGGATAAGAGTGACTTAATCAATCCTTGAGCGTCAAACTGAACTTGTGCTTTTGACATTTTTTGTGTCATTGAAGCTTGGTTCTTCTTTATTGTCCCTTTCCTTATTTTGACTTCTTTTAAGTCATGTTGGAGAATTCTGATTTTCTTTTGAAGTTTCTCCTCTTTTGTCTGGAGTGTTCTTCTTCATTTGGGATTTCTCTTTGCCTTAACGTCGTGGAGAGTTTTGACTCCTTCCATTTCTTTTGAAGTCGTTTTTACATCCTTGACTTTTAGGGACTTTGCAACTTTTTGCCTTTGGCAGCTTCAAACTTGAATCTTCTCTTGAATTTGTACATCTTTGGTGCGCTCAAAGAGGTAGGGCCAAGAGAGATAGTGTATGTAAGCACTTAAAAGGGTATTGGTTAAGATGTAGTTGTCCAAAGAAGAGGCTTCAAGCTCAAAGGGGGACTAACTAGGGATTAATGTCATTTGGTAGGCATTGAAAGGTACAATCGGATCAAAGAAGGCCTACGATCCTTTCCCAAACCAAATATAACTCAGAATTTCGCCTCAACAAATATTTGGGCTAAGTTCTAGATCAACAGCGCAATGCATTTGAATTTAATCTAAAACTCACCACACAAGGCTCATGAAACAATGAGGTCAGCTTTATTCTAACCTCGAATGCATGCAAGAGAACTTTACCAAGTGTCACAAAGATACAAATGAGAGGTATCAAGAGAATCTAAGGTTCATCACAAAGTCGACCTTCTCATCATATTAATTATTTTCATGCTTCTAATTGTGTTGGCACCAACCAAGTCAAAGACATGATTCTACCAAATACCTTTTTTAAAAAAAATAAAAAATAAAAAAAAAATAAGGGATACCGAACCCGAGGAGGGCTGCCTACGTATCTCAAACCGAAGGATGAGAATCATGTGTGCGTAGTTCGTGTAGATATGATATACAATATATGCACAAAAATAATAAATGCAAAGATATAGACAAACTTGAAGTGGTGCCTCATGGAGTCCGAGGTCACTTGTTTGCAAACTCATCCAATCTTGAAGTGCAAGTTTGGTGGAATCCTCAAAAATTCTGTCCCAGTTTAGAACAAAAAAGAACTTTCTTTAACTTCTTGAAGCTGCTTTGAGTGGAATTTTTGAGACCTTCTCAAAAATTCTGTCCCTGTCTCGACTTCAATGAACTCCTGTATTGAATATGTACCAAAAATGTATTCTTTTGTAGAATTTTTGAGAAGATCTCAAAAATTCTGCCCCAGTTTCCATTATAAAGAAAGATGGAAAACTTACGGGGAATATGATCGAGCAGTTGTGGCACCTACGTATCCCGTTGAGCCAGGAATCAGGTCAAACGTAGTTCGAAAACTTCAACAATAGACAAATAATGTTTAAAACAAAACATGTGTATCAAACACAAAATCAAACAATCATGGACGAAGAAAATCATGTAACATGTAAACAGTTTATAATGCATCCTAACATATATGTGACCTTTTGGAGCCAAAGGTAAGCCTAATGAATGAAGGATGTATATACCGTTTGTGAAACATTTCATTGTCCCCAAAACTCATTATATACAAATAGATTAAATTGAATAGGGATACAAAATAAGAAAAAAGGAATATACAATAAAAATCAGTCCCACGCAGAGGTACAATACTAGACTAATTCGTCTTAGAGGTCCTCCATTCTCAAAATGTTTGGACTTCTTGAAATTTTTGAGCATCTTTCAGATGAAGATCTTCATTTGATTGTAACAAAAGAAACTAATTTAAAAAACAATAAGTTCCCAACCCCGAGAGACAATGGTTCGCACAATCCGGCATCATATCCTTCAATTTAAACACATAAGGGATGATGTCCTTTTAGGCCATGGGCCTTTTGGACACAAGGTGGTCTCTATTGGACCTGATACCTCTTGGTGTCGGGTCAACTATGATCAGTGCCTATACATGTGATTTGGCTTCGCTCTAACCTAGTTGACTAGAGTGGTTTGTTTAAATTGACCGGGAACCCGAAATGGACTTATTGGGGTAACCCACCAAGTGACTTTTGACCGACTCAAATCAACTACTTCACTTGGAGGTTCAAAGAAAGATAAGGTGTTATACGGAAGGGTGGGTGCAGATACCCACATAACCGCCCTTTTTCCTAATGCCTAATGCTTTTCCAGGGAGGCGGAAGATGCTATGAAAATGCAACAGTTGAAATATTATAGAATTTTAACAAATAATGAATAAAATACAAAGTAATGTAAACAAGACACAAGATACAAGTAATCTAAAAATATACAAGGCAAAGTAAAAATTGTAAAAAGTAAAAACACCTCAATTGAAAAAATGAACTCATAATGGTTAGAACCTCTTCATCCCCAGCGGAGTCGCCATTCTGTCGTAATCCCTATTTTCATAAGGCGCAGCTTCGGGACTCAAAAAAAATCAATAATAATTATTGTAAAAAAGAATTTAGAGTCGTCACCTAATTTTAGGAAAACTAGGAAACCAATTAATTAAAGAAAAGAAAAATTAGTCTGCGTAACCAATTAGATTCTAGGTAAGGGTTTAGGTTATTCCAAAGGGAAGGTGTTAGGCACCCTTCGAAATCTACAAAGGTGGGTCCCGACTGAACTCATTTTTTCAATTGAGGAGGAGATAAAAAAGATCATTTGCATGTATAAGAAAAATAAAAAATACGCACAAAATAAGGTAAAGAATGAATAACGAAGACGACCTAATATTTGCATATCGTTAAATAAAATGATAAATACAACGGATAACTCAAAATGATTCTCGAATTTTGACTTCGAGTGTCTTCTTCGGGAAGAAGCTCCATGTACCTGTAAAAACACTTGGTAAAAGTGTTAGTAATGAATAAATATAAATCAAAATAAATTAATGAAATAATAAACAAAACAAAAAAAATAATGTAAATCCCATCTTATATACATGGGAGGCCTTTGAAATCGATGAAAATTTCTTCACCGGCTAAGTATTGAAACTTGAATAAAATAGTTGACCTTAAAATAAAATCCGTCTTTTATAATGGTGAGGCCTCGAAAATCCGACGGAGTAGATTTTATCATTGGCCAAGTATTAATAATTATTTCAACGAATCAAAATCATGCTTCCATCAAGACTTTATCCACATAATTAAATCGACAACCAATAAAATTTCAATTAGACATAAAAATTAAAATAACAATGATACGAGTGCAAAATGAGTTTTGACAAATAAAGTGACATCAAAATCCATTAACTAATAATTAAACTGCAATGAATGCATAACAACAAACATTAACATATTCAAAGAACCGTCTGTAGCTAATCACAAAACCAAGCGAATAGTGGAGTAACTGTAATAAACTCAATAACACAACTAATGGTAGTAACAATAGTAGCAGACAAGAATTTTTAACAAAGAAACAAGTGTAGAAAATATTGAAAGCTCCCAGGAGTAAAGCAAATCAACAAAACAACTCAAAATAATTACCAAATGATGAAAAGAAAAGGGGGAGAAGTTCACCGGAGTTGGTATCGGGGCTGGTCAGAGAACACGGTCAGATGTGGGTTCGTTGAGCTTCGTCGGGGTCGGCTCGTCGGTGGATTGTTGTTGTTGTTCATCATTGAATAGAGAGGGAGCCAGTAGCTCGTCGAAGACAGAGTAGTAGTAGGCTGCTGGTTTATGAATGTTGCATGTCGGAGCTCATAGCTTGACGTTAATGGAGGATGAGGGTGGTGGATTCTGGTAGAGCTTGAGTTGATGAACTCCGGCGTTGCTTCGTAGGAGAAGACAAAGAAAGAGAGGGATAAGGACGGAGACAGTAAGTTGGAGTTGGGTTCTAGCGGTGGTGTTGGTTGGAGTTTGAAGCTCCGAGCTCGCCGTTAATGGTAAAACTCGAGCAAGAGGAGAGGAAACGAATCGGAGCAGTCTGGATTTTGGTGAAGGGGTTTGTGGGTCTGGTTGTTGTTGTTGTTTTGCCGGAGCTCCGGTGAGCTTCACCGTTGATGGTGTTGGTTGTTTGCTTCGTTCTGGCGGGTTGGATATCATCAGAAAAGTGAAACAAAGAGTGCACAGAGGTGAGATGGGGGTTGCTTAACGGTGCTGGAGGAGAGATGGTGGTATTTCCCGATGGGTGGTGGACTGGGGTTCACCGGAAAAGGAAAGTGGGGCGGCGTGCTAAAAATGGAAGAAAAATTTGTTTATACCCTAATTTGGAAATTTCCACCACCATTAATTGTTAAGGGAGTGAGTTAGTTTTATAGAAAAAATCAAAACCACTCAGGGGCAAAACCATGTGCTCAATACCATGGTTTTGGAAAATCATGGGCTATCCAAAAACATGAGTCATCCAAAACAATGACTATTTGATCTTATCCAAAATTATGGATATTTAACTTATCTGTGCAAAAAATATCTTCTCCGTCTTTTATGAAATAACGAATAGTGATAAAAATTAAATGAACAAATGAATTTAATGCCAGATAAGAATATGGTTTGAGTTGAAAATAAAATTAAAGATTCAATAAAACTCAAACAATATTTGTTAATAAAAATGACTGTGTAAAAAATCAGTGACAACCAATAATTAAAAATTGTAATAAATTGATAATATCCTAACATTTTCAAGAAAAGGGATAATTATCAATAACTTGTGTTAAAATTGAACAAAATATGTAAAAATCAAATTTTATGCTCTTTAATAAATAAAGAACACAAAAAGTATTTATTTGAAAAATGTCGGTCCAAAATTGGGTGTCAACAACTGCCCCTCAGCATCTAAGGATGATGAAAGAGTCTTTAGATGAAGACGTTGACGTATAGCCAATTTTGACTAGACAAAGAAGAAAACGAATGACATGTGCACAAAACAATGTCGAACGTTGATAAAATCTTGACAATATTCTCCATCCGTTGAAAGGGATGGATTGTATTTTGATAAAAGGGGAAGGGTTGTTCGGAGATAAAATACTCACGTACCTTCGATGTTGCTTCCAAAATTACCTCAATGTCAAACTTGTGAGACCCTGAGGATGCAAAACTGCATACCTATTTGAACAAGGTAGTGGATCAACTTGCCACGTTGAAGGGTGGACGACCCAACTTGAATTTGATATGCCATTTGAACGGGTGAAAACCCAATTTGAACGTGATATGTCATTTGAATGGGTGACGATCCAACTTGAACATGATATGCCATTTGAACGGGTGACGGCCCAACTTGTCTCATTGAAAGGCAGACGACCCATCTTGAACTGGTTATGTCATTTGAACGGGTGACAACCCAACATGTCTCATTGAAAGGTGGACGACCTATTTTGAACTGGATATGTCATTTGAATGGGTGACAACCCAACAGGTCTCATTGAAAGGTGGACGACCCATTTTGAACTTGATATACCATTTGACCGGGTGATAACCCAACTTGTCTCATTGAAAGGAGGACAACCCATTTTTAGCTTGATATGTCATTTGAACGGGTGACAACCCAACTTGTATCGTTGAAAGGCGGACGACCCATTTTGAACTTGATGTGTCATTTGAACGGGTGATGACCCAACTTATCTTATTAAAAGGCGGACAACACATTTTGAACTGGATATGTCATTTGAACGGGCGACAACCCAATGTGTCTCATTGAAAGGCGGACGACCCATCTTGAACTGGATATGTCGTTTGAACGGGTGACAACCCAAAATGTCTCATTGAAAGATGGACGACCCATTTTGAACTGGATATGTCATTTGAACGGGTGACAACCCAACATGTCTCATTGAAAGGTGGATAACCCATTTGAACTTGATATACCATTTGACCGGGTGATAACCCAACTTGTCTCATTGAAAGGCGGACAACCCATTTTGAGCTTGATGTGTCATTTGAATAGGTGACAACCCAACTTGTCTCGTTGAAAGGCGGACGACCCATTTTGAACTTGATGTGTCATTTGAACGGGTGATGACCCAACTTATCTTATTGAAAGGCGGAAAACCCATTTTGAACTGGATATGTCATTTGAGCGGGTGATAACCCAACGTGTCTCATTGAAAGGCGGACGACCCATCTTGAACTGGATATGTCATTTGAACGGGTGACAACCCAACATGTCTCATTGAAAGGTGGACGACCCATTTTGAACTGGATATGTCATTTGAACGGGTGACAACCCAACTTGTCTCGTTGAAAGGCGGACGACCCATTTTGAACTTGATGTGTTATTTGAACGGGTGATGACCCAACTTATCTCATTGAAATACGGACAACCCATTTTGAACTGGATATGCCATTTGAATGGGTGGCAACCCAACTTGTCTCATTGAAAGACGGACGACCCATTTTGATCTCGATGTGTCATTTGAACGGGTGACGACCCAACTTGTCTCATTGAAAGGCGGACGATCCATTTGAACTAGATATGCCATTTGAATGGGTGGCAACCCAACTTGTCTCATTGAACGGCGGACGACCAATTTGAACTGAATATGCCATTTGAATGGGTGGCAACCCAACTTGTCTCATTGAAAGGCGGACGACCCATCTTGAGCTTAATATGTCACTGTGAATGAGGTGGCTACCCAACTTGTCTCGTTGAAAGGCGGACGACCCATCATGTTACTTGAACTTAACATGATATTCTATTTGAACGGGTAGCAACCCAACTTGTCTTATTGAAAGGCGGACAACCCATCTTAAACTGGATATGTCATTTGAACGGGTGACGACCCAACTTGTCTCATTGAAAGGCGGACAACCCATGTTGAACTCAATATGCCACTTTGAATGGGGTGACTTACCAATGGGTATCATAATCACCTGCACTAAACTTATTAGTAGCAAATGAAATATAAGGGAAACTAAGAATTGTGCATACCTTATGCAATATGTCACTTTGAATAGGGTGACTCCCCAACATGTTTAATAATCACCTGTACTAAACTTATTAGTAGCAAATGAAATATGTCACAATGAAAGAGGTGACGATCCAACATAACATGTCACAAATAGGAGGTGACGATCCAACATAACATGTCACAAATAGGAGTGAAGATCCAACAAAACATGTCACAAATATAGGAGTGACAATCCAACATGTCACAAATAGGAGGTGACGATCCAATAAAACATAACGTGTCACTTTGACAAATGAATGACATGAATTAAAGAAATAAACCCTGTCAATGAAAGGACCAACGAGTCGCTTTGACAGATATTCAAAGATGGGTGCTTGCCCCAATTTCATTTTTTAACAGAAAAGAGCATCAAGTCTTAACTGTAGTTGGTACCAAAAATTAGGATAGCATAAAATTTCTCTCTTTCATCTCTTCCAACTGAGATCGACTTCGAGATAATTCCTATAGCTTCAAGTGGTACCTCAAATGTACCTAAGTTTCAACAAGATTGTTCATCTTGCTTCAAACAAAGGTTTTGAACTAGACCTAACCTCATGTTTCAAGCGCCCTCACCACAAGGAAAGTCCTCCCTTGCACACATTTGAAGTATGTTTTAATTTGAGGACATTTTGAAAAGCACTCTCACACTCAGAAGAATGTTCAAAGTATGCAACTGTGATACTATAAGCTTGGCCTTCATGTAAGTCTACACTAATGTGAGAACATTTGGAATGGGATCATGTAGGGCTTGCTATAGGTTTGTAATGTTGGATGAGGGATGGGTAGGATAATAATTTTGGATAAGAGTGACTTAATCAATCCTTGAGCGTCAAACTGAACTTGTGCTTTTGACATTTTTTGTGTCATTGAAGCTTGGTTCTTCTTTATTGTCCCTTTCCTTATTTTGACTTCTTTTAAGTCATGTTGGAGAATTCTGATTTTCTTTTGAAGTTTCTCCTCTTTTGTCTGGAGTGTTCTTCTTCATTTGGGATTTCTCTTTGCCTTAACGCCGTGGAGAGTTTTGACTCCTTCCATTTCTTTTGAAGTCATTTTTACATCCTTGACTTTTAGGGACTTTGCAACTTTTTGCCTTTGGCAGCTTCAAACTTGAATCTTCTCTTGAATTTGTACATCTTTGGTGCGCTCAAAGAGGTAGGGCCAAGAGAGATAGTGTATGTAAGCACTTAAAAGGGTATTGGTTAAGATGTAGTTGTCCAAAGAAGAGGCTTCAAGCTCAAAGGGGGACTAACTAGGGATTAATGTCATTTGGTAGGCATTGAAAGGTACAATCGGATCAAAGAAGGCCTACGATCCTTTCCCAAACCAAATATAACTCAGAATTTCGCCTCAACAAATATTTGGGCTAAGTTCTAGATCAACAGCGCAATGCATTTGAATTTAATCTAAAACTCACCACACAAGGCTCATGAAACAATGAGGTCAGCTTTATTCTAACCTCGAATGCATGCAAGAGAACTTTACCAAGTGTCACAAAGATACAAATGAGAGGTATCAAGAGAATCTAAGGTTCATCACAAAGTCGACCTTCTCATCATATTAATTATTTTCATGCTTCTAATTGTGTTGGCACCAACCAAGTCAAAGACATGATTCTACCAAATACCTTTTTTAAAAAAAATAAAAAATAAAAAAAAATAAGGGATACCGAACCCGAGGAGGGCTGCCTACGTATCTCAAACCGAAGGATGAGAATCATGTGTGCGTAGTTCGTGTAGATATGATATACAATATATGCACAAAAATAATAAATGCAAAGATATAGACAAACTTGAAGTGGTGCCTCATGGAGTCCGAGGTCACTTGTTTGCAAACTCATCCAATCTTGAAGTGCAAGTTTGGTGGAATCCTCAAAAATTCTGTCCCAGTTTAGAACAAAAAAGAACTTTCTTTAACTTCTTGAAGCTGCTTTGAGTGGAATTTTTGAGACCTTCTCAAAAATTCTGTCCCTGTCTCGACTTCAATGAACTCCTGTATTGAATATGTACCAAAAATGTATTCTTTTGTAGAATTTTTGAGAAGATCTCAAAAATTCTGCCCCAGTTTCCATTATAAAGAAAGATGGAAAACTTACGGGGAATATGATCGAGCAGTTGTGGCACCTACGTATCCCGTTGAGCCAGGAATCAGGTCAAACGTAGTTTGAAAACTTCAACAATAGACAAATAATGTTTAAAACAAAACATGTGTATCAAACACAAAATCAAACAATCATGGACGAAGAAAATCATGTAACATGTAAACAGTTTATAACGCATCCTAACATATATGTGACCTTTTGGAGCCAAAGGTAAGCCTAACGAATGAAGGATGTATATACCATTTGTGAAACATTTCATTGTCCCCAAAACTCATTATATACAAATAGATTAAATTGAATAGGGATACAAAATAAGAAAAAAGGAATATACAATAAAAATCAGTCCCACGCAGAGGTACAATACTAGACTAATTCGTCTTAGAGGTCCTCCATTCTCAAAATGTTTGGACTTCTTGAAATTTTTGAGCATCTTTCAGATGAAGATCTTC
Source organism: Capsicum rhomboideum (assembly GCA_031232105.1). NCBI lineage: Eukaryota > Viridiplantae > Streptophyta > Magnoliopsida > Solanales > Solanaceae > Capsicum > Capsicum rhomboideum. The sequence continues at coordinate 17,912,732 of CP124712.1, forward strand.
ATTTGATTGTAACAAAAGAAACTAATTTAAAAAACAATAAGTTCCCAACCCCGAGAGACAATGGTTCGCACAATCCGGCATTATATCCTTCAATTTAAACACATAAGGGATGATGTCCTTTTAGGCCATGGGCCTTTTGGACACAAGGTGGTCTCTATTGGACCTGATACCTCTTGGTGTCGGGTCAACTATGATCAGTGCCTATACATGTGATTTGGCTTCGCTCTAACCTAGTTGACTAGAGTGGTTTGTTTAAATTGACCGGGAACCCGAAATGGACTTATTGGGGTAACCCACCAAGTGACTTTTGACCGACTCGAATCAACTACTTCACTTGGAGGTTCAAAGAAAGATAAGGTGTTATACGGAAGGGTGGGTGCAGATACCCACATAACCGCCCTTTTTCCTAATGCCTAATGCTTTTCCGGGGAGGCGGAAGATGCTATGAAAATGCAACAGTTGAAATATTATAGAATTTTAACAAATAATGAATAAAATACAAAGTAATGTAAACAAGACACAAGATACAAGTAATCTAAAAATATACAAGGCAAAGTAAAAACACCTCAATTGAAAAAATGAACTCATAATGGTTAGAACCTCTTCATCCCCAGCGGAGTCGCCATTCTGTCGTAATCCTTATTTTCATAAGGCACAACTTCGGGACTCAAAAAAAATCAATAATAATTATTGTAAAAAAGAATTTAGAGTCGTCACCTAATTTTTGGAAAACTAGGAAACCAATTAATTAAAGAAAAGAAAAATTAGTCTGCATAACCAATTAGATTCTAGGTAAGGGTTTAGGTTATTCCAAAGGGAAGGTGTTAGGCACCCTTCGAAATCCACAAAGGTGGGTCCCGACTGAACTCATTTTTTCAATTGAGGAGGAGATAAAAAAGATCATTTGCATGTATAAGAAAAATAAAAAATACGCACAAAATAAGGTAAAGAATGAATAACGAAGACGACCTAATATTTGCATATCGTTAAATAAAATGATAAATACAACGGATAACTCAAAATGATTCTCGAATTTTGACTTCGAGTATCTTCTTCGGGAAGAAGCTCCATGTACCTGTAAAAACACTTGGTAAAAGTGTTAGTAATGAATAAATATAAATCAAAATAAATTAATGAAATAATAAACAAAACAAAAAAAATAATGTAAATCCCATCTTATATACATGGGAGGCCTTTGAAATCGATGAAAATTTCTTCATCGGCTAAGTATTGAAACTTGAATAAAATAGTTGACCTTAAAATAAAATTCGTCTTTTATAACGGAGTAGATTTTATCATTGGCCAAGTATATTAACACTTGAAACAAAATAATTGAACTTAAAGTAAAATCCGTCTTTTGTAATGGGGAGGCCTCGAAAATCAGACGGAGTAGATTTTATCATTGGCCAAGTATTAGTAATTATTTCAACGAATCAAAATCATGCTTCTATCAAGACTTTATCCACATAATTAAATCGACAACCAATAAAATTTCAATTAGACATAAAAATTAAAATAACAATGATACGAGTGCAAAATGAGTTTTGACAAATAAAGTGACATCAAAATCCATTAACTAATAATTAAACTGCAATGAATGCATAACAACAAACATTAACATATTCAAAGAACCGTCTGCAGCTAATCACAAAACCAAGCGACTAGTGGAGTAACTGTAATAAACTCAATAACACAATGTTAGTAACAAGCTAATCACAAAACCAAGCGAATAGTGGAGTAACTGTAATAAACTCAATAACACAGCTAATGGTAGTAACAATAGTAGCAGACAAGAATTTTTAACAAAGAAAAAAGTGTAGAAAATATTGAAAGCTCCCAGGAGTAAAGCAAATCAACAAAACAACTCAAAATAATTATCAAATGATGAGAAGAAAAGGGGGAGAAGTTCACCGGAGTTGGTGTCGTGGCTGTTCAGAGAACACGGTCAGATCTGGGTTCGTTGAGCTTCGCCGGGGTCGGCTCGTCGGTGGATTATTGTTGTTGTTCATCATTGAACGGAGAGGGATCCAGTAGCTCATCGGAGACAGAGTAGTAGTGGGCTGCTGGATTATGAATTTTGCATGTCGGAGTTCATAGCTTGACGTTAATGGAGGATGAGGGTGGTGGACTCTGGTAGAGCTTGAGTTGATGAACTCCGGCGTTGCTTCGTTGAAGAAGACAAAGAAACAGTGGGATAAAGATGGAGACAGTAAGTTGGAGTTGGGTTCTAGCGGTGGTGTTGGTTGGAGTTTGAAGCTCCGAGCTCGCCGTTAATGGCAAAACTCGAGCAAGAGGAGAGGAAACGAATCGGAGCAGTCTGGATTTTGGTGAAGGGGTTTGTGGGTCTGGTTGTTGTTGTTGTTTTCCCGGAGCTCCGGTGAGCTTCACCGTTGATGGTGTTGGTTGTTTGCTTCGTTCTGGCGGGTTGGATATCGTTGGAACAGTGAAACAAAGAGTGGACAGAGGTGAGATGGGGGTTGCTTAACGGTGCTGGAGGAGAGATGGTGGTATTTCCCGATGGGTGGTGGACTGGGGTTCACCGGAAAAGGAAAGTGGGGCGGCGTGCTAAAAATGGAAGAAAAATTTGTTTATACCCTAATTTGGAAATTTCCACCACCATTAATTGTTAAGGGAGTGAGTTAGTTTTATAGAAAAAATCAAAACCACTCAGGGGCAAAACCATGTGCTCAATACCATGGTTTTGGAAAATCATGGGCTATCCAAAAACATGAGTCATCCAAAATAATGACTATTTGATCTTATCCAAAATTATGGATATTTAACTTATCTGTGCAAAAAATATCTTCTCCGTCTTTTATGAAATAACGAATAGTGATAAAAATTAAATGAACAAATGAATTTAATGCTAGATAAGAATATGGTTTGAGTTGAAAATAAAATTAAAGATTCAATAAAACTCAAATAATATTTGTTAATAAAAATAACTGTGTAAAAAATCAGTGACAACCAATAATTAAAAATTGTAATAAATTGATAATATCCTAACATTTTCAAGAAAAGGGATAATTATCAATAACTTGTGTTAAAATTGAACTAAATATGTAAAAATCAAATTTTATGCTCTTTAATAAATAAAGAACACAAAAAGTATTTATTTGAAAAATGTCGGTCCAAAATTGAGTGTCAACAGTTAGTTGTTAATGTTAGCTCCGTTATGTACTTGTGTTGTAGAGTAACACATAAGGAAGGAGCTAAATTGTTGTATTCACATTTTGAAAAGATAAGGTATGTAAGGTTACTCTTTTCCGTATCCTTTGGCCGCACCTATTGTTCTCATTGTTACCGAACTTGTTTCCACTCCAAAAATGTTCTAAAGTATCTCATTCAGGTTTGTTATAAATTGTTATTCACGTGTCTCTTATTCATTGATTATTGTTCCAAAGTTCCAATAATGTTATAACCACTAATGTATCAATCTCATAACAAAAGAATTGAAGTAATGCATATTTGCTTGAGTACGGGTGGTACTCAATGGGGCGAAAGCTAGCTCGAGATGATCCCAAATGATTATTGGACACAAGGGGCATCTCAAAGGGGCGTAAGCCTTGCTATAAACGAACCTGTTTTATTGATTTATAGGTGGCAGCTCAAAGGGGCATAAGCCTAGCTAGAGACGATCCCAATGTTATTTACCATTGATAAGTTGGTCCTGGGCATTATATGATTGATGATTAATATTGATATGAACATAAAAGGAAAGTAATGAAGGCAATGTACATGTTTCCACGTATACAGTACGGTGGTTTACCAATATTGTCCATTCACTTGTATTTTATTTCATTGAAATTCTTATGTTTCATGCAGTTATTTATGGCCTTACATACTCAGTACATTCTTTCGTACTGACATACCTTGGGGGACTTACCTTACTTGGTGCAGGCACAGGAGTTAGTAGACCTTCTCAGTAGGATACGGGTCATCAGTGGACTGTTGGTGAACTCTAATTGACTCGGGGCTTTTCGAGTCATTTGTACACACTTGTTTTGGTATTGTATAACAGTTGTATAAAGCGGGGACTTGTCCCAATTATAGGCAAGGTTATGTATCTATTAGAGGTTTTGTAGACGTAATGTCAAACAAAGGGATGTCTTACCTTTTTGACGTGGTGGCCCTAAAGGCCAAGTTTTATATCTATTTGAATATCTTTCCATGATTTTCGTCATTGATATCTTGTGTCTATAAGTGACATAGTGTTGTTCATTTAGTGGCATGCACATGAATGTTTAAGGTCATAGGTTGGTTCTCTCGGCCTTAACGACTTTGGTTGCAAGTTCGCCCAAATGAGATTTGAGGCGTGACAAAAGTGGTATCAGAGTGGGTCGTCCTAGGGTGTCTACGAAGCTGTGTCTGAGTAGAGTCTTGCATATGGATGTGTTGTGCACCACATCTATATGTAGGAGGCTACGGGACATTTAGGAGTTGTTTCTTTTCTTCATTTTCTAGATCGTGCAATAGAGCTAAAGTTGTAGGTGGAATCATATCTAACCATTGAAATTATTTTCTTGTGTTATAGAAAAATGCCGATTGCAAGGAAAAGTAGGGGTAAAAGTAAGAAGATAGACAGGATTTTCAGAGAAGGAACTAGTAGACCACCAGGTGAACAAGCTAATCAAGGTGGGGCTGAAACTGAGTTTGCAACGCGGGCTTGTTCTACTCTTTTGTTTCTAGAAGAGCCGAGAAGGAGAGAAGTACCTGCAGAACTATCTGTAAATGCTACTGACCAGGATTTAAGGAATGCGGTGCAAATGTTGACTCGCATAGTTGTTGCATAAGCTCAAGGACAAGCTGGTCCAACTACAAGTAATGATGGTGCGGATAAGGCAGCTAGTCGGCGGACACAGGATTTCCTTAAATTGGATCCTCCCATATTCACCGGATCAGATCTGAATGAAGACCCGCAGGACTTCATGGATCAAATTCAAAGGGCTTTGGATGTTATGCATATCTGTGGTGTAGATACAGTTGAGCTTGCAGCATATAGATTAAAAGGGGAGGCTATACTATGGTAGGAGGATTGGAAACCATCTAGGGGTATCGGTGCACTTCCAGCTAGTTGGGGAGAATTCAAAGCGACATTCCTTGATCACTATCTTCCATATGAGGTCCGAGAGGCAGTACGGACCAATTATTAAATTTTTGTCAGGGTAATATGAGCGTCAGGGAGTACAGTCTTCGGTTTAACTCTTTGGCTAGATACGCTTCTAATGTGGTGGCTACTATGGCTGATAGAGTTCATCGGTATGCGGACTGATTGGATCCATATTTAGTGAGGGATTGTACCATTGCTGCTTTGAATAGAGATATGGATATAGCCAGGATACAAGCCTTTGCACAGAAAATGAAGGATCAGAGGCAAAGGAGAAGGACGCAGGAATTTGAAAGAGGGCAGTCAAAGAGGGCTAATTTACGGGACAGTTTACTGCGTCCCAAGGAGAATTTAGGCCTCGGGTTATTAAGAGACCACCTCGACCATCATTTTCTTATTCTACAGTAGGCACTCCATCTCAATTTCGAGGGTTTAGAGGCAGTCACGTTGGGCAAAATAGCGGGATCCAGGGTTCACAGACATCGAGGTTTTCTCGTAAGCTGTGTCAGCACTTTGGAAAGCTTCATTTAGGTGAATGTCGTTTTGGGATGAATGTTTGTTTTTGGTGTGGTATGTCGGGGCACATGGTGAGAGAATGCCCACAAAGGGACACGGGTAGTATGGTGCGACCTAATGGATCAGTCGTATCATCATTATCATCGGTTCCTTCCTTAGGTAGGGGTGTACAGCCTACTTGTCGTGGTATAGGTGGTAGAGAAGCAACTAATTCTAGTGGGGTCCAGAATCGTACTATGCTTTAGCGGATCGGCAAAATTTGAAGGCTTCTCCTGATGTGGTTACAGGTATATTATCCGTCTTTTCACATAATGTATATGCATTGATTGATCCGAGCTCTACCCTATCATATGTCACTATTGATTGCTGAAAAATTCGAAAGAACACCGAAATTACTAGTCAAGTCATTTGAAGTATCTACACCCGTTGGCGAGTCTATTATAGCTAAGAGAGTCTATCGTAATTGCATTGTAACTGTTTGTGATCATGATATGTTGGCTAATCTTATAGAGCTGGAAATAGTAGATTTTGATGTTATAATGGGTTTGGATTGGTTGGCTTCTTGATATGCCACGGTAGATTGCCGAGCTAAGAAGGTATATTTTCATTTTCCACAAAAGACCATCCTTGAATGGAGGGGTAATGTTGGAGCACCGAGAGGTAAATTTATTTCTTATCTTAAGGCAAAGAAAATGATATCCAAGGGATACATATGCCTTTTAGTAAGAGTGCAAGATACTAACGCGAAGCCACCAACTCTTCAATCGATTCTATTGGTAAATGAATTCCTTGATTTATTTCCTAAAGATCTTCCAGGTTTGCCTCCAAAATGGGAAGTAGAGTTTGGTATTGATGTGATTCCAGGTACTCAGCCTATCTCTATTCCTCCATATAGAATGGACCCGACAGAGTTACGGGAATTGAAGGAGCAATTAAAAGACTTGCTGGACAAGGGATTCATAAGGCCTAGTATGTCCCCGTGAAGTGCACCAGTGTTATTTGTATGCAAGAAAGATGGAACGTTAAAAATGTGTATTGATTATTGGAAACTGAATAAGGTAACAGTCAAGAACAAATATTCCCTCCCCAGAATTGATGAGTTGTTTGATCAATTACAGGGTGACAAATGCTTCTCAAAGATTGACTTAAGATCGGGTTATCATCAAGTAAAGGTTAGAGAAAAAGATATACCCAAGACATCTTTCCGAACAAGGTATGGTCTTTATGAGCTTTTAGTTATGTCATTTGGGCTAACAAATGTACCAGCAGTTTTTATGGATTTGATGAATAGGGTGTTCTGGTAGCGTGAGGCACAGAAATGGGGTAGGTATCTTAGTAGATGAGGCGCTTAGGGGGCAAGTAGTGGAGGTTATGCAGGTTAACGATAGGTTGATTTCGATTAAGTTGGTCATTGGAGGGCTTACGTTGAACATTTTTAGTGCCTACGCGCCACAAGCAGGCTTGGATGAGGAGGAGAAGAATGGTTTTTGGGAGGTGTTGGATGAGGCAGTGAGAGGCGTTCCGAGCACTGAGAAACTTTTAGTAGGAGGGGACTTCAATGGGCATATTGGGTCCTTTTCGAGAGGCTATGATGATGTGCATGGAGGTTTTGGTTTTGGGGAAAGGAATGAAGGAGGAACCACACTTTTGGATTTTACAAGGGCCGTTGGGTTGTGGGTGGCGAATTCGAGCTTTCCAAAGAAGGAAGAACACCTTATAACCTTTCATAGTTCGGTGGCCAGGACTGAGATAGACTTTTTGCTCCTTAGCAAGGGTGATAGAGCGGTATGTAAAGACTGTAAAGTCATACCTAGCGAGAATCTTTTGACCCAACATAAGCTTCTGGTGATGGACTTGAAAATCAAGAAAGGCAGAAAGAAGAGGGGTATGGAGAATCGACCCAGGATTAAGTGGGGTAGCTTGACCTTGACCAGTGCTTTGGAAATAAGAGAGAAGCTGACGAATATAGAGGCTTGGGAGAGTAGAGGAGATGTGGATAGTATATAAGAGATGACTGCCAGTTGTATCAGGGAGACTGTTAGAGAGGTGTTGGGTGTCTCGAGAGGCAGATCTGGCAAGTACCGGGGGGATTAGTGGTGGAACGCAGAAGTGAAAAGGAAGGTGGAGACTAAAAAGGTGGCCTATGTCAAGTTGGTTGAGAGCAAGGATGATGAGGAGAAGCGGATGAGTAGGGAGGAGTATAAGTTAGCCAGGAAAGAGGCTAAGTTAGCGGTTACAGCGGCTAAGACAGCAGCTTTTGAGAGCTTGTATGCGGCCTTACAGGAGAAATGCGGGGAAAAGAAGTTGTATAGGTTGGCCAAGGCTAGGGAGCGGAGGTCCCGTGACCTTGACCAAGTGAAATGCATCAAGGGGAAAGATGGCGAAGTGTTGGTGGAAGACGCCCTCATTAAGAGGAGGTGGCAGTCTTATTTCCATAAACTTTTGAACGACGAGGGGGACAAAAGTTTCGTGCTGGGGGACTTGGAGCACTCAGAGAGGTGTCATGATTTTGGTTATTGTAGACGTATCATGGTGGAAGAGGTCAAGGGTGCTATTAGTAGGATGCGTAGGGGCAAGGTGACTCGGCCCGACTAAATTTTGGTGGATTTTTGGAAATACACTGGCGAGCTAGGTTTGGAGTGGCTGACAAGGTTGTTTAACATCATTTTTGGGGCGACAAAGATGCCCGATTCTTGGAGATGGAGTGCGACGATTCCATTATATAAGAACAAGGGGGACATTCAGAGTTGCAACAACTATAGGGGTATCAAGTTGTTGAGCCATACTATGAAGGTTTGGGAAAGGGTGGTAGAGTGGAGGCTTAGGAGGATCGTGACTATTTTCGAGAATTAGTTCGATTTTATGCCAGGTCGCTCGACTACTGAGGCCATTCATCTAGTGAGGAAATTAGTGGAGCAGTTTAGGGAGAGGAAGAAGGACTTGCACATGGTGTTCATCGATCTCGAGAAGGCGTACGACAAAGTTCCAAGGGAGATTCTGTGGAGGTACTTGGAGGCTAAAGGTGTGCCGTAGCATATACTAGGTCGATTCCGGATATGTACGATGGTGCAAAGATGCGTTTGAGAATGGTAGGAGGGGATTTAGAGCACTTTCCTATTTTGACAGGATTGCACCAGGGATCGACTCTTAGTCTATTTTTATTTGCCTTGGTGATGGATGTTTTGACGCAGCGTATTCAAGGGGAGGTGCCTTGGTGTATGCTATTTGCTGATGATGTGGTACTAATTGACGAGACCCGGGGAAGAGTTAATGATAAGTTGGAGGTTTGGAGACAGACCCTTGAGTCTAAAGGATTTAGGTTGAGAAGAACTAAAACAGAGTACTAGGAATGTAAGTTTAGTGATTCGACACATGAGGCAGATGGGGTAGTGAAGCTGGATTCTCAGGCCATTCAGAAGAGGTGGAGTTTCAAGTATCTAGGGTCTATGATTCAGCAGAATGGCGAGATTGAATAGAATGTTTTGCTCTTTATTGGTGTAGGGTGGTTGAAATGGAGGCTCGCTTTGGGAGTTCTGTGTGATAAGAAGGTGCCTCCGAAGATTAAAAGTAAGTTCTACAGAGGGGTCATCCATCCAGCTATGTTATATGGGGCGGAGTGTTGACCAGTTAAAAACTTCCACATCCAAAAGTTGAAGGTAGCAGAGATGAGGATGTTGCGATGGATGTGTGTACTTACCAGGAAGGATAGGGTTAGAAACGAGATTATTCGAGAAAAGTTGAGAGTGACTTCGGTTGAGGATAAGATGCGGGAAGTGAGGTTGCTTGGTTCAGGCATGTGACGAGGAGGTGCACCGATGCTCCAGTACGGAGGTGTGAAAGGTTGGCTGTGGATGGTTTTAAGCGGGGTAGAGGTAGGCCGATGAAATATTGGATGGAGGTAATTAGGCATGACATGGCGCAGTTACCACTGACAGAGGACATGACCCTTGATAGAAAGTTGTGGAGGACGCGTATTAGGGTAGAGGGTTAGTGGGTAGGAAGGAGTCCGTAATTTGTTGGAAGGAGTGTTTATTTGTATCAGTGCCTGTTGTTTCTTGGGCATATTCTTGTTCGTGTTGTTTTGGAGATGTTTGTAACTTTAAATAAATAGTCTTTAGTGCTACTTTGTGGGTGTCTTGCCTCTTTTCGTATATAGCGATGTGTTATCTCTTCTTGTTGTTTGTTTTTATGACTTTTGTTTGTTATTGTTATCTATTCTTAGCCGGGGGTCTATCGGAAACAGCCTCTCTACTTCATCTGAGGTAGTGGTATGAACTGCGTACACTTTACCCTCTACAGACCCCACTTGGTGGGAATACACTTGGTATGTTGTTGTTGTTGGTATTCAAGCCATTCTTAGATGTGTTCGTGACAGTGTTTATAGATAATATTTTGGTTTATTCAAGATCAAAAGAAGACCATGCTAATCACTTACGACAGGTGTTACAGATTCTTCCTGATCGTAAGTTATATGCAAAGTTTTCTAAATGTGAATTTTGGTTAAAATCTGTAGCATTCTTGGGTCATATTGTATCAGATGAAGGAATAAGGGTTGAGTCCAGGACCTGCAACGCCTATAGAGATTCGTAGTTTTCTCGGGTAGGCAGGTTATTATAGAAGGTTTGTTGAAGGATTTTCTTCTATTGCTGCACCTTTACCAAAACTAACATACAAGACAACAAAATTCCAATGGAATGATGCGTGTGAAAAGAGTTTAATAGATCTGAAGGACAAGTTGACTTCTACACATGTATTGGTACTTCCAAAAGGCACAGAAGGGTATGCGGTATATTGTGATACTTTAGGAGTCAGCTTAGGATGTGTATTGATGCAGCACTGTAATGTGATAGCTTATGCCTCAAGACAATTATGGCCACATGAGAAAAATAATCCAACACATGATCTTGAGCTAGCAGCTGTGATATTTGCTTTAAAGATATGGCGCCACTACTTGTATGGGGTTCATGTTGACATATATACCGATCATAAGAGTTTACAGTATATTTTCAAGCAGAAGGACTTAAAGTTGAGGTAGCGGAGGTGGCTGGAGCTACTAATAGATTATGATCTCGATATCTTATACCATCCGGGAAAAGCAAATGTGGTAGCCGATGCATTAAGCCGCAAAGCAATAGGAAGCACTGATGTCCAGCTCACAGAAAAGTAAGGTATAGTCAGAGATCTACATCATCTAGCTAGCTTGGGAGTTTGCCTTCTTGAATCACCAGACGAAGGGGTTATTGTGCAAAATGCAGCAAAATCTTCATTATTAGCTGAGGTAAAAGAGAAGCAGTATGCGGATCCTATTTTATTACAGCTGAAAGAGAATGTACAACAAGGTTTGACAAAGTCATTTGATCTTACACAAGAGGGAGTGCTTCAGTGCCAAAGTAGATTATGTGTACCTGATGTAGATGAGCTAAAGAGACGGATTATGACAGAGGCGCATCATTCACGGTATTCTATTCATTTGGGAGCCACCAAAATGTATCATGATTTGAAAGAAATGCATTGGTGGGGTAATATGAAGAAGAACATTGCAGAATTTCTAGCTCATTGTCCAAATTATCACTAAGTAAAAGTAGAGCATCAGAAGCCTAGAGGTTATATGCAATGTATAAATCTTCCAGTCTGGAAGTGGGACGTGATCAACATGTATTTCATCACAGGTTTGCCTCATACACTTCAGAAATTTTATTCCATGTGGGTAATAGTTGATAGGCTTACCAAGTCAGCACTCTTCCTACCGGTTAAGACTAATTACACAGCTAAAGATTATGCACGGTTGTATATTAAAGAGATAGTTCGATTGCACAGAATTCCAATATCTATTATATCGTACATTGGAGCTCAATTTACTGCAAATTTTTGGAAGTCTTTTCAGAGGAGTTTGGTTACCCAAGTGAATTTAAGCACAACTTTTCACCCTCAGACAGATGGACAGGCAGAGTGTACCATACAAACACTGAAATATATGCTATGAGCTTGCACATTGGACTTTAAAGGTAGTTGGGATGATCATTTATCTCTTATTGAATTTGCCTACAACAATAGCTATCATTCAAGTATCAAAATTGCGCCTTACGAAGCTTTATATGGAAGAAAGTGTAGATCACCAATTGGATGGTTTGAAGCGGGTGAGACTTCCTTATTTGGGCTAGATCTTGTTCATCAAGCTATGGAGAAGGTTAAGGTGATACAACAGCGGCTACAAACGGCCCAAAGTCGACACAAGTCATATGCCGATGTTAGAAGAAGGGGGCTAGAATTTGCCATAGATGATTGGGTATTCTTGAAAGTGTCACCAATGAAAGGGGTAATGAGATTTGGTAAGAAGGGAAAACTGATTCCACGTTATATAGGGCCGTATAAGATTGTCCGAAGATTTGGTTAAGTTGCGTATGAATTAGAACTACCCCAAGAACTCTCCACAGTTCATCCAGTGTTTCATGTTTCAATACTTCGGAAATGCATAGGAGATCCATCTCGTATTGCTCCCACTGAAGATGTACAAGTTACGGAAGATCTCACCTATGAAGAAGTACCTATTGCTATTCTGGATCGACAAGTTAAGAGGTTAAGAAATAAAGAAGTAACTTCTGTAAAAGTGCTTTGGCAAAATCAACAAGTAGAAGAAATCACATGGGAAGCCGAGGAAATGATGAAGTCTAAGTACCCGCATTTATTTCCAACTGAGGAGAAAGTCCAAGATGCTTAATTGGAGTAGTAAAACGTAAGTATCTACAAGAATTATGTGTTATGATAACATGAAAAATGAACTCAGACTTGAATGTGTTTAAATTGGATAACGTTACTAACATTCGAGGACGAATGTTCCTAAGGGGGGAAGGATGTAACACCCCGCATATTTTCGAACCTCTTTGATTGCCTTAACATTTATGGAATTATTTAAACTTGAGATAGTTGGTGTATTACACACTAACTTTATTGGGCTAAATTAATAATTGTGCTATTGGACTCAAATGAGTCCCAAACATTAGCAAGAAGACATGGCCCAAATGGAAAATGACCCATTCTACTTTGACCAAGTAAACACCACATTAATTAAGACCAAATGTTTGGCTAAGGATGACCATAGGGACTATATAAGGACAAAAATTAGATTTTTAATCACCACAATACACTTGCCAAATTCTAGATTTTTCCAAAGATGTTTCTCTCCTCTCTGAAACCCTAAGCAACAACCCTTTGGACAAGATCATCTCTTTGCAAGTCTTGGTAAGTGTTTTACCTTGTAGATTACTATATTATATGAATAAGATGGTGTTTAAATCATGTTGGTTATGTTGACAAAGTGTTGAGCAGTCCACTATTTGTAAAACAGTCCACTTTTGCTTAATCGCCAAGGTTTTGCCTTTTTTGTGGTTTAAACTTGAAAGGGGACTTAAAGTCTTGAAGGAATTGAATTAGATGGACTAAATTTTATTATATTTAAGTGTTTTTATGTCCCTAATTCGTTCCCCTTGTGTATGGCTTGATGGAAATATTTATACGTGTTTGTATATGGAATTTTTGGCGTAGTGAAAAGAGAATACTTTCTTGTTATGTTAAAGTGAAATCTGAAACTGTGTGGACTGTTTTTGATATATTTTTGTGGAAGGTATTTATGTGACTTGATGGAATAAATATGTGGAGTTTCATTGAGGTAAAAATGAGAAGTATGCACTTGGTGGGAAATCTTGTCGGTTTGTGAAGTCTATGTTGGTTTGTGGACTGTTTTGGCATTGTTGGTGTTGTGAGGCAGTAAATTGTGTTGTAGAAGGGTGGAATGAAGTTATGTGGCAGTAGGAAAGAAGGTGTAATGATATACCATGTGTTTGGGATGTTGGATAGTTTTTACTTCCCTTTAAGTGACTAATTACCGTCTTGTGAACTTGTAATGTAGTTAGTTGTTAATAGTAGCTCCGCTATATACTTGTGTTGTAGAGTAACACATAAGGAAGGAGCTGAATTGTTGTAATCACATTTTGGAAAGATAAGGTATGTAATGTTACTCTTTTACGTATCCTTTGGCCGCACCTATTGTTCTCATTGTTACCAAACTTGTTTCCACTCCAAAAATATTCTAAAGTATCTCATTCAGGTTTGTTATAAATTGTTATTCACGTGTATCTTATTCATTGATTATTTTTGTAATGTTATAACCACCAATGTATCAATCTCATAACAAAAGAATTGAAGTAATGCATATTTGCTTGAGTACGGGTGGTAGCTCAATGGGGCGAAAGCCTAACTCGAGACGATCTCAAATGATTATTGAACACAGGGGGCAGCCCAAAAGGGCGTAAGCCTAGCTAGAGACAAACCTGTTTTATTGATTTATGGGTGGCAGCTCAAAGGGGCATAAGCCTAGCTAGAGACGATCCCAATGTTATTTACCACTGATCAGTTGGTCCCGGGCATTATATGATTGATGATTGATGATTGATATTGATATGAATGTAAAAAGAAAGTAATGAAGGCAATGTACATGTTTCCACATATACAGTACGGTGGTTTACCAATATCGTCCATTCACATGTATTTGATTTCATTGAAATTCTTATGTTTCATGCAGTTATTTATGGCCTTACATACTCAATACATTCTTTCGTACTGATGTCCCATGGGGGACTTACCTTACTTGATGCAGGCACAGGAGTTAGTATACCTTCTCAATAGGATACGAGTCATCAACGGACTGTTGGTGAGCTCCAGTTGATTCGGGGCTTTCCGAGTCATTTGTACACACTTGTTTTGGTATTGTATAACAGTTGTATAAAGCGGGGGCTTGTACCGACTATAGGCATGGTTATGTATCTGTTAGAGGCTTTGTAGACGTTATAATGTCAAATGAAGGAATGTCTTACCTTTTTGACGTGGTTGCCCTAAAGGCCAAGTTTCATATCTATTTGAATGTCTTTCCATGATTTTCGTCATTGATATCTTGTGTCTATAAGTGACATAGTGTTGTTCATTTAGTGACATGCACATGAATGTTCGAGGTCATAGGTTGGTTCTCTCGGGCCTCAATGGCTTCGGGTGTCAGTCTGTCCCAATGGAATTTGAGGCGTGACACAAGTTAAGACACTAGAAGCTTCAAACTTGAAAGCTGAAAAGCTATAAACCACATAATGAAGAAGTTGGGCACAATTTTCTATGGAATGAAACAGAAACTCATTTCTCCATCATAGAAAGAACTGTTTTTCTATTTTTAGAACCTCGATAAAATTAGAATTCACGATTTAAAAAAATAGATATAAGCACAAAAATGTTTAGAGAAAAATAAAACAGGCTGAATAAATGATTCAAATAAAAAACTAGTTTTAAGTACTATAAACTGAGATCAAATGATTAAGTAGTTTGGGCAAAAGAGAATCTAAGCCCATTAAAATCCTTTTTTTTTAAAAAAAAAAAAAAAGAAGCAAATTCCTCAAAAGCAGTTTCATTCAATTCTTTTGAGTGAAATTTCTCCGACATCGGTAAGTCTTTTTTAAAAATCCGATAACATTAGAATTGGTCAGAGACATAAACACAAAAATCATGAAAAAACAAGCAGAACAATCTATGCTTTAAAAATGGGTTAGTTCAATGTGGGTAAACACAAACCACAAAAAATAAAAATAAAACAAGTACTATCAAATAAACTAAAAAGGGAGTAAAATTGAGCATATCTTTGCCGCAAGGAAATAGAATCTTTGAAACATGAATTATGAATCAATCTGCTAGGCTAAACGTTCTATGGATAACCCCTACTAGGAAGCTCCTAACTCTGGAATGATAACTACTAAATCCACCCTGATGGGGGGGGGGGATATTACCACCTCCTGCATAAGCCTCACAATGTTTCCCTCATTAGTACCCGTATAGTCCACTACATCCAAAAATGCACAACCATATGCCTTAATAAAACCTCTGTAGGACCCCCTAAATCCTATGGATCCGCTTAACAGGTCGTCAGGGGCACTCCCACGAAGTTTCGCCCAAATTCGGCTCCGATGCCAGCATCCTCCCATCGACCCTTTGATTTCAGTCATCTTCAGTTACAGAAAATTGAACTAGTTTATGTATTTTACTCAGTGTTCAATATGATTATGAGCATATGCATATGATCATGGGAGTAGTACTTAGCACCGAGAGGACAGGGGTTTCAGATAAGCCAAGTCCCAAACTACGTGCCACCATAGGTAAAATAGGTCATCGCCAGTTGAGAGAGTCTTGTTAGCATGAATGGGCTCATGAGTAAATTCATGCTAATCATTGTTTTTACAGTTGACAAGGTATAGAACACCTTCCCAACTTAGGTTATAGGTTAGATTCCATGTTTCTCACATGGTCTATGTCGGTTATGAGAACCTTCAACAGTTTCAAACTCAGTATAATACATGACCCTTATTTCAATTGTATTTGCTTAAACTCATGACTTTTTAGATTATGACATCATATCAGTTTTTATACGTATGTTTATGCACCTCAAAGAGGGCCAGTCTACTTCAGTTCAATTTTATATCTCAGTATACCATTTTATATTTGTATATTTCACATGTTTAGTACATTCAAATTACGGTTCGTATAACTTTTCTTGTATTGTATCATATCATGATACAGGTTCAGACGCTAAGCACTATCCCTACAATAGATACGTTCCATGCCATCCTAGCAGCTGACAGTGGTGAGTCCTCATCATCCGAGGAGGGTCTTTATTTTTTTAGTATTTCTTTCTAGTTTTTAGACAGTTTAGATTTAGCTGGGGGATTTGTATCAGTAACTCATCTTTTAGTCGATTCTTTCAGACATATAATTATTTATTTCAGCATTATGTTTTAACTCAAACATTTTAGTTTTTCAATTCAGTATTGGCACTAACTTTGACTATTGTAATTAAGTTTCAGTTTTAGCTTCCGCTTAGTATATTTCAGTTATATTCAGTATACTTTTTGTCATTATATACAATAGGTTAGCTTGTAGTAACTTATGGCTCTAAGCACCGTATTATGACTAAGGTGTTGTCTCGGGTCATGGTATACCCGGATAATTGGAATGAAAATCCCATAAGAAAATATTTTCTTAGCTTAACAAAGTCCCAAAGTTCATGAGAAATTAGTTTAAAAAAGAAATGGTAATTATTTTATTCTCCAAGGGTTCCCTTTATTACAAACATGGGATCCATATAGCATTCAAAGGGACCCACCAGACTTTACTATCACAAACGTCATGGTTCTTTCAAGAATGCAAAAAAGGACCTATGTCGGGTCCCAGTAGACCTTTCACCTCGAACACAACAGGTTCTTTATTAATGGGATGATCAATACTATCTGAGCGTCATAAACGTAACGACCAGGTTGTGAATGGTAAGATCAAAAATGGGTTGCACCAGATGCAACTCAAAAACAAAAATCCCAAGTCTGAAATGACTCTGAATGGGTCCAAAAATTTGTTTGAAACCATGTGAATGCAAATCAAATATGCTTTCCCCACTTGAAATGACATTCTAAACTCAATAGAATTGAAAAAATGACCAACAGAGGTAGTCTCGATGAAATATTGACCTAAGTCAGTACTTTTTCTAAATTTCACTAAAATCTTGCAAAGCACCCGAAATGAGTTTGAAAGTCTCAGGACCCAAACCAAATATTCCCCTAGCCCAATATCCATGTTGGAAAGTTAACAGAACTGCCTGAATTTTCATCTAAGGCTGTTTACTAAGACTGTTGACTCAAGTCGAACTTCTTAACTTCAAAAGCTCCAAAACAGGGAATTTCGTTTAAAACTCAACTGAATTCCCCAAAAATTGAACCACCAGTCCATAAAAGTCACAAATACCTTGTAGCAACTACATGAAGACACAAAATAGAGAAAAACACAAACATAAAGAAAATGACTTGGAGATCATTACACATGGGACCCCACCTCAAAACATAGTGATTTGGTGTCACGCCCCAAATCCCATTGAGGTGGACTGGCACCCGAAGCCGTTGAGGCCCGAGAGAACCAATCTTTGCCTATGAACACTCATATGCATGTCTCTGTGTTAACATCATTATATCTCATGCAGCTATGCGGAAGTCATGGATAACCTATGCTATATATAGATAACTTGGCCGTTGGAGCCATTAAGTCAAAATGGACATACATCACTTACATTCATTCACCCACATAAGTCTACAAAGCCTCTACAGATACATAACCATAACCAACCTAGATTCGGGACAACACCCCGCTCTATACTCATGTACAATACCAAACAAATGTGCATAATGGCTCGGAAAGCCCTGAAGCAACTGGAGCTCACCAACGATCCGCAAATGATCTGCAACCTACTGTGAAGGTCTACTAGCACCTGTGCCTGCAGCAAGTAAGGCAAGTCCCCCAATAGGGGTCAGTACGAAGAAAGTACTGAGTATGTAAGGCCATATGAAACTATATAATACATAAGTACTTCCAAGAAATTAGACTTAAGCGAATAGTTAATATGGATAGACCTCCATTCTGAATATGTAGAACCATGTTCATTACTTCTATTATTTCATTACTTGATCCTTCATTCTTATCGTCATCATTCTTATAATAACCCTCATATTTATATATTCATGCAAGGGATATGCTCTCATTTCTTTTACAACTATTTCATAACTGTTCATCCAACTAGTTAGTGGTTCATAATATCTTATGGATCATCCGCCTTAGAGGTGAGTCATAATATAATACTGGAAATCCAGCTTACCAGTGGGCTATAGTATAACCGAACATCCAGCTGATCAGTGGGCCATGAATAAATAAATATATAATACCGGACCTCCACCATTGGTGGGCTATAATATATAAATATATAATACCGGGCTTCCACCATTGGTGGGCTATAATAAATAAATATATAATACCGGACCTCCACCATTGTTGGGCTATAAGATATAAATATATAATACCTACTCATTTCCTTATTCCTTACTTGGGAGAGATTGATTTATTCACTTATGAGAGCTTGATATAACGATAGTCATAGCATTATTAGAACTTGGAACATAACCTTCTCGAAACTTTGGAGTCATAATATTGTTGGAACTTTGGAATCGTGTCCACCCTACATCTATTATTTTCCTTTACTCTTGCAACCAACAAATATATGTTACTTAACTTCTTTCTTTTGAGAGATTGGTATATTTGCTCATGAGGGATTGGTATATTTGCTCATGATATTATTGGAAGCTTTAGAGCATAACATTATTAAGACTTTAGAGCCATGTCTATATTTATGTAACACTTGAACAACAACGACTAACGAATGAGGAATATGTGACTCAACAATAGATAACAACCTGAAATGAGATACCTTATGACATTTTGGAATGGAATAGGTACAATGTCAATATGATCAATATGCTGCAGAAGGATACAGAAAAAGTAACCTTACATACCTTATGATCTCAATATGAATATACCATCCTATATGTGATTACGATAATCCAGCTCCTTCCTTACGTGTTACTCTACATCACAAGTTCATAACGGAGCTTATGTTAACAATCAACTACCTTACAAGTCCATAAGATGACAATGAGTTACGTGACTGCTATATAGCGTCATTTCATCCTTTACAATACAATCCACTGCATTACCATGACAACAACATCATCACATTTCACACATTGACCAAGACATCATAAACCAATAACATTTCACATCAAGTTTTCCCTTTACACTTCCTCATTAACACTACATTACCTTTTCTCTGTCAAGTCACTTGATAGTTTTCACAATAACACTTTAACAACAATTAATATTTTATACCATTCAAAATACCTCCGGGATACTCCTTTATAGTCATTTAAAAGGTACCATAAGTTGATAATCCATAAAGGGTATAGGGGCTTTGGGGGGTCAAAGAGATGCGAAAACAACCGAAACGAACTTCTGGGCTGACCTGCGAAGCCACATGCGCCTGCAGGTGGCTGACCTTCATCCGCAGGTTCCCTTTGGCAGTAGCCAGAGGCACCTGCGAAGTCACCTGCGCCCGCAGGTGCTTCGTCTGCGAGGGCGGGTGCCCGTTTCAGCTAAAAAGGGTCTCTTTTGGGTCCTTTTATGCCATGAATGGTCCATGATCATAACCAAGCTTATATTAACATATTTTATATCATCTTAGATTCCAATGAACAGCCATGGTTTCACAACGCACATAAACATCACCAAACCACATTTTTCTTTCAATACGTCACCAATTCCATGCCCAATTTCGTAACAATAATTCCAAACATTATGTACAAGAATAAAAAAAGTTAAGGCTATAATCACATCTCATATGAAAATATTGAACCCATCAAGTTCACTTTCTTCAAGACCACAAGTCCATTTTCAAGTTTACAAGGAAAAAACCTTCACCGATTAAGCAAACATAAATTGTTTCACACATAGTGAACTTCTCACACTTCACCAACATAAACAACATTATCTAAACCATATTCTATGAATATAATATATTAAACCATGAGATTAAATGCTTACCAAAGCTTTCCAAAGAGTGATCTTGTCCCAAGAGGAAGATAGCTTAGGGTTTGTGTGTAGAGATAATTGTGGAAAATTCTAGAAAATGGCATGTGTGATATGGTGAATAAATCTGATTTTTTTCACCTTATATATACCCTTTAAAGTCATCCTTATCCCATACCTTTGGTCAATAATTTATTTGTGGACTTGGTCATGCAAGAATGGGTCAATTACCCCTTTTTGGGCCATGTCTTGTAACTTAATTTTTGTTTGGGCCTTAACTTGAGACCAATGGCTCAAGACTACTTTAGCCCACCAAAATTTAGTGTCTAATACCTCAAAACTCCCATGTCCAAATAATTCCATGAAGGTTCCGGTAATCAACTAGGTTCGGAAATGTACGGGGTGTTACATTTGGGAAGGTTAGGTGTATATCGATAGCATCTCTGGCCATTGCATTGGATTTCATATTATTTACCCATTCATATTGAATGTATTATTATATTGATTGAACTGATGAGGTTTTTTAGAGTGCAGCATATTAATATTCTTTATATCATTTTGTTACTAGTGATGCTCGGTTGGTTTATGATGCGTACTAAGTAATTATAGTTTTGTACTCATATTTTTCTTGCTGCATATTTTATCATGAATATGTTGGTAATAGTGGCACCCATTGACTCTTACCATGCAGAGTTATTGCAATCGGAAGTTGTGGTGAGCTTCTTGAGTTCGGAGTCGTGACCCTGCTTCTGTTATCCTTACACACTGTCTCTTTTTTTCTTAGAAATTTGATGATCAAACTTGACATTTTCTTATGTTAGAAGCTCTTATACATGTAACATTGAGTCTTAGGATGGCTATGTACTGTATCTTTGCTTTACTTGTGAAATTTCGGATGTGTAGTTTATTTGTATTGTTATAGATTACTTTTTCAATTATTATACAATTTTTGGATTCGTATAAAGACTTACCTACAGATGGGTTATGATTGGTACTATCATGACACTAGTTTTGGACCGTAATATAATCTTCTTTTTTCAACTCTATCGAAATATCCTATGCACTGATATTACTGGCGTAGTGAAAAGTTTCGTTAATTCGTGATATAAATATAATTCCAAAACTAAAGAATATAAATGGAAACATAATAAGTACACATTTAAATAGTAAATTACAATTGTTATAAACTAAATTCATCAGAGAAAAATGAATATGGAGAGACTTATTTACTATTCAATTTCAAATTTATATAATTTCCTATTTATAACAGAACACAAGTTATTGTATAAATAACTTGCAAGTTTACTTCTTGATTGCAAGCTTATCCAATTGCAAGGTTATTCAATAGAAAATTATTCAGTTGCAAGTTTATCCAATTGAAAGTTTATTCTATACAAATCCCATCATGCTTATCTAATTGCAAGGTTATCCAATTAAATATTATTCATTTGAGTTTCTCCAATTGCAATATTATTGTATATAAATCCCATCCAATTTCAAACTTATCAGATTGCATTCTTATCCAATAATTTGTGTATTTATAGGAACTGAATTGATTTCTTACCAATAAAAGAATAGAAGCTATTATACAAAATACTTGCAAGCTTATCCAGTTACTAGCTTATCCATTAATCTGTATATTTAAATGTACATTTAAAATATGGTGCATTCATAACATAAAAGATTTTAATTAAAAATGTATTTATAGCATAAATAACATATTTGATTTACTCATAGTATTCTGTAACATTATTAAATATACATAATCTATTTCATATAGTATACGAGTATATATATATATATATATATATATATATATATATCTATGTACATTGAATGACATTTATTTTTACAAAATGACACAAAACGACACAAGTTTAAAAAATTGACACCCGATAGTCAATATACATGTTTCAGGCTTAATGAGATGTATATCATAATCTAAAAAATATTTCTTTAAATAATATAATTTTAAATATCCAATACGGATTTTTTGAAAAGCAATATATAGTGTTAGGGTTTGTTGGATAGTACTAATTAGGATAGATTATGAAAATTTCTCTTGTTGGCAGTGTTTTTAAGTTTTAACCAAAAATAAATAGAACCAACTTATAAAGCAGATTATTAAAATTTCTCGTTTTGGTAGTGTTTTAATGTTTTTACCAAAGCTAAAAAGAACCAACTTATAAATAAGGTCAGCGTTCAAGAAATAAAATCAAATCTCCATAGACCGTAAATAGACAACAAAAGTACAATTCTATACTTTTCAGTCAAATTCCTAAAGTTATTTGTTTCTTTCTATTGCATGTGAGTGTTTATACAATAGTTTGAGAAACTTTCATATAATTTTAAATTGAGGACTAAGAGTTGTGGAACTCTCAAAGAAAGCAAAGCTGATGGATATTGTTGATCGGGATCAGGTGAGTTTATGATGGCCCAATTGAATTCATTTATTCAGGTTTGTTGTTGGTTGAACTTAGATTCTATATGTGCTTTGTTTACATGGATGACAGGTGTCTTTCCCCTATATGTGCCCTATCATGTCGCGAAGATATTGAGTTGCATCCTCATTTTGGTACAAGGACCAAATTCTCTTAATTGCCTCTAATGACAATGACACAAAGTGGAGAAAAGCAGATATATGATCCCCAAGTGATATTGTTTTCTAGAAAATCTTTTTTTCCTTCATACCAAATACACCTCTTGTGGGAAATTGTAGTTTAACAAGGGTGCATCATTTCCAAGCTTCAAGGTTTCAATCATAAAAATTTTAAAATCACACTAAAAATAATGTTAGGTGACATTTTTATGCCTTTTACTTCAGTTTTATGCCTTCACTGAACATCAAATATGTTGGAAATGCTTATAGTACTTGCCTCATTTATTGCTCTCTATTGTTGCCACTACCAAGGTCCTAGGACTTTCTTCTCCACTTGAAATTTTCCAAATGTTACTAATCCATTTGATTATTAATCGTAGATAAAGGAAATTAAGAAATTTCCTTGTTCTTTTACAAACTCTTGATGGAAATTGTATAATATTAGAATACCTTTAAAAAAAATAAAATTAATAGCACTTTCTTGTCCTATCTAGGCCATGGAAATTTACTTTCAGGAGGACATTCTTAAGGACATTCTCAGCAGGTTACCTGTGCGTTCTCTTCTTCGATTCAAATGTATTTCAAAATTCTGGGGAATGCTGATCAATGAGCCGTATTTTAGGATGAAGCACCTCAATCATGCGAAGACTGACAAAAATTCTCAAAAGTTTCTATTTTACAAACTGCGACCAATGGAGGCTGCATTTTCCATACATTGTTGTCCTTTATCATCTATTCAACTAGTTGAGGATGTACAGGAACTGGATTGCCCTTTATATTTTGAACCACAACATTGCAGAGTCTATTGTTGTTGTGATGGCTTGGTTGTTATCAAAGTTTATAAAAATATTGTTGAACGCCATATACTTTTGCTGTGGAACCCCTCAACGAGAGAATCTATTGAACTTCCCGCTCCAGAATTTCCAGTGGAGCAATCTTCTTGTTTGGGAATGTGTTTTGACACAACTAGTGGTGATTATAAGATTCTTAAGATTTTTGGATATGGCATCGATCGTCGCAGAGTACCTGGTGAAGTTCTCGCATTGAAAAGTTGTTCTTGGAGTAAAATTGATGAATATCCTCATTTCATTTACAATACAGTTTATGGTATGCATTCTTTGGCACTTCTACATGGGGCATTTCATTGGGTTGGTCATTCAAGTAATTATTTCGTGGTTTCATTAAATATTTCCCATGAAGTGTATGGAGAGATACCATTGCCAGATAAAATAAGTTTGAGCAGCATTAATATTGGCATTTCAATATTGGATGGAATGCTTTGTGCTTATTCTAATGCGACTTATGAGGGGAATCACACTTTTAAGTTATGGGTGATGAAGGATTATGGTCTCAAAGAATCTTGGAATGAATTATTTTCTATAGTAGATCATGATATACGTATAGCTGCACCAAAATATAGATTTTCCAATGGTGAAGTATTATTCTGGTGCTTGCATTCTGGACGTGGGAAAAATGCATACAGGACACAGAGAGGACCCTTAACATCATTGCCTCGAGGTTTCTTTCAGAATGGATTCACTTTTATAGAGAGCTTGATCTCTCCAAAATTACTTACTTAGTATTTTTCTTATGTATGATCAAGGCGCTTTTTTATTTTTTAGTTATCATGTTTACAACCTCTTATTTTATTAGATTATCTATCGATTACAAAAAAAATTGTTTCAATTTTTATTTATTAAAGCTTTGTTTATTTCTTTTTCCTACGAAAAGAACATGAGCCATGCCTTTTCTGTGAAAGAGGTGGTCATCCACAGCCATGTCTTTTCTGTGAAAGAGGTGGTCACCCACACCTTCCTTCCTCCTCTCTTTGATATGCTATTGCTTGTCTAATCATTAGTACTAATTGTTGCGAGTAATACATTATTTACTTCTCAACAATTTATACACTGAACTAATCAACTCAAAAGATCAAATAATAACAACTAGCTCGGAGTATGTTTTAATCATGTAGTAATTTTACTTTGGCCTCACTCTTTAATAGGAATTCTTTGGCCTTATCATATATTTATAGGCCAATTAACCCACTGAAACCTGTAATATTATTTTACTATTATCTACAGACATATAAAAAACCCTCTCTAATAATATTTTTTTCATTTGAAGAATCTCTTTTCCTTATTTTATAAAGTAGGAATTAAAGCAAAACAAAAATTGAATAGTCTCACATAGTCCAGGTGCATTAAAAATTTCTAATTGTTATTTTTCAATTAAATTGTCATGGTCAATCACAAGAACTGATATAAGAAAAAAGGTGGCTTTGCATGAGAACTCACGTGAATATCTTTATTATTGTTGTAGTGTTATTTGATTGAAGTTATTACTTTAGTGTTTCTACATTTATTCCTTTTAATAATTTCCATAATTGTCACATTTTAAGCAATTACCACTTGAAATTACCTTTACTAAAAAACCTATTGTTTTGCCACTTTAATCCATAATTATTCATAAATTAATGAAATTCATTTGTTTTCTACAAATTGACAAATCACTTTCAATTATTAAGTTAGGTGTGGAAACTACACGGGTCAAAGTACAATATGAAAACCTACCTTATGTTTTCTCTTATTGTGGTTCGCAAGGAAAATGTTGCAATCCTACATCATGAGAAATTTTTCCAACTTACTTTCACCTACTTTACTTGGAAAAGAGTTGATAGGGAAGAAGCTAGTAGAAGAGAAAGTAAATTTAGAAAGTCTAAATTAAATTTTTGAGGTTCATCCATAAGCAGGGGTGGATGTACAGTATCAGGTGGGGGTTCCCGGGAACCCCCACCCGCCACGGAAGATCCTGCAATTACATTAAAAATTATATTAAAACACCAAGTAATTTCGGATGGGAACCCAGAACAAAAAGGGATGGTTGGCTCAATGGTAAGTTAGGCGCCCTCAATAGCTGTTGTTCCTGCATCACGCAGGTTCGAACCCTGGTTGGCGTGACCTTTTATATAAAATTTATTTTATCAGGAACCCACAAGTTTAAAATTCTGGATCCGCCGCTGTCCATAAGTGGAAGGTTTGATGATTTCAAGGCTGGTAGTGTTCATCGGTTAGGTCAATATAAGAAAAACAAACCAAAATTTTATACAACAAGCACTCTAAATTATGGCCAAGGCAAGACTTGGGTACCTACTTGCACATAATGTGGAAAGAATCACTATGGCACTTAAAGGAGAGCTTCTGGTGCATGTCTTAATTATGGGAGCTATAATCATAAGGTGAGGGATTTTCCTAATTCTAATCATTTTCCTTCTCTGCGCACATATCGATTTGGGAAGGTTAGGTATATACCGATAACATCTCTGGTCATTACATTGCATTTCATATTACTTACCTATTCATATTGAATGTATTATTATACTGATTGAAATGCTGAGACTTTTCAAAGTGTAGAGTATTAATATTCTTTATATCATTTTGTTACTAGTGATGCTCGGTTGGTCTA
The DNA here is from genome assembly GCA_031232105.1 of Capsicum rhomboideum. Taxonomy (NCBI): domain Eukaryota; kingdom Viridiplantae; phylum Streptophyta; class Magnoliopsida; order Solanales; family Solanaceae; genus Capsicum; species Capsicum rhomboideum. The sequence continues at coordinate 17,938,900 of CP124712.1, forward strand.
TTATGCCTACTAAGTAATTATAGTTTTGTACTCATACTATACTTGCTGCATAATTTCTCATGCAGATATTGGTAATAGTGGCATCCATTGACTCTTACCATACAAAGTTCTTGCAATTTGAAGTTGCGGTGACCTCCTTGCGTTCGGAGTCATGACCCTACTTCTGTTATCCTTGCATACTATCTTATTTTCTTCTTAGAAATTTGATAACCAGATCTCACGACCCAAATCATGAATCGTTCGGACACCTACCCAACTCTACCTTAGATGGGAGAACCCTTGCCATCCAACCTTAAGTCATTGCGGAAAACATTATTTAACCTTAAACATTAGTAAATAATAAACCTTCTATTCAAAGCAAAACTTTATTACAAGAATTCGTTGCGAAATTCTACTAATCAACTTTCCAAAACCTAATCTAAATTGTACAAGAGCACTAAAAAATTGGAAGGATGACCCAAGACACAGGAGTTGCTGAAGAATAATCACTGTTGTACCTATAGAAACTCCAATTGACCTGCAACATGACTATATCTCCATTTGGAGATATAGTACATGTAGTATCAGCACAACCACACGTAGTGGTAGGTATCATCGGTTGACCAGTGTTTGAAACATATAACAACATATAGCAGACAATAAGAAATTATGACATGCATATAAACTTAATATCTGAGCACACTTAACTTACTTCAACTTCCAACCTTACCCCCTTTCCTTTATTTAAGCAATATTTATTTACTCACAGGGCGTGACTAACTTACTACATTTCATGAATTAATGTAATCCATAATTCTTACGCACTCATCTTATTACAACAACTCTATATACTTTTTTCTCTCTCATTAATCCTCTTTTGTGACAACCCTAGCTCCCTATTATACTACTATTAGCCGTTGAGATTGCCACAACCAAGACAGTTAATAACGTCAAAAACTTTTCAAGAAGGGACAATACAATATACATCACGTATATAACTATATACACAGGGGAATAAGAGTTATACAATCTAGAACATAAGTTGTATTCACACTTTGCAGCATTGCACAATCACAACTATTATCATAATTAGTCCACTCAAGAAACCAATTAAACTTAGGCATATTCTTCAACAAGGTTCACCACAACATATATATATATATATATATAGAGAGAGAGAGATGTACATTCAAATGCATATGATGAATATATGTATGCAAGATGTATGTATCATATCTTTCTCATCTCAACATCATCATTAATGAATCGGAAAATTGTGACTCATTTAGCCTAAAAATAGTGAGAAATCATGTCCTCAATGCTATTTTGAATGCATTTTAATGTTAATTTTGTTTAATTTCAGGTTTAAAGCCAAGAAGTGGTTGAAATAGCAAAAAGAAGTAAAAAAAAATAAAAGATTGGAGCTAAAAATGCATTAGGGCATCGCAAGGGACAATTGGCACATTGCCAAACCCTTCTTTGCATCTCCAAAATGATGTTTCCATCGCTACCTCCAACATTCCAGGCCAGGTCAACTTTTGACAAAACGGCGATAAAGGATATAGTTCGGCGCATCACCGAACCAATCGGTGAGGCCAAGTTCCATCACGAACTTTGACAGATGACAACAATTGGAGCTTAAATTCAACGTAAAATTGGCAAGCCTTGGATAATTCGGTGCATCCTCGATCCCTTCGGTGATTGAATACTGCTTAGCCAAATTAGAGTGGCATTTTTGTAATTTTGAGGCCCATTTCTGCTGAAGCTATTTAAGCTTTTTTGGCCAACTGGAACCTTATCTTTTGTCGTTGTTTGAAGCTAAAGCTTGGGATTAAACCCTAGTTGGGATTTTTAGTTTCCTATTACTAATTTTTTGCTTGTGAATTTGGATTTTCTTTGGAAAAATTTGGATTCTATGACAGCTTTAAATGAGAAGATAGGTATATTTACTTTTTCTCTTGTTATGAGTAGCTAATTTTCTAAGCTCGGGGTTATGCATTATTGAATGTTGATTATTGTGTGGGTAGTGATTATTTACCTTTATATTCCATTGAATGTTATGATTTTAGCTAAATCTCTATGTTTCAACTTAAGAATTGAGGTTGCAAACTCTATTCATGCTTAGATCCTTTTTTCTACTTGAAAGGGAAGACAAGGGTGGAGAGATTTAGTTGACAAAGACTTGAGAATTTCTCATTTAATAGCTAGTTCTAGAAAAAGACTAACTTATTTGAGGTTATTGGTTGCTTGGTATTTTGTACATATGGGTGTTTGAAAGAAACCCTTATGAAATTTGGTAGTAGATTGAAAGATTACCTCCAATACCTAAGACCAAGCACAGTCGTAACTATCAATTGAATTTAGGTGCACTTTCACTTATCCACACTTATAATAACTCTTAAGAAGGCAAAACCTCAAGTACTTCTACTTATTGATTACATTCTTTAGCATTCTCTTTGGCAAACAGACATCAAAATTGATAATTTGAATACAAAATCTTGTTACCATGAATATCAGTGCATGCTTGCTTTTATTATGGCTTTCATATATGGTGGCGTGTTATGAACACACAATCCTAGATTCTTATAAAATTAGCATTAAACATTCAATTGAAGCATAATTTCAGATGAGTATTCACTTTTCCATGTTTATCATGATTTTGAGAGATAGTAAAATTTTATATATCTAGTTCTATGATTTCAATCATCTTCAATATAGTAAATTGAACTATTTTATGTACTTTACTCAATGTTCTATATGATTATGAGCATATGCTATGATTATGGGAGTAGTACTTAGCACTGAGAGGACAGGGGTTCAGATAACCCAAGTCCCAAACTACGTGCCACCATAGGTTAAAAAGGTCCTCGCCAGTTAAGAGAATCTATGTTAGCACGAATGGGCTCATGAGAAAATTGAAACCAGTCATTGTTCTTTCCCTTGGCAAGGTATAAAACACCCTCCCAACTTGGGTAATAGGTTGGATTCCATATTTCTCACATCGTCTATGTCGGTTACGAGAACCTCTAGCAGTTTCAAACTCAGTATAATACATGACACGTTGTTCAGTTGTATTTTCTTAACTCATGACTTTTTAGATTATGAAATCATATCAGTGTTTATACATATGTTTATGCACCTCAAATAGGGTCATTCTACTTCAGTTCTATTTTACATCTCATTATACCATTTTATATTTGCATATTTCATATGTTTATTAAATTCAAATTACTGATCGCATAGATTTTATTAAATTGTATCATATCATGATATAGGTTCAGATGCTAAGCATTAGCCCCGTAGTCGATACGTTCCATGCCATCCCAGCAGCTGATAATGGTGAGTCCTTATCATTTGAGAACAAGAGTTTTTGTTTATTTCAGTATTTCTTTCTAGTTTACAGATAGTTTAGATTTAGCTGGGGGGTTATATCAATAACTCGCCTTTTAGTCAAGGCTTTCAGATAGACAGATAGTTATTTTAGCTTTATTCTTTAACTCAGACATTTTAGTTTTTCAATTCAGTATTGGTACTGGTTTTGACAATTGTAATTAAGTTTCAGTTTTAGCTTCCGCTTAGGATATTCCAGTTACATTCAGTATACTTAGTGCTATGATATACCATAAGTTAGCTTGGAGTTACTTATGACTCTGAGCACCATATTATGACTAAGGTGTTGTCTCGGGTCAAGGTTTACCCAGACTAGTTGGAATGAAAATCCCACAAGAAAATATCTTCTTAGCTTAAAAATGGTTCCAAAGTGCATGAGAAATGGGTTTAAAAAATAAGGGGTAATTATTTTATACTGCAAAGGTTCCCTTATTCCCGAAAGTGGGATCCTTAAAGCATTCAAAAGGACCCACCAAACCTTACCATCAGGAACGCCATGGTCCCTTCAAGAATGCAAAAAATGACGTATGTCAGGTCCCAGTGGACCCTTCATCTCAAATACAATGGGTACTTCATTAATGGGATGGTCAATACAATCTGAGCTTCATAAACGTGCAGACCAGGTTGTGAATGGAAAGAGCAAAAATAGGCTGCTCCAGATGCAGCACACTAGCAAAAATCCCATGACTAAAATGACTCTGAATGGGTCCTCAGAATTCTTTTGGAACCATGTGAATGCAAATCAACTATGCTACCCCATTTGAAATGACATTCTGAACTAAATGGAATCAAAAAAATGACCAACAGAGATAGTCTCGACGAAATATTGATCAAAGTCAGCACTTTTCTAAATTTCACTAAAATCCAGCCAAGCGCCCGAAATGAGTCTGAAAGTTGTGGGACCCAAACTAAATATTCCCGTAGCCCAATATCCACGTTGCAAAGCTAACAGAATTGTCTTAATTTTCGTCAAAGGCAGTTTACTAACACTGTTGACTCAAGTCGAACTTCTTACCTTCAAAATCTCCCAAACAGAGAATTTTATTTAAAAGTCAATCGAATTCCTGGGGAATCAAACCACCAGTCTTAGAACTTTGCAAATACCTTGTAGCAACTATATGAAAACGCATAATAAGGAACAACACAAAAATAAAGAAAATGACTTGGAGGTCATTACACAATGGACCCCACCTCACAACATAGCGATTTGGAAAGGTAAGGTGTATATCAATAGCATCCCTAGCCATTACATTGAATTTAAGATTATTTACCTATTCATATTGAATGTATTATTAAATTGATTGAACTGATGAGACTTTTTAGAGTGCAGCGTACTAATATTCATATCATTTTGTTACTAGTGATGATTGGTTGGCTTATGATGCCTACTAAGTAATCATAGTCTTGTACTCATACTATTCTTGCTGCATATTTTCTCATGAAGATCTTGGTAATAGTGGCACCCATTGACTCTTATCATGCAGTGTTCTTGCAATCTGAAGTTGCGGTGAGCTCCTTGCATTCGGAGTCATGACCCTATTTCGGTTATCCTTACACATTGTCTTATTTTCTTCTTAGAAATTTGATGACTAGACTTGAAATTTTCTTATGTTAGAAGCTCCTGTACATATAACATTGAGTCTTGGGATGGCTATGTATTGTATCTTTGTTTTACTTATGAAATTTCAGATGTGTAGTTTATTTGTATTGTTATAGTTTACTTTTTCAATTATTATACATTTTTGGGATTCCTATAAAGGGTGGACTTACCTAAAGTGGGGTTATAAGAGGTGCCATCATGACACTAGTTTTGGAGCATAATACAATCTTCTCTTTTCAACTCTATTGAAATATCCTTTCCACTGATATTACTAGCATAATGAAAAGTTTCTTTCATTCATGATATCTCGTTTCCTCCCGGAATAAAACATTGATTACTAAAATTCAAAAACTAAAGAATATAAATGGAAACATAATAAGTACATAGGTAAATAGTAAATTACAACTTGTTATAAAGTAAATTCACCAGAAAAAAATAAATGTGGAGAGACGTACTTACTATTCAAGTTCAAATTTATATAATTTCCAATTTATAACTTAACACAAGTTATTGTATAAATAACTTGCAAGTTGACTTCTTGATTACAACCTTATCCAAATGTAATATTATCCAATTGAAAATTATTCAGTTGCAAGTTTATCCAATTGAAAGTTTATTCTGTACAAATCCCATCATTCTCATCCAATTGCAAGGTTATCTAATTGAAAATTTTTCAGTTGCAAGTTTATCCAATTGCAATATTATTCTAAATAAAACCCATCCTACTTTAAACTTATCATATTGCATTCTTATCCAATAATTTGTGTATTTATAGCAACTGCATTGTCTCGACCCAAACGACCAGATCGTGAAGGCACCTACTTTAATCCACCAAGATAGGAAAACCCCTTTCCATTCCTTTAAGAAGTCAAGCGGTAGACTTTAATTAAGTAAAGAAACCAACTTTATTACAGAAAATTTCTTTCAACAGTATAAAATACAACTACCCTAGGACCTAGTCTATATAGGTACAAGAGCTGCTAAAGGAAGAGTAAAACTGGACACAACTTCTACCATGAGTGAGAGATGTGGGAGCTTCTAAAAAATCACTACAGCAACAATCACGAAAGCGACACTAATTCCTGCAAAAGACTATACCCAAAAAAAGTATAGCAAGACTAACATCTGTACAAACCACATGTACTGGTAAGCCTTATCGGTTGACCCAAATTGGATTACACAAATATAATAAAAATATTCAAAGAAACATGCATACTTTTAGACTCATTACCCAACCCCAAATGTTCCCTTCTACCCTCTTACTAACCTCCGATTACGAATTCTGAGACACCGCTCTTTCTCTTATGACCCTACCACCCGGACCACTAGGTATGGTCATACCCCAGGGTTAATATAACTCCTAAAAGCCAACTACTATAGGGGAAAGCCCTAAACCTAAGTCAAGAACCTAATAAGTAACCTAGCATACCTGGAGAAGACTAATTCAGACATTTAACCTTTCCACCAAGACTCCGAACATTAGATTGGCTTTAACCCATAACCTACACCTGATCTTCTCCCTATCCTACTGACATAGAACTACTTACTCAACCCTACCCTCCTTGGCCATTATGCCACCCGAGGCAATATAATGAGTAAGACTACAATAAGAAATAAATGACTACGTTCTAAGTAGACCACACTTAACTAAAATATAGTGCCATAAGTTAATCTATGCTCAAAACTAACATACACCTAGCACATCAAGAATCAAATAAGCAGTTTAGGGTATTCAATCAGTAATCCACATATTATTACTAAGTCAAGTTCAGTCAAGCTAAATCAGGACACGTCAAGAGACAACAAGTCTAGTAAAACCTTAACTCAGTCAACAACCCTGACTTTAACAATATCAAAGTCAATAAGCCATGCCTCTAATAAAAAGAATCCCAAGGTACATGATAAGAATCCGAACCACACAAGAATCCCAAATATATCAAGCATATAGATATGTTTTTCGGTTCGCTTATGGAATCGTCAAACTCACCTGACCCTCGTACATACACGTTATGGGTGATGCATCCACCCTCTAGTCATAACCTGCAGGGGACAATTTCTGTCAATATACTAAAATTCTAGATGCAAGTGTTTGCCAACCTTGTTCCACCAATAACCCGTGAGAATGTCCCAAATATCAAAATATTCCACCTTTAGCGATAAGATAGACCAACATCATACAGCAATATAAAATCCTTTGCGTTAACAACACAAAACAACATGCACTAACAGACCACACTACAAAGTAGTTAACATGCACATATAACACATATTAGATAAAACTACAATACGTTCACTGAAACTACCATTTAGGGCCTTAACCATGCCACCTACCCGATGCTTTGTCCCAAATGATAATAAGGATTACCACTCTGGATTACTCGAAAGCTCACCCACACCCTACCTGGTAGTGTCACTTTTCACCTAAGGTTTAACTAATAACTGATAATTTGTCCTTTCCACTACCCCAAGTACAGGTCTATAACAGTGAACCATCAATTTATAGCATAAGGATAACAAAACATGATAAGGTATGCAAACAGCCCATACTAGTATGCTACCCAGAATTTAACTAATTTTTAGCCATCCAAACTCCGTGCTCGAAGGTCTAGACATGCAATCTCTCATCCATATGCTACATTCATGCTCTCTAACCTGGGTCTATGCTACTCAAATTAACCTTGGCTTACCTGGATGTCAACCAGCCATAAGAAGAGCGAACGAATGCAAAATCCAATCTTGCCAAGATCATGGACACGTTAACCCTTGAAAATCCATGGGTTTGCACCCATCCGCACCCCTTTCTCCTCTTCTCCATGGTTCCAAGACATGGGAAGCAACCCTCAGGGATTTTGAAGCCTTTCACGTCGTTTATCTTAACTTAAGTGGAGAAAAGAATTAAAACCCGCTTAAGTGGGCATTCTGGTTTGCGTCATCTGTCTATAACGTCATACGAACCGCTATAGTGACACTGCTATATCAAAATTTGGGTTGACATCTGTCACGCCCCGAATCCCAACGAGGCATGATTGGCACTCGTAGCCGACAAGGCCCGAGAGAACCAAGCTTTATCCCTATTTGTTCCCATACATGCCATAAGAAACCCATAAGCACACAATAGCTATAAATACCCGCAATGGAATTTATGGAACATGATATATATATATATACATATGCGAAACTTGGCCGTTGAGGCCACCAAGTCAAAATCGACGTATCCCCTCTACATTTATACACCCACATCAGTCTACAAAAGCCTCTAACAAGTGCATTGACCAACAAGAACTAAAAGTCGGGACAAGTCCCCGCTTTATATCACATGTACAGCACCAAAACATATATACACTCTGACTCGGAGAAGCCCCAAATTAACTGGAGCTCACCAAAGATCTGCAACAGCTAGCAACCTACTGAGGAAGCCTACTGGGACCTGTGCCTGTAGCAAGTAAGGTAAATTCCCCGAGAGGGGTCAGTACGAAATAAGTACTGAGTATGTAAGGCGCAAATGAAACTTTATAACACATGAACATACTAATGAACTCAATACAAATGAATAGACAATGTGAGTAAGTCACTATATTGCATTTTGGGAACCATGTGGATTGCTTTCATTACTTTTGTCACTTTCTTTACAATCAATACTCACTTGTTATCACATATGTCACAATGTACCCGGGCCCCGACTGATCAGTGGGTCTTTCATATCATCATATAGGGATCGAGTCGAGCTAGGCTTATGCCCCTAGACTTGCCACCCTTGGGATCGAGTCGAGCTAGGCTTACGCCCCTAGACTTGCCACCCATAAATCCATATCTCGGGATCGAGTCGAGCTAGGCTTACGCCCCTAGACTTGCCACCCGTACTTGATCATTGACCATATTTGCATTACTTTGTTCATTACTTTGAGATTGATACTTTGATAGTCATAACATCACTTTGGAACTTTGGAACACAACATTGTTGGAAACTTTGAATCATTGACCAATGAGTGAAGGACATGTGAATAAATATCAATGAGAAATATAACATTACTAGCACCATGATACCATTGGAACCATTGGATAATAATCCATGAACAAGAGACACAAGTATAGGCACTATTGGAACTTCATAGGGGCCTATGTAACGTGGACTTAATTTCCCTTTCTTTTCGAACCGCATTACCCCTTTCATTGGTGACACCTTTAAAAATACCCAATCACCTATGGCAAATTCAAGCCCTCTTCTTCGCACATCGGCATATGACTTGTGACGACTTTGAGCCGTTTGTAACCGTTGTTGGATCACTTTAACTTTCTCCATGGCTTGGTGAACAATATATGGCCCAAGTAAAGCAGTTTCACCTACTTCAAACCACCCAATTGGTGATCTACATTTTCTCCCGTACAAAGCTTCATAAGGTGCCATTCGAATACTTGAATGGTAGCTATTGTTATAAGCAAATTCAATAAGAGGCAAATGGTCATCCCAACTGCCCTGAAAATCTAATGCACAAGCCCATAGCATATCTTCCAGTGTCTAAATAGTACGTTCTGCCTGTCCATCAGTCTGAGGATGGAAAGCCGTACTCAAATTCACCTGAGTACCTAAACTCTGCTGAAAAGATTTCCAAAAGTGTGCTGTGAACTGTGCTCCTCTGTCTGATATGATAGAAAGTGGAATACCATGCAAACGTACTATCTCTTTCACATACAATTTCGCATAATCCTCAGCTGTATAGGTCGTCTTGACCGGTTGAAAATGCGCTGATTTAGTAAGTCGGTCCACTATGACCCATATGGAATCAAACTTCCGCAATGTATGAGGCAAACCCGTAATAAAATCTATATTAATCATATCCCACTTCCAGACTGGAAGATTAATACATTGCATGTAACCTCCCGGTTTCTGATGTTCCACTTTCACTTGTTGATAATTTGGGCACTGCGCGACAAATTCTGCAATGTTCTTTTTCATGTTGCCCCACCAATACACTTCCTTCAATTCATGGTACATTTTAGTAACACCCGGGTGAATGGAATAACGCGAATGGTGCGCTTCTGTCATTATTCGTGTCCTCAGTTCATCAACGTCCGGTACACATAACCTCCCTTGACATTGAAGTACCCCTTCCGGTGTAATATCAAATGCCTTGGTCAAATTCTGCTGCACATTTTCCTTTAGCTGTAATAAAATAGAATCCGCAAATTGCTTTTCTTTCACTTCAGCTATCAAGGAGGATTCTGCTGCATTCTGCACCATAACTCTATCATCTGACGTTTCAATAAGGCGAACTCCCAAGCTGGCTAATTGATTCAAATCTTTGATTATCTCACGCTTCTCATTCAACTGACCACTAGTGCTTTCTACTGCCTTACGGCTCAATGCATCAGCTACTACATTTGCTTTGCCTGGGTGATAACGAATATCAATGTCATAGTCTTTTAAAAGCTCTAACCACCTTTGTTGCCTCAAATTGAGTTCCTTCTGCTTAAAAAGATATTGCAAGCTTTTGTGATCCGTATAGATGTCAACATGAACTCCATATAAATAATGACGCCATATCTTTAAAGCAAAAACTACCGCTGCCAATTCAAGATCATGTGTGGGATAGTTTTTCTCATGTGGCCGCAACTGTCGTGAGGCATATGCTATCACCCTACCATGCTGCATCAACACACATCCGAGACCAATCCCGGAAGCATCACAATACACTGCGTAGCCCTCTGTACCCTCAGGAAGTACTAACACTGGTGTGGAAGTCAACTTATCTTTCAAGTTTTGGAAACCTCTTTCACATGCGTCATTCCATTGAAATTTAATTGCCTTGTGAGTTAACTTTGTCAATGGTGCTGCCATAGACGCAAACCCTTCTACAAATCTTCGGTAATAACCTGCCAAACCCAGAAAACTGCGAATCTCCGTGGGTGTCGTAGGTCTTGGCCAGTTTTTCACTGCTTCAATCTTTTGGGTATCAACCTGTATACCTTCATCTGATACAATATGACCCAAGAACGCCACTGATTTCAACCAAAACTCACATTTGGAGAATTTTGCATACAACTTACGCTCACGGAGAATTTGCAACACTTGCCGTAAGTGATAAGCATGGTCTTCTGGTGATCTTGAATAAACAAGGATGTCATCTATAAAAACTGTCACGAACACGTCTAGGAATGGCTTAAATACCCTATTCATCAAATCCATAAACACAGCCGGTGCATTTGTTAGTCCAAATGACATAACTAAAAATTCATAATGACCATACCGTGTTTGGAAAGCTGTTTTGGGTACATCTTCTTCTCTGACTCTGACTTGATGGTAACCCGACCTCAAGTCAATCTTTGAAAAACACCTGGCACCCTGTAACTGATCAAACAAATCATCAATTCGAGGGAGGGGATATTTGTTCTTGATCGTTACTTTATTCAGTTGCCGATAGTCGATGCACATTCTCAAGGTGCCATCTTTCTTTCGCACAAATAATACCGGTGCACCCCACGGGGACATACTAGGCCTAATGAAGCCTTTATCCAACAAATCTTTCAAATGCTCCTTCAATTCATGCAGTTCCGCTGGAGCCATTCTATATGGAGGAATAGAAATGGGCTGAGTGCCCGAAATCACATCAATGCCAAATTCTACTTCCCGTTCTGGGGGTAAACCTGGAAGATCCTCTGGAAATACATCAAGAAATTCATTGACTACCGGTACTGACTGTGGAGTTAATGGTTCCACATCATTATCTTTCACTCGTACCAAATGACATATGTATCCCTTCGCCATCATTTTCCTTGCTTTCAAATAGGAAATAAATCTTCCTCGTGGTGCCCCTACCTTACCCTACCATTCTAGAACATTTTCCTGCGGAAAACAGAATTGTACCTTCTTGGCCCGGCAATCTACCGTAGCATAACAAGAGGCCAACCAATCCATTCCCATAATTACATCAAAATCCACTATGTTCAATTCAATGAGATCGGCCAACGTATCATGACCACACATAGTTACCACACAGTTACGATATACTCTCTTTGCAACAATATATTCACCAACCGGTGTAGACACTTCAATTGATTTAATTAATAATTCTGGGGCCTTTGCAAATCTTGCAGCAACCAATGGGGTAACATAGGAAAATGTAGAACCTGGATCAATCAGTGCATATACAGTATGTGAGAATATGGATAATGTACCTGTGACGACATCAGGGGAAGCCTCTGAATTCTGGCGGTCCACCAAAGCATAAGTGCGATTCTGGACCCCGCTAGTACTGGCTGCTTCTCTTGCACCTCTACCTCGACCAATAGGCTGCACCCCTCGGCCCTGTGAAGGAACCGATGCTGAAGACGCAACAGCCGACCCAGTTGGTCGTGCTATACCACCCATACTCCGCTGTGGACACTCTCTCGCTATATGTCCCGGCATACCACACCAAAAGCAGACATTCGTCCCTGTCCGACATGGACCTGTGTGCATACGCCCGCAGTGCGGACACTGCTGACGAGGGAAACCTGCTGCCTGTGAGCCATGAACCCCACTACTTTGCCCTGCTGAACCACCTCTAAACCCTCGAGACTACGAATAAGCACCACCTGTGGAATATGAGAACGACGGTCTAGGTGGTCTAGGAAATATGCGGGGCCTAGATCCTCCTTGGGACATCATAGGTGGTCCCATAGGTCTAGCCCTTTTGGACTGTCCCCTATCAAATTCATGTACCCTTCGTCTCTGTCGTTGATCTTCCATTTTCTGGGCGAAGGCTTGTATTCGAGCAATGTCCATGTCCCTATTCAAGGCCGCAATAGTGCAATCTCTCACCAAATATGGCTCTAGTCTGTCCACGTATCTATGGACCCTGTCTGTCATCGTAGCCACAACATTTGGCGCATATCGAGCCAAGGAATTAAATTGCAAGCTATATTCTCTGACGCTCAAATTTCCTTGACGGAGATTTAGGAATTGATCCGCACGTGCCTCACGGATCTCATAGGGCAAGTAATGATCAAGAAAAGCCATTTTAAACTCTTCCCAAGTGGGTGGGGTTGCATCAATATCACGGGATTTCTTCCAATCCTCGTACCACAATATTGCTTCTCCTTTCAACCTGTATGCAGCAAGTTCCACTGTTTCTATCCCTGTCACATGCATAACGTCCAATGCCCTCTGAATTTGATCCACGAAGTCCTGTGGATCTGCTTTTGGATCTGCCCCTGTGAATATAGGAGGGTCCAATTTGAGGAAATCCTGTGTTCTGCGACTTGCCATTCTAGCCGCGTCATCATCATGTGCCATTGCACCAGCTCTTCCCTGGCTTTGTGCCGCCACTAACTGTGTCAACATCTGTACAGCATTCCTAAGATCCTGATCTGTGGCATTCGTCGGTGGTTCCACGGGCACTTCCCTTCTTCTCGGCTCTTCTGGAGCTGAAGAAGTAGAAGAAGCTCGCGTTGCGAACTCAGTTTCAGCCCCACCTTGATCAACTTGTTCAGGCGGTGGTCTACTTGTTCCTTCACCAGCAATTCTATTTATCAGCTTACTTTTACCTTTTCCTCTTCCTCTTCTAGTGTTCGGCATTTTGACTATACCAAAGAAGAACAATTACCAAGATTAGATACAATGCAACTGACAACATTGACTCTATTGCACGATCTAGAATGAAGAAAACAAACAACATCCTAAATGTCCCGTAGCCTCCTACTTATAAATGTGTTGCACAACACATCGATAAGTAAGACTCTACTCAGACACGGATTTGTAGACAACCTTAGAACGAACTGCTCTGATACCACTTTTGTCACGCCCCGAATCCCAACGAGGCATGATTGGCACTCGTAGCCGACAAGGCCCGAGAGAACCAAGCTTTATCCCTATTTGTTCCCATACATGCCATAAGAAACCCATAAGCACACAATAGCTATAAATACCCGCAATGGAATTTATGGAACATGATATATATATATACATATGCGAAACTTGGCCGTTGAGGCCACCAAGTCAAAATCGACATATCCCCTCTACATTTATACACCCACATCAGTCTACAAAAGCCTCTAACAAGTGCATTGACCAACAAGAACTAAAAGTCGGGACAAGTCCCCGCTTTATATCACATGTACAGCACCAAAACATATATACACTCTGACTCGGAGAAGCCCCGAATTAACTGGAGCTCACCAAAGATCTGCAACAGCTAGCAACCTACTGAGGAAGCCTACTGGGACCTGCGCCTGCAGCAAGTAAGGTAAATTTCCCCGAGAGGGGTCAGTACGAAATAAGTACTGAGTATGTAAGGCGCAAATGAAACTTTATAACACATGAACATACTAATGAACTCAATACAAATGAATAGACAATGTGAGTAAGTCACTATATTGCATTTTGGGAACCATGTGGATTGCTTTCATTACTTTTGTCACTTTCTTTACAATCAATACTCACTTGTTATCACATATGTCACAATATACCCAGGCCCCGACTGATCAGTGGGTCTTTCATATCATCATATAGGGATCGAGTCGAGCTAGGCTTATGCCCCTAGACTTGCCACCCTTGGGATCGAGTCGAGCTAGGCTTACGCCCCTAGACTTGCCACCCATAAATCCATATCTCGGGATCGAGTCGAGCTAGGCTTACGCCCCTAGACTTGCCACCCGTACTTGATCATTGACCACATTTGCATTACTTTGTTCATTACTTTGAGATTGATACTTTGATAGTCATAACATCACTTTGGAACTTTGGAACACAACATTGTTGGAAACTTTGAATCATTGACCAATGAGTGAAGGACATGTGAATAAATATCAATGAGAAATATAACATTACTAGCACCATGATACCATTGGAACCATTGGATAATAATCCATGAACAAGAGACACAAGTATAGGCACTATTGGAATATTGGTACGTAACTTTATTTGAGCTTTCGGAACATTAACCATAAATATAAGAAATGGGAGTCACAATTGATCAATGAGTAGGAAATATATGACAATGACCATGGATAAGTGCATATGGGATACCTTTGTACATTTCGGCATAGAACTAGTGAAATGTCAATGTGAACACTATTGGCCGTAGAAAGATACGGACAAAGTAACCTTACATACCTTTGTTTCCAAGTATGGATATGTTAGTCTATGTAGGAAGACAGTGGTCCAGCTCCTGTTTTACGTCTTACTCTACAAGACAAGTTCATACCGGAATTTACATTAGCAACTAGCTACCATGTAGGCGTACACGACGTCAATGAGCTATACGACTGCCGTACAATGTCATGTTCCCCTTACAAGACAATTCAAGGCCTTATCATATCAACAACATCACAACACTATGCACATTGACCAAGAAATCCTATACCGATAGCATTTTATACCTCACTTACCTTTTACGCGTTTCTCTTTATCATTCCGTCACATTTACGTCGTTATAACAACATGTGAACAACCTTTCATACTTCATACAGTCCCAACCACCTTCATACGATACTTTAAAGTCATTTAAACGACACCCCAAGTTGATATTTATATCCAAAAAGGGTATCGGGGCTTTCGGGGATCAATCAGTGACGGAAACACACAAAACGAAATCTGGAGGTGACATGTGCTGCCACCTGCGCACGCAGGTGGCTGGATGCGCGCGCAGGTGGCTTCCTGGAAAATTCCAGAGCCATCTGCGTTGGCATCTGCGTCCGCAGATGCCTCGTCTGCGGGGGCGGATGCCCGTTTTGGTCCGAAATGACTTTTTTTGGGTATTTTAATGCCATGAATGGTCCATGATCACAATCAAACATATTTGAACATCTTATTGATCATATTAAACATCAACAATCAGCCATGGCCTCACAACACACATAACGACACCCAAAACCAAATTCCACGGCCAAAACGACACCAAAACCACAATCGATTTCCCAATAACCATTACACATGTTATGCACAAGACTCCAACAAAGTAAGACCATAATAACATATCACATGTAAATATCTACTCCACCAAATTCATTCTCTTCAAAACCACAAGTCCAAAATCAAGCTTACAAGACAACCCACCCTTCAATTTAGCAAACATGCACACTTCACTTTTTTTGTGAACTCCTCAATAGTCCACCAACATAACCAACACAATATACACCATATACCATGCATAATATATAGTATTCCATCATAATAAACACTTACCAAGACTTACCAATGGATGATTTTGGCCAAAAGAGTGACTTGGGGTTTCTTGAGAGCAAAGGGAATTTTGTGGAAAATCCTAGAATGTTATGAGAGTTTTAAGGGAATAAAAATCTGATTTTTTTCTCTATATATAGTCCCTCATGTCTCCCTTATCCTTTTACATAGCATTTAATGCTATATGGATGGGTCAAATAAATGTAAATGGAAGAATGGGTCAAAAAATAACCTTTTGGGCCATGTCTTCTTATGAAATTTGGGTTTCAATTAAGGGCCCAATTTGTGCAAGCCTTTAAATGCCCACACTTTAATACCCAATTCATCAATTCTCCCATGTTGTCATATTTCCATAAGTGTTACGGTTGTTAGCTCGACGTAGCAATGTACGGGGTGTTACAACATCAACCCAACCCAATATCTTTTAATTCAAAAATTTTAAAACACGTGGCTCCACGTAAGTTTACTAATGAAATCACGATAATATCCGTATTCCACACTAATATCGAGGCATTTCCTAGTAACGACAGATCTGGTCATTACATGAATTGACTTCGTACAAATCTATCTATCTATCTATCTATCTATCTATCTATCTATCTATCTATATATAGATAGATAGATAGATATAGTGTGTGTGTTTATTTTAGCCATGAGTTCTGTGAACCTAACTTCATTTAATAAAGAGGATTTGAATGTTTGACATTGTATGACATGAGTTCTTACTAAATGACACATATCAACCCAAGTTAAAAAAATTGACACCCGATAGTCAATATACATGTTTTAGGCTTAATGAGATGTATATCATAATATAAATAATATTTATTTAAATAATAATTTTAAATATCCAATACGGATTTTTTGGAAAGCAATAGATAGTGTTAGGTTTTGTTGGATAGTACTAATTAGGTTAGATTGTGAAAATTTCTCTTGTTGATAGTGTTTTTAAGTTTTAACCAAAAATAAATAGATCCAACTTATAAAGTAGATTATTAAAATTTCTCATTTTGGTAGTGTTTTTATGTTTTTACCGAAAGTAAATAGAACCAACTTATAAATAAGACCTACATTCAAGCAATAAAATCAAATCTCCAAAGACCGTAAATAGCCAACAAAAGAACAATTCTATACTTTTCAGCCAAATTCCTAAAGTTATCTGTTTCTTTCTATTGAATGTGTGTGTTTATACAATAGTGCTGTTTGAGGTAATTTCATACAATTTTAAATTAAGGACCAAGAGTTGTGGAACTCTCAAAGAAAGCAAAGCTGATGGATATTGTTGATCAAGATCAGGTGAGTTTATGATGGCCCAATTGAATACATTTATTCAGATTTGTTGTTGGTTGGACTTAGATTCTTTATGTTCTTTGTTTACATGGACGACAAGTGTATTTCCCCTATATTTGTCCTATCATGTCGCGAAGATATTGAGTTACATCCTCATTTTTGGTACAAGTACCAAATTCTCTTAATTACCTCTGATAACAGTGAAACAAAGTGGAGTATAGCAAATATATAATCCCCAAGAGAATTTTTTTTTCCTTCATACCAAATACACCTCTTGTGGGAAATTTTAGTTTAACAAGGGTGCATCATTTTCAAGCATCAAGGTTTCAATTATAAAAATGTTAAAATCACACTAAAAAATAGTGTTAGGTGACATTTTTATGCCTTTTACTGCAGTTTTATGCCCTCACTGAACACCAAATATGTTGGAAAAGCTTATAGCATTTGCCTCATTTGTTTCTCTCTCTTATTGCCACTTCCAAGGGCAGAGGACTTTTTTCTCCACTTGAAATTTTTCAAATGTTACTAATCCATTTGTTTGTTATTACTATATAAATGAAATTAAGAAATTTCCTTGTTCTTTTACAAACTCTTGATGGAAATTGAATAATATTAGAACACCTTAAAAAACAAATTTTTAATAGCACTTTCTTGGCCTATCTAGGCCATGGAAATTTACTTTCAGGAGGACATTCTTAAGGACATCCTCCGCAGGTTACCTGTACGGTCTCTTCTTTGATTCAAATGTATTTCAAAATTCTGGGGAATGCTGATTAATGAGCTGTATTTTAGGATGAAGCACCTCAATCATGCGAAGACTGACAAAAGATCCCAAAAGTTTCTAGTTTTCAAACTACGCCCTATGGAGGCTACATTTTCAATACATTGTTGCCCTTTATCATCTATTCAACTAGTTGAGGATGTGGAGGAACTGGATTACCTTTTATATTTCGAACCACAACATTGCAGAGTCGATTCTTGTTGTGATGGCTTGGTTGTTATCAAGGTTTATAATAATATTGTTGAATGCCACATACTTTTGTTGTGGAACTCCTCAATGAGAGAATCAATTGAACTTCCTGCTCTAGAATTTCCAGTGGAGCAATCTGCTTGTTTAGGAATATGTTTGGACCTAACTAGTGATGATTATAAGATTCTTAAGATTACTAGAAATGGCATCAATCATCGCAGAGTACCTGTCGAAGTTCTCACATTGAAAAGTTGTTCTTGGAGTAAAATTGATGAATATCCTCATTTCATTTACAATATAGTTGATGGTATGCATTCTTTGGAACTTCTACATGGGGCATTTCATTGGGTTGGTCATTCAAGTAATTATTTCGTGATTTCATTAAATATTTCCCATGAAGTGGATGAAGAGATACCATTGCCAGATAAAATATGTTTGAGCAGCATTAATACTGGCATTTCAATATTGGAAGGAATGCTTTGTGCTTATTCTAATGCGACTTATGAGGGGAATCACACTTTTAAGTTATGGGTGATGAAGGATTATGGTCTCAAAGAATCTTGGAATGAATTATTTTCTATAGTAGATCATGATATACGTATAGCCGCACAAAAATATATATTTACCGATGGTGAAATATTATTTTGGTGCTTGCATTCTGGATGTGGGAAAAATGCATACAGGACACAGAGAGGACCCTTTACATCATTGCCTTGAGCCATGTCTTTTCTGTTAAAGAGGTGGTCACCCACACCTTCCTTCCTCCTCTCTTTGCTATGCTATTGCTTGTCTAGTCATTAATACTAATTGTTGAGAGTAAATACATTATTTACTGATCAACGATTTATACACTGAACTAATCAACTCAAAAGATCAAATAATAATGACTAGTAGTGATTTTACTTTGGTCTCACACTTTAATAGGAATTCTTTGGCCTTATCATATAGTTATAGGCCAATTAACCCTGAAAACCTGTAATATTATTTTACTATTATCTACGCACATATACAAAATCCTCTCTAATAATTTTTTTTTCATTTGAAAAATCTCTTTTCATTATTTTATAAAGAAAGAATTAAAGCAAAACAAAAATTGAATAGTATCACATAGTCCAGCTGCATTAAAAATTTCTTATTGTTATTTTTCAATTAAATTGACGTGGTCAATCACAAGAACTGATATAAAAAGAAACTTGGCTTTGCATGAAAACTCACGTGAATATCTTTATTATTATTGTATTGTTATTTGGTTAATGTTATCACTTTAGAGTTTCTACATTTATTCCTTTTAATAAGTTCCATAATTGTCTTATTTTATGCAATTACCACTTGTAATTACCTTTACTAAAAAACCTATCATTTTGTCCGTTTAATCCATTCTTGTTCATAAATTAATAAAATTCATTTATTTTCTACAAATTGACAAATCACTTTCAATGATTAAATTAGGTGTGGAAACTACATGGGTCAAAATAAAATATGAGAACTTACCTTAATGTTTTCTCTTATTATGGTTCGCAAGGATAATGTTGCAATCTTACATTATGAAAGAATTTTCAACTTACTTTCAGCTACTTTACCTGGAAAAGAGTTGATAGGGAAGAAGCTAGTAGATTAGAAAATAAACATAGAAAGCCTAAATCAGATTTTCGAGGTCCATCCATAAGTGGAAGGTTTGATGATTTCAAGGCTGGTAGTGTTTATCAGTTAGGTCAATATAAGCAAAACATATCAAATTTTTCAACAACTAGCACTATAAATTATGGCCAAGGCAAGACTCGCGTACCTACTTGCACCTAATGTGGAAAGAATCACTATGGTACTTAAAGGAGAGCTTCTGGTGCATGTCTTAATTATGGTAGCTATAATCATAAGGTGAAGGATTGTCCTAATTCTAACCATATTCCTTCTCTGTGCATATATCGATTTGGGATCGTTAGGTATATACGATAGCATCTCTGGCCATTGCATTGCATTTCATATTATTTACCTATTCATATTGAATGTATTGTTATATTGATTGAAGTGCTGAAACTTTTCAAAGTGTAGAGTATTAATATTCTTTATATCATTTTGTTACTACTGATGATCGGTTGGTCTATGATGCCTACTATATACTTATAGTTTTGTACTCATACTATTCTTGCTGAATAATTTCTCATGCAGATATTGGTAATAGTGGCACCCATTAACTCTTACCATGCAGAGTTCTTGCGATCTGAAGTAGCGGTGAGCTTCTTGCATTCGGAGTCGTGACCCTTCTTCTGTTATCCTCACATACTGTCTTAATTTTTTCTTAGAAATTTGATAGCAGATGTCACGACCCAAATCACGAATCGTGCGGACACCTACCCAATTCTACCCTAGATAGGAGAACCCTTGCCACCCTACCTTAAATCATTGTGGAAAACATTATTTAACCTTAAATATTTGTAAATAATAAACCTTTTATTCAAAGCAAATCTTTATTGCAAAAATACATTAAGAAATTCTACTAATCAATATCGCAGAACCTAATCTAAACCGGTACAAAAGCACTAAACAATTAGAAGGATGACCCATGATATAGGAGCTGCTGAAGAATAATCACCGATGTACAGAAACTCCAACTGACCTACAACATGGCTATATCCTCAAATGGAGATATAGTACATGTAGTATCAGTACAATGACACGTTATGGTAGGTATCATGGGCCTACCAGTGTTAAAAACATATAACAACATATAGCAAACAAGAAGAAATCATGACAAGCATACAGACTTAATATTTGAACACACTAACTTACTTCAACATTCAACCTTACCACCTTTCCTTTATTTAAGCAATATTAATTTACCCACAGGGCATGACTAACTAAAATTATTCCATGAATTAATGTAACCCACAATTCTTACGCACTTACCTTATTATAACAACTCTATATACTTCTCTCTCTCTCTCTCTCTCATTAATCCTCTTTCGTGACAAATCACACTCCTTATTATACTGCCATTAGCCATTGAGATTGCCACAACCAAGAAAGTTAATGTCACAACCCGATTTCTTCGGTCATGATGGAACCTACCATGACCCATTAGTAGGTAAGCCAACCCATAATCTGAAACAGCGAGTAACAGACTATCAAGAGAAAAGAAGAAAGCAGTGGAAAAATATTGAATCCAATAAAGGTACTAATATAGGGAAGCAACCCCAAAACATGGTGAATTCAGTATAAGAGCTTTTAATAAACAAGAGTACAAGGTAAGCATAATACATATATATAGGACTGTCTCTGAAATGCAAAATAGAGATCAGTGAAACAACTGATGGAGACAAGGAACAACTCCGGACGTTAGGAGCCCACCTCAAATCTCCAATCCATGGCAACTCCGCACGATGCACACATCAGCAGCGAGAACTCGTACAATGATCTGTAGGGTGCAGAAGTGTAGTATGAGTACCAAACATATGGTACCCAGTAGGCATCGGTCGACTAAGCTCCAAAGATAATGCAAGTATAAATGATATGTAAAGCAGGAATATACACTATAGGAAACTATTTAAGAAATGAGATATATTAATGTTAATGGATAGGTAAGGATAAACTACCAGATGCTACAAGTAATCAGGGATGCAATCGTGATACCATAAGCAACTAGTTATTTATGATAGTAGAGTGAAAAAATATGTACAATATACAATAGTAGTAGGAAGGAAGGAAGTGAAAAGAATAGCTAGAGAAGAAAGGATATACAATGGTGCTATACAAATAACCAAACGCGAAGGGTACTACTCTGAGGGAGCTAATCTAACATCACAAGGATCCTAATCAATAAGGGAGCTAACTCTACCATAAACAGGGTCTCTAATCAAAACATGAATAATCATAAGGTAGCCCACTAATAATAAAGCTCAACATAATAAGGAGGAAAGAAAATCAAAAGCATACCTACAACCCGAGGTACCAATCCATAATCGACCTGCCACGAACCATATTGTAATATCCAAGCATTGATATAACCGGCTAGCCTAGTGTTTGAACTTAACCGATCCCTCTTAAGCACCAAAGGTAAAATTAATTACTCCAAAACTAACAAATATAACCTATACCTACGTAGCCCTCCCATAAGACCGATAAATGCAAGTGCCAAACAATTATACTGGTGATAGGCAATGCATATAAACGAATGAAGGTCATGGAAAGAACCAGATGATGCAAGATAAACCAAGTACCATATCCAACACAAGTGTATACACCTCATCCAACTCAACAATTTGCAAAGGAAAGACCTACGTTGATCCTCCTCCTCAAGTACTGTGGCTCATGGATGGAGGGGCTCATATGAGACTCGGGATATCCATATACACTATTTGGTTACTAACCAGGACTTCCATAATCTATATCCATAGTAGTAGAAATAACGAGAACCTAAATCAAATAGGAACCAGTGGATAATAATAAAAGTCTAGATGATCCATAACTATACACCAGAATACCTAAATCGTAATCAAAACATCAAATTAAAACCAATAAGCTAAAAATCTAACTATCTGACTGTCTAAAAGCCTATGTTAAGATGAGTTACTGGGATAAGTCCCCAGCTAACTCTGACTGTCTAAAACTGAAATAATGATAAAATAAAACACTGATAACTATTCCTCAAATTATGAGGACTCACCAAACTCTGCTGATGAGATGATGCTAGATTGTGCTAACCACGAGTGAGGTACTGAGTATCTGAACCTATATTATAAGACAATATAGCACAAAGGAAAGTATGTGGTCAGTACTTTAAATGTACTTAGCATGTGAGATATACACTACACTATCTAAGCTAAATATGCTGAAGGTAATATTATAACTGAACATGGAACTGAAATATGTAAACTGATGTAATGACCAAGAGGTAAACACGTAACAATGTAATATGCTGAACAAACTGAATACAAGGTCATGCGAGATATGAGTCTAAACTGTCGGAGCTACTATAACCGATGTAAACCATGTGAGAAACATGGAATCCTACTTGTAACCTAAGTTGGGAGGGTTTTCCTATACCTTGCCAAAGGTAAGAACCATGACTGATGTGAATTCACTCATGAGCCCACTCGGGAAAGGGATACACTTTCAATTAGTGAGGACCCCTTTAACCTACGGTGGTACGTAGTTTAGGACTTGGGTTGTATGAACCTATTTCCTCTTAGTGCTAAGTACTACTCCCTACTGAAAGTAAACTGATATACTAAAATGCTCAGTAAAATTGTTGTTCTAAAACTGAACGATAAGTGTTTTATCTGAAAGCATCTCAAATCATGAAAACTGATGGACTGAGTATACAATTAACAATACATGATAACCTATGTCATCGAGTGTTCATAACCTGCCATCTCTAAAAAATATAACTAGTCATGGCAATGCTATAATCTAAACATAATAGGGAATTTTATAACTCAAGTCCAAAATCATGAATTTACCAATTTACTGAAAGTTCATAGTCATGAGTCTACAAAGCTACTAGAGTTCTTGGGAAAACATGTATTCATGGATTAATCAAAGCAAGAAACTAAAACATATAGGAAATCATAATTTTCATGGAAACCCTATACTTTGGAAGATGAATTAAACTGAGAAATTGAATAAACTTTGGGACTCGATAGATTAAAGGAAACCCAATGATGAAATCCCACTTACCAGGAAGTAAAGATCTTGGACTTAAAGCTTGAAAATTGAGGAACCGTAGCTCTTGCTTTGGAGCAGAGGAAATTGCCTCGTTTCTTTGAAATTTGCTAAGTGTCGACTGAATTTCTAAGTAAGGAGCAACTTGGGGCATTTTAGGCTTATTATTTAGATTTAGGATACCTTAAAAGACATAGTTTAGGGTCATAAATATTGGGAAAAGAGTTGAATACCCCTCATAAAATATAACTGAAGAATCTATGAAAGTGTGAAAGATGAACCATCCATCATCGTGGGATCTACCTACGATCGTGGGTGGTGCTCGTAGGTTGATGGTTGTTTTGATGATTTTCTTGTAACACACCGTATATTTCCGAACTTATTTGACTACCTTAACATTTATGGAAGTATTTATATTAGAGATAGTAGGTGAATCATCTCCTAAAAATGATTGGGCTGAAATATGGCACATGTTTAAGGACTTAATTGAGGCCCAAATTAAATAAATAAGAATGGGCCCAAAAAGGATATGATCTATTAAAAATGGACCAAGTCTACTTAGACTTTTTGACCAAATAAATGGCTAAGATTGGATCAAAGAGAGGAGATTTAGAGGGATTATTTAAGGGTAAAATTCAGCTCATTTTCAACACAATACACTTGCAAAAAATTCAGATTTTCAATCAACATTTTTCCTCTCTCAAAAAAACCCTAGCCACCCTAATTTTCTATAAGGATTTTTGGACAAATCTTCCACTTGCAAGCCTTGGTAAGTGTTTATCCTTATAGATTAATATATTATATGAATAATAGGTAGTGTATATCATGTTGGTTATGTTTAGAAAGTGTTAAGCAGTCCACTTATTGTAAAACAGTCCACTTTTGCTAAATCGGTAAAGGATTTTCCCTCTATGTGGTTTAAACTTGAAAGGGGACTTAAGGTCTTGAAGGAATTGATTTAGATGGATGCAATTTCATTATGTTTAAGTGTGGTTCTGTCCCTAATTCGGTCCCCTTGTGTATGGCTTGATGGAAATGTTTATACGTGTTTGTATATGGAACGTTTGGCGTAGTGAAACGAGAATACTTTCTTGTTATGTTAAAATGAAATCTGAAACTGTGTGGAATTTTTTGGTGTATTTTTATGGAAGGTATTTATTTGACTTTATGGAATAAATATGTGGAGGTGCATTGAGGTAAAAATGTGAAGTATGCACTTGGTGGAAAATCCTATCGGTTTGTGACGTCTATGTTAGTTTGTGGACTGTTTTGGTATTGTTGGTGTTGTGAGGAAGTAAATTTTATAGTAGGAGGGTGGAATGAAGTTTTATGGAAGTAGGAAGGAAGGTGTAATTATATACCATGTATTTTGGATGTTGGATAGTTTTTACTTCCCGTCAAGTAGCTAATTATTGCCTTGTGAACTTGTAATGTAATTGTGTTTTAATGTGAGCTCCATTATGTATTCATATTGTAGAGTAACGCTTTAAGGAAGAGCTGAATTGTTGTAGTCACTTATTGGAAAGATAAGGTATGTAAGGTTACTCTTTTCTGTATCCTTTGGCCGCACCTATTGTTCACATCGTTACTGAACTTGTTTCCACTCCAAGATGTTTTAAAGTATCTCATTTCAAGTTTGTTAGCAATTGTTATTCACATGTCAATTATTATTCACATGTATCTTATTTGTTGACTATTTTTCCAAAGCTCCAATAATGTTATGACCACTGATGTAACAATCTCACAAAAATTAAGGAAAGGAAGTAATGCATATTTGGTTGAGTACGGGTGGTAGCTCTGGGGGCATAAGCCTAGCTCGAGCCGATCCCAATGTTACTTACCACTGATCAGTTGGTCCTGGGCATTGTATGATATTTATATTGATATGAAGGTAAAAGGAAAGAAATGAATGTAATGTAAATGGTTCCACATATACAGTACGATGGTATATCAGTATTATCTATTCACTTGTATTGGATTCCATTGAGTTCCTATATTTCATACAGTTACTTATGGCCTTACATACTCAGTACATTCTTTCATATTGACGTCCCTTGGGGGAACTGCCTTACTTACTGCAGGCACAGTAGCTAGTAGACCTTCACAGTAAAGTACGGGTCATCTGCAGGTTATTGGTGAGCTCCAGGTTGATTCGGGGCTTTCCAAGTCATTTGTATATACTTTTGGTACTGTGTAGCAGTTGTATAAGGTGGGGACTTGTCCCTACCTTAGTCATGGTTATTTATCTTTTAGAGGCTTTGTAGACCTTGTAAAGTCAAACATAGAAGTGTCTTTTCTTTTAGATGTTGTGGCCCCAACGGCTAAATTCGTATCTATTTTGTACGTGTTTACATGACTTCCATAGTCGATATATTATAGCTACATGTGGCAGAATTTTGGTTCACGTAATGGCATGCGTATGAATGTACACGGTCATAGGTTGGTTGTCTCGGGACTTTATGGCTACGGTTGCCTATCCGCCCTAATGGGATTTGAGGAGTGACAAAAGTGGTATCAAAGCGGGTGATCCTAGGGTGTCTACAAAGCCGTGTCTGAGTAGAGTCTTGCTTATGGATGTGTTGTGCACCACATCTATACGTAGGAGGCTACGGGAAATTTAGGAGTTGTTTCTTTTCTTCATTTCCTAGATCGTACAATAGAGCCAAAGTTGTAGGTGGAGTCATATTTTATCACTGAATTTGTTTTATGTTTTGTTTGTTTCCTCAGTATCGCAAAATGCCATTTACAAGGAGAAACAAGGGTAAAAGTAAGAAGTTAGATAGGATTGTCGGAGAAGGAACCAGCAAATCACCACCTAAACACGCTAATCAAGGTGAGGCTGAAGACGAGTTTACATCGCGGGCTTCTTTTACTCTTCCACCTCCCGGAGAGAAAGGAAGAAGAGGAGTACCCCCAGAACCACCTGTTAATGCTACTGAGTAGGATTTAAGAAATGCGGTGAAAATGTTGACTCGTATAGTTGCTGCACAAAATCAAGGACAAGCTGGTCCAACTACAAGTAATGATGGTGCGGATAAGGCAGCTAGTCGGCGGACACAGGATTTTCTTAAATTAGACCCTCCCACATTCACCAGGTCAGATCCTAATGAAGACCCATAAGACTTCATGGACTAAATTCAAAGGACTTTAGATGTTATGCATGTATCTGGTACAGAAACAGTTGAGCTTATAGCATATAGATTAAAAGGAGAGGCTATATTATGGTATGAAGATTAGAAATGATCTAGGGGTATCAGTGCACTTCCAACTAGTTGGGAAGAATTCAAAGTTGCATTCCTTGATCATTACCTTCCATATGAGATCCGAGAGGCTCGTGCAGACCAGTTCTTAAATCTTCATCAAGGTAATATGAGCATCAGAGAGTACAGTCTTCGGTTTAACTCTTTGGCCAGGTACGCTCCTAATGTAGTAGCTACTATGGATGATAGAGTTCATTGATGTGTGGATAGATTGGATCCATATTTTGTTAGGGATTGTACTTTTGCTGCTTTGAATAGAGACATGGATATAGCCAGGATACAAGCTTTTGCACAGAAGATGGAGGATCAGAGGCAAAGGAGAAGAACACAAGAATTTGAAAAAGGACTGTCAAAGAGGGCTAAACCTATGGGACATTTCATGGCATCCCAAGGAGAATTTAGGCCTCGGGTTTTTAATAGACCTCCTACACCATCATATTCTTATTCTACAGCAGGTACTCTATCCCAATTTCAAGGGTTTAGAGGCAGCCAAGTTGGGCAAAGTAGTGGGATTCAAGGTTCACAGGCAGCAGTGAGCCAATCAAGGTTTTATCATCAGCCGTATCAGCAATGCAGAAAGCTTCATTTAGGTGCATGTCATTTTGGGATGAATGTTTTCTTTTGGTGTGGTATGTCGGGGCACATGATGAGAGAATGCCCACAAAGGGGCATGGGTAGTATGGCATGACCTACTGGATCAGCCGTTGCATCATCATCATCGGGTGTACAGCATATTGGGGATGGTAGAGGTGCTAGAGGAGAAGCTAATTCTAGTGGAGTCCAGAACTGTACATATGCCTTAGCAGATCATCAGAATTCGGAGGCTTCTCCGGATGTAGTTACAAGTACATTATCCATCTTTTCACATAATGTATATGCATTGATTGATCCGGGCTCTACCCTATCATATGTCACTCCATTGATTACTGAAAATTCAAAAGAAAACCAGAATTACTAGTCAAGCCATTTGAAGTATCTACACCAATTGGTGAATCTATTATAGCTAAGAGAGTCTATCGTAATTATATAATAACTGTTTGTGATCATGATACGTTGGATGATCATATTGAGCTGGAAATGGTAGATTTTGATGTTATAATGGGTATGAATTGGTTGGCTTCTTGTTATGTCATGTTAGATTGCCGAGCTAAGAAGGTACATTTCCATTTTCCATAAAGACCGTCCTTGAATGGAGGGGTAATGTTGGAGCACCGAGAGGTAAATTTATTTCTTATCTTAAGGCAAAGAAAATGATATCCAAGGGGTACATATGCCATCTAGTAAGAGTGCAAGATACCGATGTGAAGCCGTCAACTCTTCAATCGGTTTCGATGGTAAATGAATTCCTTAATGTATTTCCTGAAGATCTTCCAGGTTTGCCTTCAGAATGGGAAGTAGAGTTTGGTATTGATGTGATTCCAGGTACTCAGCCTATCTCTATTCCTCTGTATAGAATATCCCCGGCAGAGTTACGGGAATTGAAGGAGCAATTAAAAGACTTGTTGGACAAGGGATTCATAAGGTCTAATATGTCCCCTTAGGGTGCACCAGTGTTA
This sequence comes from Capsicum rhomboideum, assembly GCA_031232105.1. Classification (NCBI taxonomy): domain Eukaryota; kingdom Viridiplantae; phylum Streptophyta; class Magnoliopsida; order Solanales; family Solanaceae; genus Capsicum; species Capsicum rhomboideum. The sequence goes on from CP124712.1 coordinate 17,967,761, forward strand.
TTTGTACTAAAGAAAGATTGCACGTTGAGAATGTGTATTGATTATCGGCAACTGAATAAGGTAACAGTGAAAAACAAATATCCCCTCCCCAGAATTGACGATTTGTTTGATCAATTACAGGGTGCCAAATGCTTCTCAAAGATTGACTTGAGATCGGGTTATCATCAAGTGAGGGTTAGAGAAAAAGATATACCCAAGACAGCTTTCCGAACACGGTATGGTCATTATGAATTTTTAGTTATGTCATTTGGGATAAAAAATGCACCAACAGTTTTTATGGATTTGATGAATAGGGTGTTCAAGCCATTCTTAGATATGTTCGTAACAATGTTTATAGATGATATTTTTGGTTTCTTCAAGATCAAAATAAGACCATACTAATCACTTACGGCAGGTGTTACAGATTCTTCGTGATCGTAAGTTATATGCAAAGTTCTCTATATGTGAATTTTGGTTAAAATCTATAGCATTCTTGGGTCATATTGTGTCGGATAAAGGAATAAAGGTTGATACTCAAAAGATAAAAGCTGTGAAGAATTGGCCAAGATCTACAACGCCTACAGAGATTCGTAGTTTTCTTGGATTGGCAAGTTATTATAGAAGATTTGTTGAAGGGTTTTCTTCCATTTCAGCACCTTTAACAAAGCTAACACACAAGGAAACCAAGTTTCAATAGAACTATGCATGTGAAAAGAGTTTCCAAAATCTGAAGAGTAAGTTGACTTCTACACCCATATTGGTACTTCCAGAAGGTACAGAAGGGTATGCGGTGTATTGTGATGCTTGAGGAGTTGGTTTGTGATGTGTATTGATGCAGCATGGTAAAGTGATAGATTATGCCTTAATACAATTGCGGCCACATGAGAAAAACAATCCGACACATGATCTTGAGCTGGCAGTAGTAATATTTGCTTTAAAGATATGGCGCCACTATTTGTATGGGGTTCATGTTGACATTTATCCCGACCATAAGAGTTTACAATATATCTTTAAGTAGAAGGACCTTAATCTGAGGCAGCGGAGGTGGCTTGAACAATTGAAAGATTATGACATTGATATTTTATATCATCTAAGGAAAGCAAATGTGGTAGCCGATGCATTGAGCCGCAAAGCAATAGGAAGCAGTGATGGCCAGCTCACAGAAAAGCAAGGTATAGTAAAGGATCTACATCAACTAGACAGCTTGGCGTTTCGTCTTCTTGAAACTCCAAATGAAGGAATTATAGTGCAAAATGCGGTAGAATCTTCATTAGGAGCTGAAGTGAAGGAAAAACAGTATGCGGATCCTATTTTATTGCAACTGAAGGGGAATGTACAACAAGGTTTGACAAAGGCATTTGATCTTACGCAAGAGGGAGTGCTTCAGTGCCAAATTAGATTGTGTGTACCTGATGTAGATGAGCTAAGGAGACAGATTATGATAGAGGCACATCATTCACGGTATTTTATTCATCCGGGAGCCACCAAAATGTATCATGATTTGAAAGAAATGTATTGGTGGGGTAACATGAAGAAGAACATTGTAGAATTTGTAGCTCATTGTCCAAATTGTCAACAAGTAAAAGTAGAACATTAGAAGCCTGGAGGTTATATGCAAGGTATAAATCTTCCAATATGGAAGTGGGACATGATCAACATGGATTTCATCACAGGTTTGCCTCGTACACTTCGGAAAATTGATTCCATATGGGTAATAGTTGACAGTCTTACTAAGTCAGCACACTTCCTACAGGTCAAGACCACCTATACAACTGAAGATTATGTGTGGTTGTATATTAAGGAGATAGTTCGACTACATAGAATTCCAATCTCTATTATATCAGATAGGGGAGCTCAATTCACTTCACACTTTTGGAAGTTTTTTCAGAAGAGTTTGGGAACCCAAGTGAATTTAAGTACAACTTTTCATCCTCAAATAGATGGATAGGAGAACGTACTATACAAACACTGGAAGGTATGCTACGAGCTTGCACATTGGACTTTAAAGGTAGTTGGGATGATCATTTATTTCTTATTGAATTTTCCTACAATAATAGCTATCTTTCAAGTATCAAGATGGCGCCTTACGAAGCTTTATATGAAAGAAAGTGTAGATCACCAATTGGATGGTTTAAAGCAGGTGAAACGGCCTTATTTGGGCCAGATCTTGTTCATCAAGCTATGGAGAAGGTTAAGGTGATACAACAGTGGCTACAAACGGCCCAAAGTCGGCACAAGTCATATGCCGATGTTAGAAGAAGGGGGTTGGAATTTGCCATAGGTGATTGGGTATTCTTGAAAGTGTCATCAGTGAAAGGGGTAGTGAGATTTGGGAAGAAGGGAAAGCTGAGTCCGCATTATATAGGGCCGTATAAAATTGTCCGAAGATTTGATAAAGTTGCGTATGGATTAGAACTACCCCAAGAAATTTCCATAGTTCATCCAGTGTTTCATGTTTCAATGCTTCAGAAGTGCATAGGAGATCCATCTCGTATTGCTCTCACTGAAGATGTACAAGTTACAGAAGATCTCACCTATGAAGAAGTACCTATTGTTATTCTGGATCGACAAGTTAGAAGGTTAAGAAATAAAGAAGTATCTTCTGTAAAAGTTCTTTGGAAAAATCATCACGTAGAAGAAATCACACGGGAAGCGGAGGAAATGATGAAGTCTAAGTACCCGCATTTATTTCAAACAGAAGAGAAAGTTCAAGATGCTGAGTTGGATCAATAACAAGTAAGTATTTATAAGTATTATGAGTATGTGGTAATATGAAGAATGAAATTAGACTTGAACTTTTTTATATTGGATAATGTTACTAACATTCGAGGTCGAATATTCCTAAGGGGGGAAGGATGTAGCACCCTGTACATTTCCGAACTTATTTGACTACCTTAACATTTATGGAAGCATTTAAATTAGTGATAGTAGGTGAATCATATCCTAAAAATTATTGGGCTGAAATATGGCACATGTTTATGGACTTAATTGAGGCCCAGATTAAGTAAATAAGAATGGGCCCAAAAAGGATATGATCCATTAAAAATGGACCAAGTCTACTTAGACTTTTTGACCAAATAAATGGCTAAGATTGGATCAAAGAGAGGAGGTTTAGAGGGCTTATTTAAGGCTTAAATTCAGCTCATTTTCAACACAATACACTTGCAAAAAATTCAGATTTTCAACCAACATTTCTCCTCTCTCAAAAAACCCCTAGCCACCCTAATTTTCTATAAGGATTTTTGGACAAATCTTCCACTTTCAAGCCTTGGTAAGTGTTTAACCTTATAGATTAATATATTATATGCATAATAGGTTGTGTATATCATGTTTTTTATGTTTAAAAAGTGTTGAACAGTCCACTTATTGTAAAACAGTCCACTTTTGCTAAATCGTTAAAGGATTTGCCCTCTATGTGGTTTAAACTTGAAAGGGGACTTAAGGTCTTGAAGGAATTGAATTATATGGATAAAATTTCAGTATGTTTAAGTGTGGTTCTGTCCATAATTCGTTACCCTTGTGTATGGATCGATGGAAATGTTTATACGTGTTTGTATATGGAACGTTTGGCGTAGTGAAAAGAGAATATTTTCTTGTTATGTTAAAATGAAATATGAAACTATGTGGACTGTTTTTGGTTTATTCTTGTGGAAGGTATTTATTTTAATTGATGGAATAAATATGTGGAGTTACATTGAGGTAAAAATGTGAAGTATGCACTTGGTGGAAAATCCTATCGGTTTGTGACGTCTATGTTGGTTTGTGGAATGTTTTGGTATTGTTGGTGTTGTGAGGCAGTAAATTGTATAGTGGGAGGGTGGAATGAAATTTTATGGAAGTAGGAAGGAAGGTGTAATGATATACCATGTGTTTGGGATGTTGGATAGTTTTTACTTCCCGTCAAGTAGCTAATTATTACCTTGTGAAATTGTAATGTAATTGTGTTTTAATGTGAGCTCCATTATGTATTCATATTGTAGAGTAACGCTTTAAGTAAGAGCTGAATTGTTGTAGTCACTTGTTTGAAAGATAAGGTATTTAAGATTACTCTCTTCCGTATCCTTTGGCCGCACCTATTGTTCACATCGTTACCGAACCTGTTTCCACTCCGAGATGTTTTAAAGTATCTCATTTCAAGTTTATTAGCAATTGTTATTCACATGTCTCTTATTTTTTGACTATTTTTCCAAAGCTCCAATAATGTTATGACCACCGATTAACAATCTCACAAAAATTAAAGAAATGAAGTAATACATATTTGGTTGAGTACGGGTGGTAGCTCTGGGGAGAAAGCCTAGCTCGAGCCAATCCCAATGGATTATTGGATATAGGGGGCAGCTCTGGGGGTGAAAACCTAGCTCAAGACGAACCTGATTTATTGATTTATGGGTGGCAGCTCTGGGGGCATAAGCCTAGCTCGAGCTGATCCCAATGTTACTTACCACTGATCAGTTGGTCCCGGGCATTGTATGATATGTATATTGATATGAAGGTAAAAGGAAAGAAATGAATGTAATGTACATGGTTCCACATATACAGTACGGTGGTATATCAATGTTATCTATTCACTTGTATTGGATTCCATTGAGTTCCTATATTTCATACAGTTACTTATGGCCTTACATACTCAGTACATTCTTTCGTACTGACGTCCCTTGGGGGGACCTGCCTTACTTGCTGCAGGCACAGGAGCTAGTAGACCTTCACAGTAGGGTACGGGTCATCTTCAGGCTAATGGTGAGCTCCAGGTTGATTCGGGGCTTTCCGAGTCATTTTTATATACTTTTGGTACTGTGTAGCAGTTGTAGAAGGCGGGGACTTATCCCGACTTTAGTCATGGTTATGTATCTTTTAGCGGCTTTGTAGACCTTGTAAAGTCAAATGTAGAAGTATCTTTTCTTTTAGATGTTGTGGCCCCAACAACCAAATCTCGTGTCTATTTTGTACGTCTTTACATGACTTTCGTCGTCGATATATTATATCTGCATGTGGAAGAATTTTTGTTCACTTAATGGCATGCATATGGACGTACACTGTCATAGGTTGGTTGTCTCGGGCCTTTACTGCTACGGGTGCCTTTCCGCCTTAATGGGATTTGAGGCGTGACATTTCTGGACTTCATCAGACGAACCAAGGGACTTGTGGAATGATCCCATGATCGTTCCTTAGTTCGTCATTAAATATTCAAGCTGAAACAACCTTGTGAACCAAGATCTTACCAACGATCGTGGTTTCTTCCCAAGATCATTTGTTTCTTTCGTGGCTAGGAGGTATATTTGTCAATTTTCAGTTTTTTGGGGTTGCTTAATTTAGAAGATGGCATGGTACACTCATTCTATCTGCCTACATTCATAGGTTTTTTCATAGTATCTCACTGTTGGACGGTACTTCACTAAAATGGCCGTAACTCTTAGCTCTAGAACTAAATTAATGATCAATCGGATATGTTGGAAAGAAGACTCAAAGACCTTTCATTTAGTTGGTATTGAGATCAAAAATTGTGGCCTCAATACATATATAAATCACTTCTCACACTACCAAAACATAAAGTTTTGTTCTACATATACTTGAAGCATGGTTCTAATCTTAGTTTGGATTTTCGGGGTGTTACAATATCTCCCCTTGGGGTAATTCATCCCTGAATGAACACTACTAAGCTAAAATAATAGGAAAAAAGTTGCAATCCCAACACTTAATTCCTGAGAGCTAAATACTGACATGATAACTAGATCTGTAAGTGAAACATGGGCTGAACTGGACTCATGAATACATGCTATGAAATGGAATAACTGACTGACATGAGACTGAGAGAATTAATTCAGGGGAAACTATTACCTCAGGCTGGAACTGAATTTGAAGAGAAAAGATAGGGGTACTTGGTCATCATATTTATATCTTCATCCCAAGCACCCTCAACCAGCTGATTTCGCCAAAGAACCTTTATTGAAGCGACCTTCTTTTTTCGTAACTTATGAACCTGACGATCAAGGATCTCAACTAGAATCTCCTCGTAAGAGAGACCATCTTTCACACCCACACTACCTAAAGGCAAAATCGATGCAGGATCACCATTGCATTTCTTTAACAAAGACACATGAAAAACTAGATGCACTGATGCTAAGTCTGCAGGCAACTCTAACTCATATGCCACATTGCCAATGCATCTCAAAATCCTATAATGACCAACACAGCAGGGACTGAGATTCCCTTTCCTACCAAATCTCTTCACTCCTTTAATGAGTGAAACTGTCAAGTAAACCAAATCACCGATCACAAACTCAACTTCCCTTCTCCTCACATATACATAGGACTTCTGATGACTGTGAGTTATTTTTATCCTTTCTCTAATCAGCTAAACTTTCTCCATCTCCTTATTGACTGAATCATGCCCTATTCAGGGTAGCTTCACCAACCTTAAATTAACCAATAGGAGATCTATACCTTCTACCATAAATTGCTTTGAATGGGGCCATCTGAATAATAGAGTGGTAGCTATTATTATAAGCAAACTCAATCAAAGGAAAATGATCATCCTAACTATCTTTGAAGTCGATCACACATTCCCTCAATATGTCCTCTAAAGTTTGAATGGTACACTCTGCCTGACCATCTGTCTACAAATGAAAAGTTGTACTGAGATGAACTTGGGTACCAAGACCCTTCTAAAATGTCTTTTAGAATTGAGAGGTAAACTGAGTACCCTTATTTGAGATAATAGTCAAAGGGACTCCATGCAATTTCACCAACTCCCTAAGGTTGAGTCTAACATAGTTCTTGGTTGACCTGAAGTGTTAACTGGCAGAAAATTTGTTGACTTAGTCATTCGGTCTACAATAATCCAAATAGAATCATGCTGTCGGCTAGTACAAGACAACCTTGTAAGGAAGTCCATATTCACCACTTTCCACTTCCAAGTAGGAATAGTTATATCCTGGCTCATACCACCAGGTATTTGGTGCTCAACCCTAACCTGCTTGCAATTTGTACACTTAACCATAAATTCTGCGATATCCTTCATCATGTCGTTCCACTATTAGACTTCTCATAGATCACGGTACATCTTAGTGGCTCATGGGTGAATTAATATCGAGAACTATGAGCTTATGTTAGCATCTGCTATCTCAAATCATCCATATCTGGAACATAAATCTGCCCAGACAATGAAAAACACCATCTCCCCCGAGAAAAAACCCTAAACTTTTTGACTTTGGAAAGCTTCATTCAACTAAGCAAAATAGGATCACTATCTTACTTTTCTTTCACCTCTACTATCAAAGAAGATTCTAAACCAAAATATTGCCTTTGGGTAAATCAACCAACCAAACTCCCAATCTAGCAAGCTTGTGAACGTCGCTAACTTACTCTTTCTTCTCATCCTCTACATGAGCAACACTTCCCATAGACAACCTACTAAAAGCGTCAGCCACAATATTGGCACTACCTAAATGGTATAAGACACTCATGTTATAGTCCTTCAACAACTCTAGCCACCTCCTCTGATGAAGATTTAGATCTTTCAGACTGAATACATACTAAAGGCTCTTATGATCCATAAATATATCTACATGAACACCATAAAGGTAGTGCCTTCAAATCTTTAAGGCAAAAACTACTGCTGCCAATTAAAGATCATGAGTCGAGTAATTCTTCTCATGAATCTTGAGTTGTCTAGATGCATATGCCATAACCTTGACATCCTGCATCAACACACAGCCAAGGCCAACCCTTGAAGTATCACAATAAAACACACTCCTGAAAACTCTTCTCGCAAGAATCGGACAACTGGAATTTAACTTTCTTCTTAGTTAATCTGGACATAGGAGAAGCAATAGATGAAAATCTTTCAACAAATCATTTGTAGTAACCAGCTAAACCCAAGAAACTCCTGCTATCTAATGAAGAGATGGGTTTAGGCCAATTCCTAACTACTTCAGTCTTTTGAAGATCAACCTGAATGCCCTCACCAAAAATGATATGACCAAGGAATGCTACTGATTTCAACCAACATTTGTACTTGAGAGTCTACAAGATAATTCTTAAATGGTCTATGTGCTCATCCTCACTCAAAGAACAAACAAGGGTTTCATCCATAAAGACAATGATGGACATGTCCAAGAACTACTTGAACACCTTGTTTATCAAGTCCATAAAAGGTGCAGGAGCATTCAATAATCCAAAAGACTTAACAAAGAATTTAAGGTGACCATACCAAGTTCTGAAGGTTGTCTTCAGAATGCCATATTCTCTGACTCTAAGTTGATAATAGCCTAATCTGAGTTCTATCTTTGAAAATTAGTTGGCACCCAGAAGCTAGTTGAACAAGTAATCAATCTTGGGAATGAAATACTTATTCTTGATTGTGACTTTGTTCAACTGATAGTAGTCGACACACATTCTAAGAGAGCTGTCTTTCTTATGCATGAAAAGAACTGGAGATCCATATAGAGAGTTGTTGGGCCTGATAAAACCATTGTCTAGGAGATCATTCAACTATTCCTTAAATTCCATAAGCTCAACTGGAGACATTTTATAGGGTGGAATTGAAATAGGATGGGTATCTGAAAGGGATCTACTCCAAAGTCAATTTCCTACTTGGGAGGAACTCCGAGCAAATCTTCGGGAAATACTTCTGGGAATTCATTAACCACAAGAACTAACTAAAGAATTGGGGTCTCCTTCTTTGAATCCTTAACTCAAACTAGATGATAGATACATCCTTTGGAAATTATTTTTCTGGCAACCAACCTATAGGCACTGAGGTACTACCCTTCCATTCTAAGACTGACTCATTTGGAAACTGAAATTGGACTATTTTATTTCTACAATCAACTAAGGTATAACAAGCATGTAGCCAGTCCATGCCAAGAATGACATTAAAATTTGTCATGTCTAACTCTCCAAGATCAACTGAGGTGACTTTCTAAGAAATTATGACTGGATAATTTTTTAATACCCATAGAGATACGATCGAATCACCAATAGGATTAGAGACTGAGAAAGTTTCTGAGAGTATTTTGGGATTGACATCAAAGTCTAATGCTATATGGGGAGTCATGAAAGAAAATGTGGCTCCAGGATCTAATAATTCATAGACATTAATATGAAATACCTATAACATACTAGTGACTACATTAGGAGAACCCTCCATATCCTATCAAATCTGAAGGGCATAAAACCTATTCTAACGTTGTCCACTAGCTGCACTATATGAGGTATCCTACTGAGTTGGGAGACCTGCTGGAGCTACTAAAGTAGTAGCCTGAGTGTATCCACTGATATCACCTTTCTTGGCTAATGGATAATCTCAAAGTTTGTGACCTAGCTTCCTAACCAAAACACCTATCCTTACCTATCAAACAATCTCCACAATTGTTTTCCCCACACTTCTTACAAGCTGGGAAAGTACGACCACTGGAAGCACTATAATAAGGCTTAGAGCCTGGCGCTCCACCTTTCTGATCTTGACAGGGCCTGGGAGATGGAACATCGGCAGATGATGGTTTTGGGTCTAAAGATCTCTGCAAAAACTAGGAGAGATTACCGCCGCCCAATTTTTGCTGAGAATAATTAAAGTTTCCTCTTCTAGCTCTCTTATTCATCTTCTTCCTTTCCTTACCCTTAATCTTCTCTTCCTAAATCTGTTGAGCATGAACCATCAACCTAGATATGTCCATCTCTTTGAACAATATCATAGTTCTACACTTTTTAGCCATATCCTCAGAAACACCTGACACAAACTTGCTCATGTGTGCTCTGGAATCAGCAACCATTGTCGTATCATACTTAGAAAGTTGAGTAAACTTAAGAGAACACTCATTCACACTCATGTTGCCCTATTTTAGATTTATGAAATCCTGAACCTTGGCTTCCCTAAACTCAAGTGGGAAGAACCTTTCCAAAAAAGTAGCAACAAACTCATCCTATTCTACTGGACCAACATCTGTACCTCTATAATCCTTCCACTCCTTACACCAAGTGTGAGCCACTTCTTTCAACTGATACGTGGCCAAATAAGCACTCCCAACTAGAATGACACCCATGATATTAGTAACTATTTAAATATCATCAAGAAACTCTTACGGATACTCCTTAGTCATAGAACCTTGGAGCTCAGGAAGATTCATCCGAGTGAAATCTCAGACTCTAGACGCCGCCATACTAATTGTTGAATTGACTGGTGCTACTGCCTGTTAATTATCTTGAGTGGTCATGGAAAGAGCTAGCAATATGAAAGTAGCCCTAAACTCAACATTTGAGACTTGTTCATTCAAAGGGTTTGTTAAAGCTGGTGGTGCTTGCTGGTTTCCATTTCTGTTACCATTTTTGTTTTGTTCCTCCTTCCATTTGCTCTTCTAAGAGGCAATTTCTATAAACATGTAGAGCACAAGTTAGAAGAAGGTTTTAATAAAGTTCACACTCTATCGCATGATATGAACATGAAATAAATGAAACTATTCCTAAAACATTTCACAGCCTCTCAATCATAAGTGTGGCGTGCTTCACAACTATGAACAAGACTATACTTAAAACGGCTTTCAGAAACCCTAGGACACTTTAAACCTGATGCTCTTATACCAAGTTTGTCATGACCCAAGACTACCCCAAGTCATTACATAGTACCTAGAGTCACAAATGACCCCAAGCTAACCCATGGCCTGGCATAACACTAGAATATTGTATAAGTTGAATAGATACTGTGCAAAAACTGAATGTTTGAATAGCATAAGAAAAATAAAATGGGACCCAATACTGAGTTAACATGGATAACATCAAATCAAAACCAATAAGCTGAAAATCTAACTATCTGACTGCCTGAAAGACTCTGCTAAGATTAGTTGCTAGGAAAAGTCCCCAGCTAAATCTAACTGTCTGAAACTTAAATAATGATAAAATAAAATACTGATAACTAGTCCTCAAATGATAAGGACTCACTCGCTGATAAGGTGATCCATGATCGTGTAGGGTGTTGAGCATCTGAACCTATATTATAAGACAATATAGCACAAATAAAAGTATGCGGTCAGTTCTTTGAATATACTGAGCATGTGAGATATGCACCATACTATATAAGATGAATATACTTAAGGTGGTATGATAACTAAACATGGAACTGAAGTTTGTAAAATGATGCAATGCCAAGTGGTAAATATGTAACAATGTAATATGCTGAATAAATGAATAAAAGGTCATGCAAGTTTTGAGTATGAAATATAGGAGCTACTGTAACTAACATAGACCATGTGAGAAATATGGAATCCAACCTATAACCCAAGTTAGGAGGTTTTCCTATACCTTGCCGAGGGTAAGAACCATGACTGGAGTGAATTCACTCATGAGCTCATTCGGGTAAGAAAGATACTATCAACTGGAGAGGACCCCTTTAACCTACGGTGGTATGTAGTTTGGGATATGAGTTGTATGAACCTATATCCTCTCGATGCTAAGTACTACTCCCAATGTAAAGTAAACTGACATGCTGACATGCTTAGTAAAATAGATGTTCTAAAACTAAAAGATAAGTGCCTTATCTGAAAGCATTCTAAATCATGAAAATTGAAGGACTGAGTATTCCATTGACAATGCATGATAACCTAAGTCATTGCTTGTTCATAATACACTATCTCTGAATAATCCAACTAGTCATGGCAATGCTATAATCTGAATATGATGGGGAATTTCATTCCTCAAGTCCAAAACCCTTAATTTACCAATATACTTAAATTTCAAGTCATGAGTATGCAAAGCTACTAGATTTCATGGGAAAACATGTATTCATGATTTAAGTAAAGCAAGAAATTGAAACATAAAGGAGTTTATACTTTTCATAGAAACCCTATACTTAGAGGATGAATTAAACAGGGAAATTGTATTAACTTTAGGATTCAATGGGTGAAAGGAACCCCAATGATGAAATCCCACATAATTGTAAGTCAAGATCTGGGACTTGAATCTTAAAAATTGAGGAACCCTAGCTCTATATTTGGAGAAGAGAATCGCCTCCTTTCTTTAAAATTTGCTAAATCTCGACTGAATTTCTATGTAATGAGGGACTTAGGGCATTTTAGGCTTATTATTTAGCCTTAGGATAGCTTAAACGAAGTATTTTAGGGTTTTAAATATTAAGAAAAGATTGGAATGCCCCTCATAAAATGTAACTGATGAATTTGTGAAGTGCGATGGACAGACTATCCAACATCGTCGGATCTACCTACGATCGTGGGTGGTGCTCGTAGGTTGATGGATTTTTTGATGCTTCTCTAGACTTCATCAGACGATTCAAGGGAAGACTCATGGGATGATGCCATAGTTGTTCCTTGGTTCATCATTGAAATGTTCAAGCCAAAACAACCTTGTGAACTACAATCTTACCAACGATCGTGGTTTCTTCCCAGGATCGTGGGTTCCTTTCATGGCTAGGAGGTATATTTGTAAACTTTCAGTATTTTGGGTTTTTTTTCATGTAGATGAAGGCATGGTATGATCGTACAATCTACCTACGATCGTAGGTTTGTTTGTAGTATCTCACTACTGGACAGTGTTTCTCTAAAATGGCCATACCTCTTAACTTCGAAACTGGATTAATAAGCAATCAGATGATCTATAAGTATGAATCAAAGACCTTTCATTTGGTTGGTATTGAGCTCAAAATATTCTCATAATTTAAGAGTTATGCACGTTTTAAGTTGACTATAGAAAGATTCTACATATAAATCAATCGGTAAGGAAGGTTTCAACTTGTCTATGAGCTAGAAGTTACTTGTGGCCTTAATACTTTTCTAAATCACTTTTCATACTACCAAAACATAAAGTTCTGTTCTACATATACTTGAAGCATGGTTCTAATTTTAGTCTAGATTTCTGGGGAGTTACAAAACTAAAAAGTGACACTATAAATATAAAAATAAAAAATAAAAAAATGATACCATTACAGCTTGGGTTGTCTAACAAGAAGCACCTAATTTACCATCATGGCATGACCAAAGTCATAGATAAACCAAATTCTCTCAATCTCTTCCTCCCTATATGTTGCAATTTTTGCCTTTTCTTCCCTTTGAAAGGATCACCATCATCATTTACTCACTTTGCCTTCAATTCCATTATCGGGTCATATTAAGGCTTCTCAATGACATACTCATGTTCTCTAAACAATTTGATAACTTTCTCTTTTTGTACCTCAGACCATTCGGTGGTAATGTTTATATTATCAACCTTTTTGAGTCCACACTTATCCACCCCACACATTTCATTGACCCCCTCTATGATCATACATAAGTCTTTATAGTGTGAAGGAGTAGAGAGTGACATATATACTTTGAATTCCATCTCTTTATCATTGACCATCATCTTTAACTCTCCTTTTCGAACATTAATTAAAGCTCCTATGGTGACTAAGAATGGGAGATGTACCGATCTAATTGGTACCTATTCATCTGCTTAAAAATCAAGAATAGTAAAGTCAGTAGAAATTATAAATTTACCTACCTTAATTATCACATACTCAATCACTCCCTCTGAGTACACATGAGATCGGTCTGCTAGTTGAAGACAGTGGTTAGGTGTAGTTGTCCCAAGCTAAGTGTCTTAAACACATATCGGGGCATCAAGTTTATACTTTCTATAAGATAGCACAATGCATTCCCAACCTCATATTCACCTACTTTTATGGGGAGGGTGAAACTCCCAGGGTCGGTCTTTGAGCTTTTGAGGGAGCTTGCTGAATACCCTCAAACTACAGTCTTCAGTGAGTGTAATCATCTCGAATTCTATATGTCTTCTTTTTCCAACAACTGCATATGTCAAGTATTTGGCACATTCGGGCAGCTTCCTCAAAGCATCAATTAAGGGAATATTGACGTGAAGTTGCTTGAAGATATCAAGAAAATTCTAAAAATTTGCATCCTTCTTGTTTTTCTGGAATCTTTGTGGGACTGGTGGTGCAGGTCTCTCAACTGCAATCTTAGGCTACCCAACAACCTATTTTTCTCTTGTTTCCTCTTACACGGGCCATATCTCTGGAGTTGGTACTGGAATCAACCTTTGCGGTAAGGGAGTTAGATGCTTAAAATTTTCAAGGCCATCTACCTTATGGCGTCCATTCCTCTTTGGAGGCAAGTGTTTGCAAAGAAGGAATTAATGACAGTCCCATAACTCAAATTTTGAAGCTTTATATCTTGATTTAGGGAGATTCAAAAGGTTGTTTTGATATTTCTCTGTTGAGTAAGTTTTAAATCAATATTTTAACTTTCTCCAACAATTATTTCATGATTTCACCTTTAAATCTTGGTTTATCAACTTGATATTTTGGAATTTCCCTTGTAAAGTTAAAGAATGGTCTTCTGATAATGTCAATCGTGATTAACTTTGTTTTTGATGAAATTTTAAATTTGAACTCCTTAAGTTATGGATAAATTGATTTTCTAATAAATTTTAGCTTTGACCTTATGGGCTTGGGGTTGACTTTTGGGTTGATCTTTTGGACCCGGAATAAAAGTATAAAAATATGGGTATCAATGATTTCATGTTTACAAGTAGATCTTGTTTTTGATATATTGGTTTTTTCTAAAGCCATTCGAAAGGGTAAGTCATGTTCGTGATCGATAGAGACTTGCAGTTCGGCTTCGACGTAGATTATGACTTAACTTTCTTCAGACTTTGCTCAAGAGAGAACTTATTGTGTAAAGCATTATGTGGGTTCAGTGTTTTTGTAATTTAAAGTGGTGTGTTAGACAGATTATTTTGTCCCTTTTAACATATATGGATTGCTTTATTATCTTTATGCATGCATAATTATTCATCTCATGGATCTCTAGAGAGTGATATTGAAAGGAAACTAATTTTTGAGTTGAGTAATCTGTTGCGTTTGTCGGATGGTGAGATTTAATACTTTGAGTGGTCCATTGTTTTTGGTGGACCATGACGTATGATACTATTGAGTGATTTCAAGTGATTGTATATGGAAATCATGAGTCCCACATGGATCCTTCCTTGCAGTGAAAAATGTTGAGGAGGGTGTATACAGATGCATTGATCATTGTATAGCATACCATATCACTGAAATTGCATTATTACTTGAGTTATCACTGAGATTGAGATAAACTATGATATTACTTGAAATTGAACTGCTGAAACTTTTCTGCATGTAGGGTTATTTTAGTATTCTTTATTCGATATAGTTTTATACTTAAACTTAGTCAGCCTTTGTGGCCTACTAAGTACAAGTATACTATACTCACTCCTACTTTTCTGCTTTTTTCGGTGGAGATCCCGGTACGAGTGATCCCCACAGCCCATGACCATGCTTTTCCATGGTGTTTGAGGCTTTGGTGAGCTCCCCCGTTTGGAGACTATTTCAACTTCATCTATCTTTATGTTATGTCTTATTTTGTATATCAAACTACTTTATGTTTTGATACGACATATTCTATCTAGAGTCGCTCTTGTACTTGTGAATTCTGAGTCTTGGGATTTGGATTAGTTGTTTAGTTTCTTAAGGATCATTTTGATGTGTTATTACTATCTATATATAAACCGCATGGATCTTATTTTGTTGTCTTTATTTTATGTTTCTTGTGATGTTAAGTCAGCCTTACCTACCATAATTGGATTGAGGTAGGTGCCATCACAATCCATGGGATTTTTGGCCGTGACAAAATAATAAAAATATAGTTGTCAATGTGATATATTAATTGTTAAGAAAACTTTGTTGAGTAGAAATAAAAACATATGCATTTATTATAGTGACTGCTCTTGAACTAGAAACTTAAAACACCATCTTTGCATCTGAATCACTAACTTAAAATATTTTATTTAATTTGACCTTTGCAATACATCGTCATAATTTTCACCTATTGTAGTTGATTTAATCCTTTTGTCAACAGAACCAACGTTTGTACCAGTCATTATTTTCTTTTGCATTATATTAGTAAGTAAAACATTGTGCATATAACATATTAAACTGTTAAATAGGATGGTTACATAATTCATCATTGTATCAAACCAAACAAAGGTGTTGAATTTGAGTCTGACTACCAACCATTATCAAAAAACACGTGCATGTTTTGTAAAAAAGTATCATGCCGCACAGGGGTGGTGGTGTTGAAAACATAATTAAGTAAATAAAATCTGTTCTTTCTAATAACTTAAGCTTTTTCATGAGATAGTTAGACACTTCGACAACTATATGTGTACATAAGATTCCCCTAAAGTAGTTGCTTTCGCACATTACGACCTTTAAATATGCAGGGTCTTATTAATCCCGTGTACTATTTTGAAGTAGTATTTTTATCTCCTTCCGAGACCGTTGGACATAGAGAATGAGATGTGCTCCTTTATAGAGCATGGGAAAAAATAAAGAATTTTTTTTCCATTTTTCCTTTTCTTGTTCTTTTTTCCTTTTTCTTCTTCACTTTCCATTTTCTTCTTCTCTTCTCCCTTTCCTTTTCCCTCCTCTTCTATTCTCCTTTTCCTTTACCCTCTTCTCTTCTCTTCTCCTTTTCCTTTTCCCTTTTTCTTTTCCTTTTTTCTTTTTTCCTACCCCCACCCCCATCCTATCCACTCCTCATACCTTCTACATTGTTGGTGGTGTTCAAAACTTCTTGACTAGTGGTGTATGAAGTTAGAAAACTATAGCTCATTATAGAGCATAAACAAGTTCAAATTAGTAAAAATCTTTTTATAAAATAGAGTTTTAACAATTTTTTAGGTCAATATTTTTATGTATGAAAAAGCAGAAAATTTAGTAAAGCATTACTATAGAACACAAGTTAACTTATTCACTTGGATAGAGAATTTTGCATTCAAGTAAAGCTATTTTCAGATGGGTCAAAAACAGGTAAATAATATTAGAGCAAAGAGAGTGCAAGATGTGAAATTTTAATAATGTAACTTTGCATTGTTTAGCCATAAATGTGTCTATTGATGATATATCATAAATTTATTACCATACTAGACCAAATATTTCTAAAAGTTATAGTTTATTTTGATGCTCAGTTAACTCGATGTACTGTTTCACTATCAAACTTTGTTTCTATTTGAACATGAGAAAAATGATGGGGTTATAAAATCATTTTCTTGATCCTCCTAACCTCTTTCGCATTTTCTTGATCCTTCTAACCTCTTTCGCATACGGTGAAAGAGAAGAACAATGAATAGAGGAAAGTTGGATCGGAGATCCGGGAAAGTGTCAGGATTCAAAACTTGAGGTCATGATGGTATCTTCCCCAACCCAACCTTGGTAGATAAGTTAAACACTCAAAGAGGAAAGAAGATCAAATTAATACACAAAGTAAGACAAAACGAGACTTCTAGAACGAACTCTGGTCAACACATATACAATAGAGCAAAAGTCTGAAATAAATACCATTAAACCCCCAACATCTAGTATCATAAGTACAATAACATCTAAAATATAACCGAATCTGAAAGTACATAGCCTGTCTCTGAATATGGAGTAAAGATATAAAAAGGATAGGAGAAGGTCTGGAAATCAACTTTAAACTCTAGAGCATGCCAGTACCTTGAATCAACTACCAATAGCATGATCAGTTGTTGTGTCTTACACTAGAACTAGGATCTCCATCAAAAGAGTACAGTAGGAGTGACTATAGTCCACTTGTACTCAGTAGGTATCATAGGCCGACTGAGCAAAGCAGAAAATAATACAAGTAAAGAAATAATATGAGCACGTCCCTACAAATAGAAAAATTCTGAAATGGTAGCTCACATCATCTCCACTAACAGTTCTAATATATAAACAAATCAAATAGATGCAGGTATTCACGAAGGTACATATAAGCTGATTACACATCAAAAAAACACATAAAAGAACACATAAAATGCATTTGCAAATGCAATGCAATGAATGATAAAATGAATATTTTAAAAGTCATCGCATGACTTTCTGTATACACCTATCGAGCCTCACTACTCCCAAAATAGGACCCATGAGGGTTCACAAACATATACTATCTTAAAATCTCAACCCACCTCTCCGGCTTGTGTTCACGGATCAAGGTTTTTGTGACAATATCTCATTTTCTTTCAAAAAAGTGCTTTTTAATAGTATCAATATCTCATAAATGTATATGTATGGAATGAGGATATAATTCTCACAATCAAATCAGTATGAAGATAACAAATTCATTCAATACGAGTATAAGTGAGGCCATAAATCAACTCAATATGTCAATAATTCATGATATCAATTCTAGTTTGGCACCATGGGAATAAATATGCATGTAAGACATCATTAATATCATATCAACTCATAACTCATGCATTTATATCATGATAAAGGTAAACAATGCTCAATAAGGCCTATAATATCTATTCAAGCCCGCGCACGTACATCACATTAAGAATAAATTATTTTAATGCATGAATAAGTTGAATTAAGTCAAATAAAGCCCCCAATGGGCAACACGCAATATATGATATCACAAGTTAACAACAACAAGATCATAAGCCCCCACACGGGCACGTAACAGTAAATATAATCTCAAAAATATAATTCCCATAGTTATTTTTCAAAACCTATAGCATGCTTTACTTATTTACTAACTACCCACCCTAGACTGAAGAAAGTTAAGTCATAACCTACCTTGAAGCATCGAAATTCAAGCCTAAACTCCTTCAACATGGAGCCTTTCCCTTTCGAATGACCTCGGAATCAACTAAAACATACAAATATAAACATCTACGCGTTTAAAAGAAACCTAATGATACCCATATTGACTAGATTTAAGACGGGTTCGTTTGAAAATGAAAGGGGTAAAATCAGAATTTTTATTTTAGAAATACATTCTCCATGGTTATAGGAGTCAACAATTGAAAACCACACGAAAACGAGTTAAAAATGAGGTCCAAATCGAATAAAAACCATTTTTAAGCTTTACCGGCAAAGTCCCAAAAAATTCATTTCAAAATTGATATTAAAAGGTGTTTACGAAAACATAGTCAATAGGAAATAATGGAAAGATAAGTTTAGAGGTTACTCATACAAAAATGATGGAGAAACCCTGGTAAAACGCCTTTCACGAAGCTTCGAGGTCTAAAAATAGAGGAAAATTGCAAAATTGAAGCATTTATACTGTTTTATAAATAGTACCTCGCGATTACAGATCCCACCTTGCGATCGCGAGGGACAACATTGACTGGCCATTAAGTTGGTCATCGCGGTCACGTAGTTGGGCCTCGCGATCACGATGAGTCAAACCGACCTGGTCTACCAATTAACCCATCACGATCGCGGTACCACCACCATGCGATCATGATGAATTCTATCATCAAGGCTCGCTATCGTGTCATATGACCACACAATTGCGATGAAGGGCCTGATGCACCAGAAAATGTTGCACCAGCAGATTTTCCAAGTTTGAAATATCTTCGAATAGACCCTTGGGAATCCACAGAAATAAATCATATATGCTGCTAGGTTATTTTTGATGTTTCGGACTCAATGGCAATGTCAGATTTTCGAAAAAAAGGTCGTTTTCAAAAAATTAACCCTCGGAACCCCAAAATACCTATTTAAACTAGTTTCCAAATGGAGGGTCGAAATGCAAACTAAAGGTTTTGAACCAAAAACAACCTTGCTAATAACCCAAATTCAACATTCTGGATCTAACGGAACTGTCTAAATCTCCATCCGGCACTCGAAACATCAAATGTTGACCTAAGTTAACTATAGGACTTTTAAAGCCTCAAATAGTCTCGAACTCTCCCAAATCACTCCTGAATGCCTTGGGAAGCATGCTAACCATCCCCACACAACAAAATAAACATGTAGCAACTACAGAGAAGGGAAAAATAATCAAAACATATAAAAAAGAAAATTTCACAAATCAGGTCATTACAGAAAGAAGTTTTTGAAGCAACCGTTAGAACTTTATGAACTACCTTCTCCAAGAAGATCTTATTAAAATCAGATGTGCCACTTGAGAGCATTTCAGAAAACTATTTTGGTTTGATTTTAGTTGTTTGATTCTGGATTTTGAGATCATACTCTTTTTGGCATTTGATATATTGTATGCTTATTAATGAGTTAGATTTTTGAACCTACCTTAGTTTATTTTATTTATTAGCAATTTTACTTGGTTTATGTAACACCCCGTAAATTTTCAAATGAATGCGAATAAGTGACGTGATTAATTGAACATGAAACAAAGGGTATATTATGTATGTAAAGTGTTGGACTTAATTCATCTTGGTTAATGGGCTCAAAATTGGCCCAAAATTACAAGAAATACATGGCCCAAAAAGGAAAATTTGACCCATTCTTGATCCAAGCCTTAATGACCAATATATACCTCATCTTTGACTAAATATTGGCTAAGGATGATATATATATATATCTCAAAAATCATATTTTTAATCACAAAATCCACCTTGCCATTTCTTGCATTTTCTAGACAATTCCAAGAGACCCAAAAGAAACCCTTTTCAAGCAAAGGCAACTACACTTATTTTGCCAAGATCATCACTTTGTAAGTGTTGGTAAGTGCTTATTCTTGTGTTTTAATATATTATGTGCATAAGAGATGGTATGTATTTTGATGGTTATGTCTAAAAGGGGTTGATTGGGGCACTTTTGCTTATGTGACACAAGATGTGTTATTTTGGTGATTTGAACTTGGAAGTGGCCTTGTGGTCTTGAAAGAAGTGAGATTGATGGTTTGAACACCAACATGTATGATATGGTTATTCCCTAAGTTGATTTATCTTTATGTGTCATTTTTGGAAATTGTTGTTATGGAAAAAGTGTACGGAATTGGTGACGTAATGAAAGGAAAAATCTGATTTTTATTCAAAGGAACACACAACACATTTCTAGAAATTTCCCAAAATTTCTCTCAACTCTTAAAGAACCCTAAGCCAACTTTTGGAGCAAGATAATCATTTTTCAAGCTTAGGTAAGTGATTATTCTTATGTATTAATATATTATATGCATGGGAGAGTATGTAGATCATGTTGGTTATGCTTGGAAGTGTTGAACATGGCACTTTGTGTTTTTGCTAAAAGATGTGTTATCCATGGAATTGTAACTTGAAATACGACTTGTGGGTTTGATGAAAGAGCATGGTATGGATGAAATACCAACTTGTATGGTGTGATTATGTTATTAAATTTGCTATTTTTCATATAAGTGTAAGTTATGGAATTTTGGCCGATATGTGATATGAGGTGTATTAAGGTGATTTAATGGAATAATTGTGATGTTGTGGTGATGAAGAGTGGAAAGTATGAACTTGGTGTGACATGCTAATGGTTTATAATGTTTTGGTCAATGTTGGGAATATTGTGGGATTATTGGTATGATAATTTCATCAATGGTATTGTCAAGGGGGGAAATGAAATTTTAAAGGCAAACATGTAACTAATTGACGTTATATGCATTTGTAAGGTAGTTGGTGGTTAATGTAAATCCCGTTATGTATTTGTGTTATAGAGTGAAACATAAGGAAGGAGCGGGACATTGTATGCACATCTAAGGTTGTATATTCGTATTGAGAATACAAGGTATGTAAGGTTACTCTTTCCGTATCCTTCTGCAGCATATAGTATTCACCTTGTTATGATACTTACTCATTTCCGAAATGTCCTAAGGTGTCTTATTTCAGGTTATCATTTATTGTTAATCGCATATCTCATTCTTGGTCTATTGTCATTCATGTGTCAGATAATTATGAACATGGTTCCAAGTTCCAATAATATTATATCCAAAAGTTCTCACAATGAAGTAATCACTGAATGAGCAATTTTGCTAAGATTGAAGAAGTGAGGCAATAAAGTATGTATTCATGGGTGGTATCCCAGGGGTTAAATAACCTAGCATGGGTCGATCCCAATATTTACGGGTGGTATCCCAGGGGTGAGAAGAACACCTAGCATGGGTCAATCCCGCTACTACGGGTGGTATCCCAGGGGCCATGGAAAAGCCAAGCATGGGTCGATCCCGAATACTATTGATTACCCACTGATCAGCTTGGGGCCCGGGCATTATATAAATGGATGAATGAGTAATGAATGAAGGAAAGAGTGAGCGAATGAATGAGTATAAAAGTAAAGAACGTAATTCACTTAATGTACACATTTCCATATATACAGAATGGTGACTTATCCATAATGAGTACTTATTTATATTTGATTTCATTGAAGTCTTTATGTATCATTCAGTTTCATACAACCTTACATACTCAGTACTTTCTTCGTACTGACCCCTTTGGGGAAATTTACCTTACTTGCTGTAGGCACAGGCACTAGTAGACCTCCCCAGTAAGCTGCAGGACATCTATTGATCTTTGGTGAGCTCCAGTTGGTTCGAGGCTTTCCATGTCTGAGTTATGCATTGATTTTGGTATTGTAGATGTTATGTAAAGTGGGGGACTTGCCCCGAAATTAGGTTGGTCGTGTATGTATCTCTACTAGAGGCTTTTGTAGACATATGTGGGTATGTGTATGAATGTGAAAGAAAGAGGTGTATGTCCTTTTGACTTGATGGCCCCAACGGCCAAGTTTCTTTAATGTATATATAATGCTCCATGATTTTCGTACTTAGAATTTTATGTCTTTACGAGGTGGTGATGAATCTTATGGTATGCATATGATTGGGCATGAGGAAGATTGGTTCTCTCGAGCCTCATCGGCTTCGGGTGCCAGTCCACCCCGTTGGGATACGGGGCGTGACAAAAGTGGTATCAGAGCAGGTCGTTCTAAGGGTGTCTACAAAGCCGTGTCTGAGTAGAATCTTACTTATCGATGTGCTGTGCACCACATTTATAAGTAGGAGGCTACGGGACATTTAGGATGTTGTTTCATCTCTTCATTTCTAGATCGTGCAATAGAGCCAGTGTTGTAAGTTGAATTGTATCTGACCATTTGAATTGATTTTTTTTGATATAGTAACAATGTCGATGAAAAGAAGAGGTCAAGGTGAAAGTAAGAGACTAGACAGAATAGCGGGAG
This sequence comes from Capsicum rhomboideum, assembly GCA_031232105.1. Taxonomy (NCBI): domain Eukaryota; kingdom Viridiplantae; phylum Streptophyta; class Magnoliopsida; order Solanales; family Solanaceae; genus Capsicum; species Capsicum rhomboideum. Next base: position 17,990,703 of record CP124712.1, read on the forward strand.
AAGGAACTAGTAGAGCCTTGCCTGAACCAGTTAATCAAGATGGTGCTGAACCAGAGATGGAATCACAAGTTTCTTCTACTCTTCCATTTTTAGAAGAGTCAAGAGAAAGAGAAGTACCTGCAGAACCACCGGTACATACTACTGACCAGGACTTAAAGGATGCAGTACAAATGTTGACTCGAGTTGTTGCTGCATAAGTTCACGGACAAGGTGGTCTAATGACAAATGATGATAGTGCAGCTAGAGCAGCCAGTAGACGAACGCAGGATTTCCTGAAAGTAGATCCTCCTACATTCACTGGATCAGATCTAAATGCAGATCCACAAGACTTTAAAGATCAGATTCAAAGGGCCTTAGATGTTATGCATATAACTGGGGTAGAAACAGTTGAACTTGCTGCATATAGAATTAAAGGAGAGGCGATATTGTGGTATGAAGATTGGAATAAATCTCGGCGTGTCGGTGCAAATCCACCTAATTGGGAAGAATTTAAAGTGACTTTTCTTGATCACTACCTTCCTTATGAGATCCGTGAGGCTCGTATGGATCAATTCTTGAATCCGCGTCAGGGGAATCTTAGTGTCAGAGAATACAGTCTGCAATTTAATTCTTTGGCCCGATATGCTCCCAATGTAGTGGCTACGATGAAAGATAAAGTCCATAGATATGTGGACAGGTTGGAGCCATATTTGGTATGAGATTGCACTATTGTTGCCTTAAACAAAGACATGGATATAGCGAGAATTCAAGCCTTCACTCAGAAAATAGAGGACCAAAGACAAAAGAGAAGGGTATATGAATCTGAACGAGCACAGTCCAAAAGAGCTAGACCTATGGGACAGTCTATGGTGTCCCAAGGAGAATCTAGACCTTGAATGTTTCCTAGACCGCCTAGACCATCATTCTCACACTCCACGACGGCCACACAATCTTAATTCCGAGGGTTCAGAGGTAGCAATGTTGGGCAAAGTAGTGGGATTCTAGGTTCGCAGACCGCTGGGTTTTCTAGTCCGCCATGTCAGCAATGTGGACGGTTTCATTTAGGTGAATGCCGATTTGGGTCAAATGTTTGCTTCTGGTGCAGTATGATGGGGCATATGATGAGAGATTGCCCACGAAGAGGCTTGGGTAATGTGGCACGACCGACCGAATTGGCTGTTATATCATCATCATCGGTTCCTTCTTTAGGCCGAGGTGTGCAGTCTGTCGGTCAGGTTCCTTCTTTAGGCCGAGGTGTGCAGTCTGTCGATCATGGTAGAGGTGCCAGAGGAGTAACCAGTACTAGTGGGGTCCAGAATCGCACTTATGCTTTGATGGACCGACAGAATTCGGAGGCTTCTCCTGATGTTGTCACAGGTACATTATCTATATTTTCATATATAGCATATGCATTGATTGACCCAGGTTCTACATTGTCCTATGTTACTCCATTAATTGCTGCGAAATTTGCAAAGGCACCAGAATTACTAACTAAGTCAATTGAAGTGTCTACACCGGTTGGTGAACATATTATTGCAAAAAGAGTATATCGTAATTGTGTGGTAACTGTGTATGGTCATGATACACTGGCCGACCTTGTCAAACTAGACGTGGTGGTTTTTGATGTGATAATGGGGATGGATTGGTTGGCTTCTTGTTACGCCACGGTGGATTGCCGGGCCAAGAAGGTAAATTTTTGTTTTCCTCAAGGAAATGTTCTTGAATGGCAGTGTAATGTGGGGGCACCAAGAGGGAAATTTATTTCCTATTTGAAAGCAAGGAAAATGATTGCCAAAGGGTATATATGTCACTTAGTACGAGTGAAAGATATGGATGTGGGACCACTAACTCCGCAGTCCGTTCCAGTGGTCAATGAATTTGTATATGTATTTCCAGAAGATCTTCCAGGCTTACCCCCATAACGGGAAGTAGAGTTTGGCATTGATGTGATTCCAGGCACTCAGCCTATCTCTATTCGTCCATATAGAATGGCTCCAGCAGAATTACGCGAATTCAAGGAGCAATTGAAAGATTTCCTGGACAAGGGCTTCATCAAGCCTAGTATGTCCCCGTAGGGTGCACCGGTATTATTTGTGTAGCACCCCATAAATTTCCGAACGTATGCAACTAAGTGACGGAATTAATTGAACATGTAATAAAGGATATATTATGTATGCAAAGTGTTGGACTTTATTTCTTTGGATTGTTGGGCTCAAAAATTGGCCCAAAATTCCAAGAAAGACATGGCCCAAAAAGGGAATAAAATGACCCATTCTTGACCCAAGAATTAATGAACACATGGACACCTCATATTTTACTTATGAGTGGCTAAGTATGATATAAATAAGGGGCCAAAATCAGATTTTAATCATATCTTACACCTTGCCATTTCTTGTATTTTCTAGACATTTCCAAGAATCATAAGAAACCAACATAAACCCTAAGGAAACTTCACTTGTTTTGGACAAGATCATCATCTTGTAAGTATTGGTAAGTGTTTATTCTTGTGATTTAATATATTATGTGCATGGGAGATTGTATGGATTTTGATGGTTATGGCTAAAAGTGTTGGTTGGTGCACTTTTGCTTATGTGATACAAGATGTATCATCTTGGTAGTTTTGAACTTGAAAGTGTCCTTGTGGTATTGAAGGAAGTGATTTTATGGACTTAACATCAACATGTATGATGTGGTTATGTCCCTAATTTAATTTCTCTTTGTATGTCATTTTTGGAAATTTGTTGCTATGGAAAAAGTGTGTGGAATTGGTGACGTATTGGAAGGAAAATGTGATTTTGGTGATGTTTATGTGTGTGGTAAGTGTTTCCTATTGAATATTACTATATTATATGCATAAGAGTGTGTGTAAATCATGTTGGTTATGTTGACAAAGTATTGAGCAGTCCACTATGTGTAAAACAGTCCACTTTTGCAAAATCGGTAAAGGATTTGCCTTCTATGTGATTTAAACTTGAAAGGGGACTTAAGGTATTGAAGGAATTGAATTATATTGATGAAATTTCAGTATATTTAAGTATGGTTCTGTCCCTAATTCGTTACTTTGGTGTATGGCTTGATGGAAATGTTTTTACGTAATTGTGCATGGAACGTTTGGCATAGTGAAAAGAGAATACTTTCTTGTTATGTTAAAGTGAATTATAAAATTGTGTGGGATGTTTTTGGTATTTTTGTGGAAGGTATTTATGTGACTTTATGGGATAAATATGTGGAGTTGTATTGAGGCGAAAACGTAAAGTAGAAACTTGGTGTAAAATCCTATCGGTTTGTGATGTCTACGGTGATGTGTGGACTGATTTGGTGTTGTTGTTTTGATAAAGCAGTAATTTATAGTGTAATGTGGTGGAATAATGTGCTTTGGTAGTATAATGAAGGGGGTAGTGATGCACCATGTGTTTTTTAGGTTGGACGGTTTTTACTTTTCGTTAAGCACCTACTTACCGTCTTGTGAACTTGTAATGTAGTTAGTGGTTAACGTGAGCTCCGTTATGTGCTTATGTAGAGTAACACGTAAGGAGAAAGTTGGAGCGTTATATTCACGAATAAGATTGTGTATCCATATTGGGGAATTAAGGTATGTAAGGTTACTCTTTCCGTATCCTTCTACAGCACATAGTATCACATTGTCATTATACATGTTCCATTCCGAAATGTCCAAAGGTATTCCATTCCTGGTTGTTAATCATTGTTACACACATGTTCCTTGTACATTGATCAAATGTAATTCATATGACTCATGTTCATTGATTAATGTTCTAATAATGTTCCAAAGTTTCCATAACATTGTAACCACTAATGTACCAATCTCATAACAAAAGAATTGAAGTAATAAACACTTGTTGAGAACGGGTGGCAACCCAAAGGGGCATAAGCCTAGCTAGGGGCGATCCCGAATGATTATTGGATACAGGGGGCAGCTCAAAGGGGCATAAGCCTAGCTAGAGACGAACGTGCTTTATTGATTTATGGGTGGCAGCTCAAAGGGGAATAAGCCTAGCTAGAGACGATCCCAATGTTATTTCCCACTGATCAGTTGGGCCCGGGCATTACATGATTGATGATCACTTGATTGACGACGAAGTAAAGTAAAGTGAAATAAAAGTAAAGAAAGTAATGCACATGATTCCACATGTATACCTATGGTAATTTATTCACATGATGTGTTCACTTGTACTTAATTTTATCAAAGTTTCTATATCTCATACATTTACTTATAGCCTTACATACTCAGTACATTCTTCGTACTGATGTCCCTTGTGGGACTTCACTTACTTGCTGTAGGCACAGGTACTAATAGGCCCCCACAGTAGTACTTGGATTCATCTGCGGTTTTGTTGGTAAGCTCCAGTTTGCTTTGGGGCTTCCTGAGTCCTATGCACATATTGGTTTTGATAATCTATCACAGTTGTATAAAGCGGGGACTTGTCCCGACTTTAGGATGGTTATGTTCATGTATGTATAGAGGCTTTGTAGACGATGTTGGACAAATGAAAAATGTATGTCATGTCATGATGGCCCTAAAAGCCAAGTTTCACATATGTATATTGTAATCACCTGTTTTGCCATGATTTCCGCCATTGGTGTCTTGCGTCTATACATGGTAGTGATGGTCAATGAATGATGTGTGTATGAATGTACAGGGTGATAGTTGGTTCTCTCGGGGCCTCAACGACTTTGGGTGCCAGTCCGCCTCGTTGGAACTCAGGGCGTGACAAAAGTGGTATCAGAGCCGATCGTCCTAGGGTGTCTACAAAGCCGTGTCTGAGTAGAGTCTTGCTTATCGATGTGTTGTCCACCACATTTATAAGTAGGAGGCTACGGTATATTTAGGAGTTGTTTCATTTCTTCATTTTCTAGATCGTGCATTAGAGCCAAAATTGTAGGTGGAACCATATCTGACTGTTGAAATTGTTTTTCTTATATTATAGTAAAATGCCGATGACAATAAGATGAAAAAGTAAGAGGTTAGACGAAATTGATGGAGAAGGAACCAGTGAAGCCCCGCCTGAACCAGTTAATCAAGGCGACGCTGAACCAGAGTTTGCATCACAGGTTTTTTCTACTCTTCCAGTTTCAGAAGGGTTATGAGGAAGAGAAATACCTGCAGAACCACCAGTGAATACTACTGACCAGGACTTAAAGAATGCCGTGCAGATGTTGACTCGAATAGTTGCTACACAGGTTCAGGGACAGGGTGGTCCGACAACACATGATGATAGTGCAACTAGAGTAGCTAGTAGACGGACATAGGGTTTTCTGAAACTAGACCATCCTACCTTTACTGGATCAGATCCGAATGAAGACCCGCAGGATTATATAGATCAAATCCAAAGGGCTTTGGAGGTGATGCATGTGTCTGGTGCGGAAACGGTCGAGCTTGCGGCCTATAGATTGAAGGGCGAAGCTATTCTGTGGTATGAAGATTGGAGACGGTCGAGGGGCATTGATGCACTCCCAGTTAGTTGGGATGAATTTAAAATGGTATTCCTTGATCACTATCTCCCCTATGAGGTTCGAGAGGCTCGTGCGGACCAATTCTTGAATCTACGATAGGGTAACATGAGTGTTAGAGAGTACAGCCTCAAGTTTAATTCCTTAGCCCTATATGCTCCAAACGTGGTTGCGACTATGACCGATAGAGTTCATCGGTACGTGGACAGACTGGAGGCATATTTGGTCTGAGATTGTACTATTGCTGCACTAAACAGGGACATAGATATAGCTAGAATACAGGCCTTTGCGCAGAAAATGGAAGATCAGAGGCAACGAAGAAGAACACAAGGGTTTGACGAAGGGCCGTCAAAGAGGGCTAGATCTATGGGACAGTCTATGGCGTCCCAAGGCGAGTTTAGACCTCGGAGTTTCACTAGGCCGCCTAGACCCTCATTTTCTTATTCCACGGCAGGTACTCCACCTCAGTTTCGAGGGTGTAGAGGTAGTTATGTTGGGCGAAGCAGTATGGTTCGAGGTCCACAGACAGCAAGATTTCCTCGCCAGCTGTGTCAGCACTGTGGGAAGTCTCATTTAGGTGAATGTCGGATTGGAACTAATGTTTGTTATTTTTACGGTGAGCCAGGGCACATGGCGAGAGAGTGTCCACAGAGGAGCATGGGTGGTATAGCATGACCTACGGGGTTAGCTGTTGTATCATCATCATCCGTGCCTTCCTTAGGTAGAGGATAACAGCCTATGGGATGAGGTAGAGGTGCTAGAGGAGCAGCTAATTCCAGCGGAACTCAGAATCGTATTTATGCACTAGCTGACCGTCAGAATTCGGAGGCATCACCTGATGTTGTTACAGGTATCTTGTCCATATTTTCACATAATGTGTATACATTGATTGATCCGGGTTCTACATTATCATATGTTACTCCCTTGATTGCTGAAAAATTTAAAAGAATGCCGGAATTATTAGTTAAGTCAATTGAAGTAACGACACCGATTGGTGAATCTATTATACTAAAGAGAGTTTATCGTGATTGTATAGTCACTGTTTGTGGTTATGATACATTGGCCGATCTTGTTGAACTAGACATGATAGATTTTGATGTTATCATGGGAATGGATTGGTTAGCCTCTTGTTATGCCACAGTAGATTGCCGAGCTAAGAGAGTACAATTTTATTTTCCACAAAGGGATGTTCTTGAATGGAAAGGTAATGTGGGAGCACCGAGAGGCAAATTTATTTCCTATCTTAAGGCTAGGAAAATGATATCCAAGGGATATATGTGTCACTTCGTGAGAGTGCATAATACTGAAGCAAAGCCACTAACTCCTCAATCAGTTCCGGTGGTAAATGAATTTCTCGATGTATTTCTTGAGGATTTTCCAGGGTTACCTCCGGAACGGGAAGTGGAATTTGGCATTGATGTGATTCCAGGCACTCAACCTATTTCTATTCCTCCATACAGAATGGCTCCAGCAGAATTACGAGAATTGAAGGAGCAATTAAAAGACTTACTGGACAAAGGATTTATACGACCTAGTATGTCTCCGTGGGGTGCGCCGGTATTATTTGTACGGAAGAAAGATGGCACACTGATAATGTGTATTGACTACTGACAATTGAATAAAGTAACAATCAAGAACAAATATCCTCTCCCCAGAATTGATGATTTATTTGATTAGCTACAGGGTGCTAAATGCTTTTCAAAGATTGATTTGAGATCGGGCTATCATCAGGTGAGGGTTAGAGAAGAAGATATACCCAAGAAAGCTTTTCGAACACGGTATGGACATTATGAATTTTTAGTTATGTCATTTGGACTAACAAATGAACCTGCAGTTTTTATGGATTTAATGAATAGGTGTTGAAGCCATTTCTCGACGTGTTCGTGATGGTATTTATTGATGATATTTTGGTTTACTCAAAATCACAAGAGGACCACGTTAATCACTTACGACAAGTGTTACAGATTCTTCGTGACCGTAAGTTATACGCAAAGTTCTCTAAATGTGAATTTTGGTTGAAATCCGTAGCATTCTTGGGTCATATTGTATCGGATGAAGGTATACGGGCTGATACCCAGAAGATTGAGGTGGTGAAGAATTGGCCAAGACCTACGACGCCTATAGAAATTCGTAGTTTTCTTGGTTTGGCCGGTTATTATAGAAGATTTGTTGAAGGGTTTTCTTCTATTTCTGCACCATTGACAAAGTTAACCCACAAGGCAACTAAATTCCAGTGGAATGATGCATGCGAAAGGAGTTTCCAGGAGCTGAAGAATAAATTGACTTCTACACCTGTATTAGTACTTTCGGAGGGCACAGAAGGGTACGCAGTGTATTGTGATGCTTCAAGAGTTGGTTTAGGATGTGTATTAATGCAACATGGTAAAGTTATAGCCTATGCTTCAAGGCAACTGCGTCCAAATGAGAAGAATTATCCCATACATGATCTTGAATTAGCAGCTGTAATTTTTGCTTTAAAGATATGGCGCCATTATTTGTATGGGGTTCACGTGGATATCTATACCGATCATAAGAGCTTACAATATATTCTCAAGCAGAAGGACCTCAATTTACAACAGAGGAGATGTTTGGAATTATTGAAAGACTATGATATTGATATCTTATACCATCCGGGAAAGGCAAATGTAGTGGCCGATGCGCTAAGACGTAAAGCAAGTGGAAGTACAGATGGCCAGTTCGCGGAAAAGCAAAAGATGGCCAAGGATTTACATAAATTAGCTAGCTTCGGAGTTCATCTTGTAGAAACTCTAGATGAAAGAATCATGGTGCAGAATGCAGCAGAATCATCACTTGTAGCTGAAGTAAAGGAGAAACAATATGTAGATCCTATGTTGTTGCAGCTAAGAGAGAATATGCAGCAGGGTCTGATGAAGGCCTTTGATCTTACGCCAGAGGGAGTACTACAGTGTCAAAGCAGGCTGTGTGTACAAGATATAGATGACTTGAGGAAACGAATTATGACAGAGGCACATCATTCACGTTATTCCATTCATTCGGGTGCTACTAAAATGTACCATGATTTAAAAGAAGTGTATTGGTGGGGAAATATGAAGAAGAACATTGCAGAATTTATCGCTCAATGCCCGAATTGTCAACAAGTGAAAGTAGAGCATCAGAAGCCAGGAGGTTACATGCAATGTATCAATCTTCCAGTCTGGAAATGGGATATGATTAATATGGACTTCATCACAGGTTTGCCTCGTACATTGAGGAAATTTGATTCTATATGGGTTATAGTGGACAGGCTTACCAAGTCAGCGCATTTTCTACCAGTTTAGACCACCTATACAGCTGAGGATTATGCAAGATTATATGTTAAAGAGATAGTGCGGTTACATGGTATTCCACTTTCCATTATATGAGACAGAGGAGCACAGTTTACAACGCACTTTTGGAGATCTTTTCAGAAGAGTTTGGGCACACAGGTGAATTTGAGTACGGCTTTCCATCCTCAAACTGATAGGCAAGCAGAACATACTATTCAGACACTTGAAGATATGCTATGATCATGCGCGTTAGATTTTCGAGGTAGTTGGGATGACCATTTGCCTCTTATCAAATTTGCTTACAACAATAGCTATCATTCAAGTATTAAAATGGCACCTTATGAAGCTTTGTATGGAAGGAAATGTAGATCACCAATTGGATGGTTTGAAGTGGGTGAAACTGCTTTACTTGGGCTAGACATTGTTCATTAGTCTATGGAGAAAGTTAAAGTGATCCAACAGCGGTTAAAAATGGCCCAAAGTCGCCACAAGTCATATGCTGATGTTAGAAGAAGCGGGCTTGAATTCGCCATAGGTGATTGGGTATTTTTAAAGGTGTCACCAATGAAAGGGGTAATGCGGTTCGAAAAGAAAGGGAAATTGTGTCCACGTTACATAGGCCCATATGAAATTATTAGAAGATTTTGGCAAGTTGCGTATGAATTAGCACTACCTCAAGAACTTTCTTCAGTCCATGCAGTGTTTCATGTTTTGATGCCTCGAAAGTGCATAGGGGATCCATCTCGTATTGTTCCCGTTGAAGATGTACAAGTAACGAAAGATCTTACTTATGAAGAAGTGCCCATTGCTATTATGGATAGACAAGTCAAGAGGTTAAGAAATAAAGATGTAGCTTCTGTCAAGGTGCTTTGGAGAAATCAACAAGTGGAAGAAATTACATGGGAAGCTGAAGAAAGAATGAAAGCGAAATACCCGTATTTATTCCAAATCGAAGAGGAGGTCCAAGGAGCGACTTGAAGTAATGACAGGTAAGTACATATGAGCAATTTAATGTATGGCAATGTGACAAATGTATTTGAACCTAAATATGTTGAATTGATTACAACTACTTTTAACATTCGAGGACGAATGTTCTTCAGGAGGGGAGAATGTAACACCCCGTAAATTTCTGAACGTATGCAACTAAGTGATGGAATTAATTGAACATGTAATAAAGGATATATTATGTATGCAAAGTGTTGGACTTTATTTCTTTGGATTGTTGGGCTAAAAATCGGCCCAAAATTCCAAGAAAGACATGGCCCAAAAAGGGAATAAAATGACCCATTCTTGACCCAAGAATTAAAGACCACTTGGACACCTCATCTTTGACTTAAGAGTGTCTAATGATGATATAAATAAGGGGCCAAAATTAGATTTTAATCATATCTTACACCTTGCCATTTCTTGTATTTTCTAGACATTTCCAAGAAGCATAAGAAACCAACATAAACCCTAAGGAAACTTCACTTGTTTTGGACAAGATCATCATCTTGTAAGTATTGGTAAGTGTTTATTCTTGTGATTTAATATATTATGTGCATGGGAGATTGTATGGATTTTGATGGTTATGGCTAAAAGTGTTGGTTGGTGCACATTTGCTTATGTGATACAAGATGTGTCATCTTGGTAGTTTTGAACTTGAAAGTGGCCTTGTGGTATTGAAGGAAGTGAGTTTATGTAATTAACATCAACATGTATGATGTGTTTATGTCCCTAATTTAATTTCTCTTTGTATGTCATTTTTGGAAATTTGTTGCTATGGAAAAAGTGTGTGGAATTGGTGATGTATTGGAAGGAAAATGTGATTTTGGTGATGTTTATGTGTGTGGTAAGTGTTTCGTCTTGCAGATTACTATATTATATGCATAATAGGGTGTGTAAATCATGTTGGTTATGTTGACAAAGTGTTGAGTAGTCCACTATGTGTAAAACAGTCCACTTTTGCTAAATCGGTAAAGGATTTGCCTTCTATGTGATTTAAACTTGAAAGGGGACTTTAGGTCTTGAAGGAATTGAATTAAATGGATTAAATTTCAGTATATTTAAGTATGGTTCTGTCCCTAATTCGTTACTTTGGTGTATGGCTTGATGGAAATGTTTTTACGTAATTGTGCATGGAACGTTTGGCGTAGTGAAAAGAGAATACTTTCTTGTTATGTTAAAGTGAATTATAAAATTGTGTGGACTGTTTTTGGTATTTTTGTGGAAGGTATTTATGTGACTTTATGGGATAAATATGTGGAGTTGTATTGAGGCGGAAACGTAAAGTAGAAACTTGGTGTAAAATCCTATCGGTTTGTGATGTCTACGGTGATGTGTGGACTGATTTGGTGTTGTTGTTTTGATAAAGCAGTAATTTATATTGTAATATGGTGGAATAATGTGATTTGGTAGTATAATGAAGGGGGGAGTGATGCACCATGTGTTTTGGTGGTTGGACGGTTTTTACTTTCCGTTAAGCACCTACTTACCGTCTTGTGAACTTGTAATGTAGTTAGTGGTTAACGTGAGCTACGTTATGTTCTTATGTAGAGTAACACGTAAGGAGAAAGTTGGAGTGTTATATTCACGAATAATATTGTGTATCCATATTGGGGAATTAAGGTATGTAAGGTTACTCTTTTCGTATCCTTCTGCAGTACATAGTATCACATTGTCATTATACATGTTCCATTCCGAAATGTCCAAAGGTATTCCATTCCCGGTTGTTAATCATTGTTACACACATGTTCCTTATACATTGATCAAATGTAATTCATATGACTCATGTTCATTGATTAATGTTCTAATAATGTTCCAAAGTTTCCATAACATTGTAACCACTAATGTACCAATCTCATAACAAAAGAATTGAAGTAATAAACACTTGTTGAGAACGGGTGGCAACCCAAAGGGGAATAAGCCTAGCTAGGGGCGATCCCGAATGATTATTGGATACAGGGGGCAGCTTAAAGGGGCATAAGCCTAGCTAGAGATGAACCTGCTTTATTGATTTATGGGTGGCAGCTTAAAGGGGCATAAGCCTAGCTAGAGACGATCCCAATGTTATTTCCCACTGATCAGTTGGGCCCGGGCATTACATGATTGATGATCACTTGATTGACGACAAAGTAAATTAAAGTGAAATAAAAGTAAAGAAAGTAATGCACATGATTCCACATGTATACCTATGGTAATTTATTCACATGATGTGTTCACTTGTACTTAATTTTATCAAAGTTTCTATATCTCATACATTTACTTATAGCCTTACATACTCAGTACATTATTCGTACTGACGTCCCTTGTGGGACTTCCCTTACTTGTTGTAGGCACAGGTACTAATAAGCCCCCACAGTAGTACTTGGATTCATCTGCGGTTTTGTTGGTAAGCTCCAGTTTGCTTCGGGGCTTCCCGAGTCCTATGCACATATTGGTTTTGATAATGTATCACAGTTGTCTAAAGCGGGGACTTGTCCCGACTTTAGGATGGTTATATTCATGTATGTATAGAGGCTTTGTAGACGATGTTGGACAAATGAAAAATGTATGTCATGTCATGATGGCCCTAAAAGCCAAGTTTCACATATGTATATATAAATCACCTATTTCGCCATAATTTCCGCCATTGGTGTCTTGAGTATATACATGGTAGTGATGGTCAATGAATGACGTGTGTATGAATGTACATGGTGATAGTTGGTTCTCTTGGGGCCTCAACGGCTTCGGGTGCCAGTCCGCCTCGTTGGAACTCAGGGCGTGACAATTTGTACGAAAGAAAGATGGCACGTTGAGAATGTGCATCGTCTATCGGCAATTGAATAAGGTAACGATCAAGAACAAATATCCCCTCCCCTGAATTGATGATTTGTTTGATCAGTTACAGGGTGCCAAGTGTTTTTCAAAGATTGACTTGAGGTCGGGGTACCATCAAGTCAGAGTTATAGAAGAAGATGTACCCAAGACAGCTTTCCGAACACGGTATGGCCATTATGAATTTTTAGTTTTGTCATTTGGACTAACAAATGCACCAGCGGTGTTCATGGATTTGATGAATAGGCTGTTTAAGCCATTTCTAGATGTGTTCGTGACAGTATTTATAGATGATATCCTGGTTTATTCAAGATCACCAGAGGACCATGCTAATCACTTACGACAAGTGTTACAGATTCTCCGTGAGCGTAAGTTGTATGCAAAGTTATCTAAGTTTGAGTTTTGGTTAAAATCAGTTGCATTCTTGGGTCACATTGTGTCAGACAAAGGGATACAGGTGGATACACAGAAGATTGAAGCGGTGAAGAATTGGCCAAGACCTACGACGCTGTCACGCCCCGAATCCCATCGAGACATGATTGGCACCCGTAGCCGATAAGGCCCGAGAGAACCAACCTTTGCCTATGCTCAATCATATTCATAACCACCATTGCATAATATTATGAAATACGAATAAAGGAGAACAAGGGACATATTTAGGCATACATATGAAACTTGGCCGTTGAGGCCATCCAGTCAAAACAACATGTGTCTTTTACACTATTACACCCACATCGGTCTACAAAAGCCTCTAACAAGAGCATTGACCAAAATAAACCATAAGTCGGGACAAGTCCCCGCTTTATACAACATGTACAATACCAAAACATATATACACTCTGACTCGGAGAAGCCCCGAATGAGCTGGAGCTCACCAAAGAGCCGCTAACACTGGCAATCTACTGAGGAGGCCTACTGGGACCTGCACCTGCAGCAAGTAAGGTAAATTCCCCGAGAGGGGTCAGTACGAAATAAGTACTAAGTATGCAAGGCTCAGATGAAACTCTACAACACATGAATATTTCAATGAATATGTCAATGAACTCAAAACATATGAATACTCAATGTGAATAAGTCACCTTGTTACTCTTTGGAAACCATGTGGATTGCTTTCATTATTTTCATTACTTTCTTTATCTCAATGCTCACATGTCATTACATATCACAATGTACCCGGGCCCCGACTGATCAGTGGGTCTTTCATATCATATCATTGTGTAGGGATCGAGTCGAGCTAGGCTTATGCCCCTAGACTTGCCACCCATACATCAATGCATCGGGATCGAGTCGAGCTAGGCTTACGCCCCTAGACTTGCCACCCATAAATCCAAACCTCGGGATCAAGTCGAGCTAGGCTTACGCCCCTAGACTTGCCACCCATAAATCCATATCTCGGGATCGAGTCGAGCTAGGCTTACGCCCCTAGACTTGCCACCCGTACTTGATCATTGACCACATTTGCATTACTTTGCTCATTACTTTGAGATTGATACTTTGATAGTCAAAACATCACTTTGGAACTTTGGAACACAACATTGTTGGAAACTTTGAGTCATTGACCAATGTGTGAAGGACATATGAATAAATATCAATGAGAAATATAACATTACTAGCACCATGATACCATTGGAACCATTGGACAATAATCCATGAACAAGAGACGCAAGTATAGTCACTATTGAAATATTGGAACATAACCTTATTTGAGCTTTTGGAACATTAACCATGAATATGAGAAATGGGATTCACAATTGTTCAATGAGTAGGAAATATATGATAATGACCATGGCTAAGTGCATATGGGATACCTTAGTACATTTTGGAATAGAACTTGAGAAATGTCAATGTGAACACTATTGGCCGTAGAAAGATACGGACAAAGTAACCTTACATACCTTGGATTCGCAATACGAATCTACAACCTTAGTTGCGTAGACAATAATCCCTCTCCTTCTTTATGTGTCACTCTACAAATACATAACGAAATTCACATTAACCACCAATTACTTTACAAATGCATACCATGTCAATGAATTACATGTTTGGCTTTAAACATGTCATTTCCCCTTGACAAAACCATTGATCATACTATTATTCCAAAAATTCCACAATATTCCCAACATTGACCAATACATGAAAATCAATACATTTCACTACAATACTTCTCCTTTACACTTTCTTATCCATAACACATCACAAATACTCCATCAAAGCACCTTAACTCAACTCATAACACATATCGGCCAAAATCCCAAAATTCCCACTTTTAGACAAGAACAAGTGTAATGCCCAAAATAACACCATACATGTTCATATTTTGTCCATACCATGCTTTTTCATCAAAGGCACAAGGCCTAATTCACACTTGAATTCCATATACCACAAATCTCATACAAAATCACCAAGTACCATGACCAACTTTTCCAAGCACAACCAACATGATATACATATTCTTTTATGAATATAAGATATTAATCCATGAAAATAAATACTTACCAAGGCTTGAAACATGTTGATCTTGTCCAAGAGTCCCAAGGAATTATTTTGCTTTAGGGTTTGGAAATGAGAAATGTTGAGAAAAATGTTTTAAAGGCATGAGAGGTTTTGTTAATAAAAATCTGACTTTCACCTTTATATAGGCCTCTAATGTTGTCCTTAGCCAATTCTTGGCATTTAATAATATGTATAGAAGGTCAAATGGAAGAATGGGTCTTTTGACCCATTTGGGCCATGGATTTCTTCCACTTTTGGGCCTTAATTTGGCCCAAGAAGACATATCCATTTAAACCAACAAGTTTCATGCATTATTCACCATATCTCTCATGTTTATATAATTCCATAAGGTCACGACAATATTCCCTTAAAAGATTCTCATTCGTCCTTTCGATCGCAAAAATAGGCATTCTAGTCGCCCTTGGTTTCATTGGTCATTTTGGATCACTATTCAGCTTTCGTGATTTGATCATGTAGGAGTATGTAGGAGTGTATTGAGGTGTTTGACTCTTTAACAATGCTCAAATAACTCCAAATAATCAAAAGAAATCATCTAGGAATCGTCGTAGAATTGCGTTACGAAACGACGCCGGAAAGGCATAGTTTTTGTTCCTTGCGCCACACCCCCTGAAACAGGGTAGTGGCGCAAGAATTGGGCCTGCTCTGAAGTTTATGCAGGCTGGTGGCTTGCGCCACACCCCTGAAACAGGGTAGTGGCGCAAGTTTCAGCATTTTGCTGAAATTTTCGGCCACTAATCCGACGTTTACGTATCGTCCAATCCCTTATCAAAACACTACAAAATACTTACTTAGTGATATTAACCATCAATTAAACATGACTTGAAGTCACCAAATGAGGTTAGAATGTGTATGAGTTCTTACCCAAATGCTCCACGAAATCACAACACACCTCCTACGACGATCTAATCGCACATGTTACGTTCCGATATCAAATGTTTTACCAATGACACTATAAAACACATATGCATGGCATCTCAACACCTATGTAGGGATCAAGTGAGGTTATAAAAGTACGGGGTGTTACATTCTTCCCCCCTTAGAAACATTCGTCCTCGAATGTTAACGGATTTATGGGTGGCAAGTCTAGGGGCGTAAGCCTAGCTCGACTCGATCCCGAGGGTGGCAAGTCTAGGGGCATAAGCCTAGCTCGAATCAATCCCTATATGATGATATGAAATACCCACTGATCAGTCGGGGCCCAGGTACATTGTGATATGTAATGACATGTGAGCATTGAGATAAAGAAAGTAATGAAAATAATGAAAGCAATCCACATGGTTTCCAAAACGTAACATGGTGCCTTATTCACATTGATTATTCATATGTTTTGAGTTCATTGACATATTCATTGAAATATTCATGTGTTGTATAGTTTCATCTGAGCCTTGCATACTCAGTACTTATTTCGTACTGACCCCTCTCGGGGAATTTACCTTACTTGCTGCAGGCGCAGGTCCCAGTAGGCCTCCTCAATAGACTGCCAGTGTTAGCGGTTCTTTGGTGAGTTCCAGCTCATTCGGGGCTTCTCCGAGTCAAAGTGTATATATGTTTTGGTATTGTACATGTTGTACATGTTGTATAAAGCGGGGACTTGTCCCGACTTATGGTTCATTTTGGTCAATGCTCTTGTTAGAGGCTTTTGTAGACCGATGTGGGTGTAATAGACACATGTCGTTTTGATTGGATGGCCTCAACGGCCAAGTTTCATATGTATGCCTAAATATGTCCCTTGTTCTCCTTTATTCGTATTTCATAATATTATGCAATGGTGGTTATGAATATTATATGCATATGATTGAGCATAGGCAAAGGTTGGTTCTCTCGGGCCTTATCGGCTACGGGTGCCAATCATGTCTCGATGGGATTCGGGGCGTGACAAAAGTGGTATCAGAGCAGTCGGTCTAAGGATGTCTACAAAGCCGTGTCTGAGTAGAGTCTTACTTATCGATGTGTTGTGCACCACATTTATAAGTAGGAGGCTACGAGACATTTAGGATGTTGTTTCTTTCCTTCATTCTAGATCATGCAATAGAGCCAATGTTGTCAATTGCATTGTATCTGATCTTGGTAATTGTTTTTCTTTGGTATAGTCAAAATGCCGAACACTAGAAGAGGAAGAGGAAAAGGTAAAAGTAAGCTGATAGATAGAATTGCTGGTGAAGGAGCAAGTAGACCACCACCTGAACAAGTTGAGCAAGGTGGGGCTGAAACTGAGTTCGCAACGCGAGCTTCTTCTACTTCTTCAGCTCCAGAAGAGCCGAGAAGAAGGGAAGTGCCCGTGGAACCACCGATAAATGCCACAGATCAGGATCTTAGGAATGCTGTACAGCTGTTGACACAGTTAGTGGCGGCACAAAGCCAGGGAAGAGCTGGTGCAATGGCACATGATGATGATGCGGCTAGAATGGCAAGTCGCAGAACACAGGATTTCTTGAAACTGGACCCTCCTATATTCACAGGGGCAGATCCAAAAGCAGATCCACAGGACTTCGTGGATCAAATTCAGAGGGCATTGGAAGTTATGCATGTGACAGGGGTAGAGACAGTTGAACTTGCTGCGTACAGGTTGAAGGGAGAGGCAATATTGTGGTATGAGGATTGGAAGAAATCCCGTGACATTGGTGCAGATCCACCTACTTGGGAAGAGTTTAAAGTGTCTTTCCTTGATCATTACTTGCCCTATGAGATCCGTGAGGCACGTGCGGATCAATTCCTAAATCTCCGTTAAGGGAATTTGAGCGTCAGAGAATATAGCTTGCAATTTAATTCCTTGGCTCGATATGCGCCAAATGTTGTGGCTACGATGACAGACAGGGTCCATAGATACGTGGACAGACTAGAGCCATACTTGGTGAGAGATTGCACTATTGCGGCCTTGAATAGGGACATGGACATTGCTCGCATACAAGCCTTCGCCCAGAAAATAGAAGATCAAACACAGAGGCGAAGGGTACATGAATTTAATAGGGGACAGTCCAAAAGGGCTAGACCTATGGGACCACCTATGATGTCCCAAGGAGGATCTAGGCCCCGCATGTTTCCTAGGCCACCTAGACCGTCGTTCTCTTATTCCACAGGGAGTGCTTATTCTCAGTCTCGAGGGTTTCGAGGTGGTTCAGCTGGACAGAGTAGTGGGGGTCATGGATCACAGTCAGCAGGTTTCCCTCGTCAGCAGTGTCAGCACTGCGGGCGTATGCACACAGGTACATGTCGAACAGGGACGAATGTCTGCTTTTGGTGTGGTATGCCGGGACATATAGCGAGAGAGTGTCCACAGCGGAGCATGCGTGGTATAGCATAACCAGCTGGGTCGGCTGTTGCGTCTTCAGCATCGGTTCCTTCAAAGGGCCGAGGGGTGCAGCCTATTGGTCAAGGTAGAGGTGCCAGAGGAGGATCCAGTACTAGCGGGGTCCAGAATCGCACTTATGCTTTGGTGGACCGCCAGAATTCAGAGGCTTCCCCAGATGTCGTCACAGGTACATTATCCATATTCTCACATAATGTATATGCATTAATTGACCCAGGCTCTACATTTTCCTATGTTACTCCATTGGTTGCTGCGAAATTTGCAACGGCACCGAAAATATTAATTAAGTCAATTGAAGTGTCTACACCGGTTGGTGAATATATTGTTGTAAAGAGAGTGTATCGTAACTGTGTGGTAACTGTGTGTGGTCATGATACGTTGGCCGATCTTATTGAATTGAACATGGTGGATTTTGATGTAATTATGGGAATGGATTGGTTGGCCTCTTGTTATGCTACGGTAGATTGCCGGGCCAAGAGGGTGCAATTTTGTTTTCCGCAGGAGAATGTTCTTGAATGGCAGGGTAATGTAGGGGCACCACGAGGGAGATTTATTTCCTATTTGAAATCCAGAAAAATGATTGCCAAGGGATACGTATGTCATTTGGTACGAGTGAAAGATAATGATGTGGAACCATTAACTCCACAGTCAGTACCGGTAGTCAATGAATTTCTTGATGTATTTCCAGAGGATCTTCCAGGTTTACCCCCAGAACGAGAAGTGGAATTCGGTATTGATGTGATTCCAGGCACTCAGCCCATTTCTATTCCTCCATATAGAATGGCTCCAGCGGAACTGCGTGAATTGAAGGAGCAGTTGAAAGATTTGCTGGATAAAGGCTTCATTAGGCCTAGTATGTCCCCGTGGGGTGCACCGGTATTATTTGTGCGAAAGAAAGATGGCACCTTGAGAATGTGCATCGACTATCGTCAACTGAATAAAGTAACGATCAAGAACAAATATCCCCTCCCTCGAATTGATGATTTGTTTGATCAGTTACAGGGTGCCAAGTGTTTTTCGAAGATTGACTTGAGGTCGGGTTATCATCAAGTCAGAGTTAGAGAGGAGGATGTACCCAAGACAGCTTTTCGAACACGGTATGGCCATTATGAATTTTTAGTTATGTCATTTGGACTAACAAATGCACCGACTGTGTTTATGGATTTGATGAACAGGGTGTTTAAGCCATTCCTAGACGTGTTCGTGACAGTATTTATAGATGACATCCTTGTTTATTCAAGATCACCAGAAGACCATGCTTATCACTTACGGCAAGTGTTGCAAATTCTCCGTGAGCGTAAGTTGTATGCAAAATTCTCCAAATGTGAGTTTTGGTTGAAATCAGTTGCGTTCTTGGGTCATATTGTATCAGATGAAGGCATACAGGTTGATACCCAAAAGATAGAAGCAGTGAAAAACTTGCCAAGACCTACGACACCCACAGAGATTCGCAGTTTTCTGGGTTTGGCAGGTTATTACCGAAGATTTGTAGAAGGTTTTGCTTCTATTGCGGCACCATTGACAAAGTTAACTCACAAGGCAATTAAATTTCAATGGAATGATGCATGTGAAAAAGGGTTCCAAAAATTGAAAGATAAGTTGACTTCTACACCAGTGTTAGTTCTTCCTGAAGGCACAGAGGGCTATGCAGTGTATTGTGATGCTTCCGGGATTGGTCTCGGATGTGTGTTGATGCAGCATGGTAGGGTGATAGCATATGCCTCATGACAGTTGCGGCCACATGAGAAAAACTATCCCACACATGATCTTGAATTGGCAGCAGTAGTTTTTGCTTTAAAGATATGGCGTCATTACTTATATGGGGTTCATGTTGACATCTATACGGATCACAAAAGCTTGCAATATCTTGTTAAACAGAAGGAACTCAATTTGAGGAAACGAAGGTGGTTAGAGCTTTTAAAAGACTATGACATTGATATTCTTTATCACCCAGGCAAAGCAAATGTCGTAGCTGATGCGTTGAGCCGTAAGGCAGTCGAAAGCACTAGTGGTCAGTTTAATGAGAAGCGTGAGATAATCAAAGATTTGAATCAATTAGCCAGCTTGGGAGTTCGCCTTATTGAATCCTCCGATGATAGAGTTATGGTGCAGAATGCAGTAGAATCCTCCTTGATAGCTGAAGTGAAAGAGAAACAGTATGCGGATTCTATTTTATTGCAGCTAAAGGAGAATGTGCAGCAGAATTTGACCAAGGCATTTGATATTAGACCGGAAGGGGTGCTTCAATGTCAAGGGAGGTTATGTGTACCGGACGTAGATGAACTGAGGACACGGATAATGACAGAGGCGCACCATTCGCGCTATTCCATTCACCCGGGTGCTACTAAAATGTACCATGAATTGAAAGAAGTGTATTGGTGGAGCAACATGAAAAAGAACATTGCAGAATTTGTCGCGCAATGCCCAAATTGCCAACAAGTTAAAGTGGAACATCAAAAACCGGGAGGTTACATGCAATGTATCAATCTTCCAGTCTGGAAGTGGGATATGATTAATATGGATTTCATTACGGTTTTGCCTCGTACATTGCGGAAGTTTGATTCCATATGGGTCATAGTGGACCGACTTACTAAATCAGCGCATTTTCTACCGGTCAAGACGACCTATACAGCTGAGGATTATGCGAAGTTGTATGTGAAAGAGATAGTACGATTGCATGGTACTCCACTTTCTATCATATCAGACAGAGGAGCACAGTTCACAGCACACTTTTGGAAGTCTTTTCAAAGGAGTTTGGGTACTCAGGTGAAATTGAGTACGGCTTTCCATCCTCAGACTGATGGACAAGCAGAACGTACTATTCAGACACTTGAAGATATGCTACGAGCATGTACGTTGGATTTTCAAGGCAGTTGGGATGACCATTTTCCTCTTATTGAATTTGCTTATAACAATAGCTATCATTCAAGTATTAAAATAGCACCTTATGAAGCCTTGTATGGAAGGAAATGTAGATCACCAATCGGATGGTTCGAAGCAGGTGAAACTGCTTTACTTGGGCCAGATATTGTTCACCAAGCCATGGAGAAAGTTAAAGTTATCCAACAACGGTTACAAATGTCTCAAAGTCGTCACAAATCATATGCCGATGTTAGGCGAAGAGGGCTTGAATTCGCCATAGGTGATTGGGTGTTTATAAAGGTGTCACCGATGAAAGGGGTAATGCGGTTCGGAAAAAAAGGGAAATTGAGTCCACGTTACATAGGCCCCTATGAAGTTATTAGAAGATTTGGGCAAGTCGCATATGAATTAGCCTTACCTCAAGAACTTTCCTCAGTCCATCCGGTCTTTCATGTGTCGATGCTTCGAAAATGCATAGGAGACCCATCTCATATTGTTTCCGTAGAGGATGTTCAAGTTACATAGGATCTCACTTATGAAGAAGTGCCCATTGCTATCCTAGATCGACAAGTAAAGAGATTGAGAAATAAAGACATCGCATCCGTAAAAGTCCTTTGGAGAAACCAACACGTAGAGGAGATCACATGGGAAGCGGAAGAAATGATGAAATCCAAGTATCCCCATCTATTTCAAATGGACCAAGAAGTTCACAGTACGGAGGTGGAACAATAACAAGTAAGTCTTTAAGAGCATTATGTATATCGGTATGTTAAAGTAAAGATGCATTTGTTGTGTATAATCCATATCTCGGGATCGAGTCGAGCTAGGCTTACGCCCCTAGACTTGCCACCCATAAATCCACATCTCGGGATCGAGTCGAGCTAGGCTTACGCCCCTAGACTTGCCACCCGTACTTGATCATTGACCACATTTGCATTACTTTGCTCATTACTTTGAGATTGATACTTTGATAGTCAAAACATCACTTTGGAACTTTGGAACACAACATTGTTGGAAACTTTGAATCATTGACCAATGAGTGAAGGACATATGAATAAATATCAATGAGAAATATAACATTACTAGCACCATGATACCATTGGAACCATTGGACAATAATCCATGAACAAGAGACACAAGTATAGTCACTATTGAAATATTGGAACATAACCTTATTTGAGCTTTTGGAACATTAACCATGAATATGAGAAATGGGATTCACAATTGTTCAATGAGTAGGAAATATATGATAATGACCATGGCTAAGTGCATATGGGATACCTTAGTACATTTCGGAATAGAACTAGAGAAATGTCAATGTGAACACTATTAGCCGTAGAAAGATACGGACAAAGTAACCTTACATACCTTGGATTTGCAATACGAATCTACAACCTTAGATGCGTAGACAATAATCCCTCTCCTTCTTTATGTGTCACTCTACAAATACATAACGAAATTCACATTAACCACCAATTACTTTACAAATGCATACCATGTCAATGAATTACATGTTTGGCTTTAAACATGTCATTTCCCCTTGGCAAAACCATTGATCATACTATTATTCCAAAAATTCCATAATATTCCCAACATTGACCAATACATGAAAATCAATACATTTCACCACAATACTTCTCCTTTACACTTTCTTATCCATAACACATCACAAATACTCCATCAAAGCACCTTAACTCAACTCATAACACATATCGGCCAAAATCCCAAAATTCCCACTTTTAGACAAGAACAAGTGTAATGCCCAAAATAACACCATACATGTTCATATTTTGTCCATACCATGCTTTTTCATCAAAGGCACAAGGCCTAATTCACACTTGAATTCCATATACCACAAATCTCATACAAAATCACCAAGTACCATGACCAACTTTTCCAAGCACAACCAACATGGTATACATATTCTTTTATGCATATAAGATATTAATCCATGAAAATAAATACTTACCAAGGCTTGAAACATGTTGATCTTGTCCAAGGAGTCCCAAGGAATTATTTTGCTTTAGGGTTTGGAAATGAGAAATGTTGAGAAAAATGTTTTAAAGGCATGAGAGGTTTTGTTAATAAAAATCTGACTTTCCCCTTTATATAGGCCTCTCATGTTGTCCTTAGCCAATTCTTGGCATTTAATAATATGTATAGAAGGTCAAATGGAAGAATGGGTCTTTTGACCCATTTGGGCCATGGATTTCTTCCACTTTTGGGCCTTAATTTGGCCCAAGAAGACATATCCATTTAACCCAGCAAGTTTCATGCATTATTCACCATATCTCTCATGTTTATATAATTCCATAAGGTCACGACAATATTCCCTTAAAAGATTCTCATTCGTCCTTTCGATCGCAAAAATAGGCATTCTAGTCACTATTCACCTTTCGTGATTTGATCATGTAGGAGTATGTAGGAGTGTATTGAGGTGTTTGACTCTTTAACAATGCTCAAATAACTCCAAAGAATCAAAAGAAACCATCTAGGAATCGTCGTAGAATTGCGTTACGAAACGACGCCGGAAAGGCATAGTTTTTGTTCCTTGCGCCACACCCCCTGAAACAGGGTAGTGGCGCAAGAATTGGGCCTGCTCTGAAGTTTATGCAGGCTGGTGGCTTGCGCCACACCCCTAAAACAGGGTAGTGGCACAAGTTTCAGCATTTTGCTGAAATTTCCGGCCACTAATCCGACGTTTACGTATCGTCCAATCCCTTATCAAAACACTACAAAATAATTACTTAGTGATCTTAACCATCAAGTAAACATGACTTGAAGTCACCAAATGAGGTTAGAATGTGTATGAGTTCTTACCCAAATGCTCCACGAAATCACAACACACCTCCTACGACGATCTAATCGCACATGTTACGTTCCGATATCAAATGTTTTACCAATGACACTATAAAACACATATGCATGGCATCTCAACACCTATGTAGGGATCAAGTGAGGTTATAAAAGTACGGGGTGTTACAGACGAATGCCACAGATCAGGATCTTAGGAATGCTGTACAGATATTGACACAGTTAGTGGCGGCACAAAGCCAGGGAAGAGCTGGTGCAATAACACATGATGATGATGCGGCTAGAGTAGCCAGTCGCAGAACACAGGATTTTCTCAAATTGGACCCTCCTATTTTCACAGGGGCAGATCCAAAAGCAGATCCACAGGACTTCATGGATCAAATTCAGAGGGCATTGGAAGTTATGCATGTGACAGGGGTAGAGACAGTGGAACTTGTTGCGTACAAGTTAAAAGGAGAAGCAATATTGTGGTACGAGGATTGGAAGAAATCCCGTGATATGGATGCAACCCCACCTACTTGGGAAGAGTTTAAAATGGCTTTCTTTGATCATTACTTGCCTTATGAGATCCATGAGGCATGTGCGGATCAATTCCTAAATCTTCGTCAGGGAAATCTAAGCGTCAGGGAATATAGCTTGCAATTTAATTCCTTGGCTCGATATGCGCCAAATGTTGTGGCTACGATGACAGACAGGGTCCATAGATACGTGGACAGACTAGAGCCCTACTTGGTAAGAGATTGCACTATTGCGGCCTTGAATAGGGACATGGACATTTCTCGAATACAAGCCTTCGCCCAGAAAATGGACGATCAAAGACAGAGGCGAAGGGTACATGAATTTGATAGGGGACAGTCCAAAAGGGCTAGACCTATGGGACCACCTATGATGTCCCAAGGAGGCTCTAGGCCCCACATGTTTCCTAGACCACCTAGACCGTCGTTCTCTTATCCCACAGGTGGTACTTATTCGCAGTCTCGAGGGTTTAGAGGTGGTTCAGCAAGGCAAAGTAGTGGGGTTCATGGATCACAGGCAGCAGGTTTCCCTCGTCAGCAGTATTAGCACTACGGACGTATGCACACAGGTACATGTCGGACAGGGACGAATGTCTGCTTTTGGTGTGGTATACCGGGACATATAGAGAGGGAATGTCCACAGCGGAGCATGGGTGGTATAGCACTACCAGCTGGGTCGGCTGTTGCGTCGTCAACATCGGTTCCTTCACAGGGCCGAGGGGTGCAGCCTATTGGTCGTGGTAGAGGTGCCAGAGGAGGAGCCAGTACTAGCGGGGTCCAGAATCGCACTTATGCTTTGGTGGACCGCCAGAATTCAGAGGCTTCCCCTGATGTCGTCACAGGTACATTATCCATATTCTCACATACTGTATATGCACTAATTGACCCAGGTTCTACATTTTCCTATGTTACTCCATTGGTTGCTGCGAAATTTCAAAGGCACCGGAATTATTAATTAAGTCAACTGAAGTGTCTACACCAGTTGGTGAATATATTATTGCAAAGAGAGTGTATCGTAACTGTGTGGTAACTGTGTGTGGTCATGATACGTTGGCCGATCTCATTGAATTGGACATGGTAGATTTTGATGTAATTATGGGAATGGATTGGTTGGCTTCGTGTTATGCTACGGTAGATTGCCGGACCAAGAAGGTACAATTTTGTTTTCCACAGGAAAATGTTCTAGAATGGCAGGGTAAGGTAGGGGCACCAAGAGGAAGATTTATTTCCTATTTGAAAGCAAGGAAAATGATTGCCAAGGGATACATATGTCATTTGGTACGAGTGAAAGATAATGATGTGGAACCATTAATTCCACAGTCAGTACCGGTAGTCAATGAATTTCTTGATGTATTTCCAGAGGATCTTCCAGGTTTACCCCCAGAACGGGAAGTAGAATGTTGCATTGATGTGATTCCAGGCACTCAGCCTATATCGATTCCTCCATATAGAATGGCTCCAGCGGAACTGCGTGAATTGAAGGAGCAGTTGAAAGATTTGCTGGATAAAGGCTTCATTAGGTCTAGTATGTCCCCGTGGGGTGCACCGGTATTATTTGTACGAAAGAAAGATGGCACCTTGAGAATGTGCATCGACTATCGGCAACTGAATAAAGTAACGATCAAGAACAAATATCCCCTTCCTCGAATTGATGATTTGTTTGATCAGTTACAGGGTGCCAAATGTTTTTCGAAAATTGACTTGAGGTCGGGTTACCATCAAGTCAGAGTTAGAGAAGAAGATGTGCCTAAGACTGCTTTCCGAACACGGTATGGTCATTATGAATTTTTAGTTATGTCATTTGGACTAACAAATGCACCGGCTGTGTTTATGGATTTGATGAACAGGGTGTTTAAGCCATTCCTAGACGTGTTCGTGACGGTTTTACGGATGACATCCTTGTTTATTCACGATCACCAGAAGACCATGCTTATCACTTACGGCAAGTGTTGCAAATTCTCCGTGAGCGTAAGTTGTATGCAAAGTTCTTCAAATGTGAGTTTTGGTTGAAATCAGTCGCGTTCTTGGGTTACATTGTGTCAGATGAAGGTATACAGGTTGATACCCAAAAGATTGAAGCAGTGAAAAACTGGCCAAGACCTACGACACCCACAGAGATTCGCAGTTTTCTGGGTTTGGCAGGTTATTACCGGAGATTTGTAGAAGGGTTTGCTTCTATTGCAGCACCATTGACAAAGTTAACTCACAAGGCAATTAAGTTTCAATGGAATGATGCATGTGAAAGAGGGTTTCAAAAATTGAAAGATAAGTTGACTTCCACACCAGTGTTAGTACTTCCTGAAGGCACAGAGGGCTATGCAGTGTATTGTGATGCTTCCGGGATTGGTCTCGGATGTGTATTGATGCAGCATGGTAGGGTGATAGCATATGCCTCACGACAGTTGCGGCCACATGAGAAAAACTATCCCACACATGATCTTGAATTGGCAGCAGTAGTTTTTGCTTTAAAGATATGGCGTCATTATTTATATGGGGTTCATGTTGACATCTATACGGATCACAAAAGCTTGCAATATCTTTTTAAGCAAAAGGAACTCAATTTGAGGCAACGAAGGTGGTTGGAGCTTTTAAAAGATTATGACATTGATATTCTTTATCACCCAGGCAAAGTAAATGTCGTAGCTGATGCATTGAGCCGTAAGGTAGTCGAAAGCACTAGTGGTCAGTTGAATGAAAAGCGTGAGATAATCAAAGATTTGAATCAATTAGCCAGCTTGGGAGTTCGCCTTATTGAATCCTCCGATGATAGAGTTATGGTGCAGAATGCAGCAGAATCTTCCTTGATAGCTGAAGTGAAAGAGAAGCAATTTGCGGATTCTATTTTATTACAGCTAAAGGAGAATGTGCAGCAGAATTTGACCAAGGCATTTGATATTACACCGGAAGGGGTGCTTCAATGTCAAGGGAGATTATGTGTACCGGACATAGATGAGCTGAGGACACGAATAATGACAGAGGCTCACCATTCGCGCTATTCCATTCACCCGGGTGCTACTAAAATGTACCATGAATTGAAAGAAGTGTATTGGTGGGGCAACATGAAAAAGAACATTGCAGAATTTGTCGCGCAATGCCCAAATTGTCAACAAGTGAAAGTGGAACATAAAAAACCGGGAGGTTACATGCAATGTATCAATCTTCCAGTCTGGAAGTGGGATATGATTAATATGGATTTTATTACGGTTTTGCCTCGTACATTGCGGAAGTTTGATTCGATATGGGTCATAGTGGACCGACTTACCAAGTCAGCGCATTTTCTACCGGTCAAGATGACCTATACAGCTGAGGATTATGCGAAGTTGTATGTGAAGGAGATAGTACGATTGCATGGTATTCCACTTTCTATCATATCAGACAGAGGAGCACAGTTCACAGCACACTTTTGGAAATCTTTTCAGCGGAGTTTGGGTACTCAGGTGAATTTGAGTACGGCTTTCCATCCTCAGACCGATGGACAAGCAGAACGTACTATTTAGACACTTGAAGATATGCTACGAGCATGTACGTTGGATTTTCAAGGCAGTTGGGATAACCATTTGCCTCTTATTGAATTTGCGAATAACAATAGCTATCATTCAAGTATTAAAATGGCACCTTATGAAGCCTTATATGGGAGAAAATGTCGATCACCAATTGGATGGTTTGAAGTAGGTGAAACTGTTTTACTTGGGCCAGATATTTTCCACCAAGCCATGGAGAAAGTTAAAGTTATCCAACAACGGTTACAAACGGCTCAAAGTCGTCACAAGTCATATGCCGATGTTAGAAGAAGAGGGCTTGAATTCGCCATAGGTGATTGGGTATTTTTAAAGGTGTCACCGATGAAAGGGGTAATGCGGTTTGGAAAGAAAGGGAAATTGATTCCATGTTACATAGGCCCCTATGAAGTTATTAGAAGATTTGGGCAAGTCGCATATGAATTAGCCTTACCTCAAGAACTTTCCTCAGTCCATCCGGTCTTTCATGTGTCGATGCTTCGGAAATGCATAGGAGATCCATCTCGTATTGTTCCCGTAGAGGATGTTCAAGTTACAGAGGATCTCACTTATGAAGAAGTGCCCATTGCTATCCTAGATCGACAAGTAAAGAGATTGAGAAATAAAGACATAGCATCCGTAAAAGTCCTTTGGAGAAACCAACACGTAGAGGAGATCACATGGGAAGCGGAAGAAATGATGAAATCCAAGCATCCCCACTTATTTCAAATGGACCAAGAAGTACACAGTGCGGAGGTGGAACAATAACAAGTAAGTATTTAAAAACATTATGTGAATGTGTATAGGTATGTTAAAGTAAAGATGCATTTGTTGTATATAAGACACTGTTGTTAACATTCGAGAACGAATGTTTCTAAGGGGGGAAGAATGTAACACCCCGTACTTTTATAACCTCACTTGATACCTTGGATCATACCTACATAGGTGTTGAGATTCCATGCATATGTGTTTTATAGTGTCATTGGTGAAACATTTGATATCGGACTTAACATGTGCGATTAGATCGTCGTAGGAGGTGTGTTGTGATTTCGTGGAGCATTTGGGTAAGAACTCGCACACATTTTAACCTCATTTGGTGACTTTAAGTCATGTTTAATTGATGGTTAAGATCACTAAGTAAGTATTTTGTAGTGTTTTGATAAGGGATTGGACGATACGTAAACATTGGATAAGTGGCCGAAAATTTCAGCACTTTGCTGAAACTTGCGCCACTACCCTATTTCAGGGGTGTGGCGCAAGCCACCTGCAGCCAAAAACTTCAGAGAATGCTGCAAACTTGCACCACTACCCTGTTTCAGGGGTGTGGCGCAAGGCACAATAAGTATGCCCTTCCGGAGTCGTTTCGTATCGCAATTCTACGATGATTTCTAGATGGTTTATTTTGGTTCTTTGGAGTTATTTGAGCATTGTTAAAGATTCAAACACTTCAATATACTCCTACATACTCCTACATGATCAAATCATGAAATGTGAATAGTGATCCAAAGTGTCTAATGAAACCAAGTGCGACTAGAATGCCTATTTTTGCGATCGAAAGGACGAATGAGAATCTTTTAAGGGAATATTGTCGTGACATTATGGAATTATGTAAACATGAGATATATGGTGAATAATAAATGAAATGTGATGGATATGTGTTATTGGGCCCAATTTGAGGCCCAAAATGGAAGAAAATACATGGGCCCAAAGGCAAAAATGATCCATTCTTTCAATATAATTGACCAAGTGAACATATCATGTAATGCCAAGTGTGGCTAAGGATTACTTGAGGTCCATATAAAGTCCACCAAAATCAGATTTTTATTCCCCAAAGCCTCTCATAACTTTTGGAGCTTTTTACAAACATTTCCTTCATTTCCAAACCCTAAAGCAAATAAACCCTAAGGCATATTTGGACAAGACCATCCTATTCCAAGATTTGGTAAGTGTTTATTTTCATGGATTAACATATTATATGCATGGGATATTATGTATATTATGCTAGTTGTGTTGGCAAGATGATGAATAGTGTATTTTTGCGTTTGGTGAAAGATGTGTTATCTTGGTGATTTGAATTTGAATTAGGCCTTGTGCCTTTGATGAAAAAGCATGGTATGGAAAAAATATGAACATGTATGGTGTTATTTTTGGTATTAAACTTGTTCTTGTCTAAAAGTGGAAATTATGGGATTTTGGCCGATAGTGTTATGAGTTGTATTAAGGTACTTTGATGGATTATTTGGGATGTGTTATGGATAAGAAAGTGTAAAGGAGAAGTATTGGGGTGAAATGTATTGATTTTCATGTATCGGTCAATGTTGGGAATATTATGGAATTTTTGGAATAATAGTATGATCAATGGTTTTGTCAAGGGGAAATGACATGTTTAAAGGCAAACATGTAACTCATTGACATGGTATGCATTTGTAAAGTAATTGGTGGTTAATGTGAATTTCGTTATGTATTTATGTTGTAGAGTGACACATAAAGAAGGAGCGGGATTATTGTATACGCATCTAAGGTTGTATATTCGTAGTGCGAATCCAAGGTATGTAAGGTTACTTTGTCCGTATCTTTCTACGGCCAATAGTGTTCACATTGACATTTCTCTAGTTCTATTCCGAAATGTACTAAGGTATCCCATATGCACTTATCCATGGTCATTGTCATATATTTCCTACTCGTTGGTCATTGCTACATCTCATGTGTCATTTTCATGGTTAATGTTCCAAAAGCTCAAATAAAGTTATGATCCAATGTTTCAATAGTGACTATACTTGTGTCTCTTGTTCATGGATTATTGTCCAATGGTTCTAATGGTATCATGGTGCTAGTAATGTTATATTTCTCATTGATATTTATTCACATGTCCTTTACTTATTGGTCAATGATTCAAAGTTTCCAACAATGTTATGTTCCAAAGTTCCAAAGTGATGGTATGACTATCAAAGTATCAATCTCAAAGTAATGAACAAAGTAATGCAAATGTGGTCAATGATCAAGTACGGGTGGCAAGTCTAGGGGCGTAAGCCTAGCTCGACTCGATCCCGAGGTTTGGATTTATGGGTGGCAAGTCTAGGGGCGTAAGCCTAGCTCGACTCGATCCCGATGCATTGATGTATGGGTGGCAAGTCTAGGGGCGTAAGCCTAGCTCGACTCGATCCCAACACAATGATATGATATGAAAGACCCACTGATCAGTCGGGGCCCGGGTACATTGTGACATATGTAATAACAAGTGAGTATTGTGATAAAGAAAGTAATGAAAGCAATGAAAGCAATCCACATGGTTTCCAAAATGCAACATGGTGACTTATTCACATTAATTATTCATACGTTTTGAGTTCATTGACATATTCATGTGTTGTACAGTTTCATCTGAGCCTTGCATACTCAGTACTTATTTCGTACTGACCCCTCTCGGGGAATTTACCTTACTTGCTGCAGGCGCAGAACCCAGTAGGCCTCCACAGTAGATTGCCAGTGTTAGCAGTTCCTTGGTGAGCTCCAGCTAATTCGGGGCTTCTCCGAGTCAGAGTGTATATATGTTTTGGTAGTGTACATGTTGTATAAAGCGGGGACTTGTCCCGACTTTTGGTTTATGTTGGTCGATGCATTTGTTAGAGGCTTTTGTAGACGTACGTGGGTATATGTATAAAAGGTGACTCATGAAGTTATGTTTTGATGGCCTCAACGGCCAAGTTTCTCAAATGTGTATATATATATATGCCATGATTTCCAATATCCATGATTTCCAAAACTAATGGTTCATGTTCTTATGTGATAGTGAGGTTTCCTATGGCATGCATATGAAGGTATAGAAGCATAGCTTGGTTCTCTCGGGGCTTATCGGCTTCGGGTGCCAATCATGCCTCGTTGGGATTCGGGGCGTGACAGAAGCAAACAAGGATGCCACCAATTTTGGTTCTAATATCTACAAGAAACCATACATGTACAAACATGGGTTGTGGTGCCGTGGTGGTACTGCTCT
Source organism: Capsicum rhomboideum (assembly GCA_031232105.1). Classification (NCBI taxonomy): domain Eukaryota; kingdom Viridiplantae; phylum Streptophyta; class Magnoliopsida; order Solanales; family Solanaceae; genus Capsicum; species Capsicum rhomboideum. The sequence goes on from CP124712.1 coordinate 18,022,733, forward strand.
ACCCTTAACTAGAGGACTCGGGTTTGAACCTGGGTATAGAAAAAATCCTGTTGGTAGAGCCACCCCCAGAATAAGCCCTATAGTGAGTGATCCGGATTAGTCGGGGCTCCAATGCGGGTACCGGATACTGGATGGAAAACTAAAAAAAAAGAAACCATACATGCAACCCAAAGGCAAGTCAAAAAAGTAACCCGAACATCAAATTGAAGCTTCCAATCCATCAGAATGGTACATGAAAACATTATTGCGGCTCACAAGAAGTTAAAGTTCAAGGTAGCTTTTAGTCACTTTCTAACATGTACAAGTGAAAAATAAAAGCATGTTCTTCGTTCTTTCTAACTTTACATCCTCTAAAAAGAGGATGTGACCAAAAAGACGTCTTTGGTTTGAGGCATCAAGTACCATGAGAATACTGTCTTCTGTTAAATATTGCATGCCTTTTCAGGCTTCACATGATGTAAAGCAAGTATGACCACTGCATCTTTCTTTCTAATTCTAGGATCTCCTTAAACGGATCTTCCTTTACTTCTGTCTTACCCTCGTAATCTTATTGCTGCTTGGAGTAGGGTATCTTTGAAATACTATCATTCCAATCAAGAACACAGAGTCATTCCATGCATCATCACACTTCTAAAGTTTACAACATGAAATTCTACGTAATGTCATGCTATCTATTACTATTTCTCAACTTGGATTATCCCAAGTAGTGGCACTATTAATGTTACAAAAGTGATGGGCCAATAGCTAATAAAGAGTCACTAGAAAAACATTCTAAACTTCTGAGAGTGAAGAGTATGAATAAACCTCGATGCACCAGTTGCCCAATTTAATATTCTCGACATGGGCGACACTTTGAAGAAGTTCCTTCAAATAGCTAGATTCCTTCTCCAAGGTGAGTCGTTCGTCCTCAAAATCATATTCTACATGAAGCATTGCAATAATAAGTGATGTCACATTTCTATCCCCGATGTGTATCTCACTGCACAATCCATAAATTTGCAAATGTTGAATATGGGGGCCTAATATTTCTAGCCAAAGGTCATCATGATAGTCTTCTATTGACAATTTTATCAGCTTCACAGAGCTAATTTTCTAACGATGTATTCCAAAAACACAATCCAAGTGCAAGCACTCCAAGTTAGGGAAACCATATATTGCCTCCATTACACCATATGTAAATTCCACGTACCCAATTACAAGAGAAACGAGACTACTCCAGTTAAATTTGCCGGAATGGTTTAATTGGCAGCACCATAAAACATTCCTCAAGGATGCATTTTTATAAGCAAATTTAGGAAACTCATCTTTGGTGGTAATAATTTCTAAGAAGTCTAAATTTAAAATCTTCAACATTAGAAAGTTTAGTAGCAAAATCTATCCATAAATCAATATATTTAGCCTAACGGTCCTCGTACCTGAGGCGCCACACTCTGAACCTCTGGATTTTCTGGCAAAATGTCCAATAATAAAGTTCTCTGTAGATAGAAAATAGGTAATCAAGAGTATCCTTTTCTCTGTCACTGTCCGTGAAGTTTAAATTGAGTGAAACTAGAATGGACATCAAAAGAAACTGCCATCGCATAGATAATACACTGCTTCTCACTATTTTCTTTGGATGTCTATTATAGTTTCACTCAATTTCAATTTCCTGGTCAATGACAACTAAAAAGATACTCTTGATAACCTAGCTTCCATCCACAAAGAACTTTATTATTAGAGGTTTTGCCAGAAATGCCTTAGGTACGAGGACCGTTATGCTAAAGATATTGATTTATCAATACATTTCGCTACCAAACTTCTAATGTTGAAGATTTTGAATTTGAACTTCTTAGAAATTATTACTAACAAAGATAGGAGTTTCCTTAGTTTGCTTATAAAAAAGTGCGCTTGAGGAATTTCCTTTTATGGCACTACCAATTAAATCCTTCGGCAGTAGTAACTAGAGTGGTCTCATTTCTCTTTCAATTGGGTAAGTGGAATTCATAGATGGTGTAATGGAAAAGGTATTATTTGGTTGCCTTAACATGGAGTGGTTGCACTTGGATAGTGTTTTGGGCGTACATCGTTTGGAAATTAGCTATGTGAAACTGAGAAAATTGTCCGTAGAACTATTATGTGACCTTTGGTTTGAAAAATTAGGCCTCTGTATTTAACATTTTCAAATTTTTTGGTTGCCCGGAGAGATACGAATTGGGAAAAGAAATATGACATCTCTTGTTTTCGCAATGATTCATGTAAAATTTGATTTTGAAGATGAACAACACACCTTGTAGAAGGAATTGTAAGGACATATTTTTGGTGATTTTCCATTTTTATGTGTTTTGAACATTTTTCCCTTTCTCATAGTTATTATGTGTTAATTTTTGGGTATGTGGATGGATGGCATGATTCTCGAGGTCTTCGGGAAGGACTTGGATGATTTTGAGTTCATTTTGAGTCTTCGAGAGCAAAAAGTTGGCTTTGGTCAACGTTTGTTGTTCTGCGTGTTGGATGGTATAGTGAACTGATGCCAGCAATTTAAAACGTCAATTTTGGGTTAGTATCTTGATTGGTTCAGTTTCGTGGATTGTATATCTCAATTTGACCCATAATTTCGTAAATTGTGAAATAGGGTCCCTGGATCAATTATGTGAAAATAATCCATTTTCAAAAATCTAATATCGTCATTGAGTCTGAAACGTCGAAATTAGCCTAGTAGCTTAGTTCGTCTGCATTCACGGGATTTTGAATGAATCTTCAGGGGTCGACCGACAACTTTGCAACTTAGCAAAGCTGATGATGCAGCTGAAGTTGGTGCCGCTGCTTTAGTGGCCAAATACAATTTCAGCGGTAGCCGCTTAAGCAGCAACGCACCACTTTAGCGGTCAGCTTTGACCAAGTCGCCTACCACTGGCACATGACCGCTTTAGCGGGTTTCGCTTAAGTAGAAGGAGACCGTTTTAGCGGCCTAACCACTCAGGCCTGACCACTTTAACGGTCACCTAGCGCTTAAGCAATGACTACTTAACGGTCAGTGTTGGATTGATATAAATATCCCTTTTCTCGATTCTTCTTCCATTTTTGAGTATTGGAGCTTAGGGTTGAGAGATTTCAAGGCGATTCTTCACTTCTCAAGTGTGGGTAAGCTCCATAATCCTTTTTCCATCATCTTACTTCAATTATATCTTTTAAATCGTGATTTTTAAATAGAGTTTGGGGGGTTTTGCCCGAAAAGTTTAAAAAGGGTTTTTCATCAATTAAACACTCGTTTTTAATATGATTTCACTTGGGTTTTCTCCTGTGATTTCCTTTAATCATGGGTAATGGTTTTCTAGACAAAAATTCTACTTTTACCCCTTTGTTTTCAAAACCCATTTTCAAGGTATGTTTTGGACTCGATTTAGATATGGGCAATATGGGTATTGTTGACTTTCTTTTAATGCATAAATGCTATATTTGTGTGTTTTAGTTGACTTCAAGGCTGTTCCAAAGGGGAAGGCTCTGTGTTAAGCACTTTAGATTCGAATTTCATCATTTCGAGGTAGGTTATGGCTTAACTTCCTACAGATTGAGCTGGGTAGTTAAAATATAGGTAAAACAGGCTATGTTATGGGTGAAATTGGATATGGGATTTATATTTTGTGATTACAATTATTGTTGTGTGACCGTGTTGGGACTTATTTGGTGTGGATATTGACATGAGATATTTGATATTACATGTAGCCCGAGTGGGGGCCTTATTTGACATCATTTGGCCTTATCTGTGCATTTCGATGCCTTATTATTTAGATATGATACCCGTGCGGGGGTCAAACTGTTATTATAGGCCTTATTGAGCATTAGTTGCTTTATCATGATTGAACATACCCAAGTTAGGGTTTATATGATATTAATGGTATCCTACATGCATATTGTCACGTCCCGACTTCCAACGAGGCGTGATTGGCACCCAAAGCCGACATGGCCCGAGAGAACCAATCTTTTCTCATGAACCTTCGTATGCATATCCTCGTATGAATATTGTTAAGCCTTATGCAACTATGCGTAAAACATGAACATGGAACATATGCTATATATATATATATTTATGAAACTTGGCCGTTGGGGCCATCAAGTTAAACGGTCCTTTATCTCATACATTCATAACCCACACATGTCTACAAAAGCCTCTAACAGATGCATTTACAAGACCAACTTAAAGTCGGGACAAGTCCCCGCTTTTCACTATACTAAACTCACCGACAGGTAGAAATATTTCTATTGACTTAAATCATAACCCCGGTGTACTATGAAATTCACGGTAGTCGATGGAGTAACATACGATGGAGTAGAGCTCAATCAATCAATACATATACATCATGTAAAATATGGTCATATACCTAAATACCTGTACCGTCATCAGGAGGTGCTTCCTCATTCTGCCGGTCCACTAAAGCGTAAGTGCGATTTTGAGTTCCACTGGAACTGGCTGCTCCTCTGGCACCTCTACCGCTACCAGAAGACTGTACACCAGCTGCCGGTGCCACATCGGCTGATTCGATAGGCTGTGTCATACTACCCGTAGGCCTCTGTGGACATTCTCTCATCATGTGTCCTGGCCTACTACATACAAAGCAAACATTCGTATCAAACTGGCATTCGCCTGCATGAAATCTCCCACAGCGCAGGCACAACTGACGAGAAGATCTCGTTGCATGTGATCCATGAATCCCACTACTCTGTTCCGATCGACCACCCCTAGACCCTCTGAATTGAGAATAAACACCTGCTGTGGAATAAGAGGATGAGGGTCTAGGCGGTAACATTCGAGATCCAGATTCTCCTAGGGACAACATAGACTGCCCCATGGGTCTGGCCCTTTTTGATGACCCTTCTTCCGCTCTCTGTATCCTCTTTCTTTGCCTTTGATCCTCCATTTTTTGAGCAAAGGCCTGTATTCTAGCTATGTCCATATCTCGATTTAAAGCAGCAATAGTGCAGTCTCGTACCAAATAAGGCTCCAGTCCACATATCGATGAACTCTATCTTTCATTGTGGCTACTACATTTGGAGCATATCTAGCCAAGGAATTAAACTGTATTCTCTGACACTCATACTTCCTTGACGCAAATTCAGAAATTGGTCTGCACGTGCCTCCCGAATCTCATACGGGAGGTACTGATCTAGGAATGCCATTCTAAATTCTTCCCAACTAGCTGGGAGCACATCAATACCTCTCGATCTTTTCCAGTCCTCATACCACAAAATAGCCTCGCCCTTCAGTCTATAAGCTACTAGCTCAACCGTTTCTACACCTGTTACGTGCATCACCTCTAGTGCTCTTTGAACTTGGTCCACAAAATCCTATGGATCTGCTTTAGGATCGGACCCTGTGAATATGGGAGGGCCTAATTTTAAAAAGTCCTGTGTACGCTGGCTAGCTGCTCTAGCCGTGTCATCTTCATTTACCATTGGACCAGTTCGTCCCTGGGTTTGTGCAGCCACTAACTGAGTCAACATATGTACTGCATTTCTTAAATCCTGATCAGTGGCATTTATAGGTGGATCTGCAGGTACTTCCCTTCCTCTTGGCTCTTCTAGAGCTGGAAAAGTAGCGGAAGACCGCGATGCAATTTCAGCGTCAGCTCCACCTTGACTAGGTTGGTCAGGTGGTGATTTACTCATTCCCTTATCGGCAGGTACATCTACCTGCTTACCTTTGCCTCTACCTCTTCTTGTGATTGGCATTTTACTGTACCAAAGAAAAACAATCACCATGGTCAGATACAATTCAACTTACAACACTGGCTCTATTGCACGATCTAGAAGTGAAGAACAGAAACAACATCCTAAATGTCCCGTAGCCTCCTACTTATAAATGTGGTGCACAACACATCAATAAGTAAGACTCTACTCAGACACAGCTTTGTAGACACCCTTAGACCGACCTACTCTGATACCACTTTTGTCACGCCCCGACTTCCAACGAGGGGTGATTGGCACCCGAAGCCGACATGGCCCGAGAGAACCAATCTTTGCTCATGAACCTTCGTATGCATATCCTCGTATGAATAGTGTTAAGCCTTATGCAACTATGCGTAAAACATGAACGTGGAACATATGCTATATATATATATATATTTATGAAACTTGGCCGTTGGGGCCATCAAGTCAAACGGTCCTTTATCTCGTACATTCATAACCCACACATGTCTACAAAAGCCTCTAACAGATGCATTTACAAGACCAACTTAAAGTCGGGACAAGTCCCCTCTTTATACAATATTTACAATGCCAAAATAAATATACAACTATGACCCAGAAAGCTTCGAACCAAGTGGAGCTCACCAAAACTCTGCAAATGATCCCCAGTCTAGAGAGGAGGTCTACTAATGCCTGCACCTACAACATGTAAGGTAAGTCCCCCTAGGGGGTCAGTACGAAGAATGTACTAAGTATGTAAGGATCATAAAAATATCATCATACATGAGAATATCAATAGAATAAAAATACAAGAGAATAGTCAATGTGGATAAACCATCATGTTATATAATATCTTTCATAAATACTCTCCTTCAAGGGAAATTACCTTCACTCAAGAGACTTGACTCTAATAGATTCTTCTATACCCAAGATATTCTTTCTTGCTTCTATATTCATTACCACTATTGTTCATCTACTTGGTTAGTAGGGTGTAAAAGAATAACACTCATCCACATACGTCCACTCTAGTGGTGGGGGTAATAATATAACATACATCTACTCTATTAACGTACATCCACTCTATTGGTGGGGCAACATACATCCACTCTATGGTGGGAGAACGTACATCCACTCTATGGTGGGAGAACATACATCCACTCTCATGGTGGGGCAACATACATCCACTCTATGGTGGGAGAACGTACATCCACTCTATGGTGGGAGAACATACATCTACTCTCATGGTGGGGCAACATACATCCACTCTATGGTGGGAGAACGTACATCCACTCTATGGTGGGAGAACATACATCCACTCTCATGATGGGGAAACATACATCCACTCTCATGGTGGGGAAACATACATCCACTCTATGGTGGGAGAACATACATGGAAGAGATTGACATATTAATTTATGGGAGATTAATACATTAAGGATCATGACACTATTTGGAACACACAAATAGGCTTTACCTCACTCTTACACTTCATGAGATTAACACCTTAATTTGTGAGGGATAGATCTATTAGCTCGCACTTCAATTCCTTCACTAATCCTATGAGATCTTACATAATTAAGTATATGATACCGGACCTCCACCTTTTGGTGGGTTATAATAAATAACAAATCATAACTTGGGATTATTCCATATTGAACTTATGCCCTCTAGAGTGTGATCCATACTCAATGAAACATATAGCAACCATGCACATTACTTCTTTACCATCTTATACCCCTTACCTAGTCATGAGAGTGACACGTTAAAGATCATAACACTAAAGCTCATACTTATATACGCATCCCACTTCACTACCTTATCTCATGAGATTGACATCTTCACTTATGAGGAATAATTATACTAACTCGCACATCGCCTCTCTTCTTATTCTTATGAGATTGGTACTTCTACTTATGAATGATTGGTACAAGGATAATCATCATACTATAGGAATTTGGAACAAGACATGATTGGAATAATGCTATTCAAGCATAATTAGGCTCTCTTACATCTTACTCTCTTTGAGATTGTTCTTTTAGGAATTTCAACATTATGACATCTTCGGAACTCCAATCAATGAACAAGATATAAGTGAATCATCATTCATCTAAGAATAGGGCACATATAAATAGTGACATACGTCAACCTTAATTGATATACCTCAAACCTCTCGAAATTGAAACAAGTCTAATGTCAATAGGCACAATATGCTGTAGAAGGATACGGAAAGAGGAACCTTACATACCTTGTATTCTTAATACGAATACACAATCTTAGACGTGCATACAATAGTCCCGGTCCATCCTTGTTTTTTGCTCTACAACACAAGTTCATAACGAAACCAACATTAACCACCAATTACTTTACAATGGCATACAATAACGATAAATCACATGTTTAGCTTTAACATGTCATTTCCCCCTTGACAATACCATTTATGAAATCATCATACCAATAATCCCACAATATTCCATACATTTACCAACACATGATAACCAATATTATGTCACACTAAGCTCATATTTTACACTTCTCCATCACCACCACATCACAATTATTCCATCAAATTACTTCAATACACCTCACAACAACAAATCGGCCAAAATCCCAATATTTATACTTATATAAAAATAACATGTTTAGGACCATAATAACACCATACATGTTGTTATTTCATCCATATCATGCTCTTTCGTCAAAACTACAAGTCATAATTCAAGTTACAATCCCATGGATAACACATCTTTTTCACAAAACCAAAAGTGCCATGTCCAATACTTCCAACCATAAACAACATTATATACATAATATATCATGCTTATAATATGTTAAAGTACAAGAATAATTACTTACCCAAGCTTGGAAGAGGATGATCTTGTCCAAAAATACCTTAGGGTTTGAATAACCACAAAGAGTTCTCTTGAAAATTCTAGAAAATGATAGAAAGTGATGTGTATGCATAATGAATTAAAATCTGATTTTGGCCACCTTTTATAACCTCTTAAATTCATCCTTATCCATTAAGTCCATCATTGACAAGTCAAGGCAAGATTGGGTCATTTTGACCCATTGGGCCTTTGCATGTTTTGCTTATTTTGATCTTAAATTAGGCCCAATAACCCATATCATCTTAAATCACTCACATCAATGTGTAATCCATAATATATGCATTACAACAATATTCCCACTCACGGGATTCATACTCGTAGCCTCAATTCCAAAATCAAGCAATTCTAGCCACGTATGACCCATTTTGGCTACAGGGGTAAAATCATCATTTTGATGCTAAATATGTTCTTGAGTAATTTTATAATACCAATATAATATTTCACTCACTTCATGTATATTCTCATGGTTGTAGAAGAATCGTGGCAAAAATCGGCTCAATACGTCCCCGGGCACCCTTGGGACTTAAGAAATATTCCAACTTTTGAAAGGTGCGCACAAGTAGCCCGGAACGCCCTTGGGCAAGCCACCTTGATGCTTGTGGGCTAAAAACACTGGCCCAGAGGGGCCCGGTACGGTCCCCAATGCGCCCCTCACTTAGAATTTTCAAAAATTTTATTTTTTTAGATACTTCAAGTCCTATAATTTAACTTACTTCTTAGCCTTAATATACTTTGTTTATAGGTCCTCCTAGCCTCATTTTGAACCCCACAACTGCGCCACAAAAATCACAAAACACCTCTTATGAAGGGTCAACCATATGTACGAGGCCAAATTTCAAATTTCTTGTCACTAACATTACAACTTACATACTCATGGCATCTCGACACCTAAGTAACCATTGTTCAACGTCATCACATAGGGTTAGGAAGGTACGGGGTGTTACATTCTCCCCCCTTAGAAACGTCCTCGAATGTTAATGATGTCGCTTTAATTACAACAAATGCATTTCTATATTCGCCTATACATGTATAGACACGTGAAGCTCATGGCTACATACTTAGTATTGGTCCACTTCCACCTTTTGAACCTTTTCTTCCATTTGAAACAAACATGGGTATCTCTTCGACTTATTAATTTCTTCAAAGAACGTTTATGGAAGTTACGTCTTTATTCATTAACCTTCATACTTAACTAGATCCCCCGAACTTTATATCTTTCCAATGGGAACAATATGAAAGGAAACTCTTATACACTTTCACTAATTTCACATGGTATATTGTATAGGGCCAATTTGCCCTTCTTTCTGAATTTAATTATACTTTTCATGATCACAAACATCTACTATACCATTACGATATGTTCTTTTCACTATACTAAACTCACCGACAGGTGGAAATATTTCTATTGACTTAACTCATAACCCCGGTGTACTATGAAATTCACGGTAGTCGATGGAGTAACGTACGATGGAGTAGAGCTCAATCAATCAATACATATACATCATGTAAAATATGGTCATATACCTAAATACCTGTACTGTCATCAGGAGGTGCTTTCTCATTCTGCCAGTCCACTAAAGCGTAAGTGCGATTTTGAGTTCCACTGGAACTGGCTGCTCCTCTGACACCTCTACCACGACCTGAAGACTGTACACTAGCTGCCGGTGCTGTATCGGCTGATTCGGTAGGCCGTGTCATACTACCCGTAGGCCTCTGTGGGCATTCTCTCATCATGTGTCCTGGCCTACTACATACAAAGCAAACATTCGTATCAAACCGGCATTCTCCTGCATGAAATCTCCCACAGCGCAGGCACAACTGACGAGAAGATCTCGTTGCATGTGATCCATGAATCCCACTACTCTGTTCCGATCGACCACCCCTAGACACTCGGAATTGAGAATAAGCACCTGCTGTGGAATAAGAGGATGAGGGTCTAGGCGGTAACATTTGAGATCCAGATTCTCCTGGGGACAACATAGACTGCCCCATGGGTCTTACCCTTTTTGATGACCCTTCTTCCACTTTCTGTATCCTCTTTCTTTGCCTTTGATCCTCCATTTTTTGAGCAAAGGCCTGTATTCTAGCTATGTCCATATTTCGATTTAAGGCAGCAATAGTGCAGTCTCGTACCAAATAAGGCTCCAACCTGTACACATATCGATGAACTCTATCTTTCATTGTGGCTACTATATTTGGAGCATATCTAGCCAAGGAATTAAACTGTAAACTGTATTCTCTGACACTCATACTTCCCTGACTCAAATTCAGAAATTGGTCTGCACGTACCTCCCGAATCTCATACGGGAGGTACTGATCTAGGAATGTAATTCTAAATTCTTCCCAACTAGCTGGGAGTGCATCAATACCTCTTGATCTTTTCAAGTCCTCATACCACAAAATAGCCTCGCCCTTCAGTCTATAAGCTACTAGCTCAACCGTTTCTACACCTGTTACGTGCATCACCTCTAGTGCTCTTTGAACTTGGTCCACAAAATCCTATGGATCTGCTTTAGGATCGGACCCTGTGAATATGGGAGGGCCTAATTTTAAAAAGTCCTGTGTACGCTGACTAGCTGCTCTAGCCGTGTCATCTTCATTTACCATTGGACCAGTTCGTCCCTGGGTTTGTGCAGCCACTAACTGAGTCAACATATGTACTGCATTTCTTAAATCCTGATCAGTGGCATTTATAGGTGGTTTTGCAGGTACTTCCCTACCTCTTGGCTCTTCTAGAGCTGGAAAAGTAGCGGAAGACCGCGATACAATTTCAGCGTCAGCTCCACCTTGACTAGCTTGGTCAGGTGGTGATTTACTCATTCCCTCATTGGCAGGTACATCTACCTGCTTACCTTTGCCTCTACCTCTTCTTGTGATTGTCATTTTACTATACCAAAGAAAAACAATCACCATGGTCAGATACAATTCAACTTACAACACTGGCTCTATTGTACGATCTAGAAGTGAAGAACAGAAACAACATCCTAAATGTCCCGTAGCCTCCTACTTATAAATGTGGTGCACAACACATCAATAAGTAAGACTCTACTCAGACACGGCTTTGTAGACACCCTTAGACCAACCTACTCTGATACCACTTTTGTCACGCCCCGACTTCCAACGAGGCGTGATTGGCACCCGAAACCGACATGGCCCGAGAGAACCAATCTTTGCTCATGAACCTTCGTATGCATATCCTCGTATGAATAGTGTTAAGCCTTATGCAACTATGCGTAAAACATGTACATGGAACATATGTTATATATATATATATTTATGAAACTTGGCCGTTGGGGCCATCAAGTCAAACGGTCCTTTATCTCATGCATTCATAACCCACACATGTCTACAAAAGCCTCTAACAGATGCATTTACAAGACCAACTTAAATTCGGGATAAGTCCCCGCTTTATACAATATTTACAATGCCAAAAAAAAAATACAACTATGACCCAGAAAGCTCCGAACCAAGTGGAGCTCACCAAAACTCTGCAAATGATCCCCAGTCTACAGAGGAGTTCTACTAATGCCTGCACCTGCAACATGTAAGGTAAGTCCCCCTAGGGGGTCAGTACGAAGAATGTACTAAGTATGTAAGGCTCATAAAAATATCATCATACATGAGAATATCAATAGAATAAAAATACAAGAGAATAGTCAATGTGGATAAACCATCATGTTATATAATATCTTTCATAAATACTCTCCTTCAAGGGAAATTACCTTCACTCAAGCGACTTGCCTCTAATATATTCTTTTATACCCAAGAGATTCTTTCTTGCTTCTATATTCATTACCACTATTGTTCATCTACTTGGTTAGTAGGGTGTAAAAGAATAACACTCATCCACATACGTCCACTCTAGTGGTGGGGGTAATAATATAACATACATCTACTCTATTAACGTACATCCACTCTATTGGTGGGGCAACATACATCCACTCTCATAGTGGGGCAACATACATCCACTCTATGGTGGGAGAACGTACATCCACTCTATGGTGGGAGAACATACATCCACTCTCATGGTGGGGCAACATACATCCACTCTCATGGTGGGGCAACATACATCCACTCTATGGTGGGAGAACGTACATCCACTCTATGGTGGGAGAACATACATCCACTCTCATGGTGGGGCAACATACATCCACTATTATGGTGGGGCAACATACATCCACTCTATGGTGGGAGAACATACATGGAAGAGATTGACATATTAATTTATGGGAGATTAATACATTAAGGATCATGACACTATTTGGAACACACTAATAGGCTTTACCTCACTCTTACACTTCATGAGATTAACACCTTAATTTGTGAGGGATAGATCTATTAGCTCGCACTTCAATTCCTTCACTAATCCTATGAGATCTTACATAAGTAAGTATATGATACCGGACCTCCACCTTTTGGTGGGTTATAATAAATAACAACTCATAATCTTGGTATTATTCCATATTGAACTTATGCCCTCTTGAGTGTGATCCATACTCAATGAAACATATAGCAACCATGCACATTACTTCTTTACCATCTTATATCCCTTACCTAGTTATGAGAGTGACATGTTAAAGATCATAACACTAAAGCTCATACTTATATACACATCCCACTTTACTACCTTATCTCATGAGATTGACATCTTCACTTATGAGGAATAATTATACTAACTCGCACATCGCCTCTCTTCTTATTCTTATGAGATTGGTACTTCTACTTATGAATGATTGGTACAAGGATAATCATCATACTATAGGACTTTGGAACAAGACATGATTGGAATAATGCTATTCAAGCATAATTAGGCTCTCTTACATCTTACTCTCTTTGAGATTGTTCTTTTAGGAATTTCAACATTATGACATCTTCAGGTGCTGTGACTATGGGTAGCCAGAAGGCTAGTCATGGTAGTCATTCTAGTTCAGTCGTACCTCCTCGAATTGAGTCAGGTCGTAGAGGGTGTTTTGTATGTGATAAGTTAGGCCATGTGGCCAAGGATTATCCCCGAAGAGTGTTTAGACCTACTCCTATATCTACAGTGAGAGGTGGTTCTTAGAGTGGTAGAGGTGCTACTAGAGGTGCTTGAGGTAGAGGTAGAGGTGCTCGTGGTAGTGGTAGTGGGGTTACTTAGTCCGGGAGTGGACGTGGACAGTGCTATGCTAAACCTGCTAGTCTTGAGGTAGAGGTTTCTAATATAGTTATTACAGGTATAGTCTAAGTTTTGTATAGATCTGCTTCCATGTTATTTGACCCTGGATCTACATTCTCGTATTGTCTACCTATTTTGCTTCTGGATTTGATGTTTCATATGAGCCTCTTGCTATACCTTTTCATGTTTCTACCCTCTTAGGAGATTCTTTAGTATTGGATCGAGTGTACCGATATTGTGTGGTTACATTTGCGGGTCGTGAGACTTTGTTAGACTTGATTATCCAAGATATGGTTGACTTTGATATTATCTTGTGTATGGATTGGTTAGCTCCTTATCATGCTATTTTGAACTATTATGCTAAGACCGTGACCTTAGCTACGCTGGGTGTGCCAAGATTAGCTTAGAAGTGTAAGATTAATTTGGATCCGAAGGGTGTCATATCTTTTCTACGTTCTTCGTATGGTAGAAAGGGGTTGTTTGTCTTATTTGGATCATTTTCGTGATACGAGTGTTGCTTTACAGCCTCCTATGAATTCTATCTGAGTAGTCCGCTAGTTTATGCATGTGTTCCCTAAAAATTTGCCTGGTGTGCCTCCGAACCATGATATTGACTTTGCAATTGATGTTGAGTCGAGTACCAAGCCCATTTTGATTCCCCCTTATAGGATGACCCGAGCTGAGTTGAAAGAGTTGAAGGATCAGTTGTAGGATTTGCTGAGTAAGGTCTTTATTAGACCTAGTAGCACCCTGACTTGTTTGTCAAGAAGAATAATGGTTCCATGAGTATGTGTATTGACTATAGGTAGTTTAACAAGGTGATGGTTAAGAACAAGTATCCTCTTCTTTGCATTGATTACTTGTTTGACCAGCTTCAGGGTGCTTCGGTGTTTTCTAAGATAGATTTGAAATCTTGATATCACCAGCTGAGGATTAGGGCTTTGGATGATCCAAAGATGACTTTTCAGACTCGATACTATCATTATGACTTCTTGGTCATGTCCTTTAGGTTGAAAAATGCCCTAGTAGCATTCAAGGAGTTTCTAAACTGGGTATTTCTATCCTATATTGACTCTTTCGTGATTATATTTATAGGTGATATCTTGGTTTTTTCCAAGAATGAGGCCGATCATGTGAGACACTTGAGGACTATACTTCTGAGGCTACATGATGAGAAGTTGTATGCTAAGTTCTCCAAGTGTGAGTTTTGGTTGGATCCTATCTCTTTTTTGGGTCATGTGGTTTCCTAGGATAGTATCATGGTCGATCCGGCTAAGATTGTGGAGATTCATATTGGGCTAGGCTCACTAGTCCTACCGAGATTTGGAGTTTTATTGGATTGGCGGGTTATTATTGGTGTTTTCTAAAGGGTTTCTCCTCGATTGGATCTTCTTTCACCATGTAGACTCAGAAGAAGATTTGTTTTCAGTGGTTGGAAGTATGTGAGAAGAGCTTTCAAAATCTGAAAGAGTTGTTGACTTCGACTCCTATCTTGACCTTGCCCAAGGAGGGTGTGGTTTTAATTGTGCTCTATGATGTTTCAGGTATTGGTTTAGGTGCAGTGTTGATGCAGGAGGGTAAGGTGATTGCTTATGCATCTCATAAGTTGAAGCCTTAGGAGAAGAATTACCCTACCCATGACTTGGAGTTGGCAGCCGTAGTGTTTGTATTGAAGTTGTGGCGTCACTACTTGTATGGAGTCCATTGTGAGATCTTCTCGGATCATCATAGTCTTCATTACTTTCTCACCTAGAGAGAGCTTAATATGAGACAACGTCATTGGCTTAAGTTTCTTAAGAATTATGACATCACCATTTTGTATCATTCGGGCAAGGCTAATGTGGTAGCAGATGCCTTGAGTCTGAAGTCGACTAGCATGGAGAGTTTGGCTCATCTTATGACTCTGGAGCGGCCTTTGGCCTTGGAGGTTCAGTCTTTAGCTAACCGGATGGATTGGCTTGATATTTTGATACCTGGATGTGATTTAGCCTTCATTGGTGCTAGATCTTCCTTAATGAAGCATATTTATGCTCACCAGCTTGATGATGATAGCTTGAGGGTGATTCGAGATAAGGTTTTGAGTGGTGAGGCTAAGGAAGCCTCTCTTGATTCGGATGGTGTGTTGAGGATTAGTGGCTGAGTTTCCGTGTTGAGAATTAGTAGTTGGGTGAAATCGATTTTGGAGAAAGCGCATTATTCTAGATATTCCACTCATCCCGGTGTGACTAAAATGTATCATCATTTGAGATAACTTTATTGGTGGATGGGTATGAAGAAGGATGTGGTGGATTTTGTAGCTCGTTGCTTGCGTTGTCAGCAGGTGAAGGTCGAGCATTAGAGACTAGGTGGTTTGCTTTAGAGATTTCCCATTCTGGAGTGGAAGTGGGAGCGGATCACCATGGACTTCATTAGTAGACTGTCTCGTTCTTCTCGTAGTTCTAACAGTATTTGGGTCATCATGGATTGATTGAGCAGATCAACCCATTTCACCCCTGTTCAGACTTTCTTAGTACCGAGAGGTTAGCTCGGATCTATGTGAGTGAGATTGTTCGTCTTCAAGGGGTGCCTGTGTCTATTATTTCAGATAGAGGTTTTGTGTTCACTTCTAACTTTTGGAAGGCTTTTCAAGAGGAGTTGGGCATGCAGGTTGATCTCAGTACATCTTTCCAACCTCAGACCAACGGTCAGTTGGAGCGCACTATTCAGGTTTTTGAGGATATGCTCCAAGCTTATGTTTTGGACTTTGGAGCTCAGTGGGAGCAGCATTTAGCCCTAGCGAAGTTTGCCTATAATAATAGATACCATTTTAGTATTAAGATGGCGCCTTTCGAGGCATTGTATGGTAGGTATTGTCGATCTCCTATTAGTTGGTTTGAGACTTCTGAGATTAGACCTTGAGGTACAGACTTTCTTCGCTAGACTTTGGATAGAGTTCGTGTAATTTAGGATAGGCTTCGAGCAGCCTAGAGTAGGAAGAAGAGTTATGCTAACCGTAAATTTCGTACCTTGAAGTTTAGTATTAGTGATAGGGCTTTCCTTCATGTGTCGCCCATGAAAGGCGTGATGAGGTTCGGGAAAAGGGGAAAGCTTAGCCCGAGGTATATCGGACCTTTTGAGATTCTTCAGACTGTTGGGGAGGTTACTTATGAGTTGGCCTTACCTTAAGATTTCTCAACTGTGCATCCAATTTTTCTTGTTTCTATGCTTCAACGATATATTTCGGATGAAGCCCATGTGCTTAGGTGGGATTCGATTCAGTTAGAAGAGATGTTGACCTTTGTTGAAGAGCATGTCTTCATTTTAGCCAGGGATGTTAGAAGGTTATGTTCTAGAGATATTCCTGTATTTAAGGTCCAGTGGAGACACCGACCTGCAGAGGAGGCTACTTGGGAGGTCGAATCTGACATGCGTAGTAGTTATCCTCAGCTTTTTACCGATTCAGGTATTCCTTTGCCTTTTAGTTGGAGGATGAACTAGAGTCGTAGTGGTGGATATTGTAAGGATCTATTTTTGGTAATTTTCCATTTTTATGTGTTTTGACCATTTTGCCCTTCCCCGTAGTTGTTACGTGTTAATTTTGGGGTATGGGAATGGTTTGCACGATTCTCGAGGTCTTCGAGGATGCCTTGGATGGTTTTGAGTTCATTTTGAGGTTTTGAGATCCAATAGTTGACTTTGGTCAACATTTGATATTCTGAGTGTTGGATGGGAACACGGACTGCGCTAGTAGATCTGGAACATTCATTTTGGGTTAGTAACGTGGTTGGTTCAGTTTCATGGCTTGTATATCTCATTTCGACCCTCGGTTTGGAAAATTGTGAAATAAGGTCCGGGGGTCAATTCTGTGAAAACAATTCTTTTTCAAAAATCTGACATCGCCATTAATCCAGAATCAAAATTAGCCTAGTAGCATTGTTCGTTTGGATTCATGGGATGCTGAATGAATATCGCGGGGTCGACAGGCAACTTTACAACTTAGCAAAGTTAATGATGCAGATAAAGCTGGTGCAGCTGCTTAAGCGGCCAAATATCGCTTTAGCGATAGCCGCTTAAGTGGCGAGGCACCGCTTTAGCTGTCAGGCCAGAGTGGCTAGGGTTGAGAGTTTTTGTGGCGATTCTTCATGTCACGACCCAATTTAAGAGTCATGATGGCACCTACTATATCCCACCAGTAGGTAAGCCAAGCCTTAGCCCGTAACGACATGTAATGGGCGCAATGGCGGAAAGATACCAAAGTACTACAAATCATGCCCATAATACATGCATGAAAATATAGGGCTACATAAAAGAGGGAGAAGAAAACTAATGAATCCCACGACCTGGTAAGGCCGGTATAAGAGCCACTAGCAAAAGAATAAGAGTGCTAGAAGTATCAATACACCTGTAGTCTCGAAATGAAAGACTGTCCAAAAATAGGGGAAGGAGAGGTGATCAGCTCCGGCTTTGAAAGCTCACCCTATCTCCGAGACGTGTGGATAGCTGGCTAGAATATCAATGGCGGCGGCTAGTACTCAGATCTGCGCCAGAAAAGATGCAAAAGTGTAGTATGAGTATCAAAACAACGGGTACTCTGTAGGCATCATCGACCTACTAAGCTAAATCAAAATACAAGTAGGATAAAATAAGAGGATGTAAAGTAAATCAAGGGAAGGGGCAAACCAGAGAACATGCTCTGACATAGATAAATAAATAAAGAAACATGAGATACAAATGTTAAAGAGACTAAATACAACGCAACTAGGCCCCCATAAACCTAGAGGTTACAAACAAGAGAAGACTAATCCAAACGGACCCCCATAAGCCCGAAGGATGAAATCAAGACATGTACCATTACCACACTTATGAATGCCTTCCAAACCACAACTCGCTGGATTCAAGCCGGTCTTTAAATAACATAACACCATATAATGTGCCGGACTCAAACCGGTCTTTAAATATAATAATTCAATAGATTATGCCGAACTCGAACCGGTCTTTAAATCGCATAACTCCATAGAATGTGTCGGACTCGAACCGGTCTTTAAATACCATAACTCAATAGAACGTGCCGTACTCGAACCGGTCTTTAAATATCATAACTCCATAGAATGTGCCGGACTCGAACCGGTCTTTAAATACCATAACCTAATAGAATATACTGGACTCAAACCGGTCTTTAAATACCATAACTCAATAGAATGTGCCGGACTCAAATCGATATTTAAATACCATAACTCAATAGAATGTGCCGGACTCGAACCGATCTTTAAATACCATAACTTAATAGAATGTGTTGGACTCGAACAGGTCTTTAAATACCATAACTCAATCGAATGTGTCGGACTCGAACCGGTTTTTAATTAAACTCAAGATCATTAATATAGCCCCGAACTAGGTATATGCCAAGTAGTCTAAAGTTCAATATTAAGGATAATACTGTGAAAGAAAGACTCCAAAGTCTACAAGGAGATAGGTATGATATCACAACCCCAAAGCATCAATTTACTTAAGGGAAGGGTAAATGGATTGATTCTACCTCCGAACGGCCCTCAAATCAGCCAAATAATTCAACTTTTACTAACTAAGCAACCAACCGTAAATTCCAACCCCAAACCAGCACAATATCATACTAATACCATAAGTAAGCTCAATCTATAAGTAGGGTAAGCCTTGCCTGCCTGGACGTCGAAGAAAGCTAGATAAAGTCTGCTAAAGTGGAGCCTTTCCTTTTTCAGAAGTCTCCGCATGTTGTCACGCTATCAAAATAACAATCTACTCATCAATATGAGAACAACAATACCCATATTGCATATAAATGCATCGGGTCAAAAATCTCATCCAAAATCTCACGTGGGGCCCGCTTATGAAATCACAAGTTTGAAACCGTCAAAACGTCCTTCAAAGCTCAAGGATCATTTACCCTCAATAATAGGTGAATTTCGAGCATCATAACACCGAAAAATCAATTTCGAGCATCATAACACCGAAAAATCAATCCACAAATCTAGCTAGGGTTTTGGGCTTAAACGAAAAATTTACCAAGAACTTAGACGAAACTTTCCAATATTTAGACGAGGACAAATGATGTTAATGAACTCTCCAAGCTCCCTTGAACACCCAAGAATCGCCTCTTCTCTCCCACTATCTCTCTAGAGCTTTTATGTTCTAACCCTTAGAAAATAATGAGAGAAAAATGGGTGAAAGGTAATAAATGCAGCTGCAGGTGCCGCTTAAGCGGCCACTCGACCGCTTAAGCAGTCACCACTAAAGCCCTCCCCACCAGCGCTTAAGCCCTCCTTGACCCAGGGTGGACTCCAGCTAAAGCGAATGGGTGCGGCATAAGTGCACACCGCTAAAGCGGACAAGTTTCGGCTTAAGAGGACAGGCGGGGCCAAGGTTCCAGCCACTAAAATGGTGCTCAAGATGTTGAAGCTGCTTCCTCTTAAGCGGCTGCTCCAACTGAAGCAGTATCAACACTTGGCAATATTTTGCCAAATTTCCAACGGGTCCTCGGGATTCGTTCGGAACCCCGTGAACACAAATGAACTATGCTACCCCAAAAAATTTGACATTCCGAACTCAGTGGTAAAATCAAAATTTCCATCTGGGGTCGTTTCAATGAAATATGGGTCCCACACCCAAATGGTCGTTCTCATCACTTTCCACCCAATAGCCTAAAATGAGTCTGAAAGCCTCGCGATTCGGAACAAGGGTACCTTAGCCTAGAATCAACGTTCCGGAGCTGATGGAATTGTCAGAATTGGCATACGAGGTCGTCTACTGGGTGTTTCATCTCGGTAGCCAAACTTGAAAAGCGTTGATTTCAAATCAGGGAAAAGGCTCTAAGAACCAAACGAACTGCCCGATAATTGAACTGTCAGCTCCAGCAAATCATAAATGTCTTGGGGCAGCTATGGGAAAGCTCTAAATGTCGAAATAATGTGGAAATGCAGAAAATGACCTGGAGGGTCATTACAATATCCACTACTAAAAGGACTTTCGTCTGCAAAAGTAAAGGGTAAAAATGTACCTGAAGGCTCAAACAGGTGGGGATACTGGGTCCGTATATCTCTCTCAATCTCCCAAGTAGCCTCCTCAACTGAACGGTGCCTCCACTGGAATCTCCCTAGAGTGAAACCACCTAACCTCCCTCGCTAAAATGAGGACTGGCTCCTCTACAAACGTCAATCTCTCATCCAAATGAACCGAGTCCCACCAAAGCACGTGAGACTCATTCGGAATGTAATGTCGCAACATAAAGACATGGAAAACTGGATGAATAGCTGATAAACCTGGGGGTAAAGCCAACTCATAAGCTACCTCTCCAACTGTCCGCAGTATCTCGAATGGACCAATATACCTGGGGCTGAGCTTACCCTTTCTCCCGAACCTCATCATGCCCTTCATGGTTGATACACAGAGAAAAACCCGGTCACCTACTCCAAACTTCAAGGCACGAAGTCTACAATCAGCTTAACTCTTCTGCCTACTCTGAGCTGCCCTCAACCTATCCTGAATCACTCGCACCCTTTCCAAGGACTCTCAAAGTAGGTCAGTACCATGGGGGATAATCTCTGAAGTCTCAAGCCAACCTATCGGAGATCAAAAATGCCTACCATATAATGCCTTAAATGGTGCAATCACAATGCTCGAATGGTAATTTTTATAAGCGAACTCTGCCAGAGCTAAGTGCTGCTCCCACTGACCTCCAAAGTCCATCAAGCACGCGCGGAGCATATCCTCAAGGACCTGAATGGTCCACTCTGACTCACTGTCGGTCTGAGGTTGGAATGTGGAGCTAAGATCGACCTGAGTACCTTACTCTTCCTGACAGGTCATCCAGAAGCTAGAACTAAACACCGAGCCTCTATCAGAAATAATTGATACAGGTACTCTATGAAGGTGAACTATCTCTCGGATGTAGATATGGACGAACCTCTCGGCACTAAAGGAGATCTGAATCGGGATAAAATGAGCCGACTTGGTCAACCGATCTACGATGACCCAAATACTATCAGAACCACGCGATGAATGAGGTAAACCAGTCATGAAGTCTATAGTAATCCGCTCCCACTTCCACTCAGGAATGGGTAGCCTCTGAAGCAATATACCTGGTTGTTGATGCTTGGACTTTACCTGCTGGCAACAAAGGCAACGAGCAACAAAGTTCGCAACATCTCTCTTCATACCACTCTACTACTAATGCTACCTCAAATATCTATACGTCTTTGTTGTCCCAGGGTGAATGAAACATCTAGAGCTATGAACCTCTCGCAGTACCAACTGAATCAAGTCTCCAACCCTTGGAACACAGATGCGACCATCGAACCTCAGAATGCCCTCTAAATCTAGGGTAGCCCGACTGGACTCACCCTTTGCCACCTGATCACACATGCCACAAAGTCTACTATCCTCAAACTAGCGACTCTGAATCTGCTCAAACAAAGTAGACCTAGCCTCAACACTCGCAAGGATCCTCCTGGAGTCCAAAATATCAAGCCGAACCAACAGGTTGGCTAAGAATTGAACGTCCAAAGCCAAAGGCCGCTCTGATACTGAAATAGAAGTCAAACTACCCATGCTTACTGCCTTCCGGCTTAAGGCATCCGCTGCCACATTCTCCTTGCCCGGATGGTATAGGATAGAGATATCATAGTCCTTCAGCAACTCAATCCACCTAAGTTTCCTAGAATTGAGCTCTCTCTGAGTCATAAGGTGCTGAAGACTATGGTGGTCAGTGTAGATCTCACAACGAACACCACACAGGTAGTGTCTCCAAATCTTAAGTGCAAAAACCACCGGTGCCAACTCTAAATCATGGGTGGGGTAGTTGCGCTCGTGAATCTTAAGCTGCCTCACGCATAAGCAATAACTCGGCCCTGCTGCATCAGAAAATAACCCAAACCAACACCAGAAGCATCATAATAAATTATAAATCCCTTGCCCTCAACCGGAACGGTCAAAATTGGAGCTGAAGTGAGTAAGCTTTTGAGCTTCAAAAAGCTCAATTCGTAATCCTCGAACCACTGAAACAGAACTTCCTTCCTAGTCAGTCTGGTCATAGGAGATGCAATAGAAACAAAACCCTCAACAAATCATCGGTAGTAACCTGCCAAACTAATAAAGCTACGAACCTTAGTCGGAGATGTAGGCCTTGCCCAATCATGAATAGCCTCAATCTTTGCTGGATCTACTATAATCCTATCTTTAGACACCACGTGCCCTAGGAATGTAACAGAATCGAGCCAAAACTCACACTTTGAGAATTTGGCATAAAGCCTATGATCTCTCAAAGTCTGGAGCACAATCCTCAAATGTTGTTCGTACTCCCCCATGCTCCTAAAATATACAAGAATGTCATCAATGAAAATAATAACAAAGGAGTCCAAATAGGGCCTGAAAACTCGATTCATCAAATCCATAAATGTCGTTGGGGCATTAGTCAACCCAAAAGACATCACCAGGAACTCATAATGGCCATACCGAGTCCTGAAGGCTGTCTTAGGTATATCCTCAGCCCGAATCCTCAACTGATGGTAACCCGACCTCAAGTCAATCTTAGACAACATTGCCATACCCTGAAGCTGATCAAATAAATCATTGATACGAGGCATAGGCTACTTATTTTTCACTATAATCTTATTCAGTTGCCTATAGTCAATACACATACGCATAGAGCCATCATTTTTCTTTACAAACAAGACAGGAGCACCCCAAGACGATACACTAGGCCGAATGAAACCCTTACCCAAAAGATCCTGAAGCTGAGAATTCAGCTCCTTAAGCTCTGCAGGATCTATGCGATAAGGTGCCATAGAGATAGGTCGGGTGCCCGAATCAAGATCAACAACAAACTCAATATCACGCTCAGGAGGAAGACCAGGCAGGTCGGTAGGGAAAACATCAGCGAACTCACAAACAATAGGAACAGAATCAAGCAAGGGACTCTCAGTACTAACATCACGAACATAAGCCAAATAAGACTCGCAACCCCTCAACACCAATCTCCTATCCCGAACATAAGAAATAATCCCCATCGGTGCATAGCAAAAATAACCCTGCCACACCAGCAGGGGTATGCCATACATGGCTAAGGTAACGGCCTTGGTGAAGCAATCTTAGACCGTATGTTAAGGGGATAACCAATCCATGCCCAGAATCACATCAAAGTCCACCATATCCAATACAATAAGATCATCCCGAGTATCAAGCTCTCAAATGATCACCATACATGATCTATAAATCTGATCCACTACTAGAGAATCACCCACGGGAAGATAAAGGCTCCCAAGACAACTCTAATCATGGTGCATAATAAGTAGAAATATACGAATAAGTGGATCCTTGATCAAATAAAGCAATAGCCAACTGAAGGCACAACAAAATCGTACCTGTAATAACTACATACAAAGACTCTGCCTCTGGTCTAGTAGGTACAACATATAAATAACCTCTCCCACCGCCTGGCAGGCCGTCTGACCTACTGCCTATCCTACCTGCCTGAGAACCACCTCGAGAACTATAGGGACCACCCCTGCGACCCTGAACATCACCTATAGCTGGAGGCGGCACCAATCTGATAGAATGAACACTCTGCGTTGCAGACTGAATCATCCCAAGATGGGAACACTCTCTAAAGAAATGGCCAAACACTCCACAAGTATAACAAGGCCTTAGAATACCACTCAATCCAGAAGATCTGGCTGTTTTAGAATAGCCATCAAGGCTAGAAGACCAAGAATATGCACCATCGGAGGCTGGCCACTACTCTGGGCATAAGAATCACTGAAACTGGACTGTAAGTGTTGCCTGAAAAGGCCTACTAGACTGACCCTGGTGCCAATATGACTAACATGGATGGTACCTACCCTTAGAATCTCTGCCTCTGAATTATGAGCCTCTATGGCTCCCACTGAAACTGCCCTGGTGACGTGGTCTCTTATCGCTTCCCCTTGGGCCTCGCGATGCATCCCCTTCATAGTCTAGGCATAATCAGAAATCTCAACAAAAGACCTACCAGTGGTAACCAAACTCTGAGTAGCCATGCGAAGAGGGAGTCTCAGTCCCCTAACATAACATCGAATCCTCTCATATCGGTAGGCAAGATCACGGTAGCATGTCTGGCCAACTCATGAAATCGTGACTCTTATTCGAGAACTGTCATCGAACCCTACTGAAGCCCTGTGAACTGATCTCTCCAGTGCTCACGAAGACTGTAGGGCATATACTTCTCCAAGAAGACCTCGGAGAACTGAGTCCATGTCAAATGGGGAAGTCCAGCTGGTCTGGAATCAAGAAAACCTCTCCACCAATGTCTAGCAGCCAAATCCAATTGAAAAATAGTGTAATCGGCCCCACGAGCCTTAACTAGGCCCAAATTATGGAGCCTAACCTTGCAAGCAGACAGGAACTCAAATGCAACCTCTCCTGGAGTCCCTGTAAACTTTGGAGGAGTCAATCTCAGAAATCTACCCAACATCTTCTGCTCCTCAACTGACATAGCAGGCTGGGCGACCACCGGCTAAGCAACTACCGGCACTGGGGAAACATGAACTTTGGGTGCCGCAGCTATAGGTTGCGCCCCTACATCTGTACCACTCTGATTCGCAGATTGTACCCATTATACGGTGCACCACCAACTAATCCCAATAACTAAACCAAGGAGTATCTGAGCAACAACGAAGAAATAAACCCTGGTGAAGTATGGGCTGGCCCTTGGCCTACCAATGGCTGGGGTGGCTGAGGCTGTAGAGCAACCTCTGCCCCTAGAGCAATAACTGGATCTGGCGAAGGCTCTCTATCTAGCCCTCCAACTGGGGCTACAGCTCTACCCTGGCGATGACCTCTGGGTCAGCCACGACCTCTAGCACATGCCCTAGTAGAGGGCTCGGGGTCACCATCACCCATCATTGTAGCTCGCGTCCTAGCCATCTGCGAAAGAGTTAAACATTGAGAACCTTAGAAACCAACACAGACTCGGCGCACAAAATGAATGAAGAAAGTGAAGTCATCCTAAGAATATCCTGTAGCCTCCCGAAGATAAGATACGGGTGTCATCATTCTGATCTGCGGGACTCTACTAGACACTTGATCTTGTACTAACAATAGTAGTGAACCAAGGCGCTCTGATACCAATTTTTTTTACGACCTAATTTCAGAGTCATGATGGCACCTACTATGTCCCACCAGTAGGTAAGCCAAGCCTTAGCCCGAAACGACAAGTAATGGGCGCAATGGCGGAAGGATGCCAAAGTACTACAAATCATGCCCATAATACATGCACAAAAATATAGGGCTACATAAAAGAGGGAGAAAAAAATAAAATTAATCCCACGACCTGGTAAGGATACAAGAGCAACTAGCAAAAGAATAAGAGTGCTAAAAGTATCAATACACATGTAGTCTCGAAATGAAAGACTGTCCAAAAATAGAGGAAGGAGAGGGGATCAGCTCCGGCTCTAAAAGCTCACCCTATCTCCGAGACCTATGGATAGCTAGCTAGAATATAAACGGCGGTGGCTAGTAATCAGATCTGCATCAGAAAAGATGCAGAAGTGTAGTATGAGTACTAAAACAACGGGTACTCCGATGGCATCATCGACCGCCTAAGCTAAATCATAATACAAGTAGGATAAAATGCGAGGATGTAAAGTAAGTCAAGGGAAGGGGTAAACCTGAAAACATGCTCTGACATAGATAAATAAATAAAGAAACACGAGATACCAAAGTTAAAGTGAAAAACTTCAACCCAACTAGGCCCCCATAAGCCTAGAGGGTACAAACAAGAGAAGACTAATCCAAATGGACCTCGATAACCCCCGAAGGATGAAATTAAGACATGTACCATTAACACACTTATGAATCCCTTCCGAACCACAACTCGCCGGACTCGACCCGGTCTTTAAATTCCATAACTCCATAGAATGTGCCGGACTCAAACCAGTTTTTAAATACCTAACTCAATAGAATGTGCCGGACTCGAATCGGTCTTTAAATACCATAACTACATAGAATGTGCCGGACTCGAACAGGTCTTTAAATACCATAACTCAATAGAATGTGCCGGACTCGAACCGGTCATTAAATATCATAACTCCATAGAATGTGCCAAACATGAACCGGTCTTTAAATACCATAACTCAATCGAATGTGTCGGACTCAAACCAGTCTTTAAATACCATAACTCAATAGAATGTGTCGGACTCAAACCGGACTTTAAAGACCATAACTCAATAGAATGTGTCGGACTCGAACCGGTCTTTAAATAAGCTCAAGATCATTAATCTAGCACCGAACTAGGTATATGCCAAGCAGTCTAAAGTTCAATATTAAGGATAATAATGTGATAGAAGGACTTCTAAGTATACAAGGAGCTAGGTGCTATATCACAACCCCAAAGCATCAATTTACTTAAGGGAAGAGTAAATGGATCGATTCTATCTCCGAACGGCCCTCAAATCGGCCAAATAATCCAAATTTTACTAACTAAGCAACCAACTGTAAATTTCAACCCCAAACTAGCACAATATCATACTAATACCATAATTAAGCTCAATCTATTAGTAGGGTAAGCCTAGCCTTCCTGGATGTCGAAGAAAGCTCAATAAAGTCTACTAAAGTGGAGCCTTTTCTTTTCGAGAAGTCGCCAAACAATGCCACACTATCAAAATAACAATTTATTCATCAATACAAGAACAACAATACTCATATTGCATATAAATACGTCATGTCCAAAATCAAATCAAAAATCTCATGTAGGGCCCGCTTACGAAATCACAAGTGAAATCGTCAAAATGTCCTTCAAAGCTCAAGGATCATTTACCCTCAATAATGGGAGTATTCCGAACATCATAACACCTAAAAATCAATCCACAAAGCTTGCTAGGGTTTTGGGCTTTAGCAGAGAGACGAAACTTACCAAGATTTAGACAAGGAAAAATGATGTTAACGAACTCTCAAAGCTCCCTTGAACACCCAAGAACCGCCTCTTCTCTCCCACTATCTCTCTAGAGTTTTTATGCTCTAACTCTTAATAAATAATGAAAGAAAAATGGGTGAAAGGGATTAAATGTAACTGCAGGTGCCGCTTAAGCGGTCACCGCTAAAGCACTCCCCACCAGCGCATAAGCACTCCTTGACCCGGGGTGGATTCTCGCTAAAGCGGACGGGTGCCTCTTAAGTGCACACCGCTTAAGCGGTCAAGCGTCGGCTTAAGAGGACAGGTGGGGCCAAGGCTCCAGCCGCAAAAGTTATGCCCAAGCCGCTGGAGCGGCTTCCACTTAAGCGGCCAAAGGCTCGCTTAAGCGGTTGCACCAGCTGAAGTAGCATCAGCACTTGGAAATATTTTGCCAAATTTCCAATGGGTACTCGGGATCCGTTCGGAACCCCGTGAATGCAAATGAACTATGCTACGCCAATAAATTTGACATTCTGAACTCAGTGGTAAAGTCAAAATATCCATCCGGGGTTGTTTAGATGAAATGTGGGTCCCACACTCAAATGGTTGTTTTCATCACTTTCCACCTAATAGCCTAAAACGAGTCCAGAAGACTTGGGACACGGACCAAGGGTTAGAATCAACGTTTTGGAGATGATGGAATTATCAGAATTGGTATACGAGGTCGTCTACCAGGTGTTTAGGCCCGATAGCCAAACTTGAAAAACGTTGATTTTAAAACAGGGAAAAGGTTCTAAAAACCAAACGAACTACCCGGTAACTGAACTGTCAGCTCCAGTAAGTCATAAATGACTTGGGGCAGCTATAGGAAAGCTCTAAATGTAAAAATAATGTGGAAATGCAGAAAATGACCTGGAAGGTCATTACACTTCACTTCTCAAACTTGGGTAAGCTCCATAATCCTTTTTCCCTCATCTTACTCGATTATATCTTTTAAACATCATTAAATCGTGATTTTTTAAATGGATTTTTGGGGTTATTGCCCGTAAAGTTTTAAAAAGGTGTTTCGTCAATTAAACACTCGTTTTTAATCCAATTTCTCTTGGTTTTTCTCCTATGAGTTCCTTTAATCATGGGTAATGATTTTCTAGACAAAAATTTCGGTTGTACCATGTTATTTTCAAAACCCATTTTCAAGGTCCATTTTGGACTCATTTTAGATATGGGTAATATGGGTATTGTTGACTTTCTTTTAACGCATAGAAGCTATATTTGTGTGTTTTAGTTGATTTCTAGGTCGTTCAAAAGGGGAAGGCTCTGTGTTGAAGCATTTTAGGCCCGAATTTCCTCATTTCGAAGTAGGTTATGGCTTAACTTCTTACGCATTGAGCTGGGTAGTTAAAATATAGGTAAAGCATGTTATGGGTTGGGAAAATTGGCTATGGGGTTTATATTTCAAGATTACAATTATTGTTGTGTGACTGTGTGGGGGCTTGTTTGATGTGGATATTGACATGCGATACTTGTTATTGCATGTAGCCTTAGTGGGGGCCTTATTTGATATCATTTGGCCTTATCTCTGCATTTCGATGCCTTATTATTTAGATATGATGTCCGTACGGGGGGCTCAAACTGTTATTATAGGCCTTATTAAGCATTTGTAGCTTTATCATGGTTGAACATACCTGAGTTAGGGGTTGATATGATATTTATGATGTCTTACATGCATATTTATTCCATTCATGCCCAGTCATAGTTGATGAATCATGAATTACAGACATATTGAGTTGAATTTTGAGCTCACCCTTATATACATCGTATTGAATTTAATGGATATCTTCATACTGATCTGATTGTGAGCATTATATCCTCATTCTATACATATACACTCATGAAACACTTGTACCATTCAGGAACACTTTTTTTTGAAAGAAAATGAGACATTTTCATAAAAAACCCTCTCTGTGAACACGAGCCGGGGAGGTGAGATGTGTTGAGATTGAGATTGAGATATGAGATAAAGTATATGGGTTGCGAACCCCCCATGGATCTTATTGCGGAGTTGTGAACTCGGTATGTGTATACTGAAAGTCATGTGATGACTTTCACAATTCCACCCTATCATCATCATTGCATTGCATTCACATATTCAGTGATTCTTTTGTGCTTGACTTGTGTTCTTTTCTTGCACTTCTGTGTGTGTCCATGTTGTTTACTTCTATTTTATTTTAGAACTGTTAGTGGAGACGGTGTGAGCTACTGTTTGGGAACTTTTCTACTTGCAGGTTACGCATTCATAGTTAGTTTTACATTTATTATTATCTACTTTGCTCAGTTAACCTATGATACCTACTAAGTAAAAGTGGACCTGTATTCATCCCTACTGTGCTCTTTCAGTGCAGATCCAGGTCTGAGTACGACACGCAGCTGCTGAGTTAGTGCTGATTGAGAGAGAGTTTGAGCTATCGATTGCTCCATGCCTCCGGAGTTGATCCCGAGCCTCATTTATCCCTTATTATGTCTTTATTTTATTTTTAAAGACTATATGTATTTCAGATTCGGTTTTATACTAGATGCTCTGTATGTATGACACCAAGTTTTGGGATTTGGTTATGTATTTCTTGGATTCCGTACTTATGATGTTCAGGACTTGACTTCATTCTAGAAGTCTCGTCATTTACTCTTATTTTGCATTACGTCATAGTTCTTATTAGTTTTGGGATTCAAACATACTTATCAAGGCTGGGCCGCGATAAGTGCCATCGTAACCCGGTTTTTGGGTCGTGACAGGAATCTAGCTATTTGAGGGAACTTCTTTAGAGTGTTGCCCATGTCGAGAATCTTTGATTGGGTAACTAGTGCATCGAGGTTTATTACAATCTTCACTATTTGAAATTTAGAATCTTTTTCTAGGGACTTTCGATTAGCTATATATTGACTGATCACTATAGTAAAATTAATAGTTTCACTACTTAGGATAATTCAAGTTGAGAAATAGTTATAGATAACATTATATTACGCATACCACATAGCTTTTGTCTTCGCCTGAATGAATCAACTATGCAACCTCTGTAAGAAAAAATTGCAAACACCAAAAAATCAACAAAGTAAAAAGTTTTTATCAATTTGGGTGTGCCTATCAACTATAAATGGCCCATTTCTGGAAATGCATATGTGACCGCCGAGAAGAAAATGTTCATTTCCTTGATATTACATATACAACAACAATAACAAAAACAACGACAATAACAAAACAAATTGAAAGGTAATATCTCTTAAAAAAAAGAAAATTGTCTATTTCGGTAAACATTAACATTTTAGATAGAATCAAAATTACCCTTCAACGAAAAAATAAAGAAGAAGAAAAGAACCTTGACCCATAATTGTTTTTAAAAAAAAATTCAAAGAAAATTTCTCAAAATCAGGTTTATTCAATTCCTTTTGGGTGGAATTTCTCAAACACCCGTAAATGTTTTTAAAAACTCAATAACATCATAATTCCCCATTCATACTCAAAAATATTGAGGAAAAACAAAGTAGAACAATCATTGCTAATAAATTGGTTAATTCATTGTGTGTTACCCCTACAACAAAAAAAAAGTTTAAAAGGAACCTAAACCAATAAAAGATACTTTTGTTCAATTCCTACAAATGGAATTTCTTTAACATCTGTAATTGATTTTAAAAATTCGATAACATGAGGATTCCCGTTCAACCAAAGAGATAGACACACAAAAATCTTGAGAGAGAAAAAATAAGGCAGAACAATTCATTATAAAAAAAGAGGCTAATTCAATGTGTGTAAATATATAAAAGCTAGCTCTCTACATATACGTTCAAGGTTTGAAAATAAAAAAATAACCTATATCCATAAAAAAGAAAATTAACAAATTTCTCAAAAGTAGCATCATTCAATTTTTTGAATGGAATTTCTCCAACACCTGTAAATATTTTTAAAAAGTTCTATAACATGAGAACCCTTCCCCATTTAGTCAAAGACATAGACACACAAAAATCTTGAGAAGAATAAGAAGAGTTGAAGAACCAAATGAGTTAATAAAATGTGGGTAAACATCATAAAACAACAAATGAGTGTTCTACACATATATGTTTTTGTTTGAAAAAAATAAAGAACCTAAACCCACAGAAAAAATTAAAAGCAAATTTCTCAAACACTAGCAAATGTTTTTAAGAAATTTCTCCATATGCATATTCATTATCACTGCATCATATTGGAATTCATAAATAGCAGTATCCTCTTCTTTCAGTTTCTTATGTCTGTAACACAGTAGAATATTTCAGTTAAAATTGTCTCACTAAAGCCAAAATCAGTAATAATTGAAAACCATTCAATTCCAAAACAAGATCAACTAATCAAGGCATGCATCTTTTAGGGCACAAGTTTTATTTCTCTTCTTTTTGGATTCAAATTAAGACATCAGAAGCTTCAAACGTGAAAGCAAAAAAGCTATAAACCACATAATGAAAAAGTTGAAAGTATATTTCTCTATCATAGAAAGTAATTTAATTTTTTTCTTTTAAAAATGTGATAAAATCAGAGTTCACTAGATAACCAAAGAGATATATGCACAAAAATCTTGAGAGAAAAATGAAGCAGGAAGAATAAATGATTAGAAAAAACTAGATTTCTACATATATGAATACGGTTTGGGAGTAAAAGAACCTAAGCTCATAAGCAAATTTCTCCAAAGCAGTTTCATTGAATTCTTTTGAGTGAATATTTCTCCACCATTAGCAAATGTTTTAGAAAAATTTGATAACATCAAAACTCGTCAGAAATAGAAACACAAAATCATTAAAAAAGGTAGAACAATCCATGCTATAAAAACAATTAATTCAATCCGGTAAAACATAAATGCTATTTTGTAATAAAAAAAAAGCTAGTTCAAAGTACAAAGAAAATGGGTGCTTCTTCACATATATGATTATCACAAAGAGTAAAATAGAGCATATATTTGCCGCAAGGAAATAGGATTCTCTAAAACCTGAATTGTCATTCTTGTCTTTCTTTTTATATATACCCTCACAAGAAAGAAATCAGATTGTCTCAATTCTCAAAGTTAAAGACTTTTAAGGTAACTGGCAAATTTTGAATTTTTTAGAACTTTTAGTGACCAATAATTTCAGATAGTATGTGTGTAGGAAAATCTAATAATTCTTGTCTTTCTTTCTATATACACACACAAGAAGGAAATTAGATTGTCTCAGTTCTCAAAGTTAAAGACTTTTAAAGTAACAGACAAATTTTAAATTTTTTAAACTTTTGGGGACCAATATATATAGATAGTATGTGAGTAGGAAAATCTAACAATTCTAAAGATCTTCCCTCTGATTTCATTTCATAATAATTTATCCTAATATTTATGATATTATGTTTATGTTTCTTATATTAATTTTTAGTATTAATTTCAGAACTATCTCCTTAGATTTTGGACTTGGATTTAAGCACACCTCTCTCTTTTAAATGTTCATTTTTCTCTCTCTTTTTTTTTATGCTCAAATTAAAATTCTTTGGCTTAAGAATACATCCTAACAACACAATCTTACAACAAGTATGAATCAAACTCATTAATAATTCAAGACATTTCATTCAAAACTTTAAATCCGATAAAATTAAAACTTAACCTAACAACAAATTTTAACGCAATGTTCATGCCGATTTCATTATAAACTAAAACAAAAACCTTTAGTTATATTTACTCATATTATAGACTGGACCTTTGGTTTGTACTTTGTTCTTATGAATTTGAATTCCTGTCCAGTGTCTATTTTTTTAAAAAAAGTATTACCTAACTATTGTTATATATGGTCTTGTGCACAAAGCTTTGGATAGGTGTACTTCATTTAGGTGCGGCTTAAGCAATTTGATATACGATAATTTATAGTGATTGGATTACTTGGAAATACCTTCCTGGAAAGAGGGTGGTCAGAGTTAGCAAATAACTTGAGTCCTAGGTGTATCGAATCCGATGAGACCTTAAGTAAAGTTGGAGGAGCACATCATGAAATTTTGTTACCTCAAGAATTACAGCCACATATCAACACTAAAGAGATTTACGTACCATCTTTCAAATGTATTTTATGTAGATATCATTGAGATTGATGAGTGTTGTCTTATAAAAAGGTTCCCGTTGTCATTCTATGTGAATAAGTTCTAACATTACAAAATAGCTTTTGTGAGAGGGTTTTGGACGAGTCAATATGTTAAGTGTAATGATCCTCATATTGAAATTCAGAAATTTCCGTGTTTTGACCATTTTAACCTCCCCCGAGGTTTTTTTATCTCATTTGTGAGTTGTGGGGACAGTTGGTACGGTCCGCGATGCGTTTGAAAGTGTTTTATATGAAATTATGGTTTTCATCATCCTTAATGGGGTTATTTTGACTTTGGCCAACATTTTGTGATTCAAGCTTCGGATGATGATTCTGACAGTTCCATTAGATTCAAAATGTAGTTTTTGGGTTAGTAGCGTGGTTAGTTTGGGTCTCAAACCTTGTTTTGCATTTTGATCCTCTGTTTGAAAACTAGTGAAAATAGCCTAAAAAGGGTCCCAAGGGCTAATTTATTGAAAATGATCCTTTTTCAAAAATTCGACATTGCCATTGAGTCCAGAACCTCGAAAATAGTTGTTTCTGTATTTCTGCACTCTTTCAATGTTTTGAGCTTTCCCATAGCTGCCCCAAGTTATTTATGACTTACTGGAGTCGACAGTTTAGTTAACGGGTTGTTCGTTTGTTTTTTCGAGCCAATTTCCTGTTTAGAAGTCTTCGATGTTTAAATTAGGGTAACGATCCTAAACCTCAGGTAAAAAACCTTGTATGTCAACTTTGATAGATCCAGCAGTGCCAAAACGTCAATTTTAGGATGGGAGACCTTTGGTTCGAGTTCCAAGGCTTTCGGGCTCGTTTTGGGCTATTGGGTGGTAATTGGTTAAAATGGCCATTGGGTGTGGGACCCATATTTCATCAAAACGATCTCGAATGGAAATTTTGATGGAGTTGTTGTGTCCGTAATGTCGAATTTGGTAGGGTAGCATTGTTCGTTTGCGTTCACAAGATTCCGAACAAATTTTGAGGATCCGGTCGAAACTTAGCAAAATTTGCTAAGTTGTGGGTGCAGGCTTCAGCTGGTGCGCCCACTTAAGCTGCCATTTGGTCTCTAAATTGGAGGCCGCTAAAGCGTCCAATGGACCACTTTAGCAAAAGCCCAGGTGTTCCCCCTGTGGCTAAAGCAACCCGAGTACCGCTTTAGCGGTCGTCGCTTAGGCGACGTTTGACCGCTCAAGTGGTAGTGTCTGGTTATATGTGGACCACTTTAGCAGTGAGCGCTTAAGCTGTCATTTAACCGCTAAAGCAGCTACCGCTGCTATTAATGAAGGGAAAACCCAATTTTGGCTCATTTATTTCCAAGTCCAAGTCCATAGAAGTCCAATAGAGATTGTGGAGAGTGGAGTTTGATCATTGGGTGTTCGTGGTGAGTTGGAGACGATATTTGGGTCATTTCTTCATTGATATTTTCGTAAGTTTCCATTAAATACTTGATTAATTTATCTATTTAAACCTGAATCCCTAGTTCTCTTTATGGGCTGACTTTAGGTTCGTTTGTGCTCGAAATTTACCCATTTTTTAGGATAAATGATTCTTGAGCCTGGAGGGACATTTTGACGGTTTCAAAGTTGTGATTTTATAAGCAGCCCCCACATGGGATTTTGAGCTCGATTTTGGACCCGAAGCATTTATATGCAATATGGGTATTTTCATTCTCGTATTAATATGTAAATTATTATTTTGATAGTGTGGTATCGTGCAAAGGCTTTTTGAAAGGAAAAAGCTCCGATTTAGTGGACTTTCTTAGGCTTCATCTGGGTCCAGGTAGGCTAGGCTTACTTTCCTCAGAGATTGAACTTTATTATGGTATTAGTATGGTAATGTGCTAGATTTGGGTTGGAATTTATGGGTTGGTTGTATGTTTAGTGAAATTTGGAATATTTAGTCTATTAAAGAGACGTTTTTAGGTAGAATTGATTTATTCCTCTCCTTCTTGGTCTAAATTGTTGCCTTAGGCCTTGTTTAGACATAATTAATACCTTGTAGTAGAACTTGGAAGCCTTAGTCTTGTTTTTGATAGAAATTGCCTTAGTATGGACATTTGGGGTTAGTAGCAGGCCCCGCCGGCCCTTTTTCAGGTTGAATATCATGATTAGCTCCTTGTAAACCTAGGAGACCTTCTTTCATCATCTTAAATATATTCATAAAGCCTTAAGATGATTTAGACATCATTCCAACTCTTGACAAGACTTGTAATCTTGTATGATATTAAAGACCGGTTAGAGTCTGGCATTTACTATTCACTTACTATATTAAATTACCAGTTAGAGTCTGGCATACATGATACAAGAGTACGGATAGATTTCGGAAACTATTGTTTGCTTATGATGT
This sequence comes from Capsicum rhomboideum, assembly GCA_031232105.1. Classification (NCBI taxonomy): domain Eukaryota; kingdom Viridiplantae; phylum Streptophyta; class Magnoliopsida; order Solanales; family Solanaceae; genus Capsicum; species Capsicum rhomboideum. The sequence goes on from CP124712.1 coordinate 18,058,773, forward strand.
TAAATAATCGATTTGAGTCCAGCCTTCATAGTAATAAGGCATTCTCAGATTTAGTCCTAGTTGTCGGTTACTTTATATTTGCTATTGTCATTGTTTCCTCTCTTGATAGTATCCATCTGGCTTATGGGGGCTCGTTTGGGTTAATTTTCTCTTTTTTGTACCTTCTGTGCTCATAGGGGCCCAGTTAGGATGTAGTTAGCTTGCCTTCTTTACTGTACTTTTACCTTGTTATTTATTATTTATTGGCTGGAGCATTATTTCAGGTTTGCCCTTCATCCTTGACATAGTTTATATTCTCGCATCTTATTATACTTTTATATTATTTAGCTTAGTGGGCCGATGGTGTCTACTGAGTACCCATTGTTTTGGTACTCATATTATACTTCTGTATCTTTTTCTTATGCAGATCCAAGTACTAATTGGCACCGTTGAAATTCTATCTATCTGCACTCAGGATTTAGAGATAGGGTGAGCCTTCAGAGCCGGAGTTGATCCTCTCTCCTTTCTTTACTTTTGGACAGTCTTTAGTTATCGAGACTTTCTATATATTGATATTATTCGGTGCTCTCATTTTGTATTTAGTGGCTCTTGTATTGGCTTTACTAGGTCGTCGGATATTTCTTTTGTTCTTCCTCTATTCCATTTGACATTTATATGGTCGTATTCTTATTTATATTGCTTACAAGCTTATTGTATGCTTATTTTTAGGTATTTACTTTACCTTCCACCAACTAGCCCATTACTTGTCGTTCCTTGCTACGGTCTGGCTTACCTACTGGCGGGTTAAAGTAGGTATCATCATGACTCTAAAATTGGGTCGTGACAAATTGGCATCAGAGACTAGGTTCACTGGTATTGTTGGTACAAGAGCAAGTGTCTAGTAGAGTCTTGCAGATCGAAATGATGACGTCCATATCTTATCTTCGAGAGGTTATAAGACATTCCTAGGAGAATCTCACTTTCTTTTTTCATTTTGTCCGTCTAGTCTTTGTTGGTTTCTAAGGTTCTTATTGTTTCACTCTTTCGCATATGGTCAGGACGTGAACTACGATGATCGATGAGGAGGACCCCAAGTCCGCTGCTAGGACACCCACTAGAGGTTGTGGCCGGCCCAGAGGTCGCGGCTAGGCTAGAGTTGTAGCCCTAGCAAGGGGTCAAGATAGGAAGCCTTCGCCATATCATATTATTGCTCCCATGGTAGAGGTAGCTGTATAGGTTCTGCCACCCCAGTCATTAGTGGGCCAGGGGCAGCCCAAGCTCCACCGAGATTTATTTCTTCATCATTTCTCAGAGATGCCTTGGCCCTATTATTAGGATCCGCTGGTGGTGTACCATCTGATGGTGCTTAGTCTACGGATCAGAGTGGTACAAATGTAAGGGCGCAACCTATAGTTGCGGCTTCCAGAGTTGTGGTCCCTCCAGCGCCGGTTATTGCTCAGCTGGTAGCTGCCCAACCAGCTATGTCTATTAAGGAGCAGAATATGTTAGGCAAATTTCTGAGATTTACTCCTCCTAGGTTTTCTGGTGCTCCAGTCGGGGATGCATTTGAGTTCTTGACTGCTTACGAGGATAGGCTCTATAATTTGGGTCTGGTTGAGGCACATGGGGTAGACTTCACTATATTTTAGTTGGAATTGGTAGCTAGACATTAGTGGAGAGGTTATATTGATTCCAGACCAGTTGGATCCCCCTTATGGCATGGACTCAGTTCTCTAAGGCTTTCTTAAAGAAGTATATGCCTTGTTGTCTTTGTGAGTGCCTGATAAATCAGTTTACCGACTTACAGTAGGGTTCTATATCGGTGGTTGAGTATGAAGCACGGTTCTATGTGTTTGCCAGACATGTTACTGCGATCTTGCCTACCGATTATGAGTGGATTCAGTGTTATGTTAGAGGGCTAAGACTTCCTCTTTGCATGGCTACTCAGAGTCTGGTTGCAGTTGGTAGGTCTTTTGTTGAGGTTTCTAATTATGTTCATACTATGGAAAAGATGCATTGCGATGCCTAAGGGGGCTACGATAAGAGACCATGTCATTAGGGTAGTTTCAGTGGGAGCCATGGAAGCTCATAGTTCAGAGGCAGAAGTCCTCAGGATAGGTACCCTCTGCGTCAGTCTTATCAGTATTGGGGTCACTCCAGTAGACCCTTTCAAGTAGAACTTCATATGATTGACAGAGGTCAATCCAGGTATAGTGATTACCACGGCTTGAGCAGTGTACAGTCTTTCAGAAGTGCACATTCTGAGTCTTCTAGCCGAGGTTTCTATTCCTGGTCAGCCAAATATTCTTGATAGAGTAGAGTGTCTGGGGCTTGCTATAGTTGTGGGGTTATTGGTTATTCTATATAGAGTGTCCCTAGCGTGGAAAGATTCAGCCTGCAACGCAGAGTGTTCAGCCAATAAGATTAGTGTCAGCTCTAGATAGAGGTGGTGCTTAGGGTCATAGGTGTAGTCCCAGGGTTCTGGAAGAGGTTCTCAAGCAGGTAGGATGGGTGGTAGGTGAAGTGCCCAGCCAGGTGGCGGGCGAGGTCATTTGTATACTATACCTGGTAGACCGAAATCAGTTCTCTGAGGCTTTCTTGGAGAAGTATATGCCTCATAATCTTAGTGAGTGCCCGAGAGATCAGTTTACCGACTTACTGCAGGGTTCTATATCAGTGGTTGAGTATGAGGCACGATTCTATGAGTTGGCCATATATGCTACTACGATCTTGGCTATCGAGTATGAGTGGATTCAGTGTTATATTAGAGGGCTGAAACTTTCTCTTAGCATGGCTACTAAGAGATTCATTGAAGCTAGCAGGTCTTTCGTTGAGGTTTCTGATTATGCCTAGACTATAGAGGAGATGCATTATGAGTCCCAATGGGGAAGCTATAAGAGACCATATTATCAAGGTAGTTTTAGTGGGAGCCATGGTGGCTCACAGTTTAGAAGAAGAGGTCCTCATGGTAGGTACCCTTCACATCAGTCTTAGCAGCATCAGGGTCAATATAGTAGACCCGTTCAGGTAACACTTTAGATTACTGATGGAGGTCAGTCCAGCTATAGTAATTACCATGGCCTGAGCAGTGGCCTGTCTTCGAGAGGTGCACAATCTGAGTCTTCTAGCCAATATTTCTATTCTGGGTCAATCGGATCTTCTGGATAGAGAGTAGTTTCTGGTGCTTTCTATAATTGTTAGGTTATTGGTCATTACTCCAGAGAGTGTCCCCAGCATGGGATTATTCAGCCTACAGTGCAGAGTGTTCAGCCGATCATATTAGTGTTGCCTCTAGCTAGAGGTGGTGCTCAAGGTTACAGAGGTGGTCCCCAGGGTTCTCGAGGAGGTTCTCAGGTAGGTAGGATGGGTGGTAGGTTAGGCGTCCATCCAGGTTATGGGCGAGGGCATTTGTGTGTTGTACCTGGTAGACCGGAGGGAGAGTCTTTGAATGTTGTTATTATAGGTATAATTTTAATATACTGTCAGCCAGCTATTGCCTTATTTGATTCAAGATCCACTTATTCATATGTTTCTTCTTATTATGCACCATGATTAGAGTTGTCTTGGGTGACTTTATCTGTGCCATTGTTTGTATCTACTCTCATGGGTGATACTAAGGCTGACCTTATTATGCACGATATGGTGGGCTTTGATGTGACTCTGGGCATGGACTAGTTATCCCCTTACCATGTGGTCTTGGATTGCTTTGCCAAGATCGTTACCGTAGCTATGCCAGGCATAACCTCGATTATGTGGCAGGGTTCATTTAGCCACACACCGATGGGGATTATTTCATATATTTGGGTTAGGAGATCGATATCGAGGGGTTTTGAGTCTTATCTCGCTTATGTTCACGATCTTAGTGCGGAGAGTCCTTCACTTGATTCTGTTCCTGTTGTCCGTGAGTTTTTTGATATTTTCCCTATCGACGTACCTGACCTTCCTCGTAGGCATGATATTGTGTTTGCTATTGATTTTGAGCTGGGAACCTGACCTATTTCTATGGAATCTTATTGTATGGCTCTTACTGAGCTAAAAAAGTTGAATTCTCAGCTTCAAGATCTTTTGGGTAAGGGTCTTATTAGGCCGAGTGTATTGCCTTGGGGGTGCCCCTGTCTTTTTCATGAAGAAAAAGAATGATTCTGTGCATATGTGTATCGACTACAGGCAGCGGAATCAGGTGACAATGAAGAATAAGTATCGTATGCCTCATATTGATGATTTATTTGACCAGCTTCAGGGTGCAGCAGTGTTCTCTAAGATTGACTTGAGATCCCGTTACCATCAGTTAAATAGTCGGGCCGAGGACATCCCTAAGACAGCTTTCAGGACTCGCTATGGCCATTGTGAGTTCCTGGTGATGCCTTTTGGGTTGACCAATGCCCCAGCAGCATTCATAGATCTGATGAACCTTGTGTCCAGGCCCTATCTGGATTCCTTTATGATTATCTTCATTAATGACATCCTTTTGTATTTAAGGAGCAGGAAGGAGCACGAGCATCATTTGAGGATTGTGCTCCATACTTTGAGAGATCATAGGCTTTTTTTCAAATTCTCAAAGTATGAGGTTTGGCTTGATTCTATTACATTCCTAGGGTAGATGGTTCTAAGGATGGGATTATGGTGGATCCAGAAAAGATTGAGGCTATTCGTGATTGTGCCAGACCTACATCTTCGATTGAGGTGCGTAGCTTTATTGGTTTGGTAGATTACTACAAATGATTTGTTGAGGATTTTGCTTCTATTGCATCACCTATGATCAGGTTGACTAAGAAAGAGATTCTTTTTTAGTGGTCCGTTGAGTGTAAGTCAACCTTTTGGAAGCTCAAGGATTTGCTCACTTCAACTCCTATATTGACTTTTCATGTTCAGGGAAAGGGGTTTAAAGTTTATTATGATGCTTCTAGTGTTGGTTTGGGTTGTGTTTTGATATTGTAGGGTTGAGTTATTGCTTATGCATCGAGGCAACTGAAGGTTCACGAGCGTAACCACCCCACTGAGGATATGGAGTTGGCGGATGTAGTTTTTGCACTTAAGATTTTCATGCATTACTTGTGTGGTATTCGTTGCGAGATCTACATAGATCATTATAATCTTTAGTATATTATGACTCAGAGGGAGATTAATTCTAGACAACGCAGATGGATTGAGTTGTTGAAGGACTATGACATCTCTATTTTATACCAACCGGGCAAGGCAAATGTGGTAGCAGACGGCTTGAGCAAAAAGGCAGTGAGTATGGGAAGCTTAGCTTCTATTTTTAGTTTCAGAGCGGCCTTTGGCATTGGACATCCAGTCCTTAGCCAACTTGATGTTTTGACTTGATATTTCAGACTCCAAGAGGATCTTTGCTAGTGTTGAGGCTAGGTCCACCTTATTTGAGCAGATTCGGAGTCTCCAGTTAGAGGATAGTAGCCTTTGTGGCATCTGTGACCAGGTGTTGAGAGGTGAGTCCAGTCGGGCTACCTTAGATCTAGAGGGTATTCTGAGATATGATGGTCGCATTTGTGTTCCAAAGGTTGGAGACTTTGATTCAATTGATATTGTGGGAGGCTCATAACTCCAGCTATTCTGTTCACCCTGGGACAGCTAAGATGTATAGAGATTTAAGGTACATTACTGGTGGAGTGGTATGAAGAGAGATGTTGCAGACTTTGTAGCTTGTTGCCTATGTTGTCAGTAGGTAAAAGGCGAGCATCAAAGACCTGGTGGCCTGATTTAGAGATTTCCCATACTATGGACTTTATGAGTGGTTTACCTCGTAGCTCCCGTGGTTTCTATGACATTTGGGTCATTGTAGACCGATTGACCAAATTGGGTTATTTTCTCCTTATTCAGATGTCTTTCAGTGCCGAATGGTTCGCCCATATCTATGTTCATGAGATAGTTCTTCTGCATGGAGTACCTATATCTATTATTTCAGATAATGGCTCAGTGTTCACTTCTAGCTTCTGGAGGGCATTTTAAGAGGAGTTGGGTACTCAGGTTGATCTTAGCATCACATTTCATCCCCAGACTATTGAGGTTTTTGAGGATATGCTCTGCGCATGTGTGATGGACTTTGGAGGTTAGTAGGAGAAACACATAGCCTTAGCAGAGTTCTCTTATAATAACAATTACCATTCGAGTATTGAGATGGCACCATTTAAGGCATTGTATGGTAGTCATTGTCGATCTCTGATTGGCTGGTTTGAGACTTCTGAGGTTAGTCCCCGTGGTACTGACATACTTCATGAGTATTTGGATAGGGTGTGGGTGATTCAGGATATGTTGAGGGCAGCTCAGAGTAGGCAAAAGAGTTATGCTGATCGTAGACTTTGTGCCTTGAGGTTTGGAGTTGGTGACTTAGTTTTCATTCTAGTATCGCCCATGAAGGGTGTGATGAGGTTCGGGAGGAGGGGGAAGCTTAGCCCCAGGTATATTGGGCCATTTAAGATACTTAGAACCGTTGGAAAGGTAGCTTATCAGTTAGCCTTGCCCCTAGATTTTTTAGTTGTTCACCCAATTTTCCATGTATCCATGTTACGGCACTAAATGTTAGATGATTCATACGTGCTTCGGTGGGACTCAGTTCAGTTGGACTAGCGGTTGACCTTCGTTGAAGAGCCAGTGGTTATGCTAGCCAGGGATGTGATATGGTTGCGCTCTAGAGAGATTCCAGTGGTTAAGCTTTAGTGGAGGCACCGTCTAGTCAAGGAGTCTTCCTAGGATATTGAGACTGAGATGCGGGCCCAGTATCCCCACCTCTTTTAGCCTTCAGGTACATCCTGATTCTTTACTTTTACGAACAAAAGTCCTTTTAGTAGTGGATATTGTAATGACCCTCTCGGTCATTTTCTACATTTCCACAATATTCCGATGTTTAGAGCTTTCCTATAGCAGCCTCGAGTCATTTATGACTTGCTGGAGACGACAACTTAGTTATTGGGTAGTTCATTTGGGTTTTAGATCCAATTCCCTGTTTAGAGGTCCTCACTATTCATATTTAGATATCGGGCCTAAACCTAAGGTAAACGGCCTCGTATGATAACTCTGACAATTCCAACAGCTCCAGAACATCAATCATAGGCTAGGGGGTCCTTTGATTTGGATCCAAAGGCTTCCAGACTTATTTTGGGCTATTCGATGGAAATTGGTTCAAATGACCATTGTGTGTGGGAGCCACATTTCATTGAAACAACCTCGAATGGAAATTTCGATGATGTTATTGAGTCTGGAATGTCTAATTTTGTAGGGTAGCATAGTTCATTTGCGTTCACGGGATTCCAAATGAATCCCGATTATCCGATCAAAACTTAGCAATATTTTCTAAGTTGCTGGTGCAGGCTTCAGCTGGTGCGCCTTCTTAAGAGAAGCCATTTGGTCGCTAAAGCGGAGGATGCTAAAGCAACTAATGGACAACTGTAGCAGAAGCCCAGGTGTTCCCCCTTTTGCTAAAGCGATCCGAGTACCATTTTAGCAGTCGTCGCTTAAGCGACGTTTGACCCCTTAAGCTGTAGCGTCCAGCAGCACGTGGACTGCTTTAGTGGTACTTTATCGCTTTAGCGATGACAGCTTAAGTAGTCATTTGACCGCAAAAGCGGCTACCGCTGCTATAAATTAAGGGGAAACCCGATTTTGGCTCATTTGTTTCCAAGTCAAAGTCCATAGAATACCTAAAGATATTCAGGAGAGTGGAGTTTAATCATTGGGTGTTTTTGGTGATTTGAAGAAGATATTTTGGTTATTTCCCCATCGATATTTCCGTAATTTTTGAGTAAATTCTTGGTTAATTTTCCGATTTAAACCAGAATCCTTAGTTCACTTTATGGGCAGATTTTGGATTCGTTTGTTCTCGGAATTTAACTATTTTTAGGGTAAATGATCCTTGATCCTAGAGGGACATTTTGATGGTTTTAAAGTTGTGATTCCTTAAGCGTGCCCCACATGAGATTTTTTTGCTCAATTTTGGACCTGGAGCATTTATATGCAATATGGGTATTGTTATTCTCGTATTAATTTGTAGATCATTATTTTGATAATGTGGCATTTTGCGAAGGCTTCTCGGAAAGGAAAAGCTTCAATTTAGTGGACTTTCTCGGGCTTCGTCGGCGTCCAGGTAGGCTAGGCTTACTTTTCTCATAGATTGAACTTTATTATTGTATTAATATGGTAATGTGCTAGATTTTGGTTGGAATTTACGGGTTGGTTGCATGTTTAGTGAAATTTGGAATATTTAGCCGATTAAAGAGATGGTTTTAGGTAGAATCGACTTATTACTCTCCTTCTTGAGATAAATTGTTACCTTAGGACTTGTTAGACATAATTAATACCTTGAAGTGGAACTTGGAAGCCTTAGTCTAGATTTTGTAGAAATTGCCTTAGTACGGACATTCAGGTTTAGTAGTGAGCCCCGCCACTTTTTCATGTCGAATATCCTGATTAGCTCCTTATATACCTAAGAGGCCTTCTTTAGTCATCTTATATATATTTATGAGCCTTAGGATGATTTATACATCTTTCCAACTTTTGACTAGACATGTTATCTTGTATGATATTCAAGACCGATTCAAGTCTGGCATTTACTATTCACTTATGATATTAAAGACTGGCTTGAGTCCAAATTTACTATTAACTTCTGATATTAAATTCCCGGTTTGAGTCTGACATACATGATACCAGAGTACGATTCGAGTCCAGCAACTGTTGTTAGCTTATGATGTTAAATACCCATTTAAGTCCGATGTTCATGGTAATAAGGGATTTTCAGATATAGTCCTAGTTGTTGGTTACTTTATATTTACTATGGTCGTTGTTTCCTATCTTGATTGTATCCATCGTGCTTATGGGGGTTCGTTTGGGATAATCTTCTCTTGTTTGTGCATTCTAGGCTTATGAGGGCCTAGTTAGGATTTAGTTACCTTGCCTTCTTTACAGTACTTTTACCTTTTTATTTATTATCTATTGGCTGGAGCATTATTTCAGGTTTTCCCTTCATCCCTGACTTTAGTTTATATTCTCGCATCTTATTATGCTTTTATTATGATTTAGCTTAGTCGGCCGATGATGTCTACTGAGTACCCGTTGTTTGGTACTCATACTATACTTCTGCAGCTTTTTCTTATCCAGATTCGAGTACTAGTTGCCGTCGTTGACGTTATATCTAACTGCTCTCAAGATTCAAAGATAGGGTGAGCTTTCAGTGCCGGAGTTGATCCCCTCTCCTTCCTTTACTTTTGGATAGTCTTTAGTTTTTGAGACTTTCTATATATTGATACTATTTGGTTCTCTTATTTTGTATTTAGTGGCTCTTGTATCATCTTTACTAGGTCGTGGGATATTTATTTGTTCTTCGTCCATTCTATTTGAAATTTATATAGTTGAATTCTTATTTATATAACTTACAAGCTTATTGTATGCTTATTTTCTTGTATTTACTTTACTTTCCACCAATTAACCTATTATTTGTCGTTTCGGGCAACGGTTCTAGTTACCTACCAGTGGGTTAAATTAGGTGTCATCATGACTCCAAAATTGGGTCGGGACAATAGCCTAGTAGCATTATTAGTTTGTTTCTGTGGAATCCCAAATGAATACCGAGGATTCGTTCGGAGAATTTTTGAAACAAGTGTGTTGCTAGTTTCAGCTGTTTTTGGTGCATGGCTCACCCTTCTTCACATTCATGACCTCTTCTGTCGCATTCACGGAGTGCTATTAAATCCTTCATCGTGATCCCAACGAAGGATACCGCGATAGCGAAGTATAGTCCGTTGGCGGGTCACGTTTCCTCTTTGCATTTGTGGCCAAAGGCCCACGTTTGCTAAGTTCTAGGTAGAGCTTCCTCGCGATCGCAACCTTGGGGCCCATTTTCGTGAAGGTAAATGACCTGGACAGATTAAAAACCCTCATTTCAACCCAAATCATATATTCACCATTTTTGGACTTCTAGAACTCAAATTAGGGTGATTTTAAAGGGGTTTTAGAGATTTCTTCTATGGGAAAGTTACCTAATCTTCTATTTATCATTTTTCAATGATTTCTTTGCAAGTCCATCTTCAAATCCTTGATTTTAAATGGTATTTTGGGGTTTTTGCTAATAAAGCATAAAAATGGTTTTTCTTCGATTTGAACCTCGTTTTTAACTCGTTTTCACTTAGGTTTTCTACCACATACTACTCTTGATATGGGAAATATTATTCTTAAATAAAATTCTGGTTTTACCTCTTTTATTTTGGAACCCTTTTTTGGGGTCCGTGTGACCCGTCTCGAATATAGTTGATATGGGTTTCATTGGGTTTCTTTTAACTTGTAGATGTCGTGTTTGATAAGATTGGTCATGTTTTGAGATGATTCGAGCGAGTCGAGCTTTCAATAGAGGTTTTGGTCAGTGTTTGGACTTGCGAATCTTCTTTAAAGGCAAGTTGAGCTATACCTTCACTTTTTCCAAAGTGTTCATGTGTTGTATGTATGTTTGTTGGTATAGGTGATTCATTTAGAAATGGGGGTCCCGCTTAGGTGAAATGGTGAGCATCTCTATGGGTACTAGAGTCTTTACGTGGATTGTAGTTAAATTATTACCTTTCTTAGTTAGTATTGTGCTTGTAATTATCCTTAGAGTATAATGTTGATAGATAACTTAGTGATCTTGAAATATTGATACTGGATGCCTATTTTAGAGTTTGAATCTTTTTAGTGGATTTTATTATGATGATCGAGGATTAGTGACCTTTAGATAATACTTAGAGCATAAATGAACTTGTAATAGTGGAGTAGACTTATCATATGGAATAGGCTGGGTTTGGGTAGCTTTTCGATGTATTGTTATGGGAAATGTTGTTAATTTCAAGTTGCCCGTGTGGGGCGTATGTGAACTTCACTACGAACTTGAGTAATTATTTATAATCATGTGCCCGAGGTGGGGCTTATATGCATATTGCTTTTGAATTGAGAATGCCCTAGTGGGGGCTTGACTTGATGTTATTAGTCATGTTTGTACATTAAATTCCTTATCTATTATTGTGTTGCCTGAGTGGAGGACTCGACTTGTCATAATAGGCCTTATATGTGTATCAGAATGTCGTATCAATTATTGTGTCTCCAGAGTGGTGGCTTGACTTGACAATGTAGGCCTTATCTAAGCATTTGATTGTATATTCAACATAGTGATGCCCAAGAGAGGGGTTGGAAATGATAATATTGACGACTACATAACTATTTATTTTTGTGGTGCCAAGTGGAAATTGATATCATGAATTATTGATACATTGAGTTTATTCTGAATTTACTTATACATGTAAAAAATGGATTTTGATCTTCATACTGATTGGTGTTGAGCATTACATCCTCATAACACGCATGCATATTCATGAGACATGGGTACCATTGAGACATTCTGATTTTGTAAGAAAATGAGACGCTTTATAAAATGCCTATATCGAGGGATGTATCGATAAGGTTGATTTGAGAAATGAAATTGAGATTATGAAAAGTATATGGGTTGTGAACCCCAATGGGTCCTACTTTAGGAGAAACATTTCTCGGTATATATATACATAACTTTTAAAGATTCATCATCATCCCATCATCATCACTACATTGCATTGCATTGACATCCCTTGGTATGATTTAGTATTGTGTTAGTATTTACTCTTGTAGTGTATTACCGTGATAAAAATTGTTTGTGATACTATGTTTGAGCAATCATTTTATGTTATTACATTATCTTACATCATGTTATGTTAGTTGGGAGGTTGGGGCATTGTGAGATGAGGGGTGTGGTTGTGGCTTGATCAGAGAGATAGTTGTATAGTACTTTTGGTAGGATGAGATACACTCTAATATATGTACACTCTCCCTATTTTGATCCCATGTTATTGGTAGATTATCATTGATTAAGCCTAATTTATTGTATTATTGAGTCTCTTTCACAAATGACTTTTCTTATTTATGATTCTCCTTGCATTTAAGATATTTTAGATGATTGTTATTATCTTAATCTTTCTTAGAGGCTTGTACTAGTGACAACCAGACCTGGGATGTATTTTGGAGACTTGTGTTTCGGTTATATAATTGAAACCTCTTCTTTTCTCCTGCTTTCATTTTTGATTTACTTATATTTGTATTCTTTGGGTTGGGTTAGGCTTACTTGTCTGGAGGGTTTGACAAGTGTCCTCACGTGCCTATTTTGGTTCGTGACAAATTGGCATCAAAGACCAGGTTCATTGGTCTCATTTAGTAGAGTCTTGTTGTACGGAGATGTCCGTTATCTATCTTTGAGAGGCTACATGACATTAGGAGATTTTCGTTCCTTCATTCTGTTTTGTCCATTTGGAGCTTTGTATAACTCAAAAATCTCTTAGTCACTCTCTCACAGATGGTGAGCATGCATTTCCTTAGCTAGAGATTTAGAGACCGCACCTTCAGTGTGTGGTAGGAGTAGGGTTCGAGGAGGAGGTCAGATAGGGATGTCCAGACTAGCTGGAGGCCAGGTTAGAGTTGCCTCTTTAGGTTCTAGGGTTGCTAGTGGTGATAGGTCTAGTGTGTTAGAGGGGTTGAGACCTGTGCAAACACCTCCTGTGACCATACCTATGCTTGAGGATTGCTTGGTTCGAGTGTTGGGATTTGTTCAGAGGGTGGCTCCTATCTTGATTCAACATGCTACTTCAGGGCTTCAGACTCCATATGTATCTATAACTCCTATTGGTTCTCCTAGCATTGATGATATATTGCCAAGGATTGCTCTACATCCAGTGACCTTACCCTTTATGTCTATAGAAGAACAAATTATATTTGTATAGTTCATGAGGACATATCCACCTCGGTTCTAAAGAGATCCTAGAATTGATGCTTCTATATTTTTGTTTGGTTGTTGTGAGAGGTTGCACAGGTTGGGTTTGGTGTATTCTAATAGAGTAGTCTTCACTCTCTTTTGGTTCTTTGGGCCAACTAAACAGTGGTGGAGGACCTTTCTAGAGGGTAGACCAGTTGGATCACCTCCTCTTTCGTGGGATTAGCATGCTCAAGTGTTTTTAGGAGAGATTGTATGGAGATATGAGAGTCTTACGGGCTATAGGGCCTAGGGATTGGATAATCATAGCAATATGCATGATAGAGGTCAGGATCTTTATGGTTATGTACGGAGAGGGTTAGATCAGGTTGGTCATTTGGGTTCTTCAGGCCTAGCTCAGCGGGCTCTGACTTTTTTGGGTTGTTTTTTATGTGGATCTTGAGTACTATAAGAGGGATTTCCCACAGGTTAGATCGAGAATTGCTTCATGAGATAGAAAATCCCAGTATCATATTCCATATGATGGACTCGAGGCAGGAGCATCTGGTATAGTAGCCATAGGTACGGTTCCTAGTGCGCCTTTGTTATGTCTTAGTAGTATTTGACTGTTGTTCTACATTCTCCTATGTGTCTATTTATTCATCATTAAGTCTTGATATGATTCATGAGTTTTTGTTGGAGCTGTTGATATCTGCTACCCCGTAGACATTTCCTTAATGGTGGATCGGGTGTGCTGATCCTATGTTGGGACTCGTTCAGAGTATATCACTAGATTTGATTTGATCACTATGAGTACTATGGATTTTGGTGTATTTGGGTATGATGGTCTTGATGGTTATTGCGTGGAATAGTGGTGGATATTCTAGGTTTTGGTACACTGGCAGATTGTAGAATGGATTGGTCTTGTGGTTTTGGAATTCTAGAGAGTAGTATGGGTAGCAGTACTTATTAGTGGTAGACCTTGTGATAGCCTAGACTTATGGTGTGCTTAATTCAAAAGGATTGCAAGTAAAGGATTCTAGTTGGATAGGGAAAGATTTCAGGCATTCGGGCCCTGTGATTTATTACTTTCTTAGTGTTTAGCCTTTATTTGCAGTAATAAACTAGTTTGTATTGAGACACTCCTTGGTCAAATTTAAAGAATTTCATCTCATGAGAATTTTCGCTTTTGATTTGGAAAGATTTTCGAATAGAAAGGAGTACCTAGTTTGTAGCATTTGTTACTCTTATAGCTAAGTGGCTTGGTGGAATATTCTTTCTCATAAGCTTCGATTAGAGTATGTGTTATTCTTTGTGGACTTCGTGTTAAGGAATGTTGAATGAGAATTTTGCTGGTCTAAGTTGTACCTTATTAGAACATGACTTTTGTGTTAAAGATTACTGAATGGGAATAAAGTTAAGGGAAAATATAACGATTTTTGGTACATAGGGAAATTTGATACATTCAGAACTTATCTATGGGTTTGAGTTAGAAATTTGAAGTCCTGATAGTGTGGATCATTGGTAGGTTGTGTAGAGTCTAGCGGTGATTTCTTCCAATTTTTGATTATTCAATTAAGCATCCGTTAGAGAGATATAGTAGTTGTTGCACTTCTTCTGTGGGTTGATTTTTCCTGTAACGACGAGTTTCTTATGTGTATGAGATGGGGAAGACTCCTTGTTCTACCAGATTATTAAGCACTTCGGGTTGATTGATATCTCCTGGGTATATAGGTTGCATGGGTTATTGTGATGGACTGGATGAGGATTTGATGTCATTTATGTGTTCATGTCTATGGTATTTAGAGTTTATGGTGCTTTTTGATTGCCTAAAAGGGGTTGAGCATAAAGGTGTGATAGTGGATTAGTGATCTGGTGTGCTAAGTGTGACTTTTGAGGTTTTGTGTAGTTTTGATATCGGTTTCTGGCCTAGAAGCTTTAGCATAGGGTTGTGGTATGGTTTGATTTGATAGTATCGGCCTTAGGGAGGTTGATTCAATGTTTTGGTTGGTAGTGATGTGAATTTTGTGTTTCTTGGCTTTTGGTTGGTCCGAGGATAATTTTTGGTCTCGTGGTTGTAGCCAATGTCTTGTGATGCCTTAGTCGGGTTTAGTTTAGCCGAGTGTATTTAGAACTTTTATTGTGTTTGACTTAGTTTTGGGTGTAGAGGAAGTTCAGAAGTATAGAAATTCGGCTTCATTGAGAATGTTGGCCTTTGATTCTAGTATTGTGACCTGGTGAGTCCTTATGTGGTAGATTTCTAGTTCTATGGTGGGGCCAGTAGTTTTATGGTTGTGACTCCACATTGGAGTGCTTACTTGATGTTTTTATGGTTGTGACTCCGCATTGGAGTGCTTGCTTGATGTTTCTCGAGGGTATTTTCTATCCTATACGTGTTTTGGCATTTTGTTGCTTTTACAATTGAGGACTAACGTGAATCTTATTTGTGGATACTGTAATAACCCTCATATTGAAATTTAGAAATTTCTGTATTTTGACCATTTTGCCCTCCCTTGAGATTAGTTTATCTCATTTACCAGTTGTGGGGATGGTTGGTACGGTCCTTGATACGTTCGAAAGTGTTTTATATGAAATTGCAGTTTTGATCATCCTTATAGGGGTTAGTTTGACTTCAATCAACATTTTGTGATTCAAGCTTCGGATGATAATTCTAACAGCTCCATTAGATCCGAAATGTTGATTTTGGGTTAGTAGCGTAGTTAGTTCGTGTCCCGAGCCTTATTTCGCAATTTGACCCTCCATTTGAAAACTATTGAAAATAGCCTAAAAAGGGTTTCGGGGGCTAATTTGTTGACAATGATCCTTTTTCAAAAATCCGACGTTGCCATTGAGTCTGGAACATCGAAAATTGTCTAGTAGCATTATTGGTTTGTTTTCGTGGGGTCTTGAACGAATCCCAAGGGTCCGTTCGAAGAATTTTTAAAGGAAGTGTGTTGCTAGTTTCAGTTGTTTCTGGTGCATGGCTCACCCTTCTTCGAGTTCGCGACCACTTATGTCGCGTTAGCGAAGTGCTGTTAAATCCTACATCGTGATCGAAATGGAGGGTACTACAATTGCAAAGTATAGTCTGTGGGCCGGGTCAAGTTTCCTCTTCGCGTTCGCGGCTAGAGGTCTGCGTTCACGAAGGTTTGGGTCAGGTAACCTCACGATCGTGACCTTGGGGCCCGCATTTACAAAGGTAAATGACCTGGACAGATTAAAAACCCTCATTTCGGCCCCAAATCATATTTTCCCCATTTTTGGACTTCTAGAACTCGGATTAGGGAGATTTCAAAGGGGTTTTTGAGATTTCTTCCATGGGTAAGTTTCCTAATCATGTATTTATCATGTCCTAATGATTTCTTTTCAAATCCTTGATTTTAACTGAGATTCTGGAGGTTTTTTTGGTGAAGCTTAAAAATGGATATTCTTCGATTTGAACCTCGTTTGTGCTTGGGTTTTCTACCACTGACTCTTCTTGATATAGGGAACATTATTCTTAAATAAAATTTTGATTTTACCCCTTTCGTTTTTTAACCCATTTTTGGGGTCCGAGTTGGACTCATCTCGAATATAGTCAATATGGGTGTCGCTGGGTTTCTTTTGACTTGTAGATGTCGTAATTGATATCACAACCCGATTTCTCAGGTCATGATGGCACCTACTCTAACCCATCAGTAGGTAAGCCAATCCGTAGTCCAGAACAGCTAGTAACGGACTACCAAGAGAAATGAAGAAAACTGTGGAATTAATATAATAAAGACACTAGTATAATCCCAAAACCTGGTGGAGTCAGTATTAGATCTTCTAATACAACAAGAGTACAAGTGAAATACTAAATAAATATAAGTACAAGCCATCTCTGAAATACAAAATAGAGATTAGTCTAATCAATAAGAAAGAGAGAAGGAATACTTCGAACGTCAGGAGCTGACCCCAAATCTCTAATCCATAGCTGCTCTGCAGGATGCACACGTCAACGGCAAGAACTCGTACTATGATCTGCAGGCTGTAGAAGTGTAGTATGAGTACCAAACACGTGGTACTCAGTAGGCATCGGCCTATTAAACTACAAAGACTATGCAAGTATAAATAACAGGTAAAGCAATAATATATACTACAAGCAACTATCAAGGAAAATAAGCATAATAATGCTAATAAAGCAATAAGGATAAACTATCATACTCTAACAATAACCAAGGACTAACGTACAATACCGTATGTCACTAGCCAATATAAAAATAAAGAGTGAAAGAAGGATATATAATAGTAAAACAAGGCCAAAGGATACATATACAATATCAATAGATAAGAAGGGAGAAGGATATGCGGTAATACTATATATATACACACACACATATAAAGGACTAACTCAAAGGTAATAACCTGAGGGATCCAACCTAACATCTCAAGGAATCCTAACCAAGTAGGAAAGCAATAACTAGCATAATCAGGGCCTCTAACCAAAGGATGACTAAATATGAGATAATCTAACAGTAACACATCTTACTATGAGAAATAAAAGGAATCGAAAACGTACCAAAAATCTCTTGTACCAATCCATAATTATCCCACCATGAACTAACCATAATAACCAAAAATAATGAAACTGGCTAGTCCAGACAAAAAATAACCTAACTGAGCCCCTATAAGCCCTGAAGGTTCAAGCAAGCATTTAGCAAACGACAACCATAGCCTATACCTACACAACCCTCTATAAGGCCGATAGATATAAGAATCAAACAATTATACTAGTGATAGGCAATGCATATGAATGAAGAATGCAACATAAACCAGAAGTACCATGTCCAATCCAAGTGCCATAATGTAACAAGTGTATACACCTCCTCCAGCTCAGTAGCTTGCAAAGGCAGGACATACGACGACCATCCTTCTCTGACACTGTGGCTCACGGACGAAGGGGACTCGGGATATCAAAGACTTCCAGTAATCCTCATAATCAATCTACTTCATCCAGTGCCAAAGAGATATATAAGTATAATAAGTGCTCGGACATGGAATGAGACTAAAAGAGCATAAATTTGTAAATCCATTGCCCAAGATTGAGTTTAGGACTGAATCGGCATAATACAGTAGAAAGGTAAGAATCTCTCTAGACCAAAGTAAAATAGTAGTAGTCAAAAGAGTGGATTAATAATGGATCGAAATCAAACTCGGTGTAGTTTTTAAAATAGCATTTTTTGTTCCAAAGGCTCATAATTCATTAAATAAGGAGGTACGATTCCCATTGTAAAAGAATTTATTTTATAAGTGAAAAGTTGGAATAATTCCTTTTTTAGAAAACAGTAGTAAAATCAAGGATTTGGTTGGAATCGTGCCACTAAGCGAGCAGAAATGCACCTAAAAGTACGCATGCCAAAACCAGTATCCAAATAATACAACCATAGACACCAAAGCATCTATAATCTAGAATCACCTTCTTTCAAAGGATAGAATACTAACCTGGTGTCCAACTGGTCTCGTAACCACAGCCTCGGGCCCAATAATATAAATATACCAGGATAACAATATTGTAATTCAGGAAACCACGGTAAATAAGGGCATAAATCCACTAGAAAGGTCTAATCAGGATATTTGGTCCAAATCACTAGATAATACTATAAGCCTCATACTAATGGATCCTTAATGTCAACCTATGGTCAAACAAGCATATAATTAAAGGTAATAGGATCCTATGACCATAACTGGTATTCTAGGCTAAGATTCGGGTCACATTTCTATCCCAAATTCCTTAAAAAAGGTAAGCCATTATGTACTAGTCATAATCTCCCCCTATAATCACTACATAACATCAAATCTATACAATATACAATCTCGTAGAGAAAAGTAGACCGAAACCTACCTCGTTACCAAAACAGAATCTTGGATTGCCCACGAATTACTCGTCCTTGATCCAGGATCCCAAAATGTTGCCACGCTATCAAAATAATACTCTACACATTAATAGGAATAAAACGATATCCATATTGCAATACAAAACTTTGAGCCTAAAATATGGTCAAAAATAGGTCTGCAGGGCCCGTAAACGAGATTCCAAAATTTAATTTGTCACAAGGTCCCTCTAATGACAATGAATATGTGCTCAAAAGTTGAGCAAAAAAGGGACACAAATCGGGGCTCAAATAAGCCCCAAAACATAATGAAACTAAGATGGAAAATAAGTATTATGTGGAGGAATTAGACAGAGAACTTACAAGAAAATTAATGGGAAATGGGCACATCATCACCCTCTACACATTCCCGGCTCCAATTTGTTACTTTCCTTGAGTTTTTAGAGCTCTTGGGAGCTTTAATGGAGCTAAAGCCCTAAAAATGGATTTATAATTGAGCAAGAGAGAAATATACAGGGGCTGCCATGGGTCCTTCGCGAATGTGGGACCCCACCGAGAACTTAAATCGAAATGAAAAGACCCTTCATGAATGCGGCTGGTCGACCATGAACGTGAAAAGTAAAGCTGAGCCAGTCGACTTGGCTTACCCTTCGTGAATGCGATGGCTGGCTTGTGAATGCAAAGGCCAACATCCTTGACCTCGCGAACGTGATGGCCAAATCTTAGCTGCACGAGATTCTGCATATCAGCAATTTCACCAAGTCCTCACGGACTCCGACCGAGGGTTTAGGATTCATTTCGAACCCCATATGCGCAAACAAACTATGCTACCATACCAAATTCCACATTTTGGATGTAATGAAACCATCAAAATTTGCCATGGAGGTCGTCTTGATTAAATGTTGATCCCACACCCATAGTTTTATTTTCTATCAAATCCACCCAATAGCCCAAAATGAGTACGGAAGCCTCGGGACCTAGACCAAAGGTACCTCTAGCCTAAAATCAATATTCTAGAGCTTATGGCTTTGTCAGAATTCTCATCCAAGGCAGTTTACTAGGAGTTTTGGTCCAAGACCAATTCCTTAACAGTGAAATATCCAAAATAGGGAATTGAGCCTAAAATAAAAAAAAACTGTCCGATAACCGAACTGACATTTTTGGCAAGTCATAAATGACCTGTAGCCACTATGGGAATGCTTGAAACGCCGAAAATGCACGAAAATTGAAAAAATGACCTGGAGGGTCATTACAATATCCACTACTAAAAGGAGTTTCATTCGTGAAAGTCAATGGATAAGAAGAGCCTAAAAGCACGAAGGGACGAGGTACTGGGTCCACATGGTCCTGCCAAGACTCCTCAGATAACCTCTAAGGCAATTCAACACTTCCAAGGGATTTCACCAAAGGTGTCCCTTTATCCAAAACCTCACTTCACCTTCCAAATAGCCATAACTCATCCTCAACAACCAACTGGCCTTCAACTAATCAGAGAATTACTAATGCACCTAAACCCAAACCACGACACGCTGACATCACACCGATACAAGCACAACCAAGCAAAAACTCAACCAAACTAAAGGCCACCCAAGGCATGCGCCATACCACCAACCCCAAATTCCAAATCTAACATTCTCTTGCCTTTCCAAACCTGCTTTCTACTTTAAACTACACCGAAGCTCTCCAACATCATCCGAATCTTGTCTAGGTAATCACCTCATCCCAAAATCTCAGAAGACTAAAGTTGTTCTACCAAAAATCCATTCTGGAGAGAATAAGAATAAGCCCATAAGGTGTTACCTGGATACACAAATGGAGATGATCAAAGTCTGCAATCTCTATCCATAGCTATAACTGGTCCAAATGACCCTCGAAACTGATAGTCAGGAATTCGAAGCACAAACTCTCAAAACTGTACGATCCATTTTAGAATAACCTACCACAGTAGGTGAAACCATTCTAAGCCCAACTTAAGCATACTTCTTCTGCTAAGAAGACATTTAAAATTCTAACAAACACTGAGAACCAAGGTCAAGAACAGTAGAAACCAATACCGTGTGTCAATGGACCATCTTCTGAGCATCTATCAAGCACAATCTATCTAGACTGAAGTGAATCAAACTGGTAGGTAAAGAGTAGGACTAATCAACCTATCAATGAATGCTCAATTGAATCAAACTTGAAAATAGGGTTGCAACCAAGTTACACAATTCATAGCTACAATCTTAACACTGAAGCTGAACTTATTGATCTGAACTACCCAACTGATCCTATTGACGAGTAAGCATCCATGCTCCAAAAGCTGTCACAACATCCAAGCCATCATTCAAACGAGTCAAAAACCACAACTGGAGCCAACAAGTCTTCTCTAAGGTCAAATATCCTAATCAATTTTACTATCAAAAATCAAGTATATATCCAACGGTTCCCACAAGGGCTGAGTTGAAAGGTTGCTGAAGAACATAACCATAGGTGAGGAAAACCACATGCTAAAGATACGAGCTATCAAATCCATACCCGCTAAGGGCATAACACATCAAGGCATAGCCAAGAACTCAGCAAGGCTGGAAAAATCACTAATGACTTCTGAATCTCAAGCATCTCAGAAAAATATGATCTTAGCCTGAACCTAATTAAACTAATGCTCAATCTACGGTGTCGAATACTCACTCTCAAAAGAAACCTACTTGGGTTACCAGCAACTGATGAACAACATATACCATCAAGTAGAGGCACCCCACAAAGTCATATTAGGCCGACAAATTACTACTGGGAGACAAACCAAACAAATCGAAAGAACAGACTTCAACCTTATCAATATTAGAAACGGGCTACAGAAATGATCGCCACGGCTAGATCACCACAAAACTATGGAAGGCCAAACCTACCTTCATTTTTAAACTCCGCTCAACAACCGACCTTGCTAGCAGAAAAGAAAACCGACCAACCTAGTTAGCCTTCTAATCAAAACGAACAAGAACCACAAAGAAAGAGATACTAACTAGATAATGTTAGTCTAGATATCTATCAAATAAGAATCAATCAAGTTAAGATAACAACAATAATAACCACAGTATAAAGTGCAGGTGGCACTATGATCACAACAAGGCAAATATGTCAAAGGAAAGGGACTTTAACCCAAGTTCTACACCTCAAGAAAATTATAATACTAATCCATTCAATCCATTAATAAAAGAAAATATCTACGGGGGTAGTCAAACATGCGTAAAATCTACACAAAGGCCCATAATCAAAGCATATAACCACGGCTGGGTATGAAAACCCCAACTCAATTTAAATAGATACTAAAAGATAGTAAATCAAATCACACCTATACAATGGAATCCAAAGTCATAGTCCCTGACATGCCCGAAGAAGTACGAATCTGAATGTGTCCAAGCCCGAATTGAGCGTCTGAATGACCAACTAAAATACTAAGCGCACTACCTATGCCCGAAGGTACCATAACACTATAAGACTAATCTGAATGCACTGATTGCTCAATAAACCCACATCGGGGACACTCTCTGGACCAATGGTCGGTCTTTCTACAGTCGCAATAAAACCCTGAAGCTCTAACCTAACTAGAAACATTAGCTGACCCAAACATGTTGACCAACTAATGACTGGGGCACTCCCTAGACCAACGACTGATCTCATCCCAATCAAAGTATGCCCCTGGGACTCTCTGATGCACTGTATCTACTGACCCAGATGGCTGCCACAACTTGAAGACCTAGACCGAAAACTTCATGATGCATGACAAAATCTCTATACAATGTGACTACCACGACCTATCTCAGAATCACCCATAACCTGAGGTGCTAACTATATGGACCTGATTGTCATGCCTCGAATCCTAACAGAGCGGAGCGGCACCCGAAGTCGTTAAGGCCCAAGAGAACCAACTTATGATCATGTACATTCGTATGCAAGTCACTAAGTGAGTAAACATTCTGCCACATGCAAATAGAATATATCGATGACGAAAATTATGTAAAGACGTTCAAAATAGATACGAGACTTGGTCGTTGGGCCGCAATGTCAAAAAGGCAAGAAACATCTACGTTTGACTCTACCATGGTCTACAAACCCTCTAAAAGATATACATAACCATGACTAAGGTCGGGATAAGTCCCCGCCTTATATAACTACTACACAGTACCAAAAATATATACCAATGACTCGAAAAGTCCCAAATCAACCTGGAACTCACCAATAGCCTGTAAATAATCCTTACCCTACTGTGAAGGTCTACTAGCTCCTGCGCCTGCAGCAAGTAAGGGAGGTCCCCCAAGGGATGTCAGTATGAAATAATGTACTGAGTATGTAAGGCTATAAGTAACTTTATGAAATATAGGAAGTCAAATGGAATCAATACAAGTGAATAGACAATACTGATACACCACTGTACTGTATATGTGGAACCATGTACATTACATTCAGTTCTTTCCTTTTACCTTTATATCAATATATCCATATCAATCATACAATGCCCGGGACCAACTGATCAGTGGTAAATAACATTGGGATCGGCTCGAGCTAGGCTTATGCCCCCAGAGCTGCCACCCATAAATCAATAAATCAGGTTTGGTTCGAGCTAGGTTTTCACCCCAGAGCTGCCCCTAGCATCCAATAAATCAAGTTCGGCTCGAGCTAAGCTTTCGCCCCTAGAGCTGCCCCCTGTATGCAATCAAACATACATTACTTCATTTCTTTTATTTTTGTGAGATTGTTATAGTGGTTGTCATAACATTATTGGAGCTTTGGAACAACAGTCAAAAAATAAGAGACACGTGAATAACAATTGCTAATAAATCTGAAATGAGTTACCTTAAACATTACAGAGAGGAAACAAGTTTGGTAACAATTGTAAACAATAGGTGCTGCCAAAGGATACAGAAAATAGTAACCTTACATACCTTATCTTCCCAACATATGACTACAACAATTCAGCTCTTCCTTAAGGTGCTACTTTACAACACAAGTACATAACGGAGCTAACATTAACAACTAACTACATTACAAGTTCACAAGACGATAAGTAGTTACTTAACGAGACGTAAAAACTATCCAACCTCCCAAACATATGGTATATCATTCCACCTTCCTTCATACTACCATATAACTTTATTCCACCCTTCTACAGTATAATTTACTGCCTCACAATACCAACAATACCAAAACAGTCCACAAACCAACATAGACGTCACAAACCGACAAGATTTCCCACCAAGTGCATACTTCACATTTTTTACCTCAATGCAACTCCACATATTTATTCCATCAAGTCACATAAATACCTTCCACAATAATATAACAAAAATAGCCCACACAGTTTTAGAATTTACTTTAATATAACAAGAAAGTATTCTATTTTCACTACGCCAAACGTTCTATGCACAATTACGTAAAAACATTTCCATCAAGCCATATACAAGAGAAAAAAATTAGGGATATAAACACACTTAAAAATACTGAAATTTAGTCCATCTAATTCAATTCCTTCAAGACCTTAAGTCCCCTTTCAAGTTTAAACCACATAGAAAGCAAATCTTTTACCGATTAAGCAAAAGTGGACTGCTTCACAAATAGTGGACTGCTCAACACTTTTTAAACATAACCAACATGATTTAAACAAAATCTTATGCATATAATATATTAATATATAAGGGTAAACACTTACCAAGGCTTGTTGTTCGAAGATTTGTCCAAAAAGTCCTTAGGAAAACTGGGGTGGCTAGGGTTTGAAAGAGGAAAGTGTATTAGAGTTAAAATCTGATTTTTGGCAAGTGAAATGTGTTGAAAATAAGCTGAATTTCAGCTTAAATAGCCCCCTATAAACCGAATTTCTCATGGACAATCTTAGCCAATTATTTAGTCAAGAAGTCTAAGTATACTTGGTCCATTTTCAAATGGATCATCTCCCTTTTTGGGTCCATGTCTTTTTACTTAATTTTGGGCCTCAATTAAGTCCATAAACATCATATTAATTCAGCCCAATATACCAACTATTTCAAGTTTAAAAACTTCCATAAGTGTTAAGGTAGTCAAATAAGTTCGAAAATGTACAGAGTGTTACATCCTTCCCCCCTTAGGAACATTCGTCCTCGAATTTTAGTAACATTATCCAATCTAAACAAATTCAAGTCTAAGTTCATTCTTCATATAATCACATTCACATAATTCTTGTATATACTTACTTGTTATTGCTCCAATTCCGCGTCTTGAACTTTCCCTTCCGTTTGAAATAAATGTGGGTACTTAGACTTCATCATTTCCTCGGCTTCCCATGTGATTTCTTCTACCTGTTGGTTCCTCCAAAGCACTTTTACAGAAGCTACTTCTTTATTTCTTAACCTCTTAACTCATCGATACAGAATAACAATAGGTACTTCTTCATAGGTGAGATCTTATGTAACTTGTACATCTTCAGTGGGAGAAATATGAGATGGATCTCCTATGCACTTCCGAAGCATTAAAACATGAAACACTGGATGAACAGTGGAGAGTTCTTAGGGTAGGTCTAATTCACACGCAACTTGGCCAAATATTCGGACAATCTTATACGACCCTATATAACGTGGACTCAGCTTTCCCTTCTTCCCAAATCTCATTACCCCTTTCATTGGTGACACTTTCAAGAATACCCAATCACCTAGGGAAAATTCTAGCCCCCTTCTTCTAACATCAGCTTATGACTTGTGCCGACCTTGGGCCGTTCGTAGCCGTTGTTGTATCACCTTAACTTTCTCCATAGCTTGATGAACAAGATTTGGACCAAATAAGGCAGTTTCACCTTGTTCAAACCATCCAATTGGTGATCTACACTTTCTTCCATATAAAGCTTCGTAAGGCGCCATTTTGATACTTGAATGATAGCTATTATTGTAGGCAAATTCAATAAGAGGTAAATGATCATCCCAACTACCTTTGAAGTCCAATGTGCAAGCTCGTAGCATATATTCAAGTGTTTTTATAGTACGTTCTGCTTGTCCATCTGTTTGAGGATGAAAAGTCGTACTTAAATTCACTTGGGTCCCTAAACTCTTCTGAAAAGACTTTCAAAAGTGTGCAATAAATTGAGCTCCCCTGTCTGATATAATAGAGATTGGAATTCCATATAGTTGAACTATCTCTTTCATATACAACCTCCCATAATCTTCAGCTGTGTAGATGGTCTTGACGGGTAGAAAGTGTGCTGATTTGGTAAGCCTGTCAACTATTACCCATATGAAATCAAATTTCCGAAGTGTACGAGGCAAACCTGTGATGAAATCCATGTTGATCATGTCCCACTTCCAGATTGGAAGATCTATACGTTGCATATAACCTCCAGGCTTTTGATGCTCTACTTTTACCTGTTGATAATTCGGACAATGAGGTATAAATTCTGTAATTTTCTTCTTCATGTTACCCCACCAATACATTTCTTTCAAATTATGATACATTTTAGTTCCTCCCGGATGAATAAAATACCGTGAATGATGTGCCTATGTCATAATTCGTCTCCTTAGCTCATCTACATCAGGTACACATAATCTACTTTGGCACTGAAGCACTCCCTCTTGCGTAAGATCAAATGCCTTTGTCAAACCTTGTTGTACATTCTCTTTCACCTGCAATAAAATAGGATCTGCATACTTTTTTTCCTTCACTTCAACTACTAATGAAGATTCTACCGCATTTTGCACCATAATTCCTTCATTTGGAGTTTCAAGAAGACGAACCCCCAAGCTGGCTAGTTGATGTAGATCCTTGACTATACCTTGCTTTTCTGTGAGCTGGCCATTAGTTCTTCCTATTGCTTTGCGGCTTAATGCATCGGCTACCATATTTGCTTTTCCTGGATGGTGTAAGATATCGATATCATAATCTTTTAGTAGTTCCAACCACCTCCGTTGCCTCAAAGTTAGGTCCTTCTGCTTGAAAATATACTGCAAACTCTTATGATAGATATATATGTCAACGTGATGTCAACGTGAACCCCATACAAGTAGTGGCGCCATATCTTTAAAGCAAATATCATAGCTGCTAGCTCAATATCATGTGTTGGATAATTTCTCTCATGTAGCCTCAACTGTCTTGAGGCATAAGCTATTACATTACCGTGCTGCAGCAATACACATCCTAAGCCGACTCCTGAAGCATCACAATACACCATATACCCCTCTGTGCCTTATAGAAGTACTAATATGGGTGTAGAAGTCAATTTATTCTTCAGATCATGGAAACTCTTTTCACACGCATCATTCCACTGGAATTTAGTTGCCTTGTGTGTTAGCTTTGTTAAAGGTGCAGCAATAGAAGAAAATCCTTCAACAAACCTTCTACAATAACCTACCAAACCGAGGAAACTAGGAATCTCTATTGGCATTGTAGGTCTTGGCCAATTCTTCACAGCTTCTATCTTCTGAGTATCAACCCGTATTCCTTCATCTGATACAATATGACCCAAGAATGCTATGGATTTTAACCAAAATTCACATTTAGAGAACTTTGCATATAACTTACGATCACAAAGAATCTGTAACACCTGCCATTAGTGATTAGCATGGTCCTCTTTTGATCTTGAATAAACCAGAATATCATCTATAAACACTGTCACGAACACATCTAAGAATGTCTTGAATACCCTATTCATCAAATTCATAAAAACAGTTGATGCATTTGTTAGCCCAAATGACATAACTAAAAACTCATAATGACCATACCATGTTCGGAAAGCTGTCTTGGGTATATCTTTTTCTCTGACCCTTACTTGATGATAACCCAATCTCAAGTCAATCTTTTAGAAGCATTTGGCACCCTTTAATTGATCAAACAAATCATTAATTCTGGGGAGGGGATATTTGTTCT
This sequence comes from Capsicum rhomboideum, assembly GCA_031232105.1. Lineage (NCBI taxonomy): Eukaryota > Viridiplantae > Streptophyta > Magnoliopsida > Solanales > Solanaceae > Capsicum > Capsicum rhomboideum. The sequence goes on from CP124712.1 coordinate 18,086,208, forward strand.
TGACTGTTACCTTATTCAGTTGCTGATAATCAATACACATTCTCAATGTGCCATCTTTCTTTTGTACAAATAACACCGGTGCACCCCAAGGAGACGTATTAGGCCTTATCAATCCCTTTTCCAGCAAGTCTTTTAGTTGCTCCTTCAATTCCCGTAACTCGATCGGGGCCATTCTATACGGAGGAATAAAGATAGGCTGAGTACCTGGAATCACATCAATACCAAACTCTACTTCCCGTTCTGGAGGCAAACCTGGAAGATCTTCAGTAAATACATCAAGGAATTCATTTACCACATGAACCGATTGAAGAGCTGGTGGCTTCACATCGGTATCTTGCACTCTTACAAGATGACATATGTACCCCTTGGATAACATTTTCTTTGCCTTAAGATAAGAAATAAATTTACCTCTCGGTGCTCCAACATTACCCCTCCATTCAAGGACGGTCTTTTATGGAAAATGGAAATGTACCTTCTTAGCTCGGCAATATACCGTGACATAATAAGAAGCCAACCAATCCATACCCATTATAACGTCAAAATCTACCATTTCCAGCTCAATAAGATCAGCCAACGTATCATGACCACAAATAGTGACTATGCAATTACGATAGACTTGTAGCTATAATAGATTCACCAACGGGTGTAGATACTTCAAATGACTTGACTAGTAATTCCGGTGTTCTTTCAAATTTTTCAGCAATCAATGGAGTTACATATGATAAGGTAGATCCTGGATAAATTAATGCATATACATTATGTGAAAATATGGATAATGTACCTGTAACTACATCCGGAGAAGCCTCCAAATTCTGACGATCCGCTAAGGCATAGGTACGGTTCTGGACTCTACTAGAATTAACTACTCCTCTAACACCTCTACCATGCCCAGTAGGCTGTACACCCAATGATGATGATGCAACGACTGATCCCGTAGGTCGTGCCATACTAATTGTTCCCCTTTGTGGGCACTCTCTCATTATGTGCCCCGACATACCACACCAGAAACAAGCATCTGTCCCAAGCCGACATGAACCTAAATGATGCTTTCCGCAGTGCTGACACGGCTGACGAGAAAACCTTGATTGGCTTATACTTCCTTGTTCTTGATACCCCATTATCCGTGAACCCTGAATCTCACTTCTTTGTCCGAATTGGTTACCTTTAACCCCTTGGAATCGGGATGGATCACCTGCTACAGATTAAGAAAATGATAGTCTAGGTGGTCTATTAAATCCTGAGGCCTAAATTCTCCTTGGGATGCCATGAACTGTCCTATAGGTTTAGCCCTCTTTAATGGTTTTCTTTCAGAGTCTTGTGTTCTTCTCCTTTGCCTCTGATCCTCTATCTTCTGTGCAAAAGTTTGTATCCTGGCTATATCCATGTCTCTATTCAAAGTAGCAATAGTATAATCCCTAACCAAATATGGATCCAATCTATCCACATACCGATGAACTCTATCATCCATAGTAGCTACTACATTAGGAGCATACCTGGCCAAAGATTTAAACCAAAGACTGTACTCTCTGACGCTCATAATACCTTGATGAAGATTTAAGAACTAGTTTACACTAGCCTCTCGAATCTCATATGGAAGATAATGATGAATGAATACCGCTTTGAATTCTTCCCAACTAGATGGAAGTGCACCAATACCCCTAGATCGTTTTCAATCTTCGTACCATAATATAGCCTCTCATTTTAATCTATATACTGCAAGCTCAACTGTTTCTACACCATATACATGCATAACATCTAAAGTCCATTGAATTTGGTCCATGAAGTCTTTTGGATATTCATTAAGATCTGACCCGGTGAATGTGGGAGTATCCAATTTAAGAAAATCCTGTTTCCGCTGACTAGTTGCCCTATCCGCACTGTCATTACTTGTCACTGGATCAGCTTGTCCTTGAGTTTGTGCAGTAACTACACGAGTAAACATTTGCACCTCATCTGTAACATGCCGTACGTTTCTGAGTCTAGCTGACTACCGTAACATTTATGGAAATATGAAAACATGATATATTTGATGAATTATGTATTAAATTGTAGGCATTAATAAGTCTTGTACAATTGGGCCCTAAATGAAGCCCCAAAACCATAGAAAGACATGGCCCAAAGTGGGAATTTGACCCATTCTTGCCTAACTCTTCAATTGACCAAGTAAACACACCAAGTGTGTGGATGAGGATCATTATAAAGGGACTATAAAAGCCAATAAATCAGATTTTTATTTCATAAAAACACACATGCCCTTTTCTAACATTTTCCACATTTTTCTCTCAATATACAAACCCTAAGCTCTCATCTCTTTTGGTACAAAATCACTCTTTGGTAAGTATTTATTCTCATGGTTCAGTATATAATATGTTTAATATGGTGTATAAATCATGTTGGTTGTGTTGGCAAAGTGTTGGACAGTGTGCTATGTGTAAAACTGTCTATTTTTGCAATCGGAGAATGGTTGTCTTGTGAACTTGAACATGGACTTGTGGTCATGAAGGAAGTGAACTTGATGGATTAAATATTGACATGTGAGATTTTATTATAGTCTTACCCTATTTTATCCTTATGTATTATGTTTGGAATTGTTATTGTGAAATCGGTTATGGATTTGGTGACGTATTGGCCAAGAAGTGTGGTTTTGGGTGTTGTTTATGTGTGTTGTGAGACCATGGATGATTTTTGGCATTCAATATGATCAAAAATATGTTAAAATAAGTTTGGTTATGATCATGGACCATTCATTGCATTAAAAGATGAGGGCACCTGCGGGCGCAGATGTCAACGCAGGTTCCTCTGGCATCTGCCACAAGCCACCTACGGGCGCACCTCAGCCACCTGGTTTGGTTTTGTATGTTTTCGCATTGTCTTGGTCCCCAAAGGCCCCTATACCCTTTTTGGATGTAATTATCAACTTGTGATGTCGTTTTAATGACTTTAAAGTGTTGTATGGAGGTATGTTGGACTATATTAAGTATGGATTGTTGTTCATATGTTGTTATGAAGGAGTAATTGTGATGGAATGATGATGAGAAAGCATAAAGGGTAAGTGTAGTGTGAAATTCTATTGATGTATGATATCTTGGTCAATGTGTGGAATGTTATGGTGTTGTTGATATGAAAATGCAGTGGATTGTGTTGTAAGGGATGACATGACGTTATACAGCAGTCATATAGTTCATTGTCGTCTTGTACACCTGTATAGTAACTATTTGCTAATGTAAGATATGATATGTACTTGTATTGTAGAGTAAAATGTAAGGAAGAAGCTGGACTATTGTGTTCATGCATAGGCTTGTGTATTCATACTTGGAAGTGAAGGTATTTAAGGTTATTCTGTCCGTATTCTTCTGCAGCACATAGTATTCACAATGACATTACACTTGTCCCATCCCGAAATGTGTAAGGTATCCTATAGCCGGTTACCAATTGTCAATATCACATGTTTCCTACTCATTGATCAATTATGAATCACATGTCTCATATTCATTGATAATGTTCCAAAAGCCCAATAAGGTTGTGTTCCAAAGTTCCAATAGTGGTTATACTCATGTGTCTTGTACATTGATTATTGTCCAATGGTTCTAATAGTGTTATGTTTCCAATAAGGCTATGTTTCCAATAATGTTGATTCACATGTCTCTCACTCATTAATTATTGATCCAAAGCTTCTAATAAAGTTATGACTATCATTGTATCAATCTTAAAGTAATGAATGAAGTAATTCATATGTGGTTAATGATTGAGTATGGGTGGTAGCTTTGGGGGCATAAGCCTAGCTCAAGCCGATCCCGAGATTTTTGGATCAGGGGGTAGTCCTAGAGGTATAAGCCTAGCTCGTACCGAACCTGATAGGCGGTAGCTCTAGAGGTAATAACCTAGCTCGAGCCGAACCTGATATGTTGATTTATGGGTGGCAGCTCTAGAGGTAATAACCTAGCTCGAGCCGAACCCAATGCTTTGATTTATGGGTGGTAGCTCTAGAGGCATAAGCCTAGCTCGAGACGATCCCAACATAATGTTATGTTATGTTAAAACCCACCGTTCAATCGGGTTCCGGGTATTACAGGTGATAGGCAAAGATGAATAATCCTAGAAGTAAAGAAGCAAAGAAAGCAATGAAAGCAATATACATGATTCCCAAAACACAGAATGATGACTTATCCATATTGTTATGCATTTGTATTTGAGTTCATTGATATATTTACATATCATACAGTTTCATTTGAGCCTTACATACTCAGTACATTATTCGTACTGACCGCCTTTGAGGCATTTACCTTACTTGTTGCAGGCGCAGGTACTAGTAGGCCTCCACAGTAGGTTACCAGTTGTTGCGGATCATTGGTGAGCTCCAGTTAGTTCAGGGCTTCTCCGAGTCACAGTTGTTGATGTGTTTTGGTATTGTACATGTTGTCTAAAGCGGGGACTTGTCCCGACTTTTAGTTAGTTTTGGTAAATGTATTTGTTAGAGGCTTTTGTAGACGTATGTGGGTGTATAAATGTAAGAGATACATGTCGATTTTGACTTGATGGCCTTGACGGCCAAGTTTCACATATGTATATATATATATATATCACATGTTCCATGATTCCCGTCATTAGCATGGTGTGTTCTTACATGATGGTGATGTTTCTTATGGCATGCATATGAATGAACATAGGCAAAGCTTGGTTCTCTCGGGCCTTATCGGCTATGAGTGCCAACCCGTCTCAATGGGATTTGGGGTGTGACAACATTCTTTAATTGCTGCTCAGTAGCATTAACATGTGGTTCTGAAGGTACTCCTCACCTTCTTGGCTCTCCTGGAGCTGGAAGAGTAGAAGAAGCCCACGATGCAAATTCATTTTCAGCGCCACCTTGGTTAGTAGTTTTAGGTGGTAATTTACTGGTTCCTTCTCCGCCAATCCCGTCTACCTTCTTACTTTTACCCCTACCTTTTCTTGCAATCGACATTTTACTATAACAAAAGAAAAACAATTTCAGTGGTCAGTTATGATTCCACCTACAACTTTGGCTCTAATGCACGATATAGAAAATGTAGAAAAAAAAAACAATTCCTAAATGTCCCATAGCCTCCTGCTTATAATTGTGGTGCACAACACATCCATAAGCAAGACTCTACTCAGACATGGCTTTGTAGACACCCTAGGACGACCCACTCTAATACCACTTTTGTCACGCCTCAAATCCCAACAGGGCGGACCGGCACCCGAAGCCATTAAGGCCTGAGAGAACTAACCTATGATCATGTACATTCGTATGCTCGTCACTAAGTGAGTAAAAATTCTACCATATGTAAATAGAATATATCGATGACGAAAATTATGTAAAGATGTTCAAAATAAATACGAGACTTGGCCATTGGGGCCGCAATGTCAAAAATGAAAAAAACTTCTATGTTTGACTTTACCATGGTCTACAAAGCCTCTAAAAGATATACATAACCATGACTAAGTTTGGGACAAGTCCCCGCCTTATACAACTACTACACAGTACCAAAAATATATACCAATGACTCGAAAAGCCCGAATCAACCTGGATCTCACCAATAGCCTGTAGATAATTCGTACCCTACTGTGAAGGTCTACTAGCTCCTGTGCCTACAGAAAGTAAGGCAGGTCCCCCAAGGGACATCAGTACGAAAGAATGTACTGACTATGTAAGGCTATAAGTGACTGTATGAAATATAGGAACTCAAATGGAATCAATACAACTGAATAGACAATACTGATACACCACCGTACTGTATATGTGGAACCATGCACATTACATTTAGTTCTTTCCTTTTACCTTTATATAAATATATCCATATCAATCATACAATGTCCGGGACCAACTGATCAGTGGTAAATACCATTGGGATCGGCTCGAGCTAGGCTTATGCCACCAGAGCTGCCACCCATAAATCAATAAATCAGGTTTGGTTCGAGCTAAGTTTTCACCTCCAAAGCTGCCCCCTGCATCTAATAAATCAGATTCGGCTCGAGCTAGGATTTTGCCCCCAGAGCTGCCCCCTGTACTCAATCAAATATGCATTACTTCATTTCTTTCATTTTTGTGGGATTGTTACAGTGGTGGTCATAACATTATTGGAGCTTTGGAACAATATTCAACAACTACGAGACACGAGCATAACAATTGATAATAAAACTGAAATGAGATACCTTAAACATTTCGGAGTGGAAACAAGTTCGGTAACGATTGTAAACAATAGGTGCTGCCAAAGGATACAGAAAAGAGTAACCTTACATACCTTATCTTCCCAACATGTGACTACAACAATTCAGCTCTTCCTTAAGGCGTTACTCTACAACAAGTACATAATGGAGCTAACATTAACAACTAACTACATTACCAGTTCGCAAGACGATAAGTAATTACTTAACGAGACGTAAAAATTATCCAACATCCCAAACACATAGTATATCATTAAACCTTCCTTGATACTTCCATATAACTACATTCCTCCCTCCTACAATACAATTTACTACCTCACAACACCAACAATACCAAAACAGTCCACAAACCAACATAGACGTCACAAACCGACAAGATTTCCCACCAAGTGCATACTTCACATTTTTTACCTCACTGCAACTCCACATATTTATTTCATCAAGTCGCATAAATACCTTCCACAACAATATACCAAAAACAGCCCACACAGTTTTATAATTCACTTTAACATAACAAGAAAGTATTCTCTTTTCACTACGCCAAACGTTCCATGCACAATTACGTAAAACCATTTCCATCAAGCCATACACAAGAGGAACGAATTAGGGATAGCACCACACTTAAACATACTGAAATTTAGTCCATATACATCAATTCCTTCAAGACCTTAAGTCCCCTTTCAAGTTTAAACCAAATAGAAGGCAAATCTTTTACCGATTAAGCAAAAGTGGACTGCTTCACAAATAGTGGACTGCTCAACACTTTTTAAACATAACCAACATCATTTAAACAACCTCTTATGCATGCAATATATTAATATATAAGGGTAAACACTTACCAAGGCTTGCAAGTCGAAGATTTGTCTAAAAAGTCCTTAGGAAAATTGGGGTGGCTAGGGTTTGAAAGAGGAAAGTGTATTAGAGTTAAAATCTGATTTTTGGCAAGTGAAATGTGTTGAAAATAAGCTTAATTTTAGCTTAAATAGACCCCTCTAAACCGAATTTCTCATGGCCAATCTTAGCCAATTATTTGTTCAAAAAGTCTAAGTATACTTGGTCCATTTTTAAATAGATCATCTCCCTTTTTCGGCCCATGTCTTTTTACTTAATTTTGGGCCTCAATTAAGTCCATAAATATCATATTAATTCATCCCAATATACCAACTATTTCAAGTTTAAAAACTTCCATAAGTGTTAAGGTAGTCAAATAAGTTCGGAAATGTACGGGGTGTTACACTGATAGACTGCAAGCGATGTTGATATTTGCTGGGAGGATCCCCACCTCTGGGCGGTATACCACTAACACTAAACTATGGACATGGCCTCTTACCGCCACCTCCATATGTATCAATACATGCCCATTTTGTAGTCCTCGTGTTATTGAAAACCTGAAGAAAGGTAGACCCAACTCCAATCAAATGCTCCGATGCCAAGTGAAGTGGTAAAGCTAACCCTCAGATAAATCCGCGCACTATCTCATGCTCTATAGGGAAAAACATAGGGGCATGTCTGGCCCACTTGAGAAACCTAATCTCATACTCTGAAACTGATAAAGATCCCTATTGAGCATCAATAAACCCAACTCTGGGCTGAGAACCACTCGATGTATCGGGCACAACCACTAACTGTGAATTATCCACGAAAATATGAGGAATCCCAACATTGTATCCTAAAAAGCTGAGGTGGTCACAAACTCTATCGGAGCTTGGGATGACCCCAGACCCTCTGGCTGACGCTGAGGATCCTCGATATGAATCCCTAACTCCCTAGTCTAACATTGAGCTAAAACACTGGTAATATGCGTTGAAGTCCAGTCTGCACCTATCGACAACCTCGTGATATCCATCTGGAAAAGAGTGGAGTGAAACAAGGTAATTAGAGGTTCATAGAAGTACAGACACACAACAAGTAATTAAGGAATAGAATTTCCTAGGAATGCTCAATATCCTCCCGAAGATAGGATACAGACGCCTCCGTACCAATCCGCAAGACTCTACTAGGCACTTAGCTCTTGTACCTGTAATACCGATAAACCTATGCTCTGATACCAATTTGTCACGACCTGATTTCTTAGGACATGATAGCACCTACTCTAACCCACCAGTAGGTAAGCCAACCCACAGTCTAGAATAGCTAGTAACGGACTACCAAAAGAAATGAACAACTGCAAAATAAATATAATAAAAAGACTAATATAATCCCAAAACCTAGAGGAGCCAGTACAAGAGCTTCTAATACAACAAGAGTATAAGCAGAATACAGAATATGTATAAGTACAAATCGTCTCTAAAATACAAAATAGAGATCACTCTAATCAATAAGAGGGAGAGCAGGAATACTCCGAACGTCAGGCGCTCACCAAAAATCTTCAATCCATAGCTGCTCTGCATGATGCACATATCAATGATGAGAACTCGTACTATGATTTCCAGGCTACAGAAATGTAGTATAAGTACCAAAACACGTGGCACTCAATAGGCATCGACCGACTGAGCTCCAAAGACTATACAAGTATAAATAACAGGTAAAGCAGGAATATAGACTACAGGCAAGTATCCAGGAAACTAAGTACAATAATGCTAATGGAGCAATAAGGATAAATTATCCTATTCTAATAGTAACCAGGGACTACCATGCAATACCTTATATTACTAGCCATTATATAAATGAAGAGTGAAAAAAGGATATATAGTAGTAATACAAGGCCAAAGGATACATAAACAATATTTGTAGATAAGGAGGGAGAAGGTGCAACGGTAATACCATATATATATGTATATACTTATAAAGGACTAACTCAAAGGTAATAGGCTGAGTTATCCAACCTAACATCTCAAGGAATCCTAACCAAGTAGGAAACCTAATACAAGCATAATCAGGGCCTCTAACCAAAGGATGACTAAATATGAGATAATATAATAGTAACATATCTTAGTATGAGAAAGAAAAGGAATAAAAAACGTACCGACAACAGCGAGTACCGATCCATAATCATCCTGCCATGAACTAAACATACTAACCAATAATAAAGTAATCGGCTAGTTTGGACAAACAATAACCTATTAGGGCCCCCATAAGCCCGGAAGGATCAAGCAAGCACTCAGCAAACAGCAACCATACCTTATACCTATACAATCCCCATAAGGCCGATAGATATAAGCACTAAATAATTGTACTAGTGATAGGCAATGTATATGAATGAATGAATGCAACATAAATAAGAAATACCATGTCCAATCCAAGTGTCATAACGTAACAAGTGTATACAACTCCTCCAGCATAGTAACTCACAAAGGCAGGACCTACGAAGACAATCCTTCTTTGGCACCATGGCTCAAGAATGAAGGGGCTCACAGTGGACTCGGATATCCGTATAGATTACCTGGTCCCAAACCAGGACTTCCAATAATCCTCATAATCAATCTACTTCATCCAGTACCGAAGAGATATATAGGTATAATAAGTTCTCAGACTCGAACCAAGACTAAAAGATTATAAATCTGTAAATCCATTGTTCGAGATTGAGTTCGGGACTAAATCAACATAATACAATCGAAAAGGTTGGAATCTCCCCCGACCTAAGTAAAATAGTAGTAGTGAAAAGAGTGGATTAATAATGGACTGGAATCAACCTCGGTATAGTTTCAAAAATAGCATTTTTAGTTCTAAAAGCTCTTAATCACTAAATAAGTTTGTACAATTTCCGTTGTAAAAGAATCCATTTTAAAAGTTAAAAGTGGGAATAATTCCATTTTTAGAAAACAATAGTAAAATCAAGGATTTGGTTGGATCGTACCACTAAGTGAGCACAAATGTACCTAAAAATATGCATGCCATTACTAGTATCCAAACAATACAACCATAGGCACTAAAGTACCTGTAATCTAGAATCATCTCCTTTTAACAGATAGAATACTAACCTGGTGTCCAACTTGTCTCGTAACCACGGCCTTGGGACCAATAATATAAATATACCAGGATAACAATAGTTTAATTTGGGAAACTACGGAAAATAAGGGTATAAAGCCACTAGAAGGGTCTAATCTAGGAATATGGTCCAAATCATAGATATTACCATAATTCTCATACTAAGGGATCCCTAATGCCAACCTAAGTTCAAACAAGCATATAATCAAGTGTAATAGAATCCTACTACCATAACGGTATTCTAGGGTAAGATTCAAGTCATATTTCTATCCTAAAATCCCTAAATAGGTTAAGTCATGATACACTAGTCATAATCCTCTCCTATAATTCCTACCTATCATGTAATTTATACAATACACAATCTCGTAGAGAAAAGTAGACTGAAGCCTACCATATTGTCGAACCGCAAACTTGGATCACCTACAAATTGCTCATTCTTGATCCACAATCCCGAAATATTGTCACACTATCAAAATAATACTCTACATGTTAATAGGAGTAAAATGATACCCATATTTTAATATAAAACTTTGGGCCTAAAATTGGATAAAAAATAGGTCTGTGGGGCCGACAAATGAGATTCTAAAATCAAATTCGTCGCGAGGTCCCTCGAATGACAATGAATGTGTGCTCAAAAGTTGAGCACAAATGGGACACAAATTGGGACTCAAATCAGCCCCGAAAGATAATGAAACTAAGAGGGAAAATAAGAATTAAGTGGAGAAATTGGATTGAGAACTTACAAGGAAATTACTGGAAAATGGGCACCTCATCACCCTTTACACATTTTCGGCTCTAATTTTTGACTTTCCTTGAGTTTCTAGAGCTCTTAGAAGCTTTAGTGGTGGAAAACCCCTAAAAATAGGCTTAGAAATGAGAAAGAGAGAAATATAAAGGGGTACCCCACCATGAATATGGGACCGGACCAGAAAGACCCTTCATGGATGCAGACGATCGACTGCAAACGCGAAGAGTAAAGCTAAGCCTGCCGAGCCGGCTTACCCTTCGTGAACGCGATGGTTGGCTCGCGAATGCAATGGACAACATCCTTGACCTCTTCAAATATAGCTATAGCCTCGCGAATGCGAAGGCCAAATCTTGACTACACCAGATGCTGCAGATTAGCAATTTCACCAAATTCTCACGGACTGCGACTGGGGGTTCGAGATTTATTCAAAACCTTATGCACACAAACCAGCTATGCTACCATACCAAATTCAACATTCTGAACTCAACGGAACTATTAGAATTTCCAAGGGATTTTGTCTCAATTGAATATGGGTCCCACACCTATAGTTTTGTATTCCATCAAATCTACCTAATAGCCCAAAATGAGTCTAGAAGACTTGGGACCCGGACCAAGGGTCTTCCTAGCCTAAAATAAACATTTCAAAGATAATGGCACTATCAAAATTCTCATCTGAGGCCCTTTACTAGGTGTTTTGATCCGAGACCAATTCCTTAACAATGAAAGCTCCAAAATAGAGAATTAAACCTACTATCCAAACGAACTATTCGATAACAAAACCGACAGTTATGGCAAGTCATAAGTGACCTGTAGCCACTATGGGAATGCTCAAAGTTCCAAAAATGCATGGATATCGAGAAAGTGACCTGGAGGATCATTGCATTTGATTAGATTGGTCGTGCTTGGAGATGATTCGAGGGTGTCGAGCTTTCGGTTGAGGATTTTATTAGTGTTTGGATTTGTGGATCTTTTATAAATGAAATTTGAGCTATATCTTTACTTTTTTCAAAGTGTTTATGTGGTGTATGCCTATTTGTTGGTATATGTGATTTGTTTAGGATTGGGTGTCCCGCTTAGGTGAAATGGTGAGCATCTTCGCGGGTACCATAGTCTTTTGGTGGATTGTAGTTAGATGATTCCTTTCTTAGTTAGTATTGTTTCTTGTAATTATCCTTAGAGTAGAATGTAGATAGATAACTTAGTGATCTTGAAATATTAATATTGAATGCCTATTTTAGAGCTTGAATCTTGTTTAGCGGATTTTATTGTGATGATCGAGGATTAATGACCTTTAGAGAATACTTAGAGTATAAATGTACTTGTAATAGTGGATGAGACTTATCGTATTGAATAAACTGGGTTTTTGTAGTTTTTCAATATATTGTTATTGGAATTGTTGTTAATTTCATGTTGCTCGTGTGGGGTTTATGTGAATTTCACTATGAACTTGAGTAATTATTTATAATTGTGTGCCCGAGTGGGGGCTTATATGCATAATGCTTTTGAATTGAGGGGATATATTATTGTGATGCCCGAGTGGGGGCTTGACTTGATGTTATTGGTCATGTTTGCGCATTAAATGTCTTATATATTATTTTGTTGCCCGTGTGGGGGTTGAACTTGTCATCATAGGCCTTATCTGTGCATTAGAATGTGATATCTATTATTATGTAGCCCGAATGGGGGCTTAACTTGACATTGTAGGCCTTATCTAGCCATTTAATTGTATATTTATCATAGTGATGCCCGAGAGAGGGGTTGGAAATGATAATATTGATGACTACATCACTATTTATCCTGGTAGTGCCAAGTGGAAACCGAAATCATGAATTATTGGTATATTGAGTTGATTCTGAGCTCACTTATACATGTATTGAATGGATTTTAATCTTCATACTGATTGGTTGTGAGTATTACATCCTCATATCAGCATGGATATTCATAATACATTGGTACCACTGAGACATTCTAATTTGTAAGAAAATGAGAGACTTTATAAAATGCCTATACCGAGGGATATACCGTTAAGGTTGATTTGAGAAATGAGATTATGATTATTGAAAGTATATGGGTTGTGAACCCCCTATGGGTCCTACTTAAGGAGCAGTGCTGCTCGGTAGGTGTATACAGAAAGTTATGTGATAACTTTCAAAGATTCATAATCACCCCATCATCATCACTACATTGCATTGCATTGCATTGACTTTTCTTAATATGATTTAGTATTGTGTTAGTATTTACTCTTGTATTGTATTACCGTGATAGAACTTGTTTGTGATACTGTGTTTGAGCATTCATTTCATTTCATTACATTACCTTATATCATCTTATATTGGTTGGGAGGTTGGGGTATTGTGAGATGAGGGGTATAGTTGTGGCTTGATCAGAGAGATAGCTGTGTAGTACCTTTGGTAGCATGAGATACACTCTTATATATGTACACTCTCCTTGTTTTGATCCCATGTTATTGATTGATTTTCATTTATTAAGCCTGATTTATCGTATTAGTGAGTCTCCTTTACAAATGACTTTCCTTATTTATTGATCATGAAGTGAATAGTGTTAACTCACCTAGATTAATTTGCCTACCATGTTTTTGTAAATCTGTGGACCGTTGTGTTGGGTTATCCCCGATAGGATGAAGTATTGTAATTATGGGTTATAGACTATTTCGAAAACCTTGGGTAGTTGGGGTGGTGGTCCTCATCATCGTTTTGGATTAGGGTTGGTTATCGATGATGCTTCCTGAGTACATGTGATTTCGTACTCACCCTTGATTTTCTTTTCTTTTTCTTATTTTCTTCACTCTGTGTTGTTATTGGACCGATGAGCAGTTTGTAGATTATTTTCTTTCAGTATTGAGATTGTGGAGATCGAGGTAGTGGCTGGAAGACTTCAAGCTTACCCAAATCTCTCCTCTTTTTATCTTATGCTTCTCCTTGTATTTAAGATATTTTACATGATTGTTATTAATCTTAATCTGTTTTAGAGGCTTGTACTAGTAACAACAAGACCTGGGATGTATTTTGGAGACTTGTGTCTCCGTTATATAATTGGGACCTCTTCTATTCTTCAGATTTCATTTTTTATTTCCTTATATTCGTATTCTTTGGGTTGGGCTAGAGTTACTTGTCTGGAGGATTTGAAAAGTGTCATCACGTGCCTATTTTAGGTTGTGACATTAGAGTTGGTGCAAGAAATAAGAAGAGAATTCATGTCACGACCCGAATCCCAGTCGGGCTGGACTGGCACCCGGAGCCGATAAGGCCCGAGAGAACCAATCTTTGCTCATGTACTCTCAATGTATGTTCGCGTATGAATATCATTTTATCTCATGTAATTAAATATCAATGGCGGAAGTCATGGCAACATATGCAATATATGAAACTTGGCCGTTAGGGCCATTTTGTCAAAATGATCGTACACATCTTACATTCAACTTCCATCTCCCCACATATGTCTACAAACCCTCTAATAGATACATGACCATGTCTATACAATATTTACAAAATGCCAAAACTTAATGTACACATGTGACTTGGGAGGCCCCGAAGCAACTGGAGCTCACAAACAATCTACGGAGATCTACTAATACCTGTGCCTGCAGCATGTAAGGTAAGTCCCCCAAGAAGGTTCAGTACGAAGAAAGTACTGAGTATGTAAGGCCATATGAAACTATAATAATGCATAAGTACTTCCAAGAAATTAAGCGTGAGAGAATAATCAATATGGATATACCTCCGTCCTGAATATGTGGAACCATGTTCATTACTTCTATTATTTCCATCACTTGATCATTTACTCTTACCATCATAGTTCTTATAATAACCTCTATATTTGTATTCATGCACGGGAGGGATATACTCTCATTTCTTTTACAACTATCTTCAATACTGTTCATCCACTAATTAAAGTTCTTAATATCATATAAATCATTACCCTATAAGTAAATATATAGTACCGGGCCTTCACCTTTGGTGGGATAATATATAAGTACATAGTACCGGACCTCCACCTTTGGTGGGATATAATATATATAGATACATAATACCGGGCCTCCACCTTTAGTGGGCTATCATATATAAATATAATACCGGACATCCAACTTTAGTGGGATATCATATATAAATATAATACCGGACATCCACCTTTGGTGGGCTATAATATATATAACATAGCATACTATTGGTATTATTCCATCTTGAACTTATACCCTTTTGATTGTAATCCATTCTCAATGAAACATGACATAAAGTAACCATTTGTGCATTCCTTCTTCCCAATCTTATTTCCATGAGAGTGATACATTAGAAATCATGACATTGATTGAAGCACACACTTATATACCCATACTCCTTTACTTCATGAGATTGACATCTTCACTTATGAGGAATAATTATACTAACTTGCACATCGCCTCTCTTATTACTCTTATGAGATTGGGACCCTTACTTGTGAGAGATTAATACCTTCACTTATAAGAGATTGATACTTTTACTTGTGTGAGGATGATATATTGAGGATTATGACAATATTAAAACACATATAAGCCTTACTTCACTTCCTTATCTTCAAGAGAGTGACACCTTTAATTGTAAGAGGTAGATATATTAACTCGCACATTACCCCTTCGTTATTCGCATGAGATCTTATGAGATTAGTACCTTTACACTTGGGAGGGATTGGTACCAACATACCCATAATATTACTAGACTTTGGAACATGACATGATTGGAAAATGCCATGCAAGATTAAGTAGATTCTCTTACATCTAACTTTCTTTGAGGTAGTTCTTTTAGAAATTTCAACGTTATGGCAACTTTCCTTGAAGCTTTGGATCATAACCAATGAGTGACAGACATGAGAATAAACCTTGGTGGAAACATAACCTTATTGGAAACACAATATTATTGGAACCATTGAGCCATAATCAATGAACAATAGAAATAAGTATAACCACTGTTGGGACATTGGAACATTAAACATGAATATGAGACATGTGATCCGCAATGGATCAATGAGTACGAGACATATGATAGCAACCATTGGAAACCGGAAATAAGATACCTTAACACATTTTGGAATAGGAATTGCGTAATGTCAATGTGAATACTATTTTCCGTAGAAAGATACGGACAGAGTAACCTTACATACCTTATCTTCCCAATATAAGTACACAATCCAATATGTGAGCACAACAATTATGCTCCTTCCTTACGTTTCACTCTACATCACAAGTACATAACGGAACCAACATTAACCACCAACTACCTTACAAATGCATATGAAAACAATGAGTTACATGTTTATCTTTAAAATGGCATTTCCTTCTCTACAATACCATTTACGGTATTAACATACCAACAATGTCCCATTCATGCCATACATTGACCACAAGCTACATTTTAAGTGTATAAGACAACCATATGTTACATGAGTTCCCTATTCACCCTTTACAATACCATTCATGGCCCTTTTCATGCCAAAAATACCATAACATTTTATACATTGACCACACCATCACATACCAATAGCAATTCACCACAAAGTTTCTCCTTTACACTTTCTCACAAACACCATATCACAATTATCCCATTAAATAGCTTCAACACACCTCACAACAACAAATCGGCCAAGATCCCATAATTTATACTTATAGAAAAATAACAAGTTTAGGGCAATAATAACACCATAAATGTTAATATTTTATCCATACCATGCTTTTTCATCAAAACCACAAGTCATAATTCAAGTTACAATCCCATGGATAACATATCTTTTTCACAAAAAAAAACCAAAAGTGCCATGTCCAACACTTCCAACCATAACCAACATGATATACATAATATCTCATGCTTATAAGATGTTAAAGTACAAGAATAATCACTTAACCAAGCTTGGAAGATGATGATCTTGTCCAAAAATGCCTTAGGGTTTGAAGAGCCACAAAGAGATCTCTTGAAAATTCTAGAAAATGAGAGAAAGTGATGTGTGTGGATAATGAATTAAAATCTGATTTTCTTGGCCACCTTTTATAAGCTCTTAAAGTCATCCTTAGCCATTAATTCCATCATTGACAAGTCAAGGCAAGAATGGGTCATTTTGACCCATTGGGCCTTTCATGTTTTGTTCATTTTTTGTCTCAAATTAGGCCCAATAACCCATATCATCTTAACCAACTAACATCAATGTATAATTCACCATATATCTCTTGTTTAAATAATTCCATAATGTCATGACAATATTCTCTTACGAAATTCTCATTCGTCGTCTCGATCGCAAAAATAGGAATTCTAGTCGCCCATGGTTTCATTAGACATTTTGGATAACTATTTATGTTTCATGATTTGATCATGTAGGAGTATTTAGGAGTGTATTGAAGTGTTTGAAGCTTTAACAATGCTCAAAGAACTCCAAAGAACCAAAAGAAACCATCCAAGAATCGTCGTAGAATTGCGTTACAAAACGAGTCCGGAAGGGCATAATTTTTGTGCCTTGCGCCACTGCTGCAAAGCAAGGCAGTGGCGCAAGAAATTCTTGCCCTCTAAATCAGGGGCTTGCGCCACACCCCCTGAAACAGGGTAGTGGCGCAAGTTTCAGCACCTTGCTGAATTTTTCGGCCACTTCTTCAATACTTGCATATCGTCCAATACCTTATCAAAACACTACAAAATACTTTCTTAGTGATCTTAATCATCAATTAAACATGACTCCAAGTCACCAAATGAGGTTATAATGTGTACGGGGTGTTACCCAAATGCCCCACAAAATCACAAAATACCTCCTACGAAAGTCTAATCGCACATATTAGGTCCGATATCAAATGTTTCACCAATGACACTATAGAACACATACTCATGGTATCTCAACACCTAGGTAATCATTGTTCAACGTCATCACATAGGTAACCATTGTTAAACATCATCACATAAGGTTGGGAAGGTACAGGTTGTTACATTCTTCCCCCCTTAGAAACATTCGTCCTTGAATGTTAGTAACATTGTTTCACTGTACCAACTTAAGTCGAAGTGAATCCTTCAGTTATCATATACACATAGAATACCTGTAAAGACTTACTTATTATGACTCCAATTCCATATCCTGTACTTTTTCTCTCGTGTCCAACACTTACGAGTACTTTAGATTTCATTATTTTTTTGGTCTCTCTTATGACTTCTTCCATATGTTCGTTTCTCCTATTGTGCTTTTATGGAAGCTTGTTATTTACTTATTATTACTTTCGCTTATCGAGCTAGAATAGTAAGCCGTACTTCCTCACATATGAGATTTTTTTTTTTTTCGTAAATGGTGGATTTCCACTGGGAGCAACATGGAATAATCTCTTAGACACTTTCAAAGCCTCGCATATGAGATACTGATTGAACTATAAAGAGTTCTTGGGATACTTCAAAGTCATATATGACTTGACGACATCTTTGAACCATCTTAGAAGGTATGCTATATAGAACTAACTTCTCATGCTTAAACAGTACGGTTTGCTTGTTCCTCTGTCTGAAGATGAAAACTATGGTTACATTCACTTGGGGCTCCCAAAAACGTTTCTACAACTGTGTGAACTTGGTAAGCCGATCAATTTTACCCATATGGCATCACATCTATTTCTAACTAAAAAGAATCTCTACATAGCCTATAACCTTCAGATTCCAAACACTTTACCTTTACTTGTTATCACTTCGATACTGAAGTATAAATTTTGCAATATTCTTTTCGTGTAATCCTGTCAATAAATCACTTACCATCATGGTACATATTGATTACTCCCTACTAAATAGCATATCGTGAATGGTGCGCTTTACCATAATGCATTTCTTTAGCTCATATATATATCCGATACATAAAATCTTTCGGACACTTTAATTCGTTGTCTATAATTAATGCACATTCTCGACGTGTCATCCCTCGTCGATACAATTTACACTGGGACACCCTACGGTTGTAGACTAGTATCTTTCACATTAGTAGCTTTAACTTTGGTATCCTTCACTCTGGCTAATTACATATGTACCTTTCCATTCAAGAAAATTCTTTGCGGAAAGTGAAAATGTAATTTCTTTACTCGGCAATCTATTGTGTCCTAACAAAAAGCCAACCAAGTCATACCCATTGTAACATTAAAAGCTATCATGTCCATCTCAATAAGATTAGTCAATGTAACGTGATCACAACATTTACTATACAATTGTGACATACTCTTTTAGCTATAATAAATTCACCAACTGGTGTGGACACCCCAACTAACTTGCCTATTAACTCTAGTGTTCCTTCAAATTTTCCCGCAGTCAATAGAGTAACATATGATAGGGTAGAATCCGAATCGATTGATGCATATTCATTAGGTAAACATATAGATAATGTACCTGTCACTATATCAAGAAGAGCCTCCGAATTCTGCTGACCCCATAGGTTGTGTTATACTACCCGTGGCCCTCTGTGGG
This sequence comes from Capsicum rhomboideum, assembly GCA_031232105.1. Lineage (NCBI taxonomy): Eukaryota > Viridiplantae > Streptophyta > Magnoliopsida > Solanales > Solanaceae > Capsicum > Capsicum rhomboideum. The sequence continues at coordinate 18,105,522 of CP124712.1, forward strand.
CATTCTCTCTTCACGTGTCCTGGATTTTTACACCAGAAACAAACGTCCGTGTCAAACCAGCATTCACCTGTATGATACTTTCCACAGCGCTGGCACTGCTGACGAGAAGATCTCGATTGGCCCATACTTCCTTGTTCTTTATACCCTACTGTCTGTGAACCCCGAGTCTCACTACTTTGTCCGGCTTGACTGCCTCTAAACCTGCGCAATTGAGATAGATTACCTGCCTCCTGATAAGAAACTGATGGCCTGGGCGGTCTAGAAAAATTTTGGGGCCTAAATCCTTCTTGGGACGCCATGAACTGTCCCATTGGTCTAGCCCGCTTTGATGGCCCTGTCTCAGATTCTTGTATCCTTCCCCTTTGCCTTTGATCCTCCATCTTTTGCGTGAAGGCTTGTATTCTGGCTATATCCATATCTTTATTTAACGCAGCAATAGTACAGTTCCTTACCAAATACGGTTCCAATCTGTCTACATACCGATGAACTCTATCGGCCATAGTCGCTACCATATTAGGGGCATATCTAGCCAATGAATTAAACCAAAGACTGTACTCCCTGATGCTCATATTTCCTTGACAGAGATTTAAAAACTCATTCGTTCGAGCCTCGCGGACCTCATATGGAAGATAATGATCAAGGAATGCCATCTTGAATTCCTCCCAACTAGATGGATTTGCACTGATACCTCTGGATCGTTTCCAATCTTCGTACCATAATATAGCCTCTCCTTTCATTATATATGCTGCAAGCTCCACTGTTTCTACACCCGTCACATGCATAACATCTAGAGCTCTTTGAATTTGATCTATAAAGTCTTGCGGATCTTCATTAAGATCCGATCCGGTAAATGTGGGAGGATCTAATTTCAGAAAATCCTGTGTCCGCCGACTAGCTATCCTAGCCGCACCATCATCACTTGTCACTGGACCAACTCGTCCTTGACTCTGGGCAACAACTATCTGAGTCAACATTTGCACCGCATTTTTCAAATCCTTTAACTCATGCCTAGTAACATTAACAGGCGATTCTGGGGATACTTCCCTTCTTTGTGGTTTCCCTGGAGAAGGGGGAGGAGAAGGTGCCCGTGATGCAAACTCAGTTTCAACCCCATATTGACTAGCTGGATTAGGTGGTGATTTACTAGTTCCTTCTCCCGCTTGCATATCTACCTGCTTATCTTTGCCCATACCTTGTCTTGTAATCGACATTTTAATATATCAAAGAAAACCAATTACAATGGTCAGATATAATCCCACCTATGACAATGGCTCTATTGCACGATCTAGAATGAAGAAATGAAACAACTCCTAAATGTCACATATACTCCTACTTATAAATGTGGCGCGCAACACATCCATAAGAAAGACTCTACTCAGACACGGCTTTGTAGACACCCTTCCTTAGAATGACCTGCTCTGATACCACTTTTGTCACGACCCGAATCCCAGTCAGGCCGGACTGGCATCCGGAGCCGATAAGGCCTGAGAGAACCAATCATTGCTCATGTACTCTCAATGTATGTTCGCGTATGAATATCATTTTATATCATGTAATTAAATATCAATGGCATAAGTCATGGCAACATATGCAATATATGAAACTTGGCCGTTAGGGCCATTTTGTCAAAATGATCGTACACATCTTACATTCAACTTCCATCTCCCCACATATGTCTACAAACCCTCTAATAGATACATGACCATGTCTATACAATATTTACAAAATGCCAAAACTTAATGTACACATGTGACTTGGGAGGCCCCGAAGCAACTGGAGCTCACAAACAATCTACGGAGATCTACTAATACCTGTGCCTGCAGCATGTAAGGTAAGTCCCCCAAGAAGGGTCAGTACGAAGAAAGTACTGAGTATGTAAGGCCATATCAAACTATTATAATGCATAAGTACTTCTAATAAATTAAGCGTGAGAGAATAATCAATATGGATATACCTCCGTCCTGAATATGTGGAACCATGTTCATTACTTCTATTATTTCCATCACTTGATCATTTACTCCTACCATCATAGTTCTTATAATAACCTTCACATTTGTATTCATGCACGGGAGGGATATACTCTCATTTCTTTTACAACTATCTTCAATACTGTTCATCCACTAATTAAAGTTCTTAATATCATATAAATCATTACCCTATAAGTAAATATATAGTACCGGGCCTTCACCTTTGGTGGGATAATATATAAGTACATAGTACCGGACCTCCACCTTTGGTGGGATATAATATATATAGATACATAATACCGGGCCTCCACCTTTAGTGGGCTATCATATATAAATATAATACCGGACATCCAACTTTAGTGGGATATCATATATAAATATAATACCGGACACCCACCTTTGGTGGGCTATAATATATATAACATAGCATACTATTGGGATTATTCCATCTTGAACTTATACCCTTTTGATTGTAATCCATTCTCAATGAAACATGACATAAAGTAACCATTTGTGCATTCCTTCTTCCCAATCTTATTTCCATGAGAGTGATACATTAGAAATTATGACATTGATTGAAGCACACACTTATATACCCATACTCCTTTACTTCATGAGATTGACATCTTCACTTATGAGGAATAATTATACTAACTTGCACATCGCCTTTCTTATTACTCTTATGAGATTGGGACCCTTACTTGTGAGAGATTAATACCTTCACTTATAAGAGATTGATACTTTTACTTGTGTGAGGATGATAAATTGAGGATTATGACAATATTAAAACACATATAAGCCTTACTTCACTTTCTTACCTTCAAGAGAGTGACACCTTTAATTGTGAGAGGTAGATATATTAACTCGCACATTACCCCTTCGTTATTTGCATGAGATCTTATGAGATTAGTACCTTTACACTTGGGAGGGATTGGTACCAACATACCCATAATATTATTTGACTTTGGAATATGACATGATTGGAAAATGTCATCCAAGATTAAGTATATTCTCTTACATCTAACTTTCTTTGAGGTAGTTCTTTTAGAAATTTCAACGTTATGGCAACTTTCCTTGAAGCTTTGGATCATAACCAATGAGTGACAGACATGAGAATAAACCTTGGTGGAAACATAACCTTATTGGAAACACAATATTATTGGAACCATTGAGCCATATTAAATGAACAATAGAAATAAGTATAACCACTGTTGGGACCTTGGAACATTAAACATGAATATGAGACATGTGATCCGCAATGGATCAATGAGTACGAGACATATGATAGCAACCATTCGAAACCGGAAATAAGATACCTTAACACATTTCGGAATAGGACTTGCGTAATGTCAATGTGAATACTATTTGCCGTAGAAAGATACGGACAGAGTAACCTTACATACCTTATCTTCCCAATATAAGTACACAATCCAATATGTGAGCACAACAATTTCGCTCCTTCCTTACGTTTCACTCTACATCACAAGTACATAACGGAACCAACATTAACCACCAACTACCTTACAAATGCATATGACAACAATGAGTTACATGTTTATCTTTAAAATGGCATTTCCTTCTCTACAATACCATTTACGGCATTAACATACCAACAATGTCCCATTCATGCCATACATTGACCACAAGCTACATTTTAAGTGTATAAGACAACCATATGTTACATGAGTTCCCTATTCACCCTTTACAATACCATTCATGGCCCTTTTCATGCCAACAATACCATAACATTTTATACATTGACCACACCATCACATACCAATAGCAATTCACCACAAAGTTTCTCCTTTACACTTTCTCACAAACACCATATCACAATTATCCCATTAAATTGCTTCAACACACCTCACAACAACAAATCGGCCAAAATCCCATAATTTATACTTATAGAAAAATAACAAGTTTAGGGCCATAATAACACCATAAATGTTAATATTTTATCCATACCATGTTTTTTCATCAAAACCACAAGTCATAATTCAAGTTACAATCCCATCGATAACATATCTTTTTCACAAAATAAACCAAAAGTGTCATGTCCAACACTTCCAACCATAACCAACATGATATACATAATCTCTCATGCTTATAAGATGTTAAAGTACAAGAATAATCACTTAACCAAGCTTGGAAGATGATGATCTTGTCCAAAAATGCCTTAGGGTTTGAAGAGCCACAAAGAGATCTCTTGAAAATTCTAGAAAATGAGAGAAAGTGATGTGTGTGGCTAATGAATTAAAATCTGATTTTTTTGGCCACCTTTTATAAGCTCTTAAATTCATCCTTAGCCATTAATTCCATCATTGACAAGTCAAGGCAAGAATGGGTCATTTTGACCCATTGGGCCTTTCATGTTTTGTTCATTTTTGGTCTCAAATTAGGCCCAATAACCCATATCATCTTAACCCACTAACATCAATGTATAATTCACCATATATCTCTTGTTTAAATAATTCCATAATGTCACGACAATATTCTCTTACGAAATTCTCATTCGTCGTCTCGATCGCAAAAATAGGAATTCTAGTCGCCCATGGCTTCATTAGACATTTTGGATAACTATTTATGTTTCATGATTTGATCATTTAGGAGTATGTAGGAGTGTATTGAAGTGTTTGAAGCTTTATCAATGCTCAAAAAACTCCAAAGAACCAAAAGAAACCATCCAAGAATCGTCGTAGAATTGCGTTACAAAACGAGTCCAGAAGGGCACAATTTTTGTGCCTTGCGCCACTGCTGCAAAGCAAGGCAGTGGCGCAAGAAATCCTTGTCCTCTGAATCAGGGGCTTGCGCCACACCCCCTGAAACAGGGTAGTGGCGCAAGTTTCAGCACCTTGCTGAATTTTTCGGCCACTTCTTCAATACTTGCATATCGTTCAATACCTTATCAAAACACTACAAAATACTTACTTAGTGATCTTAATCATCAAGTAAACATGACTTCAAGTCACCAAATGAGGTTAGAATGTGTACGGGGTGTTACCCAAATGCTCCACAAAATCACAAAACACCTCCTACAAAAGTCTAATCGCACATATTAGGTCCGATATCAAATGTTTCACCAATGACACTATAGAACACATACTCATGGTATCTCAACACCTAGGTAACCATTGTTCAACGTCATCACATAGGTAACCATTGTTCAACGTCATCACATAGGGTTGGGAAGGTACGGGGTGTTATAATTCATAAGATAATGTCCCGCCAACTCATTCCATCATGCTTTTATTTTTTACTAGTTTTGGACACGTGCGTTGCTTGTGAGCCGCAAAATATAAGCACAACATAGGCTCTGAGTTATGTTCAAACCACAATGTTATGAGCATCACATGTTGTTCAGTATGAAAATTCATGTTGAAATACATGAACAATCAGTTCTTTTGAACGCTATCTTTGTTGAATTTCCAATTATTAGATATTCTTTGAAACTGCAAAAGTTGAATGACTAAATTAAGTTTTGTATTTTAAATGTATAATTATTTTAGAACGGTGGTGAGTGAAAATCTGAAAATAATATGTTATGCATTTATCTTGTTCCCATATATAAATTTTGAAGTGATAACTTATAAAGCAAAACGTAGTATGTACCACACATTCAGCAGAAAAATATGGTTAGCACATATTGAAACTGAAAGTGATATAATATTTGAACAATTCCATGAACTACAGTGCACACACAACAAATTATTAGTATAGCACCAAGAAGGTGCTATCAAAATTATTACAAGAGGTTTTGTTAAAATATATAACAAATTAAAGTAAGAACAAAATATCCTTTCCTATTCATAACAGAACATCACTGATAAAAGTTATTAAAAATGAATTTGGGCCTTCTCCGGCCAATATTCTTTCCTTGAGTGATGAATGCAAACTCTGTGGTGTTCTTAAGTTTTTTCTTCATAACCGAAAATTCTACAATTCGAGGTTCTTTTTGCACATGGGAGAAGTGGACAAAACATAAAAAATATGATCGAGTAAAATTTATGTAGAATGAGAAAAAGATTTAACGTATTACTTACTGGTTTGAGGAAAATATAGAACATATCGACTGATGTAAATCGTTACATACCTGGTGAATTTGTTTCATGCAATGGTTAGGTTAGCCAGATTCTTGATGTCCATTTATACAAGATTGCTTAATGAGCAGAATTTAATATAAATTGATCATTAGTGTTAATTGATAAATGAAGAAAAACAAAGAGTTTAACAATGTCTACAAGGCGATAAATTGTTGTAAGGCTTTCATACAGTAATTATTTTTTTCACCAATAGTTTAGCATTTAATATGATTTCATAAAATCACATACCCACTACTAGTCTTTAAATTAGCTATAATTCATGGGATTTTTGGTATTCTTATCAACAATTTTTATAGGTATTATGACTATTATTCAATCTGATAGCATTGATGAAGAAGAATATGAATAGTGTATATGAAGAACGTTTATCCTTTTCCATCATTTGCTATAGATATTATGACCATTCAATCCGATGACATTAATGAAGAAGAATATGGGTTCCTAATAACGTTAAATTTGTATATTTGTATTCCAACTTTTAGGTGATTAAAATATTATTGTTACATTTAGATTTTGATTTATTACAGGGGAAAAATCGTAATCTAACTTTGAAGCTTGGATCATCCCACCTTTAGTATAACTAGTGGCTGGACACGTGTGTTGCATGCGTATTCCATAAGTTGACATTCACTACAAGAAAACTGCTTATTAGGGACCAACATTTAGCGACGGGGTAATCATCTGGTCCCTAAAATATACATATAGAGACGATATATTTTTCTGGTTCCTGATTTTCCTTTTTATTTTTTGATTTAGCGAAGGCTCTCAATCTGGTTGCTAAAAGAAGAAACATTTCGTCACTAATAAGGGAGTAAGAGACACACACATAAAATAATATCAAAACAATAAATCCTTATTACGTAATATAACCCCCACCCCAAGAAATGAAACCCATTTCGATCTGAAAGCTGTTAAAATCCCTAAAAATTAATTCTTCTAAATTTCTCTCTCAATGACTGCAGACTCAAATCGATTCACATATCAAATTATAAAAATTGTCTATCTGAACAGGTTTATATAATTTCTTCGTCCTTTATTTTTGGGTTTAAAATAAGTAATTTTTTCTTTTGTGGTTTGGTCATTTTTGGCCTCTTTTTTTCCACATTTCAATTTTTCACAAGAGTGATTAAACAAATTTGAAATCTGCGCCTTTCGCACGTTACAGTAAGTTCAGCAGAAAACGAAAAAGGAGCGGAGATGGTTCCAGATTCAGTGAAATCGACTCTCCTAAATTGGAATTTGGAAATGTAATGGTTGTTGTTGGTCGTGATTGCCAGAAGGTATTTACTTTTTTTATTTGAATCTCTCTTGTTTTCTTTCTGTTATTGCTCCCTACCAATTCCGTTTGCTTTGTATCTTACTGTCATTTTTTTCCTCGTAACCCCACTTTGAAAGCTTTGGTTCTTGAGCCAAATGTCTATGGAAACAACCTCTCTATCCCACAAAGATAAGGGTGAGGTTTGCATACATCTTTATCTCTCCAGACTCCAGCTGTGGAATTATACTGGGTATGATGATGTTGTTGATCATTGATTGTTGAGAGCGAGTTTTTGACATTGATTCTACGTAATACTGATTGTCTTGAGAATGATATCTAGGGTTAGATTTTAAGAAGGGTCCTTGAGGGAAAGGTTGATAAGCAAATAAAAATATCTCCCTTATACTGTTTGGTTCATATGAGGAAATAACTTAACAGAACATAAGTGTTTCTCTTCTGCAATGTCCTTTCTGATGCTAGTATGAACACTTGTGTTTTTCGAATTGTAAGCGAGCATGCTTGGAACTCAGAAAAAGTATTGAAAGATGATCAAAATGATAATCGATCAATTCTAACTAAAAAATAAATGGCTTGCAATGTTAAATAGTATCAAGTCAATACTACTAAAACAAATAAATTGAAACTCAAAATATAACCTAAGTTCAAAATTCAACACAAAAAAGTTAACATAATACTTTTATGTCAAATTCAACATAATGTACATAAATATGATTCAAAAGAAAAAAAAATGCAAGTCTATAACCTTATTCAACAATGAATTCTACTTTAATTTAAAAATTAGAATACTAATAAAAATATGCTAAATGAAAAAAATAAACACAAAATAAATAAATAAATAAATAGATTATACAAACAATTGCATAGAATCACAAGAAGTAAGGGTTGGACAATGAAATATAAAATAAAAAAATATATTTTTAAAAAATATTAGAATAATAAAAACAAAAAATAATTTAAAATATAGAGATAAAAAATAAATTAAAGCGAAAAAATAAAAAGAAGAAATTAAAAAGTAACCAGCTTGTAATTACACCATGTAATTACCAGCAATTCACAGTTCCCCTCTGTGAATCAGAGATTAATTACTCCCTGCCAATTACACTCAATTACCTGCTGACCAAGTAATTACCTGGCCAACCAAACATGCAAAACTATGTAATTACACCCAATTAAACCAAATTTAATTCCCAGGATGACTTTCCAAACAGGCCCTAAATGTTCATGTGCAATTTTTCACCATGATTTGGTAAATGTTTCTTTAAACAGTAAAACGTGAGACAATCTGTCACGCCTCGAATCCTAATGGGGCGGACTGGCACCCGAAGTCGTTAAGGCCCGAGAGAACCAACCTATGATCGTGTACATTCATATGCATGTCATTAAAGGAAAAAAATTCTGCCACAGGTCGTGCCTGAGAAAGGAACCGACGATGATAATGATAAGGTTGATCCCAGAGGTCGTGCCATAGTACCCGTGCCCCTCCGTGGGCACTCTCTCATTATGAGCCCCGACATACCTCACCAGAAACAAGCATCTGTCCCAAGCCAACATGCACCTAAATGAAGCTTTCTGCAGTACTGGAACGGGTAACGAGAAAACCCTGCTTTCTGTGAACCTTGAATCCCACCACTTTGCCCAACGTGACTGCATCTAAACCCTCGAAATTGGGATGAAGTACCTGCTGTAGAATAAGAAAAAGATGGTCTAGGTGGTCTATTAAAAACCCAAGGCCTAAATTCTCCTTGGGATTCCATGAACTGTCCCAAAGGTTTAGCCCTCTTTGACGGTCCTCTTTTAAATTCTTGTGTTCTCTTCGTTTGCCTATGATCCTCCATCTTCTGTGCAAAAGCTTGTATCCTGGCTATATCCATGTCTCTATTCAAAGCAGTAATAGTACAATCCCTAACCAAATATGGATCCAATCTATCCATATACCGATGAACTCTATCGTCCATAGTAGCTACTACATTAGGAGCGTACCTGGCCAAAGAGTTAAACCAAAGACTGTACTTTCTGACGCTCATATTACCTTGAAGAAGATTTAAGAACTGGTCAGTACAAGTCTCTCGGATATCATATGGAAGGTAATGATCAAGGAATGCCGCTTTGAACTCTTCCCAACTAGCTGGAAGTGCACCGATACCCCTAGATTGTTTCCAATCTTCGTTCCATAAGATAACCTCCCCTTTTAATATATACGCTGCAAGCTCAACTGTCTCTGCACCAGATACATGCATGACATCTAAATCCCTTTAAATTTGTCCATGAAGTCTTGTGGATCTTCATTAATATCTGACCCGGTGAATGTGGGAGGATCTAATTTAAGAAAATCCTGTGTCCGCCGACTAACTGCCCTATCCGCACCGTCATTACTTGTCGTTGGACCAGCTTGTCCTTGATTTTGTGCAGGAACTATACGAGTCAACATTTGCACCACATTCCTTAAATCCAGCTCAGTAGCATTAAAAGGTGGTTCTGAAGGTACTACTCTCCTTCTCGGCTCTCCTGGAAATGGAAGAGTAGAAGAAGTCTGCGATGCAAACTCATTTTCAGCTTCACCTTGATTGACTCGTTCAGGTGGTAATTTACTGGTCTCTTCTCCAGCAATCATTTCTACCTTCTTACTTTTACCCCTACCTTTTCTTGCAATCGACATTTTACTAGAACAAAAGAAAAATAATTTCAGTGGTCAGATATGATTCCACCTACAACTTTGGCTCTAATGCACGATCTGGAAAATGAATAAAAGAAACAACTCCTAAATAAATGTCCCGTATCCTCCTACTTATAAATGTGGTGCACAACACATCCATAAGCAAGACTCTACTCAGACACGGGTTTGTAGACACCCTAGGACGACCCGCTTTGATACCACTTTTGTCACACCTCGAATCCCAACGGGGCGGACTGGCACCCGAAGCCGCTAAGTCCCGAGAGAACCAACCTATGATCGTGTACATTCATATGCATGTCATTAAATGAACAAAATTCTGCCACAAGTAGATATAATATATCTATGATGGAAATCATGTAAAGACGTTCAAAATAGATGAGACTTGGCCATTGGGGCCACAACATCAAAAATGTAAGACACTTCTACGTTTGACTTTACAATGGTCTACAAAGCCTTTAAAAGATATACATAACCATGACTAAGGTCGGAATAAGTCCCCGCCTTATACAACTACTACGCAGTACCAAAATATATGTACAAAAGACTCAGAAAGACCCGAATCAACCTGGAGCTCACCAATAGCCTGCAGATGACCCCTACCCTACTGTGAAGGTCTACTAGCTCCTGTTCTTGTAACAAGTAAGGAAGGTCCCCCAAGGGACGTCAGTACAAAAGAATGTACTGAGTATGTAAGGCTATAAGTAACTGAATAAAATTTAGGAACTCCAATGGAATCAAATACAAATGAATAGACAATACCGATATACCACCGTACTGTATATGTTGAACCATATACATTACATTCATTTCTTTCCTTTTACTTTTATATCAATATCAATCATACAATGCTCGGGACCAGTTGATCAGTGGTAAATAACATTGGGATCGGCTCGAGCTAGAATTATGCCCCCAGAGCTACCACCCACAAATCAATAAATCAGGTTTGCCTCGAGCTAGGTTTTCACCCCCAGAGCTACCCCCTGTATCCAATGATCAATCGGGATCGGTTCAAGCTAGGATTTCGCCCCCAGAGCTACCTCCCGTACTCAACCAAATATGCATTATTTCATTTCTTTAAATTTTGTGATTGTTACATTGGTGGTCATAACTTTATTGGAGCTTTTGAACAATAGTCAACAAATAAGAGACACATGAATAACAATTGCTAACAAACCTGAAATGAGATACTTTAAAACATTTCGGAGTGGAAACAAGTTCGGTATCGATGTGAACAATAGGTGCTGCCAAAGGATACGGCAAAAAGTAACCTTACATACCTTATCCTTCCAACATGTGACTACAACAATTTAGCTCTTCCTTAAAGCGTTACTCTGTAACACAAGTACATAACGGAGCTAACATTAACAACTAACTACATTACAAGTTCACAAGAAGATAAGTAGCTACTTTACGAAAAGTAAAAACTATCCAACATCTCAAACACATGGTATATCATTCCACCTTACTTTCTACTTCCATATAACTTAATTCCACCCTCCAACAATACAATTTACTGCCTCACAATACCAAAAATACCAAAACAGTCTACAAACCAACATAGACGTCACAAACCGATAAGATTTCCCACCAAGTGCATACTTCACATTTTTACCTCAATGCAACTCCTTATATTTATTCCATCAAGTCACATAAATACCTTCCACAATAACATACCAAAAACAGTCCACACAGTTTCAGATTTCACTTTAACATAACAAGAAAATATTCTCTTTTCACTGCGCCAAACGTTCCATATACAAACACGTATAAACATTTTCATCAAGCCATACACAAGGGGAAAGAATTAGGGAAAGCACCACACTTAAACATACTGAAATTTCATCCATCTAATTCAATTCCTTCAAGACCTTAATGTAACACCCCGTACTTTATAACCTCACTTGATACCTTGGGATCATATCTACATAGGTGTTGATATGCCATGCATATGTGTTTTATAGTGTCATTGGTGAAACATTTGATATCGGACTTAACATGTGCGATTAGACCTTCGTAGGAGGTGTTTTGTGATTTCGTGGAGCATTTGGGTGATACCCCGTATACATTCTAACCTCATTTGGTGACTTTAAGTCATGTTTAAGATCACTAAGTAAGTATTTTGTAGTGTTTTGATAAGGGATTGGACGATACGTAAACATTGGATAAGTGGACGAAAATTTCAGCACTTTGCTGAAACTTGCGCCACTACCCTGTTTCAGGGGTGTGGGGCAAGCCACCAGCCTACAGAAACTTCAGAGAAGGCCAGCTTCTTGCGCCACTACCCTGCTTCAGGGGGTGTGGCGCAAGGCACAAACAATGTGCCTTTCCGAAGTCATTTCGTAACGCAATTCTACGACGATTTCTAGATGGTTTCTTTTGGTTCTTTGGAGTTATTTGAGCATTGTTAAGGATTCAAACACTTCAATATACTCCTACATACTCCTACATGATCAAGTCATGAAATGTGAATAGTGATCCAAAATGTCCAATGAAACCAAGGGCGACTAGAATTCCAATTTTTGCGATCAAAAGGACGAATGAGAATTGTTTAAAAGAATATTGTCGTGACATTATGGAATTATGTAAACATGAGAGCTATGGTGATTAATACTTGAAATTTCATGGGTTACATGGATATGTGTTATTGGGCCCAATTTGAGGCCCAAAATGGAAGAAAATACATGGGCCCAAAGGCAAAAATGATCCATTCTTTCAATAATTGACCAATTGAACATATCACTTAATGCCACATGTGGATAAGGAGGACATTGGGTCTATATAAAGTCCCCAACATCAGATTTTATTCCCCAAAGCCTCTCATAACTTTTGAATATTTTTACAAACATTTCTTTCATTTCCAAACCCTAAAGCAAATAAACCCTAAGGCATATTTGGACAAGATCATCCTATTCCAAGCTTTGGTAAGTGTTTATTTTCATGTATTAACATATTATATGCATGGGAGATTATGTATATTATGCTAGTTGTGTTGGCAAGGTGATGAATAGTGTATTTTTGCCTTTGGTCAAAGATGTGTCATCTTGGTAATTTGAACTTGAATTAGGACTTGTGCCTTTGATGAAAAAGCATGGTATGGACAAAATATGAACATGTATGGTGTTATTTTTGGTATTAAACTTGTTCTTGTCTAAAAGTGGAAATTATGGGATTTTGGCCGATATGTGTTATGAGTTGGATTTAGGTACTTTGATGGATTATTTGTGATGTGTGATGAATAAGAAAGTGTAAAGGAGAAGTATTGTGGTGAAATGGATTGATTTTCATGTATTGGTCAATGTTGGGAATATTATGGAATTTTTGAAATAATAGTATGATCAATGGTTTTGTCAAGGGGAAATGACATGTTTAAAGGCAAACATGTAACTCATTGACATGGTATGCATTTGTGAAGTAATTGGTGGTTAATGTGAATTTCGTTATGTATTTATGTTGTAGAGTGACACATAAAGAAGGAGCGGGATTATTGTCTACGCATCTAAGGTCGTATATTCGTAGTGCGAATCCAAGGTATGTAAGGTTACCTTGTCCGTATCTTCCTACGGCAAATAGTGTGCACATTGATATGTCACTAGTCTTATCCCGAAATGTGCTAAGGTATCCAATATCCGTTTATCAATAGTCATTGTCATATATTTTCTACTCATGGATCCTTTGTGAATCTCATGTCTCATATTCATGGTTAATGTTCCGAAAGCTCAAATAAGGCTATGTTCCAATATTCCAATAGTGCCTATACTTGTGTCTCTTGTTCATGGATTATTGTCCAATGATTCCAATGGTATCATGGCGCTAGTAATGTTATATTTCTCATTGATATTTATTCACATGTCCTTCACTTTTTGGTCAATGATTCAAAGTTTCCAACAATGTTATGTTCCAAAGTTCCAAAGTAATGTTATGACTATCCAAATATCAATCTCAAAGTAAAGATCAAAGTAATGCAAATGTGGTCAATGATCAAGTACGGGTGGCAAGTCTAGGGGCGTAAGCCTAGCTCGACTCGATCCCGATGCATTGATGTATGGGTGGCAAGTCTAGGGGCGTAAGCCTAGCTCGACTCGATCCCAACACAATGATATGATATGAAAGACCCACTAATCAGTTGGGGCCCGGGTACATTGTGATATATGTGATAACAAGTGAGTATTGAATGTAAAGAAAGTAATGAAAGCAATCCACATGGTTTCCAAACTGCAACATGGTGACTTTTTCACATTGATTATTCATATGTTTTGAGTTCATTGAAATATTCATGTGTTGTATAGTTTCATTTGAGCCTTACATACTCAGTACTTATTTCGTACTGACCCCTCTCGGGGAATTTACCTTACTTGCTGCAGGCGCAGGTCCCAGTAGGCTTCCTCAGTAGATTGCCAGTGTTAGCAGTTCCTTGGTGAGCTACAGTTAATTCGGGGTTTCTCCGAGTCATAGTAGATATATGTTTTGATGATGTATATGTTGTATAAAGCGGGGACTTGTCCCGACTTTTGGTTTGTTTTGGTCAATGCTCTTGTTAGAGGCTTTGGTAGACAGATGTGGGTGTATCAGTGTAAAGGACATATGTTGGTTCGACTGGATGGCCTCAACGGCCAAGTTTCATATGTATGTATAAAGATGTCCCATGTTCTCCTTTATTCGTCTTTCACGTTTTTATGCAATGGTGATTATTATATGCATATGATTGAACATAGGCAAAGGTTGGTTCTCTCGGGCCTTATCGGCTACGGGTGCCAATCATGTCTCGATGGGATTCGGGGCGTGACACTTAAGTCCCCTTTCAAGTTTAAACCAAATAGAAGGCAAATCCTTTACCGATTAAGCAAAAGTGGACTGATACAAATAAAGTGGACTGCTCAACACTTTTTAAACATAACCAACATGATTTACACAACCTTTTATTCATATAATATATTAATCTATAAAGGTAAACACTTACCAAGGCTTGCAAGTGGAAATTTGTCCAAAAATCCTTAGAAAAAATTAGGGTGGCTAGGGTTTGAGAGAGGAAAAAGTATTTGATTGAAAATCTGATTTTTTTTTTTGCAAGTGTATTGTATTGAAAATGAGCTGAATTTCAGCTTAAATAGGCCCCTCTTAACCCTCTCTCTCAAGTCCAATTTTAGCCATAGTTTGGGTCAAAAAGTCCAAGTAGATGATGTATTTACTTGGTCCATTTTTAAATGGATCATCTCCACTTTGGGCCCATTCTTATTTACTTAATTTGGGTCTCAATTAAGTCCATAAACATGTGTCATATTTCAGCCCAATCATTTTTAGTGGGTAATACACCAACTATCTCAAGTTTAAATAATTCCATAAATGTTAAGGTAGTCAAATAAGTTCAAAAATGTATGAGGTGTTACACAATCAGACTATTCAAAAACAAAAAAAGTAAATATAAGAGAAATCAAGATCACGCATATGAACTATCATATTGATCTAAAGAAGCACATTAGTCTTCTGGAAGCTTGCTTAGATGGCCAAGGAAATGTGGGGTTTGGCTGTGAATTTAGAAGTGCTTCTGAGGTTTTGAATTTATGGCTTTCTCTATTCATTTTTTTAATGCTCGGAAGCATTGGCGGAGCCAGAATATTCACAAATGAGTGTCAGAATACAAAGAAGTAAATTCACGAAGAAGCCAAGGGATGTCAATATGTAATATATATACATAAAAATTATATTTTTACCTAGCTACAGAGTGTACTTTTCCGACGAAGGGGTGTCGGTCGACACCCCTTAGTTACTTGTGGCTCCGCCACTGCAGTCGGATGGTATTGTTCATAAACTGTCTTGTTGATTTTATTCTCACATTGTAAGTCCAATATATGTTTCAGGAAGATATATATACCTATTGGGTAATACTTTGAATCAGCACAAATGATAAACTAAAACTTAAATAGGAGCAGAGTAAAGGATATGTCCGCATCCTTTTACATATTTTTTTCTACTTTTAACAACCAAAATGCTAAATTAATAGTGAAGTCAATTTTGCGATCTTTATGACAGCTTGTCTATGTCTGTATCCATTCTGTTTTTGCTGCCTTTATATGCAAAACATATGTGAAGTTGTGTCTATGGAACACTAATATATTTGTGTAAGCATCTAAAGTTGGATAGTCACTTCGGAATTCAGTATCCTAGATCCTTGTTTGTTTTTCCATCTACTCTGTAACCACATGAATATCCTCTAGATCTTTTAAGATTTCTTCGAAGTTAGGTTGCTGCTTTGGCCTTTTATATATAAATTGATGAATAAGCATTTCTAGAAGTTTAGTTTCCTTTCGACATTTTCGAAGATCTGACTACTTTAGGAATGTATAATACGTCAAGTGAGTTTCTTTCTAAAGATAAGGTGTCTTTGATAATGTGTCATTCTATTTTACTCAATTAAAGAGATTTCAGTTTTACTAAAGAGCAGTAAAAGTATTCACATCCAGCAGGTTGGTCCAGACATGGTTACTTAGACATCGATATTTCATATGTATGTCAGATCAAACACAAGATCTATACAATAGACTAGTCGTGGATCACCATGAGGTGTCTCTCAGCATATCCAGAAGGGTATTGTGGCCCGTTTGTTGGGTCAGGCTATTTTTGATGGAAACATTCAAAGTAAGGTATTGTTATTTAATTTTGTCTTGACCTTGGTGTTTATTTTAGCAACTCGTTATATTACAAATCACCAGTGTTGAAATTTTGAAAGTACTAATATTGATTTGTTAGCATGTTTTATATCTCGTCATATTAGAAACAACCTCTATATCTCACATAAGGTTGGGGTGGTCTGTGTACACTCCACTCTCCCAGGACCACACTTGTAGGATTACATTGGGCAGGTTGTTATTTGTTATAGATCTCATCATACTATTCCAGTTCATGCTTGTTTGTGTGTATTTCTTTTAGACTATTTATGAATCTTAAGAAACAATTTCCTCTGCATGTGTTGTAATGTTTTTGTTGAAAGGGTCTCAATGTTACTTTGATGAAAATTCCTTTACTACTATTTCACTCTGTGTATCTAGTTATTTCATGGTTTATTGTTCTGCAATCTTGTAAGTTACAGCAACTTATTAACATAGTACAAGGTTGAACAGATCACATTTACTTTTAAAAAATGTTACTCCTTATGCTAAGAAAACTGAACTCCTCTTTGTAAGCATTTGCCATTAGCTCAATTAAAGTTGCACTATCATTGAGCCTTTGCATTCTGGATAAAGTATTTGGAATAAAAATGCTAGTGTATCATCTTGGTTGTCAACAAATTAGCTCCCTTGATTTTAAAATTAAATTCAGCACATTCATTTTTTTTATGTCCTCGACCATTGCAGGTGCATTAAACTACTGAGCTTCATCAATAAATAACTATAGTTGCAATTACAATCAGTGTAATAGCAGACTCTAGGCCTTCACACTCGGCCGGGACTTTGACAATGCTAGACCTTACACTAGGCAAATATGGATTTTGCTCCACCCCTAGAAGGTTGGAATCTGCATGAAGATCAGCTCTCCTCCATGGGCTTGACACAAATTGGACATGAAATTGCTCGAAGTAGCTGCTGGACCAGGGCACTTTTAAGACATGGGAACTACTAAGTTGGATAAGCCAACTGAACATCTACATAAGAATTATTTGATAGAGGATTTTGGTTTTTTCTTCTTTTTTTTTTTCCGTGATGTAGTTGTCTAAACAATGACGTGACTGATGTATTATGGTGACTGATATATGAAAGCAGATTATGATATTCTGTATATATGCATTTGGAGTTGCTTTAAAAAATTGTATTATAATTTCAAAAATAGGAAATTAAGAAGCATGTATATAAATAGCCTTTTTAGGACCAGTAAACTGGTCTTATATGTAAGCACCAATGGGACCAGATTTAATGGTCGCACAATATCTTTAATCAGGGACCAGACATATGGTCTCTAAAACTATTTCAAGGACCAGTTTAAAACTCGTCGCACAAATAATTTAAGGACCAGCTATTCCATCTCGTCCCTAATGACCTTTAGCGGCAGAGGCTATAGGGACCGCGACCAGATTTTGTGGTCGCTATTGACCTTCAGGGACCAGAACATCACTTTTAGGGACCAGTTTTTCCTTCCCTATGGAGCCTTTCTTGTAGTGATTAAAACATGTATTATCCAAATAAAATAAGATTTTCACTATGCTTATCTCGGATATTGATGATTAAGGTCAAAAGTATTACTATTTTTAGTTAGTTAGCATGAAATAACAAAGTTTTATATTGTTCAAAAAATGTAGTACCTATACATTTTGACCATAAAACAAGGAAAATAAGGAAATAAAGAACAGTAATCCTAAAATATAAATAAAATGAGAAAAAACTTACTGATCTTTGGAAACCCAATTATATCATTGTGAAGGGTGTAACATTTCACCTACAATCAGACCTCTCTATAATGTCACCTCGATATAACGACATTTTATTAAAGCGGCCTGTTTTTCTTCGAAGTCGATTTTTTATGTTATATTTTACATCTCTATAATGACATTCTACCTATAACAACAATAACATTTATTATAGTTGTCATGACTCAATTTCTCAGGTCATGATGACACCTACTTTAAAACACCAATTGGTGAGCGACACCATAGTCCGGAACGACGAGAAACAGGCTAATAAGCAGGAAAGAGATAAGTAAGAATGGAAACAGTAATAATCAGCGACAAACCAGAAATGTATACACAAATGCACCATACAATAGTGGGAGAGGGCAAAACGCATTAACAAGAATCCCCCAAGACCTGATAAGGTCAGTACAAGAGCCACTATATCAAAAAAATAGTACTATACAATGCCAAAATATACAAGTTAGTCTCAGGATATAAAAAATAAGACTATCAACAACAGTAGAAGGAGAAGGATCAGCTCTGGACTCTGAAAGCTCACCTAAAACTCTGGTCAACAGCACAGATCGGGGTTAATGTCAACGACGATAACTCGTACTAGGATCTGTATCTATGAAAAAGATGCAGAAGTGTAGTATAAGTACAAAAGAATGAGGTACTCAGTAGGCATCATAGGGATACCGAGCTGAGTTATACTAAAAGTATAAATAAAGTGCGATTATATACTAAAGGCAATAAGTTATGGTCAGAAATGGAAATAATAGGCTATGCTAAGCAAACGTGGTAAATCGAATTTAAGTAACTCAAAAGCATAAATGAATACCTATCTATAACCTAACTGGACCCCCATAATCTCAAAAGGAACACACAAGGAGAAATAAATCCAACCTATCCCCCATAAGCACGGCGGGTTCAAGAAAAGAGTAATACTAATAAGAGGACAAGTACAATAGTAAGTAAAGTAAGAACGAGCCAAGAAGTGCAGTAAGTGTACAATATATGCTTCCTCAAGCCATAACCATGAACATATCAGTGCCAACCCAGATTTCTCAATTTCAGGTCAATAATAGTGAATGCCAGACTCGAACTAAAACTAAAAAATAACTGCCAGTATAACCAGGTGTCGGACTTGAACCGACACGAATAAATGATAAATAGTATAACCAGATACCAAACTCAAATCGAAACTATCAAATAACAAATAGTAACCCATATGTCGGATTCGAACTGGAACTAATAGAAGATAAATAATAACAGCCTAGAGGTCTGATTCATTCCAAGTCTATCTAGTCCTTTCTCCAGTTTAGGAGGCCTATTTTAGTTAAAAGAGGGCAAGGTTCCGATTATTAAGTCAAAGGTTACAAATAAAGGACAAAAAGGCTATAAGCTGGGAATACGAAGTCAACTGTAACACCCCGTACCTTCCCAACCCTACTTGATGACATTGAATAAGAATTACTTAAGTGTCTAGAGGTATAAGTATGTATTTGGAAATGTTAAAGATGAGAAAAATTGAAATTTGGCCTTGTACATGTGACGAGTTTTTGTAGAAAGTGTTTTGTGCTTCCGTGGAGCATTTGTGTAATACCTCGTACACATTATAGCCTTATTTGGTGACTTGGAGTCATGCTTACTTGATGATTAAGGTCACTAAGTAAGTATTTTATAGTGTTTTGATAAGGTATTGGACGATACGCAAGTGTTGGAAAAATTGCCGAAAAATTCAGCAATACATGGAAACTTGCGCCACTGCCCTGTTTCAGGGGGTGTGGCGCAAGCCCCTGAGATCATAGAGGGTGCATTTCTTGCTCCACTGGCTTGTTTTGCAGCAGTGGCGCAAGGAACAAAGTTTTACCTTTCCGGAGTCGTTTTGTAACGCACTTCGACGACGCTTCTTGGATGGTTTCTTTTGGTTCTTTGGAGTTATTTGAGCATTGTTAAAGATTCAAACACTTCAATATACTCCTACATACTCCTACATGATCAAATCATGAAATGTGAATAGTGATCCAAAATGTCCAATGAAACCAAGGGCGACTAGAATGTCTAGTTTTGCGATCGAAAGGACGAATGAGAATTGTTTAAGCGAATATTGTCGTGACATTATGGAATTATGTAAACATGTGATATATGGTGAATTTTACATGAAAGTTGATGGGCTAAGCTACATGTGCAATTGGGCCCAAAATTAGGGCCCAAAATGGAACAAAAGAGAAGGCCCACAGGCAAAAATGACCCATTCTTCCAATATTTGACCAAGTAAATATATCAATTAATGCCAAATGTGGCTAAGGATGACTTGGGGTCTATATAAAGGCCCCAATATCAGATTTTTATTGTCCAAAGCTCTCATGCCTTTATGATACTTTCTCAAATATTTCTCCAAGTTCCAAACCCTAAAGCAAAATATCCTTTGGACTCTTTGGCAAAGATCATCCTATTCCA
Organism: Capsicum rhomboideum; assembly: GCA_031232105.1. Lineage (NCBI taxonomy): Eukaryota > Viridiplantae > Streptophyta > Magnoliopsida > Solanales > Solanaceae > Capsicum > Capsicum rhomboideum. The sequence goes on from CP124712.1 coordinate 18,126,382, forward strand.
AGCTTTGGTAAGTGTTTATTTTCATGGATTAACATATTATATGCATGGGAGATTATGTATATTATGCTAGTTGTGTTGGCAAGGTGATGAATAGTGTATTTTGCCTTTGGTCAAAGATGTGTCATCTTGGTAATTTGAACTTGAATTAGGACTTGTGCCTTTGATGAAAAAGCATGGTATGGACAAAATATGAACATGTATGGTGTTCTTTTTGGTATTAAACTTGTTCTTGTCTAAAAGTGGAAATTATGGGATTTTGGCTGATATGTGTTATGAGTTGTATTAAGGTCATATGATGGGTTATTTGTGATGTGTGATGGATAAGAAAGTGTAAAGGAGAAGTGTTGTGGTAAAATGTATCGATTATCATGTATTGGTCAATGTTGGGAATCTTATGGAATTTTTGAAATAATAGTATGATCAATGGTTTTGTCAAGGGGCAATGACTTGTTTAAAGGCAAACATGTAACTCATTGACATGGTATGCATTTGTAAAGTAATTGGTGGTTAATGTGAATTTCGTTATGTATTTATGTTGTAGAGTGACACATAAAGAAGGAGAGGGATTATTGTATACGCATCGAAGGTTGTATATTCGTATTGTGAATCCAAGGTATGTAAGGTTACTTTGTCCGTATCTTTCTGCGGCAAATAGTGTCCATATTGACATGTCATTAGTCCTATCCCGAAATGTGCTAAGGTATCCGGTATCCGTGTATCAATAGTCATTGTCATATATTTCCTACTCATGGATCATTGGTAAATCTCATGTCTCATCTTCATGGTTAATGTTCCAAAAGCTCAAATAAGGTTATGTTCCAATAGTGACTATATTTGTGTATCTTGTTCATGGATTATTGTCCAATGGTTCCAATAGTGTCATGGTGCTAGTCATGTTATATTTCTCATGATGTTTATTCACATGTCTTTCACCCATTGGTTAATGATCCAAAGTTTCCAACAATGTTATGTTCCAAAGTGATGTGATGACTATCAAAGTATCAATCTCAAAGTAATGATCAAAGTAATGCAAATGTGGTCAATGATCAAGTATGGGTGGCAAGTCTAGGGGCGTAAGCCTAGCTCGACTCGATCCCGAGATATGGATTTATGGGTGGCAGGTCTTAGGGGCGTAATCCTAGCTCGACCCGATCCCGATACATTGATTTATGGGTGGCAGGTCTTAGGGGCGTAAGCCTAGCTCGACCCGATCCCGATACATTGATTTATGGGTGGCAGGTCTTAGGGGCATAAGCCTAGCTCGACCCGATCCCGATGCATTGATTTATGGGTGGCAAGTCTAGGGGCATAATCCTAGCTCGACTCGATCCCCACATGACGATAAGTCATGGAAAGACCCACTGATCAGTAGGGGCCCGGGTACATTGTTATCATTGAGCATTGAGATAAAGAAAGTAATGAAAGTAATGAAAGCAATCCACATGGTTCCCAAATTGTAACATGGTGACTTACTCACATTGTTTAGTCATTTGTAATTGAGTTCATTGAACTATTCATGTATAGTACAGTTTCATTTGAGCCTTGCATACTCAGTACTTATTTCGTACTGACCCCTCTCGGGGAATTTACCTTACTTGCTGCAGGCGCAGGTCCCAGTAGGCCTCCCCAGTAGATTGCCAGTGTTAGCGGTTCTTTGGTGAGCTCCAGCTCATTCGGGGCTTCTCCGAGTCAGAGTGTATATATGTTTTGATATTGTACATTGTGTATAAAGCGGGGACTTGTCCCGACTTTTGGCTTATGTTGGTCAATGCATCTGTTAGAGGCTTTTGTAGACGTACGTGGGTATATGTGTATAAGGTGACTCATGAAGTTATGTTTTGATGGCCTCAACGGCCAAGTTTCTCATATGTATATGTATTTACGTCATATGTTCTATGTTTTCCGATTTTAGCCTCTCACGTTTCTATGTGATAGTAGTGTTTCCTATGACATGCATACGAATGAATAGAAGCAAAGATTGGTTCTCTCGGGCCTTGTCGGCTTCGGGTGCCAATCACGCCTCATTGGGATTCGGGGCGTGACATCAACAACCACAATATAACAAGCAAACCATTCTAGTCCCGATAACTAGCCCACCGGGTACTTTAATGCTATTTACTATAGGACAAGGCACCATCCTAGGAACTTTTACCTTAAAATGGGCGATAAAACTAAGTACATGTCCCGGAAACCCAACCTGAGTTATGAAGCTACCCAAGCCTAGACTAAGGCTTCTAAGTTCAATCCTAAGGGCTATGATTAAGCCAAACCAAGTACCAAATTAGAAATAACTACGAACCTATGTAATTTTAAGGCTGAAATCTATCCTACGGTCCCCTAATCGGCTAAAATAATCAGGAATTGTCTAAGCAACTATCCCAGCCATAAATACCCACCAATAATTAGCACAATATCACACCAATACTATAATAAAGCAAATTCTAAAGAAAGGTAAGTCTTGCCTACCTGGAGGTCAGGCAGCAGCCTCAGATCAACCAAGAGCTACTTGTCCCCTCTACTCGACCTCAAAAATCTGCCAAGTCAAGAACCTCCAAGAGTCAGAAAAAAATCCTCCTAGATTCTATCCTCACGCTAGAAAAAAATCCTCCTAGATTCTTTTACCAAATTCTAATTTAAATCACATATTTAGAATATACTTGGTATTGGTAAATTTCTCAAACAGACGGTTGGAAAATCGAACCAGCAGTCCTGGTAAGTCATAAATAATTGTTAGAAACTATCGAAAAGCTCAAAATGTCAAAAATGCATGAAAATTGAGAAATGACATAAAGGATCATTACAATATCCACTACGAAGAGGACTTTCATCCGTGAAAGTTAAGAGCTAAGAAGTACCTGAAGGCTCGAATAGGTGAGGATACTGAGTCTGCATATCATGCTCAGTCTCCCAGGTGGCCTCCTTGACTAGAAGATGTCTCCACTGAACCTTAACCACATGAATCTCTCTAGAACACAACTGTCTGTACTCTTTGGCTAAAATAGAAACTGACTCCTCCACGAAGGTCAACCTCTCATCTAACTGAACTGAGTCCCACTAGAGCACATGAGACTCATCTGAGATGTATCGCGAAGCATCGACATATGAAAAATTGGATGAATATCTTAAAACGATGGAGGCAAGGCTAACTCATAAGCTATCTCCCCAACTCTCCAAAGAATCTCAAATGACCCGATATACCTGTGGCTGATATTGCCCCTCTTTCAAATCCTCATCACGGCCTTCATGGGAGAAACTCAAAGGAAGACCTGATCACCAACTCCAAAACATAAATCACGAATCCTACGATTAGTATAACTCTTCATCCTTCTCTGAGGCGTCGGTAGCCTATCCTGATTAACCCAAACTCTTTCTAACTACTTTCAAGCAAATTGGTACCTCATGTCCTAACCTCTGAAGTCTCAAACCAACCAACCAGAGATCGACACCGCCTACTATATAATACCTTTAATGGTGCCATATGAATACTTGAATGTTAGTTATTATTATAGGCAAACTCTGCTAAGGCTAGAAACTGCTTCTGCTGACCCCCAAAGTCCATGAGACAAGCTCGGAGCATAACCCCTAAAAACCAAATAGTTTGCTCTGACTGACCTTTAGTCTGGGGATGAAAAGTTGTCCTATGGTGACCTGGGTACCAAACTTCTCCTGAAAAGCTCTCCAAAATCTAGAGGTGAACTAGGAACGGAGATCAGAAATAATAGATAAGAGCACCAGTGAAGACGAACTACCTCTCAAACATAAATTCAAACCAACCTCAACACTGTAGGAAGACTGAATATGTAGGAAATGCGCTGACTTGGTCAACCAATCTACGATGACCTAAACTCTATCAAATCCACGTGAATTACAAAGCAAACTACCCACAAAATCCATAGTAATCCATTCCCACTTCCTCTTAGGAATTGGTAGCCTCTAAAGCAAACCATCTACTTTCAAATGCTCGATCTTCACTTGCTAACAACACAAACACCGAGCTGCAAAATCTACTATATCGCTTCTCATACTACTCCACCAGTAATGCTACCTCGAAGCTCTATACATCCCAACTGTCCCAGGGTGAATAAAGTATCTGGAGCTATGAGCCTCCTGAAGTATCAACTGAATCAAGCCTCCTCCACTCGAAACACAAATGTGCCTATCTAATCACAATATACTATCAGACACTAAGGTAGCTCTCCTAGACTCGTACCATAGCACCTGATCTCAAATACCACACAACTGACCATCCTCAAATGGTCGACCTTAAATCTACTCCAACAAAGTAGACCTAGCCTCAATACTAGCAAGAATCCCCCTAGGATCTAAAATATCAAGCTGAACCTTTTGGCTAAGGAATGAATGTACGAGGCCAACGGTTACTCTGAAACTAAAAGAAAGGCTAAACTCCTCATACCTACTGCCTTCTGGCTCAAGGCATCTGCTACCACATTCGCCTTGCCCAGATGGTATAGAATAAAAAGGTCATAGTTTTTCAGCAACTCAAGCCACCTGCACTGTCTCGAATTAAGATCCTTTTAAGTCAAAATGTACTGAAGACTATGGTGATCAGCGAATATCTCGCAGTGAACACCATAAAGGTAATGCCTCCAAATATTTAGTACAAAAACTACCGAAGCAACTCTAATTCATAAGTGGTGTAGTTGTTCTCATGAACTATTATGACCCAATGCATCAGTTCGTGTCGGGCACCTACCTACACTTACCCCAGATAAGACAACCCTAAATAACTTACCATTCACTAAATGTGGAAATAACTATAATATTCACTTAGTCAATTTATGTCTACTAGATGAATAACTAACCAACAGTTGGAGTATAATTACCCAATCAATTCATCCCATAACAAGTTTTAATACATTAGATATGAAAAGTAAATGTGAAAATAACTATAATTGATTCCCTAGAACCTATCCTAAACCTGTACAAGAGCACTAGACAAGAAGTAGGGACATCCATGATATAGCATCCATGAAGAATAGAGAGGACAAAAGTTATTACTGAGTGATCGACATTGATGCTATAGAAACTCCAACTAACCTGCACCATGGCTATATCCCCGATTGGAGATATAGTAAGTATTGCATCAGTACAAGCACATGTACTGGTAAGCATCATCAGCCGACCAGGGTTAGAAGTAAATAACATCAATAATAAGTAGGGAGATATCATAACATCAAGTAAAGTTTCGATTTTGAATTCCAAATTAAATAACTCCTATTACCCCACATTTAGCATCTCTGTAACCTGCACTTAGCATCTCTGTGACCTACACTTAGCATCTTTATAACCTACACTTAGTATCATTATAACCTGCACTTAGCATCTCTGTGACCTATACTTAGCATCTTTATAACCTACACTTAGCATCTCTATAACCAACACTTAACATCTCTGTGACCTACACTTAGCATCTCTGTGACCTACCTATCATTTAATATTTTCATATATCGTTATCCTTTAACCACCTATTCCAGACTATACCTCTTCCTCTAATACTGACTCTTTCTTATGATACCTATAATTCCTTAGTCCACATACACCCAAATCCCTTTGGTACTAACTATCACAAATATCACAGAATCATATCCCATGAAATTTTGGATCCTACCAATCATATTCTACTACAACCAGTCCTCTTATGGGAATCGTAGAATCTCATCTCCAACCCAGCCCACACTAGGGACCTAACGTACATTCGTACCCTCTTTCACCACTCACCACAACAAAAACACATATGAAAGCATAATAAAATCGAATTATATTCAAAACATATGTATGAATGCATGTATGCAAGATGTGCACATCATCTCTCTTCATCCCTTCTCATGTCATCACCAACAACATCATAATGTGTCGGCATGGTACCTGGCCCATATCACAATATAGCATATCTGTACCAATGTGGTACCTTACCCATATCACAACATATCATATTTGTACCAGCGTGGTACCCGACCTATATCATATTATACTATCCCAATGCGTATGAATGTGTGCATGAAATTAGTAAAATCATAATTCATGCAAAGATAATAATAGATGTTTTGTCCACAATCCAACACAGGTCAATATATTTTAATTCTATATCAACTGTCTGATCCATTTAATCAGTTACCTTAGTCATCACATATATATTCACAATCATGGTTTATCACACACCCTTATGGGAATGTCGTAACCCAAGTTCTTATATCACTCACTTTCTCTCTTACCGCATCCCAACTTCGAGTTATTCACATTACCTTCTAATCTTCCCTAATTACTTCTAATGAGAATTTTGTTCTTTACTTCACAATATTACTCTTTTATGTTCACTCCTTAGTTACGGGATTGGAATTATGCAATTTACAATTCTCGGCTTACCACGACTCACCCTTTAACCATTTCCCATAATGCAATTCGAACATTTATAACATTTATGGTTTAATCGAGTTACCATATTTTCCCTTTTTACCATTCCACACTATCTCATTCAACTTTCCACTATACTCAAGCCCTTGAAGATATTAAGCTACACGCATTCACTCCACCTTCTTATCCATCTATTATTACAATCAAAACATTAATATAATGTACAATAACTCCATATATTTGAGCCTAACCAGATTTTAAACATGTCCATCCATCAAACTCCATGCCCAAAGTCCTAATGCATGGTACTCCCGACATCACTATTAACGTTTAATGCATCTAGCCTAAGTCTAATTGCTACAAAGTAAACCTTAACTTACCTCTTAGGTGAAATGTGTTGCTACAGAGGGGAGTGAGCTATCTCGCGCATGCTAAGAATATTGCCATATCGGGTTCCCTCTTGGTGTGCCTCGAAACTACTCTCATGAACCTTGGACTTTGATATCTCATGGTTAGAGGGATAAGGTTTTTCAGCGTACTTTTGTAGTAACGGGGTGACTCATGAATAAAAGGAGAAAGATGGTTTTTAAGAATTCCTCGGCTGGGCTACTGCCTCTTACTGCAACTGCGGTTCTTTTACAGCTACAGTGGTACCTCTGCAGCAGTTGCCCAATCGTTCTAGTGGTTACTAGCAGTTCGACCTTGCCCATTATTGGGACTCCTAGCCTAATTCCCTTAGGCCCTAATTTTCCTCCCCGATTTAATTTTTTTTGGGTCCATTTTGAGCCCATTAATCATTGTAAGTCATTCTCGGGGTATTTTTATATGCAACAACAGTTTGGGTCATTACATTAAATACCAATTTACCTATCGTTCATCCCCAAACAGCCTTAAGGATGAGATCTGAATATTTTCATGAGCGCTTGGTGAATTTTTAACTAATAAGCCACTAGGAGAATTATTTAACATATGCTAGCTCATTATACATCCATGCTCCTCAATGAGCGACCGTTAAAGCACTACCTAATATAGGCTCAATGGTTATTCCCATGTTTTCCCTGAGACTAAGCAATAATTAACTATTAGAGCAACTACCCAAACATAATATGACATCTCGAAGCACGAAAAGTCAAAACAAAGTTTGTTTTGGAAAAGATTACCGCTGCAATGGTAAACAAACACAGCAGCGGTTCCCGACAGTTAACTAGGGTGAATGCTTTATTTAACACTATTTTCACTCATAACTCTCACACTCTCTCAACTCTCTATACAAAAATCTCTCTCCGACGATGAACTTGAGGCATTTTCTTCATCTCTTCTACTTACATTATGTATTTCTCGTTATAAAATTGTAGGATCATATTAAAATAGAAGGAATTCTGGTGGTTTTGGGTGCAACTTATTGAAATTGAATTTGGTGGTGTTTTTAAATGTAATGGTTGACATGATAAGTTCTCTTACATTTTCAACGCTCCTATAGCATTAGGAATATAAGATTAACGTAGTTAATGGTAGATTTCAGCTATGGGAGGGGTGAAAGATGAAGGGTCATCTTTTCCAACACTTTTCTTCAATTTAGGTTTGATTTCATGTGTTCCACACCTCCATTTTAGTGTAAAAAGGGTCACACACACTTCCCCAAGCCCGATCTATACTTAATTTCAAAAATTATGAAGAAAAGTTTAAAATCTGCCATAGGAGGGGAGATTGGCAGGTTGAAGATAATGAACCACTGCAATGGTAACTTTTTCTTTGCAGTGGTTAATTAACCTCTGCTACGCTACTAGGCAGTAAGTTCCCAGTTTTTGCATTTTCTAAAATTTTGACTCTCCTTCCCTTTCTTGGTTTTCTGATATGGTTCTAAGTTATTTTTGTGGCATTTAAAAGATCATCATGGCCTAACAACCCCCCTACCGCCAGTTTTCAGACAATGCCAGCCGCACCCAGTTTGAGGAGGTGCAAAAATGTAGGAGCTTTCTCCATAAGAGAGGCTTCGTGATGGATGAAGTGGAGGATGGCTACCTGATTTCAGTGATCAACTGAATGTTCTTGGTTGGGAGATGCTGATCGAGCCATTTTGAACTGTAACATGGCCTGGGTCCACAAATTCTAAGCTATACTCCCTACGATGGAGTGGGCAGTACCCCTTACTACCTTCCAGATTAGGGGAAAGAATATTCCTGTGGATGCCACCATCTTCAATGAGGTCTTAGGGGTTCCAAACCAATATAATGCAGCCTTCGAGGCAAATATTTGGGAGTCTGACTTGAGGAGGACTGCTCGTTATTTAGAGCCAGAGGTAAATACTAATGAGGCAAACTGGTCAAATTAGAGGGGGACCAGGAGTGCATACTCATCAACTGAACCAAGATCTGGCTACAGATGGTGTCTCAAGGATTCATCCTTCAGGAAATATTACAGATGTAGTATTCCACCGAGTAACAGTAGTGGCGTACATTATGGCGGGGGTTGAGGTGAATGTGGGGACATAGGTCATAGATGAGTGGTAGTACTTTTATGCTTAGGAGAGGTCAGCAAGAGATATTTTCCTTCCTTTCCTGATCACGGAGCTGTGCAAGTGGGTGGATTTCCCCAGGGAGGACGATGATACCTTGGAGAAGTGCGAGGTGCCGTATAACCCTCTGATAAGAAGGAGCAATCGAGGTGGAGACAAGAATAATAAGAAGACAATAGAGGAGGGTGAAAGCATAACTGGTGGGAGTGGAGATGACCCTCATTCCCGGACACCTGCTCCTCTTAGTGACTTGGTGGCTAGCCTTGCTTCTAAGAAAGGGTACATGGAGAGGACCCAGATATCCTAGCCGAGGTTGCCTTATTAGAGCCCTACCACCCCGATGGACCAAGACGAAACCCACGTTGAGCTCTAAAGAGAGCTAGATGAGGAGAAGAAAAATTGCCGCCCCCAGGACCGAGTGTTGGTGAGGATGTGGAAGGCTATGTGAGTCATGTTCACATACACCTTCCCAGATAAGGAGCTCCCAAAGCTAACTGCAGAGGACGCCAATGAGTTTTCCTTCCTCAGTGGCATAGATGAGGAGGGCCTGGATGCCGAAAGCCTTGGAGATAATGCTACCAGCTAGATGTTCCCCTCCCCCTCTTGGTTACATTTATTGTTTTTGGATTTGGGTTTCCCCCATTTGGGGCATGTAACAAACAATTACTATTTTTTTGTACTTTTAAGACGTTTTTCCTCCCCACCCCATAATAATAATCATCTTGGTTTATAATGTGAGTCGGATTTATTGTTGTCACTTTATTGATTCAAAAACAGGTTTGCCTTGCAATATTGCAATATCACAAAAACAGGTTTGCCTTGCAAGATTGCAAAATCACAAAAACAGGGAAAAATATCTGGCAGGACACTACCTAGAGCCGCTGCAGTGGTAGCCTCTAGTAGCTCTGCTTTTTGTTTTCTTTACCCAGTCTCAGGCCTCTTTTTCTACATAACACTCTTTTATGCATGTTCCCGTAATGTAATAACCTCTTATTTTTGCGTACTATACTTGAATCTGTATTTCCCCTTATTTCCGACCACCACTAATATAATTCTTGTTTGTTAAACTAACAGTACTGCACTTACATCAATATTTTTACTTACTCAATTCATTACCCTTAATAGTGTTCCACCAACAGCCAGGCGCCTGGGTGGTTCATACGGGATCGAATAGAGGACAAATTGTACTCCAAATCATGGAAAGATGAGTCGTAGCTCAATTTGCAAAAATAAAGGTACTCTCGAGATCACACCCAGTCCTTACATCTATCGGTCTACTTGGCTACACAGTGTATACTATCCAACAACACACACACACTAAATAATCATATTCGAGAGTTTAAACATCACAAAGCAAGTTACCATTTACTACCATCAACAACAATACATGTAGAATATTTTTAACCCATCATCTCCTCATCACAAGTACTTAATACCATATCAAACAAAGCATAAAAATCCACTTCCTATGTTTCTTATTGACCTCTATTGGTTGAGCGTCTTGTCCCAACCTTTCCACAATAAAAGATACCAGTTGGAACCAAATAGTCCCAGCTGTGATGATTAAGATACTAATTGGAATTGACTACATACCAATTGGACTCAACTCGGGGATATGACCTTGGGATGACACGAAAGGAAAGAAGAAAGTGAAATATATTCCTAGATGCCTTGCAGCTTCCTACACATTTGATGTGGACGTCAACACACCAATCGGTAGGACTCTACTCGACATTTGGTCTTGTACTTAGAGACTGGTAACCTGGGCTCTAATTCCAACCTTGTCATGACCAAACCAACCGGATTGTGTCGAGCACCTATATACACCTACCCCAGATGGGAAAACCCTGAACAACTCACCATTCACTGAATACGAAAATTACTATAACATTCACATAGTTAATTTTTGTCTGCCAGATGAATAACTAACCAACAGTTGAAGTATAGTTACCCAATAAATTCATCCCATAACCTATTTTAATACATTAGATATGAAAATTAAATGCTAAAAATAACTACAAGTGATTCCCCATAATCCAGCGTAAATCGATACAAGAGCACTAGACAAGAAGTAGGGACATCTATGACAAAGCATCCATGTAGAATAGAGAGGATAAGAGATGCAGCTGAGTGATCGGCATTGCTTCTATAGACACTCCAACTAACCTGCACCATAGTTATACCCTCGATTGGAGATATAGTAAGTGTAGCATCAATACAACAGTCCATACTGGTAAGCATCATTGGCCAACATAGGTTAAAAACAAATAACATCAATAATAAATAAGGAGCCATCATAACATCAAGAAAAGTTCCAGTTTTGAATCCCAAATTAAACAACTCCTATTACCCTAAACTTAGCATCTCTGTGACCTACACTTAACATCTCTTTGACCTATACTTAGCATATTTGTGACCTACACGTAGCATCTCCTTGACCTGCCTGACATTTAATATTTTTGTATATCTTTGTCCTTTGACCACCTATTCCAGACTAAACCTCGTCCTCCAATACCTACTCTTTTTTATGATACCTATAATTCGTTAATCCACATCCACCCAAGTTGATTTGCTACTCACTATCCTAGATATCATAGAACCACATCCCATGAAATTCCAAATCCTACCAATCACATTGTACCTCAACCGGTCCTCTCAGGGGGATCGTAGAATCTCATCTCCAAGCCGGCACACACTAGGGACCGCACATACATTCATACCCTATTTCACTACTCACCACTCATCATAACAGGAACACGTATGAAAGCATAAAAAAATAGATTTACATTCAAAACATATGTATGAATACATGTAGGCAAAATGTGCACATCATCTCTCCTTATCTCTTTTCATATCACACCAACAACATCATAACGTACCAACGTGGTACCCAACCTATATCATAACATAGCATATCTATAACGGTATTGTACCCGACCCATATCACATCATGTCATCCCAATGCATATGAATGTGTGCATGAAATTAGTAAAATCATAATTCATGCAAAGATAATCACATTTATTTAGTCCACAATCCAACACGTGTCATTACAGTCTAATGTTACATCAACTGTCTAATTCATTTAATCAGTGACTTTAGTATTCACATATACATTAGCAATTATGGTTTATCATATACCTCTACGGGTTTTTCGTAACCCAAGTTCTCATTATCACTCACTTTCTCTCTAACCACATCCAAACTTTAAGTTGTTCACATTACCTTCTATTATTCCCTAACTGCTTCAAATAGGAATTCTATTCTTTACTTCACAATATTTTTCTTTTATGTTCACTCCTCAGCTCTGGGATTCGATTATACAATTTTTAATTCTCGGCTTACCACGCCTCACTCTTATAGCATTTGGGATGTAAGATTAATGTATTTCATAGTAGATTTTGGCTATGGAAGGGGTGAAAGATGAAGGGTCATCTTATCGAACACTTTGGTTTGATTTCGGGTGTTCCACACCCCTATTTTAGTTTAAAAAGAGTCACACACACTTTCCCAAGCCCGATCTGTACTTAATTTCAAAAATTACAGAGAAAAGTTAAAAATACACCATGGGAGGGGAGCTTGGCGGGTTAAAGACTATGAACTACTGTAGCGGTAACTTTTCTGATGTAGCAATAAGTATCATCATTGCAACAGTTAATTAACTGTTGATGCGGTACTGGACAATAAATTCTTAGTTTTTGCATTTTTTGAAACTTTTACTCTCTTTCCCTCCGTTGGTGTTCTGATATGGTTCTAAACTATTTTTATGGCATTTATAAGATCATCATGGCCCAACAACCCACCTACCACCGGTTTCCAAACAATGCTAGCCGCACCGACACAGTAGGAGCTTTCTCTATTAAAAAGGCTTTGTGATGGATAAGGTGGAGGATGGGCTGCCTGATTTAAGTGATCAACTGAAAGTTCTTGGTTGGAAGATGATTACTGAGCCAGTTTCAGACTACAACATGGCCTGGGTTTGTGAATTCTATGCTATACTCCCTAAAGTAGAGTGGGCAGTACCCCTTCCTACCATCCAAATTTTGGGAAAGAATGTGCCCTTGGATGCCACCACCATCAATGAGGTCATAGGGGTTCCCAACCCATTCAATGCAGCCTTCGAGGTAAAGATTCGGGAGTCTAAATTAAGGTGGGATGCGCAGTATTTAGAGCCCGAGGAAAAGGCTAATGAAGTGAAGTGGTCCAATCAGATGGGGACCAAGAGTTCATACTTCTCAATCGAGGCCATGATCTAGTTACAGCTAGTGTCTCAGAGGATTCGTCCTTTGGGAAATATTACGAACATGGTGTTCCACTGAGCTATAGTAGTGGCGTATATTATGGCGGGGGTCGAGGTCAAAGTGGGGGTCGAGGTCAAAGTGGGGGCAAAGATCATGGACGAGTGGCAGTACTTTTATGCTCGGGAGAGGTTGGCAAGAGATCTTTTCCTGCCTTCCCTGATCAGGGAGCTGTGCAAGTGGGTCGATGTCCCCAGGGAGGAGCATGATATGTTGGAGATGTGAGACTATCGTATAACCCCCTGAGAGGAAGGAGTACATGGGGTGGAGGCAAAAAAAAGAGAAAGACAGCAGATAAGGGTGAGAGCAGCAGAGCTGGTGGGAGTGGAGATGTCCCCTATTCCTAGACACCTGGTCCTCCTAGCGATATGGTGTCTAGCCTTACTGGTATGTAAGGCTACATGCAAAAGACCCAGATGTCCCAATCGGGGTTGGCTTCTTTGAGCCCTACTACCCCAGTAGACCCGACCCGAGCCTACACTTAGCTCCGAAGGGAGATAGATGAGGAGAAAAAGAAACGACGCCCCCGGGACCGTATGTTCGTGAGGATGTGGAAGGCTATGCGAGTCATGTTTGCATGCACCTTCCCATAAAAGGAGATCCTAAAGCTGACTACGGAGGACGCCGATGAGTACTCCTTTCTCAGTGATATAGAAGAGGAGGTCTAGGATAATACAATCCTTGGAGATTACGCCGCCATCTAGATGTTCCCCTCCCCCCCCCCCCCTTAGTTATATATATTTTTTCTGGATTTGGGTTGCCCAAGTTTGGGGCATGTAACAAATAATTATAATTTTTATTTTTTGTACTTGTTAGACATTTTTTCTCCCCCCGCCCCTTTAATAATAATCATCTTGGTTTACAATGTGGGTTGGATTAATTTTTGTCACTTTATTGCTTCGAAAACAGGGTTGCCTTGCAAGATAGGGAAATTCCAAAAATAGGGAAAAATACTTGGAAGGACACTGCATGGAGCCGCTGCAGCGGTAGCCTCTAGTAGCTCTGCTTTTTGTTTTCTTTACCCAGTCTCAGGTCCCTTTTTCTATACAATACTCTTTCTATGCATGCTCCCGTAATGTAATAACCTCTTATTTATTCGTACTATACTTCAATCCATATTTCCCATTGTTTCCAACTACCACCAATACAATTTCCGTTTGTCAAACTAACAGTACTACATTTACGTCAATCTTTTTAATTACTCAATTCATTACCCTCAACGGTGTTCCGCCAAAAGCCAGGCACCTAGATAGTTCGTATGAGATTGGATAAAAGACAAGTAGTACGCCAAATCATAAAGAAATGAGTTGTTGCTCAAGTCACGGAAATGAAGGCATTCTCGAGATCACACACTGTATTCATGCTCATCAGTATGCTTGGATACACACCATCCAACCAAACACACACTCAACAATCATATTTGAGAATTTAAGCATCACAAATCAGTTATAATACACTACCATCAACAACAATACACACAACATATTTTTAACACATCATTGCCTCAACAAAAGTACTTAATACCACATCGAACAAAGCATAACAGTCCACTTCCTATGTTTCTTATTGACCTCTATTAAGATACCAATTGGAATCAACTAGATACTAATTGGACTTAACCCGTGGATAAGACCTTGGGATGTCACGATAGGAAAGAAGAAAGTGAAATAGATTCCTAAATGCCTTATAGCTTCCTACAGATTTGATGTGGATGTCAACACACTAATCCGCACGACTCTAATCGACATTTGCCCTTGTACTAGGAGAACAGTAACCTGGGCTCTGATATCATCCTTGTCACGACCCAACCCACAGGACCGTGCTGGACACCTACCTACACCTACCCCAGATAGGAGAACCCTGAACAACTCACCATTCGCTAAATGCATAAATTACTATAACATTTTCTTAGTTAATTTAGGTCTGCCAGATGAATGACTAACCAACAATTGGAGTATAATTACCTAATAAATTCGTCCCAAAACCTATTTTAATATATCAGATACAAAAAGTAAATTCTGAAAGTAACTATAAGTGATTCCCCAGAACCTAGGCTAAACTGGTACAAGAGCACTAGACAAGACATAGGGACATCCATGATACAACATACATGCAGAATAGAGAGGACAAAAGTTATTTCCGAGTAATCCACATCACTGCTATAGAAACTCCAACTAACCTGAACCATGGCTATACCCTCAATTGGAGATATAGTAAGTGTAGCATCAGTACAACCACACGTACTGGTAAGTATCATCGACCAACCAGGGTTAGAAATAAATAACATTAATAATAAATAAGGAGACATCATAACATCAAGTAAAGTTCCAGTTTTGAATCCCAAATTAAACAACTCCTATTACTGTATATTTAGTATCTCTGTGAACTACACTTAGCATCTCTGTAACCTATACTTAGTGTCTCTGTGACATACACTTAGAATCTCTGTGACCTATACTTAACATCTCTATGACCTACATTTAACATCTCTATGACCTACATTTAACATCTTTGTGACCTTCCTGACATTTAATATTTTTGTATATCTTAGTGCTTTGACCACCTATTCCAGACTATACATCTTCCTCCAATACGGACTCTTTCTTATGATACCTATAATTCCTTAATCCACATCCACCTAAGTCCCTTCAGTATTCACTATCACATACATCACAATACTACATCCCATGAAATTCTAGATCCTACCAATCATATTCTACCACAACCGATCCTCTCAGGGGGACCATAGAATCTCATCTCCAACCTGGCCTGGACTAGAGACCTAACGTACATTCATACCCTTTTTCACCACTCACCATAACAATAACACGTATGAAAGCATAGTAAAATAGAAATATATTCAAAACATATGCATGAATGTGGTACTCGTTATCCCTTCTAATCTCATCACCAACAACATCATAACAAACTGACGTGGTACTCGACCCATATCACAACATATCATATCTATACCGATGTAGTACCCTACCCATATCCCAACCTATTATATCTGTATCGGTGTGGTACCTGACCCATATCACAACATGTCATCCTAATGCGTATGAATGTATGTATGAAACGAATAAAATCTTAATTCATGAGAAAGATAATCACATATATTCAGTCCACAAATTAACACGGGTCAATCCAGTCTAATGTTACATCAACCTCCTAATTCATTTAATTAGTGACCTTAGTCTTCATATGTACATTCACAATCATGGTTTATCATACATCCCTATGGGGTTGCCGTAACCCAAGTTCTCATTATCACTCACTTTCTCTCTAACCACATCCCAACATTGAGTTGTTCACATTACCTTCTATTATTCCCTAACTGCTTCTAACAGGAATTCTATTCTTTACTTCACAATATTGCTCTTTTATGTTCACTCCTCAGGTCTAGGATTCGATTATGCAATTTATAATTCTCGGCTTACCATGCCTCACCCTTTAGCCACCTTCCTTAATGCAATTTGAACATCTATTACACTTATGGTTTAATCGAGTTACCTTGTTTTTCCTTTTTACCATTCCTCACTATCTCATTCAACTTTCCACTATACTCAAGCCCTGGAAGATATTAAACTAAGCGCATTCGCTAAACCTTCCTATTGTCACGCCTCGAGTTCCAAAGAGGCAGATTGGCACCCATAGCCGATAAGGCTCGAGAGAACCAAGCTTTGCTTCTATTCCTTCATATACATTCCATAGGAAATGCCACTATCACGTAAGAACATAAAAGGCTAATAATGGAAATCATGGAATATGTGATATATATACATATGTGAAACTTGGCCGTGGAGGCTATCAATTCAAAAATGACATGTATCTTCTTACATTCATACACCCACATACGTCTACAAAAGCCTCTAATAGATGCATTTACAAGACCAATTGAAAGTCGGGACAAGTCCCCGCTTTATATAACATGTACAATACCAAAACACATGTACAACCGAGACTCGGAGAAGCCCTGAACTAACTGGAGCTCACCAATGATCTGCAAACAACTGGCAACCTACTGTGGAGGCCTACTAGCACCTGCACCTGTAGCAAGTAAGGTAAGTCCCACAAGGGACGTCAGTACGAAGAATGTACTAAGTATGTAAGGCCATAAGCAACTGTAACATACATATGAACATCAATGGAAACAAATGTAATAGAATAGAGAATATGGATAAACCATCAATCTGTGTGTTTGGAATCATGTACTTTACTTTCAATACTTTCTTTACTTCTTTGCTCCAATGTTCATTCATCTTTACCTGCGATCTGTGATACCCGGGCCCCAACTGATCAGTGGGTTTACATAACATAACGTTATATTGGGATCGGCTCGAGCTAGGCTTATGCCCCTAGAGCTGCCACCCTATGAATCAATATATCGGGTTTGGCTCGAGCTAGGTTTTTACCTCTAGAGCTACCACCCATAAATCAATGTGTCAGGTTCAACTCGAGCTAGGTTATTACCCCTAGAGCTACCCCCTGTTAGGTTAAGTCCAAGCTAGGCTTATGCCTCTAGGACTGCCCCCTGATCCAATAATCTTGGGATCGGCTTGAGCTAGGCATTTCGCCCCCAAAGCTACCACCCATACTCAATCATTAACCACATATATGCATTACTAGTTTTTTACCTTTGAGATTGATACCTTTACTTGTGAGAGATTGGTACATTTACTTTACATAACTTTGTTGGAAGCATTGGAACAATAATCAATGAATAGGAAACATGTGTATAAACACTATTGGAACTTTGGAACATAACATTATCGGCCTTTGGAACATTTGTCAATGAACATGAGACATGTGAATCACAATTGATCAAATGAGTAGGAAACATGTGATAATAACAATTTGGTAACCGGATATAGGATACCTTAGGACATTTCGGAATGAACTAGTACAACACCAATGTGAATACTAGGAGCTGCAGAAGGATACGAAAAGAGTAACTTTACATACCTTCACTTCCGAGTATGAATATACAAGCCTAGATACGAATACAATGGTCCAGCTCCTTCCTTACGTCTTACTCTACAATACTACTATATACCAGAGCTTACATTAACAACTAGTTACCATACAAGTGTACAAGACGACAATGAGCTATATGACTGCCGTATAATGTCATTTCACCATTTACAATACCATTTACGGCATTGTCATGTCAACAATACCACAAAATGCCCAACATTGACCAAAATACCACAATTCAATAGCATTTCGTACCAAGTTTGTTCTTTACATTTCTTCATCAACACAACGTCACAAATGCTCCCTCAAATCACCTCAATACACCTCACAACAAAATATCGGCCAAAATCCCATCATTTACTCTTATAGAAAAATAACAAGTTTAGGATCATAATCACACCATACATGTTGATATCTCATCCATGCCATTCACTTTTATTTAAACCTCAAGTCCTTTTTCAAGTTTAAATAACAAGAATGGCACATCTTTAGCAAAAAGCAAAAATGCCCTATTCAACCTTTACAACATAACCAATATGATCTACACCATCTCTCATGTATATAATATATTAAATCACAAGAATAAACACTTACCAAAGCTTGAGAAATGATGATCTTGTCCAAAGAAGTGCCTTAGGGTTTGAAGTTGAGAGAAAAGGCTTGTGGAAATTTCTGGATTTGGTATGAGAGTTTTGTGTGATAAAAATCTGATTTTTTGCCCTTTATATAAGCCCTCAAGTCATACTTATCCATTCTTTAGCATTAAATGCTATATTTGGCTTGGTCAATGGAAGAATGGGTCATTTGACCCATTTGGCCCATGTCTTTTGCCTTATTTTGGGCCTTCATTGAGCCCAATTCACTTAATCCAATCAAATCAATAATTTCTCATGTTTAAATCATTTCATACGTTTTACGACAATATTCCCACTCACGCAATTTATATTCGTAGCCTTAATCCCAAAAACAAGTGATTCTAGCCACGCATGGCTTATTTTGACCAAAAGGGTAAAAACATCATTTGGATGCCGAATTCGTCCATGAATAATCTTATCAAAATGGAATGCCAATATAATACTTCAATTATCCCATGTATAGGCTCGTGGTTGAAGAAGAAATGTGGCAAAAAGCGGCCCGGTACGTCCCCGGGCACCCTTGAGACTTAGAAAAATTTCCAACATTTGAGAGGTGTGCACAAGCAGCCTGGCGCGCCACCTTGCTGCCTGTGCCCAAAAATTTTGGGCAAAAAGCGGCTTGGCACTCCCTCTGGCGCGCCTGGCCTATTTTTTTTTTGAAAATTTTCATTCTTCGACTTTTCTTTGCGGATTTGGTTAGATACTTCAAGTTCTATTCTTTAACTTATTTCTTGCCTTTAATATAATTTTTTGGAGGTCCTCTAAGCCTCATTTTTAACCCCACAAATGCTCCATGACGTCACAAGACGCCTCCTATGAAGGTCTAATCATATGTACTAGGCCCAATATCAATTATCTCATCAATAACATTACAAAAGACGTACTTATGGCTCTCGAAACCTAAGTAAACATTGTTCAATGTCGTCAAGTAGGGTTGGGAAGGTACGGGGTGTTACATTCTTCCCCCTTTAGAAATATTCGTCCTCAAATGATAACAATATCGCTTCAATTTCAACAGATGCATCTTTATTTTAGCATATATATACATAGACACTTAAGGCTCATGGATACTTACTTTTTATTGCTCCACTTCCGCACTTTGAACTTTTTCGTCCATTTGAAATAGATGGGGGTACTTGGATTTCATCATTTCTTCAGCTTCCCATGTGATCTCCTCTACTTGTTGATTTCTCCAAATGCCTTTTACGGAAGCTATGTCTTTATTTCTCAACCTCTTTACTTGTCGATCTAGAATAGCAATGGGTACCTCTTAATAAGTAAGATCCTCCATAACTTGGACATCCTCAACGGGAACAATACGAGATGGATCTCCTATGCACTTTCGAAACATGAAACACTGGATGGACTGAGGAGAGTTCTTGGGGTAGTGCCAACTCATACGCAACTTGCCCAAATATTCTAATAACTTCATATGGGCCTATATAACATGGACTCAATTTTTCTTTCTTTCCGAACCGCATTACCCCTTTCATTGGTAACACCTTTAAAAATACCCAATCACCTTTGGCAAATTCAAGCCCTCTTCTTCTAACATCAGCATATGACTTGTTTCGACTTTGGGCCGTTTGCAACCGTTGTTGGATCACTTTAACTTTCTCTATGGGTTGGTGAACAAGATCTGGCCCAAGTAAAGCAGTTTCACCCACTTCAAACCATCCAATTGGTGATCGACATTTCCTTCCGCACAAAGCTTCATAAGGTGCCATCTTGATACTTGAATAATAGCTATTGTTGTAGGCAAATTCAATAAGAGGCAAATGGTCATCCCAACTGCCTTGAAAATCTAACGTGTAAGCTCGTAGCATATCTTCAAGTGTTTGGATAGTACGTTCTTCTTGTCCATCAGTATGAGGATGGAAATCCATACTTAGATTCACCTGTGTACCCAAACTCTGCTGAAAAGATCTCCAAAAATGCACAGTAAACTGAGCTTCCCTGTCTGATATAATGGAGATCGGAATTCCATGTAACCGCACTATTTCTTGAACACACAATCTTGTATAATCCTCAACTATATAGGTGGTCCTGACTAGTAGGAAATGCGCGGACTTGGTCAGCCTGTCAACTATGACCCATATAGAATCAAATTTCTGCAATATACGAGGCAACCCTGTGATGAAGTCCATATTAATCATATCCCATTTCCAGACTGGAAGATTGATACATTGCATGTAACCTCCTGGTTTCTGATGCTCTACTTTCACTTGTTGATAATTCGGGCATTGACCGACAAATTCTGCAATGTTCCTCTTCATATGTCCCCACCAATACACTTTTTTTAAATCATGGTACATTTTAGTAGCACCCGGAGGAATAGAATAGCGCGAGTGATGCACCTCTATCATAATTCATTTTCTCAGCTCATCTACATCCGGTACACGTAATCTTCCTTGACATTGAAGTACCCCCTCTTGTGTAAGATCGAAGGCAGCAGTCAGACCCTGTTGTACATTCTCTTTCAGCTGCAATAACATAGAATCCGCAAACTGCTTCTCTTTTACTTCAACTATTAAGGAGGACTCCGCTGCATTTTGCACAATAACTCCATCATCTGAGGATTCAAGAAGACGAACCCCCAAACTGGCTAGTTGATGTAGATCTTTGATTATCTCTTGCTTTTCAGTCAACTGGCCACTAGTGTCTTCTACTGCCTTGCGGCTCAATGCATCAGCTACCACATTTGTTTTGCCTGGATGATAGAGGATATCAATTTTATAGTCTTTTAAGAGCTCTAACCACCTTCGTTGCCTCAAATTGAGTTCCTTCTGCTTAAAGATATATTGCAAACTTTTACAATCAGTAAAGATATCAACATGAACTCCATACAAATAATGACGTCATATCTTTAAAGCAAAAACCACCGCTGCTAATTCAAGATCATGTGTGGGATAATTTTTCTCATGTGGCCGCAACTGTCGTGAGGCATATGCTATGACATTATCGCGCTGCATCAATACACATTAGAGGCCAACCACGGAAGCATCACAATACACTGCATAACTTTTGGTGCCTTCGGGAAGTACTAAAACTGGTGTGGAGGTTAATTTATCTTTTAACTCTTGGAAGCTTTTCTCACGCGCATCATTCCACTGAAATTTAACTGCCTTATATGTAAGCTTTGTTAATGGTGCAGCAATGGAGGAAAAACCTTCCACAAATCTTCGGTAATAACCTGCCAGTCCAAGAAAACTACGAATCTCTGTAGGTGTCATAGGTCTTGGCCAACTTTTCACCACTTCAATCTTCTGTGTATCAACCTATATCCCTTCATCTGACACAATGTGACCCAAGAATGCGACAGATTTTAACCAAAATTCACACTTACAGAACTTTGCATACAACTTAAGCTCACGGAGAATCTGTAACACCTGCCGTAAGTGATTAACATGGTCCTCTGGTGACCTTGAATAAACTAGAATATCATCTATAAATACCGTCACAAACACGTCTAGAAATGGCTTAAACACCCTATTCATCAAATCCATGAACACAGCCGGTGCATTTGTTAGTCCAAATGACATAACTAAAAATTCATAATGGCCATACCGTGTTTGAAATGCTATCCTGGGTACATCTACTTCTCTAACTCTGACTTGATGGTAACCCGACCTCAAGTCAATCTTTGAAAAACACTTGGCACCTTGTAACTGATCAAACAAATCATCAATTCTGGGGAGGGGATATTTTTTCTTGATCGTTACCTTATTCAATTGTCGATAGTCGATGCACATTCTCAACGTGCCATCTTTCTTTCGTACAAATAATACCAGTGCACCCCACGGGGACATACTAGGCCTGATGAAGCCCTTGTCCAGCAAATCTTTCAACTGCTCCTTCAATTCATGCAATTTTGCTGAAGCCATTCTATATGGAGGAATAGAGATAGGTTGAGTGCCTGGAATCACATCAATGCCAAACTCTACTTCCCATTCTGGGGGTAATCTTGGAAGATCCTCTGGAAATACATCAAGAAATTCGTTAACCACTGGAGCCGACTGTAGAGTTAGTGGGTCCACATCATTATCTTTCACCCGTACTAAGTTACATATGTACCCCTTGGCAATCATTTTCCGTGCTTTCAAATAGGAAATAAATTTTCCTTTTGGTGCCCCCACATTACCCTGCCATTCAAGAACATTTTCTTGCGGAAAACAAAAATGCACTTTCTTGGCCCGGCAATCTACCGTGGCATAACAAGAAGCCAACCAATCTATCCCTATTATCACATCAAAATCCACCATGTCTAGTTCGATGAGGTCGGCCAGTGTTTCATGGCCACACACAGTTACCACACAATTACAATATACTCTTTTTGCAATAATATATTCACCAACCGGTGTATACACTTCAATTGACTTAATTAATAATTCTGGTGCCTTTGTAAATTTTGCAGCAATCAATGGAGTAACATAGGACAATGTAGAACCCGGGTCAATCAATGCATATACATTATATGAAAAAATGGATAATGTACCTGTGACAACATCAGGAGAAGCCTCCGAATTCTGTTGGTCCACTAAAGCATAAGTGCAATTCTGGACCCCACTAGTACTGGCTGCTCCTCTGGCACCTCTACCCCAACCTGTTGACTGTACACCTCGGCCTAAAGAAGGAACCGATGATGATGACACAAAAGTTGATCCCGCAGGGCGTGCTATACCACCCATGCTCCTCTGGGGACACTCTTTCATCATGTGTCCCGTCATACCGGACCAGAAGCAAGCATTTGTCCCCAACCGGCATGTACCTGCATAAATACGCTCGCAGTGCTGACACTGCTGTCGAGGAAATCCTGCTGCCTGAGATCCGTGAACTCCACTACTCTGGCCAGATGGACCACCTCTCACCCCTCTGAATTGAGAGTGAGCGCCTGTTGTGGAATAGGAGAATAATGGTCTAGGCGGTCTAGGAAACATTCGAGGCCTAGATCCTCCTTGGGACATCATAGATTGTCCTATATCTCTAGCCCTTTTGGACTGTCCTCTGTCAAATTCATGTACCCTTCTTCTCTGTGTTTGATATTCCATTTTCTGGGCGAAGGTTTGTATTCTAGCTATGTCCATATCCTTGTTCAAGGCAGCAATAGTGCAATCCCTTACCAAATATGGCTCCAATTTGTCCACGTATCGATGGACTCTGTCTGTCATTATGGCTACCACATTTGGAGCATATCTAGCCAGGGAATTAAAATACAAATTGTACTCTCTAACGCTCAGATTTCCTTGACGGAGATTTAGAAACTGATCTGCACGTGCCTCCCAAAACTCATATGGGAGGTAATGATCAAGGAATGCCATTTTAAATTCTTCCCAACCAGCTGGAAGTGCATCTATACCCCTCGATCTTTTCCAGTCTTCATACCATAATATCGCTTCCCCTTTCAATCTATAGGACGCAAGTTCAACTTTTTCAACACCTGTCACGTGCATAACTTTTAGGTCCCTCTGGATTTGATCCACGAAGTCCTGTGGATCTGCTTTCGAATCTGACCCAGTGAATATAGGAGGGTCCAGTTTCAGAAAATCCTGTGTTCTGGGACTCGCCACTCTAGCTGCATCATCCTCATTTGTCGTTGGACCAGCTCATCCTTGACTTTGTGCCGCAACTAACTGAGTCAACATATGTACTTCATTTCGTAAATCCTGGTCTGTGGAATTCATTGGTAGTTTTACGGGTACTTCTCTACCGACTGGCTCTTCTGGAGCTAGAAAAGTAGAAGAAGCCCGCGATGCAACCTCAGCGTCAGCCCCACCTTGACTAGCTTGGTCAGGTGGTGATTTACTCGTGCCTTCTCTGGCAGGCATATCTACCTGCTTACCTTCACCTCTACCTCTTCTTGTGATTAGCATTTTACTATACCAAAGAAAAATAATTACCATGGTCAGATACAATTCAACATACAACACCGGCTCTATTGCACGATCTATAAATGAAGGAAAGAAACGACTTCAAAATGTCCCGTAGCCTCCTACTTATAAATGTGGTTCACAACACATCAATAAGTAAGACTCTACTCAGACACGGCTTTGTAGACACCCTTAGAACAACCTGCTCTGATACCACTTTTGTCACGCCCCGAGTTCCAACGAGGCGGATTGGCACCCTTACCCGATAAGGCCCGAGAGAACCAAACTTTGCTTCTATTCATTCATATGCATGCCATAGGAAACACCACTATCACGTAAGAACATAAAAGGCTAAAAACGAAAATCATGGAACATGTGATATATATACATATGTGAAACTTGGCCGTGGAGGCTATCAAGTCAAAAACGACATGTATCTTCTTACATTCATACACCCATATACGTCTACAAAAGCCTCTAACAGATGCATTTACAAGACCAACTGAAAGTCGGGACAAGTCCCCGCTTTATACAACATGTACAATACCAAAACACATGTACAACCGTGACTCGGAGAAGCCCCGAACTAACTGGATCTCACCAATGATCCGCAAAAAAATGGCAACCTACTGTGGAGGCCTACTAGCAACTGTGCCTGCAAAAAGTAAGGTAAGCCCCACAAGGGACGTCAATACGAAGAATGTACCGAGTATGTAAGGCCATAAGCAACTGTAACATACATATGAACATCAATGGAAACAAATGTAATAGAATAGAGAATATGGATAAACCATCAATCTGTGTGTTTGGAATCATGTACTTTACTTTCAATACTTTCTTTACTTCTTTGCTCCAATGTTCATTCATCGTTACCTGTGATGTGTGATACCCGGGCCCCAACTGATCAGTGGGTTTACATAACATAACGTTATGTTGGGATTGGCTCGAGTTAGGCTTATGCCCCTAGAGCTGCCACCCTATGAATCAATATATCAGGTTCGGCTCGAGCTAGGTTTTTACCCCTAGAGCTACCACCCATAAATCAATGTGTCAGGTTCGGCTCGAGCTAGGTTATTACCCCTATAGCTACGCCCTGTCAGGTTCGGTCCGAGTTAGGCTTATGCCTCTAGGACTGCCCCCTGATCCAATAATCTTGGGATCGGCTTGAGCTAGGCATTTCGCCCCCAAAGCTCCACCCATACTCAATCATTTACCACATATATGCATTACTAGTTTTTTACCTTTGAGATTGATACCTTTACTTGTGGGATATTGGTACATTTACTTGACATAACCTTGTTGGAAGCATTGGAACAATATCAATGAATAGGAAACATGTGTATAAACACTATTGGAACTTTGGAACATAACATTATGGGCCTTTGGAACATTTGTCAATGAACATGAGACATGTGAATCACAATTGATCAAATGAGTAGGAAACATGTGATAATAACAATTTGGTAACCGGATATAGGATACCTTAGGACATTTTGGAATGAACTAGTACAATACCAATGTGAATACTAGGAGCTGCAGAAAGATATGGAAAGAGTAACTTTACATACCTTCACTTCCGAGTATGAATATACAAGCCTAGATACGAATACAACGGTCCAGCTCCTTCCTTATGTCTTACTCTACAATACAAATACATACCGGAGCTTACATTAACAACTAGTTACCATACAAGTGTACAAGACGACAATGAGCTATATGACTGCCGTATAATGTCATTTCACCCTTTACAATACCATTTACGGCATTTTCATGTCAACAATACCACAACATGCCCAACATTGACCAAAATACCACAATTCAATAGCATTTCGTACCAAGTTTGTTCTTTACATTTCTTCATCAACACAACGTTACAAATGCTCCCTCAAATCACCTCAATACACCTCACAACAACATATCGGCCAAAATCCCATCATTTAAACTTATAGTAAAATAACAAGTTTAGGATCATAATCACACCATACATGTTGATATCTCATCCATGCCATTCACTTTTATTTAAACCTCAAGTCCTTTTTCAAGTTTAAATAACAAGAATGGCACATCTTTAGCAAAAAGTAAAAATGCCCTATTCAGCCTTTCCAACATAACCAACATGATATACACCATATCTCATGTATATAATATATTAAATCACAAGAATAAACACTTACCAAAGCTTGAGAAATCATGATCTTGTCCAAAGAAGTGCCTTAGGATTTGAAGTTGAGAGAAAAGGCTTGTGGAAATTTCTAGATTTGGTATGAGAGTTTTGTGTGATAAAAATCTGATTTTTTGCCCTTTATATAAGCCCTCAAGTCATACTTAGCCATTCTTTAGCATTAAATTCTATGTTTGGCTTGGTCAATGGAAGAATGGGTCATTTGACCCATTTGGCCCATGTCTTTTGCCTTATTTTGGGCCTTCATTGAGCCCAATTCACTTAATCCAATAAAATCAATAATTTCTCATGTTTAAATTATTTCATACATGTTACGACAATATTCCCACTCACGCGATTAATATTTGTAGCCTCAATCCCAAAAACAAGTGATTCTAGCCACGCATGGCTTATTTTGACCAAAAGGGTAAAAACGTCATTTGGATGCCGAATTCGTCCACGAATAATCTTATCAAAATGGAATGCCAATATAATACTTCAATTATCCCATGTATAGGCTCGTGGTTGAAGAATAAATGTGGCAAAAAGCGGCCCGGTACGTCCCCGGGCACCCTTGAGACTTAGAAAAATTTCCAACATTTGAGAGGTGTGCACAAGCAGCCTGGCGCGCCACCTTGCTGCCTGTGCCCAAATATTTTGGGTAAAAAGCGGCCTGGCATGCCCTCTGGAATGCCTGGCCTATTTGTTTTTGAAAATTTTTGTTCTTCGACTTTTCTTTGTGGATTTGGTTAGATACTTCAAGTTCTATTCTTTAACTTACTTCTTACCTTTAATATCATTTGTTTGGAGGTCCTCTAAGCCTCATTTTTAACCCCACAAATGCTCCATGATGTCACAAGACACCTCCTACGAAGGTCTAATCACATGTACTAGGCTCAATATCAATTATCTCATCAATAACATTACAAAAGACAAACTTATGACTCTCGACACCTAAGTTAACATTGTTCAACGTCGTCAAGTAGGGTTGGGAAGGTACGAGGTGTTACACCTATCCATCCCTTATTACAATCAAAACATTAATATAATGTACAATAACTTCATACATTCGAGCCTAATTGGATTTTAAACATGTCCATCCATCAAACTCCGTGCCCGAAGGCCTTATGTATAATACTCCCGACATCACTATTAAGATTAAATGCATCTAGCCCATTTCTAGTTGCTACAAAGTAAACCTTAACTGAACTTTTAGGTGAAACATGGTTCTATGGAGGGGAGTGACCTATCCCGAGTGTGCTACGTGTATTCCCATGTCGGTTTACCTCCGGATTTACCTCGAAATCGCTCTTATGAACCTCTGCCTTTAAAATCTCATAGTTAGAGGGATAAGGTTTTTCAGAGTGTTTTTAGAGGAGGGGACGACCTGCGTAAATAAAGAGAAAGAGGTTTTTTAAGAATTCCTCGACTGGGCTACTATATATATCTTATCGCTGCAGCAGTTTCCCAACCGTTGTAGCGGTTACTGGCAGTCCGGCCCAGTCCATTATTGGTCCTCTTGTCCTAATTTCCGCAGGCCCCAATTTTTCTCCCTGATTTAATTTTTCTCGAATCCACTTTTATCCCATTATTCATCATAAATTATTCTCAGAGTGTTTTAAACCTTCAACTATCTTGAAGCATATGCTATAACTCATCCATGCTGCATCAAAACACAACCCAAACCAAAACCCGAAGCATCACAATATACTATAAAACCCTCGCCCTCAACTAGAAGAGGTCAGAATAGGAGCTAAAGTGAGTAAGGCCTTAAGCTTTAGAAAGTTCACCTCACACTCGTCGGACCACTGAAATAGGACCTCCTGCCTAGTCAATCTGGTCATAGGTGCTGCAATAGAGGAGAATCCCTTGACAAACCGTCTATAGTAGGCTGCCAACCCAATAAAGTTATGAACCTCAATTGGAGATGTGGGCCTGGCCCAGTCACGAATTGCATCAATCTTCACTATGTCAACCATAATCCCATCCTTGGACACCATATGCCCCAAGAATACTACAAACTCAAGATAGAACTCGCACTTTGAGAATTTGGCATAAAGTCGTTGTTCTCTCAAAGTGTGAAGCACAATCCTCAAATGTTGCTCATGCTCCTCCCTACTCCTAGTGTACACATGGATGCCATCAATAAACACAATCATGAAGGAGTTCAAATAGGGCCTAAAATCTCGATTCATTAAGTTCATGAACATTGTTGGGCCATTAGTAAACCCAAAATACATCACCAAGAACTCATAATGGTCGTAGCAAGTCCAAAAGGATGTCTTAAGGATGTACGGTGCCCATATCTGCAACTGATGGTATCTTACTCTCAACTCAATCTTAGAAAATATGGGCTGCACCATACAACTGGTCAAATAGATCATTGATACGCGACATAGGATACTTATTCTTCACTGTCACCTTATTCTGTTACCTATAATCGATACACATATGCATAGAACTATCCTTCTTCTTCACCAACAGAACAGGAGCACCCCAAGGAGATACACTCAGTCTAATAAACCCCTTACCCAGATAATCCTAAAGCTAAACATTCAGCTCATTTAGCTCGGTAGGAGTCATATGGTAAGGTGCAATATTAATAGGTTTGGGTTCCCGGCTCAAGATCAATAGCAAAGTCTATATCATGCTCACAATGAAGGTCAGGTAGGCTTATAGGAAACACATCAGGGAACTCATGGAATGCCGTGAAAGATTCAAGTGAAGGACTCTCAATACTAACATCATGAACATAGGCCAGATAAGCCATACAACCCCTCGATACCAGTCTCCTAGACCAAATATAAGAAATAATCTCGTCGATGTGGGGCTATTAGCACCCTGCCACATAACCAGAGGTATACTTGGCAAAGGAATACAACACAACATGCTAGGGGGACAACTAATCCATACCCAGAATAACGTCGAAATCAACCATGTCTAGCACAATAAGATCATCCCTAAGTGTCATACTCTCAAAATGTCATAATGCAAGATCTATATACTCTATCTAATATTAAAGAATTACCTACAGGAGTAGCGACATGTATAGGCATAGATAATGGCTCACAATACAACTTAAATCGAGATTCTTAATAAGTAGACACATAAGAATACATAGAGCCTGGATTAAATAAATCAGAAGCTGGCTAATAGCACACCAAAATCGTACCTGTAATAATAGCATCCAAAGCCTCAGCCTCCGGCCTACTAGGAACAATATATAAATGACTATGCCTGCCTCTGAATTGGATGCCCTACCTGCCTGAGGACCTCCATGAGAACTCTGGGGACCACCCCTACGACCCTGGGAACCACCCCTACATGGGGTCGGCACTGACTTGATCGATGAAATACTCTACACAGAAGGCTCAATCATCTCATGCTGGGGACACTCTCTGGTAAAATGATCCACAACACCACAATCATAGCATGCCCAGGGCACTCTAACCTGACGAGAAGATTTGACTGACCCGCAATGGCTACCTCATCCTGAAGACCCTGTATGAATACCCCTTAACGGCTGACCACTATCCTAGCCATTGAAATCACTATAATCAGGCTGATTTCCATTTAAAATCTATCGGGTTGTATGAACGAGCGTACTAGACCGACCCTATTACTGATATGGCTGTTGCTGAGGATATCGGCCCTAAAAACCTCTACACCTAAACTGTGCACCGTATTAACTTCCACTGTAGCTATCTTGATGGCATGGTCTCTTATCGATGCCCTGATAAGCATCACGATGAAAACCCTTCATTATGTAAGCATAATCATTAATATCAACCAATGACCTACACGCGATACCATACTCTGAGCAGCCATGTCGAGTGAAAGTCTCAATCCTCTGACAAAGCATCGTATCCTTTCATACTCATTAGGTAGAATCATGGTGGCATGTCTTGCTAACTCGTGAAATATCGCCTCGTACTTTGCCACAATCATAAAACCCTACTATAAGTGAAGTCATACCTCAGGCGCTCGCACATGTTGTAAGGCATATACTTCTTTAAAAAAGCCTCAGAGAATTGAGCCCAAGTTATAAGAGATGATCCAGCTGGTCTGGAGTCAAAATATCCCCTCCACCACTGCCTCGCTGCTCTATCAAACTTGAAAGTGGTATAATCCTCACTATCTGACTCAACAAGGGTCAAATTATACAACCTCTCCTCACGGCTGGTAAGGAACTCAAATGCATTTTTTCCTGGGTCCCCAGCAAACCTCGATGGAGCCAATCTAAGAAAATGGCCCAGCATCTTTTGCTCCTCAAAAGTCATGATTGGCTGGGCTGCTGCTAACTTTGGAACTACCGATGCTGGTGGAACCTCTACTCTGGGAGCCGTAGCTGTAAGATGCACTCCTATACCAAGTCTACACTAGGCTACCCCCTGAGAGGATATATGGGCCCCATCCATCGGTTGGCCACCAATCATGCCCAATAACTGTACCAAGGCATCACGGAGAACCGATAAAGAGATGAATCTGGTACGAGCCTGTGGTGCCCCTGGCCCGCTAGCTGTTGTGGAGATCCTCTGGTGCTATATTTGGTGCAGGATCAATGACCGCTTTTGGTGAAGGCCACCTGGCCTAGCCTCAAGCTGGGGCTGCAGCCCTAGCCTGACCTCAACCTCGGGGTCTACCTCTGCCACTTACTGGTGCTCTAGCTTCAGGCTCGGGGGCCCTATCCCAGGCCGCTGTATACCACATCCTAGCCATATGAGAAAGAGTGAAAATAATGAGAATATAGAAACCAATATAGACACAACGTCGACAATTAGTCAAAAGGTGAGGTGAGATTTTCCTAAGAATGTTTTGTAGCCTCTCGAAGATAGGATACGTACATTATCATACTAATCCACAAGACTCTACTAGACACTTGCTCTTGTACCGATGATACCGATGAACCTAGCTCTAATACCAAACTGTCATGACTCAGTTTCTCAGGTCATGATGGAACCTACTTTAACCCACTAGTAGGTAAGTCAAACCATAGCCCGAAACAGCGAGTAACAAACTAATAGGTGGAAAAGAGATAAGTGTAACACCCCATACATTTTTGAACTTATTTGACTACCTTAACATTTGTGGAATTTTTTAAAACTTGAGATAGTTGGTGTATTACCCACTAAATTTATTGGAATGAATTAATATCATTCTAATGGGCTCAATTGAAGCCCAAAATTAAGTAAAAAGACATGGGCCTAAAAAGGGAGATGATCTATTTAAAGTGGACCAAGTATACTTGGAATTTTTGACCAAAAATTTGGCTAAGGATAGACTTGAGAGAGGTGGATAAGAGGGAGTATTTAAGGCTGAAATTCAGCTCATTTTTCTACACAACACACATGTAAAGATCAGATTTTTAAAGAAATACTTTTTCCTCTCTCAAACCCTAGCCACCCTAATTTTCTCTAAGGATTTTTGGAAAACTCTTCCACTTGCAAGCCTTGGTAAGAGTTTATCCTTATAGATTAATATATTATAATCATAATAGGTTTTTTAAATCATGTTGGTTATGTTTAAAAAGTGTTGAGCAGTCCACTTTATTTGTAGCAACCCACTTTTGCTAAATCGGTGAAGGATTTTCCTTCTATGTGGTTTAAACTTAAAAGGGGACTTAAGGTCTTGAAGTAATTGAATTTTATGGGATAAATTTCAGTATTTTTAAGTGTGGTGTTGTCCCTAATTCGTTACCCTTGTGTATGGCTTGATGGAAATGTTTATACGTGTTTGTATATGGAACGTTTGGCGTAGTGAAAAGAGAATACTTTCTTGTTATGTTAAAGTGAAATCTGAAACTGTGTGGACTGTTTTTGGTGTATTGTTGTGTAAGATATTTATTTGACTTGATGGAATAAATATATGGAGTTGCATTGAGGTAAAAATGTGAAGTACGCTCTTGGTGGGAAATCTTGTCGGTTTGTGACGTCTATGTTGGTTTGTGGACTGTTTTGGTATTGTTGGTATTGTGAGGCAGTAAATTGCATTGTAGGAGGGTGGAATGAAGTTATATGGAAGTATAAAGGAAGGTGGAATGATATACCATGTGTTTGGTATGTTGGATAATCTTTACTTCCCGTCAAGTAGCTAATTATCGCCTTGTGAACTTGTAATGTAATTGGCTTTTAATGTGAGTTCCATTATGTATTCATATTGTAGAGTAATGCTTTAAGGAAGAGCTGAATTGTTGTAGTCACATGTTGTAAAGATAAGGTATGTAAGGTTACTCTTTTCCGTATCCTTTGGCAGCACCTATTGTTCACATCGTTATCGAACTTGTTTCCATTCCGAAATATTTTAAAGTATCTCATTTCAGGTTTGTTTGCAATTGTTATTCACGTGTCTATTATTTGTTGACTATTGTTCCAAATCTCCAATAATGTAATGACCACCAATATAACAATCTCAAAAATTAAAGAAATGAAGTAATACATATTTGGTTGAGTACGGGTGGTAGCTGTGGGGGCGAAAGCCTAGCTCGAACCGATCCCAATTGATTATTGGATATAGGGGGTAGCTCTGGGGGAAAAAGCCTAGCTCGATCTAAACCTGATTTATTGATTTGTGGGTGGTAGCTCTAGAGGAATAAGCCTAGCTCAAGCCGATCCCAATGTTATTTACCACTGATCAGTTGGTCCCGGGCATTGTATGATTGATATTGATGTATATTGATATGAAGGTAAAGGGAAAGAAATGAATGTAATGTACATGGTTCCACATATATAGTACAGTGGTATATCAGTATTGTTTATTCACTTGTATTTGATTCTAATTGAGTTCCTATATTTCATTCAGTTACTTATAGCCTTACATACTCAGTACATTCTTTCATACTGACGTCCCTTAGGGGACCTACCTTACTTGTTGCAGGTACAGGAGCTAGTAGACCTTCACAGTAGGGTACAGGTCATCTGCAGGTTGGTGGTGAGCTCCAGGTTAATTTGGGGCTTTCCGAGTCATTTGTATATATTTTTGGTACTGTGTAGTAGTTGTATAAGGTGGGGACTTGTCCCGACCTGAGTCATGGTTATGTATATCTTTTAGAGGCTTTATAGACCATTGTAAAGTCAAACGTATAAGTGTCTTACCTTTTTGACGTTGTGGCCCCAACGGCCAAGTCTCGTATCTATTTTGAACGTCTGTACATAACTTACGTCATCGATATATTCTATTTACATGTGGCAGAATTTTTATTCACTTAGTGAGATGCATATGAATGTACATGATCATAGGTTGGTTCTCTCGGGCCTAAACGGCTTCGGGTGTCGGTCAGCCCCGTTGGGATTCGAGGCATGACAAAAGTGAGCGGGTCATCCTAGGGTGTCTACAAAGCCATGTCTGAGTAGAGACTTTCTTATGGATGTGTTGTGCACCACTTTTAAGTAGGAGGGTACGGGACATTTAGGAGTCTTTTCTTTTTTTCATTTCCTAGATCGTGCAATAGAGCCAAAGTTGTAGGTGGAATTATATTTAACCATGAAAATTATTTTTCTTTTGTTATAGTAAAATGCCGATTGTAAGAAGAGGTAGGGGTAAAAGTAAGAAGGTAGACATGATTGCTGGAGAAGGGACCAGTAAATTACCACCTGAACGAGTTAATCAAGGTGAAGCTGAAAATGAGTTTGCATCGCGGACTTCTTCTACTCTTCCATTTTCAGGAGAGACGAGAAGGAGAGGAGTACCGTCAGAACCACCTGTTAATGCTACTGAGCAGGATTTGAGGAATGCGGTGCAAATATTGACTCATATAGTTGCTGCACAAAATCAAGGACAAACTGGTCCAACTACAAGTAATGACGGTGAAGATAGGGAAGCTAATCGGTGGACACAAGATTTTCTTAAATTAGACCCACCCACATTCACCGGGTTAGATCTTAATGAAGACCCACAAGAATTCATGGACCAAATTCAAAGGGATTTAGATGTTATGCATGTATCTGGTGCAGAAACAGTTGAGCTTGCAGCATATATATTAAAAGGAGAGGCTATATTATGGTACGAAGATTGGAAATGATCTAGGGGTATCGGTGCACTTCTAGCTAGTTGGGAAGAATTTAAAGCAGCATTCCTTGATCATTACCTTCCATATGAGATCTGAGAGGCTAGTGCAGGCCAGTTCTTAAACTTTGTCAAGGTAATATGAGCGTCAGAGAGTACAGTCTTCGGTTTAACTCGTTGGCCAGGTATGCTCCTAATGTAGTAGCTACTATGGATGATAGAGTTTATTGATACATGGATAGACTGGATCTGTATTTGATTAGAGATTGTACTATTGTTGCTTTGAATAAAGACATGGATATAGCCAGGATACAAGCTTTTGCATAGAAGATGGAGGATCAGAGGCAAAGGAGAAGAACACAAGAATTTGAAAGAGGACCGTCAAAGAGGCTAAACCTATGGGACAGTTCATGGCGTCCCAAGGAGAATTTAGGCCTCGGGTTTTTAATAGACCACCTAGACCATCATTTTTTTTATTCTACAGCAGGTACTCTATCCTAATTCCGAGGGTTTAGAGGTAGTCAAGTTGGGCAAAGTAGTGGGATTCAAGGTTCATGGACAGCAGGGTATCAAGAACAAGAAAGTATGAGCCAATCGAGGTTTTCTCGTCAATCATTTCAGCACTGCAGAAAGCTTTATTTAGGTGCATGTCGGCTTGGGACAGATGCTTGTTTCTGGTGTGGTATATCGAGGCATATAATGAGAGAGTGCCCACATAGGGGCACGAGTAGTACAGAACGACCTCTAGGATCAGCCGTAGTATCATTATCGTCGATTCCTTTCTCAGGTAGGGGTGTACATCCTACTGGTCATGGTATAGGTTGTGGAAGAGCAGCCAGTCCGAGTGGAGTCTAGAACCGTACCTATGCCTTAGTGGATTATCAGAATTCAGAGGCTTCTCTGGATGTAGTTACAGGTACATTATCCATCTTTTCACATAATGTATATGCATTAATTGATCCAGGATCTACCCTATCATATGTCACTCCATTGATTGCTGAAAAATTTGAAAGAACACCGAAATTACTAGTCAAGTCATTTGAAGTATCTACACCCATTGGCGAGTCTATTATAGCTAGGAGAGTCTATCGTAATTGCATAGTAACTATTTGTGATCATGATACGTTGGCTGATTTTATTGAGCTGGAAATGGTAGATTTTGATGTTATAATGGGTATGGATTGGTTGGCTTCTTTTTATGCCACGGTAGATTGTCGAGCAAAGAAGGTACATTTTTATTTTTAACAAAAGACCGTCCTAGAATGGAGGGGTAATGTTGGAGCACCGAGAGGTAAATTTATTTCTTATCTTACGGCAAAGAAAATGATATCCAAGGGGTACATATGCCATCTAGTAAGAGTACAAGATACCGATGTGACACCACCAACTCTTCAATCTATTCTAGTGGTAAATGAATTCCTTGATGTATTTCCTGAAGATCTTCCAGGTTTGCCTCCAGAACAGGAAGTAGAGTTTGGTATTGATGTGATTCCAGGTACTCAGCTTATCTCTATTCCTCCATATAGAATGGCCTCGACAGAGTTACGAGAATTGAAGGAGCAATTAAAAGACTTGCTGGAAAAGGGATTCATAAGGCCTAGTATGTCCCCTTGGGGTGCACCAGTGTTATTTGTACGAAAGAAAGATGGAACGTTGAGAATGTGTATTGATTATCAGCAACTTAATAAGGTAACAGTCAAGAACAAATATCCCTTCCCCAGAATTGATGATTTGTTTGATCAATTACGGGGTGCCAAATGTTTCTCAAAGATTGACTTGAGATCGGGTTATCATCAAGTAAGGGTTCGCGAAAAAGATATACCCAAGACAGCTTTCCGAATATGGTATGGTCATTATGAGTTTTTATTTATGTCCTTTGGGCTAACAAATGCACCAGTTGTTTTTATGGATTTGATGAATAGTGTGTTCAAGCCGTTCTTAGATGTGTTTGTGACAGTATTTATAGATAATATTCTAGTTTATTCACAATTAAAAGAGGATCACGCTAATCACTTATGGCAGGTGTTACAGATTCTCTGTGATCGCAAGTTATATGTAAAGTTCTCTAAATGTAAATTTTGGTTCAAAACCGTAGCATTCTTGGGTCATATTGTATCGGATGAAGGAATATGGGTTGATACTCAGAAGATAGAAGCTGTGAAGAATTGGCCAAGACCTACAATGCCTACAGAGATTCGTAGTTTCCTTGGGTTGGCAGGTTATTATAGAAGGTTTGTTGAAGGATTTTCTTTTATTGTTGCACCTTTGAAAAAGCCAACACACAAGGCAACTAAATTCCAGTGGAATGATGCGTGTGAAAAGAGTTTCCAAGATCTGAAGAATAAATTGACTTCTACACCCGTATTGGTACTTCCAAAAGGCACAGAAGGGTATAGGGTATATTGTGATGCTTCAGGAGTCGGCTTAGGATGTGTATTGATGCAGCACGGTAATGTGATAGCTTATGCCTCAAGACAGTTGCGGCCACATGAGAGAAATTATCCAATATATGATCTTGAGCTAATAGTTCTGATATTTGCTTTAAAGATATGGCGACACTACTTGTATAGGTTTCACGTTGACATATATATCGATCATAAGAGTTTGCAGTATATTTTCAAGCAGAGGGACCTAAATTTGAGATAGCGGAGGTGGCTTGAATTACTAAAAGATTATGATATCGATATTTTATATCATTCGGGGAAAGAAAATATGGTAGCTGATAGCAATAGGAAGCGCGGATGGCCAGCTCACGGAAAAGCAAGGGATAATCAAGGATCTACATCAACTAGCCAGCTTAGGGGTTCGTCTTCTTGAAACTCCAAATGAAGGAATTATGGTGCAAAATGCGGCAGAATCTTCATTAGTAGCTGAAGTGAAAGTAAAACAGTATGTGGATCCTATTTTATTGCAGGTGAAAGAGAATGTAAAACAAGGTCTGACAAAGGCATTTGATCTTACACAAGAGGGCGTGCTTCAGTGCCAAAGTAGATTGTGTGTACCTGATGTAGATGAGCTAAGGAGACGAATTATGACAGAGGCACATCATTCCTGGCATTCTATTCATTCGGGAGCAACCAAAATGTATCATGATTTGAAAGAAATGTATTGGTGGGGTAACATGAAGAAGAACATTGCAGAATTTGTAGATCATTGTCTGAATTGTCAACAAGTAAAAGTAGAGCATCAGAAGCTTGGAGGTTATATGCAATGTATAAATCTTCCAATCTGGAAGTGGGACATGTTCAACATGGATTTCATCACAGTTTTGCCTCGTACACTTTGGAAATTTGATTCCATATGGGTAATAGTTGATAGGCTTACCAAATCGGCACACTTTCTACCCGTCAAGACCACCTACACAGCTGAAGATTATGAGAGGTTGTATATGAAAGAGATAGTTCGACTACATGAAATTCCAATCTCTATTATATCATACAGGGGAGCTCAATTTACTACACACTTTTGGAAGTCTTTTCAGAAGAGTTTGGGAACCCAAGTGAATTTAAGCACGGCTTTTCATCCTCAAACAGATGGAAAAGTAGAATGTACTATACAAACACTTGAAGATATGCTACGAGCTTGCATATTAGACTTTAAAGGTAGTTGGGATGATCATTTAAATCTTATTGAATTTGCCTACAATAATAGTTATCATTCAAGTATCAAAATGGCGCCTTACGAAGCTTTATATGGAAGAAAGTGTAGATCACCAATTGGATGGTTTAAAGCGAGTAAAACTGCCCTATTTGGGCCAAATCTTGTTCATCAAGCTATGGAGAAGGTTAAGGTGATACAACAGCGGCTATAAACAGCCCAAAGTCGGCACAATTCATATGCTGATGTTAGAAAAAAGGGGCTAGAATTTGTCATAGGTGATTGGGTATTCTTGAAAGTGTCACCAATGAAATGGGTAATGAGATTTGGAAAGAAGGGAAAGCTGAGTCCATGTTATATAGGGCAGTATAAGATTCTCTGAAGATTTGGTCAAGTTGCATATGAATTAGAACTACCCCAGGAACTCTCCACAGTTTATCCAGTGTTTCATGTTTCAATGCTTCAGAAGTGCATAGGAGATCCATCTCATATTGCTTCCACTGAAGATGTACAAGTTACAGAAGATCTCACCTATGAAGAAGTACCTATTGCAATTCTGGATCGACAAGTTAAGAGGTTAAGAAATAAAGAAGTAGCTTCAGTAAAAGTGCTTTAGAAAAATCAGCAAGTAGAAGAAATCACATGGGAAGCCAAGGAAATGATGAAGTCTAAGTACCCGCATTTATTTCAAACTGAAGAGAAAGTTCAAGATGCGGAATTGGAGCAATAACAAGTAAGTACATATAAGAATTATGTGTATGTGATAATAAGAAGAATGAACTTAGACTTGAACTTGTTTAGATTGGATAATGTTACTAACATTCGAGGACGAATGT
Organism: Capsicum rhomboideum; assembly: GCA_031232105.1. Taxonomy (NCBI): domain Eukaryota; kingdom Viridiplantae; phylum Streptophyta; class Magnoliopsida; order Solanales; family Solanaceae; genus Capsicum; species Capsicum rhomboideum. The sequence continues at coordinate 18,165,641 of CP124712.1, forward strand.
TTCTAAGGGGGGAAGGATGTAACACCCCGTACATTTCCGAACTTATTTGACTACCTTAACATTTGTGGAATTTTTTTAAACATGAGATAGTTGGTGTATTACCCACTAAATTTATTGGGCTGAATTAATATCTTGCTAATGGGCTCAATTGATGCCCAAAATTAAGTAAAAAGACATGGGCCCAAAAAGGGAGATGATCCATTTAAAATGGATCAAGTATACTTGGACTTTTTCACCAAAAATTTGGCTAAGGATAGACTTGAGAGAGGTGTCTAAGAGGGAGTATTTAAGGCTGAAATTCAGCTCATTTTTCTACACAACACACATGTAAAAATAAGATTTCCAAAGAAATACTTATTCCTCTCTCAAACCCTAGCCACCCTAATTTTCTCTAAGGATTTTTGGACAAATCTTCCAATTGCAAGCCTTGTCTTATATTAATATATTATATGCATAAGAGGTTGTGTAAATCATGTTGGTTATGTTTAAAAAGTGTTGAGCAGTCCACTTTTGCTAAATCGGTGAAGGATTTACCTTCTATGTGGTTTAAACTTAAAAGGGGACTTAAGGTCTTGAAGGAATTGAATTATATGGACTAAATTTTAGAATTTTTAAGTGTTGTGATATCCCTAATTATTTACCCTTGTGTATGGCTTGATGAAAATGTTTATACGTGTTTGTATATGGAACGTTTGGCATAGTGAAAAGAGAATACTTTCTTGTTATGTTAAAGTGAAATCTGAAACTGTGTGGACTGTTTTTGGTATATTGTTGTGAAAGGTATTTATGTGACTTGATGGAATAAATATATGGAGTTGCATTGAGGTAAAAATGTGAAGTATGCACTTGGTGGGAAATCTTGTCGGTTTGTGACGTCTATGTTGGTTTGTGGACTATTTTGGTATTGTTGGTGTTATGAGGTAGTAAATTGCATTGAAGAAAGGTGGAATGAAGTTATATGGAAGTATAAAGGAAGGTGGAATGATATACCATGTGTTTGGGATGTTGGATAATTTTTACTTCCCTTCAAGTAGCTAATTATCGTCTTGTGAACTTGTAATGTAATTGCCTTTTAATGTGAGTTTCAATATGTATTCATATTGTAGATTAACGCTTTAAGGAAGAGCTAAATTGTTGTATTCACATGTTGGAAAGATAAGGTATGTAAGGTTACTCTTTTCGTATCCTTTGGCAGCACCTATTGTTCACATCGATACCGAACTTGTTTCCATTCCGAAATGTTTTAAAGTATCTCATTTTAGGTTTGTTAGCAATTGTTATTCACGTGTCTCTTATTTGTTGACTATTATTCCAAATCTCCAATAATGTTAGGACCTACCTTACTTGCTGCAGGCACAGGAGCTAGTAGACCTTCACAGTAGGGTACAGGTTATCTGCAGGTTGTTGGTGAGCTCCAGGTTGATTCGGGTCTTTCCGAGTCATTTGTATATATTTTTGATACTGTGTAGTAGTTGTATAAGGCGGGACTTGTCCCGACCTGAGTCATGGTTATGTATATCTTTTAGAGGCTTTGTAGACCATTGTAAAGTCAAACGTAGAAGTGTCTTACCTTTTTGACGTTGTGGCCCCAATGGCCAAGTCTCGTATCTATTTTGAACGTCTTTACATAACTTTCGTCATCGATATATTCTATTTACATGTGGAAAAAATTTTATTCACTTAGTGAGATGCATATGAATGTACACGATCATAGGTTGGTTCTCTCGGGCCTTAACGGCTTCGGGTGCTGGTCCGCCCCATTGGGATTCGAGGCGTGACAATAAGTAACAATGGAAACAGTAATAATCAGTGACAAACTGCAAATATATACGCAAATGCACTATTTAATAGAGGAAGAAGGAAAACCTCATCAACAAGACTCCTCCAAGACCTGGTAAGGTCAGTACAAGAGCCACTATATCAACAAAAAATTGTACTAGATAGTGACAAAATACACATGTAGTCTCAGGATATACAAAATAAGACTATCAACAACAGTAAAAGGAGAAGGATCAGCTCTGGACTCTTTAAGCTCACCCAGAATTTTGGTTAACAACACAGGTCAGGGTCAGCATCAACAGTGGTGACTTGTACTAGGATCTGCATCAGGTAAAAAGATGCAAAAGGATAGTATGAGTACCAAAGCACAAGGTACTCACTAGTCATCATAGGCCAACTGAGCTCAGTTACAGTAAAAGTATAAATAAAGTGCGAATATATACTAAAGGCAATAAGTGAGGGTCAGAAATGGAAATAAAAGGCTATGCTAAGCAAACCCGGTAAATCAAATATAAGTAATGCAAAAGCAAAAATAAATGCCTATCTATAACCTAACTAGTCCTCCATAAGCCCATAAGGCACACACAAGGAGAAATAAACACAACCGAACCCCCATAAGCATGGTGTGTACAAGCAAAGAGAAATACTAATAGAAGGACAAGTACAATAGTAAGTAAAGTAAGAAAGAGCCAAGAGGTACAGTAAGTGTACCGTATATTCTTCCTACAGTCATAACCATGAACGTACCAGTGCCAAACCAAATTTCTCAATTTCAGGTCAATAATAGTGAATGTCAAACTCGAATCCAAACCAACAATTAATAAGTAGTACAATCGTATGCCGGACTCAAACCAAAACTAACAAATAATAGCCAGCATAACCAGGTGCCAGACTTGAACCGGCACTAACAAATGATAAACATTATAAATAAAAGTTGAACTCGAACCGAAACTATCAAATAAAAAACAGTAACCCATGTGTCAGACTCAAACTGAAACTAATAGAAGATAAGTAATTAAAGCCCAGAGGTCTAATTCATGCCAAGTTTATCTAGTCCTTTTTCCATTTTAGAAGGCCTATTTCATTTAAAGGAGGGCAAGGTTCCGATTATTAAGTCAAAGGTCACCAATCAAGGCCAAAAGGGTTAAACACCGGGAATACCAAGTCAACAACCACAATATAACAAGCAAACGTTTTTAGTCCCGATAACAACAGGTGCTTTAATGCTATTTACTACAAGAAAAGGCACTATCCTAGGTACTTTTACTTGGTAAAGAGCGATAAAGCTAACAACAAGTCCCCGAAACTCAACCTAAGGCAAGCAACTACCCAAGCCTAGACTAAGGATTCTATGTTTAATTCCAAGGGCTCTAAATAAGCAAACCAAGTTCTAAATTGGAAATAACTACCAACCTAAGGAAATTCAAGGTTGGAATCTATCCTACGGTCCCCTAATCGGCTAAAATAATCAGGAATTGTCTAAGCAACTATCCGAGCCATAAATACCCAACAACAATTAGCACAGTACCACACCAATAATATAACAGAGCAAAGTGTAAAGTATGGTAAGCCTAGCCCACCTGGAGGCCGGACAGCAGCCTTGGATCGACCACGAACTACTCATCCCCTCTACTTGACCTCAGAAAGCCGCCGCGTCAAGAACCTCCAAGTGTCAGAAAAATATTCTCCTAGATCCGAGCTACACACTAGAATCCGAGTATGAATGACTTAATGTAGATAATCAATTTTCTTTAAGGAATTGAATATAATATCAAACTATTTTCCAACTAAGTATATTGTTTCACGTGTATCTGTATGCATTTCTATATGCAATATCTATATGTGTGTGTATGTATGTATAGAGCCTGCAGACCTATATTTAGCATAACCTTTAATGAAAAGTGAGACACTGGAGTAGCAACTTATATATAATAGAGAGAGAGAGTATATAGATAGAGAGAGTTGGATTTTTTTTTAACTTTTTGGCAAACATATATTAAATATGTATACCACATGTAGCAATTAAGTGCCATAATAAATGGCAAGTGGCAGCATCGCCCATGGCTAACCCAAGTTTTTGTCCACCCACTTAGCCTCCACGTGGAGTTGAGGTGGCAAAACTAAAATATTTTTATCCCATTTTGTGCACACTTGGGTATTGCATAAATTTGTGGTAAAATAAATACGACATTCTGAATATATCATTAATAAAAAATTATTTCGAATAAAGCTTCTATCATATAATAATAATTTTTGAACATATCTAAATTTACTATCTCCGTTTAAAATATTAATTAGTTAAAAATAATATAAATATATCATAACTAAAAGATTTTCATAAACTTATAAAACATTTTAGAAAGGTAATTAAATATATCATTTACCAAATTATATTTTAAATTACATATTTAGAATACACTCGGTATTGAAAAAATTCTCAAACAAACTGTTGGGGAATTGAACCATCTGTCCCGACAGGTCATAAATAACTGTTAGAAACTATCGGGAAGCTCACAACGCCAAAAACGCACAAAAATTGAGAAATGAGCTAGAGGGTCATTACAATAGTGGTACACTCTTTGTAAAATTATCTCTCTATAATTGCATACTCAAATAATATGTAATAATATTTTGTAAGAAATATATTATGTAAAAAATAAAATACCAATATATTTATGGTAATCATCATTAATGTTATCCACACAATAAATTTCAAATACGAATATCTAATTTAAAGAAAAAAAATTATATTTAAATGGTGCACATCAGTTCTTTCATAATTTCTCGAGGAAAAAACTACTAATGTTTACCTTTTTTTATATTCATGTTCTTTCTAATTTTGCATACTATTATTTATAACAGCTAAATGAGATCTGAAAGTCAAATGTCAGTATATATATATGCCAATATACATATATAACATCACCTCTCTATAGAGCCATGAAATTTTCGGACAAACGCTGCCACTATAGAGAGGTTTGACTATATATATAATTGATACATCAAATTTCAAACCTACATATGATCAGCTTTGTACTATAATAAGAAATAACATCATTTAACCTGAAAATTGAAAAAATAAATGAAATAATGAAACTATATATCCATAGTACTTTAAATTCAATTGAAAGAAAATATGAAAATGATAATAAATTTCTTAAAATAAACTCACTTTCCCTATGAAATAATGACATTAAGAGCATTCATATATATATATATACACACTCATTAAAATGTGACCATTGAGTTCTCTGTTGCATAATTGTTAATTTAGTAAATTAAACTAATGTGGCCATTGAATTGTCTTGAGCAAAAACGGATGCTAATTTAAGCATATGGCTCTTGAATTCTCTTTCACTGGATGTTGGAAATGACTTTTGCACTTTTAACAGAAATTGAAATAAAAATAATTCATGAAACAAAAGATTTTAAAAAATAAATAAATTTGTTAGTCTTTAATAAAAGAGAAGCATAATAATGTTTTTCAACTTTATAAGGGCATTTTGGTATTCTAACTTTTAACTTTGTGGCTTCCCACTTTTAAAATAAGTATAAGTATGATAAATGATGCGTATTAATGTCATGCAAGCATTCATGCACACTCTTTAAATCATTGTCATAAAGATAATCAAAATCAACGAGATGAGAACGTATGTAAAAAAAACGTCAAGAAGTGTTGTAATTAACCTATTTTGTTGAGCATGAAGCCCAGGAGGGTATACTAATTGTTTAGACTATGTACTCTGTGTCCTATTTCCTCGATATTGAATTATTTTGTTTCTTTGATTACAATCTTGTGTTATAAGTGCATACTTACTACAAGCTATGTCGAGAACTTTTGTGCTAGATAAATTAATTAAGTTTGAAACACAATATTGAAATCAGACAGGCTTAAACGGAGTAGCATGAATAACAAGATTTCATATAGCTTACAAAAACATGCTTAAGATTGACGCATAGTAGTAATTTGTGTTATTTATTATTGTAGTAGTTGGATGAGTACATATTATATAACAACATTGCTTCGAGTTACAAATTAAAGTAAAAAAAATCTAAATTTTAATGATGCACATTCAAAGATGTGAAATATTATTCACTGCCATCCTTATTTTTATTGGCAACAACTCATGAATCCAAGTTAATTTCCAAGGAAAAGCTTCTAATATTTTGATAGTTCTAATCACGGACAAGCATATAAATCTGCTTTGTATTTAGAGCAGTTTGCTTCGATCCGCTTCTCAGCTACACCGGTGGGCATGTTGTTCAATGCCAGGGCGAATTTCTTCATATACGGAGTTGAGCTTTGGGTAGCTTATTTTTTATCCCCTACATGACATTGGTAAAAGTGTTGAGAAAAATTACAAATAGGTTTTCCTTTCACAAAATGAGCGAGTATTTTATCAATAGTTTAACCACCCATGCCAAACCCCTCAAGTTTTCACTTTCCCTCTTCCTCTCAAACAAGTGCTAGAGAATAGATAATGAGTCAAAGGCACTGATAAGCATTTCCAACTTTCAAGGATTTTCAACAACACATCACCATTCCGCATGTGATAGACACTACAAAGATGCCATTATGTTGTGTTATAAAATATGTGAATACAGCCAGTTGCTATGCTCTACCAGAGAAAAATGCTCAGCTCAGGCTGAGAAAACTGCGTGTATATGTTTTCAGTGTTTGTGAGCTTAATTTAACTGGTCATTTGGACTTTTCACACTAAGGTCTGGGCATGTTGTGTGCATATAGATCATGGTTTTTCCTTTGGTTGTGCGTATATATCATGTTACAGCAAGTCATTAGACAGGTTAGCAAATATCATCAGAAATTGCACAATTTCTTTGCCAGGAAAGGAATCACTATCCACATCATGAAAGATCAACAAGGAACGACACATAATTCCAATTCTTGAATTTTTTACAGAGATGAGCAGTTACTTATGTTTTCACAATGACGAGCATATACCATTTGAATACAGAGTAAACATGCACATCATCAGAAATTGTGTAAATGAGAATTCCACCAAGTGAAGGGTATGACAAGGAAAGTACACGTCATCCTAAACTTAAGGAGTTTTGTTCTGGTCCAGTTGGGTTTTCACAGTGCTACAAATATGGCCATCAATATACCGGATGTATATAAGATCTGTGTTCCACAGTGAAGGACAAAATAAAATAAAATAATAACCATAACAATATAAAACAAATATGAGAGTTATATTCAAGGTATACCACTCTTTAGAGAGCATAATATGAGAGTTATATTCAAGGTATACCACTCTTTAGAGAGCATACTTGTACATGAATATCTTTATCTAAAGAAGAGCTCACCAAGCTAAATGCAGTTGAAACATTAGCCTCGTTGCCAACCTCATGGAAAAATATGAAAGAAAAGGTCGATAAAGTTGCCTACACCATAGCGTGTTATACAGAAAATGTGATCATACCTCATATTTGGTAACTTCTTCTCGTGTTTTCTTTTGATGCAAACATTTCACTTGCTTACGCCTGGAAGATTTGATCTTCCACTTGGGAATGCACTGAAGCCTCTTCTGCCTGGAAATGCACTGAGATTTCTTCCGCTTGGGAATGCGCTGAGACTTCTTCGTTGTTGAACCAGATCCAGTATTACAATTCTTATGTGTGCTATTTCTTGGTTCCACTATATATCTGCGGTAAGAATGCCAGATAAAAAAAATATCCAAGAATTAGAAGGAAATAAGTAAAGGCTGTAGCATCCAAACTATAAAATCATAGGCAATTTGCTCCAATGAAACTCATAAGCACTACCTGAAATTTCTCTTACTACTGTTGAAAAATAAGTGAACTACCTTAATTATTTCATTTAGTTGGAAAGTAAAGCTCAACTCATCCAGCAGTGAACCAAAATGAAACAAGCTTCATAGTTGTCTTTTATCATTTGATCGGTCCTTTATTACATAAACATGAAATATTTCAAAAAATAGTATATTCCCTCTCTTTGCCATGTTTCTTTTTATTTTTAGTGATGTTTGTGTCCGTTCATCTTGCTTGCATCTCAACTAATTCCACCTGGTATCTGCTACCTCCTACCAACACAGGTATTGGGTAACTCAGTCCACCAAGCCATGGACAAATGAGAAAAAAAAACCTAAATTTTGTCTCCCTTGGGATGAGAACCCGAGACTTCATGGCTCTCCCCCACTTCATTGACATATCATTTGAGCTTTCCCACTAGGTCACACCCTTGGATGCTCTTTCCATACCATACATGTTTCTTTCAAGGAGGAAACGCAAGGCTAGCTACTAGGTATGAAACAGAGTATGACTACAGTAAATCATTTGAGCTTTCCCATTTCTAAGATCCTGGACATGGTACTGCCGCATGAACCTGATTACTTCTGCTTATAGAAAGGTCTGTTTATTTTGTCCAGAAATATCATTTTCGGTCTATCTATCACATGAACCGGGAGCTGGGCTATTGTTGAAAGAAAAATGAAGTGGGATTAAGAATAGGGAAAGAGTAGCTTTATTCATACTTCTGCTTATGGAAGGACACAAGACACCTAATAAAATATGCAAGATTTCTTACAAAACCCTTGCCAATCACATTTATATATCTCACTGAGTTTTGAATGGTATCACTAATGTTTCTCTTTTGCATAGGGATGTAGAAGAATTACTCTAGATAAATCCATAACTTTGAAGATCTAGAACCAAATTAACAGAACCAGAACCTTAAGATTTGTACAAACTACAACGAACAAAGTTGAGCATTACCTGCCATCCCCATCTTTCCAGACACGGTTGTACTCCTGACCAAGATAAAAAAGAGAATAAACGAATAAGAAATGAGACTGACACTCGCATTGAATTTAGAAGCATCTATTATGCTTTAGAAAACAGAAGTAAGCATATTCCAACACGGGCAGCTCGTTCCTCCCCCTTCGTTTACCAATATGAGCACCTTTCTTTCTCATAAAATTTCATTTGAATTACTTTTTCTACTACTTACGTTAGCTGGAATTATAATTCCTCCTCAGACAATCTCAAATTAACTGTGAAATCTATGACTAGTGTGACAATTTAAATCCTCTTGAGATTGTGTATTAAAGTTCCCAGGATTAGAACACAGTGCTGTCATCCTGAAAGATAGTGGCAATCGGTTTATATGCTAATTTAGAACACTTCAACAATGAGGCTTATAAATATCAACGAGAAACAAAATCTATAATCCCATTGGTCAACCAAACTTTAAATGAGAAAAGCGAGGAAGACATCTACTATATAATAAGCAACAACAACAACAACATACCCAATGGAATTTCACAAGTGGGGAATGGGGAGGGTAGAGTGTATGCAGACTTTACCTCTACGAAGCTGTTTCGAAGGACCCTAGGCTCGAGTACAGCATATCACAGTAGGTATGAAAAGGAAAACGACAATGAAGACAACATAGCAAATAATAAGGAAACAGTACTAATAACAAAATGGTGTGATAACCGAAATACAAGAAACAACAAATGACGATAAAAATCAAAAGTAAGATACTAGAAGAATAAGGCTAATACTACGATAGGCACAGCCAAGCCCAAACCCGTCGAAAAGTAAGCAGCACTCCTCTACCTATTAACCGTCTACCTTAATATGCGACCTCCACACGCTCCGATCCTATCTAAGGTAATGTCCTCGGTAAGCTAAAATTGTGCATGTCCTGTCTAATCACTTCTCCACAATATACTTTTTTGGCCTACCTTTACCTCTCCTCGTATCCACTATATCCAACCTCTCACACCTCCTCACTGGGCAACACACTATTTATCCTCTGATAAAATTTAAGGTCATTATATGTTGGTGTATTTTAGGCCCTTGGAATGATAATGACTGCGAGACATCGAGAGCTTCACATTGGAGAAGTACAAGTCTTAACAGTGAAAAAGAAGATGACATTTCCACCGAAGCAGTAAATAAGAAATTCTTTTAAGATGTCGTAACTCTGCAGATTGTAGTATGTGATTAGCAAATTCAATCTGTATGCATAAATCATTAATCTGTTTCTTGACTAAAATCTGGGAAGTAGGAACAAGTGAAATGACGCTACAAAGGGCATTCCATATATAACAATGCATAAGAAAATTAAGTTACCTGGAATCCTTTAGACTTGGCACCCAGAAATTTAGAACAGTTTGCAGCTCCACACAGACAACGAACAGTTGCACCCCCGTACCACTCAAAATAATAGTTAATTGTCAGCTCCATTCCAACAGATATATCTTGCTCTGCAAATATTCCAACCCTTGATTCCCCTAAAACTGTCCATTTCCTCGTTTCACAATTCGGTCGGCTGGGAAATTCAGGAATACACGGTATCAGTACTATCAATCAACACCACATAACCATAATGATATTGTCACTGCCTGACAACCAGCTTTTCAGCACTTACCATGAATGATTTATGAATCTTGCAAGACTTCCCTTCAGGGTGGCATCTATGAAATAATTAGAATTCAGAGAAATTATGTACGCATCCTTGACATCTGCATAAATCATATGAAATTATAGTAGTGTTCTGCAGATGCATTGACAACCATCTCTTATGTTGTTAACTTACCATGAGCTTCATAAACGTGAGACCTTTTCTTTGCTTCTTCAGATAATATCACTTCTCCACAGTATTCAATGATGAACTGTCCAGCCTAATAATGTAAAGAGAGGAATAATTGGTTGATTTGTTGACGTGATCATCAAAAGAAGAAAAATCTTTGTGTATATGCCGAAACTGTCTATACAAATGAATTGTTTCAGCAGAATTACCTTTATATTCTCACCAGCTAAAAGACCCCAACCACACCCTTCAGTCCTGATCAACTTAGTTTTTGCATATTCACATTTCTGGAATCTCTGTGGACAGCAAGCAGAACACTTCAAAACAATATACCTAAAACAGCAGTAAACGATATAGTCCATCCAAACATTGTATTGTACTATACTGTACAGTACAATACCATACAGTACTGTACATTATGAAACCACGAGAAACCACCATCCAAACAAAGTGTGAGTAGAACCTTCCATTAGTTATTGAAGCAGTCAACCGCATATAAGGAACTACAAACTCCTCGCAGTAGATGAAGGGATAATTAAAAGAAAAAGAAAGATTCTCAACACGGAAAGAACTAAATAACAAGCAGCAATTATTTTTAAGTATATTTTTTGTTTACAACTAGGAGCACTTATGCCATACAGCAACTGCTTGGAACAAAGCGAATTCAATCAAACAGAGGTTCCCAGCAACTTTGGGTATCTGATAGATAAACCACTAATTCTGAAGCAACATTTAATCACACCCACATGAAACAGGAAACCTGTTGCACAAATATAGAGACGATAGTTGCATTGTATCACAAATGTCACACCTTCCCAGAAAACCTTCTTGCCGCAACCAAATCTTTTGAACAAATGATTCACCATTTACAGTTATATAGAGTACATTACCTCTCTAGGGTATCACATAAGCAACGATGACACTCTTAGCTGCGTGAGCATAAAATGAAAAATTTATGCAGTTCGTCTTTCTCATACCACATAAATTTCTAGAAAGAGCAACATATGATTCTTTTAAGTTTTAACTGCCACAAGATGTTTTAAATCAAAGGTGTGAAAAGAGAGAAAAGGAAAGAGAAAAATGTTCACTAGTTGGCTGTTTACAGCATACAATAGGAGTATAGTCTACACAAAATAAGGAAGATTTTCTAGTCACAAGGATGCCTAATTATAGACTTATAGCACAACCATTAAGAATATTCTTTTTTAATAACTGTGACATTTGGGTCAGCTTGCGCGCACCTTAACTAAGCTGGTGGGAGGTAGCGGGTATCCTGTGGAATTAGTCGAGGTGCGCGTAAGCTCGCCTAGACACCACGGTTATCAAAAAAATCAAAAAAAATAATATTATAGTCGGAGTCCTACTTTAGTATAAAGAGTCCCATGATGCTCAATAGAAAAAGGCAGCATTAGGAGACTGATAAAGATGAAATCATATGGTTATGCAAGTACTGCATAGTCAGGAATACGAGTAATTTAATTTTCAATCGGGGGTTTCCTAAATTGGAAATCTATGGGTTATTATTTTTGCTTGGGTCGGGCGGGTTGGGCCAATTAAAAAATAAATGAACTAGTTAAAAATAAATTCATTTGTCTTTTTAATTTTAAAAATGAGATAAACATTATTTAATTAAAAAAAATATCGATCTGTTAGTAAAAGCGTATACCGACACCATTTCATAGACGACAAGGGTATATTTGCTCCACTTTTTTAACGGAGGGTATATCTGCTCTAAATCACAAAGTTGAGGGGATTATTTGCGCCTTTTCCCAATTATAAAAGTAAAAGCATGTAATGTTGATAAAGCTCCTTCAGGTGAAATATGAGGAACATCGTGTGGAAGATTGCATAATAAGATGGCTTAAATCTAGTTTTAGAAATGGTTTAAGGTAAAATAGTTTCATGAATGTTCATAGTAATGAGTTTCGACAGGTTCTTGGTTGAATAGTTTCGGGACCGATAAAAGTTTCCTTTTTATCTCACAGTGTTTTTGATAGTTTTCTTGTTCTATTTTTTTATATAAGCATCAACAAGAAAAGTAAAGTTGCTGGAGTTGTGACTCGATCCCAGGTCATCGATCAAAGGAAAGAACTTGAGCGTGCCTACATAACCGGCCAGTTTGCCCTTTCAGCTTCTATAGAAGTGTTTTTAGTTCTAAAGAAGTGTTTTTATAAAATTTAAAAACCCAAACAAACTATTAAGGTGTAAATATCACTCAAGCTAATGAAATCGCATTAACAACAATGAGAAGCTACAAAATAACGCTAGGTAATGGCATGAAATTTGTTGTAAAAGTATATTAATAAAGAGAAACAACAGAGAAGTATTCAACTAATTAAGTGAATCATCTAATTTACCTGATTTCTGCAAGTCTCCCCACACTTACAGTATCCCGGTGTACATTCAATGTTGGTCAGTGAATTCAAGCATCTTTCTCCACACGTACTTTCAGGATCACTGGCATCATACTTGCATTCACAAATAGCAATATCATCTTCTTTTAGTTTCTTACATCTGTAGGAGATTAGAACATTCCAATTAAACTTGACTAACTAAAGCCAAGATCAATGATAATTGAAAACCATCACTTTTTTTAATAATGATTTATGGATGTTTCATCTTAGAAGTGAAAACAATAGCAATAACCAACCTCTTTTGCATAGCTATAATATCCGATCTTAGATAGCCAAACTAACTGTTTGGACCATGACTCTAATCAATATGACATCCAACTGGTAGACACAATTGCAAATGGCTTAACAACAATTCATAAGTTTTAGCAGCAAGTGTATGAAAATGAGCATCAAGTTTTAAGAATTATCAAAAGAAAGAACGCAGTTAACTAGAGGGATATCATTATTAAAAGAAACAAAGAAAGGATTTGAGCTCACTTTCGCCTAAAAAATTCGTTTTGAGTAATGTGAATAAATGGTGTTACTTCTTTCGGCAGTCGGACCTTCAAAAAAGAAAAAGGTTACAATTCACCTCATAACTTGATGTAAATAAAATGGAACATTGTAATGCAAAATCACTTATATGTAAGCAAACGTGCTGCATTTTTAATAGTGGCTCCATAAACATTATTATGCAGTATTATCCTAGCAAATATACGACTGACATTAAAGGGCAGATGAAGTAACTCGATAATAAGGAACAATTGAATGCAGATACCATAACATCAACCAAACAAACCACAAGGATATTCAATCCAAAGTTGCAGTCACCCATGTCGGATCCTCCAAAAATGCACTACATTTGGAGGATCCGACATGCACCCAGTGACATTTATGAAGAGTCCGAGCAACATAGATTAAAACAGGTCCACCAAGACAGGGATGAAACTGTAGAACATGTATGACTATAGATCTTTCCAGCTGCATGCAAGGAGTCAATATAGTCCAAAAGAATGTAGAAGTGATTTACATTTTCATCTACATTTTTCAATAAGCCCGCTTATATTGAGAGAATAAACTTAATTTTGTTGAGGAAAATCAGTTGTTAAGGAACACTACACCAAAAATGATCTTTTGCGGCAATTAATTAACGACAGCAGCTTAATTGCCGCTAAATATGTTTTTTTAGAGGCATTTACAAATGACAATTACATTTTAGCTTTTTTTGTAAATGTCCCTAAATCCTATAGCGACATTGGATCCAATGGCAATTAACTAGTGCTGGTAAAATTTTTAGCACTCTTTGTTAAAGTGCATATTTATTGTTGCTAAAGGTAGTTTTTGTTGTAGTGGAACTCCAACTTCCAAATAGTTAGTTACGAAGGGCAAGAACGAGGCAGAGTTATCTAGACATGTGCTGACTCAATATCACCTCTGTGAATGGTGTCTTCAATCTAAAAAAACAGAGTCTAGTAAAGATGTGACGAAATTATCCACTTTCCAAGATGCATCTCTTTTGTCCATTATTACAAAAATCATATAAGTACTCAGCAGAAGACCATAATATATCTTCAAGAATTGTTTCTAAATTTCTTAAATTTATGCCTTAAAAAAATTCATATTGAGCCGATGGATTGAACCCTTTATAGGGGTGTCGGCATATTATCATTCTTCCTCTTTTTTTTTTTTTTTGTGAGTGTGTGGATGAGTAGTGTTACCAATTACTATCTTTGGTAACACTAGCAATTGAATGGATCTTCTTTATCTCTGTTTCCCTCGTAATCCTATTTTGCTGCTTAGAAATACACTAGTTACTTTCCTCAAGAACACACACTAAGTCCATGCAACATCACACTTTTAAATTTTACACCAGGCTTGAGAATAGTAACAGATAGCATGAACTTAGGCGTACCACATTGCTTTTTCCTTTGCGTGAACGCAGCATCTGTACAACCACTGTCGAAAATCTGGAAACTCCAAATGCTCAACAAAGTAAAAGGTTTTCATCAGTTTCTTATCCAAGTACAAGATCACATAGAAGAAGCAAAGTACAAAGTTGGACCTTTGTATATATTAACCTGAACTCTTTTCCAGTCTCCCTGTTTTTGTTCTTCTTTGTTTATTCTTTCAACCAAATAGAACTTCTTATGTTTTGCCAATTTAAAGAGTAAAATGGCGATGTGTCAATTTTGGTCCTGCATGATAAGGGAAGTTATTGTGCAGTTGTTTTTTTAAAAAATTAGTTTCTGTTTGTCTTATCCATTGATTTTTACTTCTTTCTTTTCATTTTCTAAAAAGAGAAAAAAAGTACGAAAAAAAAAAATTGTAGCTCACTTATTATTTTTGGATTAATAGAATATAGAATAATTAAAACCTAGAATAAATACAATATCACAAAAAAATTCGAAAATAGCTAGCAAATTTATTAAAATATAAAATTAAGTTAAAAGAAAAAAATAATATATATATATATATATATATATATATTGTAAATTTTTTCCTTTTGATATTAAAAACAAAACTTCTTGTCCTAAAATGTGACTCTATTTTTTGTAGTTTTCAGTTTTCACAAGTAAAATTCTTGAAAAATAAAATTAAAAATAAAACAATTAAATTGAATTAACTAATTAACATTAAAATGGTGTAAAATTTTTTGGTTGAGTCATTATAGAAACTCTGCTTATAGAGTGTATTGTAAGAACTAACGTGCTCCAGAATTTTACGAAGAAAATGTGTTGTTTGATTTCTCATCATTTCTAAAGTCTTGCATATTTTTTGAGATTTTAAATTCTGAATGATAAAAATATGTAAACCTCTTGAAAAGGGATTCAATAGCCTTAATTATAAGAATGAACCATATTTAATCACTCCCTCTGTTTTAATTCGTCTGACATGATAATATAATTTCATAGAAAGTTAAATAAAAGAAAAAAACAAAGATTTTGAAATTTATTATTTTAAACATGGCAAAACATTTATAGGACTGGAGAACTGTAACACCCCGTACCTTTTTGACCCTATTTGCTTGGTGATATATATGTCATATTTGAACCATGTCTAACTTGGTTTTGAGAGCAATAAGTGTATATTTGGTATTGGTTTTGATGGACTATTGCTATTGTATTAACGTCCAAAAAAAAAAAAAAAAAAAAAAAAAAAAATTTGGGCTAGGCGCGCCCAGGGGCGTGCCACGCCGCTCTGGGCTGAAATTTTCAGCCCAGAGGCAGCAAGGGGGCGCGCCAGGTAGCGTGCCACGCTGGAATTGGCCACCTTTCAAAAGTTGAAATTTTTCTTAAGTCCCAAGGGTATCCGGGGACGTATTGAGCCGATTTTTGTTACGTTTCTTCTACAATCATGAGAATATACATGACATGAGTGAAATATTATATTGGTATGATAAAATTACTCGAGGACGAATTCGGAGTCAAAATGACAATTTTACCCTTTTGGGCAAAATAGGCCATATGTGGCTAGAATTGCTTGTTTTTGGAATTGAGGCTACGAGTATGAATTTCATGAGTGGGAATATTGTCATGACACGTATGAAATGATGTAAACATGAGAGATTATTGATTTTATTGGGTTAAGTGAATTGGGCTCAAATAGAGGCCCAAAATGAGGCCAAAATGCATGGCCCAAATGGAAAATGACCCATTCCTCTTGACCAAATAAGCTCATGCATTATTGGACCAAGTGGTTGGCTAAGAGGGACCATTGAGGGGCTATAAAAGGCACAAAAAATCAGATTTTATTGATTATAACTCTCATAACATTTCTAGAAATTTCCCAAAGTCTCTTCTCTCAACTTCAAACCCTAAGGCATCTTTTGGAGCAAGATCATCATCTTCCAATCCGAGGTAAGTGATTATCCTTGTACTTTAACATATTATAAGCATGAGAGATTATGTATATCATGTTAATTATGGTTGGAAATGTTGGCCATGGCACTTTTGGCTTTGTGAAAAAGATGTGAAATCCATGGGATTGTAACTTGAATTATAACTTGTTGTCTTGATGAAAAAGCATGGTATGGATGAAATAACAACATGTATGGTGTTATTATGGTCCTAAACTTGTTATTTTCATATAAGGGTATATTATGGGATTTTGGCCGATTTGTGTTATGAAGTGTATTAAGGTGACTTGATGGATTATTTGTGATATGGTGGGAATAAGAAAGTGTAAAGGAGAAGTGTTGTGGTGACATGTATTGATTTGCATGTGTTGGTCAATGTTGGGAATATTATGGGATTTTTGGAATAATAATATCTTCCATGGTTTTGCCAAGGGGAAGTAGCATGTTTAAAGGCAAACACGTAACTCATTGATGTTATATACATTTGTAAAGTAGTTGGTGGTTAATGTTGGCTCCGTTATGTATTTGTGATGTAGAGTGAAACGTGAGGAAGGAGCGGAATTGTTGTGCTCACATATTGGATTGTGTATTTACATTGGAAAGATAAGGTATGTAAGGTTACTCTGTCCGTATCTTTCTACGGCAAATAGTTTTCACATTGACATTACGCATGTTCCATCCCGAAATGTGCTAAGGTATTCCATGTCCGGTTATCCATGGTCATTGTCATATATTTCCTACTCATTGATCATTGGTGAATCTCATGTCTCATATTCATGGTTCATGTTCCAAAAACAATAAGGTTACGTTACAATGTTTGATTATACTCATGTCCCTTGTTCATGGATTATGGTCCAATGGTTTCAATAGTGTTATGTTTCGAATAATGTTATGTTTCCCACACTGTTTATTCACATATATCTTACCCATTGGTTAATGATCCGAAGCTTTAAGGAAAAGTTGTCATAACGTTGAAATCTCTAAGGACCTATCTCAAGAGAATAATAACATAAAAGAATCTATTCAATCGTGGATGGAATTTTCCAAACAATGTCATGTTCCAAAATCCAAGAATATGATTATCTTTGTACCAATCTTTTATAAGTAAAAGTACCAATCTCATGAGGAGTGAAGAATGAGGTAAAGTGTTTGTGTTTTCAAAAGTATACAATCCTCAATGTATCAATCTCTCAAATGAAATAAATTAGGTTATACATGTTGTTGGTTGCAAGAATGAAGGAAGATAATAGGGGGTGGACACAATTCCAAAGTTCCAATAATATTATGACTCCAAATTCCGATGATGTATGTTCCAAGTTCTACTAATGTCACGACTATCTTTGTACCAATCTCATAGGTTTCATACGAGAGGTGTGTTTCTCGTAAGTAGATGTGTTAATCTCTCATAAGTTGAAGTATCAATCTCATGAACTCTAATGTGTCACTCTTATAAGTATGGAAAGAAAAAGAGTATTGGAAAGAAGTAATGTGCATATGGTTCCTTTATGTTTCATTAAGTATGAATCACAAACTAAAGGGTATAAGTTAAGACGGAACAATCTCAATACTATATATATATATATATATTATTCTCCCATCAAAGGTGGATGCCCGGTACTATCTATCCCACCAAGATGGAGGCCCGGTACTATATACTTATATATATTATATCCCATCTATGGTGGATGCCCGGTACTATATATCCCACCAAGATGGAGGCCCGGTACTATATACTTATATATATTATATCCCATCTATGGTGGAGGCCCGGTACTATATATCCCACCAAGATGGAGGCCCGGTACTGTATATATAAACTTATTTATTATATCCCACTAAAAGTGGAGGCCCGGTATTATATATTTATAAGTAAGATGACGACCCATAAGGTGTTATGAATCACTAACTAGTTGAGTGAACAATAATAAAGAGAGTGTAAATTAGATGAGACTGTATCACTTGCATGAATAAGAATGATGATGAAGATGATGCGAATGAATGACCAAGTAATGAAATAATAAAAGTAATGAACATGGTTCCACACATTCAGGTTGGAGGTCTATTCACATTAAGTATTCTCCTATGCTTACTTTCTTGGAAGTACTTATGTATTACCATAGTTTCATCTGGCCTTACATACTCAGTACTTTATCCGTACTGACCCCTTTTGGGGACTTACCTTACATGCTGCAGGCCCATGTGTTGGTAGATCTCCACAGTAGGTGACAAGGTATCCACGGATTGTTGGTGAGCTCCAGTTGCTTCGGGGCTTCCCAAGTCGCATGTGTTCATTAGGTTTTGTCATTTGTAAATATTGTATAGACATAGTCATGTATCTATTAGAGGCTTTGCAGACATATGTGGGGTAGCATGAAAGTAACAGATGTATGTTCATTTTGACGAAATGGCCCTAACGGCTAAGTTGCATATATTGCTTATGTTGCCATGCATTTCCTCTATTGATATTTAATTACATGAGATCAGATGATATTCATACGCGAGCATACTTATGAGAATATATGAGTAAAGATTGGTTCTCTCGGGCCTTATCGGCTTCGGGTGCCAATCACGTCCCGATGGGATTCGGGGCGTGACAAGAACCGTCTTATTCATAATTTCTTAAAGAAAATTATCCGACTGGCTGTAACACCCCGTATCTTTCCGAACCTATAAGACTACTTTAACATTTATGAAATTATTTAAACATGAGAGGGTTGGTGAATTATGCATTAACAATATTGGGCTAAATTAATCTTGTGTCATTGGGCTCAAATGAGGCCCAAAAATGAACCAAAAGACATGGCCCAACAAGAAGGAAATGATCCATTCTTCTGTTGACCAAATCAACACATCAATTATTGACCCACAGTTGGCTAAGGATGACCAAAGGGACTATAAAAGGGCAAGAAAAATATGATTTATTCATTGAAACACACATGTCTCATTCTAGAATTTTCCACAACATTTTCTCTTCAACCAAACCCTAAGGCAACCACACTTGGTTGGGCAAGATCATCTCTTTGAAAGCCTTGGTAAGTGTTTATTTTTATGGTTTAATATATTATATGCATGGAAGATGGTGTAGATCATGTTGGTTATGTTGGTGAAGTGTGAGAAGTTCACTATGTGTGAAACAATTTATGTTTGCTTAATCGAAAAAGGGTTTTGCCTTGTAAACTTGGAAATGGACTTGTGGTCTTGAAGGAAGTGAACTTGATGGATTCAATATTGACATGTGAGATGTGATTATAGACTTAACTTGTTTTATCCTTGTACATAATGTTTGGAATTATTGTTGTGAAATTAGTCATGGAATTGGTGACGTATTGAAAAGAAAATGTAGTTTTGGTGATGTTTATGTGTGTTGTGAAACCATGATGGTTTGTTGGTATCCAAGTGACCTAAAATATGTTAAGAGAAGCTTAGTTCTAATTATGGACCATTCATTGCGAAAAGGACCCTAAAATGACCCCCGGAGACTGAAACGAGCATCCGCCCTCGCAGACGAAAGCACCTGCGGGCGCAGGTGACTTTGCAGATGCCTCTGGACACTTCCAAGAGGCACATGCGGGCGTAGGTGGCTTCACAGGTCAGCCCAGAGACTCGTTTTGTATGTTTTCGTCTCTCTTTAATTCCCGAAGACCCCTATACCCTTTATGGATGAAATTATCAACTTATGATACCTATTGAATGACTTTAAGGGGTCGTTTGGAAGCATGTTGGATTATATTGATTATGGATTGTTGTTGATATGTTGTTATGAAAGGTATTAAGGTGACTTGATGGAATAATTGTGACGTAGTGTTAATGAGGAAGCATAAAGGGTAAACTTGGTGTGAAATATTATTGGTTTATGATGTATTGGTCAATGTGTGGAATGTTATGGTATTGTTAGTATGGTGATGCAGTAAATGGTATTGTAAGAGGGAGAAATTACGTTATACGGTAGTCTCGTAATTCATTGTCGTCGTATGCACTTGTAAGGTAGCTGGTTGTTAACATGAGCTTTGTTATGTACTTGTGTTGTAGAGTAACACGTAAGGAAGGAGCTGGATTATTGTATCCACATATAGGACTGTGTATTCATATTGAGAAGATAAGGTATGTAAGGTTACTCTTTCCGTACCCTTCTGCAGCATATAGTGTTTACGTTAACATTGTATTTGTTCCATTCCGAAGTATTCTAAAATATTCCTAGCTCAGGTTTCTTATCCATTGACTGAAGTTCCAAAGCTCTCATAATGTTGTAACTTCTAAAAGAACTATCTCAAAGAAAGTAATGTTGTAAGGAGAATCTACTCATTCTTGAGTAACATATCCAATAATGTAAGTTCCAAAGTTCCAATAATGATATGGCCGCAAATGTATCAATCTCTCTCATAAGAAAATGTATAAATCTCGCAAAAGTAAAGGAATAAGTAATGCATATAAGGGTTATTGTTGAGAATTGGGACGACTCAATGGGGCACATAAGCCTAGCTCGAGTGTACCCTAATACTATCTACCCACTGATAAAATGGATGACTACCCACTGATAAAGTGGATGACTACCCACCGATAAGGTGGATGACTACCCACTGATAAGGTGGATGACTACCCACCGATAAGGTGGATGACTACCCACCGATAAGGTGGATGACTACCCACTGATAAAGTGGATGACCTACCCACCAATTGGTGGATGAATACCCACCGAAAAGGTGGATGACTATATTAACCCATCGAAAAGGTGGATGACTACTAATAATAATGAACGTAAAAGCAAGGAAAGTAATGAAGGTAAAATACATGGTTCCACATATACAGAACGATGATTTATCCACATTGACTATTCTCTTATATTTTATTCCATTGACATTCTTATGTATGATGGAGTTTCTTATAGCCTTACATACTCAGTACATTCTTCGTACTGACCCCTTTGGGGAATTTACCTTACTTGCTACAGGTACAGGTTCTAGTAGACCTCCACAGTAGGCTACGAGTCAATTGTAGATTTATGGTGAGCTCCAGTTGGTTCGGGGATTTCCGAGTCATAGTGTACATTTGTTTTGGTATTATAAATGTTGTACAGAGCGGGGACTTGTCCCGATCGTAGGTTGGTTATGTACATGTATCTATTAGAGGCTTTGTAGATGTGTGTGGGAAGATGAATGTAAGAGGTGTATGTTCATTTTGACTTGTTGGCTCTAACGGCCAAGTTTCATATATATAGAATATGTTTTCATGACTTCCGCATAGTTGCATGAGATATAATTGATGATTGTGCAGAGACATGCATATGAATGGACATGAGCAAAGATTGGTTCTCTCGGGCCTCAACGGCTTCGGGTGCCAGTCCGCCTCAATGGGATTTGGGGCGTGACAAAAGTGGTATCAGAGCAGGTCGTCCTAAGGGTGTCTACAAAGCCGTGTATGAGTAGAGTCTTACTTATGGATGTATTGTGCACCACATTTATAAGTAGGAAGCTACAGGACATTTAGGAGTTGTTTTTTGTCTTCATTTCTAGATCGTGCAATAGAGCCAGTGTTGTTAGTGAAATTGTATCTGACCATTGGAATTGGTTTTCTTGTTTATAGTAAAAATGTCGATTACAAGATGAGGTAGAGGTAAAGGTAAGCAGGTAGATATGCCTGTCGAAGAAAGAATGAGTAACTCACCCCCTGAGCAAGCTAGTCAAGGTGGGGCTGACACTGAAATTGCATCGCGGTCTTCTTCTACTTTTCCAGCTCCGGAAGAGTTGAGGGGTAGAGAT
This sequence comes from Capsicum rhomboideum, assembly GCA_031232105.1. NCBI lineage: Eukaryota > Viridiplantae > Streptophyta > Magnoliopsida > Solanales > Solanaceae > Capsicum > Capsicum rhomboideum. The sequence continues at coordinate 18,188,006 of CP124712.1, forward strand.
GTACCGGCAGAACCTCTTGTAAATGTCACTGACCAGGATTTAAGAAATGCAGTGCATATGTTGACTCAGCTAGTTGCTGCACAAACTCATGGACAAGTTGGTCCAATGACAAGCAATGACAGTGAGGCTAGAGCAGCTAGTCGGAGGACATAGGATTTTCTGAAATTAGACCCTCCCATATTCACTGGTTCAGATCTGAAAGCAGATCCACAGGATTTTGTGGATCAAATTCAAAGAGCTTTCGATGTTATGCACGTGACTGGTGTAGAAACAGTTGAGCTGGCATCTTATAGATTGAAAGGTGAAGCTATATTGTGGTATGAGGACTGGAAAAGATCAAGGGGTATTGAGGCACTTCCAGCAGGCTGGGAAGAATTTAAAATGGCATTTCTTGATCATTACCTCCCATACGAGATTCGGGAGGCACGTACAGACCAGTTTCTAAATCTTTGCCAAGGGAATATAAGTGTAAGAGAATACATTCTGCATTTTAATTCCTTGGCTCGATATGCCCCAAATGTAGTGGCCGCAATGACAGACAGAGTCTATCGATATGTGGATAGATTATTGCCATATTTAGTAAGGGACTGTACCATTGCTGCTTTGAAAAAAGATATGTACATAGCCAGAATTCAGACTTTCGCACAGAAAATGGAGGACCAAAGGCAAAGAAGGACACAGGAGTTTGAGAGAGGGCCATCAAAAAGGGCTAGACCTATGGGATAGTCTATGGTGTCCCAAGGAGAATCTAGGTCCCGGATGTTTTCTCGACCACCTAGACCATCATTTTCTTATTCCACAGCAGGTACTCCACCTCAATTCCGATGGTCTATAAGCAGTTATGCTGGGTAAAGCAGTGTAGATCGAGGTTCACAGACAGCAAAATTTTCTCGTCAGTTGTGCCAGTACTGCGGGAAGTTTCATTCAGGTGAATACTGGTATGGACCGAATGTTTGCCTTCGGTGCGGTATGTCGGGGCATCTGATGAGCGAGTGTCTACAAGGGGGCACAGGTAGTGCGGCGCGACCTACAGGATCAGCCGCTGCGTTATCATCGTCAGGAGTACAGCCTAAGGGGCGTGGCAGAGGTTCTAGAGGTACAGTTGGTGCTAATGAAACCCAGAACCATACCTATACCTTAGCGGATCGACAGAATTTGGAGGCTTCTCCTGATGTAGATGCAGGTACAGTATTCATATTTCTACATAAGGTATATGCATTGATTGATCCGAGTTCTACATTATCATATGTTACTCCATTAATTGCGAAAAAAAGAATGTGAAAGAACACCAAATTCACTAGTTAAGCCATTTGAAGTATTTAACCTAGTTGTGAATCTATTATAGCTAAAAGAGGATATCATAAGTGTATAGGAATTGTTTGTGGTTATGACACACTGGTTGACTTTCCTTAACTGGAAATGGTAAATTTATCATGGGTATGGATTGGTTGACTTCTTGTTATGTCATAGCCTATCTTAAAGCGAGGGAAATGATACCAAAAGGGGTGCATATGACACTTAGTATGAGTGAAAGATACCGATGTGAAGTTACTAACTCTTCAATCGGCTCCCTTAGTAAATGAAAATTTTTAAGGTATTTCCTGAAGATCTTCCAGGTTTACCTCCAGAACGAGAAGTAAGGTTGGTATTGAGGTGATTTCAGGCACTCAGCCTACCCCTGTTTTTCTGTATCAAATGTCCCAGCAGAGCTACGGGAATTAAAGGAGCACTTAAAAAGATTTATTGGAAAAAATAAATAAGACCTAGTATGTCCCCGTAGGGCGCACTAGTATTATTGTTACGGAAGAAAGATGGCACGTTGAGAATGCGTATTGACTATCGGCAATTGAATAAGGTAACGGTTAAGAACAAATATCTCCTCCCCAGAATTGATGATTTGTTGATTAGTTGCAGGGTGCCAAATGTTTTTCAAAAATTGACTTGAGATCGGGTTACCATCAATTCAGAGTTAGAAAAAAAAGGATATACCCAAGACAGCTTTCCGAACACGGTATGGTCACTATGAATTTTTAGTTATGCCATTTGGGCTAACCAATGCACCAACAATTTTTTTAGGGGTTGATAAATAGGGTGATTAAGCCATTTTTAGATGTATTCGTGACCGTGTTTAGAAGTGATATTCTGGGTTGTTCAAGGTCACAAGAGGACCATGCTAATCACTTGCAGCAAGTGTTACAAATTCTTAGTGATCATAAGTCATATGCAAAGTTCTCCAAATGTGAACTTTGGTTAAAAATCTGTAGCATTCTTGGGTCACCAGGAATAAGAGTAGATACATCAATGATTGAAGCAGTGGAAAAAAATTTTGGCCAAGGCCATAGGAGAATAAAGCTAACACATAAGGCCACTAAGTTTCAGTGGGATAATGCAGGTGAGAAGAGTTTCCAAGAGTTGGAAGATAAATTAACTCCCATACCCGTATTAGTACTTCTCAAAGGTACAGAAGGGTCTGTGGTATATTGTGATGCCTTAGGGATCGGTTTGGGGTGTGTATTGATTTAGCATGGCAGAGCGATAGCTTATGACTTAAGAAACTTGCATTCACAAGTGAGAGTTTGAGTTAGTAGTAAGATAGCGCTACTACTTATGGGGGTTCACATAGATATATATATATATATGTATATACCGATCATGAAAATTTATATTATATTTTTAAGCAGAAGGACCTCAATGTGTGGCAACAAAGTGATTGGAACTCTTAAAATACTATGATATGGATATTTTATATATCATCCAGGAAGGTAAATGTGGTAGCCGATGTATTAAGCCGTAAAGCAATAAGAAGCACTAGTGGTTAGTTTATGAAAGGCAAAGTATAGTTAAGGATCTACATCAATTAGCCAGTTTGGGGGGGCTTCATCTTCCTGAAACTCCAGATGAAAGAATTATAGTGTACAATGCGGCAGCGTCTTCATTGTAGCTGAGAGAAGGAAAAACAATATGCAAATCCTATTTTATTTCAGTTGGAAAAAAAAGAATGTACTGCAAAGTTGGAAAAAAAAATATTTGAGCCTATATAAAGAGGGAGTACCTTAATGCCAAGGTAGATTTTGTGTACAGGATATATATGAGCTAAGGAAATGAATTATGACAAAGCACATTATTTACAACATTCTATTCGTTCGGGAGCAACCAAAATGTACCATGGCTTGGAAGAAATGTATTGGTGAGGCAATATAAAGAAGAAGAACATTGCAGAATTTGTAGCTCATTGTCTGAATTGTCAATAGATAATAGTAGAGCATCAGACATCTGGAGGTTATATGTCGATATTATGAGAAGAGAATTAGAATTTGCCATAGATAATTGAGTATTCATGGAAGTGTCACCAATGAAAGGGATAATCTTCGAAAATGCATGGGAGAGATGTACAAGTTACGGAGAATATCAAATATGAAGAGCTACCTATTACTATTCTAGATCGATAAGAGAAGGGATTAAGAAATAAAGTAGTAGTTTCCGTAAAGGTACTATTGAAGAAATCAGCAAGTAGAGGGAAGCACATGGGAAACCGAAGGAATGGTGAAATCTAAGGTACTCGTATTTGTTGTAAACAGAAGAGAAAGTTCAAGGTGCTGAAGTGAAGCAATAACAAATAAGTATATGTATATGATAACATGAAGAATGATTCTAGACTTTAAATTGCTTAAATTGGATGTCACTAACATTCGAGGACAAATGTTCCTAAGGGGGGAAGGATGTAACACCCCGTAACTTTTCGAACCTATAAGACTACGTTAACATTTATGAAATTATTTAAACATGAGAGGGTTTGTAAATTATGCATTAACAATATTGGGCTAAATTAATCTTGTGTCATTGGGCTCAAATGAGGCCCAAAAATGAACCAAAAGACATGGCCCAACAAGAAGGAAATGATCCATTCTTCTGTTGACCAAATCAACACATCAATTATTGACCCACAGTTGGCTAAGGATGACCAAAGGGACTATAAAAGGGCAAGAAAAATATGATTTATTCATTGAAACACACATGTCTCATTCTAGAATTTTCCACAACATTTTCTCTTCAACCAAACCCTAAGGCAACCACACTTGGTTGGGCAAGATCATCTCTTTGAAAGCCTTGGTAAGTGTTTATTTTTATGGTTTAATATATTATATGCATGGAAGATGGTGTAGATCATGTTGGTTATGTTGGTGAAGTGTGAGAAGTTCACTATGTGTGAAACAATTTATGTTTGCTTAATCGAAAAAGGGTTTTGCCTTGTAAACTTGGAAATGGACTTGTGGTCTTGAAGGAAGTGAACTTGATGGATTCAATATTGACATGTGAGATGTGATTATAGACTTAACTTGTTTTATCCTTGTACATAATGTTTGGAATTATTGTTGTGAAATTAGTCATGGAATTGGTGACGTATTGAAAAGAAAATGTAGTTTTGGTGATGTTTATGTGTGTTGTGAAACCATGATGGTTTGTTGGTATCCAAGTGACCTAAAATATGTTAAGAGAAGCTTAGTTCTAATTATGGACCATTCATTGCGAAAAAGGACCCTAAAATGACCCTCGGAGGCTGAAACGAGCATCCGCCCTCGCAAACGAAGGCACCTGCGGGTGCAGGTGACTTTGCAGGTGACTTTGCAGATGCCTCTAGACACTGTCAAGAGGCACCTTCAGCCACATGTCAACCACCTGCGGGCGCAAGTGGCTTCGCAGGTCAGCCCAGAGACTCGTTTTGTATGTTTTCGTCTCTCTTTGATCCCGAAGACCCCTATACCCTTTATGGATGAAATTATCAACTTATGATACCTATTGAATGACTTTAAGGGGTCGTTTGGAAGCATGTTGGATTATATTGATCATGGATTGTTGTTGATATGTTGTTATGAAAGGTATTAAGGTGACTTGATGGAATAATTGTGACGTAGTGTTAATGAGGAAGCATAAAGGGTAAACTTGGTGTGAAATGTTATTGGTTTATGATGTCTTGGTAAATGTGTGTAATGTTATGGTATTGTTGGTATGGTGATGTAGTAAATGGTATTGTAAGAGGGCGAAATGACATTATACGGCAGTCACGTAATTCATTGTCGTCGTATGCACTTATAAGGTAGCTGGTTGTTAACACGAGCTTTGTTATGTACTTGTGTTATAGAGTAACACGTAAGGAAGAAGCTGGATTATTGTATTCACATATAAGACTGTGTATTCATATTGAGAAGATAAGGTATATAAGGTTACTCTTTTGGTACCTTCTGCAGCACATAGTGTTTACGTTAACATTGTATTTGTTCCATTCCGAAGTGTTCTAAAGTATTCCTAGCTCAGATTTCTTATCCATTGACTGAAGTTCCAAAGCTCTCATGATGTTGTAACTACTAAATGAACTATCTCAAAGAAAGAAATGATGTAAGGAGAATCTATTCATTCTTGAGTAACATATCCAATAATGTAAGTTCCAAAGTTCCAATAATGCTATGGCCCCAAATGTATCAATCTCTCTCATAAGAAAATGTATAAATCTTGCAAAAGTAAAGGAATAAGTAATGCATATAAGGGTTATTGTTGAGAATCGGGATGACTCAATGGGGCACATAAGCCTAGCTCGACCCTAATACTATCTACCCACTGATAAAGTGGATGACCTACCAACCAATTGGTGGATGACTACCCACCGAAAAGGTGGATGACTATATTAACCCACCGAAAAGGTGGATGACTACTACTAATAATGAACGTAAAAGCAAGGAAAGTAATGAAGGTAAAATACATGGTTCCACATATACAGAACGATGATTTATCCACATTGACTATTCTCTTATATTTTATTCCATTGACATTCTTATGTATGATGCAGTTTCTTAAGCCTTACATTCTCAGTACATTCTTCGTACTGACCCCTTTGGGGAATTTACCTTACTTGCTGCAGGCATAGGTTTTAGTAGACCTCCACAGTAGGCTACGAGTCAATTGCAGATTTATGGTGAGCTCCGTTCGGGGATTTTCGAGTCATAGTGTGCATTTGTTTTGGTATTGTAAATGTTGTATAGAGAGGGGACTTGTCCCGACTGTAGGTTGGTTATGTACATTTATCTGTTAGAGTCTTTGTAGACGTGTGTGGGAAGATGAATTTAAGAGGTGTATGTCCATTTTGACTTGATGGCTCTAACGGCCAAGTTTCATATATATAGAATATGTTTCCATGACTTCCGCATAGTTGCATGAGATATAATTGATGATTGTGCAGAGACATGCATATGAATGGACATGAGCAAAGATTGGTTCTCTCGGGCCTCAACGGCTTCGGGTGCCAGTCCGCCTCAATAGGATTGGGGGCGTGACACTGGCATATGTACCTTAATTCTTAAGAAAAAAGGGGAAAATGGTTAAATATACCCTCCAACTTTGGATTTAAAATGGATATACTCATTAAAAAATGATGCATATACATGTTCATCGTTTAACAAATGGTGTTTATATACCTTTGTCGTCTAATAAAAGAAGCACATTTATTTTTTTCATTAACAGATTAAATTTTTAAAAAATCATAAAATTAATTTTTTAAATTAAAAATGTCAAGTGGCTTAAAAAATTAACCCGCCCACTTTTTGTAACCCCAATCTCCCAAGAAAGAAAAATACAAAGACTAATATCACTAAGGGAAAATTGCAGCATCATTATTACTACAACCTTAATTATTTAACCACTCCCAGTTCTGCATACAATCACGAGACCAAAAAAAAAATTAGTCTAGTTATAAAGATAATTCACCATTAATTAGATAATTCGCTTTTCTACAATCTAAAACTCGCACTCGAAGATTCTTAACTGGGTGTGGTTAAGAATCCTTATATGGTCTTGGTCGATCTCACTTAATATCCTTATATGGTCTTGTAATTCTATGTATGTTCATCCCACTGACAATTGAATGGAAATCCACGGACAAAACTACAGGTAAAAGGTACATCGTGAACACGACTCACTGCGCAAATCTCACAGTTATTCCAATGTCCAAGGAAGTGTATGAAGAAAGTTATTGGGCTATTCTTTAATGCACCCACAAATTTTGTGTTCGAATCTATGGTTACAGGTACCTATATCAGAATTCTACGAAGCCCTAAAGTTCCAATTTTCAAAAATAATGAAATTACGCTAACACAACTATGCAATATATTTGTTATTATTTTTTATTGACAAAGCTAAGGACAGTGTATCCCATAGCAGAATTCTACTACAGATACGAAAACAATTTGGCGGCACTTGATATTTACACTAAATCATATTAATTTATCCACACCTGATGTTATACCAACCCATATTACTTCACCATGGTTAATCGACAAATAGAGGTGAATTAACTATAGTTAGTAATAAAATGCATATGAAATATGCAGTCATGTATCCAACTGTTTGGCATAAATACCAACAGTGCACAAGTTTTCTTTCCTAAGAACACTAACAATGAATAAAAGCAGCAAGTAACTTTAATTTCTTGGCTATGCATGAAAAACTAAAAATGGTGTACTGGTTAATTATGTCTGAATCCTATCATAAATGGTATTAAATTTGTTTGTAATGTGTATATGCAGAGAAACCATAACTAGGAATAAAGTTACTATCATGAAACATGAAGGGGTTTAGAAAGTATAGAGATCAATCAGAAGTATTGTAATGACACATCCAACAATTAGTTATAGAACTGTTGGCTTATACGAATCCACCACGAGTCAAGAGACCAAGTCCCTTGATATAGGAATACAGCAACTTACAGAATAATGAAGTTAGATGCAAGAACGGTAAATAATATGCAATGTTTTTGTAGAAACGTCCTTGCTCAAGGGAGGAAAAACCACGACCTACCACATAGGATTTCCCAACAACTCCACTAACTTCAAGAAACCGTGATTACAGACGCGAGTAATCACAAGGATTAAACTCTTAATCCTATCCACCTTGTAACACCTCTATTACAAGACTAATACAACAACTTTACTACACACACCACATCAACTAACTCTAGTTGACACTCCTAGGTAACTCTACCCAAGAGAAAACACCAAGCAATGATGAAGACAAACTTGACTACACATAAGATGATTCGACTAACTAACTCTAGTTAATACGACTCATCCTAAAGACCTAGACAAGTGAAAGTATCTACTATCCTTTATAACTCAGGAATAGATTTACATTATAAAAACGAAAGACACACAACTCAGGAATTACAACAAAGACACGACACCACTCGATTAGTTCCCTTGTTGAATATGAGTAATGTTCCTTTTGTAGAATGGCTTTTGCTTTTAGAGATAAAACTTGATTGCAAAAACTAGGTTTTGCTCTTGTCCTTTATAAGAGACAAAAAAAACTAGGACGAACGCCATTAGTCAAGGTTGGTCTGGCCTGTAGTACCTCTACTGCAGTGCTACCAACCAACTGCATAAAGTACAGTTTTATAGTTGTACGCAGTTGACTATTCTTTGAGTCCAAACATCACAGACTAGGTCCCTTGCACAATAGTTTGTAAATCATCAAAACTCAAAATACAATATTTTTCCCCTTTTTGATGATTACAAACTATTCCCCCTGTCTACCACGTCCCTCCAGTCATATTCCCCTTGTCTATCAGATCCACCTTCTTCAATCACATTTCATTACCCCTTTCAATGTGAACCAGGTCCCTCTTGTGAATCAGCTACCTATCACTAATAACATCTTTCCCCTTTTGGCATCATAAAAAAGTAATAACAGTAAACCAAGTGAAGCAAAATGCACATTAGATTAATTCATGGTCACTGGGGCAACACTAACACAAATGAACAAAGCCAAAAGAGAAAGATAAGATAGTAAATAAGGCAAACATTTCATTCATAAAATAAGGAACAATATCATACATATTGTATTATAATAAAAAAAATGCTCCAAGGAATTGTTCATAAAAAGCCATAGGGACGACAAAACCAGAAGGACACATGAGGATAGGAAGAAAAGAGGACTAGGAGGTAGGAGGCTTAAGGGCAAGGGAAAAAGGAGCAGGTTCATGTGCTCACTCTCACTTATGTGAGAAGAAAGAATTTGTTTGGTCAGGTACTTAACCTCTGAATTTAGAGCACTAACCTGAGCTTTTAGCTCCTTATTCTCCTCTCGGAGAGCATCAATGGTACCAGGTCCCTCAAAGGAGCTCTGCTGCACTATGGCCTTCACCTGGGCAGTTTCAGTATCACGTTTGACAAACACAATAGTTAGCTCTTCTAATTTTGCAGTCAACTTCTCTTGTTGTGCAATAAGCTCTGACACCTGCAGCTTGGATTTGATCCTCTTTTTCCCTTCCACACACTCATATTCAATTAGAGTGGTGATGGTTAAGGTTTTCTTTGCAGACCCTGGTAGCCCCTTTCTACATGACACCTTGAAAGAGTCAAATACCTTGTTTAGAAAGTACCCGTAATCCATCCCATACCTTCTATCCTTCACAGTCATAATATTGTGCATGTGCTCAATCATGATGGCCTGAAGATTCACTACCTCAAACTTGCTAAGCGACTCTATAAGGAACAGGTCCGTAGCTAAAGCAATAGTATATTTCTTAGAGCGAGGCAGTAGGACCTTTTTCACTAATTAAATATAAATGTAACAACCCTTATTGTAATTTTTAGCCTTATCTATATTTTGACCATTTTTTCCTTCTCCGTAGTTGCTATATATCATTTATGAGTTGTAAAGATGGTTGGCACGGTCCCCAAAGTATTCAAGAGTGATTTAAGTGAGATTAAGGTCTTGAGCAACCTTGAAAGTGATTAGTTTGACTTTGGTCAACATTTTGTGATCCGAGTATTGGATAGTGATTTTGTTTGTTCACTTAGTTCTGAAATGTCATTTTTGGGTTAGTAGCGTGGTTGGTTTGGATTCTGAGACTTTATTTTGAGTTTTGAGGATTTAGACCAGAACTAGTTAAATTAGACAAAAAGGGCTCTCGGGGGTAACATGTTGATAATAACCTCTTTTGATAAATCCAACGGTTCCATTGAGTCTGAAGCATTGAAATTAGTATAGCAGAATTATTGGTTTGTTTATAGGTATCTCGATTAAATTTTGAGGGTCCATTTTGGAGTCATCTTGGTTACATGTTTCAGCTGAGTCCTGGTTTCTGGTGCAACCACTCTAGCGGGTCTCTGGTTGCCTTAGCGATTTTGCCTAGGTGGACAAAGGACCACCTTAGTGAAAGTCATCTAGTTGGTAACCATCACCTAAGCGATATGTTAGCCGCCTGAGCGACAAGCCTACATGGCAAGTGACTACCACTAAGGAGGTAGTCTGGCTGCTTAGGCAATCATTTGACCACCTAGGTGATGATCGCTGTATAAAAACTCCTTTTTTGCGATTTTCTCCATTTTTGTCCATTGTTGGACCTTGAGATCTCAGTTTTGCGTGATTTCAATAGGGTTTTTCTTCAAACTTACTTGGGTAAATATCTAAACCTAATTTCAATCATTGTTCATTGATTTTACCTTGAAAACAACTTCAAAACCTTGATTCTAATCATGGTTTATTGGGTTTCAATCGGTAAAGTGAGAAAATGGATTTTCTTTGATTTCAAGCTCGATTTCAACTTATTTTTCAACGGGTTTTCATATTTAGAACTCTTAGAGTAGGGAAAACTTGATTCTTAAATAAAATTTTAATTCTACCTTTTTCTTCAGGGTTAATTTTCAAAGTATTTTTGGATCCCTAATGAAAGTAGCTAATATGGGCATCATTAGACCCCTCTTGATGTGTAGATTATATTTTTGATAGATTAGATTTGTTTCGATACTGCATGAAATGAAAAATCTTCTCATTGAAGGGCCCAAGCTCGTATTTTAGCTTTTTGAGGTAGGTTATGGCTTAACTTTCTTTAGACCGGGTTGGCCATTCATGTAAAGTATGCTATAGTTTGGTATCCTGTCATGAGATTAATCTTTTGAGATCATTATTTTATCATATTTCCCATGTAGGGGCTTATGTGAATATCATTATTGACTTGGAAGATTATCATTATTATGATGCCCGAGTGGGCTTGAATTGATATTATTAAAGTTTTACATGACTCTTTACTACTATGTTGCCATGCAATGACTAATATCATGATCTATTATGGTTTGAGGAGATTTAAGCTCATTTATACCATTATTGAGTTGATTCATTAAATGATATTGATTTGGTTATGAGCATGCATCCTCATTTTCTTTATTAATATTCATGGAATTGGTACTATTAAGGAACACTGATTTTGAAAGAAAATGAGACACTTTATAAAATGCCTTAACCGAGGGATGTGCTGATAAGTTTGGTTGATGAGATTGTGAAGGTATATGTGTGATGAACCCCTCATGGGTCCAGTCCTAGAAGCTTATGCTCGAAAGGTTTGTACTAGGTGATATTGGGATATTCCATTCATATCATACCATTGCATTGCATCATTTGGATTTCGCTTATGTTTTTTGCTAGTTGTGTAATTTAGCCTTCCTTTATATATTCATGTGTAGTTATTTTTATACTGTTATTATACTTGTAGAATTGTTAGGAGATACGGCTTGAGCTGTCGTTGGGAATTTTTTTGTGTGCAGGTGTAAGCGTGTTCATAGTATCCTTTACTTGTTTAGTTTTCCACTTTGCTCGGTCGGCCTATGATGCCTACTGAGTACAAGTGGACCGTACTCACTCTTACTTTCTTTACCCTTTCAGTGAAGATCCCAATTTGAGTGCGACTCAGGGAGCTTGAATTCATGCTGAGTTGAAACTGTTTTGGAGTACTAGTGAGTTCCTCGTTTGGGGCATGGATTCAGAGTTGATAATATCTTTATCTTGCCTTTATTTTTTCATTTCAGAAATAGAGTTGTGTATTTCCATATTCTATGTCAGTTATTAGTGGTATTTACACATGACACTAGATTATGGGATTTGAGTTTGTATTTATTTAAGTTGTTTTATATATTTCTGGCCTGACTTTGTTTCAAAGTCTCGTATTTGGGTGTTGTTTACTTTCTTTCTGCATTTCTATCGCTTTTGGTTGTTGGGATTACCTACCAAGGTTGGGATAGGGTAGGTGCCATTATGACCTCGAATTCTATATCCTGAAAGTACACTAGTGTTTGCACAGGTTGCTCCTATTGCGGGGTGATCTTCAATTTTTGGATCCCTAATCAAAAGAAAATTTTGATGCCTTAAATTATTAATTTGTGAACTAGAAATTTGAGTAAGAAATTTTGTTGACTAGAAAAATATTTTATTTGGCTTAATTTAAATATAAATTTAATTGTTCTTATTTTAAATAAATTAATTATTTTGATATAATTTGTCTTATCTAGATTTTTTTTGTATGTAATATGCCTTTTGATTCATTTGAATTTGTTCAACTACTTTTATTTTATGTACTGATTCACATGGTCGTTTTGTGCTTTAGATCTTTTCCTTAAATTGACTTTCCTCGTAGCTTTATTACGCATTACATGACTTGCAATTTGTGGGGATGGGTGACATGATTTCTGAGATAATCGGGGGGTGGTTCAAAGAAGAAACTCCTCTTTTAGAAGTTTGGAATTGAGAAGTTTAACCAAAGTAAACATTTTGAGATAACGAGTTCGGATTTGAGTTTTGACGATTCCATTAGATCGTGAGGGTTATTTATGGCTTGTCGGAAGATTTTCATGGGTCTCGAGGGGCTAGAATGTGCTTTGAACTATTGGTTTGATTTCTAGTTAGTTTGATGATTTTTAGTTGATGGCATGGTAGAAATTTGGTCAAGACGACCTCAGATCGACGATTTGATGATTCCAACAGGTTCGTATGATGATTTTTTTTACCTTACCACAAGTTTTGGTTAGAATCCAATGAGTTTTGAACATGTTTTTGAAACAAACAAGCTTCAAATTGTGTTTTGATCGAACCATTAGATTCATATCGTTACTCTTCCAAAATCATAGCAAAAAGGAATCATCAAATCCCAAATTCATGTGAGAGAGCTATAACCTTTTTACCAAAATTATATGTCACAAACTTTTTGGTTTCAGGTGGTTTTCATGATCACACAGGCACTATTGCGATTGTACAAGGGAGTTAGGAGGTGTTTACGACGTGATTGCGTGGCCAGGGGCAGATCCAGGGAGTTGGGTAGGTGTTCCCGGGAACCCAATAACTTCCGGGCAGATCTTATATTTATATTGAGAAATCTAATAAATGTATAAGAATTATAAGTTGGGAACCATAAACAAAGTGTGTTATTGGTTCAGTGGAGAAGAGGGACCTATTAATGTTTTGTTGATCTCTTGGTTGTGTGTTCGAATCCTCTTAGTTGCATAGGGATGTGACTGATATTAAATTTCTAACTTCAAATTTATTATTCAAAATTGGTTTTTAGGTGTTATGGAGCTCAAATTGAGTAATTTTTGAAGCATTTTTCTCATGTAAAGGTTGGGTACATAATTAAACATTTATTTCATTCATTTTTAGGAATACCTATTATTTGATTCACGAAGTAGATGTAAAAGTTGAGACTTTTTCCCTATGATTAAGAAAATGAATTTTGAGGTTTAGAAGGTCGATTTGGGCTGAAATTTCTTATGTGGATTCCCTACAGAATGGGTAAACCAATTTTAAAATAAAATTATACTTTTGACCCTCTTCGAAAATGAGAAATAACTTATGGTTTGCCATTTATTTTTATGGAATATATTTGTAAATTCATTTGTTCCTTTTTCTTCCATGATCTATGAAATCAAAAGTATTTTATTTTAATATTTGAATTTTATGGTTAGGGAGAAGTTGATGGCTTTGAGGGCTTTGGGAAGTAGTGGGGATGCCGACAGTATATAGAGTAGGACTGCTGGTTGCATTTGGAAACAACTAGGAAGTTGCTAGGGTTTTGAGAGGTCGATTTTGTTGGCATCAAGGAGACTGGTGGTGGAATGGAGAAGTCCAGGGGAAGCTGGAGGCAAACAAGGTGGTGTATGCAAAGTTGGTGGAAAGTAAGGATGAAGAGGAAAAGAGAACAACTAGGGAAAGTTATAAGATGGTGAAAAAGGTGGCAAAATGTAACACCCCATATTTTTGGGCTAGAATTTGAACCATTCTTCATATGTATTTAGGCCCGAACCTAATGATTTCTAGTTAGATATAAATATTTAGATCAATCCTCCGTGTGTTAATTGTGTTAGATGTGAATTAAGGTCATAAGAAACCTCTTGCAGAGTTGAGTTGAACGCATTACTACTGATTAAGTTTTTGTATAAGTTTCTACTAGGGTCAACTTCAAACGAGCATTACTCCTAGAATTTGAAGAGTTACGTCTTCTTTCTAATGCTAGCGACAGTTTGTTAATCCGAGTTAGAAGTAAGACGTTGTGGGTGTTTTAGTGAGGCACTATTCGAGGTGCGTTGTTGGGCAGCACGCAGCAGTGCACAGGTCAGGAGGCCATTAGTTAGCCTCCCTGTTGGGGTGTGTGGCTCGGAGCACCCCTCCCAGGCATAAAAATCTGCTTTTCTCTTATTAAATTAGGGGAAAACTAGTCCTTTCACCTCATCTAACTTACCCAACCCGTTTAAAATCTCCAAAATCATCCTAAACTATTAGAATCATTCCCAAATCCCTCATCCCCCTTCTCACCCAAAACTCAAGTACTCAAGAAGGGTTTTTTAAATCTCAAAGCTCCAAACTCCCAAATTCTAAATTTTCTCAAAGATTCTTTCTAATTCAGGTATGTAGGACAATCCTATTTCAATTAAACTCAATTCTATAGTTCCTTAAACCTATTATGGTGTATAAATCATGAACTAGGGTTGAACTTAGAATTCTTTAAAAAATGGAGAGTTTAGATCTCGTAAATATTTCTACATGGAAATCCTCTTGATTAATGATTTGAACTGGGTTTGGATTATTACTTTAGTGTTCAAATTTCCAAATTTTATTTAAATTGATAAAGAAGATGATTTTTGGTCACAAGGCGTATTAATTATGAATTTTTTTTTGATGTTTTAAATCTTATGACTCCAATGCTATGAAAGGATTTAATCTCAAAGTTATTAAGGAACTTGACTATTATTATTTTTATCCAACTTTTATTAGCAAGTGTATTGGATGCCTATTTGAGTCCTTGTAAAATATGATTTCTATATTATGAACTTCAAAAGCTCTTACAAACTTTTAAGAAAATGGCAAGAGAGGGCATGAATGACTTGCAAATCTTTGTATGATGATACTATTATGATATGAACACCTTTGTGTTTAATGGAGGGTTGATAAAATGAAGATGAAATATTTTTAAAAGATGATTTATGAAATGAACATGATTAAAATATAAGCTAAAGAGAGTTAGATGGTTAACCAAGAAGGTGTGAGTCTAAAAGGCTCACTACCCGAAACTGCATTTTGCTGACGTAGGTATAGTTTGTTTAGTTAATTCGAACAACTTCAAATATGATGATGTCTCCTCATTGAGGATGATTTGGCATGCCTTAATGTTGTTATATTTAGATGGATCAAGTCCATGTGGCAAACACGGATTGGAGCTCAGTCGGTCAGGTATTGATCAGACCCACATAGCCCGTGGTATATTATGTAGATGATGTTGGTTAAACAATCTAGTTCAAAAGTAATAATAAATGCTGAAATCAGTCCTGTGTTTCAGTAAATGTCTCATTTCCTCCTATTCAGTACTATTTTAATTTCAGTTTCATTTATATGACTATGTCCATAGTGTCCCATGTTTCTTCCTTCAGTTTATGGTTTCACTATCATACATGCATTCTGCATTATGATTCCTTTTCCAATCTTACATTCCAATACATTCCACGTATTTACCATTTTGGATGATACCTCATTTAATTATGTAGGTTTTGAGACGTGGGTTTATGATTTTTGTGCAATTAGGAGTTGGCTTATCATCTATCGATGAGCCCTCAATCTTTTGGAAGACGTATTTCATTCTAATGTTAGAATTACTTCAAATTTATGATATCATAAGGGCCTTGTTTCATCATAGTTATTGAATCATGGTAGTAGAGGCTCCGTTGATAAGAATCAAAGAGGAAAGAACAAGAAGGAAAGAAAAAACAAAAGAAGGATATGTGGATTAATATTCAAACTCTGCAACAAGGGACTTGATACCCTCACCTCCCAATTGAATTCAAAAATTAAAACACAAACCCTAGTTTGAGAAAAATCAAAGGAAACCAAGAACCACAAATGACCAACCTTCGATTAACCAAACAAAGAAGTTCACCAACAATTCCAAGATCCCACCAACTAAACGCTCACTAATTAACCACTAGTTCCTTAAGGGAATAAGCTAAGAAGAAGACTACAATTTAACAATATTGTTCAACATTCATCAAAATCTACCATGCAAAATGAGGAAATATAGTATTTATACTAAAGAAATAAAAGGCAACTAGTTATTACAAATATGACCTTAATGAGACAAGGGCCTTGCTTGGTTGTCTTCTTTGTGGATTCTTGAATTTAAAGCCTAGCCACATGCACAAATAGCCTCTTTTCTTCATCCACATCACTCCCATGGGCTTCTATGCTTCCCTTTTCACAAACATCGTACGTGTCATCCATGCTATCCATGCTCGTGTCAACTATGCCATCCATGCTAGTATCATCCGTAGACCTATGATGATGTCTTTTCAAATGTTTTGGGTTTTACTTAGTTGTTTTGTATTTCTCCTACATTCTTGTTTTGAGACTTTAATATTTAAAAATGAATTTTGTTTCTGCAATTAGGTTCATGATTTTCTAAATGTTTTCTTCCGCACTTGATCATGATATAAGCGAAGTGGTTCTCTCAGGACAGTGATGGTTTGGGTGCCTATTACATCCAGGGCCTAGTTTTAGGTCACGATAAACTTGGTATCAAAGAATAGAGTACAAGTGTCCCAGGGTGTCCATGAAGCTGTGTCTAGTAGGGTCTCGATTATGGGTGTGTTATGCACCACACTTATAATTAGGAGGCTACAGGGCATTTAGGAGATGTTTCCCATTCTTTCATACTCAGATCGTGCTATAGAGTTGTCCATAAAAATTTATCCAGATTCCTGCTTTGCTCTAATTGTACTGGCAACGCTTCATTTTTAAGGTTGTAGACGTATTAAAGCTCAAATTTCTAATGATGTGATCCTCTCAGATAGAGTCGTCAGAAAGTTAAGGGATTTCACAAAGGCTTAAGAGAAGTCCAATAGTGCATTCAAGTCTATTGATTCAAAGTGTATGCCCCTATTTATACACATCGTGCTTTGATCTCGAGGTAAGTTGAGTATTAAGACCCTTTCAAAAACTTTATTGTAGATGACACGCTTAAGGGGGAAGGTAAGTATCTGAATATTGAGGTAGTGTTTCCATTCGAGAGATAGTGTAAATTAAGGAGTTATGGGATCCAAGAAGTAGATTGATCCACAAGCCATGTATATGAAGTCATAAGTTTAGAAGTCTAAGAGTGGGAGTAGTTATTTATTAAAGAATGTAGCTAGAGTCATGTAACCACTAAGAGAGTGTCGGCGTGGTATGCCCTTATGGTGTTGGCTAAAGGGTAACAAGATTTGCATATTTTATGGTAGTTAGTAGAGAAAGAGTGATTAGTTAAGATGATTTAGAAAATAGTTGAATTAGGAAAGGAGCTCATGATGGCCTGTCATTGTGGTAGTAAAGATAAAGTATAGGTTGTGAATGGAAGGATAAAGTGGTTAAGAAATTTCCGATCTAAACTTCATTTGTGTTTATTGAAGAGAGAAACTCCTTAGGTCTTATAGAACTAAGAAGGCAGTTTAAAGGTATGCATGAATAAGTATTTGTGATGTGTGAAAGGGGAATGTGTTAATAGACTATTATTAAATGAACTATAAGATTAAGATAGACTATTTTGATTATGAGGTTTTAGTAGACCGGGTATTTTTTATTTTCCTCTAGTAGTTGTAAGATTGAATAACATGAGAAGTTGTAATGTTAACTTTACCTAGGTACTAGACACTAATCTTGAGTTGTGGATGGTCACCGAGGTAGAAAGAATGATAGTTTGGGAATGATAATATTAGTTTTATGAAATTGATTTAGTAGGCTTGACATGGTGTGTGGTAGAGCTTAAGTTGATAACTTATGGAAGTTTTGAGTATGTAAGTATGACGTAAATAAGGACTACAGATGAAACAGTGAAATTGTTGCTAGGTCATTAGATAAGGAAGAGGCTTAAGATTGTATAAAGAAAGAGGTGTACCCAAGGTAGCATGTTGTTACATGAGGTTCTAAGTCTATAAGTGTATTGAGTTCCTAGTTAGTGTCCTTGTGTTGTTTTGTATGAAGAAGACTATGTAGGTATATATGGTGTTCTTTAGAGCTGAATTAAGGAATTGTAGATTTAGATAGATGATGTTGAGACCTTGGTATGGTTTTAAACTCTATTGAATTGGGGGATATGAGATTACAGAAGTGATGTTAGTAAGCTAAGAAGAGGAGGTTAGTTTGTTTAAGTGTTAAAGAAGTGGATATGTTTGTCAATGAGAGTGTAAGCTATAGATTGATGATTATAGAGGCTAGGAAAAGTTAAGAGCAATATCTCTGAAAGAAATGTCCTAGAATGAAGATAGAAGGCCGAAACAGGAAATTAATAAAAAGGGAATCAACAATCAAGGAAGGAATCCCATTGAAGTATTGTCGTCAGTATCCCAACAATCAAGGATATAAACAAGGAAGGAAAATATTTGCCAATATTCAAACACCACAACTAAAGGAAAAGAAGAGAACTGAAATCAAAGGATCAAGACGAAGAAGGAAACGAAAATATACATACGTATGAAGTCAATCTTGAGTATTTTTGCAACTATCAAGATTGACCATATCCCTTAGGTTACCCTAGAAGAGCTAAATTAGAAGAAAGAAAATTTCAATTCTCAAAAATCATGGAAATCAAATCAATTCTCTCCAATGGCTCAATCGGCATTGAAGATTCTTCAACAGCTAACTTAAATCATGCCTATATAAAGAGAAGCTCGGCATTAGGATTATTTGTACAACTTCACCCGAGCTCTTGTATTTCATTTTTATTCTTACATTCACTGTAATAGCTGAATTTCTTGTGAGAACAAAAGAATGAGAGAGAAAAAATAGAGAGCTACACGAGTAAAGAATGTATACCTATTAGAACTAAGCATAGTTCGAAAGGAATCTACAACAAGACAAGATCTGTACTTGAATCACCATTGAAGCTCTTAAGGGAACCCTTCTAACCCAAGGGAACTGGAAGTAGGCACCACACTGGTATTACGAACCAGTATAAATGTCTTGTGTCGCATTTACTTTAAGTTTGATTATTTTGTCCTCTATATTCTATTTTCTTTACTAATGTCTTTGTGAATGAAGCTAGTCGACTAAGTCCTATACTTAGTCAACTTGGCTCAATATTTTAAAAGAGGTCAATTCAACCCCTCCCCCCTAGCTCTAGACTTTCAATTGGTATCATAGGAGTTCCCACTTATTGTTACTTACCCACACGTAATAAAAGATCAAATGGCAAACTATCATATTCTTGGAGCAATTCTTCAGGACAGTCATTCATCAAACCGGCGACCTTACTTCAACAGGCAACACTACTCTCATTGGAAGGAAAGATTTAGAATATTCATTCAATCAAGTGACTTCCAAGCCTGGGTTGTGATCAAAAAGGGGTCAAAACTAATTCCTAGCCTAAAGGACAAAAAAACTAACTCCAGCAGTAAAATCAATCTCGAAACCTTTGATATCATAAAGGAGCAACAAGAGGTAATCTGTCATACCCCGAATTCCAACGAAGCGTGATTGGCACCCGAAGCCGACAAGGCCCGAGAGAACCAACCTTTGCTGCTATACATTCATATGCATGCCATAGGAAACAATACCATCACATGAGAACATGAAAGGCTAATATCGGAGAACATAGAACATGTGATATATATATACATACATTTGAGAAACTTGGCTGTTGAGGCCATCAAAACAAGACTTATTTACATATACCCACATTAGTCTACAAAAGCCTCTAACAGATGCATTGACCAAAACAAACTAAAAGTCGGGACAAGTCCCCGCTTTATACACCATGTACATCACCAAAACATATATACACTCTGACTCGGAGAAGCCCCAAATAAGATGGAGCTCACCAATGAACTGCTGACAATTGGCAATCTACTGAGGAGGCCTACTGGTACCTGCGCCTGCAGCAAGTAAGGTAAATTCCCCAAGAGGGGTCAGTACGAAATAAGTACTGAGTATGTAAGGCTCAAATAAAACTGTACAACACGTGAATATTTCAATGAACTCAAAATAAATGAATAATCGATGTGAATAAGTTACCATTTTGCATTTTGGAAGCCATGTGTATTGCTTTCATTACTTTCTTTACGATCGATGCTTGCGTATCAATACATATGTCACAATGTACCCGGTCCCCGACTGATCAGTGGGTCTTTACATAACATATAGTTATGTTGGAATCGGCTCGAGCTAGGCTTATGCCCCCAGAGCTGCCACCCTTAAATCAACATATCAAGTTAGGCTCGAGATAGGTTATTACCCCCAGAGCTACCCCCTGTTAGGTTCGGCTTGAGCTAGGCTTTCGCCCCTAAAGCTGCCCCCTGATCCAATAATATCGGTATCGGCTTGAGCTAGAAATTTTGCCCCCAAAGCTGCCACCCATACTTGATCATTAACCACATTTGCATTACTTTGATCTTTACTTTGAGATTGATATAATGATGGTCATAATGTCACTTGAACTTTAGAACATAAGACAATAATAAATGAACAAAACACATGAGTATGATCACTGTTAGAACTTTTGAACACAACCTTATTGGACTTCCGGAATGTTATAAATGAATATGAAATATGAGACATGAGATTCGCAATTGATCAATAAGTAGGAAACATGTGATAATAACCTTTGGTAGCCGAAAATAGGATGCCATAGCACATTTCGGAATAGGACAGGTGTAACATAAATATGAGTACTATGGGACAAGGTAACGTTACATACCTTCACTTCCAAATACGAATATACAAGCCTATGTATGAACACAGTAGTCCAGCTTCTTCCTTACTTCTTACTCTACAATACAAGTTCATACCGGAACTTACATTAGCACTATTCACTATAAAGGCGTACAAGATGATAATGAACCATGTGACTACTATATAACGTCATGTCACCCCCTTACAATACAATACAATGCATTTCCATATCAACAACACCATAACAGTACACATATTGACCAAAATATAATACATCAATAGCATTTCACACCTCACGTACCCTTTACGTTTTTCCCTTTAGCATTCCGTTGAATTTACTCCTTTATAACCACATATGAACCACCTTATATACTTCATAAAGTACAACACACCTCCATACAATACTTTAAGGTCATTAAAACGACACCACAAGTTGATAATTACATCCCAAAAGGGTATCGGGGTTTTCGGGGATCAACTAAGGACGGAAACATACAAAATCAATTCTGGAGGTGACCTGCGCTGCCACCTTCACATGAAGGTGGATTAAATGCGCACGCAGATGGCTCTTGGAAAATTCCAGGGCCTTCTGCATTGGCATCTGCGCCCGCAGATGCCCTCGTCTACGGGGGCGAATGCCCGTTTTGGTCCGAAATGACTTTTTGTGGGTCTTTTAATGCTATGAATGGTCCATGATAACAATCAAACATATTTGAACATATTTTTGATACTCTTAAACATCAACATTCAGCCATGGCCTCACAACACCCATAACGACACCCAGAACCACATTTCATGGCCAATACGGTACCAAAACCACAATCAATTTCTCAATATCAATTTCAAATGTTATGCACAAGAATAAAACAAAGTAAGACCATAATCACATCTCACATGTCAATATTTACTCCACCAAGTTCACTTCCTTCACAACCACAAGTCCATCACCAAGTTTACAAGACAAATCAACCTTCGATTTAAGCAAACATGTAACCTTTCACTTATTGTGAACTTCTCAATATTACACCAACATAACCAGCACAATATACACCATGTATTATGCATAAAATCTATTAATACATCATAATAAACACTTACCAAGTCTTATCAATTGATGATCTTGGCCCAAAGAGTGATTTAGGGTTCTTGAGAGCAAAGGAGTTTTTTTTGTTGTTGTTGGAAATTTCTAGAAATGAGATGAGAGTTGAATGGGATTAAAAATCTGATTTTTTTTCCTTATATAACCCCTCATGTCTCCCTTATCTTTTGCCTTCACATTTAATGCAAAGTTGATTTGGTCAAATGGACCAACTTTAGAAGAATGGGTCAAAAATTTCCTTATTGGGCCATGTCTTCTTTGTATTTTTGGGCCTCATTTAAGGGCCCATTTGTCTAAGACTTGTAAATGCCCACAATTCTATACAAAATTCATCAATTCTCCCATGTTTTTATTTTTCCCCACATGTTTCGGTCGTCAGCTAAACTTAGAAACGTACGGGGTGTTACATTCTTCCCCCCTTAGAAACATTCGTCCTCGAATGTTAGCGGCATCCTCTCATGTACAACACATGCATTATTATATTACCATCACTATACATATACACACATAGATACTTGCTTATTCGTTCCTCACTCCCAAACTATGAACTCTTCCTTCCTTTTGGAACAATTATTGGTACTTTGGTCTTATCACTTTGTTTTCAGCTTCTCATCATTTCTTTACTAACCCTTGCACTTGTCGGTCTAAAATAGCCATAAGCATATCTTCGTAATGGAATCCTCCCTAACCTGTATAGTCCCGTGGGGAGCAATAGAAAATGAAACTCTTTTGCACCTTCGATAAATTGCACATGGCATGTTATATAAGGCCAAATCTCCCCCATTACCTCTTTCATGAGTAATGATTTTACCTACTCATCTATGACCACCACATCTACAATATCATTTTGACATGTTCCTTTAACTATACCTTATTCACCGACAGGTGAAGATATTTCCATTGATTTAACTAATAACTCCAGTACCCCATTAGTTGCGAGTCATAATAGACGATGGATTAACATACTATAAAGTGGAACTTGGACCAATCAATACATATGCATCACGTGAAAATAGGGTAATATACCTGTACCTTCAGCAGGAGCTGCCTCCTCATTCTGCTGGTCCACCAGAGCATAGGTGCGATTGTGGGCTCCGCTGGAACTAGCTACCCCTCTAAAATCTCTACCACAACTAATAAACTGAACGCCTCTTCCAGGGGAAGGAACCGATGCTGATGATGCAACGGTTGATCCCGTAGGTCGTGCAGTACCACTCGTACCCCTTTGTGGGAATTCTCTCATCATATTCCCCACTGTGCCACACCAGAAACAAGCATTTGTCCCCACTCGGCATGTACCTGCATGACTACGCCCGCAGTGCTGACACTGCTGACGAGGAAATCCTACTATGTGCGAGCCTTGCTCTCCAGTGCTCTGTCCAGATGGACTACCTCTAGGCCCTCGGAATTGAGAGTGAGTACCTGCTATTGAATGAGAGAATGAGGATCTAGGCGGTAGCATCCGAGATCTAGATTCTTCCGGGGACACCATAGACTGCCCCGTAGATCTAACCCTTTTGATGGCCCTTGCTCAGATTCCTGTGTCCCTCTTCTCTGTCTTTGATCTTTCATTTTCTGGGCGAAGGCCTGAATTCTTGCTATATCCATGTCTTTTTTCAAGGCTGCAATGGTGTAATCCCTTACCAAATATGGTTCTAATCTGTCCACGTATTGATGGACCATATCCGTCAATGTAGCCACCACGTTTGGTGCATATCTAGCGAAGGAATTAAACTGAAGACTGTATTCCCGAACACTCATGTCCCCTTGGCGTAAATTCAGAAACTGATCAGCACGTGATTCCCAAATTTCATAAGGGAGGTAATGATAAAGGAACGTTGTTTTAAATTCTCCCCAACTAATGGGAGTGCATCAATACCCCTTGACCTTTTCCAGTCCTCATACCACAATATTGCCTCTCCTTTCAACCTGTACGCAGCAAGTTCAACTGTTTCAACCCCCATCACGTGCATAACTTCCAAGGCCCTCTGAATTTGATCCACGAAGTCCTGTGGATCTGCTTTCAAGTCTGACCCAGTGAATATAGGAAGGTCCAGTTTTAGAAAATCCTGTGTTCTGCGACTTGCCATTCTAGCCGCATCATCGTCATGTGTCATTGCACCAGCTCGTCCCTGGATTTGTGCCGCCACTAACTGTGTCAATAGATGTACAACATTTCTAAGATCCTGGTCTGTAGCATTCATCGGTGGTTCTGCGGGTGCTTCTTTACCAATTGGCTCTTCCGAAACTGGGAAGGTAGATGAAGACCGCGATGATATTTCAGCATTCGCTCCACCTTGACTAGCTTGGTCAGGTGGTAATCTGCTCATTCCTTCTCCAGCAGGCACATCAACCTGCTTCCCTTTACCCCTTCCTCTTCTAGTGTTCGGCATTGTTACTATATCAAAGAGAAATAATTACTATGGTCAGACACGATTCAACTTACAACACTGGCTCTATTGCACGATCTAGAATTGAAGAAAAGAAACAACTCCTAAATGTCCCATAGCCTCCTACTTATAAATGTGGCGCGCAACACATCGATAAGTAAGACTCTACTCGGACACGACTTTGTAGACACCCTTAAGATGACCCTCTCTCATACCACTCTTGTCACACCCCGAATCCCAACGAGGCATGATTGGCACCTGGAGTCGACAAGGCCCGAGAGAACCAACCTTTGCTGCTATACATTCATATGCATGCCATAGGAAACACTACCATCACATGACAACATGAAAGGCTAATATCGGAGAACATGGAACATGCGATATATATATACATACATTTGAGAAACTTGGTCGTTGAGGCCATCAAAACAAGACTTATTTACATATACCCACATTAGTCTACAAAAGCCTCTAACAGATGCATTGACCAAAACAAACTAAAAGTCAGGACAAGTCCCCGCTTTATACACCATGTACATCACCAAAACATATATACACTCTGACTCGGAGAAGCCCCAAATAAGATGGAGCTCACCAATGAACTGCTGACAATTGGCAATCTACTGAGGAGGCCTACTGGTACCTGCGCCTGCAGCAAGTAAGGTAAATTCCCCAAGAGGGGTCAGTACGAAATAAGTACTGAGTATGTAAGGCTCAAATAAAACTGTACAACACGTGAATATTTCAATGAACTCAAAATAAATGAATAATCGATGTGAATAAGTTACCATTTTGCATTTTGGAAGCCATGTGTATTGCTTTCATTACTTTCATTACTTTCTTTACGATCGATGCTTGCGTATCAATACATATGTCACAATGTACCCGGTCCCCGACTGATCAGTGGGTCTTTACATAACATATAGTTATGTTGGGATCGGCTCGAGCTAGGCTTATGCCCCCAGAGCTGCCACCCTTAAATCAACATATCAAGTTAGGCTCAAGATAGGTTATTACCCCCAGATCTGCCCCCTGTTAGGTTCGGCTTGAGCTAGGCTTTCGCCCCTAAAGCTGCCCCCTGATCCAATAATATCGGGATCGGGGATCAACTAGGGACGGAAACATACAAAATCAATTCTGGAGGTGACCTGCGCTGCCACCTGTGCACGCAGGTGGCTGACATGCGCACGCAGATGGCTCCTGGAAAATTCCAGGGCCTTCTGCGTTGGCATCTGCGCCCGCAGATGCCCTCGTCTGCGGGGGCGGATGCCCGTTTTGGTTCGAAATGACTTTTTTTGGGTCTTTTAATGCCATGAATGGTCCATGATCACAATCAAACATATTTGAACATATTTTTGATACTCTTAAACATCAACATTCATCCATGGCCTCACAACACCCATAACGACACCCAGAACCACATTTCACAGCCAATACGGCACCAAAACCACAATCAATTTCTCAATATCAATTCCAAATGTTATGCACAAGAATAAAACAAAGTAAGACCATAATCACATCTCACATGTCAATATTTACTCCACCAAGTTCACTTCCTTCACAACCACAAGTCCATCACCAAGTTTACAAAACAAATCAACCTCCGATTTAAGCAAACATGTAACCTTTCACTTATTGTGAACTTCTCAATATTACACCAACATAACCAACACAATATACACCATGTATTATGCATAAAATATATTAATACATCATAATAAACACTTACCAAGTCTTATCAATTGATGATCTTGGCCCAAAGAGTGATTTAGGGTTCTTGAGAGCAAAGGAGTTTTTTTTGTTGTTGTTGGAAATTTCTAGAAATGAGATGAGAGTTGAATGGGATTAAAAATATGATTTTTTTTCCTTATATAGACCCTCATGTCTCCCTTATCTTTTGCCTTCACATTTAATGCAAAGTTGATTTGGTCAAATGGACCAACTTTAGAAGAATGGGTCAAAAATTCCCTTATTGGGCCATGTCTTCTTTGTATTTTTGGGCCTCATTTAAGGGCCCATTTTTCTAAGACATGTAAATACCCACAATTCTATACGAAATTCATCAATTCTCCCATGTTTTTATTTTTCCCCACATGTTTCGGTCGTCAGCTAAACTTAGAAACGTACGAGGTGTTACATAATCTAAACTAATGCTAGAGCTATTAGTTTGCTTTATTATGCAATTAGCTGATCGGAATACGACAAGATCTCAACCTATGAGACTGCCAAGTAAATGTGGGACAAGATCAATGTCAGCTACAAAGGAACAACCAAAGTAAATAAGGCTAGGATCGGTGCACTTGTTAACAAATATGAACTATTCAATGGTGGGTCTGAATCACATGAGTAGGACGAACCTCTTTAGCATTTGCCCCTGTAGGGGCAAAGGTTCCAGCTGATGTCCTTTGACCCTTAGTTCTTTTTGGAGGCATGCTCTGAAGCATGGGAAAATTAAGAGTTTAGAGAAGTTTCTTAGAACTTGACTTTTTAGCACAAACTAGAACATGAAAGAAAGGGAAACATTCCTAAATGTATTTTAGCCTCCCCTTTATAAGTGTGGCACGCTACACACCCATAAAAGGGCCCTACTTAACATGATTTTGTAAAAATCCTAGGACACTTGAATTGTGCTCCGATACCAAGTTTGTCACAGCCCAAGACTAGGCCCTAGACGTAACGAGCATTCAGGACCAAAGAAGGCCCGTGAGAGCCCCGTAGCATATCATTATCAGCATTTTATGAACATTTGCAAAAGAAAGACCCAATAGAGAAAATCTAACTTAAACATAAAAGAAACTTATCCAAATTTGAAATAAAATATTGTGACAACAACTACGTAAGTCTACAAAGCCACTAACATATGAATGAAAAATCTAAGTCGGGAAATGGCCCCGACGATACCATAAAACTAAGAACCAAAGTCTATTATGAAAATCATATGCCTACCGGAAGATGGAGCGCTCACCACTTGCTGAAGTTGTCCCGAAGAATCTTACTGCTACACAAAACTATGAGAAAACACCTCCAATCATATATCATTAAATGATGTAGCATCAGGGGAAGGTCAGTACGATGAGTATTGGTATACAATCCAAGGAAAGGGACAAAGCATTTTATAAAGCAAGTCAAATAACTGAACAGAAGTCATGCAAAGGAAACATGAAAAGTGACTCAAAATATAAGACATGAGCATTTAATAACTTTAATTCTGAACTAGGTAGTATCACCGATATTACATAACCCACGGGCTATATGGGTGTCTGGTCTGTACCCAACCGGCGGGGCCTCAATTAATGTTTGCCGCATGGACTAAGATATACATCATTTAAGCCATCATGTCATCCTCATAGAGGGAAATCATAAGGTCGTCCAATTAAGGAGAAAACCATCCCTACATCGGCAAAACATAGGTTTCAGGCGTTCGATCACGAGGACTTACACCTTCTCGGTGAAGTACCTAACTCTCTTTAAGCCGGTTTTGTTATATTTTCATGAATGTTAACCATTTGTCATAAATTATGTCTTTCATAGGGACAACCATTAAATTGGTTTCATCATACTAAGACTTTCAAACCATATATATCATGCCATAACATTATCATATTATTCGTTTTTCATTAGTCCCATCACTGAAGAGTGAGTGTAAACACATTTAAAATTCATTAAAGGATCAAGAGTCAATTATGAGTTCAACACTTTTACAAAACCAAGGGAGGGGTAGTTCCTTCATTCCACCAAAACCATATTTAAATAAACAAGTGATTTGTGACAAGAGACAATAGTTCTTGACCCCCAAAACACCATAATTCAAGACTTATAAATAAAGGAATTTAATCAAATCAAGCTACATGTTCAAATCTGAATTCAAGAAAAAATTACGAAAATCTTATAGAAAAAGGTATTCAAAAGTTTAAGCCTTTTAATCTCTTGCGAAAACCATCCTCATCTCTAGTTCATGAATCACATAAGACTATACGTAATACAAAATCATATATTTATACTTCATGTTGAAAGGGGGTTGTTCGACATATCTTAGAGGAGAGAATTATGGAGAAAATTCTTGGAATTGAGAACCCTAGCTTGATTTTTCTGGAGACATGATGTCGAGAGTTTAAGGGAGAATGGAGGGGTGTTGGATAGTGTAAAATGTTTGGTAACTGATGGAGAATATGGGTTTTTAATCGTGTAGGGGGTAGGGAAAAAATGGTTGGGAAAAAATTACCCCTTTAAGGAGTTTTTTTTAGAACTTTGGTTTCAGCTACATGGGTCACGTAGGCTCACCTATGTGACCCATGTAGCCCCCCATATCCGACCCACATGGTCTAGCCATGTTTCTGGATACATTCTGGAATTGCCCACACAGCCTACGTGGCTGGTTATGTGAGCCACATAAGTCTACCTGACTGCATAGCTGCTCTGTCACTTTTTATTAAAACGATCATAACGTTTTACTCCAAACTCGTATTAAAGAACGGCCGGTGGCGTTGGAAAGAAGACTCAATGAATTTTCAGTTGGTAGGTCTTGGGCCACAAAACTCTTCATATTCTAGGAGTTATGCTCATTTAAATTTTACCCTAGTAAAATATCATACTAAATTCGATTGATCGAAATGCTCTCGACTCAACTTTGCGATAAATGTTTCTTCTGACCATGATTCACATAAAAAGCACTCACCACACTAGGAAATTGATAATCACACTTATCTAAAATTAGAAGTCATTACTTTTAGGCCCATGCACATATAAGGAACGGTTCACATTTTAGGTTGAAGTTTTTGCAGTGTCACGCAAATGTTGCCAGTATAGAGAGGTTTGATTGTATATTAAATATCATCCCTACTTACTTTAATTATGATTATCCAAATGTTTCCAAATGTTCAACCTTATCTGTTGCCAAATGACAAAGTCACATTCTAGTTCCTAGTAGTAATTGAACCTTGTCGATTAATGGTTCATCAAAAGACACGTTTTTCACCCTATCTACTCTGTAAATCTGAAAATTATGATAAATTTTGTTGGAGTAACTTCAAAAAATTTAAATAAAATGAATAATATTTGATTTTTATAGTGAAATTTCTACGTAATATCAATATATATATATATATATATAATTAGAGGTCTCGAGTTCGATCCATAAATAAAAAAAAAGACTTCATCAGGGAGCTTTTTACTTTTTAATATGAAATTTTTCGATAAATATATGAATTTAATCGCTCCCTGCGCTCTAATGCAAGTGTCAATTACCGAATGTGAATTTTTTTTTAAAAAAGTTTAATATCAACCCTGCTTTGTTTATGAATATGAGCACCCACCATGGATGCGCCCATCCATTGCAGGTGGATTATAATATATATAATACTTTCTTCATGAATATCCAAATGGTCCAAAAGTACAAACTTATTATGTGTAATATATGTAGACACGTAAATTTTATTGGATTAAATTCATATGAAATTTGAATGAAATTCATATGCATTTGGTTTAATATTAATTTGGGCTTTAAAAATAATAAGTCCATTTTTATTGAATTCAAGTTCAAGGTTCATTTCATCTTGAAGCCCAAACTTATGCCACGTGTCAAGTGACGTTGCATCCCAATCAAATTCAAGTACTAGTCAGAAGTTGCCAAGTGTACAGGGTGACATATTTTGCCAATCACAATCAATATTATCACATGACATTTGTGATAAGCTTGATGACTTGATGGACCAATCAAAATTAGACAGAAAGTTCACTTACACTTGGACTGCCTACCCCCTACAACTATAAATAGGAGGGTTACATAATTTTCTGGAGGAATTCAAAAAAACATTGGAGAAAGCCACAATATCAACTACACAGCTCTTCAAATGAGTAGTCAGCAAAATTCTTTTCGGAGATCAACCCAAAACGACGAAGTGCTGCACGACGTCCCCGGAGATCAAACACATCTCAAGGAGGTCTGAATCATCCTATATTCGAGAAAGACGCTACGGAAGGCCCTCGGATCACGGAGAAATTTTAGGAGAGAAGAATTAAGAGAACAACAGAATTGTACTTGCAAGATTCATCAATAAAATTATCTTTTTTTTATATTTATTTTGCTTGCAGTTAATTTTCAGGACTACGAAAATTTATTGCGAACAATATATTAATGGTTCTTCAATAGAAACGTTTTTAACATTAATTAAAAAAACTCTTAGTACGTGGGTTGAGTTATATGTAAGACCTGACATATATGATAAACGAATTTACTTTAAGATATTATTTTATTCATCCTTTTAACGGAAAATATAAGGTATGTAGGTTATTTCGTGTGAAAAAAGATAAGTTATGGTTTCAATGGATTCAAGTATGGAACATTGAACCAAAGCAGGAGTCATGGGTTGTAAGGAAGATATTCAAGGTGTTGGTGATGATAGTGTCCATACCCATTTCATGGAAAAGGAAAATAAAAATGAAATAACAAAATACAAGTAGCTTGTGGGCAACAACACTTGTTTTTTGGTAGGTGACAATTTGCCAACTTGTATAAGCTTGTTGTGGGTAGATTTGCAAATTGCCAAGTTGCACAACTTGCAACAAATCCAAGAAAGATTTGCAAATTGTCAAGTTGCACAACTTGCAACAAATCAAAGCAAGATTTGCAAATTGTCAAGTTGCACAACTTGCAACCAATCCAAGCAAGATTTGAAAATTATCAAGTTGCACAACTTGCAACAATTTGCAAGCATTTCGATTGGATGATATGTTGGCCATCTTTCCTATAAATAGGAGGCATCACTTCCTCATTTGTAACACATCCAAAAAAAAACAAAAACTAAGAAGTAGTTGTGGAGAGCATCTCATAGAGAGTGTGAGAAAATAGTATGTGGGGAAAAATAGAGACTGTGAGCGGTATTATAGTGAGATGAAAAAATCAAAAGAGGGTTATTTATTTTGAGTGTAGTGGTTCCTAGAGTATTTAAATCGGACCTAAAAAGTGTAAAATTCCTCATTATAGTGGATTATTTTGCTCCTCTCAGGCCTGTGGTTTTTTCCCTTACTCAGAAGGGTTTCCACGTTAAAATCTTTGTTTCCTTGTTATTCCTTTTGTTGATTATCATATCACGATGCTACGTTATTATTCCTCTTTTATTATCACAAATATTATTTCTATGGCGGGGTTTATCCCCTTATCCCCAACAACTGGTATCAGAGCACAAGTTCTGCTTATTCACGAAAATAGTTTTTTGCGGTGGGTCGTACTATACTCGGAGAAATAAAAATGTCCGGAGTAAAGTATGAGGAAGAAAAATTTAACAGTGATAGCGGTTTCTCAACATGGCAGAGAAGGATGAGGGATCTACTCATCCAACAAGGATTACACAAGGCACTAAGTGGCATATCCCAAAAGCCTGAATCCATGAAAATGGAGGATTGGGAAGAAATGGATGAAAAGGCTGCTAGTGCAATCAGATTGCACTTAACAGATGATGTGGTCAATAACATCATCGACAAAGATAGTGTATGTGACATTTGGACAAAGTTAGAAAATCTATATATGTCCAAAACACTGACAAATAAATTGTACCTAAAGAAGCAATTGTCGCCCTACATATGGGTGAAGGTATGAATTTTTTGTCACATTTAAATGTGCTCAACGGACTAATCACGCAGCTGGTTAACCTCGGGGTAAAGATCGAGGAGGAAGATAAAGTCATTGTGCTCTTGAACTCATTGCCATCTTCTTATGATACTTAGGCAACAACCATCTTGCATGGTAAGGACTCTATTGAGCTGAAGGATGTCACGTCAGCTCTTCTACTTAATGAGAAGGTGAGAAAGAAGCCTGAAAATCATGGTCAGGCTCTCATCTCAGAAAGTAGAGGCAGGAGTCACTAGAGAAGTTCAAGTAACTATGGCAGATCCGAAAGTTGTGGAAAGTCCAAGGTCCGATCTAAATCAAGAACCAGAAATTGCTACAATTGCAATCAACCAGGTCACTTCAAAAGAGATTGTCCAATTCTAAAAAAGGGCAAAGGTGAAAGTAGTGGCCAGAAGAATGATGACAACACGGCTGCCACAGTGCAGAACAATGATAATGTTGTTCTCTTCATAAATGATGAAGAGGAGTGCATGCACTTGGCAGGTCTAGAGTCGGAATAGGTGGTTGATACAGTAGCATCTTACCATGCTACACCTGTAAGGGATCTATTCTGCAGATATGTAGTAGGTGATTTTGGCACTGTGAAAATGGGTAACACAAGTTACTCAAAGATTTTGGGGATCGGAGATATTAGTAACAAGACTAATTTGGGATGCACATTGGTTCTGAAAGACGTCGCCATGTACCTGATTTGCGGTTAAACTTGATCTCGGGAGTTTCTTTAGACCGAGATGGGTACGAGAACTATTTTACAAATCATAAATGGAGACTCACCAAGGGAGCATTGGTGATTGCAAAAGGAGTTTCTCGTGGAGTTGTACAAGACAAATGCAGAAATATACAGAGGTGAATTGAATACGACCCGAGAAGAGATTTCTTCTAATTTGTGGCACAAAAGAATGGGTTATATGAGCGAGAAAGGATTGCAGATTCTCGCCAAGAAATCACTCATCTCTTTTGCCAAAGGTGCGACGGCAAAACCATGTGAATACTGTTTGTTTGGTAAGCAACACAGAGTCTCATTTCAGACATCGTCTAAAAGAAAGTTGAATATACTTGATTTGGTATATTCGGATGTTTGTGGTCCAATGGAGGTAGAATCGATGGGTGGTAACAAATATTTTGTTACTTTTATTGATGATGTTTCACAAAAATTGTGGGTTTATATCTTGAAAACCAAAGATCAGGTGTGTCAAGTATTTCAGAAGTTTCATGCTCTGGTGGAAAGGGAGACGAGTCGAAAGCTAAAGCGTCTCCGCACTGATAACGGAGGTGAGTACACTTCAAGGGAATTTGAAGGGTACTGTTCAAGTCATGGGATCAGACATGAGAAAATAGTTCCTGGAACCCCACAACACAATGGTGTAGCTGAGCGGATGAATTGCACCATTGTCGAGAAGGTGAGAAGCATGCTCAGATTGGCTAAACTGCCTAAGTCATTTTGGGGTGAAGCAATTTAGACGGCCTGTTACCTAATCAATCACAGTCTATCAGTTCCATTGGAGTTTGATATTCCAAAGAGAGTTTTGACCAATAAAGAGGTGTCCTACTCACATCTAAAGGTGTTCAGTTGCAGAGCTTTTGCACATGTACCTAAGTGTAAAACCCCGTACCTTCCTAACCCTATGTGATGATGTTGAACAATGGTTACTTAGGTGTCAAGATGCCATGAGTATGTAAGTTGTAATGTTAGTGACAAGAAATTTGAAATTTGGCCTCGTAAATGTGATTAAACCTTCAAAGGAGGTGTTTTATGATTTTTGTGAAACAGGTGTGAGGATAAAAACGAGGCTAAGAATACCTCTACACAAAGTATATTAATGTTGAGAAGTAAGTTAAAGAATAGGACTTGAAGTATCTAACCAAACCCGCGAAGAGAAGTCGAAAAACGGAATTTTTGAAAAATCTAAGTGTTGGGTGCATTGGGGACCGTTCCACGCCACTCTGTACTAAAATTTTTAGTCTATAGGCAGCAATTTGGTGGGCCCAAGGGCGTTCCACCTTGGTTTTTCCACTTTTTTGAAAGTTGGAAATTTCTAAGTCCCAAGGGTATCCGGGGACGTACCGAGCCGATTTTCATCACGTTTCTTATACAACCATGAGTATATACATGAAATGAATTACATATTATATTGGTATGAAAAAATTACTCGAGAACGAATTTGACATCAAAATGACGATTTTACCCCTGTAGTCAAAATAAGTCATACGTGGTTAGAATTGCTTGTTTTTAGAATTAAGGCCACGAGTATGAATTTCATGAATGGGAATAGAGTTGTAACACTTATGAGATGATTTAAACATAAGAAATTATTGATTTTATTGGGTTAAGTGCATTGGGCTCAAAATAGGCCCAAATTATGCAAGAAAGCATGGGCCAAGAATGGGTCAAATGACCCATTCTTCCATTGACTAATGCAACACATTGCATTAAATGCCAAGAGTGGATAAGTATGAAATTAAGGTCCTATATAAAGGTTCAAAGGGCTGATTTTATTCAAGAGCAATACACATGCTTTTTTTTATCATTTTCTAGAAAATTCTCAAGAAAGCCTCTTTGGCTCCCAAAACCCTAAGGCACTTCTTGGAGAAAGATCACCATTTTACAAGCTTGAGTAAGTAATTATTCTTGTAATTTAACATATTATAAGCATGATATCATATGTATATCATGTTGGTTATGGTTGGAAGGGTTGGACATGGCACTTTTGGTTTTGTGAAAGAGATGTGTTATCCATGGGATTGTAGCTTGAATTATGACTTGTACCTTTGATGAAAGATCATGGTATGGATAAAATATGAACGTGTATGGTGTTATTTTGTTGTTAAACATGTTATTTTTCTATAAGTCTAAATTATGGGAATTTGGCCGATTTATTGTAGTGAGGGGTATTAAAGTCATTTGATGGAATAATTGTGATGTGGTGGTGATGGAGAAGTGTAAAATATGAGCTTGGTGTGACATGCTATTGGTTATCATGTGTTGGTCAATGTATGGAATATTGTGGGATTATTGGTATGATGATTTCATAAATGGTATTGTTAAGGGTGAATGACATGTTAAAGCTAAACATGTGACTTATTGTTATTGTATGCCATTATAAGGTAATTGGTGGTTAATGTTGGTTTCGTTATGCACTTATGTTGTAGAGCGAAACACAAGGATAGAGCGGGACTTTTGTATGCACACTTAAGATTGTAGAATCGTATTGAGAACACAAGGTATGTAAGGTTACTCTTCGATATCTTTCTACAACATATGGTGTTCACATGGTCATAGTATTCATTCGATTCCGAAATACTCTAAGATATTCCGTAGCCGATAGTTGACTAGAGTTACTCATATGTTCCTTATTCATTGGTCAATGGTAAATCATATGACTTATGTTCATTGATTGACTCATGTCCATTGGTTGACTCACGTTCATTGGCTAATATGTCAAGAGTTCCAAATGTTGTAAGGTATTGCATCTCATGTTGGTGAACCGTTGATATCCACATGTGTCTTATTTAGTGCTCATTGTCCTAAGGTTTCAAAAGTGTTCTACAAAGGGGTTCTATAGTATTCCAACTAAGGTTGATATATATTGTTATTCATATGTGTTTTACTCCTAGACGAATCATGATCCACTTAGTTCTTATTTATGGGCGGAAGTTCTTAAGTGTCATATGTTGTAGATCCTAAGAGAATTATCCCAACAAGAGCAATGAGGTAAAGAGAGCTTGTTTAGTTTAATAGCATTGTTCCAATCATGTTATGTTTCCAAAGTTCCAATGGAGTTATACACATGTCTCATATTCATTAGTAATGTTCCAAAAGTCCAACAAGGTTGTGTTTCCATGTTTCAATAGTGATTATACTCATGTCTCTTGTTCATTGATTATGGTTCAATGATTCCAATAGTGTTATGTTTTCAAGAATGTTATGTTGCCAAGTTATTCATATGTCTCTCACTCATTGATTATTGATCCAAAGCTTCTTGCAAAGTTATGATTATCAAAAGAATTAGCAATGTATCAATCTCTCACAAGTGATTGTATCGATTTCTCATTTGCAAAAGTATCAATCTCTCACAAGTAAAGATACCAATCTCTCAAAAGTAAAGAATTAAAGTAAGAATAAAGTAATGTATGTTGATTGTGTTCATAGGTGTTATCCATGGGTACAAATACCCGCATGATGATGTTAATTTATGCATGGGGTGAAAACACCTGCATGATGATGTTCATTTATCCATGGGGTGCAAGAACACCTGCATGATGATATGATCTTATCCATGGGGTAAAAAGAATACCTGCATCACGATGATATTTTATCCATGGGGTGAAAAGAACACCTGCATGATGAGGGCCCTAACAGCATATGAGCAATGTAAAAGTAAAGTAAAGTAAAGGCAAGAGAAAGAAAGAACGTAATGTACATGGTATCCCACATACAGCAAGAGAGTTTATTCACACTTGCTATTGCTCTTGTATTTATTCCATGGTTGTTGTTATTATGTACTTATCATTGGAGATGATAATAAGGAAAGAAAGGTACATGGTTCCACATATAGAGTTTCTTTTATAATTGTTTCCATTGAAGTTCTTATGTACCAACGCAATTTTCTTATGGCCTTACATACTCAGTACATTCTTCGTACTGACCCCTCTTGGGGACTTCTCCCGACTGTTAGTTGGTCTTGTAAATGCATCTGTTAGAGGCTTTTGTAGACATATGTGGGTATGTGGATGTAAGAGATAAATGTCCATTTTGACTTAATGGCCTCAACGGCCAAGTCTCATTAATATATATATAGCATATGTTCCATGATCATGTCTTCCGCATAGTTGCATAAGGTTTAATGAGATTCATACGAGAATATGCATACGAAGGTTCCTGAGTAAATATTGGTTCTCTCGGGCCATATTGGCTTCGGGTGCCAATCACGGCTCGAATGGGATTTTGGGTCGTGACAAAAGTGGTATCAGAGCAATTCGTTCTAAGGGTGTCTACAAAGCCGTGTCTGAGTAGAGTCTTACTTATCGATGTGTTGTGCACCACATTTATAAGTAGGAGGCTACGGGACATGTAGGATGTTGTTTCTTTTCTCCATTCTAAATCGTGCAGTAGAGCCAAAGTGGTAAGTGAAACCGTATCTGACCATTGGTGATTGGGTTTCTGTGATATAGTAAACTGTCGATGATAAGAAGAGATAAAGGCAAAGGTAAGCAGGTGGATATGCCTGCCGATGAAGGAATGAGTAAATCACCACCTGACCAAGCTAGTCAAGGTGGAGCTGACACTAGAATTACTAGTCAAGTCCTTTGATGTCCTTACATTAGTTGGTGACTTTAATATAGTTGAAAGGGCGTATCGTAATGGGATAGTAGATGTTTGTGATCATGTTATGATGGTTGATCTTATGGAGATGGAAATGAAGGATTATTAATGTTGTAATGGGTATGAAGTGATTGGCTTTTTGTATGTCACGAAGATTGCCAAGCAAGAGATACCTATGGCTATTCTAGACTGACAAGTGCAAAGGTTCGTAAATAGAGATGTAACTGTCGTAAAAGTTCCTTGGAGAAATTAGTAAGTCGAGTAGATAACCCGAGGAGCTGCATATTTGTTCCAAATGGAAGGAAAAAGATCAAAAGTGCGAAAGTGGAGAAAAACTAAGTAAGTATCTCAATGAGTATATGTATAGAGATGCATTTGTTACACATGAGATGCCGTTGTTAACATTCGAGGACGTATGTTCCTAAGGGGGGGAGAATGTAACACTCCGTACCTTCCTAACCCTATGTGATGACGTTGAACAATGGTTACTTAGGTGTCAAGATGCCATGAGTATGTAAGTTGTAATGTTAGTGACAAGAAATTTGAAATTTGGCCTCGTAAATGTGATTAAACCTTCAAAGGAGGCATTTTATGATTTTCATGAAACAGGTGTGAGGTTTAAAACGAGGATAAGAATACCTCTAAACAAAGTATATTAAGGTTGAGAAGTAAGTTAAAGAATAGGACTTGAAGTATCTAACCAAACCCACGAAGAGAAGTCGAAAAATGGAATTTTTGAAAAATCTAAGTGTTGGGCGCATTGGGGACCGTGCCACGCCACTCTGGACTAAAATTTTTAGTCCAGAGTCAGAAATTTGGCGCACCCAAGGGCGTGCCACCTTGGTTTTTCCACTTTTTCGAAAGTTGGAAATTTCTAAGTCCCAAGGGTATCCAAGGACGTACCGAGCCAATTTTCATCACGTTTCTTCTACAACCATGAGTATATACATGAAATGAATGAAATATTATATTGGTATGACAAAATTACTCGAGAACGAATTTGACATCAAAATAACTATTTTACCCCTGTAGTCAAAATAAGCCATACGTGGCTAAAATTGCTTGTTTTTGGAATTAAGGCCACGAGTATGAATTTCATGAATGGGAATATCGTTGTAACACTTATGAGATGATTTAAACACAAGAAATTATTGATTTTATTGGGTTAAGTGCATTGGGCTCAAAATAGGCCCAAATTGTGCAAGAAAGCATGGGTCAAATGACCCATTCTTCCATTGACTAATGCAACACATTGCATTAAATACCAAGAGTGGATAAGTATGAAATTAAGTTCCTATATAAAGGTTCAAAGGTCTGATTTTATTCAAGAGCAATACACATGCTTTTTCTATCATTTTCTAGAAAATTCTCAAGAAAGCCTATTTGGCTCCCAAAACCCTAAGGCACTTCTGGGAGCAAGATAACCATTTTACAAGCTTGAGTAAGTAATTATTCTTGTAATTTAACATATTATAAGCATCATATCATATGTATATCATGTTGGTTATGGTTGGAAAGGTTGGACATGGCACTTTTGGTTTTGTGAAAGAGATGTGTTATCCATGGGATTGTAGCTTGAATTATGACTTGTGCCTTTGATGAAAGATCATGGTATGGATAAAATATGAACGTGTATGGTGTTATTTTGTTGTTAAACATGTTATTTTTCTATAAGTCTAAATTATGGGAATTTGGCCGATTTGTTGTAGTGAGGGGTATTAAAGTCATTTGATGGAATAATTGTGATGTGGTGGTGATGGAGAAGTGTAAAATATGAGCTTGGTGTGACATGCTATTGGTTATCATGTGTTGGTCAATGTATGGAATATTGTGGGATTATTGGTATGATGATTTCATAAATGGTATTGTTAAGGGGGAATGACATGTTAAAGCTAAACATGTGACTTATTGTTATTGTATGCCATTATAAGGTAATTGGTGGTTAATGTTGGTTTCGTTATGCACTTATGTTGTAGAGCGAAACACAAGGATAGAGCGGGACTTTTGTATGCACACTTAAGATTGTAGAATCGTATTGAGAACACAAGGTATGTAAGGTTACTCTTCGATATCTTTCTACAACATATGGTGTTCACATGGTCATAGTATTCATTCGATTCCGAAATACTCTAAGATATTCCGTAGCCGATAGTTGACTAGAGTTACTCATATGTTCCTTATTCATTGGTCAATGGTAAATCATATGACTTATGTTCATTGATTGACTCATGTCCATTGGTTGACTCACGTTCATTGGCTAATATGTCAAGAGTTCCAAATGTTGTAAGGTATTGCATCTCATGTTGGTGAACCGTTGATATCCACATGTGTCTTATTTAGTGCTCATTGTCCTAAGGTTTCAAAAGTGTTCTACAAAGGGGTTCTATAGTATTCCAACTAAGGTTGATATATATTGTTATTCATATGTGTTTTACTCCTAGACGAATCATGATCCACTTAGTTCTTATTTATGGGCGGAAGTTCTTAAGTGTCATATGTTGTAGATCCTAAGAGAATTATCCCAACAAGAGCAATGAGGTAAAGAGAGCTTGTTTAGTTTAATAGCATTGTTCCAATCATGTTATGTTTCCAAAGTTCCAATGGAGTTATACACATGTCTCATATTCATTAGTAATGTTCCAAAAGTCCAACAAGGTTGTGTTTCCATGTTTCAATAGTGATTATACTCATGTCTCTTGTTCATTGATTATGGTTCAATGATTCCAATAGTGTTATGTTTTCAAGAATGTTATGTTGCCAAGTTATTCATATGTCTCTCACTCATTGATTATTGATCCAAAGCTTCTTGCAAAGTTATGATTATCAAAAGAATTAGCAATGTATCAATCTCTCACAAGTGATTGTATCGATTTCTCATTTGCAAAAGTATCAATCTCTCACAAGTAAAGATACCAATCTCTCAAAAGTAAAGAATTAAAGTAAGAATAAAGTAATGTATGTTGATTGTGTTCATAGGTGTTATCCATGGGTACAAATACCCGCATGATGATGTTAATTTATGCATGGGGTGAAAACACCTGCATGATGATGTTCATTTATCCATGGGGTGCAAGAACACCTGCATGATGATATGATCTTATCCATGGGGTAAAAAGAATACCTGCATCACGATGATATTTTATCCATGGGGTGAAAAGAACACCTGCATGATGAGGGCCCTAACAGCATATGAGCAATGTAAAAGTAAAGTAAAGTAAAGGCAAGAGAAAGAAAGAACGTAATGTACATGGTATCCCACATACAGCAAGAGAGTTTATTCACACTTGCTATTGCTCTTGTATTTATTCCATGGTTGTTGTTATTATGTACTTATCATTGGAGATGATAATAAGGAAAGAAAGGTACATGGTTCCACATATAGAGTTTCTTTTATAATTGTTTCCATTGAAGTTCTTATGTACCAACGCAATTTTCTTATGGCCTTACATACTCAGTACATTCTTCGTACTGACCCCTCTTGGGGACTTCTCCCGACTGTTAGTTGGTCTTGTAAATGCATCTGTTAGAGGCTTTTGTAGACATATGTGGGTATGTGGATGTAAGAGATAAATGTCCATTTTGACTTAATGGCCTCAACGGCCAAGTCTCATTAATATATATATAGCATATGTTCCATGATCATGTCTTCCGCATAGTTGCATAAGGTTTAATGAGATTCATACGAGAATATGCATACGAAGGTTCCTGAGTAAATATTGGTTCTCTCGGGCCATATTGGCTTCGGGTGCCAATCACGGCTCGAATGGGATTTTGGGTCGTGACAAAAGTGGTATCAGAGCAATTCGTTCTAAGGGTGTCTACAAAGCCGTGTCTGAGTAGAGTCTTACTTATCGATGTGTTGTGCACCACATTTATAAGTAGGAGGCTACGGGACATGTAGGATGTTGTTTCTTTTCTCCATTCTAAATCGTGCAGTAGAGCCAAAGTGGTAAGTGAAACCGTATCTGACCATTGGTGATTGGGTTTCTGTGATATAGTAAACTGTCGATGATAAGAAGAGATAAAGGCAAAGGTAAGCAGGTGGATATGCCTGCCGATGAAGGAATGAGTAAATCACCACCTGACCAAGCTAGTCAAGGTGGAGCTGACACTAGAATTACTAGTCAAGTCCTTTGATGTCCTTACATTAGTTGGTGACTTTAATATAGTTGAAAGGGCGTATCGTAATGGGATAGTAGATGTTTGTGATCATGTTATGATGGTTGATCTTATGGAGATGGAAATGAAGGATTATTAATGTTGTAATGGGTATGAAGTGATTGGCTTTTTGTATGTCACGAAGATTGCCAAGCAAGAGATACCTATGGCTATTCTAGACTGACAAGTGCAAAGGTTCGTAAATAGAGATGTAACTGTCGTAAAAGTTCCTTGGAGAAATTAGTAAGTCGAGTAGATAACCCGAGGAGCTGCATATTTGTTCCAAATGGAAGGAAAAAGATCAAAAGTGCGAAAGTGGAGAAAAACTAAGTAAGTATCTCAATGAGTATATGTATAGAGATGCATTTGTTACACATGAGATGCCGTTGTTAACATTCGAGGACGTATGTTCCTAAGGGGGGGAGAATGTAACACTCCGTACCTTCCTAACCCTATGTGATGACGTTGAACAATGGTTACTTAGGTGTCAAGATGCCATGAGTGTGTAAGTTGTAATGTTAGTGACAAGAAATTTGAAATTTGGCCTCGTAAATGTGATTAAACCTTCAAAGGAGGCGTTTTATGATTTTCGTGAAACAGGTGTGAGGTTTAAAACGAGGATAAGAATACCTATAAACAAAGTATATTAAGGTTGAGAAGTAAGTTAAAGAATAGGACTTGAAGTATCTAACCAAACCCACGAAGAGAAGTCGAAAAATGGAATTTTTGAAAAATCTAAGTGTTGGGCGCATTGGGGACCGTGCCACGCCACTCTGGACTAAAATTTTTAGTCCAGAGTCAGAAATTTGGCGCACCCAAGGGCGTGCCACCTTGGTTTTTCCACTTTTTCGAAAGTTGGAAATTTCTAAGTCCCAAGGGTATCCAAGGACGTACCGAGCCAATTTTCATCACGTTTCTTCTACAACCATGAGTATATACATGAAATGAATGAAATATTATATTGGTATGACAAAATTACTCGAGAACGAATTTGACATCAAAATAACTATTTTACCCCTGTAGTCAAAATAAGCCATACGTGGCTAAAATTGCTTGTTTTTGGAATTAAGGCCACGAGTATGAATTTCATGAATGGGAATATCGTTGTAACACTTATGAGATGATTTAAACACAAGAAATTATTGATTTTATTGGGTTAAGTGCATTGGGCTCAAAATAGGCCCAAATTGTGCAAGAAAGCATGGGTCAAATGACCCATTCTTCCATTGACTAATGCAACACATTGCATTAAATACCAAGAGTGGATAAGTATGAAATTAAGTTCCTATATAAAGGTTCAAAGGTCTTATTTTATTCAAGAGCAATACACATGCTTTTTCTATCATTTTCTAGAAAATTCTCAAGAAAGCCTATTTGGCTCCCAAAACCCTAAGGCACTTCTGGGAGCAAGATAACCATTTTACAAGCTTGAGTAAGTAATTATTCTTGTAATTTAACATATTATAAGCATCATATCATATGTATATCATGTTGGTTATGGTTGGAAAGGTTGGACATGGCACTTTTGGTTTTGTGAAAGAGATGTGTTATCCATGGGATTGTAGCTTGAATTATGACTTGTGCCTTTGATGAAAGATCATGGTATGGATAAAATATGAACGTGTATGGTGTTATTTTGTTGTTAAACATGTTATTTTTCTATAAGTCTAAATTATGGGAATTTGGCCGATTTGTTGTAGTGAGGGGTATTAAAGTCATTTGATGGAATAATTGTGATGTGGTGGTGATGGAGAAGTGTAAAATATGAGCTTGGTGTGACATGCTATTGGTTATCATGTGTTGGTCAATGTATGGAATATT
Organism: Capsicum rhomboideum; assembly: GCA_031232105.1. Taxonomy (NCBI): domain Eukaryota; kingdom Viridiplantae; phylum Streptophyta; class Magnoliopsida; order Solanales; family Solanaceae; genus Capsicum; species Capsicum rhomboideum. The sequence continues at coordinate 18,231,424 of CP124712.1, forward strand.
GTGGGATTATTGGTATGATGATTTCATAAATGGTATTGTCAAGGAGGAATGACATGTTACAGCTAAACATGTGACTTATTGTTATTGTATGCCATTATAAGGTAATTGGTGGTTAATGTTGGTTTCGTTATGCACTTATGTTGTAGAGCAAAATACAAGGATGGAGCGGGACTCTTGTATGCACACTTAAGATTGTAGAATCGTATTGAGAACACAAGGTATGTAAGGTTACTCTTCGATATCTTTCTACAACATATGGTGTTCACATGGTCATAGTATTCATTCGATTCCGAAATACTCTAAGATATTCCGTAGCCGATAGTTGACTAGAGTTACTCATATGTTCCTTATTCATTGGTCAATGGTGAATCATATGACTTATGTTCATTGATTGACTCATGTCCATTGGTTGACTCACGTTCATTGGCTAATATGTCAAGAGTTCCAAATGTTGTAAGGTATTGCATCTCATGTTGGTGAACCGTTGATATCCACATGTGTCTTATTTAGTGCTCATTGTCCTAAGGTTTCAAAAGTGTTCTAAAAAGGGGTTCTATAGTATTCCAACTAAGGTTGATATATATTGTTATTCATATGTGTTTTACTCCTAGACGAATCATGACCCACTTAGTTCTTATTTATGAGCGGAAGTTCTTAAGTGTCTTATGTTGTAGATCCTAAGAGAATTATCCCAACAAGAGCAATGAGGTAAAGAGAGCTTGTTTAGTTTAATAGCATTGTTCCAATCATGTTATGTTTCCAAAGTTCCAATGGAGTTATACACATGTCTCATATTCATTAGTAATGTTCCAAAAGTCCAACAAGGTTGTGTTTCCATGTTTCAATAGTGATTATACTCATGTCTCTTGTTCATTAATTATGGTTCAATGATTCCAATAGTGTTATGTTTTCAAGAATGTTATGTTGCCAAGTTATTCATATGTCTCTCACTCATTGATTATTGATCCAAAGCTTCTAGCAATGTTATGATTATCAAAAGTATTAGCAATGTATCAATCTCTCACAAGTGATTGTATCGATTTCTCATTTGAAAAGTATCAATCTCTCACAAGTAAAGATACCAATCTCTCAAAAGTAAAGAATTGAAGTAAGAATAAAGTAATGCATATTGATTGTGTTCATAGGTGTTATCCATGGGGTACAAATACCCGCATGATGAATTTAATTTATCCATGGGGTGCAAACACCTGCATGATGATGTTCATTTATCCATGGGGTGCAAGAACACCTGCATGATGTTATGATCTTATCCATGGGGTAAAAAGAATACCTGCATCACGATGATATTTTATCCATGGGGTGAAAAGAACACCTGCATGATGAGGGCCCTAACAGCATATGAGCAATGTAAAAGTAAAGTAAAGTAAAGGCAAGAGAAAGAAAGAACGTAATGTACATGGTATCCCACATACAGCAAGAGAGTTTATTCACACTTGCTATTGCTCTTGTATTGATTCCATGGTTGTTGTTATTATGTACTTATCATTGGAGATGGTAATAAGGAAACAAAGGTACATGGTTCCATATATAGAGTTTCTTTTATAATTGTTTCCATTGAAGTTCTTATGTACTACCGCAGTTTTCTTATGACCTTACATACTCAGTACATTCTTCGTACTGATCCCTCTTGGGGACTTGTCCCGACTGTTAGTTGGTCTTGTAAATGCATCTGTTAGAGGCTTTTGTAGACATATGTGGGTATGTGGATGTAAAAGATAAATGTTCGTTTTGACTTAATGGCCTCAACGGCCAAGTCTCATTAATATATATATAGCATATGTTCCATGATCATGTCTTCCACATAGTTGCATAAGGTTTAATGAGATTCATACCAGAATATTCATACGAAGGTTCATAAGTAAAGATTGGTTCTCTCGGGCCATATCGGCTTCGGGTGCCAATCACGGCTCGAATGGGATTTTGGGTCGTGACACTAAGGAGCAGAGAACAAAGCTGGATGATAAATCGGCTCCCTGCATATTCATCAGATATGGAGATGAAGAGTTTGGGTACAGATTGTGGGATCTTGTAAAGAAGAAGATCATCAGAAGCAGCGATGTAGTCTTCCGAGAAAGTGAAGTCGGAACTGCTGATGATCTGAAGGACAAGAAACAGAATGGTATAGTCCCTAACCTTATTACCATTCCTTCTACTTCTAGCCATCCCAGAAGTGCAGAAAGTACAACCGATAAGGTTGCCGAGCAGGGGGAGCAACCTGATGAGATTATCGAGCAGGGGGAGCAACTTGGTGATTATACCGAGCAAGTGGAGTACCATAATCAAGAATATCAATCTCAACCTCTGAGGAGATCAGAAAGGCAAAGGGTAGAGTCATCCAAGTACCCTTTCTCAGAGTATGTCCTTATCAATGATGAGGGGAGACAGAAAGTCTTACGGGGGTGCTGTCCCATCCAGAAAAGAACCAGTGGATGAACGCCATGCAAGAAGAGATGGAATCTCTACAGAAAAATGGCACGTACAAGCTGGTTGAACTTCCAAAAGGTAAAAGATCGCTGAAGTGCAAGTGGGTCTTTAAACTCAAGAAAGATGGAAATGGCAAGCTGGTCATATACAAAGCTCGATTGGTGGTAAAAGGCTTCGAACAGAAGAAAGGTATTGATTTTGATGAAATCTTTTCACCTGTTATCAAAATGACTTCTATTCGAACCATTTTGAGCTTAACAGCTAGCCTAGATCTTGAGGTGGAGCAGTTAGATGTGAAAACTGCATTTCTTCATGGAGATTTGGAAGAGGAAATTTATATGGAGCAGCCAGAAGGATTTGAAGTAGCTGAAAAGAAACACATGGTGTGTAAACTGAATAAGAGTCTTTATGGGTTGAAGCAGGCACCGAGGCAGTGGTACAAAAAGTTTGACTCATTCATGCAAAGTCAAACTTACACAAAGACCTATTCTGATCCATGTGTAAAATCGTCATTTTGACGCCAAATTCGTTCTCGAGAAATTTCTCATATCAATATCATATTTTACTCATTTCATATGTGTTTTAGAAGAGACGTGGCAAAAATCGGCTCAAAACGTCCCCGGATACCCTTGGGACTTAAGAAAATTTCCAACTTTGAAAAAGTGGGATTTCCAGCGTGGCACGCCCCTTGGCGTGCTAGCTCTCTGCCCCTGGACTAAAAATTTAGTCCAGAGCAGCGTGGCACGCTGACTAACGCGCCCCTGCCTTAATTTTTGACAAAATTCATTTTTCGACTTTTCTTCGCGGGCTTGGTTAGACACTTCAAATCCTATCCTTTAACTTACTTCTTAGCCTTAATATCCTTCGGTTAGAGGTCCTCTTAGCCTCATTTTTAACCCCACAATTGTGCCATGAAAATCACAAAATAACTCGTACGAAGGTTTTGGCACATATACGAGGCCAAATGCAATTTTGCTTATCCTTAACATTACCAAATACATACTCATAGGTATCTACACCTAAGTAAACATTATTCAATGTCGTCAAGTAGGGTTAGGAAGGTACGGGGTGTTACATTCTTCCCCCTTTAGGAACATTCGTCCTCGAATGTTAACAATGTCGTTTCAATCAACAAATACATCGCTATGTTAACATGCATACACACAAACACTTAAGGCTCATGAATACTTACTTGTCATTGTTCCACCTCTGTAGTTTGAACTTCTTCATCCATTTGAAATAGATAGGGGTACTTGGATTTCATCATCTCTTCTGTTTCCCACGTGATCTCCTCTACTTGTTGATTTCTCCATAGGACTTTCATGGATGCTATGTCTTTATTCCTCAATCTCTTTACTTGTCGATCTAGGATAGCAATGGGCACCTCTTCATAAGTGAGATCCTCTGTAACTTGAACATCCCCTACGGGAACAATACGAGACAGATCTCCTATGCATTTTCGAAGCATCGACACATGGAATACCGGATGGACTGACGAAAGGTCCTGGGGTAGTGCCAACTCATACGCAACTTGCCCAAATCTTCTAATAACTTCATATGGGCCTATGTAACGTGGACTCAATTTCCCTTTCTTTCCGAACCGCATCACCCCTTTCATCGGTGACACCTTCAAAAACACCCAATCACCTATGGCGAATTCAAGTCCTCTTCTTCTAACATCGGCATATGACTTGTGACGACTTTGAGCAGTCTGTAGCCTCTGTTGAATCACCCTAACTTTCTCCATAGCCTGATGAACAATATCTGGCCCAAGTAAAGCAGTTTCACCTGCTTCAAACCATCCAATTGGTGATCTACATTTCCTTCCGTACAAAGCTTCATAAGGTGCCATTTTAATACTTGAATGGTAGCTATTGTTATACGCAAATTCAATAAGAGGTAAATGGTCATCCCAACTACCTTGAAAATCCAACGTACATGCTCGTAGCATATCTTCAAGTGTCTGAATAGTACGTTAGGCTTGTCCATCAGTCTGAGGATGGAAAGCCGTATTCAAATTCACCTGAGTACCCAAACTCCGCTGAAAAGATTTCCAAAAGTGTGCTGTGAACTGTGCTCCTCTGTCTGATATAATAGAAAGTGGAATACCATGCAATCGTACTATCTCCTTTACATACAACTTTGCATAATCCTCAGCTGTATAGGTCGTCTTGACCGGTAGAAAATGCGCTGATTTAGTAAGTCGGTCCACTATGACCCATATGGAATCAAACTTCCATAATGTACGAGGCAAACCCGTAATAAAATCCATATTAATCATATCCCACTTCCAGACTGGAAGATTGATACATTGCATGTAACCTCCTGGTTTCTGATGTTCCACTTTCACTTGTTGACAATTTGGGCACCGCGCGACAAATTCTACAATGTTCTTTTTCATGTTGCCCCACCAGTACACCTCTTTCAATTCATGGTACATTTTAGTAGCACCTGGATGAATGGAATAGCACGAATGGTGCGCCTCTGTCATTATTTGTGCCCTCAGTTCATCTACGTCCGGTACACATAGTCTCCCTTGACATTGAAGCACCCCTTCCGATGTAATATCAAATGCCTTGGTCAAATTCTGCTGCACATTCTCCTTTAGCTGTAATAAAATAGAATCCGCATACTGTTTCTCTTTCACTTCAGCTATCAAGGAGGATTTTGCTGCATTCTGCACCATAACTCTATTATCGGAGGATTCAATAAGGCGAACTCCCAAGCTGGCTAATTGATTCAAATCTTTGATTATCTCACGCTTTTCATTCAACTGACCACTAGTGCTTTCGACTGCCTTACGGCTCAATGCATCAGCCACGACATTTGCTTTGCCTGGGTGATAAAGAATATCAATGTCATAATCTTTTAAAAGCTCCAACCACCTTCGTTGCCTCAAATTGAGTTCCTTTTGCTTAATAAGGTATTGCAAGCTTTTATGATCCGTATAGATGTTAACATGAACCCCATATAAATAATGACGCCATATCTTTAAAGCAAAAACTACCGCTGCCAATTCAAGATCATGTGTGGGATAGTTTTTCTCATGTGGCCGCAACTGTCATGAGGCATATGCTATCACCCTACCATGCTGCATCAACACACATCCGAGACCAATCCCGAAAGCATCACAATACACTGCATAGCCCTCTGTGCCTTCAGGAAGAACTAACACTGGTGTGGAAGTCAACTTATCTTTCAATTTTTGGAAACCTCTTTCACATGCGTCATTCCATTGAAATTTAATTGCCTTATGAGTTAACTTTGTCAATGGTGCTGCAATAGAAGCAAACCCTTCTACAAATCTTCGGTAATAACCTGCCAGACCCAGAAAACTGTGAATCTCTGTGGGTGTCGTAGGTCTTGGCCAGTTTTTCACTGCTTCGATCTTTTGGGTATCAACCTGTATACCTTCATCTGATACAATGTGACCCAAGAACGCGACTAATTTCAACCAAAACTCACATTTGGAGAATTTTGCATACAACTTACGGTCACGGAGAATTTGCAACACTTGTCGTAAGTGATAAGCATGGTCTTCTGGTGATCTTGAATAAACAAGGATGTCATCTATAAATACTGTCACGAACACGTCTAGGAATGGCTTGAACACTCTGTTCATCAAATCCATAAACACAGCCGGTGCATTTGTTAGCCCAAATGACATAACCAAAAATTCATAATGGCCATACCGTGTTCGGAAAGCTGTCTTGGGTACATCTTCCTCTCTAACTCTGACCTGATGGTAACCCGACCTCAAGTCAATTTTCGAAAAACACCTGGCACCCTGTAACTGATCAAACAAATCATCAATACGAGGGAGGGGATATTTGTTCTTGATCGTTACTTTATTCAGTTGCCGATAGTCGATGCACATTCTCAAGGTGCCATCTTTCTTTCGCACAAATAATACCGGTGCACCCCACGGGGACATACTAGGCCTAATGAAGCCTTTATCCAGCAAATCTTTCAACTGCTCCTTCAATTCACGCAGTTCCGCTGGAGCCATTCTATATGGAGGAATAGAAATAGGCTGAGTGCCTGGAATCACATCAATGCCAAATTCTACTTCCCGTTCTGGGGGTAAACCTGGGAGATCCTCTGGGAATACATCTAGAAATTCATTGACTACCGGTACGGACTGTGGAGTTAATGGTTCCACATCATTATCTTTCACTCGTACCAAGTGACATATGTACCCCTTAGCAATCATTTTTCTGGCTTTCAAATAAGAAATAAATCTTCCTCGTGGTGCCCCTACATTTCCCTGCCATTGAAGAACATTTTCTTGTGGAAAACAAAATTGCACCTTCTTGGCCCGGCAATCTACCGTAGCATAACAAGAAGCCAACCAATCCATCCCCATTATGACATCAAAATCCACCATGTCCAATTCAATAAGATCGGCCAACGTATCATGACCACACACAGTTATCACACAGTTACGATACACTCTTTTTGCAACAATATAGTCACCAACCGGTGTAGACACTTCAATTGATTTAATTAATAATTCTGGTGCCTTTGCAAATTTGGCAGCAACCAATGGAGTAACATAGGAAAATGTAGAACCTGGGTCAATTAGTGCATATACATTATGTGAGAATATGGACAATGTACCTGTGACAACATTAGGGGAAGCCTCTGAATTCTGGCGGTCCACCAAAGCATAAGTGCGATTCTGGACCCCGCTAGTACTGGCTCCTCTTCTGGCACCTCTACCACGACCAATAGGCTGCACCCCTCGGCCCTGTGAAGGAACCGATGCTGAAGACGCAACAGCCGACCCAGCTGGTCGTGCTATACCACCCATGCTCCGCTGTGGACACTCTCTCGCTATATGTCCCGGCATACCACACCAAAAGCAGGCATTCATCCCTGTTCGACATGTACCTGTGTGCATACGCCCGCAGTGCTGACACTGCTGACGAGGGAAACCTGCTGCCTGTGATCCATGAACCCCACTACTTTGCCCTGCTGAACCACCTCGAAACCCTCGAGACTGCGAATAAGCACCACCTGTGGAATAAGAGAACGACAGTCTAGGTGGTCTAGGAAACATGCGGGGCCTAGATCCTCCTTGGGACATCATAGGTGGTCCCATAGGTCTAGCCCTTTTGGACTGTCCCCTATCAAATTCATGTACCCTGCGTCTTTGTCTCTGATCCTCCATTTTCTGGGCGAAGGCTTGTATGCGAGCAATGTCCATGTCCCTATTCAAGGCTGCAATAGTGCAATCTCTTACCAAATATGGCTCTAGTCTGTCCACGTATCTATGGACCCTGTCTGTCATCGTAGCCACAACATTTGGCGCATATCGAGCCAAGGAATTAAATTGCAAGCTATATTCTCTGACACTCAAATTTCCTTGACGGAGATTTAGGAACTGATCCGCACGTGCCTCACGGATCTCATAGGGCAAGTAATGATCAAGGAAAGCCACTTTAAACTCTTCCCACGTAGGTGGATCTGCACCAATGTCACGGGATTTCTTCCAATCCTCATACCACAGTATTGCCTCTCCTTTCAACCTGTACGCAGCAAGTTCCACTGTCTCTACCCCTGTCACATGCATAACTTCCAAGGCCCTCTGAATTTGATCCACGAAGTCCTGTGGATCTGCTTTTGGATCTGCCCCTGTGAATATAGGAGGGTCCAGTTTCAAGAAATCTTGTGTTCTGCGACTTGCTATTCTAGCCGCATCATCATCATGTGCCATTGCACCAGCTCTTCCCTGGCTTTGTGCCGCCACTAATTGTGTCAACATCTGTACAGCATTCCTAAGATCCTGATCTGTGGCATTTGTCGGTGGTTCCACGGGCACTTCCCTTCTTCTCGGCTCTTCTGGAGCTGAAGAAGTAGAAGAAGCTCGCGTTGCGAACTCAGTTTCAGCCCCACCTTGATCAACTTGTTCAGGTGGTGGTCTACTTGCTCCTTCACCAGCAATTCTATCTATCAGCTTACTTTTACCTTTTCCTCTTCCTCTTCTAGTATTCGGCATTTTGACTATACCAAAGAAAAATAATTACCAAGATCAGATACAATACAACTGACAACATTGGCTCTATTGCACGATCTAGAATGAAGGAAAGAAACAACATCCTAAATGTCTCGTAGCCTCCTACGTATAAATGTGGTGCACAACACATCGATACGTAAGACTCTACTCAGACACGGCTTTGTAGACATCCTTAGACCGACTGCTCTGATACCACTTTTGTCACGCCCCGAATCCCATCGAGACATGATTGGCACCCGTAGCCGATAAGGCCCGAGAGAACCAACCTTTGCCTATGCTCAATCATATGCATATAATATTCATAACCACCATTGCATAATATTATGAAATACGAATAAAGGAGAACAAGGGACATATGTAGGCATACATATGAAACTTGGCCGTTGAGGCCATCCAGTCAAAACAACATGTGTCTTTTACACTATTACACCCACATCGGTCTACAAAAGCCTCTAACAAGAGCATTGACCAAAATGAACCATAAGTCGGGACAAGTCCCCGCTTTACACATTATGTACAATACCAAAACATATATACACTCTGACTCGGAGAAGCCCCGAATGAGCTGGAGCTCACCAAAGAGCCGCTAACACTGGCAATCTACTGAGGAGGCCTACTGGGACCTGCGCCTGCAGCAAGTAAGGTAAATTCCCCGAGAGGGGTCAGTACGAAATAAGTACTGAGTATGCAAGGCTCAGATGAAACTGTACAACACATGAATATTTCAATGAACTCAAAAAATATGAATAATCAATGTGAATAAGTCACCATGGTACGCTTTGGAAACCATGTGGATTGCTTTCATTGTTTTCATTACTTTCTTTATCTCAATGCTCACATGTCATTACATATCACAATGTACCCGGGCCCCGACTTATCAGTGGGTCTTTCATATCATCATATAGGGATCGAGTCGAGCTAGGCTTATGCCCCTAGACTTGCCACCCTCGGGATCGAGTCGAGCTAGGCTTACGCCCCTAGACTTGCCACCCATAAATCCAAATCTCGGGATCGAGTCGAGCTAGGCTTACGCCCCTAGACTTGCCACCCGTACTTGATCATTGACCATATTTGCATTACTTTGTTCATTACTTTGAGATTGATACTTTGATAGTCATAACATTACTTTGGAACTTTGGAACATAACATTGTTGGAAACTTTGAATCATTGACCAATAAGTGAAGGACATGTGAATAAATATCAATGAGAAATATAATATAACTAGCACCATGATACCATTGGAACCATTGGACAATCATCCATGAACAAGAGACACAAGTATAGGCACTATTGGAATATTGGAACATAGCCTTCTTTGAACTTTCGGAACATTAACCATGAATATGAGAAGTGATATTCACAATGGATCAATGAGTAGGAAATATAAGACAATGACCATAGATAATTGCATATGGGATACCTTAGTATATTTCGGAATAGAACTAGCGAAATGTAAATGTGAACACTATTGGCCGTAGAAAGATACGGACAAAGTAACCTTGCATACCTTGGATTCGCAATACGAATAGACAACCTTAGATGCGTATACAATAATCCCGCTCCTTCTTTATGTGTCACTCTACAACATAAATACAATACGGAATTCACATTAACCACCAATTACTCTACAAATGCATGTAACATTAATGAGTCATATATGTGTCCTTAAACATGCCCTTTCCCCTTGACAAAACCGTTGATCATACTATTATTCCAAAAATTCCATAATATTCCCAACATTGACCAATACATGAAAATCAATACATTTCACCACAATACTTCTCCTTTACCCTTTCTTATCCATCACACATCACAAATAATCCATCAAAGTACCTTAATACAACTCATAACACATATCGGCCAAAATCCCATAATTTCCACTTTTAGACAAAAACAAGTTTAGTACCAAAAATAACACCATACATGTTCATATTTTGTCCATACCATGCTTTTTCATCAAAGGCACAAGTCCTAATTCAAACTTGAATTGCATGGCTCCCAAATCTTAGACAAGAACACAAAGTACCATGTCCACCATTTCCAAGCACAACCAACATGATCTACATACCTTCTCATGCATATAATATAGTATTCCATAAGCGTAAGTACTTACCGAGGCTTGAAAATGAATGATCTTGCTCCAAGAAGTAGCTTAGGGTTCTTGAGAGTTGAGAGAAATTTTGGGAAATTTCTAGAGATATGTTGGGTGTTCCTTTGAATAAAATCAGATTTTTCCATGTATATATAGTCCCTCAAGTCTCCTTGGCATTAAATGCCATGTACAAATGGTCAAAGGTGAAGAATGGGTCATTTTTGGCCTAATTGGGCCATGCATTCTTTTCATTTTTGGGCCCTTTTTGGGCCCAATTCACTTAACCCGATAAAATCAATACTTTCTCGTCTTTATACGTATTACAACAATATTCCCACTCATAATATTCATATCCGTAGCCTCAATCCCAAGAACAAGTGATTCTAGCCACGTTTGGCTTATTTTGACCTTAGGGGTAAAATCGTCATTTTGACGCCAAATTCGTTCTCGAGAAATTTCTCATATCAATATCATATTTTACTCATTTCATATGTGTTTTAGAAGAGACGTGGCAAAAATCGGCTCAAAACGTCCCCGGATACCCTTGGGACTTAAGAAAATTTCCAACTTTGAAAAAGTGGGATTTCCAGCGTGGCACGCCCCTTGGCGTGCTAGCTCTCTGCCCCTGGACTAAAAATTTAGTCCAGAGCAGCGTGGCACGCTGACTAACGCGCCCCTGCCTTAATTTTTGACAAAATTCGTTTTTCGACTTTTCTTCGCGGGCTTGGTTAGACACTTCAAATCCTATCCTTTAACTTACTTCTTAGCCTTAATATCCTTCGGTTAGAGGTCCTCTTAGCCTCATTTTTAACCCCACAATTGTGCCATGAAAATCACAAAACAACTCGTACGAAGGTTTTGGCACATATACGAGGCCAAATGCAATTTTGCTTATCCTTAACATTACCAAATACATACTCATAGGTCTCTACACCTAAGTAAACATTATTCAATGTCGTCAAGTAGGGTTAGGAAGGTACGGGGTGTTACATTAACTCGGACCTACAAAGTGTAAAATTCCTCATTATAGTGGATTATTTTGCTTCTCTCGGGCCCGTGGTTTTTTCCTTTATTCAGAAGGGTTTCCACGTTAAAATCTTTGTGTCCTTGTTATTCCATTTGTTGATTATCGAATCATGGTGCTACGTTATTATTCCGCTTTTATTACCGCAAATATTATTTCTGTGGCGGGGTTTATCCCCAACAGGTGAAGTATTACAATAATTACGATTGAAAATACAAAAAAAAAATAAAGAAAATACAATAATCTTCTTCTTGGCTTAGGCATGAATATCTCGCTCTCTTTAAGGAGATTCAAACCTACTGCAACAAATAAAGGGGAAATGACCCAAATAAAGGGGAAATGATCCATTCTTCTTTTGACCAAATCAACCCATTAAATATTGACCAAAATATGGATAAATATGACCATTAAGGGTCTATAAAAGGCACCAAAACTCTGATATTTATTCATTTAATTACACATGCCAAAATCTAGAAATTTCTACAACATTCTCTCAACACTCAAACCCTAAGCTATCTTCTTCTTGGGACAAGATCACTCCTTGGAAAGCTTTGGTAAGTGTTTGATCTCATGGTTTAATATATTATATGCATGTAATATGGTATGGATCATGTTGGTTATGTTGGTGAAGTATGAGAAGTTCACTATGTGTGAAACAATTTATGTTTGCTTAATCGGTGAAGTTTTTTGCCTTGTAAACTTGAAATTGGACTTACGATCTTGAAGGAAGTGAACTTGGTGGGTTTAATATTGACATGTTAGATGTGATTATAGACTTAATTTGTTTTATCCTTGTACATAATGTTGGGAATTGTTGTTACGAAATCGGGCATGGAATTGGTGATGTATTAAAAGAAAAATGTGGTTTGGTGATGTTTATGTGCGTTGTGAAACCATGGATGTTTGTTGACATATAATATGATCTAAAATATGTTAAAAGAAGCTTAGTTATGATCATGGACCATTCATGGCATAAAAGGGCCCAAAAGAGAGCCTTTTTGGCCGAAACGGGCACCCGCCCTCACAGACGAAGCACCTGCGGGCATAGGTGCCTCTGGCTACTGCCAAAGGTCACCTGTGGACGCAGTTCATCCACCTGCGGGTGCAGGTGGCTTTGCAGGTCATCCCATAACCCCAAAATCATTGTTTTTGCATCCCTTTGACCCACCCACCCCCGAAACCCCTATACCCTTTATGGATGCAATTATCAACTTATCTTACCTTTTCAATGACTATAAAGAAGTATCCCGGAGGTATTTTGAATGGTATAAAATATGGATTGTTGTTAAAGTGTTATTGTGAAAACTATCTAGTGACTTGACGGAGAAAAGGTAACGTAGTGTTAATGAGAAAGTGTAAAGAGTAAGTGTGGTGTGAAATGCTATTGATGTATGATATCTTGGTCAATGTGTGGAATGTTATGGTGTCGTTGGTATGAGAATGCAGTGGATTGTATTGTAAGGGGTGACATGACATTATACGGCAGTCATATAGCTCATTGTCGTTTTGTACACTTTTATAGTAACTAGTTGCTAATGTAAGCTTCGGTATGTTCTTGAATTGTAAAGTAAGACGTAAGGAAGAAGCTGGGCTATTGTATTCACATATAGGATTGAGTGTTCATATTGAGAGGACAAGGTATGTAAGGTTACTCTTTTCGTATCCTTTTGCAGCGCATAGTGTCACATTGTCATTATACTTGTTCCACTCCGAAATGTTCAAAGTTATCCTATTTTTGGATATTAATCATTGTTGCTCACATGTTCCATATTCATTGGTCGATTATGATTATCATCTCATATTCATTGATTAATGTTCCAAAGTTCCTATCATGTTATAAGTTTCAATAATGTATCAATCTCATGAAAGTAAAGGAATGAAGTAATGTATATATACGTTCCCAATAATGTTTCAATCACCAATGTATCACTCTCATAACAATGTAAAGGAAATAAGAATGCAAAGAAGTAATGCACACATGGTTACGTTATGTTTCATTGAGTATGGATCACAATCTAAAGGGTATAAGTTCAGATGGAACAATCCCAATATTATGCTATGTTATTATATTATAGCCCACCAATGGTGGAGGTCCGGTATTATACATTTATATATTATAGCCCACCAATGGTGGAGGTCCGGTATTATACATTTATATATTATAGCCCACCAATGGTGGAGGTCCGGTATTATATATTTATTTATTATGGCCCACTGATCAGCTGGATGTCCGGTTATATTATAGCCCACTGATCAGCTGGATGTACGTTATTATGTGAATGGTATTATTATATGACTGATGATGATATGACTGAATGATGAGAAATGAAAGTAATGAATGTACTGTACATGATTCCACATATTTCCAAACGGAGGTCTATCCATATTGATTATTCTATTACGCTCGATTTCATGAAGTATTTATGTATCATTCAGTTTCATATAGCCTTACATACTCAGTACATTCTTCGTACTGACCCCCTTTGGGGGCTTACTTTATCTGCTGCAGGCACAGGTGCTAGTAGACCTCCTCAGTAGGCTACGAGATATCTGCAGATTATTAGTGAGCTCTAGTTGGTGCGGGGCTTTCCCGAGTCATAGTGTACATTTGTTGATATTGTACATGAGTATAGAGCGGGGTACTGTCCCGACTCTAGGTTGGTTATGGTCATGTATTTGTAGAGGCTTTGTAGACGGTTGTGGGAAGACAATGTAAGAGATGTATGTCCATGTTGACTTGATGGCCCTATCGACCAAGTTTGATATATAGTAGATATTTTCCATGACTTCCGCCATTGGTTTGTTACATTTTATAAGTTACATAAGACAGACTGTTATTCATATAGAGACATGCATATGAAGGTACATGAGTAAAGATTGGTTCTATCGGGCCTTCTCGGCTTCGGGTGCCAATCACGCCTCGTTGGGATTCGGGGCGTGACAAAAGTGGTATCAGAGTGGGTCGTCCTAAGGGTGTCTACAAAGCCGTGTCTGAGTGGAGTCTTACTTATCGATGTGTTGTGCGCCACATTTATAAGTAGGAGGCTACGGGACATTTAGGAGTTGTTTCATTTCTTCATTTCTAGATCGTGCAATAGAGCCAATGTTGTAAGTGAAATCATATCTAATCATTGACATTGGTTTTCCTTTGTATAGTAAAAAGCCGATGACAAGACAAGATAAGGGCAAAGATAAGTAGGTAGACATGTTGGCAGGAGAAGGAAGTGGTAAATCACCACCCGACCCAACTAGACAATATGGGGCTGAAACTGAGTTTCCAGAATCACCTGTTATGTTATGAAGCAAGAGTTATAGTATTTGAAAAATGCAGTGCATATATTGACTCAAATAGTGGCTGCACAAACTCAGGGATGAGCTGGTCCAATGACAAGTGATGATGGTGTTGCTAGGGTAGCTAGCCGACGGACACAGGATTTCCTGAAATTGGATCCTTCCACATTTACCTGGTCAGATCTTAATGAAGATCCGCAAGACTTTATAGATCAAATTCAAAGAGCTCTATAAGTTATGCACGTGACTGGTGTAGAAACAGTTGAACTTGCGGCTTATAGATTGAAAGGAGAGGCTGTATTATGGTCTGAAGATTGGAAAAGATCCAGGGGTATTGGTACACCTCCAGCTAGTTGGGAGGAATTTAAAATGGCTTTTCTTGATCACTACCTTCCATATGAGATCCGGGAGGCACGTGCAGACCAATTTCTCAATCTTCGTCAAGGAAATATGAGTGTCAGAAAGTACAGTCTTCGGTTTAATTCCTTGGCTAGATACGCTCCTAATATGGTAGCGACTATGGCCGATAGAGTTCATCGATATGTAGACAGATTGGAGCCATACTTGGTAAGGGACTGTACTATTGCGGTGCTAAATAAAGATATGGATATAGACAGAATACAAGCCTTCGTACAAAAGATGGAGGATCAAAGGCAAAGGGGAAGGATGCAAGAATTTGAAGAAGGGTCATCTAAGAGGGTGAGATCTGTGGGACAGTTCATGGCGTCCCAAGGAGAATTTAGGCCCCAAATATTTTCTAGACCGCCTAGACCATCAATTTCTTATCCTATAGAAGGTACTTCATCTCAATTTCAAGGGTTTAGAGGTGGTCAAGCCGGGCAAAATGATAGGACTCAGGGATCACAGACAGTAGGGTATAAAGAACAAGTAAATATGAGCCAATCGAGGTCTTTTCGTAAGCGGTGCCAGCGCTGCGGGAAGTTTCATTCAGATAACTGCTGGTTTGGTGCGGATGTTTGCTTTTGGTGTCGTAGGCTCGGGCACGTAAAGAGAGATTGCCCACATAGGGCCACGGGTAGTATGAGTATACCACGACCTACGGGATCAGCCGTTGTGTTGTCATTGTCAGGCATACAACCTGCTGGTCATGGTAGAGGTGATAGAGGAGCAGCTGGTTCCAGTGGAGCACATAATTGCACCTATGCACCAGTCGACCGACAGAATTTGGAGATTTTTCCTAACGTGGGTACAGGTATAATATCTGTTTTTTTACAGAATGTATCTGCATTGAGTAATTCAGGTTTTACCTTATCATATGTTTTGAAAGAACGCCAGACTTATTAGTTAAGCCACTTAAAGTATCTACGCTAGTTGGTGAATTTATTAGAGTTAGCATTCCCTATCTGGAGGTAAGGAAATAATGTCCAAAGAGTGCATATGTCACCTAGTAAGACCTCATATGTCCCCGTGGGGAAACACTAGTGTTGTTAGTACAAAGGAATATGGCATGTACATTGAGAATGTGTGTCGACTATCGGCAACAGAATGAAGTGACAATTAAGAGTAAATATTCCCTCCCCAGAGTTGACGATTTGTTAAATCAGTTACGGGGTTAGGAAAACAAAAAAATGAATGAAGTGATGAAATGAATGATGATGGGATGAGGAAATGAATGATGTTGATATACCCAAGAAAGCATTACGAACATGGTATGAGTATTACGAATTCTTAGTATATCAATTGGGCTAGTGAATGCACCTGTAGTTTTTATGGGTTTAATGATGTCGAGCCATTATTAGGTATGTTTAAGATCATGTTTAGAGCTGAAATCCAGGATTATAAGAGAGCCATGCTAATCACTTGCGACGAGTGTTACAGATTCTTTGTGACCATAAGCAATAAAGAAGTAGCTTTCGTAAAGGCACTATTGGAGATATTAGTACGTAGAAGAAATCACAAGGGAGACCAAAGAATAATGAAATCTAAAGTACTCGTAATTGCGGTACACGAAAGAAAAAAATTCAAAGTGCAGAAATGAAGAAAGAATAAGTAAGTGTCTATGAGAGTATATGTATAGAGATGCTAATATAGAGATGCATTTGTTGTACATAAGACGATGTTGGTAACATTCGAGGACGAATGTTCCTAAGGGGGGAAGAATGTAACACCCCGTACTTTCCGAACCTAGATAAATTCCGTAACATTCATGGAATTATTTAAACATGGGAGTTTTGAGGAATTATACATCAAAGGTGATGGGTCAAATTAATCTTGAGCCATTGGGCTCAATTAAGGCCCAAAAAGACACAAAAGACATGACCCAAATGAGGGGGAAATGATCCATTCTTCTTTTGACCAAATCAACCCATTAAATATTGACCAAAATATGGATAAAGATGACCATTAAGGGTCTATAAAAGGCACCAAAAATCTGATATTTATTCATTTTATTACACATGCCAAAATCTAGAAATTTCTACAACATTCTCTCAACACTCGAACCCTAAGCTATCTTCTTCTTATCTTCTTCTTGGGACAAGATCACTCCTTGAAAAGCTTTTGTAAGTGTTTGATCTCATGGTTTAATATATTATATGCATGTAATATGGTATAGATCATGTTGGTTATGTTGGTGAAGTGTGAGAAGTTCACTATGTGTGAAACAATTTATGTTTGCTTAATCGGTGAAGGTTTTTGTCTTGTAAACTTGAAAATGGACTTGTGATCTTGAAGGAAGTGAACTTGGTGGGTTAAATATTGACATTTTAGATGTGATTATATCCTTAACTTGTTTTATCCTTGTACATAATATTGGGAATTGTTGTTACGAAATCGGGCATGGAATTGGTGACGTATTGAAAGAAAAATGTGGTTTGGTGATGTTTATGTGCGTTGTGAAACCATGGATGTTTGTTGACATATAATATGATCTAAACTATATTAAGAGAAGCTTAGTTATGATCATGGACCATTCATGGCATAAAAGGGCCCAAAAGAGACCCTTTTTGGCCGAAACGGGCACCCGCCCTCGCAGACGAAGCACCTCCGGGCGCAGGTGGCTTCGAAGGTCAGCCCAGAACCCCGAAATCATTGTTTTTGCATCCCTTTGACCCCGTGAAACCCCTATACCCTTTATGGATTCAATTATCAACTTATGTTACCTTTTAAATGACTATAAAGGAGTATCCCGGAGGTATTTTGAATGGTATAAAATATGGATTGTTGTTAAAGTGTTATTGTGAAAACTATCGAGTGACTTGACGGAGAAAAGGTAACATAGTGTTAATGAGGAAGTGTAAAGGGTAAGTGTGGTGCGAAATGCTATTGATGTATGATATCTTGGTCAATGTGTGGAATGTTATGGTGTCGTTGGTATGAGAATGCAGTGGATTGTATTGTAAGGGGTGACATGACATTATACGGCATTCATATAGCTCATTGTCATTTTGTACGCTTGTATAGTAACTAGTTGCTAATGTAAGCTTCGGTATGTACTTGTATTGTAGAGTAAGACGTAATGAAGAAGCTGGGATATTGTATTCACATATAGGATTGAGTGTTCATATTGAGAGGACAAGATATGTAAGGTTACTCTTTCCGTATCCTTTTGCAGCGCATAGTGTCACATTGTCATTATACTTGTTCCACTCCGAAATGTTCAAAGGTATCATATTTCCGGATATTAATCATTGTTGCTCACATGTTCCATATTCATTGGTCGATTATGATTCACATAACTCATATTCATTGATTAATGTTCCAAAGTTCCAATCATTTTATAAGTTTCAATAATGTATTAATCTCATGAAAGTAAAGGAATGAAGTAATGTATATATACGTTCCCAATAATGTTTCAATCACCAATGTATCACTCTCATAACAATGTAAAGGAAATAAGATTGCAAAGAAGTAATGCACACATGGTTACGTTATGTTTCATTGAGTATGGATCACAATCTAAAGGGTATAAGTTCAGATGGAACAATCCCAATATTATGCTATGTTATTATATTATAGCCCACCAATGGTGGAGGTCCGGTATTATACATTTATATATTATAGCCCACCAATGGTGGAGGTCCGATATTATATATTTATTTATTATGGCCCACTGATCAGCTGGATGTCCGGTTATATTATAGCCCACTGATCAGCTGGATGTCCGGTATTATGTGAATGGTATTATTATATGACTGATGATGATATGACTGAATGATTAGAAATGAAAGTAATGAATGTAATGTACATGATTCCACATATTTCCAAACGGAGGTCTATCCATATTGATTATTCTATTACGCTCGATTTCATGAAGTATTTATGTATCATTCAGTTTCATATAGCCTTACATACTCAGTACGTTCTTCGTACTGACCCCCTTTGGGGGCTTACTTTATCTGCTGCAGGCACAGGTGCTAGTAGACCTCCTCAGTAGGCTACGAGATATCCGCAGATTATTGGTGAGCTCCAGTTGGTGCGGGGCTTTTCCGAGTCATAGTATACATTTGTTGATATAGTACATGAGTATAGAGCGGGGTACTGTCCCGACTCTAGGTTGGTTATGGTTATGTGTCTGTAGAGGCTTTATAGACGGTTGTGGGAAGAAAATGTAAGAGATGTATGTCCATGTTGACTTGATGGCCCTATCGGCCAAGTTTGATATATAGTAGATATTTGCCATGACTTCCGCCATTGGTTTGTTACATTTTATAAGTTACATAAGATAGACTGTTATTCATATAGAGACATGCATATGAAGGTACATGAGTAAAGATTGGTTCTCTCGGGCCTTCTCGGCTTCGGGTGCCAATCACACCTCGTTGGGATTCGGGGCGTGACATCTTCTTGACTTGTCCCCTCCAGGATACAACAACCTTCTCACAAAGTACAACTCAACAAACTCTGGACAAGAATTGAGTTCAAAGCTCCACAAAAAAGAACACCTCCCTTCACCTAATAAACTCTCTTTTTTTCTAACTTTTATACACTCTAAATATTACTTATACTTAGAAAAAATATGCAAATCCACCACTATTTATAGGTAAGGAAATCTTCCATGCAATGAATAGGAAGAAGTATGGGAAGATAAATGTGATATAAGTTACAAGGCATAAGAAATAGAATAATGGATGAATGAAGGGATTAGAGGTAACAATGGTTTAATGTCCATAATAGATACAATATGCAGCCACAAACATGCAACATAATTATCAGAAAATGAAACATTCAGCCCACTAACATTGGAGAAGTAATGCTCATGATCATAATGACATTAATATCTAACCACCACACCTCTGGCTTAATAGGCCACTTACTGCCATTAGAGATATAGGAATATGTAGCAGCAACAATAGAGGAAATGCAACGGAAGGAGTTAATTTTCATGAAACCTTAGGTTGCTGTACAGTGATCAAAAAATAATGCATAATAATATTCAAAACTTAATATTAAAATGCTAACTAACCTACACAAGGCAAAGAAGTACTTTCATGAAGCTGGTTTTACTAGGGACGAGATCATGGACATGAATGATTTAAATATCAGGAGTGTCTCCCTAAAGCTTCATGGGCATTTTGATCATGGGCATGAATGATCAAATGGACTTTCATTTTTCAACTTACTTTTGCGACAGATTCATGGGGTATCGAGGTGAACCAACAATGCCGACTAACAAACTAAGTAAAGGTAGAATATGGAGTCTTATGTAGCATAACAGTACTTAAATTTTTGAATTTAATTTCACGACTTTTAACAAAATTCATAACCTTGCTATCTTCATCTAACTGTTTGTGTATAGAAATCAGACTATAACAAATTGCATTGAATTATTACATAGATTCATCTAAAGATTTTGATCTCATCTTGATACTCTAAATTTGTTGCTTCCATTGAAATTCCTTATCCTTGATAAGTTGTAGGTAATTATCCTCAAGTCTCTCCCAAATTTGTTTGGTCGTAGTGAAGCTAATGATAAGGTACATTGACTGTACAATCATGGTTCTAGTTAGTTAACTACGTATGTGTCTTCCCATTCTATAAACTTAGGGTTGACGTTTTCTTCATCGTCCTTTTTGTTTACTGCAACCTTTGATGGTGGTTCCTTCACAATAATATCACCAATCTTCAATGGTCTGTATCAACTAGCTTATCTGCGTTCACCAAACAAGATAGTTCGAAGATTTTAATTTTACCTAACTATAAATTGATGGAGTCCCGGTGAATGAGAGAGAGTGGAGGAAGACAAATTGACTATTAATAAACACGAAAGAGGGTTCGGGATACAAAATAACTTAGGTTAGGTCCAAAATTCTTATACCATAAAGAAGATAATAGAGCAATATTTAGTGTCAAAATACAACTCTTTATATTTCTATTTATACCCCTCAACATGCATGAGACAATGACTTCATTATATAGTCACTCGTTCTCCATTTAATTGGGATTGAAATCTAAGATTTTCAATCTTAGTAATCTAATTAATCCTAATCTATGTCAATATTCACATAGTAATCTTAAGCTAATTAGGCTTTACTACTCGTTTTATTTATCACCGTCGCATTTGTAGGCTAGTTCCTGCTTCAAATCACCCTATATTTCATTCAGAACTAGAGAGATCTTGACTTGTTAAGAAAATAATCAGATTAACGTAATTCACATTTCATACATAAAGACCGTAGACGGTCATTTTTCATTAAAACATATATAAACTTGATACAAGATTCAAGAAGGATTGATGTGCCACAACTTATTTAATGTGGCAAATGGCTACTAAAAGCCAAGAATAATAATATTAAAAGCTACCCTTTTAAGAAAGTTTTGTGTGACACTAAATCCATGATCAAACTTAATTACTACATCATAATCTCTTCTTCAAGCAGAGCTTCACGTAGTGTTTTTGCTTCCTCAACCAAATCTGTTTAAACTTCATTTGGCATATTCTCAAGCACACATGGCTTAGTGCATAGGCACCTTCTTTGGAGTTTGCTACAATGCCCATCAGTAAACTTCTCCTTGAGACAAGCTTTTCTGCATGGTGGTTTGGTCATACATAATCCCTTGAAACTTTTGCTTTCTTCTTTGCAAATTTGCTGAGCTTGCACCCCTACAATCATTCAAAAATAGTACAAATGTTAAAAAGGAGAGAGAGAAACGTAATCAAAAGAAATATTGCTCTTCTAATATTCAGAGGACTATATACAAACAATTATTTTTTTCAAAGTTGTCAAATGTATACAAATCATTTTAAAGCGTGAATTAATTCACCGTTCTTAAAGAAATATTATCTGTAATACTATATATTTAGAAAAATACATACAAGCTTCTTCATGATTAATTAGCCACTACACGATAAATACATCAAATAGAAGACCATACATTTGAAAATGTGTATGGTACGTAATCAAACAAACAAATTATTTTAAAGAATCAAATTCAACAATATGTAACTTGGTAATCTAATTCCAGCCAGACTAATGTAAACACTATTTCAAGTCTTTGGATATTATCTGAAGAGCGTATTGCCTATTCAGTTATATTTTTTATGATTCCAGAATGGAATTAGAGAACCTGATTCTCTTTTTTTTGTTATTTTGTAATTCATTGGTAAGTGCATCATAAAGAAAAGAGTAATATTTTGACAAAAAAAGAAAAAAAAATTGAGTAATATTGCATTTTTTTTTAGGTTTAAAAGGAATAAAAAATAAAGACAAACCAAGGCAACAAAGAGTATCATTGCCAAGATCAGAAATGCCATGAAGCAAACGGAGCGAGCCATAGTATCTTTGAATGAGTAAAAAAGACTGGGAATATTTTTGTAAGTTACAAGAAAGATTGCAATTTAGAGTTGTGAATAAACACTATAACAATAAAGGTATTTATAGGCAGTGTCATAAGAGAAAACTAAAAAAGGTAAAATTTAGTTGGGCCAATAGACACATTTTTAACATCTATATCTATATCTATATACTATTAATAGGAGAGGACAAAGCTTCCATATTAAGCCAAGTGACATCCTATGAATTAGCCATTTGGCATCTTTGGACAAAAAATTAGTTATTTTAGTTATTAGTTAATATACAAAAATTGAAAAATTGATTAATAAAAAAATAATAAAACCAAATAATTTGAAAAATTGTTAATATACAAACGAATAAAAAATAATAATAAAATCAAATAAATTGATAAATAATTGAATCCATCAACAATAAAATCATAAAAAGTTGGAAATATACCAACGGATTTGATTTTTTCCAAATCATTATCTAATAGAGGCATTCCAGATCCTTATCCCTGACATATATGAATGTTTTCATTGAAAAGTAAAGTTTACATTTAAATATTTAGTATTGATTTATTTCTTTTTAATCTTTAATTTAAGTTAATTTAGTTAGTTAGATAATTAGTTTTTTTTGGGATTTAACTTTTAAAGTTTTTTAAAAAAAATCGATTTTGATAGTTTTTTTAATTTATTACGTTTTGAATTTTAAATTCAAAAATTTCCACCTAGCAAAAGTATGAATGATGAAATTAAAAAGAATTTCATTTTAAAAATTTAAAGAAATTAATTATTCTGAAACTTCTTTTGTTTTAGATTCAAAAGTTATCGAGTAATTTCTCAATTTCACGTTCTCCACAAAGTTAGTTGCAGTTTTAAAACTGCTGCGCCAATAAATAGCGGAACGAAATAAAGCTGCTAAAATTTAGGAATACATATTTATCTTCAAAATTAACTCAAGAACATTTGGTTGAATTTAATATTTAATTAATACATATAAACATATGAGTTAATACGTATGCTTTTCTACCTATTTTGAGTATTAGGATGAAGTATTTTTTATTTTTTTTTAATCAAAGACCCAATGGGCCGCTTTATTAATCAAACAAAATAATATACAAACAGTGGCCCAAAGTGCCAAAAGCCCAAAAAAAAAACAGAACAATGCAAAAAAGAAACTAAGTGATCCTAATTAATTAGGAAAGTAAAATATCTGGAGATAACTCAACAGACACATGAAGTTTCTAGAGAGAACTCCATTGTCGTGAAAATCTTCCATGCTCAAAACTCGAACACGCACACAGAGCGGAGCTGTGAAAAGGATTTCCAGCAGCTACAAGGTGTTTCTTCTTCAACCAAGCATTCCAAACTGAGTAATCAAATGAATCTGAGTTGTTCATCGAAAAAGTTCAACCTCGCCACCACAGGTGAATCTTGAACTTCCAAACACATTTCAGGTATTGTGGTTACCGTAAATTAGATTCTTTTCCTTAGATCTAAATTTCAACGGGTTGAATCCACTAAAATTATTTTTTTTATGTGAATAAAACATTTATTTTTTTAATCGATATATAATAGTAGAGGCAGAAGCATTTTGGGATGACAAGTGTCATCACATTAAAATTTCTATTTTAAATTTAAAAATAAATGCTAATTCAGTAAAAGCAAAATTAAAAAAAAAAAAAAAAGAAGCTATAAATTCACAAAAGGCTACACAAATCAGATAACTACCTTAAACTGCCACATTAAATACCTTTTTTTTTTTACTCTTTTTATATAGTAGTAACTACTCCTTTTTAATTGCAACTACAAAATCAGTTACCTCATAAGAATCTTCTATATATGTATGTATCTATATAATCGGTTATGAGGCATTCTAATTTCTTCTTGAGAGAAAACAAACCGGTCGTTCTTTTTCTTTCTCCTTCCACTGACAATCTCTACTTCTTTCTCGCTTTTAAAATTAATTTTATTAATATTTTATGTTTCTTTGTATTCATTATTATTAATAATTTCTGTTGACTTTGAAAAACTGTACTATACCATCTAAAATTTGTTCGATGATGAGAAGATAGGTGTCACGACCCGATTTCTCGAGTTATGATGGCGCCTACCTTATCCAACAAGTAGGCAAGCCAAGTCATAGCCCGAAGCGGCAAGCAACGGGCTAACGGGCGGGAACCAAAAAAGACAAGATGAAATGGTAATACTAACAATAACATGAAACAGAAGCAGAAATATAATATAATAAAGTATACCAGAACAGGAGAAGGAAGAGGACAATATATTCAAATGAATCCCTCCCAAGACCTGGTAAGGTCGGCACTAGAGCCACTACTAAGACATAACCAGAGTACTAGATAAAACCCAAATGTACATTATATATACAACCAGTATCGAAAGCAAAAGTCTAAACTGGAACAGATGGAAGAGGATCAGCCTCGGACGCTAGTAAGCTCACCCTGCTCCGGATCAGTACTGGAAAAGAGAAACATATCAACTCCGGTTGCTAGTACCCAGAGCTGCATCAGGAAAAAGATGCAAAAGTACAATATGAGTACCAAAACAATGGGTACTCAATAGGCATCATCGGCTGACTAAGCTCAAATATAGCATAAGTATAACTAAAATGCGAGGGCGCAATCTAAGTTAGCAATAAATAGGGATATAAAAGTAAACTGCTACCGAGTTATGCAAATGCGATAAAGGAATAAGTAAAAGCGATACAAAAAGATAAATAATGTAGTAATAAAAAAGCAAACAAACATAACCTAACTGGGCCACCATAAGCCCGTTAGGCACACTGAAGAAGACTATTAACCCTACTGTACTTCCATAATCCGGTGGGACATACAAGAAAAATAAAAGAAAGCATAAACTGATCTAGTGCCACGTAACCATAGCAACCATCCAGGTGTACACCGGTCTTGAACCAACACCAATGGGTAGTAACGAGAGGCAAGACGCTGGGTTCGAACTGGTAATAATGGATAATAACAAGAGGTCATCCGTCGGATTCGGACCAGACATAGTGGGTAATAACGAGAGGCCACATATATAATATACAATAGATCTCATAGCCAGATATCAGACTCGAATTAAAACTCAGGGAATTACAATATCAGAACCACGATCCCCAGTACCAGAACTCTCAAATCATATCATAATCAGATGGCGGACTCGAACGGAAACTCAGGGAACCACAATATCAGAACCATGGTACCTAGTACCAGAACTCTCAGATCGTACCATAATCAGTGGCCGAACTCAAAGCGGAACTCATAATAATCAGTAACCAAAATCATCATATCTGAATCCGTGGCCGGACTCGAACCAGAACTCATAATAGCCAGTAATCACCACAGTGCCAGAATCCACACAAATATAAGTAAACGTGGACGTGCTGGCCCCAGACTAGAATCGGGGTATAAATAAAGTAGGTAACCCACAATGTACTACAAGGTTAATCCTTGGGTCCTCCGAGGTCAACAACCTACTACTAGGAGACATACATACCAAATCGGGTATATCGAGTGTATCATGACAAGGTGAGTCCCAACACTAGGTCAAGACTAACAATCCCGGTCAGGTGTTATGCTATCTGATGTCAACATGGCCAAATGGGTTAAAAGGGTCATAACTGGGGTAAACCAACCCAATTGTTACCTAAAAGAGTATCTTAGGGCTTAACTAAGCCTAATAATGTGTAAGGTTAACTATACCGACTGTGAAGAGTAGCGGGGCCCATTACTGCGTCCCAAAACCAAATCTGGGCTAAACCTATCTAAGTCTGGACTAAGGTTCCCCAACCCCCTAATATTAGTAGTACAACATTAACCAATCCTATAAAAGTCATTTTTTGTACACCATGAGGATAACGGACCCGAAACATATTCGAACATGGCCCTAACCGATCCAAAAGGCCTAATTATAGCATGTCAATGCTAATCTATAACTACCAACCCAAACACTAGCACAATTGCATGCAAATAATATAAATAAACTCAGTCTAGGTATAAGGTAAGCCTAGCCTACCTGGATGCCACCGAACGCCTGCCAAAGCCTGCTAAACAAGAGTCTTCCCCTTTCAAGAGGCCTCAGACTGCTGACACGCTATCAAAATAATACACTATGCATCAAAATATGAAAATTGATATCCATATTGCCCTAGGTCAAAAAATGATCTAAAATTTTGTGTGGGGCCCGCTTGCGAAATAGCAAAACCAAAACTATTACAGCATCCCAAGTAGCTCAGTGACCAATAGTCACAATAGATACTATCAAATTCGAGCTCAAACGTAGCTCCAAAACAACACCAATAACAATCCCACCAACAATACATAAAAATATACCGTAAAAATGAAACTTATCGTAATAATAACGATTACACATCCCAGGGGCGAATTTATGTGTTAAAAATGGGGCACGGGAACCCGTGGTCATCCGACTAAACTCGGTATATTAGTTGTATAATTCTTAAGGAATATATTAAATATAGGCTAAAGGAACCCATGCTCAAAGTGAGCAGATGGTTCACTGGTTGGAAGGCCCGATTTTAAGTTCTTGGTCTCGGGTTCGATCCCGAGCAACAACTAAACTTTGCCCCTTTTTTACAATTAAAAACGTTTTTTCAAAAAAGAAAAAAATTCTAAACTATAAAAAAAGCCCTAAAAATTGAACTTCTTTTAAATAATATAGTAGTAATAGACTAATAGCTTCTCTGTTCCAACAACTGAGGCAATGATTTCTCTTCTTTTTCCTCTTCATATTTCACTTTTCACACAAAGTCTTCAGCTTCCAACAACTTCATACTTAGCAAGTTTCTCAACTTGAAGGGGATTAAAGATATTGTTATTATGATGGCAAAAATAAAATTGGATCAAACTTGGTCTCTTGTTTATTTACTTGTGAAGCTGACGTTGATTTTACCTGTTGCTACTGCAAGTGTGGAGAGAGCATTCTCCTCAGTGAAGCTCATCAAAAATTTTCTACGTAATAGCATTGGTGAAGAATTTTTGAATGGTTGTTTAGTTTGTAAGATAGAGCATAAGATATTTACAACCGTAAGCAACGATGCTATTATAGATCGTTTACACTGATGATATTTTTTATGATGATATAATTAATTATCTTTTTCTCGCCAATTTGTTGTCATTATAAAATTTTAGATCTTATCTTTAAAGTAATGGTGCACCCGTCTTCTTGAAATCCTGGATTCGCCTCTGACACGTCCACGAACTCAACCCCCACTCAATCCCAACCTTCCCTCATTAGAACCCAAGTTTGAATAACTAAACATAGATACACGTTTTCCATTTGGTAATTTGATAAACCATCAAAGATGAGTTTTTTTCCCTCCAAATCCTCGTTTACATACTATGAGATCATATGCAGCATTAAAAATCTTTGGTCGATATAATAAAATGAGATTTTTATACAAAACTATAGAGGAAAACAGTGTTACAATGTAAAAGGTTATCAAGAATGTAAAGCTTTTCACTAATAATAGACAAGTATGAAGTAAAAATAATAGAATTTGTTAAATCTTCCTATATATGTATCGATAACAAATAAATTAAATGGCCATAAATAATTACTTACTTTTACGTTTGCAATATGTTAGAAAGAGTAGTGGCAACCTTAATATTTGATATACTTCTCCACCACCTCCACGTGGAAGTGGTGGTCACTGCATCACTTAATTTATCTCATTACACATGCAACTGGATGTTGCATAGATTCGTGGTAAAATAAATACAATATTTTGAATATACAATAACTAATAGAAAATTATTTCGAATAAAACCTCTATAAAATAAAATATTATTTTATCATATCTTGATTTACTACCTCTGCTTAAAATATTAACAAATTATAAAACTATTATAAAGTAGTATAGATATATCATAACTAAAGAATTTTATAAATATCAAAAACATTTTAGAAAGGTAATTAACTATATCTTTTTACCAAATTCTAATTTAATTTAAATGTTTCACAACATGCTCGGTATAAATAAAATTCTCAAATGAACTGCCCAGAAATCGAACTGTCAGTCCCAACAAGTCATAAATAACTTGGGACAGTTATAGGAAAGCTCTAAACGCCAAGAACACACAAAATGAGGAAAATGACCGGGAGGTTCATTACAATAGGATCGATGATGAGACACACATCAAATAGATAGTAACATTTTGTTTGTAAATCTTTTATTGCTTAGGAATAGCCATTAAATCTTTTGTACTTTGTTCTAAAAGTGCATGAGAGGGGCATATTAATTTCAAGGCCGGAAGGTAGGTTGTGTATAGGTTGTGTTATAGTATAATCCAAATTGTATTGATATTTTTTCACTCACTACTGGCTAATACTTTGCAGAATGTTTGATGTTCTTGGTGGTGTTTTTCAGATATAATTTGGAACTAGTCCCAAAAAAAATACAAAAAATGAAACAACAGCGTGAAATAATGTTGGTGAGATACACTTTAAATTATAGCATCACTACTAATCTTCTTATGAATAAATATTCTCAGAAATAATAAGTAAAAAACTGCCAACATCTCAAATTAATGCATAAGATGTTTGAAAATTCTCTTATGAAAACAGATTATATAGATTGATTGTTAGGAAAAAAATCAAGATTGTTATTTTTATACCAAACAATGCATGCATATGGGCTGACTATAATTCTCTCTGACTTAGATATCTCTTCTATTAAAAATTTTGATTATATTTTCATCAATAAAAGTCACACAATTTAGCGATTAATGATGAAAGAAGAATCAACTATCCTAATCCACTCATCATGGCTAATGACACCACTAAGCTTGACTTAGTATCTAATAAAGATTTTTTAATTTATCAATTTGATGTTTTAAATGTGGTTGCATGATGACTGGTGGTAGAAACAGGGGACGTGTTGGAGTTATTAAGAATAGAGAGAAGTAGAAGCATAGCTTTGAGACAGTTCACATTCAGGATGTCTCAAGGTATGAGTTAGCTGCCCGCGTGGAAAATGTATTCATTATTAGAGAAGGTACCAAGTGTCTGGGTCTCTATCTAAAGACAATGTTTAGAGATAAATTTCATAGGTTAGTCCATGTTTCTCATTGTTTAGAGATATACAACTAATTTTGTGTTCTGCATTTTAACATCTGTGTACTTGAGTTAAGAAGATTAGTAATTTTTTTTATTATTATTGATAGTATTTATTGGGCATAGAAGTTAAAACAACTCTTTTTTTTTTGTTATATTTGTTGCTAAAAACATGCCATAAGTATCTTGGGGTTGTAAATTTTTTCATTAAAATTAAAATGAGAAGTGTAACAACAATAATGATGTATTATATATAAAGGGGTGGAAATCGTTTACACTCCTAAACTTTGCTTTAAAAATCAAACACCCCCTCAACATTGAACAATAATCATTCTCCCCCCTTTTTCCTATTTGATTTTTCAAAATGCCTACTCTACCCTTGTATTTATATCAACATTTGTATCTTCTTTTTTAAAAAAAAAAAAACAAAAAAAACTCTTTATAAACACCACTTTTATTTTTTTAATCTATATAACATATTTTCTACTAAAAGCTAAAAGTTATGTTTTAGATGAAAAAATAAAAGTGAGAAATATTAACTGAGTATATAAGTTAATGTCGTTCTATATTGAAATAAATTAATAAAATAGTAAAAAATAATTTTATCAAAAATCAAAACTCTAATATCTATTTATATGTGAAAAAAAATGGTAATTATAATTTTATAAATATATTTCAATGCAGGTAATACAAAAATAATTAATAGCAGAGGATCTTTCGAAAACAGTCCTGAGCCGGGGGTCTATCAAAAACAGCCTCTCTACTTCATTTGAGGTAATGGTATGGACTGCGCACACTTTACCCTCCTTAGACCCCACTTTGTGGGAATACACTGGGAATGTTGTTGTTGTGGTCTTTAGAAAATAGCCTCTCTACCTCCCCGAGGTAGTGATATGGTTCGCATACACTCTACCCTCCCCAGACCTCACTTATGGGATTTCACTATGTATGGTGTTGTTGCAGAGGTATATTTATAACAAATCAAATGATTATTGTTGATGAACTTTAAATTATAATTTAAAAAAGTAATTCATTATTGACAACCTAAACTCGTTTATCTATATCGACATTAGAAAATAAGAGAAAATTAAAACATGTATATATATATAAATAATCATACATACATATACATACATACATATATAATTAATACATATACTATAAAAATTTTGTATCATAAAAAATAACCTTAGATTTTGTGATTAATTTATAAAAAAATTATTTTACTAATAATGTTAATGAAGTTAAATAAAAATGGTAAATACCTAGGATATGAAAAATAAACATATATAATATAAAAAATATATTGTATAAATAGAAGATTGAAAATGTTAAGAGTAAAATAAGCATTATATAAGAAAAAGAAGAGAGAATGATTATTATTCAATGTTGAGAGATGTTTGATTTTTAAAACAAAGTTAGGGGTGTAAACTTTTTTCACCCTATATAAAGACACACTCAATATTGGTTAGGATTGGAAGGAAGACAGAGTCCATCTTAAAGTTATCTTCTGTGTTGAAGACAATTACAATAATGTATACAATTGAGTGTAATAGACAATTTAAGGTGACACGCCTCTCATGTCAGTAAATAATATTTATCTTCTTCTTCTTTTTTTTTTTTTAAAAGATTTTTGCCTTCTTCCCAATAATTTCTCTCTTCAAATTGTTTAAGTTAAACGCTTACTATAACTAATTAAAAATAACTGAAATTATCTACAAGGATTATTAATAGTATCCTTCTATAACTATCTAAACCAGCTACAAGACCATAATTACTATCATTATAGCTATCGAATAAAAGCTAATATGGAGAAAAAAAATATTCAAGGCCTATTAATTTTAAATTTGATAATCAAAATGATACGCTTATTGAGTATATTCAAATCCTTTACCATATATATAGATTTTGTCCAACTGCTTCCACTTTTTGGTTCCAGCTTGGACTTCCCGAATAAGATAATAGAGTACTACTATTTTTTTTTCTTGACATACTGAAATAGCAACTTTTAATAATAAGTCATGTTCTATTGATACATGCCCAATCCTCCCGACAAATAAAATATAATTTTAAATGCTCAAACAAGCAATTACATATGTTTAAAGATCTATTGTATTTTTTGAGGCATAACCAAAAGGGATAAAAGTAAACTTAATTTTATTGATTTTCAGATCTCCATGTAAATTATTAGGGTAAAAATTGTTAGCATCAAGTGTGTTTATATAGATTGCATTATATATGACTACACATGCGCTTCTTACTTAATCATTTTAATAATGCATATTTTTATTTGATTACATTACTTAATCACAGCAAGTTAAATTATATTTGAATTTCATTGCACATAACATAAGATCTCACGATAATTTAGCGTGGACAAAATGATATTTTCTTCCTTGGTGGACATCTTCTCAACGATTGTGGATCAAATGATTTAAATTTGATAATGGATCAAATACTAAAGATATAAGATGGTCAAGCAAATAAGATACAATAATAATTTATTATGATTTTTTCTAGCCATAATTCAAGGCACGTTGGACTCTTTTAGGAGACAAAATACTATTGCAAATTTTGAATTGAAAACTAACAATTTTTTTGAATTGGAAAACAAACATACATTATCAGTTAATTTACAAAGATAATCTTATTTGAATTTATCTTTTTTTATTAGATTGACTAGGAGGATAATAAATTGTCAAATAACAAAAAATATTAACTTTGTATTTAGCCAAATGGATGTTCAGGTTCCATCAGCATCTTTATTTTCACGTTTACATAAGAAGTCATCTTTATTAATTGTGGAATATGTAAATAAAATTTTGAGTTTTCATTATCATTGCTAAAATTACTTATACAAGAAAATTATTCCAACTAAAATGTCATGTGCTCAATTCTTTTATCTTTCTAATGTTATGTGTATGGAAATTATTTTTCCCATGTTTACTTACGAAATGAAATTTGTTTGATCTATAAATATAGATAAGTCCATAATATATATTAAAAAGAGAAAATATATTATTATATTAAAAAAATTAAAAAAATATTTGAAAAGTAAAAAATAAGTATCTAAAATCTTCAATTAAGATGGGCGGGAGAGGAGAGAAAGTTGAATGTTAAAAGTTGAAGGAGTTGTTTGATTTAAAAGAAAATTAAAGGTAAAGTAATTTTGCACTTATGATATAATTTTGCGCATTAAATTAAATAAAAATAAGAAAGTTATTATATAAAAGTATTGTTTTTAAAATCTATTTAAAAAACTTACAGTATAACCTGACACATATTTTATTTATTTCGTTAAATTTAAGAAGGTTTTTTGTTAAGTACTTTGCAGTGAAAAATAAAATGACAATAGAATTTTGTTAACGTAATGTCAAATATAAAATAAGCACTTAAATATGTCACATTATGATTTTTCCCGATATTTTTTTTAATATTTTCGTGCATCCAACGGTTACGAATTAGGGCTGCTTATCGGACGGATCGGTTAGATAATTATGTTTAACGGTTTGACTTATTGGTTATCGGCTTTTTAATGTACTAATCCGCTAGCCAACCGATAAGATAACGGTTGGTTCGAAATCAGATTTGTAATTAGCAGACGGTTATCGGGCGGTGTAACAGCTAAATCT
The DNA here is from genome assembly GCA_031232105.1 of Capsicum rhomboideum. Taxonomy (NCBI): domain Eukaryota; kingdom Viridiplantae; phylum Streptophyta; class Magnoliopsida; order Solanales; family Solanaceae; genus Capsicum; species Capsicum rhomboideum. Next base: position 18,264,755 of record CP124712.1, read on the forward strand.
AAGAGACAATAAAGTATCGAGCGGTTATTGGTAGGTCTTCCATTTTTTCACCGATTAAGTTGTTTGTATATACTATGATTCATCTATTTATCAATTTTTTAGGCTTGTTGAGTTTTGTTCGTATAATTTTTTAAATTGGATAAATCATATAATCAAATGAGAATTTTCTTCTAGATCTAAGACGTATATAAAAATATGTTAGATTATTGCGTCGACAGAAAAATCAAAACTTTAATATGATTAATTTGAAAATTTTCTGTTTTACATCAAACTTTGTGAAGGACACATTGGGGTTGTTTCAATTTATGTTATCAAGACTAATTTGTGTTTTAGTTTAAGAATTAATTAATTTCAAGTTTCGTTTATGTTTTAGGGAGATTGACTACACTTTATGGCTAGATGTTACAAGAAGTGACTTGTTATTTTCTAAGCTAAGAAGTGAATAAAATAATGAATGAGGTTTTAGTTTTTGGGTTTACAAAAGATACTTGATATATGTAGGGGTAAAAATATAAATATAATAATTCCTAACGGGTTAACAGCTTACCCAATAAGAAAATTGAGTAATCCGCTCCCCACACCAATAAGCCATTAATTATAAAATGTTAATCTGTTCTCCAACTGTTAATCCGATAACCTATTACCGATAAGTCAATAAACTAATTTTATGGTTGAGTTATTGATTACGGTTCGATTTTAAATACCCTTAGTACAAATATTAATTCAAGTAAAAAATAAACACACATTAGCTCTACCTACTATGTAAATTATTTCACTTTTAATTTATTAGTTAATTCACTAGTTATTTTTATTTTTTATTGAAAAGAGTGAAATTTGTCGTTTGAAGGGATATCTCTTACTCTCTCCGTTCTGTAATGACCTTTCCGGTTATTTTCCTTGTTTTCGGGTGTTGTCAGCGTTTAGAATTTTTCTATAACTGCCCCAAGTTATTTATGACTTACTGGGATTGACAGTTCGGTTCCCGGATAGTTCGTCTGAGAATATTATTTAGACTGAGCACGTTGTAAAATATTAAATTTAATTTGAATTTGGTAAAATGACATAGGTAATTACCTTTCGAAAATATTTTTGAAATTTATAAAATTTTTTAGTTATGATATATCTATTCTATTTTATAATAGTTTTATAATTTATTAATAATTTAAGCGGAGATAGTGAATTTAAATATGTTAAAATAATATTTTTATTTTATAGAGGTTTTGTTAGAAATAATTTTCTATTAATTATGATATATTCAAAAAGTTGTATTTATTTTATTACGAGTCTATGCAATATCCGAGTATATACATAATGAGAAATTTAGTCTTATGTGGACACCTACACTCCACGTGTAAGTGGAGGTAGTGTCCAGCAAATGCTCCTTGCAGCCCCTTATATTATTATGTATATATACTTATAGGTGGCACACTGGCACACATTTCACACTTAGGATAAATACCACAAGGTAGGCAAATTCAACATTTTACTTGTTGACATGTTGTCCAACTTCAACAAACTATCAGTTCAATTACTTCCTGTATATATATATATATGCATATATGCTACTACATAATGGCTCCTTTTGCTCACCTATTCCCTTCATCAAGTTATTCATGCTCGGGTTCTAGTGAGGAAGTGTTTGTGGACGTGTAATCGTCGTTATTTTGGTAAGTTTTATTGTATTTACGGTAGTTTTTCTATACGTTGGTATTGATGTTTGAGCTATATTTTGAGCTCAAATTGAGGAGTGTTAGTTGTAACTATTGGTCACGGAGTGATTTGGGACATTGTGACGGTTTCGTTTTTGCGATTCCGCAAGCGGGCCCCACGTGGGATTTTCGTGTATTTTCTGAACTAATGCAATTTGGGTATCAATAGTCATGTTTTGACATGTAGTTTATTATTTTGGTAGCTTGGCAACAGTCGGAGGCCTCTCGAAAGGTAAAGGCTCTTATTTAGCTGGTTTTCTTGGTAGACTTGCGGCAGGCGTCCAGGTAGGCTAGGTTTACCTTCCTTTGCACTTAGATTGAGCTTATGTGTGATATATGTATGCTATTGTGCTGGTGTAGTGGACTGGTATTAGAAATTTGGTGGTGGTGGTTTGCTGGTACACCATAGATGACCTATTTGGGGTCGGATAATATTGTTGTTGTTGTTGCCAGTTTGGCAATGTTATTATAGGACCTTAGTCCAGGCTTGGGCAGACTTAGCCCAGACTTAGACAGGTTTAACCAGACCTGGTTTTTGGGACCCGATAGCGGGCCCCGTTACCCATTTGGTCGACCTGTCATAACTTTGACATCTTTGGGCTTATTAAGTCCTATATGACCTGTTAGGGTTATGACAAAATTTAGTCACTCTAATTATACCCGGTTGGCCTGTTTAGCCTTGTTAGTCCCTGATAGCACCGTATTTGATCGCGGTCGTCTAGTTTGACTTAGAACGCTGACCCGTATTTCCAGGACTTATAATGTATACCCAGACTTATATATACATATTGTTTATAGTAGATAATAACCTAGAAGGACCCCAAGATTTACTTGTAGCATGTTGTGGGATTAGCTTCGGTACTTATATATTAGTATTGACTTGGTACTAGGGCATTCCCCATTTATATGATATGATATGACATTTGATTCTGTCCTGGTTACTGACTATGATGAATCCGATTCGAGTTCGGCTACTGATTCAGGTATGATGATTTTGGTTATTGATTATTGGGTGTTCCGGTTCGAGTCCTGCCTCGGATTGTGGTACACTATGAGTTCTAGTACTGGGTACTGAGATTATGATACTATTGCTCTCTGAGTTCCGGTTCGAGTCCGGCCACTGATTATTATGAGTTTCGATTTGAGTCCGGCCACTGATTATGATATGATTGGAGAGTTTTGGTACTGGGTACCGTGGTTACTGGATACTGATACAGCTTTGAGACACTGGTGACTATGCATTTACTTTTCTTGTGTGTCCCACTGGTTTATGGGGGTCAGACTGGGTTATTGTTTTCTTCCGTGTGCCTATCGGGTTTTTGGGGGCCCAGATAGGTTATGTTTGATTTGTGTGTTTACTTACGCATTTATTTACTCGTTATTCTGTATCGCACTTACTTTCTCCTGAGCATGTCTATACGCCTCGACGGTTACTTATGTACTTATTATTTATTTCCCGACCCTAGCATGTACCCTCGCATTTTAGTTTGCTTATATTACATTGAGCTCAGTTTGCCGATGATGCCTACTGAGTACCCGTTGCCCCGGTACTCATACTGCACTTCTGCATCTTTTTATCCGATGCAGATCCAGGCACTAGTCGACGATTTTGACGTGACTCTTTTCTCAGCATTGACTCCGGAGCAGGGTGAGCTTACTGACGTCCAAGACAGATCCTACTCCATCTTCTACTGTATAGTCTTTTGCTCTCGAGACTGTTGTACTTGTTATATATATTTGGTTTCTGTCTTGTAATCTGGATATGTCTAGTAGTGGCTCTTGTACCGACCTCACCAGGTCTTGGGAGGGATTCTTGACTTTATATACTGTCCTCTTCCTTCTCAGTCTTGGCATATATACATATTCTGATTCTGTCTGTAGCGTTATAACATGTTTATATATATGGTTACTTCCTATTGGTGGGTTACGATAGACGCCATCATGACTCAAATATTGGGTCGTGACACGTTCGCTTTTACATGTCACTATTTTTCTAATTGAATTTTCATTTTTACTTGTCACTTTTAACATATGAAGAAAAGACAAAAGATTTTTTTATTTATTTTACCTTTAGCATTAATTGCTTATTCTCCAAACCATTTTCAAGACATACTATTGTAAACATCAATTAATAGGGGTAGTATAATAAAATAGTTATATCAATAATTATTTTTTTAATGAATATACCATGTCAAAAACTAGTAAATAAAAGCGAACGAAGGAAATAATTGAAATCACCTTACCATCTCGTAGTTAGTGAGAATGAACCAAATCAGATGGCATAATTTCTCATATTTTTGACTCGATCCTAACAAATCAAGGTCGAACAGATTAAAATAATTTAGTTACATATGAAATGGAAAAAATTGAAAAAGATATTTGATATGTAAGCCAATTTTTCTTTTGCAAAATTTTTAGCCTCTCTCTTTTATCATAATACATATTAGAGATCGAAGGGAATTGAACCCGTGACCTTTTCAAGATTTTTATTTTTATAAAAACAACCGTATTTATTCCAACTACCAATTAGGGAAAATAACCAATTACTATAGCTATCCATTTATTCTCTTTTCTATCAGATTATGTGTTTACTGTGGACCTCCAATTTTCTTTTTGCTCAACTGTTGAACATCTTTTTTTTGTGCCTAACTTTTATCTGGCTGGTGTAACTAATGATTTAGTCTTATTTTTTAAAGTTTTCCCATGCAAAAAAATAGTACTCTTTTAGAGCATGTTTATTTATATGTTTCAGATAAGTTAGTTAAGTTAGGTGATTATGTTAGTTCTTAGAAATTGAGGGAATAAATCATATTTAGAAAAAATGTATTTATAGTCTAAATATCAATTGCAAAAAATATGGTCAAACATAACTCCAACTTCAAAATTTCAAATAAAGTGAATAATACTCGCTTTTCATGGTCAAACGCCTACTTAATATCTCCAACAAAGATTGTGATGGAGTGGTATATATGTACTCCTTCATTTTTAATCAAAGGTCTTGGATTCGAGCCGCGAATTAAAAGACACCTTTATTAGGGAGCGCTTTACTTTTCAATATGAAATTTCTCAATACGAACATGAATTTAATCATGCCCTAATGCGAGTACCGAATACTGAATGTGAAACCAATAAAAAGAGTTTAATATCAAACCTACTTTCTTCATGAATAAGTGCACCCATGGTTATAATAGAAAAATAAAAACATTCTTCATGAATATCCAAATGGTTCTAAAGTACAATCTTATTTGCTTATTAATGGTTCATCATTAACAGTGGAAAGAAAACAACTCTTATTAACGCTACCTACTCAATAAATTGTGACAATTTTTCTGGAGTAATTTATACATATGTAAGACCTGAAATATATAATAGACACTTTTTTAACAGTTAAAAAAAAACTCTTATTAACCCTACCTACTCTATAAATTGACAAATGTTCTTGGAGTAATTTTATACATATGTAAGAGCTGACTTTTAAGGTACAAGAATTTACTTTAAGATATTATTTTGTTCATTTTTTGTAATGGAAAAGATAAGGTATGTGAGTAGTTCTTTTGAAAAAGAGCGAAGTTATGTCAGGGGAAGATTTTAGAATAATGTTGAGCGTAAAAATACAATTTCTAATGTTTCTCTACTTACCTCTTGTCTGCAACAAATTTTCGTAGTGCTGAAAATTAACTGCAATCAAAATATATAAAAGAAAGAGTAATTTTTATTGATTCATCTTGTGAGTACAATTGTGTTGTTCTCTTGATTCTTCTCTCATAAGACTTCTCCGTGATTCGAATACTTTCAATAGTGTATTTCTTGAATATAGGATGATCCAGACCTCCTTGAGATGTATTTGATCTCCGAAAATGCCGGGCAACACTTCGTCGTATTGGTTGACTCCAGGAAGACTCGTTGACCACTCCTTCAAAGTTGTGGTTTTCTCCAATGCTTGTAGAATGTTTTCACAATGTCATGTAACTCCCCTATTTATAGTTGTAGGTAGTAGGCCAAATTACTTGTGATTGGAAAAAACTTGTCATTTGAAAACTTGGCGGCTTTGGATTGGTCCTTAAATTTGATTGGGATTGCCACATCATTTGGACATGTGGCGTCATCTTGTTGGTCCTGAATTTGACGGGGATGCCAAGTCACCTTGATACATGACATAGATCTGGGCTTCAAGGTGTAATGGCCGTGGACTTGAATTTAATAAAATAAAGAGTAACTTACATGTTTCTACTGTTGTCTGTTGTTTTGTTACTACCTTTTATTTCTTGTTTTTATATTATGTCTTTTCCTACATTGTTTAGTCTCAAGCCGGGGGTCTATCGAAAACAACCTCTCTACGTCACCTCTGAGGTAGTGGTATGGACTGCGTACATTCTACCCTCTCCAGACCCCACTATGTGGGAATATACTTAGTATGTTGCTGTTGTTGTTGTAAAGAGTAGCTTACACAAATCCCACAACTATAGTAGCTAATTATTCCCTCTCCCACAACTTTGTAATAATCTATAATTTTGATTTCTGATGTATTGTGGTTTCTGATACATGGACAACTAGTTCTAGAAATTTAAAGTAATCAAATCCCTTATTATAAGGAGGAAATCAAGGAATAATTTGTGTTTGATTAAATTTCAATTTGTCACTCTTTGAAATAATAAATTCATTAATTTCGTTATTATAATATGGAAACATGTATATCTTTGTTATGTAATTCAATTAATTTTATTTTATTACACTTTAAAATAATAAATACATTAATCTGATGTATCAATTAACAGATGTATTCAACAAACTAAACACTTCGATACATGTGTATATAGTTGTGCATGTATACATTCATATATATCATGAACACTTACTAACCTCCTAGATTCATAAAAAATTGATAAACTTTGATAAATGATGGACACAAATACATTCATACGTATCATAAACGCATACTACCTTCTTAGCTACATACACATTTTTGAACTATGATACATGTTCACACAAATATATTCGTATATATTATGAACAAATACTAAACTTCATATTCCATATAAAGTAGTAGACTATGATACATGGGCATGCGGGTACATTCATATGTATCATGAACAAAAAATGACATTTTTTTTGAACTATCATACATGTGCATAGAGACACATTCGTATGTATCATGAACAAACACTAAGCATCATATTCTATATGAATTAGTAGACTATGGTACATGAGTACGCAGGTACATTCATATGTATCATGAATAAAAAAACTTCATTCTAGATACATGGCATTGTAGATGAACAGTCCTAAATTATCTATGTCAATCATCACCAAATCTCCGCTAGCAAAGCCACAACTTGCACCATAGAGAGGAATTGGAGAATCGATCATCGTCGATGATGCCGGTGGATATAATGAGAGTCGTCGGGGCTTTTCTTTTCGGCGTCGATTGTGGTGCATTATTCGTTATGACTATGTACTTGATCTAGTCACTTTTCTGGTCAAATCATTTTGATTTTGATGATTCTGATGATGATTTTGATGTTAATGCTAAGAAGATGGGATACATGGTAATACTAAATAAGGTTGTTGCTGATGATTTGAAGAAGTGATAAGTTAATGTGATTTTTGGTCAGAAAAAATATTTGAAAGATACAATAGCATTGAAAGAGGCGAGTTTGGCGGAGGGAATATGATAATCGTGGGTGGTGAGATGTATCAAGCGGAGAGATAAAAAAACCTAAAATGTGGGAACATAAGTAATTATTTAAAAGATGTGAGATAATTTGTATTAATGATGAGGATGTTTGGAGAATTATGTAGTTTATCATAAAATGATCCTATTTATTTGTAAAGCCCAAATTAATTAATCAACCCAAATGAACATGAATTAGTTCAAGTTTTTTATGAATTTAACCCAATAAAATCTATGTGTCTACAGATGCCCTCTACTTCAAGGCTTGACGAGGTGTAGACTTGTCGACCTTTGACGACGAGACTTGGAAGTATTCATGAAAACATTTTCACACAGTGAAAGTACTTCATCAAAGTGACAAATAACTTCTTGTAGTACTCTTGATTTCTCAAATAAGATATAAACTAGGTATTTTTTTTTCCTAAGCAGGAACTATAATGATCATTTCTGTCGTTACGACTGAATCAATCATGTAAAAATTTTGGATTAAGATTTTCCCCAAATTATAAGTTAAAATTTTCAGGCTAGGCTAGTCTTGAATGAAATCCAAGCGAGGTATGGTCTAGGGAAATTTGGGAATAAATGTAATAAATTTTAGCTTGATTTTATATTAGCTAAGATGATAAGGAACCCATAGGAATTTTTCAAAGTGAATTCGGGTAAGTAGTACTCCCAATATTGAACCTGACGTAAAGGGTTTGGTTTGTGATGTCATGGTTTGGGGGTGTCTTGTGAAAAAGGCAAAACTGGGATCAATCCCGAGTTTCTGCCTCGCCACACCCGCTATAGCGGGTGGCAGACTGCTATGAGGCTGCCTCTATAGCGGTGAAATTCTCGATAAAGTGGGAGTCAAAGTCGATCAATCCCGCTATAGCGAGCGGATTCCGCTATAGCAATGCCGCTATAACAAGGTTGGCCTCTATAGCGGAGTAAATTGTTATATAGGCAGAAATTTCTCCAAAAATAATTTGTTATTTATAAACTCATTTTGGGGAGCGCTCAGGCGATTTGGGGCCATTTTCACCTATTTTCCACCGTACATATTCATAAAGTAAGTTATTTATCCCCATTAACTAGCTTTTCAATTCTTTGACTTTAGAATCACTAGTTTACGGGTCTTGGGGAGGATTTAACTTGACCTATCTGTATTTTCTGGTGCAAGGGGATAAATTTGATGTAAAACCTTTGGGTTTTAGTTTAAGGTTGATTATTTACTCTTGTATGACTATAATTCACTAATGTAACCATCAATTTGATAGTTTTAGGGTGAATTTATGGTGGGAAAGCCCCAGAATGGGTGGGATGATCATGAAATTGGCTTTGGGGTTCGGGATTAGGGTGTAATCCTCGATATCATAGGTCATTAATTAATTATGTGTTTATATTCCAATTTTTACACCACAATCAAGCCGAGGTTACAAGAAAAAAGAAAACTCAAGTTCAGTAGAGCATTTCAGGCTTGGATTGAGGTAGGTGATGATTTAAATGTAGTTAAAACCCAATTTGTGTTATGAGTGCATGCTAATTATTTCTTAGTATTGCTTGCACAGTTCATGTTCGAGGAAAGGGAATGACTGTTTGATATCCTAAGTGTTAATCACATGCAATGAATTTAAATAAAAGCTTGTTGGTTCAGTGTTGTTTCTGTTATCATTATGGTTGTGATTATTGTAATATCAGTCATTATTATGGAATGTACCGGTATTTGGACATTTTTGAGGGATTAGTTGATATAAGGTTGGCAGACACTTGATGTCTGGGTTTTGGTACATAGACAAGAGCTCGCCAGCTGCAAGTCATGGCTAGTGGGCCACCATATGACCCTTAGCATGTGTGTACAAGTATTTGGTGAGTGTGACGGTTCTTTGAGTGAATCGGAGATTATGTGTTTTCTTGATTATATTGGTTCCTTGAGTGAACAGAGATTATGGGTTGTCATTATTATGTTGGTTCCTTGAGTGAATGTCACGCTCCGAATCCCATCGAGACATGATTGGCACCCGTAGCTGATAAGGCCCGAGAGAACCAACCTTTGCCTACGTTCAATCATATGCATAACATAAGCATCACCACCATTACGTAAGAACTTGAAAGACGAAAAATAGAAAACATGGGACATATATATATACATATGGAACTTGGCCGTTGAGGCAAGCTAATCGAAACAACATATGCCTTTTACATTGATACACCCACATCCGTCTACAAAAGCCTCTACCAAGAGCATTGACCAAAATGAACCATCAGTCGGGACAAGTCCCCGCTTTACACAATATGTACATCACCAAAACATATATACACTCTGACTCGAAGAAGCCCCGAATTAACTGGAGCTCACCAATGATCTGCAACAACTGGCAACCTACTGTGGAGGCCTACTAGTGCCTGCGCCTGCAGCGAGTAAGGTAAATTCCCCAAGAGGGGTCAGTACGGAATAAGTACTAAGTATGTAAGGCTCAAATGAAACTATATAATACATGAACATATCAATGAACTCAATACAAATAATTAATCAATGTGAGTAAGTCACCACTCTTCATTTTGGAAACCATGTGTATTGCTTTCATTACTTTCATTACTTTCTTTACATTCAATGCTTGCTAGTCAATACATATGTCACAATGTACCCGGGCCCCGACTGATCAGTGGGTCTTTACATAACATATTATCATGTTGGGATCGGGTCGAGCTAGGCTTATGCCCCTAGACCTGCCACCCATAAATCAATGTATCGGGATCGGGTCGAGCTAGGCTTATGCCCCTAGACCTGCCACCCATAAATCAACATATCAAGTTCGGCTCGAGCTAGGTTTTTACCCCCAGAGCTGCCCCCTGTCAGGTTCGGCTTGAGCTAGGCTTTCGCCCCTAAAGCTTCCCCCTGATCCAATAATATCGGGATCGGATTGAGCTAGGCATTTTGCCCCCAAAGCTGCCACCCGTACTCAATTATTGACCACATATGCATTACTTTGTTTATTACTTCGAGATTGATACAATGATGGTCATAACGTTACTTGAAACTTTGGATCATGAACCAATGAGTGAGAGACATGTGAATAACTTGGCAACATAACATTCTTAGAAACATAACACTATGGGAACCATTGGACAATAATCTATGAACAAGAGACATAAGTAATATCACTATTGGAACATAACCTTATTTGAGCTTTTGGAACATTAACCATGAATATGAGACATGAAATTTACCAATGATCAATGAGTAAGAAATATATGACAATGACCATGGATAAGCGGATATGGGATACCTTGGTACATTTCGGGATAGGACTAGTGGAATGTCAATGTGAATACTATTTGCCGTAGAAAGATACGGACAAAGTAACCTTACATACCTTGTATTCTCAATACGAATATACAACCTTAGATGCGTATACAATAGTCCCGCTCCTTCTTTATGTGTCACTCTACAACACAAATGCATAACGAAATTCACATTAATCGCCAATTACTTTACAAATGCATACAATGTCAATGAGTTACATGTTTGCCTTTAAACATGCCATTTCCCCTTGATAAAACCATTAATCATATTATTATTCCAAAAATTCCATAATATTCCCAACATTGATCAATACATGATAATTGATATATTTCACCACAACACTTCTCCTTTACACTTTCTTATCCATACCACATCACAATTAATCCATCAAATTACCTTAATACAACTCATAACACATATCGGCCAAAATCCCACAATTTCCACTTATAGACAATAACAAGTTTAATACCAAAAATAACACCATACATGTTCATATTTTGTCCATACTATGCTCTTTCATCAAAGGCACAAGTCCTAATTCAAGTTCAAATCACCAAGATAGCACATCTTTCACCAAAAGCAAAAATACACTATTTACCACCTTGCCAACACAACTATCATAATATACATAATCTCCCATGCATATAATATGTTAATCCATGAGAAGAAATACTTACCAAGGCTTGGATATATGATGATATTGTCCAAGGAGTCCAAAGGAATTATTTTGCTTTAGGGTTTGGAAATGAGAGAAATGTTTGAGAAAAATATCTTAAAGGCATGAGATTTTTTGATGATAAAAATCTGATCTTGGGGCCTTTATATAGACCCCAAGTCATACTTAGCCATTCCTTTGGAATTAAATGTGGTCAAAGTGGAAGAATGAGTCATTTTGCCCTTTGGGCCATGTCTTTTTAATTCCATTTTGGGCCTAAATTTGGGCCCAATAACACATATCCATTTAACCCATCAACTTTCATGTATTATTCACCATATATCTCATGTTTATATAATTCCATAATGTCACGACAATATTCTCTTACGAGATTCTCATTCGTCGTCTCGATCGCAAAAATAGGAATTTTAGTCGCCCATGGCTTCATTAGACATTTTGGATCACTATTCATGTTTCATGATTTGATCATGTAGGAGTATGTAGGAGTGTATCGAAGTGTTTGAAGATTTAACAATGCTCAAAGAACTCCAAAGAACCAAAAGAAACCATCCAAGAATCGTCATAGAATTGCGTTACAAAACGAGTCCGGAAAGGCACAATATTTGTGCCTTGCGCCACTAGCTGCAAAGAAAGCTGTGGCACAAGAAATGAGCCCTTTCTGAATTCATGTGGCTTGCACCACACCCCTGAAACAGGGTAGTGGCGCAAGTTTCAGCACCTTGCTGAATTTTTCGGCCACTTCTCCAATACTTGCATATCGTCCAATACCTTATCAAAACACTACAAAATACTTACTTAGTGATCTTAATCATCAAGTAAACATGACTCCAAGTCACCAAATGAGGTTAGAATATGTACAGGGTATCACCCAAATGCTCCACAAAACCACAAAACACCTCCTACAAAGGTCTAATCGCACATATTAGGTCCGATATCAAATGTTTCACCAATGACACTATAAAACACATACTCATGGTATCTCAACACCTAGGTAGATATGACCCCAAGGTATCAAGTGAGGTTAGAAAAAAAATACGGGGTGTTACATTCTTCCCCCCTTAGAAACATTCGTCCTCGAATGTTAACAACATCATCTTATATACAACAAATGCATCTCTACTTTAACATATGTATACACATTCACATAATACTCTTAAATACTTACTTGTTATTGTTCCACCTCTGCACTGTGAACTTCTTGTTCCATTTGAAATAGATGGGGATACTTGGATTTCATCATTTCTTCCGCTTCCCATGTGATCTCCTCTTTTTGTTGATTTCTCCAAAGGACTTTTACGGATGCGACATCTTTATTCCTCAACCTCTTTACTTGTCGATCCAGAATAGCAATGGGTACCTCTTCATAAGTAAGATCCTCCGTAACTTGAACATCCTCTACAGGAACAATACGAGAAGGATCTCCTATGCATTTTCAAAGCATTGAAATATGAAATACCGAATGGACTGAGGAAATTTCCTGGGGTAGTGCCAACTCATACGCAACTTGCCCAAATCTTCTAATGATTTCATATGGGCCTATGTAAAGTGGACTCAATTTCCCTTTCTTTCCGTACCGCATTACCGCTTTCATCGGTGACACCTTTAAAAATACCCAATCACCTATGGCGAATTCAAGCCCTCTTCTTCGAACATCGGCATATGACTTGTGATGACTTTGAGATGTTTGTAACCGCTGTTGGATCACTTTAACTTTCTCCATAGCCTGATGAACAATATCGGGTCCAAGTAAAGCAGTTTCACCCGCTTCGAACCATCCGATTGGTGATCTACATTTCCTTCCATACAAGGCCTCATAAGGTGCCATTTTAATACTTGAATGATAGCTATTGTTGTAAGCAAATTCAATAAGAGGCAAATGGTCATCCTAACTTCCTTGAAAATCTAACGTACAAGCTCGTAGCATATCTTCAAGTGTCTGAATAGTACGTTCTACTATTCCATCAGTCTGAGGATGGAAAGTCGTACTCAAATTCACCCATGTACCCAGACTCTGCTGAAAAGATCTCCAAAAGTGTGCTGTGAACTGTGCTCCTCTGTCTGATATAATAGAAAGTGGAATGCCATGAAATCGTACTATCTCTTTCACATACAACTTTGCATAATCTTCAACTGTATAGGTCGTCTTGACTGGTAGAAAATGCGCTGACTTGGTAAGCCTATCCACTATGACCCATATAGAATCAAACTTCCGCAATGTACGAGGCAAACCCGTAATGATATCCATATTAATCATATCCCATTTCCATACTGGAAGATTGATACATTGCATGTAACCTCCCGATTTATGATGTTCCACTTTCACTTGTTGATAATTTGGGCATTGCGCGACAAATTCTGCAATGTTCTTTTTCATGTTGCCCCACCAATACACTTCTTTCAATTCATGGTACATTTTAGTAGCACCCGGATGAATGGAATAGCGCGAATGGTGCGCCTCTGTCATTATTCGTGTCCTCAGCTCATCTACATTCGGTACACATAATCTCCCTTGACATTGAAGCACCCTTCCCGGTGTAATATCAAATGCCTTGGTCAAATTCTGCTGCACATTTTCCTTTAGCTGCTATAAAATAGAATCTGCAAATTGCTTTTCTTTCACTTCAGCTATCAAGGAGAATTCTGCTGTATTCTTCACAAGAACTCTATCATCTGAGGATTCAATAAGGCGAACTCCCAAGCTGGCTAATTGGTTCAAATCTTTGATTATCTCATGCTTTTTATTCAACTGACCACTAGTGCTTTCTACTGCCTTACGGCTCAATGCATCAGCTACTACATTTGCTTTGCCTGGGTGATAAAGAATATCAATGTCATAGTCTTTTAAAAGCTCTAACCACCTTCGTTGCCTCAAATTGAGTTCCTTCTTCTTAAAAAGATATTGCAAGCTTTTGTGATCCGTATCGATGTCAACATGAACCCCATATAAATAATGACGCCATATCTTTAAAGCAAACACTACCGCTGCCAATTCAAGATTTTGTGTGGGATAGTTTTTCTCATATGGCCGCAACTGTCGTGAGGCATAGGCTATGACATTACCGAGTTGCATTAATACACAGCCGAGGCCAACCCTGGAAGCATCACAATACACTACATAACCTTCGGTACCTTCAGGAAGCACTAAAACTAGTGTGGAGGTTAATTTATCTTCCAACCTTTGGAAGCATTTCTCACATGCGTCATTCCATTGAAATTTTACTACCTTATGTGTAAGCTTTGTTAACGGTGCAGCAATAGAGGAAAAACCTTCCACAAATCTTCTGTAATACCCTGCCAGTCCAAGAAAACTATGAATTTCTGTGGGTGTCGTAGGTCTTGGCCAATTTTTCACTGCTTCAATCTTTTGTGTATCAACCTGTATACCTTCAGCTGACACAATGTTGCCCAAGAATGCAACTGATTTTAACCAAAACTCACACTTAGAGAACTTGGCATACAACTTACGTTCACGGAGAATCTGTAACACCTGCCGTAAGTGATTAGCATGGTCCTCCGGTGTTCTTGAATAAATCAGGATGTCGTCAATAAATACCATGACGAACACGTCCAAAAATGGCTTAAACACCCTATTCATCAAATCCATAAACACTGATGGTGCATTTGTTAGGCCAAATGACATAACTAAAAATTCATAATGACCATACCGTGTTCGAAAAGCTGTCTTGGGCACATCTTCTTCCCTAACTCTGACTTGATGGTAACCCGACCTCAAGTCGATCTTTGAAAAACACTTGTCACGCGTGTCAATGCACATTCTCAAAGTGCCATCTTTCTTTCGCACAAATAATACCGGCGTACCCCATGGGGACATACTAGGCCTAATGAAGCCTTTGTCCAGCAAATCTTTCAATTGCTCCTTCAATTCACGCAATTCTGCTGGAGCCATTCTGTATGGAGGAATAGAAATGGGCTGAGTGCCCGGAATCACATCAATGCCAAATTCTACTTCCCGTTCTGGGGTTAAGCCTGGAAGATCCTCTGGGAATACGTCTAGAAATTCATTGACCACTGGAATCGACTGCGGAGTTAGTGGTTCCGCTTCGGTATCTTTTACCTGTACTAAATCACATATGTAACCTTTAGCAATCATTTTCCTGGCTTTCAGATAGGAAATAAATCTCCCTCGTGGTGCCCCTACATTACCCTGCCATTCAAGAACATTTTCTTGCGAAAAACAAAATTGTACCTTCTTCGGCAATCTACCGTAGCATAACAAGAGGCCAACCAATCCATTCCCATAATTACATCAAAATCCACCATGTCCAATTCAATGAGATCGGCCAACGTATCATGACCACACACTGTTACCACACAGTTATGATATACTTTCTTTGCAACAAAATATTCACCAATCGGTGTAGACACTTCAATTGATTTAATTAAGAATTCCGGTGCCTTTGCAAATTTCGCAGCAACCAATGGGGTAACATAGGAAAATGTAGAACCTGGGTCAATTAGTGCATATACATTATGTGAGAATATGGATAATGTACCTGTGACGACATCAGGGGAAGCCTTTGAATTCTGGCGGTCCACCAAAGCATAAGTGCGATTCTGGACCCCGCTAGTACTGGCTGCTCCTCTGGCACCTCTACCACGGCCAATAGGCTGCACCCCTCGGCCCAGTGAAGGAACCGATGCTGATGATGCAACAGCTTACCCAGCCGATCGTGCTATACCACCCATGCTCCGCTATGGACAATCTCTCGCTATATGTCCCGGCATACCACACCAAAAGAATATATTCGTCCCTGACCGACATGTGCCTGAATGAATACACCCGCAGTGCTGACACTGCTAACGAGGAAATCCTGCTGCCTGTGATCCATGAACCCCACTACTCTGCCCAGCTGAACCACCTCGAAACCCTCGAGACTGAGAATAAGCACCTGCCATGGAATGAGAAAATGACGGTCTAGGTGGTCTGGGGAACATACGAGGCCTAGATCCTCCTTGGGACATCATAGGTGGTCCCATAGGTCTAGCCCTTTTGTATTGTCCCCTGTCAAATTCATGCACTCTTCTCCTCTGTCGCTGGTCTTCCATTTTCTGAGCAAAGGCCTGGATTCTCGCTATGTCTATGTCCTTATTCAAGGTAGCAATGGTGCAATCCCTTACCAAGTATGGCTCTAGTCTGTCCACATATCTATGGACTCTATCTGTCATCGTAGCCACCACATTTGGCGCATATCTAGCCAAGGAATTAAATTGCAAGCTATATTCTCTGACACTCAAATTTCCTTGACGGATATTTAGAAACTGATCTGCACTCTTTTGGTACAGAGGGAGTGGAGGAAGCTCGTGACACAAATTCATGCTCAGTATCACCTTGATTAACTTGATCAGGTGGTGGTATACTAGTTCTTTCACCGACAATTCTATCAATCCTCTTACTTTTACCGCGACCTCTTCTTGTCATTGGCATTGTTACTATAACAAGAAAAATAAAGTTCAATGATCAGATATAATTTCACTTACAACTTTGGCTCTATTTCACGATCTAGAATGAAGAACAGAAATAACATCCTAAATGTCCCATAGCCTCCTACTTATAAATGTGGTGCACAACACATTGATAAGTAAGACTCTACTCAGACACGGCTTTGTAGACACCCTTAGAACGACCTGCTCTGACACCACTTTTGTCACACCCCGAATCCCATCGAGACATGATTGGCACCCGTAGCCGATAAGGCCCGAGAGAACCAACCTTTGCCTACGTTCAATCATATGCATAACATAAGCATCACCACCATTACGTAAGAACTTGAAAGACAAATAATAGAAAACATGGGACATATATATATACATATGGAACTTGGACGTTGAGGCCATCCAGTCAAAACAACATATGCCTTTTACATTGATACACCCACATCCGTCTACAAAAGCCTCTACCAAGAGCATTGACCAAAATGAACCATCAGTCAGGATAAGTCCCCGCTTTACACAATATGTACATCACCAAAACATATATACACTCTGACTCGGAGAAGCCTCGAATTAACTGGAGCTCACCAATGATCTGCAACAACTGGCAACCTACTGTGGAGGCCTACTAGTGCCTGCGCCTGCAGCGAGTAAGGTAAATTCCCCAAGAGGGGTCAGTACGGAATAAGTACTGAGTATGTAAGGCTCAAATGAAACTATATAATACATGAACATATCAATGAACTCAATACAAATAATTAATCAATGTGAGTAAGTCACCACTCTTCATTTTGGAAACCATGTATATTGCTTTCATTACTTTCATTACTTTCTTTACATTCAACGCTTGCTAGTCAATACATATGTCACAATGTACCCGGGCCCCGACTGATCAGTGGGTCTTTATATAACATATCATCATGTTGGGATCGGGTCGATCTAGGCTTATGCCCCTAGACCTGCCACCCATAAATCAATGTATCGGGATTGGGTCGAGCTAGGCTTATGCCCCTAGACCTGCCACCCATAAATCAACATATCAGGTTCGGCTCGAGCTAGGTTTTTACCCCCAGAGCTGCCCCCTGTCAGGTTCGGTTTGAGCTAGGATTTCGCCCCTAAAGCTGCCCCCTGATCCAATAATATCGGGATCGGCTTGAGCTAGGCATTTTGCCCCCAAAGCTGCCACCCGTACTCAATTATTGACCACATATGCATTACTTTGTTTATTACTTCGAGATTGATACAATGATGGTCATAACGTTACTTGAAACTTTGGATTATGAACCAATGAGTGAGAGACATGTGAATAACTTGGCAACATAACATTCTTAGAAACATAACACTATGGGAACCATTGGACAATAATCTATGAACAAGAGACATAAGTAATATCACTACTGGAACATAACCTTATTTGAGCTTTTGGAACATTAACCATGAATATGAGACATGAGATTTACCAATGATCAACGAGTAAGAAATATATGACAATGACCATGGATAAGCGGATATGGGATACCTTGGTACATTTTGGGATAGGACTAGTGGAATGTCAATGTGAATACTATTTACCGTAGAAAGATACGGACAAAGTAACCTTACATACCTTGTATTCTCAATACGAATATACAACCTTAGATGCGTATACAATAGTCCCGCTCCTTCTTTATGTGTCACTCTACAACACAAATGCATAACGAAATTCACATTAACCGCCAATTACTTTACAAATGCATACAATGTCAATGAGTTACATGTTTGCCTTTAAACATGCCATTTCCCCTTGACAAAACCATTGATCATATTATTATTCCAAAAATTCCATAATATTCCCAACATTGATCAATACATGATAATTGATACATTTCACCACAACACTTCTCCTTTACACTTTCTTATCCATACCACATCACAATTAATCCATCAAATTACCTTAATACAACTCATAACACATATCGGCCAAAACCCCACAATTTCCACTTATAGACAATAACAAGTTTAATACCAAAAATAACACCATACATGTTCATATTTTGTCCATACCATGCTCTTTCATCAAAGGCACAAGTCCTAATTCAAGTTCAAATCACCAAGATAGCACATCTTTCACCAAAAGCAAAAATACACTATTCACCACCTTGCCAACACAACTATCATAATATACATAATCTCCCATGCATATAATATGTTAATCCATGAGAAGAAATACTTACCAAGGCTTGGAATATGATGATCTTGTCCAAGGAGTCCAATGGAATTATTTTGCTTTAGGGTTTGGAAATGAGAGAAATGTTTGAGAAAAATATCTTAAAGGCATGAGAGGTTTTGATGATAAAAATCTGATCTTGAGGCCTTTATATAGACCCCAAGTCATACTTAGCCATTCCTTTGGAATTAAATGTGGTCAAAGTGGAAGAATGGGTCATTTTGCCCTTTGGGCCATGTCTTTTTAATTCCATTTTGGGCCTAAATTTGGGCCCAATAACACATATTCATTTAACCCATCAACTTTCATGTATTATTCACCATATATCTCATGTTTATATAATTCCATAATGTCACGACAATATTCTCTTACGAGATTCTCATTCGTCGTCTCGATCGCAAAAATAGGAATTTTAGTCGCCCATGGCTTCATTAGACATTTTGGATCACTATTCATGTTTCATGATTTGATCATGTAGGAGTATGTAGGAGTGTATCAAAGTGTTTGAAGCTTTAACAATGCTCAAAGAACTCCAAAGAACCAAAAGAAACCATCCAAGAATCGTCATAGAATTGCGTTACAAAACGAGTCCGGAAAGGCACAATATTTGTGCCTTGCGCCACTAGCTCCAAAGCAAGCTGTGGCACAAGAAATGAGCCCTCTCTGAATTCAGGTGGCTTGCGCCACACCCCTGAAACAGGGTAGTGGCGCAAGTTTCAGCACCTTGCTGAATTTTTCGGCCACTTCTCCAATACTTGCATATCGTCCAATACCTTATCAAAACACTAAAAAATACTTACTTAGTAATCTTAATCATCAAGTAAACATGAATGCAAGTCACCAAATGAGGTTAGAATGTGTACAGGGTATCACCCAAATGCTCCACAAAACCACAAAATACCTCCTACAAAGGTCTAATCGCACATATTAGGTCCGATATCAAATGTTTCACCAATGACACTATAAAACACATACTCATGGCATCTCAACACCTAGGTAGATATGACCCCAAGGTATCAAGTGAGGTTAGAAAAAAAATACGGGGTGTTACATTGAACTAGGTTTATGTGCTTAAATGCTAAAGGTGGTTTCTTATGTGAACCGAAAAGCATATTAATTACCATAGTTATTGTCTTGTGGATCCTTGAGTGGTCTGGGTTAATTGCAAGTTGTGACTTAACTCTGTTTATTCTATTAATTGTGTAATTGGGACATGATTATATGATTATTGAGTCATGATTGTTCACTTGGAGTCTTGTTGGTGGTCATAGTTTGACTTAACTCGTTATCCTTGTTGACTCATATTGAATGAACTTCATGTTGTACTTATTACAAGATTAAGTGTTATGAACTTGGAGTAGAATTGCATGATAGGGTTAATGGTTTTCTTGTTGTACTACATTGTGGTTATATGTTTATATTTCTCATTTTGGGTTGGCCAATGACCCTACTAGTACATCGTTGTTTCTTATTTGTTGATACTACATGTGCTTTTCTTTTTTGTTAAGTGTAGAGCATATTTCGGTGATTGTTTCGAGACCTCAGCTGTGATTTAGAGCATATTCAAACTCAAGGGTGAGCTGCATCTTCCAGGCTACCATGAGTTCTTCAGCTTGTTTTCTGATCCATTGTTCGGACTTAGACATTACTTTGGTTTTTGGGGTTGCATCCCCTTTCTTTGACAATTGTTAGAGTTTTGGTACGATTATTTTCAGGTTCTAGGGATGGTTTATTTCTGCATTATGTTACCCTTGCTCTTCGTTTAAATATAGATTATTAGTTTTATAAATGCGATTTGTTTACTTTTCTATTTTAGGCTAAGTGTTGATTGGTTTATGAGGCTAGTTGGTTTTCCCATCTGGGGTTTTAGTGTGGGTGCCACTCACAGTGGGTTTAGGTCATGATGAAGTTGGTATCAGAGCACTAAGTTCATTGATCTCATCGTACCAAAACAAGTCTAGTATAGTCTTGCTGAATGGTATGGAGATGTCTGTACTTTTCTTTGAAAGGCTATAGGCCCTTAGGAAAACTATCATTCCTTTTTTATTTTCTGGTATAACTTGATTCCAATTGGTATTTGATGATCCAAGTTGGTATCTGACCCTCTTCATTCTTTTATTCGCATCTGGTGAACACTAGATCTAATGAAGCAAGAATAACAACCCCATTGCCAGCAGCTCCAGTTGCGGAACCAGCTGTTTAGGGACTAGGATAAGGTAGGGGTAGGGGAAAGGGAAGAGAAAGAGCAACACCCGTCAGGGGTGGAGCTCAGGAAGTAGCTAACCAGGACCATCAGAGGTCAGTATAACCTTCCCTACCCCAGGATCATTTTGAAGAGGCTGAGGCTGTGGATGAGGATGGTTTGGGATTAGAGGTGGCGACACCGGATGGAGGTACAGTCCTTCCTCCGTAATCTTCTAAGGTTGTTCAATAAGTTTTGTCCTTTTGGAGTAGGTTAGCTAGTACTGGAGCTGCCCCTCTGTGCTGACTTTTTAGGATTTGGGTGCTCATCCCACTGCCACTTTATCTCCCAGAATGGATGAGAATTCATGTATTGATGCGTTTCCCCATCTTCTATTAGGCCCTATCATAATTAGGATCGAGCATGAGTTGTTGACCAAGTTTCTGAAAATGAAGCGTCCTTCATTTCATGGTATTAAGACTGAGGATGTATTTGAGTTTATAATTAATTTTTATGAGAGGATTCACCAGTTGGGGATTATGAAACAACATGGGGTTAAATTCATGACTTTCCAACTGCAAGGGGATGCCAAGTAGTGGTAGAAAACCTATGTTGAGTGTCGGTCATCAGTTTTTCCTTCATTGACTTGGGTTCAGTTTCATGCCCTTTTTTTTTTGGAGAAGTATGTGCCTCAAACTCTTGGTGACCGTAATAAGGATGAGTTCTTAGCCCTTGAACAGGGTAGTATGTCAGTTGTGGCCTATAAGGCCATGTTTCATGCTCTGTCTCGCTATGCTACCTAGTTTTTGGGCACTGAGGAGGAGAGGATCTGGTTATATGTTAAAGGTTTGAACACTGATCTCTAAGTTTTTTCTATTCATATGACTTCTGAAGGAAAAAGCTTCAATGACGTGTCTGATTATGTGAAAAAGCTTAAGGGAGTTCAGCAGGCTAGCCAGGCTAAGACATTAGCCAAGAAGTCCTGGAATGCAGGCAACTTCAATGGTTCTTATTCCAGGGGTCATAGCCAGTAGGTTCATTCGGCTCTCCCCACTCAGTCAACTTTGCCAACCTCTACAAGTGGTCATTCGGGGTGTTATTCAATAGACTCTAGTTGCTAGAGGCCAAGGGTATTTCTATTCTTCGGCCAACAGTCCTTCTCTTGAGTGAGGGTGTTATAATTGTTGTGATGTGGGGCACTTTAAGAGACAGTGTCCTTTGAGGCATATAGGTAATCAGGCACAACAGCAGACCATAGTTGTGGTTCCAACAGGTAGAGGTGGAGGTGGTAACGTTAAGGGTCGTCCACAGGGTGGATAGAGTACTAATCAGGGAGGTCGTGGTGGAAACAAAAGGTAATGGTACACTAGACTTGGTCATTTTGGACATGCTTAGTTTTGATATTATTTTGGGCATGATTTAGTTGTCTCCATATCATGCTGTCTTGAACAATAATGCTAAGACACTGACTCTATAAATGTTGGGTATGGGTAAACTAAAGTAGGAGGGAGTGTATAAGTCTAAGTCGGTGAAAATCATATCTTTTGTTTGAGCTAGAAAGCTAGTGAGGAAGGGGTGTTTCAGCCTTTCTGTCTCATCATTGGGATGTTAGTACGGAGTCCCCTTCTATTGAGTCTGTTCCTGTGGTTTTCGTGTTTAGGAGGTATTTCTTATGAATTTGCCTGCTATGCCTCCAGACAAGGATATTGATTTTTGTATTGATTTAGAGTCGGGCACTCGCCTAATTTCTATTCCTCCTTATATAATGGCTTCGATAGAGTTGAGGGAACTCAAAAATCAGTTATTGGAACTGCTTGATAAGGGATTTATTCGTCCCAGTGCTTCACCTTGGGGTGCTCCAATTTTGTTCATTAAAAAGAAAGATAGTAGCATGAGGATGTTCATTGATTATAGGAAGTTGAATAAGGTTACCAGCAGGAATAAGTATCCCTTGCCCCGCATAGATGATCTCTTTAACCAGTTGTATGGTGCTTCAATATTCTCTAAGATTGACTTAAGGTTGGGTTACCATCTGTTGAAAATTCAGCCTGAGGATATCCCAAGATAGCTTTTAGGACTCAACATGGGCATTATGAGTTCTTAGTGATGTCTTTTATGTTGAACAATATGCCAGCAACCTTTATTAGCTTGATAAACGGTATTTTCAAGTACTTCGTGGATTCTTTTGTAATAATTTTTATTGATGACATTTTAGTTTACTCTAAGAGTAAGGAGGAACATGCAGGATCTTCACATTGTCTTGGGAATTTTTAAGGAGAAACAGTTGTATGCAAAGTTCTCAAAATGCGAGTTCTGGTTGTCTTTGATTGCCTTCTTAAGGCATGTGGTCTCGAAAAAAGGGGTGATGGCAGATCCCCAGAAGATTGAGGCGGTTAAGAATTGGGTTAGGCCTAGCTCTGTGACTGAGGTTAGGAGCTTCCTGGGTCTTGCTAGTTATTATCGCAGGTTTGTTAAGAATTTTGTTTCTATTGCTATTCACTTGATAAGGTTGACTCAGAATGAGGTGCCATTTGTATGGTCGGATAAGTGTGAGGAGAGATTTCAAAAGCTCAAGACACTTTTGACTACAACTCCTATTCTTTCATTGCCGGTTAAAGGTAAGGATTTTGTTGTATTTTATGATGCTTCACACTTGGGTTTGGGTGCTGCGTTGATGCAGGACAGGAATGTCATTGCTTATACTTTGAGGCAGTTGAAACCTCATGAAAAGAATTACCTAACTCATGACTTGGAGTTGGTAGTGGTGGTGTTTGGATTTAAGATGTGGAGACAATATCTTTGTGGTGTCATATGTGAGTTATTTATATACCATGGTAGCCTGGAACATGTGTTCATGCAAAGGTATTTGAACTTGAGACAGAGGAGATGGATGGAATTGTTGGATGACTATAATGTGACCATCCAGTATCATCTGGGTAAGGCCAATGTAGTGGCGTACGCATTGAGCAAAAAAGCAGTAAGTATGGGTAGTTTGGCCTATATGAGGGTGTCAAGGAAACCCTTGGCTAGGGAGTTTCAAACTCTAGCATCTTAGTTCATGGAGTTTAGTATTGCAGAAGGGGGTGGAGTGTTGGCTAGTATTGGGGTAAAGTCAATATTCCTTGATAAAATTAAGGCCAAACAGTTCTAGGATATGAAATTGAATTAACTTTGAAACAAGGTGGTGTCTTGAGAGGCTTCAGACGCCACACTTAATAAGTGTGGAGTATTGTGGTTTAGAGGACGAGTATGTGTTCCTTGGGTTGCTGATTTGATTATGAATGTGCTTATTGAAGCTTTTGGTTAGAGATATTCTATTCATCCAGGTGCAACCAAAATGTACCATTACTTAAGGTAGCTTTATTGGTTTCCTAGGATGAAGAACAACATAAAGTAGTATGTATCCAAATGTCACAACTGTCAGCAGGTAAAGTACCAATATTAAAGTCCTGTGGGTTTTCTCTAAAGGATACCCATTCCCAAGTGGAACTGTGAGAGGATAGCTTTGGATTTTGTGATAGATCTTCTTAAGACCTTGGGAAAGTATGACTTGATTTGGGTTATGGTGGATAGGCTAACTAAATCATCCCATTTTATTCTGGTTAGAGTGGACTACAACTCTAAGCAGTTGGCCAAGATCTACGTCAAGGAGATAGTGAGGCTATATAGGGTGCTTCTTTTCATCTTTTCAGATAGAGGTACATAGTTCATTTTTAAATTTTGGGACAGGTTGCATAAAGAGTTGGGAATCCAACTCACTTTTAGCACAACCTTTCATCCTCAGATTGATGTACAATCAGAGAGGACGATTCAGGTGCTTAAGGACATATTAAGGGCATGTGTGATTGACTTCGCTGGCCATTGGAACCAAATCTTACTATTGTATGAGTTTTCATACAATAATAATTATCACTCCAGCATTAATATGGCTCCATTCGAGGCACTCTATGGGAGGAGGTGTAGATAGCCCATAGGATGGTTCAAGGCTGATGCTATGAAGCCTTTGGGAACTGATTTGGTGAAGAAAGCTCAGGAAAAGGTGAGGTTCATCTAAACCAAGTTGTTAGCAGCTCAGAGTAAGAAAAAAGAGTATGCAGACCATAAGGTGAGGGATATGTCATTCAAGGTTGGTGAAAAAGTTTTGTTGAAATTTTCACCTATGAAGGGAGTCATGAGGTTTTGGTAAGACGGGCAAGCTTAGCCCTCTGTATATTAGTCCATTCGAGGTTCTTGGTGATGTGGGGTAGGTAATGTACAGGTTGGTATTGCCTCCAAGCTTATTGGGGGTCCATCTGGTGTTTCATGTATCCATGCATAAGAGATACTATGGGGATGAGAACTATATTATCAAATGGGATTCAGTTTTGCAAGATAAAGATCTCACTTATGAGGAGGAGCCAGTTGCCATTCTTGATTGTGATGTCTGAAAGTTGAGGAAAAAGGAGATTGGATTGGTAAAGGTCTAATGAAAGAATCATCTAGTTGAAGAAGCCACTTGGGAAACCAAGAAGGACATGCGGGACAAGTACCCTCACTTGTTTGAGGATACAAGTATTCTTTCTCTTCTTGACTTAGCTTATTTTTTAGTTTGATTGTTCGGGGATGAACAATGGGTAAATTGGTATCTGTGGTAACGACCCTTTCCATCGTTATTTGTCAATCATATAAAAATTTTGAGTTAAGATTTTCCCTGAATTAGACGTTAAAATTTTTAGGCTAGGCTAGTCTTTGACAAAATACGAGGGAGGTATGGTCTAGGGAAATCTGTGAATGGATTAGGTAATGTAATAAAGTTTAGCTTGATTTTATGTTAGCTAAGATGATAAGAAATCCTTAGAAATTTTTGAAAGTAAATTCGGGTAAGTAGAACTCTTGATATCAAATTTGACACAAAAGGGTTAGTCTGTGATTTCATGGTTTGGGAGTGCATTCTGAAAACGAAAAAGCTAGAGCAATCCCGACTTTCTACCTAGCCATAATCGCTATAGCAGGTGTCAGGCCGCTATGGGGCTACCGCTATAGCGGAGAAATTTTTACTATAGCGGGAGTCAAAGTTGGTCAATCTATAGCAGACGGATGCCGCTATAACGGGATCGACCGTTATAGCAGGGTAAGTCGCTGTATATGAAGAAATTTTCCTAAAAATGATTTATTATTTCTAAACTCATTTTAGGGAGGGCTTAGGAGATTTGGAGTGATTTTCACCTATTTTCCATTGGATTTCATTGTAAAGGTAAGTTATTTATCCCTATTAACTATATTTTTGATTCCTTGACCTTAGAATCACTAGTTTACGAGTCTTGGGAAGGATTTAACTTGACCTAGTTGTATTTTCCAGTGCAAGGAGATAAATTTGGTGTAAAACCTTTGGGTTTTAGTTAAAGGTTGATTATTTACTCTTGTATGACTATAATTTACTAATCTAACCATCAATTTGGTAGTTTTAGGGTGAATTTATGTGTGAAATCCCTATAATGGGTGGGATAATCATGAAATTGGCCTTGGGGTTCGACATTAGGTTGTAATCCTTGATATTAGAGGTCATTAATTGATTATGTATTTATATTCCTATTTTTAACCACAATCAAGTTGAGGTTGTAAGTAAAGGGAAAGCTCAAGTTCAGTAGAGCATTTCAGGCTTTGGATATCTCCATGGGATTGGTTGATATAAGTTTGGCAGAAACTTGATATCTAGGATTTTGTACATGGACAAGAGCTTGTCCCCTGCAGGCCATGGCTAGTGGGCGACCATAAGACCCTTAGCATGTGTGTACAGGTATTTAGTGAGTGTGATGGTTCCTTGAGTGAACCAGGGATTATGTGTTTTCTTGATTATATTGGTTCCTTGAGTTAACCGGGCTTATGCGTTGTCATTATTATGTTGGTTCCTTAAGTGAATCAGCTTTATGTTCTTAAATGCTAAAGGTGGTTTCTTATATGAACCGAGATACATATTAATATCCATAGTTATTGACTTATGGATCCTTAAGTGGTTCAGGTTAATTGCAAGTTGTGACTTAACTATCTATTACTTGTGTAATTGGGACATGATTATATGATTGTTGAGTCATGGTTTTTGACTTCGAGTCTTGTTGGTGGTCATAATTTGACTTGGCTTATTATCCTTGTTGACTCATATTGACTGAACTTCATGTTGTACTTGTTATAAGGTTAAGTGTTACTAACTTAGAGTAGTGTTGCATGATAGGGTTCATGGTTGTCTTATTGTACTACATTGTGGTTATGTGTTCATATTTCTCATTTTGGATTGGCCTATGACCCTACCAGTACACCGTTGTTTCTTGTGTGCTGATACTACACTTGCTCTTCTTTTTGTTGAGTGCAGAGAATATTCCGACAAATGATTTGAAAACTCAGCTGTGATTTAGAGCGTATTCAAACTTAAGGGTGAGCTACATCTTCCGGGTTACCATGAGTTCTTCTACTTTTTTTCTGGTCTACTTTTTGGACTTAGACATTACTTTGGTTTTTGGGATTGCATCCCCTTTCTTTGACAATTGTTAGAGTTTTGGTACAATGACTTTCAGGTTCTAGGGATGGTTTATTTCTGCATTATGTTACCCTTACTCTTCGTTTAAATATGAATTATTGGTTTTATCAATGAGATTTGTTTAGTTGCCTATTTTTGGCTAAGTGTTGATTGGTTTATGAGGTTAGTTGGTTATCCCACTGGTTTTTTTTAGTGTAGGTGCCACTCACGGTGGGTTTAGTCATGACAGGAATATAAAAATGACCAACTTTATACCATTGCACATTGGACAACATTGAAACACCTCTGAAAAGGATTTATTTGAGCTTTTGAACCGAGAAATATTAACTTCCCTTTGATGTCCAAGAATCAAAATCTTCACTAAAGAAAATCTCCTACAATATGGTAGTTTTTAAATTGATGAGCCAGCTACTTGGAAATTGGTTTACCTTAATTCATAACAAAATTTGATGGAAAAAAATTTCCTCAAAGATTTACCATAATTCATAACAAAATTTAGAAAACACATAAACACTTCATATGTTCTAAATTAAGGCCTTCTTCTTTCCTTAAGTTGTTGGTTCATTCTTTCCATATTGATGTGTAAGAATTGATATGATTGTCTTCTTCCAATTCTTCCATAACTTTCCTTGTAAAAGAAATGAGAATTGTTCATAGAAACCTCTATATAAGGATGTGTCATGAAATCATATCAACCACAATCTTTTGGAATCCATAGTGCATGGATAGACATCCCTTGGCATCTTTGTGACCATGTGTTTGGAAAACACGGCTCGTGTACATCGACCTTTTTGGCAGTGTTTGTAGAGGCTATGCAAATCATCCAACCTCCTTGCGACATCGGTGGAAGAAGTACACAAAGTGTCTCAATCTTCAAACTTTGCTGATTTTTAGCTCCGCACACTTGCATAGGAAAAATCATATATATCATGGTGCATGTATGTACAAATGACAAGCAACTTGGTTTCAAAGAAACAACACTCGTACAACTGTGACATATCCAAAATTCAGCGTCAAACTCCTCCTGGATTGTTGGGAATCGATATTTGAAGTTGGTATCCAGATCTGGCAGTTCTTCTCATAGATTGGTGTAGTCTCACTAAAATGTCTTTTTCTTGGTGTAGGATGTTCAAATGACGAGCTACTTGGTTCTGAAGAAACTAAACTCGCATAACTGCGATACATCCAACAATTAATGTCAAACTCCTCCTAGATTGTTGAAATTAATTTTTGAAGTTGGTCCACAAATCTGGCAGGTCTTCCCACATATTTGTGCAGTCTCACCAAAACGTCCTTTTCTTAGTGTAGTAGTGTCCAAATGGTGAGAGGCTTAGTTCTGAAGATTTTAGACTCGTAGTACTCCGACATATCCAAAAATCAACAGCAAACTTATTCTGAATTGAGGGGAATCAATTTTTGCATTTCACCAGATCTGGCTGGTCTTTTCACAAATTTGTGTTGTCTCACCAAAACAATATTTTCGTGATGTAGAAGTTCCCAAATGATGAGTGGATTGGTTCTGAAGGATCTAGAATTACATTAATATGATTCATCCAAAATTCAACGGCAAATTCCTTTCGGATTGACAGGAATCGATTTTCAAATTGGTATTCAGATCTGTTACAGCTCTATGCAGCCTCACCAAAACGTCAAAGTTGCAGCGGCCTATAGATGACGCACTCTCCTCTTGCAGTTTGACACAAAAGGATTAGATGAGGCGTCTCCTTCTATTTTTCCACTATTAGTCATCAAACATCGAAGTTGCCGAACATATTGAATTGCTCACTGTGATGAACCATTGAAGGATCACATCAGCAAAGGAGTTTTAGGTATGAAAATCTTGAGTAATGAAGATTGTTGCAGCTGAAGATGGAACTTGGCTGCAAGCCAAAGCTTCAAACTATCGACTTCAATATCGGCTATGTTAAACTAGACTGATTGTACTTCTCCCAATGTCTGTAATTCCAAATTGAAGCGTCATGCCTTCGATACCGACACTTACTGCCAGATTGAAGCTTCATGTTGTTGGTATCGATCTATATAGAACCGACAACCTTTATTCAGTCAACACTGTGGACGTGCTCCATCTTCGTTTCTTTCTTTTTTTTGGTAGGTTTAAAACCACCTCTCTTTATGGTCATCCTTAGCCAAACTTTTGGTCCAAAATGATGTGTTTACTTCATCAAATTTTGAATGGATCATTTCCTTTTGGGCCATGTCTTATTTGCTTAATTTTTTTTGGGCCTCAATTGAGCCCATTAGCACAATATTAGTTCAGCCCTAATAAAGTTAGTGAGTAATACACCAGCTATCGCAATTTTAAATAATTCCATAAATATTAAGGTAGTCAAATAAGTTCAAAAATGTACGAGATGTGTTAAAGAAACCCTCAGGGTTAGTCTTTTTAGCACCAGGGTCAGTCTAGTAGTTTCATTTATGCAGCACTTCAGATCATGGATGGGGTTTCATCTAGTTATAGAGACTTCAATGGCCAAGGTAGAGGTTAGTCTTTGAGGGGTGCAAAGTCAGGGTCTTCAGGCCAAGGTGACCATTCTCAGTTAGCCAGATCTTCTGGAATAAGCAGAGTGCCTGAGGCATGCTATGACTGTGAGGTCATTGGTCATTTCTCTAGAGAGTGTCCCTGGTGTGGGACGGTTGTGCCTGCAGCATAGAGTGTTCAGCCGATTAGATCAGTGCCTCCTCTAGCTAGAGGTGGTGCACAGGGTCGCAAGGGTGGTCCCCAGGGTTTTAGAGGAGGTCCTTAGGCAGGTAGGACAGGTGATCGGTCATGTACCCAGTTCGGCAGAGGACGGGATCATTTGTATCTGGTACCTGGTGGAATAGAGATGGAGTCTTCAAATCCTGTTATTACAGGTACAATTTCAGTATGTCGTTAGCCAATTATTATTTTATTTGATTTGGGATCCACTTATTCCTATGTTTCTACTTATTATGCACCATGGTTAGAGTTATCTTGGGAGCCTTTATCTATTCCATTGACTATATCAACTCGCGTGGGTGATTCTTTAGTAGTGGATTGGGTTTATAGATCATATGTCGTGACCGTTTAAGAGCTTGATACTCGGGCTGACCTTATTGTGCTAGATATGGTGAATTTTGATGTGATTATAGGCATGGGCTAGTTATCCCCCTATCATGCAGTTTTAGACTATTTGCCAAGACTGTTACCTTAGCCATGCATGGCATACCCTCGATTGTGTGGCAAGGTTCTTTTAGCCGCGCACCGATGGGAATTATTTTTTATGTTAGTGTTAAGAGACTGATATCGAGAGGTTGCGAGTCTTATCTTGCTTATATTCGTGATGTTAACGTGGAGATTCCTTTGGTTGATTCTGTTTCTATAGTCCATGACTTTCCTAATGTTTTTCATAACGATTTACCTGGTCTTCCTCCTAAGCATGATGTTGAGTTCATTATTGATCTTGAGCTGGGCACTCGACCTATTTCTATGGAACCTTACTGCATGGCTCATGCTAAGCGTAAGGAGCTAAATTCTCAACTTCAAGATCTTTTGGGTAAGGGTTTCATTAGGTCGAGTGTATCGCCTTGGGGTGCTTTTGTCTTGTTCGTGAAGAAAAAATATGGTTCTATGCATATGTGCACCGACTACAGGCAGCTTAATAATGTGATAATTAAGAATAAGTATCTTATGCCTCGTATCAATGATTTATTTTACCAGAATTAGTGTACGACAGCGTTTTCTAAGATTGACTTAAGATCTGATTACCACCAGTTGAGGATTCGGGCAAAGGATATCCCTAAGACAGCCTTCAGGACTCTCTATGGCCATTATGAGTTCTTAGTGATGTCTTTTGGGTTGACCAATGCCTCAGCAGCCTTCATAGATTTGATGAACCATATTTTCAGGTCCTATTTTGACTCCTTCATGATAGTTTTCAATGATGAGATTCTTGTTTATTCGAGGAGTAGGGAGGAGCACGAGCAGCATTTGAGAATTGTTCTCCAGACTTTGAGGGATCATAGGCTTTTTGTCAAATTCTCAAAGTGCGAGTTATGGATCGAGTCTATGACATTCCTAGGACATGTGGTGTCAAAGATGGGATTATGGTGGATCCAGTAAAGATTGAGGCTATTTGTGATTGGGCCAGACCTACTTTTTCAATCGAGGTTTGCAGCTTTATTGGGTTGCAGGATACTATAGGTGGTTCGTTGAGGGTTTTGCTACTGTTACGGTGCCTATGACTAGATTGACTAGAAAGGATATTCATTTCCAATGGTTTGATGAGTGCAAGTCGAGCTTTCGGAGGCTCAAAGACTTGCTCACTGCAGCTTCTATATTGACTCTTCCAGTCGAAGATGAGGGTTTTACAGTGTGCTGTGATGCTTCTGTTGTTGGTTTGGGGTGTATTCTATTGCAGCAGGGTCGAGTTATTGCCTATGCATCGAGGTAGCTAAAGGTGCGCAAGCATAAATACCCCACTCATGATTTGGAGTTGGCGGCAGTAGTGTTCGCACCTTATATTTGGAGGCATTACTTATATGTTGTTCGTTGTGAGATATATACTGACCATCATAGCCTTCAGTACATTATGACCCCGCAGGATCTAAATTCGAGATAGCATAGGTGGATTGAGTTGTTGAAGGACTATAATATCTCTATTCTATACCATCCAGGCAAGACGAATGTGGTAGCTGATGCCTTGATCCGGAAGGCGATGAGTATGGGTAGTTTGGCCTTCATTTTAGTTTTAGAGCAGTCATTGGCTTTGGACATTCAGTCCTTAGACAACTTGATGGTTAGACTTGATATTTCAAACCCCTGGAGGATTCTTGCTAGTGTTCAGGCTAGCTCTACCTTGTTTGAGTAGATTCGGAGCCATCAGTTTGAGGATAGTAGACTTTGAACGCCACATACTTTTGTTGTGGAACCCCTCAACGAGAGATTCTATTGAACTTCCCGCTCCAGAATTTCCAGTGGAGCAATCTTCTTATTTGGGAATGTGTTTTGACCCAACTAGTGGTGATTATAATATTCTTAAGATTTCTGGAAATGGCATTGATCATCGCAAAGTACCTGGTGAAGTTCTCGCATTGAAAAGTTGTTCTTGGAGTAAAATTGATGAATATCCTCATTTCATTTACAATATAGTTTATGGTATGCATTCTTTGGCACTTCTACATGGGCATTTCATTTGGTTGGTCATTCAAGTAATTATTTCGTGGTTTCATTAAATATTTCCCATGAAGTTTATGGAGAGATATCATTGCCAGATAAAATAAGTTTGAGCAACATTAATATTGGCATTTTAGTATTGGATGGAATGTTTTGTGCTTATTCTAATGCGACTTTTGAGGGCAATCACACTTTTAAGTTATAGGTGATGAAGGATTATGGTCTCAAAGAATCTTGGAATGAATTATTTTCTATAGTAGATCATGATATACGTATAGCCGCACCAAAATATAGATTTACCGATGGTGAAGTATTATTCTGGTGCTTGCATTCTGGACGTGGGAAAAATGCATACAGGACGCAGAGAGGAGCCTTTACATCATTTCCTTGAGGTTTCTTTCAGAATGGATTCACTTTTATAAAGAGCTTGATCTCTCCAAAACTACTTACTTAGTATTTTTCTTATGTATGGTCAAGACACTTTTTTATTTTTTGGTTATCATGTTTACAACCTCTTACTTTATTAGTTTTGTCTATCGATCACAAAAATTTTTGTTTCAAATTTTATTTATTAAAGCTTTGTTTATTTCTTGTTCCTACGAAAAGAACATGAGCCATGTCTTTTCTGTGAAAGAGGTGGTCACCCACACCTTCCTTCCTCCTCTCTTTGATATGCTATTGCTTGTCTAGTCATTAATACTAATTGTTGCGAGTAATACATTAATCATGTAGTAATTTTACTTTGGTCTCACTCTTTAATAGGAATTCTTTGGCCTTATCATATATTTATAGGCCAATTATTCCACTGAAAACCTTTAATATTATTTTACTATTATCTACACACATATTCAAAATCCTCTCTAATAATATTTTTTTCATTTGAAGAGTCTCTTTTCATTATTTTATAAAGTAAGAATTAAAGCAAAACAAAAATTGAATAGTATCACATAGTCCAGCTGCATTAAAAATTTCTAATTGTTATTTTTCAATTAAATTGTCATGATAAATCACAAGAACTGATATAAGAAGAAAGGTGGCTTTGCATGAAAATTCACGTGAATATCTTTATTATTATATTATTGTATTGTTATTTGATTGAAGTTATTACTTTAGTGTTTCTACATTTATTCCTTTTAATAAGTTTCAGAATTATCACATTTTATGCAATTACCACTTGAAATTACCTTTACTAAAAAATCTATTATTTTGCCACTTTAATCCATTCTTGTTCATAAATTAATGAAAGTCATTTGTTTTCTACAAATTGACAAATCACTTTCAATTATTAAATTAGGTGTGGAAACTACATGGGTCAAAGTACAATATGAAAACCTCCCTTATGTTTTCTCTTATTGTGGTTCGCAAGGATAATGTTGCAATCCTACATCATGAGAATTTTTTCAACTTACTTTTACCTACTTTACTTGGAAAAGAGTTGATAGGGAAGAAGCTAGTAGAATAGAAAATAAATTTAGAAACCCTAAATCAGATTTTTGAGGTTCATCCATAAGTGGAAGGTTTGACGATTTCAAGGTTGGTAGTGTTCATCGGTTAGGTCAATATAAGAAAAACAAATCAAATTTTTCTACAAATAGCACTCTAAATTATGGCCAAGGTAAGACTCACGTACCTACTTGCACATAATGTGTCCAAGGCAAGACTCGCATACCTACTTGCACATAATCTGGTGCATGTCTTAATTATGGGAGCTGTAATCAAAAGGTGGAGGATTTTCGTAATTCTAACCTTGTTCCTTCTCTGCGCACATATCAATTTGGGAAGGTTAGGTATAGACCGATAACATCTCTGGTCATTACATTGCATTTCATATTACTTACTTATTCATATTGAATGTGTTATTATACTGATTGAAATGCTGAGGCTTTTCAAAGTGTAGAGTATTAATATTCTTTATATCATTTTGTTACTAGTGATGCTCGGTTGGTCTATTATTCCTACTAAGTAATTATAGTTTTGTACTCATACTATTCTTGCTGCATAATTTCTCATGCACATATTGGTAATAGCGGCATCCGTTGACTCTTACCATGTAGAGTTCTTGCGATCTGAAGTTACGGTGAGCTCCTTGCATTCGGAGTCATGACCCTACTTCTGTTATCCTTACCTACTGTCTTATTTTCTTCTTAGAAATCTGATAACCAGATGTCACGACCCAAATCACGAATCATGCGGACACCTACCCAACTCTACCCTAGATAGGAGAACCCTTGCCACCCAACCTTAAATTATTGCGGAAAACATTATCTAACCTTAAACATTAGTAAATAATAAACCTTCTATTCAAAGTAAAACTTTATTAAAAAAATACGTTGCGAATTTCTACTACTCAACTTTCCAGAACCTAATCTAAATCGGTACCAGAGCACTAAACAATTGGAAGGATGACCCAAGACATAGGAGCTGCTGAAGAATAATCACCGCTGTACCTCTAGAAACTCCATCTGACCTGGAACATGACTAAATCTCCAAATGGAGATACAGTGCATGTATTATCAGTACAACCACACGTAGTGGTAGGAATCATCGACTGACCAGTGTTTGAAACGTATAACAACATATAGCAGACAAGAAGAAATTATGACAGGCATACAGACTTTATATCTGAACACACTTACCTTACTTCAACTTCCAACCTTACCCCCTTTCCTTTATTTAAGCAATATTAATTTACCCGTAGGGTGTGACTAAGTAACTATATTCCATGAATTAATGTAACCCACAATTCTATGCACTTACCTTATTACAACAACTCTATATACTTCTCTCTCTCTCTCATTAGTCCTGTTTGGTGACAACCCTCGCTCCCTATTATACTACTATTAGCCGTCGAGATTGCCACAACCAAGACAATTAATAACATCGAAAACTTTTCAAGAAGGGATAATGGAATATACATCACGTGTATTGTTTTGCGGAGAAAATGACTTAGACTTGTTTGAATTCGAAGATTTGGAAAAAATTTCAAACTCAATTTAAAATAGAGTCGCCACTTAATATATTTAGGAAAATTAAGAAAACCTTTAAAATGCTTAAAAAGAGTTAAAACACAAAATATCCTTTTATGTTAAAGAAATCTGGCTAAGGGTTTTTGTTAACACTCTTGGATTAAGGCACCAATAGTATCCGCTAACTCGCGGTTATCCGAGCTATTTGAAAATAACTTGATTGACTAACTTAATAAAATGGGAAGTTAATGAAGGAATAATTGTTTGTCAAAGAAAATTCGTTCTATCATGGAAAGACAAAATGATTTGAAATAAATTGGGGAAACAAAGCTTGTGAAGAAGTTTAGGCATTGATTTTAAGGAATTAATTAAAACTCTAAAATCGAATAATTAATTTAAATAAGTAACGTGTTTGCAAAAAAACATAGTGCTCTAAAGGGGATAATCAACTAAGCTAAATAAAATTAAAGTTAGCACAAATAATAAAATATGTATTACAAATGGATAAATAAAGAAAAATTGAGAGTTTGGGTCCCTGCATTGGCCCGTCAGAGTTTGTCCAGATTTGTTTCATGGACTTTGGGTCCATTTTCAGCTTTATATACTGTTGTATATCAGCAACCTTTTCCTTTCATGTTTTTGTATTTCTGTTGTGTATATGACTGTATTTCAAGTCATGTATACACATCTTTTGGTTCTCCACCTGTATATTTGCTTCCCTCTCCATTTTTCCCACCGCATATCCCTGTATACTTCTATATGTTCACTGTATATCACCACGAAACAACCTTGTTGGGATTGATAAAGAGGGTTTGACTCAAAGGTTTGGAACTTGGTCCAAAAGAGATGCGAGGGAGAGTCCGTTCGGACTTATTCAAGGAAGGAATTTATGCAAAGAAGAAACAAAGAGAATAATTAGCACATGAATATTTAGTCATGTCCAAAGCTAAATTCAAAGCTTTAACAATTATATGCAATGCACCAGATTTAGCTCAAAACAGGAAAATAGGCCATGCAAGTTGTAATTTCACCTTCTCGTCAATGTTTAAAGATAATGACATCAAACAAAATTTAGTCACTGGGCATGTTCTTATTTCTTGCATTTAAGTTATTAGGCAAAATTTGCCAAGGAAAGCATGTATAAGAAAGAAACAAGATGGGATTAACAACTGCACAATGAACACATCTAATTTAATAACCATTAATAGGCTAATAGGTAATTCAAAAAGTGAATCAAGTTTATCGAGAAAGCGAAGAAACAGAAACCAAACGAATATTAATTGAATCCATCTAACAAACTAAACCTCTTTCATCCTCTTTATGGCTGGTCGAATTGAACCATAAGCCAAATGGTCATTGAGGTCTCATCAGATTAACAACCTTTGCATTGTTATTAAGTCCCCCGACTCTTATTGACATTGAGAGTCCAAAGACATTAATGAACTATAAAACACACGAGCCAAAGGAGAAACAATGAATAGCTACTACTAACCAAGAGGATAAGCTTTGAGCCTTTTTAAGAAAAATAGGTAGAACGAAACCAAGTAGACAAACCTAGCTAACACTTGAAATCAGAACCCACATGTTACTAATGAGCAAAATAACAAAAACAGTTGCAACATTGAAATAGGCATGATCAGAACTCATACTTGGAAAAAAACCAAACACAATTCAATACAAAATGGCATGAACAGTTTCTACGCAACTTTCACAAGGGAAAAGAATGAAACTTAGGGTTGTTAAGCTTTTGAATCACCATTCACACGGTGAATGAAAGTTTAATGGTGACAAAACAGTATTACGCTCCACCCAACTCAAACAATTGTTCGTCAATACCAAATGAACAACTTCTACCATCAACCACCACAAGACAACAATTCAACATGAAGAAAAGAAGAAGAAACCTAGAGCTACAGCACAAAAGCACCATTACTACGATTATGAAAAATCTCTACTCATATGAAGAAAAAGAAGAAGAAGAAAAATTAACTAAAGAGTTGGAAAAGAGAAAGGTTTTTTTACCTTTTTGGGGGAAGCAAACCGAAATTACGAGCTCTTCATCGAAATTTATCTACCACCATCGGAAAACTTTGAAATTAAATTCTTTAGCTGCAATCCTAAGCTCCCAGGAATTTTTAGTTTTAGAGAAATCCCTTATAATTGGGGTTCTCTGCTATTGACTCCCTCTAACGTTAATCCTTCGACCCCAAATTAGTAGAATCAATAGGGTTTATATAGGGGTAAATCTTAGGGTTCAATTTCAATTTCTACCGATGTGGGAACAAGTGCTTTGAGGGATTTTTAGGAAATTTGAGAGGGAATTCAAATTTTGAAGAGAGGATACGTTTTGAGCTGGATAAATTTGTACTACCTCTCCCTTGAATTGCGGATCTTGAACCACCTGGGTTGCTTCTATAACATTTTTTGCATTTGGGGTACAAGAACTGCGTGAGAGGCACGTGTTCTAGAGAGGGCGGAAAGAGAATTTAGGGATAGGATTTTGGGTTGGAGCCAATATTGTTGGTGTTGTTGTCATTGGTATGTTGTTGGGTTGGTGTTGTCGATAATGTTGTTGTTACGTTTATCGGGTGAAAGAGATGAGGAGTAATAAGGGTTGTTCGGCCGGAGCAGGTCAAGGCCGGTTGGGACTGGGCAGAGGTTAAGTGGGAAATGGGCTGGGTTTTAATTAGGGGAAGGGTAGAAATTAATTAGGTCATTTAATAAATAGTCAAATTGTTAGGATTCAGTCAATTGCGTTTAAATTTTAGCCTAATTGAGATCAACTTGGCCATAATTGCAATTTATGGCCAAGTTGATTTCAATTAAGGTCCAATTTAATAAATTGACTAAATTGAATCAAAGAGTGTAACAAATAAACAACCGATTCAATCTCGAGCTTCTTGGTTTAGTAAAATCAAATAAAATATTTTCCAAATAAATTATTTTAAATAATATTTAAATCAAGATTTACCTGTTTGAACTAATTTTCAAGATAGTTCTTGAATAAAAGTTGATTTGATAAAATAATGATTAAGTAAAAAAAATTATACAATCTTGTATATACGAATTTGAAAAATGTATAATCGCTACTTAAAATAACAAAATTATCCCCAAAGTGTTGTTTTAGGAAACCTTTATCCGGATGAAATAAATATTTTAATTTTATTTAAAATAAAAGCAACTAAGGCTTAAACCAAGTCTTGGAGGGAAAAAATTAGGTGTCAACAACTGCCCCCTTCCTTTGGACAAGGTGAATGCAAGTAACCCTGGGCAAAGGGAGTTTGATGTTCCTAATTTTGTCCGACCACAAATTCGTTTCTTGAAGGATGTTGGTTTTCACACGAATTTTAGGGAGTTATGACCGAACCCCGGTATCAGTTTCCTATATATCTCAGGATACATGAGAATTCAGGACACATGTAGTTCATAATGCTCGATTTTAAGCACTATTTTCAAAGAATTCACAAGCTATCCCGGTTTAGAATTTTAAAGAGACCGAAAAACTGGGGAATAAGAGGGTTAGGGGTTTGAATGCAGTCAAGTTTTAAAAAAAGAGCCCAGCCTACATATCCCCGAGATTCAGGAAATCAGACTGCTTATAGTTCGACTCGATCGGGAGAAAAGATAGTCCCTTATTTTAGACGATCTTTGGCTTGGGATGAATGACAAGTTAATTGAGCTACGGAAAAGGGGCATGTAACCTCTTAACCATGAATGTGGGATACTTCACATCCATAGTCAAGAATTTACCTGGATATATTTTCCCCAACTTTGAGTTTGCTATCACCCGAGTTTAAAAAAAAAAAAATTACCTCCGGTATGAGTTTAGAAATATCCCGAAAGCAAAACTGAAACTAGAATATCCTGAAATACCCACATGCCTTTTGATAGGGGTATGGTTTGATGATGGTGGAAATCATCCTTTAGCTCACGTCCAAAGAGTTTGACGTCCCTCTTTGGACTACGTCTCGGTTTGCTGCTAAGAACAAGTTCCACGTTGTGCTGCGTCTTTTTTGGAATCGTCTGCACCTGTGATTTTGTTTTGAGATTTTCATCCTCTTGGATGCTATCGACAATATCTTAAACAAAATTATTAGTAGTAAAACCAATTCAACATGGAGAGATAGTTTTTTCACCTTAACTCCGCATTTTGCTACATCCCTCTTAGTGCAGCCTTCATCGTGCTCTTTGCGTGGACTGATTACTGAAAAAGGGATGTTATCATCTCTTGTGCCTGTTTTTAAAGATAACATCCTTTTGCAATAGTAAACACAACAACTCTCTTGGTTGTTGGATATGATTGAATATTTTCAAAATGGGGTGGCCCTCTTGGACACCGACGACATTTTGAGTAGAACAGTCCCTGCCACCGTGCAATCTTTTGTTCAATAATTTTTTGAAAATAGGGTGGCCTTCTCGGCCACCAATGATATTTTGAGTAGAATGGTCCCTGCAACCGTTTGTTGATCATATGGCTTTGGGTAAGTCTTATGCATCATCCGTATTGACATGGCTTATAGATATCCCTCAAATTTTGCCAGCAATCGAGTAATCTTGCAAATCATCTGACTTTGGATAATAGGAAACTTACAAATATCTCTCAAATTTTAAGCCTTCAGGCAATCTTGCACATCATCCAATCTTGGATAAGAGGCAACTTATCGATATCCCTTGGATTGGTAGTCTTTGGGTGATTCTGCACTTTTATCCATTGTCGCACACAACGTGACTTACAAATTTACCTTAAATTGACAGTATTTGGGTAGTCCTGCACATAATCAACTTTGGATATGACGTGGCTTATAGATAACCCTTGGATTGTCAGCTTTGGTAGTCTTGCACATTGCTCCAAATTCAGCTATGATTGCGACTTACGAATGACCCTTGGACTGTCAACCTTTGGAGATCTTGCACACTATCCACTTTCGAATAACGTTGCGTCTTATAGATAACCTTTAAACTATCAACTCTTCGGTATTCTTGCACCCTATCCTATTTTAGACAATGTAGCTAATAGATGTCCTCTGGACTGCCAATTTAGGGAAGTTTGGTTTGTCATCTGTCTTCAGATAGCGACTTAGAGACGTCCTTGTCCATTGATAGGACGAATGGAGATCCAATGATTAAATTGACAAAATAAATGCATGTCCATTGGTAGGATGAATAAAGATCATCTGATGGGATATATATTGGCAAATAAATGTTCGTCCATCGGTAGGTCGAATGGAGATCCATTTATAGGATATTGATTGGAAAATAAATGACCGTCAATCGGTAGGACGAATAAAGATCCATTAATAGGCTATAGATTGGTAAATAAATGCCCGCCCATCAGTAGGACGAATAGAGATCTATTAATAGGATATATATTGGCAAAATAAATGCTCGTCCATCGGTAGGACGAATAAAGGTCCACTGATAGGATATAGATTGGCAAAATAAATACCCGTACCTCGGTAGGACAAATATAGATCCATTGATAGGATATAGATTGGCAAAATAAATGTCTGTCCATCTATAGGACAGATAAAGATCCATTCAAAATAAATGCCCGTCCATCGGTAGGACAGATAAAGATCCATTGATAGGGTATAGATTGACAAAACAAATGCCTTTTCATCGGTAGAACAAATATAGATCCATTGATAGGATATAGATTGGAAAATTAAATGCCCGTCCATTGGTAGGACCAATAGAGATCCATTGATAGGATATAGAATGTCCATCCGAGGGACAGTCGCATAGGTTCATCGGATAAACCAATAGAAATCCATCGATAGGATATAAGCAGGTCCATCTGAGGGACAATTGTGTAAGTTCGTTGGAGGAACCAAAATTAAATGCATGGCCATCGGAAGGACAATTATGCAGGTTTATCAGAGGAACAAAAAATGAATGAATGTCCGTCGGAGGGACAATTATGCAGGTTCTTCGGAGGAACCAAAAATGAATGTATGTCAGACGAAGGGATAATTATGCAGGTTAGTCGGAGGAACCAAAAATGAATGCATGTCCATCAGAGGGAAAATTATGCAATTTCATCGGAGGAACCAAAAATGAATACATGTCTGTCGAAGGGACAATTATGCATGTTCGTCGGAGGAACCAAAAATAAATGCAATAGCTTACATGGTGGTTGCGAAAAATATCACCTTTATTATTTTATTGCCATGTTGGCTCCTTTGCATATACCTGTGCTCAAGGTAGACAATTAATAGACACAACGTTGCTTTTACTAACGACTGTAGTCAAATTTTGGAACAAATTTAAAGAAAGCATTCACAAGATAGATGACTTTGTTTGCAAATATCATCCTCTTTTCAAGGTGAATAGCTAAACAAGAGGTCATTTTGGTGGTAAATAAATGGTTGAACCCTATTTTTGGGGACAATTATAAATACCACTTTTGAACGTTATATATCCATTTTGATTCATGACGGATTGGAGGAGGATGTCCTTGCTCTCCTTGTTGGGTAATCTCTTTAACCGCTCCTTTGTGTCGACTCTTTGGCGTGTACCTGTACTCAAGGTAAACAGTTAGTCGACAAAATATCGCTTTTATTAACAGCCATAGTCAAACTTAGAGAAAGCATTCACAATAAAAATGACTTTGTTATGCAAACATCATCCTCATTTTCAAGGTGCATAGTTAAACAGGAGGTCATTTTAGATGTAGATGAAGGGCTGAACCCCATTTTGGGGACAACTACAGATACCGCCTTCAAACATTATATGTTCATTTTGATCCCATGATTTACTAGGGATTTGAGAAGAATGTCATTGTTAACTCCTGATTTATTGAACCCTGCAACCACAGAAAGATTGTTAGTCTTGAAAAGCTCTGTCGCTTTCGACTTTTTCCCAGTGCCTTGGCTTCTCTTTGCCAATTCGGGTGTTCAACTTCATTGTATTCTTTTTTGAATTAAGGGATACATTGAACAATTGGAGTTTTATGCCGATCCTTTACATTCTTAGAACAATCTGCATCCACAAAAAAATTTGTCAATTTTTATGAAACTGATCTGGGTTGACCTTCTTCGATCTCTTGCTTCCTTCTTTCCATTCTTCGAGTGCTTATTATCTTCGAACTCTTGCCATAATTTAGAAAAGGATGAGAAGAAGTCTCTACCAATTTTGTCACATCATGCGTTAGCTCAATGAACGTCCTTGGTTCGAGGCTTGACATGTCTGAATCTGATCTCAGTGTTGAGGAATTTGGAGTTTTGAACTCATGAACTAAGCTCGGTAGAAATTTTAAGGAGGGCTCAAAATTTCTACCCCATTTAGACATATTGAAGTAAGCATTGACTCACTCAATGAAAGAGTCGATACTCCGAAGGGATCTTGAGATTCGCTCTCAAGATTTTATTTTTATTTTTTGACTTTGTTGAAGAATGAACTTCTTCTTCGGAATTTTTGATATTCCTTCTCAAAAATTCTGGCCAAGTTTCCATTTTCTGGGGTGGTATGATTGAGTCGATATGGCCCTTACATATCCTGTTACAAGAAGAATTAGGTCAAACATTGTTCCCCCAACGTAGAAGTAATTGGGATTTCCTAGTGTTGGGGAATTCTCAGAGTCTAAACTCATGAATAAAGCTTTGGTATAAATTTTGAGATCCTCCTTAAAATTTCTTCCCCAGTTAAATGCTTTTGAGATAAGTCTTCAGTTATTGATTATGTGGGATCTTGAGACTCTCCTCAAAATACATTTCAGTGGCGCTTTTCACTGCTACCTTCTATTCTAACTGTTGAAGGATGATTTTCTTCTTCTGAATTTTTGAGATTCCTTCTCAAAAATTCTTCTCCAGTTTCCATTTCCAGTGGTAATATGACCGAGTCGTTGGGGCGCCTACGTATCCCATTGAAGCAGGAATCAGGTCAAACATAGTTCTTAACTAAGATAGGAAACATAGATTTTCCTAAAGAATTGACCGAAGCCGACATAGGCCTCCTACATATCTCATTCTTGAGAATTCATATCAAACATAATTCGTACATAAAAGGGAAAGATAGATTTTTCTAAGGGGTTGACCGAAGCCGACATAGGCCGCCTAGTATTCTTGAGAATTCAGGTCAAACGTAGTTCGTACATATAGGATGGAGAATTTTAAGCATAAAATGATTAAATTAAGAAAAAATACGATTACATAAAGAAAAGACTATCTTCAGACGTAGTATCTCTTCACTGCATCGGAGTTGATCGACTTGGGCCACTCTTGGCCTATCA
Organism: Capsicum rhomboideum; assembly: GCA_031232105.1. Classification (NCBI taxonomy): domain Eukaryota; kingdom Viridiplantae; phylum Streptophyta; class Magnoliopsida; order Solanales; family Solanaceae; genus Capsicum; species Capsicum rhomboideum. The sequence goes on from CP124712.1 coordinate 18,308,798, forward strand.
TTTCGGATAAGACTGAGTCTCTCTATGGACAATGCCTTATAGATGACATGACATTTTCGTAAATATTTTGCGAACTTCCCCTTGAGATCATTGCCTTGTTTACACACCAATCTTCATCTATTTCAACCATATTAATGGTTACCCCTCCATGATTTGAGAATGGATTGCTATTGACATTTGGATCTAGCTCCTAAAGAGTAATGATCTTATGGTCAATTATGTCTTGAATTTTTTTCTTTAGATTGATACAATTCTCAGTGGTATGTTCAGCGCCTCCTAAATGGTAAGAACAATATTGATCAGGTCTATAAAGTTTTGCATTTACGTTGATAGATTTTGGATCAACTATTTGAATCAGTACAGTTGTTGATAGTCTCTCAAAAAGTTATTTTTGACTTTCGGCCAGAGGAGTAAAGATTCTAGGAGGTTTCTTCTCAAAATTTGGATGCGGTAATTTGAATTTGTTTTGGTTGACGAGAGGCAGGACCTGATGATAGTTATATAGTGCTTGAATGGTAGATTGATGATTTGAGAGAGTAGTTTGGACATTATGTTGGTAATTTGGTTGTGGAGCTTGGTGTTATGGTTGGGCATAGCAGATAGGTTGGGGGTTTTGTGGGGTCAATGAATTTTTAATCTTACCCATCTGCATGCCTTCTTCAACTGATTCTCCAATCTTAACCAAATCTGCAAATGTTGCGTGGACTGCCAATATCATCATTGTATAGAACTCTCCTTCTTGAGCGTGGGAAAATACTGCTACCATTTCTTCCTCAGTCATGGGTGGCTGAACCTTAGAAGCTTCATTTCTCCAGTTATAGGTGTATTTTAGAAACTGCTCATCTATTTTCTGTTTGATCTGATTCAAAGAGTATTGGTCTGGAGCTACTTTCACATTGTAATCAAACCTTTCAACGAAGTCTTTGGCCGGAGATCTCCAACAAGCCCACTTATTTAATTTTTGCGAGGTGAACCATTCCAAGGCTTCATCACTTAGGCTACGGCTAAAAAGCCTCATTAACAATGCTTCATTCTTACCTACCCAGACCATTCGATCACAATATCTTCTTAAATGGGTCATAGGGTTTTTGATTCCATCGAACATCTCAAATTTTGGGAGTTTGTATCCTTCTGGCAACTCTAAATCAGAATGGATGCAGAGATCATCATAGCTAAATCCAACATCATTGGGAGAACTGCAAGATTTCTTTATTCTAGAGATCTCCTCTTTCAACGATATCATATCATTTTCATTCTTTGATCTCCTCTTTCAATGATAGCATATCATTTTTGTGCTTTTCTTTTGTGACCTTCCACTCCCCCTCTCTCTCTTTCTCTTTGTAATATTTAGTTTTGGGTGTTTCTAAAATAATGGGACAAGCCTCTGGTATCGTAGTGATGTAGAAAATGGTGGTAGATGGCATTGTCTGGTTAGTGGGTACAAAGTTTTGATATGTGGGAGTGAAGATCTGGGAGTACTGACATTAGGATTGAAAGTGAGAGGGTTGCTTTGGGGAGAGATATCATTTAAAGGGGTGTTTTGATAATTTAAAGCAAAGTTCTGGAGATGGTTATTTCGATTGGTGTTTTGAGTAGGTGGATTGCGAGTTTGGTACATTAGATCAGCAGGGTCAATAGGAGACCTCGTTACAGAAGCTGAGGGTATGTCACTTGGACAAATTTCAACAAAGGAAGAGTGAAGTGTAGGGAACTAGAGTGGGGGCCTACGATCGTCCGGGACTGGAGCGATGGCTATACTAGCCATGTTCGTGGCTCTTTGTTCTTCATTTTGGAGCTTCTCCAACTTTCTAGTCAATTCCGCTATTATGTTGTCTTTGATAGTTATCTCGGTCAGAGCATTCTCGTTATCACTACCAGTTATGTTTTCAGTCAGATGATGGCTAGGGAGGGACTTTTGTGAGCTTTGATCAGGTGAAGTAAGGATGTTTGGTCAGCTTTTGTGGACACGGATCAATTTCTATTTATTCAGTTACCTAATAAATGAAAAACAACTCAAAAGACAAATATGTTAGATCCAGTTAGTAATGAGTCATACAAAATATTTGACAAGAAAGGACACACATAAAGTTGCTTTTTATTGTAGACAAACTGATCCAACAGGGCATCGATGACTCAAAGATTTCAATGAATGGAATTTCACTCATTGATTTTGGGTAAGTAGATTCTTATAAGGAAGGTTTGAATTTGTCAATCTTTATTGTGTATATCCTTATGACTACTTAGTCGAAATAGGGCAAAACATAATTTCCTTAAAGAAAAGGTCGGGTTGAAAGGCTACCTGCGTATCTCATGAAAGGGAAGTTAGGCTTTACATAGTTCAAATTTATAGAGGCTTTGCAACAAAATTTCTTGGAAAACTTCGAGTATTTTGGTTGGACTTTTTGGCATAGTGCACTTATGTTTTTTTACCTAAAAAGGGTTGTACAAAAGTCATCGGAGTAGGAGTGGATTAGTTCACCTTTGATTTAAGTAACACATGTAAAACCATTATATCATATAGCATGTAAACAGTTTATGGCGCGTCCTATGCGAATATGTGACCTTTTATGCCAAAGGTAGGCTTAACGAATTGTAGGATGTGTATGCCATTTATAAAACGTTCCATTACCCCAAAAACATATTATATACAACCTGATATAAATTGACCAAATGGGGATACAAACTAGGAGAACTGGTATACAAATGAATACTAGTCCCATGCAGGGGAACAATCCTAAACTAGGCCGCCATGGAAGATCCTTCATTCTCAAGCTTCTTGGCACTCCGAACGCCTTTCGGATAAAGATCTTCAAATCCAGAAACTATCTAAATAATTCCCGACCCTGAGGGACAAAGGTTCGTTCAAATTGGCATAACATCCTTCAATTAAACATACAAGGGTTTGATTGTCTTTTCGGACCGAGGACCCTTTTCGACACAAGGTGGTCTCACTAATGGTCCTGATAAGCCTTGGATATTGAGTCACTTTGTTCAAAATTCTTATTCAATAGGATTTGGTTCCGCTCTATCCTAATTGACTAGAGTGGTTTATTCGAATTGACTAGGAACCCGAAATGGACTTATCGGGGTAACACACCAAGTGACTGTTGACCGACACAAATCAACTTCTTCACTTGGTGGTTCAAAGAAAGTTAAGGTGTTATACGAAAGGGCTGGTGTAGATACCCATATAACTGCCCCAGCCTTTTTTTCTAATGTCTAATGCTTTGCCAGGAGTGACAGAATATGCCATGAGATGCGATAGCTTATAATTGAAAAAATTTAAACAAATAAGAAAATAAATAAAAAATATTACAAATCCGAATAGTTATTCAAATAAAGTTAGTTTCAAATATTTGGTTAGAACCTAGTTGAATTTCCCCAGCAGAGTCGTCATTGCTATTTTGCGGAGAAAATGACTTAGACTTGTTTGAATTCGAAGATTTGGGAAAAAATTCAAAATCAATTTAAAACAGAGTCACCACTTAATTTATTTAGGAAAATTAAGAAAACCTTTAAAATGATTAAAAAGGGTTAAAACAGAAAATATCCTTTTAAGTTAAAGAAATTTGGATAAGGGTTCTTATTAATACTCTTGGAAGGGTGTTAAGGCACCAAGAGTATCCGCTAATTCGAGGTTGTCCGAGCTATTTGAAAATAAATTGATTGACTAACTTAACAAAATGGAAAGTTGATTAAGGAATAATTCTTTCTTAAAGAAAATCATTCTATCATGGAAAGACAAAATGATTTGAAATAAATTGGGGAAACAAATCTTGTGAACAAGTCTAGGCGTTGATTTTAAGGAAGTAATTAAAACTCTAAAATCAAATAATTAATTTAAATAAGTAACGTGTTTGCAAAACAACATGGTACTCTAAAGGGGATAATCAACTAAGCTAAATAAAATTAGAGTTGGTACAAATAATCAAATATGTATTACAAATGAATAAATAAAGAAAAGTTGAGAGTTTGGGCCCCTGCATTGGTCCGTCAGAGTTTGTCCAGATTAATTTCATGGACTTTGGGTCCATTTTCAGCTTTGTATATTGTTGTATATCAGCAACCTTTTCCTTTCATGTTTCTGTATATCTGTTGTGTATATGACTGTATTTCAAGTCATGTATGCACATATTTGTTTCTCTTTGGGCTCGTGTGTTTTATAGTTCATTAAGGTCTTTTGACTCTCAATGTCAATAAGAGCCGGGGCACTTAATAACAATGCAAAGGTTGTTAATCTGATGAGACCTCAATGACCATTTGGCTTATGGTTCAATTCGACCAGCCATAAAGAGGATGAAAGAGGTTTTGTTTGTTAGATGGATTCAATTAATATCCGTTTGGTTTCTGTTTCTTCTCTTTCTCTGTAGACTTGATTCACTTCTTGAATTAACTGTTTGCCTATTAATGGTTATTAAATTAGATGTGTTCATTGTGCAGTTGTTAATCCCATCTTGTTTCTTTCTTATACATGCTTTCCTTGGCAAATTTTGCCTAATAACTTAAATGCAAGAAATAAGAACATGCCCAGTGACTAAATTTTGTTTGATGTCATTATCTTTAAACATTGACGAGAAGGTGAAATTACAACTTGCATGGCCTATTTTCCTGTTTTGAGCTAAATCTGGTGCATTGCATATAATTGTTAAAGCTTTGAATTTAGCTTTGGACATGACTAAATATTCATGTGCTAATTATTCTCTTTGTTTCTTCTTTGCATAAATTCCTTCCTTGAATAAGTCCGAACGGACTCTCCCTCGCATCTCTTTTGGACCAAGTTCCAAACCTTTGAGTCAAACCCTCTTTATCAATCCCAAAAAAGCTGTTTCATGGTGATATACATGACTTGAAATACACGAGCCCAAAGAGAAACAACAAATAACTATTACTAACCAAGAGGATAAGCTTTGAGTCTTTTTAAGAAAAATAGGTAGAACGAAACCAAGTAGACAAACCTTGCTAACATTTGAAATCAGAACCTACATGTTACTAATGAGCAAAATAACAAAAACAGTTGCAACATCGAAATAGGCATGATCAGAACTCATACTTGGAAAAAAACCAAACACAATTCAATAAAAAATGGCATGAACAGTTTCTAAGCAACTTTCACAAGGGAAAAGAATGAAACTTAGGGTTGTTAAGCCTTTGAATCACCATTCACACGGCCAATAAAAGTTTAACGGAGACAAAACAGTATTACGCTCCATCAACCTCAAACAATTGTTCCTCAATACCAGATGAACCACTTCTACCATCAACCACCACAAGACAATAATTCATCATGAAGAAAAGAAGAAGAAACCTAGAGCTACAGTACAAAAGCACCATTACTACTATTACAAAAATTGCTACTCATACGAAGAAAAAGAAGAAGAAAAATTCACTAAAGAGTTCGAAAAGAGAAAGGTGTGTTTACCTTTTTTGGGGCAACAAACCGAAATTACGATCTCTTCATCAAAATTTCTCTACCACCACCGAAAAACTTCAAAATTAAATTTCTTAGCCTTAATCCTAAGCCTAACGATCTTACAAGGATTCAGCCCAGGAATTTTTAGTTTTAGTAAAATCCCTTTCAATTGGGGTTCTCTGCTATTGACTCCCTCTAACATTTAACCTTCGACCCCAAATCAGTGGAATCAATGGGGTTTATATAGGGGTAAATCTTAGGGTTCGATTTTGATTTCTGCCGATGTGGGAACAAGTGCTTTGAGGGCTTTTTTGAAAATTTGAGAGGGAATTCAAATTTTGAAGAGAGGATAAGGTATGAGCTGGAGAAATTTGTACTACCTCTCCCTTAAATCATGGAGCTCAAACCACCTGGCTTGCTTCTAGAATATTTTTTGCTTTTGGGGTACCAGAACTGCATGAGAGTCACGTATTCTAGAGAGGGGGAAGAGAATTTAGGGATAGGATTTTGGGTTGGAACCGCTGTTGTTGGTGTTGTTGTTGTTGGTATGCTGTTGGGTTGGTGTTGTCGATATTATTGTTGTTATGTTTATCGGGTGAAAGAGATGTGGAGTAATAAAGGTTGTTGGGCCGAAGCGGGTCAAGGCCGATTGGGTGTGGGCAAAGGTTAAGTGGGAAATGGGATGGGTTGGGGGTAAGGGTAGAAATTAACTAGGTCCTTTAATAAATAGTCAAATTATAAGGATTTAGTCAATTGCATTTACATTTTAGCCTAATTGAAAATCAATTGGCCAATTGCATTGCAATTATGGTCAAGTTGATTTCAATTAAGGTCCAATTTAATAAATTGGCTAAATTGAATCAAAGAGTGAAAAAAATTAACAACCGATTGAATCCCAAGCTTCTTGGTTTAATAAAATCAAACAAAATATTTTCCAAATAAATTATTTTGTAAGAACAAATAATATTTAAATCAAGATTTACCTATTTCAACTAATTTTAAAGATAGTTCTTGATTAAAAGCCAATTTGATAAAATAATGATTAAGTAAACAAAATTATACAATCTTTTCTATACGAATATGAAAAATGTATAATCTCTACTTAAAATAACAAAATTATCCCCGAAATGTTGTTTTAGGAAACCTTTATCTGGATGAAACAAATATTTTAATTTTATTTAAAATCGAAGCAACTTAGGATTAAACCTAGTCTTGGAGGGAAAAATCAGGTGTCAACATGTATAACTATATCCATTGGGGAATAAGATTTTTACAAGGTAGCACATACCTTGTATTCACACTTTGCAGCAATGCACAATTACAACCATTAACATAATTAGTCCACTCAAGGAACCAATTACACTTAGGCATATTCTTCAACAAGGTTCACCACAACATATATATATATATATATATATATATATAGAGAGAGAGATTTACATTCAAATGCATATGATGAATATATGTATGCAAGATATATGTATCATATCTTTCTCATCTCAACATCATCATTGATGAGTCGGCAAATTGTGACTCATTTAGCCTAAAAATAGTAAGAAAACATGTCCTCAATGCTAATTTGAATGCGTTTTAATGTTAATTTTATTTAATTTTAGGGTTAAAGTCATGAAGTGGTTGAAATAGTAAAAAGAAGCAAAAAGATGAAAGATTGAAGCTAAAAATGCACAAGGGCATCGCAAGATACAATTGGGACATTGACAAACCCTTTTATGAATCTACAAAATGATTCCATCGCGAACTCCAACATTCAAGGCCAGGACAATTTTTTACAAAACAGAGATGAAGGATACAGTTCCACGCATCACCGAACCAGTCGGCGAGGCCAAGTTCCAATGCGAACATTGAAAGATGCCAACCGTTGGAGCTTAAATTCAATGTCAAATCGGCGAGCCTTGGACAATTTGGCACATCATCGATCCCTTTGGTGATTGAATACTGCTCAACCGAATAGGATGCGGTGGCATTTTTGTAATTTTGAGGCCCATTTTTGCTGAAGCTATTTAAGCCTTTTGGCCAATTGGAACCCTATCTTTTGTCATTATTTTAAGCTAAAGCTTGGAATTGAACACTAGTTGGGATTTTTAGTTGCTTATTACTAATTTTTTTCTTGTGAATTTGGATTTTCTTTGGAAACATTTGGATTCTATGACAACTTTGAATGAGAATATAGGTATATTTACTTTTTTTCTTGTTAAGAGTAGCTAATTTCTCAAGCTTGGGGTTATGCATTATTGAATGTTGATTACTATAAGGGTAGTGATTATTTAGCTTTATATTAGATTGAATATTATGATTTCAGTTAAATCTCTATGTTTCAACTTAAGAATTGAGGTTGCAACTCCATTCATGCTTAGATCCCTTGTTTTGCTTGAAAGAGAAGACAAGTGTGGAGAGATTTAGTTGACAAATACTTGAGAATTTCTCATTTAATAGCTAGTGCTAGAAATAGACTAAATAATTTGAGGTTATTGGTTGCTTGGTATTGTGTACATATGGGTGTTTGAAAGAAACCTATATGAAATTTGGTGGTAGATTGAAAGATTACCTCTAATACCTAAAACCAAGCATAGTCATGACTATCAATTGAATTTTAGGTGCACTTTCAATTACCCACACTTATAATCACTCTTAAGAAGGCCAAACCCCAAGTACTTCTACTTATTGATTACATTCTTTAGCACTCTCTTTGGCAAACCAACATCAAAATTGATAATTTGAATACAAAATCTTGTTACCATGAATATCAGTGCATGCATGCTTTTATTATGGCTTTCATTTATGGTGGCATGTTATGAACACACGATCCTAGATTCTTATAAAATTAGCATTAATCATTCAATTAAAGCATAATTTCAGATGAGTATTCACTATACCATGTTTATCATGACTTTCAGAGATAGTAAAATTGTATATAACTAGTTCTATGATTTCAGTCATCTTCAGTTACAGTAAATTGAACTAGTCTATATATTTTACTAAGTGTTCTATATGCTTAGGAGCATATGCTATGATCATGGGAGTAGTACTTAGCACCGAAAGGACAGGGGTTCAGATAACCCTAGTCCCAAACTACGTGCCACCATAGGTAAAAGAGGTTTTCGCCAGTTGAGAGAGTCGACATTAGCATGAATGGGCTCATGAGTGAATTCATACCAGTCATTGTTCTATCCCTTGGCAAGGTATAAAATACCCTCCCAACTTTGGTAACAGGTTGGATTCTATATTTCACACATGGTCTATGTCGGTTACGAAAACCTCTAAAAGTTTCAAACTCAGTATAATACATGACCCTTAGTTTAGTTGTATTTGCTTAAACTCATGACTTTTTATATTATGACATCATATCAGTGTTTATACGTATGCTTATAGGGTCATTCTACTTCAGTTCAATTTTACATCTCAGTATACCATTTTATATTTGCATATTTTACATGCTTAGTACATTCAAATTACTGATTGCCTAGATTTTCTTGCATTGTATCGTATCAAGATATAATTTCGGATGCTAAGCATTAGCCCCACTGTCGATACGTTACATACCATCCCAGCAGCTGTAAGTGGTGAGTCCTCATCATCCGAGAATGAGAGTGTTTATTTATTTCAGTGTTTCTTTATAGTTTTCAGACAATTTAGATTTAGCTAGGGGCTTATCTCAGCAATCATCTTTTAGTCGAGGCTTTCAGACAGACAATTAGTTGTTTCAGCTTTATGTTTTAACTCTGACATTTTAGTTTTTCAATTCAGTATTGGTACTGGTTTTGACTATAGTAATTAAGTTTCAATTTTAGCTTCCGCTTAGTATATTGCAGTTATATTCAGTATACTTCGTGTCATGATATATCATTGGTTAGCTTGGATTCACTTATGGATCTAAGCACCATATTATGACTAAGGTGTTGTCTTGGGTCATGGTATACCCGGACTAATTAGAATGAAAATCCCACAAGAAAATATCTTCTTAGCTCAAAAAAGTTCCAAAGTTCATGAGAAATGGGTTTAAAAAATAAGGGGTAATTATTTTACACTGCAATGGTTCCCTTTATTCCAAACGTGGGATCCTTAAAGCATTCAAAGGGACCCACCAGACCTTACCATCACGAATGCCATGGTCCCTTCAAGAATGCAAAAAAAGACCTATGTCGGGTCCTAGTGGACCATTCATCTCAAATAAAATGGGTGCTTCATTAATGGGATGGTCAATACAATCTGAGAATCATAAACGTACAGACCAGGTCATGAATGCGAAGAGCATAAATGGGTTGCACCAGATGCAGGACACCAGTAAAAATCCAAGTCTAAAATGACTCTGAATGGGTCCTCAAAATTCTTTTGGAACCATGTGAAAGCAAATCAAATGTGCTACCCCATTTGAAATGACATTATGAACTTAATGGAATCAAAAAAATGACCAATAGCAGTAGTATCGATGAAATGTTGACCAAAGTCAACACTTTTTCTAAATTTCACTAAAATCCAGCCAAGTGCCCGAAATGAGTCTGATAGTCGTGGGACCCAAACAAAATATTCCCATAGCCCAATATCCATGTTGTAAAGCTAACAGAACTATCTTAGTTTTCATCAAAGGCAGTTTACTAAGACTGTTGACTCAAGTCGAACTTCTTACCTTCAAAAGCTCCCAAACAGAGAATTTTATTTAAAACTCAATCAAATTCCTGGGGAATCGAACCACTAGTCTTAGAATGTTGCAAATACCTTGTAGCAACTACATGAAGACACAAAATCCGAAAAAACATAAAAATAAAGAAAATGACTTGGAGGTCATTACACAATGGACCCCACCCCACCACATAGCGATTTGGGAAGGTGTATATCAATAGCATCTCTGGTCATTACATTGCATTTCATATTATTTACCTATTCATATTGAATGTATTATTATATCGATTGAACTGATGAGACTTTTTAGAGTGCAGCTTATTAATGTTCTTTATATCATTTTGTTACTAGTGAGTGATGTTTGCTATGCAAAGTTATTGGGAACAGATATTTATCTTGCCAAAGAGAGTGATTAAAATGTTGGAAGCAGTGTGTAGAACCTTTTTATTGACTGGTCAGGGTGAACTATCTAAGAAGTCTTGAGTGTCTTGGAAAAGATTTGCCAACCAGGATCAACAGGAGGCTTAGGAATTATTTACCTTAAAGTATGGAACAAAACTGATATCTTGAAGCATCTCTAGGCTATATCTATGAAAAAAGTGGATTAAATGGGTGCATTACTATTATATTAAACGTAGAAGATTGGAGGTGATGATTAGCCCCAAGAATGCAGCTTGGGTGGTAAGGAAAATTATAGATAGTAGGCAAGTTTTAATGCCACAACATCTAGTCCATGGATCAATTCAACATACACTGGAGAGGATGGTCAGGGTGGTATGTTTATGATTAAACAATCTTATTTGACTATTGAGCCTCCGTTTCTTATGGAAAAGCATCACTCTACATAAAGAAGTGCATCCCCGATTTAAGTTCAATTTATGGCTAGTAGTGCACCAGATGTTGGCAACAGTTGAAAGGCTCCAGAAAATTGGCATTCAAGTACCACTAGACTGTATCGTTTGTGCTCAAGAGGCTGAGTATTTTGACTTTCTGTTCTTTAGATGTGCTTATATCAACCAGATATGGGAAAGTCTCTTGACATGGTTAGGAATTAACAGAAGTATTGGTACATGGCCACAGGAGTTGGAATGGATTTGCACGATAGCTAAGAAGAAAAATGGACATGCTGAAGTTATATGTAGCACCTTTGCTATAGATCTGTACTACATCTAGAGAGACATGAATATCTTGAGATTTCAGAAGGGTTAGGCTAACATGGCAGTAAATTGTAAAGATATAGCAATGCATATGCACATTTAAGGGAGGAATAGAATAGCCCGGCAGAATACTCTGAGAATGCTGAATCACCTCCCTTAGTTATAGTTTTTACATGTTTTAGCTAGTTTAGAGGTTGTAGAAACCGTTGATTTTGCTAGAGTAGCTTATCTGGTAGGTTATTTCGGAGGTAGATGGTCAGCTTCTACCTGGTTATGTAATGTTTCACTTTTGATTAATAAAGAGCAATTTTTTTAATCAAAAAAAACACACTCAAACACCTTAATAATTAGCTATGAGTCCAAGGGAGTTAACATTTGAATTTTATATAAGTTTTATGTATTTTTTTTAAAAGTTGTATTATTTTGTTATAATTCCAAAATTTATATAAAACAATTAAAAATCAAAGTTTCGTGGGGCTTACTGTTGGAATCCAAAAAAATTCTAAGTGACCGATAATGGCACTTATACTCAACCCATTAAGTGAATTATTTTCATATTTTAATTCATTTTCAAAATTAACATGCATAAGATTGGCATAAGGAACAATAAGTCGCAAAAGATGTTTCAAAAAGAACATAAGTGCTAAATTATACAATCAAAATATCTCAAAGACCTAATAATACGAGTCAATAGCCCATAATTGAAAGTAAATACAAGAGTTTGACACCACATTATCTAGGAGTAGAAAGAAAACTAAATAAAGAAGTAGAGTTAGAGTTTGATTTTGCGGATCGTTTAATATTTCATTCCGAAACTCTAAATGGCAGAATTCTCATCATATTTAGCTAGTAATTACATTGGAGCTTGTGAATAAAAGTGTAGTAAGTGAAGTATGAGTATAAAAATAAAGGGTACCCAGTAAATATCATTGACCAACACCATCGAAGCAGTGCAGAGCTTAGGTCGTTTAAAATACTTGCATAAATATTAATGAAAAATAAGTCTCTCCACATATAAATAACCACTGATAAGGATGATATAGTCTAATCCACCGTTTCCATCGCTTCTAACCTTCTTTAAGGAATCTTAGAGTGGACCATTATCTTGTGCCTTAGTTCTTTATGCTTTATGTAGCATTAAGATTAGGATAGAGGTATTTGTAAGCCTAATGTGGCAGTAGTATTGGGCCAGGGATATTTGTATGTTTCGGCGGTGTTGGTATTAGACGACCGACCTTTAGTATAGATTAGGATTGGTACTTCTGAATGGGACTAGTATGCCTCGGTTGGCTGCTATTAATTATCATGGATACATCTAATTACTCCCTTTTACTGTTGACATATAAATATATTATTCGATACATTGGTGGGTCTGTGGCCTTCAATATGAACCAATCGGACATTAGGTTAGTGTTTCTGGCTCTAGAAAAATGGGGGATTCTGCTTATGGTTACTTGCACTATTTTTCTCTTATTATTTGTATACTGATAATGGCATGCATACCCTCACATATGCACTCACATGCATTGTGGTATGATTCCCAGTAAAAATATTTGTTTTCACTACTATTTTAAAAGGGGTTTATATATTCTCATTTTTCACTCATAAAATATTTTTAAAATGGAAATTGTACCACCCTTACTATTGGATGATGACTTTTAAAACTAAAATGCACTATCTATGCTCTAGTTTGTGTCACGATCTGAGTCTACCCCATAGTCGAGACACGCTGCTTAGAACCACTAGTGGTTCCAAGCTAACCCTTGACATAGTATAACTAAGTACATTATATGAAATTTGAGAGGAAGTTGTAATGAGATCATAAGATAAGTTCTAAATTATTTCAATGAATAATCTGAGTGAACAAGTTCTAAGCCCGAAGGGCCAACATCAATCATAATCTAATGTCTGAAAGACTTTAAACTGAATAACATGATCTGTCAGGACAAGGTCCCTAACTAATCTTAAAACAATTAATAGAAGTAAATAAAAACAAGCAACTAAATTAAGTCCCTGAATAATGAGGACTCAGCACTACTGGAGTTTGAGTTGATGGACAACTAGCCAAGTGCGTGAGAGTGAGAGCTTGAATCTACATAACATGAAAAATGTAGGCAAAAGAAGTATGTGGTCAGTTTGTTTGAATGTTCTGATTATGTAGGGAATAACCAGATGATATAAAGACATGGTATTAATGTGCATTAATAAAAATGACAAGAACTATAGATTTCATAAGAATTCAAATCAACTGAATGTAAACAATTTAAAGACCATAAATGAGTTTTTTTCCATGATGGATAATGCATATGTGAAACCATATAAAATCATATCTGAAATGATGCATATCTGAAATCATGCTATCTGAAATCATATCGTATTTGTATCAACAAAACGTATAAGGATCATTTCATAAAAATCATATAAGTGAGGTTAAATCTCATAAATGGGAGTTTCTTATAACCAATATAAACTATGTGAGTATCATGGAGTCCAGTGTCATACACTCACACTGAAAAAGTTTGTTCTAACTTGCCAAAGTTAGAACCATAAAGGTAAGGATCCCCGAAGATGTGCTGTAAAGACATGTTTTTGTGATTTTCCATTTTTATGTATTTTGACCATTTTGACCTTCCCCATAGTTTCTCTATATTAATTTTGGGGTTCAGGAATAGTTGGCATGATTCTCAATGTGATCGGAAAAGTTTTGTGCGAGTTTATGGTTTTTAGAGGTTTGAAAAGCCTCATAGTTGACTTTGGTCAATATTTCTTGATCTGAGTGCCGGATAGCAAAATGGACAAGTCTAGCAGATTTGGAGTGTTGAATTTGGGTTAGTAGCGGGGTTGGTTCAGTGTCGTGGCTTTTATATCTCATTTCAACACTCGATTTGGAAAATTGTGCATTAGGGTCTCAGAGGTTAATTTGTTAAATTTTTTTTTTTTTTTGAAAATTCAACTTTGCCATTGAGTCTGGAGCATCGAAATTAGCCTAGTATCATAGTTCTTTTGCATTCATGGGATTCCAAATGATTCCTGAGGCGTCCATCAAAAACTTTGTAACTTAGCAAAGTTGCTGATTTGCTGAAGTCTGCTGCAACCGCTTTAGAGGCCTAAGTACCACTTTTGCGGTGGTCGCTTAAGAGGCCAAGAAAATCTTTAGCGGACCCCAGATCTGTGTCCTGCCACTAAAGAGGGCACCTGACCGCTTTAGTGAAAGGCGATCGGTTTAGCTATCTCAGTCGGTCAGACTAGGCCATTTTAGCGGTGACCACCTTAGTGGTCATTTAGCTGCTTTATCGATTCCTTCTAGGCTGATATATAAACTTGTTTTCACAAATTTTTCTTCTATTTTTCAGTATTGAAGCTTAGGATTTGAGAGTTTTTGGGCAATTTCTTCTCTTTTAAAGCTTGGGTAAGCTCCATAATCCTTTTTCTATCATTTTACTTCGATTATATCTTCTAAACTTCCTTTAAATCGTGATTTTGACATCGATTTTTGGGGTTTTACAAGAAATATTTAAAAAAGGATTTTTCATCAATTAATCACTCGTTTTTAACCCGATATCACTTGGGTTTTATTCTATGAGTTCCCTTGATCATGGGTAATGGTTTTCTAAATAAAAATTCTAGTTTTACCCCCTTCATTTGCAAAACCCATTTTCGAGGTCCGTTTTGGACCCTATTTAGATATGGACAATATGGGTATTGTGGACTTTCTTTTAACGCATAGATGCTATATTTGTGTGTTTTAGTTGATTTTGAGGCCATTCAAAAGGGGAAGGCTCCGTATTGAAGCACTTTAGGCCTATATTTCATCGTTTTGAGGTAAGTTATGGCATAACTTCTTTTAGATTGAGATGTATTGTTAATATATAGGTAAAGCATGCAATGGGTTGGGAAGAATGGCTATAGGGTTGTATTTTGAGATTATATTTGTTGTTGTGTTCCCACTTGGGGGCTTAGTTTTTGTGGATATTGACTTAAGATATTTGATATTGTGTGTAGCCTGTGTTAGGGCCTTATTTGACATCATCTGGCCTTATTTGTGCATTTAGATGCCTTATTTTTAGATATGACCGTGCGGGGACTCAAATTGTTATTATAGGACATATTAAGCATTTATTGCTTATCATAATTAAAATACCTAAGTTAGGGGTTGATATGATATTTATGATGTCTTGCATGCATATTTATTCCAATGGTGCCCATTTATAGTTTATGAATCATGAATTATAGATATACTGAGTTGATTTCTGAGCTAACCTATATATATACATCGTATTAAATTGATTGGATATCTTTATACCAATCTGATTGTGAGCATTATATCCTCATTGCATACATATTAATTCATGAGATACTGGTACTATTGAGGAATATTACTTTTTACAAAAAAATGAGAAATTTTTGTAAAAATCCTCTCCGTGAACACTAGCCAGAGAGGTGAGTTATGTTGAGATTAAGATTGAGATTGAGATTGAAATATGAGATAAAGTATATGGGTTGCGAACCCCCCATGGGTCCTATTACGGAGTTTCAAACTCAGTAGGTATATACTAAAAGTCATGCAATGACTTTCACCATTCCACCCCATCATTACCACTGCATTGCATTGTATTCCATTCACATATTCTGTGTTTTCTTTGCTCTTGAATTGCCTTCTCATATTTTCGTGTTTACCCGTGTTGTTTATCTTGTTATTATATAAGAACTGTTAGTGGAGACGGTGTGAGCTACCATTTGGGAACTTTTCTGCTTGCAGGTTTTCGTGCTTATAGTCTATCTTTATCTTTGTTATTTTCTACTTTGCTCATTTGAACTATGATACCTACTTAGTATAAGTGGACCCATACTAATCCCTATTATGCCCTTTCAATGCAAATCCTAGTATGAATGCTATCTGTGGAGGCTGATTCATGCCATGGAGTCTGGAGATTTGAGGTACCAGCACACTGTAGGCCTTCAGAATTGATGTCATGACCTCTTATATCTTTATTGTATTTATTTGGTATCCAGAGATAGAGTTTGTATTGTTCAGTACTCGGATGTATATTTAGATGCTCTGCACTTGTGACACCAGGTCTTTGCGATTTATGTATTCTTTTGGATTTTAGCTAAATGTTTGTGTATGAATTAGCTCGACTTCGTTCTAAAAGTCTCGCTTGTTCTTTTTTCCTTATTTCTATTGTTATTGTTTCTTTTGGGATGATCGTTTTACCTTTTTTCTTATTTTTATCGTTATTATTTCTTTTGGGATGATCGGCTTACTTATCAAGGTTGAGCCGCGATAAGTGCCATCATGACATAATTTTTGGGTCGTGACAAATTGGAATCAGAGTGCCAAGTTTCACCAGTCTCATAAGTATAAGAGCAGGATGTCTAGTAGAGTCTTACGGATCAGTATGTAGACGTATGTATCTATCTTTGATAGGCTATAAGGTATCTTTAGGAAAAACCTCCTTAATTTGATTCTTTATCGTTTGGGTTGTTCTTAACCAATATTCTACGTTTTGTTCTATTCTTTTTTGCGCAGATGGTGAGGACTAGATCTCGAGAGGCTAGGGATATTGAGCTAGTACCCGAGGAAGGAGCCTAGACTAAGGGGTGAGGTAGGGGTCAAGGACGACCTTAAGATAGAGGAAGGGCACAAGGAGCTTCCCCAATTAGAGGTAGTGCTAGAAAGATTTCTCCTGACCCTGAGGTTGGGCGTGTAAGAGTATGTGGCTGGCTCAAGTTCCATAGGGTACTGCTACCCCGATTTTGAGTATTGTATTGACATCAATGCCAGTGTCTGCTTATGCTATTTCTTCAATTGCTAGTGCTATTCCTCCATCAGTACCAACATCTACTCACGATATTCCATAAACTTTGAGTGGTGCTCCACCTTATGTGCTAGTATTTGATGATGGTATTCCGAGTTTAGAGGTACAACCATAATCTATGGTACCCCCACAGGTGGATTCACAGCCTGTCAAACTTACTATCTCTCTAATTGATTTGGGTACAGTTATGTCTTTTGAGGATCAGAAGAGATTTAAAAGGTTTATTGGCTTGGGTCTACCCAAGTTTAGTGGATTTATAGGCGAGGTTGCCTATGAGTTTTTGATTGATTGTTAGGAGAAGTTGCATAATATTGGATCTCTTGAGTTTGATCTCTTGAGTTTCATGGAGTTGCTTATACTACTTATTAGTTGACTAATGTAGCTAGGGATTGGTAGAGTTCGTATGCTAGTTTTTAGCCATTAGATTTGCCTGTTATTACTTGGACTCAGTTTTTTGTGTCTTTCTTGAAGAGGTCTGTGGCGTTTAGATAGAGAGATTAGATGAGAGATGAGTTTGATTATTTAGAGCAAGGCTCTATGTCCATTGCTAAGTATGATGCATATTTCCATGCCTTGTCCATATATTCTGCCACTAGCATCTCCATAGAGTTTGAGAGGATTCAAAAGTTTGTGAAGGGGTTGGATGGTTCGTATCAGTTGGCTACAGCTTATATGGTTGTTTTAGGGGCTATTTTTTAGAGTATTATTGAGCATGCCAAGTTGATCGAGTCTATTATCCAGGCTACTCAGGGAGGCACCTAGAAGGTGCGTCGTTAGGGTGAGTTTAGGGGACATGCCTCCTAAGGTAGAGATTTCTCTAGTAGAGGTTCCCATGGTTATTATGGTAGGCCAGTTCAGGCCATGTTTCAGGGATCAGGTGGTAGACCTTCATTATTTGTGATTATGGGTAGCCAAACTTTGAGCTAGAGTGGTCGTTCTAGTTCAGCTACACGTCCTCAGATTAAGTCAGGTGGTAGAGGATATTACGTGTGTGATGAGTTTGGCCATGTGGTCAAGGATTATCCCCAACATATTTTCATACCTTCTCCTATATCTGCAGTGAGAAGTGGTTCTTAGAGTGGTAGAGATGCTGTTAGAGGTGCTTGTAGTGGTGGTCGTGGGGTCACTTAGTCTGGGAGAGGACAGGCATAATGCTATGCTATACCTGCGAGTCCTGAGGCAGAGGCTTTTGATGCAGTTATTACATGTATCATCCCAATTTGCTATAGATATGCTTTTGTGTTATTCTACCCTGGATCTATATTCTCTTACGTGCCTACATATTTTGCTTCTGGACTTGATATTGTATGTGAGCTTTTTTCTATGCCGCTTAATGTATCTACCCCCATAGAAGATTCTTTAGTGGTGGATCAGGTATACCGATCTTGTGTGGTTACCTTTGTGGGACGTGATACTTGGGTAGACTTGATTTACCTAGATATGGTTGATTTTGATGTTATCTTGGGTATGAATTGGTTAGCCCCTTATCATGCCATTTTGGATTGTTATGCCAAGACTGTGACCTTATCTATATCGGGTGTGCCAAGACTAGCTTGGAAGGGTATGCTTAATTTGGGTTTGAAGAGGTTTATATCTTTTCTACATGCTCGATGCATGGTAGAAATGGGTTGTTTGTCTTATTTGGCTCATGTTTGTGATACGAGTGTTGCTTAACCGCCTCCCATGGATTCTATCCTAGTAGTTTGCAAGTTCATGAATGTGTTTTGTACGGATTTGTCGGGTGTGTTTCCGGACCATGATATTCACTTTGCTATCTATGTTGAGCCAGGCACCAAGACTATTTTTATTCCTCCTTATAAGATGGCCCCTGCTGAGTTAAAGGAGTTAAATAAATAGTTGCAGGATCTGTTGAGTAAAGGCTTCATTAGACCTAGTATTTCTCTTTGAGGTGCGCCTATCTTGTTTGTGAAGAAGAAGGATGGTTCTATGCATATGTGTATCGATTATCGATAATTGAACAAGGTGATAATTAATAACATGCATCCTCTTTCTCGCATTGATGATTTGTTTGATCAGCTTCAGGGTGCTTTCGTGTTTTCTAAGATTGATTTGAGATTTTGGTATCACAAGTTAAGGATTAGAGCTTTGGATGTTCTGAAGATGGTTTTTCAGAATTGATACGGTCATTATGAGTTCTTGGTCATGTCTTTTGGGTTGACCAATGCCCCGGCAGCGTTCATGGAGTTGATGAACTGGGTGTTTAGACCGTATCTCAACTCCTTTGTGATTGTATTTATAGATGATATCTTGGTTTATTCCAAGAATGAGGCCGATCATATGAGACACTTGAGGACTATACTTCAGAAGTTGCGTGTAAGAAGTTGTATGCTAAGTTCTCTCAGTTTGAGTTTTTGTTGGATTCTATCTGTTTCTTGGGTCATGTGGTGACCAAGGATGGTATTATGGTCGCTCCAACCAAGATTGCAGTGATTAGTGATTGGATTAGGCCCACTAGTCCTACTAAGATTCTAAGTTTTACTGGCTTGGTGGGTTACTATCGGCATTTTATTGAGGGTTTCTCTTTGATTGCGGCTCTTTTGACCAAGTTGTCTCAGAAAAAGATTACATTTAAGTGGTCGAAAGCGTGTGAGAAGAGCTTTTAAAAGCTCAAGGAGTTGTTGACTTCGACTCATATCTTGACCTTGTCCAAGAAAGGCTTAGGTTTTACCATGTTCTGTGATGCTTCAGGTGTTGGTTTGAGTGCGGTGTTGATGCAGGAGAGAAAGGTGATTGCGTATGTCTCTCGTTAGTTGAAACCTCATGAGAAGAATTACCCTACCCATGATTTGGAGTTGGCCAGTATTGTTTTTGTATTGAAGTTGTGGAGACACTACTCGTATGGAGTCCGTTGTGAGATTTTCTCGGATCATCATAGTCTTCAGTATTTGTTCACCCAGAGAGAGCTTAATATGAGACAGCGTTGTTGGCTTGAGTTTCTTAAGGATTATGACATCACTATTTTGTATCATCCGGGTAAGTCTAATATAGTAGTAGATGCCTTGACCCGAAAGTCGACTAGTATGGGAATTTGGCTCATCTTTTGACTCAGAAGCGACATTTAGCCTTAGAGGTTCAGTCTTTGGCCAACCAGATGGTTAGGCTTGATATTTTGACACATGGATGCACTTTATCCTTCACTGATGCTAGATCTTTCTTGATGGAGCAGATTTGTGCTCGCCAGTTTGATAATGATTGCTTGAGAGTGATTTAGGATAAGGTGTTGAGTGGCGAGGCTAAGAAAACCTCTCTTGATTCTGATGGTGTGTTGAGGATTGGTAGGCGAGTCTATGTATCGAGAGTTGGTGGTTGGGTGTGATTAATTTTGGAGGAGACACATTGATCTAGGTATTCTATTCTTCATAGAGTAACCAAGATGTACCAGGATTCGAGGCAGCCTTACTGGTGGATAGGTATGAAGAAGGATTTGGTGGATTTTATAGCTCGTTGCTTGTGTTGTCAGTAGGTGAAAATCGAGCATCAGAGACCAGGTGGTTTGCTTTAGAGATTACCCATTCTGGAGTAGAAGTGGAAGCGGATCACCATGGACTTCGTGAGTGGATTAACTCATTCTTCTCGTGGTTCTGATAGTATTGGAATCATCATGGATCGATTGACCAAATCAGCGTATTTCATCACTATTCAGACTTGCTTCTGTGCTGAGAGGTTAGCTCGGATCTATGTGAGTGAGATTGTTCTTCTTCACGGGGTGCCCATGTCTATTATTTTAGATAGAGGTTCCGTGTTCACTTCTAGCTTTTGAAGGGCGATTCAACAGGAGTTGGACACTCAAGTTGATCTAAGCACAACTCTTCACCCTCAGACCGACAGTCAGTCAGAACGGATTATTCAAGTTTTAGAGGATATGCTCTACGCTTGTGTTATGGAGTTTGAGGATCAGTGGGAGCAGTATTTAGTCCTAGCGGAGTTTACCTATAATAATAGCTACTATTCAAGTATTGCGATGGAACCTTTCGAGGCATTGTATGGTAGGCATTGTCGATCTCCTATTGGTTGATTTGAGACTTCTTAGATTAGACCCCATGGTACTGACTTGCTTCACGAGTCTTTGGATAGAGTTCGTGTGATTTAGGATAGCCTTCGAGCAACCCAGAGTAGGCAGAAGAGCTATGCAGACCATAGACTTCGTACCTTGAAGTTTAGTATTGGTGATCGGGTTTTCCTTCATGTGTAGCCCATGAAGGGTGTGATGCAGTTTGAGAAGAGGGGCAAGCTTAGCCCAAGGTATATTGGACCTTTTGAGATTCTTCAGAATGTTGGGGAGCTTGCATATGAGTTGGCCTTACCTCTAGATTTTTCAGTCATTCATCCAGTCTTTCATGTTTCTATGCTATGACAATATATTTTGGATGAGTCTCACGTGCTTAGTTGGGATTCGATTTAGTTGGATAAGAGGTTGACCTTCATCGAAATGCCAGTCTCTATTTTAGCCATGGATGTTAGAAAATTGGGTTCTAGAGATATCCTTATAGTTAAGGTTCAGTGGAGACATTGTTCAGTTGAGGAGGCTACTTGGGAGGTCAGTCCGACATGCATAGTACTTACCCTCAGTTATTCACCGACTTAGGTACTTCTTTGCCTTTTTAGTTTGAGGACGAACTAGAGTCTTAGTGGTGGATATTGTAAAGACCTGTTTTTGTGATTTTCCATTTTTATGTGTTTGGACCACTTTGCCCTTCCTCTTAGTTTCTTCACGTTAATTTTGGGATTCGGGGATAGTTGGCATGGTTCCCAATGCGATTGGGAAAGTTTTGTGTGAGTTTGTGGATTTTAGTGGTTTGAAAAGCCTCATAGTTGACTTCAGTCAACATTTCTCGATCCAAGTGTCTAATGGCAAAACGGACTGCCCCAACAGATTTGGAGAGTTGATTTTGGGTTAGTAGCGGGGTTGGTTCAGTTTCATAGCTTTCATATCTCATTTGGACCCTTGGTTTAGAAAATTGCAAATTAGGTTCGCGGGGGTTAATTTGTTGAAAACAATCTTTTTTTCAAAAATTCGATGTCTCCATTGAGTCCGGAGCGTTGAGATTAGCTTAGTAGGATAGTTCGTTTGCGTTTACGGGATTTCCAATGAATCCCAAGGGGTGCATTAGCACTTTGCAACTTAGCAAAGTTGCTGATTTGCTGAATTCTGGTGCAACCGCTTTCGCGGCCTCAGTACCACTTTAGCAGTGGCCGCTTAAGCAGCCAAGCATCGCTTAAGCAAACCCCGGATGCGTGGCCTGCCGCTAAAGCGGGCACCTAACCGCTTTAGCAGGAGACAACCTCTTTAGCGATCTCAGCCGGTCAGCCTAAGCCGCTTTAGCGGTCAAGTGCCTAGTTAGTGGGGACCATTTTAGCGGTCATTTATCCACTTTAGCGGTACCTTCTAGGCTGGTATATAAACTCATTTTCACGATTTTTCTTTCATTTTTGTGTATTGGAACTTAGAGTTTGAGAGTTTTTGGGCGATTTCTTCTCTTCTCAATCTTAGGTGAGCTCCATAATCCTTTTTCCATCATTTTACTTCGATTATATCTTCTAAACTTCCTTTAAATCATGATTGTGAAATGGATTTTTTGGGGTTTTGCCCGGAAAGTTTAAAAAGAGGTTTTTTATCAATTAATCACTCATTTTTAACCCGATTTCACTTGGGTTTTCTTCAATGAGTTCCCTTGATCATGGGTAATGGTTTTCTAAATAAAATTTCGGGCTTTAACCCCTATGTTTTCAAAACCCATGTTCGAGGTCCGTTTTGGACCCGATTTAGTTATGGGCAATATGGGTATTGTTGGCTTTCTTTTAATGCAAAGAAGTTATATTTGTGTGTGTGAGTTGATTCTGAGGCCGTTCAAAAGGGGAAGGCTCTGTGTTGAAGTACTTTAGGCCAGAATTTCATCGTTTCAAGGTATGTTATGGCTTAACTTCTTTCAGATTGAGCTGGGTAGTTAATAGATAGGTAAAGCATGCTATGGGTTGGGGAGAATGGCTATGGGGTTGTATTTCGAGATTATATTTATTGTTGTGTGCCCGCGTGGGGGCTTATTTTGTGTGGATATTGACTTGAGATATTTGATATTTCATGTAGCTCATGTGGGGACCTTATATGACCTCAGTCCTTATATGTGCATTTAGATGCCTTATTTTTAGATATGACGCCCGTGCGGGGGCTTAAATTGTTATTATAGGCCATATTAGGCATTGGTTGCTTGTCATGATTGAAATACCCGAGTTAGGGGTTGATATGAAATTTATGATGTCTTACATGCATACATAGTTATTCCAATGGTGCCCATTTATAGTTGATGAATCATGAATTATGGACATACTGAATTGATTTCTAACCTCACCTACATATGTACATCATATTGACTTGATTGGATATCTTCATACTGATCTGATTGTGACCATTATATCCTTATTCCATACATATACATTCATGAGATACTGATAGCATTGACGAACATTGCTTTTGAAAGAAAATTAGACATTTTCATAAAAACCCTCTCTGTGAACACGAGTCGGAGAGGTGAGTTGTGTTTAGATTGGGATATGAGATAAAGTATATGGGTTACGAACTCCCATGGGTCCTATTGCAGAGTTACGAACTCGGTTGGTATATACTGAAACTCATGCGATGAGTTTCACCGTTCCACCCCATCATTACCACTGCCTTGCAATCCATTTGCATATTATGTGTTTTTGTTGTTCTTGACTTGACTTCTTGTATTTCTGTGTTTGCTCGTGTTGCTTATCTTGTTATTATATTAGAACTGTTAGTGGAGATGGTGTGAGCTACCGTTTGGAAAGTTTTCTGCTTGCAGGTTTTCGTGCTTATAATCTATCTTTATATATGTTATTTTCTACTTTGCTCTGTCTGCCTATGATACCTACTGAGTACAAGTGGACCCATACTCATTCCTACTGTGCCCTTTTGGTGCAAATCCTAGTATGAGCATTGTCCGCAGAGGCTGATTCGTGCCGTGAAGTCTTGAGATTTGAGGTACCGGCACACTCTAGGACTTGAGAGTCGATGTCATGACCTCCTCTATCTTTATTGTCTTTATTTTGGATCCAGATACAGAGTTTGTATTATTCAGTACTAGGATGTATATTTAGATGCTCTAGACTTGTGACACCAGGTCTTTGGGATTTATGTATTTCGTCTAATTTCTGCTAAATGTTTGTGTATGAGTTTGCCCGACTTAGTTCTAGAAATCTCGCTTTGTCTATTTTCCTTTAGTGTGAACCCATGTCCTTACGGTGCAAAATACTACTCCATAAACTAATTCATAACATATGCTGAGAACGTACATAAATCATGTTTATTCATACATAAAGCTTGAATCTTTAAAGAGATTCGTATTTCATAACTATCATGAAATTTCCCTTTCTTTGGGTTTGTTCAAGTTTCTTGAAAATTCATAATGTCATAAGGATTCTAAAATAATGCTTGAGATGTCAATTTCAAGAAAACCAATATTAACAAATCATATCAAGAATTAAAGTTCAACAAACATAACTATAATGTTAATAGAAATCATAAACATATTTAAAAATGTCAAGAACTCATGGAATATGCTTCTTGAAAAGATCTTTTTAAAAGTGGGTTTATAAACCCTAACCTTAGTCTTAAAGTCATGAAAAAATAGAAGTTCTAGACATGGGGATGAAATAAGAACCCTACTAAAGTCCTCCATACCATAATTGCTTTCCAAAAATTCAAGGAGGAACCCTAATCTGAAGAAGAATCTCCAAGAATTCAGTTCTTGGAATCTTGGTTGAACTTTCTTGAAAATCTTAGATTATGCTGTAGGATTTCATTGATAATCCGGAAAAAAAATGATTGAAGTACTAGAAATTGCTTAGAATTGCATGGGAGTAACTTACCTTATTGTTGGAGATTGAGGAGAAGCAAAAATACCAACTTAGGCTGATGGAAAATAGAATAAAAGTGGGAAAAGTCAGAAAAATGAACTTTTAATGAATCCCGTTGGCCATTTCGGAGATTTAGAGCTGATATCGCCAAAATATCCGGCGGTGCGCCAAAGTGCAGCATTATATTGCCAAATGAACAGTTTTTGAAGGTTTTTGGATGAGTTTGGTGATCTAGTTTGGCGCAGCACCAAACTCTTCGGCGATTTACCAAACTTTTCTCAGCACTAACATATTTTAGTAAAACGAACATAACTTTCTATTTCAGAACCATATTAGTGAATGGTCGGTGGTGTTGGAAGAAGAATCGAAGACCTTTTATTTGGTGCATCTTGAGCTACAAAATATTCATATTCTATTAGTTATGCTTATTTGATGTTGACCCTACTAGAATCTTAGGAGGAAACTTCATGGATAAAGAAGCTTTCAACTCAACTTTGATATAGGAGTTCCTTATGACCTTAATTCATAAAAAAGCTCTTACCACTCTAAGGAATTGGTATTAACATTTATGTACAATTAGAAATCATTGGATTCAGGTCTATACATATTTGAATTGTGGTTCGAATCTTAGTTTAGATGTTTGGGGTATTATAGTATCCCCCCCCCTCCGGAATCATTCGGCCTCGAATGAAACCCAAATCTAGAATGGACATATAGATGTAGTAAACCTAGATTTCTTTGGGATATCTTTGCTGCATATACTAGCATGAACTGAATTTTCTAACAATGGGGGTCTAGCTGTTAACAGTAAGAAATATAGAAACACGAGCTATGAGTGCA
Organism: Capsicum rhomboideum; assembly: GCA_031232105.1. NCBI lineage: Eukaryota > Viridiplantae > Streptophyta > Magnoliopsida > Solanales > Solanaceae > Capsicum > Capsicum rhomboideum. The sequence continues at coordinate 18,334,558 of CP124712.1, forward strand.
AGAACTAGCATAGGAATGAAAAACATATATAAGGATGTGAACTTGGTCTATATTGGCCTTTGTAAAACATTAAAAGCGAACTTTTATAATATTTCAAACAAAGGAATCATAGGCATAATTCAGGCGAGACATCTGACATGGGTTCATAAAGTATGAATGAGATAGATTTGAACATAGGCCACACACTATCTGAAGCTACTGGACATGAAACATGGGTACATTGGGCATGAGGTAAGAATAGGGATTCTGTGCCTTAAGCGATATGATTCACTGCCCTTAAGCTTAGCAACACTTCTCAACTACGCTTCTCCTCTTAAATACTACACTTCATTAGCTGCAACTTATAAGTCTCACAAAGGTACTTGTGACTATGTCTACTAAAGTCTGAATCTAGTTGCTTGCTCTCACCATGTTTAAGCCTAACTTGGACTCGTAAGGTTCTACATGTAAGATTATCATACTAACCCAAACTACGGGACTTATGCTCTATATTTTTGTAGGAACTTCCACCCCAAGAATACTAGTTATTCTTCTCACCCTATTCAACCAACCTCGAGTTCAAATGAAGAAGTCACTAGTATATAATACATTCACCCACATGTATACCAACAGAACAGTCAAGCCTATCATTATATCTACTTCATGGCTCTTTCTATGCAACCAAACTATCTAATAACTTTCTCATCTTCCTAACATCTCTACAATAACAATTTCATGAACTACCGCAAAAGGGATACCAAAACTTATCATCTAAATATTATGTATAACAAATCCTCACCTTTATCTTCCTCCACTCTTATAACCATAGGGGAATAAACATACTACAATCTTCACAATAAGCGACATCTACCCTCTAACCTAAATAATCACTCAACATCAACTGCTATCAATACCACTATTGCAACATAAGGAGGGTTACTAAAGGACTATATTACAAGGATCTCAGATAAGAGGGATACATCTCAACTATGACTTATTTACTGTGAAATATGAGTGCGCATCTCAAAAGTAGTTCATAGATTTATGGAGCATGATTAGGACCATAGAGTGAGACTATTACTTCTCATATTAGGGAGTGAAATGAGACATGAATCTGAGTAAAGTGCAAAAGCATGACCTATAGGCAGAACGCTAATATACAAGACATAAGTAGGGTGTCATAACAATTTAAATCTGAGGAATATGCTAGAGTAGTAATGGATTACTATCTCATCATAATCTTCCTGAAACACATCACTATCTTGTTCTCAAAACCTAATTTGGTTCTTTACCCTATCATCCCCCCTTTAGATCCAAGCCAACATTCTTAGTCAGTGGACCTCTTTAATATTTTCAAAATTGAACTATAATAACATTATGCTACTGGTTGGGGGTGTCACTGTGCATGTGAAAGCTAAGCTTTACTTTGATAACTATACTTGGAAGATACTAACTTCACTTCATGTGAAAGCTAAGCTTTACCTTGATAACTATACTTGGAAGATACTAACTTCCTTCTAGTGCATTCCTAGCAAAGATGTCACTCCTAACCTCCTCTAGCTTCTATAATCATTATCCTATAACTTAATCTCTTATTAGCAAACATAACTAATTCCTCTAGAACCTCATAATATGATCTTTCTTGTTATTCTACTGACATCACACTTCTAAGTTCATATCCCTCTGAATCAATGGAGAATAAAGCTTTACCAAGAGAATCATCACCGTCTATCTCTAATTCCTCAATTCAGCTCTTGAGAACTCCATATAATACATACTATACTTACCCATACCTAGAAATTAAATGATACTATCTAGGAACACACAACACTTAATAATCTTAGAATATCATGCAGCCACATACTACCTTGGGTTCACTTCTACCTTCCTAATGCTTAAGGATCTCTTTTATCTAATGACTTAATCACCATTCATTGTCTCACCTAGTTATCACTTCTATATCATACATTCACCATCACACTTACTGAAAATTAATGAACTTAAATTCCTGCATATGTTATTTCAAGCCTACTTTATCAATTCCATACAGTTAGCATCACTAACCCTAAATTTTGATTTATTTCCACCTCAGTGATTATTCACAGTACAAACTGAGTGTCTAGCACCAAACATGCATAATCACATAACTTCACATACTATCCTGGCTTAGCATCTACTAGATAAAAATTAGAAAACAGTATTCCACTAAAACACCATGATAATAGTAGTTGATCTTAATCTTACGGTCTATATAATTAATGTATATTAGCATATCCTCTTTCACACGTCACTACCAATTATCCATCCATACGTTTAAGATATATTCATAGCTCTATAAGCATTAAGCAGTTCCTTTTCAAAATCACAAAGTACAACCTAGATCTATCAATCCTTAATCGCTTTATACTTTCATTAATGACCTATACTTTTTCTAACAAAATGACACGCCATCATAAACTTCTTTCCTAGTTCAAGCATAATCTAAGTCATCTTAGCCAATAACTTTTTTTGTACCTTTCATAATGAAATTTACACCACACTTACTACCCCTTAATTAACACCTAAGGACATATCACCTCAATTCTAATTTAATAGATAAATAACTTCTATATATATGTGTCTGTGTGTGTGTGTGTGTGTATACTATACTTTAATAATTTACTATCCCCACTTTTCGGGCTATTACAGTTCTAGATTCACACTTCTAATTCTAGGGTCATTCTACTACTTATTAATAATAACATCCCAAATCATACTATATTTTGGGTGCCAATACTACCCAATAATCTAGACACATACTTTCTCCTTTCATGGATGTTCTATGTAACAATAGATTAGAGAAGAATAGGAATACATATCATATTTTGGCTCAAGAGAATAATTCACATAAAATAAAGACGTAGCTTTCGAATTGATGGGTTAAAGCATATTAATGGACTCCTCTCAAGCCCTTTGTACGATTTTTGAAATGTTGATAGTTCTATCTGAGAGAACCATATCGGTGGGAACTTGATGTGCCATGGTTATATGGCACTTTCGATGCTTAAAACAAGGAAAATATGTAATAACTTGGGTGTGTTTTGTCAGTATGATGTGGTTTCTGTCCTAATTTGCAGGAAAACAGGTTTTAAAGGCAAAATGACCAAAAGAGGAAGAATCAAGACCGAAGATGATGTGTCTGATGATGAAAGAATGAATCTGCACTTGAGAGTAACCCACGGCATCACTTACGAGCCGTGATTACCACTCACGAGTCGTGAGTTGTGTCGTGAATTGACTTCCAGAGGACTAACATCTCACCTGGTTCCACGACAAGACTCACGCCACGTGACTGACATCCACGGGGCGTGACTTGATAGCGTGAGTGTACTTCAGAGATCCAAGAAAAGGCTGATTTCCATGATACATGTCACGTGCCGTGACTTGGTTCCACGACACCAAGTCACGACACCGTGAAAGCTGCCGACTCTGTTCTCCTATTTTGTTTTGGATAGGACTAGCTTTGTATCTATAAATACCCCTAGGTAGTCCTAACTACGGGAGTTGGACAATTTACTACTTTGAGAGTTATTTTACACTGTTTGAGACATATATTTTGGTTTTGTATTCACAAACCCTAATTCTGAGGTTGATTGATAATTGAAATTTCAGTTTTTCCTTCATTCTTGTGAGATCATAATGAGGCTTTCATCTTTGGATTATTCTTGTGTTCTTGCAATTATGAGCAGCTACACCTATCAACTAGGGTTGTGTGAAACATGAAGAATTAATGAAACCGGTGAAGTGCAAAACAACTTTGTACTGCTGTGGATGCATGTATTGTTGTTTCCTTGGTTGTGATTGCTTTTCTAACGGTTGCAAACATTAGAATCTTGCCTGTATTCTAGACTTGCTCGAGAGAGAGGTAGAGATTGGGAAAAGGAGATAACAACAGAGATTTGAAGCTATCAACCTTCATCTAATAATCGGAGCCTTAGCGGGAAAGATTATCTGAAATCCAGGACAAGGGTTAGTAGTGCAACACTTGGAGACCAAGAGGAGAAGAGTGAAATTCGTCTAATGACAGTCGAGAGACAATTAGATGAACCTAACTTGTTAGATTTTGCATACAGCGCAGTGGGGCAGTCTTGTTTAGCATAAGTCACCGGTGGAGTTAAGGAATCATTGGGGATCACAGTCCTAGTGAATTTCTCTTATTATTTACAAACTCGATATCAGCCAGCAATCATCATCGTTTCTATTCACTAGCAAAACCCCCCAGTTTTAATTACTTGCCAGTTATTCCTTCCAGTAGTCTACTTATACTTTGACCTATTCCCTGTGGGATCGACCCCAACCTAGTTGGGTTCTATATTTGATTCAGCGACCACATTGTACTTTTTTGGAGGTATACTTTGGGCAACATCAAATTTTGGCGCCATTGCCGGGGAATACGGTTACGAAGTTGAACATTATTGGTTGGAGTTGATTGGGTGTGTTTTTACATACTGTTTAGGGCATACGCTTGTGTATGCCAAATACAAGGAATCAAGGCAATCCCCTGATTCCACTTGACCTTGAAATCGAAAGGACTTTAAGAGCTAATAGGCGAATGGTGAATACTGAAGGAGTCCAGGATCCCGCAACTGTGGGAGATATTCACAACCAGCCACTGCATCTGGCTAGTCAGGAAACAGCAGACCAAACTACCGCTCGATTGACACGAGAAGAGCATATTAGACAAGCAACTCTCAGACAAGCAGAAAGAGATAATCGAGCTATGCAAGAAGCAGCACAGCATTTGGCTGATGCTGAAGAGTGACAAAGACGATTAAGAGAACAACCGCGACAACGTGTGCCTGTTTATGATGATCCTGAAGATGAATATGTGGCCTATTTTGAGCCAATTGAGAATGGCGCCATTGTTGCACCTGAGTTACCTCCAGGCACTAAGTTTGACATTACTAGTGCCATGATCCATCTGCTGAACTTGAAGGGCGTGTTTGCGGGTCTTCCTTCAGATGATCCAAACTTGCATGTAATGAATTTTGTGGGGGTTTTCAGGTCATACAATCTGCTAGGAGTTGACTAAGAGGCGATACGGTTGAGGTTGTTCCCATTTTCTCTGACAGGAGAAGCCACATTGTGGTTGGCTGAGCTGCCTCGAGGTTCTATCACTATTTGGCAGGAATTGAGAAACCAATTCTTGGAATAATTTTTCCCACCGTCAAAGATACTGCAGTTGAAAGATGAGATTTATAATTTCAGACAGCTTTACTAGGAAGCACTCTATGAGACTTGGCTGAGATTTAAAAAGAAGCTGTAGATGGTGCCAAATCATAAGATGAATGGCAGGAACTTACTTGAAATCTTCTACAGAGCTTTGAATGTCAACACAAAAGCAGTAGCAGATACTATCACTGGTGGAGAGTTCATGAGTTTGATATGGGACCAAGCTTCTGAGATATTAGATCGTGTCACTAAGACCAACTGAGGATGGCATACTCGGGAGGCAGATACGCTGGCTGGGACATATGCTATTGGAGCTTCAGAAGCTCAAAGGACGTTGGATGAATCTGTGGCGCAGGAGGTTGCTCAGTTGAGGACAGAAATTATTCTCCTGTCCAAACAGATAACTGCTAGAGATGCGGAAAAAGTGCACGCAGTTGGTGCACAAAGCAAATCAGTTAGACATGATGATAGTGAGTCAGATGAAGAGGCGAAGTATCTAGATCGTGAAGTGGTGGGTTTTCGAGCCGAGGGAAAAGGGTCTAATCAAGACTCTTGGAACTCAAGGCAAGGGAATCAAGGTCAGAACTATTATGGTGAAAACTACAACAAATTGGGATACAGAGATCGAGAACGGGATCGAGATGGTGATTGGAGGCAAAAAGATGATCATAGAGAAAAAATAAAATTTACGTGCCGCCTGGAAGACGTGATGAGGAGTCTGGAAATTCAAGAATGGAGGCACTCCTAAATAAATTAGTCAAAGGAGCCGAAAGTCAGAAGAATTGCTTGAAAGAAATTAGGACTGACATATCGGGCATAAGTCAGAAAGTGGAGTCCCATTCAACTGCCATTAAACAGTTGGAGCAATAGTTTGGGCAGATTTATTTAGCACTGAACCAACGTCAACCAGGCACCCTTCCAAGTAACACAGTCCAGAACCCTAAAAATGATAGTCATTGCCTCGCCATCACTACTAGAAGTGGGAAGTGCACGACAGATCCACTTATGCCTGCCGACAGTAGTATGCCTAATGATCCAGTGATTGTTGATGTAGACGCTGAGTTAGAGCCGGATAATGAAAAGGGTGATATGGGTCCAAACTAGGATGATAGTGATAATGCCAAGTCTGAGAAGAGGAAAGAGAATGAGGTACCAAAAGTGCTCAAAACTATTCTGCGACCTCCTCCTCCCTATCCTCAAAGGTTGAAGAAAAGGGTGGAGGAAGGAAAGTATCAGAAGTTCATCACCATGTTGAAGGAGCTGTCAGTTAACATCCCTCTTGTAGAGGCATTAGAGCAGATGCCAGGCTATGCAAAGTTCATGAAAGACATGGTGACAAAGAAGAGAACGGTCAGCTTTGAGCCAGCAGATAACATTCATCATTGTAGTGTAGTTGCTTCACGGTCCTTAGATGAAAAGAAGGAGGATCCAGGAGCTTTCACAATTCCTTGCACTATCGGGTCCTACGACTTTGCCAAAGCACTGTGCGATTTGGCGGCTAGCATCAACCTAATGCCATTAGCCGTGTTCAAGCAATTGGGGTTGGGTGCACCAAAATCAACTTCCATGAGACTTCTCATGGCCGATAGAACTGTGAAAAATCCGGTTGGTATTCTGTATGATGTTTTGGTGAAGGTTGCTTCTTTCATATTTCTGGATGATTTTGTGATCCTCGATTGTGAAGTGGACTTTGAGGTTCCCATCATACTGGGGAGACCATTCCTTACCACAGGTCGTGCATTAGTGGATATGGAAACTGGGTAGCTGAAATTTAGATTGAATGATGAACAGGTTACTTTCAATTTCTATCGGTCAATGAAGTAGCCAAGAGATAAGAGAGTCATTTCAGTGATAGATACGGTTGATGATATTGAAGTTGTCGTGGCCATTGAAGAAAGGTTGGGAGTAGAATCTCTGGCTGCCGTGATCATGAACTTTGAAGACGATGGTATAGAAGACTATGATGAGATGGTGGGTGCACTAGCTGGTAAAGGAGCGTACACTTATGCGCCAAAGAAACTGGATCTTGATTTAAAGAATAGGGTAACTCCACCAGCTCGTCCATCTATAGAGGAGCCTTCAGTGTTAGAGCTTAAAGCTCTTCCGGCCCACCTTCGCTACACATTCTTGGGAACCAACAATACCTTGGCAGTGATTATTTCTGCTAAGCTGGTGGAGTGGCAAGTAGCAGCTTTGGTTTTGGTTTTGAGAAGATTCAAGAGGGCCATTGGTTGGTCCATTGCGGATATCATAGGTATTCTACCCGGCATTTGCACTCATAAAATTCAGCTTGTTCCAGAATGCATCCCTAGCATTGAGCACCAACGTCATCTGAACCCACCTATACAGGAGGTTGTGAAGAAGGAAATTATCAAATGGTTAGATGCAGGAGTGGTTTACCCCATTCCGGATAGTAAATGGGTGAGCTCGGTTCAGTGTGTGCCTAAAAAAGGAGGAACCACTGTGGTTCCGAATGACAAAAATGAGTTGATTCCAATGAGACCAGTGACTGGATGGAGAGTTTGCATGGACTATCAGAAGCTGAATTCGTGGACTGAAAAGGATCATTTTCCTATGCCCTTCATGGACCAGATGTTAGACCGTCTTGCTGGTAGAGGATGGTATTGTTTTCTTGATGGATATTCGGGGTATAATCAAATTTTTATTGCCCCCAAAGACCAAGAGAAGACCACTTTCACTTGTCCATATGGGACGTTCGCATTCAAAAGGATGCCTTTCGGTTTGTGTAATGCATTGGCCACCTTCCAACGCTGTATGATGTCTATTTTCTCCGACATGGTGGAAGACACTATCGAGGTGTTTATGGATGATTTCTCTGTAGTGGGTGACTTGTTTGAAGGTTGTTTGGCACACCTTGCTAATGTTCTGCAAAGATGCGAGGAGTGCAACCTAGTGCTGAATTGGGAAAAATATCACTTTATGGTCAATGAAGGTATTGTATTGGGGCATCAGATTTTGAAGAACGGCATGGAGGTGGATAAGGCAAAAATCGAAGTAATTGAGAAGCTGCCCCCACCTATCTCTGTAAAAGGTATTCGGAGTTTTCTAGGTCATGCTGGTTTTTATAGAAGGTTCATCAAAGACTTCTCCAAGATTGCTCATCCCTTGTGCAAACTTTTAGAGAAAGAGGTGAAGTTTGTGTTTAATGAAGCATGTCTGAAAGCATTTGAGTGTCTTAAGGAGAAGTTGGTTTCAGCCCCTATTATTATGTCACCGGATTGGATTAAGCCTTTTGAGGTTATGTGCGATGCTAGTGGAGTGGCTTTGGGTGCAGTCCTTGTCCAAAGACTTGAGAAGATATTACATCCGATCTACTACGCTAGCAAAGTGCTTAATCCAGCGCAAAAGAATTACACTAATACTGAGCAGGAGTTGTTGGCAGTAGTCTTTGCTTTCGAGAAATTCTGATCTTACTTGATTGGTACGAAGGTGATTGTGCATACAGATCATGCATCCCTTCGGTATCTTATGTCAAAAAAGGATGCTAATCCAAGACTGATTCGGTGGGTACTTCTGTTGCAAGAATTTGACTTTGAAGTCAAGGATCGAAAGGGGACAGAAAATCAAGTGGCGGACCATCTTTCATGACTTGAGGAGGAGGCCATGCTGAAATTGAAGGATGATCTTGAGATCGATGATACTTTTCCAGATGAGCAAGTGCTGGCAGTATCCCAAGATTTAATCCCTTGGTTTGCTGATTTTTCCAACTTTTTGGCAAGTGATCTAGTTCCAGAAGATATGACGTATCAACAGAGAAGAAAGTTCATGCATGAGGTAAGAAAATTCTTCTGGGATGAGCCATATTTGTTCAGAGTGTGTGCTGATGGTATTATTCGAAGATGCGTCACAGAGGTCGAAATGATGAGTATTTTGGAGGCATGTCACTCATCTCCAGTTGGGGGTCATCATGGAGGTGCGAGAACTGCCCATAAAATCTTTCAATGTGGGTACTATTAGCCCAGCATTTACAAGGATGCTCATGACTATGCCCGTGCTTGTGACCGGTGTCAAAGGCAAGGTAATATTTCACGCAGACACGAACTTCCCATGACTACTATTCTTGAGCTTGAATTGTTTGATGTGTGGGGAGTTGACTTTATGGGTCCTTTTGTGAGCTCGCATGGAATGAAGTATACATTGGTGGCTGTTGACTACGTTTCTAAGTGGGTGGAGGCAATTGCGCTTCCTAATAACGAAGGAAGAAGTGTCACAGCTTTCTTGAAAAAGAACATTTTCTCACGATTTGGGACACCTCGAGTTATCATTAGTGATGGAGGATCCCACTTTTGCAACCGGCTGTTTAAGGCCCTTCTTGAAAAATACGGTGTTAAGCATAAGGTGGTCACACCTTACCATCCGCAGACAAGTGGGCAGGTTGAGGTATCAAATCGTGAAATCAAGTCTATCTTGGCGAAAACAGTCAATGCTAATAGGACTGATTGGGCTCGTAGATTGGATGATGTGTTATGGGCATATCAGACGGCTTTCAAAACACCGATTGGTGCTTCACCATATCAATTAGTTTTGGAAAAGCTTGCCATTTCCTCGTCGAACTGGAACATAAAGCATTGTGGGCATTCAAGAGGTTGAATTTAGACTGGAGTGAAGTGGCTAAAATGAGACTGGAACAGATAAATGAGATAGATGAATTTCTTCTCTGAGCGTATGAGAGTTCAACACTGTATAAAGAGAAGATGAAATTGTATCATGATCGGCGAATTGAGAATCGTGAGTTTCATCCAGGAGATTTGGTGCTACTATATAATTCCAAGCTTCGCCTGTTTGCTGGAAAATTAAAGTCCAAATGGTCTGGCCCATTCACGGTAGTTCGGGTATTCTCACATGGTGCTATTGAGCTAAAAGGAGCAGATAATGTCCTATTCAAAGTCAATGGACAGCGTGTCAAGCATCATGTATGAATTTCGAAAGAGATAAGGACGATTGAAGACATTGAACTTGATGAAGTCTGAGTAGTCAAGTTAGCCATGTCGTGCCGCGATGTTAAATCAGGCGCTGCATGGGAGGCCACCCATGGGCTAATTGGGGAAGTCTAAGTATCCAAGTTAGCCATGTCGTGCCACGACATTAAATTAGGCGCTGATTGGGAGGTAACCCTAAGATTTTGTTATGCTGAGATCGAATTCTTGAGTAACAGTTAGTTGAAAATCACAGAATTCACCTAAAGTAGTGACAGTTCATCCATGGCATAAATCACGACACATGAGGGAGTTCTACGCCACGTGGTCAGTATCGTCAAAAGCAGAGGAGAATTTCCAAGTTCTGAATCAATTCCATGGGAGGCATCCACGTGGCGTGGATGGGATTCTCAGATCCTCAGTCACGACTGACGTCACGTCACGTAGGTCACACCCACATGGCGTGAGTCATGTCGTAAAACATAAAAATATCAGTAACCCAATTCCGACCCGACCCGATTCAAATTTTCCAAAATAAATCCGAAACCCTTTCTTCCTTACTTGATTTATATCCGAAAACCATTCTTCTTTCCCCCACTTTCAAATCCTTTATCTAAAACCCTAAAACTCAAATTCTCTCTTCTTCCCCTCACAAAATCCAAACCCCCCCTCCTCAAACTCACAAAATCCGAACCCCTCCTCCTCAAACTCACAAGAATCCGACCCCCATTACAAAACCCATTCAAAAATCCAAACCCTAAGTCCACAAATTTGAATCAAATAGACCAAACCCGACCCAAAATCTGATCCAAGTACCCAAAATTTGATCCAAACCCGTTAACATGCCTCCCAAATCCAATCCCAAAAGTGACCACCTTGATGCATCATCCCGGATCCAGACTAAAAATCCATACTTACCGACCCATCTGAGGGATGAACCCACTGAGTCTGAGCCAAATGGGTCTATAGAGGAATTTGATATTAGTCACGACGATACTACATTAGTCCCTCGGGCTACGAGGATACAAACGCAAGCTCAAGCGACTGCCCGAGCAGCAATTCAGCTGGTCCCACCACTTGCTGAGCCAGTTATTTCGGCTGAGTCTTCTGAGTCTGCCCTCTAGTGTGAAGAGGGGGAGGAGGGTTCTGATTCAGGGTCTGCGGCTGATGCTACAGGTCAGGGAAAGTCTGCAGATGATGCTACAGGTTAGGACACATCTGTGGCAGAGGCTACAGCCTCTCTTTACGGTACTGGTGCCGAGAGTGCCCCAGCTCCTGTACAGAATAGAGAGGTTCAGCGGTGGTGTGTGCAGGGCATGCGAGCGATTTATGATCGAGATGCTGAGTTGACATAGAAGGGTGCTTGTCGGAGGAGCATTATGAAGGAGCCCCGATATAGAGTGGAGGAACTGAGGACGTTGCCAGATATTTGGCCTCTTTTTGAGCGATATGGCTTGGGTTGGATGGTGCAGCCCTCTGGCAGGTATAGCTCGGAGGTAGTCTGAGAGTTTTATGCTTCCTATGCTGCATCGGTTGGTTTGAGCACCCCAGTTGGGAAGCGATATATTTTGCAGCCAGTGTTGACTCATGTCATGGTGCGCGGTACCCGAGTAGACATTTCAAAAGAGACCATTCACCACTTTCTATTTGAGCCTGACCGTCCAGTTCTGATTTCGACAGCTGAATTTGATCAAAGGATGGACGCGGTCAGAGATAGAGTTCGGATGAGAGATACAGAGCAGAAATTAGAGTTGATTAAATAGATTACAGGTTACATAGCCGAGGAGGGTGTAGTGTCTAGTTGGGTGACTGGGAAGCTAGACATCAAAAAGTCCACGCTCCATTTTGCTGGTCCATTCTGGTGGTCAGTGGTTTGTCATAGGTTGGGTCCAACCAATGCTGATAACTCACTCACATTGGATAGGGCAGTAGGACTAGCCAGCATCTTGGCTGGTTATGAGATCTATTTTGCAAGGTACATCGTCCAAGAAATCCACGAGCGAACATTCCGAGATGACACGAGTATCCCTTTCCCATGTCTGATCCAGGGTCTATGTGATAGAGCAGGGGCGGCCAGGATACCTGCCATCGATAATTCTATAGAGGTGACCCATTTGGCAGATATTGTGATAATACAGCAGAGGGGTTTGCACCCCATTCTTCCCCGAGGATCACAGCCGTCTAAGGCATCGGGTGCTGCCCTGGATGAGCTGAGTGGTGTACCTTTGCCTGTTCCTGCACCAGTTAGGATACCTGTACCGACTGAGGGTGCTGGCCCTGTTGATGAGGGAGTACCCAGTGCTAGTACCCCACCGACTCCTGCTGGGATGGTGTCAGTATCCCGAGACTTTCTGCAGTAGCTAGTTGACAGGCAGACGGAGATGTTTGAGCGCCAGGCTCACACTGAAACTCAGATGGCTAAGTTGGTATCCCACCTTAAGCCTTAGGTTCTATCTACAGTCAAGGTTGCAGAGACTAGGGTAGAGGCTCAGATGAATGCAACTATGGACCAGTTTATGCAGGGCCTGCATGGGCGGATTGAAAGTTTTGAGGCACGTATGGCCTCCCGCTTGAGTGCTGCACCAAGCCCGGACATGGCTGGCTTGACCCAGGAGGTTGCTGCATTGAGAAAGGAGGTTCGGGCAATGGCATCAACTAGCATGCCCATTATACCACCTATGCCTGTCCCGACCTCCGTACGCCCAGCCTTTGAGATTGATTTATTTGCCGATGAGGAGCCTCCGATGGATAGAGGCAAACAACCCCGCTGTCCGGCGGATGAGGGTGCTAGTGATGCTGAATATGAGACAAATTTGAGGAGGGCTGTGAAGGCCTCCTGAGTAGAGTATCAGGCTATCTAGATTGAGGCAGAGCAGAGGGAACGTGGTGCATCTGCTAGCCAGGTAGTCCCTCCACTGGATGTACCTTCTACCACACAGGTTGATGATCCCGCTGCTGGCGGGCCCACTTTCGGTGCTTAGAGCACCATAGGTATGTCTTCACTCCCTTATTTTTGATTTAATATTGGTGCAGTGAGGGCATTGCACCATGTTTAGTTGGGGGTGGGGGTGTACCACCACTTGGGGTTTTTTGTTGCCGTGTTTCTTTTCCCCCGAGTGTGCTATCATAGTAGAACCGACATGTTTAGGATGTTATTGTTGATGTTTTTATGTTTTTTTCTATATTAGGAGAAAAATGAGGGAACTTTTGCAATTCAGTTTTGAAAGAGTTCTTATGTGTTTTTGTTGCTAAGGATACCCCTCCTGAAATTTTGGTTTTTGGAATTGACATGCTTTGTGTGTGACTGCTGTTGGATCTCGTTGTGGTACTAGAATTATAGGCAAACAACCATAGCTAGCATTGCATGAACAGATAGGTAGTAGTTGGTAATATAACCCTGTGCTATGTGTGTGTGATGTCACTACTCAGTTAGCTCTGTGTGTGCGATCCAAAACTTGCCCGGTTAGTCTTGCCTAGGTTAGAGGATAAGGATTAGGAAAGGATCGTAGGCCGTCATTGAAAAAGTCCACTGTTAGCCTAAATGCCAAACTAAAAGAATAAGTATCCCTTGATCCCAACTTTTGAGCCATAATTGTCCTATTTCTTTCATTAGCGTATTCACCTTCCCATTTTAATCACAATGAACCTGTCTTGGCCCTGGTCCCTCCTTGGACACTGTGTACCTCAACTCAAGCAAATCGCCTAAGTTGAGGGTGGCTATTATAGGGGTGCGTAGATTGAGTTGGGTATGAAGAAGGGTTAATAAAAAATAATTAAAAAAAAAAACAGATTTGGGTGTGAAGAAAAAGAGAAAAGAAAAAAAAATAAGAAAAATGTGTATGTGTTTAAAATTGAGGAGAAAAACCACACCCAAAATCTGAGAATAAAAGAATGAAGAACAAGGGAGAATAAAAATGAAAAAGGTTGGAAGTGGGAGCCAAAAATAGTGTAGTGTCAAGAAGGGTTGAGTCACTATATCCATATGCACCATACCTGTCCCTAAGCCTACATTACAAGCCGAGTAAAGTCCTATAGTGATCCTAGTCCAACTGTCTGAAAACTAAGGCGTAGAAAATAAGGGCAAGCCTATGGTATCTAATGCACACTATCTTAACTTCTTTGTGAGCGTAAGTGTTTTGACTTCGTCCCTCTGTTGATATTCATTAGTATACTGAGAGTGCATGGGAGTTCTTTGATTGTGAGGGCACATGGGTTGCATAATTAGCTGCTAGTTGTTCGGGAAATGTCAATTGCATATACACTTAGTTGTTTGTGCATAATTTGGTGCCATCACTTGATCCCTGCTATGTCATGATTCTGCATTGCTTACATACACACTTTGGTTTTACTTTGAAAATAGGAGGGGTCGGAAAAGTTTTGTATCAAAAGCAACAAGTTGACTGCCATAAGTCCCTTAGGTTTCTCTTAGTTAAGCATTGTGTTGGTGTAGTTTTATGTTGTTCGCCTGAGGACATGCAAACATTCTAAGTTGAGGGTGTTGATGTGCCATGGTTATATAGCACTTTCGATGCTTAAAACAAGGAAAATATGCAATAACTTGGGTGTGTTTTGTCGGTATGATGTGGTTTCTGTCCTAATTTGTAGGAAAACAGGTTTTAAAGGTAAAATGACCAAAAGAGAAAGAATCAAGACCGAAGATGATGTGTCTGATGATGAAAGAATGAATCTGCACTTGAGAGTAACCCACGACATCACTCACGAGCAGTGATTACCACTCACGAGTCATGAGTTGTGTCATGAATTGACTTCCAGAGGACTAACATCTCACCTGAGTTCCACGACAGGACTCACACCACGTGACTTACATCCACGGGGCATGACTTGATGGCGTGAGTCCACTTCAGAGATCCAAGAAAAGGCTGATTTCCACAATACATGTCACGTGCCGTGACTTGGTTCCACGACACCAAGTCACGACACCATGAAAGCTGCCGATTCTGTTCTCCTATTTTGTTTTGGATAGGACTAGCTTTGTATCTATAAATACCCCTAGGTAGTCCTAAGTGCGGGAGTTGGACAATTTACTACTTTGAGAGTTATTTTACACTGTTAGAGACATATATTTTGGTTTTGTATTCACAAACCCTAATTCTGAGGTTGATAGATAATTGAAATTTTGGTTTTTCCTTCATTCTTGTGAGATCATAATGAGGGTTTCATCTTTGGATTATTCTTGTGTTCTTGCAATTATGAGCAGCTAAACCTATCAACTAGGGTTATGTGAACCATGAAGAATTAACGAAATTGGTGAAGTGCAAAATAACTTTGTACTGCTGTGTATGCATGTATTGTTGTTTCCTTCATTGTGATTGCTTTTCTAACGGTTGCAAACGTTAGAATCTTGCCTATATTCTAGACTTGCTCGAGAGAGAGGTAGAGATTGGGAAAAGGAGATAACAATAGAGATTTGAAGCTATCAACCTTCATCTAATAACCGGAGCCTTAGCGGGAAAGGTTATCTGAAATCCAGGACAAGGGTTAGCAGTGCG
The DNA here is from genome assembly GCA_031232105.1 of Capsicum rhomboideum. Taxonomy (NCBI): domain Eukaryota; kingdom Viridiplantae; phylum Streptophyta; class Magnoliopsida; order Solanales; family Solanaceae; genus Capsicum; species Capsicum rhomboideum. Next base: position 18,350,195 of record CP124712.1, read on the forward strand.
ACACTTGGAGACCGAGAGGAGAAGAGTGAAATTCGTGTAGTGACAGTCGAGAGACAGTTAGATGAACCTAACTTGTTAGATTTTGTATGCAGCGCAGTGGGGCAGTCTTGTTAAGCACAAGTCACCGGTGGAGTTAAGGAATCATTAGGGATCACAGTCCTAGTTAATTTCTCTTTTTATTTACAAACTCGATATCAGCCAGCAATCGTCATCATTACTATTCACTAGCAAAACCCCCTAGTTTTAGTTACTTGCTAGTTATTCCTTCCAGTAGTCTACTCATACTTTGACCTATTCCCTGTGGGATCGACCCCAACCTAGTTGGGTTCTATATTTGATTCAGCTATCGCATTGTACTTTTTCGGAGGTATACTTTGGGCTACATCAGAACTGAGCATTACTACTTCTATCACCTCAAAGATGAGGCATAGTTGGAGGAATTTGAAACATCAAGTGAATCTGCCTAAATTTCTTAAGGGACTGCTCTTCTACACGATCTAGAGTAATAAAGAAGGAAAATTATTTCCTAAACACTCTTTAGCCTGCTCGTTATAAGTGTGGCATACTTTATACCCATATAAAGAACTCCACTAAACGTGGCTTTTAAGGCATCCTAGGATACTTGAACCTATTGTTCTAATACCAAGTTTGTAATGCCCGAATCTATCCTCTAGTCGAGACATGGTGCTTAGAACCACAAGTGGTCCCAATCTAACCCTTGGCATCGCATAATTAAGCATATTATATGAATTTTGAGCGAAATCTAAAGTGAGATCACAAGATAAGTTCTAAATTATTTCAATGAATAATCTGAATGAATAAGTACCAAGCCCGAAGGGCCAACATAAACCATAATTTATTGTCTGAAAGCCTCTAAACTGAATAACATGATCTGCCAGGACAAGGCCCTTGATTAACCTTCAAATAATGAATAAAATAAAATAAGAAAAACAATTAGTGCATGAATAATGAGGACTCAACTCTACTGGACTTTGAGCTGATAGACAACTAGTGCCCTTGTTGTTGTTGATTGGTGATATGATATATTGCGTGTTGCTGAGTAGGGTCTTCATTTGACATTATTGGACTTATTTGTGCAATTATGTGCATTATTCTTATGTGATGCCTATGCGGGAGATTGAATAGATATTATAGGCCTTATTGAGTATTATTTGCCGTTATCATGATAGAAATACTCAAATTGTGGATTTGATATGATATTAATTATGTCATGTATGACTAATTTTCTGATGGTGCCAAATGAGATATTAAGATTTTGATTATTGATACATTGAGTTGATTCTGAGCTCAGTTTTACGTGTATTAAATGGATTATCATCTTCATATTGATTGGCTATGAGCATCACATTCTCATTTCATACATCCTTATGAGACATTAGTACTACTGAGAAACACTGATTTTGAAAGAAAATGAGACACATTTAAAAACCCATGGACTGATGGATATGCCGGTTGGGTTGATTGAGATATGAGAAAAACTTTATAGACCTTGATCTATGAACATTAGTGATGTACCATGATTTCATGGCACTTTTGATGCTTAAAACAAGGAAAATATGCAATAACTTGGGAAAGTTTGGTAGGTATGATGTGTTTTCTGTTCTATCTTTGTTCTATCTTGCAGGAAAATAGGTTTTGGAGGTAAAATGGAGAAGACATGAAGTAACATGCATGGGAATTGATTTTTTGAAGAAAAAAAATGGAGCTGAAATTCACAGAAGTGACCCACGGTCATGACTCACGGACCGTAGGTGGACCTATGGACCGTAGGTCAAGGTCGTGAGTCAAGTTCTGCAATTGTGCATTGTTGTTTGATTCCTAATATCTGTACCCACAGTCGGTGGGTTGAGTCCATGACCTCAAGTCACGGTCCGTGGAAAGTTACCGACTTTTTCCTCCTACATGTTTTAGGATAGGATTCGTTTTGTATCAATAAATACACCTATGTTGTCCTATGTTTAGGGAATTGTCCATTATATTATTTTAGATTCTACTGCATTGTTTTGAGGTTCATAAGCACATTGATCTTGTAATCTCAAACATCGATTCTAGGGTTTTGATTTATATTGAGATTTCAAAGTTTTATTCTTCTTGTGAGTTCATAATTATGTTTTCATCATTGAATTCTTCTTGTGTTCTTGCAATTATGAGTAGCTAAATCTCTCAAATAGGGTTTTGTGAACCATGAGGAATTAACAAAATGGGTTAAGTGCGAAGCAATTCTGAACTGGTGTGACTTCATGTATTGTTATTTCCTTCGTTCTAATTGATCTTCTAACGGTTGCAAATGTTGGAAACTCACCTTTATTCTATACTTGCTTGAGAGAGAAGTAGAGATTGAGAAAAGGGAATAACCACAGAGATTTGAAGCTATCAACCTTTATCTAATAACTTGAGTCATAATAGGGATAGTTATCTGAGATCAAGAACAAGGGTTAGTAGCGTGACATTCGAAGACCGAGAAGAGAAGAGTGAAATTCATCTAACCAAGGTCGAGAGACATTTAGATGAACCTATCTTGTTAGATTTTACATGCAACTCAGTGGGATAGTTTGCCAGCGCAAGTAACCGGTGGAATTAAGGAATTATGGGGATCACAGTCCTAGTGTCTTTCTCGTATTGATCACAAATCCAACAATCAACAACTGTTACTATTGTTGTTCTATTTACAAAACCCCATTTTTTACTTACTTGCCAATTACTCAGAAAAACACTCGATAGAATTTTTTCCTATTCCCTGTGGGATCGACCCCAACCTAGTTGGGTTCTATATTTGATCTAATGACCTCGTTATACTTTTTCTGGAGGTATAGTTTGGGCGACATCAAATTTTTACTCTATTTTTGGGGAATATGGTTGCGGAGTTGATTGATCATGTTTATTCAAGTGTTGTTTTCATTGAAATTGTTATTTTCCTACTATTCATAGGGTGTATGCCCAACACTAGAAGCCAAGGAAATCCTCTGATTCCACTTGCTATGGAAATAAAAAGAACGCTAAGGAATATTCAAAGAATGGTGAATACCGATAGAGTTTAGGACCCCGCAACCGGTACAGATATTCATAACCAGCCACAAATTCATTTGGTTGGTCATGAAACTGCTGAGTAAATCACTGCTCGATTAACGACTGAAGAGAATGCTAGACAATTTTCTCTTAGACAAGCAGATAGAGATCATCGACCAATGCAATAGGCAGCACAATGTCTTGCTGCACTTAAAGAGAGATAAAGAAGACCAAGGGTGAAACAACCCCCACAAATACCATATGTGCCGATTTATGAAGATCCTGAAGAAGAGGATGTGGCTTATTTGGAGCCGATTGAGACTGGTGCCATTATTCCACCAGAATTACCTGAAGAAACTAAATTCGACATTATAAGTGCTATAATCAACCTGTTGAACTTAAAAAGGGTGTTCATTGGCCTTTCGACTGATGATGTAAACATGCATGTGATGAATTTTATGGGGATGTGCACCTCGTACAATCTACCAGGAGTGAGTCAAGAAGCAATTTAATTAAGTCTATTTCCTCTCTCCCTTATTGGAGAGGCGAATTTGTGGTTGGCTGAGTTACCATGAGGTTTTATCACTACTTGGAAAGAATTGAGGAATCAATTTTTGGAATGATTTTTTCCACCTTCCCAAATGTTGCAACTAAAGGATGAGATTTTATACTTTCAGATAGCTATATTCTGAGGCAATTTACGAGACTTGGCTAAGGTTCAAGAAGAAGTTACAAAATGTTCCAAACATTAGGATGGATGGTTGGAATTTACTTGAGATCTTTTACAGAGCATTGAATGCTAATACCAAGGTTGTATTAGATACTATCACTGGAGGAGCATTTATGAGTCTGAGATGGGGACAACTTTAGAGATTTTAGATCATATTACTAAAACCAACCGAGGTTGGCACACTTGAGAAACAAACCGACCAGCAGGAACTTATGCCATTGGAGCATCAGCAGAGCTAAGAGCGTTAGATGACATTATAGCTCAAGAAGTAGCACAACCGAGAACTGAGATCAGATTACTTGCTAAGAAAATGGTGGCAGAAGGAACAGAAAAGATTAATGCGGTAGGTGCATAAGGTAAAGCACTAGGCATGAGGATTTAGATTCTGAGGAAGAAGCTAAGTATTTGGATAGAGAAGTGGCGGGTTTTCAATCAAAGGGCCAAGGGTCTAATCAAGACAATTGAAACTCGAGGCAAGAAAATCAAGGTCGAAACTACTACGGTGATAATTAAAATAAGTCGAGGTATAGAGATCGAGACAGAGATCGAGATGGTGATTGGAGGTGAAAAGATGACTACAAAGATAAGAGTGGCCTTTATGTACCACCAGGGAATCGTGATGCTAAGTCTAGAAATTCAAGGATGGAAACCCTACTTGTAAAACTTGTTAAGGGGTCAGAGAGCCAAGAGAATTGTCAGAAGGAGATTAGGGAAGACATTTTGGGAATGAGTCAAAAGGTTGAGTCTCACTTGACAGCCATTAAACAATTGGAACAACAATTTGGGCAGATATCTATAGCATTAAATCAACGTCAACAAGGTACACTTTCGACTAATAACATCAAAAACCCAAAAAATGATGCTCATTGTATGGCTATCATAATGAGAAGTGGAGCGGCTCTTATTGAGGAACCCAAACAAGTTGAGGGTGTTCATGCTACACTGGAAGAGCAAACAAATGCCACGAAAAAGGTTAAGAAAGCTCTAAAGAAGTATGTTCCATTCCTAAAACTTCCTCCACCTTTCCCTCAACGTCTAAAGAAAAAGGTTGATGAAAATAAAATTATTAGTGGGGTGATCATGAAAGAAGTTGAAGAGCCTCAGACTGACAAAAACAAGGTGAATGCTGAAAATGAGAAAGAAAAGAAAGCCCCACGAATGCTAACCCCCATTCCTAAGCTGCTACCTCCATTCCCTCAGCACTTGAAGAAGATGAAGGAGGATGGAAAATTTAATAAGTTCATGTCCATAGTGAAGAAACTTTCTATAAATATTCCATTGGTAGAGGTGCTGGAACAAATGCTAGGACATGAAAAGTTCATGAAAGAGTTGGTCACAAAGAAGAGAACAGTCAGTTATGAGTCTGTTAGTGATTTGCACTGTTGACACCTAATTTTTGCCCTCCCCATTTCAAATTAGTTTTCGAGTTTCTTAATTTCAAATAATTTTAAAATAATTATTTTTCTCAGGCTTTCTTTTGAACTTTAGATGAAATTAATGTATTCTATGTTTAATTATATCGAATTACATAATTTTCATTTAAACAAATGTTTTAGAACTTATTTTGAGCGAAAAGTTTGTTTAAATTGCAAATACTCTACTTTTTCTCAAAATCGATTAAAAATAAGGAATTGATGACATGATTAGTTCCTTAATTTTTAAACAACATAATTGTATTTTATTAAATATTTATTTTAAAATTATGGAATTTGAGAAACTCGTTAAATTAGTGGGAAACTAATTTCATCTCGATTTGTCTCAATTGATCCAATTTGGCCATCTTATTAATTTAGGTTGGCTAAATTTGCAAATTGGATCTCCTCTACTTAATTCCTAATTGAATTCTCCAGGCCCAACACCCTAGCCCAACAATTTCAGCCACCCTAGGCCCAAAATCCCACTACCGACCCGGTCCACCACCCTTATATCTCCCTTCTTCCTCACCTACAACAACAAAACATCAACAACAACAAACAACCGATGCCCAAAACAACAACAACAACCCGAATCAACATATCAGCAAAAATCAACCCCCAAACGACCCTAAATCCACCAAAACGACCTCACTCACTTCCGTTCCTCACCCTTCGCATCATTGTCATGTGATTTTCACGCGTTTTGTACCATCGAAGGACCGAGAATGTTATAGAACGTACAGGTGTCCTCTCTAACGTCTATACCCATGAATACGATGAGAATTCCGTACTGAGAGAGTACATATTCGTCAAAGTTCTATTGGTGGCGAAAGAAACCGTTTTATCCCCCCAAAATCCCCAAACGAATTTGGCCCCTCTTTTGGTCTAAATTCATCAACCCAAGCTGTCAAACCCAATCCTTATCCATATTTTCGAAATTCAAAACATCCTAATCGAATTCCCTCAAATACCCCTCTGTTTTTCCCCCCCAAACAACCCCAATTTCATCTATAAATAGGTAGTGAGGGTTAAGAGTTAAGAGAGGATTTTTTTGGGGAAAAATTAGGGATTCGGGAGGTGCATGCTTCTAATCCCACGTAACCAAAAAATCCGGGGAGAAACAAGACTCGAAAACTCAATTCCGGCGAAAAAGATAAACTCCGATAAGTTGGAATTAAAACTCCGGTGGTGGAAGTCCATCGTCGAAGCTTGTAGTCCCACCTCGCTGCTCCAAAAAAGGTGATCACTTCATCTCTTTTACATTTTTTTTTCTTTACGTTTGAATGTCGTAAATATGGAATCTCGCAATAATTGTTGGTCTTGTCTGAAAAGTTTCGATTTTCGATGAAAATTTGGAATTGAGAGTTTTTTTGAAATCTGTCAGTTGAAGTCATGTTGTGCGTTTGATAGATGATATGCATTGGGTTTGTCGATTGAAGTGCTTATTGTTGAATGATGAATTTGTTTGGTGTTCGTCTGAACATAGGTGTTTACTATTTCAGTGTGCTTATTTGTTTTTTAGAAGATTGAATGGGCTTAGCACTCAAATGCTCTTCAAATGGATCCTCCTGGTTCATAATACCAAAGAGGATTCAGATAAGATAAGGTCTTTAGGATTACCCTATAGTTTTTTTTGTTTTTTTTTTCTTTTTTTTCTTTGATTAAAAGACCATTGTTAAGAGGTGAAGTAGAGCTCAACAATAGCTCTTATTTAGCCTTTGAAATCTGACCTTTCGCAGCTCTTCACGGGAGTGATTACATGACTAATTTTTCTTATTTATTTCCTTTCTATCTGTTTGTTTTGCTTAGAAATTGATTGAATTTTGGAATTGAATTTCAAGTGTTCTCCTTTGGTTCATAATATCAAAGGAGGCAGCTTGAAAAGATTCCAAGATGTAAAATCTTCTCTTCGTAGCTTTACTTATGTCTTGAAACTTGATTTGGTTGAAATAGGTTTTATATTCTAATTCTGAATAAGAAGAATCTGGTAGATTAGTTCTCATTTTGCATGTGTTAGTTTAAAATTGATCAATAGAAGAATGACTCTCCCTGTTTGAGGATATTGTTTGATATATCACTTTCTCTACGATCACCTATGAATGATGATATTTGAGCTCAGGTAGCGGTAATAAATCTCCCCAAGTACCTATCTTCTTCCTTATAGTCGTTGGTAATCTATATTGAGGGGTTTCGACTATTGAATTGATTCAATAAAAATGGAGATTTTATCAGTACTTCATTACCTATATGATATGAATTAATGTATGTTTTTTCCTGTTTCAATGCAACATAGTCGTAGAATGATCGTCCCATTAGCGTGTCGAATCTGTGATTTTTGTTCAGTCTTGTGCGTTTGTAACAGTGAAGTTCAATTGCCTCATTTCAGGTGTGATTTGAACTTGTCTGGTAATTATCCTTATTTTTCCTCAAACCATTGATCGAGAGATGATTTGATTACTGGTGTGATTCTTGGAAAAGTTTCAAACTGTGGCAGTGTTTTGCTGTGTAGACTGTTTTAATTAACCTTTCATAATCGTAGCATTGTCTAGTGTCTTTTTTTTTTTAAAAATAAAATGAATAAGATTTATCTGTGTTTGAGGCTTAGGCAGTGTCCTTCAAATGAGAGTTAAGTTTGAATATATAGCTTACATATTTCTCTGATTACGTATTTAGTGAGGGAAAGATATTCCGAGTCTCCACTTACACGTTCTATCTCTTTTTCTTTCTATCCATTTAAGTATTAGATGTTCAGGGACTTTTATCTAAACATTCCCTAGCACTATTAGCTCCCCAACTAGGATTGAATATTCATAAAGGCCTTTTGGTTCTATCAAAAAGAGTCAATGAACTAGGATCTGGGAGCAAATTGCTCTTGAATGATTGCCTCCAAAAATCATGATTAAGGGTTAAACATTTCCTTTTTCTTCTTTGTGTTAAATACGTGGCTTAGTTCTTGAAGTTGTCACTCATCGTTGTGTTTACGTGTTTAATCCATCACGCTCAGGGCTTTGTATTGGTTTCTCATATCCATGAAGAGCTCTCAGACGGCTGTAATAGCCCTTTTGTCGGTATTATTTCATCACCCTTTATGACATGAGAGTAAGAAGGTGAAGTGAGCTTTTGCCATAGCTCATTTTTACTTTGCCTTACAGGGTGGACTAACAACACCACACTAGCCTCTCTATTGCTGCCTGGTGATGTTATTAATGTTCTATTCTAAGAATGATACCCTCTTTAAGCTTTGTGTTCAAATTTGTCTCCTCCTCTGTTGGAATTTTCCTCTTTGTTGTTTTGATTATTTCTTTAAAAAAAAATCAAGGATGCGATGCTTTGTTTTTCTTACTTTACAGGTGAAGAGGATAATGATTCTATTTTTTATACAACCTTGTCGTTGGCTATTTTAAGATCATAGTTTAAATAGTCAATTTTGTTAAGATATATTTCTATGTGATCGACATGGAAGTAGTTCATGAGTGGTCAAATTTGTTAAAGTCAAATTCTCTGTGAGCTAGCTATGCCTTGTTGTGAAATGTCTCTGCAATTATGTATGAGCCTACTAGTGTGGATGTTGTTACAGTTAATTCCTTAGCATGCTGATTTGGGTCGATTATTTTTGGTAGTTGACCGCTACATGATTTAATCTGTGATCACATTACTTCTCTATGTAGAATATTAATCTGTAAAATCCCTTTCCTTACGTGCTAGCAGCTTGTTAAAGATCCCACTGTTCACTTACTAAGTTTTAATCCTTTCTTTGTGCATGAACACCCCATTGAGTCCATCTTTGGACTCGAAACTTCTCCTGCATACTCTTGATGGGCCAAAGGGGCCCAAGCCATCGAGTCATCTCTTCAAGGCCCCAAAATGGGTAAAAATCAAAGTTGAAGAATGTGTAGCTAAATGCTACATTTGGAAGCTAGTATACAGGGTTGAAGACGAGGCGGGAAAATTTTGAAATGGCCCAAAGAGCCTATAAAAATTGAGGATTAAAGCCGGGCAGGTCCAAACGGGTTCAAAACCTGTTTTTGCTCAACTCTTCTCTTTTATTTATTTTGTAAATTTATCCTTGAATGTTTGTATGTAATTAATTCTCAAATTCCGTTAAAATCTAGCTAATTTCCCCTCCGAGTTGTTATTTCATTTTATCTTTGTATTTTCCTTTAAATAATCACATGTCGCGTATTCTAATATGTTGGACTCAATAAAAATAAGTTTTCTTTATAATCTCTTTGCAAAAAAAATGAACCTTCAAAAAATCAAAATGGCATTTTATCTTATTCATGCTTTAGATTGGTTTATTTAAATTAAAGAATATTCTCTCCAACATAAAATTATTTTCTTGTAAAAATCAAAACCTTTCATAATTAGATAAATATTTCATAATCTTGTTTAAATTTAGTATTCTCTTTAAAAAAAAATAAAAAATCTTCATTATTCAAAATTTGATATTTTCTAGCAAAAATCACTTTCTTTTTCTTTTCATTAAAATAATTTATTTTCTCTTAATTTGATAAAAGACTTGAATTTTGCTCAATCTTTCTTTTTGGGAGGATTTTTCTTTAAACTAAATAAATCATTTTTTCACGTGAATGAAATAAGTGCCATGTTTACAATTAATTCAAGATTTTACAAAGTTAGTCATGTTTTCAAATTTGGTCATTTTTACAAATCAGTCAAATTGTCTTTTGGTCAACCGCTTTCGCGGACGCTTCTTGAGTGCCTTAAAAACCTTCTCAAGGCGTTACCAGAATCCTTACCCATTTTCTCTAATTTTAAAGATTTGTTTCTGTTTTCGAGTCTTTAAAATTATTTAAGTTTTTCTTGATATTTTCTATAAAAAATCAAGTGGCGACTCTGTATTTTCTTAAATTGTTTCGAAATTTTCTCTAAAGTTTTGAAATAGTTTAAAAAGTCAAAACCAAATGTTTTTCAACCCTTCGAGCCTGGAAAAAGGGATAAAACAGAAATGGCGACTCTGCTGGGGATGTTATTAAGATTCTAACCAAATTTAAGAATTGTTTGACTGATTTATGTGGCCTTATTTGAGTAATTATGCTAATATGATAATATTTTGTGATTATACCTGTCATTTGCATTCATGGCATACTTCCTCATATGATATTTAACTGTTTGGGGTTTCGCGGTTGCGCGGCCTCTATTGATCAATTCCAAATGAAACTGTTGGAAATACAACAGTTTATTGGTACGTTAGGCGTCCAATGGCTGTTTGTATTTCCAAACCCAAGTTGTCCACTTGGGAACCTAGTCAAGAACCCACTCTAGATACCTAGGATAGAGCGAAACCAAAACCTTTTTTAGGCATGAGCATAGGACGACCTAATACCTGAGGGGGTATTAGGCCCATTAGAAAACCTACCACGCGTCTATTGACCACGAGTCAATCACAGACGAATCATGCTTATGTGTTGAAGGAGTATATGCCAATTAAATCTAATCCATTATCATTCAGGGTGGGGGGAAAGGCTTACTTTGTTTATTTTTGTGTAGGAATGGCTCAACCACTCCCCGTTAGAAGATTCAAAATGGTTACCAAACCAGATGATTTTCTTAAGGTTTGGTGGGCCTACATGGGTTCGGAAGATAAGAAGACTATTAAGACGCATATCGGTCACCTACCCTCACTTCTAGAAATGGATGTTTGGCCTGAGATGATTCACGTGTTGACAGAATTCTGGGATGATGACAACATGGTATTTCGCTTTGGCGAAGTTGAATTGGCCCCTACTATTGAAGAAGTGGTAGTTATCTATGAAAGCATCCACATGTGCAACAAAAGGAAAAAGACACCGGATAACAATGTCTTAGTCCCAGAGGTGTGGAACCGTCAAAAAATCAAGGATGCCTTTTTGATCAAAGATGATACCTGGCTAGGAAAGCTTGATGGGCCAAATATTCTTTTTCGTGAGTTGTACTACAGATTCGGAAGATTCAATTCTTTCCAAAAGTTCGGGCATGAATTCGCATCTGAGTCAGAATGGAAGGATAGAAGGGCATTTGCTTTCGCGGTTAGTCTACTTGGAACTATGGTATTTCCACAAGGATCGAATGGTACTATTCATCCAAGCGTCGTTATGGTAACACATGCCATCTTCTATGGGTTGGAATACGGCACTTCTAAGGTATTCCACACTTTAGCTCCTATGATCGTCGCAGAAATATATCGAGCTTTGGGAAATTGTCAAAAAGGGGCTCGTTTCTTCTAGGGGTGCAATCTTATTTTGCAATGGTGGATGATGAAACATTTGTTGAAGGATCCTAGAATGAAGAATACGGACCATCTGACAAGGTACGATCTTTTGTCATCCCATAGCATGTGGTTGACTATAAATAGATTTAAGAGGGACAAAACTCTGGAATTTTGGTTCAAGCAATTCGGGGAATTGAGAGACGACAATGTCCAATGGTCGATCAAGTACCTCAATCCAGGGAAATACATAATTCGAGGAAACAAACAGCCTTTTCTAGTACTCCCTGGCCTTAGAGGGACTCGTACTTACATTCCCGCCAGAGTTCTCAGACAGTTTGAAATCAAACAGGAGACACCACAAACAGAACCCATGGCTAGATTCATCACCGAATATGGGGAAGGCGAGACACCGCTCAAAGAATTTATTATACAGGGGTGGAAGGAAAGAAAGACCAGAGAAATCTCTTTTAGTATTGGGTTTGAGCCTGAGGTTAGTGATACTTACAAATAATGGTTGAAGAAGAACCTCGCAAGAACATTGATACCTGGTCCGAATGAGCCCACACAGATTGTTGATATAGAATCAGAGCATCAGATTCGGCTTCACAGGCTTCAGGATAGATTCCAGACAAGTGAGATTGCTCATCAGCGGCAACATAGGGAGGATGCTTCGACCATACATCAATTGAAGGAAGAGTTAAAGCGATCCAGACAAGAGGTGAGTTATGCCAGACAGTGTTTGATTGATTTGGACGATTGCATGGTTTCCCAAATTGATAGCATAGGAGAAATGACCTATGAGAGTAGAGCACAATTATGTGGAAGTCACTTGATCAGCAACCGATATCGCATATGGCACGAGTTGGACAAGACCAAAAAGGCAAAGACTGATGAGGGATCATCCGGATGCTAGTATTTTCATTTGTTATCCCCTGCATGGGACTGTTTTTTCTTGCACTGTTATTTCCCTTTCCCTAAAGATTGTATCCCTTGTTTTTCTACTTTGTAAACATTTATGCCTTTTTGAATATTTATGGAAATGTTATTTTGGGGATAATGGATTTGTTTTTAAAAGGTATATACTTCCTTCAAACTCGCTAGGCCAACCCTTGGCTCAAAAGGGTCACCCAAGTAGGATACGCGCTTATTATAATATGCTTGTGTGATATAACTGTCTTACGTGTTTATGTGCGTTGTTTGAATCAAAGGCGAATTGATCCAATCCCATTTTTCATAAGAGCCCTTTTAGGCAGAAATATACACCCACTAAATAAAAGTCCGACCAAACACTCTGGGTTTTCCAAGTTTCCCAGATAAAACCTCAACCATTCTTTGTTAACTTTCTAAGATCCGTTTCTACTTTTTTAGGAAGATTGATCATGGATTCAAGAGCCGGTCAATTGAAAAGACAGATAGTAGAGTTAGCCTTAGTGGAAGAGGTACTGAAGGAAGAAACCAAAAGAGTGGTTAGGAAGATCAATCAGACTGACAGGGAAATTGCTAAGGTCAAACAATTGATTGCGTAAGAAAAAGAGTCTGCCAAGTACAAGGTTGAAGATTCAACCAAGAGCCATGAGAAAGAAAGCATGGAGCAAGTCCTGTTTCCAAAAGTGAGAGATGACTATTGGGCTAAGCTAAAAGGGAACGCCGTTTGGCCAACTAGGATTAGGCCAGGAAGTGAGAAGATCACCCTCAAAGCTCACTTTAGAGGATCTTCTAGGAGCCCCAGGGTCATGACATGCTCGAAAGTTTATCAGACTCTAAGAGATATGGAAATTCTCCAACCTGACCAAACAAAAGGGTTTGGCTGCCTTTCCAGAGATGACCACAAGAAATGCTCATACCATCCACAACAACCTGGCCACAGCACCAATGAATGCATCGCTCTGAAAGCTAGAATTTATTGCATGATCCGCAATGGTCAGATAAGTAGCCTGTGGGGATCACAGACCATTCTCACATGTGACCATGTCAACCCAGGCATGCCTATCACTGAAGAGGTGCAGATTCACAAGTATGACTTCACAAAGTTCGAGGAATCCTATCATGATATTTATTCAAATCTCATCCATGCCAAAGTCTTAGAGCCAGTGGAGAGAAAGCCTAACATGATGTCAAAGGCTTGGAAGAAATTCAAGGATGTTTGTCACTATCATGGAGGAAGAGGGGGGCATGACTTAGAGACTTGTCATGCTTTTAAAATGGAGTTGGAACTCCTTGTGGAAGTTGGAAGGGTCGAGTTGGAATTGCCGCCATTTCATTCTTAGAAGATCAATAGATGAAAGGAGTAGACTGAAGCGGGAACATCCGCACTTAGCTAGAAGCTAGCTATTAAGTTTTCCTTTAGATGTTTGTTTTGTTTTCATGTTTTCCTAAATGTAATGATTCCCAACAAGAGTGTAATGAAATGAAAATTTCCCTCAACTATTTGAACTACGTCGGACCTGATTTCCCCTTCGTGGGATACATAGGCAGCCTTTTGGCTCGGTCCTTATCTTCAAAAAATTTTGTTTCCCCTGATTTTCTGGAAAGAGGCATAAGGACGAAGAAGAAGAATAAGAGGAAGGCGTTTTACAATCAATCTTCCTGGCAAACTCGTTTATCCCAAATCAATAAACAAAATCCTGTTCATTAAAAATTCTGAGTCAATATCCCATGGATCAATTTGCTTATGATGAAAACAACTTTATGTGTTTACTTCCTGTTTAATTATCTTGCATTATGTATTACTAATAGAATCTAACACATCGGCCTTTGAGTTGTTTTATTTTACAGATAATAGAAACTACTCCGCGTTATCATAAGCTGGCTGAACATCCTTACTTCACCCGATCAAAAGCTCATAAAATCCCATCCCTTAGCCATTATTCAAACATGACTAGAAACGACGAGGATAGCGCATTGGCCATCAGGGACAATGTTATAGCAGAACAAAGCGAGATGATTGCTGAACTCGCAAGAAAGCTAGAAATGCTTTAAGAGCAGGTGAATCGTACTAGAGACTTGGCCAATCTGGCCATCACTACTAATGCTCCCGTCCTGGGAGGGCACGGTCCTCCACTCCAAACCTCTCCTCTCAACACGTCTGACCTTGGGAACCATCCAAATAACATTTCATTAGCTTCCGCCTCTCAACTTCCTACATACCCAATCATAAATAATCCACCGATTCATCAAACTCATACTCCACCCATTCAAAACACCAACCAAGACAATAACCCAGATGCTTACCATCCACAAAATCCTTCCCTAACTCCGCAAATCCATCCTCAAATCCCACAGAACCACTCTCAAACTCCACAAAACACCTTTAACCCCCAAAATGTCCTCCCTGCCTACAATCCAACTTCCGTTCATCCTCAAAATCACACTTCAGCATACCAAAACCCTTCCGCCACTATCCCAAATCCATCTCACATCCGACCTATACCCCCAACTGCTTTCCATGTCGTCACATCTCCCGATCTTCACAACCCTTTTCCTAATCCTGAGGTAGACCATTATGAGAAGAAAGAAAAAGAATGGAGGATCGAGCATGAAAAAAAGTTGCGTGCAATGAATAAAGAGATTATGAGGATCAAAGAGTCTCATGGACCGGGGGATAATGATGTGATTGGTTATGATGATTTGTGTGTCCATACCGGTGTAGACCTGCCAGAAGGATACAAGGTCCCTAAATTTGAAACATTCGGTGGAACTGGAAATCCCATGGCTCACTTGAGGAGATACTGTGATCAAATGGTTGGAATTGGGAGGAACGAGGCGCTGCTAATGCGTCTATTTAGCCGAAGTTTAAGCGGCGAAGCTCTGGATTGGTTCACGTCCCAGGAACTGAGAAAATGGTCTAACTGGAAGGCCTTGGCCAAAGACTTTATCGACAGGTTCGCTTATAATGTGGAAATAGTTCCTGATCGACATTCACTAAATAGAATCAAACAAAAGAGCGGTGAATACTTTCGAGATTATGCTTATCGCTGGAGAAAGGAAACCGCTAAGGTACAACCTCCTATGACTGAGGAGGAAATGGTAGCGGTATTTTCCCGTGCTCAAGAAGGCGAGTTCTATACTAGAATGGTGTCTACGGTTCGGGCAACCTTTACAGATTTGGTAAAGATTGGTGAATCACTCGAAGAAGGGATTCAAACTGGGAAAATTATCCAGACTCCAACATCACCTCCAACATCAGTTGGGTCCTCTGGATTCCCTAGGAAGAAAAGAGAAGACGTGACTGCAGTATCCACTGATTCTATTGCTAATTTGAAAAGGAGATTCAGACCCAGGAATACTCTTTCTTCTCCGCCACCCCCGAGTCCTCAATCTGTATTCTACGCTCAACCCCAATACCAAGCTC
This sequence comes from Capsicum rhomboideum, assembly GCA_031232105.1. Lineage (NCBI taxonomy): Eukaryota > Viridiplantae > Streptophyta > Magnoliopsida > Solanales > Solanaceae > Capsicum > Capsicum rhomboideum. The sequence continues at coordinate 18,365,926 of CP124712.1, forward strand.
CACATCCAAATATCTTACCTCAATACCAAGCTTCACAGCCAAATGTCCTACCGCAATACCAAGCTCCACAGCCAAATGTCCTACCTCAGTACCAAGCTCCACAACCAAACGTCTTACCACAGTACCAAGCTCCATTGCCAAATTATCAGCCTAATGTCCAAACCACCACCCCAAATCGCCAAGCTAATATCCACGTAGCTCTAAATTATCATCAAGTACCACCTCCCGCTACTCAAAACAACCTTTCTCATCCAAATCTTGAAAAGAAACCTCTTCGAAACTTCACACCACTGGCTGAAAGTCGCACTCAACTTTTTGAAAGATTAAGAGCAGTCGGCTATCTCCAGCCTGTCCAACCAAAGCCCACTAATACTAATTCCCGATTCTATCATGCTGATCAAAACTGTGCCTATCATTCTGGAGGAGTCGGCCACAGTACCGAAGATTGCATTAATTTGAAACATAAGATCCAGGACCTGATCGATCATAAAGTCATTACTCTTCAAACACCAGCTCCAAATGTCAATAGTAATCCGTTGCCTAACAATGGAGGGGCTACGGTTAACATGATCGAAATAGAAGATGAATGGGCAGTTAGTAAGACTATCACTAAGGTTGATTCAGAAAAGCCTAAGAGGACGAAAGGGGTAGAGAAGATAGAGAAGGCCGTGGCTGCCTTAAGTGTTAATGAAAGGCCCCCATTTGTGGTAATGACCGCCCCGACTCAGGCATATGTCCCAACACCGCCTAGAAAAGAGTTTATTGTAGAGACTGCTGCCGCCCATGGGATGACTCGGTTCGGAAGGTGCTACATTCCTGAGAATTTAGCCAACGACTCTTACAAGAAGGATTCACAGAAAAGGCCGATTACTGAGGGAGAAGCCGAAGAGTTTTGGAGGCGAATGCAACCAAAAGAATATTCTATTGTTAAGCATTTGGAAAAGACTCCAGTACAGATCTCCGTGTGGGCATTACTAATGAGTTCCCAATACCACCGACAAGCGTTGTTGAAGGTCCTAGATGAAGCCTATGTGCCCGTTGGTACGAGTGTTGAAAATCTGGCCGCAATGATAGGTAACGTTGTGGGAAGTCATCGCATATCATTCAGTGAAGAAGAGTTACCTTTTGAAGGAATAATGCATAACAAAGCGTTGCACATCTCTGTTATTTGTCATAACCATGTGATTAATCGGGTTCTGATAGATGACGGATCTGGTCTGAACATTTGCCCCCTTTCCACATTGACTCAAATGGGTTACGATTTGGGAAAGGTCCGTCAAAGCCATGTTAATGTGCGAGCTTTCGATGGAGGACAGAGGGACACTATAGGCAAAGTTGATTTGTACATCCAAATGGGACCCACCGAGTTCAAGACTAAATTTCATGTTATGGATATTAATCCTAGTTACAATCTGCTTCTCGGGAGACCGTGCCTCCATGGTGCAAAAGCGGTTTCATCATCTCTTCATCAATTATTGAAATTCATCTGGGATGGCCACGAGGTGGTCACTCAGGGCGAAGGGAGTCACGTGAGCCACCCTAATGGTTATGTACCTGTGATTGAAGATATTCCAAAGGGCAGTAATTTTTATACGGTGGAAATCGTGAACGCTGCTGAAGAGGACCTAACATGCCAGCCTCACATGCCTTCTATCTATAAGATGATGGCAACTGTGATGCTAAGAAATGGATTCGAGCCTGGTCGAGGCCTAGGAAAGAACTTGGAGGGTATCATTGAGCCAATCATGATTCCAGAAAAAGCTTTCAAATATGGACTAGGATACAAGCCGACAAATGAAGACGAGAATGAGAAAAGGACAGTGATAGGTCGGCCCAAGCCATTGCCACTGCTATACCAGTCGTTTCCTGTACGCGAGATGCTGATGGATGATGGTCTGGGGGATGGGATAGGAATTCTGTTCGAAGATTGCAACGCTATAATAGAAGATTTCCCAGAGACTAGTGGAGTGAGGAAAGCTGCACCTGGAGAAACTTTGAAAAATTGGACATCCACTCCGCTCATGACTCCTCGCCCTCTGTGGTAGATGAAAGGGCAAATTTCTAGTTTTTGAAAATTGGTGATGATCCGGAGGAGGCCCCGCGATCCACCCTTTTATCTTTCAAATCCTCTTTTTGCATGTTTACTGCTTTCAAAAAGGCATGGGCCTGTACTCATGCAGGTCATGAGCCATAGTTTGTAAATATTTCCCAAGTTTTAATGAAAAGGCCTCCCTTTATCTAGAAAACTATTTTTTGAGTAATGTTATTCCTATTTCCCTATTTTTGTGTTATCTTGCTATTATCTGACTTTGTTTGTTTGTTTCTTTCAGTAATAATAACTTAAAACCTGCCAATATCATGTCATTTCAAGAGCTAAATGAACACAGTGATGTGAATGACAATGAATGTGAAAGCTATGATGAGGAACAGCTAACAGAGGATTTGGAAGAATTTGAAAACCGCGAGAAGCCTAACCTGAAAGAAACTGAAGTGGTCAATCTAGGGGGCCATGATGAAGTTAAGGAAACAAGAATCAGTGTTCACTTGACAGAGGCACAGAAAAGAGAACTCATCCGCTTGGTAAGATAATACATCGATGTATTTGCTTGGTCCTATGATGACATGCCAGGGTTGAGCACCAACATCGTGTCACATAAGTTGCCAATCAATCCAGAGTTGATCCAGTAAAGCAAAAAATGCAAAAATTCAAGCCAGATTTAAGTTTAAGGATTAAAGAAGAAGTGACAAAGCAAATCCAGTCTAAAGTTGTAGAGGTCACAAAATATCCAAAGTGGCTAGCCAATATTGTTCCGGTGCCAAAGAAGGACGGCAAAATCAGAATTTGTGTTGATTACAGAGACTTGAACAGGGCCAATCCTAAAGATAACTTCCCTCTACCCAACATCCACATTCTCATCGACAATTGCGCGAAGCATGAAATGCAGTCTTTTGTGGATTGTTTTGCCGGGTATCATCAGATCTTAATGGATGAGGAAGACGCAGAAAAGACGGCGTTCATCACGCCCTGGGGTGTTTATCACTATAGGGTAATGCCGTTCGGTCTAAAAAATGCTGGTGCAACCTATATGAGGGCAATGACAACGATCTTTCATGATATGATCCACAAGGAAATTGAGGTGTACGTGGATGACATAATCATCAAATCTTGCGAAAGTTCAGATCATTTGACACAGAAAATTCTTTGATCGACTGAGAAAGTATAACTAGAAACTGAATCCTGCTAAATGTGCCTTCGGTGTGCCAGCCGAAAAATTATTGGGATTTATAGTCAGTAGGAGGGGCATCGAACTCGACCCTTCCAAGATCAAGACAATTCAGGGATTGCCCCCACCGAGGACCAAGAAAGAAGTCATGAGTTTCTTGGGACGTTTGAATTACATTAGTAGGTTCATTGCCCAGTCGACTGTTATATGCGAGCCAATCCTTAAGATGTTGAAGAAGGATGCGTTGAACGATTGGACAGAAGAGTGCCAAAAGGCTTTTGAAAGGATCAAAGATTATCTATCCGCTCCGCCTGTTTTGGTTCCACCAAGAGAAGGAAGTCCATTATTGTTATATTTGTCAGTCTCAGAAAATGCTTTTGGATGCGTCCTCAGGCAACATGATGAAACTGGCAAGAAAGAAAAGGCAATCTATTACTTAAGTAAGAAGTTCACTCCGTATGAGGCTCGCTACACCTTGGGTGATAGGACGTGTTGTGCTTTGACTTGGGTTGCCCAGAAGTTGAGACATTACTTATCCTCATATACAACATATCTCATTTCCAGAATGGATCCCTTGAAATATATATTTCAGAAAGCCATGCCTATAGGGAAGTTGTCCAAATGGCAGATGTTGTTAAGTGAGTTTGACATTGTGTATGTGACCCAAAAGGTAATCAAAGGACAAGCCCTAGCAGATCATCTAGCTGAAAATCCAGTTGACAATGAATATGAGCCACTCCGTACTTACTTCCCGGATGAAGAAGTTTTGTTCGTGGGAGAAGACATAGCTGAAGCATACCCCGGATGGAGGATGTTCTTTGATGGAGCGGTCAATTTCAAAGGTTCAGGAATTGGAGCGGTTTTAGTGTCAGAAACAGGTCAGCATTACCCGGTAACTGCCAAGCTACGTTTCCCTTGCACCAACAACATGGCTGAGTATGAAGCTTGCATCCTAGGCCTCGATTTAGCACTTGACATGGGTGTTTGAGAGTTATTAGTCATTGGAGATTCAGATCTATTGATTCACCAAGTGCGAGGAGATTGGGCTGTGAAGAACTCCAAAATCACCCCTTACGTAGAGCTAGTACAGGATTTATGCAAAAGATTCAAGGAGATTGACTTCAGACATATCCCGAGAATACAAAACGAGTTTGCTGATGCTTTAGCTATTATATCCTCCATGATTCAACACCCAGATAGAAGTTACATTGATCCTCTGGAAATAAGTTTGAGGGAGAAACCAGTACACTGTGCACATGTTGAAGCAGAGGCCGATGGAAAACCATGGTACTTCGATATCAAGAGGTATTTAGAGTCTGGGGCATACCCAGAAGATGCTAGTAACATTCAGAAAAAGACAATACGACATTTGGCAAAGAGTTATTTCCCAAGCGGGGAAATCGTATTCAGGAGGACCCCAAATTTAGGATTTCTAAGATGTGTTGATGCCGCAGAAGCCACGAAGTTACTGGAAGAAATACATGCTGGAGTTTGCGGACCTCATATGAACGAATTCGCTCTCTCTAGAAAAATTTTGAGGACGGGTTATTTTTGGATGACTATGGAGAATGACTGCAACACGTACGTACAAAAATGCCCAAAGTGCCAGATACACGGACACTTGATTCGGATGCCTCCATATGAACTCTACACAATGAGTTCACCATGGCCATTCGTAGCATGGGGCATGGATGTCATTGGTCCAATAGAGCCGACAGCATCGAATGTACATAGATTCATCTTAGTTGCTATTGATTATTTCACAAAATGGGTGGAAGCTATCTCATACAAAGCTGTGACCAAGAAAGTCGTTACAGATTTTGTCAGGAACAACTTGATTTTCCAATTTGGGATACCAGAATCAATCATTACAGATAATGGAGCTAACTTGAATAGTCACTTGATGAAAGAAATTTGTGAAAAGTTCAAAATCACTCATCGAAATTCGACTGCGTATCGTCCGCAAATGAATGGAGCTGTAGAAGCCGCCAATAAAAACATCAAGAGGATATTGAGAAAAATGATTGAGAACAACAGATCTTGGCACGAGATGTTGCCTTATGCTTTGTTAGGATACCGTACGACAGTCAAGACTTCGACTGGGGCAACTCCATATCTATTGGTTTATGGAACTGAAGCCGTGATACCTGCCGAGGTAAAGATACCTTCCTTGAAGATTATTCAAGAGGCTAAACTGAGTAACGAAGAATGGGTTCGTGCTAGATGTGAACAACTCATGCTAATCGATGAAAAGCGAATGGAGGCCGTATGCCATGGTCAGCTATACCAGCAATGTATGATTCGTTCCTTCAACAAGAAAGTGAGAACGCGCACATTTGAAGTAGGACAATTGGTTCTCAAACGCATATTTCCCCATCAAGAAGAATACAAAGGCAAGTTTGCTCCAAACTGGTAGGGACCATATGTGGTACGTAAAGTGCTATCTGGAGGAGCCCTAATCCTGTCCGAGATGGATGGTCAAGAGTGGACCAAGCCAATCAACTCCGATGCGGTGAAGAGATACTACGTCTGAAGATAGTCTCTTCTCTATGTTCCCTTTCCTTATAATCGCACTTTTCTTAGTATAATCATTTTATGTTTTGTAGTAGCTTAAATATCCATTCCCTTTTTATGTACGAACTACGTTTGACCTGAATTCTCAAGAATGAGATACGTAGGCGGCCTATGTCGGCTTCGGTCAACCCCTTAGGAAAATCTTACTTTCCTTTTTTATGTATGAACTACGTGATGACCTGAATTCTCAAGAATGAGATACGTAGGCGGCCTATGTCGGCTTCGGTCAACCCTTTAGATTTTTCTATAGCTCCCTAGCGTAGTTTCTGAACTACGTTTGACCTGATTCCTGCTTCAACGGGATACGTAGGCGCCCCAACGGCTCGGTCATATCACACCAGGAAATGGAAACTGGGGCAGAATTTTTGAGAAGGAATCTCAAAAATTCTCAAGAAGAAGATCATTCATTTGGCAAAGAGAATGAAGACCAACAAAGATTTTGGGAGAAAATCTCGAATTTCCTAAAGGTCGAGATCATCTCAAATAGTATCTAACTGGGGCAGAAATTTTGAGGAAATCCTCAAAATTTCCAGTGATACTTTGGAACAACTTCCAAATTCCCCAACACCGAGAGCTCAAGTCAACCTCAAAAATCACTGGCTGTGATATAACGCAAGCTTCTGCAAATTATGCCTAAACTTCCCCAGCAACAACAATGAGTTTCTAGGGATCCTTCATTAGATGTCAGACATAGACAGGCCTCGAGTGGAAGACGTTCGTTGAGCTAGCACATGACATGACTGGCATAGTTTTTCTAAAAAACTTTCACACAAGTTTTCAAATCTATGATTTCAAAACCCTAATTATTTTTGAAAATCTATACATATTTTCTTGACTAGTTTTGCCTTACATCTATTCAAGCGGGGAGTCAGGGCGGAAGTCCAAACATGATGGAGCACCCGAAAGATAGCGAGAAGCGAACCAGAGATCTAAGGAGGTCAACGCGGAGTAGTTTCACCCAAAACTAACAATTTTTTCTCTGGATGCAGGGATCACCGTACATAAATAGGGTCTCTTTCAAATACCCTGAGCAAATCAAGAATCGCACCAAAAGCACATAATGCTCGAGAACGGTATTCTTGGACAGCTCCAAAGATGGGTTGAATAACTCATTCAGGATCAAGGGCCTCTTGATTTGTCTATCCGGTTTCAAAAGATGTGGATGTCAAACAAAAGCGTCCTATCCTTGTTATGAATATTTTATTCAAGACTTTTCCTAATAATAGTCGCTTGCAAAAGCGACTCTGTATCTACTAAACGGTTGCCCTGAGTGCAGGTATACTCGAAAGAGTCGGCATAACGGTACGATCAAAGAGATCACCTGACAAGGAGAGTAGGGACATCCTCCTCTAATCCGTCATGGGTCAAAATGAACTTATAACGTTCAAAAGTGGTATTTATAGTTGTCCCCAGAAATGGGTTTAATCATTTACTTATCTCCAAAATGATTTTTGTTCGGCGAACAAAATCGTTTACAGTGTAAATGCTCTCTTTAAATCTTTCCCAAAAATTTGACTATAGTCGCTAGAAAAAGCGACACTGTGTCTACTAATTGTTTACCTTAAGCGCAGGTACATTCAAAGGAATCAGCACATCAACAGATTAGCCCAAAGTCCATCTTACTACGTCAAAGCTGAAAAGTCTGACGCTTGCCTATGCCCAAAAGAAGAGGATGGGGGTCGTCAAAAAGGCTATCTTACTGCATCATATTACATCCCATACCATGCCATTGCATCATATTGCCTCATATTACGTCTCATTGCATTGCATTGCACCATAAGGCATTGCATTCTATTGCATTCCATTGCATCACATTGCATCATATTACATCCCATCACATCCCATTGCATCATATTGCATCATATTACATCCCATTGCATTCCATTGCACCATATTGCATTGCATTCCATTGCACCGTATGGCATTGCATTCCAATGCATCATATTGCATCATGTTGCATCCCATCATATTGTGTCACATAACGTTTAATCGTACTTCATTATATGTCATCTTAGCTCATTACAGGACATTTTATTTCATGCCGAGAGGGCCATTTCATTTCATGCCGAGAAGGCCATTTCATTCCATGCCAAGAGGGCCATTTCATTTCATGCCGAGAGGGCCATTTCATTTCATGCCAAGAGGGCCATGCCGAGAGGGCCATTTCATTTCATGCCGAGAGGGCCATGCCGAGAGGGCCATCATGCCATTCAGATAAGTCTCCACAATCGCTCACCATGCCAGACAATAGAGTCTGATTTTGGAAGATGCTCTGGAGCACCTATATCCGTTGACCACGCGAAGATGACACAATCTGGCGTCGAGGATATCTCAGTATTTTATATCTGTTGACCACGCAAAAGGCAATATAGCCAGCGTCGAGGATATTTCAATACTTCATTAACCGATATTTGAATTCATCAACATATCAAATTTGAAGAAGTACATGATTCAAAGGGATATTTTTAAGTCGATATCCGAAGACGGACGACAAACTAGACTTCCCAGGAATTGACAATCTAAAGGTCATCTGTAAGTCACAATATTCGAGACCGGACAGTGTGCAAGATTTCCTTAGAATTGATAGACCATGGGTCATTTATAAGTCGCAACAACATCCTAACTGGATAGTATGCAAGATCACCCAAAGATCGATAGTTTGAAGGTTATCCATAAGTCACAACTAAATCCTTACCGGAGAATATGCGAGATTACCGAATTGGTAGGTCCAAGGGTTCTCTATAAGCCGCACCATATCCAAGATTGATTATGTGCAGGATTACCCAAAGACCGATAATTTGAGAGATATCTATAAGCCATATTATATCCAAGGTTGGATGATGTGCAGGATTGCCCGAAAGCTAGAAATTCGAGGGATATCTATAAGTCATCTCTTATCCAAGGTCGGATAATGCGCAGAATTACCCAAAATCTAACAACTCAAAGGATATCTATAAGTCGCCTCATATCCAACATCGAATGATGCGCGAGATTACCCAAAGATTGACGATTCAAGGGATATCTATAAGTCGTATCGATACTAAGGATGCGCAGGACTTACCCGAGGTCATATATGATATTATACCGGTAGCCGAGAAGTCTATCAAACAAAATATGAAACGGTTACAGGGACCATTCTACCCAAAATATCATCGGTGGCTAAGAGAGTCACCCCATTTTGAAGAAAGAATCAATTGCCAAAAGTCCATCATATCCAACAACTGAGATGGTTGTTGTACCTATACCGTTGTGGAAACCATTTTCTTCCAAAAGCAGGGTTAGGAAAGGACAACACTGCTGATAAGAAATAATTCACACAGGAATATGGTAAAAGACTCTATCCCTCAGTGAATTATGTTTATCGCTAACAATTTTTGTTTGAGATGTTATCGAGAGCATCCGAGAGGGTGAAAATCTCAAACCAAAACCACAGGTGCGGACAACTCCAAAAAGGACGCAGCACAACGTGGAACTTTTTCTTAGCAGCAAACTGGGACGTAGTCTGAAGAGGAATATCAAACTCTTTGGACGCGAGCTAAAGGATACTTACACCACCATCAAACCACACCCCTATTAGAAGGCATGTGGGTATTTGGGACTTTTGGTTTCAATTTCACTTTTGGGGTACTTTTAAACTCACACCGAAAGTAACTTTCCTTTTTCTTCAAATCCGAGTGACAATACACCTAGAGACTTGGAAATTATGTCCTGGTAAATTCTTACCTATGGATGTGAAGAGATCCGCATTCATGGTTAAGAGCTTACAAGCCTCTTTTCCATACCTCATCTTACTTGTCACTCGTCTCGAGCCAAAGGTCGTTTTCAAATAAGCGATTACCTTTTCTACCGATTGAGTCGAACTACAAGCAGTCTGATTCCTTGAAAATCATGGATATGTAGGCTGGGCTCTTTGTTGAAAACTCGACTGCGTTCCAACCTCCCCCCCATATCATTTCATTCCCCAGCTTTCCGACTTCACCAAAATTTGAAACCGGGATAGTCTGTGAGTTCTTTGAAAATCGTGCTTAAAAAATCAATCTTTATGAACTACAAGTGGCCTGAATTCTCATGCAACCTGAGATATGTAGGAAAACCAATACTAGGGTCCGTCCATAATTCCCTGAAATTCGTGCGAAACCTAACTGCTTTCGAGAGACGAATTTGTGGTCGGATAAAATTAGGAATGTCAAGCTCCCTTTACCCAGGGTTACTTGCATTCACCCTACCCAAAGGGAGGGGGCAGTTGTTGACACCTAGTTTTTGCCCTCCCCATTCCAAATTAATTTTCGAGTTTCTTAATTTCAAATAATTTTAAAATAATTATTTTTCTCAGGCTTTCTTTTTAACTTTAGATGAAATTAATGTATTCTATGTTTAATTATATCGAATTACATAATTTTCATTTAAACAAATGTTTTAGAACTTATTTTGAGCGAAAAGTTTGTTTAAATTGCAAATACTCTACTTTTTCTCAAAATCGATTAAAAATAAGGAATTGATGACATGATTAGTTCCTTAATTTTTAAACAACATAATTGTATTTTATTAAATATTTATTTTAAAATTATGGAATTTGAGAAACTCGTTAAATTAGTGGGAAACTAATTTCATCTCGATTTGTCTCAATTGATCCAATTTGGCCATCTTATTAATTTAGGTTGGCTAAATTTGCAAATTGGATCTCCTCTACTTAATTCCTAATTGAATTCTGCAGGCCCAACACCCTAGCCCAACAATTTCAGCCACCCCAGGCCCAAAATCCCACTACCGACCCGGTCCACCACCCTTATATCTCCCTTCTTCCTCACCTACAACAACAAAACATCAACAACAGCAAACAACCGATGCCCAAAACAACAACAACAACCCGAATCAACATATCAGCAAAAATCAACCCCCAAACGACCCTAAATCCACCAAAACGACCTCACTCACTTCCGTTCCTCACCCTTCGCATCATCGTCATGTGATTTTCACGCGTTTTGTACCATCGAAGGACCGAGAATGTTCTAGAACATACAGGTGTCCTCTCTAACGTCTATACCCATGAATACGACGAGAATTCCGTACTGAGAGAGTACATATTCGTCAAAGTTCTATTGGTGGCGAAAGAAACCGTTTTATCCCCCCAAAATCCCCAAACGAATTTGGCCCCTCTTTTGGTCTAAATTCATCAACCCAAGCTGTCAAACCCAATCCTTATCCAGATTTTCGAAATTCAAAACATCCTAATCGAATTTCCTCAAATACCCCTCTGTTTTTCCCCCCCAAACAACCCCAATTTCATCTATAAATAGGTAGTGAGGGTTAAGAGTTAAGAGAGGATTTTTTTGGGGAAAAATTGGGGATTCGGGAGGTGCATGCTTCTAATCCCACGTAACCAAAAAATCCGGGGAGAAACAAGACTCGAAAACTCAATTCCGGCGAAAAAGATAAACTCCGATAAGTTGGAATTAAAACTCCGGTGGTGGAAGTCCATCGTCGAAGCTTGTAGTCCCACCTCGCTGCTCCAAAAAAGGTGAACACTTCATCTCTTTTGCATTTTTTTTTCTTTACGTTTGAATGTCGTAAATATGGAATCTCGCAATAATTGTTGGTCTTGTCTGAAAAGTTTCGATTTTCGATGAAAATTTGGAATTGAGAGTTTTTTTGAAATCTATCAGTTGAAGTCATGTTGTGCGTTTGATAGATGATATGCATTGGGTTTGTCGATTGAAGTGCTTATTGTTGAATGATGAATTTGTTTGGTGTTCGTCTGAACATAGGTGTTTACTATTTCAGTGTGCTTATTTGTTTTTTAGAAGATTGAATGGGCTTAGCACTCAAATTCTCTTCAAATGGATCCTCCTGGTTCATAATACCAAAGAGGATTCAGAGAAGATAAGGTCTTTAGGATTACCCTATAGTTTTTTTGTTTTTTTTTTTCTTTTTTTTCTTTGATTAAAAGACCATTGTTAAGAGGTGAAGTAGAGCTCAACAATAGCTCTTATTTAGCCTTTGAAATCTGACCTTTCGCATCTCTTCACGGGAGTGATTACATGACTAATTTTTCTTATTTATTTCCTTTCTATCTGTTTGTTTTGCTTAGAAATTGATTGAATTTTGGAATTGAATTTCAAGTGTTCTCCTTTGGTTCATAATATCAAAGGAGGTAGCTTGAAAAGATTCCAAGATGTAAAATCTTCTCTTCGTAGCTTTACTTTGTATTTTCCTTTAAATAATCACATGTCGCGTATTCTAATATGTTGGACTCAATAAAAATAAGTTTTCTTTATAATCTCTTTACAAAAAAAATGAACCTTCAAAAAATCAAAATGGCATTTTATCTTATTCATGCTTTAGATTGGTTTATTTAAATTAAAGAATATTCTCTCCAACATAAAATTATTTTCTTGTAAAAATCAAAATCTTTCATAATTAGATAAATATTTCATAATCTTGTTTAAATTTAGTATTCTCTTTAAAAAAAAAAAAAATCTTCATTATTCAAAATTTGATATTTTCTAGCAAAAATCACTTTCCTTTTCTTTTCATTAAAATAATTTATTTTCTCTTAATTTGATAAAAGACTTGAATTTTGCTCAATCTTTCTTTTTGGGAGGATTTTTCTTTAAACTAAATAAATCATTTTTTCACGTGAATGAAATAAGTGCCATGTTTACAATTAATTCAAGATTTTACAAAGTTAGTCATGTTTTCAAATTTGGTCATTTTTACAAATCAGTCAAATTGTCTTTTGGTCAACCGCTTTCGCGGACGCTTCTTGAGTGCCTTAAAAACCTTCTCAAGGCGTTACCAGAATCCTTACCCATTTTCTCTAATTTTAAAGATTTGTTTCTGTTTTCGAGTCTTTAAAATTATTTAAGTTTTTCTTGATATTTTCTATAAAAAATCAAGTGGCGACTCTGTATTTTCTTAAATTGTTTCGAAATTTTCTCTAAAGTTTTGAAATAGTTTAAAAAGTCAAAACCAAATGTTTTTCAACCCTTCGAGCCTGGAAAAAGGGATAAAACATGCACCATTGTAGAGCAATTAAATCCCATTTTCTTATGCAAAAGAAAAATGATCCTGGTACCTTCATAATTCCATACATAATTGGGTCAGTTAACTTTGTCAGAGCTTTGTGTGACCTAGGTACAAGCATTAACTTGATGCCACTGACAGTATTCAAGAAATTAGGCTTGGGAACCCTCGAGCCAACAAAGATGCGGTTATTAATGGCGGGTCTTACGATCAAAAAGCTGTAGGCATATTATGTGATATTTTAGTCAAGGTTGAAAACTTCATCTTCCCTGCTGACTTTGTTGTCTTGGACTGTGAGGTCAATTTTGAGATGCTCGTGATTTTGGGGAGACTATTTTTAGCCACCGACAGAACATTGGTAGATATGAAGCGGGGTGAACTGAAACTCAGGATGAATATTAAGGAAATCACGTTTAATGTTTGCAGAACTATGAAGCTGCCAAAAGACATGAGGGTGGTTTCAGAAATAAATAGTTCAGATGGCCCTGGAAGCCAACCCAAGGGTTATCTTGATGAAGTCTGAGTAATCAAGACACCCACATCTTGCCGCGACGTTAAATCAGGTGCTACTTAGGAGGTAACCCAAGGTGTCTTTCTCTTTCTACATTTACTTTGATTTTTGTTATTTTGATCGACCTTAGACCCGCGCACCTAGGGTGCCACAGGTATGTTCCTAACACCCTTGTTTTACTTTGGTCTAATGCATTAGGGACAATGCTTGATTATTTGGTAGGGGCAAAGGTACTTGTGGGTCTATATGTCCTCTTGGGGTTTTTTGTTGTCGTGTTTCTTTTCCCTCGAAGTGCTATCATAGTAGAACCAACATATTTAGGTTGTTATTTATATTAATTTTGTGTTTAATTAGGAGGAAACTAGGGAAACCTTAGTGCAGTCCAGTTTTGAACAAGTTTTGAAAGTGTGATGATGCTTTTTACGTGTTTAAAAGATACCCCTCCTGAAATTTTGTTTTGGACTCTGTGTGTAGTTATGATAGTTTGTGAGAGTTGTTGGGTCTTGTTATGACATTAGTATTATAGGAAGAATGACTGCAACATAGCAATGCATGAACTGGATAGGTAGTGTCACCCTATGCTATGTGTGCGTGAGGTTATTATCGAGTTAACTTTGTGTGTGCAATTCAGAACTTATTCGGTTAGTATTGCCTAGGTTATAGGATAGTGGTTAGGAAAGGATCATAGGCCGTTTTTGAATAAGTCAACTTTTACCCTAAATGCCTGACCAAATGAAGTAAGTTTCCCTTGATCCCAAGTTTGAGCCTTAATTGACCTTTTTCTTTCGTTAGCCTATTCACCTTCACATTTTGACTTATAATGAACCTGTCTTGGCCCTGATCCCTCTTTGGAAATTTTGTACCTCAACTCAGGCAAATCGCCTAAGTTGAGGGCGGCTATCATAGGGGTGCATAGCTTATTATGGGTATGAATAAGGGTGTAACACCCCGTACATGTTTACCTTAGTTTTGAGAGCAAAAAAAAAAAAAAAAAAAAAAAAAAAAAAAAATTTGGGTGGGGCGTGCCACGCCGCTCTGGGCTGAAATTTTCAGTCCAGAGGCAGTAAAGGGCGCGCCAGGCCTGCGCACCTGTCAAAAGTTGAGAATTTTGTTTAAGTCCCAAGGGTTCCCGGGGACGTATTGAGCCGATTTTTTCCACAATTCTTTTACAAACATGAGAATATACATGAAATGAGTGAAATATTATATTGGTATGATAAAATTACTCGAGAATGAATTTGGGGTCAAAATGACGATTTTGCCCTTTTGGTCAAAATGGGCCATACGTGGCTAGAATTGCTTGTTCTTGGGATTGAGGCTATGGATATGAATCCCGTGAGTGGAACTATTGTCGTAAAGTGTATGAAATGCATTAAACATGAGGAATTATTGATTTTATTGGGTCAAGTAAATTGGGCTCAATTTAAAGCCCAAATTGGGATAAAAGACATGGCCCATATGGGAAATTTGACCCATTCATGTTGGCCAAGTAGAGACTTATTATTGGACCAAGTGTGTGAGTAAAAAGTGTCATTAAGGGGCTATAAAAGGTGGAAAAAAAATCAGATTTCTATCATTTTAATTCTCATGCTATTCTAGAAATTTCCCAAAGATATTTCTCTCATTTCTCAAGAACCCTAAGCCAACTCTTTGGACAAGATCATCATTTGGAAAGTCTTGGTAAGTGTATATTCTTATTATTTAATATCTTATATGCATGAGAGACTATGTAGATCATATTGGTTATGCTAGAAAGTGTTGGATATGGCACTTGGGGTTTTTACAAAAAAATGTGTAATCCTTGTGAATTAAACTTGAAAAAGGACTTGATGTTTTGATGAAAGTGAATGGTGTTGATGATATCTCAACTTGTATGGTTTTGTTATGTCCATAATTTGCTATTTTTCTACATGTGTAAATTATGGGATTTTGGCCGATTTGTGCTATGAAGTGTATTAAGATGACTTGATGGATTATTTGTGATATGGTGGGAATAAGAAAGTGTAAAGGAGAAGCTTTGTGGCGAAATGTTATTGGGTTATCATGTGTTGGTCAATGTATGGAATATTGTGGTATTTTTGGTATGCTAATGCCAGGAATGGTATTGTAAAGGGGGAAATAATATTATAAGGGACTCATGCAATTCATGGTCATCTTAAATGCTTGGAATGTAACTTGTGGTCAATGTATGGCATGAATGGGGTATTGTTGGTATGACAATGCCGTAAATGGTAATGTAAGAAAGGAAATGACATTTTGAAAATAAACATGTAACTCATTGTTGTCGTATGCTTGTGTAAGGTAGTTGGTGGTTAATGTTGGTTCTGTTGTGTACTTGTGATGTAGAGTAAGAAAGGAGCGGGATTGTTGTGCTCACACATTGGATTGTGTATTTACATTTGGGAAGATAAGGTATGTAAGGTTACTCTGTCCGTTTCTTTATGCGGCAAATAGTTTTCACATTGACATTACGCATTTTCCATCCCGAAATGTGCTAAGGTATCCCATATTCAGTTATCCATGGTCATGGTCATATATTTCCTATTCATTGATTATTGGTGAATCTCTTGTCCCATATTCATGGTTAATGTTCCAAAAACAATAAGGTTATGTTCCCATGTTCCAATAGTGATTATACTCATGTCCCTTGTTTATGGATTATGGTCCAATGGTTTCAATCGTGTTATGTTTCTCATAATGGGATGTTTCTCACACTGTTTACTCATATATCTCTTACCCATTGGTTAATGATCCGAAGCTTCGAGGAAAGTTGTCATAACGTTGAAATCTCTAAAGGACCTAGTTCAAGAGAATAATAACATAAGAGAATCTATTCAATCTTGGATGGCATTTTCCAATTATGCCTTATTCCAAAGTCATTTAATATGATGATTATCCTTGTACCAATCGTTCATAAGTAAAAGTACCAATCTCATGACAAGTGAAGAGTGAGGTGAAGTGTTTGTGTTTTCAAGAGTAATAAGAAAGGTGAGGTGCAAGTTAATTAATAAATCCTCATAAGTGATGATGTCAATCTCATATAAGCATATGTGCATAGGGTTCCTTTATGTTTCATTGAGTATGGTTCACAAACGAAAGGGTATAAGTTAAGATGGAACAATCTCAATACTATACATATACATATATATGATATCCCATCAAAGGTGGAGGCCCGGTACTATATATATCCCACCAAGATGGATGCCCGGTACTATACATATATATATGAAATCCCATCAAAGGTGGATGCCCGGTACTATATATCCCACCAAGGTGGATGCCCGGTATTAAATCTATATACATTAAATCCCATCAATGGTGGATGCCCGGTACTATATATCCCACCAAGATGGAGGCCCGGTACTAAATATACTTATTTATCATATCCCATCAAGGTGGATGCCCGGTACTATATATCCCAACATGATGGAGGCCCGGTACTAAATATATATATATATATTATATCCCACCAAAAGTGGAGGCCCGATATTAATATATGATGATGATCCGTAAGGAGTTATGAATCACTAACTAGTTGAGTGAGTGAATAATAATAAAGATAGTTGTAAAAGAGATGAGAATATATCCCTTGCGTGTATATCTAAGTATAGATGTTATGATAAGAATGATGACGTGGCGACTGAATGACCAAGTAATGAAATAATAGACGTAATGAACATGGTTCCACATATTCAGGACTGAGGTATATCCATATTTACTACTCTCTTACGCTTAATTTCTTGGAAGTACTTATGTGCTATTCTAGTTTCATATGGCCTTACATAATCAGTACTTTATCCGTACTGACCCCTCTTGTGGGACTTACCTTACATGCTGCAGGTACAGGAGTTAGTAGATCTCCGCAGTAAGTGGCGATATATCCGCAGATTGTTGGTGAGCTCCAGTTGCTTCGGGGCTTCCCAAGTCACATGTGTATAGTAGATTTTGGCATTTGTAAATATTGTATAGACATGGTCATGTATCTATTAGAGGCTTTGTAGACATATGTGGGGTATCATGAGGTAAAAGATGTACGTTCATTTTGACGAAATGGCCCTAACGGCTAAGTTGCATATATATTACATATGTTGCCATGCCTTTCGCTATTGATATTTAATTACGTGAAATAAGATGATATTCATACGCGAACATACATATGAGAGTACATGAGCATGAGCAAAGATTGATTCTCTCGAGCCTTATCGGCTTCGGGTGCCAATCACGTCCCCGATGGGAATTCGGGGCGTGACAAAGGGGTTAGTAAAAGAAAGGAGAACAGAGTTAGGTGTGAATAGGAAAGAAAAGAAGTGGAAAAATTGAGTTTGCAAAAGTAAAAAAAAAAAGAGGAAAAAAAAATATTGAAATAGTAAAGAAAATTTGTAACACCCCGTACATGTTTTCCTTAGTTTTGAGAGCAAAAAAAAAAAAAAAAAAAAAAAAAAAAAAAAAAAAAAATTTTTTTTTGGGTGGGGCGCGCCCAGGGGCGTGCCATGCCGCTCTGGGCTGAAATTTTCAGTCCAGAGGCAGTAAAGGGGCGCGCCAGGCAGCGTGCCACGCAGCCCCTGCGCACCTTTCAAAAGTTGAAAGTTTTATTTAAGTCCCAAGGGTTCCCGGGGACGTATTGAGCTGATTTTTGCCACGATTCTTATACAACCATGAGAATATACATGAAATGATTGAAATAATATATTGGAATAATAAAATTACTCGAGAAAGAATTTGATGTCAAAATGACGATTTTACCCTTTTGGTCAAAATGGGTCATACGTGGCTAGAAGCACTTGGTTTTTGGATTGAGGCTACGGATATGAATAGCATGAGTGGGAATATTATTGTAATACGTATGAGACAACTTAAACAAGTGAAATTATTGATTTTATCGGGTTAAGTGAATTGGGCCCAAAAATGGAAAGAAGACATGGCCCATATGGGAAATTTGACCCATTCTTGCAAAGACTTCTAGAACACCACATGGCATGCCATATAATGGCTAAGGATGGATTAAAAGGCCTATATAAAGGACCAAAAATCTGATTTTTGGTCATTTGGTAGAAATCTCATGCTTTTTTGTATTTTTCAATTATTTTTCTCTAAAACCCTAGGCTTTCTCTTGGAGCAAGATCATCCTATTCCAAGCCTTGGTAAGTATTTATTCTCATGGATTACTATATTATATGCATGAAAGAGTATGTAGATCATGTTGGTTGTTCTTGGAAATAGTGGACATGGTATTTGGTGTTTTTGTATGAGATGTGTGATCCATGAAGTTCAAGCTTGAACTATGACTTGTGCCTTTGATGAAAGAGCATGGTATGGATAAAATATGAACATGTATGGTGTTATTTTGTCACAAAACGTGTAATTTTTCTATAAGTGTAAATTATGGGATTTTGGCCGATATGTGTTATGAGATGTATTAAGGTCATTTGATGGATTATTTGTGATGTGGTGTGGATAAGAAAGTGTAAAGGAGAAGTGTTGTGGTGAAATGTATTGATTTTCATGTGTTGGTCAATGTTGGGAGTAATGTGGGATTTTTGGAATAATAATGTCTTCCATGGTTTTGTCAAGGGAAAATGACATGTTTAAACGAAAACATGTACCTCATTGATGTTATATACATTTGTGAAGTAGTTGGTGGTTAATGATATGTATTTGTGATGTAGAGTGAGACGTAAGGAAGGAGCAGAATTGTTGTGCTCACATATTGGAGTGTGTGTTTACATTGGAAAAATAAGGTATGTAAGGTTACTCTGTCCGTTTCTTTCTGCGGCAAATAGTTTTCACATTGACATCACGCATGTTCCATCCCGAAATGTGCTAAGGTATCCCATATTCGGTTATCCATGGTCATGGTCATATATTTAATATTCATTGATTATTGTTGAATCTCTTGTCCCATATTCATGGTTAATGTTCCAAAAACAATAAGGTTATGTTCCCATGTTCCAATAGTGTTCTGTTTCTCATAATGGGATGTTTCTCACACCGTTTACTCATATATCTCTTACCCATTGGTTAATGATCCGAAGCTTCAAGGAAAGTTGTCATAACATTGAAATCTCTAAAGGACCTAGTTCAAGAGAATAATGACATAAGAGAATCTATTCAATCTTGGAGGGCATTTTCCAATTATGCCTTGTTCCAAAGTCCTTTAATATGATGATCATCTTTGTACCAATCTTTCATAAGTAGAAGTACCAATCTTATGACAAGTGAAGAGTGAGGTGAAGTGCTTGTGTTTTCAAGAGTATCACGATCCTCAATGTATCAATCTCTCACAAGAAATAACTTAAGTTAGGTTATGTATGTTTGTTGGTTTCAAGAATAAAGAAAGATAATAGGGGGGATGGACACTATTCCAAAGTTCCAACAATATTATGACTCCAAACTCCGATAATGTATGTTCCAAGTTCGAATAATGTTATGACTAGCTTTGTACAAATCTCATAAGTCTCATAAGGGAGGTGTGTGTCTCCTAAGTGGATGTGTGAATCTCTCATAAGTTGAAGTATCAATCTCACAAGAGTAATAAGAAAGGTGAGGTGCAAGTTAATTAATAATTCCTCATAAGTGATGATGTCAATCTCATATAAGGATGTGTGCATAGGGTTCCTTTATGTTTCATTGAGTATGGTTCACAAACGCAAGAGTATAAGTTAAGATGGAACAATCTCGATACTATATATATATATTAAATCCCATCAAAGGTGGAGGCCCGGTACTATATATATCCCATCAAGATGGATGCCCGGTACTATATATATCCCATCAAGATGGATGCCCGGTACTATACATATATATATTAAATCCCATCAAAGGTGGATGCCCGGTACTATATATATATCCCATCAATGGTGGATTCCCGGTACTATATATCCCACCAAGATGGAGGCCTTGTACTTAATATACTTATTTATCATATCCCATCAAGGTGGATGCCCGGTACTATATATCCCACCAAGATGGAGGCCCGGTACTAAATATACATATATATATTAAACCCCATCAAGGTGGATGCCCGGTACTATATATCCCACCAAGATGGAGGCCCGGTACTAAATATACTTATTTATCATATCCCATCAAGGTGGATGCCCGGTACTATATATCCCACCACGATGGAGGCCCGGTACTAAAAATATATCCCACCAAAAGTGGAGGCCCGGTATTAATATAAGTTGATGATCCGTAAGGTGTTATGAATCACTAACTAGTTGAGTGAATAAAAAGGATAGTTGTAATACAGATGAGAATATATCCCTTACGTGTATATCTAAATATGGGTGTTATGATAATAATGAGATGGTGCGACAGAATAATCGAGTAATGAAATAATAGACGTAATGAACATGGTTCCACATATTCAGGACTGAGGTATATCCATAATTATTATTCTCTTACGCTTTATTTCTTGGAAGTACCTATGTGCTATTCTAGTTTCATATGGCCTTACATACTCAGTACTTTATTCGTACTGACCCCTTTTGGGGGACTTACCTTACATGCTGCAGGCACAGGTGTTAGTAGATCTCCGCAGTAAGTGGCGTGATACCCGCAGATTGTTGGTGAGCTCCAGTTGCTTTGGGGCTTCCCAAGTCACATGTGTATAGTAGATTTTGGCATTTGTAAATATTGTATAGGCATGGTCATGTATCTATTAGAGGCTTTGTAGACATATGTGGGGTGTCATGAAGGAAAATTCATTTTGACGAAATGGCCCTAACGGCTAAGTTGCATATATATATATTTCATATGTGGTCATGCCTTCCGCTATTGATATTTAATTACATGAGATAAGATGATATTCATACGCGAGCATACTTATGAGAATATATGAGTAAAGATTGGTTCTCTCGGGCCTTATCGGCTTCGGGTGCTAATCACGTCCCGATGGGATTCGGGGCGTGACAAAATTACACCCAAAATCTAAAAATAAATAAAAGAGCATAAGGGAGAATAAAATGAGTATGTTTGGAAAGTGGAGCCAAAAATAGTATAGTGTCAAGGAGGGTTAAGTCACCATATCCATATGTACCATACCTGTACCCAAGCCTACATTACAAGCCGATGAAAGTCCTCTAGTGATCCTAGTCCAAATGTCCGAAAAACTAAGGCATAGAAAATAAGGGCGAGCCTATGGTATTTCACGCACATTGTTTGAACTTCTTTGTGAGAGAAAGTGTTTTGATCCAGTCCCTATGTTGATATTCATTAGTATACTCTGAGTGTATGGGACTTTTTTCCTATGAAAGTACATGGGTTGCATTGTTAGCTGCTATTTGTTTGAATAACGCATTTGCATATATGCTTAGTTGTTTGTTCATAATCTAATTCCATCACTTGATCCCTTCTGTGTCATGAAAATATGTTACATGTGTACACACACAGTGGTTTTTTTCATAAATAGGAGGGGGGTCAAAATGTTTAGTGCAAAAAGCAATGAGTCGACTACCAAAGGTCTCTTAGGTTTCTCTTAGTTACGCATCAAATGTGTTTGTTTTGTTTTGTTCGCCTGAGGACATGCAAATGTTCTAAGTTGAGGGTGTTGATGTGCCATGATTTCATGGCACTTTTGATTTTTAAAAAAGGGAAAATATGCATTAACTTGGGTATGTTTGGTAGGTATAATGTGTTTTCTGTTCTATCTTGCAGGAAAATAGGTTTTGGAGGCAAAATGGAGAAGACGGGAAGTAGCATGCACTAGAATGAAGTTTTTGAAGACAAAAGAGCAGAGTTGAATTTCACAGAAGTGACCCATGGTCGTGACTCAAGGACGGTAGGTGGACCTACGGACCGTAGGTCAAGGTCATGAGTCAACTTCTGTAATTTTTCATTGATGTCTGATTCCTATGATCTGGACCCACGGTGCATAGTTTGAGTCCACGACCTGAAGTCACGGTCTGTGGAAAGTTGCTGACTTTTTTCTCCTACATGTTTTAGGATGGGATTCGTTTTGTATCTATAAATACCCCTATATTGTTCTATGTTTATGGAATTGTCTATTACATTATTTTGAATTCTATTACATTGTTTTGAGGTTCATAAACACACTGATCTTGTAATCTCAAACATCGATTCTAGGGTTTTGATTTATATTGAGATTTAAGAGTTTTATTCTTCTTGTGAGTTCATAATTATGTTTTCATCATTGAATTCTTCTTGTGTTCTTGTAATCATAAGTAGGTAAATCTCTCAACTAGGGTTGTGTCAACCATGAGAAGTGAACGAAATGGGTTAAGTGCGACGCAATTCTGAACTGGTGTGACTGCATGTATTGTTATTTCCTTTGTTATAATTGATCTTCTAATGGCTGTAAATGTTGGAAACTTGCCTATATTCTAAAATTGCTTGTGAGAGATGTAGAGATTCAGAAAAGAAAATAACAACAGGGATAGTTATTTGAGATCAAGAACAAGGGTTAGTAGCACGACACTCGAAAACCGAGTGGAGAAGAGTGAGATTCATCTAACCAAGGTCGAAAGACATTTAGATGAACCTATCTTGTTAGATTTTGCTTGTAATATAGTGGGACAGTTTGCCAGTACAAGTAACTGGTGGAGTTAAGAAATCATGGGGATCACAGTCCTTGTGTCTTTCTTCTATTGATTACAAATCCAACAATCAACAACTATTACTATTGTTGTTTTGTTTCCAAAACCCCGTTTTTTACTTACTTGCCAATTACTCAGACAAACACTCAATAGAATTTTGTCCTGTTCCCTGTGGGATCGACCCCAGCCTAGTTGGGTTCTATATTTGATTCAACAACCGCACTATACTTTTTTCTGGAGATATAGATTGGGCAACATCAATTAGCCAGAAAGGTGGATTGAGATTATGAGACAAGTATATAGGTTGCGAACCCCTCAAGGGTCCTATCTTAGGAGTGTTGAGGCTCGATAGGTGTATACAGAAAGTTATGTGATGGCTTTCAAATCATTCATCATTGCCCCATCTTCATTATATTGCATTGTATATGCACTCTTGTATTGTTTTCATATTCTTGGCATGTATTTAGTTTTTGTACTTATTTTGATTGTATCTATTGCTACTTGTTCCTATCTATATATATTAGAATTTTTAGTGGAGATGGTGTGAGCTACCATTTGGGAACTTTTCTTCTTGCAGGTGACGTGCTCATAGTATTTCCTTACTTGTATTATTTTGTACTTTGCTCAATCGGCCTATGATTCCTACTAAGTACAAGTAGACCTTACTAACTTCTACTATGCCTTTTGGTGTAGATTTAGCATGAGTACAACTTGCGTAGGCTGATTTTATGTTATTGAGTTGGTGATTTTGAGGTATTTGCCCACTCTAAACTTTTCAGAGTCAACCCCAGACCTCCTTCTATCATTTATTTATCTCTATTTCTATTTTAAAGATAGACTATGTATTATTCAAGATTTCAAGTTGTAGTAGATGCACTTATATTTATGACACTATTTATGGGGCTTTTATGATATTTTGTTCAGACTTCCGCTATTATTATGTATATATCACTTGACTTTGTTCTAGGAGTCTCTTTGCTTTATTTCCTTTATTATCTCGTATTTCTTTCCTTTGTAAGTGATTGTCTTACTTATCAAGGTTGGTCCTTGATAAGTGCCATCATAACCTTGAGTTTTTGGGACATGACAAATTGACATCAGAGAACTACGTTCAGCATTCTCATATGTGTAAAAGCATGATGTCTTGTAGAATCTCACGGATTGGTACACAGAAGTTCGTATCTATCTTTCAGAGGCTTTAAGATATCT
Source organism: Capsicum rhomboideum (assembly GCA_031232105.1). NCBI lineage: Eukaryota > Viridiplantae > Streptophyta > Magnoliopsida > Solanales > Solanaceae > Capsicum > Capsicum rhomboideum. The sequence continues at coordinate 18,390,021 of CP124712.1, forward strand.
TTAGGAAAACTTTTCTAATTTGATTCCTTATCATACGGGTTGTTCATACCTAATGTTCTAAACTTATATTTCATTTTTTTATGATCATATAGTGAGGACTAGGTCTAGAAATACTAGGGGTACTAAGTCGGCATCGAATATAGGAGCTTCACTCTAAGGATGAGGCATGGATCGTGGCCGACCCAGAGGTAGAGAATAGGAACGAGGAGCTGCCGCAGCTAGAAGATGTGCTAAGGAGGCTTCTCCCAAGCCTGAGGTTATGTATGCTCTAGGTGACAATCAGACAAGGGGTGTGGGACAAGGTCAGATTCGACAGGGATCAGTTGATACCCCAGTGCTTCAGGATTTATTGGTTTGTCTTTTGATTCGCTTTGATGGTGTTCCTTTGAGTGTATCAGGTGTTTCTCAGACTTCGAGTGGTGTTTCACCATATGTACCAGTATCTACGAATGGTTTCCCTACTTCAGTGGCCCAACCATTATCTATGGTACCCCCACGTGTGTATTCATTACCTATCAGACTTACTATTCCTTAAGTTATTTTGAGTACAGTGACGTCTTTTGATGATCAAAAGAGGGTGTGGGAGTTTTATTCACTTGGCTCCTCGTATGTTTAGTGGGGCGACTGGCAAATATGCCTATGAGTTTCTGATTGACTATCAGGAGAAGTTCCATAATCTAGAATCCCTTGAGTCTCACAAAGTTACTTATACTACTTATTAGTTGATGGAAGTGGTCAGGGATTTGTTGAGGTTTCTATCCAGTTATAGACCTTTGGGTTCGCCAACAATGACTTTGGCTCATATTTCTGAGGCTTTCTTAGAGAGGTTTGTGCTGTATAGTTTGAAAGATTGGATGCAGGATAAGTTAGATCACTTGGAGTAAGGCTCCATGTTTATTACCGAGTATGAGGCACATTTCTATGCCCTATCTAGTTATGCAGGCACTAGTATCTTTTATAGAGCCAGAGAGGATTTGGAAGTTTGTTAAGGGGCTAGATGGTTTCTATCAGTTTGCTACTACCCAGATTGTTATTTCAGGGGCTTCTCTTTAAAGTATTACTAAGCATGCCAAGTTGACCGAGACTATTATCCAAGCTACTCAGGAAGGCACTAAGAAGGTGCACTGATAGGGCGAGTTTAGTAGTTGTGCCTCCCGAGGTAGAGATTTCTTTAGTAGAGGTTCTGGTGGTTATCATGGTAGGACGGTTCAAGCCACTTTATAGGGATCATATGGTACACCTTTAGGTTCTATTATTTCAGTAAGCCAAGCATCAGGTCATGCGAGTGGTGGGTCCAGCTTCAGTTCTTCATCCCATGGCAGTCATTCATCTGTGCCCCCTCAAATTGAGTCAGGTCGTAGATGAGTCTTTGTTTGTGAGGAGGTTGGTCATTTGTCCAAGGATTTTCCTCGGTGTGTGTTTGGACCTTTCCAGCAGGGTTCTCAGCATCAACTTTTCCCTACTCTTATTTCTGCAGTCAGAGGTGGTTCACAAAATTGTAGTGGTAGTGCTATAGATGCTCGAGGTAGAGGTAGGGGATCTTGGGTAGTGGATGCAGGGTTTCTCAGTTTGGGAGAGGACGTGGATAATGTTATTCTATACTTAGGAAACCCGAGGCAGAGGCCTCTGATACAGTTATTACTGGTATCATACCATTTGCTACAGATTTACTTCTTTGTTATTTGACCCTGGGTCAACATTCTCCTATATATCTACATATTTTGTTTTTGGTTTTTATGCTGCATATGAGGCCATTGCTATGCCTCTTCAAGTATCTACCTCTGTAAGAAATTCTTTAGTGGTAGATCGGGAGTACCGATCTTGTGAAGTTACCTTCATGGGGCATGAGACTTGGGTAGACTTGATAATCCTAGATATGGTTGATTTTGATGTTATCTTGGTTATAGATTGGTTAACTACCTATCATACTATTTTGGATTGCTATGCCAAGACTGTGACCTTAGCTATGCCTGGTGTGCCAAAGTTAGCTTGGAAGGGTACGCTTAATTCTTGTCCAAAAAGAGTTATATCTTTTCTATGTGTTCGTCGCATGGTAGAGAAAGGGTGTTTGTCTTATTTGGCTTATGGTAGAGTTATTCTTGGGGTTGTTTGCGAGTTCATGGATGTGTTTCCTATGAATTTGCCTGGTATGCCTCCAGATCACGATATCAATTTTGCTATTGATGTGGAGCCAAGCACCAAGCCTATTTCCATTTCCCCAGATGGAATGGTCCCAATCAAGTTAAAGGAATTGAAAGAGTAGTTGTAGGATTTGTTGGGAAATGGGTTCATTAGGATAAGTGTATATCCCTGTGGTACTTCTGTCTTGTTTGTGAAGAAGAAGGATGGTTTTGTGTATATATGTATCTATGATCGGCAATTGAACAAGGTGACTGTTAAGAACAAGTATCCTCTTCCTTGTATTGATGATATGTTTGACCAGATTCAGGGTGCTTCCATATTTTCTAAGATTGATTTGAGATCCGGGTATCACATGTTAAAGATTAGTGCTTTTGATGTCCTGAAGATGGCTTTTTATACTCGATATGGTCATTATGATTTCTTGGTTATGTCTTTTGGATTGACCAATATTTTGTAGCAGCATTCATGGAGCTGATGAACTGAGTGTTTCAATCGTATCACGACTCCTTTGAGATTGTATTTATAGATAATATCTTTGTTTATTCTAAGAGTGAGGCTGATCATGTGAGACACTTGAGGACTATACTTCAGAGATTGCGGGATGATAAATTGTATGCTAAGTTCTCTAAGAGTGAGTTTTGGTTGGATTCTGTCTCTTTCTTGGGTCATGTGGTGACCAAGGATAGCATTATGGTTGATCTGGCCAAGATTATGGTGATTTATGATTTGGCAAGGCCCACTAGTCCTATCGAGATTTGGAGTTTTATTGGTTTGGCAAGATATTATCAGTATTTTGTAGAGGGTTTCTCGTCTATTGTGGCTTTTTTGACCAAGTTGATCTAGAAGAAGGTTCTATTTTAGTGGTTGGATGCTTGTGAGGAGAGCTTTCAAAATCTCAAGAATTTGTTGACTTTGTCCCCTATCTTGACTTTGCCCAAGGAGGGAGGGCTTTTACCATATTTTATGATACTTCTAACGTTGATTTGTGTGCAGTGTTGATGGAGGAGGTTAAGGTGATTGCTTATACTTCTCGTCAGTTGAAGACTTATGAGAATAATTACCCTACCAATGATTTGGAATTGGCCGCGGTTGTGTTTGTGTTAAAGTTGTGGAGTCACTACTTGTATGAAGTCCACTGTGAGATTTTCTCAGATCATCATAACCTTTAATACTTCTACACCCAGCGAGATCATAATATGAGACAACGACATTGGCTCGAGTTGCTTAAGGATTATGATCTCACTATTCTCTATCATCTGGGTAAGTCTAAAGTGGTTGCGGATGCCTTGAGTTGGAAGTCGACTAGTATAGGAAGTTTAGCTCATCTGTTGACTCAGGAGTGGCCTTTAGCCTTAGAGGTTCAGTCTTTAGCTAAACAGATTGTTAGTCTTGAATTTTTGGCACCTGAATGTGTTTTAGCCTTTGCTGATGCTAGATCTTATTTGATGGAGCAGATTAGAGCTCCCCAGTTTGATGATAATCGTTGAAGGGTGATTTGAGATAAAGTGTTGAGGGGCAAGGCTAAGATGATTTATCTTGATTCTGATGGTGTTTGAGGATTTATGGCCAAGTTTGTGTGCCGAGAGTTGGTGGATGGGTGAGATTTATTGTAGAGGAGACGCATTGTTCAAGATATTCTATTCATCCAGGGGTGACCAACATGTATCGTGATCTAAAGTAGCACTACTAGTGGGGTGGTATGAAGAAGGATATAGTGCACTTTGTAGCTTGTTGCATGTGTTGTCAGTAGGTGAAGGTCGAGCATTTTAGACCGAGGTTTTCTCCAGAGATTACTGATTCATGAGTGGAAGTAGGAGCGGATCACGATGGATTTCATAAGTGGCTTGAGTCGTACTTCTCATGATTCTGAAAGCATCTGGGTCATCATAGATCGATTAACCAAATCAGCTCATTTCATCCCTATTCAGGCTTTCTTCAGTGCCGAGAGATTGGCTCGTATCTATGTTCGGAAGATAGTTCATCTCTATGGAGTTCTCGTGTCTATTATCTCCAATAGAGGCTCAGTTGGGTACTAAGGTTGACCTTACCACGGTCAGTCGGAATGGACTATTCAGGTTTTTGAGGATATGCTCCTTGCACATATTATGGACTTCGGAGGTCAGTAGGAGCAACATTTGTCCTTAGCGGAGTTTTCTTATAATAATAGATATCACTCGAGTATTGAGATGGCACTTTTTTAGGCATTGTATGGTAGGCATTGCCGATCTCCAATTGGTTGGTTTGAGACTTCTGACGCTAGACCCCATTGTACTGACTTGCTTCGCTAGACTTTGTACTGAGGTTGGGTTATTCAAGATAGGCTTCGGGGTGCCCAGAGTAGGCAAAAGAGTTATGCAGACTGCTGGCTTCATGTAATGACCCTCCCAATCATTTCCCTCATTTTTATATGTTCTCGGCATTTAGAGCATTCCTATAATCGCCCCAAGTTATTTACGACTTGCTGGAACTGACAGTTTGGTTTTCGGGCAGTTTGTGTGAGAATTTTATTAATATCGAACATGTTGTGAAACATTTGAATTAAATTAGAATTTGGTAAAAAGATATAGTTAATTACCTTTTGAAAATGTTTTTGATATTTATAAAATTCTTTAGTTATTATATATCCATATTACTTTATAATAGCTTTGTAATCTATTAATGTTTTACGTAGAGATAGTGAATCTAGATATATTAAAATGTTATTATTATATAATAGAGGTTTTATTCAAAATAATTTCCTATTAATTATGGTATATTCAAAATGTTGTATTTATTTTGCCACGAACCTATGCAATACCCGAAAATACACATTGTGGATAAATAGTTGAAGGGCGGGGGGGGGGGGGGGGAGGTGTTTCCCCCTCCACTTTCACATGGAGGTGGAGGAATTTTTCCATCAATTAGGCACTAAAGAGGTGTAATTCACCTACACATGCATACATATAACTTTATACATTTACATTACATCTTACCTTAAACAAAGAAAAAGTTTTCATCACTTTTTCTACTAATTGAAAAGTATATAAGCTGCAACATATTTCCTCTCTACACATAGATGTATCTATATTGATGTAAGGAGGAAATTGTGGAAACAAATATATATATTTTGATGCTATATTCGACCCCGAAGGTAAGATTATCTATATTAGGCTATTCAAACTCAGGTTCTAGTGGGAAAGTGTTTGTGGACGTGTAATCATCGTTATCTCGGTAAATTTATATTTTTATCTATGGTTGGTGGTATTGTTGTTGGTGATAATTTAGAGCTTAGCAAAATCTCGTATTTAATGATATCTCTTGTGACTATTGGTCACTGAGCTATTTGGGACGCTATGAAGGTTTCAGTTTTGCGATTCCTCAAGCAGGCCCCACATGGGATTTTCGGTTGTTTTCCGACCTAGGAAATATGGGTATCAATCTTCATGTTTTGAGATGTAATTTATTATTTGTATAGTGTGGCAGCAGTTGAAGGCCTCTCAGAAGGGGAAGGCTCCTGGTTAGCATGCTTCGGCAGGCATTCGGGGGCGTCCAGGTAGGCTAGGCTTACCTTATACTAGACTAAGTTTATTTATATTAATTGCATGCTATTATTCAATTATTTGTGCTGGTAGTTGTAGATTGGTGTTGACTTGCTATGATTAGGCTTTTTGAGCAGGTTAGGGCCCTGATCAGGTATGTTTTGGGCCTGTTATCCTTGTGGTGTGCCAAAGATGACCTTTATAGGGTCGGTTAATGTTGTACTACCATTAGTAGGGAGTTGGGGAACCTTAGTCCAGACTCAGATAGGTTAGCCCAAACTTAGTTCTGGGACCCCGTAGTGGGCCTTGCTACTCTCCACAGTCGGCATAGTTGACCTTCGATAGTATTAGAGTGTTGAGAGTCCGTTGCTTGACTCCATCCCCATTGTTCGTGAGTTTCCCTATGTTTTCCTACGGACCTACCTGGACTTCCTCCTGAGCGTGATATAGATTTTGTTATTAACCTTAAGCCTGGCACCTGAACTATTTCTATGGCTCCTTATCACATGGATCCTGTCGAGAGGAGGGAGCTAAATTGTCAGCTTTAGGATCTTCTGGGTAACAATTTTATCAGACCGAGCATGATATGCAGGCGTAGTATCCCTATCTGCTTGGGCCTTCAGGTACTTCCATATCCTTTACTTTCGCGGACGAAAGTCCTTTTAGTAGTGGATGATATAATGACCCTCTCGGTCATTTCCCTCATTTCTATACATTCTCAGAATTTAGAGCTTTCCTATAACTGCCCTAAGTTATTTACGACTTGTTGGGACTGACGGTTCAATTTTTGGGCAGTTCATGTGAGAATTTTATTAATACAGAACATGTTGTGAAACATTTGAATTAAATTAGAATTTGGTAAAAAGATATAGTTAATTACCTTTCGAAAAGGTTTTTGATATTTATAAAATTCTTTAGTTATGATATATTTATATTACTTTATAATAGCTTTATAATCTATTATTGTTTTAAGCGGAGATAGTGAATCTAGACATGTTAAAATGTTATTATTATATAATAGAGGTTTTATTCAAAATAATTTTCTATTAATTATGGTATATTCAAAATGTTGTATTTATTTTACCACGGACCTATCCAATACCTGAAAATACACATAGTGGATAAATAGTTGAATAGGGTGGGAGGTGTTGCCACCTCCACTTTCACGTGGAGGTGGAGGAAGTTGCACATCAATTAGGCACTAAAGAGGTGTCATTCACCTGTACATGCATACATATAACTTTATACATTTACATCACATCTTACCTTAAATAAAGAAAAAGTTTGCATCACTTTTGCCTACTAATTGAAAAGTACGTAAGCTGCAACATATTTCCTCTCTACACATAGATGTATATATGTTGATGTAGGGAGGAAATTTTGGGATAAAATATATATATATATATATTGATGCTATATTCGACCCCCGAAGGTAAGATTATCTACGTTAGATTATTCAAGCTCGGGTTCTAGTGGGAAAGTGTTTGTGGACGTGTAATCACCGTTATCTCGATAAGTTTATATTTTTATCGATGGTTGGTGCTATTGTTGTTGGTGATGATTTAAATCTTAGCACAAGCTCGAATTTGATGATATCTCTTATGACTATTAGTCACTGAGCTATTTGAGACACTGTGACAGTTTCAGTTTTGTGATTTCGAAAGCGGGCCCCAAGTTGGATTTTTGGTCATTTTCTGACCTAGGAAATATGGGTATCAATCTTCATATCTTAAGATGTAGTTTATTTTTTGATAGTATTGCAGTAGTCTTAGGCCTCTCGGAAGGGAAAGGCTCCTAGTTAGCATGCTTCGATAGGCATTGGACGGTGTCTAGGTAAGCTAGGCTTACCTTATACATAGACTGAGTTTATTTATAGTATTTACATGTTATTATGCTAGTGTTTGGTCTGGTAGTTGTATATTGGAATTGTCTTGAGATGATTAGGAATTTTAAGCCAGTTAGGGCCCTGTTCAGGCATGTTTCGGGCCCGTTATCCTTGTGGTGTGCCAAAGATGACCTTTATAGGGTCGGTTAATGTTGTACTACCATTAGTAGGGGTTTGGGGAACCTTATTCCAGGCTCGGATAGGTTTAGCCCAGACTTGGTTTCGTGACCCTGTAGTGGATATTTTTTTTTATAACCTTTGGATTAGTTTACCCTGGTTATGATCCTTTAACCCATTTGGCCCTATCGACCCCAGATAGCATAACACTTGATCGGGATTGTTAGCCTTGACTTAGTAGTGGGACTCGCCTTGCTATGTTACACTTGAGATACCCGATTTGGCATGTATATCGCCTAGCAATAGTTTGTTGACCTCGGAGGACCCAAGGACTGGCCTAGTAGTGCATTATGGGTTAGCTCCTTTATTTATGTTTTGGGTTCGGTCTAGGGTCGGTATGTCCACGTTTACTTGCATTTATGTAGATACTGCCACTATTTTGGAACTTGGTTATGATGACTCTGGGAGACTGACTATTATGAGTCCTTATTTGAGTCTATTATGAGTCCCTATTTGAGTCTGACCACTGATTCAGATATATTGGTTATTGATTATTGTGAGTCCAATTCGAGTCCGACTACTGATTGTGCTTATTATGAGTTTTGGTTCGAGTCCGACTACTAATTGTGATACTATTCGAGAGTTCTGGTACTGGGTACTATGGTTCTGATATTGTGATTCACTGAGTTTCGGTTTGTGTCTGACATCTAGCTATGAGTTCTCAGATATACTATATATGTGGACTCTCGTTATTACCTATTGTGACCAGTTTGAACCCAGCGTCTGTGTCACACCCCAAATCCTATTGAGGCAGACTGGCACCCGAAGCCGTTAAGGCCCGAGAGAACCAATCTTCATTCATGTACACTCATATGCATGCCACTAAATGAACAACATTCTATCACATATAGATATAAGATGCTAATGGCGGAAGTCATGGAAAAACATATGATATATATGAAAATTGGCCGTTAGGGCCATCAAGTCAAAATGGACATACATTCCTTACATTTCGTCATTCGTCCCACAACATCTACAAAAGCCTCTAATAGATACATAACCAACCTAAAGTCGGGACAAGTCCCCGCTTTATACAACATTTACATAGTACCAAAACAAATGTACACATGTAACTCAGAAAGCCCCGAACCGAACTGGAGCTCACCAATAATCCTTAGATGACCCACAACCTACTGTGGAGGTCTATTAGCACCAGTGCCTGCAGAAAGTAAGGTAAGTCCCCTAAGGGATTTCTGTACAAAGAATGTACTGAGTATGTAAGGCTATGACCAACTGCATGAAACATAAGAACTTCAATGGAATCAAATACAAGTGAATAATCAATATGGATAAACCACCGTTCTGTATGTGTGGAACCATGTACATTACATTCATTACTTTCTTTGCTTTTACGTTCATCATCATTATCATTCATCCATCTGATCAGTGGGTCATAGCATAATCATCCACCTTATCGGTGGGTCATAACACAATCATCCACCTTATCAGTGGGTTATAAAATAATTATCCACCTTACCGGTGGGTCATAACATAACATTAGGATCAGCTCAAGCTAGGCTTATGTGCCTCTTTGAGCTGTCCCTTGATTCAATAATCTCGAGATAGGTTCTAGCTAGACTTATGTTGTAACACCCCGTATGTTTCTGAGTTTTGTTGATTACCGTAACATTCATGGAAATATTGAAACATGAGAGAATTGATGAATATTACATTAATATGTTGGGTTTCAATAAGTCTTGTGCCATTGGGCCCAAATTGAAGCCCAAAGATGGAGCAAAAGACATGGCCCAAAGGGGTATTTGACCCATTCTTTCAATTGACCAAGTGAGGCCCTCATTTAATAAGTTATATGTGGCTAAGGATGACTTAAAGGGACCATATAAAGCAAGAGAAAAATCAGATTTTTATTCAACAAATTACACATGCCATTTTCTAGAATTATCCAAACTTTTCTCTCAACACTCAAACCCTAAAGCTATCTTCCTCTTGGGACAAGATCACTCCTTGGAAAGATTTGGTAAGTGTTTAATCTCATGGTTTAATATATTATATGCATGTAATATGGTGTAGATCATGTTGGTTATGTTGGTGAAGTGTGAGAAGTTCACTATGTGTGAAACAATTTATGTTTGCTTAATCAGTGAAGGTTTTTGCCTTGTAAACTTGAAAATGGACTTGTGGCCTCGAAGGAAGTGAACTATATGGGTTCAATAATGACATGTGATATGTGATTATAGACTTAACTTGTTTTATTCTTGTACATAATGTTTGGAATTGTTATTGCAAAATTGTGCATGGATTTGGTGGTGTATTGAAGAAATAGTGTGGTTTTGGTGATGTTCATGTGTGTTGTGAAACCATGGCTGATTTTTGGCATCCAATATGATCTAAAATATGTCAATAGAAGTTTATTTATGATCATGGATCATTCATTGCATAAAAATACCCAAAAGAGACCCTTTTTTGGTCGAAACGGGCACCCGCCCTCACAGACGAAGCACCTGCGGGCGCAGGTGACTTTGCAGGTGCCCCTGGATACTGCCAAGGGACACCTGCGGACGTATTTCATCCACCTTAGTGTGCAGGTGGCTTCGTAGGTCATCCCAGAAGTTCATTTCGGTTGTTTTCGCATCTCTTTGACCCCCCAAAGACCCTATACCCTTCATGGATGTAATTATCAACTTATGGTACCTTTTAAATGACTATAAAGGAGTATCTCGGAGGTATTTTGAATGGTATAACATATGGATTGTTTTTAATGTGTTATTGTGAAAGTTATCGAGTGACTTGACGGAGAAAAGGTAACGTAGTGTTAATGAGGAAGTGTAAAGGGTAAACTTGGTGTGAAATGTTATTGGTTTATGATGTATTGGTCAATGTATAGAATATTATGGTATTGTTGGTATGATAATTCCATGAATGGTGTCGTAAAGGGAGAAATGATGTTCTAGGGCAGTTGTGTAACTCATTGTTGTCTTATGCACTTGGAATGTAGCTTGTAGTTAATGTTGGTTCCGTAATGTACTTGTGTTGTAGAGTGAAACGTAAGGAAGAAGCTGGATTGCTATATTCACATATAGGATTGTGTATTCATTTTGGGAAGACAAGGTATGTAGGGTTACCCTTTCCGTATCTTTCTGCAGCATATAGTACTCACCTTGTTATTGTACTTACTCATTTCCGAAGTGTTCTAAAGTATTCCTATCTCAGGTTGACAGATATGGGTAATCACATGCTTCTTATTCTTAGACCAATTATTATTCACATGTCTCTTATCCAGTGACTGAAGTTCCTAAGCTCTCATAATGTTGTAACTATTAAAAGAAACTGTTTCAAGGAAATTGACGACTTAAGGAGAATCTATTCATTCTTAAGTCACATATCCCTCATTCATTAGTCGTTGTTGTTCATGAGTTACATAATTATGGACATGATTCCAAAGTCTCAATAATGTTATGTTCCACGTTCTAATAATGTTTTAACCACTAAGTATCAATCTCATGAAGTGAAGGAGTGAAGTAATGCATATATGTGTGCTTCCAATAATGTCATGATCCTCAACGTATCAATCTTTCACAAGCGAATGTATCAATCTCTCAAAAGTAAGAAAATAAGTAATGCATCTTGTTGGTTGAAAGAGTACGGGTGGTAGCTCTAGAGGCATAAGCCTAGCTCGAGCCGATCCCGAGATTATTAGATCAGGGGGTAGTCCTAGAGGCATAAGCCTAGCTCGGGACAATCCTGACAGGTGGTAGCTCTAGAGGTAATAACCTAGCTCGAGCCGAACCTGGTATGCTAATTTATGGGTGGTAGCTCTAGAGGTAATAACCTAGCTCGAGCCGAGCCTGATATATTGATTCATGAGTGGTAGCTCTAGAGGCATAAGCCTAGCTCGAATCGATCCCAACATAATGTTATGTAATGTTAAGACCCACTGATCAGTTGGGGCCCGGGTATGATATAGCACAGGTGTTGATGAATGAACACAGAAGCAAAGGAAGTAATATAAACGTAAAGTACACAGTTCCAAACATATAGAACGATGGGTTATTCGTAATGAATGTAAGTTACATGGTTACACATATGCAGATCACTGATTCATCCATATTGCTTACCCGCTTATATTGGATTACATTGAAGTCTTATTGTATCATACAGTTTCATATAGCCTTGCATACTCAGTACATTCTTCGTACTGACCCCCTTGGGGGGGAATTTACCTTACTTACTGCAGGCACAGGTGTTAGTGGACCTCCACAGTAGAGTGCGGGTCATTTGCAGATTTTTGGTGAGCTCCAGTTGGTTCGGGGCTTTCCGAGTCATAGTGTACATTGATTTTGGTATTGTACATGCTGTATAAAGCGGGGACTTGTCCCGACTCTATCTTGGCTATGTATATGTATCTGTAGAGGCTTTGTAGACATATGTGGGAGAAGAATGTAAGAGATGCATGTCCAGTTTGACTTGATGGCCTTATCAGCCAAGTTTCATATATATAATACATGTTTCCATGACTTCCGCATAGTTGTATGAGATACTGCGACGTTATTACAGAGGCATGCATATGAATATTTCTGAGCACAGATTGGTTCTCTCAGTCCTTATCGGCTTCGGGTGCCAGTCCAGCCCAAATGGGATTCGGGCTGTGACAAAAGTGGTATAAGAGCAGGTCGTCCTAAGGGTGTCTACAAAGCCGTGTCTGAGTAATGTCTTTCTTATGGATGTGTTGCGTGCCACATTTATAAGTAGGAGGGCTACGGGACATTTAGGAGTTGTTTCGTTTCTTCACTTCTAGATCGTGCAATAGAGCCAAAGTTGTAGGTGGACGCATATGTACGCATTGACATTGGTTTTCTTTTGCATAGTCAAATTCTGATTATCAGACAAGGTAAGGGCAAAGGTAGGTAAGTTGATATGCCTGCCGAAGAAGAAATGAGTAAATTACCACCTGACCAAGCTAGTCAAGGTGGGGCTGACATGGAATTTGCAATACGGGTTTCTCTTAGCCAAAAGGTAGAGAAGTACCCGCAGAACCACCTATAAATGCCACTGAACAGGATTTAAGAAATATAGTGAATATGTTGACTCAGATAGTTGCTGTATAATGCCACGGGCGAGCTGGCCCAATGACGAGTGTTGAAGGTGCGGCTAGGGAAGCTAGTCGTCGAACATAGGATTTTTTTGAAATTAAACCCTCCTACGTTCACCGGGTTGGATCTGAATTAAGACCCAAAGGACTCTATAGACCAAATCAAAAGGGCTCTAGATGTTATGCATGTGACTGTGTATTGATATACTTCCATCTAGTTGGGAGGAAGTTTAAATAGCATTCCTTGACTAGTACCTCCCATATGAAGTCCGAAAAGCTCATGTGGACTAATTGTTAAATCTTTGCCAAAGGACTATGAGTGTCAGAAAGTACAGTCTTCAGTTTAATTCTTTGGCTAGGTATGCTCCAAATGTGGTAGTCTTAGAGTGCATCGGTATATGGAAAGATGGACTGTACTATTGCGGCCTTGAAAAGAGATATGGATATAGGCAGACTATAGGCTTTTTGCATAGATAATGGAGGATCAGAGGCAATAGAAAAGGACACAAATATTTGAAGAAGGGTCATCAAAAAGGGCTAGACCTATGAGACAGTTCATGGCGTCCCAAGGAGAATTTAGGTCTCGGGTGTTTAACAGACCGCCTAGACAATTATTTTCTTAGTCTATAGTAAATGTTCTACCTCGATCCCAAGGGTTTCGAGACAATCAGTTTGGGCAAAGAAGTGAGAATGGACAATGGGGTATCAAGAACAAAAACATAGAAAGTAGGAACCAACCGAAGTCTCCTCGTCAGCCGTGTTAGTGCTGCAGAAGTTATCATCTAGGTGAATGTCGGTTGGGGCCAAATGTTTGTTATTGGTGTGGTATGTCGGGCCACAAAATGAGGCTTCTCCTGATGTAGCTACAGGTACCGTATACGTATTGATTGACCCATATTCGACACTAGCATATGTTATTTCATTAATTGCTGAAAATTCAAAGGAACACCAGAATTACTAGTTATGTCACATGAAGTCTATACATCAGTTGGTGAATCTATTGTAGTTAAAAGAGTATATCATAAGTGCATAGTAATTGTTTGTGTTCATGAGACACTGGTTGATCTTATTGAGCTGGAAATAGTGGAATTTTTATGTTATAAAGGGATTGTGCCATAGTAGATTGCCGAACTAAGAAGTTATATTGTCGTTTTCCCCAAATGAATGTTTTTGGAATGGCTAGGGAAATGTGGGGGAACCAAGAGGAAAATTTATTCCCCATCTTAAAGCAAAGAAAAGGATACTCTAAGGGATACATATGTCACGTCGTAAGAGTAAAAGATACTGATGTGATGCCACCAACTCTTCAATCAGTTCTGGTGGTAAATGAATTTCTCGATGTATGAGCTGGTATTAATGTGATGTCAGGTACTCAGTCTATTTTTATTTCTTCATATAGCATGGCCCTGGTAGAGTTACGGGAAGGAAATAAGAAATTAAAATACGTGATGAACAAGGGATTCATAGGACCTAGTGCGACCCCTTGGGGTGCATCAGTCTTCACAGTACAAAAAAAATGGCACATTGAGAATGTGTGTTTACTATCGGCAACTGAATAAGGTGACAACGAAGATACATGTCTTCTCCCCAGAGTTGATGACTTATTTGATCGGTTATAGGGTGCCAAATTCTTCCTAAAGATTGACTTAAGGTCAGGAGATCATCAAGTAAGGGTTAGAGAAAATAAAGATACCCAAAATAGAGGTATGGTTGTTATGAATTCGTAGTTATGCCATTTGGGATAACAAATGCACCAGTTGCGTTGGTGGGTTTGATAATTAGTGTGTTTAAGCCATCGCTAAGCGTATTCGTGATAATGTTTTAGATGTTATACTAGATTACTCAAGATCACAAAAGGACCATGTTAATCACTTATGAAAGGTGTTACGGATTCTTTGTGACCGTAAGATATATGCAAGTTCTTTAAATACAAGTTTGGTCATAATCCGTAGCGTCCTTAGGACACATTGTATAGAATTAAGGAATCAAGATTAATATACACAAAAGGAGTGGCCAAGGCCTATGACGCCTACGAAAATTCGTAGCTTTCTTGAGTTGGCCAGTTATTACAGAAGAATTGTTAAAAAGGGATTTTTGCCATTACCCTTCATAAAGCGAACACACAAAGTAACTAAGTTTCAGCGGAATGAGGTATGTGAGAAAGTTTGCAAGAGCTGAAAGATGAATTGACTTCTACACCTGTACTAGTACCTCCCAAAGGCACATAAGAGTATGCAGTGTATGGTGATGTTTTAAAAGTTGGTGTGGGATGTGTATACATGCATCATGACAATGTGATAGCATATGCCTCAAGACAATTGCGTCCACATAAGAGAAATTATCCCACATATGATTTTAAGTTAACAGTTGTGACAATTGCTTGTAACAGATGACACCACTACTTGTATAAAACTTCAGGTGAAAGAATTATAGTGTCAAATATGGCAGAATTTTCATTGGTATCTGAGATAAAGGAAAAGAAATATGTAAATCCTATTTTTAGTTCAATTGAAAAAGAATGTACAACAAAGTTCGATGAAGGTATTTAAACAAACACAAGGGGGAGTACTTTAATGCCAATGTAGATTGTGTGTACCATGGTTTAGCAGAGATGTCTTGGTAAGATTACATGAGAAGCACATTGTAGAACTTGTAGCTCAATGTCCAAGCGGTCACTGATTAACAGTATGGCATCAGAAATCTGTATGTTTTATGCAATGTATTACCCTTCCTATTTGGAAGTGGAACATGAATAACATGGATTTAATCACAGGGTTTCCTCGTACACTGTAAAGGTTGATTCCATATAGGTAATAGTTGACAGGCCTACCGAGTCAGCGTATTTTCCTATCAGTTAGGACCACCGATACAACTGAACATTATGCAAAGTTGTATGTTACCGAGATAGTATGATTACATGGGATTCCACTCACTATTATATCAAACAGGAGAGCTTACTTTATTGCACAGTGTTGGAAGTCTTTTCAGTAAAGCATGGGTACACAGGTGGATGTAAGTACGGCTTGTCATCCTCAGATGGATGGAAAAACATAACATATTATATGAACATTTGAAGATATGCCACGAGTTTGTACATTGGACTTTAAAGGTAGTTGGGATGAACATATATCGTTTATTGAAATTGCTTACAATAAAAGTATCAAAAGGCACCTTACGAATCTTTATATGAAAGAAAATGTAGATCATCAATTGGATGGGTTACAGCTGATGAAATTTGCTTTGCTCGGGTCAGATTTTGTTCATTAAGCTTTAGAAAAGGTGAAGGTGGTACAATAGTAGCTACAAGCTAACACAAGTCATATACCGAGATCTATTATTTTTATTAAAAGTATACAAGTTAGGGAGGATCTCACTTATGAAGAGGTATATATTGCTATTTTAGATGGACAAATGAAAAGATTAAGAAATAAAGAAGTAACTTTGGTAAACGTAGGATAGAGGAGCCGACTGGTAAAGGGAATCACGTGGGGAGCCAAAGAAATGATGAGGTCCAAGTACCCTCATTTATTCCAAAGGGAAGAACAAACTCACAATATGAGATCGGAACAATGACAAGTAAGTAATTATAAGCATTGAGTATATATATATACATGATAACATGAAGAATACTCCTAGACTTGTAATTGTTTACTTTGAATAAAGTCACTAACATTCGAGGACGAATGTTTCTAAGGGGGGAAGAATGTAACACCCCGTATGTTTCTGAGTTTAGTTGATTATCTTAACATTCATGGAAATATTGAAACATGAGAGAATTGATGAATATTACATTAATATGTTGGGTTTAAATAATTCTTTTGCCATTGGGCCCAAATTGAAGCCCAAAGATGGAGCAAAAGACATGGCCCAAAGGGGTATTTGACCCATTCTTTCAATTGACCAAGTGAGGACCTCATTTAATGAGTTATATGTGGCTAAGGATGACTTAAGGGGAACATATAAATCAAGAGAAAAATCAGATTTTTATTCAACACATTACACATGCCATTTTCTAGAATTATCCAAACTTTTCTCTCAACACTCACCCTAAAGTTATCTTCCTCTTGGAACAAGATCACTCCTTGGAAAGCTTTGGTAAGTATTTATTCTGATGGTTTAATATATTATATTCATGGAATATGGTGTAGATCATGTTGGTTATGTTGGTGAAGTGTGACAGGTTCACTATGTGTGAAACAATTTATATATGTTTGCTTAATCGGTGAAGGTTTTTGCCTTGTAAACTTGAAAATGGACTTGTGGACTTGAAGGAAGTGAAATTGATGGGTTCAATATTGAAATTTTAGATGTGATTATATCCTTAACTTGTTTTATTCTTGTACATAATGTTTGGAGTTGTTATTGCAAAATTGTGCATGGATTTGGTGGTGTATTGAAGAAATAGTGTGGTTTTGGTGATGTTCATGTGTGTTGTGAAACCATGGCTGATTTTTGGCATCCAATATGATCTAAAATATGTCAAGATAAGTTTAGTTATGATCATGGACCATTCATTGCATAAAAAGACCCAAAAGAGACCCTTTTTGGTCGAAACGGGCACCCGCCCTCGCAGACGAAGCACCTGCGGGCACAGGTGGTGCCCCTGGTACTACCAAGGGTCACCTATGGACGCAGGTCATCCACCTGCGGGCACAGGTGGCTTCGCAGGTCATCCTAGAATTTTGTTTCGGTTTTTTTCGCATCTCTTTGACCCCCCAAAGCCCCTATACCCTTCATGGATGTAATTATCAACTTATGGTACCTTTTAAATGACTATAAAAGAGTATCCTGTAGGTATTTTGAATGGTATAACATATGGATTGTTGTTAATGTGTTATTATGAAAGTTATCGAGTGACTTGACGGAGAAAAGGTAACGTAGTGTTAATGAGGAAGTGTAAAGGGTAAACTTGGTGTGAAATGTTATTGGTTTATGATGTCTTGGTCAATGTATAGAATATTATGGTATTGTTGGTATGATAATGCCAAGAATGGTGTCGTAAAGGGAGAAATGATGTTCTAGGGCAATTGTGTAACTCATTGTCGTCTTATGCACTTGGAATGTAGCTTGTAGTCAATGTTGGTTCCGTTATGTACTTATGTTGTAGAGTGAAACGTAAGGAAGAAGCTGGATTGTTATATTCACATATAGGACTGTGTATTCATTTTGGGAAGACAAGGTATGTAAGGTTACCCTTTTTCGTATCTTTCTGCAGCATATAGTATTCACCTTGTTATTGTACTTACTCATTTCCGAAGTGTTCTAAAGTATTCCTAGCTCAGGTTGATGGATATGGGTAATCACATGCTTCTTATTCTTAGACCAATTATTATTCACATGTCACTTATCCAGTGACTGAAGTTCCTAAGCTCTCATAATGTTGTAACTACTAAAAGAAACTATTTCAAGGAAAGTGACGACTTAAGGAGAATCTATTCATTCTTAAGTCACATATCCCTCATTCATTAGTCATTGTTGTTCATGAGTTAAATAATTATGGACATGATTCCAAAGTCTCAATAATGTTATGTTCCACGTTCTAATAATGTTTTAACCACTAAGTATCAATCTCATGAAGTGAAGGAGTGAAGTAATGCATATATGTGTGCTTCCAATAATGTCATGATCCTCAACGTATCAATCTTTCACAAGCAAATGTATCAATCTCTCAAAAGTAAGAAAATAAGTAATGCATATTGTTGGTTGAAATAGTACGGGTGGTAGATCTAGAGGCATAAGCCTAGCTCGAGCCGATCCCGAGATTATTGGATTAAGGGGTAGTCCTAGAGGCATAAGCCTAGCTCAGGCCGATCCTGACAGGTGGCAGCTCTAGATGTAATAACCTAGCTCGAGCTGAACCTGATATGTTGATTTATGGGTGGTAGCTCTAGAGGTAATAACCTAGCTCGAACCGAGCCCTATATATTGATTCATGGGTGGTAGCTCTAGAGGTCATTTACAGATTTTTGGTGAGCTCCAGTTGGTTTGGGGCTTTTCGAGTCATAGTGTACATTGATTTTGGTATTGTACATGCTATATAAAGCGGGGACTTGTCCCGACTCTAGCTTGGCTACATATATGTATCTGTAGAGGCTTTATAGACATATGTGGGAAGAAAAATTTAAGAGATGCATGTCCAGTTTGACTTGATAGCCCTATTGGCCAAGTTTCATATATATAATACATGTTTCCATGACTTCAGTATAGTTTTATGAGATACAGCGACGTTATTACAGAGGCATTCATATGAATATTTCTGAGAACAGATTAGTTCTCTCAGGCCTTGTCGGCTTCAGGTGCTAGTCCAGCCCGAATGGGATTCGGGTTGTGACATATGTGCCCCTTTGAGCCATACCGGTTCTCAAACAATAAACCATATATGCATTACTTCATTTCGTTACTTTTGTGGGATTGATACATTGGTGGTTATAACATTATTGGAGATTTGGAACATTAGTCAAGTTTATAAGGCAAAATCCTTTACTTATTAATCAAATATAGACTGTTTCACACATAGTGAACTTCTCAACACTTTGTCAACATAATCAACGTGATTTATACACCCTATCATGCATATAATATATTAAACCATAAGAGTAAACACTTACCAAAGCTTTCAAGAGGGTGATCTTGTCCAAAGGAATGGTTGCTTATGGTTTGTGAGAGATAAGAAATATCTTTGGAAATTCTAGAAATTGCATGTGTGTCTCAATGAATAAAATCTGATTTTTTGTGATTTATATAGTCCTTTGTAGTCATCCTTAGCCACACTTAGTCAATAATTTAGGTGTTTACTTGGTCAAATGAGGAATGGATCATTTTCCATTTGGGCCATGTCTTATGGCTTAATTATTGGGCCTTAAATTGAGCCCATTAGCACATGTTAATTCATCCCACTAAAATTAATGGGTAATACCCCAACCATCTCAAGTTTAAATAATTCCATAAATGTTACGGTAGTCTCATAAGTTCGGAAATGTACGGGGTCTTACATCCTTCCGCCCTTAGGAACATTCGTCCTCGAATGTTAGTAAAATTATCCCACTTAAAAAAATTTAAGTGTAAGGTTATCCTTCATGTTATCATATACACATAATGCTTGTAAAGACTTACTTGTTATTGCTCCAATTTTGTACCTTGAACTTTTTCTTCTGTTTGAAACAAATACGGGTAATTCGACTTCATTATTTCTTCGGCTTCCCATGTGATTTCTTATACTTGTTGATTTCTCCAAAGTACCTTTATGAAAGCTACTTCTTTATTCCTTAACCCCTTCACTTGTCGATCCAGAATGACAATAGGTATCTCTTCATAGGTGAGATCCTCTGTAACTTGTAAATATTCAATGGGAGCAATGAGATATGGGTCTCATATGCACTTTCAAAGCATCAAGGAATTGAAGCATGAAACACTGGATGAACTGTGGAGAGTGCTTGGGGTAGTTTCAATTCATACGCAACTTGCCCAAATCTTCAGAAAATCTCATATGGCATGCTATATAGGGCCAACTTTGCTTTCTTTTCAAATCTCATTACCCCTTTCATTGATGACACTTTCAAGAATACCCAATCACCTCGGGAAAATTCTAGCCCTCTTCTTCTAACAACGGCATATGACTTGTGTCGACTTTGGGCTATCTGTAGGCGTTGTTGTATCACCTTAACTTTCTCCATAGCTTGGTGAACAAGATATGGCCTGAATAAGGCAGTTTCACCCGCTTCAAACCATCCAATTGGTGATCTACACTTTCTTCCATATAAAGCTTCGTAAGGTGTTATTTTGATACTTGAATGATAGTTATTGTTGTAAGAAAATTCAATAAGAGGTAGATGATCATCCCAACTACCTTTAAAGTCCAATGTGCAAGCTCGTAGCATATCTTCAAGTGTTTTGATAGTACGTTCTGCTTGTCCATCTGTCTGAGGATGAAAAGCCGTACTCAAATTCACTTGGGTTCCCAAACTCTTCTGAAAAGACTTTGAAAAATGTGCAGTAAATTGAGCTCCCCTATCTCATATAATAGGGATTGGAATCCCATGTAATCGCACTCTCTTTAATATACAACCTTGCATAATCTTCAGTTGTATAGGTGGTCTTGACACGTAGAAAGTGTGCTGACTTGGTAAGCCTGTCAACTATTACCCAGATGGAATAAAATTTTTGAAGTGTACGAGGCAAACCTGTGATGAAATCCATGTTAATCATGTCCCACTTCCAGACTAGAAGATTGATACATTACGTATAACCTCCAGGTTTCTGATGCTCTACTTTTACTTGTTGACAATTTGGACATTGAGCTACAAATTCTGCAATGTTCTTCTTCATGTTCCCCCACCAATACATTTCTTTCAAATCATGATACATTTTGGTAGCTCCCGGATGAATAGAATACCGTGAATGATGTGCCTCTGTCATCATCCGTTTCCTTAGCTCATCCATATCCCGTACACACAATCTACCTTGGAATTGAAGTACTCCCTTTTGCGTAAGATCAAATGCCTTTGTCAAAACTTGTTGTACATTCTCCCTTAGTTGCAATAAAATAGGATCCGCATACTGTTTCTCCTTTACTTCAGCTATTAAGGAAAATTCTGCTGCATTTTGCACAATAACCCCTTTGTCTGCAGATTCAAGAAGACGAACCCCCAAGCTGTGTAATTGATATAGATCCTTGATAATACCTTGCCTTTTTGTCAATTGGCTAATAGCGCTTCTTACTGCTTTACTACTTGATGCATCGGCTACCACATTTGCTTTTCCTGGATAATATAGGATATCAATGTCATAATATTTTAATAGTTTGAGCCATCTCCGCTGCCTCAGATTGAGATCCTTTTTCTTAAAGATATATTGCAAACTCTTGTGATCAGTATATACATCAACATGAACCCCATACAAATAGTGGTGCCATATCTTTAAAGCAAATATCACGGCTGCTAGCTCTAGATCATATATTGGGTAATTTCTCTCATGTGGCCGCAACTGTCGTGAGGCATACGCTATTACATTACCGTGATGCATCAATACACATCCTAGGCCAACTCCAGAACCATCACAATAGACCGCATACCCTTCTATGCCTTCGAGAAGTACCAATACGGGTGTAGTCGTCAATTTGTCCTTCAGCTCTTGGAAACTCTACTCATATGCATCATTCCACTGAAACTTGGTTGCTTTATGGGTTAGCTTTGTTAAAGGTGCCGCAATGGAAGAAAACCCTTCAACAAACCTTCTATAATAACCTGCTAATCCAAGAAAACTACAAATCTTCGTAGGTGTCGTAGGTCTTGGCCAATTCTTTACCACTTCAATCTTTGTGTATACAATATGACCCAAGAATGCTACAGATTTTAACCAAAATTCTCATTTAGAGAACTTTGCATATAACTTACGCTCACGAAGAATTTGTTACACCTGCCATAAATGATTAGCATGGTCCTCTTGTGATCTTGAATAAACCAGAATATCATCTCTAAACACGGTCATGAACACATCTAAAAATGGCTTGAACACCCTATTCATCAAATCCATAAAACCTGCAGGTGCATTTGTTAGCCCAAATGACGTAACTAGAAATTCATAATGACCATACCGTGTTCGAAAAGCTGTCTTGGGTATATCCTTGTCTCTAACCCTCGGCTGATGATATCCTGATCTCAAGTCAATCATTGAGAAAAATTTGGCACCCTGTAATTGATCAACCAAATCACCAATTCTGGGGAGGGTATATTTATTCTTAACCGTCACCTTATTCAGTTACCGATAATCAATACACATTCTCAACGTGCCACCTTTCTTTCATACAAATAACACTGGTGCACCCCAAGGGGACATACTAGGCCTTATGAATCCTTTTTCTAGCAAGTCCTTTAGTTTCTCCTTCAATTCCCACAACTCTGTTAGGGCCATTCTATATGGAGGAGTATAGATAGGCTGAGTGTCTGGCATCACACCAATACCAAATTTACTTCCCATTTTGGAGGTAAACCTGGAAGATCTTCAGGAAATACATCAAGGAATTCGTTTACCACTGGAGCCGATTGAAGAGTTGGTGGTTCCACATTAGTATATTTCACTCTTACTAAGTAGCATATGTACCCCTTGGATATCATTTTCCTTGCCTTAAGATAGGAAATAAACTTTCCTCTCGGTGCTCTAACATTAACCCTCCATCCAAGGATGGTCTTTTGTGGAAAATGGAAATGTACCTTCTTGGCTCGGCAATCTACCATGGCATAACAAGAAGCCAGCTAATCCATACCCATTATAACAACAAAATCCACCATTTCCAACTCAATAAGATTAGCCAACGTATCGTGATCACAAATAATATCTATACAATTACGATATACTCTTTTAGCTACAATAGATTCATTAACTGGTGTAGATACTTCAAATGGCTTAACTAATAATTCTGGTGTTCTTTCAAAAAAAATTTCTTTTTTTTTTCCAGCAATCAATGGAGTAACATATGATAGGGTGGAACCCGGATCAATCAATGCATACATTATGTGAAAAGACGGATAATGTACCTGTCACTACATCAGGAGAAGCCTCCAAATTCTATCAATCCTCTATGGCATAGGTATGGTTCTGAACTCCACTAGAACTAACTACACCTCTGGCACCCCTACCACAACCATCAGGCTGCACATCTTGGCCTAAGGAAGGAACCAATGATGATGATGCAACAGTTGATCCCGTAGGTTACGCCATACTACCCCTGCCCCTCTGTGGACACTCTCTCATCTTGTGCCCCGACATACCACACCAATAGAAAACATTCGTTCTCAACCATAATTTACCTAAATGAAACCTTACGCAGTGCTGACACGGCTGATAGAAAGATCGAACTATCTGTGAACCCCAAATTCCACTACTCTGCCCCATGGGGCCGCCTCTAACCCCTAGGAATTGGGATGGAGTACCGACTGTAGGGTAAGAAAATAATGGTCTCGGTGGTCTATTAAAAACCCAAGGCCTAAATTCTCCTTGGGACGCCATGAACTGTCCCATAGGTTTAGGCCTCTTTCAAATTCTTGTGCCTTTCTCCTTTGCCTTTGATCCTTCCTCTACTTTGCAAAAGCTGAACCAACTTGTCCTTGATTTTGTGCAATGACTATCTGAGTCAACATGTGCACTGCATTCCTTATGTCCTGCTCAGTAGCATTAACAGGTGGTTCGGTAGTTTCTTCTCTCCTTCTCGGCTATTCTGGAGCTGGAAAAGTAGAAGAAGCCGGCGATGCAAATTCAGTTTCAGCCCCACCCAGACTAGCTTAGTCAGGTAGTGATTTACTAGTTCCTTTGCTGGAAAGCATGTCTACCTTATTACCTTTGCCCCTACCTCATCTTGTAATCAGCATTTTACTATAAAGAAGAAAACCAATTTCAATGGTAAGATATGATTCCACTAACAACATTGGCTCTACTGCACGATCTAAGAAATGGAGAAAGGAAACAACTCCTAAATGTCCCATAGCCTCCTACTTATAAATGTGGCGCGCAACACATCCATAAGCAAGACTCTACTCATACACGACTTTGTAGACACCCTAGGATGA
The DNA here is from genome assembly GCA_031232105.1 of Capsicum rhomboideum. Taxonomy (NCBI): domain Eukaryota; kingdom Viridiplantae; phylum Streptophyta; class Magnoliopsida; order Solanales; family Solanaceae; genus Capsicum; species Capsicum rhomboideum. Next base: position 18,414,354 of record CP124712.1, read on the forward strand.
CCCGCTCTGATACCACTTTTGTCACACCCCAAATCCCATTGAGACGGACTGGCACCCAAAGCCGTTAAGGCCCGAGAGAACCAATCTTTATTCATGTAGACTTATATGCATGTAACTAAATGAACAACACTCTATCACATATAGATATACGATGCACATAGCGGAAGTCATGGAAAAACATATGATATATATGAAACTTGGCCGTTTCGGCCATCAAGTCAAAATGGACATACATTCCTTACATTCCATCATTCGTCCCACAACGTCTACAAAAGACTCTAACAGATACATAACCAACCTAAAGTCGGGATAAGTCCCCGCTTTATACAACACTTACATAGTACCAAAGCAAATGTACACATGTAACTCGAAAAGCCCCGAACCAAACTGGAGCTCACCAATAATCCTTAGATGACCCGCAACCTACTGTGGAGGTCTATTAGCACCTGTGCCTGCAAAAAGTAAGGTAAGTCCCCTAAGGGAAATCAGTACGAAGAATGTACTGAGTATGTAAGGGTATGAGCTACTACATGAAACATAAGAACTTCAATGGAATCAAATACAAATGAATAATCAATATGGATAAACCACATTTCTGTATGTGAGGAATCATGTACATTACATTCATTCCTTTCTTTGCTTTTACATTCATCATCATTATCATTCATCCATATGATCAGTGGGTCATAGCATAATCATCCACCATATCGGTGGGTCATAACATAATCATCCACCTTATCAGAGGGTCATAACATAATCATCCACCTTATCGGTGGGTCATAACATAATCATCCACCTTATCGGTGGGTCATAACAAAACATTAGGATCAGATTGAGATAGGCTTATGTGCCCCTTTGAGATGTTCCTTGATCCAATAATCTCGAGATCGGTTCTAGCTAGACTTATGTGCCCCTTTGAGCCATCCCTGTTCTCAAACAATAAACCATATATGCATTACTTCATTCCGTTACTTTTGTGGGATTGATACATTAGTGGTTATAACATTATTGGAGCTTTGGAACATTAGTCAATGAATAAGAGACACGTGAATCACAATTGGTCAATGAATAAGAAACATGTGAATAACAATATATGACAACCTGAAATGAGATACTTTAGAACATTTCGGAATGGAACAAGTACGGTAACAATGAGAAAAATAGGTGCTGCCAAAGGATACGGAAAGAGTAAACTTATATACCTTATCCTTACAATGTATGACTATAATATTTTAGCTCTTCCATAAAGTGCTACTCTACAATAGGAATACATAATGGAGCTCACATTAACAACGAACCACATTACGAGTGCATAAAACGAAAATGAGCTACATGACTTCCATATCACGTCATTTCACCCTTCACAACACCATTTACTGCATTACCATACCAACAACACCACAACATGCCACACATCAACCAAGACATAATAACCCAATAGCATTTCATACCAAGTTTATACTTTACACTTCCTCATTAACACCACGTCACATTTACTCCTTCAAGTCATCTTAATACCTTTCACCATAACACATAAAACAACAATTCATAATTTATATGATTCAAAATGCCTCCGTACTACCACTTAGGGCCATTCAAATGGTACCATAAGTTGATAATTGCATCCAAAAAGGGTATAGGGGCTTTGGGGGGTCAAAGAGAAGCAAAAACAAACAAAATGAAATTCTGGACTGGCCTGTGGGGTCACCTGCACCCGCAGATGGATGAGATGCGGCCGCAGGTGTCCATATAGCCCTGTCCAGGGCCACCTGCACTGGCATCTGCGCCCGTAGGTGCCCCATCCGCGAAGGCGGATGCCTGGTTCGACCAAAATGGGTCTCTTTTGGGTCCTTTTTTGTAATAAATGGTCCATGGACATAAGTAAGCTTCTCTTTTCATATTTTAGGTTAAATTGGATTCCAACGAACAATCATTGTTTCACAACACACATGAACATCACCAAAACTATAATTTCCTTTCAATACGTCACCAATTCCATGCACAATTTCACAACAACAATTCCAAAAGTTATACACAAAGAGAAGGAAAGTTAGGGACATAACCACATCTTACATGTTGACATTTAATCCATCAAATTCACTTCCTTCAAGACCACAAGTCCACTTTCAAGTTTATAAGGCAAAATCCTTTACTTATTAATCAAATATAGACTGTTTCACACATAGTGAACTTCTCAACACTTTGTCAACATAATCAACGTGATTTATACACCCTATCATGCATATAATATATTAAACCATAAGAGTAAACACTTACCAAAGCTTTCAAGAGGGTGATCTTGTCCAAAGGAATGGTTGCTTATGGTTTGTGAGAGATAAGAAATATCTTTGGAAATTCTAGAAATTGCATGTGTGTCTCAATGAATAAAATCTGATTTTTTGTGATTTATATAGTCCTTTGTAGTCATCCTTAGCCACACTTAGTCAATAATTTAGGTGTTTACTTGGTCAAATGAGGAATGGATCATTTTCCATTTGGGCCATGTCTTATGGCTTAATTATTGGGCCTTAAATTGAGCCCATTAGCACATGTTAATTCATCCCACTAAAATTAATGGGTAATACCCCAACCATCTCAAGTTTAAATAATTCCATAAATGTTACGGTAGTCTCATAAGTTCGGAAATGTACGGGGTCTTACATCCTTCCGCCCTTAGGAACATTCGTCCTCGAATGTTAGTAAAATTATCCCACTTAAAAAAATTTAAGTGTAAGGTTATCCTTCATGTTATCATATACACATAATGCTTGTAAAGACTTACTTGTTATTGCTCCAATTTTGTACCTTGAACTTTTTCTTCTGTTTGAAACAAATACGGGTAATTCGACTTCATTATTTCTTCGGCTTCCCATGTGATTTCTTATACTTGTTGATTTCTCCAAAGTACCTTTATGAAAGCTACTTCTTTATTCCTTAACCCCTTCACTTGTCGATCCAGAATGACAATAGGTATCTCTTCATAGGTGAGATCCTCTGTAACTTGTAAATATTCAATGGGAGCAATGAGAGATGGGTCTCATATGCACTTTCAAAGCATCAAGGAATTGAAGCATGAAACACTGGATGAACTGTGGAGAGTGCTTGGGGTAGTTTCAATTCATACGCAACTTGCCCAAATCTTCAGAAAATCTCATATGGCACGCTATATAGGGCCAACTTTGCTTTCTTTTCAAATCTCATTACCCCTTTCATTGATGACACTTTCAAGAATACCCAATCACCTCGGGAAAATTCTAGCCCTCTTCTTCTAACAACGGCATATGACTTGTGTCGACTTTGGGCTATCTGTAGGCGTTGTTGTATCACCTTAACTTTCTCCATAGCTTGGTGAACAAGATATGGCCTGAATAAGGCAGTTTCACCCGCTTCAAACCATCCAATTGGTGATCTACACTTTCTTCCATATAAAGCTTCGTAAGGTGTTATTTTGATACTTGAATGATAGTTATTGTTGTAAGAAAATTCAATAAGAGGTAGATGATCATCCCAACTACCTTTAAAGTCCAATGTGCAAGCTCGTAGCATATCTTCAAGTGTTTTGATAGTACGTTCTGCTTGTCCATCTGTCTGAGGATGAAAAGCCGTACTCAAATTCACTTGGGTTCCCAAACTCTTCTGAAAAGACTTTGAAAAATGTGCAGTAAATTGAGCTCCCCTATCTCATATAATAGGGATTGGAATCCCATGTAATCGCACTCTCTTTAATATACAACCTTGCATAATCTTCAGTTGTATAGGTGGTCTTGACACGTAGAAAGTGTGCTGACTTGGTAAGCCTGTCAACTATTACCCAGATGGAATAAAATTTTTGAAGTGTACGAGGCAAACCTGTGATGAAATCCATGTTAATCATGTCCCACTTCCAGACTAGAAGATTGATACATTACGTATAACCTCCAGGTTTCTGATGCTCTACTTTTACTTGTTGACAATTTGGACATTGAGCTACAAATTCTGCAATGTTCTCCTTCATGTTCCCCCACCAATACATTTCTTTCAAATCATGATACATTTTGGTAGCTCCCGGATGAATAGAATACCGTGAATGATGTGCCTCTGTCATCATCCGTTTCCTTAGCTCATCCATATCCCGTACACACAATCTACCTTGGAATTGAAGTACTCCCTTTTGCGTAAGATCAAATGCCTTTGTCAAAACTTGTTGTACATTCTCCCTTAGTTGCAATAAAATAGGATCCGCATACTGTTTCTCCTTTACTTCAGCTATTAAGGAAAATTCTGCTGCATTTTGCACAATAACCCCTTCGTCTGCAGATTCAAGAAGACGACCCCCCAAGCTGTGTAATTGATATAGATCCTTGATAATACCTTGCCTTTTTGTCAATTGGCTATTAGCGCTTCATACTGCTTTACGACTTAATGCATCGGCTACCACATTTGCTTTTCCTGGATAATATAGGATATCAATGTCATAATATTTTAATAGTTTGAGCCATCTCCGCTGCCTCAAATTGAGATCCTTTTTCTTAAAGATATATTGCAAACTCTTGTGATCAGTATATACATCAACATGAACCCCATACAAATAGTGGTGCCATATCTTTAAAGCAAATATCACGGCTGCTAGCTCTAGATCATATATTGGATAATTTCTCTCATGTGGCCGCAACTGTCGTGAGGCATACGCTATTACATTACCGTGATGCATCAATACACATCCTAGGCCAACTCCAGAACCATCACAATAGACCGCATACCCTTCTATGCCTTCGAGAAGTACCAATACGGGTGTAGTCGTTAATTTGTCCTTCAGCTCTTGGAAACTCTACTCATATGCATCATTCCACTGAAACTTGGTTGCTTTATGGGTTAGCTTTGTTAAAGGTGCCGAAATGGAAGAAAACCCTTCAACAAACCTTCTATAATAACCTGCTAATCCAAGAAAACAACGAATCTTCGTAGCTGTCGTAGGTCTTGGCCAATTCTTTACCACTTCAATCTTTGTGTATCAACCCTTATTAATTCATCTGATACAATATGACCCAAGAATGCTACAGATTTTAACCAAAATTCTCATTTAGAGAACTTTGCATATAACTTACGCTCACGAAGAATTTGTTACACCTGCCATAAATGATTAGCATGGTCCTCTTGTGATCTTGAATAAACCAGAATATCATCTCTAAACATGGTCATGAACACATCTAAAAATGGCTTGAACACCCTATTCATCAAATCCATAAAAACTGCAGGTGCATTTGTTAGCCCAAATGACGTAACTAGAAATTCATAATGACCATACCGTGTTCGAAAAGCTGTCTTGGGTATATCTTTGTCTCTAACCCTCAGCTGATGATATCTTGATCTTAGGTCAATCATTGAGAAGCATTTGGCACCCTGTAATTGATCAACCAAATCACCATTTCTGGGGAGGGTATATTTATTCTTAACCGTCACCTTATTCAGTTATCGATAATCAATACACATTCTCAACGTGCCACCTTTCTTTCGTACAAATAACACTGGTGCACCCCAAGGGGACATACTAGGCCTTATGAATCCTTTTTCTAGCAAGTCTTTTAGTTTCTCCTTCAATTCCCACAACTCTATTAGGGCCATTCTATACGGAGGAGTATAGATAGGCTGAGTGTCTGGCATCACACCAATACCAAATTTACTTCCCATTTTGGAGGTAAACCTGGAAGATCTTCAGGAAATACATCAAGGAATTCGTTTACCACTGGAACCGATTGAAGAGTTGGTGGTTCCACATTAGTATATTTCACTCTTACTAAGTAGCATATGTACCCCTTGGATATCATTTTCCTTGCCTTAAGATAGGAAATAAACTTTCCTCTCAGTGCTCCAACATTAACCCTCCATCCAAGGATGGTCTTTTGTGGAAAATGGAAATGTACCTTCTTGGCTCGGCAATCTACCATGGCATAACAAGAAGCCAGCTAATCCATACCCATTATAACAACAAAATCCACCATTTCCAACTCAATAAGATTAGCCAACGTATCGTGATCACAAATAATATCTATACAATTACGATATACTCTTTTAGCTACAATGGATTCATTAACTGGTGTAGATACTTCAAATGGCTTAACTAATAATTCTGGTGTTCTTTCAAAAAATTTTTTTTTTTTTTTCCAGCAATCAATGGAGTAACATATGATAGGGTGGAACCCAGATCAATCAATGCATACATTATGTGAAAAGACGGATAATGTACCTGTCACTACATCAGGAGGAGCCTCCAAATTCTATCAATCCTCTATGGCATAGGTATGGTTCTGAACTCCACTAGAACTAACTACACCTCTGGCACCCCTACCACAACCATCAGGCTGCACATCTTGGCCTAAGGAAGGAACCAATGATGATGATGCAACGGTTGATCCCGTAGGTTGCGCCATACTACCCCAGCCCCTCTGTGGACACTCTCTCATCTTGTGCCCCGACATACCACACCAATAGAAAACATTCGTTCTCAACCATAATTTACCTAAATGAAACCTTACGCAGTGCTGACACGGCTGATAGAAAGATCGAACTATCTGTGAACCCCAAATTCCACTACTCTGCCCCATGGGGCCGCCTCTAACCCCTAGGAATTGGGATGGAGTACCGACTGTAGGGTAAGAAAATGATGGTATCGGTGGTCTATTAAAAACCCAAGGCCTAAATTCTCCTTGGGACGCCATGAACTGTCCCATAGGTCTATCCCTCTTTCAAATTCTTGCGCCTTTCTCCTTTTCCTTTGATCCTTCCTCTACTTTGCAAAAGCTGAACCAACTTGTCCTTGATTTTGTGCAACGACTATCTGAGTTAACTTGTGCACTGCATTCCTTATATCCTGCTCAGTAGCATTAACAAGTGGTTCGGTAGTTTCTTCTCTCCTTCTCGGCTATTCTGGAGCTGGAAAAGTAGAAAAAGCCCGCGATGCAAATTCAGTTTCAGCCCTACCCTGACTAGCTTAGTCAGGTGGTGATTTACTAGTTCCTTTGCTGGAAAGCATGTTTACCTTCTTACCTTTGCCCCTACCTCATCTTGTAATCAGCATTTTACTATAAAGAAGAAAACCAATTTCAATGGTCAGATATGATTCCACTAACATCATTGGCCCTACTGCACGATCTAATAAATGGAGAAAGGAAACAACTCCTAAATGTCCCATAGCCTCCTACTTATAAATGTGGCGCGCAACACATCCATAAGCAAGACTCTACTCATATACGACTTTGTATACACCCTAGGATGACCCGCTCTGATACCACTTTTGTCACACCCCAAATCCCATTGAGGCAGACTGGCACCCAAAGCCGTTAAGGCCCGAGAGAACCAATCTTTTATCATGTACACTTATATGCATGTCACTAAATGAACAACACTCTATCACATATAGATATACGATGCACATGGCGGAAGTCATGGAAAAACATATGATATATATGAAACTTGGCCGTTAGGGCCATCAAGTCAAAATGGACATACATTCCTTACATTCCGTCATTTGTCCCACAACGTCTACAAAAGCCTCTAACAGATACATAACCAACCTAAAGTCGGGATAAGTCCCCGCTTTATACAACATTTACATAGTACCAAAGCAAATGTACACATGTAACTCGAAAAGCCCCGAACCAAACTGGAGCTCACCAATAATCCTTAGATGACCCGCAACCTACTGTGGAGGTCTATTAGCACCTGTGCCTGCAAAAAGTAAGGTAAGTCCCCTAAGGGAAATCAGTACAAAGAATGTACTGAGTATGTAAGGCTATGACCAACTACATGAAACATAAGAACTTCAATGGAATCAAATACAAATGAATAATCAATATGGATAAACCACATTTCTGTATGTGAGGAATCATGTACATTACATTCATTACTTTCTTTGCTTTTACATTCATCATCATTATCATTCATACATATGATCAGTGGGTCATAGCATAATCATCCACCATATCGGTGGGTCATAACATAATCATCCACCTTATCAGTGGGTCATAACATAATTATCCACCTTATCGGTGGGTCATAATATAATCATCCACCTTATCGGTGGGTTATAACATAACATTAGGATCAGATTGAGATAGGCTTATGTGCCCCTTTGAGATGTTCCTTGATCCAATAATCTCGAGGTCGGTTCTAGCTAGACTTATGTGCCCCTTTGAGCCATCCCTGTTCTCAAACAATAAACCATATATGCATTACTTTATTCCGTTACTTTTGTGGGATTGATACATTGGTGGTTATAACATTATTGGAGCTTTGGAACATTAGTCAATGAATAAGAGACATGTGAATCACAATTGGTCAATGAATAAGAAACATGTGAATAACAATATATGACAACCTGAAATGAGATACTTTAGAACATTTCGGAATGGAACAAGTACGGTAACAATGAGAACAATAGGTGCTGCCAAAGGATACAGAAAGAGTAAACTTATATACCTTATCCTTACAATGTATGACTATAATATTTTAGCTCTTCCATAAAGTGCTACTCTACAATAGGAATACATAATGGAGCTCACATTAACAACGAACCACATTACGAGTGCATAAAACGACAATGAGCTACATGACTGCCATATCACGTCACTTCACCCTTCACAATACCATTCACTGCATTACCATACCAACAACACCACAACATGCCACACATCAACCAAGACATAATAACCCAATAGCATTTCACACGAAGTTTATACTTTACACTTCCTCATTAACACCACGTCACATTTACTCCTTCAAGTCATCTTAATACCTTTCACCATAACACATAAAACAACAATTCATAATTGATATGATTCAAAATGCCTCTGGACTATCCCTTAGGGCCATTCAAATGGTACCATAAGTTGATATTTGCATCCAAAAAGGGTATAGGGGCTTTGGGGGGTCAAAGGGAAGCAAAAACAAACAAAACAAAATTCTGGACTGGCCTGTGGGGTCACCTGCGCCCACAGGTGGATGATATTCGGCCACAGGTGACCATATGGCCCTGTCCAGGGCCACCTGCATTGGCATCTGCGCCTGCAGGTGCCCCATCCGCGAAGGCGGATGCCCGGTTCGGCCAAAATGGGTCTTTTTTGGGTCCTTTTTTGTAATAAATGGTCCATGGCCATAAGTAAGCTTATCTTTTCATATTTTAGGTTAACTTGGATGCCAACGAACAATCATGGTTTCACAATACACATGAACATCACCAAAACTATATTTTCCTTTCAATACGTCACCAATTCCATGCACAATTTCACAACAACAATTGGAAAAGTTATACACAAAAAGAGAGAAAGTTAGGGACATAAACACATCTTACATGTTGACATTTAATCCATCAAATTCACTTCCTTCAAGACCTCAAGTCCACTTTCAAGTTTATAAGGCAAAACCCTTTACCAATTAAGCAAACATAGACTGTTTCACACATAGTGAACTTCTCAACACTTTGTCAACATAACAAACATGATTTATAAACCCTATCATGCATATAATATGTTAAACCAAAAGATTAAACACTTACCAAAGCTTTCAAGAGGGTGATCTTGTCCAAAGGAATAGTTGCTTAGGGTTTGTGAGATATAAGAAATATCTTTGGAAATTCTAGAAATTGCATGTGTGTCTCAATGAATAAAATCTGATTTTTTTGTGCTTTATATAGTCCTTTGTAGTCATCCTTAGCCACACATAGTCAATAATTGAGGTATTTACTTGGTCAAAGGAGGAATGGATCATTTTCCATTTGGGCTATGTCCTATGGCTTAATTATTGGGCCTTAAATTGAGCCCATTAGCACATGTTAATTCAGCCACTAAAATTAATGGGTAATACCCCAACCATCTCAAGTTTAAATAATTCCATAAATTTTATGGTAGTCTCATAGGTTCGTAAATGTACGGGGTGTTACAGTCTGGCCTCTTGTTATTACCCATTGGTGCCGGTTCAAGCCCGGTACACCCATGGATGGGTACTATGGTGATGGGATACTGGTTCAGCCACAGGTTACGGACAGTTCTGCATTTGCTTTTCGTATGTGTCCTACTAGCTTATGAGGGCACGACTGGGTTATTGTTTTCTTTAGTGTGCCTTCTGGGCTTATGGGGACCCATCTAGGTTATGTGTGACTTGTGTGTTTATTTATGCATTTATTTACTTAATATCTAGTGTCTCCTTTATTTATCTCCTGGTCATATTTATACTACTCGACAGTCATTTATCTACTTATTTATCATTTTTACCTCGGACTTAGTATGGAACCTCGTATTTTAGATTACTTATGCTATATTAAGCTCAGTCAGCCGATGATACCTACTGAGTACCCGTTGCCCGGTACTCATACTGCATTTCTGCATCTTTTTCCTTGATTCAGATTCGTGCACCAGTCGACCACAGTGATGTGATCCTCCTTTCTTAGCACTGATCCGAACCAGGGTGAGCTTGTTATTGTTCGAGGCTAATCCTACTTCATCTACTCCTGTATAGTCTTTTGTACTCGAGACTATTATATATAGGGTGTATATTTCATTTCTCTTTAGTACCCTGGTTGTGTTAGCTGTGGCTCTAGTATCGACCTTACCTGGTCTTGGGAAGGGTTTATCTAAATACACTGTCCTCTTCCTCTTCTGTCTAAGCATGTATAAATTGTACATTAGTCCTTGTTCTTTCTATTTTCATCTATTATTGCTATTATTCCTTATTCATCTCACTTTCTTCTAGTTTCTACCTCTTACCCAGTTTCTTGACGCTTCGAGCTATGGCTTGTTTTACCTATTGGTGGGTTACGATAGGCGCCATCATGACTCAAAAAATTAGGTCATGACACTTTTTTCCTTGAAGTTTGGGAATAGTGATTGTTTTTTCCTTCGTGTGTCACCCAAAAAGAGCATAATGAGGTTCGAAATGAGGAGCAAACTTAGCCTGAGGTACATCGATCCTTTTGAGTTACTTCGGACAGTTGGGGAGGTTGCTTATGAGTTGGCCTTACCACAAGTATTGAGGAGCTCACAAAGTGTGAAATGCTACATGTTGCTAAATCGGAGATTAGCTTTTGTCTTGTGAACTTGAACATGGAATTATGGTCACGAAGGAACTGAACTTTATGGATTAAATATTGACATGTGAGATGTGAACATAGTCATGCCTTGTTTTATCCTTGTGAATGATGTTTGGAATTGTTAGTGTAAAATTGTTTTTGGCTTCGGTGGCGTATTGGCCGAGAAGTGTAGTTTTGGGCGTTGTTTATGTGTGTGTGAGACCATGACTGAATGTTGGAATTAAAATGATCAAAAATATTTTAAAACAAGTGTGGTTATGATCAATGACCATTCATTGCATGAAAAGACCCAAAAAGGACCCATTTTGGCCAAAACGGGCATCCGCCCCCGCAGACGGAGGCATCTGCGGGTGCAGATGCCAACGCAGATGCTCCTGGAATCTGCCAAGATCCATCTGGAGGAGCAGGTCATCCACCTGCGTGCGCAGGTGGCAGCGCAGGTCGGCCCCGGTTCCAATTTTGTATGTTTTCGCATCTAGTTGCTCCCCGAAGACCCCGATACCCTTTTTGGATGTAATTATCAACTTGTAATATCGTTGTAATGAAGTTAAAGTGTCGTATGGGGACATGTTGGATTATGTTAAGTATGGATTGACTTTAATGTGTTGTTGTGAAAGACGTTTGGGTGACGAAATGACGTAAATATAACTTCTTATCAAAAAGGAAGTGTAAAGCATGATTTTGGAGGGGAATGTTAGTGATGTGTGATATCATGGGTGTTATGTGAATTGTTTTGGTAATGGTAAAGCTGTACATGATATTGTACGCAGGTGAAATGGCGTTGTGTGACAACAATGTGACTTACTGCCATGTTACACTTGAAATGAAGTAAGTGGTTAATGCAAGCTTCGTTATATACTTTTGTGTGTAGAGTAGACATAAAGGGAAAGATGAAGTGTTGTATTCGCGAGTAAGATTGTGTATCCATATTGAGGAATTAAGGTATGTAAGGTTCCCCTTTTCGTATTCTTCTGCAGTATATAGTGTACACCTTATTAGGGTACTTACTCATTTCCGAATTGTCCTAAGGTACCTCATTTCGAGCTATCATTTATTGTTAATCATGTATATCTTATTATTGGATTATTATCATTCATGTGTCACATAATCATAAACATGGTTCCAAGTTACAATAATGTTATGTTCAAAAGTTCCCCAAAATGAAGTAACCTTTGATTGAGCTAACTCAAAGATTTAAGAAGTAATGTTGTGTAAAGAGGTGAGATGGTTCATGGGTGGTATCCCAGGGGTTAAATAACCTAGCATGGGTCGATCCCAATATTTACGGATGGTATCACAGGGGTGAGAAGAACACCTAGCATGGGTCGATTCCGCTACGGGTGGTATCCCAGGGACAAAGGAAAAGCCTAGCATGGGTCGATCCCGATTACTATTGATTACCCACTGATCAGCTTGGGGCCCGAGCACTATATGAATGGATGAAAGAGTGATGGATGAAGGAATGAGTGAATGAGCGTATGAGCTTAAAAGTAAAGAAAGTAATTCGCCTAATGTACAGTTTTCCATATATTCAGAATGATGACTTATCCATGTTGAGTAATCTTTTATATTCGAAGTCTTTATGTATCGTACAGTCTCATACAGCCTTACATACTCAGTACATTTCTCGTACTGACCCCTCTTGGGGGATTTACCTTGCTGCAGGCGCAGGTACGAGTAGACCTCCCTAGTAAGCTGCAGGACTTCTTTTTGACCCTTGGTGAGCTCCAGTTGGTTCGGGGCTTACCGTGTCACAGTTGTATATATTTTGATATTATAAATGTTATGTAAAGCGGGGCTTGTCCCGAATCTAGGTTGGTCATGTATGCACTTCTATTAGAGGCTTTTGTAGACGTACGAGGGTATGTGAAGTAATGTAGAGATATGTGCTGTTTGACTTGATGGCTATGTCGGCCAAGTTTCTCATATGTCTATAATATATATATCTTTCATGATTCATGGTTCCCGATGTGAGCCTATTATGTTTTTACGTGATGGTGGTGTTTCTTATAGCATGCGTATAAATGAATGTAAGTAGCGTTTGGTTCTCTCGGGCCTTGTCGGCTTTGAGTGCCAATCCGTCCCAGCGGGTTTTGGAGTGTGACAAAAGTGGTATCAGAGTAGGTCGTTCTACGGGTGTCTACAAAGCTGTGTCTGAGTAAAGTCTTACTTATCGATGTGTTGTGCACCACATTTATAAGTAGGAGGCTACGGGGCATTTAGGATGTTGTTTCTTTTTTTTCATTTCTAGATCGTGCATTTAGAGCTATACGTGAAATTGTTCCTGATCACGAGTATTGTTGTTCTGTGTATTATAGAAAATGCCGAAGGCAAAAGGAGGACGTGGTGAAAGTAAACGGCTAGACAGAATTGCAGGAGAAGGAACTGGTAGAGCTCCGCCTGAACTGGTTAATCAAGGCGGCGCTAAACCAGAAATGGAATCACAAGCTTTTTATACTCTTCCATTATCAGAAGAGTCAAGAGGAAGAGAAGTGCCTACAGAACCAGCAGTACCTACTACTGATCAGGACTTAAAGGATGCAGTGCGAATGTTGACTCGAATTGTTGCTGCACAAGTTCAGGGACAAGTTGGTCCAGTTATAAATGATGATAGCACAACTAGGGCAGCCAGTCGACGAACGCAGGATTTCTTAAAACTAGATCCTCCTACATTCACGAGATCGGATCCAAATGAAGACCCGCAAGATTTTATAGATCAAATCCAAAGGGCTCTGGAGGTGATGCATATAGCGGGTGTAGAAATGGTGGAGCTTGCGGCTTACAGATTAAAGGGCGAAGCTATATTGTGGTATGAGGACTGGAAGAAGGCCCGTAGTATTGATGCAAACCCACCTAGTTGGGAAGAATTTAAAACAGCCTTCCTCCACCACTACCTTCTTTATGAGATCCGAGAGGCTTGTGCGGATCAATTCTTGAATCTCCATCAAGGGAATCTGAGTGTGCGGGAATACAGTTTGCAGTTTAATTCCTTGGATCGATATGCTACGAACGTAGTGGCCACAATGATAGACAGGGTACATCAATATGTGGATAGGTTAGAGCCGTATTTAGTGAGGGACTGTACCATTGCCGCTTTGAACAAAGATATGGATATAGCTCGAATTCAGGCTTTTGCTCAGAAAATGGAGGATCAAAGACAGAGAAGAAGGGTACATAAATCTGATAGAGGATAGTCCAAAAGAGCGAGACCCATGGGATAGTTTGTGGCATCCCAAACGGAATTCAGGCCTCGGAGTTTTAGTAGACCGCCTAGAACTTCATTCTCACATTCCACAGCAGGCGCACAATCTCAATTCCGAGGGTTACGAGGTAGAAATGCTGGGCAGAGTAGTGGGATTTGAGGTTCGCAGACCGCTGGATTTTCTCATCCGCCGTGTCAGCAATGTGGATGATTTCATGTAGGTGAATGCCAAATTGGTTCAAATGCTTACTTCTGGTGCGGTATGCCGGGACATATGATGAGAGATAGCCCACGGAGAGGCTTGAGTAATATGGCACGACCGGCAGGGTCGACTGTCGCGTCATCATCATCAGTTCCTTCTATAGGCCGAGGTACGCAGTCTGTCGGTCGAGGTAGAGGTGCCAGAGGGGCAGCCAGTACTAGTGGGGTCCAGAATCGCACTTATGCTTTGGTGGACCGGCAAAATTCAGAGGCTTCTCCTGATGTCATCACAGGTACATTATCCATATTTTCATATAGTGTATATGCATTGATTGACCCGGGTTCTACATTGTCCTATGTTACTCCGTTAGTTGCTGCGAAATTTGCAAAGACACCAGAATTGTTAATTAAATCAATTGAAGTGTCTATATCGGTGGGTGAATATATTGTTGCAAAGAGAGTGTATCAAAACTGTATGGTAAATGTCTGTGGTCATGATACACTGGCCGACCTTATTGAACTAAATATGGTTGATTTTGATGTGATAATGGGGATGGATTGGTTGGCTTCTTGTTATGCCACGGTAGATTGTCGGGCCAAGAAGGTACATTTTTATTTCCCACAAATGAATGTCCTTGAATGGAAGGGGGATGTAGGGGCACCACGAGGAAGATTTATTTCTTATCTAAAAGCAAGAAAAATGATTGCCAAGGGATACATATGTCATTTAGTACGAGTGAAAGATAATGATGTGGAACCATTAACTCCACAGTCCGTACCGGTAGTCAATGAATTTCTTGATGTATTTCCATAGGATCTTCCAGGTTTACCCCCAGAACGGGAAGTAGAATTTGGTATTGATGTGATTCCAGACACTCAGCCTATTTCTATTCCTCCATATAGAATGGCTCCGGCAGAATTGCATGAATTGAAGGAACAATTGAAAGATTTGTTTGACAAAGGCTTCATTAGGCCGAGTATGTCCCCATGGGGTGCACCGGTATTATTTGTGCGAAAGAAAGATGGCACTTTGAGAATGTGCATTGACTATCGGCAATTGAATAAGGTGACAATCAAGAACAAATATCCCCTCCCTCGAATTGATGATTTGTTTGATCAGTTACTGGGTGCCAAGTGTTTTTCCAAGATCGACTTGAGGTCGGGTTATCACCAAGTCAGAGTTAGGGAAGAAGATGTGCCCAAAACAGCTTTTCGAACACGGTATGGCCATTATGAATTTTTAGTTATGTCTTTTGGACTAACCAATGCTCCAGCTGTGTTCATGGATTTGATGAATAGAGTGTTTAAGACATTTCTGGATGTATTCGTCATGGTATTTATAGATGACATCCTAGTTTATTCAAGATCACCAGAGGACCACGCTACTCATTTACGGCAAGTGTTGCAAATCCTCCGTGAACGTAAGTTGTATGCAAAATTCTCCAAATGTGAGTTTTGGTTAAAATCAGTTGCATTCTTGGGTAACATTGTGTCAGATGAAGGGATCTAGGTCGATACACAGAAGATAGAAGCGGTGAAAAATTGGCCAAGACCTACGACACCCACGGAGATTCGCAGTTTTCTAGGTTTGGCAGGTTATTACCGAAGATTCGTAGAAGGGTTTGCTTCTATTGCGGCACCATTAACCAAGTTAACTCACAAGGCAAGTAAGTTTCAATGGAATGATGCATGTGAAAGAGAGTTTCAAAAATTGAAATATAAGTTGACTTCCACACTAGTGTTAGTACTTTCTGACGGCATAGAGGGCTATGCAGTGTATTGTGATGCTTTCGAGATTGGTCTCGGATGTGTGTTGATGTAGCATGGTAGGGTGATAGCATATACCTCACGACAGTTGCGACCATATGAGAAAAACTATCCCACACATGATCTTGAATTGGCAGCGGTAGTTTTTGCTTTAAAGATATGGCATCATTATTTGTATGGGGTTCATGTTGACATCTATACGGATCACAAAAGCTTGCAATATCTTTTTAAGCAGAAGGAACTCAATTTGAGGCAACGAAGGTGGTTGGAACTTTTAAAAGATTATGACATTGATATACTTTATCACCCAGGCAAAGCAAATGTAGTAGCTGATGCATTGAGCCGTAAGGCAGTAGAAAGCACTAGTGGTCAGTTGAATGAAAAGCATGAGATAATCAAAGATTTGAATCAATTAGCCAGCTTGGTAGTTCGCCCTATTGAATCCTCAGATGATAGAGTTATTGTGCAGAATGCAGCAGAATCCTTCTTAATAACTGAAGTGAAAGAGAAGCAGTTTGCGGATTCTATTTTATTGCAGCTAAAGGACAACGTGCAGCAGAATTTGACCAAGGCATTTGATATTACACCGGAAGGGGTACTTCAGTGTCAAGGTAGGCTATGTGTACCGGATATAGATGAATTGAGGAAGCGAATTATGACAGAGGCGCATCACTCGCGCTATTCTATCCATCCGGGTGCTACCAAAATGTACCATGATTTAAAGGAAGTGTATTGGTGGGGAAACATGAAGAAGAACATTGCAGAATTCGTTGCTCAATGCCCAAATTGTCAACAAGTGAAAGTGGAACATCAGAAATCGGGAGGTTATATGCAGTGTATCAATCTTCCAGTTTGGAAGTGGGATATGATTAATATGGACTTCATCACAGGTTTGCCTCGTACGTTGTGGAAATTTGGTTCTATATGGGTTATATTTGACAGGCTGACCATGTCGGCGCATTTTCTACCAGTCAAGACCACTTACATAGCTGAGGATTATGCAAAGTTATATGTGAAAGAAATAGTACGATTGCATGGTATTCCACTTTCTATTATATCAGACAGAGGAGCACAGTTCACAGCGCACTTTTGGAGATCCTTTCAGCAGAGTTTAGGCACACAGGTGAATTTTAGTACGGCTCTCCATCCACATACTGATGGACAAGCAGAACGTACTATTCAGACACTTGAAGATATGCTACGGGCTTGTGCATTGGATTTTTAGGGAAATTGGGATGACCATTTGCCTCTTATTGAATTTTCTTATAACAATAGCTATCATTCAAGTATTCAAATGGCACCTTATGAAGCTTTGTACGGGAGAAAATGTAGATCACCAATTCGGTGGTTTGAAGCAGGTGAAACTGCTTTACTTGGACCGTATATGGTGTATCAGGCTATGGAGAAAGTCAAAGTAATTCAACAGCGATTGCAAACGGCCCAAAGTCAACACAAGTCCTATGCTGATAGTCGAAGAAGAGGACTTGAATTCACCATAGGTGATTGGGTATTCCTGAAGGTGTCCCCAATGAAAGGAGTAATGCGGTTCAGAAAGAAAGGCAAGTTGAGTCCACGATATATAGGTCCATATGAAATTATTAGAAGATTTGGGCAAGTTGCCTATGAGTTGGCACTACCCCAATAACTTTCCTCAGTCCACCCGGTATTTCATGTATCAATGCTTCGAAAATGCATAGGGGATCCGTCCCATTTCACTTCTATGGAAGATGTCCAAGTTACAGAGGATCTTACCTATGAGGAGGTACCTATTTCCATTCTGGATAGACAAGTGAAGAGGCTCAGGAATAAAGACGTAGCGTCAATAAAGGTACTTTGGAGAAATCAACAAAGGGAAGAGGTCACATGGGAAGCAGAGGAGATGATGAGATCTAAGTACCCTTATTTGTTTCAAAGGGAAGATTGACAAGTAAGTATTTATAAGCTTTGAGTGTATATTTATATGCTGATATGAAGAATGTTCCTAAATTTGTACTTGTTTACTGTGAAATGATACACTAACATTCGAGGACGAATGTTTCTAAGGGGGGAAGAATGTAACACCCCGTACATTTCGGAGTCTAGCTGACTACCGTAACATTGATGGAAATATGAAAACGTGAGAGATTTGGTGAATTATGTATTAAATTGGGGGCATTTAATGAGTCTTATGTCATTTGGGCCAAATGAGGCCCAATACTCAAGAGAAAGACATGGCCCAAGTGGAAATTTATCCCATTCTTGTCTAGTCTCCCATTTACCCAAGTAAACACCAAGTGTGTGGATGAGGAGCACTTAAAAGGGACTATATAAAGAAATAAAAATCAGATTTTTAATCAAAAGAATTCTCATGTCATTTGCAAGACTTATCCAAAACAACCTTTTCTCTCAAAGACAAACCCTAAGCTCTCATTTCTTTGTGGCCAAGATCACCAACTTGTACGACGAGGTAAGTGTTTCTTGTGATGGTTTACTATATTTTATGCATGATAAATGGGTTATATTATGTTGGTTATGTTGGTGAAGTATTGAGGAGCTCACAAAGTGTGAAATGCTACATGTTGCTAAATCGGAGATTGGCTTTTGTCTGGTGAACTTGAACAAGGAATTATGGTCACGAAGGAACTGAACTTTATGGATTAAATATTGACATGTGATATGTTAACATAGTCATGCCTTGTTTTATCCTTGTGAATGATGTTTGGAATTGTTAGTGTAAAATTATTTTTGGCTTTGGTGGCGTATTGGCCGAGAAGTGTAGTTTTGGGCGTTGTTTATGTGTGTGTGAGACCATGACTGAATGTTGGAATTAAAATGATCAAAAATATGTTAAAACAAGTTGGTTATGATCATGGACCATTCATTGCATGAAAAGACCCAAAAAGGACCCATTTTGGCCAAAACGGGCATCCGCCCCCGCAGACGGAGGCATCTGCGGGCGCAGATGCCAATGCAGATGCTCCTGGAATCTGCCAGGAGCCATCTGGAGGCGCAGGTCAGCCACCTGCGTGCACAGGTGGCAGCGCAGGTCGGCCCCGATTTCGATTTTGTATGTTTTCGCATCTAGTTGCTCCCCGAAGACCCCGATACCCTTTTTGGATGTAATTATCGAATTATAATGTCGTTGTAATGAAGTTAAAGTGTCGTATGGGGACATGTTGGATTATGTTAAGTATGGATTGACTTTAATGTGTTGTTGTGAAAGACGTTTGGGTGACGAAATGACGTAAATATAACTTCTTATCGAAAAGGAAGTGTAAAGCATGATTTTGGAGGGGAATGTTAGTGATGTGTGATATCATGGGTGTTATGTGAATTTTTTTGGTAATGGTAAAGCTTTACATGATATTGTACGAAGGTGAAATGGCGTTGTGTGACAACAATGTGACTTATTGCCATGTTACACTTGAAATGAAGTAAGTGGTTAATGCAAGCTTCGTTATATACTTTTGTGTGTAGAGTAGACATAAAGGGAAAGCTGAAGTGTTGTATTCGCGAGTAAGATTGTGTATCCATATTGAGGAATTAAGGTATGTAAGGTTCCCCTTTTCGTATTCTTCTGCAGTATATAGTGTACACCTTATTAGGGTACTTACTCATTTCCGAATTGTCCTAAGGTACCTCATTTCGAGCTATCATTTATTGTTAATCATGTATATCTTATTATTGGATTATTATCATTCATGTGTCACATAATCATAAACATGGTTTCAAGTTACAATAATGTTATGTTCAAAAGTTCCCCAAAATGAAGTAACCTTTGATTGAGCTAACTCAAAGATTTAAGAAGTAATGTTGTGTAAAGAGGTGAGATGGTTCATGGGCGGTATCCCAGGGGTTAAATAACCTAGCATGGGTCGATCCCAATATTTACGGATGGTATCACAGGGGTGAGAAGAACACCTAGCATGGGTCGATCCCGATTACTATTGATTACCCACTGATCAGCTTGGGGCCCGGGTACTATATGAATGGATGAAAGAGTGATGGATGAAGGAATGAGTGAATGAGCATATGAGCTTAAAAGTAAAGAAAGTAATTCGCCTAATGTACAGTTTTCCATATATTCAGAATGATGACTTATCCATGTTGAGTAATCTTTTATATTCGAAGTCTTTATGTATCGTACAGTCTCATACAGCCTTACATACTCAGTACATTTCTCGTACTGACCCCTCTTGGGGGATTTACCTTACTTGCTGCAGGCGCAGGTACGAGTAGACCTCCCTAGTAAGCTGCAGGACTTCTTTTTGACCCTTGGTGAGCTCTAGTTGGTTCGGGGCTTACCGTGTCACAGTTGTATATATTTTGATATTATAAATGTTATGTAAAGCGGGGCTTGTCCCGAATCTAGGTTGGTCATGTATGCACTTCTATTAGAGGCTTTTGTAGACGTACGTGGGTATGTGAAGTAATGTAGAGATGTGTGTTGTTTGACTTGATGGCTATGTCGGCCAAGTTTCTCATATGTCTATAATATATATATCTTTCATGATTCATGGTTCCCGATGTGAACCTATTATGTTTTTACGTGATGGTGGTGTTTCTTATAGCATGCGTATGAATGAATGTAAGTAGCGTTTGGTTCTCTCGGGCCTTGTCGGCTTTGAGTGCCAATCCGTCCCGGCGGGGTTCGGGGCGTGAAACTAGTGAAATTTACCTAAGGGGGTCTCAGGGGCTAATTTTTTTTTAAAACAATCCTTTTTTGAAAATCCAACACCGCCATTGAGTCCGAAAATTCAAAACTAGCCTGGTAGGATATATGGTTTGTTTCTGTAGGGTCCCAAATAAATCTCGAGGGTCCGTTCTGAGATTTCCAAGGTATACAAAACTCAACATTTTTGCTGATATCTGGTGCATGCCAGATCCTTCTTCATGAACGCAGAGAAGGAATTTTACCTTCGTCGCAATTGCAAGGTAGTGGCAGAGTTTGCAAAGTGTAATTAAGTCCGGGTCGGGTCCTCCTACCTCTTCACGAATGCGATAAGGCTGTCGTAAATGTGGCCTGGTCAGTATTGACCCTCACGAACGTGAAGGTTTGACCGCGTTCGCTAGGCACTGTTCACAGAACAGTATCAATACCCCATTTTGCAATTTTCCACTATTTTTGAACCCCAAGCTTCGAAAAAGGTGATTTTTTGATCGTTTCTTCATCGATTTTCTTGTGGGTAACCTATAAACTCTTATTCCCATTATTTTCCATTGTTTGTGTCTCCGAAAATACCTTTTTACCTCGATTTTGAAATGTATTTTTGGGGGTTTTACTGGTAAAGCTTAAAAATAGTTTTTATTTGATTTGGACCTCATTTTTAACTCGTTTTCACGTGGGTTTTTAGTCATAGACTCCTGTAACCTTGGAGAATGTATTTCAGGAATAAAATTCTAGTTTTACCCCTTTCATTTTTGAACTAATTTTTCATGTTCGTTTTTGACCCGTCTTAAATATAGTCTTCCTTTTAGTGCGTAGATGGTATATTTGTATGTTTTACCTGATTCCGAGGCCATTTGAAAGGGAAAAAATCCGTGCTGAAGGACTTTAGGTTTGGATTTCATCGTTTTGAGGTAGGTTATGACTTAACTTTCTTTAGACTGGGTTGGGTAGTTAATAAATAACTAAAGCATGCTATGGGCTGGGAAAAATAACTATGAGTTTTGTTTTCGAGCTATTGTATATTGCGTGATTCCCATGTGGGGGATTCTATTCTTGTTGTTGTTGATTGGTGATATTGTATATTGCGTGTTGTCGAGTGGGGGCTTTATTTGATATCATTGGCCTTATTTGTGCAATTACTTACATTACTCTTATGTGATGCCCGTACGGGTGCTTGAATAAATATTATAGGCCTTATTTAGTATTGTTTGCCTTTATCATGATGGAAATACTAAAATTGTGGATTCGATATGATATTAATTAGGTCCTACATGACTAATTTTCTGATGGTACCAAATGAGATATTGAGATTTTGATTATTGATACATTGAGTTGATTCTGAGCTCACTTTTACATGTATTGAATAGATTATCATCTTTATATTGATTGGTTGTGAGCATCACATTCTCATTTCATACATACTCATGAAACATTAGTACCACTAAGAAACAATGATTTTAAAAGAAAATGAGACACTTTTAAAAAATGCTTAGACTGAGGGATGTGCCGGTCGGATTGATTGAGACATGAGAAACACTTTATAGACCTTGATTTGCAAACATAAGCCAGAGAAGTGGATTGAGATTATGAGATAGTTATTTGGGTTGTGAATCCCCCATGGGCCCTATCTTGGAAGCGTTGAGGCTCGGTAGGTGTATACAAAAAGTCATACGATGGCTTTCAAATCATTCATCATTATCACATCTTCACTGCATACGCATTCCTTTGTTGTTTTCATATTCTTAGGTTGTATTTAGTTTCTTTACTTGTTTTGAATGTATCTGTTTCTATTTGCTCCTTATCTATATATATATATTAGAACTATTAGTCGGCCTATGATTCCTACTGAGTATAAGTGGACCGTACTTACTCCTACAGTGCCCTTTTGGTTTAGGTCCTTGTATGAGTATGACACGCTGAGGTTGATTTCATGCTGTTGAGTTGGTAATTTTGAGGTATTGGCCAGCTCTAGGCTTTTTAGAGTCGACCCCAAACCTCCTCCTATCATTTACTTGTCATTATTTCTATTTTGGAGAAAGATTATGTATTATTCAGGATTCCGAGTTGTAATAGATACTCTTATATTTGTGACACTATTTCTGGGGGTTTTATGATATTTTTTTCAAACTTCCATTATTATTATTCTTATGTATATGTGACTTGACTTTGTTCTAGGAGTCTCGTTTGCTTTGTTTCCTTTATTATCTCGTATTTCTTTCCTTTTTGGGTGATTGGCATACTCATCAAGATTGGGTCGCGATAAGTGCCATCATGACCTTGAGTTTTTGGGTGGTGACAGCAATGAAACATTCGCGAATGCGAAGAAGAGATTGGACTGGATCGGACCAACCCTGCATCGCGAATGTGAGAGGATACTCGCGATCGCGAAGGTCAAAGACTTGACCATCCATGAATACGGTCAACTCCTCACGAACGCGAATAGGAAGGTGGTCTGCTCCAGGTGCTACTGTACCAGCAAAAACCCAAGTCCTAACAGACTCTGACCTGGCCCTTGAGATTCATTTGGTACCCCGCGCATGAAAATGAACAATGCTACCTTACTAAATTTGACTTTCCATACTCAACGAAACCATCGAAATTCTGATACGAGGTCCTTTCGACAAAATGTGGCCCACACCCATTGTTCCATTTTTCATCAAAATCCACCCAATAGTCCAAAACGAGCCAAGAAGCCTCTGGACCCAGACCAAGGGTCCCCTTTGCCTAAAATCCATGTTCCGAAGCTAACGGAACTGTCGGAATTCTCATCCAAGGTTGTTTACTAGAAGTTTTTGTCCAAGACTAATTTCTCAACTTCAAAAACTCCAAAATAGGGAAATGGGCTTAAAACCCAAATGAAATGCCCGAAAACTAAACCAACTATCTCGGCAAGTCATATATGACCTGTAACCACTATGAAAAAGTACGAAATACCGATAATGCATGAAAATGGAAAAAATGACCTAGAGGGTCATTAGAGGTTACCTTTGGTGCAAAGAAATAGGGTTCTCTGAAAACTAAATCATCATCATTCATGTCTTCGCAAGTCAGTTTGTGTTGATTCTCAATTTTCATATATTCAAAAAGTTGGCAAAGGTTTTACTCTAGGAGACAAGTTTTGCGTTTGAACTTTTAACGATAAAATTATAGGACTGCATTTCACGACATCATTTTCATTTGTCCACAATCAATGTGCATACAACTTGATTTCGCAAATGCTTAAAGTAAGTTTAGTCATTGGCCATTCATGGTAAACTTGATGATTATCAAACTCAAGATCACGATTTTATTTTCATTGATGGATAATCAAATTGGATTGAAAGTCATAAGATTGTTAAGAATCTAAGTAAAAACCTTTAGTAGTGATGACTCTTAAATTGCTGAAGTAATCTTCTGTATTATGGAAAAGACATTTTTACAAATTTCCATACATACAAAATCATACATCCTTAATATTTGTAAAGATGTGACACTTAGGCCTAAATCAATCCCAAAAGTTAGCTCACGAGGGGAAAATTGAGTAAATCCATATAAGCAAACCACCAGTCCATTACTCAAGTTCATTATCAGCTAGCTCATGAGGGAAGGATCTAAATTAATCCAAGAAATCTTTCTTTGTATATAATGAAGCAGAAATGTGATATATACATGCATGCTTGAAAAGCTGCACTAATCTTATCATCAGTACTGAAGTCATGTAAGAAAAAAAATCTGTATCGTGATTTCATCAAGTCCGCAATGTTCCACAAAATCAAGTCCACATCATTACATAACATCATCACTCCATGTTTTAGTCATTAAAAAAAAAAAAGATCATAGCTTCATGTGATGCATAAATGATCTAGAATACATTTAAAGAATAATTACATCATACAGGAATGGTAATGTTTAGATCTAAGTTCGTCAATCTTTCCCCGTTTCGCCCAAGGAAAGTGTCGCCGAGACTTGCAACACTTGAATAGAAAATTAATCTGAAAACCAATTAATAAATGCTAAATAATGAAAATAAGATAAGTGCATGGTTCTAAGTCATCAATAGGTATCCAGCTATATCAAATGCCAAAAGTTATATGTTCTCAAAATCCCAAATCAAACAAGAAAAATAAAACCAACATAGTTGTCTAAAACGCCCTCCAGTGACGCATCTGATTTTCATTAGATCTTATTGAAGAAAATAATTCATAAAATTCTAACTCTTGCTTCCTCAAGCTTTTCTCCCCGATCTTCAACTTTGCCTTATTCATTGATCTTCTTCCTCACCGTATATTAAAAAGAGGCTAGGAAGGTTAAGAAAATGATTTTACCACCCCAACACTTTTCTCGTATTCGTATACAAACAAAGTTTGACAGTGGATCTAGTTAACTAAGCGTCAAAGTAAATTCTTTCTCTTAGAAATAGTTGTTCTAGTGGTAATAAAAATATACAAAATATAATCAATAGGTCTTAATAGTAAAGAAACCATAGTTCTTTAGTATGCTTACCACAGCAGAACAACAATTTCTAAAGGAACAATTTAATTTGACACTTAGTTAACTAGGTGCACTGTTTCATTGTCAAACTTTGTATGTATCTGTACACGAGAAAAGTGATGGGGCTATAAAATCATTTTCTTAACCCTACTAGCCTCTTTGACATACGGTGAAATAGACGAGCAATGAATAAGGGAAAGACGAGGATCGGGGAGAAAAGTTCGAGGAATCAAGAGTTCGAATTCTATGAATTACCTTCTTCAAGAAGATAGAATCAAAATCATATGCGCCAAAGGAGGGCATTTCAGAAAACTATTTTGGTCTGATTTACTTGTTTGATTCTGGATTTTGAGATCATTTCCTTTTGACATTTGATATATCTGGATACAAATTATGAGTTAGATCCATTCTCTTATCTTGTTTTCTTAATTTATGAATTTTTACTTGGTTTACAACTTATTGTTCTATTTAAGTCTTGCAAGTCTCGGAGACGGTACTTTTGTTGAGTGAAACAATAAAAGATTGAAAAGTTTACATCTGTCGCCGTTCCTGTGTAACTATTCATTCCAAATGTGCACTAGATCATTTTTGTGTCACATGAAGTGATGATCATTTATTTTTATGACCAACACATGAAGTAATGATGTCATGAAACAATTTAGACTTTATTTTGTATGACACTGTTGCCTTTAAGAAGTCAGGACTCACGAGAAGACTGTACCTAGAAAACTGATGATAAGAATTTTTTCTTACAAGGCATCAGAACTGAAGATCAGTGCCGCAATTCAAGCATGTATATATCTATATATCACATTTAGGCTCCTTTACAAATAAAGTAAGATTTCTAGAATTTAGATCCTCCCCCCATTCAGTAGCTTATATGCAAATTGAGAAATGAACTGGTGGTTTACTTATATGGACTTGGCAAATCTTCTCCTCATGAGCTAATTTTGGGGGTTGAATTAGGTTTAGGTGTCATATTTTTACAGATATTAAGGATGGATGGTTTAATAGGCTTGGAAATGCGTACAACTTTTTTTTTTTCATAAAATAGAAGATTACTTCAACAGTTGAACAATTTAAGTCATCACCTTAAGGGACATGACAAAAATTACTTTAAGCATATATCTGAAAGCAAATTGTATGCTCATGTGTTGTCAAAGACTTCTTTAAGGTTCGTTTAAGCTCTCAAGTTAGGTGAAAAATAGGTTTTGCGCCGCATCTCGCTTAGCTGATGCTTCAGTTTAGCGACCAATGTGTATACCTTATTGCAAAAGGGTGTGATCCTTAAGAGGCAACACTATAACATTCTTACTCAAATATAAAAAAAAATTAATTCCCTTTAACATATGATTATATTCTTCCATTTCATTTGTATTTTTTTCTCGATATTTGTGGTGTACAAACCATTGTTAGGGCATCTCGACTAAATCGACGGAATATCTACCACCGTCCATTAGTGACAGGTACCAATTAATTCAGTCCACCAAGACTAGGACAGATTGGAAAAGTACCTAGTTCTTTTGTCTCTACTGGAATTTGAACTCAAGTCCTCAAGGTTCTCAACCCACTTCAATTACACACGAGGCCACAACCCTGGTTAATCATTTGAATTTTTCCTTATTAAAATCATGATTTTGCACATAAAAACTCCAATAAACCTCAATACTTTTTTGCGCTTTCGCCTTTGAAAAGGCCGGCTTATACGCACACTAAAATTATGAATCTCTTCCACAATGCTATCTATTTCTACATAGGTGGGATGCAAATACAAGTATGCTACAACTTTGGTTTTAATATCTCCAAGAAACCATGCATGCAACCCAAAAACAAGTCAAACTAGTAATCTAAACATCAAATTAAAGCTTTCATTCCATCAGAATGATGAATGCAAACATTATTGCTGCTCACAAGCGAAAAATAAAAGCACGTTCTTCATTCTTTTTAACTTTACATCCTCTAAAAAGAATATGAGATAAATAAGAAAAGAAAGGGACAAAAAAGATGTCTTTGGTTCGAGGTATAAAGTGCCAATCAGAATATTGTCTTATGTTAAATTTTGCATGAAAAACAAGTATGACCACTACATCTTTCATTCTAATTATAGGATCTCCTTGAATGGATCTTCCTTTACTTCGTTAGAAATACTACAGTTCCTCAAGAATACAGAGTCATACCATACAGTATCACACTTTTAAAGTTTACAACTGGCTTGAGAAATAGTAATAGATAACATGATATTATGCGTACCGCTTTGCTTTTGTTCTCTCCTGAATGCATCATCTACGCAACTTCTGTCAGGAATCTACATAAACCAAAAAATCAACAAGTAAAAGTGTGTTTTTTTAAAATCAATTTGGGTGTCTCTATCAACTACACAAGGTAAATTTTCAAGAAATGCAAATGTGACCGCCGAGAAAATTGTTTCATTTTCTTTCTATAACATATACAACAACAAGAACAACAACAACAATAACATATCCGGTGATTTCTTGTTATTACTTATAAGCAAATAAAATTAGGAATTCTGAATTTCCTTCTTTCAAGAATCTGGATCCACAAAAGAGCTTGATATAAAAAATAAATTCATAGGTGGTAGAATCACAATTACCCTTCAACGAAAAAAAATAAAGAAAAAAAAAGAACCTAGATCACAAAAAAAAGTCAAAAAAATGTTCTCAAAAACAAGTTTATTCAATTTCTTTTAAGTGGAATTTCTCCAACACGAGTAATTTTTTAAAAAAATCGATATCATCAGGATTCCCCATTCAAACACAAAAATCTTGAGGAAAAAAAAGAACAATATTTGCTAACAAACGGATTAATTCAATAGGTGTTACCCGGTGCTACAACAAAAAAAAAAATTATAAAAAAAGAACCTAAACCAATAAAAAGTAGTTTTCCTTCAATTCCTTCACATGGAATTTCTCGAACATCGGTAATTATTTTAAAATTTTTGATAACATGAGGATTCCCAATTCAACCAAAGAGATAGAAACACAAGAATCTTGAAAGAGTTAAAAAAAGCAGAAAATCCATTATAAGAAGGAAGAGGGGGGGGGGGGGGTCATTCAATCTGTGTAAACATAATAATAATAATAAAAAAGAGCTCTCCGCATATATGTTTAAGGTTTGAATTAATTTATTTTTTTTTTAAAAAAACTAAACTCATAAAAATATTTTTTCTGCAAATTTCTAAAAAGCAGCTTCATTCAATATCTTCGAATAGAATTTCTCCTGTAACATGAGAATTCCTTCCCTGTTTAGCCAAAGATAGACAAACAGAAATCTTGAGAAGATTAAAAAAGGTAGATCAATCTATGCTAAAGAACTAAGTTAACTAAATGTGGTTAAACATCATAAAACAACAAATGAGTGCTCTACATGTTGTTTGTTTGAAAAATATAAAGAGTCTAAACCCATAAAAGAATTAAAAGCAAATTTGTCACGTGCAGGTAAATGTTTTTAAAAAATTGACCAACATCAGAACCAGGCAGAGATGGAAACAGAAAAATCATGAAAAAATCTATGCAGAAAAGGGATTAATTCAATGTGGGTAAACATAATAAGGGGGGAAATTGTTGGTATTTGCCCTGATTTTCTTACCATAATTGGGTTTTCCTTTTGGGAAAAGGAAAACATGAATTCTCCATATTTGGCTAATCCTTGTTCTTGTAGGAAAAGGTTATAGACTCTATAAATAGAGGCTCCTTTCTTCTAGTTTGGTAGCATCCACAATGTAGTCCTAGGGTTTTGAGAGTATTGTTTGGGGGGAGACTTTGTGAGACACTACCTCTTTTTTATTCTGAGTGAATTGTGTGAGGTTGTCTCTCTTGACATTTTGTACTCTCGTTTATATAGTGGATTGCTCATCTCCTTTTGTGGACGTAGGTCGATTGACCGAACCACGTTAAATTATTGTGTCTCTTTTGGTGTATTTCTCGCATGTCTTCTTATGTGGCGTCTTTCGAGGTTTGCTTTGCTAGCTTCCGCATGACACCTGATTATTTCGGTCCTAACAAGTGGTATCAGAGCGAGGTTAAAATAGGTGTTCATCTTGGCGGGTTCAGTTCTAGTCGCAACCTATTTGACGATAATGAAGATTTTGGTTTGAGAAATTTTATTAGAGTGTTACTCTATGTAGAGACAAAGATTTAATGGAGGAGATTTTGGAGATGGAGATTGAACTTATTGAAGACTACATGAAGAAGGTGGAGCAAATTTATTTTGTCAGAAATTCAGGCCAATGGGGAGAATTGTTGGTATTTGCCCTGATTTTCTTACCATAATTGGGTTTTCCTTTTGGGAAAAGGAAAACATGAATTCTCCATATTTGGCTAATCCTTGTTCTTGTAGGAAAAGGTTATAGACTCTATAAATAGAGGCTCCTTTCTTCTAGTTTGGTAGCATCCACAATGTAGTCCTAGGGTTTTGAGAGTATTGTTTGGGGGGAGACTTTGTGAGACACTACCTCTTTTTTATTCTGAGTGAATTGTGTGAGGTTGTCTCTCTTGACATTTTGTACTCTCGTTTATATAGTGGATTGCTCATCTCCTTTTGTGGACGTAGGTCGATTGACCGAACCACGTTAAATTATTGTGTCTCTTTTGGTGTATTTCTCGCATGTCTTCTTATGTGGCGTCTTTCGAGGTTTGCTTTGCTAGCTTCCGCATGACACCTGATTATTTCGGTCCTAACAGAAATTGAGGTTACCTCTGGGGCAGGGAATAAATAGGGTTCTCCTAAGACCGAATCATCATCCATATCTTCGTATATATACACACAAACAATCTCAGATTATCACAATCTGATTTTTTGTGAAGAAAGAAATAAGATTGTCTCAATTAAGATTTTCAGACGGCTGGGAATGCTTTATGGTAACTAGCAAATTTTGGTTTGCAAACTAAAAATTGAGTAATAATTTTTTTTTACTGAGAAGAAGGTGTTTTATATTTGCTTTAAATTAATTATTGAATTTAAATGTTCTTACTTTACTTAATTTTTCATGTAATTTGTTTTTTATTTAATTTAAACTTGTACAACGTATACTACCAAAAGCTCAAACCTTCGGCCTAAGCGTACGCTATGCACTTAATCATTTGTAGCCAATAATGTGAAACACCAAACTAACAAATATTATGACAACAAATTAAAGTATGAAAGAAACCATAACGTGTTACAAAGAAAAAGTGATCATATATACCTCGTACTTGGTAACTTCTTCTCATGCAAACATTTTAGCAAAATCTCCATCATTCACTTGCTTACGGTTGGAAGCTTTGTCCTTCAACTTGGAAATGCACAGAGACTTCTTCTTCTAAGTTGAACTAGTTCCAGTATTTGTTCGCTCACCATCATTTGATTTCATAAATGCACCTTAATGAAGTCTTTCACAACACATGTGCATACAACTTGATTTCGCAAATGCTTAAAGTAATTTTAGTCATTGGCCCTTCATGGTAAACTTGATGATTATCCAACTCAAGATCAAGTGTTTATTTTCATTGAAGGATAATCAAATTGGATTGGAAGTCATAAGATTTGTTTAGAATCTAAGTAAAAACCTTTAGTAGTGATGACTCTTAAATTGTTGAAGTAATCATTTGTATTATGGAAAAAACATTTTTTACAAATTTCCATACATACAAAATCACCCATCCTTAATATTTGTGAAGATGTGACACTTAGCCTAAATCAACCCAAAAACTAGCTAGCTCATGAGGGGAGGATTGAATAAATCAATATACGCAAACCACCGCTCCATTACCCATGTTCAATATAAGCTAGCTCATGAGGGAAGGATCCAAACTAATCCAAGAAATCTTTCTTTATATATAACGATGTAGAAATATGATATATACATGCATGCTTGAGAAGCTGCACTAATCTTATCATCAATTCTGAAGTCATGTAAGAAAAAAATTCTTATCATCAATTTCCTACGTACTGTCTCGTGATTTCATCAAGTTCACATTGTCACACACAATCAAGTCCACATCATTAAATAACATCATCACTTCATGTGTTAGTCATTAAAAAAAATATATCATAGCTTCATGTGATGCATAAATGATCTAGAATACATTTAATGAATAATTACATCGTACAACAATGATAATCTTTAGATCTAAACTCTTCAATCTTCCCCCATTTCTCCCAAGGAAAGTGTCGCCGAGACTTGCAACACTTAGATAGAAAAATAATCTGGAAACCAATTAATAAATGCTTAATAATGAAAATAAGCTGATAAGTGCATGGATCTAAGTCATCAATAGGCATCCAGCTATATCAAATGCCAAAGGTTATATGTTCTCAAAATCCAAAATCAAACAAGAAAAATCAAACCAACATAGTTGTCTAAAACACCCTTCAGCGACGCATCTGATTTTCATTAGATCTTCTTGAAGAAGATAATTCAAAAATTCTAACTCTTGCTTCCTCAAACTTTTCTCCCCGATCTTCGACTTTGCCTTATTCATTGATCTTTTTCTTCACCATTTAAGAAAATAATTTTACAACCCCAACACTATTCTCGTATTCGTATACAAACAAAGTTTGACAGTGAAACAATGGATCTAGCTAACTAAGTGTCAAAGTAAATTGTTTCTTTTAGAAATAGTTGCTCTAGTGGTAATGAAAATTTACAAAATATAATCAATAGGTCTTAATAGTAAAGAAACCATAGTTCTTTAGTATGGTTACCACAGTAGAACAACAATTTCTAAAGGAACAATTTAATTTGACACTTAGTTAACTAGATGCACTGTTTCACTGTCAAACTGTGCTGTATCTGAACACGAGAAAAGTGATGGGGCTATAAAATCGTTCTCTTAACCCTACGATCCTCTTTAGCATATGGTAAAACAGACGAGCAATGAATAAGGGAAAGATGAAGATCGGAGAGAAAAGTTTGAGGAAGCAACAGTTCAAATTCTATGAATTACCTTCTTCAGGAAGATCTAATCAAAATCATATGCGCCACAGGAGGGTGTTTCAGACAACTATTTTGGTCTGATTTTACTCGTTTGATTCTTGATCTTGAGATCATTTCCTTATGACATTTGATATATCTGGATACATATTAATGAGTTAGATCCATTCTCTTATCTTGTTTTCTTTATGTAGCATTTTTTACTTGGTTTACAACTTATTTTTCTATTTAAGTCTTGCAAGTCTCGGCGATAGTACTTTTTTGTGTGAAACAAGAAAAGATCGAAGATTTTTGATCTATTGTCGTTCCCAGAAGATGTCACTTTTCATTCCAAATGTGCACTAGATCATTTTTGTGTAACATGAAGTGATGATCATTTTTTTCGATGACCAACACATGAAGTAATGATGTCATGTAACAATGTAGACATGATTTTGTGTGACGCTATTGACTTTAAGATATCCGACTCATGAGAAGATTGTACCTAAAAAACTGATGATAAGAATTTTTTCTTACGAGGCGTCAAAACTGATGATAAGATCAGTGTCACAATTCAAGCATGCATATATATATATATATCACATTTTGGCTCCTTTATAAATAATTTAGATCCTCTCCTCATTCGCTAACTTATATGCAACTTGAGAAATGGACTGGTGGTCTACTTATATGGACTTGGCAAATCCTCTCCTCACGAGCTGATTTTTGGAGTTGAATTAAGTCTAGGTGTCATATCTTTACAGATATTAAGGATGGATGGTTTAGTAAGCATGGAAATTTGTACAAATTATTTTTTCATAAAATAGAAGATTACTTCAACATTTTAACAATTTAAGAGTAACCACTTTAAAGGACATGGCTAAAATTAATTTAGGCATATTTCTGAAAGCAAATTGTATGCTCATGTGTTATCAAAGACTTCTTTAAGATTCTTTTAAGATCTGAAGTTAGGTGAAAAATAGGTTGTGAGCCGCATGCGTTTAAGTTTCTTATTTCGAAAGGGTGTGATCCTTAAGAGGCAACACTATAACATTCTCACTCAAATATAAAAAATAAAAAAACGAATTCCCTTTAACATATGATTATACTCTTCCATTTCTTTTGTAGTTTTTTCTCGATATCTGTGGTGTACAACCCATTTTGAACGCATCTCGACCAATTCGATGGGATATCTATCACCGCCCATTAGTGACAGGTACCAGGTAATTCTGTCCACCAAGGCTAGGATAAATTGGAAGAATACCTAGTGCTTTTGTCTCTATTGGAATTTGAACCCAAGACCTCAAGGTTCTCAGCCACAACCTTGGCTAATCATTTGCATTTTTCCTTATTAAAATCATGATTTTTGCACGTAAAATATCCAATAAACCTCATTACTTTTTTGTGCTTTCGCCTTTGAGAAAGCTGGCTTATACGCACACTAAAATTACGACTCTCTTCCACAATGATATCGATTTCTACATAAGTGGGAAGCAAATACAAGTATGCTACAACTTTTGGTTTTAATATCGCCAAGGACCATACATGCAACCCAAAGACAAGTCAAACTAGTAATCTAAACATCAAATTAAAGCTTTCATTCCATCAGAATGATGCATGCAAACATTATTGCTGCTCACGAGAAGTTAAAGTCTGAGGTAGGTTTTAGTAATTTTCTAACAAGTGAAAAATAAAAGCACGTTCTTCATTCTTTTTAACTTTATATCCTCTAAAAAGAAGATGAGACAAATAAGAAAAGAAAGGGACAAAAAAGATGTGTTTTGTTCTAGGCATAAAGTGCCAATCAGAATATTGTCTTGTGTTAAATATTACATGTAAAACAGGTATGACCACTGCATCTTTCATTCTAATTATAGGATCTCCTTGAATGGATCTTCCTTTACTTCCTTAGAAATATTACAGTTCCTCAAGAGCACACAGTCATGTCGTACAGTATCACACTTTTAAAGTTTACAAATAGTAATAGTTAACAGGATATTATGCGTACCACTTTGCTTTTGTTCTCGCCTGAATGCATCAGCTATGCAACTTCTATCAGAAACCTGCATACACACAAATATCAACAAGTAAAAGGTTTTTTTAAATCAATTTGGGTGTGGCTATCAACTAAACAAGGTCCATTTTCAAGGAATGCAAATGTGACCACCGAAATTGTTTCATTTTCTCGCTATAACATATACAACAACAACAACAACAATAACATACCCAGTGATTTCTTGTTATTACATACAAACAAATAAAATTAAGAATTTTGTATATCCTTCTACCCAGAATTTGGATCCACAAAAGAGCATGATATAAAAAAGTAAATTCAAAGGTGGTAGAATTACCCTTCAACAAAAAAAACAATAACGAAAAAAAGGAACCTAGACCATAAATTTTAACCAAAAAAAAAGTCAAAGAAAATTTCTCAAAAACAAATTTATTCAATTCCTTTTGAGAGGAATTTCTCCAACACGAGAAATTTTTTAAAAAAATCAATAACATAAGAATTTCCATTCAAACACAAAAATTTTGAGGAAAAAAAAAAGAACAATATTTGCTGATAAACGGGTTAATTCAATGTGTGTTACCCTCTGCTACAACAAATTTTTTTTTTTTAAAAAAAGAACCTAAACCAATAAAAAGCAGTTTCCTTCAATTACTTCACATGGAATTTCTCGAACATCGGTAATTATTTTTAAAAATCTGATAACATGAGGATTACCAATTCATCCAAAGTGATAGAAACACAAAAATCTTGAGAGAGGAAAAAAAAAAGCAGAAAAATCCATTATAAAAGGGGGTTCATTCAATGTGTTGTATCATAAAAAATAAAAAAACGAGCATTCCGCTTATGTTTAAGGTTTGAAAATATTTTTAAAAAAAACACCTAAACTCATAAAAATCCTTTTTTAAGCAAATTTATCAAAAGTAGCTTCATTCTATTTCTTCGAATAGAATTTCTCAAATAACTTGAGAATTCCTTCCCCGGTTAGCCATAGAGATAGACAAACAAAAATCTTGAGAAGATTAAAAAAAAGGTGGATCAATCTATGCTAAAGAAATGAGTTAATTAAGTATGGGTAAACATCATAAAACAACAAATGAGTGCTCTACATGTTGTTTGTTTGAAAAATATAAAGAGTCTAAACCATAAAAGAATTAAAAGAAAAGTTATCAAATGCTGGTAAATGTTTTTACAAAATTGACCAACATCAGAACTAGGAAGAGATGGAAACAGAAAAATCATGAAAAAATCTATGTAGAAAAGGGATTAATTAAATGTGGGTAAACATAAAAAGGGGGGAAATTGAGGTTACCTTTAGGGCAGGGAATAAATAGGGTTCTCCTAAGACCGAATCATCATTCATATCTTCATATATATACACACACAAATAATCTCAGATTATCACAATCGGTTTTTTGTGAAGAAAGAAATAAGATTGTCTCAATTAAGATTTTCAGACGACTGGCAAGGCTTTATAGTAACTGATAAATTTTGAGTTTTTTTGAACTTCAGTGACCAAACTTTGAATATCGATATTGTAATGACCCTCTAGGTCATTTTCTGTATTTCCATACTATTTTGGCATTTACAGCTTTCCCATAGCTACCACAAGTCATTTATGATTTGTTGAAACTGACAGTTCGGTTACCGAGCAGTTAGTTTGGTTTATAGAGTCAATTCTCTGTTATGAAGTCTTTGCTGTTAAGAATTGGGTATCAGGTCAAAACTTCAGGTAAACTGCATCGCATGCCAATTTTGACAGTTTTGTTAGCTCCAAAACATTGATTTTTGGGAGACCCTTGGTTTGGGTCTCGAGACTTCTAGGCTCGTTTTGAGCTATTGGGTGGATTTTGAGTAAAATGGCCCTTGGGTTGGGGGACCCACATTTTACCAAAATGACCTCGATTGGGAATTTTGATGGCGTCGTTGAGTCTGAAATATCGAATTTGATAGGGTATCATAGTTCATTTGCATTCACGGGATTCTGAACGAATCTTGAGGGTCCAATCGCAAACTTGACACTTAGCCAAGTTTGCTGGTGCAGGCCAAAAATGGCCTTCGCATTCGTGAGGCTTGGACTGAATTTGCAAAGGCGAAGGGCGCTGGTCATCCCATTCGCAAGGCCCTGGGCCACAATCGCGGAGACCAAGGTGATTGGTCATCACATTCACAGGCTGGCCTCCGCGTTCGCGATGAGTTAGCCAGAGTGAAGCTCGCGTTCACAATGGGGTCCCCGCGATCGTAATTAAGGGACCCCTGGCAGCATTTATAGTTGTTGAACCCGATTTTCCTCATTTTATTTCAAGTCCCAAGTCCATACAAACCCTAAAGAGCTTGTATTGAGGGTAGCTTGATCATTGGGTGTTCGGGGTGAGTTGGGGACGTTGTTGTGGTCATTTTTCGGTTAATATTTTTGTAAGTTTCCGTCTAATTTCTCATTTTATTCTCCGGATTAACTTTAAATCCATAGTTACCTTATGGGTTGGTTTAGGACTTGTTTGTACTCAGATTTCACCCATTTTGAGGGTAAATGATCCTTGAGCTTAGAGGGACGTATGGGTTGTTGTAAAGTTGTGATTTCACAAGCGGGCCCCACATGAGATTTTTAGCTCGATTTTGGATCCAGAGCATTTATATGCAAAATGGGTATCATTATTCTTGTGTTAATACGTAGATCACTATTTTGATAGTGTGGCTGTGCTCAGAGGCCTCTCGAAAGGGAAAAGCTCTGATTTAGTTGTAACACCCCGTACTTTATAACCTCACTTGATACCTTGGGATCATATCTACATAGGTGTTGAGATGCCATACATATGTGTTTTATAGTGTCATTGGGGAAACATTTGATATCGGACGTAACATGTGCGATTAGATCGTCGTAGGAGGTGTGTTGTGATTTCATGGAGCATAAGAGTCAAACACTTCAATACACTCCTACATACTCCTACATGATCAAATCACGAAAGGTGAATAGTGATCCAAAATGTCCAATGAAACCAAGGGCGACTAGAATGCCTATTTTTGCGATCGAAAGGACGAATGAGAATCTTTTAAGGGAATATTGTCGTGACCTTATGGAATTATATAAACATGAGAGATATGGTTAATAATGCATGAAACTTGTTGGGTTAAATGGATATGTCTTCTTGGGCCAAAATAAGGCCCAAAAGTGGAAGAAATCCATGGCCCAAATGGGTCAAAAGACCCATTCTTCCATTTGACCTTCTAGACATATTATTAAATGCCAAGAATTGGCTAAGGACAACATGATAGGCCTATATAAAGAGGCAAATCAGATTTTTATTATACAAGACCTCTCATGCCTTTAACACATTTTTCTCAACATTTCTCATTTCCAAACCCTAAAGCAAAATAATTCCTTGGGACTTCTTGGACAAGATCAACATATTCCAAGCCTTGGTAAGTATTTATTTTCATGGATTAATATCTTATATGCATAAAATAATATGTATATCATGTTGGTTGTGCTTGGAAAAGTTGGTCATGATACTTGGTGATTTTGTATGAGATTTGTGGTATATGGAATTCAAGTGTGAATTAGGCCTTGTGCCTTTGATGAAAAAGCATGGTATGGACAAAATATGAACATGTATGGTGTTATTTTTGGCATTAAATTTGTTCTTGGCTAAAAGTGGAAATTATGGGATTTTTGGCCGATATGTGTTATGAGTTGAATTAAGGTGCTTTGAAGGATTATTTGTGATGTGTTATGGATAAGAAAGTGTAAAGGAGAAGTATTGTGGTGAAATGTATTGATTTTCATGTATTGCTCAATGTTGGGAATTTTCCGGAATTTTTGGAAGAATGGTATATCAATAGTTTTGTCGAAGGAAAATGACATGTTTAAAGGCAAACATGTAATTCATTGACATTGTATGCATTTGTAAAGTAATTCGTGGTTAACGTGAATTCGTTATGTATGTATGTTGTAGAGTGAAGTAGAGGGATCATTGTATACGCATCGAAGGTTGTCTATTCGTATTGTGCATCCAAGGTATGTAAGGTTACTTTGTCCGTATCTTCCTACGGCAAATAGTGTTCACATTGATATATTACTAGTCCTATCCCGAAATGTACTAAGGTATCCGATATCCGTGTATCACTAGTCATTGGCATATATTTTCTACTCATGGATCATTTGTGACTCTCATGCCTCATATTCATGGTTAATGTTCCGAAAGTTCAAATAAGGTTATGTTCCAATATTTCAATAGTGACTCTACTTGTGTCTCTTGTTCATGGATTATTGTCCAATGGTTCCAATGGTATCATGGTGCTAGTGATGTTATATGTTTCATTGATATTTATTCATATGTCCTTCACTTATTGGTCAATGATTCAAAGTTTCCAACAATGTTATGTTCCAAAGTTCCAAGTGATGTTATGACTATCAAAGTAACAATCTCAAAGTAAAGATCAAAGTAATGCAAATGTGGTCAATGATCAAGTACGGGTGGCAAGTCTAGGGGCGTAAGCCTAGCTTGACTCGATCCCGAGATTTGGATTTATGGGTGGCAAGTCTAGGGGCGTAAGCCTAGCTCGACTCGATCCTGAGGGTGGCAAGTCTAGGGGCATAAGCCTAGCTCGACTCGATCCCAACACAATGATATGATATGAAAGACCCACTGATCAGTCGGGGCCCGGGCACATTGTGATATGTAATGACATGTGAGCATTGAGATAAAGAAAGTAATGAAAATAATGAAAGCAATCCACATGGTTTCCAAAGCGTACCATGGTGACTTATTCACATTGATTTCATTGAAATATTCATGTGTTGTACAGTTTCATCTGAGCCTTGCATACTCAGTACTTATTTCGTACTGACCCCTCTCGGGGAATTTACCTTACTTGCTGCAGGCGCAGGTCCCAGTAGGCCTCCTCAGTAGATTGCCAGTGTTAGCGGCTCTTTGGTGAGCTCCATCTCATTCGGGGCTTCTCCGAGTCAGAGTGTATATATGTTTTGGTATTTTACATAATGTGTAAAGCGGGGACTTGTCCCGACTTATGGTTCATTTTGGTCAATTCTCTTGTTAGAGGCTTTTGTAGACCGATGTGGGTGTAATAGTGTAAAAGACACATGTTGTTTTGATTGGATGGCCTCAACGGCCAAGTTTCATATGTATGCCTAAATATGTCCCTTGTTCTCCTTTATTCGTATTTCATAATATTATGCAATGGTGGTTATGAATATTATATGCATATGAGTGAGCATAAGCAAAGGTTGGTTCTCTCGGGCCTTATCGGCTACGGGTGCCAATCATGTCTCGATGGGATTCGGGGCGTGACATTAGTGGCCTTTCTCAAGCT
The DNA here is from genome assembly GCA_031232105.1 of Capsicum rhomboideum. Taxonomy (NCBI): domain Eukaryota; kingdom Viridiplantae; phylum Streptophyta; class Magnoliopsida; order Solanales; family Solanaceae; genus Capsicum; species Capsicum rhomboideum. The sequence goes on from CP124712.1 coordinate 18,453,953, forward strand.
TTCGATGGCGTCCTTGTAGGCTAGGCTTACTTTCTTCATAGATTGAGCTTTATTATGGTATTAGTATAGTATTATGCTAGATTTGGGTGGGAATTTAAGGCTTGGTTGAATGTTTAGCGAATTTTGAATTGTTTAGCCAATTAAAGAGTCATTTTAGATAGAATTTGACTCATTCTTCTCCTTTTGAGTTAGATTGTACCTTAAGACTAGTTTCGACATATTTGATACCTTTAAGTAGGACTTTAAAGCCTTAGTCTAATTTTGGATAGAAATTTACCTTAGTATGGACTTTTAGGATTAGTAGGAGGCCCCGCCAATCCTCTTTTAGGTCAAATATCTAATCTAGCTCCTTGTAGACCTAGGAGGCCTTATTTCACTGTCTTATATAAAATCTTGAACCTTAGGATTATTTAGACATCTTTTTGACCTTCTGTTAGATTTGGTATTTGGAATTTACTTTTTAGTTCCTTTTCAAGTCCGACATTTACTTTTCACATGTGGTAATTTACGTTGGTAATATGATACTGAAGTTTCAGTTCAAGTTTGGCGTTTATGGTTTGAAGGGATTCTCAAGTATGGTTTTGGTGGTCGTTTACTTATATTTGTCATTGTCGGTAAATCCTTCTTGATTACATCCATCGGGCTTATGGGGGATCGGTTGGGTTATTTCTCTCTTGTTTGTGTCTTTCGATCTTATGGGGACCTAGTTAGGCTATAGTTAGATTGTATTTATTTCAAATGGTTTATCCTATTATTTATCATTTTTGTCAGTTTGGGAACATCATTTTAGGTTTGGTCCTTTATCCCTGACTCTAGTTTATATTCTCGCATCTTATTATGCTTTTATTTTAATTTAACTCAGTCGATCGATGATGTCTACTGAGTACCCGTTGTTTTGGTACACATACTACACTTCTGCATCTTTTTCTGATGTAGATGCGAGTACAAGTCACCGCTACTAACGTTCTATTTCAGCTTACTTTTAGGATTCAGAGATAGGGTGAGCTTTCAGAGCCAGAAATGATCTTCTCTCCTTCTACTACTTTTGGATAGTCTTTTCTTTTTTAGAGTACCTATATATGGGATACTTTTCAGTACTCTTATCATTTTGGATTTAGTGGCTTTTGTACCGACTTACTAAGTCATGGGATATTGCATACTTTCTCTCCCTCCTTTGATATTGTACTGTTTCTCTTATATTTTATCGCCTAAAATTATATTGTATGCTCACTTTCACTGTGTGTTATACCTTCCAACAACTAGCCCATGGGCTATGATTTGGCTTATCTACTAGAGGGTTGAAGTAGGTGCCATCATGATTCGCAAAATTGGATCATGACAAATTGGTATTAGAGCTAGGTTCATTGGTATTATTGGTACAAGAGAAAGTGTCTAGCAGAGTCCCGCGAATCAGAATGATGACGTATGTATCCTATCTTTAGGAGGCTACAGGATATTTTTAGGGAAAATCTCACTTTCTTTGTTCATTTCATGCGTTGATTCTAAGTTGGTTTCTAATTTCTCATTATTCCACTCTTTCACAGATGGTTAGGACGCGAGCTACGATGACCGAAGGTAAAGACCTCAAGTCTGCAGCTAGAGCACCATCTAGAGGCTATGGTCGACCCAGAGGTCGCAGCCAGGCTAGAGCTACAACCCCAGCTAGGGGTCAGTATAGGGAACCTTTACCTGATCCCATTATTGCTCCCGATCTAGAGATTCTGCCACCCCAACCATTGGAGGGCTAGGGGGCAGCCCAGGCTCCATCGGGGTTTATTTATTTTTCAGTGCTCAGAGATGCGTTGCTTTAGTTGTTGGTATTAGTAGGTGGTGTACCGTCTTACGGTACTTAGTCATCAGACCAGAGTGTTACGAATTTAGGGGCACAGCCTGCAGTTGTGGCCCCTAAAGTTGAGATTCCTCCAGCACCGATAGCTCCACAACCGACAGTTGCTTAGCCTGTAATGTCTTCTGAGGAGCAAAAGACGTTGGGCTAATTTATGAGATTGACTTCACCTAGGTTTGCAGGGGCCCCATGAGAGGATGTTTATGAGTTTCTAACTAGTTGTGAGGAGAGGCTCCATAATTTGGGGTTGGTTGAGTCACGCGGAGTGGACTATACGGCTTATCAACTTGACAGGGCTATGCGATTATGGTGAAGGGTTATCTTAATTCCAGACTAGCTGGAACTCCACTATGACTTGGACTCAGTTCTTTGAGGCTTTCTTGAAAAAGTACATGCCTCGCACTATGCGTGAGCGCCTGAAGGATGAGTTTTCTACATTGAGGCAGGGTTCTATGATGGTGGCTGAGTATGAGGTGAGATTTCATGAGTTATCCAGACATACCACTATGATTCTTTCTATAGAGTATGAGAGGATTCGGTACTTCGTCAAAGGGTTGAGTCTACCTCTCTACAGGGCTACTCAGAGTTTGGTAACTTTAAGAAAGTCTTTTATTGATATTATCGCTCATGTCTATTCTATAGAGGAGATGGATCGTGAATCCCAAGGGGGTATCATTAAAAGTCCACTTCAGCAGGGTAGTTTCGGTGGGATCTAGAGCAGTTCACAGCTCAGGGGTAGAGGTTTCCAAGGTAGAAACTGACACTCCTCAAATCCTATTGGGGCAGACATGGCACCCGTAGCCATAAGGCCCTAGAGAACTAACCTATGATCATGTACATTCATATGCATATCCCTAAGTGAATAACATTCAGTCACATACAGATACAAGACATCAATGGAGGAAGTCATGGAAAGACATTCAAATAGATATGAGACTTGGCCATTAGGGCCACAATGTCAAAAAGGTAAGCCGCTCCTTCGTTTGACTTTACAATGTCTACAAGCCTCTAATACATACATGACCATGCCTAAAGTCGGTAGAAGTCCCCGCTTTATACAACCTAGAGCCCTAAATCAACCTAGAGCTCACCAATAGTCTGCAGATGACCCGTATCCTACTGTGAAGGTCTACTAGCTCCTATGCCAGCAGCAAGTAAGGTAGGTCCCCCAAGGGACGTCAGTATGAAAGAATGTACTGAGTATGTAAGGCTAAAAGTAACAGTAAGAAGTATGGGAACTCAAATGGAATCAAATACAAGTGAGTAGACAATATTGAAAAACCACCGTACTGTATGTGTGGAACTATGTAAATTGCCTTCATTACTTTCCTTTTACATTCATATGAACATCAATCGTACAATACCCAAGACCAACTGATCAGTGGTAAATAACATTAGGATCGGCTCGAGCTAGGCTTATGCCCCCAGAGCTGCCACCCATAAATCAATAAATCAGGTTTTGCTCGAACTAGGTTTTCACCCCCAGAGTTGCCCCCTGTATCCAATAAATCAGGTTCGCCTCGAGCTAGGCTTTCGCCCCCAGAGCTTCCCCCTGTACTCAACCAAATATGCATTACTTCATTCCTTTACTTTTTGTGAGATTGTTACATTGGTGGTCATAACATTATTGGAGCTTTGGAACAATAATCAACAATAAGAGACACGTGAATAACAATCGCTAACAAACCTGAAATGAGATACTTTAAAACATTTTGAAGTGGAAATAAGTGCGGTAACAATGTGAACAATAGGTTCTGCCAAGGATACAAAAAAGAGTAACCTTACATACATTATCTTTCCAATATGTGAATACAACAATTCAGCTCCTTCCTTACGTGTTACTCTACAACACTAGTACATAAAAAAGCTAACATTAATAACTAATTACATTACAAGTTCACAAGATAATAATGAGCTACGTGACTACCATATAACTTTATTCCACCCTCCTACAATACAATTTACTGCCTCACCATACCAACAACACCGAAACATTCCACACATCAACCTAGATATCACAAATCAATGGAATTTCACACCAAGTTTATACTTTACACTTCCTTCTCAACACATCGTCACATTTACTCTATCAAGTCACCTAAATACCTTTCACAACAGCACATTAAAAATAATCCATAATTAATACAATTCAAAATGCCTCTGGTCTACCCCCTTAGAGCCATCCAAAGGGTACCATGAGTTGGTGATTGCATCCAAGAAGGGTAGAGGGGCCTTGGAGGGTCAAAGAGAAGCAGAAACAAGCTAAAAGAGGTTCTGAAAGGACCTGCGGAGCAACCTACGCCCGCAGGTGATTAGGTACGGCCGCAGATGCCCTTTTGACTCTATCCAAGGCCACCTGCAGAGCGACCTATATGGGCAGGTGACTCATCCGTGAGGGCGGATGCCCGAATTGGCTGCAATGGGTCACTTTTGAGTCCATCTTTGTAATAAATGGCCCATGGCCATAACTGAGCTTCTCTTTTCATATTTTAGGTTAAATTTGATGCTAATGAACAATTATGGTTTCAAAATGCACATGAACATCACAAGACTATATTCTCTTTTCACTACACCACAAGTTCCATGCACAATTACATAACAACATTTCCGTAAGTCATACACAAGGAGAAAACAAGTTAGGGACATAACCACATTCTAAAATGTTAACATTTAATCCATCTAATTCACTTCCTTCAATACCTTAAGTCCCCTTTCAAGTTTATACCACATAGAAGGCAAATCCTTTGGCAAAGAAGCAAAAGTGGACCGCTACACAATAAGTGGACTACTTAACATTTCTTAAACATAACCAACATGATTTAAACAACCCCTCATGCATATAATATATTAAACCATAAGAGTAAACACTTACCAAGGCTTGCAAGGGGAATATCTTGTCAAGAGGGGTGGCTGCTTAGGGTTTGAGAGAGGAGAAAATATCTCTTGGAAAAATCTAGAATTTTGCAAGTTTATTATGGTGAATAAGATCTGAATTTAATCCTTATATAGTCCCTTCAAACCACCTCTCTTTATGGTCATCCTTAGCCAAACTTTTGGTCCAAAATGATGTGTTTACTTGGTCAAATTTTGAATGGATCATTTCCTTTTGGGTAATGTCTTATTTGCTTAATTTTTTTTGGGCCTCAATTGAGCCCATTAGCACAATATTAGTTTAGCCCCAATAAAGTTAGTGAGTAATACACCAACTATCGCAATTTTAAATAATTTCATAAATATTAAGGTAGTCAAATAAGTTCAAAAATGTACGGGATGTGTTAAAGAAACCCTCAGGGTCAGTCTTTTCAGCACCAGGGTCAGTCTAGTAGGCTCATTTATGCAGCTCTTCAGATTATGGATGGGGGTTCACTGGTTATAGAGACTTCAGTGGCCAAGGTAGCGATTAGTCTTTGAGGGGTGTAAAGTCAGGGTCTTCAGGCCAAGGTGACCATTCTTAGTCAGTCGGATCTTCTGGAATGAGCAGAGTGCCTGAGGCATGCTATGACTGTGAGGTCATTGGTCATTTCTCTAGAGAGTGTCCCTAGCATGGGACGGTTGTGCCTGCACCACAGAGTGTTCAACCGATCAGATCAGTGCCGCCTCTAGCTAGAGGTGGTGCACAGGGTCACAAGGGTGGTCCCCAGGGTTTTAGAGGAGTTCCTCAGGCAGGTAGGACAGGTGACCGGTCATGTACCAGTTTGGTAGAGGACGGAGTCATTTGTGTCTGGTACCTGGTGGGCTAGAGACGGAATCTTCAAATCCTGTTATTACAGGTACAATTTCAGTGTGTCGTTAGCCAATTATTATTTTATTTGATTTGAGATCCACTTATTCCTATGTTTCTGCTTATTATGCACTGCGGTTAGAGTTGTCTTGGGAGCCTTTATCTATTCTATTGCCTATATCAACTCCCGTGGGTGATTCTTTAGTAGTGGATTGGGTTTATAGATCATATGTCGTGACCATTTAAGAGCTTGATACTCGGGCTGACCTTATTGTGCTAGGGCTGACCTTATTGTGCTAGATATGGTGAATTTTGATGTGATTATAGGCATGGGATAGTTACCCCACTATCATACGATTTTAGACTATTTTCCAAGAATGTTACCTTAGCCATGCATGACATACCCTCGATTGTGTGGCAAGGTTCTTTTAGCCGCGCACCGATGGGAATTATTTCTTATGTTAGTCTTAAGAGACTGATATCGAAAGGTTGCGAGTCTTATCTTGCTTATATTCGTGATGTTAGCATGGATATTCCTTTTGTTGATTCTATTTCTATAGTCCATGACTTTCCCAATGTTTTCATACCGATTTACCTGGTCTTACTCCTAAGCATGATGTTGAGTTCATTATTGATCTTGAGCTGGGCACTCGACCTATTTTTATGGAACCTTACTGCATGGCTCCTGCTAAGCGTAAGGAGCTAAATTCTCAGCTTCAAGATCTTTTGGGTAAGGGTTTCATTAGGTTGAGTGTATCGCCTTGGGGTGATTTTGTCTTGTTTGTGAAGAAAAAATATGGTTCTATGCATATGTGCACCGACTATAGGCAGCTTAATAAGGTGTAGTTAAGAATAAGTATCTTATGCCTCATATCGATGATTTATTTTACCAGAATTAGTGTACGACAGTGTTTTCTAAGATTGACTTAAGATCTGATTACCACCAGTTGAAGATTCGGGCAAAGGATATCCCTAAGACAGCCTTCAGGACTCTCTATGGCCATTATGAGTTCTTAGTGATGTCTTTTGGGTTGACCAATGCCTCAGCAGCCCTCATGGATTTGATGAACCATGTTTTCAGGTCCTATTTGGACTCCTTCATGATAGTTTTCAATAATGATATTCTTGTTTATTCGAGGAGTAGGGAGGAACACAAGCAACATTTGAGAATTATGCTCCAGACTTTGAGGGATCATAAGCATTTTGCCAAATTCTCAAAGTGCGAGTTATGGATCGAGTCTGTGACATTCGTAGGGCACGTGGTGTCAAGGATGGGATTATGGTGGATCCAGTAAAGATTGAGGTTATTTGTGATTGGGTCAGACCTACTTTTTCGATCGAGGTTTGCAGTTTTATTGGGTTGCAGGATACTATAGGTGGTTCGTTGAGGGTTTTGCTACTGTTACGGTGCCTATGAATAGATTGACTAGAAAGGATATTTATTTTGAATGGTTTGATGAGTGCAAGTCGAGCTTTCGGAGGTTCAAAGACTTGCTCACTTCAGCTTCTATATTGACTCTTCCAGTCGAAGGTGAGGGTTTTACAGTGTACTCTGATACTTGTGATGTTGTTTTGGGGTGTATTCTGATGCAGCAGGGTCGAGTTATTGCCTATGCATCGAGGTAGCTAAAGGTGCACAAGCATAAATACCCCACTCATGATTTAGAGTTGGCGACAGTAGTGTTCGCGCCTTATATTTGGAGGCATTACTTATATGTTGTTCGTTGTGAGATATATACTGACTATCATAGCCTTCAGTACATTATGACCCAGCAGGATCTAAATTTGAGATATCGTAGGTGTATTGAGTTGTTGAAGGATTATAATATCTCTATTCTATACTATCCAGGTAAGACGAATGTGGTAGCTGATGCCTTGATCCAGAAGGCGATGAGTATGGGTAGTTTGGCCTTCATTTTAGTTTTAGAGCGGTCATTGGCTTTGGACATTCAGTCCTTAGACAACTTGATGGTTAGACTTGATATTTAAAACCCAGGAGGATTCTTGCTAGTGTTTAGGCTAGCTCTACCTTGTTTGAGTAGATTCAGAGCCATCAGTTTGAGGATAGCAGACTTTGTGGCATCCGTGACAGTGTTGAGAAGTGAGTCCAGGAGGGCTACCTTAGCTTTGTACGATATTCTGAGATTCGACGGTCATATTTGTGTTCCTAGGGCTAGGGATTTGATTTAGATGATATTACGAGAGGCTCATAGCTCTATATATTTTATTCACCCTGAGACTGCTAAGACATATAGAGATTTGAGGCAGCACTACTGGTGAGGTGGTATAAAAAAAGATGTAGGGGACTTTGTAGATCGATATTTGTGTTGTCAGTAGGTTAAGGCCGAGCATTAGAGACCAGGTAGATTGCTTCATAGACTACCAATTCCTGAGTAGAAGTGGGAGAGAATTAATATGGACTTCATGAGTGGTTTGCCTCATACTTCCCGTGGTTCTGATAGCATTTGAGTCATTATAGATTAGTTGACCAAATCGGCCAATTTTCTCCCTATTCAGATGGTTTTCAGTACCTAAAGGTTGGCCTATATCTATGTTTATGATGTAGTTCGTCTTCATGGAGTACTCGTGTCTATTATTTTAGGTAGAGGCTCAGTGTTCACTTCTAGCTTCTAGCGGATATTTCAGGAGGAGTTGGGTACTCAGGTTGATCTTAGGACCGCTTTCCACCCTCAGACTGACGGTTAGTTGGAGTGGACTATTCAGGTTTTGGAGGATATGCTCAGAGCATGTGTTATGGACTTTGGAGTTCAGTGGGAGTAACATTTAGACTTATTAGAGTTTTCTTATAATAATAGCTATCATTCGAGTATTGAGATAGCACCATTTGAGGCGTTGTATGGTAGGCATTGTCGATCTCTGATTGGTTTGTTTGAGACTTCTGAGGTTAGTCCCTGTGGTACCGACTTGCTTCGTGAGTCTTTAGATAGGGTTCGAGTGATTCAGGATAAGATACAGACAGCTTAGAGTAGGCAAAAAAGTTATGTTGACCGTAGGCTTCGGGCATTAAAGTTTAGAGGTGGTGACCAGGTTTTCCTTCGAGTATATCCCATGAAGGGCGTGATGAGGTTTGGGAAGAAGGGTAAGCTCAGCCCCAGGTACATTGGACCATTTGAGATACTTTGGACCGTTGGTAAGGTGACTTATGAGTTAGCCTTGCCCCCAGATTTTTCAACTGTTCACCCAGTTTTACATGTCTCCATGCCGCGGTGATATATTCCAGATGAGTCTCATGTGCTTTGTTGGGAGTCAGTTTTTATACTGTCTAGAGATGTTAGAAGGCTGCGCTTTAGAGAGATTCCAGTGGTTAAGGTTCATTAGAGGCACCGTCCAGTTAAGGAGGCTACCTGGGAGATCAAGAGGGAGATGAGAACCCAGTATCCCCACCTGTTCGAGCCTTCAGGTACACCTTGATCCTTTACTTTTTTGAACGAAAGTCTTTTTAATAGTGGATATTGTAATGATGCTCTAGGTCATTTTCTACATTTCTGCACTATTTTAGAGTTTAGAGCTTTCCTATAGCTTCCCCAAGTCATTTATGACTTGTTGAAGCTGTCAGTTCAGTTACCGAGTAGTTTGTTTGGTTTTTAGAGCCAATTCCTTGTTTTGAAGTTTTTGCTGTTAAGAATTGGGTATTGGTCCAAAACTTCAGATAAATGGCCTTGTATGCCAATTCTGATAGTTTTCTTAGCTTTGGAATGTTGATTTTAGGCTAGGATATTTGGAATGTTGATTTTAGGCTAGGATATCCCTTGGTTAGGGCCTCGAGTCTTCCAGGCTCATTTTGGGCTATTGGGTAGATTTTGGTTAAAATGGCCCTTGGGTAGGGGATCCATATTTTATCAAAATGACCTCGGTTGGGAATTTCAATGGCACCGTTGAGTCTGGAATGTCGAATTTGATAGGATAGCATAGTTTATTTGGGTTCATGGGATTCCAAATGAATCCCGAGGGTCCTATCGTAAACTTAGCACTTAACCAATTTTGCTGGTGTAGCTTCAGCTGGTGCATGACAAAAATGGCCTTCGCGTTCGCTAGGCTAGGGCAGCGTTCATGAAGGCCAAGGTTGCTCGACATTGCATTTGCAAGCCCCTAGGCTGCTATCGTAGAGATTAAGGTGATTGGTCATCACGTTCATAATCCGACCTCCGCATTAGCAATGAGTTAGCCAGAGTGAAGCTCGCATTCGCGATGGGGTCCCCTCAATCACGATGAAGGAACCCCTGGCTGCATTTATAGTTGTGGAAACCGATTTTCCTCATTTTATTTCAAGTCCCAAGTCCATAAAAATCCTAGAGAGCTTGTAGAGAGAGGAGCTTGATCATTAGGTGTTCGGGTGAGTTGGGGACGTTTTTGTGGTCGTTTTCTTGTCAATATTTCTGCAAGTTTCTGTCTTATTTCTTGATGTATTTTCTGGTTTAACTTTAAATCCCTAGTTACCTTATAGGCTGATTAAGGGCTCGTTTGTGCTCGAATTTCACCCATTTTTAAGGGTAAATGATCCTTGATCTTAGAGGGACTTGTAGCCGTTTCAAAGTTATGATTCCGCAGGCGGGTCCCTCATGGGATTTTTAGTTCGATTTTGGACCCAGATATTTATATGCAAAATGGGTATCATTATTCTTGTGTTAACGCACAGATTACTATTTTCATAACGTGGCAGTGCTCGAAAGCCTCTCAGAACGGAAAAGCTCCGATTTGGTGGACTTTCTCAAGCTTTCAGCGGCTTCCAGGAAGACTAGGCTTACTTTCCTCATAGATTGAGCTTTATTATGGTATTAGTATAGTATTATGCTAGATTTGGGTAGGAATTTACGGCTTGGTTGCATGTTTAGCGAATTTTGGATTGTATAACCGATTAAGAGAGGTTTTAGATATAATTTGACTCATTCTTCCTCCTTTGAGTTAGGTTGTACTTTAAGACTAGTTTCAACCTATTTGATACCTTGAAATAGGACTTTAAAGCCTTAGCCTAGTTTTGGGTAGAAACTTACCTTAGTATAGACTTTCGGGATTAGTAGCGGGCCCCGCCGACCCTCTTTTAGGTCAATTATCTAATCTAGCTCCTTGTAGACCTAGGAGGTCTTCTTTTACCTTCTTATATAAAATCTTGAACCTTAGGATTATTTAGGCATTTTTTTCAATCTTCAACTAGATTTGTTATTTGGTAGTTACATTTTAGTTTCGGTTCATGTCCGCCATTTACTTTTCACATGTCGTACTTTGCATTGATAATATGATACTAAAGTTTCGGTTCAAGTCTAGTGTTTGTGGTTCAAAGGGATTCACAAGTATGGTTTTGGTGGTCTGTTACATATGTTTGTCATTGTCGGTAAATCCTTCTTGATTGCATCCACCGGGCTTATGGAGGCTCTATTGGGTTATTTCTGTCTTGTTTGTGTCTTCTGGGCTTATGGGGGCCCAGTTAGGTTGCAGTTTGATTTTATTTATTTCGAATTGTTTATCCTATTATTTATCATTTTTGTCGGTTTGGGAACATCATTTCAGGCTTGGTCCTTTATCCATGACTCTAGTTTATATTCTCGCATTTTATTATGCTTTTATTTTAATTTAGCTCAGTCGGTGGATAATGTCTACTGCGTAGCCATTATTTTGGTACTCATACTACACTTCTGCATCTTTTTCTGATGCAGATTCGAATACTAGTCACCGCCACTGACATTCTCTTACAGCTTGCTTTTGAGATTCAGAGATAGGGTGAGCTTTCAGAAGCAGCTCATAAAAAGCCTAAACTCATAAATCTTTTTTTTTTTTAACAAATTTCTCAAAAGCAGCCTCATTCAATTTCTTCGAATAGAATTTCTCCAACAACATGAGAATTCCTTCCCAATTCAGCCAAAATGATAGACAAACAAAAAAACTTGAGAAGATAAAAAAAGGTAGATCAATCTATGCTGAAGAAATGAGTTAATTAAATGTGGGTAAACATCATAAAATAAAAAATGAGTGCCCTACACATATGTTGTTTTTGTTTGAAACAAAAAATGAACCTAAACCCATAAAAGAATTAAAAGCAAATTTATAAACGCGGGTAAAAGTCCTTAAGAAATTGTCCAACATCAAAACTAGGCAGAGAAAGAAACAAAAAATTCATGAAAAAATCTATGCAGAAAAGAGATTAATTCAATGTGGGTAAACATAAAAAGAAGGAAATTGATATTACCTTTGGGGCAGGGAAATGCTCCTAAGACTAACTCATCATTTATATCTTCATATATATATATACACACAAACAATCTCAGATTATCACAATCTGTTTTTCGTGAAGAAAGAAATGAGATTGTCTCAATTAAGATTTTCCTACGGCTGGCAAGGCTTTATGCTAACTGACAAACTTTGAGTTTTTTTAACTTTAGTGACCAAACTTTGAATACCGATATATAGCTACGATATCATTACATGATTTTTTTGTCTTCATGAGTTTTAAATTCCTTTTCTCACACCCCTTTTTCTCCACCTCTTAAAAAGGTTTGAAGGATTTTTCCACTTAAAGTGATATTTTTCAAAATATATATTATTAGACTTGCCACTTGTAACTATTTTGGTGTTTCAAATCATTTAATTTGGGTTAACATTTCTAATCAAAAGGAAGGTTGATTCGCTTAATTATTAATTTGCGAACGAGAAATTCGGATAAAAAATTTTGTTGATCAGAAAGGTGTTTTATAGTTATATTAAATTAGTTATTGAATATTTGTAAAACCCCTCCCGTTTGAATGTTTAAATTAAATATGTATTTTCAAGGTACTAATTCGAGTGATTAATAAGTTTGGAAGGATTTGTTATGAGGTATTTGTAACACCCCGTACCTTCCCAACCCTACTTGACAACGTTGAACAATGTATACTTAGGTGTCGAGATGCCATGAGTATGTGTTTTATAGTGTCATTGGTGAAACATTTGATATCGGGCCTAATATGTGTAATTAGACCTTAGTAGAAGGTGTCTTGTGACTTCGTGGAGCATTTGTGGGGTTAAAAACGAGGCTTGGAGGACCTTCAAACAAAGGATATTAAAGGTAAGAGGTAAGTTAAAGAGTTGAACTTGAAGTATCTAACCAAATCCGCGAAGAAAAGTCGAAAAATGGAATTTTTTGAAAAACTAAGGGTGGGGCAAGCTAGAGGGTATGACAGGTAGCTTTGGGCTAAATTCTTTAGCCCACAGGCAGCAAGCTGGCGCGCCCAAGGGCGTGCCAGGATGATTTTGCCCACTTTTCAAAAGTTGGAAATTTTTCTTAAGTCCCAAGGGTGCCTGGGGACGTACCGGGCCGATTTTTGCCACGTTTCTTCTACAACCACGAGCATATACATGGAATGATTGAAGTATTATATTGGTGTGGTAAAATTACTCGTGACTGAATTTGGCATCAAAAATGACGGTTTTTCCTTGTAGTCAAAATAGGCCATACGTGGCTAGAATCGCTTGTTTTTGGGATTGAGGCTACAAATATAAATCCCGTAAGTGGGAATATCGTAGTAACGTGTATGAAATGATTTAAACATGAGAAATTATTGATTTTATTGGGTTAAGTGAATTGGGCTCAAAAAGGGCCCAAAATGAGACAAAAGACATGGGCCAAACATGGGTCAAATGACCCATTATTCTTTGACTAATCAATCATTGAGAAAGGGACTTCAAAGGCCTATAAAAGGAGGAAAAAAATTGATTTTTATTCATGAAACACACACATGCTTTTCTATCTTTTTCTAGAATTCTCAAGAACACCCTCTTGGGCTCTTCAAACCCTAAGTCATCTTTGGAGCAAGATCATCATTTTCCAAGCTTAGGTAAGTGATTATTCTTATGGTTTAACATATTATAGGTATGAGAGATTATGTAAATCATGTTGGTTATGCTTGGAAGGGTTGAACATGGCACTTTGTGTTTTTGTAAAAGATGTGCCAAACCTGAAATATGACTTGTGGTTTTGATAAAAGAGCATGGTATGGATAAAATATCAACATGTATGGTGTGATTATGCTATTAACCTTGTTATTTTATTATAAGTGTAAATTATGGGATTTTGGCCAATTTGTGAGGATGGAGAGTGGAAAGTATGAACTTGGTGTGACATGCTAGTGGTTTGCGATATTTTGGTCAATGTTGGGCATGTTGTGGTATTATTGATATGACCATATCGTAAATGGTATTTTAGAGAAGGAAATGACATTTTAAAGGCAAACATGTAACTCATTGTCGTTGTATGCATTTGTAAGGTAGTTGGTGCTTAATGTAAACTCTGTTGTGTACTTGTGTTGTAGAGTGGAACATAAGGAAGAAGCGGGACTATTGTGTTCACGTATAGGATTGTATGTTCGTATTGAGGAGATAAGGTATGTAAGTTTACTATGTCCATATCATTCTGCAGCACCTATTGTTCATGTTTTGATTATCCTTGTTCCATTCCGAAATGTTAAAAGGTATCTCATTTCAGGTTGTCATATGTTATTATTCTCATGTTTCTTCATCATGGACCAATCATGACTCATATGTATCTTAATCATTGATCGAAATTCCAAAGATTCCATAATGTTATAATTATTACCAAGTATCAATCTCATGAACATAAAAGACTGAAGTAATGCACTTATGTGTTTCCAATAAGGTTATGATCCCCAATGTATCAATCTCATAAGAGTGAAAGAGAGAAGTAATCCAATGAAGTAATGAAAGAAGTAATTCCCGTATGGTTACTTTATATTTTCCTTATGGTTACTTTATATCTTCTTTATATTTATTGAGTACGGGTGATAGCTTTGTGGGGGTGCAAGCCTAACTCAAGACGATCCCGATATTGTTGGATCAGGGGGAAAGCTCAGTGAAGCAAAAACCAAACTTGATACCGAACCTGCTTCACTGATTTCCGAGTGATGGCAGGGGGAAAGCTTAGTGGGGAAAAAGCCTAACTTGATGCCGAACCTGACAGGGGGTAGCCCTAAGGGCCGAACCTACTTTATTTATTTATTGACGATTGCATATTAACAGTTGCATATTGATGGTTGCATGTTGACGATTGCATATTGACGGTTATACATTATTGACTATTATATATTGACGGTTCTAACTACTATCGGTAATGGACATAAAGGCAAATGAACTAATGGACGTAAGGTACATATTTCGACACATACTGAACGATGATGATTTATCCACATTGACTATTCTCTTGAAATCAAGTTCATTGAGGTTTTTAAGTTATATGAAGTTTCTTATAGCCTTGCATACTCAGTACATTATTCGTACTGACCCCTTTGGGGGACTTACTTTATTTGCTGCAGGCACAGGTGTTAGTAGACCTCCAAAATAGGCTACGGGTTATCCGCGGATCATTGTTGAGCTCCAGTTGATTCGGGGCTTTCCGAGTCACATGTGTCTATTGTTTTGGTATTGTATTTATTATATAAAGCGGGGACTTGTCCCGACTGCAGGTTGTTGTGTTCATGTATCGGTTAGAGGCTTTGTAGACATATGTGGGAAAGTGAATGTGAGAGATGTGTGTTCTGTTTGACTTGAGGGCCGTAACGGCCAAGTTTCATATGTTGTCTAAGTTTTCCATAACTTTCGCATAATTGCATGAGGTGTAATAAGATTCATACTAAAATAGGCTTGCGAATGAACATAAGCAAAGATTGGTTCTCTCGGGCCATATCGGCTTCGGGTGCCAGTCCGCCTAGTTAGGATACGGGGTGTGACAAAAGTGGTATCAGAGCAGGTCGTTCTACGGGTGTCTACAAAGCTCTGTCCGAGTAGAGTCTTGTTCATGGATGTGTTGTGCACCACATTTATGAGCAGGAGGCTATGGGGAATTTAGGAGTTGTTTCATTTCTTCACTTCTATATCGTGCAATATAGCCAGTGTTGTAAGTTGAATTGTATCTTATCATGGGAATTGCTTTTCTTTGGTATAGTAAGAGATGCCGATTACAAGAAGAGGCAAGGGTAAGACTAAGAAGCTAGACAGGTTTGGCGGAGAAGGAACTAGTAACTTACCACCTGAATGGGTTGAGCAAGATGAAGCTGAAAGTGAGTTTGCATCGCGGGCTTCTTCTACTTTTCCAGCTCCAGAAGAGCCGAGAAGGAGAGAAGAACCTATTGAGCCACCCATTAATGTCACTGACCAGTATTTGAGAAATGCAGTATATATGTTGATTCAGCTAATTGCAGCACAGAATCAAGGACAAGCTGGTCCAATGACAAGTAATGACAGTGAGACTAGGGCAGCTAGTTAAAGGACACAGGATTTCCTAAAATTAGACCCTCCTATATTCACTGGATCGGATCTTAATGAGGACCCGCAAGATTTTATTGATCAAATCAAAAATGCTTTGGATGTTATGCACATATTTGGTGTAGAAGCAGTTGAACTTGTGGCATATAGATTGAAAGGGGAGGCGATATTATGGTATGAGGATTGGGAATGAGCTAGGGGTGTTGGTGTACCCCCGAATAGCTGGGAAGAATTTCAAATGGCATTCCTGGATCACTACCTTCTATATGAGATTCGGGAGGTACACGCAGACCAGTTTCTAAATCTTTGTCAAGGGAATATGAGTGTCCAGGAGTACAGTATTCGATTTAATTCTTTGGCCAGATATGCTCCCCATATAGTAGCCACTATGGCTGATAGAGTTCATCGGTACGTGGATCGATTGGATCCATCATTAGTCAGAGACTGTACCATTGTTGTCCTAAACAGAGATATGGATATAGCCAGAATACAGGCTTTTGCACAAAAGATGGAGGATCAGAGGAAGAGAAGGAAGATGCACAAAGCTGAAGGGGGGCCGTCAAAGAAAGCTAGACCTATGGGACAGTACATGATGTCCCAAGGAGAATTTGGGCCTCGGGATTTTAGTAGACCGCCGAGACCATCACTTTCTTATTCCACACCAGGCACTCAACCCTAGTTCCAAGGGTCTAGAGGCAGTCACGTTGGGCAAAGTAGTGGAATTTGAGTTTCACAACCAATGGGGTATCAAGAGCAAGGAAGTATGAACCAATCAGGGTTTCCTCGCCAGCCGTGTCCACACTGTGGAAAGCTTCATTTAAAGGAATGCCGGTTTGGGACCAATATTTGCTTTTGGTGTGGTATGTCCGGGCACATGGTGAGAGATTGCCCAAGAAGGGGCACGGGCATTATTATGCAACCTACGGGATCAACCGTTGCACCTTCATCATCGGTTCCTTTCTTAGGCCAAGATGTGCAGTCGGTTTGTTGTGGTAACGGTACTAGAGGAGCAGCTAGTTTTAGTGGAATACAAGACCGTACTTATGCTCCAGCGGGTCAGCAGAATAGGGAAGCCTATCCTGATGTAGCTACAGGTACATTATCTATTTTTTTTTATAATGTATCTATATATGCATCGATTGATTTGGGTTCTACAGTATCATATGTTACTCCGTTGACCGCTACAAAATTGAAAGAACATCAGAGTTATTAGTTAGACCATCTGGAGTATTTACACCTGTTGTTGAATCTACTATAGTTAAGAAAGTACATCGTAACTGTATAGAACCTATTTGTGAGCATGATACGGTGGATTGACGAGCTAAGAGAGTCTATTTTCATTTCTTATAAATGACCGTCCTTGAATGGAGGAGTAATATTAGAGTACCGAAAGGGTAAATTTAGTTCCTATCATAAGATAAGGCAAATGATATCTAAGGGGAATCATCATCAAACCTAGTATGGTACCTTGGGATGCACCAGACTTACATGTACGGCAGAAAGATGGCATGCTGGGAGTGTGCATGGATTATTGGCAACTGAATACGGTGGCAATCGCGGATAAATAGTCCCTCCCCAAAACTGATGATTTCTTTGACAAATGGTAAGGTGTCAAATATTTCTCACAGGTTAACTTGAGATCGGGATAGCATAAGGTAAGAATTGGAAAAATAATAAGACGTCAAGCCATTCCTGGGTATGTATTGATGCAGCATGGAAACGCAGTAGCTGATGCCTCAAGATAGTTGTGACCACCAAGAGGAATTAGCCAACACATGATATGGAGTTAGCAGATGTGAGAGTTGCTTAAGAGAACCACCTATATATATAGGGCGCCATTATTTGTATGGTATTCAAGTTGATGTATATACTGATTTCAAGAGCTTGCGATATATCTTTAAATAGGAAGATCTAAACTAAGGATAGCAAAGGTGGTTGAAACTATTAAAAGATTATAATGTTGATACATGACAACATTCGGGGAAAGCAAATGTGATAATCGGTTCATTAAGCCGCAAAGCAATAGGAAATACTAAGGGTCAGTTTATGGCAAAATAAGGTATAGCCAAGGTAGATAGTTCGTCTTCATGAGACTCTAGATGAAAGAATTATAGTGTATAATGCGGTAGAGTCTTCATTTGTAACTGAGAGAAAGGAAGACAACATGTAAATCCTAGGTCCTTTGAATTGAAAAAGAAACATGGTATGCAGATTCTATGACAAACGCATTTGATCTTATGCAAGAGGAATACTGTAATGCACAATTTATGAAATTCTATTCATTCGGGAGCAACCAAAAAGGTACCATGGGTTGCAAAAGATGTAGTGATAAGGTTACATGAAAAGACCATTGCAGAAATTGTAATTCATGGTCCGAATTGTCAACAAGTAAAACGTAGAGCATCGGGAATCTGGAGGTTATACGCAATATAGAAATCTCCCAGTGTGGAAAACGGTTATGATTAACATAGGCTTCATCACAAGTTTGCCTTGTACATTTCGTCAATTTCATTCCATGTGGGTGATAGCTGATAGGTTTACTAATTTAGTACACGTTTTACCTGTCAAGATTTCTTATACAGTTGAATACTCTGCAAAGTTGTGGGTTAAGGAATAGTATGAATACAGGGGATTCCAATTGCTATTGTAATAGTCATGGGAGCTCAAGTTACTGTATACTGTTGGAAAAATATTTTCAGAAGAGTGTGGGAATCCAAATAAAGTGAAAATCCTTAGACAAGATGGATAAGCAGAACACACTATATAAACATTTATGAGATTACTTATAGGACTTTAACAACAGTTAGGATGATCATTTACTTCATGCGTAATTTGCTTACAATAGGAGTTATCGTGTGAATATCAAAAGGGCACCTTATGGAGCGTTATAAGGAAATAAAGAGAAATTGAGTCCATGATATATAGGTCATATGAAATTATCAAAAGGACTCTAGATCGACAAGTAAAGAGGTTGAGGAATAAATATGTAGCGTCCGTAAAAGTCCTTTGGAGAAATCAACAAGTAGAGGAGATCACATGGTAAGTTGGAAAAATGATGAAACCGACGTACCCATATTTGTGTCATACAGAAGAAAAAGTTCAAAGTATGGAAGTGGCGCAGTAACAAGTAAGTATCTATGAGTATTAAGCGTCTATGTAATATAGAGATGCATTTGTTGTAATTGAAGCGACATCGTTAACATTCGAGGACGAATGTTTCTAAGGGGGGAACAATGTAACACCCCGTACCTTCCCAACCCTACTTGACTAATTTGAACAATATATACTTAGGTGTCGAGATGCCATGAGTATGTGTTTTATAGTGTCATTGGTGAAACATTTGATATCGGGCCTAATATGTGTGATTAGACCTTCGTAAAAGGTGTCTTGTGACTTCGTGGAGCATTTGTGGGGTTAAAAGAGAGGCTTGGAGGAACTTCAAACAAAGGATATTAAAGGTAAGAGGTAAGTTAAAGAGTTGAACTTGAAGTATCTAACCAAATCCGCGAAGAAAAGTCGAAAAACAGAATTTTTTGAAAAACTAAAGGTGGGGAGCGCTAGAGGGCGTGCCAGGCCGCTCTGGGCTAAATTTTTTGGCCCACAGGCAGCAAGATGGCGCACCTAAGGGAGTACCAGGATGGTTTTGCCCACTTTTCAAAAGTTGGTAATTTTTCTTAAGTCCCAAGGGTGCCCGGGGACGTACCGGGCCGATTTTTGCCACGTTTCTTCTACAACCACGAGCATAAACATGGAATGATTGAATTATTATATTGGTGTGGTAAAATTACTCACGAATGAATTTCACATCAAAAATGATGGTTTTACCCTTGTAGTCAAAATAGGCCATACGTGGCTAGAATCGCTTGTTTTTGGGATTGAGGCTACAAATATAAATCCCGTAAGTGGGAATATCGTCGTAACTCATATGAAATTATTTAAACATGAGAAATTATTTATTTTATTGGGTTAAGTGAATTGGGCTTAAAAAGGCCCAAAATGAGACAAAAGACATGGGCCAAACATGGGTCAAATGACCCATTATTCTTTGACTAATCAATCATTGAGCAAGGGACTTCAAAGGACTATAAAAGGAGGCAAAAATCTGATTTTTATTCATGAAACACACACATGCTTTTCTATCTTTTTCTAGAATTCTCAAGAACACCCTCTTGGGCTCTTCAAACCCTAAGTCATCTTTGGAGCAAGATCATCATTTTCCAAGCTTAGGTAAGTGATTATTATTATGGTTTAACATATTATAGGTATGAGATATTATGTAAATCATGTTGGTTATGCTTGGAAGGGTTGAACATGGCACTTTGTGTTTTTGTAGAAGATGTGTCATCCATGGAATTTAAACTTGAAATATGACTTGTGGTTTTGATAAAAGAGCATGATATGGATAAAATATAAACATGTATGGTGTGATTATGATATTAACCTTGTTATTTTATTATAAGTGTAAATTATGGAATTTTGGCCGATTTGTTGTTGTGAGGTGTATTGAAGTGAATTGATGGAATCATTGTGATGTTGTGAGGATGGAGAGTGGAAAGTATGAACTTGGTGTGACATGCTAGTGGTTAAAAATACTTTGGTCAATGTTGGGAATGTTGTGGTATTATTGATATGACCATGCCGTAAATGGTATTGTAGAGAAGCAAATGACATTTTAAAGGCAAACATGTAACTCATTATCTTTGTATGCATTTGTAAGGTAGTTGGTGGTTAATGTAAACTCTGTTGTGTACTTGTGTTGTAGAGTAGAACATAAGGAAGGAGCGATACTATTGTGTTCACGTATAGGATTGTATGTTCGTATTGAGGAGATAAGGTATGTAAGGTTACTCTGTCCGTATCATTCTGCAACACCTATTGTTCATGTTGTGATTGCCCTTGTTCCATTCCGAAATGTTGAAAGATATCTCATTTCAGGTTGTCATATGTTATTATTCTCATGTTTCTTCATCATGGACCAATCATGACTCACATGTCTCTTAATCATTGATCGAAATTCCAAAGCTTCCATAATGTTATAATTATTACCAAGTATCAATCTCATGAACATAAAAGACTGAATTAATGCACTTATGTGTTTCCAATAAGGTTATGATCCCCAATGTATCAATCTCATAAGAGTGAAAGAGAGAAGTAATCCAATGAAGTAATGAAAGAAGTAATTCCCGTATGGTTACTTTATATTTTCCTTATGGTTACTTTATATCTTCTTTATATTTATTGAGTACGGGTGATAGCTTTGTGGGGGCGCAAGCCTAACTCAAGACGATCCCGATATTGTTGGATCAGGGTGAAAGCTCAGTGAAGCAAAAGCCAAACTTGATGCCGAACCTGCTTCACTTATTTCCGAGTGATGGCAGGGGGAAAGCTCAGTGGGGTAAAAGCCTAATCTGATGCCGAACCTGACAGGGGGTAGCCCTAAGGGCCGAACCTACTTTATTTATTTATTGACGATTTCATATTAACGGTTGCATAATGACGATTGCATGTTGACGGTTGCATATTGACGGTTACTTTTAATGACTGTTTCATATTGACATTGATGGTTCTAACTACTAACGGTAACGGATATAAAGGCAAATGAAATAACGGACGTAAGGTACATATTTCCACACATACTGAACGATGATGATTTATCCACATTGACTATTCTCTTGAAATCAAGTTCATTGAGGTGTTTAAGTTTCATGAAGTTTCTTATAGCCTTGCATATTCAGTACATTCTTCGTACTGACCCCTTTAGGGGACTTACTTTATTTGTTGTAGGCACAGGTGTTAGTAGACCTCTACAATAAGTTATGGGTTATCCGCGGATCATTGGTGAGCTCCATTTAGTTCGGGGCTTTTTGAGTCACATATGTATATTGTTTTGGTATTGTATTTATTGTATAAAGCGGGGAAGGTCGGTGGAAGCATATAAAGACCTCACCTCCTTCATTTTAAAATCGCCATTTACAGAGAAAAATCCCATAAAACAGTAGAAAATATCCTAAATCCTCCCTAGATTTTATTTTTCTTAGCTCAGGAGGTTAATAGAAGTTATTCCACGCGTTCAGCCCGTCATTTTGGCATAGTTTGTTGCGTTGATTTCTTGTTGTGATTCCGTTAGGGGTTGTGGCGGCAGGGTTTTGGCTGCATGGTGATATTTAAGTTAGTATCCTAAGAATGAGATCAAGGCAAAACTATCCTTTTGTTAATTCTAGCTTCGGTAACCCGTAGACAGTATTTTATGATGGAAATTCATAGCTTTTGTCGGATTGTCATAGCACTTCTTGTCCTTCTTGGTTAATTGGATTCCCACCTTAGTTAAATAATGTGTAGGTGTTAAGGAAGACTGTGAGCATTGGTTTTGGCCTCATTTTAATGAAATAACTTCACTCTTTAACCTTCCCCCCCTCCCCCCCCCCCCGTCTTCTTATGATATTGTATTGATATAAGTTCATTTTAATTAGAGGAAGTCGTGGCTCCGAGCGGCTTGCTAGTTATCTTAAAATGTTGTATTTAAGGAGTTTGAGCTGGTTATATTGGTGTGCCTCTCTTTGAAATCACGTACGGAAGTTCTCGATTGAGACGACATGAAGTATGCCTTGAAATAGTGACTGTGGAGCTCGTCTCTCGTTAGAGATATTGTCAGCATATTGTTGTTGGATTTAGTTGTTATTTATTATTGTTATGGGCTTCATTTTATGCTTTGGACTTGTCTGGTCGCGAGTGTGACATTAACGCCTTATCGATTGTCCATGACATGTTACTTGCAACCATCATTAAAATTCACTTATGCGATATATTGGGATAGTATGGTCGAGATTTAAGCAACAACAATAGACATTACATATAAAAGGTATGTTAAGTCCTCCTTTTACATTGCATGTTCCTTGATATCCCAAAGTGTGATATGGCTAGCTTACTACCAACGAATGACTTGTTGTCATAAATCCTCATGTTAGTTACTTCAGTTGATTACCACATCCTTGTAGAAACTCTTATTCCTTTGTTAGTGACCGAGCTCTAGACATTACTTAAACTTGATAATAGGTCACATATAGCATATGGTCATTTGTCTTTCTTTGAGCCATGTTATTTGTCAGTTTGTCGCCTATGATTGTATTGGCTACTATAGACACAATGAGCCTTATATGCTAAAGGTACTCAGAGCCTTCGGGCTATCCATTTATTCAGCGTCTTTGGGCTAATCAGTTACTTAGAGCCTTCGAGATAATCAATTACTCAGAGCCTTCGGGCTGAGTAGTCATTCTGAGCCTATGGACTAGATATATACAGATCCTATGGGCTAGACAGATGTAGAGCCTATGGGATAGACAGGGACAGAGCCTATAGGTTGGACAGATATAGAGCTTATGGGTTAGATAGATACAGAGCCTACTAGCTAGATAGACAAAAAGACTCTGAGATAGAAATACATATAGAGCCTATAGGCTACATAGACTCAAAGAGTCTACTAGCTAATCAGTACACGGGACCCACATGGTCCAGTTGCGGGCAATAGGGGTAGTTATATTGTATTAGTTTAGCATGCTTATGGGAGCTCGGGTAGGATGCCTCTACCTGTATGACCTGATACCTGGCTACCTGGAGCAGCTGAAACTGAATGTCCGCCACCTAATTCTTGTAAAGCTGCCTGATCTGGCCTACCATGATAATTATACGAACCTCTATCAGAGAAATCCCTACCTCGGGATGCATGTCCACTAAACTCACCCTACCAGTACCTCTTTTGGTGCCTCCCTAAGCAACTTGGCCAATCAACCTAGCATGCTATACACTACTCAAAAATAAGCTCTTGAAACTACCATCTGAGTTGTATCCAACTAATAATCACATGTCAACCCCTTGATAAACATCCTAATCCTCTTGGACTCGGTGGTAATACTTGCAGTGGCATATCGGGATAGTGCATGAAAATGTGCCTCATACTCTTCAATAGTTATAGAGCCCTGCTCCAAGTGATCAAACTCATCTCTCATCTAATCCCTTAAACTATGAGGCACGAACCTCTCCAGAAATGCCTTAGAAAACTGGGTCCATGTCATAGCAGGCTAACCCAATGGTCTACTAATAGAAAGAGACCTCCACCACTGTCTGGCCATATTGGTTAACTGATAAATAGTATACACAAATCTGTGAGGCTCAAGGGATCCAAGGTTATGCAACCTCTCCTTGTAGTCAATCGAAAACTCATAGGTGTCCTCTCTAATAACACCACTAAACTTGGGAGGAGCCAAGTGAATATACCCCTCAAAACCTCTTCTAATCATCAGAAGATATCACAAGACCCAAAGGAACTAGAGAAATTGTAAGTCTAGTAGGTAGTGAATCCACATGTGGGGGGTAACACAGAAGATGGTTGTACCACTGAAGTCAAAATACCATAAGCAGAAGCCTATCCTGATTGCTGAACACCTCCTGAAGTCTGAGAAATACCTGGTATACTCAAAGAAAAACCAACCTGGGAATACTAGCATGGGGAACACCATCTAGACGGCTCAAGAGGTAAATCAATAGATCTTGTAGTACTAGGGTGTCAACTCAACTCTATGGGACCTGAGATGGCCCCGCACCCATTGTCTGATAGTCATCCTCAACATACTCAACCTCAAGCTCAGGAGTGTCCTCCCTAGTACTTCTTCTGACTGGGGAAGCTCTTCGTGCCGGTCCTCTACCTATAGGTTAGTCATGACCCCTACCTCGCCCCTGATAGGGCACTGGCTCAACTTCCCTAGTATCTCTAGACTTAGTCCTCACCATCTGAGCAGAAAAGAAGGGAATACAAGTTTAGAATGTTCGGTATGAATAATCCTAATAGTAAGGAATCAATTTAGAGAAGTTTTCCTAAAGAGATCTTAAATCCCCTCATAGATAGAGACGGATGTCAACATACCGATCAGCGAGACTCTACTAGACATCCTGCTATTACACTTATCAGATCGGTGAGCCTAGTGCTCTGATACCAATTTTTCACAATCTTAAAGTTGAGGTCATGATGACACCTACCTCGTACCAACCTTAGTAGGGAAGCCAAATCCCACAAAATAAAGGAAAATTAATAATAAGAAAATAAACCCACAAAATATGAGTCTTATAGAACCAATTCAGGCCATTATATGTTAATAACAAGAACTTAAACGAAATATATAAAATCCCCATGATATAAATGTCACAAGTGTATGAGCATCTAAATACAAGCCAAAATACTGTAAAATACATAAGTCTGTCTCCAAAGGAAAATAAAGACAACTAGGATAAGAAGGGGTCTGAAATCTGCCACGAACTCTGGAGCGCACCAGTACCTCGATAGTCAACTCTAAAAAGTACGAAATCAGCTGCCGCATCTCGTACTCGAGCTACGATCTACACCAAAAAGGGTAAAATAGGGGTGAGTATGATCCACTTTTACTCAGTAGGTATTATAGGCCTACTGAATATAGTAGAAAACAAAATACAAGTAAACGATATTATGAGCATGTCACCTGCAAACAAAAAAGTTCGCAAATGGTAGCTCAGACCATCTCCACTAACAGTTTTATAATATCTAATAAAAGAAGTATATACACATGAAATATATATAAGGAAACTATAACACATCATGGGTAGTTAAAAGGAAGCACAGAAGATGTATATGCAATGCAACACAATAATGTGATAATAGTGGGACATACATATACACCTTCCAAGCCTTAGCTCTTCTTACATGACCCATGGAGCATTCGCGATTCATATATCTACTGATATCTCAACTCACCTCTCTAGTTAGTGTCCTTGGATCAAGGTTCTATAACAAGTCTCATTCACCTCTCCGGCTATTGTTCACGGATCAAGGGTTTTGTAAAGAGTTGCATTTTCTTTTAAAATTAGAGTTCCTCATTAGTACCAGTCTCTCATGAATGTGCACCTATAAAATGAGGATGTCTTGCTCATAACCAATCAGTATGAAGATGATAATAATTAATTCAATATAAGTGCAAGTAAGCTCAAAATCAACTTAATATGTAAATAATTTATGATATCAACCCTTACTCGACACCACTGGAATAACTAATTATGTAAGACATCAATAATATTATTTCAAACCCCTCACACGGGTCTATAAATCATGATGGGCTATTTATACTGTTCTATGAATAGTACCTTGTGATCGTTACCCAAGCCTCATGATCGTGAGGGACAGAATTGACTTGGACAACACTTGGCCATCACGTTCGAGGCCAGGCCTTCTCGTTTGCGAAGGTCGATAACCCGAACCATCGCATTCACGATAGCCTGGTCGCATTTATAATGAAGGACACACTCTACCCGGTCCCAACTATTCTTCATGATCACGGATAACCGCCCTCGTGATTGCAATGAAGGATAATATCCTTCTCAGTGTACGCGGCTTGGCGCCCACGTTCTTGAAGAAGAAGCTTTGCACCAACTAATTTTACATGCTGAAAATGTCTTTGAACGAACCCTCAAAATTTGTTCAGGACCCCACAGAAATAAATCATATATGCTACTAGAATATTTTTGATGTTCGAACTCAATGGCAATGTCAGATTTTTGAAAAGAGGTCATTTACAACAAATTAGCCCCTTAGGCATTTTTCACTAGTTTCCGAAATAAGGGTCGAAATTGAAAATAAAGGTTCTGAACCCGAACCAACCTTGTTATTAACCTAAAATAGACATTCTAAATCTAAAGGAACTGTCCAAATCTCCATCCAGCACTCAAAACACGGAATGTTTGTCAAAGTCAAATTAATGACTTTTAAAGCCTCTAAGAGTCTCAAACTCTCCCAAATAACTTCCGAATGCACTAGGGTTCATGCCAACCATCCCCACACCTCATAACCAGTATGAAACAACTACTGGAAAGGGTAAAATGATCAAAACACATAAAAAGTAAATTTTCATATTCAAGGTTGTTACATTACTTTATTGTCCGTTTCATTTTTCAGACCGCATGTTTTTACGATCTTAATTAATTTATGAGCTATATAATATGACAAATAGGATGAAGATAACATAACGATATCACTCAGTAAACTAAACAAATTAAACTATTACATTAGGAACCACCCATGAAATTTATCTAAGAAAGTATTATTTAGTATCGCCCTTAAATTTATCCAAGAAAGGTATAAAGTTTGCTGCAATTTAATCAAGAAAGGTGTGTAACCATAATAGAGTGTGTATTTTGGTGTTTTATTTTTGTTTTATAATTTTAACTTAAAAGGTCATTTTCACACAAATTCCTTAAGGGAACAAAACTCGAATAAGAGCACGAAACTATCCTATTTATGTAGATTTCACAAAATTATCTTATTTGTGCAGATCTGGCAAAATTATTCTATTTGTGTAAGTCACCCCAATCGCCGAATATATTCTTATATTGGAGAATTCTCACACGTGATCCTTAAACTATACCTATTATAGCAGTAAATTTTTTTCTTGTATTATTGCAATCAACAAAATTTATAGTTCATTAATATCAATAGATCTATGTGTTAATTTAATTTTTTAGAAGAGACAATTAACTGGAAAGCAAAATTTACAACACTTAAAATGACATCATCCAAACACTTAAAAACTAGAAATATTTTACGCAAAAATATCAATTCCCAAGGCAAGGTATTTTTTCTTTTTAACTTTATTTTAATTTTAAAATATGGTCATAACAAGATGAATTACTTTTAGTTATTTGACAAGAGAATCATTTATAATTTTGGTTGCCAAAAGTTTAACTTTCTAGTGAGTTATTCAAGAAATGCTCCCCACCTAAAATCCACCCGGTACAGTGCCCATTTGTTTCATGCGTCGCAAGGAAACAAAGTTCAT
Organism: Capsicum rhomboideum; assembly: GCA_031232105.1. Lineage (NCBI taxonomy): Eukaryota > Viridiplantae > Streptophyta > Magnoliopsida > Solanales > Solanaceae > Capsicum > Capsicum rhomboideum. Next base: position 18,481,638 of record CP124712.1, read on the forward strand.
CTCATGAGATCACAACACAATATATTGGAGAAGCAGCAATTTTTTTAGGCTTAGTTTACGAATTTTAATGATACAAAATATAATTTTACCAATATAAAAATAGTTTTGTGAACCGTGAAAGTTGAAACTAATCTTTCTTCTATTTGAATTTTTTTTCCTTCAACAAAATCCGTGTTGATATACTTATTCAGATATCTTAAGGACTAAAATTAAAATTTGTTAATAACTAAGGAGTAAAATCAAATCAAATAACTGCCTCAATAGTTACGACTACAAAGATTCTTCTATTTTTTGTGCCCCACATAGATCAATGCCCACAAATGATTTCTTTATGCAAAAGAGTGAGTTTAAATTTTGTTTCATAGTTGTTCACATTTCGACAATCAAAAGTGGGTAGCAAAATAGGTTATAAGTTCTTTTCCAAATTTTCAAATAAAGTGAATAATTTTTATGTCCAAATGGGTCCTAAATATACTTATTCATATATAGCAAGGGCTAAAATTAAAATTTATTAATAAATAAGGAATAAAATTAAAAATTAAAAAGAAAAGGCTTTAAACAAAAATGTATAATGTGTTTCTCAATAGTCACAACATTTCAGAAGCAGTGTGAGTGAACTCAAAATCCAATCATTTCTTTGGCAACCAAATCCTTCTGCAAAATTACAAAAAGAGTGAGTTTTCATAGCTGTTCTTTCTAGATTTTTCTCAACCATTTCTTTTTTCTTTATAGATTTTTTTCTTTTTTTGTGTGTGTTGTTTTAGTGATGATTTTTTTCTCTAAGCTTCATTTATGTTTATGTAAAGTATGGAGTTTTCTCTGTTTTTCTTCTGAAATTTTTTGGATTTTCTATGTATTCGTTTCACCAATTTTTTTTGTTTTTCCTTAACTGACTTGTGTTTTCATTAATTAAATCTAATCCTTTTTTGCTGAGCAGCCAAGAGGATACTTATAAACACAAGAGAAATACATTGAATTCAATCCTTTTTGCTCTTACGATGAAGGACAGTGAGTATATTATACCACTTTTGTCACACCCCGAATCCCATCGGTACGTGATTGGCACCCGAAGCCGATAAGGCCCGAGAGAACCAAGCTTTACTTCTATTCCATCATGTGCATGCCACAAGAAACCCATAATCGCCTAATGGCTTTAGATACCAACAACAGAATTCATGGAACATAATACATATAAATACGTACGCAAAACTTGGCCGTTGAGGCCATTAAGTCAAAAATGACATGTACCTTCTTACATTCATACACCCACATACGTCTACAAAAGCCTCTAACAGATGCATTGACCAAAACAAACTAAAAGTCGGGACAAGTCCCCGCTTTATATAACGTGTACAATACCAAAACATATGTACAACTGTGACTCGGCGAAGCTCCGATCTAACTGGAGCTCACCAAAGATCCGCAACACCGGCAACCTACTGTGAAGGCCTACTAGTACCTGCGCCTGCAGCAAATAAGGTAAATTCCCCAAGAGGGGTCAGTACGAAGAATGTACTGAATATGTAAGGCTCAAATGAAACTGTAAACAACATAAAGACTTCATTGGAGTTAAACACAAGTGAGTAGTCAAAGTTAAGCATTTGGAAACATGTATATTGCGTACATTGCGTTCATTGCGTTCATTACTTTCTTTGTCTCAATGCTCAATGATAACAATGTACCCGGGCCCCTACTGATCAGTGGGTCTTTGCATGACTTATCGTCATGTTGGGATCGGGTCGAGCTAGGCTTATGCCCCTAGACCTGCCACCCAGGGATCGGGTCGAGCTAGGCTTATGCCCCTAGACCTGCCACCCATAATCATACATCGGGATCGAGTCGAGCTAGGCTTATGCCCCTAGACTTGCCACCCTTGGGATCGAGTCGAGCTAGGCTTACGCCCCTAGACTTGCCACCCATAAATCAATACCTCGGGATCGAGTCGAGCTAGGCTAGTGCCCCTAGACTTGCCACCCATACTTGATCATTGACCACATTTGCATTACTTTAATCTTTACTTTGAGATTGATACAATGATAGTCATAATATCACTTTGAACTTTGGAACATAACATTATTAGAGACATAACACTAGGGGAACCATTGGACAATAATCTATGAACAAGAGGCATAGGTAATAGCACTATTGAAACATTGGAACATAATTTGGAACGTTAACCATGAATATGAGACATGAGATTTACCAATGATCAACGAGTGAGAAATATATGACAATGACTAGTGATAAACGGATATCGGATACCTTAGCACATTTCGGGATAGAACTAGTGACATGTCAATATGGACACTATTTGCCGCAGAAAGATACGGACAAAGTAACCTTACATACCTTGTATTCTCAATACGACTATCCAACCTTAGATGTGCATACAATGTCCCGCTCCTTCTTTATGTGTCACTCTACAACACAACACCAATAGATGACGGGATTTACATTAACCATCAATGACTTTACAATTGCATATAACATCAATGAGGTACATGTTTGCCTTGAACCATGTCATGTCCCACTTGACACAACCATTCATGAAAGTATTATTCCAAAAATTCCATAATATTCCCAACATTGACCAATACATGATAATTGATACATTTCACCACAACACTTCTCCTTTACACTTTCTTATCCATACCACATCACAAATAATCCATCAAAGAACCTTAACACAACTCATAACACATATCGGCCAAAATCACACATTTTCCACTTATGGACAAGAACAAGTTTAATACCAAAAATAACACCATACATGTTCCTATTTTGTCCATACCATGCTTTTTCATCAAAGGCACAAGGCCTAATTCAAGTTCAAATCACCAAAATAGCATATCTTACACCAAAAGCAAAATACACTATTCATCACCTAGCCAACACCACTAGCATAATATACATAATCTCCCATGCATATAATATGTTAATCCATGATAAGAAATACTTACCAAGGCTTGGAATATGTTGATCTTGTCCAAGGAGTCCAAAGGAGTTATTTTACTTTAGGGTTTGGAAATGAGAAATATTGAGAAAATATCTTAAAGGCATGAGAGGGTTTTGGGAAATAACAAAAATCTGATCTTGGGGCCTTTATATAGACCCCAAGTCAAGCTTAGCCACTTGGGAGCAATAATTGAGTATTAATGGCAAGAATGGGTCATTTTGCCCTTGGGCCATGTCTTTTAAATTCCATTTTGGGCCTAACTTTGGGCCCAATAACCCATATCCATGTGACCCATCACATTTCATGTATTATTTACCATATATCTCATGTTTACATATTTCCATAATGTCACGACATTATTCTCTTACGAGATTCTCATTCGTCGCCTCGATCGCAAAAATAGGAATTCTAGTCACCCTTGGTTTCATTGGACATTTTGGAGCACTATTCACATTTCATGAGTTGATCATGTAGGAGTATATTGAAGTGTTTGAAGCTTTAACAATGCTCAAATAACTCCAAAGAACCAAAAGAAACCATCCAAGAAGCGTCGTAGAATTGCGTTGCGAAACGAGCTCGGGGAGGCAAAATATTTGTGCCTTGCGCCACTGCTGCAAAACAAGGCAGTGGCGCAAGGTTAGAGACCCCTCTGAATCAGGTGGCTTGCGCCACACCCCCTGAAACAGGGCAGTGGCGCAAGTTTTGAAGCTTTGCTGAATTTTTCGGCCATTTTTCCAACGTTTACGTATCGTCCAATCCCTTATCAAAGCACTACAAAATGCTTACTTAGTGATCTTAACCATCAAGTAAACATGACTTAAAGTCACCAAATGAGGTTAAAATGTGTTCGAGTTCTTACCCAAATGCTCCACGACATCACAAAACACTTGCCACAAAAACTCGTCACATGTACAAGGCCAAATTTCAATTTTTCTCATCTTTAACATTTCCAAATACATCCTTATAACTCTCGACACCTAAGCAACCATTATTCAACATCATCAAGTAGGGTTGGGAAGGTACGGGGTGTTACATTCTTCCCCCCTTAGAAACATTCGTCCTCGAATGTTAGTAACATTGTCTCAATGTAACAACTTAAGTCAAGGTGAATCTTTCACATTATTGTATACATATATGACACTTGAAAAGACTTACTTATTATGACTCCAATTCTGTATCTTGAACTTTTCTTCCATGTACAACAATTACAAGTACTTTAGAGTCCATTATTTCTTTGGATTCCCTCGTAATTTCTTCTACGTGCTCAATGCTCCAATGTTGCCTTTACGGAAGCTACTCTTTTATTTCTTATTGCTTTCGCTTATCGATCTAGAATAACAATAGGTAACACTGAGTGTCTTTTTCACATGTGAAATCCCCTGTAATTTGTGTACTTCCACTGGCAACAATTCGAGATAATCTCCTATATACTTTCAAAGCATCGCATATAAGATACTTAATGAACTGTGAATCCCATTATTTCTTTCCTTTTCATTGGTCACACTGTCAAAAATACCTAATCACCCATATCACACTTTAATTCTCTTCTTCTAATATCGGCATATGATTTGTATCGACTGTGGGCCATTTGTAGCTATTATTATATCTCCTTCGCTATCCCCAAGTGACATATGTACCCTCTTGGGTATCATTTTCCTTTTCCTTTTGCCATTCAAGAATACTCTTTTGGGGGATTAGCTCAGCACTCAATTATATCCCAATCTCTGTGTATCAAAATCCATTCCAATTCAATAAGATCAACCAGCATATCAGGACCACAAATAACTCCTTTAGCTCTACTAATTTCACCGTTTGGTGTAGATACCTTCAATGGGTTAACTAATATTTCTGGTGTCCTTTCAATACATTTGCAACAATTAATGATGGAACCTGGGTTAACCAATGCATTGGCCTTATGGAGGAAAAACAGAAAAGAAAATACTAATAATGTACCTGTATCTGCATCGGGAGGAGACTCCAAATTACGTTGATCTGCTGAGGCATAAGTATGGTCCTGGGGTCTACTGGAACTAGCTGCTCCTCTCCAACCTCTATCGCGCCCCCTAGGCTGTACACCTCTACCTAGAGGAGGCATAGATAATGGCAATGCGACACTGGGTCTCATAAGTCGTGTCGTACCACTCGTGCTCCTTTGTGGACACTCTCTCATTTTGTGCCCCGCAGTACCACACCAAAAGCAAAGATTTGTCCCCAACCGACATTCACTCAAATGATACCTTCTGCAGCGCTGACACGGCTGACGGGGAGCTTTTGATTGGCTCATACTTGCTTGTGCTTGATACCCCACGTCACTTCTTCGCCCAACCTGGTTGCCTCTAACCCCTTGTGATCGAGGTAGAGCATTCGCTATAGAAGGAAGAAATAATGGTCTAGGCGGTCTATTCAAAATCTGAGGCCCAAATCCTCCTCGGGATGCCATAAACTGCCCCTCGGGTCTAGCCCTTTTTGACGGCCCTTCTTCAAAGTCTTGTGTCCATCTCTTTTGTTCCACCATTTGTTGTTCCAACACTCGTCTTTGAGTTTGTGCAACAACTACACGGGTCAGTATGTGCACCGCACTCATTAAATCTTGCACAATAGCATTATTGGACAATTTCGCTGAAAGAGTAGGAGAAGCCCGTGATACCAACTCATTTCCAGCCCCACCTTGATCAACTTGCTCAGGTGGTGCTCTACTGGTTCCCTCTCCGGCAATCCTGTCTATCTCCTTCTCCTTTTCGTTTCCCCAACCTTCTCTCGCCATTGGCATTTCTAATCAAACACACAAGAAAACAATTCCCCTGGTTAGTTATGATTCCGCGTACAACTTCTCTAAAAAGGAAAACCACTATCATTGAGCACATATGATTTCACTTACAACCTTGGCTCTATTGCACGATCTAGAAGTGAAGGAAAGAAACAACTCCTACATGTCTCGTAGCCTCCTACTTATAAATGTGGCGCGCTACACATCCATAAGTAAGACTCTACGCCGACACGGCTTTGTAGACACCCTTAGGACGAACTGCTCTGATACCACTTTTGTCACACCCCAAATCCCATCGGTACGTGATTGGCACCCGAAGCCGATAAGGCCCGAGAGAACCAAGCTTTACTTCTATTCCATCATGTGCATGCCACAAGAAACCCATAATCGCCTAATGGCTTTAGATACCAACAACAGAATTCATGGAACATAATACATATAAATACGTACGCGAAACTTGGCCGTTGAGGCCATTAAGTCAAAAATGACATGTACCTTCTTACATTCATACACCCACATACGTCTACAAAAGCCTCTAACAGATGCATTGACCAAAACAAACTAAAAGTCGGGACAAGTCCCCGCTTTATATAACGTGTACAATACCAAAACATATGTACAACTGTGACTCGGCGAAGCTCCAATCTAACTGGAGCTCACCAAAGATCCGCAACACCGGCAACCTACTGTGAAGGCCTACTAGTACCTGCGCCTGCAGCAAATAAGGTAAATTCCCCAAGAGGGGTCAGTACGAAGAATGTACTGAATATGTAAGGCTCAAATGAAACTGTAAACAACATAAAGACTTCATTGGAGTTAAACACAAGTGAGTAGTCAAAGTTAAGCATTTGGAAACATGTATATTGCGTACATTGCGTTCATTGCGTTCATTACTTTCTTTGTCTCAATGCTCAATGATAACAATGTACCCGGGCCCCTACTGATCAGTGGGTCTTTGCATGACTTATCGTCATGTTGGGATCGGGTCGAGCTAGGCTTATGCCCCTAGACCTGCCACCCAGGGATCGGGTCGAGCTAGGCTTATGCCCCTAGACCTGCCACCCATAATCATACATCGGGATCGAGTCGAGCTAGGCTTATGCCCCTAGACTTGCCACCCTTGGGATCGAGTCGAGCTAGGCTTACGCCCCTAGACTTGCCACCCATAAATCAATACCTCGGGATCGAGTCGAGCTAGGCTAGTGCCCCTAGACTTGCCACCCATACTTGATCATTGACCACATTTGCATTACTTTAATCTTTACTTTGAGATTGATACAATGATAGTCATAATATCACTTTGAACTTTGGAACATAACATTATTAGAGACATAACACTAGGGGAACCATTGGACAATAATCTATGAACAAGAGGCATAGGTAATAGCACTATTGAAACATTGGAACATAATTTGGAACGTTAACCATGAATATGAGACATGAGATTTACCAATGATCAACGAGTGAGAAATATATGACAATGACTAGTGATAAACGGATATCGGATACCTTAGCACATTTCGGGATAGAACTAGTGACATGTCAATATGGACACTATTTGCCGCAGAAAGATACGGACAAAGTAACCTTACATACCTTGTATTCTCAATACGACTATCCAACCTTAGATGTGCATACAATGTCCCGCTCCTTCTTTATGTGTCACTCTACAACACAACACCAATAGATGACGGGATTTACATTAACCATCAATGACTTTACAATTGCATATAACATCAATGAGGTACATGTTTGCCTTGAACCATGTCATGTCCCACTTGACACAACCATTCATGAAAGTATTATTCCAAAAATTCCATAATATTCCCAACATTGACCAATACATGATAATTGATACATTTCACCACAACACTTCTCCTTTACACTTTCTTATCCATACCACATCACAAATAATCCATCAAAGAACCTTAACACAACTCATAACACATATCGGCCAAAATCACACATTTTCCACTTATGGACAAGAACAAGTTTAATACCAAAAATAACACCATACATGTTCCTATTTTGTCCATACCATGCTTTTTCATCAAAGGCACAAGGCCTAATTCAAGTTCAAATCACCAAAATAGCATATCTTACACCAAAAGCAAAATACACTATTCATCACCTAGCCAACACCACTAGCATAATATACATAATCTCCCATGCATATAATATGTTAATCCATGATAAGAAATACTTACCAAGGCTTGGAATATGTTGATCTTGTCCAAGGAGTCCAAAGGAGTTATTTTACTTTAGGGTTTGGAAATGAGAAATATTGAGAAAATATCTTAAAGGCATGAGAGGGTTTTGGGAAATAACAAAAATCTGATCTTGGGGCCTTTATATAGACCCCAAGTCAAGCTTAGCCACTTGGGAGCAATAATTGAGTATTAATGGCAAGAATGGGTCATTTTGCCCTTGGGCCATGTCTTTTAAATTCCATTTTGGGCCTAACTTTGGGCCCAATAACCCATATCCATGTGACCCATCACATTTCATGTATTATTTACCATATATCTCATGTTTACATATTTCCATAATGTCACGACATTATTCTCTTACGAGATTCTCATTCGTCGCCTCGATCGCAAAAATAGGAATTCTAGTCACCCTTGGTTTCATTGGACATTTTGGAGCACTATTCACATTTCATGAGTTGATCATGTAGGAGTATATTGAAGTGTTTGAAGCTTTAACAATGCTCAAATAACTCCAAAGAACCAAAAGAAACCATCCAAGAAGCGTCGTAGAATTGCGTTGCGAAACGAGCTCGGGGAGGCAAAATATTTGTGCCTTGCGCCACTGCTGCAAAACAAGGCAGTGGCGCAAGGTTAGAGACCCCTCTGAATCAGGTGGCTTGCGCCACACCCCCTGAAACAGGGCAGTGGCGCAAGTTTTGAAGCTTTGCTGAATTTTTCGGCCATTTTTCCAACGTTTACGTATCGTCCAATCCCTTATCAAAGCACTACAAAATGCTTACTTAGTGATCTTAACCATCAAGTAAACATGACTTAAAGTCACCAAATGAGGTTAAAATGTGTGCGAGTTCTTACCCAAATGCTCCACGACATCACAAAACACTTGCCACAAAAACTCGTCACATGTACAAGGCCAAATTTCAATTTTTCTCATCTTTAACATTTCCAAATACATCCTTATAACTCTCGACACCTAAGCAACCATTATTCAACATCATCAAGTAGGGTTGGGAAGGTACGGGGTGTTACAAGTTTGATCCTCTAGAAATCTAATCTAATTTAGTCATTCAATTGTTTCCATTTTATTCAATTGTTCATTTACAATTTGACAAAGCAAGTGTTACATCTTCTGGAAGATTACTGTTTACTTCTCCCAACATAGATTTGAAATTATTTTTCATTTTATATATTTTATAGCTCATTTGGATATTAGAGAATAACATCTATTGATATGTGTATGAAACAGTTTCATCTTAATACAATAATTTGTTGCAAGTGCTAAAATCTTAATGCAAGATTTTTTTTTAATTATGTTCACATAGATTTTGAATTGAAGGCCTCATGTATCTATGTTTAATGTGTTATTGGGTTGTTACGAATTTTGTATGACTAAATTCTCAATATAAGTTTGACATACGCAAAAGAAACCAAAATTGAAAAAAAAAACCTTTTTGATCCATAATCCTTACTAGGGAAGTAAAATTGTTATCCTGTTGCAATTTTCCTGAAAAAATAAGTCCATCATTCTTTTTAATTACAAATTTCGAGAATAGGTAAAACATTTTCATACACGATATATGCATGATATGTTCTACTTTTTGGTTTATTATAAGTAGAAGCTTCGCGTAATGGTTCCACTCCCAATTAAGACGTAATTGTTTTCCAACTCTGAACCCATTAGTACTATCGAGGGAGGTTTTACTTTTCTGTCAACATGAATTCTTAAATTTAGATATATATAATTTGATGAACTTGTTTTTTTTTTTTAATAATTCCATAGTATCTTTGGAATGAAACTGAAATGAGAAGCAAAGAAAAGTAGGCCCGCAAGAAAATGATGCAAAATGAAAAATCCGGTATAGACAGTGAAGGGAAAAAGGGAAAGGAGATGACGCAGAATAAAAATCTGATGTAAACAATGACGGGAAAAAGCAAAAGGATCCACACGGCTTTGCTGAGAAGACAATACTTGACAAAGAACATTAAAAGAATATCATTGGTAATTAATTAGAAATTATACTTCTTACAAACTGATATTAGTTTCTATTTTTTCTTTTTGGATGACGTATGTTACTGAATGAGGGAGGGAAAATAGAAGTGGCATAGGCGTAGCCTAAATTTCAATTCACCAAGTACAGTGTCCCAGTTGGACGTCATGGTTTGTTTTCCTTTTTTGTCAAAATAATTTTTGGCTATACATTAAAATGAATCACTCAATTTATGTGCAAACGCCTACTTAACATAAATATATCATGTTATTTTACAGATTTTGGTGAACTTCATGTAGAGAAAGCTGCTAAAACTGGAGCAACTACAAATAACATCGACGACAATGTTGGGATCACTGTATCTTCTGAACCTAAAAGTGTTCATGAATCAGTTGATGAAGTAAGTGTATGTTTCTCCAGCTTTTGCTCTATACTTAAGCAACCTGCATAACTTTTCATCTCACGTCGCCATCAACATTTAGTTAGAGAATCAATGTGCGTACAGGTTTCTAAGAAAGAGGGACCTCTTTTCAACAAAATGATGCCGTGCAAATCCCATCACAAGCAAAAGAACAAAAGGTATTATAATAAAACTTAAGTTTTAAGTACCTCCCATTATGCTTGTAGTGAGTTCTCAGCATGTTGTTCTTACAGCTTGCTGTTGAAGATGTAATTGGGACTTCAGATCAGCAAAATGATGTTGCACAAGATGAAAAACCTGCTACATTCTTGAATTTAAAGCAACCACAACCGGTAAGTTCTGAGAGAAAGCTTAAATAGAGAAAATCCACCACCATTTGGTATCGGGTTAAGCTCGACTCGAGGGAGAGATCCCTTAGTGGTGTCTGTAGAGAAGCAGCATGGGAATCAACAGCCCCCAGAGAGAAGAAATGAATATGTGATTGAGAATAATGAAAATAGATCTGCTAGTTCTAGTAATAATAATGTGAGTAATGTTAAGGAAAAAAAAGGTAGAGTAGATGCATCGGATAGTCGAAAGATACTGAGTTTTTGGGCAGCTTGTCCTTATTGTTATGTTATGTATGAGTACCCTTTGGAGTATGTTGATTGTACACTTAAGTGTCAAAATTGTAAGAGGGATTTTCAAGCTGTTAAGGTTGCTGCTCCGCCGATTGTTGATGGAAAAGAAGCTTATTTCTGTTGTTGGGGATTTATGCCTTTAGGACTTTCTGTTGAGAGCTATGAGAGAAGTGGAAATAATGTCTCAAGCTGGTTTCCCTTTTAACCCATGTTTACTGTTCTGAGCTCTGGGGTGAATGAAGGGAGGAATGGATATAATCATGCTGTTGGGGGACAGGGTAATGTGAGTAATTTTGGCAATTTGGATAAGGCTGGTGGGTCGAAAAGTTAGGGTGGATGAAAACAGTCTACTTCAAGGATGATTTACAGTGGTGATGATGTTGATGACAACAACGACGATGATGTACTTGTTGACATATCGGAGGTAATTTCTGGAGATGCTTGACATATGAGAGGTCCTTTCTTAAAGATTCTATCTAAGGTAGAGAAAGGTAAATTCTTGAGGAAGTTCTGTAATAGGAAAAGAAGGAAAGAGAATCAGGCCTTTCATTTTCACTCCAAAAACTTATCTTTCCATTTGTTTCTTTGATTATCATATTGATATCTAGTCTAGTTAGTTAAGATACTCGGCTTCAAGTCCTGGCAAGTGGATACTTTTTCCTGCTTATAAAGATGACTCTCTTTAGCCAACGATCATCAGGGACAACCTCTCCACCGCACAAAGGTAGTGAAAGGTCTGTCTATACCCCACCCTCCCCAGACCCCACTTGTTTGATGTATGTTGTTGTATCTTGATGATATGTTGGATTCTCTTGGATTTAGTAATTCTCATATAAATTAAAATTTGTGATTGAGGAGCAGATGAAACTAATCTGTAACTTATTTCATTTGCTCAATACAAGTTGCTTCAGAGATGATTGTTCTTTTACTTTTCTTAGTTTACGTTCATTTAATTGTCACTGAATATTGGCTTGACTAAGCATTTTATTGTGATTGAGCAAAGTAATATTAGTTGTTTTGAGAGAAATGAATTGTGTTACCTTAAAATTAGTAATTAGTACTAGATAAGGATAGGAATTTGACTAGAGAGAGTTGTATTGGGTAGTTTATGTCTAAATTTAAGTTTGTTATGGATGCCTACTGTGCAGGGTGGCTTGATGAAATTGCTAGCCTATAGCCACATCATAACATAAGAGTTAAGAGTCTAGCAAAAACTGAAAAATAGTGTATATTCCAACTACGTGCAACCGTTTGAAATTTAAAAAAGATATAGTAAGTAGTAAAACAAGTGTTTTACTCGCATTGGGTTAAGCCTACATTGCCATATGGTGGATGCCTTTGCTGTAGTCTTTTGGGGGGGGGGGATTATGACAGGCCAGAGAGTAATGTGTTGGAGAGGACTATTTACCTGATGATGAAAGAGAGGATCTGACTGTAAAAGAAGTCACAAAGTTGTGGTTATATTATAGTAAGGCTCCTCCAGGTTCTGATTGAAGTAGTGGCTGTTGCAATCATAAAGTTGCTACTCTTTGAATTTTGGATTTTCATAGGGGTGTGTACATATTTTGTCCTCTTCAGTTAAATACTCTTCCCATAATGAATACAACTTCACCTTTGAATACTAGGGTGTTGCCTCAAATGGTGGAGGGGCTTAGGGAAATCAACAAGAGTTGTTGTCAAGTAATAAAGGATGTAAGTCCAGATATCGTACCCACATGGATTTGACGAATTGAAATCCTAGTTTGAATTCTTATATGAGTTATTCAGTCAGTAACCAATCATTAAGAGTGATTTGTATGTTTTGAATGTAAATAAAAATAATTATAAACAAGTCGTAGATTGGTTTTGTTGTCATTCAGACTTGAGAAAAGATCAAGGTTTGCGTTATTTTGACAATTAAGCTGCGCTATCCAATCATTCGTCTAATTTACTTTCCTAAGTTACTAGTTGCAGGTTAATTGTAGCTATATTGGAAGCAACAAATCTAAGCCTACTCGACTATCCCTAACGCCTTTATTTCTATGGTCGTCGATTAATTGTGAACTGCATAAAGATATCCTCTGTATCAACTAAGCTAGGTCACAGGGTATATTTCTATCCTCAGTGACGAATCGATTCCATTTTCCTATAAGGTTCACAAACTATCCCTATTTCCTCTTTTTATACTTGTCGTTCCCTTTTTCAAGTTCAACAAACAAGCCCTAGATAATATTCGCAAGGTGATCAATCAAACGAATAATTGAAAGCAAGAAGAAATAAATAACTCAATAAATGGAAATCAAAATAGAAAATATGATGTTCAAGCCACAACTTTCATGTTCAACTACAACCCTAGAAATTAAGAGATTTAGCTACTCATGAATCTCTTTGTAAGAAGAGATTTCATGAGTTTACAAGGTAGAAATCAAAAATAAAATAGGAAAATAAACTTGACCTTGTTCTTGAGCTTTGCCCTAGCTTTTGGCTTCCCCAAATCATTTGTATTTGATTAAAAACGTGGAAGGGGGGTTTATATAGATTTTAGGAATCCTTAGAATGTTTAAAACCAATCCCACTCGGGTTAGGATTGACACCGATTAGCGCCACAGCCCAAAAGTGGAGCTGTGGCGCGAAGAACAACTAAAAATTCAGAATAATGTTGTTTCTTGTGCCACCCCTTTCTTTGGGGTGTGTGACACAAGCTCCCTGATTCAGACAACAAGTAAAATTTGTGCCACTGCTTTCTTTGCAGCAGTGGCGCAAGGAACAACTATTTTGGCCTTTCCGCGCTCGTTTTGTAATGCATTGCGATGTTGATCCTTCCTTGATTTCTTTTGGTTCCTTGGTGCTCGTTTTCTTCTTGTTAAAGCTCCAAATACCTCAATACACTCATACATAAGCAAATCATGATACACAAATGTATATCACATCATTTAAGCTCAAGACGACACCAAAAAGAGATCAAATGTAAGGCAAAATACGATAAAATAATGTGGTTTTTAGCCTCGCATCAACACCCCACACTTAAATTCTTGCTCATTCTCGAGTAAGCTATAGATTCCTAACTTAGAATCTACTACAACTACACCAATTGAAATAAGATTACTCAAGCTAAGACTACAACGACTATAATAGACGACAAGTTCTTATTAAGCAAGCTTCAAGTGTTCAACACATTTAAACAACTACTCAAGACCTCCTAGCCTAAATAACCTACTTTATGATCTTTGCAAACTCATATAATTCACCCAACTAAGAGATCAAATACTTAACATATCTTTCATCAACCATGTGCCCTCACAACAAGAGAGTTACCCATATTTACTCACAAGTATACAAATTAGCACAAGAATGGGTATAAGAATAAGATTTCTCTCACTCTCAAAAAGAATTTCACATGCAACATATGATGAACCATAGGCTTTCCCTTAGTGTACTACTCCACTAATATAAGAACGTCAAACCTAAGATCAAGTAGGACTTTTCGGGTTGTAACGTAGGCTAAGGGATGAGTAGGAATTATTTTGGCTTTAGGAATTATTTTAGTTAAAATAATGACTAAATTTCCTAAGCACTTTAATCCATCACAAATTTTTTATCATTTGCACACTCTTCAATCCAACTCTTTCTTCTAGTCTTCTCACCCATAGATTTCTTTGCTTTCCCATCTCTTTAAGCAAGTTCACATACCACTAGTAAGGAGTTCTCAATCATCAAACACTTTTTTTTCACTTTTCTTTTGTTCTTTTTCTATTCCCTACCAATAGCATATGAATTTGTTTTAATCACTTGCACCATTAGACTTTTCTACAGGCTTCCCACCTCAATTATCTCTTTTTTCTCAATTCTCACTCCTTTTAACTCTTATTTCTTAATTATAGTGCTTAGGAGTTTTGGATCAAGTTAAAGGTCTATTGAAAGAAAAGGATTAAGCTCTATATGTGGCTACCAAAGAATAGGCTAAAGGCTCAATGGAGCTAACTAGGATCATCCATTGTAGGTAGGTAAAGCAAAGGATGAAAAAGAGGCAAATCAAAGAAATGCCTATATCATCTCCTAAACTCAACATTCCTCTTTTCGCTTTGCAAACACACCAGACAAGTTCTAGACATCAATGTGAAAGGATGGAATATCAACAAACACCTAACACACATGGCACATGTTCAACTCAAGAAGGATCCATAAAGACTCTAAATCAAGCAAACAACAAAAGTTCAAATTTAAGCTAAAAATCACATACGAGTCAAGTAAAAGAGACTAGGTGTCTTAAGAGAAGTCCATCATTTTTCTTCATAGCATGCTCAAATTAAAAACCAACTTGCATCATTCAGTTCATGTGCAGCTCCTAACAAGAGCACCTCACATTCAATTGGTCCTAAAGACTCTCTAACTCCTAATGACTAACTATTCCTAAAAATAAAACAAAAACTATTCTAAAAATTAAAAGGATAGTCAATTCAAAGGTCCTCCCCTCAGAAAAGAACAGAAAAGAAAAACCAAGTTGTAGGTGAAGTATGCTCTACTAAAGAACTAAAAAGCTAAAAACCAACTCCAACTATTCTAATTTTTAAAAATAAAGAAAAATCTTTTTGTATTTTTGGATTTTTAATTTTTTTTCCCACATTTTCTTAACTAAATTAAGCAACTAAAACAAAGCAACTCCTATAGCATACTTCACCCTTAACAAATACAGGAATTATCTCACCCTACACTTAAAGTCATGCTTTGTCCCCAAAGCAACAACAACAACAACATACCCAGTATATTCCCACCAAAGCATTAAACAAAATCAAAAAATGGTTAGAAATACTCCCTGAGGCCCTCTAGGTACTAGCTAGTAGTATGTATTCTCTCAATCTTTCATCAAAGGGGTGAATGACCCCACACTTATGCCTCATCCATGCCTCTTAGCTTCCAATTTCAGGTACTCAGACTTCCCCAAATCTGCACAAATCAAAAACAAAAACAAAGAAAAAAAAAAGTGACACTATAAATATAAAACTATATTATTACAACTTGGGTTGCCTCCCAAGCAACGTTTGATTGCAAGTCATAGATTAATCAAATTCTCTCAATCTTTTCCTCCCTATATGATGCAACTTTTGCCTCTTTTTCACTCTAGAGGATCACAATTATTATTAACTCTCTTTGTCTTCAGATCTTATAATTTTTTGGGCCCACACTCTTCCACCCCACACTTATCATTAACCACCTCTGTGATCATACACAAGTCTCTATAGTGTGAAGGAGTGGAGAGTGACTTGTAAACTTTAAATATCTTCTCCTCATCATGGACCCTCATCTTAAGTTTCCCTTTTCGTACATCAATCAAAGATCCTCCAATGGCTAAGAATGGGTATCCCAAAATAATCGGTACGTACTCATCTGCTTCAAAATCTAAAATAATAAAGTCGGCAGGAATCACAAACTTACCGACCTTGATGAGTACATCTTCAATTACTCCTTCTGGTTGCATACGAGATAGGTTTGCCAATTGTAGAGTGATAGTAGTTAGGCGTGGCTCTCCCAAACCAAGTGTCTGGAACACAGATAAAGGAATTAAGTTTATACTCGCTCCAAGATCACACAATGCATGCCCAACCTCATCTTCACCATTTTGTATGGGGAGAGTGAAACTCCCAGGATATTTGAGCTTTTTAGGAAGCTTTCTCAATACCCTTGAACTAAACTCTTTAGTGAGTGAAACTGTCTCAAATTATATGAGTCTTCTCTTTCCAGCCACCACTTCTCTAAGGTATTTGGCATATTTGGGCATGTCCCTCAAATCATCAACCAAGGGACTATTAATGTGAAGTTGCTTGAAGATATCAAGAAACTTCTTAAAATTTGCCTCCTTCTTGCTTTTTTGGAATCTTTGTGGGAATGGTGGTGGAGGTCTCTCAAACGCAATCTCAGTCTACTTAACAACCTCTTTATCTTTTTTTTTTCTTGTACAAACTCTATCTCTAAAGTTGGTGATGGAATTAACCTTTGTGGGAAAGGAGGTGGATGTTTGTACTTGTCCCAGTTAATTAATCTCCTCTTATGAGGCTCTGCATCTGGCAACTCTACACTTGCATCTTGACTTCTATGTTTAGGAGGAGCTTCAACTAACTCTCTTTCATTCCTGAGTGAGACTGCCATTACCTGCTTAGTATTATTCTCTGTATCACTTGGTAGTGGACCTGCAGGTCTTGCATGTTATGATGAAGCAATTTGGCCCACTTGACGCTCAAGTTCATGAATGGATTTTTGCATTTCGTTCACAATCTGAGTCTATTTCCCCATAAACTACTTCATTGTCTCCTCCAACTAATTGCTCAATTATGGAGATTGCGGTGTATACTATTGTCTTTGAACCTGCTGATTTCCACCCCAAGAGAAATTTGGGTGGTTTCTGTAATTTTTTTGCCCCACATAGTATATAGATTCTGGATTCAAACAACATCCAGAGTAGGCATGATTTTCACCACACCTCTCACAAAATAATGCAGCCGCCTGAACCTGTTGTACCTATTGAACTTGACCTGCACTTGGAGCTAATAAAATCTACTTCATTAAGACACACAATTGCCCAATATCAGTCCGAATAGCTAACACATCATCCAACTTTAACTTACCTAGTGTTTTTTGTGTAGAAGGGAACACTCTTCTAGGTTCTGAATAGTTTCGGTGACCTGCAGGCATAAGATTGAGCAATGCCTCTATTTCATCATACCTCTTGGACAAAATTTTCCCTTGAGTTGTAGCATCTAATAAAGACTTAGAGTCTGGCCTCAAATCCTTTGATAAAATTATGCCCAATAATCTCCTTGGCTGATGGTGATGCGGACAATCTCTTAAGTATCCCTTGTATCTCTCCCAAGCTTGGGGAAAGGATTCGGCATCCTTTTGAATAAATCCAAAAATCCTGCCTCTGAGCTCTTTTTTTCTTCTAGATGAAAAGTACCTATTGAGATAGTTTTCAGACAAAGCATCCCTAGATGTGATAGATCCCGCTGGTTCATTCTGCAACCATTGCTTTGCTTCCCCAATTAGTGAGAAGTGGAATAGTGTCAACTTCACATATTCATCTAAGACATTTTGGTAGTGAAAGTTGTCACTCAACTCAGTAAATTCTAGTAGGTGCTTGTGTGGGTCTTCATGTGGTTTACCCTTATATTGACAAGTGTTCTGCACTAGTCGCACTGTGCCCTCTTTAAATTTAAAATTTTCGGTGATATTTGGCTTCACAATAGCTCTGGAGGCGTTTTGCTGATTTGTCCTTGCAAAATTTAACAATAGAATATGTGGTGCAGGAGGGAGTTGGGCTGCAGCTCTATCCTCCGCATCATTCGGTGGGTCTTAAAGAATTGGATTGTTGAAATTATCACCCATCGCTCTCAAACCTCTTAGAGTACGTTCAAGCTCGTGGTCAATAGGAATCAAGGGATTGCCTTGACTTCTGGTATTTAGCATAAACTGACATGTACCCTGAAAGAAACAAAAACAACAAACAAAAAAGAAATCTGAATAATTCAATAAAAACTCAAAATAGAATCAGTTCAAATCAAATCCCCGGCAGCGGCACCAAAAACTTGTTGTGTCCTTTCGTACACGCAAGTGTATGTGGCCATACAAGTAATAAGGGATGTAAGTCTAGATATCGTACCCACAAGGATTTGACGAATTGAAATCCCAGTTTGAATTCTTATATGAGTTATTCAGTCGGTAACCAATAATTATGAGTGATTTGTATGTTTTGAATGCAAATAAAAATAATTGTAAACAAGTCGTAGATTGGTTGTGTTGTAATTCAGATTTGAGAAAAGATCTAGGGTTGCAGTATTTTGAGAATTTAGCTGCGCTATCCAATCATTCGTCTAATTTACTTTCCTAAGTTACTAGTTGCAGGTTAATTGTAGCTATATTGGAAGCAACAAATCTAAGCCTACTCGACTATCCCTAACGCCTTTATTTCTATGGTCGTCGGTTAATTGTGAACTGCATAAAGATATCCTCTGTATCAACTAAGCTAGGTCACAGGGTATATTTCTATCCTCAGTGACGAATCGATTCCATTTTCCTATAAGGTTCACAAACTATCCCTATTTCCTCTTTTTACACTTGTCGTTCCCTTTTTCAAGTTCAATAAACAAGCCCTAGATAATATTCGCAAGGTGATCAATCAAACGAATAATTGAAAGCAAGAAGAAATAAATAATTCAATAGATGGAAATCAAAATAGACAATATGATGTTCAAGCCACAACTTTCATGTTCAACCACAACCCTAGAAATTAAGAGGTTTAGCTACTCATGAATCTCTTTGGAAGAAGAGATTTCATGAGTTTACAAGGTAGAAATCGAAAATAAAATAAGAAAATAAGCTTGACCTTGTTCTTGAGCTTTGCCCTAGCTTTTGGCTTCCCCAAATAGTTGTATTTGATTAAAAATGTCGGAGGGGGGTTTATATAGAGTTTAGGAACCCTTAAAATGTTCAAAACCAATCCCATTCGGGTTAGGATTGACTTTGAATCGCGCCACAGCCCAAAAAAGGAGCTGTGGCACGAAGAACAACTAAAAATTCAGAATAATGTTGTTTCTTGCACCACCCCTTGCTTTAGGGTGTGTGGCGCAAGCTCCCTGATTCAGACAATAAGTAAAATTTTGGCCACTGCTGCAAAGCAAGCAGTGGCGCAAGGAACAACTATTTTGGCCTTTCCGCGCTCGTTTTGTAATGCATTGCAACGTTGATCCTTCCTTGGTTTGTTTTGGTTCCATGGTGCTCCTTTTCTTCTTGTTAAAGCTCCAGATACCTCAATACACTCCTACATAATCAAATCATGAAACACAAGTGTAAATCACATCATGTAAACTCAAGACGACACCAAAAATAGATCAAATGTGAGGCAAAAGACGATAAAATAATATGGTTTTTAGCCTCGCATCAGTTACCTTATGCATTCACAAGGGTTGAAGAATCCAGTAGAAACACACGAAATTAGCTACTGGTGAATCTTACCTAGAATACATAATGAAGGAACTTTGAGAGTTAACTCCGGGGTGGTGGAACTGGAGGTACTTTTAGAACTCGCAGTTCTCTTCTTGTTTGTGGAAAAACTTTACTGACACTAAGGACTCGTTTATCAAAATTCACTGAAGTTG
This sequence comes from Capsicum rhomboideum, assembly GCA_031232105.1. Classification (NCBI taxonomy): domain Eukaryota; kingdom Viridiplantae; phylum Streptophyta; class Magnoliopsida; order Solanales; family Solanaceae; genus Capsicum; species Capsicum rhomboideum. The sequence goes on from CP124712.1 coordinate 18,501,722, forward strand.
AGGTACTTTTTCTTGTGTGTGCAATATGTAGGTAGATGATCCAGTTGTTTCATTCTGGAAAACTGTACTGGATATATGTAATGTATTGCTGAGCCTCCAAATAAGAGAAATAAAATTACCTTGGTGAGAAAACCGGTTAGCTTTTTGACCTGTGAAAACTGAACCACCAAACAAGAGAAATAAAATTACCATGGTGAGACAATCGGTTAGATTTTTGACCTGTGAAAGCTGAGAACATTGCTTCCCTCTCTACTCTGTTATATTGATTGTAGATTGTTGAACCACTGGACAACGGACATGATAAGGGCATCGAGAATGATGTAAGCATATATAGGCCTAGAAAGAAACTTCGTGATTTTTCCCGAACCAAATATGACTTGAGTTTTGCCTTCTGCATGGTCTATTTTGATATTTGGACCTGATAAGCAGGCTGGTTCTTAGTAACTTTAGTTGCTTTAACACTTTAGACAACCGGTTCTAGCGGATTGCTGTTGTCATTTAGATGAATGTTTTGTTTCAGTTCTGATGCTTCAAATATATTTTGAGACACCTAACATCTTATTGAGTGATATACTTTCAAGTGAACTTGGCAAGAGCTTGTTAAATGTTGTTAAAGATTCCATTGCTCAGGGGTAGCTTGAATATCTAAACAGCATTTGACAAGCTCTTTCCCATTCATTCGACCCCGCAATCCCTCTGTGTCTCAAGCCTATTAGAAATGTTAAATTCAAAATGTTTGATGCAATGATTTCACCTGATCCATTGCGTCATGAAATAGTTAAGATTATTTGAACTACACAATGTTTAGCCAGCTCTTCTTTCTTTATAGAGACAACTTGGCCTATGGAACCTGCGTATTATGTGCACACGATTTTTTTGTTCTTAGTAGAAAAAATTATTAATGCATTTACTACCGCAAAAATCTGATGTCTTAAGTTCTGGTGGGACACTATGGGAATCAATGACTGAATCTATTCAATGGAGCAACCTTAATTCTTTGCAGGTGGACTCTCTTCTTACCTCTCTGTTGTTTGCAAGTATGATAATGCAAGTGTTAATAGCATGTTGCCTCACTAAAACAATTATCAAAGTTTTTGTAATGCTTTTTTATTTGAGCTGAGGGTCTATGAGAAACAATCTCTCTACCTCCCAAGGTAGGGATAAGGTCTGCGTACACACTACACTTCCCAGACCTGTAAGCTGTAAAAAACACATTATTTTACTTATTGGTAAGGATGAAAATTTGAACTAAAAGGAAAAGTAGATTTTAATAAAGCAGGGTGCCAGGTTGAGGAATGTAAATAGAACGTCACCATATTCTACGACTATCAATTCCATTTTACCGAGTTCAGACTCAATTGGTTGTGCTAATTTGGAAATTCTTTAACATATATTCAAAGTATGAACAAAAGTTACTGGATTTACGTGAACTTATAAGTTAACCTTTGTATCCGTCTTTAGTCATATGGTGTTGGCCTCAAAAAAAATGTCAGTGTCACATGACATTGAGTGTCTACCTTGGATAAGTTTAACAGAAGAAGGTGTATTTGGTAGAAATGGCAATCGCTAACCAATTTTGGCCCTGTTTTTGAAAAAATAGCCATGCCACATGACATCAAGCATTTTATAGCCATGTCACATGACATCGAGCATTTTTTAAAACTCTGCAATAGTGGTTAGTTTGAATTACAAAACTAACAAATGGCTATTTGTAAATTTTACATGTATATTTTTGCGAAATATAATGAGAAATAAAATTTATACTTTTTGATAATAAAGTAGCAAATTTAACCTTACAGGAGGATGAAATAACTTACCAGTAGGTAAAACGGATTACAAGTTTATTTGCCGCGGTAATAGAAACACTAGTTAATTAAATTTCGAGGTTGAGAGCAGAGGTGTACAAAGAAAATAAATTAAATTAAGATAAGATTTCGATTAGTGGCTTGGTATTGAAAAAAAAAATCCGTTCATGATTGATTTGGTTTTAACTAAATAAAAGCTAAATCGAACCAAATAAATCGACATTATATGTATACAATTTTTAAAAATATTTATTGTAATTGACAGGTTGTAAATAAGGCAGAAATCAAGAGAGTAACGATTTTGTTGAGTAAAAAGCGTATCTCAGTCCAAAAAAAAATATGTCACGACCCGAAACTACCCCTAGCGAGACGGTGCCAGAAACCACTAGTGATCCCAGCCTAACCGTTGGCATAACATTCTAAGTATATTATATGAAGTTTGAGCGGAAGCTTTAATAAGATCATAAGATAAGTTCTAAACCTCCCTAAAAATCATAAATGGACAAGTGCCAAGCCCGAAGGACCAACATAAAATCATACTCTATGTCTTCAAACCTCTAATAACTTACTAACATAATATGCCGAGACAAGGCCCCCGACTACCATAAAACAATGTCTAAAATTAGAATGGAAAGAAACAATTATCTAGGTCCCCGAATAATGACGATTCACTAATACCAGAAGTTGAACTGATATCAACTATCCACGAGTCTGAGCTTGATAACCAGAATCTACATCCCATGAAAAATCTAGGCAAAGAGTATGCAATTAGTACGTCTGAATGTACTGAGTATGTAGGAATAATAACAAATAACATAAAACTGTTTAACTAAAATCATAGTTAAACTTTTTGAGAAAATACATACCTGAAAACATACCAACCGGAAACATAAAGATGACCATATTAAAGATGATTAAACAAACTAGATACCTTTAGGTGGTGAAAATCTAAATAAAATCATAATAGCTGAAATCTGAGTAAAAGTTCATTTGGAGATAAAGTAATGATGTCATAAATCTGTAACAACTGAATCATATATGAAACGATACATATATGAAATCATGCTATCTGAAACTATATCATATTCCAATGAAGAAATGAAGAAAAAATCTTATAGGTGGGAGTTTCTTATAACCAACATACATCACTTGAGCTAATGTTGTCCAACGTCTAACCCAGTTGGGAGGGTTGCCCCATACTTTGCAAAGGTATAGGATCTATCTATATGTGGATCCACTAAGTGAGCCTTTTAGGCTAATGATCAACTGATATTACGGTGAAGTATAATCCTACAATGGCACGTAGTGCTAAGACTTGGATTTTCTAGACCCATATCAGCAGCTGCTAAATAATCCTTCCAAAACAATTCTATAATCATATGCTAAATAAATGATTTAAATCACTATCTATCTATTGTAAAGATTTAAACTTTACAAAATTCATATCTTGAAAACTATCAAAACTTCACCCTTCTATGGGTTTTTCTTTATTTTCTGTGAATATCTGAATTATAACTATAAAGCTAATTTCATGCTTTAAAACATAAAATCTCAAAAATTCATATACAAGTTCATATCATAATTTAAAAGATAATTCCTAAAGCTTTTCTATTCATGGAAATCATATTGATGTTCATAAAAGTAAAAACCCTAAATGCATACTCTGAAAAGTCAAGAATATGATTCAAGAAACATAGGAATTTAAACATGAATTTTGTAACCCTACATTGATTTTGAAATTCATAAAAATAACTAAGTTATGGACATGGGGATGAACGGACGCCCCATTGAAGTCCTACATACCTGAGATTAGATGGATTTGTGGAGAGAAAATCTTGAATTTGAAATTTTTGGAGCATTGGACTTGGAAACCTTCTTTTCTATCTATTCTTGCATTTTTTTGAAGGATAAAGGAAGTTGGAAAATATTAGCGATGTTTATTCGTAGAATGTTACCCTTATTGAGTGTTTTAAGCCGCGGGGAGAGATTTTGGGGTAAGGAAAGGACCAAACTATCACTCAGAAAACTCTTTAAAACTGTAGAAAAATCTCATCTAACGATCCAGGTGATGGACCATCATCTAAACTGTCAGATTTTGTCCAATTTTGAGCTCACTGATTGGGCTTGACGGCTCACTTGAAAATTCATCACCCAGTTGACGAATAGTCAACCTTGTTGTTAACTTCGTCCGTCGGTCACTGGCAGATGGACACCCTCTAGTAAAATGATCATAACTTTTTACTTACATATTAAGTTGTTAAACGGTTGGTGGAATTGGAAAGAAGACTCAAAGATATTTAATTTGGTGGGTGTTGAGCTGAAAAATGCTTCATATTCAAGGAGTTATACTTGTTCAAAGTTGATCCTAGTAAGAATCTTATATGAAAATTCAATCGGTAAAGAAGTTTTCAACTTAACTTTGAGATAGAAGTTCCTAATGACCTTACTTCATATACAAATCTATTCCCACACTAAGGAATTTGTCTTATAACCTATGTAAAGAAATCATTGGGTTTGGGTCTATACGTATTTCAAGAACGGTCCAGACCTTAGTTCAGAAGTTCTGGGTGTTACAAAATAGAGCAAGACATTTAAACTTTCTGAAAAATTCGTTCATTACTGGGTCCATTTTACTTCTTGATGTCATTTTATTGGTTCATCATTCTTCTGCATTTTTTTTGTATCAATGTTTTCATAATGTATCTATGTTTCACAATTTCATGTACATATGTTTGTATCCAGTGTATCTATATCCAATATCAATTTGATATATCTAGTATCAATTTCATCTAATGTATTCAGTATCAATAATCATGACATTTTAGAAACAGAACTCAGGATCAAAAATGGATTACAAAAATTCTTCTCTATTTTACTCCCTATACAGACCAATGCCCACAAAAGATTCCTTTATGAAAAAGGAGGATTAGTTTTAGTTTTGTTTCATAGTTGTTCACATTTCGATAGTCAAAAGTGAGTAGAAGAATAAGTTATAAGTTGTTTTTCAAATTGAAATACAACTTCAAATTAGATCTAAATATTTTATGGCAAAACATTGATTTTCAAATAAAGTGAATTATTTTATGTTCAAATGATTCCTAAATATACTTATTCATATATAGCAAGAACTAAAATTAGAATTTATTAACAAAGAATGAAATTAAAAAGAAAAAAGACCAATAGACATGACATTTCAAAAGCAGTGTGAGAGAACTAACTCGATATCCAATGAATTACATCAGATTATATATATATATATATATATATATATATATATATATATTTAAATGAATTTTCTCTAGATTTTTTTGATCAACAAAGACCGATTTCTTAGGCAATCGAATCCTTCTGCAAAATTACAAAAAGAGTGAGTTTTCATAGCTTCTTTCTAGATTTTTCTCAACCATTTCATTCTTTCTTTCTTTCTAGATTCTATTTTTTTGTGTGTGTTGTTTCAATAATTTTAATGATGGCTTTTTTTCTAAACTTCGTTTATGTTTTGATAAATCATGCAGTTTTCTTTTTTTTTTTTTTTTGCTGAAAATTTTCGAAGGTCACTCTGCAATCTTTAAGCCATTTTTTTTGTTTTTCCTTAACTGACTTGTTTCTTCATTAATTAAATTCAATACCTTTTTGCAGAGTATCCAAGACGAGACATATAAATACGAGAGAGGAGCATTGAATTCAATCCTTTTATGCACTTCCGATGAAGGACAATGTGTATGTGATGGTGAGTTTGATTCTCTCAAAAGCTAATCTAATTTTTTCATTCGATGTTTTCCCATTTTGTTCAATTGTTCTTTTACACTTTGCCATAGAAAGTGTGACATCTTCAGGAAGATTATTTTTTATTTCCCCCGACATGGATTTGAAATCAATTTTCAATTTTTTTTCTTTTATATCTCATTTGGATATTATAGAATAACATCTATTGATATGTTTTCACTTATGTCTCATCTTAATACAATAGTTTGTTGCATGTACTAACATCTTAATGGAAGATTTTTTAATTATGATCACTTAGATTTTGAATTGAAGGCCACATGTATCTATGTTTAATGTGTTATTAGGCTGTTCTAAATTTTGTATGACAAAATTCTCAATCTATGTTTCACATAGAAAAAAGAAACCAAGATTGGAAAAGGAAAAAAAATAAAATCCTTTTTTGATCCTTAATCCTTACTAGGGAAATGAAATTATTATCCAATTGCATTTTTCCTAAAAAAACAAGTCCATTTGATCTTTCCCATATTTCTAGAGTAGTTAAGAAAATTGTAAATGCGATATATGCATGATATGTTCTATTTTTTTGTTTATTATAAGTAGAAAGCTTCACATAATGGTTTCACTCCCAATTAATTTAAAACTCGTTCTCATTATAATAATTTGCTTTCCATCTATGAACCCATTAGTACTATTTAGGAAGATTTTACTTTTCTGTCAACATGAATTCTTAAATTTAGATATATAATTTGATGAACTTTTCTTTCTGTATAATTCAACAGTATCTTTGGAATGAAACTGAAATGAGACGCAAAGAAAAGAAGGCCCATAAGAAGATGATGCAAAACCAAAAATATGGTGTAGATAGTGAAGGAAAAAAGGGAAAGGAGATGATGCAAAACAAAAAATCATATGTAGATAGTGATTAGAAAAAAGGAAAAGGATCAACACTGCTTTGCTGAAAAGGCAGTGCTCAACATTGATTTGCTGAAAAGGCAGTGCTTGACAAAGAATCAAAAAAATATCCATGGTAATTAATTAAAAATTACACATCTTACAAATTAAACTTATATTAGTTTCTTTTTTTATTTTTGGATGGTGTATGTTACTGAATGAGGAAGGAAAAATAGAAGTGGTAGAGGTGTACCCTAAATTTCAAATTACCAAGTATAGTGCACCATTTGAACTTCATGGTTTGTTTTGCTTTTTCATCAAAACAATTTTTGGTTATACATAAGAGTGAATCACTCAAGTTATGTCCAAATGCCTACTTAACATAAATATATAATGTTATTTTACAAATATAGATGAACTACAGGTAGAGGAAGTTGCTAAGCCAGGAGTAACTTCAAATAACGTCGATGACAATGTTGGGATCGCTGTATCTTCTGAACCTGAATGTGTTCATGAATCAGCTAATGAAGTAAGTGCATTTTTCTCCAAATTTTGCTCTATACTTATGCAACCTGCATAGCATTTCATTTCATGTCTCCATCAACTTTTACTCTTAGAATAAATATGTGTGCAGCCTGCTAAGGAAGATGTCAAAACCTCTATTGTAGATATTGAAGGGAAAAAGGAAAAGGAGATGATGCAGAACAAAAAATCTGATGTAGACAGTGATGGGAAAAAGGGAAAGAACCAACACAGCGTTGCTGAGAAGACAGTACTTGATAAAGAACATCAAAAGAATATGAGATAAGGCACAAGTACCCCCTCAAATTATATATGAAGTTGCTATGACACACCTAATCTTTACTGGGATACTATTATACCCCTAAACTCCATTTTTTTGTATTTGTGTGCTCCTTTTTGCTGATGTGGCTGCCAAGTAGTAGAATATTTTTGTGCTCCTTTTTACTGATGTAGCTGCCAAGTAGTAGAATATTTTTGTGCTCTTTTGTGCAGAGATGGCAGCCATGTCAGCAAAAACGGAGCACAAAAATACTTAAAAAATAAGTTTAGTTATAATAGGACCCCCATAAAGTTTATGTGTGTCAAAGAAACTTCAGCTATAGTTTAGGAGGGTTCTTGTGTCTTATCTCAAAGAATACAAATGGTAATTTATTAGAAATTATACATCTTACAAACTTATATTAGTTTCTATTTTTTTCTTTTGGATATTGAATGTTACTGAATGAGGGAGGGAAAATAGAAGTGGTAAAGGAGTACCCTAAATTCCAAGTCAGCAAGTATAGTGTTCCATTTGGATATCATGGTTTATTTTCCTTTTTTGTCAAAACTATTTTTGGTTGTGCATTAGAATGAATCACTCAATTTATGTTCATACGCCTACCTAACATAAATATATAACGTTATTTTACAAATATTGTTGAACTTCATATAGAGGAAGCTGCTAAACCTGGAGCAACTACAAATAACATCAACGACAATGTTGGGATTGCTATATCTTCTAAAACTGAAAGTGTTCATTAATTAGCTGATGAAGTAATTGTATTTTTCTCCACCTTTTTCTATGTACTTAAGCAACCTTCATAACACTGCATTTCACATATCCATCAACTTTTAGTCTTAGAATCAATGTTTGTGTAGCCTATTAAGAAAGATGTCAGGACCTCTTGTCAACAAAATGATGTTGTGCAAATCCCATCACAAGCAAAACAACAAAAGGTATTATAACAAAACTTAAGTTGTAACTACCTCCCATTATGCTTGTCGTGAGTTCTCAGCATGTTGTTTGTACAACTGGTTAATGAAAATATTGGGACTTCAGATAAATAAAATTATGTTGCTCAATCCAAATGGCAGAAGGTACTACATGGTGACAATGTCCAAGGAGAAATAATATAATATAGTCAATAGGTAAAAACAAATATAAATGAGTAGCCTGTTGGAACAACCTTAGTTGTGAATTTTTCCTTTTTGTGTATTTTGACCATGTTGCCCTTCCTCGTAGTTGTTATACCCTATATGTGAGTTGTGGGGATGGTTGGTATGGTCCTTGATGCATTCGAGAGTGATTAGGGAGAGTTTGAGACTCTTAGAGGCTTTAAAAGCCATGAGTTAGACTTCGGTCAACAGTTTGTGTTTTGAGCGCCGGATGGCGATTTGGATAATTCCATTATATTTGAAATGTCAATTTTAGGTTAGTAGTGTGGTTGGTTTGGGTTTGGAGTCTTTGTTTTTCATTTTGACCCTCCGTTCGAAAACTAGTGAACATGCCTAAATGGGATCGCGGGGGCTAATTTGTTGTAAACAATTCTCTTTTAAAAAATTCAATGGTTCCATTGAGTCCAGAATGTTGAAAATATACTAGTAGCATATATGGTTTATTTATGTGGGTTCCCAAATAAATCTCAAGGGTCTGTTTGGAGACTTAGGAGCTAGGTATTCAGCTGGTGCAATAGCTGATATCTGGTGCAAGGTTCTTTCCTCATTAATGTAGAGAAGGAAAATCTTTTCCATAGTGACAGAATGTGTCACTCCCCAAATCCCATCGAGGCGGATTGGCACTCGTAGCCGACAAGGCCTGAGAGAACCAAGCTTTGCTTCTATTCAATCATATGCATGCCATAAGAAACCCATGTCACATAAGAGCTTACCAATACTAACAATGGAATTTATGGAACATGTGATATATATACATATGCGAAACTTGTTCGTTGAGGCCATCAAGTCAAAAACGTCATATATCATCTTACATCCCTACACCCATATACATCTACAAAAGCCTCTAACAGATGCATTGACAAAAACAAATTAAAAGTCGGGACAAATCTCCCCTTTATACAACATGTACAACACCAAAACATATGTACAACTGTGACTCGGAGAAGCCCCGAACTAACTGGAGCTCACCAAAAGCTGTGAATGTCCTGCAACCTACTGTGGAGGTCTACTAGAACCTGCGCCTGCAGCAAGTAAGGTAAATCCCCCTAAGGGGGTCAGTACGAAGAATGTACTGAGTATGTAAGGCTCAAATGAAACTATATGATATGTAAATATGTTAATGAACTCAAATTCAATGGCATAACCAATGTAGATAAGTCACTGTTCTGTACTTTGGAAACCATGTATATTACTTCATTACTTTCTTTGCTTCTATGATTATTCATCTTTGCCTGTGACCTATGATACCCGAGCCTCGACTGAACAGTGGATTTTAACATAACATATCGTTATGTTGGGATCGGCTCGAGCTAGACTTATGCCTCCAGAGTTGCCACCCTAAGAATCAAAGCATTTGGTACGGCTCGAGCTAAGTTATTACCTCTAGAGCTGCCACCCATAAACCAACATATAAAGTTCGGCTCGAGCTAGGTTTATACCTCTAGAGCTACCCCCTGTCAGGTTCGGTCCGAGCTAGGCTTATGCCCCCAGGACTGCCCCCTGATCCAATAATCTTGGGATCGTCTTAAGCTAGGCTTATGCCCTTAAAGCTGCCACCCGTACTCAACCACATATGCATTACTTCAGTTCTTTACTTTGATATTGGTACAATGATAGTTATAACTTTACTTGAAGCTTTGGATCGATAATCAATGAGCGAGAGACATATGAATAAACAGTATTGGAAACATAGCCTTATTGGGCTTTTGGAACATTACCAATGAATATGAGACATGAGTTCACAATTGATCAATGAGTAGGAAACATATGATAATGACCATTGATAGCCGAATATAGAATACCTTAGCACATTTTGGGATGGAACAAGCGTAAAGTCAATGTGAATACTATTTGCTGCAGAAAGATACGGACAGAGTAACCTTACATACCTTGTATTATCAATACGAATATATAATCTTAGATGTGCATACAATAGTCCCTCTCCTTCTTTATGTGTCACTCTACAATAAAAATACATAACGGAGTTTACATTAACCACCAACTACCTTACAAATGCATATAACGATAATGAGTTTCATGTTTGCCTTTAAGCATGCCATTTCCCCTTGACAAAACCATTGATGAAATTATTCTACCAATAATCTCACAATATTCCATACATTGACCAATACATGATAATCAATAACATTTCACCACAAAACTTCTCCTTTACACTTTCTCATTCACACCACCTCACAAATAATCCATCAAGTCACCTTAATACACCTCATAGCACATATCGGCCAAAATCCCATAATTTACACTTATATGAAAATAACAAGTTTAATAACAAAATCACACCACACATGTTCATATTTTATCCATACCATGCTCTTTCATCAAAGTCTCAAGTCATATTTCAAGCTTAAATCCCATGGATCATAAATCTTTTACAAAAACACAAAGTACCATGTTCAACACTTCCAAGCATAACCAACATGATTTACATACTCTCCCATGCATATAATATATTAATCCATAACAATAATCACTTACCCAAGCTTGAAGAATGATGATCTTGCTCCAAAAGTTGGCTTTGAGTTCTTAGGGTTTGAAGGAAAATATCTTATCCTTTTGGTCTAAAAGGCAGGAGACTTTGTGATGAATAAAATCATATTTTTTCCCCTTTATATAAGCCTTTAATTCCATCCTTAGCCACTCTATGGCATTTAATGTTATGTTCTAGAAGGTGAAGGCAAGAATGGGTCATTTGACCCATTTGGGCCATGTATTTTATTCCATTTTGGGGCCTCAATTTGGGCCCAATCACACACTTCAACTTAGACCACCAATTTTCATGCATAACCCATCATATATCTCATGTTTAATGAATTCCATAATGTCACGACAATATTTTCTTACGAGATTCTCATTCGTCGTCTCAATCGCAAAATTAACAATTCTAGTCGCACATCGCTTCATTGAACATTTTTGATAACTACTTGTGTTTCATGGTTTGATCATGTAAAAGTATGTAGGAGTGTATTGAGGTATTTTAAGCTTTAACAATTCTCAAAGAACTCCAAGGAACCAAAAGAAACCATAGAAGAATCGACGTAGCGTTGCATTGCAAAACGGGCACGGAAGGGCACACTTTTTATGCCTTGCGCCACTAGCTGTAAAGCAAGCTGTGGCGCAAGAAATGTATTCCCTATGAATCAGGTGGCTTGCGCCACACCCCCTGAAACAGGGAGTGGCGCAAGTCTTGATACCTTGCTGAGTTTTTTGTCCACTTCTTCAACAATTGCATATCATCCAATACCCTATCAAAACACTACGAAATACTTACTTATTGCTATCAATACTAAGTAAATAGGACTCCAAGTTATTGAGTGAGTTTAGAAAGGTACGGGGTGTTACATTCTCCTCCCCTTAGGAACATTCGTCCTCGAATGTTAACAACATCTCTTCAATTATAACCAATGCATCTTTATATTAGCATACATATACATAAACACTTAAGGATCATGGAGACTTACTTGTTATGAATCCACTCCCGCACTTTGAACTTTTTCATCCATTTGAAATAGATAGGGATACTTGTATTTCATCATTTCTTCAGCTTCCCATGTGATCTCCTCTACTCGTTGATTTCGCCAAAGAACTTTTACGGATGCTATATCTTTATTCCTCAATCTCTTTACTTGTCCATCTAAAATAGCAATGGGTACCTCTTCATAAGTAAGATCCTCCGTAACTTGGACATCTTCAACGGGAACAATACGAGAGGGATCCCCTATGCATTTTCGAAGCATTGAAACATGAAATACCGGATGGACTGAGGATAGTTCCTGGGGTAGTGCCAACTCATACGCAACTTGCCCAAATCTTCTAATGATTTCATATGGGCCTATATAACGTGGACTAAATTTCCCTTTCTTTCAGAATTGCATTACCCCTTTCATCGGTGACACCTTTAAAAATACCCAATCACCTATAGGGAATTCAAGCCCTCTTCTCCTAACATTAACATATGATTTGTGTCGACTTTGGCCATTTGTAATCGCTGTTGAATCACTTTAACTTTCTCCATAGCCTGATGAACAAGATCTGGCCCAAGTAAAGCAGTTTCACCCGCTTGAAACCATCCAATTGGTGATCGACACCTTCTTCCATACAAAGCTTCATAAGGTACCATTATAATACTTGAATGATAGCTATTATTGTAAGTAAATTCAATAAGAGGTAGATGTTTATCCCAACTACCTTTAAAATCTAATATGCAAGCCCGTAGCATATCTTCAAGTGTTTGAATAGTACGTTCTGCTTGTCCATCTGTCTGAGGATGGAAAGTTGTACTCAAATTCACCTGTGTGCCCAAGCTCCTCTGAAAAGATTTCCAAAAATGTGCAGTAAATTGAGCTCTCCTGTCTGATATAATGGAGATCGGAATTCCATGTAACTTCACTATCTCTTTAACATACAACTTTGCATAATCCTCAGCTGTATAAGTAGTCCTGACTGGTAGGAAATGCGCTGACTTGGTAAGCCTGTCAACTATAACCCATATAGAATCAAATTTTTGTAATGTACGGGGCAGACCTGTAATGAAGTCCATATTAATCATATCCCATTTCTCTACTGGAAGATTTATACATTGCATGTAACCCCCTAGTTTCTGATGCTCTACTTTCACTTGTTGACAATTCGGTCATTGAGCGACAAATTCCGCAATGTTCTTCTTCATATTTCCCCACCAATACACTTCTTTCAATTCGTGGTACATTTTAGTAGCACCCTGATGAATAGAATAGCGCGAATGATGCGCCTCTGTCATAATTCGTTTCCTTAACTCATCTACATCTGGTACACATAATCTACCTTGGCATTGGAGTACCCCTTCTTGTGTAAGAACAAATGCCTTTGTCAAATTCTGCCGTACAATTTCCTTTAGCTGCAATAACATAGAATCCACAAACTGCTTCTCTTTCACTTTAGCTATTAAGGAGGATTCCACTGCATTCTGCACAATAACCCCTTCATCTGGAGATTCAATAAAGCGAACTCCCAAGTTGGCTAATTGATGTATATCTTTGATTATCTCCTGCTTTTCAGTCAACTGGCCGCTAGTGCTTTCTACTGTCTTACGACTCAATGCATCAGCTACCACATTGGCTTTGCCTGGATGATAAAGAATATCAATATCATAGCCTTTTAAAAGCTCTAACCACCTTCGTTGCCTCAAATTGATTTCCTTCTGCTTAAATAGATATTGCAAACTTTTGTGATCCGTATAGATATCAACACGAACTCCATATAAATAATGACGCCATATCTTTAAAGCAAAAACCACCGCTGTTAATTCAAGATCATGTGTGGGATAATTTTTCTCATGTGGCCGCAACTGTCGTGAGGCATATGCTGTGACATTACCATGTTGCCTCAATACACATCGGAGGTCAACCCCGGAAGCATCACAATACACTGCATAACCTTCGGTGCCTTCAGGAAGTACTAAAACTGGTGTGGAGGTTAATTTATCTTTCAACTTTTGAAAGCTTTTCTCACACGCATCATTCCACTGAAATTTAACTGCCTTATGTGTAAGCTTTGTTAATGGTGCAATAATGGAGGAAAAACCTTCCACAAATCTTCGATAATAACCTGCCAGTCCAAAAAAACTAGGAATCTCGGTGTGTGTCGTAGGTCTTGGCCAATTTTTCACTGCTTCAATCTTTTGTGTATCAACCTGTATCCCTTCATCTGACACAATGTGACCCAAGAATGCGACTGAGTTAACCAAAACTCACATTTGGAGAACTTTGCATACAACTTACACTCACGGAGAATCTGTAACACCTGCCGTAAGTGATTAGCATGGTCCTCTGGTGATCTTGAATAAACCAGGATGTCATCTATAAATACTATCACAAACACGTCTAGAAATGGCTTAAACACCCTATTCGTCAAATTCATGAACAAAGCTGGTGCATTTGTTAGTCCAAATGACATAACTAAAAATTCATAATGGCCATATCGTGTTCGGAAAGTGTCTTGGGTATATCCTCTTCTCTAACTCTGACTTGATGGTAACCCGACCTCAAGTCGATCTTTGAAAAACACTTGGCACCCTGTAACTGATCAAACAAATCATCAATTTGAGGGAGGGGATATTTGTTCTTTATCGTTACCTTATTCAATTGCCGATAGTCAATGCACATTCTCAATGTGCCATCTTTCTTCCATACAAATAGTATCAGTGCACCCCACGGAGACATACTCAGCCTGATAAAGCCCTTATCCAGCAAATCTTTCAATTGCTCCTTCAATTCACGCAATTCTGCTGGAGCCATTCTATACAGAGGAATAGAGATAGGCTGAGTGCCTGGAATCACATCAATCCCAAACTCTACTTCCCGTTCTGGGGGTAAGCCTGGAAGATCCTCTGGAAATACATCTAGAAATTCATTGACCACTGGGATCGATTGTGGAGTTAGTGGTTCCACATCATTATCTTTCACTCGTACTAAGTGACATATGTAACCCTTAGCAATCATTTTCCTAGCTTTCAAATAGGAAATAAATCTTTCTCATGGTGCCCCTACATTACCCTGCCATTCAAGAAAATTTTCTTGCGGGAAACAAAAATGCACCTTCTTGGCCCGGTAATCTACCGTAACATAACAATAGGCCAACCAATCCATTCCCATTATCATATCAAAATCCACCATGTCTAGTTCGATAAGGTCGTCCAATGTATCATGACCGCACACAGTTACCACACAGTTACGATATACTCTCTTTGCAACAATATATTCACCGAACGGTGTAGACACTTTAATTGATTTAATTAATAATTCTTGTGCCTTTGCAAATTTTGCAGCAACAAATGTAGTAACATAGGAAAATGTAGAACCGGGGTCAATCAGTGCATATACATTATATGAGAATATGGATAATGTACCTGTGACGACATCAGGAGAAGCCTCTGAATTCTGTCGGTCCACGAGAGCATAAGTACGATTCTGAACCCCACTAGTGCTGCCTGCTCCTCTGGCACCTCTACCATGGCTAACAAACTATACACCTCGGCCTAGAGAAGGAACCGATGCTGATGATGCAACGGCCGATCCTGCCGGTCGTTCTATACCACCCATGCTCCTCTGGGACACTCTTTCATCATGTGTCCCGTCATGCCGCACCAGAAACAAGCATTTGTCCCCACTCTGTATGTACCTGCATGAATACATCCGCAGTGCTGACACTGCTGGCGAGGTAAACATATTGCCTGTGATCTGTGAACTCCACTACTCTGCCCAGATGGACCACCTCTAAACCCTCAGAACTGGGAGTGAGCACCTGCTGTAGAATATGAGAACGATGGTCTAGGTGGTCTAGGAAACATACGAGGCCTAGATCCCTCTTGGGACATCGTAGATGATCCCATAGGTCTAACTCTTTTGGACTGTCCTCTGTCAAACTCATATACCCTTCTTCTCTGTCTTTGATCTTCCATTTTCTGGGTGAAGGCTTGTATTCTAGCTATGTCCATGTCCTTGTTCAAGGCAGCAATGGTGCAATCCCTTACCAAATATGGTTCTAATCTGTCCACGTATAGCTACCACATTTGGAGCATATCGAGCCAAGAAATTAAATTGTATTATCTAACGCTCTAATTTCCCTGGCGGAGATTTAGGAATTGATCTACACGTGCCTCTCGAATCTCATAGGGAAGATAGTGATCGAGGAATGCTGCTTTAAATTCTTCCCAATTTGGTGGCATTACACCGATACCACGAGACTTCTTCCAGTCTTCATACCATAATATCGCTTCACCCTTTAATCTATATGTCGCAAGTTCGACTGTTTCAACCCCAGTCACGTGCATAACTTCCAGCGCCCTTTGAATATGATCCACGAAGTCCTGTGGATCTGCTTTCGGATATGACCCAGTGAATATAGGAGGGTCCAATTTCAGAAAATCCTGTGTTCTGCGACTCGCTACTCTAGCCGCATCACCCTCATGTGGCATTGGACCAGCTCGTCCTTGACTTTGTGCTGCCACTAACTGTGTTAACATATGTACTGCATTTCTTAAATCCTGATCCGTCGCATTCATTGGTGGTTCTGCGGGTACCTCTCTTCCTCTTGACTCCTCTGAAAATGGAAGAGTAGAAGAAGTATGCGATGCCATTTCTGGTTCAGCGCCACCTTGATTAACTGGTTCAGGCGGGGCTCTACTAGTTCCTTCTCCAGCAATTCTATCAATCCTCTTACTTTTAACCCAACCTCTTCTTGTCATTGACATTGTTACTATAATAAGAAATCAAATTTCAATGATTAGATACAATTCAACTTACAACACTGGCTCTATTGCACGATCTAGAAATGAAGAAATGAAAGAACATCCTAAATGTCCCGTAGCCTCCTTCTTATAAATGTGGTGCACAACACATCGATAAGTAAGACTCTACTCAGACACGGCTTTGTAGACACCCTTAGAACGACCTGCTCTGATACCACTTTTGTCACGCCCCGAATCCCATCGAGAGGGATTGGCACTCGTAGCCGACAAGGACCGAGAGAACCAAGCTTTTCTTCTATTCAATCATATGCATGCCATAGGAAACCCATGAGCACATAAGAGCTTAACAATACTAACAATGGAATTTATGGAACATGTGATATATATACATATGCGAAACTTGGCCGTTGAGGCCATCAAGTCAAAAACGTCATATATCATCTTACATCCCTACACCCACATACGTCTACAAAAGCCTCTAACAGATGCATTGACCAAAATGAATTAAAAGTCGGGACAAGTCCCCGCTTTATACAACATGTACAACACCAAACATATGTACAACTGTGACTCGGAGAAGCCCCGAACTAACTGGAGCTCACCAAAAGCTGTGAATGTCTTGCAACGTACTTTGGAGGTCTTCTAGAACCTGCGCCTGCAACAAGTAAGGTAAAACCCCCTAAGGGGGTCAGTACGAAGAATGTACTGAGTATGTAAGGCTCAAATGAAACTGTATGATATGTAAATATGTCAATGAACTCAAATTCAATGGCATAACCAATGTAGATAAGTCTTTGTTCTGTACTTTGGAAACCATGTATATTGCTTCATTACTTTCTTTGCTTCTATGATTATTCATCTTTGCCTGTGACTTGTGATACCCGGGCCCCGACTGAACAGTGGGTTTTAACATAACATATCGTTATGTTGGGATCGGATCGAGCTAGGCTTATGCCTCCAGAGCTGCCACCCATAAACCAATATATCAGGTTCGGCTCGAGCTAGGTTTATACCTCTAGAGCTGCCCCCTGTCAGGTTCGGTTCGAGCTAGGCTTATGCCCCCAGGACTACCCCCTAATCCAATAATCTTGGGATCGGCTTGAGCTAGGCTTATGACCCCAAAGCTGCCACCCGTACTCAACCACATATGCATTACTTCAGTTCTTTACTTTGAGATTGGTACAATGATAGTTATAACCTTACTTGAAGCTTTGGATCGATAATCAATGAGCGAGAGACATGTGAATAAACATTATTGGAAACATAGCCTTATTGGGCTTTTGGAACATTACCAATGAATATGAAACATGAGATTCACAATTGATCAATGAGTAGGAAACATATGATAATGACCATTGACAACCGGATATAGAATACCTTAGCACATTTTGGGATGGAACAAGCGTAATGTCAATGTGAATACTATTTGTCGCAGAAAGATACGGACATAGTAACCTTACATACCTTGCATTCTCAATACGAATATACAATCTTAGATGTGCATACAATAGTCCCTCTCCTTCTTTATGTGTCACTCTACAACACAAATATATAACGGAGTTTACATTAACCACCAACTACCTTACAAATGCATATAACGATAATGAGTTTCATGTTTGCCTTTAAGCATGCCATTTCCACCTTGACAAAACCATTGATGAAATTATTCTACCAATAATCTTACAATATTCCATACATTGACCAATACATGATAATCAATAACATTTCACCACAAAATTTCTCCTTTACACTTTCTCATTCACACCACATCACAAATAATCCATCAAGTCACCTTAATACACCTCATAGCACATATCGGCCAAAATCCCATAATTTACACTTATATGAAAATAACAAGTTTAATAACAAAATCACACCATACATGTTCATATTTTATCCATACCATGCTCTTTCATCAAAGTCACAAGTCATATTTCAAGCTTAAATCCCATGGATCATAAATCTTTTACAAAAGCACAAAGTACCATGTTCAACACTTCCAAGCATAACCAACATGATTTACATTCTCTCCCATGCATATAATATATTAATCCATAATAATAATCACTTACCCAAGCTTGAAAAATGATGATCTTGCTGCAAAAGTTTGCTTTGAGTTCTTAGGGTTTGAAAGAAAATATCTTATCTTTTTGGTCTAAAGGCATGAGACTTTGTGACGAATAAAATCAGATTTTTGACCCTTTATATAATCCTTTAATTCCATCCTTATCCACTCTATGGAATTAAATGTTATGTTCTAGAAGGTCAAGGCAAGAATGGGTCATTTGACCCATTTGGGCCATGTATTTTATTCCATTTTTGGGCCTCAATTTGGGACCAATAACATATTTCAACTTAGCCCACCAATTTTCATGCATAACCCATCATATATCTCATGTTTAATGAATTCCATAATGTCACGACAATATTTTCTTACGAGATTCTCATTCGTCGTCTCAATTACAAAATTAGCAATTCTAGTCGCCCATGGCTTCATTGAACATTTTTGATAACTACTTGTGTTTCATGGTTTGATCATGTAAAAGTATGTAGGAGTGTATTGAGGTATTTTAAGCTTTAACAATGCTCAAAGAACTCCAAGGAACCAAAAGAAACCATAAAAGAATCGACGTAGCGTTGCGTTGCAAAACGGGCACGGAAGGGCACACTTTTTGTGCCTTGCGCCACTAGCTGCAAAGCAAACTGTGGCGCAAGAAATGGATGCCCTCTGAACCAGGTGGCTTGCGCCACACCCCCTGAAATAGGGAGTGGCGCAAGTCTTGATACCTTGGTGAATTTTTCGGCCACTTCTTGAACACTTGCATATCATCCAATACCCTATCAAAACACTATAAAATACTTACTTATTGCTCTCAATACTAAGTAAATAGGACTCCAAGGTATTAAGTGAGGTTAGAAAGGTATGGGGTGTTACAGAATGGTGGTGTCCATAATTGCGAAAGGTATATGGGATCGGTTTGAGTTCTTCCTTCATCGTAAGTGCGACCGGACCGTCACGAATGTGATAGTTTTGGGTTATCAGCCTTTGGGAATGCAAATATGTCACGACCAGAGCCAACCCCCTAGTTGTAACACAATGCTTAGAGTCATACGTGACCCCGAGCTAACCCATGGCCCAACATGACACTATGAATACTGTTTAAAACTGAATAACACTATACGTAAGCTAAACCTTAATGATAAATGAATAATCAAACCCAAATGTCAATGTTTAAAACAAAATGGAAATCACTGAATATAATATAAAGTTGAATCTCTACTGTCTGTCTGAAAGCCTCTACTAAGACGAGTTGTTTGGACAAGCCCCCAACTAACTCCAACTATCTGAAACTAAAAAAATAATGAAAAAAATACTGATAAATGGTCCTCGGATGATGAGGACTCACAAAAATACTTCTACTGATGTGATACAAAATTGTATTATCATCGAGTGGGATGCTGAACGTCGAAACATATATTATAAGATAACATAGTGCAAAGGAAGTATGCGGTTAGAACTTTGAATGTACTGGGTATATGGGAAAGGAGAATAACTAATATGGGCTTAACATTATGCATGTAACGTGATAAACTGATGCAAGACCAAGTAATAAACATGTACTATATGATAAGCTGAACAACTGAATACAAGTTCATGCAAGTATCTGAATCTGATCTATGAACTGTAGACTGTGGGAGGTACTGATAACCGATATACTCCAATCTAAGATAACCAGGTTCAAACCTGTAACCCCAGCTAGAAGGGTGTTCAGTACCTTGCTGAGGGTACGAATACTAACTGACGTGGATCCACTAAACTGATGTCCAAAAGGACAAAAGTGTCAAGCCTGGTCTGATGGGCGACCCTTTATAACCTAAGGTGGTGCTATAGTTCTGGGACTTAGGGACTGCTACTAAAGGTCTCAACCTAACTAACGGATGAGCCTTCATTCTTGCGTCCTCTCGGTGCTAAGTACTGCTTCCAACTAAATGACACTGATAACTGAAATGCTTAATAATAGTAATATTTTGAAGACTGAAAATAAATGCACTATGTAGGAGCATTCAAAATATTTAAACTAAAGGATATAATACTCATAAGTATATGCATGAAATCCTAGGTCATCGGGTGTTCATAACCCACCATCTCTGAAGAATGCAACTATTATGAAAATTCCATAAACTAAGCGAATTAAGGAATTTATTGACTCAAGTCCAAAAATCATGGATTTCATGATATAATTAGGGTTTGTAATTTTGAACATGTAGTTGTAGTGAAATTCATGTTAAAACATGGGTTTATAACTCAATAAGATCAAGGAACTGGAATATCAAGAAAGTCACAACATTCATGAACCCTAAGCTCTGAGGAAGGAATTAAACTGAGAAATTAAGTTAAATTTGGGACTCAATGGGTGAAAGGAGACCCATAGATAAATCCCACATACATGGAGGTGAATATTCTAAAGAAATCTTTGAAATTGGAAGCTTGAAGAAGATGAACCCTAGTTGCCCTGAAGAAGAGAAATCATTTTTTTTCTCTATAAATGCTAAGTATCAAATTTTTTTCTGAGTAATGAGTGCTTAGGGTAATATTAAAATTAATAATTATCCTTGGGGTAGCTTGAATGACGTAGTTTTGATGTTAAAAGAATGGGAAAAGGCTGATGTTCCCTTTTAAATTCGTAACTAAAAAAGCTGCAGAATGGTGATGTAGGTACCATTCAATAATCATGGGACCCACCTAAGATCATGGGTGGTGCTAGTGGTTCGGTGGCTGGACCCAACATAGACAAAATCTTCCCTTTGTTAACAAATCTCTTCACCCCTTTGATTGGACAAAATCACCAATCGCAAACTCAAGCTCCCTTCTCCTCACATCTGCATTGGACTTCTGATTGTTCTGAGTTGTTTTCAACCTTCCTCTAATCAACTGAACTTTCTCCATAGCCTCATGAACTAAATATTGACCTATCAATGTAGCTTCACTAACTCCAGACCAACCAATTGGAAATCTACACCTTCTGCCATAAAGTGCTTTAAATGGGGCCATACAAATACTGGAGTGATAGCTATTTTTATAAGCAAACTCAATCAAAGGAAAATGATCATCCCAACTACCCTAGAAATCGATCACACATTCTCTCAGTATATCCTCCAAAGTATGAATGGTCCCCTCTGCCTGACCATCTATCTGTGGATGAAAAGTCATACTAAGATGAACTTGGGTACTAATACCCTTCTAAAAAGTCTTCCAGAATCAAAAGGTAAACTGAGTACCTCTATCTGAAATGATTGTCAGAGAGAATCCATGAAATTTTACCAACTCCCTAAGATAGAGTCTAGCACAATCCTCGGCTGAATCTGAAGTGTTAACTTGCAGAAAATGGGCCGACTCAGTTATTCGATGCACGATAACCCGAATTATGCTATCTATGAGTACGAGGCAACCCTGTAATAAAGTCCATATTCATCACTTCCCACTTCTAAGTTGGAATAATGATATACTAAAGAGTACCACCAGGTCTCTGGTGTTCAACCTTAACCTGCTGGCAATTTGGATACTTAGCCATAAATTCCGCGATATCCTTCTTTATGCCATTCCACCAATAGACTTCCCATAGATCATGGTACATCTTAGTGGCTCCTGGGTGAATACAATACCAAGAACTATGAGTTCATGTTAGCATTCACTGTCTCAAGTTATCCACATCTGGGACACATAGTCTGCCCTGACAACAAAGAACACCATCTCCCCCTTGGGAGAAAATCTCAACCTTCTGACTCTGGATCGCTTCTTTCAACTTAAGCAAAATAGGATCACTATCTTTCTTTTGTTTCACCATAGTTATTAATCATGATTCTGAACCATTCTAAATCAAGATACTACCTTCGACTGAATCAACTAACCAAACTCCCAATCTAGCAAGCTGGTGAACCTCTCAAACTAACTCTTTCTTCTCATCTTCTATATGAGTAACACTTCCCATAGACAACCTACTAAGAGCATCAGCCACAACATTAGCTTTACACAGATGGTACAAAACACTCATATCATAATTTTTCAATAAGTCTAGCTACCTTCTCTGACTAAGATTTAGATCTTTCTGGCTGAATACATACTGAAGGCTCTTGTGATCCGTGAACACATCAACATGAACCCCATAAAGATAATGTCTCCAAATCTTTAAGGAAATCGGGTAATTCTTCTCATGAGGCTTGAGGTGTCTAGATGCATATGCTAAAACCTTTCCATACTGCATCAACACATACCAAGTCCAACTCTGGAAGTATCACAATAAATCATAAATCCATTTGAACCCTCTGGTAGATTCAAAATTGGAGCGGAGGTGTGTCAAGTCTTCAACTACTGAAAACTCTTCTCACAAGAATAGGAACACTGAAACTTGATATTCTTCTAAGTCAATCGGTACATAGGGGAAGCAATAGAGGAAAATCCCTCAACCAACCGCCTGTAGTAACCAGATAAACCCAAGAAACTCCTAATATTTGATGGAGAGATGGGTCTAGGCCAATTTCTAACTGCTTCGGTCTTTTAAGGATAAACCTGAATACCCTCACAGAAAATGATATGACCAAGGAATGCTATTGATTTCAACCATAATTCACACTTGCTGAACTTAGCAAATAACCGGCGATCTTTGAGAGTCTTCAAAACAATCCTCAAATAGTCTGAATGTTCATCCTCACCCAGAGAATTAACGAGGATGTCATCTATGAAAACTATAACGAACATATTAAAGTACTGCTTGAACACCCTATTCATCAAGTCCATAAAATTTGCAGGAGCATTCGTTAGTCCAAAAGACATAACAATAAATTTCAAGTGTCCATACCAAGTTCTAAAAGCAATCTTTAAAATGTTACATTCTCTGACTCTGAGATGATGATAGTAAGATCTGAGGTCTATCTTAAAGAAGCAATTGGAACCCTGAAGCTAGTCAAACAAGTCATTAATACTGGCAATGGGATACTTATTCTTTACTGTGAATTTGATCAGCTGACGGTTGTCAATGCACATTCTAAGAGAACCATCTTTCTTGTGCACGAAAAGAACTAGATCACCCCAAAGAGATGTTGGGTCTAATGAAACCCTTGTCTAGGAGGTCTTTCAACTAATATTTCAATTCCTTAAGCTCAGCTGGAGCCATTTTATACGGTGGAATGGAAATCAACTAGGTGTCTAGAAGAAGATCTATTCCAAAGTCAATTTCCTATTCGTGTGGGACTCCGAGCAGATGTTCAGGAAATACTTCTGCAAATTCATTAACCACTAGAACTGACTTAAAATTTGGGGTCTCAGACTTTGAATCCTTAACCCAAAAAAGATAATAGATGCACCCTTTAGAAATCATTTTTCTAGCCTTCAGGTAAGAGACGAACCGACCAATAGGCGCTGAGGTACTACCCTTCCACTCTAGAACTGGCTTGTTTGGAAACTGAAAGTGGACTAATCTCTTTCTACAATCAATGGAGGCATAGCAAGAGTACAACCAATCCATGCCAAGAATAACATAAAAATCTATTATGCCTAGCTCTACAAGATCAACTGAGGTGACTTTCTGAGAAACTATGACTGGGCAATTTATGTATACCCATCTAGCTATGATTAAATCACCGACTGGAGTAGAGAATGATAAAGGCTCTAAAAGAGTTTTGAGATTGATACTAAAGTCTACTGCTGTATAAGGAGTCACAAAGGAAAGTGTGGCTCCGAGATCAAACAATGCATAAAAATGAATACGAAAGACCTGTAACATACCAGTGACTACATCAGGAGAACCCTCCTAATCCTATCGAGTTTGAAGAGCATAAAATCTATTCTTATGCTGCCCACCAGATGCACTAGATGAGGCACCCTACTAAGTCGAAGGACTTACTGGAGTTGCTAAAGAATAAGACTAACTTTGCTAACTAGCATCCCTACCTCTTTGTGAAGCCACTGGGCATTACCTCAATCTATGGCCTAGATTTCCACAACCAAAATAAGTATCACTACCAGCCATACACTCACTTTTGTGGTTCTTACCACTATTTTTGCAAATTAGGTTAGTACGACCACTATTCATACTATCCTGGGACCTAGAGCCTGGTGCTCTATCCCAATTATCTTACCTGAACTTGGGTACTGGAGCACTAGCAGAAGATGGGGCTGGAGATGAAGATTTTTGGTGGAATTGAGAATGATTTCCACTATCTGACCTCTGCTGAGAGAAGTGAAAGCTACCTATTTTGGTCCTCTTACTCTCTCTTTCCTTCTCCTTGATTTTCTCTTCTTCAATCTATTAAGCATGAACCATGAACCTAGAGATGTTCATATCCTTAACCACTATAGCAGTCCTAAACTATTTAACCACATCCTTAGAAACACCTATCATAAACTTACTCATGCAGGCTCTAGAGTCAGCAACCATTGCTGGATCTTACTTTACAAGTTGAGTAAACTTAAGAGAATACTCTTTCACACTCATGTTTCCCTGCTTCAAATTGATGTATTCCTACACCTTGGCCTCTCTTAGCTCAAGTGGGAAGAACCTGTCCAGAAATGCAGCACCAAACTCATCCCATTCCACCAGTCCTGCATCAGTACCTCTATCTTCTTTCCACTACTTACACCAAGTGTGAGCTACTATTTTCAACTGATAAGTAGCCAAGTTAGCACTCTCAACTAGAGTGACACCCATAATCTCGGTAACCTTTTAAATATCATTAAGAAACTCTTATGGATCTTTCTCAGTCTTAGAACCATGGAACTCAGGAGAATTCATCCGAGTGAAGTCCAGAACTCTAGTTGTTGTTGTGGTACCAGTGGGTTTGACCGGGGCAATAACCTGTTAATTAGCCTGAGTGGTTGTGTCCTATTCTAGAATCGTGAAAGCAGTCCTAAACTAAATATGAGAGACTTCCTCATTCAAAGGGTCTGCTGGACTGGTGGTGCTTGTTGGCTTCCATTTCTGTTACTATTTCTATTTCTCATTCCATTGGCTATTCTGGGAGGCATTTTCTGTAAACGCATAAAGCAAGAGTTAGAAAAAGGTTTTAATAGAGTTCACACTCTGTCACACGATATGAATATGAAAGAAGTGAAACTTTTCCTAAAACATTTCATAGCCTGTGGTGCGCTTCACACCCATGAATAAGACTCTACTTAATGCGTCTTTCAGACACCCTAGGACACTTTAAATCTGATGCGCTAATACATAGTTTATCACAAAGCGAGGCAACCCCGTAGTAGTAATATGGTGATTAGAGTCAAATGTGACCCCGAGCTAACCCATGGCTTAACATGACTCTATGAATATTATGTAAAATTAAATAACACTGTGCGAAAGCTAAAGTCTGAATAATATATGAATAATCAAACCCAAATGTCAATTTTTAAAACAAAAAGGAATACACTGAACATAACATAAAGCTAAATCTCTACTGTCTTTCTAAAAGCCTTTACTAAGACGAGTTGTTGGGACAAGCCCCCAACTAAGTCCAACTATCTGAAATTGAAATAATAATGAAAAGAAATACTGCTAACTGGTCCTCAGATGATGAGGACTCACCAAAATACTGCTATTGATATGATATTGAATTGTATTAGCCTTGAGTGGGTTGCTGAACATCGAAACCTATATTATAAGACAATATAGTGCAAAGGAAGTATGCGGTCAGTACTTTGAATGTACTGAGTATGTGAGATAGGAGAATAACTGATATGGGCATAACATGAGACATGTAACATTATAAACTGATGCAAGACCAAGCTATAAACATGTACTATATGATAAGAAGAACAACTGAATACGAGGTCATGCAAGTATATGAATCTGAACTATGAACTGTAGACTGTGGGGGGCTACTGATAACCAACATACCCCAATATAATATAACTGGGTTCAACCTGTAACCACAGCTGGAAGGGTGTTCATTACCTTGCCAAAGGTATGAACACTGACTGAAGTGGATCCACTAAACTGATGTCTAAGGACTAAGGTGTTAATCATGGTCTGACGGGTGACCCTTTAGAACCTATGCTGGTGTTGTAGTTCTGGAACTTAGGGGTTGATACTAAAGTTCTTAGCCTCACTAATTGGTAAGCCTTCATCCCTGCATCCGCTCGGTGCTAAGTACTACTCCTTACAGAATGACATTGAAAACTGAAATGCTTAATAATAGTAATAGTCTAAAGACTGAAAATAACTGCATTATCTGAGAGCATTAAAACAATATGAACTGAAGTATATAATACTCATAATTATATGCATGAAATCCTAGGTCAATGGGTGTTCATAACCCACCGTCTCTTAAGAATACAACTATTATGACAATTCAATAAACTGAGCGAATTAAGGAATTTAATGACTCAAGTTCAAAAATCATAGATTTCACAATATAATTAGGGTTTATAAGTTTGAACATATAATGGTACTAAAATTCATGTTAAAACATAGGTTTATTACTCAATAAGATCAAGGAACTGTAATATTAAGAAAGTCACAATATTCATGAACCCTAAGCTCTGAGAAAGGAATTAAACTGAGAAATTGAGTTAACTTTAGAACTCAATTGGTGAAAGGAAACCAATAGATAAAATCCCACATACCTGGATATGAAAACCCTGAAGAAATCATTGAAATTGGAAGCTTGAAGAATATGAATCCTAGTTTCCCTGAAGAAGAAAAATCACATCTTTTCTCTGTAAATGCTAAGTATCAAATATTTTTCTGAGTAATGAGGGCTTAGGGTAATATTAACCTTAATAATTATGCTTGGGTTAGATTAAATGATGTAGTTTTGATGTTAAAAGAGTGTAAAAAGACTGATGTGCCCTTTTAAATTCTTAACTGAAAAAGTTGCAAAATGGTGACATACGGACCATCCCACGATCATGGGACCCACCTACAATCATGGGTGGTGCTCATGGTTGGCTGGATGGAATGGAGGCCCTTTGGAATTGATCAGATGATCCATGGTATGATCGTGGGACCCACTCATGATCTTACCTTGGTTTGTAGGTTGTAGGTTCCAACCGGATCAACTTTAGAAGTCAAGATCGTACCTAAGATCGTTGTTTCTAACCATAGTCATGGTTCCCTATCGTGGTTGGAAATCATATTTATCAACTTTCAGGTTTTTGGGGCTGTTTCAGGCATACGAGACCATTGTACGGTCGTACAACGTAACCACGGTCGTACCTACGCTCGTAGGTTCTCACTGCTGGACAGTACTTCACTAAAATGACCATAACTCTTAGCTCTGATATCAGATTAAAGCAAAAATGCATGCGTTGAAAAGATAATTCAAATATGTATCATTTGGTGGGTCTTGAACTCAAAAATACTTCAGAATTTAGTAGATATTCTTGTTTGAAGTGGACCATAGAAAGATTCTTTATAAGAAATCAATCGGTAAGGGAGGTTTTGACTTGGTTATGAGCTAGGAGTTACTTGTGGCCTTAATACATGTCTAAATAACTTGTCATACTTCCAAAACATGATGCTTGACTTTACATGTACTTCAAGCATGGTTCATATCTTATCTTGGATTTTTGAGTGGTTACAATATCTCCCCGTTGGGGTCATTCGTCCCCGAATGAAAACTTACTAAGCTGAAGTGTTAGGGAAAGAGCAGCAGTCCCAACATTGAATTTCTAAGATCTGAATACTGAAATAATAACTGAGTCTATAATTGAAACATGGACTGAACCAAACTCATGAATGTATGCTATGACATGAGAATAACTGGGTGACATGAAACAAAAATAATTGATTAAGGGGAAACTATTTCCTCAAGCTGGACTATGTTCGAAGAGAAAAGATGAAGGTACTTGGTCATCATATATCCCTATAATTCCCATGTTGCTCCCTCAATGAACTGATTAAAGAACCTTTCAGAAGAGATCTCTTTATTCTTATATTTACGAACTTGTTGATCAAGGATCTCATCTGGGACCTCCCCATAAGAAAGACTATCTTTCACACCCACTATCTAAAGGCACAAATGATGCAAGATCACCAATGCATTTCATTAACAAATATACATGAAAAAACAAATACACTGATGCTAAGTCTATAGGTAAATCTAACTCATAGGCTACAATGCCAAAGTGACCCACAATCTTAAAAGGACCAACATAGCGGGGACTGAGTTTTCCTTTCTTACCAAATATCTTCACCCCTTTTATGGGTGAAACTTTCAAATAGATGAAATCCCCAATAGAAAACTCACATTCCCTTTTCCTCACATCTGCATAGGACTTCTGACGGCTCTGAGCTATTTTTATTAAGGGAGGTTTTCAATCAGTAAGGGACTGCTGACATCCGCATAGGACTTCTAATAACTGTTTTCAAATGATAAGGGAGGTTTTGACTTAGCTATGAGCTAGGAGTTACTTGTGGCCTTAATACATGTCTAAATCACTTCTTATGCTACCAAAACATGATGTTTGGCCTTACATGTACTTGAAGCATGGTTCACATCTTATCTTGGATTTTTGGAGTATTACAGAAGATCTGACAGTGAATGCGAAGGCCATTTAATTAGCCTAGTTACCATTGGCCCTCACAAACGCAAAGTATTGACCATGTTAGTGAGGTACCATTCACATAACAGTATAGATACTCCATTTTTTTTGTGAATTCCACCACTTCTGGACCTTGGAGCTTCGACAGGGGGCGGATTTTAGGGTTTGCTTCATCATTCGTGCTTGGGTAAGTTCTAAACTCATCTTTACATTAGTTTCTATTGATTATATCTTAAAAAACACTTTGTTGTCTTAATTTCTTAATGGATTTTTGGGGGTTTTGTCGGTAAAGCTTTCAAATGGTTTTTCTTCTATTTGAACATCAATTTCAACTCATTTTCACATGGGTTTTCAGCTATAGACTCCTATGATCTTAGGCATCATGTTTCAAAAACAAAATAACTGTTTTACCCCTTTCTATTTTGAACCCATTTTTTGAACCCGTTTTGGATTTGTCTTAAATATAATCGATATAGGTATCATTAGCTTTATTTTGACACAAATTATGTATTTGATACTTTTAGATCATTCTAAAAACGTTCAAAGAGGATAGTTTCCATATTGAATTGTCTAGACTTAGATTTTGGCACTTTGAGATAGGTTATGGTTTAACTTTTTTCACACTGGGTTGGGCAATTAACCAATATGTAAAGTATGCTATGGGTTAGAAAACTAGACATGGGTTGAGTCGGGCACCAAGCCCATTTCTATTTCTTCTTATAGGATGGCCCCAACTGAGTTGAGGGAATTAAAGAAGCAATTACAGGATATGTTAGGTAAGGGGTTCATTTGACCTTGTATATCTCCTTGGGGTACTCCCATCTTATTTGTAAAGAAGAAAGATGGATCTAGTGTATTTATTTTTGATAATTGAATAAGGTTAAGGCCAAGAATAGGCATCCTCTTCCCCGTATTGATAATTTATTTGACCATCTTTAGGGTGCTTTGATGTTTTCTACGATTGACTTGAGATACGGGTACCATTAGTGAAGGATTAGAGCTTCGGATGTTCCAAAGACAACTTTTCGAACTCTGTACGATCATTATGTGTTTTTAGGCATGTCAGTTGGACTGACCAATTCCCCAGCAACACTCATGGAGTTGATGAATCGAGTATTTCGACCATATCTTAACTCTTTTGTGATTGTATTTATAAATGATATCTTGTTTTATTCCAAGAATGAGGCCGACCATGTGAGACACTTGAGAGTGGTACTTTAGAGATTGCGAGATGAGAAGTTATATGCTAAATTCTCCTAATACGAGTTTTGGTTAGATTCTATTTCTTTCCTGGGTCACGTTGTGACTAAGGATGGCATTATGGTTGATCCATCCAAGGTAGCGGTTGTTTGTGATTGGGCTAGGCCCAGTTGTCCCACCTAGATCCACAGTTTTATTGGCCTAGTAGGGTACTATCAACACATTATGTAGAGTTTATCTTCTATTGCGACTCCTTTTGCCAAGTTGACTCAGAAGAAAGTTATATTTCAGTGGTCTAATGCACGTGAAGAGACCTTTCAAAAGCTCAAGAAGTTGTTGACTTCGGCTCCTATCTTTACCTTGACCAAGGAGGGCATAGGTTTTACTGTGTTTTGTAATGCTTTTTATGTTGGTTTGGGTGTGGTATTGATGCAGGAGGATAAGGTAATTGCTTATTCTTCTCATAAATTGAATCCCCATGAGAAGAATTACCCTACCCATGACTTAAAGAGTTGGCCACAGATGTGTATGTGTTAAAGTTGTGGAGGCACTACTTGTATCGAGTCCATTGTGAAATTTTCTCTAATCATCGTAGCCTTCAGTACTTCTTCACTTAGTGATATCTTAATATGAGACAATTACATTGGCTTGAGTTGCTTAAGGACTGTGATCTCACTATTCTTTATCATTCGGGCCAAGCAAATATGGTTGTGGATGGCTTGATTCAAAAGGCAACTAGTATGGGGAGTTTAGATCATTTTTTGGATTAGGAGAAACCTTTGGCCTTAAAAGATCAGTCTTTAGCTAACCAGTTGGCTAGGCTTGATATTTTGTCACTCGGGCATGTGTTAGCCTTTGTTGGGCTAGGTCTTCTTTCACGGAGCAAATTCCAGTTCATCAGTTTGATGATGATAGATTAAGGGTTATTTGTGATAGGGTGTTGAGTGGCGAGGCAAAGGCAGTGTCTCTTGATCCTACTGGTGTTTTGAGGATTAATGTCCAAGTTTATGTGCTGAGAGTTAGTGGATGGGTTAGATTGATCTTGGAGGAGGCTCATTGTTCAAGATATTCCATTTACCCGGGGATGGCAAAAATGTATCATGACCTAAAATAGCATTATTAGTAGGGTGGTATGAAGAAGGATATTATAGAGTTCGAGGCTAAGTGTTTGAATTGCCAATAAGTGAAGTATGAGAATTAGTGATCGGGTAGTATAATGCAGAAGATGCCCATTCTCGAGTGGAAATAGGAGCGGATCACCATGGATTTCATAGATAACCTACCCCCTACCTTGGGGAAGTTTGACTTTATTTGGGTGATTGTGGATCGATTGACCAAATCAGTGCATTTCATACATATGAAGGTGAATTATAATGTGGAGAAGTTGTCCAAGATCTGAAAATCAAGACGGGGGGATAATTGAAATCTTTTCCAAGTTGACTGTTAAGTCAACTCAATCGACTTCCCTAGCAGTTAACTACTCTAGTTATAATTAACAAGCAAAGATATGTAAAGAGAGACAGGGTTTTTTATATTAGTTCAGATAACCGTTATGGTGACTATTCTAGTCCCCTTAGGTTATAAGGCTTTCCTTTAGAGCTTTGCTTGGAACTTGGGATACAACATGATTTGGTTCAATCCTAAGTCTGAACTAACAAGGTTCAGTTCTTTTGGTATTGACACAGCCTCGACTAGTATAACTAAGAACTGACTCTTTCTTTTTATTTTTGTAACTATTGGAATCTAGAGAATACAAAGCTTTGTCAAGATTAAAGATGAGACAAATATGTAGTTCCAGTAAAGTTGCTTGTGTCTGCTCTCTGTCTTTTTCTATTTTTATGTATTTTCTTGATTGGATGCTCTTTTATCTAAAAGGAAAACCCAAGCGATATTATTTCAATCAATGATATTTATTGATTCCTTGATTGAGGATTCATATTGTTTACACATC
This sequence comes from Capsicum rhomboideum, assembly GCA_031232105.1. Taxonomy (NCBI): domain Eukaryota; kingdom Viridiplantae; phylum Streptophyta; class Magnoliopsida; order Solanales; family Solanaceae; genus Capsicum; species Capsicum rhomboideum. The sequence continues at coordinate 18,534,031 of CP124712.1, forward strand.
CATATCAGAGATGTTCGTGTGTGAGATATGATCTTCTTTCTTTCTTGATTGCCTGATTTGATGATTCATACTGATACACATCCATATCAGATATGTCCGTGTAGGGGATATGATTTTTTCCTTACTTGGTCCTCATAAGATTCTACAATGTACAAAATGTTGATTTACTTCCTTCTTTAATCAATGCATCCTTGCTTTGCCGAGATCTTTCTTCCATACTTAGGCTTAATCATTGATTGCTTCTTTTGCCAAAATCTTCTCTTTCCTTGATTAGGCTCCTTCTAATTTGACCTGATGATTTATAGGAGGCTAACAATCTCCCTCTTTTTGATGATGACAAAAAATAAACAAACATCAGTGTAGTGTAGTCAACTTCCCTGTTAGTGCAGCTCCCCCTTTCTTTGTGTCTTGCTGCTCCCCCTAACTGTATGGATCCTTTATGAGTCATACTTCTGATGTTGATTGGCTTTTCTACCCCTTTGTTATAATTAAAAAAAAACATAAGAAGCACAATATGCAAGCGCACAAAATATAATATGCAAACATATAAAGCAGTTAAGGGTGTCTAGGTAGCAAAAAAGTGTAAGCAAGTTAGGGCAGAAGCAAAAGATGCCCTGTTACAGACCTAAATATTGTATGGAATGAGGACATTCCCTCACTAAATAAGGATTATTCTCAAAAGATAGAGTCAACAATTTCCTCTAAAGAAATAGGGAAGAGTGTTATGCATATTATGACAGAATTTGACATAGGAACGTTCCACATTTTTTGAGAAGTTGGAGTAGGAGGTCTAGACCAACATAACAATCTCATTGTGGGAAGAGTTAGCTTCATACTTGATGGAGTCGACTTTCTTAAATAACCTATTAAAGGTCTTGACTCTTTCTATTTGAACCCATCAATCGAGAGATGAATTTTTCCCATATCTATACCAGTGTCCTTGCTGAGTTGTAGCAACTTTCCAGTTGACTCTTGAATAGATAGCATTACTTCTTCTAATGAGTCCTTCTTGCACCATTGATTTCCGATGAGAGTATACCCCCTTGCTTGAAAATGTCTTGGAATCATTCCTTAATCTCTTCCATCTCCTTCATCAAAATAAAAGCAGAGTCCTCAGCAACCTTACTTACCTTTGGTTGCTCATATTTGGTCTTAACTGAGTCCTTCTTGCACCATTGATTTCCGATGAGAGTATACCCCCTTGCTTGAAAATGTATTGGAATCATAGTTTGTGGATATCTCATTTGGATGAAAACCCAAAAGATCATTGGAGTAATAGAGCAATACATGAGTGATTATCAAACCATACTAAAAGCTGGTTGAGGCATTAGTGTCAGTGGAACTTTCCAGCATACACTCACAAAAATACACAGCCCAATTTATCTTGTAATTTTTAAGCATGCAACATAGGATAAACACATCCCTTGAAGTGATAGTACTGAGAGAGCCTTTTCTTTGAATCAGAGTGTTAGCGATGATATGACCCAAAATCCTATTTTTGCAACACAATGATAAGGGTTCAAAATTTGAGACATTTGCATCTGGTTCAGTAACAACCACCTTGGCTTTCTCAAGAGTCACCTCAAAGTTTTCTGGTCAAGTTCCATTCATAAACGGAGCAATTCTAGAAAGTTTTGTGTCAAACACCTTCTCAAACAGGAAATCAATCATAATGACCCTCATACCCAACACAAGGTTTTCCAGTTCACCATTATTTTAGACACGTAGAGATTTGCATAGAACAGTCGAATGGGATCCTTGAAAACTTCCAAACCACTCAGATAAAGAAAAAAGGATAAATCTTGGGCCTTAAAAAAAGCACTTACATTGCAGTGAGATTTTTTCAGTTGCTGCAAATTGATGATTCATCCAGATACCACAGAGCAATTTTTGAAAGCCATATATTTTTCCATCTGAGACACTGTCCAGAACTTATGCATGTTCTCTGGTGGAAGATAATCAAAAGTATTTGAGCGAGATTTCTTACAAGAATCATTCTTACTGGTTGAGGCACGCTTCTTAGATTTAGAGGTAGGCAAAGCAATGGAGGATTCTCCCTTAGATGAACTAGAGATAAGAACTAGTTCTTGATTATCAGAGTGACAATCGAGGGTGGATTTTGCTAGATTTTCCATTTAACTAGTTTGGGTCATTTAGTGAAGAATGAGGAGAATAGAGAAGAGGAGGGGTAGATAAAGGGTTTTGAGAGAAAGATGAAGAGGTATGAATAGGAATTGAAAATATATTATGGAAGTGAATAGACATAAGGGTTTATGTGGAAGAGGAAAAGGTAAGAAATTTTAGAGGGAGTACAGAGAGAGGAGGCAGAAGTGTAAACAAAAAGGAAAAAAATAAAACATGGAAAAAATGTATGCAATATCATTAATGCACATAATATTTTGACATTTTCTGAGGAAACAAAATCTTTCTTCCAAATTTAAAAAGTATTAAAAATAAGATACGATAAAATAATATCTCCAACGTAATTATATATCATTAATGCACACAACACCAAGACATCTTCTAACGAAACAAAATCTTTCCTCCAAAAGTGGTTTTGTAAGGATTTAAGCAAGTTGATTTTCAGAATCGATGAATTTTAACACAAAATCTCTATTTTCTACACTATCACAAATAAAATGATGCTTAATGTTTATATGTTTAGCCCTAGAATGATGCACAATGTATTTAGATAAGCTAATGGCACTGGTATTATCACACATAATAGGCACAAATTCAAATGATAAATCAATATCAAGTAATTGATGTATCATCCAAAGTAACTGAGTTTTGCAACTTTCGATAGCAAAATATTCAGCTTCAGTAGTGGATAGTGCAACTGAAAATTGTTTCTTGTTGTGCCAAGAAATTAGTGCACCTCCAAGAATTTGACAAGTGCCGCTAGTACTTTTCCGTTCATTTTTATCACCTATAAAATCAACATCTGAGTAACAAACTAAATCAAAGTTTGATGAACGAGCGTACCATAGTCTAATATCTTGAGTGCCAATAAGGTATCAAATTATATGCTTGACTGCAGTCAAATATGATTCCTTGGAAGCCAACTGGAACCTTGCACATTTACAAACACTGAACATAATGTTTGGCCAACTTGTTGTTAGGTAGAGTGGTGAAACAATCATTCCTCAATACGTCTTTTCATCCACATCTTTTCCTGGAGAGTTTGTATCAAAACTTGTGGAAGGACTCATAGGGGTTCCAAATGCTTTTCCCTTTTCCATGCCAAATTTCTTGATAATCTCCTCTGTATATTTTCTTTGACTAATAAAGGTCCCTTAGAGGACTGTTTGATTTTATATTCCAAGAAGAAAGTCAATTCTCCAATGAGACTCATCTCGAATTCTCCCTTCATTAGAATAACAAAATTCTTGCACAACGTGGTGTCAGGAAATCCAAAGATAATATTATCCACATAAATTATACAATGAGAATACTTGAATCCAATTTTTGAATAAAGAGAGTAACATAAATTTATCCTCTTTAAAAGTTGTTATTTAATAAAAAGGTACTTACTCTCTTATACCAAGCCTTTGGGGGTTGCTTGAGGCCATAAAGCGCCTTTGAGAGTTTGAACATGTAATCAAGACAAGTGGGATTTTCAAAACTGGGGGGTTGTTTAACAAAAACTTCTTCATTAATATAACCCTTTAAGAAAGAACTTTTAACGTCTATTTTAAATAATTTAAAATGTTTAAATGAGGCAAATGCTAAAAGAAAGAAAATAGATTCCAACCTTGCTACATGAGCAAAGGTTTCATCATAGTCAATACCTTCTTGTTGAGAATTATCTTGGGCTACTAACCTGGCTTTGTTTATGATGACCTTACCTTCTTCATTCATTTTGTTTCTGTAGACCTATTAGGTCCCGATAACAAAGTAGTTCTTTGGTCTCTTTACTAGAGTCCAAATTTGATTTCTCTCAAATTGACCAAGCTCTTTTTTAATGGCATTAATCCATGATTCATATTCAAGTGCTTCATTGAATCTTTTGGGTTAAAATTGCTATATTAGAGCCACTGATGCTGTCTTTCTCAAGGAGGCTCTTGTCTGTATTTGATCATTTGGATTTCAAATGATAAACTCATTTGGTAAACTAACACTGTGTCTCCAATCCCTTGGAATATTAATTTTTTAGGCCTTAAAGGAGGTAGTCAATTCTTGCATAGTTGTAGTCGACTCAGTGTCAGTTTGTGTTGTTGGTTCAGCGGTAACTTTGGTTTGAGATTCAATTACCTATTCTTCAGCAGGGATCATACTCACAAGAATTGGATTAGAGTTATCAAAAACCACATGTATAGATTCCTTAACACTGACGGTTCTTTTATTAAAAGCACTATATGCACGACTAGGGGGAGAGTAACTAAGAAAAATACCTTCGTCATTTTGCATATAAAATTTTCCCAGATTAATCTTACAACTGTTATGAATGAAATATTTGCATCCAAATGGATGAAAATAGCTGATATTTGACTTCTTTCCTCTCCAGATCTCATAGGGAGTCTTTTTCAAGATAGGCCTAATTAAACACCTATTAAGAATATAACATGATGTGCTTACCGCTTCTGCCCAGAAGTAGTCAGGCAGGCTTTATTCCAGTAACATGGTTCTAGCAGTTTCTTGAAGAGATCAATTTTTCCATTCGATGAAACCATTTTGTTGAGGAGAGCGTGGTGACGAGAAATTTTAAGTATATCCATTCTGTGCAAAGAAATCTTCAAAAGCTTTATTTTCAAATTCTCCACCATGATCGATGTGAATAAAAGTTATGAAGTAACCTACTTCTCTTTGATATTTTCTACAAAATATCTCAAATTAGTTAAGGCTTCATGCTTCTGAACAAGAAACATTACCCATGTGAATCTAGGGAAATCATCGACAATAACAAACACATATCTTTTTCCACCAATGTTGGCTGTTTTGGTGGGTTCAAACAGATCTATATGGATTGTTAGAAGTGGTTTGGTAGTGCTGACAATATCCCTGACTTTAAAAGATGTTCGATTCTATATACCATGTTGGCAATCATCGCATATATGATCTATTTAAAATATTAGTTTTGGCAAACTGTTCACCAGCTCATGTCTAGAAAGATTTTTGATAGCATGCATACTTGCATGCCCATGATTTCTATGCCACAACCAATGCTCACTAGTTTGACCAGTAAGACAAGTTAAAGTAAAAAAATTAATATTATTTAAAACATAAATATTCTTAATCCGATTACCAAAAAGAGTGATGTCCTTTTTAGCATGTTTGATGGTGCATTTCGTTGTATTGAATGATACGTCAAAACCATCATCACATAGTTGACTGATACCTAGCATTGTATGTTTAAGTCCATCCACCATATATACTTCAATTAGATTATAGGAGGGGCTAATATTTATGGATCCGACTCCTGTAGACTCTCTTTTAGCATTGTCTCCAAATCTGACTAATCCACCATCCATTTTCTTTACAGTACTAAAGTTTTCTTTCATTTTGGTCATGTGCCTAGAACACCCATTATCTATTACCTATATTTCTTTATTGTAGGCTTTATGGGGGTGTTCCTCACTTGATTCACCGATGGCCAGAAAATATAAGTTGGCAGTTTCAACATCGTCCTCTATTTAATCTTATCACTCCATGCTCTAAAGTTTTTATTTTTCTTAGATGACCTTCTTCTAAATTCAGGATAGTTTTGTTGATGTGACCATGTTTACCACAGTAGTAGCAACGATCATCATTTCTCAAGTGGTCATTACTTTTGAAGGCTTGTTGTGGTCTTTCTTGTCTTTGCCTTAGAATGTGTCTAACCCCATGGTTTATGAGAGCCATGCCTTTACTATTTTCTTTATCAATGTTTCACCTTCTTCAGAACTTACAACGATGAATGCTACAGGTTTCTTTTTTTCTTCTTTGTTGTACCCGTTAATATGATTTTATTCGTATGCAAGTAAATTACCTTATAGCTCAACATATGTCATTTTTTGGAGATCTCTATCCTCCAAAATGGCTACTTTAGTTAACCATGCTTTGGGAAGTCTTCACTCTAGTTTCTTGACTTGTAGGCTGTTAGAGTAGATCATCCCTAAAGATTTGAGTTAACAAACAATCTTGCTAAAATGCGAGAACATTGACTCTACTCCTTCATCATCACTCATTTTGAATAGTTCATATTTATTAATGAGTGCACCAATTCTAGTTCATTTACTTTTGTGGTACCTTTATATATAACCTCAAGTTTTTCCCACATTTGTTTGGCAGTTTTGTAGGTTGAAATCTTATCATAATCTGATCCGCTAACTGCACAATAAAGTAAATTGATAGCTCTAGTGTTAGTTTCAATTACCTCTTATTGATCCTTTACGATTTCAAAGGTTTCAAGATCAATTGGTCTACTATATTCTTCATTATTTTCTTTTTCTTTGAGTCCTGGAATTGGTTTTGGCCCTTACTTGATGACGACCTAAGCTTGGAAGTCAATTGACTAGATAAAGATTTTGAATTTATTTTTCCAATATGAGTAGTGTTGTCCATTGAAGTAGGGTGGCCTATTTGATGAGTGTCCATCTTGAAGATTTGCTCCTGGAATTTAGTAATTGACCATTTGATCTTTGCTCACATGCGGTTAAGAAACAATTTACGTGAGACCTTCTCTGATACTAATTTAAAATCAAGAGGGGGATGAATTGAAATCATTTCTGAGTTGACTGTTACGTCAAGTTAGCCGACTTCCCTGTGGGTTAGTATAAGAAGTAAACTACAACATTTATAATTAATAGGCAAAGATATGTAAAGAGAGATAGATATTTTTATATAGGTTTGGATCACAGATGTGGTACCTATTCCCGCCCCCTTAGGTTACAAGGGTTTCCTTTAGAGCTTTGATTGGAACTTGGGATGCAGCGTGATTTGGTTCAATCCTAATTTTGAACTAATAATATTTAATTCTTTTGGCATTGACACATCCTCGACTAGTATAACTAAGAAATGACTCTTTTTTTTCTTTTTGTAACTATTGTAATCTAGAGAATACAAAGCGTTATGAATATTAAAGATGAGGCAGATGTGTAGTTCAAGTGAATTTATGTTGGTCTATCCTCTATTTTCTCCTATTTTTATATCTTCTATTGATTGGCTACTCTTTGCCCTAAAAGGAAAACCCAAGGGTGTTTCTTTCAATCAAGGATTTGTATTGATTCCTTGATTGAGTATTCATAATTTACTCATCCATATCAGATATGTCCGTGTGGAGATATGATCTTCTTCTTTTCTTGATTCACTTATTTGATGATTCATACTTATACACGTCCATATCATATATGTCCATGTAGGGGATATGATCTCTTTCCTTACTTGTTCCTCATAAGATTCTTCCTTGTACAAAATGTTGATTTACTTCTTTCCTTAATCAATGCATCCTTGCTTTGCCGAGATCTTTCATTTCATACTTAGGCTCAATCATTGATTCTTTCTTTTGTCGAGATTTTCTCCTTCATTAATTAGGCTCCTTCCATATTGACCTGCATTACTCATTCATTAGTTTTCATCATTAAAACATATTATGTCTGGAAGTCTAACAAGATCTATATTAGAGAGGTCATTCATTTGCATGGTGTCCCTTTATCCACTGTATCTGATAGAGGTACTCAGTCTACCTCGGGGTTTTAGAGTACTATTCAGAGTAAGTTAGGTACTTAACTTGATTTGAGCATAACGTTTCATCCTCAGATGGATAGTTAGTCTAAGAGGACTATTCAAGTGCTACAAGACATTCTTCGAGCATGCATTATGGAGCCAATAAAGGAGTTTGCCTACAGCAATAATTATCATTCTAGTATTCAGATGGTGCCTTTTGAGGCTTTATATGGGTGGAGGTGTAGATACCTGTGGGATGGTTTGACTCATTTGAGGTGAGTCCTTAGGGTACAAATTTATTGAGGGATTTGATGGATCGTGTGAGACTAATTCAGTAGAGGCTATTGGCTGCCCAAAGTAAGCAGAGTTATGCTAACCGTCGAGCCTGCAATGTATCATTCATGATTGAAGATCGAGTTCTGTTAAAAGTTTTACCCATGAAGGGTGTGATGAGGTTCGAGAAGAAAGAAAAGCTTAGTCTGAGGTTTATTGGCCCTTTTGAGATTTTTGAGAAGTATGGTGATGTGGCATATAGGTTAGATTTTCCTCCATATCAATCAATTGTCCATCCTATATTCCATGTTTCCATATTTAAAAGATTCCTTCCAGATGATGCACACATGATTTGATTGGATTTTGTTGTATTAGACCATGATTTATCCTATGAGGAGGAGCCCATTGCTATCCTAGATAGGCAGACTAGGAAGTTGAGGTCTAAGAGTATTAATTCATTGAAGTACAAGTGGAGACATCGCCCTATTAAGGAGGCTACTTGGGAGGTCAAGTCTGATATGCAGCATAGAAACCCCTAGCTCTTTACCGCTTCAGGTACTTTATTTGCTTTTTAGGTCATAGACGAACTAGTGTTTTAGTGGTGGATAGTGTAACAACCTTAGTAGTGTTTTGTGAGTTGTGGGGATGGTTGGGAACGGTCCCCGATCCCGATGCATTCGGGAGTGATTTGGAAGAGTTTGAGACTTTTAGAGGTTTTAAAGCCATGAGTCTAACTTCGGTCAACATTTTGTTTTTTTAGCACCGTATGATGATTTGAACAGTTCCATTAGATCCAGAATGTCGATTTTGAATTAGTACAGGGCTTGGTTTGGGTTAGGAGCCTTTTTTTTCATTTCGACCCTCTATTCAGAAACTAGTGAAAATGCCTAAATAGGGTCCCGAGGGATAATTTGTCATAAAAAATTCTCTTTTTAAAAATACAATGGTGTCATTGAGTCCAGAACGTCAAAAATAGCCTAGTAGCATATATGATTTATTTTTATGAGGTCCCAAATGAATCACGAGGGTTTGTTCATAGACTTGGGAGTTGGGGATTCAGCTGATAACTGGTGCAATGGTCCTTCTTTGTGAATGCAGGCCCATGGCCTCAAATAAGGAAAAGGAAAATCTTCTCTATCACGATTGTGGGGTGGTGGCTGCGATCGCAAAAGTTATTTGGGACAGAGTTAGGTTGATTCTTCATCGCGAATGCGACTGGACCATCGCGAATGCGATGGGTCTGGGTTATCAGCCTTCAAGAATTCAAAGGTCTGACCACGAACTTGAAGGTCATTTAATTGTCCTTGTTGTTGTTGACCTTCACGAATGCAAAGGGTTGACCACATTCCTGAGGTACTAGTTATATAACAGTATAAATAATCTATTTTTTGCGAATTCCACCATTTTTTGACCTTAGAGCTTCGAGAGAGGACGAATTTTAGGGTTTTCCTCATCATTCGTGCTTGCGTAAGTTCTAAAATTTTCTATTCATTAATTTCCATTGATTATATCTTTAAAATACCTTGTTGTCTTGATTTCTAAATGGATTTTTGAGGGTTTTGCCATTAAAGCTTTGAAATAGTTTTTCTTTAATTTGAACATCAATTTCAACTCATTTTTGCGTGGGTTTTCAGTTGTAGATTCTTACGATCTTGAGGATTATGTTTCTAAAATAAAATTAAGGTTTTACCCTTTTTAATTTCGAACCCATTTTAAATAGAGTCAATATGAGTATAATTTTCTTCCTTTTGACGCATAGATTATATATTTGATAGTTTTAGCTTACTTCGAGGTGGTTCGAAAAGGGAAGGCTACACATTAAAGGGTATAGGCCTGGATTTTGGCACTTTGAGGTAGGTTATCGCTTAACTTTATTCAAACTAGCTAGGTAGTTAACAAATATGTAAAGCATGATATGGGTTAAGAAAATAGCCATGGGATTTATATTTCAAGATTATTATTATTATCATATGCCCGTATGGGGCCTTATATGCATGTTATTATTTGACTTTAGAGATTATATATGTTGTGTGTTGCCCATGTTGGGCCTTATTTGCCATCATAGGTCTTATTTATGCATTAAATGCCATATTTTTTTATTGTGATGCCCATGTGGGGGACTTGAATAGATATTTGTAACACCCCGTACATTTTTGAACTTATTTGACTACCTTAACATTTATTAAATTATTTAAACTTGAGATAGTTGGTGTATTACCCACTAAATTTGTTGGGTTGAATTAATATTATGCTAATGGGCTCAATTGAGGTCCAAAATTAAGTAAAAAGACATGGGCCCAAAAAGGGAGATGATCCATTTAAAAATGGACCAAGTATACTTAGACTTTTTGACCAAATAATTGGCTAAGGATGACCATGAGAGAGGTGGTTTGGAGGGCCTTTATAAGGCTGAAATTCAGCTTACTTACAACACATTTCACTTGCCAAAAATCAGATTTTCAACCAAACATTTTTTTCCTCTCTCAAACCCTAGCCACCCTAATTTTCCCTAAGGAATTTTGGACAAATCTTCCACTTGCAAGCCTTGGTAAGTGTTTACCCTTATAGATTAATATATTATATGCATAAGAGGTTGCGTATATCATGTTGGTTATGTTTAAAAAGAGTTGAGCAGTCCACTATTTGTGAAACAGTCCACTTTTGCTTAATCGCTAAAGGATTTGCCTTCTATGTGGTTTAAACTTGAAAGGGGACTTAAGGTATTGAAGGAATTGAATTAGATGGATGAAATTTCAGTATGTTTAATTGTGGTTCTGTACCTAATTCGTTACTCCTTGTGTATGACTTGTGGAAATGTTTATACGTAATTGTGCATGGAACGTTTGGTGTAGTGAAAGGAGAATACTTTCTTGTCATATTAAAGTGAATTCTGAAACTGTGTGGACTGTTTTGGTATATTTTTGTGGAAGGTATTCATTTGATTTGATGGAATAAAAATGTGGATTTGCATTGAGGTAAAAATGTGAAGTATGCACTTGGTGGGAAATCTTGTCGGTTTGTGACGTCTATGTTGATGTGTGGATTGTTTTGGTATTGTTGGTGTTTATGGGGCAGTAAATTGTATTGTAGGAGGGTGGAATGAAGTTGTATGGCAGTATAAAGGAAGGTGGAGTGATATACCATGTGCTTGAGATGTTGGATAGTTTTTACTTCCTGTCAAGTAGTTAATTATCGCCTTGTGAACTTGTAATGTAATTAGCTTTTAATGTTAGCTTCGTTACGTACTTGTGTTGTAGAGTAACTCTTTAAGGAAGAGCTAAATTGTTGTAGTCACGTGTTGGAAAGATAAGGTATGTAAGGTTACCCTTTTCCGTATTCTTTGGCCGCACCTATTGTTCACATCGTTACCGAACTTATTTCCACTCCGAAATGTTTTAAAGTATCTCATTTCAGGTTTGTTAGCAATTGTTATTTACGTGTCTCTTATTTGTTGACTATTGTTCCAAAGCTCCAATAATGTTATGACCACTGATGTAACAATCTCACAAAAATTAAAGAAATAAAGTAATGCATATTTGGTTGAGTACGGGTGGTAGCACTGGGGGCGAAATCCTAGCTCGAGCCGATCCCGATTGATTATTGGATGCAGGGGGGTAGCTCTAGGGGTGAAAACATAGCTCAAGGCAAACATGATTTATTGATTTATGGGTGGTAGCTCTGGGGCATAAGCCCAGCTCGAGCCGATCCTAATGTTATTTACCACTGATCAGTTGGTCCCAGGCATTGTATGATGTATATTGATATAAAGGTAAAAGAAAAGAAATGAATGTAATGTACATGGTTCCACATATACAGTACGGTGGTATATCAGTGTTATCTATTCACTTGTATTTGATTCCATTGAGTTCTTATATTTCATACAGTTACTTATAGCCTTACATACTCAGTACATTCTTTCGTATTGACATCCCTTGGGGGACCTACCTTACCTGCTGCAGGCACAAGAGCTAGTAGACCTTCACAGTAGGGTTCGGGTCATCTGCAGGCTATTGGTGAGCTCCAAGTTGATTCGGGACTTTTTGAGTCATTTGTATATATTTTTGATACTGCGTAGTAGTTGTATAAGGCTGGGACTTGTCCCGACCTTAGTCATGGTTATATATCTTTTAGAGGCTTTGTGGAGATTGTAAAGTCAAACGTAGAAGTGTCTTTTCTTTTAGACGTTGTGGCCCCAACAGCCAAGTCTCGTATCTAGTTTGAACATCTTTACATGACTTCTGTCCTTGATATATTATATCTGCATGTGGCAGATTTTTTGTTCACTTAATGACATGCATAAGAATGTACACGATCATAGGTTGGTTCTCTTGGGCCTTTACAGCTACGGGTTCCTGTCCGCCCCAATGGGATTTGAGGCGTGACAAAAGTGGTATCAGAACGGGTCGTCCTAGGGTGTCTACAAAGTCGTGTCTGAGTAGAGTCTTGCTTATGGATGTATTGTGCACCACATCTATACGCAGGAGGCTACGGGACATTTAGGAGTTGTTTCTTTTCTTCATTTCCTAGATCGTGCAATAAAGCCAAAGTTGTAGGTGGAGTCATATTTAATCACTGAATTTGTTTTATGTTTTTGTTTCCTCAGTATAGAAAAATGTTGTTTACAAGGAGAAACAAGGGTAAAAGTAAGAATCTAGACAGGATTGCCGGAGAAGGAACAGTAAATCACCACCTAAATAAGCTAATCAAGGTGAGGCTGAAGACGAGTTTGCATCGCGGGCTTCTTCTACTCTTCCACCTCCCGAAGAACCAGGAAGGAGACCCCCAGAACCACCTGTTAATGCTACTGAGCTGGATTTAAGAAATGCAGTGCAAATGTTAACTCATATAGTTGCTACACAAAATCAAGGACAAGTTGGTCCAACTACAAGTAATGACAATGCGGATAGTGCAGCTAGTCGGCGGACACACGATTTTCTTAAATTAGACCCTCCCACATTCACCGGGTCAGATCTTAATAAAGACCCACAAGAATTCATGGACCAAATTCAAAGGGCTTTAGATGTTATGTATGTATCTGGTATAGAAACAGTTGAGCTTGCAGCATATAGATTAAAATGGGAGGCTATATTATGGTACGAAGATTGGAAACGATCTAGGGGTATCGGTGCACTTCCAGCTAGTTGGAAAGAATTCAAAGTGTCATTCCTTGATCATTACCTTCCATATGAGATCCGAGAGGCTCGTGCAGACCAGTTCTCAAATCTTCATCAAGGTAATATGAGCGTCAAAGAGTACATTCTTCGGTTTAACTCTTTGGCTAGGTACGCTCCTAATGTAGTAGCTACTATGGACGATAGAGTTCATCGGTATGTGGATAGATTGGATCCATATTTGGTTAGGGATTATACTATTGCTGGTTTGAATAGATACATGGATATAGCCAGGATACAAGCTTTTGCACAGAAGATGGAGGATCAGAGGCAAAGGAGATGAATGCAAGAATTTGAAAAAGGAGCATCAAAGAAGGCTAAACCTATGGGACAGTTCATGGCATCCCAAGGAGAATTAGGCCTTGGGGTTTTAATAGACCACCATTTTCTTATTCTACAGCAGGTACTCCATCTCAATTTTGAGGGTTCAGAGGCAGTTAAGTTGGGCAAAGTAGTGGGGTTCAAGGTTCACAGACAATAGGGTATCAAAAACAAGGAAGAATGAGCTAATTAAAGTTTTCTCGTCAGCCGTGTCAGCACTGTAAAAAGTTTCATTTAGGTGCATGTCGGATTGGGACAGATGTTTGTTTCTGGTGTGGTATGTTGGGGCAAATAATGAGAGAGTGCCCATGGTGGGGTACGAGTAGTATGGTGCGACCTACTGGATCAGTTGTTGCATCATCCTAGTTGGGTGTACAGCCTACTGGGCATGGTAGAGGTGTTCGAGGAGCAGCTAATCCTAGTGGAGTCCAGAACAATACCTATGCTTTAGGGGATCGACAGAATTTGGAGGCATCTCCTGATGTGGTTACAGGTACATTATTCGTTTTTTCACATAATGTATATGCATTGATTGATTCGCACTCTACCCTATCATATGTCACTCCATTGATTGCTAAAAAATTTGAAAGAACACCGGAATTACTAGTCAAGCCATTTGAAGTATCTACACCAGTTGGTGAATCTATTGTATCTAAAAGAGTCTATCATAATTGCATAGTAACTGTTTGTGATCATGATACGTTGGTTGATATTATTGAGATGGAAATGGTAGATTTTGATGTTATAATGGGTATGGATTGGTTGGATTCTTGTTATGCCATGGTAGATTGCTGAGCTAAGAAGGTACATTTCCATTTTTCACAAAAGACCACCCTTGAATGGAGGGGTAATGTTGGAGCACTGAGAGGTAAATTTATTTCTTATCTTAAGGCAAAGAAAATGATATCCAAGGGGTATATATGCCATCTAGTAAGAGTGAAAGATACTGATTTGAAGCCACCAACTCTTCAATCAGTTTCGGTGGTAAATGAATTCCTTGATGTATTTCCTGAAGATCTTCTAGGTTTTCCTCTAGAATGAGAAGTAGAGTTTGGTATTGATGTGATTCTAGGTACTCAGCCTATCTCTATTCCTCCGTATAGAATGGCCCCGGTAGAGTTACGAGAATTGAAGGAGCAATTAAAAGACTTGCTAGAAAAGGGATTCATAAGGCCTATTATGTCCCCGTGGGGTGCAATAGTGTCATTTGTATGAAAGAAATATGGCATGTTGAGAATGTGCATTGATTATCAGTAACTGAACAAGGTAACAGTCAAGAACAAATACCCTCTCCCCTGAATTGATTATTTGTTTGATCAATTACAGGATGTCAAATGCTTCTCAAATATTGACTTGAGATCGGGTTATCATCAAGTAATGGTTAGAGAAAAATATATACCCAAGATAGCTTTTCGGACACGGTATGGTCATTATGAATTTTTAGTTAGGTCACTTGGGCTAACAAATGCACCAACAGTTTATATGGATTTGATGAATAGGGTGTTCAAGCCATTCTTAGATGTGTTTGTGACGATGTTTATAGATGATATTTTGGTTTATTCAAGATCAAAAGAAGACCATGCTAATCACTTACGACAGGTGTTACAGTTTCTTCGTGATCGTAAGTTATATGTAAAGTTCTCTAAATGTGAATTTTAGTTAAAATCTGTAGCATTCTTGGGTCATATTGTGTCGGATGAAGGAATAAGGGTTGATACTCAAAAGATAGAAGCTGTGAAGAACTGGACCAGACCTACAATGCCTACAAAGATTCGTAGTTTCCTTAGGTTGGCAGGTTATTATAGAAGATTTGTTGAAGGGTTTTCTTCCATTTCGGCACCTTTAGTAAAGCTAACACACAAGGCAACAAAGTTTCAGTAGAATGATGCATGTGAAAAGAGTTTCCAAGATCTGAAGAATAAATTGACTTCTACACCCATATTGGTACTTCTAGAAGGCATAGATGGGTATGCGGTGTATCGTGATACTTCAGGAGTCGGCTTGGGATATGTGTTGATGCAGCACGGTAATGCGGTAGCTTATGCCTCAAGACAATTGCGGCCATATGAGAAAAACTACCACATGAGAAAAATTATCCAACACACGATCTTGAGCTAGCAGCGGTAGTATTTGCTTTAAAGATATGGCGCCACTACTTGTATGGGGTTCATGTTGACATATATACCGATCATCAGAGTTTGCATTTTATTTTCAAGCAGAAGGACCTAAATTTGAGACAGCGGAGGTGGCTGGAACTACTGAAAGATTATGCTATCGATATATTATACCATCCGAGAAAATCAAATGTGGTAGCCAATGCATTAAGCCGCAAAGCAATAGGAAGCACTGATGGACAGCTCACGGAAAAGAAAGGTATAGTCAAGGATCTACATCAACTATCCAGCTTGGGGGTTCATCTTCTTGAAACTCCAAATGAAGGAATTATAGTGCAAAATGCGGCAGAATCTTTATTAGTAGCTGAAGTGAAGGAAAAACAGTATGTGGATCCCATTTTATTGCAGGTGAAAGAGAATGTACAACAAGGTTTGACAATGGCATTTGATCTTACGCAAGAGGGAGTACTTCTATGCCAAAGTAGATTATGTGTACCTGATGTAGATGAGCTAAGGAGATGGATTATGACAGAGGCACATCAATCACGGTATTCTATTCATCCGGGAGACACCAAAATGTATCATGATTTGAAAGAAATATATTAGTGGGGTAACATGAAGAAAAACATTGCAGAATTTGTAGCGCAATGTCCAAATTGTCAACAAGTAAAAGTAGAGCATCAGAAGCCTGGAGGTTATATGCAGTGTATAAATCTTCCAATCTGGAAGTGGGACATGATCAACATGGATTTCATCACAGTTTTGCCTCGTACACTTCAAAAATTTGATTCCATATAGGTAATAGTTGACAGGCTTACCAAGTCAGCACACTTCCTACTGGTCAAGACCACCTACACAGCTGAAGATTATGCGTGGTTGTATGTTAAAGAGATAGTTCGACTACACGGAATTCCAATCTCTATTATATCAGACAGGGGAGCTCAATTTACTACACACTTTTTAGAAGTCTTTTCAAAAGAGTTTGGGAACCCAAGTGAATTTAAGTACGGCTTTTCATCCTTAAACAGATGGACAAGCAGAATGTACTATACAAACACTAGAAGATATGCTACGAGCTTGCACATTGAACTTTAAAGGTATTTGGGATGACCATTTATCTCTTATTGAATTTGCCTACAATAATAGCTATCATTCAAGTATTAAGATGGAGCCTTACTAAGATTTATATAGAAGAAAGTGTAGATCACTGATTGGATGATTTGAAGCAGGTGAAATTGTCTTATTTGGGTCAGATATTGTTCATCAAGCTATGGAGAAGGTTAAGGTGATAAACAATGGCTAAAAATGGCCCAAAGTCGACACAAATCATATGCCGATGTTAGAAGAAGGGGGCTAGAATTTGCCATAGATGATTGGGTATTCTTGAAAGTGTCACCAATGAAAGGGGTAATGAGATTTGGAAAGAAAGGAAATCTAAGTCCGCGTTATATAGGGACATATAAGATTATCCGAAGATTTGGTCAAGTTGTGTATAAATTAGAACTACCCCGAGAACTCTCCACAGTTCATCCAGTGTTTTATGTCTCAATGCTTCGAAAAAGCATAGGAGACCCATCTCATATTGCTCCCACTGAAGATGTACATGTTACAGAAGATCTCACCTATGAAGAAGTACCTATTACTATTCTGGATCAACAAGTTAGGAGGTTAAGAAATAAAGAAGTAGATTCTGTAAAAGTGCTTTGGAAAAATCAGCAAGTAGAAGAAATCACATAGGAAGTCGAGGAAGTGATGAAGTCTAAGTACCCGCATTTAGTTCAAACTGAAGAGAAAGTTCAAGATGCGGAATTGGAGCAATAACAAGTAAGTATATACAAGTATTATGTCTATGTGATAATATGAAGAATGAACTTAGACTTGAACTTGTTTAGATTGGACAATGTTACTAACATTCGAGGATGAATGTTCCTAAGGGGGGAAGGATGTAACACCCCGTACATTTTCGAACTTATTTGACTACCTTAACATTTATGGAATTATTTAAACTTGAGATAGTTGGTGTATTACCCACTAAATTTGTTGGGATGAATTAATATTATGCTAATGGGCTCAATTGAGGTCCAAAATTAAGTAAAAAGACATGGGCCCAAAAAGGGAGATGATCCATTTAAAAATGGACCAAGTATACTTATACTTTTTGACCAAATAATTGGCTAAGGATGACCATGAGAGAGGTGGTTTGGAGGTCCTTTATAAGGCTGAAATTAAGCTTACTATCAACACATTTCACTTGCCAAAAATCAGATTTTCAACCAAACATTTTTTTCCTCTCTCAAACCCTAGCCACCCTAATTTCCCCTAAGGAATTTTGGACAAATCTTCCACTTGCAATCCTTGGTAAGTTCTTAACCTTATATATTAATATATTATATGCATAATAGGTTGTGTATATCATGTTTGTTATGTTTAAAAAGTGTTGATCAGTCCACTATTTGTGAAACAGTCCACTTTTGCTTAATCGCTAAAGGATTTGACTTCTATGTGGTTTAAACTTGAAAGGGGGCTTAAGGTATTGAAGGAATTGAATTATATGGATGAAATTTCAGTATGTTTAAGTGTGTTTCTGTACCTAATTCATTACTCCTTGTGTATTACTTGTGGAAATGTTTATACGTAATTGTGCATGGAACGTTTGGCGTAGTGAAAGGAGAATACTTTCTTGTCATATTAAAGTGAATTCTGAAACTGTGTGGACTGTTTTTGGTATATTTTTGTGTAACGTATTCATTTGACTTGATGGAATAAAAATGTGGAGTTGCATTGAGGTAAAAATGTGAAGTATGCACGTGGTGGGAAATCTTGTCGGTTTGTGACGTCTATGTTGATGTGTGGACTGTTTTGGTATTGCTGGTATTGTGGGGTAGTAAATTGTAGTGTAGGAGGGTGTAATGAAGTTATATGGCAGTATAAAGGAAGGTGGAATGATATACCATGTGTTTGGGATGTTGGATAGTTTTTACTTCCCGTCAAGTAGTTAATTATCGCCTTGTGAATTTGTGATGTAATTAGCTTTTAATGTTAGCTTCGTTACGTACTTTTATTGTAGAGTAACGCTTTAAGGAATAGCTTAATTGTTGTAATCACATTTTGTAAAGATAAGGTATGTAAGATTACTCTTTTCCGTATCCTTTGGCCGCACCTATTGTTCACATCGTTACCGAACTTATTTCCACTCCGAAATGTTTTAAAGTATCTCATTTCAGGTTTGTTAGCAATTGTTATTTACGTGTCTCTTATTTTTTTACTATTGTTCCAAAGCTCCAATAATGTTATGACCACTGATGTAACAATCTCACAAAAATTAAAGAAATAAAGTAATGCATATTTGGTTGAGTACGGGTGGTAGCTCTGGGGGCGAAATCCTAGCTCGAGCCGATCCCGATTGATTATTGGATGCAGGGGGGTAGCTCTAGGGGTGAAAACATAGCTCAAGACAAACATGATTTATTGATTTATGGGTGGTAGCTCTGGGGCATAAGCCCAGCTCGAGCCGATCCTAATGTTATTTACCACTGATCAGTTGGTCCCAGGCATTGTATGATGTACATTGATATAAAGGTAAAAGGAAAGAAATGAATGTAATGTACATGGTTCCACATATACAGTACAGTGGTATATCAGTGTTATCTATTCACTTGTATTTGATTCCATTGAGTTCCTATATTTCATACAGTTAGTTATAGACTTACATACTCAGTACATTCTTTCGTGCTGACGTCCCTTGGGGGACCTACCTTACCTGCTGCAGGCACAGGAGTTAGTAGACCTTCACAGTAGTGTTTGGGTCACCTGCAGGCTATTGGTAGGCTCCAGGTTGATTTGGGGCTTTCTGAGTCATTTGTATATTTTTTTGGTACTGTGTAGTAGTTTTATAAGGCGGGGACTTATCCCGACCTTAGTCACGGTTATATATCTTTTAGAGGCTTTGTGGACATTGTAAAGTCAAACGTAGAAGTGTCTTTTCTTTTAGATGTTGTGGCCCCAACAACCAAGTCTCATATTTATTTTAAACATCTTTACATGACTTCCGTCCTCAATATATTATATCTGCATGTGGCAGAATTTTTGTTCACTTAATGAAATGCATATGAATGTACACGATCATAGGTTGGTTTTCTCGGGCCTTTACGGCTACGGGTGCCTGTCCGCCCCAATGGAATTTGAGGCGTTACAATATTATAGGCCTTATTTAAGCATTATTTGCCTTTATCATATAGTAATACTCGAGTGAGGGGTTTGAAATGATATTAATAAAGTCTTACATGACTATTCATTCTAGTGGTGTCAATAAATTATTGACATATTGAGTTAATTTTGAGCTCATTTATACCTATATTGAATTGATCATTATATTCTTACAGAATGGTTGTGAGCATTACATCCTTATTTCATATATAAATATTCTTGTGATAATGGTACCACTTAGAAACACTAATTTTTGAAAGAAAATGGAAACTCTTTATAAAACCCTTGGCCGAGGTCGTTGCCGGCAAGGTTGATAGAGATGTTAGAACACCTAGGCTGATGTAATCTGCCGTTAAAGTTGAATGAGATTATGAAAGTATATGGGTTGCGAACCCCCCATGGGTGCTATCCTGAGGCGCTGAGGCTTGGAAGGTGTATACATAAGTCCCACTATCATTACATCATTGCATTGCATTTGCATCCTTCATGTTTTTTTTTGTATACTTGTTGATGTGTACGTTATTTCCTTATATATTTCATGTATAGTTGTTCTTGTTGAATTTATATCATAAAACTATTAGTGGAGACGGTGTGAGCTATCATTTGGGAAATTTTCTATTTGCAGGTGTTACATGCTCATAGTATATTTTACTTGTCTCTTTTACTATTTTACGCAGTTGGACTATGATACCTACTGAGTACATATAGATCATACTCACTCCTACTTATGTGCCCTTTCAGTGCAGATCCCAGTTCGAGTGTGACCCATGGTGGCTGACTTCGAGTTGAGTTAGTTTGACTTTTTGAGGTACAAGTGAGCTCCAGAGTTCAGGGGTGATTCTATACCCCATCTCACTCTATCTGGTCATTACTTAGTTTTCAGAGGCGGATTATATATTTGGATATTCAGTTATGATTTTAGATGCTTTTTACACTTATGATACCAAATTCTTGAGGGATTTATGTATTTTGTTGAGATTCTCGTTATTTACAGGTTATGGCCTTACTTTGTTCTAGAAGTCTCATATTTTGCATATTAAGTTCGTATTTTAGTATTTCCTTCCTTTTTGGGTCTCAGATTACCTACTAAGGTTGGGTGGAGGTAGGTTCCATCATGACTTCAACTTTTGGGTCATAACAAATTGGTATCAGAGCACTAGGTTCACTGGTGTCATAAGTGAAAGAGTAGGATGTCTAATAAAGTATTGTGGATCGATGTGTTAATGTCTGTATCTATCTTCGAGAGGCTATACGATATCATTCGGAAAAACTTCTCTAATTTGATTCCTTATCAAGCGGGTTGTACATACCAAACATTCTAAACTTGTATTCCATTATTTTTTGTGCAGATGGTGAGGACTAGGTCCAAAAATGCTCGATATGTTGAGCCAACACCTACTCTTGGAGCCCCAATTAGGGGGTGAAGTAGGGGTCGTGGACGATCCAGAGGTATATGATGGGCACGAAGAGCTGCCCCAGCTAGAGGACGTGCTAGGAAGGCCTCTCCCTAGACTGAGGTTGAGTATACTGAGGATGATTATCAAACAGAGGATGTGGGGTTAACTCAGGTCCCATAGGGTTCAGTTGATACCCCGATGTTACAGGACTCATTGATTCATCTCTTGAGTCATTTGGATGGTCTTCCACAGGCTGGTGATCCTTTAAGTGTGTCAGGTACTTCTCAGATTCCAGGAGGTGTTTAGCCTCCAGGACATGCTCCTACTTTTGGTTTTCCGTCTTCAGGGGCATAATTGTTTTCTATGGTACCCCCACGTGGGGATTCACTGCTTACTATACTTGTTGTTCCTCATGTTACTTAGGGTCCTGTGATTTCTTCTGATGATCAAAAGAGGTTTGAGAGGTTCATTTGCTTGGCTCCTCCCAATTTTAGTGGTGCCATTGGGGAAGACACCTATGAGTTTTTGCTAGACTGTCAGGAGAGGTTACATAACCTCAGTGTTTCTTATACGATTTATTAGTTGATTGACGTGGCTAGATAGTGGTGGAGGTCTCTGTCTAGTTGTAGACCATTAGGTTTGCCTACTATGTCATGGACCCAATTTTTAAGGCTTTTCTAGAGAGGTTTGGGCCTTACATTTTGAGGGAATAGATGACAGATAAGTTTGATCACCTGCAGCAGGGCTCCATGTCTATTGCTGAGTATGAGGCACATTTTTTTGCACTATCTAGATATTCTACTGTCAGCATCTCCATGATGTCTCCTAAATTACACCTCTAAATAAAGTACAAAGTGGTCGTTGATAAAATATATAACCCAACTAGGTTGGGGTCGATCCCACAGGAAATAGATTGAAATATCAATCAAGGTGTATGTCTAGGCAATCAATAACAATTTCCAGTAAAAGAGGGGGGTTTGTAAATGAAGAATTCAGTAGTAACAATTGTTGATTGGTTGGATTTGTAATCAGTATTAGAGAGGCACTAGGATTGTGTTCCCCTATAACTTCATAACTCTGTAGGTTCTTCGTACTTAGTTATCTCTTGTGGTATTTGGCATGCAGAATTGATAGGTTATGTATTATCTAACCAATTATGTTATGCCCCTTGTGGATAACTATCCCCAAGCATAAAGGTTCATGTGTCATGGCTTTTTCATTACGAACCCCTATCTATGATCACAATTTAGTTTCTCCCGTTTACCGGTTCAAGCCTAATTAAATGAAGGTTGGTCGCTCTAAGTTTTGTTGTTGATTCTCTTTTCCCAGCCGATTACCCTTGCTAAAGTCCAGGGTAGAGATAAGGTGAGTCCTAATGTTGCACACCATCAAAAGTAATCAATCCAAAGAGAATTAACAATACATGCCTAACACCCATTGAGAATCACCTTGTACTCTGACCACTACTTCGTTAATCCGTCATGGTTCCCAAACACCTAGTTGTAGTGTTTAGCTACTCATAATTGCAAGAACACAAGAAGAATTCTTATAAGAAATCATAATCATGAACTTACAATAATAAGATGAAAAACTCCAAAATCTCACTTTGAATTAAAACCCTAAAAATCAATGTATGTAATTCCAAGACCAAGAATATGTCTAAGAACCTTACAATATTGTAATAGAATGTAAACTAATACAAAAGACTGAATAAGAGTATTTATAGACAAAATAAAATCTATCCTAAATATAACAGGATTTGCTAAGTCGGTAGCTTCGGACGAAAGGAAGGTACGATCGTGGTTAGATCCCATGATCGTCCTTGGTGCTCGTTGGTTTCACTAGACTTGGTTATCTTCAGAATAAGGTAGGAATGACCCTCCATACGACCTTGTACCTTCTAGTTACGATCGTCCAATGAGTTTGTCTAATCCTCTTACACTTTAACTTCTACAAAATCTCAATCTGGACTACCTTCCCACGACATCTTGGTACAATCATAATTTCAAAGTACGATCGTGGGAATTCTTCATCTTATCTTTCACACTTAGCTTCTACAATAATAATTTTGTGTGTTTTTCCCACAATCAGATTGTACGATCGTGAAATCAAGACATGATCGTGGGAAACTTCCATCTGATTAGCACCTGAAAGTCATTCCTCTGAATCAATCCACGATGACATGGTACGGTCATGGTCAAATCCCACGATTGTGGAATTGGTCGTCTGATGCCCTTAAGTCCAAAAATTCAACATTTTCCTTCTCCGGACCTATTTGACCTGTAAATACCCAAAAACACATTATATCCACATAGAAATACCCTTGTACTTGCAAATATTCACAGTTTTAAGCGTCAAAAGTGCCATAAGTTCATGACACATCAACACCCTCAACTTAGACCATTTGCATGTCCTCAGGTAAACAAAATCAACTAAACTATGATGACACTTAACCAAATGTAAAACCAAGAGTACTACGACAGTCAAATTTACACAAAATCATTTTAAGCATGCAATACCCAAAATCATGTTCAACCCCCCAAGACCATCAAAACAAATGTTGTTTGTACAAAAACACTCACAATAACACAAAGGGATCAAGAAATGGCATTACATTATTTACAGATAACCCAACACGCAAACTGATGACACTACCCAAACAAGCAGCAACCTATAATACAACCCTTGCGCTCTCACATCAAATAAGCCCCTAACATTCAGCATCTGCATAAATATCAAGACCAGGGCTGAAATGAATCACTCACTGTCACAAAGAAGTCAGGCAGTGCGCATTTGATAACATAGGCTTGCCCTTATTTTCTATGCCTTAGTTCTCGAATAGTCTATTTAGGAACACTATAGGACTTTTATTGGCTTGTAATATAGGCTCAGGGGTTGGTATAGAACATATGGGTAAAGTGACTTATTCCTCCTTGGTACTACACTGCTTTTGGCCCTACTTTCCTACTTTCTTTATTCTTCTCCCTTCTTTACACTTTTCGGACCCTGGGTGCGGTCTTATTTTGATAACTTCCTCTTTTTCTTTTTTCTCTTTTTTTTTCTTTTCCAAAATCTTTTTTTTTTTTTTTTTCTCTTTTCAAACTTTACTGGACCCAAATTCTTTTTCTCATTTTACTAACTTGTTCTTCATACCTAATCTTTTTACGCACCCCTACGATAGTCACCTTTAACTTTGGTGATTTATCTGAGTTAAGGTGCATAGTGTCCAAGGATGGACGGGAAAAAGCAGGTTCATTATAATTAGTTGGGAAGGTGAATAGGCTTGTTCAAAGTAAAAGGTCTATTTAGGCTCAAATTTTGGGATCAAGGGATATCGTGATTCTTTGGTAGGCTCTTTAGGCTTTTAGTGGATTATTTGAAAAATGGCTTACGATCCTTTCCTAACCTCCTATTCTACGACTTTAGTGAGACTAACTAGGCAAGTTCTAGATCACATACACATGCCTACTAGGTAATACCTTACATACACTTGGCCCAGGGATATATATTATATTACTACCTATCCGGTTCATGCAAGTTAGTCCATAGTTATCAAGCTAATAATTCTAATGCCATTATGAGATCCAAACGTGGGTCACTGTTCAGGTACGCACACAACACATCACCAAACAACAAATTTCTAAGGAGGGGTATAATTTAAAATATTTAAAATACTTTGCATACACTTATTATTTCGACTGCACAAAGTTTTCATATTCTTATCTTAGTTACACACTAACACAAAAACATAACATGAAACCATAACACAAAGAACACCTAGACATGTTGTTTTAACTAGATAGTGTAGCCAAGGGAAAAAAATATGGTAACAAAAACCCTCGATTGTGGTACACCCCCACCCCCAACATAGAAGTCATAAAATGTCCCCATTACACAAAAACACAGAAAAATGTAAAACTAGGGTAAAGGACATACCTGTGGTGCAATATATGCCTGTCATACGCTGCTCAGTTAGGGTCACAGATGGGACCTCTCTAATCTACACAGCTCTAGTGGCCTCGACTGTGGTTGAGACACTCTCATGTAAGTGGGCACCGATGGCGGTCAGCGCCCTCAATAATGTCATGGGGGTAATATCTGCACCCCCTTCACTCTGATAAACCACCTCAATAGTAGTTGGGATCTCAACACACTCCAGAATACGTGCCTCAGAGGTCTTCCCTGTAACACCCCGTACTTTCCGAACCTAGATAAATTCCGTAACGTTCATGGAAATATTGAAACATGAGAGATTGATTGAATTTGTAACACCCCGCATACTCCCAACCCAATGTGATGACGATAAATAATTGGTACTTCGGTGTCGAGAAGCCATAAGTATGTATTTGGTGATGTTAACAATGAGCAATTTGAAATTTGGCTTCGTACATGTGATTAGCCTTTCATAAGAGGTGTTTTGTGATTTTTGTGGCACATTAGTGGGGTTAAAAATGAGTCTAAGAGGACTTCTAAGCAAAGTATATTAAGGTTAAGAAGTGAGTTAAATAATAGGACTTGAAGTATCTAACCGAACCCGCGAAGAAAAGTCGAAAACAAAAATTTTGGAAAAAAATAAGGAGGGGCGCGCCCAGGGGCGTGCCACGCCGCTATGGGCTGAAATTTTCAGTCCAGAGGCAGTAAAGGGGCGCGCCAGGCAGCGTGCCACGCCGCCCCTGCGCACCTTTCAAAAGTTGAAAATTTTGTTTAAGTCCCAAGGGTTCCCGGGGACGTATTGAGCCAATTTTTGCCACGATTCTTCTACAACCATGAGTATATACATGAAATAAATGACATATTATATTGGTGTGATAAATTAACTCAAGAACGAAATTGGGGTCAAAATGACGATTTTACCCTTTTGGGCAAAATAGGCCATACGTGGCTAGAATCGCTTGTTTTTGGGATTGAGGCTACGGATATGAATGACATGAGTAGGAATGTTGTCGTAACACATATGAGATGATGAAACCACGAGAAATTATTGATTTTATCGGGTTAAGTGAATTGGGCCCAAAAATAAAAAGAATGCATGGCCCAATGGGTCACAAGACCCATTCTTCCATTTGACTAAGTCATACACATCAATGATTGATCCCAAGTGGCTAAGGATGACTAAAGGTCCTATAAAAAGGCACCAAAAATCAGCCTTTATTCATTGAAACTACACAAGCACTTTTATTATTTTCCAAGAAACTAAAGGAGAGCTTTCTCATATCTTCAAAACCCTAAGCCAACTTTTTGGCCAAGATCATCATTTGGTAAGTATTGGTAAGTGGATATTATTATGATTTCATATATTATATGCATGGGAGAGTATGTGAATCTTGTTGGTTATGCTTGAAAGAGTTGAACATAGTACTTTGGGTTTTTGTACAAGATATGCCATCCATGAGATTTGAACTTGAATTATGGCTTGTGCCTTTTATGAAAGATCATGGTATGGATAAAATATGAACTTCTATGGTGTTATTTTTGTTGTTAAACTTGTTCTTGTCTATAAGTGTAAATTTTGGGATTTTGGCCGATATGTGCTATGAAGTGTATTAAGGTGAATTGATGGATTATTTGTGATGTGATGTGGATAAGAAAGTGTAAAGGAGGAGTGTTGTGGTGAAATGTATCAATTATCATGTATTGGTCAATGTTGGGAATATTATGGAATTTTTGGAATAATAATTTTGTCAATGGATTTGTCAAGGGGAAATGACATGTTTAAAGGCAAACATGTAATTTATTGACATCGTATGCATTTGCAAAGTAATTGGTGGTTAATGTTGGTTCCATTATGTAATTGTGATGTAGAGTGAAACGTAAAGAAGGAGTGGAATTGTTGCGCTCACATATTTGATTGGGTGCTTACCTTGGGAAGATAAGGTATGTAAGGTTACTTTTATCTCCTTCTGCAACATATGATGTTCACACTGTCATATCACTCACTTGATTCCGAAATACTCTAAGGTATTTCATATTCAATAGTTGGCTAGAGTTACTCATATGTTCCTTATTTATTGGTCAATGGTGAATCGTATAACTCATATTTATTGATTGACTCATGTCCATTGGTTGACCCACGTTCATTGGCTAATATGTCAAAAGTTCCAAATGGTCTAAGGTATTGCATCGCGGGGTGATGAATAGTTAGTTTCCACATGTATCGTATTTAGTGATCATTATGTTAAGGTTCCAAAAGTGTACTATACCAAGGGGGTTCTATAGTATTCCAACTAAGGTTGATATATTGATAGTCATATGTGTTTTACTCCTATACAAATCATGAATCACTTAGTTCTTATTTATGGGCGAAAGTTCTTAAGTTGTCATATGTTGCTGATCCTAAGAGAATTATCCCAATAAGAGCAATGAGGTAAAGAGAGCTTGTTTAGTTGAATATCATTGTTCCAATCATGTTATGAATCCTATGGTATGATGATTATCCTTGTGCCAATTGTAAGAGTATCAATCTCATAAGAGTAATAAGAGAGGTGATGTGCAAATTAGTATAGTTATACTTCATAAGTGAAATTGTCAATCTCATAAGATAAAAGGGTGAAGTGAGATGTGCATGTAAGTACGTGTTTGGCTAAGGTGTTAATCTCATAAAGTACAAGAGTAAGGTAAAGTATATGGGTGTGTTCCAATTAGTGTCATGATCCAGAGTTTCAATGGAGTTATATACGTGTCTCATATTCATGAGTAATGTTCCAAAAGTCCAATGAGGTTATGTTCCAAGGGTTCAATAGTGATTATACTCATGTACCTTGTTCATTGATCATTGTTCAACGGTTCCAACAGTATTATGTTTCCATGAAAGCTATGTTTCCAAGAATGTTTACATACATGTCTCTAGCTCATTGGTTATTGTTCCAAAACTTCCAACAATGTTATGACTACAAAAGTATCAATCCCTTATAAGTCAAGGTACCTTCATTCCGGGTATCAATTATGGTTCATCATATGTTCTTTATGCATTGATCAATTGTCATTCACATGTGTCATATGCTTTGAGTAATGTTCTAAATCTTTCATGGTTCTACCAATGTTATGTTCCAAAGTTCCAAAGTGATGTTATGGTTATCAAAGTATCAATCTCAAAATAAAGATCAAAGTAATGCAAATGTGGTCAATGATCAAGTATGGGTGGCAAGTCTAGGGGCATAAGCCTAGCTCGACTCGATCCCAACATGATGATGATAATTTATCCATGGGGTACAAATACCTGCATGATGGTTCTCTTTAAATTATCCATGGGGTGAAATGAACACCTGCATGATGGTTCTCCTTACATTATCCATGGGGTGCAATGGACACCTGCATGATGGTTCTCCTTACATTATCCATGGGGTGCAATGGACACCTGCATGATGGTTCTCCTTACATTATCCATGGGGTGCAATGGACACCTGCATGATGGCATGATGGTTCTATGAATTTTCCCACTGATCAGTTGGGCCCGGGCAGTGTATGATTAAGAAGTGATTAAGTGAAGTAAGATGATAAGGTAGAGAAGCATGTAGAGTGGACGTATGATACCCCACCCATAGAGTGGATGTAGGTTATATTATTAATCCACCAAGAGAGTGTGTGTGTGGATGAATGTTATTCTTTCGTAATTTACTAACCAAGTAGTAGAACAATAGTGGTCATGAATAGAGGAGAAGAGTCTCTTGAGTGTAGATGAATATGAAAGATATTCTATGAATAGTAAGGATATAAAATGCATGGCCTAAAATGTTCATAACGAAAGCCATAGATAAGTTTCCAATTAGACTGATGGTTTATACATATTGAAAATCTCTCATATTTATTTCATTGACATTTTCATGTATGATGTAATTTATATAGCCTTACATACTCGGTACATTCTTCGTACTGACCCCCTCGGGGGACTTACCTTACATGTTGCAGGTGCAGGCATTAGTAGACCTCCTCAGTAGACTGTGGATCAGTTGCAGAAGTTTTGGTGAGCTCCACTTGATTCGGAGCTTTCTGGGTCATAGTTGTATATTCATTTTGATGTTGTAAAGGTGGTATAAATAGATGTATCTGTTAGAGGCTTTGTAGACATATGTGGGTATATGAATGGAAGATGTATGTTCAATTCGACGTAATGGCTCCAACGGCCAAGTTTGATATTTCTCTTTATGGCATAATGGCTCCTAACAATGATAAGGAAAGAAGTATGCCTAGTAGTAATGTATGCATGGTAGCTTTATGTTTCATTGAGTATGGATCCAATAAAAAGGGTATAAGCTCTGATGGAAAAATCCCAATATCATGCTAGGGTATTATTATTCTAGTTATTTAGTGTGGCCCACTGATCAGATGGATGTCCGATTTATATTAGAGCCTACTGATCAGCTGGATGTCCGGTATTATTATTCTAGTTATTTAGTTTGGCCCACTGATCAGCTGGATGTCCGGTAGTATTATTATTTTATTTATTTAGTGTGTCCCACTGATCAGCTGGATGTGCGATTTATATTAGAGCCCACTGATCAGCTGGATGTCCGGTCTTATATTATGAACCACTAACTAGTTGGATGATCAGTAATGAAGATAGGGGTAAAAGAAATAAGAATGTATTCCTTGCATGAATGTTTAATTATGAAGATTGTTATAAGAATGATGATGATAAGAATGAGCGTTTAAGTAATGAGAATAATGGAAGTAATGAATATAGTTCCACATAATTTAGAACGGAGGTCTATCCATATTGTCTATTCTCTTACGTTCAATTTCATGACGTATTTATATATCATTCAGTTTCTTATAGCCTTACTTAGTCAGTACATTCTTCGTACTAACCCCCTCGAGGGAACTTACCTTACATGTTGCAGGTGCAGGCAGTAGTAGACCTCCTCTGTAGACTGTGGATCATTTGCAGATTTTTGGTGAGCTCTAGTTGGTTCGGAGCTTTCCGAGTCACAGTTGTATATTGTTTTGATATTGTAAAGTATAGAGCGGGGTACTATCCCGACTCTAGGTTGGTTATGGTTATGTATCTGTAGAGGCTTTGTAAATGGTTGTGGGAAGACAATGTAAGAGATGTATGTCCATGTTGACTTGATGGCCCTAACAGCCAAGTTTCATAGATAGTAGATATTAGTCATGACTTCCGCCAGTGGTATGTTACATTTTATAAGTTGCATAAGATAGACTGCTATTCATATAGAGACATGCATATGAAGGTACATGAGTAGAGACTGGTTCTCTCGGGCCTTCTCGGCTTTGGGTGCCAATCACGTCTCAATGGGATTTGGGGCGTGACATTCCCATTCACTCTCTCTTTCCTTTTTATCCCTTTCTTGCCCTTCTCTATTTCTTCCTTGTCTTTTGTCTTTATCTTTCTGTAGGGCTGTAAATCATCGCCCTTCTTATCCATATCCATGTCATTGCCCCCAACTATCGGGGCATACATGTAGAAATTTGGTACCAATGTGTCCATGTCTATAGCAAAGTCTGCCAAAAATGGGACCATAGAATGGAGAGGAGGCACAACCGACACAGTCGACTCAGTTAGCTCCTTTAAGTTGACCAAATCCTTCATAACTGCGGTCAATTTGGGAGCCTGTACCTCTACTAGTCTAGCTATCATTTGGTTCTCAAATCTTTCAAATTGGGTCTGAACACCCATAATGAGAGGCTAAATTTCATCAGTTACGTAGGGCTTCACACCTACCTCTAACTTTTTGATTCGAGCATCATGCAAAGCTTGATTTTTGAAATGCTGCTCTAGAATAGTAGTCGAGATCAATATGTAACCTACAGGAACTAACAAAATAGAACTCGAGGCTTTTTTGTGCTGGGAGTAGAGGAAGAAGTAGCACCGGCTTTAGAAGTCGATATCTTACTAGTTGGAGCACCTCCTTCCACATCTTGTTGAGGCACATCTTACAATGGATCCTGGGTTGGAGTTTTTGGGTTCCTCAAGTCCTTAATTAATGTAATATCCACATTTGTTGTCGGCCAGATGAATCTGTCAACTGCAAAATTAGATGGCATCTATGAATTTTGCATTAGCTGAGTACTCAAACACAGAAATTGAAGTGTGGTGCTAAATTGTAGCGTCCTATCCCAAATTTTCTTCACAATAATCTGTGAGATGTTCATCTCTAATTACCCCATGAAAGTTACTACCAGGATGGCATTGGTTGCACCAAGTATGTTATCATTTGTTGTAGGTGCAATGTGATGCCGCATAATAGACCACCAAGTCTTGGCTGTGAACTTTAAAGTGTGCTTATGCTTGCTCCCTGCTTCTACAATGTTTTCCACCATCTACTTGTAGTGTATGAACTTGTCATCTATGCTCAACTTCTTCACCCTTCTAAAATCTATCATATAGAAACCATACTCTAGAGTCTCTTCAACTATCTCAAAGGTGTTACCAAAACAAGGCTTTAGAGATAGCCTCGACTGATACGTCAATCTCATGATCCTGAACTTGCATAATGTCCAGTCGAGGCTATTTTCCCATGTCTTTTTCTTTAATTGAGGGAGTCATGTTTTTCATCATGCCACATAGTTAGCATAAAACTCCCTCACCATCTATGGATTGTAGTTTTTGAGTGGCCTAGTCATCCACCCCAACTTGTTATAGTGACTCAGGAAAGATCTGGGGCTCTTCCTGAATACTCTGCTTTTTGTTCCCTCTATTTTTCAGTGAGACCCCATTAATGTAGTAATTTTAGGAGTTTGGCATACTCCATCACTTGGGTCTACACCCCTTTGAGGTATGCCTGCAGTAGGCCTCTTAAAGAATTCAGGGTTGGACTCTTCCTCCTTCTTCGAGGAACTTATCTATTCAGCATCATCTCCAGGTACACCCTCATATGGTGTTTAGTGGTGAGCTCCCTCTTAAGACTGAAAATTCCACGGGGTAGTCATGGTGTGCCATGAACTTACGATACTTATGACACTTAAAACTATGAATATTTGCAAGTACATGGGTATTTCTATGTGGATATAATGTGTTTTTGGGTATTTGTAGGTCAAACATGTCCAGAGAAGGAAAGTGCTACATTTTGGACAAAAAAAGAATCAAACGAACTGATAGATATTCCCACGATCATAAATTGATCCTACAATCATACGACTTGATCGTGGGAAGAGGACCTAGAAACAAGGTTCCAGATGTTAAGTGAAGGAGATAGGATGAGTACCTTCCATGACCATACCTCGAAGGCACGATTGTATCAAGGTGTGTGGGAGGATTTAAAAATTGCAGAAGTTGAAGTCTAAGAAGATTGGACGATTACATTCTACGGTTGTACCTAGAAGCCACGAGCTCATACTGAGAGTCGTACCATCAATGATCTGTGAGATGACAAAGTCCATGTTGAACCTACAAGCACCAAGGATGATTGTGGAATCAAACCATGATCGAACCTTTCTTTCGTCTGAAGTGACCGACTTATCAAATCCTATTATGTTTAGGATAGGTTTTATTTTGTCTATAAATACTCTTATTCGGTCTTTTGTATGAGTTTATGTTCTATTACATAATTGTAAGGTTCTAAGGCATACTCTTGTTCTTTGAATTACATACATTGATTTTTAGGGTTTAAATTCCAAGTGAAATTTTTGAGTTTTTCATCTTGTTTTTGTAAGTTCGTGGTTATGCTTTCTTATCAGAGTTCTTCTTTAGTTCTTACAATTATGAGTAACTAAACACCAAAACTAGGGTTATGGGAACCATGATGAATTAACAAAGCAGACTAAGGGCATGGTAATTCTAGACTAGTGTGCATGCATGTATTGGTATTTTCTTCGTTATAACTGCTTTCTAACAGGTTCAAAATGTTAGAACTCGCATGAATTCTAGACTTGCTCAAGAGAGAAGTAAATATTAGTAAAGAAAAATAATAACAGAGATTCAAAGCTATCAACCTTCATCTAATAACTTGAGCCTTAGCAGGGAGAGTTAATCTGAAATCAAGTTCAAGGGTTAGAAGTGGAACACTTGGAGACCAAAAGCAGAAGAATGATATTCATATAATCAAGGTCGAGAGATGTTTAGATGAACCTATCTTGTTAGATTTTGCATGCAACACATCAGAATAGATTGCTAGCATAAATATTCTGTGTAGTTATAAAGTCATGGGGAACACGGTCCTAGTGACTCTCATACTTTGATTATAAATCTGAAGGTATCAACAACTGTCATTACTACTTTACTTAAAAAACCCTCTTTTACTGGAAATTGTTATTGATTGCCTAGAATTACACTTTGATTGATATTTTGACCTATTCCCTGTGGGATTGACCCCAACCTAGTAATGTTCAATATTTGATCAACAACTATTTTATGCTTTGTTTAGAGGTGTAATTTGGGCGACATAAAATTTTGGGGTCATTGTCGGGGAATACGATTACAGAATTGATTGATTAAATTTATTGAGCTGTTGGTTTCTATTTCCTAATTTAATTTTTTGTTGTTTCTAGGGCACACACTGGTGTATACCCAATACGTGGAGACAAGGCAGTCCCCTGATTACAATTGATAAGGAACTTGAGAGAACTCTGAGAGAAAATTAAAAAATGGTTAATGAAGGAGTTTAAATCAAGGATCCCTTCTTGAGGGCGTTCATGACGAAGCGGCAATCTTGAAATAGACAGTACATCAGTATGATGGTCAGGACACTGCAGAATAGATCACTACTGGATTGATGGCTGAGGAGCATGCTAGGCAAGAAGCTTTCAGGCGGTGGCTAGGGACAAAAGGGCTAGACAAGATGAAGCAAAGCGTCTGGCTACACTTAATGAGTGGGAGAGGTAGAGAAAGCATATGGGGCAACGAAAACAGCCTCTACAATAGTATCTCCACCACTATTGGGATCCGAAAGAAGATTTAGATTATTTGGAGCTGGTTGAAATAGGTGTTATTATTTCACCAAAATTGCCTGTAGGAACAAAGTTTGACATCACTTGTACAATGATCCACTTGTTGAACTTGAAAGGAGTGTTCTCAGGCTTTTTCCTACTTATGATGCGAATATGGATGTGATGAACTTTTTGGGGATTTTCACTTCTTATAATCTACGTGGAGTGACGAAAGAGGTGATTAGACTACAACTCTTTCCTTTCTCTCTCACATGAGAGGCCATATTATGGTTGGCGGAGTTACCACGTGGACCAATCACCACTTGGAATGAGTTGAGGACTCAGTTCTTGGACAAATTTTTTACACCTTCTAGAATATTGCATTTGAAAAATGAGATTTACAACTTCAGGCAGTTACATTTAGAGGCTTATAATGGACTTGGTTGAGGTTCAAGAAGAAGCTGCAGAATGTTCCAAATCACAGGATGACTTGTACAAACTTGCTTGAGGCCTTATATAGGACTTTGAATTCTAACACCAAGGCTATAGTAGAAACTATCACTGGTGGGGCATTCATGAATCTACATTGGGAGCACGCTTTTGAGATCCTAGATAGAATCACGAAAACTAACCAAGGCTGGCATACTTAAGATGTGGACAAACTCGCAAGTACTTATGAAATTGGAGCATTCGCAGAGTAGAGAATGCGGTTGGTTCACAAGGTAAGGCACCTAGGTACAAACATTTAGATTCTGAGGAGGAGGCAAAATATCTAGACAGAGAGGAGGCAAAATTCTGAGCCAAGGGCCAAAGGTCTAACCAAGAACTTTGAACTCTAGGCAAGGGAATCTAGATCAAAACTATTATAGATATAACAATTACAATAAATCTAGGTATAGAGATAGGAGTAGGGACCTAGATGGTAAATAGATGAGAAAGGATGACTACAAGGATAAAAGTGACCTTTATCTTCCACCTTGGAACCGTGATGCTGGTTCAAGTAATTTGAGGATGGAAGTCATACTTGCAAAGGTTGTGAAAGGGGTAGAGAAAATAGAAGACTGCCTTAAAGAGATTAAGGCGGATATTCTGGGAATAAATCAGAAGGTTGAATCGCATGTTTTAACCATAAAATAGCTTGAGCAATAGTTTGGTCAGATGTTGCCACATTGAATCAGAATCAGTAGGGTACACTTCCAAGAAACACCATCCAAAATTCGATAAATTATGGACATTGCTTAGTTATCACTACTAGGACTAGTAAGATGACCACGGATCCACCTATGCTCATTCTTATCGAGAATGAGGTAGAATTGGTCACCGTTGCTGATGAGAAAGTTACTAAATTGTAAGACGTAGTGATGGATGAGAGTGCACCTTAAAAGCATCTAGTTAAGGATCATGGGGCCAAGGCAAGAAAAATGAAGGATAGGGAGGTCCCTAAAGTATTGACTACCATTCCACTACCACATCCTCCTTTCCGCAAATATTGAAGAAGAAAGTTTAAGAGGGAAAGTACAAAAATTTATTTCTATACTGAAGGAGTTATCGGGGAATATCCCTCTAGTTGAAGATCTTGAACAAATGCTAGGTTACGCAAACTTTATTAAAACTTTGGTGACTAAAAAGAGGATTGTAAGCTTTGAGTTAGTTGATAATATGCACCATTGTAGTGTAATCGCCTCTCGATCATTGGTTGAAAAGAAGAAAGATCTTAGAGCGTTCATGATCCCCATACACTATTAGGTCTTTCAACTTTACAAAAGCTTTGGGTGATTTGGGTGCTAGCATTAATCTGATGCCTCTAGCAGTTTATAGACAGTTAGGGTTGGGTTCACCCAAACCGACCTTGATGAGACTTCTCATGGCGGACCGCACGGTGAAGAAGCTCGTAAGAATCTTGTATGATGTTTTGGTAAGGGTTGCATCCTTTATATATCTAGCTGATTTCATCATCCTTGACTGTGAGGTTGACTTTGAGGTTCCCATTATTTTGGGGAGACCATTCCTCGTGACTGGATGTACATTGATTGATATAGAGACAAAGAAGATGAAGTTCTAATTGAATAATGAATAGGTAACCTTCAATATCTGCCAATCCATGAAGCAGCCAAAGGATATGTGTGTGATTTTGGTGATTGATACAATTGACGAGGATGCACCGGTAGCTCCTATTGAGGAGAGGCTTTGAGTTGAGGCACTTACAGACGCAATTATGAATTTCTAGGGTGATGATATTGAGAATTAGGATGAGATGGTGAGCACACTTGGGAGTAGGGGTTCATACAGTAATGCACCAAAGAAGTTAGATCTTGATTTAGAGAACGACCTATGATCCTTTCCTAACTTCCTATCCTACGACTTTAGCGAGACTAATAAGGCAAGTTCTAGATTAAACACACACGCCGACTAGGTAAGATCTTACATACTTAGCCTAGGGATATATGTTTAGCTACTACCTATCCGGCTCATGCAATTTGGCCATGGTTACAAGCTAATAATTCTATTGACATTACAAGATCCAAATAGTGGTCACAGTTCAGGTATCATATAGCACAATACACAAAAAGTTTTTGGAGGGGTATCATTTAAAACATTCAAAACAATTTTGCACGCACCTTTTATTTTGACTACACCAAGTTCTCTTATTTTTCTGTAAGTTACACACATTATCCAAAAATATAATAAAAACACCTAAACATGTTGGTTCTAACTAGATAGTGCAGTCAAGGGAAAAGAAACACACAACAAAAACCCTCGGTTGTGGTACACCCCCACCCCCAACTTAGATCTCATACAATGTACCAATTGTATCAAACTCCTAAAAATCAATATCCAAGAGATAGAACCTACAACTTTAAGGAACGATCATGGTTACATTCTATAATAGTCCTTAACCTTCATAGGTTCCTAGCTAAGTTCTCTAAAATCTCCTAGTACAAACACATACCACAATCATGGTCTGATTCAACAATCGTAGGTATGATTCATTTGCTGAGTCCATTGGTTAAATGAAAATTTAACCGACTCATCCCGACTCAGCTTTAAGCCTTAATTCATATTGCTTAAGACCCAATATGACCTGATAGTCAATCAAACTCATACTCATACACAATCAAAAGGTCAAAAGAGCAAAAAAATTATGAACTCTCACTGATGATTTGTGTGATTTAGCTACTCCCTTCAGTGTTCGAACTCCTTCCCTGTCCAAGCACTCAAAATTATAAGAAAAATATTGTAAGTCACTGATAATTGCTTGAAAATTCTCCCCATATTTTAAAAGTAATGAATAATGAGTGCTATCTTGAGATCATAGGGAGTAGTATAGAAAAGAGGTCTTTTAACATTGTATGTGGAATTACATTTTGAATGAATGAAACAAAAGGGGGAAGTCTCAGTACCCTTTGTACTAGAATTTGGTCAATTAGGGTCATGGAGGGTTAAAATCGTATGTTTAAAAAGGACTAAGTGTCAGTGTATACTCCATGACACAACCTATGATCGTGGTATCTATCAACAATCATAGGTTGGATCGTGGTGGAGTGCCAGTTTTTCACTTTGCAGGAGTTTATCATATGAGCATATTCCATTATCGTCCTTTCATGGTACGATCATGGTATGTGATCGTCTGATGTGATAACTCCCCGAGTACTTTTGGGAGAGCTTTCTACGATTGAAGGTACAATCATACCTTTACACCAAAATCATAGGAAGGCTCATCTGTGTGAATAACTGCACCCAGTTTGATTTATTTTCAGAGACTAACTCTTGTCCATACAAGTACTATGGCTCTAAAACCAATCAATCAGATGCAAGATGAGGCTTTTCGTAGGAAGAGTGCTAGGGAAGGAGCACCAAAAGAATGCCTTCAGCCTCATCTAGTGAATCTAAAGAGTCAAGTAGATCTAAGGTAAAGTATTTTGAAAGTGCATCTGATGATCAACACACACCTCGGCCCACTAAGGCCAAGGCAAAAGAGCTTGAGAAGGCCAAGGCAAAAGAGCTTGAGAAGGCCAAGGT
Organism: Capsicum rhomboideum; assembly: GCA_031232105.1. Classification (NCBI taxonomy): domain Eukaryota; kingdom Viridiplantae; phylum Streptophyta; class Magnoliopsida; order Solanales; family Solanaceae; genus Capsicum; species Capsicum rhomboideum. The sequence continues at coordinate 18,571,999 of CP124712.1, forward strand.
GACTACATCTACTGTATTGGTGCCTGCGGCTACCCCCATGGAACTTTTCCAATCTGACGAGGGAGGTTACCACTCAAACCTAGATAGGGGTGAGCATGGAGAAAAAACTGAGGAGCTAAGTTCTTCGGAGGAGGAGGAAGAGTCCAACCTTAAATTCCTTAAGGGGCCTGCTATAGATATGCCTCAAAGAGGTGTTGACCATAGGTGATGGAGTGTGTAAAACTCCCAAGACTACTACATAGATGGGGTTTTCTTGAAAAATAGAAAAAATAAGAAGTCAAGCATTTAGAAGGAGCCCCAGATTTTGCCAGAATCCCTATAGAAAGTCGAGGAGCTGAGTAGGGTATTTAATAAATATGAGTTGGGGTGGATGACAAAATCCCTCCAAAACTACTATGCAAAGATGGTGACGGAGTTATATGCCAATTATGTGGTGATGATTATGAACATGACTCCCTTAGGTCCAGATAAGGACATGAGAAAGCAGCCCTGTTAGAAATAGTACTAGTGCAGGATAAGGGGATCGATATTTCTGTCAAGTCTATCTCTAAAGCCTTGTTCGGGAACACTTTTAAGCCTATTGAGGAGACTCCAGAGCATGATTTTTGGATGACAGATTTGAGAAGGGTGAAAAAATTGACCACAGATGATAAACTTATGCACTATAAGTGGTTGGCGGACCACATTGTAGAAACTGGGGATCAAGAATTTTGGGTCAATGGGTCGTTTATATACAAGCACACTCTGAAGTTCACTGCCAAGGCCTAGTGGTCTATCGTGAGGCATCGTATTGCACCGACAGCAAATGACAGTACTCTTGGTGCAGCCAATGCGGGCCTAAAGGCAATATTTATGTCTGAGTTGGAGCTGAACATTTCGTGAATCAATACAGAAGAGATTTGAGTTAGTGTATGACAGTTCAGTACCACATTGCCATTTTTATGTCTTCTTACTCAGTTGATGCAAGATTCATAGGTATCGGCTATCCCAAAAGTTGACAGGTTCATCCAGCCGATGAAGAGCGCAAATATTTCTTTGATCAAGGACCTGAGGATCCTGGTGGATCCATCCCAAGGTCCATTTCCAGATGTGCCTATACAGGATATAGAGGTAGGAGCTCCAACTAGTGAGATACCAGCTTCTGAGGCTGGTGCTACTTCTTTCTCTACTTCGCAGCCCAGATATACTTGGGGCACCATTCAGTCACTTCCCACAGGCTACACATTGATCCCGACTACTCTCTTAGAGAAGCTCATGAGAAACTAGGCAATACATGATGCTCAAATCAAAAATTTGGAGGTAGGGGTGAAGCCCTAAGTGACTGATGAAATTAAGGGGGTGATATGGGGTGTTAAGACCTATTTGGATAGATTTAAGAGCCGAATAATAGCCATACTAGTAGAGGTTCAGGCTTTCAACTTGACTACAGTCATAAAGGATTTGGCCAACTTGAAGGAAGTGGTTAACGAGCTGACAAGGTAAACTATGCAAGTTGTGCCACTCTCCGTCCTCCAAGCCCATCTTTGGAAGACATTGTTATAGATATGGATACATTGGTATCAGATTTCTACACTCTGGCTCTGGTGGTTGGGGGTGATGACACGAATGTGGAGAAGATGGGCTATGATTTGCAGCCTCGTATGAAGAGTAAAAAAAAAAGGAAGAAAGAAGAAAAGAAAAGGAAGGGAGAAAAAGAAAGGAGATAGTGAGTGAGAAGACCTTCAAGAAATAAATTCCTGAGGCTGTTGAGATCCCACCTGCTACTGAGGTGGTTGTTTAGACTGGAGGGGGCACAGAGGTTTCCCCCATGACATCATTGACTGCACCAGCCGCCACCGTTGCCCACTTATTTGGGAGTGCATCGGCCATAATTGAGTCTATAAGAGTTGGGGAGGGTAGAGGGGTCCCATATGCAACCCCAGCTACTCAGAGTACTTCTAGTGTCTAGTGCACCACAGGTATTTCCCAAGCCCTAATTCTTACTTTTTTTGTGTCTCGTGTAATGGGGACTTTGCATGAGATCTAAGTTAGGGGTGGAGGTGTATCATAACCAAGGATTTTTGTTGGGTGTGGCGGTGGGGGTTTTATTCAGAGTGGACAGATAGTTAACTCTTTATGTAAAGCATGCCATAGGTTAGGGATATCGTTTTGATTTCCCTTTTATAATTGATTATTATTATAATATTGCTCGTTTAGGGGCTGGTATTTGTCTTGTTTGAATATTAATATTGTTTTAAGAGGTTATTTTATGCGTGATACCCGTGTGGGGGCCTGGATTTTGTTATTCACTATGTCTTATTTGCTTTCTTTAGTTATTGTAATACCTTTGAAGGGATTTTTATGGCTTCCTATCATGTCTTGACTTGTATCATGATTATTAAATAATTGAGAATGGAGCATCATTTGTACATTGTCGAGATAGTTGTGATTTATCATTGTGTTCGCCATGATTATGCATACCCACATATTATTTGGTTGTTTATGAATCTGAAACTATCATTGATCTTCATTTCTTTGTAAAAGAAACATACTACGTTATAAAATGCCTTAGCGGAAGGAAGTGTTGACAAGACAGATTAATGAGTTTGTGATTAGTATACGAGTTGTGAACCCCTCATGGGTTCTCTCTTGGAAGCTTAGGCTCAAAGGGTGTATATGAGATGAGCATTAAGCATTGCATTATATACCATACCATTGAGATTGCACTATATTTCATCTCTTTTACGTGTATGATTTTGTGATTTTGAACTTCTTTATATCTGGTGTTGATAACATATTTTTGTGTCGATATTGTATTATTAAATTGTTAGGAGCATGTATGGCTTGAGCCATCGTTGGGACTTTTCTATATGCAGGTGGAAGCGTTGCTAATAGTTTTCTTTATATGCTTAGTTATCTACTTTGCTTGGTCAACCTATGATTCCTACTACGTACAAGTTTACCGTACTTACTCCTACTTTTCTGCACCCTTTTGGTGCAGATCCCAGTTCGAGTGCAACCCGTAAAGCCTGATATCGTGCTGAGTAAAGAGTACTTTGAAGTCATGGTGAGCTCCTCGTCTGGAGCATGTTCCAGACTTCCTAATTATTATTATGTTGTATTTCTTTATGTTCTGATACATATAGATATTTGTATTACATATTCTATGGATAGTTAGAGTTGCTCATTACTCATGACACTAGTTTTGGGGGGATTTTGAGATGTTATTTCTGAAATTTCATGGATACAATATTTGGTTCTATATTATTCTAAAATCTGATATTATGTTCTCCTAGTCTCGTCTCTTCCGCATTTATTTCCTTTTTGATGATCTGGCTCATCTACCAAGGTTGGGACAAGGTAAGTGTCATCAAGACCTCACTTTGTGGGTTGTGACACCACTGCTTGCTCCACTGCCCAAAAGTGAGGCAATGGCTTAAGGAACAACTAAAAATTCTGCATAGTATCATTTCTTGTGCCACCCCTTGCTTTGGGTGAGTGGCGCAAGTGGTCCTGGCAGTATCAAAATTCTGCGCCACTGCTTGCTTTGTAGCAATAGTGCAAGGCACACTGTACTTGGCCATTTTCCACTCGTTTTACTACTCGTTGTGACATTGATCTTCCCTTAATTCCTTTTGGTTCCTTGGTGATCTTTTTCTATTTTTTTAAGCTCCAAATACCTCAAGACACTCCTACATACACAAGACATGAAATGCAAGTGTATATCACATCATTTAAGCTCAAGAAGATACAAAAATGAGAATGAGTATGAGGGGAATAATAGTAAAATAACATGATTTTTAGCCTCACATCAACACTCCACACTTAAACCCGTGCACATACTAGTGTAAACTATACACTCATAACTTAGACTCTACTACAAACTACACCAATTGAAATAAGATTACTCAAGCTAAGACTAGACCGACTACCAAAGAAGACAATTTCTTATTAAGCAAGTTTCAATCATTCAACACATTTAAACAACTACTCCAAGACCTCCTAGCCTCAAGAACCGACTCCACGATATTTGAAAACTCATACAATTCAACCAACTAAGAGATAAAATAATTCACCTATCTTTTATCAACCATGTACCCTCACAAAAAGAGAGTTATCAATATTCACTCACAAGTATACAAATGAATGCAAGAATGGGTATATTAAGATTTCGCTCACTCTCACAAACAATTTCACATGCATAATATGATGAATCATAAGTTTGCCCTTAGTGTACTACTCCACTAATATAAGAACATCAAATTTAAGATCAAGTAGGACTTTCAAGGTTTTAATGTAGACAAAGAGACAGTTAGGAACTATCCTGGCCAGTAATAGTGATTATCTTCCTTAAGCACTTTAATACATTACAAATTTTTTCATTAAGTACCTTCCTCAATCATCTGATTTCTTTCTTCTCCTCTTCTTACCCATATATTTTCTTTGTTTTCCCATCTCTTTAAGCAAGTTCACATACCACTAGTAAGGAACACTTAATTATCAAAAACTTTTTCTTTTTCTTTTATTCTTTTTCTACTCCCTCTAAATAGCATAACAATTTTTTTAGAACTTGCACCCTTAGACTTTTCTACAGGATTCCCACCTCGACAATCTCATTTTTTCACTTCTCATTTCTTTCAACTCTTACTGTTCAATTAAAGTGCTTAGGAGTTTTGGATCAAATTAGGGGTCAATTGAAACAAAAAGGACTAGGCTTCATACGTGGTTACCAAAGAATACGCTAAGGCTCAATGGGGAGAACTAGGATCATCCATTGTTGAAATGTAAAGCAAAGGATAAAAAGATGGCTAATTACAAAAATGTCTATATCATCTCCTGAACTCAACATTCTTCATTTTGCTTTGCAAACATACCGTCCAAGTTCTAGATATCACTATAAAAGCATGGAATATCACAAAATCCTAACACACATGGCATATGTTTGACTCAAGAAGGTTACATACAGACTCTCAATCAAGTAACAAAAAGAGTTCAAATTTAAACTAAAACACAAGAGTCAAGCAAATGAACCTAGGTGTCTTCAAAATAAGTCATTTAATTTTCACAACATGCTTTTGAATTTCAAAAAACAACTTGCATCACTCAGCCATGTGTAGCACCTAACAAGAGCACCTCACATTCAATTGGTCCTAAAGATTCTCTACTTCCTAATGACAATCATTTTCCCCAAGACTGTAACACCCCGTACTTTATAAACTCACTTGATACCTTGGGATCATATCTACATAGGTGTTGATATGCCATGCATATGTGTTTTATAGTGTTATTGGTGAAACATTTGATATCGGACTTCACGTGTGCGATTAGATCTTCGTAGGAGGTGTGTTGTGATCTCGTGGAGCATTTGGGTAAGAACTCGTACACATTTTAACCTCATTTAGTGACTTTAAGTCATGTTTACTTTATGGTTAAGATCACTAAGTAAGTATTTTGTAGTGTTTTGATAAGGGATTGGACGATACGTAAACGTTGGATTAGTGGCCGAAAATTTCAGCAAAATGCTGAAACTTGCGCCACTACCCTGTTTCAGGGGTGTGGCGCAAGCCACCAGCCTGAAAAAACTTCAGAGAAGTACATATTCTTGCGCCACTACCCTGTTTCAGGGGGTGTGGCGCAAGGCACAATAAGTATGCCTTTCCGGCGTCGTTTCGTAACGCAATTCTACGACGATTTCTCGATGGTTTCATTTGGTTATTTGGAGTTAATTGAGCATTGTTAAAGCTTCAAACACTTCAATATACTCCTGCATACTCCTACATGATCAAATCATGAAATGTGAATAGTAATCCAAAATGTTCAATGAAGCCAAGGGCGACTAGAATTTCAATTTTTGCGATCGAAAGGACGAATGAGAAATGTTTAAAAGAATGTTGCCGTGACATTATGGAATTATGTAAACATGATATATATGGTGAATAATACATGAAATTGGATGGGTTACATGGGTATGTGTTATTGGGCCCAAAGTTAGGCCCAAAATGGAATTTACAAGAATTGGCCCAAAGGAGCAAAAAGACCCATTCTTCCACTTTGACCTCATTTAATGCCAAGAGTGGATAAGCATGACTTCAAAAGTCTATAAAACGGACACAAAAATCAGATTTTTAAGACAAAGAACACACATGCTTTTTCTCTCTTTTTCTAGACTTTTCAAGAAAGTTTCTTTGGGGGCTCTCAAACCCTAAGCCATATTTGGATCAAGATCACCATCTTTCAAGCCTAGGTAAGTGATTATTATTATGGATTAACATATTATATGCATGGGAGATTATGTATATTATGCTAGTTGTGTTGGCAAGATGATGAATAGTGTATTTTGCCTTTGGTGAAAGATGTGTCATCTTGGTAAATTGAACTTGAATTAGGCCTTGTGCCTTTGATGAAAAAGCATGGTATGGACAAAATATGAACATGTATGGTGTTATTTTGGGCATTAAACTTGTTCTTGTATAAAAATGGAAATTATGGGATTTTGGCCGATATGTGTTATGAGTTGTATTAAGGTACTTTGATGGATTATTTGTGATGTGTTATGGATAAGAAAGTGTAAAGGAGAAGTATTGTGGTGAAATGTATTGATTTTCATGTATTGGTCAATGTTGGGAATATTATGGAATTTTTGGAATAATAGTAGGAACAATGGTTTTGTCAAGGGGAAGTGGCATGTTTAAGGACACATGTATGACTCATTGATGTTACATGCATTTGAAGAGTAATTGGTGGTTAATGTGAATTCCGTATTGTATTTATGTTGTAGAGTGACACATAAAGAAGGAGAGGGCTTATTGTATACACATCAAAGGTTGTATATTCGTATTGTGAATCCAAGGTATGTAAGGTTACTTTGTCCGTATCTTTCCATGGCCAATAGTGTTCACATTGACATTTCTCTAGTTCTATTCCGAAATGTACCAAGGTATCCCATATGCACTTATCCATGGTAATTGTCATATATTTCCTACTCATTGATCAATTGTGAATCTCATTTCTCATATTCATGGTTAATGTTCCGAAAGTTCAAATAAGGTTATGTTCCAATACTCCAATAGTGCCTATACTTGTGTCTCTTGTTAATGGCTTATTGTCCAATGGTTCCAATAGTATTATGGTGCTAGTGATGTTATATTTCTCATTGATATTTATTCACATGTTCTTCACTTATTGGTCAATGAATCAAAGTTTCCAACAATGTTGTGTTCCAAAGTTCCAAAGTGATGTTATGATTATCAAAGTATCAATCTCAAAGTAAAGATCAAAGTAATGCAAATGTGGTCAATGATCAAGTACGGGTGGCAAGTCTAGGGGCATAAGCCTAGCTCGAATCGATCCCGAGATATGGATTTATGGGTGGCAAGTCTAGGGGCGTAAGCCTAGCTCGACTCGATCCCGATGTATTGATTTATGGGTGGCAAGTCTAGGGGCGTAAGCCTAGCTCGACTCGATACCGATGTATTGATTTATGGGTGGCAAGTCTAGGTGCATAAGCCTAGCTCAACTCGATCCCAATATGATGTTATGATATGAAAAGACCCACTGATCAGTAGGGGCCCGGGTACATTGTTATCATTGAGCATTGAGGTAAAGAAAGCAACTAAAGTAATGAAAGCAATCCACATGGTTTCCCAAAATACCAAATGGTGACTTATGCACATTGATTCTTCATATGTTTTGATTTCATTGACATATTCATTGGAATATTCATGTGTTGTTTAGTTTCATCTGAGCCTTGCATACTCAGTACTTATTTCGTACTGACCGCTCTCGGGGAATTTACCTTACTTGCTGCAGGCGCAGGTCCCAGTAGGCATCCTCAATACATTGCCAGTGTTAGCGGTTCTTTGGTGAGCTCCAGCTCATTCGGGGCTTCTCCGAGTCAGAGTATATACATGTTTTGGTTTTGTACATAATATGTAAAGCGGGGACTTGTCCCGACTTATAGTTCATTTTTGTCAATGCTCTTGTTAGAGGCTTTTGTAGACCGATGTGGGTGTATCAGTGTAAAAGACATATGTTGTTTTGACTGGATGGCCTCAACGGCCAAGTTTCATATGTATGTATAAATATGTCCCATGTTTTCCTGTATTCGTCTTTCATGCTCTTATGCACTGGTGGTATGATTATGGTATGCATATGATTGAACATAGGCAAAGGTTGGTTCTCTCGGGCCTTATCGGCTACGGGTGCCAATCACGTCTCGATGGGATTCGGGGCGTGACAAAAGTGGTATCAGAGCAGGTTGGTCTAAGGATGTCTACAAAGTCGTGTCTGATTAGAGTCTTACTTATCGATGTGTTGTGCACCACATTTATAAGTAGGAGGCTACGGGACATTTAGGATGTTGTTTCTTTTTCATTCTAGATCGTGCAATAGAGCCAATGTTGTCAGTTGCATTGTATCTGATCTTGGTAATTGTTTTTTTTCTTTGGTATAGTCAAAAATGCCGAACACTAGAAGAGGAAGAGGAAAAGGTAAAAGTAAGCTGATAGATAGAATTGCTGAAGGAACAAGTAGACCACCACTTGACCAAGTTGATCAAGGTGGGGCTGGAACTGAGTTTGCAACGCGAGCTTCTTCTACTTCTTCGGCTCCAGAAGAGCCGAGAAGAAGGGAAGTGCCCGTGGAACCACCGACAAATGCCACAGATCAGGATCTTAGAAATGCTGTACAGATGTTGACACAGTTAGTGGCGGCACAAAGCCAGGGAAGAGCTGGTGCAATGGCACATGATGATGATGCGGCTAGAATGGCAAGTCGCAGAACGCAGGATTTCTTGAAACTGGACCCTCCTATATTCACAAGGTCCGATCCAAAAGCAGATCCACAGGACTTCGTGGATCAAATTCAGAGGGCCTTGGAAGTTATGCATGTGACAGGGGTAGAGACAGTGGAACTTGCTGCGTATAGGTTGAAAGGAGAGGCAATACTGTGGTATGAGGATTGGAAGAAATCCCATGACATTGGTGCAGATTCACCGACATGGGAAGAGTTTAAAGTGGCTTTCCTCGATCATTATCTTCTGTATGAGGTTCGGGAAGTACATGCAGATCAGTTCCTAAATTTGCGTCAAGGGAATATGAGTGTTCGGGAATATAGTTTGCAATTTAACTCCTTGGCTCGATATGCGCCAAATGTTGTGGCTACGATGACAGACAGGGTCCATAGATACGTGGACAGACTAGAGCCATACTTGGTGAGAGATTGCACTATTGCGGCCTTGAATAGGGACATGGACATTGCTCGAATACAAGCCTTCGCCCAAAAAATGGAAGATCAAAGACAGAGACGAAGAGTACATGAATTTGATAGGGGACAGTCCAAAAGGGCTAGATCTATGGGACCACCTATGATGTCCCAAGGAGGATCTAGTCCCCGCATGTTTCCTAGACCACCTAGACCGTCGTTCTCTTATTCCACAGGGAGTGCTTATTCGCAGCCTCGAGGGTTTAGAGGTGGTTCAGCTGGGCAAAGTAGTGGGGTTCATGGATCACAGGCAGTAGGTTTCCCTCATCAGCAGTGTCAGCACTGCGGGCGCATGCACACAGGTACATGTTGGACAGGGATGAATGTCTGCTTTTGGTGTGGTATGCCGGGACATATAGCGAGGGAATGTCCACAGCGGAGCATGGGTGGTATAGTGTAACACCCCGTACCTTCCTAACCCTATTTGACGACATTAAATAATGTTTACTTAGGTGTCACGAGCTATAAGTATGTATTTGGTAATGTTAGTGATGGAGAAATTGAAATTTGGCCCTTGTATATGTGATTAAACTTGCATAAAAGGTGTTTTGCGATTTTCATGGCGCATTTGTGGGGTTAAAAAAAATGAGGCTAAGAGGACCTCTAAACAAAGTATATTGAGGCCAAGAAGTAAGTTAAAGAATAGGACTTGAAGTATCTAACCAAACCCGCGAAGAAAAGTCGAAAAACAAAATTTTCAAAAAAAATTAAGGAGGGGCGCGCCCAGGGGCGTGCCACGCCGCTCTGGGCTAAAATTTTTAGTCCAGAGGCAGCAAGGGGGCGCGCCAGGCAGCGTGCCGGGCTGCTTGTGCGCACCTTTCAAAAGTTGGAATTTTTCTTAAGTTCCAAGGGTGCCCGGGGACGTACCGGACCGATTTTTGCCACGTTTCTTCTACAACCATGAGAATATACATGAAATTAGTGAAATATTATATTGGTATGATACAATTACCCGAGGACGAATTTGGCGTCAAAATGACGATTTTACCCCTATAGCCAAAATGGGTCATACGTGGCTAGAATCGCTTGTTTTTGGGATTGAGGCTACAAATATAAATCCCGTGAGTGGGAATATTGTTGTAACGCATATGAAATGAATTAAACATGAGAAATTATGGATTTTGTTGGATTAAGTGAATTGGGCCCAAAAAGGACCCAAAATGTGAAAAAAAACCATGAAAGGCCCAATGGGTCAAAATGACCCATTCTTGCCTTGACTTGTCAATGATGGACTTAATGGCTAAGGATGACTTTAAAAGGTTATAAAAGGTGGCCAAAAATCAGATTTTAATTCATTGTACACACACATGCTTTTCTCTCATTTTCTAGAATTCTCAAGAACACTTTTTTTGGTGCTCTTCAAACCCTAAGGCATTTTTGGGCAAGATCATCCTTTTTCAAGCTTGGGTAAGTGCTTATTCTTGTACTTTAACATATTATAAGCATGATAGATTATGTATATCATGTTGGTTATGCTTGGGAGTGTTGGACATGGCACTTTTGGTTTTGTGAAAAAGATGTGAAATCCATGGAATTGTAACTTGAATTATGACTTGTGCCTTTGATGAAAAAGCATGGTATGGACAAAATATAAACATGTATGGTGTTATTTTTGGTATTAAACTTGTTATTGTCTATAAGTGGAAATTGTGGGATTTTGACCGATATGTGTTATGAGTTGTATTAAGGTAAGTTGATGGATTAAGTGTGATGTGGTATGGATAAGAAAGTGTAAAGGAGAAGTGTTGTGGTGAAATGTGTCAATTATCATGTATTGGTCAATGTTGGGAATATTATGGAATTTTTGGAATAATACTTTTATCAATGGTTTTGTCAAGGGGAAATGACATGTTAAAGCTAAACATGTGACTAATTATTATTTTATGCCATTATAAGGTAATTGGTGGTTAATGTTGGTTTCGTTATGAACTTGTGTTGTAGATCAAAACACAAGAACGGAGAGGGACTATTGTATGCGCATCTAAGATTGTGTATTCGTATTAAGAATACAAGGTATGTAAGGTTATTCTTCTATATCCTTTTGTAGCATGTGGTGTTCACATTGTCATTTGATTCCGAAGTGCTCATTGTCCTAAAGTGTTCTATTCCAAAGGGGTTCTATAGTATTCCAACTAAGGTTGATATATATTATTATTCATATGAGTTTTCCTCTTAGACGAATTATGACCCACTTAGTTCTTATTTATGGACGGAAGTTCTTAAGTTGTCATATGTTGTAAAGCCTAAGAGAACTACCTCAACAAGAGTAGTGAGGTAAAGAGGACTTGTTGAGTTTGAATAGCATTATTCCAATCATGCCATGAACCAAAGTTCCAAAATTCACATGTCTCATATTCATGATTAATGTTCCAAAAGCCCAATAAGGTTATGTTCCACGGTTCCCATGGTGGTTATACTCATGTCCCTTGTTCATGGATTATGGTCCAATGGTTTTAATAGTGTTATGTTGCTATAATGTTATGTTTCTCACAATGTTTATTCACATACCTCTCACCCATTGGTTAATGATCCAAAGCTTCAAGGAAAGTTGTCATAACGTTGAAATCTCTAAAGGACCTACTTTCAAGAGAATAATAACATAAGAGAATCTATTTAATCTTGGATGGCATTTTCCAATCATGTCTTGTTCCAAAATCCGATAGTATGATGATTAGCCTTGTACCAATCTTGCATAAGTAAAAGTACCAATCTCATAAGGGTGATAAGAGAGGCGATGTGCAAGTTAGTATAATTATCCCTCATAAGTGAAGATGTGAATCTTATGAAGTGAAGTGAAGTGAGATGTGTATACAAATGTGAGCTTTAGTGTCATGATCTCTAATGGATCACTCTCTCTCATAGCTATGTCAAAGAAATAAGATTGTGAAGAAATAATGCACAAATGGTTACTTTATGTTATGGTTCATTGAAAATGGATTAAAAATCAAAAGGGTATATATTATAGCCCACTAAATGTGGATGTCCGGTATTATATATATATATTATAGCCCACTAAATGTGGATGTCCGGTATTATAATTATATATGATAGCCCACTAAATGTGGATGTCCGGTATTATAGTTAGATATTATAGCCCACTGATCAGCTGGATGTCCGGTATATATTATAGCCCACTGATCAGCTGGATGTCCGGTATATATTATAGCCCACTAAATGTGGATGTCCGGTATTATATTTATATATGATAGCCCACTAAATGTGGATGTCCGGTATTATATTTATATATGATAGCCCACTAAATGTGGATGTCCGGTATTATATTTATATATGATAGCCCACTAAATGTGGATGTCCGGTATTATATTTATATATGATAGCCCACTAAATGTGGATGTCCGGTATTATAATTATATATGATAGCCCACTAAAGGTGGATGTCCGGTATTACATTTATATCTTATAGCCTACCAAGGGTGGAGGCCCGGTACTAACTAATTGAGTGCACAGTAATGAAAATAGTTGTAAAGAGATGAGAATATATGCCTCACGTGCATAGATGTAAATAAACATGAAGATGGTTATAAGAAAGTGATAATGATGCGACTGATTGATCAAGTATTGAGACTAATAGAAGTAATGAACCTGGTTCCACATATTTTTATACGAAGGTATATCCATATTGATTATTCTCTTACGCTTAATTTCTTGGAAGTACTTATGTGCTATTTTAGTTTCATCTGGCCTTACATACTCAGTACTTTATTCGTACTGACCCCTTTTGGGGAACTTACCTTACATGCTGCAGGCACAGGTGTTAGTAGATCTCTGCAGTAGGTGGCGAGATATCCGCAAATTATTGGTGAGCTCTAGTTGCTTCGGGGCTTCCCAAGTCACATGTGTTCATTAGGTTTTAGCATTTTGTAAGTATTGTATAGACATGGTCATGTATCTATTAGAGGCTTTGTAGACATATGTGGGGTATCGTGAAAGTAAAAGATGTACGTTCATTTTGACGAGATGGCCCTAGCGGCCAAGTCTCATAGATTGCACGTATTGCCATGACTTTCGCTAACGATATTTAATTACATGAGATAAAATGATATGCATACGCGAACATACATATGAGAGTACATGAGCAAAGATTGGTTCTCTCGGGCCTTATCGGCTTCGGGTGCCAATCACGCCTCGTTGGAAGTCGGGGCGTGACATATAGCACGACCAGCTGGGTCGGCTGTTGCGTCTTCAGCATCGGTTTTTTCACAGGGCCAAGGGGTGCAGCCTATTGGTCGTGGTAGAGGTACCAGAGGAGGAGTCAGTACTAGCGGGGTCCAGAATCGCACTTATGCTTTGGTGGACCGCCAGAATTCAGAGGCTTCCCCCGATGTCGTCACAGGTACATTATCCATATGCTCACATAATGTATATGCATTAATTGACCCAGGCTCTACATTTTCCTATATTACTCCATTGGTTGCTGCGAAATTTGCAAAGGCACCGGAATTATTAATTAAATCAATTGAAGTGTCTACACCGGTTGGTGAATATATTGTTGCAAAGAGAGTGTATCGTAACTGTGTGGTAACTGTGTGTGGTCATGATACGTTGGCCGATCTCATTGAATTGGACATGGTGGATTTTGATGTGATTATGGGAATGGATTGGTTGGCCTCTTGTTATGCTATGGTAGATTGCCGGGCCAAGAAGGTGCAATTTTGTTTTTCGCAAGAAAATGTTCTTGAATGGCAGGGTAATGTAGGGGCACCACGAGGAAGATTTATTTCCTATTTGAAAGCCAGAAAAATGATTGCCAAGGGATACATATGTCATTTGGTACGAGTGAAAGATAATGATGTGGAACCATTAACTCCACAGTCTGTACCGATCGTCAATGAATTTCTTGATGTATTTCCAGAGGATCTGCCAGGTTTACCCCCAGAACGGGAAGTGGAATTCGGCATTGATGTGATTCCAGGCACTCAGCCTATTTCTATTCCCCCATATAGAATGGCTCCAGCAGAATTGCGTGAATTGAAGGAGAAATTGAAAGATTTGCTAGACAAGGGCTTCATTAGGCCTAGTATGTCCCCGTGGGGTGCACCGGTATTATTTGTGCGAAAGAAAGATGGCACATTGAGGATGTGCATTGACTACCGGCAGTTGAATAAAGTAACGATCAAGAACAAATATCCCCTCCCTCGCATTGATGATTTGTTTGATCAGTTACAGGGTGCCAGGTGTTTTTCAAAGATTGACTTGAGGTCGGGCTACCATCAAGTCAGAGTTAGAGAGGAGGATGTACCCAAGACAGCTTTTCGAACACGGTATGGCCATTATGAATTTTTAGTTATGTCATTTAGACTAACAAATGCACCGGCTGTGTTTATGGATTTGATGAACAGGGTGTTTAAGCCATTCCTAGACGTGTTCGTGACAGTATTTATAGATGACATCCTTGTTTATTCAAGATCACCAGAAGACCATGCTTATCACTTACGGCAAGTGTTGCAAATTCTCCGTGAGCGTAACTTGTATGCAAAATTCTCCAAATGTGAGTTTTGGTTGAAATCAGTCGCGTTCTTGGGTCACATTGTATCAGATTGTAACACCCCGTACCTTCCCAACCCTACTTGATGACGTTGAATAATGTTTGCTTAGGGGTCGAGAGATATAAGTATGTATTTGGTAATGCTAATGATGAGGGAATTGAAATTTGGCCACATACATGCGATTAGACCTTCGTAGGAGGTGTTTTGTGATTTTGTGGAGCATTTGTGTCATAACCCGTAAACATTCCAACCTCATTTGGTGACTTGGAGTCATGGTTACGTGATGATTAAGATCACTAAGTAAGTATTTTGTAGTGTTTTGATAAGGTATTGGACGATATGCAAGTGTTGGAAAAAGTGGCCGAAAAATTCAGCAAAGTACCAAGACTTGCGCCACTCCCTGTTTCAGGGGGTGTGGCGCAAGCCACTGATTCATAGGGGGTGAAATTCTTGCGCCACTGCCTTGCTTTGCAGCAGTGGCGCAAGGCACAACATGTTGTGCCCTTCCGCGCTCGTTTCACAACGCAATGCTACATCGATTCGTATATGGTTTCTTTTGGTTCTTTGGAGTTATTTAAGCATTGTTAAGGTTTCAAATACATCAATACACTCCTACATACTCCTACATGATCAAATCATGAAACACAAGAATTTATCAAAAATGTTCAATGAAGCCATGGGCGACTAGAATTTCTATTTTTGCGATGGAGACGACGAATGAGAATCTCGTAAGTGAATATCATCGAGACATTATGAAATTAATTACACATGAGATATATGGTGGATTATACATTGGATTTAGTGGGTTAAGTGGATATATGTTATTGGGCCCAATTTGAGGCCCAAAACAAAGCCAAAATGCTTAGGCCCAAGGGGAAAAATGATCCATTCTTCTACTTTGACCAAGCCAATATGGCATTTAATGCCAAAGTGTGGCTAAAGATGACCACAAGGCCTATATAAAGGTACCCAAATCAGATTTTTATTCAAGGAACCACACATGACATTTCTAGATTTTTTTCTACAAAAGGGCTTTTTCTCTCAACTCACAAACCCTAAGGCAACCATTTCTTGGAGACAAGATCATCACTTTGCAAGCTTGGGTAAGTGTTTATTATTGTAATTTAATATATTAAGTACATGGGAGAGTATGTAAATCATGTTGGTTATGCTTGGAGGTGTTGAATATGGTACTTTGTGTTTTTGTGAAAGATGTGCTATCTTGGTGATTTGAACTTGAATTAGGACTTGTGCCTTTGATGAAAGAGCATGGTATGGACAAAATAAGAACATGTATGGTGTTATTTTTGGTATTAAACTTGTTCTTGTCTATAAGTGGAAATTGTGGGATTTTGGCCGATATGTGTTATGAGTTGTATTAAGGTAAAGTGATTGATTATTTGTGATGTGGTATGGATAAGAAAGTGTAAAGGAGAAGTGTTGTGGTGCAATGTATTGATTTTCATGTATTGGTCAATGTATGGAATATTGGGGGATTTTTGGAATAATAATTTTATCAATGGTTTTGTCAAGGGGAAATGGCATGTTTAAGGACAAATATGTGATTCATTGATGTTATATGCATTTGAAGAGTAGTTGGTGGTTAATGTGAATTTCGTTATGCATTTGTGTTGTAGAGTGACACATAAAGAAGGAGCGGGACTATTGTATGCACCTCTAGGATTATATATTCATATTGCGAATCCAAGGTATGTAAGGTTACTTTGTCCGTATCTTTCTACGGCCAATAGTGTTCACATTGACATTTCACTAGTTTTATTCCGAAATGTACTAAGGTATCCCATATGCACTTATCCATGGTCATTGTCATATATTTCCTACTCATTGAACAATTGTGAATCCCATTTCTCATAGTCATGGTTAATGTTCCGAAAGCTCAAATAAAGTTACGTACCAATATTCCAATAGTGCCTATACTTGTGTTTCATCTTCATGGATTATTGTCCAACGGTTCCAATGGTATCATGGTGCTAGTAATGTTATATTTCTCATTGATACTTATTCACATGTTCTTCTCTCATTGGTTAATGCTTCAAAGTTTCCAACAATGTTATGTTCCAAAGTTCCAAAGTGATGTTATGACTATCAAAGTATCAATCTCAAAGTAATGAACAAAGTAATGCAAATGTGGTCAATGATCAAGTACGGGTGGCAAGTCTAGGGGCGTAAGCCTAGCTCGACTCGATCCCGAGGTTTGGATTTATGGGTGGCAAGTCTAGGGGCGTAAGCCTAGCTCGACTCGATCCCGATGCATTGATGTATGGGTGGCAAGTCTAGGGGCATAAGCCTAGCTCGACTCGATCCCTACACAATGATATGATATGAAAGACCCACTGATCAGTCGGGGCCCGGGTACATTGTGACATATGTAATGACAAGTGAGCATTGAATGTAAAGAAAGTAATGAAAGTAATGAAAGCAATCCACATGGTTTCCAAAATGCAAAATGGTGACTTATTCACATTGATTATTCATATGGTTTGAGTTCATTGAAATATTCATGTATTATACAGTTTCATCTGAGCCTTGCATACTCAGTACTTATTTCGTACTGACCCCTCTCGGGGAATTTACCTTACTTGCTGCAGGCGCAGGTACTAGTAGGCCGCCACAGTAGGTTGCCAGCTGTTTGCGGTTTATTGGTGAGCTCCAGTTAGTTCGGGGCTTCTCCGAGTCACAGTGGTTCATATGCTTTGATATTGTACATTGTGTATAAAGCGGGGACTTGTCCCGACTTTCAGTTGGTTTTGGTCAATGCATCTGTTAGAGGCTTTTGTAGACGTATGTGGGTGTATGTGTATAAGATGATAGATGAAATCTTGACTTGATGGCCTCAACGGCCAAGTTTCTCATATGTATATACGTCATATGTTCTATGCTTTCCGATTTTAGCCCCTCATGTTTCTATGTGATAGTAGTGTTTCCTATGACATGTATATGAATGAATAGAAGCAAAGATTGGTTCTCTCGGGCCTTGTCGGCTTCGGGTGCCAATCACGCCTCGTGGGAGTTCGGGGCGTGACACAGATGAAGGCATACAGGTTGATACCCAAAAGATAGAGGCAGTGAAAAATTGGCCAAGACCTACGACACCCACAGAGATTCACAGTTTTCTGGGTTTGGCAGGTTATTATCGGAGATTTGTAGAAGGGTTTGCTTCTATTGCGGCACCATTGACAAAGTTAACTCACAAGGCAATTAAGTTTCAATGGAATGATGCATGTGAAAAAGGGTTTCAAAAATTGAAAGATAAGTTGACTTCCACACCAGTGTTAGTACTTCCTGAAGGCACAGAGGGCTATGCAGTGTATTGTGATGCTTCCGAGATTGGTCTCGGATGTGTATTGATGCAGCATGGTAGGGTGATAGCATATGCCTCACGACAGTTGCGGCCACATGAGAAAAACTATCCCACACATGATCTTGAATTGGCAGCAGTAGTTTTTGCTTTAAAGATATGGCGTCATTACTTAAATGGGGTTCATGTTGACATCTATACAGATCACAAAAGCTTGCAATATCTTTTTAAGAAGAAGGAACTCAATTTGAGGCAACGAAGGTGGTTAGATCTTTTAAAAGACTATGACATTGATATTCTTTATCACCCAGGCAAAGCAAATGTAGTAGCTGATGCATTGAGCCGTAAGGCAGTGGAAAACACTAGTGGTCAGTTGGATGAAAAGCGTGAGATAATCAAAGATTTGAATCAATTAGCCAGCTTGGGAGTTCGCCTTATTGAAACCTCAGATGATAGAGTTAAGGTGCAGAATGCGGCAGAATCATCCTTGATAGCTGAAGTGAAAGAGAAGCAATTTGCGGATTCTACTTTATTACAGCTAAAGGAAAATGTGCAGCAGAATTTGACCAAGGCATTTGATATTACACCAGAAGGGGTGCTTCAATGTCAAGGGAGGTTATGTGTACCGGACGTAGATGAACTGAGGACACGAATAATGACAGAGGCGCACCATTTGCGCTATTCCATTCATCCGGGTGCTACTAAAATGTACCATGAATTGAAAGAGGTGTATTAGTGGGGCAACATGAAAATGAACATTGCGGAATTTGTCGCGCAGTGCCCAAATTGTCAACAAGTGAAAGTGGAACATCAGAAACCGAGAGGTTACATGCAATGTATCAACCTTCCAGTCTGGAAGTGGGATATGATTAATATGGATTTTATTACGGGTTTGCCTCGCACATTGCGGAAGTTTGATTCGATATGGGTCATAGTGGACCGACTTACTAAATCAGCGCATTTTCTACCGGTCAGGACGACCTATACAGCTGAGGATTATGCAAAGTTATATGTGAAAGAGATAGTACGATTGCATGGTATTCCACTTTCGATCATATCAGACAGAGGAGCACAGTTCACAGCACACTTTTGGAAATCTTTTCAGGGAGTTTAGGTACCCAGGTGAATTTGAGTACGGCTTTCCATCCCCAGATCGATGGACAAGCAGAACGTACTATTCAGACACTTGAAGATATGCTAAGAGCATGTACGTTGGATTTTCAAGGTAGTTGGGATGACCATTTGCCTCTTATTGAATTTGCGTATAACAATAGCTATCATTCAAGTATTAAAATGGCACCTTATGAAGCCTTGTATGGAAGGAAATGTAGATCACCAATCGGATGGTTTGAAGCAGGTGAAACTGCTGTACTTGGGCCAGATATTGTCCACCAAGCCATGGAGAAAGTTAAAGTGATCCAACAGCAGTTACAAACGGCTCAAAGTCGTCACAAGTCATATGCCGACGTGAGAAGAAGAGGGATTGAATTCGCCATAGGTGATTGGGTGTTTTTAAAGGTGTCACCAATGAAAGGGGTAATGCGGTTTGGAAAGAAAGGAAAATTGAGTCCACGTTACATAGGCCCCTATGAAGTTATTAGAAGATTTGGGCAAGTCGCGTACGAATTAGCCTTACCTCAAGAACTTTCCTCCGTCCATCCGGTATTTCATATGTCGATGCTTCGGAAATGCATAGGAGATCCGTCTCGTATTGTTCCTGTAGAGGATGTTCAAGTTACAGAGGATCTCACTTATGAAGAAGTGCCCATTGCTATCCTAGATCGACAAGTAAAGAGATTGATAAATAAATACATAGCATCCGTAAAAGTCCTTTGGAGAAACCAACACGTAGAGGAGATCACATGGGAAGCGGAAGAAATGATGAAATCCAAGCATCCCCATCTATTTCAAATGGACCAAGAAGCTCACAGTGCGGAGATGGAACAATAACAAGTAAGTATTAAAAAGCATTATGTGAATGTGTATAGGTATGTTAAAGTAAAGATGCATTTGTTGTATATAAGACAATGTTGTTAACATTCGAGGACGAATGTTTCTAAGGGGGGAAGAATGTAACACCCCGTACTTTATAACCTCACTTGATACCTTGGTATCATATCTACATAGGTGTTGAGATTCCATGCATATGTGTTTTATAGTGTTATTGGTGAAACATTTGATATCGGACTTCACATGTGCGATTAGATCTTCGTAGGAGGTGTGTTGTGATCTCGTAGAGCATTTGGGTAAGAACTCGTACACATTTTAACCTCATTTAGTGACTTTATGTCATGTTTACTTGATGGTTAAGATCACTAAGTAAGTATTTTGTAGTGTTTTGATAATGGATTGGACGATACGTAAACGTTGGATTAGTGGCCGGAAATTTCAGTAAAATGCTGAAACTTGCGCCACTACCCTGTTTCAGGGGTGTGGCGCAAGCCAACAGCCTGCAAAAACTTCATAGAAGTCCATATTCTTGCGCCACTACCCTGTTTCAGGGGGTGTGGCGCAAGGCACAATAAGTATGCCTTTCCGGCGTCGTTTCGTAACGCAATTCTACGACGATTTCTCGATGGTTTATTTTCGTTATTTGGAGTTAATTGAGCATTGTTAAAGCTTCAAACACTTCAATATACTCCTGCATACTCCTACATGATCAAATCATGAAATGTGAATAGTAATCCAAAATGTTCAATGAAGCCAAGGGCGACTAGAATTTCAATTTTTGCGATCGAAAGGACGAATGAGAAATGTTTAAAAGAATGTTGTCGTGACATTATGGAATTATGTAAACATGATATATATGGTGAATAATACATGAAATTGGATGGGTTACATGGGTATGTGTTATTGGGCCCAAAGTTAGGCCCAAAATGGAATTTACAAGAATTGGCCCAAAGGAGCAAAAAGACCCATTCTTCCACTTTGACCTCATTTAATGCCAAGAGTGGATAAGCATGACTTCAAAAGTCTATAAAAGGGACACAAAAATCAGATTTTTAAGACAAAGAACACACATGCTTTTTCTCTCTTTTTCTAGACTTTTCAAGAAAGTTTCTTTGGGGGCTCTCAAACCCTAAGCCATATTTGGATCAAGATCACCATCTTTCAAGCCTAGGTAAGTGATTATTATTATGGATTAACATATTATATGCATGGGAGATTATGTATATTATGCTAGTTGTGTTGGCAAGATGATGAATAGTGTATTTTGCCTTTGGTGAAAGATGTGTCATCTTGGTAAATTGAACTTGAATTAGGCCTTGTGCCTCTGATGAAAAAGCATGGTATGGACAAAATATGAACATGTATGGTGTTATTTTGGGCATTAAACTTTTTCTTGTATAAAAATGGAAATTATGGGATTTTGGCCGATATGTGTTATGAGTTGTATTAAGGTACTTTGATGGATTATTTGTGATGTGTTATGGATAAGAAAGTGTAAAGGAGAAGTATTGTGGTGAAATGTATTGATTTTCATGTATTGGTCAATGTTGGGAATATTATGGAATTTTTGGAATAATAGTAGGAACAATGGTTTTGTCAAGGGGAAGTGGCATGTTTAAGGACACATGTATGACTCATTGATGTTACATGCATTTGAAGAGTAATTGGTGGTTAATGTGAATTCCGTATTGTATTTATGTTGTAGAGTGACACATAAAGAAGGAGCGGGCTTATTGTATACACATCAAAGGTTGTATATTTGTATTGTGAATCTAAGGTATGTAAGGTTACTTTGTCCGTATCTTTCCATGGCCAATAGTGTTCACATTGACATTTCTCTAGTTATATTCCGAAATGTACCAAGGTATCCCATATGCACTTATCCATGGTAATTGTCATATATTTCCTACTCATTGATCAATTGTGAATCTCATTTCTCATATTCATGGTTAATGTTCCGAAAGTTCAAATAAGGTTATGTTCCAATACTCCAATAGTGCCTATACTTGTGTCTCTTGTTCATGGCTTATTGTCCAATGGTTCCAATAGTATTATGGTGCTAGTGATGTTATATTTCTCATTGATATTTATTCACATGTTCTTCACTTATTGGTCAATGATTCAAAGTTTCCAACAATGTTGTGTTCCAAAGTTCCAAAGTGATGTTATGATTATCAAAGTATCAATCTCAAAGTAAAGATCAAAGTAATGCAAATGTGGTCAATGATCAAGTACGGGTGGCAAGTCTAGGGGCATAAGCCTAGCTCGACTCGATCCCGAGATATAGATTTATGGGTGGCAAGTCTAGGGGCGTAAGCCTAGCTCGACTCGATCCCGATGTATTGATTTATGGGTGGCAAGTCTAGGGGCGTAAGTCTAGCTCGACTCGATACCGATGTATTGATTTATGGGTGGCAAGTCTAGGGGCATAAGCCTAGCTCGACTCAATCCCAATATGATGTTATGATATGAAAAGACCCACTGAACAGTAGGGGCCCGGGTACATTGTTATCATTGAGCATTGAGGTAAAGAAAGCAACTAAAGTAATGAAAGCAATCCACATGGTTTCCCAAAATACCAAATGGTGACTTATGCACATTGATTCTTCATATGTTTTGAGTTCATTGACATATTCATTGGAATATTCATGTGTTGTTTAGTTTCATCTGAGCCTTGCATACTCAGTACTTATTTCGTACTGACCCCTCTCGGGGAATTTACCTTACTTGCTGCAGGCGCAGGTCCCAGTAGGCCTACTCAATAGATTGCCAGTGTTAGCGGTTCTTTGGTGAGCTCCAACTCATTCGGGGCTTCTCCGAGTCAGAGTATATACATGTTTTGGTTTTGTACATAATATGTAAAGCGGGGACTTGTCCCAACTTATAGTTCATTTTGGTCAATGCTCTTGTTAGAGGCTTTTGTAGACCGATGTAGGTGTATCAGTGTAAAAGACATATGTTGTTTTGACTGGATGGCCTCAACGGCCAAGTTTCATATGTATGTATAAATATGTCCCATGTTTTCCTGTATTCGTCTTTCATGCTCTTATGCACTGGTGGTATGATTATGGTATGCATATGATTGAACATAGGCAAAGGTTGGTTCTCTCGGGCCTTATCGGCTACGGGTGCCAATCACGTCTCAATGGGATTCGGGGCGTGACAAAGACGATCGTCATCCATCCGTCATCATAAAAAGTCATTCTACCTATAAATAAAATAAAAATTATTCTAACTATAAAAAGGATACTTGGTTCAAAGGTCCTCCCCCCCCCCCTTTGGAAAAGAAACTAAAAGAAAAACTAAGGAGTGGGCGAAGTATGTTGTGCTGATAACTAAAATGCTAAAAACAAACAAACACTATTCTTTTCCAAAGGAAAAAAGAAAAATCTTTTTTCGATTCTAGGGTTTTTCAATTTTTTTAAACTAATACACAACTAAAAAAAAAAAAAACCTATAGCATACTTTACCCTTAACAAATATTGGAAGATATCCCACCCCATACTTAAAGTTATGCTTTGTCCCTAAAGAAATATACAAAATCAAACAGAGGATTAAGAATACTGCCTAAGGCCTCTAGGGCCGATCTAGCAGCATGCCTTCTCTCAATCTTTCGATCAAGGGGTGGATAACTGCATACTTATGCTTCAGCCATGCCTTTTAGTTTCCACATCCGGGTACTTGGACTTCCCCAAATCTGCACAAAAATTAAAAACAAAAAGTGACACTATAAATATAAAAATAAAAAATAAATAAAATTACACTATTATAACTTGCGTTGTCTCTCAAACAATGCCTAATTTACCATCAAGGTACGACCAAAGTCATAGATCAACTGAATTCTCTCAATCTCTTCTCTCTATATGATGCAACTTTTGCCTCTTCTTCCCATTGGAAGGATCACCATCATCATTTACTCTCTTTTTCTTCAATTCCCTTCCCGGGTCAGATTTAGGCTTTTCAATGACATGCTCATGTTCTCTAAATAATTTGAGCACTTACTGTTTTTGTACCTCGGACTATTCAGTGACCATCTTCAAGTTGTCAACCTTTTTTGAGTTCATACTCATCCACCCCACACTTATCACTGACCACCTCTGTAATTATGAATAAATCTTTATAGTGTGAAGGAGTAGAGAGTGACATATATACTTTGAACGTCACCTCTTCATCATTGTCCCTCATCTTTAACTCTCTTTTTCGCACATCAATTAAGGCTCCTCCACTAGCTAAGAATGGGTGGTGTACCACTATGACTGGTCCCTGCTCATCTGCTTTAAAATAAAGAATAAAATAGTCAGCAAGAATTATAAATTTACCTACCTTAATGATCACATCCTCAATCACTTCCTCCGGATACACATGGAATCGGTCTGCTAGCTGAAGAGAAATAGTGGTTGGGTGTGGTTCTATAAAGCCATGTGTCTTGAACACATATAGGTGCATCAAGTTTATACTTTCCCTAAGATAGTACAATGCATGCCCAACCTTATATTCACCAATTTGTATGGGAAAGCTGAAACTCCCTTGGTCTTTAAGCTTTTGAGGGAGCTTGCTCAATACCCTCAAACTACAGTCTTCCGTGAGTGCAATCACCTCGAATTCTATATGTCATGATTTTCCATTCACCAAATCTCTCATGTATTTGGCACATTTGGGCATCTTCCTCGAAGCATCAATCAAGGGAATATTAATGTGAAGTTGCTTGAAGATACCAAGAAACTTCTTAAAATTCGTATCCTTTTTGCTTATCTAGAATCTTTGTGGGTATGCTGGTGGAGGTCTCTCAACTGCAATCTTAGGCTATCCAAAAACCTTTTTTTTCTCTTCTTTCCTCTTATAGAGACCTTATCTCTGAAGTTGGTGCTGGAATAAGCCTTTGTGGTAAGGGTGGTGGATTTTTAAAATTTTCAAGGCCATCTACCTTGTGACATCCCTTTCTCTTTGGAGGCCCGTGTTTGTGAAGAAATAATCAATGACAGTCCCACAACTCGATTTTCGAAGCTTTGCACCTTGATTTGGAGAGATTCAAAAGGTGGTTTTTGATATCTCTCCATTGGGTAAGTTTTTAAATCAATATTTTAATGTTGTCCAATGATTATTTCATGATTTCACCTTCAAATCTTGGTTTTTCAACTTGACTTTTTGGGATTTCCCTCGTAAAATTAAAGAATGGTTTTTTGATAATTTCAAGCTCTATTAACTTTGTTTTCGATGAAATTTCAGATTTGAACTCCTTAAGTTATAGGTAAATTAATTTTCTAATAAATTTTAGTTTTGCCCTTATAGGCTCATTGTTGACTTTTGGATTGATCTTTTGGACCCTGAATAGAAGTATAGCAATATGAGTATCGTTAAATTCATTTTTCCAAGTAGCTCTTGTTTTTGATTTATTGGTTGTGGTATAAATCCATTCGGAAGGGGAAGGCATGTTCGTGATCGATAGAGACTTGCGGTTCAACTTTGAGGTAGGTTATAACTTAGCTTTGTTCAGTCTTTGCTTGGGCGGGAACTTATAGTTTAAAACATGTTGTGGGTTGGGTGTTTTAGTAATTTAAAGTGGTGTTTTAGACGGATTATTGTGTGATGCCCAAATTGGAGGTTATACCGTGATGATACTGCAAAATTGAAATTTTAGGCTTGGAAGTAAGGCTTGAAGCCTGTGTTTATGAGTTGATTGATATTTTGGAATTTTGTCCCTCTTTAACATATCTGGCTTGCCTTATTATCTTTGTGCATGAATAATTATTCATCTCATGGATCTTTGGAGAGTGATATTGAAAATAACTAATTTTTGAATTGAGTAATTTGTTGTGTTTGTTGGATGGTGAGAGTTGATACTCTGAGTGGTCCATTGCATTTTTTTAACGGTGAGGTATGATACTATTGTGTGATTTCAAGTAATGGTATATGGACCTCACGAGTCCCCCATGGGTCCTTCCTTGCAGTGAAAAATGCTGAAGGGGGGTGTATACAGATGCATTGATCATTGCATATCATACCATATAACTGCAATTGCATTATTACTTGAGTTATCGATGAGATTGAGATAAATTATGATATTACTTGATATTGAACTGCTGGGACTTTTCTGCATGCAGGGTTATTTTAGTATTCTTTATTTGATATAGGTTTCTACTTAAACTTAGTCAACCTTTGATGCCTACTAAGTACAAGTGGACTACACTCACTCCTACTTTTCTGCTTTCTTTAGGTGCAAATCCCGGTACGAGTGATCCCTGCGGCCCATGATCATGCTTTCCCGTGGTGTTTAAGGATTTAGTGAGCTCCCCTATTTGGAGATTATTTCAGCTTCATCTACCTTAATTTTATGTCTAATTTTGTATTTCAAACTACTTTGAATTTTGATAGACACATTCTATCTAGAGTCGCTCTTGTACTTATGAATTTCAAGTCTTGGGATTTGGATTAGTTGTTCAATTTTAGTATGCATATATAAACCACATGGATCTTATTCTGTTGTCTTTATTTTATGTATCTTGTGATGTTAAGTCAGGCTTACCTACCACAATTGGGTGGAGGTAGGTTCCATCACAACCCATGAAATTTTTGGGTCATGAAAAAATAATAAAAATGTAGTTGTCAATGTGATACATTAATTATTAAGGAAACTTTGTCGAGTAGAAATAAAAAGTTATGCATTTATTATAGTCACTGCACTTGAACTAGAAGCTTAAATCTGCATTTTTGCATCTGAATCACAAACTTATAATTTTTTTTAAAAAGAATAAAAATTGACCTTTGCAATACATCGTCATAGTTTTCACCTATTGTAGTTGATTCAATCCTTTTGTCAAAAGAACCAGTGTTTGTCTAAATGCAATATATTAGTAAATAAAGTTATTGTGCATATAACATCTTAAACTGTTAAATAGGATGGTTACATAATTCATCATGGTATCAATTCAAACAGAGGTGGTGAATTTGAGTCTCACTATCAACCATTATAAAAAAACACGTGCATGGATTGTGAAAAAGAATCATGCTGCACATGAAGGGTTGTGTTGAAAACATATTTAAGTAGATAAAATTTATTTTTTATAATAACTTAAGTTTTTTCGTGAGATAGTTAGACACTTTGACAATTATATATGTACATAAGATTCCCCTAAAGTATACGCTTTAGCTCATTACTACCTTTTGTCACGCCCCGACTTCCAACGAGGCGTGATTGGCACCCGAAGCCGATAAGGCCCGAGAGAACCAATCTTTGCTCATGTACTCTCATATGTATGTTCGCGTATGCATATCATTTTATCTCATGTAATTAAATATCGTTAGCGAAAGTCATGGCAATACGTGCAATCTATGAAACTTGGCCGCTAGGGCCATCTCGTCAAAATGAACGTACATCTTTTACTTTCACGATACCCCACATATGTCTACAAAGCCTCTAATAGATACATGACCATGTCTATACAATACTTACAAAATGCTAAAACCTAATGAACACATGTGACTTGGGAAGCCCCGAAGCAACTAGAGCTCACCAATAATTTGCGGATATCTCGCCACCTACTGCAGAGATCTACTAACACCTGTGCCTGCAGCATGTAAGGTAAGTTCCCCAAAAGGGGTCAGTACGAATAAAGTACTGAGTATGTAAGGCCAGATGAAACTAAAATAGCACATAAGTACTTCCAAGAAATTAAGCGTAAGAGAATAATCAATATGGATATACCTTCGTATAAAAATATGTGGAACCAGGTTCATTACTTCTATTAGTCTCAATACTTGATCAATCAGTCGCATCATTATCACTTTCTTATAACCATCTTCATGTTTATTTACATCTATGCACGTGAGGCATATATTCTCATCTCTTTACAACTATTTTCATTACTGTGCACTCAATTAGTTAGTACCGGGCCTCCACCCTTGGTAGGCTATAAGATATAAATGTAATACCGGACATCCACCTTTAGTGGGCTATCATATATAATTATAATACCGGACATCCACATTTAGTGGGCTATCATATATAAATATAATACCGGACATCCACATTTAGTGGGCTATCATATATAAATATAATACCGGACATCCACATTTAGTGGGCTATCATATATAAATATAAAACCGGACATCCACATTTAGTGGGCTATCATATATAAATATAATACCGGACATCCACATTTAGTGGGCTATCATATATAAATATAATACCGGACATCCACATTTAGTGGGCTATAATATATACCGGACATCCAGCTGATCAGTGGGCTATAATATATACCGGACATCCAGCTGATCAGTGGGCTATAATATATAACTATAATACCGGACATCCACATTTAGTGGGCTATCATATATAATTATAATACCGGACATCCACATTTAGTGGGCTATAATATATATATATAATACCGGACATCCACATTTAGTGGGCTATAATATATACCCTTTTGATTTTTAATCCATTTTCAATGAACCATAACATAAAGTAACCATTTGTGCATTATTTCTTCACAATCTTATTTCTTTGACATAGCTATGAGAGAGAGTGATCCATTAGAGATCATGACACTAAAGCTCACATTTGTATACACATCTCACTTCACTTCACTTCATAAGATTCACATCTTCACTTAGGAGGGATAATTATACTAACTTGCACATCGCCTCTCTTATCACCCTTATGAGATTGGTACTTTTACTTATGCAAGATTGGTACAAGGCTAATCATCATACTATCGGATTTTGGAACAAGACATGATTGGAAAATGCCATCCAAGATTAAATAGATTCTCTTATGTTATTATTTTCTTGAAAATAGGTCCTTTAGAGATTTCAACGTTATGACAACTTTCCTTGAAGCTTTGGATCATTAACCAATGGGTGAGAGGTATGTGAATAAACATTGTGAGAAACATAACATTATAGCAACATAACACTATTAAAACCATTGGACCATAATCCATGAACAAGGGACATGAGTATAACCACCATGGGAACCGTGGAACATAACCTTATTGGGCTTTTGGAACATTAATCATGAATATGAGACATGTGAATTTTGGAACTTTGGTTCATGGCATGATTGGAATAATGCTATTCAAACTCAACAAGTCCTCTTTACCTCACTACTCTTGTTGAGGTAGTTCTCTTAGGCTTTACAACATATGACAACTTAAGAACTTCCGTCCATAAATAAGAACTAAGTGGGTCATAATTCGTCTAAGAGGAAAACTCATATGAATAATAATATATATCAACCTTAGTTGGAATACTATAGAACCCCTTTGGAATAGAACACTTTAGGACAATGAGCACTTCGGAATCAAATGACAATGTGAACACCACATGCTACAAAAGGATATAGAAGAATAACCTTACATACCTTGTATTCTTAATACGAATACACAATCTTAGATGCGCATACAATAGTCCCTCTCCGTTCTTGTGTTTTGCTCTACAACACAAGTTCATAACGAAACCAACATTAACCACCAATTACCTTATAATGGCATAAAATAATAATTAGTCACATGTTTAGCTTTAACATGTCATTTCCCCTTGACAAAACCATTGATAAAAGTATTATTCCAAAAATTCCATAATATTCCCAACATTGACCAATACATGATAATTGACACATTTCACCACAACACTTCTCCTTTACACTTTCTTATCCATACCACATCACACTTAATCCATCAACTTACCTTAATACAACTCATAACACATATCGGTCAAAATCCCACAATTTCCACTTATAGACAATAACAAGTTTAATACCAAAAATAACACCATACATGTTTATATTTTGTCCATACCGTGCTTTTTCATCAAAGGCACAAGTCATAATTCAAGTTACAATTCCATGGATTTCACATCTTTTTCACAAAACCAAAAGTGCCATGTCCAACACTCCCAAGCATAACCAACATGATATACATAATCTATCATGCTTATAATATGTTAAAGTACAAGAATAAGCACTTACCCAAGCTTGAAAAAGGATGATCTTGCCCAAAAATGCCTTAGGGTTTGAAGAGCACCAAAAAAAGTGTTCTTGAGAATTCTAGAAAATGAGAGAAAAGCATGTGTGTGTACAATGAATTAAAATCTGATTTTTGGCCACCTTTTATAACCTTTTAAAGTCATCCTTAGCCATTAAGTCCATCATTGACAAGTCAAGGCAAGAATGGGTCATTTTGACCCATTGGGCCTTTCATGTTTTTTTTCACATTTTGGGTCCTTTTTGGGCCCAATTCACTTAATCCAACAAAATCCATAATTTCTCATGTTTAATTCATTTCATATGCGTTACAACAATATTCCCACTCACGGGATTTATATTTGTAGCCTCAATCCCAAAAACAAGCGATTCTAGCCACGTATGACCCATTTTGGCTATAGGGGTAAAATCGTCATTTTGACGCCAAATTCGTCCTCGGGTAATTGTATCATACCAATATAATATTTCACTAATTTCATGTATATTCTCATGGTTGTAGAAGAAACGTGGCAAAAATCGGTCCGGTACGTCCCCGGGCACCCTTGGAACTTAAGAAAAATTCCAACTTTTGAAAGGTGCGCACAAGCAGCCCGGCACGCTGCCTGGCGCGCCCCCTTGCTGCCTCTGGACTAAAAATTTTAGCCCAGAGCGGCGTGGCACGCCCCTGGGCGCGCCCCTCCTTAATTTTTTTTGAAAATTTTGTTTTTCGACTTTTCTTCGCGGGTTTGGTTAGATACTTCAAGTCCTATTCTTTAACTTACTTCTTGGCCTCAATATACTTTGTTTAGAGGTCCTCTTAGCCTCATTTTTTTTAACCCCACAAATGCGCCATGAAAATCGCAAAACACCTTTTATGCAAGTTTAATCACATATACAAGGGCCAAATTTCAATTTCTCCATCACTAACATTACCAAATACATACTTATAGCTCGTGACACCTAAGTAAACATTATTTAATGTCGTCAAATAGGGTTAGGAAGGTACGGGGTGTTACATCCTCCCCCCCTTAGAAACATTCGTCCTCGAATGTTAGTAACATTGTCTCATCGTCATAACTTATGCCGAAGTGAATCCTTCAATTGTCATATACACATAGAATACTTGTAAAAACTTACTTATTAGGATCCATTTCCGTACCCCGAACTTTGCTTTGTCCAAAACTTACGATTACTTTAGCTTTCATTATTTCTCTGGTCTTCCTTGTGACTTTTTCCCTGTGTTCATTTCTCCTATTGTGCTTTCACGGAAGCTCCTTCTTTAATTCTTATTACTTTCGCTTATCGAGCTAGAAAAATAAGCCGTACTTCCTCACCTATGAGATTTTTTTTTTTTCCATAACTAGTGGATTTCCACTGGGAGCAACACGGCAGAATCTCCTACACACTTTTAAAGCATCGCATATGAGATACTGAATGAACTATAAAGAGTTCTGGGGATACCTCAAAGTCATATACGACTTGACCACATCTCCGAGCCATCTTATAAGATACGCTATAGAGAACTAACTTCTCATGCTTAAACAGTACGGTTTGTTTGTTCCTCTATCTGAAGACAAAAACCATTCTTGCATTCACTTGGGTTCCCAAAAACATTTCTACAACTGTTATTACCCATATCACTTCGATTACTGAAGTATAAATTTTGCAATATTCTTTTCATGTAATCTCATCAATAAGTCGCTTCCAAATCCTGGTACATATGGATTACTCCCTACTAAATAGCGTATTATGAATGATGTGCTTTACCCTAATGCATTTCTTCAGCTCATATATCTATCCGATACATAAAATCTTCCTGACATCTCAATCCGTTGCCTATACGTGTCATCCCTCGTCGATACAATTTATACTGGGACATCCTATGGGGGTAGACTAGTATCTTTCACATTAGTAGCTTTAACATTAATATTCTTCACTTTGACCAAGTGACATATGTACCCTTCCATTCAAGAACATTCTTTGTGGAAAGTGAAACTGCAATTTCTTTACTCGGCAATCTATTGGGGCCTAACAAAAAGCTAACCAAGTCATACCCATGGTAACATTAAAAATCTATCATTTCCATCTCAATAATATTCGTCAATGTAACGTGATCACTACATTTACTATACAATCGTGACATACTCTTTTAGCTATAATAAATTCACCAACTGGTGTGGACATCCCAACTGACTTAACTATTAACTCTAATATTCCTTCAAATTTTTCCCGCAGTCAATAGAGTAACATCTGATAGGGTAGAACCCGGATCAATTGATGCATAGTCATTAGGTAAACATATAAATAACGTACCTGTCACTATGTCACGGAGAGCCTCTGAATTCTGCCGACCCCGTAGGTCGTGTCATACTACCCGTGGCCCTCTGTGGGCATGCTCTCTTCATGTGTCCTGGCTCTTTACACCAAAAGCAAACGTCCGTCTCAAACCGACATTCACCTGAATGAAACTTTCCGCAGCGTTGGCACTGCTGACGAAAAGATTCTGCTGTCTGCGAACCCCGTATTCCACTATTCTGCCCAATCGGAGTGCCTCTAGACCCTCGAAATGGAGGTGGAGTATCCGCTGTAGGGTAAGAAAATGACGGTCTAGGTGGTCTTGGGAAAACCTGAGGCCTCAATCCTCCTTGAGATGCCGTGAACTGTCCCATGGGTCTAGCCCGCTTTGACGGCCCTGCATCAGATTCTTGTATCCTTCCCCTTTGCCTTTGATCCTCCATCTTTTGCGCGAAGGCTTGTATTCTGTCTATGTCCATGTCTTTATTCAATGCAGCAATAGTACAGTCTCTTACCAAGTAGGGCTCCAATCTGTCTACATACCGATGAACTCTATCGGCCATAGTTGCTACCATATGAGGAGCGTATCTAGCCAATGAATTAAACCGAAGACTGTACTCCCTGACGCTCATATTCCCCTGACAAAGATTTAAAAACTGATCCGCTCGAGCCTCGCGGATCTCATATGGCAGATAATGATCGAGGAATGCCCCCTTGAATTCCTCCCAACTAGATGGATTTACACCGATACCTCTGGATTGTTTCCAATCTTCGTACCATAATATAGCCTCTCCTTTCAATCTATATGCTGCAAGCTCCACTGTTTCTATGCCCGTCACATGCATAACATCTAGAGCTCTTTGAATTTGATCTATAAAGTCTTGCGGATCTTCGTTAAGATCGGATCCGGTAAATGTGGGAGGATCCAATTTCAGAAAATCCTGTGTCCGCCGACTAGCTATCCTAGCCGCACCACCATCACTTGTCACTGGACCAACTCGTCCTTGACTCTGGGCAACAACTATCTGAGTCAACATTTGCACTGCATTTTTCAAATCTTTTAACTCCTGCCTAGTAACATTAACAGACGATTCTGGGGATATTTCCCTCCTTTGTGGCCTCCCTGGAGAAGGGGGAGGAGAAGGTGCCCGTGATGTAAACTCAGTTTCAACCCCATACTGACTAGCTGGATTAGGTGGGGATTTACTAGTTCTTTCTTTCGCTTGCATATCTACCTGCTTATTTTTGCCCATACCTTGTCTTGAAATCGGCATGTTACTATATCAAAGGAAATCAATTACAATTGTCAGATGTAATCCCACCAATGACAATGGCTCTATTGCACGATGTAGAATGAAAAAAATGAAACAACTCCTAAATGTCCCGTAGCCTCCTACTTATTAATGTGGCGCGCAACACATCGATAAGTAAGACTCTACTCAGACACGGCTTTGTAGACACCCTTAGGACGAACTGCTCTGATACCACTTTTGTCACGCCCCGACTTCCAACGAGGCGTGATTGGCACCCGAAGCCGATAAGGCCCGAGAGAACCAATCTTTGCTCATGTACTCTCATATGTATGTTCGCGTATGCATATCATTTTATCTCATGTAATTAAATATCGTTAGCGAAAGTCATGGCAATACGTGCAATCTATGAAACTTGGCCGCTAGGGCCATCTCGTCAAAATGAACGTACATCTTTTACTTTCACGATACCCCACATATGTCTACAAAGCCTCTAATAGATACATGACCATGTCTATACAATACTTACAAAATGCTAAAACCTAATGAACACATGTGACTTGGGAAGCCCCGAAGCAACTAGAGCTCACCAATAATTTGCGGATATCTCGCCACCTACTGCAGAGATCTACTAACACCTGCGCCTGCAGCATGTAAGGTAAGTTCCCCAAAAGGGGTCAGTACGAATAAAGTACTGAGTATGTAAGGCCAGATGAAACTAAAATAGCACATAAGTACTTCCAAGAAATTAAGCGTAAGAGAATAATCAATATGGATATACCTTCGTATAAAAATATGTGGAACCAGGTTCATTACTTCTATTAGTCTCAATACTTGATCAATCAGTCGCATCATTATCACTTTCTTATAACCATCTTCATGTTTATTTACATCTATGCACGTGAGGCATATATTCTCATCTCTTTACAACTATTTTCATTACTGTGCACTCAATTAGTTAGTACCGGGCCTCCACCCTTGGTAGGCTATAAGATATAAATGTAATACCGGACATCCACCTTTAGTGGGCTATCATATATAATTATAATACCGGACATCCACATTTAGTGGGCTATCATATATAAATATAATACCGGACATCCACATTTAGTGGGCTATCATATATAAATATAATACCGGACATCCACATTTAGTGGGCTATCATATATAAATATAATACCGGACATCCACATTTAGTGGGCTATCATATATAAATATAATACCGGACATCCACATTTAGTGGGCTATCATATATAAATATAATACCGGACATCCACATTTAGTGGGCTATAATATATACCGGACATCCAGCTGATCAGTGGGCTATAATATATACCGGACATCCAGCTGATCAGTGGGCTATAATATATAACTATAATACCGGACATCCACATTTAGTGGGCTATCATATATAATTATAATACCGGACATCCACATTTAGTGGGCTATAATATATATATATAATACCGGACATCCACATTTAGTGGGCTATAATATATACCCTTTTGATTTTTAATCCATTTTCAATGAACCATAACATAAAGTAACCATTTGTGCATTATTTCTTCACAATCTTATTTCTTTGACATAGCTATGAGAGAGAGTGATCCATTAGAGATCATGACACTAAAGCTCACATTTGTATACACATCTCACTTCACTTCACTTCATAAGATTCACATCTTCACTTAGGAGGGATAATTATACTAACTTGCACATCGCCTCTCTTATCACCCTTATGAGATTGGTACTTTTACTTATGCAAGATTGGTACAAGGCTAATCATCATACTATCGGATTTTGGAACAAGACATGATTGGAAAATGCCATCCAAGATTAAATAGATTCTCTTATGTTATTATTTTCTTGAAAATAGGTCCTTTAGAGATTTCAACGTTATGACAACTTTCCTTGAAGCTTTGGATCATTAACCAATGGG
Source organism: Capsicum rhomboideum (assembly GCA_031232105.1). NCBI lineage: Eukaryota > Viridiplantae > Streptophyta > Magnoliopsida > Solanales > Solanaceae > Capsicum > Capsicum rhomboideum. The sequence continues at coordinate 18,607,460 of CP124712.1, forward strand.
TGAGAGGTATGTGAATAAACATTGTGAGAAACATAACATTATAGCAACATAACACTATTAAAACCATTGGACCATAATCCATGAACAAGGGACATGAGTATAACCACCATGGGAACCGTGGAACATAACCTTATTGGGCTTTTGGAACATTAATCATGAATATGAGACATGTGAATTTTGGAACTTTGGTTCATGGCATGATTGGAATAATGCTATTCAAACTCAACAAGTCCTCTTTACCTCACTACTCTTGTTGAGGTAGTTCTCTTAGGCTTTACAACATATGACAACTTAAGAACTTCCGTCCATAAATAAGAACTAAGTGGGTCATAATTCGTCTAAGAGGAAAACTCATATGAATAATAATATATATCAACCTTAGTTGGAATACTATAGAACCCCTTTGGAATAGAACACTTTAGGACAATGAGCACTTCGGAATCAAATGACAATGTGAACACCACATGCTACAAAAGGATATAGAAGAATAACCTTACATACCTTGTATTCTTAATACGAATACACAATCTTAGATGCGCATACAATAGTCCCTCTCCGTTCTTGTGTTTTGCTCTACAACACAAGTTCATAACGAAACCAACATTAACCACCAATTACCTTATAATGGCATAAAATAATAATTAGTCACATGTTTAGCTTTAACATGTCATTTCCCCTTGACAAAACCATTGATAAAAGTATTATTCCAAAAATTCCATAATATTCCCAACATTGACCAATACATGATAATTGACACATTTCACCACAACACTTCTCCTTTACACTTTCTTATCCATACCACATCACACTTAATCCATCAACTTACCTTAATACAACTCATAACACATATCGGTCAAAATCCCACAATTTCCACTTATAGACAATAACAAGTTTAATACCAAAAATAACACCATACATGTTTATATTTTGTCCATACCATGCTTTTTCATCAAAGGCACAAGTCATAATTCAAGTTACAATTCCATGGATTTCACATCTTTTTCACAAAACCAAAAGTGCCATGTCCAACACTCCCAAGCATAACCAACATGATATACATAATCTATCATGCTTATAATATGTTAAAGTACAAGAATAAGCACTTACCCAAGCTTGAAAAAGGATGATCTTGCCCAAAAATGCCTTAGGGTTTGAAGAGCACCAAAAAAAGTGTTCTTGAGAATTCTAGAAAATGAGAGAAAAGCATGTGTGTGTACAATGAATTAAAATCTGATTTTTGGCCACCTTTTATAACCTTTTAAAGTCATCCTTAGCCATTAAGTCCATCATTGACAAGTCAAGGCAAGAATGGGTCATTTTGACCCATTGGGCCTTTCATGTTTTTTTTCACATTTTGGGTCCTTTTTGGGCCCAATTCACTTAATCCAACAAAATCCATAATTTCTCATGTTTAATTCATTTCATATGCGTTACAACAATATTCCCACTCACGGGATTTATATTTGTAGCCTCAATCCCAAAAACAAGCGATTCTAGCCACGTATGACCCATTTTGGCTATAGGGGTAAAATCGTCATTTTGACGCCAAATTCGTCCTCGGGTAATTGTATCATACCAATATAATATTTCACTAATTTCATGTATATTCTCATGGTTGTAGAAGAAACGTGGCAAAAATCGGTCCGGTACGTCCCCGGGCACCCTTGGAACTTAAGAAAAATTCCAACTTTTGAAAGGTGCGCACAAGCAGCCCGGCACGCTGCCTGGCGCGCCCCCTTGCTGCCTCTGGACTAAAAATTTTAGCCCAGAGCGGCGTGGCACGCCCCTGGGCGCGCCCCTCCTTAATTTTTTTTGAAAATTTTGTTTTTCGACTTTTCTTCGCGGGTTTGGTTAGATACTTCAAGTCCTATTCTTTAACTTACTTCTTGGCCTCAATATACTTTGTTTAGAGGTCCTCTTAGCCTCATTTTTTTTAACCCCACAAATGCGCCATGAAAATCGCAAAACACCTTTTATGCAAGTTTAATCACATATACAAGGGCCAAATTTCAATTTCTCCATCACTAACATTACCAAATACATACTTATAGCTCGTGACACCTAAGTAAACATTATTTAATGTCGTCAAATAGGGTTAGGAAGGTACGGGGTGTTACACCTTTAACTATGCGGTGTCTTACCCTGTACTATTTTGAAGTAGTAATTTTTATCTCTTTCCGAAACCTCTGGACATAGAGAATGAGATGCGATCCTTTAAAGAGCATGATAAAAAAGTAACGAAAAAATTTACGACTTTTTTCCCTTTTTCCTTTTCTTGTTCTTTTTTTCCTTTTTCTTCTTCTCTTCTCCTTTTCTTTTCCCTCTTCTCTTATCTTATCCTTTTCATTTCCCTTTTTCTTTTTCTTTTTTCTTTTTTTCTCCCCACTCCCTCCCTTCCCTTCCTATCCACTCCTCATGCCTTCTACATTGTTGGTGGTGTTCAAAACTTCTAGACCCGTGGTGTACGAAGTTAGAAAACTATAGCTAATTACAGAGCATAAACAATATAATATGGGAGATAGATAAATCATTCAAATAGTTCATTATATTAAGTTAGTAAAGATCTTTTTATAAAATAGTGTTTTAACAAATTTTTAGATCAATAGCTTTATGTATGAAAAAGCAGAAAATTTAGTAAAGCATTACTATAGAACACAAGTTAACTTATTATCTTAAATGGTTGGATGGAGAATTTTCCATTCAAGGAAAGCTATTTTCAGATGGATAAAAAAAACAGGCAAATAATATTAGAGAAAAGAGAGTGCAAGCTCTGAAATTTTAATAATGTAACTCTGCATTGTTTAGCCATAAATGTGTCTATTGATGATATATTGTAAATTTATAACCACACTAGAACAACTATTCTAAAAGTAATAGTTTACTTTGATGCGTAGTTAACTAGATGTACTATTGCACTGTCAAACTTTATTTGTATCAAAACACGAGAAAATGATGGGGCTATAAAATCATTCTCTTGATCCTCCTAACCTCTTTCGTATACAGTAAAAGAGAAGAACAACAAATAAGGGAAAGCCGGAGATCGGGAAAAGAAGTTTGAGAAAGCAATAGTTAGAATTTTAGTAAGTACCTTCTTCAAGAAGATCATATCAAAACTAGATGTGCTACTTGAGGGCATTTTAGAAAATTATTTTGATTTTATTTTACTTGTTTGATTTTGGATTTTGAGATCATACTCCTTTTGGCATTTAATATATCTGGATACCTATTAATGAGTTAGATCCATGCACCTATCTTGTTTTATTTATTAGAATTTTTTACTTGGTTTATAGATTATTTTTCTATTTAAGTCTTGTAAGTCTCGGCAAGACTACCCTTGGGTGAAATGGGAAAAGATTGAAGAGTTTAGATCTAAAGCTTACTGTTCCTGTATGATGCAACTATTCATTCCAAACGTGCTCTAGATCATTTGTGCGTCACATGAAGTGATGGTCATTTTTTTCCATGACGAACACATGAAGTGATAATGTCATGTAACAATGTAGACTTGATTTTGTGACACTGTGGACTTGCTGAAATCACGACTCACGAGAAGACAGTACACAGAGAACTGATGATAATTTTTTCTTACAAGGCGTCAGAACTGATGATAAGATCAGTGCAACATTTCACGCATGTTTATACCACGTTTCGGCTCCTTTATAAATAAAGTAAAGATTTCTAGGACTTGGATCCTCCCCTCATGCACTAGTTATATGAAATCTGGACCAGTGGTCTCGTTATACTGACTTGGCCAATTCTCTCTTCATGAGCTAACTTTTGGAGTTGTGTTAGGTCTAGTTGTTATATCTTTACAGATATTATGGATGGATGGTTTAGTATGCATGGAGATTTGAAAAAATATTTCTTTACAATACAAAAGATTACTTCAACATTCGTACGTACAATAAGTCATCACTACTAAAGGTTCTTACTTAGATTCTTGATAAATCTTATGACTTCTAATTTTATTTGATTCTCCATCAATGAAAATAAACACTTTTGGATAATCATCAACTTTACCATGATGAGCCAATGACTAAAATTACTTCAAGTATTTACAAAAGCAAATTGCATGCGCATATCAAAGACATCTTTAAGGTGTGTTTAACCTCTGAAGTTAGGTGTAAAATAGGCTGAGCGCTGCATCTGGCTTAGCGACGCTTCAGTTCAGTCACCAAGGTGTATACCTTATTGCAAAAGGGTGTGATCCTTAAGAGGCAACATTAAATGATAACATTCTCACCTAATATGAAAAAAATTAAATTTAATTCCTTCCTACATATGATTATCATTCTCCAATTTCACTTGCATTTTTTTCTCGATAACTATAGCATAAACAAGGTCGTGTGCATCTCGACTAATTCCATGGGATACCTATCACCTTCAATCATTGACAGGTACCAGGTAATTCTGTACACCAAGGTTAGGACAGATAGGAAGAATACCTGGTGTTTGTGTCTCTACTCATATTTGAACCTGAGACCACATGGTTCTCAAACAACTTCAATTAACCACGTGGACACAACCTTGGAAAATCATTTGCTTTTTTACTTATTATAATCGTGCTTTATTTGCACTTAAATCTCCAACAAACCTCATTACTTTTTTGCGCTTTCGCCTTCAATAAAGTCGGCTTATACGCACATTAGAATTACGACTTTCTTCCACAATGGTCTCTATTTCTGCATAGGTGGGAAGCAAACAAGACCACCACTTTTGGTTTTAATATCTCCAAGAAACCATACATGCAACCCAAAGACAAGTCAAACTAGTAATCCAAACATCAAATTGAAGCTTTCATTCCATCAGAATGATACAGGAAAACATTATTGCTGCTCACAAGAAGTTAAAGTTCAACGTAGCTTTTAGTCATATTCTCACATGTACACGTGAAAAATAAAAGCATGTTCTTCGTTCTTTCTAACTTTACATCCTCTAAAAAGAGGATGTGACCAAAAAGTCGTCTTTGGTTTAAGGCATCAAGTATCAGTGAGAATACTGTCTTGTGTTAAATATTGCATGTCTTTTCAGGCTTCACATGATGTAAAGCAGGTATGACCACTGCATCTTTCTATCTAAATTCTAGGATCTCCTTAAACGGGTCTTCCATTACTACCCTCGTAATCTTATTGCTGCTTGGAGCAGGTAGCTTAGAAATACTATAGTTCCAATCAAGAACACAGAGTCATTCCATGCATCATCACACTTCTAAAGTTTACAACATGAAATTATACATTATTTCATGCTATCTATTACTATTTCTCAACTTGGATTATCCTAAGTAGTGGCACTGTTAAAGTTACTAAAGTGATAAGCCAATAGCTAATAAAGAGTCCCTACAAAAAGATTCTAAATTTTGGAGAGTGAATAGTATGAATAAACCTCAATGCACCAGTTGCCCAATTTAATATTCTCGACATGGGCAACACTTTGAAGAAGTTCCTTCAAATAGCTAGATTCCTTCTCCAAGGTTAGTCGTTCGTCCTCAAAATCATATTCTAGATGAAGCATTGCAATAACAAGTAATGTCACATTTTTATCCCCGATGTGTATCTCACTGCACAACCCACAAATTTGCAAATGTAAAATATTGAGGCCTAATATTTCGAGCCAAAGGTCATAATAATAATTTTCTATGGACAATTTTCTCAGCTTCACAGAGCTAATTTCGTAACGATGTATGCCCGAAACACTATCCGAGTGCAAGCATTCCAAGATAGGAAAACCATATAATACCTCTATTACACCATATGTAAATTCCACGTACCCAATTGAAAGAGAAATGAAATTACTCCAGTTAACTCTGCCGGAATGGTTTAATTGGCAGCACCATAAAACATTCATCAAGGACGCATTTTATAAGAAAACTGAGGAAACTCATATCTTTGGCAGTAATAATTTCTAAGATGTCCAAGTCTAAAATCTTCAACATTAGAAAGTTTAGTAGCAAAATCTATCCATAAATCGATATATTTAGCAAAATGGTCCTCGTACCTAAGGCGCCACACTCTGAACCACCGGATTTTCTGGCAAAACGTCTAATAATAAAGTTCTCTGTAGATGAAAAATAGGTAATCAAGAGTATCTTTTTCTTTGTCACTGTCCGTGAAATTGAAATCGAGTGAAACTAGAATGGACATCCAAAGAAACTGTCATTGCGTAGATAATACACTGCTTCTTACAATTTCTTTGGATGTCTGTTACAGTTTCACTCGATTTCAATTTCCAGCTCAGTGACAGCTAAAAGGATACTCTTGATAACCTAGCTTCCATCCACAAAGAACTTTATCATTAGAGGTTTGCCAGAAACGCCTTAGGTATGAGGACCGTTACGCTAAAGATAAAGATATTGATTTATCAATACATTTCACTACCAAACTTCTAATGTTGAAGATTTTGAACTTGGGCTTCTTAGAAATTATTACTAACAAAGATATGAGTTTCCTAAGTTTACTTATAAAAAACCGTCCTTGAGGAATTTCGTTTTATGATACTGCCAATCAAATCCTTCAGGCAGTGTTAACTAAAGTAGTCTGGTTTCTCTTTCAATTGGGTACGTGGAATTCACAGATGGTGTAGTGGAAAAGTTATTATTTGGTTGCCCTAACTTGGAGTGGTTGCACTTGGATAGTGTTTTGGGCATACATCGTTTGGAAATTAGCTATGTGAAGCTGAGAAAATTGTCCATAGAACTATTATGTGACCTTTGGCTCGAAATATTAGGCCTCCGTATTTAACATTTTAAAATTTGTTAGTTGTGCAGTGAGATACGCATCGGGGAGAGAAATATGGCATCACTTGTTACCGCAATGCTTCATGTAAATTTGATTTTGAGGACGAACAACACCTTGGAGAAGGAATCTAGCTATTTGAGGGAACTTCTACAGAATGTTGCCCATGTCTAGAAGCTTAAATTGGGCAACCAGTGTATTGAGGTTTATTATACTCTTCACTATTCGAAATTCAGAATTTTTTTCTAGGGACTTTCTATTAGCTATTGACTCATCATTATAGTAAAATTAATAGTGTCACTACTTAGGATAAATCAAATTGAGAAATAGTAATAGATAACATGAATATAGGCATACCGCATTGCTTTTGTCTTCGCCTGAATGCATCATCTATGCAACCTCTGTAAAAATAAATCTGCAAACACCAAAAGATCAACAAAGTAAAAGGTTTTTATCAATTTGGGTATGCCTATCAACTAAACATGGTCCATATACAACAACAATATACTCAGTGATTTCTTACTATACATATAAATAAATAAAATTAGGAATTCTGAATTCCCTTCTACCGAGTATTTGGACCCACAAAAGAGCTTGATAAACAAAATAAATTGAAAGGTAAAATCTCTGGAAAAAAAAAATTATCCATTCCAGTATACATTAACATTTTTGTCACGCCCCGAGTTCCAACGAGGCGGACTGGCACCCGAAGCCGTTGAGGCCCCGAGAGAACCAACTATCACCCTGTACATTCATACACACGTCATTCATTGACCATCACTACCATGTATAGACGCAAGACACCAATGGCGGAAATCATGGCAAAACAGGTGATTTATATATACATATGTGAAACTTGGCTTTTAGGGCCATCATGACATGACATACATTTTTCATTTGTCCAACATAGTCTACAAAGCCTCTATACGTACATGAACATAACCATCCTAAAGTCGGGACAAGTCCCCGCTTTAGACAACTGTGATACATTATCAAAACCAATATGTGCATAGGACTCGGGAAGCCCCGAAGAAAACTGGAGCTTACCAACAAAACCGCAGATAAATCCAAGTACTACTGTAGGTGCCTATTGGTACCTATGCCTGCAGCAAGTAAGGGAAGTCCCACAAGGGACGTCAGTACGAAGAATGTACTGAGTATGTAAGGCTATAAGTAAATGTATGAGATATAGAAACTTTGATAAAATTAAGTACAAGTGAACACATCATGTGAATAAATTACCATAGGTGTACATGTGGAATCATGTGCATTACTTTCTTTACTTTTATTTCACTTTACTTTACTTTGTCGTCAATCAAGTGATCATCAATCATGTAATGCCCGAGCCCAACTGATCAGTGGGAAATAACATTGGGATTGTCTCTAGCTAGGCTTATGCCCCTTTGAGCTGCCCCCTGTATTCAATAATCATTCGGGATCACCCCTAGCTAGGCTTATGCCCCTTTGGGTTGCCACCCGTTCTCAACAAGTGTTTATGACTTCAATTCTTTTGTTATGAGATTGGTACATTAGTGGTTACAATGTTATGGAAACTTTGGAACATTATTGGAACATTAATCAACGAACATGAGTCATATGAATTACATTTGATCAATGTATAAGGAACATGTGTGTAACAACGATTAACAACCGGGAATGGAATACCTTTGGACATTTCAGTATGGAACATGTATAATGACAATGTGATACTATGTGCTGCAGAAGGATACGGAAAGAGTAACCTTACATACCTTAATTCCCCAATATGGATACACAATCTTATTCCTGAATATAACACTCCAGCTTTAACCTTACGTGTTACTCTACATAAGCACATAACGGAACTCACGTTAACCACTAACTACATTACAAGTTCACAAGACGGTAAGTAGGTGCTTAACGGAAAGTAAAAACCGTCCAACCTCCAAAACACATGGTGCATCACTCCCCCCTTCATTATACTACCAAATCGGATTATTCCACCACATTACACTATAACTTACTGCTTTAGCAAAACAACATCAAATCAGTCCACACACCACCAAAATAGTCCACACATCACCGTAGACATCACAAACCGATAGGATTTTACACCAAGTTTCTCCTTTACATTTCCGCCTCAATACAACTCCACATATTTATCCCATCAAGTCACATAAATACCTTCCACAACAATATACCAAAAACAGCCCACACAAGTTGATAATTCACTTTAACATAACAAGAAAGTATTCTCTTTTCACTACGCCAAACGTTCCATGCACAATTACGTAAAAACATTTCCATCAAGCCATACACAAAATTAAAGAATTAGGGACAGCACCATACTTAAATATACTGAAATTTCATCCATATAATTCAATTCCTTCAAGACCTTAAGTCCGCTTTCAAGTTTAAATCACATAGAAGGCAAATCCTTTACCGATTTAGCAAAAGTGGACTGTTTTGCACATAGTGGACTGCTCAACACTTTGTCAACATAACCAACATGATTTACTCACCCTCTTATGCATATAATATAGTAATATACAAGAGGAAACACTTATCACACACATAAACTGTAACACCCCGTAAGTTTCGGAGTCTGATTAAGTCCTATAACATTTTTGGAAATCATAAAACATGAGAACTTTGATGATTTTTTCATTTAAAAAATTTTGGGCTAGTTATTGGGCCTTAAATAGAACCCACAAATAAAGAGAAGACATGGCCCAACACAAGATTTTGACCCATTCTTTCATTTATGACCCATTTGACCCATTCAACATAATAATTAATGTTGATAAAATGATAAGAAAGACTTGGGGGCCTATATAAGAGAGAAAATCAGATTTTTCTCTCATTTGGACACCCATGCCATTTCTAGAAATTTCTCCAACATTTTTGCTCTCAACTCAAACTCTAGGCTTTCATCTTTTGGCCAAAGGCATCATCTTGCACACTTTGGTAAGTGTTCATACTTATGCTTTAATATATTATGTGCATGAGAGACTACTCATATCATGTTGGTTATGTTGGTGAAGAGGGAGAAGTTCCCTATGTGCAAAACAATTTGTGTTTGCTAAATCGGAGGATGATTTATGGCTTGAAAACTTGAACATGGGTTTGTGATCTTGATGGAAATGAACTTGATGTATTCAATATTGATATATGAGATGTGATTATAGTCTTGAATTGTTTTATACTTGTGTATAGTGTTTGGAAATTCCATTGATAAATTGGTTATGGCTTTGGTGGCATGTTGGCCGTAAAGTGTCGTTTTGGTGATGTTATGTGTGTTGTGAAATCATGGCTGGTGGTTGGCATGTTGAATGATCAAAAATATGTTAAAATGAAGTTGGTTATGATCATGGACCATTCATGGCATCAAAAGACCCAAAACGAAGCCATTTCGGGTGGTCCCCGAAAGCCCCGATACCCTTTTGGGATGTAATTATCAACTTGTAATGTCATTCGAATGACTTTGAAGTGTCGTATGGAGGTGTTTTGGATTATGTGAAGTATGTATGGTTGTTTATATGTTGTTATAACGGCATATTTCCGACGGAATGATCACGGGAAATGCGTAAAGGGTAAATATGGTGCGAAATGCTATCTATGTGTGATCTTTTGGTCAATGTGTGTAATGTCATGGTGTTGTTGGTATGGAAATGCAGTGGATTGTATTGGGAGGGGATGACATGACCTTATATGGTAGCCACATAGTTCATTGTCGTCTTGTACGCTTATATAGTGACTAGTTGCTAATGTAAGTCCGGTATGACCGTGTATTGTAGACTAAGAAGTAAAGAAGGAGCTGGACCATTGTATTCATACATAGATTCGTGTATTCATACTTGGAAGTGCAGGTATGTAAGGTTACTCTTCTCTTTCCTTCTGCAACATATGATGTTCACATGGTCATGGTACTCATTTGATTTCGAAATACATTAAGGTATTCCATATCCGGTTAGCGATGGTCATTGTTATAAATTTCCTACTCTTTGGTCACTTGTGAATCTCATGTCTCATATTCATGGTTAATGTTCCAAAGGTCCAATAAGGTATTGTCCCAAAGTTCCAATAGTAGTTATACTCATGTCCCTTGTTCATTGCTTATTGTTCCAATGATACCTATTGATTTCCAATGATACCATTGGTGTTATGGTTATAATGATATTACGTTTCCAACAATGTTATATCCCAAGTTCAAAGTGAAGTTATAGCTATCAAAGTAACAATCTCCAAGTAAAGATCAAAGTAATGCAAATGTGGTCAATGATCAAGTATGGGTGGCAAGTCTAGGGGCATAAGCCTAGCTCGACTCGATCCCAATATGACGAATGATGATTTACTTATCTCATATCCATTGGCTATTCATTGACTGAAATCCCAAAGATGTCAGAATGTCGTGAGTCCTAAAAGGGCGATCTCAAGAGAGAGTAAGGTATAACGAGAATCTATTAATGCTTGCTTAGCATGTCCAAAATATGTCATGATCCCAAAGTCTCATAGTTTGATGATTGTTGTTCTTGTACCCATCTTTCATAGGTAGAAGTCTCATAAAAACAATGAAGGAAGTAGGATGTGAGCTAATTTAACCCTCCCTCATAAGTTAAGGTATCAATCTCATGACGTAGAGAAGTGAGGTAATAGATATAGGTGTGTTTCAAATAGTGTGTTGATCCTTAGTATGTAAATTCTCAATAGATAAAGTATGTATCTCTCTTATAAGAAGATGTGTGCTAGTGATCTCATGAAGTGAAGAAGTGGAGTGAAATGTGTATATTCTCATAACCTAGTGAAGGGCATAAGATTGTAAAGGAGTAATGCGCGTGGTTGTTATATGTTTCATTAAGTATGGATCACATTCTGAAGGGGTAGAAGTTTAATATAAAACATCCCTATATTGTGCTATGTTAGTTCTTGTTATAGAAGACCTTATAAGAAGTAGTAAAGGGGTTAATCTCTTGGGAGTAGAGAAACAAGGCATAGAATATACATATGTGTTTCCAATAGCATTGTGATCCTCGATAGGTCATACAAGTGTGTATATATTCTAACTCCAAGTTCCGAGAATGTGATGTTCTAAAGTCTAGTAAGGTTATGATTAGGTTGTACCAATCTAGTAAGAGTTGAGGTTCTCTATTATATCATCCATGGGGTGCAATGAACACCTGCATGACGGTTCTCTATTATATCATCCATGGGGTGCAATGAACACCTGCATGACGGTTCTCTATTATATCATCCATGGGGTGCAATGAACACCTGCATGACGGTTCTCTATATATCATCCATGGGGTGACATGTACATCTGCATGACGGTTCACTATATATCATCCATGGGGTGACATGTACACCTACATGACGGTTCTCTATGTTATTTCCCACTGATCACTTGGGCCCGGACAGTATATGATTAATACGTTATTGAGTGAAGTAAGCTAAGGTAGAGAAGCAAGTAGAGTGGATGTGTATGAATGAATGTTATTCTTTTGAAATTTACTCACCAAGTAGTAGAACCATAGTGATAATGAACATAGAAGCTGGAAAGAATCTCTTGAGTGTAAATACGTATGAAAGATATTCTATGATTGGTAAGGATATAAAATGAATGTCCGAAATTGTTCATAACAAAAGTAACATGCAAGTTCCAATTACAACGATGGTTTACCCATATTAAATAATCTCTCCTATTTATTTCATTGACATTATCCTATTTATTTCATTGACATTCTCATGTATGATGTAATTTCTCTAGCCTTACATATTCAGTACATTCTCGTGCTGACCCCCTCGGGGGAATTACCTTACATGTGCAGGTGCAGGTATTAGTAGACCTCATCTGTAGACTAGGGATCATTTGCAGAGTTTTGGTGAGCTCCACTTGGTTCGGGGCTTTTTGAGTCATAGTGTACATTATTTTGATATTGTACATATTGTATAGCCATGGTCATGTATTTGTTAGAGGCTTTCGTAGACCTATGTGGGTATGTGAATGAAAGAAGTGTACGTTCAGTTCTACGTAATGGCTCCAACGGCCAAGTTTTATATATATGTTTATGGCATAAGTTTCCATGTTTATAATTCCTACATAGTTGCATAAGAAAGAATAAGACGCATATGAGGGCATGCATGTGAAAGGTTCATGAGCAAAGATTGGTTCTCTCGGGCCATATCGGCTTCGGGTGCCAATCACGTCCCGATGGGATTCGGGGCGTGACATAAACATCACCAAAATCACATTTTCCTTCCAATATGTCACCAATTCCACACACTTTTTCCATAGCAACAAATTTCCAAAAATGACATACAAAGAGAAATTAAATTAGGGACATAACCACATCATACATGTTGATGTTAAATCCATCAACTCACTTCCTTCAAGACCACAAGGCCACTTTCAAGTTCAAAACTACCAAGATGACACATCTTGTATCACATAAGCAAAAGTGCACCAACCAACACTTTTAGCCATAACCATCAAAATCCATACAATCTCCCATGCACATAATATATTAAATCACAAGAATTAATAAACACTTACCAATACTTACAAGATGATGATCTTGGCCAAAACAAGTGAAGTTTCCTTAGGGTTTATGTTGGTTTCTTATGCTTCTTGAAATGTCTAGAAAATACAAGAAATGACAAGGTGTAAGATATGATTAAAATCTGATTTTGGCCCCTTATTTATATCATATTTAGCCACTCTTAAGTCAAAGATGAGGTGTCCAAGTGGTCATTAATTCTTGGGTCAAGAATGGGTCATTTTATTCCCTTTTTGGGCCATGTCTTTCTTGGAATTTTGGGCCAATTTTTGAGCCCAACAATCCAAAGAAATAAAGTCCAACACTTTGCATACATAATATATCCTTTATTACATGTTCAATTAATTCCGTCACTTATTTGCATACGTTCGAAAATTTATGGGGTGTTACATTCTCCCCTCCTTAAGAACATTCGTCCTCGAATGTTAAAAGTAGTAGTAATCAATTCAACAAATTTAGGTTCAAATACATTTGTCACATTGCCATACATTAAATTGCTCATATATACTTACCTGCCATACATTAAATTGCTCCTTGGACCTCCTCTTCGGTTTAGTTTTCCATGTAATTTCTTCCACTTGTTGATTTCTCCAAAGGACTTTCACGGAAGCTATGTCTTTATTCCTCAATCTCTTTACTTGTCGATCTAGAATAGCAACGGGTACTTCTTCATAAGTAAGATCCTCTGTAACTTGAACATCTTCAATGGGAACAATACGAGATGGATCTCCTATGCATTTTTGAAGCATCGAAACATGAAACACTGGATGGACTGAAGAAAGTTCTTGAGGTAGTGCCAACTCATACGCAACTTGCCCAAATCTTCTAATAATTTCATATGGGCCTATATAACGTGGACTCAATTTTCCTTTCTTTCCGAACCGCATTACCCCTTTCATCGGTGACACCTTTAAAAATACCCAATCACCAATGGCGAATTCAAGTCCTCTTCTTCTGACATCAGCATATGACTTGTGGCGACTTTGTGCTGTCTGTAACCGCTGTTGAATCACTTTAACCTTCTCCATAGCCTGATGAACAATATCTGGCCCAAGTAAAGCAGTTTCGCCCGCTTCAAACCATCCAATTGGTGATCTACATTTTCTTCCATACAAAGCTTCATAAGGTGTAATTTTAATACTTGAATGATAGCTATTGTTATAAGCAAATTCAATAAGAGGCAAATGGTCATCCCAACTGCCCTGAAAATCTAACGTGCAAGCTCGTAGCATATCTTCAAGTGTCTAAATAGTACGTTCTGCTTGTCCATCAGTCTGAGGATGGAAAGCCGTACTCAAATTCACCTGTGTGCCCAAACTCTGCTGAAAAGATCTCCAAAAGTGCGTTGTGAACTGTGCTCCTCTGTCTGATATAATAGAAAGTGGAATACCATGCAACCGCACTATTTCTTTAACATACAATCTTGCATAATCCTCAGCGGTATAGGTAGTCTTGACTGGTAGAAAATGCGCTGATTTGGTAAGCCTGTCCACTATAACCCATATAGAATCAAACTTCCGCAATGTACGAGGCAAACCTGTAATGAAGTCCATATTAATCATATCCCATTTCCAGACTGGAAGATTGATACATTGCATGTAACCTCCTGGCTTCTGATGCTCTACTTTCACTTGTTGACAATTCGGGAATTGAGCAATAAATTCTGCAATGTTCTTCTTCATATTTCCACACCAATACACTTTTTTTAAATCATGGTACATTTTAGTAGCACCCGGATGAATGGAATAGCGAGAATGATGCGACTCTCTGTCATAATTCATTTCCTCAACTCATCTACATCTGGTACATATAATCTTCCTTGACATTGAAGTACCCCTTCTTGTGTAAGATCAAAGGCCGCAGTTAGACCCTGTTGCACATTCTCTTTTAGCTGCAATAACATAGAATCCGCAAACTGCTTCTCTTTCACTTCAGCTATTAAGGAGGATTCCGCTGCATTTTGCACAATAACCCCTTCACCTGGAGATTCAATTAGATGAACTCCTAAGCTGGCTAATTGATGTAGATCTTTGATTATCTCTTGCTTTTCAACCAACTGGCCACTAGTGCTTTCTACTGCCTTGCGACTCAATGCATCAGCTACTACATTTGCTTTGCCTGGATGATAGAGAATATCAATATCATAGTCTTTTAAGAGCTCTAACCACCCTCGTTACCTCAAATTGAGTTCCTTATACTTAAAGATATATTGCAAACTTTTGTGATCAGTATAGATATCAACATGAACTCCATACAAATAATGACGCCATATCTTTAAAGCAAAAACCACCGTTGCTAATTCAAGATCATGTGTGGGATAATTTTTCTCATGTGGCCGCAACTGTCGTGAAGCATAGTGTAACACCCCGTACATTTTCAAAACTTATACGATCAACCTAACATGGATAAAGGTATTTACACTTGATATAATAACGACATACTTGAGTGTAAAGTTAAAGTTAAGTGGTGGATTAAGGTAGAAGGATTAAGACGTTGGAAAAAGGGGAGAACATAAACGAGGTGCTTCCGTGACTTAATTAAGATAGTAGGTGTATCACCTATTTAACCTATTGGGCTGCATTTGGACCTATGTTAATGGACTGAATTGAGGTCCAAACTAAGTACATAAAATAGGTGAGATGACCAGCCCAACACCTAAATATCACTAAGGCCCAACATGCTATGATCCAACTAGAATTAGCCCAAGTAAGTGGACTGTTTTGGACAGCTTATATAGCCAAGTAGGTGCATCACCTACTTGGACTATTTTTGACCAAAAAATTGGATAGGAATGAGCTAAAAGAGGTGGCTAAGAGGGTGTATAAAGATCTGGAATTCAGCTCAATTATCCATTCATTTCATTTTCCAAAAACAGAATATTGAAACACTCCCAAACCCTCCCAAAACAGAAGCAGCCGCCCTAGTTTTCCTTTAGGGTTCTTGGACTAATCTCCCATTTTTCAAGCCTTGGTAAGTCTTTACCCTTATATATTAATGTAATATATGTATAATAGGTTGTGTAAAACATGTTGGTGGTGTTTAAAATGTATAGGGCAGTCCCTTAAGTAAGTTGGCAGTCCACTTGTGTTAGTTTTGATGAATCTGTCTTCCTTGTGGCTTGGACTTGTATAGGGGCTTAAGGTGTTGAAGAAATTAAGTTATGATGATGAAATTACAGTATATTAAAGTGTGGTTCTGCCCCTTAATCGTTCCTTTTATGTATGGCTTGATGGAAATGTTTATATGTGTTGGTAAATGGAACGTTTGTTGTAGTGAAAAGAGAATACTCTTTTGTTATGTTAAACTGAATGTTGGAACTGTTGTGGAACGATTTTGGTATGCTACTGTGGAAGGAAGTATTGTGACCTTATGGGGTGAATATATGGAGTTTCGTTGGAGTGGAAATGTAAAGGATAAACTAGGTAGGTAATCCTACCGGTTTGTAACGGTTATGTTGGTTTGTGGACTGTTTTGGTGGTGTGTGGACTGATTTGGTGTTGTTGTTTTGCAAAAGCAGTAAGTTATAGTGTAATGTTGTGTAATAATGTTATTTAGTAGTATAATGAAGGGGGGAGTGATGCACAATGTGTTTTGGAGGTTGGACAGTTTCTACTTTCCGTTAAGCACCTACTTACCGTCTTGTGAACTTATAATGTAGCTAACCATTAATGTTTTCTCCATTATGTACTTGTGTTGTAGAGTAACACATAAGGAAGGAGCTGAATCAGTGTAGTTACATATTGGGAAGATAAGGTATGTAAGGTTACTTTGTCCGTACCTTTCTGTAGCATATAATGTTCACATCGACGTTACACTTGTCCTATTCCGAGATGTACCAAGGTGTCCTATTTTCGGTTATCAATGGTTATTGTCACATGTTTCCTATTCATTGCACAATGGAGAATCTTGTCTCATAGTCAGTGCTAAGGTTCCAAAGGTCCAACAAAGTTGTGTTCCAATGTTCCAATAGTGATTATATTCATGTCTCTGTTATGCTCCAAAGTTCAAAGTGAGACTATAACTATCATTGTATAGACCTCATTGTACCAATCTCAAAGTAAAGAACAAAGTAATGCATTTGTGGTCAATGATCAAGTATGGGTGGCAAGTCTAGGGGCATAAGCCTAGCTCGACTCGATCCCGATGTATTGATTTATGGGTGGCAGGTCTAGGGGCATAAGCCTAGCTCGACCCGATCCCGATGTATTGATTTATGGGTGGCAGGTCTAGGGGCATAAGCCTAGCTCGACCCGATCCCGATACATTGATTTATGGGTGGCAGGTCTAGGGGCGTAAGCCTAGCTCGACCCGATCCCAACATGACGATATGTTATGTAAAGACCCACTGATCAGTCGGGGCCCGGGTACAGTATGACACATGTAATGACAAGTAAGCATTGAAGGAAAGAAGCAATCAAAATAATACACATGGTTCCCAAAATACAGAATGGTTACTTATTCATTGGATTATTCATATGGATCTGAGTTCATTGAAATATTCATGTGTTGTATAGTTTTATGTGAGCCTTACATACTCAGTACATTCTTCGTGCTGACCCCTTTGGGGAATTTACCTTACTTACTGCAGGCGCAGGTTCTAGTAGACCTCCACAGTAGGTTACAGGATATTTACAGCTTTTGGTGAGCTCCAGTTGTTCGGGGCTTTCTCCAGGTCAAAGTTGTACATATGTTTTGGTGTTGTACATGTCGTATAAAGCGGGGACTTGTCCCGACTTTTAGCTCATTTTGGTCAATGCACTTGTTAGAGGCTTTTGTAGACGGATGTGGGTATATGTATATAAGATGACGCATGAAGTCTTATTTTGATGGCCTCAACGGCCAAGTTTCACATATGTATATTTGTATATGTCATATGTTCTATGAATTTTCGTTGTTAGCATAATAAGTCCTCACGTGTTAAAAGTGTTTCTGATGGCATGTATACGAATGCACATAAGTACAGGTTGGTTCTCTCGGGCCTTATCGGCTACGGGTGCCAATCACGTCTCGATGGGATTCGGGGCATGACAAAAGTGGTATCAGAGCAGGTCGTTCTAAGGGTGTCTACAAAGCCGTGTCTGAGTAGAGTCTTACTTATCAGTGTGTTGTGCACCACATTTATAAGTAGGAGGCTACGGGACATTTAGGATGTTGTTTCTTTTCTTCATTCTGGATCGTGCAATGCAATAGAGCCAATGTTATAAGTTGAAATGTGTCTGACAATAGTAATTGTTTCTCTTTGATATAGTAACAATGCCGTTCACGAGAAGAGGTAGAGGTAAAGGGAAGCAGGTAGATGTGCCTGCTGACGAAGGAATGAGTAGACTACCACCTGACCAAGCTAGTCAAGGTGGAGCAAATGCTGAAATTTCATCGCGGTCTTCGTCTACCTTTCCAGCTACGGAAGATACAATTGGTAGAGAAGTACCTGCAGAACCACCGATTAATGCTACAGATCAAGATCTTAGAAATGCTGTACATATGTTGACACAGTTAGTGGCGGCACAAAGCCAGGGACAAGCTGGTACAATGACAAATGAGGAAGATGCGGCTAGAGTGGCAAGTCGCAGGACACAGGACTTCTTGAAACTGGACCCTCCTATATTCACTGGGTCCGATCCAAAAGCAGATCCACAGGACTTCGTGGATCAAATTCAGAGGGCCTTGGAAGTGATACATGTATCGGGGGTAGAGACAGTTGAACTTGCAGCGTACAGGTTGAAGGGAGAAGCGATATTGTGGTACGAGGATTGGAAGAAATCCCGTGATATTGGTGCTAATCCACCTACGTGGGAAGAGTTTAAAGAGGCTTTCCTTGATCATTACTTGCCCTATGAGATCCGTGAGGCACGTGCGGATCAGTTTCTAAATCTCCGTCAGGGAAACCTAAGCGTCAGGGAATACAGTTTGCAATTTAATTCCTTGGCTCGATATGCGCCAAATGTGGTGGCTACGATGACAGATAGAGTCCATCGATACGTGGACAGACTAGAGCCATATTTGGTACGAGATTGCACCATTGCTGCCTTGAATAAGGACATGGACATAGCGAGAATTCAGGCCTTCGCGCAGAAAATGGAAGACCAACGACAGAGGAGAAGAGTGCATGAATTTGATAGGGGACAGTCCAAAAGGGCTAGACCTATGGGACCACCTATGATGTCCCAAGGAGGGTCTAGGCCTCGTATGTTCCCTAGACCACCTAGACCGTCATTTTCTCATTCCGTGGCAGGTTCTTATTCTCAGTCTCGAGGGTTTAGAGGTGGTTCAGCTGGGCAGAGTAGTGGGGTTCACGGATCACAGGCAGCAGGTTTTCCTCGTCAGCAGTGTCAGCACTGCGGGCGTATTCACTTAGGCACATGTTGGTCAGGGATGAATGTCTGCTTTTGGTGTGGTATGCCAGGGCATATAGCGAGAGATTGTCCACAGAGGAGCATGGGTGGTATGGCACGACCGACAGGATCAGCCGTTGCATCATCAGCATCGGTTCCTTCTTTGGACAGAGGTGTACAACCGGTTGGCCGTGGTAGGGGTGCCAGAGGAGCATCCAGTACTAGTGGTGTCCAGAATCGCACTTATGCTTTAGTGGACCGACAGAATTCAGAGGCTTCCCCTGATGTTGTCACAGGTACATTATCCATATTCTCATATAATGTATATGCATTGATTGACCCTGGTTCTACATTGTCCTATGTTACTCCATTGATTGCGGCAAAATTTGCAAAAGCACCAGAATTATTAATTAAATCAATTGAAGTATCTACACCGGTGGGTGAATGTATTGTTGCAAAAAGAGTATATCGAAATTGTGTGGTAACTGTGTGTGGCCATGATACATTGGCCGACCTTATTGAATTGGACATGGTGGATTTTGATGTGATAATGGGGATGGATTGGTTGGCTTCTTGTTATGCCACGGTAGATTGCCGGGCCAAGAAGGTACATTTTCATTTCCCACAAATGAATGTTCTTAAATGGAAGGGTGATGTAGGGGCACCACGAGGAAAATTTATTTCCTATCTGAAAGCCAGGAAAATGATTGCTAAGGGATACATATGTCATTTAGTACGGGTAAAAGATACTGAAGTGGAACCACTAACTCCGCAGTCGGTTCTGGTAGTCAATGAATTTCTAGATGTATTTCCAGAGGATCTTCCAGGCTTGCCCCCAGAGCGGGAAATAGAATTTGGCATTGATGTGATTCCAGGCACTCAGCCTATTTCTATTCCTCCATATAGAATGGCTCCAGTAGAATTGCGTGAATTGAAAGAGCAATTGAAAGATTTGCTGGATAAAGGCTTCATTAGGCCGAGTATGTCACCGTGGGGTGCACCGGTATTGTTTGTACGGAAAAAAGATGGCACGTTGAGAATGTGTATCGACTATCGGCAACTGAATAAGGTGACAATTAAGAATAAATACCCCCTCCCTAGAATTGACGATTTATTTGATCAATTACAAGGTGCTAAATGTTTCTCAAAGATTGACTTGAGGTCGGGTTACCATCAAGTAAAGGTCAGAGAGAGAGATGTACCCAAGACAGCTTTTCGAACACGGTACGGTCATTATGAGTTTTTAGTTATGTCCTTTGGACTAACAAATGCACCAGCAGCTTTTATGGATCTAATGAATAGGGTGTTTAAGCCGTTTTTAGACGTGTTCGTGATAGTATTTATAGATGATATTCTTGTCTATTCAAGATCAAAAGAGGACCATGCTAGTCACTTACGACAGGTGTTACAGATTCTTCGTGATCGTAAGTTATATGCAAAGTTCTCTAAATGTGAATTTTGGTTAAAATCTGCAGCATTCTTGGGTCATATTGTGTCGGATGAAGGAATAAGGGTTGATACTCAAAAGATAGAAGCTGTGAAGAATTGGCCAAGACCTACAACGCCTACAGAGATTCGTAGTTTCCTCGGGTTGGCAGGTTATTATAGAAGGTTTGTTGAAGGATTTTCTTCTATCGCTGCACCTTTAACAAAGCTAACACACAAGGCAACTAAGTTTCAATGGAATGATGCATGTGAGAAGGGTTTCCAAGATCTGAAAAATAAGCTGACCTCTACACCCGTATTGGTACTTCCAGAAGGGATAGAAGGTTATGCGGTGTATTGTGATGCTTCAGGAGTTGGCTTAGGATGTGTATTGATGCAGCATGGTAAAGTAATAGCTTATGCCTCCAGACAATTGCGGCCACATGAAAAAAATTATCCAACACATGATCTTGAGTTAGCAGCAGTGGTATTTTCTTTAAAGATATGGCGCCACTATTTGTATGGGGTTCATGTTGACATATATACCGACCATAAGAGTTTGCAATATATCTTTAAGCAGAAGGACCTAAATTTGAGGCAACGGAGGTGGCTTGAACTATTGAAAGATTATGACATTGATATTTTATATCATCCGGGGAAGGCAAATGTGGTAGCTGATGCATTAAGTCGTAAGGCAATTGGGAACACTAATGGCCAGCTTAGAGGAAAACAAGGGTTAATCAAGGATCTACATCAATTAGCTAGCTTAGGCGTTCGCCTTCTTGAAACTCCAGAGGAAGGAGTTGTGGTGCAAAATGCGGCCGAATCATCATTAGTAGTTGAAGTGAAAGAAAAGCAGTATGCAGATCCCATTCTATCACAGCTTAAGGAGAATGTACAGCAAGGTATGACAAAGGCATTTGAGCTTACTCAAGAAGGAGTACTTCAGTGCCAAAACAGACTATGTGTACCTAATGTAGATGAGTTAAGACGAAGGATTATGACAGAGGCACATCATTCCAGGTATTCTATTCATCCGGGATCAACTAAAATGTACCACGATCTTAAAGGAGTGTATTGGTGGGGTGATATGAAGAAGAATATTGCAGAATTTGTAGCCCAATGTCCAAATTGTCAACAAGTAAAAGTAGAGCATCAGAAGCCTGGAGGTTACATGCAATGTATCAATCTTCCAGTCTGGAAGTGGGATATGATTAATATGGACTTCATCACAGGTTTGCCTCGTACATTGCGGAAATTTGATTCTATATGGGTTATAGTTGACAGGCTTACCAAGTCCGCACATTTTCTACCAGTCAAGACCACTTATACAGCTGAGGATTATGCAAAATTATATGTTAAAGAGATAGTACGGTTGCATGGTATTCCACTCTCCATTATATCAGACAGGGGAGCCCAATTTACTGCACACTTTTGGAAATCCTTTCAGAAGAGTTTGGGAACCCAAGTGAATTTAAGTACGGCTTTTCATCCTCAGACAGATGGACAAGCAGAACGTACTATCCAAACACTTGAAGATATGCTACGAGCTTGTGTATTAGACTTTAAAGGTAACTGGGATGATCATTTACCTCTTATTGAGTTCGCCTACAATAATAGCTATCATTCAAGTATCAAAATGGCGCCTTGTGAAGCCTTATACGGGAGAAAATATAGGTCACCGATTGGTTGGTTTGAAGTAGGTGATACTATTTTATTTGGACCAGATCTTGTTCATCAAGCCATGGAAAAGGTTAAGGTGATACAACAACGGCTAGGAACAGCCCAAAGTCGACACAAATCATATACCGATGTTAGAAGAAGGGGGCTAGAGTTTGCTATAGGTGATTGGGTATTTTTGAAAGTATCACCAATGAAAGGGGTAATGAGATTTGGGAAGAAGGGAAAACTAAGTCCACGTTATATAGGGACATATAAGATTATCCGAAGATTTGGCCAGGTTGCTTATGAATTGGAACTACCCCAAGAACTCTCCACAGTTCATCCAGTGTTTCACGTCTCAATGCTTCGAAAGTGCATAGGAGATCCATCTTATATTACTCCTACTGAGGAAGTACAAGTTACGGATGATCTCACCTATGAAGAAGTACCTATTGCTATTCTAGATCGACAAGTGAAGAAGTTAAGAAATAAAGAGGTAACTTCTGTAAAAGTGCTTTGGAGGAATCAACAGGTAGAAGAGGTCACATGGGAAGCTGAGGAAATGATGAAATCTAAGTATCCTCAATTATTTGAAACCGAAGTGGAAGCCTTAGATGCTGAATTGGAGCAATAACACGTAAGTATATAAATATATAAGTGTTATATGGTAGTATAAAGATTACACTTAAGCTTGAACTCGTTTAAGCTGAATAGAGATGATACTACCATTCGAGGACGAATGTTCCTAAGGGGGGGAGGATGTAACACCCCGTACATTTTCAAAACTTATACGATCAACCTAACATGGATAAAGGTATTTACACTTGATATAATAACGACATACTTGAGTGTAAAGTTAAAGTTAAGTGGTGGATTAAGGTAGAAGGATTAAGACATTGGAAAAAGGGGAGAACATAAACGAGGTGCTTCCGTGACTTAATTAAGATAGTAGGTGTATCACCTATTTAACCTATTGGGCTGCATTTGGACCTATGTTAATGGACTGAATTGAGGTCCAAACTAAGTACATAAAATAGGTGAGATGACCAGCCCAACACCTAAATATCACTAAGGCCCAACATGCTATGATCCAACTAGAATTAGCCCAAGTAAGTGGACTGTTTTGGACAGCTTATATAGCCAAGTAGGTGCATCACCTACTTGGACTATTTTTGACCAAAAAATTGGATAGGAATGAGCTAAAAGAGGTGGCTAAGAGGGTGTATAAAGATCTGGAATTCAGCTCAATTATCCATTCATTTCATTTTCCAAAAACAGAATATTGAAACACTCCCAAACCCTCCCAAAACAGAAGCAGCCGCCCTAGTTTTCCTTTAGGGTTCTTGGACTAATCTCCCATTTTTCAAGCCTTGGTAAGTCTTTACCCTTATATATTAATGTAATATATGTATAATAGGTTGTGTAAAACATGTTGGTGGTGTTTAAAATGTATAGGGCAGTCCCTTAAGTAAGTTGGCAGTCCACTTGTGTTAGTTTTGATGAATCTGTCTTCCTTGTGGCTTGGACTTGTATAGGGGCTTAAGGTGTTGAAGAAATTAAGTTATGATGATGAAATTACAGTATATTAAAGTGTGGTTCTGCCCCTTAATCGTTCCTTTTATGTATGGCTTGATGGAAATGTTTATATGTGTTGGTAAATGGAACGTTTGTTGTAGTGAAAAGAGAATACTCTTTTGTTATGTTAAACTGAATGTTGGAACTGTTGTGGAACGATTTTGGTATGCTACTGTGGAAGGAAGTATTGTGACCTTATGGGGTGAATATATGGAGTTTCGTTGGAGTGGAAATGTAAAGGATAAACTAGGTAGGTAATCCTACCGGTTTGTAACGGTTATGTTGGTTTGTGGACTGTTTTGGTGGTGTGTGGACTGATTTGGTGTTGTTGTTTTGCAAAAGCAGTAAGTTATAGTGTAATGTTGTGTAATAATGTTATTTAGTAGTATAATGAAGGGGGGAGTGATGCACAATGTGTTTTGGAGGTTGGACAGTTTCTACTTTCCGTTAAGCACCTACTTACCGTCTTGTGAACTTATAATGTAGCTAACCATTAATGTTTTCTCCATTATGTACTTGTGTTGTAGAGTAACACATAAGGAAGGAGCTGAATCAGTGTAGTTACATATTGGGAAGATAAGGTATGTAAGGTTACTTTGTCCGTACCTTTCTGTAGCATATAATGTTCACATCGACGTTACACTTGTCCTATTCCGAGATGTACCAAGGTGTCCTATTTTCGGTTATCAATGGTTATTGTCACATGTTTCCTATTCATTGCACAATGGAGAATCTTGTCTCATAGTCAGTGCTAAGGTTCCAAAGGTCCAACAAAGTTGTGTTCCAATGTTCCAATAGTGATTATATTCATGTCTCTGTTATGCTCCAAAGTTCAAAGTGAGACTATAACTATCATTGTATAGACCTCATTGTACCAATCTCAAAGTAAAGAACAAAGTAATGCATTTGTGGTCAATGATCAAGTATGGGTGGCAAGTCTAGGGGCATAAGCCTAGCTCGACTCGATCCCGATGTATTGATTTATGGGTGGCAGGTCTAGGGGCATAAGCCTAGCTCGACCCGATCCCGATGTATTGATTTATGGGTGGCAGGTCTAGGGGCATAAGCCTAGCTCGACCCGATCCCGATACATTGATTTATGGGTGGCAGGTCTAGGGGCGTAAGCCTAGCTCGACCCGATCCCAACATGACGATATGTTATGTAAAGACCCACTGATCAGTCGGGGCCCGGGTACAGTATGACACATGTAATGACAAGTAAGCATTGAAGGAAAGAAGCAATCAAAATAATACACATGGTTCCCAAAATACAGAATGGTTACTTATTCATTGGATTATTCATATGGATCTGAGTTCATTGAAATATTCATGTGTTGTATAGTTTTATGTGAGCCTTACATACTCAGTACATTCTTCGTGCTGACCCCTTTGGGGAATTTACCTTACTTACTGCAGGCGCAGGTTCTAGTAGACCTCCACAGTAGGTTACAGGATATTTACAGCTTTTGGTGAGCTCCAGTTGTTCGGGGCTTTCTCCAGGTCAAAGTTGTACATATGTTTTGGTGTTGTACATGTCGTATAAAGCGGGGACTTGTCCCGACTTTTAGCTCATTTTGGTCAATGCACTTGTTAGAGGCTTTTGTAGACGGATGTGGGTATATGTATATAAGATGACGCATGAAGTCTTATTTTGATGGCCTCAACGGCCAAGTTTCACATATGTATATTTGTATATGTCATATGTTCTATGAATTTTCGTTGTTAGCATAATAAGTCCTCACGTGTTAAAAGTGTTTCTGATGGCATGTATACGAATGCACATAAGTACAGGTTGGTTCTCTCGGGCCTTATCGGCTACGGGTGCCAATCACGTCTCGATGGGATTCGGGGCATGACAAAAGTGGTATCAGAGCAGGTCGTTCTAAGGGTGTCTACAAAGCCGTGTCTGAGTAGAGTCTTACTTATCAGTGTGTTGTGCACCACATTTATAAGTAGGAGGCTACGGGACATTTAGGATGTTGTTTCTTTTCTTCATTCTGGATCGTGCAATGCAATAGAGCCAATGTTATAAGTTGAAATGTGTCTGACAATAGTAATTGTTTCTCTTTGATATAGTAACAATGCCGTTCACGAGAAGAGGTAGAGGTAAAGGGAAGCAGGTAGATGTGCCTGCTGACGAAGGAATGAGTAGACTACCACCTGACCAAGCTAGTCAAGGTGGAGCAAATGCTGAAATTTCATCGCGGTCTTCGTCTACCTTTCCAGCTACGGAAGATACAATTGGTAGAGAAGTACCTGCAGAACCACCGATTAATGCTACAGATCAAGATCTTAGAAATGCTGTACATATGTTGACACAGTTAGTGGCGGCACAAAGCCAGGGACAAGCTGGTACAATGACAAATGAGGAAGATGCGGCTAGAGTGGCAAGTCGCAGGACACAGGACTTCTTGAAACTGGACCCTCCTATATTCACTGGGTCCGATCCAAAAGCAGATCCACAGGACTTCGTGGATCAAATTCAGAGGGCCTTGGAAGTGATACATGTATCGGGGGTAGAGACAGTTGAACTTGCAGCGTACAGGTTGAAGGGAGAAGCGATATTGTGGTACGAGGATTGGAAGAAATCCCGTGATATTGGTGCTAATCCACCTACGTGGGAAGAGTTTAAAGAGGCTTTCCTTGATCATTACTTGCCCTATGAGATCCGTGAGGCACGTGCGGATCAGTTTCTAAATCTCCGTCAGGGAAACCTAAGCGTCAGGGAATACAGTTTGCAATTTAATTCCTTGGCTCGATATGCGCCAAATGTGGTGGCTACGATGACAGATAGAGTCCATCGATACGTGGACAGACTAGAGCCATATTTGGTACGAGATTGCACCATTGCTGCCTTGAATAAGGACATGGACATAGCGAGAATTCAGGCCTTCGCGCAGAAAATGGAAGACCAACGACAGAGGAGAAGAGTGCATGAATTTGATAGGGGACAGTCCAAAAGGGCTAGACCTATGGGACCACCTATGATGTCCCAAGGAGGGTCTAGGCCTCGTATGTTCCCTAGACCACCTAGACCGTCATTTTCTCATTCCGTGGCAGGTTCTTATTCTCAGTCTCGAGGGTTTAGAGGTGGTTCAGCTGGGCAGAGTAGTGGGGTTCACGGATCACAGGCAACAGGTTTTCCTCGTCAGCAGTGTCAGCACTGCGGGCGTATTCACTTAGGCACATGTTGGTCAGGGATGAATGTCTGCTTTTGGTGTGGTATGCCAGGGCATATAGCGAGAGATTGTCCACAGAGGAGCATGGGTGGTATGGCACGACCGACAGGATCAGCCGTTGCATCATCAGCATCGGTTCCTTCTTTGGACAGAGGTGTACAACCGGTTGGCCGTGGTAGGGGTGCCAGAGGAGCATCCAGTACTAGTGGTGTCCAGAATCGCACTTATGCTTTAGTGGACCGACAGAATTCAGAGGCTTCCCCTGATGTTGTCACAGGTACATTATCCATATTCTCATATAATGTATATGCATTGATTGACCCTGGTTCTACATTGTCCTATGTTACTCCATTGATTGCGGCAAAATTTGCAAAAGCACCAGAATTATTAATTAAATCAATTGAAGTATCTACACCGGTGGGTGAATGTATTGTTGCAAAAAGAGTATATCGAAATTGTGTGGTAACTGTGTGTGGCCATGATACATTGGCCGACCTTATTGAATTGGACATGGTGGATTTTGATGTGATAATGGGGATGGATTGGTTGGCTTCTTGTTATGCCACGGTAGATTGCCGGGCCAAGAAGGTACATTTTCATTTCCCACAAATGAATGTTCTTAAATGGAAGGGTGATGTAGGGGCACCACGAGGAAAATTTATTTCCTATCTGAAAGCCAGGAAAATGATTGCTAAGGGATACATATGTCATTTAGTACGGGTAAAAGATACTGAAGTGGAACCACTAACTCCGCAGTCGGTTCTGGTAGTCAATGAATTTCTAGATGTATTTCCAGAGGATCTTCCAGGCTTGCCCCCAGAGCGGGAAATAGAATTTGGCATTGATGTGATTCCAGGCACTCAGCCTATTTCTATTCCTCCATATAGAATGGCTCCAGCCTAATATTTACGATGTTATGTTTATCTTTCTTGTATTAATTTTTTGTAATAATTTCAGAACTATCTCCTTAGATTTTGGACTTGGATTAAAGCACACCTCTCTCTTTGAATGCTCATTTTTTCCTCTCTTTTTCTATGCTCAAATTAAAATTCTTCGGCTTAAGCCTACATCCTAACGACCCAATCTTACAACAAGGACGAACCAAACTCATTAATAATTCAAGACATTTCATTCAAAACTTAAAATCCGATAAAATTAAAAATTAACCCAACAACAAATTTTAACACAATATTCATGCTAATTTCATTATAAACTAAAACCAAAATCTTTAGTTATATTAACTCATATTATAGACTGGACCTTTGTAGTTTGTACTTTGTACTTATGAATTTGAATTCACGTCCAGTGTCTGTTTTTTTTCAAAAAAGTATTACCTAACTATTGTTATATATGATCTTGTGCACAAAGCTTTGAGATAGGTCATAGGTGTACCTCATTTATGAGCGGCTTAAGCAATTTGACGTACAACAACTTAGAGTGATTGCTTACATGGAAATATCTCCGCGGATCCAGGATTTGAAGGTAGAGGGTGCCAATATTTTTTGTATATGATCAGGGGCGGAGCTAGCTTACGCTCAACGAGCTCATCTGAACCTCCTTCGACGGAAAATTACACTACTTATATATGGTTAAAGTTATTTTTTATGTATATATAATAGATGTTGAACCCCCTTCGACTAGTTCGTGTATACACTTCTGAATCTCCTGAATGAAAATCTTGACTTCATCACTGTATATAATATATGTTTCATCGCTAACAACAAAGATTGAATAGGAATGATGATGATTCTAGCTATTTCTTGGTTCATTCTCCAGTTAGATCTTTTATTCACAACTAGATAAATAGGTTTGGTTTCAATTTTTTTTTTTTACGCTAAATTTAAAAATTTCAGAATAAAATTGCAAGAGAAAAACCATGAAAAAGCACTTCAATGAGGAAGTTTGCATAAAAAGTAGCTTAATCAATATATATGTAACTACATATTCTATATTTGACTACATTAATTATCCTTTATTGTTCTTGTATCAATATTTTATATTAATTATCGAGTTGTGTGATAACTTTAAAAAAAAAGAATTCAAATTTTTCATTATACGAGAACAGTTCAAAGGTCTATTACGTCAGACTATTTAATTATTTCAAAAGTTAATTGAAGATATTGATTAAATTATACTCCAATATATGAATAATACTGTATCATCAAAAAGAGAGAAATTATCACTAAATTTAATCTAAATTATTATTCAAGAAGTTGCCCATGCATGTATGGTATTTAAAAACAAAGAGTGTGCATGACACAAATAAATTTCGAAAAGAAAGGAAAAAGTGGTAAAGGCCTGGCCCCACTGGAATCTGAGGAAAGGAAAAAAAGAAGTGCACTCACGGGGAATGGAATCCAGATGCACAAGGCGTAAGGAAGTTCAAATGGAGTGCTGAACCATGGCACCCGCAAACAATTTGTGCTTTGTGGGTGCCAAGTTATCCTTATGTCATAATTTGTACAGATATTTACATCTATAATGCAAATTTTAGCCGAAATGTGTGGGTGCCGTGGCACCCCTTCCTCTCAAGGTAGATCCGCCCTTGATTCTATGTGAATAAGTTCTAATATTGTGAAATATCTTTCATAAGAGGGTTTTGGAGGACTCAACATGTTAAGAAATAAGAAGAGAATCCATAAGGTAATGTCCCACCAACTCATTCCATCATGTTTTTATTTTTCATGTGTATTAATGTCATGCAAGTATTCGTGCACCTTTTAATCATTGTCATAAAGATTATAAAAATCAACGAGATGAGAACGTATGTAAAAAAAACGTCAAGAAGTGTTTTAATTTACCTTTTTTGTTGCGCATGAAGCCAAGGAGGGTATAGTAATTGTTTAGACTATGTACTCTGTGTCCTATTTCGTCTGATATTGAATTTTTTAATTATTACAATCAGTGGCGGAGGCAGGATTTCTATCAAGGGGGTTCAAACAAAGTAAGTAAGCATGATAATAGTATCCACAAATAAGCGGGTCGGATCAAAGAAGATGAAATATATGACTAGTTATAGGTCTTCAACTTTACTGGTCTATAGCTGAGCATTTAATGTGGTAAAAAGTACATGATTATGCATTGTTCTGCGCTACTTGCTTCAAATCTCAATTGTTCAAGCAAGATTAAGCAAAAAGAATTTCTTTTATTTGTTTTATTTTTCTAACATTAGAAGGGTAAGCTGTGAAGCAAACCTTCTGAGAACCTGGTGAATACTAAAAGCACGAGCAGAAAACTTGATTAAGAACAAATAATTCCGTTTCACTATAAACATTCAGAAAAAAATACTAGTAAACTAAAGAAGCAAGATCAAAGCAGATTTATGCAATCGTTGAATTTTATTTTAGAGGCATACTTTTTACAGCATCCAGTCTTCTCTAGTAGGGGTAATGATGTATCAAGTAACTGATGAATTCACTAAGTGAAAGTCATACCAAATTATCAGCTAATATAATCTCTAAATGTATCTAATTAGCTAAAATCCCATAATGGCAACAAACCTGATTGAAGCCAGATCTAAATGCTTCCATCTGCCACCCAGTTCCAGTCCTCACAGTGGCATCAACCACCAAATAACATATTCTTCCAAGTTACTAATATCCACCTGCAAGTTCCAATTGAAGTATACAAATCAACAAAATGGACTAAAAGAATTTTTTTTAAAGCAAGAGTTCCAAACAAGAAGTTGTCCCTTTAATAACAATTAACAAAATCATATACTATGAACATACACCGAATGTTGAGACAAGTAAGAACTTAGTTAGAACTTATAAAAATTAAATAATGACATATTTTTCTTGTTTAACTCTCAAAAATCAAACTAGGCTGTACAATTGAAGAAGTAGTCGAGTAGGCACATTGTCAATAGAGAAGATGGTGGAACTTAGAAGCAGCAAGCATTAGACACAGAAAGTAGGCACATCATTGTTTTAGCTTTTTGCATTTTTAGTTTGGTTCAAATTGATGCACAAGTCACAACATAACTAGTAGAAATTAAAAAATGAAATTTGAAACAATGGAACTCTTTTTATATTTTCCTTAACTAATGATTCTATGTTCTAAGATGGTGGAACTTAAAAGCAATAAGAACTAAACAGAGTTGTTTTACACAAAATAAAACCAGAAATCAAGTAGTAAACTAAATCAGCCAAAAAAAAATAGTCATCTTTTACATGAAATTAAATCAGACCAAAAAAAGAAGATTTTACACAGATAAAAATAAAAAACCAGCTGTCTTTTACACCAAATTAAATTAGCCAACAAAAAAAGAAGAAACTTTTACCCAAATAAAAATCAAAATCCAAGTAGCAAATATATAGAAATAGAATTCTGAAAAAATAAAATAAAGAAAAAGAATTCAAAATATACCGAGGAAGCCATAACAGAGATTAGAGAAGACCGGAGAGAAGTGGAGGCGGAGGCCGATGCCCGACGACAATAATTAGAAGTAGAAAGTGAGAGGCGAGCTTAGAGAGAGAGAGAGAGAGGAAGAGCGTTGCTGTGTTACAGAGAAATAGATAGGGTTTTTATTATTTGACTTTAAATTAGGGATTAAATTTTAAATCTTTTTACTTTGAATTAGGGATTTAATTTTAAATCCAATATGTTCCCTTTTTTAAAAAAAGAACGACAACGTTTGGGTTATTTAAGGGTAAAAATGCCTGAACTTTCTTTTTAAGAGATAAAATGCCTGAAACAAAAATAATTAAAAACAATGTCGTGAATGGGTCTTGAACCCGAGACTGTGAGACTCTCTACGCGAAAGTTTGAACCCCCTTTGCCACTGAACCAAGTTTTCTGCTTGTGTCAAGGGGGTTCAACTTAATATATATACACAGAGAAAAAAAAACTTGATCATATATATAGTGTAATTTTTCGACGAAGGGGGTTCGTCCGAACCCCTGGGCTCCACATAGCTCCGCTCCTGATTACAATCTTGTGTTATAAATTCATACTTACTGTTAAGTCGAGAACTTTTGTGCAAGATAAATTAATTCAGTTTGGAACACAATAGTGAAATCGGACAGGCTTAAATGGAGTGGCATGGATAACAAGAATTCATATAGCTTACGAAAACTTTCTTAAGATTGACGCATAGTGGTAATTAGTGTTATTTATAATTGTAGTAGTTGGATGAGTACAGTACATTGCACATATTATATAAAAACATTGTTTCGAGTTACAAATTAAAGTAAAAAAATCCAAATTTTAATGATACACCTTCAAAGATGTGAAATATTATTCGTTGCCATCCTTATTTCTATTTGCAACAACTAATGAATCCAATTTAATTTTCTAGGAAAAGTTTCTGACAATTTGCTATTTCTAATCACGGACGAGCATATAAATCTGCTTAGTATTTAGAGCAGTTTTCTTCCATCCACTTCTCAGCTACACCGGTGGGTATGCTGTTCAATGCCGGGGCGAATTTCTTCATATACGGAGTTGAGCTTCGGGTAGCTTCATTTTTTATCCCCTGCATGACATTGGTAAAAGTGTTGAGAAAAATTACAAATAGGTTTTCCTTACACAAAATGAGCGAGTATTTCATCACTAGTTTAACCACCCATGCCAAAGCCCCTCAAGTTTTCGCTTTCCCTCTTCCTCTCAAACAAGTGCTAGAGAATAGATAATGAGTCAAATGCACTGATAAGCATTTCAAACTTCCAAGGATTTTCAACAACACATTACCATTCCTGTGTGAAAACAGACAGAGTTGCTATGCTCCAACAGAGAAAAGGGCTCAGGCTGAGAAAGGTGTGGTGCTATATATGTTTTCAGTTGTTGTCATTTGGACTTTTCACACTAAGGTCTGGCATGTTGTGTGCACATAGATCATGGCTTTTTCTATGGATAAGTAAGTTTGTGCATATATCATGTTGCAGCAAGTCATTAGACAGGTTAGCAAATATCATGAGAAATTGCACAATTTCTTTGCTAGGAAAGGTATCACTATCCTCAAAATTCCAATTCTTTAAAGAGATGAGCAGTTACTTGTGTTTTCACAATGACAAGGATATACTATTTGAATACAGTAAACATGTTTTCGTGCATCACGAGAAATTGTGTAAATGAGAATTCCACCATGTGAAGGGTATGACAAGGAAATTACACATCATCCTAAAATTAAGGAATTTGGTTCTGGTCCTGTTTGTTTTTTCACAGTACTAAAAATATGGCCATCAATATACAGCAGAATGGGATCTGTGTTCCATGGCGAAGCACAAAATAAAATAAACAAGAGAGTAGATTGAGAGAGAACACACATAATATGGTTGGCCCAAGGAGGCAAATTTAAAGTTACGTCAAAGGTATACCACTCCTTAGAGAACATACTTGTACATGGATATCTTTATCTAAAGAAGAGCTCACCAAGCTAAATGGAGTAGAAACATTAGCCTCTTTGCCAACCCCATGGAAAAATTTGAAAGAAAAAGTCGATAAAGTTGCCTACACCATGACGTGTGACAAAGACAACGTGATCATACCTTGTACTTGGTAACTTCTTCTCGTGTTTCTTTTGATGCAAACGTTCACTTGCTTATGGCTGAAAGATTTGACCTTCCGCTTGGGAATGCGCTGAGACTTCTTCCGCTTGGGAATGCACTGAGACTTCTTCTTCATTGTTGAACCAGATCCAATATTATAATTCTTACGTGTTCTATTTCTTGGTTCCACTATATATCTGCAGTAAGAAAGCCAGATAGAAATAAATATCCAAGAATTAGAAGGAAATGAGTAAAGGCTGTAGTATCCAAACTATAATATCATAGGCGATTTGCTCCGATGAAACTCATAAAGCACTACCTGAAATTTTTCTGTTGAAAAATAAGTGAACTACCTTAATTATATCATTTAGTCAGCAAGTAAAGTCATCCAACATTGAACCAAAATGAAACAAGCTTTATCATCGCCTTTTATATTATTTGATTTGTTCCCGTATTCCTTAAACACGTAATATTTCAGAAAATAGTATATTCTATCTCTTTACCATGTTCCTTCTCCTTTTTAATGACGTTGGTGTCTGGTCATCTTGCTCGCATCTCAACTAATTCCACCGGATGCCTACTACCTCCCACCAACACATGTATTGGGTAACTCTATCCACCAAGGCATTGACATATGAGAAGAAATCACCTAATTTGTTTGTCTCCCTTGGGATATGAACTCGAAACTTCATGGATCTTCCCACTTCACTGATCACTAGGTCACACCCTTGGAGGCTCTTTGCATACCATACATGTTTTTTACAAGGAGGAAACTTAAGGCTAGCTACTAGGTATGAAACAGTGTATGACTATGAAACAGAGTATGACTATAATAAGCCGCATGAACCTGACTACTTTTGTTTATTGAAAGGTCTGTTCATTTTGTCCAGAAATATCATTTTCGGCTTATCCGTCGATTGAACCAGGGGCTGGTCTCTTGTTGAAAGACACAAAACACAAGACACCTAATAAAACATGCAAGATCTCTTACTAACCCTTGGGAATCACATTTATATATCTCACTGTGGTTTGAATGTTATCATTAAAGTTTCTCTTTTACATAGGGAATCAAGATGTAGAAGTAATGTAAAGAGATCAGATCCAGAAGAATTACTCCAGATAAATCCAAAATTTGAAGATCTAGAACAACATGTAGAATGCAACGCTACTTCAAAGTTATTATCAGATTAAACCAAACCAAATTAACAAAGTTGAGCACTACCTGCCATCCCCATCTTTCCAGACATGGTTGTACTCCTGAGCAAACATAAAAAGGCCATCCCCATCTTTCCAGACATGGTTGTACTCCTGAGCCAACATAAAAAGGTAATAAACGAAAAAGAAACGAGACCGACACTCATCTTGAATTTAGAAGCATCTATTATGTTAGAAAACAGAAGAAAGCATATTCCAACAGGGGCAGCTCGTTCCTCCCCCTTCGTTTACCAATATGAGCACCTTTCTTTCTCATAAAATTTCATTTGAATTACTTATTCTACTACTTACGCTAGCTGGAATTATAATCCCTCCTCAGACAATCTCAAATCAACAGTGAAATCTATGACCCGAAATCCCAAATTATAATTCATTTTATTTAAATCCTCTTGAGACTGTGTATTCAACCTCATAAGCTCCTTCTCCACTCAATTTTTTTTTTTTTTTTTTTTTTTTTTGAGAAACAGACCTTATGAGGTCAACAACAACAACAACATATCCAGTGTATTTCCACAACGTGGGATTTGGAGAGGGTAAGTGTACGCAATTCATACCATTATCTCAGAAGAAGTAGAGAAGCTGTTTCCCATAGACCCCGGCTCAGGATAGATAACAATTAAAACAAGCAGAAAACATAAAAACAAACAACAAAAAGGAGTAACACACTACTAGGTAAAAAAAACAAAACACCCATGGAGTAATGCTATGAACTATCAATTCAAAATCACACACAGCACCAAAAATACCACAAACAAGAAACTACAAGGCATATGCATAACACTATGACTACAGATACATCGACAAATAAAACACTCCTCCCTACAAATAAGGACACACTCCTACTCACTTATCCTTTAGCCTAATTCGCATCCTCCACACCTTCCTATCAAGGGTCATATTCTCTGTAAGCTGTAACTATTTCATGTCGATGAAATTAAAAAAAATATTCCACAAAATAATAATAGCGACCTGTCACTAAACATTTCAAAAGATTTAAAAATATATTGCAAAATTATTTTTAGTCAAAGTAGTCAATGAATATTTTTTTTGAAATAACCTCAAGGTCTTTTCTTTTTAATAAAATTACACCACTTATTTCCATTTTTTTGTATCAGCCGTCGACCACCTTTCTCTCAAAATCCTAGCTCTCTATTTTCCCCTCTCTCACAATCGACGCTCCACCGGCAGCCCGCCTTCGCAACACCTCTACCAGCACAATTCGGCCTCCACAGCATCTCCACTGGCAGCTCCCTCAAATCCGGCCAGGTAATTTTCTTATTTTCGAATTCTTTTTAACACATTGTTTCAGAAAATGTATTTGGGTTCAAATGTTCCTTTTTTTCTTGATATACAGATGGGGTTGATCGAGTTTAGTGAATGATTAAAGAAAATGGTTTTTCTTGGAAGTTTATTAGGAATTCTTGGTTTTGAAGTTGGAATTTCGATAGGTCTAATTGTGGGTTATTTCTTGTTCATAAACTTTAAGCCTAGATATGTTGGTTAAATGCACTGCTTTAAATTTTTTAATTTATTTCTTGTTCCTCATTTGTGGGATTTTACTGGGTATGTTGTTGTATTTTGTTGGTAGTGCAACCCTTGAAATATTAGTGTTAAGGTTGGAGAAAAGTGTCAAGTCAGTTGGTGATGTCATAAAAAACCACTAATTTACCCAACATTTTCTATTTCTTTGCACCCAAATTGAAAATTAAATAACTTGGTTAGGACAAAGAAAGTTATGTTTTATAAAAGATAAGGAAGTTACAGAACATCAATCTAATTGGGAGGATTATATCTATATAGATAATTGTGGCTGATCTAAGTTGGTAGGCAACAGTTTGATCCTTATAATGAAGTGAAAATGCAATTTTCCTTGCCTCAATGGTTGAAACCTCTATTGTATCAAAGAATTAGCTGGTTCAAAGGACAGTTAACCTTGAACTTTTGCAAGTACTTTTCTTCCCTTGAGGCTGTTGGGCTAGAGTTGATACATGGTGACCGCAGACATTGGAGGAGGGAAGGCAAACACACTGCATCCATCCTTTCTGCCCAAATGGATCAAATAGTTAAGCTCTTTGGCATAGGGATATCATTTGTTATGCTATAAAGATGGATTAAGTGCTATCCTTTTAGTAATAAAAGAAATCAAACAGTGAGTGTGGTTCGAGGAAAAGGCTTCTACTTTGTTAGAATCTCACCTATGTTTAGCCTATGGTAGCAATATCTTTATATGGTATTAGGTAATACTCACCACTTGAGCAGTTTTTTGGGATTGATTGAGACTCGTGGTTCTTTTCCCTTATGCGATATTAGAGGCAGACCCATCCCTAATATTGGGCTTTCTGATACTGGATCACCTATTTTATATCACTTGATATTCTTGATGTCCGTACTTGGGTGTGTGAGGAGTTGTTAGAATTCCACATTGGTTAAGTACATGGTCAGGGTCTATTTTCTTTATAGAAGTATTGTGAATTGAGTTAAAATGAGGATATCCGAGACAAGTTGGGAGTGACTTCGGTAGAAGACAAGATGCGGGAAGCTAAAATGAGAATATCCCAAATATACATGTATCATTTAATTATTTTTAACTTGTATTCTCATACCAACTCATCACCTAATAATCCTCTTAATTAAACTTAAAGTAACCAAGTTTTGTGGTGCATGTAGGTTTTCTCCTATTATTTCTGATACAATATGCTTTTCTCATTACCAAAAAATAAAATTATAAGATTTATAATTGCAATTATATATAGCCGAACACTAATGTTAAGTGTCTCTTAAGTTGGCTCTCTATAGTTAACTAATTAACCAACAACATAATGCATCCAAGGGTGTGACCTAGTGGTTCAATGAAGTTGGGTTGAGCACCATGAGGTCTCAGTTCAATTTCCAACAGAGACAAACACTAGGTGATTTTTTTTCATCTGTTCTAGCCTTGGTGGACAGAGTTATCTGGTACCTGTTGCTGGTGGGAGGTCGCAGGTATCCCGTGGAATTAGTCGAGGTACGCGCAAGCTGGCCCGGACACCACGGTTATCACAAAAAAAAATTAACCAACAACATAATGAATGTTAATATTTTACTTACATTCAAAAGTTCTTGCCTTTTGTTTTCACTTAAACTTCTTCATTAGGCTAAGATGGTAACTGTACTAATAAAATAAACTCACAAGTTCAATATTTTTACTTCTGTTTGTTTCAGATATACTGGTTCTATATGTGAATTTTTTCTTCTTCATTCTTGTGTAAGATCATTCCTGATGGGAACTACAACTAAGTAAAATCTTGACATCCTCATATTTTTCTTTATTATTACATGCACTTGAATATGTCAACTAGCATTCTTGAATAAGGTGGAATTGCTGCTAAACTTGAATGAACAAATTAATGTTGAATATGTCAACCTGCATTCTTGAAGGCCTGGCAGATGAGCCCGCCAGTGATGATGATTATGATGAGGATCATGTGGCAAGCACACTGTCACATTATTGAAGTTTAGTGTTGAATTAGATAAACTAAATTTTGTACTTTATGGTGATTTGTAAGAATTATTAAGTGTTTGGTGAATGTATGAGAACTTTGAAGTAGTTTGAAATAGAATTGTGCAACACTTCCTCTTTTCCATTCAATTGTGAAGTACTTTAAGTTGATTTTGATGTATTGTGGATTGGATGATATTTGCATATGTATTTGTTGTAGTTTGATTGATTTCTGATAGCTCTTTGAGCTTGATTTAGCTGATTAGATTGTATAATATTGAATTGAATTAAAATAGCAGGTGGCCAGCTGCAAAAGCAGCAACTGCTGCCAGTTTTGTTTTT
Organism: Capsicum rhomboideum; assembly: GCA_031232105.1. NCBI lineage: Eukaryota > Viridiplantae > Streptophyta > Magnoliopsida > Solanales > Solanaceae > Capsicum > Capsicum rhomboideum. The sequence goes on from CP124712.1 coordinate 18,646,420, forward strand.
TTTTGGCAGAAAAGAGACCTCACGAGGTCGGTTTTTTGCTTTTTTCATTTTCCAGAAAATTCATAAAAGCAACCTCATGGGTTGCCTTTAATAATACTAAAAAAAATAGCGACCTCATGAGGTCTTCTTTGGTAAAGAGAAAATAAATAAAAAAATAAACATAGCGATCTCATGAGGTCTCGTTTTGCAGAATTTACAAAATAATGCGGTGACCTCGTGAGGTCACTTTTTGGCGACTCTTACAAAAAGCGACCTAACGTTGAGGTCTCTTTTCATGAGGAATCTTTTTTAGGTCTCTTTTAACAGTTTTTTTAGTAGTGTCATCTTTTCTTTTTATTTCTTTGTTACTTTTGGTTACATTTTCTTTTTATTATTTCTATCGGTTGATTTTTCTTTTTAAAGTAAAAGATAAAATAAAAATTCAAAGATTAAAATATTATATAACTATTTAAGATTAATAAAAATATTTTTTTGAAAAAAAGTTATAACAAGAAATAATTAAGAAAATATCAATGTTCACTAGCTTCTTGTTAAAATCTAAACTAATGAAAATTGTCACGCCCCAAATCCCATTCGGGTCGGACTGGCATCCGAAGCTGTTGAGGCCCGAGAGAACCAATCTTTGCTTAATTCATTCATATGCATGTCTCACATTGAATCTCATGCAACTATGCGGAAGTCATGGAAAACTTATACAATATATGAAACTTGGCCGTTAGGGCCATCAAGTCAATATGAACATATATCTCTTACATTTATCTTCCTACATACGTCTACAAAGCCTCTAACAAATACATGAACATAATCATCCTAAAGTCGGGACAAGTCCCCGCTGTAGATAGCATTTACAATACCAAAATAAATGTACACATGACTCGAAAAGCCCCGAACCAACTGGAGCTCACCAATGATCCGCAGATGACTCGTAGCCTACAGTGGAGGTCTACCTGTGCCTGCAGCAAGTAAGGTAAATTTCCCAAGAGGGGTCAGTACGAAGAATGTACTGAGTATGTAAAGCTCTTATGAAACTTTATTATATGTAATAACAACAATGGAAACAATATAAGAGAAATAGTCAATGCGGATAAACCCTTGTTCTGAATGTGGAACCATGTGCCTTACATTTATTATATTCCTTACTTATATTCGTCATCTTTATTAGTCATCCACCTTATTGGTGGGTTATTATGGTCATCCACCTTTTGGTGGGTAGTCATCCACTTTCGTAGTGGGTAGTCATCCACTTTAGTAGTGGGTAGTCTTCCACCTTTTGGTGGGTAAGTCATCCACCTTTTGGTGGGTAGTCATCCACTTTCGTAGTGGGTAGAGAATGGTAGCTTATGTGCCCTTTTGAGTCGTCCCGATTCTCATTACTTTCTTCCTTTACTTTTGAGAGATTCGCACCTTTACTTGTGAGAGATTGATTCATTCACTTATGGAGATTGATATATTCACTTATGAGAGATTGACATATTTGAAGTCATAACATTATTGGAAACATAACATGATTGGAAACATAACATTATTGGAAACATAGCATTTTTGGAAACATGGGATCTTTGGAACATTAGTCAATGCATATGAGACATGTGATGAACCATAATTGATACCCGAAAATAGGATACCTTTGGACATTTCAGAATGGAATAAGTATAATGTCAATATGAGCAATATGCTGCAAAAGGATACAGAAAGAGTAACCTTACATACATTATACTTCCAATATGATTACACAATTCTATACGTGAACATAATAGTACTGCTCCTTCCTTATGTTTCACTCTACAACACAAGTACATAACGGGGTTTACTGTAACACCCCGTACCTTCCTAACCCTACTTGATGACATTAAATAATGTTTACTTAGGTGTCGAGAGCTATAAATACGTATTTGGTAATGTTAATAAGGGGAAAATTTGGAATTTGGCTTCATACATGTGATTAGCCCTTCATAAGAGTTGTTTTGTGATTTCGTGGAGCATTTGTGTGATACCCCGTACACATTCCAACCTCATTTGGTGACTTGGAGTCATGTTTACTTGATGATTAAGATCACTAGGTAAGTATTTTGTAGTGTTTTGATAAGGTATTGGACGATATTCAAGTATTGAATAAATGATCGAAAAATTCAGCAAGGTGCTGAAACTTGCGCCACTACCCTGTTTCAGGGGGTGTGGCACAAGCCAATGATTCATTGGGGGTGAAAATCTTGCGCCACTGCCTTGCTTTGCAGCAGTGGTGCAAGGCACAAATATTGTGCCTTTCCGGACTCGTTTTGTAACGCAATTCTACGTCGATTCTTAGATGGTTTCTTTTGGTCCTTTGGAGTTCTTTGAGTGTTGTTAAAGCTTCAAACATTTCAATACACTCCTACATGATCAAATCATGAAATGTAAATAGTTATCCAAAATGTCCAATGAAGCCATGGGCGACTAGAATTTCAATTTTTGCTATCGAGACGACGAATGAGAATCTCGTAAACGAATATTGTCGTGACATTATGGAATTATTTAAACATGAGATATATGGTTTTTTATACATTTCATTTGATGGGCTAAGTTGAGATAAGTTATTGGGCCCAATTTGAGGCCCAAAGTGAGCCAAAATGAAAGGCCCAAAGGCAAAATGACCCATTCTTCCAATATTTGACCAAGTAAACATATCAATTAATGCCAAGTGTGGCTAAGGATGACTTGGGGTCTATATAAAGGCCCCAAAATCAGATTTTATTCCCCAAAGACTCTCATACCTTTTTGGGATATTTCTCAAACATTTCTCTACTCTTCCAAACCCTAAAGCAAATATTTCCTTGGGACTCTTTGGACAAGATCATCCTATTCCAAGCCTTAGTAAGTATTTATTCTCATTGATTAATATATTATATGCATGGGAGAGTATGTAAATCATGTTGGTTATGTTGGTAAGATGGTGAATAGTGTATTTTTGCTTTTGGTGAAAGATGTGCTATCTTGGTGATTTGAACTTGAAAAGAGACTTGATGTCTTAATGAAAGAGCATGGTATGGATAAAATATGAACATTTATGGTGTGATTTTGTTATTAAACTTGTTATTTTTCTAAAAGTGTAAATTGTGGGATTTTGGCCGATATGTGCTATGAGGTGTATTAAGGTAAGTTGATGGATTATTTGTGATGTGGTGTGGATAAGAAAGTGTAAAGGAGAAGTGTTGTGGTGAAATGTATTGATTATCATGTAGTGGTCAATGTTGGGAATATTGTGGGATTTTTGGAATAATAATTTCTTCAATGGTTTTGTCAAGGAGAAATGACATGTTTAAAGGCAAACATGTAACTCATTGACGTTATATGCGTTTGAAAGGTAGTTGGTGGTTAATGTCAATTCCGTTGTGTATTTGTGTTTTAGAGTGACACATAAGGAAGGAGCGGGATTATTGTATGCGCAGTTAAGATTGTGTATTGGTATTGAGAATACAAGGTATGTAAGGTTCCTCTTTCCGTATCCTTCTGCAGCATATAGTGTACACCTTGTTAGGGTACTTACTCATTTCCGAATTGTCCTAAGGTATTCCATTCCGAGTAATCATTTATTGTTAATCTCATATAACTCATTCTTGGTCTATTATCATTCATGAGTCACATAACTATGAACATGGTTTCAAGTTCCAATAATGTTATATTCAAAAGTTCCCAAAAATTGAAGTAACCGTTGATTGAGCTATTTCAAAGATTAAAGAAGTAATGTTGTAAAGAGGAGAGATAACTCATGGGTGGTATCCCAGGGGTTAAATAACCTAGCATGATCGATCCCAATATTTACGAATGGTATCCCAGGTGTGAGAAGAACACCTAGCATGGGTCGATTCCGCTACGGGTGGTATCCCAGGGGCAAGAAAAAGCCTAGCATGGGTCGATCCCGATTACTATTGAGTACCCACTTATCAGCTTGAGGCCCGGGCATTATATGAATGGATGAATGAGTGATGGATAAAGGAATGAGTGAATGATCGAATGAGTATAAAAGTAAGAAAGTAATTCATAATGTACATATCTCTTTACATACAGACTGGTGAATTATCCTTATTGAGTACTCATTTATATTTGATTTTGTTGAAGTCTTTATGTATCATATAGTTTCATGCAGCCTGTAACACCCCGTACGTTTCAGAGCCTAGCTGACTACCGTAACATTTATGGAAATATGAAAACATGAGAGATTTGATTAATTATGCATTAATTGTGGGCTTTAGTTATTAAATATTGGACATTTAAAAGTCTTGTGCAAATTGGGCCTTAAATGAAGCCCAAATTCATGACGAAGACATGACCCAATATGGAATTTTTAACCCATTCTTCCAAATTTGGTCCATTTGACCAATCAAAATTTCATTAAATGCTAAGGAAAGGATAACAAGAGACTTGAGGGCCTATATAAAGCATGAAAAATCAGATTTTCCATTCATTGTGCCACCCATGCTATTTCTAGAATTTTTCCAACATTTTCACAAACCCTAGGCCTTCATATTTTTGGCCAAGATCATCATCTTGCACACTTTGGTAAGTAATTATGCTTATGATTTAATATATTATGTGCATGAGAGAGTGATTATATGATTTTGGTTATGTTGGTGATGTATTGAGAATTCACTATGTGTGTAAGGTGACATGTTTGCTAAATCGGAGTATGGTTTGTCATGTAAACTTGAATGTGGACTTGTGGTTTTGAAGAAAGTGAACTTGGTGGATTAAATATTGACATGAGAGATATGATTATAGTCTTACTTTGTTTTATCCTTGTGTATAGTGTTTGGAATTTCTATTGAGAAATTGGTTATGGTTTTGGTGGCGGATTGGCCGTAAAGTGTCGTTTTGGTGTTGTTATGTGTGTTGTGAGACCATGGCTGATTTTTGGAATATAATATGATCAAAAATATGTTAAAATAAGTTTGGTTATGATCATGGACCATTCATTGCATGATAAGACCCAAAAGAGACCCTTTTGGGCCGAAACGGGCACCCGCCCTCGCAGACGAAGCACCTGCGGGCGCAGGTGCCAACGCAGGTGCCTCTGGCTACTGCCAAGGTCACCTGCGGACGCAGGTCATCCACATGCGGGAGCAGGTGGCTTAGCGGATCGGCCCAGAACTCTGAATTGTTTGTTTTTGCATCCTTTTGGCCCCCAGAAACCCCTATACCCTTCATGGATGTAATTATGAACTTGTGATGTCTTTTTAATGACCTTAAAGTGTCGTATGAAGGCATGTTGGACTTTATTAAATATGTATGGTTGTTCATATGTTGTTATGAGGCAAATTGAGAAGCGTAAATATGACGGAATGATAATGAGAAGGCATAAAGGGTAAGTGTGATGCGAAATGCTATTGTTGTATGAAATCTTGGTCAATGAGTGGAATGTTATGGTAGTGTTGTCATGTTGATGCGATAAATGACATTGTAAGAAGGTGAAATGACGTTCTAAAGTAACTATGTGATTCATGGTGATCTTGTGCACTTGTAAGGTAGTTGGTTGCTAATATAAGCTTCGTTATGTACTTGTGATGTAGACTGAGACGTAAGGAAAGAGATGGACTATTGTATTTCCATATAAGCTTGGGTATTCATAGTGAGACGCAAAGGTATGTAAGGTTATTCTTACATGTCTATATATATATATCTTACATGCTCCATGATTTTCGATGTTAGCCTATTATGTTCTTATGTGATTGTGGTGATTCTTATGGCATGCGTATGAATGAATGTAAGCAGAGCTTGGTTCTCTCGGGCCTTGTCGGCTATGAGTGCCAATCCGTCCCGATAGGGTTCGGAGTGTGACAAAAGTGGTATCAGAGCAGGTCGTTCTAAGGGTGTCTACAAAGTCTTGTCTGAGTAGAGTTTTACTTATCGATGTGTTGTGCACAACATTTATAAGTAGGAGGCTACGGGACATTTAGGATGTTGTTTCTTTTCTTCACTTCTAGATCGTGCAATAGAGCCAGTGTTGTAAGTTAAATTATATCTGACCAAGGTGACTGGTTTCCTTTGATATAGAAACTGCCTATGACTAGAAGAGATAAAGGCAAGGGTAAGCAGGTTGTTACGCCTGCCGGAGAAGGATTGAGTAGACCACCACCTGACCAAGCGAGTCAAGGTGGAGCTAATACTGACTTTGCATCGCGGGCTTCTTCCACTTTCCCAGCTTCGAAAGAGCTGAGGAGAAGAGAAGTATCTTTAGAACTGCCCGTTAATACTATTGAGCAGGATTTGATGAGTACAGTCCAAATATTGACCCGTGTAGTTGCTGCACAAGCTCAAAGACAAGCTCTTGTATAGCAGAAGGAGGGACAGAGGCAGAAGGAGAGGATGAAAGAGTTGGAAGAAAGATCATCAAAAAAGGTTAAACCCATGGGACAGGTTATGGCATCCGTAGAAGGATTTGGGCCTCGGGTTTTATACAATCCGCCTAGGCCATTATTTCCCCATTCCACAGCAAATACTCCTCCTCTAATCCAAGGGTTTAGAAGCAACCAGTTTGGGCAAGGAGGTGAGATTCAGGGTTTACGGGCAGTGGGGTATCAAGCACAAGGAAGTATGAATCGCCCAAGGTTTTATCGTCAGTTGTGCCAGCGCTGTGGGAGGTTTCATGCAGGTGAATGCCGATTCGGAATGAACACAGGTGACATGGCACGACCCACGGGACCAACTATCACGTCGACATCATCTGTGCCTCCTCTAGGTAGAGGTGCACAACCTGTTGGTCATGGCAGAGGTGCTAGAGGAGCATCTAGTTCTAGTGGCATTCAGGGAAGTACCTATGCTTTGGCGGATCGGCAGAAATTTGAGGCTTCTCCTGATAACGCAAAAGGTATATGAACTGTTTGTTTTTACTTAACGTATTTACATTGATTGATTTGGGGATTTAACCTATCATATGTTAACCCATTGATTGTGAAAAAAAAAGAAAGAAGAGAAAATTTGTTGTGAGAGAACACTAGAAGTTGTAGTAACCCTAGTTGGAGCATCTACACCAAAAGGTGTATTTATTATAGCTAAAAGAATGCGTCAATGATTGTGTAGAAATTGTGTGGGGTTATGATACATTGGTTGACCCTGGTGGATATTGATGTTAATAATGGGAAGGATTTGTTGGTTTCTTGTTATGCCACAGTAGATTGCCGGGCTAAGAAGGTATATGTTCACTGTTCATAGGAACATGTTCCTGAGTGGAAGGGTTATGTGGGGGCACCAAGGAAAATTTTATTTTATATCTTAAAGTGACGATATTGATATCCAAGGGATATGTATGTAAGTTAGAGAGCAAGATACTGATGTGAAACCACCAAGTCCTCAATCGGCTCCGGTGGTCAATCACTTTCTTGATATAATTCCTGATGCATTTCCAGGCTTACCCCCAGAATGGGAAGTAAAGTTTAGTATTGATGTGATTCCAGGCGTTCTGCCTATCTCTTTTCCTCCGTATAAAATGGCTCCAGCAGAGCTACGAAAAATTAAGAAGAACAAGTAAAAGGGTTGGCGGACAAGGGGTACATAAGATCTAGTATGCCCTTTGGGGTGCGTCCGTATAAAAAAAAAAGAGATATGAAATGGCATATTGAAAATATGTATTGACTCCTGGCACTGCATAAGGTAACAATCAAGAACAAATATCCCCTTTCAAGAATTAACGATTTGCTTGATCAGTTACAGGGTGCCAAGTGTGTTGTTCCTTTTTATCAAAAGAGTTGTATTCACTCTTTCTTACACCAATTTTGTTGGAACCAGAGTGATTTGAAATTAGGCTATCATCAAGTTAGGGTTGGAAACAAAGATATACCCAATACAACCTTTCGAACACGGTCTGCCTATTATGATTCTTAGTTGTGTCATTGGGACTAACAAATGTACCAGTTGTTGTTATGGATTGGTGAATAGGGTGATCAAGCTATTCTTAGATGTATTTGTGGATGTGTTCACGGATGATATTCTGGTCTATTCGAGGCCACAAAAGGACCACGTTAATTATGTGCAGCAATTTGGTTATATCTATAGCGATCTTGGTTTACATTGTCTATAGGATAAAGGAATAAAAGTCGGTACACAAAAGATAGAGATGGTGACGAAAAAAAAAACAAAGGGGAGAGAGTCTACACACAAGACAATTAAGTTTCGATAGAGCGATGTATGCGAGCAAATTTTCCAAGAGCTGAAAGATAAATTAACTCTTACGCTAGTTTTAGTATTTCTCGAAGGCATAAAGGTTATACAATGTATTGTGATGCTTCCGGGGTTGACCTCAGATGTGTGTTAATACAGTATGATAAGCTAACAGCGTATGCCTCACGACAGTTGCGGCCATATGAGAGAAATTATATCACACATGATTTTGAGATAATAGTTGTGGTATTTATTTGAAAGATATGACACTACTACTTAGGGTTCATATCGATATATAAATATTGGTCATAAGAGTTTGCATATACTTTAAACAGAGGGACTTAAATCTGAGGTAGGGAGGATGACTCAAATTATTAAGAGATTAAGATAAGATACTGAGATCGCATTCGGGAAAAGCGAATGCCGTGGTCGATGAATTAAGCTGTAAAGCACTAGGAAGTACTAATGGTCGGTTCATGGGGACACAAGGTATAGTTGAGGGTCTACATATTAATTAAACAGTTTGGTAGTGCAATTACTAGAGATTCCAGATCAAAGGGTTATAGCGCAAAACGTGGTAAAGTCTTCATGTGTAAAGGTGAAGGAAAAGCAACATGTGAATCCTATTTTTTAGTTCGGAAAAAAAAAAGGACGTACCACCATATTTGATGAGATTTGACCTTACGCAAGAGGGAATATTTCAATATCAAGGTAAAATAGGTATACCAAATATAGATGAACTAAGGAAATGAATGATAACCGAAGCACATCATTCACGGTATTCTATTTTATTCGGGAGAAACCAAAATGTACCATGGTTTGGTAAGAAAAGAAGAGGAACATTATAGAAGTTGTAAATCCTTGACCAAATTGTCAATAGGTAATAGCAGAGCATCAAAAACCTGGAGGTATTATATGCCATGTATACATTTTCCAGTTTAAAACAAGACATAGTTAGCATGGATTTTTGCCTCATACACATAAGGGTTGTCTATGAGAGATAGCTGATAGGTTTACCTACATATCACACATGTTGTCTTTCAAAACCACTTACAAGGCTGAAGAATATGCGAAGTTGTCTATTATAGAGGAAGTACAACTATATGGAGTTCTGAACTCTATCACATTAGGAAGGAGGGCTCGATTTGCCACACATTTTCTTTGAGTTTCTTTTCTGAGAAGGTTGGGTACGGAAGTCAATTTGAGTATAGCTTTTCGCCTCAGACGAACAAACAAACAGAGCATACTATCCACAAACTTGAAGGTATACTATGAACCTGTACGAGAGACTTAAAAGGTAGTTGGATGATCATCTACCCTTATTGAGTGTGCTTATCATGATAGTTGTTGTTCAAGTATCAAGATGGTACTTTATGAAGGTTTATATGAAAGAAAGTTTAAATCAACTATTGGGTGATTTGAACCAAGTGGAACTGTCTTATTTGGGTTAAATTTTTTTCATTATGTTATAGAGAAGGTTAAGATGGTACGACAGTAGCTACAAGATAAAACAAGTCATATGCTGAGCTTCATTATTTGTATTAAATGTACAAGCTATGCGGGATGTCACTTATGAAAGGATATCTATTGCCATTCTAGAGGGATAAGTGGAAAGCCAAGAAAAAAAAAATATAGCTTTGGTAAAAGTACTGATGATGCCAAAGTACCCGTGACTACTTCAAACGGGGGGAAAAATTAAAAGTATGGAGTTAGGACAGTCACAAGGCAATATCTATAAGTATTATGTGTATATGCATATGTAGGTTGAGATAGAGGTGCATGGGATGTACATGAGACGATGTTACTAACATTCGAGGATGAATGTTTCTAAGGGGGGAAGAATGTAACACCCCGTACCTTCCTAACCCTACTTGATGACATTAAATAATGTTTACTTAGGTGTCGAGAGCTATAAATACGTATTTTGTAATGTTAATGAGGGGAAAATTTGGAATTTGGCTTCATACATGTGATTAGCCCTTCATAAGAGTTGTTTTGTGATTTCGTGGAGCATTTGTGTGATACCCCGTACACATTCCAACCTTATTTGGTGACTTGGAGTCATGTTTACTTGATGATTAAGATCACTAGGTATTTATTTATAGTGTTTTGATAAGGTATTGGATGATATTCAAGTATTGAAGAAATGACCGAAAAATTCAGCAAGGTGCTGAAACTTGTGCCACTACCCTATTTCAGGGGGTGTGGCGCAAGCCAATGATTCATTGGGGGTGAAAATCTTGCGCCACTGCCTTGCTTTGCAGCAGTGGCGCAAGGCACAAATATTGTGCCTTTTCGGACTCGTTTTGTAACGCAATTCTACGTCGATTCTTAGATGGTTTCTTTTGGTCCTTTGGAGTTCTTTGAGTGTTGTTAAAGCTTCAAACACTTCAATACACTCCTACATACTCCTACATGATCAAATCATGAAATGTAAATAGTTATCCAAAATGTCCAATGAAGCCATGGGCGACTAGAATTTCTATATTTGCGATTGAGACGACGAATGAGAATCTCGTAAACGAATATTGTCGTGACATTATGGAATTATTTAAACATGAGATATATGGTTGTTTATACATGTCATTTTATGGGATAAGTTGAGATAAGTTATTGGGCCCAATTTGAGGCCCAAAGTGAGCCAAAATGAAAGACCCAAAGGCAAAATGACCCATTCTTCCAATATTTGACCAAGTAAACATATCAATTAATGCCAAGTGTGGCTAAGGATGACTTGGGGTATATATAAAGGCCCCAAAATCAGATTTTATTCCCCAAAGACTCTCATACCTTTTTGGGATATTTCTCAAACATTTCTCTACTCTTCCAAACCCTAAAGCAAATATTTTCTTGGGACTCTTTGGACAAGATCATCCTATTCCAAGCCTTAGTAAGTATTTATTCTCATTGATTAATATATTATATGCATGGGAGAGTATGTAAATCATGTTGGTTATGTTGGTAAGATGGTGAATAGTGTATTTTTGCTTTTGGTGAAAGTGTGTTATCTTGGTGATTTGAACTTGAAAAGAGACTTGATGTCTTAATGAAAGAGCACGGTATGGATAAAATATGAACATTTATGGTGTGATTTTGTTATTAAACTTGTTATTTTTCTAAAAGTGTAAATTATGGGATTTTGGCCGATATGTGCTATGAGGTGTATTAAGGTAAGTTGATGGATTATTTGTGATGTGGTGTGGATAAGAAAGTGTAAAGGAGAAGTGTTGTGGTGAAATGTATTGATTATCATGTATTGATAAATGTTGGGAATATTGTGGGATTTTTGGAATAATAATTTCTTCAATGGTTTTGTCAAGGAGAAATGACATGTTTAAAGGCAAACATGTAACTCATTGACGTTATATGCGTTTGTAAGGTAGTTGGTGGTTAATGTCAATTCCGTTGTGTATTTGTGTTTTAGAGTGACACATAGGGAAGGAGCGGGATTATTGTATGCGCAGTTAAGATTGTGTATTGGTATTGAGAATACAAGGTATGTAAGGTTCCTCTTTCCGTATCCTTCTGCAGCATATAGTGTACACCTTGTTAGGGTACTTACTCATTTCCGAATTGTTCTAAGGTATTCCATTCCGAGTTATCATTTATTGTTAATCTCATATAACTCATTCTTGGTCTATTATCATTCATAAGTCACATAACTATGAACATGGTTTCAAGTTCCAATAATGTTATATTCAAAAGTTCCCAAAAATTGAAGTAACCGTTGATTGAGCTATTTCAAAGATTAAAGAAGTAATGTTGTAAAGAGGAGAGATGATTCATGGGTGGTATCCCAGGGATTAAATAACCTAGCATGGGTCAATCCCAATATTTACAGATGGTATCCCAGGGGTGAGAAGAACACCTAGCATGGGTCGATTCCGCTACGGGTGGTATCCTAGGGGCAAGGAAAAGCCTAGCATGGGTCGATCCCAATTACTATTGAGTACCCACTGATCAGCTTGAGGCCCGGGAATTATATGAATGGATGAATGAGTGATGGATAAAGGAATGAGTGAATGATCTAATGAGTATAAAAGTAAAGAAAGTAATTCATAATGTACATATCTCTTTACATATAGACTGGTGACTTATCCTTATTGAGTACTCATTTATATTTGATTTTGTTGAAGTCTTTATGTATCATATAGTTTCATGCAGCCTTACATACTCAGTACATTCTTCGTACTGACCCCTCTTGGGGGATTTACCTTACTTGCTGCAGGCGCATGCACTAGTAGATCTCCCTAGTGAGCTGCAGGACTTCTACTGACTTTTGGTGAGCTCCAGTCGATTCGGGGCTTGCCGTGTCACAGTTGTACATGTATTTTGGTATTGTAAATGTGATGTAAAGCGGGGCTTATCCCGAATTTAGGTTGGTCATGTATGTACTTCTATTAGAGGCTTTTGTAGACGTAGTAGACGTACGTGGGTATGTGAAATAATGTGAAGAGAAGAGATGTGTGTCGTTTGACTTGATGGCTATGTCGGCCAAGTTTCTCATATGTCTATATATACATCTTACATGTTCCATGATTTCCGATGTTAGCCTATTATGTTCTTATGTGATGGTGGTGTTTCTTATGGCATGCGTATGAATGAATGTAAGCAGAGCTTGGTTCTCTCGGGCCTTGTCGGCAACGAGTGCCAATCCATCCCGATAGGGTTCGGGGCGTGACATTTACATTAATAACCAACTATCTTACAAGTGTATAAGGCGACAATGAATCACATGATTGCCTTATAATGTCATTTTCCCCTTCACAATACAATTCAAGGCATTGTCATACTAACAATACCATAATATTCCACACATTGACCAAAACATCATTAACCATTAGCATTTCACAACAAGTTTCTCCTTTACACTTTCTCATTAACACCACGTCACAATTAATCTACCAAGTCAACTTAATACACCTCATAACCACATATCGGCCAAAATTCCATAATTCACACTTATAGAAAATAACAAGTTATGGACATAACAACACCATACATGTTGAGATATCATCCACACCATTCACTTTCATCAAAACATCAAGTCCTTTTTCATGTTTAATTCACAAGGATTACACATCTTTTTGCAAAAACCACAAGTGCCATATCCAACACTTTCAAGCATAACCAACATGATCTACATAATCTCTCATGTATATAAGATATTAAATCATAAGAATATACACTTACCAAGACTTGCCAAATGATGATCTTTTCCAAAGAGTTGGCTTAGGGTTTGCAAGATATGAGAAATATCTCTTTTGATTTCTTGGAAAAGTCTAGAAGTGCTTGTGTATTTAAATGAATTAAAAGCTGATTTTTTGGTGCCTTTTATAGGACCTTGAAGTCATACTTAGCCATTTGTGATCAATAATTTCTTGTTCAAAGGAAGAATGGGTCATGTGACCTATTAGGCCAAGTATTTTGCTTCATTTTGGGCCTTCATTGAGCCCAATTCATTTAACCCAATAAAATCAATGCATAATCCACCAAATTTCTCATGTGTAAATCATTTCATAAGTGTTACGACAATATTCCAACTCACGAGATTCACATTCATCGCTTCATTCCCAAGAACAAGTGATTCTAGCCAATCATGGCTCATTTCGAACATAAAAGTTAAAAACGTAATTTGGACGCCAACTTCGTCCACAAATAATTTTACCAAATTGGAACACTAATGTAATACTTCAATCATTCCATGTATAGGCCCGTTATTGGAGAAGAAATATGGTAAAAAGAGTCCCGGTACGCCCTCGGGTACCCTTGGGACTTAGAAAAATTTCCAACATTTGAGAGGTTTACACAAGCAGCCTGGCACGCCCTTGGGCGCGCCACCTTGATGCCTGTGCCCAAAAAATTTGGGCAAAAAGTGGCCTGGCACGCCCTCTGGCGTGCCTGGCCTATTTTTTTTGAAAATTTTCGTTCTTCGACTTTTCTTTGAGGATTTGGTTAGATACTTCAAGTTCCATTCTTTCACTTACTTCTTACCTTTAATATCCTTTGTTTGGAGGTCCTCCAAGCCTCATTTTTAACCCCACAAATGCTCCACGAAGTCACAAAACACCTCTTATGAAGGTCTAATCACATGTACTATGCCCAATATCAATTATCTCATTAATAACATTACAAAATGCATACTTATGGCTCTCGACACCTAAGTAAACATTGTTCTACGTCATCAAGTAGGGTTGGAAAGGTACGGGGTGTTACATTCTTCCCCCCTTAGAAACATTCGTCCTCGAATGTTAGTAACATTGTTTCACTGCCCATTTTCTTTTTCACTACTTATTCTTAATACCCACTTTCTACGTATCCCTACGCAATAGCCACCCTCAACTTAGGTGATTTTCCAGAGTTGAGGTAAACAGTGTCCAAGGATGGACCAGGGCCAAAGAAGGTTCATTGTAAAATCGGGAAGGTAAATTGGGCAGTTCAAAGAAAAGGTCTAATAAGGCTTGAAGTTTGGGTTCAAGGGATACATGATTCTTTGGTAGGTCATTTTAGGTTAAAGTGGACTAATTCAAAAAATGGCCTATGATCCTTTCCTAACCTCCTATCCTACAACTTTTAGCGAGACTAACCCGACAAGTTCTAGATCGCACATACACACCGAATAGGTAGTACACCTTACTCACTCATGGTTCAAGGATTTCGTCTATTCCGTATCTTGAACTTTTTCTTCCATGTACAACAATTACGAGTACTTTAGATTTCATTAGTTCTTCGGTTTTCCTTTTGATTTCTTCTACATGCTAATTTCTCCAATAGTGCCTTTACGAAAGCTACTTCTGTATCTCTTAATTCTTTCACTTATCGATCTAGAACAACAATAGGTAACAATAAGTACCTTTTTATATGTGATATCCTCCGTGATTTGTACATCTCCACTGCCAACAATACGAGATGGATCCCCTATATATTTTCAAAACATCGAACATGGAATGAATGAACTGTGGAGAGTTCTTGGGGTAGTGCGAATTTATATGCCACCTACCCAAATCTTCGGGTAACCTCATTTGGGACATTATGTAGGCCAACTTTCCTATAAAGCTTCGTAGGATATAACTTTCAGGTTTCCAATGCTCTACTTTTACCTATTGACTATTCAGATAATGAGGTACCAATCGTTGCAATGCTCCTTTTCTTTATATTACCTCACCAACATATTTCTTCCACGTCATGGTACATTTTGTTTGTTCCCAAAAATATAGAATAACGTGAATGATGTGCTTCCATCATAATTCATTTCTTTAGCTCATCCATATTTAGTATGCGAAATCTGCTTTGATATTGAAGTACCCCCTCTTGTGTAGACTCAAATACCTTTGGCGAACTTCATTGTACATTCTTTTTCAATTGAAAGAAAATAGAATTGCATATTGTTTCTTCTCTTGGCTACAAATAAAGATTTTTTTGCCGCATTGTTCACTATAATTCTTTCATCTAGAGTGTCAAGATTTTTGACTATATCTTTCTTTTCTGTGAGCTGGCCATTAATACTTCCTATTGCCTTGTAGCTTAATGTGTCAGCTACCCCATTTGGTTTTCCCAAATGTTACAAGATACAATGTCATAATCTTTTAGTAGTTCCAGCCACCTTCTCTACCTCAGGTTTAAGTCTTTCGGCTTAAATATATATTGCAAACTCTTATGGTCAATATATATGTCGTCGACATGAATCCCTTACACATAGTGACATCATATCTTTACAGCAATTATCACAGCTACTAGTTCAGGGTCATGTGTTGGAAAATTTCTCTCATGTGGCCACAACTATCGTGAGACATACACTATTACCTTACCATTCTACAGCAACACATATCCGAGGCCAACCCCGGAAGCATCACTATCATGCCTCGAGATCCCATGAGGCGGACTGGCACCCGAAGCCAATGAGGCCCGAGAGAACCAATCTTTGCTCATGTCTATTCATATTCATGTCACTCAATAATCAGCACCATCACATAGAGGTATACAATGTCAATAGCAGAAGTTATGGAAACATGTGATATACTACGTATAAGAAACTTGGCCGTTAGGGCCATCGAGTCAACATGGACATACTTCTCTTACATTCATATACTTACATACGTCTACAAAAGCCTCTAACAGATGCATTTACAAGACCAACTAAAGTTGGGACAAGTCCCCGCTTTATACAACATTTACAACATCGGAACAACTATACAACTGTGACTCGGAAAGTCCCGAACCAACTGGGGCTCACCATAGATCTGCAAATACTGTCAACCTACTGTGGAGGTCTACTAGTGCCTGCCCCTACAACATGTAAGGTAAATCCCCCGAGGGGGTCAGTACGAAGAATGTACTGAGTATGTAAGGCTCAGATGAAACTGTACAATATATGAATATTTCAATGAACTCAAAGACAAATGAATAATCAATATGAATAAGTCACCATTCTGTACTTTGGAAACCATGTGCAATGCTTTCATTACTTTCTTTGCTTCTTTACTTCGATGCTTACTTGTCAATACATGTGTCACAATGTACCCGGGAACCTACTGATCAGTGGGTCTTTACATAACATATCGTCATGTTGGGATCAGGTCGAGTTACGCTTATGCCTCTAGACCTGCCACCCATAAATCAATGCATCGGGATCGGGTCAAGCTAGGCTTATGCCCCTAGACCTGCCACCCATAAATCAACATATCAGGTTCGGCTCGAGCTAGGTTTTCACCCCTAGATCTGCCCCCTGTCAGGTTTGGCTTGAGCTAGGCTTTCGCCCCTAAAGCTGCCCCTAATCCAATAATATCGAGATCGGCTTGAGCTAGGCATTTCGCTCCTAAAGCTGCCACCCGTACTCAACCATTAACCATATATGCATTACTTTATTCATTACTTTGAGATTGATACCTTTACTTGTGAGAGATTGATACATTCATTTGACTTAGCATTTTTGGAAGCTTGGAACCATAACCAAAATAGATGACATGTGAGTAAACATTATTGGAAACATAGCCTTTGTGGAAACATAACACTATTGGAATCATTGGACAATCATTCATAAACAAGATACATGAGCATAATCACTTTTGGAACTTTGGAAAACAACCTCATTGAGCTTTTGGAACAATATCCATGAATATGAGACATGAGATTCACAATTGATCTATAAGTAGAAAACATATGATAATGACCATTGATAACCGAATATAGAATACCTTAGCACATTTCGGGATGGAACAAGCGTAATGTCAATGTGAATACTATTTGCCGCAGAAAAATATAGACAGAGTAACCTTACATACCTTGTATTTTCAATATGAATATACAATCCTAGAGGTGCATACAATAGTCCCACTCCTTCTTTATGTGTCACTCTACAACACAAATATATAACGTGATTCACATTAACCATCAACTTCTTTACAAATTCATATAACATCAATGAGTCACATGTTTTCCTTTAAACATGTCATTTCTTTTTCTACAATACCATTTACGGCATGGTCATATCAATAATACCACAACATGCCCAACATTGACCAAAATAACATTTATAAATTTATTATCCCAATAATCCCACAATATTCCATACATTGACCAATAAATGATAACCAAGATCATGTCACACCAAGTTCATACTTTACACTTCTCCATCAGCACAACATCACAATTATGCCATCAAATTACTTCAATACACCTCACAACAACAAATCGACCAAAATCCCATAATTTACACTTATATGAAAATAACAAGTTTAATAAAATAATCACACCATACATGTTGGTACTTCATCCATACCATGCCTTTTCATCAAACCCACAAGTCATATTTCAAGTTTAATTCACAAGGATGCACATCCTTTATCAAAAACCAAAAGTTCACTATTCAACACCTTGCCACCATAACCACCATGATATACATAACCTCTCATGTACATAATATATTAAATAACAAGAATAAACACTTACTAATACTTGTAGGATGATGCTCTTGCCCAAGAAGAGGACCTAGGGTTTGAGAGTTTGAGAGAAATATGTTGGAAATATCTCCAAAAAGGCATGCGTGCTTTAAGAAATAAAAATCTGACTTGTGGTGTATTTATATAGGCCCTCATGCTCATATCTATCCATCCAATTAGTCAAAATTATTGTGTTTACTTGTCAAACACAAGAATGGGTTATTTGACCCTTTTGGGCCTCTTATTTTGGCTTATTTTGGGCTTTAAATTGGGCCCAATAACATATATCAACTTAGCCCACCAAATTTCATTTATAATTCACCACATATCTCATGTTTAAATAATTCCATAATGTCACGACAATATTCTCTTATGAGATTCTCATTCGTCGTCTCAATCGCAAAAATAGAAATTCTAGCAGTCCATGGATTCCTTGAACATTTTTGATAACTACTTGTGTTTCATGGTTTGATAATGTAGAAGTATGTAGGAGTGTATTGAGGTATTTGAACCTTTAACAATGCTTAAATAACTCCAAGGGACCAAAAGAAACCATAAAAGAATCGACGTAGCATTGCGTTGCGAAACGGGCATGGAAGGGCAAAATCCTTGTGCCTTGCGCCACTAGCTGCAAAGCAAGCTTGTGGCGCAGTAAATGACAACCCTATGAATTAGAGGCTTGTGCCACACCCCCTGAAACAGGGAGTGGCGCAAGTCTTAGTACTTTGCTGAATTATTCGGCCACTTTTTCCAACACTTGCATATCATCCAATACCCTATCAAAACACTACAAAATACTTAGTGATCTTAATCATCAAGTAAACATGACTCCAAGTCACCAAATTATGTTGGAATGTGTACGGGGTATTACACAAATGCTCCACGAAATCATAAAACACCTCCTACGAAGGTCTTATCGCATGTATGTGGCCAAATTTCAATTTTCTCATCATTAGCATTACCAAATACATACTTATATCTCTCGACACCTAAGCAAACATTATTCAACGTCATCAAGTAGGGTTGGGAAGGTACGGGGTGTTACATTCTTCCCCCCTTAGAAACATTCGTCCTCGAATGTTAGTAACATTGTCTCAATGTAACAACTTAAGTCGAGGTGAATCCTTTACATTATCGTATACACATATAACACTTGTAAAGACTTACTTATTATGACTCCAATTCTGTATCTTGAACTTTTCTTTCATGTACAACAATTACAAGTACTTTAGATTCCATTATTTCTTTGGATTCCCTCGTAATTTCTTCTACGTGCTAATTTCTCCAATATTGCCTTTACGGAAGCTATTCCTTTATTTCTTATTGCTTTCGCTTATCGATCTAGAATAGTAAGCAGTACCTCTTCACATGTGAGGTATTTCGTAACTTGTATTCCTCACTGGGAGCAATACGAGATAATCTCCTATACACTATCAAAGCAGCGAATATGAAATACTGAATGAGCTGTGAAGAGTTCTTGGACTAGTGCTAACAGATACGAAATTTGCCCAAATATTTGGACAATTTCCCTTTCTTTCCGATTCTCATTATTTCTTTCTTTTTCATTGGTCACATTGTCAAAAATACCTAATCACCTATGGCACACTTTAATTCCCTTTTTCTAATATCGGCATATGATTTGTATCGACTTTGGGCCATTTGTAGCTGCTGTTATATCACCTTCACCTTCTCTATAGCTTGATGAGCAAAATCTGACCCGAGCAAAACAAATTTCATCAACTGTAACCCATCCAATTGATGCTCTATATTTTCTTTCACATAAAGCTTCGTAAGGTGCCTTTTGATACTTTTATTGTAAGCAATTTCAATAAACAATAGATGTTCATCCCAACTACCTTTAAAGTCCAATGTACAAACTCGTGGTATATCTTCAAATGTTCGTATAATGTGTTCTGGATGGACTGTCCATCCATCTGAGGATGACAAGCCGTACTTACATCCACCTGTGTACTCATGCTTTACTGAAAAGACTTCCAACACTGTGCAATAAAGCGAGCTCTCATGTATGATATAATAGTGAGTGGAATCCTATGTAATCGTACTATCTCTGTAACATACAACTTTGTATAATGTTCAGCTGTATCGGTGGTCCTAACTAGTAGGAAATACGTTGGCTCGGTGAGCTGTCAACTATTACCTATATGGAATCAACCTTCGCAGTGTATGAGGTAACCCTGTGATTAAATCCATGTTATTCATGTTCCACTTCCAAACTGTAAGGGTAATACATTGCATAAAACATCTTAGAATCCCTTAGAGTATCCCGTAGCCTCCTGCTTATCAATGTGGCGTGCAACACATCCATAAGAAAGACTCTACTCAGACACGGCTTTGTAGACACCCTTAGAATGACCTGCTCTAATACCACTTTTGTCACGCCCCGAGATCCCATGAGGCGGACTGACACCCGAAGCCGATGAGGCCCGAGAGAACCAATCTTTGCTCATGTCTATTCATATGCATGTCACTTAATAATCAGCACCATCACATAGAGGTATACAATGTCAATAGCAGAAGTTATGGAAGCATGTGATATATCTACGTATAAGAAACTTGGCCTTTAGGGCCATCGAGTCAACATGGACATACTTCTCTTACATTCATATACTCACATACGTCTACAAAAGCCTCTAACAGATGCATTTACAAGACCAACAAAAGTCGGGACAAGTCCCCGCTTTATACAACATTTACAACATCGGAACAACTGTACAACTGTGACTCGAAAAGTCCCGAACCAACTGGGGCTCACCATAGATCTACAAATACTGTCAACCTACTGTGGAGGTCTACTAGTGCCTACCCCTGCAACATGTAAGGTAAATCCCCCGAGGGGGTCAGTATAAAAAATATACTGAGTATGTAAGGCTCAGATGAAACTGTGTAATATATGAATATTTCAATGAACTCAAAGACAAATGAATATTCAATATGAATAAGTCACCATTCTATACTTTGGAAACCATGTGCATTGCTTTCATTACTTTCTTTGCTTCTTTACTTCAATGCTTACTTGTCAATACATGTGTCACAATGTACCCGGGCCCCTACCGATCAGTGGGTCTTTACATAACATATCATCATGTTGGGATCGGGTCGAGCTAGGCTTATGCCCCTAGACCTGCCACCCATAAATCAACATATCAGGTTCGGCTCGAGCTAGGTTTTCACCCCTAGAGCTGCCCCCTGTTAGGTTTGGCTTGAGCTAGGCTTTCGCCCCTAAAGCTGCCTCCTGATCCAATAATATCGGGATCGGCTTGAGCTAGGCATTTAGCCCCTAAAGCTGCCACCCGTACTCAACCATTAACCATATATGCATTACTTTATTCATTACTTTGAGATTGATACCTTTACTTGTGAGAGATTGATACATTCATTTGACATAGCATTTTTGGAAGCTTGGAACCATAACCAAAATAGAAGACATGTGAGTAAACATTATTGAAAACATAGCCTTCGTGGAAACATAACACTATTGGAATCATTGGACAATCATCCATAAACAAGATACATGAGCATAATCACTTTTGGAACTTTGGAAAACAACCTTATTGAGCTTTTGGAACAATATCCATGAATATGAGACATGAGATTAACAATTGATCTATAAGTAGAAAACATATGATAATGACCATTGATAACCGAATATAGAATACCTTAGCACATTTAGGGATGGAACAAGCGTAATGTCAATGTGAATACTATTTGCCGCAAAAAAATATGGACGGAGTAACCTTACATACCTTGTATTCTCAATACGAATATACAATCCTAGAGGTGCATACAATAGTCCCGCTCCTTCTTTATGTGTCACTCTACAACACAAATATATAACGGGATTCACATTAACCATCAACTTCTTGACAAATTCATATAACATCAATGAGTCACATGTTTGCCTTTAAACATGTCATTTCTTTCTCTACAATACCATTTACGGCATCGTCATATCAATAATACCACAACATGCCCAACATTGACCAAAATATCATTTATGAATTTATTATCCCAATAATCCCAAAATATTCCATACATTGACCAATAAATGATAACAAAGATCATGTCACACCAAGTTCATACTTTACACTTCTCCATCACCACAACATCACAATTATGCCATCAAATTACTTCAATACACCTCACAACAACAAATTGGCCAAAATCCCATAATTTACACTTATATGAAAATAAAAGGTTTAATAACATAATCACACCATACATGTTGGTATTTCATCGATACCATGCCTTTTCATCAAACCCACAAGTCATATTTCAAGTTTAATTCACAAGGATGCACATCCTTTATCAAAAACCAAAAGTTCACTATTCAACACCTTGCCACCATAACCACCATGATATACATAACCTCTCATGTACATAATATATTAAATCACAAGAATAAACACTTACCAATACTTGTAGGATGATGCTCTTGCCCAAGAAGAGGACCTAGGGTTTGAGAGTTTGAGAGAAATATGTTGGAAATATCTCCAAAAAGGCATGTGTGTTTTAAGAAATAAAAATCTGGCTTGTGGTGGATTTATATAGGCCCTCATGCTCATCTATATGCATCCAATTAGTCAAAATTATTGTGTTTACTTGTCAAACACAAGAATGGGTCATTTGACCCTTTTGGGCCTCTTATTTTGGCTCATTTTGGGCTTTAAATTGGGCCCAATAACATATATCAACTTAGCCCACCAAATTTCATGTATAATTCACGACATATCTCATGTTTAAATAATTCCATAATGTCACGACAATATTCCCTTATGAGATTCTCATTCGTCGTCTCAATCGCAAAAATAGAAATTCTAGCAGTCCATGGATTCCTTGAACATTTTTGATAACTACTTGTGTTTCATGGTTTGATCATGTAGAAGTATGTAGGAGTGTATTGAGGTATTTGAACCTTTAACAATGCTTAAATAACTCTAAGGGACCAAAAGAAACCATAAAAGAATCGACGTAGCATTGCGTTGCGAACGGGCACGGAAGGGCGAAATCCTTGTGCCTTGCGCCACTAGCTACAAAGCAAGCTTGTGGCGTAGTAAATGACACCCCTATGAATTAGAAGCTTGCGCCACACCCCCTGAAACAAGGAGTGGCGCAAGTCTTAGTACTTTGCTGAATTTTTCGGCCACTTTTTCCAACACTTGCATATCATCCAATACCCTATCAAAACACTACAAAATACTTACTTAGTGATCTTAATCATCAAGTAAACATGACTCCAAGTCACCAAATTAGGTTGGAATGTGTACGGTGTATTACACAAATGCTCCACGAAATCACCAAACACCTCTTACGAAGGTCTTATCGCATGTATGTGGCCAAATTTCAATTTTCTCATCATTAGCATTACCAAATACATACTTATATCTCTCGACACCTAAGCAAACATTATTCAACGTCATAAAGTAGGGTTGGGAATGTACGGGGTGTTACAATCACAATACACTGCATAACATTCTACGCCTTTGGGAAGTACTTAAAATTGGTGTGGAAGTTACTTTATCTTTCAACTCCTGGAAACTTTTCTCACATGCATCATTCCACTGAAACTTGATTGCCTTATGTGTAAGTCTCGTTAAGGGTGTAGGTATTGAAGAAAATCCTTCAACAATTCTCTTATAATGACCAACCATCCTAAGAAAACGATGGGTCTCTGTAAGCCTCGTAGGCCTTAGCCAATTTTTCACCATTTCTATCTTTTGCGTACCAACTTTCATCCCTTCAACCTATACAATGTGACTCCAGAATGATATGTATTTTAACTAAACTCACATTTAACGAACTTTGTATATCTCTTACGGTCACAAAGAATCCGTAACACTTGTCGCAAGTGATTAGCATGGCTCTCTTATAATCGTGAACTTCATCTCTGAACATGATCTTGAACACATATATCAATGGATCGAACACCCTATTCATTAACATAAAAACTACAGGTGCATTATAATCATACCGCGTTCCTGATGCTGTCTTGGGTATATCATCATCATTCATTTTTTTCATCATCATTCATTTCATCATTCACTCATTCATTCATTTCTTTTTTTTTAACTTCATAACTGGTTAAACAATTGTCAACTCTGGGGAGGGAATATTTAGTCTTAATCGTCACCTTATTCAGTTGTCGATAGTCAATATGCATCCTCAATGTGCCATCTTTTTTCTTACAATTGACATTGGTGCACCCCAAGGGAATGTACTAGGTCGTATAACCCCTTGTCTAGCGAATCTTTTAATTTCTCTTTTTCATTCTCATAACTCCACTGGAGCCATTCAATACAAAGATATAGAGATAGGTTAAGTGCCTGGAATTGCCTCACTACCAACCTCACTTCTCGTTCCGGAGGTAACCTGGAAGATCTCCAAAAAATACATTGAGAAAGTCATTTTCTTATGGAACTGCACTACAAAAAAATCAACACATAGTGACGGATTTTAGTGACAGACCAATTTTCATCGCTAAATAACGACGGATTACCTATGAATTTATAATTTCGTTGCTAAATTAGCAAATTAAAATTTAGTATCCAATATAGCGATGGATTAGGGATGAAAAATTAAATCCGTAGCTAAATATTGGCGCTAAATTTGAGTGCCTTAAGTTTAGCTACGAAATTAGAGACAAAATCATGGCGACAAATTTTATTAAAAATTAGCGATGAATTTGGCGACAAAATAACCGTCGCTGGTTATATTTTATTTATCAACATGTTTTAAAAAGTTAATTTTGTTTTATTTTAGGGAAACAATGGAACATAGTCCATACTCCTCTGGTCTCTCTCTCCATGTCTAGGGCTTCCAATTATAGCCGCCACTCTAGAAGTTCGCCGGTTGCGCCACTTTTTCCATCGTCTCTCTCAGTCAGTTTGCCCCTCCGTCTCCTGTTGTCCCCTTGTCTCTCGATCTCTTAATTTTTAGGATTTTACAGAGTGTATTTTCATTGCAGGTGATAAATATTCCTTTTCTTTTTTCATTTACTATGGAAAAATATGTGAACTGCATTTGTTTATTTTTTGTTCCATTTAATTTAATTTTTCAGATAACCTTAAGCCACTAGCCCTAGTATTTGAATTATGTTAGACGAAGACTCTGTTTTGAGCGTACGTTTAGTGTCAATGTTAGGATATATGAATCATTTGAATTGTTTGGAGGTGGAATGCAATTTTTGCTTATTAACGAATTCCTAATACATTTTCCCATTGTCAACTTCTGCCTACTTTTATTGTTAAGTCTTACTACTAAACTTTTTTTATTAGATTTCCATTCACCTTTAGTTTATGTTTAGACTTGTTGGCTAATTTTCAGAACATAGGTAAGTCTGTTTACATATTTATTAATTTACAGTGAGAGTTGAAGGTATGCACCTTAACTTTTTGATAAAAATACTAAGTGACCATATAAGTTAGTTTAAGATTGGTTGATGAATAACTGTTGAGACATAGTTGTATTTGTATTTGTTTGGAATGCTTATCAAATCTTTACAATGGCTCAATTATAGTTGTTTGAAGATTTTCAGTTGATCTTGGAAGCTCTACTATCGAAACATATTTTGTAACAAATTCATGTAATCTGTGCATCCCGTTAGGTGGCGGCAATGTCCTTCTACTTAAAAGACAAGATAGCTTAAGAGTCAAAAGGGATTCCATTTGATCACAATGGAAGCTTCCCAAGACTATGGCAATCAATTAGTTCTAGTGAAGTGAACTTCATGAGAACTCCAAAGGATGGGTTGACTTCCCTCAAGCTCTTACATCCTTCTAGCTTTACTCTCTCAAACTTTGGCATCATCTCAAAGCTTGGATCTTCTTTTAAGTGCTCACAGTAGCTAAGGTACAAACTTGTAAGTTTTCCCAAGCCCTTTTACTATGGAAATTCTTTTTCATAAATATGTAATAACATTAAGTCAAAATTGCATGTTCTTTACAGCTATGTCATCTTTATTTTTATTTTAGTGTTAGATAATGAAAATATTCCTGAATGTTGTATGACATCATCATATAATTTGCACCTTTAATTCTTTTTTATGACATAGTTGGGTGATTCTCATGCACCATATTGTATAATTGATCACGGTGAAGTGGACATGAATGATGCAATTCATTAGGGGACAACACATATTTATATATTTCTCCTCTTTAAGTTACGAGTTGTGGCTATTTCTACTAGTTAATCTAGAAGTCATAACTATGGAGTTACCATTAAAAAATATACTCAATGGTTTTCTTTCTCTCTTTTCTAAACAAATTGATTAAGAAAATAGGAACAATATTTGTAGCATAGATTTTGAATTTACCACCTCAATATGTCCCTCTATTTAGTTGCCTCATAGACTTTTTTGCATTGTACAAAATGCAGGAAGCAGAGAGTAAAGTTAGCATAAATTTTGATCCATATAGTGCTACTGAGGTTGATTTCTTGGAGGGAAATCTCAGCCCAGAAGGTTCTGCAGTATTGCACTTCAGAAGATCTTTTGCTTTCTCATCCACGGGCAGAGTTTATTGCAAGGTACGATTGTCTGTAGGAATGTATCTTTTAAATTTTACTTTAGTTTAGTTAATTTAGTAAAGAGAAGACTATGTCAGGCAGTATTTCGAGCAAAATAAAGCATCAGTTGCTTTAAATTTGCCACATGAAATTTGAACTTTTGTAACATGTGCTTTGATTCATATGTTTAAGTAGCAATTTGTTAGCGTAGCATCTCATGAAAAACATAACGTCATGGCTGGCAAATTTTAGTCTAACCAAAGCAATATGTGCTAAGCCAAGATCGACAATAGGTATTTGATAATATAAATTTGTCCCCTACTAACGTACTTTAAAGAATTAATTTGAGAGGCATAAAACTGGCCCAATGTAGTGTTTGTACCTCATGTTAGCCCGATGGGAATGATGTCACTTTCCTAGTTTATAATGCTCTATCTTACAGTTATATAACTAGTAGAAATAGCCATGAATCCTAACTCATAGTCATGACATTCCTAGTTTATAATGGTCCATCTTACAGTTTATGGTAAGCCTGATTTATTTGTTATGTTGCTCGGACTCTTTGAAAATGTCAACGGGTGTGTATTAGATTCTGCAAAAGTAGTATATTTTTGGAGAATCTGACACGCGTGCGACATCTAAAGTGAAGAGTCCGGGTAAATTAGTTTATTTGTGGTTGATCTGATCTAAGTTAATCCGGATAATTTATGGTGGTCTGATTTATTTGACCTGGTCTTAATTTTTCTGAATCCATACTAGATTGGTGAATATTTACCTATATTTTTTCAAAGTGTTTGTTCATTGCATTTTCAAAGAAAATTTGCACAAACTGGTATTTTCTAACTTTCTTCCTAGTTAGACGCAACCTATTTACTATTAGGGCCCAACTTGGAACCATCTTGTTTATAAGTAGATCCTAAATATGGGACCATCTCTTGCTCAAATCCTCACTTTGAAAGTTGTGTGCAGTGAGAAATATGAGCAACTGTGTAAATCTTTTTAATTTTTCATACTAAACATTGAACATAAACTTAGCTTCCATACTTGTAATTTTCATGAATGAAGTTCACCAGAAGCTTACTTCAACTCTGAAATTGAGTGTGTTGGATTGAGATGGTGTATATTTCTCTAAATTTGTGTCCGTCTCTTTTTTCTATGTTGGACAAGAAAAGCTAAACCAAAAAATTCTTGTGGTGAAGGCTACAGTCTTCATTTTCTTGATATTATCTCTCAATGTATTATCAGTAAAAGACTATTTAGCTAGCTTACTACTGTTGGACCACAATGAACCTGTAGATCCTTATTCACAAGATTCTCATATTTAGTGATGATGCATTCTTCTTGCACATTTTATATTGGTTATGCTCTCTTTATCATGCTTCTTTTCATCTTTTCAAATATATGTTTCTTAATCATGCTTCTTTGTACTTAAGTTACAAGGTCATTTAAATATATCAGCATGGTATATATACATGCTTCATTTTTCACTGTTAGAAGTAGTAGTTGTAATACTTGGGTATGTTGCTGCTTATGTAAAAATTGATACAGATATTCTGTCTTAACTATGAAAAGCCTAGAAAAATGTATTACAATGATGCAAGTATGAATTTTTTAATTAGAACACGTGACAGTTTTTTTTATTGTTGTAGTATGTGGTGTTTCATTACTGTAAGATTAGAATCACTTGAATGATCAATATGTCTTGTAAATTTGCAAGTTTTTGAATTTGTTTATTGCCTGCACTTTTTCTTGTGACCTATCTCAGATTGACACATAAGTAAAATATTTGTGGTCTTATTGATTTTATACATGGCATATTTAGATTTATTTATCCGATAAATCGAATGTACAAAACTTTTTAATAGTTTTTATTATTTTTATTTTACAGATAGAGCTCAAGAATTGTTAGAGCAGCAGTAATCACAACAACAATTACATAGGATGAGATAGATGTTGTAACTCGGATGTATTACAAGACCATTGGAGGAGAGATGAAGAGAAGAGTTCATGGCCTTGAAACATTATTATGACATTGGGTTCCACTTCTTATCACGAAGAACATCACTCTCAAGCACCACATTATATAAGGTATTGTGTTTTAGACTAGAACAATTATAAACATGGTTGATGCTCTAGGATTTATGTATTTTTGAATCTTTTGTTAATTTTTAGATTACTATTTATATGAAAATCAGGTTTGTTTAATGCTTATTCAATATTATCATTTTTCATTTAATATGTTCTACTGAAAATTTGAATAATAAATAAAATATATTAGAAAAAATAGCCACAATAGTATTTTATAAAATTGTGAGGGAATAGCATGAAATTTTCGTAGCTAATATTTCTTGCGACTAAATCATCAAGAAAATTAGCAACAGATTTTGTATGTATTAGCTATAGAAATGTCCATCGCTAAAATTAGCAACGGAATTATATTGTTGCTAATCCGTCGCTAAAAGTAGCGACTAACGCAAAAATCTGTCTCTAAACGCTTAGCTACGAGCGTTTTAGCGACAGACGAGAATTTGTCGCTAATCCGTCGCTAAAGTCCTTTAACCACGGATTTGGGTGGTTTAGTGATGGATTTCGTCCGTCGCTAAAGCCAGTTTTTTTTTGTAGTGCTGTTTGAAGAGTCGATAGCTTCACATCAGTATCTTTCACTTTTACTAAGTGACATATGTACCTCTTTGGGTATCATTTTCCTTGTCTTAAGATAGGAAATAAAGTTATCTATCGGTACTCCCACATCACCCCTTCATTCAAGAACGTTCTTATGAACTTTCTTAGCTTGGCAATCTACATGATATAATAAGAAGCCAACGTAGCATGATCACAAACATTCACTATACCATTACGATCTATTCTTTTTAACTATAATAATTCACCAACTGGTGTATAGACCTCAAATGGTATAACTAGTAATTCTGGTGTTCTTTCAAACTTTGCAACAATCAATAGAGTAACATATGATAAGGTAGAGCCCGAATTAATCAATGCATATACGTTATGTGAAAAGTCAGATATTATACCTGTAACCACATTAGGAAAATCCTCCAAATTCTGTTGGTAGACTAAAGTATAGGTGCGGTTCTGAGTTCCACTGGAACTAGTTACTCCTCTAGCACCTTTACCACGACCAGTAGGTCGTACACCATTCGATGATGCCATAATGGTTGACCCCGTAGGTCGCGCCATACTACCCGTGTCCTCTTATAGACACTCTCTCGTCAGATGCCCCGACATACCACACCACAAACAAACATTCGTTCCATACCAGCATTCACCTGAATGAAACTTCCCGCAGTGCTGGTACAGTTGACGAGAAAATTTTACTGTCTGTGAACCTCGAACCATACTGCTCTACCCTGCATGACTACCTCTACATCCTCGAAATTGTGATGAATTATCCACTGGAGGGGAAGAAAATGATGGTTTAGGCGGTCGATGAGAACTCTGAGGCCCAGATCCTCCTTGGGACACCATAAACTGTCCCATAGGTCTAGCCCTCTTTGAAGGCCCTCTTTCAGATTCATGTAACCTCCTTCGTTGCCTCTGATCCTCTATCTTTTGTGCAAAGGCCTGTATTCTGGCTATGTCCATGTCTTTGTTCAACGCAGTAATGGTACAGTCTCTTACCAAGTATGGCTCTAATCTATCTACATATCGATGGACTCTATCCGTCATTGTGGCCACTACATTTGGGGCATATCTAGCCAAGGAATTAAACTGAAGACTGTATTCTCTAACACTCATATTTCCCTGACGGAGATTTAGAAATTGGTCTGCACGAGCTTGTCGGATTTCATATGGGAGGTAGTGATCAAGAAAGGTCATTTTAAATTCCTCCCAACCAACTGGAAATACATCTATACCCCTCGATCTTTTCCAGTCTTCATACCATAGTATAACTTCACCTTTCAATCTATAGGCCGCAAGTTCAAATGTTTCTATACCAGTTACGTGCATGACATCTAGGGCCCTTTGAATTTGATCTGCAAAGTCCTATGGATCTACTTTTGGATCTGACCCAGTAAATATGGGAGGGTCTAATTTCAGAAAATCTTGTGTTCTCTGATTAGCTGCTCTAGCCTCACTGTCATTGACTGTCATTGGACCAACTTGTCCTTGAGTTTGTGCAGCAACTAGCTGGGTCAACATATGCACTGCATTTCTTAAATCCTGGTCAGTGGTATTCATAGGCGGTTCCACGGGTACTTCTCTACCCCTCGGCTCTTCAGGAAATGGAAGAGTAGACGGGGACCGTGATGTAATTTCAGCGTCAGCCCCACCTTGACTAGCTTGGTCAGGTGGTGATTTACTCATTCTTTCTTCGGCAGGCATCTCTGCCTGCTTACCTTTTCCTCTACCTCATCTTGTGATTGGCATGTTACTATAAATAAGAAAACCAAGTTCATGGTTAGATACGATTTCACTTACAACATTGGCTCTATTGCATGATCTAAACATGAAGAAATGAAACAAATCCTAAATGTCCCGTAGCCTCCTACTTATAAATGTGGCGCACAACACATCGATAAGTAAGACTCTACTCAGACACGGCTTTGTAAATACCCTTAGGACGACCTGCTCTGATACCACTTTTGTCACGCCCCGAATCCCATTTGGGCCGGACTGGCACCCGAAGCCGTTGAGGCCCAAGAGAACCAATCTTTGCTTAATTCATTCATATGCATGTCTCACATTGTATCTCATGCAACTATGCGAAAGTCATGGAAAACTTATACAATATATGAAACTTGGCCGTTAGGGCCATCAAGTCAATATGAACATACATCTCTTACATTTATCTTCCCACATACGTCTACAAAGCCTCTAACAAATACATGAACATAATCATCCTAAAGTCGGGACAAGTTCCCGCTGTAGATGACATTTACAATACAAAAATAAATGTACACATGAATCGGAAAGCCCCGAACCAACTGGAGCTCACCAATGATCCGCAGATGACTCGTAGCCTACAGTAGAGGTCTACCTGTGCCTGCAGCAAGTAAGGTAAATTCCCCAAGAGGGGTCAGTATGAAGAATGTACTGAGTATGTAAGGCTCATATGAAACTTCATTATATGTAATAACAACAATGGAAACAATATAAGAGAAATAGTCAATGCGGATAAACCCTCGTTCTGAATGTGGAACCATGTGCCTTACATTTATTATATTACTTACTTATATTCGTCATCTTTATTAGTCATCCACCTTATTGGTGGATTATTATGGTCATCCACCTTTCGGTGGGTAGTCATCCACTTTCGTAGTGGGTAGTCAGACACTTTAGTAGTGGGTAGTCATCCACTTTAGTAGTGGGTAGTCTTCCACCTTTTGGTGGGTAAGTCATCCATATTTTGGTAGGTAGTCATCCACTTTCGTAGTGGGTAGAGAATGGTATTAGGGTACGCTCGAGCTAGGCTTATGTGCCCCTTTGAGTCGTCCCGGTTCTCATTACTTTCTTCATTTACTTTTGAGAGATTCACACCTTTACTTGTGAGAGATTGATTCATTCACTTATGAGAGATTGATATATTCAGTTATGAGAGATTGACATAGTTGAAGTCATAACATTATTGGAAACATAACATGATTGGAAACATAACATTATTGGAAACATAGCATTTTTGGAAACATGGATCTTTGGAACATTAGTCAATGTATATGAGACATGTGAATGACAATTAATCAATACAAAAGGAACATGTGATGAACCATAATTGATAATCGGAAATAGGATACCTTTGGACATTTAGGAATGGAATAAGATAATGTCAATATGAGCAATATGCTGCAGAAGGATACAGAAAGGGTAACCTTACATACCTTATACTTACAATATGATTACACAATCCTATACGTGAACACAATAGTCCCGCTCCTTCCTTATGTTTCACTCTACAACACAAGTACATAACGGGGCTTACATTAATAACCAACTACCTTACAAGTGTATAAGGCGATAATGAATCATATGATTGCCTTATAACGTTATTTCCCCCTTCACAATACAATTCAAGGCATTGTCATACTAACAATACCACAATATTCCACACATTGACCAAAACATCATTAACCAATAGCATTTCACAACAAGTTTCTCCTTTACACTTTCTCATTAACACCACGTCACAATTAATCCACCAAGTCAACTTAACACACCTCATAACCACATATCGGCCAAAATCTCATAATTCACACTTATAGAAAAATAACAAGTTATGGACATAACAACACCATACATGTTGAGATATCATCCACACCATTCACTTTCATCAAAACACCAAGTCCTTTTTTATGTTTAATTCACAAGGATTACACATCTTTTTGCAAAAACCACAAGTGCCATATCCAACACTTTCAAGCATAACCAACATGATATACATAATCTCTCATGTATATAAGATATTAAATCATAAGAATATACACTTACCAAGACTTTCCAAATGATGATCTTGTCCAAAGAGTTGGCTTAGGGTTTGCAAGATATGAGAAATATCTCTTTTGGTTTCTTGGAAAAGTCTAGAAGTGCTTGTGTGTTTAAATGAATTAAAAGCTGATTTTTTGGGTTCCTTTTATAGGACCTTGAAGTCATCCTTAGCCATTTGTGATCAATAATTGCTTGTTCAAAGGAAGAATGGGTCATTTGACCCATTGGGCCAAGTATTTTGCTTCATTTTGGGCCTTCATTGAGCCTAATTCATTTAACCCAATAAAATCAATGCATAATCCACAAAATTTCTCATGTATAAATCATTTCATAAGTGTTACGACAATATTCCAACTCACGAGATTCACATTCGTCACTTCATTCCCAAGAACAAGTGATTCTAGCCAATCATGGCTTATTTCGAACATAAAGGGTAAAAACGTAATTTAGATGCCAACTTCGTCCACGAATAATTTTTCCAAATTGGAACACCAATATAATACTTCAATAATTCCATGTGTAGGCCCGTGATTGGAGAAGAAATATGGCAAAAAGCGGCCCGGTACGCCCCCGGGCACCCTTGGGACTTAGAAAAATTTCCAACATTTGAGAGGTGTGCTCAAGCAGCCTGGCACAACCTTGGGCACGCCACCTTGCTTCCTGTGCCCAAAAATTTTGGGTAAAAAGCGGCCTGGCACGCCCTCTGGCGCGCCTGGCCTATTTTTTTTGAAAATTTTCGTTCTTCGACTTTTCTTTGCGGATTTGGTTGGATACTTCAAGTTCTATTCTTTAACTTACTTCTTACCTTTAATATCCTTTGTTTGGAGGTCCTCCAAGCCTCATTTTTAACCCCACAAATGCTCCACGAAGTCACAAAACACCTCCTACGAAGGTCTAATCACATGTACTAGGCCCAATATCAATTATCTCATCAATAACATTACAAAATGCATACTTATGGCTCTCGACACCTAAGTAAACATTGTTCCACATCGTCAAGTAGGGTTGGAAAGGTACGGGGTGTTACAAAAATATATTTTAAAAAGTTTTTTTTTTGATACTGCAAATGAAAATATAACATATACTTCCTTTGTTTCAAAAATATTTTTGTATTTTGACTTGACATGTACTCCCTTTTTTTAATTAGATTATCTTTTCTTTTTTATCAATTTCTTTTTAAAGATAAAATAAAACTATTTTTAGACTAATAAAAATATAAGAAAATTAATAAATAAATTTTAAATAATTAAGAATGACTAAGGAGTATCTCATTAAAGGACGGGAATAGTCTTCCATGACACCACCACAGTATATTTATATATTGTGATGGTGTCATAGAGGATTGAGAAGTGTCTTACTAAAGGACTGAAGTAGCTCATGATACCATGCTAATATATAAATATATTGTAATAGTATACTAGTAGTTTCTAGCTCTTGAAGGAGTGAAGTAGTCATCCATGATACTATGTCAATGTCACGCCTATCGAGACGTGATTGGCACCCGTAGCCGATAAGGAACGAGAGGACCAACTTTTGCCTATGTTCTTCAATCATATGCATGTCATAATCACAACCACCATTGCATAATAACATGAAAGACGAAGAAAGGAGAACATGGGACATCATTATACACTTGGCCGTTGAGGCCATTCAGTCAAAACAACATATGTCTTTTACACTGATACACCCACATCGGTCTACAAAAGCCTCTAACAAGAGCATTGACCAAAATAAACCATAAGTCGGGACAAGTCCCCGCTTTACACATTATGTACAAAACAAAAACATGTATATACTCTGACTCGGAGAAGACCCGAATGAGATGGAGCTCACCAAAGAACCGTTAACACTAGCAATCTACTGAGGAGGCCTACTGGGACCTGTGCCTGCAGCAAGTAAGGTAAATTCCCCGAGAGGGGTCAGTACGAAATAAGTACTGAGTATGCAAGGCTCAGATGAAACTGTACAATACATGAATATTCAATGAACTCAAAACCTATGAATAATCAATGTGCATAAATCACCATTTGGTATTTTGGGAAACCATGTGGATTGCTTTCATTACTTTATTTGCTTTCTTTATCTCAATGCTCAATGATAACAATGTACCCGGGCCCCTACTGATCAGTGGGTCTTTTCATATCATAACATCATATTGGGATCGAGTCGAGCTAGGCTTATGCCCCTAGACTTGCCACCCATAAATCATACATCGGGATCGAGTCAAGCTAGGCTTACGCCCCTAGACTTGCCACCCATAAATCAATACATCGGGATCGAGTCGAGCTAGGCTTACGCCCCTGGACTTGCCACCCATAAATCCATATCTCGGGATCGAGTCGAGCTAGGCTTACGCCCCTAGACTTGCCACCCATACTTGATCATTGACCACATTTGCATTACTTTGATCTTTACTTTGAGATTGATACTTGGATAGTCATAACATTACTTTGGAACTTTGGAACATAACATTGTTGGAAACTTTGAATCATTGACCAATAAGTGAAGGACATGTGAATAAATATCATTGAGAAATATAATATAACTAGCACCATGATACCATTGGAACCATTGGACAATAATCCATGAACAAGAGACACAAGTATAGGCACTATTGGAATATTGGAACATAGCCTTCTTTGAACTTTCGAAACATTAACCATGAATATGAGAAGTGATATTCACAATGGATCAATGAGTAGGAAATATAAGACAATGACCATAGATAATTGCATATGGTATACCTTAGTATATTTCGGAATAGAACTAGAGAAATGTCAATGTGAACACTATTGGCCGTAGAAAGATACGGACAAAGTAACCTTGCATACCTTGGATTCACAATACGAATATACCACCTTTGATGCGTATAAAATAATCCCTCTCCTTCTTTATGTGTCACTCTACAACATAAATACATAACGAAATTCACATTAACCACCAATCACTTTACAAATGCATACCATGTCAATGAGTTACATGTTTGCCTTTAAACATGCCATTTCCCCTTGACAAAACCATTGATCATACTATTATTTCAAAAATTCCATAATATTCCCAACATTGACCAATACATAAAAATCAACACATTTCACCACAATACTTCTCCTTTACACTTTCTTATCCCTAACACATCCCAAATAATCCATCAAAGTACCTTAATACAACTCATAACACATATTGGCCAAAATCCCATAATTTCCACTTTTTGACAAGAACAAGTTTAATAACAAAAATAACACCATACATGTTCATATTTTGTCCATACCATGCTTTTTCATCAAAGGCACAAGGCCTAATTCAAATTCAAATCACCAAGATGACACATCTTGCACCAAAGGCAAAAATATACTATTCATCATTTTGCCAACACAACTAGCATAATATACATCATCTCCCATGCATATAATATGTTAATCCATGAAAATAAACACTTACCAAAGCTTGGAATAGGATGATCTTGTCCAACTATGCCTTAGGGTTTATTTGCTTTAGGGTTTGGAAATGAAGAAATGTTTGTGATATTCTCCAAAAGTGATGAGAGACTTTGGGGAATAAAAATCTGATTTTGGGGGACTTTATATAGACCTCAAGTAAGCCTTAGCCACACTTGGCATTACATGATATGTTCACTTGGTCAATTATTGAAAGAATGGGTCATTTTTGCCTTTGGGCCTTATCTTTTGTTCCATTTTGGGCCCTAATTTTGGGCCCAATAACACATATCCATGTAACCCACCAAGTTTCATGTATTATTCACCTTATATATCATATTTACATAATTCCATAATGTCACAACAATATTCTTTTAAACATTTCTCATTCGTCCTTTCGATCGCAAAAATTGGAATTCTAGTCGCCCTTGGCTTCATTGAACATTTTGGATCACTATTCACATTTCATGATTTGATCATGTAGGAGTATGTAGGAGTATATTGAAGTGTTTGAAGCTTTAACAATGCTCAAATAACTCCAAAGAACCAAAAGAAACCATCGAGAAATCGTCGTAGAATTGCGTTACGAAACGACGCCGGAAAGGGCATAATTTTTGTGCCTTGCGCCACACCCCCTGAAAAAGGGTAGTGGCGCAAGAATTTGGCCTTCTCTGAAGTTTATGCAGGCTGGTGGCTTGCGCCACACCCCTGAAACAGGGTAGTGGCGCAAGTTTCAGCACTTTGCTGAAATTTCCGGCCACTTATCCAATGTTTACGTATCGTCCAATCCCTTATCAAAACACTACAAAATACTTACTTAGTGAAATTAACCATCAAGTAAACATGACTTAAATTCACCAAATGAGGTTAGAATGTGTACGAGTTCTTACCCAAATGCTCCACGAAATCATAACACACCTCCTACGAAGATCCAATCGCACATGTTAAGTCCGATATCAAATGTTTACCAATGACACTATAAAACACATATGCATGGCATCTCAACACTATGTAGATATGATCCCAAGGTATCAAGTGAGGTTATAAAAGTACGGGGTGTTACAGTCAATATATAAATATAATGTTATAGTATCATGGAGGACTTAGAAGTGTCTTGTTGAAGGATGATATCATGCCAGTATATAGATATATTGTGATGGTATACTGAGGAGTGCGTCATTGAAGGACTAAAGCAATCCTGCATGATACCATGTCAGTAAATAGATATATTGTAATGGTATCATGAAGGGATGAAGAGTCTCTCATTTGATGATGATACCATTTGGGTATATATATATATATATATATATATATATATATATATATGATGGTATCATGGAGGTCTCACGAAAGAATTGAAGCAGACATCAATGATACCATAACAGTAAATAAATATATTGTGATGGTATCATTATGGAATGAATTAAACACTAATGATACCATGTCAGTAAATAGATATATTGTGATAGTATCATTGAGGCTTCACTGAAAACTTGAAGCAAACATCAATGATACCATGATAGTATACAAATATATTGTGATTGTATCATTACAGACTGAAGTAAATTTCAATAATACCATGTGAGTACATATATACTATGAAGGTATCACAGAGATCTGACTGAAGGATTGAAGTAGATAATAATGATACCATGACAGTATATAGATATATTTTGATAGTATCACGGAGGTCTCACTGAAGGATTGAAGCAGACATCAATGATACCATGACAGTATATAGATATATTGTGATAGTATCATGGAGGTCTCACTGAAGGATTGAAGCAGACATCAATGATACCATGACAGTATATAGATATACTGTGATGGTATCATTACGAACTAAAGCAAATCCAAAGATACCATGTGAGTATATATATATTGTGATAGTATCATAGAGGTTTGACTAAAGAATTGAAGCAAATTCCAATGATACCACTTAAGTATATATATACTGTGATGGTATCATGGACGTCTGACTGAAGGTATGAAGCAGACATCAATGATACCATATAAATATATTGCAGTGATATCATTGCGGACTGAAGAAAATTCAATAATATCATTTCAGTAAATATATATATATCTTTTATCTATAATGAATACTAGTTATAATTCTAGATATAATATGATTTCTTAGTTTTTTCTCAGTTTTACGGATTTCCAATATGCAGTAAGGAATTCTACTATTATCTTTATCCAGGGTATAATATAACCTTTCTAATTCAGAGTATAGGATTTTTATATTTTGTCGAAAATTCTTATAGTCTAAAGTATTCTTATAAGGTCTTCTCATATACTTAAGTTGAAGTCCTAGAAACTTCTCGCTCTGATACCATATATAAAGGGATTGAGTTTATTTCAATAAATGAACTGAATTTAAGAGGGGTGACTGTTTTTAAGAGGGGTGACTGTTTTTAAGAGGGGTGATTCAATATGTAAAATCCTACTTGGTACTTTCTCTTCAATATAAAGGGATTGAGTTTATTTCAATAAATGAATTGAATTTAAGAGGGGTGACTATTTTTAAGAGGGATGATTCAATATGTAAAATCCTATTCGGTACTTTCTCTTCCGGATTCTACCTCTGTAATATAGGTTGATTACTTACTAGTTTCTAATCATTTTCTCCCAAGATTAAAGTAATATATATATATATATAATTTATTTATTTTTTAATCTATCTTTCTTGATACCTAATCCCTTGTCCTATTTAGCTCATCGGTGGTCTTGCCTTATTCGTCTCTTTCCTTTAAACTTTTATACCTAAGAACTACTTCGGCAACCTCACCCTGGAAAAACACACGTCCTTAGCTCTCAGGCCCTGGCAGACTTTTAACATCCTAGGAATTTACAGGTTGATCCATCGGAATTCTTAAGCAGTTTAAAAGACTAACCACATACTAAGGATAGATATGGATGACTAAAAATAATTATGGAGCTTAATTATCAAATAAAGATAACATTGATAAAGATAAATATTTTATAAGATAACATAACTATGAACATGCTTTTATAATATAAACATACACAAACATGCTGTACAAACATGGGGACAAAATTACCTAGGTCTAGTAAGCAACATAACCTACTTACATGGTGTAGAACTAATAGAGATTTCTCTTTCGGGAGTCCCCGAGCTACTCCGAAATAAGCTTGAAAATAAAATTCACACTCTTTACAAACACTCTATATTTTTACAAAACACTCTCTCTTCTTTTTTTTTATGCTCACTCACACTTACAAATATTAGTTGAATACTCTGGTACTCAAGCTCTGAGGTCGATTTCTCGATGTCTTACTTTCTTAAAAATGAGAGGTATTTATAGGCAGAATACAGACTTCAAACTGAAATTCAATTCTTCAAATTGCCGAATTAGTGTTGTTGGGTCTTTGGTCCCATTATTATTTCTTCTTTTGAAATTTTTCCTAAAAACTGCAACATTTGTTGTCTTTTTCTTTTTTACGTCGCTTTCATCATTACTTCATGTCATTTTCTTCTTTTTTCTTTATGACTTTTGAGACGTCTCAATTTGTATTGTCTTCGTCTGATGTCATTGTTTACGAATATTAAGTCTGCTGAGGTCACTGCTTAACTCATTAACATATAGTGTCTAAATTGTGTAAAGCATCTGAATCAAAACTCATACCGGAATCATCATCTGTATTTGGGTCTTATGCAAATTGTTCTAGAGTAGGATCATAATCTGAGTTTGAATTTGGTATTTCTGAGTCTTCATCTTCCGATTTAGGCTTTATCATGTCCTTTGTTTCTTCTTTAGATGAATTAGGTCGAGATTCTATTAGTAATTTCATTAATGTATTATCAACAATATTCTCTATTTTTTTAGTATTCATCTTCTGTCTGGTTTGTCTCTTTATCTTATATGTCTTTGAGATGGATGTTCCTTCTAGGTTAAAACTAGCAGGGAGTCTTCTTACACTTTCTGGCAAAGTGTCAGCCATTAACGGATTTGATAAGTCTTTACCGGCTACCATTTGAACCGGACTAGCTACACCTTTACCTGATGTAGTAGGTCTGTCTGCATTCGTTGGGAATGCATGATGTCGCCCAAAGTATACCTCCGAAAAAGTACAATGCGGTCGCTGAATCAAATATAGAACCCAACTAGGTTGGGGTCGATCCCACAGGGAATAGGTCGAAGTATGAGTAGACTAATGGAAGGAATACTTGGCAAGTAACTTAAACTGGGGGGTTTTGATAGCAAATAGTAACGATGACGGATGCTGACTGATATCGAGCTTGTAAATAATAAGAGGAATTCACTAGGACTGTGATCCCCAATGATTCCTTAACTCCACCGGTGACTTGAGCTTAACAAGACTACCCCACTGTGCTGCATGCAAAATCTAACAAGTTAGGTTCATCTAACTGTCTCTCGACTGTCATTAGACAAATTTCACTCTTCTCCTCTCGGTCTCCAAGTGTCGCACTACTAACCCTTGTCCTGGACTTCAGGTAACCTTTCCCGCTAAGGCTCCAGTTATTAGATGAAGGTTGATAGCTTCAAATCCCTGTTATTATCTCCTTTTCCCAATCTCTACCTCTCTTTCGAGCAAGTCTAGATTACAGGAAAGATTCTAACATTTGCAACCGTTAGAAAAGCAATCAATACGAAGGAGACAACAATACATGCATACACAGCAGTACAAAGTTGTCTTGCACTTCACCGGTGTTGTTAATTCTTCATGGTTCACACAACCCTAGTTGATGGGTTTAGCTACTCATAGTTGCAAGAACACCATAATACTCCAAAGATGAAAGCATAATTATGATTTTTACAAGAATGAAAGAAAACCCGAAATTTCAATTATCAATCAACTTCCGAATTTGGGTTTGTGAATACAAAACCAAAATATATGTCTCAAACAATGTAAAATAACTCTTAAAATAGTAAATTATCTAACTCTCGCACTTAGGACTACCTAGGGGTATTTATAGATACAAAACTAGTCTTATCCAAAACAAAATAGGAGAACAGAGTCGGCAGCTTTCACGATGTCGTGACTTGATGTCGTGGAACCAAGTCACAACATGTGACTTGTATCGTGGGAATCAAGCCCTTTTCTTAGATCTCTGAAGTGAACTCACGGTAGGATTCCACGCCACGTGGGTGTCAGTCACACCACGTGACACCTGCCATGGAAATCATGCTGGATTTTTCTTCATTCTGGACTTTCACGATAGCCACTCACGTGGCGTGAATGGCTTCCACGCCACGTGACTTGTGGCGTGAATGGTTCTCTTTTGCAGCCTATTGTTCTTTCTTCACTTGACGCTTCGTTCTTGGGCTTGATTCTTCCTCTTTTGCTTATTATGTCTTTAAAGCCTGTTTTCCTGCAAATTAGGATAGAAACCACATCATACCAACAAAACACACCCAAGTTATTGCATCTTTTCCTTGTTTTAAGCATCGAAAGTGCCATATAATCATGGCACATCAACACCCTCAACTTAGAACGTTTGCATGTCCTCAGTCGAACAACATAATACTATACCAACATAATTCTTAACTAAGAGAAACCTAAGGGACTTATGGCAGTCAACTTGTTGCTTTTTTTTTTTTTTTTTTTTTTGATACAAAAACTTTTCTGACCCCTCCTATTTTCAAAGTAGAATCAAAGTGTGTATGTAAGTAGTGCAGAATCATGACATAGCAGGGATCAAGTGATGGCACCAAATTATGCACAAACAACTAAGCGTATATGCAATTGACATTTCCAGAACAACTAGCAGCTAATTAAGCAACCCATATGCCCTTACAATCAAAGAAGTCCCATGCACTCTCAATATACTAATGAATATCACCATAGGGACGAGGTTAAAACACTCACGCTCAAAAATAAGTTAATACAGTGTGCGTTAAATACCATAGGCTTGCCCTTATTTTCTATGCCTTAGTTTTCAGACAGTTGGACTAGGATCACTATAGGACTTTACTTGGCTTATAATGTAGGCTTAGGGACAGGTGTGGTGCATATGGATATAGTGACTCAACCCTCCTTGACACTACACTATTTTTGGCTCCCACTTCCAACCTTTTTCATTTTTTATTCTCAGACTTTGGGTGTGGTTTTTCTCCTCAACTTTAAACACATATACCCCTTCTTCTTTTTTTTTAATTTTATTTTATATTTTTTTTTCACACCCAAATTTTTTCTTCTTTATTACCCTTCTTCATGCCCAACTCAATCTACGCACCCCTATAATAGCCACCCTCAACTTAGGCTATTTGCCTGAGTTGAGGTACACAGTGTCCAAGGAGGGACCAGGGCCAAGACAGGTTCATTGTGATCAAGAAAATGGGAAGATGAATAGGCTAATGAAAGAAATAGGACAATTACGGCTCAAAAGTTGGGATCAAGGGGTACTTATTCTTTTGGGTTGGCATTTAGGCTAATTAGTGGACTATTTCAACAACAGCCTATGATCCTTTCCTAATCCTTATCTTCTAACTTAGGCAAGACTAACCGGGCAAGTTCTGGATCGCACACACACAGCTAACTAAGTAGTGACCTCACACGCACATAGCACAGGGTTATCTTACCAACTACTACCTATCCGTTCATGTAATGCTAGCTACGGTTGTTTGCCTATAAATCTTATTGCCATAACAAGATCCAACAGCAGTCACACACAACGCATGTCAATTCCAACAACCAAAATTTATCCTTAGCAACAACAACACATAAGACATTTTTCAAAACTAAACTGCACTTAAAGTTCCCTCATTTTTCTCCTAATACAGCAAGAAACATAAAAAAAATCAATAATTTCATCCTACACATGCCGGTTCTACTATGATAGCACACTCGGGGGAAAAGAAACACGGAAACAAAAACCCCCAAGTGGTGGTACACCCCCACCCCCAACTAAGCATGGTGCAATGCCCTCAATGCACAAATATCATATCCAAAATAAGGGAGTGAAGACATACGTGTGGCGCTCTATGCGCCGAAAGTGGGCTCGCCAGCCGCGGGATCATCAGACTGTGCAGTGGTCGCATCCGGTGGGGTAATAGTCTGACTGGCAGATGCACCACGCGCCCTATGCTATGCCTCAATCTGGCTCGCGTGGTACTCTACCCGGGAGGCTTTAACAGTCCTCCTCAGATCACTATCGAACTCATCATCACTCGCACCCCCATCCGCCAGACTACGAGGTCTCTTTCCTCTATCCAACTCTGGCTCCTCATCAGTAAACAAATCCACCTCAAATGCTGGGCGTATAGAGGTCGGGACAGGCATAGGTGGTATAATCGGCGTGCTAGTCGATGCCAGTGTTTGAACTTCCTCTCTCAATGCAGCAACCTCCTGGGTCAAGCCGGCCAAGTCAGGGCTCGATGCAGCACTCAAGCGGGAGGCCATACGTGCCTCAAAACTGTCAATCCGCCCATGCAGGCCCCGTATAAATTGGTCCATAGCTACAGTCATCCGAGCCTCCACCCTAGTCTCAGCAGCCTCGACTGTAGATCTAACCCAAGGCTTAAGCTGGGATACCAGCTCAGCCATATGAGTCTCAGTATGAGCCTGGCGCTCAAACATCACTGTATGCCTGTCAACTAGTTGCTGCAGAAAGTCTCGAGAGACGGACACCATCCCAGCAGGTGTCGGTGGGGCACTAGTACTTGGGTCGCTCTCATCAACAGGTCCAGTGCCCTCAGTCGGTACCGGTAGTCTAACTGGTGCAGGAATATGTAAAGGTACACCACTCACCTCATCCAGTGCAGCACCTGAGGCCTCAGACGGCTGTGATCCTCGGGGAATAATGGGGTGCAAACCCTCTGCTGCATCATCGCAATATCTGCCAAACGAGTCACCTCTATAGAATTATCGATGGCAGGTAGTCTGGCAACCCCAGCTCTATCACACAGACCCTG
Organism: Capsicum rhomboideum; assembly: GCA_031232105.1. Taxonomy (NCBI): domain Eukaryota; kingdom Viridiplantae; phylum Streptophyta; class Magnoliopsida; order Solanales; family Solanaceae; genus Capsicum; species Capsicum rhomboideum. The sequence continues at coordinate 18,690,784 of CP124712.1, forward strand.
AATCAGACATGGGAAAGGGATACTTGTGTGATCTCAAAATGCTTGCTCGTGAATTTCTTGGACGATGTATCTTGCGAAATGGATCTCATACCCAACCAAGATGCTGGCCACTACTACCACCCTGTCCAGTGTGAGAGAATTATCAGCATTGGTTGGACCCAACCTATGACGAACCACTGACCACTAGAAACGACCAGCGAAATAAAGTGTAGACTTTTTGATGTCCAGCTTCCCAGTCACCCAACTAGCCGCTACACCCTCCTCGGCTATGTAACCTGCAATCCATTTAACTAACTCTAACTTCTGCTCGGTATCTTTCATTCTAACTCTATCTCTGACCGTGGCCAGCCTGTGATCAAATTCATATGTCGAAACCGAAACTGGACGGTCAAGACCAAACAGGAAGCGATGAATGGTCTCTTCTGAAATGTCAACTCGGGTACCGCGCACCATGACATGGGGTAATACTGGCTGCAAAATGTATCGTTGTCCTACTGGGGTGCACAAACCAACAGATGCAGCATAGAAAGCATAAAATTCTCGGAACACCTCCGAGCTATACCTGCCAGACGACTGCGCCATCCAACCTAAGCCATATCGCTCAAAAAGAGGCCAAATATCCGACAATGGCCTCAGTTCCTCCAGTCTATACCGGGGCTCCTCCATAATGCTTCTCTAACACACACCACGCTCTGTCAGCTCAGTATCTCGATCATAAATATCATGCATGCCCTGTACACACCACCTTTGAACCTCCCTATCCTGCGCAGTAGTCGGGGCACTCTCGATACCAGTACCGGAAGGAGAGGCTGTAGCCTCTGCCACAGATGTATCCTGACTTGTAGCCTCTTCCGCGGACCCTGATTTAGAAGCATCTTCCCCCTCTTCAGACTGGGGAGCCGACTCAGAAGATGTGGCTGGTACCACTGGTTCAGCAGGTGGTGGGACCGGCTGAATTGCAGCCCAGGCAGCCGCTTGGGCACGCGTCTGTAACCTAGTAGCCCGTGGGATTAAGGTCGTGTCATCCTGACTAATCTCAAACTCCTCCACGGAACCACTTGGTTCAGACTCAGTGGGTTCATCCCTCAGACGGGTCGGTAAGTCCGGATTTTTGGTACGAATCCAGGAGATGCCTCAAGGTGGTCACTTTTGGGATTGGATTAAAAAAAATTTGGGTATGGAGTCAGATTTGGGTCGGGTTTATTATAGTGAATTCGAATTTTTGGACCTAATTGGTAATGGGGTTTGGGTTTTCGAATTTTTGGACCTATTTGGTAAGGGGGTTTGGGTTTTTTGGATTTTTTGTTAGTTTGGAGTTGATGGGATTCGAATTTGATGGGGAGAAGTAGAGGGAATTGGAAATTTAGGGTTCATGTTGAATGAATTTAAAGTGGGAAAGAAAGGGTTTTAACCAGGTATAAATCGGGTGAGGAAGAAAGGGTTTTGGATTTATTTTGGAAAAATTAGGCTCGGGTCGGGTCAGGTTCTGATTTCAGAAGTTTTATGTTTCACGACACGACCTACGCCACGTGACTGACACCCACGTGACGTGGAGCCTGTCGTGACTGGTGTTCTGTAACTGGACTGAATGTATGATTTCTATGACATAAGTCACGTGGCGTGGATTCAATTCACGTCACGTGATTGCTTTTGTGGAACTGATTTCGAGCCTGGAAATCTTTATCTGAGTTTGACGATGTCATCCATGTGGCGTAGAACCCCCTCACGTTCCGTGAGTCATGTCGTGGATTAAATTTACCCACTTCTCGTAGATTTTGTGATTTTCAACTAACTGCTACGCAATAATCCGATCTCCTCATAACAAAAGCTTGGGTTGCCTCCCAATCAGCGCTTGATTTAACGTCGCGGCATGACGTGGCTAACTTGGATACTCAGGCTTCCCCAAGTTGCCCATGGGTTGCCTCCCATGAAGCTCCTGATTTAACGTCGCGGCACGACGTGGCTAACTTGACTACTCAGACTTCATCAAGTTCAAGTTCTTCAATCGTCCTTATCTCTTTCGGAACTCCTACATAGTGCTTAACACGTTGTCCATTGACTTTGAATAGGACATTATCTGCTCCTTTCAACTCAATAGCACCATGAGAGAATACCCAAACTACTGTGAATGGGCCAGATCATTTGGACTTTAACTTTCCAGCAAATAGGCGAAGCTTGGAGTTATACAGCAACACCAAATCTCCCGGATGAAACTCTCGATTCTCAATGCGACGATCATGATACAATTTCATCTTTTCTTTATACAATGCTGAACTTTCATAAGCCCGGAGACGAAATTCATCCATCTCATTCATCTGTTCCAGTCGCATTTTAGCCGCTTCATCCCAGTCTAAATTCAACCTCTTCAATGCCCACAATGCTTTATGTTATAGTTCGACGGGCAAATGACAAGCTTTTCCAAAAACCAATTGATATGGTGAAGCACCAATTGGTGTTTTGAAAGCTGTTCGATATGCCCATAATACATCATCTAATCTACGAGCCCAATCAGTTCTATTAATATTGACTGTTTTTGCTAAGATAGACTTGATTTCACGATTTGATACCTCAACCTGTCCACTTGTCTGCGGATGGTAAGGTGTGGCCACCTTATGCTTTACACCGTATTTTTCAAGAAGGGTTTTAAACAGCCGGCTGTAAAAGTGGGATCCACCATCACTAATAATAACTCAAGGTGTCCCAAATCGTGAGAAAATGTTCTTTTTCAAGAAAGTTGTGACACTTCTTCCTTCGTTATTGGGAAGCGTAATTGCCTCCACCCATTTAGAAACGTAGTCAACAGCCACCAAGATATACTTCATTCCATGCGAGCTCACAAACGGACCCATAAAGTCAACTCCCCACACATCAAATAATTCAAGTTCAAGAATCGTAGTCATGGGAAGTTCGTGTCTGCGAGAAATATTACCTTGCCTTTGACACTAGTCACAAGCGCGGGCATAGTCATGAGCATCCTTGTAAATACTGGGCCAATAGTACCCATATTGCAAGATTTTATGGGCAGTCCTAGCACCTCCATGATGAACCCCAACTGGAGATGAGTGACATGCTTCCAAAATACTCATCATTTCGACCTCTGGGATGCATCTTCGAATAATGCCATCAGCACACACTCTGAACAAATATGGCTCATCCCAAAAGAATTTTCTTACCTCATGCATAAACTTTCTTCTCTGCTGATATGTCATATTTTCGGGGACTAGATCACTTGCTAAAAAGTTGGCAAAATCAGCAAACCACGGGATTAAATCTTGGGATGCTGCAAGCACTTGCTCGTCTGGAAAAGTATCATTAATTTCAAGATCATCTTTCACTTTCAGCATGGCTTCCTCCTCAAGGTGTGACAGGTGGTCAGCCACTTGATTTTCGGTTCCCTTTCGATCCTTGACTTCAAAGTCAAATTCTTGCAACAGAAGTACCCACCGAATCAGTCTTGGCTTAGCATTCTTTTTTGATATAAGATACCGAAGAGTCGCATGATCTGTGTGCACAATCACCTTCGTGCCAATCAAGTACGATCTGAATTTCTCAAAAGCAAAGACTACTGCCAACAACTCCTGCTCAGTCACAGTGTAATTCTTTTGAGCTAGATTAAGAACTTTGCTAGCGTAGTAGATCAGGTGTAATATCTTCTCAAGTCTCTGACCTAGGACTGCTCCCAAAGCCACTCCACTAGCATCGTACATAACCTCAAAAGGTTTAGTCCAATCTGGTGACATAATGATGGGGGCTGACACCAACTTCTTTTTAAGACACTCAAACGCTTTAAGACATGCTTCATCAAACACGAACTTCACCTCTTTCTCTAAAAGTTTGCACAAGGGATGAGCAATCTTGGAGAAGTCTTTGATGAACCTTCTGTAAAAACCAGCATGACCCAGAAAACTCCGAATGCCTTTTACAGAGATAGGTGGGGGCAGCTTCTCAATTACTTTAATTTTTGCCTTATCCACCTCTATGCCGTTCTTTGAAATCTGATGCCCCAATACGATACCTTCATTTACCATAAAGTGACACTTTTCCTAATTCAACACTAGGTTGCACTCCTCGCATCTTTGCAGGACATTAGCCAGGTGTGCCAAACAACCCTCAAACGAGTCACCCACTACAGAAAAATCATCCATAAATACCTCAATAGTGTCTTCCATGATGTCGGAGAAAATAGACATCATACAACATTGGAAGGTTGTCGGTGCATTACACAAACCGAAAGGCATCCTCTTGAATACGAACGTCCCATATGGACAAGTGAAAGTGGTCTTTTCTTGGTCTTCGAGAGCTATAAAGATCTGATTATACCCCGAATAACCATCAAGAAAACAATACCATCCTCTGCCAGCAAGGCGGTCTAACATTTGGTCCATGAAGGGCATAAGAAAATGATCCTTTTCAGTCCATGAATTTAGCTTCCGATAGTCCATGCAAACTCTCCATCCAGTCACTGGTCTCATTGGAATCAACTCATTTTTGTCATTCGAAACCACCGTGATTCCTCCCTTTTTTGGCACACACTGAACCGAGCTCATCCACTTGCTATCAGCAATAGGGTATACCACTCCTGCATCCAACCACTTGATGATCTCTTTCTTTACGACCTCTTGCATAGGTGGGTTTAGACGACGCTGGTGTTTAATGCTAGGGACGCATTCTGGCATAAGCTGAATTTTATGAGTGCAAATATCGGGTGGAATACCTATGATATCTGCAATGGAACAACCAATGGCCCTCTTGAATCTTCTCAAAATCGAAACCAAAGCCGCTACTTGCCATTCCGCCAGCTTAGCAGAAATAATCACTGGCAAGGTATTATTAGCTCCCAAGAATATGTAGCGAAGGTGGGCCGGAAGAGCCTTAAGCTCTAACACTGGAGGCTCCTCTATAGATGGGCGAGCTGGTGGAGTTACCCTATTCTTTAAATCAAGATCTAGTTTCTTGGGCGCATAAGTGTATGCTCCTTTACCAGCTAGCGCACCCACCATCTCATCATAGTCTTCGATACCATCATCTTCAAAGTTCATGATTACTGCAGCCAGAGGTTCTACTCCCAACCTTTCTCCAATGGGCACAGCAGTTTCAATATCATCGACCGCATCTATCACTGAAATGACTCTCTTATCTTTTGGCTGCTTCATTGACCAACAGATATTGAAAGTAACCTGCTCCTCATTCAATCTAAATTGCAGTTGCCCGGTTTCTATATCAACCAGTGCGCGACCAGTGGCAAGGAATTGTCTCCCCAGTATGATAGGAACCTCAAAGTCAACCTCACAATCGAGGATCACAAAATCAGCCAAAAATATGAAAAAAGCAACCTTCACCAAAACATCGTACAGAATGCCCACCGACTTTTTCACAGTTCTATCAGCCATGAGAAGTCTCATGGAGGTTGGTTTTGGTGCACCCAACCCCAACTGCTTAAACACGGCTAATGGCATTAGGTTGATGCTAGCACCCAAATCGCACAGTGCTTTAGCAAAGTCGTATGACCCAATAGTACACGGGATTGTGAACGCTCCTGGATCCTCTTTGTTTTTGACTAAGGACCGTGACGCAATTGCACTACAATGGTGAATGTTATCTGCGGGCTCAAAACTTACCGTTCTCTTCTTAGTCACCAAGTCTTTCATGAACTTGGCATAGCTTGGCATCTGTTCTAATGCTTCTACAAGAGGGATGTTAACTGATAGCTCCTTCAACATGGTGATGAACTTCTGATACTTTTCTTCCTCTGCCTTTTTCTTCAACCTTTGAGGATAGGGAGGAGGAGGTCGCGGAATAGTTTTGAGTACTTTTCGTACCTCATTCTCCTTCCTCTTCTCAGATTTTGTATTGTCGTTATCATCCTGCTGATTTGGAATCTTACTACCCTTTGCATTATCTGACTCTAACTCAACTTCAACATCGATAACCACTGGATCCTTAGGCATACTACTGTCGGCGGGTATAAGTGGATCTGTCGTGCACTTCCCGCTTCTAGTAGTGATGGCGAGGCAATGACTATCATTTTTAGAATTTTGGACGGTGTTACTTGGAAGGGTGCCTGGCTGACGTTGATTCAGTGCCACTGAAATTTGCCCAAACTGTTGCTCCAACTGTTTGATTGTGGTTGAGTGAGACTCCACTTTCTGACTTATGCCCGAGATGTCAGTTCTAATTTCTTTCAAGCAATTCTCCTGACTTTCTGCTCCTTTCACCAATTTATTTAGAAGTGCCTCCATCCTCGAATTTCCAGACTCCTCATCATGTCTTCTAGGCGGTACATAAGTGTCATTCTTTTCTCTATGATCATCTTTCCGCCTCCAATCACCATAACGGTCTCGTTCACGAATAAATCGATCCTGATTTGTTGTAGCTATCTCCATAATAGTTCCGACCTTGATTCCCTTGCCTTGAGTTCTAAGAGTCGTGATTAGACCCTTGGCCCTTGGCTCGAAAACCCGCCACTTCACGATCTAGATACTTCGCCTCTTCATCTGACTCACTATTATCATGTCTAACTGATTTGCTTTGTGCACCAACAGCATGCACCTTTTCCGCATCTTTAGCAGCTATCTGTTTGGCCAGAAGACCAATCTCTGTCCTCAACTGAGCAACCTCTTACGCCACAGATTCATCCAATGCCCTTTGAGCTGCTAAAGGTCCAATAGCATATGTCCCAGCCGGCATATCTGCCTCCCGAGTATGCCATCCTAGGTTTATGCCATCCTTGGTTGGTCTTAGTGACACAATCCAATATCTCAGAAGCTTGGTTCCATCCCAGACTCATGAATGCTCCACCAGTGATAGTATCCGCGACCCCCTTTGTGTTGACATTCAAAGATCTGTAGAAGATTTCAAGTAAATTTCGACCACTCATCCTATGGTTAGGCACATTCTGCAACTTTTTCTTGAACCTCAGCCAAGTTTCATAAAGTGCTTCCGAATGAAGCTTTCGGAAATTGTAGATCTCGTCCTTTAACTGCAGTATCTTGGATGGTGGAAAAAATCTTTCCAAGAATTGATTTCTCAATTCCTGTCAGGTAGTGATAGAACCTCGTGGTAGTTCAGCCAACCACAATGTGGCTTCTCCTGTAAGAGAAAATGGGAACAACCTCAACCGAATCGCCTCTTGGTTAACCCCAGGCAGATTGTATGACGTGCAGACCCCCACAAAGTTCATAACATGCATGTTTGGATCATCAGCCGAAAGACCCGCGAACACGCCTTTCAAGTTCAGCAAATGGATCATGGCACTAGTAATGTCAAACTTAGTGCCTGGGGGTAACTCAGGTGGAACAATAGCACCATTCTCAGTCGGCTCAAAATAGGCCACATATTCATCTTCAGGATCATCATAAACAGGCACACGTTGTCTTGGTTGTTCTCTTAATTGTCTTTGTCGTTCTTCAGCATCAGCCAGACGTTGTGCTGCTTCCTGCATAGCTCGATTATCTCTTTCTGCTTATCTACGAGCAGCTTGTCTAGCATGCTCTTCTCGGGTCAATCGAGCAGTCGTTTGCTCCACTGTTTCCTGACCAGCCGGATGCAATGGCTGATTGTGAACATCTCCCGCAGCTGCGGGATTCTGAACTCCTTCAGTATTCACCATTCTCCAATTAGCTCTTAAAGTTCTTTCGATTTCAAGATCAAGTGGAATCAAGGGATTGCCTTGACTCCTAGTATTTGGCATACACCGGCGTATGCCCTCGAGAGTATGTAAGAACACACCCAATCAATTCCAACCAACAATGTTCAACTTCGTAACCAAATTCCCTGGCAACGGCGCCAAAATTTGATGTTGCCCAAAGTATACCTCCGAAAAAGTATAATGCGGTCGTTGAATCAAATATAGAACCCAACTAGGTTGGGGTCGATCCCACAGGGAATAGGTCAAAGTATGAGTAGACTACTGGAAGGAATACTTGGCAAGTAACTAAAACTGGGGGGTTTTGATAGCAAATAGTAACGATGACGGATGCTGACTGATATCGAGCTTGTAAATAATAAGAGGAATTCACTAGGACTGTGATCCCCAATGATTCCTTAACTCCACCGGTGACTTGAGCTTAACAAGACTGCCCCACTGTGCTGCATGCAAAATCTAACAAGTTAGGTTCATCTAACCGTCTCTCGACTGTCATTAGACAAATTTCACTCTTCTCCTCTCGGTCTCCAAGTGTCGCACTACTAACCCTTGTCCTGGACTTCAGGTAACCTTTCCCGCTAAGGCTCCGGTTATTAGATGAAGGTTGATAGCTTCAAATCCCTGTTATTATCTCCTTTTCCCAATCTCTACCTCTCTCTCGAGCAAGTCTAGATTACAGGCAAGATTCTAACGTTTGCAACCGTTAGAAAAGCAATCAATACGAAGGAGACAACAATACATGCATACACAGCAGTACAAAGTTGTCTTGCACTTCACCGGTGTTGTTAATTCTTCATGGTTCACACAACCCTAGTTGATGGGTTTAGCTACTCATAGTTGCAAGAACACCATAATACTCCAAAGATGAAAGCATAATTATGATTTTTACAAGAATGAAAGAAAACCCAAAATTTCAATTATCAATCAACTTCCGAATTTGGGTTTGTGAATACAAAACCAAAATATATGTCTCAAACAATGTAAAATAACTCTTAAAATAGTAAATTGTCTAACTCTCGCACTTAGGACTACCTAGGGGTATTTATAGATACAAAACTAGTCCTATCCAAAACAAAATAGGAGAACAGAGCGGCAGCTTTCACGATGTCGTGACTTGATATCGTGGAACCAAGTCACGGCACGTGACTTATATCGTGGGAATCAGGACCTTTTCTTAGATCTCTGAAGTGAACTCACGGCAGGATTCCACGCCACGTGGGTGTCAGTCACGCCACGTGACACCTGCCGTGGAAATCAGACTGGATTTTTCTTCATTCTGGACTTTCACAATAGCCACTCACGTGGCGTAAATGGCTTTCACGCCACGTGACTTGTGGTGTGAATGGTTCTCTTTTGCAGCCTCTTGTTCTTTCTTCACTTGACGCTTCGTTCTTGGGCTTGATTCTTCCTCTTTTGCTCATTATGTCTTTAAAGCCTGTTTTCCTGCAAATTAGGACAGAAACCACATCATAACAACAAAACACACCCAAGTTATTGCATCTTTTCCTTGTTTTAAGCATCAAAAGTGCCATATAATCATGGCACATCAACGCACACCCATCTGATCCATTTTAGATAAAGATGGAGAACTTTTTTGAGGTGTCTAAGGGTTTATTTGAGACTAAGTGTCTTTAGGAGGCTGTACTGGACTTTGTCTTTAATTTAATGCAAAATGAAGGTCTTTTATATGATTTTGCAGTATTTGGTTATGTTTAATCAACTCGTCTTGCTCCTTTTCTAATAGTTCATTCTTCTGATTTAAACGTTTAAACCTGTCGGTCATAGAGCTGCAATGGTCATAAAAAATAATTTTATTGGTGTCTTTTTGGATATTATACTGAGGGTAATTTACTGGGTTTCGTAATTTTGGGGTTATATAAAAATTTGGTCCTAATTTGCCTCGGGCATAGTCTAATGCTTCTGTAAAATTGTTGAATCACTTGTATAAAGGATCGTTGAAGTCTTTAATAGAGTCTATTACCTGTATTCAATTCTGCAAAATACCTGGAAGCCTTCCCTGTACAACTACATAAATTTAAACTTGTGACTCAAATTTTTGTTTATGAAATACTAAGCCAAGGCATTCATCACAGCTAAAAAATGGTTGACATCCCTTGGAGTCTTGTTATATGCAATTCATAAATTGTTTAATAAGCATTTCTGATTTCTGTTAGCCCTTGCTTCGAGTTTCGTCTTGAAACTAAAATTTGAGTCTGAATAACAAACTAGATTTTGTTTTCCAAAATAAATTCTTTCAATTGTCTGATCAGTAGATGTTTGCGGTGCGTTTAGCATTGTCTGGGGTCTAAAATGAGTATTTCTTAATAATGAAGAACCAGTTACCCTTCAAGAAGGAGAAAGTAAAGGAAAAATATTAAATATATCAGCATATGATCCTCAAATATGGAATACTGTTATAGACCTATGGAAAGGTATAGTAATAGCAGACTATATTAAAACATATAACGAAACAGACGCAGAAAATATGTATAGATATATGGAGACATTTCTAGGAGAATCAGCTAAAGGAGTATGGGAAGCGTATAAATCAGAATTCCCACACGAATTTAAAATGTTAGTAGATATGGGACCAAACCCGTATAACTTTACCAATAAAATACATAGCTTAATTACTGGAGAAGACCCAAATAGTGGATTACTAGTGTTACAAAGAAAGTCCTTAATTAAGTTAGAGCAACTAAGCTTAAAAAGTTGGTATCATGTAAAACCTTTTCTATTAGATTATTTTTTTTATAGTAGTATAAGTGGTAATGCTTTTGATCAGACTCTAGGAAAGAAATTATTTAATAAATTACCAAGAGCACTAGGAAGAGAAATAGAAGAAAGATGGGGAAAGAGAGACGGCGTAATACAAAATGGTCAATAGGACATAAAGTACAACATATAATGGACATACTACAAGAAAAATGTACTAATATATAGATACAACAACAATTAAAGAAAGGAGAAACTAATTTCTATGAAACTATAAATACTACCCAAAGCTATGATGATAATTATCAAAAGAAAAGTAAATACAAGAAAAACAAAAAAACATACAAAAGAAATGATTATAGACGAAAAAGTTATTATTTACGAAAATCATCAGCTAAAAAGTCATATTTAAACAAAGACAAACATGTTAGGAAATATAAAAATAATATATTATAGAAATACTTTAGAATGCTTCACATGTGGAAGTGCAGACCATTTAGGTAATACTTGCCCTAAAAGAAATAATACTAGAACAAGAAACTCACAATTAATAGAAGATTTTAATGAAGCATTAATAAATGTAGACGAATATATGTCAGATAACGAAAGTATATACTCTATAATTAGTATTAATAATGATAAAGAACAAGACTCTTCAGACTCATAAGAAGATATAGGATTTGAAAATTTAAATGAAATTATAACGAATTTCTCATTAGTAAATATTAAAGAATGTATACATGAATTTGAAAGACATAAAGGACTAGATAATATACAATGTTATATATGCAATTGGTACCCCAGTAAGACGAGAAGGGCAAAATGTAAATTTTGCTACATCGAAAGATGTATACCCTGTATAGAAAAATCCATAGGAAGACATGTAATACAAATAGAAGAATCACAAGTTAGTGATGAAAATACAAGAATAATAAATAAAGACAAAAGGGACATAAAAAATAGATTAAATCAGCTTGAATATAAAAAATTTAGGAAAAAGACTAATAGTTTTAGAAAAAAGAAAAGGAATTATAATAGATGATCCCTTAACCTTAAAAGAAACAGAAGACACAGAATTATTAAATGAAAACTTTGACGGATTAGTATGTAATGAAGACAAAAAGTTAAGTTCTATCAAAGTAATGACTAAGATAGTAATACAAGATTATGAAATAGAAACTTTAGGAATAGTAGACTCGGGATGTACACAGTGTGTAATAAATCAAAATATTTTACCAAAATACCTTATAAATAGTTTCAAAGAACCACAAATATCCATGCAAATAGATGGAACCCATAATACATATAAACATTATGTAAAGAATGCTATAATTAGTTTTAATAACACCTGTTCTCACTATAAAACAGTGTATAAACTAGGATATATGTTGACAAGAGATTTAAACATAAAAGCAGATTTTGTAATAGGTTTAGACTTCATGGTAAAAAATAATGGAGGATGTTTTATAACTCGAGACGGAGTAATCTTTACAAAGAATATTACAATAACGCCATCATTGTTTGGAAGAAATGTACAAAGAAATACAAAAGTAATAAAAGACTCTAGAAATAAACAAATAGCCCCAAACATCATCTGCGATAAAGGCACAGATTGCACCTGTAAAAGAAAAGAAAATTTACTTTCAGAAGTAATAAAGAAGAATGGATAGATATAGATGAAGAAATAGAAAAGAATTACAATTTAATTGATGTAGATATACAAGGTTATAATCTTAGGAATGGTTTTCAGTAGATAGGAGCAATAAAAAAATCAAGAAGACTTACAAAAGATTATACAAAAATTAGACAAACTAGAAATAATAGGAGAAAAGCCTCTAGAACATTGGGGATCAAATCAATTAGAATGTAAATTAGATATTATAAACCCCGAATATCTTATTAAGATAGTAGTAATAGAAGCAACAAATGAAGACTTAAAAGATTTTGAAGTCCAAATTAAGGAACTATTAAATTTAAGAGTAATCAGACGATCTACGTCCATACATAGATCCGCAGCTTTTATGGTAAGAAATCATAGTGAAATAGTTAGAGAAAAAGCTAGAATGGTAATAAATTACAAAAGATTAAATGATAATACAGTAATGGATTCATATAAATTACCAGACAATACAGGATTAATAAATAGAATTCAAGGAAGAAAAATATTTAGTAAATTTGATTGTAAGTCAGGATATTGGCAGGTAAAAATGCATAAAGATAGTATTGAATGGACAGCTTTTACATGTCCAAAAGGACATTTTGAATGGCTAGTAATGTCATTTGGATTAAAGACAGACCCGCCTATTTTTCAAAGAAAAATGGATAATATATTTGGTAAATATAAGAATTTTGTTTTAGTCTATATAGACGATATTTTAGTATTTAGCAATAATATGGAAGAACACTTAGGACATTTACAGACTGTTTTTAGCCTTTTTCTAGATAATGGTTTAATAATTAGCAAAAAGAACATGGAATTATGTAAACAATATATTAATTTTTTAGGCATAACTATTGGAGAAGGAAAGATAAAATTACAACCCCACATAGCAACAAAAGCCTTAGAGATGCCAGACAAGTTAGATAAAACAAAGGATTTACAAAAAATTTTAGGAATTTTAAATTATGCTAGACCATTTATTAAAGATTTAGGAAAAATAGCCGGACCATTATATGGCAAGACTGGAACTAAAGGACAAAAATCATTTAACACAGAAGACATCAAATTAGTACGAAAGTTAAAAGAAATGGTTAAACAAATTCCAGACCTAGTATTACCATTAGAAACAGATTATTTAATTATAGAAACAAACGGAAACTTCGAAGGTTGGGGAGCTATATTAAAAGCAAAAATAAAATAAAATATAGTACTAAAAAAGACGAAAGAATTTGTACATATCAGAGTGGAACTTATAAAGAAAAAGGTAATATGAGTAGCATAGACGCAGAAATTTTAGCAGTCATCTATGGTTTAAATAGTTTTAAGATACATATTTTAAATAAACCAAAAATTTTAGTAAGAACAGACTCATGAAAAAATAAATGAAAAGAATAGTAGTAAGAGAAGATGGTTAAATTTTAGGGATAATTTCAAATATGTACAATAAAGTAATTGATTTGCAAAAAATATAGCCATGTTTTTTTTACAAAAAAAATAGCCAAAAAATGTACTAGCCACAAAATAAAATTACAAAAAAAGTAGTTGCACTATATATGTAGTGTATATGCAATGTATCGATATTGTATAAAAGTTATGTAATGTATCAATATTGTATAAATAGTTATTTAATGTATCGATAGTGTATAAATAATGTATAAATGTGTATTTATATTGTATAAATGGTGTATAAATGTGTATCAATATGATATAAATAGTGTATAAATGTGTACCGGTATAATGTATCGATATTGTATAAATGGTGTATATATGTGTATCGATAATATATAAAAGCTATGTAATGTATTGACATTATATAAATGATGTATAATCATATATCTATATTGTATAAATAATTATGTAATGTATTGATATAGATCTTTATTTTATTTTTTAATCATTTTTAACTCATTGATTTTGAAACTTTAGAAGTTACTCATTGGAGGGTCTCTTCCTTAGCGTACTAGTGTGTGGTGTCGTGACCTTCTGTGATTACCTTTGTGTTTACTAGAAAGTTTCAAGTGAGCCACAAATCTTTCTCTTTACTCTTATTTTGAATGATAGAAATTGTTTGATATCACTATCTCTAACGACAGCATGAATAATGCACCACAAAGAATAGCTTGCAAAATAGATTTTTCGACTTAAATCTAGAAGTCAATAATAACTCTCTTTTGTAGCAACCAGACCAAAATAAACATATGCACATCTCTCAGAAAGCTCTGGGTTGAACGATTAAAATGGAAAAGGTAGGTAGAAGAAGAAAGAAGGAAGACTAAAAGCAATAAAGAAAAAAGTAAGAAGAAGAAGCCATTAATGGCTGAACATGGAAAAAGAAGAGTCTAGTAGAGTCTTTCAATACTGACTAACTCAAAATCTCTTCTAAACAATCCATAATTTTAGATATGAGCTCCTCTCAATGTTTCAAGTCTTTTGGTATATAATTCGCTCAAAACAATTCATGTTTGCGACACGTCAAATTTTCAAATCGAGCTTTGAAGTTTTAACGGTTGATTGATCATGGAAGAAATAGGAAGGAAAACTGAAAGCATCAAAGAAAGAAGAAAGAAGAAGTAGAAGGAAGGAGAAGCCATTAATGGTTGAAAGCTAAGTAGAAGAAAGAAGAAGAAAAGAAGAAGCGATATGGCCAATGGCTAATTTTGGTAATTGTTACAAAGTTGGGCTAATTTTTTGGAAAAGTAAATGGCCGAGCGGCTAATTTCAATAATTTTCCCTAAATTTTATACGCTACCTCAATATACAATATTAAATTCAAACATATTAAAGGTAAAGAAAATAGCCTAGCTAACAAACTTAGTAGATTAATTCCAAAAACTACTAACTAGTTTTTTCTACAGCATGAATACAGAAAAGGGTAAAGCGAAAGCTTCAGACTCAGGAGCAGACAATTATCTTCAAAAATTATTAAGAAATACTCATTTCAGACTCCAAACGATGCTAAATGCACCGCAGACATCTACTGATCAGACATTTGAAAGAATTTATTTTGGAAAACAAAATCTAGTTTGTTACCCAAACTCAAATTTTAGTTTCAAGACAAAACCCGAAGCAAGGGTTGACAGAAATCAGAAATGCTTATTAGACAATTTATGAATTTCATATAACAAGACTCCAAGGGATGTCTACTATTTCTTAGCTGTGATGAATGCCCTGGCTCAGTATTTCACAGACAAAAATTTGAGTAACAAGTTTAAATTTTATGTAGTTGTACAGGGAAGGATGCCAGGTATTTTTCAGACTTAGATACAGGTAATAGACTCTATTAAAGACTTCAAAGATCCTTTATACAAGGGATTCAACAATTTTATAGAAGCATTAGACTATGCCCGAGGCAAATTAGGACCAAATTTTTATATAACCCCAGCATTACGCAACCCAGTAAATTATCCTCAGTATAGTATCCAAAAAGACACCAATAAAATTATTTTTTGTGACCATTGCAGCTCTATGACTGACATGTTTAAACATTTAAATCAGAAGAATGAACTATTAGAAAATGAGCGAGACGAGTTGATTAAACATAACCAAATACTGCAAAATCATATAAAAGACCTTCATTTTGTATTAAACCAAAGACAAAGTCCAGTACAACCTCCTAAAGACACTTATTCTCAAATAAACCCTCAGACACCTCAAAAAAGTTCTCCATCTTTGTCTAAAATGGATCAGATGGGTGTGCATTCCCCAACGAATGCAGATAAACCAACTACATCAGGTAAAAGTGTAGCTAGTCCGGTTCAAACGGTAGCCGGTAAAGACTTATCAAATTCGTTAATGGCTGACACTTTGCCAAAAAGTGTAAGAAGACTCCTTGCCATTTTTAACCTGGAAGGAACATCCAGCTCAAAGACATCTAAGATAAAGAGACAAACCAGACAGAAGATGAATACTAAAAAAAATAGAGAATATTGTTGGTAATACATTAATGAAATTACTAATAGAATCTCGGCCTAATTCATCTAAAGAAGAAACAAAGGACATGATAAAGCCTAAACCGGAAGATGAAGACTCAGAATACCAAATTCAGACTCAGATTATGATCCTACTCTAGAACAATTTGCACAAGACCCAAATGCAGATGATGATTCCGGTATAAGTTTTGATTCAGATGCTTTACACAATTTAAACACTATATGTTAATGATGTAAACAGTAACCTCAGCAGACTTAATATTCGTAAGCAATGAAGACAATACAAATTTAGACGTCTCAAAAGTCATAAAGAAAAAGAAGAAAATTACATGAAGTAATGATGAAAGCGACGTAAAGAAGAAAAAGACAACAAATGTTGCAGTTTTTAGGAAAAATTTCAAAAGAAGAAATAGTAGTGGGACCAAAGACACAACAACACTAATGCGGCAATTTGAAGAATTGAATTTCAGTTTGAAGTCTGCATTCTGCCTATACATACCTCTCATTTGTAAGAAAGTAAGACATCGAGAAATCGACCTCAGAGCTTAAGTACCAGAGTATTCAAGTAATATTTGTAAGTGTGAGTGAACATAAAAAAAAAAAAAAAAAAAAAAAAAAGAGAGAGTGTTTTGTAAAAATATAGAGTGTTTGTAAAGAGTGTGACTTTTATTTTCAAGCTTATTTCGGATCGGCTCGGGGACTCCCGAAAGGAAAACCTCTATCCGTTGTACACCATGTAAGTAGATTATGTTGCTTACTAGACCTAGGTAACTTTCTCCCCATATTTTTACAGCATGTTTGTGTATGTTTATATTATAAAAGCATGTTCATAGTTATGTTATCTTATAAAATATTTATCTTTATCAATGTTATCTTTATTTGATAATTAAGCTCCGTAACTATTTTTAGTCGTCCATATCTATCCTTAGTATGTGGTTAGTCTTTTAAATTGCTTAAGAATTCCGATGGATCAACCTGTAAATTCCTAAGATGTTAAAAGTCCGCCAGGGCCTGAGAGCCAAGGACGTGTGTTTTTTCAGGGTGAGGTTGCCGAAGTAGTTCTTAGGTATAAAAGTTTAAAGGAAAGAGACGAACAGGGAAAGACCATCGATGGGCTAAATAGGACAAGGGCTTAGGTATCAAGAATATATATATATATATATATATATATATATATATATATATATATATATATTACTTTAATCTTGGGAGAAAATGCTTAGAAACTAGTAATTAATCAACCTATATTACAGAGGTAGAATCCGAAAGAGAAAGTACCGAGTAGGATTTTACACATATTGCATCACCCCTCTTAAAAACAGTCACCCCTCTTAAATTCAGTTCATTTATTGAAATAAAATCAATCCCTTTATTTTATATATATATTGTGATGGAATCATGGAGATTTGACTGAAGGATTGAAGAAAATATCAATGATATCACGACAGTATATAGATATATATTGTAATGGTATCATTACGGATTGAAGCAAACTCAATGATACCTTGTCAGTATATATATATATATATATACTGTGATGGTATCATGGAGGTCTGACTGAAGGATTGAAACAGACATCAGATATCATGACGGTATATAGATATACTATGATGATATCATGGAGGTCCCACTAAGGATTGAAGCAGACATTAATGATATCATGGTAGTATATAGATATATTGTGATGGTATCATTACGGATTGAAGCAAATTTAAAAAAACAAAAAGAAAAAAAGAAAAGAAAATCAAATAAAATTATAAAAAACTAATAAAAATAAAAATAATAATAAAAAAGGACAGAAAAGATGAAATTAGCTTGTGGTAAAAAAATAAAGAATGTTATGATTTGAGAAAAAAAATGAATGTAAAAAGAGAAAAAAATAAAGAATAAAGAAATCAAACAAAAAGAAAAAGAAAAGGAAAAAAAAAAGAAACAAGACATAACGAAATTGAAAAACAAAGAGGAAATAAAAAACAAAAAACGCTAAAATAAAAGGAATCAATAAAAGAAAAGAAGAGAAAACTAAAAGCAGTAAAAAAAAAAAGTAAAGAAAAAAAAAGAATAAAAAATAAATTAAAAAAAAGAAAAGAAAAAGAACAAGAAATAAAAATATTAAAAAATAAAGAGAAAATAAAAAATAAAAAACACAAAAATAAAAGGAACCAATAAAGGAAAAAAAGAGAAAAAGAAAAGAAGCAGAGAAAAAGAAGAAGAAAAAGAGTACATAAAATAATAATGGGAAAAGGGTCCGAAATATACCCAAAATATGACTAAAATTACTATAACACACTCAAACTTTGCGGGGGTCCTATGACCCTCCTGAACTATTAAGTAGTGCATTTTTGTGACTTTTAGTTGCTTAGCTGGACCACTAACTCAGTCATGCGCTCAGTGCGCATGTATTAACGTTTAGGTCCAGCTGTGTAAATAAATATCATTAAAATATACTAATAAATAGTACATGGGGGTCATAGGACCCCCACAAAATTCAGGCGTGTTACAACAATTTTTGTCAAAGTTTAGGTATACTTCAGACCCTTTTCCTAATAAAATTGAGTGAGAATTAGATTATGGTGTAATAAGAAAATAAAGAATAAAATAATTTTACAAAAAAAATAAATAAATAAAAAAGCATAAAAAGAAAAAAAGAAAAGAAAAAAGGAAATGAAAAAAAAAAAGAGGTAGAGAAATAAAAAGAAAAAGAATTAAAAGGAAAATATATAACTAAAGCTATAAGAAGGACATTTAATTGTAAATAGTTTACTCGAACATGTATGTACTTTTTCCATTTATTTTTCATTTGGTGGATGAGCCAATGAGGTCATGAAAAGTGGGTTGCGTGAGATTTAAGGTAAAGTATTGTTCTTTATGTAATTTAACTTTTTTTGATTATTGTTTAAACAGTATCTGTCTGCTAAATTTTTTGGACGCTATTCTTTTGTTGCAGCACTATAAATTTAGTCGAAGACATAGAATTGCGGCCGAACATGGATGAACAGGGATGGTTCTTATCTATATTTATATCTATATCTATCTTTTATATATACTATAAAGTAGAGGACGAAGCATCAAAAAAAGCTAAGTGATAAACTATTGAGAAGCCACGTAATAATTTTAGGACAAAGCTTAATAGTTTTGTAATAAAAGATTTAAAAATATTTAAATTAGAAAATATGAAGTTTTTTTCTTAAAAAAAGATTGTTACTAGCTTAAAGTTAGGAACGTAAGATTGAAACTCTTACTATTTCATAAACTTATTCCTTTTAATTTTAAATTTAAATTGAAAGACAAAGATTCTTTTTAAATTTGAATTTTTAAATCAATCTTTTATGCATTCTAAATTAATAAAACAATAAGATAATTTCAGTAAAAATTATTTAGATTATAAAATAAATTATTTGATTTTTTCACGGAAAAAAACACATTGATTATTTTGTATTGTAAATTTGCAAAACCCTACACAAAATTGACAATTGTACAACTTATCGTTAAAAAATTTAAAAAACACGATTACAAACGTTTAAAACAAATAATCAAGAAATAATTAAATAAAAAATTTCAACAAAATTACATAATAAAAAAAAATGAAAAAACAAACCTCAGTTTGGGCATTTATCTTTTTCTTTAAAAAAAAAATCATAAATAAATAAAAACAATGCCTCCTCTTCTTTTTTTTGTTTAAATGAGTTGAGTTCCTAATAAAATGCTGACTGCTTGCACTTTTCAAGTTTGGAAACATACAACTTTTTATAGGATTTCTTATTTTTTAAAATTATAAACTATAAGATAAAGATATTGTGAAAAAATTAGGGATAAGAAAGAATAATAAACTAATCTTCTTCTAACTAATTGATAAATATGAATTTGAATTTGAATTTAAATGAAATTTGAATTTGAATGAAATTCTAACTTTTTAACCTCTCTGTCTCTTATATATACTCATATGTCATTAGCTTTATTCATGATTTTTTTAGTGAATTCTTTATATTCTTCATTTTCAAAAACTATTTTTATTTAATATTTTTTATTTTTATATGCAGGAAGGATATGACATATTCATATTCATCTCCTCTGTTAACGTTCAAGGTACACCAATTTAAATTGATAACGTGTAATGACCTTCCCGGTTATTTCCCTCGTTTTTGTGTGTTCGCAGCGTTTAGAGCTTTTCTATAATTGCCCCAAGTTATTTATGACTTGCTGGGACTGACAGTTCGGTTCCCGGACAGTTCGTTTGAGAATATTATTTAGACCGAGCACATTGTAAAATATTAAATTGAATTTGAATTTGGTAAAAT
Source organism: Capsicum rhomboideum (assembly GCA_031232105.1). NCBI lineage: Eukaryota > Viridiplantae > Streptophyta > Magnoliopsida > Solanales > Solanaceae > Capsicum > Capsicum rhomboideum. The sequence continues at coordinate 18,711,031 of CP124712.1, forward strand.
GACATAGTTAATGACCTTTCGAAAATATTTTTGAAATTTATACAAAATTCTTTAGTTATGACCTGTTAGGGTTGTGACGGGATTGAGTCACCTCGACTATACCCGGTTGGCCTGTTTAGCCTTGTTAGTCCCTGATAGCACCGTATTTAACCGGGATCGGCTAGTTTGATTAAGAATACGGACCTACATTGCCATGACTTATAAGGTATACCCAGACTTGTATATACATATTGTTTATAGTAGATAGTTGACCTAGAAGGATCCCGAGATTGACTTGTAGTACATGGTAGGTTAGCTCTTTTATTTGTGTTTCGGGTTCGTTCTGGGGCCGATATGTTCCCATTTACTTGTGTTTGTGTGGATTCTGGCACTACTCTGTCACTTGGTTACTTATTATTATGAGTTTCGGTTTGAGTCCGGCTACTGATTCAGATATGATGGGTACTGATTATTATGAGTTTTGGTTCGAGTCCGGCCACTGATTAATATGAGTTTCGGTTCGAGTCCGGCCACTGATTATTATGAGTTTTGGTTCGAGTCCGTCCACTGATTATTATGAGTTCCGATTCGAGTCCGGCCACTGATTATTATGAGTTTCGGTTCGAGTTTGGCCACTGATTATTATGAGTTCCAGTTCCAGTTCGACATCTGGTTATGATATGATTGGAGAGTTTTGGTACTGGGTACTGTGGTTATTGGATACTGATACAGCTTCGAGACACTGGTGACTATACATTTACTTTTCTTGTGTGTCCCACTGGTTTATGGGAGCCAGACTGGGTTATTGTTTTCTTCCGTGTGCCTATCGGGCTTATGGGGGCCCAGATAGGTTATGTTTGACTTGTGTGTTTACTTACGCATTTATTTACTCGTTATTCTATATCGCACTTATATTCTCCTGAGCATATCTATACGCCTCGGCAGTTACTTATGTACTTATTATTTATACCCCGGACCTAGCTTGTACCCTCTTACTTACTTATTATTCAGTATCACATTTTCTTATCAGTTATACTCGGACTTAGCATGCACCCCCGTACTTTAGCCTGTTTATATTACATTGAGCTTAGTCGGCCGATGATACCTACTGAGTACCCGTTGCCCCGGTACTCATACTGTACTTCTGCATCTTTTTCTCCGATGCAGATCCGGGCACTAGTCGACGATTTTGACGTGACTCTTTTTCTCAGCACTAACTCTGGAGCAAGGTGGGCTTACTGACCTCCGAGGCAGATCCTACTCCATCTTCTACTGTATAGTCTTTTGCTCTCGAGACTATTGTACTTGTTATATATATTTGGTTTCTGTCTTGTATTCTGGATATGTCTAGTAGTGGCTCTTGTACTGACCTCACCAGGTCTTGGGAAGGGTTCTTGACTTTATATACTGTCCTCTTCCTTCTCAGTCTTGGCATATATACATATTCTGATTCTATATTTAGCGTTATAGCATGTTTATAAATATAGTTACTTCTACTTCTTCTCTGTTTTATGAGATTTCGCCCGTTAACCCGTTGCTTGTCTCTCCGGGCTAGGGTTTGGCTTGCCTATTGGTGGGTTACGGTAGGCGCCATCATGACTCAAATATTAGGTCGTGACAGCTTGGTATCAGAGCCTAGGTTTTGTATAGGTAGTGTCGGTACATCAGCCAATGTTTAGTAGAGTCCTGTGGATCGGTGTGGGGACGCCTGTATCCTATCTTCGGGAGGCTACGGAGCATTCTTAGGGGAGTCTCTTATTTTGTTGACTCATGTCCGTGCATTGGGTATATGTTGGTTTCTGTTTTTCATTTGGTTCATTCTTTATGCAGATGGTTAGGACGCATGGTGCGAGACCCGAGGGTCAGGACCCCGAGCCTACAGCGAGGATTCCTGTTAGGGGCAGAGGTCAACCCAGAGGTCGGGGCAGGGCAGAGCAGCATCCCCAGGCTGAGATCATCCCGTTATAGCTCCAGATGTTCCGCCTCCACAGCAGCCGGTGGGCCAGGGAGTAGCCCAGGCTCCACCTGGATTTATAGATGCTTCTTTGCTCCGAGGTACATTACTTCAGTTGTTGGGGATAGTTGGAGGTCCGTCAGCCGAGGGATCCCAACCAGTAGTACAGAGAGTTGGTGTTGAGGCGCAGCCTACAGTTGCAGCACCCAGAGTTGAGATTCCGCCAGCACCAGTAGCTCCATAGCCGGTTATAGATCAGTCTGCTATGTCTGTCGATGAGCAGAAGATGTTGGGGCGTTTCTTGAGGTTGACTCCACCGAGATTTGCTGGTACTCCGGGTGAGGATGCATATGAGTTCTTGTCCAGCGGCGAGGATAGACTGAGGAATTTAGGATTGGTACAGTCTCGTGGTGTCGATTTCATGGTATATCAGTTTGACACTGCAGCGAGGAGATGGTGGAGGGGATATCTTGATTCTAGGCCAGCAGGATCTCCGCCGGTTACCTGGACCCAGTTCTCTGAGATTTTCTTGGGAAAGTATATGCCCCGTACTATGGGAGAGCGACTCAGGGATGAGTTCTCCAGATTGACTCAGGGTTCATTATCTATCGCCGAGTATGAGGCGAGGTTTCATGATCTTGCTAGGCATGCTACTTCTATTTTGCCTGATGAGTATGAGAGAGTTCGATGTTTTGTCAGGGGACTGAGATTACCACTTCGCAGGGCTACCCAGAGTTTAGTGACTTCAGGGAAGTCATTCGCAGAGATTATTGAGCATGTATACTCTATTGAGGAGATGGATCGCGAGGCCAACGGGGGCAGCGATAAGAGACCTCGTGTCCAGGGTAGTTTCAGTGGGAGCCATAGTGGTTCGCAGTTTAGAGGTCGTGGTTTCCAGTTTCAGGGTAGATACCCTCAGCAGCAGCAGTAGTCTTTTCAACGATAGGGTCACCCCAGTAGGCTCGTACAGTCAGCATTGTAGATATCTGGTAGGGTTCAGCCTTCCTATAGTGGTTCTGTTAGACAGCCTCAGGGACGTGGTCAGTCCAGTTCATTGTCTAGAGGGGGTTACACCGGATCAGTTGGACTTTCTAGGCCGAGCAGGGAGCCGGGAGCATGCTATACTTGTGGGGTTGTCGGTCATTTCGCGCGTGAGTGTCCTCAGTGCATGGCGATTGAGCCTTCAGTTCAGACAGCACATCCCCTCAGATCTATACCGCCAGCAGGTAGAGGTGGTGCACAGGGTCGTCGGGGTGGTCCCCAGGGTTCTCGAGGCAGAGCGCAGGGAGGTCGAATCGGTGGTCAGGTTGGTTCTCAGACTAGTGGTAGCCAGTATTAGTTGTATGTCGTGCCGGCTAGGCCAGAGGCTGAGGCTTCGGATGCAGTGATTACAGGTACGATTTCCGTGTGCCATCAGCCAGCTTCTGCATTATTTGATCCCGGATCCACGTTTTCTTATGTATCTACTTATTATGCACCACGGTTGGGTTTATGTTCTGAGTTATTATCTGTACCCTTACGTGTATCTACCCCCGTTGGTGATTCCTTAGTAGTGAATCGGGTATATAGATCTTGTCTGGTTACTATTTAGGAGTTTTAGACTCAGGTTGATTTTATTGTATTGGCCATGGTAGACTTTGATATGATTCTGCGCATGGACTGGTTGTCTTTTCATCATGTAATCTTGGATTGCTTTGCTAAGACCGTGACCTTAGCCATGCCTGGCGTACCCCCGGTGGTATGGCAGGGTTCTGTTAGCCACACACCGACAGGGATTATTTCATATGTTTGGGCTCGTAGATTGATGTCGAGGGGATGTGATTCATTCCTTGCTTATGTTTGGGATGCTAGTATTGAGAGTCCATTGCTTGACTCCGTCCCTGTTGTTCATGAGTTTTTTGATGTATTCCCGACTGACCTACCTGGCCTTCCTCCTGAGCATGATATAGAGTTCATTATTGACCTTGAGCCGGGCACCCGACCTATTTCTATAGCTCCTTATCGTATGGCTCCTGCTGAATTGAAAGAATTGAGTACTCAGCTCCAGGACCTTCTGGGAAAGGGTTTTATCAGGCCGAGTATGTCTCCATGGGGTGCTCCAGTTCTGTTTGTAAAGATGAAGGATGGATCTATGCGCATGTGTATTGATTACAGGCAGTTGAATAAGGTAACTCTGAAGAATAAGTATCCTATGCCTCGTATCGATGATTTTGTTTGATCAACTTCAGGGTGCAGCGGTATTCTCAAAAATAGATTTGAGATCTGGATACCATCAGTTGAGAGTTAGGGCTGAGGACATCCCAAAGACAGCCTTCAGGACTCGGTACGGCCATTATGAGTTCCTGGTGATGTCTTTTGGATTGACTAATGCCCCAGCAGCTTTCATGGATTTGATGAATCGTGTATTCAGGCCATACTTGGACTCCTTTGTGATTGTGTTTATTGACGACATCTTGGTTTATTCGAGAAGTAATGAGGAGCATGAGCAGCATTTAAGGATTGTGCTCCACACTTTGAGAGATCATCGGCTTTATGCCAAGTTCTCAAAGTGTGAGTTCTGGCTTGAGTCTGTAGCTTTCTTAAGGCATGTTGTATCCAGACAAGGTATCATGGTATACCCAGCGAACATTGAGGCTATTCGAGGTTGGGATAGGCCCACGTCACCTACCGAGGTTCGCAGTTTTATTGGGTTGGCAGAATACTACAGGCGATTTGTTGAGGGCTTCTCGTCTATTGCATATCCTATGACCAGACTGACCAGGAAGGAGGTTCCATTTCAGTGGTTTGAGGATTGTGAGGCAAGCTTTCTGAAGCTCAAGGATCGACTTACTTCTGCCCCTGTGTTGACTCTTTCAGTTGAGGGCGAGGGTTTTATCGTGTATTGTGATACATCTGGTATTGGTTTGGGATGTGTTCTGATGCATCAGGGTCGTGTTATTGCTTATGCATCGAGGCAGCTAAAGGTGCACGAGCGTAACTATCCCACTCATGATTTAGAGTTAGCAGCGGTTGTGTTTGCACTATGGATTTAGAGGCATTATCTCTACGGTGTTCATTGTGAGATCTTTATAGATCACCGTAGTCTTCAGCATATTATGACTCAAAGGGATCTTAATTCGAGGCAGCGCAGGTGGATTGAGTTGCTAAAGGACTATGATATCTCTATTCTCTATCATCCGGGCAAGGCGAATGTGGTAAAGGACACCTTGAGTCGGATGGCAGTGAGTATAGGTGGCTTAGCCTTCATTCCAATCTCTCAGCGATCGTTAGCTTTGGACATTCAGTCCTTAGCTAACTCGATGGTGCGTTTGGATATTTCTGACCCAGGAAGGGTTATCGCTTCTGTTGGGGCGAGATCTACTTTGCTGGAGCAGATTCAGAGTCATCAGTTTTAGGATAGCGGTCTCCGTAGCATTCGAGATAAGATATTGAAGGGTAAGTCTGAGAGAGCTACCTTGGGTTCTGATGGTGTTTTGAGGTTTGACGACCGTATTTGTGTTTCGAGGGTTGGAGATTTGATTCAGTTGATTTTGCACGAGGCGCACAGTTATAGATATTCTATTCACCCTGGGACAGCTAAGATGTATCGAGATCTAAGGCAGCACTATTGGTGGAGTGGTATGCGGAGAGATATAGCAGGGTTTGTAGCCCGATGCCTTTGTTGTCAGCAGGTAAAGGCCGAACATCAGAGACCCGGTGGTTTACTTCAGTAATTACCCATCCCCGAGTGGAAATGGGAGCGGGTTACTATGGATTTCATTGTTGGATTGCCTCGCACCTCCCGCAGTTTTGATAGCATTTGGGTTATTGTAGATCGGTTGACTAAGTCTGCACACTTTATCCCTGTTCGAGTTTCCTACAGTGCTGAGAGATTAGCTCATGTATATATTTAGGAGGTGGTTCGCCTACATGGAGTGCCAATATCTATTATCTCAGACCAAGGGTCTCAGTTTACCTCCAGTTTTTGGCAAACTTTTCAGGAAGAGTTGGGTACCCAGGTGGACCTCAGCACTGCATTTCACCCTCAAACCGACGGGCAGTCAAAGCGGACAATTCAGGTGTTAGAGGATATGCTCCGCGCTTGTGTGTTAGACTTTGGAGGTCAATGGGATCAGTTCTTGCCTTTAGCCGAGTTCGCGTATAATAATAGCTCCCACTCCAGCATTCAAATGGCTCCGTTTGAGGCTTTATTTGGCAGAAGGTGTCGATCTCTAGTTGGCTGGTTCAAAACTTCAGAAGTCAGTCCTCATGGCACTGATTTGTTCTGAGAATCTTTGGACCGAGTTTGAGTGATTCAAGATAGGTTGCGGACAGCTCATAGTAGACAGAGGAGTTATGTTGACCGTAGACGTCGTCCGTTGAAATTCAGGGTGGGTGATAGGGTCTTTTTACGAGTATCGCCCATGAAGGGCGTGATGCGGTTTGATAGGAAAGGTAAGCTTAGCCCTAGATATATTGGACCCTTTGAGATTTTGCGGACAGTTGGAGAGATGGCTTATGTGCTAGCTTTACCTTCGGCATTTTCAGCTATCCATCCAGTGTTTCATATTTCTATACTGTGACAATACATTTCGGATGAGTCGCATGTGCTTCGGTGGGACTCAGTTCGATTAGACGATAAGTTAACATTTGTGGAGGAGCCTGTGACCCTTTTAGCCAGAGATGTCAGACGGTTACGATCCCGGGACATTCCAGTGGTTAAGGTACAGTGGCGTCACCATCCGGTTGAGGAGGCTACTTGGGAGCTTGAACGCGATATGCGATCCCAATATCCCTACTTGTTCACGTCTTTAGGTATGCGCTTACTCTTGACTTTCGCGGACGAAAGTCCTGTTAGTAGTGGATATTGTAATGACCTTCCCGGTTATTTTTCTCGTTTTCATGTGTTCGCAGCATTTAGAGCTTTTCTATAACTGCCCCAAGTTATTTATGACTTGCTGGGACTGACAGTTCGGTTCCTGGACAGTTCGTTTGAGAATATTATTTAGACCGAGCACATTGTAAAATATTAAATTGAATTTGAATTTGGTAAATTGACATAGTTAATGACCTTTCGAAAATATTTTTGAAATTTATACAAAATTCTTTAGTTATGATATATCTATACTACTTTATAATAGTTTTATAATTTATTAATAAGTTAAGCGGAGATAGGAAATTTAAATATGTTAAAATAATATTTTTATTTTATAGAGGTTTGGTTAGAAATAATTTTCTATTAATTATGGTATATTCAAAATATGATATTTATTTCACCACGAACCTATGCAATATCCGAGTATATACGTGACACTGATGGACTCCAACTATTGGTAAGTAGATGAACCACGTGGTACCCTAGGGAAATGACAGAAACTTCTAATATTGCCACTAATCAAACATTTGATTATAGCATATACATGATCAGATAATCCTTTTTTCATTTCATTTCATATATCACTATCTTTTATACTTCATATTTGTTGTAATCAAACATTGCATATGACTAACAAGCTGCCATTTTTTTTTCTCATCCGAAAATGATAGCATAAGCTATAGTACAATTGCATGAGTAGGTCGCTGGAAAGGTTTTGTGGAAGGAAAAATATTTCAATGTTATATATTTGATCTCCAAACGAAAATCTATTATCTACATCAAGTTATTCAAGCCCGGGTTCTAGTGGGAAAGTGTTTGTGGACGTGTAATCGTTGTTATTTCGGTAAGTTTTCTTATTTTTACGGTACTTTTCGATTACGATGGTATATTTTGGGATTGGGGTTGATATTTGGGCTATATTTTGAGCTCAGATAGAGTGGTGATAGTTGTGACTATTGGTCACGGGTGATTTGGCCCCACATGGGATTTTTGGACATTTTCCAAACTAATGCAATATGGGTATCAATAGTCATGTTTTAACATGTAGTTTATTATTTTGGTAGCTTGGCAGCAGTCAGAGGCCTCTCGGAAGGGAAAGGGTCCTTTTTAACTGGCTTTGGCAGGCTTGCGGCAGGCGTCCAGGTAGGCTAGGTTTACCTTCCTTTACACTTAGATTGGGCTTATATGTAATATATGTATGCTATTGTGCTGGTATTGTGGGCTGGTATTATAAACTTGGTGGTGGTGGTTTGCTGTGATTTAGGCCTTCTAGGCCGGATAGGGCTATTCGAATATATTCCAAGCCCGTTATCCTCGTGGTACACCACAGATGACCTATTTGGTGTCGGATAGTATTGTTGTTGTTGTTGCCAGTTTGGGAATGTTATTGTTAGACCTTAGTCCAGGCTTAGGCATACTTAGACAGTTATAACTAGACTTGGTTTTCGGGACCCGTTAGTGGGCACCGTTACCCTTTTGGTCGACTTGTCAGAACTTTGACATCTTTGGGTTTAGTTAAGCCCTCTATGACCTGTTAGGGTTGTGACGGGATTGAGTCACCTCGACTATACCCGATTGGCCTGTTTAGCCTCTTTAGTCCCTGATAGCACCGTATTTAACCGGGATCGGCTAGTTTAATTTAGAATACGGACCTACATTGCCATGACTTATAAGGTATACTCAGACTTGTATATACATATTGTTTATAGTAGATAGTTGACCTAGAAGGATCCCGAGATTGACTTGTTGTACATGGTAGGTTAGCTCCTTTATTTGTGTTTCGGGTTTGTTCTGGGGCCGGTATGTTCCCGTTTACTTGTGTTTGTGGGGATTCTGGCACTACTCTATCACTTGGTTACTTATTATTATGAGTTTTGGTTTGAGTCCGGCCACTGATTCAGATATAATGGGTACTGATTATTATGAGTTTTGGTTCGAGTCCGGCCACTGATTAATATGAGTTTCGATTCGAGTCCTGCCACTGATTATTATGAGTTCCGGTTTGAGTTTGGCCACTGATTATTATGAGTTCCAGTTCGAGTTCGGCATCTGGTTATGATATGATTGGAGAGTTTTGGTACGGGGTACTTTGGTTATTGGATACTGATACAGCTTCGAGATACTGGTGACTATGAATTTACTTTTCTTGTGTATCCCCGCTGGTTTATGGGGGACTGAGATTACCACTCCGCAGGGCTACCCAGAGTTTAGTGACTTCAGGGAAGTCATTCGCAGAGATTATTGAGCATGTATACTCTATTGAGGAGATGGATCGCGAGGCCCAAAGGGGCAGCGATAAGAGACCTCGTGTCCAGGGTAGTTTCAGTGGGAGCCATAGTGGTTCACAGTTTAGAGGTCGTGGTTTCCAGTTTCAGGGTAGATACCCTCAGCAGCAGCAGCAGTCTTTTCAACGACAGGGTCAACCCAGTAGGCCCGTACAGTCAACTTTGCAGATATCTGGTAAGGGTCAGCCGGCCTATAGTGGTTCTGTTAGACAGCCTCAGGGACGTGGTCAGTCCAGTTCATCGTCTAGAGGGGGTTATACCGGATCAGTTGGACTTTCTAGGTCGAGCAGGGAGCCGGGAGCATGCTATACTTGTGGGGTTGTCTGTCATTTCGCGCGTGAGTGTCCTCAGCGCATGGCGATTGAGCCTTCAGTTCAGACAGCACATCCCCTCAGATCTATACCGCCAGCAGGTAGAGGTGGTGCACAGGGTTCTCGAGGCAGAGCGTAAGGAGGTCGGATCGGTGGTCAGGTTGGTGCTCAGACTAGTGGCATCCAGCATCAGTTGTATGTCGTGCCGGCTAGGCCAGAGGCTGAGGCTTCGGATGCAGTGATTACAGGTACGATTTCCGTGTGCCATCAGCCAGCTTCTGCATTATTTGATCTCGGATCCACGTTTTCTTATGTATCTACTTATTATGCACCACGGTTGGGTTTATGTTCTGAGTTATTATCTGTACCCTTACGTGTATCTACCCCCGTTGGTGATTCCTTAGTAGTGGATCGGGTATATAGATCTTGTCTGGTTACTATTCAGGAGCTTTAGACTCAGGTTGATTTTATTGTATTGGCCATGGTAGACTTTGATGTGATTCTGGGCATGGACTGGTTTTCTTTTCATCATGTAATCTTGGATTGCTTTGCTAAGACCGTGACCTTAGCCATGCCTGGCGTACCCCCGGTGGTGTGGCAGGGTTCTGTTAGCCACACACCGACAGGGATTATTTCATATGTTTGGGCTCGTAGATTGATGTCGAGGGGATGTGATTCATTCCTTGCTTATGTTCGGGATGCTAGTATTGAGAGTCCATCGCTTGACTCCATCCCTGTTGTTCGTGAGTTTTCTAATGTATTCCCGACTGACCTACCTGGCCTTCCTCCTGAGCATGATATAGAGTTCATTATTGACCTTGAGCCGGGCACCCGACCTATTTCTATAGCTCCTTATCGTATGGCTTCTGCTGAATTGAAAGAATTGAGTACTCAGATCCAGAACCTTCTGGGGAAGAGTTTTATCAGGCCGAGTGTGTCTCCATGGTGTGCTCCAGTTCTGTTTGTAAAGATGAAGGATGGATCTATGCGCATGTGTATTGATTACAGGCAGTTGAATAAGGTAACTCTAAAGAATAAGTATCCTATGCCTCGTATCGATGATTTGTTTGATCAACTTCAGGGTGCAGCGGTATTCTCAAAAATAGATTTGAGATCTGGATACCATCAGTTGAGAGTTAGGGCTGAGGACATCCCAAAGACAGCCTTCAGGACTCGGTACGGCCATTATGAGTTCCTGGTGATGTCTTTTGGATTGACTAATGCCCCAGCAGCTTTCATGGATTTGATGAATCATGTATTCAGGCCATACTTGGACTCCTTTGTGATTGTGTTTATTGACGACATCTTGGTTTATTCGAGAAGTAACGAGGAGCATGAGCAGCATTTAAGGATTGTGCTCCACACTTTGAGAGATCATCGGCTTTATGCCAAGTTCTCAAAGTGTGAGTTCTGGATTGAGTCTGTAGCTTTCTTAGGGCATGTTGTATCCAGACACGGTATCATGGCATACCCAGCGAACATTGAGGCTATTCGAGGTTGGGATAGGCCCACGTCACCTACCGAGGTTCGCAGTTTTATTGGGTTGGCAGAATACTACAGGCGATTTGTTGAGGGCTTCTCGTCTATTGCATATCCTATGACCAGACTGACCAGGAAGGAGGTTCCATTTCAGTGGTTTGAGGATTGTGAGGTAAGCTTTCTGAAGCTCAAGGATCGACTTACTTCTGCCCCTGTGTTGACTCTTCCAGTTGAGGGCGAGGGTTTTATCGTGTATTGTGATACATCTGGTATTGGTTTGGGATGTGTTCTGATGCATCAGGGTCGTGTTATTGCTTATGCATCGAGGCAGCTAAAGGTGCACGAGCGTAACTATCCCACTCATGATTTAGAGTTAGCAGCGGTTGTGTTTGCACTATGGATTTAGAGGCATTATCTCTACGGTGTTCATTGTGAGATCTTTACAGATCACCGTAGTCTTCAGCATATTATGACTCAAAGGGATCTTAATTCGAGGCAGCGCAGGTGGATTGAGTTGCTAAAGGACTATGATATCTCTATTCTCTATCATCCGGGCAAGGAGAATGTGGTAAAGGACACCTTGAGTCGGATGGCAGTGAGTATAGGTGGCTTAGCCTTCATTCCAATCTCTCAGCGATCGTTAGCTTTGGACATTCAGTCCTTAGCTAACTCGATGGTGCGTTTGGATATTTCTGACCCAGGAAGGGTTATCGCTTCTGTTGGGGCGAGATCTACTTTGCTGGAGCAGATTCAGAGTCATCAGTTTTATGATAGCGGTCTCCGTAGCATTCGAGATAAGATATTGAAGGGTAAGTCTGAGATAGCTACCTTGGGTTCTGATGGTGTTTTGAGGTTTGACGACCGTATTTGTGTTTCAAGGGTTGGAGATTTGATTCAGTTGATTTTGCACGAGGCGCACAGTTATAGATATTCTATTCACCCTGGGACAGCTAAGATGTATCGAGATCTAAGGCAGCACTATTGGTGGAGTGGTATGCGGAGAGATATAGCAGGGTTTGTAGCCCGATGCCTTTGTTGTCAGCAGGTAAAGGCCGAACATCAGAGACCCGGTGGTTTACTTCAGTAATTACCCATCCCCGAGTGGAAATGGGAGTGGGTTACTATGGATTTCATTGTTGGATTGCCTCGCACCTCCCGCGGTTTTGATAGCATTTGGGTTATTGTAGATCGGTTGACTAAGTCTGCACACTTTATCCCTATTCGAGTTTCCTACAGTGCTGAGAGATTAGCTCATGTATATATTTAGGAGGTGGTTCACCTACATGGAGTGCCAATGTCTATTATCTCAGACCAAGGGTCTCAGTTTACCTCCAGTTTTTGGCAAACTTTTCAGGAAGAGTTGGGTACCCAGGTGGACCTCAGCACTGCATTTCACCCTCAAACCGACGGGCAGTCAAAGCGGACAATTCAGGTGTTAGAGGATATGCTCCGCGCTTGTGTGTTAGACTTTGGAGGTCAATGGGATCAGTTCTTGCCTTTAGCCGAGTTCGCGTATAATAATAGCTCCCACTCCAGCATTCAAATGGCTCCGTTTGAGGCTTTATTTGGCAGAAGGTGTCGATCTCTAGTTGGCTGGTTCAAAACTTCAGAAGTCAGTCCTCATGGCACTGATTTGTTCTGAGAATCTTTGGACCGAGTTTGAGTGATTCAAGATAGGTTGCGGACAGCTCATAGTAGACAGAGGAGTTATGTTGACCGTAGACGTCGTCCGTTGAAATTCAGGGTGGGTGATAGGGTCTTTTTACGAGTATCGCCCATGAAGGGCGTGATGCGGTTTGATAGGAAAGGTAAGCTTAGCCCTAGATATATTGGACCCTTTGAGATTTTGCGGACAGTTGGAGAGATGGCTTATGTGCTAGCTTTACCTTCGGCATTTTCAGCTATCCATCCAGTGTTTCATATTTCTATACTGCGACAATACATTTCGGATGAGTCGCATGTGCTTCGGTGGGACTCAGTTCGATTAGACGATAAGTTAACATTTGTGGAGGAGCCTGTGACCCTTTTAGCCAGAGATGTCAGACGGTTACGATCCCGGGACATTCCAGTGGTTAAGGTACAGTGGCGTCACCATCCGGTTGAGGAGGCTACTTGGGAGCTTGAACGCGATATGCGATCCCAATATCCCTACTTGTTCACGTCTTTAGGTATGCGCTTACTCTTGACTTTCGCGGACGAAAGTCCTGTTAGTAGTGGATATTGTAATGACCTTCCCGGTTATTTTTCTCGTTTTCGTGTGTTCGCAGCATTTAGAGCTTTTCTATAACTGCCCCAAGTTATTTATGACTTGCTGGGACTGACAGTTCGGTTCCTGGACAGTTCGTTTGAGAATATTATTTAGACCGAGCACATTGTAAAATATTAAATTGAATTTGAATTTGGTAAATTGACATAGTTAATGACCTTTCGAAAATATTTTTGAAATTTATACAAAATTCTTTAGTTATGATATATCTATACTACTTTATAATAGTTTTATAATTTATTAATAAGTTAAGCGGAGATAGGAAATTTAAATATGTTAAAATAATATTTTTATTTTATAGAGGTTTGGTTAGAAATAATTTTCTATTAATTATGGTATATTCAAAATATGATATTTATTTCACCACGAACCTATGCAATATCCGAGTATATACGTGACACTGATGGACTCCAACTATTGGTAAGTAGATGAACCACGTGGTACCCTAGGGAAATGACAGAAACTTCTAATATTGCCACTAATCAAACATTTGATTATAGCATATACATGATCAGATAATCCTTTTTTCATTTCATTTCATATATCACTATCTTTTATACTTCATATTTGTTGTAATCAAACATTGCATATGACTAACAAGCTGCCATTTTTTTTTCTCATCCGAAAATGATAGCATAAGCTATAGTACAATTGCATGAGTAGGTCGCTGGAAAGGTTTTGTGGAAGGAAAAATATTTCAATGTTATATATTTGATCTCCAAACGAAAATCTATTATCTACATCAAGTTATTCAAGCCCGGGTTCTAGTGGGAAAGTGTTTGTGGACGTGTAATCGTTGTTATTTCGGTAAGTTTTCTTATTTTTACGGTACTTTTCGATTACGATGGTATATTTTGGGATTGGGGTTGATATTTGGGCTATATTTTGAGCTCAGATAGAGTGGTGATAGTTGTGACTATTGGTCACGGGTGATTTGGGACGCTGTGACGATTTCGGTTTTGCGATTTCGCAAGCGGGCCCCACATGGGATTTTTGGACATTTTCCAAACTAATGCAATATGGGTATCAATAGTCATGTTTTAACATGTAGTTTATTATTTTGGTAGCTTGGCAGCAGTCAGAGGCCTCTCGGAAGGGAAAGGGTCCTTTTTAACTGGCTTTGGCAGGCTTGCGGCAGGCGTCCAGGTAGGCTAGGTTTACCTTCCTTTACACTTAGATTGGGCTTATGTGTAATATATGTATGCTATTGTGCTGGTATTGTGGGCTGGTATTATAAACTTGGTGGTGGTGGTTTGCTGTGATTTAGGCCTTCTAGGCCGGATAGGGCTATTCGAATATATTCCAAGCCCGTTATCCTCGTGGTACACCACAGATGACCTATTTGGTGTCGGATAGTATTGTTGTTGTTGTTGCCAGTTTGGGAATGTTATTGTTAGACCTTAGTCCAGGCTTAGGCATACTTAGACAGTTATAACTAGACTTGGTTTTCGGGACCCGTTAGTGGGCACCGTTACCCTTTTGGTTGACTTGTCAGAACTTTGACATCTTTGGGTTTAGTTAAGCCCTCTATGACCTGTTAGGGTTGTGACGGGATTGAGTCACCTCGACTATACCCGATTGGCCTGTTTAGCCTCTTTAGTCCCTGATAGCACCGTATTTAATCGGGATCGGCTAGTTTAATTTAGAATACGGACCTACATTGCCATGACTTATAAGGTATACTCAGACTTGTATATACATATTGTTTATAGTAGATAGTTGACCTAGAAGGATCCCGAGATTGACTTGTTGTACATGGTAGGTTAGCTCCTTTATTTGTGTTTCGGGTTTGTTCTGGGGCCGGTATGTTCCCGTTTACTTGTGTTTGTGGGGATTCTGGCACTACTCTATCACTTGGTTACTTATTATTATGAGTTTTGGTTTGAGTCCGGCCACTGATTCAGATATAATGGGTACTGATTATTATGAGTTTTGGTTCGAGTCCGGCCACTGATTAATATGAGTTTCGATTCGAGTCCTGCCACTGATTATTATGAGTTCCGGTTTGAGTTTGGCCACTGATTATTATGAGTTCCAGTTCGAGTTCGGCATCTGGTTATGATATGATTGGAGAGTTTTGGTACGGGGTACTTTGGTTATTGGATACTGATACAGCTTCGAGATACTGGTGACTATGAATTTACTTTTCTTGTGTATCCCCACTGGTTTATGGGGGACTGAGATTACCACTCCGCAGGGCTACCCAGAGTTTAGTGACTTCAGGGAAGTCATTCGCAGAGATTATTGAGCATGTATACTCTATTGAGGAGATGGATCGCGAGGCCCAAAGGGGCAGCGATAAGAGACCTCGTGTCCAGGGTAGTTTCAGTGGGAGCCATAGTGGTTCACAGTTTAGAGGTCGTGGTTTCCAGTTTCAGGGTAGATACCCTCAGCAGCAGCAGCAGTCTTTTCAACGACAGGGTCAACCCAGTAGGCCCGTACAGTCAACTTTGCAGATATCTGGTAAGGGTCAGCCGGCCTATAGTGGTTCTGTTAGACAGCCTCAGGGACGTGGTCAGTCCAGTTCATCGTCTAGAGGGGGTTATACCGGATCAGTTGGACTTTCTAGGCCGAGCAGGGAGCCGGGAGCATGCTATACTTGTGGGGTTGTCTGTCATT
Source organism: Capsicum rhomboideum (assembly GCA_031232105.1). Taxonomy (NCBI): domain Eukaryota; kingdom Viridiplantae; phylum Streptophyta; class Magnoliopsida; order Solanales; family Solanaceae; genus Capsicum; species Capsicum rhomboideum. The sequence continues at coordinate 18,726,779 of CP124712.1, forward strand.
TCGCGCGTGAGTGTCCTCAGCGCATGGCGATTGAGCCTTCAGTTCAGACAGCACATCCCCTCAGATCTATACCGCCAGCAGGTAGAGGTGGTGCATAGGGTTCTCGAGGCAGAGCGTAAGGAGGTCGGATCGGTGGTCAGGTTGGTGCTCAGACTAGTGGCATCCAGCATTAGTTGTATGTCGTGCCGGCTAGGCCAGAGGCTGAGGCTTCAGATGCAGTGATTACAGGTACGATTTCCGTATGCCATCAGCCAGCTTCTGCATTATTTGATCTCGGATCCACGTTTTTTTATGTATCTACTTATTATGCACCACGGTTGGGTTTATGTTCTGAGTTATTATCTGTACCCTTACGTGTATCTACCCCCGTTGGTGATTCCTTAGTAGTGGATCGGGTATATAGATCTTGTCTGGTTACTATTTAGGAGTTTTAGACTCAGGTTGATTTTATTGTATTGGCCATGGTAGACTTTGATGTGATTCTGGGCATGGACTGGTTTTCTTTTCATCATGTAATCTTGGATTGCTTTGCTAAGACCGTGACCTTAGCCATGCCTGGCGTACCCCCGGTGGTGTGGCAGGGTTCTGTTAGCCACACACCGACAGGGATTATTTCATATGTTTGGGCTCGTAGATTGATGTGGAGGGGATGTGATTCATTCTTTGCTTATGTTCGGGATGCTAGTATTGAGAGTCCATCGCTTGACTCCATCCCTGTTGTTCGTGAGTTTTCTAATGTATTCCCGACTGACCTACCTGGCCTTCCTCCTGAGCATGATATAGAGTTCATTATTGACCTTGAGCCGGGCACCCGACCTATTTCTATAGCTCCTTATCGTATGGCTCCTGCTGAATTGAAAGAATTGAGTACTCAGATCCAGAACCTTCTGGGGAAGAGTTTTATCAGGCCGAGTGTGTCTCCATGGTGTGCTCCAGTTCTGTTTGTAAAGATGAAGGATGGATCTATGCGCATGTGTATTGATTACAGGCAGTTGAATAAGGTAACTCTGAAGAATAAGTATCCTATGCCTCGTATCGATGATTTGTTTGATCAACTTCAGGGTGCAGCGGTATTCTCAAAAATAGATTTGAGATCTGGATACCATCAGTTGAGAGTTAGGGCTGAGGACATCCCAAAGACAGCCTTCAGGACTCGGTACGGCCATTATGAGTTCCTGGTGATGTCTTTTGGATTGACTAATGCCCCAGCAGCTTTCATGGATTTGATGAATCATGTATTCAGGCCATACTTGGACTCCTTTGTGATTGTGTTTATTGACGACATCTTGGTTTATTCGAGAAGTAACGAGGAGCATGAGCAGCATTTAAGGATTGTGCTCCACACTTTGAGAGATCATCGGCTTTATGCCAAGTTCTCAAAGTGTGAGTTCTGGATTGAGTCTGTAGCTTTCTTAGGGCATGTTGTATCCAGACACGGTATCATGGCATACCCAGCGAACATTGAGGCTATTCGAGGTTGGGATAGGCCCACGTCACCTACCGAGGTTCGCAGTTTTATTGGGTTGGCAGAATACTACAGGCGATTTGTTGAGGGCTTCTCGTCTATTGCATATCCTATGACCAGACTGACCAGGAAGGAGGTTCCATTTCAGTGGTTTGAGGATTGTGGGGCAAGCTTTCTGAAGCTCAAGGATCGACTTACTTCTGCCCCTGTGTTGACTCTTCCAGTTGAGGGCGAGGGTTTTATCGTGTATTGTGATACATCTGGTATTGGTTTGGGATGTGTTCTGATGCATCAGGGTCGTGTTATTGCTTATGCATCGAGGCAGCTAAAGGTGCACGAGCGTAACTATCCCACTCATGATTTAGAGTTAGCAGCGGTTGTGTTTGCACTATGGATTTAGAGGCATTATCTCTACGGTGTTCATTGTGAGATCTTTACAGATCACCATAGTCTTCAGCATATTATGACTCAAAGGGATCTTAATTCGAGGCAGCGCAGGTGGATTGAGTTGCTAAAGGACTATGATATCTCTATTCTCTATCATCCGGGCAAGGCGAATGTGGTAAAGGACACCTTGAGTCGGATGGCAGTGAGTATAGGTGGCTTAGCCTTCATTCCAATCTCTCAGCGATCGTTAGCTTTGGACATTCAGTCCTTAGCTAACTCGATGGTGCGTTTGGATATTTCTGACCCAGGAAGGGTTATCGCTTCTGTTGGGGCGAGATCTACTTTGCTGGAGCAGATTCAGAGTCATCAGTTTTAGGATAGCGGTCTCCGTAGCATTCGAGATAAGATATTGAAGGGTAAGTCTGAGAGAGCTACCTTGGGTTCTGATGGTGTTTTGAGGTTTGACGACCGTATTTGTGTTTCGAGGGTTGGAGATTTGATTCAGTTGATTTTGCACGAGGCGCACAGTTATAGATATTCTATTCACCCTGGGACAGCTAAGATGTATCGAGATCTAAGGCAGCACTATTGGTGGAGTGGTATGCGGAGAGATATAGCAGGGTTTGTAGCCCGATGCCTTTGTTGTTAGTAGGTAAAGGCCGAACATCAGAGACCCGGTGGTTTACTTCAGTAATTACCCATCCCCGAGTGGAAATGGGAGCGGGTCACTATGGATTTCATTGTTGGATTGCCTCGCACCTCCCGCGATTTTGATAGCATTTGGGTTATTGTAGATCGGTTGACTAAGTTTGCACACTTTATCCCTGTTCGAGTTTCCTACAGTGCTGAGAGATTAGCTCATGTATATATTCAGGAGGTGGTTCGCCTACATGGAGTGCCAATATCTATTATCTCAGACCGAGGGTCTCAGTTTACCTCCAATTTTTGGCAAACTTTTCAGGAAGAGTTGGGCACCCAGGTGGACCTCAGCACTGCATTTCACCCTCAAACCGACGGGCAGTCGAAGCGGACAATTCAGGTGTTAGAGGATATGCTCCGCGCTTGTGTGTTAGACTTTGGAGGTCAATGGGATCAGTTCTTGCCTTTAGCCGAGTTCGCGTATAATAATAGCTCCCACTCCAGCATTCAAATGGCTCCGTTTGAGGCTTTATTTGGCAGAAGGTGTCGATCTCTAGTTGGCTGGTTCAAAACTTCAGAAGTCAGTCCTCGTGGCACAGATTTGTTCTGAGAATCTTTGGACCGAGTTTGAGTGATTCAAGATAGGCTGCGGATAGCTCATAGTAGACAGAGGAGTTATGTTGACCGTAGACGTCGTCCGTTGAAATTCAGGGTGGGCGATAGGGTCTTCTTACGAGTATCGCCCATGAAGGGCGTGATGCGGTTTGATAGGAAAGGTAAGCTTAGCCCTAGATATATTACCCTTTGACATTTTACGGACAGTTGGAGAGGTGGCTTATGTGCTAGCTTTACCTCCGGCATTTTCAGCTATCCATCCAGTGTTTATATTTCTATGCTGCAACAATACATTTCGGATGAGTCGCATGTGCTTCGGTGGGACTCAGTTCGATTAGACGATAAGTTAACATTTGTGGAGGAGCCTGTGACCCTTTTAGCCAGAGATGTCAGACGGTTACGATCCCGAGACATTTCAGTGGTTAAGGTACAGTGGCGTCACCGTCCGGTTGAGGAGGCTACTTGGGAGCTTGAACGCGATATGCGAGCCCAATATCCCTACTTGTTCACGTCTTCAGGTATGCGCTTACTCTTGACTTACACGGACGAAAGTCCTGTTAGTAGTGGATATTTTAATGACCTTCTCGGTTATTTCCCTCGTTTTCGTGTGTTCGCAGCATTTAGAGCTTTTCTATAACTGTCCCAAGTTATTTATGACTTGCTGAGACTGACAGTTCGGTTCCCGGATAGTTCGTTTGAGAATATTATTTAGACCGAGCACATTGTAAAATATTAAATTGAATTTGAATTTGGTAAAATGACATAGTTAATGACCTTTCGAAAATATTTTTGAAATTTATACAAAATTCTTTAGTTATGATATATCTATACTACTTTATAATAGTTTTATAATTTATTAATAAGTTAAGCAGAGATAGGAAATTTAAATATGTTAAAATAATATTTTTATTTTATAGAGGTTTTGTTAGAAATAATTTTCTATTAATTATGGTATATTCAAAATATGATATTTATTTCACCACGAACCTATGCAATATCCGAGTATATACGTGATACTGATGGACTCCAACTATTGGTAAGTAGATGAACCACGTGGTACCCTAGGGAAATGACAGAAACTTCTAATATTGCCACTAATCAAACATTTGATTATAGCATATACATGATCAGATAATCCTTTTTTCATTTCATTTCATATATCACTATCTTTTATACTTCATATTTGTTGTAATCAAACATTGCATATGACCAACAAGCTGCCATTTTTTTTTCTCATCCGAAAATGATAGCATAAGCTATAGTACAATTGCATGAGTAGGTCGCTGGAAAGGTTTTGTGGAAGGAAAAATATTTCAATGTTATATATTTGATCTCCAAAAGAAAATCTATTATCTACATCAAGTTATTCAAGCCCGGGTTCTAGTGGGAAAGTGTTTGTGGACGTGTAATCATTGTTATTTCGGTAAGTTTTCTTATTTTTACGGTACTTTTCGGTTACGATGGTATATTTTGGGATTGGTGTTGATGTTTGGGCTATATTTTGAGCTCAGATAGAGCGGTGATAGTTGTGACTATTGGTCACGGGGTGATTTGGGACGCTGTGACGATTTTGGTTTTGCGATTTCGCAAGCGGGCCCCACATGGGATTTTTGGACATTTTTCGAACTAATGCAATATGGGTATCAATAGTCATGTTTTGACATGTAGTTTATTATTTTGGTAGCTTGGCAGCAGTCAGAGGCCTCTCGGAAGGGGAAGGGTCCTTTTTAACTGGCTTTGGCAGGCTTGCGGCAGGCGTCCAGGTAGGCTAGGTTTACCTTCCTTTACACTTAGATTGGGCTTATGTGTAATATATGTATGCTATTTTGCTGGTGTTGTGGGCTGGTATTATAAACTTGGTGGTGGTGGTTGGCTGTGATTTAGGCTTTCTAGGCCGGATAGGGCTATTCGAATATATTCCAGGCCCGTTATCCTCGTGGTACACCACAGATGACCTATTTGGTGTCGGATAGTATTGTTGTTGTTGTTGCCAGTTTGGGAATGTTATTGTTAGACCTTATTCCAGGCTTAGGCAGACTTAGCCCAGACTTAGACAGTTATAACTAGACTTGGTTTTCGGGACCCGTTAGTGGGCCCCGTTACCCTTTTGGTCGACTTGTCAGAACTTTGAAATCTTTGGGTTTAGTTAAGCCCTCTATGACCTGTTATGGTTGTGACGGGATTGAGTCACCTCGACTATACCCGGTTGGCCTGTTTAGCCTTGTTAGTCCCTGATAGCACCGTATTTAACCGGGATCGGCTAGTTTGATTTAGAATACGGACCTACATTGCCATGACTTATAAGGTATACCCAGACTTGTATGTATATACATATTGATTATAGTAGATAGTTGACCTAGAAGGATCCCGAGATTGACTTGTAGTACATGGTAGGTTAGGTCCTTTATTTGTGTTTCGGGTTCGTTCTGGGGCCGGTATGTTCCCGTTTACTTGTGTTTGTGTGGATTCTGGCACTACTCTGTCACTTGGTTACTTATTATTATGAGTTTCGGTTTGAGTCCGGCCACTAATTCAGATATGATGGGTACTGATTATTATGAGTTTCGGTTTGAGTCCGGCCACTGATTAATATGAGTTTCGATTCGAGTCCGGCCACTGATTATTATGAGTTCCTGTTCGAGTCCGACCACTGATTATTATGAGTTTTGGTTCGAGTCCAGCCACTGATTATTATGAGTTTCGATTCGAGTCTGGCCACTGATTATTATGAGTTTCGGTTTGAGTTCGGCCACTGATTATTATGAGTTCCAGTTCGAGTCCGGCATCTGGTTATGATATGATTGGAGAGTTTTGGTACTGGGTACTTTGGTTATTGGATACTGATATAGCTTCGAGACACTGGTGACTATGCATTTACTTTTCTTGTGTGTCCCGCTGGTTTATGGGGGCCAGACTGGGTTATTGTTTTCTTCCGTGTGCCTATCAGGCTTATGGGGGCCCAGATAGGTTATGTTTGACTTGTGTGTTTACTTACACATTTATTTACTCGTTATTCTATATCGCACTTATATTCTCCTGAGCATATCTATACGCCTCGACAGTTACTTATGTACTTATTATTTATACCCCGGACCTAGCATGTACCCTCTTACTTACTTATTATTCAGTATCACATTTTCTTATCAGTTATACCCGGACTTAGCATGCACCCCCGTACTTTAGCCTGTTTATATTACATTGAGCTTAGTCGGCCGATGATGCCTACTGAGTACCCGTTGCCCCGGTACTCATACTGTAATTTTGCATCTTTTTCTCCGATGTAGATCCGGGCACTAGTCGACGATTTTGACGTGACTCTTTTTCTCAGCACTAACTCCGGAGCAGGGTGGGCTTACTGACCTCCGAGGCAGATCCTACTCCATCTTCTACTGTATAGTCTTTTGCTCTCGAGACTATTGTACTTGTTATATATATTTGGTTTCTGTCTTGTATTCTGGATATGTCTAGTAGTGGCTCTTGTACCGACCTCACCAGGTCTTGGGAAGGGTTCTTGACTTTATATACTGTCCTCTTCCTTCTCAGTCTTGGCATATATACATATTCTGATTCTATATTTAGCGTTATAGCATGTTTAAAAATATGGTTACTTCTACTTCTTCTCTGTTTTATGAGATTCCGCCCGTTAGCCCGTTGCTTGTTTCTCCGGGCTAGGGTTTGGCTTACCTATTGGTCGGTTACGGTAGGCGCCATCATGACTCAAATATTGGGTCGTGACATAACGATATATCTTTTTCGGATGATTCGATTTAAGGAATAATATCGTTGTTACTTTTCTTTTTCTTTTTTTAACCATAATCGAACTTGTATCTCCATCATCATCCCTTTCTATTGTTTTCATGTTTATTAAGGTTCACAACAATTTCTTTATCTGAATTCACGTATTGATTCTATCACAAAGAATTTTTGAAAAATATATATTATCAGGTATTATTACACAGCTTTAAATGAAAGACAAAAAGAAAACTTTATTAGGATTATAGAATTTGACTCAATTTTATTGTACCCTCATTTTTCTGTCTGCAGTTGCTTAATATCCAAGGAAATTGAAAAAAGGATTGGAAGCTCATATCCTATTTTTGAAAGGTTGTTAGCAACAAAAGCTTAATTAGCAAAAAATTGTTCAGCACATTTGAAATGAAAAATGTCTTGGTTATAATGTAAATATTCAAAGAAAATGAAGCAAGAAGAATTATAATTCTTTAACAGAAAGAAGATACATTTGAATTTAAAAAATAAAATTTCAATAAATTTCCTAACTGTGTGGACACTTTTTTGTTCAAGATTAACATTTTTTAAAAATTTAAATGTGGCTTACACGAAGTGGATAGTATATTTAACAAAAGTTAGATAGATTAATTTTTTTTTAATTTGAATTGGAAATACATTATCTTTTAAAAAATAATTCAATACGTATAATTTTATTTTATTTTTTGGTAAAAGTCTTATTTTTATACATCTTCTCCAAAAGTATTAATCTGCTTTTAACTTACGAAAAGAATAAAATAAATTGAATACATTAGAGACCTAAAAACGTGGCTAGAATCTGCTATAATTCAAAAATTATAAGATCACTATAAAAATATACACCGATGTATTTCAATTACATTAAGCCAAGTGATAAGCTATTCCATAAATTTTAAATTAAAGAGAGGTGAACAATAGAATAAAAATTCAAAAATAAGAAAATAATAAGTAAAAGAAAAGAGATATATCTATTCTAAGAGCACTAAATAATCCTATTAAGTGAAGTGATACGTTAATAAAAATCAATATTATCAATCTAATAATTTAAATAGTAGTGAAAATGAAGAAAAATATGAAACATAAAAGTTTGTCGATAATATATGATTTGTTGTCTTATTCATATAGATTTGATTGTGGAATTGTGCTAGTATTTTGTGTGTGTCGGGAGGAGGGAGGAGGGAGGGGGGGGGGGGGGGAGGAAGGTTGTACATTTCATTGAGGAACAATATGATTATTGATTTTTTAAAAAATATTATGATTTAGTAGTGAAAATGTAATAAAGAAAAATATGAAACATGAAAATTTGTCGATAATTATATGAGTTGTTGTCTTTATTCATATAGATTTGTCGGATTATGATGGTATTTGGGGGGGGGGGGGGGGGGAGGGGATGTGGGAGATTGTACATTTCACTGAGAAGAATATAATTATTGATTTTTTTAAAAATAATATGATTTAATAGTGAAAATGTAATAAAGAAAAATATGAGACATAAAGGTTTGTTGATAATTATATGATTCGTTATCTTTATTCATATAGATTTGATTGTGGGATTGTGATGGTGTTGGTGTGTGTGTAGAGCGTGAAGGAGAGGAGTTGTACATTTCATTGAGGAAAAATATGATTATTGATTTTTTTTTAACATAATATGATTTAACATGTTCGAACAAAACATTACAATTTAAAAAAATTTCGCGCATCGCGCGGGTATGTATACTAGTATATTATAAAGCCGAGGATGAAGCACCACAATTAGCCAAGTGGAAAGCTACTGAGAAGCCACGTGGGAGTTTTTAGGACAAATCTTAATAGTATTGTAATAAAAAATTTGAATTAACAGATTAGAAAATTATGAATTTAAAAATACATTATCCTTTTAAAAAAGAAAAAAATTAGCTTAAAACTAAAAACCCTTGGTAGAGTTCTAAATGGACTCTTACTATTTCATAAATTTATCCCTTAATGTTGTAAAATATATTTAAATATAATTAATTTAAATATTAAATGAACCATCACCCTAGCTCCAGATTTAATCATTTAATAGAGGAGCCGTCTCTATAACAGTTTGGTTCGTCATAATCCAACACTTAGGAAATTAGCCTTCCATTTAGGCTAATTGATGAAGAAATTAAAATTAAAAAAGAAAAATAAATCTTTACCGATAAACTAAGGATTGTCACTAGTGGAAAGAGGTGTTTTAGAAAAAACTTCAACTTTTATTTAGAAAACTTCGAGATATACAGAGAGGGGGGGTCTAAAAGCCTGCCTCTTACAATACCCTACTGAATCCTTATATAATGGATTCTCCATACATTCAGACAAAAAATAAAAAGTAAATGGGCCCAAGCGTGGCCAACAAGATAAAAAGATTAAAAAGAAAAAGGAAAGCTACATGTGACCGCCATAGAAAACATTGGTCATCTGGCCCTACAAGGAAAATGATAACCATATGCTCCCATTACTTTATTAAAGTTTTTAAGTTTTTTCGTCTCTTTACCCCAATAATTTAAATGATGGGGCCTGGTTGTTCAGATTTTCTCTTTTCCTTTGTTGGATTTTGTGGAGGTGGAAGATTCTTCCGTCTTACTTTTAAATTGTTGGAGAAGTAGGTCCAGATTGTCTAAATCAATCTCACCTGTGCTATTATCACTCTGTGTTTCTCCTGCCAGCTCATCTTCATCTTCAGTATGACAGATAGATGTCATAGAAATATCATCTGGTATCTCTATGTCTAAATTTTTTAGCAGATCCTTCTTAATTTCCTCCATATACGAGGCTAGAATTTCCAATTTGGTCATTGCTCCTTTCTTCATCTGAAGCTTCATTGAAAAATTCAAAATCTTTTGAATAAAGGTTTAATAAGACCTTCAAAATCTCCAAGAAGCTTCAAATGAAGAAGGAAACAATGACCAAATCGAAAATTCTAGCCTCGTATATGGAGGAAATTAAGAAGGATCTGCTAAAACATTTAGACATAGGGATACCAGATGATATTTCTATGGCATCTATCAGTCATACTGAAGATGGAGATGAGCTGGCAGGAGAAGCACAGAGTGGTAATAGCACAGGTGAGATTGATTTAGACAATCTGGACCTACTTCTCCAACAATTCAAAAGTAAGACGGAAGAATTTTCCACCTCCACAAAATCCAACAAAGGAAAAGAGAAAATCTGAACAACCAGACCCCATCATTTAAAGCATTGGGGTAAAGAAACGGAAAAACTTAAAAACTTTAATAAAGTAATGGGACCATATGGTTACCATTTTCTTTGTAGGGTCAGATGGCCAATTTTTTCTATGTCGGCCACATGTAGCTTTCCTTTTTCTTTTTAATCTTTTTATCTTGTCGGTCATGCTTGGGCCCATTTATTTTTTATTTTTTGTCTGAATGTATGGAGAATTCATTATATAAGGATTCAATAGGATATTGTAAGAGGCAGGCTTTTAGACCCCCTCTCTCTGTATATCTCGAAGTTTGCTAAATAAAAGTTGAAGTTTTCTCTAAAACACTTCTTTCCACTGGTTACAATCCTTAGTTTATAGGTAAAGTTTTATTTTTCTTTTTTAATATTAATTTCTTCATCAATTAGCCTAAATGGAAGGCTAATTTTCTACGTGTTGGTGTAATGACCTTCCCGATCATTTCCCTCATTTTCGTGTGTTCTCAGCGTTTAGCGCTTTTCTATAACTGCCCCAAGTTATTTATGACTTGCTGGGACTGACAGTTCGATTCCTGGGCAGTTCGTTTGAGAATATTATTTAGACCGAGCACGTTGTAAAATATTAAATTAAATTTGGATTTGGTAAAATGACATAGTTAATTACCTTTCGAAATTGTTTTTGAAATTTATAAAAAAATTTAGTTATGATATATCTATACTATTTTATAATAGTTTTATAATTTATTAATAATTTAAGCAGAGATACTGAATTTAAATATGTTAAAATAATATTTTTATTTTATAGTGGTTTTGTTAGAAATAATTTTCTATTAATTATGGTATATTCAAAAAGTTATATTTATTTTACCACGAACCTATGCAATACCCGAATATACGTAATATGATAAAAATGATTTTGGTGTGTCACAGTCCACTCCCACTTGGAAGTGGGGAGGAGGGGACAACTCTTTGGTTGCTTCCACTTGTCCACAAGTTGGCCTAACTTTAGTTGTTACACTTGAAGTTATATATATATGTTCGGTGGATGGACAAAATGTAATATTTTTACATTTTCTCCACTTTTTCCAATTACCTCTCACCATTATTGATTATTTACGATCAATATTGAGTCAATCCATTGATGTTTGAGGTTAGGGATTTATATATTTGAGTCCGTGGATTCGTTCTCGTCATTTCTACGGTATGTTTTCTTATTTTTACGATAATTTTCATTGACACGGTGATACTGTTGGGATTGGTATTGATGTTTGAGCTATATTTTGAGCTCAAATTGAGAAGTGTTAGTTGTGACTATTGGTCACGGGATGATTTGGGCCCCACATGAACTGTTCAAACATTTTTTTGAATTAATGCAATATGGGTATCAATAGTCATGTTTTGACATGTGGTTTATTATTTTGGTAGCTTGGCAGCAGTCAGAGGCCTCTCGAAAGAGGAAGACTTCTATTTAACTGGCTTTAACAGGCATTCGGCGGGGTCCAGGTAGGCTAGGTTTATCTTCCTTTACACTTAGATTGAGCTTATGTGTGATATATGTATGCTATTATGCTGGTGTTGTGGGCGGGTATTATAAACTTGGTGGTGGTGGTTTGCTGTGATTTAGGCCTTCTAGACCGGATAGGGCTATTCGGATATATTTCAGGCCTGTTATCCTCGTGGTACACCACAGATGACCTATTTGGGGTCGGATAGTATTGTTGTTGTTGTTGCTAGTCTGGGAATGTTATTGTTGGACCTTAGTCCAGGCTTAGATAGACTTATCCCAAACTTAGACAAGTATAACCAGACCTGGTTTTCGGGACCCGATAGCGGGCCCCGTTACCCTTCTTGTCGACCTGTCAGAACTTTGACATCTTTGGACTTAGTTAAGCCCTATATGACCTGTTAGGGTTGTGACAGGATTGAGTCACCCCAATTATACCCAGATTGGCCTGTTTAGCCTTGTTAGTCCCTGATAGCACCGTAGTTGACCGGAGTCAGCTAGTTTGACTTAGAGCACTGGCCCGCCTTTTTATGACTTATAATGTATATCCAGACTTGTATATACATATTGTTTATAGTAGATGTAGCCTAGAAGGACCCCGAGATTGACTTGTAGCATGTTGTGGAATTAGCTTCTGTACTTATATACTAGTATTGACTTGGGACTAGGGTATTTCCGATTTATCTGATATAATATGACATTTGATTCTGTTCTGGTTACTGGCTATGATGAGCTCCGATTCGAGTCCGACCATTGATTCAGATATGATGGGTACTGATTATTATGAGTTCCGATTCGAGTACGACCACTGATTATTATGAGTTCCGATTCGAGTTCGGCCACTGATTATTATGAGTTTCGATTCGAGTCCAGCCACTGATTATTATGAGTTTTGGTTTGAGTTCGGCCACTGATTATTATAAGTTCCGATTCGAATCTGGCATCTGGTTATGATATGATTGGAGAGTTTTGGTACTGGGTACCGTGGTTACTGGATACTGATACAACTTTGAGACACTGGTGACTATGCATTTATTTTTCTTGTGTGTCTCACTAGTTTATGGGGGCCAGACTGGGTTATTATTTTTTTCGTGTGCCTATCGTGCTTTTGGGGCCCAAGATAGGTTATGTTTGACTTGTGTGTTTACTTACGCATTTATTTACTCGTTATTTTGTATCGCACTTATATTTTCCTGAGCATATCTATACGCCTCGGCCGTTACTTATGTACTTATTATTTATACCCCGAACCTAGCATGTACCCTTTTACTCACTTATTATTCAGTATCGCATTTTCTTATCAGTTATACCCGGACTTAGCAAGCACCGCCGTACTTTAGCCTGTTTATATTACATTAAGCTCGATCGGCCAATGATGCCTACTGAGTACCCGTTGCCCCGGTACTCATACTGCACTTCTGCATCTTTTTCCCCGATGCAGATCCAGGCACCAGTCGACGGTTTTGACATGACTCTTTTCTCAGCACTGAATCCGGAGTAGGGTGAGCTTACTAATGTCCGAGGCAGATCCTACTCCATCTCTATCGTATAGTTTTTTTCTCTCGAGACTGTATTACTTGTTGTATATATTTGGTTTCTGTCTTGTATTTTGGACATGTCTAGTAGTGGCTCTTATACCGACCTCACCAGGTCTTGTAGAGGGTTCTTGACTTTATATACTGTCCTCTTCCTTCTCAGTCTTGGCATATATATATTCTGATTCTATCTTTAGCGTTATAACATGTTTATAAGTATGGTTACTTCCACTTCATCTCTGTTTTATGAGATGGCGCCCGTTAGTCCCTCGCTTGTTGCTGCAGGCTAGGGTTTGGCTTGCCTATTGGTGGGTTACAGTAGGCGCCATCATGACTCTAATATTGGGTCGTGACAGCTTGGTATTAGAGCCTAGGTTGTACGGGTAGTGTTGGTACATCAGCCAGTGTGTAGTAGAGTCCTGCTGATCGGTGCGGGGATGCCTGTATCCTATCCTCGAAAGGCTACGGAGCATTCTTAGGGAAGTCTCTCATTTTCTTGACTCATGTCCATGCGTTAAGTCTATGATGGTTTCTGATTTTCATTTGGTTCACTCTTTACACAGATGGTTAGGACGCATGGTGCGAGAGCTGGGGGTCGAGACCCCGAGCCTGCAGCGAGGGCTCCTGTTAGGGGTCGAGGTCAACCCAGAGGTCTGGGGAAAGGAAGAGAAGCAGCCCCAGGCCGAGGTCATGCTAGGGATCAGTTACCCGATCCCGTTATAGCTCCAGATGTTCCACCGCCACAGCAGCCGGTTGGCCAGGGAGCATTCCAGGCTCCACCCGGTTTTATTGATGCTTCTTTGCTCTGAGGTTCATTACTTCAGTTGTTGGTATAGTTGGAGATCCGTCAGCCGAGGGAGCCCAACCAGCAGTACATGGAGTTGGTGTTGGGGCACAGTCTGCAGCTACAGCACCCAGAGTTGAGATTTCGCCAGCGCCGGTAGCTCCACAGCCGGTTACAGATCAGCCTGTTATGTCTGTTGATGAGTAGAAGATGTTGGGGCGTTTCTTGAGGTTGACTCCACCGAGATTTACTGGTACTCCGAGTGAGGATGCATATGAGTTCTTGTCCAGCTGCGAGGATAGACTGAGGAATTTGGGATTGGTACAGTCTCGTGGTGTTGATTTTGTGGCATATCAGTTTGATACTGCAGCGAGGAGATAGTGGAGGGGATATCTTGATTCCAGGCCAGCAGGATCTCCGCCGATTACCTGGACCCAATTCTTTGAGATTTTTCTGGGAAAGTATATGCCCCGTACTATGCGGGAGCTACTCAGGGATGAGTTTTCTAGATTGACTCAGGGTTCATTATCTATCGCTGAGTATGAGGTGAGGTTTCATGATCTTGCTAGGAAAGCTACTTCTATTTTGCCTGATGAGTATGAGAGAGTTAGATGTTTTGTCAGGGGACTGAGATTGCCACTCCGCAGGGCTACCCAGAGTTTAGTGACTTCAGGGAAGTCATTCACAGAGATTATTGAGCATGTATACTCTATTAAGAATATGGATCGCGAGGCCTAAGGGGGCAGCGATAAGAGACCTCGTGTCCAGGGTAGTTTTAGTGGAAGCCATAGTGGTTCACAGTTCAGAGGTCGTGGTTTCCAGTTTCAGGGTAGGTACCCTCAGCAGCAGCAGCAGTCATTTCAGTGACAGGGTCAATCTAGTAGACCCGTACAGTCAGCCTTGGAGATTTTTGATAGGGGTCAACCCGCCTATAGTGGTTCTGGTAGTCAACCTAAGGGACGTGGTCAGTCTAGTTCATCGACTATAGGTGGTCATGCCGGATCAGCCAGATCTTCTGGGCTGAGCAGGGAGCCAGGAGCATGTTATACTTGTGGGGTTGTCGGTCATTTCACGCGTGACTGTCCTTAATGGAAGGCGATTGAGCCTTCAGTTCAGACGGCACAACCTATTAGATTTATGCCGCCAGTAGGCAGAGGTGGTGCACAGGGTCATCGGGGTGGTCCCCAGGGTCCTCGAGGTAGAGTGTGGGGAGGTCAGACTAGTGGTCAGGTCAGTGCTCAGACTAGTGCTAGCCAGCGTCAGTTGTATGCCGTGCCGGCTAGGCCGGAGGCTGAGGCTTCGGATACGGTGATTACAGGTACGATTTCCGTATGCCACCAACCAGCTTCTGTATTATTTGATCCCGGATCCACGTTTTCTTATGTATCTACTTATTATCCACCACGGTTAGGTTTATGTTCTGAGTTATTATCTGTACCCTTATGTGTATCTACCCCCGTTGGTGATTCCTTAGTAGTGGATCGAGTATATAGATCTTGTCTTGTGACTGTTTGGGAGTTTGAGACTCGGGTTGATTTTATTGTATTGGTCATGGTAGACTTTGATGTGATTCTGGGCATGGGACTGGTTGTCTTTCCATCATGCAATCTTGGATTGCTTTGCCAAGACCGTGACCTTAGCCATGCCTGGTGTACCCCCGGTGGTGTGGCAGGGTTTTGTTAGCCGCACACCGATGGGGATTATTTCATATGTTCGGGCTCATAGATTGATGTCGAGGGGATGTGATTCATTCCTTGCTTATGTTCGGGATGCTAGTATTGAGAGTCCATCGCTTGACTCCATACCTGTTGTTCGTGAGTTTTCTGATGTATTCTCGATTGACCTGCCTGGCCTTCCTCCTGAGCATGATACAGAGTTTATTATTGACCTCAAGCCGGGCACCCGACCTATTTCTATGGCTCCTTATCATATGGCTCCTGCTGAGTTGAGAGAGTTGAGTACTCAGCTCCAGGACCTTTTAGGGAAGGGTTTTATTAGCCCGAGTGTGTCTCCGTGGGGTGCTCCATTTCTATTTGGAAAGAAGAAGGATGGCTCCATGCGTATGTGTATCGATTACAGACAGCTAAATAGGGTGACAGTGATAAATAAGTATCCTATGCCTCGTATCGATGATTTGTTTGATCAACTTCAGTATGAAGCAGTATTCTCGAAAATAGACTTGAGAACTGGATATCATCAGTTGAGAGTTGGGGCTGAGGACATCCCAAAGACAGCCTTCAGGACTTGGTACGGCCATTATGAGTTCCTAGTGGTGTCTTTTGGGTTGACTAATGCCCCAGCAGCTTTCATGGATTTGATGAATCGTGTATTCAGGCCATACTTAGACTCCTTTGTGATTGTGTTTATTGATGACATCTTGGTTTATTCGAGAAGTAATGAGGAGCATGAGCAGCATTTAAGGATTGTACTCCACACTTTGAGAGATCATCGGCTTTATGCCAAGTTCTCAAAGTGTGAGTTCTGGCTTGAGTCTATAGATTTCTTAGGGCATGTTGTATCCAGACACGGTATCATGGTATACCCAGTGAAGATCGAGGCTATTCGAGGTTGGGCTAGGCCCACATCGCCTACTAAAGTTCGCAGTTTTGTTAGGTTGGTAGGGTACTACAGGCGATTTATTGAGGGCTTCTCGTCTATTGTATCTCCTATGACCCGACTAACCAGGAAGGAGGTTCCATTTCAATGGTCTGAGGATTGTGAGGCAAGCTTTCTGAAGCTTAAGGATCGACTTACTTCTTCCCCTATGTTGACTCTTCCAGTTAAGGGTGAGGGGGCGAGGGTTTTATCGTGTATTGTGATGCGTCTTGTATTAGTTTGGGATGTGTTTTGATGCAGCAGGGTCGTGTCATTGCTTATGCATCGAGGCAGCTGAAGGTGCACGAGCATAACTATCCCACTCATGATTTGGAGTTAGCAGAAGTTATGTTTGCACTGTGAATTTGGAGACATTATCTCAGACAGAGGGTCTCAGTTTACCTCCAGTTTCTGGCAGACTTTCCAAGAAGAGTTGGGTACTCAAGTGGACCTTAGTACTACATTTCACCCTCAAACCGATGGACAGTCAGAGCGGACTATTCAGGTATTGGAAGATATGCTCTGCGCTTGTGTGTTAGACTTTGGGGGTCAATGGGATCAGTTCTTGCCTTTAGCCGAGTTCGCGTATAATAATAGCTTCCACTCTAGCATTCAAATGGCTCCGTTTGAGGCTTTATATAGCAGGCGGTGTCGATCTCCAGTTGGTTGGTTTGAAACTTTAGAAATCAGTCCTCGTGGCACAGATTTTCTCCGAGAATCTTTGGATCGACTTTGAATGATTCAAGACAGGCTACGGACAACTCAGAGTAGACAGAGGAGTTATGCTTACCGTAGATATCGTCCGTTGAAATTTAGAGTGGGTGATCGGGTCTTCTTATGAGTATCGCCCATGAAGGGCGTGATGCGGTTTGGTAGAAAGGGTAAGCTTAGCCCTAGATATATTGGACCCTTTGAGATTTTGCGGACAGTTAGAGAGGTGGCTTATGTGCTAGCTTTACCACCGGCATTTTCAGCTATCCACCCAGTGTTTCATGTTTCTATGTTGCGACAATACATTCCGGATGAGTCGCATGTGCTTCGGTGGGACTCAGTTCAGTTAGACGATAAACTAACATTTGTGGAGGAGCCTGTGTCCATTTTAGCCAGAGATGTCAGACAGTTACGCTCCCGGGACATTCCAGTGGTTAAGGTACAGTGGCATCACCGTCCGATTGAGGAGGCTACTTGGGAGCTTGAACGTGATATGCGAGCCCAATATCCCAACTTGTTCACGTATTCAGGTATGTGCTTCTTCTTGACTTTCGCGGACGAAAGTCCTTTTAGTAGTGGATATTGTAATGACCTTCCCGGTCATTTCCCTCATTTTCGTGTGTTCTCAGCGTTTAGAGCTTATCTATAACTGTCCCAAGTTATTTATGACTTGCTGGGACTGACAGTTCGGTTCCCGGGCAGTTCGTTTGAGAATATTATTTAGACTGAGCACGTTGTAAAATATTAAATTAAATTTGGATTTGGTAAAATGACATAGTTAATTACCTTTCGAAATTGTTTTTGAAATTTATAAAATTCTTTAGTTATGATATATCTATACTATTTTATAATAGTTTTATAATTTATTAATAATTTAAGCAGAGATAGTGAATTTAAATATGTTAAAATAATATTTTTATTTTATAGAGATTTTTTTAGAAATAATTTTCTATTAATTATAGTATATTCAAAAAATTATATTTATTTTACCACGAACCTATACAATACGCGAATATACGTAATATGATGAAAATGATTTTGGTGTGTCACAGTCCACTCCCATGTGGAAGTGGGGAGAAGGGGACAACTCTTTGGTTGCTGCCACTTGTCCACAAGTTGGCCTAACTTAAGTTGTTACACTAGAAGTTATATATATGTGTTCGGTGGATGGACAAAATGTAATATTTTACATTTTGTCCACTTTTTCCAATTACCTCTCACCATTATTGATTATTTACGATCAATATTGAGTCAATCCATTGATGTTTGAGGTTAGGGGTTTATATATTTGAGTCCGTGGATTCGTTCTCGTCATTTCTACGGTATGTTTTCTTATTTTTACGATAATTTTCATTGACACGGTGATACTGTTGGGATTGGTATTGATGTTTGAGCTATATTTTGAGCTTAAATTGAGAAGTGTTAGTTGTGACTATTCGTCACGAGATAATTTGGGATGCTGTGACGGTTTTGATTTTGCGATCCGCAAGCGGGCCCCACATGAACTGTTCGAACATTTTTTTGAACTAATGCAATATGGGTATCAATAGTCATGTTGTGACATGTGGTTTATTCTTTTGGTAGCTTGGAAGCAGTCAGAGGCCTCTCGAAAGGGGAAGACTCCTATTTAACTGGCTTTAACAGGCATTCGGCGGCGTCCAGATAGGCTAGGTTTATCTTCCTTTACACTTAGATTGAGCTTATGTGTGATATATGTATGCTATTGTGTTGGTGTTGTGGGGCGGGTATTATAAATTTGGTGGTGGTGGTTTGCTGTGATTTAGGCCTTTTAGGCCGGATAGGGCTATTCGGATATATTTCAGGCCCGTTATCCTCGTGGTACACCACAGATGATCTATTTGGGGTCGGATAGTATTGTTGTTGTTGTTGCTAGTCTGGGAATGTTATTGTTGGACCTTATTCCAGGCTTAGACAGACTTATCCCAGACTTAGACAAGTATAACCAGACCTGGTTTTTCGAACCCGATATCAAGCCCCGTTACCCTTCTTGTCGACCTGTCAGAACTTTAACATCTTTGGACTTAGTTAAGCCCTAAATGACCTATTAGGGTTGTGACGGGATTGATTCACCCCAATTATACCCAGATTGGCCTGTTTAGCCTTGTTAGTCCCTGATAGCACCGTAGTTGACAGGGGTCGGCTAGTTTGACTTAGAGCACTTTGGCCCGCCTTTTTATGACTTATAATGTATACCCAGACTTGTATATACATATTGTTTATAGTAGGTAGTAACCTAGAAGGACCCCGAGATTGACTTGTAGCATGTTGTGAAATTAGCTTCTGTACTTATATACTAGTATTGACTTGGGACTAGGGATTTTCGATTTATCTGATATAATATGACATTTGATTCTGTTCTGGTTACTGGCTATGATGAGCTCCGGTTCGAGTTCGGCCACTGATTCAGATATGATGGGTACTAATTATTATGAGTTTCGATTCGAGTCCGGCCACTGATTATTATGAGTTCCGATTCGAGTTCGGCCACTGATTATTATGAGTTTCAGTTCGATTCCAGCCACTGATTATTATGAGTTCCGATTCGAGTCCGGCCACTGATTATTATGAGTTTCGATTCGAGTCCGGCATCTGGTTATGATATGATTGGAGAGTTTTGGTACTGGGTACCGTGGTTACTGGATACTGATACAACTTCGAGACACTGGTGACTATGCATTTATTTTTCTTGTGTGTCACACTGGTTTATGGGGGCCAGACTGGGTATTATTTTCTTTCGTGTGCCTATCGGGCTTATGGGAGCCCAATAGGTTATGTTTGACTTGTGTGTTTACTTACGCATTTATTACTCGTTATTTTGTATCGCACTTATATTTTCCTGAGCATATCTATACGCCTCGGCCGTTACTTATGTACTTATTATTTATACCCCGGACCTAGCATGTACCCTTTTACTTACTTTTATTCAGTATCGCATTTTCTTATTAGTTATACTCGGACTTAGCAAGCACCCCCGTACTTTAGCTTGTTTATATTACATTAAGCTCGATCGGCCGATGATGCCTACTGAGTACCCGTTGCCCCGATAATCATACTGCACTTCTGCATCTTTTTCCCCGATGCAGATCCAGGCACCAGTCGATGATTTTGACGTGACTCTTTTCTCAGCACTGAATCCGGAGTAGGGTGAGCTTACTAACGTACGAGGAAGATCCTACTCCATCTCTATCGTATAGTCTTTTGCTCTCGAGACTGTATTACTTGTTGTATATATTTGGTTTCTGTCTTGTATTTTGGACATGTCTAGTAGTGGCTCTTATACCGACCTCACCAGGTCTTGTGGAGGGTTCTTGACTTTATATATTGTCCTCTTCCTTCTCAGTCTTGGCATATATACATATTCTGATTCTGTCTTTAGCGTTATAACATGTTTATAAGTATGGTTACTTCCACTTTATCTCTATTTTATGAGATGGCGCCCGTTAGTCCGTCGCTTGTCGCTCCAGGCTAGGGTTTGACTTGCCTATTGGTGGGTTACAGTAGGCGCCATCATGACTCTAATATTGGGTCGTGACAGCTTGGTATTAGAGCCTAGGTTGTATGGGTAGTGTCGGTACATGAGCCAGTGCGTAGTAGAGTCCTGCGAATCGGTGCGTGGATGACTGTATCCTATCCTCGGGAGGCTACGGAGCATTCTTAGGGGAGTCTCTCATTTTCTTGACTCATGTCCATGCGTTAAGTCTATGTTGGTTTCTGATTTTCATTTGGTTCACTCTTTACACAGATGGTTAGGACGCATGGTGCGAGAGCTGGGGGTCGAGACCCCGAGCCTGCAGCGAGGGCTCCTGTTAGGGGTGGAGGTCAACCCAGAGGTCTGGGGCAGGCAGAGAAGCAGCCCCAGGCCGAGGTCTAGCTAGGGATCAGTTACCCGATCTCGTTATAGCTCCAGATGTTCCGCCGCCACAGCAGCCGGTTGGCCAGGGAGCATTCCAGGCTCCACCCGATTTTATTGATGCTTCTTTGCTCCGAGGTGCATTACTTCAGTTGTTGGTATAGTTGGAGGTCCGTCAGCCAAGGGAGCCCAACCAGCAGTACAGGGAGTTGGTGTTGGGGCGCAACCTGCAGCTGCAGCTCCCAGAGTTGAGATTCCGCTAGCGCCTGTAGCTCCACAGCCGGTTACAGATCAGCTTGTTATGTCTGTTGATGAGCAGAAGATGTTGGGGCATTTCTTGAGGTTGACTCCACCGAGATTTGCTGGTACTCCGGGTGAGGATGCATATGAGTTCTTGTCCAGCTGCAAGGATAGACTAAGGAATTTGGGATTGGTACAGTCTCGTGGTGTTGATTTTGTGGCATATCAGTTTGATACTGCAGCGAGGAGATGGTGGAGGGGATATCTTGATTCCAGGCCAGCAGTATCTCCGCCGGTTACCTGGACCTAATTCTTTGAGATTTTCTTAGGAAAGTATATGCCCCGTACTATGCGGGACCAACTCAGGGATGAGTTTTCCAGATTGACTCAGGGTTCATTATCTATCGGCGAGTATGAGGTGAGGTTTCATGATCCTGTTAGGAAAGCTACTTCTATTTTGCCTGATGAGTATGAGAGAGTTAGATGTTTTGTCAGGGGACTGAGATTGCCACTCCGCAGGGCTACCCAGAGTTTAGTGACTTCAGGGAAGTCATTCGCAGAGATTATTGAGCATGTATACTCTATTAAGAATATGGATCGCGAGGCCCAAGGGGGCAGCGATAAGAGACCTCGTGTCCAGGGTAGTTTTAGTGAAAGCCATAGTGGTTCACAGTTCAGAGGTCGTGGTTTCCAGTTTCAGGGTAGGTACCCTCAGCAGTAGCAGCAGTCATTTCAGCGAAAGGGTCAGTCTAGTAGACCCGTACAGTCAGCCTTGGAGATTTTCAATAGGGGTTAACCCGCCTATAGTGGTTCTGGTAGTCAGCCTAAGGGACGTGGTCAGTCTAGTTCATCGACTATAGGTGGTCATGCCGGATCAGCCAGATTGTCACACCCCGAATCCCAACGAGGAGTGATTGGCACCCAAAGCCGACAAGGCCCGAGAGAACCAAGCTTTGTCTTAAATCAACCATATGGATGCCGTAGGAAGCCCATTATCACTTAATAGCTATAGTCACCATCAATGGAATTCATGGAACATGATAAACATATATACATATACGAAACTTGGCCGTTGAGGCCACCAAGTCAAGAACGACATATGCCCTTTGCATTTATACACCCACAACCGTCTACAAAAGCCTCTACATTGATCAAAATGAGATACAAGCCGGGACAAGTCCCCTCTTTATACAATACGTACAACACCAAAACAGATATACAACTGTGACTCGGAGAGGCCCCGAACTAACTGGAGCTCACCAAAAATCTGCAACAACTGGCAACCTACTGTGGCGGCTTACTAGAACCTGCGCCTGCAACAAGTAAGGTAAATTCCCTAAAAAGGGGTCAGTACGAAATAAGTACTGAGTATGTAAGGCTCAAATGGAAACTATATAACACATGAACATATGAATGAACTCAATACAAATGACTAGTTAATGTGAGTAAGTCATCATTTTGCATTTTGGAAATCATGTACATTGCGTCCTTTCCTTCTCTTACTTTTACCTTACTTTACATATATGTTGATAGGGCCCTCATCATGCAGGTGTTTTTGTTTGCACCCCATGGATAACATATCATCGTCATGCAGGTATTCTTTTTACCCCATGGATAAGATTATATCATCATGCCGGTGTCCTTTGCACCCCATGGATAAAGTAACATCATTATGCGGGTGTTCTTGCACCCCATGGATAAAATAACATCATCATGCAGGTATTTATACCCCATGGATAAGATAACATCATCATGCAGGTGTTGACACCCCATGGATAATAATCATGAACATAACCAATATGCATTACTGAATTCTTACTTCGTTTCTTTACTTTTGAGATTGCTAGTCATCACTTACGTGAAGCTTTGGATCATAACCAATGAGGGTGAGACATGAGAATAACCATTGTGAGAAACATAACATTATTGGGAACATAACCGTATTGGAAACATAATACCATTGGGACCATAGAACAATAAGTGATGAACAAGATACATGAGTATAACTACTATTGGAACATTTGAACATTACCTTAATCGAGCTTATGGAAAATTAACCATGAATATGAGACTCACAAATGATCAACGAGTAGGAGATTCACAACAATGACCATTGCTAACCGTATATGGAATACCTTAGCACATTTCGGGATAGGACTAGTGACATGTCAATGTGAACACTATTCCCCGTAGAAAGATACGGACAAAGTAACCTTACATACCTTGTAGTCACAATACGAATATACAACCTTTAGATGTGCATGCAATGTCCCTCTCCTTCTTTATGTGTCACTCTATAACACAAATACATAACGGAATTCACATTAACCACAACTACTTCACAAATGCATATAACATCAATGGGGTATATGTTTGCTTTGCAACATGTCATTTCCCCTTGACAAAACCATTGATAGCATCATTATTACAAAAATACTCCAATATTCCCAACATTGACCAATAGATGATAATCAATACATTTCACCACAACACTTCCCCTTTACACATTCTTATCCACACCACATCACAAATATTCCATCAATTCACCGTAATACACTTCATAGCACATATCGGCCAAAATCCCACAATTTACACTTATAGACAAGAACAAGTTTAACAACAAAAATAACACCATAGACGTTCATATTTTATCCATACCATGATCTTTCATCAAAGGCACAAGTCCTAATTCAAGTTCAAATCCCATGGATCCCAAATCTTATACAAAAGCACAAAGGACCATGTCCAACATTTCCAAGCATAACCAACATGATTTACATACTCTTTCATGCATATAATATATTAATCCATGAGAATAAATACTTACCAAGGCTTGGAATAGGATGATCTTCACCAAAGAGTCCAAAGGAAATATTGGCTTTAGGGTTTTGGAACTAGAGAAAATGCTTGAGAAAAATAACTAAAAGGCATGAGACTTTTGAAGCAATAAAAATCAGCTTTCTTGCCCTTTATATAGGCCCCCAATTCCATCCTTAGCCACTCTTTATCATTTAATGTTGGTTTCTAGAAGGTCCAAGCAAGAATGGGTCTTTTGACCCATTTTTGGGTCATGCTTTCTTTTCATTTTTGGGCCCTTTTTGGGACCAATTCACTTAACTCGATAAAATCAATCATTTCTCGTGTTTAAGTCATCTTATACGTATTACAATAATATTCCCACTCATGCTATTCATATCCGTAGCCTCATTCCCAAAACTAAGTGATTCTAGTCACGTTTGGCTTATTTTGACTTTAAGGGCAAAACTGTCATTTTGACCCCAAATTCATTCTCGAGTAATTTTATCATACCAATATAATATGTCATTCATTTCATGTATACACTCGTGGTTGTAGAAGAAACGTAGCAAAAATCGGCTCAAAACGTCCTCGGATACCCTTGGGACTTAAGAAAATTTCCAACTTTGAAACAGTGGGATTTACAGCGTGGCACGCCCCTTGGCACGCCAACTATCTGCCTCTGGACTAAAAATTTTAGTCCATAGTGGCGTGGCACGCTGCCCATCGCGCCCCTGCCTTAATTTTTTGACAAAATTCATTTTTTGACTTTTCTTCGCGGGTTTGGTTAGACACTTCAAATCCTATCCTTTAACTTACTTCTTAACCTTAATATCCTTTGTTTAGAGGTCCTCTTAGACTCATTTTGAACCCCACAATTGCGCCATGAAAATTACAAAACAACTCTTACGAAGGTTTTAGCACATATACGCCAAATTCAACTTTGCTCATCATTAACATTACCAAATACATACTCATCGGTCTCTACACCTAAGTAAACATTATTCAATGTAGTCAAGTAGGGTTATGGAGGTACGGGGTGTTACACAGATCTTTTGGGCTGAGCAGGGAGCCAGAAGCATGTTATACTTGTGGGGTTGTCGGTCATTTCACGCGTGACTGTCCTTAGCGCAGGGAAATTGAGCCTTCAGTTCAGACGGCACAGCCTATTAGATATATGCCGCCAGTAGGCAGAGGTGGTGCACAGGGTCGTCGGGGTGGTCCCCAGGGTTCTCGAGGTAGAGCGCAGGGAGGTCGGACTAGTGGTCAGGTCAGTGCTCAGACTAGTGCTAGCCAGCGTCAGTTGTATGCCGTGCCGACTAGGACGGAGGCTGAGGCTTCGGATGCGGTGATTACAGGTACGATTTCCGTATGCCACCAACCAGCTTCTGTATTATTTGATCCCAGATCCACGTTTTCTTATGTATCTACTTATTATCCACCACGGTTAGGTTTATGTTCTGAGTTATTATCTGTACCCTTATGTGTATCTACCCCCGTTGGTGATTCCTTAGTAGTGGATCGAGTATATAGATCTTGTCTGGTGACTGTTTGGGAGTTTGAGACTCGGGTTGATTTTATTGTATTGGCCATGGTAGACTTTGATGTGATTCTGGGCATGGACTGGTTGTCTTTCCATCATGCAGTCTTGGATTGCTTTGCCAAGACCGTGACCTTAGCCATGCCTGGTGTACCCCCGGTGGTGTGGCAGGGTTTTGTTAGCCGCACACCGACGGGGATTATTTCATATGTTCGGGCTCGTAGATTGATATCGAGGGGATGTGATTCATTCCTTGCTTATGTTCGGGATGCTAGTATTGAGAGTCCATCGCTTGACTCCATACCTGTTGTTCGTGAGTTTTCTGATGTATTCCCGATTGACCTGCCTGGCCTTCCTCCTGAGCATGATATAGAGTTTATTATTGACCTCAAGTCGGGCACCCGACCTATTTCTATGGCTCCTTATTATATGGCTCCTGCTGAGTTGAGAGAGTTGAGTACTCAGCTCCAGGACCTTCTGAGGAAGGGTTTTATCAGGCCGAGTGTGTCACCGTAGGGTGCTCCATTTCTGTTTGTAAAGAAGAAGGATGGCTCCATGCGTATGTGTATCGATTACAGACAGCTAAATAGGGTGACAGTGATAAATAAGTATCCTATGCCTCGTATCGATGATTTGTTTGATCAACTTCAGGATGCAGCAGTATTCTCAAAAATAGATTTGAGATCTGGATATCATCAGTTGAGAGTTAGGGCTGAGGACATCCCAAAGACAGCCTTCAGGACTCGGTACGGCCATTATGAGTTCCTAGTGGTGTCTTTTGGGTTGACTAATGCCCCAGCAGCTTTCATAGATTTGATGAATCGTGTATTCAGGCCATACTTAGACTCCTTTGTGATTGTTTTTATTGACGACATCTTGGTTTATTCGAGAAGTAACGAGGAGCATGAGCAACATTTAAGGATTGTGCTCCACACTTTGAGAGATCATTGGCTTTATGCCAAGTTCACAAAGTGTGAGTTCTGGCTTGAGTCTATAGATTTCTTAGGGCATGTTGTATCCAGACACGGTATCATGGTATACCCAGTGAAGATCGAGGCTATTCGAGGTTGGGCTAGGCCCACATCGCCTACTGAAGTTCGCAGTTTCGTTGGGTTGGTAGGGTACTACAGGCGATTTGTTGAGGGCTTCTCGTCCATTGCATCTACTATGACCCGACTAACCAGGAAGGAGGTTCCGTTTCAATGGTCTGAGGATTGTGAGGCAAGCTTTCTGAAGCTTAAGGATCGACTTACTTCTGCCCCTATGTTGACTCTTCCAGTTGAGGGCGATGGGGCGAGGGTTGTATCGTGTATTGTGATGCGTCTTGTATTGGTTTGGGATGTGTTTTGATGCAGCAGGGTCGTGTCATTGCTTATGCATCGAGGCAGCTGAAGGTGAACGAGCGTAACTATCCCACTCATGATTTGGAGTTAGCAGAAGTTGTGTTTGCACTGTGAATTTGGAGACATTATCTCAGACAGAGGGTCTCAGTTTACCTCCAGTTTGTTGCAGACTTTCCAAGAAGAGTTGGGTACTCAAGTGGACCTTAGTACTACATTTCACCCTCAAACCGACGGACAGTCAGAGCGGACTATTCAGGTATTGGAAGATATGCTCTGCGCTTGTGTGTTAGACTTTGGGGGTCAATGGGATCAGTTCTTGCCTTTAGCCGAGTTCGCGTATAATAATAGCTTCCACTCCAGTATTCAAATGGCTCTGTTTGAGGCTTTATATAGCAGGCAGTGTCGATCTCCAGTTGGCTGGTTTGAAACTTCAGAAATCAGTCCTCGTGGCACAGATTTTCTCCGAGAATCTTTGGATCGAGTTTGAATGATTCAAGACAGGATACGGACAGCTCAGAGTAGACAGAGGAGTTATGCTGACCGTAGACGTCGTCCGTTGAAATTTAGAGTGGGTGATCGGGTCTTCTTACGAGTATCGCCCATGAAGGGCGTGATGCGGTTTGGTAGAAAGGGTAAGCTTAGCCCCAGATATATTGGACCCTTTGAGATTTTGCGGACAGTTGGAGAGGTGGCTTATGTGCTAGCTTTACCACCGGCATTTTCAGCTATCCACCCATTGTTTCATGTTTCTATGCTGCGACAATACATTTCGGATGAGTCGCATGTGCTTCGGTGGGACTCAGTTCAGTTAGACGATAAACTAACATTTGTTGAGGAGCCTGTGTCCATTTTAGCCAGAGATGTCAGACAGTTACGCTCCCGGGGCATTCCAGTGGTTAAGGTACAGTGGCATCACCATCCGATTGAGGAGGCTACTTGGGAGCTTGAACGTGATATGCGAGCCCAATATCCCAACTTGTTCACGTCTTCAGGTATGTGCTTCTTCTTGACTTTCGCGGACGAAAGTCCTTTTAGTAGTGGATATTGTAATGACCTTCCCGATCATTTCCCTCATTTTCGTGTGTTCTCAGCGTTTAGAGCTTTTCTATAACTGCCCCAAGTTATTTATGACTTGCTGGGACTGACAGTTCGGTTCCCGGGCAGTTCGTTTGAGAATATTATTTAGACCGAACACGTTGTAAAATATTAAATTAAATTTGGATTTGGTAAAATGACATAGTTAATTACCTTTCGAAATTGTTTTTGAAATTTATAAAATTCTTTAGTTATGATATATCTATACTATTTTATAATAGTTTTATAATTTATTAATAATTTAAGCAGAGATAGTGAATTTAAATATGTTAAAATAATATTTTTATTTTATAGAGATTTTGTTAGAAATAATTTTCTATATTATGGTATATTCAAAAAATTATATTTATTTTACCACGAACCTATGCAATACGCGAATATACGTAATATGATGAAAATGATTTTGGTGTGTCACAGTCCACTCCCACGTGGAAGTGGGGAGGAGGGGACAACTCTTTGGTTTCTGCCACTTGTCCACAAGTTGGCCTAACTTTAGTTGTTACACTTGAAGTTATATATATGTGTTCGGTGGATGGACAAAATGTAATATTTTTACATTTTGTCCACTTTTTCCAATTACCTCTCACCATTATTGATTATTTACGCTCAATATTGAGTCAATCCATTGATGTTTGAGGTTAGGGGTTTATATATTTGAGTCCGTGGATTCGTTCTCGTCATTTCTACGGTATGTTTTCTTATTTTTACGATAATTTTCATTGACACGGTGATACTGTTGGGATTGGTATTGATGTTTGAGCTATATTTTGAGCTCAAATTGAGAAGTGTTAGTTGTGACTATTGGTCACAAGATAATTTGGGATGCTGTGACAGTTTCGATTTTGCGATCCACAAGCGGGCCCCACATGAACTGTTCGAACATTTTTTCGAACTAATGCAATATGGGTATCAATAGTCATGTTTTGACATGTGGTTTATTATTTTGGTAGCTTTGCAGCAGTAAAAGGCCTCTCGAAAGGGGAAGAATCCTATTTAACTGGCTTTAACAGGCATTCGGCGGCGTCTAGGTAGGCTAGGTTTATCTTCCTTTACACTTAGATTGAGCTTATGTGTGATATATGTATACTATTGTGTTGGTGTTGTGGGCGGGTATTATAAACTTGGTGGTGGTGGTTTGCTCTGATTTAGGCCTTCTAGGCCGGATAGGGCTATTCGGATATATTTCAGGCCCGTTATCCTCGTGGTACACCACAGATGACCTATTTGGGGTCGGATAGTATTGTTGTTGTTGTTGCTAGTCTGGGAATGTTATTGTTGGACCTTAGTCCAGGCTTAGACAGACTTATCCCAGACTTAGACAAGTATAACTAGACCTGGTTTTCGGGACCCGATAGCGGGCCCCTTTACCCTTCTTGTCGACCTGTCAGAACTTTAACATCTTTGGACTTAGTTAAGCCCTATATGACCTATTAGGGTTGTTACGAGATTGATTCACCCCAATTATACCCGGATTGGCCTGTTTAGCCTTGTTAGTCCCTGATAGCACCGTAGTTGACCGGGGTCGGCGAGTTTGACTTAGAGCACTGGCCCGCCTTTTTATGACTTATAATGTATACCCAGACTTGTATATACATATTGTTTATTGTAGGTAGTAACCTAGAAGGACCCCGAGATTGACTTGTAGCATGTTGTGGAATTAGCTTCTGTACTTATATACTAGTATTGACTTGGGACTAGGGCGTTTCCCGTTTATCTGATATAATATGACATTTGATTCTGTTCTGGTTACTGGCTATGATAAATTTCGGTTCGAGTCCGGCCACTGATTCAGATATGATGGGTACTGATTATTATGAGTTTCGATTCGAGTTCGGCCACTGATTATTATGAGTTTTGGTTCGAGTCCGGCCACTGATTATTATGAGTTCCGATTCGAGTCCGGCATCTGGTTATGATATGATTGGAGAGTTTTGGTACTGGGTACCGTGGTTACTGGATACTGATACAACTTCGAGACACTGGTGACTATGCATTTATTTTTCTTGTGTGTCCCGCTGGTTTATGGGGGTCAGACTGAGTTATTGTTTTCTTTCGTGTGCCTATCGGGCTTATGGGGGCCCAGATAGGTTATGTTTGACTTGTGTGTTTACTTACGCATTTATTTACTCCTTATTCTGTATCGCACTTATATTCTCCTGAGCATATCTATACGCCTCGGCCGTTACTTATGTAGTTATTATTTATACCCCGGACCTAGCATGTACCCTTTTACTTACTTATTATTCAGTATCGCATTTTCTTATCAGTTATACCCGGACTTAGCATGCACCACCGTACTTTAGCCTGTTTATATTACATTAATCTCGGTCGGTCGATGATGCCTACTGAGTACCCGTTGCCCCGGTACTCATACTGCACTTCTGCATCTTTTTCCCCGATGCAGATCCAGGCACCAGTCGACGGTTTTAACGTGACTCTTTTCTCAACACTGACTCCGGAGTAGGGTGAGCTTACTGACGTCCGAGGCAGATCCTACTCCATCTCTATCGTATAGTCTTTTGCTCTCGAGACTGTATTACTTGTTGTATATATTTGGTTTCTGTCTTGTATTATGGACATATCTAGTAGTGGCTCTTGTACCGACCTCACCAGGTATTGGGGAGGGTTCTTGACTTTATATACTGTCCTCTTCCTTCTCAGTCTTGGCATATATACATATTCTGATTCTGTCTTTAGCGTTATAGCATGTTTATAAGTATGGTTACTTCCACTTCATCTCTGTTTTATGAGATGGCGCCCGTTAGTCCGTCGCTTGTTGCTCCGGGCTAGGGTTTGGCTTGCCTATTGGTGGGTTACGGTAGGCGCCATCATGACTCTAATATTGGGTCGTGACAGTTGAAAATTAGGAAACTGTTATAGAGACGGCTCCTCTATTAAATGATTGAATCTGGAGCTTGGGTGATGGTTGGGTAAGACTAGAACTCTCAGTCCGATGATGTGGTGTTATGGTGACATATTAACGTTAGTCCTTGGATACCCGCTTAGCCGAGAGAATGGCAATTTAGGGTTGTTTGGACTGTGATTTACTATATCATCCAATCAGTGGGTTCAAATGTCTGTAAATATGTTCCCGAGTACCGTCATCCTTGTGAAAAGATCCATTCGTGTGGTATAAAATAAATATAATTAATTTAAATATTAAATGAAAGATAAAATATAATAATAATAATAACAATAATGATGATGATGACGATGATGATAATAATAATAATAGTAACTTTTACTCCGACAAATTACACCCACCCGTGCACGATTAATTCAAATATGTTGGATTGGTTTTACATTTTGAATCATTAACGAATTAATTCAAAAATTGAAACAGTACCCAAATTTAAGAAAATAATTAAATATCCTACAAAATGAAGAACTATCTATTAATTTGAGAGATAAGTTTCCAAGGTATAAGACACATCAATTTGAATTTGTTTCTTTCTTTTATTTATTGTTGATTTATAATTATTAAATTGTACCAGTATACAGTATTATTATTATATATATATCCAAATTTAACAATTGAATTTCCATATCTCAATTGATTACCAAGGTATAGATTTTTAAAAGAAATGAAAAGTTATTAGCTTAAAATAGAAACCTTGGTTGAAGAGTTCTAAATAAACTCTTACTAATATTGTAAAATATATTTAAATACAATTAATTTAAATATTAAATGAAAGATAAAGTTATACTACTAATAATAATAATAATAATGATATAATTTTAACAATTGAATTCCCATATCTCAATTGATTACCAAGATATACCTATAGCTATCATATTCCTTCAAATTAGTTGAAAATATTGAAGGTAATTAGCCTTATCCAAACACACGTTTCAACTCTTTTTTAAAACTCTCCTCTTTTTTAAAGAAATCTCTCCTAATAAAATGCTAACTGCCTGCGATTTTAAAGTCGGAAACAGATACAATTTCTCACCCAATCTTTATCTTTAAAAATTTTAAAATTACATTTTGTTTTTAACCCAAACTGATATGCTAATCAGCAATATGCTTTATTCCTGTATTTCACTTCGTCTCTCTCTACTATGAACTGCTTCATCTTCTCCTTTTCCTTTTCCTTTTTCATTTTATAGTTCAATTTATTTGTTTTCTTCAATATCCATATTTTTATCTTTGTTCATCTTTGTAATTCAAATATATCTTATTGATTAGTTTAATTGGATCAAATATTTATTTTTCTATTTGTTATTGTGTTGTTTATTTGGATTGCAGATGAGTGAGACGGCTCCACCTGAAATATGTTGCGGAGGTTACAAATCATTCTCTTCTTCATGATCATGATACACAACATATTGCATAAATAAGAGGCACTTGCTAAATTGTTGCTTATTTACAATAGACAATGAATTTTGAAACCAATGAGTGTCTTAAAATGAATAGTTGTTGGGCGGGTTAAAAAAATTAATATAACTGCCTGCAAGGTATAGCAAATAATGTTTTCTATTATATGAGACTCATCCGTGTGCATCTATTTGTTTTATAGGACACATTTAGAGCAAGGATTTGTAATTTTCCTCTGGTGAATGACGTTTAGTATAAAGGAGTTGAATACACATCTTGTGAAGGCATGGAAGATATAGAAGCCTATCTGGTTTGGAAGATTAATTGTCGCCAAACAATTCTATATTGGGTTTGTTTTAATTTTTTTTATTTGATTTAATTTTATTTGCAGTATTAATTAGTTAAAGCTTTGTTGTTCTGATTGTAATTTGTGGTATATATCTTACACCAACATTTTATGAGGCTAATAATTGTATACTTCTTTTCACATATTTGGTATACACTATATTTGCATGCAAAAAGTTATACCAGCATGATGCTTAATTTGGGTGTAACCTCTTCTTCTTCTTTTTTAAAGGTTTTTTGGATGGCAAGCCAATAAGAAGGTAGTGATTCATCCTTCATAGCTTAGATTACAGTCGGAGGCATCAAAAAATGTATTTATTGAGGTTTAGTTTATACTTTTTCAAGAGGAACTATGAATATCACTAATATGTATGCAATTTTTTTTTGAAAACAAAATACTAATAAATAAGGGGGAGGGGAAGGAAAAACAGAAGAGGAGATTAAGCTATTAAGATATCCCTAGGTATGCATATTAACCTACAAAGAGGGGGGGAGGGGGAGGATTTTAAAAATATAATAAAGTAATTCGATAATATACATATTAGTATTCATAAATTAAATTGACGAGATGTGAACAATAAAATAAAAAATTAATATTAATAATCTTATAACTTTAAATTGAGTATAATATAATAAACAAAAATATGAAATATAAAAACTTTCTTATAATTACATGATTGTTTTAACTGATATAAATTTGGTTAGAAGTGGTGGGGTGGGGGATATTAACAATTTAGATATTATATTGTGAATAATATAATAAAAAAATATAAAACATAATTTTTTTTTTACAATTATATATAATTTTCGTATAGATTTGGTTAGAGGTGGGGATATTGGGGTGGGGGTGGAGCCGTTTGAGGGGTGGGGGATATTAATAATCTAATATCTTTAAATTGTGATTAATATGATAAAGAAAAATATGAAACATAAAAGTTTTTTTATAATTATATATTTTTTTCATATAGATTTGGTTAGAGGTCCGGGTGGGGGAGAGGTGGGTGGGGGTGGAGGGGGTAAGGGTGGGGGGTAGGAAAATCTTTTATTTTATTTTCGCATTTCATTGAGAAATAATATGATAGCTGAATTTTTTTAAGGTAATATGATTTGATATGCTCGAACAAAATATCCCAATATAAAACGATTAGATAATACTTTAATTTTATCTGTGCATCGCACGGATACGTATACTAGTATATTATAAAACAGAGGATGAAGCACCACAATTAGCCAAGTGGCAGCGTAAAATATAGCCAAGTGTACATATTTAGGACAAGACTAATAATATTGTAATAAAAGTTTTAAATAAAAAGACCAAACATATTTGAATTTGAAAATATTAGACTTTTAGAAGAAGAAAAAATGATTAGCTTAAAACTAGGAACTCAAAGTTGAAGAGTCCTAAATAAACTCTAACTATTTCATAATAATAATAATAATAATAGTCCTAAATAATACGAACGTAGTGGTAGTAGTAGAAATACTTATTCATTGTTGATTCTCTTGGAAATAAAATTCACTAAAGTTTTCTTCATCAGTCAAACTTCACTTAATATTTGGATTTGGCTGCAATTTTCTCCTACCATTTATTTGTATATATTGACTTATATTTTTAATTTTGAATTCAAGATAATTAAGTTGATTTATTTATCCATTTATATTTAGATATAAAAAATTGAAAAAAACGTACGTTTTTACATATAATGCGGGTGAAATGGTTTAAAAGATATGCTCACTTTTTATTTCTTAAAAGAGAAACAAAAAAGGAAAGAATAAAATTAAAAAAAGATCAAAATAATAATAATATATACTAAAAAAGACCAAAAAAGGCCATGCATATATCAAACGAACTCTGCAATTTATAAAAAAAAGTTAAATTTTGAAATATTGATCAATTTGAATTGAATTTATCCTACTAATTAATTTTTTTTTAAATAGATTAAAACCTATCATGAATGAAACATGTAAATATGGTAACTGCAAATCCATAATTCAAGGCAAGTAAGACTCTCTTTCTTAATCTTGGAAAGTTATCAGATGATTAAAAAAATTTAAATTGAATTAGTTAAATATGATAACTGTCTAGCCACAATTCGAGCACACTGGACTCTTTTTTTTTTTTGGGACCAAAATTATATATATATATATATATATATATATATTTTTGAAAACTAACAAAATTTTTGAAATGAAAAATAAACTTACATTATCTCTTAAATTTTCAAAAAATAATCTTATCTTAAAATCTACATTATTATTTTTTATTAATCTAAATCTGAATGCTAATCAAATGATGTTTCCGAGTTTGAACGTAATAGTGATTTCTCATTAATTTTAATAAATTATCAACATAACAGATAACATGATTTTGACATTTGAATTGATCTTATCCAACTTAACCAATTAAAAGAGAAAGTTATTTGAATTAATCTTTAGTATGTATATTTGATTTTGTAATAGTAGTATATTATATTTGAATACATAATAATAATAATCATTAAAGAAAATAGTAGTAGTAATAGTAGTGGCAGTAGTAATACATTATATTTGAATTACAATTAAATATTAAATAAAAGATAAAAAATATAATAATAATAATTTGAAAAAAAAGTAGTGGGTACGTATTAAGAATAGTAGATAGTAATAAAAAGAGTTTTAATTGGATTCTTTTGAATCTAATACCAGGTAAATAATTATTATTGAAGCCTTAGAATTATTACTATTATTATTATTATTATACTTTTATAGTTCATTTAATATAAAATATAATTTTAATATACGTTTATTGGGTTATTAGTTTAACCATTGACTAAAACCTTAAAATCGAAAATCGAACCGATAGCCCAATAAAAAAATTTTACAAAATCATTTTAAAACCATTAATTCAATAACCCGATACCGATAAATCAATACCATTATTTTTTCGATTTGATTTATCAGTTACATTAGTTTTTACACACCCTAGCTTAGAGTTTAATTACACATAATGTACACATATTACATATTAAAATTCTTTTTCATAGAACGAGTTCGTGATTTCACTTTTTCCTTTAAAATTCATATTCAAGAATTATACATGCATTATGGAATTCCTTTTAATTCTCAGGACAAGCTAATAATTGTTTTGATTTTGAGTTTAAAAAAAAAAATTCAAAATAGAATATAAGATAAAATTATATTTCGATAGATGTGAAAGTGTTTAACCTGAGTTTTAAATTATAAACACTTCTAGCATATTAGATTATTTTGAAGTCTTCTTTTAATCTATTATTTATTTATTTTGTTATGTATAACAAAACTTATCTATTCCTCATTCTATTATTTGAGATAAGAGAGAAGAAAACTCATCTGCTTGTGCGTGTAACACAAAAAAATATTAATTTAAAGTTAAATTAAAGAAAAGTAAAATAATTAAAATATAGTAGAAAAAAATGTATACAGGGGATTTTTTTGGGGGGGGGGGGGGAGGGGAGGAATTTAAACTAATTTTGAGAATATAATAAAATTATTAGATAATACGCATATTACTATTTATAAATTTTAAATGGAGGAGATGGGGGACAATAGAATTAAAATTTAAATTGTTTTTTACAATCTGAAATCTTTAAATTGTAAACATATAATAAAGAAAAATATTGAACATAAAAGCTTTTTTGCAATTACATTATTATTTTTACTCATATAAATTTGATGTGTGTGTGTGTGTGTGAGAGAGAGAGAGAGGGGGCGGGGGGGTGGGTGATATTAACAATCTACTATCTTTCAATTGTGAATAATATAATAAAAAAAATATGAAACATAATTTTTTTTTTTACAATTACATGATTTTTTTGTTATATAAATTTGGTTAGAGGTGAGGAAATTGGGGCAGGTGGGGATGGAGGCATTGTGTGTGTGTGGGGGGGGAGTTGTAATTTTTTTAATTTAAAAAAATTGAGGGGGGTGGGGGAGATGGAGGTGGGGTAGGGGTGGGAGGTGTGTACGGGGGGAGTGGCAGGCAAAAGTTTTTTTTTCCTGCATTTCATTGATAAATGATATGATATTTGAACTTTTTAAAAAGGTAATATAATTTAACATGTTCGAACAAAATATTTCAATATGAAATGATTAGAAATAATACTATAACATTATTTGTGCATCGCACAAATATATATACTAGTATATATATATATAGATAGATAGATAGATAAAAGAGGGTTATAAACCCGCCACACCTACAATGCAGGAATTGAATTTATCTTTTCGTATACTTTTTTTTGACAATTCCTCCAATTACAAACATAAATATTGTAGCCGCAAGAGGTGCGATATAAAAATAAAAGACACTTTACAGCATGCTTTAAAACTTTCTATTCACTTATTTCTCTCTCCCTGTTAGAAAAGTGGAAAGACACGTCTTCTAATTTGCCTCTGTATCTTCATCTTCTTTCTCCCAGCCAAGATTAACATTGCCTCTTCCTTCTTTCATTCATATCCATACCTACCCTTGATGTAGCACAAACTAACAGAATATAGCGTTGTCGTATTTACAGAATTGTTGTGAAACTAATGCAATGCTCTGCTCTGATTTTTAACTCCCTTTTTATTCACCGACTTTGCCGAAATTGAATCGACCATTACTGTTAGAGCATCATGGCAGAATCTTATTCTTTTTGCTCCGGCAGTATGATCAAGTCCTCATCTATATAACCATATTTCCTCGCCTATGTTTTTTCATCTATATTTTATATCCCCAACAAAAAAATAAATAAATTAGACATATGGTGGAGGATTACAGTAAAGTTGGGAGATTTTTTCATATAGGATAATAGTGTTTTATAAAACCATTAAGGAATGTGTGTTGGTTTTTTGGAAAATCTATTTCTTGATGATACTTCAACTCCCAATGGGCATGTAAGCATTGTTATCTGTGGATCAATTCCACTACTCAATACGTTAGCTTTTAAAGTTTTGTTAATCGCTACAAAGTTTTGTAGGTAATTAATTTGTTAGTCATTACAAAATGCTCTGATGGTCATACTATTATGGCTAATTTCTCATTTTACTATGTTTTGTAGAATTTTCTTCAAGTTTCCTTCGGACAAGTGCTTCAGGAATTGGTTATTCTATGTTAGAAGCGTATCTAGGATTTGAGAGGGTGGGTGCACTATTATAAAAATCTTTTGAGTGTGGATTCACACATCTATATTTGAATATATTTTAGAAAAATATAACACTAGTATATATGATCTAGGGAGGGGAACATAGGTTTACGTGAATTTGATGACCCCACCTAGTTATGCTATGCCCTCCAGGTGCTATCAACACTACTTCAATGGTATGGAAGTGATACTAATGATTCTTTATTGGTTTGGTTGCTTTAGTGTTATTCTGCTTATTATGAAAATTTAAAGTTACGTATACATACTCTCTAATTTTTTGTGTGATTAGATATTAATAAAATGTACTTGACCTTTCATTCTATTTGAAGTAGTTCTCTGTGCTAGCTCTTATGTCCTACCATTTCTTCCATAAAGGCCTCATCCCTAGCCTCTATTTTGGCACTTTATGTTTTTCCTTAAACCTTTTTTATTTTCTTAATCGTTGATTAGGAGAGTCTTTATAAAGTAATCAAAAGTTTTGAATTAGTGGAGAAAATTGTGCTCTTATAAACATATAGGGACTGAAAATGTTCATTCATGTTGGACTGGTTGACAAGAGATAATTCTCCATGGGGCCTATATATTGTCAATGTACCTTATTTGTGGGGTTAGCTGTGGCACAGCAGGTAACACAAGTTCTTTGAAATGTAATTTAATTACTATTTTTAACTTTATTTAATCATATTTAGCACCGTCGTTGCCTATATTACTTGGCCAAAAGAAGTTCTGAGTAATATAGCAGAAGGGTCAAACTTTAACAAGGTTTTTTACCTTATTCAATTGAGATTGGTTATGAAGTTTGATTGAATTAGGCAGGAAAATGGAGAAGGCTTATCAAACCAACGACTCTAACAAGTAAGCATTCTTTTATGATTGACAAACTCTCTTTTTCATTTAATGATGGTAATGTCCATCTCGCTTATAAACTATACTTGAAGGAGGTGCTTTAGATCTGATTTTTGCTTTATCATCGGCAATATTGGTCTTCATTTTTCTGCAAGTCCATTCACATTTTTAAGACAATTTATTTTTGAGGTAAACATCTTAACTATCCCTCTTTTGCTAGAATTTTTTCAACTTCAACGGTCATATTGGTTGTTGTGATATCCGGAACTTCCCTGGCATGCATCTAATCATATCCTATTTGGTTGGATCTTTAAACTTTCAAGATTGTATCTGTTTTCAAAATTATGTGTGTTATATGTTTTTAGATTTATTCAATGATTATAGACATGTCAATTTGGTTTGAATTTGCTATACTTTTGTACCATTTGACGTCATAGGAATTATCAAACTCAGTGTATGCAAGTGATGGACTGATATGAGCATGTTTTACTTTTATCTTACCCAAGTAGTAGTCCTTTGTTAAACAGGTAAATCATTATGCAATAAAACTGAATAGGTTTAATAATGTGAAGGTTAATAAGTAATGTACCACCGGTGAAACTTTAACACTACTACTTGAGAGGTAAATCTCCTTTTTGCGATTTTTTGATTTGCTTATCTCTCTCAATTTGATTGACGTTCATGTATCTCTGTATTCTGAATTCTCGATGGTGAAGTCGTGAAGTTGTTTTGCCGGATAACATTTGAGTATAAGATGAAAACTCAAACTTACATGTGGGCTTTTGAGAAATTGAAGAAATATAATGTGTAAAGGGAAATATTTTAAGAGTGATGGTCTAATCCTATAGAAAAAAAAGACAAAGAAACTGTTGAAGGCGAGGAGGGATGAAGTTATTGAAGGAAGTAGAAACAAGAAAAGCATGGAAATAATAGGAATGTAGTAGTATGGTTGAAGGTTTTTTGAAGTTTTATAGAGTACTATATATTTCTTTGGTTGGTTATTTTGGTTAGTAGATTGTGTACGATGAAGAAAAAAATAAGATCTGGAATTGAAAGCTACCACTATAGATGACAAGGCTAGTAATTTCTTCATGCTTGAAGTTATGTTATGTCATCAACTTTAATATAGTTAAACATTAACTTCCAGCTTTATCTGAATCTTAGGACTGTGCTTTCTTCTTCAGCGTGTTTTTGGAGGTTTCACACGGCGATGAATCATGAGCATGATTTTTGAATTAAGCTTTTAGTGGAAACAAGCTTTGACAATATAGTTGAAATGTTTGGCGACTTTTTGTTGGAGCTTGAAAGTGATATGTATCGAGAGAAATCAACATTTTTTTTTACTTTAAGCCCACTCTGTAGAACTTGGAAAGGTTGGCTTTTATTGAGATTTAACTGTATGAATGCAAAATAAGTTAGTCTGAGTAGTATTACACTTGTGGTTTATTTTTCAATTTTATTTCATATGCAATATATCTCCATATCAAATATATTTTACCTCATTAATTGAAGCAGTCCACATTTTTTTTATTATTACTTGCATATTTTCTTTTAGATTTGTTGTTTTTCCTTTCGAGTTTTCAAGTTTTTGCCAAGACTGCCTAAAAGGTCAAACAATTTTAGATAAATGAACATCTTCACACCTTTATTCACTTTTGAGTTTTGATGAATTAGCTTCAGCAGACAGAGTATACGTATACAAACTTCTTACACTTACAAGTTGGAAGGATATTTTGTATATTAAATTGGTTGAATGAAAGCTTCATGCGGATAAGTTTCTTCGTTGTGTGCCAAGGATTAGAATTAACATTTCGGAGTAGATTGTATAAAGAAAGAGGTTTCCATAAATGCTTTATTGTTTGACTTAGAAATCTGTAAATA
This sequence comes from Capsicum rhomboideum, assembly GCA_031232105.1. NCBI lineage: Eukaryota > Viridiplantae > Streptophyta > Magnoliopsida > Solanales > Solanaceae > Capsicum > Capsicum rhomboideum. The sequence continues at coordinate 18,767,357 of CP124712.1, forward strand.
GCATGAAGTTGCACAAGGCGAACTTTCATTACACCTTGATCACCACTTCACCAGTATAAATGTATAAGTAAAGCTAAAGAAAGTAGAAACCATTACGAAATTCAACTCTTGAAAAAGGTGAAATTGATAGTATTTAAGTGTATGATGCTTCAAATAAGTAAGAATGTATATACAGGATAGTTTGGTCCCAATTACTGGTGAGTTTGAATTTAGTAAATATTGAATTGTGAGAAAGGCCGAAAGGCCAAGAGGTCCAGGACATAGACAGGGAAGTTATTGATGAGGGTGAAGCTTTGCTGCATAATCGTTGTATAACAGAAGATAATAAGATACTCATGTACTCTGTGCTACTACTTTTCAAGTTATTTTTAATTTTCATAAAAACATATTACAATTTTACATATTTAGGTGAAAAAAACAATTGCAACATAAATTTGATGAATAAATTAATTAGGAGGAGTTTTTAACTATTTTACCCTTATTGGTATAATTATAACATCACTTCATAATTAAGGTGTTTGTAGTCTTAAAAAATAATTATGACGTGTTTGTAGTCTTCAAAAATAATTATTACTAAGGGTAAAATGAAAAAATAAATTGTCTTGAACTTCTAAAACGATAAATAATTTGAGACAACTACTTTTATAAACCATGGTTGTAATTGAAGACATAGAGGAGTAATCAATATGAGCACACATAGAAAGCATCTATCCACTTTTGTCTTAGTTTAGTAATCATCTGAGATATTAACCCCATTTCTAAATTGGTGATATTATGAGTTTTGGAGTTGATCGAAAAAAATATCTATATTTGCATGCAATTAATAAAAATTGTATTTTAACTATCTGAATTAGATTTATAACACGGACATAGTAAATACATTGTAATCTTTTAAACCCGTGCGAAGCGCCGACAAATTTACTAGTTTATCATATAGTTCAAGAAAGTGAGTTGGTTAGAATTAAAATTTCACTTTTCATTAGCAGTTATATTATTTTATATTTTTGTGTATGTTATTTCACATTTTTCCTTATATTCCATAACTCATAATGTCGATCGTATTAGACGTCGTAATTAACAATTCGTTGGATTATTAAGGCCAAGGAGAATCACAATAAAGGATTACTTCAGGGCTAAAATGGGATGAAGCAATTGCGAATTTTTAACTCCATAATTCAGATTATCATAGATGAGGCAAATATACTTGCCTTCTTTTTCTCTATTCGTAGTAGGTTACAGGTATATTAACAGTTTCGTAAATTTTATTTGGGTTGATTTTTTAATTTTTAGTATTTTTAAGACAATTTTTTTATATAATTAATTTAACTATTTTTGTTAAATTCACAGAAGAAAGAATTCATAATTATGAATAAGATGCAGGTACATGTACGTATAAGTATGATTTATATACGTCAATTTCATTAATTATTATCTCCGTCTGTAATGACCTTCCCGGTCATTTCCTTCGTTTTCGTGTATTGTCAGCGTTTAGAGCTTTTCTATAACTGCCCCAAGTTATTTATGACTTGCTGGGACCGACAGTTCGGCTCCCGGGCAGTTCGTTTGAGAATATTATTTAGATCGAGCACGTTGTAAAATATTAAATTAAATTAAAATTTGGTAAAATGACATAGTTAATTACCTTTCGAAAATGTTTTGAAATTTATAAAATGTATAAAAAAAAAAATTTAGTTATGATATATCTATACTATTTTATAATAGTTTTATAACCTATTGATAATTAAAGCGGAGATAGTGAATTTAAATATGTTAAAATAATATTTCTATTTTATAGAGGTTTTATCCGAAATATTTTCTATTAATTATGGTATATTCAAAATATTATATTTATTTTACCACGAACCTACGCAATACTCGAATATATATATAATGAGATAAATATTACATTGCGGTGCCACCTCCACCACCACGTGGAAAGTGGGGAGGGGCACACATGCAAGAGGTGGCAGCCACTTGCCATAATGGCAAATGACATATATATATATATATATGCATGAGTAACATAACATTTTCCTCAAAATTTCATGTTTTCCTCCGTTTTCATTCAACTGATTAGATAATCTCAATATTGAACTATTCTGTTAAGATTTGAGTATAGGGGTTTATATATATTTAGTTCGTGGACTCGTTCTCGTCATTTATATGTTTGGCAGCAGTCTGAGGCCTCTCGAAAGGGAAAGACTCCTATTTAGCTGGTTTTCTTGGCAGGCTTGCGGCAGGCGTCCAGGTAGGCTAGGTTTACCTCCCTTTGCACTTAGATTGGGCTTATGTGTGATATATGTATGCTATTGTGCTGGTGTTGCGGGCTGATATTATAGACTTGGTGGTGGTGGTTTGCTATGATTTAGGCCTTCTAGGCCGGATAGGGCTATTCGGATATATTCCAGGCCCGTTATCCTCGTGGTACCCCACGGATGACCTATTTGGGGTCGGATAGTATTGTTGTTGTTGTTGCTAGTCTGGGAATGTTATTGTTGGACCTTAGTCTAGTCTTATACAGACTTAGCCCAGACTTAGACAAGTATAACCAGACTTGGTTTTCGGGACCCGGTAGCGGGCCCCGTTACCCTTTTTTGTCGGCTTGTCGAAACTTTGACATCTTTGGGCTTAGATAAGCCCTATATGACTATTAGGGTTATGACGGGATTGAGTCACCCCGATTATACCCGGTTGGACTGTCTAGCTTTGTTCGTCTCTGATAGCACCGTATTTGATTGGGGTCGGCTAGTTTGACTTAGAACGCTGAACCGCCTTTCCATGACTTGTAATGTATACCCAGATTTTTATATACATATTTTTACAGTAGGTAGTTGACCTAGAAGGACCCCGAGATTGACTTGTAGCATGTTGTAGAGTTAGCTTCTGTACCTATATAATAGTAATGACTTGGCACTAAGGCGTTCCCCGTTTATTTGATATGATATGACCTTTGATTCTGGTCTGGTTACTGGCTATGATGAGTTCCGGTTCGAGTCCGGCTACTGATTCAGGTATGATGATTTTGGTTATTGACTATTGGGTGTTCCGGTTCGAGTCCGGCCCCGGATTGTGGTACACTATGAGTTCCGGTTCGAGTCCGGCCACTGATTATTATGAGTTCCGGTTCGAGTCCGGCATCTGGTTATGATATGATTGGAGAGTTTTGGTACTGGGTACCGTGATTATGATGTTGTTGTTCTATGAGTTCCGGTTCGAGTCCGGCAGATATGATATATATGTGGCCTCTTGTTATTACCCACTGCTTCCGGTTCGACTCCGGCGTCTGGCCTCTTGTTATTACCCATTGGTGCCGGTTCAAGCCCGGTGCACTCCTGTTGGTTATTGTGGTTACTGGATACTGATACAGCCTCGAGACACTGGTGACTATGCATTTACTTTTCTTGTGTGTCCCGCTGGTTTATGGGGGCCAGACTGGGTTATTGTTTTCTTCCGTGTGCCTATCGGGCTTATGGGGGCCCAGATAGGTTATGTTTGACTTGTGTGTTTACTTACGCATTTATTTACTCGTTATTATGTATCGCACTTATATTTTCCCTGAGCATATCTATACGCCTCGGCCGTTACTTATGTATCTATTGCTTGTACCCCGGACTTAGCATGCCCCCTGCACTTTAGCTTGCTTATATTATATTAAGCTCAGTCGGCCGATGATGCCTACTGAGTACCCGTTGCCCTGGTACTCATACTGCACTTCTGCATCTTTTTCCCCGATGCAAATCCAGGCACCAGTCGACAGTTTTGACATGACTCTTTTCTCAGCACTGATTCTGGAGCAGGGTGAGCTTACTGACGTCCGAGGCAGATCCTACTCCATCCTCTACTGTATAGTCTTTTGCTCTCAAGACTATTGTACTTATTATACATGTTTGGTTTCTGTCTTGTATTTTGGGTATGTTAGTAGTGGCTCATGTACTGACCCCACCAGGTCTTGGGAGGGGTTCTGGACTTTATATACATTGTCCTCTTCCTTCTCAGTCTTAGCATGTTTATAAATATGGTTATGGTTACTTCCACTTCTTCTCTGTTTTATGAGATTCCGCCCGTTAGCCCGTCGCTTGTTGCTCCGGACTAGGGTTTGGCTTGCCTATTGGTGGGTTACGATAGGCGCCATCATGACCCAAATATTGGGTCGTGACACCGTCACAAATAACTATAATTTTTGTGTAGGTGTATATCAGGAAATTTGCAATGATCTATTACTCATTTTAAGGAAGGGATGTATTGATCGATTTTTTTATAAATTCTATAAAATACTACTTTCATTTTTTTTAAACCAACTGTGCATTTTATTTATCTTCCAAACAAGTACACTTGATTTGAGGGGCTGTACAATTCGCAACCTCCCTATTCAAACGTGGTATGACCTAGAGAACTTATCTAAAGTTCTTACTTTCATTTGAAAACAACTTTTTGATATCTATGCAGTTATAAAAAGGAGTAGAACACAATATTAAAATTTAAAAGGAAGGAGAAAGCTAAAGACCTGAGATATTTGCAATCATAATCGATGTTCCTTAAATTTATATTTAAATTATATGTTGTCAATATCAATACAAAGGAATTATTGTCAAGTTGACTATATATTTTACATATACTAGTTTAGAGTACATGTTTTGCACGTGTGTCTTACATCATAAAATTAAACTAAATAAATTACAAAGTAACGGATAAGGACTTTAGAATGGAAGCATAATAATTGGTGTATAATTTAAAGGACAATCTTCTTATGAACACCATCACCACCACCACAATATATTTAGTTTAATCTCACAATATGGGGTCCGGAGAGATAAAATGTAAGCAGACTTTACCCTACCTTTCAGGTAGAGAGGCTGTTTCCGATAGATCCCTTAGCTCAAGGTAAAAAATTTGCTATAGACAAACGATAATAGGAGTATAAAAAACAACAGATAATAACCAAATTCAAAGGCAAAGTTCGATTAGTAGTATGGCTAATACTTGTAAGAATAAGCAAGACAACGCTAGCTTAACTACATAACTAACGTTCTATCTATCTAATTAGAATCCTCCATAACCTTCTATCTAAAGTCAAGTCCTCTGTAAGTTGAAACTGCATCATATCCGCTTCATACAACATATCGGATCTAACCATCACTCTATAAAAATTGCCTTAATTAAGTCTTGATGGCACCTTAAATAGAGCAGATTCAAACATGTCCTTAAATAGACTCCTACATGAAAAAAGTATGTAACTCTAAGACTTTGATAATCACATAATCTTCTAGCAGGTATTACAAGGCAAAACAAAATCACTAAGGAAAAAAGGTATTGCAAGACGGTAGAAACATATTTAACGGGTACCTGAAATAAATAGTATCAATATTAATGAAAAATACAATTCAGAAAATTTGAGGAAAATAGTGAAAAGGCGATTTTATCTATTGCAGAGACTTTAAGAAGGACAAAAGGTTTGAATCACTTTTATAAGGGTCTTCACACTTTTCATATATAGTAGATAGATGTAGATGTAGATGTAGATTAAGAATAAATGTATATTAAAAATAAATTATCGTGTATATGATATTTTACTAAGTACAAGAAATTTAAAAATACAACACAAAATTTTGAATATAAAAGAGTGTAGTTAATTAAGGAGGAATATGATAAATCTCCGTCACACTAATAATTAAGAGCAAAATTAGATGTAGCCAAAAAAATATTCGCCATCTAATTTATACTATTTAGTCTTTTTCTATAAGTTGAGATGATCTGAATGAATGACAACCAGAGGTTAAACACTCTAAATAGTATTTAGTCACTATACTTATTTCCTAATTCTAAAAGAACTTTATAACGGAGAATTATTTTTATTCTCAGAATTCTACATTTTTATCAAAATGAAGACAATATAAAGTGAAATATATAGTAGATTTTGAAGGTAAAATTAAGTATCTCAAACTAATAAGAACAACAACAACAAACCAGTATAATGCAGCCTTATCTCTACCTTATGAGGGTAGAGAGATTATTTCCAATAAGAATTACCAATATTCTCTTTTGAAGATCAACATCAAGATTGAAATTTAGAACTTATAACATAATGCTCCAGTTTTTTTTTAGCATTTAAGTAGGAAGTGTTTCAAGAAATTAATGCCAGAATTTCTTAGCATCTAAGTAGGAAGATCACCTATTATGTCCAACATAGACCCTAATTTTCTACTTCTTTCGAGCCAGAAGCTTGGTATGTATTTCCTGCCAAATTAAGAAGAAATAGTTCGTGATAATATCACTTTACATGCAACGATACCATTAACATGATTAGTTCACATCAAAGAAAAGCTGAATATTCTTTCTTGCCACTACATGTGCCTTGGCTCGGTTCTCTTCCCTCCCTTTCCCTTCAAGAAGCGGAAAAGAATTATGGCATGGACATGATTTTATATCAGACTTTGATTTGGACTCCATGGCACCTTCCCTAAATAGTATTTGATTTGGACTCAATAATACATTCCCTAATTAAATTATATTTCCTAGTTTTTATTAATTTTAAGGTCTTAAATATTACTATAATAATTTAAAAATTTTTTTTTTTTAAAAAAAGGTGAAAAGACTATTTTGTCTATTGCGGATTGTTTTAATGAAGGACAAAAAATTCAAATCACTTTTCTAAGGGTCTTCACACTTTTAATATATTATATAGAATCATAGATTATAAAATATAGATTATAGATATATATTATAGATAGATATATACACACACTATACTTTCTTGTTTCTTTTTGAATTAGACATTTTTTTATTTAAAGAAAAACAAGAAAGCAACATGAGTATAATATTTAGGAAAAGCTCAAGAGCCTGATAAATTTTTCCCAATTATACGTTTTCTTAAAAAAGGAAAAGAGTTCAACGTGAGTGTATTTAGGGAAAGCTGAAGACTCCTATTTACTTTTAAGATGAACAAAATTATTTAAGGTTGTGTTTTGTTTTTCTATGAACTCACTTTTAGGATGACAATTAATTGTAAAGTCCTAAAACATTAGAATAATAATTAGAAAACCTTGATAGTATAACTTTTCATATATTTAGAATTTTTACTATTATATATTTATTATAGTCAATATTTAATATCATAATAATTTGATGAAAATAATAAAAGGATGATTTTGTAGAGTTATTTAATGAAGGGCTAAAAGTTTAAATAATATTTATATTTTAGTCAAATAATTCTGATTTAATTATTATCCTAATATTTAAGATTTAAAATTAATTGAAATTATAATTATTAAATCTTTTCTTATTATTTCCTTTGAACAAAGTAGAAACTACAACAAAAATAATATAATAATCAAGATATCATAACAATAAGATTAAATCTAACCTTTACACGATAATTCCTCAAAGTTTGACCAAACATTCATCTATCACTTGCTGCAGAACAATTTCTAACAATAGACACGATAGTAATAAACAACATAATTCATAAGATATCAAGACATAATGTATCATCTGTGTCTACTTTCAACCTTAGTTATCCTTTTAGTTGATATTTTTTTTGAGGGTGTAAAAAAAAAAAACATGACAAGTATTTAAGAACGGAGCGACTAATAATTAAGGCTTTTTTAATATAAGTATTATAAAAGTGAGTAAACAAACTGCGTGTGAAAGCGTGTGCCAACCCAACCCACCCCACTATTACCTTCCTCGACACTCCTCTTTCTTTACAAACAAAATTGAAATATGCCAAATTATGCATACCTTGTGCAGAATTGCACCTTCCGCCATGGCCGTGATTAATTATGCTCATAAGAATTCAAAGAAAGGAAAAATTACACGAAATATTAGCCAAGAAAATAGGTAATTTCGCATTTAGAATACTAATACTAATAGCAATTATAAGATCCAAAAACTTAATATAAACAAACCTGCAAATAAATTGTAATAAAAAATAAGAACTCACCCCTTGTTAAGATATGTGTTCAATTATCCGAAAATTTCATATGTCCAGGCCTGCAATTTATATGTTTAACAAGATCAGAAGAAGCAATGAATATAATTCCACCATTAAACTATTATTTAAATACATTAAGTATTACTATAAAAAACTATCAGAAGAAGCAATCAGAGACTATCGTTTAATGTTAAAACACATTAAAAAAATTACTATAAGAATGTAGAAAAGTCTTTCCACAAGATTAAGAATAGAAATAGTATGGTAGGACGTGAATTGAACAAACCAAATATTACCTCTTAACATATATTTTAGAACTCTTAATTTAAGAAAAAGTCTTTCCATATTTAAAATGAAAGGAAAAATTACACGAAATATTAGCCAAGAAAATAGGTAATTTCGCATTTAGAATACTAATACTAATAGCAATTATAAGATCCAAAAACTTAATATAAACAAACCTGCAAATAAATTGTAATAAAAAACAAGAACTCACCCCTTGTTAAGATATGTGTTCAATTATCCGAAAATTTCATATGTCCAGGCCTGCAATTTATATGTTTAACAAGATCAGAAGAAGCAATGAATATAATTCCACCATTAAACTATTATTTAAATACATTAAATATTACTATAAAAAACTATCAGAAGAAGCAATCAGAGACTATCGTTTAATGTTAAAACACATTAAAAAAATTACTATAAGAATGTAGAAAAGTCTTTCCACAAGATTAAGAATAGAAATAGTATGGTAGGACGTGAATTGAACAAACCAAATATTACCTCTTAACATATATTTTAGAACTCTTAATTTAAGAAAAAGTCTTTCCATATTTAAAATTCTGATCCCATATATTTTAGGATTCAATATTATAAATATAATTAAATAATAATTTAAGAAAAAAAGTAAAAAGACGATTTTATCTATTACACAGCCTTTTAATGAAGGGCAAAAAGTTCAAATCACTTTTCTAAGGGTTTTCACACTTTTAATATATTATAGATTATAGATTATAGATTATAGATTATAGATATAGATTATAGATATAGATTATAGATTATAGATAATAAGTTATTCGTACAATACTTTTCAAATTCATTTGATAGAAATTTTTCAGTATCATTATGCTTTGTAATGATAATAGATATTAGTCGAATAGCTACTCACCCCAATTATCAGATTGCATTTGAATATTTCCTTTGATTTATGTTCAAGTACACTTATTATAATTTTTCAAAAATATCTACTCTAATGAGAATGGGATACATATACTAGTTTCTGGACACGTGTATTCCAAGTTATTTAATATGCATAATCTTGTATGCAAAAGACTCTTGTGATCCAACTTCTTGGTGTCATCTGGCTGTCATTATAGTATGTCCTTTATTTGGTGTTATGGTATAATAATATTGAACACGGTCAAATTAAAAAAGAAAAAAACTTATTGGCAAAGTAATTATTTATTAAACGTGTTTTAAGATTTTTTTCAGGTGTGTTACAGTAGAAATTATATAAACACTCAAAAATTAAGGTGAAACTGATATAAAAATAGGGAATGATATTGAAATGTAATGGATGACATTATAAACTTCAATAGAAACTTGAAGAAGTAGCTCATAATCACCTTGTTATGTTGCGGCTGCACAATAATCGGCAGGATTCAAATACAAAATTAGATATTAACCATTAATATTTTCCAAAAAATATATAGCAACCATGATTAGAGGAATAAAACTTTATCCTAGCGGCCTGTTAATCCTAGATCTCGTTGTACATAGAAAGAGAAAGCATTAACTTGAAAGCATAACAGGAAAGTTGATGAAATCAAGAATTTATAGAAGATAGTAATTGCTGTGAAAGAATGACATAGATAGATATAGTCCATAAGAAGAGAGATAGAATAACATATATAAAACATACCCAAAAAATTTAAATGGGACAATATTTTGACTCTGCAGAAGAAACAGAAATTGGTGGTCAAAAGAGAAGATCAATGTAATGACCCTCCAGGTCATTTTTGTAACACTTCGTACCTTCCCGACCTTACTTGACGACTTTGAACAATGTTTACTTAGGTGTTGAGAGCCATAAGTATGTATTTTGTAGTGTCATTGATGAAATATTTGATAGTGGGCCTAGTACATGTGGTTAGACCTTTATAGTGGGTGACGCTTGTGACTTTGTGGAGCATTTGTGGGGTGAAAATTGAGGTTTAAGGGACATCCAAGTAAAGGATATTAAAGATAAGAGGTAAGCAAAAGGTTGGGACTTGAAAGATCCAACCAAATCCGCAAAGAAAGTCAAAATCAAAAATTTGGCATGGGGCGCTGCAGGTGGCGTGTCAGGCTGCTCTGGCCCAAATTTTTATTTGCACAGGCAGCAAAGGGGCGCGCCAAGCGGCGTGCCGGGGTGGTTTTCACCAAAAATTTTCTTCGACTATTATGATGTATATAAGACCCTTGAGTCATGGTATCATTACTCCATCATCGTAGGACTATTCTTAAGCGCGTTTAGCATCTGAATTGGGGTTAATTCGTCGTCACAAGTGTTTTAACAAATTATGTTCACGTAAGCCATGAGAGACTAGAATTTCTAGTTTTGCGATTGAGGCTACGAACGAAAATCTCGTAAGTGAATATTATCGAGACATTTATAGAATTATTTGAACATGAGATATATGGTGGATTATACATTACATTTGGTGGGATAAGATGACATGGGTTATTGGGCTCAATTTAAAGCCCAAAGAGAGACCAAAATGCAAGGCCCAATGGGGCAAATTACCCATTCTTCCACTTTGACCAAGCCAATATTGCATTTAATGCAAGGAAATGGCTAAGGATGACTTGAGCACTAGAGAAATGCCCCAAAATCAGATTTTTAATTCATTGGAACTCTCATGCCTCTTTAGATATTTTCTCAAATATTTCTCTCAAACCCTAAGGCACTTCTTGGGACAAGATCATCATTTCTCAAGAATGGGTAAGTGATTAATCTTGTACTTTAATATACTATATGCATGGGAGAGTATGTAGATCATGATGGTTATGTCTAAGGTGTTGAATAGTGAACTTTTGCTTTTTGCTAAGGATGTGCCATTCTTGTTATTTAAACTTGAAAAAGGACTTGAGGTTTGAATAAAAGTGTATAGTATGGATGAGATATCAACATGTATGGTGTGATTATGATCCTAAACTTGTTATTTTTCTATAAGTGTAAATTATGGGATTTTGGCCGAGATGTTGTTATGAGGTGTATTAAGGTGATTTGATGAAGTAATTGTGACGTCGTATTAATGAAGAAATGTAAAGAATGAACTTGGTACGAAATGTTATTGGGTTGTGATATTTTGGTCAATGTTGGGCATGTTGTGGTATGGTTGATATGATAATGCATGAATGGTATTGTAAAGGGTGAAATAATGTTATATGTCAATCATGTAGCTCATGGTCGTCTTATACACTTGGAATGTAACTTGTGGTTAATGTTGGTTCCGTTATGCACTTGTGTTGTAGAGTGAAACGTAAAGAGGGAGATCAATTGTTGTATTCACATATTGGCTTTTGTATTCATATTGGGACGATAAGGTATGTAAGGTTACTCTTTCCGTATCCTTCTGCAGCACATATTGTTCACATTGATGTTGTACTAGTTCATTTCGAAATGTCCAAAGGTATCTCATTTCAGGTTGTTATCTATTGTTAAGTCACATATTCCTCATTCAATAGTCGTTGTTGCTCATGTGTTACATAATCATGGACATGGTTCCAAAGTCCCAATAATATTATGTTCCAAAGCTTTCAATAAGGTTATGACTACAAATATATCACTCTCTTACAAAAAAAAGTATCAATCTCTCACAAGTGAATGTATTAATCTCTCTCAAGTAAGTGTATAAATCTCTCAACAGTGAAGGAATGAAGTAATGTATATATGTGTTTCCAATAATGTTTCAATCTCCAATGTATTAATCTCGCAAGAAAGAAAAGGAAGTAATGTTATATTTACATATATTATTAACCCACCGATAGAGTGGGTGTATGTTATATTATTAACCCACCGATAGAGTGGATGTACGTTATATTATTAACCCACCGATAGAGTGGATGCATGTTATAATATTAACCCACCGATAGAGTGGATGTATGTTATATTATTAACTTAACCCATCAATAAGGTGGATGACTAATAATAATGATGATGAGCGTAAAAGCAAAGAAAGAAATCTCTTGCATGGAAGAATCTCTGAATAAAGGCAAATCTCTTGAATGAAGATATTATATGAATGATATTATATGAAAGATAAGAGTATGATTGAATGATCGAAAGTAACAATAACAGAAGAAATATACATGGTTCCACATATAAAACGATGAGTACCCACAGAGAGTATTTTCTTATAATTATTTCCATTGAAGTTCTTATGCATTGATGCAGTTTCTTATGAGCCTTACATACTCAGTACATTCTTCGTACTGACCCCCTTGGGGGGTGGGGGTGGGGGGCTTACTTTAACTGTTGCAGGCACAGGTGCTAGTAGACCTCCTCTGTAGGCTACGAGACATCCGCAGATTATTGGTGAGCTCCAGTTGGTTCGGGGCTTTTCGAGTTGTTATGTACATTTGTTTTGGTTTGTATATATCTATAGAGCGGGGTGTTGTCCTGACTCTAGGTTGGTTATGGCTATGTATCTGTAGAGGCTTTGTAGACGGATGTGGGAAGACGAATGTAAGAGATATATGTTCATTTTGACTTGATGGCCCTAATGGCCAAGTTTCATATATAACATGTTTTCCATGACTTTCGAATAGTTGCATGAGACATAATAATTTTCATACAAAGAGATAACTATGAATGTACATGAGCAAAGATTGGTTCTCTCAAGCCATATCGGCTCCGGGTGCCAGTCCGTTTCGAATGGAATTCGGGGCGTGACAAAAATGGTATCAGAGCAGGTCGTCCTTAGGGTGTCTACAAAGCCGTGTCCAAGTAGAGTCTTGCTTATGGATGTGTTGTGCACCACATTTATAAGTAGGAGGCTATGGGACATTTAGGAGTTGTTTCTTTCCTTCATTTCTAGATCGTGCAATAGAGTCAATGTTGTAAGTGAAATCGTATCTGACCATTGGAATTGGTTTTCTTTGTTATAGTAAAATGCCGATTACAAGAAAAGGTAGAGGCAAAGGTAAGCAAGTAGATATGCCTACTAGAAAGGGAATGAATGAATCACCACCTGACCAAGCTACTCAAGGTGGGACTGACGCTGAAATCGCATCGCGGTCTTCTTCCACTTTCCCAGCTCCAGAAGAGCCAAGGGGTAGAGAAGTACCCGCAGAACCGCCTATGAATGCTACAGATAAGGACTTAAGAAATGCAGTGCATATGTTGACTCAGATAGTTACTGCACAAAGTCAAGGACGAGCTGGTCCAATGACAAATGAGGATGATGCGGCTAGGGTGGCTAGTCGCAGGACACAGGATTTCTTGAAATTAGAGCCACCTATATTCACTGGATCAAACCCGAAGGCAGTTCCACAGGACTTCGTGGATCAAATTCAGAGGGCTTTAGAGGTTATGCACGTGACAGGTGTAGAAACAGTAGAACTTGCGGCTTATAGACTGAAAGGTGAAGCGATATTATGGTATGAAGACTGGAAAAGATCAAGTGGTATTGATGCACTTCCAGCTAGTTGGGAAGAATTTAAAATGGCATTTATTGATCATTACCTCCCATATGAGATTCGGGAGGCACGTGCAGACCAATTTTTAAATCTTCATTAAGGGAGTATGAGTGTTAGAGAATACAGTCTGCAGTTTAATTCTTTGGCTCGATATGCTCCAAATGTAGTGGCCACAATGACAGACAGAGTCCATCGATATCTGGATAGATTAGAGCCATATTTAGTGAGGGACTGTACCATTGCTGCTTTGAACAAAGATATGGACATAGCCAGAATTCAGTCCTTTGCACAGAAAATAGAGGACCAGAGGCAAAGAAGAAGGACATAGGAATCTAAGAGAGGGCCATCAAAGAGGGCCAGACCTATGGGGCAGTCTACGGCGTCCCAAAGAGAATCTAGGCCTCGAATGTTTTCTAGACCGCTTAGACCATCATTCTCCTATTCCACAGCAGGCACACACTCTCAATTTCGAGGGTTTAGAGGTAGTCAATCTGGACAGAGTAGTGGAATTCACGGGTCACAGGCAATAAGATTTTCTCGTCAGCTGTGCCAGCGCTGTGGGAGATTTCATTCAGGTGATTGCTGGTTTGATATGAATGTTTGCTTTCGGTGTAGTAGGCCAGGACACATGATGAGAGAGTGCCCACAGAGGCCCACAGATAGTATGACGCGACCTACGGTATCAGTCGTTGTGGCGTCGTCGTCTGGTGTACAACCTGCTGGCCGTGGTAGAGGTGCTAGAGGAGCAGCTAGTTCCAGTGGAGCCCAAAATCGCACCTATGCTCTAGTCGATCGACAGAATTTGGAAATTTCTCCTGACGTGGGTACAGGTATAATATCTGTCTTTTCACAGAATGTATATGCATTGATTAATCCGGGCCCTACCCTATCATATGTTACTCCATTGTTTGCTGCGAAGTTTGAGAGAACACCGAAATTATTAGTTAAGTCAATTGAAGTATCCCCACCAGTTGGTGAATTTATTATAGTTAAAAATAATAGATCGTAATGGTCTAAGTAAATGTTTGTGATCATGTTACGTTGACTGATCTCATCGAGATGGAAATGATAGATTTTGATGTTAGCATGGATATGGATTAGTTGGCTTCTTGTTATGCCACGGTAGATTACCAAGCTAGGAAGTTACATTTACAATTTCCATAAAAGAATGACCGTGAATAGAAGAGTAATGTGGGAGCACTGAGAGACAAAGTTTCTCATATTAAGGCAAAGAAAATGACACCCAAAGAGATACATAGGCCCAGTAGGAAGAGTGAAAGATACTGATGTAAAGCCACCGCCTCTTTAATCGGTTTCGGTGGTAAATGGAATTTTTTTGAGGTCTAGTATATCCCTTTGGGATGCATCAGTAGTATTTGTATGAAATAAAAATGACACATTGAGAATGTGTATTGATTATCGACAACTGAAGAGGGTGACAATTAAGAATAAATATTCCCTCCCCAGAATTTATAAGTTATTTGACCAATTACAGGGTGCCAAAGATTTCTCAAAGATTGACTTGAGAACGAATTATCAGCAAGTAAAGGTTAAAGAAAAAGATATACCCAAGACAGCTTTCCGGACATGGTATGTTCATTATTGTGTGTTAGTTATGTCATTTGAATTAATGACTGCACTAGTAGTGTTTATAGGTGATGAATAGGGGGATACAAGCCATTGTTAGAAATGTTTGAGATCATGTTTAGAAATGATATTCAAGATCACGAGAGAACCATGCTAATGAGTTACGACAAGTGTTACGGATTCTTCGTGACTATAAACTATATGCAAAGGTCGCTAAACATGATTTTTGGTTGAAAATCCGTATTGTTCTTGGGTCACATTGTAGAGGAAGTGTATTGATGTAGCACAAGTAACGTAATAGCGTATGTCTCAATATAATTGTGCCCACAGGAGAGCACTTAGCCTATACATGATTTGGAATTAACAATGGTGATATTTGCTTTAAAGGTATGGCGCCACTATTCGTATGGGGTTCAGGTTGATATATATATGGAAGGATCTAAACTAAAGATAGAAAAGGTGGTTGAAAATATTAAAAGACTACGATGTTGATATATGAAAACATCTGGGGACAGCATATGTGCTAAAAGGTGCATTAAGCTGCAAAGCAATAGGAAACACTAAGGGTCAGGTTATGGAAAAGCAAGGTATAGTCAAGATGGCTAGTTCGTCTTCTTAAGACTCTAGATGAAAGAATTATAGTGTAAAATGCGATAGGGTCTTCATTTGTAGCTAAGATGAAAGAAAAACGGTATACGGATTCTATGACAAATGCATTGGATCTTACGCAGGAGGGAGTACTGTGATGCTCAATTTATGGAATTCTATTCATTTGGGAGTAACCAAAAGGTACCATGGTTTGAAGGAGATGTATTGGTAAGGTTACATGAAAAGAACGTTGCAAAAATTGTAACTCATTGTACGCATTGTCAACAAGTAAAAAGTAGAGCATCAGAGACCTGGAGGTTATATGCAATATAGGGATCTTCCAGTTTGGAAGCAAGATATGATTAACATGAGTTTTATCACAAGTTTGCCTCGTACGTTTTGGTAATTTAATTCTATGTGGGTGATAGTTGACAGGCTTACCAATTTAGTACACATTTTACCTGTCAAGATTACTTATACAGCTGAATACTATGCAAAGTTGTGGGTCAAGAAATAGTACGAATACAGGGGATTCCAATTGTTATGGTATTAGTCATGGGAGCTCAAGTTACTATATACTGTTGGAAAAATCTTTTCAAAAGAGTTTGGGGAATCCAAATAAAGTTAAAAAAAAAAATCCTCAGACAAGATGGTTAAGCAGAACGCACTATATAAACACTTAAGAATATGTTACGAGCGTGGTTATAGGACTTTAACAGTAGTTAGGACGATCATTTACTCCTTGAGGAATTTGCTCACAATAGGAGCTATCGTTTGAATATCAAAAAGGCACCTTATGGAGCGTTCTATGGAAAGAAAGAGAAATTTGAATCCACGTTATATAGGCCATATGAAATTATCAAAAGATTTAGGGCAAACTGCATATGAATTAAAATTAGCACTACCCCAAGAACTCTCTACAGTCCATTCGATATTCCATGTTCGATGCTTTAAAAGTATATAGGGGATCCATCTCATATTGTTGTCAGTGAAGATTTACAAATCAAGAAGGGTCTCACATATGAAAAGGTACTTATTGCTACCTATTGTGTTATTCTAGAGCGATAAGTGAAAGAATTAAGGGATGCAGAAGTAGCTCCCGTAAAGGTACTATTGGGGGATCAATAAGTAGAAGAGATCACATGGGAAGCTGAAGAAATGATAAAGTCTAGGCACCCTCATCTATTTCAAATGGAAGAAAAAAAAAAGAAATTCAAAGTGCGGAAGTGGAGCAATAAAAAGTAAGTATCCATGAGCCTTAAGTGTCTATTTATATATATGCTAATATAGAGATGCATTTGTTGTAATTGAATCGATATTGTTAACATTCGAGGATGAATATTTCTAAGAGGGGAAGAATGTAACACCCCGTACCTTCCCGACCCTACTTGACGACTTTGAACAATGTTTACTTAGGTGTCGAGAGCCATAAGTTTGTATTTTGTAGTGTCATTGATGAAATATTTGATATTGGGCCTAGTACATGTGGTTAGACCTTTGTAGTGGGTGGCGTTTGTGACTTTGTGGAGCATTAGTGGGGTGAAAATTGAAGTTTAAGGGACATCCAAGCAAAGGATATTAAAGATAAGAGGTAAGCAAAAGGTTGGGACTTGAAAGATCCAACCAAATCCGCAAAGAAAAGTCAATTTGGCAAGGGGCGCTGCAGGTGGCGTGCCAGGCTGCTCTAGCCCAAATTTTTGTTTGCACAGGCAGCAAAGGGGCGCGCCAAGCGGCGTGCCGGGGTGGTTTTCACCAAAAATTTTCTTCGACTATTATGATGTATATAAGACCCTTGAGTCATGGTATCATTACTCAATCATCGTAGGACTATTCTTAAGCGCGTTTAACATCTGAATTGGGTTAATTCGTCGTCACAAGTGTTATAATAAATTATGTTCAAGTAAGCCATGAGAGACTAGACTTTCTAGTTTTACGATTGAGGCTACGAACGGAAATCTCGTAAGTGAATATTATCGAGACATTTATAGAATTATTTGAACATGAGATATATGGTGGATTATACATTACATTTGGTGGGATAAGATGACATGGGTTATTGGGCTCAATTTAAAGCCCAAAGAGAGACCAAAATGCAAGGTCCAATGGAGCAAATGACCCATTCTTCCACTTTGACCAAGCCAATATTGCATTTAATGCAGGGAAATGGCTAAGGATGACTTGAGACTATAGAAATGCCCCAAAATCAGATTTGTAATTCATTGGAACTCTCATGCCTCTTTAGATATTTTCTCAAATATTTCTCTCAAACCCTAAGAACCCTAAGGCACTTCTTGGGACAAGATCATCATTTCTCAAGCTTGGATAAGTGATTTTTCTTGTACTTTAATATACTATATGCATGGGAGAGTATGTAGATCATGATGGTTATGTCTAAAGGTGTTGAATAGTGAACTTTTGCTTTTTGCTAAGGATGTGCCATTTTGTTATTTAAACTTGAAAAAGGACTTGAGGTTTGAATAAAAGTGTATAGTATGGATGAGATATCAACATGTATGGTGTGATTATGATCCTAAACTTGTTATTTTTCTATAAGTGTAAATTTTGGAATTTTGGCCGATATGTTGTTATGAGGTGTATTAAGGTGATTTGATGAACTAATTGTGACGTCGTATTAATGAAGAAATGTAAAGAATGAACTTGGTACGAAATGTTATTGGGTTGTGATATTTTGGTCAATGTTGGGCATGTTGTGGTATGGTTGATATGATAATGCCATGAATGGTATTGTAAAGGGTGAAATAATGTTATATGTCAATCATGTAGCTCATGGTCATCTTAGACACTTGGAATGTAACTTGTGGTTAATGTTGGTTCCGTTATGCACTTGTGTTGTAGAGTGAAACATAAAGAGGGAGATGAATTGTTGTATTCAATATTGGCTTGTGTATTCATATTGGGATGATAAGGTATGTAAGGTTACTCTTTTCGTATCCTTATACAACACATATTATTCATATTGATGTTGTACTAGTTCATTCCGAAATGTCCAAAGGTATCTCATTTCAGGTTGTTATCTATTGTTAAGTCACATATTCCTCATTCAATAGTCGTTGTTGCTCATGTGTTACATAATCATGGACATGGTTCCAAAGTCCCAATAATATTATGTTCCAAAGCTTTCAATAAGGTTATGACTACAAATATATCAATCTCTTACAAACAAAAGTATCAATCTCTCATAAGTGAATGTATTAATCTCTCTCAAGTAAGTGTATAAATCTCTCAACAGTGAAGGAATGAAGTAATGTATATGTGTGTTTCCAACAATATTTCAATCTCCAATGTATTAATCTCGCAAGAAAGAAAAGGAAGTAATGTTATATTTACATATATTATTAACCCACCGATAAAGTAGATGTACGTTATATTATTAACCCACCGATAGAGTGGATGTACGTTATATTATTAACCCACCGATAGAGTGGATGTATGTTATATTATTAACCCACCGATAGAGTGGATGTACGTTATATTATTAACCCACCGATAGAGTGGATGCATGTTATAATATTAACCCACCGATAGAGTGGATGTATGTTATATTATTAACCTAACCCACCAATAAGGTGGATGACTTATAATAATGATGATGAGCGTAAAAGCAAAGAAAGAAATCTCTTGAATGGAAGAATCTCTGAATAAAGGCAAATCTCTTGAATGGAGATATTATATGAAGGATAAAAGTATGATTGAATGATCGAAAGTAACAATAACAGAAGAAATATACATGGTTCCACATATAAAACGATGAGTACCCACAGAGAGTATTTTCTTATAATTATTTCCATTGAAGTTCTTATGTATTGATGCAGTTTCTTATGAGCCTTACATACTCAGTACATTCTTCGTACTGACTCCTTTGGGGGGGCTTACTTTAATTGCTACAGGCACAGGTGCTAGTAGACCTCTTCTGTAGGTTACGAGACATCCGCAGATTATTGGTGAGCTCCAGTTGGTTCGGGGCTTTCCGAGTTGTTATGTACATTTGTTTATCTATAGAGTGGGGTGTTGTCCCGACTCTAGGTTGGTTATGGCTATGTATCTGTAGAGGCTTTGTAGACGGATGTAGATAGATGAATGTAAGAGATATATGTTCATTTTAACTTGATGGCCCTAACGGCCAAGTTTCATACATAACATGTTTTCCATGACTTCCGCATAGTTGCATGAGACATAATGATTTTCATACGAAGAGATAAATACAAATGTACATGAGCAAAGATTGGTTCTCTCGGGCCATATCGGCTCCGGGTGCCAGTCCATTCCTAATGGGATTCGGGGCGTGACAATTTTCTACTTTTTTTATGCTTTTTCTATGTTTAGAGCTTTCTTATAGCCTCCCCAAGTCATTTATGACTTGCTGGGACTGAGAGTTCATTTCTCGGACAGTTCGTTTGATTTTTAAAGTCATTTCCCTATTTTAAAGCTTTTGAAGTTGAGAAAATGATCTCCGGACAAAACTTCAGGTAAACGGCCTCGGATGTCAATTTTGACAGTTCTATTAGCTCTAAAATGTCGAATTTAGGCTAGGGGAATCTTTGGTTTAGGTCTCGAGACTTTAGGGCTCGTTTTGGGCTATTGGTTGAAATTTAGTAAAAATAAAACCTTGAGTGTGGGACCCACTTTTCATTGAAACAACCTCTGTTGGAAATTTGAGTCTGAAAAGCCAAATTTGATAGGGTAGCATAGTTTGTTTATGTTCATGGGGTTCCGTCCGGAGATTTTACAACTTAGCCAAAGTTGCTGGTGCATTAGCACCTGATGCAGGCCCAGGTCCTTCCTGATCGCAACGGTCTGTGGACTTTGGTCTTGGCCACCGCGATAAAGACCTTCATGATTGCAAGGGTCTGTGGACCTTGGTTATGGCGACCGCGATGAAGGAGTGTTGTGGGATCGGGCCATCTTGTGCATTGCAATTGCATGGCTAAGCCACCACAATCGTGATGGTCCTCTCAGTGGGATCCTACGATCGTAACTAGGGGGTCCCACAATCGTGATGAAGTAACCCCTAACAATATAAATGATTTCCCCTTCCTTTTAGCTCCATTCTTTACTAAGTCTAAACAACATAGCTGAGTTGTGGAGCTCCAGAATTGTGTGTGGATCATAAGTTGGAGCTGGGAATAGTGAGGGGACGTTCTAATGAACATTATCCCATCATTTTCTCATAATTTCCCAACTTAATACCATCAATTTTATAGTTTATATTCTTGTTTTTCTTTGTGTTTCGGGGTCTGATTTGGACTCGAATTAGAGGGCTAGTCTTGCCCAATTTTTGACCAATAGCTCACTAATGTCGCCCAAACTACACCTCTAAGTAAAGTATAACGTGGTCGCAGTCAAAGATAGAACCCAACCAAGGTTGGGGTCGATCCCACCGGGAATAGGTCGAAGTCTTAATCAATATGTAAGTCAAGGAAATCAATAACAATTTCCAGTAAAAAAGGGGGGTTTGTAATTAAGTAATTCAGTAGTAACAGTTGTTGATTTGTTGGATTTATAATCAGTGTGAGAGGGGCACTAGGACTGTGTTCCCCAATAACTTCATAACTTCATAGGTTTGTCGTACTTCGCAATCTCTCCCGATGTTCGGTACGTAG
Organism: Capsicum rhomboideum; assembly: GCA_031232105.1. NCBI lineage: Eukaryota > Viridiplantae > Streptophyta > Magnoliopsida > Solanales > Solanaceae > Capsicum > Capsicum rhomboideum. Next base: position 18,788,765 of record CP124712.1, read on the forward strand.
AATCGATAGGTTATGCATACCTAGAATAGCTTTACGCTCTTGTCTAGGCAATATCCTCAGGTAAGTTTTCTCTTCTCCTCAGCCTGCATTACTAACCCCTATTCTAGATTCCAGATAGTTATCACGTATTATAGGCTCAAGCTATTAAGTGGAGGTTGATAGCTCTAAGTTTCTGTTGGTTATTCCCTTCTTCCCATCCGTACTCATCCTTTCGTCCTGAATACAGATTAGGCGTGTTCTAACATTGGTCACCTTCAAAAAACATTCAACAACAAGAGAACAATCAATACGCATGAACACCGATTGAAAATTACTCCATATTATGAATCCGAGCTAGTTGTGGTGTTTAGCTACTCATAATTACAAGCACACAAAAAGAATTCATAGATGAAAACATAATCATGAACTTACAAGAATAATAAGAAAAACTTCAAAATCTCACTTTGAATTAAAACCCTAAAAAGGGAAGGTGTTAGGCACCTTTCGAGGTCCACAAATGTGGGTCCAGGCCGAATGCGTACGTTACGTGGGAAAATCTTACGTGATAAGCAAATGTCAATTATTTTATTAATTTAAAACTAGGTGTTTAAACATGAAAATCTTTATTATTGATAAACTTGGTGCATGAATCAATTTTTATCTAACTAATAATTATCTAAATGACAAGCGATTGAACACATAAATAACTAATAAAATATGAGTCAGATTAGCGAGAAGATAGAAGGGATACAATTACATAGTGAAAAGATTTACTAGATAATAAACTTAGACTATCCCAAATAGTTAACACAGGCGAAGTGAAAACAAATAAAGAAAAATTGATAGAAGATAAAAGAGGTTCAAAAGATTTGGACAAGGATTGATTTTATCCTATTCGGATCAGTGCCCAGCTTATTAATGGATGACAATGTCGTATGTTGCATTGTCGTATTCTACTCGGGTCAACTTCCATCATTTCCATCTATCTACCCATCCCACCTAGTTTGGTTATTAAGTTGTTATTAAACCTAAAAGCACACTTAAGAAATGATAAAACTAGCGTGCCCTAATAGGCCTACCCGTCCCAATCTTAGTGTCCGAGAGGCATTGGACTTGCTATTTTTTGATTTTGAGTCTAGACAAAATAAAAATCTAGGTTGCTTATTTAGACTCGGGATTAGCGTCATACAAAACAAACATGACTTTGATACAAGTAGCAAATAATGGTTTCATTTAAACCTCTTAGTTAATTAAGGTTGATTAAGTGATAGGCATGCTGAAAACGACTATCCATTTTATATAATTAAACCTATAGGCATAATATCTAGTGGTTGGCCATTATTGGGCATGCTAAAAAAATAACATAACTTATATTCGTGGTGTCTAGACGTAGATATTAACTGAACATGCTGGAAGTTTAATCTAAATATGTAGAAAATGAATTTAAACATGATAGAAATTAATTTAAAGTGCTGAAATTAATTAAACACGCTATAAATAAAATTTGACATTCTCGGAATTAATTTAATATGTTGGAAGTTGATTAAAAATCCTAAAATATGATTTCTAGGTGATTAATATGCTGAAATTTATTTAATAACTTAGAACATGTTGCCTAAGTGATAAAATAGTTGTGTTATTAAAGACACATCTAAATCACATAATCTCCGCCCCCATAATCTTTTATTACATAGTCAAAGAGTTAATACAATAATTATTACAAGCCTGAAATAAATAAGTAAGAAAAATCCAAAGGACTAAATTGGACATCCCTTTAAATAAATCATCTGGCAACTCTTCAATTCCAACAAATGGCCTTTAAGCGAAAACCTGTTAAACAAAAAAAACAAAAACACCAAGCCGATCCCAGAATCTAAAACGCCCTTTAACAGCCCATAACCAACCTTTGACGCTGTCGAGATCCTAAGGATCTCAAGGATCCCAGGCGAGCTCACGACAAAGGGGTTATGTGATGTGCAAAGGTCATCTTGGATTCGCACAAAGAGAGAACACGAAGCAAGCATTCCACTTCATACATTTTTATAACAATTAGTGAGAGCATGTTATGCCTATAAAGTCATTAAATTAACATATTGCTTATGGAAAGCAAATAAGGAAGGTGCATAATCACATAATTCAAACAAGAGTTGCACGTTCATACGTTAGATTTGTGGGAAACGTTCCTGGATGCTTTCCATAGAACGTTTTAAGCATTTGCAATTTATTATTTAGACTAATGTAGGAACTTAGCTACACTGAACTACTATGTAAGAAAATAAAAGAGCGCTTCGACAGAAAACTCACCAGTTTCAAAACAAGAATAATAAAAGACAAACAAGAACCAGCACTTCCAAAGTAAGGACCAGTGATAATTAACAGCCGAAGCAGTCTCCAGAAACCAAAAGTAGAGAAATATTTTTAAAGTATAGAGGAGAGTAATGTTGTTAAGCGTGTCTGAGAGCATAAAAGTCCGTCCAAATAGTTAGGAGAGGTCTATTTTATATAGCCAATGAATAGTAATAACGCACATAATTAGTGAGAGGGAGAAAATATTCAGAAAATCAATCAAAGGAATTTATTTTCCTTAAAGCAATAGAGTGAATCAATTAGGCTTAGGACTAGTCAAATTTATCATAAATAAATGGGTAAAGAAAATCTATCCAAACCAAATAAAAGTAGGAGAATAAGTAAAGAGATCATGAAATCATAGAGTTTACCAAAAATAACGACCAATGAAGTTGTCACACAATTTTAAATCTAGCTACACACAAATCAGCCGAACATACTTCTCAATTAGGTGTAAAATGACCAAGGTTTACCATAAACGAGCAAGTACTAGATTTGTCATATGTATTCAAAAATAACAGAGCTTGAAGCTGTCACACATTTGAAAACTAACTAGGCAAGAATGAAAACACAAGTTACCATAATTAGTCCGTAAGGTTGTCATAATTGATTCAAGAAGGAAAAGACACCAACTACTTGAATGAAATCAAGGACTTCACACTAAACAAAGCAAGTAGGAGTAAGAGAAAGAGCCAGAATCATGTAATGCTTAGGTTCAGAATTTTGAAGTGATAACATGTAAATCACATAATTAGACAAGTATCAACCTCATCTTTAGGAGGACTAGAATGACTAAAATTCAAACTTTGTAACATTTGGGTAATTTCATATATAATAATCCAAAGAAAGTAATAGTCATAACTCTTAAACCAAAAATCAGAACTCAAATTCCATGAATTTTGAATTTAAAAATCAATTGGTAAGGGAGTAGCAATACGTGATGGGGATCATACCGAGGACGGATTCTGATGAATCCGTCTCAAAATTGAAACCTCCCCGCTGAAACTGAGACAAAAATGGCATGGATGATTTCTCATCACCTTAATATTCCATGAAATACCATTGATGTTTTGACTTGATTCTCACTTCATCGGAACTTTTGAAGTTGATCAGAGAAGTGAAACTTTTGGGGTTTTCGAGTTAAGAGGAGAAAGTTATGGTGAGATGGAGGAGTATGTTCATGGTGGTCTATTGGCCGATGGTCCGCCTGAGAGATAGAGGTGGCCGTGAGATGTTCCGCTAGTGGAGCAGTGGGTGGCGCTGATGGGTTTTTCCGATAAGAAAGAGGAGAGAGGGAGAAGAGAAAAAGGAAGGGAAAAGAGGAAGAGAGGGGCGGCGCTGGTGGAGGTAATTCACCGGCCAGTGGTGGTCGGAGGCCGTCGAAGGAGGAGATGGAGGCGGCATGTTGGAGGAGGAGGAGCGAAGATAGGTGAAGAGAGTGAAAAAATAGTTTTCAGGTTTTGGTGGGTTAAGTTATTAAAAAGGAAATAAACATGGGATTAAATATGGACCGTACGATTGTACTGATGGATGGATGAGATTAAAAAGTGAATTGGGTCGGGTCATTGGGTTGAAATTGGGTCATCAGGATTGGGTTAATTGAAATTGAATTTGGGATTAAAATTGAGTAAAATTGGACTCAATTTAGGCTAGAATTGACATCAATTGGATACAAAGTGGCTAGAAATTGAATGGATTTGGAGAAAATCAAATAGAATTAGACTGTAATTTAATAAATATAATACCATATATATAATTTAACCAACAAATAATGGTGACATAATAATTAGTAATAATATTAAATAAAATGTTATTTTGAAATTAATTATAACTAAAGTATGAAAATTGTGAAAAGTTACATTTTGAAATAAGACGTTATTTAACTAAAGTATGTATATATGACTTATGTAAGAAATTAATAGCAATAACAAATAATACACTTTAAGATGTGTCAAGATAATAAGATGTATGACTAATCATATAAACAATTACATAAAAGAATTTAATTTTTTGAAAAAGATCTAAAATACATTACTTAGTCAAACAACAACCTGAGTTGGGTATAGGGAGGTCAAAATTGGTGTCAACAGTCCGTTCATTCAATTCCTTGACTGCTTTCTTTAGTTTGGCCAAGTCAGCAGTAATATCTATAGCCTGGACCTCCACAATCTTAGCCATGATCCGGCTCTCAAATCTATTAAAGCTGGTCTGAACCACCCGCACTGCCGCCTTAATCTCGTTCGCCACCTAGGGTTTTACCCCCATCTCCAACTTCCGAATCCCAGCATCATGCAACACCAGCATCCTCAAGATATGCTCTAGCTGAGCAGTCTGTATCAATGTGTAACCGACAGAAGCATGTGTGTAGGCAATCAATGGTGTTGTGGCCGACTGTGACGAAGATGATACACCGGCTTCAGATGCTGGAATCTCACTAGCTGGGGAAACCCCTTCTATATCAGGTATCTCAACACCCCGAGCTTTAGCCATAGGGTTTCTTAAATCTTTGATCATTGCCAAGTCTGCAGTCTTCATCGATTGAATAAACTTGTCGACTACCGGAATGGATGGCATATTTGAATTTTGTAGCAACTGAGTGATCAAGCTTGGGAAATACAAGGTCCTACTGAACTCTAGGACCCTATATCGAGTCTCTTCCGCAATGATATGCGGAATGTTCAAATCCAATTTTGCCAGGAAGGCTGCTATGAGGCCCGTATTGGTGGCACCCAATGTATTATCATTGGTTGTGGGTGTGATGCGGTGCCTCATAATTGACCACCAAGCCTTGGCGGTAAACTTTAGTGTGTTCTTCTAAATAGTTTCCCCATTAATTCATGGGACATTTTCTCCCACTTCTACAATGTGGTCCGCCAACCACTTGTAGTGCATAACTTTGTCGTCCACGGTCAACTTTTTCACCAGTCATCCAGAAATTGTATTCTAGAGTCTCCTCGACTGGTATAAAAACTTCTCTGTATAAGACATTAGAGATATCCTTGATGGAGATATCCACTTCCTTACCCCAAACAATCACTGTATCCAATCGGGGATGCCTTTTCATGTCCTTGTCTCTTTCAGAGGGAGTTATATTTTTTAGCGTTGCGGCATAGTGGGCATAAAACTCCCTCACAAGCTCTGGCCAATAGATGTGGAGTGGCCTTGTCATCCACCCCAAACTGTACTTATGAAATACCCAAACCATCTTTGGGACCTTCTGCAGTGACTCAGGTAATATACGGGGTACCCCTTGGACACTCCTCTTTTGATTCCCGTTGTCCTTTAAGGACACCCCATCCAGATTGTAGTCCCTCGAGTTTGGTATACTCTATCTTCTCGGGTCAGGACCTCTTTGAACTGTGGCTGCAGCTGGGCCCTTAGAAGATTCAGGATTTGATGCTTTTTTCTCCTCCGAGGAACTTATCTCATCACCATATTCTTCCCCTGCTTGTTGTGTGTCTTGCCTTTCCTCTTCAGACTGGGGAAGGTTTACGGGGGTAGCAGTTTCTACCAAGGTCAAAGATGTTGTAGCCTTGGCCTTTTCCATCTCATTGGCCTTTCTTCTCATGGTTTGAGGAGAGTGTTATTCAGCCGAGGGGCTAGTAGAGCACTCAACCTCGTTGCCACTGGAACTTTCGGACTTACTCTCTGAGGTCAGAGGTGTGTCCTGTGGTGCCTTTTTCTTAGAGATATCCTTCTTTTGCTTGTTCTGTGTTTTTGGTTCCATTGGACCTGCAATGGGAAAAGTTAGTCTTAATTCTGAAGTGTGAAAAATAGTTTAAAAAATTTACTCCCTTCCTACGATCGTGCAATGAAGGTACGATCGTACCTTCTAATCGTGGGATAGGTACCCCAAAAGTACTGGGAAAACATTACATCAGATGATCAATTCCTACGATCATGCCATAAAGGTACGATCGTACCTTCTGATTGTAGGAACACTCTCAAAGTACTGGGAACGTATCACATCAGACGAGTTCATATCACGATCGTACCACGATAGGACTGTAACACCCCGTACCTTCCCAACTCTACTTGACGACATTGAATAATGTTTACTTCGGTGTCGAGAGCCACAAGGGATATATATGTCATTTAGTCCGAGAGCAAGCTACTGATGTGCACCCACCAAGTCCTAAATCGATTTCGGTGGCCAATGACTTTCTTGAGGTATTCCCTGACGGTCTTCCAGACTTACCCCCAGAACGGGAAGTAGAGTTTAGTACTGATGTGACTACCGGCATTCTGCCTATCACTATTCCTCCGTATAACATGACTCCCATAAAGCTACGGGAATTAAAAAGAACAATTAAAAAGATTTGGTGAACAGGGGATACATACGATCTAAGATGCCCTTTGGGGCGCATCCGTGTGAATGCGAAAATAAATAAATAAATGCAATGGTACTTGAGAACGTGTATTGACTATTGGCAACTGCATAAAGTAACGATCAAGAACAAATATCCCCTCCCAAGAATTGACGATTGTTTGATCAGTTACAAGGTGCCAAGTGTGTTGTTCCTTTTTATCAAAAAGATTGTACTCACCCTTTCTTGCACCAATTTCTCTGGAACGAGAATGACTAGAGATTGGGTTATCACCAAGTCAGAGTTAGAAACAAAGATATACCCAAGACAGCTTTCTGAACACGATATGACTATAGTGTCATTTAGACTAATAAATGTACCAGCTGTTGTTATGGATTTGGTGAATAGGGTTTTTAAACTATTCTTGGATGTATTTGTGACCGTGTTCATAGATGATATTCTAGTTTATTCGAGATCACAAGAGGAACATTCCAATTATGTATGGCAGGTGTTACAGATTCTTTGGGATCATAAGTTGAATGCAAAGTTCTCTAAGTATGAATTTTGGTTAAAATCCGTAGCATTCTTGGGTCCCATTGTATCGGGTGAAAGAATAAGGATTGATACACAAACGAATAAAGTAAAAAAAAAAAAAAAGGAGAAAGAAGAGGGAGACCTACGACGCCCACAAAGATTCGTCGTTTCTTGGATTGGTAGGTTACAGAAAATTAACTTCTACACTAGTTTAGCATTTCTCAAAGGCACAAAAGATTATGCAATGTATTGCGATGCTTCCGAGGTTGACCTCGGATATGTGTTAATGCAGCATGGTAAGATAATAACGTATACCACATGACAGTTGCAGCCATTAGGGAGGAACTAACCCACATATGATCTTGAGGTAACAGTTGTGGTATTTATATGAAAGATGGGTTCATAGTGATATATAAATATGGATCCTAAAAGCTCGCAATATGTCCTAAAGTAGAGGGATTGAAATCTGAGGTAGGGGAGATGACTTAAATTATTAAGAAAATAAGGTAAGATACTGAGATCACATTCGGGAAAAACAAATGCGGTGGTCGATGCGTTAAGCCGCAAAGCACTAGGAAATACTAATGGTCGGTTCATAGGGACACAAGGTATAGTTGAGGATCTACATCTTAATTAAACAGATTGGTAGTGTATTTACTTGAAACTCTAGATCAAAGGGTTATGGCGCAAAATGCGGTAAAGTCTTCATTTGTAAAGGTGAAGGAAAAGCAGCATGCGAATCCTATTTTGAGTTCGGCAAAAAGAACGTACCACAAGATTCGATGAAATTTGACCCTACGCAAGAGGGAATATTGCAATATTAAGGTAAATTATAGATGAACTAAGGAAATGGATGATAACCGAAGCACATCATTCATGGTATTCTATTTTTTTGGGGAGAAACCAAAATGTACCATGGTTTGATAAAAAGGCATTGGTGAGGCAATATAGGGACGAAGAATATTATAGAATTTGTAACTCCTTGACCAAATTTTCAATAGGTAATAGCAGAGCATCAGAAACCTGGAGGTTATATGCCATGTATAAATTTTCCAGTTTAAACTAAGACATGGTTAACGTGGATTTTATCGCAAGTTTGCCTCATACACATAAGGGTTGTCTCATATATATAAGAGATAGCAGACAGGTTTACCTAAACATCACACATGTTGCCTGTCAGGACCATCTACATGGCTGAAGAATATGAGAGGTTGTATATTAAGGAGAAAGTACAACTATACGGAGTTCCGAACTCTATTACATTAGGCAGGAGGGGTCGATTTACTGCACATTTTCTTTGAAGTTTCTTTTCAGAGAAGGTTGGCTACATAAATGAATTGGAGTATAGCTTTTCACCCTCAAACGAACGGACAAACGGAGCATACTATCCAAACACCTGAAGGTATACTACGAGCCTGTATGAGAGACTTAAAAGGGTGTTGGGATGATCATCTACCCATTATTGATTGTGCCTATAATAATAACTATTTTTCAAGTATCGAGATGGTACCTATCGAAAGTTTATATAAAAGGAAGTTTAAATCAACTATTGGGTGATTTAAACCGAGTGAAACTGCCTTATTTAGGGCTAGTTTTTGGTCACTACGCTATAAAGAAGGTTAAGATGGTATGACAGTAGCTACAAGCTAAAATAAGTCATATGCTGAGATCCATTATTTTTATTAAATGTACAAACTATGCGGGATGTCATAAGAAGGGATATATATTGCCATTCTATATAGATAAGTGGAAAGATGGAAAAAAAATATATAGCTTTGGTAAAAGTACAGTGGAGAAACCGACAAGGAAAGAGAATTACGTAGGGAGCCAAAGAAAGGAAAAAGTCGAAGTACCCGTGACTATTTCAACCGGGGGAGAAAGTTCAAGGCATGGAGTTGAACCAATAATAAGGAAGTATCCATAAATATTATGTGTATATGCATATATATGTTAAGATAGAGATACATGGGGTGTCCGTGAGACGATGTTATTAACATTTGAGGATGAATGTTTCTAAGGGGGGAAGAATGTAACACCCCGTACCTTCCCAACTCTACTTGACGACATTGAATAATTTTTACTTCGGTGCCGAGAGCCACAAGTATGTATTTGGTAATGTTATTGATGAGATAATTAAAATTTGGCCTCGTACATGTGATTAGCCTTTCATAGGAGGTGTTTTGTGATTTTTGTGTCGCATTTGTGGGGTTCAAAATGAGGCTAAGAGGACCTCCAAACAAAGTATATTAAGGTTAAGAAGTAAGTGTAAGAATAGGACTTGAAGTATCTAACCAAACCCGCGAAGAAAAGTCAAAAAATGAAATTTTCAAAAAATCTAAGGGTGGGGCTCTCCATAGGGCGTGCCAGTCCGCTCTGGGCCAAAATTTTTTGTCCACGGACAGCAATCTGGCGCGACCAAGGGCGTGCCAGGCTGGTTTTTCCACTTTTTCGAAAGTTGAAAATTTTCTAAGTCCCAAGGGTGCCCGGGGGCGTACCGGGCTGATTTTTGCCACGTTTCTTCTACAACCATGAGCATATACATGAAATGAGTAAATTATTATATTGGTATGATAAAAATTACTCGAGAACAAATTTGACATCAAAATGACGGTTTTACCCTTATGGTCAAAATAGGCCATAAGTGGCTAGAATCACTTGTTTTTGGGATTGAGGCTACGGATATGAATAGCGTGAGTGGTAATATTATTGTAACACATATGATATGACTTAAACACGAGAAATTATTAATTTTATTGGGTAAAGTGAATTGGGTTCAATAAAAGGCCCAAAAATGAAAAGAAGACATGGGCCAAAAATGGGTCAAATGACCCATTCTTGCCTTGACCTTCTAGAACACAACATTTAATGCCATAGAGTAGCTAAGGATGGACTTAAAGGCTTATAAAAGGTACCAAAAATATGATTTTTATTCTTCACAAGTCTCATGCCTTTTTAGACCAAAAGATAAGATATTTGCTCTCAAACCCTAAGAGCTCAAAGCCAACGTTTGGAGCAAGATCACCATTTTTCAAGCTTGGGTAAGTGATTATTGTTATGGATTAATATAATATATGCATGGGATAGTATGTAAATCATGTTGGTTATGCTTGGAAGTGTTGAACATGGTACTTTGTGTTTTTATATAAGATTTGTGATCCATGAGGTTCAAGCTTGAATTATGACTTGTGCCTTTGATGAAAGAGGATGGTATGGATAAAATATGAACATGTATGGTGTGATTTTATTATTAAACTTGTTATTTTTTTATAAGTGTAAATTGTGGAATTTTGGCCGATATGTGCTATGAGGTGTATTAAGGTAAGTTGATGGATTATTTGTGATGTGGTGTGAATAAGAAAGGGTAAAGGAGAAGTGTTGTGGTGAAATGTATTGATTATAATGTATTGGTCAATGTTGTGAATATTGTGGGATTGTTGGTATGATAGTTTCATATATGATATTGTCAAGGGGGAAATGACATGTTAAAGCCAAACATGTAACTCGTTGTCGTTATATGCCATTATAAGGTAGTTGGTGGTTAATGTAAATTCCATTTTGTATTTGTGTTGTAGAGTGAAACATAAGGAAGGAGCGGGACCATTGTGTGCACATCTAAGATCGTATATTCGTATTGAGAATACATATGTAAGGTTACTCTGTCCATATCTTTCTGCGGCAAATAGTATTCACATTGACCTTTCATTTGTCCCATCTCGAGGTGTGCTAAGGTATCCTATATCCCGTTAGCAATGATCATTATAACATATTACCTACTCATTGATCAATTATGAACCTTATGTCTCATATTCATGAATGGTGTTCCAAAATCCCAATAAGGTTACGTTCCAAAGTTCCAATAGTGGTTATACTCACGTATCTCATTCATTGATTATTGTCCAATGGTTCCAATATTGTTATGTTTCCAATAAGGCTATGTCTTCCATAACGTTTATTCATATGTCTCTTATCCATAGACTGAAGTTCCTAAGCTCTCATAATGTTGTATTTACTAAGAGAAATTGTTTCAAGGAAAATGAAGGCGTAAGGGGAATCTATTCATTCTTAAGTCACCTATCCCTCTTTCATTAATCGTTGTTGTTCATGAGTTGAATAATTATGGGCATGGTTCCAAGTCTCAAGAATGTTATGTTCTAAAGTTTCCAAGAATGTTAAGACTGCGAAAGTATTAATCTCTCATAAGATAAGGTATCAATCTCATAAAAGTAAAGAATGAAGTGATGCATATATGTGGTCAATGATTGAGCATGGGTGGCAACTTTGGGGGCAAAATGCCTAGCTCAAGCCGATCCCGGGATTATTGGATCAGGGGACTGTCCTGGAGGCATAAGCCTAGCTCGGACCGATCCTGACAGGGGGTAGCTCTGGAGGCATAAGCCTAGCTCGAGCCGAACCTGATATGTTGGTTCATGGGTGGAAGCTCTAGAGGTAATAACCTAGCTCGAGCCGATCCCGATAGCTTGATTTATGGGTGATAGCTCTAGAGGCAAAGTCCTAGCTCGAGTCGATCCCAACATAACGTTATATTATGTTAAGACCCATTGATCAGTTGGGGCCCGGGTACGATATGAGATGAGTGATAATGAATAACCGATTGAAGCAAAAGAAAATAATGAACATAAGGTACATGGTTCTACCAACGCAGAATGATGGTTCATCCACATTGACTATTTCTTGTATACTGACTCCATTGTTGTTATTATGTATGATGAAATTCTTATGGCCTTGCATACTCAGTACATTCTTCATTCTGACCCCTCTTGGGGGATTTACCTTACTTGCTGTAGGCGCAGGTACTAGTAGGCCTCCCCTGTAGGTTGCCAATTGTCGCAGATCATTGGTGAGCTCCAGTTAGTTCGGGGCTTCTTCGAGTCACAGTTGTTCATATTTTTTGGTATTGTACATGTTGTATAAAGCGGGGACTTGTCCCGACTTTCAGTTAGTGTTGGTAAATGTATCTATTAGAGGCTTTTGTAGATGGATGTGGGTGTATAAATGTAAAAGGTACATGTTGTTTTGAATTGATGGCCTCAACGGCCCAGTTTCGCATATGTCTACATATATATCATGTTCCATGAGTTTCGTTGTTGGTATCTAAAGCTATTACGTGATTATGGGTTTCTTACGGTAGGCATATGATTGAATAGAAGTAAAGCTTGGTTCTCTCGGGCCTTGTTGGCTACGAGTGCCAATCCATCCCGATGGGCTTCAGGGCGTGACAGGGACGATCGTGGGATGTATTCATAGGATGAGCTCCTATACTTTGGACTCTAACACCCCACAACGACCGAACCGATGACTGTATGTTGATACTACGATCATAGGTTGTGTCGTAGAGTACATTGGCACTTAGCAGAAGTAAAAATAAAATGTTTGACCCTTTTAGACCCATTGGAGAACAATCATTGATTAAAATTTTGCACAAACGGGTACTCAAACTTCCCCTGTGCCTTCAATCATTCAAACTCACACAACCAATTTATAGTGACCTCAGTTTTATGCTACTCCCATGAACCCATATGTTTATTAAGTAATTTAAGGCTTAAAATTATATTAACATCAATACTTACAAGTTTGTTCTTCAAATTCAAATACGGGATAGGGATGAATTCGACTGGGGGAGTAGCTTGAATCACGCAAATCCGAGGTACGAATTTCAAACTTGTTTTTCCTTGTTTTGATAGATTGAGAGTAAAGAGTGAGTTGATGAACAGGATTGTTAGTGATTTGGGTGTCTCAATTGGGTCCTAATAATAGGGTTTAAGTGTTTAAACCCTAAATAGGTCTAGTCGGATTGGGTCATATGTATTTAAATGGACCTCATCAGACGAGATCCTCCTACGATTGTGGTATCGAACCACAATCGTGACTCTTTGTCGTACTATAAGAGTTTAGAAAAACTTACCTGGGAACCTACGATCCTTAAGAATGAACATGACAAGTAATCACAACCGTTCCTTAAAAATGTAGGTTTAATGACCTGATTGTTTGATTAGACGATTGGCACCACTATCGTGACATATAGGTACCATTGTGATGACCAATCATAGGATAACTCCAAATTTTCATCCTACGGGACTTTAATGAAACCTGTGCAGATGGCTGAACCCACTATTGTGGGATCTTCTCACGATCGTGCAATCCTCTCGAGGGTTCAGTGTTGAGTCTAGTTCTGCACTTTCTTTCCTGCATAAGTCCGGCACAAGTAACACATATTACCCTATAAAAGTAATAAGTACAAAATTATAGGTTGCCTCCCAAGAAGATCTTGATTTAACATCGCAACATGACATGGCTATATTGGTTACTCAGGCTTAACCAACAAGCCCATGGGTTGCCTCCCATGAAGTGCCTGATTTAACATTGCGGCACGACTCAGGTTCTTGATATCTCAAGCACCATCTAAATCCATGTCACAAACAACTTTTACTTCATCAATGGACCCTAGGTAGTGTTTTACCCTTTGGTCATTCACCTTGGACTTCAGACCTTCTTTATTTTCCAGCTCAAGTGCACCATAGGGGAAAATTTTAGTCACTCTATACGACCCTTTCCACTTTGACTTCAACTTGCCCGAAAACAACTTCAGCTTAGACTCAAAAAGCATTACCAAATGGCCGATAGTGAATTCTCTTTTCTCAATCTTACGATCATGGTATATCTTCATCCTTTCCTTGTTCAAAGCTGATCGTTCATTGGTAAAGAGATGAAACGTATCCATCTCATTTAGCTGCTCTAGTCTCAATTTTGTCGTATCGTTCCACTCTCAATTTAGCTTCTTCAAAGCCCACAATGCCTTATACTCAAGTTCGACATGCAAGTGGCATACTTTATCATACGAAAGATGATATGGAGAAGTACAAATGGGGGTCTTAAATGCTGTCCAGTAGCCCATAGTGCATCATCTAACCTTTTTGTCCAATCCATCCTATTGGTATTCACGGTCTTTCCCAGAATGGACTTGATCTCATGATTGGAGACCTCAACCTGCCTGCTTGTCTGAGGATGATAAGGTGTTGCCACCTTATGTTTCACACCATATTTCTTGAGCAAGACTCTGAATAGACGATTGCAAAAATGCGAGCCTCCATCACTAATGATAACCCTAGGATTCCCAAATCTAGAAAAGATGTTCTTCTTCAAGAATGATGTGACACTCTTCCCTTCATTATTTGGAAGCGCAACTGTATCCACCCATTTTGAAACGTAGTCAACAGCCACCAAGATATACTTCATACCATGCGACTCACAAAGGGGCCCATGAATTCAATGCCCCATACATCAAACAACTCAAGCTCCAGAATGGTGGTCATTGGAAGCTCTTGCCTTAGCGAGATGTTTCCTTGTCTTTGGCATTGATCACATGCCTTGGCATAGTCATGTGTATCTTTGTTAATGGTGGGATAATAGTATCCATATTGTAAGATTTAGTGTGAAGTACACGCACTACTATGATGACCCCCAACTGGAGAAGAATGACATACCTCTAAGATACTCATCATCTCAACCTCAGGAACACATCTCCGCACTACTCCATCAGCACAACTTCAAAACAAATATGGCTCATCCCAAAAGAACTTCCTCACATCATACATAAACTTCTTATGTTAGTGAAACGCCAGGACTTCAGGAACCATAGCACTTACTAGATAATTTGCAAATTCTGTGAACCATGGAATCAAGTCTTGTGAAGAGGCTAATACCTGTTCTTCAGAAAAAGTGTCATCAATCTCGAGCCCATCTTTAAGCTTCAGCATGGCCTCTTCTTCAAGGCATGATAAGTGGTCATCCACTTGATTCTCAGCCCTCTTTTGGTCCTTGACCTCAAAGTCAAATTCCTACAACAAGAGTACCCAACAAATCAACTTCAGCTTCACATCCTTCTTTTCTATAAGGTACCTAAGAGTTGCGTGGTCAGTATGCACAATGACTTTTGGGCCAATCAAATAAGACCAAAATTTCTCAAAAGTAAACACCACAGCAAGTAACTCTTGTTCAGTCATAGTATAATTTTTTTGAGCAGAGTTAAGTATTTTGCTAGCATAGTAGATGGGATGTAAGATCTTCTCTTACCTTTGGCCTAGGACTGCACCTAGCACCACGCCACTAGCATCACCCATAGCCTCGAATGACATAGACCAATCAGGAGACACAATAATAGGAGCTGAAATCAACTTCTCTTTCAGGTACTCAAACGCTTTAAGACATGCATTATAAAATACAAATTTCACCTCCTTCTCTAATAGCTTACACAACGGATTGGCAATATTAGAGAAGTCCTTGATGAATCTTCTATAGAAACACGCATGCCCTAAGAAGCTACGCATACATTTCACAGAAATTGGTGGAGGCAACTTTTCAATCACCTCAATCTTTGCCTTGTCGACCTCAATCCCTTTTTTTGAGATCTTGTGACCAAGCACTGTTCCTTCTTTAACCATGAAATGACGCTTCTCTAATTTAGAATCAAGTTACATTCCTCGCATCTCCTTAGAACATTAGCTAGATATGTCAAACAATTATCAAATGAGTCACTAACAACTGAGAAATTATCCATGAACACCATAATAGTGTCCTCAACCATGTCAGAAATATAGCCATCATGCAATGCTGAAAAGTTGTGGGTGCAATACACAAACCAAAAGGCATCCTCTTGAACGCGAATGTCCCATATGGATAAGTGAAAGATGTCTTCTCTTGAACCTCAAGAGTAATAGAACTCTTATTATTACCCGAGTATCCATCAAGAAAACAATAACAACCTCTACCAGCAAGTCGGTCTAACATCTAATCCATAAAGGGGATAGGAAAGTGATCCTTCTCATTCCAAGAGTTCAGCTTCCTATAGTCCATGCATACACGCCAACCTGTAACTGGACTCATTAGAATAAGCTCATTCTTCTAATTCGAAACCATAGTGATTCGACCTTTCCTCAACACACATTGGACCAAGCTTACCCACTTGCTATTAGAAATCAAATAAACCATACATGTGTCCAACCACTTGATGATTTTTTTCTTGACCACCTCTTGCATGGAGGATTCAACCTCTGTTGATGCTCAATACTAGGCACATAATCTGGCTCAAGTTGGATTTTGTGCATGTAAATTCTGGGCGGAATCCGAATGATATCAGTAATGGACCATCCAATGACTCTCTTGATCCTCTTCAACACAGAAACTAGAGCCTCAACTTGCCATTCCACCAAGTTAGTAGAAATAATAACTGGCAAAGTATTGTTGGCTCCCAACAATGCATAACAAAGATGAGATGGAAAAGCTTTTAGCTCTAAAACTGAAGGCTTCTTAATAGAAGGTCGAGCAGGTGGAGTCACTCTATTTGTCAAATCAAGATCTAACTTTTTTGGTGCAAAAGACCTTCAAGTAATCTTACCATCTCATCATAACTCTCAATATCATCACCCTCAAAATTCATGATTACTGCTGCGAGGGCCTCAATTCCAAGCCTTTCCTCAACAGGAGCTGCCAAATCATCCTCGTCGATTGTATCTATCACAGAAATCACACACATACCCTTTGGATGCTTTATAGACTGGCATACATTAAAAGTGGCTTGATTACTATTTAACTGAAATTTTATCTGCCCAGTATCCATATCAACCAACGCACATCTAGTCGCAAGGAACGGTCTTCCCAAGATAATAGGAACCTCAAAGTCAACCTCATAGTCAAGAATGACGAAATCAGATGGAAATATGAAGGATGCAACCCTCACCAAAACATCACATAAGATACCCACTGGCCTCTTCACAGTGCGGTCCACCATGAGAAGTCTCATCAAAGTTGGTTTGGGTGACCCCAACCCCAACTAGTTGTAAACTACTAGCGGCATTAAGTTAATGCTAGCACCCAAATCACATAAAGCCTTTGCAAATTTGAAACACCCAACAGTGCATGGAATCGTGAATGCTTCTAGGTATTTCTTTTTCTCAACCAAAGATCTAGAGGCTATTGTACTACAATGGTGCACATTGTCCACGGGCTCAAAAGTCACTATCTGCTTCTTAATCACTAAATCCTTCATGAAATTCGTTTAACTTGGTATTTGTTCAAGCCTCAACTAAAGGGATGTTCACTGTCAACTCCTTCAGCATAGAGATAAACTTTTGGTACTTTTCCTTTTCAAATTTCTTCTTCGATCTTTGCAGAAATGGAGAAGAAGGTCGTGGAATCAATAATTTAGGGACCTCCTTGTCATTCTCTTTTCTTTCCTTGGCATCTTGATCATTAACTTGAGGTTTGTCAGATGCATTCTCATTAACTGCCACTTCTTCAGGGTTGGCAACTTCTTCATAATCTATTATTACAGGTTCCACCGCATTATCAACAATCATGGGCATAATAGGATCAGTGGTTATCTTACCACTCCTAGTAGTAATATCCAAATAATGACCATCTTTCTTTAGATTTTGGATGGTGTTTCTTAGGAGAGTACCTTGTTGACGCTGATTCAATGTTGCAGAAATCTGACCAAATTATTGCTCAAATTGGTTAATGGTGGTAGCATAGGATTCAACTTTCTGATTCATACCTAAAAGATTTGCCTTAATCTTCTTAAGCCAATTTTTCATTTTCTCTGCCTCTTTTACAACCTTCGCAAGCATGTATTCCATCCTCAAATTGCTCGAACCACCATCACGATTCCTCAGTGGAACATAAAGGCCACTCTTATCCTTGTAGTCATATTTTCGCTTCCAATCACTATCTCGATCCCAATATTGATACCCCAACTTATTATAATTATTATCTCCATAATAGTTTCGGCCTTGGTTCCCTTTCCTCGAGTTCTAATTGTCTTGGTTAGACCCTTGTCCGTTGGCTCTAAACCTGCCACCTCTCTATCAAGATACTTTGCTTCCTTCTTAGAGTCTGAATCTTCATACCTAGATGTTTTGCCTTGTGCACCCACTGCATTCACCTTTTTTGCTCCAGTTATCACAAATTATTTAGTAAGCAGCCCAATCTCGATCCTCAGCTATGCTAACTCTTGAGCCACTGTCTCATCTAGTTCTCGATCTTTTGTGGACTCTCTAATTGCATAAGTACCTGAGGGTCTGTCTGTCTCCCGAGTCTACCAACCTCAATTGGTTTTCATGATCCGATCTAGGTTCTTAGAAGCATGTTCCCAACATAAACTCATGAACGCCCCACCTGTGATAGTGTCTTCTATAGCCTTAGTATTTGCATTCAAGGCTTTGTAGAAGATTTCTAGCAAGTTTCTACTAGCCATTCTGTGGTTTGGGACACTCTACAGCTTTTCTTGAACCTCAACCAAGTCTCGTATAGTGCTTCTGAATGCAACTATCTAAAGTTGTTTATCTCATCTTTTATTTGTAGTATTCTGGAGGAAGGGAAAAATTGGTCCAAGAACTGAGTCCTCAACTCGTTCTAATTAGTAATAGATCCATGTGGTAGTTCACCCAACCACAGAGTAGCTTCTTCCATTAGAGAGAATGGAAACAATCTCAGTCTAATCACATCCTGGATCACTCCAGGTAGATTATACGAATTGTAGATCCCTATAAAGTTTATAACATGCATGTTTGCATCATTAGTAGGAAGGCCAACAAATACCCCCCTTTAAATTCAGTAGTTGGATCATTGCACTCATAATGTCAAACTTCATACCTTGAGGCAACTCAGGTGGAATGATAGCACCTATTTCAATCGGCTCCAAATAATCCAAATCTTCCTCTAGGTCTTCGTAAATAGGTAGATACTATTGTAGAGGTTGTTGTCCTCTAGGCCTTCTCTGTCTCTCCCAATCTTTAAGTACGGTAAGATGATTTGGTTCATCTTTCCTTGCTCTCTCTTCTCTAATTACATACCTGGCAGCCTTTTATCTAGCATTCTCTACAACCATTAATCGTATAGTGGTTTGTTCTGCAGTTTTCTAACCAGCAGGATGAAGAGCTGGCTGATCATGAATTGCACCACCACTATGAACCTTCCAACAAGGCTGCTGGATAATGAACTCCTTCGTTAACCATTCTTTGATTATTTCTCATAGTTCTCTCACGTTCAATATCAAGTGGAATTAGGAGATTTCCTTGACTTATAGTACTGGGAATACATTGGTGTGCACCCTAAAACAATATAAAAGTAAATCAGGAAATAACAACCAATCAACCACAATGATATAATCAATCAACTTTGTAATCGTATTCCCCGACAATGGTGCCAAAATTTGACGTCGCCCAAATTATACCTATAAGTAAAGTATAACGTGGTCCCAGTTAAACATAGAACCCAACCAAGGTTGGGGTCGATCCCACAGGGAATAGGTCAAAGTTTCAATAAATATGTAAGTCAAGTCAATCAATAATAATTTCCAGTAAAAAATAGGGGTTTGTAATTAAGTAATTCAGTAGTAACAGTTGTTGATTTGTTGGATTTATAATTAGTGTGAGAGGATCACAAGGATTGTGTTCCCCAATAACTTCATAGGTTCATCATACTTCGGAATCTCTCCCAATGTTTGGTATGTAGAATCGATAGGTTATGTATACCTAGAACAACTTTACACTCTTGTCTAGGCAATATCCTCAGGTAAGTTTTCTTTTCTCCTGAGCCTGTGTTACTAACCCTTATCGTAGATCCCAGATAGCTATCCCGTATTATAGGCTCAAGCTATTAAGTGGAGGTTGATAGCTCCAAGTTTCTGTTGGTTATTTCCTTTTTCCCATCCGTACTCATCCTTTCATCAAGAATACAAATTAGGTTGATTCTAATGTTGGCCACCGCTAAAAAACATTCAACACCACGAGAATAATTAATACATGTGAACACTGGTTGAAGATTACTCCATACTATGAATCCTACTTCGTTAATCAGTCATGGTTCTCACAATCCTAGTTGTGGTGTTTGGTTATTCATAATTGCAAGTACACAAGAAGAATTCATAGATGAAAATATAATCATGAACTTACAAGAATAATAAGAAAAACTCCAAAATCTCACTTTGAATTAAAACTCTAAAAAATATTTGTGAAATTCCAAAGCCAATAATGTGTCTTAGAACTTTACAACAATGTAATAGAACATAAACTTACAAAATAAAATGAATAAGAGTATTTATAGACAAAACAGAACCTATCCTAAACTAAATAGGAAATCTGGGTCGGTCACACCAGACGAGTGAAAGGTACGATCATGGTTTGATACCATGATCGTTCTTTCGTGCTGGTGGTTTCATCAGGGATTTTTGTATCTTCGGTTCTTCCATGGTACGGTCCTCAGTATGACTCCATGATATCAATATACGATCGTGCAATGCAGTCGCCTGATCATCCTCTACTTTAACTCCAGCAGCTTTCACTTCTGATCTTCAATCCCACGACCTCAAGGTACGACCGTCACATTTAGGAACGATTTTATGAACACTTCGTCTGATCCTTCTTAACTTTTGCATGCATGTTTCTAGGAATTCCTTCCCACAATCAGATGGTATGATTGTATGATCAAGGTATGATTATGGGAGCTGTCGTCTGATGCCTTAGTTGTCCAAAATCCAGCACTCCACTTTTTGAGACCTGTTTGGCCTGCAAACACCCAAAACCCCATTATATACACATATAAATACCCTTATACTTGCAAATATTCACTATTTTAATCATCTCAAGTACCGTAATTTCATGACACATCACTCATTGTTCCTCGAGGAACGTCATTGAGTTTTAATTTTTGGATTCCACAAGCAGGGCCTATGGGTGGTTATTAGCACAATTTCTGACCCGGAGCATACATTCACAATATGGGTATCATTATTCTCTTCGTGATACCTAGATTATTATTTTGATAGCATGGAAGCAGTCGAAGGCTTCTCAAAAAGGAAAAACTCTGATAAAGAGAATTCTCGAGTGCTTTCAACGCGTCCATGTAGGCTAGGCTTACCTTTTTCTAGACATTGATCTTTTATGGTATTGGTATGTTATTGTGCTAATTTTTGATGGGTTATTATGATTCGAATAGTCATTTAGTTGATTTTCGATCATTTTAGCTGATTAGAGGGCTTTAGGATAGATTTCGACCTTGAATTCCTTTAGGCTGGTAATTACTTCTCGTTTAATACTACTTGAATTAGCATACTTAGGACCTTGGGATCAGATTTAGAAGCCTTATCCTAGGTTCAGGTATATGCTTGCCTTAGGTTGGTGTCTCGGGACTTGTAGTCGACCTTATCGCCCTTTTTAGGTTAGGTCACTTTAGGAGAACACCCTTTTTAGACATAAATGATTATAGGATTATTTCAGTAAAATTTTTATTGGGGCATTGGCTTAATTACTATTTTTGTGCTCGTTAGCCTCAGTATCCTTGACATTTTAGCCTTTTTAGCCTTAAATCGCGATTTTCGACTTAATAAATGGAACCTTACACTTCTTTCATAAAACTGACCTTCTAAAATGGGAAAAAGGATTAGGTAGACAAGGGATAAATTAGAACTCTGGATTATTACTTTGTATTGTATATTTATTAATTTTGGTTCGAGTCTGGTGCCTGGTATTACTAAATATTATCTATTAGTTCCTGTTCGAGTTCAGTACCTGCTTTACTATTTATCATATATTAGTTTCGGTTTGAGTTCGGCATCTGGTATTATTGTTTATTATCCATTAGTTCCCTTGCAAGTTCTACAGTTATTATTATTGATATTTGGTTGGAAATCCAGCTTGAGATTGGTAGGATTTATGGTTATGGCTGGACGAAGAATATATGGTACGGTCATAGCACACCTTGGCTCATCTTTACTTTTCCTACTATTATACTTGGTCTTATATTAGTATTACTCCTTGTTTGCACCCACCATGCTTATGGGGGCTCGATTAGGTTTATTCTTCATTGTGTGTACCTTCTGGGCTTATGAGGTCCCAGTTAGGTTATAGCTAGGCATTTACTTCTGCTTTTGAGATAATTATATTTGATTTATTACATTTGCTTATCATAGCCTGTTCTTTCCATTTTTGACCCTCAGTTATTGCCCTTTAGTATAGATTCACACTTTATTATGATTTTACTTTAATTGAGCTCAATCGGCCTATGATGCCTACTAAATACCTCTTGTTTTGGTACTCATACTACACTTCTACATCTTTTTTCTGATGCAGTTCCTAGTAAGAGTCATCGCAGTTGATGAAGCACTCGACCTGAACTGTTAACTGGGGATTTGAGTGAGCTTTCACTATCTGGAGTTGTTCCTTCTTCTACTTTAGTGCTAGTCTTATTTTGTATATCCGGAGACTACTTGTATATTTTGACACTTGTCTAGTACTCTTTGAATATAGTGGCTCTTGTAGAGACCTTATCAGGTCTTGGGGGAATTATTTTGTGTATTTTGTCCTTTCCCCTTTCTTGTATAGCATGCTTATATATATATATATATATTCCTCTTCTTGTTGCCTTATGTTACTGATTTATCCTAATTTCTCTCTCTTCCACCTGTTATCTTGTTACTCGTCGTTCTAGGCTATAGTGTTGGGTTACCTACTGGTGGGTTAAAGTAGATGTCATCATGACCTGAGTTTTTGAATCGTGACAATCAAGAACTTCAAAAATATATAATTTACCTTTTGCTAGCTGAGTGTGAGATAATGTGTATGGACAGGCTTAATTAGCATGTAAGACAACTTCCTCAAATTCTCTAATTTATCACGAATGACATTTACAAAATATCAAGTATGTCTTTTGTCATCGATTAGCTATAAACTTATAGTAGTAGTATAGTGAATGGTAACTTTTGAGCTCTCTAATAGATGGATTTGGTAGAATATTTGAATGGTTTTCAACTGTCTTTGGGGAAATTGGAAAGTCATCAACTTCATCAAAATAATATCCCTTTAAATTCTGACTTGATGCACACTAAATTTATTTAGTGTGCAGGTTATTAAACTTTAATTTGATTTTTGTAGAGTATCTACTTTATGACTTTTTCTCTTCCTCTCCCCTAACCTCGCCTCCACAGGTGACATTGATCACTTTACAGTTATAAATTTATTTAATCTCAATGGTTCCACGTCTCTTACCTATTTATCTCCTTGCAGTTTGTACCATTAACTTAACAATAAAGAATGACCATTTAGATTTCATATTTTTGGAAAAAATCCTTTTGGCCACAATAGCCCAAATATGATAATAATGTTTTTTTCTTCTTGTAAAATGGAAGGAATTTTATTTACTTTATAATAAGGTTGTTCGAAGACATACATGGAGGAACTGGTCTTGTATAAACAGTTCCAATAGCATCTCTCTCGAGAGTAGAAGCAACAAAAGAGGGAGATGCTACAAAAACAAAAGGTTTATTCCTTTCTAGATTAGCTTTCCTTCCATACTCCGCAAGCAAATACGCAACCATGTTAGCCTCCCTGGGAATGTGGTACAACGTTGGATGTCCCAACTCCAAAAGTAAAGACCTGCAATCAAAGTAGATGTGTGAGAAAAGAGGATTGTTTTCTTTTAGTGAGTTTACGAGTACTTGTGAGTCACTTTATATTAAAAGCGGAATGAGTTGTTGTGATTTAGCTAATTGAAGTCCATGGAGTAATGCTAACAATTCAGCATGTAGTGCATTGCCAACTTCAACATATGTGGAGAAGGCCGTTATCCAGGAGCCTTGTCTATCATGGAATACTCCTCCCATTCCTCTTTTTCCAGATTTAGATCATAGGATCCATATATATATTTAGTTTTATAAAACCTTGATGAGGGGGATACCAAGATACTTGGACAGTATTACGAGGATTTATTTTGGTTATATTAGAGGCTAAATGAAGGAATTCCAGGGAATGGAAGGTAATGTTGTGGGTTATGTTGGCTAAGGGGATTTCATTATTACTTCGAAATAGTTTATGGTTCCTATTTTTCCAAATACTCCAAAGAATAATTGGAGTGAGTATGGATATTGGTACATTTGTACCTTGAAGCAGGCATGATTCCTTGGTAGAACATAGCCTTTGAATATGATTGTGTAGGGCGGAAGCTGATAGTCTTACATGGAAATGGTTCCACACTTCGACGGCTTTTGGGTAAGAGGTGAAAATATGGGTGATATCTTCTTCACAGCGTGGGCATGAAGAGTAGGCGTTGGAAGGAATAATGTTCCTAGAATCAAGTAAAGTTGTTGTGGGAAGTTTGTTTGGCAGTAGGAGCCACACAAAGTATTTTATTTTATTGATAGTTCACATTTTCTAAACCCAATTGTACTGGAAATTTCAAAGGTTTCTACTATTATCACGGTGCTCTAGATAAAGGCAGTATGTGCTTTTGGTAGAGAATACTCTATTGGCACTTAATTTGTAGGAGTAAGAGTTGTCCTTTGGTTCAGAGGTTTCTATGTAGGTATGATGAATAGAATCAAGAATAGTTTGCGAGAGATGAACGGATAGACACGAGAATTTTCAGTCGTTATTATGAATTATATTTGCAACCATAAGATTTTCTTCATGGTGTGCCAAAGGTCCTATATAGAATTTTGGAGATTTTCTTGGAAGTTAATCCAATTGTAAGACCAAAGGTTTATGTTTTCACCATGTCCACATTCCAAGAGATTCCTTTAGAGAAAAACGGAATTGTTCGTGACATACTTTTCCATGTGTAAGAGTCACTATTCTTGTGGTGAATGTTAGTAGCGTTCCTAGGTAGTTGATATTTATGAGCTAGGACTTTTCCCCATAACTAATTGTTATTATTTTTCTTTGAAACGCCATATAAGTTTTGCTAAAAGCAATAAATTTTTACCTGTCTTTTTAACCGAGCCTAGACCTCCCATATACTTTGGGAGCGTGATAGTATCCCAATTAACAAGGTGTATTTTCCTCTTCTCGCTTGTAGATCCCCAAAGGAAATTTCTTTGAATGCGATCTATGTGCTCCCGAGTCTTTAGGGGTAGCAGATTACATTGTATAGAATATGTAGGGATAGTGGAAAGAATCGATTTTAACAGGGTGATACCTCCCGCTAAAGATAACATGTTAGATTTCCAACCTTTAAGTCTATTATTCATGTGATTAATAATATATTAATAATCCGCACTCTTAGGATGGTGGTTGGTAATAGGCAGTCCCAAATATTTTCCTACGTTAGAGTATTGGTGAATATTTAACATAGTGGAGAGTTCATTCCTATCAGTAATGGTGACATTATTAGAAAATTTAACTTTGGATTTCGTAAAACTTATTTTTTGACCGGATTGAGCGGATAGAGTATTAAAAATTTGGATAATAGTAGAGACATTTTTTGGGGCAGCTTTTGACATAAGAATGATGTCGTCGGCAAAAAAGAGGTGTGAAATGGGCATGCCTATTCTACCAATTCTAATAGGATTCCAGAGCTTCTCATATATGACATGATTAATAAGACTCGATAGAGATTCCATACAGATAATAAAGATGTATGGTGAAATACGGTCTCCTTAACGGATGCCTCTAGTAGGCAAGAAGTAATTTGAAGGTTTTTCATTAATTAGGATAGATAGGGAAGACGTACTAATACATCACATAATTAGGGAAATGATTTTACTAGGAAAGTTGAGGAGTGTAAGGGATTGACGAATAAACGACCATTCCAATCTATCGAAAGCCTTTTCAAGATCTATTTTTGAGAGCATTTTGCTGAAGTTTCCTGCAATTTTTTTAAAGGAGCTCAAGGCTTCTTGAACAATTATGGCGTTATCAATGGCTCTTCTCTCGGGTATGAAGCAACATTGTTGGGGACTAATAATTTTATCCAATAAGGGGCGAATTCTATATACAAGAATTTTTGTAATAGTTTTGTAAATAGTATTGCATAGCTAATAGGTCTATAATGGGTGATAGATTTAGCCTTTTTTTATTTTTAAATAAGAGTTATAAGAGTTTTATTAAGTTTATTGGGAAACCTTGTCACAACCTAATTTCCCGAGTCATGATGGAACCTACTTTATCCCACCAGTAGGTAAGCCAAACCGTAGCCCTGAATAATAAGTAATGGACTAGTTGGTGGAAGGTATAATAAATACCAAAAGTAAGCATACAACAGAATTGTAAACAGAATAAATATAACAACAACAGAATAAATATCAAGGAGAGAGGGAGAAAGGGCGCAGAAGAATATTCCACAACCTAGTAAGGTCGGTACAAGAGCCACTAAATCAAAAAGAATAAGAGTACAAAATAGTATCCAATATACAGATAGTCTCGATAACTAAAGACTATCCAAAAGTAATGAAAGGAGAGAGAATCAGCTCTGGCTCTGAAAGCTCACCCTATCTCTGAATCCAGAGATCAAGCTGGAAAGAATGTCAGGGCAGCAACTAGTACTCGGATCTGCATCAGAAAAAGATGCAAAAGTGTAGTATGAGTACCAAAACAACGGGTACTCAGTAGAATCAACGGTTAACTGAGCTAAATCATAGTAAAAGTAAAATAAAATGCGAGAATGTAAACTAAGTCAAGGAATAAGGGGCAAACCTGAAATAATGTTCCAGCTGACAGCTAATAAATAACAGTATAAATGAAATTGAACATAAGGCAAGCTAACTACAACCTAACTGGGGCCCCATAAGCTCAGAAGGCGCAAACCAGAGAAGACTAAAACATACGAGTAATCCCGCTGGATACAATCAAGAGGAGAACCATAGACACTAATATGCATAAAGTAACCAACAATTGATTCCATATTTGTGAATCCTTTTGTACCATGCAATACCGAACTCAAATCGAATCTATAATATCATAAGTGAACCATAGAGTGTCAGACTCGAACCAGACTTTAGTATCATATATGCTGAACTTGAACCGAGAATTAGTACCATATGCCAATAGTAGTTGCCAGACTCGAATCGGTCTTTAAAGTAAATACAAGGTTACAAGTCTAGTCGGAAGTTGGAAAGATGTCCAAGTCACAATAATTTCTAAGAAGATACATAAGATGATGAAATAAAGCCTCCTATGTCTATAAGGAGCTAATTAGGATAATTGACCTAAAGAGGGCCGGCGGAGCCCGCTACTAACCCCAAAAGTCCATATTAAGGCAATTTCTATCCGAAATTAGACTAAGGATCCAAAGTTCCATCTCAAGGTATTAGATAAGTCTAAACAAGTCCTAAGGCAATAATTAAATCCAAGGAAACGGTGAATGGGTCAATTCTACCTAAAAACGGCTCTCTAATTGGCTAAAAATTCCAATTTTTGCTAAACATACAACCAAACCGTAAATTCCAACCCAACTCTAGCATAATACTATACTAATACTATAATAAAGCAGAATCTATGAGAAAAGTAAGCCTATCCTACCTGGAAGCCGATGAAGCCTAAGAAAGTCCACTAAATTGGAGATTTTCCCTTCTAAGAAGCCTCCTCACGATGCCACGCTATCAAACAAATAATCTACTAATTAATACGAGAATAACAATACCCATATTGCATATAAATATTTTGAGTTCAAAATCAGGATAAAAATCTCATGTGGGCCCGCTTGCAGAATCACAACTTTAAAACCGTCAAAATGCCCTTTAATCTCAAGGATCATTTATCCTAAAAAATGAGTGAAATCCAAGCATAAATGAACCCAAAATCAACCCGCAAAATGATTAGGGATTTAAAGTTAAATCGAAGAATAAATCAATGAATTAAATGAAAACTTACGAAAAATTGGATGAGAAAACGCCCCCAACGAACCCTCTAACTTACCACGAATACCCAAAGATCACACTCTACCCTCTCTAAGCTCTCTAGGGTTTTGAGGGACTTGGAAAAGAAATAAATGGAATAAAACAAGGGGTTTCCCTCATAAATAGCAACTATAGCTGCTTTAGCGGTCAAATGACCGTTAAACTAGTCACCGCTAAAGCGGTAAAGCACCGTTTAAGCTGTCCTTTGCGCCTGGGGACTACCGCTAAAGCAGTCGAATACCGCTAAAGCGATAGTTTGGTTGCTTTAGGAACAGAAGGGCGCACCTGGGATTCCGCTAAAGCAGTCCATTGGCCGCTTAAGCAGTCACACAAACTGATGCCTGCACCAGCACTTAGAAAAATTTTGCTAAGTTTCGATCAAACCCTCGAGATTCATTCAGAATCCCGTGAATGCAAATGAACTATGCTACCTTACCAAATTCGACATTCCGGACTCAATGGGGCCATTAAAATTTCCATCCGAAGTCATTACGATGATATGTAGGTCCCACACCCAATGATCGTTTTAACCATTTTTTACCAAATAGCCCAAAATGAGTTCGAAAGCCTTGGGACCCGAACCAAAGGTCCTCCTAGCCTAAAATCGACATTTCGGAGCTGCTGGAACTGTCAAAGTTGGCATACGAGGCTGTTTACCTAAGGTTTAGGCCCGATACCCAAATTTGAACAGTGAAGACTTCTAAATAAAAAAATTGGCTCTAAAAAATAAATGAACTATTCGATAACCGAACTGTTGGCTCAAGCAAGTCATAAATGACTTGGGGCAGCTATAGGAAAGCTCTAAACGTCGAAATAGTGCAAAAATATAGAAAAAGACCTAGAGGGTCATTACAATATCCACTACTACAAGGGCTTTCGTCCGCGAAACTAAAGGATCCAGATGTACCTGAAGTCTCAAACAAGTAGGGATATTGGGCCCACATCTTACTCTCGATCTCCCAGGTAGCCTTCTTAATTGGACGGTACCTCCACTGAACCTTAACCACTGGAATCTCTCTAGAGTGTAACCATCTCACATCCTTGGCCAGTATAAGCACTAGCTCATCCACGAAGGTCAACCGCTGGTCCAACTGAACTGAGTCCCACTAAAGCACGTGTGACTGATACAGAATGTAGCGCCACAACATGGATACATGGAAAACTGGGTGAATAACTAAAAAATCTAAGGGCAAGGCTAACTCATAAGCTACCTCACCAACGGTCCTAAGTATCTTAAATGACCTAATATACCTAGGGCTGAGCTTGCCCCTCCTCCCAAACCTCATCACGACTTTCATAGGCGATACTCAAAGGAAGACTCGATCACCAACTCCAAACTTTCAAAGGAAGACTCGATCACCAGCTCCAAACTTTAAGGCACGAAGTTTACGATCAGCATAACTCTTCTGCCTACTCTGAACTGCCCTTAACCTATCCTGAATCACCCGTACCCTATTCAAGGACTCACGAAGTAAGTTAGTACCATGGGGACTAACCTCAGAAGCCTTAAACCATCCAATCGAAGATCGACAATGCCTATCATACAATGCCTCAAATGGTTTCATCTCAATACTCGAATGGTAGATGTTATTATAAGCAAACTCTGCTAAGGCTAAGTGTTTCTCCTATTGACCTCCAAAGTCCATCACACATGTGTTGAGCATATCCTTCAAAATCTGAATAGTCCACTCCGACTGATCATTGGTCTGGGGATGGAATGTTGTGCTAAGATCAACCTGAGTACCCAACTCCTTCTGAAATGCCCTCTAGAAGCTAGAAGTGAACACTGAACCTCTGTCTGAAATAATAGATATGGGTACTCCATGTAGGCAAACTATCTCACAAACATAGATGCGGGCGACCCTCTCGTTATTGAAAGACATCTAAATAAGGAGAAAATGGGCCAATTTGGTCAACCGATCTATAATGACCCAAATGTCATCGGAACTACAGGAGGTATGAGGTAAACCACTCACAATGTCCATGGTAATCCGCTTCCACTTCCACTCAAGGATTGGTAATCTCTGAATCAAGCCACTAGGTCTGTGCTGCTCAACCTTTACCTATTGACGACATAGGTAATGAGCTACAAAGTCTGCAATATCTCTCTTCATGCCACTCCACCAATAATGCTTCCTCAAATCCCTATACATCTTAGCCGTCCCAGGGTGTATAGAATATCTGAAGCTATGAACCTCCCACAATATCGACTGAATCAAGTCTCCAACCCTCAAAACATAAATACGGACATCATATCTCAAAATACCCTCTGAATCTAAGGTAGCCCGGCTAGACTCACCTTTCAACTATAAACCCCTCGCCATTAATAGGAAGAGTCAATATAGGAGCTGAAGTGAGCAAGTCCTTGAGCTTTCAAAAGCTCAACTCACACTCATCGGACCACTAAAAAGGAACCTCTTTCCTAGTCAACCTGTTCATAGGTGTTGCAATAGAAGCAAACCCTCAACAAACCGCTTATAGTAACCTACCAAACCAATAAAGCTACGAACCTCAGTCGGAGATGTAGGTCTGGCCCAATCACTAATAACCTCAATCTTCACTGGATCCACATAATCCCATCCTTAGACACCACATGCCCTAGGAATGTAACAGAATTGAGCCAAAACTCGCACTTTGAGAATTTGGTAAAAAGCCTATGATCTCTCAGAGTCTGGAGCACAATCTTCAAATGATGCTCGTGCCTCCCTACTCTTTGAATACACAAGGATGTCATCAATGAAGAAAATTATAAAGGAATCCAAATAGGGCCTGAACACACGGTTTATCAGATCCGTGAATGCTACTGGGGCATTGGTCAACCCAAAAGACATCACCAGGAACTCATAATGGTCATAGTGAGTCCTGAAAGCAGTCCTAGGGACGTCCTCGGCCTGAATCCTCAACTGATGGTAACAGGATCTCAAGTCAATCTTAGAGAACACTGCCACACCCCGAAGCTGGTCAAATAAATCATCAATACGAGGCATAGGATACTTATTCTTCACTGTCACCTTATTCAGATGCCTGTAGTTGATACACATATGCATAGAACCGTTCTTTTTCTTCATGAAAAAAATAGGAGCACCCCAAGGAGATACACTCAGCCTGATGAAACCCTTACTCAAAGGATCCTGTAGCTGAGAATTCAACTCCTTAAGCTTGGCAGGAGCCATACGGTAAGGTTCTAATGAAATAGGTCGGGTGCTTGGTTCAAGATCAATAGCAAACTCAATATCACGCTCAAGAGGAAGGCCGAGCATGTTGATACGAAAAACATCAAAAAACTCACGAATAATAGGAACAGAATCAAGTGAAGGACTCTCCGCACTAATATCACGCACATAAGCAAGATAAGACTCGATACCAATCTCTTAGCCTGAACATAAGAAATAATCCTCATCGGTGTGCGGCTAAAAAAATACTGCCATACAATCGAGGGTATGCCAGGCATAGCTAAGGTAACGGTCTTGGCAAAGCAATCCAAGACCACATAATAAGGGGATAACCAGTCTATACCCAAAATCACATCAAAGTCCACCATATGTAGCACAATAAGGTCTGCCTGAGTATCAAACTCTCGAACAGTCACAACACGTGATCTATAAACCCGATCCACTACTAAAGAATCACCCACAAGAGTAGATATATGCAATGGCATAGATAAAGGCTCCCAAGATAACTCTAACCGTGGTGCATAATAAGCAGAAACATATGAATAAATGGA
The DNA here is from genome assembly GCA_031232105.1 of Capsicum rhomboideum. Classification (NCBI taxonomy): domain Eukaryota; kingdom Viridiplantae; phylum Streptophyta; class Magnoliopsida; order Solanales; family Solanaceae; genus Capsicum; species Capsicum rhomboideum. The sequence goes on from CP124712.1 coordinate 18,820,335, forward strand.
TCCCAGATCAAATAAAGCAATAACTGGGTGATGGCACACTAAAATTGTAACTGTAATAACAGCATCCAAAAACTCTGTCTTTGGTCTACCAGGTACAGTATACAAATGACCTCGCCCGCCACCTGGCTGGGATTTTGATCAATCACCCATCCTACCTGCCTGAGAACCTACTCAAGAACCCTGAGGACTACCCCTACGACCCTGAGCACCACCTCTAGCTGGAAGCGACACTGATCTGATCAGTTGAACACTCTGCGTTATAATCTGAATTATACCACATCGGGGACACTTTCTGGAGTAATGACCAATAACCCCACAACTATAGCAAGCCCTAGATACTCCACTTTATCCAAAAGATCTGGCTGACCCAAAATAGCCACCTCGGCTAGAAGACTCAGAATGTACACCTCTCAAAGACTGGCCACTGCTTAGGCTCTAGTAATTACTATAGCTGGACTGACCTCTGTCAGTAATCTGAAGTGTTATCTGAACAGGCCTACTAGACTGATCCTAGTGCTGATAAGACTGACGTGGAGGGTACCTACCCTGAGGGCCTCTGCCTCTGAACTGCGACCCACTACAGCTCCCACTGAAACTACCCTGATGACGTGGTCTCTTATTGCTGCCCCTTGGGCCTCGCGATGCTCCTGATGACGTGGTCTCTTATTGCTGCCCCTTGGGCCTCGCGATGCATCTCCTCCATAGTCTGGGCATAATCAGAAACCTCAATAAAAGACCTGCTAGTTGCAACCAAACATTAAGTAGCTATGCGAAGAGGAAGTCTCAGCCCTCTAACATAACATTGAATTCGTTCATACTCGATAGGGAAGATCGCAGTAGCATGTCTGGCCAACTCGTGGAACCATGCCGCATACTTAACCACCAACATAGAACCCTATTGTAAGCCGGTAAACTAATCTCTCAGGCGCTCACAAAGACTACGAGGCATATACTTCTCCAAAAAAGCCTCAGAGAACTGAGTCCATTTCATAGGGGGAGATCCAGCTAGCCTGGAATCAAGATTACCTCTCCACCAATGTCTAGCTGCCAAATCCAACTGAAAAGTGGTGTAGTCAACCCCATGAGCCTCACCGAGGTCAAAATTATGGAGCCTATCCTCACAAGCAATCACAAATTCAAATGCATCCTCGCTTGGAGCCCCAGAAAACCTAGGCGGAGTCAATCTCAGAAATCTGCCCAACATCTTCTGCTCCTCAACAGACATAGCTAGCTGGGTAGCTGCCGATTGAGAAATTACCGGTGTTGGAGGGACCATAATTCTGGGAGCCGCAGCTATAGGCTGTGCCCCTACATTTGTACCACTCTGATCTGTAGACCGAACACCATCAGATAGTGCACCACCAACTAATCCCAATAATTGGACCAAGGCATCTCTGAGTAATGAAGAAGAAATAAATCCCAGTGGAGCCTGATCTTCCCTTTAGCCCACCAATGGCTGGGGTGGAGGAACCTATGGAGCTACCTCTGCCTCGGGAGCAACAATAGGATCTAGGCTCCCTATCCTAACCCTTAGCTGGGGCTGCAGCTCTAGCCTGACCACGACCTCTAGGCCAGCCATGGCCTCTAACGAGTGTCCTAGCAGCGAACTCGGGGTCTTCATCATCGGTCGTCATAGCTTATTCCTGACCATTTGCAAAAGGGTGAAACAATGAGAAACTTAGAAACCAACACAGACTCGATGTATGAAATGAATGAAGAAAGTGAGGTCCTCCTAAGAATGCCCTATAACCTCCCAAAGATAAGATACAGACGTCATCGTTCTAATCTGCGAGACTCTACTAGACACTTGTTCTTGTACCAACAATACAAGTGAACCTAAGCTCTGATACTAATTTGTCACGACCTGATTTCTTGAGTCTTGATGGCACCTACTTTATCCCACCAGTAGGTAAGCCAAACCATAGCCTGGAATGATAAGTAATGGGCTAGTTGGTGGAAGGTATAATATATACCAAAAGTAAGCATACAACAGAATTGTAAACAAAATAAATATAAGAGCAATAGAATAAATATCAAGAAAAGAGGGAGATAGTGCACAGAAGAATATCCCACAACCTAGTAAGGTCGGTATAAGAGCCACTAAAACCAAAAGAATAAGAGTACTAAACAGTATCCAATGTACAGAAGTCTCGATAACCAAAGATTGTCCAAAAGTAATGAAAGGAGAGAGAATCAGCTCTGACTCTGAAAGCTCACCCTATCTTCAAATCTTGAGAGCAAGCTGGATAGAACATCAGTGGAGGCAACTAGTACTCGAATCTGTATCATAAAAAGATACAGAAGTGTAGTATGAGTCGAAAACAATGGGTACTCAGTAGACATCATCCGTCGATTGAGCTAAATCATAATAAAAATAAAATAAAATATGATAATGTAAACTAAGTCAAGGAATAAGGGGCAAACCTGAAATAATGTTCCAGCTGACAGATAATAAATAATAGTATAAATAATATCAAAAGTAAGGCAAGCTAACTACAGCCTAACTGGGCCTCCATAAGCCCAGAAGGTTCAAACAAGAGAAGACTAAAACATATGAGCCCTCATAAGCCCGCTGGATACAATCAAGAGGAGAACCATAGACACTAATACGCATAAAGTAACCAACAATTGATTCCATATCCGTGAATCCTTTCGTACCACGTAATACCAGACTCAAACTGGATCCGTGATAACATAAGTGAACCATAAAGTGTCGTACTCTAACTGGACTCTAGTATCATATATGCCAGACTTGAACCAAGAATTAGTACCATATAGCAATAGTAGTTATCGAACTTGAATCGATTTTTAAAGTAAACACAAGGTTATATGTCTAATCGAAAGTTGGAAAGATGTCTAAGTCATTATAATTTCTAAGAAGATACATAAGATAACGAAAGAAATCCTCCTAGGTCTACAAGGAGCTAATTAGGATAATTGACCTAAAAGAGGGCCATCGGGGCCCGCTACTAATCCCAAAAGTTCATACTAAGGCAATTTCTATCCGAAATTAGACTAAGGCTCCAAAGTTCCATCTCAAGTATTAGATAAGTCTAAACAAGTCCTAAGGTAACAATTAAATCCAAGGAAACGGTGAATGGGTCAATTCTACCTAAAAGGGGCTCTCCAATCAGCTAAATATTCCAATTTTCGCTAAACATACAACCAAGCCGTAAATTCCAACCCAACTCTAGCATAATACTATGCTAATACCATAATAAAGCTCAATCTATGAGAAAAGTAAGCCTATCCTACCTGGACGCCGACGAAGGCCAAGAAAGTCCACTTAATTAGAGATTTTCCCTTCTTAGAAGCCTCCTCATGATGCCACGCTATCAAAATAATAATCTACACATTAATACCAGAATAACAATACTCATATTGCATATAAATGTTTCGGGTCTAAAATCGGGCTAAAAATCCCATGTTGGGTCCGCTTGCGGAATCACAATTTTAAAACCGTCAAAACGCCCCTTTAAGCTCAAGGATCATTTATCCTAAAAAATGAGTGAAATTCGAGCACAAATGAACCCACAAACAACCCGCAAAGTGATTAGGAATTTAAAGTTAAATTGGAGAATAAATTAATGAATTAAATGAAAACTTACGAAAATTTGGAAGAGAAAACGCCCCCAACAAACCCTCCAACTTACCACGAACACCCAAAGATCACACTCTACCCTCTCTAAGCTCTCTAGGGTTTTGAGGGACTTGGAAATTAAATAAATGGACTAAAAAATTGGGTCTCCCTCATAAATAGCAGCAGTAGCCGCTTTAGCGGAAAAATGACCGCTAAAGCGGTAAGGCACCGCTTAAGCGGTCCTCTGCGCCTGGTGGACTACCGCTAAAGCAGTCGAATGTCGCTTAAGCGACTACCGCTAAAGCGGTAGTTTGTCATTTTAGTGACAGAGGGGGACACCTGGGCTTCCGCTAAAGCAGTCCATTGGCCGCTTTAGCGACTAAATGGTCTCTTAAGCGGTCACACCAGCTAATGCCTGCACCAGCACATAGCAAAATTTTACTAAGTTTCGATCGGACCCTCGGGATTCGTTCGGAATCTCGCAAATGCAAATGAACTATGCTACCCTACCAAATTTGATATTTCGGACTCAACGACGCCATCAAAATTTCCATTCGAGGTCGTTTCGATGAAATGTGGGTCCCACACCCAATGACCATTTTAACCAATTTTTACTCAATAGCCTAGAATGAGTCTGGAAGCCTTGGGACCCGAACCAAAGATTCCCCTAGCCTAAAATCAACGTTCCAGAGCTGCTGGTGCTGTCAGAATTGGCATACGAGGCTGTTTACCTGAGGTTTAGGCCCGATACCTAAATTTGAATAGCGAAGACTTCTAAACAGGGAATTGGCCCTAAAAACCAAACGAACTGCCCGGTAACCAAACTGTTAGCTCCAACAAGTCATAAATGACTTGGGGCAGCTATGGGAAAACTCTAAACATCAAAATTGTGCGAAAATACAGAAAATGACCTGGAGGGTCATTACAATCCTGGAGGTGAAGAATGCATCCATGCAAGTCTTTATTACCGCATCCTTTGATTCGTTCCAAAACTTTTGAAAAAAATATTGGGTGTAACCCATCGGGGCCAGGCGATTTTAAAGGTTGAAAGGACATAATGGCCCTGTGGATTTTCGTAACGGAGAGAGGGGCAGCAATTTTGATTTTATCCTCTAAGGATAGAGCAATTTGGCAGGGAAGGAAGTTACTAACGTTACAATGGGACAACTCTGTGGTATAGACTTTTTGAAAGTGGTTTTGAATTGTGTTAGAAATGGTAGTAGGATCATATGTCCAGTTTCCGACAAAATCGCAAAGACCTAGGATCCTATTTTTCCGTCTTCCAATGATGGTAGAAATACTAAAGAATTTAGTGTTGACATCTCCATCGTTAAGCCACTGGACTCTTGATTTGATTTTCCAAAAGTCCTCTTCTTGTTTGAGGAGATAATTAAAATCGTTGATCAGAATATTTTCTAGGTTTGAATGGAAGTTGCTCTTAGTACTAGCATTCATTTTTTGGAGCCCATTAATACGTTTAAGAAGGGTATCTTTTCGTTTAAATAAGTTGCCAAAAGTATCCACATTCCATTTTTTTGCTAGGGTAGTAAAAAATTAATGTATTTATTAGCTATTTTTTAATAAATTGGATATTTTTTCAATACATTGGAAATGAGCATTTTTATTGATTGTTTGTTTGTTGAGCTTCCACTTCAAGAATTTAGCCATACAAACAAAAAAGAAAACATCCAGCCTTTCCATTTGTCTAAATAATTTTAAACTTTAAAATAAGAAAAAATCCTTTTGGCCACAATGGCCCAAATATGATAATAATGCTTGTTCACACTATAAACTAGTTTTTTTTGTGACTTTTTTACCCTTCCTTTTCAAATCTAAAATTTCCTCATTAATGTATTTATTAGCTATTTTCTAATAAATTGGATACTTTTTCAATACATTGGGAATGAGCATTTTTCTTGATTGTTTGTTTGTTGAGCTTCCACTTCAAGAATTTAGCCATACAAACAAACAAGAAAACGTCCAGCCATTCCATTTGTTTAAGTAATTTTATTGCTTTAAAATAAAATTAATAGACAAATAAAATTAACATTCCAAGTAATTTAGAATAGTTGGACTATCTATTAGACAAAGAATTTTACTTCAAGAATTTTATTGGCATTCCATTTTTATTTTTGAGAAGTGCTAAATAGCCATAATTATTTGGCCCAAATTTGGCCACAATTGTGAAAACACTTACATAGCCTTATTTTAGATTTTACCATACTTTCCCAAATAAATTTCCCTCCAAATCAATCAATATATCAATATCAATATATAATAATAAAGGAGAATGTAAGAGAGATGATGTGACATGCCTCTAAAGCCAAGAATGACATTTATCTTTTTTCTCAATTTTTTGATATTTTTCTTAATTTTTCCTATTTATAGGATTTATTAAAAAATCTAAAAATATTTCTTAATTACATTCTCTTAATTATCAATCAAATTTTCAGTTTAGATAACCAAAAGTCATTATCATTAATTTAACAATCATTAATCATTTATACTATAATAAAATAATAAATATTTTCATTATTTTCTTCTTTTAGCTACTCCCACCGTTTTTTCATTTTTTGTTTAATAGTTCAACACTTTAATTTTTATACTATTAACTACAACTCATTATACCTTGATTATATTATTAATAAAAATGAGATCATTTCACATTTATTTTGTTGTTATTTTTTTTTTACCTTCTTCTAATTATAAAATGACAATATTTTTTAATATTTTAAGCATTTTCTCTTTATTAATTAACTAATGAATTTTTCCGTGACAATCTTATTAGATTTATGATATATTATTTTAGTGTTTCTTTTTGCTAAGCTCATGCCTTTTGTAACTATCTGTTTTTTTTCTTATAGTTTGATAAGTCTCCAAGGCAAGGCGAGGAAGTAAGAATATTGCTAAGTCTCCAAAGCAAGGCGAGGAAGTAAGAATATTGTTACAGAATGCAACCTCAAATAGCTCTAACACCGACACTATATACTAATCTCTATACACTCATCTTGTTTAAGTCAAATTATTGCGAGTCACTAACTTTGAACTAAGTTAACATGGAGTAGAAAACACACAAAAATATTCAACTTGTAGGAACTATAATCTCTCTGTTAGATGTGAATTTTCTTTACAATTAAAAAAAAATAATGAATAGAAAAACATGACAAATAAAACAAGGCTATTATTAAAAAGGTACGGAAAAAATAAAAATATCACAAATATTTTTTTAATTATCTCATAATATCTCTAAACTCACTCTCAAGAAGCACGTTCAAGAAATTTATTTCTCCATGCTAGATATCTCTCCTTTTCTCAATTCTTTATGATTAAATCTTAAGGAATATAGGGATGCAATGAATGATGGCCTACCTCCATAATTTCACAACTTTTCAACTTCATAACCCCTTAATAACCCGTTTATTCCTCCATATATGCCCATCGGTTTATGTATGTTGGAATAATGCTCCAATTGAATCTAATTAAGGGGTAGTTACTTTTTGCAAGGACTTAAATAGGCGAAGGAAAAAGAACTTAAATATTTAGTGTTTTGACATTTTATAATTAGAGGAAATGTTTGAAAAGAAAAAAAAAGAGAAAAAAAAAGTTAAATAGATTTTTTGGCAAGACAAAAGGAAGAGTAATGTGTAATCATGGACTTGAAAGGAAATAATTCAGAGTAATGGAGATTATTAAGAGTTGGAGTTATGAAGATGAAAATGTGTGAGTTAAAGACACAAGATTAATGGATATTAATAAAATAAAAGTTATATGAAAATGAAGTGGTATGAGTTATGGAGATGACTTTTTTCAAAAAATAATTATACAAAATAAAAAAAATCTTTACAGTAGATTATTGTGTTATTAAGTATTATACAGTGAAATGGAAAGAGAAATGTCAAAAAAAAAAAGAGAAAAAGATAAATGTAATTGGAGGTCAAAGAGAGATGTCACATCACTTTATCTATGTTTCTCCTTCATATTAAATTAGTGAACGTGGTTGTATATATTTTTTCTTTATATTTAGTTAATAGAAAAGAAATAAAAATTCTATAATACTAACAGTAAAAAAATATGTATAGTGGAAAAGTGCATGTGGGAATAGAATTTAATCTATAATGACAAAATACATATAAAAAATCAAACAGCAAAAAAAAAAAATCAAAATAAATAAAGTGTTAAATACTTTCTTATACTTCCATAATTACAGAGTTCTTGAAGACCACTTCTCTCAATTTTAGAGGTGAAGTAAAACACTCATTTTAATTATAAAGAAAATCTTACCATATAGTAGGGATCATTAATTTTTTTTCATTTAATGATATAGTTGTTAATAGTCTTAATAATTAATTTTATTGAAGGCTGAACAAGATGTTAAGCAAAAAATTATTTTTTTTAGTTCTAAATGATGTCGGATGGAAAACGTCAAGATCTTTGCAAAAAAGAACGAATAATAATGCCTCTTTACTGAATAACAGATAACTTTTTAAAATTAATGAATTTCGAATAGAAAGAAATGAAAAAACCAACTAAAACTATCTACGTATTGAAAGCTTTTATAGTATTTAAATATCTATTAACTAAAATATTGTGATGGGGGACAATCCATAAGTCATTTGACTTTAAGGAAGATTGCCTTTGTATCTTTCATATTTTTTGTACTTTCTTGACCCTTTATTTTTTTATCTTTTATTTGTATATGACTAATAATGGCTTTAAGGAACCATTAATGGGATGTTTTCAAAAAGGAATAAGAAGTTGTGACTTTTATTTTTGCACACTAATGCTAACACCAATGAAATAAATGGAGAAAAGTAGGAGAAAAGTAAAAAGAAAATATAAAAAAAAACATCATGCATATGACTGATCTTGAAACACAGTGTAAAGTTTTGTGATAGATTCTTGTTCTTGGAGGGTATATTTTTTGTATTTGAATAAATAATTAATTGAAAATACTAAAATAAGCAACAAAAAAATTATCTATAAACATTTGTAAATCATTCAAACTTCTATACTTCATCAAATTAATCTGACCATCTTTCTTGATGAATCTTCCAAGACCATTAAACTTTCTTCTTTATATTGATGAACTTGTACCTAACTAATTCTCTTTTTGATGAATCTTGCGTCGCCATCAAACTTCCTTCTCCATCTTGGTGAACTTGTGTTTGACTATTATGACACAAGAATTTTTTTCGAAGAATATATCTATGATATTCATCAAAGTGATGGTCACATTGTCACATCATCTTTTCTTTGTCCACTCTTTTGATTATTAAATCCATGATTGATGAAAAAGGTGGGAAAAAAACTCAAAAAATGAGAAAAACATACTAATAAAAAAGAAGAAGAGGAAAATGCAAATAAACATCCAACAACTCCATAGATGATTGGTATTTATAGATTGGTTAATCCATAAGAATTAAGTAGAATAGAGTTGAGAAGACATGTTATTTAAGTAGAGAATGCAAATAGGTGGAGGTTTTTGTAACTCATGAGATATAATTAGATATAGTAAATATGATAGGATTTGTAATTAATACAAATTGATTAAAAAAAAGAATGAAGGATAAAAATTCAAAAAAAGGAGAAAAAAGATAATTGAGAATAAAGGTCATAGAGAAGTGTCACATCACCTTGTCTTGATTCTACTTTATTGTTATATATTGATGTATTTACAATGAGTAATTACCCATGATTCACACCTCTTTAATTTTAATTTATAACTCCCATAATTTTCATGTCCATAACCCCCAAACTTTAATTTGTAAGTTTATGATGTCTAGTATTCCACTATTTTACCTATATAAATTCATATTTAGTTTCATGGAGACTCCCACTCAAGGTTATCCTTTCTCTTCTTCATTATTTTGATTTGTGAATTAACGAACATGTAAAAGAAAAGAAGTATATGAAGGTAAGAAATATTTCATTTTCAGTCTTTCTCTTTCAATTTTATGTACTTGAACGTACTTTCTTAATTTTAACATATTTTATTTATGCATGTATTATCATCCTCCAAGCAAGCATGATCAAGAAATCTTCGCAATAATAAACAATATGCCGTTAGTATGTGATTGTTCTCTCTAAAATTCAATTTGTACTTGACACTAACTTTATAATCATATAGTGTAGTTTGATTACAATATTTAGATTTTAAAAAATGATGACTTTTTTAATGCAAAGTTTAGATTTCCTTCTTCTTTTAGATATAATTAATTTTTGATTGGTATGATATTTTATTTATTCATAATTATGTTATTTTTTTAATTTAATTGGTAGTATATGATGAGGACTTTGACATAGGGAGCAGAATATGGTGGCAGATCTACTTGCAAAGGAAGATGCCAGAAGAAGAAAAAAAATTTGAAGCATAATTAGGGACTACTTTTGCAAGAATTTTTTTTTTACTATCGACTTGTATTAGTAACATACCTACTTTTGCTAGAATTTTTTTAATTTTGGTTTGTACTGACGACTTAGTTGCATATATTAAAAATGCTACTCATTTGGTCCTCTTATTCTATTTTTTTATTATTATGAAGCATAGTTAATATAATTATCCCATTTTAACCAAAAGAATTATGATGAGGAGTTTCATTTGAATTATTCTCGCAAAAGAAAAAAAATTAAAAGATGAAATATTAATTCTACGATGTCATTATTATTTTTTTTGTGCATGTAAAATTCTGTCTTTTGTCGTCATTTTTTTTTTGTTTGAGATGTATTCATAGTTTTTTTCTTTTTTCTTTTTAATTACTTTGTGAATGTAATAGTGTAGGTTATTTTTTATATGTCTTAACAACATAAAAAACAAAATCTATCATCTATATATTATATAATTGCGATCTTTGAAATGGTAACGTGACACATCTCTTATGCAGCTAACTCATTTTTTTTGGTTCATTTTTTGATTTTTCCTCTTGCTTTCACCATTTATTAATTTATTTTTATAAATAAATTAATACATAATGATAATGTATTTAATGTCTACTAAAACTATACATTTAAATTATTTATAACTCATATCTCTTCATCTTACTTAATTCTTACTCTTAAATATTATTCATGACTCCTGCATGTTTCATTTTCTTACAAATATTTATTTAATATTTAAAAATTAGAATAAATAAATGTAATAATAAAGACACAAGAAGAAGTTCAAAAGTTTTTTTAAAAAAAAAAAAATCAAGTTTTGTAGAGAGAATCAAGTACTCCTACAAAAAATAGAGGAAATTAAAACAAAAAAATAATATTTTCAACCTAATACAATATATTTGTATATAAAAATATGATCTCTTATATGAATAGTGTATACTTAAAAAGACTCAAAGTATTTTTATTATGCATGTTAAAAAAACATGAAAAAATATATCATGTCCCTGATGAAGACAAAGATCTACGTCTTAAACATGAATGTAAGTATTACATACTACTTTATAAAAATAAAAAATTATCAATTTTTATTTTATATATATGTATATAAAGTAAAAATATATTAATTAATTAATTTTTCTTACAGTCGCGCAAAGTGCGGATAGTTTCACTAGTTATATTAATAAATGCAGTATTTTTTTCCTATTCTCTAAACTTATTGAACAACTACAATTGATTTATACAAGAACAATTAATGAATATAAAAGATGTCTACATACTTTAGGTATTAAATTAAAAAATTATACATTTACTTATACCTAAAAAAAAAGTAATATGTGTATTTTATGCTATTACTCTCCTTTTAATATAATGTATAGATAAATTTATAGTTCACTTCAAATTCAAATTTTACTTAGTTCAATTTAAATATATTTATCACTTATTTAAATTGAAACTTAATGATTTATCCCAATAAAAATATTTTAACTTTCAATGTATATTAAAAAAATTTTATTACGATGCCCATTAATAGTCTTATAATTTTTCATATTATATATATATATATATTTGAATCTAAATTATATTTTCCTCTATATTAGTCAACTAAAGGGAGGATAAAAGTTTTAAATTGAAAGCGATATCATCCAATTCAAAAACTTTTTTATTTTAAATTTAAAATGATATCTATGAATAAAATTTAAAATAAAAATCTTAATTATTTGGGAAGTGGAGTTGATAAATAAAAGCTGAATATGCCATTCATATTTCTATGTTTAAATTCTGAATTATGTCTTAGTCATAATATTCGTTTTTAAATATGTTTCTTGATTGTTTATTAATTATTTCAATTTTCAATTTTATTTCTTGATCAACCCAAAAATGATTCTTTGATTTACTCAATTGGAATGAAATTATAAATATACATTGTGATGCAATATTAATTTTATTTGATAATATTGAGAAAATAGTCTAAAACCCCCTCAATCTTTACCCGAAATTTCAACTACACACTCGAACTTCACGGGGGTCCTATCACCCCTCTTAACATTTTTAAAATGGAATTATTTGCTCCCTAAATGTTGAGATAGCAAAGAAGGTGTAGTTCACTCTCCTTGAGAGAGTGAGGACTAAAAGCAAATATTATAACTTATTTTTAATATTTATTTTCATATATATATATAGAGAGAGAGAGAGAGATTAATTATTAGTAATATTTTCATTATTGTTTTCTATCTTCTTCACTAATATACCCCAATCTCCCCACCACTATCGTCCTCCCGTCGCTGCTGCCACCGTCAACCATCATCTCCATCGGATCTAGCACCACTTATCCATTCTTCATCACCTACCTCCTATTTCCTCCCCATATAAATTCCTCATTATTATTATTATTATCGTCATTATTATCATTATCGTCATTATTATTATTATTATTATCATTATTATTATCGTCATTATTATCATTATCGTCATTATCGTCATTATTATTATTATTATTATTATTATTATCATTATTATTATCGTCATTATTATCATTATTATTATTATTATTATTATTATTATTATTATTATTATTATTATTATTATTATTATTATTATTATTATTATTATTATTATTATTATTATTATTATTATTATTATTATTATTATTATTATTATTATTATTATTATTATTATTATTATTATTATTATTATTATTATTATTATTATTATTATTATTATTATTATTATTATTATTATTATTATTATTATTATTATTATTATTATTATTATTATTATTATTATTATTATTATTATTATTATTATTATTATTATTATTATTATTATTATTATTATTATTATTATTATTATTATTATTATTATTATTATTATTATTATTATTATTATTATTATTATTATTATTATTATTATTATTATTATTATTATTATTATTATTATTATTATTATTATTATTATTATTATTATTATAGACGCTATAAATCCCGAAGAAAGTATTGATAATTTGGGATATAAGTTAGAAAAAGGTCGAGAAAATGCGGTCTGTACCCTAGTTATGACAATTTCATAACATTTCAGTGGTAGATTTACCAGTGACTTTGAAACAACTCATACACTCCTTAATGGTCTTCGATGTAAGACTTTAGGTGAGTTTTGATGGTATAAGGATACATTCCTTAGTTGAGTCATGAAATTACTCGAAAATAATAGCGACCATTGGAAAGCCAAGTTTATAGATGGCCTCCCTTCATTATTTGCCGAAAGAGTTCGGAAAGCTCTTCGAGGTAATTACGATGAAATTCCGTATACAAATTATACTTATGGAAAGCTTGTAGGATTTTGTACACAAGAAGGATTAAACTTGTGTAATGAATTACGATTGTCTCGACATCTTAAGATGGATAAGCTTAAGGAAAAATCTCAATTAGGAGATTTCTGTGCACAATTTGGTGTAGCTCAGCCTTCTAGTCAAACTAAGAAGAAAAAGGGTAAGTATCATAGAATCTCAAACCCAGATGGTTCATATAGGAAGTGTAGATCTAGATATAGATCCAAAGAAGAATGAGAAGCATGGAAAAGTGCTCGTAAGTCTAAAATATTTACGAAAGATAGGTCCAATAGGGATCTTTCCAAAGTTAAATGTTATAGGTGCGGTAAATTAGGTCATATTGCTCCTAATTGTAAATTAGAAAAGCTTAAAGCTTTAGAACTAGACAATGCTTTGCATGATAAGATTTATGGCATGTTATACACTTCTGGATCAGAATCTGATTATGATCCTTACCAGTCAGAATCAGAAGCAAAAGTAGATTTACTTGATTATTCGGATAGTGAAAATCATGATGATATTACTTCTTGTAATACTTGCAAAGGTGATGTTTGTTCTTATAAAAATGATGAGTTTTATAAACTTCAGTCATAATTTCAAGATATGAATATTCAAACTATCACCTTTGATAATATAATAGAGCTTTTAAAGGAGGTTACTGATAATAACCTTCGTGAAAAAATTATTAATTTGGCAGCTAGTTCAAGTTCAAATACTTCGAATCTAGCCAGTCAAAAGAATGAATTAATATATTCAGCTCCTTATACATTATTAGAAGTCAATAGACGACTTTTTGAAAAACATACTCCAGCACGTAATACGTCTTTTGATGATTTAAAAATTGAAATCAAAAATTTGAAAAAGGAGATTAAATCTCTAAAGCAAAATCAAATGCTTTGTGATCATCGAATTACTCAGATTGAGAAAAACAATTCTTTAGCTGAGTCTTCTAATGATAAAAAGAAAAAATGTTTTAGAAAACGACGAAATTGAGATTTCAAAATAAATAAATTTAGATCCTAAAAATGATATGTTTTTAGGAATGATGCAAATTGTTACTGCTCACAAATGGTACATTAAATGTACGATATTAATTGATAATAATTTCTATGTTAATGAAATTGCAATGATTGATAGTGGTGCCGATGTTAGTTGCGTCCAGGAAGGATTAATTCCTACTAAATATTTTCAAAAAACAACTCATTTAGTTCGATCTGAATCAGGACATGTTTTAGAAATAAAGTATAAATTGTCTAATGCTCATATTTGTCAGAATAAAGTCTGCATTTCGTATTTCTTTTTTCTTGTCAAAAATCAGTTATACCCTCCGATTATTCTTGGTACTCCATTCATAAATGCTATTTATCCTTATACGCATATTGATGCTAAGGGCTTTAAAGCTACGTAGGATAACAAAGAAATTAGTTATACTTTTGTTACAGATCCTGTAACCAGAGACATTAATGCTTTAATTGATATGAAGCAAAAACATGCTAATTCTTTGCAGTTAGAATTACTTAGCATGAATATTTGTGATACAATGAAACATGCTAAAGTATAGAAAAAAATTAAATTGATTTTCGAATAAATTGCCATTGATATTTGTGCTGATCATCCAAGTGCTTTCTAGAACAAAAAAAACACATCATTACTCTTCCATATGAAGAATGATTTTCTGAGGATAATATTCCTACAAAATCAAGACCATGTCAGATGAAAATTGAACTGGTTGAATTTTGCAAAAAAGAAATTGATAACTTATTGCAAAAAGGTTTGATTAAACCGTCTAAGTCTCCTTGGTCGTGTACTGCATTCTACGTTAATAACGCCACAGAAAAAGAAAGAGGTGTACCAAGTTTGGTCATAAATTATAAGCGTCTCAATAAATTTTTAAAATGGATTCGGTATCCGATTCCAAACAAAAAAGATTTATTATCAAGATTATATGATGCCAATATATTTTCCAAGTTTGATTTAAAATTTGGATATTGGAAAATACAAATTTTGAAAAAGCATACTTATAGGACTGCTTTTAATGTCCCATTTGGACAATACGAATGGAATGTTATGCTATTTGATTTGAAAAACGCACCTTCTGAATTTCAGAAAATCATGAATGATATTTTTAATCCTTATATGGATTTTATTATTGTCTATATTGATGACATTTTAGTTTTTTCTAAAACTTTAGAAATATATATTGAGCATTTAGATATCTTTAAAAAGATTGTTATACAAAATGGTTTGGTCATAGCTAAACCAAAAATGAGTCTATTCCAAATCGATGTCCATTTTTTAGGACATAATATTTGTCAAGGAAAAATTACTCCTATTCAGCGTGCTATTAATTTTGCTGATAAGTTTTCTGATGTTATTACTGACATGACTCAATTGCAAAGGTTTTTGAGAAGTCTGAATTATATTTCGTCTTTTTACAAAAATTTGTCACGAGATTTAGCCCCGTTATACGATAGGCTAAAGAAAAATTGTAAAGAGTCGTGGACTGATAAGCGTACGATTATTGTTCAAAATATTAAAAAATGTGTTAAGGTTCTACCCTGTTTAACTCTTGCTAATCCAGCTTGGAAAAAGATTATTGAGACAGATGCGTCTAATATTGGTTTTAGTGAGATTTTGAAACAAATTAATCCCAAAGACAATCATGAATATTTGATAAGATTTCATTCTCGTAAATGGACGGAAACCCAGAAAAATATGTTATTGTGGCTCATAAAATGTTGACCATTGTTAAATGTGCGTTAAAAATTCAGGATGATTTATACAATCAAAAGTTTTTAATAAAAACTGACGCCCAATCTGTCAAATATATGTTTGACAAAGATTTCAAACATGATGCCTCAAAAATTATATTTGCAAGATGGCAGGCTCAATTAGCCCCCTTTTATTTTGAGATTCAATATAAAAAGGGAATTGATAATTCTTTACCGAATTTCTTATCCCGTGAATATTTACAGGATGGATCATCCTTGGACTAGAGGAAGAGGACGTCGCAGGGGAAGATCAGCCTCTTCACCGGGACGATCGTCCCGATCACAAAGTCAGGGATCGTCATACGATTCCTCTTCAAATTCCCCAGTAATACAATTGGGAAGAAGAAGTTTGATAAACTCAAAAATATCTCAAGGAGAATACTCATCCTCCAAAACATCTATTCATTTGGAAGATATTCCAGAAGACAGTCCGTTATACGCACATATGCAGGCATATTTAGCCGCTCAAAAGCAAGGTGATACTTTTACTTCAATTACTAAAGAAGACCCTGATGATATTAGGTCTTATGAAAATTTACCAAAACAAGCAATGATATTTCTTGTAGAGAATTCTGAGATAACCAGAAAAAATGATCCTTGAAAGACATTCCAAAGATATCTAATTGACGGATTATATTTCCCGGGTAAGTCATACAAAACCCGTTCTTACTTTGAGATTATTCCACCAGTACTGATAGTTATGAATTTCAACATTTTAACAACAATTATAATCCAGAAGGGAATGTTTATAACTTCTCGAAAATTATTATTAAACTGATTATATCTGTTGAGGACTGGGGAATCTCTACTATGAAAGAAAGACAACTTAGTCTTAATAACTCTCGGATGAGCTTTACATATTGGGATTATATCCAAGCTTTTGATCAGGTATTATATTATAATAATTATAAACATAAGCACACTTGGTTCATAAAGGTGTGTGCAAAAATATTCTCAGAACAGATTTCAAATTGGTTTCTTTAATGGTGGTCATACCGCGGCCCTACAGCCAAAATACTGCCTGAGTCATTCCAGCTATTAAACAAAGAATGGAAACAAGTGTCTCCAGATTTGGATGCATTATACCATACAGATCATATCTGCTATCCCGAAAAGATTGACCAAATTTATTTCTTTATTGAATTTTCAATACCTTGGATTCATAAGTGGACTCTTAAGTTGGGATTCACAGAAAACCAGATGCCATGTTTATACAGGACATTCTACAATAATTTTTGTGACAAACTAATAAAGATTGATCCTAAAAATCACGTCTTATATGGACAAGAATTATTGGACTTAATTAAATTACGAGTCCAAGAATATAAAACTATAACCAATAAGGGTAAGATAGAAGACCCTTCAGTCAGGCATATTGCCAGAAAAATTTCTTTTCAAGATGGAGATAAAGAAGCCATGATTGCAAATTATTTAGAAGAAATGAGAAGGAATTTGCTTCAATCACTTCATCAAATTGAAAAGTCTGATACGTTAATGAAAAGTGACACCAACAATGATGATATATTGCAAGATGCACAGCCTTTGCCATTGAAAGAAATACTCTCCGACGAAGCCATTGATAATGCTGAGGAATTTATCCGTAGAATGAAATAGATGGACAAAATACAAGGGAAAAAGAAAATTTGATGGAGATAGCCGCCGACAGGGGACCCACAACACAGTGGATACACTGTTCAAGGGACCAGATAGGGTCCACTTTTATTGTACAGATGGGACCCACATTTACTGTTCATAGATTCTTTTATTTTCCTTTAAATACGTTTCAGTTTTTCATTTTGAAAGGCAAAGTTTAGACTCCCTCTCTCTCTAGCTTCTCTCTTCTCTCATCTCTTGTATATCTCTCTCTCCTCTTTTGTAAAGATTTAAAGTTTTGTGAATAAGAAAATCAGAAAAGCTCGAACTTTGAGCACCATATCTATTGGCCTTGCTTATCCGACCTAGACCCTTGCATCCGGGTCGGACCCGTTTCTTTTGGGTCCTTAAGGTGATACCTCTTTTCCTCTTCTTCTCTTAGTCGTGACTATGTCCGGCTAAATTCCATATCTATGTTGAATATCTAACTTCTCTTGTATAGTAACATTAAAGATCTGGCTTTATCAAAAGATAAAGAAATTATTATATAGCAGCTTGGCTTGGTTCTGAGATGGTGGTACAGTCGGATCTAGTACTATTCTTAGTGGCTTTGTCTTAGTGACTACGTCTGGTAAGCCAGTTTCTTAAGCCCGTAAAAGATGTTGAAGGGCGATCTTTTCCGGTTAGAACCTCCAGACACATAGGCTCATTAAGAATATGTATTAGATCCTGAGAGGCCCCTTGCTCGGGTAAAAGGTGAGAAGATCTTTCCATACAGCCATACGCTATATAAAAATTCCTTTATATTTCAGTTTTTATGTCTCAGCATAAAGGTGCTAAATTAGCTAGATTTGTCTGGCCGCGCGGACTACCGTCCGCCTTAGAGATCCTGCCAACTTGGTATCAGAGCCATAATGTTTTAAGGTTAATATGTAACAGATGTGAAAGTATTCAACATAGATAGTTTGAATAAGAAATGGATTTGGTAGAATCCAGTATTAAAAATGATAGGTTAGAAGAGGTTGATATACCTCAGAATCTTGATTTGCTAAACAGATGGACAATTCCTAAAGTTCCAATTAGAACTATTTATGATTATGGTTGGTTTGATAAACTGTCTTCTATTCAGTTAATTAAAACTACTGAGACTTTTTTAGCTCTTAATTCGTCAGAATAGACTATTCGCTTATTAAGTAAACGAGATGTTGATTTATATAAAAATCATTATAATTTTCTACATATAGGCATGGTTCAAATTGTTTTTAAACCATTAACTCTTAAAGGGTTACTCGAAACATTTTTAGTAGCTCTTAGAGATGCACGAAATTTGAATTTTCGACAATCTTTGATGGGTTTAATAGAATCTACAGTGGCCTATGGTCAAGTTTATTTTAATACAAAGCCTAATTTACAACTGTCTCTTTCTGATGTTAATATACTTGATGCATTAACATTAAATGTTAAAATGCATGGATATAATTATGTACCTGGTTCTGAATTGATATGTTTGTATTATAGGATTTATTATAAATTATTATCTACTTTGAATCCTAGATGTAAATTATATGATACGTCTAATCAAACTATTTTGTTTGAAACAAATTTTTTTAAATCAAAAATTACTACTTGTCAACCTATTCGATGGAAAGAAATTGATTTTTCAAATACTTGGATTTTAAATTTGGTTATACCTCAAAATCAGTTAGCTGACAAAGTTACTAATTCTGAGTATTCTCATACTACGCAAACTCCTGATGAAAAAATTTGTATTCAGTTTGATGATAAATCCTCTGTTTATAACAGACAGTCTTTTACTGGTAGCAATAGATTATTGCCTTCTGTGATAGCTCCAGTTGAACCTATTTATGGTCCAGCTAGACTAAATCGCGTTACATCTTTGCATATAATTCCTTCGACTCATAGTCTAGTTGAAAAATTAAAAATTGATCCGCGAACTAATATTGTGCAAGTTTGTGATAATGTGTCTGATAAGGATATTCCTTCTGCATCCGAAATGGATTTCAAACCTAATGATATTTAATGATTCCTTACAGAATAGATTTTAGTCCAGGATCTCTGGCAAGAAAGCATATTCAAAATGAATTTTTTGATGAAAAATGAAACCAGTTTAAAACATGGTTTTTCGACACTTATAGTAAAGACGATATGCATAGTATTTCACAAGGATTTTATAAAATTTGTTCATTGCATAATCAAATTATGTATTTTGTGTCGTGGTTTATAACCACTTATTTGTCTTTATACATAAATGTATTAGAAAGATCATATCAAGATGGTAGTGAAAAAATTACTAAAACAGTTTATCCACCTCAATCATCTTTTGTTTTACCTAATAATACAGGTATTACATTTACTGCTTTTCAAAAATTCATTGATAATGATGTTGCAGCAATCAGTATTGTAGAAATTAATAAATTAATTTCTCAAAATAATTATATATCTTTGTATGTGAAAGTTTTGGGTGAGCACATTAGTTCACTTGATAAAAAATTAGATGAATTGAGAATTTTGATAAAAAAAATAATTAGTAACGTCAAATTAGACGAATTAATTAGTTTAACAAAGCAAATTAGTAACAATAAGAGAGATGTTGCCTCTTTTTCTGGCACCACTTCCACTCAAATTGTTACTAGTTCTATTCAAAGACCTCCTGAGATTCAGGATTTTAAAATCAAAACTTATGATGATTTAGAAGAACTTCTTGAAAAGAAGTTTTCTAATTTAAATATTAAGCCTCTTGACATGTCTTCTCAATTTGCTGATAAGCTTGAGTCATCTTTTAATCATAGGGAAGAATCTTGGTCCGAGCTTAATAAGCTCAAAGGAACTACTCGGTATGCTGATAAGCCTAGGATGCAAACCTATTATTATCCTAGACCGACCCCTAAAGATGTTTTTATAGAAGAACGAGATTGGAACCAGACTTATACGCCTTATAGTGGTAATGAAATTTATCAATGGAATATAGATGGGTTAACTGATAGGCAGATGACTATTTTAGTCTATAGAATGATGATGTATGCTACTATATACAAAGGTAGTACCAAAATTACTGATAAGACCATTTGCAAAATGATAATTGATGGTTTTACTGGCCAACTTAGAGGTTGGTGGGATAATTATATATCCTTAGAAGCACTATTATATTATATGAACCCTAAATGAACCCTGAGCCCTAAACCCTAAATGAACCCTAAACCCTAAACCTTATTATACGCGCACATGCAAGCTTATTTAGCTGCTCAAAAGCAAGGTGATACTTTTGCTTCAGTGACTAAAGAGGACAATGATGATATCAGGTCCTATGAAAAATTGTCTAAACAAGAGATGATATTTCTTGTGAAAAATGCTGAAATGGCAAGGAAAAATGAGCCTTGGAAGATATTCCAATGGTATTTGATACACGGATTATATTTTCTGGGAAAGTCATACAAAATTCGATTATATTATGAGACTATTCTCACGGAGACTGACAGTGCTGATATTTAGCATTTTGCTGGAAATAATGCGGATCAAACTGTTTATAACTTTTCAAAAATTATTCTAAAACCGATTATATCTGTTGAAGATTGGGGAATGACCACGATGGGAGAAAGGCAAATAAGCCTTAACAATTCTAAAATAAATTTTACATATTGGAATTATATTGAAGTCTTTGATAAAGTGCTTTATTATAATAACGATAAACATAAACATACTTGGTTTATAAGGTATGTGCAAAAATCTTTGATGGTCATATTCCAAATTGAGTTTTGAATTGGTGGTCATACCACGGACCGACAATTAAGAAATTGCCGGAATCATTTTAAAATTTATATACAAAATAAAAATAGGTTTCCCTTGATTTGAACGAGTTATACAAAGCAGATCATATCTGCTATCCTGAAAAAATTGATCACATCTATTTTTTTACCAAATTCTCAATCCCTTGGATTCACAAGTGGGCTCTAGAATTAGGTTATACTGATAAACAAACACCTTGCCTATATCGGATATTTTATAACAATTTTTCGGACAAGTTAATAAAAATTGATCCCAAAACCAAGGTATTGCATGGACAAGAACTCTTGGACTTAATTAAATTAAAGATCCAAGAATATGAATCAGAAGCAGAACAGGGTAAAATGGATGACCCTTCTATCAGGTATATTGTCAGAAAAATATTATTTCAAGAAGGAGATAAAGAAGCTATGATTCATAATTATTTAGAAGAGACGAAACGGAATCTACTCCACTTTCTTCATCAAATTAAAAAGTCAGATACTTCTATGAAAAGTGGAAGCATGACTAATAGAGACGATATTGAAGACTCCCAGCCCATAGAACTAGAGATAATACTCTCTGAAGAAGGCATTGAAAATGCAGAAGAATTTGTTCTAAGAATGAAAGAGTTGGATAAAATTCACGAAAAAAAAAAAGATATGAAGGAGATAGCCGCCGCAAGGGACCCACGTGCACACCTCCAGGGACCCACAAGAACAGTATATTTACTGTTTGGACAGATAGGTCCCATATTTACTGTACAAAGGGACCCACATATGGGACTCACATTACTGTGTATAGATTCTTTTTCTTTTCCTATATAAATGTAGAGTTGTCTAGTTTGAGGACAGAGTTTTAGACTCCCCTCTCTCTCTCTAGTTTTCCTTTTCTCTCCTCTTGTAAATCTTCTCTCAGTTGTAAAGTTTTATTTTAATAAAAAGTCAGAAAAGTCCAACTTTGGACACAACATCTTAAGCCCTTCCATTTTTGGGCACTGACCCTTGCTTCTGGATCTGACCCTTTGCATCCGGGTCCTAAAGGTAATACCACTTTCCTATCTTCTTTTTCTTCTCTCAGCCGTGACTATGTCCGGCTAAATTTCATATCTATGTTGAATACCTAACTTCTCTTACATAATATTCTTAAATATCTGGCTTTATCAAAATATAAGAAAATTCTTATATAGCAAATTGGCTTGATTTCGAGATGGTGGTACAGTCGGATCTAGTACTATTTTTAGTGGCTTTGTCTTAGTGACTACGTCTGGTAAGCCATTTTCTTAAGCCCGAAAAGATGATTGAAAAGGGCGATCTTTTTCGGTTAGAACCTCCAGACACATAGGCTCATTAAGAATATGTATTAGATCCTGACAGGCCCCGCGCTTGGGTAAAAGGTAAGAAGATCCTTCCATACAGTCATTCGCTATATAAAAATTTTCGTATATTTTGGTTTTTATGTTCCAGTATAAAGGTGCTAAATTAGCTAGATCTATCTGGCCGCGCGGACTACCGCCCGCCTTAGAGATCCTGCCAACTTGGTATCAGAGCCATGATGTTTTAAGAATAATATGTAATAGATGTGAAAGTATTCAACATAGATAGTTTGAACAAGAAATGGATTTGAGAGAATCCAGTGTGAAAAGTGATAGGTTAGAAGAGGTTAATATACCTCAAAATCTTGATTTGTTAAAAATGGACAATTTCTAAAGTTCTGATTAGAACTATTTATGACTATGGTTGGTTTGATAAACTATCTACTACTCAGTTAATTAAAACTACTGAGACTTCTTTGGCTTTGAATTCGTCTGAACAAACTATCCGTTTATTAAATAAACGAGATATAGATTCATATAAAAATCGGTATAATTTCTTGCATATAAGCATGGTTCAAATTGCATCTAAAACTTTAACTCTTAAAGGGTTACCTGGAACATTTTTAGCAGCTCTTAGAGATGCAAGAAGCTTAAATTTTCGCCAATCTTTGATGGGTTCGATAGAATCTACCGTGGCCTATGGTCCAGTATATTTTAATACACAGCCTAATTTACAGTTGTCACTTACAGATGTTAATATACTTGATGCATTAACATTAAATGTTAAGATGCATGGTTATAATTATGCACCCGGTTTCGAATTAATATGTTTGTCTAACAGAATTTACTATAAATTGTTATCTACTTTAAATCCTAGATGTAAATTATATGATACATCTAATCAAACTATTTTATTTAAAACTAATTTTGTTAAATCAAAAATCACGACTAG
Organism: Capsicum rhomboideum; assembly: GCA_031232105.1. Classification (NCBI taxonomy): domain Eukaryota; kingdom Viridiplantae; phylum Streptophyta; class Magnoliopsida; order Solanales; family Solanaceae; genus Capsicum; species Capsicum rhomboideum. Next base: position 18,844,026 of record CP124712.1, read on the forward strand.
TGTAACACCCCGTATTCTATAGACACTACTCTTACTTATATGGAAAATGGTACAGACTTATGGCAATCGTTGATGGAATAACTAGTTCTTGGATTCAAGTACAACACCTCGTACATTTTTGAAACTTGTACGACTAACCTAACATGGATAAAAGTATTTAAACTTGAGATAGTAAGGACATACTTAAGTGTAAAGTTAAAGTTAAGTGGTGGATTAAGGTAGGAGGATTAAGACGTTGGAAAAAGGGGAGAACATAAACGAGGTGCTTCCGTGACTTAATTAAGATAGTAGGTGTATCACCTATTTAACCTATTGGGCTGCATTTGGACCTATGTTAATGGACTGAATTGAGGTCCAAACTAAGTACATAAAATAGGTGAGATGACCAGCCCAACACCTAAATATCACTAAGGCCCAACATGCTATGATCCAACTAGAATTAGCCCAAGTAAGTGGACTGTTTTGGACAGCTTATATAGCCAAGTAGGTGCATCACCTACTTGGACTATTTTTGACCAAAAAATTGGATAGGAATGAGCTAAAAGAGGTGGCTAAGAGGGTGTATAAAGATCTGGAATTCAGCTCAATTATCCATTCATTTCATTTTCCAAAAACAAAATATTGAAACACTCCCAAACCCTCCCAAAACAGAAGCAGCCGCCCTAGTTTTCCTTTAGGGTTCTTGGACTAATCTCCCATTTTTCAAGCCTTGGTAAGTCTTTACCCTTATATATTAATGTAATATATGTATAATAGGTTGTGTAAAACATGTTGGTGGTGTTTAAAATGTATAGGGCAGTCCCTTAATTAAGTTGGCAGTCCACTTGTGTTAGTTTTGATGAATCTGTCTTCCTTGTGGCTTGGACTTGTATAGGGGCTTAAGGTGTTGAAGAAATTAAGTTATGATGATGAAATTACAGTATATTAAAGTGTGGTTCTGCCCCTTAATCGTTCCTTTTATGTATGGCTTGATGGAAATGTTTATATGTGTTGGTAAATGGAACGTTTGTTGTAGTGAAAAGAGAATACTCTTTTGTTATGTTAAACTGAATGTTGGAACTGTTGTGGAACGATTTTGGTATGCTACTGTGGAAGGAAGTATTGTGACCTTATGGGGTGAATATATGGAGTTTCGTTGGAGTGGAAATGTAAAGGATAAACTAGGTAGGTAATCCTACCGGTTTGTAACGGTTATGTTGGTTTGTGGACTGTTTTGGTGGTGTGTGGACTGGTTTGGTGTTGTTGTTTTGCAAAAGCAGTAAGTTATAGTGTAATGTTGTGTAATAATGTTATTTAGTAGTATAATGAAGGGGGGAGTGATGCACAATGTGTTTTGGAGGTTGGACAGTTTCTACTTTCCGTTAAGCACCTACTTACCGTCTTGTGAACTTATAATGTAGCTAACCATTAATGTTTGCTCCATTATGTACTTGTGTTGTAGAGTAACACATAAGGAAGGAGCTGAATCAGTGTAGTTACATATTGGGAAGATAAGGTATGTAAGGTTACTTTGTCCGTACCTTTCTGTAGCATATAATGTTCACATCGACGTTACACTTGTCCTATTCCGAGATGTACCAAGGTATCCTATTTTCGATTATCAATGGTTATTGTCACATGTTTCCTATTCATTGCACAATGGAGAATCTTGTTTCATAGTCAGTGCTAAGGTTCCAAAGGTCCAACAAAGTTGTGTTCCAATGTTCCAATAGTGATTATATTCATGTCTCTGTTATGTTCCAAAGTTCAAAGTGAGATTATAATTATCATTGTATCAAAGTAAAGAACAAAGTAATGCATTTGTGGTCAATGATCAAGTATGGGTGGCAAGTCTAGGGGCATAAGCCTAGCTCGACTCGATCTCGATGTATTGATTTATGGGTGGCAGGTCTAGGGGCATAAGCCTAGCTCGACTCGATCCCGATGTATTGATTTATGGGTGGCAGGTCTAGGGGCAAAAGCCTAGCTCGACCCGATCCCGATACATTGATTTATGGGTGGCAGGTCTAGGGGCGTAAGCCTAGCTCGACCCGATCCCAACATGACGATATGTTATGTAAAGACCCACTGATCAGTCGGGGCCCGGGTACAGTATGACACATGTAATGACAAGTAAGCATTGAAGGAAAGAAGCAATCAAAATAATACACATGGTTCCCAAAATACAGAATGGTTACTTATTCATTGGATTATTCATATGGATCTGAGTTCATTGAAATATTCATGTGTTGTATAGTTTTATGTGAGCCTTACATACTCAGTACATTCTTCGTGCTGACCCCTTTGGGGAATTTACCTTACTTGCTGCAGGCGCAGGTTCTAGTAGACCTCCACAGTAGGTTACAGGATATTTACAGCTTTTGGTGAGCTCCAGTTGTTCGGGGCTTTCTCCAGGTCAAAGTTGTACATATGTTTTGGTGTTGTACATGTCGTATAAAGCGGGGACTTGTCCCGACTTTTAGCTCATTTTGGTCAATGCACTTGTTAGAGGCTTTTGTAGACGGATGTGGGTATATGTATATAAGATGACGCATGAAGTCTTATTTTGATGGCCTCAACGGCCAAGTTTCACATATGTATATTTGTATATGTCATATGTTCTATGAATTTTTGTTGTTAGCATAATAAGTCCTCACGTGTTAAAAGTGTTTCTGATGGCATGTATACGAATGCACATAAGTACAGGTTGGTTCTCTCGGGCCTTATCGGCTACGGGTGCCAATCACGTCTCGATGGGATTCGGGGCATGACAACTAGAAGACCAATTAGGTGGGAAGAAATTAATTTTTCAACTACTTGGATTTTAAATTCTGTTATATCTCCAAATCAGTTAGCTGATAAGGTTATTAATTCTGAGTATTCTCATATTACACAAACTCCTGATGGGCAAGTTTGTATTCAAATTTGATGAGAAATCCTCTGTTTATAATAGACAGTCATTTTCTGGTAATAGTAGCAATAGATTATTGCCTTCTGTGCCTTCTATGATAGCTCCGGTTGAACCTATATATGGTCCAACTAGAGTTAACCGTGTTGCATCTTTGCATACCATCTCTTCGACTAATAGTCAAATTAAAAAATTGAAAGTTGATCCGCGAACAAATATTGTTCAAGCAGGTGATAATGTTCTGATAAGGATATTTCTTCTGCATCCGAAATGGATTTCAACCCTAATGGTATTTAATGATTCCGTACATCATTGACTTTAGTCCAGGATCTCTGGCAAGAAAATATATTCAAAAAAGAATTTTTTGATAATAAATGGAACCAGTTTAAAACATGGTTTTTCGACACTTATAGTAAAGAAGATATGCATAATATTTTACAAGAGTTTTATGAAACTTGTGCATTGCATAATCAAATCATGTATTTTGTGTCTTGATTTATAACCACTTATTTACCTCTATATATAAATATATTAGAAAGATCCTATCAAGATGGTAGTCGAGAAATAGTTAAAGTTGTTTATCCACCACAATCTTCTTTTGTATTACCTAATAATACGGGTATTACATTCACTGCTTTTCAAAGATTTATTGAAAATGATATTGGAAAAATAAATATTTCCGAAATTAACAAATTGACTGTCCAAAATAATTATATGGGTTTATATGTTAAAGTTTTGGGAGAACACATAAGTTCTCTAGATAAAAAACTTGATGATTTAACCGTTTTGATAAAACAGTTAAGTGACAATAAGGGAAAGACTGATGTTGCCTCTACTTCGGGAACATCATCTACTCAGATTGTTGCTTCTAGCATACAAAGACCTCCTGATATTCAGAATTTTCAATTAAAACCTTATTCAGATCTTGAAGAACTTCTTGATAAAAAGTTTTCTGGATTAAATATAAAACCAATTGATTTGTTTGCTCAATTTGCTGAAACGCTTGACAACTCGTTCGATCATAGAAAAGAAATGTTGTCCGAGCTTAATAAGCTTAGTGGTAGCATTAGGCATCCAAAATTCGTTGATAAGCCTAGAATGCAAACGCATTATTATTCTAGACCCACTCCCCAAGATGTTCTAATAGAAGAAAGGGACTGGAATCAGACTAATACGTCTTATAGCGGCAATGAGATTTATGAGTGGAATATAGATGGTCTTACTGATATGCAAATGACCATTTTAGTACATAGGATGATGATGTACGCTACAATATGCAAAGCTACCAGTGTTAAAAATACTGACAAAGTCATTTGCAAAATGATTATTGCAGGATTTACAGGTCAACTTAGAGGTTGGTGGGACAATTATATGTCCGTAGAAGCTAAAGCCTCTGTTATAACTACTGTCAATCCCGAAGAAAGTATTGATAATTTAGGTCATAAATTACCTAGCGGTCGTGAAGATGCGGTCTATACTTTGGTTATGACCATTTTAGAATATTTTAGTGGTAGATTTACCAGTGATTACGAAACTACTAGGACACTCCTCAATGGTCTTAGATGTAGGACCTTAGGTGAGTTTCGATGGTATAAGAATACATTCTTTAGTCGGGTTATGAAATTACCCAAAAATAAGTATGAACATTGGAAAGCCAAGTTTATAGATGGCCTCCCTTCTTTATTTGTTGAAAGGGTTAGAAAAGCTCTTCGAGGTAGTTACGGTGAAATTCCGTATGATAATTATACACAAGAAAGATTAAACTTGTGTAATGAACTGAAATTATCCAGGCAGCTTAAGTTAGATAAGCTTAAGGAAAAATCTCAATTAGGAGATTTATGTGCACAATTTGGTGTAGCTCAGCCTTCTAGTCAAACTAAGAAGAAAAAGGGTAAATATTATAGAAATCCAAACCCAGATGGTTCACACAGGAAGCGTAGATCTAGATATAGATCAAAAGAAGAACGAGAAGCACGAAAAGGTGCTCGTAAGTCTAAGAGATTTACAAAAGATAGATCTAATAAAGACCTTTCTAAGGTTAAATGTTATAGATGTGGTAAATTAGGTCATATTGCTCCTAATTGTAAATTAAAAAAGCTTAAAGCTTTAGAATTAGACAATGCATTGCATGATAAAATTTATGGCATGTTATACACTTCTGGATCAGAATCCGATTATGATCCTTATCAATCGAAATCCAAAGCAGAAATAGATTTACTTGATTATTCCCTAATATGCCTCAACTTTGAGATTTAGAGTTAATATGCCTCTCGTTAAAAAAGTGGCTATTTATATCTCCACCGTTACACAAATAGCTCAGATATACCTTTTTCGACTGATGGAAGTGAAAATTAATTTTTAATTTATTTATTTTAATTTTTTATTAAAACAAAATCCATCTATGAATATATTTGATCTTTCTTGTAATGTTCAGGGGTATATTTGATACTTCTCACATGATATATTTTTACCTTTTATTTTTTGATTCAACAGTTAATTTGGGTCGTAAGTATCTCCCTTTTGAATTTATTTGCTTATCATATCTTAGTTTCTTGTTCTTATTTTATTTTTTCTTTCATTATTTAGTGCGGAAAAAATGAGAAATAAAAAGAAATAAGTGTGAATGGAAAACAAGAGGAAAAAAAAAAGAAGAAAGAAATTAATTTTTATTTTTTTGCGGTCATATTGTAATTCAATTTTTTGTTGCTGCGAAAAAAATTAAGGCATCTATGTTAGATTTTACAGAAGATAAGTGATCGTTGAATTAAAAAAGGCAAAAGAAAAATTATGTGTGAGAAGGATCAAATGTACCTCAAAACTTTACAAGAGGGGTTAAATATATCCTTATATGAATTTTATTTTATTAAAATAATAAAAATTATTTATAGTATTTTTTCAGTTCGGTCAGTCGAATAGGTTATAGCTGAGCCATTTGAGAAGGGGTTACATCAGAGAGGAGTTTTTATATAAGCTGTTTTTTTTTTCTTAACAAAAAGTATATCAACAATATTATATCAAAATTATCAACATCAGTTATTGACACTATACCTTAGTGATGTAAGCTAGTGACTGTATTTCGTGTATAAACACTTGGAAAAAATAATTATTCCCTCCATTCATCTTTACTTATCCACTATACTAAAAATAAATATCCAATAATACTTGTCCAATTTAAAAAATCAATGGATAATTTTTACTCATTTCTTCCTATTTTACCCTACTATTAAATACTATTCATCACTCAATGCGTTTCTCAAGGCATTACATTTATTATATTCAAACAGTGATAAAGTAAAATTACACATATTATTTATTACTTCTTAACCTATATGCCAAGTCAAGAGTTGACACGTATTGTTGGACAGAGGAAGTATATAGCTAATACTCCATCCATCCATCTTTACTTGTCCACTTTTCTATTTTGGAATGTCCAACAATACTTGTCCAGTTTATAAAATCAATGAATAATTTATCTATTTCTATCCATTTTACCCCTAGCATTAAATAAGATTCATTATCTAATGCATTTTTCCAAAACATTGAATTTATTATATTCAAAGGATAATATGATAAAATTACTCCTATTATTTACTGCTTCTTAATCCATGTGACAATAAAAAAGTAGGCAAGTAAAAATGAACGGAGGGAGTATTCCTTAGACCGTAAAAAAAAAACACAAGGCAAAGGAATTAATGCTCTCATCAGCTAATTAAAAAGTAAAAAAAGTTTCTGAATCAAATGAGATGTACTAATTAAGTAGCATAATACTCCTTCCATTCCATTTTAGTTGACCCTCTTTCTAAATATATTTGTTTTAATTTAATTGTTCCTTTTATTAAATCAAGAGAGTTTTATTATGTTTTTTCAATATTATTCCTATCATTTAAATGACTAAACAAAATGTATATACTTAAATTTCTATTTTCAAAGCATAATTAATAAGACTAATTTGGTAAAATAAATCCCTAATAATTTTTTTTGAGGGAAGTGTCAAGTCAACAAGGGCCAACTATTTTGAAACAGAGGGAGTAGTAATTTGCAAGGCCAGCGGAAAAAAAATTAACAAATCAAATTGCTCATTGGAACGATATAATCTTGATTTCCATTGTTATCCTCATCAAGCTGAGCACTAAATCCATACGAACAAAGCATAAAACAGTTCTAATTAAAAAATAAATAAACATTTAAATAGTGTGTGCTTGAGTTTATATTCCTAGTTTTGAAATCCTACTGAAGTATATATATATACGTTTGTATATTTGTTTTCAGAAATATATATAATAAGCTTTTCAGAAAAACATGTATTGAATATGTATAATACTCAAAACAAACGTATTTGGCTATGAAAAATAAATATATATATAACACGTTTTCAAAATTACTCATATTAAATACGTATTAATACTCAAAATATATATAATACTTTATTTTCAGAAAAAAAGTACATTGGACTTTGTGGTTCCTTTCCCATGTTTGACAATGAGAATCACCAATAATTAATCTCATCAATCATTTTTAATGAAATGGAAATAGGATTGAAGAACATATTCAAATTTTAAGGGAAAGGGGTAAAAAGATCCCAAAAGAAATTAGTTTCTAATGTGAATAGGTCTTTTTACTATTGTTGCCAAATTTGGGCCAATTTTTGGTGGCCGAAAGGATTTATTCTTTATTATTTATGACAAATAAAATTACTTAATTATACAAGTAATATTATTAAAATTTATAGTCATATATATTCCACTTCAAAAATTTATTTATCTATTGAGTTTCCAACCGTTCCACTTTTCATTGTGTATTTCTTTGAAACTTTTAATATAAAGGATTGTGAACATAGTAAATTGCACAAATGCATTAGCACTGTTGCTTCAATTAAATTAAGGAAATAATAGTAGCACATGACTAGCAAAATTCGTCATATTTTCTTATAGATAATTTTTTGTCCTTAAAGAAATATGATTCAACACATTTACATTGATTCAATAATTTGTGAATTATTACTTTTACTTTTATTAATTTGACCTTCAATTAAGGGTTCGTTTGGACACAAAATATGAAATCATGATATAAAATTATTTGATATGAAGGTAAATTTTTGTTTGGACATACAATTTAGATTTTTTAAGTTGTATTTTTTTTAATAAACATGAAAATTTCATAAGTTGTGAAAACTATTAAAATTTTGTCAATTCTTATATAATGTTATCAAATGAACAAACCATAGTTCACAAATAGGATATCGTAATATCCTAAGACACTGCATTGATAAATTGCATATCTTTATGTTCCTTTTATAAATGCTTACGATTACAAACTTCCAAGCACACATAATTTATAAAGATCTACTAATCAACAATAATAGTATAACTAGTTATTCTTTAATATAACCATTTTAGATGGTGCGGAAAATCTCTTCACGCCGATCATGAGCCTTTTCTGTTCTTTTTTTTTTTTACAAAATATAAACCTATGGGTCAAATTATTATTTTAAAAAGTTGAGATCATGATTTAAAATCCCAAATCATGGTATTTTGAGAATTTAGGATTTCAAATCATGATCCTAAATCGCATGTCAAACCGCTAATTTAAATCATGACATGAAATTACATGTCCAAACGCCTAATAAGTAATTTTTTTAGTTGTTATGTTTAAATAAATTTAAACTACATAATTAAATAATATTTTAAATATAATTTCAAGATATTTCAATAACGACAATCGAAACTCAAAACAGTTTAGATATGTTAGACATAAACATATTATAAAAATCATAAACATCATATAGTTAGTAATTTTATTAATTTTTATGTTTAAGTAAATTTAAACTACATATTTAAATAATATTTTAAATATAATTTAAAGATATTTCAATAACGACAATCGAAACTCGAAACAATTTAGATATGTTAGACATCAACATATTATAAAAATCATAAACATCATATAGTTTATATATGTTGATCCTAGTTAACAACAACCCAAGAGAGTTACATATTATTGTTATAGTCTTGCGGCCATATGTAACGCTGGTTTGATAACTTACATTACTTATATTTGTTATTAACATGACCTCTAATTAAGTAATTTTATTAATTATTATATTTAAATAAATTTAAGTTATATATTTAAATAAATTTTTAAACATAATTAGAATAATGACAGACAAATCAAAACACTTTAAACAAGATAGACATTGTAAAGACCTGTTTTGTGAAAACCAACCTTTTTCGTATTTTGACCATTTTTTCCTTCCCCATAGTTTCTACATGTTTATTTTGGGGTGGGGGGATGGTTGGCACGGTTTTCAATGTGATCGGGAGTGATTTGAGCGAGTTTGAGGTTGTTTTGAGGCTTTATGAGTCAATAGTTGACTTCGGTCAACATTTCATGTTTCGAGTCTCGGGTGATTATTTGGACTGCGCCAACAAATCCGAAATATCGAATTTGAATTAGTAGCGTGGTTGGTTCGGGCTCGGGACCTTTATATCTCATTTTGATCCTTCGTTTGTAAAATAGTGAAAAAGGGGTCCCGGGGTGTAACACCCCGTACCTTCCTAACCCTACTTGACGACGCTAAATAATATGTACTTCGGTATCGAGAGCTATAGGTATGCATTTGGTAATGCTATTGGTGAGATAATTGAATTTGGCTCTTGTTTAAACCTTCATAAGAGGTGTTTTATGATTTTCGTGGAATATTTGGGAGGTTCAAAACGAGGCTAAGAAGACCTCTAAACAAAGTATATTAAGGTTAAGAAGTAAGTTAAAGCATAGGACTTGAAGTATCTAACCAAACCCACGAAGAAAAGTCGAAAAACGAATTTTTCAAAAAAACTAAGGTAGGGGCGCGATGGGGAGCGTGCCACGCCGCTCTGGACTAAAATTTTTAGTCCAGAGGCAGTAAGTTGGCGAGCCCAGGGGCGTGCCACCTTGGTTTTTCCACTTTTTCGAAAGTTAGAAATTTCTAAGTCCCAAAGGTATCCGGGGACGTACCGAGCCGATTTTTGCCTCGTTTATTCTACAAACATGAGTATATACATGAAATGAATGACATATTATATTGGTATTATAAAATTACTCGAGAACGAATTTGGGGTCAAAATGACAGTTTTGCCCTTAAGGTCAAAATAAGCCAAACATGGCTAGAATCACTTCGTTTTTGGATTGAGGCTACGGATATGAATAGCATGAGTGGGAATATTATTGTAATACGTATAAGACGACTTAAATACGAGAAATTATTGATTTTATTGGGCTAAGTAGTTTGGGCTCAATAAAAGCCCAAAATAAGGCCAATTACATGGGTCACATGATCCAATCTTCTATTGACTAAGTCAAATGAAGCATTAAATGCCACAAATGGCTAAGGATGACCCCAAGGATTATATATAAACCCAAAAATCAGATTTTATTCATTTGGGAACCCTCATGCTTTTAAGATATTTTCTCAACATATCTCTTGTTCCAAAAACCTAAAGCAAATATTTCCTTTGGACTCTTTGGTGAAGATCATCCAATTTCAAGCCTTGGTAAGTAATTATTCTCATGGATTAACATATTACATGCATGAGAGATTATGTATATGATGATGGTTCTTTTGGCAAAGTGGTGAATAGTGTATTTTTGCTTTTGATGGAGGATGTGCTATCTTGGTGATTTGAACTTGAATTATAGCTTGTGCCTTTGATGAAAGATCATGGTATGGATGAAATACGAACGTGTATGGTGTTATTTTGTTATTTAACTTGTTATTTTGCTATAAGTACAAATTGTGGGATTTTGGCCGATATGAGCTACGAAGTGTATTAAGGTGAATTGATGGATTATTTGTGATGTGTGGTGGGGATAAGAAAGTGTAAAGGAGGAGTGTTGTTGTGAAATGTAGTGATTATTACGTATTGGTCAATGTTGGGAATTTTGGGGAATTTTTGGAATACTAATTTTATCATTGGTTTTGTTAAGGGGAAATGACATGATTAGTGGCAAACATGTACCTCATTGACATTGTATGCATTTGTAAAGTAGTTGGTGATTAATGTCAATTCCATTATGCATTGTGATGTAGAGTGACACACAAAGAAGAAACGGGACTATTGTATGCACATCTAGGATTGTATATCCGGATTGAGAGCACAAGGTATGTAAGGTTACTCTGTCCGCATCTTTCTGCGGCAAATAGTATCCACATTGCTATTTCACTAGTCCTATCCCGAAATGTGCTAAGGTATCCTATATCCGTTTATCAATAGTCATTGTCATATATTTTCCTACTCATGGATCATTGTTGAGTCTCATGTCTCATAATCATGGTTAATGTTCCAAAAGCTCAAACAAGGTTATGTTCCAATGTTCCAATAGTGAGTATACTTATGTATCGTGTTCATAAATTATTGTCCAATAGTTCCCATGGTGTTATGATTCTAATAATGTTATGTTGCCAAGTTATTCACATGTCTCCTATGCATTGGTTAATGGTTCAAGGTTTCCAATAAAGTTATGTTCCAAAGTTCAAGTGATATTATGGCTCTTAAAGTATCAATCCCAAAGTAATGAACAAAGTAATGCAAATGTCGTCAATGATCAAGTATGGGTGGCAAGTCTAGGGGCATAAGCCTAGCTCGACTCGATCCCGATGTATTGATTTATGGGTGGCAAGTCTAGGGGCATAAGCCTAGCTCGACTCGATCCCGATGTATTGATTTATGGGTGGCAAGTCTAGGGGCATAAGCCTAGCTCGACTCGATCCCAACATGACGATAAGTCATGTAAAGACCCACTGATCAGTAGGGGCCCGGGTACATTGCGACACATGTATTGACAAACAAGCATTGAATGTAAAGAAAGTAATGGAAGTAATGAAAGCAACTCACATGATTTTCCAAAATGCAAAATGGTGACTTACTCACATTGACTAGCCATTTGTATTGAGTTCATTGGTATGTTCATGTGTTACAAAGTTTCATTTGAGCCTTACATACTCAGTACTTATTTCGTACTGACCCCTCTCGGGGAATTTACTTTACTTGTTGCAGGTGCAGGTACCAGTAGGCATCCTCAGTAGATTGCCAGTGTCAACGGTTCTTTGGTGAGCTCCAGCTAATTCAGGGCTTCTCCGAGTCAAAGTGTATATATGTTTTGGTTATGTACATGTTGTATAAAGCGGGAACTTGTCCCGACTTTTGGTTTGTATTGGTCAATGCATTTGTTAGAGGCTTTTGTAGACGTACGTGGGTATATGTATATAAGGTGACTCATGAAGTCTTGTTTTAATGGCCTCAACGGCCAAGTTTCTCAAATGTGTATATATATGCCATGATTCCCAATATCCATGAATTCCAATACTAGTGGTTCATGTTTTTATGTGATAGTAGCGTTCCGATGGCATGCATATGAATCTATAGAAGCATAGCTTGGTTCTCTCGGGCCTTATCGGCTTCGGGTGCCCATCATGCCTCATTGGGATTCGGGGCGTGACAAAAGTGGTATCAGAGCAGGTCGTTCTAAGGGTGTCTACAAAGCCGTGTCTGAGTAGAGTCTTACTTATCGATGTGTTGTGCACCACATTTATAAGTAGGAGGCTACGGGACATTTAGGATGTTGTTGTTTCTTTTCTTCACTTTTAAATCGTGCAATAGCGCTAGTGTTGCAAGTTAAATCATATCTGACCATGGTGATTGGTTTCTCTTTGATATAGAAAATGCCGATGACAAGAAGGGGTCGCGGTAAAAATAAGAAGATTGATAGAATTGCTGGTGAAGGAACCAGTATACCACCACCTGATCAAGTTAATCAAGGCGATACTAAGCATGAATTTGTGTCACGAGCTTCCTCCACTCCCTCTGTACCAGAAGAGTCGAGTAGGAGAAGCGTACCTGTAGAACCACCAGTCAATACTACGGACCAGGATCTTAGAAATGCAGTTCATATGTTAACACAGTTAGTGGCAGCCCATAGTCAAGGACGAGCTGGTCCAATGACACATGATGATGATGCGGCTAGAGTGGCAAGTCGCAGAACACAGGATTTCCAAAAATTAGACCCTCCTATCTTCACAGGGTCTGATCCAAAAGAAGATCCACAGGACTTCGTGGATCAAATTCAGAGGGCCTTGGAAGTTATGCATGTGACAGGGATAGAGACAGTTGAACTTGCTGCGTACAGGTTGAAAGGAGAGGCAATTTTATGGTATGAGGATTGGAAGAAATCCCGTGACATTGGTGCAAATCCACCTACGTGGGAAGAGTTTAAAGTGGCTTTCCTTGATCATTACTTGCCCTATGAGATCCGTGAGGCACGTGCGGATCAATTCCTAAATCTCCATCAAGGAAATTTTAGTGTTAGATAATATAGCTTGCAATTTAATTCCTTGGCTCGATATGCGCCAAATGTGGTGGCTACGATGATAGATAGAGTCCATAGATACGTGGACAGACTAGAGCCATATTTGGTAAGGGATTGTACAATTGCTGCCTTGAATAGGGACATGGACATTGCTCGAATACAAGCCTTCGCCCAGAAAATGGAAGATCAGAGACAGAGACAAAGGGTACATGAATTTGATAGAGGACAGTCCAAAAGGGCTAGACCTATGGGACCACTTATGATGTCCCAAGGAGGATCTAGGCCCCGCATGTTTCGAGACCACCTAGACCATCGTTTTTCTATTCCACGGGGGGTGCTCACTTTCAGTTCTGAGGGTCTAGGGGTGGTCCATCTGGGCAAGATAGCGGAGTTCACGGATCACAGGCAGCAGGTTTTCCTCATCGGCAATGTCAGCATTGCGGGCGTATTCATTCAAGCACATGTCGGTCAGGGACGAATGTCTGCTTTTGGTGTGGTATGTCGGGACATATAGCAAGAGATTGTCCACAGCGAAGCATGGGTGGTATAGCACGACCGACTGGGTCGGCTGTTGCGTCATCAGCATCGGTCCCTTTTTTGGGCCGAGGTGTTCAGTCTGTTGGTAGGGGTAGAGGTGATAGAGAAGCAGCCAGTACTAGTGGGGTCCAGAATCGCACTTATGCTTTAGTGGACCGCCAGAATTCAGAGGCCTCCCCTGATGTTGTCACAGGTACATTATCCATATTCTCATATAATGTATATGCATTGATTGACCCTGGTTCTACGTTTTCCTATGTTACTCCATTGGTGGCTGCGAAATTTGCAAAGGCACCAGAATTATTAATTAAATCAATTGAAGTGTCTACACCGATTGGTGAATATATTATTGCAAAGAAGGTATATCGTAACTGTGTGGTTACTGTGGGTGGTCATGATACATTGGCCGATCTCATTGAATTAGACATAGTGGATTTTGATGTGATCATGGGAATGGATTGGTTGGCCTCTTGTTATGCTACGGTAGATTGCCGGGCCAAGAAGGTGCAATTTTGTTTTCCGCAAGAAAATGTTCTTGAATGGCAGGGTAATGTAGGGGCACCACGAGGGAGATTTATTTCCTATTTGAAAGCCAGAAAAATGATTGCTAAAGGTTATATATGTCACTTAGTTCGAGTGAAAGACAATGATGTGGAACCACTAACTCCGCAGTCGGTTCTAGTGGTCAATGAATTTATGGATGTATTTCCAGAGGATCTTCCAGGTTTGCCCCCAGAACAGAAAGTAGAATTTGGCATTGATGTGATTCCAGGCACTCATCCTATTTCTATTCCTCCATATAGAATGGCTCCAGCAGAACTGCGTGAATTGAAGGAGCAGTTGAAAGATTTGCTGGACAAGGGATTTATTAGGCCTAGTATGTCCCCATGGGGTGCACCGGTATTATTTGTGTGAAAGAAAGATGGCACCTTAAGAATGTGCATTGACTATCGACAATTGAATAAGGTAACGATCAAGAACAAATATCCCCTCCCTCGCATTGATGATTTGTTTGATCAGTTACAGGTTGCCAGGTGTTTTTCAAAGATTGACTTGAGGTCGGGTTACCATCAAGTCAGAGTTAGAGAAGAAGATGTATCCAAGACAGCTTTCCGAACACGGTATGGCCATTATGAATTTCTAGTTATGTCATTTGGACTAACAAATGCTCCAGCTGTGTTCATGGATTTGATGAATAGGGTGTTTAAGCCATTTCTGGACATGTTCGTCACGGTATTTATAGATGACATCCTGGTTTATTCAAGATCACCGGAGGACCATGCAAATCACTTACGACAAGTGTTACAGATTCTCCGTGAGCTTAAGTTGTATGCAAAGTTCTCCAAATGTGAGTTTTGGTTGAAATCAGTTGCATTTTTTGGCCACATAGTGTCAGATGAAGGTATACAGGTTGATACACAGAAAATTAAAGCAGTGAAAAGTTGGCCAAGACCTACGACACCCACAGAGATTCGTAGTTTTCTTGTACTGACAGGTTATTACAGAAGATTTGTGGAAGGTTTTTCCTCCATTGCTGCACCGTTAACAAAGCTTACACATAAGGCAGTTAAATTTCAGTGGAATGATGGATGTGAGAAAAGCTTCCAAAAGTTGAAAGATAAATTAACCTCCACACCAGTTTTAGTGCTTCCCGAAGGTATCGAAGGTTATGTAGTGTATTGTGATACTTCTGGGATTGGCCTCGGATGTGTATTAATGCAACATGGTAATGTCATAGCATACGCCTCACGACAGTTGCGGCCACATGAGAAAAATTATCCCACACATGATCTTGAATTGGCAGCGGTAGTTTTTGCTCTAAAGATATGGCGTCATTATTTGTATGGAGTTCATGTCGATATTTACACTGATCACAAAAGTTTGCAATATCTTTTTAAGCAGAAGGAACTCAATTTGAGGCAGCGAAGGTGGTTAGAGCTTTTGAAAGACTATGACATTGACATTCTTTATCACCCAGGCAAAGCAAATGTAGTAGCTGCTGCATTGAGCCGTAAGGCAGTAGAAAGCACTAGTGGTCAATTGAATGAAAAGCAAGAGATAATCAAAGATCTGAATCAATTAGCCAGCTTGGGAGTTTTCCTTATTAAATCCTCAGATGATGGAGTTATTGTGCAGAATGCAGCTGAATCCTCCTTAATAGCTGAAGTGAAAGAGAAGCAGTTTGCGGATTCTATGTTATTGCAGCTAAAGGAAAATGTACAGCAGGATTTGACAAAGGCATTTGATCTTACACAGGAAGGGGTACTTCAATGTCAAGGGAGATTATGTGTACCGGATGTAGATGAGCTAAGGACACGAATTATGATAGAGGCGCATCATTCGCGCTATTCTATTCATCCGGGTGCTACTAAAATGTACCATGACTTGAAAGAAGTGTATTGGTGGGGAAATATGAAAAAGAACATTGCAGAGTTTGTCGCTCAATGCCCGAATTGTCAACAAGTGAAAGTGGAACATCAGAAACCAGGAGGATACATTCAATGCATCAATCTTCCAGTCTGGAAATGGAATATGATTAGCATGGATTTTATTACAGGTTTGCCTCGTACATTGCGGAAGTTTGATTCTATATGGGTTATAGTGGACAGGCTTACCAAGTCAGCGCATTTTCTACCGGTCAAGACGACCTATACAGCTGAGGCTTATGCGAAGTTGTATGTGAAAGAGATAGTACGATTGTATGGTATTCCACTTTCCATTATATCAGACAGAGGAGCACAGTTCACAGCACACTTTTGGAGATCTTTTTAGCAGAGTTTGGGTACACAGGTGAATTTGAGTACGGCCTTCCATCCTCAGACTGATGGACAAGCAGAACATACTATTCAGACACTTGAAGATATGCTATGGGCATGCACGTTAGATTTTCAAGGCAGTTGAGATGACCATTTGCCTCTTATTGAATTTGCTTACAACAATAGCTATCATTCAAGTATTAAAATGGCACCTTATGAAGCCTTGTACGGAAGGAAATGTAGGTCACCAAATGGATGGTTTGAAGTAGGTGAAACTGCTTTACTTGGGTCAGATATTGTTCACCAAGCCATGGAGAAAGTTAAAGTGATCCAACAGCGGTTACAAACGGCTCAAAGTCGTCACAAGTCATATGCCGATGTTAGAAGAAGAGGGCTTGAATTTGTCATAGGTGATTGGGTGTTTTTAAAGGTGTCACCGATAAAAGGGGTAATGCGGTTCGGAAAGGAAGGGAAATTGAGTCCACGTTACATAGGCCCGTATGAGATCATTAGAAGATTTGGGCAAGTTGAGTATGAATTAGCACTACCTCCGGAATTTTCCTCAGTCCACCCGGTATTTCATGTGTCGATGCTTAGAAAATGCATAGGAGATCCATCTCGTATTGTTCCAATTGAAGCTGTCCAAGTTATGGAGGATCTTGCTTATGAAGAGTTACCCGTTGCTATCCTAGATCGACAAGTAAAGAGATTGAGAAATAAAGACATAGCTTCCGTAAAAGTCCTTTGGAGAAATCAACAAGTAGAGGAGATCACATGGGAAGTGGAAGAGATGATGAAATCCAAGTATCCCCATCTATTTCAAATGAATGAAGAAGTTCAAAATACGGGAGTGGAACAATGACAAGTAAGTATTCATGAGCCTTAAGTGTTTGTGTATATGTATGCTAATGTAGAGATGCAATTGTTGTAATTGAAACAATATTGTTAACATTCGAGGACGAATGTTCCTAAGGGGGGAAGAATGTAACACCCCGTACCTTCCTAACCCTACTTGACGACGCTAAATAATATGTACTTCGGTATCGAGAGCTATAGGTATGCATTTGGTAATGTTATTGGTGAGATAGTTGAATTTGGCTCATGTTTAAACCTTCATAAGAGGTGTTTTATGATTTTCGTGGAACATTTGTGAGGTTCAAAACGAGGCTAAGAAGACCTCTAAACAAAGTATATTAAGGTTAAGAAGTAAGTTAAAGCATAGGACTTGAAGTATCTAACCAAACCCGCGAAGAAAAGTCGAAAAATGAATTTTTCAAAAAAGCTAAGGTAGGGGCGCGATGGGGAGTGTGCCACGCCACTCTGGACTAAAATTTTTAGTCCAGAGGCAGTAAGTTGGCGCGCCCAGGGGCGTGCCACCTTGGTTTTTCCACTTTTTCGAAAGTTGGAAATTTCTAAGTCCCAAGGGTATCCGGGGACGTACCGAGCCGATTTTTGCCTCATTTCTTCTAAAACCATGAGTATATACATGAAATTAATGACATATTATATTGGTATTATAAAATTACTCGAGAACGAATTTGGGGTCAAAATGACAGTTTTGCCCTTAAGGTCAAAATAAGCCAAACATGGCTAGAATCACTTCGTTTTTGGATTGAGGCTACGGATATGAATAGCATGAGTGGGAATATTATTGTAATACGTATAAGACGACTTAAATACGAGAAATTATTGATTTTATTGGGCTAAGTAGTTTGGGCTCAATAAAAGCCCAAAATAAGGCCAATTACATGGGTCACATGATCCAATCTTCTATTGACTAAGTCAAATGAAGCATTAAATGCCACAAATGGCTAAGGATGACCCCAAGGATTATATATAGACCCAAAAATCAGATTTTATTCATTTGGGAACCCTCATGCTTTTAAGATATTTTCTCAACATTTCTCTTGTTCCAAAACCCTAAAGCAAATATTCCCTTTGGACTCTTTGGTGAAGATCATCCAATTTCAAGCCTTGGTAAGTAATTATTCTCATGTATTAACATATTACATGCATGAGAGATTATGTATATGATGATGGTTGTGTTGGCAAAGTGGTGAATAGTGTATTTTTGCTTTTGATGGAGGATGTGCTATCTTGGTGATTTGAACTTGAATTATAGCTTGTGCCTTTGATGAAAGATCATGGTATGGATGAAATACGAACGTGTATGGTGTTATTTTGTTATTTAACTTGTTATTTTGCTATAAGTACAAATTGTGGGATTTTGGCCGATATGAGCTACAAAGTGTATTAAGGTGAACTGATGGATTATTTATGATGTGGTGGGGTTAAGAAAGTGTAAAGGAGGAGTGTTGTTGTGAAATGTAATGATTATTACGTATTGGTCAATGTTGGGAATTTTGGGGAATTTTTGGAATATTAATTTTATCATTGGTTTTGTTAAGGGGAAATGACATGTTTAGTGGCAAACATGTACCTCATTGACATTGTATGCATTTGTAAAGTAGTTGGTGATTAATGTCAATTCCATTATGCATTGTGATGTAGAGTGACACATAAAGAAGAAGCGGGACTATTGTATGCACATCTAGGATTGTATATCCGGATTGAGAGTACAAGGTATGTAAGGTTACTCTGTCCGCATCTTTCTGCGGCAAATAGTATCCACATTGCTATTTCACTAGTCCTATCTCGAAATGTGCTAAGGTATCCTATATCCGTTTATCAATAGTCATTGTCATATATTTTCCTACTCATGGATCATTGTTGAGTCTCATGTCTCATAATCATGGTTAATGTTCCAAAAGCTCAAACAAGGTTATGTTCCAATGTTCCAATAGTGAGTATACTTATGTCTCGTGTTCATAAATTATTGTCCAATAGTTCCCATGGTGTTATGATTCTAATAATGTTATGTTGCCAAGTTATTCACATGTCTCCTATGCATTGGTTAATGGTTCAAGGTTTCCAATAAAGTTATGTTCCAAAGTTCAAGTGATATTATGGATCTTAAAGTATCAATCCCAAAGTAATGCAAATATGGTCAATGATCAAGTATGGGTGGCAAGTCTAGGGGCATAAGCCTAGCTCGACTCGATCCCGATGTATTGATTTATGGGTGGCAAGTCTAGGGGCATAAGCCTAGCTCGACTCGATCCCAACATGACGATAAGTCATGTAAAGACCCACTGATCAGTAGGGGTCCGGGTACATTGCGACATATGTATTGACAAACAAGCATTGAATGTAAAGAAAGTATTGGAAGTAATGAAAGCAACTCACATGATTTTCCAAAATGCAAAATGGTGACTTACTCACATTGACTAGCCATTTGTATTGAGTTCATTGGTATGTTCATGTGTTACAAAGTTTCATTTGAGCCTTACATACTCAATACTTATTTTGTACTAACCCCTCTCGGGAAATTTACCTTACTTGCTGCAGGTGCAGGTACCAGTAGGCATCCTCAGTAGATTGCCAGTGTCAACGGTTCTTTGGTGAGCTTCAGCTAATTCGGGGCTTCTCCGAGTCAAAGTGTATATATGTTTTGGTTATGTACATGTTGTATAAAGCGGGAACTTGTCCCGACTTTTGGTTTGTATTAGTCAATGCATCTGTTAGTGGCTTTTGTAGACGTACGTGGGTATATGTATATAAGGTGACTCATGAAGTCTTGTTTTGATGGCCTCAACGGCCAAGTTTCTCAAATGTGTATATATATATACCATGATTCCCAATATCCATGAATTCCAATACTAGTGGTTCATGTTTTTATGTGATAGTAGCGTTCCGATGGCATGCGTATGAATGTATAGAAGCATAGCTTGGTTCTTTCGGGCCTTATCGGCTTCGGGTGCCAATCATGCCTCGTTGGGATTTGGGGCGTGACACGGGGGTTAACTTATTGGAAACAATCTTCTTTTGAAAATCCAAGTCGTCATTGAGTTCATAACGTAGAAATTAGCCTAATAGCATATATGGTTTACTTATGTCGTGCACCGAACGAATCCCGAGGACCCGTTCGGAGAATGGTCGGCTTGCACTAAAATCAGCATTTCATGAAGTCTAGTGCAGGTGAAAAACCTTCTTCACCAACGCGGGTCTTGGCCGTGAACGCGGAGAAGGATAGTTTTCTTCTTTGTGAATGCGACGAGGTTGTCGTGAACGCGAAGGCGTTAGTCATCAACCTTCGCGAACGCGAAGCCTTGATCGTGAATACGAAGGCCATTTTAATGGTCGGTCAGCGTTGACCATCGCTAACGCGAAGGGTTGATCGCGTTCGCGAGGCACTGTTCACTGAACAGTATAAAAGCCCCATTTTTGTGATTTTACTCCATTTTTGGACCTCCGAACTTTGAAAAAGGCAATTTTCAAGGGATTCTTCATCAAGTTTCGTGTGGGTAACTTCTAAACTCTTAATCTCACTATTTTCCATTGATTTTATCTTCAAAAACATCTGTCAATCATGATTTTGAAATGGATTTTGGGGGGGTTTACCGATCGTTGACACCTAATTTTTGCCCTCCACTATTTAATTTAATTCTTGAGTTTCTTAGATTTTGAATGAATTCAAAATATTTGTTTTACTCAGATAAAGAATTTTCTAAAATTATTTTGGGTTAATTTCTTAAAAAATAATTTATTGGGGAAGATATTTATTTGATTTCATTAAAT
Organism: Capsicum rhomboideum; assembly: GCA_031232105.1. Lineage (NCBI taxonomy): Eukaryota > Viridiplantae > Streptophyta > Magnoliopsida > Solanales > Solanaceae > Capsicum > Capsicum rhomboideum. The sequence continues at coordinate 18,865,185 of CP124712.1, forward strand.
CAAGAAGCTTGGGATCAAGTTAGACATTAATTTGTTTCCGTTTTTGACTCGATTTGATTAATTTATTAAGATTAGGCCATAGTTCGAATCAGGTTGGTCGCAATTGACCCCCTTTTTTAAAAAAAAAAAATTTGGCCATATTTTTAATAAATTTGGCTAACCTCTAAAGTGAATGTGGCTATCTCTTAACAGCCAAAATCTACCCTTTATTTCCCCTATATCATCCGCCCCAGCCCAACTCTCTACGACCCGAACCGGCCCGCTACACCTTATATCCCCTTCTTCCTTAACCCACAACATCAGCAACAACATAATAACACCAGCAACAACTCGACCCCCTCTCTCCCAAGGACACTAAGCCCTTATTCTCTCCAGCCGACATTCCCCTTCACCCCTCGAGATGATTCTAAAGTCAGCAAATTCGAATCTTTCAAGGGTTATTATCGATAAATTTCATGTTGTACGAACATCCACAGGTGTCCCTCAATCCCCGAGAATTCTGCGATTTTGATCCTAATTTCGTACCAAGGTGAGTTGTGAAATTTGATCCCTAATTTGAATTTTAAATTTTTTCAAGTGTTTTTCCCTAATAAATCCTCGAATCTTCTAGAAAAGTTTCCACTCCCTCGCCTTTCATTCACTCATCATACGAGCAAGGACGGATATCCTGTCACGCCCCGAATCCCCACGAGGCGTGATTGGCACCCGAAGCCGACAAGGCCCGAGAGAACCAATCTTTGCTTCTATTTATTCATATGCATGTCATAGGAAATACTACTATCACATAGAAACATGAGAGGCTAAAATCGAAAAACATAGAACATGTGACGTAGATACATATGAGAAACTTGGCCGTTGAGGCCATTAATTCAAGACTTCATCTATCATCTTATACACATACACCCACATACGTCTACAAAAGCCTCTAACAGATGCATTGACCAAAACCAACTGAAAGTCGGGGACAAGTCCCCGTTTTATACGCAATGTACAATATCAAAACATATGAACCACTGCGACTCGGAGAAGCCCCGAACTAACTGGAGCTCACCAATGAACCGCAAACAGCTGGCAACCTACTGTGTGACGGCCTACTAGTACCTGCGCCTGCAGCAAGTAAGGTAAATTCCCCAAGAGGGGTCAGTACGAAATAAGTACTGAGTATGCAAGGCCCAGATGAAACTGTACAATACATGAATATTTCAATGAACTCAAAACATGTGTATAATCAATGTGAATAAGTCACCATTTGCATTTTGGAAACCATGTGTATTGCTTTCATTACTTTCTTTGCCTTCTTTACTTCAATTGCTTACTTGTCAATACATGTGTCACAATGTACCCGGGCCCCTACTGATCAGTGGGTCTTTTCATATCATATCATCGTGTTGGGATTGAGTCGAGCTAGGCTTATGCCCCTAGACTTGCCACCCATACATCAATGCATCGGGATCGGGTCGAGCTAGGCTTATGCCCCTGGACCTGCCACCCATAAATCCATACCTCGGGATCGAGTCGAGCTAGGCTTACGCCCCTAGACTTGCCCCCCATACTTGATCATTGACCACATATGCATTACTTTGTTCATTACTTTGAGATTGATACTTTGATAGTCATAACATCACTTTGGAACATAACATTGTTGGAAGCTTTGAATCATTAACCAATGGGTGAAGGACATATGAATAAATATCATGAGAAATATAACATTACTAGCACCATGATACCATTGGAACCATTGGACAATAATCCATGAACAAGAGATACAAGTATAGTCACTATTGGAACATAACCTTATTTGAGCTTTTGGAACATTAACCATGAAGATGAGACATGAGATTTACCAATGATCAACGAGTAAGAAATATATGACAATGACCATGGATAAGCGGATATGGAATACCTTAGTACATTTCGGGATAGGACTAGTGAAATGTCAATGTGAATACTATTTGCCGTAGAGAGATACGGACAAAGTAACCGTACATACCTTGGATTTGCAATACGAATATATAATCCTAGAGGTGCATACAATAGCCCCGCTCCTTATTTATGTGTCACTCTACAACACAAATGCATAACGAAATTCACATTAACCACCAACCACTCTTCAAATGCATGTAACATCAATGAGTCACATATTTGTCCTTAAACATGCCATTTCCCCTTGACAAAACCATTGATAAAATTATTATTCCAAAAATCCCCCAATATTCCATACATTGACCAATACATGAAAATCAATATATTGCACCACAACACTTCTCCTTTACACTTTCTTATCCCTACCACATCACAAATAATCCATCACTTTACCTTAATACAACTCATAACACATATCGACCAAAATCCCACAATTTCCACTTATAGACAAGAACAAGTTTAATACCAAAAATAACACCATACATGTTCATATTTTGTCCATACCATGCTCTTTCATCAAAGGCACAAGTCCTAATTCAAGTTCAAATTACCAAGATGGCACATCTTTCATCAAAAGCAAAAATATACTATTCATCACCTTGCCAACACCACTAGCATAATATACATAATCTCCCATGCATATAATATGTTAATCCATGAGAATAAAGACTTACCAAGGCTTGGATTATGTTGATCTTGTCCAAGGGGTCCAAAGGAATATTTTGCTTTAGGGTTTGGAGCTTTGGAGCTTAAAGAAATATTTGAAAAAATATCACAAAGGCATGAGAGATTTTGATGATAAAAAATCTGATCTTGGGGCCTTTATATAGACCCCAAGTCATACTTAGCCATTCCTTTGGCATTTAATGGATCAAAGTGGAAGAATGGGTCATTTTGCCCTTTGGGCCAATTCTTTTAATTCCATTTTGGGCCTAACTTTGGGCCCAATAACACATATCCATGTAATCCATAACATTTCATGTATTATTCACCATATATCTCATGTTTACATAATTCCATAATGTCACGACAATACATTTTACAAGATTCTCATTCGTCGTTTCGATCGCAAAAATAGGAATTCTAGTCGCCCTTGGCTTCATTAGACATTTTGGATCACTATTCACATTTCATTGTTTGGTCATGTATAAGTATGTAGGAGTATATTGAAGTGTTTGAAGCTTTAACAATTCTCAAAGAACCAAAAGAAACCATCCAAGAATCGTCGTAGAATTGCGTTACAAAACGCGCCCGGAAAGGCATAATGTTTGTGCCTTGCGCCACTAGCTGCAAAGCAAGCTGTGGCGCAAGAAATGAGGACCCTATGAATCAGGTGGCTTGCGCCACACCCCCTGAAACAGGGAGTGGCGCAAGTCTTGGTACTTTGCTGAATTTTTCGGCCACTTTTTCTAACACTTGCATATCGTCCAATACCTTATCAAAACACTACAAAATACTTACTTAGTGATCTTAATCATCAAGTAAACATGACTCCAAGTCACCAAATTAGGTTGGAATATGTACGGGGTATTACACAAATTTCCCACGAAATCACAAAATACCTCCTACGAAGGTTTAATCGCATGTATGTGCCCAAATTTCAATTTTCTCGTCATTAGCATTGCCAAATACATACTTATATCTCTCGACACCTAAGAAAACATTATTCAAAATCATCAAGTAGGGTTGGGAAGGTACGGGGTGTTACATATCCCCTCATCCTACATCGATTCTTTTCTCTAGAAATCCCCAAATTTTAAACTCCTCCCTTTCATTATTCACTCTCACGGTTTGGAACCCCAAAAAAGAGTTAGAATTCTCTTTACTCGGTTAGGATTTGGACTTCTGTCCCCAGCCTGGAGTTTTGAGAATTTTGGCTCAGTTTTAATTTTCCTTGTTGTTCTCCAGTCAAGAAGAGAGGTGGAAGTGGAGCTTTTCAACTCTTCGTCCCCGTTTGCTGCCCGGAAAAAGGTAATACTCCTCTCCTTTACGTTTCACATAGTGTTTGCTTAAATGATAGCTTTAGAATTGTTAGGTTTGTGTGGTTACATGTTGGTTTCTGTTTAAGCTGAAAGTTTCCTCTTTGTTCGGTTGTTTTTCCTGGTTTATTGTTTCCAGTAGATAATCATGTAGTTGCGTCTAAAATTTCATCACTGTTTAAGAAAGATTGGTGTTAAATTATTGTAATCAGACGCCTCAGTACTTGTTTAAAAATGTCGTCTTTGTTGGAATACATGGAATATGGGAGTCAGTAATCGTAGATGAACTTATGGTGCTCTTTTGATTTCGTTGTTGTGACGAGAATTTGGGATTGAACGAACTTTATTTGTGTGAAAAGATATAAAAAAAAAATTCTGCCTAAACAGGTGAAACAAAGTTTGTTTGTGGCATATTCTAAGTGTAAGTTGTGAGTCAAATATTTTCTTTTTAAGCTAAAGATTCCTCAGGAATTTTTTTTATACTAAAACGTCGAGAAAAATAGAGGTTCAATTGCTTGATTATGTATTTCTCTCCTATGGCAAATTATTTCATCGGTAAAATACTAATGTGTTTCTCTCTTATGATACATCGTGTTCAGCTTTAGTTTAAAGGTTCAATTGCTTGATTATGTCCGTAGTAAACATGCTATCAAGAAATTTAGTTAATGATAATTGATTCTTTAAAATATGTTGTAGTATTAGTTAAATGCTAATTTCTTTCACTTGTTTTTAGCGCATGTGATACTCAGCGAGTCCAATCGGACTCCCCATTTCCTGCATTTCCCAGTGGGCCAAAGAGGCCCATATCATCTTTGAGTCAAAAATCTCAATCAAGGCCCAATAAATGGCCAAATACTCGGAGAACACGGCTGATATATGAAGATATACAGTGATATACTGAGAATATACACTGGAAAAGCAGAAGATATACACCAATATGTGGTGTGCATTAAGAATGGAAGAAAATATACAGAGTTTGTGCATTGGTATACACCATGTATACAAAAAAACGCAAGGATAAAAGGCTTTCATATACAATCGATATACAACTGCTAAATTGGACCAAGTCCAGAAGTATTCAGCCCAAAACCTGGGCAGATCTGAAATGGGCCAGAAAGGGGCCCAAATCTCAACTTTTCTTCATTTATTTTCTTGTAATTGATTTGATTATTTGTTTGTAATTTAATTTAATTAATCTAGATGAATCCTCGGGGAGCAAGTTTATGTTGAAATTATTCATCTTTTGGTCATTTAATATTTTTAATTCGCTCTATTTAGGTGTACTTAAGCTCGTAGAATAACTTGGGGAATTTTCTATATCTCTTCATAGTTATTAAGTAGCTTAAATCCATGTTTAGTAATTGGGTTAACTATTTAACTCAAAAACTTGACTCGGATAAGATTTTCAAGTTAGAATTATTTCAACATTGATATTTTAATTTATTTCACAATTCGAAATAAGCAAATCGACAAGTATTGAATAAATTCTATTTTTTTAAATAAATTTTTCAAACAAGTTACACCTATAAGATTTTTACAAACTCGAAGAATTTTCAAAATTAGTCAAATAAGTATAATCCGTCGGGAACCACACTTTGTGGATTTTCGAAAGTGCTTAAAACCTTCTTTAGAATTTAACTCGAACCCTTACTTAGACTCTAATTTTTATTAAAGGTTTTCTTTAAAAATTTTCCTTTTAAATGGTTTCTTAATTTTCCTAAAATTAAGTGGCGATTCTATTTTTCTTCAAATTATTTTCAAATAGACTTTTTCTGCCACAAAGTTATGAAGTTTTTGAACTCTTTTCGAAAAAGATCGTAACACCGGTAAAACTTGAAAATAGTTTTTCTCCTCTTTGAACCTTGTTTTAAGCTCGTTTTTGCTTGGGTTTTATTCTATAGACTCCTATAACCTTGGGGAATGTGTTTCTAAAGAAAAATTTTGGGTTTAGCCGTCTCATTTTCAAACTCGTTTTTCAAGTCCATTTTGAATCCGGTTTAAATATGGGCAATATGGGTATTGTTGTCTTTCTTTTAAAGTGTAGATGCTATATTTGTATGTTTTAGTTGATTCCAAGGTCGTTTGAAAGGGGAAGACTCCGTGTTGAAGGACTTTAGGCTCAGATTTAGTCGTTTTGAGGTATGTTATGGTTTAACCTCTTTCAGATTGAGGTGGGTAGTTAATAAATAAGTAAAACATGCTATGGGTTGGGGTAAATAACTATGGATTTTATATTTCAAGATTATTATTACTATTGTGTGCCCTTGTGGGGGCTTATATTCGGTGGTTGTTGACTTGTAATATCTGATATTGCGTGTTGCCCGAGTGAGGGCCTTATTTGACATCATTGGCCTTATTTGTGCATTTATATGCCTTATTTTAGATATGATGTCCGTGCGGGGGCTTAAATTGTTAATCATAGGCCTTATTGAGCATTGATTGCCTTTATCATGATAGAAAAACCCGAGTTAGAGGTTAAAATGATATAAATGATGTCTTACATATATATTTATTTCGATGGTGCCTAATTAGTGTTGATAATCATGAATTGTGGACATATTGAGTTGATTCTAGGCTCACTTATATACATGTATTGAATTGATTGGATATCTTCATACTGATTTGGTTGTGAGCATTACATCCTCATTCCATATATACATTCATGAGATGCTGGTACCATTGAGAAATATTATTTTGAAAGAAAATGAGACATTTTAATAAATTTCTCTCCGTGAACATGAGCCGAAGAAGTGGGTTGAGATTGAGATATGAGTTATAGTATACCGGTTGCGAACCCCCCATGGGTCCTATTACGGAGCTGCGAGCTCGGTAGGTGAATACAAAAAGTCATGCGATGACTTTCACTGTTCCACCCCATCATCATCATTGCATTGCATTTTTTGTGATTCATTTAGTCTTTCCTTGACTTGTGTTTAGTTTTCGTATACTTTTCATGTATGTCTGTGTTGTTTAAATTCTGTATTATATTAGAATTGTTAGTGGAGACGGTGTGAGCTATCGTTTGGAAACTTTTCTGTTTGTAGGTGACGCACTCATAGTTTTCTCAGTCGGCCTATGATACCTACTGAGTACGTGGGAACCATACTCACCCCTACTATGCTTTTTTGGTGCAGATCCAGGTCTGAGTACGATACACGATGGTTGAGTTCGAGCGTGTTTAAGTGGATCTTTGAGGTACTAATATGCTCCAGAGTTCGGGGTTAATTGTCAGACCTTATCTTGTTTTATTTATGTCTTTATTTATTTTCAGAGACAGAGATGTATTTTAGTATTTCTGGGTTATATTAGATGCTCTTGACTTATGACACCACTTCTTGGGGATATTGTGACGTTTATTTCAGACTTCCGTTATTATTGTACTTATATTGGGTGATCGACTTACTTGTCAAGGCTAAGCCGTGGCAAGTGCCATCATGACCTAATTTTTAGGTCGTCACAAATTGGTATCAGAGCATCAGGTTCACCGATCTCATAAGTGTAAGAGCAGGATGTCTAGTAGAGTCTCACGAATCGGTACGTAGTCGTCCGTATCTATCTTCGAGAGGCTATAAGATGTCTTTAGGAAATACTTCTCTAATTTGATTCATTATCATGCGGGTTGTTCATACCCAATGTTCTAAACTTGTATTCCATTCTTTTTTGTGCAGATGGTGAGGACTACGCACAGAGATGTAAGGGATGCTGAGACGGCACCTGATATGGGAGCCCCAGTTTGAGGATGAGGTAAGAGTCGTGTATGGCCCAGAGGTAGAGGACGGGCATGAGGAGCTGTCCTAGTTAGAGGATGTTCTAGAGAGGCCTCTCCTAAGCGCGAGCTTGAGTATAGTAGAGATGATTATCAGACAGGGGGTATGGGGCCAGTTCAGGTCCCACAGGGTTCAGTTGACACCCCAGTACTTCAGGATTTGTTGATTCGCCTTTTGAATCATTTGAATGGTGTTCCTTTGAGTGTATCGGGTGTTCCTCAGACTTCGAGTGGTGTTCCTCCATCTGTATCGATATCTGCTTATGGTACTTCTGGGGTACAACCATCATTTATGGTACCCCTACGTACAAATGTTTTGCCTAACATACTTACTATTCCTTCTGTTGCTTCGGGTACAATGATGTCTTCTGATGATCAGAAGAGGTTCGAGAGGTTTATTCGCTTGGGTCCACCCAAGTTTAGTGGTGATATTAGCGAGGATGCCTATGAGTTTCTGATGGATGTGGCTAGGGATTGGTGGAGGTCACTTGCTAGTTGTGAACCTATGGGTTCACCTGCTATGACTTGGACTCAGTTTTCTGAGTTATTCTTAGAGATGTTTGTGCCTTATAGCTTGAGAGATCATATGAGGGATGAGTTTGATCATTTGGAGCAGGGCTCCATGTCTAATGCTGAGTATGAGACACGTTTCCATGCTCTATCCACATATTCAATCACTAGCATCTCCATCGAGTCTGAGAGGATTCAGAAGTTTGTGAAAGGGTTAGATGATTCATATCAGTTGGCTACATCACGGATGGTAGTTTCAGGGGCTCTTTTGCAAAGTATTATCTAGCATGCCAAGATGACCGAGTGTATAATCCAAGCTACTCAGGAGGCACCAAGAAGATGCGTCGTCAGGGTGAGTTTAGTGGACATGATTCCTGAGGTAGAGACTTCTCTAGTCAAGATTCCCATAGTTATCATGGTAGGCCAGTTCAGGCCACATTGCAGAGATTAGGTGGTAGACCTTCAGGTTTTGCGGCTTCTGGTAGCCAGGTATCAGGTCATGCGAGTGAAGTTTTTAGGTTCAGTTCTTCAGGACAGGGTGGTCGTTCTGGTTCATCCACACCTCCTCTGATTAAGTCATACCATAAAGGATGTTTTATATGTGATGAGTTTGTCCATGTGGCTAAGGATTGACCTCAACGTGTGTTTGTACCTCTTCAACATGGATCTCAGCTTCAGCTTTACCCTACTCCTATTTTTGCAGTCAGAGGTGGTTCACGGATTGGTAGGGGTGGTGCTAGAGATGCTCGAGGTAGAGGTAGGGGAGCTCGTGGTAGTGGTCGCGGGATTGCTCAATCCGGGAGCAGACGTGGATAATGTTATGCTATACCTGGAAGACCTGAGACGGAGGCCTCTGATGCAGTTATTACAGGTATCATCCCGATTTGCTATAGATCTGCTTTCATGTTATTTGACCCTGGATCTACATTCTCCTATGTGTCTGCATATTTTGCTTCTGGTTTTGATGTTGTATGTGAGCCCCTTGCTATGCTTCTTCATGTATCTACCCCTGTAGGAGATTTTTTAGTGGTGGATAGGGGTGTACCGATTGTGTGGTTACCTTTGTGGGGCGTGAGACTTGGGTATACTTGATCCTCCTAGCTATGGTTGAATTTGACGTTATCTTGGGTATGAATTGGTTAGCTCCCTATCATGCTATTTTGGACTTTTATGCCAAGACCGTGACCTTAGCTACGTTGTGTGTGCCAAGGTTAGCTTGGAATGGTATGCTTAATTCAGGTCCGAACGGAGTTATATCTTTTTTACATGCTCGTCGCATGGTAGAAAGAGGTTGTTTGTCTTATTTAGCTCATGTTCATGATATTAGCGTTGCCTCACCGCCTCCTATGCATTCTATTTCGATTGTTCACTAGTTCATGGATGTGTTTCCTATGGATTTGGTTGGTATGCCTCCGTACCGTGATATTGATTTTGCTATTGTTGTGTAGCCTAGCACCAAGCCTATTTTATTTCTCCTTATAGGATGGCCCCGACTGAGTTAAAGAAATTGAAAGAGTAATTGCAAGAATTGTTGAGTAAAGGCTTCATTAGACCTAGTGTATCTCCTTGGGGTGCGCCTCTCTTTTTTGTGAAGAAGAAGGATGGTTCTATGCGTATGTGTATTGATTATCGGCAGTTGAACAAGTTGACGGTTAAGAACAAGTATCCTCTTCTACGCATTGATGATTTATTTGACCATCTTCAGGGTGGTTCCATATTTTCTAAAATTGATTTGAGGTCCAGGTATCACCAGTTGAGGATTAGAGCTTCAGATGTTCCGAAGATGGATTTTCGAACTCGATATGGTCATTATAAGTTCTTGGTCATGTCATTGGAATTGACCAATTCCCCTGCAACATTCATGGAGCTGATGAACCGGGTGTTTCGATCATATCTCGACTTCTTTGTAATTGTATTTATAGATGGCATCTTGGTTTATTTCAAGAATGAGGCTGATTATGTGAGACACTTGAGGAGTGTACTTCAGAGATTGCATGATGAGAAGTTGTATGCTAAATTCTCCAAGTGTGAGTTTTGGTTGGATTCTATCTCTTTATTGGGTCATGTGGTGATCAAGGATGGTATTATGGTCGATCCGGCTAAGATTGCGACGATTCATAATTGGGCTAGGCCCACTAGTCCTACCGAGATTTAGAGTTTTGTTGGCTTGGTGGGTTATTTTTGGTGTTTTGTTGAGGGTTTCTCTTCTATTGTGGTTCCTTTGACCAAGTTGACTCAGAAGAAGATTATATTTCAGTGGTCGGAAGCGTGTGAGAAGAGCTTCCAAAAGCTCAAGGAGTTGTTGACTTCGACTCCTATCTTGACTTTGCCCAAGGAGGGCATGAGTTTTATCGTATTTTGTGATGCTTTCAGTGTTGGTTTGAGTGTAGTGTTGATGAAGGAGGGTAAGGTGATTGCTTTCGGGTTCGGGACCTTTATATCTCATTTTGACCCTTTGTTTGAAAAATAATGAAAAAGGGATCCCGGGGGTTAACTTATTGAAAACAACCTTTTTTTGAAAATCCAACGTCGCCATTGAGTTCGGAACATCGAAATTAGCATAGTAGCACATATGGTTTACTTCTGTCGGGCCCCGAATGAATTTTGAGGACCTGTTCAGAGAATGGTTAGCTTGCACCAAAATCAGCATTTGTTGATATCTGGTGCAGGTGAAGGATGTTTTCTTTCTTTGCGAATGTGATGAGGCTGTCGCGAATGCGAAGGCCTAAGTCATTAGACTTCGCGAACGCGAAGCCTTGGATGCGAAAGTTAAGGCCATTTTAATGGCCGGTCAGCATTGACCCTCGCGAACGCGAAGGGTTAACCACGTTCGCGAGGCACTGTTCATTGAATAGTATAAAAGCCCCATTTTCTCGATTTTACTCTATTTTTGGACCTCTAAGCTTTGAAAAAGGCAATTTTCAAGGGTTTCTTCCTCGAGTTTCGTGTGGATAACTTCTAATCCCACTATTTTCTATTAATTTTATCTTTGAAAACACCTTTTAATCATATTTTGAAATAAACTTTGGGGGGTTTTACTGGTAAAGCTTGAAGATGGGTTTTCTTTGATTTGGACCTCGTTTTAAGCTTGTTTTCATTTGGGTTTTATTTTATAGACTCCTATAACCTTGGGGAATGTATTTCTAAAGAAAAATTCCAGTTTTACCCCTCTTATTTTTCGAACTCATTTTTTAAGTCTGTTTTGGACCCGATTTAAATATGAGATATATGGCTATTGTTGACTTTATTTTAACGCGTAGATGCTGTATTTGTATGTTTTTGTTAATTCCGAGGTCATTCGAAAGAGGAAGTCTCCATGTTGAAGGATTTTAGACTCAGATTTCGTCCTTTCGAGGTAGGTTATGACTTAACTTCTTTCAGATTGACCTGGGTAGTTAATAAATAAGTAAAGCATGCTATGTGTTGGGGTAAATAACTATAGGTTTTATATTTCAAGATTATTATTACTGCTTTGTGCCCGTGTGGGGGCTTATATTCTATGGTTGTTGACTTGTGATAACTGATATTACGTATTGCCCGAGTGAGGGCCTTATTTGACATCATTGACCTTATTTGTGCATTTATATACCTTATTTAGATATGATGCTCATACGGGGGTTTAAATTGTTAATTATAGGCTTTATTGAGCATTGATTGCCTTTATCATGATAGAAAAACCCGAGTTAGGGGTTAAAATGATATTAATGATGTCTTACATGCATATTTATTCCGATGGTGCCTAATTAGAGTTGATAATAATGAATTGTGACATATTAAGTTGATTCTGGGCTTACTTATATAAATGTATTGAATTGATTGGATATCTTCATACTGATTTGGTTGTGAGCATTACATCCTCATTCCATATATACATTCATGAGATGCTGGTACCATTGAGGAACATTGTTTTGAAAGAAAATGAGACATTTTTATAAAACCCTCTCCGTGAACGCGAGTCAGAGAAGTGGGTTGAGATTGAGATATGAATTATAGTATACAGGTTGCGAACCCCTCGTGGGTCCTATTCCTGAGCTGCGAGGTATATACAAAAAATCATACGATGACTTTCACTGCTCCACCCCATCATCATTATTGCATTGCATTGCATTTGCATCTTTTGTGATTCATTTAGCCTTTCCTTGACTTATGCTTAGTTTTTGTATACTTTTCGTGTATAAAAACTTTTTCTGTATGTCTATGTTGTTTAAATTTTGTATTATATTAGAACTGTTAGTGGAGATGGTGTGAGCTATCATTTGAGAACTTTTTTGTTTGCAGGTGACGCACTCATATTTTTCTTTACTTATATTACTGGCCACTTTGCTCAGTCGGCCTATGATTTCTACTGAGTACATGGGACCGTACTCACCCCTACTGTGCCTTTTTGGTGTAGATCCAGGTGCGATTACGATACACGGCGGTTGAGTTCAGGCATGATTAGGTGGATCTTCGAGGTACTGATATGCTTCAGAGTTCGGGGTTGATTGTCGGACCTCATCTTGTTTCATTTATGTTTTTACTTATTTTCAGAGACAAAGATATATTTTAGTATTTTGGGGTTGTATTAGATGCTCTTAACTTATGACACCACTTCTTGGGGATATTGTGACGTTTATTTCAGACTTCCGCAATTATTGTACTTGTATTGGTCTGACTTCGTTCTAGAAGTCTCACCTTAGCTATGTTATTGTTGCTTTCACTTTTACTTTATCAGTTTGGGTGATCGGCTTACTTGTCAAGGTTAAGCCGCGGCAAGTGCCATCATGACCTAGTTTTTGGGTCGTGACAGACATTGATAAATTATTGAAATCATAAAAATTATATAGTTCATATATGTCGACCTTGTTAACAACAATCCAAGAGAATCAAACATTAATGTTGTAGTTTTGCACTCCTATATTACGCCAATTTGATAACTTGCAAATCATTATTTATATTTGTTATTAAAATGATCTCTAATTATGTCATTTTAATAATTGTTATATTTAAATAAATTTAAACTAAATATTTAAATTCTTTTTTAAAAAAAATAATTTGAAAATATTTCAATAATGATAGTCAAAACTCAAAATACGTTAAACGTGGTAGAAATCACAAAAATCATATAGACATAAATGTCGATCCTAATTAATTACACTAAACATTTCTATATCATTACTCGGTAAAAGATAGACCCTATATATTTTGAAATCAAACACTTACATCTTCTATATTATGAAAATCCTACAATACATCCCCAATAATTTTACCTAATTTTTCTAATTTTTTTTTTAAATCTTTGATGTGGCGAAATACTACATAAATGAAACTTCATCTAACTAATTGTATATAAAATAATTTTAAAGCGCAAGAATATAAAAAACTAAAATAAAAGAGAGATTATATATAATAAAATGTTATAGTTAAATCAAATGACAAATAAATTATGTATTTAAGAAAGTTATTACTAATAGTTGGTAGATCGTATTAAGTAATTTTTATCATTCTTATTTTGAAATAAAGTATCAACTTTTTTTAATCAAATGCATGAATAAAATTTTTGTCTTTGTTTTAAAGCTTTATAAGAATAACTTCACAAAAACGTTTTATTTATATTTTTAGTTTGTCGTTTAATAACAATATTTTAATATATTCAGTTATAGATAAACTTTATAGGAGTGTGTATGTGTAGAATTTTTATAGTACTTGAGGTGTAAGTTTAAAATTTTCATAAGTACATGAGGTGTAAATGTTTGATTTTACAATATAGATAATGTATTTAAACTCATATTATAAAGGAGCTTATGTATTTCATGGACAGAAAAAAAGAAGAAAAAAGAATTGAAGAAGGAAGAAGACTATTAAGTGCTTTAATAGGTGCTGGGATCCAAAAACCATTCACGCAAAACTATAAATGCATCATACAATTTAGTATTTCAGAAAAATGGTGAAGATTTAACTTTGTTGGGGAGAAAAAAGGCTATTATGGTCTTTTTATATTTGTGGTCAAATTTGGGCCACATAATTGTAGCAATTTAGCAGCTCTTTTCAGAAAAATGGTGAGGATTTAACTTTGTTTGGGAGAAAAAGGCTATTGTGGTCTTCTTACATTTGTGGTCAATGGGCCACATAATTGTGGCCATTTAGCAGCTCTTATATTTTTGTATAGATGAATTTGGACTATAATGTTGTATTATGAATTGCGACTCCTCAAGTTCTACCAATTTTGACTAGAGTTACAAAGAGATAATTCTTGCATTTGGCTTTAATATCTAAATAATTAAATATTTTATAATATTTTAATTGATAATAAGGATAAAATTATAATCCAACTTTGAAGTTAGGAGAAAGTGTTAGAAGAAAATTATTAAAAAATATTATTTTATTTACTTGATTATATTAAAATTTTAATTATTTTATCAATTAAAAATTTTAAATTATTTGATGCACAATTGTTTATTAGAAGGCCAACAGGGAAGAAAATTATTTCCTCCATCATTAATTATCTGAAGATTTTGTGTTATATGTAATAAAATTCAGAGTGTATTGATGAATTCATAAAATTATTTGTCAAGATAAGAAAAAAGTTATGCAGGTTATCAAAAATAAAGATTCTTATCACTATATATTAACTAATTACACATTCTCTTATTTATAATTTAATCATAATAATTATGTATATCTTCCATACATACACGACTAATTAAAAACATGTAGAAAGTGAGAAAATATCAATATCATATCAAGTGCACAAAGCTTTCGTTTATTTTCCAGGCTACAAACAACACAAACACTTCTAGAGCTATCTTTCTCCCTTTGTTCACTATAATTATATTTTTATAAGTGGTAATAAAGGTCTAAACTACATTAATAGTTACAAAGGATGACATGACAATCTGCATTTGAAATGATCTTATTATATTTTATTTGATCCTGAACATACTTATTGAAAAGACCTTTAGATGCATGACATAAAAATTGCATATAGAAAAATCATTTACAAAAACTAAAGGAGAAAATAGAACAAAGTTGTCAACTTTTACATCCTTGCATAAAAAGAATTCTAATGAGAGATAGGAATTAATAAATTCCATAAATTTGTAGCCAAAAAATAAAATTATATTCTAGGCATAGTATAATCTTATTTATACTCTAGATACAGCAAGGGCGGACCTATGACCAATTTTTTGGTGCTTCGACACCCGTTAAATCTGAGGCAGACTAGGTATAATTATATAAAAAATGTATAAAATTTGATATAAGATTTAGAAAAACACCCAGTAAACCAAGAAGATAACTGGGTGCTTTAATTTCCAAGTTGAACCTTAAAACTTTGGACATCAATATACGTGTTTGAACCTCTCGAGCACCCACTACCCCTAATTTCTGGGTCCGCCACTGATACAGATGTTCCCGCGACTCATAAACACTTTATTTGCAGAGATTATAGATGCCACAGCGAGGCCTAAACATGTTATAAGGTTTACACTAATCTAATATAAAGAAAGGTGGAAGAAGGAAGTGAAATATTGTATATATAATAGTATGAGCTTTAAATTATTAAAGTCAAAGATAATACATTTCTACGTGATAGTGAAAGAATAAGGATACATAAACGTAATATAAATATAAGTAACAATATTATGAAACCTGTGTATTTGGCTCCGCATCTCTAGAATGCTCAACCACTATGAAAATTTTTAGCCTCTGTTTTTTTAATAATCTTCAGGATGCCCATTTATATGACTTACTGCTTCCAGTTTGGCATTGATCTTCTCCAACTTGGGTTTCAACTTAATTTTATAGCTTCAAAACTGTTCAACTATTTGATTAGAGCCGAGTTCTCTGCAATACCCAAAGAAAGTAATTGTAATTTAAATCATCAAAGAGCTTATACAAAATAAAATCCAATTCAATAATCAAAAGAAGAAGGGATCATAAAGCTCACCACTTGCAGTGAGGACTAAATCATGTCAGCAATTTAACACTAAAATAAGCAAGAAGTAGGATGTGATTTATTATTATTATTATTATTTATAACCATGGTATCCGGCCAGCTTGCGCACACCTTGACTAATTCCAAAATGCAAGATATCAAAAGATTTGATATAAGACTCCAAGAATAAGCTCTTTCTAAATAGATAAGAACACATAAATTCAAAGTTTTGTTAATTAGCAAACTGAGATTTAAAAAAAAGCACCAAGCACCCTTGTGAACAATATAATGATAACAACTAATCAAGATGATTATTATAGGTAGTGATCGAAACCAAAATAAATAAAGGAAATTTTTATTTTACCTCCAAATGCATGCAATATATTATAGCCAGAGAAAAAACCTTTGAAAAGAAAAAATAGGCTATTAAAATTAAAATTAAAATTAAAATACAATAAAAGAGACGTTAGTATTACAAGTTACAATTTACAGATACACTGTCACTGGACCTGAAGCAAAAATCAAATTACTCGATCTTGAGTGCAATTTTCGTAGTACTCATAACAAATTTATTACGTGTATCTTTTTAAATAGGATGTTAATTTAACATGTTATCAAGGTAGGCTAAATTCAGCCATCTATTTGAATTTTAAATGGGAATAAAAGATAAATATGAGCATATAGAAGGCTGAGAACAGTTAGGAGTCATCTTTGTCAACTTCAAAGGAAGTAATCAAGACAATATAAATTTTATACAGGCCTCTATCACGATAGCTATTATTAAAATTTCTAAAAAAATTGGGATGGTTAAAAACAAATTCAAAATTTTTATTTGATTATAAATTGTTAAGTTGTGTCCTAATTCTTTGTAGCAATCTCCTTTTAATTAATAATATATAGATAGAACATAAAACCCTTGTACCATATTCAGAAATGCAAATTTTCTTTATCTGATTATTTTAGTAATATAATAATTACATCGTTGTGCCTCATCTTGATTATTCCTTCCACTGTCCCACACCCACACACAAAAAAAATAGTTCCGACGAACTTGAGAATTCTATATTTTAAATTGAGTTATGGCAGATTCAACCTTCACAAATCTTTTTCGTTAAAATTTTTTTATAACTATAAAACATTTTCATAGTGAGTACCTTGTTATTAAATGAAATTAACAAACAAAACACATATGGAAATAAATAGTAGAAATTAAAGTCTAACTGTCTTCACCTTCTTCTTCTTCTTCTTCTTCTTAATCCTGATGATTCATCATTATCTACAACATCTTTGTGATTGAAGAATTCTGGATGAGTCCACCTTATAGGGGTTCATCTACTATATCATAAGGCTTTAATGCTTTAATGATGTAAAAAATAAAACACCATTTAAAAAAAAAAAAAAAAAACAATTTAAGAAATTAAATAGAAAGCAAAAAGATTTATGAGTGAAGAATGCGGAAGAATAATGAAGCCTAGCCGATAAAAATAGAGACACAGAGGAAGTAAAGACATAAAATAAACAAAAAGAGATGTAAGAAGAATACTTACCTCCATCTATTGTATATCAATAGTATTACGATGAATAGTTGCTCCCGTCCGTTGCCTGCTTTGGCTTCTCTCTCTCTCATCACCTGCTTGTATTTGTTGTAGTTTTGTTTAAAGAAGGATGGTTATTATTAGTGGGATGAAGATTAGAGAAATTTGTTGTTTTCTGGATTTTCTACAGAATGTTGACACACTAAGCACTCAGTTTTGTTTGTTCTAAGTCCACAGTTATACTGTGTCTCCTTAAAGAATCTAATCCCCTCGCTATTGCCCGAGGTATGGATTAATTCTTCCCAGGATAAAATAGAACACTGTTCTACAATATCGGCAATGAAAAATTGTAGAACTTCGGCGAACTCAAGAACGGAGTATTCACACACACTGACTGACTGTTTTAGAAGAAGAGAGTTTACAGAATTTCGTTTTGCTTGAAAAAAAAAAAATTCTGAATACCTGATGAAGGAAAACACAGGTATTTATAGCCAACTATGCACTGTTTCGAAAGGATGCACTGCTTCAAAAAGTTGCACTGTTTCGAAGCACTGTTTCTGAAACATTGCATTTGTTCTGGAACTGATGCATCGTTTCTGGAACGTTGCATGTTTCTGGAATGGTTGCATTGTTCTGGAACGATGCACTGTTTCTTGAACAGTCACAAACGTTGCAAAACATTTCGTTTGAACATTGCATTTGGAGGAAAATTTCAGACGAAATTTTTCTAAAAAAAAAATTTGTCTAAAAAGATAGTCTCTCGATCATTTTCCAAAGCCGAAGCCGAAGCCGAGCCGAGCGAGCGACGACGACGACGGCGCGAGGCTTGGTTTCTTCTTGGCTCACTATCCCTTCAAAGGAGTACTTCTTAATATAAAGGACAAATGATTTCTTTCTCCCACCAATGAGGGAGAAACTATTTTTCCTTCTATAAAGTGACTATTCACCTCCCTTTGTTCCCATTTTGTTCCACCAATTTTCCATTCATCTTTCACCAAAACCCAACAATCCCCCACATGAATGGGGAATGGCTATTTCATTTTAGAAAAACGTGTGTGATCTACAAATAAGAATCAGTTGCATCTGGATAAGTAGGTTTCCCTTTGAACTTTCCATAGTGAACATACATCGGGTATCCTCGGTCAATCGGTAGATTTGATATCTTTGAACCGTCGAGCTTTTATGTATACCTAGACAATGTATGTCACACAACTAACCCTTAACCGTTCTTGGTTCTCATTGTTTTGTTCGTTTCAGCCATGAACACGTCCTGGTTTCATGAGTGCGTAGAGAATTGGCCTTACGTTATATTCTCCTTGAAGCGGCTTACACTTCACACTCACATAGGTGATTCCTAAACGTTAAGTCCAATAGACAAAACTATTTGGTCATACCAGCCAAACTTAGGTAATCATTAAAGGCTTCACCTCTTAAGCTCTATCCTTGCTTTCTGAACATTGTCTACATCATGAGAATAGGTTGAGTTTAGTTTGACAATGTTGAACCGTCAGTCACGACTTTGTTTGATCTCTTTGAACCTAGCTCTTGGGATCTCCAGTCTGCTAGGTAGAGTTACCGCCGTGATGACTTGTCCTTGGCTTTAAACCCATTCCCTTTGATGATTTATCAACCGCCTCTCTAGTTAGGCCTTTTGTTAGCGGATCCGACACATTATCTTTTGACTTAACATAGTCAATTGTGATAATTCCACTAGAGAGTAACTGTCTAACGGTATTGTGTCTTCGTCGCATGTGACGAGACTTTCCATTATACATAACATTTCCAGCTCGTCCTATTGCCGATTGACTGTCACAATGTATACATATAGGAGCAACTGGATTTGGCCATAAAGGAATATCTTCTAGAAAATTCCTTAGCCATTCTGCTTCTTCACCGGCCTTATCCAGAGCTATAAACTCAGATTCCATTGTAGAGCGAGCTATACACGTCTGTTTGGAAGATTTCCAAGACACTGCTCCTCCATCAATGGTGAACACATATCCACTTGTGGATTTTATTTCAGATGATCCGGTGATCCAATTTGCATCACTATATCCTTCAACCACCGCAGGATATTTATTGTAGTGCAATGCATATTCTTGAGTGTATTTTAAATAACCCAACACTCGCTTCATCGCCATCCAATGAGTTTGATCGGGATTACTCGTGTACCGACTCAGTTTACTTATGGCGCAAGCTATATCAGGTCTTGTACAATTCATTATGTACATCAAACTTCCTAACACTCGAGCATAGTCCACTTGGGACTTGCTTTGACCCTTGTTCTTTGTAAGAGCAAGATTTACATCAATTGGAGTCTTTGCGACTTTGAAGTCCAGATACTTGAATTTATCCAATACCATGTTGATATAGTGAGTCTGAGACAAAGCTAGACCTTGAGGAGTTCTGTGAATTTTAATTCCTAAAATCAGATCTGCAACTCCTAAGTCTTTCATATCAAATTTGCTAGCAAGCATACGCTTAGTAGCATTTATGTCGGAAATGTCTTTACTCATTATCAACATATCATCAACATACAAGCAAACAATGACAACGTGATTTGGAGTGTTCTTTATGTAAACACATTTATCACACTCATTGATCTTAAATCCATTTGCCAACATTGTTTGGTCAAATTTCGCATGCCATTATTTGGGCGCTTGTTTTAGTCCATAAAGTGACTTAACCAGTCGACATACCTTCTTTTCTTTTCCTGGAACTACAAACCCTTCGGGTTGATCCATGTAGATCTCTTCCTCCAATTCTCCATTTAAGAAGGCTTTCTTCACATCCATTTGATGAATTTGAAGACCATACACGGCGGCTAACGCTATCAATACTCGAATTGACGTAATTCTTGTTACCGGCGAGTATGTGTCGAAATAATCAAGACCTTCTCGTTGTCTGAACCCCTTGACAACTAGTCTAGCTTTATATTTATCAATAGTGCCATCATCTTTCATTTTCCTTTTGAAAATCCATTTAGAACCCAATGGTTTGTTTCCTGGAGGAAGATCAACTAATTCCCACGTATGATTATTCATTATGGATTCTATTTCACTATTGATTGCCTCTTTCCAATATTGTGCTTCCGAAGAAGACATAGCTTCCTTAAAAGTTTGAGGCTCATTCTCTACTAAGAATGTCAAGAAATCGGGACCAAAGGAAGTTGATGTCTTTTGTCGTTTGCTGCGCCTTACATTTTCTTCATTAGGCGTACTTTCCTTTTCTTCTTCCCTAGGTCGTTTAGATTTTTCACTAAACGACTCACATTCATTCTTATACGGATAAACATTTTCAAAAAATTCAGCATTGTCTGATTCGATTACCGTATTTACATGAATGTCAGGATTGTCTGATTTGTGAACCAGAAATCGATACGCCTTGCTATTGGTTGCATATCCAATGAATACACAGTCAATTGTTTTCGGTCCTATTTTAACCCTTTTGGGTTTAGGAACTTGGACTTTTGCCAAACACCCCCCCACTTTGAAATATTTCAAAGTGGGTTTCCTTTCTTTCCACTTCTCATATGGAATTGACTTTGTTTTGCTATGGGGTATTCGATTGAGTATTCGATTCGCCGTTAAAATAGCTTCCCCCCACAAGTTCTGCGGTAAACCAGAACTTATCAACAAGGCATTCATCATCTCCTTTAATGTTCTATTCTTTCTTTCCGCAATTCCATTGGATTGTGGAGAGTATGGGGCAGTTGTTTGATGAATAATGCCATATTCCAAACATATTTCTTCAAAAGGAGATTCGTATTCGCCGCCCCTATCACTTCTGATCATTTTGATTTTCTTATCAAGTTGTGTCTCAACTTCATTCTTGTATTGCTTGAATGCATTAATTGTCTCATCTTTGCTGTTAAGCAGATAAACATAGCAATATCGAGTGCTATCATCAATGAAAGTTATAAAGTATCTTTTACCACCACGTGATGGTGTTGACTTCATGTCACAAATATCTGTGTGGATTAAGTCTAAGGGATTTGAATTCCTTTCAATCGACTTATACGGATGGTTAGCATACTTCGATTCCACACATACTTGACACTTCATATTATTACTTTCAAACTTAGGCAATATTTTCAAGTTAATCATTTTTCGCAATGTTTTATAATTAACATGTCCTAAACGCGCATGCCACAAATTATTGGACTCAAGCAAGTAAGAAGAAGAAGTACTTTTATTGATATCAACAGCCATTACACTTAGCTTGAAAAGGCCCTCAGTGAGGTAACCCTTTCCTACAAACATATCATTTTTACTAAGTACAATCTTATCAGACACAAATACACATTTAAAACCATTCTTGACCAGAAGTGAAGTCGAGACCAAATTCTTGCGCATTTCAGGAACATGAAGAACGTTGTTAAGCGTCACTATCTTGCCCGAAGTCATTTTCAAGCCAATCTTTCCAGTTCCTTCTATTTTTGCGGTTGCAGAGTTTGCCATACAAATAGTCTCGCCTTGTCCAGCCATAATATAGGAAGAGAACAACTCCCTATTTGAGCAAACATGTCGGGTAGCACCCGAATCCATCCACCATTCTTTGGGATTTCCAACCAAGTTGCACTCGGACAGCATTGCACACAAATTGTCCATGTCCTCATTAATCCTTTTTCTTCTTATCCTTCTTAGGAGCATGACATTCCGAAGCCATGTGACCATACTTGCCACAGTTGTAGCAATTTCCTTTGAACCTTTTCTTGGTTGGTTCATTCTTTTCTTCATTGGACTTCTTTCTTTTCTTGTTCTTTGGAGGAGTTTCAACATGATTTGCTCCCGGAATTGAAGACTTTGAAGTGGCTTTCTTTTCAGCAGCTTTGTTGTCTTCTTCAATCCGCAACCGAACAATTAAGTCCTCCAACTTCATTTCCTTCCTTTTATGTTTCAAGTAGTTCTTAAAATCCCTCCACAAAGGAGGCAATTTTTCGATAAAGGCTGCCACTTGAAATGCTTCATTTACAGCCATTCCTTCAGCAAGTAAATCATGGATTATTACTTGCAATTCTTGGACTTGAGACATGACAGTTTTGCTGTCAACCATTTTATATTCCAGAAATTTGGCCACCACAAATTTCTTTAGTCCAGCATCTTCAGTCTTGTATTTCTTATCTAATGCGTCCCATAATTCTTTAGACGTTTTGCATACGCTATAGACATTATACAAGCTATCTTCCAACCCATTCAGAATGTAATTTCTGCATAGAAAGTCCGAATGATTCCATGCATCCATTACCAAGAAACGGTCTTTTTCCGGAGTGTCATCCGGGAAGGTTGGAACTTTGTCAGAAATAAATTTCTGCAAACTGAGGGTGGTTAAATAGAACAACATTTTCTGTTGCCACCTCTTAAAGTCAGTACCGAAAAACTTTCCGGGTTTTTCAGTTGTTGTCAGTGCAGGAACAACACGGTTTGAAGAAACTGTATTTGTTTGCACAGAAGCAGAAGTCATTACAGTATCAACAGGTTCTGCCATTTCGTATTAGATTCTTTAAGCTTGTTGTTTTCTGGATTTTCTGCAGAATGTTGACACACTAAGCACTCAGTTTTGTTTGTTCTAAGTCCACAGTTATACTGTGTCTCCTTAAAGAATCTAATCCCCTCGCTATTGCCCGAGGTATGGATTAATTCTTCCCAGGATAAAATAGAACACTGTTCTACAATATCGGCAATGAAAAATTGTAGAACTTCGGCGAACTCAAGAACGGAGTATTCACACACACTGACTGACTGTTTTAGAAGAAGAGAGTTTACAGAATTTCGTTTTGCTTGAAAAAAAAAATTTCTGAATACCTGATGAAGGAAAACACAGGTATTTATAGCCAACTATGCACTGTTTCGAAAGGATGCACTGCTTCAAAAAGTTGCACTGTTTCGAAGCACTGTTTCTGAAACATTGCATTTGTTCTGGAACTGATGCATCGTTTCTGGAACGTTGCATGTTTCTGGAATGGTTGCATTGTTCTGGAACGATGCACTGTTTCTTGAACAGTCACAAACGTTGCAAAACATTTCGTTTGAACATTGCATTTGGAGGAAAATTTCAGACGAAATTTTTCTAAAAAAAAAATTTGTCTAAAAAGATAGTCTCTCGATCATTTTCCGAAGCCGAAGCCGAGCCGAGCGAGCGACGACGACGACGGCGCGAGGCTTGGTTTCTTCTTGGCTCACTATCCCTTCAAAGGAGTACTTCTTAATATAAAGGACAAATGATTTCTTTCTCCCACCAATGAGGGAGAAACTATTTTTCCTTCTATAAAGTGACTATTCACCTCCCTTTGTTCCCATTTTGTTCCACCAATTTTCCATTTATCTTTCACCAAAACCCAACAAAATTTTAGGAAGAAAGTTTTAAAACTGATGAAAAATAGTATGGTAAAACTTATACTCACATTAGGACGTGGAACTCCATCGTGCATATATGAAGTAGTTGTTATTGATTATATCTTAAAAGATTCAAAAGATTTATCACATTCCTATATTGTTAAAATTCCTTGAGCAATTAAATTGCCTTTTAAATTACAAAAAAATGAAATGAAATTTTAATTGGTCAACAACTTAACATGTTTCAAAAGGACTTCATCGTACATACATGGAGCAGTTTGTTTCAACCACATATCAATTATTAGCAGTAATATGTTTTTGATCTTTTTCTGATTTTATCCTTTTTTTTGTTTTTTGTTATTGAAAGTAGTTTCCTTATCCTTTAAACAAATTTTCACCCAAAACGTCCTTATCATAAGTACCAAATATTTGAACGAATGTACTTAATTTTATTTATATCTTTATCTATTATTAAAACAAACTATATTAGTTAATCACACACTTACATTTTAAAATTATAAAAAATAAATTTTTAAATTTTGGTATTTTATTATTGTAAAATAAATAGTAACTAATATTTTAATATTTGTATTTTTTTTCTCATTAACACAAAAAATTAAAAAGACAAAAGAAGAAAATGGACAAAATGGAAAACAGTTTCCTAAAATAAACTGCCCCATTTCCCTTTCCTCACGCAGTTATTCCCATTCCCATCTCCCCCGGGAAAAAGATCCACTCCAGTTATTTTTCCTCCAGTATTGATCAATGGTGGAGTGGATTCCTGCCACGTACTCAATTCATTATTTTATTGTTGAGATTCATTTGTGTGCATATAATTAAAAATGGTAAGGAAATTTTATACAATAAAAAAAAATTAAAAAATAAATATTGGACGGAGTCCGTTTATGTATAACTGTACCAGCCATTCCATTCAAAAGCTATTTAATGCAAGAAGTGAGACCCACTGTGTCTTTGACTAACATAACAATTAAAAAAGGATTTTGGATTATGTTTTGTTCTTACTTCTTACTACTATTGAAAAGGGTCCCAATAAGCTTAGAACTATTTGTTCTTATTATTACTACTCTATTATATAAATTTTTTCTGTATAGAGTAGGTCTTTTATATGATAATTTTTTAAAAATAAATTTAACAAAACACATCGGAAGACACTAGGCACGGGTTGAACATATACAAACAATTACTTTTAAATTTCAAAAATATTATGGCATTTATTAAGTGACTTGTCCAAAATCTTAAAATAGTACTAACAATAATCAACTAGAAATAAAATTGACATATAACAATAAAAATTATTATCTTAATTAATACTTGTGTGATCCTTCACTCTCTAAGAATTTTGAACTCAATTCATTCACGCATGCTATCGCTAACTTATACCCTTCATCTGTTTTAAAAGCTTTTACTGCCATCCTGACAAATATAGAACACATAGTCTTATAACGGTTCATAGCGTTCAGTTTTGGATCCTTGATCTCTATATCTTGCCCATCAATTTCTCTAATGTTTTCAATCTTTGCATTCTTGGTCCATCTTTTCAAAATATACTTAATTCGAATCTTGATAGCTCCTCTTAATTATCACATCAAGAATTCTTATTGCATGACAACAAAGTATACCCATAGACTCAAACTTCATGCAAGTACACGATATATATAATCTAACTCTGTCACATTAACAATATGTTCTCGAGCATGCCCATACTTGCTGACCTTATAAATAATGGACAAATTATTATCCTCATGTCCATTCACTTTGATTGATAAAGACTTCATACATTCATCTTGAAATTTTGTGAAAATATTTGGTGTATAGACCTCTCTAACATGAGCCAAAATAAACACATCTGCTTTTAAAACTGACAATCTTTGTGAAGCATCACATGTATCTTGCAATTCATTATATCTCTTATCTTCAATTGCTCGATCATAATGCTTAAAAAATTATACCAAATCATAATCAGACTGTAAATAATCCTTTAAATCACTATTTAGGCTCTCACTCAACTGTGTGCTATTCATGTCACCAGAAAAAGTTTGTTTCCTATATGATGCAAATAATTTTTCTCTCAAAGCATATATTCCTTGCAAGCATTTATTTTCATGAAGGTTATATTCATCAAGCATAGCCTCCCAAGCATTTATAAATTCTCCTTCATCCTCGTACATGTAAATACATTTTCTAAAAGCACTACGAAAAGAAGCGTACATTTTATATACTTGATTAAGATGTTTAGCCGCATTTTGCTCCATGTGCCAGACACATAACCTATGATGAACTTCAGGTATGGCATATGAGATAGCGTTACCCATAGCAATATCTTGATCTGTAAAAATTGTTTTTGGTTTTTTATCAGACATTGCTCAACATTTCAAACAACCACTTAATGGGCTCTGAAGTCTCATCATACATCCATGCACCTCCGAAAACAATCATTTTTCTATGATTATTCAATCCAACAAAACTAGCCAGGCCAAAGGTCTATACTGTTTATTTGTTTGGTAAGTTGTCTCAAATGAAAGCACACCTCCAAAAATCTCATAATCTATTATCATCTTTGAGTCTGTTCAAAATATATTTGTGATCATATCATCAACATCCAATTGTACTGCAAAAAAGAAAGATGGATCTTCCATTCTCTTCTTCTCGAAATATGTAACAATATTCTTGAAACAAATAACAAAAGAAGAATTTCTATAATGAGAAAATTACATGCTAAAGTTTAATAAAAGTAAAAAATTATTATACGAGGTTAATAAGCATATTTACCTGCTTGCCCTTCTCCCATAGATTTTTGTCGTTTGGTCCGCAGATAATTCTTATGATCTATTTTAGTATAACCCAAATTTTCTCGACTGCCAGCTTGAAGACTCATAAAATCAAATGTTGCTTTAGAAAATAATCCTGCATTCTCTGCCAAATTGATTTCATGAGATTGTACATCATTTATTTTTCTGTGAGATGGCAACATGTGAACCATCATCGGTGGAATGAGAGAATGGTTATGTTCCAACTCGATCTTAGTGATATGGTACTTTTCGACTGACTGGCGAGTAATAATAATATGAGCTTGACATTCGATTCTAGTTTCTTTTCGTGGATTTTTGACTTGGTATTTTTGTTTATCATCTCTGTGAAAACCTTCTTTGTAACATGTAATCTTTTGCGATGTTACAGAACTTAATTTTTTATTTATGTTGACGTACTCTCTTTGCGAGCACTAAAACCGATTCTTCTTGCATACTCATTATAAAAATTAATTGCATCCTCATCCCTATCAAACTCAATACCAAGCTTTGGCTCATCAAGATCTATCGACTCTCGAAAATTACTTTGTATCCTCGTCGCATCCTCTTCGGGACTAGTTTCAGACATGTTTCTCCCACTATTGATTGTTATACTTCAAAAGCAGCAGAATACAAATATAACAATATTATTAAAAGTACTCCACTTTTACAAAATTGATCTCTCCAACAATAGAGCTTTGTTTTCTAAGGAAAAGAATAAAAGAATGATACTTTAGTTAAAATCTATAATATATGATTTGTTGGAAAGATAGATACATATCTTTGATTTGTATTACGTGATTTTTTACCGTTAAAATATTCCCCCAAGTTTAGTTTCCTGCCAAATTATTTATAATTCTTGTTTTTTCTAAAAAAAAAATTCAAAATTCTTTTTTAATTGCTATGTTAGTCAAAGACACAATGGGTTCCACTTGTTGCATTAAATAGCTTTTGAGTGGAGTGGCTGATACAGTTATACATATACAGACTCCGTCTAATGTTCATTTTTTAAATTATTTTATTGAATAAAATTTCCTTATCATTTTCATTTTATGCACACAGATGAATCTCAATCACAAAATAATGAATTGAGGTCGTGGCAGAAATCCACCCCACCATTGAACAATACTGGAGGGAAGTGGATCTTTTGCCGGGGGAGATGGGAATGGGAATAACTGCGTGAGGAAAGGGAAATGGGGTAGTTTATTTTAGGAAACTGTTTTCCATTTTGTTCATTTTCTTCTTTTGTCTTTTTAATTTTTTCTGTTAATGAGAAAAAAAATATAAATATTAAAATATTAGTTATTTATTTTACAATAACAAAATACAAAAATTTAAAAATTTATTTTTTATAATTTTAAAATTTAAGTGTGTGATTGACTAATAAAATTTGTTTTAATAATATATAAAGATATAAATAAAATTTAGTACATTCGTGCAAATATTTGGTAATTATGATTATGATAATACTAATAGACTTGAATTAACGATGATTATGATAATACTAATAGACTTGAATTAACGTGGGTGAAGGCTTTGAATTTTGCTTTAGTTTGTAATTATTTATTTTTGCATTTGGTGTTTTTTTTGCATTCATTTTTAAAAATAAAAAGTAGGCTCATCCTTTAAACAATTTTTCACCCCAAATATATGTAAAGTAGAATTGACTCAAACGTAAGTTAATTTTTTCTGTATGATAGAAATGTGATTGACCCTTCATTATGCTTGGTTTCTCATTTTTCCGTTGATAAATTTATACTATTTTTCTATTTTTTGTCAATTGGTAGTTTTAATTTTTTTTTTTTAATTAAACGCAACTACTAACTAATTCTTGCATAATTAATTAACTTGTCCTAAAAACTAATACGTGTCAATATTCTAGGCTGCCACTTGACAATTTTTTAGATATAGAGATATAGATTACTTCCAATATTTCCGGTATCAATTTCACATTAATTTAGATTGTTACTGGACACTCTGATTTTTCTTCAATTTCCATTGTGCGTCCTTTTCTTAATTCAGTTTACCCCCCAGTCACAAGGGGTACACTTTTCTCTATCTGTATTATTGACTTCAGAAAATACAAAGGAAGACTTGGAAAATTCTTCAAATCCAAACGAATTATTTTAGCATGTTTGGCTTAGATTTAAAACTAATTCGAATCTTGAATAAAACTCTTTTCAGGCAAGTGATTTTTTTTAAAAGAATACTATTAAAGTTTACGTATTATTTACCAATACGAATTATTGGACTAATCGAAAAAAATAGTGAGTAAATATCTCTAAAGGTCACTAAACTATGAAGAATCATCTTATAAAGTCATTAAACTTTGTTTTGTATCAATAAGGTCACTCAACTTAGGGTTTTTTCTTATAAAATCACTCAACCAAACTTATAATTAAAAAATCTCACTTACCCACTTAACATTTTGGATTTGGAAAATAATACCCCCTTCATATTTTGAATAGGATAATAAACCTCCCTTGATTTAAAATGAATGGCTAAAAATAAATTAATTTATTACATATATTCTTAAATTATCAAAAACGATCCTCAGATTAAATGGGAGCAGATTTGCTCCTGTGATAGTTGCTCCGATAATGTTCAATAGTAGGTCGATACTTGTTACGTGTCCATGAAATATTTAAGGTGATTAGATATATTTTTTAATAATAATAATATTTGTTTATATTATAAAGGAAAAATTGATAGAATAATACAAATAAACAAGAAATCCTTGATTTGTTTTCATAGGTTATTTAACCTTTTTTTAAACTGTAAAATGAGATTTATTATTAAAGATTAATATTCTCGTGAAGTCGTTGCCATCTTTTTATTTTTACTATACCCAATTTTGATAAAAAAATATATAAATTACGTGTAAAGAAATAATCAATACTCTTAAAATTGCTTCCGCTAATTTATTATTATTTTTTTTTTTGTAGAAATGAAAACGCTTAAACAGTAAAATTGATGCTGCATCATTTCTGTTGGGTTTTCTCTATTTGTTTCTAACCTTTTTTTGATAACAAATTTCCATGGTTTACCTTTGTATATTATAAAGACCTTTTTCTAATCCTCCAAGTAGCAACATTACTTTTTTCTTTTCTTATTTTACTGCTTGTACGAAATAGAATAAGTAAAATTACAATTTAGAATAAATCTTATCGCTTAATTATCTTCTGGACACATGTCAAATATCAAATCTGGAGTAATTAACATTGGAGCAAATCTCTTACCAGTTAAATGATACAAGGGGAATGAGATATTATTTTCTAATCTCAAAAATATTTTAGAATTGTTAAATAAAATTTACTCACTTATATATAATATTGTAGAATTTTTTTTTTTTTAATAATTTTCATTCTTGATTTGACATTTTACTTTTCTTTTTGAAAACTATTAGGCTTATGACATGTAAAATTAATATGAAAAAACAGAACAATTTTTTACACAAAATTAAATATATAATTTTTTTGGTCCGATGAAAGAAAGTTTTTAATACTAGTAATGGTAAATAAAATGGATCAAGCTAATTTGAAAATCTACAGAAAAATGAGACTTTAAACATGAAGAAAAAGGTTAAAAAAAAGGGTATGAAATTTATTTTTATATAATGGTATTGCTTAATTGTTTTTAATAATTTAAAACAATACATGTTATAATTCATATTGATTAAAAGTCCTTTTGATAATTTAAAAATATATGCAATAATTTAATTTATTTTTAGCCATTGATTTTAAATCAAGGGAGGTTTATTATCCTATTCAAATTATGAAGGGGACATTATTTTCCAAATTCAAAATGTTAAGAGGGTAAGTGAGATTTTTTAATTGAAAATTTGATTGAGTGATTTTATAAGAGAAAAGCCATAAGTTGAGCGACCTTATTGATACAAAACAAAGTTTAATGACTTTAAAAGATAATTCCTCATAATTTAGTGACATTTTGAGATATTTACTCAAAAAATAGTTTGTTCTTTTACCAAGAGGCAACTTTTTAATTACAAATCAACACCTTTTTTATTAACACATGCAAGAAGATTCAAACTGAGGCACTTACCCCTCAGTAAACATTTAACATAGTCCAAGAAAAATTTATTCCACATGACTGCTCCTAGTCCTCAAGTCTTGTAGGAAATCCAAATTTCATTTCACAATTGATATAAAATTTCCTTGTTATTTCTTTAGACTTCATGATGGGAGAAGATAAAATAAAAAAAGACCAAGTCTTCAATAAAGACCAAGACTTTGTTTCAAAATGCATACTTCTATCCTTTTTCCTCACATTAAACTCCCCATTTGCTTCTTGCATGTGCTCTTTCCCAAAAAAAATGGACCCTAAAGAACACTACAAACCTATTCATTTGCTTCTGATATGTCTATCAACAGTACTGATAATGCATCAAAGCTTTGCTTTTGGATCAATGTCAAAAGGGGATCATGCAAAAATTTTGTGCTTAACAAAGGAGAGGGAAGCTCTTCTCGAGTTCAAACGAGGTCTCATGGATTAACATAATATGCTTTCTACATGGGGAAATGAGGAATGCTGTTCTTGGTGGGGTGTGAAATGCAGTAACACAACAGGCCATATACTCATCCTCAATCTTCGTGGAAACATCGACACGTATTTGACAGGTAATATTAGCACTTCATTGGTTAAGTTGCAGTGTTTGAAATACTTGGACCTTAGGGTGTGTTTGGTATGAAGGAAAATGTTTTCCATGGAAAATGTTTTCCTAGAAAATGTTTTCATGGAAAGCAAGTTGGTTTCTTACTTATTTTCTCATGTTTGGTTGGTAAGTGGAAAACATTTTTCGGAAAATATTTTCTAGTGTTTGGTTGGTAAATATAAAACATTTTCTAGAAAATATCTTTTAATGTTTGGCTGGAGATTAGAAAATATATTTTAGGAAAATAGTTTCTGACACGGAAACCTACTATTGATCCAGAGTCTCGACTATCAAACCGGGACTCTTTCCTAACACCCGATTCAGGACCCGAGCCCGACACCAGATCCCGACTCTCAAACCGGAACCCGAACATGACACCCAACCCCGACTCAGGACTCGACCCTAACTATCGATCGATACCCCAAATCGGGGCCTGACCTCGACACCCGATATAGGACCCGACCCCGACACCCAACGCACGACCCGAGACTCGACCTCGACATCCCAACAACGATACCCGACCCGGGACACGACCCCAACACCTGACCCGAGACAATACCCAGACACCCCGACACCTGACCCGGGACACGACCCCAACACCGATACCCGAACCGATACCTGACCACTACACTGACACATGACTCGGGATCTGAACCCAAAATCCGACCCCGACCCCGACCCCGACCCGACACCCGACCTCGACCCCGACACCCTAACCCTAACTCCCGACCAGAGACCTGACTCTCGACCCCGACTCCGACACCAGACTCGGGACTCGACCCCCACCCCAACACCCGACACCGACTCCCAACCCTCGATCCGACTCCCGACCCGAAACCCAACTTGAGACCCGACCCTAAATCTTGACCCGGGACCCGACCCCCTCACCCCACCCAGGAACCAACCCAACACCTGACCCCGACACCCAACCCTGACTCCCGACTCGAGACCCGACACCGACACCGACACCAGACTCGGGACCTGAACACCGGCCCCGACACCGACTCCCAAACCGAGATTCGATTCCCTACCCGAAACCTAACCTGAGACTCGACCCTAAATCTTGACCCGGGACCCGACCCCCACATCCGACCCAGGACTCGACCCAACACTTGACCCCGACACCCGACCTTGACTCCCGACTCGAGACCTGACACCCGACCTGAGATCCGACCCCGACCCCGACACCGACACCAAACTCGGGACCTGTACACCGACCCCGATACCAACACCTGACCCCAACACCCGACACCGACTCCCCATCTGAAACCCAACCCGAGACCCGACCCTAAATCTTAACCCGGGACCCGACCCGAGACTTGAGACCCTACCTTCACTCTCGACCCAGGACCTAACCCGACACCCGATCCCGACTCCTGACCCGAGATTTGACCCGAGACCCGACCCCGACACCTGACTCCGGACCCGACGCGAGAACCAGGACCGACTTCGAATCCAGATCCGAGACCCGACCCGACTCCCAACTCGGGATCCGACCCCGACACCGAACCTAACTCTTAACCCCGACTCCCGACCCCAGACCCCACCTTGACACCCCGACCCCAGACCTAAGACCCAACCTCGACACCCGACCCGAGACACGACCCTAACTCCCGACCCAAGACCCGACTTCGACTCCCGACCCCAACACCCGACCCTAACCCCCGACCCCGAGAATCGACCCCGACAATAGACCCGGGACCGATCGCGATTCCCGACTGGACAACTGACCCATGACCTGACCATGACTCCCATCCCGAGATGCGACCCCGACTCTCGAGTCTAGAATCGGGTGTCAGGGTCGAAAGTCGAATCCCGTGTTAGTGTCGGGAATTGGTAACAGAGATTTGAGTTAGGGTGGAAAGTTGAGGTGTGAGGTTGAAATAGTGTTTTGGAAAATGTTTTCCTTACTTTTAGAAGGGAAGTCATTTTCCTTTAATTTAAGAAAAATAAGTTGATTTGGAACTAGGAGTGTGTTTGGTTGAAGGAAAATGTTTTCATGGAAAACAAGTTAATTTCTAACTTATTTTCTCATGTATGGTTGGTGAGTGGAAATCATTTTCCAGAAAATATTTTCAAGTGTTTGGTTGGTGAATGAAAAATATTTTTCAGAAAATATCTTTAAGTGTTTGGCTAGAGAGTAAAAAATACTTTTTAGGAAAATAATTTCTGACACGGGAATCAACCCCAAAGACTGATCTAGGACCCGAACCCGACAATCAAATTGAGACTCAGCACCCAACCCAAGACCCGAGCCCGACTTTGAACTCAAAACCCGACCCCAACACCCGACCTAGATACCCAACCCGAACCAAGACCCGACCTCGACACCCGATTCTGAACCCGACGCCAACTCTCGACTCCCGACCCCGAACCCGGCCCCGACTCCGACTCTCGACTCAAGACCCGAACCCGACCCCGGCTCCTGACCCGAGACTCGACCCCAACACCCGACCCCGACTCACGAACCGGGACCTATCTCCTAACCCCATCACCCGACCTCAGCACCCGACTCAAAACCCGAGACCCAACTTTGACTCCATACCCTGACCCCAGACCTGACCCCAACTCTCAACCTGAGACACGGGACCCGACCTCGACCCTGTCATGCCCCGAATCCCATTCGGGACTGACTGGCACCCGAAGCCGATAAGGCCCGAGAGAACCAATCTTTACTCATGTCCAATCATATGCATACCATAAGAAACATCACCACCACGTAAGTATATAAAATGCTAATAGAGGAAATCATGGAGTATGATATATATACATATAAGAAACTTGGCCGTTAGGGCCATCAAGTCAAGAAGGACATACACCTCTTACATTCATAAACCCACATATGTCTGCAAAAGCCTCTAACAAAAGTACATACATGACCAACCTAAATTCGGGATAAGTCCCCGCTTTACATAACATTTACAATATCAAAATCAATGTACAACTTAACACGGAAAGCCCCGAACCAACTGGAGCTTACCAAAGATCAGTGGATATCCTGCAGCTTACTGGGGAGGTCTACTAGTACCTGCGCCTGCAGCAAGCAAGGTAAATTCCCTAAGAGGGGTCAGTACGAACAATGTACTGAGTATGTAAGGCAAATAGTAACTGTGTAAGATATAAGAACTTTCAAGAGTTCAAGTACAAGTGAATAATTAATGTAAAATAACACCTGATTCTATGTACATTTGGAAACACGTATCTTTCTTTCTTTGCTTTCTTTGCATTTGCATTCATTTGTCATTAACCATTTTCATGTGATACCCGGGCCCCAACTGATCAGTGGGTTATAACATATCATTGGGATCGTTCCAGCCAGGCTTACGCCCCTTAGAGTGCCACCCATAAATGATATATCAATAGGATCGTTCCAGCCAGGCTTATGCCCCTTAGAGTGCGATCCATGAATAATATAGTAGGAGCGTTCCAGCCGGACTTATGTCCCTTAGATTGCATTCCCCAATTGAACAATTATGCATTACTTCTTTACTTTTGAGAAATCGATACATTGGTTACTATTGCATTATTGGAACATTTGGAACAATATTGGAATATTTGGAATAATATTGGAACATCTATGTAACACATGAATAATAAGTGATCAACATATGAGGAACATGTGAGTAACAATATAACTACTTGAGTTGGACTACTTTTGGACATTTCGGAATAATACAAGGACATTACCAATGTAATCAATATGAGCTGCAGAAGGATACGGACAGAGTAACCTTACATACCTCGTATTCTCAATATAAATACTCAATCCTATACGTGAACACAATAGTCCCGCTCCTTCCTTATGTTTCACTCTACAACACAAATACATAACGGAATTTACATTAACCACCAACCACTTTACAAATGCATATGACGTCAATGCATTACATGTTTGCCTTTAAAATTGTCATTTCCCCCTTAACAATACCATTGATGAAATTACCATACTAATAATCCCACAATATTCCCAACATTGACCAAAATATCATAAACCATTAGCATGTCATACCAAGTTCATACTTTCCACTCTTCATCACCACAACATCACAATTATTCCATCAAATTACTTCAATACACCTCACAACAACAAATCGGCCCAAATCCCATAATTTACACTTATATGAAATTAACAAGTTTAATAACATAATCACACCATACATGTTGATATTTCATCCATACCATGCTCTTTCATCAAAATCACAAGGCATATTTCAAGTGTAAATCCCATGGATAACACATCTTTTAGCAAAAACACAAAGTGTCATGTTCAACACTTCCAAGCATAACCAACATGATCTACATACTCTCCCATGCATATAATATATTAATCCATAAGAATAATCACTTACCTAAGCTTGAAAAATGATGATCTTACTCCAAAAGTTGGCTTAGGGTTCTTTAAGAGTTGAGAGAAATTTTGGAAAATTTCTAGAAATGTGTTGTGTGTTCCTTTGAATAAAAATCAGATTTTTCCTTTCATTATGTCACCAATTTCGTACACTTTTTTCCATAACAACAATTTCCAAAAATGACACATAAAGAGAAATCAACTTAGGGCATAACCATATCATACATGTTGATGTTCAAACCATCAACTCACTTCTTTCAAGACCACAAGGACACTTCCAAGGTCAATCACCAAAATAACACAACTTGTGTCACAATCAACCCTTTTAGATATAACCATCAAAATCCATACAATTTCTTATGCACATAATATATCAAAACACAAGAATAGGCACTTACCAACACTTACAAAGTGATGATCTTGGCAAAATAAGTGTAGTTGCCTTAGACTTGAAAAGGGTTTCTTTTGATTTCTTGGAATTCTCTAGAAAATATAAGAAATGGCAAGGTGTGTTGAATGATAAAAATCTGATTTTTTTGAGCTTATATATATCATCTTTAGCCAATATTTAGTCAAGGATAAGGTGTCCAAGTGGGTCAAGGAAGAATGGGTCATTTTTCCTTGTTTTGGGCCATGTCTTCATGTAAATTTTTGGAAATTTTTGGGGTGTTACGTTACAGACCCCGACACCCAACTCGAGACCCAACCCTGACACCCAACCCAAGACCCGACCTCGACACCCAAACGAGACTCGACCCTGACACCCGACTCGGGAACCAATCCCAACACCCGACTCGGGACCCGACCCCAACACCGACACCTGACTCAGGACCTGATTCCGACACGCGGCCCCGATTCCCAAACCGAGACCACTACTTTCGACCCGAGACCCGACGCGGGACCTAACCCGAGACTAGACTCGACTCCCGATTCGACACCCGACCCCGACTCCCGACCTGAGACCCAAACCGACTCTCGACCCGAAACCCAACCCAGACACCCAAATCTCGACTCAGGACCTGACCTGGTACCCGAATCGAGACCCGACGTCGTCTCCCGACCATGAACCCAACCCCGACATTCGACTCGAGACCCGACCCAAGAATCGGGACCGACCTCGAATCTCGATCCGGGACCCAACCCCTATACACGACCTGAATCCCGACCCTAGCACCAAACTCGAGACCCAACCCCGACTTTTGACCCGTGACCCAACTTTGACACTCGACCCCAGACCCGAGACATAACCTCGACACCCGACCCTGACACTCGACCTTGACGCCGAGACCCAATTCCCGTTCTCGACGTTCGACCCTGACTCCCGTTCCCGACATTCGACCCGAGACCCACCCTCGATTCCTGACCCGAGACCCGACCCCGACTCCTGACCCGAGACTAGACCCCGACTCCCGATCTGAAACGTGACCCCAACTCCCGACCCTGACTCCCGAGTCGAGAATCGAGAGTCAGGGTCGGGAGTCGAATCCCGTATTAGTGTCGAAAATCGGTAACCGAGACTTAAGTTAGGGTGAAAAGTTGAGGTGTGAGGTTGAAAGAGAGTTTTGGAAAATGTTTTCCTTACTTTTTGAAGGGAAGTCATTTTCCTTCAATTTGAGGAAAATGAGTTGATTTGGAAAACATTTTCCAAAATATTTAAGCCAACCAAACATGAGAAAATTGGAAAACATTTTCCAGAAAATGTTTTCCTTCATACCAAACACACTCTAAATCTGTCAGCTGAAGCTAGTAGCGATCGATTTACTGGTCTAATTCCTCCTCAGCTACAGAATCTTACCTACTTAAGGGTTCTTGATCTTGGTGGCCATTATTTAACAGTCAAGAGCCTTGAGTGGCTTTCTCATCTAATGTATTTGGAGTACTTAGATCTAAGTGTATCCAACGTGCAAGCTAAAAACTGGTTACAAGAGATAATCAAGCTCCCAAATTTGAGGGAATTGCATTTGTCTTCCTGTCAACTCCCTATAGTCATTCCTTCATCTCTTGTTTCAGCTGATAATTCCTTGGCCCACCTTTCCATCCTTGACATCTCCTATAATGGATATTCGTCTCCTGCTACGTACAGTTGGTTGTTTAACTTCACTAGTCTTACTAGCCTAGCTCTTTCGGGCAACTACTTAGGTAAAATTGCTAGTGGTTTTAGGTACTTGAAATCTTTGGAGCATCTTAAATTATCTGGAAATGGTATTCAAGGTGGGATACCGAAGTCTTTTAGGAACTTAAGTCGTTTACGCTCTCTTGATGCAAGATACAATAACTTAAGTCAACCATTTCCCGAGTTGCTGGATGTTTGATCAGGGAGTATGAGCTCACTTGAATCTTTGTCCTTCGAGAAAAATGCACTCACTGGCTCATTGGTTAATCTTACTAGATTTTCATCATTGAGGGAATTGTGGCTACAGGACAATTTTCTGAATGGCATTTTCCATGAAAGCTATGGACAAATCTCCAACCTTGAATATCTAGATTTGTCCAACAACCAAGTGACAGGACCACTACCAGACTTGGCATTATTTCCATCATTGAGAGTTTTGCATCTAGGGTCTAATCACTTTCATGGGATGATACCACAAGGTATAGGGAAACTCTCCAAGCTGAAAATTTTCGATGTCTCTTTCAATAGATTGCAAGGCTTACCGGAAAGTTTTGGGCAACTTTTCAACCTTGAAAGTTTTGTTGCCCCTTCTAATTTGTTAGAAGGTACAATCTCTGAACCCCATCTTTCCAACCTTTGCAACTTGAAACGTTTAGACTTGTCTTCCAACTCCTTGACTTGGAATGTTAGCCTTGATTGGATTCCATGTTTTCAACTACAAGTTATCAGCCTTTCAACTTGTAAGCTTGGGCCTCATTTTCCAAAATGGCTTCAAACGCAAAATAACTACTCTATCCTGGATGTCTCTCTCGCTAGTATCTCAGACACAATTCCTAGTTGGTTCTCAAAATTGCCTCCCATGTTAACATATTTGAATCTCTCCAACAACCAAATCAGCGGAAAGATACATGATTTTTCAGCCAATAATGTTGGTCCCAATGTCATAGATTTCAGCTATAACAATTTCTCAGGAACCTTCCCAAGATTTCCTCAATTGGTTAGTGAATTGCATGTGAACAACAATCAGTTTTCTGGATCACTTAACTCCATATGTAAACTTGATTCCGCCATTTTAACCCTTGACATGTCAGAAAATCTTCTATCAGGAGAAATTCCTGATTGTTGGACCCCCATGCCCTGGCTTATGGTCCTTAACGTAGCCAATAACCGTATATTTGGAAGCATTCCGTACTCTTTGTGTTCTTCAACATCCTTGAGTTCTCTATAAGTACGTAACAACAATTTAAGTGGACATTTTTCTGTCTCTTTGGAAAATTGCGAAGGTTTGAAAGTTTTGGATTTGGGAAAAAATACATAGACTGGAAAAATTCCAGATTGGATAGGGACTAAGCTAGCTGGTTTGGGCCTTCTGAGCCTTCTATTTAACAAATTCTGTGGGAGCATTCCTCTTAGTATATGCCAGATTCAATATATTCAGATACTAGACCTTTCTGGCAATCATTTATCTGGAAGAATTCCACAATGTTTCAGCAATTTCACTGCACTACAACTTTTGGAAGATGGTTCAAGTGTAAGCTATGGCTTCGATCCTTTTGTCAGTAGAGGAGCTATAGTGTACCATGGCAATGCATTTATTCAATGGAAACACAAGGAGTCAGAGTACCGAAACACCTTGTGGCTTCTGAAAACCATTGATCTTTCTGGCAACGAACTAGTTGGTCACATCCCAAAAGATTTTAGCAGAATGAATGCACTGCTATTACTGAATCTATCAAGGAATAATTTGACAGGAAATATCATTGAAGGAATTGGATTAATGAAGATGTTGGAGTGTCTTAACTTGTCCAGGAATCAGCTCTGGGGGAAGATCCCAATAGGCCTTGCTAACTTGACATTTCTTAGCGTGTTGGATTTGTCGAACAACAGCTTCTCAGGGAGAATACCATCGAGCACCCAATTGCAAGGCTTTGATCCCTCAAACTATGGTGGGAATATTCAGCTATGTGGCCCTCCTCTTCCAGAGTGTTCTGCATTTGCTCCTCCAAATCCTCATGTTGGTTATGACAGTACTAGTCAAGAAAATGACGATGAGTTCCCATCTAAAGAGTTCTACATATCGATGGCGTTGGGTTTCATTGTTGCATTTTGGGGAGTGTCAGGTTCTTTGTTCTTCAACGATTCATGGAGGAATGCCTACTTCAAGTGCCTAAATGGATGTCAGAATTGGCTTTATCTTTCATTAGCACTCTGCTTTGAAAGGTTGAAGACAAAACTAAGAGCCTAATGATTGAATTGGTCTTTCAATAATCTGTTCTCTTGACAGTTGCTTTGTTTTTAATGTTATTACTATAATTTGTTTTTAATCTTTAAAACAGATGGGCCTATTTTTCTGAGCAGGAGTTATCCCCAATAACAAAAAAGATTTTAGCTCTGCAGCAAACACATGAAAAATGTACTTCTATGCATCTAATTTATAAGTCACTGGTGAATCTATCAGAAAGAGTGAAAGGTAGTAAATTTTGAAAATGTGTTTATTTTTCAAAGTAACACTACCCAAAAGGGTTTTGTCATTCTTAAATACCAGTAATTGTCATTTAGGTTTAGAGCAAGGGATATTTTGAAAAGTTAAATTTTGGTTCTGTATTAGAAAACATTAATTGTTATGGCGTTTTTCTTCTTTTTACTCGTATTATTAATATGACTATTTTACCATGGTAACACTATTAATTGATGGTAATTATTGTATCTTGAGATTAGTTTAGAGAATAAAAAATTAATGTTAAGGGTAAAATAGAAAAAAAGAAGTTGGCTTTTCTTGATATGTCAAAATGACAAATAAAAGTGAAAATTCAATTAGAAAATCTGGGACAAGTAATTTTGAAAGGAGGGAGTACTTAAAACTGATCATTAGCTTGTGTCTTAAGAAATAACCTTCACGAGAATTTAGAAAGTAAATTCTTCACCAATATGGTTCTAATTACAACCAGATCATATGTCCAAATTATCTTCGTACATATTTTCTTTATTATATACAGTAAAGTAGGGGAAAAATAAAAATGTGTAATAGCATAATTAACCTAGAATTTTCTGTGAATAATTTCTCACCTTACATATCTTAGAGAGCCTATATTATTAATTGCTTGTTTCTTCTTGCAACGCCCTTTATCCATCAACTTCTTGGCCAAAAGTCCTTTCTTAGTTTTTCATTCCTTGATTCTCTTACGCTTTTAATTAATCCAGTAGATCTAGCAATAAAATCACAAACAAAAACATTTTACATCATGACAAATGAGTGAATGACTCGATCAAAACTGAAAATAAGTAATGATCAAGTGACCACGAAGAACTACATATGTATTAGGGAGAAAACATGCATATTGATAGGACAACTTCTAAACCAAGCAGTAGATAAAGAATAGCTAGCAAAACTTTGGCCTTTTGGGATCAACATCTTGTCATCAAAAGAGCCTTAACCTTTACGTCTCTCAAATATAAATGGTTGAAAAATTAATGTCATACCTTTTGAAGAAGCAATATTTTCCCCAAAGAGGTACTTGATACGTCGGCAATTTTGTCATCTCAAGAGTCGTGAATATTGCATTGTATCCAGCCAATATATTGCAAAAGGGGTCAAGAATTGTTGCCTAAGAAAAAGAAATCTCAAAACCTTTAATGAAATAGCCATTAAGAGTACAAATTACAAAATCTCCTGGTAAAGAAGGAGAGATACCTGTCGTTTTTTCTTCTACTGCAAGGATTTCATGTTTGTTCATCATCAAACTCACCCATATGAGTCTATATCTTCCACTTCAACATTCTTATCATTACTAATGTATTGTTGTTCCCATGGTTATTTTTTCCTCCCCAGGCATGTCAGACCATTTGAGCCGTATTAAGAGGTTACAATGATTTAAATGGAGTATTTAGTAATTAAGATGTTTAATGGGTATAAATGAAACGTAAGTTAAAATTGTGGGAGCAAGTAATGGGAGTTGACACTCAAAAGTGGAAGAAAAGGCCTCATCATGTGTCCGGCCCTTGAAATTATGTTTAACGTTTTTTCTTTTTCCTATGAACATTGAGCATTAATTCCAATAAGTAATATTTTCTTGCATTGCTTGTATTGATTTTTAATCAGTAAAATGATATAAAATGTCCAAAAAAGGAGAAAAAAGATAAATAGGAATGAAGGTCATCGAGAGATGCCACATCACCTTATCTATGTTCTTCCTTTTTATATATAGATTTGTCTATAGATGATGTATTCATGAATTAATAAAATATGTTAGAAAAAATTATTATTGTATCATAATAAATAATATTTAATTACCATATTTATTAGCCTTAATAAGGAAACATTATTTTGATATTATTTTGGTCAAATATAATTGGCTAAACGTTTTTTTCTTAATTGACAATTAGTTTTTAAGAGTTTTTAATGGTCTTTATGACTTTTACTCTACACGTTTAGAACTTGATGGTTTGAAAGAATAAATTTTCCTTAGTTGGTGATTGCCTTTGAGTGGTCTTTATGACCTTATTTTATAACCATTTTGATGGTCATGTTTGGAGAAGTGGTGATGAAAGAATATCATCCTTGCTATTTTATATAAAATCTTTTAAAGTGTTAATACTAGAGAAGATGAGAAACAGTGGAGTTAATTCCCTAAATTGTCACTGAAATTGTACAAACATCCCGCTAAAGTCACTTTTATTTTTTTAGGACAATATAACTATGTATATCTTTTCAAAATAAGGTGAAACTAAGAAATAGTTAAAGGGATATTTGGAGAGCCACGAAAGAATTGGAATTGGACCTAAGGAAAATAAATTGAAACATAAATTCAAAAACAAAATTAAAAAAACACTATACCCTTTTTCTATTTTTTTTTTGTTTGATAATTTTTAAATTTTTTATTTTTTTAAATTTTAGATCATTTATCTTTCATCTCTTTTCTTCTCATTTTCTAACTTTTACTTCTTATGATTCAATATAATTCCTCTTATTTTTTATTTTCTTCATTTAGCACATAACTGCATTATTATTCTAGTGGTTGAATTAAAGTAAATTTTCATTATTGAATGAGATTATAGACTTATGTTTCTTTTCTTTTGAGTTATATTTATTTCGGTTATGGTGAAACTTATTTTATTTGTGTTGGAATTCGATATAATATTATGTTGTTTTTTTTCAATGTTGAATTTATGTTCCAATTTATTTGCTTTAGTGGTATTGACTTGTTATTTCATATTACATGTCATGTCAAACTGTGTAATTACATCGAATTGCAATTTTCTTGTGGCCTTCCAAACATGTCTTTAACTATTTCTTAGTTTCACCTTATTTTGGAAAGATGTACATAGTTCAATGACCATATTGTCCTAAAAGAAACATAAGTTACTTTAGTGGGATATTTGCACAAGTTCAATGACAATTTAGGGAGTTAACTCGAAACAATGATAGAAAGAGAAACAAAAAAATCCTCCGCTTTTCTTTAAGTGTTGGGTTATCATCTTTGATAAATAAATCTTTGTTAGTTTCTAACTCCTAGTTTATTACTAGAAGAGCTTGTTGAATCTTGGGGGATACATTTTAATCGGTGAAATATCCTTAAGGACAGTGCCATAAGCATGCCTCATGCTAGAGAATTTCCGTGATTCTAATATTTTACAACAAAATGTATTTGTCTAATCAGGTAACATAATACTTGAGGTGTCTAAACGTAATACTTGAGGTGTCTAAACGTGCATCCTAAATGTTGGAGTTTATGTTAGAGTTTTAATTGTCAGTTGAGACCAAGTTAAGATGTCTATCTATATATTAGAGTTCTGAGCATAAAGGGCTAACTTTTTGGCCAAAAATTCCAAAGGGGACAATGGATTATGAAATAAACCAAAGGGATCAAAACGCTCTTCACTAAGCGATTTGTCCCGGGACTTCTGCGCAAAGCACTGACAAAACGCTTGGTGACCAGCGATTTTCAAGTCACTAGGTCTCCAGGGATTTGCAAGTCGCTAGGTCTCCAGTGATTTGCAAGTCACTTGGTGTCCGGTGATTTGCAAGTCACTAGGTCTCCAGCGATTTGCAAGCAGTTATCTTATTTTTTTCTATAAGTAACTATCTGTGTTTGAGTTATTGCAAGCAGTTATCTTATTTTTTTCTATAAGTAGTTTCTGTGTTTGAGTTATTATTCCTTCTTGTTTTGCTCTACACATTAAGTTTAGCTTACTCTCGTTTCTTGTATTAAAAATGAATGAAGATACAGTAAGAGTGAACTTATATTGGGGCGGTAAAGTCTTATATGAAGCTGATTTTTGTAATATATAGTTGGCGGCCTATAGTTGTGCAAATATTTCCATTATCTTTTAAATATGAGCGATTGCAACGCTTACTTAGAAACAAAATGGGTATAAGTGATCTAGATGATGTAGTGGTTATCACTGAACGATATCCAATGTCTTTTCCTGCCAATAGAGTTATAACGTACGGTGAGACTTGTATTTGGAATGATGATTCTTTATCTATATTTCTCCGTACTGTTAAGATTTTTGGTGGTCGCATTAACTTAACAAGTCTTGACATATATGCGTCAATTGAACATTGTCCTATCGTTTAAGAACCCACCGACAATGAATTTGATCTTTGTGATACTTCATATTTATCGAATTTGAATGTTGGTTTAAGGGGTATAGTCCAACAACAAACAGTTGGAAGATTTGACAGGTACTCAAATGATAAAAATAACTTGACTACGCAATGTGA
Source organism: Capsicum rhomboideum (assembly GCA_031232105.1). Classification (NCBI taxonomy): domain Eukaryota; kingdom Viridiplantae; phylum Streptophyta; class Magnoliopsida; order Solanales; family Solanaceae; genus Capsicum; species Capsicum rhomboideum. The sequence continues at coordinate 18,909,812 of CP124712.1, forward strand.
TGGTTGGTTTGATACACGGTATCATAACTTTGATCGGAGTGTGCATAACTCTGATATTGGGGAACCTAGCAATGCTCCTATGCACTTGTGATAGATGGAGTCAATCGATGGGTAAATATAATAATTTTGTTAATTGAATTAAGTTATAATTTATACTTATTATATTTAACTACTTTTTCCCTATTTTGTAGATTTAATGATTTTGAAGCTACACTGACTCGGCTCACACAAATTGTGGAAAACAGTTAAGAGATAGCTGATGATGGAGTGTGTGGATTAGACAGTGATGAACCTTTAGAACATGAATCAATGGATGATGGTGAAAATGATGATGATATCATTTGAGAGGGTTCAACTCTGGTTGTTCATAGTGTTAATCATCCTTCGGCGGAACTTTCGTATTCGGATAATACCAAAGAAAGTGCAGAAGATTTTGCATACACATGTGATGATAGTTCCATTCAAACTGCTCTTTGAAATCCCAAGAATTCAGAATTCATTCAAACAGGTCAAATTTTTGCAAGCTAAAATTTTTCAAATAATTAATTTCATTTCTTTTTTTATCGACTAATGCTTGTTTGAACCTATATGAAATTAGGTATGTTATTCATAAACAAGAAACAAATGAAAGTTGTTGTGAGAATGTATAGTCTTAAAAAAAGCAAAGGAATATATTTGTGATAGATCCAAAACTAAGTGTTGGAGGGTTATGTACAAGAGTCACATGTTGGGATGCGAATGGATGATTCGCTTTAGAGAGCTTTCAGGTGGTATGTGGAAAACAGGAAAAATAATACAACCACACACTTGTCTGACTGATAACTACAAGGAGGATCATTTCAATCTGAACAACAATATGATTGCTATTACATTGATACCACCTATTATGAAGAGTCCGAACATCAGTATTAAGGCTATTCGAGAACTCATCAAGTCAAAACATCATTTTACTCCCAGTTATAGGAAAGCTCAAAGAGGTCGAAAAAAAGCATTTGTGATGGTGTATGGTGATTTTGACGGTTCTTTTAAAGCATTACCTCGTTACATGGCTGCACTACAATGCTTCAATTCCGGTACTGTTGTTGAATGGGAGCACCATTCTTCATCAATGCAGGGTGAGTAAATATTTAAGTTTTTATTTTGGTCTTTTAATTCGAGCATTGATGGTTTCAAATATTGCAGGCCCATCATTTCAATAGACGGTACTCATCTTTATGGTTTGTACGATCTGAAACTATTAATTGTTGTTGGGATTGATGCTAACAGTAATATTTTTCCGCTTGCATATGCACTTGTTGCACGTGAAAGTTTTGCATCATGGTCATGGTTTTTCAAGTTATTGTGGAGACATGTTGTCGGTGAGAGTTCAATTACCTACTCAATATTTAGGTTATCTAGGACATCCCTGATTATGGCAGGTACATCTCTCATCTCATTTTGATGAACTCTACCTCGACTCCACTTATGCGCAAGTGCCGTTGAGGCCTCATGATGGTTTGCCCTCTGAGGGAGCGTGCTTGCTGAAGTGGAATAATACGCTCCCATGCCCATACCTATAAAAATATAAAATCAAATAATTTTACTAACACAATAAAATTAAGTAGTACAAATTTTAAAACACAAAAATTAAGTTTCACGTACCTGAACTATGGAAAGAAATTCACATACATCGCTAGATGAAGATATGGATGCACGAAATAAAGAATAGTACAAAAATGACAATGTGGCTGCGCCCCAAGCCTTTGTTGACATTGTACTTAAGTCTTGCATCTCAATTAAATAGTCTAAAGAAATTTTGGAATTGGACTTATCCGGAAATAATGTACCACCGCACAACCATAAAAGGTACAACCTAACCCTTTGTTGCACATGAATTTCGGGGTATCATCAGTAATATTGTCTAAGCCATTTACATAATCAGCTAAACTAGATATGTATATTCTGCTAATTTCAGAAAAGCAATCTACAGGAGGTTCCCATCCTGTTAGGTCATGCATCATTTGTCGTCTAGCTGTAACCCCTAAATCTCTAGCACCTTCTAGAATTATAGAACTTCCATCTATAACCAAGCCGAACATAATTTTGACATCCTGTAATGTAATGGTTGCCTCACCAATTCACATGTGAAATGTGTGAGTTTCGGGGTGCCACCTCTTAACCAATGCACTTATAAGTCCAACATCGTAAGGAATATATCCTACTTATACGATTCCTCTAAACCCACACAAACTTAAATATTGAAGGATTCGATAATGCAATGGACGCCGCTTTATGTGCTGCCAAAATTCAGTATCGGCACGACGTGTACTTAAACACACTTCTTGTTCTGCACCGTCCCATATTGCTTGGGATCGGTGTTTAGCTTGTAACTTTAACAAAGGAGTCATATCTATATAAAAAAAATCAGTTTGTTATGATCAAAAGAAAAATTAATAAAAATTATTTAAAGAATGTAATATTTAAGCTTAAGAATTAGATGTAAAATTTTTGTACTTCAAAATAAAAGATAACATAAAAAATATACATGAACATACCTTACTGAGAATATCTTAACTTGTATTTTGATAGAATATTTTTAGAAACCTATATCTTGTTTGCAAATATTTTGCTTTTAATCACAGTGTTTCTGCACTTGTGTGAAAATAGAGATGGAGGATTTATATAGGTTCACTTTATGCATTTTAGGCCTTCACGCATTGCATAAGTACAAAGAAAACTCACATGCAGATATACATGTTGCATGTAACCAAATCAGCCTGCTGCATACACATATTCATGAATAAATCATGGTGTAAGAGACCTAAAATATGAGAAATCACTCCATGCAAAATCATTACTTGCAAATCGATGAAGACCTAGTGACTTGCAAATCACCGGACACCAAGTGACTTGCAAATCGCTGGAGACCTAGCGACTTGCAAATTGCTGGAGACCTAGTGACTTGCAAATTGCTGGACACCAAGCGTTTTGTGAGTGCTTTGCGTCAGAAGTCCCGGGACAAATCGCTCAGTCAAGAGCGTTTTGTCCCCTTTGGTTTCTTTCATAATCTATTGTCCCCTTTGGAATTTTTTGCCAAAAAATTAGCCCTTTATGCTCCTCACTCTCTTATATATTATCCTAAAAAATAGTGGTGGGGAGGAAAAGAGGCTAGTCGTGTTGTGGAATTACCAGATTTTTTTTTATGTCTCACCTGGTGTCTGGTACTTGCACCAGAAGGAAGAGCTAGTCGTGGATTTTGTGGCTTGCATTCTTTTTTTCTTGGAGAATTATCTTTGTAAAAAAAAAGGCAGCTAGATTTTCTTTTATACTAAATAATTTAAGTTATAACTTATATGTCATATAAAAGATTATTACACTCTCATTGCAATTTAATCAGTTCTACTATTTTATTACTCTCCTAATCAAATTAACATATTATGTTTTCTATGAGGAACTACATGTCTGTGCACAAAATATTAAACTTTGTTACTAACTCATTATCTTGTAACTTTATTATTCTTTTTGCTTTGGGATTAGAAAGAATTTGTCACTCCCCGAGCTGAGGCTCTGGACGTGGTACGCACCCGATACTATTGCTAGTATGAGCGAACGTTCTGGCATAACACATGAGTATACAACCAACATGAAAGCATAAAATGAAAACAATATGAGATTGAAATAAGATTCCATCGAGGAGAAATACTTTCATCAAGGCTTATTAACACCACTTTATAATAAACTATACTAATAGTCATGATAAATAAAGACTCAAAATTACAAAGTTTGTTTGACAATTACACCAGTCTATGAAGCCTCTAATAAGTACCAATACTGAAAGAAAAATATAAAGAAGTTATCATATCTCATTCGGCCCCCAGGTAGAAAAGAGGCTCACCAATGGCAGAAGATAGAGATCCTAATGATGCGCCTAGTCATGGACTTAAGATCCTGAACCTACATCATGAAACGATGTAGCACCAAAGACGATCAATACGTGGAATGTATTGGTATGTAAAAACCATTCCAGGAGAATATCAAAGCTGGAGATTATCAATGTAAATGAAATTCAAATTTAAGTAAAGACAAGCTGGAAAGGAACAAGAGTATAAACTGAATTTATAATTGACAAAGTAAGGTAAATTTAGTTCTTTTGGTTATTTGTGGGAGCAAGTGGTGAACCGACATAAACCACCATGTGAGCGCATGGAGTCTGATCTCGGTCCGATCAGCTAAGCCATCCTATACCTTGTCAGGCATAGGACATGACATGACATGATTTTCTAGCAAGGATTCATAAATTGCCCTTTTAGGGACTCATGAAAAAGAGTCATCAGACTTGCAGAATGATCTCTATCCTACGTCGATAAATGCAGTTTCAGACATTTTTCATTTAGACCTATGTCTTCTTGATCAGTCAGCTAGCTCCCTTAAGCTCATAATTTTATCTTATAGATTTATGTTCGAAGTGTTAGCCTTATTAGGCTCATGCTCATAGTTTAACCTTTTTAGACTCATGTACATAATTTATCCCTTTTAGGCTTATAGTCATAGTTTAGCCACTTTAGAGCTCATGTCTGAGAATTAACCAACTTACGCTCATAAGTCATGAATTTATCATTCGTTAATATTATTGAGGACTTATGGAAGATAGTATTATAATTCATGTTGTCATGGTTCATAAGATATAGATTCTCATAATTTTATGGGGAAAAAAAGAGCTTTTGGAGTGTTCATATTTTTAGCATAGCTTAATATAATGAAGATCGTATCATAAAACCATGAAGGCATTCTTGAAGAAATTTCATAGTGTTAGAAGTTGCATGGATCATTTGTTAGATCATAGTTCATAAGGAAGAGATTTCTTGACATTTTGGAGGTTATGGAGATTTTGGAAGATTCAAGTTATTTTAACACAGTTATGGTTAAGGAGATCGTATGACCATATCAAAAGCATAGTTAAAAAAGTTCATGTCATAAGATTATGGAAATTCCATTACTTAGCAAATTCTCAAGTTGGGGAAAATTAAAAAATTTCATAGGGTTCATGATAAAATTTAATCATTTAATTAATATTCCCAAAGTTCATAAATTTCATAGATTACATAATTTCATATAGTAATAAAATCCCTAAGGGCATGTTTGGAAAGCCACCCTGGAAATTGAATTTTGTGTAATTGGGTGTAATTACACAGTTTGACATGTTTGGTTGGCCAGGTAATTACTTGGTCAGCAGGTAATAGTTTGTAATTGGCAGGGGATAATTACACTCTCCAATTCACAGGGGAAAACTGTGAATTGCTGGTAATTACATGGTGTAATTACAAGCTAGTTACTTTTTAATTTCTTCCTTTTATTTTTATTTTTATTTTTTTCATTTTAATTTATTTTTTATTTTTATTATTTTAAATTCTTTTTATTTTTATTATTATAATATTTTTAAAAATATATTTTTTATTTTTTATTTTTTATATTTCATTTTCTTCTCATTTTCCAACCTTTGCGATTCCATGCAATTGTTCGTATTATCTATTTTTTATTTATTTTATGTTTATTTTTTTCATTTAGCATAATTTTGTTAGTATTCTAATTTTTAAATTAAAGTGGAACTCATTATTGAATAAGGTTGTACACTTACGTTTTTCTTTTGTTTTGAATCCTATTTATGCACGTTGTGTTGAAATTTGACATAAGAGTATTATGTTAACTTTTTTGTTTTGAATTTTGAACTTATGTTATATATCCAGTTCCAGTTTATTTATTTTACTAGTATTGACTTGATATTTCACATTGCAAAACATTCATTTTTAAGTTGAATTGATAGATTATCTTTTTGTCAAATGCTTTAATAATTTTATGACATTATATTGATAATATTAGTTTTTTTTGTCAAACATGCATTTCATGATACTCTTAAGAATCATGCACTTTTAGTTTTTATTATTAATTTAATTAAAATATACTAATTTGAAAATATAAATCAATTATTTTTTCATAATATTTATTAAGAACATATGTTTATTAATTAATATATTTTCAAAAGACAATATATATATATATCTTAAATATTTAATTTAATATCATTTATAAAAGCCCTTATTTGTATATTATAATTTTTTAGTTTTTGATAATTAACTTTTATTTTAAAAATTTAATATAACCATGTAATTACACTTGTGCAACCAAACAGTATGCTTGTAATTACACTGTAATTACATTGTAGCAAACAAACAGGTCATCGTAATTGCTAGGCTGTGTAATTACTAGGCTGGTAATTACTACCCTAGTAATTACACCAATTCCAATTACTAGGTGGCTTTCCAAACAAAGCCTAATTCTTGAATCAAATCACAAGGGAATAATAATTCTCATAATTTGGGGAAAATCATGACATAAAAAGTTATTCATAGATATCTCAGACAATTTAGTTAAATAATTCTATTAATTTACAAGGTTATAGAAATTCATTCAACCCTAAAGATTTGGAGAATAATCTGAAATGGAAGGAGAATTAAACTTAAAGAAATATATGAAAGAAGTAGTTCTACATCATATTATACTAAAAGTGGAAAGAATTTAGGGGTAAAGTTGGATTACCATTTTACCCTTATATTAAATCAAATTATAAAATATCTAATTAATTAATTAATTATTAAATAATGAATCAATAATATTCATATAGAAAGTTATTAGAATGAATTATAGTAATACGAAGTCATTAATTAATGTAGTCCACTTCACTTGCTAGCACTCACTTCATCTCCCAATAATTATTGCAAATGCCAATACAATTTTGTCTATTAATTTAATTTACTTTTCAGTTTAGTCTTTTCACTTGCTAGCAAGTATAGCAATCAATTCATTTCCCATAAATTATTGCACATGTCAAGACAATTTGTGTCTATTAATTGTCATTTGATTTTCAGTTTTAGTAATTTTTTGCAAGAATTGTTTGTGTCAAAAGTTATTCACTGCACCTGCTTTATATAACGTCTCTGTGACAAAAAAAAAATTGTTTAAAAAAAACTTAAATTAATTCTCCTTAAATATTTGTTTTTTTTCCTTTTGAGAGTAGGGATTGAACATTATAATTCATAGAAAGTGAAGCGTATTTTTCCAAATAATGGGAAGTTAAAGGAATCCAATTAATTCAGGAATATGAAAGAGTTTTAATGTTACACCTTGAAGGCTATTATATAAACACACTTATGATGGCTGTAAACGGGTATAATAATTTTCAGGTACATTCTCATTAAGTAAAATTTTTCTTTAAATTTTCTTGATCCATCTAAATTACGACCTCTTTTTTAGTATAGTAATTAAGATGAACAGATGGCTATACTTCTTAATTTTCTATTGTGGTTCAAACACTCTTGGTTACTAGATTCCAGTATTTTTTGTTTGTATATATATTCTTCTTCTAATAAAGGTTTTGGGTTGGAATATGAAAGTTACTCTTAGGCTTTCTTTAATAATAATTAAAAAAAAAAACTCAAAATTACAGGAAAGTAAGCATATTATAATAAGTGCTTTTGCAGATGCATGGAACTTGCCATGTAATTGCTTTAGCTCTCATTTAATTAATTCATTTATTATTTATTGGTAGGACAATTTATTGTTTGGGGTTTAAAAAAAAAGTAGTAGAAGAGTAGTGTTTAGATAAGGGTTAAGAAAATTGTTTAACTTTTAATGGACATTTTGGTAATTTAATTTTACAACTTAGTGGCTTCAATCCCACTTTTAAAATAGTATAATATGATAGGATGATTAATGAATCATTAATAAGTTGTATTGGCTGTATGGGAATTTTTAAGAACTTATACTTTCTTTGTTTACTTTTACTTGTCTACTTTAGACTTTACACGCTCATTAAGAAACAATACTTGCTATGAGTATTTTACCACAATACCTATATTGATTAATGATTGCTGTTTAGTTTTAGGTCTTGAATTTTTATTTTTTGGATGATAAGTAATTAATGTTGATGAGGTAAACGTGAAAAATGATACAGTATATTTTCCTTTTGATATGCTAAAAGTGAAAATATATTTTAATTATAGTTGACAAGTAACAGTAAACAAAGGAAATATATTTTGTGATGTCATATCTAAGTTCTTTTCACCTTTTGAGCTTTGTACATACATATTTCACCGTGTATATCAATGAATCATTAATTCATAAATTGGTGCACTAAGCCAAATATTGCATCATTCTCACTCCTTCACTTTAGTCGTCCGAATTCCAATGTGTCTCAGTTACTAGAAAAGCTAGCCTTGAATCTATTGACTTATCTTCTGCATTTTGGATTAAATATATTTTCTTTTGTTGATTTCTTTTTCACAATCACATTAAATTGTAATAACATATATCTTTTTGGTATGACCTTATTGGGGAATGTGTATATTTAATTTTAAGAATGAAATCTATTTCAATTCTCAGGTTTATATGATATCGACTCATTAAACAACCCAGAACGCCTAAACTATTTGCAAAATGAACTTGTAATTTTTGCAGTTGATTATATTTTTTTAATTATTCATTACATGAATGTGTATTTCTTGAATGAATTGGCACAAATTATCGTGGAAAACACGTGCAACGTACGTGCCCCAAACTTGTACCTTGAAACACTAGAAGGATTATAACTGGAAAAGAAAGAATTAAACTTGATTCTTGAATTAACTTCATTTGGATTTTTGAGAGTTGAGTCTTGAGAAGAAGAAGAGTATTTCTAGTCGACACCCATAAGTAATTGGATAATTGTGGCGTTTTAGAGGTAATAGGAACGGTTCTCAAAAGAATAAATGACCATAACGCCCTTTCTAGCACGTTTTCCTTGTTCGTAGTCGCGCAGCCTGGGCAATGTACAGTAAAATGGGCATTACTTTTTGCACAAATCTCGAATTGACGAAAAGTTGGTGGCGTTGGAAAGAAGACTTAAAAATCTCTAATTTGATAGGTAATGAGTCACGTAACTCTACATATTCTAGGAGGAATGCTTGTTTGAAGTTGACCCTTGTATGAACCTATACGAAAACTTAATCGTTAAAGGACCTTTCAACTCAATCCTTAATTCATGTCCAATACCCCTCCAACACTTAAGACATGACCTTTACACCTAGATAAAATCAAATTTGCTAGATTCAGGTCTAACTATATGTGTAGCGCGCAGTCCAAATTTCTAGCTCGAAAGTTCAGGGTGTTACCGAAGTAATTAGTTCTTGTGTTTGAAAATTATGCCTTTGGGATCTATCATATTGGTTCTGCTAGAAAGAAGCTTTTCTTAATTACAGGCCATTCATATAATATTTACATATAGCATTAATAACATTGAAGACAAAGCAACTCAAAAAAAGATGAGTAGAATACAAACTCAGTCATCATTCAGGCCCTTAGCTAAAGATGGAGCCACTTAAAGTAGGCATTCCTCCATGGCTTACTGAAGAACAAAGAGCCTAACACTCCCCCAAATGCAACAATGAACCCCAACACCATCGATAGATAAAACTCTTGAGATAGAAACTCATCATCATGATTTTTTTGGCAAGTACTGTCATAACCAGCATGAGGATTTGGAGGAGCAAATGTAGGACACTCTGGAAGAGGAGGACCACATAGATGAATATTCTCACCATAGGTTGAGGAATCAAAGCCTTGCAATTGGGTGCTCGATGGTATTCTCCCCGAGAAGTTGTTGTTTGACAAGTCCAACACGCTAAGAAAGGTCAAGTTAGCGAGCCCTGTTGGGATTTTCCCTGAAAGCTGGTTTTTTGATAAATCAAGAGACTCCAACATCTTCATTACACCAATTCCTTCAATGATATTTCCTGTCAAATTATTTCTTGACAGGTTCAATGATAGCAATGCATTCATTCTGCTAAAATCTTTAGGGATGTCACCAACTAGTTTGTTGCTAGAAAGATCGATGGTCTTCAGAAGCCACAAGATGTTACGGTACTCTGACTCCTGGTTTTTCCATTGGACCAATGCATTGCCATGGTACAATGTACCTACTCGAGGGGTGTAAGGATCGAAGTCATAGCTCACACTTGAACCATCTTGCAAAAGTTGCATTGTGGTGAAATTGCTGAAGCATTTTGGAATTCTCCCAGACAAATGGTTGCCAGAAAGGTCCAGTATCTGAATAGATTGAAGCTGACATATACTTGGAGGAATGCTCCCAGAGAATTCATTGAATCGTAGGCTCAGAATCCCCAAATAAGCTAACTTAGTCCCTATCCATTCTGGGATCTTTCCACTCAATGTATTTCTTCCCAAATCCAAGACTTTCAAACCTTGGCAATTCTTCAAAGAGGCAGGAAACTGTCCACTTAACTTGTTGTTACGCACATATAGAGAGCTCAAGGATGATGAAGAACACAAAGAGTATGGAATGCTTCCATATATACGGTTATTGGCTACATTAAGGACCATTGGAACAGACATGACAGTCCAACAATCAGGAATCTCTCCGGACAAGAGATTATCGGACAAGTCCAGGGTTACAACTGAACGAATTTTACATATGGAGCTAAGGGATCCAGAAATCTGATTGTTGTCAACACGCAATGCACTAACCAATTGTGGAAATCTTGGTAAGGACCCTGAGAAATTGTTATAACCGAAATCTATGACAATGGGACCAACATTGTTGGATGATAAATCTTGTATCTTTCCGCTGATTTGGTTGTAAGAGAGATTCAAGTATGTTAACATGGGAGGCAACTTTGAGAACCAACTAGGCATTGTGTTTGAGATACTATTAAGAGAGAGATCCAGAATTGAGTAGCTATTTTGAGTTTGAAGCCATTTTGGAAAATGAGGCCCAAGATTACAAGATGAAAGGCTTATAACTTGTAGTTGAAAACATGGAATCCAATCAAGGCTAATATTCCAAGTCAATGAGTTCGACGACAAGTTTAAACTTTTCAAGTTGCAAAGGTTGGACAGATGGGATTCAGAGATTATACCTTCTAACAAATTATAAGGAGCAGCAAAACTTTCAAGGTCGAAAAGTTGCCCTAAACTTTCCGGTAAGCCTTTCAGTCTATTGAAAGAGACATCCAAGATTTTCAGCTTGGAAAGTTGCCCTAGACTTTCCGGTAAGCCTTGTAGTCTATTGAAAGAGACATCCAAGATTTTAAGCTCAGAAAGTTGTCCTAAACCTTGTGGTATCATTCCATGAAAGTGATTGGAGCCTAGGTGCAACTCTCTCAATGATGGAAATAATGCCAAGTCTGGTAATGACCCTGTCATCTGGTTATTAGACAAATCAAGATATTCAAGAATGGAGATTTGTCTAAAGCTTTCATGGAAAATGCCATTCAGCAAGTTTCCTTGTAGCCTCAATTCCCTCAAGGATGAAAATCTAGTAAGATTAATCAATGAGCCAGTGAGTGCATTTCCCTCAAAGGACAAAAATTCAAGCGATCTATTACTCCCTGATAAGTTATCAAGCAACTCAGATAATGGTTGACTTAATAAGTTATTGGAAGTTGCATCAATAGAGCGTAAACGACTTAAATTCCCAAAAGACCTGGATATCCCACCTTGAATACCACTTCCATATAGCTTAAGATGTTCCAAAAATTTCAAGTTCCCAAAGCCACTAGCAATTTGACCTAAGTCGTTACCCGAAAGAGATAGACTAGTAAGACTAGTGAAGTTAAATAACCAACTATTTATTGCCCGAGACGTATATCCATTATAGGAGATGTCAAGGATGGAAATATGAGAGGAGGAAATATTGGCTGATACAAGTGATGAAGGACTGATTATGGGGAGTTGACAGGAAGATAAATGCAATTCCCTTAAATTAGGAAGCTTGATTATCTCTTGTAACCAGTTTTTCGCTTGCACATTGGAAAAACTTAGATCTAAGTACTCCAAATACACTAGATGAGAAAGCCACTCAAGGCTCTTAACTATTAAAGAATTTTGACCAAGATCAAGAGCCCTTAAGTGTGTTAGGTTTTGGAGCTGAGGAGGAATTAAACCAGTGAAAGGATTGTAACTAGATGAGAGATTTAGGTACTCTAGGCTTTTGAAGTAACCGATAAATTTTGGTATTTGGCCTCCAAAATCATTGAAACTAAGATCCAAGTACTTCAAATACTGCAATTTAACCAGTGATGAACTAATATTACCTGTTAACATTAGAAAGTTGGTACTATCGGGACTGGATTCAATACTCCCACGAAGACTAAGGACGAGTATATGGCCAGTTGTGTTACTGCATTTCACACCCCTCCAAGTACAGCATTCTTCATTTTTCCACGATGAAAGCATGTTATATTCATCTCTAAGACCTTGTTTGAACTCGAGAAGAGCTTCCCTCTCATATGTTATGCACAAATTTTTTGCATGATCCTCACTTGACATTGATCCAAAAACTAAGCTTTGATGCAGGATCCATATTGATAGAGAAATCCGAAGCAAATGAATATTGGTATCCATATTTTATTTTTATTTTGGTTAAAGGATCATATGCAAGAAGCAAATGAAGTCTTGAATGCTAGTTACAGGGAATGTTCACTCCTTGATACATACATTTTTTGAACAAAGTCAAAAGTCTACCCCTCTTTGCAGCAAATGTGAAATGTATTTATAAAGCAATGTTCAATAAACACTCTAGGACTAGCTGTAGTCAAGTGGGATAAAAATAAAGCTATTCTCACTGTCCATTTTACTTGTATATGTTTGACTTGACACACCCTTAAGAAATAACAAATAAGAGGATAATTTTATTATATCACCCCTATTAATTATAAGCCTTCTAGATGTTAAAAAATGAATAGTATTTAATAACAAGCGTAAAGTAGACACAAAATTATAAATCATTTCTTCATTTTCCAAACTGGTTAAATAAAGTTGGACAACTATTTTTAGTATACTGGACGAGTAAAGATGAACGAAGGGAGCATAAATCATTTTTGGATTCCATGAATTTTGCGAAGTCTTCCTTTGCCTTCTCTAAAGTCAATAATACAGATAGATACAAGGATACCTCTTGTGTGCTGTGGGGTAAACTGAAAAAAGTAAAGGACGCGCAATGGCAATTGAAGAAAAACAAACAGAATGGCAGAAACAATCTTAATTATTATAAAAGGAAAAGACGACTCCAAGGTCAAAGATGCTGGAATTTTGTACAAATTTTAGGTAGTTATAAACTTGGTAGTATGCTTTTTAATTTATAGATTTAGATATTGTTTATAGCTTTTGTTTACTTTTGCCCACTGGCGAGTCAACTAGTAATAAAATTCTTAAAGATAATTGGAAATCTATTTTATTTCAAAATTTTGTGTAATTTAAGTCAAACTTGTTATTCTAAAGAGTTGAAAAAATTGCAAGTGCAATTATAAGTCGCAAAACACAAATAAGGCTAACGCATGTACTGGACAAAGATTTATTCTGAAAGAAAACCCAGCAGGAGAACGGAGAATATTTTTGTATTCTTGATCTCTAACTTACTTGTAAATGAAAGGACTCTAGTATATATTGGCTTTACCTTATGTCTGAAGGGTTTCAATGTTTGTAAAGCAATAAAGGGTTAATTAAGATTAGTTGTAATTAAAGAATCTAGAAGGAGAGCCTTGAAGTAACTGGTAAAGTTGTTGTCATGTGACCATAAAGTTCTATTTAGAGAATAGGTACGCAGACCTAGAATAACGACCTTTCAGCTAAAGGGGGAGATGATGAAATGTTGAACCAAGTAGGTCTTGATATTTCTAGTCGTGATGAGTTTCAGAAAAGGGGTTACGATGCGTGCCATAACGACCCATTCTTGTTCTAGCATATTCACCATACTTCAGCTTAAGAGGACACTCTACCCACTTCTTATGCCTTTGAGCCATGCCTATATGTTTGAGTACTGAATCTTCTATGTGAACTCATGTCCATAATCTATCCACCGGTCAAAAATTTTCTCTAAGCTTATAGGGACCACCTTTTATGTTATGATGCTCATGATCCATGAACCCATGTCTTAGGTTATGCTCAGTTATAAGAAACTGTACTTCCTATATGTTTCCGACTCATATTATGTCATGTCTAAGCCCAAAACCACACTCACATGCAAAACTTATGGTCATCCTCAGTTCCCAAAATGAGAAGCAATAACTTCAAGCAACAATCCTAGTCATATTCCTTGAATTTATGAATTCCAACCTTATGTTATACAACTCATGATATATGTACTCATGTTTCTCAGTATCCCAGTCCAAAGTACACATGTTATGTTATGTTTATTCCATAATGACTCTATATTCATGATCTATGTGTTGATATATGAAGTACTTTGTGCCTATTGTATCGTATCTTACTTCACAAGTCCCATCTTGAGTAGTGTGACAAATAAGAGTCATAATTAAGCAGTATCATTCCTATTTCTGAAGCTCGTACTCTAGTCCCTCAGCAACCTTCCTTATGTTGGGATGATAGTGGTGATGGTAGCAGAGTAATAATTTAGATAAGAGAGTAGATGTTCCTTGTTGTGAAAATTATGGTGTGACAACTCGAGCAAAGGTTATAGGTGAAGAGGAAAGAGTGAGATGAGTTTTGTTATGTGAAATGGTTAGAAAGGAGATATATGGTGTAAATCTTTGTGAAGATGATTGAAGTATCTGATTTTAGGTGTGAAATTTCGTAAAGGTGGTGTAGTAATGATAGGCTAGAATGTTATGATTGATAGATATGCAGACCATTGTACTATGTCGCTAGTACTTCTTGAGTAGAACTTGAGGTTGTTTGAATAGGGTGATAAGATGGAGTAGTATTCTTGGGGATAAAAGTTTTTAGAGCGATATAGAGTATAGAGTCTGGTAGCTTAGGCTAATAGGACCGCACTATATGTAGCACCTTTTAACTTCGGGGTTAAGCTTGACCATGAAAATACTATGTAGTTAGAATCAGACTCTTGTAGTTATGTTCTTCATGGGGGTATTCTAGGTTGGAAATGATGAAGTGTGTTACTCATAGTAGAAAGCATAGTTGAGAAGTGTTGCCAGGTTTAAGGGTTTATAGTCATATCATTTGAGGTGGAAATACTCTTATTCTCATGTCCAACAAGATCATATTTCTTGTTGTGTATCCATCTTAATCCAAAGTTATGATTCCCTGAAATATGTCGTTATGATCAAGTTCAGTAGAACTCATGTCCTAGAGCATATCTATGTCAAGTCTCAGGTATCTCATGATTCGTGCTTATCTAAGTTGCTCAGTGTTGTTATGAAGCTACTCTTGATGTATGTGAGTTAGAAGTAAAGTCTTGATGTGACATTTCATCCCTTATGTCTATATGTGTAGATCTTCAATAATTCCATCTTCATCATTCAAGGACGAATGATCTCAAGGGGGGAGATATTGTAACACCCCATATTTTCGAGCTAGAATTTAAACCATTCTTCATACGTGTTTAGGCCCTCACCCAATGATTCTAGTTAGATAGAAGTGTTTAGATCAGTTCTCTAGTGTGTTAAGTGTCTTGGAAGATAATTAAGTTCATAAGAAACCTATAGCACAAAGTTGAGTTGAGATCTTTCCTACCGATTGAGTTTTCATACAAGTTCTTACTAGGATCAACTTCAAATAATCACTACTCCTAGAATATGCAGATTTACATGGCCCAATACCTACAAAATTCATGGTCTTTGAATCTAATTTCTAACGCCACCGACCGTTCATTAATCGAAGTTATGTGAAAAAAGTTATGCCCGTTTTAATTGACACTACGCAGCCTGCGCGACCAGCCACGCGAACTAGGTGTCAGCTGTGTGAATGGTGCAAGGGAGGCAGCGCCACTTCCATTGCTGCATGACCTTCCACGTGGTCAAGTCGCAAGCTGCACGACCGCGCACGAGGAAACTCTATATAAACACCAAAAGGTCACTTTCCTCGAAAATTTTCATTCTGCTGATCTCTTTCTTTTAAACCCTAAGTTGCTTTTCTCTCCTCTCCTCCACCTGCAATATCAAGGTATTTTCCTTTTGTATATTTTAAATTATTTCTAATCATCAATTAGATTCTTATCAAGATTCTACACTACAAATTCTAGGATTTTCTAGGGAGTCAATCTCCAAAAGTTGTGGAGAGAAATTGTGGTCCTTCTCCTTCCAAGATCATATTTTCTTGAAAATTTGGAGCAATTAAGGTATGTAAGACTATCCTAAGTTAAGAACCTCTTATAATTCATTAATTTGTGCATATTAATTCCCTCTTTATGAACTAGGGTGGTTATAGCCATGTCCTTTGGTTCTCAATAAATTCATAATCTATCTATGTCCCTTTTGAAGCCTCTTTATTTATGTTCCTTTTCCATGAAAATTGGTGATGTATGTAGAACAACCTTTCTTCAAAATCTCTTTTCAAAGACATGATCTTTTAATACTTGTATATGTAAACATATTTCAAATCTTGAGATAGAGTTGCAAACTATACTTTGAAATTATGAGATAAGCATGAACTTGTGACGAAACTCTTTTCTTAAGCTTTTCTTTGACTACTTGATGAATCGAATTAGAGGTAGGTCACTTTAATTATTTTACTTACCTCATATTTTTAATGCAACATTTTTTGGGGCAAAAATCCTTATTACTTTGTAAAGATTATGGTGTTTTAACGTTATGACGAAATATAAACAAATTAACCCATGCTGTATTATTTTATACATAATTTTGAGAAATTTTGACTCCTAAATGGTTAATGAATTTTATGAGTAAATTTGATTGATATTCAAGAATTATCTTATACATGATTTTTACGTGATGGGCATAAGAAATTGATAACAGACCTTATGGTTAAATGAATGATGAAATATATTACTTGCAAGTCTTGGTATGATGATACCAACTATAGTCTATGCCCTTAGCGAAAATGGAATATTTTCAAAAGATGTTTGATGATATAAAAATGCTAAAACATGGGTTTAAAGAGAATTAAATTGTTAACTGAGAAGATGTGAGTCCAAATGGCTCACATCTGAAACCTTTTTTTTGCTGACATAGGGATGGTTCGATCCTAAATTGGACGACCTTATGATTTCCCTCTATGAGGGTGCTTACGATGGCCTATTGAATGTTGAATCTCGGTTCATGCAGCAATCGTGGATTTGGGGTTAGTTGATTGAGCATTGATCAGATCCACATATCCCACGATGAATTAACGGAGTCTATGATACCATCTAGTTTATAACTAAAGAAAAAAATGTCTTAAGTTTTAACTTTGGAGTCATTGATTTTATTATCTCTCACGTTTTAGTTTTACTTTCATGTTTTACTCCATATTATGTATTGTCCCCTCCATGTTTTTCATACCAATACATTCCAAGTATTGATCATCCTTGGACACTATATCCTTTAATGATGTAGGTTTGGAGATATATTTTTGTGGTTCTGTTCAGCATTAGGATTATTCGGGACGGCTTCAGCTTTGGTGATCCCTCTATTCTCTAGAAGGCATAGTCCATTTGATGTTCAGACCTTATCTCAATGTTTATGGTATAGCCATGGCTTTGGCCCTGCATAATTATTAAGTCAGGTTATGTAGAGGTTTCATAGACCTATGTAGATGTTGGTTTTCAAATATTTGTAAGATGTTTCAGTTTTCATACAGTGTTTTCATACAGTTACTTTGAAATTTCACCATATGTATGATTTAATGATTTAAGTATCCATGAAATAGGTCTCACTTCCTCAATCGCCTTTATGATTATATTTTTAAATATTTCTTCCGCATCTTTTAATTGAATGCTCATTATGAATGCTAAGAGGTCATCTTGTGTAAGATTTTGGGTCATGGGTCGCCCATGTGAACCGATCCGACCCGATCCGTAATGTTTCTGATTAAAAGATAAGATCCATTCTGATGAGGATTATCTGAATTTTGAAAAGAAGGGAGAATAATTACTTAACTGACAAACAGATTATTACATATACCCCTTCTTCTTCAATGACAACAACAAGAAAAAGTGACAAAAATCAGAAACAATCTCTCCTAATATAATATTCAACAAATACAAGAACATTTAGTTTGTGAAGAACACTCCATTTCCAAGAGAGACGAAGTAGACTTGGGGTAGATTTGACTTTAGATAGCAAAATCAACAATTTTCGCGGCAACAGACTAAGGCACACAATCTGATTTTGCTCCGATTTACTAACATTGGTATCAAATCCAGGTTAATTTCCCTATTTTGCATGTTATTTCTCGAGTTTAAGTGTGAAAAACTCTTGAAGTATTTAATGTGAACTCACCTGTTAGAAAGAAAATAGGACCGGATATAAATCGGGACATTTGGACCCGACGTGAATCGAACACGCAACCTTTTGATCTGTAATCAGACGCGCCACCATTGCGCCATGAATCCGGTTATAAATCTAAAAATTCTCTTCGATTTCTCCAAAGACTACTTTCTTGGAGCAGTGAAAAAGAAAAGAAAAGAACAATTTTTTTTTTGTTTTGTTGTTGTTGTTCTGTTCGTCAAAAGAGAAATCATTTTTTGGAGAAATTTTTTTTTTTAAAGAAGAGAATTTACAGAGTCGTGTTTGTTCTTCTGTTCATTAAAGGTGAACAGATCTGAAAATGGAGAAGAAGGAGGAAATGGTGGAAGGCCACTGTTCATTTTTCTTTTTGGAAATAGTACGTAGAGATGTGTACTGCTCATTATTTTTCTTGAAAAAAGGCAAAAGCATTAGTACCACATATACTAAATGGGAGATAACTCTTATTTAAAAAAAAAAAAAGAAAAAGAGATTGCCTTTGAAAATGGAGAGCATGTTTTCCTTGAGAAACGTGTAGTGCTAGTGTAGTACTTAATTTTAAATGAAATAACAAATTATTAAGTGTTTTTTTAATAAAAAGAAATATAAACTTTCTTTTTGAAACACGAAAGTGACTATTATTCTCATTAAAATATGATTTATGGAGTGTAATAAGTCATGGTAATTTGTCAAGTCCCTAAAATTCCTTTAACAGATTTTGCCTTCTACAATTAATTATGGCATAAGTTGCTACATTGAATGGTATAGCCATTCTGATTGTTTCTTTGTTCCTATTTTCAGACATGGATGAATAGGGAAAAACTCGAATCACTCCAAGTGGGAGTTCAGGATGTCAAGCAAAGAGACAAAGTGAAAGAGCACGTCGTCAACTGATATATTTTCGAGGTCGTGAGATCATACGAATTGGTATCCCAAGGGTGAAACAAAATCAGTTACAGAATGAGAGGGTTGTACGAAGGGAAAAAGAGAAGAAACTAAAAGAGTTCAAGTCTTTTAAGATGTCCACTAGTATTTCAGTTGCTAATTTTATTCATTTGTATGAATTAAAACGTATAGAACTAGAAAACTATATAGAAATCTCGGATTGGAAAGCTTTAGCAATATTAGTAGACTCTCTCCGTAATCCTTGGGGTAAGAGACTAATTAAAGTTTATCATGAGATTTGACCTAGCGAGCCTTTTAGGGTGTATATTTGTCGTCTCGAATATTTGTGGGGGGATTTTCATCTTTGAATTGACTTGTAGCTTGAAGTTGTTTATTAACTTTCTTATATATTATATTAATTAAGTTGTTTCTCTCTTTTGATATGAATTCCTTTTATTTATTTAAGTTTCTTTAATACTTAATTGAAAGCTATCAATACACATTAAGAAATTAACTTCTAATTTTGGTGAAACGTTTAGTTCATAGATGATGATTGGAAATATTCGTGTCCTTTTGATTTTACACTAAACATGAAACCTTTATGTGAATTGATTTGCATAAATGTGTAAGTCACATGCATTATTGATAAATGTACTTGCGTGATTGTCTCTCATGTACAGACATGGAATCAAAAAGTATTATTGCTGACTTGAACAAAGGTGAAAAACTAAATGGTGATAATTACGACATCTGGAGTCATAAAATATGATATGTACTGGAAGAGCAAAATGCTCTTGAAGGTATTAACCATGTTTTAAGTCAACCAGACGAGGGAAACACTGCACAACACAGAAGAGACCTTGAAACTTATAAGGTTTGGAAAAAGGCTGATTCCGTTACACGTGGAATCATTGTTAGTTCTGTGGTTGATGACCTCATTCACGAGGTTGAGGAATTTCCTACTGCTCATGCCATCTGGGCCCACTTGCAAGGAACATATGGGGATACATCTGTCACCCGCCTCAGACAGCGGACTATCAAGTTTGATACTTACAAGAAGCATCACGATCAGAACATCAAACAACACCTTAGGGTGATGTCTAATATGATAGCTCAACTCAAAAATGTTGGTCATGTTCTCTCAGACGAGCAACAGGTTCAGGTAGTGATTCGTTCTCTTCTTAACAGTTAGGAACATTTGAAGGTTAACTTAACCCACAATGATAGCATCAAATTTTTTTTTGATGTTGCCCGTCATGTTGAACTTGAAAACGAGCGGCTTGGTGCTGCTAAAGCTGCTTCTAATGCCTTTATGGCATAATCAAGTGATAAGAAGTCTTCAGGCTTCAAGCGTAATAAAAATTAGAAAAAGAACGGGAAGGGTAAGAAAACCGAAGAAGGACCCTTTGAGAAAAAGAACAAGCCAAATTCCAAGAAGGGAAAATGTTTTTTCAAGAAGAAAGACAAGAGCAAGATGAAGTGCTACAATTGCCAAGTTCTGGGGCATTTTGCTCGTGATTGTCCCGAGCATAAAAAGGTAGCATTTCTAAACTCATGTCTAAGTGCTGTATATGTTTCTAGCACTACTTTATTAACTGAATCTTATCCTATGTGGATTGTAGGCTCAGGAGCCACCGACCATATGAGTCTTGATCGAGAAGCGTTTTTGGAGTTCCGTCGAGTTTCACTTAGATCAAAGTAGATATATGTAGGAAATAATGCAAGACTTGAAAGTCAAAGGGATTGGCACTTGCAAAGTAGACTTGCGTGGTGGCCGGTCATTGATGTTGCATGATGTCCTATATGATCCAGAGATTCAACGAAACTTAGTATCTATGTCTGTTCTTTTAGATGTTGGTTTTGATTTGGTCTTTTGTCACAATGGTGTTAGAATAACTCTAGATAATGTTTTTTTATGGTTTTGAACTTCGTTATGATCGCTTTATCGTTTTAGATTGTAATCCTTCAACTTATGATTATTATGTTGACCGTTGTGTAATGACATGTTATTCTATTAATAATGATGTTGATATAATTACATGGCATGGTAGATTGGGTCACAAGGTCAAGATCGAATGAATAGATTAGCAAAAGAAGGACATCTAGGTTCTTTTTTCAAAGTTGAAATGCCAACTTGTGAAAATTGTCTTACCGGAAAGATTACACGTAAACCATTGGGGAATGCTAAAAGATCTGAATTCCCACTACAATTAATCCATTCTGATATCTGTGGTCCAATGAATATAAGGGTAAGGTCTGGTGCTTTATATTTTATTACATTTATTGACGATTTCACACGCTTTGGTTATGTCTATTTGATTTCTCATAAATCTGAAGCACTTGAATGCTTTAAAAGATACTTGAATGAAATTAAGAATCAATTAGATAAAAGTATAAAGGCTTTAAGAACCGATAGAGGTCGTGAATATTTGTCAAAATAGTTTGAGAACTGTGTACTGAAAAGGGCATAATCAGACAGTTAACTACTCCTTATACACCTCAACAAAATGGTGTAGCTAAAAGAAGGAATAGAACACTGTTGGACATGGTAAGGTCTATGATGGCGCAGGCAAATTTACCAATCTCTTTCTGGGGTGATGCGTTATTGACTGCGGCCTACATATTGAATAAAGTGCCTTCTAAATCAGTATCTTCTACTCTTTATGAACTATGGACTAGTCATAAACCAAACCTTAATGATCTACGACCTTGGGGTTGTGCTGCATATATTAAAGATCGTTTTGGTGAGTTTGGTAAACTAAGTCCAAAAGGAAAGAAATGTATCTTTATAAGATACTCAGAACACTCCAAAGGGTATGTGTTCATTGGTGAATTGGAGGATGGAATTGCTACTAAAATTGAATCACGAGATGTCACATTTCTGGAAAATGATTTTCCCAAAAAGGGTGAAATAAAGGATAGTGAGCCTCTTTACAAAATGTTGAATTCAGATGATCAAATACTGTCGTCGGACATGCTTGATAATCCATTAGATCAAGAAATGGTTCTTGGTCCAAGTGGGAGTTATGATTCCCAAAATCCTATAGAGGAATCTGAATTTCAATTACGTAAGATTACCAGAAAAGGTGTACCCAACCGATCTTATAAGATTGAGTATTATCCTTTCTTGGTATCTCCCACAGAATTGGATGAACCTAATTCTGTGACTGAGGCTTTATCGAGCACTGAAAAAGATGAATGGATAAAAGCGATAAAAGAAGAATTAGAGTCCATGAAAACCAATAAAGTCTGAGATCTAGTTGACCTTCCTTATGGGCATAGAGCTATTGGGAATAAATGGATTCTCAAAGTTAAACGCAAATCAGATGGGTCAATAGAAAGACACAAAGCATGATTGGTGGCAAAAGGTTTTACTCAAGAAGCTGGAATAGATTATGAGGAAACTTTTTCACCACTTGTGAAGTTCACCTCAATTCACTTACTTTTGGCTATTGTTGCATGTTTGGACTTAGAATTACACCAAATGGACGTGAAGACCTCTTTTCTCAATGGAGAACTAAACGAGAAAATCTACATGGAACAACCTGTAGGTTCTGTTGTTAAAGGCCAAGAAAAGAAGGTTTGTAAATTGAATAGATCAACATATGGCCTAAAGCAGTCTTCAAGGCAGTGGTACCTGAGATTTCATAAGGAAGTGATTTCATTTGATTTCACCATATCGATGAAGACCATTGCATCTATGTGAAGAATTCTAATGGAATGTATGTGATTCTTTCGTTTTACGCGGATGATATTTTATTAGCTGAAAATAATTTGGAGTATGTGAAAACTTTTAAGTCATGGCTTTCAAAGTCATTTGACATGAAAGATATAGGTGAAGCAGACTATATATTGGGTGGAAAAATCCAAAGAGATCGTTCCAAGAAAATTTTGAGTCCATCTCAAGAAACATACATAAAGAAAATTTTGGAACGCTTTCGAATGAATAGTTGCAAATCCGTGGATACTCCTATAGCGAGAGGTGAAACTATAATCCTTGAAATGTATCCAAAGACTGGAAAAGAAAAGGAAGACATGTCTCGAATTTTATATTCTAGTGCGATTGGGAGCTTGATGTACGCTATGATGTGTACTCGCCCATACATTTGTTATGTCGTAGGTTTGGTTAGCAGGTATCAATCCAATCCTGGAAGAGATTATTGGAAAGCAGTAAAGAGAATTTTTCGATACCTGAAGGGAACTATAGATTATTCACTATGCTATAGTGGATCTAATTTTTTCATAAGAGGTTATACAGATGTTGATTAGGCTGGTGACCGTATGATAGAAAATCAACCTTCGGTTATGCTTTCTCACTAAATGGTGGTGCTATTTTGTGGAAAAGTAAGAAACAACTTGTACAACCCTTTCAACTATGTAATCTGAATTTGTGGCTTGTGCATCTGCAGTACAAGAAGTTGTTTGGTTGAAGAGATTCTTTGAGCACTTGAACATTGCAAAGAATTCTAAGGGTCCTATCATTTTATATTGTGACAGTCAAGCGGCTATCGCACATACGAAGGATCCTAAGTATCAAAGCAAGACCAAACACATTGACATCAAGTATAACTTTGTGAGAGACATAGTAGTAAGTGGAGAAATAAATTTACAATACATTCCTACACGAGAAATGATAGCTGATCCCTTTACGAAGGCAATATCTAGAGACTTGTTTGAGAAACATGTTATGGCTCTAGGTTTGCGTAGGATATGATTATATTTCTATATTGTAAAATGACTTAATTGTTATAATATTTTTTATCAATATAAGACTCTTGAATTTATGTTAATATCTCATATGCATGTGATAATGTGTTTTATTTATAAAGTATGTCGGACAAGTCTGGAGATTGGATCTCTCACACGAGCAATTGCCTCTTACATCGAGGAACGTGAAGAGATGAGTTCCACCATAATATTATGACTTGTTTTGCAAAGCCAAATTTGAGTTTCTATGAGAAGATGGGTATAAGGATCATTAAGGAAAGAAACTCAGGTTAGACATTTACAGGTGTCTAGATCAAGATCTGTACGACGTTGAATGACTAAAAGAATAAGACACACACACCAATATAAGGTAAGAACATCGTAGCACGTGTTTCATACCACGTGTGCTTAACGACCAATGGGTTAATAGAATAATGAATCCCTGTTTCTTCATTGTGTGAGACCCTAAAAGTTATATTAACTTTTATTAAAATACTCTTTGACCTTTGACTGTTTCTTGAAGTTTCGATTAGTGTTTCTACTTTAGCATGTTACTAATAGCCATGAGTAATTCGGCAATGCAGTTCATGTCTAGAAAAGTAGTTGATCTGGAACAGATAGATTCGAGTAGAAAGGGAAGACAATAAAAATGAATAATTTAACTTGTGTACACAATCCGTCTATTACACTAACCATCTAGGTGTCGAGTCTAATTTTGTATGTAAAGTTAAACATGAACTCGAGTTCACCTCTTAAGAGGATGAGGGATCGGATAAGTAACTACTGAAGTAGTGAATTAAATCTGGGGTATTGTGAGTATTAAGATCCTCATATTAGTAGTGAATTCTTTCCACATGTGATTGGATTCCTATGTGGAGCTTGTAAAACCTTATAGGTAAAGATCTTGATGCTCGCAGATAGCACAAACTATTTATCGTATGAATTGGATATATTATTGATGTCGTACTGGCTTGGGTCTTGTCCAACATGTACGAAGTGGGAGATATAAGATTTTGGGTCATGGGTCGTCCATGTGAACCGACCCGACCCGACCCGTAATGTTTCTGATTAAAAGATAAGATCCATTCTGATGAGGATTATCTGAATTTTGAAAAGAAGGGGGAACAATTACTTAACTGACAAACAAATTATTACATATACCCCTTCTTCTTCAATGACAACAACAAGAAAAAGTATCAGAAACAATCTCTCCTAATATAATATTCAACAAATCCAAGAACATTTAGTTTGTGAAGAACACTCCATTTCCAAGAGAGATGAAGTAGACTTGGGGCAGATTTGAATTTGGATAGCAAAATCAACAATTTCCGCTGCAACAGACTAAGGTACACAATATGATTTTGCTCTGATTTACTAACATCCTGTACCTTATTGGTTATGGGTGCCTGTTACTTCCAGGGCTTAGGCCCGCGTCATGACATAAAGAATCTGATTCAATTCAAAGGAACCATTTAAGACTATCATCAACAACCATTACAATTTGCATAAATTGTACTCAAAGTTATTTAAATGTCAATGAAGAATAGCAATGGCCAAAGCTTGAATCAAGGAATCTGTTACTTATTCAAAATAACATTAGAAAATAGCATTCTTTTTTGAGATATCAATTTATTTTATTAACAAATATTAGTGACAAACCTCAAGCTCACACTTCATATATGGCCTCTACTTCAAAAATATCTATTTAAATTCCTCCAATTTGATCAGTGACGAAGCTACAATATTTCAAGGGTGGTTAGTGAACAGTCTTACTCAAAAAATTATACCGTGTAAATGGAAAATTGCTATGTTACATGAATATATATTATGTTTTGCACACCCTTGACACAAGCACATGAGCTTGCCCAATGGTTAAGGGTGTTTAAGGAAAGTTAAAGGTGAGATGAGTGCAGGAGTTGCTTTTTAGCAATTTGTAGGTTCGAATTCTTAGTAGTTAATATACATTGGTTAGAGACTTCACCACTTTGGCTTATTCTGAATTGGGCTTCTCTTGGTTCTCAAACTGTTTCAACTCTTCTGTTAAATGTTCAGGAGGATCATAGTTTCTTCATCATACTCTTCAAATTCAGCATCATTCACCTCAGTTTGTTCATTTAGCTCTTGACATGACATTGACAGGTTTTAAATTCTTTTTACCGAAATCAGAATAAAACAAGGTTAGATAATAACAATTCAATATTGCAAAAAAAAAAAAAAGAGTAATAAACTATAATTGATTTTTGCAATAAGGAAAAGCTTTTCATTGAATTAGTGAAATATGGAAAGCTTGGAGCACATGCATGTAAGTATATTATTTTTCTATTGCTTGGCCTCAGATCACTTATAATTGTGATAAAAATACTATTTATAGCTTATAAAAATAATGCATCAACTAATAGAAAAACTCCAGTTGAGCCTTAAAGTACTATGACCAATGGTTGTCGTCCACATGGAAATATTATTAATAGTGCCAACTAATATTCTTCTGTTGTGGTCAGGGTATCCTTTTTGGATGATTTCAAGGTTCGTTTATTGATAGTGGCGGAGTTGGCAGTGAAGGATCTGAAAGGGTTGGTTTTGATTTTTTGTGGGGTCAAACCCACGTGGAAGGAAATTTCATGTGCCAGTATACTTGGCTAGGAAGTAAACTTGGAGAGCAAGCAAAAATTTATGGAGGATAAATTTTGTATTTATTTTTCCTTTTCTTATTTTGTGCTTGGAGTCCAAGTTTGACAATTTTTCATTGTTGAAATCATTCAAAAATTTATAGTTAAATACATTGTAAGAGTTGAGAGTTGTGAGAGTAATTCTCTTAGGTGTATTTGGGATCTCTCCCTTTCTTTGTTAATAATATAAAGACAATTGTTCTCTGGTGAATGTAGGATCATTCAGATCCGAACCACATTAATTCTTATGTCTTTCTCTTGTTCTTTATTTCACGTTTTCACAAACAATTGGTATCAGAGCCAAGGTTTTATTTGAGTATGCTCTGTGGTTGCAACATAGTCTGGACTTCTACATTAGAAAATAATTACTTTGGTTTTTTGTATTTTCAAATACTATTTGTAGTAGAAGAGAAATAACAAGTAACAATGAGTTCCATGAAGTTTGAAATTGATAGATTTAGTGGGCGTAACAACTTCAATATCTGAAAGATTCAGATGATGGCATTACTGCAGAGGGAAGGTTCAATAGATGCAATTGATGGAAAGTATCCCAATGGTACATCGGATTTCGACAAGGAGAAGATTGAAGGCGATGCATTGAGTGTCATCCAACTGTCCCTTTCACCTAACATGCTCTGTGAAGTGAGTACAAGTACTGACGAGATGACCAAATAGTTAAGGGACAAGTTTTAGGGTCTTTACTAGGATCGATTGGTGACAACAAGGATGTTGTTACAATGACGTTTTCACATATTCAAGATGGAGTCAGGTACTTTATTGCAAGATCATCTAGATACATTCAATAAACTTGTCATGGACCTACAGACTGTCGAAATTAAAAATAATGAGGATACGCTTGCATGTGATTTGCTATTTTCATTGACTTCAAAATATTGTGATATTGAGAATTCAATGATGTATAGCAAGGATCCTATCACTCTTGAGCAAGTGCGACAAACACTTAACTCTTGTGATGTGCGGAGACATTTTAAAGGAGACAAAGATGATGAAACTAGTGGGCTCTTTGTGAGAGGTCGTACTAGCTAAAAGGAAAGGAGAAAATCAAAACACAGATTAAAGTCTCATATTAACAAGAAAAATGCAGAGTGTTGGGGTTATCACAAGAGAGACACTTTGAACGAGATTGCCTAACGTCAAAGTTCAAAGAAAAGGCGAGTGAATCCATTATTGAACAGGTGCATGATTCTGATAATGAACGTGTACTTACAACATCATGCAATAGTGGAGTCTATGCAACAAATGGGTGATAGACTATGGTTGTACTCTACATATAACATTCCAAAGAGATTGGTTCAGCAACTATGAGAAAAGTGGAGGAATCCTAGTAATGGTCAAGAATGCAACTTGTAAAATAGGTAGCATTGGCTGAGTTTGGGTTCGCTGCCATGATGAATAGTGAAGACTATTACAGAAGTCCATCATGTTCCTGATCTGAAGTAGAATTTGATCTCCCTGGGTACTCTGGATAAACAAGGCTACAAGTACATAAGTGAATGAGGAACTATGAAGATGACTAAAGGTTCTTTAGTCATGTTGAAGGCCAAGCTGGTGGATGGCCTCTACACACTGGCAGAAAGCACCATTATTGGCTCTGTTGATGATTCTATAGTGAGGTTATCAAATGATTACAATACAAGATTATGGCACATGAGACTGGGTCATATGAGCGCACGAGGATTGAAGATGTTGAACAATCATAACCTTTTGAATAGTGAGAAGATCAACATACTTGAATTTTGTGAGCACTACGTCCTAAGAAAGAAGAAGAAGGTCAGCTTCAGCACTCCCAAACACAAAATAGGAGGGATGCTAGACTACATCCATTCAGATTTATAGGGTGCCTCTAAAGTTCCATCAAAGGGTGGAAAGAGGTATCTTCTCACATTTATTAATGATATTTCACGAAAGGTCTGGGTGCATTTTTTAAAGGCAAAAAGTGATTTTTTGAAGAATTTAAAGAGTGGAAGATTTTGGTTGAAGATCAAATGGAACAAAAAATCAAGAATCTTCGCACAGACAATGGCTTGGAGTTTTACAGTGAAGAGTTTAATGATTTATGCAAAGTTCATGAGATCTTATGATATAAGATGGTCAGGCACACACCACAGCAGAATGGAGTTCTGAGAGGATGCAGAACTCTTCTTGACAAGGCTCATTGTATGCTCCTAGAAGCCAAAATGTCTAAAGTGTTTAGGCTGAAGCAATTTACACGGCTTCTTATATTGTCAATCGATCTCCAGTATCAACGATTGACTTTAAGACTCCAAATAAAGTATGGTCAGGTGAACCTTCTAACTATTCATACTTACGAGTATTTAGGTGTCCAGCTTATTATCATGTTAATGAAAGAAAGCTTGAACCAAGGGCTAAGAAGGCCATATTTGTAAGGTATGTGGATGGAGTAAAATGGTACAAGTTTTGGTATTTGTCTTTACTCAAATTTTTAGTTAGTAGAGATGTTACCTTTGATAAATCCTTTATACATGATCCTTATAAAGTTTCTGTGGAGTTATTAGGAATTGAGAACAATGTGAAGGTGGAGCTTTCGATGGCGCTTGCAAGGAGAAAAATCAAGAAACTCAAGTTGATGAGTCAAAAGATGCAGATCTTGAAGAACTTATTGTCAATGAACCATACATAATTGCGAAGGTAAGGGAAAAAGGCAGATACAGAAGACAAAATACCTTATAGAGAAAGAAAATTTGATTGTATATACGTTCATAGCTACAGAAGAAGAGATTAAGGATCTTGAGCCCTTCTCATATGTTGAAGAAATTTCTTTCAAGGATGTTGCACAATGGCGGTTAGCCATGACGGAAGAGATGGAGTCTCTTCAATTAGACATGGGCCTTAGTTGAAAGGTCAAAGGGGAAGAGGACAGTTGGATGCAAATGTGTCTACAGAAAGAAAGAGGTAATTCTAGAAGTGGAAGATGCTAGGTTCAAGGCAATATTGATTGCAAAGGGTTTCAGTCAGAAGGAGGGAGTTGAATATAATGAGATCTTCTCTCCAGTCGTGAAACATAGTTTAATTCGTATGGTACTATATTGGTTGCACAATTTGACTTGGAGCTTAAACAACTTGATGTCAAACCTATTTTCTTGCATAGTGATC
This sequence comes from Capsicum rhomboideum, assembly GCA_031232105.1. NCBI lineage: Eukaryota > Viridiplantae > Streptophyta > Magnoliopsida > Solanales > Solanaceae > Capsicum > Capsicum rhomboideum. The sequence goes on from CP124712.1 coordinate 18,939,435, forward strand.
TAAAAGAGACAATCTATATGGATCATCCTGAAGGTTTCCTAGCTGAGGGAAAAAAAGATTATGTATGCCAACTAGAGAAGTCTTTGTATGGTTTGAAGTAGTCCCCTAGACGTGGTACAAGAGGTTTGATGCATTCATGACTACACATGGATTCTTAAGGAGTGCATTTGATAGCTGTGTGTATTACAAGAAGATGTCTGGTAACTCTATGATTTATTTACTGTTGTATGGTGATGATATGCTTATTGCTGCTAACAACATCAGAGAAATAAATATCTTAAAGAAACTGTTAATCAAGAAATTTAACATGAAATATTTAGGAGCTGCAAAGAAAATTCTTGGAATAGAGATTTCAAGAGAAGACAGTGTTGTACATCTTTCTCAGCAGAGGTACATTAAAAAGGTTCTTAAGAGATTCAATATGCATATGAGCAAGCCTGTAAGTACACTATTTGCTCTTCATTTTAAACTTTTAGAGTTACAAATGCCTCAGTCTGAGGATGAGATGGAGCATATGTCAAAGGTTCCTTATGCTAGCGTAGTTGGTAGCATTAAGTATGCTATGGTATGCACACGTGTAGATATTTCTAGTGTGGTAAGCAAGTACATGGACAACCTACGAAAGAGCATTGGGAAGCTGTCAAGTGGATATTAAGATATCTCAAATGAGCTTCTGATGTTGGCCTAACTTTTTAAAAGGTGAAGGTATTTCAGTTCTCGGTTATATGGATTCTGACTATGCAGGGGATCTTGATAGAAGGAGGTCCACAACTGGATACATCTTTACTCTCGTTGGCAGTGCTGTTGGTTGGAAATCGACTTTACAGTTGATTGTTGCTTTGTCTACAACAGAGGCAAAATATATGAAAGTAACGGAGAAAGTGAAAGAAGCTATCAAGTTGAAAGGTTTGGTGGATGAATTAAGTTTAGTTCATCTGGAATCAACTCTAAGATGTGATAGTCAAAGTGCTATTCATTTGATTAAAAATCAAAGATTTCATGAGCGCACCAAACACATTGATGTCAGATTCCATTTTATTCAAGATGTCGTTGAAAAGGGAACTTCAAGGTCGCAAAGGTTATCACAGATGATAACGCTGCAGACATGTTGACCAAGATAGTCTCACTCTCCAAGTTTGCACACTTCAAGAACTTGTCGGCAGTATGCATCAACTGATGCAACTTTGGGAGAATAACTGCTAGGTGGAGCTAGTATGTTTAACAAAGTTTTGATTCTTTTTTTTCTTGCAACGGGGTTTCCCAGTAAGCTTAGAAGTATTGAATGGAGTTGTTCATATACATACTCGAAACGCAAACCAAGATGGAGATTGAAAGAGTTGGTTTTGATGTTTTATGGGGTCAAACCAATGTAGAAGAAAATTTCATGTACCAATTTACTTGGCTAGGAAGTAAACTTGGAGAGCAAGTAAAAATTTATGGAGAATAAATTTTGGATTTATTTTTCCTTTTTTATTTTTTTCTTGGAGCCCAATTTTGATCATCTATAAAAGGATGATCATTCTTCATTGTTGAAACCATCAAAAAATTCATAGTTAAATTCATTGTAAGAGTAGAGAGTTGAGAGAGCAATTCTCTTAGGTGTATTTGGGATCTCTCCCCTTTCTTTGTTAATAATATAAAGGCAGCTATTCTCTGGTGGATGTAGGATCATTCAAATCCGAACCATGTTAAATCTATATTTTTTCTTGTTCTTTATTTCACATTTCCACTAACAGGGTCCAATGCTGTGGAAAAATACTTCCAATCTATTTTGTAGAAGAAGCAGAATGGGGAGTGGGGATTTAAAAAGAAGTTATCAAATAAAAACTTTTTAAATTTGATTATCTGTAATTAAAGGGTCACATGTGAACAAAATACCATAACAACCCCCAGAATCTGATGTCATAAGTACAAGAGCATCTAAAACATAACCAAAATCTGAGTACAACATCTTTCTCTGAACATGAGTAAGACTAGATAAAGATAAGATGAGGTCCGGAATCAGCTCTGAACTCTAGAGCATGCCAGTACCTCAAAATTAACCTCTGAATAACATGATCAGCTACCGCATCTCATACTCGAACTAGGATCTGCATAAAAAAAGGCACATTAGAGGTGAGTACGGTCTACTTATACTCAGTAGGTATCATTGACCAGCTGAGCAAAGCAGAAAATAATATAAGTAAAGAAAATATTGTAAGCACGTCACCTGTAAGCAGAAAAGTTCCCAAATGGTAGCTCATACTGTCTCCACTAACAATTTTAATATATACATGGAATCAAAATAGAGGCAGTACACACAAAGTATATATAGGAACTAAGTACATGTCAAGGGAAGACATAAAGAAAACACGGAAGATACATATGCAATGCAATGCAATGATGATAGAGTCATGATGAATGATTGAAAGTCATCACATGACTTTCTATATACACCCACCGAGCTCCAGCGTTCCCAAAATAGGACTCATGGGGGTTCGCAACCTATATACTACCTCAAATTCTCAACTCACCTCTCCAACTAGTATTCATAGATCAAGGATTTTATAAAAGCATCTCATTTTCTTTCAAATATGTGTTTCATAATGGTACCAGCATCTCATGAATATGTATGTATGAGATGAGGATGTAATGGTCACAATCAAATTAGTATGAAGATGAAAATCCATTCAATACATGTATAAGTAAGCCTAGAAATCAACTCAATATGTCAATAATTTATGATATCAGTTCTCGCTTGGCACCACCAGAATAAATACTCATGTAGGACATCATTAATATCATATGAACCCCTAACTCATGTATTTCTATCATGATAAAGACAAACAATGCTCAATTAGGCCTATAATATCTATTCAAGCCCTCGTACGTGTATCACATTAAGAATAATAGCATTTAATGCACAATTAATGCCAGTGATGTTAAATAAAGCCCTCGCACGGGCAACGCACAATATATGATATCTCAAGACAACAACAATAAGCATATAAGCCCCCACACGGGCACACAATATTAATAATAATCTCAAAATATAAATCCTATGGTTATTTTTCCCAACCCATAGCATGCTTTACTTATTTATTAACTACCCAGCCCTTGTCTGAAGAAAGTTAAGCCATAACCTATCTCGAAATGTCAAAATCCATGCATGGAACCTTCAACACAAAGCTTTTCCCTTACGAACAATTTTGTCAAGAGCTAAAACTATCAAAAACATCATCTACGCATTAAAAGGAAGCTAATGATACCCATATTGATCATATTTAAGACAGGTCTAAAACGATTTTGAAAACTGAGTTCGAAAATGAAAGGGGTAAAACCAGATTTTTTATTTTTGAAATATGTTTCTCAAGGTTATAGGAGTCTACAGTTGAAAACCCAGACGAAAATGAGTTAAAAACGAGGTCCAAATAGAAGAAAAACCATTTTTAAGCTTTACCGGCAAAACCCAGAAAAATCCATTGTGAAATCGAGATTAAAAAGCATTTTTGAAGATATAATCAATGGGAATTAATGAAAACAAGAGTTTGGAGCATACCCAAGCACAAATGGTGAAGAAAACCCTAAAAGTTGTCCCAACCTGAAGCTTCAAATTCCAAAAATGGTGGAAAAAAATCATGAAATTGGACTATTTATACTTTTCTGTGAACAATGCCTCATGATCGCGGACCTCACCTCGAAATCGCAAGGGTCAACATTTACTGGCCATTAAGTTGGCCATCGCGGTCACGTAGCTAGGCCTCGGGATCGCGATGAGTCAACCCGACCAGGTCTACCGATTAACCCATCGCGGTCGCAGTACCACCACCACACAATCGCGATGAAGGCTATCATCAAGGCCAGCGATCGGGACACATGTCCCCGCAATCGCGATGAAGGGCCTGCTGCACCAGCAGTTGATATCTTTGGAGAATTTGTCCTGATTGAATCCTCGAAATTCGTTCAGGACCCTATAGAAATAAACCACATATGCTGCTAGCCTATTTTCGACGTTCCAGACTCAATGGAAACGTCAAATTTTTGAAAAAGGATCATTTTCAACCAGTTAGCCCCTCGTGACCCCTTTTAGGCATTTTCACTAGTTTTCGAAATAAGGGTCGAAATGCAAAATAAAGGTTCCAGATCCGAACCAACCCTGCTACTAACCTAAAATCGACATTCTGGATCTAATGTAACCGTCCAAATCGCTAAAATGGAATATTTCACATAACAGGTTCTTACAGAAAATCTAGTAAGATTGATCAATGAACCAGTGAGTGCATTTCCCTCAAAGGACAAAAATTCAAGCGATCTATTACTCCCCGATAAGAAATCAAGCAACTTATAAAATGGTTGACTTAATAAGTTATTGGATGTTGACTTAAATTCCCAAACGACTTTGGAATTACGCCTTGAATACCACTTCCATATAGCTTAAGATGTTCCAGAGATTTCAAGTACCCAAAGCCACTAGACATTTGACTTAAGTCGTTACCCGAAAGAGAGTCTAGTAAGACTAGTGAAGTTAAATTACCAACTATTTATTGCAGGGGACGAATGTCCTTTATAGGAGATGTCAAGGATGGAAAGAGGAGAGGAGGAAATATTGGCTGATACAAGTGATGAAGGACTGATTATTGGGAGTCGACATAAAAATAAATGCAAATCCCTCAAATTAGGAAGCTTGATTATCTCTTGTAACAAGTTTTTTGCTTGTACGTTGGAAAAACTTAGATCTAAGTACTCCAAATACACTAGACGAGAAAGCCACTCAAGGCTCTTGACTATCAAAGAATTTTGACCAAGATCAAGAGCTCTTAAGTGTGTTAGATTTTGGAGCTGAGGAGGAACTATACCAGTGAAAGATGAGAGATTTAGGTAGTCTGGTCTTTTGAAGTAACCGACAAATTTTGGTATTTGGCCACCAAAATCATTGAAACTAAGGTCCAAGTACTTCAAATACTGCAAATTAACCAGTGATGAACCAATATTACCTGTCAAAGAAGTGTAACAGTCACCACGAAGATTCGGGACTAGTATATGGCCTGTTGTGTTACTGCATTTAGCACCCCTCCAAGAACAGCATTCCTCACTATCTTCTTCATTTTTCCATGAAGAAAGCACATTATATTCGTCTATGAAACCTCGTTTGAACTGAAGAAGAGCTTCCCTCTCCTTTGTTGTGCACAATATTTTTGCATGCGTCCCTCTTAACATTTATCCAAAAGCTAAGCTTTGATGCAGAATCAATATTGATAGACTGATAAGAAGCAAATGAATTGGTTTGTAGTATTGTTTGGTATCCATTTTTTATTTTGTTTGTGAAAGGATCATATGCAAGAAGCAAATGAAGGCTTGAATGCTACATAAAGGGAGTGTTCACTCCTTGATACGTAAGTACATTTTTTCGAAACAATGTCTAAGTCTACCCAATTTTGCATCAATTGTGAAATGCATTTATTGAACAATGTTCAATAAATGTATTCACGACTTGAGGACTAGCTGTAATCAAGTGGAATGAAACTAACAAATAATGCTTTAATATTTTTGGACTCCATGAATTTTCCATAGTTTTCCTTTGCCTTATCTAAAGTCAATAGTAATGGCAATTGAAGAAAATGCAGAATGGCAGTAAGTAACAATCTTAATCATTGTAGAAGGAAAAGACAACTCCAAGGTCAAAGATGCTTGAGCTTTGTACACATCTTAGATAGTGACTCAAATTGCTATGGTATAATTTTTTAGGCTCACTAATAGAAGGAAGAGAGTCAACCAGTAATACTTGAAGATAATAGGAAATTTATATTCCTTTGATTTCTTTAATTCAAAATTTTCTGTAATTTAAGTCCAACTTGTCATTCCAATTTCAGAACAGCTGATAAAATGCAAGAGTTATTATAAGTACTAGAACACTAATGTGGTATGTCATGTCATGTCATGTCATGTCAATTATTAGAGCAGAAAATTTTTGTGGTGTTTAGTATTTTTTTTTGAAGAAAATAACAATAGTTTAACAAGTTTAGGATCCTAAAAGAGCCGAAAGTGATTTTAGCAAACAATTCGCAAAAGTTGGGTGACCAACCAGGAAATTAACTCGTAATCATTGCGCGAAAGAAACTAGTTTAATCTAGTGTAAATTAAACTTTGCACAAGGACAAAGTGGAGGTCGGCACATAGCCAAATCAGTACAAAAATATGACTTCTGCACAAGGACAAACTGGATGTAGGGCAATGAGTATTTTAGCAAAACAAGGACAGAATTTGACTTTTGCCCGAGGACAAAGCAGATGTTGGCACTAGCAAATTAATTCAAAAATATCTTTCTTATCAGAAACAAGAAAAATGGTCTAGTTTTGCCCTAAAAACTATGCAAAAAAGATAGTTTTGCCTTCCATTTAAAGTTCGAAGCAAATATTCTTAATTATAAGGATATAAGTTACTAATTAACTTTTGTATAAAAAATAATTTATGTTATCTTAGTTTTAAGAGCGACCTCCTAGTAAAACTAAGGTAAAAGTACACAAAAGGCAAATTAATTGCTCTGATTTGGCCCCCTCATTCTAATTTCAACATGCCCCTTCGCTTAAAAAAATTACCCGAGATACCCACTATTTGAGTCGTGCTTCAGCAAACATTTCTCCTTAATTTTGTTGTGCCATTATTTTTAGGGAAAGGCTTAAATATGTCATTAAACTATTAAAAATGACTTATTCATTAAAAGTTTAGCTCATTTATGTCATTTATTAAAAGTTTAGCTCATTTATGTCATTGTTGTTAAGAGTTTGGCTCATCTATGACTTTTGCACAAGGACAAAGCAAATGTTGGCACTAGCAAAATAGTTTTTAAAAAATATCTTTCTTATTAGCGATTGCTCCAAAACAAGAAAAAATTATCTAATTTTGCCATTTAAAGTTCTCAACAAGTATTCTTAATTATAAAGATATAAGGAGGGTGGTTTCCCATGGTTTTATAATGTATGGTATGATATTGTACTGTACAGTATAGTACAATACAATGTTTGGATGGACTGTATCGTTTACTAATGTTTAATAACTGTTCTATTATTTGGTTTGACGGTACGGTATTGTATCGTAACTGGTAAGTTTACTAAAATGCCCTTAATTATTATAAGATAAAAAAATAAATTTAAAAAGTTTTGAAATTTTTTTTTTTTAAATTATTTTTTTTGTGGTGGTGGTGGGGCGGGGAGGGGAGGTGCTGGTAGGGGGTGGGGATGGAGTAAGAAAAATATTTTGGAATTTTTTTAAAAAAAAATTTAAAAGATAAAAAAAACATTGGTGGGGTGGGGTGGGGGGCTGGTAGGGGGTGGGCATGGAGTAAGAAAAATAGTTTGGAATTTTTTAAAAAACAAATTTAAAAGATAAAAAAAACATTGGTGGGGTGAGGGGGGGGGGCTGGTAGGTGGTGGGGGTGAGGGTTGGTAAGAAAAAAGTTTTGAAATTTTTTTAAAAAACAAATTAAAATTAAAAAAAAATTGGGGTGGGGGTTAGGTAGGGCGTGGAGTCGGGGGGTGGGATAAGAATTTTTTTTTTGAAATTTTCTAAAAAAAGAAATTTAAAAATAAAATAATTTTTTTTTTGGGGGGTGGGGGGGTGGCGGAGGGTTAGGCGGTAGAGTTAAATAATATAGAATAAATGATAAAATAGAATTATATAATATTAAGTAAAAGCATAATTGAAAAAAAAAAAAAAGAAAAACATGGGATATCACCAAATCTGTGGTTACATAAAGTGAGTGTTTTCATGATTACCAAACCATGAAATCAAACCATACCATACCATGGGAAACCATCATCCAAACAGAGTGTAAAAGATGATGGAGGAGAGAAATTTCTTATCCTTCTAAAATTCGAATGAAAAAAAAAAACATGCATGTTGAACACTGACAAAATTGTACACATATTAAGTTTTAGTTAGATCTTAGTATAACTAATACAAACTAATTATTTCTGGGTCCATAAACAATAAAATTTTATCTAAAAAATAATAATTAAGACAGAAAAATACTATAACAATTGTAATCGTATATTGTAGCACAAATTTGTGAGATCTTTGGCAGTTGCTATGAGTCCGTGAATTTGCAAGCATCAAGGTGCAAGGTTTTTTTTTTCTCTCTTTTGTGTTTTATTGTCACTTTTTTTACAGCTTAGCATGTTTGTGGAAAAAAATTCATACCTTATCGTAAAAAGTTGAAATCATGAACAATTTAATTTTCTAGAAACTAGATTTTGTGATCTACAACATATCCAAAATTGAGAATTGATCTACAGCATATCCAAAATTGAGAATTGAACTCCTTTAATATCGTTCTAGATAAAAAAAAAAAAATTAAAAATAATAAAAGAATTTTTTCTTGGGGAGTGGGGGTGGGGGATGGGGGATGGGGTGGGATTTGATGGAGTAGGTGATTTTGAGAGTGGTAGGAGACATATTTTCACTTATTTTCCCTACATTCATCAAGGAAATTATTTTCCTTCTTCTCGGTAAACTTGTTTTCCAAATGAAAATATTTTCTAAAAATTTTAACCAAACAAATATAAGATAGTGGGAAAACATTGTCTAGCCCAAAGAGAATTATATTTATTAATAGCCCAAAGACAAACATTTATAGATGCAATTCCTAACTTGGAAGTAGAAATATATGCTACTGACTTATCTCAAAATCAAATCACAAAGAAGTAGGAAATTAACTAACTCCTAAATTCATTTAACGAAAATAATTTGAAATCCTAAAAATTAGCCACTGATAGATTTACGATAAAAAGATAATGCAGTTATTTATTTTATTTCTATAATATCCGGCCTGAGACATTTTATCAACACTTCTCCTTGAATTAGAAATTATAGATTGCAGTTTTAGTTGGAATTGACCTTGGGAATATGTCTGATCACCTTTGGCCTTGTAGTAATCTTGATTCACTTCTTCAAGTTGCAACTCTTGATTGTCAACAAAATATTTTGGCTTGCGTTCATCTTAGATTAAATGAAAAATGAAAGTTTTTACCTCTCATTTTGACTAATAAATCTCCTGCATAATGAAATCAGAGATTCTCTCCAACTAATAATTTAAATTTTTTTATCATTAGTTGGCCAACACTTGATAATTCTTTGTCAATATCAGACACGTAAATAATATTTAAAGCTATTTTTATACGTGAACTTGTTTTGCTTGCAACATCCTCTTTTCCATTTATAGGGATATAGTCATCATTTTTTATTCTTACTTTCTTATTTTTCATAGACACGAACTCTTTAAAAAGATTTCTGTCATATGTCATGTAATTTGTACAAACACTGTCAATCAATCAAAAGTCAGATTCTTAAATGAAAATTATGTTGTCATAAATAAGTGGTCTTCATCTTCTTCATTGACGATTAGGGCATCTACTTCATATTTTTTTAGATTTACTTTAGCAAATCATAGCTTTATGATCAAGGTGGTTGCAGATCTTGCACTGTGCATCTGGTCTCTTCCAACATGTATATGGAGGATGACCTTCTTTTTTTTTATAGTGTTGTTAAGGTGGATAATTTTTTTTCTCCTTTAATTGTTAACCTTATTTGTAGTCTTGTGGTTGCCTGTCAAGGTTCCTTCAACCATATCATCTTTCCTCATAAGCCTCCTTTTTCTTATGTCTACATTGTATTTAACAATTTTGACAAGGTAATTTTAGACAAATCTTTTACATTTTTCAAGATAGTTATGGATACTTTGTATCGTTCAGGCACCATAACAAGAATTCTTTTAACAATTCTTGAATCTTTAAATTTAGTGCCAAGCAATTTTACCTTGTTTACAAAGCCAAAAAGTCGATCTAAGTACTTTTTGATGGTCTCTGATTCCTTCATGTGTTTGCAACTTGAATTCCCTTAAATTCAACACCTTCATGCCTCGTACTGTTTCCTCTCCTACACATTCTTCCTTTAGATAGTCCCAATTTTTTTTGCTTATTTGCGTGCCATAAATCTCATGAAAATTGTTACAGACACTCCAATAAAGAAAGTTTCTTTCACTTTAGTTTTTTTTTTATTTTCTTTTTCTTTTGACTTTTGATCTGGATCATCGTGAAATTATTAGGTAGCGAAAGAATATCATAATCCTCTTCCATGACTTTTCAAAGTTCTAAAACCTCAAGATAGGTCTCTATTATTACTCCAGAGTTGGTAATCCTCACCATCAAAGACAGGGGGAGCTTTGGGAAAATTTATTTTCAAAATCCATCACACTCACAGGTCCCTAAAAAAAAAAATAGCTTTGGTATCAATTATTGATTTTTAGTAAAGGAATTTGAGAAATAACATAGGAAAAACTATTTCAATGAGGTCAAAAAGAATTATATAATCAATATCTCAAAGACATACATTTATAGCTGCAATTTTTAACTAAAAAATAGAAGAATATGGTACTGACTTAGATCAAAATAAAATTACAAAGAAGTAGGAAACTGACTCCTAATTTCATTTAACTAAAATAATTTGAAATCTTAAAAATTAGCTACTGATAGATTTACTACAAATCTTTTAGAGATAATGCAGATATTCATTTTATTTCTATAACATCCTGAGACATATTATCAACAATTTCTAAATTTAAGACGAAGATTTTACTTCATTCAGGATGAAAAGTTTATTCTATTTGAGGTGAAGACTTTCTATGTCTGAGATAAAGATATTTCTAAGTTCAAGATGAAGACCTTACTCTATCCAAGACAAAAAATTCATAGCTCCGTTCAAGGTAAAGATTTCCTACGTCCGATAGGAAGAAATTTCTAAGTTCAACATGAAATCCTTACTCAATCCAAGGTAAGGGTGTCAACTTGTCACGCCCCGACTTCCAACGAGGCGTGATTGGCACCCGAAGCCGATAAGGCCCGAGAGAACCAATCTTTGCTCATGTACTCTCATATGTATGTTCGCGTATGCATATCATTTTATCTCATGTAATTAAATATAGTTAGCGAAAGTCATGGCAATACGTGCAATCTATGAAACTTGGCCGCTAGGGCCATCTCGTCAAAATGAACGTACATCTTTTACTTTCACGATACCCCACATATGTCTACAAAGCCTCTAATAGATACATGACCATGTCTATACAATACTTACAAAATGCTAAAACCTAATGAACACATGTGACTTGGGAAGCCCCGAAGCAACTAGAGCTCACCAATAATCTGCGGATATCTCGCCACCTACTGCAGAGATCTACTAACACCTGTGCCTGCAGCATGTAAGGTAAGTTCCCCAAAAGGGGTCAGTACGAATAAAGTACTGAGTATGTAAGGCCAGATGAAACTAAAATAGCACATAAGTACTTCCAAGAAATTAAGCGTAAGAGAATAATCAATATGGATATACCTTCGTATAAAAATATGTGGAACCAGGTTCATTACTTCTATTAGTCTCAATACTTGATCAATCAGTCGCATCATTATCACTTTCTTATAACCATCTTCATGTTTATTTACATTTATGCACGTGAGGCATATATTCTCATCTCTTTACAACTATTTTCATTACTGTGCACTCAATTAGTTAGTACCGGGCCTCCACCCTTGGTAGGCTATAAGATATAAATGTAATACCGGACATCCACCTTTAGTGGGCTATCATATATAATTATAATACCGGACATCCACATTTAGTGGGCTATCATATATAAATATAATATCGGACATCCACATTTAGTGGGCTATCATATATAAATATAATACCGGACATCCACATTTAGTGGGCTATAATATATAAATATAATACCGGACATCCACCTTTAGTGGGCTATAATATATACCGGACATCCAGCTGATCAGTGGGCTATAATATATATCGGACATCCAGCTGATCAGTGGGCTATCATATATAACTATAATACCGGACATCCACATTTAGTGGGCTATCATATATAAATATAATACCGGACATCCACATTTAGTGGGCTATAATATATAAATATAATACCGGACATCCACCTTTAGTGGGCTATAATATATACCGGACATCCAGCTGATCAGTGGGCTATAATATATACCAGACATCCAGCTGATCAGTGGGCTATCATATATAACTATAATACCGGACATCCACATTTAGTGGGCTATAATATATAAATATAATACCGGACATCCACATGTAGTGGGCTATCATATATAATTATAATACCGGACATCCACATTTAGTGGGCTATAATATATATATATATAATACCGGACATCCACATTTAGTGGGCTATAATATATACCCTTTTGATTTTTAATCCATTTTCAATGAACCGTAACATAAAGTAACCATTTGTGCATTATTTCTTCACAATCTTATTTCTTTGACATAGCTATGAGAGAGAGTGATCCATTAGAGATCATGACACTAAAGCTCACATTTGTATACACATCTCACTTCACTTCACTTCATAAGATTCACATCTTCACTTATGAGGGATAATTATACTAACTTGCACATCGCCTCTCTTATCACCCTTATGAGATTGGTACTTTTACTCATGCAAGATTGGTACAAGGCTAATCATCATACTATCGGATTTTGGAACAAGACATGATTGGAAAATGCCATCCAAGATTAAATAGATTCTCTTATGTTATTATTCTCTTGAAAATAGGTCCTTTAGAGATTTCAACGTTATGACAACTTTCCTTGAAGCTTTGGATCATTAACCAATGGGTGAGAGGTATGTGAATAAACATTGTGAGAAACATAACATTATAGCAACATAACACTATTAAAACCATTGGACCATAATCCATGAACAAGGGACATGAGTATAACCACCATGGGAACCGTGGAACATAACCTTATTAGGCTTTTGGAACATTAATCATGAATATGAGACATGTGTATAACTCTATTGGAACTTTGGTTCATGGCATGATTGGAATAATGCTATTCAAACTCAACAAGTCCTCTTTACCTCACTACTCTTGTTGAGGTAGTTCTCTTAGGCTTTACAACATATGACAACTTAAGAACTTCCGTCCATAAATAAGAACTAAGTGGGTCATAATTCGTCTAAGAGGAAAACTCATATGAATAACAATATATATCAACCTTAGTTGGAATACTATAGAACCCCTTTGGAATAGAACACTTTAGGACAATGAGCACTTCGGAATCAAATGACAATGTGAACACCACATGCTACAAAAGGATATAGAAGAATAACCTTACATACCTTGTATTCTTAATACGAATACACAATCTTAGATGCGCATACAATAGTCCCTCTCCGTTCTTGTGTTTTGCTCTACAACACAAGTTCATAACGAAACCAACATTAACCACCAATTACCTTATAATGGCATAAAATAATAATTAGTCACATGTTTAGCTTTAACATGTCATTTCCCCTTGACAAAACCATTGATAAAAGTATTATTCCAAAAATTTCATAATATTCCCAACATTGACCAATACATGATAATTGACACATTTCTCCACAACACTTCTCCTTTACACTTTCTTATCCATACCACATCACAATTAATCCATCAACTTACCTTAATACAACTCATAACACATATCGGTCAAAATCCCACAATTTCCACTTATAGACAATAACAAGTTTAATACCAAAAATAACACCATACATGTTTATATTTTGTCCATACCATGCTTTTTCATCAAAGGCACAAGTCATAATTCAAGTTACAATTCCATGGATTTCACATCTTTTTCACAAAACCAAAAGTGCCATGTCCAACACTCCCAAGCATAACCAACATGATATACATAATCTATCATGCTTATAATATGTTAAAGTACAAGAATAAGCACTTACCCAAGCTTGAAAAAGGATGATCTTGCCCAAAAATGCCTTAGGGTTTGAAGAGCACCAAAAAAGTGTTCTTGAGAATTCTAGAAAATGAGAGAAAAGCATGTGTGTGTACAATGAATTAAAATCTGATTTTTGGCCACCTTTTATAACCTTTTAAAGTCATCCTTAGCCATTAAGTCCATCATTGACAAGTCAAGGCAAGAATGGGTCATTTTGACCCATTGGGCCTTTCATGTTTTTTTTCACATTTTGGGTCCTTTTTGGGCCCAATTCACTTAATCCAACAAAATCCATAATTTCTCATGTTTAATTCATTTCATATGCGTTACAACAATATTCCCACTCACGGGATTTATATTTGTAGCCTCAATCCCAAAAACAAGCGATTCTAGCCACGTATGACCCATTTTGGCTATAGGGGTAAAATCGTCATTTTGACGCCAAATTCGTCCTCGGGTAATTGTATCATAACAATATAATATTTCACTAATTTCATGTATATTCTCATGGTTGTAGAAGAAACGTGGCAAAAATCGGTCCGGTACGTCCCCGGGCACCCTTGGAACTTAAGAAAAATTTCAACTTTTGAAAGGTGCGCACAAGCAGCCCGGCACGCTGCCTGGCGCGCCCCCTTGCTGCCTCTGGACTAAAAATTTTAGCCCAGAGCGGCGTGGCACGCCCCTCCTTAATTTTTCGCGGGTTTGGTTAGATACTTCAAGTCCTATTCTTTAACTTACTTCTTGGCCTCAATATACTTTGTTTAGAGGTCCTCTTAGCCTCATTTTTTTAACCCCACAAATGCGCCATGAAAATCGCAAAACACCTTTTATGCAAGTTTAATCACATATACAAGGGCCAAATTTCAATTTCTCCATCACTAACATTACCAAATACATACTTATAGCTCGTGACACCTAAGTAAACATTATTTAATGTCGTCAAATAGGGTTAGGAAGGTACGGGGTGTTACATCCTTCCCCCCTTAGAAACATTCGTCCTCGAATGTTAGTAACATTGTCTCATCGTCATAACTTATGCCGAAGTGAATCCTTCAATTGTCATATACACATAGAATACTTGTAAAAACTTACTTATTAGGATCCATTTCCGTACCCCGAACTTTGCTTTGTCCAAAACTTACGATTTAGATTTCATTATTTCTCTGGTCTTCCTTGTGACTTTTTCCCTGTGTTCATTTCTCCTATTGTGCTTTCACGGAAGCTCCTTCTTTAATTCTTATTACTTTCGCTTATCGAGCTAGAAAAATAAGCCGTACTTCCTCACCTATGAGATTTTTTTTTTTCCATAACTAGTGGATTTTCCACTGGGAGCAACACGGCAGAATCTCCTACACACTTTTAAAGCATCGCATATGAGATACTGAATGAACTATAAAGAGTTCTGGGGATACCTCAAAGTCATATACGACTTGACCACATCTCCGAGCCATCTTATAAGATACGCTATAGAGAACTAACTTCTCATTCTTAAACAGTACGGTTTGTTTGTTCCTCTATCTGAAGACAAAAACCATTCTTGCATTCACTTGGGTTCCCAAAAACATTTCTACAACTGTTATTACCCATATCACTTCGATTACTGAAGTATAAATTTCGCAATATTCTTTTCATGTAATCTCATCAATAAGTCGCTTCCAAATCCTGGTACATATGGATTACTCCCTACTAAATAGCGTATTATGAATGATGTGCTTTACCCTAATGCATTTCTTCAGCTCATATATCTATTCGATACATAAAATCTTCCTGACATCTCAATCCGTTGCCTATACGTGTCATCCCTCGTCGATACAATTTATACTGGGACATCCTATGGGGGTAGACTAGTATCTTTCACATTAGTAGCTTTAACATTAATATTCTTCACTTTGACCAAGTGACATATGTACCCTTCCATTCAAGAACATTCTTTGTGGAAAGTGAAACTACAATTTCTTTACTCGGCAATCTATTGGGGCCTAACAAAAAGCTAACCAAGTCATACCCATGGTAACATTAAAAATCTATCATTTCCATCTCAATAATATTCGTCAATGTAACGTGATCACTACATTTACTATACAATCGTGACATACTCTTTTAGCTATAATAAATTCACCAACTGGTGTGGACATCCCAACTGACTTAACTATTAACTCTAATATTCCTTCAAATTTTTCCCGCAGTCAATAGAGTAACATCTGATAGGGTAGAACCCGGATCAATTGATGCATAGTCATTAGGTAAACATATAAATAACGTACCTGTCACTATGTCACGGAGAGCCTCTGAATTCTGCCGACCCCGTAGGTCGTGTCATACTACCCGTGGCCCTCTGTGGGCATGCTCTCTTCATGTGTCCTGGCTCTTTACACCAAAAGCAAACGTCCGTCTCAAACCAACATTCACCTGAATGAAACTTTCCGCAGCGTTGGCACTGCTGACGAAAAGATTCTGCTGTCTGCGAACCCCGTATTCCACTATTCTGCCCAATCGGAGTGCCTCTAGACCCTCGAAATGGAGGTGGAGTATCCGCTGTAGGGTAAGAAAATGACGGTCTAGGTGGTCTTGGGAAAACCTGAGGCCTCAATCCTCCTTGAGATGCCGTGAACTGTCCCATGGGTCTAGCCCGCTTTGACGGCCCTGCATCAGATTCTTGTATCCTTCCCCTTTGCCTTTGATCCTCCATCTTTTGCGCGAAGGCTTGTATTCTGGCTATGTCCATGTCTTTATTCAATACAGCAATAGTACAGTCTCTTACCAAGTAGGGCTCCAATCTGTCTACATACAGATGAACTCTATCGGCCATAGTTGCTACCATATGAGGAGCGTATCTAGCCAATGAATTAAACCGAAGACTGTACTCCCTGACGCTCATATTCCCCTGACAAAGATTTAAAAACTGATCCGCTCGAGCCTCGCGGATCTCATATGGCAGATAATGATCGAGGAATGCCCCCTTGAATTCCTCCCAACTAGATGGATTTACACCGATACCTCTGGATTGTTTCCAATCTTCATACCATAATATAGCCTCTCCTTTCAATCTATATGCTGCAAGCTCCACTGTTTCTACGCCCGTCACATGCATAACATCTAGAGCTCTTTGAATTTGATCTATAAAGTCTTGCGGATCTTCGTTAAGATCGGATCCGGTAAATGTGGGAGGATCCAATTTCAGAAAATCCTGTGTCCGCCGACTAGCTATCCTAGCCGCACCACCATCACTTGTCACTGGACCAACTCGTCCTTGACTCTGGGCAACAACTATCTGAGTCAACATTTGCACTGCATTTTTCAAATCTTTTAACTCCTGCCTAGTAACATTAACAGACGATTCTGGGGATATTTCCCTCCTTTGTGGCCTCCCTGGAGAAGGGGGAGGAGAAGGTGCCCGTGATGTAAACTTAGTTTCAACCCCATACTGACTAGCTGGATTAGGTGGGGATTTACTAGTTCTTTCTTCCGCTTGCATATCTACCTGCTTATTTTTGCCCATACCTTGTCTTGAAATCGGCATGTTACTATATCAAAGGAAATCAATTACAATTGTCAGATGTAATCCCACCTATGACAATGGCTCTATTGCACGATGTAGAATGAAAAAAATGAAACAACTCCTAAATGTCCCGTAGCCTCCTACTTATAAATGTGGCGCGCAACACATCGATAAGTAAGACTCTACTCAGACACGGCTTTGTAGACACCCTTAGGACGAACTGCTCTGATACCACTTTTGTCACGCCCCGACTTCCAACGAGGCGTGATTGGCACCCGAAGCCGATAAGGCCCGAGAGAACCAATCTTTGCTCATGTACTCTCATATGTATGTTCGCGTATGCATATCATTTTATCTCATGTAATTAAATATAGTTAGCGAAAGTCATGGCAATACGTGCAATCTATGAAACTTGGCCGCTAGGGCCATCTCGTCAAAATGAACGTACATCTTTTACTTTCACGATACCCCACATATGTCTACAAAGCCTCTAATAGATACATGACCATGTCTATACAATACTTACAAAATGCTAAAACCTAATGAACACATGTGACTTGGGAAGCCCCGAAGCAACTAGAGCTCACCAATAATCTGCGGATATCTCGCCACCTACTGCAGAGATCTACTAACACCTGTGCCTGCAGCATGTAAGGTAAGTTCCCCAAAAGGGGTCAGTACGAATAAAGTACTGAGTATGTAAGGCCAGATGAAACTAAAATAGCACATAAGTACTTCCAAGAAATTAAGCGTAAGAGAATAATCAATATGGATATACCTTCGTATAAAAATATGTGGAACCAGGTTCATTACTTCTATTAGTCTCAATACTTGATCAATCAGTCGCATCATTATCACTTTCTTATAACCATCTTCATGTTTATTTACATTTATGCACGTGAGGCATATATTCTCATCTCTTTACAACTATTTTCATTACTGTGCACTCAATTAGTTAGTACCGGGCCTCCACCCTTGGTAGGCTATAAGATATAAATGTAATACCGGACATCCACCTTTAGTGGGCTATCATATATAATTATAATACCGGACATCCACATTTAGTGGGCTATCATATATAAATATAATATCGGACATCCACATTTAGTGGGCTATCATATATAAATATAATACCGGACATCCACATTTAGTGGGCTATAATATATAAATATAATACCGGACATCCACCTTTAGTGGGCTATAATATATACCGGACATCCAGCTGATCAGTGGGCTATAATATATATCGGACATCCAGCTGATCAGTGGGCTATCATATATAACTATAATACCGGACATCCACATTTAGTGGGCTATCATATATAAATATAATACCGGACATCCACATTTAGTGGGCTATAATATATAAATATAATACCGGACATCCACCTTTAGTGGGCTATAATATATACCGGACATCCAGCTGATCAGTGGGCTATAATATATACCAGACATCCAGCTGATCAGTGGGCTATCATATATAACTATAATACCGGACATCCACATTTAGTGGGCTATAATATATAAATATAATACCGGACATCCACATGTAGTGGGCTATCATATATAATTATAATACCGGACATCCACATTTAGTGGGCTATAATATATATATATATATAATACCGGACATCCACATTTAGTGGGCTATAATATATACCCTTTTGATTTTTAATCCATTTTCAATGAACCGTAACATAAAGTAACCATTTGTGCATTATTTCTTCACAATCTTATTTCTTTGACATAGCTATGAGAGAGAGTGATCCATTAGAGATCATGACACTAAAGCTCACATTTGTATACACATCTCACTTCACTTCACTTCATAAGATTCACATCTTCACTTATGAGGGATAATTATACTAACTTGCACATCGCCTCTCTTATCACCCTTATGAGATTGGTACTTTTACTCATGCAAGATTGGTACAAGGCTAATCATCATACTATCGGATTTTGGAATAAGACATGATTGGAAAATGCCATCCAAGATTAAATAGATTCTCTTATGTTATTATTCTCTTGAAAATAGGTCCTTTAGAGATTTCAACGTTATGACAACTTTCCTTGAAGCTTTGGATCATTAACCAATGGGTGAGAGGTATGTGAATAAACATTGTGAGAAACATAACATTATAGCAACATAACACTATTAAAACCATTGGACCATAATCCATGAACAAGGGACATGAGTATAACCACCATGGGAACCGTGGAACATAACCTTATTAGGCTTTTGGAACATTAATCATGAATATGAGACATGTGTATAACTCTATTGGAACTTTGGTTCATGGCATGATTGGAATAATGCTATTCAAACTCAACAAGTCCTCTTTACCTCACTACTCTTGTTGAGGTAGTTCTCTTAGGCTTTACAACATATGACAACTTAAGAACTTCCGTCCATAAATAAGAACTAAGTGGGTCATAATTCGTCTAAGAGGAAAACTCATATGAATAACAATATATATCAACCTTAGTTGGAATACTATAGAACCCCTTTGGAATAGAACACTTTAGGACAATGAGCACTTCGGAATCAAATGACAATGTGAACACCACATGCTACAAAAGGATATAGAAGAATAACCTTACATACCTTGTATTCTTAATACGAATACACAATCTTAGATGCGCATACAATAGTCCCTCTCCGTTCTTGTGTTTTGCTCTACAACACAAGTTCATAACGAAACCAACATTAACCACCAATTACCTTATAATGGCATAAAATAATAATTAGTCACATGTTTAGCTTTAACATGTCATTTCCCCTTGACAAAACCATTGATAAAAGTATTATTCCAAAAATTTCATAATATTCCCAACATTGACCAATACATGATAATTGACACATTTCTCCACAACACTTCTCCTTTACACTTTCTTATCCATACCACATCACAATTAATCCATCAACTTACCTTAATACAACTCATAACACATATCGGTCAAAATCCCATAATTTCCACTTATAGACAATAACAAGTTTAATACCAAAAATAACACCATACATGTTTATATTTTGTCCATACCATGCTTTTTCATCAAAGGCACAAGTCATAATTCAAGTTACAATTCCATGGATTTCACATCTTTTTCACAAAACCAAAAGTGCCATGTCCAACACTCCCAAGCATAACCAACATGATATACATAATCTATCATGCTTATAATATGTTAAAGTACAAGAATAAGCACTTACCCAAGCTTGAAAAAGGATGATCTTGCCCAAAAATGCCTTAGGGTTTGAAGAGCACCAAAAAAGTGTTCTTGAGAATTCTAGAAAATGAGAGAAAAGCATGTGTGTGTACAATGAATTAAAATCTGATTTTTGGCCACCTTTTATAACCTTTTAAAGTCATCCTTAGCCATTAAGTCCATCATTGACAAGTCAAGGCAAGAATGGGTCATTTTGACCCATTGGGCCTTTCATGTTTTTTTTCACATTTTGGGTCCTTTTTGGGCCCAATTCACTTAATCCAACAAAATCCATAATTTCTCATGTTTAATTCATTTCATATGCGTTACAACAATATTCCCACTCACGGGATTTATATTTGTAGCCTCAATCCCAAAAACAAGCGATTCTAGCCACGTATGACCCATTTTGGCTATAGGGGTAAAATCGTCATTTTGACGCCAAATTCGTCCTCGGGTAATTGTATCATAACAATATAATATTTCACTAATTTCATGTATATTCTCATGGTTGTAGAAGAAACGTGGCAAAAATCGGTCCGGTACGTCCCCGGGCACCCTTGGAACTTAAGAAAAATTTCAACTTTTGAAAGGTGCGCACAAGCAGCCCGGCACGCTGCCTGGCGCGCCCCCTTGCTGCCTCTGGACTAAAAATTTTAGCCCAGAGCGGCGTGGCACGCCCCTGGGCGCGCCCCTCCTTAATTTTTTTCGAAAATTTTGTTTTTCGACTTTTCTTCGCGGGTTTGGTTAGATACTTCAAGTCCTATTCTTTAACTTACTTCTTGGACTCAATATACTTTGTTTAGAGGTCCTCTTAGCCTCATTTTTTAACCCCACAAATGCGCCATGAAAATCGCAAAACACCTTTTATGCAAGTTTAATCACATAGACAAGGGCCAAATTTCAATTTCTCCATCACTAACATTACCAAATACATACTTATAGCTCGTGACACCTAAGTAAACATTATTTAATGTCGTCAAATAGGGTTAGGAAGGTACGGGGTGTTACATCCTTCCCCCCTTAGAAACATTCGTCCTCGAATGTTAGTAACATTGTCTCATCGTAATAACTTATGCCGAAGTGAATCCTTCAATTGTCATATACACATAGAATACTTGTAAAAACTTACTTATTAGGATCCATTTCCGTACCCCGAACTTACTTGTAAAAACTTACTTATCCGGGTTGGCCCGGCCCGGCCCAGTTGACACCTTTAATCCAAGGCAAAAAATTCATTATCCCACCCAAGGTGATGACTTTCTATATCTGAGATGAAGATATTTCTAAGTTCAGGATGAAGATCTTCTCCATCCAAGGAAAAAAAATTATTTCTCTATTTGAGGGGAAGTCTTCCTTCAACCGAGAGGAAGATATTTTTAGGTTAAAGACCAAGAATTTACTCCATTCAAGGTGAAAGATTTATTACTCCATTTCTGAGCTGAAGATTGTCTACATTCATGAGGACAATATTTCGTAGTTCAGGACAAGGATCTTACTCCATCCAACACAAAAAATTATTACTCAATCCGACACTACAACAAATTATGCCTACGGCCACACTTTAAAAGTATTGTCAAAAATATCTAGGAAAATACTTTTTAAGCGTAATCTTTTGTTTAGAGCCTTTGGCTACAAAATATCAAGTAACACTTGTAAAATATAGCTTTTTATAAAATAGACTAGGCTTTATAAGCATTGCCATATTATAAAACAATTGACTACGCTTTTTTATGTTTATACTACATTTATAAGCATGCTATTTTTAAAATTCTAAAGGGAACGCTTTATAATTATGGCCTAAGAATTATCATTAAAAATTTCTCCTAAAATATTCACTCCATATATCAGCGCTTTTAGTCAAAACTTTCCCAGTGTAAAGGATTTTCCCCGTAAGACTTGAGAAAATTGAGGAGGAGGCGACAAAAAAGTGTTGAAATTAAAATTGGTGACAAGTTTGACCAACCCAAGTCAAATTTTTTGTTAATTAGTGATTAGGAAGTTGCTGCAAGTTGCTGCAACAACTTTCGAAGTTGCTTCAACAACTACGATAGTTGCTGCAGCAACAGTCGAAGTTGCTGCAAGTTGCTGCAGCAACTTCGGTAGTTGCTGCATGTCATTAAAACTAATGACAAAATTGTCACCTCTACTCAATAATTAAAACTTGTGTCACCTTTTTTTTATTTTCAAACTTTTTTATCACCCTTAATTAAAAATCCCATGTGTGTGTATATGTGTACGTGTATTTGTCAGAAAGAGAGAGCCGAACCATTTTTTTTTGTGCATTTTGTAGGAGAATTTCAAAAATTGTGTTAAATTCTGCTGGATTTGGCATTCTATATTTGAACTAAAATTCATCTTTAATTTTGCTGTTGAATTATGTGATTACTGGAAATTTCAATTGAGTTTATAGTTTAAAGGTGAGTTTGCTTGAATATAGTAGGTTAATTCTATGAGTATTTGTAAGGATTCAAGGTTGTTTTTTGAGCTATAACCACAATTTCTGTTGTTGCTTGAGTTGAGACGCAGTTAAAGTTTTTTCTGTGTTTTTTAGCTGAATATCTTCTTGTGATTGTTGTTTTGAATTCTAAACCGAAAGAGAATTTCGCAACCTAACTTCGTCTCTATTTTCTTTTTGGATTGATTTGGTTAAGAAGTTGTAGAGCTGGAAAATCCATTTCGCTGCTGCTATAATGAGTATTGATCTGAAAGTTTCAGATTGTAAGTTCAATTTGAAATGAATTTCTAGGTGTGGAAACAAATAGTCCAGTCAGAATGCCTTCTACTTCTAAAGTTCGGACCTCAACTTTGACTTGTTTCCAAAACTTCCTATAGAATGTACTAAGATCAAAATCATTCTCAACGAGTCCATTATAAGTGATCTCTTACTTCGTTACCTTCTTGGTTGAAGCTCTATGTCGTGATCTTAATATATAACTTGACATAGACACTCAACTTGGGCAAGAACATCCAGATTATGAAAGTTTTATAACCTAATTTTTTCTCTTTTCATGTGCTTGATTTTATTTAATCTTGGACTCGTTTTCCTAGTTTTTTATTTCCTTAATTAGTACCTGTTCTGAATTTTTTTTCCTGGTATTTCTTCAGCGGAACTATAATATTTCTCTGCCTCACAACAAGATACCTGATGCACTTTGTCTGCTGGCTAAAAGAATGGCGGCACCTACCCTACCATTAGGTGAAGTGTTCCAGGCGGAAGCAGCAATTGTCAATTACTTTGGTCTAGGTCCCTGTTCTAAAATATTTGACTTCTAGGTATTAAGCATATGAGTCTATACCTATGTTAGGTGTTTATAGAGAGGAGCCATAATAGTTGACTTCTTATTTGTAATATTCTAGTTTCTTCTACTAATTTAAGGTGACACGCTCGGTGGCCACGTTGATGACATGGATAGGGATTGGAGTAAGCCTATTGTTAGCATGAAGTATGTGCTGATTTTTGACCAATCTTCTTGAACTAAGTTAAAACTTTAATCTATAGGAAACATTATTAGGGTCTAACAAATGTTCTATTACTCTCTAGTTTGGGCTGTAAAGGCATTTTACTTATCGGGGGAAAGTCTAGGGAGGTTCCACCTCTTGCAATGTTTGTGCGAAGTGGTGATGTTATTCTCACGGCAGGACAAGCAAGGGAATGCTTCCATGGTTAGTTGACTACTAATGATTTAGTTCTCTATTTGTGGTATGATGGCAATAGGTGATGATTATGGCAGGAATTGTGGGCATCTACATGTAGTTTACAGAAATTTGGAGGCCGTAAAACTTTTTGAATCATTCTTGGTCTACTAGTAGAGGTATTTCACTTTAGTCAGCAGATTTTTTTACTTGGGATTAAATGATATTGTTCCCATTTTTTAATGATCTAGGATGGTCACACATGAGCTACTTGAAGAACTGGCTAATGCTGAAGTTTAGCATTTTTAGGTACTATGCATGTTTTGCTCATCTCAAAAAGTGGAAGTTCTTCAGGCGTCAAACATCCTTGTAGGAAAAAGTTGGTATGATCTACTCGTCACCAGTTACAACAATCGGCCAATCAAGTTGTGAACTGCTTGTAGTTTTTTGTGTGCTTTTTTGTGACACTTGCAAGTTGTGTTAGTGGTTGGTCTTAATTGTGAAGCTTCCTATCGATGAGACGACTTTGTATGTGACATGAAACATGCCGATACTGAAATTAAAACCTTAAGTCTTAGAATCTATACAAATAAGTTCGCCTTTGAGTGACCTGCCTAGTTTCCATAACGTGTAGTGAACTAGTGATCACAATATGAAAAATACATTTATCTGGCTTTGACAACTAATTTTCAAATTTTGCTGCTGCCTATGTTTGTTATTATACTTTTCTGCATATAGTAATGATTTATTAGTCTTGGTTTATTTAATCTATGTGTGTATATTAACTTAATTTTCTATTTTGCAGGTAGTATTAATTTGTTGTTTCACATTGCTAACTTGGGTGGGAAAATTGCTTATTGGTGTTGAAGGTCATGACCAATATATTCATTGTATTCATACCAAAAGGACAAACAAATTATAGATTATATAGACTCCAAAAAAATTATTTGTAATTACTTTTATTTGTTGAATAGTTGATTCATTTACAAATTCTAATAAGAACACAAAAAAATGTCTGACAATAGTTGGCATCCCATTATTATTAGAATTATAATAAGGGAGATATGATTTGTGCTGATGTTTGATAGATTGATCTGAGATTGTCCAGAAGGGTTTCTCAGTCCAATTTCAGTTTGTTTTGCTACCATTCATTATCCGCAACTTTATATTGCCTAGTTCATGAGAATTTCCAGGTTGTGAATAACTTCAGTTCCATACAGTTTTAAGCCTCTGCAGTTTTTTGTTAATTTTGTTTTTACGACTTTTGTTAGCTCAATTTTCTTTTTATCATTTTATTCCTTGAACTTAATTGGAATTGGAAGAGTCGGATAGCTCTTAGCTTCTTTGTGAGGTTTGAACTGTTTATGTTTGAAGAATAGCTGGGATTTTTGGAAAAGTAACTGCAGACAAGAATTTCATGCCCTGGTAGCCTCAACACTGCTCAATTTCTGGACTTGTGCCTTTTTCTTCCTTATTCCTGAATCTTGCGCTCTTTAGCTCACTGTTGGAAAGATTTTGGTTAGAAACTTTGAGCTTTACAGTGATTGAATCTTCCTTATGGTTGATGAGTCTTACAGTATTAGCCTTGAAGGTTGGTCAACTGTTATCTTGCATTTAAAATTTCGTATCTATAAAATGTCTTTTTCCATTCCTAAGTTGTCAATTTTTCCCCATAAGTTTTTCAGATATGTATGATCAACTGGTATTTTTGGCATGGATTTATTTCTGTGGTATTGGATAGCCTGGATCTGCTGAGAGACAACTTCTGGATCAACTCATCTTCAGCCAAGTTATTTTTATGTATTTTTATAGACATCCATCTATATCACTATTAAATTAGACATCCAGGTAAGCTGTATGTTATGCTTTTCTTAGCAGGATGATTTAATTGATTTGTATTCAAAGTTTACATTTGTGAATAATAAAATTAAAAAATCTTCTCAGTTCTATTAGAAAGTTCAAAAGTTATAAGCATGGTGAATAAAAATAAATTTTGAAGGATAATTATGATTCTGGAAGTTCAATATAGTTGCTCTATTCCTTCAACAGCAACAACTGAAACTAAATTATAAAAATCCCCTAATGTTTTGTAGGTGCATAAGGAGGAACCACTGTAGATGTATCTTGTGATGCATACTATTAATACAAGGACTAGAGGAGGGAAAAAGGATCAATTTACTTTCAATTCACATAATTGATGATGAAGACTTTTTGCGTTTAAAAATGATTTATTGCAGTTTGATGAAAAAGTCAAGGTATCACCTTTAAACATCATAATTCATGAGTGATTACTATTTATTAGTGTTCTAAATTCCCAAATGTTTGCTAATAGTGTGTGTGCTTTCCAGTGCATACAACTCAACAGTTTTATTGGACTAAATTTCTTTGAACTTTGGCCACTTTCTTCTACTTATAAACCACCTGATATAATTGCAGTGCACCGAGCTAATAATTTATACCTGGGCTGGTAAGATGCAGACGTGTCTTGGCTTGTAGCATATCGGCAATCTCAAAACTTTAAAGCTAATGGATTGAACTCATTTGGGTTGTTATAACTCCTATCTTCATTGCAAGTTTGCCAGCCCTTGATATTTGGAGACTCTCTTGACATAATGAAGAATGTTGGCCCTAGATTGCCCAAATTCGCTAGACAGGAATCTAAGCAAGTTAAAAGTGTTGTAGACTTCATACCTTAATAGCTCCAGCAGCTTGGAAATAATATCAGAGACTAAAGAGTAGATTCAACATTTCAGTTTTAAGCAATTGTGATGTTTGAATATATATTTAGTTGTGGAATTCATCGAAATCACTTTATTAGTATGTGTAGTACAAGACGTGTTGTTTTTTCAAAGTTTATTATAAATCCATCCATTTGATTATTATATTTAATTTTTTATTATTTAATTTAGTGTTTGAGATTATTTAAAATGGATAATGTAATAGTTGTGATTACCATTTATATGCTGGATAAAATTGTCGTGCATAAATATACTAGCAAAGGCTACACTTAACAAACGTTATTTTAGAGGCAGTAGCAGTGGCCACTCTTTGGAAGTGTGGCCTAAGGAAGAAAATGTCACACTTGAAAAGTGTAGTTTGAGGTCATAAAAGTATTGCCAAAGGAGGTCTTACAAGCGTAGCCTTTGAACATTATAGGCCACGCTTTTGAAGTGTGGCTTTTAGAGCAACGCTTGAAAAGTGTGGCCTTAGGGCAAAGGTTACACCGGTTTAGCCCACCCCAGAAAAGCATTGTCTAAAGTCAAAAAGTGTGGTCTTTGATTAGAGACCACACTTTTTAGGGGTTGTTAAAGGCCAAAAATGTTATAGTGCGAGTTGAAGACTTCCTAGATTCAAGAGGAAGATTTTATCACTCCATCCAAAGTGAAGAATTTATTGCTTCGTCGTCTTAAGTTTGACAAGTTGAGCTCCTTAAGATGACAAATTTGTGAAAAGGTCATCTTAAGGTGTCAAGAGACAAATTTTGTTCATTTTAAGGCATGAAAATTTAGAAAATCATTTTAAGGATAGATCTATGAAAATGTCAGCTTAAGATGCAAAGGGACAAACTGTTATTTCCTAAGCCTAGATCCTTGGTGGAATTGATACTCAGAATCTTAGCTTACCCGAGCGAACCACTAACATGACATGATACATAGAGAATTCTTAAGAGATGGATGTTTTTTGGCATATTTTCTTCATTTAAATGGATGATTTACATCCTAAACATATTTTGGCAATGATTTAAACCATCAAATCAATGTAAAAATACTCATTTTATACAAAGAAAGAAGGAAAGTTGCGTCTAAATTTTTATCTTAGGTAAACTTTAATTCAAGAGAGAACAAAATATGCCCACATAATATATAGGCTAAGAGATAAAAAAATAATCCTAAAATATAGGTCGTATAACCCACTACGACACTTTTTCAGCAACACTAATTAAACTTGAACAAATATAGGAAACTACTTAACAGAAACCAAAAGACAAGCTCTACCAAACTACCCATGTCGCAATTTACTCGTCCTACTTAATTTTGAATCACTTTTCAACATTCCCTCTTGATTCAAAACTACATCTACCAAACAATCCTCTGAAATAACAAAATTTCTTCTTTGATAAAGCCTTCGTCAATATACCAGTCAACTGCTCTTGTGTGCTGCAATATTCCAACAATATTTCCTCCTTTGCTATCAAATCACGGATAAAATGCTGACGAACATCAATATGCTTTGTCCTGCTGTGAAATGTTGTATTTTTTGTCATGGAGGTAGTTGCTTTATTGACACAAAATATCTTCATTGCTTCCATCTACTCTTGTTGAAGATCTGCTAACACTCTCCTTAGTCAGATGGCTTGACAATCTACTGAAGTTACAACAATGATATGGCTTCTGAGGTTGCCAATGTTATTGTAGCTTGCTTCTTTAAACATCAAGTCACCACACCTGAATCTAGAGTGGAAATATTTGTTGAAACACTCTGTCTATCCTCGAATGAACTTCCCCAATAACTATCTGTGTACCTACGCAATCTGAAATTATCTGTATTTGAGCACCAAATACCAAAGTCTAACATTCCAGCAATGTACCGCAAGACTCTCTTTGCTTCTCCATAATGTACCTAGAAGGTTGTTTCATAAACCACAAAATAACACTAAAAAAAAAATTCAATATCGGGTCTAGTGTGCGTCAAATATATTAGACCTCCAACCATGTTTCTGAACCTTCTTTAATTTATCAACTCTTCTTCATTTACCTGTTGTATTTTTTTCATTGATATTCATTGGTGTAGTCGCATGCTTGCAATTAAGCATGCAAAATTTATTGAGAAGGTCTTTGGCATACTTACTTTGTGAAAGAAATATTCCAACTTTGGTTTGATGGACTAGAAGACCAAGAAAATAATGTAACAAATTCATATCCGACATCTCAAGCTCATTCATCATTTGAGACTTAAATTCATCTAGGAAAAAAATTAGAACTAGTGTAAACAATATAAGCAACATAAAGGCATACAATTATGAAATCATTATCGTTCTTATTGACATATAAGATGGGTTCATTCTCACTTCTCATATATCCATTTTTCTGAAAGTATCCATCGATCTTGTTATACCACGCTTGAGGTGCTTGCTTCTAGCCCATGCAACGCCTTTTTTAGCTTGTACACCTTTGTTTCATTGCCTTCATATATGAGACCTTCAGGTTGTGTTACATAGACTTATTCTTGTAAGTCTCCATTGATAAATGCCGACTTGGCATCAAATTAATAAATTTGCCATTGCAAATGTGCAGCCAATGCAAACCAGCCTCCATGTTTCAAATCGACCTATCGGGAAAATTGTTTCTTCAAAGTCAACACCATATTATTGTGTGTAGACTTTTGCCACAAAATGAGCTTTGTACTTTGTAACACCCCTAATTTTACCCACCCTGCTTGAAAGGTTAGTTTGAAAAAGGAGTTTTCTAATCAAAGTGACTATTTTGAAAAGGGATTATTTGCTTATAGAGTCGCGACTTGGAATTGAGTTTCGCTATTCCAAGTCACCTTATTTGGATCCCTAATCAAAAGTAAATTTGACTTTTTATTATTGGTCTGCAATCGGGATAAGGAATTTTGTTGACCGAAGAAAAGGTGTGAGGCGCCCATCGAGTTATGTGGTTCTAGCACGGTCGCTTTATTGATTTATGTCTAGCGCTTAGATTAACTTTTGAAAATTTTGATGCTTATTAGCCTAGAAACTACTTATATCCCGCCTTCTTTGATTTGTTTTAAAACTGTCTTATTTTATTAATGTGTGACATACTGATTGAAGTTCTTTCCAATCTTACAAAAAATTGTTACTTCATTAAATTTAATGACCCTTTGGGTTAAAGAAAACCAAATTCGTTCTTTTCGAGTAATATAGTTATTTCCTTTCTTGGACAGTAAGTTTTGAAATAAATTTGTAACTTGCTTCCTCCTCACTAATAAATTGGGTTAAAACAGAATAAAGGAGGGTAACCACTCATGAGATTCTTCAGGATAATTCATTAGTACTTAACTAATTAATATTTGATCGAGGAACGTAACTGATCAAGTTCTTAACATAATAACATGGTCGATCCTTTGCACACCAAAAATGACAAATAACGGAATTGAAATGAAATAATTGCCAGACACTGTGGAAATAATCCAACATTACCTATATCATATAAAATATATATTTTAATTTGCAGGCTCATTTCCAAAAACAATAATCAAACGACATGGAAATTATTAGTAAACTTGCTTTTTGTTTAAAGTAGTAATGATGCTGGAAATTATATACAATCCGGAAGGACTTTACTTAATCTTTCACATGGTTTCTCAACTAAAATTAGTCCTAATTAATGTTGACTTGATTAAAGAAAATCTTAACAGTTACTAATCTCACTAAAAAATGCTAAGTAGAAAATTAAAACATTGGTGAATTTAATTGAAGCATGATATTAATTCCTCAATTTTAGTATATTTACAAAATTAATGTCGTGGATATTTTCTTGAAGAAAACAAAAACCACTTCAACTAAACGTTTGAAATTGGACATTTATGAATAATGCTCTCAGGTTATTTTCTCGATTTTTGCGACTATTGTAGTAACCCTCCGGTCATTTTCTCAATTTTTGAGCGTTCCGGCATTTCGAGCCTTCCCACAGTGACTACATGCCATTTATAACTTGCCGGAACTGTCGGTTCGGTCATCGGACAGTTCGTTTGGATTTTTGACTCATTTCCCTGTTTTAGAGCTTTCGTTGTTGAGGAATTGGTCTCGGACCAAAAATCCTAGTAAAAGATCTCAGATGAGAATTCCGACAGCGCCATTTGCTTCGGAACATTAATTTTAGGCTAGAGATACCCTTGGGTCAGGTCCCGAGGCTTCCGGATCGTTTTGGGCTATTGGGTAGATTTGATGAAAATGGAACTATGGGTGTGGGGTCCATATTTAATCAAAACGATCTTGAATGGAAATTTGGATGGTTCCCATTGAGTCCGAAATATTGAATTTGGTATGGTAGCATAGTTCATTTGCTCGCATAGGATTCCGAACGAATCCTGAGCACTCGATCGGAGTCCATTTGGACTTAGCAAAATCTGATGCCTCAGCTGCTGGTGCAACCTCTTAAGCGACTTGGGGCTCGCATAAGCAATAGTCGCTTTAGCGACCTTGTGTCTCTTTAGTAATACTTGGCTGCCCAGCTGAGGATCGTTTTATCGATCTCTATCCGCTTAAGCGTACATTGCTTTAGCGATCAGGGCGTCGCTTAAGCGAACCCCGTCTCTCCTGACCCATCGCTTTAGCGATCAGTCGTCACTTAAGCGGTAGTCGCTTAAGCGACCCAATAGTCGCTTTAGCAGCACCTGGGGGTTTTAAATCTCCTTCTTCACCCATTTTTCTCCCTCATTTCTTAACCCTTTTTCTCTATTTTTTAGAGCATGGGACATGGAAAAGTGTGGAGAATCATCCATTTAAGCAAAGGTAAGCTAGCTCAACACTTCTAGGTCATTTTCCATTATTTTTCCCCGTTAAATTCCATCATTTTCCTTGTAAATTATTAGAAATTAGGTCTTTGATTCCTAAACTTTGCGGGTTGATTTGACCCCCGATTTACACTCCATTTGTGCTCAAATTTCCAGCACACATTCCTTGTCCTTCGAGGGACCTCGTGACAAATTTAATTTTGGATTCTGTTTGTAGGCCTCATGGGCCCGAATTTTGACCCGACTTTTTACATAGCAATATGGGTCTCATTTTACTAGTTTTGACGTGTAGATGATTGTTTTGATAGTGTGGCAGAACTTCGGGATCGTGGAGCAAAGTCGAGCAATTTGTGGGTGATTCGAGATTTGCAATTCGACATCGAGGTAGGCTTCGATCTACTTTTCTCTAGGAGATTATGTGTAGTATAGTTTGCATGCTAGGTAGGGATGATATAATATCTTTATGACTAGTATAACATGACTTAACCCATTTAGGGAATTTGGGGTAGAAATGTGACCAGAACTTACATGGCTATATAATCCTGTTACCCTCGATTATAAGCATGTTAACCATAGTTTGACATTAAGGATCCTTTAGTATAAGATTTACCATTTTACTTAGTGAATTGGATGATCTTTCCCAATTAGATCCTTTAGTGACCTTACACCCTCATTTACCATAGTTTCCTGAATTGTGAGGCGTTATTATTGTTGGTTATATGTTGTTGGGCCCGAGATCGTGGTTACGATGCCAGTTGGACTCCAGGTGAGTAATTTATCCCTAAAGGGGACATAATTCTAGATTTCAGACGCTTAGGCGCTTATGGTTGTATTATTTGGATACTGGTGATGACATGCATACTTTTAGGCCCATTCATACTCACTTAGTGGTATGACTCCAGTCAAAACCTTGATTTTACTATTATTTTCTAAAAAGGGATTTATTCTCTCTTTCACTTTTAAAAACTATTT
Organism: Capsicum rhomboideum; assembly: GCA_031232105.1. Classification (NCBI taxonomy): domain Eukaryota; kingdom Viridiplantae; phylum Streptophyta; class Magnoliopsida; order Solanales; family Solanaceae; genus Capsicum; species Capsicum rhomboideum. Next base: position 18,972,034 of record CP124712.1, read on the forward strand.
TTTTTTACAACGGGAATCGTACCACTTTATTTAATGAATTATGAGCTTTGGAACTAAAAATGTTGTTTGGAAATTAGACCGAGGTTAACTTCGGTCCATTATTAATCCACTCTTTTACCACTACTACTTACTTCGATCAAGAGAGATTCCGACCTTTTCTATGCTATTATACCGATTTAGTCCCGAACTTGAATTTATAGACTACACTCTCCACTTATTATACCTATGCTTCTCTCTGGTACTGGATGGAGTAGATTGATTATGATGATTATTAGAAGTCCTGGTTCGGGACTAGACAGTGTATATCGATATCTCGAGTCTCCTAGGGCCTCCTTCGTCCGTGAGATGTAGTGCCGGAGAAGGATGATCGTCGCAGGTACAGCTTTTGCCAGCTACTGAGTTGGAGGAGGTGTATACACTTGTTACGTTATAGTACTTGGTACATCATGCCACTTGGTTCGGACATGGTATTTATAGTTATGTTGCATTCATTCATTTATATGCATTTCCTATCACCAAAATGATCATTTGACGCTTATATCTATTGGCCTTATGGGAGGTTGTATAGGTATAAGCTAATGATTGTTGTTTGCTGAGTGCTTTTGTGAACCTTCCGGGCTTATGGGGGCCCGATTAGGTATTTGTTTGTCTTGACTAGTCGGTTGCTTATTTATTGATTATTATGGTTAGTTCGTGGCAGGATGATTATGGACTTGTATCTGAGATTGGCGGTACATTTATGATTTGCTTCTTTATTATGGTAAATTACATTATTGATAGTTACTTCACGGTTAGACATTATGGTTAGGGACCCTGATTATGCTAGTATTAGCTTCCCTACTTGGTTATGATCCTTGAGATGTTTGGTTGATTCCCTCAGGTTATTACCTTTGAGTTAGTACTACATGTATGTATATGTATATGTGTGTATATATATATATATATATGGTGTTACCGTATATCCCTCTCTTTCTTTGTCTATTCATATTGTATATGTATTCTTTGGTCTTGCATACTATTACATATCCTTCTTTCACTCTTTATTGGTATATTGGCTAGTGATATACGGTATTGCTTTTAGTTTTGCGATACTGCTAGAATATAATAGTTTTTCCTTATTACTCTATCAACATTATTATGTATAGTTGCCTGTAGTTTGCATTCTTGTTTTACATGTTATTTATACTTGCATTTTTTCTGGAGCTCAGTCGGTCGATGCCTACTGAGTACCACGTATTTGGTACTCATACTACACTTCTGCAGCCTGCAGATCATAGTACGAGTTCTCGTCGTTGATATGTGCATCGTGCGGAGCAGCTATGGATCGGAGATTTAGGGTGAGCTCCTGACGTTCGAAGTATTCCTATTCTCCCTCATACTATTAGTTTGATTTCTATTTTGTATCTTAAAAATGGCTTGAAAATACATATATTGAGTCTGTATTTCACCTGTACTCCTCTACCAGGTTTTGGAATTATATTGTCTCTTTATTATATTCTTTTTCACTTCTTTCTTTATTTTCTTTGGTAGTCAGTTAATAGTTGTCTTGGTTTATGGGTTGGCTTCCCTACTAGTGGGTCATGGTAGGTGCCATCTTGACCTGAGAAATAGGGCCGTGACAAATTGGTATCAACGCCTAGGTTTACCAATGTGTTGGTACAAGAGCTAAGTGTCTAGTAGAGTCCTACAGATCAGTACAGAAATGTCTTTATTCTATCTTCGGGAGGCTATAGGACATTCATAGGAAATTCTATTCTTCACTCCCTGTCGTGTGTGCGCGTTTCTATAAACCTGTAATACTTTCCCCGACTCCATTCATCCCAGATGAATGGCACGAGGTTATCGATAGATGCAGACTGTATTTTTGCGCGTGATACCAGAATTTCAGTCCAATGATGAACTAGGGAGTTACGGATTGATATTGAGGATTTTCAGCGTCAGCCAGAGGGTCTGGGGTCAGCTCAGGCTCCGACAGAGTTTGTTACTGCCTCAGCTGTTCAGGATATAGTGTAGGGAATTCTGAGTTTGTTCCTGGATATGTCATAACCAGTGTTGGTACCCGGTACATAGAGTAATTCTCAGGCCAGAGTTTGGCTTGTTGGTGTTCAACAAAGATCCTTATCAGTTTTAGAGCATGAGATGTTGCAGAGATTTATTAGAGGATTGGATTTACCACTCTGCTTGGCGATGAAACATTCGCTAGAAGCTGGGTCCACTTTCCTTCAGGTTGTTGAGAATGTGAGGGCCACAGAGATGGCATGTATTGAGACCTATGGAGGTAGTGGGAAGAGTCCATGACAACAATTTAGTGTTAGTGGTATTTCATCTGGAGGTTGGGATCTCTCCAGCAGAGATCAACATCATTTGCAGCCTATTAGGCCCGTTCAGATAGCACCTCAGGTTATGGGTGGTTCTCAAATAGGTCATGGTGGTCACAATAGACAGAGTTCTGGTCAAACATCACAGAGTATTTGATCCAGGTTATCAGGACATGATGGTCATTCTAGGTCAGTAGTTATAGTACATCAGAGAGTCCCAGGAGCATGTTTCGATTGTGGTAAGATTGGTCTTTGGTCTAGGGAGTTCCCCAGACGTGAGTTGGTCAGCCAGTTGGGGACAACTCATGTTTCTCGTCAGGTTAGAGCTTCCAAGGTTTGTTATGATTGCAGAGAGATCGGTCATTGGTCCAGAGAGTGTCCCCAGCGTGGGATTATTGGATAGTTAGTACTGCCAGATTAGTTTCGTAAAGTTGTGGAACCTTCAATTAGAGGTAGTGCAATTAGTACCTCAGTTGGTAGATCAAATGCTCAGTCCAGGTTTGGACATGCTCAAATTAGCACCCCTTCGGGCACATCAAGTCTATGATTCGGACTCCATCAATGTAAGCGCGATTGGACTTTCCATCCTTTACTTTTTATTTGAGTTGAATTAGGGTTTTCATACCCATCGATGATTATATGCCTTGGTATTTTTATATTGGTTGTTGTATGCCTTGGTCTAGATTTCATGCTTATGTGACTACCCCTGTATTTTAGTAGTGGATTGAGTGGATTAGTGTGGTACTTCCCTTAGGGTGCAATATTTGGGTTAAAGTCCTATTTCTCTTTGGCATGTTGGCCTTGTTATGGTATTAGAATGGTGTTGGTTATGCTTTTATTTTTGTGCCACTTGCACCTTATATTGATGTTATGTATGTCATTGTTTTGACATTTAATAACTTTTATTTGATAGATGACTAAACTAGCGTTATCTAGTTAGTATTTCCCCTTCCTTGTGATTCGTATTCGTTGGCTTAGATGGCTAATTTGGTTGGTTAGTCCTCTCTCTTTTAAGGAGATGAGGTTGGTTGTCCTCTTTCTCTATTGGCAAGGTTAGATTAGTTCTCGAGAGAAAGTTGAGGTAGTTTGACTTTTCATGGCTTTGTTGTGATTCTATCTTTGGCGGGCCTTTTCTATAGCCCGCTCCTATTGTTAGAGATTTTGAGGTTTGTTCTTCTGATTTGGCTAGTTCGCCATCCGATATTGGTCTTGTTGTTGATGTTGAAAAGTCTAAGGCTTACCTTTCTAGTTTATTGAGTTCATCTCCTGGTGATAGTCTTGCGATTGGTATTAGCGTCTAGTTGGGTACTCCATTCTTCTTGTGATATGGTTCATGGCTCAGCCAATTTTAAAGTTGGTGTAATTGGGTGAATTTAGAAAATTCTCATTTTGACAGTTGTTCGGCTTAATGTGATATCGTTGGGTGCTTCTCTTTGATGATATATGCCTATGGCTATTCATGGTCGTAGATCGAGTATTGGATTGACCTAATCCAGGCTAGATGGTATTCCTCTGAAATTGCTCGAGTTTTGGCTATCAGTAGTACTGTTTGCAGCCTTGGTGAGTTCTTGGTTATGCCTTGATGTGTTGTGCCTTCAAGAGATGTGGAGTGGATTGCTTGCATCTTCAACCAGTGGTTTTCCTCTGTTGTGATTATGTTCTTCGGCAACCTTTCAGTTCTAGCCCCTGCGGGAACCGTGGTGGATTTGCTGATTTTCGGTAGTGAGATGGATTTGTGTATTTGACCTTAGTGAAGGATTATTGACTCCAATTTTGGATTTTAATGCCTTTAGGATGACGGCTTAAAAGTTGCAATAAATCTTGGTATATGGATGCTTACTCGTTGACAGAATTGGTTTAGATAATTGGGATCGAGTAGTTCAACTTTGGTTTGAGATTTTAGCTTTGGATTGCATAACTTGGTTACATCCCCATTTCCAGATTCGCTTCAGTTGAGCATTTATATATTGGCTGACTAAGCCTACTCATTGCCTACCGATTCAGTTTCCTTCAGTTCAGATGGGCCGTACTTGATTGATGCTCGGAGGCTAGTCCGTTGGTGCATGGTATTGGCTTTTACTGCTTTCAACCTTGGTTTGCAGTGTTCGTCAGAAATTTGATGGCCTATTCAGCGAAAGGAGTATACTCGAGTATGGCCTAGCATGATTTCACCCACAGTTGGTGGGGTGTCTTGGAGCGGATCGTTCATTTTTATAAGTTAGTACATCGGACTCCTGACTATCAGTTTTGAGGGTCATTCGAACCAGTTGTAGCTTTGGCTAAAGATTGCAGGCTTTGATCATCTCCATTTGTGTGTCCAGGTAGCACCTTATGGGCTTATTCTTTTGCTCACCAATTTAGATTTTCAGTATATCAGCTTCAACCCTTTGAGGTTAGTGTGAGATGATTGCACGGACATGCCTCGGATGATATTTTGTGCGATTTGAATAGATAGCAGGTTTGGAACAGCAAAAGAAGGTTAGATTTGGATATTGAAGTCGGTTGCATGATGCATGCCTTGGGTTGAATTTAGATTGGTTGAGTTTTTGCTTGATTGTGCTAGTATAGGTGTGATGTCAGTATGTTATGGTTTGGGTTTGCGTGCATCAATCGTCCTCAGTTCAGTTGAAGCTTAGTTAGTTGCCGAGGCTGAGTTGTGGCTATTTGGAAGGTGAAGTTAGGAAGTTGGTCAAAAAGGGATACCCATAGCAAAATCCCTTGGATGTGTTGTTTCTACTTAGAGTTTATCTGGGAGACATGCTTGGGGCATGCGGGCCCAGTACCTCATCCTTTCGAGCTTTTAGGATCTTTCTATCCATTGACTTTTGATCAAAGTCCTTGTAGTAATGGATATTGTAGTAACCCTCCAGGTTGTTTTCTCAATTTTTGTGCATTTCGACGTTTCGAGCCTTCTCACAGTGGCTTCATGTCATTTATGACTTATCGAAACTGTCGATTCGGTCAGCAGACAGTTCGTTTGGATTTTAGGCTCATTTATCTGTTTTGGAGCTTTCGCTGTTAAAGAATTGGTCTCGAACCACAACCCCTAGTAAATGATCTCAGATGAGAATTCCGACAGTGCCATCAGCTCTAGAACATTGATTTAGGCTAGAAGGACCCTTAGTTCAGGTCCCGAGGCTTTCAAAATTGTTTTGGGCTATTGGGTAGATTTGATGAAAAATAAAACTATAGGTGTGGGGCCTATATTTAATCGAAACTACCTCAGATGAAAATTTTGATAGTTCTATTGAGTTCGGAATGTCAAATTTGGTATAGTAGCATAGTTAGTTTATGTGCACGGGGTTCCGAACAAATCCTGATCACTCGATTGCAAATCTGCTGCCTCAACATCTGGTGCAGTCGGTTTAGCGACTTGGGGGTCGTTTAGGTGATAGTCACTTTAGCGTCCTTGTGTCACTTTAGCGATACTTGGCTTCCCAGCTGAGGATAGCTGTAGCGATCCCTGTTTGCCTAAGCGGACATCACATTAGCAATCAGGGCGTCGCTTAAGCGAACCCCACCTCTCCTGACCCATCGCATTAGCGATCAGTCGTTGCTTAAGAGTTAGTCGCTTAAGCGACCCAATAGTCGCTTTAGTGGCTCCTGGGGTTTTTAAATCCCCTTCTTCACCCATTTTTCTGTAACACCCCATATTTTGCGTGTACTTGTTCTATTGGTATGGGACTTGAGGTAACCTTATTGTATAAGTAACGAACCAAGTTTCTTAAGTGATTAGTGGTGGTTTAAAGAGGATTTAAAGAATATTATAATGGCCCAAACATTTCAGCATGGATATGCCAAGTTAACCCAAACGGAAGTGCTTAAACGCGAGATAGTAAGATGGTATTCTATCTCAAGGATTAAAGTGTCCAAGTGTATATAAGTATTAAGTTAACATAAGGGGTTAAGACTTAGAATAGGGAATAAAATAAGTGAGCTGCTTGTTTGACTTAAATTAAGCTAGTAGGTGACAAGTAGGTGCATCACTTACTTTGACTTATTGACCAATCTAAGAACTAAGTAGATGCATAACTTACTAAGACTCCTTTGGCCAGCTTATTGGGCCAAGTATACTACCACCTACTTGAATTAATTTTGGCCAAAGTTAAAAGAGAGAAAGCAGAAGAATGGGCAACCAAGGCCCAACAGTTTCAGATCCACAAAGGCCCAAGTATAATGGGCAAGTAGGTGCACCAAATACTTGATAAAATATGGCCCAAATTAGCAAGAAAGTCGGCCAAGAGCAGCTCCCTTTAAAGGGATTGAATCTAGCTCATTTGAACCATTTTAACTTAGACAAAAATTCAGCTTTCTAGAGTTTTCTCTCTTGCTCTCTTAGCTTCTATAGCATCCCTTGTTCTTGGGATTTACCTTCCTTCCAAGCTAAAGGTAAGTGAACAAATCATGAGCTTATCTCAAGAAGACTATGGAAATTATGTTCTTCATGTTTAAATTATAAGACAACCCTCTGTAAGTTTGGCAACCCTATTTTTCTTGGTTATTAAAAGATTTTTCTTTTCTCCTTTGGTTTGTGTGTGAAGGAACCAATATATTGAAGAAATACAAGATAAGAGAATAAACTATCACAATATTAAGGTAAGGCTACTGCCCATTTTTGTTCCCTTCTTATATACATATTTTGGTGGAGAATTGTGTATATATTGTTGTCAAGAACTCAAGGGATGATGAGTTCAATATTTGGTTGCTATGATAAAGGATATTGGGGCAGTTTTAGGAATTGTGTTATGTGTATATATTGGGGACAACTTGGTTGATGTTGGGAAAAGATGTAACTAACTTGTATTGAATTATAGAGGGAGGATATGGTGATATCCCACCGAATATTGTGTAAGCCTACTGCCCACTCCATATTGTATACTGTTTTAAGGGTATAATGAGGCTAAAGTTGTTTCGAGGGACCTTATATGGATTTGTATGATATGTGAATGTAATTGGAGGAGTAAGGGTTGAAAGAGCACCCTTGAATAAATTAATTACAGGCTTACTGCCCGGCTGTTGTTTTGGTGAGGTTAAGTGGCTTAAATGTGTTGATTAGTGACTAATACTAGTTTTACCACTTAATTTATTGTAGATAAGTAGTCCGAAGGGCAGGAGGTTAATTTGGGGTAATATCGGAGTTGTACATCAAGGTATGTATGGCTATTCAATTCTATGTTCTTTGGCATAAAATTTAATACATTGATGTTACATTTTCCCCATATGTCATTGTTACTTTCTTAAATGTGTATTCACATGTCTCTCACTACTGGTCCATAGTTTAAAACTCAATAATGTTATGACCACCAAAAGAACTATCTCAAAGATTAAAAAAATGATGTAAAGAGAATTTGTATATTCTTGGGTGGTATCCCAGGGGTGGAAGGAACGCCTAGCATGGGTCGATCCTAATATCATGGGTCGTATCCCAAGGGTGAAAGGAAAGCCTAGCATGGCTCGATCCTGATTTTTGTATTTATGAGGACCATATCCCAGGGGTTAAAATACCTAGCATGGGTCATCCTCTTTTATCATTAATCAACTGGTCATTTGTATCATATGCTTTGCAATTTCATAATGCAAAGAAGGATAAAGTAAAGTAAAAGATGTAATGTACATGATCCCATAAATATAAGCAAAGGTGGTCTTTTATTCTTATCTATACAGTTATATATTGACATCTAATTTTATTAAGATCTTGGCTTATCTATGGTCACTTTATGCCTTACCTACTTAGTACGTTCTTTCGTACTGGCGTCCCTCATGGGGACACTGTGTTTCATGCCACACGTACAAGTACTCCAGCTAGCAGACCTCCTCAATAGGAGCACAGGACACTCAGCTGTGATTGGTGAGCTCCAAGTTAATTTGGGGCTTTACCAAGTCTTTGATATGTATATTTTGGTATTGTACAATAGTTTTGTAAGGTGGGGTCTATCCTGACCTAGACTATGTTTTCTATCCTATAAAGGCATTGTTGACTAATGTATGAAGTCCAAATATATTTAGTCTCGTAACAGTTGTGGCCCCAACATCCAAGTCATGTATATATGGTTTTGGTCTGTCTTTGCTGGTCTTTCAGCGCTGTAGCTTATATATATGTGTCAAAGTTTCATGATTCTCATAGCTATATGTATAGTAAACATAGGTTAAAGTTGGTTCTCTCGAGTCTTTAGGGCGTCGGGTGCCAGTCCATCTCAATGGGGTGTGACAAAAGTGGTATCAGAGCAGGTCATTCTAGGGAGTCTACAAAGCTGTATTTATTTAGAGTCTTGCTTATGGGTGTGTCGTGCACCACATCCATAAGTAGTAGGCTACGAAACATTAAGGAACTGCTTTTTTCTTCATTTCTTAGATCGTGTAGTAGAGCTAATGTTGTAGGTGGGATTGTATTTAACCTTTGAGTTTTTTTCTCATTATAATAAAGATGCCGGTTACAAGAAGGAGTAAGAATACAGGTAAGCAAGTAGATGTGGCTACCAGAGAAGGGACCAACAAGTCACCACCTAGACAAGCTAATCAAAGTGAGGCTTAGGATGAGTTTGCATCATGGACTTCTTCTACTCCTCCATCTCCAGAAGAACTAAGAAGGAGAGGAGTACCCCCAAAATCACCTATTAATGATACTGAGCAAGATTTAAGAAATGAGGTGCAATTGTTGACTCGCATAGCTGCTGGACAAGGTCAAGGACAAGCTTGTCCAACTATGGGTACTAGTGGTGTGGATAGGGAAGCTAGTCTATGGATACAGGATTTCCTTAAGTTGGACCCTCCCACATTCACTGGGTTAGATCTTAATAAAGACCCATAAGACTTTATTGATCAAATCGAAAAGACTTTAGATGTCATGCATGTATTAGGTAAAGAGACGGTTGAGCTCACAACGTATAGATTAAAAGGGAAGGCTATATTATGGTATGAAGACTGGAAACGATCTAAGGGTATAGGTGCACCTTCAGCTAATTGGGAAGTGTTCAAAGCAACATTTCTTGATCATTACCTTCCATTTGAGATCCGAGAGACCATGTAGATCAGTTTTTGAATCTTCGCCAAGGGAATATGAGCGTGAGAGAGTACAATCTTCAGTTTAACTCTTTAGCCAGATATGCTCCTAATATAGTAGCTACTATGGAAGATAAAGTTCATCGATATGTGGACAGATTGGATCTGTATCTGGTTATAAATTATACTATAGCTTCCTTAAATAAAGACATGGATATAGCAAGGATACAAGCCTTTGCATAGAAAATGAAAGATCAAAGACAAAAAAGAAGGACACAAGAGCCAGAAAGAGGGTACTCTAAGAGGGTGTAACACCCCGTACTTTATAACCTCACTTGATACCTTGGGATCATATCTACATAGGTGTTGAGATGCCATGCATATGTGTTTTATAGTGTTATTGGTGAAACATTTGATATCGGACTTAACATGTGCGATTAGATCTTCGTAGGAGGTGTGTTGTGATTTCATGGAGCATTTGGGTAAGAACTCGTACATATTCTAACCTCATTTGGTGACTTTAAGTCATGTTTACTTGATGGTTAAGATCACTAAGTAAGTATTTTGTAGTGTTTGGATAAAGGATTGGACGATACGTACACATTGGATAAGTGGCCGGAAATTTCAGCAATGTGCTGAGACTTGCGCCACTACCCTGTTTCAGGGGTGTGGCGCAAGCCACCAGCCTGCATAAACTTCATAGCAGGCCCAATTCTTGCGCCACTACCCTGTTTCAGGGGGTGTGGCGCAAGGAACAAAAAAACTATGCCTTTCCGGAGTCATTTCGTAACGCAATTCTACGACGATTTCTAGATGGTTTCTTTTGATTCTTTGAAGTTAATTGAGCATTGTTAAAGATTCAAACACTTCAATACACTCCTACATACTCCTACATTATCAAATCACGAAAGGTGAATAGTGATCCAAAATGTCCAATGAAACCAAAGGCGACTAGAATGCCTATTTTTGCGATCGAAAGGACGAATGAGAATCTTTTAAGGGAATATTGTCGTGACCTTATGGAATTATATAAAAATGAGAGATATGGTTAATAATGCATGAAACTTTTTGGGTTAAATGAATATGTCTTCTTGGGCCAAATTAAGGCCCCAAAGTGGAAGAAATCCATGGCCCAAATGGGTCAAAAGACCCATTCTTCCATTTGACCTTCTAGACATATTATTAAATGCCAAGAATTGGCTAAGGACAACATGAGAGGCCTATATAAAGGGGCAAATCAGATTTTTATTATACAAAACCTCTCATGCCTTTAAAACATTTTTCTCAACATTTCTCATTTCCAAACCCTAAAGCAAAACAATTCCTTGGGACTCCTTGGACAAGATCAACATATTCCAAGCCTTGGTAAGTATTTATTTTCATGGATTAATATCTTATATGCATAAAATAATATGTATATCATGTTGGTTGTGCTTGGAAAAGTTGGTCATGGTACTTGGTGATTTTGTATGAGATTTGTGGTATATGGAATTCAAGTGTGAATTAGGCCTTGTGCCTTTGATGAAAAAGCATGGTATGGACAAAATATGAACATGTATGGTGTTATTTTGGGCATTACACTTGTTCTTGTCTAAAAGTGGGAATTTTGGAATTTTGGCCGATATGTGTTATGAGTTGAATTAAGGTACTTTGATGGATTATTTGTGATGTGTTATGGATAAGAAAGTGTAAAGGAGAAGTATTGTGGTGAAATGTGTTAATTTTTATGTATTGGAATTTGTGAAATAATAGTATGATCAATGGTTTTGTCAAGGGGAAATGACATGTTTAAAGGCAAACATGTAATTCATTGACATTGCATGCATTTGTAAAGTAATTCGTGGTTAACGTGAATTCGTTATGTATGTATGTTGTAGAGTGAAGGAGAGGGATCATTGTATACGCATCGAAGGTTGTCTATTCGTATTGTGCATCCAAGGTATGCAAGGTTAATTTGTCCGTATCTTTCTACGGCCAATAGTGTTCACATTGACATTTCTTTAGTTCTATTCCGAAATGTACCAAGGTATCCGATATGCACTTATCTATGATCATTGTCATATATTTCCTACTCATGGATCATTTGTGAATCTCATTTCTCATATTCATGGTTAATGTTCCGAAAGTTCAAATAAGGTTATGGTCCAATACTTCAATAGTGCCTATACTTGTGTCTCTTGTTCATGGCTTATTGTCCAATGGTTCCAATAGTATCATGGTGCTAGTGATGTTATATTTCTCATTGATATTTGTTCACATGTTCTTCACTTATTGGTCAATGATTCAAAGTTTCCAACAATGTTGTGTTCCAAAGTTCCAAAGTGATGGTATGATTATCAAAGTATCAATCTCAAAGTAATGAACAAAGTAATGCAAATGTGGTCAATGATCAAGTACGGGTGGCAAGTCTAGGGGCGTAAGCCTAGCTCGACTCGATCCCGAGATTTGGATTTATGGGTGGCAAGTCTAGGGGCGTAAGCCTAGCTCGACTCGATCCCGATGCATTGATGTATGGGTGGCAAGTCTAGGGGCATAAGCCTAGCTCGACTCGATCCCTACACAATGATATGATATGAAAGACCCACTGATCAGTCGGGGCCCGGGTACATTGTGATATGTAATGACATGTGAGCATTGAGATAAAGAAAGTAATGAAAATAATGAAAGCAATCCACATGGTTTCCAAAGAGTAACATGGTGCCTTATTCACATTGATTATTCATATGTTTTGAGTTCATTGACATATTCATTGAAATATTCATATGTTGTATAGTTTCATCTGAGCCTTGCATACTCAGTACTTATTTCGTACTGACCCCTCTCAGGGAATTTACCTTACTTGCTGCAGGCGCAGGTCCCAGTAGGCCTCCTCAATAGATTGCCAGTGTTAGCGGTTCTTTGGTGAGCTCCAGCTCATTCGGGGCTTCTCCGAGTCAAAGTGTATATATGTTTTGGTATTGTACATGTTGTATAAAGCGGGGACTTGTCCCGACTTATGGTTCATTTTGGTCAATGCTCTTGTTAGAGGCTTTTGTAGACCGATGTGGGGGTAATAGACACATGTTGTTTTGATTGGATGGCCTCAACGGCCAAGTTTCATATGTATGCCTAAATATGTCCCTTGTTCTCCTTTATTCGTATTTCATAATATTATGCAATGGTGGTTATGAATATTATATGCATATGATTGAGCATAGGCAAAGGTTGGTTCTCTCGGGCCTTATCGGCTACGGGTGCCAATCATGTCTCGATGGGATTTGGGGCGTGATAAAAGTGGTATCAGAGCAGTCGGTCTAAGGATGTCTACAAAGCCATGTCTGAGTAGAGTCTTACGTATCGATGTGTTGTGCACCACATTTATACGTAGGAGGCTACGAGACATTTAGGATGTTGTTTCTTTCCTTCATTCTAGATCGTGCAATAGAGCCAATGTTGTCAGTTGCACTGTGTCTGATCTTGGTAATTGTTTTTCTTTGGTATAGTCAAAATGCCGAACACTAGAAGAGGAAGAGGAAAAGGTAAAAGTAAGCTGACAAATAGAATTGCTGGTGAAGGAGCAAGTAGACCACCACCTGAGCAAGTTGATCAAGGTGGTGCTGAAACTGAGTTCGCAACGCGAGCTTCTTCTACTTCTTCAGCTCCAGAAGAGCCGAGAAGAAGGGAAGTGCCCGTGGAACCACCGACAAATGCCACAGATCAGGATCTTAGGAATGCTGTACAGATGTTGACACAGTTAGTGGCGGCACAAATCCAGGGAAGAGCTGGTGCAATGGCACATGATGATGATGCGGCTAGAATGGCAAGTCGCAGAACACAGGATTTCTTGAAACTGGACCCTCCTATATTCACAGGGGCAGATCCAAAAGCAGATCCACAGGACTTCGTGGATCAAATTCAGAGGGCATTGGAAGTTATGCATGTGACAGGGGTAGAGACAGTTGAACTTGCTGCGTACAGGTTGAAGGGAGAGGCAATACTGTGGTACGAGGATTGGAAGAAATCCCGTGACATTAGTGCAGATTCGCCGACATGGGAAGAGTTTAAAGTGGCTTTCCTCGATCATTATCTTCCATATAAGGTTCGGGAAGCACGTGCAGATCAGTTTCTGAATTTGCGTCAAGGGACTATGAGTGTTCGGGAATATAGTTTGCAATTTAATTCCTTGGCTCGATATGCGCCAAATGTTGTGGCTAAGATGACAGACAGGGTCTATAGATACGTGGACAGACTAGAGCCATATTTGGTAAGAGATTGCACTATTGCGGCCTTGAATAGGGACATGGACATTGCTCGCATACAAGCCTTCGCCCAGAAAATAGAGGATCAGAGACAGAGACGCAGGGTACATGAATTTGATAGGGGACAGTCCAAAAGGGCTAGACCTATGGGACCACCTATGATGTCCCAAGAAGGATATAGGCCCCGCATGTTTCCTAGACCACCTAGACCGTCATTCTCTTATTCCACAGGTAGTGCTTATTTGCAGTCTCGAGGGTTTAGAGGTGGTTCAGCAGGGCAAAGTAGTGGGGTTCATGGATCACAGGCAGCAGGTTTCCCGCGTCAGCAGTGTCAGCACTGCGGGCGTATGCACACCGGTACATGTCAGACAGGGACGAATGTCTGCTTTTGGTGTGGTATGCCGGGACATATAGCGAGAGAGTGTCCACAGCGGAGCATGGGTGGTATAGCACGACCAGCTGGGTAGGCTATTGCGTCTTCAGCATCGGTTCCTTCACAGGGCCGAGGGGTGCAGCCTATTGATCGAGGTAGAGGTACCAGAGGAGGAGCCAGTACTAGCGGGGTCCAGAATCGCACTTATACTTTGGTGGACCGCCAGAATTCAGAGGCTTCCCCAGATGTCGTTACAGGTACATTATCCATATTCTCACATAATGTATATGCATTAATTGACCCAGGCTCTACATTTTCCTATGTTACTCCATTGGTTGCTGCGAAATTTGCAACGGCACCGGAAACATTAATTAATTCAATTGAAGTGTCTACACCGGTTGGTGAATATATTATTGCAAAGAGAGTGTATCGTAACTGTGTGGTAACTGTGTGTGGTCATGATACGTTGGCCGATCTTATTGAATTGAACATGGTGGATTTTGATGTAATTATGGGAATGGATTGGTTGGCCTCTTGTTATGCTACGGTAGATTGCCGGGCCAAGAAGGTGCAATTTTGTTTTCCGCAGGAGAATGTTCTTGAATGGCAGGGTAATGTAGGGGCACCACGAGGGAGATTTATTTCCTATTTGAAAGCCAGAAAAATGATTGCCAAGGGATACGTATGTCATTTGGTACGAGTGAAAGATAATGATGTGGAACCATTAAATCCACAGTCAGTACCGGTAGTCAATGAATTTCTTGATGTATTTCCAGAGGATCTTCCAGGTTTACCCCCAGAACGAGAAGTGGAATTCGGTATTGATGTGATTCCAGGCACTCAGCCCATTTCTATTCCTCCATATAGAATGGCTCCAGCGGAACTGCGTGAATTGAAGGAGCAGTTGAAAGATTTGCTGGATAAAGGCTTCATTAGGCCTAGTATGTCCCCGTGGGGTGCACCGGTATTATTTGTGCGAAAGAAAGATGGCACCTTGAGAATGTGCATCGACTATCGTCAACTGAATAAAGTAACGATCAAGAACAAATATCCCCTCCCTCGTATTGATGATTTGTTTGATCAGTTACAGGGTGCCAGGTGTTTTTCAAAAATTGACTTGAGGTCGGGTTACCATCAGGTCAGAGTTAGAGAGGAGGATGTACCCAAGACAGCTTTTCGAACACGGTATGGCCATTATGAATTTTTAGTTATGTCATTTGGACTAACAAATGCACCGACTGTGTTTATGGATTTAATGAACAGGGTGTTTAAGCCATTCCTAGACGTGTTCGTGACAGTATTTATAGATGACATCCTTGTTTATTCAAGATCACCAGAAGACCATGCTTATCACTTACGGCAAGTGTTGCAAATTCTCCGTGACCGTAAGTTGTATGCAAAATTCTCCAAATGTGAGTTTTGGTTGAAATCAGTCGCGTTCTTGGGTCATATTGTATCAGATGAAGGCATACAGGTTGATACCCAAAAGATAGAAGCAGTGAAAAACTGGCCAAGACCTACGACACCCACAGAGATTCGCAGTTTTCTGGGTTTGGCAGGTTATTACCGAAGATTTGTAGAAGGTTTTGCTTCTATTGCGGCACCATTGACAAAGTTAACTCACAAGGCAATTAAATTTCAATGGAATGACACATGTGAAAGAGGTTTCCAAAACTTGAAAGATAAGTTGACTTCCACACCAGTGTTAGTACTTCCTGAAGGTACAGAGGGCTATGCAGTGTATTGTGATGCTTCCGGGATTGGTCTCGGATGTGTATTGATGCAGCATGGTAGGGTGATAGCATATGCCTCACGACAGTTGCGGCCACATGAGAAAAACTATCCCACACATGATCTTGAATTGGCAGCGGTAGTTTTTGCTTTAAAGATATGACGTCATTATTTATATGGAGTTCATGTTGACATCTATACGGATCACAAAAGCTTGCAATATCTTTTTAAGCAGAAGGAACTCAATTTGAGGCAACGAAGGTGGTTAGAGCTTTTAAAAGATTATGACATTGATATTCTTTATCACCCAGGCAGAGCAAATGTGGTAGCTGATGCATTGAGCCGTAAGGCAGTAGAAAGCACTAGTGGTCAGTTAAAGCGTGAGATAATCAAAGACTTGAATCAATTAGCCAGCTTGGGAGTTCGCCTTATTGAAACCGCAGATGATAGAGTTATGGTGCAGAATGCAGCAGAATCCTCCTTGATAGCTGAAGTGAAAGAGAAGCAATTTGCGGATTCTACTTTATTACAGCTAAAGGAGAATGTGCAGCAGAATTTAACCAAGGCATTTGATATTACACCGGAAGGGGTGCTTCAATGTCAAGGGAGAATATGTGTACCGGACGTAGATGAACTGAGGACACGAATAATGACAGAGGCGCACCATTCGCGCTATTCCATTCATCCAGGTGCTACTAAAATGTACCATGAATTGAAAGAAGTGTATTGGTGGGGCAACATGAAAAAGAACATTGCAGAATTTGTCGCGCAATGCCCAAATTGTCAACAGGTGAAAGTGGAACATCAGAAACTGGGAGGTTACATGCAATGGATCAATCTTCTAGTCTGGAAGTGGGATATGATTAATATGGATTTCATTATGGGTTTGCCTCGTATATTGCGGAAGTTTGATTCCATATGGGTCATAATGGACCGACTTACTAAATCAGCGCATTTTCTACCGGTCAAGACGACCTATACAGCTGAGGATTATGCAAAGTTGTATGTAAAGGAGATAGTACGATTGCATGGTATTCCACTTTCTATTATATCAGACAGAGGAGCACAGTTCACAGCACACTTTTGGAAATCTTTTCAGCGGAGTTTGGGTACTCAGGTGAATTTGAGTACGGCTTTCCATCCTCAGACTGATGGACAAGCCGAACGTACTATTCAGACACTTGAAGATATGCTACGAGCATGTACGTTGGATTTTCAAGGCAGTTGGGATGACCATTTGCCTCTTATTGAATTTGCATATAACAATAGCTATCATTCAAGTATTAAAATGGCACCTTATGAAGCCTTGTATGGAAGAAAATGTAGATCACCAATTGGGTGGTTTGAAGCAGGAGAAACTGCTTTACTTGGGCCAGATATTGTTCACCAAGCCATGGAGAAAGTTAAAGTTATCCAACAACGGTTACAAACGGCTCAAAGTCGTCACAAGTCATATGCCGATGTGAGAAGAAGAGGGCTTGAATTTGCCATAGGTGATTGGGTATTTTTAAAGGTGTCACCGATGAAAGGGGTAATGCGGTTCGGAAAGAAAGGAAAATTGAGTCCACGTTACATAGGCCCATATGAAATTATTAGAAGATTTGGGCAAGTTGCGTATGATTTGGCACTACCCCAGGACCTTTCGTCAGTCCATCCGGTATTTCATATGTCGATGCTCCGGAAATGCATAGGAGATCCTTCACGTATTGTGCCCGTAGAAGATGTTCAAGTGGCAGAGGATCTCACTTATGAAGAGGTGCCCATTGCTATCCTAGATCGACAAGTAAAGAGATTGAGAAATAAAGACATAGCATCCGTAAAAGTTCTTTGGAGAAACCAACAAGTAGAGGAGATCACATGGGAAGCGGAAGAAATGATGAAATCCAAGTATCCCCACTTATTCCAAATGGACCAAGAAGTTCACAGTGCGGAGGTGGAACAATAACAAGTAAGTATTTAAAAGCATTATGTGAATGTGTATAGGTATGTTAAAGTAAAGATGTATTTGTTGTATATAAGACACTGTTGTTAACATTCAAGGACGAATGTTTCTAAGGGGGGAAGAATGTAACACCCCATACTTTATAACCTCACTTGATACCTTGGGATCATATCTACATAGGTGTTGAGATGCCATGCATATGTGTTTTATAGTGTTATTGGTGAAACATTTGATATCGGACTTAACATGTGCGATTAGATCTTCGTAGGAGGTGTGTTGTGATTTCATGGAGCATTTGGGTAAGAACTCGTACATATTCTAACCTCATTTGGTGACTTTAAGTAATGTTTACTTGATGGTTAAGATCACTAAGTAAGTATTTTGTAGTGTTTGGATAGAGGATTGGACGATACGTACACATTGGATAAGTGGCCGGAAATTTCAGCAATGTGCTGAGACTTGCGCCACTACCCTGTTTCAGGGGTGTGGCGCAAGCCACCAGCCTGCATAAACTTCAGAGCAGGCCCAATTCTTGCGCCACTACCCTGTTTCAGGGGGTGTGGCGCAAGGAACAAAAAAACTATGCCTTTCCGGAGTCATTTCGTAACGCAATTCTACGACGATTTCTAGATGGTTTCTTTTGATTCTTTGAAGTTAATTGAGCATTGTCAAAAGATTCAAACACTTCAATACACTCCTACATACTCCCACATGATCAAATCACGAAAGGTGAATAGTGATCCAAAATGTCCAATGAAACCAAGGGCGACTAGAATGCCTATTTTTGCGATCGAAAGGACGAATGAGAATCTTTTAAGGGAATATTGTCGTGACCTTATGGAATTATATAAAAATGAGAGATATGGTTAATAATGCATGAAACTTTTTGGGTTAAATGGATATGTCTTCTTGGGCCAAATTAAGGCCCCAAAGTGGAAGAAATCCATGGCCCAAATGGGTCAAAAGACCCATTCTTCCATTTGACCTTCTAGACATATTATTAAATGCCAAGAATTGGCTAAGGACAACATGAGAGGCCTATATAAAGGGGCAAATCATATTTTTATTATACAAAACCTCTCATGCCTTTAAAACATTTTTCTCAACATTTCTCATTTCTAAACCCTAAAGCAAAACAATTCCTTGGGACTCCTTGGACAAGATCAACATATTCCAAGCCTTGGTAAGTATTTATTTTCATGGATTAATATCTTATATGCATAAAATAATATGTATATCATGTTGGTTGTGCTTGGAAAAGTTGGTCATGGTACTTGGTGATTTTGTATGAGATTTGTGGTATATGGAATTCAAGTGTGAATTAGGCCTTGTGCCTTTGATGAAAAAGAATGGTATGGACAAAATATGAACATGTATGGTGTTATTTTGGGCATTACACTTGTTCTTGTCTAAAAGTGGGAATTTTGGGATTTTGGCCGATATGTGTTATGAGTTGAATTAAGGTGCTTTGATGGATTATTTGTGATGTGTTATGGATAAGAAAGTGTAAAGGAGAAGTATTGTGGTGAAATGTGTTAATTTTTATGTATTGGAATTTGTGAAATAATAGTATGATCAATGGTTTTGTCAAGGGGAAATGACATGTTTAAAGGCAAACATGTAATTCATTGACATTGCATGCATTTGTAAAGTAATTCGTGGTTAACGTGAATTCGTTATGTATGTATGTTGTAGAGTGAAGGAGAGGGATCATTGTATACGCATCGAAGGTTGTCTATTCGTATTGTGCATCCAAGGTATGCAAGGTTAATTTGTCCGTATCTTTCTACGGCCAATAGTGTTCACATT
The DNA here is from genome assembly GCA_031232105.1 of Capsicum rhomboideum. Taxonomy (NCBI): domain Eukaryota; kingdom Viridiplantae; phylum Streptophyta; class Magnoliopsida; order Solanales; family Solanaceae; genus Capsicum; species Capsicum rhomboideum. Next base: position 18,991,444 of record CP124712.1, read on the forward strand.
GACATTTCTTTAGTTCTATTCCGAAATGTACCAAGGTATCCCATATGCACTTATCTATGATCATTGTCATATATTTCCTACTCATGGATCATTTGTGAATCTCATTTCTCATATTCATGGTTAATGTTCCGAAAGTTCAAATAAGGTTATGGTCCAATACTTCAATAGTGCCTATACTTGTGTCTCTTGTTCATGGCTTATTGTCCAATGGTTCCAATAGTATCATGGTGCTAGTGATGTTATATTTCTCATTGATATTTGTTCACATGTTCTTCACTTATTGGTCAATGATTCAAAGTTTCCAACAATGTTGTGTTCCAAAGTTCCAAAGTGATGGTATGATTATCAAAGTATCAATCTCAAAGTAATGAACAAAGTAATGCAAATGTGGTCAATGATCAAGTACGGGTGGCAAGTCTAGGGGCGTAAGCCTAGCTCGACTCGATCCCGAGATTTGGACTCGATCCCTACACAATGATATGATATGAAAGACCCACTGATCAGTCGGGGCCCGGGTACATTGTGATATGTAATGACATGTGAGCATTGAGATAAAGAAAGTAATGAAAATAATGAAAGCAATCCACATGGTTTCCAAAGAGTAACATGGTGCCTTATTCACATTGATTATTCATATGTTTTGAGTTCATTGACATATTCATTGAAATATTCATGTGTTGTATAGTTTCATCTGAGCCTTGCATACTCAGTACTTATTTCGTACTGACCCCTCTCGGGGAATTTACCTTACTTGCTGCAGGCGCAGGTCCCAGTAGGCCTCCTCAATAGATTGCCAGTGTTAGCGGTTCTTTGGTGAGCTCCAGCTCATTCGGGGCTTCTCCGAGTCAAAGTGTATATATGTTTTGGTATTGTACATGTTGTATAAAGCGGGGACTTGTCCCGACTTATGGTTCATTTTGGTCAATGCTCTTGTTAGAGGCTTTTGTAGACTGATGTGGGGGTAATAGACACATGTTGTTTTGATTGGATGGCCTCAACGGCCAAGTTTCATATGTATGCCTAAATATGTCCCTTGTTCTCCTTTATTCGTATTTCATAATATTATGCAATGGTGGTTATGAATATTATATGCATATGATTGAGCATAGGCAAAGGTTGGTTCTCTAGGGCCTTATCGGCTACGGGTGCCAATCATGTCTCGATGGGATTCGGGGCGTGACAGAGGGCTAGGTCTGTGGGGCAATATATGCCATCCCAAAGTGAGTTTAGGCCTCGATTTTTAAATAGACCGCCTAGGCCACCATCTTCCTACTTTACAAAAAGTGCTCCACCTCAGTTTGAAGGGTTTAGGGGAAATCAATTTAGGCAAAGAAATGAGAGCCAAGGTTCAGTTGTGGGAAACCAAGAGCATGGAATCATTAGCCAATCAATACCATCTAGACAGCCTTGTAAACAATGTGGGAGACATCATCTAGGTGCATGCTGGTTTAGGAAAGATGCTTGTTATTAGTGTGGTACACTGGGCCATATGATGAAAAATTGCCCTCGGAGGGGCATGGGTTGTATGGCACAAACTACTGGATTATCTATCGCATCATCATCATCGATGCCTCTTTTAGATAGGGGCAATAGATTCCTACTGGTCGTGGTAGAGGTGGTAGAGGAGTAGCTAGTTCTAGCAGAGTCCAAAATAGTACATATGCTCTAGCGGGTTGACAAAATTTGGAGGCTTCTCCTGATGTGGTTACAGGTACATTGTCCGTCCATATTTTCACATAATGTATATGCATTAATTGATCGGGGGCTCTACAATATCATATGTCACTCTATCGATTGCTAGAAAGTTTAAAAGAACACTGGAATCACTGGCTAAGCTATTTGAAGTGTCTACACCAGTTGGCTAGTCTATTATAGCTAGAAGAGTTTATCCGTCACACCTCAAATCCCATTGAGGCGGACTGACACTCGAAGTCGTTAAGGCCCGAGAGAACCAACCTATAATCATGTACATTCATATGCATGTCCCTGGGTGAACAACATTCAGTCATACAAGATGTCAAAGACGGAAGTCATGGAAAAACATGCAAATAGATATGAAACTTGGCCGTTAGGGCCACTACGTCAAAAAGGACATAAATTTCTTCGTTTGTCATACAACGTCTACAAAGCCTCTAACAGATACATAACCATGTCTAAAGTCAGGACAAGTCCCCGCTTTATACAACTATTACACAGTGCCAAAACAAATGTATACAAGTGACTCAGAAAGCCCCAAACCAATTTGGAACTCACCAATAATCCGCAGATGACCCGTGTCCTATTGTGGAGGTCTACTAGCACCTGTGCCTGCAACAAGTAAGGTATGTCCCCCAAGAGATGTCAGTATGAAAGAATGTACTGAGTATATAAGGCTATAAGCAACTGTATGAAATATAAGAACTCCAATGGAATCAAATACAAGTGAATAGTCAATATGGATAAACCACCGTTCTGTATGTGTGGAACCATGTACATTGCCTTCATTACTTTCTTTGCTTTTACGTTCATATCAATATCATCATCAATCATATAATGCCTGGGCCTAACTGATCATTGGGAAAAATAACATTGGGATCGTCTCTAGCTAGGCTTTCGCCCCTTTGAGCTACCGCCCATAAATCAATAAATAGGTTTGGCCTAAGCTAGGTTCTCACCCCTTTGGGATGCCCCTTGTATCCAATAATCAATCGGGATCGTCTCTAGCTTGGCTTTCGCCCCTTTGAGCTGCCACCTGTACTCAAACAAACAACTATGCATTACTTTATTTCTTTACTTTTGTGAGATTGATACATTGGTGGTTATAACATTGTTGGAGATTTGGAACATCAGTTAATGAATAAGAGACACGTGAATCACAATTTATAACAAACCTGAAATAAGATACTTTGAAACATTTTGATATGGAAACAAGTGCGGTAACGCTGTGAACAAAAGATACTGCCAAAGGATACGGAAAGAGTAACCTTACATACCTTATCTCCTCACCAAGTGAATACAATAATGATTCATCTCTTTCCTTATGTATTACTCTACAACACAAGTACATAATGGAGCTAACATTAACAACTAATTACACTACAAGTTCACAAGACGATAAGTAGTTACTTATTGATGTGTTGACTTGGTCCATTTTTTACATGGGGCTCTAACCCATTTGGTCCCATTCTTATTTATTTAATTTGGGCTTCAATTGAGCCCAAAAACATGCCTCTAAATTCAGCCCAATAAATTTAATACATGATTCACTTACTATGTTTAATTTAAATTCTTTCATTGATGCTAAGGTCGTTGCATAAGTTCGAAAATGTACGGGGTGTTACATCCGTCCCCCCTTAGGAAAATTCTTCCTTGAATGTTAGTAACATTATCCAATCTAAAAAAGTTCAAATCTAAGTTCATTCTTCATGTTATCACATACACATAGTGCTTATATATACTTACTTGTTATTATTCCAATTCCGCATCTTGCACTTGTTCTTCCATTTGAAATAAATGCGGGTACTTAGACTTCATCATTTCCTCGGCTTCCCATGTAATTTCTTCTACTTGGTTATTTCTCCAAAGCACTTTTACGGAAGCTACTTCTTTATTTCTTAACCTCTTCACTTGTCGATCCAGAATAGCAATAGGTATTTATTCATCGGTGAGATTCTCCATAATTTGCACATCTTCAATGGGAGCAACATGAGATGGATCTCCTTCCGAAGCATTGAAACATAAAACACTGGATGAACTGTGGAGAGTTCTTGGGGTAGTTCTAATTCATGTGCAACTTGACCAAATCTTCTGACAATTTTATACGGCCCTATATAACGTGGACTTAGCTTTCCTTTCTTTCCAAATCTCATTACCCCTTTCATTGGTGATACTTTCAAGAATACCCAATCACCTATAGCAAACTCTAGCCCCCTTCTTCTAACATCGACATATGATTTGTGTCGACTTTGGGTCATTTGTAGCAGCTGTTGTATCACCTTAACCTTCTCCATAGCTTGATGAACAAGATTTGGCCCAAATAAGGTAGTTTCACCCACTTCAAACCATCCAATTGTTGATCTACACTTTCTTCCATATAAAGCTTCGTAAGGCGCCATTTTGATATTTGAATGATAGCTATTATTGTAGGCAAATTCAATAAGAGATAAATGATCATCCCACCTACCTTTAAAGTCCAATGTGCAAGCTCGTAGCATATCTTCTAGTGTTTGTATAGTACGTTCTGCTTGTCCATCTGTTTGAGGATGAAAAACCGTACTTAAATTCACTTGGGTCCCCGAATTCTTCTGAAAAGACATCCAAAAGTGTGCAGTAAATTGAACCCCTGTATGATATAATAGAGATTGGAATTCCGTATAGTCGAACTATCTCTTTAACATACACCTATGCATAATCTTCAGCTGTGTAGGTTGTCTTGACCGATAGGAAGTGTGCTGACTTGGTATGCTTGTCAACTATCACCCATATGGAATCAAATTTCCGAAGTGTATGAGCAAACCTGTGATGAAATCCATGTTGATCATGTCCCACTTCCAGATTGAAAGATTTATACATTGCATATAACCTCCAGGCTTCTGATGCTCTACTTTTACTTGTTGCAATTTGGACATTGGGCTATAAATTCTGCAATGTTCTTCTTCATGTTACACCACCAATACATTTCTTTCAAATCATGATACATTTTGATGGCTCCAGAATGAATAGAATACCGTGAATTATGGGCCTCTGTCATAATCCATCTCCTTAGCTCATCTACATCAGGTACACACAATCTACTTTGGCACTGAAACACTCCCTCTTGCATAAGATCAAATGCCTTTGTCAAACCTTGTTGTACATTCTCCTTCAGCTGTAATAAAATAGGATCCGCATACTATTTTTCCTTCACTTCAGCTATTAATGAAGATTTTTCCGTATTTTGCACTCTAATTTCTTCATTTGGAGATTTAAGAAGGAGAACTCCCAAGCTGGCTAGTTGATGTAGATCCTTAACTATACCTTGCTTTTCGTCAACTGGCCATTAATACTTCCTATTGCTTTGCGGCTTAATGCATGGGCTACCAGATTTGCTTTTCCCAGATGATATAAAATATCAATGTCATAATCTTTTAATAGTTCAAGCCACCTCCGCTGCCTCTGATTTAGGTCCTTCTGCTTAAAGATATATTGCAAACTCTTATGGTCGGTATATATGTCAATATGAACCCCATACAAATAGTGGCGCCATATCTTTAAAGAAAATATCACGGCTGCTAGCTCAAGATTATGTGTTGGATAATTTTTCTCATGTGGTCGCAACTATCTTAAGGCATAAGCTATCATATTACCATGCTGCATCAATACACATCCTAATCCAACTCTTGAAGTATCACAATATACCGCATACCCTTCTGTGCCTTCTGGAAGTACCAATACAGGTGCAAAAGTCAACTTATCCTTCAAATCTTGGAAACTCTTTTCACATGCATCGTTCCATTAAAACTTGGTTGCCTTGTGTGTTAGCTTTGTCAAAGGTGCAGCAATAGAGGAAAACCCTTCAACAAATCTTCTATAATAACCTGCCAACCCGAGGAAACTATGAATCTCTATAGGCGTTGTAGGTCTTGGCCAATTCTTCACAACTTCTATCTTTTAAGTATCAACCCTTATTCCTTCATCTGACACAATATGACCCAAGAATGCTACAGATTTCAGCCAAAATTCACACTTAGAGAACTTTGTATATAACTTACGATCATGAAGAATCTGTAACACCTGCCGAAAGTGATTAGTATGGTCCTCTTATGATCTGAATAAACCAGAATATCATTTATAAACACTGTCAAGAATACATTTAAAAATGGCTTGAACACCCTATTCATCAAATCCATAAAAACTGCTGGTGCATTTGTTTGCCCAAATGACATAACTAAAAATTCATAATGACCATACTATGTTCGAAAAGCTGTCTTGTTTATATCTTTTTCTCTAACCCTTACCTGATGATAATCCAATCTCAGGTCAATCTTTGAGAAACATTTGGCACCCTGTAATTGGCCAAACAAATCATCAATTCTAGGGAGGGGATATTTGTTCTTGACTGTTACCTTATTTAGTTGCCTATAATCAATACACATTCTCAATGTACCATCTTTCTTGCATACAAATAACACTGGTGCACCCCACGGGGACATAATAGGCCTTATGAATCCCTTGTCTAACAAGTCTTTTAATTGCTCCTTCAATTCCCGTAACTACACTGGGGCCATTCTATACGGAGGAATAAAAATAGGCTGAGTACCTGGAATCACATCAGTACAAAACTCTACTTCCCGTTCTGGAGGAAAACCTGGAAGATCTTCAGGAAATACATCAAGGAATTCATTTACTATCTGAACCGATTGAAGAGTTGGCGACTTCACATCAGTATCTTGCACTCTTACTAGATGGCATATGTACCCCTTGGATATCATTTTCTTTGCCTTAAGATAAGAAATAAATTTACCTCTCGGTGCTCCAATATTACCTCTCCAGTCAAGGATGGTCTTTTGTGGAAAATGAAAATGTACCTTCTTAGCTCGACAATCTACCGTGGCATAACAAGAAGCTAACCAATTCATACCCATTATAACATCAAAATCTACCATTTCCAGCTCAATAAGATCAACCAACGTATCATGATCACAAACAGTTACTATACAATTACGACAGACTCTTTTAGCTACAATAGATTCACCAACTGGTGTAGATACTTCAAATGGCTTGACTAGTAATTTTGGTCTTCTTTCGAATGTTTCAGCAATTAATAGAGTGACATATGATAGGGTATATCCCGGATCAATCAATGCATATACAGTATGTGAAAAGACAAATAATATACCTGTAACCACATCAGGAGAAGCCTCCAAATTCTACCGATCCGCTAAAGCATAGGTACAGTTTTGGACTCCACTAAAATTAGCTTCTCCTCGAACACCTCTACCACGACTAGTAGGATGTACACCTGACGATGATAATGCAACGACTGATCCAGTAGGTCGTGCCATACTACCCGTGCCTTTTTGTGGGCATTTTATCATCATGTGCCCCGACATACTACACCAAAAGCAAACATTCATCCCAAACTGGCATGAACTTAAATGAAGCTTTCCGCAGTGCTGACATGGCTAATGAGAAAACCCTGCTGTCTGTGAACCTCAAATCCCACTACTTTGCCCAACGTGACTGCCTCTAAACCCTTAAAATTAGGATGGAGTACCTGCTGTAGAGTAAGAAAATGATGGTCTAGGTGGTCTATTAAAAACCCTAGGCCTAAATTCTCCTTGGGACTCCATGAACTGTCCCATAGGTTTAGCCCTCTTTGATGGTCCTCTTTCAAATTCTTGCGTTCTTCTCCTTTGCCTATGATCCTCCATCTTCTGTGCAAAAGCTTGTATCTTGGCTATATCCATGTCTCTATTCAAAGCAGCAATAGTACAATCCCTAACCAAATATGGATCCAATTTTTCCACATATCGATGGACTCTGTCGTCCATAGTGGCTACTACATTAGGAGCATACCTAGCCAAAGAGTTAAACCGAAGACTATACTCTCTGACGCTCATATTTCCTTGATGAAGACTTAAGAACTGATCTGCAAGAGCCTCTCAGATCTCATATGGAAGGTAAACATCAAGGAATGCCACTTTGAATTCTTCCCAACTAGCTGGAAGTGCACCGATACCCCTAGATCATTTCCAATCTTCGTACCATAATATAGCCTCTCCTTTCAATCTATATGTTGCAAGATCAACTGTTTCTGTACCAGATACATGCATAACATCTAAATCCCTTTGAATTTGGTCCACAAAGTCTTGTGGGTCTTCATTAAGATCTGATCCAGTGACTATAGGAGGGTCTAATTTGAGAAAATCCTGTGTCCGCCAACTAGCTGTCCTATCCGCATTGTCATTACTTATAGTTGGACCAACTTGTCCTTGATTTCGTGCAACAACTATATGAGTCAACATTTGCACCGCATTCCTTAAATCCTTCTTAGTAGCATTAACAGGTGGTTCTGGGGGTACTCCTCTCCTTCTTGGCTCTTCGGGAGGTGGAAGAGTAGAAGACGCCCGCGATGCAAACTCATTTTTAGCTTCACATTGATTAACTCGTTCAGATGGTGATTTACTGGTTCCTTCTCCTAAAATCCTATCTGGCTTCCTACTTTTACCCTTGTTTCTCCTTGTAAACGACATTTTACTATAACAAAAGAAAAATAATTTCAGTGGTCAGATATGATTCCACCTACAACTTTGGCTCTGATGCACGATCTAGAAAATGAAGAAAAGAAACAACTCCTAAATGTCCCGTAGCCTCCTACTTATAAATGTGGTACACAACACATCCATAAGCAAGACTCTTCTCAGACACGACTTTGTAGACACCCTAGGACAACCTCGCTCTGATACCACTTTCTCAGAACCAACCTATAATCATGTACATTCATATGCATGTCCCTGGGTGAACAACATTCAGTCATACAAGATTTCAAAGGTGGAAGTCATGGAAAAACATGCAAATAGATATGAAACTTGGACATTAGGGTCACCACGTCAAAATGGACATACATTCCTTCGTTTGTCATACAACATCTACAAAGCCTCTAACAGATACATAACCATGCCTAAAGTTGGGACAAGTCCCCGCTTTATACAACTATTACACAGTGCCAAAACAAATGTATATAAGTGACTCGAAAAGCCCCAAACCAATCTGGAGCTTACCAATAATCCGCAGATGACCCATGTCCTATTATGGAGGTCTACTAGCACCTGTGCCTTCAACAAGTAAGGTAAGTCCCCCAAGGGACATCAGTACGAAAGAATGTACTGAGTATGTAAGGCTATAAGCAACTGTATGAAATGTAAGAACTCCAATGGAATCAAATACAAGTGAATAGTCAATATGGATAAACCACCGTTCTATATGTGTGTAACCATGTACATTACCTTCATTACTTTATTTGCTTTTAAATTCATATCAATATCATCATCAATCATATAATGCCCGGGCCCAACTGATCAGTGGGAAAAATAACATTGGGATCGTCTCTAGCTAGGCTTTTGCCCCTTTGAGCTACCACCCATAAATCAATAAAATAGGTTTTTCCCGAGCTAGGTTTTCACCCCTTTGGGCTGCCCACTATAGCCAATAATCAATCGGGATCTTCTCTAGCTAGGCTTTCGCCCCTTTGAGCTGCCACCCGTACTCAAACAAACAACTATGCATTACTTCATTTCTTTCCTTTAGTAATATTGAATCATTGCTGGAGATTTGGAACATCAGTCAATGAATAAGAGACACGTGAATCACAATTTATAACAAACCTAAAATGAGATACTTTGAAACATTTTGATATAGAAACAAGTGCGGTAACGCTGTGAATAAGAGGTGATGCCAAAGGATACAAAAAGAGTAACCTTACATAACTTATCTCCTCACCAAGTGAATACAACAATGATTCTGATCCTTCCTTATGTATTACTCTACAACACAAGTACATAATGGAGCCAACGTTAACAGCTAATTACACTACAAGTTCACAAGACGATAAGTAGTTACTTAACGAGACGTAAAAACTATCCAACATCCCAAACACATGGAATATCATTACACCTTCCTTAATGCTTCCATATAACTTCATTCCACCCTCCTACAATATAATTTACTGCGTCACAACACCAACAATACCAAAACAATCCGCACATCAACATAGACTTTACAAACCGATAAGATTTCATACCAAGTTCATACTTCACAATTTTACCTTAATGAAAGTCCACATAATTATTCCATCAAGTCACATAATTACCTTCCACAACAATATACCAAAAATAGTCCACACAGTTTCAAATTTCACTTTAACATAACAAGAAAGTATTCTCTTTTCACTATGCCAAACGTTCCATATACAAACACGTATAAACAATTCCATCACTCCATACACAAGGGGAACGAATTAGGGACATAAACACACATTAATATACTGAAATTTTATCCATATAATTCAATTCCTTCAAGACCTTAAGTCCCTTTTCAAGTGTAAACCACATAGGAGGCAAATTCTTAACCGAAAGCATCGGTGGACTGCCACTTAAAAAGTGGACTGCCCTATGCTTTTTAAACATAAACAACATGTTTAACACCATATATAATGAATGTGTTACATTAATATACAAGGTTAAACACTTACCAAGGCTTGCAAGTGGAATATATTGTCCAAAAATCCTCAAGGAAAGTAGGGCGGTTAGGGTTTCTTTGATAGAAAAATATGTTGTGTTGAAAAATCTGATTTTTTTGCTAAGTGTATTGTGTAGAAATGAGCTGATTTTTCAACCTTAAATACTCCCTTTCCACCTCCCCTTTATGGCCAAGTTTAGCCATATTATTGGTCATAAAAAGCCAAATTATTGATGTGTTGACTTGGTCCAATTTTTTGCATGGATCACTACCCATTCTTATTTATTTAATTTGGGCCTCAATTGAGCCCCAAAACATGCCTCTAAATTCAGACCAATAAATTTAATACTTGATTCACTTACTATCTTTAATTTAAATGCTTCTATTGATGCTAAGGTCGTTGCATAAGTTCGGAAATGTACGGGGTGTTACATTATCATAATTGCATAGTAACTGTTTGTGATCGTGACTTATTGGCTCATCTTGTTGAGCTAGAAATGATAGATTTTGATGGTGTAATGGGTATGGATTAGTTGACTTTTTGTTATGCCATAGTAGATTTCCGAGCTAAGAGGGTGCATTTCTATTTTCCAAAAGAGGCAGTCCTTGAATGGAGAGGTAACATTGGAACACCAAGGGGTATGTTTATTTCTTATGTTAAGGAGAAAAGATGATGTCTAAAGGGTACATATGTCATCTAGTGAGGGTGAAAGATATATATATGGAGCCATCGACTCTTTAATCCATTCCAGTGGTAAATGAATTTTCTGATGTGTTTCCTGAAGAATTTCATGCTTTACCACCAGAACCGGAAGTAAAGTTTGGTATTGATGTGATCCCAAGTACTCAACCTATTTCTATTCCTCTGTATAGAATGACCCCAACAAAATTACGTGAATTGAGGGAACAATACAAAGATTTGCTAGAAAAGGATTCATAAGGCCTAGTATGTCTTCTTGGGGCACACCCATGTTATTTGTACATAAGAAGGATGGCACATTAAGAATGTGTATTGACTACCAACAACTGAATAAGGTGACAATTAAGAATAAATATCCCCTCCCTAGAATTGATGATTTGTTTGATCAGTTACAAGGTGCTAAGTGTTTCTCAAATATCGACTTGAGGTCAGGTTATCACCAAGTGAAAGTGAAGGAGAAAGATATACCCAAAATAGCTTTTCGAACACGGTATGGTCATTTTGAGTTTTTAGTTATGTCATTCGGGCTAACAAATGCACCAACAACTTTCATGGATCTGATGAATAGAGTGTTCAAGCCATTCTTAGATAAGTTTGTGGTAGTATTTATAGACGATATTCTGGTGTATTCAAGATCGAAAGAGGACCATACTAATCATTTGCGACAGGTATTATAGATTCTTCGTGATCGTAAGGTAGATAAAAAGTTTTCTAAATGTGAGTTTTGGTTAAAATTAGTGGCATTCTTAGGGAATATTGTATCCGATGAAGGGATAAGGGTTGATTCTCAAAAGATAGAAGCCGTTAAGAACTGGCCAAGACCAACAACACCTACAGAGGTTCGTAGTTTCCTAGGTTTGGCAGGTTATTATAGAAGGTTTGTTGAAGGGTTTTCTTCCATTTCTGCCCCAATAACCAAGTTAACACACAAAGAAGTCAAGTTTCAATGGAATGATGCCTGTGAAAGAAGCTTTCAAGAGCTGAAGAATAAGTTAACTTCCACACCTGTATTGGTACTTCCAAAAGGTACATAGGGGTATGCAGTATATTGTGATGCTTCGGGAGTGGCTCTATGATGTTTATTGATGCAGCATGGTAAGGTAATAGCCTATGCCACAAGACAATTGCGTCCACATGATAAGAATTACCCAACATATGATCTTGAGCTAGCAGCAGTTATATTTGTTTTAAAGATATAATGCCATTACTTGTATGGGGTTCATGTTGATATATATACTGACTATAAGAGTTTAGAATATATATTTAAGTAAAAGGACTTGAATCTAAGGTAGCGAAGATGGCTTGAGCTATTAAAAGACTATGACATCGATATCTTGTATCATCTGAGGAAAGCAAACGTGGTAGCCGATGCTTTAAGTCATAAGACAATGGCAAGAACTTATGGGCAGTCCGTGGAAAGACAAGGGATAACTAAAGATGTATTACCAACTAACTAGCTTGGGGGTTCATCTTCTTGAATCTCCAGATGAAGGCGTTATTGTACAAAATGCCGCAGAATCCTCATTGGTAACTGAAGTGAAAGAAAAGAAGTATGCAGATCCTATTCTATTACATCTTAAGGAGAATGTACAACAAGGTATGACAAAAGCATTTTAGCTTACGCAAGAGGGAGTACTTCAGTGCCAAAACAGATTGTGTGTACCTAATATTGATGGACTAAAGAAGAGGATTATGGTGAAAACATACCATTCAAGATATTCTGTCTATCCAGTGTTAACCAAAATGTATCATGACTTGAAATAAGTGCATTGGTGGGGAGATATGAAAAAGAACATTGCAGAATTTGTAGCCTAATGTCCAAATTGTCAATAAGTTAAAGTAGAGCATCAAAAGCCAGGAGGTTATATGCACTGTATGCAACTCCCAATTTGGAAGTGGGACATGATCAACATGGATTTCATCACTGGTTTGCCTTGCTCCTTTTAGAAGTTTAATTACATATGGGAAATAGTTGATAGACTCACCAAATCAACACATTTCCTAAAAGTTAAGACCACTTACATAACTGAAGAGTATGCAAGGTTGTATATTAAAGAGATAGTTCGGCTACATGGAGTACCAATTTCTATTATATCCGATAGGGGATCTCAATTTAGCACAAACTTTTGGAAGTCATATCAAAAGAGTTTAGGAACACAAATGAGTTTAAGTACAAATTTTCACCCTCAAACGGATGGTCAGTCAGAACGCACGATCCAAACACTTGAGGATATGCTGCAAGCTTGTGTATTGGACTTCAAAGGTAGTTGGAATGATAATTTGTAACTTATTGAGTTTGCATATAATAATAGCTATCACTCAAGTATCAAAATGACACCTTATGAAACTTTATATAGGAGAAAGTGTAGATCACCAATTGGGTGGTTTGAAGCGGGTAAAACTGCCTTATTTGGGCCAGATCTTGTTAATCAATCTATGGAAAAAGTTAAGGTGATACAACAACGGCTTGAAATAGCTCAAAGTCAACATAAATCATATGCAAATGTTAGAAGAAGAGGGCTAGAGTTTGCTATAGGAGATTGGGTATTCTTGAAGGTATCACCAATGAAAGGGGTAATGAGGTTCGATAAAAAGGGAAATCTGAGTCTACGCTATATAAGGCCATATAAGATTATTTAAAGATTTGGCCAAGTTGCATATGAGTTAGAGCTTCCCCAAGAGCTTTCAACAGTACATCTAGTGTTTCATGTCTCAATGCTCCAAAAATACATAAGAGATCCATCTCATATTACTCCTATTGAGGATGTACAAGTTATAAAAGAACTTACTTACGAAGAAGTGCTTATTGCTATTTTAGATCGGCAAGTCAAGAAGTTCAGAAATAATGAAGTAGCTTTTGTAAAAGTACTTTAGAGGAACCAACAAATAGAAGAGATCACATGGGAAGCCGAGGAAGTAATGAAATTCAAGTACCCTCATTTATTCGAATATGAAGTGAAAGTCCAAGATGCTGAATTGGAGTATTAACAAGTAAGTATAAATGTTTAAGTTTTATGTGGTAACATGAAGATTAAACTTGGTCTTGAATTGGTTCAAGCAGGCTAATTATGCTAGCATTCGAGGACGAATGCTCCTAGGAGGGAAAATGTAATACCCCGTATTTTGCGTGTACTTGTTCTATTGATATGAGACTTGAGGTTAACTTGTTGTATAGGTAACGGACCAAGTTTCTTAAGTGATTAGCGGTGATTTAAAGAGGATTTAAAGGATATTATAATGGCCCAAACATTTCAGCACGTATACGCCAAGTTAACCCAAATAGAAGTGCTTAAACACGAGATAGTAAGATGGTATTCTACTTCAAGGATTAAATTGTCCAAGTGTATATAAGTATTAAGTTAACATAAGGGGTTAAGACTCAGAATATGGAATAAAATAAGTGCGCCGCTTGCTTGACTTAAATTAAGCTAGTAGGTGGCAAGTAGGTGGATCACCTACTTTGACTTATTGACCAATCTAAGAACCAAGTAGGTGCATCACCTACTAAGACTCCTTTCACCAGCTTATTGGGCCAAGTACACTACCACCTACTTGAATTATTTTTGGCCCAAGTTAAAAGAGAGAAAATGAGAAGAATGGGCAGCCAAAGCCAAACAGTTATAGATCCATAAAGGCCCAAGTACAATGGGCAAGTAGGTGCACCAAATACTTGATAAAATATGGCCCAAATTAGCCAAGAAAGTCGGCCCGACTACTATTTTAGTGAGGTTAAGTGGCTTAAATGTGTTGATTAGCTACTAATACTAGTTTTACCACTTACTTTAATGTAGATAAGTAGTATGAAGGGCAGGAAGTTAATTTGGGGTAATACCAGAGTTGTACAATAAGGTATATAAGGCTATTCGATTCTATTTTCTTTGGCATGAAATCTAATACATTGATGTTGCATTTGCTCCCTATGTCATTGTTACTGCCTTAAATGCGTATTCACATGTCTCTCACTACTGGTCCATAGTTTAAAACTCAATAATGTTGTGACCACCAAAAGAACTATCTCACAGATTAAAGAAATAATGTAAAAAGTATCTGTATATTTGATGCGAATATGGCACTTTCGATGCTTAAAACAAGGAAAATATGCAATAACTTGGGTGTATTTGGTTGGTATGATGTGGTTTCTATCCTACTTTGCAGGAAAACAGGTTTTTGAAGGCAAAATGATCAAAAAGAAAGAATCAAGCCCGAGAACGAAGTGTCGGAAGATGAAAGAACAAAAATATGCACTGGAGAGGGAGTCAAGACACCACTCACGTGACGTGAGTGGTGCTGTGGGTCACCTCCTAGTGTCAAAAAAGTTCCTGATTTCCACGCCAGGCATCCACGTGGCGTGGGTCCACCTACATGGTGGAAAAGGTGGTGTGACTCAACTTCTAAAGATGTCTAATTGAGCCTGATTTCCATTACACCAACCTACGTGGAATGACTTGGTTCCACGATACCAAGTCACGATACCGTGGAAGTTGCAGACTCTGTTCTCCTATTTTGATTTGGAGAGGATTAACTTTGTATCTATAAATACCCCTGTATAGCCCTATGTGCGAGAGAGAGACATTACGTTGTTTTAAGAGCTATTTCATATGGTTTTTGAGCTTATAAACCTATTCTTGGTTTTGTAGTCACAAGCCCTAATTTGAGTTTTATTGATAATTTAGATTTCCATTTTTCTTCATTATTGTGAGTGTGCAATTATGTTTTTATCTCTGAATTCTTATTGTGTTCTTACAATTATGAGTAGCTAAACCCATTAACTAGGGTTGTGTGAACCATGAGGAATTAATGAAACTGATTAAGTGCAAAGCAATTCTGAACCGCTATGAATGCATGTATTGTTGTTTCCTTCATTGTGATTGTTCTTCTAACAATTGCAAATGTTGGAAACTCGCCTGTATTCTAGAATTGCTCGAGAGAGAGGTAGAGATTGGGAAAAAGAGACGACAACAGAGATTTGAAGCTATCAACCTTCATCTAATAACTTGAGCCTTATCGGGAATGGTTATCTAAGATCCAGGACAAGGGTTAGTAGTGCGACACTCAGAGACCGAGAGGAAAAAAGTGAAATTCATCTAACCAAGGTCGAGAGACGTTTAGATGAACATATCTTGTTAGATTTTGCATGCCACATAGCGGGACGATTTTGTTAGCACAAGTAATCGGTGGAGTTAAGGAATCATTGGGGATCACAGTCCTAGTGTATTTTTCTCATTGTCTACAAACTAGATACAACCAACAATTGTTACTGTCACTTTTTATTTACAACCCCCCCAGTTTTACTTACTTTCCAACTATTCCATCTAGTATTCTACACAAACTTTGACCTATTCCCTGTGGGATCGACCCCAACCTAGTTGGGTTCTATATTTGACAGCGACTGCTTTATACTTCTTAGGAGGCATAATTTGGGCGACATCATTCTCAACTTAGAACATTTGCATGTCCCCAGGCGAACAAAACAAAAATACACATATATGATGCTTAACTAAGAGAAACCTAAGGGACCTATGGCAGTCGACTCATTTTCTTTGGCACAAAACTTTTATGACCCCTCCTATTTGCAAATCAAGATCACGGTGTGTATACAGGCAACATATTATCATGACACAGAAGGGATCAAGTGATGGCACCAGATTATGCACAAACAACTAAGCATATATGTAAACAACATTTTTCGAACAACTAGCACCTAATAATGCAACCCATGTACTCTCACAATCAAAGAAGTACCATCCACTCACAGTATACTAATGAATATCAAATTAGGGATGAGGTCAAAACACTCACTCTCACTAAGAAGTTCAAACAGTGTGCATGAAATACCATAGGCTTGCCCTTATTTTCTATGCCTTAGTTTTAGGACAGTTGGACTAGGATTACTATAGGACTTTACTCGGCTTGTAATGTAGGCTTGGGGACGGGTATGGTACCTAAAGATATGGTGACTCAACCATCCTTGAAACTACACTATTTTTGGCTCCAACTTTCAAACTTTCTCATTTTTATTCTCCCTTATTCTGCTTTCTTTTATTTTCAGATTTTGGGTGTGATTTTCTTCACCTTCAAAAAGCAATTTTCTCTTCTTTTTTTTTTCTTTTTCTTTTCACCCAAACCTATTTTCCCTTTTTCTTTTATTAACCTCTTCTTCATACCCAACTCAATTTACGCACCCCTATAATAGCCACCCTCAACTTAGGCGATTTGCCTGAGTTAAGGTACATAATGTCCAAGGAGGGACCAGAGCCAAGACAGGTTCATTGTAATTAAAATGGGGAGGTGAATAGGCTAATAAAATAAATAGGTCAATTACGGCTCAAAGTCGGGATCAAGGGATACTTATTCATTTGGTTTGGCATTTAGGCTAAAAATGGACTTATTCAAAAACGACCTATGATCCTTTCCTAACCACTATCCTCTATCCTAGGCAAGACTAATCAGGTAAGTTCTGGATCACACACACAGAGTTAACTAAGTAATGACCTCACACACACATAGCAAATGGTATTATTATCAACTACAACTTATCCGGTTCATGCAATGCTAGCTACAGTTATTTGCCTATAATCCTAGTGTCATAACAAGATCCAACAGTTGTCACACATAAACATGCTACATACACATACTTCAAAAATAAAAAATTTCAGGAGGGGTATCCTTAACATTTAAAAAGCATAAAAATTTTCTAAACTGGACACAGTTCCCTTACTTTTCTCCTAATTTAGAAAAAATACACATAATAATAAAAACCTAAACATGTCGGTTCTACTAAGATAGCACTTGAGGGAAAATAAACACGGCAACAAACATCCCTAAGAGGACATATAGACCTACAAGTACCTAACACCCTCAACTTGTAATCATGAATTGTCCCCAATGCAATAGATAAAATAAAATAAGGGAGTTAGGAACATACCTGTGGCACCCTAGGTGCATGGGTCTGATGTCGATCAAAATAAAAAATCAAAGCAAATGTAGTAATAGTAAGACACCTTGGGTTGCCTCCCAAGCAACGTTTGATTTAATATCGCGACACGACGGGGGTATCTTGATTACTCAGACTTCATCAAGATATCCCCTGTGTTGGCCTCCAGGGTTATCGAAAATATTTATTTCCGAAACCACCCTCATGTCCTTTGGCTGTTTCATAGTTCTAAAAATATTGAATGTGACTTCCTTATTATCTAGCCTGAATCTCATTTCACCCCGCTCCATATCTACCAATGCTCTGCCGGTGGCTAAAATGGTCTTCCCAAAATTATGGGCATCTCCAAATTGACCTCACAGTCCAAGACAAAAAAGTCAGTAGAAAAGATGAAATTTTCAACCTTAACCAAAACATCACATATTATGCCCACGAGCTTCTTGATCGTACGATCCGCCATCAATAACCACATCTTTGTTGGCTCGGGGGCTCCCAAACCTAATTTCTCAAATATTGCCAGGGACATCAAGTTAATGCTCATACCTAGGTCACACAAAGCTCTGGCGAAGTGAACTGACCCAATTGTGCATGGAACTGTGAAGGCACCAGGATCATCTTTCTTTTGCACAAGAGAACGGGATGCAATTGCACTACAATGGTGCAAATTATCAACAGACTCATATATTACAGTTCTTTTCTTTGTGAACAAGTCCTTCATGAACTTCGTATAACGTGGCATCTG
This sequence comes from Capsicum rhomboideum, assembly GCA_031232105.1. Classification (NCBI taxonomy): domain Eukaryota; kingdom Viridiplantae; phylum Streptophyta; class Magnoliopsida; order Solanales; family Solanaceae; genus Capsicum; species Capsicum rhomboideum. Next base: position 19,010,017 of record CP124712.1, read on the forward strand.
CTTCAATGCCTCAACAAGAGGAATGTTTATAAAAAGTTGCTTCAATATGGACATGAACTTCTGAAATTTTCCATCCTCCTTCTTCTTGTTCAATCGCTAAGGGAATGGAGGTGGCAGCCTAGGAATAGGGGTTAGCCCTCGTGGGGCTTCTTTTTCTTTTTTTCAGTTTTAGCACTTACCTTGTTTTCATCAGTTTGAGGCTTTTCCACCTCTTTCGTGATCTCCCCACTAACAATTTTATTTTCATCCACCTTTTTCTTGAGACGTTGAGGGAAAGGTAGAGGGGGTCTTCCGGTGTAGCATGAACACCCTCAACTTGTTTGGGTGCTTCACTAAGAATCTTCCCACTTCTCATTGTGATAGCCATACAATGAGCATCATTTTTTGGATTTTGGACGGTGTTTCTTGGAAGGGTTCCTGGCTGACGTTGATTTAGTGCCAATGATATCTGCTCGAACTGTTGCTCTAATTGTTTAATGGCAGTCGAATGGGAATCTACCTTCTGACTTATTCCCGAAATATCTGTCTTGATCTCTTTTAGACAATTTTCTTGGCTTTATGACCTTGTAACCAGCTTATTAAGAAGGTCTTCAATCCTTGAATTTCTCGACTCAACATTGCAGCTACTTGGTGGTACGTAAAGACCATTCTTTTTTATATAATCATCCTTTTGCCTCTAATCATCGTCACGATCCTGGTCTCTATCTCTATTTCCCAATTTATTGTAAATATCTCCATAATAGTTTCGACCTTGATTCCCTTGCCTCGAGTTCCAAGAGTCTTGATTCGACCCTTGTACCTTGGCATGGAAACCCGCTACTTTTCGATCAAAGTACTTAGCCTCTTCATCTGACTCACTATCGTCATGTCTAGATGATTTACCTTGTGCACCTATAGTATGCACCATTTCAGCATCTCTGGCTGCTATTTGTTTAGCCAGAAGACCAATTTCTGTCCTTAACTGAGCGACCTCTTGAGCTACAGATTCATCCAAAGCCCATTGTGCTGCTGAGGTTCCAATAGCATATGTTCCAGTCGGCGTATCTGCCTCCCGAGTATGCCACCCTCAGTTGGTCTTAGTGATACGATCTAATATCTCTAAAGCTTGCTCCCATCTCAGACTCATGAACACTCCACCAGTTATAGTATCTGCTACAGCCTTAGTATTTACGTTTAACTCCCTGTATAAGATTTCAAGTAAGTTTCTACCACTCATCCTATGATTTGGCACATTCTGCAGCTTCTTCTTGAACCTTATCCATGCCTCATAAAGTGCTTCAGAATGTAGTTGTCTAAAGTTGTAGATCCCATCCTTCAACTGCAGCATCTTGGAAGGTGGGAAAATGTAACACCCTGTACATTTCGAACTCTACTTGATAATATTGAACAATGTTTACTTAGGTGTCGAGAGCCATAAGTATGAATTTTGAAGTGTCATTGATGAACCATTTGATATTGGGCCTAGTACATGTGATTAGACCTTTGTAGGAGGTGTTTGTGACTGTCACGCCCCAAATTCCAACGAGACGGACATGGCACCCAAAGCCGACAAGGCCCGGGAGAACCAATCTTCGTCCATAACAACCCATATGCACCACTCAAAAGTCATCACCACCACAATTAAATATAAGAAGCCAAAAGCGGAATTTATGACAAATATAAGAGAAATATGAGACTTGGCCTTTAGGGCCATCAAGACAAAACATACGTTCATTACATACCCTTCGTCTGACCCACAACATCTACAAAGCCTCTACAGATGCACAACCAAAACCAACCTAGAGTCGGGACACACCCCGCTCTATATATATATACACAAGACCAAAACAAATATACATAGGAAACTCGGAAAGCCCCGAACCAACTGGAGCTCACCAAATGTCCGCAAAAGATCCGCAACCTACAACGGAGGTCTACTAGTGCCTGTGCCTGCAACAAGTAAGGTAAGTTCCCCCGAGGGGGTCAGCACGAAAAATGTACTGCGTATGTAAGGCCACAATAAAACTGTAGCAATAAGTGAGAACACCAATGTATATCAAGGATAAGAGAATAGGCAATATCGATAAACCAACATTTCCATATGTGTGGAACCATGTACGTTACATTCTTTATTTCTTTTATCAATTACCTCAATATCAACAATAATCACATCATGCCCGGGACCAACTGATCAGTGGTAAATAACAATACTGGGATCGTCTCTAGCTAGGCTTATGCCCCTTTGAGCTACCACCCATAAATCAATAAAGCAGGTTCGGCCCTAGCTAGGTTTTCACCCCTTTGGGCTACCCCCTGTGTCCAATAATCAATCGGGATCGTCTCTAGCTAGGCTTTCGCCCCTTTGAGCTACCACCCGTGATACATCGGGATCGTCTCTAGCTAGGCTTTCGCCCCTTTGAGCTACCACCCGTACTCAACCATATACGCATTACTTTCATTCTTTAATTATGAAATTGAAACATTGTTGGTTATCGCATTATTGGAACTTTGGGACAATGTTCAATGTTCAAGAGACACATGAATAAATATATGTAGGCAACCAACTTTACATGAGACACTTTGGAACATTTCGGCATAGGTACAAGTACAATGGCAAAGGAAGCAATAGGTGTTGCAGAAAGATACGGACAAGAATAACCTTACATACCTTAGCCTCTCAATAAGAATCCGCAATCCTAAGGAATATAATGATTCAGCCCCTTACTCTACAACACAAGCACATAACGGAGTTTACGTCAACATCTAACACCTTTCAAGTGTAAAAGACGACAAAAGGTACATAATTGCCTATTACGTCATTTCCCCCTTTACAATAAAATTTCGGCATGACCATTCCAAAAATACTACAACATGCCATACATTGACCAATATCATAACCAATAGCATTTCGCAACAAAGCTTCTTCTTTACACTTTCTTATTCACACCATATCACAAAGAATCCATTAAATCACCTTAATACACCCCATAGCACATATCGGCCAAAATCTCATAATTTCCATAATTTTCACTTATAGACAAGAACAAATTTAATGCCAAAAATAACACCATACATGTTCATATTTTGTTCATGCCATACTTTTTCATCAAAGGCACAAGGCCTAATTCAAGTTCAAATTCCCAAGATGACCCATCTTTTACCAAAGGCAAAAATACACTATTCATCACCTTGCCAACCCAACTAGCATAATATACATAATCTCCCATGCATATAGTATGTTAATCCATGAAAATAAAGACTTACCAAAGCTTGGAATAAGTTTATCTTGTCCAAGGAGTCCAAAGGAGTTATTTTGCTTAGGGTTTGGAAATGAGAAAAAATGTTTGATAATTATCAAAAAGGCATGAGAGTCTTTTTTTTTTGTGTGAAGGAAAATCTGACCTTGGGGTCTTTATATAGACCCCAAGTCATTCTTAGCCATTCCTTTGGCATCACATGTGGTCCAATGGGAAGAATGGGTCTTTTTGCCCTTTGGGCCAATCTTTAAATTCCAATTTGGGCCTAATTTTTGGGCCCAATTACACATATCCATGTACCCATCAAATATCATGTATTATTCACCATATATCTCGTGTTTACATAATTCCATAATGTCACGATAATATTTTCTTACGAGATTCTCATTCGTCGCCTTGATCGCAAAAATTGGAATTCTAGCCGTCCATGGCTTACTTGAACATTTTTGGTAAATTCTTGTGTTTCATGGTTTGATCATGTGGAAGTGTATCGAGGTATTTGAAACCTTAACAACGCTAAAATATCTCCAAGGAACCAAAAGAAACCATCCAAGAATCGTCGTAGAATTACGTCGCAAAACGGGTCCGGAAAGGCCTACTCCTTGTTCCTTGCGCCACACCCCTGAAACAGGGGTAGTGGCGCAGAGATGGCAGCCTCTCTGAAGTTTGTGCTGAGATTTCAGCACTTTGCTGAAATTTCCGGCCACTTATCCAATGTTTACGTATCGTCCAATCCCTTATCAAACACTACAAAATACTCACTTAGTGATCTTAACCATCAAGTAAACATGACTTAAAGCCACCAAATGAGGTTAGAATATGTACGAGTTCTCACCCAAATGCTTCTACGAAATCACAACACACCTCCTATGACGATCGAATCGCACATGTTAAGTCCGATATCAAATGTTTCACCAATGACACTATAAAACACATATGCATGGCATCTCAACACCTATGTAGATATGATCCAAAGTATCAAGTGAGGTTATAAAAGTACGGGGTGTTACAGTGACTTTGTGGAGCAATTGTGGGGTGAAAAATTTCCAAGAAATGGATATTAAGGTTAGGAGGTAAGCAAAATACTTGAACTCGAAGGATCTAACCAAATTCGTAAGGAAAAGTCGAAGAAAGGAAAAAAAATCACAAATTGGGTGTGGGGTGCGCCCAGGGGCATGTTAGGCTGCTTCTTGCCAAATTATTTTTGGCATAGGAAGCCCTGGGGAGCGCCAGGCAGCGTACCAGACCACTATGGGCTGTTTTTTTTGTGCCACAGGCAGCAAAGGGGCCCGCCAAGCGGCGTGCCGGGGTGGTTTTCGCCAAAATTTTTCTTCGACTATTATGATGTATATAAGACCTTTGAGTCATTGTATCATTACTCCATCATAGTAGTACTATTCTTAAGTGCTTTTAACATCCGAGTTGGGGTTAATACGTCATCACAAGTATTTTAACAAATTATGATCAAATAAGCCATGGGAAGCTAGAATTCCTTATTTTTGAGAATGAGGCTATGAATATAAATTGCGTGAGTAGGAATATTATCGTAACACATATGAAATGATTTAAATATGATAGAATAGGAGACTACACATTGAAAAGATGATATGTGCAATTGGGCTCAATTTGAGGCCCAAAGAGAGGCCAAAATGCAAAGCCCAATGGGGCAAATGACCCAATCTTCCACTTTGACCAAGCAAACATTGTATTAAATGCCAAGTGTGGGTAAGGATGACTTGAGTACTATATAAAGGCCCCCAAATCAGATTTTTATTCCTAAAGACACACATAACATTTCTAGAATTTTCAAGACAATTCCTTTGGGCTCTTCAAACCCTAAGTCATCTCTTGGACAAGATCATCATTTTTCAAGCTTGGGTAAGTGATTATTATTGTAATTTAATATACTATATGCATGGGAGAGTATGTAGCTCATTGTTGTCTTGTATACTTGTATGGTAATTAGTTGTTAATGGAAGCTCCGGTATGTATTTGTATTGTAGAGTAAGACGTAAGGAAGGGGATGGACTATTGTATTCGTATCTAAGCTTGTATATTCATACTTGGAAGTGAAGGTATGTAAGGTTACTCTTTCGGTATCCTTCTGCAACATATTGTTCATATTGACTTTGTACTTATTCCATTCCGAAGTGTCCAAGGGTATCTCATTTCAGGTTGTTCTCTATTGTTAAGTCACATATTCCTCAATCATTAGTCATTGTTGCTCATGTGTTACATAATCCTGGACATAGTTCCAAAGTCCCAATAATGTTAGGTTCCAAAGCTTCCAATAAAGTTATTACTATAATATATATATCAATCTCTCACAAGTAAAGGTACCAATCTTGCAAAGTTAAAGAATGAAGTAATGTATAGTTAGTTGTATCCATGGGGTGAAATGAAACACCTGCATGATGATATCCATGGGGTGAATAAAACACCTACATGATGACCATCCCAACATTATGGGTGTATCCATGGGGTGAAATGACCTGCATGACGATATTATTTTCTCACTGTTCAGTTGGGCCCAGGCAGTATATGATTAATGAAGTAAAGTAAGGTATGATAGAGAAGTGAAGAAAGTAACGAAAGTAATATGCGTTTTCCAAATATATAAATTGATGACTTATCCATACTGGGTCTTATATCATAGTTCTTTTTCATTGCAGTTTTTATGTATTGATAAAATTTCCTATGGCCTTGCATATTCAGTACATTTTTTGTACTGAATGGGGGATATACCTTAATTGCTGTAGGCACAGGTACTAGTAGACCTCCACAGTAAGATGCGGTTCATCTACTGATCTTTGGTGAGTTTCAGTTGGATAGGGGCTTCTCGAGTCACCGTTGTATGTTGGTTTCAGTATTGTAAATGTCGTGTAAAGCGGGGACTTGTCCCAAATTTAGGATACTTATGTGTGTACTTCTGTTAGAGGCTTTTGTAGACATATGTGGGTATGTGAATGTAAGAGACGTGTGTCCCTCTTGACTTGATGGTCCTAACGGCCAAGTTTCCTTAATGTAAACATTATATGTTCCATGTTTTTCTGCTATTCGCATTTTATGTCCTTACGTGTTGGTGATATTTCTTATGGTATGCATATGAATTGACATGAGCAATATGAATGGACATGAGCAAAGATTGGTTCTCCCGGGCATTATCGGCTTCGGGTGCCAGTCTGCCTCATTGGAATTCGGGGTGTGACAAAAGTGGTATCAGAGCATGTCGTCCTAAGGGTGTCTTCAAAGCCTGTCTGAGTAGAGTCTTACTTATCGATGTGTTGTGCACAAAATTTATAGGTAGGAGGCTACGGGACATTTAGGAGTTGTTTCATTCCTTCACTTCTAGATCGTGCATTAGAGCCGAAGTTATAGGTGGGATTGTTTCTGACCATAAAAATTATTGTTCTTGTATATTATAGAAAAATGCCGATGACAAGAAAAGGTCGAGGTAAAAGTAAGACGATAGACAGAATTGCTGGAGAAGGAACCAGTAGAGCCCTGCCTGAACTAGTTAATCAAGGCGGCGCTGAACCAGAGATGGCATCACAGGCTTCTTCTACTCTTCCAGTTTCAGAAGAGTCAAGAGGAAGAGAAGTACCTATAGAACCACTAGTAAATACTACTGACCAGGACTTAAAGAATGCAGTGCAAATGTTGACCCAAATAGTTGCTGTACAAGTTCAGGGATAAGATGATCCAATGACAAGTGACGATAATGAAACTAAAGCAGCTAGTCGACGGACGCAGGATTTCCTAAAATTAGATCCTCCCACATTCACTGGATCAGATCCAAATGAAGACCCGCAAGATTTTATAGATCAAATTCAAAGGCTCTGGAGGTTATGCATGTGTTGGGTGTAGAAACAGTGGAGCTTGCGGCCTATAGATTAAGGGGAGAGACTATATTGTGGTATGAGGATTGGAAGAAAGCACGTGGTATTGGTACAAACCCGCCTACATGGGAAAAATTTAAAGTGGCATTTCTTGATCACAACCTTTCCTATGAAATTCGTGAGGCTCGTACAGATCAATTTTTAAATCTCCATCAAGGGAATCTGAGTGTCAGAGAATACAGTTTGCAATTTAATTCTTTGGCTCGATATGCTCCAAATGTCGTAGCCACAATGACAGACAGAGTCCATAAATATGTGGATAAAGTAAAGCCATGTTTGGTAAAGGACTTCACCATTGCTGCCTTGAACAGGGATATGGACATAGCTAGAATACAAGCCTTTGCGCAGAAAATGGAAGATCAGAGGCAACGAAAAAGAATGCAAGGGTTTGAAGAAGGGCTGTCGAAGAGGGCGAGATCTACAGGACAGTCTATGGCGTCCCAAGTAGAGTTCAAGCCTCGGAGTTTTAATAGACCGGCTAGGCCTTCATTTTCTTATGCCACGGCAGGCACTTCATCTCAATTCTGAGGGTTCAGATGTAATCAAGCCGGGCAAAGTAGCGGGAGTCGTGGTTCACAGATAGCGAGATCTTTTTGCCCACTCTGCCAGTATTGTAGACGATTTCATTCAGGTGAATGCAAGCGGGGGATGAATAGTTGTTATTGGTGTGGTATGGCGGGACATATGATGAGAGATTACCCGTGAAGAGGCTTGGGTGGTGTGGCGTGACCCGCGGGATCAACCGTTGCATCATCATCATCGATTCCTTTCCTAGGAAGAGGTGTACAGCTGGTGGGTCGTGGTAGAGGTGCCAGAGGAGCAACCAGTTCTAGTGGAACTCAAAATCGTACTTATGCTTTGGTAGACCGGCAGAATTCAGAGGCATATCCCGACGTAGTCACAGGTACATTATCCATATTTTTGTATAATGTCTATGCATTGATTGATCCGCGTTCTACATTGTCATATGTTTCCCCATTGATTGCTGCGAATTTTGAAAAAACACCAGAATTACTAACTAAGTCAATTAAAGTATCTACACCAGTTGGTAACTATATATTGCAAAAAGAGTATATCGTAATTGTGTGGTAACTGTGTGTGGTTATGATACCTTGGGCGATCTTATTGAATTGAACATGGTGGATTTTGATGTCATAATGGGCATGGATTGGTTGGCGTCTTGTTATGCCATGATAGATTGCTGAGCGAAGAAAGTACATTTTCATTTTCCATAAAAGAATGTTCTTGAGTGGAAGGGTGATGTAGGGGCACCCTGAGGCAAATTTATTTTCTATCTTAAGGCCAGGAAAATTATATCTAAGGGATATATATGCCACTTAGTGAGAGTGCATGATATTGATGCGACACCACCAACTCCTCAATCAGTTCCAGTGGTCAATGAGTATCCTGATGTATTTCCAGATGATCTTCTAGGCTTACCCCCATAACGAGAAGTAGAGTTTGGCATTGATGTGATTCCAGACACTCAGCCTATCTATATTCCTCCATATAGAATGGCTCCAGCAGAATTGCGTGAATTGAAGGAGCAGTTGAAAGATTTGCTGGAAAAGGATTTCATTAGGCCTAGTATGTCCCCGTGGGGTGCACCGGTATTATTTGTATGGAAGAAAGACGACACGTTGAGGATGTGCACTGACTATCGGCAATTGAATAAGGTAACGATCAAGAACAAATATCCTCTCCCTCGAATTGATGATTTGTTTGATCAGTTACAGGGTACCAAGTGTTTTTTCAAAGATTGACTTGAGGTCGGGGTACCATCAAGTCAGAGTTAGAGAAGAGGATGTACCCAAGACAGCCTTTCAAACACGGTATGGCCATTATGAATTTTTAGTTATGTCATTTGGACTAACAAATGCCCCAGCTGTGTTCATGGATTTGATGAATAGGGTGTTTAAGCCATTTCTAGACGTGTTCTTGATGGTATTTATAGATGACATCTTGGTTTATTCAAAGTCACAAGAGGACCATGCTAAGCACTTATGGAAGGTGTTACAAATTCTTCGAGAGCGTAAGTTGTATGCGAAGTTCTCTAAGTGTGAATTTTGGTTGAAATCCATCACATTCTTAGGTCACATTGTGTCTGATAAGGGAATTCAGGTCGATACGCAAAAGATTAAAGCGGTGAAAAATTGGCCAAGGCCTACGACACCTACGAAAATTCATAGCTTCCTTGGGTTGGCAGGTTATTACCGAAGATTCGTGGAAGGTTTTTCCTCCATTGCTGCACCGTTAACAAAGCTTACACATAAGGCAGTTAAATTTTTGTGGAATGATGCATGTGAGAAAAGCTTCCAAGAGTTGAAAGATAAACTAACCTCCACACCAGTTTTAGTATTTCCCGAAGGCACCGAAGGTTATAAGTGTATTGTGATGGTTCCGAGGTTAGCCTCGGATGTGTATTGATGCAGCACAAAAATGTCATAGCATATGCCTCACGACAGTTGCGGCCACATGAGAAAAATTACCCCACGCATGATCTTGAATTAGCAGCGATGGTATTTTGTTTAAAGATATGGCGTCATTATTTGTATGGAGTTCATGTTGACATCTATACTGATCACAAAAGTTTGCAATATATCTTTAAGCAGAAGGAACTCAATTTGAGGCAACGAAGGTGGTTAGAGCTCTTAAAAGACTATGACATTGATATTATTTATCATCCAGGCAAAACAAATGTAGTAGCTGATGCATTGAGTCGCAAGGTAGTAGAAAGCACTAGTGGCCAGTTGACTGAAAAGCAAGAGATAATCAAAGATCTACATCAACTAGCCAGATTGGGAGTTCGACTTATTGAATCTCCAGGTGAAGGGGTTATTGTGCAAAATGCAGTGGAATCCTCCTTAATAGCTGAAGTAAAAGAGAAGCAGTTTGCGGATTCTATGTTATTGCAGCTGAAGGAGAATGTACAACAGGGTCTAATTGCAACCTTCGATCTTACACATTAAGGGGTACTTCAATGTCAAGGAAGATTATGCGTACCGGATGTAGATGAGCTGAGGGGACGAATTATGACAGAGGCACATCAGGGAGCTACCAAAATGTACCATGACTTGAAAGAAATATATTGGTGGGGAAGTATGAAAAAGAACATTGCAGAATTTATAGCTCAATGCCCAAATTGTCAACAAGTGAAAGTAGAGCTTCAAAAACCAGGAGGTTACATGCAATGTATCAATCTTCCAGTCTGGAAATGGGATATGATTAATATGAATTTCATCACAGGCTTGCCTCGTACACTACAGAAATTTGATTCTATATGGGTTATAGTGGACAAGCTTACCAAGTCAGCGCATTTCCTACCAGTCAAGACCACCTATACCGCTGAGGATTATGCAAGATTGTATGTGAAAGAGATCGTACGGTTACATGGGATTCCGATCTCCATCATATCAGATAGAGGAGCACAATTTACTACACATTTTTGGTGATCTTTTCAGCAGAGTTTGGGTACACAGGTGAATTTGAGTACGGTTGTCTATCCTCAGACCGATGGACAAGCAGAACATACTATCCAAATGCTTGAAGATATGCTACGAGCATGCACGTTAGATTTTCAAGGTAGTTGGGATGACCATTTGCCTCTTATTGAATTTGCTTACAACAATAGCTATCATTTAAGTATTAAAATGGCACCTTATGAAGTTTTGTACAGAAGAAAATGTAGATCACCAATTGGATGGTTTGAAACGGGTGAAACTGCTTTAATTGGGCCAGATCTCGTTCACCAAGCTTTGGAAAAGGTTAAAGTGATTCAACAACGGCTACAAACGGCCCAAAGTCAACACAAGTCCTACGTTGATATTAGAAGAAGAGGGCTTGAATTCGCTATAGGTGATTGGGTATTTTTGAAGGTGTCACCGATGAAAGGGGTAATGCGATTCGGAAGTAAAGGAAAATTGAGTCCACGTTATATAGGCCTTTATGAAATTATTAGAAAATTTGGGCAAGTCGCGTATGAGCTGGCGCTACCCCAAGAACTCTCCACAGTCCATCTATTATTCCATGTTTCGATGCTTTAAAAGTGCATAGGGGATCCATCTCGTATTGTTCCCATTGAAGATGTTCAAGTTACGAAGGATCTTACTTATGAAGAGGTACCCATTGCTATTCTAGATCGACAAATAAAGAGGTTGAGGAATAAAGACATAGCTTTGTAAAGGTACTTTGGCGAAATCAACAAGTAGGAGATCACATGGGAAGCTGAAGAAATGATGAAATCCAAGAACCCTTATCTGTTTCAAATGGAAGAAAAAGTTCAAAGTGCGGAAGTGGAGCAATAACAAGTAAGTATTTATGGATATTAAGTGTATGTGTATATGTATGCTAATATAAAGATGCATTTGTTGTAATTGAAAAGATGTTGTTAACATTCGAGGACAAATGTTCCTAAGGGGGTAAGAATGTAACACCCCGTACATTTCCAACTCTACTTGACAACGTTGAACAATGTTTACTTAGGTGTCGAGAGCCATAAGTATGAATTTTGTAGTGTCATTGATGAACCATTTGATATTGGGCCTAGTACATTTGAGTCATGGTATCATTACTCCATCATAGTAGGACTATTCTTAAGCGCGTTTAGCATCCGAGTTGGGGTTAATACGTCGTCACAAGTATTTTAACAAATTATGATCAAATAAGCCATAGGAGGCTAGAATTCCTTATTTTTGAGAATGAGGATACGAATATAAATCGCGTGAGTGGGAATATTGTCGTAACACGTATGAAATGATTTAAATATGAGAGAATTGGAGACTACACGTTGAAAAGATGATATGTGCAATTGGACTCAATTTGAGGCCCAAAGAGAGGCCAAAATGCAAAGCCCAATGGGGCAAATGACCCAATCTTCCACTTTGACCAAGCAAACATTGTATTAAATGCCAAGTGTGGGTAAGGATGACTTGAGTACTATATAAAGGCCCCAAAATCAGATTTTTATTTCTAAAGACACACATAATATTTCTAGAATTTTCAAGACAATTCCTTTGGGCTCTTCAAACCCTAAGTCATCTCTTGGACAAGATCATCATTTATCAAGCTTGGGTAAGTGATTATTATTGTACGTTAATATACTATATGCATGGGAGAGTATGTAGATCATGATGGTTATGTTGGCAAGGTGTTGAATAGTGCTCTTTGCTTTTTGCTAAGAGATGTGCCATCTATATGATTTAAAACTAAAAAGAGACTTGAGGTTTGAATAAGAGTGAATGGTATGGATGAGATATCAACATGTATGGTGTGATTATGACCCTAAACTTGTTATTTTTCTATAAATGTAAATTGTGGAATTTTGGCCTATATGTTGTTGTGAGGTGTATTGAGGGGATTTGATGGAGTAATTGTGATGTCGTGTTAATGAAGATATGTAAAGAATGAACTTGGTATGAAATGCTATTGGGTTAGGATATTTTGTTCACTATTGGGCATATTGTGGTATTATTGATATGATATGATAATGCCGTAAATGGTATTGTAAAGGGTGAAATGACGTTATACGACAGTCATATAGCTCATTGTTGTCTTGTATACTTGTATGGTAATTAGTTGTTAATGGAAGCTTCGGTATGTATTTGTATTGTAGAGTAAGACGTAAGGAAGGGGATGGACTATTGTATTCGTATCTAAGCTTGTATATTCATACTTGGAAGTGAAGGTATGTAAGGTTACTCTTTCGGTATCCTTCTGCAACATATTGTTCATATTGACTTTGTACTTATTCCATTCCGAAGCGTCCAAGGGTATCTCATTTCAGGTTGTTCTCTATTGTTAAGTCACATATTCCTCAATCATTAGTCATTGTTGCTCATGTGTTACATAATCATGGACATAGTTCCAAAGTCCTAATAATGTTAGGTTCCAAAGCTTCCAATAAAGTTATTACTACAATAAATATATCAATCTCTCACAAGTAAAGGTACCAATCTTGCAAAAGTTAAAGAATGAAGTAATGTATAGTTAGTTGTATCCATGGGGTGAAATGAAACACCTGCATGATGATATCCATGGGGTGAATAAAACACCTGCATGATGACCATCCCAACCTTATGGGTGTATCCATGGGGTGAAATGAACACCTGCATGACAATATTATTTTCTTACTGATCAGTTGGGCCCAGACAGTATATGATTAATGAAGTAAAGTAAGGTATGATAGAGAAGCAAAGAAAGTAACGAAAGTAATATGCGTGTTCCAAATATATAAATTGATGACTTATCCATATTGGGTCTTATATCATAGTTCTTTTTCATTGAAGTTTTTATGTATTGATACAATTTCCTATGGCCTTGCATACTCAGTAAATTTTTTGTACTGACCCCTCTTGGGGGATTTACCTTAATTGCTGCAGGAACAGGTACTAGTAGACCTTCACAGTAAGCTGCGGGTCATCTACTGATCTTAGCTGAGCTCCAGTTGGATCAGGGCTTCCCGAATCACCGTTGTATGTTGGTTTTGGTATTGTAAATGTCGTGTAAATGGGGACTTGTCCCAAATTTAGGATGCTTATGTGTGTACTTCTGTTAGAGGCTTTTGTAGACATATGTGGGTATGTGAATGTAAGAGACATGTGTCCCTCTTGACTTGATGGTCCTAACGGCCAAGTTTCCTTAATGTAAACATTATATGTTCCATGTTTTTCCGCTATTCGCATTTTACGTCCTTACGTGTTTGTGATATTTCTTATGGTATGCATATGAATGAACACGAGCAATATGAATGGACACGAGCAAAGATTGGTTCTCCCGGGCCTTATCGGCTTCGGGTGCTAGTCCGCCTCATTGGAACTCGGGGTGTGACAGAAAAACCTCTCCAAAAATTAATTTCTCAATTCTTGCCAATTAGTGATGGATCCTCGTGGTAATTCTGCCAACCACAAAGTCACTTCTCCTGTTAGAGAGAATGGAAATAACCTCAGTCGAATAGCCTCATGGTCAACTCCAGGCAAATTATATAATTTGCAGACCCTCACAAAATTCATTACGTGCATGTTTGGATCATCCGTAGGCAGACCGACAAACATACCCTTTAAGTTTAGCAGGTGAATCATGGCACTGGTAATCTCAAACATAATGTCAGGAGGTAACTCAGGTGTGATGATGGCACCGGTCTCGACTGGCTCGAAATAAGCCACATCCTTATCTTCAGGATTATCATAAATAGGCACATATGGTCTCTGCTGTGCTCTAAGTTTTCTCTGTCGCTCTTCAGCATCAGCCATATGCTGTGCTGCTTCTTGCATCACTCGATTATCCCTTTCTGCTTGCCTAAGAGCAGCTTACCTAGCCTACTCTTCTCGTGTCAATCCAACAGTAGTTTGATCCGCTGTTTCATGACCAACTGGCTGAATTGGTTGGTGATGAATGACTCCCGCTGCTGCGAAATCCTAAACTCCTTCAGTATTCACCATTCTTCGATTATCTCCTAGAGTTCTTTCAATTTCAAGGTCAAGTGGAATCAGGGGATTGCCTTGACTCCTAGTATTAGGCATACACCGACGTATACCCCCAAAAGTATGCAAAAACAAAACCAATCAACTCCAACCAGTAACAATCAACTTCATAACCGTATTCCCCATCAATGACGTCAAAATTTGATATCGCCCAAAATATGCCTCCTAAGAAGTTAAAGCGGTCGTTGTCAAATATAGAACCCAAATAGGTTGGGGTCGATCCCACAAGGAATAGGTTGAAGTTTGTGTAGAATACTAGATGGAATAATTGGAAAGTAAGTAAAACTGGGGGGGTTTTGTAAATAAAAAATGACAATAACAATTGCTGGTTGTATCGAGTTTGTAGACAATGAGAAAAATACACTAGGACTGTGATCCCTAATGATTCCTTAACTCCACCGATTACTTGTGCTAACAAAATAGTCCTTCTATGTGGAATGCAAAATCTAACAAGATATGTTCATCTAAATGTCTCTCGACCTTGGTTAGATGAATTTCACTCTTCTCCTCTCGGTCTCCGAGTGTCACACTACTAACCCTTGTCCTGGATCTCAGATAACCATTCCCGCTAAGGCTCAAGTTATTAGATGAAGGTTGATAGCTTCAAATCTCTATTGTTATCTCCTTTTCCCAATCTCTACCTCTCTCTCAAGCAAGTCTAGAATACAGGTGAGTTTTTAACGTTTGCAACCGTTAGAAGAGAAATCACAATGAAGGAAACAACAATACATGCATTTACAACGGTTCAGAATTGCTTTGCATTTAATCGGTTTCGTTAATTCCTCATGGTTCACAAAACCCTAGTTAATGGGTTTAGCTACTCATAATTGTAAGAACACAATAAGAATTCAGAGATGAAAACATAATTGCACACTCACAATAATGAAAAAAAATGAAAATCTTAATTATCAATAAAATTCGAATTAGGGATTGTGACTACAAAACCAAGAATATATTTATAAGCTCAAAAACCATATGAAATAGCTCTCAAAACAATGTAATGACTCTCTATCACACATAGGACTATACAGGGGTATTTATAGATACAAAACTAATCCTCTCCAAATCAAAATAAGAGAACAGAGTCAGCAACTTCCACGGTATCGTGACTTGGTGTTGTGGAAACAAGTCATGCCACATAGGTTGGTGTCGTGGAATTCAGGCTCAATCATACGTCTTTAGAAGTTGAGTCACGCCACCTTTTCACGCCACTTAGGTGGACCCATGCCACGTGGATGGCTGGCGTGGAAATCAGGCACTTTTTTCACACTGGGAGGTGAACCACGGCGCCACTCACATCACGTGAGTGGCACTCACGGCATGTGAGTGGTGTCTTGACTCCCTCTCTGATGCAGATTTTTGTTCTTTTATCTTTCGACACTTCGTTCTCGGGCTTGATTCTTCCTTTTTGATCATTTTGCCTTCAAAAACCTATTTTCCTACAAAGTAGGATAGAAACCACATCATACCAACCAAATACACCCATGTTATTGCATATTTCCCTTGTTTTAAGCATCGAAAGTGCCATATAACCATGGCGCATCAATATTCTTGGGTGGTATCCCAGGGGTGGAAGGAATACCTACCATGGGTCGATTCCAATATCACGGTTTGTATCCCAGGAGTGAAAGGAAAGCCTAGCATGGGTCGATCCTAATTTGTGTATTTATGAGGACCATATTCCAGGGGTTAAAATACCTAGCATGGGTCATCCTCTTTTACCACTGATCAGATGGTCATTTGTATCATATGCTTTACAATTTCATAATGCAAAGAAGGATAAAGTAAAGTAAAAGATGTAATGTACATGATCCCATAAATACAAGCAAAGGTGGCTTTTTATTCTTATAATTAGATATTGATAGCTGATTTTATTAAGATCTTGTCTTACATATGGTCACTTTATGCCTTAAATACTCAGTACATTCTTTCGTACTAACATCCCTCATGGGGAAACTGTGTTTCATGCCACAGGTACAGGTACTCTTGCTAGTAGACCTCCTCAATAGGAGTACGGGACACTCAACTGTGATTAGTGAGCTCCAAGTTGATTCAGGGCTTTACTGAGTTTTTGATATGTGTATTTTGGTATTGTACAGTAGTTTTATAAAGTGGGGTCTATCCTGACCTAGATTATGTTTTCTTTTTTATAGAGGCTTTGTAGACTAATGTATGAAGTACAAATATGTTTAGTTTCGTAACAGTTGTGGCCCCAACAGCCAAGTCATGTATATATGATTTATGTCTATCTATGCTAGTCTTTTATCACTGTAGCTTATATATATGTGTTAAAGTTTCATGATTCTCATAGTTATATGCATGGTAAGAACAGGTTAAAGTTGGTTCTCTCGAGTCTTTAGGGCGTCGGGTGCCTGCCTATCTTAATGGGATTTGAGGTGTTTCTTAATATTTTTTCTCTATTATGAGAGCATGGGACATGGGAAAGTGTGGAGAATCATCCATTTATGCAAAGGTAAGCTAGCTCAACTCTCCTTGGTTGTTTCCCAATATATTTCCTCGTTAAATTCCATCATTTCCTTGTAAATTCTTTGAAATCAGGTCTTTGATTCCTAAACTTTGTGGGCTGATTTGAGCCCCGATTTACGCTTTGTTTGGGATCAAATTTTGAGCACATATTACTTGTCCTTCGAGGTACCTCGTGACTAATTCAATATTTGGATTCTGTTTCCAGGCCCTGCGAGCCCATCCTTGACTCAAATTTTGACCTGACGTTTTATATAGCAATGTGGGCCTTATTTTGGTCATTTTGATGTATAGATGATTTTCTTGATAGCATGGTGGCATTTTGGGATCGTGGAGCAAAGTCGAGCAATTTTTGGACGATTCAAGGTTTGCGGCTCGATATCGTGGTAGGCTTCGGTCTACTTTTCTCTACGATATTGTGTATAGTATAGTTTGCATGCTACGTAGGGATGATAAGATATGTTTATGACTAGTATAACATGACTTAGCCCATTTAGGGAATTTGGGGTAGAGATTTGACTCGAACCTTAGTGTAAAATACTTGTCACAGCTGTAGAATCCTATTACCCTCTATTATAAGCATGTTAACCATAGTTTGATATTAAGGATCCTTTAGTATAAGATTTACTATTTTACTTTGTTAATTGGATAGTATTTCCCCAATTAGATACTTTTAGTGACCTTACGCCCTCATTTACAGTAGTTTTCTAAGTTATGAAGCGTTATTATTGTTGGTTTTATGTTTTTGGGCCCGAGACCATGGTTACGATGCCAGTTGGACTCCAGATGAGTATTTTATCACTAAAAGAGACATGATTCTAGATTACACATGCTTAGGCGCTTATGGTTGTATTGTTTAGATACTGGTGATGCCATGCATACTTTTAGGTGAATTCATACTCACTTAGTAGTACGATACTAGTCAAAATCTTGATTCTACTATTTTTTTCTAAAAGCGGATTTATTCCCACTTTCACTTTTAAAAATAGATTTTTTTACAATGGGAATCGTACCGCCTTATTTAATGAATTATGAGCTTGGAACTAAAAATGTTGTTTTGGAAATTAGACCGAGGTTAACTTTGGTCCATTATTATTCCACTCTTTTACAACTACTTCTTACTTCGATAGAGAGAGATTTCGACCTTTTCTATGCTATTATGCCGATTTAGTCACAAACTTGATCTCTGGTAATAGATTTATAGACTACACTCTTTTAGTCACGATTCAAGTCAGTACACTTATTATACCTATACATCTCTCCAGTACTGGATGGAGTAGATTGATTATGATGATTATTGGAAGTCCTGGTTCGGGATCAGGCAGTGTATACGGATATCCCGAGTCCTATAGGGGCCCCTTCATCCGTGAGCCGCAGTGCTAGAGAAGGATGGTCATCGTAGGTACAGCCTTTGCAAGCTACTGAATTGGAGGAGGTGTATACACTTTTTATGTTATGGTACTTGGTACATTATGCTACTTGGTTCGGACATGGTATTTATTTATTGATTATTATGGTTAGTTTGTGGAAGGATGATTATGGACTAGTATCCGAGATTGACGGTATGTTTCTAATTTCCATCTTTACTATGTTAAATTACATTATTGATGGTTACCTCATGGTTAGGGACTCTGATTATGCTAGTATTAGCTTTCCTACTTGGTTATGATTCTTGAGATGTTAGGTTGACTCCCTCAGGTTATTACCTTTGAGTTTGTACTATATATATATATATATATGGTATTACCATATATCCCTCTCTTTCTTTGTCTATTCATATTGTATATGTATTCTTTGGCCTTGTATACTATTACATATCCTTCTTTCATTCTTCATTGGTATATTGGTTAGTGCTATATGGTATTGCACTTTAGTTTTGGGATACTGCTAGAATAGGATAGTTTATCTTTATTACCCTGTCAACATTATTATGTATAGTTTCCTGTAGTTTACATTTCTGTTTTACATGTTATTTATACTTGCATTATTTTTGGAGCACAGTCGGCCGATGCCTACTGAGTACCACGTGTTTGGTACTCATACTGCACCTTTGCAGCCTGTAGATCATGGGAAGAGTTCTCGTCTTGACGTGTGCATCATGCAGAGCAGCTATGGATTGGAGATTTTGGGTGAGCTCCTGACGTTCGGAGTATTCCTATTCTCCGTCATACTATTAGTTTGATCTTTATTTTGTATCTTAGAGATGGCTTGTATACAGATATTGAATTTGTATTTCACCTATACTCTTATTATATTAGAAGCTCATGTACTAGCTCTACCAGGTTTTGGAATTATATTGTCTCTTTATTGTATTCTTTTTCGCTGCTTTCTTCATTCTCCTTGGTAGTCCGTTACTAGCTGTTCCATATTACGAGTTGGCTTACCTACTGGTGGGTCATGGTAGGTGCCATCATGACTTGAGAAATTGGATCGTCACAACTATAATCATCAATAAACAACAAGAAATAATTACTCCCACCTAAGGACTTAGTCTGCGTAGGACCACATAAGTCAACATGTATTAATCGAAAACATGCAGAAGTTCTCCATGCTTTTCCAATAGGAAAAGATTCCCAGTTTGTTTCCCATAAATGCACCCTTCAAATAAATTAAGAGAGCTAATTTTTGGTGGTCTAAGAACCATACCTTTATCACACCTAACAATTTAAGGCCCTTTATGTTTGATGGCCATACCTTAAATGCCACAACTTTGAGTCATTCTTCGCACTTGTAGCGAGAGCAAAAAATTTTCATATCAGAAATATCTAGAGGAAATATTTTGTTTGGTGTCATGGTGATGTGAACCTTTTAGCCTTACTTCTTGTTTGTAATAACACAAGCATTTTCATCAAACCAAAGAGAATATCCATTGGTCATTAGTTTCCCAACACTCAACATATTGTATCCTAAATCAGGTACATATTGAACATTTATCTATCATGTTTAATTTGTCTTGGCTAGTGTTGACACCCACTGTGTCTTTTCCTTTAACCCTGCAACTCTTTTGTATTTCCAAGTTGCACCTTTTTCTGTTTCTTCTCGTCAAGCTTAAGAAACAAGGATTTGGCCCGTATCATATGATTTGAACAACCATGGTCTGCAAACTATATATTTCTTGTTCTTTCATTTGTATCAATGCAATCCATAAAAAGATCATTCTCTTCCACGTTTTCTATTGCTGCAAAATTTATATTCTGATCTTTATACAACAATTAGCCCTTATAATCCTGTAGCACTGAAAATGATGACATTGAATGCCATTTTTTGTAATACCTTTATCATCGGATTGCCTGTGTCCATCATTACTTCCTTTGCCCTTTCGATAATTACGACCTCGACCACCGCAAAATCCTCCTCTTCTTCGACCTCTACTTGCTAGACCATTATTTTCTCCATATTTAGTGGTTCCATCTTTCACTTGGAATTCCTTTCTTCATTTTTTTCTACAGATCGATTAAGTCTCGCCTCATGAGCTTGAAGAGATCCCATTAATTCATCAAAGGAAAAAACTAATAGGTCCTTAGACTCTTCTATATCAGAAACTAAGTGATCAAATTTTAAAGTCAAGCTTCACAGTATATTTTCCAGAATGATCTGGTCAGTAACTTTCTCTCCATAGGATCATATTTGCTGACAATTGCCACTGCTCTGGAAAAAAAATCAGCAATGAATTCTCTACTTTTCATCATTAAGGTTTCAAAGTTACGCCAAAGTGACTGCAATCTCACCACAATGACCTTTGAATAACCTTGAAACTCCTTTTGCGAAATGGACCAATCTTGCTTTTATGTGGTTGCTGCAGTGATTTGTGAGAAGACGTATCATGGACCGGCTGTTGGATAAATTAGCATCTTTTTTCTTGTTGTCTCGAAATCTATTTCGTTTGTCAGGATCTGCAAATCCACATTTTATCAAGTCCCAAAGATCTTGAGATTTGAGTATAGTTTTATACGAATACTCCAGAATTCGTAGCTTTCTCCCTTGAATATGGGAATGAGTGGTTGTCCCACACTCGATGCATTTCTACTGCTTGTCATATCTCTAATACCAAATTTTGTCAAGGACGAAAAGTTGCGTGTAGTTTTTTTTTTATTTCAGGTAAACTTTAATTCAACAGATAACAAAATATGCTCAACAAATAATCCTAAAATATAGGCCCTATAACCAACTACGCCACTTTTTCTGTAACACTAATTAAACTTGAGTAAATATGGAAACTACTTAACAAATACAAAAAAACTAGTTCTACCAAACAGCTCATGTCCCACTACTTAGTTTGGAATCACTTTTCAACAACTCAAAGATTGATCCATATGATAAGTAATTGGTGGGTTTTTAACTAAACAAACCCGGATTTTACTTAGAAGTCTCACACAAATTTTTAATTATAATCACAATTGCATGAAACAGATATTACCCAACTCAATTTACTCAAAAATTGCATGAAACACAGATTATTTAATTTTTTGAGTTAAATTCGTAACTCTAAAACCCTAAAACTTTAAAATTAAATATCTCTCAAATTACTTTAGCCAAAAATTATGATCTACATCTAGTCGGAAAGCTCTCGACAAGTTCATGCACAAATTAGGCAGCCACAAACATGAAATATGCAGTTATGGGTTTAACATATAAAATACTAAAAATGTATTTTGAATACTAATCATTTCAAAAACCAGAGTACAAACCTATGACTCTGATATCAATGCAGTAATTGAATTAGTAAATACTAGTTAGGAGACTTATAAGTTTCTCCATAGAGGAAGCAAATCTACAACAACCATCTGTCACTAATCATTGGAAATCCTTACAAAGCAAATGAACTCCCTTTGTCCATAGTCTAGATATCCTTTAGGGATGCATAACATTTTCTCCTATCATCATAAACCCTATTCATCGTCATTTAATGTGGGTAAAACAATTTTTTTTCCTACACCCAAAATGGTGTATTTATGCACTAAGGTTAGGGTTATGGAGAAGGACAAACTAATAGGCTAACAGGCTAATTAGCACCCCTTATGAGTGAAGCCAACCCAATAGATATTTCCAAAATGTTGGAAAATAAATCCCCATTGATGCTACTTTGAAGAAACTGAAAATCTTTTTTCTTGTTTATTCATGTGGAGAAAACTACTAGGCATCTTTTTAGTAAGATTCAAATTTCTAAGCAAGTTTGGTCTTCTTTCTGCTTGAGTTGTGTCATCCCTTCTAAATTTGGCAACATTTGACTGATTATTATGTCTTGATGGCTTGCTAAAATCCATAATAAGATTCACAGAACCTTTATACAATGTCTACCTATTATTGTTAGCTGGAAAATCTAGGACATGTGTAGTGCTTGATATGATAATATTAGGATATCTTCTAATTTTATTATCAACCAGGTGATCAAGAGAATGAATACGCTCATCAATTGTCTTTTTCTTATCTTTTTTACTCCTCTTCTTAGCAGGTGATCAGTAACAAGATGGTTTTGTGGAAAAAATTAGATATCGTATGGCACAAACTAAGCACAGATGGCTTCAGCAAGGGCAATCCAGATAGTGCAGGAGGCAGTGGAATCATTAGAAATAATAATACACATTTTATTTGCTAAAAGAGTTGATTTGGTTTCTTGTGGGGTCAAACCCATGTGGAAGAAAATTTTATGTGCCAGATTACTTGGTTAGAAAATGAACTTGGAGAGCAAACAAAAATTTGTGGAGGAAAAATTTTATATTTATTTTTCCTTTCTTATTTTGTGCTTGGAGCCCAAGTTTGGCCATCTTGGAGCCAAAGTTTGGCCATCTATAAAGGATGACCATTTTTCATTGTTGAGTCCATCCAAAAATCATAAGAAAGTACATTGTAAGAGTTGAGAGAATAATTCTCTTAGGTGTATTTGAGATCTCTCCCCTTTCTTTTTTAATAATATAAAGACAGTTATTCTCTGGTGGATGTAGGATCATTTTGATCCGATCTACGTTAAATCTTGTATTCTTTCTTTTGCTCTTTATTTCACATTTCCGCTAATAATTAATATCAGAGCCAAGGTTCTGTCTGAGTATGCCTGTGGTTGCAGCACAGTCTGAACTTCCACATCAGAAAAAAATTACTTTAGTTTTCTGTATTTTTAAATACAATCTATAGTAAAAGAGGAAGAACAAGTAACAATGAGTTCTATGAAGTCTGAAATTGATAGATTTAGTGGGGCAACAACTTTAATATCTGAAAGATCCATATTATGGTGTTACTGCGGAGGGAAGGTTCAATCCATGATATTGACAGAACGCACCTCGATGGTACATCAGATTTCTATAAGGAGAAGATTGAAAGGGATGCATTGAGTGTAATCCAACTGTCCCTTGCACCTAACAGGCTCTGTGAAGTGAGTGCAAGTACCAACGAGACAACCAAACAGTTATGGGACAAGCTGTAAGGGATTTACCAGAGCCGGTCGGTGACAATAAGGATGTTTTTATAGCGGTGTCTTCCTACATTTAAGATGAAGTCAGGTACTTTGTTGCAAGACCATCTAGATGCATTCACAAACTAGTAATAGACTTATAGACAACCGAAATTAAAAAAAATGAGGAGACGCTAGCATGCGCTTTGCTATTTTCATTGACTTCAAAATTTTGTGATATTGAGAATTCAATGACGTATAACAAGAAGCCTATCACTCTTGAGCAAGTGCGGCAAGAACTTGACTTTTATGATGTGTGGAGGAATTTTTTAAGGAGACAAAGAAGATGAAGCTAGTGGGCTCTTTGTGCGAGGACATACTAGCCAACAAGGAGGAGAAAATTAAAGCACAAATAAAAATCTTGTGTGAATAAGAAGAGCACGGAGTGTTGGGTATGCAACAAGAAGGGGCACTTTGAAATGGATTGTCCAATGTCAAAGTCCAAAGAAAAGATAAGTGCATCCATTATTGAGCAGGTACATGATTTTAATAATGAATATGTACTTACAACATCATGCAATAGTTGAGTCTATGGAAAAAAAATGGGTGCTAGAATCTGGTTGTACTCTGCTTAAGACATTTAGAAGAGATTGGCTCAATAGTTACGAGAAAAGTGGAAGAATTGTAGTAATGGGCAATAATGCAACTTGTAAAATAGTTGGCATTGACTCAATTCAGGTTTGTTGCCATGATGGAATCATAGGGACTATTAAAGAAGTCTTTCATATTCCTGATTTGAAGAAGAATTTGATCTCCCTAGGTACTCTAGATAAATAAGGCTACAAGTATATGAGCAAAGGAGGAAATATAAAGGTGACTAAAGATCCTTTAGTCATGCCAGAGGCCAAGCTGGAGGATGGCCTCTACACGCTGGCAGGAAGCACTATTTTGGCTCTGTTAATGCATCTATAATGCAGTTATTAAATGATTATAAGGCAATATTATAGCACATGAGACTGGTTCATATGAGCGTACGAGGATTGTAGATGTTGAGGAACTATAACCTTTAGAATGGTGAGAAGATCAACATGCTTGAATTTTGTGAGCTCTCTGTCCTAGGGAAGTAGAAGAAGGTCAGCTTCAGCACTGGAAAACACAAGATGGGAGAGGTGCTAAACTACATCTATTTTGATTTATAGGGTCCCTCTAAACTTTAATCGAAGGGTGGAAAGAGGTATCTTCTCTCATTCACTGATGATTTTTCACGAAAGTATTGGGTGCATTTATTGAAGGCAAAAAGTGGTGATGTTGAAATAGTTAAAGAGTGGAAGATATTGGTTGAGAATCAAATGGAGTGGAAAATCAAGTATCTTCGCAAAGACAATGGCTTGAAGTTTTGCAGTGAAGAGTTCAATGATTTCTGCAAGTTTCATGGGATCTCAAGGCATAAGATGGTCAGGAACACACCATATCAGAATAGAGTTACTGAGAGGATGAACATAACTCTTCTTGAAAAAGCTTGTTGTATTCTCCTACAAGCCAAAATGTCCAAAGTATTTTGGCTGAAGTAGTTTACACTACTTCTCATATTGTCAATAAATCTCCAACACCAGTGATTGACTTTAAAACTCCAAAAGTTGTATGGTTAGGTGAACCCTCTAACTATTCATACTTGCGAGTATTTGGATGTCCAACTTATTATCATATTAATGAAGAAAATATTGAACCAAGGGATAGAAAAGCCATATTTGTAGGGTATGTGGATGGAGTAAAAGGGTACAAGCTTTGGTGTTTGTCTTTACTCAAATTTGTAGTTAGTAGAGATGTTATCTTTAATTGATCCTCTATACTTGATCCTTATAAATTTTCTGTGGATTTGTCAGGAAACGAGAACAATGAGCAGGTGGAGCTTCTGGTGTAGGTTACCAAAGAAAATGATCAAGAGACTCAAGTCAAGAGACTCACGTTTATGAGTTAAAAGATACAGATCTTGAAGAACTTACTATCAATGAACCATACACAATTGTGAATGGAAGGGACAAAAGGAAGATATGAAAATTGGAACACCTTATAGAGCAAGAAAATATGATTACATATGTATTTGTAGCAGTAGAAGAAGACACTAAGGATCTTGAGCCTCCTCGTATGTTGAAAAAACTTCTTGCAAAGATAATGCACAATGGCGGTTAG
Organism: Capsicum rhomboideum; assembly: GCA_031232105.1. NCBI lineage: Eukaryota > Viridiplantae > Streptophyta > Magnoliopsida > Solanales > Solanaceae > Capsicum > Capsicum rhomboideum. Next base: position 19,035,689 of record CP124712.1, read on the forward strand.
CCATGACGGAAGAGATAGAGGCTCTTCATTAGAATCAGACATGAGTCTTAGTTGAATGACCAAAGGAGAAGAGGATAGTTGGATACAAATGGGTCTATAGAAAAAAAAGGGAATTCTAGAAGTGGAAGATGCTAGGTTCAAAGAGAGATTGATTGCAAAAAGTATCAATCAGAAGGAGGGAATTGACTATAATGAGATCTTCTCTCCAGTCGAAAAACTGCTTTCTTGCATGGTGATCTTGAAGAGATAATATATATGGATCAACTTGAAGGTTTCCTAGCTGAGGGAAAAGAAAATCATATATGCCAATTGAAGTAATCATTGTATGGTTGGAAGCAATCTCCTAGACAGTGGTACAAGAGGTTTGATTCATGGCTACACATGGATTCTCATCAAGGAGTGCATTTGATAGCTGTGTGTATAACAAGAAGATGTATGGTAACTCAATAATTTATTTACTATTGTATGTTGATGATATGGTTATTTTTGCTAACAACATCATAGAGATAAATGCTTTGAAGAAATTGTTGAGCAAGGAATTTTACATGAAGGATTTAGGAGCTACAAGGAATATCCTTGGAATGGAGATTTCAATAGAAGAAAGTGTTGTACATCTTTCTCAAAAGTGGTAAATCGAAAAGGTTCTTCAGAGATTCACTATGCATATGAGCAAGCTTATAAGTACACCATTAGCTCCTCATTTTAAACTTCTAGTGTTGCAAATGTCTCAATCTAAGGATGACATGGAGCATATATCAAAGTTTTCTTATGCTAGCACAGTTGGTAGCATTATACATGTTATGATGTACACACATTCAGATATTGCTCAATCTGTAAGTATGGTAAGAAGGTACATGGCCAATCCAGAAAAAAGGCATTGGGAAGTTGGCAAGTGGATATGGAGATATCAGATATCTCAAAGGAGCTTCTGATGTTGGCTTGACCTTTCAAAAAAGTAAAAGTATTTCAATTCTCGATTATGTGGATTTTGACTATGTAGGAGATTTTAATAGAAGGAGGTCCATAACTGGATACATCTTTACTCTCGTTGGCAGTGCCGTTAGTTGGAAATAGACTTTATAGTCGATTGTCACTTTATTTAAAACAGAGGTAGAATATATGGTAGAAGCCGAGGCAGTGAAATAAGCTATTTGGTTGAAAGGTTTGGTGGCAAAATTGAGTTTGGTTCAGCTAAAATCAACTCTAAGATGTGATAGTCAAAGTGCAATTCATTTGATTAAAAATCAAAGATTTCATGAGTGCACCAAACACATTGATGTCAGATTTCATTTCATTCGAGATATCGTTGAAGAGGGAACTATCAAGCTCGCAAAGGTTATCACAGACAATAACATTGTAGTCATGTTGACTGAGATAGTCCTGCTTGTCAAGTTTCACACTGCACGGTTTTTGCGGGAGTATGCATAACTCTGGGAGAACAACTGCTAGGTGGAGCTAGTATGTTCAACAAAAGTTTGATTCTTCTTGTTTCTTGCAACGAGATTTTCCAGTAAGCTTAGAAGTTTTGGCCAGATTTGTTCATACGTATGCTCGAAATGCAAACTAAGGTGGAGATTGAAAGAGTGGGTTTGATTTTTTGTGGGGTCAAACCCAAGTGGAAGAAAATCTCATGTGCTAAATTACTTGGCTAGAAAATAAACTTGGAGAGCAAACAAAAATTTGTGGAAGGACAAATTTTGTATTTATTTTTTCTTTTCTTATTTTGTGCTTGGAGCCCAAGTTTGGCCATCTATAAAAGGATGGTCATTCTTCATTGTTGAATCCATCCAAAAGTCATAAGAACATACATAGTAAGAGTAGAGAGTTGAGAGAGAAATTCTTTTAGGTGTATTTGGGAAATCTCCTTTTTCTTTGTTAATAATATAAAGGCAATTGTTCTCTGGTGGATGCATGATCATTCTCTGAACCACTTTAAATCTTGTTGTTTTTCTTTTGCTCTTTATTTCATGTTTCCGCTAATATTTTCTTATGTTGAAAACTATGAAATGTGTGGCAATAACATAGCTGAAGCTAATGCTATTCTTCAGGGTGAAGATCTACACTGTAAAGGGCCTTACCAATGTGAGTGTGGAAGCTGACTATCAATTGATTATCGACGTGATTAATCACAAAAGTGAAAAAAACTCCTTGTTATATTTTCCATGTTATTGATCAGATCATCCAACTCTGTGATAGAATTTTTTTTCGTTTTGTGCATATTTACAGAGAGGGCAATATGCCGATCATCTGACAAATTTTGGGGAATCTACTACTGAGATCTCATAATAGAAAAAACACAGTTAGCTACCTGCTTTTGTGAGAGCTTTGTTGAGATTAGATCAACAAGAAATTCCTAACGTCATGTTCAGACCAAAAAATAACCATTTTGTGATTATTGATGTTAACCTACATAGCTGTATAGTGATTTTGTCTTTGTGTATAACATCCACTTGTACATGTAGTAATTGTCCTAGGAAGATTTTTAGTCTTTAAGCCGATTCTTTTGTCAAATATGAACAATAAGAAGGTCTATCTCATCTTTTTTTTTTTTTGGTTCTGCAGGTTATCATCTACGTGCTCCCCTATGTACTTATCTTCTTCCTTTATCTATAGGTTGGTGTCAATATGAACTTTGTTTTTGGTCGTTACTTTTATCCATTTATTCTTTTTCAAGTTATTTAGAGTCAGACTCGTATTAATCCAATCAGCTGTAAAATGCAGTAATACGTTTCTCAACAATAGATTTTACCCCTCAAGTAAGTAATCACAATGTTATGATTAAATCAGCTAATAACCTAACCAGAAATACATTTCTCAACAATTAGAGAAAGCTATGGATTATGGGATTTTCAACATTTCTACAGCCAATACAATATTAATTAAGTCATTTTCACATATTGATGTGATTAGATCTTCTCAGTAAACAATGGCTTTCGCTTCTTCTTTTTCTTCAACAGTGACAGGAAAAATATAGACAATTTCTGAGGGCTACCATCCTTAGGAAAGGAAATCAAATGTAAATGAAGCAATAGGAGTAGATTTACCCGGGTATATGAGTTTATATCTCGGTTATACCAAAAAAAGAGCCTAAGATTTGGTGGACGAGGTTTTTATTTTTATAGTGCTGCTAGAATAGTTGAGGTGTGTGCAAATTGATCCGACCTTCAATGTTGTAAAAAGATAAAAGCTTCAGCCCTGGCCCTTAGAAATTTCTCTAATCACATTCACACTATTGATATTACTTTAACCAACACCTAATTGATGGAGTACACTAATGTTGAACCGTTCCCCAAATTTGCTTTTATTACTATTTATTTTGGTATAAAAGTCGGATACTCCAACTTCCTTTTAACTCCAGATACTTGTTTATGCTACTAGTCAAAGCAGAAGAAAATTAGATGTTAATATGTTGTGAATCCTTCTTTTTTAATTCTAAAAGTGGGGTGGTCACTTGACTTTGGATGTCAAATTAAGCTGGTTGTATAATTAGAATAATCTTTACAATTTATTCCTAACGAGTCTTTGTCTAATATTCAAGAAATAGCCTCTCTACCTTCACAAGATAACAGTAAGGCTGCGTACCCTCTCTAGACCCCACTTATGGGACTATACTGAGTATGTTGTTGCTCTTATTTTGATGAGTTTGTTTGATATTTGGTTGGGTTGGAGAAGAATTTAAAATCATGGATAGTCAAGATTTCTGTTTCCTAACTAGATAAATACAAAGTACAGACAAATGACTTTGAAAGTTGTCTAGGAAAATAGATGCTTGCAAGAACCATGTTGATTGAATAGGCTAAAAAATTTCAGATATACAGAGAATTTAGGAAAATAGATGCTTGCAAGGTTTCTTGCTAATAACCTCAAGGAAAGAACCATGGGCAAAAGAAAATATCCAAGATTAGCTCATTTCCTTGTTACTTGGTCTTTGCTGCTCCTAGAGGCAGCTTTTGGATTAACTTCAAGAGAAGTTAACAAAACCCTTTGTATAGAAAAGGAGAAAGATGCCCTCATTGAGTTCAAAAGAGGCCTTAAGGACAATTACGGTCGTTTATCTACATGGGGTGATGAAGAAGATAAAAAAGAATGCTGCAAATGGGAGGGCATTGAATGTGACAGAAGAACAGGTCATGTAATTGTTGTTGATCATCACACTGAGGTTATTTGTCCAGGCTGTGCTTGTTTTGCTCCAGTATTGACAGGTAAACTTAGTCCTTCTCTACTTGAGTTGGAGTATTTGCATTTCATGGACCTCAGTGTAAATGGATTTGAAAATAGTGAGATACCAAGATTCATAGGCTCTTTTAAGAGACTACAGTACCTGAACCTCTCATCTTGCTTTTTTGCTGGTGAAATTCCAGCACAGTTCAAGAATCTAACTTCTTTGAAGATTCTTGATCTTGGAAACAATTATCTTATAGGAAAGGACTTTGTGTGGCTTTCTCATCTCTCCTATCTAGAGTTCTCGAATCTTGGTGGTAATGACTTCCAAGCAAGCAATTGGTTTCGAGAAATAACTAAGGTCCCTTCATTGAAAGAACTGGACTTGAGTGGTTGTGGACTCTCTAAATTCGTTCCGTCTCCAGCTGATTTAGCCAATTCATCTTTGATCTCTCTTTCTGTCATTCGTTTATGTTGTAATGGTTTTTCTTCTTCAGCTGAATATAGTGGGTTATTCAATTTTAGCACAAGCCTAACTAGCATAGACTTCTCTACTAATCAGCTGGTCGGTCAAATCGATGATCGGTTTGGAAGCTTGATGTATCTTGAGCATCTTAATCTTGCTGATCAGTTTAATCTTAAAGGTGGGATCCCAAGTTCTTTTGGAAATTTGACACGTTTACGTTATTTGGACGTGTCTAACACTCACACATACCAATGGCTTCCTGAGTTGTTTCTCAGGCTATCAGGCGGTATGAAATCACTTGAGATTTTGCGGTTGAACGACAACTCAATGTTTGGTTCATTGGTTAACGTCACAAGATTTTCAGCCTTGAAGAAATTATACCTGCAGAAAAATGTGCCGAATGGTTTCTTCATGGAAAGGTCTGGACAAGTTTCGAGCCTCCAGTATCTGGATTTGTCTGATAACCAAATGAGAGGGTCAGTACCAAATTTAGCATCGTTTCCATCATTGAGAGAGTTGTATCTTGGCTCTAATCAATTTCAAGGGAGGATACCACATGGTATTGGAATACTTTCACAGCTTATAATTTTGGACATCTCGTCCAATAGATTAGAAGGATTACCAGAAACTATGGGGCAACTTCAAAACCTGGAAAGTTTTTATGCCTCTTATAATGTGCTGAAGGGTACAATCACAGAGTCCCACTTTTCAAACCTCTCCAGTTTAGTATACTTAGACCTATCCTTCAACTTGATGGCTTTGAACACGAGCATTGATTGGATTCCTCCATTTCAACTACAAGTTATAAGGCTTCCATCTTGCAATTTGGGACCTTCTTTTCCTAAATGGCTTCAAACTCAGAATAACTACACTCTTCTTGATATTTCTCTTGCGAATATATCAGACATGCTACCAAGTTGGTTCTCTGATCTTCCTCCCACTCTAAAGATTCTGAATCTCTCTAACAACCATATCGGTGGCAGAGTTTCTGAGTTCATAGTGAATAAACAAGATTACATGGTTATAGATTTAAGCTATAGCAACTTTTCAGGACCGTTGCCACTAGTTCCTACCAATATACAAATCTTTTACCTACACAAAAATCAGTTCTCTGAATCCATTTCTTCCATTTGTAAAAGTACAACAGTAGCTGCCACTTCTCTTGACTTGGCATACAACCAATTTTCAGGAGAACTTCCTGATTGTTGGATGAATATGAGTAATCTAGCTGTTCTTAATGTAGCCAATAACAATTTCTCTGGAAAAGTTGCACCTTCATTAGGCTACTTGACAAATTTGGAGGCTTTATACATACGCCAGAACAGTTTTAGCGGGATGTTGCCTTCTTTTTTCACAATGTCAGGAGTTGCAAATCTTGGATCTTGGAGGGAATAAGTTTACCGGAAGAATCCCAGCATGGATAGGGACTGACCTACTTAAGTTGCGCATTCTAAGCCTACGGTTCAACAAATTCCATGGCAGCATACCATCGCTTATCTGCCAGCTTCAATTTCTTCAGATACTGGACCTTTCGGCAAATGAATTATCTGGGAAAATTCCACAATGCCTCAACAATCTTACCACTATGCATCAAGAAAATGGCACTGGTGAGTCAATGGATTTTCTAGTCAGCTATGACTATATTCCTGGATCTTACTTGTACATAGGTGATTTATTGATTAAATGGAAAAACCAGGAGTCTGAGTAGAAGAATGCTTTACTCTATCTGAAGACTGTTGATCTTTCAAGTAATAAATTGGTTGGAAGTATCCCTAAAGTGATAGCTGAAATGAGGGGATTGCGATCTTTGAACCTCTCGAGAAATGATCTGAATGGAAGTGTCATTCAAGGAATAGGTCAAATGAAGATGTTAGAGTCTTTTGACTTGTCAAGAAACAAGCTTTCTGGTATGATCCCTCGGGGCCTTGCTGACTTGACTTTTCTTAGTGTATTGGACTTGTCAAACAACTACTTATCAGGGAGAATTCCATCAAGCACTCAACTGCAGAGTTTCGATAGATCATCCTATAGTGGCAATGCTCAACTCTGCGGTCCTCCTCTTGAAGAGTGTCCTGGATATGCTCCTCCTAGCCTCCCTATAGATCGTGGTGATGATGATGATGAGGAGGAGTTCCCATCTCTGGAGTTTTATATATCAATGGTGCTAGGTTTCTTTGTCGCGTTTTGGGGATTCTTGGGTTGTTTAACTGTCAACCGTTCTTGGAGGAATGAATACTTCACATTCTTAATGGACATGAAGAGTTGGCTCCATATGAAGTCAAGAGTTTATTTTGCTAGACTGAAGGGAAATCTAAGGAACTGAATAATGTAAAGTTTCTATGTACCTTGTTACTATCAAGATTCAAGAGTTAACTTGTATTCTTGATCCTTTTCCTCCTCTGGAAATTAATAACTGCACGGAACAACAACATGTCGAGCGTAGTTCAACAAGAGGGTGAAGTTTTTATCTTGACTTGTGAAAGTAAGAAGTTTGTTGCCGATAGACCCTTGCGACAAACTAATGAATTATATGTGCACAATTATTTCACATTTCTAATTTTGATGGGAAGCAGAGACATGTACGATTATTTACTTGGCATTTATGCTGTCTTGATACATTGCATTAGTTCTTGTTATTTTAACATATTAGACTAGTTCTGTAATATTTAAAGAAATTAATTTCAATAACTACTTCATTTGTTCCATTTTTATGAGCAGCACTGTGACAATATGTAGAATTTTGTGAAACCAATTTTAAAATTTAATTATTAATTATTGTGACATATAAGGTTTTATATAGTTTTGAATACGTAATTTATTTCAATAAATCTGAAGAATTTGTATTCAAATTTAAAATTAAGTAGCTTTAATATCATACTTCAATAGGGATGTAGATGGGGCGGGGCAGAGCAAGTTTGACCTACTAAAATTTTGACCCATCTTGCCCTTACCTCATTTAGTATTTTTTTGACATTTTACCCCACATTGGAGCCCGAAGATATCCAAATTCGCACCTAAAAATCCACATTAATGCTTCGTATGGCAAGGAGCCTATAATTGGTTGTTATGAAGAAACGTAATCAATTTTCTTTATATATATATATATATATATATAAATATATAAAGAAGTTTGATTACGTTTCTTCATAACCCATTATAGGCTCCTTGTCATAATTTAATTTCAGTATCGTGGACCGCATTCATGGATAGTTTAAATTCCTGTAGGCATTCATCATAAAATAAATTCACTAAATTTATTAGAGAAATTATATATTAGCATTTGCAAATTCAATATAAACCAGAAGTAAAACACCATTTATTAAGGATAATATTGAGTTCATCTGAAGATCTAAATCATTAAAGAAAATTCAAATTAAAAAACACAATTTTAGTTTCAATGTCCTGTTAAAGCAAATAAATAATCAAAATGAAAAGAATTAAACAAAATTTATGTATCAAACGAAAAACTAAATAAATTGCACAAGTAAATTTTGTGAAATATACTTTTCATTTTTAAAGATGAACTATAAACATTTACTCTTTCAAGTAGTTTAAACTTTCATCATTAATCCACTATACATGAGATCCAAGTAGTTTAAACTTTCATCATTAATCCACTATACATGAGATTCAAACACTATACCTCATTTCTTAATTTTTAACACAATGAAATAATACTAACAAAAAGAAGCTAAACTACAATCCAAATCCTAATTAATTCAAAAAAATGTAACCAATTTCTTTTAGCCTAATATATATTTATTTATATATATATATATATATATATATATATATATATATATTTAGTATCACGACCCAAAACTCGAATCGTGAAAACACCTATCACACCCTTAAGATAGGCAAACCAACCCAATACTTAGACAAAAAAAAGTGAAGTAATTACACAAGAAAGATAATAGTGAAATATCTCAAGAGAAACACCACAAACCAATCCAAAAATTGGTAGTCACAAGGTACAAGCCTTTAGAGTAATGAAAGTATATCTGAAAGTCTGAAAATCTTGATATAAGGAAAAATAACATAAATAAAAGAAATGAAGGAGATTTAGTAGGCACTTGTGTCAATCAGGCACTACCTTTGAATCTTAGGAAGTAATCTAAAGCACAATCTCTGAATCAGCAATTAGGTACCACCGACTGAGAACCTATATGTAAAGCGCATAATTAAACACCTGTGAGTACTAATTCACAAGTACTTAACAACAACATCGTCGACCAATCTTAATTTTAAGTGATGACGAGGACCACCTAAAATTAAATCACCCAACACAATCTAATAAACCTGCAAACAAGATGGTCATACCTAGTCTAATAGTCAATAGCAATGACAATTTACACTGTCCATTTCAAGTAGATCAACAAGTACAAAAACTCAGATCATGAAGGGAATATCATTTTAACAATCACTTACCACACCAAATCAAACAACTAAATGGATATAATGAGTATGATGCATGCCACATAATCCAATGGGGAAAATGATAATGACGTATATGATAGATGCATGACCTACTTGTATACATCTGCTATTGTGTAAAGCTAGTTGGGACTCATGGGGGATTCACAAGGTCTATATACACCCTCCAGATCCGCCCGAAAGCTACAGAGTAAATAATCATATATTAGCTCAATTTGGATCTGCCCATAGGACCACGAAGAGAATTTCAAAAGTCCTGGTGCCTCAAGTAAATCATCAACCTCCAAAGTCGCCCGAAGACCGTGGAGAATAACCAATAGTACCATTATAGTATGCATGTGGAGGAGGGGGCAAGTGAAACACAACAAAATATCAATACCAGTCCAACACCATGAATGTCAATAAAAGGTTTTTTTTTTTTCACTTCACAAGTCATCCTTAATAATATCTGACAAAAATTCCATGCTCACAGCATGTTAATGAATGAATCAATGCACTATGGACTCAATTATCAACCAAACACATCATATAAGCCAACCTCTTAGAAATCCAGGACAAATATTCAATTACTTTCTTTTAACCCTTTCACAAATACATTGATACCCGCATAAATGTTCGTCATCTAATCTATATGAAATCTCCATATCCTTATTACTCCCCATATAAACAACTAGCACATAAACACTTCGAAAAAGAGTCTAAAAAAATCTCAACTTGCCTTAAAGAAAGTTCAAGAAGTCAAATAGAAGCTCTACACTTTGAAATAGCCTCTGAAACAATCCCAATTGGTAAAATATGGATTCTACATAAGAATACGATGTCATGGACACTCATATTGCTATACTTAAATTTCAAGTTCAAAAAGTCAACCCCAAGCCCTTAAGTTAAAGCTAGAATTTTAATTGTAAATCACATTACTATAACTCAAGGAACTCAAATATAAAATTTCAATGAAAACAAAGTTAAAATCAACCTTGAAATTATCAATATACCATTTCTTAACTTTACTCAAAAATCCTCAAATTTTCAAGTGGAAAAATCAAGTTTTGATGATGAATTCATGAATAAATAATTGCGGAATGTGTAAAAGTATTATAAGAATCCTACCCAAGAAAAAATCATTGAAAAGCTCCTTGTAAATTTTCAATACTGAGTTGCCAAGCTCCAAAAATAGAAGATATAAAGGGAAAAGGGAAAAATTCATTATTTAAGTGACAGTACACTACACCCGTGAAGGTCTGGTAGTAGGTATGATGCTGCAGGCATGGTACTCCTTCCGCAACAAAAAAATCTGTTAATCAAACTGACTCTTGCAGGAGAGAGCATGTCTTGCAGGAGAAAGCTTGCAGGCGTGGAGAAATTCTGTAACTGCAGCTCTATCGACACGGACATAGATCCAAAGGAGCGGTCAATCCTAGCCTTGATAGACTCCACAGGAGCATTCCTTGGTCACTGGTGAAACCCAAGCATCTCCGAAGCATTTGCACCAGTACTAGCAACACACAATAGCAAGAAACAACATTCTAAGCTCATAATCAACCCTCAAAACTCACCGAAATCCTGCAAAACAAACTAATTATGGTACTAGACTAGAATTGACATTCCAGACTCAGTAGAATCATCAGAATAGAGTTCGTTATCAGTAGATGTTGGCTGAAGTCAATTCTATGTCTTAAACTTTCAACTTTTTCACCGACTACTCAAAATCTATCCTAATCTTAGGACCTGAATCAAAGACCCCATTAACCCAAAAATGGCATTCACGAAATTGACGAAATTTCAATAAGATCTAAAAATCACCAAATATTGACTAAAGTCAATCATACCAACCTCAAACCTTTCCAAAATGAAAAACTCACACAATATCCAACCAACCAACTTAAAATTTTTTCCACCCATATCACAGACCACAAGTACCATAAAGAAACTATAGAAAAGGGAAAAATAGTCAAAATACACTAGAAATGAAAATTTATTATAAGGATTGCTACATTATCTACAACTAAAACACACAGTTGTCCTCAAATATAGAAATAAGGAAAGTACCTGAACTATCAAAAAGATGGGGATATCTGCTCTGCATGTCCAACTCTTTCTTTCAAGTAGCCTTCTCAATCGGTCTGTGGTTCCACTGAATCTTCATTGATGCTATCTCTTTGGACCTCTATAAAAACCCTCGTTGTGATTTTTAGATTTTTCTATGTTTTGACAATTTTTTCCTTTCCCATTGTTGCTTTATATTATTTATGAATTGTGAAAATAGTTTGCATGGTCCTTGAAGCATTGGGAAGTGATTTATATGAGTTTGTGATTTTAAGTAGCTTTTAGATTGATATATTTTACTTTGATCAATATTCTGTGATCCGAGTGTCAGACAGTGAATCTGTTAGTTTCATTAGGTCCAGAACTTCCATTCTGGGTTAGTAGCATAGTTGGTTCGGATCTTGAGGCCCTTTTGTGATTTATTGAGTGTTTGATTGAAATACTAGTTTATTGGCCTAGATATGATTTTGGGGGAAAATTATTGATAACGATCTCCTTTGGAAATCCGATGATTCTATTGGGTCCGAAATATGCTTTAAGATCAATTTGCACTATTGATTCATGTTTATAGGGTTCCTAATGAGTTTCGAGGATCAAAGTGAAGTTTTGGAAATTGATAGTTCTGGTCTAGCCGCTTAAGCGACTGGTTTACCACTTAAATGACCTTTGACCATTTGACCGAGTCGTTTAACCGACTATATTACCATTTAAGTGGTGGTTTTACTTTTTGATCAGGCCGTTTAAGCAGACAAAGTACCGCATAAGTGGAAATCACTGAGTTTAAGACCTAAACCAAACTCATTTCGTATTTTTGATATTTTTAGAGTTAGGAAGCTCTGTTTGAAGCAATTTTTAGACACGTGATTTTTGACCCTCCTCAAACTTTAACCTATTTTAGCTTTAACTATTTATTATATGTCTAATCTTTGTTTTAGCTTCTATTTCATTTTTAGTAGGTTTTCTTTGAAAAAATATGAAAATATGTCAAAAAATAGTCACATTTTAGCATAAGTTTTGTTTTTACTTTGCAAAATAAAAGAAATTTTTTCTAAAAATATGTTTTCTTTTAATTTAGATTAATAAATAAGCTAGTAATCTTAATATTCTCTTAATTATATTTTATTTTAGTCTAGTTATAAACTTTTCTTATATCTTCTTAGTATGAAAATTAATTAGTTAATATTTTTAACATTATTAATTTAATCTTTCAAAAAAAAAGAAGAATATCCTAATCTACCCACACCACCCAACTCCCACGTCCCACTACCTCTTACCCCATTTTCCACAACACACGACTCTCCCTCACATCCCTCACTATCTGCACACAACTCACATACACACACACTTATATATACATACACCAACACTTAGAAAAAGACATACAGAGGGGAGAAAGGAAAAAGATTAGAGAAAAAAAGAGATTAGATAAGAGAAAGATAGAGAGAAGAGAGACAACACCCTAAATAAGAAACAGAGAGAAAAAAAACAAAACAGAGTGTTTCTTTTGGAAAGTTCGCGGGTTAGAGTTCGGATCTTGGTCCTTATTTCGAATTTTCGGTGACGACGTGTTTGCTTTCATCTTAATATCCCTAAGCCTTTAGGAGTCGTGAGGCTAAGTTTTTACAAAAAATATATACATATATCCTAATAGCCCTGAACCTTTAGAGGTCGTGAGGTTGAGTTTTAATTTTTTTTTTACATGCATGTATCTTAATAACCCTAAACCTTTAGGAGTCATGAGGTTGAGTTTTACCAAATATATAAGATAATTGTGTTTTATTCTAAGTTACTAATATTATTATTATTATTATTACTATTATTATTATTATTATTTAAAATGCTTGGTTGCATCTTGTTCTCCCAAACTCTGGGTTGAAATTATATAGAGGTCTATCTTTGAAAAATGTCCCTGTAGGGTTGGTATAGATGAGAGTCAGTCCCTAAAAATAATAATAATAATAATAAAAAAAAAGAATAAGAAGAATAAATGTGGATATCTATGTTTCCCCCACCTCCCATTTTGAATAAAATTGTTTTTCATTTGAGTCCAATTTGACATTTGCACTAATTCACGAGTCAAGTCAAAAGTTGAGAAGTTAGTTAATTGAGCTTAGACGTTTCCTAATCCCGTGTCTCTATCCATAGGTGCAACATGTCTCGTCCAGTTTGTGTGGAGTGTCAGAAGAGGAAAAGGGATGGGAATGTACCACTGCAGGTTGTGGATTATGCCCCCTTGGAACTTTGGACATGGTGGAATGAGATGGATTATTCAGATCATGATGATATATTCAAATATTTGGGTTTTCTGAAAAATATCATGACAATCAACCCTAGGAGGGATGTAATTGAAGCCCTGCTATCTTTTGGGACCCATTGAACAATGTGTTTTGTTTCTCAAATTTTGAGTTGACTCTAACTTTAGAAGAGATATCGGCTTATATCGGATATGTGAACATGCATCACAAAAGATTTATATCCCCAAGAATCATTTTCATGAACAGATTTTGTGCTCTCTTGAACATGCGCGTTCCAAAAGAGAAATCACTGGAAAAAGGCTGGGTTTCCATGTAGTTTTTATACTAAAGGTATGGAAGGCAAGAGGGGTTTGAGCAGACAAAAAACAACTCATTAACAAGGGAAATTTTGAAACCTGGAAAGAGCATAGGCGATTTGCATTCATGTAGCCTTTTGGGGAATGATGGTTTTCCCAAGGAGAGAAAAAAAGATTAACATTCGTTTAGCCGGAGTAGTACATGTCTTGATTAAGAAAGAGGATCATACCCTGGTGCCGATGATCTTGGCAGACATATATCACGCTCTAACTATCTGTCAGAAAGGGAAAGGTTTCTTTGAAGGGTGTAAAATCTTACTGCAAATGTGGATTGTGGAACATCTTTAACAACGTCCTATGGTAGCAAGGTTTGTTCCTGAGCAAACTGATCACATCACAGACTATGAAGAAAGGATGAAAGGATATAAATGCCCAGAAGGGGTTAGTGCTTGAGATAAGTGTTTTCGCTCGCTGACAGCAGATAAGGTCACATGAACCTCCCTTGGAGGCAGGTCATACATAGGTCTACTAGTCGCCCTTTCTTGCTGTTGATGGGTATTAGAGGTATTCAACCATATGTTCCATTGCGGGTTCTAAGTATGTTAGGCAGGCGTTAAATATTACCTGTAACTGAAGACATGATAAGGTTTATGTCCGAGGTCATACAAGAGATTCCCCTTCCAGAGGGGTTGGCCCAGCAGATTTGGGATGGTTGTCGTCTTATGAGAATTGAAATGATGGTTGTAGATGTGAGGATAGAGAAGTACACCCGGGTTACTCTAAATGGTTCAAGAAACAACCACCTCCGCCAGTCAGACCAGAAAGATCGGTTAAAGGATCGATAGATTAAAAGGCTACGATAAGGATAAGAATTGAGATGGCTATGCGAGATCATTATGCTACCGATCAGGCTTTGAGAGAAGAGTTTGAATGTTCTAGGGTAGCGTTGACTCAACAACAAGTAGAGAGTGATGCAGTGAATGAAGCAAGAGTCAAGAAAGCTTTATTTGATATGGAGAGAGATTATCAGTCTACTATTTAGGTATTGAATTCCAATTTGGAACGAGCTAGGAAAAGGATCAAGGAACAATGAAGGGAATTTACTGAAGAAAAGGCTAAGTCGGCTCAGATTAAGGTTGCACTCCGGGGACAAATCAAGATGGAAACAACCAGGGGTCACATGTCGAAGAACTCGCCGCATCCCGCCTCCAAAAATTGCAGGAATATGAAAATAAAATGCAATTAGAGTTTGATTGAGAAAGGTCCCAATGGATGCGTGAAAGGGGACTATTGCGAGAAAAGCTAGAGGTAGCTTCCACTCGAGAGCAGTGCGCAAAGGAGATGATTGCCTCCCGTAATCAACAGATGCAACAATGGGATCAGGCTTTTAATTCTCTTTGTAGGAAGGTCCATCGTGTGGTGGTGCACACTGCTCAGATGGTCCTGGATTATCAAGAGTTGACTCACGAACAATTTTTGGTGCAAGTACCGGCCTATGCTCAACGTTTCACTACTTCATTGCAAGATATATACTTGGGTTTGGGAGGTCATCTGAGCCCAAAATCTCCATGAGCAGACAGTTTGAGGCCAGGAAGATCACCAGCAGATCTCGAGACATTTAGAGACTACTCGTAGTGATGGACATTTATTTCTTGTGTTGCGTCATTTCAGTTTTAGTCTTTGAATCTTTTCTCTAAATTTATGTCTTTTAGTTAATCTTGTCTATTTACGCTAAGTTTCATTTTCAAGTGTCAGTTCGTAGGGCTTGTCGTTAGGTGTGTTTCACTTTTTCTGTCGTATTTATGTTTGAAAAGAGAAATATTCAATGAAGGGTGAATGTGTTGGAGCTTTCTACTTATCTCTGTTTTATATATATATTTACCTTTTAGTCTTGAAAAAAAATATATTATTATTAGTTTTCTTTGAACTACGCAATGATCTAATTCATGTCCCGAAATGATACGTAGGCAACCCTATAACGGGTTTGATCAAAGCTTTTCAAAAAAAAAAAAAAAATAGAAAAAGAAAATGCGCCTAAATAAGCCGGGATGAAACATAAGGCCTCCTATATTAAGATGGAAAACGCATTTAGAGGCATAACATATGATGTGTTATATAATTTTAAATGTGCAACGCTCACCCATTTGCCACTTGTTACAGAAAAGGTTAAAATTTTGTAAGGTGGTTTATTTGTGGTTACACTGGAATCTCATCCGTACAATACCAAATCCAAAGGAAAGGGCAAAATGACATACAAAGAAGGGATAAAGTCTTACAGTGAAGAAGACCAAAATTATTTGATTCAATAAGAATTTGCATCGATAGAAGAGAATAAGTTATTGAAATAGCAGATGGCAGAAATGTATCAAGCCTGGATAAATGGGCAAGCACCACCTTCCTCAATTCCTAGACTTTTGAACACGACTGTCACAATTTTCACTCGGGCCCAAACTGATGATCCATTTTACCCACCAGGATTTGGCCCATATACTAACGTGCCTAGCACAGTTGGGACCTCCACTGTGCGCCCCCCAAATCCATCTCTCACAAATAACCCACTCTTTATTCCCGCAGTACCAACTACTATAGATACTCAACCAAAGCTAATACCAAAGTCTGTTGGTGAGCTACCTCGTGATCAATTCTATTCCACTGGAGTAACTTTTAAGGTCCCAGAATCCTCCCATCCTACTTATCTGCACAACTCTCCTATTGTGATCAAATAGACGACGAAGAATGAGGAACAAGAGGAGATGGCAAAAAAAATGAGAAGTTTGGAGCAAAGCATGAGGAACATGCAAGGACTAGGAGGGAACAAAAGTGTTTCTTACAAAGATTTGTGCATGTTCACCGATGTCCACTTGCTTCTAGGTTTCAAAACCCCAAAGTTCGACAAGTATGTCGGCCACGGTGATTATTTGGATCATTTGAAAAGGTTTTGTAATAAACTAAGAAGAGCAGAGAGAAAAGAAGAGCTACTTGTGGCTTATTTTGGAGAGAGTTTGACTGGGATCGCTTTAGAATGGTTTATCGATCAGGATATCTCTCGTTGGTATGTTTGGAATGAATTGGCTCAAAATTTTGTCCGACAATTTCAATACAATATTGACATAATTCCAGATCGCACCACTCTTGCCAACCTGAGGAAAAACACTACTGAGGGTTTTCATAAATATGCTATTAGGTGGAGAGAGAAAGATGCTAGAGTTAAGCCCTCAATCAAGGAGTTAGAGATGATTGATATTTTTTTCCAGGCACAGGAACCTAACTACTTCCATTATTTGCTTTCTGCTATTAGAAAAACATTTGCTAAGGTTATTAAGGTTGGTGATATGGTGGAAAATGGAATTAAGTCCAGAAAGATTATAAGCCAAGCTGCTTTAAAAGCTACGAAACAGGCAATTCAAAATGGTTTGGGAGGTATTGGGGGAAAGAAAAGGAAGGAGGATGTGGCTACTATTGTGTCAGGGCCACGACAAACTCCGAGAGGTCCGCCTCACTAATACGCACAACTCAATCCCAAATATATACCCAAGACCCATATAACCATCCACAACACTACCATTATATTCCATACCATACCTTCAGTATCCCATTTATAATGTACAACCATATGCCCAACCCCTTTCTTACCCACAATGGCATGCACCAGCCCCTCAAAATCATCCTCCACCCCCACAAGTTTACCAAGGCCCTCCTAAATTCAATTTCTGACCTAGGGCATAGTATTAAAGGAGTAACGTAGCCAAAGATAATTTCACTCCTATTGGAGAATCATATGCTAGCTTATTTCAGAGGTTGAGGGCCTTGAATGTTTTGAGCCCAATTGAGAGGAAAGTATCAGACCCTTCCCCTAAAAATATGGATTATTCTCAAAGATTTGCATTGTTGTGACCTAGCTATAAACACAAGTGCACGTGATTGTTCAAGTAATATAATGACTCCTTTAAAAGAGCCGAATGTCGAACCCACAGGGACTTGTCATTAACTATTCACTAGACTAAACTAGTTCTTGATTATTTATTTAAGCAGTAGAATATAGATATATGATGGTCTTAAAGTATAAAATAACTATGAACCAAACTAACATGATTAACTTGGGGTATAAGCAATGACAAGTTAAATTCCCAGGGTCAAGGCATCCCGAACGTCATCTCGAGCGTATGAATATTAATGGTTTAAGAAAATTGATCTGTCTATCATGGTTATTGATCACGACGTTGATAATATGATTATATTCATCTCCAAACTATAACCTTCTATTTGAAATTGAAAACCTAACTACATCGTTTAGCGGGGATAGATTTAACCAATTCTAATGCCTTTAAGCTATTTTCTCGCATTTGAACAAGTGCGAATTAGGTACGTCTCAGTCCTAACTTCACATCAATCTCTCAGAATTCCTTCCCCAAGTAAAGATCACACTCCTTATATTCCACGTTCTATCTCTCAATTTCTCTGTCAAGCTCCTCTCAAGACAATAGATTTATTTCAATGGTAATTAAGCATTAAAATAGTAAAATTAAGAATATAAGAATAACCACTAATTGATAAACTTCAGTAAAAACCAATAATATTCAACTCACGAGATTCATGTTCGTAGCCTCAACCCCAAGAATGAAGGATTTTAGCCCCTCATAACTTGAATTAACATCATAAATTGATAAAAATTCATAAAAATAAATAAAAGATGAAAAGAAGAAGTATTAACCCTAATTTGTATGCCAAAATTGACCAAGAGTAGTCCAACAAAGATGGAATAATGATACAATAACCCAAGAGCCCTATTTATAGACTAGAATTCAGAGAAGAAATTTGGCAAAAAGTGGCCCGGCAAGCCCAACACTTAGCAAAATTTCTGCCCAAGAAAATTTGGACAATAGCGTCCCAGCACGCCCCTGGGCGCACCCCTCTACTGGCCATCTGAGTAAAATTTCTGTCAAAAGCGGCCCGACACGCCCCTTGGCACGCCTGGCCCTTAAACTCCAATTTTTTTCTTTCTTCGACTTTTCTTTGCGGATTTGGTTGGATTCTTCAATTTCAAATATTTGGCTTGACTCTTATCTTCAATATACTTATATAGTAAGTCCTCCAAGCCTCGCTTTCCATGCCAAAAATTCTCCAAATAGTCGCAAGTTCCACCTACAAGGGTCTAATCACATTATTAGCACATTATCAAATATTCCATCAAAACAATAAAAAAATACGCACTTATTTCTCTCAAGAATAATGTAAACATTGGTCGAAGTCGGCAATAGGGCGTATAAATACACCCTAGATCATGCATATTGTTCCGATGCCCCATGGCACGATACAGAGAAATATTAGTTCTTGAAATAAGCTATCCAAGAACTGATTGATACACAACAAATTATGGTGCAAAACTCGGATGCTCCAAACATTAATCAAAACCCACTGCTAATTCATACTAAAACAAACATGCTTGAGTTGATACACAGCAGCGAAGAATCCATAATTTCCTACAAGCCTGTCATTAAGATCAAAAGTGATGAGGAAAAGACAAAAAATATAGTGGATTTGATAAAAGTAGTATCTTTAGGAGTGAATGAGACGCCCATAAAGCCCAAACAATTGAATACTCCCATGGTTATTGTGAAAGGAGCTTCAGAAAGTGCTGGGGAAAGTCAGATTATCCCAAAGTTAATTGTTCCAAGAATGTCTACCAAGCCCCTTCTATAAGGGAGAGGAAGTCATTGAAGAAGTGGATGGAGTAGGGGGGTTAACCCATTCGGGGATATGTTTTACCCCAGAAGACTTAAGAAAAGACAGAGATGGCCAGAGGCCAGTTAAGAAGCCGGTTACTGAGGAGGAGGCTGAGGAGTTCTTAAAAAAGATGAAGTTGCCAGAATATTCTGTCATGAAACAGTTGATGGAAACGCCAGCCCAAATCTCTTTGTTGTCTTTGCTGATCCACTCAGAAGAGCATCACAAAGCTATAATAAAGAATTTGAATGAGGAATATGTACCCAGTGAGATTACATTGAATCAATTGGAGAAAATTGTTGGAACAATCTTTGAGGTAAATAGGGTCACCTTCTCAGATGATGAACTACCCGTGGAAGGTACTGGACATAATCGCGACCTCTATATTACTGTAAAATATGAGCATTATTATGTCACTTGAGTTTTTATTGATGGAGGATCTGGTGCTAATATTTTTCCTCTATCAACTCTGTAAAAATTAAATGTTAGTATAGAAAGGATCCGACCTAATAATGTTTGTGTCAGACCTTTTGATGGAGGAAAAATGAATGCCATTGGTGAGATAGAGCTTGTATTGACAATAGGGCCTATTGATTTTACCATAGATTTCCAAGTCTTGAACATCGACGCTTCCTACAATCTATTATTGGGAAGGCCATGAGTTCATAGGGTTGGGGCAGTCCCATCCATATTGCATCAAATGATCAAGTTCGAACATGACAGAAAAGAAATAGCCGTTCACGGCGAAGAGGACTTGTCCATGTACAAAGAATCATCCATTTCCTTCATTGAGGTAGGAAATACACATGGAGCGCTAATCTAACAGGATTTTGAGGTAGTGATTGTTGAGCATATCCTTGAGGGGAATCTCATTCCAAGACCATAATTTCCCTTTGCATCTATCATGGTGGTGAATTAAATGTTAAGTTATGGTTTTGAGCCAGGAAAAGGTTTAGGAATGTCTTTACAGGGACGAACTCATCCAATATGCCCATGTGAGAATCTTGGTACCTTTGGTTTGGGGTATAAACCCACTTTTGAATGTAGAAAGAAAGCTAAGAAGCGAAAAAAAAATTTATGGTCACTTGCCAAGTCGATACCTCCACTCAACCAGTCTTTCATCAGAACTAGTGCTATTGGGTCCTCCATGTTACCAGTTTCAGAGCCATTGTTTGATGATGATACAGAGTTGATTGGCCTTTTCCAAAACATATTTTTTTAGGATGATATGGTTGAAATTGGGGAAGGCACCAGCAATGCAGATGTGCAGTTTATTGGCCCTGATGTCCAACTCAACAATTGGGAGGCCACTCCTCTCCCCACTAAGAAGGAGTCTTGGTAGTCTGTTTTGTTTTCCTTTCTGTAATTTGAATTATTCTAGGGTTGTAATTTAGATCTTTATCTTGTTTGTTTTTATGTTCAAACCCTCCTACCTTTATTTTCAAAGAAATGCAGTGTCCCTCTTTTCTATTTTGAGTATAATATTTACTTATTTATTTCCTACTATACAGTTCTTTCTATGTTGATTCTAGTGATATGACACGCATGCAGAATTTTTAGCCAGCTCTTAAAACTCAAACTAATCATGAAATAATGAATGAAGAAGTTGAATATGATCAAGATGAAGTATTAGAGGAAATAAGCAAGGATTTCAAACAATTTGAGAATAAGTCCAACCCCAATATGAATGAAACGGAGTCAATCAATCTAGGAGATCATGAAAATATTAGGGAGACTAAGATAAGTGTACATGCGCAACCATAACAAAAGAAAGAAATAATCGAGTCCTTGCTCAATTATAAGGACATATTTGCTTGGTCTTATGATGATTTGTCTGGTTTGAGCACTGATCTAGTAGTTCGTAAGTTGCTAATGAATCCCGCCTTTCCTCCGATCAAAAAAAAGTTGAGAAAAATTAAAACTGACATGAGTCTAATATTTAAAGAGGAAATCACAAAGCAACTTGAGGATAAAGTCATTCGAGTAATATTATCCCGTAACAGCCCAACTTTGATTCTATTATACCAATAATATGGTGGAATATGAAGCTTGCATCATGGACTTGCGACTGGCTATCGACATGGGAATTCAAGAACTGTTGGTGCTAGGTGACTCAGACTTGTTAGTCAACCAGATCCAAGGAGATTGGGAAACTCATGACTCGAAGCTTATACCATATTGATATTGTTTGCAAGACCTTTGTCGATAATTCGTATTGGTAAAGTTTCAACACATTCCCAAAGTTCATAGTGAGATTGTTGATGCCTTGGCAACCTTATCTTCGATGCTACAACATCCTGAAAAGACTCATATTGACTCCTTGCATATACAAATTTATGATCAGCATGCTTATTGCAATGTGGTCGAAGAAGAACTCGATGGTGAACCTTGGTTCCATGATATCAAAAAATACATTCAATCTGGAGAATATCTAATACATGCCGATGGTAACTAAAAGAGAACTATTCGATGACTGGCTAGCAGATTTTTCTTAAGCGGGGGGATCTTGTACAGAAGGACTCCAGATTTAGGACTTTTAAGGTGTGTAGATGCGAGAGAAGCTTTCACTATCATGACTGAAATACATTCTGGAGTTTGTGGGCCGCATATGAATGGGTATGTATTTGGCAAACAAAATACTTTGGACAGGTTATTATTGGCTCACCATGGAGCAAAATTCCATTCTATTCATCCGTAAATGTCATGAATGCCAAATGCACGGGGATTTGATGCATTCCCCTCCTTTTGAGTTGCATACAATATCTTTTCCATGGCCCTTCATGGCTTGGGGAATGGATGTGATTGGACCTATTGAACCAAAAGCATCAAATGGGCACAGGTTAATCTTGGTAGTAATTGATTTTTTTACAAAGTGGGTGGAAGCAATAACTTTCAAGTCAGTGACCAAAAAGGCTGTGGTGAATTTTGTTCACTTTAATATTATTTACTGATTTGATATCCGAAAGGTAATTATTATAGACAATGCTGCGAATCTCAATAGTCATCTGATGCAAGAGGTATGCCAACAATTTATGATTATGCATTGGTATTCAACTCCATATCGCCCCGAGGAAAATGAGGCTTTAGAAGCTGCCAATAAGAACCTAAAGAAGATACTCCGCAAGATGGTTCAAGGTTCCCAACAATGGCATGAAAAGTTACCTTTTGCTTTATTGGGTTATCGTACTATAGTTCGTACTTCAATAGGTGCGACTCCCTATTCGTTGGTATATGGGACCGAAGCAGTTATACCCGTAGAAATTGAGATCCCATCTCTTTGAGTCATTGTGGAAGCTGAGATTTACGATGATCAGTGGGTTAAGACCCGATTGGATCAATTGAGTTTGATTGATGAAAAAAAATTAACGTCAGTATGTCATGGCCAACTATACCAGAAGATAATGGCACAAGCATATAATAGAAAAGTGCGTCCGAGACATTTTGAAGTCGGTCAGTTAGTATTAAGGAACATCCTCACCCATCAGGTTGAAGCTAAAGGCAAGTTTTCCCCGAACTGACAAGGTCCATTCATGGTGAAGAAAGTGTTGCCCAATGGTGCATTATATTTGACCGATGTAGAAGGCAAAATGGTAGAAGTGGCTATCAATGCCGATGCAGTTAAAAGATATTATGATCTTTATTTATCATTATTGCTATTTACTTATTTGGTACTGACATATTTAAAAGATTGATATGACAAAGACATTTTATTCTTCTATCCAAATATTGTGTCATCCTTTGCTATCCCTTTTAAGCCTTAATTTTAATTTCTTTCATGTCCCTCTTTTGGAATTTCAATAAAATCAAAGGTCCAAAAAAAAAAAATCAGAACTAGTTGCCTGAATTACGTTGGACTTGATTCTTGCTACGACAAGATACGTAGGCAGCCCTACTCTGGGGTTCGGTCCAACCAAGTAAAAACTTCAAGATACCCAGTTTAGAAGAAACTGGGACAAAAGTTATTTTCTTAGTGAGTTGATTCCAAAAGTTGTAAGTCTCGCCCGATTTTGAGTGTCTTTCGAGCCTCATGCCGTCTTTTCTTTCTAGGCCTATCCAAAAGCCGTGTCACAATCAAAGAAATAGCTTTAGATCAATCTTTGAAAATGTTGAGGCTAAGCATGGTATGGTGATATGATGTTCCATAATTTGGGCAGCACTTGTCTTCATCAACATATTGCAAATATGACAGAAATGAAAAATGAGAGAGGCTTAGTGGTGAAAACCCTCACGAGTACCATAAGGCGATGGTGAGATGAGAGAAAATAAAATGAGAGATTCCTATTGGTGAAAAACCTCACAGGCACCATAAGCCAATGGTGAGATGAGAAAAATGACAATGAGAGAGTCTTATTGGTGAAAATCCTCACGGACACCATAAGGCGATGGTGAGATGAGAGAAACAAAAATGAGAGAGTCTTATTGGTGAAAACCCTCACGAACACTATAAGGCGATGGTGAGTTGAGAGAAAATAAAAATGAGAGAGGCTCCCTGGTGAAAACTCTTTGGGGCTTCACTAGCCGGATGAGGTCTGTGATCTAGAGGTAACAAGCCAAAAGAAAAATTCAGTTTTAAGTTCAATAGGTTGACAAAAGTTGATAAATGGTTCAGATTAGAAGATTGGGTTACTTGATTCCAAATGCATGTCATAATCACTAAAGCCGGCTATAACATTCAGATAAGTTTTCTTTCCTTCATTCTTTTGGAAATAGGGATACATGTTGCCTTTATTTCCATTCAATACTTCTATTTTTAATTTTTTGTCTTTGTTATCAAAATGAAAAATCACCATCCTCATTTTTTTATCTTTGAGTCAAGTCCATGGCAGAACCAGTGAGAAAGGACTTCAAAACTTGCAACCAACTCATTCAATGGTGCAAAGCAAGGGAAAGGGACAGCACATAAAAGTAACATTATTCAAAGTGAAAGAAAATACCTCAGAATAGTCATCATCTGACAGTTTCTGGATTCATAAGAATACAAAGGTGCGACAGAAGTTAAATTCAGAGGCGCTATGAAATGAAAATACAGTTTGAGTTACAGTCATTAGGTAACCTAAATTTTAGGGTCAATAGTACAACAAGTTAATGAGTCATCAACGTCTCGAAACAGAGCTAAACATGATAAGTGCAGGAGCAATTGCCTCAAAAGTCAAATTCCACGAACAAACCACCATGTTGTTAAACTCACAATTTTTCTTTGTCTAAAACAGAGATAGGTGTTGCCTGCAAATCAAAGGCTTCAAAGCCTGGATATCAGCAAGGGGCAATTCTTCACTTCTGGGAATGTGAGAAGCAACGTTGCAACATAAGCTTGCTAGATTACAGTCATGGTAAAAATTTATTATCTTTTACCTTTACGAGATGCACTTTCTGGAATGGGGAAGGCTTGGATTCACCCTCTTCGTTTTTTAAATAGTTATGATTTTTCTAACACTCACAAAAATTTTTTGGTACAAACTGGGGAAAATTTTTGTTCTTGTTCTTTGGGAGTTTACTTTATGCTCAATACCCTCCTGGATAATGGGACTTTATTTTTTGTTCAGGACCCTCCTGAAAAATGGGACTTTATTTTCTGCTCAGGACCCTCCTGGATAATGGGACTTTATTTTCCGTTCAGGACCCTCCTGGAAAATGGGACTTTATTTTCTGCTCAGGAACCTCCTGGATAATGGGAATTTACCTTTTTGCTTAGGACCCTCCTGGAAAATTGGACTTTATTTTCTGTTCAGGACCCTCCTAGAAAATGAGACTTTATTTTCTGCTCAGGACCCTCCTAGATAATGGGACTTTATTTTCCTCTCAGGACCCTCCTGGATAATGGGACTTTACTTTCTACTCAGGACCCTCCTGGAAAATGGGATCAGCAAGACCCTCCTGGATAATGGAACTATATTGTCTGCTCAGGACCCTCCTGAAAAATTGGATCAGCAGGACCCTCCTGGATAATGGGACTTTACCTTTCTGCTCAGGACCCTCCTGGAAAATATGACTTTATTTTCTGTTTAGGGCCCGCCTGAAAAATGGGACTGTATTTTCTACTCAGGGCCCTCCTGAAAATGGGACTTTATTTTCTGTTCAGGGCCCTCCTGGAAAATGGGATTTAGTTTAGCAGGATCCTTCTGGAAATTGGATTAGCAGGACCCTCCTGAAAAATGGGACTTTAATCTTCTGCACAGGACCTTCCTGAAAATGGAATTTACTTTTCTAGTTCACTATTTATTTTGAGTTTAGGAACATGTTTGGAGAACAGGGATTATTTTCATTTTTGAAGCTCAGGAGCCCGCTCAATTCAAGCTCAGGAGCCCACCTGGAGAACATGGCAATTTTCAAATTCAAATTCAGAAGGAGCAAGTGTCCGCTTGAAGAATAGGGTCGATCTTCAAGTTCATCTCCAATAACCAAAATCGATAAGAAGAAAAGTTCACTTTCGAGTTCTACTCGCGAGGAGAGCGGCTATATCATCACTTGAGGAAGAATGAAGATTCAAGTCAAAATTCAACAGAAGCTGAATAGACAAGATTTTGTACTTGAAGTATAATTTTTATTCTTGTCTTTTATTTTGATATAATGACAGGAGCCACGAACCGAAACCTCGACAGGACCTCACTCGACACTCCATCTCAGTATGTTCCACCTCCATCCTTAACCTTGAACTACACGTGACTTGATTTCCTTATAAACCGGGATATGTAGGCTGTCCAAAACCAAGACTCGATCACATCTTTTCCTTCTTTTCTTTTTCATTTCAAATAACATTAGGATCAAAACTTGTCTCGTTGTCTACTTCTTTGTCAGAAATCTCTTTGTGTTCTCAGACAAAGAGGGGCAAATGTAGACATGTGATTTTGACCCTCCTCAAACTTTAACCTATTTTAGCTTTAAATATTTATTATATGTCTAATCTTTGTTTTAGCTTCTATTTCATTTTTAGTAGGTTTTCTTTGAAAAATTGTGAAAAGATGTCAAAAAATAGTCACATTTTAGTATAAGTTTTGTTTTTACTTTGAAAAATAAAAGAGATTTTTTCTAAAAATATGTTTTCTTTTAATTTAGATTTTAATAAATAATCTAGTAATATTAATATTCTCTTAATTATATTTTATTTTAGTCTAGTTATAAACTTTTCTTATATCTTCTTAGTATGAAGATTAATTAGTTAATCTTTTTATCATTATTAATTTAATCTTTCAAAAAAAAAAAAAAGAATATCCTAATCTACCCACACCACCCCAAATCCCACGTCCCACTCCCTCTCACCCCATTTTCCACAACACACGACTCTCCCTCACATCCCTCACTATCTGCACACAACTCACATACACACACACACACACACACTCACACACACACTTATATATACATACCCCAACACTTAGAAAAAGACATACAGAGGAGAGAAAGGAAAAAGATTAGAGAAAAAAAGAGATTAGATAAGAGAAAGATAGGGAGAAGAGAGACAACACCCAAAAACAAGAAACAAACAGAGTGTTTCTTTTGAAAAGTTCGTGGGTTAGAGTTCGGATCTTGGTCCTTATTTTGAGTTTTCGGTGATGACTTTTTTGCTTTTATCTTCGGTTAGTTTATCCCACAGGTTCTTACTCAATTCCTTTGTATTTATTTTGTCATAACTTTATCATCGAAGCATGAATAAAGTTATTCGCGTGGCTTCATCTGTTATTTGATATGAAAGATTGATTATTTATGGAGGCTCTTTGATTTATTGAAATGAATTTTAGAGTTTGTTGAATGGTCCTCTTAGAATTAATTAATAAATTCCCACGGGATTTGAATTCTTATTCAAATGGTTCTTGTAATAGGAGGGGAGTTAGTGAAGTTTTTTTTATGTTAGCTGTTTTGCTACTTAGTACTTGTTCAGTTTTGTGATAAGAACTACGACGAAGTAAGAGTATTTTAATGGCCACTTGATAGTAAAAAAAAAAAAGAAAAAAAGAACGAGTTGTGGTGGAGTTCTTCTTCAGTGTATTTCTTTTCCCATATTCGGCTGATAGTCATGTGCGTAAATGTAGTGATAGTCAAATTGCAAAATAATGGTTTCTTAATTCCCAATTGTAGCCAAGTACGTAATAGTGACAGTTAGTTCTTGTGTTAAATGAAAATGGTTTATTTTAACATAGATTTCCACATGAAGTGTAAGACATGATTAAAAGTTACTTTAGTGGATCCATGTACATTTCCAGAAAATCTTATGTTCAATGTTATTCTTCTCTTCCCTCTAATAACATGAAGCTTGAAACTTGAAAGTTTGGGAAATTTTCTTATAAAAATCTAATCATTGACAGCATGTACATATATATATGTGAACTGCTCTTTAGTGTATGAATATATGTATATCTTGGTTTCAGAATTGAATTATCCTTTTAGATTCACGTTTTAACATTATGGGTCACTTAGTTTGATTATTAGTCCTAGTTTGTCCTAAA
Organism: Capsicum rhomboideum; assembly: GCA_031232105.1. NCBI lineage: Eukaryota > Viridiplantae > Streptophyta > Magnoliopsida > Solanales > Solanaceae > Capsicum > Capsicum rhomboideum. The sequence goes on from CP124712.1 coordinate 19,063,512, forward strand.
ATTAACTCTCACTGGCCTAATCTAAGAGGTATAGACGGATATTATTAGTATATATTAAAAACAAGCGAAATTATGGCCTAAACACAATTTATCCAAAAATAATAATAGTAATAATAATAATAATAATAATAATAATAATAATAATTTAAGATAAGTATAAGTTGATAAGAGAGACCGTGCTAAATCACAGGACTTGAGGGATGCCTAAAACCTTCCCCTCGGTGAATAGAATTTCTTATCCGGATTTCTAGTTCGCAGACCGATAATAAAGAGTCAACTTTCTTTTGATTAGGGGTTCAATAACGGTGAATTGGAACACCATAACTCATTTTCAAGTGGCGACTCTGTAAATAAGTAAAAATAATCCCTAGTCAAAACCGGCACTTCAATTGGAAAAATCCTTTCTTTATTTTTAATTCACTTCGCCGCGGATGTGTAAAAAAAGGGGTGTGACTTAATTCTCAATGCGTATTTCTTGTTTAATATTAGGTTTGCAATTCTACCTTCATTTTATTTATTTTCCAAGTTTATCTACCTTATTTTTTATGATTTTGATTCATAAAATTTAGTTTTGAAATTCAAAGGTATGAAATAAAAAATTCTTGATTTGAAGGTTGATTTGGAATGGGTTTACATTGACTTTTTATATTTAAGGTCCTTGTATCGTGGGTAAATTGATTTTTCCAAAAATCTTCCAAAATTTCTCATTTTAAACCGCATTTGATAATGGAGATTTGGGGGTTTTACCGATAAAGTAAAATATTGATATTTTGATGATTTCTAACCAGATTTTAACTCAATTTTCATTGGAATTTCAGATTTAGAACCCTTAAAATATGGGTAAAGTGATTTTCTATTAAACACCTAGTTTTATCCTTTTAATTTTGAAGTCAATTTTCTAAGTGATTTTGGATCCCAAATCAAAGAACATCAATATGGGTATCGTTGAACTTGTATTTATGTATAGATCTCATATTTGACTAAATTGCATATATTTGGTGATTATTCAAGGGAGTAGAGCTTTCTTTTTATGTGTTGGACTGTGACTTGGCTTTGCGGATTTTTTTAAGGCAAGTTGAGATGTACCTTGACTCTTTTCTGAGGTGTTTATGCATTATGTGCTCATTGATTGTGTTTTGTGAAACACTAAGGGTTCGGAGGTCCCACTAAAATTATATGGAGAGCATCTCCATAAGTACCATAGTATATTGATGGGTTGAAATAATAAAATGATTATCTTGATTGTTCTCTCTACTTGTGTATACGCGTATGGTAAATTGTAGATAAATGTCTTATAGATCTTGAGCAAATTGGTAATGGGTATATATTTATGAGTTTGAATCTTATTTGGTGGATTTGATTTAATTATTGGGGTTTAGGTACCATTTAAGGAATAATTATGCTCTTATGCAAACACTTAGAGTGTAAATATTTTTGTAGTAATTGATGTAGTTATTGGGGTTAAGTAATCTCTTAGGATATAATTGATGATGTCATAGTTAAGAAAGGAATCTTGGCTTAGTTACTAGGTAAGTGAATGAAACTAAACTTAAGGTCATATTGTTAACTAGCATACTTCTCCTTTTTGTAATTTAGTCTAATGATCTTATGATTAAGAAAGATGGAACTTATCATGTAAAACAAGCTAGGTTTTGAGTAAGTTCTCTATATTTACGTTGTTTGAATTATTTATTATGATAGTGTTGCCCGTGTGGGAGCTTATATGAATATCATTATTGACTTGAGGGATTATTATTATTGTAATGCCCATGCGGGGGCTGGAATTGGTCTTATTTGACAATTATTTGCCTTTATTGTTATCGTGACACCCGAGTGGGGGATTTTATTAATATTATTGGCCTTATTTGAGCATTATTTGCATTATTATTATTATTATGCCCTAGTGGGGGCTTTGATTGATATTACTGGCCTTAGTTGAGCATTATTTGCCTTATAATTATAGTGACGCCCGAGTAGGGGCTTGAATTGATATTATTGGCCTTGTTGAGTATTATATGACTTTACCATTATCGTGATGCCTGAGTGAGGGGCTTAGATTGATATTATAGATGTCTTACATAACTTTTTATTACAGTGGTACCATACGATGGCTTAGGTCATGGTCTATTAAGATTTAAGAAGATTTTGAGCTCATTTATATCATTGTTGTGTTAATTCATTACATGATATTAATTTGGTTCTGAGAATGCATCCTCATTTCATTCATTCATATTCATGGAATTGGTACCCACTGAGAAATACTAATTTTGAAAGAAAGTGAAATACTTTACAAAACTCCTTTATTGAGGAATGCGCTGGCAAGGTTGATTAAAATATGAAATTGTAATAGTATATAGGCTGCAAATCCCCCATGGGTTCTATCCTTGAAGCTTATGCTCGGAAGGTGTATGCGAGGTGCCATGTGATGGCTATCATACGATGGCTTACATCATTAATACTCCATTGCGCATCACTTGCATTGCACTCCTTTGTATTATTGATAGTGCGTTGATAATTTTTTTTCGTATTGTATTATCGTGATTGAATCTTGTTGTGATATTTTATATTTTGCATCTCATATCACTATTTTACATTGCATTGTACCTTCTCTTGGGTTATTTGAAGGTTGAGATATTATGAGATTAGGGCTATTGTTATGGTTTAGTCCGTTGAGACTGTTGTATCACATGTAGTGTTTGTGAGATATACACCTCCTCTACCTTAGCCGGGATTGTTGAGGAGTTGATATTATATATCGTGTTGGTGAGATTCTCTTGGGATGTGACCTATCTCTATTGTTATTGACCTTTAACTTGTACATGCCTACCTTAATGCACTAATTTTATTGTCTTGATAAATGTGCTATCTACTAGGATAGGTTGAGACTTTTCTGAGTGCAGGTGTACTTGGGTTAAATTTATAACACCCCGAACTTCTAAACTAAGATCCAAACCATTATTCAAATGCGTATAGGCATGAATATGATAATTTCTAATTTTACATAGTTTTTAATACTAATTCCTTAGTATAATATAATCTTTGGTTATCAATTAAGTTCATAAAGAACTTCTAGCTCAAAGTTAAGTTGAAAACTTTTTTACCGATTAATTTTTCGTATAAGATTTTACTAGGGTAAACTTCAAATAAGTATAACTAATATAATATGAGGAGTTTTTTTATCTCAATACCCTCCAAATTAAATTTCTTCTAGTCTTCTTTCTAATGCAATTGACCGTTTGCTAATCTAATTCCGGAGTAGAAAGTTATGACCGTTTTACTAAAACGTATCTATGCTGAGCAAATCGGCGAGTGGTTTGTGATGAGTACCAAATTACATCTACCAAAAGGTATAAAGAGGTTTTTGAATCAAATATAGAACCCAACAAGGTTGGGGTCGATCCCACATGAAATAGGTCAAAATTCTATGAATTTGTTTGTCTATGTAACTAGCAAATAAGTCAATAAGGGGGGGGGGTTGTGAAACAGAATAGTAATAGTAGCAATTGTTGGTTTATTGGATTGTAATCAATATGAGATGAGCACTAGGATTTTAATACCCATGACTTCATAACTCCACAGGTTATTCGTGTTAGCAGACTATCCCGATACATTGCATGCAAAATCTAACAAGTTATGTTCATTCAAACTTCTTCCGACCCTAATCAGATGAATTTCACTCATCTTCTTTCGTACTCAGAGCGTCGCATTGCTAAACCATGTTCTTTGATCTCAATTTAACTATCCCTGTCAAGGATCAAGTTAATTAGATAAAGGTTGATAGCTTCAAATCTCTATTGTTATCTTCTTTTCCTAATCTATACCTCCCTTCCGAGCAAGTCTAGAATACAAGATAGTTACGATCTTGCTTAGAGCCCACGATCGTTCTTTGCCTATCATGGTTTGTACATGGACTTTCTATCTTTCAGGTCTTCCATCATACGATCAATGGTACGAGTTCGTAACTTCATTATAAAATCGTGTGTTATTGTCGTATGATCTATAATCTACTAAAATTGGAGTCTCTTCCCACGACCATATGGTACCATCATGCTTTTAAGGTATGGTCGTGGGAAGCTATCATCTGATCCTCTTGCACATGACTCCTGTAGATGTGTTTTTCCCTTTGCACTCATGATCACATGGTACGATCGTGACATTAACTCACAATCGTAAGACCTTCCATCTAAGAGATTTTTGCTTGTAGCATCTCTGGATCAACCTATGAAATCCTAGGCACGATCGAGGTCAAATCCCATGATTGTGGTAAGGCTCTTCTGGTGCCAATTTTGTCCAATCTTCAGAATTTTTCTTCCCTAAGTCCATAAGGCCTGCAAACACTAAAAGAAACTCATCAAATCCATAAAAATTCCCTTATACTTGTGAATATTCCTCGTTTTAAGCGACTTAAGTGCCGTAAGTTCACGGCACATCAACACCCTTAATTTAGAATGGTTGTATGTCCTCAGGCAAACAAAATACTAAACTAGCTAAGATGCTTAACTTAGAGCAAAATCAAGATTACTACGATAGTCAAATTTTCAGAACTTAGTGTTTTCACACATGGAAACCATCTAAGTATATTCAACACCCTCCATTCTCATCAAAAACAACCAATGTACTGTATATGCAATACAAGTACTCTAACACAACGGGATCAGGACATGGCATTACATTATGATTAGACAACCTAACACATTGATCAATACACTTCCTAAACAAGCAATAACAAGACTACAGCCCCTCCACCCTCACATCAAAGAAGTTCCTAATCACTCAATATATGCAATGAAACCTAGTACCATAACTGAGTTAAATCTTTCACTCTCATAAAGAAGTTCGATTGTGTGCATTTGATACCATAGACTTGCCCTTATTTTGTATGCTTCAACTTCGGACAGTCGAGTTAGGATCACTATAGGTCTTTCTAGGCTTATAATGTAGGCTCAGGGATAGGTATGGTGCATTTAGGTATAGTGACTTATTCCTCCTTGTCAGTATGCTACTTTTGGCTCCACTTTTTATATTTTTTCACTTTCCTACCTTTTCTGGATTTTATTTTCCTTTTTGGGTTGCAGATGCAGTTTTATTTTCTAACAACTCACTATTTTTTTATTTTTTTTATTTTTTTTCTCTTTTGTTTTCTTTTCATACCGTACCTGAGTCTTTTCGTCTTTTTCACTACTAACTCTTCATACCCACTTTATATGCACCCCTACACAATAGCCAAGGAGGGACCAGGGCCAAAGAAGGTTTATTGTAAAACTGGGAAGGTGAATTAGGTAGTTCAAAGAAAAGGTCTAATAAGGCTCGAAGTTTGGGTTTAAAGGATACATGATTCTTTGGTAGGTCATTTAGGCTAAAGTGGACTTATTCAAAAATGGCCTGTGATCCTTTCCTAACCTTCTATCCTACAGCTTTTAGCAAGACTAACTAGATAAGTTCTAGATCGGACATACACATTGACTGGGTAGTACACCTCACTCACTCATGGCTTAAGGCTTTCGTCTAAGTTACTACCTATTCAGTTCATGAAAAATTAGCCAAGTTATCCTATTAATAATCCTAATGACATATCTAGATCCTAACATTTGTTCCAGTACAGTACATGTAAACACTACATCACAAAAACCCAATTTTGGAGGGGTATCATTTTAAACACATTTTTAAATAGGTAAACATGCTTTATTCAATCAGACTGCACCAAGTTCTTTTAAATTACTCTAAGTTACACTAAAGCATCAAAAATAACAAAACAATAAATAAAAGAACCTAAACATGCCTATTCTAACTATGATAGCACAACCAAGGGAAAAGAAACACGACAACAAAAACCCTCGATTGTGGTATACCCCCACCCCAACTTGGAAATAATACAATATCCCCATTGCACGAAATCGTGAAAAGTAAAAATAAGGGATAAAGTACATATCTGGGATGTACTAAATACCTATCGTACTTTGATCGTTTGGCTTCCCAGATAGGACCCCTCAATCCTCTGCTTCTCTAGTAGCATAGACGGTGGCCAAGGAACTCCAAGCTATGTGGGCACCAGTGGAATCTGTGTGTGCCCAAAACTCTGCTTCTTCACCATAGCTGTCGGTGGTACCTCAACTCCCTCCGGTATTACTACCTCAAAGGTCTGTGCATCTCTAGCTCTCTTACTCTTCTTTTTCTTCTTCTTCTCCTCATATTCCACGTCATCTTTCTCCTTCTATTTTGAGGATAAAAAGATCCGTCCCTCTCCTCACTATCTGTCTCCTTAATGTCTGGGAATGGAGTATAGAAATTTAGAATAAAAGAATCCACATCCACCACAAGAGCAATCAATAAGGGCATAGGTGGTGGTGGAGGAGGTGCCATGTCAACTCTCTCGGCCAAAGCTTTGACCGCATCTTTCAACTCTGTTAAGTTAGTCCTAATCTCTGCCAAGTTTGGTACCTTGAATGCATCAAGCCTAGCCGAAATCCATCTCTCATATCTATCCATCCTCATCTGCACAGTCCAAATGGCACCTCATATCTCATTGCTCACGTAGGGCTTGACCCCATCCTCTAATTTCTTAATTTGGGCACCATGAAGAATTTGGTTTTGAATTATGTCTTCTAACTGAGTCATCAAAATTATTGTATATCCAGTTGGAACCAATGGTCTTACCTGAGAAGGGGCCTGTGGTGCTGGAGAAGACAACACACAAGCATCAGACGCCTACATGTCACTAGGGGCATACCCTCCGACATCTGGGATCCCCAAACCTCTAACTGGTGTATCTGGGTTCTGTAAGTCCTTTATCATAGCTAAATCCACAGACTTGGTAGGCTGAATGAACTTTTCCACTAGCTAGACTGAGGGCACATATGAATCCTATTGCAACTGTATAATCAGGTACAGAAATGAGAGAGTGGTACTGAACTCAAGAACTCAATCTCTCATCTCTTTTGCGATGATACGTGGGATGTTCAGGTATAACTCCACAACTAGTTCAGCTACTACATAGGCATTGGTCTCACCCAATGTGTTGTCATTAGCGGTGGGTGAAATCCCGTGCCTAAAAATAGACCACCATGCTTTGGCGGTGAACTTGAGACTGATTTTGTAGATTGAGGATTCATTCACCCATGGTGCCTCTATACCGGCCATATCAATGTGGCTTGCCAACCACCTATAATGCATTGTCTTGTTCTCTGTGGACAACTTCTTCACTTTCTTCAACTCAGTCATCCAAAAATCATATTTTGGGGTTTCTTCTATCGGCTCAAAAGTCTCTGCGAATAAGGATTTATAAATAGCCTTGATGGAGATATCTACCTCATTCCCCCACACTACTATTATGTCCAGGCGGGGGTGCTTCTTCATATCCTTTTCTTTTCTGGAGGGGGTCATGTTCTTGAGGGCTGCATCATAGTTCGCATAGAACTCCCTCACTCCCTCACCCTTATAAATCCAGAGTGGTCTCGTCATCCACCCCAACTAGTATCTCTCAAAAACTCGGGCTACCACTAGAAACTTCTGCAATGACTCACTGAGTATCTTTGTTTTTTCTTGGATAATCCCCTTTTGGTTACCATTTTCCTTGAGGAAAACCCCATCCAAGTAATAGTCCTGGGAGTTTGGGACACTCCAATGTCTAGGTTCGATGTCCCTCTTACTCTGGTTAGCATCATCATCATCAATGTAGGAAGGTTCAGAGTTTGGCTTCTCTTTCCCTTTTGAAGAATAAACACTATCCTCAGGTGTATCCCCACTCTGTTGGGTGTATTACCTTCCTCGTCAGACTGGGAAAGGTTGATTGGGGTGGCATCCTCTAAGATTCCAGTGGAAGTGGTGGCCTTTGCCTTGGCCTAGTTCCTCATGGTCTGAGGAAATTGTTTTTCATCGGAGGAGCTAAGCACATACTCCTCCTTGGAACCACTAGCACTAGATACACTCTCCGAGGAGCTTGGTGGGGATCTTTCTTTGACTATCTTGGATTGGAGAGCCTTGTCCTAAGCTTTCCTGGATTTGGGTGCCATAGTACAATTTTTTTGTTGAAAGTAGTAAGAACACGGGAATGAGGGTTTTGGATCACAGGTAGAAACTCAAATTTTAGCATTGAGATCGATTAGGGTTTGAATTTTTGAGTTTAAAAATGTTTGAAAAATAGAAGAGGGAAATTGGGTAAAGGGTTAAGGCCTTTTATACGTTTTGGACTTGTATCGGGTAGGGTTGGTTGATTTCATTAAATTGAAGGGCTCCACAGATGGCGAGAATGTATGATCGTTGTTAAATTCGATGATCATGCATTCCTTACATACAATGGTGATTTTAGGAAAATTTACCTGAGCACCTACGAAGCTTAAGGACGATCATGATATGTAACCATGATTGTGAATTAAAATTATAGGTTCGATGCCCAGTTTGATGATCTGAAGGAGTAACATCAAATGATTAAGACTACGATCATACAATCTAAGTACGATCGTGATACCCAATCATGGGATGACTCCTAAAATTTTCATCCTGTAGAACTCCCATCAAACGAATGAAACCACCATCGTATGTTCTTGGTAAGATCGTATACTCCCTTTTGTGGGTTCAGTCTGGAGTTCAGTTAAGCACCTTTTTTCTCCTATGGTTTCCTGTACCAATAACAAATATTACCTATAAATATTATAGTACAAAACATGGGTTGCCTCCCAAGAAGCGCTTGATTTAACATTGCGGTACGATGTGGTTAAGTTGGTTACTCAGACTTCACCAACTAGCCCGTGGGTTGCCTCCTAGACTTTATCAAGGTTTAAATCCTCACATATGTTCATTTCTTTGATTTTTCCCAAATAATGTTTGACCCGCTGTCCATTTACCTTAGATGGGACAACAACATGCCCTTTTAGCTCTTTGCACCATGCAGAAATATTTTTACCACAATGAATGGTCCAGACTATTTAGACTTCAATTTTCCAGGAAACAAGCGAAGTCTCAAATTATAAAGCAAGACCGAATCACCTGGTTGAAATTCTCTGCGTTCAATCTTCCAGTCATGGTACAACTTCATATTTTCCTTGTACAAGGATGAACTCTCGTAAGCGCAGAGACAGAACTCATCCCTATCATTTATCTTTTCCAGTCTCAAATTCACTACATGATGCCATTCAAGATTAAGCCTTTTCAATGCCCATAGTGCCTTATGCTCAAGCTCGACAGGTAAGTGGCATGCTTTTCCATAAATAATATGATATGGAGATGCACCTATGGGAGTCTTGTATGTTTTCAGGTAGGCCAACAATGCATCATCTAACTTTCTAACCCAATCAGTTCTATTGGCATTCACAGTCTTCGCCAAAATAGACTTGATCTCTCGATTGGAGACCTCCACCTGCCCACTTGTTTGAGTATGGTAAGGTGTTTCCACCTTATTCATTACACCATATTTATCAAGTAGGTCTTTGAAAAGACGATTGCAAAAGTGTGAGCCCCCATCACTAATGATAGCACGCGGAGTACCAAATCTAGAGAAGATGTTTTTCTTCAAAAATAAGGTAACACTCTTACCTTCATTGTTAGAAAGTGCAATTTCCTCCACTCACTTCGAAACATAATTGAAATCCATTAATATATACTTCATCTCATGTGAGCTCACAAAAGGAGGACCCATAAAATGCATGCCCCAGACATCAAACAATTCAAGCTAAAGGATCATCATCATTGGAAGTTTATGTCTGCGTGAGATATTCCCTTGCCTTTGACATTGGTCACAAGCCCTAGCATAATCATGTGCATCTTTGTAGATAGTAGGTCAATAGTAACCACCTTGCAAGATTTTGTGCGCAGTCCGTGCACCTCTATGATGACCCCCAACTAGGGATAAATGACATGCCTCTAAGATACTTATTATTTCCACCTCAGGAATACATTTATGAATCATACCATCAACATAAATCCAAAACAAATATGGCTCATCCTAATAGAACTTCTTTACCTCATGCATGAATCTCTTGCGCTGCTGAAACAACATATTTTCTGGGACAAGATCACTTGCCAAGTAGTTGGCAAAATATGCAAACCAAGGGATTAAGTATTGTGATACTACCAAGACCTATTCATCTGGAAAAGTATCATCAATCTCAAGCTCATCCCTCAATTTCAGCATTGCCTCTTCCACGAGGCATGATAAGTGGTCGGCCACTTGATTTTTGGTCACCTTTCGATCCTTGACTTCAAAGTCAAATTCTTGCAATAGAAGTACCCACCTAATCAACCTAGTTTTACATTTTTTTTTCCATGAGGTATATAAGAGTTGCATGGTCAGTGTGCATAATTACTTTAGTGCCAAGTAAATAAGACCAAAATTTTTCAAAAGCAAACACTACCACAAACAACTCTTGCTCAGTCACTGTGTAGTTCTTCTGAGCGGGATTAAGTTCTTTGCTAGCATAATAAATGGGATGTAGAATCTTGTCTAGCCTTTGGCCAAGGACTGCACCTAGTGCCACACCGTTAGCATCACCCATAACCTCAAAAGGCAAGGTTCAATCCAGCGACACAATGATGGGGACCAAAATCAACCTCTCTTTCAGACACTCAAAGGATTTCAGGCATGCATCATCAAACACAAACTTCACCTTTTTTTTTGAAAGCTTAAAGAAAAGTTAGCAATCTTAGAAAAGTCCTTGATGAATCTTCTATAAATACCTGCATGCCAAAAAGCTATGAATGCCCTTTATAGAAATTAGTGGAGGTAACTTTTGAATCATTTCTCTCTTTGTCTTTTCTACTTCAATCCCCTTCTTTGAAATCCGGTGACCAAGCACTATGCCTTCCTTGACCAAAAAATGGCACTTTTCCTAATTAAGCACCAAGTTACACTTTTCACATCTTTGCAAGACTTGGGACAAATGATCCAAGCAATACTTAAACGAATCACCCACAACTAAAATATCATCCATGAAAACCTCAATAGTGTCCTCCACCATGTCAAAAAAAAAGTTAGACATCATACAATGTTGAAAAGTTGCAGGAGCATTGCATAGACCAAAGGGAATCCTCTTGAATGCAAACATTCTATATAGACAAGTGAAAATGGTCTTATCTTGGTCTTTGGGGGCAATAGAAATATGATTATACCCCGAATAACCATTAAAAAGCAATACCTTCCTCTACTAGCAAAACGATTCTAATATCTGGTCGATAAAAGGCATCAAAAAGTGATCCTTCTCAGTCCATGCATTCAACTTCCTATAATCCATGTAAGCTCTCCAACTTATGAATGGCCTCATGGGAATAAGCTCATTCTTCTCATTTGGAACCATAGTGATTTTACCCTTTTTCAACACACATTGGACTAGGCTTACCCACTTGCTATTAGAAATAAGATAAATCACACCTACATCTAACCACTTAATTATCTCTTTCTTCACCACCTTTTGCATGGGTGGATTCAATGTATGTTGATACTTAATGCTAGGTACACAATCCGGCCTAAGTTGTATTTTGTGTGTGCAAATTCCAGGTGGAATCCCGATAATATCAGCAATAGACCATCCAATGACCCATTTAAACCTTTGCAACATATAAACTAGGGCCTCAACTTGCCACTCTAATAAGTCTGCTGTAATAATAACTGGCAACGTATTATTGTCCCCCAAAAATACATAACGAATGTGAGAGGGTAGAGCCTTGAGCTCCAAAATAGGAGGCTCCTCTATAGAAATTCGGGCAGGTGGGGTCACTCTATTATTCAAATCTAGGTCTAACTTCTTTGGTGCATAAGAGTAAAAACCCCTACCCACAAATGCATTTACTATCTCATCATACTCATTAATACTATCACTCTCAAAATTCATGATTACTGTCGCAAGTGCCTCAACTCCCAATCTCTCTTCAACCAGTACCACAAGTGTCTACTTATCCACAATATCAATTATTGAAACCACACACATCTCCTTCCACTACTTAATGGATTGGTAGACATTGAAACTAACATATTTATCATTCAATCTAAACTTCATCTGCTCAGATTCCAAATCAACTAAAGCACGACTAGTCTCAAGGAATGGTTTTCCCAAGATGGTAGGAACCTTAAAATCTACCACACAGACTAGAATCACAAAGTCAGCTGGAAAAATAAAAGATGCCACTTTTACCAACACATCATATAAGATATCCACTGGCTTCTTCATAGTTTGATCCACCATGAGAAGTCTCATAGAAGTAGGTTTAGGCAACCTCAATCCCACCTGCTTGAAAATTTCTAGTGGCATCAAGTTAATGCTGGAACCCAAGTCACATAAGGCCTTTGCAAAATGTTAAGACCCACTAGTACAAGGGATAATGAAAGCTTTCGAGTCTTCATTTTTCTCAACAAGATAGTGAAAAGAAATTGCATTACAATAATGCACATTATATACAGGCTTAAAACTGACAGTTCTCTTTTTCGTCAACAAATCCTTCATGAACTTTGCATAGCCTGGCATTTGCTCTAAAGCTTCCAAAAGAGAGATGTTAACCAATAATTATTTCAACATTAAAATAAACTTCTTATATTTACCCTCTTCCGTCTTCTTTTTTAACCTCTATAGAAAGGGTGAAGGAGGTCGTGGTATGGGCTTCAACAATTGAGGGACCTCTTTCTCTTTTCGTTTGTCAGACTTAGCTTCTTTTTTAGCAACTAGAGGTTGTTAACATGCATCATCCTCTACTACCAAATTTTCTGCTTCAGCCCCATTCATATCATTAAAAATTATAGGAGCACCTTTCTTTCCATCTACCATAGGCATGGGCGGATCAATTGCAGCTTTCCCACTTCTAGTAGTAATGGCTATGTAATAACCATCATTCTTGGAGTTTTGGATGGTTTTACTCGGGAGTGTACCCGGTTGATGCTGATTCAATGTAGCGGACATCTATCTAAATTACTAGTCCAGTTATTTAATGGCAGTTGCATGAGACTCAATTTTTTGGCTCATCACTGAAATATCTTCCCTAATATCCTTAAGGTAATTTTCTTAACTTTCAGACCCCTTAACAAGTTTTGCATGTAAGGCTTCCATCCTCAAACTACAAGACTTAGCATCACGGTTCCCCATTGGAATGTAAGGGATGCTCTTTTCCTTGTAATAATCTTTCTGTGTCCAATCACCATCATGATATCTATCTCTATCTATGTACCTCGATTTGTTATAATTATCTCCATAATAGTTTCGACCTTGATTTCTTGCCTAGAGTTCCAATTGTCTTTATTAGACCTTTGGCCTTTGGCTCGGAAACCCGCTATTTATCTATCAAGAAATTTAGCTTCCTTTTCACAATATGAATCTTCTTACCTAGGTGCCTTGCCTTGTGCACCTACTGTATTCATCTATTTGGCCCATTTGCTGAAAATTGCTTTGCAGGAAATCCAATCTTAGTTCATAATTGTGCTACCTCTTAAGTTACTAACTCGTCTAGTGCTCTCTATTCTACTGTTGCTCTAATTGCATAAGTATCTGTAGGCATGAATGCCTCCTGAGTATGCCAACCTGGTTGGTTTAATTATTCGATCAAGAATATTGAAGGCTTGATCCCATCGCAAACTCATGAATGCCCCACCCTATGATGGTGTCTGCTACAGCCTTCGTGTTAGCATTCAATGCTCTATAGAAGATTTCTAACAAGTTTCGACCAGTCTTCTTATGGTTTGGAACATTCTGCAGCTTTTTCTTGAACCTCAACCAAGTTTCATATAGTGCTTCTAAATGCAATTGTCTGAAATTATAGATCACAACTTTCAATAGTAGCATTCTTTAAGGTGGGAAAAATCAATCCAAGAATTAGTATCTCAATACATTCCAGTTAGTGATGGACCTATGTGTTAGTTCGGCCAACCTTAGAATAGTTTCTCCCATCAAGGAGAATGGAAATAACCTCAGTCAAATAGCCTCCCGATCTACCCTAGGTAGATTATATAAAGTGGAAATCCCTACGAAATTCATTATATGCATGTTTTCATCATCAGTAGGAAGTCCAACAAATACCCCCTTTAAGTTTAGCAAGTAAATCATGGTACTCGTGATATCAAACTTAGTCCCTTGAGGCAATTCTGGTGGAATGATAGCACCCATCTCAATTGGCTCCAAATAGTCCAAATCTTCTTTTAGGACTTCATAAATAAGAAGATATTGCTATAGCGGTTGTTGCATCCTGGGCCTTCTCTACCTCTCCCGATTATCAGGTGTAGCAAGATGATTAGCTGCATCTTGCATTGCTCTCGTGTCTCTGGCTTCTTGTCTAGAAGTTTCTTGTCTTGTATTATCCTCGACCATCAGCCTAGCGGTAGTCTATTTTGAAGTTTCATGACCTGCTATAAGTACTGATGATTGGTTATGAACTTCACCACTCTTATCAGCGCCTACCAGCATGGCTGCTAGATCTTGAACTCTGTCATTAACCATTCTTTGATTGCTTCTTAGAGTTATTTCAATTTTAGTATCAAGTGGAATCATGGGATTACCTTTAGTCCGAGTACTGGGCATACATCGGCATGTGCCCTAAGAATAGCAAAAAAGTAAAATCGGCAAATGAAACCAATAACTTCAACAACATAATTAATTAACTTCGTAGCCGTATTCCCCAGAAACGGCGTAAAAATTTAATGACGCCCAAATTATACCTCCCAAAAAGTATAAAAAGATCGTTGAATCAAATATAGAACCCAACAAGGTTGGGGCCGTGTCACGATACGAGACTACCCCTAGTCATAACACAGTGCTTAGAGTCACAACTGACCCCAGGCTAATCCATGGCCTATTATGACACTAAGAATAATACAGTAAACTATTATATACTGAGTGGAAGTTGAATTGAAATGAAATAATTATAATAAAAATCAAATTCAATATTGAATGTTGAAACTAAACTATCTAACATAATAAACATGCTAAAAATCTACCTGTTTATCTAAAAGCCTCTAAATTATATGAGTTTTTGGGACAAGCCCCCAACTAACTCTAACTGTCTGAAAACAAAATAAAATAAAATAAAATACTGATAACTAGTCCTTGAATGATGAGGACTCACCAATCACTACTGCTGATATGATACAAAATCATATTAACCTTGATCTGGATGCTGAATGTCAGAACTTATATTATAAGACAATATAACTCAAATGAAAGTATGAGATCAGTACTTTGAATGTAATGAGTATGTGAGTTAGGAAATAACTGATATAGGCTGGACATGATACATGTAATATGATAAACTAATGCAAGACCAAGTAATAAACATGTATTGTATGAAAATCTGAACAACTGAATACAAGGTCATTCAAGAATCTAAATCTGAACTATAAATTATGGATTGTGTGAGCTACAAATAAGCGACATAACCAAATTTGAGCTAACAGGGGTCCAACCTATAACTCCAGCTGGAAGGGTGTTTAATACCTTGCCAAGGGTATGAACACTGACTGATGTGGATCCACTAAACTGATGTCCATAAGCACTAAGGTATCAAGCCTGGTCTGATGGGTGACCCTTTAAAACCTATGGTGTTGTTGTAGTTCTGGGAATTAGGGACTTCTACTAAAGGTCTTAGCCTAATTGTTAGGTGATCCTTCATCCCCACGTCCGCTTAGTGCTAAGTACTACTCGAAATTTAATGACACTGATAACTGAAATACTCAATAATAGTAATATTCTGAGGACTGAAAATAAATGCATTATCTGAGAGCATTCAAAACATGTAAACTAGAGTATATAATACTTATAGTATATGCATGAAATCCTAGGTCATCGTTTGTTCATAACCCACCATCTCAGAATAATGCAACTATTATGACAATTCCATAAACTGAGTGAATTAAGGAATTTAATAACTTAAGTCCCAAAAATCATGGATTTCATAATATTATTAGGGTTTATGATTTTGAATATGTAATGGTTCTAAAACTCATGTTAAAACATGGGTTTATAACTCAATGGAATCAAGGAAGTAGAATATCAAGAAATTCACATCATTCATGAACCCTATGCTCTAAGGAAGGAATTAAACTGAGAAATTAAGTTGACTTTGGGACTTAATGGGTGAAAGGAAACTTACTGATGAAATCTCACATACATGGAGATGGAAACCTTGAAGAATTATTTGAAATTTGGAGCTTGAAGAAGATGAACCCTAGTTTCCCTGAAAAAAGGAAATTGCCTTTTTCTTTCATTGTGATGCCAAGTGTCGAGTGGTATTTTTTGAGTAATGAGGACTTAGAGTAATATTAACATTAATAATCAGCTTTGTTAAGGCTTAAACAACATATTTTATATGTTAAAAGAGTGGGAAAAGACTGAGGTGCCCTTATAAAAATGTATTGAAAAAGTTGCTGGGAGGAACCCACAAGACCTTCCCACGATCGTGGGTCCTACCTACGATTCTGGGTTGTGACCTTGGCCTGAGCGTTATTTTGGGTTCTCTGAACATGATCAGGTGATCCATGTTAAGATTGTGGGCCCCACTCATGATCGTACCATGGTTCGTTTCTTCGAAGGTTCTGGTCTGACTAACTGTGGAAGCCACAATGTACCTTAAATCATAGTTTCAAAGCACGGTTGTGGTTCCCTTTCGTGATTGGAAGGTAAATTTTTCAACTGGAGGATTTTTTAGACTATTTCAATCATTCGGGAGAATGGTTATATCATACGATCGTACCTACGATCGTATGTTCCCTCTGCTGGACAGTGCTTCACTAAAATGACCATTACTCTTAGCTCAAATATCGAACTACGGAAAAACTGGATGTGTTGGAAAGATAATTCAAATATCTATCTTTTTATGGTATTGATCTTTAGAAACACATTATAATATAGCAGTTATACTCATTTGAAGTAGACTATATCAAGATCTTTTATAAGAAATCAATCGGTAAAATATGTTTGACTAGGCCATGAGATAAGAGTTACTGGTGGCTTTAATACATGTCGAAATCACTTATAATACAGCTGGAACATGGAGTTTAATTTTACATGTACATGAAGCATGGTTCTAATCTTTGCTTAGATTTTTAGGGTGTTACTATATCTCCCCCTTGGGGTCATTCGTCCTCGAATGAAGACTAATAAGGTTGAAGGGGTAGGGAAAGAGATGCAATCCCAACACCGAAACTCTAAGATCTGGATACTAACATGATACTGAGTCTATAACTAATACATGGACTAAACTGAGCTAGTGAATACATGACATGACGTGAGAATAAGTAGGTGACATGGAATTAAAAGAATTAATTAAGGGAAAACTATTACCTTGAGCTGGAATAGAGTTCGAAGAAAAAAGATGGGGGTATTTAGTCATCATATCGACCTATACTTCCCAAGTAGCTCCCTCAATGAGCTGATTTTGCCATTGAACATTTACTGAAGCAACCTCTTTATTCCTCAACTTACGAACCTAAAAATCAAGGATCTCAACTGGTACCTAATCATAAGAAAAGCTATCTTTCACACCCACATTGTCTAAAGGCACAACCGATGCGAGATCACTAATGCATTTGTTCAACTATGACACATGAAAAACTAGATGAACTGATGCAAAGTCTATGGGAAAATCCAACTTATAGGCTACATTGCCAAAATGACTAACAATCTTATAAGGACTAACATAGCGGGGACTAAGTTTCCCTTTCTTACCTAACCTCTTCACCCCTTTCATAGGTGAAACTTTCAAGTAGACAAAATCACCAATAGCAAACTGAAGCTTTCTTTTCGTCACATATGCATAGGATTTTTGACAAATCTGAGTTGTTTTAAGTTTTTCTCTAATAAACTAATCTTTCTCCATTGCCTCATTAACTAAATTAGGCCCCATCAAAGTAGCTTCACCAACATCAAACTATCTAATAAGAGATCTGCACCTCCTATTGTACAATACTTCGAATGCAGCCATCTGAATACTAGAATGATAACTGTTATTATAAGAAAACTCAATCTAAGTAAAGGATCATTCCAACTACCTTTGAAATCGATCACACATGCCCTCACCATATACTCTAAAGTATGAATGGTCCTCTCTACCTGACCATTTGTCTGCAGGTGAAAAGTTGTACTGAGGTGAACTTAGGTACCAAGACCCTTCTGGAATGTCTTCCAGGACTGAGTGGTAAACTGAGTACCCCTATCTGAAATAATAGCAAAAGGGACTCCATTTAACTTCACTAACTCTCAAATATAGAGTGTAGCATAATCCTCGGCTAAATCTAAAGTGTTAACTGGAAAAAAATGGGTTGACTTAGTCATTCGATCTGTAATGACCCAAATAGAATTATGTTGTCGGGGAGTTTGAGGCAACACTGTAATGAAGTCCATATTCACCGCTTCCCACTTTCAAGTAGAAATACTGACTCTAGACTACTTCTTTCAACTTGAGCAAAATAGTATCACTAACTTGATTTCACCTCAGCTATTAATGAAGATTCTTAACCAATCTGAACCAAAACATTACCTTTGACTGAATCAACCAACCAAACTCCCAATATAGTAAGCTGGTGAACCTCACAAACTAACTCTTTCTTCTTATCCTTAATATGAGCAACACTTCCCATAGACAATCTACTAAGAGTGTCAGCCGCAATATTGCCTTTACCTAGATGGTACAAGACACTAATAGTCCTTCAATAACTCTAGCCATCTCCTCTGAAGAAGATTTAGATCTTTCTGATAGAACACATGCTAAAGGCTCTTGTGATCAGTTAGCACATCAACATAAACCCCATAAAGTTAATACCTCCAAATCTTTAAGGCAAAAACAACTGTTGCCAACTCAAGATCATGAGTTGGATAATTTTTCTCATGAGGTTTGAGCTGTCTAGAGGCATATGCTATAACCTTGCCATGCTGCATCAATACACAACCAAGTCCCATTCTGTAAGCATCATAATAAACTACAAAATCAATTGAACCCTCTGGCAGAGTCAAAATTAGAGAGGAGGTGAGTCAAATGTTCAACTCTTGAAAACTCTTCTCATAAGAATCGGACCACTGAAACTTGACTTTCTTCTAAGTCAATATGGACATGGGAGAAGCAATAGAGGAAAATCCTTCAAAAAATAGCCTGTAGTAACTAGATAAACCCAGGAAAATCCTAATATCTTATGGAGAGTTGGGTCTAGGCCAATTTCTCACTGCTTCGGTCTTTTATGGATCAATCCAAATGCCTTCACCGAAAATGATATGACTAAGGAATGCTACTGATTTCAGCCAGAATTCACACTTTCTAAACTTAGCAAATAACTGGCGATCTTTGAGAGTCTACAAAGCAATCCTTAAATGGTCTGTATGTTCATCCTCACTCCCAGAATAAATGAGGATGTCATTAATGAAGACTATGATGAATATGTCCAAGTACTACTTGAACACCCTGTTCATCATATCCATAAGGTTGCATTAGCATTTTTTATTCCAAAAGACATAACAACAAATTCAAAGCGACCATACCGAGTTTTGAAGGTAGTCTTTTGAAATGTCACGTTCTTAGACTTAGAGCTGATGGTAATCGAATTTGAGGTCTATCTTAGAGAAACAATTGGCATCCTAAGCTTGGTCGAACAAGTCATCAATCCTGGGAATGGGATACCTATTCTTGACTGTGACTTTATTCAATAGACGATAATCAATGCACATTCTAAGAGAGCCATCTTTCTTGCACACAAAAAGAACAGTAGCACCCTATGGAGAGTGCTAGGCCTAATAAAACCTTTGTATAAAAGATCTTTCAACTACTCCTTCAATTCCTTAAGTTCAACTAGAGCCATTCTATAGAGTGGAACGGAAATAGGTTTGGTATCTGGAAGGAGATCTATTTTGAAGTCAATTTCTTGTTCGGGAGGAACTCTGGGTAAATCTTTGAGTAACACTTCTGGGAACTCATTCACCACTTGAATTGACTTAAGAGTTCGGGTCTCAGACTTTGAATCCTTAACTCGAACAAGATGATAGATTCACCCTTTGGAAGTTATTTTTCTAGCCTTAAGGTAAGAGACAAACTGACCTATAGGCATTGAGGTATTACCCTTCTACTCTATTTCTACAATCAATAGAGGCATAACAAGAGTGGAGACAATCTATGCCAAGAATGACATCAAAATCTATCGTGTATAACTCTACAAGATCAACTAAAGTGACTTTCTAAGAAATTATGACTAGATAATTTCTGTATACCCATCTAGTTATGACTGAATCACCAACCGGAGTAGAGACTGAGAAAGGTTCTGAGAGAGTTTTGGGAATAACACTGATGTCTACTACTATATAGGGAGTTAAAAAAGAGAGAGAGAGAGGCTCTGGGATCTAATAATTCATAGACATGAATATGAAAGACCTGCAATATACCAGTGAATACATCAGGGGAACCCTCCTAATCCTATAAAGTCTGAAGTACATAGAACCTTTCATGACACTATCTATCACCTGCACTAGATGAGGCACCCTATTGAGTAGGGCGACCAGCTGAAGCTACTTAAGAGTTAGAATGATTCTGCTAACGAGAATCTCTACCTATCTGTGAAGCCATTGGACACTCCCTTAATCTGTGGCCTGGCTTACCTCACCCAAAACAAGTATCACTACCATCCATACACTCACCCTTATGGTTCTTACCACACTTTTTGCAAAATGGGTCAGTACAACCACTAGTAACGCTATTTGGGGACTTAGAGCCTAGTACCCTATCTCGATTATCCTGCCTGAACTTGGCACTAGAGCACTAGCAGAAGATGGGGATAGAACTGTACTCTCCTTTTCCTTCTTCTTGATTTTGTCTTCTTCTATCTGTTGAGCATGATTTATCAACCTGGAGAAGTCCATCTCCTTATCTAATATTGTAGTCTTACAATCCTTAACTACATCCTCAGAAACACTTGTCACAAACTTACTCATACGGGCCTCTGGAAAAGACTTTGCCAACTGAGTAAACTTAAGAGAATACTTCTTCACACTCATGTTTCCCTGCTTCAAATTGATGAATTCCTATACCTTGGCCTCCCTTCACCCAAGTGGGAAAAATCGATCCAGAAAAGCATCAACGAACTCATCTTACTCTACTGTACTATATCAATACCTCTATCCTTCTTCCACTATTGGCACCAAATATGAGCCACTCTTTTTGCAACTAATAAGCAGCCAAGTCAGTACTTTCAGTTGGAATAACACCCATGATCTCAGTGACTTTCTGAATGTTATCCAAGAACTCCTGTGGATCCTCATTAGACTTAGACCCAAAGAATACTAGAGGAATTATCAGAGTAAAGTCTCAAACTCTGGCTGCTACTGTGGTACAAGTGGGTTTGACCGGTGCAACTGCCTACTGATTGTCCTGAGTGGTCATTGCCTAAACTAGCATCGTAAAACTAGTCCTAAACTCAGTATGAGAGATTTGCTCGTTCAAAGGGTCTATAGGAGCTGGTGGTGCTTGTGGGTTCCTGTTTCCAATCCTTTTTTCATTGGCTCTTCTGGGAGGCATTTTCTATAAATATGTATAGCATGATTTAAAAAAGGGTTTTAATAGAGTCCATACTCTATTGTACGATATGAACATGAAAGAAGGAGAACTTTTCCTAAAATATTTCATAGCCTCTCACACATAACTGTGGCATATTTCATACCCATGAACAAGACTCTACTCAATGCATCTTTTAGAATCCCTAGGACATTTTAAACCTGATGCTATGATACCATGTTTGTCACGACCCAAGACTAATCCCCTAGACGTAACGTAGTGCTTAGAGTCACAAGTGAACCCAAGATAATCCATGGCCTGTCAAGACACTAAAAATAATATAGTAAACTAATAAATACTGAACTAAAGTTGAATTGAAATGACATAATTATAATAATAATCAAATTCAATACTAAATGTCAAAACTAAGACTTTCTGACATATTCAACATGCTAAACATCTAATTGTCAGTCTGAAAGCCTCTAAATCATATGGGTCATTATGAAAATCCCCCAACTAACTCCAGTTGTCTGAAATAGAAATAAAATAAAATGAAATACTGATAATGTCACGCCTCGAATTCCAACGGGGCAGACTGGCACCCGAAGCCGTTAAGGCCCAAGAGAACAATCTTCATTAATGTACACTCATATGCATGTCACTAAATGGACAACACTCTATCACGTATAGATACAAGATACCAATGGCGGAAGTCATGGAAAAACATATGATATATATGAAACTGGGCCATTAGGGCCATCAAGTCAAAATGGACATACATTCCTTACATTACGTCATTTGTCCCACAACGTATACAAAAGCCTCGAACAGATACATAACCAACCTAAAGTTGGGACAAGTCCCCACTTTATACAACATTTGTTACACAATATCAAAACAGTGTACGTATGACTCGAAAAGCCCCGAACCAAAATGGAGCTCACCAATAATCCATAGATAATCCGCAGCCTACTGTGGAGGTCTACTAGCACCTGTGCCTGCAACAAGTAAGGTAAGTCCCCCAAGGGACGTCAGTATAAAGAATGTACTGAATATGTAAGGCTGTAAGAAACTGCATGATACATAAGTACTTCAATGGAATCAAAACAAGTGAGTAATCAATATGGATAAACCTTCGTTCTGTATATGTGGAACCATGTACATTGCTTTCATTACTTTCATTTCTTTTATGTTCATTCATTATCATTCATCCAGCTGATCAGTGGGACATAGCATAATCATCCACCTTATCGGTGGGCCATAATATAATATAATGTATTATATCAATAATCATCGGGATCATCTCTAGCTGGGCCTTCACCCTTTTGAGATACCACCCGGCCTTTAAGAAATACATATATTTATATTACTTTAGTCCTTTACTTGTGTGAGATTGATACATTGGTGATTGCAACATTATTATTGGGGCTTCAGAATATTAGTCAACGAATAAAAAACATGTGAATCACAATTGGTCAATGAATAAGAAACATGTGAGTAACAATATATATGAAAAACCTGAATGAGATACTTTGGAACATTTCGAAATAGAACAAGTACGGTAACAATGAGAGCAATTGGTGCTGCCAAAGAATAGGGAAAAGAGAAACCTTACATACCTTATCTTCCAAATATGAATACACAACCCTATATGTGAATACAACAATCCAGATCCTTCCTTACGTGTTACTCTACAACACAAGTACATCATGGAGCTCATGTTAACAACTAACTACATTACAAGTGTATAAGACGACAATGAATTATGTGACTGCCATTTAATGTCATTTCACCCTCCACAGTACAATTCACTGCATTACCATACCAACAACACCACAACATACTACACATTAACCAAGACATCACAAAGCGATAGCATTTCACACCGAGTTTATACTTTACACTTCCTCATTAACACTACGTCACATTTACTCCATCAAGTCATTCAATATCTTTCACAATAACACATTAACAACAATCAATAATTGATACCATTTAAAATACCTCTGGGCTACTCCTTTAAAGTCATTCAAAAGGTACCATAAGTTGATAATTGCATCCAAGAAGGGTATAGGGGCCTTAGGGTGTCAAAGAGATGCAAAAACAATCAAAACGGAGTTATCGAATGACCTGTGAAGACACCTGCGCCTGTAGGTGGGGGAGGTGTGGCTGCAGGTGACCATTGGCCTGGTCCAGGGCCACCTGCATTGGCATCTGCGCCCGCAGGTGCCCCGCTCGCGAGGGCGGGTGCCCGTTTCAGCCTCTAGGGGTCATTTTTTGCAACGAATGGTCCATGGTCATAATTAATCTTCTATTTTCATATTTTAAGTTATATTGGATGCCAATGAATAGCCATGGTTTCACAACACACATAAACATCACCAAACTACATCCTCCTTTCAATACACCACCAATTCCATGCACAATTTTCACAACAACAATTCCAAATGTTATACACAAAGAGAAATCAAGTTAGGGACATAAACACATCATACATGTTGATATATCATCCATACCATTCACTTCCATCAAAACCTCAAGTATCCTTTCAAGTTCAAATCACAAAGATGACACATCTTTTAGCAAAAAGAAAAAGTGCACTACTCAACACTTTTAGACATAACCATCATGATCTACACAATCTATCATGCATATAATATATTAAATCACAAGATTAAACACTTACCAAGATTTCAAAGTGATGATCCTTTCCAAAAGAGATGGTTTCCTTAGGGTTTGAATGAAGAGAAGAAAAAATATCTCCCCTTTTTTTTTTTTTTGGGAAAAGTCTAGAATGGAAAGTGTGTTGTGGTGATTAAGATCTGATTTTTTCAGACTTATTTATGGTCATCCTTAGACACTTTTTGTCAATAATTGATATGTTTACTTGGTCAAAAGATGAATGGATCATTTCCTTCTTTTGGGCCATGTCTTTTTACTTAATAGTTGGGCCTTAATTGAGCCCATTAGCTCAAGATTAGTTTAGCCCAATAACTTCCATGAATAATATACCAACTATCACAAGTTAATTAATTCCATGAACATAAGTGTAGTCGCATAAGTTCAGAATTGTACGGGGTGTTACATCCTTCCCCCCTTAAAAACATTCGTCCTCGAATGTTAGTGACATTATCCAATTTAAACAAATTCAAGTCTAAGTTTATCCTTCATGGTATCATATACACATAATGCTTGTAAAGACTTACTTTTTATTTCCCCAATTCCGCACCTTGAACTTTTCCTTCCATTTGAAATAAATACGGGTACTTCTACTTCATCATTTCTTTGGTTTCCCATGTGATATCTTCTACTTGTTGATTTCTCCAAAGTACTTTTACGGAAGCTACTTATTTATTCCTCAACCTCCTCACTTGTCTATCCAGAATAGCAATAGGTACTTCCTCATATGTGAGATCTCCCATAACTTGTGCATCTTCAATGGGAGCAATACGAGAATGGTCTCCCATGCACTATTGAAACATAAAATACTGGATGAACTGTGGAGAGTTCTTGGGGTATTTCAAATTCATAAGCGACTTGACCAAATCTTCGAACAATCTTATATGGCACGTTATATAGGGCCAACTTTCCTTTCTTTCCGAATCTCATTACCCCTTTAATTGGTGATACTTTCAAAAATACCCAATCACTTATGGCAAATTCTAATTCCCTTCTTCTAATATTGGCATATGACTTGTGTCGACTTTTGGCCGATTTTAGCTGCTATTGTATCACCTTACCTTTCTTCATAGCCTGATGTACAAGATCTGGTCTGATTAAAAAAGTTTTACCCGCTGCAACCCATCCAATTGGTGATCAACACTTCCTTCCATATAAAGCTTCGTAAGATGCCATTTTGATACTTGAATGATAGCTATTGTTGTAACCAAATTCAATAAGAGATAGATGAGCATCCCAACTACCTTTAAAGTCCAATGTGCAAGCTCGTATTATATCTTCAAGTGTTTGGATAGTACATTATTCTTGTCCATCTGTTTGAGGATGAAAAGTCGTACTCTTCAGCTATATAGGTGGTCTTGACCGGTAGGAAGTGTGCTGACTTGGTAAGCCTACCAACTATTACCCATATGGAATCAAATTTCCGAAGTGTACGGGGCAAACCTGTGATGAAATCCATGTTAACCATGTCCCACTTTCAAACTGGAAGATTTATACATTGCATATAACCTCTAAGCTTCTGATGCTCTACTTTTACTTGTTGATAATTTGGACATAGAGCTACAAATTCTGCAATGTTCTTCTTCATGTTACCCCACCAATACATTTCTTTCAAATCATGGTACATTTTTGTCACAACCCGAATCCCATTCAGGATGGACTGGCACTCGATGCCATTGAGGCTCGAGAGAACCAATCTTTGCTGATGATCATTCATATGCATGTCCTTGTCTGAGCATCGTTATGTCTCATACAACTATGCGGAAGTCATGTAAAACATGTTATATATGAAACTTGGCCGTTAGGGCCATCAAGTCGAAATGAAACTATATCTCTTACATACGTCTTCCCACATCCGTCTACAAAGCCTCTATAGATACATAACCATAACCAACCTATAGTCGGGACAACACCCGCTCTATGTGCATTTACAATACCAAAATAAAAGTACACATGACTTGAAAAGCCCCGAACCAACTGGAGCTCACCAATGATCCGCAACTGTCTCGTAGCCTACAGAGGAGGTCTACTAGCACCTGTGCCTGCAGCAAGCAATGTAAGTCCCCCAAGAGGGGTCAGTACGAAGAATGTACTGAGTATGCAAGGCTATAAGAAACTGCATTAATACATAAGAAATTCAATGGAATCAAATATAAGAGACTAGTCAATATGGATAAGTCATCATTCTCTATGTATGGAAATATGTACATTACGTGGATTACTTTCTTTACTTTTGCTCATTCATTCGTTCATCACTCACTTCTTCATTCACTACTCATCCTTTCATTCTTACAATGCCCGGGCCCCAAGCTGATCAGTGGGAAAATCAACAATATTCGGGATCGACCCATGCTAGGCTTTTTTTTTGCCCCTGGGATACCACCCATAGTAGAGGGATCGACCCATGCTAGGTGTTCTTTTCACCCCTGGGATACCACTCGATATATTGGGATCGACCCATGCTAGGTGGTCCTTCCACCCCTGGGATACCACCCAACAATACTCATCAAATCAACATTACTTCTTTGTTTCATTATTCTTTCTTCATTCTTTCATTATAAGAAATTGATACTTTGTAGTCATAACATTATTGGAAACACAACATTATTGAAAACATAGGATCATTGGAACCTTAGTCAATGCATAAGAGACATGTGAATGAAAATTGATCAATGAAATAGGAACATGTGACTAATGTTAGATAACAGCCTGAAATGGAATACCTTAGGGCATTTCGGAATGGAATACGTATGAGAACAATGTGAGCAATATGTGCTGCAAAAGGATACAAAAAGAGTAACCTTACATACCTTATGTCTTCAATATGAACACACAATCCAAAATGTGAATACAACAATTCCGCTCCTTCCTTACGTTTCACTCTACATCACAAGTACATAACGGAACCAACATTAACCACAAGCTACATTCCAAGTGTATAAGGCGACCATGAGTTACATTTCCCCTATAACATTATTTCACCCTGTACAATACCATTTATGTCCTTTTCATACCAATAATACCATAACATTCTATACATTGACCAAGACATCACAAACCAATAGCTTTTCGCACCAATTTACTCCTATAAATGTTCCCATTAACACCACATCACCATGAACCCATCAAGTTACTCCAATACATTTAACAACCAAAATTCCACAATTTAATCATATAGAAAAATAACAAGTTATGGACATAACTACACCATACATGTTGAGATATCATCCATACCATTCACTTTCATCAAAACATCAAGTCCCTTTTCAAGTTTAATTCACAAAGATGCACATCTCGTAACAAAAAGCCAAAGTGCCATGTCCAACACTTCCTAGCCTAACCAACATGATTTACATAGTCTCTCATGCATATGATATATTAAAGTACAAGAATAATCACTTACCCAAACTTGGAAGATGATGATCTTGCCCAAGAGTTGATTGTTTTAGGGTTTGGAAATGGAGAGAAAAGTCTAGAAATGTCATGAGAGATTTTGTGAATAAAAATCTGCTTTTGGCCTTATATAGCCTCCATTTAATGGTTATCTTGATCCACTTGGTCAATAATTGATGAATTAAAGGAAGAATGGGTCATTTGACCCATTGGGCTATGCATTTTGGCTCCATTTTGGGCCTCAAATTGGCCCATTAACACATATTATCTTAGCCCACTAAAATCAATGTGTAATTCATCATATATCTCATGTTTAATTAATTCCATAATTGTCATGACAATATTCACTCATGAGATTCCCATTCGTAGCCTCATTCGCAAAAATAAAAATTCTAGTCGCCCATGGCCTATTTGAACATAATTTGTTAAAATTTGTTAAAATACTTGTGACGAAGAATTAACCCCAACTCGGATGCTAAACACGCTTAAGAATAGTCCTACTATGATGGGGTAAGGATACCATGACTCAAAGGTCTTATATACATCATATTAGTCGAAGAAAAATTTTGGCGAAAACCACCCCGGCACGCCGCTTAGCGCGCCCCAATGCTGCCTGTGCAGACAAAAATTTGGCCCAAAGAAGCCTGACACGCCCCTGCAGCGCCCCACCTTAAAAATTTATTTTTGACTTTTCTTTGCGGATTTGGTTGGATCTTTCAAGTCCAAATCTTTTACTTACCTCTTAGCTTTAAGAATCTTTGCTTGGATGTCCCTTAAACCTCAATTTTTCACCCCACAAATGCTCCACAAAGTCACAAACACCACCTACTACAAAGGTCTAATCACATTTACTAGCACACTATCAAATTTTTCCATCAATAGCAATATGAAATACGTACTTATGGCTCTCGAAACCTAGGTAAGCATGGTTCAAGGTTGTCAAGTAGGGTTGGGAATGTACGGGGTGTTAAAATTTTAGTAGCTCTCGGATGAATAGAATGTTGTGATTGATGTACCTCTGTCATAATCCGTCTCCTTAATCCATCTACATCCGGTACACACAATCTACTTTGGCACTGAATCATTCCCTCTTACTTAAGATCAAATTCCTTCGTCAAACCTTGTTGTATATTCTCTTTCAGCTACGATAACATAGAATCTGCATACTAGTTTTTCTTTACTTCAGCTACTAATGAATACTCTGCCACATTTTGCACTATAATTCTTTCATCTGGAGTTTCAAGAAGAAGAACCCCCAAGCTGTCTAATTGATGTAGATCCTTGACTATACCTTGCTTTTCCGTCAACTGGCCACTAGTGCTTCCTATTTCTTTGCGGCTTAATGCATCGACTACCACATTTGCTTTTCTCGGATGGTATAAGATATTACTATCATAATCTTTTAGTAATTCCAGCCACCTCCGCTGTCTCCAGTTTAGGTCCTTCTGCTTGAAAATATATTGCAACTTTCATGATCAGCATATATATATCAATGTGAACCCTATACAAATAGTGGAGCTATATCCTTAAAGCAAATATCACGGTTGCTAACTCAAGATCATATGTGGGATAATTTCTCTCATGTGGACGCAATTGTCTTGAGGTATAAGCTATCACATTGCCGTGCTTCATCAATACACATCCTAAGCCAACTCCTAAAGCATCACAATATACTGCATACCCCTCTGTGCCTTTTGAAAGTACCATTGTGGGGGTAGAAGTCAAGTTATTCTTCAGGTCTTGGAAACTCTTTTCACATGCATCATTCCACTGAAACTCAGTTGCGTTGTGTGTTAGCTTTGTTAAGGGTGCTAAAATGGAAGAAAACCCTTCAACAAACCTTCTGTAATAGCCTACCAGCCCAAAGAAGCTACAAATCTCCGTAGGCGTCATAGGCCTTGGCCAATTCTTCATCGCTTCCATCTTTTGTGTATCAACCCTTATTCCTTCATATGACACAATATGACCCAAGAATGGTACATATTTTAACCAAAATTCACATTTAGAGAACTTTACGTATAACTTACGATCACAAAGAATCTATAACACCTGCCATAAATGATTAGCATGGTCCTATTTTGATCTTGAGTAAACTAAAATATCATCTATAAACACTGTCACGAACATGTCTAGAAATGGGTTGAACACCCTATTCATCAAATCCATAAAAAATAGCTGGTGCATTTTTTAGTCCAAATGAAATAACTAAAACTCATAATGACCATACCATGTTCGGAAAGCTGTCTTGGGTATATCTTTTTCTCTAACCCCTTACCTGATGATATCCTGATCTCAGGTCAATCTTTGAGAAACATTTGGCACCCTGTAATTGGTCAACCAAATCACCAATTTTAGGGAAGGGATATTTGTTCTTAACTGTCACCTTGTTCAGTTGTCGATAATCAATACGCATTCTCAATGTACCATCTTTCTTCCATATAAATAACACTGGTGCACCCCAAGTGGATGTACTAGGTCTTATGTATCCTTTGTCCAACAAGTCTTTTAATTGTTCTTTTTAATTCTCGTAACTTTGCCGGAGCCATTCTATACAGAGGAATAGAAATAGGATGAGTGTCTGGCATCACATCAATACAAAATTCTACTTCCCGTTCTAGAGGTAAACCTCTGGAAATACATCAAGGAATTCATTTACCACTGGAATCGATTGCAAAGTTGGTGGTTCCACACTAGTATCTTTTATTCTTACTAAGTAACATATGTACCCCTTGGATATCATTTTCTTTTCCTTGAGATAGGATATAAAGTTACCTCTCGGTGCTCCAACATTACCCCTCCATTCAAGGACGGTCTTTTGTGGGAAATAGAAATGGACCTTCTTAGCTCGGCAATCTACCATGGCATAACAAGAAGCCAACCAATCCATACCCATTATAACACCAAAATCTACCATTCCCAACTCAATAAAATCAACCAGTGTATCATAACCATAAACAGTTACTATACAATGACGATGTACTCTCTTAGCTACAATAGATTCACTAACTGATGTAGATATTTCATATGGCTTAACTAATAATTCTGGTGTTCTTTCAAAAAATTTTTTCCAGAAATCAATGGAGTAATATATGATAGGGTAGAACCCAAATCAATCAATGCATACATTATGTGAAAAGACAGATAATGTGCCTGTCACTACATCAGGAGAAGCCTCCAAATTCTGCCAATCCGCTACGGCATAGGTACGGTTCTGAACTCCACTAGAACTAGCTGCTCCTCTAGCACCTCTTCCATGAACAGCAGGTTGTACACCTGATGATGATAACGCAACGGCTGACCCACCCTCACCGAATATGGCTCCAATCTGTCCACATATCGATGGACTCTATCATCCATCGTGGCTACTACATTAGGAGCATATTGAGCCAAAGAGTTAAACCGAAGACTGTACTCTCTGAAACTCATATTCCCTTGATGAAGATTTAAAAACTAATCGGCACGAGCCTCTCGGATCTCATATGGGAGATAATGATCAAGGAATGCCATTTTGAATTCCTTCCAACTAGCTGGAAGTGCACCTATACCCCTAGATCATTTCCAATCTTCGTACCATAGTATAGCCTCGCCTTATAGTCTATATGCTACAAGCTTTACTGTTTCTATACCAGTCACATGCATAACATCTAGAGCCTTTTGAATTTGGTCCACAAAGTCTTGTGGGTCTTCGTTCAAATCTGACCCGGTAAATGTGGAAGGGTTTAGTTTTAGAAAATCCTGTGTCCGCCGACTAGCTACCCTATCCGCACCATCATTACTTGTCGTTGGACCAACTTGTCCTTGACTCAGTGCAGCAACTATACAAGTCAACATTTGCCACGCATTTCTTAGATCCCGCTCATTATAATTAACAGGTGGTTCAACAAGTTCTTCTCTCCTTCTCGACTCTTCTGGAGCTGGAAAAGTAGAGGAAGCCTGCGATGTAAACTCAGTTTCAGCCCCACCTTGACTAGCTTGGTCAGGTGGTGTTCTACTGGGTCCTTCTCCGGAAAGCATATCTACCTCTTTATCTTCCAAATATCAATACACAACCCTATATGTGAATACAATAATCCAGATCCTTCCTTACATGTTACTCTACAACACAAGTACATCATGGAGCTCATGTTAACAACTAACTACATTACAAGTGTATAAGACGACAATGAATTACGTGACTGCCATATAATGTCATTTCACCCTCCACAGTACAATTCACTGCATTACCATACCAACAACACCACAACATACTACACATTAACCAAGACATCATAAAGCGATAGCATTTCACACCGAGTTTATACTTTACACTTCCTCATTAACACTACATCATATTTACTCCATCAAGTCATCTCAATAACTTTCACAATAACACATTAAAAACAATACATAATTGATACCATTCAAAATACCTCTAGGATACTCCTTTAAAGTCATTCAAAAGGTACCATAAGTTGATAATTGCATCCAAGAAGGGTATAGGGGCTTTGGGGGGTCAAAGAGATGCAAAATCAATCGAAACGGAGTTCTGGAATGACCTGCGAAGCCACTTGCGCCCGTAAATGGGGGAGGTACGGACATAGGTGACCATTATCTTAGTACAGGGCCACTTGCATTGGCATCTGCGCCCGTAGGTGCCCCACCCGCGAAGGCGGGTGCCCATTTCAGCCTCCAGGGGTTATTTTTGGGTCCTTTTCCGCAATGAATGGTACATGTTCATAATTAATCTTCTCTTTTCATATTTTAAGTTATATTGGATGTCAATGAACATCCATGGTTTCACAACACACATAAACACACCAAACTACATCCTCCTTTCAATACACCACCAATTCCATGCACAATTTTCACAACAACAATTCCAAATGTTATACACAAAGAGAAATAAAGTTAGGGAAATAACCACATCATACATGTTGATATCTCATCCACACCATTCACTTCCATCAAAACCTCAAGTCTCCTTTCAAGTTCAAATCACAAAGATGACATATCTTTTAACAAAAAGCAAAAGTGCACTACTCAACACTTTTAGACATAACCATCATGATCTACACAATCTCTCATGCATATAATATATTAAATCACAAGAGTAAACACTTACCAATCTTTCAAAGTGATTATCTTCTCCAAAAGAGATGGTTGCCTTAGGGTTTGAATGAAGAGAAGAGAAAAAATCTCCATTTTTTTTTTTTTGGAAAAGTCTAGAATGGCAAGTGTGTTGTGGTGATTAAGAGCTGATTTTTTCAGCCTTATTTATGGTCATACTTAGCCACTTTAGGTCAATAATTGATATGTTTACTTGTTCAAAAGATGAATGGATCATTTCCTTCTTTTGGGCCATGTCTTTTTACTTAATAGTTGGGCCTTAATTGAGCCCATTAGCTCAAGATTAGTTTAGCCCAATAACTTCCATGAATAATATACCAACTATCATAACTTAAGTAATTCCATGAACATTAGGTTAGTTGCATAAGTTCAGAAATATACAGGGTGTTACAGATAACTAGTCCTCAAATGATGATGACTCACTAATCACTGCTATTGATATGATACAGAATCATATTAAGCTACATCTAGATGCTGAACATCAAAAACTATATTATAAGATAATATAGAGAAAAAGAGAGTATGCGATTAGTACTTTGAATGTATTGAATATAAGAGATAGAAAATAACTGATATAGGCTAGAATGATACATGTAACATGATAAACTTATGCAATACCATGTAATAAACATGTAAAGTATGATAAGCTGAATAATTGAATACAAGATCATGCAAGCATTTGAATCTGAACTATGAAAAGTGGATTGTGGGAGTAACTGATAACCGACAATCTGAGCTAACCGGGGTCCAACCTGTAATCCCAGCTGGAAGGGTGTTCCGTAAATTTCCAAGGGTACGAACACTGACTGACATGAATCCACTAAACTTATGTCCATGAGGACTAAGGTATCAATCCTGGTCTGACGGGTGAACCTTTAGAACCTATGATGGTACCATAGTTCTGGAACTTGTGGATTTATACTAAAGGTCTCAGCATAACTGACGGGTGAGACTTTATCCTTGCGTCCACTCGGTGCTAAGTATTACTCCCAACTGAATGACAATGATAACTGAAATGCTCATTAATAGTAATATTTTGAAGAGTAAAACTAAATGCATTATTTAAGAGTATTCAAAACATGTAAACTGAAAAATATAATACTCATAGTATATGCATGAAATCCTAGGTCATCGAGTGTTCATAATCCACCATCTCTGAAGAATACAACTATTATGAAAATTCTATAAACTGAGTGAATTATGGAATTTAATTACTTAAGTCCCAAAAATCATGGATTTCATAATATACTTAGGGTTTATTATTTTAAACATGTAATGGTTCTAAAACTCATTTTAAAACACGGGTTTATAACTCAATGGAATTAGGGAACTAGAATATCAAGAAATTCACATCATTCATGAACCCTAAGCTCTGAGGAAGGAATTAAACTAAGAAATTGAGTTAACTTTAGGACTCAATGGGTGAAAGGAAACCCATTGATGAAATCCCACATACCTGGAGATGGAAACCTTGAAGAAATATTTGAAATTTGGAGCTTGAAGAAGATGAACCCTAGTTTCCCTGAAGAGAGGAAATTGCCTCTTTCTTTCATTGTGATGCCAAGTTTCGAGTGGTATTTTCTGAGTAATGAGGACTTAGAATAATATTAACATTAGTAATCAGCTTTGGGAAGGCTTAAACAATGTAGGTTAGATATTAAAAGAGTGGTAAAAGACTGAGGTGCCCTTATATAAACGTACTGGAAAAGTTGCTGAGAGGAACCCACAAGACCTTCCCATGATCGTAGGTTCTACCTACGATCGTGGGTTGTGATCATGGTCTGGGTGTGATTTTGGGTTCTCTGAAAATGATCATACGAGCATGGTATGATCATGGGTCCCACTCATAATTGTGCCTTGGTTCATATCCTCAAAGGTTCAGGTCTGACTAACTGTGAAAGCCACGATCGTACCTTAAATCGTGGTTTCAAAGCACGGTTGTGGTTCCCTTTCATGATCAAAAGGTAGATTTTTCAACTAGTATATGTTTGTTACTATTTGTATCATATGGGAGCATGGTACGATTGTACCTACGATCGTACCTACGATCATATGTTCCCTCTGTTGGATATTACATCACTAAAATGGCCACAACTCTTAGCTCCGAATCTAACTAAGGTAAAATTGGATGCATTGGAAAGATAATTCAAATATCTATATTTTGGTGGGTATTGAGATTTATAAACACATTAGGATCTAGGATTTACAATCATTTGAAGTAGACTATAGCAAGATCCTTCCGAAGAAATCAATCGGTAAAGGATGTTTTGACTTGGCCATGTGCTAGGAGTTACTAGTGGCCCTAATACATGTCTAAATAACTTATAATATAGATAAAAGATGGAGTTTAATTTTATATGTACTTGAAGCATATTTCTAATCTTAGCTTGGATTTTTAGGGTGTTACAGGTCGATCCCACAAGGAATAGGTCAAAATTCTATCAATTTGTTTGTCTATTTAATAAGGGGGGAATTTGTGAAAAAAAATAGTAACAATAGAAGTTGTTGGTTTTTTGGATTGTAATCAATATAATATGAGCACTAGGATTGTGATCCTCATGACTTCATAACTTTACAGGTTATTCGTGCTAGCAGACTATCCTAATGCATTGCATGCAAAATCTATCAAGTTATGTTCATCCAAATGTCTTCCAACCTTAATCAGATGAATTTCACTCATCTACTTCCGGACTCATAGCATCGCATTACTAACCCTTGGTTTTTGATCTCAGATTAACTATCCCTGTCAAGGCTCAAGTTAATTAGATAAAGGTTGGTAGCTTCAAATCTCTGTTGTTATCTTATTTTTCGAATGTATACCTCCTTCTGAGAAATTCCATAATACATGTGAGTTCCTAATGTATGCATTCATTAGAAAATCAATCATAACAAAGGAAGTGCCGATACATGCAAGCACACCGATCTAGAATGACTTTGCACTTAACTTGTTTCGCTAATTCATCATGATTCCCACAACCCTAGTTATAGTGTTTGGCTACTCATGATCGTAAGAACACAAGAAGAATTCATAGATGAAAACATAAGTATGAACTTACTTAGAGAATTAAACTCCAAAATCTCAACTTCAATCAAAACCCTATAAACGTTATTCGTACAATCCACGAATATGCCTTAGAATTGTATAATGTAATGTTGTGAATACAATAATTCTGTCTAACCTCATAAAAATAACCTTACGAGAGTATTTATAGATAAAACAAATCATATCCTAAACAAAAAAGGAAAAACATGTTGGCTGCCTTGGACGAGAACAGGGTACGATCATGCTTAGAACCCATGATTGTCCTTTGCCTATCATGGTTTGTACTTGGACTTGTTATCTTTTAGGTATTCCATCAGACGATCAATGTTACGGGGTCGTGACTTCAACATACAACCATGTGTTATTTTCGTTTGATCTACAATCTACTAAAATTGGAGTCTCTTCCCACGACCACATGGTACAATCATTCTTTCAAGGTACAGTCATGGGAAGCTATCGTCTGATCCTCTTGCACTTGACTCCTACAGATGTGTTTTTCCCTTCGAACTCATGATCATATGGTATGATCGTGACATCAACTCATGATCATAGGACCTTTCATCTGAGAAACTTCTGCTTGTGGCATCTATGGATCAACCTACTAAAGCCTAGGCACGATCGTGGTCAGATCCTACAATTGTGGCAAGGCTCGTCTGGTGCCAATTTTGTCCAATCTTTAGCATTTTTCTTCCCTAAGTCTCTAAGGCCTGCAAACACTAAACAAAACACATCAAATCCATAAAAAATCCATTATACTTGCAAATATTCCTGGTTTTAAGCATCTTAAGCATCGTAAGTTCACGACACATCAACTTGGCAATGTGCCAAATTAGATGCCCAAAATCACCCGAAAACCTTCAAAAACTATTAATTTTGGTTTTCTAAGGCTACATTTTGGCGATCTACTGAATGGTTTGGCAATGGCACCTATAAATCACTGAAATGACCGATGAGATTCTTTAAAAGGTCATTTTTCTGACTTTTCCCACTTTCTTTCTATTTCCCATCAGCCCCAAGTTGGTATTTTCTTCTTTCTTCATCCTCTAACCCTAAGGTAAGTTACTTCCATGCAATTCTAAGAAATTTATAGTATTTCAATCGTTCTTTTTAGAAATTATTAATGAAATCCTACACCGTAACTTAGAATTTTTAGGAAAGCTAAACCAAGATTCCAAGAACTGCATTCTTGGAGATTCTTCCTCGGATTAAAGTTCCTCATTGAATTCATGGAAAGCAATTAAAGTATGTATGACTTCAATGGGGTTTTCCTTCCATTCCCATGTCCAAAACGTATAATTTTCATGAATTCAAGATTTAGGTTAGGGTTTATAAACCCACTTTCGAACTCATCTTTTAAGAATCATATTTTATGAAAATCTTGATGCTATTACTTATGATTATGATTTCTATCAACACTATCATTACGTTTGTTGAACTTAATTCTTGATATGATTTTTAAATGTTGATTTTCTTAAAATTGGCATCTCAAGCATGATTTTAGAATCCTTATGACATTATGAATATTCAAGAAACTTGAATAAACCCAAAGAAGGGAAAATTCCATGATAGTTATGAAATAGGAATCTTTTTAAAGATTTAAGCTTTATGTATGAATAAGAATAATTTATGTACGTTCTAAGCATATATTATGAACTAGTTTCTAGAGTAGTATTTAGCATAGAGAGAACAAAGGTTTCTAATAAAACCCAAGTTTCAAAACTATGTGCCACCATAGGATAAGGTCTTCCATTAGTTGAGGTTTACACCTTTGCCCCCTTTTAGGTGGATTCTCTGTTTCCTTACATTTATGGTTCTAACTTTAGTAGGTTAGAACAATCTTTTTCAGTATGGGTGTATGACATTGGATTCCATGTTTCTCACATGGTTTATGTTGGTTATAAGAAACTCCCTTTTATGAGATTAAATTTCATCTATATGGTTTTCACGATATGGTCCTTACATGGTTTTGGATATATATAAATATGATATAATTTTAGATAGCGTGATTTCATATATGCATCCTTTCAGTGATGATTTTCAGAACATATGGTTTCACATATACATTTGCTTTAAAAATACTCATATATGGTCTTTAAACTATTTTACTTTTAACTTATATGAACCCTTATGAAATCTACAGTTTTCTGTCATTTTTATTAATGCACATTTACGTTATGTATTTATGTCAAAATGGTTATTGCCTATATACTCAGTACATTCAAATGTACTGATCACATACTTCTTTTGTCTACATTTTTCATATGATGTAGATTTCGATGCACACTTTCTTGCACGTTGCTGAATTTCTATCATCTCAGACTCCAATAGTGGTAAGTCCTCATTATTAGGGGAATTAGTTTAGTTGCTACTTTTCATTTACTTTTATACATTGTTTTAAGGTTAATCGGGGGCCTTGTCCTGGCAGATTTTGTTATTCAGTTTAGAGGTTTTCAGTATGGAGTTCAGTTCAGCACCATCTTTTTTTTGTAGTTTACTGCATCAAGAACAAACATTACCTTATAAAATTTAAAGTACAAATACATGGGTTGCCTCCCAGGAAGCGCTTGATTTAACGTCCTGGAACGACGTGGCTTTGTTGGTTACTCAGACTTTACCAATAAGCCCACGGGTTACCTCCCATGAAATGCCTATTTTAATGTTGCAGTGCGACTCAGGTTGGCTTGATTACTCAAGCCTCTTTCAAGTCCACATCACAAATCAGTCGGGCCTCATTTCCTTCGCCCATATAGTGTTTCACCCTTTGGCCATTTACTTTAAACTTCTTTCCATCCTTATTCTCCAATTCCATTGCACCACAAGGGAACACCATTACCACTGTATATGGTACATTCCATTTCGATATAAATTTGCCTGGAACAAGCTTCAGCCTTGAATCAAATAATAGCACCAAGTCGCCTGCAGCAAATTCTCTTATCTCAATCTTATGATCATGATACAATTTCATCTTCTTTTTTTATAATCCAGAGCTTTCATATGCGCGGAGACGAAACTCATCCATCTCATTTGTTCAAGTCTCAACTTTGCTGTATCTTTCCATTCTAGATTCAACTGCTTTAATTCCCATAATGCCAAATGTTCAAGTTCAACAGGCAGATGGTAAGCTTTTCCATAAACAAGCTGATATGGATATGCACCAATTGGTGTCATTGTGCAGTCTAATATTCCTATAATGCATAATCCAATCTCCTTGCCCAATCAGTCCTATTGGCATTCATAGTTTTCGCCAAAATGGACTTAATCTCACGATTTGAGACTTCAACTTGCCCACTTGTCTGAGGATGGTAAGGTGTTGCCACCTTGTGTTTTATACCATATTTCTCAAGAATGGCTTTGAACAATCGATTATAAAAATGGAATCCTCCATCACTAATGACCAAGGTGTTCCAAAACATAAGAATATGTTCTTTTTTAGGAAAGCCGTGACACTCTTACCTTCATTATTGGGAAGCGCAATGGCCTCCACCCACTTTGATACATAGTCCACAACTACAAAGATGTACTTCATACCATGAGAACTCACAAATGGACCCATGAAATCAATACCCAGACATCGAATAATTCAAGCTCAAGGATTGCAGTCATTGGAGCTCATGTCTTCTTGAGATATTTCCTTTCCTTTGACATTAGTCACATGCCCTAGCATAATCATGAGTATCCTTATGAACGGTAGGCCAATAGTAA
Organism: Capsicum rhomboideum; assembly: GCA_031232105.1. Lineage (NCBI taxonomy): Eukaryota > Viridiplantae > Streptophyta > Magnoliopsida > Solanales > Solanaceae > Capsicum > Capsicum rhomboideum. Next base: position 19,102,864 of record CP124712.1, read on the forward strand.
CCATATTGTAATATCTTGTGTGCAGTCCCTATACCTCCATGATGACCCCTAACTGGAGACGAATGACATGCTTCCAATATACTCATCATCTCGACCTCAGGAATACACCTTTGAATCACACCGTGTGCACATAACCTAAAAAAATAAGGCTCATCCCAAAAGAATTTTCTCACCTCATGCATGAACTTCTTTCTCTGCTGATATGTCATATCTTCTGGGAATAGATAACTTGCCAAAAAGTAGGTAAAATCTGCAAACCACGAGATTAAGTCATGTGATGCTGGCAACAGTTGCTCGTCAAGAAAAGTATCATCAATTTCAAGATCATCCCTTAGTTTTAGCATGGCCTCCTCTTCAAGGCATGATAAATGGTCGGCAACCTGATTCTCCGTCTCATTTTGGTCCTTCACCACGAAATCAAACTCTTGAAACAGAAGCACCCATCTAATAAACCTTGGCTTGGAATTCTTCTTTTCCATAAGATATGTTAAAGCTACATGATTAGTATGCACAATCACTTTCGTGCCAATCAAGTAAGACCAAAATTTCTCAAATGCAAAGACCACCGCAAGTAACTCTTGCTCAGTCACAGTATAATTCTTCTAGGTTGGATTAAGTTCTTGTCTATCATAGTCAATAGGATGAAAAATCTTCTCTCATCTTTGGCCAAGTATTGCACCCAAGGCCACTCCACTAGCATCACACATAACCTCAAACGGTAAGGTCCAATCCGGAGACACAATGATGGGAGCTGAAATCAACTTCTCTTTTAGACATTTGAATGAATTTAGGCATGCATCATCAAACACAAACTTCAACTCTTTCTGTAAGAGCTTGCACAATGTATTTGTAATCTTAGAAAAATCCTTGATAAATCTTCTATAGAATCCTGCGTGGCCTAAAAATCTATGAATACCTTTCACAGAAATAAGTGGAGGTAACTTTTCAATTACCTTAATCTTTACTTTATCGACTTCAATTCCCTTTTTTGTAATCGAGTGTCCCAGCACTATGCTTTCTTTTACCATAAAATGGCACTTCTCCCAATTCAACACTAAATTACATTCTTCACATCATTGCAAAACATCAACAAGGTGTGCCAAGCATTCATTGAATGAGTCTCCTACAACAGAGAAGTTATCCATAAATACCTCAATGGTGTCTTCAACTATGTCAGAGAATATAGATATTATGCATCGTTGAAAAAGGGTCAGTGCGTTGCATAGACCAAATGACATCCTCTTGAATGCGAACATCCCATAAGGATGAGTGAAAGTGGTCGTCTCTTGGTCTTCGGGGGTGATGGAAATCTTATTGTACCCCAAATAACCATCAAGAAAACAATACCATCCTCTACCAGTAAGACGGTCTAACATCTAGTCCATAAAAGGCATAGTAAAATGGTCTTTTTTGGTCCAAGAATTCTGCTTTTGATAATCCATGCAAACTCTCCATCCAGTAACCAACCTCATTGGGATCAACTCATTTTTCTCATTTGGAACCACAATGATCCCTCTTTTCTTTGGAATATATTGGACCGGGCTCACCCATTTGCTATCCGCAATAGGGTAAACCATACCTGCATCTAACCACTTAATAGTCCCTTTCTTCACAACCTCTTGTATGGGTGGATTGAGACGATGTTGATACTCAATGCTAGGTAAACAATCTGGCTCGAGCTGAATTTTATGTGTGCCAATTTTGGGTGGAATCTCGATGATATTAGCAATAGTCCAACCAATGGCCCGCTTAAATCTCTGCAACACAGAAACTAACGCCTCAACTTTTCACTCTAACAAGTATGCTGAGATAATAATTGGCAACGTGTAATTGGAAACCAAGAAAGCATAACGGAGATGGAAAGGAAGTACCTTAAGCTCTAAGATAGGAGGCTCCTCTATAGAAGGACGAGCTGGAGGGGTCTCTCTATTTTTTAGATCAAGATCAAGTTTCTTTGGTGCATAAGTGTATGAACCCCTACAACCAAGTGTATTTACCATCTCATCGTACTCATCAATACCATCACCCTCAAAGTTCATGACGACTGCCGCCAGAGCCTTAACTCCTAGTCTCTCTTTAAAGGGAACTATAAGCACCTTCTCATCCACAGTGTCTATGACTGACTCCACCTGCATCTCTTTTGACTACTTCATAAACTGGAAGACATTGAAAGTAACATGTTCATCATTCAATCTAAACTCCATCTGCCCTGATTCCAAATTAACTAAAGCACGGCCAGTCGTAAGGAATGGTCTTCCCAAGATGATGGGAACCTCAAAAACCCTTTCACAATCTAAAATAATAAAATCAAACAAAAAAGTAAAAGAGGCCACCTTTACCATCATATCATATAAAATTCCCACCAGCTTCTTCACCATGATATCTGCCATAAGAAGTCTTATAGAGGTCAGTTTAGGCAACCCCAATCCCAGCTGCTTGAAAACTGCTAGTGGCATCAAGTTAATGCTAGCACCTAAATCACATAGAGCCTTTGCAAAATTATAAGACCTGATAGTACAAGGAATCATAAAGTCTCTCGGGTTTTCCTTTTTGACAATAAGAGAACGAGAAGCGATTGCACTACAATGATGCAAGTTATCAGCAGGTTCAAAACTGACAGTCCTCTTCTTCATCACCAATTTTTTCATAAATTTCACGTAACCTAGCATTTGCTCTAAAGCCTCAACAAGAGGGATATACATCGATAATTCCTTCAACATTGAATTAAATTTTTGATATTTTTCCTCTTCAACTTTCTTTCTCAACCTTTGTGGAAATGGAGGAGGAGGTCGTGGAATGGGTTTCAGTACTTGAGGGACCCCCTTCTCCTTCCCATCATCAGACTTAGCCTCTTTTTCAGTAACTTAAGGCTTCATAGATGCATCACCATCAACCAATAAATTCTCTTCTTTAATCTCAACCTCGTCATCAACTAATACAGGCTTTCCTCTTTTATTATCACTAACATACATAGGTGGATCAATAGTACTCTTCTACTTCTAATAGTAATGGCTAGGCAATGGCTATTATTTTTTGGATTTCAAATGGTGATACTCGAAAGAGTGCCTGGTAGATGTTTTTTTAATGCAGTAGATATTTACCCAGATTGTTGCTCGAATTGTTTAATGGTGGTTGCATGAGATTCAACCTTTTGGCTTATCCCTGAGATGCCTGCCAAATCTCCTTAAGGTAATTTTCTTGACTCTCCAACCCCTTAATAAGGTTTGCAAGAATGGCTTCCATCCTTGAATTTCCAGATTTAGTATTATGGTTCCTTGATGGAACATACAAACCACTTTTATCCTTGTAATCATCCTTTCTCCTCTAATCACCATCACGATCTCTATCTCTATCTCTATACCCTGACTTGTTATAGTTGTCTCTGTAAGTTCAAACCTTGATTCTCTTGCCTCAAGTTCCAATTTTCTTTATTAGACCCTTGGCCCTTGGCTCAAAAACCCACCACCTCTCTATCCAAGTACTTAGCCTCTTCTTCAAAATTAGATTCCTCATACCTAGGTTCTCTTCCTTATACACCTACAACATTAACCTTTTTCACACCTTCAGGTGTGATCTATTTAGCTAGCAAGCCAATTTTTGTTCTCAATTGTGCTACCTTTGAGCCATAAATTTATCCAAAGCCTTTTGTTTTGCCGAAGCTCCAATAGCTTATGTGCATACAGGGAGGTTTGCTTCTCGAGTATATAAACCTTAATTGGTTTTAGTGACCCGATCTAGAATCTCTAAAGCATGCTCCCATCGCAACCTCATAAATGCTCCACCAGTGATAGTATTAGCTATAGCATTGGTATTTTCATTCAAAGCTCTATAGAACATTTCAAGTAGATTTCTACCATTAATTCAATACTTTGGAACATTCTGTAACTTCTTCTTAAACCTCAACCAAGTTTCATAAAGTGTCTCAAACTACATAACAGGTGATGGTATAGTTAAGAAAGGAATCTTAGCGTTGTTACTAGGTAAGCGAACAAAGCTAAACTTTAGGGCATATTTTTAACTAGTATAGTTCTCATTTTAGTAATTTAGTCTAATGGTGTTATGATTGGGAAAGATGGAACGTATCGTGTAAAAAAAGCTAGGTTTTGGGTATGTTCTCTATATTTACATTTTTGGATTGCTTATTATTATTGTGTTTCTTGTGTGGTGGATTATGTGAATATCATTTTTGACTTGAGGGATCATTATTATTGTGATGCCAGTGCGGGGGCTGGTATTGGTCTTATTTGAGCATTGTTTGCCTTTATTGTTATTGTGATGCCCGAGTAAGGGCTTTGATTGATATTATTTTCCTATTTGAGCATTATATATGCCTTATTATTATCGTGACGCCCGAGTGGGGTCTCTAATTGATATTATTTCGTTGAGCATTATTTGTCTTATTAATATCGTGATACTAGATTGCAAGCTTGGATTGACATTATTGGCCTTGTTTGAGCATTATATGCTTTTACCATTATTGTGATGCCCGAGTGAGGGGCTTGGATTGATATTTTGATCTCTCAGATGACTATTTATTATAGTGGTGTCATGCGATAGCTTATACATTATTTATTAAGATTTGAGGAGATTTTGAGCTTATTTATATCATTATTGAGTTAATTCATTTCATGATATTGTTTTGGTTATGAGCATACATCCTCATTTCATTCATTCACATTCATGGAATTGGTAGCACTAAGAAACACTAATTTTAAAAGAAAATGAAACACTTTACAAAACTCCTTGACCGAGGGATATGCTGACAAGGTTGATTGAGATATGAGATTGTGATAGTATATGGGTTAAGAACCCCCCATAGGTAAGGTCCTTGATCTTATTCTCAGAAGGTATATACAAGGTTCCATGTGATAGCTTACATCATTAACACTTCATTGCATTGTATTCTTTTGTATGATGTATATTGTGTTGATTATTCCCTTTCATATTGTATTGTTGTGATTGAATCTTGTTTGTTATATTGTGTATTTTGCATCTCATATCACTACATTATATTACATGGAATTGTACCATCTCTTAGGTTATTTGGAGGTTGAGATATTATGAGACGGCGGTATTGTTATGGCTTGATCCATTAAGACTGTCGTATCACATTTAGTGTTTGTGGAAAAACACCTCCTCCACCTTAGTTGGGATTATTAAGAAGTTGTTACTATATATCGTATTGGTGAGATTCTCTTATGATGTGACCTATATCTATTGTTGTTGACCGTGAACTTGTACATGCCTACCTTAATGCACTAATTTGATTATCTTGATAAATATGCTATCTGCTAGGATAGGCTGAGACTTTTCTGAGTGTAGGTGTACTTGGGTTAAATTGGAAGGTTGGTGTGGTGGTCCTCGCCATTACTTTAGATTAGGGTATATTATCAATGATGCTTACTGAGTACACGTATTTCGTACTCATCCTTGCTTTTTCTTTCTGTTTTCTACACCCTGTGCAGGTATTGATTTGGGTAGTGGAGCATAGATTGTGTTCTCTCAGCAATGGCTTTATGGAGATCGAGGTAGCGACTAACGAGTCTCAAAGCTTATCTGGATCTTTCTTGTCTTATCTTATGCTTTATTTGCATTTAAGATACTTTAAATTATTTGATCATATTCTCTATTAGAGGCTTCTACTAGTGACAACCAGACCTGGGATGTATCATTGAGATTGTATTTCTTTCTATATCATTTGGGAATTATTTTCATTCTTCTTCTTCTTCCTCTTCTGATTTACTTTGATTATTGGGTTTGGATTGGGATAGGCTTACCTTTATCGGTGGGAGTGGCAAGTGTCATCAAGGACTCGATTTTGGGTAGTGACAACCTCAACTTATGAAGTTATCTATCCAAAATAGCCACTAGCTGCTCCTCAAATGTCAAATTCTAATAAAAATTCAGCGAATCCCTCAAAATCACATACGAACCATTATAATAAAACCTTTTTAACATCAAGACATAGAAAACTGGATGCATAACCAAACGACAAGGATATAAGGCCAACTCATATGCCACCTTACATATTGAAGAATCTCAAAATGACCAATAAACCTCGGGCTCAGCTTGCCCTTCTTCCCAAACCTCATCACACCCTTCACTGGTGATACCTTCAATAAAATTTGTTCACCATCAATTAACTCCAAGTCACTAACTCTCAAATCTGCATAAATCTTCTACCGACTCTGGAGTATCGAAAGCCGATAAAGTTGTTCTAATCTCTAATGCCCAACTTTCTCTACATAGAACTTCGAAAGTACGATGTGAACTGAGTACCTCTATTTGAAATGATGGAAATGGGAACACCATGCACCCGAACTATCTCTCGGATGTAGATCTTAGCCAATCTCTATGCATTGTAATTATTCTTCACTGGTACAAAATGAGCCGACTTGGTCAACCTGTTCATGATTACCCAAATAGATCCAAACTTCTCCAAAGTCAAAGGCAACCCAACCATAAAGTCTATAGTAATGTGCTCCCACTTTCACTCAGGTATAGGCATCCTATAAGTCATACCACCCGGTCTCTGGTTCTCACACTTCATTGCTGACAATACAAATACTTAGCCATTAACTCCACGATGTTCCTCTTTATCCTACACTACCAATAATTCTTGTTTAGGTCATGATACATTTTAGTTACACCCGGATGAATAGAATACCTCAAATGGTGAGCCTCTTCTATGATCAACCTAGTTAAATCACCAACTCTAGGAATGCCAATCCGACCCTTCATCCTCAAAACACCCTCCTAATCAAGAATCGCTCCCTTAGTTTCATCATTCAACACTTTATCCAGAATAATGAATAATTTTCCATCCTTAAACTGTCTATCCTTAATAATCTCCATCAACAAGGACCGTGCCTCAACACAAGTACTCTACCAAGCTTAGAATTTTAAGTCTCAAAAGCTATTGGCCAAACTCTAAACATCCATAGACAAAGGTCGCTCCTCTTCCAAAAACAATACAAGGCTACCCATACTCACCGCCTCCTACCATTATATTGGCCTTGCCCCGGTGATAAAGAATAGTCATGCCATAATCTTTCAACAACTCTAACCACCTACACTATCTTAAATTTAGATCGTTCTGGTTAAATATGTATAGTAGGTTGCGATGATTGGTGAATACTTCACAGTGAACTCCATAAATGTAATGCCTCCACAACTTTAAAACAGATTCTATCACTACCAATTCTAAATCATGAGTGGGATAGTTCTTCTCATGGGTATTCAACTGCCTCAAAAATAGGCTATAATCTTTCCTCTCTACATAAAAACTCCATCAACGACAACTCTTGAAGCATCACAATACATAGTAAAACCTTCATCTTCCACGGGTTAAGTCAAGATAGGTGTTGAAGACAACAAAACCTTGAGCCTTTTGGAAGCGCACCTCACACTCATTGAACCACTGAAAAACAACATTCTTTTGAGTCAATCTAGTCAAAGGGGATGTTGTTGACACCCAATTTTGATCCTCCTTTCTTCAAATTACACTTTTATTTAAGCTTCTAAGTTATTAATCAAATACCTTATTTTACCATTATTTCCCATTATTTTCATGACTTGCTGTTGATTCTTCTGCTACTACTGTCAATAAAGTTATTTTTATATTTATATTTATCATTATTATTAGTTTTATGGTTGTCATATTTTTTAGAATTACTAATAAAGTTACCTTTTTTTAAATCAAAGTTAGTACTATTAATTTATACCTCCCTTTTAAAACAATCTATCGTCGTCACCTTATTTCAAGTTTCTACTTATTGAATTAGTTATAATTCAATACTTTTTATCTAAAACTTATTTTAAATTATTAGTAGAAAGTTATATTATTAGTGATTTGTTCTCTACATATTAATTGTATACTACACTAGTTAAATTAGAAGCTCAAATGAATTAATTCATAGAAGGAAAAAGCCCAAAATACTTTAGTAATTTATCAACAAAATAGAATATCGATTCTATCCAAGAAGTCCAAAGTTGACCCAAACACAATAGTCCAAATACCTGACCCATCAACCCTCTTCAAACGCCTGAATTATCCTTCAGCTAATACAAGCACCTAAGGTTTTCTTAATTATCCAATTTTTTAGGCGCCGCTCCACCTCATCTTTTTCTCTTTCTCAAAATGTCTCTCTCACTCTCCATAATAATGGAGTAAAGTTTTGGATCAGCCTACTCTTTTGGAAAAGATTTGTCTCCTTCTTTAAAAATCGGAGACTTGTATGATTATTGCAAGCATTTATTTATGATGAATCATTGTGAAATCTCGAGGATTTGACCAAGATTTTGATATAATCTCTTTGGAAAGAATTGGCTAAGGGTAATATCTCTGTTCTTTTTTATTTTTCTTTCTTTCTTTCTATTTTTGACTTAAATTTCTGCTCCCCCTCTGTTTTTGATGTCATCCATTTTAAGGACCTCCAACGTTTTAATTCAAATGGGTCCTTGACTTGATTTTGGAAAAATTTCTCCCCAAACTTTGTACCCTAGCAAACCCTAATTATTTTCTCTCTATAAATAATCACAATCAAGAGCCTTGAATGGTCATTGTTTTATCTTTGGAGAACACCTTTTGAAGTTATCGTCTCTCTTTAACCTCAAATATCATTATTGCTTGCATTTAACACACTTAAATTACTATTTTACTTTCATTACCTTCACCTCCTTAAAAGCTCTTTCTGATGAAAAATATTGAAAATCACGAAAATTCTCATATTATAAAATAAGTAATTTATTAGCACTTTCATTCATGACTTAAATTATTTAACATAACTAAATCATGGTTACAAAAAAAAAATTCCAACAAAAAAAACTCATGCTTGGTTAAAACATTCACAACACTTTCAAAATAAACTTTATGTCACACCCCTTTTTCGTTGGGTCAAAGGTTTTTTCCAATTAGAGTGACGGTTTTTAATAGGAATTAATTTATTTACAGAGTCACCACTTGAAATTGAGTTATGGTGTTCCAAGTCACCTTATTGAATCCCCATTCAAAAGGGGTGACTCTTCTTATTATTGGTCTGCGAATTAGAAATTCGGATAAGGAATTATGTTGACCGAAGGGAAGATGTTAGGCATCCCTCGAGTCCCGTGGTTTTAGTACGGTCGCTTTATTGACTCCTATTTGGCTTAAGTTAACTTTTGGATAAACTAGGTTTGATTAGTTGCTTAATTTACTTAAGGATTATGAGAGAAATTGTGACTTATATTTTCGGCTGAGGAGCGTAACCATACACAGAGCCTTGTAATTGTGAAGTAAACCAAGGAGCATAACCGCACACATGATCAACCTCGATATATAATTTAAAATTTCTTCTTCTCTTTTACTACTTTGTGACTTATTTTGCTCATTTCTCACGATTGATTTTTCCTCTCTTTTCTAATTAATGGCTTATCGGTAACAGTATTTTCTAGCCTTACCACGAATTTTGATGTGTTTCTCGCACCTTTTGAGGCATTTATGGATCGTTCCCATCTTCCCTAAGTCAAAATAAGCATCTAGCATGTTTAAAGTCTACTCATCCCAATTAGATAGGCTTCAAAATGGTAAAGTTAATTTTACTGAAATGAATGGCCGGTAGTAGTGCTTTCCGACTTCATCGTCTAATTAACACTTTATTAAACTTTTAGAATTCTTTCCCTCAAGGCTCAATTATATAGTTTATATGCTGCCCTGACTTTCTTATGTCATTTATAAGTCATTATACATTCTAATCGATTTATTCAAAGATTGGAGGCAGTAACTAATTATACTATACCCTCCATTTCCTTATGTTTTAAAAACATTCAAACCTTATCCTCATGCGCGAAAATCCCACTTATGCTCCTAAAATCATTCGATTACTAAAATATTATTTACCAATCCGACATCACTCTTATAAATAATCATTCTACGAATAAACACATAAGAAGACAAAAATGCAACTTCCAGATTTGGAGCATCAAGTAATTACTCTACAATAACCATAAGATAAAGAAAACATTATTTTTTTGAAGATAAGAGAAACAAATAATTTGATGACCAATAAACTTAGGAATTACTTTCTGATAAGAGTACAAATAAGATTTGAACTTTCCTTAGTTTTAAAAGACTCTTCCCTTATTTACAGTTTAAATTTTCTTAATAAGCATATTTACTTAAAAGCATCACTTTATCCGGAAAATTGAATGTTCATGCACAAAGAAACAACACATATTTAATACATGTATTTCTTAACAGAATTGCTAGATGAAAGATAGTAGAATAAAAATTTACATCAAGTGATACACAAAATCATTTAAACGCTTTGGTTCATGCTTCCATTCATAATAAAATTAGAACAAAATAAATAACAGGAACTGAGTTAGAACCTGTGTGATGAACTAACTAAAAGAGAGGCACAACGTCGTCACCGGAAACTCAAAACGGGGATTAAAACTTCAATAAAACTTCACCGTTTAACTTTTTTTTTCTTTCTAATTGTTGTTTTTCTGGTCTTTTTTTTTTGTTTCTGCCTGTTTCCCCTCCTTCCTCTTTTTGGTGTGTGATATGGTGTGTATATATAGGAATATGTGTGTAGTAGTGTGCAGATGTCGTGTGTGTTGTGTGTGTGTGTAGAAGGTGGGGGGATAAAAGGGAAGGGGACGTGGGGTCATGGGGTGTTGGGTAGCTTAGGATTTTTTTTTTAATTCTATTAAAGATATAAGCAAAATATAATGATAAAAATATTAGCTAATTATTTTAAACTGATAAAAATATAGAAAATATAAATAGCTAGTCCGAAAAATATAATTAAGAAAATATTAATATCACTAGATTATTTATTAAAACTAAAATAAAAGAAAACATATTAGAAGATTTTTTTATTCTTTTTTTTTGAAAATTAAAAATAAAATTTATCCTAAATGGTGACTCCATTTTTTGAATTCTTTTTCACAAATTTTTAAGTAAAACCTACTGAACATGAAATAAAAGCTAAAAATAAAGATTAGATAAAAAATAAATATTTAAAGATAAAAATAGATTAAAGCTCAGGGAGGGTAAAAAATCACGTGTCCACATTTGCCCCTTTTTTTCTGAGAAAACGAAGAATTTTTAGACAAATAAGTAGACAACGAGACAAGTTTTGACCCGATTGTTATTTGAAATGGAAAAGAAAAGAAGGAAAAGATGCGACCAAGTCCTGATTTTGGATAGCCTACATATCTCGTGTTATAAGGGAATCAGGTCATGAGTAGTTCAATGAGGTGGAATGGTGAGACGATGAGTTAGAGGTCGAGTGAGGTCCCGTCGAGTCTCCGGTTCGCCGCTCCTGTTTTTATATCAAAATAAAAGACAAGAATAAAAATGATCCTTCAAGTACAAGATCCTATCTATTTAGCTTCTGTTGGATCTTGACTTGAATCTTCATGCTTCCTCAAGTTATGATATGTCTGCTCTCCTCTTGAGTTGAACTCGATAGTGAACTTTTCTTCATGTCGATTTCGGTTATTGGAGATGAACTTGAAAATCGGCCCTATTCTTCAAGACGACACTTGTTCCTTCTGACTTTGAATTTGAAAATCGCCATGTTCTCCAGGCGGGCTCTTGAGCTTGTAATGCAAATTGACCCTATTCTCCAGGAGGGCTCCTAAGCTTGTATTGAAAATTGACCCTCTTCTCCAGGCTGGCTCCTGAGCTTCAAAATTGAAAGTAATCCCTGTTCTCCAAAAATGTTTATAAACTCAAAATAAATAGTGAACTAGAAAAGTAAATCCCATTTTTCAGGAGGGTCCTGCTAATTCCATTTTTCAGGAGGGTCCTGCTAAACTAAATCTCATTTTTCAGGAGGGTCCTAAACAGAAAAGAAAGTCCCATTTTCCAAGAGGATCCTGAGAAGAAAGGTAAAGTCCAATTATCCAAGAGGCTCCTGTTGATCCCATTTTCCAGGAGGGTCCTGAGCAGAAAATAAAGTCTCATTATCTAGGAGGGTCCTGTTGATCACATTTTCCAGGAGGGTCCTGAGCAGAAAGTAAAGTCCTATTATCTAGGAAGGTCCTGTTGATCCCATTTTCCAGGAGAGTCCTGAGCAGAAAGGTAAAGTCCCAAATAAGAAGAACAAAAATTTTGCCCCAGTTTGTACCAAAATTTTTGTGAGTGGTAACAAAATCATAACTATTTGAAAAATTAAGAGGGTGAAATCAGGCCATGCCTCATTCCAAAAAATATATCTCGCCAGTGTAAAGAATACTAAATTTTTACTATACCTGTGATCTAGCAACCCTGTTTGCAGTATTTCTTCTTATGCAGAAGTGAATAATTATACCTTTCTGATATCTAAGTTTTGAAGCCTTTGATTTGAAGGTAAAATTTCCTATCTGTTTCAAAAAAATAAAAACTATGAGTTTAAAACATGGTGGTTGGTTCATGGTTTTTGACTTCTGAGGCGATTGCTCCTGCACTTATCATGTTCAGCTCTGTTTCGAGCCGTCGATAAGTATCGTTAACTTGTTGTACTATCAACCCCAAAATTCTGGTTACCCAATGATTGTAACTCAAACCGTATTTTCACTTCATAGCGCCTCTGAATTCAACTTTTGTCGCACCTTTGTGTTCGTATGAATCCATAAACTGTCAGATGAAGACTATTCTTAGGTATTTTGTTTCACTTTGAATCATGTTACTTTTATATGCTGGCCATTTCCCCTACTTTGCACCATTGAAGGAGTTTGTAGAAAGTTTTGAAGTCCTTTCTCTTTTGTTTTGCCATGGACTTGACTCAAAGACAACAGAAAAATGAGGACGGTGATTTTCCATTTAGATAACAAAGACAAGAAAATAAAAATAGAAATATTGAACGAAAAAAAAAAGCAGGCATCACTATTTCCAAAAGCATGAAGGAAAGAAAATTTATCTGAATGTTATAATCGGCTCTAGTGATTATGACATGCATTTGGGATCAAGCAACCTGATCTTCCAATCTTAACCATTTATCAACTTTTGCCAACCTATTAAATTTAAAACTGGGTTTTGCTTTTGAACTTGTCGCCTCTAGATCACAGACCTCATCCGGCTAGTGAATCCCCAAAGAGTTTTCACCAGTAAGCCTCTCTCATTTTCATTTTCTCTCAGCTCACCATTAACTTATTGTGCCCTTGAGGGTTTTTGCCAATATGACTCTCTCATTTTTATTTCTCTCATCTCACCATCGCTTTATGGTGCCCATGAGGGTTTTTACTAATAAGACTCTCTTATTTTCATTTCTTTCATCTCACCATCGCCTTATGGAGCTCGTGAGGGTTTTCGCCACTAAGACTCTCTCATTTTCATTTATCTCATCTCACCATCACCTTATGGTATCCGTAAGGGTTTTCATCGATAAGAGTCTCTTATTTTTCATTTCTATCATATTTCCTTTATGCTGATGAAGACAAGTGCGACCCCAAATATATAACATCATATCACCATACCATGCTTAGCCTTGACATTTTCAAAGATTGATCTGAAGGTCTTCCTTTGGTTGTGACACGGCTTTTGGATAGGGCTAGAAAGAAAAGGTGGCATGAGGCTCAAAAGACACTTAAAATAGGGCGAGACTTACAACTTTTGAAATCAACTCAAAAAGAAAATAGCTTTTGCCCCAGTTTCTTTTAAACTAGTTAACTTGAATTTTTTACTTGGTTGATACGACCCCCAGAGTAGGGCTACCTACGTATGTTGTCGTAGCAAGAATCAGGTCAAATGTAGTTCAGGCAAATTGTTCTGATTTGTATTTTTAAAATATTTTTTTTTTGCTTTGACTTTTTTTTTGACTTTTGACTCTATTGAAGTTCCAAAAGGGGGATATGAAAGAAATTAAAATTAAGGCTCAAAAGGGATAGCAAAGGATGACACAATATTGGGATAGCATAATAAAATGCCTTCGTCATATCAATTTTTTAAAGATGCCAGTACAAAACATGCAACTAGCAATAATGATAAATAAAGATCATACATAATATCTCTTAACTGCATCAGCATTGATAGTTATTTCTACCATTTTGCCTTCTACATCGGTCAAATATAACTTACCATTGGACAATACTTTCTTTACCATGAATGGCCCTTGCCAATTTGGGAAAAACTTGCCTTTAGCTTCAACCTGATGGGGGAGGATGCACCTTAATACTAACTGATCGACTTCAAAATGTCTGGGATGCACTTTTCTATTATATGCTCGTGCCATTCTCTTCTGGTATAGTTGGCCATGACATACTGACGTTAATCTTTTTTCATCAATCAAACTCAATTGCTTTAATCGGGTCTTGACCTACTGATCATCATCAATCTCAGCTTCCATGATGACTCGAAGAGATGGGATCTCAATTTCTGCAGGTATAACCACTTCGGTCCCATATACCAACGAGTAGGGAGTCGCACCTATTGAAGTACGTCTGTAGTACGATAACCCAATAAAGCAAAAGGTAACTTTTCATGCCATTATCGGGAACCTTGCACCATCTTGCGGAGTATCTTATTTAGGTTCTTATTGGCAGCTTTTACCGCCCACCTACATTGGGACGATATGGAGTTGAATTCCGATGCGTAATCTTAAATTGTTGGCATACCTCTTGTATCAGATAACTATTGAGATTCGCGGCATTAACTATAATAATTACCTTTGGGATACAAAATCGGCAGATAATGTTGAAGTGAAAAAAATTGACCACAACTTTTTTGGTCACCGACTTGAAGTTACTGCTTCCATCTACTTAGTAAAATAATCAATGGCTACCAAGATGAACCTGTGCCCATTTGATGCTTTTGGTTCAATAGGTCAAATCACATCCATTCCCCAAGCCACGAAGGGCCATAGAGTAGACGTTGTATACAACTCAGAAGGAGGGGAACGTATCAAATCCTCGTGCATTTGGCATTCATGACATTTATGAACGAATCAAATGGAATCTCTCTCTATGGTGAGCCAATAATAACCTGGCCGAAGTATTTTCTTTGCCAACACATACCCATTCATATGCGGCCCATAAACTCCAGAATGTATTTCAGTCATGATAGTGGAAGCTTCTCTTACATCTACACACCTTAAAAGTCCTAAATCTAGAGTCTTTTTGTACAAGATCCACCTGCTTAAGAAAAATTTGCTAGCCAGTTGTTGAATAGTTCTCATTTTGTTACCATCGGCATGTATTGGATATTCTCCAGATTGAATGTATTTTTTGATATCATGTAACCAAGGTTCACCATCAAAATCTTCTTCGACCACATTGCAATAAGCATGCTGATCATGAATTTATATATACAAGGGGTCAACATGAGTCTTGTCGGGATGTTGGAGCATCGAAGATAAGGTTGCCAAGGCATCAACAATCTCGTTATGAACTCTAGGAATGTGTCAAAACTTTACCAATATGAATCGTCAACAAATGTCTTCCAAACAATTTCGATATGGTATGAGCTTCGAGTCCTGAGCTTCCCATTCTCCTTGGATCTGGTGGACTAACAAGTCTGAGTCACCTAACAACAACAGTTCTTAGATTCCCATGTCGATAGCCAGTTGTAAACCTAAGATTCAAGCTTCATATTCTGCCATATTATTGGTACAATAGAATCAAAGCTAGTCTATTACAGGATAATATTGTTCTGATTTCGAAACAAGAATTGCTCGTATTCCAACTTCTTTCACATTAGCAGCTCCATTAAAGAACAACTTCCAACCCATATGGCTATCATCCGAAATAACTTTATCAACACATGATACCTCTTCATCAGGAAAATAGGTATTTAATAGTGTATATCCCTCATGAACGGGGTTTTCGGCCAAATGATCCACTAACGCTTGGGTTTTCATTACAGTCTGTGTCACATAGACAATATCAAATTCTGTGAGCAATATCTGCCATTTTGCGAGCCTGCCTGTGGGTATAGGCTTTTGAAAAATATACTTTAAGGGATCCATATGGGAGATGAGGTAAGTGGTGTAGGATGAAAGATAATGCTTCAACTTTTGTGCCACCCAAGTCAGGGAACAACATGTCCTTTAGAGAATTGTGTACTTAGCCTCATAAGTGGTAAACTTTTTGCTGAGGTAGTAGATGGCCTGCTCTTTTTTTCCTGTGATATCGTGTTGACCCAATACACAGCCAAAAGAATTGTCCAAAACAGACATATACAATATCAAGGGTCTGCTCGACTCAGGTGGAACCAACACATGTGGATTCGATAAGTATATTTTGATTATATCAAACGCCTCTTGACATTCTTCAGTTTATTCAACTATTGCGTTCTTCTTCAATAATTTAAAAATGGGCTCGCATGTTATTGTAAGTTGGGCAATGAATCTACCGATATAATTCAACCTTCCCAGAAAGCTCATCACCTCGGTTTTGTTCTTTGGCGGAGGCAATTCCTGAATAGCTTTTATCTTTGAAGGATCTAATTCAATACCACGCCGACTGACTATAAACCCCAAAAGCTTTCGAGATGGGACCTCAAATACACATTTTGTTGGGTTATGTTTAAGATTATACCTGAGAAACCTGTCAAAGAATTTCCTTAGATATTTGGCATGGTCTGACTGCTTTCTTGTCTTAATTATCACATCATCCACATAAAATTCGATCTCTTTATACATCATGTCATGAAACATAGTGGTCATCACCCTCATGTAAGTTGCTCCTGTATTATTTAGCCCAAATGGCATGACTCGATAACAATATGTCCCCCATGATGTGATAAAGGATGTCTTTTCTGCATCTTTACGGTCCATGATGATATGATGGTACCCCCCGTAACAATCCACAAAAGATGCAAGTTCATGCTTGGCACAATTGTGTAGCACAATATGGATGTTGGGTAGCGAAAATTCATCCTTTGGACTTCCTTTATTTAGATCACAATAATCGACGTACATTCAAACTTTGCCATCTTTCTTTGGGACGGGGACGATATTAGCTAACCAAGTATGATGTTGAGCAACTCAAATGACTTTAGCCTCAAGTTTCTTTGTGATTTCCTGTTTAACTATTACACTCATGTCAGTTTTAATTTTCCTCAATTTTTATTTGATCGAAGGAAAGGCGAGATCAGTTGGCAACTTATAAACTACTAGATCAGTGCTCAAACCAAGCATATCATCGTAATACCAAGCAAATATATCCTTATAATCGAGCAAGGCCTCGGTTATTTCTTTCTTTTGTTGTGGTTGAGCATGTACACTTATATTAGTCTCCCGAATATTTTCATGATCTCCTAGATTGATTGCCTTTGTTTCATTTATATTGGGGTTGGACTTATTCTCAAACTGTTCGAAATCCTTGCATATTTCCTCAAACGCTTCATCTTGATCATATTCGAATTCTTCATTCATTATTTCATAATTAGTTTGAGTTTTAAGATCTGGCTAAAAATTCCACATGCATGTCATATCACTAGAATTAGCATATAAAAAACTGTACAGTAGGAGATAAATAAGTAAACATTAGACTCAAAATAGAAAAAATGGAAACTATATTTCATTGAAAATAAAGATAGGATGGTTTGAACATAAAAACAAACAAGATAAAGATCTGAATTACAACCCTAGAATAATTCAAATTATAGAAAGGAAAACAAAACAGACTATCAAGACTCTTTCTTAGTAGGGAGAGGAGTGGCCTCCCAATTGTTGAGTTGTACATCAGGGAAAATAAACTGCACATTTGTATTACTGGTGCCTTCCCCAACTTCAACCATATCAGCCTCAAAAAACATGTTTTTGAAAAGGCCAATCAACTTTGTATCATCATCAAACATTGGCTCTGAGACTGGTAACATGGGGGACCCAATAGCACTGGTTCTGATGAAAGACTGTTTGAGTGGCGGTATTGGCTTGGCAAGTGACCATAACTCTTTTCTCCGCTTCTTAGCATTCTTCCTATCTTCAAAATTGGGTTTATACCCCAAACCAAATGTACCAAGGTTCTCACATAGGCATATTGGATAAGTTCGGCCCTGTCAAGACATATCTAAACCTTTTTCTGGTTTAAAACCATACCTTAACATTTCATTCACCACCATGATCGATGCAGAGGGCAATTGTGGCCTTGGAATGAGATTTCCCTCTAGGATATGCTTAAAAACCACTACGTCAAAATCCTGATAGAGCGGTGCTCCATGTGTATTTCCTACCTCAATGAAGGAAAGGGATGATTCTTTGTACATGGACAAGTCCCCTTCACCATGAACGACTATTTCCTTTTTGTCATGTTCGAACTTGATCATTTGATGTAATGTAGATGGGACGGCCCCAGCCCTATAAAACCATGGCCTTCCCAATAACAGATTGTCGAAAGTGTCAATGTTCAAGACTTGGAAATCTATGGTAAAATCAATAGGCCCTATTGTCAGTACAAGCTCTACCTCACCAATGGCATTCGTTTTTGCTCCATCAAAAGCTCTGACACATACATTATTAGGTCGGATACTTTCTGTACTAACATTTAATTTTTGCAAAGTTGATAGAGGACAAATATTTGCACTAGATCCTCCATCAATTAAGACTCGAGTGACATAAGAATACTCACATTTTACAGTAATATAAAGGCCGCGATTATGTCCAGTACCTTCCACGTGTAGTTCATCGTCTAAGAAGGTGACCCTATTTACCTCAAAGATTCTTCCAATAATTTTCTCTGATTGATTCACCGTAATCTCACTGGGTACATATTCCTCATTCAAAATCTTTATTATATCTTTGTGATGCTCTTCTGAGTGGATCAGTAAAGACAACAAAGAGATTTGGGCTGACATTTTCCTCACCTATTCCATGACAGAATATTCTGGCAACTTCATCTTTTTCAAGAATTCCTCAGCCTCCTCCTCAGTAATCGGCTTCTTGACTGGCCTCTGGCCATCTCTGTCTTTTCCTAACTCTTCTGGGTAAAGCATCTCCCTAAACGAGTTAACCCCCTACTCCATCCACTTCTTTAATGACTTTCTTTCCCTTATATGTCACTGTCGTGCAATTATAGTTCCAAGGAACAGTCTTGGTGTTAACCATAGAAAGTTACGACACTGGCTTAATAATAATAGGAGTTGGGAGAGCTCCTTTCACAATTAAGAGAGGCTTCACGGGCATTCCTGGAACAATCAACTTTGGGCTCGTCCAACTTGCCCCAGCACTTTTTAAAGCTCCCTTCACCATAACCATGGGAGCATTTGATTGTTATGGATTTACCATCTCTCGTTCACTCCTGAAGATACTACTTTTGTCAAATCCGCTACATTTGTTGTCTTTTCCTCATCACTTTTGATCTTAATGATAGGATTGTAGGAAATTATGGATTCTTTACCATCGTGTATCAACTCAAGCATGTTTGTTTCATTATGAATTAGAAGCGGGTTTTAATTAATGTTTGGAGCATCTGAGTTTTGTACCACAATTTGTTGTGTATCAATCAGCTCTTGGATGGCTTTTTTTCAAGAACCAACATTTATCTGTATCGTTCCCTGGGGCATTGGAACAATATGTACATCTTTTAGAATATCCATATTTTTAGGGGGAGGGTTGATACTTTCCTCTTAATTGGGATAAAAACATTCAAGGCCCTCAACCTCTGAAAAAAGCTAGCATATGATTCTCTTATAGGAGTGAAACTATCTTTGGCTACGTTACCCCTTTTATACTCTGCCCTAGGTCAAAAATTGAATATAGGAGGTCCTTGGTAAACTTTTGGGGGTGGAGGATGATTTTGAGGGGCTGGTGCATGCCATTGCGGGTAAGAAGGAGGTTGGGCATATAGCTGTGCATTATAAATGAGGTACTGAAGGGATGGTATGGAATATAGTGGGTAGTGTTGTGGGTGGTTATATGGATCTTGGGTATATATCTGGGGTTGAGATTGTGCGTATTGGTGAGGCGGGCCTCTCGGAGTTTGTCGTGGCCCTAACAGAATGGTAGCCACGTCCTCCTTCCTTTTCTTTCCCCCGATAATTCATAAACCATTTTGAATTGCCTGCGTTGTAGCTTTTAAAGAAACTTGGCTTATTATATTTCCAGACTTAATTCCATTCTCCACTATCTCTCCAACCTTAATAACCTCGACAAATGTTTTTCCAACAGCAGAAAGCAAATGATGGAAGTAGTCAGGTTCCTGTTCCTAGAGAAAAATATCAATCATCTCTGACTGCTTGATTGATGGCTTAACTCTAGTATCTTGCTCCCTCCACCTAATAGCATATTCACGAAAACCCTCAGTAGTATTTTTTCTTAGGTTGGGAAGTGTGGTGCAATCTGGAATTATGTCAATATTGTATTGACATTGCTAGACAAAAATCATAAGCCAAGTCATCCCAAACATGCCAATGAGAGATATATTGATCGATAAACCATTCTGAAGTTATCCCCGTCAAACTCTCTCTAAAATAATCCATAAGTAGCTTTTCCTTTCCCCCTGCTCCTCTTAGTTGATTATAAAACCTTTTTAAATGAGCTACAGGATCACCGTGATAGTCGTACTTGTCAAACTTGGGGGTTTTGAAACCTAGAGGCAAGTGGACATCGGGGAAAATACACAAATCTTTGTAAGAAACACTCTTGTTCCCTCCTAGTCCTTGCATGTTCCTTATGTGTTGCTCTAAATTTCTCATTATTTGGCCATCTCCTCTTATTCCTCGTTCTTGGTCATTTTTTCGATCACAATAGGGGAACTGTGAAGATGACTAGGATTAGAGGATTCTGGGACCTTACAAGTTACTCCAAAAGAGTAGAATTAATCATGAGGTAGATCACCAACAGACTTTTGTAGCAGCTTTGGTTGAGAATCTGTAGAAGTTTGTTCTGCGGGGATGAAAAGTGGGTTATTAGTGAGATATGGATTTGGAGGGCATACGGTAGAGGTACCAGTCATGCTAGGTACGCTAGTATATAGGCCGAATACTAGTGGGTAAAGTGGATCATCAGTTTTGGCTTGAAAGGAAATCAGGACCGTCGTGTTCAAAAATTCAGGGATTGAGGAGGGTGGCACTTGACCATTTATCCAGGCTTGATACATTTCCAAAATTTGTTATGTCAATAACCTATTCTCCTTCATCGATGCAAACTCTTATGGAACTAACTGATTTTGGTCTTCTTCATTAGCAGACTATACCCCCTCTTGGCGTGTCATTTTGCCCTTTCCTTTGGATCTTGTATTGTATTGATGAGATGCCAGTGTAATCACAAACCAACCACCTTACAATTTTTAACTTTTCTAAGTGGCAAATGGATGAGTGTTGCATATTTAACATATTGTAATTACACATCGTATGCATTTCAACATGGAAGGCCTTATGTTTCATCCCCGCTTATCTAGGCTCTTACTCTTTCTGAAAAGTTTTGATCGAACCCATCAGAGGGTTGCCTACGTATCATGTTGGAACATGAATCAAATCGTTGTGTAGTTCGGAAAATAACAAATCAGAGTTTTTTTTTTGACATCTAACAAACTAAATAAATATTTTTAAACAAAAGTAAATCTTTTCCATTCACTTTCAAATATGCACTCTACAATACCCAGATGAAGGAAACGATAGAAGTACTAAACTGCTATAGACTAAAAATAACTAAAAACTAAAAAAAACTGGGATAAGACTAAATAGCTAAACAGAAACAGACTCCAAAAAGGACCACAAGAAAATATGTCTTTTTTAAGGTGTTCTTTGTGGGCTCAACTGCCCTCCTAGACTGGAGTATATGTTGGATAATGCCTTTGGTAGATGTGGGGTGAGAACAAGTACCTGCTCTCACAAACTTTCGTCATCAAAGTGGAGATAACCATCATACACATCGACGAGACTGTCCTTAAGCCGAAGTACTCTCTTTTTAGCCTCATTCATATTTTTGTGGCACTTCTGCAACCAATCTTGAAAAGTGTAGACTGCCTGCCTCAAATCATCCTCTCGTTCCTGAAGCTCCTCCACTTGGTAGTGAAGTGCACCATGCTCAATCTCCCACTATTTTTTCTCACTTTCAAATTTTTCCTGATAAGCGGTGAAGCGCTTGGCTATTTATCTCTCTCGCTCAATGGATGCTTTCACTTGAGCATGAAGCCTATCTTGTGTGTACATCAGTTTGGCCTTTTCATTTTTGAACTCATCCTATTTTTGCCCCATTGCCACCTCAATGATACCCAAATCTTCTTGCAAAACCCGAATCAAGTGTTTGTCTACCTCAGCCTTTCTCTGTGCCGACTCAACTTTGTTCCCCAACTCTTTCTCCAATTGGTCGTATTTTCGCTTGAAGCATATTAGATCCTCTTTCATAACTTGGAGGGCTAATTTATGGTATATTTCCACCTCTTCTTGAGTCTGTACGATTCTTGCTTCATATTCAGCTTGCTTCTCGTTCAATCTCTTTTGAAATTCATATTCCACCTCTAGACGGGCTTGTCTGACTCTCGCCCGAACCTCTGATTCTCTATCCCATTTTCTTTTCCCAGAATCTTTGGGTCCTTCTTCAAGTGGGGAAGTACTACGCAACCATGAAAGGTACCCAGGAACTACTTTTCCTTTATCACGATCTTCCACCATTTCACTCTTCTCAGATATTATACTCATATACCAAAACTTTAGTATCTCATCACTATTAAATAGAAAACCTGGAGGAGTATCGTACATGAATCCACCCATGTTCTTTCTGCGAGGAATCTCTTAAATTCGACCCAATTGGCGCATTACTCGAAGCAGCACATAAGGTTGGACCCCTCTAAACCCAATCAACACCAAAAAGGATGGTATGAGGACATACAAATGACATCTTGGGCTGGGAAACAGTAGTAATTCTACATAATCTGATCATCAAAAAGCTTAGAAACTTTCTCCTTCCACTCCTTAATCCCAATTGGGAGTTTACTTTTATTGGCCCTCTCCTCATGACTAGTCACACGATTTAACTAGTTGCTGGCTCCCGGTGCATAAGGGTAATAATAGTAATGTTCCAGAAGTCATATCTACAGAAAAATATTGCAACCTTCAAAGTATGTGGCACTTGCACTTGGTTAGTGCGCGGAATACATCCCAAGAATCATGGGTACAAGAGTGGGGTTATCCATCGTGGTTAGTGCTTGCACTACTCCAGCCTGACGGATATCAATATTTCCATCACACTCGGGTAAAACTATCCGCCCCAAGAATGCAACCATGAAATCAAAGCGACTGTGTTTCTTCCATTCTTGCAAGTACCCTTTGTTGTACAATTGACCCTGATACTCCTCAAATCCTTCTTCTCGACCAAATCTCTAGAATAAAAATTCCAAAGAAATCCAACCATCCTCCAAACTTGCTATATTCATCTGATTGATATTCAATAATTGTAAGAACTTAATCCTATCCACATTCTTAGGAACTATAGGTCTCTTGTTTTGAAGATCTGAACCTCGGTGAATGGTGCCTACCTCCGTGAAGGTTGCTAATTCCTCTAGAGTTGGGGTTATCTAAAAATTTGAGAAATGAAACACATTGTTGTTCTGATCCCATGCTTCAATCAATGCTTCAAACACATCTCTTATGGGATTAATTTCCATCATATGCACAAGATGTCCCAAATAGTCTTTTACTATCCTCTTGTCCTGCTCCTCCATTCTATTCCACCATTGCCACAAAAGTAGAAGAGTCTGATCGATGATCATAAATTTTGGTATTCCTTCAACCCTGGGCCTTTTCTCACACTTCCCTCCAGTTCCCGAATTCTTGTTATACCTTTTGAGAAAATAAAATAAAGAATGTTAACACCTACCTAGATACAAATTTGTTTAATAGTAAGAAAATATGCATAAAAGCAAAGGTTTTTTTTTTTAAAGAAAGAGAAAGAAAAAGAATTTTGGTAATGAATAAATCTCAGAAGACTGTTTTTAGTGAAAACATATATAAATATATAGAAGAGTAGGGCCAAACCCAAGGAGGGTTGCCTACATATCACACCAAATGGTGAGCATCAGGCCCACGTAGTTCGTGAAGACCATAAAAATCAAATTATGATTATTATTTTTTAAAACAACATATATATATCCCAAAAAAAAAAAAACTTTTTCCTTTTTCATTAAGGAAACTATTATAAAAGTTGGAGGGAAAGTTACTCTCTTCTATTTCATTAAGCTGCCTAAAGCCGGTCAACAATCAAACAGGTCTTCCAAATAAATGTCAAAGAGCACATAGGATGCATATGTTTGTCATATAAAGAGGGATACCTATCCTAGACGGACCCGGCCCCTGTGCCGAGTCCCGCTAAGTCAAATGCACATGATGCAGATAAATCGAAGCCTAAAAGGGATGGTCATGTCTAAGTTTCAGTTCTACTAGGTTTAACCTGATAGAGATAGGTGTCTAGACTGGCTTATCCAAGTGGACAACTCGGTTCGGGGAGGATCAGTTTACCGGTAGCAGAGCTATTCCGGTTCTACTGGTGATCCAACCCCGCTTAACATGTGTGAATAATATTCCTTAAATTAGGAGCGTAACCGAACACTGATTCATCTCAGATAGAATGTTTTGTGGAGCGTAGCTGCACACACAGTAAATAGTGATAGGTATATTCAGAGACTCAGATGGGTGCGACAGAGAAGACAGTTTATATTGCAATTCAAATAACATTAAGGCGGTAAACAAGTAATAAAAGAGCACATTAGGCCAAAAAACACAACCTATATCCAAGAATTAAAGAAGGTCAAAAATAAGTCAATATACAAAGCTCGAATTCTAGTTAAGCTCCCCAGCGGAGTCTCCAGAGATGCCACACCCTTTTTTCGTTGGGTCGAAGGGTTTTTCCAATTAGAGTGACAGTTTTGAATAGGGATTATTTTATTTACAAAGTCGCCACTTGAAATTGAGTTATGGTGCTCCAAGTCACCTTATTGAATCCCCATTCAAAAGGGGTGACTCTTCTTATTATTGGTCTGCGAACTAGAAATCTGGATAAGGAATTTTGTTGACCGAGGGGAAGGTGTTAGGAATCCCTCGAGTCTCGTGGTTTTAGTACGGTCTCTTTATTGACTTCTATTTGGCGTAAGTTAACTTTTGGATAAACTAGGTTTGATTAGTTATTTAATTAACCTAAGGATTATGAGAAAAATTGTGACTTATGTTTTCGGTTGAGGAGCATAACTACACACAGAGCCTTGTAATTATGAAATAGCCCAAGGAGCGTAACCGCACACATGATTAACCTCGATATATTAGTTTAAAATTTTTTCTTCTCTTTTACTACTTTGTGACTTATTTCGCTCATTTCTCACAATTGATTTTTCCTCTTTTTTTATAATTAATGGCTTATCGGTAACAGTATTTTCTAGCCTTACCACGAATTTTGATGTGTTTCTCGCACCTTTTGAGGCGTTTATGGATCGTTCCCATCTTCCCCAAGTCAAAATAAGCATCTAGCATGTTTAAAGTCTACCCATGCCAATTAGATCGGCTTCAAAATGGTAAGTTAATTTTATTGAAATGAATGGCCGGTAGTAGTGCTTTCCAACTTCATCGTCTAATTAACACTTTATTAAACTTTTGGCATTCTTTCCTTCAAGGCTCAATTATATATTTTATATGCTTCCTTGACGTTCTTATGTCATTCATAAGTCATTATACATTCTAATCGATTTATTCAAAGTCTAGAGGCAATAACTAATTATACTATATCCTCCATTTTCTTATGTTTTAAAAACATTCAAACCTTATCCTCATGTGGGATAATCCCACTTATGCTCCTAAAATCATTCGATTACTAAAATATTATTTACCAATCCGACATCACTCTTATAAATAATCATTGTACGAATAAACACGTAAGAAGACAAAAATGCAACTTCCAGATTTCATATATATATATATATATATATAACAATAATATACGTGATATTAGAATAAAACAATACAGGATATGCACTTGTATAATCTATTTTCGATAACATTTTACAACATATGATGATAAAGCAAATTGTTGTTTGTAAAATATTAAATAATAGTTTTTAAGAATGGGTTCTCTTCCTTTAACAAACTATTAAACTTTTGCCTATTTTTTATTCAAAGATTCATAACTACTAAAATATAGTTTGTTTTGACGTGAATAGTAGAATAAGAAACAAAAGGGAGTATTGATTATTCTGTTTGTTTGAAATAGTGACTCCCAATTACCGTAACAAATCTTACAAACACTTGTTGAATTACAGTAACAAATTTTACAAACACTTGTTGCAAAGTAATATATTATATTGTATTGTTAAAACATTTATAAAATTTCAAATCTCTAAAATTCTACTCTATCAATATAAAAGCATAATACGAGCCCAAAGATTATTAATGAGGACTCAAAATTTGTCAAAATTCAGAGTATATGATGCGTTTAGAGAATTATTTGTTACAATGTTAATAATATTTGGAGCATCAAGCAATTACTCCACAATAACCTTAAGATAAAGAAAACATCATTTTTGTGAAGATAAGAGGAGCAAATAATTTGATGACCAATAAACCTAGGAATTACTTTTTGTTAAGAGTACAAATAAGATTTGAACTTTCCTTAGTTTTAAAAGACTCTTCCCTTATTTACAGTTTAAATTTTCTTAATAAGCATATTTACTTAAAAGCATCACTTTATCCGAAAAATTGAATGTTCATGCACAAAGAAACAACACATTTTTAATACATGTATTTCTTAACAGAATTACTAGATGAAAGATAGTAGAATCAAAATTTACATCCAGCGATACACGAAATCATTTAAACGCTTTGGTTCATGCTTCCATTCATAATAAAATTATAACAAAATAAATAACAGGAACTGAGTTAGAACCTGTGTGATGAAATAACTAAAAGAGAGGCACAATGTCGTCACCGAAAACTTGAAACGGAGATTAAAACCTCAACGAAACTTCACCGTTTAACTTTTTTTTTGTTTCTAAGTGTTGTTTTTCTGGTCTTTTTTTTCGTTTCTGCCTGTTACCTCTCCTTCCTCTTTTTGGTGTGTGATATGGTGTGTATATATAGGAATATGTGTGTAGTAGTGTGCAGATGTCGTGTGTGTAGTAGTGTGTAGATGTCGTGTGTGTTGTGTGTAGAAGGTGGGGGGAGAAAAGGGAAGGGGACATGGGGTCATGGGGTGTTGGGTAACTTAGGATTTCTTTTTTTTTTCTTAATTCCATTAAAGATATAAGCAAAATATAATGATAAAAATATTAGCTAATTATTTGAACTAATAAAAATATAGAAAATATAAATAGCTAGTCCGAAAAATATAATTAAGAAAATATTAATATTACTAGATTATTTATTAAAACTAAAATAAAAGAAAACATATTAGAAGAATTTTTATTATATTTTTTTACAAAAATTTAAAATAAAATCTATCCTAAAATGTGACTCTATTTTTTGAATTCTTTTTCACAATTTTTTAAGTAAAACCTACTGAACATGAAATAAAAGCTAAAAATAAAGATTAGATTAAAAAATAAACATTTAAAGATAAAAATAGATTAAAGCTCGGGGAGGATCAAAAATTACGTGTCTACACTTTACTCTAATATTTTCTAGTAATACTACATCAACCAAATTGGTTCAACTATTAATAACATAGGCCATTAGTTAAAGTCAATACTTTTTCAGATGTGAGTTTGAGAAAAAAAAAATTCTTTTTCTAAGAACTTGAATGATGCATTAATCACCGAAATAATAAACTCCTCTTCCATTGACGGGTGTAAGCCAGAAAACTATTTCACTCACACAAATATGCCTAGTGCATATAACCTATCATCTAGTCACTCACATTGGCTACAATATTCACTTGAAAAATGACCACAATAATAATATCATTTATTTTATTCAAATTAATTTTTGGCTTAACAGAATTTTTAACTTTTCCAACTTTTTCTGGAAATTTTATTGGTGACTTTAAATTTAATATGATCATATTTCTCAGGATCAAAATAATAGAGATATTAGTATATTACATACTTTATGACGATAAAAACACAATTCACATTGAAATGTGAATTCTACAATATTGCCTCTGGATGCAGAATCCAAAATCATGTCACTTGAAATTCACTTTATTCTTCGATAACTCGTCATGTGGGAAATTCTTTATTAAACCGATCCCAAAATTAGAACAAAATTACAACTGCACAAATCCATAGATTGGCTAACAAACAAAACACCAACTAGTTATTCTTCAGAAGACAACACAAAATTTTGCAAACCAAATTGAAAAATTGGAAAATTTCGCAAAACAAATTGAAAAATTGGACTCTACATTGAATATTCTAGTGGGACAAGTTTCTTAGACACCCACCAAATGGTCAACAAAATTCTTTTCCTCCTCCTCCTAATACGACTTTTTAATCAATCTTTTTTTCCTTTTGTTTTCTTTTTTATTTACACAGTAAAAAAATATAGTAAAAGCAATTAACAATGGCTTTTGTATGGAGCAGTGCGATGGTACTTCTTCTTCTTGGATAGATGGTAATCTCTCTTTATGTTTTCGTGACTCGTAAAATAAATATTCTTAAGATTGTTGGTAATCATAGAAAAAATACTTCTTCTCAAACATTTGTAGGAAATTTTCATAGCATGATGCGTGTCAAAGACACTGTCCTTAAGGATATTTCACTTGTATAAGTGTATACCCCAAGATTCAATAAGCTCTTCTAAATACTAGCTAGGAATACAAAAATTAACAAAGATTAAATAATAGAAAACCCAGCAAATGTTGTTTTCTGGATTTTCTGCAGAATGTTGACACACTAAACATACAGTTTTTGTTTTTTTTTCTTTGTTCTAAGTCCACAGTTATACTGTGTCTCCTTAAAGAATCTAATCCCCTCACTATTGCCCGAGGTATGGATTAATTCTTCCCAGGATAAAATAGAACACTATTCTACAATATCGGCAATGAAAATTGTAGAACTTCGTCGAACTCAAGAACGGAGTATTCACACACACTGACTGACTGTTTTAGAAGAAGAGAGTTTACAGAATTTCGTTTTGCTTGTAAAAATTATTCTCAATACCTGATGAAGGAAAACACAGGTATTTATAGCCAACTACGCACTGTTTCGAAAGGATGCACTGCTTCGAAAAGTTGCACTGTTTCGAAGCACTGTTTTTGAAACATTGCATTTGTTCTGGAACTGATGCATCGTTTCTGGAACGTTGCATGTTTCTGGAATGGTTGCATTGTTCTGGAACGATGCACTGTTTCTTGAACAGTCACAAACGTTGCAAAACATTTCGTTCGAACAGTGCATTTGGAGGAAAATTTCAGACGAAATTTTTCTGGATTAAAAAAAAAATTTGTCCAAAAATTTAGTCTCTCGATCGATCATTTTCCAAAGCCAAAGCCAAAGCCAAAGCCGAAGCCGAAGCCGAGCCGAGCGAGCGATGACGACGACGGCGGCGCGAGACTTGGTTTCTTCTTGGCTCACTATCCCTTCAAAGGAGTACTTCTTAATATAAAGGACAAATGATTTCTTTCTCCCACCAATGAGGGAGAAACTATTTTTCCTTCTATAAAGTGACTATTCACCTCCCTTTGTTCCCATTTTGTTCCACCATTTTCCATTCATCTTTCACCAAAACCCAACAATCCCCCACATGAATGGGGAATGGCTATTTCATTTTAGAAAAAACATGTGTGATCTACAAATAAGAATCAGTTGCATCTGGATAAGTAGGTTTCCCTTTGAACTTTCCATAGTGAACATACATCGGGTATCCTCGGTCAATCAGTAGATTTGATATCTTTGAACCGTCGAGCTTTTATGTATACCTAGACAATGTATGTCACACAACTAACCCTTAACCGTTCTTGGTTCTCATTGTTTTGTTCGTTTCGGCCATGAACACGTCCTGATTTTATGAGTGCGTAGAGAA
Organism: Capsicum rhomboideum; assembly: GCA_031232105.1. Classification (NCBI taxonomy): domain Eukaryota; kingdom Viridiplantae; phylum Streptophyta; class Magnoliopsida; order Solanales; family Solanaceae; genus Capsicum; species Capsicum rhomboideum. Next base: position 19,132,712 of record CP124712.1, read on the forward strand.
TTGGCCTTACATTATATTCTCCTTGAAGCGGCTTACACTTCACACTCACATAGGTGATTCCTAAACGTTAAGTCCAATAGACAAAATTATTTGGTCATACCAGCCAAACTTAGGTAATCATTAAAGGCTTCACCTCTTAAGCTCTATCCTTGCTTTCTGAACATTGTCTACATCATGAGAATAGGTTGAGTTTAGTTTGACAATGTTGAACCGTCAGTCACGACTTTGTTTGATCTCTTTGAACCTAGATCTTGGATCTCCAGTCTGCTAGGTAGAGTTACCGTCGTGATGACTTGTCCTTGGCCTTAAACCCATTCCCTTTGATGATTTATCAACCGCCTCTCTAGTTAGGCCTTTTGTTAGCGGATCCGACACATTATCTTTTGACTTAACATAGTCAATTGTGATAATTCCACTAGAGAGTAACTGTCTAACGGTATTGTGTCTTCGTCGCATGTGACGAGACTTTCCATTATACATAACATTTCCAGCTCGTCCTATTGCCGATTGACTGTCACAATGTATACATATAGGAGCAACTGGATTTGGCCATAAAGGAATATCTTCTAGAAAATTCCTTAGCCATTCTGCTTCTTCACCGGCCTTATCCAGAGCTATAAACTCGGATTCCATTGTAAAGCGAGCTATACACGTCTGTTTGGAAGATTTCCAAGACACCGCTCCTCCACCAATGGTGAACACATATCCACTTGTGGATTTTATTTCAGATGATCCGGTGATCCAATTTGCATCACTATATCCTTCAACCACCGCAGGATATTTATTGTAGTGCAATGCATATTCTTGAGTGTATTTTAAATAACCCAACACTCGCTTCATCGCCATCCAATGAGTTTGATCGGGATTACTCGTGTACCGACTCAGTTTACTTATGGCGCAAGCTATATCAGGTCTTGTACAATTCATTATGTACATCAAACTTCCTAACACTTGAGCATAGTCCACTTGGGACTTGCTTTGACCCTTGTTCTTTGTAAGAGCAAGATTTACATCAATTGGAGTCTTTGCGACTTTGAAGTCCAGATACTTGAATTTCTCCAATACCATGTTGATATAGTGAGTCTGAGACAAAGCTAGACCTTGAGGAGTTCTGTGAATTTTAATTCCTAAAATCAGATCTGCAACTCCTAAGTCTTTCCTATCAAATTTGCTAGCAAGCATACGCTTAGTAGCATTTATGTCGGAAATGTCTTTACTCATTATCAACATATCATCAACATACAAGCAAACAATGACAACGTGATTTGGAGTGTTCTTTATGTAAACACATTTATCACACTCATTGATCTTAAATCCATTTGCCAACATTGTTTGGTCAAATTTCGCATGCCATTGTTTGGGCGCTTTTTTTAGTCCATAAAGTGACTTAACCAGTCGACATACTTTCTTTTTTTTTCCTGGAACTACAAACCCTTCGGGTTGATCCATGTAGATCTCTTCCTCCAATTCTCTATTTAAGAAGGTTGTCTTCACATCCATTTGATGAATTTGAAGACCATACACGGCGGCTAACGCTATCAATACTCGAATTGACGTAATTCTTGTTACCGGCGAGTATGTGTCGAAATAATCAAGACCTTCTCGTTGTCTGAACCCCTTGACAACTAGTCTTGCTTTATATTTATCAATAGTGCCATCATCTTTCATTTTCCTTTTGAAGATCCATTTAGAACCCAATGGTTTGTTTCCTGGAGGAAGATCAACTAATTCCCACGTATGATTATTCATTATGGATTCTATTTCACTATTGATTGCCTCTTTCCAATATTGTGCTTTCGAAGAAGACATAGCTTCCTTAAACGTTTGAGGCTCATTTTCTACTAAGAATGTCAAGAAATCGGGACCAAAGGAAGTTGATGTCTTTTGACGTTTGCTGCGCCTTACATTTTCTTCATTAGGCGTACTTTCCTTTTCTTCTTCCCTAGGTCGTTTAGATTTTTCACTAAACGACTCACATTCATTCTTATACGGATAAACATTTTCAAAAAATTCAGCATTGTCTGATTCGATTACCGTATTTACATGAATGTCAGGATTGTCTGATTTGTGAACCAGAAATCGATATGCTTTGCTATTGGTTGCATATCCAATGAATACACAGTCAAGTATTTTCGGTCCTATTTTAACCCTTTTGGGTTTAGGAACTTGGACTTTTGCCAAACACCCCCACACTTTGAAATATTTCAAAGTGGATTTCCTTTCTTTCCACTTCTCATATGGAATTGACTTTATTTTGCTATGGGGTATTCGATTGAGTATTCGATTCACCGTTAAAATAGCTTCCCCCCACAAGTTCTGCGGTAAACCAGAACTTATCAACAAGGCATTCATCATCTCCTTTAATGTTCTATTCTTTCTTTCCGCTATTCCATTGGATTGTGGAGAGTATGGGGCAGTTGTTTGATGAATAATGCCATATTCCAAACATATTTCTTCAAAAGGAGATTCGTATTCGCCGCCCCTATCACTTCTGATCATTTTGATTTTCTTATCAAGTTGTGTCTCAACTTCATTCTTGTATTGCTTGAATGCATTAATTGCCTCATCTTTCTGTTAAGCAGATAAACATAGAAATATCGAGTGCTATCATCAATGAAAGTTATAAAGTATCTTTTACCACCACGTGATGGTGTTGACTTCATGTCACAAATATCTGTGTGGATTAAGTCTAGGGGATTTGAATTCCTTTCAATCGACTTATACGGATGCTTAGCATAGTTCGATTCCACACATACTTGACACTTCATATTATTACTTTCAAACTTAGGCAATATTTCCAAGTTAATCATTTTTCGCAATGTTTTATAATTAACATGTCCTAAACGCGCATACTACAAATTATTGGACTCAAGCAAGTAAGAAGAAGAAGTACTTTTATTGATATCAACAGCCATTACACTTAGCTTGAAAAGGCCCTCAGTGAGGTAACCTTTTCCTACAAACATATCATTTTTACTAAGTACAATCTTATCAGACACAAATACACATTTAAAACCATTCTTGACCAGAAGTGAAGTCGAGACCAAATTCTTGCGCATTTCAGGAACATGAAGAACGTTGTTAAGCGTCACTATCTTGCCCGAAGTCATTTTCAAGCCAATCTTTCCAGTTCCTTCTATTTTTGAGGTTGCAGAGTTTTCCATACAAATAGTCTCGCCTTGTCCAGCCACAGTATAGGAAGAGAACAACTCCCTATTTGAGCAAACATGTCGGGTAGCACCCGAATCCATCCACCATTCTTTGGGATTTCCAACCAAGTTGCACTCGGACAGCATTGCACACAAATTGTCCATGTCCTCATTAAGGTTCGCTTGGTCCTTTTTCTTCTTATCCTTCTTAGGAGCACGACACTCCGAAGCCATGTGACCATACTTTCCACAGTTGTAGCAATTTCCTTTGAACCTCTTCTTTCTTGGTTCATTCTTCTCTTCATTGGACTTTTTCCTTTTATTGTTCTTTGGAGTAGTTTCAACATGATTTGCTCCCGGAATTGAAGACTTTGAAGTGGCTTTCTTTTCAGCAGCTTTGTTGTCTTCTTCAATCCTCAAACGAACAATCAAGTCCTCCAACTTCATTTCTTTTCGTTTATGTTTCAAGTAGTTCTTAAAATCCCTCCACAAAGGAGGCAATTTTTCGATAAAGGCTGCCACTTGAAATGCTTCATTTACAGCCATTCCTTCAGCAAGTAAATCATGGATTATTACTTGCAATTCTTGGACTTGAGACATGACAGTTTTATTGTCAACCATTTTATACTCCAGAAATTTGGCCACCATAAATTTCTTTAGTCCAGCATCTTCAGTCTTGTATTTCTTGTCTAGTGCGTCCCATAATTCTTTAGACGTTTTGCATACGCTATAGACATTATACAAGCTATCCTCCAACCCATTCAGAATGTAATTTCTGCATAGAAAGTCAGAATGATTCCATGCATCCATTACCAAGAAACGGCCTTTTTCCGGAGTGTCATCCGGGAAGGTTGGAACTTTGTCAGAAATAAATTTCTGCAAACTGAGGGTGGTTAAATAGAACAACATTTTCTGTTGCCACCTCTTAAAGTCAGTACCGGAAAACTTTTTGGGTTTTTCAGTTGCTGTCAGTGTAGGAACAACACGGTTTGAAGAAACTGTATTTGTTTGCACAGAAGCAGAATTCATTACAGTATCAACAGGTTCTGCCATTTCGTATTAGATTCTTTAAGCTTGTTGTTTTCTGGATTTTCTACAGAATGTTGACACACTAAACACACTGTTTTTTTTTTCTTTGTTCTTAGTCCACAGTTATACTGTGTCTCCTTAAAGAATCTAATCCCCTCACTATTGCCTGAGGTATGGATTAATTCTTCCCAAGATAAAATAGAACACTATTCTACAATATCGACAACGAAAATTGTAGAACTTCGTCGAACTCAAGAACGGAGTATTCACACACACTGACTGACTGTTTTAGAAGAAGAGAGTTTACAGAATTTCATTTTGGTTGTAAAAATTATTCTCAATACCTGATGAAGGAAAACACAGGTATTTATAGCCAACTACGTACTGTTTCGAAAGGATGCATTGCTTCAAAAAGTTGCACTGTTTTGAAGCACTGTTTCTGAAACATTGCATTTGTTCTGGAACTGATGCATCGTTTCTGGAACGTTGCATGTTTCTGGAATGGTTGCATTGTTCTGGAACGATGCACTGTTTCTTGAACAGTCACAAACGTTGCAAAACATTTCGTTCGAACATTGCATTTGGAGGAAAAAAAAATTTGTCCAAAAAGATAGTCTCTCGATCGATCATTTTCCAAAGCCAAAGCCAAAGCCGAGCCGAGCGAGCGACGACGACGGCGGCGCGAGGCTTGGTTTTTTCTTGGCTCACTATCCCTTCAAAGGAGTACTTCTTAATATAAAGGACAAATGATTTCTTTCTCCCACCAATGAGGGAGAAACTATTTTTCCTTCTATAAAGTGACTATTCACCTCCCTTTGTTCCCATTTTGTTCCACCATTTTCCATTCATCTTTCACCAAAACCCAACAGCAAAAACAAAGAAAGAAGAAGACTCTTTCTAGTACTCACTGTATAGGTCCAAGAAATTCAAAAAAATTATAGGACAAGGACATATAATCTTGTCACTATGATTGTTACAGAACGAAGTCGTTGAGACTTCATAATAAAAAAACCTTTGTGAACGTTTGCTCATAAAGAAATGGTTCAAAGACAATAAAGAATAATGGCGGAATACATAAGCAGACCCCTGAACTTGTTAATTTTTTTCGTGTTGGCACTTCAATCAGTTCATGTTCCTATTGAACCTATGGATCTTTTATAAAGTGTGTCAATTAAACACAATTTTTAGAGCAACTCCAAAAGTTGTGTGTGAGGTTCAAATGTTGCTGATGTGGCAATGTTATAGATAAAAAAATGGCACGTCATGATACGACATGTGGCAAACTAAGAAAAATATTTTTAAAATTTTTTATTAGACTCCAACCCCCTCCCCCCTACCCAACCCCACCCCACGTCTTTCGTCTTCTTCTTGGCCCCTAGCTCCTCACTGCCAACCCAAATCCCACCATTAATGCTATCATGGACTTTTCTCCCTCTATTTATTTTTTTTCAATTTTTATTACCTATGTATTTCATAATCTCTCCTCCTCCCCCACCCCAAACCTACCCCTTCCTCCCAAATAATTCAATCCTTCATCAAATAACTATTTTTTAGGTTAATTTCTAATGAAATTAATTTGATCATTGGTCTTAAAATTCTTTTACATTTTAATAATTCGTTTAAACACTTCCCTTTCTTTATGTTTATTTTTTTCAGAATATCCTTTACACCCTCCTGCTTTGTTTTCTTCTTGCCCTCTTCAAGCTGCCAACTTTTCCCTAAGTTCTACCATTAACAACATCTTTTCTTCCTCTTTCTCTATTTTTTATTGTAAACAAATATGGTCAAAACTTGTGCTTACCAAGAAATCAAATAGATACAACTCGATGATTAATTATCTTAAGCAACTTCGCTCATGGATCTGCTCGATCATGTGCTTCAGTGATTTTTTTTTTTTTGAATTCACTTATCAGTATTGATGTTGCTTTAGTTATTCTACTTGTGGATTTTTTTTTCTTTTGGGGATAGCAGGGAAAGAGAAGTAAGAGGGACCTCTTCAAGAGGTGAAAGAGAGATGGTTGTGATAGTGTTGGGAGAAATGGTGGAGAAGTTCCAGAAGATTAAGGAAAGAGAGAGAAATATTTAAGAGAAATACTTCTCTCATGCGCCTTGAATAAGTGAGCTATATTTGCTATGTCATGTCAGCAATATGTGTCTAATAAATCACTTTGAATATACATTATGTGTTCAATAGGAACATGATCTAATTGAGGTGCCAACACGGAAAAAATCAACAAGTTCATGGGTTTCTTATGTATTTCACCAAGAATAATTAATGCCAATGGATGGCAAAAAATAACTAATGGCTCATGAATAAAAATGGTTATAACTTATTAATTATTTGTTACCATGATATTATTCAAAATATGACAAACTCATTAATAGGATAATAAGGGAATAATAATAGACAAGAATTTAATTGTGAGATATCACAATATGAATTTTTACAACAATAATATAAGTTGTATGTCGAATATGATGATTTATTTGGGAAAACATTTTTGGTTATTTGAATAGTTTAAAATGTTTTATTGCAATTTAATATTTAGATACTCTCATATAATTTGAGATCAACTTCCTTATTCTATATATATTCTTTTATATGTTTATTGTTAGTTTTAGATGGTATTGGGATAAATTTTCTAACAATAATATAGTGTGATAACTATACATAATTGTTTGGATTAAAGTATATAATCTTGTTATTTATAAGATGAAATGTCTTATGAGAAATTGAAAACTCTTAAGAATTGTAGAAAATTCATTCCCTATTTTGAAATATTTAAAAAGTATAAGTGTGTCTTGCTAAGATTAGGCCACACGATCCTAAGAAAAATTATTGGGTCAAAAAATTATATTATTGTGTGTTTATTGAATGTGCTAACAATAGTGTTGCATATTGAATTTTTTATTATTGATAGTGATGTGATGGAGCACAATATTATAGTTGAAAAATAATTTTTTTATGGTACTAGAGGGGTATAATGATGTAAAGTGGATCTCAAAATTTAATGATGGTTATGTGTTTATCCTTAGTGGGAATTCCATAACATGAAATTTAGTCAAACAGAATTTATTGTTTTGGAGTTGGCTGATATTGAGGCTAAGTAGTTAAGAGATCTCTTAGTGAGTATTTTAAATGAAATAAAAATAACATATTTTGTATTTATATGTTGTGATTGTCAAAAAGAAATAGTGAAAAATAATTTTTTTTCATTGGGAATTTGAAACATAATGTGATAAAGCAGCTAATATGACTGAAATTATTTATGTGTAGTCAGAGGTGAATCTGATCAATTCACAGACTAAAAAAAACATCGATGAGAGTGAGACTTTTGTCAATTTGAGAAGATCAACATTGATGATAACACAACTTATGTGATTGGAGATCCCATGAATTAGGTTCATATGGATAATAACAAGTCATTAATTGGTCAAGTAAGTACTATGAAATCATGTCCCTCCTATGATGTGTGAATATAGTGCAATAATGTTGCAAGGCACAGTGAGGTTGAGTTATACTCTTAATCCAAATCATAACTTAATAGTCAGTGTATTGCTCTACATAACACACTTGATGATTGGACCGTGAAGTGGTGCCGCTTCTTTGAAATTTTGTTAGATTTCTAGAGCACTCATGAATACCAGGACACGTGCATGACCTCTTAGCGCAAAATCGTGATAATGCAAAGTGTGGAATCTAAGTCTTACCATGGAATCTAAAAACCAAATTGATATCTGAAAACTGAATCTAAGTCCTCTAAATGCAAAGAGGACTCACCAACAGCAGTGTGTGGAAGCTAGTAGAATATCTGACCACGAGCTAGAGTCTGAGCACCAGAATCTACATCATAAAAATAATGTAGCTCAAAAAGAAGTGTCAATACAATTGGTATGTAAGGTAAATACTGAGTGTAATAGATAAAACATAGTTGAAAGACTTTAAAGCTGAGTATGATCGATATACAGACAGTAACTAAATGAAAAAATCAAAGTTGAGACATGAGAAGTAATTGTTTAAAATCCTTCGTAAATTGATAACATAAGATAAGATCTTTAACTAAAAGTTGAAACATATACTAAAGATGAATATCTGAAGTAAAATCATATATATGTCAGCATATATGATCAAATCAATAGATAAATAAACAATAAAAAGATCTTTAATTGAGGATTTTCTTATAACCAACATACACCATGTAAGCTCATGATATTCAACCTCTAACCAGACTAGGTGGGCAACTTTATATCTAGCCAGAGTATAGAACCTTTTTGTTTGAACTGTGGATCGACTACCAATCCTCTTGGGCTAAAGGAGTTATCTCAACTAGCGATACGCTCCTATCCTACGATTACAACATAGTTCTGGGGCATGTGTAATCTATTCTATATCCCCTCGATACTAAATAATGCTCCCAAAAATGTGTATATATATTCTCATAACATATCTATAAAGTAATCGAGATCATGGCATTAGTCTTTGCTCAAAAATCCATTCGAATTTATATTGTTGTGAGACTATGCTCAAATTCTCTATAAGAGTTAAGTTCTGAACTTTCAACTTAAGCTATATCTTCTTTCAAACTATACTTTTAAAAAATAGATATATGGAATTCAATGAAAAACAAGATATAACTTTGAAAGTAACTAAGTAAGGTTTCAAGTTTCTCAAAGGAGTCCCTACACAAATTTTGAATCAATAATAAATCATAACAATAATTCTCATGAAGTACTATAATCCCTTTAGCAAATCTTGCAAAAAATTAGTACAACACATAAAGGAATCAAATTTGGGATTTAGGGGGCTTTGAAACCCTACTTTTAATATCATATAATACTTTAAAACTATGAACGTGGAGATGAATGGATTTCCATCGCAGAACTCTTATACCTAAGAAGAAAAATTGCTTGCAAGAAGAACTTGAAAAAGTTGGTTGAAATCCTATGCTTGAAACTTTAGAGAAGACTTCTACATTTGAAGTTTTTGAGAGAAGGAACGGGAAAAGATTTGATGTTAACTGACTAATAAGTGATTTAAAGGACTTTAAAAATCATAAAAGAGGTTTTAATAAGGATAAAAGTACTGAAACACCCTTATTTAAATGAAGCAGGGAAAAGTTTTACGCCTGGGGAGGTCAGGCATGGCGTGCTACACAATGTGCCCCACCAGCCTCATTACGCAGGGATGACCATGTGCTATGTCCTCCGTGTTGTGCCTCCAAGCATACCAAGCTGCATGACTTTTGGCATGTGGCATTTTTCTTGATCCTAGCATGCTCCCCGATGCGTGGGATTCTAAAATATGGCGTATGGTCCATTTCTAACATTGAAAACTCTCATCTAAATACCGAAACATATCCCAAATGATTTCCAATCATTTTAAAGGTCAAACTACTTGATTTTTTATCTCAAAAGTGCAAGATTAACTACATAAATGTGAAACTATTTTAGAGGTGTTACAATATCTCCCCCTTGGGATCATTCACCCTTGACTGATAGTTAGAGCTAGAGTGAACATACAAGTGGAATAAAACAAGATTTCTTTAGGCTATCTGAGCTACACTTACTAACATGAACTGAACTACATCATACCAAAGTTGGGATGCAACTAGAGTGTACATGAGCATATGCATAAGCACAGGAACTATAACATGACAGTCATGTAATAAGAGCTTCTAGGAGTTACTATAGGAAGAGAACTATTACCTTAAGCATTCTCATTTGGAGGAGTGAATAGATTCGGATATATATCCTTCATATATTCTTCAGTTTCCCATGTAGCTTCCTCAACTAACTAATTTCTCCATAAGACCTTAACTGACGCTACCTCTTTGGTTCTTAACTTGTGAACTTGATGATCTAAAATCTCAACCAAAACTTCTGCATATGATAAGTTGTCTTTCACACCAATACTTTTTATAGTACTAATGAGAGAGGGATCACCAACACACTTCTTTAGCAAAGAAATGTGAAACACTAGATGTACATACGCCAAATCCATAGGTAGCTCTAATTCATAAGCAACCTCCCCAATTTTATTCATAATACAGTAGGGACCAATGAGATGAGGACTAAGTTTCCCTTTCTTACCACAGCACATGACACCCTATATAGGTAAAACCTTTAAAACCCAACATCTACCTCAAACTCCAAATGTCTTTGCCTCACGTTGAGTAAGATTTCTGTCGGCTTTGAGCATTTTTTAACCTCTTCTGAATCAGCTTAAACTTTTTAATAGCTTGATGAACTAAGTTTGGCCCTATCAATACAGCTTTACCCACCTCAAACAATCCAATAGAATACCTACACCTTCACATATAAAGGGCCACAAATAGTGGCATCTGATTACTAGAGTGGTAACTGTTATTATATGCAAACTCAATGAGATATAGGTGGCAATCCCAATTACCTTTGAAGTCAATAATGCAATTCGTCAAAATATGCTCAAGAGTCTGAATAGTGTGCTCTACCTGCCCATCGGTCTGTGAATAGAAAGCGGTACTAAGGCTCACCCTTGTACTTAAATGCCTCTAAAATGACTTCCAAAAGTAAACCATGAACTGAGCGCCCCTATCAGCAATGATAGACAAGGAAATACCATAAATCTTCACTATCTCCCGGATATACAACCCAAATCAAATCATGCTGATGAAGTATCTGTGGTAAGCCTGTGATAAAGTCTATGTTAATTATCTCTCATTCCCACTCGGGAATATTTGTATCTTGAGTCAATCCATCAGGCCTTTGATTATTAACCTTAACTTGTTGATAGTTGGGACACTTAGCTACATAATCTGTAATGCTCTTCTTTATATTATTCAACTAATAGATTTCTCTCAAGTTATGGAACTTCTTTGTGGAACCTGGATGGATGGAATACCTAGAACTGTGTGCTTTTGCCATAATCCTCTCTCTGAGACCATCAATGTCTGGAATACACAATTTACTTTGCATCTCAGAACTCCATCTCCCTCTTACTCAAAAGCCATAACCTTCTACTTATGTATTTCTTCTTTCAATTGGAGAAATATGGGATCATTGTCTTTCTTCTCTTTAACCTCAACTACTAAAGATGACTCAGACCCATTCTGAACCTCTATACCACCATTCTCAAAATCTACAAGATAAACTCCTAAATGTTAAAGTCAATGTACATCCTTTGTAAGATTTTTATTTCCTTCCTCAACATGAGCAGTACTCTCCATAGACTATCTACTAAGCATATTTACAATTACATTTGCCTTCCTCGAGTGGTATAACATGCTCATATCATAGTCTTTGACCAATTTAAACACTTCATCTACCTGAGATTTAATTCTTTCTAACTGGAAACATATTGAAGGCTCTTAGGATTCGTGAAAAAATCCACATGAACACCGTATATGTAGTGACTCCATACCTTCAGAGTAAACACAACATTACCAGCTCAAGATCATGAGTTGGGTAGTTCTTTCTCATGAGTCTTAAGCTGCCTAGAAGTGTAGGCTATGACCTTACCATGCTAAATCAATACACAACCAATATCGATCCTCTATGCATCCCAATAGGCTACAAAACCATCTATCCCCTATGGTAAGGTCAACACTAGAGCAGGAGTCAATCAAGTTTTCAACTCCTGAAAGCTTTTCTCAAAAGCCTCAAACCACTAAAACTTTTCCTTCATCAACAGAGCAGCAATAGATAAAATATCCTTTATGAACCTCCTATAGTAACCAACCAAACTTGAGAAACTCGAGGTAGTGGGTATAGGCCAATTCTTCATAGCCTCAATATTTAAGGAATCAATCTGAATACCCTTAGTAGACACAATATGATCGAGGAATGCCATAGACTTCATTTATAATTCACACTTAGAAAATTTGCAATACAACTCACGGTCCCTTCAGTGTCTGTAGTACAATTCTAAGATGATTAACATGTTCTTCCTCACTACGGGAGTAAACTAGATTATCATCTATGAAGACTATTATATACATATTGAGGTATTGCTTAAACACTTTTTTCATGAGATCCATAAAGGCTGCATAAACATTAGTTAGACCAAAAGACATAACAAGAAATTTAAAGTGACCATACTTGGTTCAGAAGGTTTTCAGAATGTCACATTCTCTAACCTTCAAGTAATGGTATTCGGATATAAGATCAATCATAGAAAAGCGTGTGGCACCCTGAAGTTGGTCGAACAGGTCATCAATTCTATTGAGAGAATATTTATTCTTAATTGTGACTTTGTTCAACTGACGGTAATCAATGTACATTCTAAAGTCTATCTCCCTATCAGGAGGGACTCTAGGAAGATCATCAAGGAAGACTTATGGAAATGCATTAACAACTGGAACTGATTGAAGGGATGGATTTTCAACATTAGAATCCCTAACTCAAACTAGATGACAAGTACATCTATTAGAGACCATCTTTCTAGCTTTAAGATGAATATTCATTACTAGCGTGCACCCCAACATGTGGGACCCTAAAACGTGGTTCACAGTCCATTTCTAAAGTCAAAAATTCTCATCTAAGTACTGGAACATGTCCCAAATTATTTCCAATAATTTTAAAGGTCAAACGACTTGATTTTTAATCTCAAAAGTGCAAGATAAACTGCATAAATGTAAAACTAGCTTGGAGGTGTTATAATATTTCACCAATTATTCTATAAGTTTAATCTTATTTTACCTAGATCTAATTCATAGATACGAGGCACCAGATTCGACGCACTGTACTTATATGTAAAAGTCCAGAAAAACCGCTTATTTTATTTTATTCCTTTATATTTTTTTGAGATATATAGGGGATTGTTGTAAAAATTCATATTGTGATATCTCAAAAAGAAATTAAATTCTTATCTAGTTTTATTCCCTTATTATCCTATTAATGAGTTTATCATATTTTATATAATATCATGGTAACAGACCACTAATAAGCTATAACAATTTCTATTCATGAGCTATTAGTTATTCTTTGTCATTCATTGATATTAATTATTCTTTATTGCCTTTGAATCATTTCTTTGTGAGAAAAAATTCAAAAAGTTTTTTTGTTATGAAGTCTTAATGACTTCGTTATGTGATAGACATAGTGAAAAGATTACATTTCCATATCTTGTCCTATAATTTTTTTGAAATTCTTGAACCTATACAGAGAGTACTAGAAAAATTCTTCTTCTTCCTTTGTTTTTGCTGAGTTTTCTAGTATTTAATCTTTGTAAGTTTCTGTCTAGTTTCTATACTAGAAGTGCTTGTTGAATCCAGGGACATACATCTATATTGGGTAAAATATCCTTAAGGATGGTGTCTTTGACACGCATCAAGCTATGAGAATTCCCTACAAGTTTTCGAGATGAAGTATTTTTCGTTAGATATCCAACACTTTCTTGATCTTTTTTGTCTCTGCCACAACTTTGGTTTTTTAGCATATTCATGTTTGGAGTTGTTCATTCTCGAGCGTAGATCTGTGACCGAATGAACTAGGATTGCTGCACACAAAAAGGTCAGTGACTTTTAAAACTTCATCTCCTAGTTTTTATTTTTGTCAAAAAATGAATGTTACCTATGCTTGAATACATGCTTTATAAACTTCATCTCCTAATGTCCATTCATGTGAAAAATTATCCCTTTAGGAAGTTTAAGCCTTGGTCGTGTATTAAAAAAAAATCTAAATGTTTGATTAAATGCCTAAGTATTCTGTTGGTATGTTAGCATTGGTACTTGGCCATCATCTGCATAAGTAACTCATTAAAAGACATCATTTTAATAGTCAAGAAGTCAGATAAATAAAGGCAGGTTCGTCATTTTATTAGAATGTCACAACTACTGTAATTTACAATGAAGCCTATTTAGATAAATCTGTTGGTAAGCGTAGCTGAAGGTTTATACGAGTTCACCACAACAACAAAGACCTGATTTGATACGCGGCCCTTGTACAAGGAAAATGAAGAACAACAAGAGCACAAAATAAAATAGCAGAAAAGTAGAGAAACAGGATGTTTACGTGGAAACCTCCTTGCTCAAGGGAGTAAAACCACGACCTACCCCAGTATGATTTCACCAGCCACTTCACTAGTCACCAAACAAAATTTTGATTACAAATCTATGCAATCTAGAAATTAAACTCTTAATCCCTACTCACTAGCAATAACTCTATAGCTACACCTCTTTGACAGTAACTTTACTTAAAAGATTTCATTTAGATAAAACAACTCAACATATACTCAAACGAAAATATCCACAAGAATCTCTTATCGAGTAGTGAGTTTACAAATGTAGGAATCAAAACAAAGACTCGATCAACCTAGAAACAAATACATATTTTACAATAAGCATTTTTTAGAGAATCATATAGCTTTTGCTTTAAGAAAATGAATCTTCAGAATTTGCAAAAACTAAACTTATCTTCACAAGATGATGTATATATATAATGAGCAATTGGAGAGAAGCCTTCTCATCGGTGGACACTAAAGAGGACCACTGTTATGCGCTTCCTACTATTCTACTACCATTTCCAAAGCAATGTTAAACAACTGGCACATAAGACAATGATGTACGAATTAATCGAAGGATACTAGTTTTGCGCATGTGGTCCTTTTACTAGGTTTGTCAATCATCAAAATATTAAAAGAGAAGAAGGACATGAATCAAACATTTTCCCCTTTTTGATGATGACCAACTTGAGGAATAGATTCATGCTTCCCCTGTCAGCAAGGATATTCTTCTAGACCAGTTCCCCCTCACACCAAAATCAAATCAACTCCTAATTCACAACTATCAGAGCCCCCTTCCTTCACTCTTAGTTCCTCCTCACACCAAGAGCCCCCTTCTTTCAATATTAGCTCCCCCTCACACTAAGGATATATTAGTTCTCCCTTCACTAATCCAAATCACACTTTGTCTTCCCATTTTTGGCATTATTAAAAAGATAAGCAGTAAAACAAGGTAAAATCTAAAGCAATGAATAACTCAAAACCAACAAGGATGGCATGCATAAAGAACCATAAGTTTAGATTAGAATTGGAAAATATGATTAATTACTATCAAAAGCAAAAACAGTAGATACCATAATTAATATCCATGTTTTACTAAGATAATTAAACAGTAAACATGATCAGGACATAACAGGAGTTAGCAAAAGGAAATGAAATAGATGGGGAAATATTTAGGAAATGTAGGAGTAGGAGGAAGGTTTGAACATAATAGAATCAAGGCGCCTTATAGACGCATGATTATCATAAATGATTTGCTGAGTTTACTCAGCAACCTTCTTATTGAGCTCTACATTCTCAGCTACAAGTTGATTATTCTGGGCTTTAAGGTTTGCTGAGGCACCTGAACCAGCACCAGGTCCTTGAGTGATTTAAAGAAGTTGAGTCTTCAAGACAGTAATTTCTGCTTCCTTCTCAGCCACAATAGCAGACATCTTATTCAACTCCATAGTACTCTTCTCTTGAGCAGTAATCAGGCTGGAAATAGTAAAAGTTGACCCCACTCCTTCTTTCTTCTTCACACACTCATATCTTTCTAGAGTGGTAAGGGTGAAGATTTGTTTCTTTGTAGAGTAGGTCCTTGAATTGGGTTTCACCCCAAAATGATCAAACACTTTTGACAGATCGAATCCATACCCAAGATTGTGATTGTCTTCCTTAAAATCACAGATCTTCACAATGTGCTTAATTATTATATTTGGTAGATTGATTAGAGCACAAGAGTTGAGAGCCTCCATAAGAAACATATCTGAAATTGAGGCAACAAATCTTCCTTCTATCCTAGGAAACAAGACCTTGTTTATTAACTTAAACAACAACTAGTACTCAGGTTTCATTTCTTTCTTCATCAACCTTTCACCACCCAAGATTCTCTTAGCCTAGCAATCTTATCAAGAAATTCCATAGATGCAAATTGATCCATCACTGTGTCAATGCCAATCATAGGTACTCCTAGAATTTTTCCAAGTGTTGATTTGATTAGGAAAAACTTAACACCATTCATAGTTGCAGCAAGGACATCTTTCTTTTCTGAGATTAAAAAATAAGCATAGAAGTCTGAGACTTCTTCCTCATATAGGACACCAGGTGGATCAAACTGGGGCTTCCACTCTTGCATCTCTACCATAGCAATTAAGGACTCCATTCCAAACTTGTCAGATATTGAGGGATCAAAGACATGACTATTCAGAATATTTTGAAAATGAAACCTCTCATTTTTTATTCAAACTTAGGATCTTTAGGAGGGCATTGTACACCCTTCTTCTTCTTGGATTTTGAAGAGGTTGCTACTTTTGCTTCTTCAGAGGCCTCAGATCTCTTCCTTTTATGGACTTTATAGTTGGTGGCTTTACAAAAGTTTTTTCAGATACCTTACCCTTATTAGGTTCCTTCTATTGCATATTATTTCCTCTTTTTGATTTCATTCCAGGAACCAAAACATCATCATCAGTTCCAAAGTTATTCCTTTCTTCCCCTCCAATTATTTTGGCAAATGAAAATTCTTTCTCCACAACACTTTTTTTCAGTCTTCTCCTCTTGGTGGTTGACTTTTGATTCTTTTACAGAGAATCTTTCATAAATTTATTCACCACAGACCTAGTAGTGCAAACTGGTCCCTTCTTGGGGTCTCTAGCAGCTTGATTGGAAGAAGATGCTGACTTCCTCTTAAAAACAACAGCAAGAGATAGTTTTTCCTCATCGTCCACAATATTCAAGGGAGTAGGGGTAGAGACACAATCCATGGTTTCAGATGGAATTTGAGACATAGGGGTACCATCCTATCTAAGAGGAGACTGGTGAGCAAAGGACCCAGATTTGGATTGTTCTTCAATAGGTTCACTAGGTCTCCTTCTTCTTATCCAAGACCATAGTAGTGGAGAAATCTTCTACTAGTTAAATATCCTGAGTAGGAATCTCACCAGCATCAAGATGAACTTTCTCAGATGCCATTACATTTTCTACATTCTTTCCTTTATCTAATGTTTTCTCAACATTAGTAGTGAATACTTCAGATGGACCATAAGACTCATCAGGTTTTTCCATAGAATCATCATTTATGGAGGAATTTTACATTTCCAAGATCTTTCTCATTCGTCAAAACAACCTTTTGGTCACCCTTTTGACTTGGGACTTCAAACCCTTAATCCTCGTTATTTACTTCCACAGTGTCACCAAACATATTCTCATAGGTTTCTTTTAAGAAATTGGAAGCACGTACATCAGTACAAAGAGGGGTGGACATAGCAGTATTTTCTTTGTGTGGTGAGGGTTCAGCATATTTGGATGCTAAAGAAGAGGTTGTACAACAAAAACAACAACATATCTAGTAAATTCCCACAGAGTGGGATCTAAAGAGGGTAAGTGTACGCAGTCCATACCACTACCTCTGATGTGAGATAGAGAGGCTATTTCTGATAGACCCCCAACTCAAGATACAATAGTCTATAAAAGAAATAGTAAAGCGACAAGAAACAATATGAATAACCACACCCAATACTAAAATAAACAAGACTCACCAAGTAATATGACAAATAATAACACACTCTGAAATAATACTAATACTATATATACAAGCACAGCTACCAAAACAAATACCTCCTACCTAATAATACTGACACACCCTTCCTACTATCCTTCTACCCTAATTTACCTCCTCCACACCTTCCTATCTAGGGTTATGTCCTTAGTAAGCTGAAGCTACTCCATGTAATGTCTAATAACTCCTCTAATACTATTTTGGTCTACTTATACCTCACCCGAATCCATCCCTAGCCAACCTCTCATACTTCCGCACTGGGCATCCATCCTCTACTCATCACATGCCCAAACCATCTCAACCTCACTTCTTGCATCTTGGATTCCACTGACGCCACTCCTACCTTATCTCGAATAACCTCATATCTAATCATATCCTTTCTCATATACCCATACATCTACCATATCATTCTCATCTCTGCCACCTTCATCTTTTAGATGTGAGATTTCTTGACTGGCCAACACTCTGCCCCATATAATATAAATGGTCTAACCACTACTCTATAGAATTTTCCTTTGAGTTTAAGAGGCGCATTCTTGTCACATAAAATTCTGAATGTGATCCTCCATTTCATCCACCCTACCCCAATCTGGTGAGTCACATCCTCGTCAATCCTTCCATTCCACTGAATCACAAACCCAAGATACTTAAAATTATCTCTATTTTGGATGGTCTAAGTATCCATCTTTACAATCACATCAATCTCATACGATGACATACTGAACTTACACTCCAAGTACTCCATCTTGGACCTACTCAACCTAAACCCTTTAGACTCTAGGGTTTTCCTTCAAACCTCTAACTTAGCATTAACTCTACCATGGGTCTTATCAATCAACACTACATCATCCACAAATAGTAAACACCAAGTCACCTCACCTTGAATTTGTAAAGTCAAAACATCCATCACCAAAGCAAATAAAAATGGGCTAAAAGTCAATCCTTAGTGTACCCCATCAAGATGGGAAAATTCTCTGAGTCCCCTCCCACAGTCCTAACCTGAGTCTTGGCTTTATTGTGCATATCCTTAATCACCCCTACCATACACCATAGGTACACATCTAGCCTCAAAGTGCCTCCATAAAACCTCTCTGGGGACTCTATCATAAGCCTTTTCTAAGTCGATGAACACCATATGCAAGTCCTTCTTCCTCTCCCTATACTACTTCACCAGTCTCCTTATGAGATAGATGGCCTCAGTAGTCGAGTGTCCTATCATGAATCCAAAATTATTCCCATAAATAGTCATAATCTTTTGTAATCTCAACTCTACCACCCTCTACTAAACCTTCATAATGTGTCTCAACAACTTGATACCTCTATAATTGGTACAATCCTGAATTTCACCCTTGTTCTTATACAATGAAATCACCATACTCCATCTCTAAGCTTTAAACATCTTTGTTGTCCTAAAAATGATGTGAAATAACCTCGTCAACCACTCCATCCCTACCTCTCCTGTACACTTCCAAAAATCCACTGGGATCTTGTCTAGCCCAGTCACTCTACCCCTATACATCCTACGAATAGCACCCTCAACCTTCTCAATCTTAACTTGTATACAATATCCATAGTCACAAAGCCTCTTAGAGTGTTCCAGATCCCCAACATAATGCTAGTGTCGCTTTCTTCGTTCAACATCTTATAAAAGTAAGACTACTATTTCCTCCGAATAAGAACCACCTCCATAAAAACTTTGCCATCCATATCCTTAATACACTTCACTTGGTCAAGGTCTCGAGCCCTCGTCTCCTTAACCTTGGCTTGCCTGTACAACTTTTTATCTCCAACTTTACCCTCTAATGCTATGTATAAGCTTTCAAAATCTACATTTTTCGCCATCATAACCGCCAACTTAGCCTCTCTCCTAGAAATCTTATTCTCCTCCCTATTCTTCTACTTCTCTTCCTCATCCTTACTCTCGGCCAACTTCGTGTAAGCCCTCTTCTTAGCCTCCATCTTCCTTTTAACCTCTCCACTCCACCACCAATCCCATCGGTGCTTGCTGGATCTACCTCTTGAGATACCCAACACCTCTCTATCCTTCTCTCTAATGAAATAGGAAGTCTTATCCCACATATTATCAGCATCCCCTCTACTTTCTTAAGCTCTTCTACTGTCCAAAGTTAGGCTACCCTATCTAATCCTCAGTCTATCATCCACACCGCTTCTCTTCCTCTCCTTTGAAATCTCCAAGTCCATCACCAAAAGCATATGTTGGGTCAAAAGATTCTCACTAAGTAAAACCTTACAATCTTTACAAAGACCTCTATCACCCTTCCTAAGGAGCCAAGAGTCAATTTGAGTCTTGGCCACCGAAATACAGAAGGTAACCAAGTGAACCTCCTTTTTTGGAATATTTGACTTAACTTTCAACAATCCAAAAGCCCAAGAAAAATCCAAAAAAGAGACTCCTTCTTAGTTCCTTACACCAAACCCAACGCCTCCATACACATCATCATAACCCTGCGAAGAAGACCCTATGTGCCTATTGAAATCCCCTCTTATTAAAAGCTTCTCATTATTGGGAACACCCCCTCACCATCTCTTCCAAGGCCTCCCAAAAACTCTTCTTCTCATCCTCATCTAAGCCTACATGTGGGATGAGATTTAATTTAAATAAGGCTTGAGAGACGTGTCATCGAGAGAGAAAGAGATGATATTTTATGTGAAAATAGAAAAGGACAAAACCTTGTTTGGAAAAGGCGAGAAAACAGATATTACCTGTCATATGTGCAATATTCATTTTCTAAGAGTAAGACAGGGATACTGACCTGTGTGAAAGACTAGGTCTCTCATTGTTCTGTCGGATGTCCTCTTGTAGTATTTAAAAGAACATTCCCTCTCTAGATCAGAATTGTGTTCACCAAGTGAGTATACTTGCAAAGGTACATTAATTGAATTAAAAACTACAAAAGACTTTACTTTAACTACCTGTCTTATATTCATATCCAAACATATGAGAGATTTTAGTGTAATTTGATCTGTCCAAGCCTTGCCCTGATACTTTCAAAGCTTTCCCTTCCAAGAGCCTAAGTGAAGATGTCAGTGACCTAGTTCTCTGCTTAACAAAACTACATACAGATCAACCCTTTTTCAACATTATCCCTTAGAAAGTGCAGATGAATATCAATGTGCTTGGTCCTATTATGTTGAACAAGATTATTTGTCATATCTAGAGATCTGGTGTTATCACATAATAATGGCACACAACAAGTTACTATCCTAAAGTACTCAATTTGTTGCTTGATCTATAAGAGTTGAACATAACATAAAGCAACAGCTACATAATCAGCTTCGGATGTAGAAAGGGCAACCAAATTCTATTTTTTTTTCCCCCAAGAGATTAAGAAAGATCTAATAAAGTGAGCCATTCCAAATATACTCTTCCTATTAATAAGAAAACTAGCATAACTAATCATATCAAAAGAGTCTCCAGAGGGATATAAGAGAGCAAGATCCAAATGTCTCAAAATTTGTTTGGCTGCCTTCAAGTGAGACTCCTTTGGATATGCCTGGAATCTTGCACACATGCCAACACTAAACACAATGTCTAGCCTACATGAAGTCAGATATAAGAGAAAACTAATAATTCCTTGATACACAGTTATATTCATAAAGGGACCAGTTTTATCTTTGTCCAATTTTGTAGCAGTGCCAATTAGAGCGTCTATTGGCTTAGCATCCTCTATTTTGCACTTATTCAACAATTTATTAAAGTACTTTTGTTGCTAATTAGAGCACCATCAGAGACCTTCCTCACTTGTAGCCTAAGAAAGAAATTGAGCTCATCCATCATGCTTATTTCAAACTAACTTCCTATGAGTTTAGCAAAGTTATCACATAGAGAATTTAGAGTTGATCAAAAACTGACATCATCTACATAAACTTGCACAATGAGTAGATTTTTGCCTCTAGATTTCAAGAAGAGGGTATTGTCAATTGTCCCTTTCTTGAAGCCATTATCTAGGAAGAACTTGGATAGCCCTTCATACCATGCTCTTGGTGCTTATTTCAACCCATAGATAGCCTTTTCAAGCTTGAATATATGATCTGAAAACTCATGTTTTTCAAACCCAAGAGGTTGTTTCACATATACTTCTTCCTTTAAGTACCTATTCAAGAAGGCACTTTTTATATTCATTTGGAAAAGCTTGAACTCCATGTAGGAGGCAAAAGCAATAACGATTCAAATATCTTCCATCCTAGCAACTAGAGAAAAGTTTTCATCATAATTTATTCCTTCTTCTTGATTGTATCCTTGAACAACAAACCTCGCTTTGTTTCTGGTTGTAGTGCCAAATTCATCCAGTTTATTTCTATACACCCATCTAGATTCTATAACAATTCTATTAGAGGGTTTAGAAACCAGATATCATACCTTGTTCCTTTCAAATAGATGAAGTTCCTCCTACATGGAAATTATCCAGTCTTCAAGCTCCAGTGCTTCTTTGATATTTTGGGCTCAATTTAAGGTAAGATGTAACACCCCAAAAAATCCAAGATAAGATTAGAACCATGCTTAAAGTATATATAGAATCAAACATCATGTTTTGATAGTATGAGAAGTGATTTATACATATATTAAGGCCACAAGTAACTCCTTGCTCGTAGCCAAGTTGAAACTTTCCTTACCAGTGGTTTTCTTGCGCAGAATCACTCTATAGTCAATTTCAAGCGAGCATAACTGCTAGATTATGATATTTTTTTAATATCAAGACCTACCAAATGAAATATCTTTGATTCTTCTTTCCAACTTATCCAGTTTTTCCTTAATCCAATTCCAGAGCTAAGAGTTATGGCCATTTTAGTGAAGCACTGTCCAGCAGTGAGATAGTACAAATAGAAACCACGATCATGGTTAGAAACCATGATCGTAAAATGGTATCATCTACATAAAACAGTCGTAAAAACCTGATAGTTGAAAAGTATACCTCCCAACCACAAAAAGGTAACACGATCTTGGCTAGAAACCACAATATTGGGCACGATCTTGGCTCCTAAAGTTGATTCGGCTTGGACTACCAACCTACGAACAAAGGTACGATTGTGGGTAGGTACACGACTCATACCAAGGATCATCTGATGAAGTCCAAAGAGCCTCAACTCAGTCACCCAACCACAAGCACCACCCATGATCATAGGTGGGTCCCACAATCATGGGATGGTTCGTACGTTGCATTCTGCACCTTTTATAGTTACATTTTATAAGGGGTATTCTAGTCTTTTCCCACTACTTAGACCCCTAAACTACGTTGTTTAATCTATGTCAAAGATGGTTATTAAGTCTAAAATTATCCTAAGTCCCTTATTACTCAGAAATCATTCAACACTTAGTAAAAACAAAAGAGAAGAGACGATTCCTCTCCTCTAAGGCATAACTAGGGTTCATCTTCTTCAAGCTCCAAATTCAAGGGATTCACCTAGGTTTTAATCTCCAGGTATGTGGGAGTTCATCAATGGTTTTCCTTTCACCCATTGAGTCCCAAGTTAACTCAATTCCTCAAGTTTAAGTCACCCTTCAAGCTTAGGGTTTTTATGAAAAGTGTGAATTTCATTAGCTTTCAGTTTCTTGCTTGGAGTGAACCATGAATATATGTTTTCCAATAACTTTGAGCATATTTAAATACTCATGAGTATGAATTCTCATTATATTGATAAATTCTTTATTTTTTGACTTGAGTTATGAAATTTCTTTTTATGTTCAGTTCATGGAATTGTCTTTAGTAGTTGCATTCTTCTCAGATGGCGGGTTATGAACACCAGATGACCTAGGATATCATAAATTGTCAGTTGAATACTCATTTTATCAATTTTCATGATTTATAAGGTTTTTAGATAAATCATTTACCTTTAAGTTTCAGAACATCATTATTGTTGAGCATTTTTGTGTATCAATTTACTTTCAGTTGAGAGTAGTACTTAGCACCGAGAGGACACTGGTTTGGATAACCCAAGTCCCAAACTACGTGCCATTATAGGTTAAAGGGGTCCTTTCCAATTGAGAGTGTCTCCCTTTCCCTTAATGGGCTCATGAGTGAATTCACACCAATCATGGTACGTACCCTTGGCAAGGTATACAACACCCTCCCAAATTGGGTTACAGGTTGGATTACATGTTGCTCACATGGTCAATGTTGGTGAAAAAAACCTCCCACGTTTCAGACTCAGACCATGCATGATTTTGTAATCAATCTATTTATCCCATTTTACAGTTACATGTTTATTACTTGGTCATTGCATCAGTTTACATATTTCAGCTTCATTTTTTGCTCATCATTGTCATATTTAGTATATTCAGTTCATATAGTGTAGTGCATATCCCGCATGCTCAGTACATTTACAGTACTAACTGCATACTTTCCTTTGTGCTATATTGTCAGACATTCAGCATCCAGACCATAGTTAGCTTGATCCAGTATCACTTCAGCAGCTGTGTTTTGGTGAGTCCTCATCATCCAAGGACTAGTATCAGTATATCTTTTTATCTTTACTTTAGTTTCAGACAGTTAGAGTTAGCAGGGAGTTTGTCCCAGTAACTCATTTTAGTAGAGGCTTTCAGACAGATAGTAGATGTTCAGTTTTATGTCATGTTTAGTGATTTCCATTTGATTTAAACATTTACATTATGATTTGATTATTCATATATCATTCAGACTTTAGCTTCCGAATAGTGTCATTCAGTTTTATACAGTATTCTTAGTGTCGTGCTAGGTCATGGGTTAGCTTGGAGCCGTTTGTAACTCTAAGCACCATGTTATGACTAGGGATAGTCTCGGGTTGTTGTGACACAAGAATGCTAAAAGGGCAACCATATTTCTTGTCTTATATCGAGTGTACACCTCTAAATTAATTAGAGAGACTAGGTTGTCTAGAGGGTAAGACTTCTAGTGCTTCTAGTTTAAGACTTGTACTTTTGCTTGTTGTTGACTGGTGTCGGGTTCCTTAGAGAGACCCCATTCACATTCTTGAATAGTTGATGTATGATTGTTTTTGTCAATCTTTGAGATAATAGGTTCTAAAGTATCTAAAACTTGAGTTGAGGTAGGGTAATCATAGGCAATTACTCCTCATCTTTCTCATCAGGAGGTTAATTTTCACCACTAGAGTCAAAAAAATCAACTGACTCTCTATGATTTTGCAAGAGTTCTTCAAAGTCAGCTTCATTAAGACTTCTTTTTTCTCCAATTTCACTCATCTCATCAAAAATCACATGAACACTTTCTCTAACACATTGAATCCTTATTAAAGGCTTTATAAGCTTTGCTTTGAGATGAATAACCAAGAAATACTCTTTCATTGCCCTTAGGATCAAATTTCCCTAAGTTGTCCTTAACATTATTTAGGACAAAGCACTTGCACCCAAACTCCCTAAGATAATATACCTTAGGTTTCCTTCCAAACATCAGTTCATAAGGAGTTTTATTTAGGGATCTAATTAAGCACTTGTTTGTCACATAGCAATCAATGTTTACTGCTTCAGCCCAAAAACTCTTGCACACACCACTAGCAATTGGCATTTTTCTAGTAATATCTTTAAGAGTCCTATTCTTCCTTCCCACGACACTATTTTGTTTAGGGGATTGAGGAGCCAAAAAATTGTGACTAATTCCATGTTCGGTACAAAATTCATCAAAGTTGGCATTTTCAAATTCTGTTAGATAATCTAATCTGATGCTCACTATATAATTACCAAGCATGACTTGAATTTGCTTGGCAAAGGTAGTGAACACTTGAAAGGTTTCATCCTTACTTTTCAGAAACAAGGTCCAAGTAAACTTTGAGTAGTCATCAACAATAAAAAAAAATACTTTTTTCCTCTACGGCTGGATTCCTTATTTGTCTAAAAAGATCCATGTGAAGAAGATCAATTGGCCTAGAGGTGCTGACTTCTTTCTTTGGCTTGAAGGAGGAGTGAACCTTCTTTCCTTTAATATATGCATTACACACCTTACAGTCTGTAAATTTTTAGAAAGGAAAACCACGTACCAGGTCCTTTGATATCAACTAGCTGAGCAGTGAGAAGGTTAAATGGCCCAGTCTTCTGTTCCATAATTCATCATCATTACTAACATCACTTAAACATTTTAAAATCTTCACCATAGATGGAATCAAGGTCTGCTATATACATGTTTTTGCACCTCTTGGAAACCAAAATTACTTCACCAATTTTAACATTTGTGATAGTGCATGAATTAGATACAAACCTCACTTCATTTCCTTCGTCAAATATTTGAGATACACTTGACAGATTATACTTCAATCCATTCACATAGTAGACATCTTCAATAGCATGGACAACAGACTTACCAATTTGACCAACACCAAGAATGTACCCTTTCTTTCCATCCCCTTATTCTACCAGTAATATGTCTTGATCAACCACTTGATGTCACCCAAACTATGCCTCCTGAGAATTATAAAGTAGTCGTTGTATCAAATATAGAACCCAACTAGGTTGGGGTCTATCCCACAGGGAATAGGACGAAAGTAGGTTGAGTTCTTGTTCGAGTAGTTGGCAAATAAGTAAAAAGGGGGAAATATTTGTAAACAAATAGTGATAGTAACAAGTGTTGATTCTTTGAAGTTGTTTTCAATATGATAAATACACTAGGACTATGATCCACAATGATTCCTTAACTCTACCGATTATTGGTGCTAGCAAAACTGTCCCGCTGTGTTGCAAGCAAAATATGACAAGTTATGTTCATCTAAACGTCTCTCGACCTTGGTTAGATGAATTTAACTCTTCTCCTCTTGGTTTTCGAGCGTCGCACTACCAACCCTTGTCCTGGATCTCAGATAACTATTCCTGCTAAGGCTAAAGTTATTAGATGAAGGTTGAAAGCTTCAAATCTCTGTTGATATTTCCTTTTCCCAATCTCTACCTCTCTCTCGAGCAAGTATTGAATACAGGAGAGTTTCTAACGTTTGCAACCATTAGAAGATCAATCACAATGAAGAAACTAACAATACATGTATTCACACCGGTTCAGAATTGCTTTGCACTTAACCCATTTCGTTAATTCCTCATAGTTCACAAAACCCTAGTTAATGAGTTTAGCTACTCATGTTCGCAAGATCACAATCAGAATTCGAACATGAAGACATAGTTATAAGCTCACAATAATGAAGAAACTCTGAAATCTCAATTATGAATAAAACCCTAGAATCGGTGTTCCAAGATTACAAAATAATAATGTGTTTCTGAACTCAAAATAATGAAAAACTATCTCAAAACAATGTACTGACTAACTCCTGAACATAGGACAATACAGGGGTATTTATAGATACAAGGCTAATCCTATCCTATTCAAAATAGGAGACTAAAGTCGGTAAACTTCCACGGTACCGTGACTTGGTGTCGTGAAACCAAATCATGCCACGTAGGTGAGTGTTGTGGAAATCAGGCACAAATAGACATCTTCGGAAGTTGACTCACGCCACCCAGTCACGCCACGTAGGTGGACTCACATGGCGTGAATCCTATCGTGGAACTCAGACATCATTCCATCATCTCTGAAGTTGACTCATGGCATCCACTCACATCATGTGAGTGGACTCACTACACGTGAGTGTTGTCGTGAGTCACCTATCTGGTGCAGATCTCATCTCTCATCTTCTAAAACTCTATTTTCAAGCATTATTCTTCACTTTATCTCCATTTTGCCTCCATAACCTATTACCCTGCAAAATAAGTTAGAACGCACATCATACCCACAAAACATACCCAAGTTATTGCATGTTATCCCTATTTTAAGCATCGAAAGTGCCATAAAACCATGGCATATCAACACCCTCAACTTAGGCCGTTTACATGTCCTCAGGCGAACAAAACTAAATAAACACTTATGATGCTTAACTAAGTGAAACCTAAGGGATCTACAACAGTCAACTCATTGCTTTTGGCAAAACTTTTCTAACCCATCCTTCTTGCAAATCAAAAACCACAGTATGTATCCTTTCAACATATTATCATGACATAGAAGGGATCAAGTGATGGCATCAAATTATGAACAAACAACTGAGCATATATGCAAATGTCATTATCCAAACAACTAGCAGCTAACAATACAACCCATGTACTCTCAGAGTATACTAATGAATCTCAAATTAGGGACTCGATCAAAACACTCTCTCTCACAAAGAAGTTCAAATAGTGTGCATGAAATACCATTTGCCCTTATTTTTTATGCCTTAGTTTTTTGGACAGTTGGACTAGGATCACTATAGGACTTTAATCGGCTTGTAATGCAAGCTTGAGGAAGGGTATGGTACATATGGATATGGTGACTTAACCCTTCTTAACACTATACTATTTTTAACTCCAATTTCCAACCGTTCTTATTTTTATTCTCCCTTATTCTCCTTCATTTATTTTCAAATTTTGGGTGTGATTTTCTTCATATTTTCAAAACACAATTTTTTTTTCTTTTTCTTTTTTTTCTATCATTTCACTTTTTTTTTCTTTTTCTTCACACCCCAAATCTGTTTTCTCTCTTTTTCTCTTACTAACCCCTTCTTCATACCTAAATCAATCTATGCACCCCTATAATAGCCACCCTCAACTCATGCGATTTGCCTGAGTTGAGGTACACAATTTCCAAGGAGGGACTAAGGCCAAGACAGGTTTATTATAAGTCAAAATGGGAAGGTGAATAAGCTAATGAAAGAAACAGGTCAATTAAGGCTCAAAATCGGGATCAAGGGATACTAAATTCATTTGGTCAGGACTTTAGGCTAAATGTGGACTTAATCAAAGAACGGCCTATGATCCTTTCCTAACCACTATCCTATATCCTAGGCAATACTAACCGGGCAAGTTCTGGATCGCACACGCAAAGTGAACTAAGTAATGACCTCACACATACAGCACAGGGTTACATTATCAACTATTACCTATCCAGTTCATGCAATGCTAGCTACAGTTATTTTTCTTATAATTCTAATGCCATAACATGATCCAACAGTTGTCACAAACTAACATGCTATACACACAATTTAAATCAAATTTTCAGGAGGTCCTTTAAATAAACAAAAAGCATTATTACTTGTTCAAAACTGGACTGCACTAAGGCTCCCCTATTTTTCTCCTAATTAATCATGCAAAACACAGAAATACAATAAATAACAACCTAAACATGCCGATTCTACTATGATAGCACACTTGGGGGAAAAGAAAACACGATAACAAAAAACCCCAAATGGTGGTATACTCTTACCCCCAACTAAATAATGGTGCACTGCCCTCAGTGCACAACTATCAACTAAGAAATATATGGGAGTGAATACATACCTGTGGCTCCCTAAGCGCCAGAAGTGGGCCTTCCCGTAAAGGGATCATCAGTATGCCCTGTGGTCTCTCTGCTAGGTGCATCCGGTGGAGGGGGTGCCTGATTAGAGGATGCACCACGCGCCTTCTGCTCCTCCAATGCTCAAATCACACCATCCTCAGATAGTGGGTTGCCTCCCAAGTAGCACCTGATTTAATATCGCGGCACGACAAAGCTAACTTGGATACTCAGACTTCACCAACCAGACCATGGGTTGCCTCTCATGAAGCGCTTGATTTAACGTTATGGCACAACATGGCTAGCTTGACTACGTAGACTTCATCAAGCTCAAGCTCCTCACATGTCCTTATTTCTTTCGTGATTCCCACATAATGCTTGACACGCTGCCCATTGATCTTGAATAGAATATTATCAGCTCCTTTTATCTTAATTTCTCCATGTGGGAATACCCTGACTACCGTGAATGGTTTGTACCATTTGGACTTTAACTTTCCAGCAAACAAGCAAAGCTTGGAGTTATAAAGTAGCACCAAATCTCCCGGGTGAAACTCTCGTTTCTCAATGCGTCAATCATGATATAATTTCATCTTTTCTTTATATATTGCTGAACTTTCATAAGCCCAAAGACAAAATTCATCCATCTCA
The DNA here is from genome assembly GCA_031232105.1 of Capsicum rhomboideum. Taxonomy (NCBI): domain Eukaryota; kingdom Viridiplantae; phylum Streptophyta; class Magnoliopsida; order Solanales; family Solanaceae; genus Capsicum; species Capsicum rhomboideum. Next base: position 19,162,343 of record CP124712.1, read on the forward strand.
TTCATCTGGTCAAGTCTCAATTTAGATGCTTCACTTCAGTCCAAATTCAACCTTTTCAAAGCCCATAAAGCCTTATGTTCAAGTTCGACAGGCAAATGGCAAGATTTTTCAAAAACTAACTGATATGGTGATGCACCAATTGGCGTCTTGAATGCAGTTCGATATGCCCATAATGCATCATCCAATCTTAGAGACCAATCAGTCCTATTGGCATTCATCATTTTTGTCAAAATAGACTTGATCTCACGAACTTGCCCACTTGTCTGAGGATGGTAAGGTGTTGCCACCTTATGTTTAACACCATATTTTTCCAACAGGGCCTTGAATAGACGATTACAGAAGTGGGAACCTCCATTGCTAATGATTACTTGGGGTTTACCAAACCGTGAAAATATGTTTTTCTTCAAGAATGTCGTGACACTTTTCCTTCGTTATTAGGAAGCGCAATTGCCTCCACCCACTTAGAAACATAGTCGATAACTACCAAAATATATTTCATCCCATGTGAGCTCACAAAAGGGCCCATAAAGTCAATTCCCCACACGTCAAACAATTCAAACTCAAGTATTGTTGTCATGGGAAGTTCGTGTCTGTGTGAGATATTCCCTTGCCTTTGACATTGTTCACAAGCGCAAGCATAATCATGAGCATATTTATAAATACTGGGCCAGTAGTAACCATATTGTAAGATTTTATGGGCAGTCCGCGCACCTCCATGATGAACCCCAACAGGAGATAAATGACATGCTTCCAAAATACTCATTATCTCAACCTCTGGAATACATCTTTGAATCATGCCATTTGCACATACCCTAAATAAATATGGCTCATCCCAGAAGAATTTCCTCACCTCATGCATAAATTTCTTTCGCTGCTGATACGACATTTCCTCTGGAACTAAATCACGTGCCAAAAAAATGGCAAAATCAGCAAACCAATGGATTAAGTCTTGTGATGCTGCCAGTACTTGCTCATCCGAAAATGTGTCATCAATCTCAAGATCATCCCTTAATTTAAACATGGCCTCCCCCTTAAGGCGTGATAGATGGTCATCAACTTGATTCTCTGTTCCCTTACGATCCTTGACTTTAAAGTCAAATTCTTGCAGTAGGAGCACCCACCAAATTAATATTGGATTAGTATCCCTTTTGGATATACGATACCGAAGAGTTGCATGGTCTATATGCATAATCACATTCGTACCAATCAAGTACGATCTGAATTTTTCAAAAGCAAAGACCACTGCCAATAATTCATGTTCAGTCACAGTGTAATTCTTTTGAGCTATATTAAGCACTTTGCTAGCATAGAAAATTAGATGTAAGATCTTCTCACGTCTTTGGCCAAGGACTGCACCCAAAGCCACTACACTAGTATCATACATAACCTCAAAAGGAATCGTCCAATCTGGTGAGACAATGATAGGGGATGAAACCAACTTCTTTTTCAGACACTCAAATGCTTTTAGACATGCCTCATCAAACACGAACTTCACCTCTTTCTCCAAAAGTTTGCATAAAGGATGTGCAATCTTAGAGAAATCCTTGATGAATCTTCTATAAAAGCAAGTATGGCCTAAGAAACTTCGAATTCCTTTCACGAAGATAAGTGGAGGTAACTTTTCAATTACCTCAATCTTTGTCTTATCCACTTCAATACCTTCCTTTAAAATCTGATGCCCTAATATGATACCCTCGTTGACCATAAAGTGACATTTTTTCCAATTTAGCACTAAGCTATACTCCTCGCATCTTTGCAGCACATTAGCAAGGTGTGCCAAGCAATTATCAAATGAGTCTCCCACAACAGAAAAATCATCCATAAAAACCTCAATAGTGTCTTCCACCATGTCGGAGAAAATAGACATCATGCAACGTTGGAAAGTGGATGGTGCATTACATAGACCGAAGGTCATCCTTTTAAATGCGAATGTCCCATATGGACAAGTGAAAGTAGTCTTATCTTGGTCTTCGGGGGCAATAAAAATCTGATTATACCCCGAATAGCCATCGAGAAAACAATACCATCCTCTACCAGCAAGACGGTCTAACATCTGATCCATGAAGGACATAGGAAAATGATATTTTTCTGTCCAAGAATTCAGCTTTCGATAATCCATGCAAACTCTCCATCTAGTAATCGGCCTCATTAGGATTAACTCATTCTTGTTGTTTGGAACCACAGTGATTCCTCCCTTCTTTGGCACACACTGAACTGGGCTCACCCACTTGCTGTCAGCAATGGGGTAAACCACTCCTATATCTAACAGCTTGATGATCTCTTTCTTCATAACCTCTTGCATAGGTGGGTTTAGACGACATTGATACTCAATGCTCGATATGCACTCAAGAGTAAGTTGAATTTTGTGAGTGCAAATATCCGACGGAATTCCTATAATATCAGCAATGGACCAACCAATGGACCTTTTAAATCTTCTCAATACTGAAACCAGAGCCTCTACTTGCCACTCCACCAATTTAGCAAAAAATAATCACAGGCAAGGTGTTGTTGGCTCCCAAAAATATATAGCGAAGGTGAGCCGGAAGAGCCTTAAGCTTTAAAACTGGAGGCTCCTTAATAGATGGATGAGCTGGTGGGGTCATTCTATTCTTTAAATCAAGATCAAGTTTCTTTGGAGCATAAGTGTATGCTCCCTTACCAGTGAGTGCACCAACCATCTCATCATATTCCTCAATACTATTGCTATCAAAATTCATAATCACAGCCGCGAAAGCCTCTACCCTAACCTTTATTCAAGAGGCACGACAACATCATTATACTCAACCGCATCTATTACCGATATCACCCGCATATCTTTTGGTTTCTTCATGGAAGGACAAACATTGAAAGTGACGTGTTCATTATTTAACCTGAATTTCATCTGCCCTATTTCCATGTCTACCAATCTACAACCAGTGGCAAGGAATGGTCTTCTCAATATAATGGGAACCTTGAAATCAACTTCACAATAGAGGATCACAAAGTCAGCCAGAAATATGAAAGATGCTACTTTTACCAAAACATCATTCAAACTGCCCACCAATTTTTTCACAGTCCTATCTGCCATGAGAAGTCTCATAGAGGTTGGTTTTGGTGCTCCCAACCCCAACTGCTTGAAAACCGCTAACAACATTAAGTTAATGCTAGCACCCAAATCACAAAGTGCTCTAGCAAAGTTGTAGGACCCGATAGTACAAGGAATAGTAAAAGCTCCTGGATCCTCCTTTTTTTTAACTAGGGAACGCGAAGAAATTGTACTACAATGATGTAAGTTATCTGCCAGCTCAAAACTAACAGTTCTCTTCTTTTTCACCAAGTCTTTTTAAACTTTGCATACCTAGCATCTGCTTTAATGCCTCAACAAGAGGGATGTTTACCGACAACTCTTTCAACATTGTAATAAACTTTTGATATTTGCCTTCCTCAGCCTTCTTTTTCAACCTTTAAGGAAAGGGAGGAGGAGGTCGTGGTATAGTCTTCAACTTTTGTGGAACCTCCTTTTCCTGCCTCTTTTTAGATTTTGCCTTTTCGCTAGTATCCTGAGGATTTGAAACTGTTTTGACCTATTAATTATCCGGCTCTATCTCAATTTCTATATCAACAACCATTGGCTTATTGGTCTTACCACTATCTAAAGGTATAGATGGATCTGTGGTGAATTTTCCACTTCTAGTAGTAATGGCCAGATAATGGCTATTATTTTTCGAATTCTACACGGTGTTTCTTAGAAGGGTACCTGGCTGATGTTGGTTCAATGCCACTGATATTTTCCCTAATTGTTGCTCCAACTATTTGATAGCAGTCGAATGGGATTCTACTTTCTGACTTATTCCTGAGATGTCTGACCTAATATCCTTCATGCTTTGCTCTTGACTCTCTGACCCTTTCACCAGTTTATTGAGAAGGGATTCCATTCTTGAATTTCCAGAGCCAGCATTGTGGTTCCCAGATGGAATGTATACTCCACTCTTCTCTCTATATCATCCTTCCTCCTCCAATCACCATCATGATCTCGCTCTCTATCTCTATATCCTGACTTGTTGTAACTGTCCCCATAGTAGTTCCGATCTTGATAATCTTCATGTCTATACGTTTTACCTTGTGCACCTACAACATGCACCTTTTTAGCATCTCTAGCCACAATATGTTTAGCCAGAAGACCAATTTCTGTCCTCAATTAAATGGCCTCTTGAGCTACAAATTCTTCCAAAGCCCGTTGTGCTGCTGAGGCTCCAATAGCATATGTGCCAGCCGGCGTATCTTCTTCCTAAGTATGCCATCCTTGGTTGGTCTTAGTGATATGATCTAATATTTCTGAAGCTTGTTCCCACCTCAAACTCATAAATGCTCCACCAGTGATAGTGTCTGCTACAACCTTAGTATTGATGTTTAAATCCCTGTAGAAGATTTCAAGTAAGTTTCTACCACTCATCCTATGATTTGGCACATTCTGCAGCTTCTTCTTGAACCTTATTCATGTCTCATAAAGTGCTTCAGAATGTAGTTGTCTGAAGTTGTAGATCTCATCCTTCAACTATAGCATCTTGGAAGGTGGAAAAGATCTCTCCAGAAATTGATTTCTCACTTCTTTCCAAGTAGTGATGGATCCTCGTGGTAATTCTGCCAACCACAAAGTTGCCTCTCCTGTTAGAGAGAATGGAAACAATCTCAATCGAATGGCCTCTTGGTCAACTCCAGGCAAATTATATAAGGTGCCCACAAAATTCATCACGTGCATGTTTGGATCATCAGTAGGAAGACCAGCAAACACACCCTTCAAGTTTAGCAGGTGAATCATGGCACTGGTAATGTCAAACTTAGTGCCTAGAGGTAACTCAGGTAGAATAATGGCACCAGTCTCTATTAGCTCAAAGTAGGCCACGTCTTCTTCCTCAGGATCAGTATAAACTGGCACATGCGGTCTTTAAAGTGGTTGTTGAGCTATCAATCTTCTTTGTCTCTCTTTAGCCTCAGCCAGTCGCTGAGCTACCTCTTACATAGCTCAATTATCTCTCTCTGCTTGCCTAAGAGCAGCATGTCTAGCATGCTCTTCTCATGTTAATCGAGTAGTATTTTGATCCGTTGTTTCATGACCAACCGATTGAATTAGTTGATTATGAATGTCTCCCATGGCGGCAGGATCCTGAACTTTGTCGGTATTCACCATTCTTCAATTAGCTCTCATAGTATTTTCTATTTCAAGATCAAGTGGAATCAGGGGATTGCCTTGACTCCTAGTATTGGGCATACACCGGCGTGTGCACGTAAAAGTATAGAAAAACAATACCAATCAACTCTGTAACCGTATTCCCCGACAACAGTACCAAAATTTGATGTCGCCCAAAATATGCCTCCTGGAAGTATTAAACGATCGCTGTATCAAATATAGCACCCAACTAGGTTGGGGTCGATCCCACGGGGAATAGGATGAAAGTAGGTTGAGTTCTTGTTCGAGTAGTTGGAAAATAAGTAAAAAGGGGGAAATATTTGTAAACAAATAGTAATAGTCATAAGCGTTGATTCTTTGAAGCTGTTTTCAATATGAGAAATACACTAGGACTGTGATACCCTATGATTCCTTAACTCTACCAGTTATTGGTGTTGGCAAAACGGTCCCGCTGCATTGCATACAAAATCTGACAAGGTATGTACATCTAAACGTCTCTCGACCTTGGTTAGACGAATTTCACTCTTCTCCTCTCGGTTTCTGAGCATCGCATTATTAACCCTTGTCCTGGATCTCAGATAACTATCCCCTCTAAGGCTCAAGTTATTAGATGAAGGTTGATAGCTTCAAATTTTTGTTGATATTTCCTTTTTCTAATCTCTACCTCTCTCTCGAGCAAGTCTAGAATACAGGCGAGTTTCTAATGTTTGCAACTGTTAGAAGATCAATCACAACAAAGAAAATAACAATACATGTATTCACACCGGTTCAGAATTGCTTTGCACTTAACCCATTTTGTTAATTCCTCATGGTTCACACAACCCTAGTTAATGAGTTAAGCTACTCATGTTCGCAAGAGAACAATCAAACTTCGAAGATGAAGACATAGTTGTAAACTCACAATAATGAAGAAACTCTGAAATCTCAATTATGAATAAAACCCTAGAATCGGTGTTCCAAGATTACAAAATAATAATGTGTTTCTGAACTCAAAATATTGAAAAACTATCTCAAAACAATGTTCTGACTAACTCCTAAACATAGGACAATATAGGGGTATTTATAGATACAAAGCTAATCTTATCCTAGTCAAAACAGGAGACTAAAGTCGGCAATCTTCCATGGTACCGTGACTTGGTGTCGTGGTGGACTATTGGGCCAGAATATAGGCCTTCGCACAAAAAATAGAGGATCAGAGACAGAGAAGAAGGGTACATGAAGCAGAAAAAGGATAGTCCAAAAGAGCTAGACCTATGGGACAGTCTATGGCGTCCCAAGGAGAATCTAGGCCTCAGATGTTTCCTAGACCGCCTAGACCAACATTCTCCTATTCCACCACAGGCACTCACTCTCAATCCCAAGGGTTTAGAGGCGGTCAATCTGGGCAGAGTAGTGGAAGTCACGGATCACAGGAAGTAAGGTTTTCTCATCAGCAGTGTCAGCACTGCGGGCGGACTCATTCAGGTACATACCGGTTAGGGACAACTGCTTGCTTTTGGTGTGGTATATCGGGACACATTATGAGAGAGTGTCCACAAAGAAGCATGGATGGTATAGCACGACCTACAGGATCGGCCGCTGCATCGTCAGCATCGGTCCCTTCCCTAGGCAGAGGTGTACAGCCTGCTGGTCATGGTAGGGGGCCCAGAGGAGCAGCTAGTTCCAGTGGAGCCCAGAATCGCATGTATGCTCTAGTGAACCGACAGAATTCAGAAGCATCTCCTGATGTAATTACAGGTATAGTATCCATATTTTCACATGATGTATATAAATTGATTGATCCAAGCTCTACTTTATCATATGTTACTCCATTGATTGCTGAAAAAAAAATTGTGAAATAACTCCAGAATCACTAGTTACGCCATTTGAAGCCTCTGTATCAGTTGGTGAATCGATTGTAGTTAAAAGAGTATATCATAAGTGCATAGTAATTGTTTGTGGTCATGATACACTGGTTGATCTTATTGAGAATGTTTTCCACAAAAAGAATGTTCTTGAATGGCAAGGGTAATGTGGGGGCACCAAGAGGAAAATTTATTCCCTAAAGCAAGGGAAATGATACCCAAAAGGGGTACATATGTCACTTGGTAAGAGTGAAAGATACTAATGCAAAGTCACCAACTCTTCAATTGGTTCTAATAGCAAATGAACTTCTTGATGACTTTCCTGAAGAGAGAGTTTGGTATTGATGTGATGTTAGGCACTCAACCTAGTTTTTATTCCTTCGTATAGCATGGTCCCGACAGAGTTAAGGGAATTAAAGGAGAAATTAAAGACGTGATGAACAAGGGATTCATAATATCTAGTACGTCCCTTGTAGTGCATCAGTGTTCAGAGTACGAAAACAAAATGTCACGTTGAGAATGTATATGTACTATTGGAAATGGAACAAGCCAAGGTGACAAGTAAGAATAAATATCCCCTCCCCAGAATTTATGATTTAGTTAACTAATAGGATGCCAAATATGTTTCAAAGATTGACATAAGGTCGGGTGATCATCAAGTAAGGGTTAGCAAAAACAAATATACTCAAGGTAGCCTTTCGAACATGGTATGGTTGTGATGAATTTCTAGTTATGTCAATTGTGCTAACAAATGCACCAGCTGTGTTTACGGGCTTGATAAATAGGGTGTTCAGGCCATTTCTAGACGTATTTTTGATAATGTTTTAAATGCTATTTTGGATCACAAGAGTATTATGCTAAGCATTTATGGCAGATGTTACAGGTTCTTCGTGACTGTAAGAAATACGAAAAGTTCTTTAAATGTAAGTTGGGTAAAATCAGTATCGTTCTGGAGTCATATTGTATAGAGTGAAGGAGTATGGGTTGATACCCTGAAGATAAAAGCAGTAAAGTATTGGCCAAGGCCTATGACGCCTACGAAAATTCGTAGCTTCCTTGGGTTGGCTGGTTATTACAGAAGATTTGTTAAAAAGGCTTTCTTCCATTTCATCAACCTTAACAAAACTAACATACAAAGTAACCAAGTTTCAGCGGAATGATGCATGTGAGAAGAGTGTCCAATAGTTGGAAGATAAATTGACTTCTACACCTGTATTAGTACGTATCGAAAGCACATAAGAGCATACAGTATATTGCGAAGTGTTAGAAGTTGGTTTAGGATGTGATAGCGTATGCCTTAAGACAGTTCCGATCACATGAGAGAAACTATTCCACATATGATTTTAAGTTAGCAGTTGTGACATTTGTGTGTAAAAGATGGCACCACTACGTGTATAGAACTCCGGGTGAAAGAATTATAGTGTCAAATATTATAGCTGAGATGAAGGAAAAGCAATATGTAAATCCTATTTTTAGCTCAATTGAAAAAAAAAAGAGAATGTAAAATGTACAGCAAAATTCGATAAAGGTATTTGAGCAAACACAAGGGGAATACTTTAATGCCAATGTAGATTGTGTGAACCGGATATTGATAAGTTAAGTAAATGTATTATAAAGAACATCGTTCACGGTATGTTATTCATTCAGGTTTAGAAGAGATGTATTGGTAAGGTTACATGAAAGGCACCGTGTAGACCTTGTAGCTCAATGTCCAAGCGCTTAATGATGAAAAGCAGGGCATCAAAAATTTGTATGTTATATGCAATGTATTACTCTTCCAGTCTGGACATGGGATTTTATCACAGGCTTACCAAGTTAGTGTGTTTCCTACCAGTTAAGACTACCTATACAACTACACATTATGCAAAGTTGTATGTTAAAGAGATAGTATGATTACATGGGATTCCACTCACTATTATATCAAATAGGGGAGCTCACTTTATTGCACAGTGTTGGAAGCCTTTTCAGAAAGGCATGGGTACACCGGTGAATTTAAGTACGGCTTGTCATCCTCAGACGAATGGACAAGTAGAACGTACTATATGAACAGTTGAAGATATACCACGAGTTTGTACATTGTCCTTTAAAGGTAGTTGGGATGAACATCTATCGCCTATTGAAATTGCTTACAATAATAACTATCATTCAAGTACCAAGATGGCCCTTACGAAGCCTTATATGGAAGAAAGTATAGATCGCAAATTGGGTGGCTTGAAGCAGGTGAAACTGCTTTACTTGAGCCAGATCTTGTTCATCAAGCTATAGAGAAAACAGCGGCTACAAATTGCCCAAAGTCAACACAAGTCATATGCCGATATTAAAAGAAGGGAATTAGAATTGGCCATAGATGATTGGGTAGTTTTGACAGTGTCACTAATGAAAGGGGTAATGAGATTTTCCAAAGATTTGGGCAAGTTGCATATGAATCGAAACTACCCCACGAACTCTCCACCGTTCATTCAGTATTTCATGTTCGATGCTTTGAAAGTGTATAGGATATCCATCCCGTATGGCTCCCAATAGAGATACACAAGTTACAAAAGATCTCATGTGTAAAGATATACCTATTACTATTCATCGATAAGTGAAAGGAATAAAAAAAAGACGTAGAAGACCTCACATGGAAAGCTGAAGAACTTATGAAGTCAAAGTACCCGTATTTGTTCTACATGGAAGAACAAGTTCAATGTACGGAAGGAGCGATAATAAGTAAGTCTTTACAAGTATTATGTATGTATATGATATCATGAAGGATTCACTTCTACTTAAATTTTTTCCAATGAGACAATGGTACTAACTTTCGAGGACGAATGTTTCTAAGGGAGGAAGGATGTAACACCCCGTACATTTTCAAACCTAATTGCGTACCATAACATTTATGAAATTTTTTAAACATGAGAAATTTGGTGGATCATGCATTAATTTTTATTGGGCTAAATGAGTCTTAAGTTATTGGGCTCAATTTGAGGCCCAAAAATCACACAAAAGACATGGCCCAAATGGGAGAATATGACCCATTATTCAAAGTTGACCAAGTAAACATAACATTTATGACTTAAATGTTTGGATAAGTATGACATGAGGGACTATAAAAGGGCACAAAATCTTATTTTTATTCATTACAACACACATGACATTTCTAGACTTTTCCAAAATAATTCTATTCTCCCACAAACCCTAAGCTATTACTCTCTTTGGACAAGAACACTCCTTTATAAGTTTTGGTAAGTGTTTATTCTTATATTTTAGTATATTATATGCTTAATATGGTGTATACATAATGTTGGTTATGTTGGAAAAGTGTTAGACAGTTAACTACATGTAAAACAGTGTGTTTTTGCTCAATCGGTGAAGGGTTTTGCCTTCTAAACTTGAAAATGGACATGTGGTCTTGAAGGAAGTGAGTTTGATGGATTAAATATCAACATGTATGATATTTTTAGATTCTTCAGTTTTTTTCTTTTTGTATATAACATTTGGAATTGTTGTTGTGAAATTATGCATGGAATGGGTACCGTATTGAAAGAAAAATGTCGTTTTGGTGATGTTCATGGGTGCTGTGAAACCATGACTGTAAGTGGACATAAAAATGACCAAAAATATGTAAATAAAAGCTTACTCATTGACTTGGACCATTTATTAAACAAAAGGACCCAAAAGAGACCCTTTTTGGCTGAAACGGGCACCCGCCCTAGCAGACGGGGAACCTGCGGGTGCAGATGCCAATGCAGGTGACCCTGGAAACTTCCAAATGGCACCTGCGGGTTCACCTCAACCACCTATGGGCGCATGTGGCTTCGCAGGTTAACCCAGAGTCTCGTTTTGTATGTTTTTGCATCTCTTTGACCCCCAAAGACCCTATACCCTTTATGGATGCAATTATCAACTTATGGTACCTTTTGAATGACTTTAAAGGAGTATCATGGAGGTATTTTTAATGGTATCAATTATGGATGGTCTTTAATGGTATCAAGTGTCTAGTAGAGTCCCGCAGATCAGAACGTTGACGTCCGTATCTTATTTTTGGGAGGCTACTGGACATTCTTAGGATGACTTCACTTTATTCATTCATTTTGTCTGCCGAGTCTGTGTTGGTTTCTAAGTTTCTTATTGTTTCATTCTTTCACAGATGGCTAGAACGCGAGCTATGACGACGGGTGAGGGTGACCCCGAGCCTGCTACTAGGGCACCTGCTAGAGGTCGTGGCCAGGTTAGAGCTACAGCCCCAGCTAAAGGGACGGGTAGAGATCCTTCACCAAACCCAGTTATTGCTCCACAGACAGAGGTTTCTCCATAAACTCAGCCACCTCAGCTGTTGGTGGGCCAAAGGCCAGCCCAGGCTCTACCAGGGTTTATTTCTTCGCCGTTGCTCAATGATGCTTTGGTCCAGTTCTTGGGTTTAGTTGGTGGTGCACCATCTGATAGTGGACAATCTATGGATTAGAGTGGTACAGATGTAGGGGCACAACTTGTAGCTGCAGCACCCAGAGTTTAGGTTCCCCCAGCATCGGTAATTGCTCAGCTGGTGGTCGCCCAGCTTGCTATGTCAGTTGAGGAGCAGAAGATGTTAGGTAGATTTCTGAGATTGACTACTCTGAGGTTTACAGGGGCTCCAGGAGAGGATGTATTGGAGTTCCTGACCTCTTGCAAAGTTAGGCTCCGTAATTTGGGCCTAATTAAGGCTCGTGGAGTCGATTACACTACTTTTCAGTTGGATTTGGCTGCTAGACATTGGTGGAGAGGTTTTCTTGACTCCAGACCAGCTGGACTTCCCCCTTTGACATGGACTCAATTCTCTGAGGTATTCCTGGAGAAATATATGCCCCGAAGCCTCCCTGAGCGCTTGAGGGATGAGTTTATAGGGTTACAACAGGGTTCGATGACAGTTCTCGAGTATGAGGCACTATTTCATGAGTTGGCCAGACATGCTACCGTGATCTTGCCTACCGAGTATGAGAGGATTCAGTGTTATGTTAGGGGACTAAGACTTCCTCTTCGTATGGCTACTCAGAGTCTGGTTTCCGCTTGTAGGTCTTTTGTTGAGATTTTTTATTATGCCTAGACTATGGAGGGGATGCATCGCGGGGCCAGGGGGCAGCGATAAGAGGCCATGTCACCAGGGCAGTTTCAGTGGGACCCTTGGAGGTTCACAGTTCAGAGGTAGAGATTCTCGGGGTAGGTACTCCCTCGTCAGTCATATCGGCACTAGGGTCAGTTTAGTAGGCCTTTTCAGGCAGCACTTCAGATTTCTGACAGAGACCAGTCCAGTTTCAGTGAGCCATACGGTCAGAGCAGTGGCTAGTCCCTGAGTGGCACACATTTTGGGTATTCTAGCCGTGATAGCTATTTTGGATCAGCCAGACCTTTGGGACCGAGTGGTATTTTGGGTCCTTGTTATACTTGTGGAGTGTTCGGCCATTTCTCCAAAGAATGTTCCTAGCGTAGGATGATCCAGCCTACAGTGCAGAGTGTTCAGCCCATCAGATCAGTGCCGCTTCCAGCTAGAGGTGGTGTTCAGGGTCGTAGGGGTTATTCTCATAGTTCTCGAGGAGGTTCTCAGGCAGGCAAGATAGGTGGTAGGCTAGATGCCCTACCAGGTGGCGGGCGAGGTTATTTATATGCTGTACCTGGTTTACCAGAGGCAGAGTCTTCGGATACAGTTATTACAGGTATGATTTTGGTGTGCCGTCAGCTGCCTATTGCTCTATTTGATTCGGGATCCACTTATTCATATGTTTCTGCTTATTATGCACCACGACTGGAGTTGTCTTGGGAGCTTTTATCTGTGCCATTGAGTGTATCTACTCTCGTGGGTGATTCTTTAGTAGTGGATCGGATTTATAGATCATGTGTGGTGACTGTTCGAAAGTTTAATACTCGGGCTGATCTTGTTGTATTGGATATGAGGGACTTTGATGTAATTCTGGGCATGGACTGGTTATCCCCTTGTCATGCGGTCTTGGATTGCTTTGCCAAGATCATTACCTTAGCCATACCTGGCATACCCTCGGTTGCATGGCAGGGTTCTTTTGGTCGTACACCGATGGGGATCATTTCTTATGTTCGGGCTAGGAGATTGGTGTCGAGGGGTTGCTAGTCTTATCTTGCTTATGTTCGTGATGTTAGTACTGAGAGTCCCTCGCTTGATTCTTTTCCTATTGTCCGTGAGGTCACCAATGTTTTCCCTATCGACCTGCCTGGTCTTCCTCCTGATGTCATATCGAGTTTGCTATTGATCTTAAGTCGGGAACCCAACCTATCTCTATGGTACCTTAGCGCATGGCTCCTGCTGAGCTTAAGGAGCTAAATCCTCAACTTTAAGATCTTTTGGGTAAGGGTTTTATTCGGCCTAGTGTATCACCTTGGGGTGCTCCTGTCTTGTTTGTGAAGAAAAATATGGCTCTATACGTATGTGTATTGACTATAGGAAGCTGAATAAGGTTACGGTAAAGAACAAGTATCTTATACCTCGTATTGATGATTTATTTGATCAGCTTCAGGGTGCGGCAGTGTTCTCAAAACTTGACTTGCGGTTGGGTTACCATCAGTTAAGGATTCGGGCTGAGGATATGCCCAAAATAGCCTTCAGGACTCAGTATGGCCATTATGAGTTCCTAGTGATGTCTTTTGGGTTTACTAATGCCCCAGCGGCTTTTATGGATTTGATGAATCGAGTTTTCAGGCCCTATTTAGACTCCTTCATTATTGTTTTCATTAATGACATTCTAGTATATTCGAGGAGCGGGGGGGAGCACGAGCAACATTTGAGGATTGTGCTCTAGACTTTGAGAGATCATGGGCTTTATGCCAAATTCTTAAAGTGTCAGTTTTGGATCGATTTTGTTACATTCCTAGGGTACGTGGTGTCTAAAGAGGGGATTATGGTGGATCCAGCAAAGATTGAGGCTATTCGTGATTGGGCTAGACCTACATCTCCGACTGAGGTTTGTAGATTTATTGGTCTGGCAGGTTACTACCGATGATTTGTTGAGGGGTTTGCTTCTATTGCATCGCCTATGACCAGACTGACTAGGAAGGAAGTTCTATTTTAATGGTCTGAGGATTGTGAGTTAAGCTTTCTGAAGCTTAAAGGGTTACTTACTTCAACTCCGATTTTGACCCTTCCTATTGAGGGCCAGGGATTTACAGTTTAATGCGATGCTTTTGGTGTCGGTTGGATTATAATTTGATGCAGCAGGACTGAGTTATTGTATACGCATCGAGGCAGCTTAAGATTCATGAGCGCAACTACCCCACCCATGATTTAGAGTTGGCAGCAGTGGTTTTTGCGCTTAAGATTTGGAGACACTATTTGTATGGTGTTTGATGTAAGATCTACACCGACAACCGTAGTCTTCAACACCTTATGACTTAGAGATAACTCAATTCTAGGTAGCGTAGATGGATTGAGTTGCTGAAGGGCTATGATATCTCTATCCTATACCATCCAGGCAAGGCCAATGTGGTAGCGGATGCCCTGAGAGTGAGCATGGGTAGTTTGGCTTCTATTTCAGTGTCAGAACGGCCTTTGGCTTTGGACGTTCAATCCTTAGGAAACCTATTGGTTCGGCTCGATATTTTAGACTCTATAAAGATCCTTGCGAGTATCAAGGCTAAGTCTACCTTGTATGAATAGATTCAGAGTCGCCAGTTTGAGGATAATAGACTTTGTGACATGCATGATCAGGTGGCGAAGGGTGAGTCCAGCCAGGCTACCCTAGATTTAGAGGGCATTCTGAGGTTCGATGGTCACATCTGTGTTCCAAGGGTTGGAGACTTGATTCAGTTGATACTGTGGGAGACTCATAGCTCTAGATGTTCCATTCACCCTGGGACAGCAAAGATGTATAGAAACTTGAGGCAGCATTACTGGTGGAGTGGCATGAAGAGATATGTTGTAGACTTTGTTGCTCGTTGCCTTTGTTGCTAGCAGGTAAAGGCCGAGCATCAGCGACCAGGTGGATTGCTTCAGAGGATACCCATTCCTGAGTGGAAGTGGGAGCGGATTACTATGGATTTTGTGACTAGTTTGCCTCGTTCTTCACAGGTTTTGACAGTATTTGGGTCATCGTAGATCAGTTAACCAAGTCGGAACATTTTATTTCGATTTAGATCTCCTTCAGTGTCGATAGGTTAGCCCCCATCTATATCCAAGAGATAGTTTGCCTTCATGGAGTACCTGTATCCATTGTTTCTGATAGAGGCTCATTGTTTACTTCTAGCTTCTGGAGGTGTCAGGAAGAGTTGGGTACTCAGGTCAATCTTAGCACCGTATTCCATCCTCAGACCGACGGTCAGTCAGAGCGGACAATTCAGGTCCTTGAGGATATGCTCCGCGCGTGCATGATGGACTTTGGAGGTCAGTGGGAGCAGCACTTAGCTCTAGCAGAGTTTGCTTATAATAATAGCTACCATTCAAGTATTGGGATGGTACCATTTTAGGCATTATATGGTAGGCGTTGTTGATCTCCGATAGGTTGGTTTGAGACTTCAGAGATTATTCCCTAGGGTATTGACCTGCTTTGGGAGTCCTTGGATAGGGTGCGAGTGATTCAGGAAAGATTGAGGACAGCTCAGAGTAGGCAGAAGAGTTACGTCAATTATAGACTTCATGCCTTGAAGTTTGGAGATTTACGTCAATCGTAGACTTCATGCCTTGAAGTTTGGAGATTGGGTTTTTCTCTGTGTACCGCCCATGAAGGATGTGATGAGGTTTGGGAAGAAGGGTGAGCTCAGCCCCAGGTATATTGGACCATTCGAGATACTACAGACAGTTAGAGAGGTAGCTTACGAGTTGGCTTTACCACCAGGTTTATCAGCCGTTCATCCAGTTTTCCATGTCTCTATATTGCGGCATTACATTCTGGATGAGTCTCACGTGCTTCGGTGGGATTCGATTCAGTTGGACGAGAGGTTGGCATTTATAGAGGAGCCAGTCCTCATTTTAGCCAGGGATGTTAGACGATTGTGCACTAGGGAGATTCCAGTGGTTAAGGTCCAGTGGAGACATCATTCAGTTGAGGAGGCTACTTGGGAGATCGAGAGCGAGATGCGGACCCAGTATCCCCACCTGTTTGAGCCTTCAGGTACACCTTTACCCTTTAATTTCGCAGACGAAAGTCCCTTTAGTAATGAATATTGTAATGACCCTCCAGGTCATTTTCTACATTTTCACATTATTTTGACATTTAGAGCTTTTCCATAGCTACCCTAAGTCACTTATGACTTGCTGGAGCTGACAGTTCAGTTATCGGACACTTCGTTTGGGTTTTTGAGCCTTTTCTCTGTTTAGAAATTAACGTTTTTCAAATTTAGCTACTGGGCCCAAATACCAGGAAGGAGGTCTCGTATACCAATTCTGACAGCTCCGGAACGTTGATTTTAGGCTAGTGTGACCCTTGGTCCGGGTCCCGAGGCTTTCGAATTCATTTTAGGCTATTGGGTGGAAAGTGATGAAAATGACCCCTTGGGTGTGGGACCCTCATGTCATCGAAATGACCCCGAATGGAAATTTTGATTTCTTCACTGAGTTTGGAATACCAAATTTATTGGGGTAGCATAGTTCTTTTGCATTCGCGGGGTCCCGAACAAATCCCGAGGACCTGTTGGAAACTTGGCAAAATATTGCCAAGTGTTGGTGCTGCTTCAGCTGGTGCAACCGCTTAAGCGGGCCTTTGACCGCTTAAACGAAAGCCGCTTTAGCGGCTAGGCACCGCTTTAGTGGCTAAAGCCTTGGACCCACTGGTCCGCTTAAGCGGAGGCTTATCCGCTTTAGCTTTTACCGCTTAAGCGGCACCTGCAGCTACATTTAATCCCTTTCACCTGTTTTTCTCTGATTATTTCCTAAGGTTTAGAGCATAGAAGCTCTAGAGAGATAGTGGGAGAGAAGGGGCGATTCTTGGGTGTTCAAGGGAGCTTGGAGAGTTTGTTAACATCTTTTTCCTCGTCTAAATCTTGGTAAGTTTCATCCAAATTCTTGGTAAATTCTCCGTTTAAGCCCAAAACCCTAGCTAGCATTGTGGTTTGATTTTGGGTGCTATGATGCTCGAAATTCACCCATTTTTAAGGGTAAATGATTCTTGAGCTTTGAGGGACATTTTGACGGTTTCAAACTTGCAATTCCGTAAGCGGGCCCCGCATGATATTTTTGATTTGATTTTGGACCCGATGTATTTTTATGTAATATGGGTATTGTTGTTCTCGTATTGATGAGTAGATTGTTGTTTTGATAGCGTGGTATCATACGGAGGGTTCTCGAAAAGGAAAGGCTCCACTTTAGCAAATTTTATCGAGCTTTCTTCAGCGTTCAGGTAGGCTAGGCTTACCCTACTTAAATATTGAGTTTAAACATGGTATTAGTATTATATTGTGCTGGTGTTGGGTTTTGAATTTACAGTTGGTTACTTAGTTAGCAAGAGTTGGATTATTTGGCCGATTTGAGGGTCGTTCGGAGGTAGAATCGATCCATTTACCCTTCCCTTAAGTAAATTGATGCCTTGGGTTGGGATATCGCACCTAGCTCCCTGTAGATTTAGGAGTCCCTCTTCCACAGTATTATCCTTAATCTTGAACCTTAGACTACCTGGCATATACCTAGTTCGGTACTAGATTTATGATATTTAAAGAACGGTTCGAGTCCGGCACTTTCTATTGGGATTATGTTATTTAAAGACCGGTTCAAGTCTGGTACTTTCTATCGGGATTATGATATTTAAAGACCGGTTCGAGTTCGGCACTTTCTATCGGGATTATGATATTTAAAGACCGATTCGAGTCCGACACTTTCTATTGGGATTATGATATTTAAAGACCGGTTCGAGTCCGGCACTTTCTATTGGGATTATGATATTTAAAGACCGGTTCGAGTTCGATACTTTCTATTGGGATTATGATATTTAAAGATCGGTTCGATTCCTCCACTTTCCATTGGGATTATGATATTTAAAGACCGGTTCGAGTTCGGTACTTTCTATTGAGATTTATGATAATTGAAGACCGGTTTGAGTCCGACGAGTTGTGGTTCGGAATGGGATTCATAAGTGTGGTAATGGTACATGTCTTGATTTCTTCCATCGGGCTTATGGGGGTCTGATTGGTTTAGCTTTCTCTTATTTGTACCCTCTAGGCTTATGGGGGCCTAGTTGGGTTGTATCTAGTCACTTTAACATTGGTAATTCATGTTTCCTTAACTATTTACCTATATCAGAGCATGTTTTCAGGTTTGCCCTTTTCCTTGATGTACTTTACATCTCCACATCTTATCTTACTTATATTATGATTTAGCGCAGTCGGTCGATGATGCCTACTGAGTACCCATTGTTTTGGTACTCATGCTACACTTCTGCATCTTTTCTGATGTAGATCCGAGTACTAGTCGCTGTCGTTGATATTCTAGCCAGCTATCCACAGGTCTTGGAGATAGGGTGAGCTTTTCGAGCCGGAGCTGATCCCCTCTCCTTCCCTTACTTTTGGACAGTCTTTCATTTCGAGACTACATGTGTATTGATACTTTTAGTACTCTTATTCCTTTGCTAGTGGCTCTTGTACCGACCTTCCTAGGTCGTGGGATTCATTTTGTTTTCTTCTCTCTCTTTTATGTAGCCCTATTTTTGTGCATGTATTATGGGCATAAATTGTAGTACTTTGGTATCTTTCCGCCATGGCGCCCGTTACTTGCCGTTTCGGACTAAAGCTTGGCTTACCTACTGGTGGGATAGGGTAGGTGCCATCACGACTCTGAAATTAGGTCGTGACAGAAGAGCTTATAAAATTGGTGAGTTCAGATCTCTTTGATCTAAAATGTAGTGAACCGTGTATCGTATATTGCTGTCGAATCAAATCACATAAAAGGGTAGTATAAATTTCAATGCACATAGTACAAAAAGTAAACAACTTGAATACAATTTTTTTTAATAAAGGTAAAGTTAACAACTTGAATATAAATTAAAGGCTCACTAATTCCAACTCATGAAAAATGAGAAGACACATCTGAACAACAAACACATAGACGATTCAAACAAAAATTGCTAATGTACTTCAAATTTTGGTCCAACGTAACAAAGATCCAACTTCCAGCAACATAACAAACGGTGGACCATCTTCATCCATAATAGCTCCAGCAACACCACCTTGATACATCTTAGAAGTGGTTGGATTACAAATTATTTACAACTCAATCTTGACCTCGAATTCATCAGCATGTCCAAGTTGGTTGTTCACCAATCTCTGCAAGTTGGCTCCTCTTTCTCTTCCCACTCACTTCATACAATCTATTTATCTCTACTCATCACCAAATACGCACCCGACTTCTTTTTACATAACCAAATGCAGACTCTCCAACCAGCTAATTTTACCACATTCTAGAAATGAACTCCAATCTATTGATACACTTCATATATGCTTCAGCCTCCCTCACCAGTCATAATATGGCATCAAAAAGGGAAAATGAACAACGCTTGCTCGGTATCAATATCATGTTCAAATAGATAAATAGATGTGAGAAATAACAGAGAGAGGGAGGCAACTGAAAGCAACAACACAAGGAATGTAAATTAATAAACTACTAAGAGTATAGTTTGCATGTAAATCAACACCACATTCATACTATATTAAGTTCGGCAAAATAAAGGGAGAAAAAGATAAAGAAGAGGCACAGTAACTCATAGGATTGATGGAGTTGGGTTCTTAACAAAGCTGTATTATTTACATATGATCTCTCTTTAATTGAGAAATTATAATAAATTAAAATCGCTACTTAAATGATTTTAAGTTTGAATATTCACATATAATATCGACATATATTCCGAGATAAAATAAAGAGAATAACTAACTAAAAAGAATGAGAGGAGATAAATACAAGCTTTGGCATGTCCCCTTCCTATCAAAGGATGATGTTGTTATCACAAACATAATAGGAGATTCACGAGATATAAATGTATATTTTTGTATATTCTGTTCAAGATTAACTGAATCTCACAAAGGGAGAGACAAATTAACCAAAATATGCAATTTTAATTTTGCAATAAACCTAAATGAAGAAGGAAATCAAGAATATAAAATATAAAGATACACGGAATATCAACCAAATATGAAAAAAAATCCTAAAATCTCAAAAGGAGAGGAGATTTACCTTGGTAGCGAGGAATACATTGGGGATGAATCACTAATCTCCATAAAAAAAAAAAATCTTAGTTTTGTATCCTTTTGCCGAGGGTAGTAATCCATATAATAAATACAATGTTATAGCATGTTTGACTTCTTTCTACCACACCATATATTACTCCATTCAAATCATAAAAATTTCTTTCAAATCAACAATCCACAAAAAGCTTGATGTGCCTACTTATTTCAACCTTTTTGAGATGAGATGTGTCTACTAAAAATGGCTTTTGTATTCTTTGTGTAGAAAAGTTCAGGAAAAAAATTGATTTATCTTATTCTTGTTGTTTGTTTGATAAGAGGAAAAAATGCCTCCTGTTATAGTGATGAGTGATAGGTTTTTTAAATTCATTTTTTTTTTTTTCAAAAAATGATAAAAGAAGAGGTTGAACTCTTCTTCTAGAGTTCTCTTTCTTTATTTACAAAAGAAGTCAATTATTATGAGCCAATCCTTTCTTTCATCAGCAAATTAAAAAATTCATCCATAGCTCTAATAGAAGATCCTTTGTAATCATCCTCATTCCTAGCAGCATCTTTAATCATTTTTTTAACTTCACAAGCTTTACCCCTTAATCTTTTCCTTTTTTTTCTTTTAGTACCCATAACTAACTCAATCTTTTCAATTATCTCCACATAACTTACATCAAGTGTTGTCCCTCTAGCCATTTTCACACAAACACCAATTTTTTCTACCAAGAACTTAGCATTAAGAAACTGATCAGGTACCATTGGCCATCTAATTAATGGAATGCTATTAGTGAGTGCTTCAAGAACCCCAACAACAATTGCTCAATAGTGCATCTACTGATTCATGGCCAAGATTTCAACTTGTGGTTCCCAATTTAGTACTTTTAGTCCTCTTTGTTCATTTTATTGAATAAACCCTTATAGTAACCATTCTTCCCCAAATCATTTCCCAAGATCAAACACTATACATCAATTAATATGACTATTATGGTAAGATAGTCATATTAATTACGGTTTCTCAAGGGGAGTCCAAAGTGAACTAAGGGAGTATAATTTTAGTTTGAACACACTATCAGTACCCTTTCTCCTAAATATGAGTCTCTTTTCATATCAAAATTTTGGATAGAGTTTTCAAATATCAAAGTTAGAATTTTGGAATTAGAATTAATCTACTCTAATCTAGTGATAATGTCAAAAGAGCTTACCTTTTTTCTGCCGCAGTCCAAGTAAATCTAAACATGCCGCCGGAGCAGTTCATTAGTACTCGTATTTTTCATCCTGTCTTGTATGGAAACCCTTGCCTCAATATTCACACAATCTGCACCATCTTGTCGGTCCGCTCCTCCTAATCATCTTCAAAATCGTAAATAGGTGGCGCAGGTGCATCCTCCGGCAATTTTTCGACCAATGTTTTCTCTGATTTCTTCTCCAACATCCCGCTACTTTGTAGCAGTTCAACTTGTCGTTCAGAAATATCCTGCACGTCTCCATATATACAATACACTCCACATCTAAGAATGGAGAAATTGAAAAGGCAAACGTTTTTGATTTGATAGAATCGTGGAACACGCCTTCATTGTAGAGTTAAGTTAAGACGTTATTTTATCGAGAGAGAGAAGGAATCATTTTTTTTTGTTCCGCCCCTTTTTTTAAGGGAAATTGCAAAAAATTGTGGTAAAAGATAACACGTTTTCTGGCTTCTTAGAGGTCCCACGTATGCGAGTTTACATTCTGCTTTATATATATACGTCAGTAAATTTATCCGTTTTTTGTGCGGTCACTATAGAAAAATCAAAATACGATTTAATGATCATTGTTAAAAAAAATAATAATTAAAAATATCAGTACTTACTCATCTCATTAATTTAATTTTATCTTTTCTCTATCTTCAAATAACATTATATGTTGTCCTAATTATATTTTCAAAGTTGATACCAAATGAAAAAAGAAAACTCAGCTCAACAAATTCAATGACAACAAATTAGCTTCCTTAATTTTGATTCTCTCATCCCGTTTGTCGCAAGAATCATATGTTACTAGTGTGGCAAAGGCACCATAATCTTAACCCTCCATCTTAATTATTTTAATAATATTTCTAATAAGTATTTTTAAGTTGAATATTTTGTTTTACAATTTAGGAATTTAATTTTAAAAATCAATGAATAATCATTTGATCATGCCCTCATTACATTATTTTGTAAAATCTCCTTTTTTGTAATTTTTATTGATTATCTACCCTTTTTTTCTTATCTTTTTCTCTATTGTTTTTCATTTTAATAATTTTCGCTCATGTAATCCTACCCTACTTTTGTAGTTATTCCGACATAATTTTTTGGTGCTCCTTAAGCAAAGAAAATCGACAAATCACACCAAATCGATAATTCGAGTTTAATTTTTTAGATCGGCCTCCTTACAAGTAGAAATAATTATCCAAAGTAGACTTACAAATTTAGAGAGTCGAGAACATCAAAAATTTATCATCCTCCTTATCCATCTAATAAATATTTTTTAAAACCTTTAGTGCGGTTCAAACAACATGAATTACAATTCTGAATTTAATTAATCTTTCCGTCTATATATTATAGCCTCTTTCTTCTTTTAAAAGAGTTACGATCTACCTTTATCTTGAATTATACATATATAACTCTTGTTTAAGATATAATCCATATATTTGAATACTAATGAAATATATCATAAGTTGTAAAACTTAATGGACGGTTTTTTTCTTGTTTCCTTTTTTTTTTTTTTTGAACAACCAAATCAATTCTCCTTCCACTTCTTACTAATTTTATGGAACATCTAAAAAGTTATTTTCTAACTTAATAATCTCTTCTACCATCGTTCATTTATTAATATTTTATCACGTTTAAATAATAAAAAAAAAACTTTCAGTACCAAGAATTTATTCAGAGAAGAACGTGAATATAGAGAGACAAACAACTTTACAAAATCGTTTTTATCCTATTCAATCACTTCAACTTTTCTAAAATTATAAGCTCAAAGGGGTCAATACCAATAGACAGTAGCAATCATATATGAAAATCAGAAAAAATTGAGAACATGAATTCTGCATATCATAACTGTTGAATTTCAATACATATCACAAAGCCAAATGCAGCGAAAAAGTTAAACAGGAACGTACCTTCAGCCATCATTGTCCAAGTGTAAGAAGAAAGAAACACTTGAGAGAGAATTTTTTAACAAGCTTAGGAGTCTTCTAGCCTATGCCTATCAAAAGGTATACCAGACTGATGGAGTCATAGGCGTATTTATAGGTAGGCTAGGGACTCTTAGGTAAATAACTTTAACCTTAGGGACTTTCATAGTTATTTCTTCCCATCAAAGAAATACCATATATTCATAACTTGGAGGAAAAATAATTGACTGATTTATTACTTTACTTGGGAGACAAGGTAAATTTATTACCAAAAAATATGTGGGTCATTAATACGTAATATTCTTACATTCTCCCACTTGACCCACATATCAAAATCAAACAATCCTTTATGAGTGAAAATAAACAATATGGCCATAAACGCATATTCACTCAACTTAATAGTTATGCAACAATCACTTTATCAGGAATATATAATGCAAGAATTATGGCGGTCATGCTCTTAATTAAACATTTCCTTCCATGTATTACAATGTACAATACATTCTAAATAAAGTGTCCAACAACTTTATAAATGAACTTAATATAATTCATTTAGATTCCAACTGTATTTGATCCAATGATCACTTTATAATACATGAAAATCAAAATGTGCACGTTCATGTATAATAAAAACGATAATGTCTAGACAAATTGTTAGATAATAGAGTAAGACTACAATGAGTTACTAAGTCTCATACGGGTTACATGATCCTTGAAAACATTAGCTAGTAAACCTTTAGTCATAGGATCAACAATCATCAAAGTAGTACTAACATGTTCAAAACTCACATCTTGCTTCTTGACATGATCTCTAACCATCAAATACTTTATGTCGATGTGCTTACTTCGGCTACCACTCTTATTATTCTTTGAAAAGAATACCGCAGCTAAATTATTACAAAACATTCTCAATGGTCTCGCAATAGAATCGACAATTTTAAGGCCTGAAGTAAAATTCTTCAACCATAACGTCTGTGATGTAGCTTCATAGCATGCTATAAATTCAGCTTCCATCGTGGATGTTGCAACAATGGTTTTCTTGACACTTCTCCAAGACACAGCACCACTAGCAAGAAGGAAAATGTATCTAGAAGTAGATTTACCACTATCTTTACATCTACCCAAATCGGAGTCTGAATAACCAATGACTTCCAATGAGTCAGAATATCTGTATGTAAGCTTAAGATCTTTAGTTTCTTGCAAATATATCAAAAACCTTTTACAAGATTTTCAATGATCATGACTAGGGTTACTTTGATATCTACCAAGCATTCCTACTACAAAGTCAATATCAGGTCTAGTGCAGACCTGTGCATACATAAGGCTTCCAAAAAGTGAAGCATATGGAATGCCTTTCATTTTCTCTTGTTTCAATACATTTTGTGGACATTGATTCAATGAGAATTTGTCACCTTTAATGATAGGTGTTGCTATAGGTGAACAATTTTTCATTCCGTATCTTGCTAGAACTCTTTCAATATAGGCTTTTTGAGATAGTCCAAGCAGTCGTTGAGATCTATCTCTGTGAATCTCTATGACAATGACATATGAGGCTTCACCTATATCCTTCATTTCAAAATTCTCGATAAGAAACTATTTCATCTCTTGCAATAACCCCAAATCACTACTCGCAAGTAAAATGTCAGCCACATATAGGACTAGGAAAATATATTTGCTCCCACTTATCTTAAGGTATATACATTGATCAATGATGTTCTCCGTAAATCCAAATGAAGAAACAACATTATGAAATTTAATATACCATTGGCGGGAATCCTGTTTTAGTCCATAAATAGATTTATTCAACTTGCAAACAAGGTGACTTTCATCCTTATCACAAAATCCTTCAGGCTGACACATGTATACCTCTTCTTCAAGATCTCCATTCAATAAAGTCATTTTCACATCCATTTGATGTAGCTCTAAATCAAAGTGTGCTACTAATGCCATGATTATCCTTAATGAATCCTTCTTTGATACAGGAGAGAAAGTTTCATGTTAATCAATGCCTTCCTTTTGAGTGAAACCCTTGGCTAAAAGTCTAGCTTTATGTCGTTCAACATTACCAGATGAGTCTCTTTTGGTTTTATAAACCCATTTGGATTCTATAGTAGAGACTCCTTTAGGTAATTCAACGAGATTCCAGACTTTATTTTTAGCCATAAATTCCAACTCTTCTTTCATGGCATCATACCAAAGTGTGGAGTTTTCTCCACTCATGGCTTGTGAAAAGAAAAATGGATCATCTTTTATTCCAATTATGATAATCAGACTCTTGGAGATATACAACATAGTCACTAGAAATTACTGGTTTACGAACTCTCGAGGATTTCCTTACTTTCACTTATTCAGGTGCTCTTTCAACAATGGGTTCAGGTAAAGCGAGTTTCTCTTTATGTGGCTCATCAAGTGGTGGTGGCTCTTGAACTTGTTGCTCTTCAGGTAATTCATGAGAATTTAACTGATTCGCATTCAAGTTTTTAGTATATAAAGGCACCATAAGTGGTTCCCTTCTCTCTTTTAGTTCCACCACTTGAGTTGAATCACTCCCACTTACTTCATGTTCCTCAAGAAATTTAGCATTTCTAGCCTCAATAATTTTAGGAGAATGAGAAGGACAATAAAATCTAAATCCTTTAGAGTTAACCATATAGCCTATAAAGAAATCGCTTATTGTTAGTTCATCCAACTTTTTTAACTGTGGGTTATAAACCCTCACTGCAGTTGGACATCCCCAAATGTGTAAACGGCTTAAACTAGGTTTCCATCCTTTAAATAATTCAAAAGGTGTCTTGGGGCCAGCCTTGTATGGAACCATATTTAAAATATACACAACAGTTTTTAAGGCTTCACTCCATAAGGATAAAGATAAACTTGATTACTAACCATGCTTCTTACCATGTCCATTAATGTTTGGTTCCTTGTTTCTGCTACCATTTTGTTGTGGTGTTCCTGGAATGGTATATTGAGCAATTATACCTTCCTTTTCAAGGAACTCATCAAATGGACCTTTAACTTGTCCCTTTTCTGTGTACCTACCATAATATTATCCACCCCTATCAGATCTTATAATTTTGATCTGAGCTCCAATTTGTTTCTCTACTTCTGTTTTAAAAACTTTAAAAGCATCAAGTGATTCTGATTTATTAAACTGAAAATAGAGATACATATATCTTGAATAGTCGTCAATAAATGAGATAAAATATCTCTCACCATTCAAGCAAGGGGTAGGAAAAGGTTCACAAATATCTGTATGTATGATCTCAAGCAACTGAGAACTCCTTTTGGCACCTTTAGTGGATTTGTTGGTCTGCTTACCCTTTATGCAGTCCACACAAGTCCTAAATTCAGAAAAATTAAGAGCTTCAAGAACTCCATCATTAACTAATCTTTTGATTCTTTCAATAGAGATATGTCCCAATCTTTTGTGCCAAAAACTTGATGAGTTCTCATTGATAATACATCGCTTAGTGTCAATTTCTTTATCATGCAGAGTTAAGACATTACATTCAGTCGTGGGGGCTAGCTCAAATTTAAATAACTTTCCATACAAATTTCCAAAACCAACAACTTTATTGCCTTTCAAAAGTTTCATTATAGACAAATGAAAATTGAAATCATAACCAGCTATTGATAGTTTAGAAAGAGAAATTAAATTCCTAGAATACGATGGAACATAAAAAGTATTTTCTAAATCTAATTGAAAACCATATTTTAAAATGAGCCTATAAGTCCCCACGCCTTCCACATGTGATGTCATCCTATTGCCAAAATAAACATTTTGTTCACTTTGTCGGCTTCTTTAGAGTTAGAAAACCCTGCATGATTTTGGCAATATGAGTTGTGGAACCAGAATCGATCCACCATGTATTATTAGAAACTTCAATGAAATTAGATTCATAACATACAAAGGTAAAATTACCTTTCTTCTGAAGCAACTTCTTGTATTTCAGTCAATC
Organism: Capsicum rhomboideum; assembly: GCA_031232105.1. Taxonomy (NCBI): domain Eukaryota; kingdom Viridiplantae; phylum Streptophyta; class Magnoliopsida; order Solanales; family Solanaceae; genus Capsicum; species Capsicum rhomboideum. The sequence continues at coordinate 19,189,595 of CP124712.1, forward strand.
TTTCTTTCAGTGTCCCTTCTTTCTGCAAAAATATCAAGTGTCTTTGTCAGGACTGCCTTTCTTCTTCATAGGAACATTTTTGCCTTTCATTGCATTTTTCTTATCATGAGTCACAAAATTAGCACTTTCAGGTCATGCTTCAACCTCTCCTCTTCTTGCACACACATGGTCAAGAGTTCATTGATTGACCATTTATCTTTATGTGTGTTGTAAGATATCTTGAACGGACCATATTCCGTAGGAAGAGAATTGAGAATAAAATGCACAAGAAATGGTGCAGACATATCAACCTCAAGGGACTTGAGTTTAGCAGCAATATCTCCCATCTCCATTATGTGCTCACACACTGTACGATTTTTATTAAATTTCATACTTGAGAGCCTCTTCATAAGGGTGCTGGCCAACGCCTTTTCAGAGCTTACAAATTGTTTATCAATTGCCTTCATGTAGCTTTGACATTGTTATTGTTAGGGATGGAACCCCTAATGCTTTGACTTATATGAGCTTTTATGAGTATTAAGCTCAAGCGATTAGATCGCTCTCACCTCTCATAAGAAGCCTTAGCCTCTGGCATACTTGATTCCGTGGGCTCTGGTAGTTCTTCCACACAGAGTGCCAGATCCAGATCTGAACACCCTAAAGTGAGAAGGACTTTCTCCTTCCATTCAGTAAAATTGTCACCAGACAACATTGGAATTCGAGCATTTTTGTTAAATAGAGCAGTAGGAAAAGCCGTGTTAACTGCAAAATAAGGATACACATACATAAGCTATGAAATACATAACCATCAAAGTGAATCGCGTAAATATCGATTCTTAAGTAAATTCTAAAACTTCCTGTGGGTAGAGGTTGCAACCCATGCATAGAATTACTTAACTTTATTGGACTAGTAAACCAAATAAAACAAAAAAATAATCCATACCTGTGGGCATAGGATAATTTTTAAACAGAAAGGTTTACTATCTATTTCAATTAATCAAACCAAACTAGTTACCTCCCTGTGGGGTAAGGCTACTATTTTAAAAAGATAATCGAACTTTATTAGATGTCATTATTATATCTCAATCACTTAACTTTATGTGATTAAAAAATTTAGCTTTTCTTTATATCATATACTCAGGATGTTGTGGCTAACTCAATCATATGATAAAAGAACTCAGAATGACATCTTAGAATAGTTAACTTTAATAATTAACTTAAACAAAGTGTTAATTCTTAAAATGCTAAAACGGATTGAATAGGCAGAGCCTACATCAAAGCAATCCGTTGTATAAAGCATCTCAAATTATTTAACTTTAATAATTAACTTAAACATATAGTTAATTAATCACAATGTTAAAACCGGATTGAATAGGCATAGCCTACATCTAAGCAATTCGGTGAATAAAACATCTCATAATAACAAGAAAAAATCGAATAACAAAGAAATAGGCTGAGCCTACATATCCTTCGTTGAAAAACGATAATCACTTGTTAATTAATTGAATCAATTTAAGTGCCAAATAAAATTTCAAACGTACATAGTACCAAAGCAGATCTAGTTATTTAATAACTATCAAACACGAGACTCTTAATTTGACATAATGTTAAACTTCAAATTAGATCTTGTAAGTAAAATAAATTACAATATAACTCATACCATGATGTAACCGAAAATAGATCTAGGATCTCAATCAGAATATAACACTGAGCAATACGGTTAAAGGATGGCTCTTGATACCACATGTTGAATTTCAACACATATCACAAAGCCAAACGCAATGGAAAAGTTAAACATGAATGTACCTTCAGCCATCATTGTCCAAGTGTAAGAAGAAAGAAAAACTTGAGAGAGAATTTTTTAACAAGCTTAGGAGTCTTCTAGCCTATGCCTATCAAAAGGTATGCCAGATTGATGGAGTCACAGGCGTATTTATAGGTAGGCTAGGGACTCTTAGGTAAATAACTTTAACTTTAGGGACTTTCATAGTTAGTTCTTCTCATCAAAGAAATACCATATATGTATAACTTGGAGGAAAAGTAATTGACTGATTTATTAATTTACTTGGGAGTCAAGGTAAATTTATTACCAAAAAAATATATGGGTCATTAATACGTAATATTATACGTAATATTCTTACAATAACAATTTGTTATGCATTGAAATGTATTTTGAAAACTACAAACTAATTTACATTCTAAAATCTAGTAAACTAAGCAAATAAAACTTTTAGCCTAATTTAAAAAAAGCTATAATTATGGATTGAGGAGGAAAAAAGAATTACCTCGCTAGTATGTCGATCCGTTGTTAAGAGCATAAGAAATAGATTGTTTCCTGAAATGGAAAAAGGAAAAAAAGAAAAAAAAAAAAAGAAGAAGAAGAGGTTATTGACTAGAAGAATGCTAGAATAATAAAAAAAATTACAATTTTATAAATCAAAGAATAGAAATATCAAAGATGACATTGCAATTTGAACTGCAAATTCTTGCGCAAAATCTTTTTCTATTACCTTATTCTCAATAACTTAAGTGTTGCATGTCTTGTACTGATGTTGATATGTAAAAATAGTTAACAAAAAATAATAATTATAAGACATGTAGGCATTTTATATGAAAAAATAAATTAATTGTACGCAATTTGTTCGTGTTTTATGCGATTGCAAAGTAACATGTAAGTTCACAAAAGAAATTAATATAAATTTAATCGAGATAGAAAAATAAATTTGATAAATATGCATCCAAAGAGGAAATAATTGCTTAAACAAAATTTGACTCACTGCATAAATAGCTCCTATCAGCATATTCTCTTGAAGAAACTACCCGAAGTGTCAATCTTCATCATTATCTACTGCATCCAAAAAGAAATAATTGCTTAAACAAAATTTAATTAACTGTATAAATCACTGCTATCACAACGTATTCTCTAAAAAAGCTACACGTAGTGTTAGTCTTCATCATCATCTACACTAAAAGGTTTAATGAGATTATATTAGGAGAAGAAATAAAATTAAAGATTCTAAAAATCCTATCAGCAAACTACATACAACATAAAAGGAAGATATTTCAACAAAGTACTACAGAGAGCAAAAAGAAACTTTCAAGAATTACAACATACTAAGCATATTGAGGCCAACATTTTAATGCCATTTCTCTCCAAAGCAAGAACGGATGGCATTGATATTTTAATGTAGGATTGAATAATTGGGGGTTATGAATATAAAAGCATTGAGAGTTATAAATATTATTAATATTAATTAAGAGTATAATTTATGAAGATAAAGAAGTGTGAATTAAATGGAATATTGCATTTACTTAATTAGCTTAGAATACAAAAAGCTTACTAAATTTTCACGTTGAGAGTTGAGTGGAAGTAATTTTGAGATAATAAATAATAAGAATGAATAGTGAAATGCAAATAGATGGAGGTTTTTTGTAACCTATGAAATATAATTATTAGATATAATAAGTAGGATAGAATTTTTTAAATTATTAAATAAATTGATTAATGTAAAAAATTAAGGAAAAAAATTTCAAAAAAAGAAGAAAAATGATAAATAGAAATGGAGGACATAGAGAGGTGCCACATCACAGTGAATTGTTTCTCTTTTATTATTATATATAGATATAGATATATAGATTGATTACTATGTATTTACAAAAGCAAAAGTCAGAGGCCTCATATCGAAAATCCATTACTAGCAAAACAAATAATAAGTTAAACTCGAATCATTTAGCATTAAGTGATTATCTCGGAGTGTGATGAAACAATAGTAACAACTATTTAATTTTATTTTGGGGGAAAAATGAGCCAATGAGGTTTTAATAGTAAAAGAACTTTGTTGAAAAGAAACTGTACAAGGCTAAAGAAGGATATTTTTGTAAACAAATATTATTTTTTAAAAACAATGCTTTGCATGTTATTTCTAATACATCAATACAAACAATGTATAAAAAATAATGTTAGCATAACTAATGCAAGCAAAACTAATACCAGCATTACTAATGCAAGAATTATTAATACACCGTATTCAACATTATTCTTATACACTCTACCAAACGACCCCTTAGAATGCAATGAAAGTTATTACTTGATCACTAAATATAGTTAAATAACATTATTTATTACTAAACATGATTGGATGAAGCAATTTTCATATCTAATTGACCAACTGATCACTCAATTTTGGACAAATACACTTAGTTGATCATCTATCACAATGAAATTACTATCTAATTCATGAAGAATATAATTAAAGTTATTACTTAATCTACATTTACATCTACAATATATTAAGTAGGCGTTTGGACTTGCGATTTCATCTCGTGATTTGAAATTATGAGATGAAATCAACATTTTGACATGTGATTTAACGTTGATTTCATCTCATGATTTCATATCATGAGATGAAATCCCAAAGTTTCCAAAAAACTTAATTTGAAAATTTCATATCATGATTTGGAATTTTTCAAAAACAAAAGTTAATCTACAAGTTTATATTTTGTAAAAGAAACCACACCATTTATATCTACCAACCATTTATTTCTGTAATGACCTTCCCGGTCATTTCCCTCGTTTTCGTGTGTTCTCAGCGTTTAGAGCTTTTCTATAACTGCCCCAAGTCATTTTTGACTTGCTGGGACTGACATTTCGGTTTCCGGGCAGTTCGTTTGAGAATATTATTTAGACCGAGCACGTTGTAACATATTAAATTAAATTTTAAATTTGGTAAAATTACATAGTTAATTACCTTTTGAAAATATTTTTGAAATTTATAAAAAACTTCTTTAGTTATGATATATCTATACTATTTTATAATAGTTTTATAACCTATTAATAATTAAAACGGAGATAGTGAATTTAAATATGTTAAAATAATATTTTTATTTTATAGAGGTTTTGTTAGAAATAATTTTCTATTAATTATGGTATATTCAAAATATTATATTTATTTTACCACGGACCTATGCAATACCCGAAGATACACATAGTGGATAAATAATTAAAGAGGGGTGGGGGTATTGCCACCTCCACTTTCACGTGGAGGTGGAGGAAGGTAGTTAGTCAGCAAAGGGCACGAAGAGGTGTCATGCACCTACCAACACATATATATATACACCTTACATTACATTTACTTAAGTAAATGTAAGAATTTCAAATAAAAGTTAGGCTGCCACATTTCTGTTTCTCTATATTTATACCTTTTAGCATTTATAGTGAGATTTGAGATTCAGGGTGGTTAGATTTGGCTCCGTAGACGCGTTCTCGTCATTTCTACGGTACGTTTTCTTATTTTTACGGTAGTTTTTGTCTGCGATAGTATATTTTGGGATTGATATTGATGTTTGAGCTACATTTTGAGCTCAAATTTAATGGTGCTAGTTGTGACTATTGGTCACGGAGTTGTTTGGGATGCTGTGACGATTTTAGTTTCGTGATTCCGCAAGTGGGCCCCACGGGGACGGTTCAGACATTTTTCCAAACTAATGCAATATAGGTGTCAATAGTCATGTTTTGACATGTAGTTTATTATTTTGGTAGCTTGGCAGCAGTCGGAGGCCTCTCGAAAGGGAAAGGCTCCTATTTAGCTAGTTTTCTTGGCAGGCTTGCGGCAGGCGTCCAGGTAGGCTAGGTTTATCTTCCTTTACACTTAGATTGAGCTTATGTGTGATATATGTGTGCTATTGTGCTGGTATTGTGGGCTGGAATTATAGACTTGGAGGTGGTGGTTTGCTGTGGTTTAGGCCGGATAGGGCTGTTCGGACACATTCCAGGCCCGTTATCCTTACGGTACACCACTTATGACCTATCTGGGGTCGGATAGTATTTTTGTTATGGACTGCTGATTGGGGAATATTATTGTTGGACCTTAGTCCAGGGTTAGACAGACTTAGCCCAGACTTAGACAGGTATAACCAGACTTGGTATCCGGGACCCGGTAGTGGGCCCCGTTACCCTTTTTTGTCGACTTGTCAGAACGTTGACATTTTTGGGCTTAGTTAAGCCCTCTGTGACCTGTTAGACTTGTGACAGTATTTATTCACCCCGATCATACCCAGTTGACCTATTTAGCATTTTAGTCCCTAACAGCACCGCACTTGATCGGGATTGCTGGTCTTAGCTTAGAATTAGGACCCACCTTGTCATGAGCTACTCTAGATACCCGGACTGACTTAGATATTGTATGATAGTAGACTATGGACCTAGGAGGACCCGGGGACTTACCTTGTAGCAGGTAATGGGTTAGCTCCTTTATCTATACTTCAGTTTCGGCCTGGGACTAGCATGTTTTCCGTTTATCTGATATGATATGATATTTGGTTCTGTTCTGGTTACTGGCTATTGTGAGTTCCGGTTCGAGTCCGGCTACTGATTCTGGTATGATGATTTTGGTTATTGACTATTGGGTGTTCCGGTTCGAGTCCGGCCCCGGATTGTGATACACTATGAGTTCCGGTTCGAGTCCGGCCACTGATTATTATGAGTCCCGGTTTGAGTCCGGCATCTGGTTATTATATGATTGGAGAATTTTGGTACTGGGTACCGTGATCATGATACTGTTGTTATATGAGTTCCGGTTCGAGTCCGGCAGATATGATATATATGTGGCCTCTTGTTATTACCCACTGCTTCCGGTTCGACTCCGGCGTCTGGCCTCTTGTTATTACCCATTAGTGCCGGTTCAAGCCCGGTGCACCCTTGTTGGTTATTGTGGTTACTGGATACTGACACAGCTTCGAGACACTGGTGACTATGCATTTATTATTCTTGTGTGTCCCACCGGTTTATGGGGGCCAGGTTGGGTTATTGTTTTCTTTCGTGTGCCTATCGGGTTTATGGGGACCCAGATAGGTTATGGTTGACTTGTGTGTTTACGTATGCATTTATTTACTCGTTATTCAGTATCGCATTTATTTTTCTCCTGAGCATGTCTATACGCCTCAACCGCTATTTATGTACTTATTATTTATAGTTATACCAGACTTAGCATGCACCCCCGTACTTTAGCCTGTTTATATTACCTTTAGCTCAGTCGGCCGATGATGCCTACTGAGTACCCGTTGCCCGGTACTCATACTGCACTTCTGCATCTTTTTCCCCGATGCAGATCCAGGCACTAGTCGACGGTGGTGACGTGACTCTTTTCTTAGCACTGACTCCGGAGCAGGGTGAGCTTACTGACGTCTGAGGCAGATCCTACTCCATCTTCTACTGTATAGTCTTTTGCTCTCAAGACTGTTGTACTTGTTATACATATTTGGTTTCTGTCTTGTATTTTGGGTATGTTTAGTAGTGGCTCCTGTACTGACCTCACCAGGTCTTGGGAAGGGTTCTTGACTTTATATACTGTCCTCTTCCTTCTCAGTCTTGGTACATATACATATTCTGATTCTGTCTTTAGCATTATAGCATGTTTATAAATACGGTTACTTCTACTTCTCTATTTTATGAGATTCCGCCCGTCGCTTGTCGCTCCGGGCTAGGGTTTGGCTTGCCTATTGGTGGGTTACGATAGGCGCCATCATGACTCAGAATTGGGTCGTGACAGCTTGGTATCAGAGCCTAGGTTGTGTAGGTAGTGTCGGTACATGAGCCAATGTTTAGTAGAGTCCTGTGGATCGGTGCGGGGACGCCTGTATCCTATCCTCGGGAGGCTACGGAACATTTCTAGGGGAGTCTCTCATTTTCTTGACTCATGTCCGTGCGTCGAGTCTGTATTGGTTTCTGATCTTCAGTTGGTTCACTCTTTACGCAGATGGCTAGGATGCATAATACGAGAGCCAGGGGTCGAGACCCCGAGCCTGCAGCAAGGGCTCCTGTGAGGGGCCGAGGTCGACCCAGAGGTCGGGGGCAGGGTAGAGCAGCAGCCCCAGGTCGAGATCATGTTAGGGATCAGCCACCCGATCCTGTTATAGCTCCAGATGCTCCGCCGCCACAGCAGCCAGTGGGCCAGGGAGCAGTCCAGGCTCCACCTGGATTTATTGATGCATCTTTACTTCGAGGTACATTACTTCAGTTGCTGGGGATAGTTGGAGGTCCGTCAGCTGAGGGAGCCCAACCAGCAGTACAGGGAGTTGGTGTTGGGGCACAGCCTGCAGCTGCAGCACCCAGAGTTGAGATTCCGCCAGCGCCGGTAGCTCCACAGTCGGTGGCAGATCAGCCTGCTATGTCTGTTGATGAGCAGAGGATGTTGGGGCGTTTCTTGAGGTTGACTCCACCGAGATTTGCTGGTACTCCGGGTGAGGATGCATATGAGTTCTTGTCCAGCTGCGAGGATAGACTGAGGAATTTAGGATTGGTACAGTCTCGTGGTGTTGATTTTGTGGCATATCAGTTTGACACTGCAGCTAGGAGATGGTGGAAGGGATATCTTGATTCCAGACCAGCAGGATCTCCGCCGGTTACCTGGACCCAGTTCTCTGAGATTTTCTTGGGAAAGTATATGCCCCGTACTATGCGGGAGCGACTCAGGGATGAGTTCTCCAGATGGACTCAGGGTTCATTATCTGTGGCCGAGTATGAGGCGAGGTTTCATGATCTTGCTAGGCACGCTACCTCTATTCTGCCTGATGAGTATGAGAGAATTAGATGTTTTGTCAGGGGACTGAGATTGCCACTCCGCAGAGCTACCCAGAGTTTAGTGACTTCAGGAAAGTCATTCGCAGAGATTACCGAGCATGTATACTCTATTGAAGAGATGGATCGCGAGGCCCAAGGGGGCAGCGATAAGAGGCCTCGTGTTCAGGGTAGTTTCAGTGGGAGCCATAGTGGTTCGCAGTTCAGAGGTCGTGGTTTCCAGTTTCAGGGTAGGTACCCTCAGCAGCAGCAGCAGTCTTTTCAGCGACAGGGTCAGCCCAGTAGGCCTGTACAGTCAGCTTTGCAAATATCTGATAGAGGTCAGCCCGCCTATAGTGGTTCTGTTAGACAGCCTCAGGGACGTGGTCAGCCCAGTTCATCGACTAGAGGGGGTCACACCGGATCAGCCGGACCTTCTAGGCCGAGCAGGGAGCCAGGAGCATGTTATACTTGTGGGGTTATTGGTCATTTTGCACGTGAGTGTCCTCAGCGCATGGCGATTGAGCCTTCAGTTCAGACAGCACAGCCCCTCAGATCTATACCACCAGTGGGTAGAGGTGGTGCACAGGGTCGTCGGGGTGGTCCCCAGGGTTCTCGAGGTAGAGCGCAGGGAGGTCGGACTGGTAGTCAGGTTGGTGCTCAGACTAGTAGTAGTCAGCGTCAGTTGTATGCCGTACCGGCTAGGCCGGAGGCTGAGGCTTCGGATGCGGTGATTACAGGTATGATTTCCGTATGCCATCAGCCAGCTTCTGCATTATTTGATCCTGGATCCACGTTTTCTTATGTATCTACTTATTATGCACCACGGTTGGGTTTATGTTCTGAGTTATTATCTGTACCCTTACATGTATCTACCCCCGTTGGTGATTCCTTAGTAGTGGATCGGGTATATAGATCTTGTCTGGTGACTGTTCAGGAGTTTGAGACTCGGGTTGATTTTATTGTATTGGCCATGGTAGACTTTGATGTGATTCTGGGCATGGACTGGTTGTCTATCCATCATGCAGTCTTGGATTGCTTTGCTAAGACTGTGACCTTAACCATGCCTGGCGTACCCCCGGTGGTGTGGCAGGGTTTTGTTAGCCGCACACCGACCGGGATTATTTCATATGTTCAGGCTCGTAGATTGATGTCGAGGGGATGTGATTCATTCCTTGCTTATGTTTGGGATGCTAGTATTGAGAGTCCATCACTTGACTCCGTCCCTATTGTTCGTGAGTTTTCTGATGTATTCCCGACTGACCTGCCTGGCCTTCCTCCTGAGCGTGATATAGAGTTCATTATTGACCTCGAGCCGGGCACCCGACCTATTTCTATGGCTCCGTATCGAATGGCTCCTGCTGAGTTGAGAGAGTTGAGTAGTCAGCTTGAGGATCTTTTGGGGAAGGGTTTTATCAGGCCAAGTGTATCTCCGTGGGGTGCTCCAGTTCTGTTTGTAAAGAAGAAGGACGGATCTATGCGAATGTGTATCGATTACAGGCAGCTAAATAGGGTGACGGTGAAGAATAAGTATCCTATGCCTCGTATCGATGATTTGTTTGATCAACTTCAGGGTGCAGCGGTATTCTCAAAGATAGATTTGAGGTCTGGATATCATCAGTTGAGAGTTAGGGCTGAGGACATCCCTAAGACAGCCTTCAGGACTCGGTACGGCCACTATGAGTTCCTGGTGATGTCTTTTGGGTTGACTAATACCCCAGCAGCTTTCATGGATCTGATGAATCGTGTATTCAGGCCATACTTAGACTCTTTTGTGATTGTGTTTATTGACGACATCTTGGTTTATTCGAGGAGTAACGAGGAGCATGAGCAGCATTTGAGGATTGTGCTCCACACTTTGAGAGATCATCGGCTTTATGCCAAGTTCTCAAAGTGTGAGTTTTGGCTTGAATCTGTAGCTTTCTTGGGCCATGTTGTGTCTAGACACGGTATCATGGTAGACCCAGCGAAGATTGAGGCTATTCGTGGTTGGGCTAGGCCCACGTCACCTACCGAGGTTCGCAGTTTTGTTGGGTTGGCAGGATACTACAGGCGATTTGTTGAGGGCTTCTCGTCTATTGCATCTCCTATGACCAGACTAACTAGGAAGGAGGTTCTATTTCAGTGGTCTGAGGATTGTGAGGCGAGCTTTCTAAAACTCAAGGATCGACTTACTTCTGCCCTTGTGTTGACTCTTCCAGTTGAGGGTGAAGGTTTCACCGTGTATTGTGATGCTTCTGGTATCGGTTTGGGATGTGTTTTAATGCAGCGGGGTCGTGTCATTGCTTATGCATCGAGGCAGCTGAAGGTGCACGAACGTAATTATCCCACTCATGACTTAGAATTAGCAGCGGTAGTATTTGCACTGCGGATTTGGAGGCATTATCTATACGGTGTGCATTGTGAGATCTTTACAGACCACCGCAGTCTTCAGCATATAATGACTCAGAGGGATCTTAATTCGAGGCAGCGCAGATGGATTGAATTGTGAAAGGACTATGATATCTCTATTCTCTATCATCCGGGCAAGGCGAATGTGGTAGCGGACGCCTTGAGCCGGAAGGCAGTAAGTATGGGTAGCTTAGCCTTCATTCCAGTCTCTCAGCGGTCGTTGGCTTTGGATATTCAGTCCTTAGCTAACTCGATGGTGCGTTTGGATATTTCTGACCCCAGGAGGGTTATCGCTTGTGTTGGTGCGAGATCTACTTTGCTGGAGCAGATTCAGAGTCGTCAATTTGAGGATAGCGGTCTCCGTAGAATTCGAGATCAGGTATTGAAGGGTGAGTCTGAGAGAGCTACCTTGGGTTCTGATGGTGTTCTGAGGTTTGACGGTCGTATTTGTGTCCCGAGGGTTGAAGATTTAATTCAGTTGATTTTGCGTGAAGCTCACAGTTCTAGATATTCTATTCACCCCGGGACAGCTAAGATGTATAGAGATCTGAGACAGCACTATTGGTGGAGCGGTATGCGGAGAGATATAGCAGGGTTTGTAGCCCGATGCCTTTGTTGTCAGCAGGTAAAGGCCGAGCACCAGAGACCTGGTGGAATGCTTCAGCAATTGCCCATTCCCGAGTGGAAATGGGAGCGGGTCACTATGGATTTCATTGTTGGATTGCCTCGCATCTCCCGTGGTTTTGATAGTATTTGGGTTATTGTGGACCGGTTGACTAAGTCTGCACACTTTATCCCTGTTCGAGTCTCCTATAGTGCTGAGAGGTTAGCTCGTGTATATATTCAGGAGGTGGTCCGCCTACATGGAGTGCCAATATCTATTATCTCAGACCGAGGGTCTCAGTTTACCTCCAGTTTCTGGCAGACTTTCCAGGAAGAGTTGGGTACCCAGGTGGACCTCAGCACTGCATTTCATCCTCAAACCGATGGGCAGTCTGAACGAACTATTCAGGTATTGGAGGATATGCTCCGCGCTTGTGTGTTAGACTTTGGGGGTCAGTGGGATCAATTCTTACCTTTAGCCGAGTTCGCGTATAATAATAGCTTTCACTCCAGCATTCAAATGGCTCCGTTTGAGGCTTTGTATGGGAGACGGTGTCGATCTCCAGTGGGTTGGTTCGAGACCTCAGAAGTCAGTCCTCGTGGCACAGATTTACTCCGAGAATCTTTGGACCGAGTTCGAATAATTCAGGATAGGCTGCGGACAGCTCAGAGTAGACAGAGGAGTTATGCTGACCGTAGACGTCGTCCATTGAAATTCAGGGTGGGTGATAGGGTCTTCTTATGAATATCGCCCATGAAGGGCGTAATGCGGTTTGGTAGGAGGGGCAAGCTTAGCCCCAGATATATTGGACCCTTTGAGATTTTGCAGACAGTTGGAGAGGTCGCTTATATGTTAGCTTTACCTCCGGCATTTTCAGCTATCCACCCAGTGTTTCATGTTTCTATGCTGCGACAGTACATTTCGGATGAGTCGCATGTGCTTCAGTGGGACTCGGTTCAGTTAGATGATAAGTTAGCATTTGTGGAGGAGCCTGTATCCATTTTGGCTAGAAATGTCAGACGGTTACGCTCCCGGGATATTCCAGTGGTTAAGGTACAGTGGCGTCACCGTCCGGTTGAGGAGGCTACTTGGGAGCTTGAACTTGACATGCGAGCCCAGTATCCCTACTTGTTCACGACTTCAGGTATATGCTTATTCTTGAATTTCGCGGACGAAAGTCCTCTTAGTAGTGGATATTGTAATGACCTTCCCGGTCATTTCCCTCGTTTTCGTGTGTTCTCAGCGTTTAGAGCTTTTCTATAACTGCCCCAAGTCATTTTTGACTTGCTGGGACTGACATTTCGGTTTCCGGGCAGTTCGTTTGAGAATATTATTTAGACCGAGCACGTTGTAACATATTAAATTAAATTTTAAATTTGGTAAAATTACATAGTTAATTACCTTTTGAAAATATTTTTGAAATTTATAAAAAACTTCTTTAGTTATGATATATCTATACTATTTTATAATAGTTTTATAACCTATTAATAATTAAAACGGAGATAGTGAATTTAAATATGTTAAAATAATATTTTTATTTTATAGAGGTTTTGTTAGAAATAATTTTCTATTAATTATGGTATATTCAAAATATTATATTTATTTTACCACGGACCTATGCAATACCCGAAGATACACATAGTGGATAAATAATTAAAGAGGGGTGGGGGTATTGCCACCTCCACTTTCACGTGGAGGTGGAGGAAGGTAGTTAGTCAGCAAAGGGCACGAAGAGGTGTCATGCACCTACCAACACATATATATATACACCTTACATTACATTTACTTAAGTAAATGTAAGAATTTCAAATAAAAGTTAGGCTGCCACATTTCTGTTTCTCTATATTTATACCTTTTAGCATTTATAGTGAGATTTGAGATTCAGGGTGGTTAGATTTGGCTCCGTAGACGCGTTCTCGTCATTTCTACGGTACGTTTTCTTATTTTTACGGTAGTTTTTGTCTGCGATAGTATATTTTGGGATTGATATTGATGTTTGAGCTACATTTTGAGCTCAAATTTAATGGTGCTAGTTGTGACTATTGGTCACGGAGTTGTTTGGGATGCTGTGACGATTTTAGTTTCGTGATTCCGCAAGTGGGCCCCACGGGGACGGTTCAGACATTTTTCCAAACTAATGCAATATAGGTGTCAATAGTCATGTTTTGACATGTAGTTTATTATTTTGGTAGCTTGGCAGCAGTCGGAGGCCTCTCGAAAGGGAAAGGCTCCTATTTAGCTGGTTTTCTTGGCAGGCTTGCGGCAGGCGTCCAGGTAGGCTAGGTTTATCTTCCTTTACACTTAGATTGAGCTTATGTGTGATATATGTGTGCTATTGTGCTGGTATTGTGGGCTGGAATTATAGACTTGGAGGTGGTGGTTTGCTGTGGTTTAGGCCGGATAGGGCTGTTCGGACACATTCCAGGCCCGTTATCCTTACGGTACACCACTTATGACCTATCTGGGGTCGGATAGTATTTTTGTTATGGACTGCTGATTGGGGAATATTATTGTTGGACCTTAGTCCAGGGTTAGACAGACTTAGCCCAGACTTAGACAGGTATAACCAGACTTGGTATCCGGGACCCGGTAGTGGGCCCCGTTACCCTTTTTTGTCGACTTGTCAGAACGTTGACATTTTTGGGCTTAGTTAAGCCCTCTGTGACCTGTTAGACTTGTGACAGTATTTATTCACCCCGATCATACCCAGTTGACCTATTTAGCATTTTAGTCCCTAACAGCACCGCACTTGATCGGGATTGCTGGTCTTAGCTTAGAATTAGGACCCACCTTGTCATGAGCTACTCTAGATACCCGGACTGACTTAGATATTGTATGATAGTAGACTATGGACCTAGGAGGACCCGGGGACTTACCTTGTAGCAGGTAATGGGTTAGCTCCTTTATCTATACTTCAGTTTCGGCCTGGGACTAGCATGTTTTCCGTTTATCTGATATGATATGATATTTGGTTCTGTTCTGGTTATTGGCTATTGTGAGTTCCGGTTCGAGTCCGGCTACTGATTCTGGTATGATGATTTTGGTTATTGACTATTGGGTGTTCCGGTTCGAGTTCGGCCCCGGATTGTGATACACTATGAGTTCCGGTTCGAGTCCGGCCACTGATTATTATGAGTCCCGGTTTGAGTCCGGCATCTGGTTATTATATGATTGGAGAATTTTGGTACTGGGTACCGTGATCATGATACTGTTGTTATATGAGTTCCGGTTCGAGTCCGGCAGATATGATATATATGTGGCCTCTTGTTATTACCCACTGCTTCCGGTTCGACTCCGGCGTCTGGCCTCTTGTTATTACCCATTAGTGCCGGTTCAAGCCCGGTGCACCCTTGTTGGTTATTGTGGTTACTGGATACTGACACAGCTTCGAGACACTGGTGACTATGCATTTATTATTCTTGTGTGTCCCACCGGTTTATGGGGGCCAGGTTGGGTTATTGTTTTCTTTCGTGTGCCTATCGGGTTTATGGGGACCCAGATAGGTTATGGTTGACTTGTGTGTTTACGTATGCATTTATTTACTCGTTATTCAGTATCGCATTTATTTTTCTCCTGAGCATGTCTATACGCCTCAACCGCTACTTATGTACTTATTATTTATAGTTATACCAGACTTAGCATGCACCCCCGTACTTTAGCCTGTTTATATTACCTTTAGCTCAGTCGGCCGATGATGCCTACTGAGTACCCGTTGCCCGGTACTCATACTGCACTTCTGCATCTTTTTCCCCGATGCAGATCCAGGCACTAGTCGACGGTGGTGACGTGACTCTTTTCTTAGCACTGACTCCGGAGCAGGGTGAGCTTACTGACGTCTGAGGCAGATCCTACTCCATCTTCTACTGTATAGTCTTTTGCTCTCAAGACTGTTGTACTTGTTATACATATTTGGTTTCTGTCTTGTATTTTGGGTATGTTTAGTAGTGGCTCCTGTACTGACCTCACCAGGTCTTGGGAAGGGTTCTTGACTTTATATACTGTCCTCTTCCTTCTCAGTCTTGGTACATATACATATTCTGATTCTGTCTTTAGCATTATAGCATGTTTATAAATACGGTTACTTCTACTTCTCTATTTTATGAGATTCCGCCCGTCGCTTGTCGCTCCGGGCTAGGGTTTGGCTTGCCTATTGGTGGGTTACGATAGGCGCCATCATGACTCAGAATTGGGTCGTGACAATTTCATATGTAAATAAAATTTATAGTTCATATTATTACTCTTTAAACTATTTATTTCTCACTAACATAAAATTTATTATTACTTCAAATCAACTCCTACTTTACCATTTATTATTCACCAAATTCAATATTTTTGATCAAATTCATTTACCAATTAAATTTATTACTACTTCGTTCAAACTAACTTAATTAAAAAAAACAATCATCGTTAAATGGCGGGGACAAAATTCTAATCACTATGGCAATGTGAGAGAATTATATTAAAGAGTAGTACACTACATGAACTCATGTTCAATTTTACCTTTTTATTGAACTAAAGTTTGATCAATAAATATTATATTTTTTTTAGAATAGCTTTGTGATAGTGCATTATTCTTTGTTATAAACTTTTGCTTATTTGGTAAAATTGTAGTTTAAAGAATTTGGGTAATTTTGATGGTTTTCACAACTTGTGAGTTTTTTATGTTCATGAGAAAATATACAACATAAAAGATCCAAATTTCATGTCCAAACAAAACTTCAACTTAATCTCATGATTTTATATTATGATTTCAAATCATGATTTTATCTCGCATGGCCAAACGAGCCCGAAAAGAGTGATGGCCCTTTGAAAAGTGATTCACTTTGAACTTTTTGTCCTTAATTAAAACACTCTGGAATAAACAAAATCGTCCTTTACTATTTCCTCAATTTATTATCATAATATTTAGAGTTTGAAATTAATTAAAATTCTTATTTAATTTAGGCAAGAAATCCTAATATTTAATAATTATAAATCAATTAGAATTTTACTTTAGATAAAAATAATTTTTTGTAATTCTATTTAAGGTAGTATTTTGGATCGTTGGCTCTTTCTTATATATTTTCCCTGCTATTTTTATACTCCCTCCGTTTAAAAAAGAATGATCTACTTTTCTTTTTAGTCTGTTTTAAAAAGAATGACCTTTTTTCTTTTTTGGCAACACTTTAATCTCAACATTCCACTTGGCATGGTTAAGACTACAAGATCAAAGAACATTTTAGTACATTTGACATAACTTTAATTTAGGACCACAAGATTCAAAAATCTTCTTTATTTTCTTAAACTTCGTGTCAAGTTAAAATATGTCATTCTTTTTGAAACGGAGGAAGTATCAATTGTCATTTGTGGAAAAGGAGAAAGAGGAGTATAAGGTGATAGCTTTGTATTTTCGTGTGTTTGTGGCTTTTTCCGAAAAAAAAAAAAAACCTTATTTTTTTGTTTTTGGACGTAATTTTTCTTGGTTGACTTTTGTTTTTGGGGTGAATTGGTTAACTTTTTCTTAGAAATTGTGTTTGGTTTATGTTTTACGTGACATCTCCAAAAAATTAGGTAAGAAATAATAAGTACTCCTTTTCTATTATGTATCAAATAAAAAATAATAATTTTAGAAGCAAAAAAAAAGGAAAAAATTCATAATTTTGTATGTGAGGAAAAAATTCGTATTTGAGCCCTATTATTAAAAGGAATTAAATAAAAATTTAGTCTGCTTTTTTTTTTTTTTGGGTTTAAACCTAGCCTAGAATATTATTATCAATTAAAATCTTAATAGTATTTATGATAATAGAGATAAATTTGCTTCTGCTTTGAGGTAAGTTTTATAAAATTTTAGTATGTTCTTGAAGTTTACAATAATAAATTATCATGTATTTTTGATAGACAATTGTTAATCGAGAAGTTTTTTTGTGAATCCTGATAGTATCTATGTTTGAAGAGACGCAAATTTGCTTCTGATTTGAGGTAAGTTTTCTAAAATTTTAGTATGCTCTTGATGTTTGTAATAATAAATTATCATGTATTCTTGATAGAAAATTATTGATTGAGAAGTTTTTTTGTGATTTTAGTATAAACTTGAAGTTTACAAATAATAATTATCATATATTCTTGACTGACAATTTCTAACTGAGAAGTTTTTAGTGAAAATCAGGTTTGGGTATAGCATTTTGTTACCAATTGAAATTTTGTTAGTATCTATTTCTAAAGAGATAAATTTGCTTGAGATTTGAGTTAAATTTTCTAAAATTTTAATATGTTCTCGAAGTTTGCAATAAAAAATTATCATATATTCTTGATAGAAAATTATTAATTGAGAAGTATTTTGTGGAATCTTGATAGTATCTATGTTTGAAGAGATAAATCTGCTTGTGTTTGAGGTAAGTTTTCTAAAATTTTAGTATGTTCTTGAAGTTTACAATAATAGGTTGTCATGTATTTTTGGTAGATAATTGCTAATTGAGAAGTTTTAGTGAAAAACATGTTTATCCGTTAAATAGTCTATAGCTAACATATTTTTTGATATTTCGTTGTTTTAGTCATAGTTTATCCTATTTTGTTGACTTCCTTTTCCCGCTTATTGATACTTTTAAGTGAATTTTGTTTCTTGATTTTTTTTTTATCATCAACTTCTCTAATTGCATTGTCATGCTTTGAAGAGAATACTAAAAAACTGCAAAATAAGACTCATGCATTTGGTGCGAATAAAAAATGATGTTGAATAAATTCAAATTCATCCTAGTATGAATGTATGAAGTCTAAGTCAAAATTTAGTATGTAGAGCAAGGAAAGGAAGAAGATCCAATTATATTGTTAACTTAAACCATTAGAATATCCCGGTTCAGTCTCATGATTTGAATCTGAATTAGTCATGCTTCAATGTGAATTTCGGACACCAAATTTCAAACATTTATAGTATGCAAGTTTATAATATTGACATGACGCATGTGCAACGCACGTAGACTAAACTAGTCACTAAATATAGTTAAATAACATTGTTTATTACTAATATAGTTGAATGGATGTAACGACCCGTTCCATCGTTACTAAAAATATCTGTGATAAAGGCATAAGAACCTCATTCATCATAGTTATAGGGCCAATTCTTTAGTAAGGGAGTGCATTAGACATGAACTAAGGTCATACAGTACCCCTAGCACAAAGTTAAGTTGGAAGTGTTCTTACCGATTAAGTTTTGAGCTAAGTGTAAACTCGGGTCAACTTCAAATTAGGATATCTCCTAGAATATAATGAGGTATGGGACCCAATACTCACCAAATGAAATATCTTTAAGTCTTCTTTCCAACGGATCCAACCATTCGTTAATCCTCCTTCGGAGTAAAGAGTGTCACGACCCAATTTCTCAGGTCATAATGTGTCACGACCTAAATGTTGAGGTCATGATGACACTTATCTTGGCCCAGACTTGATAAGTAAGCAAAGTTCCCAAAAGTTATGAAAAGTTGAAAACAGTAATAATGATAGAACAAGACGGAACTTCTAGAATGAAGTCAGGCCATAAACATAGATAAATGAGGAAGTCTGAACAAAATACATAATCATCCCAAAACCTGGTATCATAAGTACAAGAGTATCTAAAATCATAATCAAATCTAAACAATACATAAGTCTGTCTCCGAAAGATAAATAAAGACATCACAATGGCTAAGATGAAGCCTACGGAGTCAACTCTGATGACCTAGAGCATGCCAGAACCTCAAAATCACTAACTCCACAAGTACAAAATCAGTCACCACGTGTCGTACTCATTCTAGAACCATGTTTTAAGCGTCGAAAGTGCCATGTAACCATGGCGCATCAATACCCTCAACTTAGAACGTTTGCATGTCCACAGGCGAACAAAACAAAAACACACATGTACGATGCTTGACTAAGAGATACCTAAGGGACTTATGGCAGTCGACTCATCACCTTTGGCACAAAACTTTTATGACCTCTCCTATTTGCAAATCAAGACCACGGTGTGTATACAGGTAGCATATTATCATGACACAGCAGGAATCCAGTGATGGCACCAGATTATGTACAAATAACTAAGCATATATGCAAATGACATTAGTCGAACAAATAACAGCTAATAATGTAACCCATGTACTCTCACAATCAAAGAAGTCCCATGCACTCACGGTATATTAATGAATCTAAAAGTAGGGCCTTGGTCAAAACACTCACTCTCACAAAGAAGTTCAAACAAATGTGCATGAAATACCACAGGCTTGCCCTTATTTTCTATTCCTTAGTTTTCGGACAGTTGGACTAGGATCACTATAGGACTTTACTCGGCTTGTAATGTAGGCTTGGGGACGGGTATGGTACATATGGATGTGGTGACTCAACCCTCCTTGACACTACACTATTTTTGGCTCCAACTTTCAACCTTTCTCATTTTTACTCTCCCTTATTCGCCTTTCTTTTATTTTCAGATTTTGGGTGTGATTTTCTTCACTTTCAAAACAAAATTTTCTCTTTTTTTTTCTTTGCAATTTCTCTTCTTTTCACTCTATTTTTTTTTATTTTTCTTCATACCCAAACCTATTTTCCCTTTTTCTTTTATTAACCTCTTCTTAATACCCAACTCAATCTACGCACCCCTATAATAGCCACCCTCAACTTAGGCGATTTGCCTGAGTTAAGGTACACAGTGTCCAAGGAGGGACCAGGGTTAAGACAGGTTCATTGTAATCAAAATGGGAAGGTGAATAGGCTAATGAAAGAAATAGGTCAATTAAGGCTCAAAGTCGGGATCAAGGGATACTTATTCATTTGGTTTGGCATTTAGGCTAAAAGTGGACTTATTCAAAAACGGCCTATGATCCTTTCCTAATCCCTATCCTCTAACCTAGGCAAGACTAACCGGGCAAGTTCTGGATTGCACACACAAAGTGAACTAAGTACTGACCTCACACACACATAGCACAGAGTTGTATTATCAACTACTACCTATCTAGTTCATGCAATGATAGCTACCGTTATTTGCCTATAATCCTAGTGCCATAACAAGATCCAACAGCTGTCACACATAAACATGCTACACACACATACTTCAAAAATAACAAATTTTTCAGGAGGGGTACCCTTAACATTCAAAAGGCATAAACTTTTTCTAAACTAGACTGCACTAGAGTTCCCTTATTTTTCTCCTAATTTAGCAAGAAACACATAAACACTATAAATAACATCCTAAACATGCCGGTTCTACTATGATAGCACACTCGAGGGAAAAGAAACACGACAACAAAAATCCCCAAGTGGTGGTACACCCCCACCCCCAACTAACCATGGTGCACTGCCCTCAATGCATAGCTAACCATAAAAGGACAAGGGAGTGAAGACATACCTGTGGCGCCCTAAGCACCGGAAGTGGGCGCGCCTGCAGCGAGATCATCAATCTGCTCCGTAGTAGGTGTATCCGATGGAGGGGCAGCTTGACTAGCGAATGCACCACGCGTCCTCTGCTCCGCCTCAATCTGGCTCGCATGGTACTCCACCCGGGAGGCTTTAACCACCCTCCAAAGATCACTCTCATACTCAGCAATATTATTAAACCGATCCTCTGGACTGCGGGGTCTCTTGCCTCTATCCATCAGAGGCTCCTCGTCAGAGAACAAATCTACCTCAAATGCTGGCCGCATCGAGGCCTGGGCAGGCATAGGTGGTATAATAAGAGTGCTACTCGATGCCAACACCCTAACCTCCTCTCTCAATGCGGCTACCTCCTTGGTCAATCCGGTTATATCAGGACCTGGTGCAATACTCAACCGGGAGGACATCGGTGCCTCCAAGCTGTCAATCCTCCTATGCAGCCCCCGCATAAACTGATCTATCACCACAGTCATCCAGGCCTCCACCCTAGCCTCCGCAGCCTCTACAGTGTTTCTAATCCAAGGCTTAAGCTGGGATGCTAACTTAGCCATCTGGGTCTCAGTGTGGGTCTGTCGCTTGAACATCTGTGTCTGTCTGTCAATCAACTGATACAGAAAGTCCCTCGACACTGAAACCATACCAGAGAGATATGGTGGAGCGGTAGTACCGAGTACCTCATTATCAATAGGGGCAGCGCCCTCAGTCTGTACAGGAATAGTCTCAGGTACCCTAACTGGTATGGGAATAGGCATAGGAACACTACATCAGACCAATATCCGCTATGCGGGTAACCTCTATATAATGATAGAGGCTATGTATCCTAGCCACACCCGCCCTGTCGCATAGGATCTGGATCAAGCATAGGAATGGTATGCTCGTATGATCTCGGAAGGCCCTCTCATGGATCTCCCAGATGACGTATCTAGCAATGTGAATTTCATAACCAGCCAAGATGCTGGCTACCACCACAGCTCAGTCCAATGTAAGCGAGTTGTCAGCATTAGTTGGACCTAACCTATGTCGAACAACGAACCACCAGAATCTGCCAGCAAAATAAAGCGTGGACTTCTTGATGTCCAGCTTACCAGTCACCCAATTAGCTGCCACACCATTCTCGATGATGTACCCCACAATCCATTTTAGCATCTCCAACTTCTGATCTGCATCTTGCATCCTAACCCTATCTCTGACAGTGTCCATTCGATGATCAAATTCAGCAGTCGAAGCCGGAAGTGGACAGTCTGCCCCAAATAAGAAGCGGTGAATGATCTATTCTAAAATATCCACGCGGGTACCGTGAACCAAAAGGTCATTAATAAGGGCTGATCCCTGAACCACTACCCCACAGGAATACTCAAGTCAACTGACGCAGCATAAGAGGCACAAAATTCTTGGAATAGCTCCGAGCTATAACGAACAGAAGGCTGCGCCATCCAACCCAATCCATATGGCTTAAAAACAGCCCAAATATCAGGCAAGGCCTTCAACTCCTCCACCCGATATCGGGGCTCCTCCATAATACTCCTTCGACACATACCCCTCTCCTTCTGCTCGACATCTCTATCATAAAAAATATGCATTCCTACACAAACCACCGCTGAACCTCCCTACTCTGTGCTGGAGTCGGAGCACTCTAGGCACCAGTACCAAAAATAGAGGTTGTAGCCTCCGCCGTAGAGGTACCCTAACCCATAACATCATTTGCAGAGCCTAACGCAGAAATATCCTTCCCCTCTTCAGACTGGGGGGCGGACTCAGAAGACTCATCTGGAATAACCAGCGCGACAGGCGGTGGGACAGGCTGAAGTGCTGCCCAAGAAGCAGCTCGGGCCTGAGTCTATAACCTCGTGGTTTGAGGTACTAAAGTCGTATCATCATGGCCAATCTCAAACTCTTCCATAGACCCACTTCTCTCAGATTCAGTTGGTTTATCACGCAGATGGGTTGGTAAGTCCAGATTTTTTGTGCGAATTCTGGACGAAGAATCCAGGTGGTCACTTTTGGGGTTGGATTTGGGAGGAATTGCAATGGGTTTAGGATTGGATTTTTGGGTATATGGGTCGGGTTAGGGTCAAATTTTAGTTTTGCGGGTCAAATTTGGTCAAATTGGAATGTGAGGAGGGGGGGGAGGGGAAGGGAGGGAGGGTCGAATTTTGTGACTGATATGGTGGGAGGGTCGAATTATTTGGTATATGTGGTGGGGAGTTCAAAAGATAGGTGATGAAGTAAAGAAAGATGTAAAATTAGGGTTTATGAAAAAAGAGATGAAAATAGAGAAATAAGGAGGTGCTTTTGGATTTTGTATCGGGTAAAGAAGAAGGGAACCGATTTTATAAACAAAAATGGGTTGGGTCGGGTCGGTTCTTCAGGTGGCTGTAGATCCAAGTTTTCACGGAACCACCCACGTGATGTGGGTTGGACTCACGTCACCTGGGTCACTGACGTAGCTGAGATTCTGAAAGCTGAAGACTGCCTCTTATTCTCACGAGACCACCCACGTGATGTGGGTTGGACTCACGTCACATGGGTCACTGACGTAACTAAGATTCTGAAAGATGAAGACTGCGTCTGATTTCCATGATACAACCCACGTGATATGGGTTGACCTACGTCACATGGGTACCCTATCGTAGGTCAGTTTCAGAAAGCAAAAATATTTCTCTGATTACCACGTAACCATTCACGTTACGTGTGACACCCTACATCACGGGATTATGTGTCGTGAGTGGTATTGAACATAATCCGTTCACTTTTTTAGATTCCAGTTAACTTATCCTCTATTGCTCAGTCTTCACCAGATCACACATAATAAAATCTTGGGTTGCCTCCCAATCAGCGCTTGGTTTAATATCGCGGCACGACATAGCTAACTTGGATACTCAGACTTCACCAACTAGCGCATGGGTTGCCTCCCATGAAGCACCTAATTTAACGTCGCAGCACGACATGGCTAGCTTGACTACGTAGACTTCATCAAGCTCAAGTTCCTCACATGTCTTTATTTCTTCCGTGACTCCCACATAATACTTAACATACTGTCCATTGACTTTGAATAGAATATTATCCGCTCCTTTTAGCTCAATAGCACCATGTGGGAATACCCTAACTACCGTGAATGGTCCAGACCATTTGGACTTTAATTTTCCAGCAAACAACGAAGCTTGGAATTATACAGTAGCACCAAATCTCCCGGGTGAAACTCTCGGTTCTCAATTCGACGATCATGATACATTTTCATCTTCTCTTTATATAATGCTAAACTTTCATAAGCCCGGAGACGAAATTCATCCATCTCATTCATCTGCTCAAGTCTCAATTTAGCCACTTGACTCCAGTCTAAATTCAACCTCTTCAACGCCCACAAAGCCTTATGTTCAAGTTCGACGGGCAAATGACAAGATTTTCCAAAAACTAATTGATATTGTGATGCACCAATTGGTGTTTTAAAAGCAGTTTGATATGCCCATAACGCATCATCCAATCTTCGAGCCCGCTTGTCTGAGGATGGTAAGGTGTTGCTACCTTATGTTTAACACCATATATTTCAAGCAGGGCCTTGAACAGACGATTGTAGAAGTGGGATCCTCCATCACTAATAATAACTCAGGGCGTACCAAATAGTGAAAATATGTTCTTTTTCAAGAATGTTGTGACACTTCTCCCTTCGTTATTAGGAATCGCAATTGCCTTCACCCACTTAGAAACATAGTCAACGGCTACCAAGATGTATTTCATTCCATGCGAGCTCACAAAAGGACCCATAAAGCCAATTCCCCACACATCGAACAATTCAAGCTCAAGTATATTTGTCATGGGAAGTTCGTGTCTATGTGAAATATTCCCTTGCCTTTGACATTGGTCACAAGCGCGAGCATAATCACGAGCATCTTTGTAAATACTGGGCCAGTAGTACCCACATTGTAAGATTTTATGGGTAGTCCGAGCACCTCCATGATGACCCCCAACTGGAGATAAGTGATATGCTTCCAAAATACTCATCATCTCGACCTCTGGAGCACATCTTTGAATTATGCCATCAACACACACCCTAAACAAATATGGCTCATCCCAGAAGAATTTTCTTACCTCATGCATGAATTTCTTTCTCTGCTGATACGACATATCCTCTGGAACTAGATCACTTGCCAAAAAGTTGGCAAAATTAGCAAACCAAGGGATTAAGTCTTGGGATGCTGCCAGTACTTGCTCATCTCAAAAAGTATCATAAATCTCAATATCATCCCTTAATTTAAGCATGGCCTCCTCCTCGAGGCATGATAGATGGTCAGTAACTTGATTTTTCGTCCCCTTATGATCCTTGACTTCAAAGTCAAATTCTTGCAATAGAAGTACCCACTGAATCAATCTTGGATTAACATTCTTTTTCGACATAAGATACTGAAGAGTTGCATGGTTTGTATGCACAATCACCTTCGTACCTATCAAGTAAGATCTGAATTTCTCAAAAGCGAATACTACGGCCAACAATTCCTGCTCAGTCACAATATAATTCTTTTGAGTTGGATTAAGCACTTCGCTAGCATAGTAAATTGGATGTAACATCTTCTCACGTCTTTGGCCAAGGACAGCACCCAAAGACACTCCACTAGTATCGTACATAACCTCAAAAGGCATAGTCCAATCTGGTGACGCAATAATAGGGGTTGAAACCAACTTCTCCTTAAGACACTCGAATTCTTTTAGACATGCTTCATCGAACATGAACTTCACCTCTTTCTCCAAAAGTTTGCATAAAAGATGTGCAATCTTAGAGAAATCCTTGATGAATCTTCTATAAAAGCCAGCATGACCAAAGAAACTTCGAATACCTTTTATAGAGATAGGTGGAGGTAGCTTCTCAATTACCTTAATCTTTGCCTTATCCACCTCAATTCCATTCTTTGAAATCTGATGCCCCAATACGATACCCTCGTTGACCATAAAATGACATTTTTCCCAATTCAGCACTAAGTTGAGCTCCTCACATCTTTGCAGTACATTAGCAAGGTGAGCTAAACAACCATCAAATGAGTCTCCCATAATAGAAAAACCATCCATAAAAACCTCAATGGCATCCTCCACCATGTCGGAGAAAATAGACATCATGCAGCGTTGAAAAGTGGCCGAAGCCTTACACAAACTGAAGGGCATCCTCTTGAATGCGAATGTACCATATGGACAAGTGAAAGTGGTCTTCTCTTGGTCTTGGGGGCAATAAAAATTTGATTATACCTCGAATAGCCATCAAGAAAACAATACCATCCTCTACCAGCAAGACGGTTTAACATCTGATCCATGAAGGGCATAGGAAAATGATCTTTTTCAGTCCAAGAATTCATCTTTTGATAATCCATGCAGACTCTCCATCCAGTAACCGGCATAAATGTATGCTCCTTTACCAGCGAGTGCACCCACCACCTCATCATATTCCTCAATACCATTGCTATCAAAATTCATAATCACGGCCGCCAGAGGTTCTACCCCCAAGCTTTCTTCAAGAGACACAACAAACTCACTATCATCAACCGTATCTATCATTTAAATCACCCACTCATATCTTGGCTGCTTCATTGAATGATAAACATTAAAAGTGACCTATTCATCATTCAATCTAAATTTCAACTGCCCTACTTCCTTGTTAACCAATGGACAACTAGTGGCAAGGAATGGTCTTCCCAATATGATGGGAACCTCAAAGTCAATTTCACAATCAAGAATCACAAAGTCAGCCGGAAATATGAAAGATTCAACCTTTACCAAAACATCATACAGAATGCCCACCGAATTTTTCACAGTCCTGTCGGCTATGAGAAGTCTCATAGAGGTTGGTTTTGGTGCTCCCAACCCCAACTGTTTGAAAATGTCTAATGGCATTAAGTTGATGCTAGCACCTAAATCACAAAGTGCTTTAGCAAAGTCGTAGGACCCGATAGTACAAGGAATTGTGAAAGCTCCTAGATCCTCCTTCTTTTCAACTAGGGAACGCGAAGCAACTGCACTACAATGATGTAAGTTATAGGTTGGCTTAAAACTGACAGTTCTCTTTTTTTTCACCAAGTCTTTCATGAACTTCGCATAACCTGGCATTTGCTCTAATGCCTCAACAAGAGGGATGTTTACTGACAGCTCCTTCAATATTGTCATAAACTTCTGATATTTTCCTTCCTCAGCCTTCTTCTTCAACCTTTGAGGAAAGGGTGGAGGAGGTAGTGGGATAGTTTTTAGCACTTGTGGTACTTTCTTTTCCTGCCTCTTTTCAGATTTTGCCTTTTTGCTAGCATCATGCTGATCTGGAATTGTTTCGCCCTTTGAATTATCTGGCTCTAACTCAGCTTCTACATCAATAACCATTGGCTCATTAGTCTTACCACTGACGGCAGGTATAGGTGGATCTGTTGTGCACTTCCCGCTTCTAGTAGTGATGGCTAGACAATGACTACCATTCTTCGAATTTTGGACGGTATTGCTTGGAAGGGTACCTGGCTGACGTTGATTCAGTGCCAATGATATCTTCCCAAATTGTTGCTCTAACTATTTAATGGAAGTTGAATAAGACTCCACTTTCTGACTTATTCCCAAAATGTCAGTCCTAATCTCCTTCAAGCAATTTTCCTGGCTCTCTGCTCCTTTGACTAGTTTATTAAGAAGGGCCTCCATCCTTGAATTTCCAGACTCCTCATCATGGCTTTCTGGTGTTACATAAAGGCCATTCTTCTCTCTATAATCATCCTTTCGTCTCCAGTCACCGTTCTGGTCTCGTTATCTATCTTTATACCCTGACTTATTGTAACTATCTCTATAGTAGTTCCGACCTTGATTCCCCTGCCTTGAGTTCCAAGAGTCTTGATTAGACCCTTAGCCCTTGGCTCGGAAACCCACCACTTCTCGATCTAGGTACTTATTCTCTTCATCAGACTCATTATCATCATGTCTACCCGATTTACCTTGTGCACCTACAGCATGCACCTTTTCAGCATCTCTAGCCACTATCTATTTAGCCAGAAGACCAATTTATATCCTCAACTGAGCGACCTCTTGAGCCACAGATTCATTCAAAGCCCGTTGTGCTGAGGCTCCAATAGCATATGTGCCAGTTGGCGTGTCTGTCTCTCGAGTATGCCAACCTCGGTTGGTCTTAGTGATACGATCTAATATTTCTGAAGCTTGATCCCACCTCATTCTCATAAATGCTCCACTAGTTATAATATCTGCTACAACCTTAGTATTTACGTTTAACGCCCTATAGAAGCTTTCAAGTAAGTTTCTACCACTCATCCTATGATTTGGCACATTCTGCAGCTTCTTGTTGAACCTTATCCATGTCTCATAAAGTGCTTCAGAATGTAGTTGTCTAAAGTTGTAGATCTCACCTACAACTGCAACATCTTGGAAGGTGGGAAAAATCTCTCCAAAAATTAATTTCTCAATTCCTGCCAATTAGTGATGGATCCTCGTGATAAATTTGCCAACCACAAAGTCGCTTTTCCTGTTAGAGAGAATGAAAATAACCTCAGTCAAATAGCCTCTTGGTCAACTCCAGGAAAATTATATGTTGTGCAGACCCCCACAAAATTCATTACGTGCATGTTTGGATCATCCGTAGGCAGACCGACAAACACACCCTTTAAGTTTAGCAGGTGAATAATGGCACTGGTAATGTCAAACTTAGTACCTGGAGGTAACTCAGGTGGAATGATGGCACCGGTCTCTATTGGCTCGAAATAAGCCACATCCTTATCTTCAGGATCATCATAAACAAACATATATGGTCTCGGTTGCACTCTCAGTTGTCTTTGTCTCTCTTCAGCCTCAGCCAGTCGCTGTGTTACTTCTTGCATTGCTCGATTATCTCTTTCTGCTTGCCTAAGAGCAGCTTGCCTAGCCTGCTCTTCACGTGTCAATCGCGCGGTAGTTTGATCCGCTATTTCATGACCAAATAGTTGAATTGGTTGGTGATAAATGTCTCCCGCAGCTATGGGATCCTGAACTCCATCAGTATTCACCATTCTTTGATTAGCTCTCAGCGTCCTTTCAATTTCAAGATTAAGTGGAATCAGGGGATTGCCTTGACTCCTAGTATTGAGCATACACCGGTGTATACCCTCAAAATATGTAAAATCAAAACCAATCAACTCCAACCAGTACTAATCAACTCCGTAACCGTATTCCCCAGTAACGGCGCCAAAATTTGATGTCGCCCAAAATATGCCTCCTAAGAAGTATAAAGCGGTCGCTGTCAAATATAGAATCCAACTAGGTTGGGGTCGATCCCACAGGGAATAGGTAGAAGTCTGTTTAGAATACTAGATGGAACAATTGGAAAGTAAGTAAAACTGAGGGGTTTTGTAAATAAAAAGTGGCAGTAACAATTGCTGGTTATATCGAGTTTGTAGACAATGAGAAAAATACACTAGGACTGTGATCCCCAATGATTCCTTAACTCCACCGATTACTTGTGCTAACAAAACTGTTCCACTATGTGGCATGCAAAATCTGACAAGATATGTTCATCTAAATGTCTCTCGACCTTGGTTAGATGAATTTCACTCTTCTCCTCTTGGTCTCCGAGTGTCGCACTACAAACCCATGTCCTGGATCTCAGATAACCATTCTCGCTAAGGCTCAAGTTATTAGATGAAGGTTGATAGCTTCAAATCTCTGTTGTTATCTCCTTTTCCCAATCTCTATCTCTCTATCTCGAGCAAGTTTAGAATACAGGCGAGTTTTTAATGTTTGTAATCATTAGAAGAATAATCACAATGAAGGAAACAACAATACATGCATACACAATGGTACAAAATTGCCTTGCACTTAACCGGTTTCGTTAATTCCTCATGGTTCACACAACCCTAGTTGATGAGTGTCACGACCCAAAATCCCATTCGGGATGGACTGGCACCCGAAGACGATATGGCTCAATAGAACCAATCTTTGCTCATGAACATTCGTATGCGTATCCTCGTATCAATCTTATTAATTCTCATGGAACTATGCAGAATTCATGGACATGGGAACATATGTCATATCTATATATATATATATATATATATATATGAAACTTGGACGATAGGGCCATTAAGTCAAAAGGATCATATTTATCTTACATTCACATACCCACATACGTCTACAAAAGCCTCTAACAGATGCATTTACAAGACCAACTAAAAGTCGGGACAAGTCCCTACTTTATCTTTACAACATCAAAAACAAATGTACATTTATGACTCGAAAAGTCCCGAAGCAACTGGGGCTCACCAAAAATCTGCAAATACTGTCAACCTACTGTGGAGGTCTACTAGTGCCTGCACCTGCAACATGTAAGGTAAATCCCCCGAGGGGGTCAGTACGAAGAATGTACTGAGCATGTAAGGCCATAAGAAAATTGCATCAATACATAAGAACTCCAATGGAAATAATTATAAGAGAAAACTCTATATGTGGAACCATGTACCTTTCTTTTATTATTATTATTTTCGATCATTCAATCATCTCCTTGTAATTCATATAATATCTTTCATAATTACTTTCACTCAATAGATTCTTTCCTTTGCTTAACGCTCATTATCATTATTATTAGTCATCCAGCATACATCCACTCTTTCTGTGGGTTAACATACATCCACTCTATGGTGGGTTAACATACATCCACTCTTTGGTGGGTCAACATACATCCACTCTTTGGTGGGTAATAACATACATCTACTCTATGGTGGGTTAACATACATCCACTCTTTGGTGGGTCAACATACATCCACTATTTAGTGGGTAATAACATACATCCACTCTATGGTGGGTAATAACGTACATCGACTCCATGGGTAGGTTAACATACATCCACTCTTTGGTGGGTTAATAACATACATCTACTCCATGGGTAGGATTAATATACCATTTCTTCCTCTTCTTTCATTACTCTTTCTTTCATTCCATGAGTGATACCTTGATGATGGAACATTCTTGAAACTTGGAACACAAACATACATTACTTTACGTCTTTACTCTTGTAAGATTGACATCTCTTCTTGTGAAGGGTAGATACATTAACTTGCACATTACTTCTTTCATTACTTTTGAGAGATTGGTACATTTACTTGTGAGAGATTGATTCATTCACTTGTGAGAGATTGATTCATTCACCTGTGAGAGATTGATATATTCACTTGTCATAACATTATTTGAAACACAACATCTTTGGAACCATTGGAACAATAGTCAATAAATAAGAGATAAGTCAATCATAATTCATTTAGGAGCAGGACACTTGTGAATAAGAATATGTGTCTACCTTAGTTGAAGTACTATAGGACCCTTTTGGAATGTAACACTTTTGGAACCTTAGGATAATGATCACTAAATACGATACATGTGGATATCAACTGTTCACCACCTGAGATGCAATACCCTAGAACATTTGGAACTTTTGACATATTAGCCAATGAACATGAGTCAACCAATGGACATGAGTCATATGATTCACCATTGACCAATGAGTAAGGAACATATGAGTAACACTAGCCAACTACCGGATAAGGAATACCTTAGAGCATCTCAGAACCGAAGGAGTACTATGACAATGTGAACACCATATGCTGCAGAAGAGTATAGAAGAGTAACCTTGCATACCTTTACTTCCAAGTATGAGTACACAAGTCTATATACGAACACAACAGTCCAGCTTCTTCCTTATGTTTCACTCTACAGTACAAGTCCATAATGGAACTCTCGTTAACAACTGTTTACCGTATAAGTGTACAAAACGACAATGAACTATTTGACTGCCATATAACTTCATTTCACTCCTTACAATACAACCCACTGCATTATCATACCTACAACACCATAACATTACACACATTGACCAAGAGATCATACATCAATATCATTTCACACCACACTTACCCTTTATGCTCTCCCATTAGCATTCCGTCACAATTACCCTATCAACTTGCCTCGTAACAACTTATGAAAATAAATAAATACTTAATACAGTACAAAATGCCTCCATATGACACTTTAAATTCATTAAAACGACATCACAAGTTGCTAATTACATCCATAAAGGGTATAAGGGCCTTCGGGAACCAACTAGATGCAAAAACATACAAAAAACTAAACCTGGGCTGACCTTCATTGACACCTGCGCCCGCAGGTGTATGAGGTGCATGTGCAGGTTCCCTTTGGCAGCAGCCAGAGGCATCTGCGTCCGCAGGTGCCTCCGTCTGCGGGGGTGGATGCCCGTTTTGGTCAGAAATAGTTTGTTCTGGGTCTTTTCATGCAATGAATGGTCCATGATCATAAACAAACTTATTTTGACATATTTTGGATCATCTTTAATACCAACAGTCAGCCAGAGTCTCACAACACACAATAACATCACCAAAACGACACTTTCCTTACATTACGTCATCAAATCCATAGCCTATTTCACAATAAAAATTCCAAACACTATACACAAGTATAAAACAAGGTAAGACTATAATCACATCCCTCATGAAAATATTGAATCCAAAATGAGGCCCAAGGTTCATAAGAAAGACTTGGCCCAATGGGGCAAAACATGATCCAATATTCCATTTGACTAATCAACCATGCATTCAATGCCAAGAGATGGATAAGAGTAACTTGAGGGACCTATATATATATATAAGGAATTGTACATAAAATGTGGTGGGCTAAAGAAGTCTTGAGCCATTAGGCTCAAGGGAGGCCCAAAATTCATATAAATACATGGCCCAAATGAAGGGATGACCCATTCTTGACCCATTCTTGCAAGACCAAGTTGCTATATCATGATTGGACCAAGTGTGTGGTTACAAAGCACCATTAGGGGACTATATAAGGTGGCAATAATCAGATTTTATTCATTTTTTACACCCATTCCTTTTCTAGAATTTGCTCAACACATTCTTATCTTACACAAACCCTAGACCTTCATTCCTTTGATCAAGATCATAATGTTGCAAGACTTGGTAAGTGATTATGCTTATGGTTTAATATATTTTATGCATGAGATATGGTGTATATTATGTTGGGTATGTTGGTGGAATATTGAGAAGTTCACTATGTGTGATATGTTACATGTTTGCTAAATCGGAGGATGGTTTCGTCTTGTAAACTTGAATATATACTTGTGGAACAAGACTCATATAAGCCCCAACAAATAAATAAATAATTCATCAAATCTCTCATGTTTAATTAATTCCATAAATGTACACATAGTCGTATAGGTTCGACAACTTACGGGGTGTTACACCTCCCACGAGGGTCTAATCCCATGTACTAGGCCCAATATCCATTACCTCATCAATAACATTACAAAATACATACTTTTGGCTTTCGACACTTAAGTAAACATTGTTTAACGTCGTCAAGTAGGGTTTGGTAGGTACGGGGTGTTATATTTTTTCCCCCTTAGGAACAGTCGTCCTCGAATGTTAACAACATTGTCTCATGTGCAACAAAGCATCTCTATATTAGCATCTCTATACATATGCTCATATAGATATTTACTTAGTCTTTCTCTGCTTTCACACTTTTGCACTTTTTCCTTCCATTTGAAACAAATATGGGTACCTTGGTCTCATTATTTGTTTTCAGCTTCTCAGGTTATCTACTGTACTTGCTGCTTTCTCCCAAAGGACTTTTACGAAAGTTACATCTTTATTTACTAACCTTTGCTTTTGTCGGTCTAGAATAGCCATAGGTATCTCTTCCTAATGAGGTCCTCCATAACTTGTACATTTTCAATAAAAGCAATGGATCTCAGCGTCTGAATTGTGTTGGCTTGTAGCTACTATTGTACCACCTTAACCTTCTTATAGCTTAGTGAAAAAATCTAGCCCCAAGTAAGGCAGTTCCACTCGTTCTAAAGCATCCAATTGATGATTTAAACTTTCTTCTATATACCTTTTTAAGATACTATTTTGATACTTGAATGATAGATATTATTATAAACACATTCAATAAGAGGTAGATGATCATCCCAACTACCTTTGTAATATAATGTGTAAGCTGGTAATATAATTTCAAGTGTCTGGGTGATACGTTCCTCTTGTCCACCTGTTTAATGATGAAAAACTGTACCCAACTTCACTTGTATATCTAAACTTTCTGTATCTTTGATTGTTACCTCATTCAATTGTCGATAATCGACACCCATTCTCAATGTGCCATTTCTCTTTTGTGCAAACAACACTGGTGCACCCTACAGGGACATACTAAGTCTTACTAGCTGACATGTGTATACCTTGGACATCGCTTTCCTTACCTCAGGATAGGAAAAAAATTTACCTTTCCACTCAAGGACGGTTTTTTTGTGGAAGAAAAGGGAAATATACTTTCTTGGCTTGGCAATCTTCGTAACATAACAAGGAGCCAACCACTTCATACTCATTACAACATTAAAAATTTTCCATTTTCATTTCCATAAGATCAACCATCTCAACATGATCACAAACATCTACTATACCATTACGACATGCTCTTTCAACTATAATAAATTCACCGATAGTTGGAAATACTTAGATTAACTTAGCTAATAACCCCGATGTCCCGTTATATTTCACAGTAATCGATGGAGTAGCATATAATAGGGTAGAGCTTAGATCAATTAGTACATATACATCATGAAAAAATATGGTAATGTACCTCTACCTTCATCAGGAGGTGCCTCCTCATTCTGCCGGTCCACTAGAGCATAGGTGCGATTTTGAATTCCACTAGAACTAGCTGCTCCTCTGGCACCTCTACCACGACCAGCAGACAGTACACCAGCTGTCGATGCCACAATGGATGATCCTGTAGGTTGTGTCATACTATCAGTGGGCCTCTGTGGGCACTCTCTCATCATGTGTCTTGGCCTACTACACACAAAGCAAACATTCATATCAAACCGACATTCTCCTGAATGAAATCTCCCACAGCGCTGGCACAGCTGACGAGACAATCTTGTTTCCTGTGATCCCTGAGTTCCACTACTCTGTCCAAACTGGCTACCTCTAAACCCTCGAAATTGAGAGTGTGTGCCTGCTGTGGAATAGGAGAGTGATGGTCTAGAAAATATCAAAATCCTCGATTCTCCTTGGGACGCCATAGACTGCCCCTTTTTGATGGCCCTTTCTCAGATTTTTGTGTCCTTCTTCTTTGCCTTTGATCCTCCATTTTCTGCAAAAAGGCCTGTATTCTAGCTATATCCATATCTTGATTCAAGGCAGCGATAGTACAGTCTCGTACCAAATACGATTCTAATCTATCCACAAATCGATGGACTCTATCTTCCATTGTAGCCACCACATTTGGAGCATACCGAGCCAAGGAATTAAATTGCAAGATGTATTCTCTAACACTTATATTTCCTTGACGCAAATTTAAAAACTGATCCGCGCGAGCCTTTCGGATATCATAGGGGAGATAGTGATCCAGAAATGCCATTTTAAATTCTTCCCAACCAGCTGGGAGTGCATCAATGCCCCTTGATCTTTTCCAATCCTCATAGAATAATATGGCCTCGCCCTTCAATCTATAAGCTGCTAGCTCAACTGTTTCTACACTTGTTACGTGCATCACCTCTAGTGCTCTTTGAACTTGGTCCACAAAATCCTGCGGATCTGCTTTCGGATCTGACCCTGTGAATATAGGAGGGTCTAATTTTAGGAAGTCCTGTGTACGCCGACTAGCTGCTCTAGCCGCGTTAACTTCATTTACCATTGGACCAGTTTGTCTTTGTGCTTGTGCAGCCATTAACTAGGTCAACATGTGTACTGCATTTCTCAAATCCTGATCAGTGGCATTCATAAGCGGTTTTGCAGGTACTTCTCTACCTCTTGGCTCTTATGGAGCTGGTAAAGTAGAGGAAGACTTCGATGCAATGTCAACATTTTCTCCACCTTGACTATCTTGGTCAGGTGGTAATCTACTCATTCCTTCTCCGGTAGGTATATCTACCTACTTACCTTTTCCTCTATCTCTTCTTGTGATTGGCATTTTACTATACCAAAGAAAAATAATTACCATGGTCAGATACAATTCAACTTACAACATTGGCTCTATTGCACGATCTAGAATGAAGAAAAGAAACAACATCCTAAATGTCACGTAGCCTCCTACTTATAAATATGGTGCACAACACATTGACAAGTAAGACTCTACTCAGACACAGCTTTTCAGACACCCTTAGAACGACCCGCTCTGATACCACTTCTGTCACGACCTAAAATCCTATTCGGGATGGACTGGCACCCAAAGCCGATATGGCTCGAGAGAACCAATCTTTGCTTATGAACATTCGTATGCGTATCCTCGTATCAATCTTATTATTTCTCATGCAACTATGTGGAAGTCATAGACATAGGAACATATGTCATATCTCTATATATATGAAACTTGGCCGATAGGGCCATTAAGTCAAAAGGATCATACTTCTCTTACATTCACATACCCACATACGTTTACAAAAGTCTCTAACATATGTATTTACAAGACCAACTAAAAGTCGGGACAAGTCCCCACTTTATCTTTACAACATAAAAAACAAATGTACATTTATGACTCGGAAAGTCTCGAAGCAACTGGGGCTCACCAAAAATCTGCAAATACTGTCAACCTACTGTGAAGGTCTACTAGTTCCTGCACCTACAACATATAAGGTAAATCCCCCGAGGGGGTCAGTACGAAGAATGTACTGAGTATGTAAGGCCATAAGAAAATTGCATCAATACATAAGAACTCCAATGGAAATAATTATAAGAGAAAACTCTATATGTGGAACCATGTACCTTTCTTTTATTATTATTATTTTCAATCATTCAATCATCTCCTTGTCATTCATATAATATCTTTCATAATTACTTTCACTCAATAGATTCTTTCCTTTGCTTAACGCTCATTATCATTATTATTAGTCATCCAGCATACATCCACTCTTTCGGTGGGTTAACATACATCCACTCTATGGTGGGTTAACATACATCCACTCTTTGGTGGGTCAACATACATCCACTCTTTGGTGGGTAATAACATACATCCACTCTATGGTGGGTTAACATACATCCACTTTTTGGTGGGTCAACATACATCCACTCTTTGGTGGGTAATAACATACATCCACTCTATGGTGGGTAATAACATACATCGACTCCATTGGTAGGTTAACATACATCCACTCTTTGGTGGGTTAATAACATACATCTACTCCATGGGTAGGATTAATATACCATTTTTTCCTTTTCTTCCATTACTCTTTGTTTCATTCCATGAGTGATACCTTGATGATGGAACATTCTTGAAACTTGGAACACAAACATACATTACTTTACGTCTTTACTCTTGTAAGATTGACATCTCTTCTTATGAAGGGTAGATACATTAACTTGCACATTACTTCTTTCATTACTTTTGAGAGATTGGTACATTTACTTGTGAGAGATTGATTGATTCACCTGTGAGAGATTGATATATTCACTTGTCATAACATTATTTGAAACACAACATCTTTGGAACCATTGGAATAATAGTCAATGAATAAGAGATAAGTCAATCATAATTTATTTAGGAGCAGGACACTTGTGAATAAGAATATGTGTCTACCTTAGTTGAAGTACTATAGGACCCCTTTGGAACCTTAGGATAATGATCACTAAATACGATACATGTGGATATCAACTGTTCACCACCCTGAGATGCAATACCCTAGAACATTTGGAACTTTTGACATATTAGCCAATGAACATGAGTCAACCAATGGACATGAGTCATATGATTCACAATTGACCAATGAGTAAGGAACATATGAGTAACACTAGCCAACTACCGGATAAGGAATACCTTAGAGCATCTGAGAACCAAAGGAGTACTATGACAATGTGAACCCCATATGCTGCAGAAGAGTATAGAAGAGTAACCTTACATACCTTTACTTCCAAGTATGAGTACACAAGTCTATATATGAACACAACAGTCCAACTTCTTCTTTATGTTTCACTCTACAGTACAAGTCCATAATGGAACTCTCGTTAACAACTATTTACCGTACAAGTGTACAAAACGACAATGAACTATTTGACTGTCATATAACTTCATTTCACTCCTTACAATACAACCCACTGCATTATCATACCAACAACACTATAATATTAAACACATTGACCAAGAGATCATACATCAATATCATTTCACACCACACTTACCCTTTATGCTCTCCCATTAGCATTCCGTCACAATTACCCTATCAACTTGCCTCGTAACAACTTATGAAAAAAAAAAATACTTAATACATTCCAACATGCCTCCATATGATACTTTAAAGTCATTAAAACGACATCACAAGTTGCTAATTACATCCATAAAGGGTATAGGGGCCTTCGGGAACCAACTAGATGCAAAAACATACAAAAAACCAAACCTGGGCTGAGCTGCATTGCCACCTGTGCCAGCATGTGGCTGAGGTATGCGCGCAAGTGCCCTTTGGCAGCAGCTAGAGGCATCTGCATTGGCATCTGCGCTCGCAGGTGCCTCCGTCTGCGGGGGCGGATGCCCATTTTGGTACGAAATAGTTTATTTTGGGTCTTTTCATGAAATGAATGGTCCATGATCATAACCAAACTTATTTTGACATATTTTTTATCATATGGAATTCCAACAGTCAGCCAGAGTCTCACAACACACAATAACATCACCAAAATGACATTTTCCTTACATTACGTCATCAAATCCATAGCCTATTTCACAATAAAAATTCCAAACACTATACACAAGTATAAAACAAGGTAAGACTATAATCACATCCCTCATGACAATATTGAATCCATCAAGTTCTCTTCCTTCAAGACCACAAGTATATATTCAAGTTTACAAGACGAAACCATCCTCCGATTTATCAAACATGTAACATATCACACGTAGTGAACTTCTCAATATTCCACCAACATACCCAACATAATATACACCATATCTCATGCATAAAATATATTAAACCATAAGCATAATCACTTACCAAGTCTTGCAACATGATGATCTTGATCAAAGGAATGAAGGTCTAGGGTTTGTGTAAGATAAGAATGTGTTGAGCAAATTCTAGAAAAGGCATGGGTGTAACAAATGAATAAAATCTGATAATTGCCACCTTATATAGTCCCCTAATGGTGCTTTGTAACCACACACTTGGTCCAATCATGATATAGTAACTTGGTCTTGCAAGAATGGGTCATCCCTTCATTTGGGCCATGTATTTATATGATTTTGGGGCTTCCCTTGAGCCCAATGGCTCAAGACTTCTTTTGCCCACCAAATTTTATGTACAATTCCTTATATATATATATAGGTCCCTCAAGTTACTCTTATCCATCTCTTGGCATTGAATGCACAGTTGATTAGTCAAATGGAATATTGAATCATTGATGTACCATGGTTATATGGCACTTTTGATGCTTAAAACAAGGGAAATATGCAATAACTTGGGTGTGTTTTGTTGGTATGATGTGTTTTCTGTCCTAGTTCGCAGGAAAACAGGTTTTAAAGGCAAAATAAGCAAAAAGAGAAAGAATCAAGCCCGAGAACGAAGTGTTGGAAGAAGAAATAACAAAAGGCTGCAAAAGAGGAGTATTCACGCCACGAGTCACGTGGCATGGAAGCCACTCACGCCACGTGAGTGGCTATCGTTACTCAAGTCCAGAATGAAAAACATCAGTATGCTTTCAACGACAGAAGTCACATGGAGTGACTGACACCCACGTGTTGTGAAGCCTGCCGTGATCCAGCTTCAGAGATCCAAGAAAAAAAGTCTGATTCCCACGAGACAAGTCACGTGCCGTGACTTGGTTCCACGATATCAAGTCACAACACCGTGAAAACTGCCGACTCTGTTCTCCTATTTTGTTTTGGATAGGACTAGTTTTGTATCTATAAATACACCTATGTAGTCCTAGGTGCGAGAGTTGGACAATTTACTACTTTGAGAGTTATTTCACACTGTTTGAGACATAATTTTGGTTTTGTATTCACAAACCCTAATTTGAGGTTCATTGATAATTGAAATTGTGGTTTTTCTTCATTCTTATGAGATCATAATTATGTTTTCATCTTTGAATTATTCTGGTGTTCTTACAATTATGAGCAGCTAAACCAATCAACTAGGGTTGTGTGAACCATGAGGAATTAACGAAACCGGTTAAGTGCAAAAGCAACTTTGTACTGCTGTGTATGCATGTATTGTTGTTTCCTTCGTTGTGATTTCTTTTCTAATGGTTGCAAATGTTAGAATATCGCCTGTATTCTAGACTTGCTCGAGAGAGAGTTAGAGATTGGGAAAGGAGATAACAACAGAGATTTGAAACTATCAACCTTCATCTAATAACTGAAGCCTTAGCGGGAAAGGGTATCTAAAATCTAGGACAAGGGTTAGTAGTGCGACACTCGAAGACCGAGAGGAGAAGAGTGAAATTCGTCTAATGAAAAGTCGAGAGATAGTTAGATGAACCTAACTTGTTAGATTTTGCATGCAGCACAGCAGGGCAATCTTGTTAAACACAAATAATCGATGGAGTTACAGAATCATTGGGGATCACAGTCCTAGTGAATTTCTCTTATTGATTACAAACTCAATACAACCAACAATTGTTATTGTTATTATTTATTAGCAAACCCCCCCAGTTTTATTTACATTCCAATTATTCCATCTAGTATCTACTCATACTTCGACCATATTCCTCGTGGGATCGACCCCAACCTAGTTGGGTTCTATATTTGATACAACGACTGCATTGAACTTTTTTAGAGGTATATTTTTGGCGACATCAAATTTTGGCGCCGCTGTCGGGGATTACGGTTACGGAGTTGATTATTACTGGTTGGAGCTGATTGGTTTTTGTTTTTATACACTTTTGAGGGCATACACCGGTGTATGCCAAACACTAGGAGTCAAGGAAATCCCCTGATTCCACTTGATCGCGAAATTGAAAGGACTTTGAGAGCAAATCGTAGAATGGTGAACACAAAAGGACTTCAGGATCCCGCAACTCCAGGAGACATTCATCACCAACCAGCTCAGCCAGTTGGTCATGAGACAACGGAATAAACTACGACCCGATTGACATAAGAAGTGTAAGATAGACAAGCTGCTCTTTGGCAAGCAGAGAGAGATAATCGAGCCATGCAAGAAGCCGCTCAGCGTCTGGCTGAGGCCGAAGAAAGACAAAGACAACTGAGGGCACAACCGAGACCACATGTGCCTGTGTATGATGATCTCAAAGATGAGGATTTGGCTTATTTTGAGCCAGTCTATACTGGTGCCATCATTCCACTTGCACTACCTCCAGGCACTAAATTTGACATTACAAGCACTATGATCCACCTATTAAACTTAAAGGGTGTTTTTACGGGTCTGCCTACGGTTGATCCAAACATGCATGTAATGAACTTTGTAGGTGTCTGCACATCGTATAACTTGCCTGGAGTTGATCAGGAGGCGATTCGGTTGAGGTTATTTCCATTCTCTCTAATAGGGGAGGCAACCTTGTCGTTGGCAGAATTACCATGAGGATCTATCACTAATTGGGAAGACTTGAGAAATCAGTTTCTAGAAAGGTTTTTTCCACCGTCCAAAATGCTTCAACTGAAGGATGATGTCACGCCCCGACTTCCAACGAGGCGTGATTGGCACCCGAAGCCGATAAGGCCCGAGAGAACCAATCTTTGCTCATGTACTCTCATATGTATGTTCGCGTATGCATATCATTTTATCTCATGTAATTAAATATAGTTAGCGAAAGTCATGGCAATACGTGCAATCTATGAAACTTGGCCGCTAGGGCCATCTCGTCAAAATGAACGTACATCTTTTACTTTCACGATACCCCACATATGTCTACAAAGCCTCTAATAGATACATGACCATGTCTATACAATACTTACAAAATGCTAAAACCTAATGAACACATGTGACTTGGGAAGCCCCGAAGCAA
Source organism: Capsicum rhomboideum (assembly GCA_031232105.1). Taxonomy (NCBI): domain Eukaryota; kingdom Viridiplantae; phylum Streptophyta; class Magnoliopsida; order Solanales; family Solanaceae; genus Capsicum; species Capsicum rhomboideum. The sequence goes on from CP124712.1 coordinate 19,231,452, forward strand.
CTAGAGCTCACCAATAATTTGCGGATATCTCGCCACCTACTGCAGAGATCTACTAACACCTGTGCCTACAGCATGTAAGGTAAGTTCCCCAAAAGGGGTCAGTACGAATAAAGTACTGAGTATGTAAGGCCAGATGAAACTAAAATAGCACATAAGTACTTCCAAGAAATTAAGCGTAAGAGAATAATCAATATGGATATACCTTCGTATAAAAAATATGTGGAACTAGGTTCATTACTTCTATTAGTCTCAATACTTGATCAATCAGTCGCATCATTATCACTTTCTTATAACCATCTTCATGTTTATTTACATCTATGCACGTGAGGCATATATTCTCATCTCTTTACAACTATTTTCATTACTGTGCACTCAATTAGTTAGTACCGGGCCTCCACCCTTGGTAGGCTATAAGATATAAATGTAATACCGTACATCCACCTTTAGTGGGCTATCATATATAATTATAATACCGGACATCCACATTTAGTGGGCTATCATATATAAATATAATACCGGACATCCACATTTAGTGGGCTATCATATATAAATATAATACCGGACATCCACATTTAGTGGGCTATAATATATAAATATAATACCGGACATCCACATTTAGTGGGCTATAATATATATATATAATACCGGACATCCACATTTAGTGGGCTATAATATATATATATAATACCGGACATCCACATTTAGTGGGCTATAATATATATATATAATACCGGACATCCACATTTAGTGGGCTATAATATATCCTATTTCTTTGACATAGCTATGAGAGTGATCCATTAGAGATCATGACACTAAAGCTCACGTTTGTATACACATCTCACTTCACTTCACTTCATAAGATTCACATCTTCACTTATGAGGGATAATTATACTAACTTGCACATCGCCTCTCTTATCACCCTTATGAGATTGGTACTTTTACTTATGCAAGATTGGTACAAGGCTAATCATCATACTATCGGACTTTGGAACAAGACATGATTGGAAAATGCCATCCAAGATTAAATAGATTCTCTTATGTTATTATTCTCTTGAAAATAGGTCCTTTAGAGATTTCAACGTTATGACAACTTTCCTTGAAGCTTTGGATCATTAACCAATGGGTGAGAGGTATGTGAATAAACATTGTGAGAAACATAACATTATAGCAACATAACACTATTAAAACCATTGGACCATAATCCATGAACAAGGGACATGAGTATAACCACCATGGGAACCGTGGAACATAACCTTATTAGGCTTTTGGAACATTAATCATGAATATGAGACATGTGTATAACTCTATTGGAACTTTGGTTCATGGCATGATTGGAATAATGCTATTCAAACTCAACAAGTCCTCTTTACCTCACTACTCTTGTTGAGGTAGTTCTCTTAGGCTTTACAACATATGACAACTTAAGAACTTCCGTCCATAAATAAGAACTAAGTGGGTCATAATTCGTCTAAGAGGAAAACTCATATGAATAATAATATATATCAACCTTAGTTGGAATACTATAGAACCCCTTTGGAATAGAACACTTTAGGACAATGAGCACCTCGGAATCAAATGACAATGTGAACACCACATGCTACAAAAGGATAACCTTACATACCTTGTATTCTTAATACGAATACACAATCTTAGATGCGCATACAATAGTCCCTCTCCGTTCTTGTGTTTTGCTCTACAACACAAGTTCATAACGAAACCAACATTAACCACCAATTACCTTATAATGGCATAAAATAATAATTAGTCACATGTTTAGCTTTAACATGTCATTTCCCCTTGACAAAACCATTGATAAAAGTATTATTCCAAAAATTCCATAATATTCCCAACATTGACCAATACATGATAATTGACACATTTCACCACAACACTTCTCCTTTACACTTTCTTATCCATACCACATCACAATTAATCCATCAACTTACCTTAATACAACTCATAACACATATCGGTCAAAATCCCACAATTTCCACTTATAGACAATAACAAGTTTAATACCAAAAATAACACCATACATGTTTATATTTTGTCCATACCATGCTTTTTCATCAAAGACACAAGTCATAATTCAAGTTACAATTCCATGGATTTCACATCTTTTTCACAAAACCAAAAGTGCCATGTCCAACACTCCCAAGCATAACCAACATGATATACATAATCTATCATGCTTATAATATGTTAAAGTACAAGAATAAGCACTTACCCAAGCTTGAAAAAGGATGATCTTGCCCAAAAATGCCTTAGGGTTTGAAGAGCACCAAAAAAGTGTTCTTGAGAATTCTAGAAAATGAGAGAAAAGCATGTGTGTGTACAATGACTTAAAATCTGATTTTTGGCCACCTTTTATAACCTTTTAAAGTCATCCTTAGCCATTAAGTCCATCATTGAAAAGTCAAGGCAAGAATGGGTCATTTTGACCCATTGGGCCTTTCATGTTTTCTTTCACATTTTGGGTCCTTTTTGGGCCCAATTCACTTAATCCAACAAAATCCATAATTTCTCATGCTTAATTCATTTCATATGCGTTACAACAATATTCCCACTCACGGGATTTATATTTGTAGCCTCAATCCCAAAAACAAGCGATTCTAGCCACGTATGACCCATTTTGGCTATAGGGGTAAAATCGTCATTTTGACGCCAAATTCGTCCTCGGGTAATTATATCATACCAATATAATATTTCACTAATTTCATGTATATTCTCATGGTTGTAGAAGAAACGTGGCAAAAATCGGTCCGGTACGTCCCCGGGCACCCTTGGAACTTAAGAAAAATTCCAAATTTTGAAAGGTGCGCACAAGCAGCCCGGCACGCTGCCTGGCGCGCCCCCTTGCTGCCTCTGGACTAAAAATTTTAGCCCATAGCGGCGTGGCACGCCCCTCCTTAATTTTTTTCGAAAATTTTGTTTTTCGACTTTTCTTCGCGGGTTTGGTTAGATACTTCAAGTCCTATTCTTTAACTTACTTCTTGGCCTCCATATACTTTGTTTAGAGGTCCTCTTAGCCTCATTTTTTTTAACCCCACAAATGCGCCATGAAAATCGCAAAACACCTTTTATGCAAGTTTAATCACATATACAAGGGCCAAATTTCAATTTCTCCATCACTAACATTACCAAATACATACTTATAGCTCGTGACACCTAAGTAAACATTATTTAATGTCGTCAAATAGGGTTAGGAAGGTACGGGGTGTTACAGATGAGATCTACAGCTTTAGACAGCTACACTCGGAAGCACTGTATGAGGCATGGTTAAGGTTCAAGAAGAAGCTGCAGAATGTGCCGAATCACAGAATGAGTGGTAGAAACTTACTCGAAATCTTCTATAGGGGGCTGAATGTGAATACTAAAGCTGTAGCAGACACTATAACTGGTGGAGCATTTATGAGAATGAGGTGGGAGAAAGCTTCAGAGATATTAGATAGAATCACCAAGACCAACCAAGGGTGGCATACTCGGGAGGCAGACACACCAGTTGGCACATATGCTATTGGCGCTTCGGCTGCTCAAAGGGCTTTAGATGAATTGGTGGCTCAAAAAGTTGCTCAGTTGAGGACTGAAATTGGTTTTCTGACTAAACAGATAGCAGCCGAGGATGCGAAAAAGGTGCATGCTATAGGTGCACAAGGTAAATCGATTAGACATGATGATAGTGAATCTGATGAAGAAGCAAAGTATCTGGATCGAGAAATGGTGGGTTTCCGAGCCAAGGTCCAAGGGTCTAATCAAGAATCTTAGAACTCTAGGCAAAGGAATCAAGGTCGGAACTATTATGGGGACAACTACAATAAGTCGGGATACAGAGATAGGGAAAAAGACCATGATGGTGAATGGAGGCGAAAAGATGATTATAGAGAGAAGAATGACCGTTATATACCACCTGGTAAACGTGATGAAGAGTATGGAAATTCAAGGATGGAGGCCCTTCTAAATAAACTGGTCAAAGGAGCAGAGAGTCAAGAACATTGCTTAAAGGAGATTAGAACTGACATTTCTGGTATCAGTCAGAAAGTGGAGTCCCATTCTACAGCCATTAAACAATTGGAGCAACAATTCTGGCAAATTTCATTGGCTCTAAATCAACGCCATCCTGGCACCCTTCCAAGCAACACAATCCAGAACCCTAAAAATGATAGTCATTGTCTCGCTATTACTACTAGGAGTGGGAAGTGCACGACAGATCCACCCATTCCAGCTAATAGTAGTATGACTAGTGAACCAGTGGTTGTTGATGTAAAAATAGAGATAGATTCAGATAATGGTGACACGGTTCCGAATTGTCATGCTAGAAGCGATAATACAAAATCTGAAAAGGGGAAGGAGAAAGAGGTACCACCAGTGCTTAAAACTATTCCACGACCTCCTCCTCCTTTTCCTCAAAGATTAAAGAATAAAGCTGAAGAAGGGAAATACCAGAAGTTCATTACGATGTTAAAGGAGCTGTCAGTAAACATTCCTTTGTAGAGGCATTGGAGCAGATGCCAGGATATGCAAAATTCATGAAGGACTTGGTGACAAAGAAGAGGACTATCAGTTTTGAGCCGGCCGATAATATACATCACTGTAGTGCAGTAGCTTCAAGCTCCTTAGTTGAAAAAAAAGAGAATCCAGGAGCCTTCACCATTCCGTGTACGATCGGGTCATACGACTTTGCAAAAGCCCTGTGTGATTTAGGTGCTAGCATCAATTTAATGCCATTAGCAGTGTTCAAACAGTTGGGGTTGGGAGCACCAAAACCAACAGCTATGAGACTCCTCATGGCGGATAGGACCGTGAAGAAGCCGATGGGCATTCTATATGATGTTTTAGTAAAGGTTGCGTCGTTCATCTTTCCGGCTGACTTTGTAATTCTTGACTGTGAAGTTTACTTTAAGGTCCCCATCATATTGGGAAGACCATTTCTTGCTACTGGTTGTGCATTGGTTGACATAGAATCAGGACAGCTGAAATTCAGATTGAATGATGAACAGGTCACTTTCAATGTTTATCGGTCAATGAAGCAGCCAAAAGATAAGAGGGTGATTGCAGTGATGGATGCTGTTGAAAATGGTGAGGTTGTTGCTTCCATCAAAGAAAGGATGGGAGTAGACCCTCTTGCGGCCGTGATTATTGAAGAATATGATGAGATGGTGGGTGCACTCACTGGTAAAGGGGAATACACTTATGCTCCAAAGAAACTGGATCTCGATTTGAAAAATAGGGCAACCCCTCCAGCTCTTCCATCTATTGAGGAGCCTTCAGTCTTAGAGCTTAAGGCTCTTCCGGCCCACTTGCATTACACTTTCTTGGGAACCAATGATACCTTATCGGTGATTATTTCTGCTAAACTGGTGGATTGGCAAGTAGAAGCTTTGGTTTCAGTGTTAAAAAAATTTAAAAGGGCCATTGGTTGGTCCAATGCTGATATCATTGGTATCCCACACGGCATTTGCACTCATAACATCCAACTTGTTCCAGAGTGTCTACCTAGCATTAAGCACCAGCGTCGTCTCAAACCACCTATGCAAGAGGTGGTTAATAAAGAGATTATAAAGTGGTTAGATGCAGGAGTGGTTTACCCTATTGCTGATAGCAAGTGGGTGAGCCCAGTGAAGTGTGTGCCTAAAAAGAGAGGAATCATTATGGTTCCAAACGACAAAAATGAGTTGATTCCAATACGGTCGGTGACTGGGTGGAGAGTGTGCATGGACTACCGAAAGTTAAATTCATGGACTGAGAAAGACCATTTTCTGATGCCCTTCATGGACCAGATATTAGACCGTCTAGCTGGTAGAGGATGGTATTGTTTTCTTGATGGTTATTTAGGGTATAATTAGATTTTTACTACCCCCGAAGACCAAGAGAAGACCACTTTCACCTGCCCATATGGGACGTTTACATTTAAGAGGATGCCTTTCAGGTTGTGTAATGCACCGGCCACTTTTCAATGCTGCATGATGTCCATTTTCTCCGACATGGTGGAAGACACTATCGAGGTCTTTATGGATGATTTTTCTGTGGTGGGAGACTCATTTGAAGGCTGTCTAGCTCATCTTACGAATGTATTGCAAAGATGTGAGGAATGCAACTTGGTGCTGAATTGGGAAAAATGTCACTTTATGGTCAATGAGGGCATCGTATTGGGGCATCAAATTTCAAAGAATGGCATTGAGGTGGATAAGGTAAAGATTAAAGTAATTGAGAAGCTACCCCCACCTATCTCTGTAAAAGGGATCCGAAGCTTCTTAGGCCATGCTGGTTTTTATAGAAGATTCATCAAGGACTTCTCCAAGATTGCACACCCTTTATGTAAACTTTTGGAGAAAGAGGTGAAATTTGTGTTTGATGTGGTATGTCTAAAAGCATTCGAGTGTCTGAAGGAGAAGTTAGTGTCAGCCCTGATTAGTGTGTCACCAGATTGGACTAAGCCTTTCGAGATCATGTGCGATGCTAGTGGAGTGGCTTTGGATGCAGTCTTTGGTCAAAGAGGAGAAAAGATATTGCACCCAATTTATTACACCAGTAAGGTGCTTAATCTGGCTCAAAAGAACTACACTGTGATTGAGCAGGAGTTGTTGGCCATAGTATTCGCTTTTGAGAAATTCAGATCTTACTTGATTGGTATGAAGGTGATTGTGCATACTGATCATGCAGCTCTTCGGTATCTTATGGAAAAAAAGGATGCTAAACCCAGACTGATTCGGTGGGTACTTCTGTTGCAAGAGTTTGATTTTGAAGTTAAAGATCATAAGGGGACCAAAAACCAAGTTGCGGACCATCTATCCCGCCTCGAAGATGGAGCCATGCTTAAATTGAAATATGATCTTGAGATTAATGACACTTTCCCTGATGAGCAAGTATTGGCAGCATCCCAAGACTTAATCCCTTGGTTTGCTGATTTTGCCAACTTTTTGGCAAGCGATCTAGTTCCAGAAGATATGACGTATCAGCAGAGAAGAAAGTTCATGCATGAGGTAAGAAAGTTCTTCTGGGATGAGCCATATTTGTTCAGAGTGTGTGCTGATGGTATAATTCGAAGATGTGTCCCAGAGGTTGAGATGATGCATATTTTGGAGGCATGTCTCTCCTCTCCAGTTGGGGGTCACCATGGAGGTGCAAGGACTGCCCACAAAATCTTGCAATGTGGGTACTATTGGCCCAACATTTACAAAGACGCCCATGATTTTGCCCGTGCTTGCGACCAATGTCAAAGGCAAGGGAATATTTCACAAAGACACGAACTCCCCATGACTACTATTCTTGAGCTTGAATTGTTCGATGTATGGGGAGTTGACTTTATGGGTCCGTTTGTGAGCTTGCACGGAATGAAGTACATCTTGGTAGCTGTTGACTACGTCTCAAAATGGGTGGAGGCAATTGCGCTTCCTAATAATGAAGGGAGAAGTGTTACAACTTTCTTGAAAAAGAACATTTTCTCACGATTTGGGACACCCCGAGTGATTATTAGTGATGGGGGATCCCACTTTTGCAACCGTCTGTTTAAGGCCCTTCTTGACAAATATGGGGTTAAACATAAGGTGGCAACACCTTACCATCCGCAGACAAGTGGACAGGTAGAGGTATCAAATCGTGAGATCAAATCCATCTTGGCAAAAATAGTAAATGCTAGTAGGACTGATTGGGCTCGTAAATTAGATGATGCGTTATGGGCATATCGGAAAGCGTTCAAAACACCAATTGGTGCATCACCATATCAATTGGTTTTTGGAAAAGCTTGCCATTTGCCTGTCGAACTGGAACATAAAGCTTTGTGGGCACTGATGAAGTTGAATTTAGACTGGAACGAAGCGGCTCAACTGAGACTGGAAAAGATGAATGAGATGGATGAATTCCATCTCTAGGCCTATGAAAGTTCAGCATTGTATAAATAAAAGATGAAGTTGTATCATGATCGTCGAATTGAGAATCGGGAGTTTCATTCGGGTGATTTGGCGTTACTGTATAATTCTAAGATTCGTGTGTTTGCGGGTAAACTAAAGTCCAAATGGTCTGGCCCATTTACGGTAGTTAGGATATTCTCACATGGTGCTATTGAGCTGAAAAGGGCAGATAATGTTATATTCAAAGTGAATGGACAGCGGGTGAAGCATTATGTGGGAGTTTTGGAAGAGATAAGGACGATTGAAGAACTTGAACTTGATGAAGTCTGAATAGTCAAGTCATCCATGTCGTACTGCGACATTAAATCAGGCGCTGCATGGGAGGAAACCCACGGGCTAGTTGGTGAAGTCTGAGTATTCGAATTAGCTATGTCGTGCCACGACATTAAATCAGGCGCTGATTGGGAGGCAACCCAAGATTTTGTTATGAGGAGATTGGATTATTGAGTAACAGTTAGTTGAAAATCACAGGATTCACCTGAAGTAGTGAAAGTTCATCCACGACATAACTCACGACACGTGAGGGAGTCCTACGCCACGTGGATGGTATCGTCAAAATCAGAGGAACTTTCCAGGTTCTGAATCTCTTTCACGGAAGTAGTTCACGTGATGTGGATGGGATCCACGCCACGTGACGAGTGTCGTTGAAATCAGAAACTCAGGCTAATCTCAAAACATCAGTCATGACATACCTCACATTTTGTAGGTCATACCCATGTGGCGTGGGTCGTGTCGTGAAAAGTTAAAATTTCAGCAACCCAAATCTGACCCGACCCAATCCGAATTTTCTCAAAATAAATCCAAATCCTTTCTTCCTTACCCAATATATAGTCCGATCCATGTTCCTCTCCCCCCACTTTTAAATCCTTAACCTAAAGCCCTAAAATTCCAATTTTCTCTTTTTCTCCCTACTAAATCCGAATCTCCTCCTTCTCAAACTTACAAAATCTGAACCCTTCCCCAACAAACTCATAAAAATCCGACCCCCATTACCAAACCCATTCAAAAATCCAAACCCTAAGTCCAAAAATTCAAATCAAACATACCAAACCTGACCCAAATCCGACCCAATTACCCAAAATTCAATTCAAACCCATTACCATGCCTCCAAAATCCAACCCTAAGAATGACCACCTTGATGCTTCATCCCGAATTCGGACCAAAAATTTAGAGTTATCGACCCGGCTGCGGGATGAACCAACTGAGTTTGAGCCGAGTGGTTCTGTGGAAGAGTTTGATATTAGTCATGACGACACTATATTAGTCCCTCGGGCTACGAGGTTATAGACGCAGGCCCGAGCGGCTGCCCGGGCAGCAATTCAGACGGCCCCACCACCTGTTAAGCAAATTATCCCGGTTGAGTCTTATGAATCCGCCCCTAGTCTGAAGAGGGGGAGGATGTTTCTGTGTCAGGGTCTGCCGCGGAGGCTACAGGTCAGGGTACGTTTGCGGATGATGCTACGGGTCAAGGTACATCTATGGCAGAGGCTACTGCCTCTCTTTCTGGTACTGGCGCTGAGAGTGCCCCTGCTCCTGCACAAAGTCAGGAGGTTCAGCGGTGGTGTGTGTAGGGCATGCACACTATTTATGATTGAGATGTTGAGCTGACAGAGCGGGGTGTTTGTCGGAGGAGTATCATGGAGGAGGCCCGATATAGAGTAGAGGAGTTGAGGACGTTGCCGGATATTTGGCCTATTTTTGAGAGATATGGCTTGGGTTGGATGGCGCAGCCTGCTGGTCGTTATAGCTTGAAGTTATTCCGAGAGTTTTATGCCTCCTATGCGGCATAAGTTGGTATTAGCACCCTGGTTGGGCAGCGATATCTTTTGCATCCAGTGCTGACTCATGTCATGGTGCGCGGTACCCAGGTAGACATTTCAGAAGATACCATTCACCACTTCCTATTTGGGGATGACCGTCCACTTCCAACTTCGACAGCTGAATTTGATCACAGAATGGACACGATCAGAGATAGAGTTTGAATGAGAGATGCAGAGCAGAAATTGGAGTTGATTAAATGGATTGCAAGTTACATAGCCGAGGAGGGTGTAGCGGCTAGTTGGGTGACTGGAAGCTGGACATCAAAAAGTCCACGCTTTATTTTGCTGGTCGATTCTGGTGGTCAGTGGTTTGTCATAGGTTGGGTCCAACCAACGCTGGTAACTCACTCACATTGAACAGGGCAGTAGTAGTATCTAGCATCTTGGCTGGGTATGAGATTCATTTCGCAAGGTACATCTTCCAAGAGATCCACGAGTGAGCATTCAGAGATCACACGACTATCCCTTTCCCATGCCTGATCCAGGGTCTGTGTGATATAGCAGGGGTAGCCAGAATACCTGTCATCGATAATTCTATAGAGGTGACCTATTTGGCAGATATTGTGATGATGCAGCAGAGGGGTTTGCACCCCATTATTCCCTGAGGGTCACAACCGTCTGAGTCGTCGGGTGCTGTCCTGGATGAGCTGAGTAGTGTACCTTTGCCTATTCCTGCACCAGTTCGGGTACCTGCACCAACTGAGGGCGCTGGCCCTGTTGATGAGGGAGTACCCAGTACTAGTGCCCCACTGACTCCTGCTGGGATGGTGTCAGTATCCCGAGACTTTCTGCAATAGCTAGTTGACAGGCAGACGAAAATGTTTGAGCGCCAGGCTCACACTGAGACTCAGATGGCTAAGTTGGTATCCCAGCTTAAGCCTTGGGTTCGATCTACAGTTGAGGCTGCAGAGACTAGGGTAGAGGCTCGGATGAATGCAGCTATGTACCATTTTATACGGGGTTTACATGGACAGATTGATAGTTTTGAGGCACGTATGGCCTCCCGATTGAGTGCTGCACCGAGCCCTATTATGGCCGGCTTGACCCAGGAGGTTGCTGCATTGAGAGAGGAGGTTCGGGCACTGGCATCGACTAGCACACCCATTATACCACCTATTCCTGTCCCGACCTCCATACGACCAGCCTTTGAGATTGATTTATTTGCTGATGAGGAGCCTCAGATGGATAGAGACAAGTGACCCCGCAGTTCGGAGGATGAGGGTGCGACTGATGCTGAATATGAGACCAATCTGAGGAGGGCTGTTAAAGCCTCCCGGGTAGAGTACCATGCGACCCAGATTGAGGCAAAGCAAAGGGCACGTGGTGCATCTGCTAGCCAGGCAGTCCCGCCACCGTATGCACCTTCTACCGTACAATCTGATGATCCCACTGCTGGCGGGCCCACTTTCGGCGCTTAGAGCGTCATAGGTATGTCTTCACTCCCTTGTATTTCATTGCTACTTGTGCATTGAGGGCAGTTCACCATGTTTAGTTGGGGGTGGGGGTGTACCACCACTTGGGGGTTTTTGTTGCCGTGTTTCTTTTCCCCCGAGTGTGCTATCACAGTAGAACCGGCATGTTTAGGATGTTATTGATGATGTTTTTATGTTTCTTGATAAATTAAAAAAAATGAGGAAACTATAGTGCAGTCAAAAGTTGGATGATTTTTAAGTGTTTTGACTACACCCCTCCTGAAATTTTTGAATTGTGTGAATAGCACGCTTGTGTGTGACTGCTGATGGATCTTGTTATGGCACTAGAATTATAGGCAAATAACCGTAGCTGGCATTGCATGAACGGATAGGTAGTAGTTGGTAATACAACCCTGTGCTATGTGTGTGTGAGGTCACTACTTAGTTATCTCTATGTGTGAGATCCAGAACTTACCAGATTAGTCTTGCCTAAGTTAAAGGATGAGGATCAGGAAAGGATCATAGGCCGTTTTTGAATAATTCCAATTTTAGCCTAAATGCCAAACCAAATGAATAAGTATCCCTTGATCCCGACTTTGAGCTGTAATTGACCCATTTCTTTCATTAACCTATTCACCTTCCCAGTTTAACTACAATGAACCTGTCTTGGCCCTAGTCCCTCCTTGGACATTGTGTACCTCAACTCAGGCAAGTCGCCTTAGTTGAGGGTGGCTATTATAGGGGTGCATAGATTGAGTTGGGTATGAAGAAGAAGTAATAAAGAAAAAGGAAAAATAGGTTCGGGTGTGAAAAAGAAAAAAAAAAGAGTTGTGTTACGAATTTTGAGAAAAATCACACCTAAAATCTGAAAATAAAAGAAAGGAGAATAAGGGAGAAGAAAAATGAGAAAGGTTGGAAGCTGGAGCCAAAAATAGTATAGTGTCAAAGAGGGTTGAGTCACCATATCCATATATATCATACCCGTCCCCAAGCCTACATTACAAACCTAGTAAAGTCCTATAGTGATCCTAGTCCAATTGTCCAAAAACGAAGGCGTAGAAAATAAGGGCAAGCCTATGGTATTTCATGCACACTATTTTAACTTCCTTGTGAGAGTGAGTGTTTTGACCTCGTCCCTATGTTGATATCCATTAGTATACTGAGAGTGCATGGGACTTCTTTAATCGTGAGGGCACATGGGTTGCATAAGTAGCTGCTAGTTGTTTGGAGCATGTCAATTGCATATACGCTTTAGTTACTTTTGCATAATTTGGTGCCATCACTTGATCCCTGCTATGTCATGATTCTGCGTTGCTTACAGACACACTTTGGTTTTACTTTGAAAATAGGAGGGTTCGAAAAAAGTTTTGTATCAAAAGAAATAAGTTGACTGTCATAAGTCCCTTAGGTTTTTCTTAGTTAAGCATTATGTTTGTGTACTGTTACTTTGTTCTCCTGAGGACATGCAAACGTTCTGAGTTGAGGGTATTGATGTGCCATGGTTATATGGCACTTTTGATGCTTAAAACAAGGGAAATATGCAATAACTTGGGTGTGTTTTGTTGGTATGATGTGGTTTCTGTCCTAGTTCACAGGAAAACAGGTTTTAATAAAGGCAAAATAAGCAAAAAGAGGAAGAATCAAGCCCAAGAACGAAGTGTTGGAAGAAGAAATAACAAGAGGCTGCAAAAGAGGAGTATTCATGCCACGAGTCACGTGGTGTGGAAGCCACTCACGCCACGTGAGTAGCTATCGTGACTCAAGTCCAGAATAAAAAACATCATTCTGCTTTCCACGACAGATGTCACGTGGCATGACTGACACCCATGTGTCGTGAAGCCTGCCGTGATCCAGCTTCAGAGATCCAAGAAAAAAGCCTGACTCCGGCGCTTAGAGCGTCATAGGTATGTCTTCACTCCCTTGTATTTCATTGCTACTTGTGCATTGAGGGCAGTGCACCATGTTTAGTCGGGGGTGGGGGTGTACCACCACTTGGGGTTTTTTGTTGCCGTGTTTCTTTCCCCCCGAGTGTGCTATCAAAGTAGAACCGGCATGTTTAGGATGTTATTGATGATGTTTTTATGTTTCTTGATAAATTAAAAAAAATGAGGGAACTATAGTGCAGTCAAAAGTTGGATGATTTTTAAGTGTTTTGACTATACCCCTCCTGAAATTTTTGAATTGTGTGAATAGCATGCTTGTGAGTGACTGCTGATGGATCTTGTTATGGCACTAGAATTATAGGCAAATAACCGTAGATGGCATTGCATGAACGGATAGGTAGTAGTTGGTAATACAACCCTGTGCTATGTGTGTGTGAGGTCACTACTTAGTTATCTCTATGTGTGCGATCCAAAACTTGCCCGGTTAGTCTTGCCTAAGTTAAAGGATGAGAATCAGGAAAGGATCATAGGCCATTTTTGAATAAGTCCACTTTTAGCCTAAATGCCAAACCAAATGAATAAGTATCCCTTGATCCCGACTTTGAGCTGTAATTGACCCATTTCTTTCATTAACCTATTCACCTTCCCAGTTTAACTACATGAACCTGTCTTGGCCCTAGTCCCTCCTTGGACATTGTGTACCTCAACTCAGGCAAGTCGCCTTAGTTGAGGGTGGCTATTATAGGGGTGCATAGATTGAGTTGGGTATGAAGAAGAAGTAATAAAGAAAAAGGAAAAATAGGTTTGGGTGTGAAAAAGAAAAAAAAAGAGTTGTGTTGTGAATTTTGAGAAAACTCACACCCAAAATCTGAAAATAAAAGAAAGGAGAAAAAGGGAGAAGAAAAATGAGAAAGGTTGGAAGCTGGAGCCAAAAATAGTATAGTGTCAAAGAGGGTTGAGTCACCATATCCATATATATCATACCCGTCCCCAAGCCTACATTACAAGCCTAGTAAAGTCCTATAGTGATCCTAGTCCAATTGTCCGAAAACGAAGGCGTAGAAAATAAGGGCAAGCCTATGGTATTTCATGCACACTGTTTTAACTTCCTTGTAAGAGTGAGTGTTTTGACCTCGTCCCTATGTTGATATCCATTAGTATACTGAGAGTGCATGGGACTTCTTTAATCGTGAGGGCACATGGGTTGCATAAGTAGCTGCTAGTTGTTCGGGAAATGTCAATTGCATATACGCTTAGTTACTTGTGCATAATTTGGTGCCATCACTTGATCCCTGCTATGTCATGATTCTGCGTTGCTTACAGACACACTTTGGTTTTACTTTGAAAATAGGAGGGGTCGAAAAAAGTTTTGTATCAAAAGAAATAAGTTGACTGCCATAAGTCCCTTAGTTTTTTCTTAGTTAAGCATTATGTTACATGCAAACGTTCTAAGTTGAGGGTGTTGATGTGCCATGGTTATATGGCACTTTTGATGCTTAAAACAAAGGAAATATGCAATAACTTGGGTGTGTTTTGTTGGTATGATGTGGTTTCTGTCCTAGTTCACAGGAAAACAGGTTTTAAAGGCAAAATAAGCAAAAAGAGGAAGAATCAAGCCCAAGAACGAAGTGTTGGAAGAAGAAATAACAAGAGGCTGCAAAAGAGGAGTATTCACGCCACGAGTCACGTGGCGTGGAAACCACTCACGCCACGTGAGTGGCTATCGTGACTCAAGTCCAGAATGAAAAACATCATTCTGCTTTCCACGACAGATGTCACGTGGCATGACTAACACCCACGTGTCGTGAAGCCTGCCGTGATCCAGCTTCAGAGATCCAAGAAAAAAAGCCTGACTCCCACTAGGCAAGTCACGTGCCGTGACTTGGTTCCACGACATCAAGTCACGACACCATGAAAACTACCGACTCTGTTCTCCTATTTTGTTTTGGATAGGACTAGTTTTGTATCTATAAATACACCTATGTAGTCCTAGGTGCGAGAGTTGGACAATTTACTACTTTGAGAGTTATTTCACACTGTTTGAGACATAATTTGGTTTTGTATTCACAAACCCTAATTTGAGGTTCATTGATAATTGAAATTGTGGTTTTTTTTCATTCTTGTGAGATCATAATTATGTTTTCATCTTTGAATTATTCTGGTGTTGTTAAAATTATGAGCAGCTAAACCCATCAACTAGGGTTGTGTGAACCATGAGGAATTAACGAAATCGGTTAAGTGCAAAAGCAACTTTGTACTGCTGTGTATGCATGTATTGTTGTTTCCTTCATTGTGATTGCTTTTCTAATGGTTGCAAACGTTAGAATATCGCCTTTATTCTAGACTTGCTCGAGAGAGAGTTAGAGATTGGGAAAGGAGATAACAATAGAGATTTGAAGCTATCAACCTTCAGCTAATAACCGAGCCTTAGCGGGAAAGGGTATCTAAAATCCAGGACAAGGGTTAGTAGTGCGACACTCGGAGACCGAGAGGAGAAGAGTGAAATTAGTCTAATGAAAAGTCGAGAGATAGTTAGATGAACCTAAATTGTTAGATTTTGCATGCAGCGCAGCAGGGCAATCTTGTTAAACACAAATAACCGGTGGAGTTACGGAATCATTGGGGATCACAGTCCTAGTGAATTTCTCTTATTGATTACAAACTCAATACAACCAGCAATCGTTATTGTTATTATTTATTAGCAAAACCCCCCAGTTTTATTTACATTCTAATTATTCCATCTAGTATCTACTCATACTTCGACCATATTCCTCGTGGGATCGACCCCAACCTAGTTGGGTTCTATATTTGATACAACGACCGCATTGTACTTTTTCGGAAGTATATTTTGGGCGACATCAATCATGCTTTGCCCCATTGGGCCAAGTCTTTCTTATGATCCTTGGGCCTCATTTGGACCAATGGAACAAGACTCATATAAGCCCCAACAAATAAATAAATAATTTATCAAATCTCTCATGTTTAATTAATTCCATAAATGTACACGTAGTCGTATAGGTTCGACAACTTACGGGGTGTTAAACCTCCCACGAGGGTCTAATCCCATGTACTAGGCCCAATATCCATTACCTCATCAATAACATTACAAAATACATACTTTTAGCTTTCGACACTTAAGTAAACATTGTTCAACGTCGTCAAGTAGGGTTTGGTAGTTACGGGGTGTTACAATGAGTTTAGCTACTCATAATTATAATAATACAAGAAGAATTAAGAGATGAAAACATAATTGCACACTCACAATAATGAAGCAAAACGGAAATCTCAATTATTAATAAAACTCGAATTAGGGTTTGTGACTACAAAACCAAGAATATGTTTATAAGCTCAAAAACCATATGAAATAGCTCTCAAAACAATGTAATGACTCTCTTTCACACATAGGACTATACAGGGGTATTTATAGATACAAAGCTAATCCTATCCAAATCAAAATAGGAGAATAGAGTTGGCAACTTCCACGGTACCGTGACTTGGTGTCGTGGAACCAAGTCACGCCACGTAGGTTGGTGTTGTGGAAATTAGGCTCAATTAGACGTCTTTAGAAGTTGAGTCACGCCATCAAATCATGTCACGTAGGTGGTAGTCATGCCACATGACTGGCTGGCGTGGAAATCAAAACCCCTCTTTCATCTATGAAGTGGACTCACGCCATCCACTCACGTCACGTAAGTGGCAGTCACGCCATGTGAGTGGTGTCGTGAGTCCCTCTATGGTGCAGATTCTTGTTATTTCTTCTTTCGACACTTTGTTCTTGGGCTTGATTCTTCCTTTTTGATCATTTTTCCTTTAAAACCTATTTTCCTGTAAAGTAGGACAGAAAACACATCATACCTACCAAATACACACGTGAGTGGCAGTCACGCCATGTGAGTGGTGTCGTGAGTCCCTCTCTGGTGCAGATTCTTGTTATTTATTCTTCCGACACTTCATTCTTGGGCTTGATTCTTCCTTTTTGATCATTTTTCCTTTAAAACTTATTTTCCTGCAAAGTAGGACAGAAAACACATCATACCTACCAAATACACCCAAGTTATTGCATATTTCCCTTGTTTTAAGCGTCGAAAGTGCCACGTAACCATGGCGCATCAATAAGTGAGCTCAAAAATCAACTCAATATGTCGATAATTCCTGATATCAGTTCTAGTTTGGTACAATTGGAATAAGTATGCATGTAAGGCATCATTATTATCATATCAACCCATAACTCGGGTGTTTTATCGCGGTAAGGAAAAGCAATGCTCAATAAGGACTATAATATCTATTCAAGCCCCCGCACGGGCATCACATTAAGAATGAAGCATATAAATGCACAAATAAGGCCAATGATGTCAAATAAAGCCCCCACACAGGCACACAATAATAATAATAATTTTGAATTAAAATTCCCATAGTTATTTTCTCAAATTCATAGCATGCGTTACTTATTTATTAACTACCCAGTCTAGTCTGAAGAAAGTTAAGCCATAACCTACCTCAAAATAACGAAATTCGAGCCTAAAGTCCTTCAATACAGATATTTCCCCTTTTGAAAGGACTTGAAATCAACTAAAACATTCAAATATATCATCTACGCATTAAAAGGAAGCTAATGATACCCATATCGACTATATATAAGACGGGTCCAAAATGGATTTGAAACACGAGTTCAAAAATAGAAGGGTAAAATTCAAATTTTATTTTATAAACTCATTCCCCAAGGTTATAAGAGTCTACCATTGAAAACTCATCGAAAACAAGTTTAAAATGAGGTTTATAGTGATCCTAGTCCAACTATCTGGAAAACTAAGGCATAAAAATAAGGGCAAGCCTATGGTATTTCATGCACACTATTTGAATTTCTTTATAAGAGAGAGTGTTTTTACCCAGTCCCTACTTTGATATTCATTAGTATACTGTGAGTGTATGGGTTTTTTTTGGTGTGAGAGTACATGGATTGCATTGTTAGCTGTTATTTATTCGAATAATGTCATTTGCATATATGCTTAGTTGTTTGTTCATAATCTGATGCCATCACTTGATCCCTTCCGTGTCATGATAATATGTTGCATGTATACACACTGTGATTTTGATTTACAAATTTGAAGGGGTCTAAATTTTTGGAACCGTAAGCAATGAGTCGACTGTCATAGGTCTCTTAGGTTTCTCGTAGTTAAGCATCGAATGTGTTTGTTTTATTTTGTTCGTCTAAGGACATCCAAATGTTCTAAGTTGAGGGTGTTGATGTGCCATGATTTCATGGCACTTTCGATGCTTATAACAAGGAAAATATGTAAAAACTTGGGTATGTTTGGTAGGTATGTTTTTTGTTATATCTTGTAGGAAAATAGGTTTTAGAGGTAAAATAGAGAAGGTGGGATAAAGCATGCACTGGAAGGAAGCTTTCGAAGACAAAAGAGTAGAGTTGAAGTTACCCACGAACTGGACCTACGATCCGTAAGTCACGATCATGGATCAACTTTTGCAGTTGTGCAGTGATGCCTGATTTCTATGGTCTGGACCCATGGTTCGTGGGTTGGTTCCACGACCTCAAGTTGCGGTTCGTGGAAAGTTGTCAACTTTTTTATCCTACTTTTTTTAGGATAGGATTCACTTTGTATCTATAAATACCCTTAGGTTGTCCTATGTTTACGAGTTAATCATTACATTATTTTGAGTTGTCTATTACATTGTCTTGAGATT
Organism: Capsicum rhomboideum; assembly: GCA_031232105.1. Classification (NCBI taxonomy): domain Eukaryota; kingdom Viridiplantae; phylum Streptophyta; class Magnoliopsida; order Solanales; family Solanaceae; genus Capsicum; species Capsicum rhomboideum. The sequence continues at coordinate 19,250,178 of CP124712.1, forward strand.
TATAAACACATCGATCTTGTAATCCCAAACATCGATTCTAGGGTTTTGATTTATATTTAGATTTCATTGTTTTATTCTTCTTTTGAGTTCATAATTATGTTTTCATCATTGAATTCTTCTTGTGTTCTTGAATTCATGATTAGCTAAAACCCATAATTAGGGTTGTGTGAACCATAAGGAATTAACGAAACGGGTTAAGTGAGAAGCAATTCTGAATCGGTGTGACTGCATGTATTGGTATTTCCTTTATTATAATTGACCTTCTAATGGTTGCAAATGTTGGAAGCTAGCCTATATTCTAAACTTGATCGAGAGAGTGGTAGAGATTGGGAAAAGGAAACAACAACAGAGATTTGAAGCTATCAACCTTTATCTAATAACTTGAGTTATAACAGGAATAGTTATCTGAGATCAAGAACAAGGGTTAGTAGTGCGACAATCGGAGACCGAGAGGAGAAAAGTGAAATTTATCTAACCAAGGTCGATACATGTTTAGATGAACCTATCTTGTTATATTTTGCATGCAACGCATCGGGACAGTTTGCCAGCTCAAGAAACCGGTGGAGTTATGGAATCTTGGGGATCACAGTCCTAGTGCCTTTCTCGTATTGATCACAAATTCGACAATCAACAATTTTTACTGTTACTATTTGTTTACAAAACCCCCTTTTTTACTTACTTGCCAATGACTTAGACAAACACTTGATAAAATTTCATCCTATTTCCCATAGGATCGACCCCAACCTAGTTTGGTTCTATATTTGATACAACGACCATGCTATACTTTTCTGGAGGTATAGTTTGGGCGACATCAATGGGTATACCCAATCCACCACTAAAGAATTTCCTACTGAGGTAGAAACATAAAGAGGCCTAGCAAGGGGCTCATAGGAAACATCAAAACCAGAAGCAAAATATGCAGACACATAGGAGAATATAGACCCAGGGTCAAATAACAAGGAAGCAGATCTGTAGCAAACTAGGATGATACCTGTAATGACTACATTAGAGGCCTCTACCTCAGGTATCCCAGGTATAGCATAACACTATCCACGTCTTCTTCCTGACTGTGTAACCCCATGACCACCACCACGAGCTCCTCTACTTTTACCTCTAGCACCTTTAGCACCACCCTACCACTCTGTGAACAACCTCTCACTGTAGATATAAGCGTAGGGAAAAGCTGAAGCTGAGATCCCTGCTGAGTAGGTCCATACATACATCGAGGACAATCCTTGGACAAATGACCAACCTCATTATACACAAAGCATCGTCTATGGCCTGACTTAATTTGAGGGGGCATAGATGAACCAGGACAATTACCCTGGCCCAAAGAACTGAAGCTGGAACATCTACTAGCATGACCCGATGGCTAGCTATTTAAAGCCGCAGAACCTGAAGATCAACCACCTGATCCCTATAAAGCGGCTTGAACTATCCTACCGTGATAACAACAAAAACCTATGCTCGAGAAATCTCTACCTCGAAAGGCGTGACGACTAAACTTGCCCTGTCGGCACACCTTCTTAATGCCTTCCTGAGTAACCTGGGTAATAGACTCGATCAATTTGGTATGCTCGATAATACTCTGAAAAGATACCCCTGAAATAACCATTTATGCATAGCCAACTAAAAGGAGCCTCTAAATCCTTCACAAACTTCTGAATCCTCACGGACTAGTTGGAGATACTGGCAGCTAAATATTTGGATAGAGCATAAAAATGTGCCTTATACTCGACAATAGTCATGGAACCTAGCCTTAAGTGATCAAACTCATCCCGCATCTGATCTCTCATGTTGTACGACATAAATCTCTCCGAGAAGGCCTCCAAAAACTTAGTCCAAGTCATAGCAGGTGAACCCAATGGCCTACAACTAAAAAGCAAACTCCACCAATCCCTAGTCACATCCGTCAACTGATAGGTTGTATAAGCAACTCTGTGAGACTAAACAGATCTAAGGTTATGTAACTTGTCCTGTCAATCAATCAAAAACTCATAGGCATCCTCTCCAATTGCTCCACTAAACTTGGAAGGAGCCAAGTGGATAAACCTCTCAAACCTTTTTTGATTATAAGAAAACATCATAGTACCCGAAGCAACTTGGGGAATAGTAAGTCTGGTAGGAAATGACTTGGGGAATAGTAAGTCTGGTAGGAAATGAATCCATACGTGGGGGCACCATAGATAATGGCTATACCCCAGAAGCAGGAATACCATAAGCAGATGCCGGTACAGATAGCAAAACACCACTCAAAATTTGAGAAATACTAGGTACACTCAATGGAACACATTTCAAACGACTTAAAAAATGAATTAGCAGATCTTAAAGTACTAGGGTGTCAACTAAACTTTGTGGAACCTGAGATATCCCCACACACCCTATTTGATAGTCATCTCTAGCATACTCAACCTCGGGCTCGGGAGAGGCATCCCTAGCACGTTCTCGGACTAGGGCAGCTCCTCGTGCCTGTTCTCTACCTCTGGGTCGACCATGACACCTGTCTCATCCTCTTATCGGGGGTCCCATATCGGGTGCCGACTCAATTTATCACAATCCAAAAGTTGAGGTTATGATGGTGTAACGCCCCAAATTCCAACGAGGCGGACTGACACCCGAAGTCGTTATGGCCTGAGAGAACCAATCTTTGCTCATGTACACTCATATGCATGTCTTCGTATGTACCTCATGATAACTCATACAACTATGCAGAAGTCATGGAAACATATGCTATATATATATATATATATGAAACTTGGCTGTTAGGGCCATCAAGTCAAAATGGACATTCATCTCTTACATTCGTCTTCCTACATCCGTCAACAAAGCCTTTATAGATACATATACAGACCCAACCTATAGTCGAGACAAGTCCCCGCTTTATACAACATTTACCATACCAAAACAAGTATACATAGCAACACGGAAAGCCCCAAACCAACTGGAGCTCACCAATTCTGTGGATATCTTGTAACCTACTGAGGAGGTTTACTAGCACCTGTACCTGCAGTAAGTAAGGTAGGTCCCCCAAGGAACGTCAGTACGAAATAATGTACTGAGTATGTAAGGCCACAAGTAACTGTATGAGATATAAGAAATTCAATGGAATTAAGTACAAGTGCATGAACAATATAGATAACTACCATAAAGTATATGTGTGGAACCATGTACATTGCTTTCTTTATTTTACTGCACTTTACTTTACTTTACTTTATTTCACTATACTGTACATCATCAATCATCAATCATATAATGTCCGGGACCAACTGATCAGTGAGAAAAAACATAATAATCAAAATCGTCATTCATGCGGATGTTCCTTTCATCCCATGAGATACATCATGCAGGTGTTCCTTTTACCCCATGGATACATCACGTGATACTGGGAATAGTCATCATGCAGGTGTTTATTTCACCCCATGGATACATCATACAAGTGTTCCTTCCACCCCATGGATACATCATGCGGGTGTTCCTTCCACCCCATGGATACAACTAATTCAACATTACTTCATTCTTTAACTATATAAGTGATACATTGGTAACTGTATTTTATTGGAACTTTAGAGCTTTAGAACGTAACCTTTTTGGAACGTTAGAATAATGTTCAATGAATGAGAGATAAGTGAATAACAAGTACTACTAACTATGAAATGAGATACTCTAAACCATTTAGAGGAATGAGACACTGTGCAACCCTTTGGGATAGGACAAGTGTTATGATAATATGAACAATAGATGCAGCAGAAAAATGCAGAAAAAAATAATCTTACATACCTTATATTCCCAATATGAATACACAGTCCTATATGTGATTACAACAATCCAGTTTCTTCCTTACATTTTACTCTACAACACAAGTGCATAACGAAACTTACGTTACAACCAACGACATTACAAGTGTATAAGATGACAACGAGTTACATGACTGCCATATAATGTCATTTCACCCTTTACAATACCATTTACTGCATCACCATACCAATCAACACCACAACATGCCACACATCAACCAAGACATCATAAACCAATAGCATTTCACACCAAATTCATACTTTACACTTCCCCTTCAATACAATGTCACAATTACCTCACTACGTCACGTAAACACCTTTCACAACATCACAGTAAAGGAAACCCATAATTGATACCATTCAAAATACCTCCGGTATACTCCTTCAAAGTCATTTAAAAGGCACCATAAGTTGATAATTGAATCCAAGAAGGGTATAGGGGTTTCGGGGGGGGGGTCAAAGAGATGCGAAAATATGCAAAACGGAGTCCTGGACTGACCTGTGAAGCCACCTGCGCCTGTATGTGGTTGACCTACGTCCGAAGGTGCCCCTTGGAAGTTTCCAGGGTCACCTGCATTGGCATCTGTTCCCGCAGGTGCCCCGTCTGCGAGGGCGGGTGCCCGTTTCAGCCTCCGAGGTTCATTTTCGGGTCCTTTTTTGCCATGAATGGTCCATGATCATAATTAAACTTAGCTTTTCATAATTTACATGATCCTAGATTCCAACAAACAGCCATGGTTTCATAACGCACATAAACATCACCAAAACTACATTTTCCTTTCAATACATCACCGGTTCCATGTACAATTTCACAATAATAATTCCAAATGATATATACAAAAATAAAACAAGTGAAGGACATAACCACATGATAAATGTCGATATTTAATCCATAAACTCACTTCCTTCAAGACCACAAGTCCACTTTCAAGTTTAGAAGGCAAAACCCTTCACCGATTGAGCAAAAGCACATTGTTTAACACGTAGTATACTGTGTAACACTTTGACAACATAACCAACATGATGTATACACCATATTAAGAATATCACATACTAAGTCATAAGAATAAACACTTAGAAATTTTATCTTTTGTTTCTTTGGAAATATCTAGAATTGCAAGGTGTATTATGTGATTAAAAATCTGATTTTTGAGCCTTATATAGTCTCTTAAGAGTCCCACTTAGCCATACACTTGGTCATTAATGACAAGTTGAATAAGTCAAGGATGAATGGGTCATTTTCCCTTTTGGGCCATACCTTTATTATTAATTTTGGGGCCTTAATTGAGCCCAATAGCCAAGATGAATCTAGCCCAACACTTTGCATGAATAGTAGACCATCTATTGCAAGTTCAAATAATTTCGTCACTTAGTCGCATACGTTCAGAGAGTTATGGGGTGTTACACAAACACCTCCTATAAGGGTATAATCACATTTATTAATACAATATCACATATTCCAGCAATAGCAATACAAAATACATACTTATTGCTTTCAAAACCAATGTAAACATGATTCATAGTTGTCAAGTAAAGTCGGAAACGTATGGGGTGTTACAGATGGCACTTATCTCGGCCCAGCCTTGATAAGTAAGCCAAGTTCCCAAAAGTTATGAAAAATTGATAACAGTAATAATAATAGAACAAGACGAGACTTCTAGAATGAAGTCAGAACATAAACATAGATATATATATGGAAGTTTGAACAAAATTCATAACCATCTGAAAACCTGGTATCATAAGTACAATAGCATCTAAAACCATAATCAAATCTGAACCATATATAAGTCTATCTCCAAAAGATAAATAAAGACATCACAGTGGATAAGATGAAGCCCGGAGTCAACTCTGATGACCTAAGGCATGCCAGTACCTAGAAATCACCAACTCCACACACACGAAATCAGACATCGAGTGTCGTACTCGTACTGGGATCTGTACTGAAAGGGAACAATAGGAGTGAGTACAGTCCACTTGTAATAAGTAAATATCATTGGTCAACTGGGCAATGTAGAAAATAATATAAGTAAAGAAATATTATGAGCACGTCACCTGCAAATAGAAAAGTTCCTAAACGATAGCTCACGCCATCTCCACTAACATTTCTAATATAAATACGAAAATAACAAGGAAAGCAGGTAATCATGAAAGTATATAAGAACTAGTTCACGTCAAGAAAACACATAGAATAAGCACATATTATGCATATGCAAATGCGATACAATAAATGATGAAGTGAATGATTAAAAGTCATTGCATGACATTCTGTATACACCTATCGAGTCTCAACGCTCCCAAAATAAGACCCATTGGGAGTTCACAACCTATGTACTATCTCAAAGTTTCCATCAACCTTAATCTGATATCTCAATCTACCCGACCAGCACATCCCTCGATTTAGGCATTTTTAAAAGTGTCTCATTTTTTTTAAAAAATCAGTGTTTCTCAATGATACCGATATCTCATGAATGTGTATGTATGAAATAAAGATGGTATGCTCACAATCACATCAGTATGAAGATAACCAATCCATTCAATACGTGTATAAGTGAGCTCAGAAATTAACTCAATTTGTTGATAATTCATGATATCAGTTCTAGTTTGGTACCATTGGAATAAGCATGCATATAAGACATCATTAATATCATATCAACCCATAATTCAGGTGTTTTATCATGATAAGGGCAAACAATGCTCAATAAGGTCTATAATATCTATCCAAGCCTCCGCACGAGCATCAATTAATAATGAAGCATATAAATACACAAATAATGTCAATGATGTCAAATAAAGCCCCCACACAGGCAACACCCAATCTATGATTTCACAAGTCAGCAACAACAAGAATATAGTTCCCCACATGGGCACATAATAGTAATGATAATTTTGAATTACAATTCCCATAGTTATTTTCCCAAACCCATAGCATGCTTTACTGATTTATTAACTATCCAACCTAGTCTCAATAAAGTTAAGCTATAACCTCTCTCAAAATGACGAAATTCGAGTCTAAAGTCCATCAACGTGGAGCTTTCCCCTTTTGAACAGGCTCGAAATCAACTAAATCATTCAAATATAGCATCTACGCATTAAAAAGAAGCTAATGATACCCTTATCGATTATATATAAGATGGGTACAAAATGGACTCGAAATACTAGTTTGAAAATGGAAAGGGTAAAACTGAAATTTTAATTTAGAAAATCATTCCCCAAGGTTATAGGAGTCTACCATTGAAAACCCACGCAACAACGAGTTAAAAATGAGGTTCAAATTGAGGAAAACCATTTTCAAGCTTTATACGATAAAACCCCAAAAGATCCATTTCAAAATTGAGGTAAAATAGTGTAGTACTATCAAATACTACAGGTAATACGGTACACAATGCGATACTATAAGCAACTAGTCAATAAATGATAGTAGGGTAAATGAAGAATAGAAATTATATACAATATACAATAATAATAGAAAGGAAGGAAATGATATACAAAGAGTAGCTAGAGAAGAATGGATATACAACCGAGCTATACAGATAACGAAACATGAAGGTACTACCCTGAGGGAGCTAGCCTAATATCACAAAGATCATAAATTATAAGGGAGCTAACTCTATCATAATCAGGGTCTCTAGTCAAAATATGCATAATCATAAGATAATCTAACAATGCTAAATCTTACCATATTAATGAGTAAAGGAATTCGAAAGCGTACCTACAACTTCAGGTACCAATCCATAACCAGTCTTCCACGAACTATACAATAATAACCAAACAATAATGTAACCGGCTATCCCGGACAAACAATAACCTAACTGGGCCCCCATAAGCCCATAAGTCATAATCAAAAACTCAACAAACAGCAACCATAATATGTACCTATACAACCCCCCATAAGACCGATAGATACAAGCGTCAATTAATTATATTAGTGATAGGCCAGGCATATGAATAAATGAAAGTCATGAAAAGAACCAGATAATGCAAGATGAACCAAGTACCATATCCAATACAAGTGTATACACCTCCTCCAGCTCAGTAGCTCACAAAGGCAAGACCTACGAAGACCATCCTTTCCCGGTACTTTTGCTCATCGGATGAAGTAGCCCATATGGGACTCGAAATATCCATATACACTTCCTGGTCCCGAACCAGGATTTCGATAATCTAGATCCACAACAGTAGCAATAACAATAACTAGATTCAAATCAAAACCAGTTGCTAATAACCAGAGGCCAGATGATCCACACGATTCGATAACGTTAGCCGAATTCGAACCAACACCATTGGGTAATAATAAGTAGTCTGATGATCCATTTACAACCGTTAAAATTTATAGACAAAAACCATACACAACTTCTAGAAAGCCCAAGCATTAACCATAATCGAGCGCCAGAGCTCCCAAATCACAACCATAAACAGGTACGACTAAGAGTGAAATAGCTATCGATAATCGAGGGGTCCAAAGCCTAACACCAATCCATTTATTCATAAAATTCAGTACTGGGTGGTCAAATACTCTAAGGCTATGCGGGTTGCAATTACTAGCTCAAAATGTGTGGTCAAAGTTCAGTTACTGCCTTCCCCAAGGGTAAAGAAGCTAAATAGGCGTGCAATCAAGTCTAAGTCAATCTAGACCCAAGAAAATAGCCTAAGGAAGAAGTCATAAGCCCATCTAAGCCTAAAGGGGAGTCATTCAAAACATTCTATCTAAAAAAGGCAATGAGGCCCACTATTGGACCCTAATAACCCAACCTAAGGCAAGCACCTATCCAAACCTAGGCTAAGGTTTCTCAATCTTGTCCCAAGGCACTAATAGAGATAAGTCTAATCCTAAAGATGGAATATACTAACCTAAGGGAAAATGGGCTCAAATTTTGGCAAAAAAGGGCCTTAACTGACTAAATTAAGCGTGAGAATGCGAATAATGTATGCAGTCCATCACCAGTATCCAAACAAATCAAATATAAGCGCCTAAGCATTTATAAACCAATACATAACTCCTTTGAAACATAGAGAACTAACCAGTTGTCCATGGTCTCATAACTAGGGCCTCGGGACCAACAATGAAGTATACAAAACAATAAGAGTATATAAGTATATGTAGAAAGTCAGAAACGGGATCAACGAGCGACATCATTCTACCCGAGGAATTTAAATTAGGAATATCATTGAAAAAGATAAGTACTACCCCAACTTGTACACTAAGGATTATCAGTGTAAACCTAAGGTCGTGTATATATATAATCAAGCTTAACAATATGCTAAAGCTATGGCGAGTATTCTGAGCTAAGGCTCAATTTTCAATTCTATACTAAATCTCCTAAATAGGCCAAATACTAGTATAACTAGCCCAAACCATATCCTATAACCCCCACCTAGCATGTAATCTATACAACACATAATCTCATAGAGAAGAGTAGATCGTAGCCTACCTCAATGCCGAATCGCAGTCTCAAACCATCCACGAACTGCTTGTCTCTACTCCTCGATCCTTGAATGATGTTGTGCTATAAAAATCATCATCTAGGCATTAATATGAGGAAAATGAGACCCATATTGCAATATAAAACTTTGGGCTGGAAATTGGGTAAAAAATAGGCCCGTGGAGCCCGCTAATGGAATTCAAATACTAAATCTGTTATGAGGTCCCTCAAAGTACAAGGAATGCATTCTCAAAAATTGAGCACAAATGGAGTCTCAAGTAGGGCTCAAATCATCCCTAAGAGCTAAAGAAGATAAGAGGGAAAATCGAGAATTTAGTAAAGAATTAGGGCGGAACTTACGGAATAACTATGGGAAAAAGGTCACCTTAACATCTCCAACCCAAACCCAGCTTCAATCCAAGGATCTCCCACCTAATTCGAGCTCCCACTAGTGAAAAATGAGAGTTTTAGACTTGGAAAAATGTCTGGAAATGAGGGAAAAACAATTATATAACAACCAGCGATAGCCGCTTTAAATGAAAAAATGGTCGTTAAAGCGACCATGCTTCAGCGATGGCCACTAAAGCGATCACCGCTAAAATGGAAAAATGTCAAAGTGACTATGCCTCGGTTGACAAGCCACCACTAAAGAGGTCATTTGGTCGCTAAAGTGGTAATAGGCTGCTAAAGAGGCTGCATCAGTAACTTAGGCACCAACAAATTGCTAAGTCAAAATGGACTCCGATCGGGTGCTCGAGATTTGTTTGAAACCCCGTGCGTACAACCGAACTATTCTACCCTACCAAATTTGACATTCGAACTCAACAAAACTATCAAAATTTCCAACCAAGATCAGTTTGATATAATGTGGGCCCCACAGCCACTATTTTATTTTTCATCAAGGTCTACCCAATAGCCCAAAATGAGTCCGAAAGCCTCGAGACCCAGACAAAGGTCCCCATAGCCTCAAATCCATATTACGAAGCTAACAGAACTATCAAAATTCTCATCTGAGGTTGTTTACTAGAAGTTTTAGTTAAAGACCAATTTCTCAACTTCAAAAGCTCTAAAATAGAGAAATGGGCTTAAATCCCAAACGAACTGTTCGAAAATCGATTCGATGTTTCTGACAAGTCATAAATGACCTGAAGCCACTAAGAGAAGGCACAAAATGCTAAAAATAAGAGGAAATTAAGAAAATGACCTGGAGGGTCATTACAATATCCACTACTAAAAGAATGTGGATAAAAAGAGCCCAAAAGCTCGAAAGGATGAGGTATTGGGCCTGCATAGCCCGTACAAGCTTCCCTAGATAACCTCTAAGGCCAACCAACACTTTTAAGGGATTTTACTGAAGGTATCCCTTTTTCATTCATAGCCTTAATTCACTTTCCCAAATAACCACAACTCAATCCTCCACAATCGACTAGCCTCCACCAAGAATGACTTAAGCACGCAAACCCAAACCACAACATACTAATACCACTCCAATACAAGAACAACCAAGAAAAAACTCAAACAAGCTAAAGACAATCCAAAGCATGAACTATACAACCAACTCCAAACTCCAAATATAACATTTTCTTTCCTTTCCAAACCTGCTGCCTACTCTGAACTACACAAAAGCTTTTCGGTATCATTTGAGTCATGTACGCATAATCACATCACATTAACCTCGAAAGACTGAAGTTGACCCACAAAAATCCACACGGATACGTATATGAACAAAGCTCCACAGGGTTCTACCTAGTGCATAAATAGTGGCGACCAATGTCTGCAATCTCTACCAAAGATACTAACTGGTCTGGATGACCCTCAAAACCAATAGTCATGAGTCCGAAGCATAATCTCTTGAAACTAACGATCTGCTCCAGAATGCCCCATTGATTGTGGGTAGAACCACGCTAAGACCAAATTGAGTACACTTCTTCTGCTGAGTAGATGATCAAAATTCTGACAAAAACTGAGAACCAAGGTCAAAAGAAGTAAAAACCAATACCATATGCCAACTAACTATCCTTCAAGGATCTAACTAACACAATCTCCTCAAACAGAAGAAAATTGAACCGTTAGGTAGAGAGTAGGCTTGGCCAGCCTGTCATCGAATGCTCAATTGAAGTCAATCCTGAAATAGGGGCTGCAACCAAGTTACACAATCCATAGCTATAATCTCAACACCAAAGCTGAACTACTCGATCTTAACTATCCAAATCGAGCCTGTTGATGAGTACGCATCCATACTCCAAAGTCTATCAGAACTCTTAATCCATCATTTAAAATGTCAAAAATCATAACTGGAACTAACAAGTCTTTACTAATATCAAATACCCAAACCAATCTTACCTTTACAAAGTAAGCATATACCCAATGGTTCCCGCAATGGCTAAAACTGAAATATTTCCGAAGAACACAATCACAACTGAGGAAAATCATAGACTAATAACACGAGCATCAAATCCACATATGTCGAGGGGCACAACACACCAAGGCATAACTATGGACTTACCAAGGCTAGTCCTGATGATAGCCAAATCTTGAGCAACGTAGAAAATACAAATGTAGCTTGAATATAGTCAAACCAATACTCAATCTATGGCAACGAATACTCACTCCCCAAAAGACATCCAGTTTGGTCATCGACAACTAATACACAAGCATATATCACCAAGCAAAAGCATTCCATGAAGTCATATTAGGCCGAGAAAATACCAAAATGAGAAAATTTTAAATTTACCTATTTAAACCAACCTTAAATCAACTGAACCATAAATCAAATCATATAAAGAATGAAGTACCCAACTCAACACCAACAACAAGATCAATGCTACTACTAGTTGACAAACCAAGCAGACTAAAAAAACTAACCTCAACTTACCAACCTTAGAAACTGGCTATAAACTAGGATTTTCAACGCTAAAATCACAACATAATAATGGAAGGCTAAGTTTTCACCTAACTAATAGAATAAGGAGAACTAACCAAGGTTATAAGCCAAATAGACAAGAATCACAAGAAAGGGAATACTAACTAGATAACACTAGTCTAGCCATCTATCAAGTAAGGATCAATCAAAGTTAAAATAATAATAATAGTATAACGTTCAAGTGGCACAAAAATGAAAAAACACAACCAATACCACTCTAGGATCACATCAAGGCCAATATGCCAAAGAAAAGGAGTTTTCCCAAGTGCAAACACAATATAGATCCACTCAATCCAGTACTAAAAGAAAATATCTATAGGGATATTCATATATGCATAATTCGACATGAAGGAATACATAAATCAACATAGTAATATTAAGGCATCTAACCAACGATGGGTATGAAAACCCCAACTCAATTCGTATAAAACTGAAGGATAGAAAATCAAAAGCGCACCTATAATGATGGAATCCAAAGTCATAGACCCTGACCTGCCTAAATAAGTATGAATATGAATGTGTCCACACTCGAACTGAGCATCTAAACGACCAATTGAAATACTAAGAGCACTGCCTCTGCCCCGAAGGTGCCATAATTTTAAGAGACTGATATATTTGTACTGACTACTTAATAATCCCACGTCAGGGACACTTTATGGACAAAGAACCCATCTTTTTGCAGTCATAAAACCTCTGAAGCTCTAACCTGGCGAGAAACACGAACTGACCCCAACTGGCTAACCAACACACGCCTGGGGCACTCCCTAGACCAATGGCCAATCCTGCCACAGTCAAAACGTGCCCCTGGAACTCTCTAATGCACTATACATATTGAGCCAGAATTGCAGCCACGGCCGAAAGACCTAGACCAAATACCCCATAATGTCTGACCAAAACTTTATCCACTTTGACCACCACAACCTATCTGAGAGTCACCTATACTCTGAGGTGCTAACTGTATGGACCTGATAGGCTACAAGTGATGTTAACCTCTGCTGAGAGGATCCCTAGCTCCAGATGGAATACCACTAATACTGTACTACTGACATGGTCTCTTACCACCACCTCTATTGTCTCTAGACATGCCTTTTTTAAAACCCTCACATAATTGATGCGTCATAGTTTCATGACAATTTCGATGCTTAAAATAGGGAAAATGTCACGCCCCGAATCCCATCGGGACGTGATTGGACCCCGAAGCCGATAAGGCCCGAGAGAACCAATCTTTGCTCATGCTCATGTACCCTCATATGTATGTTCGCGTATGAATATCATCTTATTTCCTGTAATTAAGAATCAATAGCGAAAGGCATGACAACCTATGTAATATATATATATAGGCAACTTAGCCGTTAGGGCCATTTCGTCAAAATGAACGTACAACTTTTACCTTTATGACACCCCACATATGTCTACAAAGCCTCTAATAGATACATGACCATGTGTATACAATATTTACAAAATGCCAAAACCTAATGAACCCATGTGACTTGGGAAGTCCTGAAGCAACTGGAGCTCACCAACAACCTGCGGATATCTCGTCGCCTACTACAGAGATCTACTGACACCTGTGCCTGCAGCATGTAAGGTAAATCCCCCAAAAGGGGTCAGTACGAAGAAAGTACTGAGTATGTAAGGCCATGTGAAACTATAATAATACATAAGTAAGAAACTAAACATAAGAGAATAATCAATATGGATATACCTCCGTCCTGAATATGTGGAACTATGTTCATTACTTCTATTATTTCCATCACTTGATCATTTCCTCTATCATCATAATTCTTATAATAACCTCCATATTTGTTCATGCACGGGATATACTCTAACTTATTTTACAACCATCTTCATTATGTGGATCCCAATCTACTACCGATCATCACCTTCTAGGTGGATTATAATATAATACCGGTCATCACCTCATAGGTGGATAATAATATATACCGCTCATCACCTTATAGGTGGATAATAATATATACCGCTCATCACCTTATAGGTGGATAATAATATATATACCGCTCATCACCTTATAGGTGGATAATAATATATATACCGCTCATCACCTTATAGGTGGATAATAATATATATATCGCTCATCACCTTATAGGTGGATAATAATATATACCGTTCATCACCTTATAGGTGGATAATAATATATACCGTAATATACCCTCTTGGACTTTTTACCCTTTTGATTGTGATCCAAGCTCAATGATACATAAGGTAACTATGTGCACATTCCTTTACAATCTTATTTCCTTAACATAGTTAAGAGAGTGACACATTAGAGATCATGACATTAATTAAGCACACCCTTAGATACACATCTCACTTCACTTCACTTCATGAGAATTATAGATTGACATCTTCACTTATGAGGATTACTTGTATTAACTTGCACATCACCTCCCTTCTTACTCTTATAAGATTGGTACTTCTACACGTGAACGATTGGTACAAGGATAGTCAAACTATTCTTAGACTCCGGAACATGACTTACATTACTTTACGTCTTTACCCGTATAAGATTTACATCTCTACTTGCAAAGGATACATCTTTGGAACAATTGGACCCATATTCAATGAACAAGATACATGAGTATAACCACTAGTGAAACCTTGGAACATAACCTCATTGGATATGGATCATTCATGGCATTAAAAGACCCAAAACGGAGCCATTTTGGACCAAACGGGCATCCGCCCCCGCAGACGAGGGCATCTGCGGGCGCAGATGCCAACGCAGATGGCACTGGCTGCTGCCAATGGCCTTACATACTCAGTACTTTCTTCGTACTGACCCCTTTTGGGGGATTTACCTTACATACTACAGGCACAAGTGTCAGTAGATCTCCGTAGTAGGCGACGAGATATCCGCAGGTTGTTGGTGAGCTCCAGTTGCTTCGGGGCTTCCCAAGTCACATGGGTTCATTAGGTTTTGGAATTTTGTAAATATTGTATACACATGGTCATGTATCTATTAGAGGCTTTGTAGACATATGTGGGGTGTCATAAAGGTAAAAGTTGTACGTTCATTTTGACGAAATGGCCCTAACGGCTAAGTTGCCTATATATATATATATTACATAGGTTGTCATGCCTTCCGCTATTGATATTTAATTACAGGAAATAAGATGATATTCATACGCGAACATACATATGAGGGTACATGAGCATGAGCAAAGATTGGTTCTCTCGGGCCTTATCGGCTTCGGGTGCCAATCACGTCCCGATGGGATTCGGGGCGTGACAAAAGTGGTATCAGAGCAGTTCGTTCTAAGGGGTGTCTACAAAGCCGTGTCTGAGTAGAGTATTACTTATCGATGTGTTGCGCGCCACATTTATAAGTAGGAGACTACGGGACATTTAGGAGTTGTTTCTTTTCTTTATTCCTATATCGTGCAATAGAGCCATTGTCATAGGTGGAATTACATCTGACCATTGAAATTGGTTTTCTTTGATATAGTACAATGCGGATTACAAGACAAGATAGGGGAAAAGATAAGCGAGTAGACATGTTGGCAGGGGAAGGAAGTGGTAAATCACCACCTGACCCAGCTAGACAATATGGGGTTGAAACTGAGTTCCCAGAATCACCTGTTAATATGATGAAGTAAGAGTTACAGGATTTGAAAAATGCAGTGCATCTATTGACTCAGATAGTGGCTGTACAAACTCAGGGAAGAGTTGGTCCAGTGACAAGTGATGATGATGTGACTAGGAGAGCTAGTCGAAGAACACAGGATTTCCTAAAATTGGATCCTCCCATATTTACCGGGTCCGATCTTAATGAAGATCCGCAAGACTTTATGGATCAAATTCAAAGAGCTTTAGATGTTATGCATGTGACTGGTGCAGAAACAGTGGAGCTTGCAGCGTATAGACTAAAAGGAGAGGCTATACTATGGTATGAAGATTGGAAACGATCCAGGGGTATCGGCACACCGCCAGCTAGTTGGGAGGAATTCAGAGAGGCATTCCTTGATCATTATCTCCCATATGAGATCCGCGACGCTCGTACGGATCAGTTTTTAAATCTTCATCAAGGAAAGATGAGTGTCAGGGAGTACAGTCTTCGGTTTAATTCATTGGCTAGATACGCTCCTAATATGGTAGCGACTATGGCCGATAGGGTTCATCGGTATGTAGACAGCTTAGAGCCATACTTGGTAAGGGACTGTACTATTGCTGCTTTAAATAAAGATATGGATATAGCTAGAATACAAGCCTTCGCGCAAAAGATGGAGGATCAAAGGCAAAGGAGAGGGATACAAGAATTTGAAGAAGGGCCATCAAAGAGGACGAGAATTGTGGGACAGTTCATGGCGTCCCAAGGAGGATTTAGGCCTCGAATTTTTCCTACACCGCCCAGACCATCAGTTTCTTATCAGACAACAAGCAATCCATCTCAATTGCGCAGGTTTAGAGACAGTCAGACTGGACAAAGTAGTGAGACTCAAAATTCACAGACAGTAGGGTATAGGGAACAAGGAAGTATGGGCCAATCAAGGTCTTCTCGTTGGCTGTGCCAGCGCTGTGGGAAGTTTCATTCAGGAGAATGTTGGCTTGAAACAAATGTTTGCTTCTGGTGTGGTAAGTCAGGGCATCTGAAGAAAGAATGTCCACAGAGAGTCACGGGTGGTATGACACGACCTACAGGGTCAACAAAGTTTGGAGGCTCTCCTTGATATAGTGACAGGTATGTTATCTCAGTTTTATATAATAAATATGCATCAATTGATCCGGGTTCTACCCTATCAGATGTTACTTTATTGACTGCGGGAAAATTTGAAGGAACATTAGAGTTAATAGTTAAGTCAGTTGGGATGTCCACACCAGTTAGTGAATTTATTATAGCCAAAAAAGCATGCCGCGATTGTATAGTAACTGTAGTGATCACGTTATATTGACGAATATTATTGAGATGGAAATGATAGATTTTAATGTTACCATGGGTATGTCTTAGTTGGATTTTTGTTAGGCCGCAATAGATTGCCGAGCGAAGAACTTTTATTTTTATTTTCCATAAAGAATTTTCCATTCATATGTCACTTGGTCATAGTGAAGGTTACTAATATGCATACCAATGTGAAAGATACTAGTCTACCCCCGTAGAATGTCCCAGTATAAATTGTATTGATAAGGGATGACACGTTGAGTATGTACACTAATGATAGGAAATGGATTGAAGTGTCAGGAAGATTTTATGTATTGGATATATATATACGAGCTAAAGAAATGCATTATGGTAACGCACATCATTCATGGTATTCTATTTATGCACCATGATTTGGAAGCGACTTATTGACAAGATTGCATGAAAAGAATATTGCGAAAGTTATACTTCAGTGCTTGAAGTGACAACAAATAAAGGGGGAGTTGGGGATTCAAGTGGATGTAAGCATGGCTTTTCGTCTTCATACAGAGGAACAAGCAAACAGAAGTGGAGGAAGACTAAGTAAGTATTTATATAAGTATATGTATATAGATGTATTGTTAGACATGAGATGACGATTGTTAACATTCGAGGACGAATGTTCCTAAGGGGGGAAGAATGTAACACCCCGTAAGTTTCCGAGTCTAGTTAATTCCTGTAGCATTTATGGAAATAATGAAACATGAGAGAGTTGGTGAATTTATGTATTAATTTGTGGGCTAAGGCAACTTTGTGATTTGGGCCCCAAATTAGGCCCAAAATAAAGGAGAAGACATGGGCCAAATGGGTCAATGACCCATTCTTCCTTTCTTTTAATTATTGATTTATTTGGTTGGCTAAGGATGATCTTGGAGGCTTTATATAAAGTGAAAAATCTGATTTTTATTCATTCAAAACACTCAAGCAAATTCTAGACTTTTCCAAGAAACAAGATATTTTCTTTCTCTTCCAAACCCTAAGCCTTTATTTCTTTGGACAAGATCATCCATTTCCAAGCTTGGTAAGTAATTATTATTATGGTTTAATATATTATATCCATGGAATATGGGTTAGATGATGTTGGTTATGTTGATAAGTGTTAAGAAATTCACTATGTGTAAATTGGTTATTTTTGCTTAATCGGAGGATGGTTTTGCTTTGTAACTTGAACATGGGCTTGTGGTCTTGAAGGAAATGAATTTTATGGGTTCAATATTGATATGTGAGGTGTGATTACAGCCTTGACTTGTTTTATTCTTGTGTGTAATGGTTGGAATTTTTATTGCAAAAGTTAGCATGGAAATGATGGCGTAATGTAAGGAAAACGTCGTATTGGTGTTGTTTTGGTGATGTTTGGTGTGTTGTGAAAGCATGGATGGTGGTTGGCATGTTAAATTATCAAAAATATGTTAAAATGAAGTTGGTTATGATTATGGATCATTCATGGCATTAAAAGACCCAAAACGGAGCCATTTCGGACCAAACGGGCATCCGCCCCCGCAGACGAGGGCATCTGCGGGCGCAGATGCCAACGCAGATGGCACTGGCTGCTGCCAATGGCCATCTGCATGTGCAGGTGGCTGACCTGCATGCGCAGGTGGCTGTGCAGGTCAGCCCAGAATTGAGTTTTGGTTGCTTTCGTGTCCCTTTGATCCCCGAAAGCCCCGATACCCTTTTGGGATGTAATAATCAACTTGTAATGTCATTGTAATGACTTTGAAGTGTCGTAGGGAGGTGTTTTGTACTATGTTAAGTATGGATGGTTGTTTATATGTTGTGATAAAGGCATCATTACGACAGAATGAAAAAGGAAAAAGCGTAACGGGTAAGTATGATTTGAAATGCGATTGTTATATGAAATCTTGGTCAATGAGTGGAATGTTATGGTAGTGTTGGCATGTTGATACGATAAATGACATTGTAAGAAGGTGAAATGACGTTCTAAAGTAACTATGTGATTCATGGTCATCATGTGCACTTGTAAGGTAGTTGGTTGCTAATATAAGCCTCGTTATGTACTTGTGATGTAGAGTGAGACGTAAGAAAGGAAGCTGGACCATTGTATTCCCAGATAAGCCTGTGTATTCATAGTGATACGCAAAGGTATGTAAGGTTATTCTTTCCGTATTCTTCTGCAGCAAGTATGATTCATATTGTCATAGTACTCACTCGACTCCGAAATGCCCTAAGGTATTCCGTCTTCGGTAGATGACTAGTGTAGCTCATATGTTCTTTACTCATTGGTAAATGGTGAATCATACGACTCATGTCCATTGGTTGATTTATATTCATTGATTGACTCATGTCCATTGGTTGATTTATATTCATTGATTGGCTCATGACCATTGATTGACTTACGTTCATTGGATAACAAGTCAAGAGTTCCAAATATTCTAAGGTATCGCATTCCTAGTTGGTGAGAAGTTGACATTCATATGCGTCTTAATCATTGTTCATTATGCTAAGGTTCCAAAAGTGTTCTATTCCAAAGGGGTTCTATAGTATTCCAACTAAGGTTGATATACATTGTTATTCATATGTGTTTCACTCCTAGATGAATCATGAACCACTTAGTTCTTAGTTCTTAAGTTGTCATATGTTGTAAAGTCTACGAGAACTACCTCAACAAGGGTAATGAAGTAAAGGGGGTTTGTTTAGTTTGAATAGCATTATTCCAATCATGTCATGATCCAAAGTTCCAATAGAGTTATACATATGTCTCACATTCATTAGTAACCTTCCCATGAATGATCCATAATCATAACCAACTTCATTTTAACATATTTTTGATAATTTAACATGCCAACCACCATCCATGCTTTCACAACACACCAAACATCACCAAAACAACACCAATACGACGTTTTCCTTACATTACGCCATCATTTCCATGCTAACTTTTGCAATAAAAATTCCAACCATTACACACAAGAATAAAACAAGTCAAGGCTGTAATCACACCTCACATATCAATATTGAACCCATAAAATTCATTTCCTTCAAGACCACAAGCCCATGTTCAAGTTACAAAGCAAAACCATGCTCCGATTAAGCAAAAATAACCAATTTACACATAGTGAATTTCTCAACACTTATCAACATAACCAACATCATCTAACCCATATTCCATGGATATCATATATTAAACCATAATAATAATTACTTACCAAGCTTGGAAATGGATGATCTTGTCCAAAGAAATAAAGGCTTAGGGTTTGGAAGAGAAAGAAAATATCTTGTTTCTTGGAAAAGTCTAGAATTTGCTTGAGTGTTTTGAATGAATAAAAATCAGATTTTTCACTTTATATAAAGCCTCCAAGATCATCCTTAGCCAACCAAATAAATCAATAATTAAAAGAAAGGAAGAATGGGTCATTGACCCATTTGGCCCATGTCTTCTCCTTTATTTTGGGCCTAATTTGGGGCCCAAATCACAAAGTTGCCTTAGCCCACAAATTAATACATAAATTCACCAACTCTCTCATGTTTCATTATTTCCATAAATGCTACAGGAATTAACTAGACTCGGAAACTTACGGGGTGTTACAGAAAATATGCAATAACTTGGGTTTGTTTGGTTGGTATGATGTGTTTTCTATTCTACCTTGCAGGAAAATAGGTTTTGGAGGCAAAATAGACAAAAAAGTCACTTCTCTGATGCAGATCCTGGTTCTTTCATCTTCGGATACTTCATTCTCAAGCGTGATTCTTCTTTTTTTGTTTATTTTGCCTCCTGAGAATGATGTGTTTTCTATTCTACCTTGTAGGAAAATAGGTTTTGGAGGCAAAATAGACAAAAAAAGAAGAATCACGCTTGAGAATGAAGTATCCGAAGATGAAAGAACCAAGATCTGCATCAGAGAAGTGACTCATATCAGGACTCACGTGTTGTGAGTCCACTCACGTGAACATGAGTGGCTACCGTGAGTCATTTTCAGAGATGTTCAATGTTGCCTGATTTCCACGGTACTGACCTAGGTGGAGTGACTTGGTTCCATGACTCCAAGTCACAATACCGTGGAAAATTATTGACTCTGTCTTCCTGTTTTGATTTAGATAGGATTCGTCTTGTATCTATAAATACCCCTTTGTTGTCCTATGTTTGAGAGTTAGACATTACATTATTTTGAGATTATTTTTCATTATTTTGAGCTCAAAAACACATTGTTGGATTTTGTACTCTTGGAACATTGATTTTAGGGTTTTATTTATAATTGAGATTTCAGAGTTTCTTATTTATTGTGAGTTTACAATTATGTTTTCTTCCTCGAAGTCTTATTGTGCTCTTGCAAACATGAGTAGCTAAACTCATCAACTAGGGTTGTGTGAACCATGAGGAATTAACGAAATGGGTTAAGTGCGAAGCAAATTCTGAACTGGTGTGAATGCATGTATTGTTATTTCCTTCATTGTGATTGATCTTCTAACGGTTTCAAACATTAGAAACTTGCCTGAATTCTAGACTTGCTCGAGAGAGAGGTAGAGATTGGGAAAAGGGAATAACAACAGAGATTTGAAGCTATCAACCTTCATCTAATAACTTAAGCCATAGCAGGAATAAGTATCTGAGATCCAGGACAAGGGTTACTGGTGCGACACTCGGAGACTGGGAGAAGAAGAGTGAAATTTGTCTAACCAAGGTTGAGAGACATTTAGATGAACATATCTTGTTATATTTTGCATGCAACACAACGGGACAGTTTTACCAACACAAGTAATCAGTGGAGTTAAGGAATCATTGGGGATCACAGTCCTAGTGTATTTCTCATATTGTCTACAAATCCTAAAATCATCAATCGTTATTGTCACCACTTATTCATAAAAAAAAAACCCAGTTTTACTTACTTGCTAATTACTCAGACTAGCATTCTACATAATATCATCTTGTTCCCTGTGGGATCGACCCCAACCTAGTTGGGTTCTATATTTGATGCAACGGCCGTATTATACTTTTCTGAAGGTATATTTTGGGCAACATCAAATTTTGGCATCGTTGTCGGGGATCTACTATTACGAAGTTGAGTATTTTGCTTGTTGGAGTTGATTGGTTTTATTTCCTTATATTTTTAAGGGCACAAAACGATGTATGCCCAATACTAGGAGTCAAGGAAATCCCTTGATTCCACTTGACCATGAAATAGAAAGAACTCTGAGAGCTAATTGAAGAATGGTGAATATCGATGGAGTTCAAGATCCTGCAATCACGGTCGACATTCACAACCAACCAATCCAGTCGGTTAGTTATAAAACAACAGACCAAACTACTGCTCGATTGACACGAGAAAAGCAAGCTAGACAAGCTACTCTTAGGAAAGTAGATAGAGATAATCGAGCCATCCAGGAAACAGCCTAGCAACTGGATGAGGCTGAAAAAAGACAAAGAAGACTGAGAGCTCACCAACCACCTCAAAGACTGCATGTGCCAGTTTATGATGATCCTAAGGAAGAAGATGTGGCTTATTTCAAGATGATAGAAAATGGTGCCATTATTCCACCAGAATTACCTCAGGGCACTAGTTTGACATTACAAGTGCCATGATCCACCTGCTTAACTTGAAAGGTGTATTCGCAGGTCTTTCAACAGATGATCCAAACATGGATGTGATGAACTTTGTGGGGGTTTGCACTTCTTATAATTTGCCTGGAGTTAACCAAGAGGCTATTCATTTTATATTATTTCAATTCTCTCTAACAGGAGAAGTGACTTTGTGGCTGGCAAAGTTATCCCGAGGTTCCATCACTACTTGGCAAGAGTTAAGAAATCAATTTCTGGAAAGATTTTTTCCACCCTCCAAGATACTACAGTTGAAAGATGAGATGTACAACTTCAGACATCTATATTCTGAAGCACTTAACGATACATTGCTAAGGTTCAAGAAGAAGCTGTAGAATGTGCCAAATCATAGGATGAGTAGTAGGAATTTACTTGAAATCTTCTATAGGGCTTTAAACGCCAATACTAAGGCTGTAGTAGATACTATCACTGGCAGAGTATTTATGAGTCTGAGGTGGGAACTAGCTTTAGAAATAGATCGTATCACCAAGACCAATTCAGGATGGCATACTCAAAAGGCAGATATTTCTGCTAGCACGTATGCTATTGGAGCCTCAGCAGTACAATGGGCTTTGGACGAATCTGTAGCTCAAGAGGTCGTATAACTGAGGATAGAAATTAGTTTGTTAGCTAAATAGATTATGGGTAGAGATGCTGAGAAGGTCCATGCCGTAGGTGCACAAGGTAAAACACCTAGGCTTGATGATAATGAATCTGATGAGGAGGCTAAGTACCTGAATCGAGAAGTGGTGGGTTTTTGAGCCAAGGTCCAGGGGTCTAATCAAGACTCTTGGAACTCAAGGCAAGGGAATAAAGGTCGAAACTATTACGGAGACAATTACAACAAGGAGGGATATAGAGATAGATAACGAGATCGTGATGGTGATTAAGGCGTAAGGATGATTATAAAGAGAAGAGTGACATATATGTTCCACTAGGAAACCACAATGATGACTATGGAAATTCATGAATGAAAGCCCTTCTCAATAAACTGGTTAAAGGGTTAGTGAGTCAAGAAGATTGCTTAAAAGGGATTAGGTCAGATATTTTGGGAATAAGTTAAAAAGTAGAATCCCATTCGACTGATATTAAATAGTTGGAGCAACAGTTCGGGCAGATATCGATGGAATTGAACCAATGTCATCCAGGTACCCTTCTAAGCAACACTATCCAGAATCTGAAGAATGATAGTCATTGTATGGCCATTACTACTAGAAGTAGGAAATGCACAACTGATCCATTTATACCTATGGATAGTGGTAAGACCAATGAGCTGATGACAGTTGATGTAGAAACTGAGATAGAATCGGATAATTTAAAAATCAAAACAGTCCCAAATCCTCATGATACTAGTGAAAAGGCAAAATCTGAAAAAGAGGCAGGAAAAGAAGGTTCCACAAATACAGAAAACCATCCTACGACCTCTTCTTCCCTTTCCTAAAAGGTTGAAAAAGAAGGCTGAGAAAGGAAAATATCAGAAGTTTATTACAATATTAAAAGAGCTATTGATAAACATCCCTCTTCTTGAGGCATTAGAGCAGATGCCAGGTTATACGAAATTCATGAAAGACTTTGTGACGAAGAAGAGAACTATAAGTTTTGAGATGACAGATAACTTATATCATTGTAGTACAGTTGCTTCGCGTTCCCTAGTTGAAAAAAAGGAGGATCCAGGAGCTTTCACAAATCCTTGTATTGTCGGGTCTTACAACTTTACTAAAGCACTTTATGATTTGGGTGTTAGCATTAACTTAATATTGCTAGCTATTTTCAAGCAGTTGGGGTTGGGGGCACCAAAACCAACCTCTATGAAACTTCTTATGGCAGATAGGACGGTGAAAAAACTGATGGACATTTTGTATGATGTTTTGGTAAAAGTTGCATCTTTTATCTTTCCAACTGACTTTGTGATTCTAGATTGAGAAGTTGATTTTAAGGTTCCCATCATATTGGGAAGACCATTCCTTGCCACTAGTTATGTATTGGTCGGCATGGAAATAGGGCAGATGAAATTCAAGTTAAATGATAAACATATCACTTTAAATATTTGTCATTCCATGAAGCAACCGAAAGATATGTGGGTGATTTTGGTAATAGATATAGTTGAAGAGAGTGTTCTTGTCGTGCCTCTTGAAGAAAGGTTGGGGGTAAAAGCTCTTGCAGCCTTGATTATGAATTTTGATAGCGATGGTGTTGAGGAATATAATAAGATGGTTGGTACACTTGCTGGTAAGGGATCATACACTTATGCCCCAAAGAAACTTGATCTCGATTTGAAGAATAGGGTCACCCCACCAGCTCGTCCTTCTATTGAGGAGCCTCTAATTTTGGAACTTAAGGCTCTTCCCGCTCACCTTCGCAACATATTTTTGGGAGCCAATAACACCTTGTCTGTGATTATTTCTGCTGCGTTGGAGAAGTGGAAAGTAGAGGCTTTGGTTTTGGTATTGATAAGGTTTAAGAGGGTCATTAGTTGGTCCATTATTGATATTATAGGGATTCCACCCAGTATTTGCACTCATAAAATATAACTTGATCTTAAATGCATACTGAGCATTGAGCACCAACGTAGTCTAAACCCACCTATGAAAAAGGTTGTGAAGAAGGAGATCATTAAGTGGTTAGATGTAGGTGTGGTTTACCCTATTGCTGATAGCAAGTGGGTGAGCCCAGTTTAGTGTGTTCTAAAGAAGGGAGGAATCACTGTGGTTCCAAACAACAAGAATGAGTTAATCCCAATGAGGCCGGTTACTGAATGGAGAGTTTGCATGGATTATCAAAAGTTGAATTCTTGGACAGAAAAAGGTCATTTTCCTATGTCTTTCATGGATCACATGTTAGACCGTCTTACTGGTAGAGGATGGTATTGTTTTCTTGATGGCTATTCGGGGTATAATTAGATTTTCACTGCCCCCGAAGACTAAGAGAAGACCACTTTCACTTGTCCATATGGGACGTTCGCATTCAAAAGGATGCCCTTCAGTTTATGTAATGCACCGACCATTTTCCAACGTTGCATGATATCTATTTTTTGACATGGTGGAAGACTCTATTGAGGTTTTTATGGATGATTTTTCTGTTGTGGAGACTCATTTGATGATTTCCTGGCACACCTTTCTAATATGCTACAAAGATGCGAGGAGTGCAACTTTGTGCTAAATTAGGGAAAATGTCATTTTATGGTTAATGAGGGTATCGTATTGGGGCATCGGATCTCGAAGAAAGGTATTGAAGTTGATAAGGCAAAGATTAAGGTGATTGAAAAATTACCTCCACCTATCTCCATGAAAAGAATTCAAAGTTTCTTGGGACATGCAAGATTCTATAGAAGATTCATCAAAGACTTCTCGAAAATTGCAAATCCGTTATGCAAGCTTTTAGAGAAGGAGGTGAAGTTCATGTTTGATGAGGCGTGTATAAAAGCATTTGAGTGTTTGAAAGAGAAGTTGATTTCATCCCCTATCATTATTTCACCAGATTGGACGATGCCTTTTGAGGTTATGTATGATGCTAGCGGAGTGGCCTTGGGTGTAGTCCTTGGCCAAAGACGTGAGAAGATTTTACATCCGATTTACTATGCTAGCAAATTACTTAATCCAGCTCAGAAGAATTACACCGTGACTAAATAGGAATTGTTGGCAGTGGTCTTTGCTTTTGAGAAATTAAGATCTTACTTGATTGGTACAAAGGTGATTGTGTATACAGACCATGCAACACTTCGATATCTTATGTCAAAGAAGGATGCTAAGCCAAGATTGATTCGGTGGGTGCTTCTAATGCAAGAATTTGATTTTAAAGTCAAGGACCGAAAGGGAATCGAGAATTAGGTCGCTGATATTGATGATACTTTTTCAGATGAGCAAGTGCTGGCAGCATCACAAGACTTAATCCCTTGGTTTGCAGATTTTACCAACTTTCTAGCAAGTGATCTAATCTGAAAAGATATGTCGTATCAACAGAGAAAGAAATTCATGCATGAGGCGAGAAAATTCTTTTGGGATGATCCATATTTGTTTAGAGTATGTGTAGATAGTATGATTCGAAGGTGCAATCTAGAGGCTAAAATGATGAGTATATTAGAAGCATGTCATTTATCTCCAGTTGGGGGTCATCATGGTGGTGCGCGGACTGCGCACAAGATCTTACAATGCAGTTATTATTGGCCTACCATCTATAAAGATGCTCATAACTATGCTCGGGCCTGCAACCAATGCCAAAGACAAGGGAATATCTCACTCAGACATGAACTCCCTATGACAACTATCCTTGAGCTCGAATTGTTTGATATATGGGGAATTAACTTTATGGGCCCCTTTGTGAGCTCATATGGGATGAAATACATTTTGGTAGCTGTTGCCTATGTTTCTAAATGAGTGAAGGCGATTTTTCTTCCCAACAATAAATGAAGAAGTTTCACTACATTCTTGAAAAAGAACATATTTTCACGATTTGGGACACCACGAGTAATCATTAGTGATGGAGGATCCCACTTCTATAATTGGCTGTTCAAAGCCCTGCTTGAAAAATATGGTGTCAAACATAAGGTGGCAACATCTTACCATCCTCAGATAAGCGGGCAAGTTGAGGTGTCAAATCATAAGATAAAGGCTATCTTAGCAAAGACGGTGAATGCCAATATGACTGATTGGGCTCGAAGATTGGATGATGCATTATGGGCATATCGAACTGCTTTCAAGACACCAATCAGTGCATCTCCATATCACCTGGTGTTTGGTAAATCATGTCATTTGCCTGTTGAACTTAAACACAAGGCATTATGGGCATTGAAGAGGTTGAATCTGGAATGGAGAGATGCGGCTAAATTAAGGCTAGATCAGATGAATAAGATATATGAATTTTGTCTACGGGCTTATGAAAGTTCAGTACTTTATAAAGAAAATATGAACCTGTATCATGATCAAAAAATCAAACAACGAGAGTTTCATCCAGGATATTTGGTGCTACTCTATAACTGAGGTTGATGTATCTGGGTATGGGGAAAATGCTGAAGGCTCGGATGATTCTGCGGTTGATGCGACAACATCTATTTCTGGCATAGGTGGTCAAAACTCCACGACTTTCTCACAGCGACAGGTAGCTGCACAGCGTGCTGTAGTTGCAGTTCAAAGGAAAAACAAGTAATGGTGTGTTCAGGGTATGAGGGCCATTTATGACAGGGATGCCAAACTTACTAAGCGGGGAATGTGTAGAAGAAGCATCAATGAGGAGCCCCGATATTGGCTAGATGAATTAAAGGCACTACCTGAGATTAAGTCTGTATTTGATCATTATGAATTCGGATGGATGACGGAGCCTCCTGGTCACTATAGATGCTTCCTATGCTGCTTCTATTCAATTGATCACACTTTGGTTTGGGAGACCAGAGTGGACATCTTTGAGAAGACTATCCATAGGTTTTTATTTGGTGCTGAACGTTCACTTCCAACTAGCACTGTAGAATTTGATCATTGTATGGAAACTATGAGAAATAGGGCTAAAATGAGGGACGCCGATCAGCGATTAGAGTTACTGTAGTCGATTGTAGGTTATATAGAGGAGGATGGTGAAAATTTTAGTTGGGTTACTGGGAAGCATCACATTAAAAAGTCCTCGCTTTACTTTGCAGGATGGTTTTGGTAGTCGGTTGTCAGGCACCGGTTGAGTTCGACTAATGCTAATAATTCACTCATACTTGATCGAGCAGTGTTGGTAGCGAGCATTCTGGCAGGTTATGATATTAACTTCACTCTCTATGTCATTGAGGAGATACATGAGAGTGCTTTTTGTGATTTTACCAGCATCCCTTTCCCTTGTCTGATTCATTGCTTATGTGTTAGTGTTGGTGTGTTCACGACACCTGCAGTAGACTATCATGTTAAGGTAACCCGCATTGCAGATATAGGGTTAATGCAGCAGTGAAGAGCTCACCTAATTTTTTTGCGGAGGTCTCAACCTTCCGTGTCCTCAGGAACATCCCTTTTTGAAAGGCCTAGAGATAGAGAGGAGTCAGTTAGCACTCCAACATCGGTGAGTGTACCTGAGATTGTTCGTGTACCTACTGAGGGCACAGGCCCGGTGATTGATGATGAGGTAGCAGGCACTACAGCACCTCCGCCCCCATATGGTATGGTTTCAGTTTAGAGGGACTTCCTGCAGCAGTTAGTGGATCGGCAGACACAGATGTTTGAGCAGCAGGCTCACACTGAGGCCCAAATGGCTAAGTTAGTATCCCATCTTAAGCCATGGGTTAGGACCATGGTAGAGGCTACTGAGGCTAGAGTGGAGGCCCATATGAATGTCGCTATGGATAGGTTTATATGAGAGCTGCATGGGCATATTGATAGCTTTGAGTCATGGATGGCCACCCGAATAAGTTCGACACAGCTTCTTGATATAGTGGGATTGACACAGGAAGTAGTTGCATTGAGAGAGGAGGTGAGAGCTTTAGCACAGAGCAGCACTCCTATCATTCCACCTATGGCCGTTTTGGCCCCGATGAGCCCGGCTTTTGAGGTGGATTTGTTTACTTATGAGAAGTCTCCTATTGATCGAGGCAAGAGACCACGTAGTCTGGTGGATCAGGGTGATAGTGGTGATTAGTTCAAGGATGATTTCCAAAGAGTGGTTAAGGCTTTGAGAGTAGAATATCATGCCAGTCAGATTACTTAGGAGGAGAGGGCGCAGGGATCCTCCTCTAGTCAGGTACCCCCTCCACCGGTCGCACCTAGCAGAGAGCCCAGAGAGCATGCTGATGATCCCGCTATGGGCGGGCCAACATTCGGCGCCTAGGGTGTTGTAGGTATGTCTTCACTCCCTTACACTTATTCTATTTATAGTTATGCACTAGGGGTAGTGCACCACTTTTTAGTTGGGGGTGGGGGTATACCACCACTTGGGGTTTTTTGTTGTTGTTTTTCTTTTCCCCAAGTGTGTTATCATAGTAGAACTGACATGTTTAGTTTTTTGTTGTGTTTTCATGATTTAATTAGGAGAAAAATAGGGGAACCTTAGTACAGTCCAATTTTGAACATATTTTCAATGATAAGGATGCTTTATGATTGTGTAAAGGACACCGCTTCTGAGAATTTTATTTTGAAATATGTGTGTAGTATATTAGTTTATGACAGCTATTGGATCTTCTTATGGCATTGGTATTATAGTCAATATGATTGTAACTAGCAATACATGAGCTGGATAGTTATTAGTTGACAGTGGAACCCTGTGCTATGTGTGTGTAAGTTCATTACCAAGTTCACTTTGTATGTACGATCGAGAACTTGCCCGGTTAGTCTTGACTAGGTTATAGGATAGTGGTTAGGAAAGGATCATAGGTCGTTTTTGAATAAGTCCACTCTTAACCTAAATGCCTGACCAAATGAATTAAGTATCCCTTGATCCCGAGTTTGAGCCTTAATTGACCTATTTTTGTTACTAGTCTACTCACCTTCCTATTTTGACTTATAATGAACCTGTCTTGGCCCAAGTCCCTTCTTGGACATTGTGTACCTCAACTCAGGCAAATAGCCTAAGTTAAGGTTGGCTATTATAGGGGTGTGTAGATTGATTTATGTATGAAAAAAAGGTTAGTAAAAGAAAAAGAGAGCAGATTTGAGTGTGCAAAAGAGAGAAAAAAAATTGTGTTTTGAAAAAATGAAGAAAATCACACCCCAAAATCTGAAAAAATGAAGGAGAATAAGGGAAAATAAATAAGCATGGTTCAAAAGTGGAGCCAAAAATAGTGTAGAATCAAGTAGGGTTAAGTCACCATATCCAGATGTACCATACCCGTCCCCAAGCCTACGTTACAAGCCGATGAAAGTCCTATAGTGAGCCTAGTCCAACTGTCTGAAAAACTAAGGCATAGAAAATAAGGGCAAGCCTATGGTATTTCATGCGCACTTTTTGATTTGTGAGAGAGAGTGTTCTGACCGAGTCCTTACTTTGAGATTCATTAATATACTGTGAGTGTTTGAGACTTCTTTGTTGTGAGAGTACATGGGTTGCACTAGTAGCTTCTATTTATTCGGATAATGTCATCTGCATCTATGCTTTGTTGGTTGTTCATAATCTGATGCCATCATTTGATCCCTTCTGTGTCATGATAATATACTTCATGTATACACACTATGATTTTGATTTACAAGTTGGAGGGGTCATAAAAGTTTTGAGGTCAAAAGCAATGAGTCCACTGCCGTAGGTCCCTTAGGTTTCTCGTAGTTAGGCATTATTGTGTTTGTTTTGTTTTGTTTGCCTGAGGACATGCAAGAGTTCTAAGTTAAGCATGTTGATGTGTCATGGTTTCATGACACTTTAGATGCTTAAAAAAGGAAAAATATGCAAGAATTTGGGTGTGTTTGTTTGGTATGATGTGTTTTCTGTTCTACCTTGCAGGAAAATAGGTTTTTGAGGTAAAATGGACAAAAAGGAAGAATCATGCTCGAGAACGAAGTATCTAAAGACGAAAGAACCAGGATCTACACCGGAGAGGTGACTCATGTGTCAACTTCAGAGGTGTTCAATGTTGCCTGATTTCCATGATACTGACCTATGTGGCGTGACTTGGTTCCACGACACCAAGTCACGATACCATGGAAAGTTGCCGACTCTGTCTTCCTATTTATAGGATTCGTCTTGTAGCTATAAATACCCCTTTGTTGTCCTATGTTCGAGAGTTAGACATTACATTATTTTGAGATAGTTTTTCATTATTTTGTGTTCAAAAACACATTGTTGGATTTTGTACTCTTGGAACATCGATTTTAGGGTCTTATTCATAATTGAGATTTCAGAGTTTCTTCTTTATTGTGAGTTTACAATTATGTTTTCATCCTCGAAGTCTTATTGTGCTCTTGCAAACATGAGTAGCTAAACTCATCAACTAGGGTTGTGTGAACCATGAGGAATTAACGAAATGGGTTAAGTGCGAAGCAAATTCTGAACTGGTGTGAATGCATGTATTGTTATTTCCTTCATTGTGATTGATCTTCTTACGGTTGCAAACATTAGAAACTTGCCTGAATTCTAGACTTGCTCGAGAGAGAGGTAGAGATTGGGAAAAGGGAATAACAATAGAGATTTGAAGCTATCAACCTTCATCTAATAACTTAATCCATAGCAGGAATAGTTATCTAAGATCCAGGACAAAGGTTAGTAGTGCAACACTCGAAGACCGAGAGTAGAAGAGTGAAATTTGTCTAACCAAGATCGAGAGACATTTAGATGAACAGATCTTGTTAGATTTTGCATGCAACGTAGCGGGACAGTTTTGTCAGCACAAGTAACCGGTGGAGTTAAGGAATCATTGGGGATCACAGTCCTAGTGTATTTCTCATATTGTCTACAAATCCTAAAATCAGCAATCATTACTGTCACCACTTATTCACAAAAAAAAACCCAGTTTTACTTACTTACCAATTACTCAGACTAGCATTCTACATAATTTCATCCTGTTGCCTGTGGCATCGACCCCAACCTAGTTGGGTTCTACAATTGATACAGCGACCGCATTATACTTTTCTGAAGGTATATTTTGGGTGACATCAACAATTAACAACCTGAAGGAAAGTGGAAACAGTTGTTAGCAAATGCTTCAATGCCAAGAGGAGTGGTAAGGTCAACCGTCTGATAAATCCACTCACCATCTCATGATTTGTAGGGAATAACATTGAAGTATGTTTGGCCCACTCGAGAAACCCAATATCATATTTTAAAACTGTCAGAGAACCCTGCTGAATACCAATAAACCCAACTCTAGCATGAGAACCACTCGATGTACTGGACACTATCTATGGATATAAAGTATCCATACAACAACAACAACAATAACATACCCAGTGTATTCCCACCAGGTGGGGTCTGGGGAGGGTAAAGTGTACGCAATCCATACCACTACCTCAAATGAAGTAAAGAGGCCATTTTTGATAGACCCCCGGCTTAAAGCTATGAAGTATCCATAAAAGACTCAAAATCCCCAACACGGTATCCTGAAAAGCCAAGGCGGTCACAAACTCTATCGGATCCTGGGTTGTCCCCAAACCCATTGGATGACGCTGAAGATTCTCAATACCAATATCTAACTCCCTAGACCGACTTTGAGCTAAAACTCTAGTAACATGCATAGAAGTCCCATCTGCATCTATCAACAGCCTTATGCTATCTATATGAGAAAGAGTGAAGTCAAAATAAGTGCTTAAAGGTTTATAAAAGTATGGACACAAGAGAAAGAGTCAAGAATTGGGATTTCCTAAGAATGCCTTATAGCCTCCCGAAGATAGGTTACAGTCTTCTCCATATCAATCCGTAGGACTCTACTAGGCACTTAGCTCATGTACCATCAATATCGGCGAACCTAGGCTCTAATACTAAATTATCACGACCCAATTTCTTAGGTCATGATGGCACCTACTATAACCCATCATTAGGTAAGCCAACCCATAGTCTGAAATAGCTAGTAACGGACTATCAAGAGAAAAGAAGAAAAGCAGTGGAAAATGAGTTCAACAAAGAGACTAATATAGAGAAGCAACCACAAAACCTGGTGAAGTCAGCACATGAGCTTCTAAAAAACAAGAGTACAAGGTAAGCATAATACATATATATAGAACAGTCTCTGAAATGCAAAATAAAGATCAGTCCAATAACTGAGAGAGAGCAGGAGGTGCAAAAGTGTAGTATGAGTACCAAACACTAGGTATTCAATAGGCATCGACCGATTGAGCTTCAAAGAAAATGCACATATAAATAACATGTAAAGTAGGAATATAAACTATATGCAACTATTTAAGAAACAAACATGATAATGCCAATAAAGTGGTAAGGGTATACTACAGGTAATAAGGGACACAATGTGATACTATCAGTAACTAGTCAATAAACAATAGTAGGATGAAGGAAGAGATATACATTATAAAATAATAGTAGGAAGAAAGGAAATGATATACAAAGAGTAGCTAGAGAAGAATGGATATACAACCGCGCTATATAGATAATCAAACATAAAAGTACTACCCTGTGAGAGCTAGCTTAACATCACAAAGATCATAAACTATAAGGGAGCTAACTCTATCATAATCAGGGGTTTCTAGTCAAAATATGCATAATCATCAGAGAATATAACAATGATAAATCTAACCATAGTAATGAATAAAGGAACTCCGAAGCGTACCTACAACCTCAGGTACCAATCCATAACCTGCCTTCCACGAACTATATAATACTAATTGAACAATAATGTAATCAGCTAGCCCAGACAAACAATAACCTTACCGAGCCCTCATAGGCCCGAAAGGCACAATAAAACACTCTTCAAACATCAACCATAACTTGTACCTATACAACCCTCCATAAAACTGATAGGTACAAATACCAAACAATTATACTGGTGATAGGCGAAACATATGAATGAATGAAAGTCATGAAAAGAACCAGATGATGCAAGATGAACCAAGTACAATATCCAACACAAGTGTATACACCTCCTCCAGCTCAGTAGCTCACAAAGGCAGGACCTATTGTAGCCATCTTTCTCCAGTACTATGGCTCATCAGTTAAAGGGGCCCATAAGGGAATTAGGATATTTGTATACACTGTCGTGTATCGAACTAGGACTTCCATAATCCAGATCCATAATAGTGGCAATAACAAGAACCTAATTCAAATCGAAACCAGTGAATAATAACTAGAGGCCAGATGATTTATCACTGTATAATAATGATAGCCAGATTCGAACTGACACTGTTGGATAATAATATGAGCCCTGATAATCCATTTACAACTGCTGAAATTTACAGACAAGAACCATACACAAATTCCAGAAAGCTCAAGAATTAACAATAACTGAGTACTAGAGCTCCCAAACCACAACTATAAATAGATGCCAGACTTGAACTAAAACTTATAAGCATGACATAACTAGAGGTAGTCCAGGGGTAATAAGCCCATCACCAATCCATTTATTCATAAAATTTAGTCTCTAATGGTCAAATCCTCTAAGGCCAGGCGGGTTCCAATTACTAGCTCAACCAGTGCGGTCAAAGATCAGTTATTGCCCTCCCCAAGGGTAAAGTAGCTAAATAGGTGTGAAATCACATCTAAGTCAACTTAGACCCAAGGTAATAGCCTAATAAAGCAATTATAATCCCATGTAAGCCTAAAGGAGAGTCATTCGAAGAATTCTATCTAAAAAAAGCATTTGGGCCCACTATCAAACCCTGGTCATCAAACCTAAGGAAAACACCTACCCAAACCTAGGCTAAGGTTTTTCAATCCCGTCCCAAGGCACTAATAGAGCTAATTCTAGTCCAAAAGGCGGACCATATACTAACCTAAGGGAAAATGGGCTCGAATTCTAGCAAAAGGGAGCCTTAACCACCTAAAATATATGTGAGAATGCAGATAATATATGTATTCTATCACCAGTAGCTAAACAAAGAAAATGTAAGCACCTAAGCATCTATAAACCAAGCCAAAACTCCTTTAAAGAATAAAGAACTAACCTGGTGTCCATGGTCCCATAACTAAGGCTTCGAGCCCAATAATGAAATATATAGAACAATAAGAGTATATAAGTATATGTAGAAAGTCAGATGTAGGATCAATGAGAGGCATCATTCTACTAGGTGAATTTAACCTAGGAATATAATCAAAATGGATAAGTACTACCCAAACTCCTACACTAAGGATTACCATATTCAACCTAAAGTTGTGTACATAAATAATCAGGCTTAGCAGTATGTTAAAACTATGATGGGTATTCTGGGCTAAGGCTCAATATTCAATTCTATACCAAATCTCCCAAACAAGCCAAATGCTAAGATAAATAGACCTAACCATATCATATAACCCCCACCCAGCATGCAATCTATACAATACACAATCTCACAGAGAAGAGTAGATTGTAGCCTATCTCAATACCGAATCATAGTCTCAAACCATCCAAGAACTGCTTGTATCCACTCCTCAATCCTTGAATGACGTTGTGCTATAAAAATTATCATCTAGATATTAATATGAGTAAAATGAGACCTATATTGTAATATAAAACTTTGGGTTGGAAATCAGGTCAAAAATAGGCCTGTGGAGCCTGCTAACGAAATTCAGAAACTGAATCTGTTATAAGGTCCCTCGTAGTACAAGGAATGTGTGCTCAAACATTGAGCACAAATAGAGTCTCAATTGGGGTCAAATCAGCCCCAAGAGCTAAAGAAGATAAGAGGGAAAATCAAGAATTTAGCAAAGAATTAGGGCGGAACTTTTAGAATAACGATAGGAAAAAGGTCACCTCAACGTCTCCAATCCAAACCCAACTTCAATCCAAGGATCTTGCACTTAATATGCGCTCCCACAAGTGAAAAATAAGGGTTTTAGACTTGGAAAAATGGATGGAAATGAGGGAAAATGAATTATTTAACAACCAATGATGGCTGCTAAAGCGGTCAAATGGCCACTAAAGCGACCACCACTAAAGCGGCAAAATGGTCGCTAAAGCAACCATGCCTCGGCTGACCAACCACTACTAAAACGGTCGTTTAGTCACCAAAGAGGCTACCGCTAAAGCGGTCATTTGGCCGCTAAAGTGTCTGCACTAGAAACTTAGGCACCAATAAATTGCTAAGTCTAATAGACTCCGACAGGGTGCTCGAAATTCATTTGGAACTCCATGCACGCAAATGAACTATGACACCCTACCAATTCGATATTCTAGACTCAAAATTTCCATCTGTGTCATTTCTTTAGAATATAGGCCCCACATCCCCTGTTCCATTTTTTATCAAAATCTACCCAATAGCCCAAAATGAGTCTGGAAGCCTCGGAACCCAGACCAAGGGTCCCCCTAGCCTAAAATCTATATTTCATAGCTAACAAAACCATCAGAATTCTCATCATAGGCTATTTACTAGAAGTTTTGGTCCAAGACCAATTTCTCAACTTCAAAAGCTTCAAAAGAGGAAAATGGGCTTAGTACCCAAACGAACTGCCCAAAAATTGAATTGATAGTTTTGGAAAGTCATAAATGACCAGTAACTACTATAGGAAGGCATGAAACACTAAAAACAAGTGGAAAAAAAAGAAAATAACCTAGAGGGTCATTACAAAAAGTTATAGCCATTTTACTGAACATTGTCTGGGTTGAATAGTTGGCCATTGTAGCGGTAATTTAACAGGTCAGTATTTAAGCCTATTGTTTTATGTTTATGGGGTTTTTAACTCAAAAACTTCATTCCAAAGTCCTAGGGGGAGATTTTCCAAGTCCTTAGGTGAAAATTCTTCGTTGAGGTAAGTTGTTCCGTCATCTTCTTTGTCTTTCAATCTAATATTAGCTTATAATCATTAGAACGATCTTTAATGGTGGAATTCTTATGGATTTGAACCCTAAGTTCATGATATTTTTGGAAAAACCTATGGGTTGGGGTAATATCACCTAGAATTACTTCTAAATTGTTAATTAACAATTCCTAACATGAATTAGTGATTCTAAAACATAAAATTGCTGATTGGGGACCTTGAATTCTTTAAAAATAGAATTTATAGCTTTGAAACTCTATTAATGGAGATAGGTAGATTATGATAGTATTCATTAATGGTTAATTGACCCTTGGGTAGTATTTTAGACCATGAATAAGGATAGATCTAGTGGGTTGAATTTTCAAAGTAGTTTTTCGAATAGTAGTTACTTAATTACTCCTATAATTGTTTGATTTCTAGATGATTGGGCTAATAAATGCATGAAGGGAAGAAAAGAGCAACCTTGGTATGGATTGCTTGTTCCAAGATCTTCGGTCGAGGTAGGTTATGGCTTAATGTATAGTAGACATGGATTAGTTGCATATAATAACTATAGTTGATGGGAGAATTCATGTTTTGCCTATGGGCACAACTTTTGAATGGATAAAACATAGAATTAATATAATAATGATATAATTATGTGTTGTTGTGTTTTGTGTGTATCCCTTAATGGGTGTGCGTATTTGTGTGACTTACTTGATGATTTACAAAGTTTAATATGTGAATGAGGGTAACAATAGAAGGAGTAGGAGAACTTGTAATCCATAGAACTAGTCTTTAATACCTTAAAAGGGTTGAACCCAATATTGTGTATGTTTGCAGTATGATGTATTCTTTCTAGAAGATAGTTAGGAGGATTTATTATGATAAGAGGAGGTGATGTTATAACTTAAGAACCTTAAGTCAAGTTTCGCTATGTTCTTGAAAGTAAGATATGTAAAGGTGTATGACTCTAAGTATAATTGTAAGTTGAATAAAATCGAGTGGTTGAATGGTCGATTAAAGGGGATAGTTTCTTGAACTTAGTGATAACTTGAGTATAAGGGTTACTAGTTAGTGACTGAATTTAACAGTTTTAATATGAATTAAAGGGTGTTATATCGGTCAACAAAATAGGATGATGAATTAGAGTATAGTTATCAATCTTGATGGAATGTGCACTCCTAAAATTGATTCTTAATTGATTGGTCTTCGGACATGTTTGTGATTGATGATTGAGTTTGATAATGCTCATTTGAGTAAGTGATAAATTGGCCTTCGAGAATATTTGTGATTCATGTGTTAGTGGATATTTATTATTTACTTGAAATGATGAACTTATTGACTTTCGACTGCAATTACTTGGTTGTCATTAATTGTAAGTTCTGTTTGATCATTGATACTTACATCTGATTTGAATTGGGTGTTGGTGAACGCTCTCGGGCATTACTTATAATTATTGATTACATTCTACATTTGCATTTACATTGATATTGATGATGAATATTGTGATGTTGTGGAGATAAGTTGATGCTATTGATAATGACATTGAGATTATGATGATGATGATTTTAAGAATGATATTGATGATGATGCTGAGATGATATTGATGATGATATTGAGATTATGATAAAATGCTTCCTGATGATGATGTTGAGATGACAAAGAGATGACACGTACATCTTGCATAAATACATTCATCATATATATGTTGTAGTGAACCTCGTTGAAGAATTTGCCCAAGTATAATTGGATCCTTGTGTGGACTGATTATTTGATGAGATATTATGGTTCCTTGAATGGACTGGTTATATTGATGGTTCTGATTGTGCATTGCAGTAAAGTGTGAATACAAGGTATGTTCTGGATTATGCATAAATCTTTTTCCATATGTATATGTTATATACATGATATATATATTATAGTGTCCCTTCTTGCAAAGTTGTTGATGTTATTAATTGTCTTGGTTGTTGCAATTCCAATGGTTAATGGTAGTATAATAGGGAGTGAGGGTTGTCACGAAAGAGATATATAGAGTTGTTGTAATAAGATAAGTGCGTAAGAATTATGGGTTAGATTAATTCGTGGAATATACGTACTTATTCACAATCTGAGGGTAAATTAATAGTGATTAAATAAAGAAAGGCGGTAAGGTTGGAAGTAGAATAAAGTTAAGTGTGTTCAGAAATTAAGTCTGTATATCTGTCATGATTTCTTTGTTTTCTATATTTCATTATATGTTTCTAAACCTGGTCGGCTGATGATACCTACCAGTATGTGTGGTTGTACTGATAGAACACTTACTATATTTCTACTTGGGGATATAGCCATGTTACAGGTCAATTGGAGTTTCTATAGATACATCAGTGATTATTCTTCAGCATCTCTGGTCATCCTACTTATACATGGATGTTGTGTCGAGTCATCCCTCCAATTGTTTAGTGCTCTTGTACTGGTTTAGATTAGGTTCTAGAGAATTGTGTAATTTACTTCCGCAATATATTAATATGCTAAGTGTGGTTTAAATAAAAGGTTTATTTAATAATTTATACTTGAGGTTCTTTTAAATGTCTATCACATTAATTGAATGTTTGGGTGGTAAGGATTGTCCTATCTAGGATAGAGTTGGGTAGGTGCCCACACGATCCGTGATTTGGGTTGTGAAAATGAAGTAATTCACATCAAATTGGTCAATTAATCATTCAATTTAGGACGAATTCACTTAGTTGGTCATCTATCACAATGAAATAACTATTTAGTTCATGAAGAATGTAAATGAAAGTTATTACTTTATCACTAAATATAGTTAAATAACATTGTGCATTACTAAATATGGTTGAATGAAGCAATTTTCAAATCAAATAGGCCAATTGATCACTCAATTTAGGACGAATACACTTAGTTTTTCATTGATGTGTCGGCTAATGATGGTACATTTTGCACTTTTAACTAAGGATAATTGTAAGTTTTCAAGCAACTGTTAGTATATTTAATGTGTTTTGTGTTTAACTTCAGGAAATAAGTCTAAGGACAAAAAGGAGGGAACAATGTGCTAAAAATAGGGTGTGATAGCTCTTCTAACAAAATGTTAGAGTCCTAACAAGTCGCCACACCACCTGTCAAGGCAAAATAGAAGCAATGTTCAAAGGAAGTCTGGTGACGGCTCAGCTGGCGATCTGCCAGAGTCCTGACGAGTCATCTCCCAATCCATCAAGACTAAATAGAATGAGTAACTTTTGACTAGAGTGTGACGGATCCAGCGATGACACACCAAGAGCCTGATGGATCGTCAATGCTTTCGCCAAGACTATAAAAAAATCTGAGGTATTTTGAGTCCAGTGAAGGTTGGAGTGGCGAACTATCACAAGATTGGCGGACCAACAGATGAAGCGTCAGTGGTGAAGAGGTTGCATTATGAAATATAGTTCTTTCATCTCCTTCATCACTAAGAGTGACTAAAAACCCTACAACTAGGGTTGTGGAATCTTTGGCAAAAAATCACATCTAGGGTTAATGTTTAGATGAATTTGTATTGCTTTTGTAATTATATTTCCAAATCCTTCATTCTTCTAGATTTTTAATGGTTGCAAATATTAGAACAAGCCCTAGGTTTGACTCGCTTGAACAAAGGGGTTAAAATTGGAAAAAGGATTTGATAACGAGAATTTGGAGTTTCTAACCTCCATCTAGCGGTTAATGCGTTGACGAGATTAATCATTTGAGGCTAAAATAGAGTTATAATTCCATTACTTTAAGTTTGAAAGAATTAAAGTGACAATCATCTATTTAGGTTGGAAAATATTTAAATGAACATTTGAAGTCGATTGCTTTATAATTGCATGTGTTGACGCAAATTGGTCTTCTATTTAATTCAAAAGTGGTTGGAAGCCAAGGTGAACACAACCCTAGTTGTAGGGTTTTTAGCCACTCATAGTGATGAAGAAAATGAAAGAAACATATTTCATAATGCAAATATTAAACCTTACTAAGAACAAATTCGGTTCTCAAATCCTTGACAAAAACTAAGAAGTAGCATTTGGAACCCCAAAGAATCCTTTCTCCAGAGAAAAATATGTTATAAAATTTTCTAAGTATCCTAGATACCTAATTGTAATGACCTTCCCGGTCATTTCCCTCGTTTTTGTGTGTTCTCAGCGTTTAGAGCTTTTCTATAACTGCCCCAACTTATTTATGACTTGCTGGGACTGACAGTTCGGTTCCCGGGCAGTTCGTTTGAGAATATTATTTAGACCGAGCACGTTGTAAAATATTAAATTAAATTAAAATTTGGTAAAATGACATAATTAATTACCTTTCGAAAATGTTTTTGAAATTTATAAAATTCTTTAGTTATGATATATCTATACTATTTTATAATAGGTTTATAATTGATTAATAACTTAAGCGGAGATAGTGAATTTAAATATGTTAAAATAATATTTTTATTTTATAGAGGTTTTGTTAGAAATAATTTTCTATTACTTGTGGTATATTCAAAAAGTTATATTTATTTTACCACGAACCTATGCAATACCCGAGTATATAAGTAACGGGACAAATTAAAGTTATGGACTAATAAATGACACCACATTTACACGTGGTGTCTATTGAACAAATAAGAAAGTGACTAAGTGTGCAAGTCATTATTACATTACATATATATATGCATGAGTTATGACATCTAACATAACATTTTCCTCTGTTTCATTTTTTCCTCTGTTTTCATTTAATTCCTCCACCATTTCTGATCATATAATCTCAATATTGAACTATTCTGTTAAGATTTGAGCATAGGGGTTTATATATATTTAGTTCGTGGACTCGTTCTCATCGTTTCTATGGTACGTTTTCTTATTTTTACGGTAGTTTTTGTCTGCGATAGTATATTGTGGGATTGATATTGATGTTTGAGCTACATTTTGAGCTCAAATTGAATGGTTCTAGTTGTGACTATTGGTCACGGAGTTGTTTGGGACGCTGTGATGGTGTCAGTTTCGTGATTCTGTAAGTGGGCTCCACGGGGACGGTTCGAACATTTTTCCGAACTAATGCAATATAGGTGTCAATAGTCATGTTTTGACATGTAGTTTATTATTTTGGTAGCTTGGCAGCAGTCAGAGGCTTCTCGGAAGGGGAAGGCTCCTGAATAGCTAGTTCTTTTAGCAAGCTTGTGAAGACGTCCAGGTAGGCTAGGTTTACCTTCCTTTACACTTAGATTGAGCTTATGTGTGATATATGTATGCTACTGTGCTGGTGTTGTGGCTGGTATTATAAACTTGGTGGTGGTGGTTTGCTGTGATTTAGGCCTTCTAGGCCGGATAAGGCTATTCGGATATATTCCAGGCCCGTTATCCTCGTGGTACACCACAGATGACCTATTTGGGGTCGGACAGTATTGTTGTTGTTGTTACTAGTCTGGGAATGTTATTGTTGGACCTTAGTCCAGGCTTAGGTAGACTTAGGACAGACTTAGACAAGTATAACCAGACCTGGTTTTCGGGACCCGGTAGCGGGCCCCGTTAGCCTTTTTGTTGACCTGTCAGAATTTTGACATCTTTGGGCTCAGTTAAGTCCTATATGACCTGTTAGGGTTGTGACGGGATTGAGTCACCCCAATTATACCCGGTTGGCCTGTTTAGTCCTATTAATCCCTGATAACACCGTATTTGACCGGGGTTGGCTAGTTTGACTTAGAATGCGGACCATCCTTTCCATAACTTATAATATATACCCAGACTTGTATATACATATTGTTATAGTAGGTGGTGGACCTATAAGGACCCCGAGATTGACTTGTGGCATGTTGTGGAATTAGCTTCTATACTTATATACTAGTGTTGACTTGAGACTAGGGCATTTTTTGTTTATCTGATATGATATGACATTTGATTCTGTTCTGGTTACTGGCTATGATGAGTTCCGATTCGAGTCCGGCCACTGATTCAGATATGATGGGTACTGATTATTATGAGTTCCGGTTCGAGTCCGGCCATTGATTATTATGAGTTTCGATTCGAGTCTGGCCACTGATTATTATGAGTTCTGGTTTGAGCCCGGCCACTGATTATTATAAGTTCCGGTTCGAGTCCGGCCACTGATTATTATGAGTTTTGGTTCGAGTTCGGCATCTGGTTATGACATGATTGGAGAATTTCGATACTGGTTACTATGATTACTGGATACTGATACAATTTTGAGACACTAGTGACTATGCATTTACTTTTCTTGTGTGTTCCGCTGGTTTATGGGGGCCAGACTGGGTTATTGTTTTCTTCCGTGTGCCTATCGGGTTTATGGGGACCCAGATAGGTTATGTTTGACTTGTGTGTTTACTTACGCATTTATTTACTTGTTATTCTGTATCGCACTTACTTTCTCCTGAGCATGTCTATACGCCTCGACCGTTATTTATGTATTTATTATTTATAGTTATACCTAGACTTAGCATGCAACCCCCGTACTTTAGCCTGTTTACATTACATTAAGCTCAGTCGGCCGACGATGCCTACTGAGTACCCGTTGCCCCGGTACTCATACTGCACTTCTGCATCTTTTTTTCCGATGCAGATCCAGGCACTAGTCGACGGTGGTGACGTGACTCTTTTCTTAGCATTGACTCCGGAGCAGGGTGAGCCTACTGATGTCCAAGGTAGATCCTACTCCATCTTCTACTGTATAGTCTTTTGCTCTCGAGACTATTGTACTTGTTATACATATTTGGTTTCTGTCTTGCATTTTGGGTATGTTAGTAGTGGTTCATGTACCGACCTCACCAGGTCTTGGGAAGGGTTCTTGACTTTATATACTGTCCTCTTTCTTCTCAGTCTTGGCATATATACATATTCTGATTCTATATTTAGCGTTATAGCATGTATTCTATATGGTTACTTCTACTTCTTCTCTATTTTATGAGATTCCGCCCGTTAGCCCATTGCTTGTCGCTCCGGGCTAGGGTTTGGCTTGCCTATTGGTGGGTTATGGTAGGCGCCATCATGACTCAAATATTGGGTCGTGACAGCTTGGTATCAGAGCCAGGTTGTATAGGTAGTGTCGGTACATGGGCCAATGTTTAGTAGAGTCTTGTGGATCGGTGCGGGGACGCCTG
The DNA here is from genome assembly GCA_031232105.1 of Capsicum rhomboideum. Lineage (NCBI taxonomy): Eukaryota > Viridiplantae > Streptophyta > Magnoliopsida > Solanales > Solanaceae > Capsicum > Capsicum rhomboideum. The sequence goes on from CP124712.1 coordinate 19,294,151, forward strand.
TATCCTATCCTCGGGAAGCTACGGAGCAGTCTTAAGGGAGTCTCTCATTTTCTTGAATCATGTCCGTACGTTAAGTCTATGTTGGTTTCTGATCTTTATTTGGTTCACTCTTTACACAGATGGCAAGGATGTATGGTACGAGAGCCGAGGGTCAGGACCCCGAGCCTACAGCAAGGGCTCCTGTTAGGGGCCGTGGTCGACCCAGAGGTCGGGGGCAGGGTAGAGCAGCAGCCCCAGGCCGAGATCATGCTAGGGATCAGTTACCCGATCCTGTTATAGCTCCAGATGTTCCGCCTCCACAGCAACCGGTGGGCCAGGGATCAGCCCAGGCTCCACCTGGATTTATAGATGCTTCTTTGCTCCGAGGTACATTACTTCAGTTGTTGGGGATAGTTGGAGGTCCGTCAGCCGAGGGAGCCCAACCAGTAGTACAGGGAGTTGGTGTTGAGGCGCAGCCTGCATCTGCAGCACCCAAATTTGAGATTTCGCCAGCACCGGTAGCTCCACAGTCGGTTATAGATCAGCCTGTTATGTCTGTTGATGAGCAGAGGATCTTGGGGCATTTCTTGAGGTTGACTCCACAGAGATTTGCTGGTACTCCGGGTGAGGATGCATATGAGTTCTTGTCTAGCTGCGAGGATAGACTGAGGAATTTGGGATTGGTATAGTCTCGTGGTGTTGATTTTGTGGCATATCAGTTTGATACTGCAGCGAGGAGATGGTGGAAGGGATATCTTGATTCCAGGCCAGCAGGATCTCCGCCGGTTACCTGGACCCAGTTCTCTGAGATTTTCTTGGGAAAGTATATGCCCCGTACTATGCAGGAGCGACTCAGGGATGAGTTCTCATGATTAACTCAGGGTTCATTAGCTGTCGCCGAGTATGAGGCGAGGTTTCATGATCTTGCTAGGCACGCTACCTCTATTCTGCCTGATGAGTATGAGAGAGTTAGATATTTTGTCAGGGGACTGAGATTGCCACTCCGCAGAGCTACCCAGGGTTTAGTGACTTCAGGGAAGTCATTCGCAGAGATTACTGAGCATGTATACTCTATTGAGGAGATGGATCGCGAGGCCCAAGGGGGCAGCGATAAGAGACCTCGTGTCCAGGGTAGTTTCAGTGGGAGCCATAGTGGTTCACAGTTCAGAGGTCGTGGTTTCCAGTTTCAGGGTAGGTGCCCTCAGCAGCAGCAGCAGTCTTTTCAGCGACAGGGTCAGCCCAGTAGGCCCGTACAGTCATCCCTGCAGATATCGAATAGGGGTCAGCCCACCTACAGTGGTTCTATTAGTCAGCCTCAGGGACGTGGTCAGCCCAGTTCATCGGCTAGAGGTGGTCATATCGGATCTTCTAGGCCTAGCAGGGAGCCAGGTGCATGCTATACTTGTGGGGTTGTCGGTCATTTTGCGCGTGAGTGTCCTCAGCGCATGGCGATTGAGCCTTCAGCTCAGACGGCACAACCCATCAGATCTATACCGCCAGCAGCAGAGGTGGTGCACAGGGTCGTCGGGGTGGTCCCCAGGGTTCTCGAGGCAGAGCACAGGGAGGTCGGATCGGTGGTCAGGTTGGTTCTCAGACTAGTGGTAACCAGCGTCAGTTGTATGCCGTGCCGGCTAGGCCGGAGGCTGAGGCTTCGGATGCGGTGATTACAGGTACAATTTCCATATGCCATCAGCCAGCTTCTGTATTATTTGATCCCGGATCCATGTTTTCTTATGTATCTACTTATTATGCACCACGATTGGGTTTGTGTTCTGAGTTATTATTTGTGCCCTTACGTGTATCTACCCTCGTTGGTGATTCCTTAGTAGTGGATCGGGTATATAGATCTTGTCTGGTGACTGTTCGGGAGTTTGAGACTCAGGTTGATTTTATTGTATTGGCCATGGTAGACTTTAATGTGATTTTAGGCATGGACTGGTTGTCTTTATATCATGCAGTCTTGGATTATTTTGCCAAGACCGTTACCTTAGCCATGCCCGGTGTACCCCCGGTGGTATGGCAGGGTTCTGTTAGCCGCACACCGATAGGGATTATTTCATATGTTCGTGCTCGTAGATTGATGTTGAGGGGATGTGATTCATTCCTTGCTTATGTTCCGGATGCTAGCATTGAGAGTCCGTCTCTTGACTCCGTCCCAGTTTTTCGTGAGTTTCCTGATGTATTCCCGACTGACTTACCTGGCCTTCCTCTTGAGCGTGATATAGAGTTCATTATTGACCTTGAGCCGGGCACTCGACCTATTTCTATAGCTTCTTATCGTATGGCCCCTGCTGAGTTGAGAGAGTTGAGTAGTCAGCTTGAGGATCTTCTGGGGAAGGGTTTTGTCAGGCCGAGTGTATCGCCGTGGGGTGCTCCAATTCTGTTTGTAAAGAAAAAGGACAGATCTATGCGAATGTGTATCGATTACAGACAGCTAAATAGGGTGACGGTGAAGAATAAGTATCCTATGCCTCGTATCAATGATTTGTTTGATAAACTTCAGGGTGCAGCGGTATTCTCAAAAATAGATTTGAGATTTGGATATCATCAGTTGAAAGTTAGGGCTAAGGACATCCCAAAGACAGCTTTCAGGACTCGGTACGGCCATTATGAGTTCCTGGTGATGTCTTTTAGGTTGACCAATGCCCCAGCAGCTTTCATGGATTTGATGAATCGTGCATTCAGGCCATACTTGGACTCCTTTGTGATTGTGTTTATTGACAACATCTTGGTTTATTCAAAGAGCAGCGAGGAGCACGAGCAGCATTTGAGGATTGTGCTCCACACTTTCAGAGATCATCGGCTTTATGCCAAGTTCTCAAAGTGTGAGTTCTGGCTTGAGTCTATAGCTTTCTTTGGCCATGTTGTGTCCAGACACTATGTTGTGTCCAGACACGGTATCATGGTATACCCAGCGAAGATTGATGCTATTCGAGGTTGGGCTAGGCCCACGTCACCTACCGAGGTTTGCAGTTTTGTTGGGTTGGCAGGATACTACAGGCAATTTGTTGAGGGCTTCTCGTCTATTGCATCTCCTATGACCAGACTAACCAGGAAGGAGGTTCCATTTTCGTGGTCTGAGGATTGTGAGGCAAGCTTTCTAAAACTCAAGGATCGACTTACTTCTGCCCCTGTGTTGACTCTTCCAGTTGAGGGCGAGGGTTTCACCATGTATTGTGATGCATCTGGTATCAGTTTGGGATGTGTTTTGATGCAGCGGGGTCGTGTCATTGCTTACGCATCGAGGCAGCTAAAGGTGAACGAACTTAATTATCCCACTCATGACTTAGAATTAGCAGCGGTAGCATTTGCACTGCAGATTTGAAGGCATTATCTATACGGTGTGCATTGTGAGATCTTTACAGACCACCGCAGTCTTCAGCATATAATGAATCAGAGGGATCTTAATTCGAGGCAGCGCAGATGGATTGAATTGTTGAAGGACTATGATATCTCTATTCTCTATCATTCGGGCAAGACGAATGTGGTAGCGGACGCCTTGAGCCGGAAGGCAGTGAGTATGGGTAGCTTAGCCTTTATTCCAGTCTCTCAGCGGCCGTTGGCCTTGGATATTCAGTCCTTAGCTAACTCGATGGTGCGTTTGGATATTTCTGACCCCAGGAGGGTTATCGTTTGTGTTGGTGTGAGATCTACTTTGCTGGAGAAGATTCAGAGTCATCAATTTGAGGATAGCGATCTCCGTAGAATTCGAGACCAGGTATTGAGGGGTGAATCCGAGAGAGCTACCTTAGGTTCTGATGGTGTTCTGAGGTTTGACGGTCGTATTTGTGTTTCGAGGGTTGAAGATTTAATTCAGTTGATTTTGCGTGAGGCTCACAGTTCTAGATATTCTATTCACCCCGGGATAGCTAAGATGTATAGAGATCTGAGACAACACTATTGGTGGAATGGTATGCGGAGAGATATAGCAGGGTTTGTAGCCCGATGCCTTTGTTGTCAGCAGGTAAAGGCCGAGCACCAGAGACCTGGTGGAATACTTCATCAATTGCCCATTCCCGAGTGGAAATGAGAGCGGGTCACTATGGATTTCATTGTTGGATTGTCTTGCACCTCCCGTGGTTTTGATAGTATTTGGGTTATTGTGGACCGGTTGACTAAGTCTGCACACTTTATCCCTGTTCGAGTCTCCTATAGTGCTGAGAGGTTAGCTCGTGTATATATTCAGGAGGTGGTCCGCCTACATGGAGTGCCAATATCTATTATTTCAGACCGAGGGTCTCAGTTTACCTCCAGTTTTTGGCAAACTTTCCAGGAAGAGTTGGGTACCCAGGTGGACCTCAGCACTGCATTTCATTCTCAAACCGATGGGCAATCAGAGAGGACTATTCAGGTATTAGAGGACATGCTCCGCGCTTGTGTACTTGACTTTGGGGGCCAATGGGATCAATTCTTGCCTTTAGCGGAGTTCGCGTATAATAATAGCTACCACTCCAGCATTCAAATGGCTCTGTTTGAGGCTTTGTATGGTAGACGGTGTCAATCTCCAGTTGGTTGGTTTGAGACCTCAGAAGTCAGTCCTCGTGGCACAGATTTACTCCGAGAATCTTTGGACCGAGTTTGAGTAATTCAAGACAGGCTGCGGACAGCTCAGAGTAGACAGAGGAGTTATGCTGACCGTAAACGTCGTCCATTGAAATTCAAGGTGGGTGATAGGGTCTTCTTATGAATACTGCCCATGAAGGGCGTAATGCGGTTTGGTAGAAGGGGCAAGTTTAGCCCCAGATATATTGGACCCTTCGAGATTTTGCGGACAGTTGGAGAGGTTGCTTATATGTTAGCCTTACCTTCGGTATTTTCAGCTATCCACCCGGTGTTTCATGTTTCTATGCTGCGACAGTACATTCTGGATGAGTCGCATGTGGTTCAGTGGGACTCGGTTCAGTTAGATGATAAGTTAGCATTTGTGGAGGAGCCTGTGTCCATTTTGGCTAGAAATGTCAGACGGTTACGCTCCCGGGATATTCCAGTGGTTAAGGTACAGTGGCGTCACCGTCCGATTGAGGAGGCTACTGATCTTAGGCATATTTATATGCCTTAGTAGCGACGCTAACCCATGATTACCCTAGTTTTGAGAACAATACTTGTGTATTATATAAGTTTTTGATGGAAAATGAGATAATGTGCTAACCAATATGATTAGACTCTTGTAGGTGGAATTTGCGACTTTTTGGAGCATGTTTGGCATGGAAAGTAAAGCTTGGATGAGCGCCGAGTGAAGAATATTGAAGATAGGAGACAAGCCAAAGAGTTTATATTGAAGAATCCATCCAAATCCGTGAAGAGAAGTCAACGAAAGCTAGAATAGTACAATAAAAAGGGCCTAGCGCGCTAGGCAGCGTGCCAGGCTGCTTTTGGCAAAAATGTGATCTGTCCAGGCAGTGCCCAGGCGCGCTGGCCAGCGTGCCACGCCGCCTGGGCGAACCCTTTTTGCTGAGGCAGAATCTGCCTAAGTGCTAGGCGCGTCCAATGGCGTGCCGGGCCGATTTTTGCCTCGACTTGGGTCTATAAATAGGGCTTTTGAGTGATTGTATTGGGGGGCATCATCCTTAGAAATTTTGGGGGCGTTTTTGGACATCGTAATTAGGTTCCATTCCTCTTCTTTTCAGTTTTTGAGCATTCTTATGTTATTTGTTTACTTTTGGATGTTGATAAACATTATGAGTGGCTAGAAACCCCTCATTCTTGGGGTTAAGGCCAAGAACATGAATCTCTTGGGTTAATTGTATTGGTTTTTGCTGGAGTTTATTATAAAGTGGTTATTCATATATTCTAAACTTCATTATTTTGATGCTTGATCACCATTGGAATATATTTATTGTCTTGAAGTGAGCTCGAGAGAGAAACTGAGAGATAGAACTTGAATGTATGAAGTGTGGTCTGTCTTGGAGAAGTAATTCTAAGGGATTGACCTGTGGTTAGGTACCTCTCGGTCAATTTCAGGAAGAAAGCTTGAATGCTCTAGAATTGGTTAAGCTTACCACCACTCACAGATGTAGGTAGGTTTCTAAGTTCTAGTAGACAATTATAATTTGGAGACGAATATAGTTGTAAAATTAACCTTGGGATCGATAACCATGATAAACTACTCAAAAATGCTTAAACCAACAACAATTATGCTCGAGAGATGATGTTCATGGTGCCTTAGCCCTGGGAATCTACTTTTCATTGATTTTTCAAGCAAATTTGCGAAACCCAAAGTTACAGTAGCTAAGATAGAAGTTCTTAGTCCGCAATCACTAAATTTTAAGCCCCAAATCCATTGTTGTTTTCGCAACACTAGTTCTTTATTATCGTTTGACGTCCAGAGTTGACTTCTGTTAACGAAAGTCCCTTGGATTCGATATCCGACTCTTTAAAAGGAGCCACTTTATTACTTGCACGATCACGTACACTTGCGTGTATAGCTGGGTCGCAACAAGTTTTTGGCGCCGTTGCCGGGGACTTTCAAATAGATAGATTTCAATTATTGACTTTTGAACTTTAAGTTTCAGCTACGTGTTGACAACTTGATCTTAGCTGTGCTATTTTTGCAGGTTTACTTCGTCAGAACACTGGCAAGGAATAAGGATTTGGTAGCCCCGCAGTCTGAACCTGAAAGATATTTCAATAAATTAAGGACACAGGCTGCAGACTACCCAATCCCGCAAGTCGAACTGGTTGGCGAAGGAATACGGGGTAATCCCGTGAGAATTGAAGAACCAGGTGCAGAGAGACGTGAACCAAAAGTGATGGAAGCTAGAACAGTCCGCGATGTGGCAATCCCACTCGCCACTAATGTGACCTCCAGTATTCTCAAACCGGCAGCTGGAGGTAGATTTGAGCTCAAACAGAACATGGTGCAACTCTTGCACTCAAGTGGACAGTTTACTGGTCTTGCTCATGAAGACCCGCAGAGGCATATTCAAAATTTTCTAGAGATAAGCGACATATATATTCCTGCAGGGGTGTCTTCAGATTATGTGAGACTTACTTTGTTTCCCTTCTCTCTGTTGGGGGAAGTAAGAAGGTGGTTAGATGCAGAGCCGGCTAATTCTATCACTACTTGGGATGATCTTGCTCGAAAATTCTTGATAAGGTTCTTTCCGTCTGGAAAGACAGCAAAGCTAAGGAGTGAGATACTAAGTTTCAGACAGAAAGATGATGAGAATTTGTACCAAGCTTGGAACAGATTCAAATCCATGTTGAGGGATTGCCCTCACCACCACCAAGCTAATGAAGTATTGGTGCATACGTTTATAGAGGCTCTCGACCCCAACACTAAAATTTTACTTGATTCAGCTGCAGTTAGACAGGCTTTAGAGAAGACGTATGATGAATTATATGCTCTGTTGAATCATATATCGCAGGGAAATCCAGACTGGCATAGTGATAATTCGAGGAATTCTACAAAGAAGGTTGCTGGGAAACTAGATGTGGATGCAGTCACAGCATTATCTGCCCAAATTTCAGCTATGCAAAACATGATGAACAATCACTTTAGTAGTTTGAATTTGGGTCAACAACCAGCTCTCGTGAATGCAGTCCAGCAACAGGTTTCTGTGATGTGTAGCGTATGTGGAAATGGTGATCATACCAGTGAATTGTGTAGTGCTAATCCGGATTCAGTAAATTTTGTTGGTAATGCCCAAAAGGGAGGTGGAGCTCAGAACTACGGTAACACTTATAATGCCGGGTGGAAAAAAAATCCGAACTTCTCATGGGGAGGAAATCAAAATCAATATAGGCCTCAAGGATATGCCCCTCAGTACAACCAACAGCAAGGTCAAGGAAATCAAGTGGGTTCTAAGACGGGAGATATGAGTGTGGAGGATATGTTAAAACAGATTATGGCTGAACAAGCGAAGCTAGCAGCAGATGTGAGGAACAATCAGTTGGCTACTCACAATTTGGAAAAGCAGATTGGCCAGTTAGCTAATGCACAGAATACAAGGCCCCAAGGAGGTCTTCCAGGAGATACAGAGCCAAATCCCAAGCAGGTGAATGCTATAGTCACCCGTAGTGGTAAGCAGCTAGAGGATACCGTTGCACCAACAAAAGAATTGGAGCCGAAAGTAGTGGTGATAGAAGACGAACAAGTGGAATCTACCAAAAGCTCCAAAGATGATAAAGTGAGACTTAGTGTGAAATTGCCTCCTCCGTTCCCTCAGAAGTTCAACAAGAGAAGGAGGATGAATGCTTTGGTAAGTTCATTGAATTACTTAAACAGGTGCACATTAATTTGCCTCTTGTAGATATCTTGCAGGGTATTCCAAAGTATGCCAAGTTCATGAAAGACATTGTAGCAAACAAGAGTAGATTGACAGAGTATGCCACAGTGGCTTTGACTGAGGAGGTTAGTTCTCGCATTCAGAATCGGTTACCTACTAAGCTGAAAGATCCTGGAAGTTTCACTGTAAAGATTACTCTGGGGGATCGTGTTTGCGCTCGTGGATTGCGTGATTTGGGGGCCAGTATAAATCTGATGCCCACTTCGGTTTTCAAGGAATTGGGTTTGGGTCGTTCGAAGCCTACTACTATTATTTTGCAGCTGGCAGACCGATCTGTGACTAGACCTGATGGTATTGTTGAGGATGTCCTGGTACAAGTGGGGTCATTGATCTTTCCCGTTGATTTTGTGGTGTTGAATTTTGAGCCTGACCCGGAAGTCCCATTTATTTTGGGGCGTCCGTTCCTGGCTACAGGAGGTGCAATCATTGATGTAGCAGCAGGGAAACTTACTATGCGAGCTCATGATAAGGTTGAAGTCTTTGATGTATATAGGTCTTTGAAGCTTCCAGAGATTTATGAGAACTTGGCGGCTATCACAGCTATAGATTCGGCGGTTGAAAGCACCTACACTTTGACTACAGATCCGTTGGAAAAAGTTTTGATGGGGCAAGATGTGTTTGGTGATGTAGAAGCTAGTGAGATGGTGCAAGTTCTTGATCTTATGGGTATCTATGCTAAAGAGGGTAGATGGGAGCCATTGAATCGTCCACTCGGTCCTACAACTAAGCCCTCAATTGAGGAAGCACCGAAGCTTGAATTGAAGGAACTTCCATCTCATCTTAGATATGCTTTTCTAGGTGAAAACAAGACTCTTCCTATTATTCTTACAGCAGATTTGTCACAAAAACAAGTTGATGCAGCTTTGTTGATTCTAAAACGAAGAAAGAAGGCTATTGGTTGGCAGATGTCTGACATCCATGGGATTAATCCGGGCTTATGCATGCATAAAATATACATGGAAGAAGGGCACAAGCCGAGTGTGCAACACCAACGACGCTTAAATCCGGTAATGAAAGAAGTAGTAAGGAAGGAGGTAATTTAGTGGCTGGATTCTGGCATTGTTTACCCTATCTCTGATAGTACGTGGGTGAGCCCAGTACAATGTCTTCCAAAAAAGGGTGGTATGACGGTGATCACAAATGACAATAATGAACTGATTCCTACAAGAACTGTGACAGGATGGCGTATTTGCATGGATTACCGGAAACTTAATGATGCTACGAGGAAGGATCATTATCCAATCCTTTTTATTGATCAGATGCTGGATCGTTTAGCCGGGCAGGAATATTATTGTTTTCTTGATGGGTATTCCGGTTACAATCAAATTGCTATAGATCCCCAAGATCAAGAGAAGACTACATTCACATGTCCTTACGGCACATATGCTTTCAAGCGTATGCCATTTGGATTATGTAATGCACCAGCTACCTTTCAGCGTTGCATGATGGCTATTTTCTACGACATGGTGGAGGAGTTTGTAGAGATTTTTATGGATGATTTCTCAGTCTTTGGTAACTCTTTCGAGGTATGTTTGCACAACCTGGATAAAGTCCTTGCTCGGTGTGAAGAAACTAATCTTGTTCTAAATTGGGAGAAGTGCCATTTCCTTGTGACAGAAGGTATAGTTCTTGGGCATAAAGTGTCAAAGCAGGGGTTGGAAGTTGATAGGGCAAAGATCGAAGCTATTGAGAAACTTCCTCCACCTGTATCGGTTAAAGGGGTGCGAAGTTTTTTGGGTCATGCGGGATTTTACAGAAGGTTTATTCAAGATTTTTCTAAAATTGCACGTCCCATGTGTGCACTCCTGGAGAAAGATATGAAGTTTGTATTCTGTGAATCATGTGTGAAGGCATTCGAGGTGTTGAAAAAGAAGTTGGTAGAGGCACCTATTCTCATTGCTCCTGACTGGGCTTTGCCATTTGAGCTCATGTGTGACGCAAGTGATGTGGCAATAGGGGCGGTTCTAGGTCAACGGAAGAATAAGGTATTTCACTCTATTTATTATGCGAGCAAGACCCTTGATGCAGCCCAGATGAATTACACGGTGACGGAAAAAGAGATGCTAGCTTTGGTATATGCATTTGATAAATTCAGATCGTATTTAGTCGGCACAAGTGTTATAGTATACACGGACCATGCAGCGATACGATATTTGTTCAATAAAAAGGATGCTAAACCGCGCTTGATTAGATAGATCCTATTGCTACAGGAGTTTGACTTAGAGGTTAAAGACAGAAAGGGGACAGAAAATCAAATTGCCGACCATCTGTCTAGACTTGAGAATTCGACACATATAGAGGATGATGGGCATATTTGTGAGGAATTTCCAGACGAGCAGTTGTTGGTATTAGAGGTCGAGGAGTTGCCATGGTATGCAGACATTGTGAACCTATTGGTAAGTGGATTATTTCCTCCTGATTCGAGTCCTCAACAGAAGAAGAGACTGGCATATGAGGTACGTTTTTATATATGGGATGAGCCATATTTATTCAAGCAAGGGCCTGATCAATTAATACGAAGATGTATCCCGGATGCTGAAGTTAAGCAAGTGTTAGAGAAATGCCACTCCTCACCTTATGGTGGACATCATGGTGGTGAACGAACCGCCCAAAAAATATTGCAATCCGATTTCTTCTGGCCTTCGATTTTTAAAGATGCTCATGCCTTTGTAAAGAATTATGATCAATGTCAACGTATGGGAACGATTGCCAAAAGACATGAGATGCCCCTTAACAACATCCTAGAGGTTGAAATTTTTGATGTATGGGGGATTGATTTCATGGGCCCTTTTCCACAGTCAAATGGAAATCTATACATACTCGTCGCAGTGGATTATGTATCCAAATGGGTAGAGGCTGCAGCACTTCCTACTAATGACGCCAAAGTTGTGGTAAAGTTTCTTCAAAAGCACATTTTCACTAGGTTCGGAACTCCAAGAGCTCTTATTAGCGATGGAGGATCACACTTCATAAATTATTTGGTGAAGAATGTATTAGCAAAGTATGGAGTAAAACACAAGGTCTCAACAGCGTATCATCCCCAAACAAGTGGCCAAGTGGAAGTGTCTAATTGGGAGATAAAGCAAATCTTGCAGAAGACGGTGAATACTCAGAGGAAAGACTGGTCACTTAAGCTGGATGATGCTCTTTGGGCCTATCGAACGGCGTATAAGACTCCTATAGGGACTTCTCCCTATCATTTGGTCTTTGGGAAAGCTTGTCACCTCCCAGTTGAGCTTGAGCATCGAGTATATTGGGCGGTAAAGAAGTTGAATCTAGATCCGGGGTTGGCAGGTGATAAGAGGTTGTTACAACTCCATGAGTTGGAAGAATTTCGTGCACATGCATATGAAAATGCTAAGATCTACAAGGAGAAAACGAAGCGATGGCATGACAAGCATATTCTTCCCCGTACTTTTGAGACTGGCCAGTTGGTACTCTTGTTTAACTCAAGACTTAGGTTGTTTCCGGGCAAGCTAAGATCCAAGTGGAGTGGGCCCTTTGAGGTAAGTCGCACGACACCTCATGGTGCGGTGGAACTTTTGAACAAGGCGGATGGTACAAGGTTTATGGTAAATGGCCAAAGATTGAAGCATTATTTTGGTGAGGAAGAAAAGCAGATGGAGGACGTGCTTCGCCTTGATGATAACTAAGCTCTTCTAATTGGTCGAGCCGCGACATTAAACCAGGCACTGCATGGGAGGCAACCCATGCATGTGTTGTAATAGTTAGATTTATAAAGTAAAAATACAAAAAGAAGAGTCATGCCCCGACCAAAACTAAGGCGCTTGATGGGAGGCAACCCATCTCTTTTTTTTTCAGTTTTTGTTTTCTAACATAGTGCTAGGATCTTGTGTTTATGCAGAGGCACGGAGTAGGTTGGTATGAGAATCTACAAGACAAAGGCAAATTGGGCGGATGGATGATTATTTGAAGATGCCGGACAGGCAAGACATGTTTTTGATCAAAGCTTCAAGTCTTGGGACTTGTAAAAGCCCCAAGATCATGAAAAGACGGTGAAAAAATGGCTCAGGTATGAGGATAAGTATGGGGTGCGCTACCTAGCGTGCCAGGATGAAAAAGCTAAGAAAATAAATTGTTGGGGCAGTGCACAGGCGCGCTAGGCAGCGTGCCACGCCGCCTGTGCAGAAAATTTTACTAAGGACGACAGTGCACAGGCGCGCTAGGCAGCGTGCCACGCCGCCTGTGCAGAAAATTTTGTCAACAAGGGCAGTGCACAGGCGCGCTAGGCAGCGTGCCACGCCGCCTGTGCACGATATTTGGGTAGTTTTTTTTTTTGGGTTCTAGAAACGACCCACCCCCATCCCTCCTCTTTTAAATCCCCCAATTACTTCATTCTTCAAAAATATTTCACACCCAAACTCACGATTTTCTCCCCCATCTAAAAAAAAAAAAAAAAAAAAAAAAAATTCTCTATTATTTTTCTCTTCTTGCCCACACAAAGTTCGACTCTTTGCTTTCTCACTTTGGGATTGTGTTCAAGTCACACATCAAAGCTCTCAAGGTATGTCTCCTTCACTCTCTCTTTCTACAAATTGCCATGGATTATGCGATTTTGGGTATTCTTGGTTTTGTTTATGGACATAATATTTTCATGGTTTGTTGACTTGGCATCATATCATATGATTGGGGGCATTACAGTGAACTTGGTAGGCCTGTGAAATTTTGGTTAATAATCTTATTGGGATGCATAAAGTGAAAGTGAGTTATCTTTATTGGTAAAAATTGAGCAAATTAGTGGGGGAAATCACCAAATACAACTCATGTGTGTGGAATATATATGCTTGTTGCTGGATTTCTAAATTAAGAATGTAAATTTATTTATGGTGGGAGATTGGTTTTTGGGCATTGAGTGATGAGGGGAAGTCTGAGTACCCTCCGCCCATATTTATTTTGACTTGGTGCTAAGCGACTAGGTGTGGGGTGGCCCTCAGTGTCACTGTGCATCAAGTTGGATAGTCAGTTGCTACATGTTTTTTTGACTTGGTTGTGGACCTATGTTACAGGTACTATGTCTGATTCTAATGTAGCGGCCTCTAGCTCTCACAAGAGACATCGGTCGGGTAATAAGGTGCCCGCAGCTCCCCCAGTCCCAAAAAGGCAAAAATGAAAGTATGGGCTACACGCGGTCTCCAGTGCTGGGAAAAGTTGGTACAAAAGTCATCCGGAGGCTAAATATTTCTACGATGAGTGTATTGATAGGTCAAGCCTTGCTCGGGCTTACCCAAGAATTTTGGCTCGGCTTGAGCAAGTGGGGATGGGCTTTGTTTTCAACAGACCTACAGATTGCAACCTCCACTTGGTGAGGGAATTGTACGCAAATTGGAACCCTGACGTACCTACATGCTCGGTGGTGGTACGAGGTTCGGATGTGATACTTGACTCCTTGAGCTTAAATGGATTATTGGGGGTTCCCACACGGGCAAGTCCTGAAGACATACTCAGGCTAAATGCCAGGCCTCCATATGCTGAAATTCGACACACTCTGTGCGGCCCACGTTCAACTGTGAGGTGGCTTCGCCATCACCAACGAGGGTACCACAAGAGTCTACCCTTTGCCCATCTCAACAAAGAGGCTAGAATTTGGCTTAAGATTGTGTGTTGTTGTTTAATTCCGGGGAGCCACATGACTGAAGTTACAAGAGATTGCGTCTGTTTGGTATATGCTCTCATGACTGATGCGGAGATTAATGTTGGGTCTGTTTTGTTGTCAGCAATGCGGCGAGCTCGTCTTCATGGAGGTCTTCGATATGCTTTCGGTGGACTATTGACCAAATTAATGCGAGCATTCGACGTGCCTGAAGAAAATTTTGATTATCATCCTCCTTTGACGACAACGCCTATGGATGTCACCCAGACTAAGGCGCCAGATTCACTCGGCCCCACTTTGACATTAGCAGAGCGACATGCTCGAGATGACGGGATTCTAGCCCGTATGTATGGATTGGAGATGCTGCGACACAGAACTGGGGGTAGACCCTCCACAGCGGATGAGCTGATCCAGGTAAAGAGAGATTATCCTCTCAATGAGCATGCCATGGCCTTATTGAGGATTGATCCCGACTTTGTGGAGCCTGTGGATGATGATATCCCCACAGATGAAGAGGACATCCATAGTGGTTTGAAAGATAAGGATGCTGAGGCAGATGATCCACCATTAGAGGTCCGTGGGCTGGAGGATGACGACCCCCTCGACTGACCAGGGAGCTCCTTACATCCTACTCTTGCTTTGTTTATTTTGGGTAGCATTGGGGACAGTGCTAATATTTTAAGTGTGGGGTGGGGTGTGATGGACTTCCCTTGTATGTATGTATATGTGTGTTGTTGGGCTGCTGTATGTTTTTATTTTGGGTTCCTTAGCGTTTGTTTTCGGTTCTTTCACTAAGGAGAGTCCCTTTGAACCGTACAAAAAAAAAAAAATTGAATTCTTGATATTATTTTGTGTTGTTTTGGGGGTTTATTACTTTTTAGTCGACTTAGTCAGAGGACTAAGGGATTTGCTCTATGATGGATGGATGACGACCGTCTTAAGAGCAAATTAGTCATGTATTGTCGTGTCGAGTGTTCTTGCTCGCTATAAAATTATTCTTACACGTGTGAAACATGCCTGGATAGATAATAGCAAGTGTTGAGACGCCTAATTCTCACGTAGTTGACTTGCTAAGTTGCTTAATATTGAATTTATGCGTTATTTCGGAGTTTTTATGGTGAACCTGCTGAGCTGAACATGTGCCATGTGTGAGTAAGGTTTTGTATGATATTCCATGTGCATAATGATGTCTATAACTTGCCCGGGGTGTATGCAAAGCGAAATAAGAGATGTTAAGTTTAGGAGATGATATAGGCATTTCTTTGATAGCCATATTTTAGACCTACTTGACCTACCCTCTGTGCATAATCCTAGTATTAGCCTCGTTGAGCCTTTAGCCTTTTCCTTGTTAGCTTTACATATAACTCAATCCTCTTCTTTCAGTGAACCAGAATTTGATCCAATGAGTCCTAAGCGCTTTAAATCGAAAATCGAGAGGTGAAGGAGTGCGAGAGTTTGGGAGAAGGAGAGAGTTAAGTTAAAGCCTCAAGCATGTGTCTCATAAAGGTGTGTGAAAAAGCTTGTGTGTGTTGGTGGGGAATATATTCAACAAAAAAAAAGAAAAAAAAAAAAAAAAAAAAAGAAAAAAAAAAAAAAAAAAGAAATAAATAAATAAAGAAAATTGTTGTTGGAAGCAATGGGTGATAACAGTATTCCTTATCCAGTGTGCGGAAGCTAGTAAAGATAGGGGGCTTAACAAAGAAAAGTTGGGAAGAGAAAAGTAGTGGAAAATAGGTTGGTTAAAGGTGCCCTGAATGCAATTTGTAGTGTAACAAAGCGCTTAGGAAAGATAGCCGCTAGTCTTGACCAAACAGTTCCTACCTGTCCTTACGCCTACATTACAACCCCTACAAAGTCCTACTTGATCTTGAGCTTTAACATTTTAACATTAGTGAAGTATTACACTAAGGGCAAGCTTATGGTTCATCTTGGTGTGTATGTGAATTCTTTTTGAGAGTGAGTGACTCTCATTCATGCACCCGGTTAGTAATTACGTTGTAGAATTGAGGGGTGATTCTCTTGTTGTGAGGGCACATGGTTAGTGAAGTTTGGTGATCTATTAATACTATGTCACGCATGAATTTGCAACTAGTAAGTTGTTTTGTGAGGGTAGGTTGTTTCAACTTGTTATTTAATTGAGTAATATCCTAGTATGTGGTGCATAAGTGATAAGTATGGTTGTGCGGTGCAAGAATGCTCATTTTGTGTCTATTGTTTAAAAGTCGCCCTGAGTTGAGTATGTTTAATTGTTCGAGGACAAACAAAGGTTCAAGTGTGGGGTGGTGATCTGAGGCATATTTATATGCCTTAGTAGCGACGCTAACCCATGATTACCCTAGTTTTGAGAACAATACTTGTGTATTATATAAGTTTTTGATGGAAAATGAGATAATGTGCTAACCAATATGATTAGACTCTTGTAGGTGGAATTTGCGACTTTTTGGAGCATGTTTGGCATGGAAAGTAAAGCTTGGATGAGCGCCGAGTGAAGAATATTGAAGATAGGAGACAAGCCAAAGAGTTTATATTGAAGAATCCATCCAAATCCGTGAAGAGAAGTCAACGAAAGCTAGAATAGTACAATAAAAAGGGCCTGGCGCACTAGGCAGCGTGCCAGGCCGCTTTTGGCGAAAATGTGATCTGTCCAGGCAGTGCCCAGGCGCGCTGGCCAGCGTGCCACGCCGCCTGGGCGAACCCTTTTTGCTGAGGCAGAATCTGCTTAAGTGCTAGGAGCGTCCAATGGCGTGCCGGGCCGATTTTTGCCTCGACTTGGGTCTATAAATAGGGCTTTTGAGTGATTGTATTGGGGGGCATCATCCTTAGAAATTTTGGGGGCGTTTTTGGACATCGTAATTAGGTTCCATTCCTCTTCTTTTCAGTTTTTGAGCATTCTTATGTTATTTGTTTAGTTTTGGATGTTGATAAACATTATGAGTGGCTAGAAACCCCTCATTCTTGGGGTTAAGGCCAAGAACATGAATCTTTTGGGTTAATTGTATTGGTTTTTGCTGGAGTTTATTATAAAGTGGTTATTCATATATTCTAAACTTCATTATTTTGATGCTTGATCACCATTGGAATATATTTATTATCTTGAAGTGAGCTCGAGAGAGAAACTGAGAGATAGAACTTGAATGTATGAAGTGTGGTCTGTCTTGGAGAAGTAATTCTAAGGGATTGACCTGTGGTTAGGACCGAGAGGTACCTAACCACCCACACTCGGTCAATTTCAGGAAGAAAGCTTGAATGCTCTAGAATTGGTTAAGCTTACCACCACTCACAGATGTAGGTAGGTTTCTAAGTTCTAGTAGACAATTATAATTTGGAGACGAATATAGTTGTAAAATTAACCTTGGGATCGATAACCATGATAAACTACTCAAAAAAGCTTAAACCAACAACAATTATGCTCGACAGATGATGTTCATGGTGCCTTAGCCCTGGGAATCTACTTTTCATTGATTTTTCAAGCAAATTTGCGAAACCCAAAGTTACAGTAGCTAAGATAGAAGTTCTTAGTCCGCAATCACTAAATTTTAAGCCCCAAATCCATTGTTGTTTTCGTAACACTAGTTCTTTATTATCGTTTGACGTCCAGAGTTGACTTCTGTTAACGAAAGTCCCTTGGATTCGATATTCGGCTCTTTAAAAGGAGCCACTTTATTACTTGCACGATCACGTACACTTGCGTGTATAGCTGGGTCGCAACAGCTACTTGGGAGCTTGAACGTGACATGCGAGCCCAGTATCCCTACTTGTTCACGACTTCAGGAATGTGCTTATTCTTGACTTTGGCGGACGAAAGTCCTTTTTAGTAGTGGATATTGTAATGACCTTCCCAGTCATTTCCCTTGTTTTTGTGTGTTCTCAGCGTTTAGAGCTTTTCTAGAATTGCCCCAAGTTATTTATGACTTGCTGGGACTGACAGTTCGGTTCCCGGGCAGTTCGTTTGAGAATATTATTTAGACCAAGCACGTTGTAAAATATTAAATTAAATTAAAATTTGGTAAAATGACATAATTAATTACCTTTAGAAAATGTTTTTGAAATTTATAAAATTCTTTAGTTATGATATATCTATACTATTTTATAATAGGTTTATAATTGATTAATAACTTAAGCGGAGATAGTGAATTTAAATATGTTAAAATAATATTTTTATTTTATAGAGGTTTTGTTAGAAATAATTTTCTATTACTTGTGGTATATTCAAAAAGTTATATTTATTTTACCACGAACCTATGCAATACCCGAGTATATAAGTAACGGGACAAATTAAAGTTATGGACTAATAAATGACACCACATTTACACGTGGTGTCTATTGAACAAAGAAGAAAGTGACTAAGTGTGCAAGTCATTATTACATTACATATATATATGCATGAGTTATGACATCTAACATAACATTTTCCTCTGTTTCATTTTTTCCTCTGTTTTCATTTAATTCCTCCACCATTTCTGATCATATAATCTCAATATTGAACTATTCTGTTAAGATTTGAGCATAGGGGTTTATATATATTTAGTTCGTGGACTCGTTCTCGTCGTTTCTACGGTACGTTTTCTTATTTTTACGGTAGTTTTTGTCTGCAATAGTATATTTTGGGATTGATATTGATGTTTGAGCTACATTTTGAGCTCAAATTGAATGGTGCTAATTGTGACTATTGGTCACGGAGTTTTTTGGGATGCTGTGACGGTTTCAGTTTCGTGATTCCGCAAGTGGGCCCCACGGGGACAGTTCGGATATTTTTCCGAACTAATTCAATATAGGTGTCAATAGTCATGTTTTGACATGTAGTTTATTATTTTGGTAGCTTGGCAGTAGTCAGAGGCCTCTCGAAAGGGTAAGGCTCCTGAATAGCTGGTTCTTTTAGCAAGCTTGCGACGGCGTCCAGGTAGGCTAGGTTTACCTTCCTTTACACTTAGATTGAGCTTATGTGTGATATATGTATGCTATTGTACTGGTGTTGTGGCTGGTATTATAAACTTGGTGGTGGTGGTTTGCTGTGATTTAGGACTTCTAGGCCAGATAGGGCTATTCGGATATATTCCAGGCCCGTTATCCTGGTGGTACACCACAGATGACCTATTTGGGGTCGGACAGCATTGTTGTTGTTGTTACTAGTCTGGGAATGTTATTGTTGGACCTTAGTACAGGATTAGGTAGACTTAGGCCAGACTTAGACAAGTATAACCAGACCTGGTTTTCGAGACCCGGTAGCGGGCCCCGTTACCCTTTTTGTTGACCTGTCAGAATTTTGACATCTTTGGGCTCAGTTAAGTCCTATATGACCTGTTAGGGTTGTGACGGGATTGAGTCACCCCAATTATACCCGGTTGGCCTGTTTAGTCCTATTAATCCCTGATAACACCGTATTTGACCGGGGTTGGCTAGTTTGACTTAGAATGCGGACCATCCTTTCCATAACTTATAATATATACCCAGACTTGTATATACATATTGTTATAGTAGGTGGTGGACCTATAAGGACCCTGAGATTGACTTGTGGCATGTTGTGGAATTAGCTTCTGTACTTATATACTAGTGTTGACTTGAGACTAGGGCGTTTTCCGTTTATCTGATATGATATGACATTTGATTCTGTTCTAGTTACTGGCTATGATGAGTTTCAATTCGAGTCCGGACACTGATTCTGATATGATGGGTACTGATTATTATGAGTTCCGGTTCGAGTCCGACCACTGATTATTATGAGTTCCGGTTTGAGTCCGGCCATTGATTATTATGAGTTTCGGTTCGAGTCCAACCACTGATTATTATGAGTTTCGGTTCGAGTCCGGCATCTGGTTATGACATGATTGGAGAATTTTGGTACTGGTTACTGTGATTACTGGATACTGATACAATTTTGAGACACTGGTGACTATGCATTTACTTTTCTTGTGTGTCTCGCTGGTTTATGGGGGCCAGACTGGGTTATTGTTTTCTTCCGTGTGCCTATCGGGTTTATGGGGACCCAGATAGGTTATGTTTGACTTGTGTGTTTACTTACGCATTTATTTACTTGTTATTCTATATCGCACTTACTTTCTCCTGAGCATGTCTATACGCCTCGACCGTTATTTATGTATTTATTATTTATAGTTATACCTAGACTTAGCATGCACTCCCCGTACTTTAGCCTGTTTATATTACATTAAGCTCAGTCGGCCGACGATGCCTACTGAGTACCCGTTGCCCCGGTACTCATACTGCACTTCTGCATCTTTTTCCCCGATGCAGATCCAGGCACTAGTCGACGGTGGTGACGTGACTCTTTTCTTAGCATTGACTCCGGAGCAGGGTGAGCCTACTGATGTCCGAGGAATATCCTACTCCATTTTCTACTGTATAGTCTTTTGCTATAGAGACTATTGTACTTGTTATACATATTTGGTTTCTGCCTTGTGTTTTGGGTATGTTAGTAGTGGTTCATGTACCGACCTCACCAGGTCTTGGGAAGGGTTCTTGACTTTATATACTGTCCTCTTCCTTCTCAGTCTTGGCATATATACATATTCTGATTCTATATTTAGCGTTATAGCATGTATTCTATATGGTTACTTCTACTTCTTCTCTATTTTATGAGATTTCGCCCGTTAGCCCATTTCTTGTCACTCTGGGCTAGGGTTTGGCTTGCCTATTGGTGGGTTACGGTAGGCGCCATCATGACTCAAATATTGGGTCGTGACACTAATCTAAACCCTTGACTAGGTATTTATAGGCTCCAAAAATAAGGGATTTAAAATTCAAATTTGAAAACCCACTTCACCATTGATGCTTCATTTGACGGTCCGCCAATCTTGTAATATTTCACCACTCCAACTGTAACTGGACTCAAAATACCTTAGATTTTTTATTGTCTTGGCGAAAGCACTGACCATCCATCAGGATCTTAGTGGGTCATCACCTGATCCATCACACTCTAGTCAAAAGTGACTCAATCCGTTTAGTCTCGACGTCTTGGGTGACAACTCATCAGGACTCTGGTGGATCGCCAGCTGAGCCGTCACCAGACTTCCTTTGAAAATTGCTTCTGTTTTGCCTTAACGGGTGGTATAGTGACTAGTCAGGACCCTAACGGTTCGTCAGAAGAGACGTCACACCCTATTTTCAGCACATTGTTCCCTCTTTTCTGTGCTTAGACTTATTTCCTAAAATTAAACACAAAACACATTAAAAATATTAACAGTTGCTTGAAAAACTTATAATTATCCTTAGTTAAAAGCACAAACCCCCCATTTCACAGAAATTGTATTCTAATAGTCATTTAAAATACATATAACTTAGTTAGCACCTTATTCCCTATGGGATTTGACCCCAACCTATGTTGGGTTCTATATTTGACAACGACCTCTTATGCTTCCTTAAGAGAGTTGTATTTTAGGAGTATCAAATTTTTGCATCATTGTTGGGAAATATAGTTGTCAATTAAGTTGTTGTGTTTATTTGACTTTTAGTCCTTTTTCCTAATTTTACATTATTCGTTGCTTCTATAATTTGTAGGGTACAGGTAGTGCATGTCAAGTACTCGTCATTAGGGTGATCCATTACTACCTTACGATCCCAAACTTGCAAGGACTTTGAGAAGAAACATGAATGCATAATAATAAAAACAGCAAGACTTGTTGCCCTTATTACTGCTCAATTGAATCAACAGAATGTTGATGCACCTAGTCATGTTCCAAATAATGATAATGTAGATTTGGGTGATGATGAACTGGGTGATGCTGTTGATGGGAAACATGTGGGTAATACTGCTCAGGCCAACCAAAATCAGCAGCCACAAGGTAGAGGGCGTCAACAACCTGCAATGAACTTTGCTCTTGATGATGATAAAGTTGATTTAGATGGAGTTGGTGCTAGTGGAGCTATTATCTTACCACCACTAGCTGTTAGGTCAAAGTTTAATAGCACCAGCATGATGATTCAGTTGCTCAAGCTTAAGGGTTTATTTTGAGGGCTACCTGGTGATGATCCAAACATGTATTTGGTATACTTCATAAACATATGCAAGTCTTTTGATTATCCTGGAGTTAGTCAGAACGCGATTCAATTGAGGTTGTTTTTATTGTATTTGTCTGGGGAGGAAACTCTGTGGTTAACTTAGTTAGCACCTGATTCTATAACAAATTGGAGGCAGTTGAAAGGAGCTTTCCTAGAAAGTTTCTTTTCGCCTTCCAGGATATTACAGTTTAGGGACGATATTAGCAATTTCAGGTAGCTACCGGGCTCTACATGAGAACCGACTTAGGTTCAAGAAGAATCTAACCCAATGTCCGAATCATAAGTTGACTAATGAGCATTTGATGGATACATTTTATAGGTCTTAGAACTCGAACACTAATCCAACGGTTGACAATGCTGCAGAAGGTTCTTTTATGGCACACATTTTCACAAATGTAACCATGATACTTGATAGGTTGACAAAAACTAGTAGAACTTGGCATACCAGGGATTCTAAGGTAGCAAGCAATATATATGCGGTTGGTATGTCAGCCGAACAATGCCAAAGAGAAGAAGAGTGTGACTAAGATATGGCATACATGAAAACTCAGATGGATTTGTTGACAATGCATTTGCTAGCAGGCGGTGTTGAGAAGGTAAAAGCAGTTGGTTCACATAGTAGGGAAGCTGAATCAAATTTTGAGGAAGAAGTGAATTATTTGTATAACTAGGAGGTTTCTAGGCCAATGACCAAGGAAACCAAGGTTGGAACTATCAAAGAGACAATTATTATGACAAAGCTGATTATAGAGATTTTGAGCAAGGGAATTGGAAGAATAAAAATGACAGAAGTGGGTTGTATGTACCACCAGGGAGTCGTAAGGATGCTGCTAATGATTCTGGGAAGCCTTCAATGGAGGCTATGATGGCAAAGTTGTTGAAAGGAGTGGAATCCACTGATGCAGGTATTAAAGAAAGGAAACCTGGCTTGTTTTCAATGAGTTAATTAGTCGATTCACACTCCACTTCTATCAACCAATTGGAGTATTAGATGGGGAAGTTATCCACAACTTTTAATCAGCAAAAGACCGATACGTTGCCAAGTGACACAGTAAAGAATATGAGAAATAATGAGAGTTATTTAGCCATCACCATGAGAAGTGGTAAAGTTCTACCAGGACCACAGCCGATGGTTTAAACACAGTTAGAAGATTTAATTGATAATTATGAAATAGTGGATGATGTCGTTGGAGTTTATGAGATTTTGGCCGAGGCTGAAAAGTCAAAAAGCGATAATGATGGGAAGGTAGATACTGAAAAATTTGCCAACTTAAAAAATAATGATGTTGCAAGCAAGGAGAAGGGTAAGGAGGTCCTAAAACCTCTAGCCCAAATGCCTAGGCCTCCTCCACCATTCCCACACAGAGTGAAGAAAAAATAGAGGATGGAAAGTTCAACAAATTCTTATCCATGCTTAAATTATTGTCGGTAAATATCCTATTGGTAGAAGCCCTTAAACAAATATCGAGGTACGCTAAGTTCATGAAGGACTTAGTCACAGAAAAGAGGATAGGGAGTTATAAATTGGTGAACAATCTCCATCCTTGCAGTGTGACTGCTTTGTGCTTATTAGTCCAAAAGAAATCGGATCCAAGGACATTCACCATCCTATGCACAATTGGTGCATTTAGTTTTTCTAAGGAGTTTTGTGATCTTGGAGCTAGCATCAACTTGATGTCATTAAGCATATATCAACAGTTAGGCTTGGGAGTTCCCAAACCGATATTAATGCGGTTGTTGATGGCTGATCGTTTGGTCAAATGGCCAGTTAGAATTTTATATGATGTGTTGGTAAAAGTGGCCAATTTTATATTTTCGGTTGACTTCACAATTCTTGATTGTGAAGTGGACTTTGAAGTACCCTCTTGGGTAGACCCTTTTTGGCCGAGGAAAGAGTTTTGGTAGATATAGAGAGCAATGAGCTAAAGTTTAGGCTCAATGACAAGGAAGTAAAATTCAACATGTGTCAATCAATGAAACAACCAAGAGATATGAGTGTTTTTTTGGTCATTGACATTGTTGATGAAGATGAGGTGGTTGTGCCTATTAAAGAGAGATTTGTTGTAGAAACTCTAGCAGCAGTGTTGATGAATTTTGATGGGGAGGACGTAGAGAAGTATGATGATAGAGTTTGTACATTGACTGGAATAGGTTCATAGTCTTATGTTCCAAAGAAGATGGATCTGGACTTGAAAAATAGGCCAACTCATCCTACAAAATCGTCTATTGAGGAACCACCAGTGTTAGAGTTGAAAGAATTGCCAGGCAATTTGAGGTATGTGTTTCTGGGTGAGAAGAACACTTTGTTGATAATTATTGTTGCAGACTTGGTAGAATGGCAAGTGGAAGCACTTGTTTCGATATTATGAAAGCACAAAAAGGCTATCGGGAGGATGATTACAGACATTATTATAATTCTACTAGGCATTTGTACTTATAAGATTTAGTTAGAAGAAGAGCGTGACCTTACTATTGAACATCAACACAGACTTAATTCACCGATGCAAGAAGTGGTAAAGAAGGAGATAATCAAGTGGCTCGATGTAGGAGTTGTTTACCTAATTTCTGATAGTAAGTGGGTAAGCCTAGTTTAATGTGTCCCAAAGAAGGGAGGTATGACTGTGGTGGATAATGAGAAGAATTAACTAATTACACTTAGGCCCGTCACTAATTGGAGAGTGTGCATGGACTATAGAAAGTTGAACTTTTAGACTCTTCGAGATAATTTTCCAATGCCCTTTATGGATCAAACACTCGATCAGTTAGCAGGAAGGGATTGGTATTGTTTCTTAGATAGTTATTCGGGGAATAATAAAATATCCATTGCACCCAAAGACCAAGAAAATACAACATTTACATGTCCCTATGGGACCTTCGCCTTCAAGCGAATACCCTTTGGGTTGTGTAATGCTCTGCTGACCTTCTAAAGATGCATGATGCCAATTTTCTCGGATATAGTAGAGGACACTTTGGAAGTGTTTATGGATGAATTTTTTGTGGTTGGAGATTCTTTTGATGACTGTTTAACCAACTTGAGCAATGCCTTGCAATGTTTTAAAGAGTTCAATCTTGTGCTCAATTGGGGAAAATGTCACTTTATGGTTAAAGAGCGAATCATGTAAGGACACAAGATTTCATAAAAGGGAATTAAGGTTTACCAAGCAAAAATTGAAGTTATTGAAAAGCTACCTCCTCCAATTTCAGTGAAGGGAGTTAGATATTCCTCGGCCATACGAGTTTCTACCAAAGGTTCATTAAGGACTTCTCCAAGATTGTCAATACTTTGTGCAAACTATTGGAGAAGGAAGTCAAGTTCATGTTTAATTATGACTACTTAAAGGCATTTCAGTGCCTTAAAGCAAAATTGGTAGCTGTTCTTATTATTATTTCTCTGAATTGGTCCAAATCGTTCGAAGTGATGTGTGATACAAGTGGAGTTGCACTTGGGGATGCTCTTGGACAGAAGGGGGAGAAGCTCTTTCACCCTATTTATTATGTAAGCAAAGCATTGAATGGGGCTCAAAAGAACTATACGGTTACTGAGAAAGAGCTCCTTGCAGTTGTCTATGCCTTTGAGAAATTTAGGGCTTATTTGTTTGGTACTAAAGTTGTTGTTCATACTAATCACTCTATGTTGAGATATTTGATGGCAAAGAAAATTGCCAAGCCTAGACTGATTAGATGGGTGATGTTGCTATAAGAGTTTTACTTTTAAGTCAAAGACTGAAAATGGTATGAGAATCAGGTGGCAGATCATCTATCATGACTTGAGAATAAGGGTAAAAGGCTGGATAAATTATAGATTGATGATTCATTCCCAGATGAACAGGTACTTGCTGCTTCCCTTGACCTTTTACCATGGTATGTAGATGTCACCAATTAATTGGTCGGTGACATGATCCAGAAATATTTAAGCTTTCATTAAAGAAAAAAGTTTCTACATGATGTGAACAATTACTTCTTAGATGAGTTTTATTTGTTTAGATTGTGTGCTACAATATCATTCGAAGATGTGTGCCAGAGGTAGATATGCTGAGTATTTTACAGGCTTGTCATTCCTCCCTATGGAGGGCATCATGTGAGTGATCACACAGCGAGGAAGATTTTGCAAAGTGGGTATTACTGGCCTACTATTCATAAGGATGCATATGACTTTGCTAAAGCTTGTGACCAGTGCCAGCGACAGGGGTTGATATCCAAATATAAAGAGATGACCATGTCTAAAATATTGGAGGTTGAATTAATTGCCGTGTGGGGTATAGATTTTATGGGCCCCTTTATAAGTTCCTATGGTCATAAATACATCTTGGTGGTAGTGGACTATAGGTCCAAATGGGTGGAAGTTATGTCTTTAGCAGATAATGAAGGCAAAAGTGTAGTGATGTTCTTGTAAAAGAACATGTTCTCTCGTTTTGGTACTCCTCACACAATTATAAATATGGAGTGAAACAACACAAGGTGGCAACTCCTTATGAACCCCAAACTAGTGGGCATGTGGAGGTGTCAAATTGAGAGATTAAGATGATATTGGTCAAGTCTGTGAATGCTAACCGGAGCAATTGGTCATGGAAACTTGATGATGCTCTTTGGACTTATCGTACAGCTTTGAAAATTCCAATAGATATGTCTCCTTACCAACTAGTCTACAATAAATCTTTTCTACTTATGGGCGCTTAAAAAGCTTAATTTGAGCTAGAATAAGTCTGTTGACTTGAGGTTGGATTAATTGAGTAAGATGGATGAATTTCGACTTCGTGCTTATAAGAGGGATGATATTTATAAGGAGAAAATGAAGTTGTACCATGATAGAAGGATTGAAAAGAGAGATTTCCAAGTGGTTGACTTGGTATTATTGTTCAACTCAAGGTTTAAGCTCTTTCTGGGTAAGCTGAAATCCAAGTGGTTTAGACCGTTTAAGGTGATCCAAGTGTTTCCATCAGGAGTGGTGGAATTGGAAAACAAAGATGGGAAGTTGTTCAACGTCTATGGTCAACGAGTCAAGCAATATGTTGGTCTCCCAGAAGAAGTGAAGGTATTATCGCTGGTGTATCTTAATGAAGTCTGAGCAATCAAGATACTCGAGTCGTTCCACGACGCTAAATCATGCGCTAGTGGGAGGCAACCCACAATGTTATTGCAAAATCATTCTTGTTAAATGTTCCAAAATTGAGCATGGTTGATGTGTGTGCTAAGTGTGCAAGAACAGAACTACAAATGAAGGAAATAGAGGTCAAAATCAGCTAAAGGTAGACGGTTCACTTGGCTAGCCGCCAGTGACCTGATTAACTGTCAACCTGAGCCGTCATAGTTCATAAGAAAAAGGTACATTCTAATTAAGGATGAAGGCTCATGTGATGATCCACCACAAGGCTGATAATCCATCGCCTTGACCAGTCACAGAAGAGAAAAAAAGACACCTTCTGGATAGGGCTGATGATTCATGTGACGAACATCCAACCCAATCATCAGTCCTAACTAAATTAAGGTAGATTTTGTCTCAGCCTGATAGTCCCACTGGTTAATCGCCAAATGCTTGATGAACCATAAGTCCAGCCGTCATAGGTAAGTTTTCTAAATCCTTTAATTTTCTCTTAAACCGACCCGACCCAACCAAAATAAAACCCATTGTTCTGACCCATACGTGATCCAAACCCTAGGACAATAAACCAAACCCTAGGACATTTAAACTACCCCATTTCAAATGTATAACCCACGTTCTTATGTCTTCTTTTAAATAACTCCACACTCATCAAGCATCCATAACTCCCGTAACTCCTTACTCCCTATGTTCCTAGTTATTAACTCTACCATCCACTTCTTCACACTACTTAAATCAATCCCTAAATCACCAAATCTCCACAAATCTCCTCCACCTTCATAATACCCACACATATTGCACAAAACTCTAACACTACTCTCTTGGTTTTTCTTTTTCTTCCCATTCAGTTATTCAGGTATGCTCACACTTTAATTTATATTTTGTTTTCCTTCTTTTGTTTGTAAAATAGAGTCAACACAACTATCATTATTTGTAAATTTGCTAAATAGTAGTTGTGTTGTGTAAAAATTTCTTGTTGGTGGGTATGGCAACCCATTGGGCGAAGTATGAGTAACCCAAAAAGAGAATTAAATTATTACGTACATGTTGAACGTGTGAAAATCCCATAGAATTCTCAATTTTCTTGAATCAAATTGGATTACCCACCAAGTGTTTGATAAAAGGCCAAGTAATATTTGTGTGAGCTAATAAGCCTAACGTCCTAAGTAACTAACCGTCATAAAGGTGACGGTCCATCAATCGAATCATCACCCAGAAGAGCAAAATGAGCTATTCTGGTTAAGGTTCGATGGGTCACCTAACTAACCATCAAGCTTGTGATGAATCCTCAGTCCTACCATCACAAAATAGCCAATACTGGATAGTACTGATGGTTGGGTTGATGAACCGTCACTTCTGTGACTAACCGTCATACCCTCCCATCAAGTATTACCAGTGTACTTCATTTTTATTACCCTTTATTATGATTTGCCTAATTTATTTATTTCTCAGGTATAATGCCTCCAAAGTTACTAAAAATAAGACGTGGAGCAAGAAAAAGGCAAGCAAGAGATACCTCACTCTTGAAACTGAGAGATAAACCTGATGAAGAGGGTAAGAAAATCGAGGCCCTAGCCTAGAACACCAGATAAAGTGAGAAGAAGCATACTCATGCCTCCCAGTCTAAAGAGGAGGATGGTTCATCAAGTGAGGACTCAAATAGAGATGGGGGGAGCAATGACAGCTCCAGCTCTAGCCCAAATGAAGAAGTTAATACTGAGGGGACTTCTAGTCCGAAAAAAGAACCCGAGCAAGTAGCGGCTGAGGTAATTTAAAGTAAAGCTCCAGGGATGTGATAAGCCATTAGATGAACGATAGAAAGGGAATAAAAATAGTATTATGAGGGAATTGAACCAACACAATCAAGGAGCATGAAGAGGTCATATGTTAAAGAATATTAGATAGTAACAACAGAACTACCAGAGTACCCAGAGATTGAGTGAAGGTTTAATGAGTATGAGTTGGGCTGTCTGAGAAAACCATCTGGATCTTATTACCCTACTATTGTATATAAATATTTCATGAATTATTTAGATATCCTTAAGAAAGATTGCTCGAAGGGGCAAAAGGTGATTGATATGAGAAATCTGGTACGAGCTCCAGTTTGGGGGGTTTCAGTTGACATCTCAGAGCACACAATCAACTGCATCTTATTTGTCTAACTTTATAAAGCTCCACTCCTTACACCAGAATTAGATCATTGGATGACTATAACCTCTACTCACTATCCTTGTCTTGCTCGAATACTGACAGAGAGTGGAAAGCCTTCATGGTTGAAGAATAAAGACAGGATACCCAAATCGCCTTTGAGTTTTACAGCAAAATTCTAGTGGGTTATGGTTAGGCTACGACTGATGCCTTCAGGAGGTGATGCTAACCTGGATATGCAAAGAGCTGTGTTGGTTGCAAGTTTGATGGAGGGGCTAAAGATTAACTTTAGCCATGTGATTGCTCATGAGTTATTTGTAAAGTCTTTCAAGACTGCAAGTGCATTGCCATTTCCTTGTTTGATCACGGAGCTTTGTAAGCTAGCAAAGTACAATCATTGGTGGAGTAGAAAATCAAGTCCAGGCAACAAAGAAGCAGGATATCGATAAAACGCGGGATGACATAAAATTTGAGCTAAGGGTCCACAAACTGCCATCATTTGGACCTCAAACTTACACCACTCCTGATTAATCTGATGATCCCATAGGTATTCCTTTAGCACTAACTGTTTTTTATCCTCAGGGTGTTTCTGCCACATCTGGAGCTACTACTGCATCATCACAGGCTGAGACTGCGGACACTGCGTCTATGCCACCTGATTATTCAAAGTTTTGGTTCACACCAAAAAAATTTATGAAAGTGGTCAAGAAGCAAAGAAAATTTAAGAATCAGCTGAATGTATAGGCCAAGCAATTCAAGTCATTCATGGATCAAATTGTTGCAGAAGCTTTAAAATCATATGCGAATCTATATATGTGAATGAACGACATAGAGGAACGGGTGAATAACAGATTGAGAGAGCCGTCTATTCCTAATTTGGATAAGTTCACTATGAATTTGAAGAAAGCACAAGACGATATCATCGCATTAAAAAAAGGCCACCACTACTGGAGTCCTTAATCCAAGGATAGTGGAATTGGATGAAGATGATGAGATACTTGACATAATGGGGCATAAAATCCAAGATAGAGGGAAGAAACCCATGCAAGGTAAACAAAATAAGAAATCAAATTAAAAAAAAGCATCAAAATGAGATGAAAGAGAAGAGAGATATGAGAAAAGTGGCAAAGGCCTCAAAGAAAGATGAATAAGTAAGGATAAAGTGAGTAAAAGATGAGTTGGTTGGGGTATCTTCTAGTTCAGCACCTACAGGCAGGTTCACACCACCTGTGTTGCCTACACCCACTTAAGTGATTACGGAAGTTGTTGATGATATGAGTACCTCAGTTGACACCGGGTCACATTTGCAGATTCTGAGGCCTCTAAAGACATGCCAGACTCCCAAGCCTAAGGGCTTCACAAGTATTCCATTTCTTGAGCTTGTACTTTTATTGTTTATGCATTGGGGACAATGCATTTTTATTTTGGTGGGGTGGGGTACTTATGAGTTTGTCACCACGAGGGTTTTTGTTGCCTGTGTTCTTTTCCCTCGTGTGCTATCTAGTAGAACATCCATGTTTAGGATATGTTTATTTTGTTTTTATTGTCGTTCTGTGTTTATTTCTGTATTATGTATGCTAAAAAATAATGGGGAATAAATAGCAGTTGTTGTTTTAGAATTTGAAAAATGAGGACCCACTAAAAATTTTGAATTCTTATGTTAGTGGATAGTGTTGTTGCTATATTAACTATTGTGGATCTGTGTTTGGCATTAGTATTATATAAATGAGGTGATACTTGCTTAAGCTGACATATGAATCTAATAATTGGTAGCGATTGTGTTATTCCATGCCATAAGTATGTAAGGTTATTGTACTATTCTCTTATGTTGTGCATGCATCTAAAACTTGTCCGGTCCATTCTATGAGGTTATAAGTTGGTTGTTAGGAGAGGATTTTAGGCCTTGTCTAAATTTAGTCCACTTAGCCCAAGAAACTATCCAAATGTGTAAACAAACCCCTTGATCCCTATATGAGTTGTTCTGACTTCTTTATTCTATGATTGTTCACCTTTCCTTTTTTCATTGTTGAACCTCTATTTTGGCCCTGGTCCCTCCTTGGACATCGTGCACCTCAACTCAAGAAAATTACCTAAGTTGAGGATGGCTACTATAGAAGGATTTAAGGGTATGAAAAGAGTGGGTGTGGATAAAAGAAAATCCTATGAGTGCGCTCATATGACTTAACAAAAAGATCGAAGAGACTTATCGCACTCAGTAATGGAAATTGTTGAATAAATGAGGGGAATAAGAGCAGAGTTGTAAGTTGAGTGAAAATGAGTTATAATTAGTGCCAAGGAGGGCTGAGTAACTAATCCCAAATGTATCCTACCTACACCTGAGCCTTCATTATAAGTCGAATAAGGCCTTGTAGTGATCCTACTCGACCAGCTAAAAAACCCAATGGAATGGTAAGGGCAAGCTTATGGTATTGCATGTGCATTGTTTGAAATTTCCTATGAGAGTGAGAGATTTGAATTTCAGTCCCTAAATAATATTTCTGTTTTGAGTGAGGGACTTCTTTGCTTTGAGGTCATTTGGATGACACTTAAAATTGCTAGTTGTTAGGTTGAGTACTGTGAGTGTATGTAGTATGGCCCTTTTCTATTGTAATGCCAAACATGGATCCTTATTGGTTAATTGAGGAATAGTACATGCATTTGATGATAACTAATCTGATGAGGTCCATTTGGATGTTACAACTACTGTAGGTTCCTTGGAAATCTAGATGCTAGAATAATATAGTGTTGTTTAGTTGCTTGAGGACAAGTAAATTCTAAGTTGAGGGTGTTGATGTGCCGGCTAATGACGGCATATTTTGCACTTTTAACTAAGGATAATTGTAAGTTTTCAAGCAATTGTTGGTATTTTTAATGTGTTTTGTGTTTAATTTCAGGAAATAAGTTTAAGGACAGAAAAGAGGGAACAATATGTTGAAAATGGGAGTGTGATGGCTCTTCTGACAAACCATCAGAGTCCTGACGTGTTACCACACCACCTGTCAAGGAAAAAAAGAAGCAATGTTAAAAGGAAGTTTGGTGACGGCTTAGCTGGCAATCCACCAGAGTCCTGACGAGCTGTCACCCAAGTCGTCGAGACTAAACAGAATGAGTCACTTTTGACTTGAGTGTGATGGATCCAGTGATGACCCGCCAAGATCCTAACGGATCATCAGTTCTTCCGCCAAGACAAAACAGAATCTGAGGTATTTTGAGTCTAGTGACGGTTTGAGTGGCGAACAGTCACAAGATTGGTGGACTGTCAGATGAAGCGTCAGCGACAAAGCGGGTTTCTGAATTTGAATTTTAAATCCCTTATTTTTGGAGCCTATAAATACCTAGTCTAGGGTTTAGATTAGGTATTTGAGATACTTAGAATATTTTATAACGTATTTTTCTCTGGAGAAAGGATCATTTGGGGCTCCAAACGCTACTTCTTAGTTTTTGTCAAGGATTTGAGAATCGAATTTCTTCTTCATAAGGTTTAATCTTTGCATTATGAAATATATTTCTTTCAATCTCCTTCATCACTATGAGTGGCTAAAAACCCTATATCTAGGGTTGTGGAATCCTTGGCAGAAAATCACTTCTAGGGTTAATGTTTAGATGAATTTATATTACTCTCGTAATTATATTTCCAAATACTTCATTCTTATAGATTTCTAATGGTTGCAAACATTTCAACAAGCCCTGGGTTTGACTCGCTTGAACAAAGAGGTTAAAATCAGGAAAAGAATTTGATAACGAGAATTCGAAATTTCTAACCTCTGTCTAGCGGTTAATGCTTTGACGAGATTAATCACTTGAGGCTAAAATCGAGTTATAATTCCATCACTTTAAATTCGAAAGAATTAAAGTGACCATCATCTATTCAGGTTGGAAAACATTTACGTGAACATTTGAAGTCGATTGCTTTATAACTGTATGTGTTGATGTGAATTTATATTTTATTTAATTCGAAAGTGATTGGAAGCCACATCTATCACAGTGAAATTACTATCTAATTCATGAAGAATATAATAAAAGTTATTACTTAATCACTAAATATAGTTAAATAATATTATTTATTACTAAACATGATTGAATATTTAAGGACAAATACACTTAAATTGATCATCTACCACAATGAAATTACTATATAATTCATTAAGAATGTAATGAAAGTTATTACTTGATCACTAAATAGAGTTAAATAACATTGTTTATTCCTAAATATTGTTGAATGAAGCAAATTTCAATTCAAATAGGCCAATTGATCACTCAATTTTGGACAAATACACTTAGTTGATCATCTATCACAATGAAATTACTATTTAATTCATTAAGAATGTAATGAAAGTTATTACTTGATCACTAAATATAATTAAATAACATTATTTATTACTAAGTTGAATGGAGCAATTTTACATCAAAATGATCAGTTGATCACTCAATTTAGGACGAATACACTTAGTTGATCATCTATCACAATAAAATTACTATCAAATTCATCAAGAATATAATGAAAGTTATTACTTGATCACTAAATATAGTTAAATAACATTATTTATTACTTAACGTGGTTGAATGAAGCAGTTTTCACATAAATATTTGATTATTTTCAATGATTGTCCATCAAGGCCTGCAACATATTCCACATCTTTTGCAACATATTACACATCTATTACGACAGATGTATAATCTATTGGAAATGACCAAACAAATGTGGAATTTGTTGCAATAGATGTCTATGTTTGTCTGATCATTTTCAACAGATTATACATTTGTTGCAACAGATTTCAGATCTGTTGAAAAAGATGTAGAGTATGTTGAAAATAATCAAACAAATTAAACATCTGTTACAATAGATGTCTATATCTATCTAATCATTTTGAACATATTATACATCTATTACAATTAATTAGATTTCTATTGGAACAAATGTAGAGTATGTTAAAAATAATCAAATGAATTAAACATCTGTTGCAACTGATTCCCTTTCTATTGCAACAGAGGTCTATATATGTTTGATTGTTTCCAACAGATTCACCATTTGCTGCAAATATTACACATCTGTTGCAACAGATATAGAGGACGTTGGAAAGAATTAAATAAATTATACATTTGTTGCAACAGATTTCACATCTATTGCAAGCCATGGTCGACATTAACCATCTATTGAACATCTGGATTTTACGAATTTTATTTTACTTTATCAATTTGACTAATTCAAAGATGATAAATATGTTACAACATATGTTCAAAACTGTTGCAACAGATGTAGTTTTGAACATCTATATATGTTGGTAATAATCCAACAGCTTTTACATCTATTGCAACAATTTTAAAATCTGAACATAATATATAAATCATAACAAAAAAACTGAATATTTATTGAAAATAAAATATTTTCATCACCAATTACATGAAATAATTCATTAAAAACATTAAAATAAAAGAATTGTTATGTTGTTCATTAAAATAAGTCAAGCCATCACAAATTACAAATCCATATTAGGGCTCCAAACTCTTGCATACCACTCTAGCAGCCATGCATCCTGCATCCTTGAGACTAAATGTCACACATCAAAGTGTCAGGAATTGTCATATTAGCTGTCATATTACAAACCCGAAGTATTTTCCTAAAGTTGTCAAATCTTTTTCCCATGACTGACTTTACCACACAATGATCAATCAAATTTGTGGAAACATCACATTGTATTTTGTAACAATCCTTTTCATTGTTACGGGTAAGTCTAACGTGTAAAATTTTGGGTTAAGATTTTTTCTGAATTGGGAGTTAGAAATTTCAGGCTAGGCTTGGCTTAAATAAAACCTAAGTAAGGTATGGTCTATAAAATTCGGAAATGAATTGAGTAAATGTAGTAAAGTTTAGCATGATTTTATGTTAGCTAAGATGATAAGGAACCCATAGGAATTTTTAGAAGTGAATTCGGGTAAGTAGAACTCTCGATATCGAACTTGATGCAAAAGTGTTAGTCCAAAATGTCATGGATTGAGGGTGCGTTGTGAAAAAGGCAAAACTGAGAGCATTTTCAATTTTTTTCCTTACCACACCCGCTATAGCAGGTGAAAGACCGCTATGGGGCTACCGCTATAGCGGAGAAATTTCCGCTATAGCAGAAGTCAAAATCAGTCAATCCTACTGTAGCAGGCGTGTTTCGCTAGAGCGATGCTGCTATAGCGGGATCAGGCCGCTATAGCGAGGTAAATTGTTGTTTATGAAGAAATTTTCCAAAAATGGTTTATTATTTCTAAACACATTATGGAGAGGGCTCAGGTGATTTTCACCTATTTTCCATCAGAATTCTTCGTAAAGGTAAGTTATTTATTCCCATTAACTAGTTTTCAATTCCTAAATCTTAGAATCACTAGTTCACAGGTTTTGGGGAGGGTTTAGCTTGAAATAACCAAATTTTCTAGTGCAAAAGGGTAAATTGGGTGTAAAACTCTTGGATTTTGGTTAAAAGTTGTTAATGTACTTTTGCATGACTATAATTCACTAATGTAACTATGAAATTAGTAGTTTTAGGGTTAATTTATGGTAGAAAAGCCCTAGAATGAGGGGAATAATCATGAAATTGGTCTTGGAGTTCGGGATTAGGTTGTAATCCTTGATATTGTAGGTCATTTGGTTGATTATGTATTTTATTCCCATTTTGAGACCACAATCAAGCCGAGGTAGCAAGGAAAGGAAAAGTTCAAGTTCGTTAGAGCATTTCAGGTTTGGATGACTATTTGATATCCTAAGTGTTAATCGCATGCAATGAACTTATATGTAAAGTTTGTCAGAATTTACAAGTGTTGTTCTGTTTTCATTGTGGTTGTGATTGTTGTGCTATCTATCATTATTGTAAAGTGTACGGGTATTTGGACATCTTCACGGGATTTGGTTAGTATAAGGTTGGCAGACATTTGATATCTGAGATTTGGTACATGGACAAGAGCTCGTCCCCTACAGGTCATGGCTAGTGGGTGACTGTAAGACCCTTCTCATGTATGTACAAGGTACAGGTGAGTATGACGGTTTCTTGAGTGAACCGGGAATTATGTGTTTTTTTATTATGTTGGTTCTTTGAGTGAACTGGGTCGATGCACTTTATTGCTAAAGGTGGTTTCTTATGTAAATCGGAATGCATGTTACTTGATATTTTTGTTGATTTTATGGATCCTTGAGTGGCCTGGGTTAATTGCAAGTTGTGACATAACTTTATGTTGTATATTTACTTGCTTAATTGGGACATGATTAATGTATATGTTGGGCCTTGGTTGTTGGCCTGGAGTCTTGTTGGTGGACTTAACTTGACTTGTTTTTTTATCCATGTTGACTCATATTGACTAAACTCCATGCTATTATTGAATAGGGTTAAGTCCTATGAACTTGAAGTAAGGTTGCATGGTAGGTGTTCCTGGTTGTCTTGTCAGACTAAGTTATTGTTATATGTTCATATTTCTCATTTTGAGTTGGCCAATGACTCTATCAGTACACCGTTATTTCTTATGTACTGATACTACACATGCTTTTCTTTTTGTTGAGTTTAGAGCATCTTTCGGCGACTGTTTCAAGAACTCAGCTGTAATTCAGGCCATATTCAAACTCAAGGGTGAGCTACATATCTCAAGCTAACATGGGTTATTCTATTGTTTTTTGATTCATTTGTTTCGGACTTAGATATTACTTTGGTTTTGGGGTCACATCCCCTCTTTTTGACATTTATTAGAGTTTTGGTATGATGACTTTCAGGTTCTAGGGAATGGTTTATTCTGCATTATTATTTTGTTACTTTCGTTGAGATATTGAATATTGGTTTTATTCAATGACATTGGTTTAGTTTCCTAATTTTTGGCTAAGAGTTGGATGGATTATTGGATAGTTGGTTCTCCCACTGTAGGATTAGTCTGGGTGCCACTCACGACTGGTTTGGATCGTGACACATTTACACATTAAAATTATTAATACAAAGAGGAGGCATTTTATTTACAAAGAAGAGATAAATAAAAAAGGTTACGATTGATTCCAAAAAAGGGGTAGCAATTTATTTAACAAATACAACAAAGTAAAATGATATTCTCAAGAGATGGGTAATTTGTTGCAACAGATGACTCATCTGTTGGAAGAAATCAAATCAACAAAGCTACTGTTTTGATTTCTTTCAATAAATGAGTCATCTGTTGCAACAGATCACTCATCTGTTGGAAGACATCAAATCAACAAAGTTACTAGTTTGATTTCTTTCAACAGATCAGTTATCTGTTGCAATGGATCACTCATCTATTTTAAGAAATCATATCAACAAAGTTACTGTTGTGATTTCATCCAATAGATGAGTCATCTGTTGCAACAAATCACACATCTGTTGGATGGAATCAAAACAACAATGCATTATAAAAGATTAATTCCATTAGGTGACTAATCTGTTCCAATAGATGGCTCATATGTTGCAACAGATTATTAATATATTTGGGATCTTTAAAACATTTATCATACTATTTTTATTTTTTCCAACAGGTGACTAATATGTTGCAACATATTAGTCACCTGTTGAAAAAAATCAAAACATTTGCAAAATCAAGCTCTCATATATAACAGAGGACATCAACAACAGCAAAATGATTTCACTACACAAGACATCATAGGAACTTATTTTATTTAATAACACAACATAACAATATTCAAGAACAAGAACAACAACATGTGTTTAATTTTTTCAACAGTTAGGTCAACTGTTGCAACAGATTCCCAATAAAAATCAAATTTTCACTACTTTCACGACAATGACTAAGAACAAGAATAAGAATGAAATAACAATGTTATTTCACTAAAAATACACACTATTTTCAAATATACAACCATTCGATGCTAACAAATACCATAAATTAGAGTTTCTTTCTAAACTAATAAAAGGTAATTAACTTTATCTTTGCAGAGAACTCTCATTCTTCTTCTTCTTCTTCTTCTTCTTCTTTAATCAAAAACATTTTTGAAGTTTTCAACATGTGACTAATATGTTCTGATAGATGACTCATATGTTGCAACAAATTATTGATATATTTGGGATCTTTAAAACATTATCAAAATGTTTTGATTTTTTCGGTAGGTGACTAATATGTCGCAACATTTAGCCATCTATTGAGAAAAATTAAAACATTTACAAAATCAAGCTCTCTTATGAGAACAAAAAAAAAAAAAAAACTTTCCACACAACAATTAACAACACAACAGTTAACAATATTCAAGAACAAGAATAACAAGAGTTGTATATTTTTTCAATAGTTAGGTCAACTGTTGCAACAGATTTTCAGGCAAAAATCAATTTTTCACTACTTTCACAATAATGCTTAAGAAGAACACGAACAAAAACAACAACAAAAAATCATCTTTCACTGGAGATACACACATCTCCGCACACTATTTATAAATATACAACCAAATATGTGTTAACAAATACAAAAGATTATAATTTCTTGGCTTTCTTTTTTAAACGCGAAATAACAAAATCATTAAGCCTAACTTTGAGAAGACTTAGCTGAAATTCTTCTTCTTCATTAATACTAAAAAAAATTGAATCAAATAAAAGAGTAAATTTTACCTGAGAAAATAAGAAATCATCGGTAAAAGTAACGTAGCTGAGTTTATCGGAGTTTGAAATCACCGGAGACCTGTCGCGGGTAGATTTACAACAACAATAACATACTCAGTGTATTCCCACCAACTGGGGTCTGGGGAGGGTAAAGTGTACGCAGTCCATACTACTACCTCAGATGAAGTAGAGAGAGAGAGCATGTTGAGAGAGAAGAGACGGTTTGAAGTTTGAGTTGATAAAATTTGATTATGATTTTGTTTTAATTAAATGGACAGTTGAAAGATGTGGGGGCTTTTTGTATTTTGTAAAAAATTAATAAGTTTTTAAAATATTAATTATCCCTAATTAGCTTAATTAAAATTTTAAGTGGCCTTTCACCTTGAGTGGTAAAAGTGATCACCATTCACCCATATTAGCTTCAAAACTTAAATTACAATCCATTCAATTTTCTCAGGTTTCTTATAAGTACAATTTAAATTATTCTTCCAAACAAAATTTTATTTTGTTCATTTATTTTATTATGAAACATCATTAACTTATACATTTAATTAATATTTTTTACTTTTTGTTTTCATCTAGAAAATAATATTTATATTTTCTTATAGAAAATTTGAGATATAGATTAAAATAAAAAAAATATTATTATTTTAAAGAAGTAAAAAGAGAAAGATAAAGGTTGATAATATAACTGTAAAGTAGGTATTTATAAACTATAAAGGGGGAGAATGTCCATTGTACAAAGTTGAGAGGAAAGTTAATTTTTAAAATAAAATTGAGGGACGTAAATGATTTTCACCTCGTATCAATCCCAAATAATTTATTAGGGTTTGTTATATCAACTTTAAATTGTTCTTTTAGGTTTTGTCTACCACGTTTGCTCATATCTCCGGAGAATTCATATTCGTAAGTTTCTTCTCTATTAATATAAACATCCCTATTTCTCGGTTTTTTAAAAAAAAAATGGATTTGTTTTAAATAAAACTGAATCTTAATTCGTCTTTTAAATTATTTTTTAGTGATATAATTATGAATTACTAATTAGGAACGATGCTTTAATCTGCTTTTGAGTATTTTTAAAAAAAATAGTTTTTGTTTTCAAAGTGAAAATTGATATTTGAAAATTGGAATTTTTTGAATTTTCTATGAATAATTTGGAGTGAAAAAAATAAAAGCAGTTTTTGCGTGTTTTCCAAATTCTGGAAATTTTAAGTTGAATTCCGGAATTTTATGGCCAAACGTGATTAAATTTGGAGTGACAAAAAGTGAAAATAGTTTTTTTTTGATGTTTTTCAAATTCTCGAAATTTTAAGTTGAATTCCAGAATTTTATGACTCCGAAAAAAAGTAAAAAAATTTCATGGCCAAACTCAAAATTTTGTTGGAATATGAGTTACTTATTTTGTTCCTGCTAGAGTTTTTGTTTTTTTGTTTTTTCGTCTGAAGCGTTACTAAATGAGGAGATATTTATATTAATATTGGGATTTTTGGCTTTTCAATACAGAGTGTGTTTGGGTTTTTAGAGAGAACATAATAAGGCCACAAAATGGTTATCTGTTTCGTTTCATTTTACTATATTCCTATACTAAAAAAAATAGATGTTTCATTTACTTGTTTATTTTAGCAAATCAAGAGAATTTTATTATTTTCTTCTCATACTACCCGTAGTATTAAATAACTACATAAAGTAGTAGTGGTCAAATATAGAATGGAGCGCGTATTAAGGGAATTATTGTTTGAAAAGAATTGAATCTTGGGATTTCAAATCATTGATTATATAAAAATAGCTAACAATGATGCTATATTGAAGTAGAATGCACATTGCTTTTTGATAATTCTTTTGATACAAAACAGGTGAGGTTCAATTTGGAGTAAAACGAACTTAATATTGGTTTTTCCTTTTTCTCAGAAACTATAAACGAACTTCATATTTGTAATTGCTCTTATCATTTGTTTTTACAGTATTTTATTTACTAGGGGAATGTAGCAAGGGTATGATTGAAATTTTATACCAGAACCTTCTTGTCTTCTTTGCTGGTTTGTGCAAATCAGTGGGGAACAAATGTGTTCCTAAAGTTTTTAATTAGTTGGTTTCTGTTGTTAGGGTGTCCCGACAATCTTTCGGCTTTCGGAATTATTAGATATGTCGCTCTGTCCCTCTCTTTTCCTGTAACATATGTTCCAGTGTTTGGATCTGTATAATGTCATCAAAGTTTTTTGTATTTTGCTGGTTCATTCAAATGCGCCTCGGGCGATAAATTTTCTTATTGACCTTCTGTCCTCTTCTTACTTCTTTAAATGTGATTTTATGCTGCTGTTCTAATTTCTTGCTATAATATGATTAATCTTTTGTGTGAATCCTCACCATTACAACTTTGGATGTGTTGTTTCTTGTTCAGTTGGCTGAGCTGACTGGTGTATGTATTGACGATCTATTTGTTCAAATTTTCTAATTGCTTTCTTTTGTTACAACAGATTGTGAATACAATGGGGAAGAAAAAAACAGATGAGGCTGGTGTGAGTGGGAAGGCTAAGGGAAGCAGAAAAGACTCCAAGGAAGGGAAAAAGGAGAAGTTTTCTGTCTCTGCCATGCTTGCCAGCATGGACCTGAAACCTGAGAAGCCCAACAAAGGATCTTCAGGCACTGGTGCTAGTAAGGCCAAGACTAAAGGAGCTCCAAAAGCATCAGCTTACACTGATGGTATTGATCTTCCTCCCTCTGATGACGAGGAAGAGGAGTTTCTTCCTTGTCCTGAAAAAATGGAAGAACAGATCGATGGTCATAGAAGGCATAGAAGGAATGAAGCAGGTCCAATAGATACCTCCTTAAGTTATAAAGAGCTAAAGAAAAGAGAAAAGAAGGATATGCTTGCTGTTCAGGCAGCTGAGGCAGCAAAAAAGGAGGCCCTTAGGGACGATCATGATGCTTTTACTGTTGTTATTGGTAGCAGGGTGTCTGTTCTTGAAGGTCAAGATGATGCTAATGCAAATGTTAAGGATATAAGTATAGAGAATTTCTCCGTAGCAGCTCGTGGAAAAGATCTTTTAAAGAACACATCAGTTAAGATATCTCATGGAAAGAGATATGGTTTAGTTGGTCCTAACGGAATGGGCAAGTCCACCCTACTAAAGCTCCTTGCTTGGAGGAAGATTCCTGTACCTAAAAACATTGATGTACTCTTGGTCGAACAAGAGATAATTGGTGATGATCGGACTGCACTTGAAGCTGTTGTTTCAGCTAACGAGGAACTCATCAAGCTCCGAGAAGAGGCTGCATCTTTACAGAATGCTGCTGCATCGGCTGATGAGAATGGAGATGATGCTGATGGGTACGACGTATTAGAAACACTTTCTGAACTGTATGAAAAGTTGCAGCTGATGGGATCAGATGCTGCTGAGGCCAAAGCATCAAAAATTCTCGCTGGGCTGGGTTTCACCAAGGAAATGCAGGCGCGTGCTACCCGGTCTTTTAGTGGTGGTTGGAGGATGAGAATTTCTCTAGCAAGGGCTCTTTTCGTTCAGCCTACTCTATTGCTGTTGGATGAACCTACTAATCATCTTGACCTTCGGGCTGTTCTATGGTTAGAGGAGTACCTGTGCAGATGGAAGAAAACGCTGGTCGTTGTTTCACATGATCGGGACTTCCTGAATACTGTTTGCAGTGACATTATTCATCTCCATGACATGAAACTGCACCCCTATCGGGGTAATTATGATGATTTTGAAAGGGGGTATGAAGAACATCGCAAGGAGATGATCAAGAAGTATAACCTTTATATTAAGCAGAGAGAAGCTGCCAAGAGATCTGGAGATCGAGCACAACAGGATAAGGTAAAAGACCGAGCCAAATTTGTAGCTGCCAAAGAATCAAAGACAAAGGGAAAGGATAGGGTTGATGAAGATGAAACTCCACCTGAAGCCCCTCAGAAATGGAGGGACTACAGTGTGGAGTTCCACTTCCCTGAGCCTACCGAACTGACACCTCCACTTCTTCAGCTAATTGAGGTCAGCTTCAGTTACCCTAATCGACCAGACTTCAGGCTCTCTGATGTTGATGTTGGAATCGATATGGGGACTCGAGTTGCTATTGTTGGGCCCAATGGAGCAGGCAAATCGACCTTGCTTAACCTCTTGGCAGGTGATTTAGTTTCTACAGAAGGTGAAGTCCGCAGGAGTCAAAAGTTGAAGATTGGACGGTACTCACAGCATTTTGTTGATCTTCTCACAATGGATGAGACACCTGTCCAGTACTTGCTTCGTCTTCACCCTGATCAACAGGGACCTAGTAAGCAAGAAGCTGTTCGTGCAAAGCTAGGAAAATTTGGACTTCCCAGCCATAACCATCTTACCCCCATTTTAAAGTTGTCTGGAGGACAAAAGGCTAGAGTTGTCTTTACATCTATTTCCATGTCGAAGCCTCACATCTTGCTATTAGATGAGCCAACAAACCATTTGGACATGCAGAGTATCGATGCTTTGGCAGATGCTCTTGATGAATTCACTGGTGGAGTTGTGTTAGTTAGTCACGACTCGAGGCTCATATCTAGGGTTTGTGATGATGAAGAAAGAAGTGAAATTTGGATAGTCGAGAATGGGAACGTGGTAAAGTTCCCAGATACATTTGATGAGTTCAAGGCAGATCTTGTAAGGGAAATCAGGGAAGAGGTTGATGATTGATGTTGCAACTGGCTTATTCTATTGTAGTGTCTTTTGAGGGAGAGTGTAATCTTTTGTTGAGAGAGTTTTCGCTTCGACTTCATATTAAGGGAGCGTGTAATCTTCTGTTGCAGATATAAAAGAACATAGTGACTAAGTTATACTGTGTCATATTCTATTTTTTGTTATGGTTTTGCCTCAGGCAATTATGTTAGGAACATTGATATTTGCTTCACACCCAATATACTCTCTTATGTTTAGGCCTCCGTCAAATTTGTCACATTTTGCAACTTCAACTCGCGTTAGCATCACTGTTTGTTTCTGTGGGTGGGATTAGGGGTTCTGTAATCTCACTTTCTAGTTATGTAACATGCATGGTATGCTGTAATTACTGGAAAATGCGCATATGATTATTGATTGTGTCTAATGTTTTTCTTAAATCTGCAATTTGGCTTATAGGAGGTATTCATTGTTGCTATCTGTTTTTGAACAAACATAAGCCAATAAAAGGTGAACAAAACAAAAAGCTGCCTAGCTGATACACCTGAACTACTAAGTGTGAACCACTAGATTTGCAAACCACACCTGTGTGCTCTTTCTACTTCCTGTGTTTTGAGTGTTGGATTCATACTTTGAGGGTCGATTTATAAATTTTTTTCACAGGATTTTATTTTCCGCCCAAAAATTGCACTAATAATTTTAAAAAATTAAACTGGGTCAAAACTGACGGATCAAGTCGAACTTGAGATCTTGGATCGAA
The DNA here is from genome assembly GCA_031232105.1 of Capsicum rhomboideum. Classification (NCBI taxonomy): domain Eukaryota; kingdom Viridiplantae; phylum Streptophyta; class Magnoliopsida; order Solanales; family Solanaceae; genus Capsicum; species Capsicum rhomboideum. The sequence goes on from CP124712.1 coordinate 19,338,281, forward strand.
CTTCAATCATAAATAGGGTGAAAATTATTTACACTCCTCAACTTTGATTTAAAAATCAAACTCCCCTCAATTTTAAAAATTAATCATTCTCTCCCCTTTATTATATGCAATGTCTATTCTACCCTTGTCATTTTCAATCCTGCATCTATTATTATATATAATATTTTATTTTTTAACATATATATGTATTTATAGATTTTTATTTTAAGTTCAGTAACTTTACAAATAGAATAATCCTTTTATATGTTTGTTGTAAAATCTAATGATATTTTTTTAATTTTACATGCATCATGTATGTATTAGTGTAAGAACCATCATAGTGACGTTTTAATTTTAATGCATTTTGACTATTTTATCCTTCTCCATAGTTAATTTATGGTATTTGTGGTCGCGAGGTGTGGGTGACACGATTTTTGAGGTCGTTTGAGAAGTATGCAAGTTTTTCATGTTGGAAGGTTTGGAAGTTAGTATGGCCTAGTTAAGTCAATATTTGATGATATCCAGATCGTATGAGAATTCCGACAGTTTCATTAGCTCCGAAGTGTGCATTTTGGGTCAGTAGGATCTTTGGTTCTGATTTCGAGGAGTTCAGCTGGATTTTAAGTAGTTGATTGGAAAGTTGAAAGTTTATGTCATATATTTGACTTTGGTCAGTAGTTGGCTCAAACGATCTCTATTCGTGATTTGACGATTTCATTGAGTTTGAAATTTTATTTCCAATTGGGTAGCATATTTGATTTTTGTTCATGGGGTTCCCAGTGAGTTACGAGGGTCGATTTCGAGCTTGATATGTTGGTGGTTTGTTGATGTCTGATGTAACCCTACGAACCTTTGCCACACAAGCGGGGTAGTGCTAGGTAAGGACTGCCCAATCCTGTGGAGGTTCGTTTGTACCGGCGGAATTGCAATTGCAATGATACTATATATATATATATATATATATATATATTAAAGAAGTAAAAATAAATAAATAGTGGTTGATAATGTAAGGATATAATCGGCATTTAAAAAAGTCAATTAAGGAAAGGGGAAGAGAATAATTATTTTTCAAAGTTGAGAGGTGAGTTTGATTTTTAAAGTAAAGTTGAGGGGTGTAAACGATTTTCACCCATCATAAATATATAGCTGCAAATAAAGTATCGAACTTCAATCATAAATATAATATGTAACATTATACACAAATTTTTGCAATTTCATTAGCTTATGTCTGAAATTAATTTTCAAGTGGTTAAATTAACAAAACCAGAATTTCAGAAATTATTATGTCCTAAATAGGAGTCCCAAAACCGACTATCTATGGACTTGCCTCCGTAATATTTGATTTCTCAATTATATATTCTTTAATACAGCAATTTTATGTGAGAGCTCTTATTCGTCAAAAAATATTATTTGTCCTCCGTCGAATTTTATTCTGCCAGAGTTTGGAATACGAGGATAAAACTATATTTTAAATTTGAATCTAGATTCTTCCAATTTTTTTGAAATAAATTACATATTAAAAACAATATAAAAAAGTATAATAGGTCAAAATATTTAATAATTTAAAGAAGGTTATGGTCAAAGAAAAATTAATTTGACTCTCCAAATAGCATAGTACTCCACAAAAAATGGAATAAGTGTAGTAGTTATTAACATTAATTTCTATAGAATATATGACTGGGACCCGACTCTCGACCTCGATCCCAACCCCAGCCGGGGAATCAGACTTCCGACCTCAAGTTGTTTCTAGGTAATGTATATAATGGAGTTTGTTTCATAGTTATTATTTTTTAAGTATATTTGTAGTCCATAATAATGTATAGTGGCACAAAGTTGGTTGAACTAAAAATTACTATTATGCATTAATTAATTAGATTTTTACTAAAAAGAAGATGTTGAAATTTTCCTTGAGCAGCCAAATTTTAAGCTCAATTATGAGCTAATTAATTGCTGAATATAATTGAATTCTGTTTTCTTAGAAGTTATGTTCATTCTAATTAGAGCAGCAACCAACTTATTCATTTACTTTGTCTTTTTAGTTGTCATGTTTCGTTTTTCAAAAGTCATTTTGACTAATTTTTAAAGCTAAATTAGATTAGATTAATTCAATATTTTTAAATTAAAATTTGGTTATTCAAAAACTATAGAAAAAGTACTTTAAGTTGCAATTTTTCTCATATCAATATAATAAAAATATACATCATGAAATGTTGGTAAAAGTTCATATTATTTTACTCTTAAATGGAAAACTGTGATAAGTAAAAAAGAAAAATAGTAACAAACTTTTGAATTGGTTTTGCAGTTGGCTGAGTTAAAATTCTCATCTATATATATGAAACCTCTCTTTGCAGTCAATCATGAACATAGGATGATCCATTGTTCTTAAGTCTTAATCATTTCCCTGCCAATTCTTAATCACTAGTCCAGATATTATTGTTCAACACCCTTCAATCCTTTTTTCAGTATCTTTTCCTACTTTTTGACTGGTTGAGGCAGAAGAAATCGATGCAACTTTGTTTTCTAGCTGCATCAATGAGATGATTCACTGCTACGATTCTCATAATTTGGTTAGCCATGTTATGTTATGGAGGAGGATGCCAAAAAATAACACAACCTCCTAATGCAACAGTAGCATTAGATGGCTCGGGCTATTATATGACGATAATGGTTGCAGTCTCAACTGCTCCAAACAACAGTCTTGCTAATTACAACATCAAAATCAAGAAACGAACCTACAATGAATATGTCCAAATCGAAAGTTGGAAAACAAAAATAGTTTTAATTGGAGAAGTAATGGACAAAACCATCATATCTGGAAATAAAAGTTATGGTGCAAAAATAGGACATGTTTTACTGTAGCAGTGGGTGACTAAATCTATTTTCTTTATTCAAAGTAGCAAATTAAGTTGTTGAATTATTCACTTTAACGCTATATTATTAGTTGTCATTACGCATCATTGATTCGGTTCATTGTCTTTCACTTTCTAGGGGTGAATATGGCCAAGGCTTCATAGCCGAAGGAATCACTTTTAAGAACATAGCTGGAGCTAAAATGATGCTGCCTGTGATTATGCAAAGTTATTCTTAAGTCTTAACCATTGGTCTATCAGTTCTTCTTGATCACTAGACCAAATATTGTTGTTCAACATCCTTTGATAATTTTTTCAGTATCTTTTCCTTCTTTTTGGCCAGTTGAGGTGGAAGAAATCGATGCAACTTTGTTTACTAACTTCATCGATGAGGTTCACAACTACGATTTTCATAATTTGGTTAGCCATTTTATGCTATGGAAGAGGATGCCCAAAAATAACACAACCTCCTAATGCAATAGTAATATTAGATGGCTCGGGCAATCAGTCTCAGCAGCTCCAAACAACAACCTTGCTTATTACTACATCAAAATAAGCAAGGAACATACAATGAGTATGTCCAAATCGAAAGCTGAAAAACGAACATAGATTTCATTGGAGAAGAAATGGAATAAACCATAATATCCATAAATAAAAGTTATGGTGCGGGCATTGGGACAAGTTATACTGCAACAATGGGTGAATAAATCTGTTTTCTTTATTCAAAATAATTAATTTTTTGAATTATTCACTTTAACAGTATATTATGCATCATTGTATGAGATGCACGTACAAATCATAAGATGCACATATGGCACATGAGATGCACGTATGTCGCACAAGATGCACGTAAGACGCACGAGATGCAAGTATGACATACGAGATGCACATACGGTGTACGAGATACCCGTACGACACACGCAAAAGCAAGTTTTATTGAATATGCTTTATATCTCTTATTAAGATTTGACTTTAGGTCATTAACTTCAGTGAGCCCCCTTGCCTTCTACCAATGCCGTTTTCAGGATTATCAAGATACTCTATACACCAAATACAATTGACAGTTTTACAGGGCTGTGATATCTTAGGCACTAGAGACTTTATTTGTGGTGATGCATTTGCAGTCTTCCAGAATTGTTTAATCCAAGTACGCAAGCTTCTACATGGCCAATACATTACCATTAATCCAGCAGAGGAAAAAGATGTTGAGACTACACTAACAGGACTAGTGTTGTAAAACTGCACCTTAAAAGCTACCCACAGACTAGGAGAAAGTGGGTAATAATGTCACTATGTATTTAGGTCGCCCATGGGTTAACTTTCAACCGTGATTATGCAAAGTTATATAGACCTATTGATTTCCTTTTGTGTCTATCTATTTCTTTATCTTTCTATTTTTCCTTTTGATTCCTTGTTTATCCTTGTTTTCGTATTTTGTTCTTCGACTCGTAGTTTTTCCATTATCATTTGTTAACAGAGCAAGGTTTCGGGTTGTTTCCACAATCCTGTCTTGGGATTGATATTCAAAAAAAAAAAAAATGTTTTCAACAAAAACCCCAAAAATATTTGTGTTTTTGAGTCATTTCTGTAGTTTCTATACTAGATTTGTTCAATCTAGTACTATCTAGGTTGGATCTTGAGTTTTTGGTGTGATTTGAGAAGATTTGAAGAAAAATCCCATTGATGTTCTTGAGCTTGAAGAAAAAGTACAGTGGATTTTTAGATCTTGCTATTTTGGTGTGGGTTTGAAGGTTAAAATTGGTGGAAAAGTGTTCTCCATGTTGAAGAGAACATAAATTTGAAATTTCATCCAATTTCGAGCAGAAATGAGTTAGTTTGGAAATTCGGTGTTCTTAGTGTTCTTGAGGATCTTCATATCTTCAAGAAGAAGATTTATCAAAAGTTGTTGTCAGATTCAAAAAAGGGACAAAGTAGCAAAGAAAAGTGTTAGTACTAAGGAATATCCAAAAAGAAGGGAATATTCTTGGAAAGAGAGTACAAAAGGGCCCACAAAAAGCTGAAAATCAAAGGCTTCCAGGTGTTCTTCCCAGAGCACCTGCGACCTCAGGTCACTAATGCAGGTGACTTCCAACACCACTGGTTTGTGACATGCGAAGCGACCTGTGAGGGCATGTGAACCACCTGCGCCCACATCTCAGAAAATGTATTTCAATCATTCCAAATTAGATTTTGCTCAGGTTCTAACATCCTAATTCCATTCCTTGAATCTTAATCTCATTTCTTGATTCCTAGACTAATTAACAACTAGTATTTGATATACTTAGTTGGTTGATTAGTCTTAGAGTTCGTTTTCTTTCTTCTTCCATTTCTTTTTGTGCTTTTATCTTTTTGTTTTATTGTTGTTTCTTGGTTCAAGTTCGTGTTTATTTATTTGAGTCATCTATTCTACTTCAAAGAAGAATCCATTCCGACCACGAGTAGCAATTGACACCACGTCATCCAATTGAGTAGAAACAATCTTTCAACGCTAGCAATGCCAATTGTGAGGCAAACAAAGGTGTGTACTCCGAGAGATTGCGAGGTTGATTTCTTAATACTAACTTGTTTGTTGTTTTTGTTTAGTGTTTCTTCTTACTAGGTACAATGGCTCCGGGAGATGATGCGCAAGGTTCTTCTGGAGAGATTAATATGGAATCCATAATGGCGGCCATCTTGAGTATGAGACAAGACATGAATGAGCTAAGAGGTCAAATGACCACACTCCAAGAAAGTGTGTCAACCATGGATTGGAGGATGGACAACATGGAGGGTCGTCTAAAATTCTACAACTCCACCCCCCAAAACTATCATGCCTTCTCAAGTGGGAATGCTCCAAAAAACTCCACTACTATCTCCCCGAAAGCACTTCACCAAATGTTTAATCCACCGAGGCAAGTACATGATACCATAATCCAAACCACTACTTACCCAAATAACCTTAACCCTGTTCATCCACTAAAACCCCAATTCAATCAAGCCAACCAAGAATCTCCATAAAACCAACGTATTATCCAAAATCCACCACCCCAAGCCCCACTTAACCAAAATCAGCCTATCCAAGTCGATGATATAGGGGGAGAGGGACCCCAAGAAGGATATGAAGGGTTAGATAAAGTGTCCCGATTCATAGAATTGTACGATATAAGCAAGGAGCTTATGTACGAGGGTATAGAAGACGAGGAGAAAAGTTTGGTCTGGTTCCCCATAGAAGAGGAATCTTGGGAAACCAACCCCAAGATCAAGGAGATGGTCAATGGGATTAAGAAGGTAATGCGGGTTGAGACACGGGTCTTAACTCCATCAAGATCACTCTTTCTACCTTTAAGGGAACTAGAGATCTATCGGAATACTTTGAGTGGGAAGTACAATGTGATAGGATTTTTTAACTTAATGATTTAACCGATCAAAAGAAAGCCGCCCTTGCAATTGCTCAATTTAAAAGGTATGCTTCTACTTGGTGGGAAACCCAAATGTTTCAACGAGAAAAAGATGGTAATCCTGATCTCCCAAATTAGGATCAATTGAAAGCACTTATGAGGGGAAAGTATGTAACGAAAAGGTACAAACAAAAACAAATCACCAAGCTATACAACTTGAAGTAAGGAGGTAAAGATGTGGAAGACTACTATGAAGAATTCCAAAACTTGATCCTTCGACTTGAGATTATTGAACCACCACACCATTGCATGGCTCGATTCAAAGGAGGGTTGGAATATGACATTACTTTTCAACTAATTGTCCATAAGTTTGAAAGCATAGAAGAACTTGTCAAAGCGGCCATTGAGGTTGAGAAGAGCAACAAGGAAAAAAAGTCTTTCAATCCTAAAGGCTATACATCTTCTAGTTCATCCGGGTGGAATAAGAATAAGGACTTCAATAAGTCCTAAGAGAAGAACCCCATTGAGAAGACTACCCCAAGGTATCCACCGAAGAATGAAGGTAACCAATATCCGAACTCTAATTCTAAGGGTATTGTTTGTTTTAAATGTCAAGGTTGGGGACATAAGGCAAGTGAGTGTCCCAATTGAAGAAACATCATTTTGGTGGAAGGTAAGACTTACTTTGTTGGGGATAAGGTTGACCAAGAAGATGGTGGTGCAGAAGAAATCCAAATGGGTGAAGACTTTGAAAATGAAGCGAAACTTGTGGGAGATCCCAATGAAGGGGAAATTAATACACTCATTGGCATGATGATGAAGGTTCCTCATAAAGATGTTTGGCTTTAAGAAGGAGAGATAATGAATTTTAACTTTATGGTGAGGCAAGTAATAAGGAGTAAGGCCTTGGATGATCCAAGCCAAGAGAGGGAAATGAACTTGGCTCAAGAAGGGGAACTTTGTGTTGTTCTCAAGCCCTTGTTGTTTTCTAACCATGGTACAAGCATTTTTCCTTGTACTAACACCTCTCTTTTGCAGGGTCATGAAGAAATGCTTTCAAAGGAGGATCCAAAGAAGGTTCCTCCTGGGTATGTACTTGGAGGTCTAGATGAGTTCTTATATAAGGACTCCAAAATTGATGAAGGTTTGACTCAAAGAAGGCTCCTAGAAAACTCCTATGGATTGATGGATACTTGCTAGCAAGGGGTGAAGCATCAAACCTTATGGATTGAATAATGGAGTTACCTACCAAGGAAACTCCTACAAGGAGGAAAGAGGACTAAGTCTATTGGTCCAAGTTATTGTATGGGAGGGAAGGACCATATGGTACATGTAAAGGAGACAAGAGAGAAAGTAATAGCCTTGCTCCAATGGTATGTACCTACCCCATTTTATTCCAAGCAACCCTTGGAATCATGATGAAATTTACCCTATGGTAGGCTAATTTTTAAAATTATTTGATTTCGAGTCCTACCAAGAGAGTGTTGATGTCTTTCCAACCACTTTATGGTTTGTCTTAGATATGCTTAAAATAAGTGTCCTCCATAATCCAGTCGCCCGATATATTTTTTGCTTTGAGAAGAGTGTATGGTCCCTACTTAATGAACAACTCTTGTTTCCCATTCTTTGTCTTACTTATGTGGGTAGACAAGTTGACACATTAGGATGGACTCTGCTAGTGAATATCCTTTTCTTGGTAAGTTGTTTAAGTGAAAAGGAAGTAAGGTGCTTAAGTTGCTTTTTGTTACCTTCTTATGTTCTTATTATTGATAGCACCTTAAATGATCTTAGCTCTTTTCTCTCCTATCTCTTTTCTTGTAAAGATAACCATGTTTGTGTTGAGAATGTATTTTGTGTAAACATGGTTTGTTGTGGAAGGAAGGGTAATCCACACCCTAATGACTACTTTATTCTATCCTTGGTTGTTCCAACATGTGGTGATTTGCTTGCTAACTCACTTGAACCTATTGGTAATCTTGCTAATGGAAACACCTTGGAAGAGTTTCATGATGTTTATCGTTGCCAACACCTTTGTACCTTATGTGATAAGATCTTTTCATTGAACATGAAGGATAGTTAGTTACATGTCAAGTAGGTGTCCCCTTGGCATGGAAAGGTTGATGCTAACCCTCGTGCTTCGAGGAAATATTGGTTGTTTGTTCGTCTTTTGTGCTTTCAGAACTTAAATTTGAGGATAAATCTTTTTCAAGAAGGAGGGGATGATACAATCCAAAATGCCTCGGGACCTTTTGATGGAATGATCATGAAGCGATAGGTGTTTGACGACTCCTTATTGTCATCTAAAGGGTGCCATGAGTTGGTGATTGCATCTAAAAGGGATCAAGGGGCCTTAGAGGGATCAAAGGAGGGTGAAAAGAAGCAAAACAATGCACTGAAGGCACATGCGCCAGAAGATGACAAGTAGTGGCATCTGCTCCCCTGAACTACGTGTACAGGTGCCTATCTGCGTGGGCAGATGGCCCTTGGCAGCTGAATTTGTTCTTTTGATGGAAATGGGTCACTTTTGGGCCCATAGTTGTAATAAATAGCCCATGTCTATAAATAGTAGCTTCTTCTTCATTTTTAGGAACTTTTGATTCTAATGAACAATAATACACTTAAGAGTGTGAGTGCGCTAAGATTAGGTTACGTTGAACAAACGTTTGAAAATGTTGGTTGCTTGGGAGTTTGATTCCCTTGTGGTCCACGTAGGATTTAGGTGCTTTGTAGGATTATTGGATTGAGGATTTAGGGTTTGATATACCCTTTATTTGCTTTCAATTTCTTTATCTATCTATTTTTCCTTTTGATTTCTTATTTATCCTTGTTTTCGTATCTTGTTCTTCGTATCGAAGTTTTTCCGTTATCATTTGGTATCAAAGCTTGGTTTAGGGTTGTTTCCACAAAGGGATCAAGTGATAGCATCAGATTATGAACAAATAACTAAGCATTTATGCAAATGCATTATCCGAACAAATAACGATGCAACCCATGTACTCTCACAGCAAAGAAATCCCATACACTCACAGTATACTAATGAATATCAACATAGGGACTGGATCAAAACACTCTCTCTCACAAAGAAGTTCAAACAATGTGCATGAAATACCATAGGCTTGACCTTATTTTCTATGTCTTAGTTTTTCGGACAGTTGGACTAGGATCACTATAGGACTTTCATCGGCTTGTAATGTAGGCTTGGGGACAGGTGTGGTACATATGGATACGCTGACTCAACCCTTCTTGACAATACACTATTTTTGGCTCCACTTTCCAACCATACTCATTTTATTCTCCCTTATTCTCCTTCATTTGTTTTTAGATTTTGGTGTAATTTTCTTTACGATTTTAATATTTTTTTTCCTCTTTTTTTTATTTTTGAAAAACCCTATTTTTTTCACTTCTTTTCTTTCTTCTTCACACCCAACTATGTTCTCCTTTCTTTTACTAACCCCTTCTTCATACCCATATCAAGCTACGTCGGGCATTTAGGCTAAAAGTGGACTTATTCAAAAACGGCCTATGATCCTCTCCTAACCACTTTCCTATAACCTAGGCAAGACTAACCGGGCAAGTTCTGGATCGCAACACAAAGTAAACTGGGTAATGACCTCACGCACACATAGCACAGGGTTACACTATCGACTACTACCATCCAGTTCATGCATTGCTACGCTGCAGTCATTCTGCCTATAATACTATTTCTATAACAAGATCCAACAACTGTAACAAACTATCATAACTACACACACAGTCCAAAATAAAAATTTCAGGAGGGGTATCCTTTAAACACATAAAAAGCATATCCTTTAAACATATAAAAAAACATCATCACACTTTCAAACCTTGTTCAAAGTTGGACTGTACTAAGGTTCCCCTAGTTTCCTCCTACTTAAACAAGAAAACACATAATAATATAAATAAAAATCTAAATGTGCCGGTTCTACTATGATAGCACTTTGAGGGAAAATAAACACTGCAACAAAAAACCCCAAGAGGACATATAGACCCACAAGTACCTCCACCTCCACCAAATAAGCATGCATTAGACCAAAGTAAAATAACAGAGTTAGGGACATACATGTGGCATCCTAGGTGCGTGGGTCTAATGTCGATAAAAATAACAAAAATTAAAGCAAATGTAGGAAGAGAAAGACACCTTGGGTTGGCTTCCAGGGTGATCTAAACTATTTATTTTCGAAACCACCCTCATGTCCTTTGGCTGCTTCATAGTTCTGCAAACATTGAATGTGACTTCCTTATTATTCAGCCTGAATTTCAGCTCACCCTGCTCCATATCCACTAATACTTCGGTGGTGGCTAAAAATGGTCTCCCCAAAATTATGGGCATCTCAAAATCGACCTCACAGTCCAAGACAACAAAGTCAGCAGGAAAGATGAAGTTTTCAACCTTGACTAAAATATCACATAGTATGCCCACAGGCTTCTTAATCATACAATCCACCATCAATAATCGTATCTTTGTTGGCTCAGGGGTTCCCAAGCCTAATTTCATGAATACTGCCAACGACATCAAGTTAATGCTTGCACCTAGGTCACACAAAGCTCTGGCGAAGTTAATTGACCCAATTGTGCATGGAACTGTGAAGGCACCGGGATTATTTTCACAAGATAATGGGATGCAATTGCACTACAATGGTGAAAATCACCAACAGACTCATAACTGGCAGTTCTCTTCTTCGTGACCAACTATTTCATGAACTTTGCATGTCCCAACATTTGTTCCAGCGCCTCTACCAATGGAATGTTTATAGAAAGTTACTTCAATGTGGATATGAACTTATGAAATTTTCCATCCTTCTTCTTCTTCTTCAAGTGCTGAGGGAATGAAGGTGGCGGCTTAGGAATGGGGGTTAGCATTTATGGGGCTTCCTATTCTTTCGTATTTTCAGCATTCACCTAATTTTTATCAATCTGAGGCTCTTCAACTTCTTTCATGATCTCCCCACTAATAATTTTATTTTCATCCACCTTTTTCTTTAGATTTTGAGGGAAAGGTAGAGGAAGTTTTGGGAATGAAACATACATCTTTAGAGCTTCCTTTACCTTTTTCATGGCATTCATTTGCTCTTCCAGTGTAGCATGAACACCCTCAACTTGTTTGGGTGCCTCAATAAGAGTCTTCACACCTCTCGTTGTGATAGCCATATAATGAGCATTATTTTTTGGGTTCTGGATGGTGTTGCTCGAAAATGTACCTTGTTGACGCTGAGTTAATGCTGTAGACATCTGCCCAAATTATTGGTCCAGCTGTTTGATGGCGGTCGCATGAGACTCAACTTTTTGGATTATCCCTAAAAGGTCTGCCTTGATCTCTTTTAGACAGTTTTCTTGAATCTATGACCCCTTAACGAGTTTTGCAAGTAGGGTTTCCATCCTTGAATTTCCATACTCAGCATCACGGTTCCCTAGTGGAACATAAAGGCCACTCTTATCTTTGTAGTCATTTTTTGCCTCTAATCACCATCCAAATCTCTGACTCTATCTCTATACCCCGACTTATTGTAATTATCAGTGTAGTAATTCCGACCTTAATTTACTTTCCTTGAGTTCCAATTGTCTTGATTAGACCCTTGTCCCTTGGCTCGAAAACCCGCCACTTCTCTATCCAAATACTTAGTTTTTTCCTCAGAATCTGAATCCTTATACCTAGGTTCTTTGCCTTGTACACCTACCACATTAATCATTTTCGTTCCTCCTGTAGCGATTTTCTTAGCAAGTAATCTGATCTCAGTTCTAAGTTGCTCTACTTCTTGAGCTACAGTGTCATCTAACGCTCATTGCTCTGCTGATGCTCCAATGGCTTAAGTTTCTATTGGTCGGTCTGCTTCTCGAGTGTGCCAACCTCGGTTGGTTTTAGTAATACGATCTAAAATCGCTGAAGCTTATTCCCATCTCAGACTCATAAATGCTCCACCAGTGATAGTATCTGCTACAGCCTTAGTATTAGCGTTTAATGCTCTATAGAAGATCTCAAGTAAATTTCGACCATTCATCTATGGTTTGGAATATCTTTCAACTTCTTCTTAAACCTTAGCCAAGTCAGCCAAGTCTCGTAAAGTGCCTAAGAATGTAGTTATCTGAAAGTATAAATCTCATCCTTTAGTTGTAATATTTGGGAAGGTGGAAAAAATTATTTCAGAAACTAATTCCTTAACTCTTGCCAAGTAGTGATAGCCTTAATCGAACCTCTTCTTGACTCACTCCAGGTAGATTGTACGAGGTGCATATCCCCATAAATTTCATCATATGCATGTTCGCATCATCAGTCGAAAGGCCAGCAAACACCCTTTTTAAGTTCAGCAGGTGGATCATAGCACTTGTAATGTCGAATCTAATTCCTTCAGGTAACTTTGGTGGAATAATGGCACCAGTCTCAACCGGCTCCAAATAGGCCACATCCTCTTCTTCGGGATCATCATAAATCGGAACATATGGTATTTGTAGGGGTTGTTGCACCTTTAGTCTTCTTTGTCTCTCTTCAAGTGCAGCAATACGTTGTGTTGCCTCTTGCATTTCTCAACAATCTCTATCTGCTTGTCCAAGAGCTGTTTGTCTCGCATTCTCCTCAGTCGTTAATCGAGCAGTGATTTGCTCAGCAGTTTCATGACCAGCCGAATGATTTTGTGGCTGGTTATGAATATCCGCACCAGATGTGGGGTCCTGAACTCCGTCAGTATTCACCATTCTTCGATTATTCCTTAGCATTCTTTCTATTTTCATATCAAGTAGAATCAGGGGATTGCCATGGCTCCTAGTGTTGGGCATACACTAGCGTACAACCTACAAATAATAGGAAAATAACAATTTCAATGAAACCAAAATTTGAATAAACACGATCAATCAACTCTGTAACCGTATTCTCCGACAACGGCACCAAAATTTGATGTCCCCCAAACTATACCTCTAGGAAAGTATAACGCGTTCGTTATATCAAATATAGAATCCAACTAGATTGGGATCGATCTCACAGGAAATAGGATGGACTTCTATCGCATCTTGTCCGAGTGATTGGCAAGTAAGTAAAAAAAGGGGGGGTTTGTAAACAAATAATAATAGTAACAATTGTTGATTATCAGATTTATGATCAATACGAGAAAGGCACTAGGACTGTGATCCCTAAGATTTCTTAACTCCACCAGATACTTGTACTGGCAAATTGTCTCACTGCGTTGCATGCAAAATCTAACAAGATAGGTTCATCTAAACGTCTCTCGACCTTGGTTAGATGAATTTCACTTTTCTCCCCTCGGTCTTCAATTGTCGCGCTACTAACCCTTGTTCTTGATCTCAGATAGCAATCTCTGTTACGGCTCAAGTTATTAGATGATAATTGATAGCTTCAAATCTCTGTTGTTATTCCCTTTTCCTAATCTCTACTTCGCTCTCAAGCAAGTTTAGAATACAGGCAAATTTTCAACATTCGCAACCATTAGAATATCAATTATAACAAAGGAAATAACAATACATGCAGTCACACAGGTTCAGAATTGCTTCGTACTTAATCCGTTTCATTAATGTAACACCCCGTATATTTTCGAACTTATTTGACTACCTTAACATTTATGGAATTATTTAAACTAGAGATAGTTGGTGTATTACCCACTAAATTTATTGGGATGAATTAATATTATGTTTATGGACCTAATTGAGGCCCAAAATTAATTAAAAAGACACGGGCCCAAAAGGGAGATGATCCATTAAAAATGGACCAAGTCTACACATCATTATACTTGGACTTTTTGACCAAAAATTTGGATAAGGATAGACTTGAGTGAGGAGGATAAGAGGGAGTATTTAAGGATGAAATTCATCTCAATTTCAACACAATACACTTGCAACAAATCATATTTTCAATCAACATTTCTCCTCTCTCAAAAACCCTAGCCACCCTAATTTTCTCTAAGGATTTTTGGATAAATCTTTCACTTGCAAGCCTTCTTAAGTGTTTACCCTTATAGATTAATATATTATATTCATAAGAGGTTGTGTAAATCATGTTGATTATGTTTAAAAAGTGTTGAGCAGTCCACTTTATATGTAGCAGTCCACTTTTGCTTAATCGCTAAAGGATTTGCCTTCTATGTGGTTTAAACTTGAAAGGGGACTTAAGGTCTTGAAGGAATTAAATTAGATGGATGAAATTTCAGTATGTTTAAGTGTGGTGTTGTCCCTAATTCGTTACTCCTTGTGTATGACTTGTGAAAATGTTTATACGTAATTGTGCATGGAACGTGTGGTGTAGTGGAAAGAGAATATTTTATTGTGATGTTGATGCGAATTTTGAAACCATTGTGGACTGTTTTAGGTGTGTTTTTGTGAAAGGTATTTAGGTGACTTGAAGGAATAAATATGTGACATGGTATTCAGGTGGAAATGTAAAGTATAAACTTGGTGTGAAATCCTATCGGTTTGTGACGCCTATGTTGATGTATGGACTGTTTTGGTATTATTGGTGTTGTGAGGCAGTAAATTGTATTGTAGAAGGGTGGAATTAATTTATATGGCATTATAAAGGAAGGTGGAATGATATACCATGTGTATGGGATGTTGGATAGTTTTTACTTTTCGTCAAGTAGCTAATTATCGCCTTGTAAACTTGTAATGTAATTGGCTTTTAATGTGAGCTCCATTATGTATTCATATTGTAGAGTAACGCTTTAAGGAAGAGCTGAATTGTTGTAGTCACATGTTGGAAATACAAGGTATGTAAGGTTACTCGTTTTCGTATCCTTTGGTCGTACCTATTGTTCACATAGTTACCAAACTTGTTTCCACTCCGAAATGTTTTAAAGTATCTCATTTCAAGTTTGTTAGCAATTATTATTTATGTGTCTCTTATTTGTTGACTATTGTTACAAATCTCCAACAATGTTATGACCACCAATGTAACAATCTCACAAAAATTAAAGAAGTGAAGTAATGTATATTTGGTTGAGTACGGGTGGTAGCTCTGGGGGCGAAAGCCTAGCTCGAGCCGATCCCGATTGATTATTGGATACAGGGGGTAGCTCTGGGAGCGAAAGCATAGCTCGAGCCGAACCTAATTTATTGATTTATGGGTGGTAGCTTTGGGGGAATAAGCCTAGCTCGAGCCGATCCCAATGTTACTTACCACTGATCAGTTGGTCTCAGGCATTGTATGATGTATATTGATATGAAGGTAAAAGCAAAGAAATGAATGTAATGTAAATGGTTCCACATATACAGTACGGTGGTATATCAGTATTATCTATTCACTTGTATTTGATTCCATTTGAGTTCCTATATTTCATACAGTTACTTATAGCCTTACATACTCAGTACATTCTTTTGTACTGACGTCCCTTGGGGGACCTGCCTTACTTGCTGCAGGCACAGGAGCTAGTATACTTTCACAGTATGGTTCGGTTCATCTGCAGGCTATTGGTGAGCTCCATATTGATTCGGAGCTTTCCGAGTCATTTGGATATATGTTTGGTACTGTGTAGTAGTTGTATAAGGTGGGAACTTGTCCCGACCTTAGTCATGGTTATCTATCTTTTAGAGGCTTTGTAGACCTTGTAAAGTCAAACGTAGAAGTGTCTTACCATTTTAGACGCTATGGCCCCAACGGCCAAGTCTCGTATCTGTTTTGAACGTATTTACATGACTTCTGTCGTCGATATACTATATCTGTATGTGCCAGAATTTTTGTTCTCTTAATGGCATGCATATGAATGTACATGATCATAGGTTGGTTCTCTCGGGTCTTTACTGCTACGGGTACCAGTTTGCCCCAATGGTATTTGAGGCGTGACAAAAGTGGTATCAGAGCAGGTCGTCCTAGCGTGTCTACAAAGCCGTGTCTGAGTAGAATCTTGATTATGTATGTGTTGTGCACCACATGTATACGTAGGAGGCTATGGGACATTTAGAATTTGACTCTTTTCTTCATTTCCTAGATCGTGCAATAGAGCCAAAGTTGTAGGTGGAGTCATATTTAACCACTGAATTTGTTTTATGTTTTTGTTTCCTCAATATAGCAAAATGCCGATTACAGAAAAAGGTAGGGGTAAAGGTAAGAAGGGAGACAGCGTTGCCGGAGAAGGAACTAGTAAATCACCACCTAAACAAGATAATCAAGGAGAGGCTGAAGATGAGTTTGCATCGCGGACTTCTTCTACTCTTCCATTTCCAAGAGAGCCGAGAAGGAGAGGAGTACCTTCTGAACCACCTTTTAATGCTACTGAGCAGGATTTAAGGAATGTGGTGCAAATATTGACTCGTATAGTTGCTGCACAAAATCAAGGACAAGCTTGTCCAACTACAAGTAATGACGGTGCGGATAGGGCAGCTAGTCGGCGGACACAGGATTTTCTTAAATTAGACCCTCCCACATTCACCGGGTCAGATCTTAATGAAGGCCCACAAGACTTCATGGACCAAATTCAAAGGGCTTTAGATGTTATGCATGTATCTGAAACAGAAACAATTGAGCTTGCAGCATATAGATTAAAAGGAGAGGCTATATTATGGTATGAAGATTGGAAACGATCTAGGGGTATCGGTGCACTTCCAGCTAGTTCGGAAGAATTCACAGCGGCATTCCTTGATCATTACCTTCCATATGAGATTCGAGAGGCTCGTGCAGACCAGTTCTTAAGTCTTCGTCAAGGTAATATGAGCGTTAGAGAGTACAATATTTGGTTTAACTCTTTGGCCAGGTACGCTCCTAATGTAGTAGCTACTATGGATGATAGAGTTCATCGGTATGTGGATAGATTGGATCCAGATTTGGTTAGGGATTGTACTATTGTTTCTTTGAATAGAGATATGGATATAGCCAGGATACAAGCTTTTGCACAAAAGATGGAGGATCAGAGGCAAAGGAGAAGAACGCAAGAATTTGAAAGAGGATCGTCAAAGAGAGCTAAACCTATGGGACAGTTCATGGCATCCCATGGAAAATTTAGGCCTCGGGTTTTTAATAGACCGCCTAGACCATCATTTTCTTATTCTACAGCAGGTACTCTATCCCAATTTCAAGGGTTTAGAGGCAGTTAAATTGGGCAAAGTAGTGGGATTCAAGGTTCACAGACAGCAGGGTATCAAGAACAAGGAAGAATGAGCCAATCGAGGTTTTCTCGTCAGCCGTGTCAGCACTGCAGAAAGCTTCATTTAGGTGCATGTTGGCTTGGGACAGATGCTTGTTTCTAGTGTGGTATGTCAGGACACATAATGACAGAGTGCCCACAAAGGGGCACGGGTAGTATGGCGCGACCTACTAGATCAGCCGTTGCATCATCCTCGTCGGGTGTACAGCCTACTGGGCGTGGTAGAGGTGTTTGAGGGGCAGCTAATTCTAGTGGAGTCCAGAACCGTACCTATGCTTTAGCGAATCGGTAGAATTTGGAGGCTTCTCCTGATGTGGTTACAGATACATTATCCATCTTTTCACATAATGTATATACATTGATTGATCCAGGCTCTACCCTATCATATGTCACTCCATTGATTGCTAAAAAATTTGAAAGAACACTGGAATTACTAGTCAAGCCATTTGAAGTATCTACACCCGTTGGTAAGTCTACTATAGCTAAGAGAGTCTATCGTAATTGTATAGTAATTATTTGTGATCATGATACGTTAGCTGATCTTATTGAGCTGGAAATGGTAGATTTTGGTGTTATAATGGGTATGGATTGGTTGGCTTTTTTTTATGCCACGGTAGATTGCAGAGCTAAGAAGGTACATTTCCATTTTTCATAAAAGACCGTCCTTGAATGGAGGAGTAATGTTGGAGCACCGAGAGGTAAATTTATTTCTTATCTTAAGGCAAAGAAAATGATATCCAAGGGGTACATATGCCATCTAGTAAGAGTGCAAGATATCTATGTGAAGCCACCAACTCTTCAATCGGTTTCGGTGGTAAATGAATTCTTTGATGTATTTCTTGAAGATCTTCCAGGTTTGCCTACAGAAAGGGAAGTAGAATTTGGTATTGATGTGATTCCAGGTACTCAGCCTATCTCTATTCCTCCGTATAGAATGGCCCCGGCAGAGTTACGAAAATACATGGAGCAATTAAAAGACTTGCTAGACAAGGGATTCATAAGGCCTAGTATGGCCCCGTGGGGTGCACCAGTGTTATTTGTACAAAAGAAAGATGGCATGTTGAGAATGTGTATTGATTATTGGCAACTGAATAAGGTAACAGTTAAGAACAAATATTCCCTCCCCAGAATTGATGATTTGTTTGATCAGTTGCAGGGTGTCAAATGCTTCTCAAAGATTGACTTGAGATCGGGTTATCATCAAGTAAGGGTTAGAGAAAAAGATATACCCAAGATAGCTTTCCGAACACGGTATGGTCATTATGAGTTTTTAGTTATGTCATTTGGGCTAGCAAATGCACTAGCAGTTTTTATGGATTTGATGAATAGGGTGTTCAAGCCGTTCTTAGATGTGTTTGTGACAATGTTTATAGATAATATTTTGGTTTATTCAAGATAAAAAGAAGACCGTGCTAATCACTTACGATAGGTGTTGCAGATTCTTCGTGATCGTAAGTTATATGCAAAGTTCTCTAAGTGTGAATTTTGGTTAAAATCTGTAGCATTCTTGGGTCATATTGTGTCGGATGAAGGAATAATGGTTGATACTCAAAAGATAGAAGATGTGAAGAACTGGGCAAGACCTACAACGCCTACAGAGATTCGTAGTTTCCTTGGGTTGGCAGATTGTTATAGAACGTTTGTTGAAGGATTTTCTTCTATTGCTGCACCTTTGACAAAGCTAACACGCAAGGCAACCAAGTTTCAGTGGAATGATGCATGTGAGAAGAGTTTCCAAGATCTGAAGGATAAGTTGACTTCTGCACCTGTATTGGTACTTCCAGAAGGCACAGAAGGGTATGCGGTATATTGTGATGCTTCAGGAGTTGGCTTAGGATGTGGATTGATGCAGCACGGTAATGTAATAGCTTATGCCTCAAGACAGTTGTGACCACATGAGAGAAATTATCCAACATATGATCTTGAGCTAGCGGCTATGATATTTGCTTTAAATCTATGGCGCCACTACTTGTATGGGGTTCATGTTGACATATATACCGACCATAAGAGTTTGCAATATATCTTCAAGCAGAAGGACCTAAATCTGAGGCAGCGGAGGTGGCTTGAACTATTAAAAGATTATGACATCGATATTTTATATGATCCAGGGAAAGCAAATGTAGTAACCGATGCATTAAGCCGCAAAGCAATAGGAAGAACTGATGGCCAGCTCACAAAAAAGCAAGGTATATCCAAGGATCTACATCAACTAGCCAGCTTGGGGGTTCGTCTTCTTGAAACTCCAAATGAAGAAATTATGGTGCAAAATGCGGCAGAATCTTCATTAGTAGCTGAAGTGAAGGAAAAACAGTATGCGGATCCTATTTTATTGCAGCTGAAGGGGAATGTACAACAAGGTTTGACAAAGGCATTTGATCTTACGCAAGAGGGAGTGCTTCAGTGCCAAAGTAGATTGTATGTACCTAATGTAGATGAGCTAAGGAGACGGATTATGATAGAGGCACATCATTCACGGTATTTTATTCATCCAGGAGACACCAAAATGTATCATGATTTGAAATAAATGTATTGGTGGGGTAACATGAAGAAGAACATTGCAGAATTCGTAGCGCAATGTCCAAATTGTCAACAAGTAAAAGTAGAGCATCAGAAGCTTGGAGGTTATATGCAATGTATAAATCTTCCAATCTGGAAGTGGGACATGATCAACATGGATTTCATCACAGGTTTGCCTCGTACACTTCAAAAATTTGATTCCATATGGGTAATAGTTGACAGGCTTACCAAGTCAGCACGCTTCCTACCAGTCAAAACCACCTACACAGCTGAAAATTAAGCGTGGTTGTATGTTAAAGAGATAGTTCGACTACACAGAATTCCAATCTCTATTATATCAGACAGGGGAGCTTAATTTACTGCACACTTTTGGAAGTCCTTTCAGAAGAGTTTGGGAACCCAAATGAATTTAAGTATGGCTTTTCATCCTCAAACAGATGGACAAGCAGAACGTACTATACAAATACTTGAAGATATTCTACGAGCTTGCGTGTTGGACTTTAAAGGTAGTTGGGATGATCATTTATCTCTTATTGAACTTGCCTACAATAATAGCTATCATTCAAGTATCAACATGGCGCCTTATGAAGTTTTCTATGGGAGAAAGTGTAGATCACCAATTAAATGGTTTGAAGCGGGTGAAACTGCCTTATTTGGGCCAGATCTTGTTCATCAAGCTATGGAGAAGGTTAAGGTGATATAACAGCGGCTACAAATGGCCCAAAGTCGATACAAATCATATGCCGATGTTATAAGAAGGAGGCTAGAATTTGTCATAGGTGATTGGGTATTCTTGAAAGTGTCACCAATGAAAGGGGTAATGAGATTTGGAAAGAAAGGAAAGCTAAGTCCGCGTTATATAGGGCCATATAAGATTATCCGAAGATTTGGTCAAGTTGCGTATGAATTAGAACTATCCCAGGAACTCTCCACAGTTCATCCAGTGTTTCATGTTTCAATGCTTCGAAAGTGCATAGAAGATCCATCTCGTATTGCTCCCACTGAAGATGTACAAGTTACGGAAGATCTCACTTATGAAGAAGTACCTATTGCTATTCTGGATCGGCAAGTTAAGAGGTTAAGAAATAAAGAAGTAGCTTCTGTAAAAGTGCTTTGGAAAAATCAGCAAGTAAAAGAAATCACATGGGAAGCTGAGGAAATGATGAAGTCTAAGTACCCGCATTTATTTCAAACTGAAGAGAAAGTTCAAGATGCGGAATTGGAGCACTAACAAGTAAGTATATATAAGTATTATGTGTATGCGATAATATGAAGAATGAACTTAGACTTGAACTTTTTTAGATTGAATAATGTTACTAACATTCGAGGACGAATGTTCCTAAGGGGGGAAGGATGCAACACCCCATATATTTCCGAACTTATTTGACTACCTTAATATTTATGGAATTATTTAAACTTGAGATAGTTGGTGTATTACCCACTAAATTTATTGGGCTGAATTAATATTATGTTTATGGACCTAATTGAGGCCCAAAATTAAGTAAAAAGACATGGGCCCAAAAGGGAGATGATCCATTAAAAATGGACCAAGTCTATACATCATTATACTTGGACTTTTTGACTAAAAATTTGACTAAGGATAGACTTGAGTGAGGAGTCTAAGAGGGAGTATTTAAGGCTGAAATTCAGCTCATTTTCAACACAATACACTTGCAAAAAATCAGATTTTAAATCAACATTTCTCCTCTCTCAAAAATCCTAGCCACCCTAATTTTCTCTAAGGATTTTTGGACAAATCTTCCACTTGCAAGACTTGGTAAGTGTTTACCCTTATATATTAATATATTATATGCATAAGAGGTTGTGTAAATCATGTTGTGTATGTTTAAAAAGTGTTGAGCAGTCAAATTTATATGTAGCAGTCCACTTTTGCTTAATCGCTAAAGGATTTGCCTTCTATGTGGTTTAAACTTGAAAGGGACTTAAGGTCTTGAAGGAATTGAATTATATGGACGAAATTTTAGTATGATTAAGTGTTTTACTTTCCCTAATTATTTACTCCTTGTGTATGACTTGTGGAAATGTTTATACATAATTGTGCATGGAACGTGTGGTGTAGTGGAAAGAGAATATTTTCTTGTGATGTTGATACAAATTTTGAAACCATTGTGGACTGTTTTTGGTGTGTTTTTGTGAAAGGTATTTAGGTGAATTGAAGGAATAAATATGTGACGTGGTATTCTGGTGGAAATGTAAAGTATAAACTTGGTGTGAAATCCTATCGGTTTGTGACGTCTATGTTGATGTGTGGACTGTTTTGGTATTGTTGGTATTGTGAGGTAGTAAATTGTATTGTAGGAGGGTGGAATTAAGTTATATGGTAGTACAAAGGAAGGTGGAATGATATACCATGTGTTTGGGATGTTGGATAGTTTTTACTTTCCGTCAAGTAGCTAATTATCGCCTTGTAAACTTGTAATGTAATTGGCTTTTAATGTGAGCTCCATTATGTATTCATATTGTAGTGTAACGCTTTAAGGAAGAGCTGAATTGTTGTAGTCACATGTTGGAAATACAAGGTATGTAAGGTTACTCTTTTCCGTATCCTTTGGTCGTACCTATTGTTCACATCGTTACCAAACTTGTTTCCACTCCGAAATGTTCTAAAGTATCTCATTTCAAGTTTGTTAGCAATTGTTATTTACGTGTCTCTTATTTGTTGACTATTGTTCCAAATCTCCAATAATGTTATGACCACCTATGTAACAATCTCATAAAAATTAAAAAAGTGAAGTAATGCATATTTGGGTGAGTATGGGTGGTAGCTCTGAG
This sequence comes from Capsicum rhomboideum, assembly GCA_031232105.1. NCBI lineage: Eukaryota > Viridiplantae > Streptophyta > Magnoliopsida > Solanales > Solanaceae > Capsicum > Capsicum rhomboideum. The sequence continues at coordinate 19,360,892 of CP124712.1, forward strand.
GGCGAAAGCCTAGCTCGAGCCGATCCCGATTGATTATTGGATACAGGGGGTAGCTTTAGGGGCGAAAGCCTAGCTCGATCCAAACCTGATTTATTGATTTATTGGTGGTAGCTCTGGGGGCATAAGCCTAGCTCGAGCCAATCCCAATGTTACTTACCACTGATCAGTTGGTCCCGGGCATTGTATGATGCATATTGATATGAAGGTAAAAGGAAAGAAATGAATGTAATGTAAATGGTTCCACATATACAGTACAGTGGTATATCGATATTATCTATTCACTTGTATTTGATTCCATTTGAGTTCCTATATTTCATACAGTTACTTATAGCCTTACATACTCAGTACATTCTTTCGTACTGACGTCCCTTGGGGGAGCTTCCTAACTTGCTGCAGGCACAGGAGCTAGTAGACCTTCACAGTAGGTTTTGGGTCATCTGCAAGCTATTGGTGAGCTCCATGTTAATTCGGGGCTTTCCGAGTCATTTGTATATATTTTTGGTACTGTGTAGTAGTTGTATAAGGCGGGGACTTATCCCGACCTTAGTCATGGTTATGTATCTTTTAGAGGCTTTTTAGACCTTGTAAAGTCAAACGTAGAAGTGTCTTACCTTTTTAGACGCTATGGCCCCAACGGCCAAGTCTCATATCTGTTTTGAATGTATTTACATGACTTTTGTCGTCGATATACTATATCTGTATGTGCCAGAATTTTTGTTCTCTTAATGGCATGCATTTGAATGTACACGATCATAGGTTGGTTTTCTCGGGCCTTTACGGCTACGGGTGCCAGTCCGCCCCAATGGTATTTGAGGCATGATAGTTAATTCCTCATGGTTCACATAACCCTAGTTGAGAGATTTAGCTACTCATGATTGCAAGAACACAAGAAAAATTCAATGATGAAAATATAATTATGAACTCACAGGAAGAATAAAACTCTGAAATCTCAATATAAATCAATATCCTAGAATCGATGTTTGAGATTACAAGATCCATGTGTTTATAAACCTCAAAACAATGTAATAGAATACAAAACAATGAAATAGACAACTCCCTAAACATAGGACAACATAGGGGTATTTATAGACACAAAATGAATCCTATCCTAAAATATGTAGGAGAAAAAAGTTGGCAACTTTTCAGGGACCGTGACTTGAGGTCGTGGACTCAACCCACAGACCATGGGTCCAGATCCTAGGAATCAGGCATCAATACAAAATTGCAGAAGTTGACTCACGACCTTGACCTATGGTCCGCAGGTCCACCTACGGTTCATAGGTCCACCTACGGTCTGTGAGTCACGATCGTGGGTCACTTCTGTGAAATTCAACTCCGCTCTTTTGTCTTTCAAAACTTCATTCCAGTGCATGCTTCTTTCCGTCTTCACCATTTTGCCTCCAAAACCTATTTTCCTGCAAGATAGAATAGAAAACCCATCATACCTACCAAACATACCTAAGTTATTGCATATTTTTCTTGTTTTAGGCATTGAAAGTGCCATGAAATCATGGCACATCACTATACAACTTGAAGCAAGGAAGTAAAGGTGTGGAAGACTACTATGAAGAATTCTAAAACTTGATCCTTTGACTTGAGATTATTGAACCACTACACCATTGCAAAGCTTAATTCAAAGCAGGGTTGGAATATGACATTGCTTCTCGACTAGTTATCCACAAGTTTAAAAGCATAGAAGAACTTGTCGAAGCAATAATTAAGGTTAAGAAGAGCAACAACAAAAAGAAGCCTTTCAATCCTAAAGGTTATACATCTTTTAGTTCATCCGGGTGGAACAAGAATAAGGACTTCAATAAGTCCAATGAGAAGAATCCCGTTGAGAAGACTACCCCAAGGTATCCACCGAGGAATGAAGGTAACTTATATTCAAACACTAATTCTAAGGGTATTGTTTGTTTTAAATGTCAAGGTTGGGGACATAAGGCAAGTAAGTGTCCTAATTAAAGAAACATCATTTTGGTGGAAGGTAAGGCTTACTTTGTTGGGGATAAGTTTGACCAAGAAGATGGTGGTGCGGAAGAAATCCAAAAGGGTGATACTTTAAAAAAAAAAGGAAACTTGCGAGAGATCCCAATAAAGGGGAAATTAATACACTCTTTTTCATGATAATGAAGGTTCCCCATGAAGATGTTTGGCCTCAAGAAGGAGAGATAATGAATTTTAAATTTATGATGAGGAAAATGATGAGTAGTATGACCGTGGACGATCTAAGCCAAGAGAGTGAAATGAACTTGGCTCAAGAAGGGGAACTTTGTGTTGTTCCCAAGCCTTTGTTGTTTGCTAACCATGTTACTAGCATTTTTCCTAGTACCAACACCTCTCTTTTATAGGGTCATGAAGAAATGCTTTCAAAGGAGGATCCAAAGAAGGTTCCCCCCGGGTATGTACTTAGAGGCCTAGATGAGTTCTTATCTAAGGACTGTAAAATTGATGAAGGTTTAACTCAAAGGAGGCTCCTAGACAAACTCCTATGGGTTGATGGATACTTGTTTGCAAGGGGTGAAGCATCAAACCTCATGGATCGAATGATAGAGTTACCTACCATGGAAACTCTTACTAGGAGGTAAGAGGACCAAGTCTATTGGTCAAGTTGGTGGATGGGATGGAAGGACCATATGGTGCATGTAAAGGAGACAAGAGAGCAAGTTTAAAACCTTGCTCCAATGGTATATACCTACCACCTTTTGTTCCAAGCAACCCTTTGAATCATAATGACATTTACCCTATGGTAGGGCAATTATTAAAATTATTTGACTTCGAGTCCTACCAAGAGAGTGTTGATGTCTCGCCAACCATTTTGTGGTTTGTATTATATATGCTTAAAATGAGTGGCCTCCATAAACTAGACGCCCGATCTATTTGTTGCTTTAAGAAGAGTTTATGGTCCCTACTTAATAAACAACTCTTATTTCCTATTCTTTGTCACACTTATGTGGGTAGACAAGTTGACACAATAGGATGGACTCCGCTAGTGAATGTCCTTTTCTTGGGAAGTTGTTTAAGTGAAAGGGAAGTAAGGTGCTTAAGTTGTTTGTTCTTACTTTCTTGTGTTCTTATCATTGATAGCACCTTAAATGATCTTAGCTCTTTTATCTCCTATCTCTTTTCTTGTAAAGATAGCCATGTTTGTGTTGAGAATGTCTTTTGTGTAAACATGGTTTGTTGTGGAAGGAAGGGTAATCCACACCCTAATGACTACTTGATTCTATCCTTGTTTGTTCCAACATGTGGTGATTTGCTTGCTAACTCACTTGAACCTATTGGTAATCTTGCTAATGGAAACACCTTGGAAGAGTTTCATGATGTTTATCGTTGCTAACACCTTTGTTTCTTGTGTGATAAGATCTTTTCATTGAACATGAAGGATACTTGGTTACATGTCAAGTGGGTGTCCCCTTGGCATAGAAAGGTTGATGTTAACCCTTGTGCTTCGAGGAAATTTTGGTTGTTTGTTCGTCTCTTGTCCTTTTAGGACTTAGATTCGAGAAGAAATCTTTTTAAAGAAGGGGAGGATGATACAATACAAAATACCTCCAGACCTTTTGATGGAATGATCATGAAGCGAGAGGTGTTTGATGATTCGTTATTGCCATACAAAGGGTGCCATGAGTTGGTGATTGCATCTAAAAGGGATCAAGGGGCCTTAGAGGGATCAAAGGAGAGTGAAGAGAAGCAAACAATACACTGAAGGCACCTGCACCCACAGGTGAGGCACATGCGCTAGTAGATGACAAGCAATGGCATCTTTGCCCCTAACCTGCGTAGGCAGATGGCCCTTCGCTGCTGAATTTGTTCTTTTGATGGAAATGGGTCACTTTTGGGCCCATAGTTTTAATAAATAGCCCATGGCTATAAATAGTAGCTTCTCTTTGATTTTTAGGAACTTTTGATGCTTATGAACAATTATACACTTGAGAGTGTGAGTGTGCTAGGATTAGCTTACGTTGAACAATCATTTGGAAACGTTGGTTGCTTTGGAGTTCGATGTCTACGTAGGATTTAGGTGCTTTGTAGGATTATTGGATTGAGGATTTATGGTTTGATATACCCTTTATTTGCTTTCAATTTCCTTCTTTGTGTCTATCTATTTCTTTATCTATCTATTTTTCTTTTTAATTCCTTGTTTATCCTTGTTTCGTATCTTTTTCTTCGTCTCGTATTTTTCCCGTTATCAGCATCTAGTTCATCCCATAAATTTTTCATTTTAGTGAAATAACCTGATATACTAGAATTACCTTGCATAACAACACTTAGTTCTTTCTGTAATTGAAATAACTTTGCACCATTTGTCTGACCAAATCTGTCCTCTAGGCCACTCCACAGGTCCTTGGCACTTTGGGAATAAAGTACACTTTCGACTATCTCTTTGGATAGTAAATTGAGAAGCCATGAGAGAACCATGTCATTGAAATGAGCCCAAGCCTTCTGAAGAGTTACATCAGTGCTTGGCGTAACCAGTGATCCATCGGTAAAGCCTAATTTGTTATTTACAGAAAAGGCTATAATAACAGCCCTTCTCCATCCACCATATCCCTTACCATCAAAGAACAATGAGACAAGATTCATCCCTGGATATTCAGGGGGATGAATATAGTAAGGGTGGGAAGGATCAATTGCGTTGGTGCCAGCAACGCCATTAGTTGAAGTGGTTGCAGCTACTTTATCAGAAGGAGAAGAGATGGTTCCCATTGCACAAAAGATGAAGAAAAGAGTAGCATGGAATAAGAGTTTTAGGAAAATTTTAAACCCGCTCTGATACCATGTAACAATAGTAAAAGAAAAAAAATAGAGAAACTTTTTTTCGTATGTGTATTTCATTCATCATCATAGAATATATATATACACAACTAATAAGGATTTGTATATGACAAGTAAATATTTACAAGGTTACATATATATATATATGGCAAGTGAATATTTGTTGAATATCTACAATGAATAAAGAAATCTAGGGCTGCACTATTTGGACCTTTCTTGCACTTGTATTTGGCATAAATAAAGAATGAGCCCAATTTGTAAATCTGCTGAAGCCTAAGTGTGTGTGAGCCTCATTTCCAAAGCAGTAAATAGTTCTACAAACAATAAGAAGAAATATCAGTTAAATGTTGGTATTGAAATTAAGTAACCATAGTGATGACATGTTCATGGATATGTTTTGAGGTATTGAACCCACGATGTGGCTGTTCTGCATTTGTAATTGCTGCATGTTCCGTAAATTACAAGTTGTAATTGTTGCATGTTCTGTAAATTACCAATCTTTGCTGGAATTCTGCCTGTAAATTATATTTATTTACACTAACTCAAAAATTTGAGGGGTTGATCCTTTGTAAATACCACAACTGATGACCTATAGCTTTTATTATATTATAGAAACTATATGGTAATTAAAAGACTGTAGAACCAAATATAAACATCAGGAAGTTGCAAAGGAATTTTTGAACAACCCTACATACATGACGTCAGGATAACAGATAAGGAATTGGTAGTATCCTTAAGATATATAAAAAGATAAGAATTTATTTCTTTCTTCTCAAGTTATGCAACGGTTGGGTAGGTATCAGAAATGCGACCAACTTGAAGACTTTGCTTCTCTTCTACTTATGGTATTGCTCAAAATGTTAATTCTCAGTCAAGGGTTTGGCTAACATACTACATGAAGGTATATGTTAGCATACTCCTCTTTTTTTTTTTTTTTTTATATATCCTTACTTTTTATTGCTACCAAATTAAAAGGAGGGACTTTTTTGTCATTTCAGCAAATTACCCTCAATTCATTTCCTCTTCCTTAATTACACCAACAAACTTTTCTCAACAAAACTTTTCAACTGCCTCTTTAATTTTAATGGTGTTTTATTCTACACTGTCCTCTCATTCTATCTTTCGATTTCTACATGTTTCTTTCACCTAATATCTAGATTTTATTTTTCATCTGGATTATCTTTTAGCCTCACAAAATGGAGATGTTTGTGTAGATTTTTAGTGAAGTTATGTAGAATCTTTCTCATATACTGAGGAGAAAGAGAAATCAGAAGAAGTGTCAGGGGTGACATGTTGGGAATGGATGAAAGAATGGCAACGTCGACCACCCAATATTGAGAAAGAAATTTTGAACACTTTATTGGCAGAGACTATTTCACAAAATTTTAATGTCCATAATTTAATTTTCTTCAAGTTACACAAAATTAAATTTCTGTATATTGAGTGATTTTCAAGTGGTAAAACAATTCAAAAACTTAAGAGTTAGTTTGGTTATTTCTTATTTGTGCAGATTTGCTGAAACAAATTTTGAACCCAGGAAATTATTTTACCCCATTAATTGTGCTGGCCAAATTGTAGGACGAGAAAAGATGTAACATTTTGTTGGAATGTTAGAGAAGAGCCATGGATTCATGCTCTTTTCTTTCATAAATTGGAATGGAGTTGCAAAATGAAAAACTAAGGAAAGGGAAAGGAATTGGGGTGTTTGATGAAATGACAAAAAAGTCTCCATTTTTAATTTAGTAGCAGCAAAAAGTAAGGATATTTAAAGAAATTGAAAAATGGAGGGCATGCTAACATACTACCTTCAGGTAGTATGTTAGCAAAACCCCTCAGTCAAACTTTGTACCTAGCCCACGCTAGAAGGCTTTGATTATGGAAAAGTTTTGTATTTATTGGGTGTACAAATAAAGTCATATTGATAATTAAAAGAAAAGAAAGTTACATATAAGATGTAAGGACGGCATGGATGACTATTATGGTTGCCAAATTACAACTATTAGTGATATTTGCACTTAATTACCTAACATATATAGCAAGCTTTTTCAAAATATGGTATCTCCTTGAAAGGCCAACACGGATTTTTCATGATAAAATACTTTTGGGCTTTGTTGCTTTTTTTTTCTTTGGTTACGTCGATACGTTGTTTATTCTTCTTTTGCATTAAGCATTGCAAAATTATCATTTGTATAAATATGCATGGAAACTGTACAAATGAAATAGTGTATGTCGGGTGTATGCTATTTATATGTTCAGTAGGCATAGAGTGACAAACAAGATACATACAACAATATAATTGTATATTTTTTGTATGCCAATTGCATGTTTTATCAGATTGTAAATTTTTATCGAATAGTATATATTTTGTAAAAACAACTATTAATATTTTTTTTTAAAAAACATATTTCTCTGCCAAATCAGTAATATCAGTAATTAATTTGGCCCCCAATATTCTCTAGGTAAAAGTCTCCACTGCGTTAATGGTGTGAGGCCGTTGGAAAAAAAAAAAGGTGCAAACTTAGTTCAAAACAAATAGTATCAGATCATGTTAATCTTCTGGTTGTTTTATCCCAACACCTGGTTTTAGAGTTAATGATTCGACGAGGCAAGTATGAAGATGACCAAGTAATGAAGCAGGGTCCGACTTACTGCCTTTGCCCGTCTATGGATCGATTTGCTGCCTCTGTAGCTTTAAGGACACATACACAAAATAGAAGTGAGCATGGCATGGGCTTTGGTGGTCAAAAATACTCATATGATGTGGGTGACACATAGTTAATCTCCAAATTACCCCTTGAATGATGATATATGGGCCATGTAGAACTTATTTCAAGGGGAGATTGTTGGGTGTGCGAACAAAGTCTCACATTGGTAGTTGAAAAGTAAATGAAGGCTACATAAAGGTATAGGGATACTCTTAATGGTGTGACGTCTTTTGAAAAAAACAGCGTGGGCTTGTGCCACGACCCAGGACTAGGCCCTGGACGTAACGGCATCCAATACCAATAAAGGCCCAAGAGAACCCATTAGCATATCATCATGAGTAGTTTATTAAAGTTTATGGAAAAAGACCCAATAAGGAGAAAATCCAACTTAAATAGAAGTAATAAATCTCAACTCTGAAATAAAATGTTAAGACATCTACTACATAAGTCTACGAAGCCTCTGACTTGCGAATGAAAAACCTAAGTTGGGATATGGCCCAGACGACACCATAAAATGGATAATCAAAGTCTAATATGAAGAAACCATATGCCTTCTGGAAGATGGAGGGCTCACTCCTTGCTTAAGTTATCCTGAAGAATCCTATTGCTCCACAGAACCAAGAGAAAATACCTCCAAAGCTATATCATGAAATGATGTAACGTCTGGGGATAGTCAGTACGATGAGTACCGATATGCAACACTAGGAAAGGGACAAAAAAATTTATAAAGCAAGACATAAAATCTAAACATAAGTCATGAGAAGGAAATATGGAAAGTGACTAAAAGTAAAAGATATAAACATTTGTTAGATTTAGTTCGGAACTAAGTAGTTTCACCGATATCAAGTAACCCACGGGCTATATGAGTTTGGTTCGTACCCAACTGGCGGGGGTCTCAATCCATGTTTACCGCATGGACTGAGATATATGTCATTTGGCCATCATATCATCCTCATAGAGGGAAAAATCATAAGGTCGTCCTATTAAGGAGCGAACCATCCCTATGTCGGTAAAACATAGGTTTCAGGCATTGGTTCATGAGGACCTACACCTTCTTAGTGAACTACATAATTCTTTTTAAGCTTATTTATTACATTTTTCATGAACTTTAACCATTTGACATAAAATAAGTATTTCATAGGGGCAATCGTTAAGTTGGTATCTTCATACCAAGACTTGCAAGTCATACATATCATGCCATAACCTTTTCATATATCCGTCAACTCATTAGCCCTACCATTTTGAAGACTTATAATAAACACATTTGAAAATCCCTTAAAGGTTTAAGATTCACAATGAATATCAATGTTTGTACAAAACCAAGGAATGAGGTAATTACCTCCTTTCACCAAAACCAAGTTTAGAATACAAAAGTGATTTGTAGAAACAAACACAAGTTCTTGCCCCCAACGTGTTAACAACTTAAATTCATATTATGAAGATTTTTTAATTCAAGTAACCACTCCCAAATCGCAAGTTCAAATGAGGAATAGAGGCAATTTCATAGAAAAGGGTACACAAGGTTTAAATCATTTCATATTTCATAAAATCATTCCAACCTTAATTCAAAATTCATACGTATACATACCCATAGAATAAGAAAACTATTTAGTATAACTTTGTTGGAAAGAGGAATGTTCAACATACCTTTTAACGCACAACTTAGAAAACCCCTCTCAGAAAGTCTCTAGGATTCTTGAGAATTTTCTCTAGGAAGTATTGAGGAAGAGGAAAAGTATTTTGAATCATAACTTCTCAAATTTATCTTTGATTTAGGTCTTAGGGGAGTTATAAGTCGTAATTGGGGGGTTATGAAATGAGAAAGGCGGAAACACCCTTCAAATAAAGTGAAAAGAAAAGAAAAAAATAACTTTTCATTGTAGGCAGTAGCTAGCATGCAGCGCCATCCAAAGCGCCAGACAAGGCAGGCTGAAGTTTGTCCTCTGGCGCACCGTGCCACCCAGGACACCAGAGGTGGCTGGCTGGAGTTTGGCCTCTGGGGCACTATGCCACACAGTACGCCAATCCAATGCTTTGCCCGAAAACTTGTCTTACGTTCTCAAAACTTTTCTCACATAATTTCTAAGCTTTACAAGAACTTATGGAGGGTACGCCAACCCAGTATGCCAATCTAATTCAATGCCTTCACAATGCAACTTTTTCTGAAAACCAATCTCTTTTGGTTTCACTAATGTGACATCAACAGTGTCCTCTGGCATTGTAGGTAGTGAATTGCAGACCCAACTCCTCACGCTCAAATTTTCTTGAAACATTTCATCATATGGCCTTTTTTGTGAAAGTCTCCATGAGCATAATGTCGTAGCAATATACATCGCATCCTCTAGAAACAAATCCTACTGATTCATAGTCTGACCCAATGTTACTAGCGTAATTAATTTCTTGATGAACCAAATAAATAAATGAAATATATCTATATATTTGGAAGATATTAAACATAGTTTTAAAAAAAATTAAAACTGAAGGTATAACGCGAATAAAACAAGAGTGAGGCAATCAATTGAAATGATATGTTTGCAAGTTTTTTTCTTTATGTCATAGATGTATGATATAGAGTTTGAAATAGTCATATTTCGATTTCTCAATACCTTTTTTTTCAGGAAAAACCTATGATATATAACATTGAAACTAGCAAACAAATTATTGTTTACTATTTGATGAACAATAACACTTTATAGTTGATAATACAAGACAAAAAAAAAAGTTACCTGGTGCAATGTAGCCCATTGTTGCAAGTGTTTTAGTATATGAGCAATAGATTCCCCTTCTCCTAAAAACTTGGCCAACCCAAAGTCACTCACATGTCCAACCAGTCTTTCTTCAAGCAAGACATTGCTAGGCTTTAAGTCACTATGTACAACGACTGTTGCATAACCATGAGGGAGATATTCCAAAGCTGATGCAACATCGATCATTATTTTTAATCTTTGGATTATATCTAAGAATTAATCATCAGAATGTAACCATTTCTCCAGGCTTCCATTGGGCATGTACTCTAGAAGTAATACTTTAAAATCCATGTTGGAACAACTGTTGATGACTTTAGTAAGATTTCTATAGCGAAGGTTGCGTAGAACTTCACATTTGATATCAAAACTCTTGCATGCTCCTTTAATTTGTAAACTAGACACTTTGATTACCAAAGTCATCCCATTTACAAACATACCCTTGTAAATAGAGCCAAAACCTCCACACCCTAGCAAGTTGCATTGGTCGAATCCTTGAGTTGCCCTTTAATTTCAATGTATGAAATCCTGGCTAGTGTTGTTATAGGAAAGGATTCGGCTTGAGTAGGAACATTTCTATTCCCACGTCTCTTTAACAACAACAGTACAATGACTGAGCCAATTCCCATGAATAAAACTGCCAACGAGACAAGTACAATTAGAAGCAGTTTACTTCTCCTTGACTGATGAAAAGACCTAGTCATACAAGGTCAAAAAAGTAAACCGCCACATAACTCTTCATTTACCATAGAAGATTGAGAGGTGAAATTGAGAAAAGGTCCTTTATTTGGGATTTCACCTTCTAATTTATTGAACAATACATTAAAATCCTTCAGATACTTAAGTTCCTCTAATGATTTTGGAATCACACCTGAAAGAATGTTATTGGAAAGATTCGTTGACTCCAAGCTTATTATTTTCCCTAGAGACTCCGAAACAGATCCTTCTAACCATTATAAGCCAAAGAGAGATAAAGTAGTCTCTGCAAGTCTCCAATTGTGGAGGGTATACTTCCTGAATGGTGATTCCTTGACAGATCTACTAATGTTATGGTATTCAACTTCCCAAAATCCGGGGGTATAGAACCAACCAAAGAACTATTTGACAAATCAAGCTCCAAAAGATCTTTGAGGCTCCATAGACTCATAGGTATGTTAGTGAGCCTATTTGAATTTAGATTAATATTTCTCAAAGAGGTTACATTCCCAATGCAATATGGTATCTGACCTGAGTTTTGATTATATGACAAATCAAATACTCCCAACTCGGACAATCTGCAAAGTGTTGTTTTTCCGATTTAGTAAAATTTGTATTTTCCAATAATAACTTCAATCACTTGTTCAAAATAAAACAAGAACAATCACATGAAGCTGTAACTTTGTATTTAAACAACAAGAACTTCAACTTTATGTTCAAAAACAAGTTCAAGAACAACAAAGAAGTTCAACAACTTCAAACACAAGTTTAACAACTATGAACTATCAAAATGAAGTTTCTACTATTTTCTGGAAAATAGTAAAATCGTAAGAAAAAGATGAAGACAAAAATGGAGAATAAAGTCCACCGAATTCACGGTGTGTCCTTAAGGAATTTATTCCCCTCAAGTACCCGAGGTTATGGAATCTTTCCTCCCAGGATAAAATGATTCACTTCAGTAGAATAGTGGTACCTCAAATTCTACCGAACAACGAACTCACTCAATGATTTGATGATCACACTTGAGTTTTTTTTTCAAGAAGAAGAGAGTGTTTTTATTTTACTAAATTCGTCACCATACCTAAGGAAAAATTCAGTATTTATAGCCAAAAGGTGGTGCTTCAGAAGAGAAGCAATGGTTCACGAAAAATAATATTGTTTTTATACGTTGCGACCACCTGCGCCCGTAGGTGATCAACCTGCGTATGCAGGTTACATTACTGCACGAAGCAGAAGCTTCTGCGTTGACCTGCGCTGGCACCTGCTCTCGCAGGTCGCCAGATGCGCTCGCAAGTCACTACGTCGCCTCCAACCAGTGTGTCTCTTGCCTCGAAGGATCGTGTCCCTTCGAGTTGCGTTGTGACATGCGTCAGTACATACTCGGGTGCATCCGTAAAGAGAGGAAACTTTCTGTATTGGATTTTTGGATTAAAAACTTCATTATTTTTCAAGTTCCAAATGAATTTTGTCCAAAAAGATAGTCTCTCGATCGATCATTTGACAAATCCAAATCTAAATCCAAATTTGAAGCTGAAGCCGAAGACGAATCGACCGAGCGACGACGACGATGGTGCAAGGCTTAACTTGTTCTTGCCTCACTATCCTCATGAAGGAATGCATCTCAATATATGCAAAAGAAAGTTCCTTTCTCCCACCAATGTGGGAGAAACACTCTTCTTTAAAGTGAAAACACAATTCACTTTTTTCCTCCATTTGTTCCCTCTATTTTCCATTCACATTTAATCATTAGAACCCAAAAATTCCCCATATGACTGGGGAATGGCTATTTCATTTAAAAATATTCAGACAAGTGTGTGATCAACAAGCAAATACTAATTACATCTAGATAAGTAGGTTTTCTTTGAACTTTTCGTAGTGAACTTGCATCGGATACACTCGGTCAATAGGTAGATGTGATAGCTTTGAATCATCAAACTTTAATGTACACCTAGACAATACAAGTCACACAACCAGCCTTTACCCATTTATAGTTCTCACGGTTTTGTTCGTTTCAGCCATGAACACTACCTGATTTCATGAGAGCGTAGAGAATAGGCCTTTACTATCATTCTCCTTGAAGCAGCTTCCACTTCACCCTCACATAAGTGATTTCTAAAATTTTCAATCCTATAGATCAAACTATTTGGTCAAATCTGCCAAACTTAGAAACCATTAAAAGACTTCCAACCATAAGTCTTATCCTTATTTTCTGAGCATTGTCTTCATCATGAGAATGGGTTGAGTTTATTGACAATGTTGAACCGTCAGTCACAACTTTGTTTGATCTCTTTGAACCTAGCTCTTGTGATCTCCAGTCCACTAGGTAGAGTTACCGTCATGATGACATGTCCTAGGCCGTAGAGTTACCGTCATGATGACATGTCCTAGGCCGTAAAACCATTCCCTTCGATGTTCTCTTAACTCCCTCTCTATATAGGCCTTTTGTAAGTGGATCCGACACATTATCTTTTGACTTTACAAATTCAATCGTGATAATTCCACTAGAGAGAAGTTCTCTAACGGTGTTATGTATCCGTCTTATATGACAAGATTTACCGTTATACATCATGCTCTCTGCCCTACCTATCGCAGCTTAGCTATCACAGTATATGCATACTGGTGCCAAAGGTTTGGGCCAATAAGGAATATCTTCCAAGAAATTCCGGAGCCATTCAGCTTCTTCACCGGCTTTATCTAGCACGATAAATTCAGATTCCATTGTAGAGCGGGCAATACATGTCTGTTTGGATGATTTCTAAGAGATTGCTCCTCCACCTAAAGTAAATACATATCCACTCGTGGATTTTACTTCATTCGATCCGGTGACCAATTTGCATTAATATATCCTTCAATTACCGCAGGATATTTGTTATAATGCAAAGCATAGTCTTGAGTATATTTTAGATACTCCAAAACTCTTTTCATTAACTCTTTTCATTGCCATCCAATGAGTTTGATTGGGATTACTCGTGTACCGACTCAATTTACTAATAGCGCATGCTATATCTGGTCGCGTACAATTCATGATGTACATCAAACTTTCCAACACTCTTGCATACTCCAATTGTAAGTCACTTTCACCTTCATTCTTTCGAAGTGCATAGCTCACATCCAATAGAGTCTTGGCAATATTGAAATCCAAATACTTGAACTTGTCAAGTACCTTTTCAATGTAATGAGACTGTGATAATGCCAACCCTTATGGATCTCTATGAATTCTTATTCCTAAGATCACATCTGCAACTCCAAGCTCTTTCATATCAAACTTTCTCTCAAGCATTTGTTTCGTAGCATTTATGTCAGAAATGTCTCTACTGATGATGAACATGTCATCCACATACAAACAAACAATGACTGTGATTTGGAGTGTCTTTAATAGAAACATATTTATCACATTCATTTATCATGAATCCGTTTGCCAACATGGTTTGGTCAAACTTTGCATGCCACTGTTTGGGTGCTTGTTTTAGTCCATAGAGTGACTTAATGAATTTGCACACTTTCTTTTCTTGACCAGGAACCACAAAACCCTCGGGTTGTTCCATGTAAATTTTTTCCTCCAATTCTCCATTTAAGAATGCAGTTTTCACATCCATTTGATGGACTTCAAGACCATATATTGCAGCTAATGCAACCAACATCCGAATTGACATTATCCTTGTTACTGGCAAGTATGTGTCAAAATAATCAAGGCCTTCTTTTTCTAAATCCTTTCACTACAAGTCTTGCCTTGTATTTGTCAATAGTACCATCAGCTTTCATTTTCCTTTTGAAGATCCATTTAGAACCTAAAGGTTTATTTCCTGAAGGAAGATCAACCAACTCCCAAGTATGGTTGCTCAAGATTGAATCAATCTCACTATTGACAGCCTCTTTCCAAGAGGATGAGTTCGCAGACGTCATCGCTTCTTTAAATGTTAGAGGTTCATTTTCAAGAAGGAATGTTACAAAATTTAATCTGAAGGAAGTCGACGTTCTTTGTCGCTTACTACGCCTTGGATTCTCTTCATTATGTACATTCTTCCTTGGTTCATCCCTAGGTCGTTTAGACCCTTGGCTAGACAACTCATATATAGTCTTATACGGATAAATGTATTCAAAGAACTCAACATTATCTGATTCCATTACCATATTATCATGGATATTCGAATGTTCGGATTTGGTATCGACATGCTTTACTATTTGTAGCATATCCGATGAAAACACAGTCCACAGTCTTTAGTCCTATTTTTACCCTTTTGGGTATAGGAACTTGGACTTTCGCTAGACACCCCACACTTTGAAATATTTTAAGTTGGGTTTCCTTCCTTTCCATTTCTCATATGGAATAGATTGTGTATTCCTATGGGGCACTCTATTGAGTATTCGATTAGCTGTAAGGATAGATTTCCCCCACAAGTTTTGTGGTAAACCTAAACTTATAAGTAAGGCATTCATCATTTCCTTCAAGGTTTGATTTTTCCTTTCCGCAATCCCATTTGATTGAGGTGAATATGGGGTCGTAGTTTAATGGACAATTCCATTTTCCAAACATATCTCCGCAAAAGGAGATTTATATTCTCCACCCCTATCACTTCTTATCGTTTTGATCCTGTTATCTAACTGATTTTCAACTTCAGTTTTATATTGCCTAAATGCATCTATTGCCTCATCCTTACTATTCAGCAAATAGACATGACAAAATCTAGTGCAATCGTCGATAAAAGTTATGAAATACTTTTTCCCACCACGAGATGGTGTGACTTCATATTACAAATGTCTTTGTGAATTAAGTCTAAGGGATTGAAATTCCTTTCAACAGACTTATACGAATGCCTAGCATACTTCGATTCAACACATGTTTGACACTTTGATTTTCTGTACTCAAAGTTAGGCAAAACTTCCATTTTAATTAGTTTTTGTAAGGTTTTGTAATTGACATGTCCCAACCGTTCATACCATAATTCATTTGACTCAAGCAAGTAAGAAGAAGTCTCAGCTTTATTCTTTTCAACAGCCATTGCATGAAGTTTGAAAAGGCCCTCATTGAGGTATCCCTTTCCTACATACATTTCATTCTTGCTTATTTCAACTTTCTCTGAAACAAACACACATTTAAACCAGTTTTTAACGAGCAGTGTTGTCGACACTAAGTTCTTCCTAATAGTAGGAACATGGAGAACATTGTTGAGAGTCAACACCTTGCCGGAAGTTATTTTTAGGAATATCTTCCCACTTCCTTCAACCTTGGTTGTTACATTATTTCCCATAAAGATCATTTCTTTGGGACCAGTGGTATTATAAGTAACAAAAGCTTATTTGTCAGCACAAACATGTCTAGTGGCTCCTGAATCTAACCACCATTCATTTGGATTTCCAACTAGATTATAGTTTGTGATCATTACACGGAGATTTTCAATCTTTCCAGTTGCTTCCAACATGTCTATCTTATTTCTTTTCTTGTTCTTATTCAAAACTTGACAACTTAGAGCTTTGTGGCCAACTTTACTACAATTGTAGCACTTGCCTTTGAACTTTTTTTTGTTCTGCTCTTTCTCTTGTCTAGAAGAATTCTTCCTCTTCATATTATGTGCAACATTATCTTTAACAAGATTTACACACATCATTATTGATTTCTCACGCAACTTAATGTCCTCTTCTATCTAGAGACGAATCACAAGATTTTCTAAACCAAACACTTGGTTTTCAAACATTTCTTTTTCTGGAACATGAGGATATCTACTTGTGAACATTTGCATTTCAAGTTTGGTCAGCCAAAAGAACATCATTTGCTACCATTCTTTGAAGTTCACACTAGAATATTTTTCTGGTTTCTCTATCGTTTCCATTGCTTCAGCAATATCTGAACGACTTAATGACAACATTAGTTGTCGTTTTGACAACACCAATCATAACCGAATTAATTTATTGTTCAGTTTCATTCGTTATTTCCTTGTCAAGCTTTGACAAACACTTTAGTATTTCAGAATACTAACTATAAAGACTTTAATCTTTAAACACTTGTTTCTAGTCAACAATGAAGTTTTTATGTCTTCAAATTATCAACCGAATGAACTTTGATATCTGACGAAGTTTTTATATTCTTCAAATCAAACAAAAATTCAAACAGAGTAAAAATCCATAGATTTTAAACTCCAAAAACTAATACAAAGAGTTCAACGGATCGGTGAAGTTTTTATATTCTTCGAACCGAATTCACAGTCCAATTTTTCAGCAAAGTTTTTATATTCTTTAAACCGAGGGAGTAGAAATCAAAAGATTTAGTCTCCACAAAATCAGACACTATACAGACTAACAAGTAATTTATAAATTCCTTAAGATTGTTGTTTTTCCGGTTTAGTAAAATCTATATTTTCCAATAATAACTTCAATCACATGTTCAAAATAAAATAAGAACAATCACATGAAGTTGTAACTTTATATTTAAACAACAAGAACTTCAACTTTATGTTCAAGAACAAGAAAGAAGTTCAACAACTATGAACTATCAAAATAAAGTTTCTACTATTTTCTGAAAAATAGCAAAACCGTAAGAAAAAGATGAAGACAGAAATGGAGAATCAAGTCCACCGAATTCACGGTGTGTCCTTAAGGAATTTATTCCCCTCACATACCCGAGGTTATGGAATCTTTCCTCCCAGGATAAAATGATTCACTTCAGTAGAATAGTGGTACCTCAAATTCTACCGAACAACGAACTCACTCAACGATTTGATGATCACACTTGAGTTTTTTTTTCAAGAAGAAGAGAGTGT
This sequence comes from Capsicum rhomboideum, assembly GCA_031232105.1. Lineage (NCBI taxonomy): Eukaryota > Viridiplantae > Streptophyta > Magnoliopsida > Solanales > Solanaceae > Capsicum > Capsicum rhomboideum. The sequence goes on from CP124712.1 coordinate 19,378,571, forward strand.
TTTTCTTTCACTAAATTTGTCATCATACCTGAGGAAAAATTCAGGTATTTATAGCCAAAAGGTGGTGCTTCAGAAGAGAAGCAATGGTTCACGAAAAATCACACTGTTTCTGTACTTCGCGACCACCTGCTTTAAAAGTAATGCTTTAAAATCCATGTTGGAACAACTGCTGATGACTTTGGTAAGATTTTTATGGAGAAGGTTGCGTAGAACTTCACATTCGATATCAAAACTCTTGAATGCACCTTCAATCTGTAAACTAAACACTTTGATTGCCAAAGTCATCCCATTTGCAAACATACCCTTGTAAACAGCGCCAAAACCTCCACACCCTAGCAAGTTGCATTGGTTGAATCCTTGAGTTGCCCTTTCAATTTCAATTTATGAAATCCTGGCTAGTGTTGTTGCAGGAAAGGATTCGGCTTGAGTAGGAACATTTCTATTCCCACGTCTCTTTAACATCAACAGTACAATGACTGAGCCAATTCCCATGAATAGAACTGCCAACGAGACAAGTACAATCAGAAGCAGTTTACTTCTCCTTGACTGATGAAAAGACCTAGTCATACAAGGTCGGAAAAGCAAACCGCCTCATAACTCTTCATTTCCCATATAAGATTGAGAGGTGAAATTGAGAAAGGTCCTTTATTTGGGATTTCGCCTTCTAATTTATTGAACGATACATTAAAATCCTTCAAATACTTAAGTTCCTCTAATGATTTTGGAATCACACCTGAAAGAATGTTATCGGAAAGATTCATTGACTCCAAACTTATCATTTTCCCTAGAGACTCCGGAATAGATCCTTCTAACTCATTATAAGTCAAAGAGAGATAAAGTAGTCTCTGCAAGTCTCCAATTGCGGAGGGTATACTTCCTGAAAGGTGATTCCTTGACAGATCTACTAATGTTATGGTATTCAACTTCCTGAAATCCGGGGGTATAGAACCAACCAAAGAATTATTTGACAAATCAAGCTCCAAAAGATCTTTGAGGCTCCATAGACTCATAGGTATGTTAGTGAGGCTAGTTGAATTTAGATTAATATTTCTCAAAGAGGTTACATTCCCAATGCAATACGGTATCTGACCTGAGATTTGATTATATGACAAATCAAATGCTCCCAACTCGGACAATCTGCAAAGGCACTCCAACAGGGGGCCGCTTAAGTAATTCCATTGAAGTGCTAAAATTTGAACATTGCGTAAATTACATAATGTTCGTGGCACTGATCCAGTCAAGTCATTGCCAAATAGGGACAACATGTTTAAGTTACTTAAGTTTCCAATTCCTAACGGTATCCGGCCTCTAATTTCCGAATGAGCTAAGTAAAATATTTCAAGAGAAGTGGAGAGATTGCCAATGGAATCTGGAAGAACACCATTCAGAGGATTATCTCCTAATTCTATTTCTCTCAAAGATCTGCATTTCGCCAAGGACGTAACAATACTTGGATACGGAGACGTTAAGTTATTATTGAACAACTGCAGACGTTCAAGATGTCTCAAATCACCCAATGAGTTAGGAATTTGGTCATTGAATTTGTTATAACTAAGATATAGTCCCTTTAGATTTGAAGAATTGGAAATTGAGCTTGGTAGGACTCCACCTATGCTGTTTCCTGCAAGATTTAAAAGCTGTAGATTTGTTTGCCAGTAGCCTGGACCTGATGGAAGACTACCTGAAAGGTTATTGAAAGCAAGTGACATCCCTCTTAGAGTAGAGATATTGAAGAGCTCTCTTGGTATAACACCTGCCACAATATAGAGAGCCCCACATTAATTTTTCACACATTTAACTAAGAATGAGAACAAAGGATTTCGAAATTTAAAAAAAAAAAAAAAAAAAGTCATCATTTTTGATGGAGCGAATAACTGAAACAGCGAATAACTGAAATGGTCACTCAACTATAGCAAATTATTCATAAAGTCAATTGTATTTATTTTATGGAGTATATATTACTAAAATTGAGTTTTTGGTTCAAAATTAATATGACTTGTTTATATTAAACACTATCATCAATGGAAAAAGCAAGTCATTGGCTTGTAATCTAAACATTATAAGTTGGCTGGATAGTTATTTCACCAATTCAATACAAATGAGAACATTTTACATTGTTCACATGTAGTTATGTCTATCAAATTCAATATAAATCACACGTAATATAGTAATCGATTGCAACATAGATGAGAAAAACATATGATGTTTACACATAATTATGCCATCAATTTCAAGTCATTACATATAGTTATGATCATCATAACCTTTTCATCAACATTACTCATTAATTACATTGTTTTAGATCATTATAAAGTTGTTTCATTAATTCTATGGTGATACATATTGTTTAGTCATAGTTATAAGTTTTACAACTTAGAATTAGTCACCAATAGATTATTATAACGGCCCAAGTGAAGATTATTATAAACGCAACCTTTTCTTCAACCACGAACACTCTCTTAAAATGTCACAGAACTCATCTATTCGTAAGATACTTAATGTGGAGTATGCAAGTGTGATGACATATTTCTTTTGACGGCCCCAATCTCTCGTCCCAAACCACTTCATTAACTCGTTTCAACTAGTACCAATTCTCAACTCCTGAGAAAGCCTAAAGGGTATTGCTAGGACTTGATAGCTAAAAGACCTCTTCGGCTTCTAGTGGTTAAGTGTGACCCTCTTCAGTTTTTAGTACATGTTTTTCACACTTTTCACCACTGGCTATTATGATATACACGCGATTTAGTGGCTCAGTGTGACCCTCTTCAAATTCTAGTGGCTAAGTATTACCCTCTTAAGTTCTTAGAGCATATTTTTTACACTTTTCACCACCATTTATTATAATATCCTAGTGGCGTGGTCTTCTTATGTTTATTTTGTCTTCCTGGCAGTCACAGGGAAATGTGAATTCACCGCCGCCTCCATCCTCAACTCCACCGCCACAGTCTGAGAAATCACCACCACCCACTCCCCTTCCACCTCCACCGCCTTCACCATTGGTACCTTTACCTCCACCTACTCAAATAGCCCCTTCGCCACCTCCTCTTAAGAACAAAGCCTCGGAAAAGGAGCATTCACACCACCATCAAGATCACCATAAGTCTAATTTAAGCCCACCACCATAGGAAAAAAAAAACGTAATTGAGGGAAGAGACTTGGGTTAATGTTTGTGGGTATTGCCACGATCTTGCAGGTCTGTGTGGTGGCACTTTTGATAATGATCAAGAGAAGGTAATTGTTGAAGGCACATTCTAGATTTTGAAGACATATTTCCATTTGATGAACCTGCTATGACTTTAATTTTTTTACTTCAAAAAATTCCTATGTGTCTAATAAGTGCTTCAGCTAAATTAAAATTCGTGTGTTTAACAAGTGCCAGCCCAATGATCAAAAATGAATGAATATCCAAATGGGTATTGTAGCTCGTGTGTGTTTCAAAACACAGGATTAAGCTTAGGCTACCCAGTGATCCCAAATTCGACTCCCAAATATCCATCCATTAGCAGTCTTTCATCGAAACGGAACAAGCAAAAGGAAAGCCGGAAAAGCTCCAAACTTCGACCATGACAAATTTCAGACACGTTGCTTGATAATTACCTTTAAAAATATTGTTGGACAAAACTAAAATCTCAAGGTGTCTCAAATCCCCCAATGAGTTGGGAATGTGACCACTGAATTTGTTAAATTGCAAATAAAGCTTCTCCAATTTGTGAAGGTTCCCAATCTCCCTGGGTATAACACCTGCCACATAAGAGAGAACACAAAAATAAAACTAATGCAATTTTATTTTTTTTATTTTTTCTGGTTTTTTCTTTAACTTCCATGAAAGGAAACCACACATAAAAAATATATCAATTGGATTAACATGTTTTACCAATCCATGAAATAAAAGTAATTTGTGTTTGACCAACATTTGAAAATTGTTTGTTTTTTTTTTAAGTATTTGGTATATATAGTGTGTTTGACCAATCCATTTTTTTTAAAAAAAAAAAAAAGGTGCTTTTGAGTGTCAAGTTTCGAAAAAGAAAGTATTGAGATTAAAATTAGTACTTATTTAAATAGAAATAATTTCAAATATTTATTATGAAATACTTTCGTTAAATTTATATTATTAGTTAGCTAAAATTTAAACAACAAATAAATTTTTTATTAAGGTTTCAAACAAAAATAATTATAGATAACCAAAAAAAAAAAGGAAGAAAAGAAGAGATTATATTTATATTTGAAAGATATATGAGTTAAATCAATAAGAGATAGTTTGGCATATATAAATGTTTGATAGGGATATTCATTTCTTCGTTAAATTAATTTTCTGCTTCTGCTTTCAAGAACAACCAAAATTCTAAATTATCCCGACAACAACAAAAAAATCGTTCTGCTGCAGCTCAAAAGCGCTTTCAATAATTGGCAAAACATTTCAAAAAAAAATAAAAAAATTCAAATAGTATCTTCTTTTTTTTTTTTTTTTTTGTGGAAAATGTGTTTTTGGCTAACCAGAAACTTCACCAAATAGACTATAAATTTTTTATCGCTCTCCATCAATATATCAACAACCAACAACTTGCATGCACCACGCAAGAGTACGAACACAAATTGCCGAAAATGAAGTTGATTGAAAATCACCTGTTAAATTGTTGGTGTTGAAATTAAGTAACCATAGTGATGACATGTTCATGAATATGTTGTGTGGTATTGAACCCACGATGTGGTTGTTCTCCAGTTGTAATTGTTGCATGTTTCGTAAATTACCAATCTTTGCTGGAATTGTGCCTGCAAATTATATTTATTTACACAAACTCAAAAATCTGAGGGGTTGATCCTTTGTAAATGCCACAATCGATGACCTATAGTCTTTATTATATTATAGAAACTATATGGAAATTAAAAGACTACAAAACAAAGTATGAACATTCAGGAAATTACAAAAGAATTTTCGAACAACCTTGCATACAGGACATCAGGAAAACATATAAAGAATCAGTACAAGCCTTAAAATAGATAAAAAGAGAAGAATTTCTTTCTTTCTTCTCAAGTACGACAACGGTTGGGTCTGATTATAGGTATCAAAAATGCGACCAACTTGAAGATTTTGCTTCTTGCCTACTTACGTTATTGCTCAAAATGTTAATTCTCAATCAAACTTTGTAATTTGCCCGTGATAGAAGGTTTTTGCGTATGAATAAGTTTTGTATTTGTTGGGTGTACGAAGAAAGTCATATATTAATAGTTAAAAAGAAAAGGAAGCTAAATATAAGAGGTAAGGATGGGTTGACTATTATGGTTGACAAATTACAACTATTAGTGACATTTGCACTTAGTTACCTAACATATATAGCTAGATTTTTCAAAATATGGTATCTCCTTCTTGTCCGGCAAACGTTTAGAGAACTTAGCTTCTATTAGCATAAGTTCGTATAAATAAGTTATTCCTTGTAAGGCATGACTCGTGCCTTGTGAATTTTTTATAAAAGTTTAGAGAACCTTTTCCTTGTACAACAGAGGTTTATAGAACTTATTTTCTAGCAGCATAATTAAGTTTGTGTGAATAAGTTATGCCTTGTAAGGCGTAATTTGTGACTTGCGGATTCTTTTTGCTTTGCGAATTTTTTTTGCCTTATAAGTCATAAATTACGCCTTGCTAAAAAAAATTTGTCTCGCATTTTTTTTTCCAATACCAGAGGTAGTTTTGGCTGTTCTTTTATACTTAAAGTGCTGAATGGTAAAAAAAATAAAGACCACAAATTTAAGAGGCAATAACTAAAAAGCACCCCAAAGTAGGGGCATTCTTGCAAATGATTTCTAAATTAGCCATGAAGAGTCAAGGGTCCTGAAACTTATGCCTCACTTTTTTAAACTTAATAGAGGTCTGAAGCTGAATGGTTCAAACATCAGGCCACTAAATATATTTATTTTTTACTAAGATATACACACTTATTTCATCTAAATAGTCTTAATCATTATATTAAGAAGTATTTTTCTGTGGATAATTTTTACCACTACTATATCCAAAATCACTAGCCACCACCATTGATCACCTTTGCCATCACAACCATCGGCCACCGCCACCAACCACGCTTGACATCACAACTACCACCTCTATCAACCATTACTGTAGTCACTACCATACTTACCACCTCCATTATTATAATTATATATACTACCACCACCACAGTTGTCACTATACTAAACCGCCACCACCACTATCAGCCACTACCATCACTGCAGTCAATGCATACTCCACTATCTCCATCATCACAACTAGAACTATTGCCAACTGCCACCAACACATCGTCAACCACCATTGCCGCCGCTATCTCCGATATCATTATTAGCCACAACAACCACTACGGCCAATTCCTACTGCCAATTACCTCCACCATCACAACTAGAATCGCCCCCAAATACCACCATTACATCGTCAACCACCATACATTCTTCAGTAGCTTCCACCAACATCAATAACTATGTACTAACATCAACTGATTTTCACCATCGCAATCAACACCACCACCATCACATCAGTCACTACAAAACCAACCACCTCCACCATTACAACTATTACCAACATTACTAGCACTTATATCAACCATTAACACCATCACCCCTACAGACCATCTCCACCATCACTAACGAACATAAATATTTTATTTTTTAAAATCTATATTTTTTTAATACTCCATCCATCCCAATTATGTGGTACTTTTTGAGTTTCGATATTCAAATAAGTCTTTTTTTTTACCGTAATCTTTTGTGTATCTTTTAATATTTTGAATTGTCGACTACTGACTTATATTATATTTTATGTAGTTTCCAAATATATAAATTTTGTTTCAAAAAAATTTAAAGATTTCATGTCAAATTCACGGTCAAACATAATTCTAAAAACTATTTGACTCTCGAAATTCGAGTTGTGTCACATAAATTGGGACAGAGGGAGTAGTTAATTACTTTTCTATTTGAATTATATATTTATTATTACAAATAAATAAATTATACACATTCAGATATTGAAAAATAAACAATCTTAATCATTCAATATTTAGATCTAGAAACAACATTTTAATCATTCAGATGTGCATTCAGATTCAGATGTCTTAATTTTAATGAAAACAAATGAGCCTTAGTTGGACAAGTAGATTGTAATTGGGTGCGCGAATAAAATCGCACATTGGTTGTTTGAAAAAAAAAAAAAAAAAGCTACAAATAAAATTTAGGGATAGCACTCTTCAATTATTGCCCAAAAAATATTTTTATCAATTTTTTTGTGGGTATGAAAAAGATGAAAGCAAAATGATTGGAAGTTTCAAGTATGCATGTATGTACCTTGCAAGTTGTTTCCCCCAAGGTTTAAGAACTCAAGGTTCTCCAAGTTCACTATTTCTTGTGGAATGGTCCCACTAAAGCTATTGTATGATAATGACAAGTCATACAGATCTGTGCAGTTAAACAAATCTGTTGGAATGTGGCCACTCAAGTGATTGGAAATGATTGATATGCTCCTCATTCTTTGAAGATGGCTGCATATACCTACAGGAAGACTCCCTGATAATTGATTATATGTGAGAGCTAAAATTTCCAATGAGGAAATGTTGAAGATGGAGAATGGAATTGAGCCAGTAAGTTGGTTACTGACTAAAACCAACTCCTTCAATCGACGTAAACGAGACAAATCTTGAGGGAGGTCACCTTGGAAATTATTTCTGCTCATATCGAGAGAAACGAGAAAAGAGAGGTTTCCCAACTGTGGCGGAATGGACCCATGAATGTTCATGTTGGATACATTTAGTGCAGTCACCCTTCGGTGGCGAGAGCCGCAAGTGACTCCAATCCAATCACAAACTGAAGCTTGAGAAGACCAATTATGAGTTAAGGGATGAGAAGAGTTTAGAGTAACTTTGGCTTTGAAGGCAAGAAGAGTAGATTGATCAGTGCTTATGTTTGTGGTGATGCATTCCTCTAAGAAGCAGAGTAATTGCAAAACCAAAAAAAAAAAGAAAAGAGTAGTTGGCTTTCTCCATGGATACAAAACTGTTTTTTGTTGTAAATATTGTAAGAAGGACCGAAGGGTTCAGCTATGAATAAAGATAAAAGGTTGTTTATCGAGAAAAGACAATTATTTTTTTCTAGTTTTACCTTTGAAATATATTGCTTTGGACTTTTTATTCTTAAGCTGAGGGTCTATCAGAAACAGTCTCTCTACCTCTAAGATAGTGGTACGGCCTGGGTACATTCTACTCTCATTAGATACTACTTTATGAGATTATACTGAGTATATTGTTGTTAGTTTTATCGTCGATATTAATTACTTATTCCCTAAATTATTTTTCAAGACCTAAAATTATACATTAATTAATATGGGTATTGTGGTAAAACACTCATATTAATCATTAATTTTTAAAAGACGTGCAAAGTCTAAAATGCAGTGGCGGACCCAGGATTTAAGGATCGTGGGTGCTTAATTTTTTTAATATAAGTTGCTAACGATGACATATTATAAATGCATAACTATTTAAATAAAACATTAAAATAAAAGTACAATTAATATTATCATTACCAAAAGAGGCTTCTAATTCCAAGTTTCATACAAAAAAGACTTTTGGTCACAAGTCTGAATCCAAAAAAAGACTTCTAATCATAGGACACAAATCACAACTGTGCTCGACGACTTTTCATATTTTGAAAACGATGAATAATAGCGTCATTACTTACAGCTGCAAATACCTTACGTTCTACATAGCAAACTAAACAACCATTTAAAAATTCATCACCCATGCTATTGCGGAGTTCATTTTTGATGTAGTTCATGGAAGAGAAAGCTCGTTCCACAGAAGCAGTAGCAACAGGAAGAATGAGAGTCAACTTGATAAGCAAATAAACAAGAGGCCAAGTCTGATGCAATTCTGATTCTACCAATACTTTAGCAAGATCAGTAATTCCCTTTATATTGAAAAATCTCTTATCAGAACCTCGAACATATGCTATGAAATTATCAAGCTGACAACTGAGATCTCGAAGTTTGTTGCTATCAAACTCATTCGGATAATATTCAGCCAACCTCATTAGTTTTTTCTTATCAAAATTACCAAATGACTTAGCTGGATGTAAACAAGCCATACCAAGAAGTAAGTCAGTACTCACAACGTCGAAACGATTATTAAGCTCCTGAAGCAGCAAATCAATAACAACACAAAATCTTCCAACACGAAAATGATGAGAATATGTAACATCAAGAGCTCTACGTTTCGACTTACCAGGAACGTAGTGAGCATCCATTTTCGGGATCACTATCTCATATTTATCACAAAAAGAAAAGACATCATCCAGTAATGGTTTCCATCCACTAGCCCTCATCCTTTGCAGTTCTTGTTTTGCGGTATTGAGAAGTCCCAGGGCATTGACAATATCTTGATCCATCTTTTGTAATGAGGAGTTCAAATAATTTGTCATCTTTAGAACTTTCAGCATCAAGTGTAGCATAAAAGCAAAATCAAATCCCTTAATCGTATTCTCAAGAGTTTCAGCATTAAGCCTGTCAAGATAGTTTGGGCACTCGCGTGCAGCAAATCCAAGAACATAAAGAATTGATGGAAATATGTCAATGAAGTTCTCTAATGTCTTACAGTGAGAACCCCAGCGAGTGTCACATGGTCGTTGAAGCCCACGTTCTTGATTTAGTCCCCGTCCTGTGTGAACTTCACCAGAAATGAGCAACTCCTCTAACTTTGCAGCTTGATGTTGTCTTAGCGAATCCCTGCGCTTATAAGATGCTCCAACAATATTCAACACATTAGTAACTAAACAAAAAAAATCATCCACATCTGAATTCTTCTTCACAAGAGCCACAAGTGTCAACTGCAATTGGTGAGCAAAACAATGAGTAGAATATGCAGATGGAGTATCACGCAAAATTAAACTCTTAAGACCATTTAATTCTCCTTGCATGTTACTAGCACCATCGTAACCTTGTCCACGTATTTGGAACTGACTTAAAGAGTGATCTGAAAGAAAAGAATAGATTGACTCCTTCAATGATCGTGCAGATGTATCATTAACATGGACAACACCAACAAATCGCTCTATCACTTCACCTTTTTTGTCAACATATCGTAGAACAAGTGCCATTTGCTCCTTATGTGACACATCTTTTGATTCATCAACTAGTATCCCAAAATAATCACCATCTAAGTCTTTCATGATAGCTTTGATTGTTTCTTTTGCACAAGCATCAACAATATCTTTTTGAATTTTCGGACAACACATCATTTCATTTTTTGGGGCATTTTCTAAAATAATGCTCCCAACATCCTGATCCATATTACTATACCATTGCAAAAGTTCAAGAAATATACCTCTATTTGTAGATGATACACTCTCATCATGACCACGAAACGACAATCCCAATCTCAAAAGAAATCTTGCCACATTAATTGAAGCATTCAAGCGACGACGAGATTCATTTTTTTCTTTCTCGGAATGCTTGTCAAAAGATGTGCGAATAGATTGTGATTGATTCATCAAATCAATCATCATGTTGAAACACTTGTTGTGGATGCTATTAACCTCTCCAATATGAGTTCTGAATCTCTCCAAAGCTTTGTTCCAACCCTTAAAGCCATTTTGTGTAAAAGCAACATCTCCCATATTTTCACGAACTTCATGCTCATTTTTAAACAAATAGCAACACAAACAATAAGCAGCATCTTTTGATACACTGTACTCTAACCACTTGGAATATTGACCCTTGAACCAACCAGGATGAAACTTACGCATTGTTATTTTCTTCTTCCCAAATTGAGTTTTCGGAAAAGTGTGATCTTTAGGCTGACAAGGCCCTTTTTGAATATAATATCTTCTAACTTCATCTCGTATATTAGGATCATATTCTTCCATAAGCCTTCTTTCTGCTGGATCGGCTTTCAAATATTCGAACTTATTATTTGAAAGAGTTGTATCTCTTTGAACTTTTGAAGGTGTGGATGAAGCAATGGGTGGAATAATAGTACTAGAGCTTGGTTGTCCTTTTTTTGATCTAATGACAAACTTATCCATCCCGATTCACATAGATTTATGATAATCCCTGCAAAACAAGATTCAATTAATACTCTTGCAAGCAAAATCATTCTCAAATTTAAAAATAAAAGAAACAAAAAAAAAGGAAAAAATTATGTGTCAACTACAAAAACTTAATTTAAAGAAGTTTTTTCGTATATTTTTACTTGATTTAACAACTAATACCATTGAATTATTTTCAAAGTCATTCAATAATGAAACAAAATTAAATTTATAGCTAAACTTAAGTAGTAGTTAAACCCATTAACTGAAAGTAGCAAAACTCCAATAATATAATAGCCAATAAATTCATATATGAGATCATTATAATAATCAAAACAAACTATAGAAGCTTGGTGAAAAAATTTAAGTCCTTAACTTATAATGTGTAAGAGATAGAATAATATCATAGAAAATTCAAAACAAAACCCTAATTTAAATTAACTATAAAAAAATTAATATACCTGCGTTTTGGATTAGTGGATGAAAATAAAATTGAAAAGAATGGAAGAAGAAGATGTAAATTTGGTGCTTGGAGCTTTGTTTTGCTGTTTTTGGGGAGAAGGGTTTAATGTATTGATAGAAGTATAACACTTATTCTTTTCCTTTAATAAATTAAAAAAGTATAAAAAGTAAATTAATAATAATATATCAAAAATTGAAAAGTCAACCAAAAGAAAGAAAGTTGTACTTGGACGTGTGCAAAAAGTGGGAACCGAAAAATTACTCTAGTGGAGCATTAATTTTAGTTAAATAAATTTAAAAAGCTAAAAAAATTAAAAAAACGCAGCTGAGGTTCGAACCCAGGGCCGCCTTCTATGCGGATATCTTTATAATTCAACCGAAAACCAGTGCACCCAACCATCTCATTGGTTCAGTGGGTGCTCTTTTTTTTTTTATACCTATTTTCGTATGTTTCTAATATAATTATACCTAATTTGCGTCGAGTTTAATGGGTGCCGGAGCACCCCAAAAATTAACGTAGGTCCGCCCCTGTAAAATGAACAAGTAAAAATAAACGAAGAAGGGAGAAGTTACGAAGAAGGGAGTAGTTATTATCAAGGAAACAGAGCAAGAGAGGCACTGCAGTGCCATTAGCCAGAGGCAAACTACTTGACTTTATTAAGTCTTCTGAAAGTCTGCCCCAAAATAGACGCTAAATTCCGTGGAGTCTATTAACGCCTTCATTTTTGAATTTTCTTGTAAGTGTGACTTGACGCTGACCGTCTTTGGCATTATCTGGAAGCTTAGGGGTTGTTTGGTGTGAGGGATTGGATAAATAATTTCGGAATAAAATACTTGATAATTTTATCCCATGTTTGATTGGGGGTATTAGGTTGCCTTGGGATTATTTGTCCCATCTTTTATTCCTTAGTGATGGGATAAGTTATCCCACCTACATGGTGGGATAACTTATCCCGGAATAATTTATCCCGGGATAAGTTCTTCCCAACCAAACGACCCCTTAGTGTTACAGTTTGTCCTGAAATTCATACCTTGTTTGGATTTTTATCTTTTCTTAAAAGAAGCACGAAGGATTTATTATAATTGTTTTTTACTTTTTTCAAAAGGAAAACATAAATTTTCATTTTTGGCTAACTTTTCTTTTGAAGGAAAAGTTTGGAGTTATATAATAGGCCAAATACATAAGCAGCTCCCTAAGTTCAAATTTTCCATTTAGATACTTAACCTCGATTTTGTACCTATTAAATATCTAGACTCTTCCACAAGTGTTCCAATTAGACATATTTTCTTGAAACAACCAACTAATAAAATGCGTGAATTTCACACACAACTGACATGGCAAAAGCTACCAATGAAACAAAGACAGAGACTTTTATTCCAAATAATAAAGAAAAAAAAATTTTAAAATGACAAAAAATAAAAAACTCTTTTCCTCAAAATATTCAATAAACGTTCGATGATGCATATTGTGATGTTGGAATATTCAATAGATTTGTAGCTGAATATTGTGATGTTCGAATTGGAGAAATTAGATTCGAGTTTTTTTGAAAGTGTTCGTAGTGAGAAGTGGGTTTGGCAAGCAAGTCATGGAACCCCCCGCCGGCTTTGACATCTCCGGTGAGATGGTCGGCCTTGAAGCAAAACCAGTAAAAAAAATGGAAAAAAAAAAAAGAAAGAAAGAGAAAAACAAAACCATTTTCGAGGCTCTAAACGCGCTCAAAGAGAGTGAAAAACATATATTTTGCCATGTCAGCAAAATGTGTCTAATTGAAAGACTTTTGAAAAAGTTTAAGTGTTTAATAGGTACTAGGCCGACTTTAAGTGTCCAAATGAAAAAATCAAACAAGTTTAGGGAGTCGTGTATGTATTTGGCCTATATAAACGTTTAATGAATCTCGTTAATGGGGAGATTTTTGGGGGTTTTCTCTCCGTAGTTTTCAATATTTTAGTTTTCTCGTATGTGGACTAATTGGTCAAATCAATATTAAATTATAATATTTTTTTAGTATAATTTTCTTTATGGACTAATTTATCGCTGCAATAATTTGTAATTATTAACTTTTGCATGACGCCTTTTCAATTTTAATCCCAACACTCATTTCTCTCATGTTGTCCATTGATCATCTCGGTGCACAAATTAAATATCACTTTGATTATTGAAATGTTAACTGAAGAAACACATAGCGATATTAAAAAGAAATAAGGCACAAGTACCCCCCCAAACTATACCCGAAATCCTAGTGACACATCTAAACTTTACGGGGATCCTATTACCCTCATCCTAAATTGTTTTAAAATGGAATAAATACTATCCTAAATATTGACATGGCATAGATAACCAAATGAGTATCCTCTTTTTGTATTACACGCGTTTCACATTTTTTTAAGGAAAAATTACAAAAAAATGCAACTAGTAATGTTACATTACAAAAGATAGCCCACTCTATATTACATTACCAAATATGACCCAATTGTATAGAAAAAGAAAGTTACTTTACATCCTTAGCCAAATTATTACTCTCTCTCTCATCTCCAAAAAGAGAGCAAATGGCTATAGTTGAACAACTTTATTGCCCTAGCAGTACAGATAACTGCCCTACAACCCCAAGCAAATCCCTTTTCTTTCTACTGGCCCAGCTCTTCCTTCTGGCTTGATTATGAAGACAAGTTTTATTCAATAGCATTCGAGAAATAAAACACCAAAAATAAAATGAGGAACTTTGTCATTGTTGAAATTGAAAAGATCCATCTTCATCTTACAAAATAGGAAAATTGTTATATTTTGTTGAGTCTGTGAAGGAAATTTTTCAACTATTTTGGGTTGGTGTTAGGCGGTTGTGGTGATGAAATTGTGGGAGTTTCGATGGTTGTTTCAGTGGGGTTGTTTTTGTCGAATTGGGGAGTAAGAATGGAGGAGTATATTGTTGTTAACGGAGGTATTCCGATGGGGTTTTGGAGAGATTAATGGAGGAAGATCATTGTTGTGGGTGTGTGTCAATTCTCTGAAAAAGGGACTTACAAGATGAGTCCAATTGATATTTTTCGTTGGGAGGTGTTAATGGCGTGTATTGAATTGTGTTGTTTGCTGAGTGTAATTGGAATAGGGGAATTGAAAAATTGAGCGGTGGAGGGAGCTATTTGGTTCTTTGGTATTGTGGAATTTGAAGGTGAAGTGAGGTGGTGTTCATGGAGGTTGAGGTTGAGGTTGAGAGCAGGTTATGAAGATGATGATGCCATTTTTCCCCAATTTTTCTTCTCCTTTCTTCTCTGTGTAAACCCCTTGTATCGCTTTTGACATGTGTGTATCTTATGAAGGTGAGAGACGTGTGTAGTGTTCCATCGATTCTATAAATAAGTTTCGTTTCGAGTGTGTATTGCTATAAAAGAATGGGTATGTAGTGAGGAAATTAAATCTAAATTTTTGGTGATTTGGTGTAGTTTTTGAGGTGTTTTTGAATGAATCAGATGCATGAATTCAAGGACGAAGATGAAGTAGATTTTTTGTATAATAGTGTATAATATTGTATACGAGTGTATTATACAGCACTTATAATTTTGCATAATGTTACATATACAATTATTCAATAATATACATAATTATACAAATATGTACATATGTATATACAATGTTTAAACAATGTATCTACATTGTATAAGTGTGTATAAAAGGGAGAGGAAGAAGAAAATCACTCAAACAAAAAGACTGTACTGTAATACAACAATATACAATACATTATACAAATATATACAATAATATATAATACAGTATACAAATATATACACTGTTGTACCAAAAAACAGACTTCGTCTTTTTCCTCGAATTCAAGCATCAAATACATTCAAAAACACCTCAAAACTACACCAAATCATCCAAAATTTCAGCTTTGTGCTCCTCAATACATAATCGATCTTTTATAACTATACCCACTCGAAACAAAGTTTATTTACGAAAATATTGGAACCTCAAATTGTAGAAAAAAACTCGAAACAATGCTGAATTTTTCACCAATTTGTTTGAAGTTTTTTGGGAGAGAATTGAGTAAGAATTGAAGTGAAAATCATGAAGAAGAAGCTAGAAATTTGGTATTAGAAGTGTTGTTCCCTATATCACTAGAAAGAAAAGTTAGTTTACAGTGAATGGCCAAATCAGATTTTGGGCTATGTACTTTTTGTAATTATCCCTTTTTTTAAAAGCATTAAATCTTTTTTTTTCTTGTTTTTTTTTTTTAATTAAAATCCCTTTTTTCTCTTTCTTAATTTCTGATTTTTTTTTTATCTTTACTGATTTTTGCATACTTCTTTTCATTGCAATGGCAAATTTCCTCCACCAAGCAAAGTCTCTTCCATTAACTAGATTAGGAGTTTCGCAAGAGCATGAACATTGACCTTTATTGTAGTTCCTGCAACTGTAAATCAAAAAATTGATATGAATTTAGTTCTAAACCCATAGTAAACTATGTTTCCTTAAAGAATTTAAAGTCCTCACAATTGGCCAAGGTTTGGATTAATTCCTCCCAAGATAGAATAGAACACTATTCTGCAAAACCGACAATGGAATTTGCAGAACTTCGTTGAACTCAATAAACGGAGTAAATCACACTTACTTTGATTTCTTTTTGAAAAGAAGAAAGTTTTTGACTTTGTAAATTAATAATTTTTGTATCCTTTATCTGAGGAAAAAACTAGTATTTATATCCCAAGAAGTAATGCTTCAGAAATGATGCAATGGTTGAAGAAAAAACACAACTTTTCGAAATGGTGCCCCGACATGTGTCTCGACCTGCGGCCGTAGGCCACATGCAGCAACAGGTCAGCATTTGGCACAAAACCAGTAGCTACTGGTTTGGCCTACGCTGGTCACCTACGTCCGCAGGTGCCGCATGCGCTCGCAGGTCACCAAATAGTCTCAACCAGTGCTCGTCCCTTCGAAGTGTGTTCTGACATGCATCAGCATTCGTTCATGTGCGTCCGCATATGGAGAAATTATTTTCATATGGAGAAATTATTTTCTATCGGATTTTTGGATTAAATTCTGTATAAAAAGATAGTCTCTCGATCGTTTGACAAATCCGAATCCGAAGCAGAAGCCGAGCAAGTGACGACGATGACGGCGCAAGGCTTGTCTTGTTCTTGCCTTCCAATATAAATATAAGAAAGTTTCTTTCTCCCACCAATGTGGGTGAACTTTACTTCCTTAAAGTAAAAACTTACTCTTCACTTTTCCCTCCATATTTTTTTCCCTCCACATTTTTTTTCCTCCATTTTCCATTCACTTTCTATTACTAAAACCCAACAATCCCCCACATAAATGAGGAATGACTATTTTATATATGAAAAACTGTGTGATCTACAAATAAGGATCAATTGCATCTGGGTAAGTGTGTTTTCCTTTGAACTTTCCATAGTGAACATACATCGGGTATCCTTGGTCAATCGGTAGATTTGATATCCTTGAACCGTCGAGCTTTTACGTATACCTATGCAACATATGTCACACAACTAGCCCTTAACCGTTCTTGGTTCTCATTATTTTATTCGTTTTAGCCATGAACACTTCCTGGTTTCATGAGTGCGTAGAGAACTAGTCTTACTCTTATTCTCCTTGAAGCAGTTTCCACTTCACACTCACATAGGTGATTCCTAAATGTTTTATCCTATAGAAAAACTATTTGGTCATTCCTGCCAAACTTAGAAACCATAAAAAAGCTTCAACCCTTAAGCTTTATCCTTGTTTCTTGAACATTGTCATATCATGGAAATGGATATACTTTTAGTGACAATGTTGAACCGTCATTCATAACTTAGTTTGATATCTTTGAACCTAGACCTTGGGATCTCCATTTAACTAGGTAGAGTTATCATTACAATGACTTATTCTAGGCAATAAATCCATTCTCTTTGATGATTTATCAACCGCCTCTCTAGTTAGGCCTTTTGTAAGTGGATCCGACACATTATCCTTTGACTTTACATAGTCAACTGTGATAATTCAGCTAGAGAGTAATTGTCTAACGGTATTATGTCTTTATCGTATATAATGTGACTTTTTGTTATACATAACATTTTCAACTCTTCCTATTGCCGCTTGACTATTACAATGTATACATATAGGAGCCACTGGTTTTGGCAAAAAAGGAATATCTTCTAAAAAGTTTCGTAGCCATTCTGTTTCTTCACTGGCTTTATCTAAAGCAATAAACTCAGATTCCATTGTAAAGCGAGCAATACAAGTCTTTTTGGATGATTTCCAAGAGACTACTCCACCACCAAGAGTAAACACATATCCACTTGTGGATTTTACTTTATTTGATTCGGTGATCCAATTAGCATCACTATATCCTTCAATTACCGCTGGATATTTGTTGTAATGCAAAGCATAGTCTTGAGTATGTTTTAGATACCCCAAAACACTTTTCATTGCCATACAATGAGTTTGATCGGGATTACTTGTGTACCGACTCAATTTACTAATAGCACATGCTATATCTGGTCGCGTACAATTCATGATATACATCAAACTTCCCAACACTCTTGTATAGTCCAATTGTGACGTGCTTTGACCTTGGTTCTTTGTGAGAGCAAGATTCACATCAATTGGAGTTTTGCCAACTTTAAAGTCCAAATACTTGAATTTTTCAAGTACCATGTTGATGTAATGAGTTTGAGACAAAGATAGACCTTGAGGAGTCCTAAGAATTTTAATTCCTAAGATCAAATCCGCAACTTCTAAGTTTTTCATATCAAACTTGCTAGCAAGCATACGCATAGTAGCATTTATGTCTGAAATGTCCTTACTCATTATCAACATATCATCCACATACAAGCACACAATGACAATGTGATTTGAATTGTTCTTGATGTAGACACATTTGTCACATTCATTGATCTTAAATCCGTTTGACAACATGATTTGCTTAAATTTCGCATGCCATTACTTGGGCGCTTGTTTTAGTCCATAAAGCGACTTAACAAGTCGATACACCTTCTTTTCTTTTTTTGGAATTACAAACCCTTTGGTTTGATCCATGTATATTTCTTCTTCCAATTCTCCATTTAAGAAGGTTGTCTTCACATCCATTTGATGAATTTGAAGACCGTATACGGCGGCTAATGTTATCAACACTCGAATAGATGTGATTTTTGTTACCGGCTAGTACGTGTCGAAATAATAAAGACCTTCTCATTGTCTGAAACCTTTGACAACTAATCTTGCCTTATATTTATTAATAGTGTCATTATCTTTCATTTTCTTTTTTTAAGATCCATTTAGAATCCAATGGTTTGTTTCCTGGAGGAAGGTCAACCAATTCCCATGTATGATTATTCAATATGGATTCTATTTCACTATTGATTGCCTCTTTCCAATATTGTACTTCTGAAGAAGACATTGCTTCCTTGAATGTTTGAGGCTCATTCTCAACTAAGAATGTCAAGAAATTGAGACCAAAAGAAGTTGAAGTCTTTTGACGTTTGCTTCGTCTTGGACTTTCCTCATTAGGTGTACTTCCCTTTGACTCTTCCGAAGGTATTTAGATTTTTCACTAGACGACTTACATTCATTTTTATATAGATAAATATTTTCAAAAATTTCAGCATTATCTGATTCAATTACCGTATTCACAGGAATGTCGGAATTTTCAGATTTATGAACCAGAAACCGATATGCTTTGTTATTGATTGCATATCCAATGAAAACACAATCAATTATTTTTGGTCCTATCTTAACCCTATTGGGTTTAGGAACTTGCACTTTAGCCAAACACCCCTACACTTTAAAATATTTCAAGCTGAATTTCCTTTCTTTCTATTATTCATATGGAATTGACTTTGTTTTACTGTGGGGTATACGATAGAGTATCCGACTGGCTGTTAGAACAGCTTCCCCCCCCCACACACACAGGTTCTGTGGTAAACCAGAACTTATCAACAAAGTATTCATCATCTCTTTTAATGCTCTATTATTACTTTCCGCAACCCCATTAGATTGTGGAGTGTATGGGGCAATTGTTTGATGAATAATTTCATATTCCAAACATATTTCTTCAAAAGGAGATTCATATTCACCACCCCTATCACTTCTAATCATTTTGATTTTCTTGTTAAGTTATGTTTCAACTTCATTCTTGTATTGCTTGAATGCATTAATTGCCTCATCTTTGCTATTAAGCAAATAAACATAGCAATATCGAGTGCTATCATCAATAAAAATTATGAAGTATCTTTTTCCACCACGAGATGGTATAGACTTGATGTCACAAATGTCTGTATGGATTAAGTCTAAGGAATTTGAATTCCTTTCAATCGACTTATAAGGATGCTTTGCATACTTTGATTCCACACATACTTGACATTTCAAATTATTACTTTCAAACTTAGGTAAGATTTCTAAGTTGATCATTTTTCGCATGATTTTATAATTTACATGCCCTAAACGTACATGACATAAATGATTTGACTCAAGCAAGTAAGAAGCAGAAATCTTATTCATATCAATAGAGATTACATTTAGTTTGAAGAGGCCCTCGGTGAGGTAACTTTTTCCTACATACATGTCATTCTTATTGATTATAACTTTATCAGATACAAACACACACTTAAAACCATTCTTGACTAGAAGTGATGTCAAGACCAAATTCTTCTGCATTTCAGGACCATGAAGGACATTGTTGAGGGTCACCATCTTGCTCGAAGTCATCTTCAAGACAACCTTGTCCGTTTCTTTTATCTTTGTGGTTGTTGAATTCTCCATACAAATGGTCTCGCCTTTTCCTGAAGAAGTATGGGATGAAAACAGTTCCTTGTTGGAACACACATGACGAGTAGCACCTGAATCAATCCACCATTCATTGGGATTTCCCACTAAGTTACATTCTGAGAGCATTGCACAAAGGTTGTCTACTTTTTCATTCATGTTTGCTTGCTCTTTCTTCTTGTCTTTCTTTGGAGCACGACAAACTGAAGCCATATGACCAACCTAGTCATAGTTGTAGCAATTTCCTTTGAACTTTTTCTTCTTTGATGCTTCTTTCTCATCATCCGACTTTTTTCTCTTTTTCTTCTTTTGAGGAGTTTCAACATTGTTTGCTCCTGCGATTGATGACTTTGCATTTGCTTTCTTTTCGGTAATTTTGTTGTCTTCTTCAATTCGCAGCCAAACAATCAAATCCTCCAATCTCATCTCTTTACGTTTATGTTTCAAGTAATTCTTGAAGTCCCTCCACAAAGGAGATAATTTTTCAATTAAAGCTGCTACTTGAAAAACTTTGCTGATGACTATTCCTTCCGCAAGTAAATCATATATGATAACTTGCAATTCTTGGACTTGAGTCATGACGGATTTGTTGTCAACCATCTTGAATTCTACAAACTTGGTTGTTACAAACTTCTTTAGTCCGGCATCTTCTGTCTTATACTTCTTGTCTAAAGAGTCCCAAAGTTCTTTTGAAGTTTTGCAAACACTATAGACATTGTATAGACTATCTTTCAGTCCATTTAGGATATAGTTCTTGCACAGAAAATCAGAGTGATTCCATGCCTCGATCACCATAAATTGTTCTTTCTCCGGAGTATCATCCGGTAGAGTTGAAATGTTCTCCGCAATAAACTTCTGCAAGCTTAGAGTGGTCAGATAGAACAGCATCTTCTGTTACCACCTTTTGAAGTCACTTTTGAAAAACTTTCTGGGCTTTTTCGCTGCAGTCATAGCGGGATTAACAACGCTTGACGAAATGCCATTCGTTGCCGCAGATGTAGAATCCATCACACTATTAGTTGGTTCTCCCATTTCTGTTTGAACACACACAAACGAAACTTCATAAATTGGTTAACTATCAATGTGGTCTCTATTCAACCGATGAAGTTTTTATGTTCTTCGAATCAATAGAAATAACTTTAATAACTCGATGAAGTTTTTATGTTCTTCGAACCGAGTTAAAAAGTGGAGTAGAAAGTCTTTAAACTTTAATCTCCAACCACAACAAAAATAAAGATGGAGCAAAAATGTAAACAAAAATACAATATTAAATTCTTTAAACTTGTTGTAGTTTCTCCAACCATAAACTAGAAAATTGATATGAATTTAGTTCTAAGCCCACGGTAAACTGTATTTTCTTAAAGAATTTAATCCCCTCACAATTTCCCAAGGTTTGGATTAATTCCTCTCAAGATAGAATAAAACAATTTGCAGAACTTCATCGAACTCAACAAACGGAGTAAATCAAACTTACATTGATTTCTTTTTGAAAAGAAGAAAGTTTTTGACTTTGTAAACTAATAATTTTCGTATCCTTCATCTAAGGAAAAAACTAGCATTTATAGCTCAAGAAGTAATGCTTCAGAAATGATGCAATGGTTGAAGAAAAGACACAACTTTTTGAAATGGTGTCTGACCTGCGTCGCGACCTGCACCCACAGGTGGCCACATGCAGCCGCAGGTCAGCGTTTGGCACAAAACCAGTAGCTACTGGTTTGGCCTGCGCTGGTCACCTGCATCCGCAACAGCCACATGCGTGCGCAGGTCGCCAAATCATTCTCAACCAGTGCCTTGAAGGGTCGCGTCCCTTCGAGGTGCATTGTGACATGCGTCCGCATATGGAGAAATTATTTTCTATCGGATTTTTAGATTCAAACATCAGTAACTCTTGCGTTTTAATTGCATTTTGTCTAAAAAAAGTAGTCTCTCAATCGATCATTTTTCAAATATAAAGCCAAGCGAGCGACGATGACGACGGCGCGAGGCTTGTCTTGTTCTTGCCTCACTATCCACATGAAGGAGTGTGTTCCAATATATATATAAGAAAGTTTCTTTCTCCCACCAATGTGGGAGAACTTTACTTCCTTAAAGTGAAGACTTACTCTTCACTCTTCCCTCCATGTTTTTTTCCCTCCATTTTCCATTCACTTTCTATTACTAAAACCCAACACATTGACTGGAGACAACGATCGAAAGCCTCTAGCAACTCCATTTGATTCAAATATTTTGCTATTGATTTGAGATTGGTGGTGTAACAATAGAAATTTGATGATTTATTTGTTGTATTGGGGTGGCTCGGTGTTGGTTTGGCTTTGGTATTTGGATGGTAGAGATGAAGGTGGTGTTTTCCGAATCAGGTATGACGTTTAAGCGGTGAACTATGGTGGTTCTAAAGGGAGAAAACAGAGAACCAGAACTCTGTTTATTCGATTTGAAGTGGAGTTGTGGTGGCTTCACATGGTTTTTACGGCTGAAGAAGACGAAATCTAGCGGAAGAATAGTGGTTCAGATCTCGGTGACCTGTGCATCATTCCCTTGTGAAAATTGTTCTTCCCATCCCTCTTTGATCATTCCCTTTTTCTTTCTTTGTAAAAAATAAAATCTCCCTCATTCCCTGTGCTTTGAACTCCCTTTGTTTAAGGAAATTTTTGGGAGAAGTGATTAAACCATCAACTTTTTATACATGTTGGAGTGGAATTATTTATTTTTCACATAATGTATGCTTGTTTCAAGATTGCACTTTGATGATAAGTTGGAAAAGAATGGAAATGATTTCAAAGATAAGATGAAGAGTCTAATTAATTAAATGTAATTAATTGAGAAACGGAAAAGGGTCAAAACTACCTCTGAATTATTCGAAATAGAGTAAAAATACCCTCTGTCTATTTTTTGGCTCAAAAATACCCCTCCATTTGTTTTTTGGCTCAAAAATACCCCTCAGTTTGGTTTTTGGCTCACAAATATCCCTCACTTTAATGGAGTGCCACCAATCACACCACGTGACAAAAATTGTCACATGGCCAGTCCACGTCAGCATCTTATTTACGGAAAAGGGTCAAAACTATCCCTGAACTATTCAAAATGGAGCAAAAATACCCTCATTTATTTTTTGGCTAAAAAATATCCCTCCATTTATTTTTTGGCTCACAAATACCCATCACTTTAATGGAGTGCCACCAAGCACACCACGTAAAAAAAATTGTCACATGGTCAGTCCACGTCAGCATCCCATTTAATACCCAGCCGACCCACTTAACCATCCAACTTAACAACCCATTTAATACCCGTACTCGATCTGTCTTCGTAAGTAAAGCGTAAAGATAGATCCACCCTTCATTTCACTTAAACTCTCCCCAAAAAAATCAATGCAGACTAGGGATTCTGAGGGAAAAGAAAGTCCTTAGTACATGGGTAGAACTCTCTCATATTCTTTTACGTGATAAAGACGGGTCGAGTTTCAACTTATGTACTAAGAGCTTTCTTTTCCCTCAGAATTCCAAGTCTACATCGATTTTTTTTCTGAGAGTTCAAGTGAAATGAAGGGTGGATCTATCTTTAGCCTTTACTTATGAGGACGAGTCGAGTTTTTTGAAGACTGATCGGGTACGGATATTAAATGGGTTGTTAAGTTGGATGGTTAAGTGGGCTGATTGGGTATTAAATGGGACGTTGGCTGACCATGTGATAATTTATTTCCAAGTGGTGTGCTTGTTGGCACTCCGTTAATGTGAGAGGTATTTTTGAGCTAAAAAATAAATTAAGGGGTATTTTTTAGCCAAAAAACAAATAGAGGAGTATTTTTGCTCCATTTAGGATAGTTCAGGGGTAGTTTTGGCCCCTTTTTCATAAATGAGATGTTGACGTGGACTGGTCATGTGGCAATTTTTTTTCACGTGGTGTGCTTGGTGGCACTCCGTTAAAGTGAGGGGGTATTTTTGAGCCAAAATGGAGGGGTATTTTTTAGCCAAAAAATAAACGGAGGGTATTTTTGCTACATTTCAAATTGTTCAGGGTAGTTTTTACCCTTTTTCGTTTATAAAAGAATTAAGAATATTTTAATCATTACAATTAAAAAACAACAAGTTATTAGCACTTTTACTGAGCACATCAATTTGCTTAGTAGCAGTTTTAGCACTTCTATCCTAACACATTAGTGCTAATTTATTTATTTATTTTTATTATTTAATTATTTATTTTAGATAGGTTTCATTATTTTCTTAGAGAGACACATTGCTTTTAGACTAGTTCCTTCCCTATAGGTCACCTTTTATTTTAATTAATGATTCTAGACCTAGGTCCTTTACATAATGGGGCGAGGAGGATAGAAATTTAATGGGGTGGAGCAGGACGGGTCAAAACTTATTTTCTACAAATAATAAGGGGATAATTACACTATAGTGCAGTATATAAAGTTAGTTTACATAATTTAGCCAAGATTTTCAATATGTACCTTAGTTGACCCAATTTCATGATAGATTTAAATTGTCAGACTTAGATTTGTTGAGTTGTGAAGTTTTTTTAAAGGAAAACTATGCAGATATTTTTTTTTTGCAAATTTTATTCAGTAGATTTTTTTTCTGCAGATTTTTTTGTACACGTTTTTTTTCTATAAATTAATGTTACTCCTATTGCAGGACAAACTAATAGAAAGATCTATCAAACTAACCTAACCTATATTGGAACTTTGATATAATTATGAGTAAAAATTGGAGTTCAGCCATTGTTGTAGCTCACAGCTTCTAAGTTTGAAAATCGAATTTTCGCAAATAAGCTTCGTTTCCAAGTGGGTATTATTGCAAATGATCGATTACGTATTAAGGAGCCTAAATCTGAAATTTTGGGTGATTTGGTATAGTTTTTGAGGTGTTTTTGAATGAATCTAGTGCTTAGATTCAAGAAAGAAGACGAAGTCAATTTTTTGTATAATATTGCTACTATTGTATAGTAAAACCTCTCTATAGTGGCAACGTTTGTTTGAAAATTTCATGGCTGCTATAGAGAGGTGTTGTTATATATGTACACTGACATTTGAAATTCACATCTCATTTAGCTATTACAAACGAAAGTATGCAAAATTAGAAAGAGCATAAATATAAAAAAGGCAAACATTAGTAGTTTTTTTCGCGTAAAGTTATGAAATAACTAATGTGTATCATTTAAAAATAACTTTTTCCTTTAAATTAGATATTCATACTTGAAATTTACTGTGTGCATGACATTAATGATGATTACCATAATTTTGGTATTTTATTTTGTAGATAATATATTTCTTACAAAATATTATTACATAATATCTGAGTATGTTATTATAGAGAGGTAATTTTATAAAGAGTGTCCCATTATAATAAATGACATTGTTGTTATAGGTAGATTGCCGTTATAGAAAAGTAAAATATAACATGAAAAATCAGTTTCGAAAAAAATCTGGCCGCTATAGAGAAATGTCGTTATAACAAGGTGACGTTATAGAGAGGTTTAATTGTATATGGGTGCATAAAACACCTCTTATAATTTTGTATAATGTTGTATATTGGGGGTATAATGTCGTGTATCAAGTTTTTAAACATTGATGTATCAAAAAATCAAAGTTTAGTCACTATTATAAGAAAATAATGAAATAGTGGAAGGAAGATTAGTTGAAATGTGTGTAAGACAATAAAACTCCTGTCGGAAAAATAATAATCGGGACAGAAAAATATTGCAACATTCGTTTTATTGATTTCAATATGTGAATGTTACAATCTCTATGAATCCTCTGATTCGCCTTTCTAAATATAAATTCAAGGGCTTCGAGCTTGATCTTGAATTTGATGAACTTAAACTTGATTTGTGGATTTAATGAACTTGATCTTGACTTGTGAATTTGGATTCAAGGGCTTTTGAGCTTGATCTTGAATCTTCGTCTTGATCTTCAGTTGTTTATGAACTTGAATGCTTGAACTTGTAGCTTGTAGAGAAATTTGTGGTGTTTGATTCACGAGCTCTCTCTTGCTTCTTGTTCGAATTCTTGGTCCCCTTTTCTTGAATTATGAGGCCCCTATTTATAGTTGTGGAAAGGAAAGAGTCATGGTGAAGATGAGCTTCTTTTGGCCAATCAGATTTAAGTGACATGACGCATTTTTATGGGCCTTTTATTTCACTAGGCTTGCTGCATCATTTTGACATGTGGCACGGTCCTATTGGCTCCTTTACTTGACTTGGCATGCCACATCATTTGACACTTGGCGCCAAATTGGGCCTCTAGACTAAGATGACATATTGGGCTTAACCAAGTGGGTTCATTATTTGTAGCCCAAATTAATGGACTAGCCCGATGAATTTTGGACTTTAATTAAATCCATATTTATTGGACTTAAATAATTAATCCAATTATATTAATCCACCATAGTTATTTGGACTAATATATTTAAAATTCATATGATCACAAATGCCCTCACTTCGAGACTTGTCGGAGATATTTAATCTTTCGAAGACTAGGCTCGAAGTATTGACTTGACTTTTTCCTTGTTTGCACGTCTTCAGGATACTCCTTTCCATTTCGGGAATGAAATTCTTCTACTCTTTAACCAATCATTCTCCAATTAGAATTAGGATGTCTATATTCCTACAAACTTGAACTGTCCCAATTCCACTCCAATTAGGAGTATGCCACCTCCTTAAGGACTTGAAAACTTCTTCTAGTTTTATTTCAACAAGGAGACTATTAATGCCTTGCTGCATCTATAAATAGATGGATGCTCTCCATTATTTTTATATTATAGCATCGGGAGTCACACAAAGGAGAACAATATCAGGTAATATATTCTTCTCTTTTAATTTTCGCCACTTTTTTTCAGCCCAGCATGTTAGTGGTAGAAAATTCATATCTCATTGTAGAAATATCGAAATCTTGAACGGTTTAACATTCCAGAAACTAGACTTCTAGATCTACAACATATCCAAAATTCAGAATTAAACTCCTTCAATTTCGTTCTATACAATTTCTTGAAACTTAGGTTTAAATTCTGTCATGCTGAGAATTTCAGATCTGCATAACTTCACCAAAACTTGCATATCTTGATGTAGGAATGAAGAAATCACAAGCCGGTTGATTATTACAAAACTAGACATCCAGATCTATAATATATCCCAAATTCATAATTTAATACATTCGGTATCTTTTCAGATGTTATCCCGAATTCAACTTTGGATTTTGGCGCACCGGCAGTTTCAGATTTACGCGACGATACCAAAAAATTTGTTTATCAATGTGAGAGTACCGAAATCATGATCCGCTTAATTCTATAGATACCATAAACATGAATATATAACATATCCAAAATTTAGAATTTAACACCTCCCGGATCGTTCTAGACAAATTTTTGAAGTTAACCCTAAATTCTGTCTCGCAGAGAATTTCAGATTTGCATTGTCTCACTAAATAATTTATATCATGATGTCGGACCGTCACCATCAAAAAGGTGTTTTGATTGATGGAAACCAGAATTCAAGGGCTTCATTCTCACCAAAACATCTTGTCTCAAGCCTATCCGCGTTGGTGATGTATGGCTTCCGAGTTTAAAACGTCTTGACAGGTAACAATCTCTCTTCTTCTTGTGCCTTTTTTTTTTTTGTGTTGTCATTTCCTTTCTTCTTTTGCAGGATTGAAACAAATAGCATTCATGAAAGGTCAGCTTAAAGTGCGAGAGTTTAACTTCGCCTCCGTCACCTTGAGACCTGACAAGTTCGGCTTCAAGTTTGGTCCCTTTCACCGATGTACTTATGCAATGGTCAGCTTAAGGTGCGAGAGTTTAACTTCGCCTCCGTCACCTTGAGACCTGACAAGTTCGGCTTCAAGTTTGGTCCCTATCACCGACGTACTTATGCAATGGTCAGCTTAAGGTGCGAGAGTTTAACTTCGCCTCCGTCACCTTGAGACCTGACAAGTTCGACTTCAAGTTTGGTCCCTATCACCGACGTACTTATGCAATGGTCAGCTTAAGGTGCGAGAGTTTAACTTCACCTCCGTCACCTTGAGACCTGACAAGTTCGGCTTCAAGTTTGGTCCCTATGCAACAATCAGCTTAAGGTGCGAGAGTTTAACTTCGCCTCCGTCACCTTGAGACCTGACAAGTTCGGCTTCAAGTTTGGTCCCTTTCACTGATGTGCTTATGCAATGGTCAGCTTAAGGTGCGAGAGTTTAACTTCGCCTCCGTCACCTTGAGACCTGACAAGTTCGGCTTCAAGTTTGGTCCCTTTCACCTATGTTCCTACACAATAATCAGCTTAAGGTGCGAGAGTTTAACTTCGCCTCCGTCACCTTGAGACCTGACAAGTTTGGCTTCAAGTTTGGTCTCTTTCACCGATGTGCATATGCAATGGTCAGCTTAAGGTGCGAGAGTTTAACTTCGCCTCCGTCACCTTGAGACCTGACAAGTTCGGCTTCAAGTTTGGTCCCTTTACATAACAAATCCTTGAAAATGTCAGCTTAAGGTGCAAAGGGGCAAATATTGTCCACCTTAAGGCATGAAAGTTTAGAGATCCTTTTAAAGATAAACCCGTGAAAAAGCCAGCTTAAGGTGCAAAGGGACAAAATTTTGTCCACCTTAAGGCATGGAAGTTTAGAGATCCTTTTAAAGATAAACTCATGAAAAAGCCAGCTTAAGGTGCAAAGGGACAAATTTTTGTCCACCTTAAGGCATGGAGATTTGTAGACCCTTTTAAGGATAAACCTATGGAAAAGCCAGCTTAAGGTGCAAAGGGGAAAATATTGTCCACCTTAAGGCATGAGAGTTTAGAGATCCTTTTAAAGATAAACCCGTAAAAAAGCCAGCTTAAGGTGCAAAGGGACAAATTTTTGTCCACCTTAAGGCATGGAAGTTTAGAGATCCTTTAAAGAGAAACTCGTGAAAAAGCCAGCTTGAAGTTTAGAGATCCTTTTAAAGATAAACTCGTGAAAAAGCCAGCTTAAGGTGCAAAGGGACAAAATTTTGTCCACCTTAAGGCATGGAAATATGTAGATCCTTTTAAGGATAAACCCATGGAAAAGCCAGCTTAAGGTGCAAAGGGACAAATATTGTCCACCTTAAGGTATGGAAGTTTATAAAGCCTCAACTTGAAACTTGGAGGTTTTGACAGTTCCACCTTGCAAACTTGGCGAATTTGGAGACTTCAGCTTGCAAACTTTGCAATTTTGACAACTTCAACTTGCAGACTTGGTGGATTTGAGATTTCATCTTGCAGAATTGCTGACTTTGAGGACTTTAGCATGCAGATATGGTGAACCTGAGACTTCAACGTCACTGACTTGGGTGAATTTTGACTTCAACATGCACGCTTCAATTCGCATGCTTGGAAGACTTACAACTTCAACTTGTAGGCTCGGAGAACTTGAGGATCTCAAATCCTGTTGCAGAAGCTTACCTTTTATATGGAGCTCTGCCCCCATTGAGTCATGAACATTTTTTTGTGTAAGCCCAAAGTTTAATCAGAATGTTTGCAAACTTAACTTTCGTGTGGCGGATCAAGCGGAAACATGTATTTTTTTGACACTCATGCAACTGAACTTAGAATAAAATTCTAAGCACCTACGTACCTCGGTAATGAGGATCAAGTCATAACGTAGTTCTGGAAGAGTGATTTTTTTTTTTAATAAATATATTTTTTTTGTGTCCTAACTTTTGCCTAGGCCGCCTCTTTCGAGGTTTTCAACCTAGCGGACTTTTTTTTTTTTTTTTTTACAGAGCCGTACACAGTTTATACTCTTGCGGGCCAGGAGTGGACATGCATTTTATGCTCGTGCCTTAAGGAGCGTCATCTTTCCTCAAGGATAGTACTTCTTCAAGAATTTGGCATTGATAGGACCAATTTTCACGCCATCTACATCCACAAGCTTGTAAGCACCATTTGAATAAGTCTCTTGTATGACGTATGGTCCATCCCATTTTGAGGTGAATTTGCCCCCAGATTTATGAGAAGTGATAATGGGCCTTCTTACTGCTAAGACTTGATCTCCGACTTGGAAACACCTCAAGCGAACCCTTTTGTTGAAAGAACGAGATAGACGGGCTTGATAACATCCAAGATTTTGTTGAGCCTCTAGCCTCTTCTCATCCAGAGCTTCTAACTCCATAAGACGTAACTTAGCATTTTTTTCTTCGGTGAGCCCTTCTTGAATAGCAAGTCTTAAAGAAGGTATTTGACGCTCAAGTGGTAGGACTGCTTCAACTCCAAAAGCAAGTGAGTATGGGGTTGCTTGCGTTGGTGTGCGATGAGTTGTCCTATATGCCCACAACGCTTCTTCCATTCGTTCATGCCAGTCTCGTTTGGATTTGGAGACGACTTTCTTCAATAGGTTGCATAAGGTCTTATTGAATGCTTCAGCTAGACCATTGGCGGCAACATGGTACATAGAAGATTTACGCTGCTTGAAACCAAAGAGATCACAATTTTTGTCCATCAGCTTGTTATCAAATGGCTTGCCATTATCAGTTATTAGGTAATGGGGAATTCCAAAGCGGTAGATGATATTTACTCGGATGAAGTTTGCAACATTCTCCTTCTTTACTTCTTTGAGTGCAACAGCTTCGGCCCATTTTGAGAAGTAATCTGTCGCAGCCAAGATGTACAAGTGTCCCCCAGAAGATTTTGGTAGTGGTCCTACAACATCCAATCCCCAAGCGTTGAATGGCCAAGATGCGATAGTGGGGTGTAATATTTCAGGAGGCTGATGTATGAAATTCGCTTGAAATTGACAGGACTTGCATCTTCTAGCATAGTCCAAGCAATCTTTCACCATCGTTGGCCAATAATATCCCATCCTTTTTATGTGAAAGTGAAGCTTCGGTCCAGACTGATGAGATCCACATACTCCCGAGTGTGTTTCCTGCAAAGCTTGAACTGCTTCTTCCTCTCCCAAACATCATAAGAGTACTCCTTCAAATGACCTTCTGTATAACGTGTCCTTGTATTAAAGAAAGCGAGGTGCACGACGACGGATGTCAGCCTTTTTCCTTGGATCTTCAAGAAGTATTCCATAACACAAGTAATCAATAATTGGTTGTCGCCAATCTACCTTTACGGCTTCAGACACAGCGACGAGATGCTCAAGTTTGTTTTCTGTATATTCCTCCTCATCCGGTGGTGGTACTACCCATTCTTGGCGGATAGTAACTCGTGTTTGATTCGGAAGAGTAAGGGTTGAAGCTAAAGCAGCCAATTCATCGGCCTGCTTATTTTCCTTTCTTGGCACGTGTTGGAGGGTAACTTCTCCAAGCCATCCTATCAACTTCTGAGCATAACTATGATACGGGCGTAGCTCGGGCTTTTTGACTTCATAGTCTCCCAAGAGCTGTTTGATCACCAATTGGGAGTCACCAAAGACTTACAATTGTAGTTGCTTCATGTCGACGGCCATTTCAAGTCCAAGTATCAACGCTTGGTATTCAGCGACATTGTTGGAGCAACATTGTGTCAAAGTAAAGGAGTATGGGATAATCTCTTCCTGCGGAGTGACAAACACTACGCCAGCACCAGCTCCACCACGATGTGCCGCACCATCAAAGTACATTTTCCATGGAGGTCGAACTTCAATAACTATTGTATCCTCATCAGGAAGTTCATCAGTTAGCTCCCAATTATCTGGTATTGGGTGGTCTGCCAAAAAAATCTGCTAATGCCTGTCCCTTTACGGCCTTTTGAGGGATATATATGATCTCAAACTGTTGAAATTGAAGGTACCACCTTGCAAGTCGATCACTGAGGACTGGTTTTGACATTACAAACTTGATGGGATTTGCTCTAGACACGAGATGAACAACATGAGCTTAAAAGTAGTGCTTCATCTTTTGGATTGAGAAGACCAACGCCAAACACAACTTTTCAATAGGTGAATAATTCAGCTCATTTGGCGTCATCATTCTGCTCAAGTAATAAAGAGAGGTCTCTTTACCTTCACTATTTTCTTGGGCCAATAATGCTCCAACTGACCTTTTTTGTGCAGCGATGTAGAGAATCAACGATTTTCCAGGTATAGGTGGCGCAAGAACTGGAGGCTTCATCAAGTAAGATTTGATATTTTCAAATGCCTTACTACAAGCTTGGTCCCATTCGAAAGGGGCACCCTTCTTCATGAGATGGCTAAATGGTTGACACTTTCCCGCCAAATTTGAGATGAACCTCTTCAAATATGCTAGCTTCCCTTGAAGACTTTTAAATTCATGAATGTTTTGAGGCTCGGGCATCTTCAAAATTGCATCAACCTTGTGTTGATCAATTTTAATTCCTCGGTGTCGTACAATAAAGCCAAGGAACTTTCTGAAAGTAACTCCAAAGGCACATTTCAACGGATTCATCCTAAGCTGATATCTTCGGAGCAACTCAAATACCATTCTCAAGTCTTTCAAGTGGTCGTTCTTCTTTCTTGACTTTACCACTAAGTCATCCACATAGCATTCAATATTTTTATGGAGTAGATCATCAAAGATGTTTTGCATAGCTCTTTGATAAGTGGCACCAGCGTTCTTCAAACCAAAAGGCATCACCTTGTAACAATAAATACCTTTAGGCGTACGAAATGCAGTGAGCTCTTCATCTTTTGGTGCCATGCGAATTTGGTTATAGCCGGATGATCCATCCATAAAAGACATCGCCTCAAAACCAGTAGTAGCATCAATCATCAACTCTGGAATAGGGATTGGAAACTCATTCTTAGGACATGCGTTGTTGAGATCCCTAAAGTCGACACAAACTCGAATTTGACCATTCTTCTTCCGTACAGGAACAATGCTTGATATCCATGTGGGGTACTTAACTTCACGAATAAAGCCTGCTCCAATGAGTTTGTTAACCTCATTTTCAATCAATGGAACCAAGTCGGGTCTGAAACGTCTTTGGGCCTGCTTAACAGGACGAGCTCCATTCTTGACTGCCAACTGATGAACTGCTACTTTTGGATCTAAGCCAGACATCTCCTTATAACTCCAAGCGAAGACATCTTTATATTCTTTGAGTAAGTCCATATAAGCGATTTCTTCATCCATTTCTAGAAAAGCACTTAGGAAAGTTGGCCTTAGGTCTTCATCAGTGCCAAGATTAACTTCCTTTAGGGGATCTATCGTCGTCTTTACTCCTTCTTCAAATTCTGACGGAGCATCTCCAGCATCTTCTTCTTCTTGAGGATCATTGTCATTGACAGATATATGGCTACACCAGGAAATATCTTCCAACTCTTCAACCTTTATTAGAGATGATGTATCGTACTCACTCTGGGTTGTAATATGATATGAAGAGCCTACACTTTCTTTGTCTTCCTTATGTTCCTTTGTATAAACCACAGTATGAGTCTTTGCCTTTAACACCTCCTTGCACGAAACCACAAGTTTCCTCTGTCGCCTCATTCTAGAAGGAATCAAACTTTGGAAATCCTTTTGGATTCGAGGTGAAAAGTGTATAATAGTGCCTTGATAACTTCTTCGAGGTTTGTTACTCTTCTCTTTCTTCAGTGGACCCAACCTCTCAAACACAGAAGTTCTTGTGGTTGATTTTCCAAGTCGATCAAAGACAGAAGGCTTTTTGTTGGAAGTAGTAGACTCCTCTTCCACAGTGATGTAGTCGCTAGCCGCCCTTCTAATAGAGATGCGCACCGGCGGTGGCGGTATGTACCCTAGGCCTTCGCGCGCTTGCCTGGTAGCAGTTTCTGATGGGATTTTCCCCAAATTTGATGGCTCATTAGGGTTGTATCCAGCCTTTACGAATAACTTGTAAGCGTTTGGATCAAAACCTTCTTTCGTACGCTTTGAAGGGAGTGTCACATCTCGTGGTGAATTTTGAGCCACAAATTCCTCAAGTGGCTTTGAGGGCAAATTTATTGCATCTATTCGCTTTACCGGAAGAGTTAGCCCCCTAGTACATTACCTTGGACATCGGATGAGTGTCGTACTTCTTTCCCTACTTTTGGTACATATCGGAGCACAGGAGTTGCCTTCTTCTTTAAGTACGCGACATTCCCTTTATTCGAAGTGGTGGGAGGCTTTTTAATGACAACGCTTTCAACAGACACCTCGACCTTCTTAGTTGCAAGATCATCACACTTGGTTGATGTGACATCATCGACCCTTTTCTCCTTCACGACATAATTCTTCAAGTAGAATTTTGCATCTGCGAAGTGTGATTCAGCTTCAGTGAATGGCTTATCATCGGCCACTATATTTCTCTCCGCTCCATTTTCAAGATACTTCAAGCATTGATAGTAGGAGGATGAAACAATTTTGTTCTCGTGTACCCAAGGCCTACCAAGCAATATATTATATGAAGTCTTGGCATCGATCACATGCATCAATACATTTGATCGTAAATCGTCCATATGGATTTCTAACTTGATGGATCCTATGGCTCTCTGAACCTCCTTGATTGAACCCTTGGATCATCAAATGGCTTTCAGTAAGTTCATCAGTTGTGATGCCCAGTTCCTTCAGTGTGCGAATAGGCAGGATGTTTACTGCAGACCCTTCATCTATCAAGATTCTATTTATCTTCTTCTCTAGAACATAACCTACCATATACAAAGGACGATTGTGTAGTGTTTCACCAAACAGGAGATCATCGTCTGTAAATGTGATTTTTGCATTACATACATGTGCTTCTTGGTGAAGAGATTTAGTAGGATTTTCAGGAGAAGGAGGTTCCATCAATAGGCTTTCGCCCTTTGCTTCTTCTTTGTCAGTATTGAAACAAGATGCCTCAATGTTGTCTTGAGTAGGCTTCGCACAGAACCAACTTGGAAAGAATTCTTCCAAGGTCACAGGACACCGTGGTTTTTGGTGGTGATGCTCCACTACACTCGCCCTCTTTGGCAGCTCAACCAGCCTCTGTTTCCTCGGTTTCTTCACCATTCTCCTTCTAGTTGGCTGCTTGGATGAGTATTTTTGTAGACTCGTTATCTTGTTGTGTCTTCGCCGAGTCACCAAAGTCCAACCTTCATCATCACCTTCATCAATTAGAGACTTGTCATGCTTTAATGGCTCCTCATTACGCTCTTTGAAGTTGCATATTTGGACCGAATCGAGTGAGCCAAAAGTGATGGAGATTTGATGAGAACTAGCCTTCTCATCATCAAGCACGATCTTCTTCTCATTAGCCAGTTGCATGATTTTATCCTTGAATACAAAACATTTCTCCAAAGGGTGACCCACAAACCTGTGATACTTGTAATAGTTTGGGTCATCGGTTTTTCCAGCTTCGTCGGGCCGCTTCATTTCTGGTAGATCAATGAGCTTCAGCTCAAGAAGTTCATCAAAAATTTTGGAAACGTCAGAATCAAGGAATGGGTATTCTTTTTCTTGCATCTCCTTGAAAGTCAACTTCTGATTTGGACGCGCTTGAGAAGCAGTCTTTACGCTTTGCTTCTTGCTCACCTTTGTGGTGAGCTTCACAGGAGACACGTTGACATTCATGGATTCTTTGTTGTCGCTTTTGGGGACAAACTTTGTCCATCTCCTGGGTTCCTGTTTGTCCTTTCCCTTTCGAGGGTCATGGATGGGTGCTACTCCTTTTTCGGCAGAAGACATGCTCAACTCCATGTCGTGAGCACGAGTAGCTAACTCTTCAAAGGATTTTGGCTTAATTCCTTGAAAAATATAGAGAAGCTCCCAGTTCATTCCTTGGATACACATCTCTATTGCGGAAGTTTCACTGAGCCTATCTTTACAGTTTAGGCTAACATTCCTCAATCGATTGATGAAGTCAATAACTGGCTCATCCTTTCTTTGATGAGTATTTGTGAGTTCTACCATGCTCACTGTACGCCTCGTGCTATAGAATCGATTTAGGAACTCATGCTCCAGTTGTTCCCAGCTATCAATTGAATTGGATTCGAGGTCCGTATACCAATCAAAGGCATTTCCCTTTAGGGAGAGGACAAATTGCTTGACGAGATAATCACCATATGTTCCGGCATTGTTACATGTCTCAACAAAGTGGGCGACATGTTGCTTTGGATTCCCTTTGCCCTCAAATTGTTGAAATTTGGGGGGTTGATAGCCTGCAGGCATCTTGAAGCTATCAATCCTAGCAGTGTAAGGCTTGGCATACGTCAGGAAAGACTTGGTAGTAACGTCGTACTTGTCCTTAAGGGTCCCTTCAATGAACTCCTTCAATATATCAATTGGGATCATTCCGCCAGAAGCGACTGGCACCTCCTTAGTAGGCGGTGTCTGTTTGGTAGGAGGATCTATCTCTTGAACTTCTGGAGCCTTTCCAAGTGCATGGCTAGAATCTCCATCTATTAAGCCTTCCATTCGATCCATCAACTTATCAATCCGAGTGTCTTGAGTTTGCACATACTTGGTCAAACCTTCAATCGCTTTCTTCATATTCGCAAGTTGCTCCTCCATGGATGAGACATCAGTTACCATTGTTTGCATGATTATTGGAGACATCGGAGAGTAGTACGGATTGTCACATAAGTTGATCTCTGAAGTCCTTGGCTCGCGTGGAGTAAGTGGAGATGACATGTTGGTTGAATGACCATCGTTCTTTGTCCCAGAGTTTTTTGAACTAGAGAGATCAAGTAGAGCCAGAGTTTTCTTGATTTTCTCTGCCACACTGCTTCCTTCTTCTGAAGCACTTGTAGAGGACCTTGTTCTTTTTGGAGTTGAAGACCCAAAATTGGAGTTGATGTCGTCGACACTCGATGCGTTTGTTGCCCCATCATGTTGGCCTTGCTCCTTGTGACGGCCCCAAAGCTTCCAAAAGTAACATCAAGGATGCTTTCTACCTCGGCGGAGAACTTGGAATCAGCAGCCTTAGGGGCAGTGGATTGAGAGTTGACCTTCTTCGAAGTCATTTCGATTTTCTTGAACTTTGAAGTTGGAAAGTTGAGATGAGAGGTAGAGATTGTCCCACTGGGCGTGCCAGAATTTGTAGACAGTAAAATTCGCGACTGAAAAAATAATAATCGGGACAGAAAAATACTGCAACAATCGTTTATTGATTTCAATATGTGAGTGTTACAATCTCTATGAATCCTCTGATTCGCCTTTCTAAATATAAATTCAAGGGCTTCGAGCTTGATCTTGAATTTGATGAACTTGAACTTGATTTGTGGATTTAATGAACTTGATCTTGACTTGTGAATTTGGATTCAAGGGCTTTTGAGCTTGAGCTTGATCTTGAATCTTCGTCTTGATCTTCAGTTGTTTATGAACTTGAATGCTTGAACTTGTAGCTTGTAGAGAAATTTGTGGTGTTTGATCCACGAGCTCTCTCTTGCTTCTTGTTCGAATTCTTGGTCCCCTTTTCTTGAATTATGAGGCCCCTATTTATAGTTGTGGAAAGGAAAGAGTCATGGTGAAGATGAGCTTCTTTTGGCCAATCAGATTTAAGTGACATGACGCATTTTTATGGGTCTTTGATTTCACTAGGCTTGTTGCATCATTTTGACATGTGGCACGGTCCTATTGGCTCCTTTACTTGACTTGGCATGCCACGTCATTTGACACTTGACGCCAAATTGGGCCTCTAGACTAAGATGACATATTGGGCTTAACCAAGTGGGCTCATTATTTGTAGCCCAAATTAATGGACTAGCCCGATGAATTTTGGACTTTAATTAAATCCATATTTATTGGACTTAAATAATTAATACAATTATATTAATCCACCATATTTATTTGGACTAATATATTTAAAATTCATATGATCACAATGTGATTTTGTGCAAACTGTTATAACGACAAAAGCATTTTCTAATCAAGAATGGAGCTAAAAATTTGCAATGTAAATTTTGGGCAATATTTTTACAATGTTAGTTAATTAATTGTATCTTTTTGAAATTATCTCAATAAATGGGTTAGGGCAAGTGGCAGGGGTTTTCGTTGGGTATTTCAAATTAATAAGGAACCAATGAATCATGAAGAAGATTACCCCCACTCACGTTGTTTTAGTATATACAACTGGAAATATACAAATAACTTTGTGGTCTTTAGAGGTCACTGAAAGCATAAAGCTAAACGTGATTACATTTAAGTCTGAATTTTCGGCTCTCTCTCTTTTTTTTTTTTTGCTCAATTTGTTCACTTCATATTAAATTAGTGTATCTAACCGTGCTTCGCGCGGTTAAATTAAAAATAAAAAATTTTTAAACACCTAAATATTAAAAATAATGCTATTGCTATAGTTACATTGTTTCAAAAATATATTTTTAATCTACTTTTTTGCTTTAAAATTCTACGCATTTCTAGTTAAGAAGAAATAGTTATAAATTCTAAACTTTGATCCTCCTTTTCCAATTATTTTCTTAAGATTTTCATAGTAAGTGTTTCTAAGAACTTTAGTTTCAAAATATTAAGAAACATTTCTAGTGAGTATGTTCGCGCTTCGCGCGGTCATAATAAAATATTAATATATATATATATATATATATATATATATATATATATATATTTATATGAAATATTAATTTTTTGAAATTTTTTGTTTAGATAGAAGACGTTCAAAAAGTTCATGTATATGAATATAAGATAGAATTTTATAAATCAAATATAAATACTTACATTATAATTTCCTTCTCACTAAAACATTCAAGCTCATTCTTTTTTTGCCTACTTTCATGAACATGTTAAACAATAATCCTTTTTATGTACGTACACTGATAATTATTATTTATTTATTAATTATTTTAATAACATTTTTCATGTTTCAAAAATTATTAGTAACCTATAATTCATTTTCAATACTTATTGTACGAATTAATTAAATGTAAGAGAAAGAAAATTAAAGTTTTGTCTCTTTAGTGCTTGGGTGGAGTGATCTCACTCAACCTTTGCTCCCCGGATGGTTATTTGCATCTTGACGTTCATCACCATATACCTTTTGAATGTTTATTTTTTAATTTTATATTACAGTCACTGCCATACATCGATGATTATATCCTGAAAAATATCCGCTACTGTATACTAAGTAACCCAAATGTATTTAGTGACATTGCTAACTAATCATGAAGGATTGTGGTGGATGAATATAATTTCCCTACTCTTAAATAAAGGTGTTGGGTTCGAACCCTATGAATGAAAGATATTATAAAAAGAGTTACCCCACTAATAATGGGTATATGCAACGACATAAATAGATTAGTCGGACCAATGGATTTCAAACAACCGAAAGTCTACAGAACAAAAAAAAAAGAAGGAAAAAACCACATGTGCTAGTAAACTCTTCCTTCGAAGTATTTCCGATCCTTCTATTTTTGATAATTTATAATATTTTTGGACTTTATTTTTCTTTGGAGCCAAAAGAAAAAAATATTTTAGCCCCATTTCGAAAAGAATAAGTTATACTTATTCAAATGCTTAACACTTGATTTAGTAGAACTTCCTGTTGTATATTAATCAACTCTGTTTGTAAATGTCTCTTTGAACTTACCAAGTGCAAATATCACAGTACGTAGCAATTCATATATTATCATTGTATAGCTAATCTGTAACTCAATATTTTGTCTTTACATTTTCCTCAAAATCTTTAGTTTTCTTTCCTTGTGTATATGACTACATGTGTGGGAATAATGCTTTAAAGTATTGACAAAATGAATGCATAGGGTTGCATGTAAAATATGTTACATGTTTGATTTGTGATGTTTTGTAGCTACCAAGAAATTGCTAAGATGAAAGTTTTTTCGCTGTAGTTGATCTAAAAATTATCAAAATAAAACAACAGTGAGCAAAATGACATGCACAAGCAACCCAACACAAATCTAGCATTTTCTAAGTTAGTTTCCTCTTGAAACACATTTGTATCATGTATGTA
The DNA here is from genome assembly GCA_031232105.1 of Capsicum rhomboideum. Taxonomy (NCBI): domain Eukaryota; kingdom Viridiplantae; phylum Streptophyta; class Magnoliopsida; order Solanales; family Solanaceae; genus Capsicum; species Capsicum rhomboideum. Next base: position 19,418,616 of record CP124712.1, read on the forward strand.
ACAATGCAATAGCACTTTGAAAGCTAACCATACTCTTCATATTTGACCCACTATTTAAAATTGATTTTTTTAAATTTTGCAGGCAGACCAAATTAAAAGCCAAAAATTTGAATAAATAATGCAATAGAAAAGAGGACAGAAAACATGTATAAATCTCTTCACCTGCCTAATTAGCTAGTGTCAGATGATATGAGTCGAGGAATTACTTACGAAAAGAAGAAACCAAATTTGGAGGAAAAGGTAAAAATCCAAAAAAAAAAAAGAAAAAGAAAAGAATTAATGAGTTCTTGCCCGTAAATGTGTCCAAGTTTCTCACAATCGTTAAATAAAAACTCTATATTCAAATTTCATGGTACTTCATATTAAATGTGGCAGAGAATATAAATTTCAATAAAATTTTATTTAATGATAAGAATCAATCCATGATCTCGAGAGCCTTTTCTCCAGATAAGTTAATTTTTTCTTTACTGTCAGAACAAATACAAGTATAGAATAATGTTTCAATCAAAAAAATATTTTATAAAATGATAATTAAAACAAAATATCCATAATACTTGCTCATCATAAGTGTAGTACCTACTTAATTGTTTGTATCGTGGACAATGTGTTCACAGAATGATTGATGCGGAAGGGCCATAAATCATCACTGAAATCTTACCTATAGGAAATATAATTTGTCATAGATAATAAATTAAATAAGAACATCTGCACAGTATTAACTACTAATATAATAATTAAAAGCTATGAATGAATACAAACAATAATGGGATTCCATATACACTTCCATAAAAAATAATTGGACTTCCTATATCTACACTTTTTCACAAACTTTTATAAAGACAATTTTAAACATTATACCTGAGCCGGGGGTCTATCGGAAACAGCCTCTCTACTTCACCTGAGGTAGTGGTATGGACTGCGTACACTTTACCCTCCCCAGACCCCACCTGGTGGGAACACGCTGGGTATGTTGTTGTTGTTGTATACCTCAAACCAAAGATGTATTTAAAAAATAAAACAAAGGGCAACCCGGTGAACTAAAGCTCTCACTATGTGCGGGATCCGGGGAAGGGCCAAACCACGAAATTTTATTGTACGCAACCTTATCTTACATTTCTGTCAGAGGTTGTTTTCACTGCTTGAAAGATTAGCCTCAGCCGAAGTGTCAAATTTTCCTAACATATTACATCAAACAGAAAATTAGAAATTTTTCTATATTAGTCTATCACTCGATTTAAAGGAAAAACATGACATAAGACAATTAAATCAACTAAATTCTTAAATACATACAATTGATTTTTATACCTTTAGGGAATTCATAAAATGACCAGAGTGCTAATGTATCCATATCTGATGGCTTCTGTAGAATTAAGATACAGAAATCATATCAAACAAACATATGTCCCAAAAACAACAAAAAGATATGCAAGCTTCAGTTCTATAGCCAACAAAAAATGTGAAATAAATAAAAAAGTGTGTAGGAGGAAGAAGAGTAAAAGAAAAAGGCATTCTAAGGAAAAAGAGATTCACCTGAAAAGGAAAAAGAAAGGAATGAAATATGATCAGTAAGAGAAATAATTAATAGAGGAAGGTTACAAATAGACTTGTAAAGAGGCGACCAATATTATTATACACAGATTTTTTGTCTATTCATTTCTAAAGTTTAATTGCATGGTGATTATACATTTGTAACAGTCACCATTAACATAGCATTAGTGAGGAAAACAACTAGCATCAATTGCTTTTCTTTAATGACTAACATTAGTGCACATATTAAAACAATTCAGATATTTTGTTACAATAAAATGAATTAAAATTAGATGAAAAAGGCCAAAAAAAGGAGAAAAAAGAGAAATATGAATGGTGGCTTTTGAGACATGCCACATCAGCATCTCCTTGATTCTCCTTTATATATATATTAAATCTTAACTCATTAGAACTAAATAGGTCGCGGTTTGATTCTAAAATTTTTGGTATATTTATTAATAAAAAAAATTAATCATTAATATTACATAGTTTGATTTTAAAATTTTCGATGCACCTATTCGTTGAAATTAATTTTTTATTTATATAATATTTGAACACGCTTGATAAAATCTATAACTCCACCACTGTCTTACTCTACCCCCTCCCATATTTACATCCTTATTGAGTAATGTGCAAACTAAAAAATTAATAAGAGAGAAACTTTTATTGTTGTAATAAAAGTAAAAATAAACCTCTATTATTTCCCAAAAAATTGAATTTGACTTTAGGTTAAAATAGAAATCACTCTTCGAAATCAAGGAACCGACGTTAATGGAATCCCTAAATTTATTGTACTAGGTAAAATAATAACCTTCCCCAAAATCCCTCATGCGGTGATCAGAATTAATTAACAGAATAAAGTTTCTTGAAGAACAAGTATTTTTCTACTTTAAATATGATGATATTTTACCTCAATTGTATGTAATTATGTATCACAATTCCCCACATCTACCTTTTCTTTAATATATCCTTTGTTACTACGGAGTATTTTATAACCTCTCGAAATGGCAGATCTTCCCGATGAAATCACTAGGATTATTCTCTCAAATTTACCTGTGAAATCCCTATTTCGATTCTAGTGTGTGTCTAAGTCATGGCGTTGTTGGATTTCAAGTCCAAACTTTCAGCTCTCGAATAAACGAGAAGGAGTGATCGTGCGTACAACACCTTCAACGAGGAGTAGGAGGTCTAACCGCTTATCAATCCGTTTCATATATCAACAATTCGCTTCTGAAGAGATTAATTATCCTCAAAGGTTTAACAGCCTAGATTATTTTGCGTTTTTGGGTTCTTGTCATGGCCTCATACTGATATATTCAGACGAGCATATTTACTTGTGGAATCCTGTCACTCGATTTTGCACCAAAGTGCTTCAGCTTGACCGCTTGAACGACAATGGCTATTATATACGTGGCGGACTTTGCTTCGACTCCTCCAAGAATGTTTATAAGGCAGTGTTGATTATGCAGCATCAGACCCCAAGCTATGGTGGTGAATTTGTTATAGTTGCTAGTCTTGAAGACAAACAGTGGAGGGGACTCGAGTTCCCTTGTGATATCCTCTCAATGAGTTCTCCCATTACATTTCAAGGACGACTTTACTACAGGGTAAAGGTCAAAAATTCCGGCAATGATGAAAATAATGAAGTTTGGAATGGGTATGGTGGTATATGGGAGCCCTTTGCTTCTTTTAACCAAGTAATTTATTTTGATCCCATCTCTGAAAAGTTTCCTATGTTTCCGGTCCCTGAGCCTAAATCTAATCAAGAGGAGAATCTTATAGTTGGTTTAGGAGTTATAAATGAAAGTCTTTATATGACTCGGTTAGAATATGATAAGGGCGGTGTTGAGATATTGGTCATGAAGGAACATGGAGTAAAGGAATCATGGACATCCTTATTTATCATAAGAAATTTAGAAATAAATCCTTCTTACGATTCTGTAATGCCCTTTTCTGTGGCAGAAACCGGAGAAGTAGCTTTGATAATAGAGGTAAATTTTGACAAAAAAATTGTTGTATACAATCCTAAGAATGATAATATGAGAGATATTCTCGTTGACAAAGAGACAGAATTGAGATTTAGCGACACCATTACCTATGTGGAAAGCTTGATCTCGCCAAAGGATTACTACTGGAGTGAGAAGCAGCACAAACAGTTTGGAAAGATTTGAAGGAAAATGGTTCCATGATCTTTTTGTTTGAAGCTTCTCTTTATTGTCCTTCTTAGTATATAGGATATTTGGATTTTTCAATTGATTTTCTTTATAGGATCTTTTATTTATTTATCCATCTTATTTTTTTCTTTTGCTACTTTTAAGTTGGAGTTTTTACCTCTTTCCCTACTATAAAAGGTGTCTCAATGAGTTTCTTTAGTGATGCAATGTGCTTGTGTCTAAATGTGCTGCAGGACACTTCTATTTTTCTCTCTTTCTATGTGTGTGCGTGAAGTCAATGTGGTTAATTTTTTGACATTTTACATGTGACAAGGGTTTATATAGAACAAAATGTCATGGAATAATCTATATGGCAGGCTATAAGATGTCCCTTGGAAGAAAGCCGAGCATAAAATCCCAAATGATAAGTACAAGATAACATACACCACCAAATGTTGATGGTGTATGTACAAAAACATGCTGAATTGTGACAACAAAACTGTTAACATGAAGATCTTAACCAAAGCAAGAAGTCACTGCGAGATAATCAAATCGACCAGCCCCAATTCAAATTAGGATAGTGCACGTTTATGGTCAAGATGCTAAGTGCAAAGAAGATAAACAAATCCAATGGAGTTCTAACATGCTGGATTTTTCAAAGTGACAATAAAATGCACTGGAATCTAGTTAAACACTCTAAATGATCGGTATCTCAATATTTACATAATTGTAGAGAAATTTTTGAGGATGAGGAAACAGCTCACAATTGTACAAAATTGGATGAAACTAGGATAAAATCCATTGGGAATTTTGGGGAAAAAATCGAAAATTCCCTAGCACCAATCAAAATCTCACAAGTATGTACCTTTGTGGTAGCTAGGCCCAGGGTGCCCCTCCAATATCCTTAATCGAATGTCTCAGGTTTGTGTCTCAAAATGAATTCGTCTTTGATGTGAGTGCCTTTATCCCTTAGAAAAGAATTTCTGATGCAAATTCAAATTAATTGAGCTCAAAGCTGATATAGAAACACCGATGATAGGACTCCTTGCTGCAATCAAATGATATAGACTTCAACTTAAAAGTGGAAAAAGAAATAATTAAGAAGGAAACAAAATAAAAGATCCTATACAGAGAATCAATTAGTCATCCTATGATTCGAAGCAGTCCTTTTTACTCTGTTTTCTAAATTAAGAAATTAAACATCACAACTTTGCTACCACCAAATTCCATGTCACGAGCTATGTAAATGGAACATTGAAACGATTTTGATTTTTTCTAAGGGATGGAAGGGCTTAGGCCTTTGGTGTTCCCTCCGGTCAAGAATTGGGGCCTCACAATCACTAGCCAATATAACTTTGTCTACCAAGTTTAGGACAAATGGAAAAAATTCACCTAATGCTTTTGTCTCTGGTGGAATTTGAGCCTGAGACTCATGGTTCTCAACCAACTTTATTGATCACCCTAGGATGCTTGGACTATCAAATTTTGTCTTTAAAAAATTTACTGTATGAACTATGAAGTATTTATCTAATTTTTATTTCTGGAGCGTTACTAAAGATGAAATATTATCAAGGGAACTGATATTTAGAAAGAAAAAAAAAAGAATCTTGGCATTTCAAATCGATTGATAAAAAGTACACTATTAGCCAACCATCATGCATATATCGAAGTGGGATGGATAAACAGGATCCATGTAGCCGATCCTATTTACTCTGGGATCGTAGCATATATCGGTTGTGTTGTTACATAATTGTTGCTGTTCAATCTGTTGCTCGTGACTCGTGAGGCTTATTCCACTGCTTCTGAAAGTAAGCTAATAATTAATAACCTTTTCTTTCTTTTGGGGCTGTTTTTGGTGTCAATAGAGAATTTAGACTTGCTGTATAATGGTGTCATGAAGTCATGTGAGTTTATTGAGTTTGTTAGTGATGCTTAGTTTAAGATGAAGTTAAAGCAAGTTTTGGGTTTCTCTTCACTCGTACGTGCTACTTTTTCTCTTACTGATGCATATTTGTACGGTTATTAACGCTTAAGGGCATCTTCATCAATATGTCTGAAACTGAGGATACCTTGCTGTAGTTGTTATCCCCTACAATCTGAATACAGTATGGCCTGTCATAGTGATCCAAATTTGCAAGAAAAGTTGTCGCCATTCGAAAAGTAGCCCTTAATGACCTGCCATAGACATAGTAATGTAGCCCACAATGACATGATGAAAGGAAAGTTGAATGTCTTCTCAATTATATACTTAACATGTGGCATTCTCTTTTAATAAATTCTGAAACTTCTGTACGTCTTCATTCATAAGTTTCTACGTCTTTGTATTCGCTAAGCTGGAAATGAAGCATTAGAATCCAACCGCATGACAAAGAGAATGTAGATGTTTGCTTATTACTTGTAGAGAAGAGTTACGCACAGAAACCACAACAAGAGGAAAGAAACTACCAGGGGAGCAAAAACATTAAAAAAAAAAAAAAAAAAAGTTAATGCTTAAAACAACTTTACAGTTATCAGGCCCTCAGCTTTTCCTTGAGTCTTGCAGAGCAGACTCTTGATCTCATATGGAGCCAACTCTTCAGGTCCATTAAGAATGTGAAGTAGGCATTCCTCCAAGAACGGTTGACAATTAAACAGCCCCAGAATCCCCAAAATGCGATAGAGAAACCTAGCACCATTGATATATAAAACTCCGGAGATGGGAAATCCTCATCATCATCATCATCATGTTCTTGAGGATTGGTGTTGTTCCCACGATCGATATGGGGGCTAGGAGGAGCATATCCAGGACACTCTTGAAGAGGAGGACCACAGAGCTGAGCATTACCACTGTAGGATGATCTATCAAAACTTTGCAATTGAGTGCTTGACGGAATTCTCCCTGATAAGTGGTTGTTCGACAAGTCCAACACACTAAGAAAAGTCACATTAGCAAGACCCTGAGGGATCATACCAGAAAGCTGGTTTCTTGACAAGTCAAGAGACTCCAACATCTTCATTTGACCAATTCCGTCAATGACAGTTCCATTCAGTTCATTTCTTGAAAGATTCAAAGATTTCAATCCTCTCATCTCAGCTATTTCTTCAGGAACACCTCCAACCAATTCATTACTTGAAAGATCAATAGTCTTCAGATATAATAAAGGATTCCTGTACTCAGACTCCTGGTTTTTCCACTGAACCAATAGGTCACCAATGTAGGAGTAACTACGAGGAAATTTACCATAGAAACCTTGGACTGTAAACTCCATTGGCTCACCAGAATTATTATCTTGATACAATAAGGTAAAATTGTTGAAGCAATGTGGAATTTTCCCGGATAATCCATTTGCTGAAAGGTCCAGTATCTGAAGAAATTGAAGCTGACAGATTATCGATGGTATGCTGCCATGCAATCTGTTGAACCGCAGGCTTAGAATGCGTAAATTGAGCAGATCAGTCCCTATCCATGCTGGGATTCTTCCTGTCAACTTATTCCCTCCCAGATCCAAGATTTGCAAAGGCTGACATTGTGAAAAAGAAGGCAACACTCCACTAAAACTGTTCTGGCGTATGAATAATGCCTTCAAATTTGTCAAGGAACCCATTGAATGTGGAACCTCTCCAGAGAAATTGTTATAGGCTAGATTAAGAACATGTAGATTAGTCATATTCATCCAACAATCTGGAAGTTCTCCTGAGAATTGGTTGCGTGACAAGTCAAGAGAAGTGGTGGATGTTCGACTTTGACAAATGGAAGAGATGGATCCCGAAAACTGATTTTTGTGCAGGTAAAATATTTGGACATTGGTAGGGACTAGCGGCAAAGGCCCGGAAAAGTTGTTAGAGCTTAAATCTATAACCATGTAATCATATGTATTCGCTATTAAGTCAGACACTCTTCCACTAATTTGGTTGTTCGAGAGATTCAAAATCTTTAGATCGGGGGGCAAACCAGAGAACCAACTTGGAAGCGTGTCTGAAATACTTGCAAGAGAGATATCGAGAACAGTATAGTTGTTTTGATTTTGAAGCCATTTGGGGAAAGAAGGTCCCAAATTGCAAGATGGAAGGCTTATAACTTGTAGCTGAAAACGAGGAAGCCAATCGAAACTCGTTTTCAAAGCCAATGAGTTGAATGACAAGTCCAAATTTACTAAACTGGAGAGGTTTGAAAGGTGGGACTCAGTGATTGTACCCTTCAGGACATTATAAGAGGCATCAAAACTTTCCAGCTTCGATAGCTGCCCCATACTTTCTGGTAATCCTTCCAATCTATTGGACGAGACATCCAAAATTCTAAGCTGTGAAAGTTTTCCAATACCTTGTGGTATCCTCCCTTGAAATTGATTTGAGCCAAGACGCAACTCTCTCAATGATGGGAACAATGCTAAATCTGGTAATGGCCCTCTCATTTGGTTATCAGACAAATCCAGATACTCAAGGCTCGAAACTTGTCCAGATCTTTCCATGAAAAAACCATTCAGTACATTCTTCTGCAGGTATAATTTCTTCAAGGATGAAAATCTTGTGACATTAACAATTGAACCAAAAATTGAGTTGTCATTTAACCCCAAAACCTCAAGTGACTTCCTACTGCCTGACAACCTGAGAAACAACTCAGTAAGCGACTGGTTTGTCCCAGTGTTAGACATGTCCAGATGACGTAAACGTGTCAAATTCCCAAAAGAACTGGGAACCCCACCTTTAATCTTTAATTCATTAGCAACATTAAGATGTTCAAGATACATCAAGCTCCCAAAGCGATCATCAATTTGACCGATGAGTTGATTATAAGAGAGGTCTATGCTAGTTAGGCTTGTGCTAAAATTGAATAACCAGCTATATTCAGATGAAGAAGAAAACTCATTACAACATAAATGAAGAACCGAAAGAGAGATCAAAGAAGAATTGGTTAAATCAGCTGGAGATGGAACCAACTTAGAGAGTCCACAAACACTCAGGTCCAGTTCTTTCAACGAAGGGACCTTAGTTATCTCTTGAAACCAATTGTTTACTTGGAAGTCACTAACACTCAAACTCAAAAACTCTAGAGAAGACAGATGCGAAAGCCATCTAAGGTCCTGTACTATAAGATTATTATTTCCAAGATCAAGAGCCCTCAAAGAAGTTAGATTCTGGATCTGTGTAGGAACTACACCAGAAAAAAAAGAAGATGAGATGTTCAAGTACTCTAGTCTCTTAAGGGAATCTATGAATTTAGGTATTTCACTTCTTTCAAATTCATTCACACTGAGGTCCAAGAAATTCAAGTACTCTAACTCAAGCAGAGAAGGGCTAAGTTTACCTGTCAATCTTGGAGCAAAACAAGCACTGTCAGAACATTTAAACTCATTGTGAAGATCAAGAACAGTTACGTGACCAGTTCTTCTGTCACATTCAATACCCTTCCATTTGCAGCATTCTTGTTTACCTTCCTCATCACCCCATGTAGATAAATGATCAAAATTATCAATAAGGCCTCTTTTGAACTCAAGAAGTGCATCTCTCTCCTTTTCTAAACACATGGTCTTGTTAACTTTTAATCCAAAAGATGTCTCTAGGAAAAGCAAAGACAAAGTAACAAGGAACTGAGCTAATCTTGGATATTTCCTTTTGTCCATGGTTCTTTGCTTGAATTTATGAGCAAGACGCAACTAAATTTTCTTTGTATTACTTTTAAAATCATTAGCTTATTCAACTACTCTATCTCTGAATTTCCATAAATACCTTTACCATTGACTTGTTCTTGCATGTATCTATTTTCCTAGACAAGTGATCCCATATGAGAAGAAAAGGAACCAAAAGAGAATTTATTCATTACATGTGATTTTTCTCCCACTTTGGCTAGTTGCATAAACAAGTACATGGAGATAGGAGTCAAAGAAGACTGCTATACAAAAAGATTAAGAAAAGCAAAATAAACACTTATTACAAAGTGTGTAGTCCACTATGGACAAGTTAAGACACTAACCACACCAAATGTGGGACTATCAGATTTAGTCGATTTTAAATGTGGATATCAGACACTGGGCAAAAACCAAAAAAAATATATGTCACCTAACTCTAAGTTGAACAAAGAGCCATAAATCTTATTTTGCTAAGTTTTTTTCCTCTAGAATTGTCATTTTTGATATGGTACGGATGGAGAGGCGGCTTTTGTGAAGCAAATAAAGCCAATACTTTAGGCCCCACTTTTCATAAATAGGTCACTCCCTCGTCTGATTTTAGTTGGTTATTTTTTATTTTATGCGGTACTTAAGAAATTATAAACAAGATAATTAATTTTACTAAGTTATTCTTTATTCATATTGATAGATAGCAAGATCATTACTGAAACGTGTGCTCATATTAATTTGTTAGACTTCCAAAGAATAATAAATACAGCAGTAAAATGAGAAAATTTTACTCCCTCGATTTTAAAATAGTTAACCCTTATTGACTTGACACTCTGCTTAAGAAAAAATTTATTAGGAGTTTGTTTTACCAAATTTAAAAGGAAATATTTAACTAATTGACTGGAAAGATGGACGTTTAGTAGAAATATTCATTCTATTTTTGGTAAACTAGTTTATGGGAACGTGTGTTGCACGTTTATCCCGAAATATATAATAAAAATTTTGTATTATAAATGATATATTTTAGATATGTACGCGCGTTCAATTATTCATATTCTAAATAATATTTTTTTCTCATTTTTACTTAACGAACATATCGACACTTACATGTATAACAAAATTTGTATTCCTTGCATTTAAAATGGATTGTTTTGGTTAATTTAAATTGATTAATTGTCACTATTTAAATCAAATACTATTTAGAACCATGTAAAAACCCTTTAGTATTATGTCAAAATACTTTAGCTTTCCTTAAGTTGTTAACTTTTTCGTTCTAATCCATTATTAAAGAAAAATATTATTTTTTTACTAAAGAAAAATATTTAATATTATTCTAATCCATTTCATAATATTAAAGAAAAATATTATGAAAATATTACTTTATGGGAGTTGTTAACTTTTTCGTTCTAAATCATTATGAAATACAAAACATACCCAGAATACTCCCATAAAGTGGGGTATGGAGAAGGTAAGTGTACGCAGTCTGTACCACTACCTAAGAGGTGAGGTAGAGAGATTGTTCCGATAAACCCCCAGTTCAAGACAAAAAACTGTTCAAAAAAAGGCAAAAGATTATGTCGTGCCACCCCAAATCAAATACGCGATCTTAACCTTCTATTTTATATATTAGAAGATGCAACACTATTCTTTCTACTCTCAACCTTGTTGCCAAGCCTTAGTTAAAAAAGGAGCCATCATAGAAGGAACACCTACCATGATCAAACTCAATAGTGCACCACGACATGATTGTCAATGACTTATTGCAAACAAAGATCATTAATAAAATCAACAATTTACCGAATTGACTTCTAACCGTCCATACCACAAATTAAAGGGGTAAGCTATTTAACACAACATGTGGAGCATAAATTTATGTGTAAAAATCTATTAAAGTATGTTTGAACTTATAATATTTTATAAAAAAATAATAGATTCGGTGCGAAGAACCTTAAAGATTGAACTCATAGAGTTTAAATTTTAAATTCGCCTCTGATCTTCGATTAATACCACAAATTAAAGTCAATCACAAATTAATATACTAAAATCTTCCTCTACAAATCTCATCCTATTATGATAAATAAATAAATTTAGCTCTATCAAAACAACCTCAGATATAAAAAAAAATGCATGGACATATTACCAAGAAAAGAAAAAAACTAACAACATTGTATATAGTCCCACTAACCCGTTTAGAGCATATTCCAGCTAGTGTCCTTTACAGTTAATCTTTAAATCAAGATATCTTTCTTCCGACTTTCAAGTATCTCTACATACATACAAAGATTGTCAATAATCAGTACACATATAATTAAAGCAAAATATGATATTAGAAGAAAATTATTATCTCTTTGTGTCTAAGTGTTTCTTTTGTTGCATTAACATGGTATAATGGAACTCTTAATTTAGAAGTAGTAGTATTTGATGTCGGATTGGTATGACTGAATAACACATGCAATTGAATGTATTTGATATGGTATTCATTCTTCCCAAAAAAAGAAGTAATGGCTTTGAAATTTTAATAACACATGCAGTTCGATTGCTTAGTGTTGGTCAGAACTTTACATCTCTTACCAATGGCAAAAAGTTGTAAGAACATAATTAATTAAACTCTTATTTATTAGTTAATTATTATAGAACATAAAAAATAGGGAACGGATAGTATATGCACTGTCTATGCACTCGTTGCATACAAAACCCTAATATATTTGTACTACTAAGAGAAAATTTTCAAATAAATAAATACATATATTCTACATACATATTTTACTTACACTGAATATAATGATTAGTCACGGAGCAACTGACATCATTTGTGAAATAATTGCAAGCTCAAAACTCACGAAAAAATTTACCATAATTATTTAACATTGGTAGACGTGCGCACCAAATTGCAAGCTCAAACTTAATACTCCAATCAACTCCGAACAAATTCAGATCGGTCAACGCTGATATTCTCTTGCTGCTTTGACTGGTCAATTTCTTAATAGAAAGCCTATCAACCTTCTCTAAAACACTTCGTAATAGACAAAATTATCTTTTAACTTATTTTCTTCAATTATTATAACATTATATTTATAATATTGAATATAATATTAATTTCTAAAATATATGAAAAGAAAAAAAAATAAGAATTCCTAGATTATATATTGTAAAAAAATATTAGGAGAATTGATATATACTCCTAAAATATATAGGAAGGAAAATTAGAAAAAAGAAAATTAAATCAAACAGAGAACATAAAATCAGCAAACTACTAATAGAATATAGTGGCGTGTTAGATTCAGTTTTTCATAATCTTATAGGAAAAGCATAAAAAATAACTATTTCTACTGTGCTTACTAATTTGATAATATCCTGTCTATCAACATACTTATAATATTTTGCTAAACATTTCGAATTTTGAGAGGAAAAATTTTCAATTTTAAAAGTGAATTGAAAAGTAAACTCATTAAAATTTTTAACATCTTGTAAGTCACAATAACTAACAATTTGAAATATCTGTAAAAAATATTGAGGTCAAGAAAAATTTATCCAAAAGGTGTCACATAAATTGTGCATGCTTGTTTTCAAACATTAGCAGTTTAGAGACTAATCTTGTGCAGAAAATCAACAGAAGCGACAACAGTCTTATAAATATTATCCATAACATGTTTAAAAGAATGGTTAAAAGACAAAGATTGATCAATTCAAGCGCCATTAGCAACGGACAAATGAGGACCTCCCATGGGGCTGCCATCGGCTAAGATGTAGACAATTACCCGAGAATAAACATAGTTAAGTTCTTCAACAGAGTTGAATTTGAGAAAACCCAATAATCGATCCCATGTAGAACAACTAGAGCCAACAGCAATAAGGCCGAAAATTATTTGAATGGAGAGCGGGGAAAACACCATGTTTGTGTTGTCGGAGTCGAAACCATTCAGTAGATAAACTGGAAATTTTGGAGGTTCGAGACTAAGAAAGTTCGCATCGATACATGCAGCTTGTGCTGGATGTATTAGTCTAAAGTCTCACCAACATTCTAAATTTTGGCTCTTAAGAACACAAACAATAACATACCTAATGTATTCCAACAAGTGGGGCTAAGTTTGTGAGAAAACATTGATATGTCGATGTAAGCTCAGTGGATCAATTCTCGATCATTCTCCTTTTGTTGCCTTCTAAATTCGTTGCTTTCTCCTAGCATTGATTGCATTCCGACGTTGGATATCATCTTTGAATAATTATAGCTTTACACCTTAAAACTGTAAATTCTGAAACTTCAAAAATTTCAATGCTAAAATTAAAAAGCTAACATGTTGGAATTTGATTAAGGTAAGAAAGATTAGAAGTACCCCGTACAAAGAAGCTAACATACGCCGACTTTTCATAACACTTTGAGAAGCTCAATACCTTTTGATTTAACACTTTTTTTAAAGCTTAAAACGAATTTCAACAAAAAATCTCAGTTTAAGAAACTTAGACTACTTCTTACAACCAACTAAATAATCAAATACTTGTTGATGCATCAAGTTAGTTCATCAAAAGAAAGCATATTTGAATTAGATTTAGAGGCAAAGTATCACACGCAGGGACCTAATTGTACGACGCAGTAAGTAGAAACTCAAATCAAAATAATTTAAGAACTTGTTCATGATATAGTTACCTGACTCGTTGAGTGTTGGAATAAAATTGTGATAAGGCTTTTAAAAATATATATCCTTTCATGGATAAGCTAAAGTAGACTTAGTCAATTGACTCAGCAAATGTGACAACTATTTTGGGATGAAGGTGGTAAATCCGTGAGCCTGCAAGTTACCTCCACGGATTGAGCAAGGCCTCTAAGGAAGAATGCAGGAAGAAAAGAAGTTGTTCTTCCAAGTTAGGGTTTAAATGACAGAAAAATCCAACACGAAGAGTGCCTTTGTTCACTACAATTTCAATGATCGACGGATTCAATGTTATAGATTGATCAAGACAATAAATAAAAGCATTACACTCAATCTTGAAAACTAATTTATGAAAACATAGCACTCTTCGTTCAATTTTCAAGCTCTAATCATTAACCAATACTCAATCTTAAAATCTATTATCCAAGAAATCAACTTTACAGATGATCACATACAAATTAAAATATAAGAATAGAGAAACCTAGATTACATTGATCATCATTATGAAGAAACAACGTGAAAAAAATAGAGGGTATATAGAATACATGACCCTCTCCCTCCTTGTCCGGAATGATGATACATCGTTTTTACCGATTTAATTTAATACTACTCCTAACCTACGAAAACAATCCTAAAAGTGAAAAAATAAAAAAAATAAAAAAAGGACTCCTAGACTAAATCAGAAAAAGTACTACGCATGGACTCCTAAACTTATTAGGGTTTATATTTTTTGGTCAAGAATATTTTTGTTATATTTATTAATTAGAGGTTTTATATATTTATTAATTGGAGGAAAAAAGTGAATAGACAACTTTGTCTTATGCATAGTCTTTTAATGAAGGACAAAAAGTTCAAACAATATTTATAAGGACTTCACACTTTTAGTATATTAAAGATTAAAGATAAAGATTAGAGATTAGAGATTAGAGATAGAGATTAGAGGTTAGAGATTAGAGATAGAGATTAGAGATTTACGAAAAAGAAGGTGGGAAGGTGCATATTTTGGTTTCTCAACAACTATCAATTACTTTTGACTTTTCTCTCTAAACCTGTAGTATGCTTCTATATTTTTAAAATTTTTCCTTTGTTTTCTTTGAGAGTCTTTGATTAATTTGCTCTAAAAGACAAGGGCTTCCACGTATAAATTTGTCATTTTTATTTTTTTTCGAGCACCAAATATTACAAGAAGTGTATTGAAGTATTAAACGAGTATTCTCAAATTAAGTTATCAACTCCTTGAATCAAGTTCTATTAATTCAACATTTTAGTATTTTTTTAATCTAGAACTTTCTTGTTTCGATATTTTACTACGTAATATATATTGTATTTTTAACGATTTATTAGAATATAAAATATGTCAACCAGAAAATCTGAATTTGATTGTTCAAAACTCAAAAAAAAAAAAAAAAAGAAAGAAAGAAGAATTGAACCTTTGATACAATCTCAAAAGGGAGCTCTTGAGGAAGTTTAGTGAGATATCCGACATAGATCCTCAAAAAGTAGAGAAGTATTTGGGAGAGTTGATTAGGCAGGACGTGACACAGTTACAATTTATCGATGATATGACCTCAGATAGAAAGGTGTGGAGGACACGAATTAGGGTAGAAAGTTAGTAGGTAGGAGTGCGTCCATTCCAGTAGGTAGTAAGTACATTGTCTTGTTGCCCTTACTAGTAGTCGTAAGGACTACTCTGGTAGTTTCTTGTTCTTCGATTTCTGTTACTATCTATTGTTTCGTGTAGTTCGATTGTAATTGTAATATTATTTTGCTGTAATATTGTTTTGCTATTATCTTTTATTTTTGTTACTATTTATTGTCTCTTGTAGTTCTATTACATTTTTCTAGACTATTTTTATTTTAAACCGGGGGTCTATTGAAAATAGTCTCTCTACTTTACCTTTGAGGTAGAGATAAGGTTTGTGTACATTCTACCATCCCCGGACCTCACTTCGTGGGACTATATTATTATGTTTTTATTATTCTGTTATCTTGAGAAAATTGTGAAACACCTTCGTATAATTTTGTGTCTTTTTTTGGAGACTCAAATGATGGATATGTAAGCATAACTCCTAGAGATGGACAAAGCAATATTTTTTAGGTAAGGGTATAAGAGATGTTCGATTTGGATCATTTTTTGGTTAAAATCAAATTCAAATTAATTTGGATAGTTTCAGGAATATATATATATATATATATATATATATATATATATATATATATAGTAGAAATAGTAGAAATCTTTTAGTTATCAAAAAAAATTATTAAAATCAAACCAAATCAAATATAATTCATATCAATCGGTTTGATTGTTGTTGGTTTGATTTGATTTTTCAATTTTTAAGAAAGTTAATGATATTTCTCTCTTCTTCTTTTTTCCCTACAATTATAAATGAATTTTTCTGCTTATAATCCGTTATTAAGCTTTTGTTATTGTGTCTAAAATTTCCTTGAATTGTGGAGAAAATATTTTAAAATCTATAATCTTTAATCAAGTGAATAAAGTAGATAAGAAATACAAAAATATAGGTAAATCTTGTAAGTAGTTATTTTCTTGACTAAATGAGTTTTGATTCATGACTTTCTTTTAAACAATGAGCTTGAAGTATATAGTTTATTACTATGTTCACTTTTTTATGTCCACTATTCCAAAAGTAGAATCTTATAAGTAGTTATTTTCTTGGCTAATTGAGTTTTGATTCATGACTTTCTTTTAGGGTCTGTTTGGAAAGCCACCTGATAATTGAAATTGGTGTAATTACTAGGGTAGTAATTATCAACCTAGTAATTACGATGACCTGTTTGTTTGCAACAATGTTATTATAGTGTAATAACAAGTGTACTGTTTGGTTGTGCAAGTGTAATTACATGGTTAGATTAAATTTTTAAAATAAAAGTTAATTATCAAAAATTAAAAATTTATATTAGACAAATAAGGGCCTTTATAAATGATATAAAATTATATATATATATACACACACATACATACATACATCTTGTCTTTCGAAATATATTGATTAATAAACATATGTTCTTATAAAAAATAATTGATTTATATTTTTCAAACTAGTATATTTTAATTAAATTAATCATAAAAACTTAAAGTACATGATTTTTAAGAACATCATGAAATGCATGTTTGAAAAAAATATCAATATTATAAATATAATGTTATAAAATTATCAAAATATTTGACAAAATAATCTATCAATTATAACTAAAAAATGAATGGCTTGCAATGGGCAATATCAAGTCAATACTAGTAAAAAAAATAAATTGGAACTAAAAATATAACATAAGTTCAAAATTCAAAAAAAATAATAATTAATACTCTTATGTCAAATTTCAACATAATGTACATAATTATGATTCAAAAGAATAGAAAAACCTAAGTCTATAACCTTATTTAATAATGAATTCTACTTAATTTAAAAATTAGAATACTAACTAAATTATGCTAAATGAAAAAAATAAATAAAAAAATAGATAATACGAAAAATTGTATGGAATCACAAGAAGTAAAGGTTGGGAATGAAAAGAAAATGAAATATAAATAATATAAAATAAAAATATTTTTAAAAACATATTAGAATAATAAAAATAAAAAGAATTTAAAATAATTAAATTAATCATAAAAACTTAAAGTACATGATTTTTAAGAACATCATGAAATGCATGTTTGAAAAAAATATCAATATTATAAATATAATGTTATAAAATTATCAAAATATTTGACAAAATAATCTATCAATTATAACTAAAAAATGAATGGCTTGCAATGGGCAATATCAAGTCAATACTAGTAAAAAAAATAAATTGGAACTGAAAATATAACATAAGTTCAAAATTCAAAAAAAATAATAATTAATACTCTTATGTCAAATTTCAACATAACGTACATAATTATGATTCAAAAGAATAGAAAAACCTAAGTCTATAACCTTATTTAATAATGAATTCTACTTAATTTAAAAATTAGAATACTAACTAAATTATGCTAAATGAAAAAAATAAACATAAAATAAATAAAAAAATAGATAATACGAAAAATTGTATGGAATCACAAGAAGTAAAGGTTGGGAATGAAAAGAAAATGAAATATAAATAATATAAAATAAAAATATTTTTTTAAAAAATATTAGAATAATAAAAATAAAAGAATTTAAAATAATAGAAATTAAAATTAAAAAAATTAAAAAAAAATAAAAAGAAGAAATTAAAAAATAATCAGCTTGTAATTACACCATGTAATTACCAACAATTCACATCTCTCCTCTGTGAATTGGAGAGTGTAATTACCCTTTGCCAATTACACTCAATATTAACCTTTGCCAATTACACTCAATTACCTGCTGACCAAGTAATTACCTAGCCAACCAAACATGTCAGACAGTGTAATTACACCAAATTCAATTATCAGGGTGGCTTTCCAAACAGGCCCTTAAGAAATGAGCTTGAAGTGTAAAGTTTATTACTATGTTTACTTTTACATGTCCATTATTACAAAAGTAAGTTTTCACTTTAGCCCCCCCTACCCCCTCCTCCTTTTTTCCCCATTTCGTTTTACTTGGACTATACTAAAACTAGATGTGTCAATTTAAGTGTCCATTTTTACAAATCAAGAAAGTTTTACTACTTTCTTATATTATCCTTAATATTAAATGGCTATATAAAGTAGTACTCCCTCCGTCTCAAAATAGTTGGTATATTTGCTAAAAAACATTTGTCTCTATATAGTTGACATGTTTAAAAGATTAAGAGATCATTAACCACTTCTTTCCAACTCTACCCTTAGTAATAATTATTCTAGAACTAAAAGGCACGAAAATTGATGAATATTAAAGAATTAATAAGGGATATATTGGTCAAATCACACTTCTAATTAATTTTTTCTTAAAAGTTGTGCAAAATCTATATATACCAACTATTTTGAGACATATGGAGTAGTAGTTAAATATAGAGTTTCAAAATATCATTAATAATATTTTGAAGTGTGATAAGAAGGTGCCTCCCAAGCTTAAAGGTAAGTTTTATAGAGTGGTAGTTCGACCGGCCATGTTGTATGGAGCGGAGTGTTGGCAAGTCAAGAACTCCCACATACAAAAGTTGAAGGTAGCGGAAATGAGGATGTTGCGGTGGATGTGTGGACTTACAAGGAGGGATAGGGGTAGAAATGAGGCTATTCGGGAGAAGGTGGGAGTGGTTTCGGTGGAAGACAAGATGCGGGAAGGGAGGTTGAGATGGTTTGGGCATATGATGAGGAGGAGAATGGATGCCCCAGTTCGGAGGTGTGAGAGGTTGGCTATGGATGGTTTCAGGAGAGGTAGAGGTAGGCTGAAGAAGTATTGGAGGGAGGTGATTAGACACGACATGGAGCGGTTACAGCTTACAGAGGACATGACCTTAGATAAGAAAGTGTAGAGGACGCGGATTAGGATAGAGGGCTAGTTCTTTGGCGTGGGGCCTAGATAGTGGATAGGGTTGCCTGGTTGTAGCCAGGCTAGTAGTCGCAGTGCTTGGCATACACCTTAGAGTTCCTTGTTCGTACGGTACTGGGTGTTTTCTGTTAGATCTTGTATAGTACTACTCTATGTTTTTTGTTTTCATATTGTGTGTGTTATGTCATCTTCATTCATGTTTTACTATGCCTTTATGTTCTGCTTTCCTGTCCTGAGCCGGGGGTCTATCGGAAACAACCTCTCTACTTCTTCGGAGGTAGTGGTATGCACTGCGTACACCTTACCCTCCCCAGACCCCACTTTATGGGAATACACTAGGTATGTTGTTGTTGTTGTTGAAAATATCATTAATAATGTTAATTTAGTAAAATACACCCACAATTACTAAAGGGGAGCGTTGGAGTAACTGGTAAAGTTGTTGCCATGTGACCAGGAGGTCACAGGTTCAAGCCTTAGAAACAGCCTCTGGCAGAAATGCAAGGTAAAGCTGCGTATCATACACCCTTGTGGTGGAGCCCTTCCCCGAACACCGCACATAGCGGTAGCTTTAGTGCATCGGGTTGCCCTTTTTTACTCCCACAATTACTATTTTCTTAAGAGATATGTCAAATCAATAAGGGCAAAGTAAAATGAAACAGAGGGAGTACTTATTATCACTTTTAATATACCAAGAAAAGATAATTATTTTTGTTCATATTTTACCCTTAACATTAATTACTTATTTCCCAAATCATTTTTCAAAACTTACCATTAAACATCAATTAATATATATATATATATATGTATAATTATAAGATTTGTATAATAATTTATGGTTCGATTCATTTTCTTTATTCAATTTGTTTTTAATAAAATTAAAATATTAGCAATTGTCTTTTAAAATTTAAATCCAAACTAAAAATAAAAATCGATTTTTGATTTGGATGGATTTTTACGCCCCTAGGTGAGGGAAGTGATGTGAATATAAAACTCCGGTTGAATCTAAAAATTGGTACCAACTGTTTCGGGACTTCGGATTAAAAGTGACAAATAAGTCTGTCAATTAAGTGGAAGTCCTTCAAGTTTTTAAAATTAGGTAAATGTGACAAAAAAAATTCAACTTTTTAATGCAACTGTCGAACAACTGTTTGTAATTGTTTGAGCAACTTTATCCTTTTTAACCTAACTAGTTTAGGATACGTGCGTTGCACGTGTATCAAGTATTAATTAATAATAAATATATATATAAAAAATTATTATGTGCACGTTATTTTATTAAGTAAATTTTTTAAAAAAATATAAAGTAAAATTTTGAAGATAAAAAAAATGTAGTTAATTAAAGAGGAACATGATAAATCACCACGTAGCCAAAATAAATTCTCCGTTTAAATTTACACTATTTATTCTTTTTCTATAAGTTGAGATTGTCTGAATTAATGACAACCAGAGTTTAGACATTCTATATAGTATTTAATCATTATACTTATTTGTTAATTCTAAAAGCACTTTGTTTTAACGGAAGTTATTTTTATTCTCAAGCGAGTACATTTTTATTAAAATTGAGGGCATTTTAGATGATTATACATCTTGAACATGTTAGGGGTTGTTTGGTTGCTGGATAAGAGTAGAGTTATTCATGTATTTAAACTATGTATAACTTATACAATGTTTGGTAAGTGGATAAGAAATAAGTTATTGATGTATAAAATTAATACAATATTTAGTTTGCAGTTTAACTATCCTCATGAGTTATTATCCTCATTAGTTATTCATGTATAACTTATTCCACCTTCTATGCTGCATAAAATAATATATAGATTCTCTTTTAGCTAATTCATGTATTACTAATACCTGCATAACTTTAACCAACTATCGAATAAGTGTTATTGAGGTTATGTTTGATTAATTTAACAATATTCTAGACATTCTATATAGTTTAGAGCACATGTATTGTACGTGTATCATACATTTGTTAATAAAAGTGTATTACGACATACATCTACTTTAAAATTTCCCTCCTGCAAAATAAAAAAAATATTAGATTCTATTTTTTCATTAATAAATAAATTTAAAGAGATTAATGTAATAAAATCATTCCTAAAACCTTTTTTTTTTTTTGCAATTCTAAAAGCACTTTATTTTTAATGGAGAGCTATTTGTTTTCTTAGGATTCTACATTTTTATCAAAATAGAGGACATTTTAGATAATTATACATCTTGAACATGTTAGTGTTATTGAGGTTGTCCTTGATTAATTTAAAAATATTTTAGTGCATTCTACAAATTTTTAATTTAACACCACAAAATTTAAAAATATTTATTACTTTTTTAAAAGAAAAAAATTCGTGTCAAGTCAAAACTGACAAATAAAAAACCACTGTATAAATTTATGTGGCACTGTTGTAGTTTTGAGATTCAAAATTCTAAAATTTGATGGTTAATTCAAATATAGACGTGTTCTATATTTGAAATCTAGGTAACATGTACTATAAATCACAATAATTAACAAATTTAAATAATTGAGTTGTAAAAAAATTACTTTTGGTATAAAGAAGCTTCCGTGTATTAGTAAAAATAAAAAACTTTAAATATTTAGAAGACATATAAAATATTTCCAATCAATTAAAAATTAGTTTGATGTCTTAATATATTTCAATACTTTATTTATGAACTATGTTTTGCTCATTTGACAATATTTTATAAGAGTTCGATAACCTCTAATAGTTTTATAAATTGTGGCTTTTTTCTTAAATAATTCAAATTGTCATTCCAAATAAAATTTTAACTTCAAATCAACCTGATTTCATGTCGAGGGTCCTCAGAGAATGTCTTTATATTTATATTTATTGAGTAAGTATAAAAATAAAAATTAATAATTAATTATATTTTAATTCTAGCACTATTAATCCAACACTATTAATACACTATATTCAATATTATTTTTATACACTTTATCAACCGACCCCTAATCAATAGTTGTGCCACTTGATATTTAATCGAGGCAGCCAAGAATCCATGTACTATATTGAACCCTCTGATGGAGTCTAATTAGCTAGGAGTACTACTAATTACTCCATCCATTTCAAAATAATTGATACTTATTTATTTAATATTTTTTTTAAAAAAATTTATTTTATTAAATTAGTCTTATTAATTATATTTTAAAAATATAAATTTAAATATATACACTTTTATATAATCATAAGGTAATAAAATTCTCTTCATTTGACGTACAAAATTACTTTTTTGTAGACATCATCATCTCTTTCTTCAAAACGCAAAAGAAGCGATACACTCTATGTGCACTCAGTAAAGCGGGATTCAAATATTTAATCACCAATTGGGTCTTTGTAGCATAAATTGCTCAATCATTTTGATTAAGAAACTAATAATCAAATTATAGTCTCAATTTGAAAGGCAAGAAAAATTTCAGATCAACATCTACAGTCAAGCAAAAGTTTGGAGGGAAGCTCCAGTAAGTGAACCTATTTATTTAATCTTTTTCTTTCTGTGGATGATACCGAGGGGTTTTGCAGGGAAACGATCCCCTTTTATTGCACTCTCACCTTTTTACATTCAAGGAGTTCTGAATTACCTATAACTGTAATATTTGGTCCCAATAAATGTTAGTGCCTTTTTGAGATAGATATATTTGATCAATATCTGCAGGAACTTCTTTGTAGTGTTGCTCATGTCAAAAATCTTGAATTGGGTCCCTAGTGCATCGAAGTTTGTTCTTACTCTTGGCTATACAAAATTTGGATCTACTTTCTTCATTTTACGACTTATTATTTGTTGTTGAATTCATCAGTTTAGTTAACTTTAACATTTATCTCTAAAAGGTGATTGGAAGTACTTGGGATAATATGATACTATGTTTGGAAGTACTGAAGAATAACATTCATATGGCCAATTTGGTTGGACATGACAGTAGCACGTGATTGAAACAAGGCCTATTTGAACAACATTTCTGATCGAAAGTACTTTAGGAAAACAATCATAAAACTTTCTTTTTGTTTTTCTTTTAAATTTAAACCACCTTACTGGTATTATTCCATAGACAACGATAAAAGGTTACAAAAAGGGAATTGACGGCCTTGTCATTTCAAAAAAGGGATACGAATTGCAGTGGTTTAATCCTCAAGTAAAGAGAAGATTGAGAAAGTTCAATCTTTCGCAAACATTTAGGAGATGTGCCTCTAATGTTTAAGCAAAAATAGCGTTTCTGCATTGGAGGAGAAGTAATCTTTGGTAAAATTTATCACCTTTTTAATCTGTCTGCAATCAACTCCTAGGATTTCTACCTAAAGGAGAATTACTGGTTAATATATCGGATGCTTTTCTGCAGGGCCTGCTGTCAAGATACACAAATGATGATGAGCAGAGCAGGAGGTTCGAGGCACATAACTTTAAATGCTCATTGCTACATCTAAAGACCATCAAGTTCATTAACTTGTATGGACGACTAAGTGAAAATAAGTTTGTAGTCCCATTGGTAAGACATTTGCTCAAGAATGCAATAGTGCTAAGGAGGTTTGTCGTTACTGGCAAATACAAAGGGAGTGATGTGTCTCGAAATTCTGTTAAGATGGAACAGGAGTTTGTAAGCTTTTCAACATCCTCTCTGTACGCCACATTGATTGTTCATATTGATAATTTTCTTTTGTAGCTATCACATCATACTTAACAGCCTTTAACTTCATGTTTGAAACTGGTTTTTAGTTGATAGACAATGTACGAATTGTAGTTATCAGTATTCAAGTAGTTGTTAGTAGTTCTTCATGTCTAAGCACAATGTGTTTGTTTTCTGATCATCATGTAAGAAAGTTTTCTCTAAAGGTGAATGTCACTTTTGTGAAAAAAAACTTCTAGTTTGATTACGACTCTATGGGCTTGTTTCTGTCGGCGTCTGTTATTTTATATTGGTGGAAAATTGAATTTTGAATACAGGATCTATCTATTTCTTGTAAACTATGTGACTTTCACCATTATTTCCTATAATATATCATTCATCACTTGATTTTGTAATTAGTATATCAAAGTGCTGGTCAATGTCAGAATATATCATTAGGAAAATTTTGGAGCGTCAACGTCAGAATATATCATTAAGAACATTCTGGAGCCTTGGAAAATCTTAGGTATAACTATTGTGTATTTGATCATTGACTTTTGGATGATCAAGATAGTTTGTGCAAAATTTCGAAGGTAAAAGAGAGCCACTCTCACAAGGTCGGATAGTTAAGTAGTAAAATTTACTCTTTTAACAGTTTTCAAGGTTCTCTCCAGAAGCCCTATCCTTTATATAGAAAAGGCGAAACTTTGTTGTAGATGATTTTGCCAAAGATAATATTTGTCAATATAATCCTTACATAGTGGCAAGATACGGTGTTTTTATATTTTTCTGGCTAGTGTATTGAACTCTTCCAAACATAGTCCCTGACACATTGTTTTTTCTAAAAATAATTCTTTATGCTTATCTGAGGTCTCTGGTGATGGTGTTAGTTGGGTATTGAAACATAGACAAATCGTGTTCCAACTCTCCCCTTCATTCACCTATTGGCTATTTGTCCTGTTTGGACAGTAGAAGCTTTCTCTTTCCTATGCTCTTCTCAGAATTGTGTATGTACCCGGCTACCTCTCTCTAGCACAAGTATTGAGTAACTTTGTCCGTAAGGTCTAAGGAAAAATACAAAGATATCACCTAGCATTTGTTTGCCTGTGTTGGGATTTGAACTCTGATCCCCACGGTTTTCATTCCAACTCAACCCCTGCCTTGTCAAAGTAGAGAGGATTGTTTTCAATAGACCCTCAGTTCAAATAAAGCATGTAAAAAATAATCAAGTATATAAAACAAATATAGTCGAAGAAGCTAGGCTAAAAAAGAGAATAGTAGTAGCGACAAAATAATAAATAACTGACGCAAAGAAAAATTTAAGTGTGATATATAAGTCAATAAACATTATAGTACCACCACATCTTGAACTTTTCATACTTTAAACTTAACAAATAATAACCAGTGTAACTTAGCTTCAATCTTGAAGTTTAACCAATGCAAAACACAAGTCAGTACCCTTTCTGAACGCCCACAGTTGCACTTTAGTACCAATTTTCAAATCATTCCTTTCTGCAACTTTATTCCAGTAAGTCACCATCACATAATTTAAACTTGTATTCCCATAATCTTTATTCATAAACCATTTTCTCAGATTGATTTTACCAATATGAAGCGAAGGCTCGATCAACATCACTCTCATCTCACACATGTTGACCCCATTGCGAGTATTCAAATGTGCATCTTCTACTGGTTCAAGAAAGTTACAACTCACCTGTTTTTGTGGGATTGAAAGTCTGCCCTCTGTTCGTTTAACATCAGTATCGAATAGTCTTTTTTCGATCACCAATTTAACTGATTCAAGTGAACCCCCTATTTTAGTAATCTTTTTCTTGAAATCAAAAAGTTTCTTAGTGTTATACATGTCCCAGTAGTGGCTAACATCTTATACAGATCATGGAAAGTTGTATTTTGAACCAATTTATCACTTTGTTGTTGGTACTAATGATGCGTCTTTTCAGTGGTTTTGATATGGCACCTCCTACCAGTGCATTGTTACCTGGCGCCACTAATGTTGCAGGTACATAGTTCAGTTTCATTTCAATTAAAGTATCTTGAAAACTGTCATGTTTTTCTTGGACATAGTGTGAAAGTTCGTATCAAGATGCATTGTTAAATTTTGGTAAGCTTTTTAGCGACTCCTAGTTAGATTAGTTCTTTTGTTTTTCTTTAATTTTTACTTGGTGAAATAATTCCGTGATAGAGGGTTTTGGTTTCTTGTTGTGTTTGGTGTGCCGATATATGATATAATGACAAGTTTGGTCTAAGCAGTTTTATGCGAGAAAAAAGGATCAATCAGCCTTACTCGGGCTTTCAAACAGACAACTTTGAGCAACCGTTTTACGTTTGGGTGGCTCTTGCTTCTTCCCCCAACCCCTCTCGTACAGGATGTGATTTTTCTTTGGCACAAGCAGTTGCAATTTTTTTGTTTTTTGTCTACAATTTAATGACTTACTTTGGAAGAAGCCTAAGGTTAAAGCGAAAATACAATCTTACCTTTGTGATATTGATTGTGTATACGTTGTAACCTCCCCAACAAACAAAGTATCTTGTAGCTTCAAATAGTGTAGCTAACAATGTTCTTTCTTATCAAACACCTCAAGTTTTAGAAGATATCTGCAGAATCATACATAACTAAAATTGTAGAAAACAATTACAAACAGTTAAATTATAGCTAAAATATTAGACTATAGTACCATACTTGGAATATCAGAATATATAGTACCATTGGAGAGAGCTGATATAGAGCAGTTGGTAAATATATGTAATCCAGATAAGTTCTTGCATTTGTATTCCCCTGTTAGCTAGACTTTCAGATTCCTATTGCCTTATTCCCTAAAACAATGTTATAAACTCCATATGTCCACTTGATTCAATTGGTTTCTAATCTTCATTATACTGTCCTATAAACTTCATGAAGGTTTAGTATCAACTACCACCTCCAAGTTATTATTGATACCACTGTCAACACATCAATCTATGTTGATTTCTAGTGCTAGAGCTTTAGCCATATTATCGTGCCAAAATATTTACTGGTCATAAGCAACTATAATCCCACTCTCATCTCTTATGATTCCACCTCCTTCACATGATCCTTGATTACTTTGGTACAACTATCCGAATTTCACAATTTCAATGCTGGCATTATAGGCATGTTGATGGACAAACTCGTATCGAGAGTTCTCTACGAAGGATTAAGAAAATACAAACTGGATGGGGAAATAAAGGAGGCTTTCTATGTTATACCTCCAGCAACACAGACGTCGTTTCACTTCCTGTGAAGAGGTATTGACCAATGAAAACGGTGTCTCCCTTTTTCACCGCCTGCAAGAAAACTGGACATAATTTAGTATTATGAAGGACATTCAGTCTTTGGTTATCAAATCACAATGCAGGGGATTCTATTCTCTTTGCTTTGCTTTATTTAGCTTTAGAAGATGCTGCCTGGCCTTCAGTAGGAGTAAGAGTAACAATTTCATATAGGTTTTTCACTTCTGTTAACAACCGTTAGCTCTCGACCAGCAATATCTATCAAGACCTGACAATATAAAAAACAAAATAGTCTTCTTACCTTTTGTCAAGTTACTGGATAATGCTCAACAGATGCAATGACCAAAAATAACAATAACATAATCCACAAGTGTGTGGTATGGGGAGGGTGGTGCGTACGCAGATTTACTCCTACCTTATGAAGGTAGAGAGGTCATTTCCGATAGGACCCTCCACTCGAATAAGCATATCAAAAATCAAGTATATGAACTACAAGTATTTGGTTGTTACTTAAATTTTATTATATCGTATCGTTAAAGAGTCAAAAAAAGGGAAGAACAAATAGAGTAACATGTAAAAACAAGTAACATTGCCATGCAACTTCATGAAAAAATTAGAGAAATTAATATATACCTGAATTTCAATTGTTTAGTAGACTCGCTTTATGTTTTTATCCCTAAAACCTGCGAAGAAAAAGAAGCTAGTCCGTAAACCTAATTTTTCAATTTTTCGTTTGCAGCCTACGACAGTACTTTCAATAGAATAGTCCTACACCTAAGTGAATTCTAAAGAGAAGATGTTAAAGCAGGATTATGGTAAAGCAGAAGATGTTTCTTTCATCGTTTGAAAGAGCAATTAGGATTATGATAAATAAGAAAATGTTTCTTTCATCGTTTGAAAGAGAATATTTTTATATTTTTATAACACATTGACGAAATCAGAATGAAAGAGCAATTAGGATTATGATAAAGAAGAAAATGTTTCTTTCATCGCTTGAAAGAGCATATTTTTATATTTTTATAACACATTGACGAAATCAGAATAATTGTTATAAATTAACAAAATTGTAATTGATAAATAGCAAGATACAAAACAAATGCAACAACATATAGCAATACAATTCGAAGAATAAGAAATAGTGATCCAAATATAAAAAGAACTACCTGATAATAAAGTTTTGCCAAGAAGCACCTTTGCATACTGGATTTCTGCTTGGTGACTGGTGAGTGCTAATAAATTTAGCCTGCAAAATTATTTATATAAGACAATCTGAGTAACGATTCAAGAATCCATAAGAAGCTGGCATATACATGTTAGAGACATACTACTGACCAAGAATCTTAAGCAGTTCTATGAGATTACATGCACGATAGTAGTTTCTTCCAGAACTGCACTGAAATTTCTGAAAATCTTTGGAAGAAGGCTAAAGCATTGAACAACAACAATGCATAATCATCATATATTTTTGACTTCTTCATTAAACTACAGTGTCGAAGGAAATAAGTAAACCCTAATACAATTCTGCTTTTGTATAGGAAAAGAATCCTTCGAATTATTAAAATAGTTTAAAAAGAATCCTTTTGCTCACAACAAGAAGTCGACAGATTATTATTAGTATTTGTGTATAATTATAACTTGAGAAAATTAAAATAAATAATAATAATAACTTGAGAAAAAATAGTAAAAAGATGATTTTGTCTATTGTAGAGTATTTTAATGAAGGGCAAAAAGTTTAAATCACTTTTCTAAGGGTTTTCATACTTTTAATATATTATTATTATTATTATTATTAATTAATATTAATTATTAATTATTATTATTATTATATATATTATTATTATTATATTATTATTATTATATTATAAATTATAATATGGGACCCATTTATCTCTTTTATTTAATTGGAAACTTTGAAAGGGTCTTTTTAGCTCATTTTTCCAACTGTTTCTGTGATTATGATGCAAAGCTGGTGGAATTGAGGGTAAAGTAAAAAACCCTAGGAAGCATCTTTAATCAAAGTTTAGGAATAATCGATGAAGTCAGATAGCCATGACGGAAAATTAGCAGATAGAGACGCGATTTTTTTAAATCAGATTAGCAATGGAGGAGAGAAGTTTAATCTTTCCATATGCCAAAAGAAGAAGAAGAAGAATAAATCAGTACCTCCTCAGCAAATTTGCAAAGGTATCCATTCCCCTTCCTTTTCTTTCTTTCTGCTTCTATGTGTTTTTAACGGTGCGGTTGTCCAATTACTTAAGTTATAACATAAACAGTTTGTTTGTGTATTGTTTTGGATCAGTGGAGTTAAAATTATCATCTTTATTTCTACATTTCCGGGGGTCTTTCGAAAACTGCCTCTCTATCTCACTTCTGAGGTAGTGGTATGGACTGCGTACACTTACCCCCAGACCCCACGTGGTGGGAATATACTGGGTATGTTGTTGTTGTTTGTTATTTCTACATTAATAATAAACATATTACAGAGAAATAAATAGACATATGACAAGTTTTTAGAAGTATCTATACCATTTATGGGGATGATTTGTGCTAAAGATAAACAAAATCATAAGCAAATTGCAGAAGCACTATATACCGACTAGCTCGAACCCCACCACTTCCAGCATCTTAACACGCAAAAACCACAGAAGGAAAATTACCACAATACAGTAAGAAATCACCACCACTTTCATATAGTATTGTTTAACAGGAAAGAAAGAAGAAGGGGAATAAGAGAACCCTTGTGATAAGTACATGCGAAGAACTACCAAAAGAAGCTTAGAATTTCAAAACAACGAGTTCATATCAGAAACGACCCAATAACGATAAAGATTGCAACTCTTTCTAAATAACTCAAAACATAACACCTTAAAACAGTACTAGATCTGCTTATACTTTTCTGGCACTCTTTAGTTATTATCTCAGAAAGTCACTTTCTTTATTGAAAAAAATTGGAAAAAGTGTGACTTTTTGAGATAATAATTATTAGTTACGTGACCATAAATTAATTTCAATTGGATACCTGCTACCTCCTAACTCTGCCCTCCAGGACTTCTCTCTATTATGCTTTATTATTTGTATATACTATATATGGGGTCTAACCAACCATAATTTTTAATTAAATTTTAGGGAAGGGTGTTTTGGAACCGTCAAATGATAATACAGAGCAGGTGGATGTTGATCAGGTGAGTTCTGATTTCAGGGTTGTGTTAATTTTTTTTTTATTGGTAGGATGGTGTTACTTACAATAATGAATAAAGTAAATTGGTTAATGAAAGTAGTAAACAATTCCTTTGCATTTAGACTCGTGCTACCGAGGAAGAGAAAAAAGTTATATGTGATAGTATCAAGCCAACAATAAAAATGCCCAATTTCTAACCCTTCAAACGACAACACTGTTTTATTTTTGTTTGACACATAGAGCTATTTGTCCTTGAGCTCGCTGTTACTTATATTTAACTCACAACCCATGTTGCTCGGACTCGTCAAAAATGTCAACGGGTGCTTGTCGGATTAGCCAAAAGTAGTGTATTTTTGAAGAATCCGACACGGGTGCAGCATCGAAAGTGAAGAATCCGCAACTTAGCTCACAAAGCAAAATTTTATACTGAGACTGTTTTTTTTTTTTCTAGTTGACCTTGTCATGCACAGTAGTACAACATATGTTTGAGAAAATGGATATATTGTTTGTTCTAGTGACTACTTTCTCTTGTTGCATCCTTTCTGCTTATTTGGTTTCAGATGGCGAGTTATGCAAAAGAGACATTTGGATTTATGAAGCTTGCTTTAGAACAGGTATTTACCTCTTATAATACTGATTTAGATTATGTGTGTATTTATATTTTGATGAATTCTCCAATCGGATGTACAACTACAAGCTGATTGACAAAAGGAAACTGATCGTCAAGTTTGTTCCAGCATGAAAAGAATGATGAAATACAAATTATCAATGGAGGACTAAAAAGAAAAACTTTATTGTTCACATTGCTATAGCCCAAACCTAAGTTTAATTTAAGCTACCGTAATCTGAGTGAAACTGAAATCTCTTTTCCTTCATTGATTTGTTTATTTTAATCGGCAGCCTGTTTTACCTTTATTATCTTTGTTTAGAGGTTAATTTCAGATTCATTTATTGTGTTTCCTGATCTTTTAGTATCCTTCTATGGAGTTCCTCTTTAGTTATTAAGCTTTCGTTTTCAGATCTATGGAATTTAGAGATATTACTTTTAGGCTTCTTAACACATTGGCTACCTACCTCTTCAGCACAGAGACTTTCCTATATAAGAATAGAGTGTAATTTTCCCAGTTCAAGACAAAAAGATTAGAGTTTGATTTTAAAGAATTAGAGTGTGATTTTCTCCTTTTAACAAATTATGGATATGCAATTCAATGTTAGTATCTACACCATTCAATCTGTATCACATTGTTATGGGGAATGACTTTTGACGTGTCTTGAATGGAAGTCTAACTCCTGCTGCTACTAATCAAAGAATTTCGGCTTCTTGATCATTATTTCTTTTTTCTTGTGATAAATATATTTAGGGGTCGTTTGCTCGGGAACAAGTTATCCCAGGATAAGTTATCCCACCATGTATATGGGATAACTTATCCCATCACTATGGTATAAATGATGGGATAAATAATCCCGGGACTAACTAATACCTCCAACCAAACGCAGGATAAAATAATTCTAAATTTTATCCCGGGATTATTATACCTTATACCTCATACCTCATACCAAACGACTCTTTAGATTTCAGAGCAAGCAATTTGGTTTATACTTACGCTTACTTTATGCTTCTTTCCGTATGAATTAATGATGGGATACAAAATTAAAGGACTCCCATTCTTTCTTTTTTTTTTTTTTATAAGGTAACATTTCGTATTGATTCCAAAGAAACCATGAAGGTTATACTTACAAGCTGTATCTAGGCTTGGTTAGCAAGAGTAAAAATCTATAGGGACTCTAGAAACTGTGCCTTTGTCCCTGTATCTACTATAAACATTCCATAACACCAAAAATGCAAAAGTTGAATACAATTATGCTTTATCTTCTGGATGGAGTTGCTAATGTTTTCAAAACCTCTTGAGTTCCTTTCCTTCCAGATGGTCCACCATATGCATCCTGGGATCATTTTCCAGATCGTTTGGGCTTTAGTTTCTCCTCTCTTGCTCCAACTGTTGAGTACATCCAGTGTATTGAGGGGCATTGTCCAGCTTAAACCAATATTAGCTAGAAAGATGTCCCACAACTGGGTAGTCACTCTGCAATGCAAACAAAGATGGTTGTTTGTTTCTTCATATTCCCCACATAGAAGGCAGATAGAGCATAGGTGTATTCCTCTTCTTTGCAACCTGTCTTGAGTCAAACAAGCCCTTTTAACCACTAACCATACAAAGCATGCTACTTTATATGGTATGTTTCCATAGCTGACTCCAGGGCCATTGTGACTGCATGTTGTTGTTGTAATTTCTCCATTGATACGCTGATCTTACTGAATATAATCTTGTTCTATCTCCTGACCAGCATAATTTGTCCTACTCCATAGACACACCACTAAATAGATTTAGATTATTGAGAAACTCAATGAACCTGCCCAGTTCCCAATCATTTAGGTGTCTCCTAAATGTGAGGTCCCATTCTTTTATATGCCTGGATTTTATGTGATTGCATTATTATATGTCTAATTGGTGGTATGGGTTGGGACAAGGGAAGTTAGGTTGCATAATTAGTAATACATAAGTTAAGAGGTTAGATTAATATATTCTTGGTGGAGCTTATAAAGTTCATTCATAGTACTATATGTTTCCTACTATTTTATTCCAGTTTATTTCACTAAACCCAATCTTTAAGCAAGTCTCCTCCACAAAAAGATGGGTATAAATGGAGATAAATGGCTTTCTATGTTGCGTGGACTCTTTGGTTTTGCCGCCGAACCCATCTCGACGAGATACCGATGCTAGTGCAGGTGCGTCTCGGATTCGGTCAAATGAATCCGGAGAGTTGACCAAAATCAAGACAAATTTTGGGAAAAAAATGAGATTCGACTTCTTAATTTGGAAGGGAGAGACGTCATGTCGAACCAGATCTCGTGGCGACAGTCGTAAAGTTGGCTGTCGTTGTCGACGTCGGCTGGGGAAGAAAGAGAGATCTCGTCGGTTGGGGAAGAAAGAGACCGACATGGTTTTTTTATTCTTTAATAATTAATGTTTCTATTAGTACTCCTAATTAAATATAATTAATTACCATAATTATAAACACGGCTAAATAGTACTCCTAATTGAAAAAGTAAAACTATTTTTTGCAAAAGTAACCTAAAAAAAGAGTAAAATAAACGTAACTCCTAAACCTTTTACCAAAAAAAGAAAAAACTCCTAAACCTAATCCCTATTTTTAGAATATCTTTATAACTTTATTTTTATAATATATGAAATTTTTTTAGCCGAATCCCCGCACCCGTATCCATACTCGGATTCACACCCCCGAATCGTAAAATTTAAATTTTGACGAATCCGACTCTCGGATCCGCACCCGTCTCGGATACTCGCACCCGAGTCCGAGCAACTTAGAATTGGCTTTTGCTTGGGGTCATGACAAAGGGGTAATGGTAAAATGATATGGTAGGACTTAGGTAAATGAAATGACTTGATAATGCATATATGTGTATTACATTAAGTGCTCTTTCTTTCTTCTTTTGCCACCATAATATAGAACCTGTTCACAGGTTTCCTTTAGATTTTGCTCTTTTATTGTTATTCTTCCCATATTCCTAATACTTTTTTCTTTTCCAGGCAAATGATGCATTAGCCAATCTTGAAGTTCCAGTGGGGTAAGATGCTTGCTGAAATTATTTGGTACTTTGGAAATAAAATTCTTAGAAAAGTTTAGTTTCTCCCAGGGAACGGTATCATCCAAAGAGCGTTCTTTCTACATATCAGTGACTTGGTCATATTTCATCCTTGTTAGGGCGATGTTGACAATAGGCATCCGTGACTCCTTGGTGTCTACTTTGTTGATCATTATGGATGCATATCAAATTTTCACACTTCTATTGTAGAGGAACGTTTTGCTAAGTCAAGTCAAGCCCTCTTTCCAACAAAATCTCCCCTAAACCTTGATGTAGAGTTGAACAGAATGTAAGTTTCGCAAGAGTCATTAATTCCTCCGGATTAGCTTTTCAACTATCTATTTGCCTTTTGTTGGCTTATGTTCATAAATAGCTAAAATTTATTCGCTTGAGAGCTAATTCTTTTTAATGTATAGAGTAACATGACCATTTTAAAGGTTGACAATCTATTTAGCCAAATTAGTGTTAGTTATTCTATTTGTATTTAGTTACTTCCTCTTTTTTTTTTTTTTTTTGATAACCGTGGTGTCCGGGCCAGCTTTCGCGCACCTCGACTAAATCCACGGGATACCTGTCACCTCCCACCAGCAACAGATACCAGGTAACTCTGTCCACCAAGGCTAAGACAGATGGGATGAATCATCTAGTGTTTTTTGTCTCTGCTAGGAATCGAACCTGAGACCTCAAGCTTTCAACCCACTTCATTGACCACTAGGCCACAACCTTGAGTGCAAACTTCCTCTTCTGTTTTCTGCTAATCTTCTTTGTACCTCGAACCCCAAAAAGAACAAAAAATAGAACATTTTACTATGGTGGAAACGATGTAATCATTTAATTTTAATTGCTGTTCAGAGATTAATCCAGTACCTTCATCGGCTAGAACTATGCTTTCCTTGGAAAGACTGTTCTCTCTTTTAGTGCAGGAACATCAAATGAAAAGAATAGCTGTAGAGCACCTAATCTATTATGTTTTTCTTTCCTTGTCAGTTGTATTAGCTTTTGTTGGCTAGGGCGTAGGGTCGTATGGGAGTGAAAAAACTGATCTACTTAATTCACTAAAATTTCATTCTTCCCTTTAATCCCTCATACCATGAATCTAATCTACGGGGGTAATATAAGCTAGACTATTGGTGAGAATAGAAAAAGATGATCAGGTATTGAAAAGATAACGTGGAATTTTATAGATGAAGCATAATAATACCACAAAAGATAAAATCAAAAAAGAATACAGCTATTATAGAAAAGTGATCCAAATTCCAAAATTTGAAAATGGTAAAAGCTGTGTAAAGGAAAAATGTGCCAGAAACAATAAATAAAGTTGCAGGACGAAAAGAAAACTGTGAATAATATGGGAGGAGGGAGATCGCTAGCATGGTTGAGGTGATGGAAAGAATTGCCGCACGGATGGGGGAGGATCAGTGCTAGTCTATCTCCAACAGATGCTATTTTTGTGTAACAAAATTGAAGAGAATGGAAGCCACCTCTTTCTACACTGCTGGGTAGCAGCAACTCTGGGATCTCTTTCTCAGCATGTTTAAACTGAATTGGGTCATTCCGATCTCTGTGAAAAGTCTACTGCTATGTTGGACCCCCAAGCCTCAAAGGAAGAAACAAAGAACTGAAGGAAATCTGGAAAATAATCCCTGCCTGTGCGTGTTGGGTAGTATGAATAGAAAGAATTTCTAGGTGTTTTGTGGGTAAAGCAGCTAATGTGCAGGTGCTGAAGTACAAGTGTTTGTATATGTTAGCTTTATGGTGCAAATTTCAGGATGTACATGACATTGACAGAATGATAGATTTCATTAGCATTCTACAGGAATAGCCAATAGGACCCGCTGAACAAGATATTCACCTTCTTTTGTTTTTCTTAATGTAGGTGATATCTCACTTTTGTACTGTCCGATCACCTTCTTGGCGTTTGGCTTTGTTCCATTTATAAAATCTTTTGTTTACTGATTAAAAAAAAAGGAGGGAGGTAGCTTGTGGAAGCTATGATGGTAGGAGTAAACAAAATAGATGTAGCAATTCCAAGGTGGGAGGAAGAAGATGCATTGTCAGGGTGAGTGTTGCTGGTGTGAGCACAGGGAAAGGTTGGTGGGTGGCGAAGAAGAAGAGAAAGAAATAGAAAATTTTTTTGATTAGAAAAAAAAGAAATGAGAAGGGCATGTTGGTCTCTATTTAAACTTGATGGGCAAAGGATATAACCCACCCACCCCCAACCTCCGCGTCACTGCAAAGCTGTACCAGTGACTTGCATATTGAGATTTACATTCAGATTCTTGTCTTTAGTTCTAACTACCTAGTTTTATCATTCTTGTCTTATTAGTTCTACTTGCCTTTAGATTCTCGCTAGCTTGTGTTGTCATATTGATTTGCTTATATTGCTTAAGTGGAACTGGTGAACAATGGTAGATTAAGGTAATGTTCTCTTTATGGACGGGGTGAGGGTCAGGGGTGGGAAGTGGGTCATGTTCTCTTTATGGACGGGGGTGAGGGTCAGGGGTGGGAAGTGGGTCAATGGAGCTTCTAGCTAAGAGTAGGGTCTTGGAACATAAGGACTTTATTGGGAAAGTCCATAGAGTTGGTGAAGATTTTCAGGAAGAAGAAGATTAATATAGCTTGTGTCCTGGAGACCAGATGGGCAGGAACTAAGGCGTCGGATGTGGATGAATATAAGCTATGGTACTCAGGAGGCTCAGCGAATAGGAATGGGTTAGGCATTCTAGTTGATAGGAAGATGTTAAGAGGGTCAACAATTGGATGATGGTGATTAAGTTAGTCATTGGAGTGTTTACTACGATCTTTATTAGTGCTTATGCACCGCAAGCAGGCTTCGATGAGGCAGAAAAGAAGCGTTTTTTTGGAGGATTTGCATGAGATGGTGAGAGTTATACTGCTCATGGAGAAGCTATTCATAGGAGGTGATTTTAATGACACATTAGGTCAACTCAGAGGGGGTATGGCAATGTGCGTGGATGTTTTGGGTTCAGGGAAAGGAACGAACATGGAGCTGCACTTTTGGAGTTCGCTAGAGCTTCAGGATTGTGATAGCTAATTCGAGTTTCCCTAAGGAGGAGCACTTGTTTACCTTCAGCAGTACGGTGGTTAAGACCCATGTTGATTTTCTGCTCCTTAGGAAGAGTGGTAAAAGCCTCTGTAGCAACTAACAATCAAGCTATGGATTTGGAGATTAAGAGGAGATGCATAGATGCTCCTTTGCGGAGGTGTGATAGGTTGGCTTTGAATGGTTTCAGGAGAGGTAGAGGTAGGCCAAAGAACTATTGAGTAGGGTGATTAGATAGGACATGACGTAGTTCCAGTTTAGTGAGGACATGACCCTTAGATAGGAGGTTATGGAGGACACAAATTATGGTGGGGGTTAGTAAGGTAGTTGAGCATTGTCTCGCTTACCTTTCCCTACTAGTTGCCGTAGTATGTTTCAAGGAGTTTCGTGGCCCTTAATCTGTTGTTACATGTTGTTTCCTGCACTTCGATTATAGTATTATTTTGTTGTGGCTACATTTCATTTTTTTAGTATGCTTTATAATCTCTATAGTATTTTGACATGACTTCTATTTTGACATGACTTCTTTACTCCTCTTTAGTCTTTTTCTCGAGCGGAGGGTCTTTTGGAAACAACCTCTCTACCTCCCAAGGTAGAGGTAAGGTCCGCATACACTCTACCCTCCCAAGACCCACTTTTTGGATTACACTGGGTATGTTGTTGAAATCCTATCCGAAGATGTACCAAAACACAGGATTGGCTGGAAATAAAAAAAAATTGTCTTCTGAAGTTTCTTCTATTGTTTTTGTTCAGTTAGCATATTTGATTATATTTTTCCTCATTTCAGTTGCGTCTTTGTTGAGGATGGGGAAGTCATTGCCTCAGGAAGAAATCGAACCACTGAAACAAGAAACGTATGTGTTCAACTCTTAATTTCCTCAGTAAGATCTGTATTAGGTATCTTCCAATTTGTTAGATTGTTAGGTGCTAAACTGCTATCGATATGTATGCTAAGATAATCTGTCTTGCACACTCGCATTCATATATATTTGAAGAACATTTATGCCAAATGTCCACATGCATGTCATAATGAATATTTCAGAGAAAATGATGTGCAGTGAGGGAGAGGTTGTATTACAGTGGTCGGTGATATCTCCTGTTTCCTGTTGCTTGGCAACTATTCAAAGCATCATTCTCTACTCTCTAAAGCATTTGAACATTTTTCCGTTAGCTCAGTTATTTAATTATCATTGTTTTGTTGTACTTGAGCCGAGGATCCTCCGAAAACAGCCTCTCTGCCTTCACGAGGTAGGGGTAAGGTCTGCATACACTCTACCCTCCCCAGACCCACTTGTGTGATTTCACTGGGTTTGTTGTTGTTTGGTCATGTAATTGTCCATAAGTGTCGGTGTGAAACCATGATGAGTGAAGGTGTTTAAAGCACGAGGTAGACTTAAAATCACCTGGAAGGAAGTTGTCTTGAAAGACCTACAATATCTTGGGAATCCATATATTTTTTTCCTGGGAAAGGTAGCCAATTTCTTGGGAATCCATATACATGCAAAGTTAGCAAGAACTAGGGTATAATGGACGGAAAAGATCTATTCTGGCGATACCAATTTGTTAAGAATATGTTTAGTAATGAGGTATTGCCTCCCTCAAGTCAGTCTAGTCACCTATATCTGTTTAGAGAATCATTTGTGCACCAAAAGTATCCAAAATTAACACTTAGTAACTGAAATAATGGTTGGATTGTATATCACAAAAAGGATGACTTTTTCTCTCTCCCCGGCACTAATCCCAATGTGATTTTTTAAATCACTTTCCCCCCAAAACCTCACCGGTGGTCCTTCTGATCACCGGAATTTCTCTTTTTCCTTCTTCTTTTCTCAATCTTTTTTCACCATAGCCTCCACCAACCACCTGCGACCCTAACCCTGAAAACCCAGACCCAGAAAGTTCTCTACTCGCGCGTACGTGCCACCAGAACCTCTCAAATGCCAACACCACGCGCGTCACGCGCCGGCGTGTGACATCCTCCCCAGTCAAATTTTCAACTTTTTCCAGATTCAAGCCTGTTAACTCCAGAAGGTCTGTTACTAAACTATAGCAGTCTAGTGGATAGCACTGCTATTCTAGTGGTTTTCCGGCAACATGGTTGGAGTTCGTTCAAAACAGTATGAGAGTATTTATTATACTTCTAGTTTCAAGTCATATGAGATTGTCAGATACGAGTACGGTACTGAAAGGTGGTTTGAGTGGACAGAACGCAGCAGAAACTTAATGAGAAGAGTTAAAGTCAGCATTAAAGTTTTGAGATGGTTAGTTACAACATTTATTGAAGCCTCAAAAATACAGGAGAATGTTGTGTAAAGTTGGAAAATGAAGGACCACTTCTCAGAGTTCTTCTGTACTCTCAAGCACAATGAGAATGGTAGGTATATCAGCTTCGTTGCTATTCAGGGGCTAAATAAATCAGTAATCATCACACCAGAATCTACATACAAGGGGGGATGGGGAAACATTGCTCACAAAATTGCTAGGTTCATTTATGAACCTGAAAAGGAACAGAGCATTCAAAATCACAATCTGAGGAAGCCTGAAGTCTCATACAAGGAGGCTTTTGATAGAATCAAATGGACGACAGAACCAAACAAGGAGGCTCAGCTACAAGCTAATGAAGACAACATCAAGATCTTGGGGGATCCATCGAAGTCAGAAAACGAGCTCTTGAAGAGGTGCATCGTCGACAGAATCCGAAATCATTCCCGAGAAACCCCAGGTCTGAATGACGTGAGGAAATGGGCGTGTAACAACGGGAAGCCAGCGATAGGAGTCAATGTATTTGCAATGAACGACGGTCAGTTCCTATTCGAACTTCCATCAAGGACAGCCGCAGAGCACGTATTAGCGAGGAAATGGTCTTGGAAAAAGATGACTTTGGACCTTGAATGGTGGAATCAGACAACAGGTTGTTGGCCGGCAGAGATAAACAGAGACTGGGTCTGGATAAGAATTCTTGGCCTTCCTTTGTGTTTGTGGTCAAAGGAAATGTTCAAATTGATCTGTGATAAATTTGGCGGCTTCTTAGAGACGGAGGAGGAGACATCTCTGAAAAATTACCTAGACTGGGCCGGGATAAAGGTGAAAGGGGATGGGAGTAAGGTTCCGAAGGAAATCGAAGTAGTCAGTCCGGGTTTTGTATACACCATTTCGGTGTGGTGCGAGATTCCGGTGACCGTCAGAAAGATGGAGGACAAAGAAGAAGGTATGGGCTCTTGTCCAGCGGTCAATGAAAATCACAAGTCCCATTCTAACCTAAGGACAACAGATTTTAAAGAAGGGCACGTGGGCACCTCGGTGGATGGGAGAAAGTTGAATTGGGGGTCACGTGGTAGGGACCAAAAGGAAAAGAAAATATCAACCATCAGTTGGGCCACAATAGAAGAAATAATAGAGTGGGCCTCTTTATGGACCCAATTATTGCAGAAAAGGCTCATCATTTAATTGAAGTAGACCAACCACTGGACTTACTTAATATCGAAATACAAGCCTTCTCCAAGTCTAGCACTATCGATAAAACAACTCAAGAGGAATTTCAGCGGGGGAGGCTGGAGTTCTTAGCCCGCTCGAGGATCAAAGAGAGAAGAACAATGAGGGAGAAATAGTGGTTCACTGTGACAAAGAAGATTTGGAGCCAATCCAAGATGGTAGCCAGGGAAACGATACCATCACAGTCACAGAAGAGGTAACTCCATTAGGAGTTCAATTTCCAGAAGACAATCCCAAAACAACAGCGCCAATCTGGATACAACAATATATCCTCAGACTGAGCAGAAAATTTGGGGTCAGCTTTAAAGGGTGCAAGGAGAAAGCTATTGAGTTGTTTCTCAAAATCTACAACAACAAGCAGGAAAATAAAATTAGCCAATCAGGAAAGAAAACTTACAAGAGGAAAGGACTGAATGAACTGAAGAGTCTAGAGTTAGATACTAGTTTCATAAGAAATGGCTCAAGAAGTAGAAGGGGGCAACTGACTATTAAAGATAAATGAAGCTCAACATAGTTTCATGGAATGTGAGGGGGCTAAATTGCGGGAGAAAGAGAAGAATGGTAAGGAACATGCTACTAAACTGGAAAGCCGATGTAGTTTGTCTTCAAGAGACAAAATTGGAGGGGGATATTTCTAATTTGGTGAAGGAAGAATGGGGTGGCAGATGGGCTGATTATGTACAGTTGGAGGCAAGTGGAACAGGGGCGGAGTGGTGATCATGCGGGATAAAAGAATTTGGGAAGGGGAATTGAGTAGTGTTGGGGCATACTCTGTGTCTTGTCAACTGTCAGGGAAAAATCAAGATTTCAAATGGCACATAACAGTTATGCACCAAATGATAGGATAGAGAGGGAGGAGAGTTGGTGGGAGCTAGGGGCAGCAAGGGGTCTGTTTTCTAGGCCATGTATCTTGTGTGGGGACTTCAACACAGTCAGGTATCCAACAGAAAAGAGGAACTGCAGTATTATAAGTAGATCAATGACAGATATTTCTGAGTTTATTGAGGGCATGGAGTTAGTAGATATGGACCTAATA
The DNA here is from genome assembly GCA_031232105.1 of Capsicum rhomboideum. Classification (NCBI taxonomy): domain Eukaryota; kingdom Viridiplantae; phylum Streptophyta; class Magnoliopsida; order Solanales; family Solanaceae; genus Capsicum; species Capsicum rhomboideum. The sequence continues at coordinate 19,460,293 of CP124712.1, forward strand.
GAGGGGGGAATATACATGGAAGAAAGGGGAAAAACATACAACAGCTGCTAGAGTGGATAGATTCTTGGTTTCTGAAGAATGGGACACCAATTTTAGCTGTATCAAACAGTCTATACTTCACAGGGTAGTGCCTGATCATTCACCCTTGCTACTACAGTGTGGTGATTGGGAGTAGTCTAGGTCATATTTCAAGTTCGAAAATTGGTGGCTTCAAACAGAGGGTTTTAATGACAAGGTCAAGAACTGGTGGAAGTCTTTTCATTATATTGACAGGCCAGACTATGTTCTAATGGCCAAGTTAAAGGCTCTAAAAGGAAAATTAAAGGAATGGAGCAAAACCATTCAGGGAAATCTAAAACTGCAAAAAGCTAATGTGTTGAGCCATCTAGCTGATTTAGAAGAGATTCAAGAGCAAAGAGTTCTAACAGAAGGGGAAATAGCTTCCAGACTTGCTCTTACTATGGAATTCGAGGATATTGCTATGCATGAGGAGACAGCTTGGAGGCAGAGATCTAGAGCCTTATAGCTTAAACAGGGTGACAGGAACACAAGCTTCTTCCACAGGACAACAAATGCCCACAGAAGAGCCAACACCATTGACAAACTGAGAGTTAGAGGTGAAGTCGTTACAGAACCCGAAGAGATCAAAAAGGAAATACTGGAGTACTATGAGAGGCTATACACAGAGTCAGAAGACTGGAGGCTGCAGTTAGATATGAGAGATTGCCCTAGTATTGATGCTGAAGAACGCAACTTCCTGGAGGCTCCTTTTGAAGCTCAAGAAATAGTGGATAGCATAAAGGCTTGTGCTGGGGACAAAGCCCCTGGGCCTGATGGCTATTCAATGGCCTTCTTCAGCCAGTGTTTATTATCAGTCATGACTTGATAGCTGCTGTTCAGAATTTCTATACGCAGGGGAGATTTGAGAGAAGTATGAATGCCACCTTCGTAGCATTGATTCCTAAAAAGGCGGGGGCTATAGAGTTGACTGATTTCAGGCCCATTAGCTTGGTAGGAGGGGTATACAAGATCATAGCCAAATTGTTGGCCGAAAGATTGGAAAAATTCATTCATAAATTAATAGATAGACAACAAATGACCTTCATCAAAGGGAGGCAGATAATGGATGCAATGGTGATAGCAAATGAACTGATGGATTCAAGAGTAAAGAGCAACCAACCAGGTATTCTATACAAACTTGACATTCAGAAAGCATATGATCACTTGAATTGGAGCTTTCTTGTGAATATACTACTGAAGATGGGTTTGGGACAAAATGGCTAAGATGGATCAAGCAATGTATCAGCAGAGTCAGATTTTCAGTTCTGATTAATAGAACCCCCACTGGTTTCTTCCTTTCTCAAAAATGTTTGAGGCAAGGGGATCCTCTTTCTCCTTTCTTGTTCATACTAGCAATGGAAGGTTGAACAATCTCATCAGTACAACAAAGTCTAAGGGGTGGATCAGAGGGTTTCAAGTAGAGAACAGGGTGGAGAACAACCTAGAGATCACGCATTTGCAGTATGCAGATGACACTCTAGTGTTTTGTGAAGCTGTAGGAGAACAATTCTTAGTTCTAAGGGCCATTTTCATAATTTTGAAGCTGTCTCAGGGTTACACATCAATTGGGGTAAAAGTTACATTTACCCCATCAATGAAGTAGCCTGGATTGAAGAAGTGGCCGACACTTTGGGGGGACAGGTAGGGGAGTTGCCCACAATTTACTTGGGAATGCCTCTAGGGCAAAAAGTAAATCAAAGCGAATTTGGAGCGGTGTGATAGAGAAGTGTGAAAGAAGGCTGACAGTGTGGAAAAGTCAATATTTGTCCAGAGGGGCGGGATTGACTCTGGTAAACAGTGTGATTGATGCTTTACCAACCTACATGATGTCAGTATTTCCATCTCCAGCCAGTGTGATCGACAGGATTGAGGTAATCAAAAGAACCTTTTTCTGGAAAGGCAATGACGATAAGAGGAAATATCATTTAGTCAAGTGGGAGGAGATGACAATAAACAAGAAGATAGGGGGTGTGGGCATAAGAGATCTAAAGATCCAAAACTGGAGTCTAATAATGAAATGGCTATGGAAATGTGCATCTGCAGAGAATTTTTTATGGAAGGAAGTGATCATTGCCAAATATGGCATGGAGGATAAGTGGATGACTGTCAGGGTAGATTCTCCATACGGATCCAGCGTATGGAGATCCATCAGGAGTTTATGGGATATAGTGTTAGAAAGATCAAGCTTCAAAGTTGGAAACGACAGAAAGGTGTCCTTCTGGAAGGACAGCTGGTGTGGCCAGAACTCATTGAGCCAAATGTTCCCAGATCTTTATAATCTATGCCAACTGCAGCAAGCAACAATAGCTGAATTGTGGACTGGTCAGGGATGGAACTTACATTTCAGGAGAAACCTGAACGATTGGGAGATGAGCAGGATAGCAGAATTCTATGTCACGATTGCACAAGTCATCAATCTATCTGGGGAAGAGGACTCACTGGTATCGAAGGTGGAGAGTAATGGATGCTTCACTGTAAAATCTGCCTACAGAGATCTCAACACTGCAGGTGTCTCAGAAACAGAATGGCCTTGGAAGATGATATGGAGAACCAAGATACCTTACAAAGTAAATTGCTTCACTTGGTTGCTGGCCAAGGAGACGGTTTGGACACATGAGAATCTGAACAAAGAGGCTTTCACCTATGCTCCAGGTGCTTTTGTGTGAAGAACAGGTAGAGACAGTCAACCATCTCTTTTTACATTGCAAGTGGACTGACCAACTATGGCAGATGTTCATCAATATGAGGAAATTAATATGGGTGAAACCAGGAAGAATTAAAGAGGTGCTGAAGAGCTGGAATAGGGATGGAAATGCAGCTAAAAAGGAGGAGAGATGGAAGATTGTCCCCACAAGTATATGATGGACAGTATGGAAAGAAAGAAATCAAAGATGTTTTGAAGGGAAACAGAGCAACATTCAAAGTTTTAAGTTTAATTGTCTGGCTCTGTATTATTTTTGGTGTAAACAGGTAGTCTTAGATCAGTCAGAAGCTATTAACACAGCTATTGATTGGTTGTAATCTAGAAGATATAGTGCTCAATGTAACTACAACACTATTGTAGGGGAACTACATTATTTTGATGTAGTGGACCTGTGGATATATATAGATTAACTGTTACCTTTAAAAAAAAAAAAAGAGAATTTGTTTAGTCATGCTAGTACACTTACTTAGGTCCTATGCTTTTAGGAGTCTCTTAGTCATGTCAGAGATTTATACGACGAGAACATTTAGGAAAATCTTTTACTTTTTTCATTATTTTTATTTTGTATGATATTGGTATAAGATGAGCTTTAATTAAGCGACATGGTGAGTGTTGGTTCATATCGCTAACTAAAACTTGAATTTGTGATAGAGGCGTAGTTGTCGTTGTTTGTACGTCATGTAATTGTCACTAGAAGGGTAGAGAAAAGAATGAATGAACTGCACAAAATGCTTTTCTAAGAAATGGAAGTTGGTTTGAGTCATCAAGGGGAAACTGGAAAAAACCTGCCGTTATCGTGCAGGGTGTGTGTGTTTGGGTGGGGGGGCTCATAGTGGAGATTTACCATATCGCATCTTAAAAGATGTTTTCTAAAAATGTATGTGTCTCCTACATATGTTTACGCTTGAAAGAGGTTTTTCTTGATGACAATCTTCTTACTACTTAACTATTATCATGTCGTAGGTGATATATATAACTTTGGATTTACTTCATTGACAATGCATAGATTGCCTTATGGTTCTCAGTCCTGTTGTGCCGAGATGCCCTTTGAAAAAAAATTTCCTGCATCGGCATAAGACCCGTTACACTAGATTTAGGCATTTAGCCAATTCGGGTGCGGATGGGGATTTGCATTTTTGCGAAGAAAAATATATTTAGCTAGCTTGGTACTGCATGTGTGCGGTTCCTTCATATCATTTTGTCACCTTTAAAGAGAATCTTTGTACTGTTGTCTTGTTCTTACTTAAAGTGATATTATTCTACTTTTAATGCATAAATCTTTTACTATCACACCCCAAGAAGAATATGCCCATTACAGTTTTTTCCAAAATTGATTTCTTATAAATTATATATATTAGGTTATTGCAGTTGATAGTTGCTTGACTATTTGCTTGGTTTGGCTTAATCTATTGGCTTTTAGTAATTATTTAACCCTCTATATTGAGGGGGCACTTGTTTCCTAATCATGTAAACCTGACTAACCATTCCTGTGAATCCAGGCTACTAGACATGCAGAGATGGAAGCAATTGATTTTCTAGTTGAAAAGTGGCAGAAAAATGGACTTTCACTTCTTGAAGTTTCTCAAAGATTCTCAAAGTGCACTCTGTATGTTACCTGTGAGCCATGTATAATGTGTGCAGCAGCCTTGTCATATCTTGGTATTTTGAAGCATTTCATTATCTGTTGGCCTTGCTTTATATAACGTTAGCACCTTTCTCTGGCATAACGTGTTTCCTCTGCTAGGAATAAAGGAGGCATACTATGGATGTGGAAATGATAAATTTGGAGGTTGTGGATCTATTCTATCACTGCATACCAGCTGCTCTGAGCTTCCAACGAGGTTTGATTCCTAGCTGATTTTAATATAATACTACAACAACATACCCAGTGTAGTCCCACAGGTGGGGTTTAGGGAGGGTAGTAGGAATAGACCCTCAAGCTCAAAAAGGTGAACCAAAGCAGGAATATTATTCTCCATAATTCAGCTTTTTAAGAAAAAGCATCCAGTGGCAGAAGGGAAATTTATGGGAAGTTACAAAACATAACTAGTAGCTTTTTGGTTAGGTGCCCTCGTTAGATACCTTAAAATCTCTGTCATCTAGAAAATCCCGTTCCTCTGGAGATCTAGTGGAGCCAAGGGTCGGAAGCAAGAATCACGAGCTATTTCTACCTTTTTCTTCTTTTTTTTTTTTTTAGGAAAAAAAGACCTTTGGAGATGGTTGGCTTAATTTTAGAGAGATAAGTTATGAGGAAAGTGAAAAAGTTTGGTATGAGGGAAGTGAAAAAGTTTGGCCAGTTGTTGAACTGTGTTAAACAAATGGTGTCGTCAAATGTAAAAAGAATTAAATCCATAGCTGTCTATGTAGACCTTTAATGGTGAAAAAACAAGAAACTAAGAAAGGCTCATCATTCATCACCAATTCGTACCTGCTGAAATATGTGGAATGCATCCATCTTAATATGTAAATTTGTTCATCATTATAGAATGTAGATGACATAGCCTGATAGCCAACCATTTTGAAAAACAAGGGACCAGCACCTTTGGGAGTCCTGTGGCATGATAATGTATTTTTTGATGTAAACAGAGGGGTTAGTGCTCTCTGCAGGGAGATCCCACTCCTCTCCCTTCCCCAGCTTGAGGGGAGGGGAAGAGGAGGTTAAGATGCTGCATTTTCAATTTAGTTTTGTTTTGTTTTCCTGTTCACTTACAATTGCCAACGCCCCCCGCCTGTCTTTGATATTTTGTTATCTTGCTATTTTTAACAGTGAATTAGCCTCATCAAAAAAGGGTTTCAAATGCACTGGTGGAATAATGGCTTCTGAAGCAGTCTCTCTTCTTCGGAGCTTCTATGAGCAAGGAAATCCAAATGGTATACCTCTATCTCCATAACATTATAATGCTAGTAAATGTTGTTTGACACTAGATACTATATACTGAAAGTGGAAGATGACCGACAGACTCTTGCAGTTTCAGCCTGGAATTTATCTGCTTTCCTCAGTCATTATGTAACTGAATTTGATGTTTTCTCAAGTGCATCAATATATTTAGAAATACTAATAAAAATTACCCTGGATTGAAATCAGGGCTCAATTCGGGTATCGTAGTTTTTTACTCGATACTTGCTTCATATCTCATTCATTCAGCATAACTATCACATATTACAGTTGTAAGACAGAGGTTTTTGTCCCAATCTTAATATTGTATAGGATTTGTTTAATTGTTGTCACCTGGCATATAAACATAGTATTATCTGGAGAAACAGTGCACCGGCGTGACTGTTAGTGGTCTACTGACAATTTATAAATGATTTTTCGCACCATTTTCTGAAAGAGTAGTGTAACTGGAGAACTGCTATTAATCTCTTTCATAAAGGTCTCATTCAAGCTTTGACAGGGGAAAAAAGTTATTTTAAAATAAATTTTGGCAGGTAGTTTGAAGAGCAGAGAAGGTGCTCATAGTCATTTCACACATAAGTATGTCTAAATATGATGAGAGAACATTCTTTGATTTGTTTTTTTTTTTTTTCATTTTTTTTAATCAAAGTATAGAAGAGTAATTAGACTCCTCTTTGGCCCAGAATATTTGTCTTATATTGGGAATAATACACATTCAGAAAACATGCTAAGACTCTGAGGCCGTTCTTATCCAGTTCAGAAAATGAATACTCATCCATCTCTTATGTGTTGCATCTTTCAATCTAATGTTGTTGCTATTGTGGCACTTATTATTTGTATGAGCTTACTACTGCCAGCATAACTTAAAATGAGTTTTCCTTTTCCGTAAGGTACTCACGAGTTAAACCAACTTGCTTGGTTAGCAGTGGACAGTGTACCGGTAGGGTTATAGGAAATGGGGTGAGTGTAATATTTAGGAAGGGAGGTAAAATAGGTTATATGTGTTTGATATGTTGGACACTATGTTGGACATATTTGCACCAATCTCTTTTTGTATGCTTCCAATTGATCGTCTTTTAAATGCATTTTCACAAGTTGAAGCACCTAGGCTTCTTGAATGTGCACCCATGTTTCAAGCTTATTTACATTTGAATAAGATCCTTTCTTCTCCAACATTTTGCTGCTTGTCTTTTGGAAAAGTTTTGAGTACTACTTGTTTTTATGCCTTCAGCACCAAAGCCTCACAGACCTCTAAAGCAGCAAGTATAGAAGTACAAGTGTCAGTATCCGTTCAACTTCTGGTATGAGAGGTACGATTTGTAGGTTTTCATCCCATATTGGTACGGTTTTATATAAGCTTTTAGAAAGCTAATTTTTAAAGTGTTATGTCTTTGAATTACTGTTATCTTAATTAAGAAGAATGGAGCCGTTTACATATGTACACTTAAAGGTAAGTTAACTGATGTAGCAATTAGACCTGTTCCATATGCTTCTGGAATGTCATTTTGAAACAAATGTTATGCAGAAATTTTCGAGAATTAGGGTCTGTTCCAGGAAGTATCAATTGTTGCCCTTTCCCTCCTTCCAGGCTTCTTGTGATATAGAAACTGACTAGTTGGGACAAGCCCAGGCCTATTGCTGAGGAGTTTTTTACTCCTGTGAAATTGCTTCGAACAATTTGAACTGAACCATCTATGGATGTGCATTTGACTTGTGCTTTGGAAACTGCTTTAGACAAAGCTCTAGATGGTTACAAATATAGAAAAACACAGTTCTGACAATTTAGTGGTACTCAGGATAAAATATATACCTCGGTCTGACTAAATTAGAAATGTAAATGTGTGCAAGGAACAAAATGGGAAGAGAGAGGAAACACCAAGTTTAGTGAAACCAGGCTCAATCTTTGCCTGATGTAAGAGGGTACAGCTGAGCTTAAATACTACTGTTCACTTTTACTTGTCCACTATTTCAAGTTTGGATGGTTACAAGTATATGAAAAAAAGCCAGTATCAGTCAAGACTCAGGAGAGCATTAGTTATTACCTGAGCTAAGGAAATTTCAATTTCAATCAAATGAGTTTCTTCTTTCTTGCTTATTAGTCGCAAATTTCAAGTGCCCATAACTTTGTTAACTAATCATGTGTGTACCTTCAAGAGAATCATCGATTGAACCTTTTTCGCATAGTAAACGTAGAAACATAAATGATCAATATGGATCTACAGGCTCACCTTTTTTAAAAACACAGATGGGATGAACCCCGTTTTTCCCCTCGTGAAGCACATCTGGTGGCATAAAAACTACTCACTGACTGCTATGTTTCCCCCTCTTGAAGCACATCTGGTGGCATAAAAACTACACTGACTGCCTGCTATTAACGAATTGTTCATAAACAGGGAGATTATATAAGGGCGTAACTGTTGCATGTGCGCATGCTCACACACGTACACACATATATAACCCAAAAAGCAAATAATGAAGTTATTTTAACCTGTTTTTGAAATAGAACAGAGCCTCCAATAATAGGATTACCCTGAATTACAGATGTTGGTTCAGGAGGATCAACAGAATTTATACTCAGAAGACGACGTTTACTTGATTTCTCTCTTTTGATCGAGCAATTAATCGGTCACCAAATCAAAGAATTTTGTAAAGCTCACATGGGGGTAAAAAGCTTCAATTTTCCTAATTACAAGCACTAATTTAATAACTAATTTGATGATGGATTAGCAAGAAATGCATAATTTATGGGTTGGAATTATATCTCACAAACAAGTCTTGAAAATCACCTTTGATTCGTCTCAAATCGAGGTCCCAAGATCCCGAAATCGTGTTGAGACTAATGAGATCAAATTAGAAGAAATCACCGTTCATAAGCGATTTCCACCAAAGCGGACAATCTGTCGTAGCCGCGAGCTTGCTGAAGCGGAAGAAAACTCGCAGCGGAGTAGCTCTCTTAAATCGTGTGGCTTTGAGGAAGCAGCCTTCGTCTCACAGGAGCGGGTCCGCAGGTGTGAGAAACCTTGTTGTCGCAACTGCCTAATGCAGACGAAGTCTCACTGAAGCAGCTAGCCCCGAATCCAGCCAACTCCGCAGGAGCAGCAAGTACTTCGCCGCGGTTCCTTCACCGGTGCAGCCAAACCTCACAGCAACAGCATAAAATTAATTCTGGAATCGTGCTCTACTGTCAAATAGCAGTCGCAAAAGTAAATATTTGTGCATTTTCCTCGTAATAACTCTTTAAGCCAAAGTGTATATATAAGAGAGACGAAATGTAGGGACTTTTTATGGGATGCGTCTGAGGAAAAGAGGAAGATGACTCTGGTTGCTTGGGACAAAGTATGTGTCCCCAAAAGGAATGGTGATTTGAACATCAAAGGGCGTAGTAAGTGAAATACAGCTTCAATGGAAAAACTGCTATGTCAATAACAGGCAAAGAGGACATATTGTGAGTTGAATGGGTCAATGAAATTTATATGATGTCCATTGTGAAAATTGTTAAATGGCTACTTCCACAGAAATTTTGATTGAATCAGTGAAAAAGAAAAAATTGTAGTGTAAAAATTTATAAGTTTCCCGGTGTTTTAATGAAAATTTGTTTCTCACCATGCGTTTTCTAGTGAGCTGGTTTGGTGGGAAATAGATGGGAAAATCATGTTTCATAGCACTTCTCATTAAATGAGATGGGAAAAACCTCTATTTCTTGTAGCGTCTATATGTAGTGTACTTTTCTTTATAATATCATAAGTTTATCCTTCAGAATGATAATGTGTGGCATTATGTAATAGGGAAACGATACAATGTATTTAAACTTTATTTATTAAAACAATACAGTACATTAATACAATGCACTATGATGCATTATGAGACGATACATAAATTGGACATACCAAACACAACTATGGGTACTTCCAATTTTAAGTAAATTGGATGCCCTTATTCAAACAAAACACAATACACTGTCACATTACACACTTAGAAATAGAGTAAAAACACATAGGTGTTTGTTATCATTTAGCAGTTGAAATAGCAAAAGCAAGCAGCTCCAATGCCACGTCTGTGACAAGATCCAGAGCGAGCATCCTCCCGCTCCTTGCATTGGCGGTTGCAGTTGTTACCGTTAATACAAGGCCCTGTCCATGTCTTGCTGCGCCTTTCGCAAACTTTTGCCTCTCCTCCTTGCATCTCTGCATAATATAAGATGACTTTCTTAGTTAATTAGGTCTACTAATATATACTGAGAGCGTAAATATTCTGCGCAAACAAGGCAAAACAATTTTTTTTTAAAAAAATTATACATAAATTGTTGAATCCTGTAGACATGAAAAAAAATACTAGTGTAGCAGAGAAGGAGGTTCAAACTGTTTCTTTAGGTCAGAGGTTCTCCAATTGTCATAGTCTGTTATTTTTAATCCCAATATATAAATTTCTAGAAAACAACACTAAAAAAAAAAAAGACAGCTCGGTGCACTAAGCTCTTGCTATGCGCAAGGTCTGGGGAAGGGTCCAACCACAAGGATCTAGGGAAGGATCTTTGTTATACTAAAGAATTAAAAAAAAATTCCCCGTTATAGAAACTAGAATGATGATCTACTATAATCGATTATATATGCTTTAGATATTTGTGTGGCTATAAGAGCATATTTGTATTAGTTGATTGTATATAGTTGATAAGCTTTAAGTGGTGAAAAACATTTTGGAGTATTGAAAGTGATTTTATAAATAAACAATTACGTATTTAGATAAAAGTGTTGAAACTACTAATAAGCAACTAGTGTGTTTGGTAAAAAAATGCTAATAAGCTATTCTTTTGTTAGAATAACTAAAATACTCATAAATTTTTGCGAACTTATAAATTTAAAAATAACTTTGTAGAAATAAAAAGAACGAACGACGAATATAGAGCAAGGAGAAAGTTAGAAATTTTATTTGGAACGATATTTTGAGAATTAGAAGTACTATTAAAGAAAAAAAATAGTAAAATACTTTATCAAATTAAAAGTTTTTATAAGCATGAATGACCAACTTGTGACTTTTGGTTGATTCTTGCTTATAAACACTTTTTTGTTTACCAAATGAGTAGATAATTAAGCTAATTAGTATTTATATGTCAGTTTGACCAACTTATAAGCTTAGCCAAACACCCTCGAAATCATCTCAGTAAGTGTAAAATGAAAAATTAATATTAAAATGTTACTAAATATTAACTATGTCATTCTTTTAAGAATTGTCTAAAAATGAAAGAGCGAAGTAACCATTTACACCCAATCTTTTGACACACTTCCGAAGTGCGTACAACATTGGAAGATAATTAAGATATCTCACCATTGGATGCAATGAGGAGGAAGCAAAGCATGAAGGCTAGAATGACTTTGTTGTTCATGATATGATGGATTTAGCAAATTCTAATGCTTATGTGTTTTCTGTGAATTATACCAAAGGATATAGTAGCTATTTATAGTGAAAGACTTCCACTATTCAAACTTCTTTTGTCATAGCTGTTTTTTTTTTTTTTAAAAAACAAAATATCACCTAAGGGAATGAAAGATTTTAATGCTTATAGTCTTTACATAATTATAAAATAATTTTGTTGGGACTGAAATAATCAGGTGTCACGCGGAAGCTAACAAAGCAAATCTCGAAAGATGTCAAATAAGAAGACAAACGAGAATTATATCAAAAGAAACACAATAATTTAACTCGGTTCGGTTAATCGACCTACGTCCACAAAAGGAGATGAACAATCCACTATATAAAAGACAGTACAAAACATTGAGAGAAAAACCTCATAAAATTCACTCAGAATAAAAAGAGGTTCACACAAGTGACACTGTAGCACTTGAGTCTCACAAATTTTCCCCCTTAATAAAACTCTCACAGCTCTTAGGACTACATTGTGGGTGTTACCAAACTAGAAAAAATGAGTCTTAATTTATAGAGTCTAAAATATTTTTCTACGAGAATAAGACTTAGCCAAATATAAAAAATTTCAATTATGGTAAGAAAATCATGCAAACATCCAACAACTTTCATGATTAATTATATAAAATAAATAGAAGGCTCTTAAGCTATGTAAATAAGTTCATGAGCGAGGACAACCCTTTCCTAAAAAAATTAAGTTATTCACACCTAGATATAAATATTTTACACTTTCTGGTTAAGTTGTGAAGAAATGGTCTTTCCGTTTAACTCAACTGAAAAGTTAGTTCATGAAGGGAGGGATTGTCCAAGTTCATACAAGTAGACCATCAGTCTATTCTCAATTATTGTGGGACTTTGACACACCCTAACACCCTTCTTCACGCCCAGGTCCAACTGGAGCGTGGATCGGGGGTCCAAACCCGGGATATACATGACTCTGATACTATGTAAAGAAATGGATATATGGCATAGCTCAACTCCAAAAACTAGCTCATGAGGGAAGGATTGCCCAAGTTCCATACAAATAGACCACCTGTCCATTACCCAATCAATGTGAAACTTTAACTCACTCTAACATAAATTAATTTATATAAAATATATATAACGGGTAAATATTACAAGTTTGGTATACTCTCTTTATTTCAATTTGTTTGTCTTATTTTTCTTTTAGTCCGTTTTAAAAAAAAAATATTTCTTTTTTTTAAAAAAAATATTTCTTTCCCTTTTTGACAACTCTTTAAATTCAACTTTTCACGTAACATATTTAAGATCACAAGATTAAAAGAAATTTTGATATATTTTACTTCCTCTATTTTAATTTATTTGTCTGATTTTAACGTAATACAAAATTTAAATAAATAAAGAATGCTTTTAAACCTTATGATGTTAAACTCAAGTTATTTGGAAAGTAATAAGGTTATGAGAGGGAACAACCTTTTCTAAAATATTTAAGTTACTTACACTTTCTGATTAAATATAAATACAACAACAACATATCCAGTATATTCCCACCAGGTGGGATCTGATTAAATATATATAACGGATAAATATCACAAGTTTGATATAATAACTTGGAAAGTAGAATAATCACTTGCTATAGATGTTTAAATTGAACTACTAGTACAAGAGAGTTTTTGGGTCAAAATAGTACTTTCTCCGGGCAAATTTATGAGTCATCCTTTGAATTTCGAGAGTTAAACAATTTGTTTTTAATCGCATTTTTTCATATGCATTTTAAGTATGTCAAATTATCAATTATTATAACTTATAACACTTTTGACATGTAATCTTTAAATATATAAATTTTATTTCAAAAAATTAAAAAAAATCATGTTCAAATTCGCGATCAAAATTTAATGATTTGACTCTCAAAATCTGCTATGCCACATAAAATGAGAGAACATAAAATTTATTAACATTGTAAATATGTAAAATTTATATTCCCTTCGTCAATCTACTACTTGTCCAGTATATCAAAAGTAATTGTCCAATTTACTTATCTAGTTTGAAAAATTAAGAGATAATTATTATTTTGTATTCATTTTATCCTTGTTATTAAATACTATTTATTTCTCAATATTAGTTAATTAATTTATAATTAATAAGAATGCTATAATAAAATTATTCTTTTATTCATTATTTTTTAGAGAGTGTGTCAAATCGAACCTACACAAGTAAAAATGAACAAAGTGAGTATATCTAAAAGAAAATTGACTTTATTTTAGAGCATCCAATGAGATAGCAGAAGTAAATTTGAGGTGTCATATTTCACTCATCACCATATAAATTTCATGGCATAATAACTTGAAAGCATGCTCTTCAGTTTTCTCACCATATGAATTTCATTTAAAAATTTTGTCTTCTCTAAATTGACGATCAACTATCATTGATTATATTGTACTAGCCTAGGAATTAATGGAAGAACAGCACCAGCCTCAAATGCTGACTACTTTGGCATTGACTTAATTATCTGACATTATTTCCTTTTTAGCCAAATTTATTTGTATTAAGGTTCAGGCATTTTAATCTGAATAATTGAATGTTGCATTTGGATATTAATCATTTGTTTTTCAATAATATTTGAATGTGTATAATTTATTTATGTTTAGATAAATACACCATTCAAATAAAAATTAGTTAAATATTAGCAAAATACATAAAGTTAATATAATAAATTATTGTTTGATTAAAAAAAAAAGAAACATTTATGTTCACTTGTGATTTTGGAGACGGTGATAGTTGATGCTAGTGGCTAATATTGGTGGTAGTGATAATTGTGATGGTGGAGGTGGTTGGTGTTGTAATGACTAGTGCGATAGTGATGACGGTTGGCAGTGTTGATAGTGATTGTGATGGTGGTAGTTGGCGATGCTGTTAGTTGTGATGGTGATAGTTAGTAGTGATGCTAGTTGTGATGCTTTTGTCACGACCCGAAATTCCATTCGGGCCAGACTGGCACCCGAAGCCGATAAGACCCGAGAGAACCAATCTTTACTCATGCCCAATCGTATGCATACCGTAAGAATCATCACCAAGTCGTAAAGACATAAGATGCTAAGTGCGGAAATCATGGAACCTTATATATATAAGAGACTTGGCCGTTAGGGCCATCAAACCAAAATGAGCATACATATCTTACATTCTGTTCCCACATAAGTCTACAAAGCCTCTACAGATACATAGCTATGACAAACCTAGAGTCGGGACAACACCCCACTCTATACTCACATACAATACCAAAATACATGTACATAGCAACTCAGAAAGCCCCGAACCAACTGGAGCTCACCAAAAGTCGGCAAAAGGCCTGCAACCTACTGTGGAGGTCTACTAGTACCTGCGCCTGCAGCATGTAAGCTAAATCCCCTAAGAGGGGTCAGTACGGAGAATGTTCTGAGTATGTAAGGCCATATGAAACTGTCATAAATACATTAATAGAATCAAAATGTAATAGGATAGTCAATATGAATAACCCATCGATACATAGTCAATATGAATAACCCATCGATTTGTATATGTGTAACCATGTAGCTTACATAAATGCACGCCCCGAATCCCATCGAGACGTGATTGACACCCGTAGCCGATAAGGCCCGAGAGAACCAACCTTTGCCTATGTTCAATCATATGCATCTCATAATCATAACCACCATTTCATAATAATATGAAAGACGAAGAAAGGAGAACATGGGACACATTTATACATACATATGAAACTTGGCCGTTGAGGCCATCCAGTCAAAACAACATGTGTTTTTTACACTGTTACACCCACATCGGTCTACAAAAGCCTCTAAAAAGAGCATTGACCAAAACAAACCAAAAGTCGGGACAAGTCCCCGCTTTACACATTATGTACAATATCAAAACATATATCTACTATGACTCGGAGAAACCCCGAATTAACTGGAGCTCACCACGGAACTGCTAACACTGGCAATCTACTGGGGAGGCCTACTGGGACCTGCGCCTGCAGCAAGTAAGGTAAATTCCCCGAGAGGGGTCAGTACGAAATAAGTACTGAGTATGCAAGGCTCAGATGAAACTGTACAACACAAGAATATTTCAATGAATATGTCAATGAACTCAAAACATATGAATACTCAATGTGAATAAGTCACCATGTTGCATTTTGGAAACCATGTGGATTGCTTTCATTGCTTTCATTACTTTCTTTATCACAATACTCACTTGTTATCACATATGTCACAATGTACCCAGGCCCCAACTGATCAGTGGGTCTTTCATATCATATCATTGTGTTGGGATCGAGTCGAGCTAGGCTTATGCCCCTAGACTTGCCACCCATACATCAATGCATCGGGATCGAGTCGAGCTAGGCTTACGCCCCTAGACTTGCCACCCATAAATCCAAACCTCGGGATCGAGTCGAGCTAGGCTTACGCCCCTAGACTTGCCACCCGTACTTGATCATTGACCACATTTGTAACACCCCGTACATGTTTACCTTAGTTTTGAGAGTAAAAAAAAAAAAAAAAAAAAAAGTGCGCGATGGGGAGCGTGCCACGCCGCTTTGGGCCAAATTTTTGTGCCCAGAGGCAGCAAGCTAGCGCCACGCTGGGTTTGGTCACTTTTCAAAGTTGGAATTTTTCTTAAAGTCCCAAGGGTGCCCGGGGACGTATTGAGCCGATTTTTGCTACGTTTGTTCTACAACCAAGAGTATAGACATGAAATGAATGACATATTATATTGGTATTATAAAATTACTCGAGAACGAATTTGGGGTCAAAATGACGATTTTACCCCTATAGCCAAAATAAGCCAAACGTGGCTAGAATCACTTGGTTTTTGGATTGAGGCTACGGATATGAATAGCATGAGTGGAAATATTATTGTAATATATATGAGACGACTTAAACATGAGAAATTATTGATTTTATTGGGTGAAGTGAATTGGGCTCAAAAAGAGGCCCAAAATGAGAAGAATGCATGGGCCAAAATGGGTCAAAAGACCCATTCTTGCCTTGACCTTCTAGACTCTCATATGTAATGGCTAAGGATGGACCTAAGGCTCTATAAAAGGGGGAAACAAATCAGATTTTTAATTCACAAAAGACACATGCTTTTCTATCTTTTATTCTAGAAATTTCCCAAGAACACCTCTTTGGCTCTCAAACCCCAAGGCACTTTGTGGAGCAAGATCACCATTTTCCAAGCTTGGGTAAGTGAATATTATTGTACTTTAACATATTATAAGCATGAGAGAATATGTATATCATGTTGGTTATGGTTGGAAATGTTGGACATGGCACTTTGTGCTTTTGTATAAGATTTGTGATCCATGGGATTTGAGCTTGAATTTGGACTTGTGCCTTTGATAAAAGATCATGATGTGGATAAAATATGAACATGTATGGTGTTATTTTGTTATTAAATTTGTTATTTTTCTATAAGTGCAAATTATGGGATTTTGGCCGATTTGTTGTTGTGAGGTGTATTGAAGTAAAGTGATGGCATAATTGTGATGTTGTGATGATGGAGAAGTGTAAAATATGAACTTGGTGTGGCATGCTATTGGTTATCATGTGTTGGTCAATGTATGGAATATTGTGGTATTCTTGGTATAATGATTTCATAAGTGATGTTGTCAAGGGGGAAATGACATGTTGAAGCTAAACATGTGACTTATTGTTATTGTATGTCATTATAAGGTAATTGGTGGTTAATGTTGGTTCATTATGAACTTGTGTTGTAGAGTGAAAACATAAAGGAGGAGCGGGACTATTGTACACGCGTCTAAAATTGTGTATTCGTATTAAGAAGACAAGGTATGTAAGGTTCCTTTTTCCACATCCTTCTGCAACATATTGTTCACATTGACATTGGACTTGTTTCAATTCTGAGAGGTTTGAAGTATCTCACATTCAGGTTGACGTATGTTGTTATTCATATGTGTCTTATTATTAAACGCATGATGATTCGTTTGTCTCTTGTTCATTGAGTGAAGTTCCCAAAAATGTCATAACGTTATCATTCCTAAATGAACGATCTCAAGAGAGTAATAACATAAAAGAACCTATTTATTCTTGAATAGCATTTTCCAATCATGTCATGTTCCAAGTCCTCAATTATGATGATTATCTTTGTATCAATCTTTTATAAGTAAAAGTACCAATCTCATAAGATCTCATAAGAGTAATAAGAGAAGTGAGGTGCAAGTTAATATATCTATTCCCCATAAGTGACGATGTCAATCTCATGAAGCAAGAGGGAAGAAGTATATATGTGTGATTCCTTCAATATCTCAATCACTCTTAAGAATGGAAGTAAGAATAACAAGAGAAATAAGAGGTGTATATTAAGAAGTAATAATGGGTGGTATCCCAGGGGTTAAAATACCTAGCATGGGTCGATCCCAATAACACGGGTGGAATCCCAGGGGCGACAGAAAAGCCTAGCATGGGTCGATCCCGATACATCCCAGGGGCGATATAAAAGCCTAGCATGGGTTATGATGGTACATCCCAGGGGCGACACGAAAGCCTAGCATGGGTTAATATAACATCCCAGGGGCGATAAGCCTAGCATGGGTTAATGATATCCCAGGGGCGACACGAAAGCCTAGCATGGGTTCACATAACATCCCAGGGGTCAAAGTACCTAGCATGGGTTAATCTCATCCCAGGGGCGACAGAAAAGCCTAGCATGGGTAGAACAATAAAGATGAATAAAAGATGAAGATAAGAGGAGTAAAGAACGTAATATACATGGTTCCATGGTCCCACATACGGCAAGAGAGTTCATTCACATTTCTGTTTCCCTATATTAATTCCATTATTGTTGTTATTATGTATGATGAATTTCTTATGAGCCTTACATATTCAGTACATTCTTCGTACTGACCCCCTCGGGGGAATTACCTTACATGTTGCAGGTGCAGGCATTAGTAGACTTCCTCTGTAGACTGGGGATCATTTGCAGATATTTGGTGAGCTCCAGTTGGTTCGGAGCCCCCTGAGTCCTAGATGTATATTTGTTGTGATGTTATATAAATTGTATAAAGCGGGGACTTGTCCCGACTGTAAGTTGGTCTTGTTGATGCATCTGTTACAGGCTTTTGTAGACATATGTGGGTGAGACGAGTATGTAGAAGACGAATGTCTGTTTTGACTTAATGGCCTCAACGGCCAAGTTTCCTAAATATATATGTATAGCATATGTTTCCATGTTCATGTTTTCCGCATAGTTGCATAAGGTTTAATAAGGTTCATACGAAGATATACATACGAATGAACATAGGCAAAGGTTGGTTCTCTCGGGCCTTATCGGCTACGGGTGCCAATCATGTCTCGATGGGATTCGGGGCGTGACAACATTTGCATTACTTTGTTCATTACTTTGAGATTGATACTTTGATAATCATAACATCACTTTGGAACTTTGAAACATAACATTGTTGGAAACTTTGAATCATTGACCAATAAGTGAAGGACATGTGAATAAATATCAATGAGAAATATGATATCACTAGCACCATGATACTATTGGAACCATTGGACAATAATCCATGAACAAGAGACACAAGTATAGGCACTATTGGAATATTGGAACATAGCCTTATTTGAACTTTCGGAACATTAACCATGAATATGAGAAATGAGATTCACAATTGATCAATGAGTAGGAAATATATGACAATGACCATAGATAATTGCATATGGGATACCTTAGTACATTTCGGAATAGAACTAGAGAAATGTCAATGTGAACACTATTGGCCGTAGAAAGATACGGACAAAGTAACCTTGCATACCTTGGATTCGCACTACGAATATACAACCTTGGATGCGTATACAATAATCCCGCTCCTTCTTTATGTGTCACTCTACAACATAAATACATAACTAAATTTACATTAACCACCAATTACTTTACAAATGCATACCATGTCAATGAGTTACATGTTTGCCTTTAAACATGTCATTTCCCCTTGACAAAACCATTGATCATACTATTATTCCAAAAATTCCATAATATTCCCAACATTGACCAATACATGAAAATCAATACATTTCACCACAATACTTCTCCTTTACACTTTCTTATCCATAACACATCCCAAATAATCCATCAAAGTACCTTAATACAACTCATAACACATATCAGCCAAAATCCCATAATTTCCACTTTTAGACAAGAACAAGTTTAATACCAAAAATAACACCATACATGTTCATATTTTGTCCATACCATGCTTTTTCATCAAAGGCACAAGGCCTAATTCAAATTCAAATCACCAAGATGACACATCTTTCACCAAAGGCAAAAATACACTATTCATCATCTTGCCAACACAACTAGCGTAACATACATAATCTCCCATGCATATAATATGTTAATCCATGAAAATAAACACTTACCAAATCTTGGAATAGGATGATCTTGTCCAAATATGCCTTAGGGTTTATTTGCTTTAGGGTTTGGACATGAAGGAAATGTTTGTGATATTCTCCAAAAGTGATGAGAGACTTTGGGGAATAAAAATCTGATTTTGTGGGACTTTATATGGACCTCAAGTAATCCTTAGACACACTTGGCATTACATGATATGTTCACTTGGTCAATTAGTGAAAGAATGGATCATTTTTGCCTTTGGGCCCATGTATTTTCTTCCATTTTGGGCCTCAAATTGGGCCCAATAACACATATCCATCACATTTCATTTATTATTCACCATATATCTCATGTTTCCATAATTCCATAATGTCACAACAATATTCCCTTAAAAGATTCTCATTCGTCCCTTCGATCGCAAAAATAGGCATTCTAGTCGCCCTTGGTTTCATTGGACATTTTGGATCACTATTCACATTTCATGATTTGATCATGTAGGAGTATGTAGGAGTGTATTGAAGTGTTTGAATCTCTAACAATGCTCAAATAACCCCAAAGAACCAAAAGAAACCATCTAGAAATCGTCGTAGAATTGTGTTACGAAACGACTCCGGAAAGGCACATTGTTTGTGCCTTGCGCCACACCCCCTGAAACAGGGTAGTGGCGCAAGAAGCTGGCCTTCTCTAAAGTTTCTGCAGGCTGGTGGCTTGCGCCACACCCCTGAAACAGGGTAGTGGCGCAAGTTTCAGCAAAGTGCTGAAATTTTCGGCCACTTATCCAATGTTAACGTATCGTCCAATCCCTTATCAAAACACTACAAAATACTTACTTAGTGATCTTAACCATCAATTAAACATGACTTAAAGTCACCAAATGAGGTTATAATGTGTACGAGTTCTTACCCAAATGTTCCACGAAATCACAAAACACCTCCTACGAAGGTCTAATCGCACATGTTAAGTCCGATATCAAATGTTTCACCAATGACACTATAAAACACATATGCATGGCATCTCAACACCTATGTAGATATGATCCCAAGGTGTCAAGTGAGGTTAGAAAAGTACGGGGTGTTACATTCTTCCCCCCTTAGGAACATTTGTCCTCGAATGTTAACAACATGTCTTATACACAACAAATGCATCTTTACTTTAACATACCTATATACATAATGCTCTTAAAGACTTACTTGTTATTGTTCCACCTCCGCACTGTGTACTTCTTGGTCCAGTTGAAATAAATGGGGATACTTGGATTTCATCATTTCTTCCGCTTCCCATGTGATCTCCTCTACGTGTTGGTTTCTCCAAAGGACTTTTACGGATGCTATGTCTTTATTCCTCAATCTCTTTAATTGTCGATCTAGGATAGCAATGGGCACTTCTTCATAAGTGAGATCCTCTATAACTTGAACATCCTCTACGGGAACAATACGAGACGGATCTCCTATGCATTTCCGAAGCATCGACACATGAAAGACCGGATGGACTGAGGAAAGTTCTTGAGGTAAGGCTAATTCATACGCGACTTGCCCAAATCTTCTAATAACTTCATAGGGGCCTATGTAATGTGGACTCAATTTCCCTTTCTTTCCGAACCGCATTACCCCTTTCATCGGTGACACCTTTAAAAACACCTAATCACCTATGGTGAATTCAAGCCCTCTTCGCCTAACATCGGCATATGATTTGTGACGACTTTGAGCCGTTTGTAACCGTTGTTGGATAACTTTAACTTTCTCCATGGCTTGGTGAACAATATCTGGCCCAAGTAAAGCAGTTTCACCTGCTTTGAACCATCCGATTGGTGATCTACATTTCCTTCCATACAAGGCTTCATAAGGTGCCATTTTAATACTTGAATGATAGCTATTGTTATATGCAAATTCAATAAGAGGCAAATGGTCATCCCAACTACCTTGAAAATCCAACGTACATGCTCGTAGCATATCTTCAAGTGTCTGAATAGTACGATCTGCTTGTCCATCAGTCTGGGGATGGAAAGCCGTACTCAAATTCACCTGGGTACCTAAACTCCGGTGAAAAGATTTCCAAAAGTGTGCTGTGAACTGTGCTCCTCTGTCTGATATGATCGAAAGTGGAATACCATGCAATCGTACTATCTCTTTCACATACAACTTTGCATAATCCTCAGCTGTATAGGTCGTCCTGACCGGTAGAAAATGCGCTGATTTAGTAAGTCGGTCCACTATGACCCATGTAGAATCAAACTTCCGCAATGTACGAGGCAAGCTCGTAATGAAATCCATATTAATCATATCCCACTTCCAGATTGGAAGATTGATGCATTGCATGTAACCTCCTGGTTTCTGATGTTCCACTTTCACTTGTTGACAATTCGGGCATTGCGCGACAAATTTCGCAATGTTCTTTTTCATGTTGCCCCACCAATACACCTCTTTCAATTCATGGTACATTTTAGTAGCACCCGGATGAATGGAATAGCGCGAATGGTGCGCCTCTGTCATTATTCGTGTCCTCAGCTCATCTACGTCCGGTACACATAACCTCCCTTGACATTGAAGCACCCCTTCCGGTGTAATATCAAATGCCTTAGTCAAATTCTGCTGCACATTTTCCTTTAGCTGTAATAAAATAGAATCCGCAAATTGCTTCTCTTTCACTTCAGCTATCAAGGACGATTCTGCTGCATTCTGCACCATAACTCTATCATCTGAGGTTTCAATAAGGCGAACTCCCAAGCTGGCTAATTGATTCAAATTTTTGATTATCTCACGCTTTTCATCCAACTGACCACTAGTGCTTTCTACTGCCTTAACGCTCAATGCATCAGCTACTACATTTGCTTTGCCTGGGTGATAAAGAATATCAATGTCATAATCTTTTAAAAGCTCTAACCACCTTCGTTGCCTCAAATTGAGTTCCTTCTGCTTAACAAGATATTGCAAGCTTTTGTGATCTGTATAGATGTCAACATGAACCCCATATAAATAATGACGCCATATCTTTAAAGCAAAAACTACTGCTGCCAATTCAAGATCATGTGTGGGATAGTTTTTCTCATGTGGCCGCAACTGTCGTGAGGCATATGCTATCACCCTACCATGCTGCATCAACACACATCCGAGACCAATCCCGGAAGCATCACAATACACTGCATAGCCCTCTGTACCTTCAGGAAGTACTAACACTGGTGTGGAAGTCAACTTATCTTTCACGTTTTGGAAACCTCTTTCACATGCATCATTCCATTGAAATTTAATTGCCTTGTGAGTTAACTTTGTCAATGGTGCCGCAATAGAAGCAAATCCTTCTACAAATCTTCGGTAATAACCTGCCAAACCCAGAAAACTGCGAATCTCTGTGGGTGTCGTAGGTCTTGGCCAGTTTTTCACTGCTTCAATCTTTTGGGTATCAACCTGTATACCTTCATCTGATACAATGTGACCCAAGAACGCAACTGATTTCAACCAAAACTCACATTTGGAGAATTTTGCATACAACTTACGCTCACGGAGAATTTGCAACACTTGCCGTAAGTGATAAGCATGGTCTTCTGGTGATCTTGAATAAACAAGGATGTCATCTATAAATACTGTCACGAACACGTCTAGGAATGGCTTAAACACCCTGTTCATCAAATCCATAAACACAGCCGGTGCATTTGTTAGTCCAAATGACATAACTAAAAATTCATAATGGCCATACCGTGTTCGAAAAGCTGTCTTGGGTACATCCTCCTCTCTAACTCTGACTTGATGGTAACCCGACCTCAAGTCAATTTTCGAAAAACATTTGGCACCCTGTAACTGATCAAACAAATCATCAATGCGAGGAAGGGGGTATTTGTTCTTGATCGTTACTTTATTCAGTTGCCGATAGTCGATGCACATTCTCAAGGTGCCATCTTTCTTTCGCACAAATAATACCGGTGCACCCCACGGGGACATACTAGGCCTAATAAAGCCTTTATCCAGCAAATCTTTCAACTGCTCCTTCAATTCACGCAGTTCTGCTGGAGCCATTCTATATGGAGGGATAGAAATAGGCTGAGTGCCTGGAATCACATCAATGCCGAATTCCACTTCCCGTTCTGGGGGTAAACCTGGGAGATCCTCTGGGAATACATCTAGAAATTCATTGACTACCGGTACTGACTGTGGAGTTAATGGTTCCACATCATTATCTTTCACTCGTACCAAATGACATATGTATCCCTTAGCAATCATTTTTCTGGCTTTCAAATAGGAAATAAATCTTCCTCGTGGTGCTCCTACCTTACCCTGCCATTCTAGAACATTTTCCTGTGGAAAACAAAATTGTACCTTCTTGTCCCGGCAATCTACCGTAGCATAACAAGAGGCCAACCAATCCATTCCCATGATTACATCAAAATCCACCATGTTCAATTCAATGAGATCGGCCAACGTATCATGACCACACACAGTTACCACACAGTTACGATACACTCTCTTTGCAACAATATATTCACCAACCGGTGTAGACACTTCAGTTGATTTAATTCATAATTCCGATGCCTTTGCAAATTTCGCAGCAACCAATGGAGTAACATAGGAAAGTGTAGAACCTGGGTCAATTAGTGCATATACATTATGTGAGAATATGGATAATGTACCTGTGACGACATCTGGGGAAGCCTCTGAATTCTGGCGGTCCACCAAAGCATAAGTGCGATTCTGGACCCCGCTAGTACTGGCTCCTCCTCTGGTACCTCTACCACGACCAATAGGTTGCACCCCTCGGCCCTGTGAAGGAACCAATGCTGACGACGCAACAGCCGACCCAGCTGGTCGTGCTATACCACCCATGCTCCGCTGTGGACATTCCCTCGCTATATGTCCTGGCATATCACACCAAAAGCAGACATTCGTCCCTGTCCGACATGTACCTGTGTGCATACGCCCGCAGTGCTGACACTGCTGACGAGGGAAACCTGCTGCCTGTGATCCATGAACTCCACTACTTTGCCCTGCTGAACCACCTCTAAACCCTCGAGACTGCGAATAAGCACCACCTGTGGAATAAGAGAACGACGGTCTAGGTGGTCGAGGAAACAGGCGGGGCCTAGATCCTCCTTGGGACATCATAGGTGGTCCCATAGGTCTAGCCCTCTTGGACTGTCCCCTATCAAATTCATGTACCCTTCGTCTCTGTCTTTGATCTTCCATTTTCTGGGCGAAGGCTTGTATTCGAGCAATGTCCATGTCCCTATTCAAGGCCGCAATAGTGCAATCTCTTACCAAGTATGGCTCTAGTCTGTCCACGTATTTATGGACCCTGTCTGTCATCGTAGCCACAACATTTGGCGCATATCGAGCCAAGGAATTAAATTGCAAGCTATATTCTCTGACGCTCAAATTTTCTTGACGGAGATTTAGGAACTGATCCGCACGTGCCTCACGGATCTCATAGGGCAAGTAATGATCAAGAAAAGCCACTTTGAACTCTTCCCAAGTAGGTGGGATTGCATCAATATCACGGGATTTCTTCCAATCCTCGTACCACAATATTGCTTCTTCTTTTAACCTGTACGCAGCAAGTTCCACTGTCTCTACCCCTGTCACATGCATAACTTCCAATGCCCTCTGAATTTGATCCACGAAGTCCTGTGGATCTACTTTTGGATCTGCCCCTGTGAAAATAGGGGGGTCCAGTTTCAAGAAATCCTGTGTTCTACGACTTGCCATTCTAGCCGCATCATCATCATGTGCCATTGCACCAGCTCTTCCCTGGCTTTGTGCCGCCACTAACTGTGTCAACATCTGTACATCATTCCTAAGATCCTGATCTGTGGCATTCGTCGGTGGTTCCGCGGGTACTTCCCTTCTTCTCGGCTCTTCTGGAGCTGAAGAAGTAGAAGAAGCTCGCGTTGCGAACTCAGTTTCAGCC
This sequence comes from Capsicum rhomboideum, assembly GCA_031232105.1. Taxonomy (NCBI): domain Eukaryota; kingdom Viridiplantae; phylum Streptophyta; class Magnoliopsida; order Solanales; family Solanaceae; genus Capsicum; species Capsicum rhomboideum. Next base: position 19,485,618 of record CP124712.1, read on the forward strand.
CCACCTTGATCAACTTGGTCAGGTGGTGGTCTACTTGTTCCTTCAGCAATTCTATCTATCAGCTTACTTTTACCTTTTCCTCTTCCTCTTCTAGTGTTCGGCATTTTGACTATACCAAAGAAAATAATTATCAAGATCAGATACAATGCAACTGACAACATTGGCTCTATTGCACGATCTAGAAAGAAGAAAAGAAACAACATTCTAAATATCCCGTAGCCTCCTACTTATAAATGTGGTGCACAACACATCGATAAGTAAGACTCTACTCAGACACGGCTTTGTAGACATCCTTAGACCGACTGCTCTGATACCACTTTTGTCATGCCCCGAATCCCATCGAGACGTGATTGGCACCCGTAGCCGATAAGGCCCGAGAGAACCAACCTTTGCCTATGTTCAATCATATGCATCTCATAATCATAACCACCATTTCATAATAATATGAAAGACGAAGAAAGGAGAACATGGGACACATTTATACATACATATGAAACTTGGCCGTTGAGGCCATCCAGTCAAAACAACATGTGTCTTTTACACTGTTACACCCACATCGGTCTACAAAAGCCTCTAACAAGAGCATTGACCAAAACAAACCAAAAGTCAGGACAAGTCCCCGCTTTACACATTATGTACAATATCAAAACATATATCTACTATGACTCGGAGAAACCCCGAATTAACTGGAGCTCACCACGGAACTGCTAACACTGGCAATCTACTGGGGAGGCCTACTGGGACCTGCGCCTGCAGCAAGTAAGGTAAATTCCCCGAGAGGGGTCAGTACGAAATAAGTACTGAGTATGCAAGGCTCAGATGAAACTGTACAACACAAGAATATTTCAATGAATATGTCAATGAACTCAAAACATATGAATACTCAATGTGAATAAGTCACCATGTTGCATTTTGGAAACCATGTGGATTGCTTTCATTACTTTCTTTATCACAATACTCACTTGTTATCACATATGTCACAATGTACCCGGGCCCCAACTGATCAGTGGGTCTTTCATATCATATCATTGTGTTGGGATCGAGTCGAGCTAGGCTTATGCCCCTAGACTTGCCACCCATACATCAATGCATCGGGATCGAGTCGAGCTAGGCTTACGCCCCTAGACTTGCCACCCATAAATCCAAACCTCGGGATCGAGTCGAGCTAGGCTTACGCCCCTAGACTTGCCACCCGTACTTGATCATTGACCACATTTGCATTACTTTGTTCATTACTTTGAGATTGATACTTTGATAATCATAACATCACTTTGGAACTTTGGAACATAACATTGTTGAAAACTTTGAATCATTGACCAATAAGTGAAGGACATGTGAATAAATATCAATGAGAAATATGATATCACTAGCACCATGATACTATTGGAACCATTGGACAATAATCCATGAACAAGAGACACAAGTATAGGCACTATTGGAATATTGGAACATAGCCTTATTTGAACTTTCGGAACATTAACCATGAATATGAGAAATGAGATTCACAATTGATCAATGAGTAGGAAATATATGACAATGACCATAGATAATTGCATATGGGATACCTTAGTACATTTCGGAATAGAACTAGAGAAATGTCAATGTGAACACTATTGGCCGTAGAAAGATACGGACAAAGTAACCTTGCATACCTTGGATTCGCACTACGAATATACAACCTTGGATGCGTATACAATAATCCCGCTCCTTCTTTATGTGTCACTCTACAACATAAATACATAACTAAATTTACATTAACCACCAATTACTTTACAAATGCATACCATGTCAATGAGTTACATGTTTGCCTTTAAACATGTCATTTCCCCTTGACAAAACCATTGATCATACTATTATTCCAAAAATTCCATAATATTCCCAACATTGACCAATACATGAAAATCAATACATTTCACCACAATACTTCTCCTTTACACTTTCTTATCCATAACACATCCCAAATAATCCATCAAAGTACCTTAATACAACTCATAACACATATCAGCCAAAATCCCATAATTTCCACTTTTAGACAAGAACAAGTTTAATACCAAAAATAACACCATACATGTTCATATTTTGTCCATACCATGCTTTTTCATCAAAGGCACAAGGCCTAATTCAAATTCAAATCACCAAGATGACACATCTTTCACCAAAGGCAAAAATACACTATTCATCATCTTGCCAACACAACTAGCGTAACATACATAATCTCCCATGCATATAATATGTTAATCCATGAAAATAAACACTTACCAAAGCTTGGAATAGGATGATCTTGTCCAAATATGCCTTAGGGTTTATTTGCTTTAGGGTTTGGACATGAAGGAAATGTTTGTGATATTCTCCAAAAGTGATGAGAGACTTTGGGGAATAAAAATCTGATTTTGTGGGACTTTATATGGACCTCAAGTAATCCTTAGACACACTTGGCATTACATGATATGTTCACTTGGTCAATTAGTGAAAGAATGGATCATTTTTGCCTTTGGGCCCATGTATTTTCTTCCATTTTGGGCCTCAAATTGGGCCCAATAACACATATCCATCACATTTCATTTATTATTCACCATATATCTCATGTTTCCATAATTCCATAATGTCACAACAATATTCCCTTAAAAGATTCTCATTCGTCCCTTCGATCGCAAAAATAGGCATTCTAGTCGCCCTTGGTTTCATTGGACATTTTGGATCACTATTCACATTTCATGATTTGATCATGTAGGAGTATGTAGGAGTGTATTGAAGTATTTGAATCTCTAACAATGCTCAAATAACCCCAAAGAACCAAAAAAAACCATCTAGAAATCGTCGTAGAATTGTGTTACGAAACGACTCCGGAAAGGCACATTGTTTGTGCCTTGCGCCACACCCCCTGAAACAGGGTAGTGGCGCAAGAAGCTGGCCTTCTCTGAAGTTTCTGCAGGCTGGTGGCTTGCGCCACACCCCTGAAACAGGGTAGTGGCGCAAGTTTCGGCAAAGTGCTGAAATTTTCGGCCACTTATCCAATGTTTACGTATCGTCCAATCCCTTATCAAAACACTACAAAATACTTACTTAGTGATCTTAACCATCAATTAAACATGACTTAAAGTCACCAAATGAGGTTATAATGTGTACGAGTTCTTACCCAAATGTTCCACGAAATCACAAAACACCTCCTACGAAGGTCTAATCGCACATGTTAAGTCCGATATCAAATGTTTCACCAATGACACTATAAAACACATATGCATGGCATATCAACACCTATGTAGATATGATCCCAAGGTGTCAAGTGAGGTTATAAAAGTACGGGGTGTTACAATAAATTAAGTTCTTCTCTTTATGGTTTATTCCTCATCGCTCATATCATAATGTACCCGGGCCCCAACTGATCAGTGGGTCTTAACATAACATAACGTTATGTTGGGATCGGCTCGATCTAGGACTTTGCCTCTAGAGCTGCCACCCATAAATCAATATACATTGGGATCGGCTCGAGCTAGGCTTATGCCTCTAGAGCTGCCACCCATACCAACATATCAAGTTCGGCTCGAGCTAGGTTATTACCTCTAGAGCTACCCCCTGTCAGGATCGGTCCGAGCTAGGCTTATGCCCCTAGGACTGCCCCCTGATCCAACAATTTTGGGATCGGCTTGAGCTAGGTATTTTGCCCCCAAAGCTACCACCCATACTTGATCATTGACCACCAACAGATATGAATTACTTTATTTCTTACTTTTGAGAGATTGAGCCATCCACGTATGAGAGATTGATATATTGAGGATCATGATAGTATATAATATCGGGCCTCCACCTTTTGTGGGTTAGAAATGACATAGCATAATATTGGGATTTTTCCATATTGAACTTATACCTTTTCCATAGTTATGAGAGATTAATGTATATATACATAGCCAAAACATTATTGGAAGCTTACACAACATTATTGGGACTTTTGGAGCATGTCCATAATTATGCAACTCATGAACAACCGTGACTAATGAATGAAGAATATGTGACTTAACAATAGATAACATTATTGAAACCATTAGACACAAGTCAATGAACAAGAGGTATGCGTATAACCACTATTGGCACTTTGGAACATAACCTTTTTGGGCTTTTGGAACATTGACCAACGAATATGAGACATACAATTCCCAATTGATCAATGAGTAGGAAATATGTGATAATAACCATTGCTAAACGGATATAGAATACCTTAGCACATTTTGGGATAGTACAAATGTAATGTCAATGTGAAAACTATTCGCCGCAGAAAGATATGGACAGAGTAACCTTACATACCTTGTACTCTCAATACGAATATACAATCTTAGATGTGCATACAATGTCCCGCTCCTTCTTTATGTGTCACTCTACAACACAAATACATAACGGAGTTTACATTAACCACCAACTATCTTACAAATGCATATAACGTCAATGAGTTACATGTTGCCTTTAAAATGCCATTTCTCCCTTGACAATACCATTGATGAAATTATCATACCAATATTTCCACAATATTTCCAACATTGACCAATACATAATAATCAATACATTTCACCACAACACTTCTCCTTTACACTTTCTTATTCACACCACATCACAAATAAGCCATCAACTTACCTTAATATACCTCATAGCACATATCGGCCAAAATCCCACAATTTACACTTATAGAAAAATAACAAGTTTAATAACAAAACCACACCATACATGTTCATATTTTATCCATACCATGCTCTTCCATCAAAGTCACAAGTCATAATTCAAGCTTGAATCTCATGGATCACAAATCTTATATAAAAATACAAACTACCATGTCCACCATTTCCAAGCATAACCAACATGATATACATAATCTCCCATGCATATAATATGTTAAGCCATAATAATAAATACTTACCCAAGCTTGAAAAGTGATGGTCTTGCTCCAAAAGTTGTCTTTGAGCTTTTAGGGTTTGAGAGATATGCTTGAGAAAATATCTAAAAGGCATGAGAGTTCCAAATGAATAAAATCTGATTTTTGGGTCTTTATATAACCCTTGGGGTTATCCTTAGTCATTCTTGGCATTTAATGCTAATTTGGCTTTGACCCATTCTTGGCCCATGTTTTCTTTTCATTTTTGGGTCCTTTTTGGGCCCAATTCACTTAACCCAATAAAATCAACAATTTCTCATGTTTAAATCATTTCATACGTGTTACAACAATATTCCACTCACGATACTTGTATCCATAACCTCAATCCCAAAAACAAGTGATTCTAGCCACATATGGCCTATTTTGACCATAAGGGTAAAACCGTCATTTTGATGCCCAAATTCGTTCTTGAGTAATTTTATCATACTAATATAATACTTCATTTATTCCATATATATACTCGTGGTTGTAGAAGAAACGTGGGAAAAATCGGCCCGGTACATCCCCGGGCACCCTTGGACACTAGACAAATTTTGGAGGCATTGCTGGTTTGGCCGCCCCAGCCAGCGCCTGGCGCCCACCAGGGCACTGAGCTTTAAAAGATTGATGGTTTGGGCGCTAGAACCAGCGCCTTTCACCTCCTGTGGCATTGGAATTTTGTTTTTGTGCTTCTACTTTTCTTTGCAGATTTGGTTAAATACTTCAAATTCTATTTTTTAACTTACTTCTTACCTTTAATACTCTTTGTTTGGAGGTCCTCCAAACCTCGTTTTTAATCCCATAAATGTTCCACGAAGTCACAAAACACCTCCTACGAAGGTTTAATCACATATACGAGGGCCAAATTCACTTATCTCATCGCTAACATTACAAAATACATGTGTATGGCTCTCGACACCTACATAAGCAATGTTCAACATCGTCAAGTAGGATTGGGAAGGTACAGGGTGTTACATTCTTCCCCCCCTTAGAAACATTCATCCTCGAATGTTAATAATATCGTCTCATGTACATCCCATGCACCTCCATCTCAACCTACCTATGCATATACACATAATACTTATGGATACTTCCTTGTTATTGTCCTAACTCCATACCTTTAATTTTTTTCCCCCGTTTGAAGTAGTCACGGGTACTTTGACTTCCTCAGTTCTTTGGCTCCCTACGTGATTTGGTTCCTCCACTGTACTTTTACCAAAGCTATATATTTTTCTTTCCACTTATCCACATAGAATGGCAATATATCACTTCATACGACATCCCGCATAGCTTATACATATAATAAAAATAATGAATCTCAGCATGTGACTTGTTTTAACTTGTAGTTACTGTAGTACCCCCTTAACCTTCTCTATAGCGTAGTGCACAAAATCTAGCCCCAAATAAGGTAGTTCCACTCGATTTAAAGCACCCAATTGATGATTTAAACTTTTTTCTATATAAACCTTTGTAAGATACCATTTTGATACTTGTACAATAGCTATTATGATGAGCACAAAGGGGTAGATGATCACCCCAACACCTTTTTAAGTCTCTCATACAAGCTCATAGTATACCTTCAAGTGTTTGGATAGTATACTTCGTTTATCCGTTCGTCTAAGGGTGAAAAGCTGTACTCACCGTCACTTATGTACCCAACCTTTTTCTGAAAAGACAGTTCAGAGAAAATGTGTAGCAACTCGCGCACTCCTTCCTAATGTAATAGAGTTCGGAACTCCGTATGGTTGTACTTCCTTTTGAATATTCAACCTTGCATATTCTTCCGCCATGTAAGTGGTCTTGAAAGGTAACATGTGTGATGTATAGGTAAACCTATCAGCTATCCCTCATGTGTAATCAAATTCCTAAAATATATGAGACAACCCTTATGTGTATGAGGCAAACTTGCGATAAAATCCATGTTAACCATGTTTTATTTTCAGCTGGTAAATGTATACACGGCATATAACCTCCAGGTGTCTGAATCTCTGCTATTACCTATCGACAAGTTGGTCAAGGAACTACAAATTCTATAATGTTCTTCTTCTTCTTAATATTGCCTCACCCATGCCTTCTTACCAAACCATGGTACATTTTTGGTCTCTCCCGAATAAAATAGAATACCGTGAATGATGTGCTTCGGTTATAATTCATTTTCTTAGTTCATCTATATTTGGTATACCCTATTCACCTTGATATTGAAATATTCCCTCTTGCATAAGGTCAAATTTCATCGAACCTTGTGGTACGTTCTTTTTGCCGAACTAAAATAGGATTCGCATGTTGCTTTCCTTCACCTCTACGAATGAAGACTTTATCGCATTTTGCGCTATAACCCTTCGGTCTGGAGTTTCAAGTAAATTCACTACCAACTTATTTAATCAATATGTAGATCCTCAACCATAGCTTGTGTCCCCATGAACTGACCATTAGTACTTCCTAGTGCTTTGCGGCTCAACGCATCAACCACCGCATTTTCTCTTCCCGAATGTGATCTCAGTATCTTATCTTACTCGCTTACTAATTGGAGTCATCTTCCCTACCTCAGATTTAAGTCCCTCTACTTTAATATATATGTAAACTCTTATGATCGATATTTATATATCAATATGAACCCTAAGTAGTGGTGTCGTATCTTTCAAATAACTACCACAACTTGTTATCTCAAAATCATGTGTGAGATAATCTCTCTCATATGGCTGCAACTGTCGTGAGGCATACACTGTTATCTTATCATGCTGCATTAACCCCATATCCGAGGTCAACCCCGGGAGCATCACAATACAATTGCATAACTTTTGTGCCTTCGAGAAATACTAAAACTGGTGTAGGAATTAATTTATCTTTCAGCTCTTGGAAACTTTGCTCACATGCATCGTCCTACTGAAACTTAATTGTCTTGTGTGTAAACTCTCTCCCCCTTTTTTTTTTTTCACCATTTCTGTCTGTTGCGTACCAACCTATATTCCTTCATCCTATACAATGTAACCCAAGAACGCTATGGATATAACCAAAATTCACATTTAGAAACCTTCTATAACACTTGCGGCACATGATTAGCGTGGTCCTATTGTGGTCTCGAATAAACCCGAATATTATCCCTGAACATGGTCACAAATACATCCAAGAATAGGTTGAACGCCCTATTCATCCAATCCATAACAACAGTTGGTACCTTTGTTAGTCCCAGTAACACAACTAAGAATTCATAATAGTCATATCGTGTTCAGAAGGCTGTCTTGAGTATATCTTTATTTCTAACTCCGACTTGGTGATAAACCGATCTCAAGTCACTCTTGTTTCAGGGAAATTGGTGCAAGAAAGAGTGGATACAATCCTTTTAATAGAAAAAAAACAACACACTTGGCACCCTGTAACTGATCAAACAAAACGTCAATTCTTAGGAGGGAATATTTGCTCTTGATCGTTACTTTGTGCAGTTGCCAAAAATCAATACACGTTCTCAAGCACCATTTCATTTTTTTTTTCACACTCACACAGATGCACCCCGAAGGCATACTAGATCTTATGTACCCTTTGTCCACCAAACCTTCTACGTGTTCTCTTTTTTTTTTTTTCCATAACTCTGCTAGAGCCATTTTATACGGAAGAAGAGAGCTAGGCGGAATGCTCGGAATCACATCAATGCTAAACTCTACTTCCCGTTCTGGGGGTAAGCCTGGAAATGCATCAGGAAATATATCAAGCAATTCATTGACCACCGGAACCTATTGAGGACTTGGTGGTTTCACCTCAGTATCTTACTCTCAGACTAACTGACATACATACCCCTTGACTATCAATTTCGTCGCTTTAAGATAGAAAATAAAATTTTCCTCTTGGTGCCCCCATATTACCCTTCCACTCAGGAACATGTTCTTATGGACAATGAAAATATACCTTCTTAGCCCGACAATTCACCGTGGCATAACAAGAAACCAACCAATCCATCCCCATTATAATAGCAATATCTACCATTTTCAATTCAATAAGATCAACCAATGCATCATGACTACACACAGTTACCACACAATCATGATGCCCTCTTCTAGCTACCATAAATTCACCTTTTGGTGTAGATGTCCCAAATAGGTTAACTAAAAATTCTAGTGTCCTTTCACAAAATTTTTCTCTTAAACCATCAATGGAGTAACATATGATAGGGTAAAGCCCAAATCAATCAATGTAAATACGTTACGTGAAAAGACAGATAATATACCTGTCACGTCATCAGGAGAAGCCTCAAATTTCTGCCGATTCACCATGGTGTGGGTACGACCTTGAATGTCACCAGAACTAGCTGCTCCCCTAGCATCTATGCCATGACCAACAGGTTGTACATTTGACGATGATAATGCAACAGCAGCTACCGTAGGCCGTGTCACACCACCCATACCTTTTTGTGGGCACTCTGTCACCATGTGCCCTGGCACGCCACACCAAAAGCAAACATTTGTTCCCAATCGGCATTCATCTAAATGAAACCTCTCGCAGCGCTGGTACATCCGACGATAAAACCTCGGGTGGTTCATACTTCCTTGTGCTTGATAACCCACTGTCCGTAAACCCTGAATCTCACCTCCTTGCCCACACTGGTTGCTTCTAAACCCTTGGAATAGAGGGGGAGTATTTGCTGCGGAATGGGGAAATGATGGCCTAGGTGGTTTGTATAAAACCCGAGGCCCAAATCCTTCTATGAATTCCATAACCTGTCCTATGGGTTTAGCTCTTTTTGACGATCCTACTTCCAATTCTTGCATCTTTCTCCTTTGTCTTTGTCCCTCCTTTTGCTGCACAAGAGCTTGTCTTTGAGCTTGTGCAGCAACCACAAGGGTTAATATTTGCATCGCACTCATCAAATCCTGCTCAATAGTATTATCGGGCAGTTCTGAAGATACTACTCTCTTTCTCAGCTCTTCTGGAGCTGGAAAAGTAGGAGAAACCCGTGATGCAAATTTCGGTGTCAGCACCACCTTGACTAGCTGAGTCAGGTGGTGATCTACTCGCTCCTTCCTCGGCAAGCATGTCAACCTGCTTACCCTTGCCTTTATCTCTTCTTGTCATCGGCAGTTTCTATATCAAAGAAAACCAATCACCATGGTCAGATATGATCTAACTTACAACACTGGCTCTATTGCACGATCTAGGGATGAAGAAAAGCAACAATACCCTAAATGTCCCGTAGCCTCCTACTTATAAATGTGGTGCACAACACATCGATAAGTAAGACACTACTCAGATACGGCTTTGTAGACACTCTTAGAACGACCTGCTCTGATACCACTTTTGTCACGACCCGAAATCCCATTCGGGCCGGACTGGCACCCGAAGCCGATAAGGCCCGAGAGAACCAATCTTTACTCATGCCCAATAGTATGCATACCGTAAGAATCATCACCAAGTCGTAAAGACATAAGATGCTAAGTGCGGAAATCATGGAACCTTATATATATAAGAGACTTGGCCATTAGGGCCATCAAACCAAAATGAGCATACATATCTTACATTATGTTCCCACATAAGTCAACAAAGACTCTACAGATACATAGCTATGAAAAACCTAGAGTCGGGACAACACCCCGCTCTATACTCATATACAATACCAAAATACATGTACATAGCAACTCAGAAAGCCCCGAACCAACTGGAGCTCACCAAAAGTCGGCAAAAGGCCTGCAACCTACTGTGGAGGTCTACTAGTACCTGCGCCTGCAGCATGTAAGCTAAATCCCCTAAGAGGGATCAGTACGGAGAATGTACTAAGTATGTAAGGCCATATGAAACTGTCATAAATACATCAATAGAATCAAAATGTAATAGGATAGTCAATATGAATAACCCATCGATATATAGTCAATATGAATAACCCATCGATTTGTATATGTGAAACCATGTAGCTTACATAAATTAAGTTCTTCTCTTTATGGTTTATTCCTCATCGCTCATATCATAATGTACCCGGGCCCCAACTGATCAGTGGGTCTTAACATAACATAACGTTATGTTGGGATCGGCTCGATCTAGGACTTTGCCTCTAGAGCTGCCACCCATAAATCAATATACATTGGGATCGGCTCGAGCTAGGCTTATGCCTCTAGAGCTGCCACCCATACCAACATATCAGGTTCGGCTCGAGCTAGGTTATTACCTCTAGAGCTACCCCCTGTCAGGATCGGTCCGAGCTAGGCTTATGCCCCTAGGACTGCCCCCTGATCCAACAATTTTGGGATCGGCTTGAGCTAGGCATTTTGCCCCCAAAGCTACCACCCATACTTGATCATTGACCCCGAACAGATATGAATTACTTTATTTCTTACTTTTGAGAGATTGAGCCATCCATGTATGAGAGATTGATATATTGAGGATCATGATAGTATATAATATCGGGCCTCCACCTTTTGTGGGTTAGAAATGACATAGCATAATATTGGGATTTTTCCATATTGAACTTATACCCTTTTCATAGTTATGAGAGATTAATGTATATATACATAGCCAAAACATTATTGGAAACTTACACAACATTATTGGGACTTTTGGAGCATGTCCATAATTATGCAACTCATGAACAACCATGACTAATGAATGAAGAGTATGTGAATTAACAATAGATAACATTATTGAAACCATTAGACACAAGTCAATGAACAAGAGGTATGTGTATAACCACTATTGGCACTTTGGAACATAACCTTTTTGGGCTTTTGGAACATTGACCAACGAATATGAGACATACAATTCCCAATTGATCAATGAGTAGGAAATATGTGATAATAATCATTGCTAATCGGATATAGAATACCTTAGCATATTTCGGGATAGTACAAATGTAATGTCAATGTGAAAACTATTCGCCGTAGAAAGATACGGACAGAGTAACCTTACATACCTTGTACTCTCAATACGAATATACAATCTTAGATGTGCATACAATGTACCGCTCCTTCTTTATGTGTCACTCTACAACACAAATACATAACGGAGTTTACATTAACCACCAACTGTCTTACAAATGCATATAACGTCAATGAGTTACATGTTTGCCTTTAAAATGCCATTTCTCCCTTGACAATACCATTGATGAAATTATCATACCAATAATTCCACAATATTTCCAACATTGACCAATACATAATAATCAATACATTTCACCACAACACTTCTCCTTTACACTTTCTTATTCACACCACATCACAAATAAGCCATCAACTTACCTTAATATACCTCATAGCACATATCGGCCAAAATCCCACAATTTACACTTATAGGAAAATAACAAGTTTAATAACAAAACCACACCATACATGTTCATATTTTATCCATATCATGCTCTTCCATCAAAGTCACAAGTCATAATTCAAGCTTGAATCTCATGGATCACAAATCTTATATAAAAACACAAACTACCATGTCCACCATTTCCAAGCATAACCAACATGATATACATAATCTCCCATGCATATAATATGTTAAACCATAATAATAAATACTTACCCAAGCTTGAAAAATGATGATCTTGCTCCAAAAGTTGTCTTTGAGCTTTTAGGGTTTGAGAGATATGCTTGAGAAAATATCTAAAAGGCATGAGAGTTCCAAATGAATAAAATCTGATTTTTGGGTCTTTATATAGCCCTTGGGGTCATCCTTAGCCATTCATGGCATTTAATGCTAATTTGGCTTTGGTCAATGGAAGAATGGGTCAATTTGACCCATTCTTGGCCCATGTTTTCTTTTCATTTTTGGGTCTTTTTTGGGCCCAATTCACTTAACCCAATAAAATCAACAATTTCTCATGTTTAAATTATTTCATACGTGTTACAACAATATTCCCACTCATGATACTTGTATCCATAACCTCAATCCCCAAAACAAGTGATTCTAGCCACGTATGACCTATTTTGACCATAATGGTAAAACCGTCATTTTGATGCCCAAATTCGTTCTCGAGTAATTTTATCATACTAATATAATACTTCATTTATTCCATGTATATACTCGTGGTTGTAGAAGAAACGTGGCAAAAATCGGCCCGGTACGTCTCCGAGCACCCTTGGACACTTAGACAAATTTTGGAGGCATTGCTGGTTTGGCCGCCCGAGCCAGCGCCTGGCGCCCACCAGGGCACTGAGCTTTAAAAGCTTGCTGGTTTGGGCGCCAGAACCAGCGCCTGGCACCTCCTGTGGCACTGAAATTTTTGTTTTTGTGCTTCTACTTTTCTTTGTGGATTTGGTTAAATACTTCAAATTCTATTCTTTAACTTACTTCTTACCTTTAATACTCTTTGTTTGGAGGTCCTCCAAACCTCGTTTTTAATCCCACAAATGTTCCACGAAGTCACAAAACACCTCCTACGAAGGTTTAATCACATATACGAGGGCCAAATTCACTTATCTCATCACTAACATTACAAAATACATGTGTATGGCTCTCGACACCTACGTAAGCATTGTTCAACGTCGTCAAGTAGGGTTGGGAAGGTACGGGGTGTTACAGGTAAAAGTGATTGATTGATAGCAGAAATTGACTACAGTGGTGGTAGTGGTTGATAGTGATAGCAAAGGTGCAATGGTAGTAGATATAAGTATAATAATGGAGGTGGTAATTGTGTGGTAGCGACTGAAAATATAAATTCCTTAAGCTTGTTAGTATCCCATATTCAAAACAGTGAATTAGATTTTTTTTTTTTTGAAATAGTTGAAAAATATAAAAGCAGAAACCTCAATTAAAACATCTGAGGCCACAAAATTTATTGTGTCCATAAGGAGTTTAATCCCTTTACCGTATCCTTAAGTGTTGGATTACTTTCTCTTAGGATAAAAGGGATATACTTGTTGTTGGAGCATCGGTATCTTAAACGTCAATAACTTTGTCAATTTGAAGACAATAACAAATCACACAAGAACTCGATATTAATGTAAAAGAGCATGCGGAAGAAATTCAGTAATTTGATGCAAAAATTGAGGCAATGCCTCTGTATTCATATCCATGATTTGGTGTTCAAATGCTACAGAAGTGCCTGTTCAGAAATAAATTGTGACTATTGCAAATTTATTCAATTAATTCCCCGAAATAAAACTTTTCGAAATGAATTAATATAGCGAAATAAAAATTAATTAAAGAGATTTTATTGATATAAAAAGATTATTAATCAAATTATGATTAAAGTCAAAGTCAAGTCTGGTCGAGCAGTGACAACGATGTGAAACTTATCTACTTGGCCTTTAAAAGTTAGAACTTAGAAGACGTACTTCTCTATATAAGGACATAATCTTTCCTCTTTTTATTCAATGAGAAACAAAATTTCTATCCAAAAAGAACTTCGCTCAATTTTCTTTTACCTCCAGTACTCACTCACACCAATTTAACTACAAAAAATACTCATTAAAAAGAGTCATGATTTACAAGCAAGAAATAAATAAAACAGTAAGAAGTAAATATGTCAGAAGAACAAGCTTAATATGGAATCAATAATATTGTGTTAATCAAGAATAGAATGCATGCATATTAAATAAAGTAGAGTTAAAACTCCCTAAAGCCAATATAGTACTCTTTTATTTATCTAGTTTAACTAATAGGGATAGAGAAGTGGCATTTAAGATTCTAATGCCCTTTGAGATATTATCCAAATTTCATTTAAGTCAAACAAAGAACATGAAACTTTTTACAAGACTGAAGAGGCTAACTAATGCTAACAGAATAACGCCAAAAAAAAAAGAAGAGAAAGATGCATGTATGTTAAATATAAGAAGTTAAAATACTCTAAATCTAGCTCTTGTTTATTTATTAGTTTAAACTAATAGGAACGAAGATGTGGCATTTGAGATTCTAATGGCCTTTGAGAGCTTCTCCTATATTCTTTTAAGTCAAAAAAAAAAAGCATGGAGATCATTTACAAGATAGAAGATGTCAACTAATGCTAATAGAATAACGCAAAATAAAAGATACATGTAAATTAAATAGATTAGAAGTTAAAACTCCTTAAAACTAGTTTACTTGTCCAATTATTTAATTTAAACTAATAGGGATGAAGATGTGGCATTTGAGGTTCTAATGGCCTCTGAGAACTTCTCCAAATTTCATGAAAGTCAAACAAAGAGCATGAAAATTATTTACAAGATGGAAGATGCCATCTAATGTTAATAGAATAATGCAAAATAAAAGATAGATGCATATTACTCTATTATAGAAGCTAGTGTTTGAGGAGTTCAGAGCCAACAAAAATGACAACTAAGCTCCTCAAAGTTTCACTTATTACAATTTAAGGAGGTTTAAAAATGACAATTAAGCTCCTCAAAATCACACTTATTACTATTTATGGAATTTCAAAAATGATAACTAATTAGCTCCTCAAAGTCTCACTTGTTACTATTTGAGGAGTTTCAAAAATGACAACTTAGCTCCTCAAAGTTTCACTTATTACTATTTGAGGAGTTTCAAAAAAGACAACTAACCTCCTCAAAGTTCCACTTATTACTATTTGAGGAGTTTCAAAACTGACAACTAAGCTCATCAAAGTCCCACTTATTACTATTTGAGGACTTCTTCAGAATTGCTTATATTTATTTAAAATTTACATAAAAACATACTATAAATTATAATAATTAATAATTAATTTAATAATATTTAAAGGGCATAATAATAAAAAATTATTTCTCGAAATTCTATCGGTGCCGCATAAATTAGGACAATTATTTGAAAATGATACAAAAAGTACTATAAATCATAACAATTAACAATTTAAAATATTTAAAAGACATAAAACAAATGGGAATGAGAGGAGCTTAAGGTCAACTTTCAAAAATTATAAATAAACTCCTCAAAGTCCCTTTTATTACTATTTGAGGAGCTTAGGGTCAGTCTGTGAAATGACCATTTTGCCCTTCTATTTCTCCAGAGTTACTTATATTTATTTGAAATTTACGTAAAAAACAACAACTGCGAATTACAATAATTAATTTTAAAATATTTAAAAATACATAATAAAAAATATACCGATTTCCGAAATTCTATCGGCGCCACATAAATTAGGATAATTATTTGAAAATGATATAAAAAGAGCTATAAGTTACAATAATTAACAAGTTAAAAAATTTATAAGATATAAAATATTCAGTTGGATAAATTGGGACATAATAAGAAGCAATATATATTATTTGAAAATTATGTAAAAAATACTATAAATCACAATAATTAACAACATAAAATATTTAATACGTGAGAACATAAAGTAGCTTAGGGTCGAAAAGCAAATTGACTGATTCGCCTTTCTATTTTTATTTTGTGGCTATATATAAAGTAGTAAATATTAGTGAAATCCAATTCATGCAATTTGATCAAAGAAATGGATGATTTTTCTCTTCATTATTAAGGCATAAAAAATTGATTAACTCTTAAAATTCTATCAGTGCCACACGTAAAAGTACTATAAATCATAATAATTAACAACTTAAAATATTTAAAAGACATATTAAAAATTTTGGTTGATTCTTCAAATCTTATCAATGCCAGATAAATTGAAATAGAGGAAGTAACATATATTATCTGAAAATTATGTAGAAAGTACTATAAGTCATAATAATTAACAACTTAAATATCTAAAAACTATATTAAAATTTAGTTGACTCTCCAAATTCTATTAGTGCCACATAAACTGGGACAGAGAGTATCATATATAATCTGAAAATTATATAAAAAAATACTATAAATCACAATAATTAACAACTTAAAATACTTTAAAATTATACAAAAAAATTTGATCAACTCTTACAATTCCATCTATGTAACATAAATTGGAACATAACAGAAATTATGTAAGGAATACAATAAATCATAATACTCATTAACAACTTAAAATATTTAAAATTATACAAAAAATTAATTGACCGTAAAACCAAGAAAGTATTATATATTGGACCTGTGCTGGCACGAGCTTTCAGTAGCTAGTAATCTAATAGCTTGTAAATCTTGTGGATCTTATATATGTGGAAAAAAAACTAGTTAAATAAAATAGAAGCTAAACTCCCTAAAGCTAGTATAGTATCTATTTATCTAGTCTAAACTAATAGGAACGAAGATGTGGCATTTGAGATTCTAATGGCCTTTGAGAGCATTATTTACAAGAGTGAAGATGTCAATTAATCCTAATAGAATAATGCAAAATAAAAAATGCATGCATATTAAACACACTAGAAGTTAAAAATCTCTAAAGCTAGTATACAGTATACTTATCTAGCTTAAACTAATAGAGAGGAAGATATGACATATGAGAATCTAATGGCCATTAAGAGTTTATCCTAATTTCATGTAAGTCAAACAAAGAACATAAAGATTATTTACGAGACTGAAGATGTCAACTAATGCTAATAGAGTAACTCGAAATAAAAGATGCATGCATATTAAATATAGTAAAAGTTAAAAGTCCCTTAAACTAGTTTGTATACTTGTCTATTTATCTGAGCCGGGGGTCTATCAGAAACAGCCTCTCTACCTCATCTGAGGTAGTGGTATGGACTGCGTACACTTTATCCCCCCAGAGCCCATCTGGTGGGAATACACTGAGTATGATAATGATGATGATGAAATTTATAGGGACGGAAATATGGCATTTGACGATTATTTACAAGACTGAAGATGACAATTAATACTAGAATAATGCAAAATAAAAGATGCATGGATATTAAATACACTAAAAGTTAAAACTTCCTAAAACTAACATACTTGTTTATTTAAGTCAAATAAAGAGCATGACGATTATTTACAAGACTGAAGATGACAATTAATACTAGAATAATGCAAAATAAAAGATGCATGGATATTAAATACACTAAAAGTTAAAACTTCCTAAAACTAACATACTTGTCTATTTATCTAATTTAAACCAATAGAGACGAAGATATGACATATGAGAATCTAATGAATGACCATTGAGAGTTTATCCTAATTTCGTGTAACTCAAACAAAGAGCATGAAGATTATTTACGAGATTGAAGATGTCAACTAATGCTAATAGAGTAACTCAAATAAAAGATGCATGCATATTAAATATAGTAGAAGTTAAAACTCCTTAAAACTAGCTAGTATTCTTGTCATTTATCTAGTTTAAATGGGTGAAAATTGTTTGCACCTCTGAACTTTACTTTAAAAATCAAACACCCCCCTCAACTTTGAACAATAATCATTCTTCTCCCTTTTTTCTATTTGATTTTTCAAAATGCCTACTTTACCCTTGTATTTATATCAATATTTGTATCTTTTGTTCTTTTAAAAAAACTTCTTTATAAACCCAATTTTTATTTTTCAATCTATATAACATATTTTCTATAAAAAGCTAAAAATTATTTTTTAGATGGAAAAATAAAAGTGAAAAATATTAATTGAGTATATAAGTTAATGACATTCTATAATGAAATAAATGAGCAAAAAAATAAAAAATAATTTTATTAAAAATCAAAACTCTAATATTTATTTATACGTGAAAATAATAGGTAATTATAATTTTATAAAAATATTTCAATGTAGGTAATACAAAAAATAATTAATAGCTGAGGGTCTTTCGAAAACAACATCTCTACCTTCCCGAGGTAGTGGTAAGGTTTGCGTACCTCTAACCTCCCCGGGCCTCATTTATGCAATTTCACTAGATATGGCATTGTTGTTTTCACGACCCAATTTCATAGGTTATGATGGCACCTACCATAACCCATCAATAGGTAAGCCAACCCGTAGTCCGGAACCGCTAGTAATGGACTACCAAAAGAAATAAAGAAAACAGCGGAATAAATATAATAACAAGGCTAATATAATCCCAAAACCTGGTGGAGCCAGTACAAGAGCTTCTAATACACCAGGAGTACAAGTGAAATATAGGAAAAGTATATGTATACAAGCCGTCTCTGACACAACATAGAGAACAGTCTAACAATAAGAGGGAGAGTAGGGATACTCCAAAACGTCGGGCGCTCACCCCATATCTCCGATCCATAGCTGCTCCGCACGATATACACATCAACGGCGATAACTCACACTATGACCTGCAGGCTGCAGAAGTGTAGTATAAGTACCAAATATGTGGTACTCAGTAGGCAACGACCGATTGAGCTCCAGAAATAATGTAAGCATAAATATCATGAAGGCATGAAAGTAACTATAGGCAACTATCCACGAAACTAGGCATAACAATACTAATAAGGCAATAGGCGTAACTATCCTATCCTGACAACATTCAGGAACTATAGTGCAATACCGTATATCACTGGCCAATATACAAATGAAGAGTGAAAGAAGGATATATAATAGTAGTACAAGGCCAAAGGATACATATACAATGTAAATAGATAAGGAAAGAGAGGGATATACGGTGATACCATACATATAAGTATACATATAGGGTTAACTCAAAGGTAACTACCTGAAGGATTCAACCTAACATCTCAAGGTCCATAGCCACGTAAAGGATCCAACACTAGCCTTATAAAGCCTATACCCAAAGGGTGACAAATTCTGGGATAAACCAACCATAATATAACCTACCGAAAGGATAAAGGAATCAGAAACGTACCTCTAATCTCAGGTACCAATCCACAACCAACCTGCCACGAACTAACCATAATAAAGTAACCGGCTAGTCCGGGCAAACAAGTACCTAACCGGGCCCTCATAAGCCCGAAAGGTTCACAGAAACACTCAGCAAACAACAACCATAAACCGTACCTATATAGCCTCCCATACGATCGATAGATACAGGCGCCAAACAACTATACTAGTGATAGGCAATGCATATGGATGGATGAATGCAATATAAACCATGTAGGGAGGGCACCGGACTCGAACCGGTTCCACAATCTCAATACATACCGTACTAAGTGTATATACCTCCTCCAACTCACCTAGCTTGCAAAGGCAGGACCTACAACGACCAAGATTCTCTAGCTCAACGACTCTCGGACGAAGGGGCCCCTAGGGGACTCGGGAAAATCCATATACACTGCCTAGTCTCGATCCAGGACTTCCAATAACCATCACGATCCATCCACTCCGTCCAGTACCGGAGGGATATATATATATATATATATATATATATGTATATAATCAGTGCACGGACTCGAACCTTGTCTAAAAGGATATAAATCCGTAAGTCCATTGCTCGAGATCCTGCTCGGGGATAAATCATGTACAAAGGGTCGAAATATCCCTCGACCGAAGTAAATAGTAGTGGTAAAATGAGTGGATAATTAATGAACCGAAATCATCCTCGGTCGGAGTTCTAAAACATCATTTTCAATTCCAAAAGCTCATTATCCAGTAAAGTAAGGTGGTACGATTCCCGTTATAAAATAACCCTTTTAAAAGTGAAAAGTGGGAATAAATTCCCTTTTTGAAAACAGTAGTAAAATCAAGGTTTTGGTTAGAATCGTACCACTAAATGAGCATGAATGCACCAAATAGTATGCATGCCATCACTAGTATCCAATCAGCATAACCATAAGCGCCTAAGCATCTATAACTGATAATCTGTCCCTTGCTATGGGCAGAATACTACCAAAGTCCAACTAGCCTCATAATCACGGTCTCGGGCCCAATAGTATGTAACCAATCTAGTAAGGTCTCATACCCCGAACAACCACAATAATCAAGGGCATAATTCATGATGTACATCAAACTTCCCAACACTCTAGCTTACTCCATTTGAGACTTGCTTTGCCCTTTATTCTTCAAAAGAGCATGATTTAAATCAGTTGGAGTTCTTGCTACTTTAAAGTCCAAATACTTTAAATTTTTCAAGTATCATGTTGATGTAATGAGTTTGAGACAGTGCTAGACCTTGAGGATTCATGTGAATTTTAATTCCTAAAATTAAATCCGCCACTCCTAAGTCTTTCATATCAAACTTGCTAGCAAGCATACCCTTAGTAGCATTTATGTCGGAAATATCTTTACTCATTATCAGCATATCATCAATATATAAACAAACAATGACAATGTGATTTGGAATGTTCTTTATGTAAACACATTTATCACACTCATTAATCTTAAATTCATTTGACAACATTATTTGGTCAAATTTTGTATGTCATTATTTGAGTTCTTGTTTTAATCCGTAAAGTGACTTAATAAGTAGACATACCTTCTTTTCTTTTTCTAAAATTACAAAACCTTCGGGTTGATCCATGTATATTTCTTCTTTCAGTTCTCCTTTTAAGAAGGTTGTTTTCACATTCATTTGATGAATTTGAAGACCATACACGGAGACTAATGCTATCAACACTCGAATAGAAGTGATTCTTGTTACCGGCGAGTATGTTTTGAAATAATCAAGACCTTCTCGTTGTTTGAATCCTTTGACAACTAGTCTTGCCTTAATATTAATAGTGCCATCATCTTTCATTTTCTTTTTAAAGATCCATTTAGAACCCAATGGTTTGTTTCCTGGAGGAAGATCAACCAATTCTTATGTATGATTATTCAATATGGATTTTATTTCACTATTAATTGCCTTTTTTTCAATATTGTGCTTCTGAGGAAGACTTTGATTCCCTAAAAGTTTGAGGCTCATTTTTCACTAAAAATTTCAAGAAATCAAACCAAAAGAAGTTGATGTCTTTTGACGTTTGCTATGTCTTGGATTTTCCTCATTAGGTATACTTTCCTTTGATTCTTCTCGAGATCGTTTAGATCTTTCGATAGACGAATCACATTCATTCTTATACGGATAAATATTTTTAAAAAATTTAGCATTATCTGATTCAATTACCATATTCACATAAACGTTCGAATTTTCTGATTTATGAACTAGAAAATAATATGCTTTGCTATTGGTAGCATATACAATAAAAGTACAGTCAACTGTTTTCGGTCCTATTTTAACCTTTTTGGGTTTAGGAACTTGTACTTTAGTCAAAAAAACCCACACTTTAAAGTATTTCAAACTGGGGTTCCATCATTTTCATTTGTCATATGGAATAGATTGTGTTTTTCTATGGGAAACTCTATTAAGTATTTTATTTACTGTAAGAATAGTTTTCCCCCACAAGTTCTGGGGTAAATCAGAACTTATCAACATGGCATTCATCATCCCTTTAATGTTCTATTCTTTCTTTTTGCAATTTCATTGGATTGAGGTGAATATGGAGCAGTTGTTTGATGAATAATGCCACATTCCAAACATATTTTTTCAAAAGGAGATTCATACTCTCCACCCCTATCACTTCTTATTATTTTAATCTTTTTATCCCACTGATTTTCAACTTCAGTTTTACATCTCCTAAGTGCTTCTATTGCTTCATCCATACTAGTCAGCAAATAAATATAACAATATCTAGTGCAATCATCAATAAAAGTTATGAAATACTTTTTCCAACCACAAGATGGTGTTGACTTCATATCACAAATATCAGTGTGAATCAATTCTAAGGGATTAGAATTTCTTTCAACGGACTTATAAGGATGCTTAGCATACTTAGATTCAATACATGTTTGACATTTTGATTTATTATACTTAAAGTTAGGCAAAACTTCTAAACTAATCAATTTTTGTAAGATTTTGTAATTGACATGTCCTAAACGATCATGCTACAAATCATTAGACTTAAGCAAGTAAGAAGAAGCCTCAACTTTATTCATTTCAACAACCATTACTTCAAGTTTGAAAAGGCCCTCATTGAGGTAACCCTTTCCTATATACATTTTATTCTTGCTTATTACAACTTTCTCCTAAACAAATATTCACTTAAACCCATTTTTAACAAGGAATGTTGTAGACACTAAGTTCGTCCTAATAGTAGGAACATGGAGAACATTATTGAGAGTCAACACCTTGCCGGAAGTCATCTTTAAGAATATCTTCCCACTTCCTTCAACCTTGGCTATTGCAGTATTTCCCATGAAGATCACTTCTTCGGGACCAACGGTTTCATAAGTAGTAAAAGCTTCTTTCAAACCACCATTCATTTGGATTTTCATGCTGCCAAGCTTTGAAGTTCACACCAGAAAATTTATCTAGTTTTTCTGTCAATGTCATCATCGGAGCAACATCTGAATGGCTTGATGATGCAATATTGATTCTCGTTGGAACAACACCATTCACAACTGAATCAATTTATTGTTCAGTTTCATTCATCATTTTTCTATCAATCTCTGACAAACAATTTAGTATTTCAGAATATCAACAATAAAGACTTAATCTTTAAACAACTTGTTTCTAGTCAACGATGAAGTTTTTATGTTCTTCAAATCGTAAATCGAATGAACTCTGAAACATGACAAAGTTTTTATGTTCTTCAAATCAGAATCAAATTCAAACAGAGTATAAAACCAAAAGGTTTTAATCTCCAGAAACCAATACAGAGAGTTCAATGAATCGGTGAAGTTTTTATATTCTTCAAACCGAGTCAATAAATGAAGTAGAAAATCATAAGATTTTAATCTCCACACAGTGTATAATACAAAGCACACATTTAATTTTCTTAAGAACACACAAAGTTCTACCAATAAAGTGCTTGATTACAACCACAATATTTCCCTTGAAAACTTTTCTTTCACTTTGGACAAAGATTAAGCTAGCGTTTGTGTAACACCCCGTACTTTGATAACCTCACTTGATACCTTGGGGGTCATATCGACATAGGTGTTGAGATGCCATGAGTATGTGTTTTATAGTGTCATTGGTGAAACATTTGATATCGGACTTCATATGTGCGATTAGACCTTCGTAGGAGGTGTTTTGTGATTCTTTGATGCATTTGGGTGATACCCCGTACATATTCTAACCTCATTTGGTGACTTGGAGTCATGTTTACTTGATGATTAAGATCACTAAGTAAGTATTTTATAGTGTTTTGATAAGGTATTGGACGATATGCAAGTATCGGAGAAGTGGCCGAAAAATTCAGCAAGGTGCTGAAACTTGCGCCACTACCCTGTTTCAGGGGTGTGGCGCAATCCACCTGCATTCAGGAAATTCAGAGGAGGCTGATTTCTTGCGCCACAACCTGCTTTGCAGCTGGTGGCGCAAGGCACAAATCTTGTGCCTTTCCGGACCCGTTTTGTAACGCAATTCTACGACGCTTCTTGGATGGTTTCTTTTGGTTCTTTGGAGTTCTTTGAGCATTGTTAAAGCTTCAAACACTTTAATACACTCCTACATACTTCTACATGATCAAATCATGAAATGTGAATAGTGATCCAAAATGTCCAATGAAGCCAAGGACGCCTAGAATTCCTATTTTTGCGATCGAAAGGACGAATGAGATTCTTTTAAGAGAATATTGTCGTGACATTATGGAATTATGTAAAAATGAGATATATGGTGAATAATACATGAAATTTTATGGGTTACATGGATATGTATTATTGGGCCCAAAGTTAGGCCCAAAATGGAAATAAAAGAATTGGCCCAAAGGGCAAAAAGACTCATTCTTCCACTTTGACCTCATTAAATGCCAAGGAATGGCTAAGCTTGACTTGGGGTCCATATAAAAGCCCCAAGATCAGATTTTTATCATCAAAACCTCTCATGCCTTTATGATATTTTCTCAACATTTCTCATTTTCTAACCCTAAAGCAAAATAATTCCTTTGGACTCTTTGGACAAGATCATCCTATTTCAAGCCTTGGTAAGTATCTATTCACATGGATTAACATATTATATGCATGGGAGATTATGTCTATTATGATAGTTGTGTTGGCAAGGTGGTGAATAGTGTATTTTTGCTTTTGATGAAAGATGTGCCATCTTGGTAATTTGAACTTGAATTAGGACTTGTGCCTTTGATGAAAGAGCATGGTATGGACAAAATATGAACATGTATGGTGTTATTTTTGGTATTACACTTGTTCTTGTCTATAAGTGGAAATTGTAGGGTTTTGGCCGATATGTGTTATGAGTTGTATTAAGGTCATTTGATGGGTTATTTGTGATGTGGTATGGATAAGAAAGTGTAAAGCAGAAGTGTTGTGGTGAAATGTATTGATTTTCATGTATTGGTCAATGTATGGAATATTGGGGGATTTTTGGAATAATAATTTTATCAATGATTTTGTCAAGGGGAAATGGCATGTTTAAGGGCAAATATGTGACTCATTGATGTTACATGCATTTGAAAAGCAGTTGGTGGTTAATGTGAATTCCGTATTGTATTTGTGTTGTAGAGTGACACATAAAGAAGGAGCGGGACTATTGTATGCACCTCTAGGATTATATATTCGTATTGCGAATCCAAGGTATGTAAGGTTACTTTGTCCGTATCTTTCTGCGGCAAATAGTATCCATATTGACATGTCACTAGTCCTATCCCGAAATGTGCTAAGGTATTCCCTATCCGGTTATCAATTGTCATATATTTCCTACTCATTGATCATTTGTGAATTTCATGTCTCATCTTCATGGTTAATTTTCCAAAAGCTCAAATAAGGTTATGTTCCAATGTTCCAATAGTGACTGTACTTGTGTCTCTTGTTCATGGATTATTGTCCAATGGTTCCAATGGTATCATAGTGCTAGTAATGTTATATTTCTCATGATGTTTATTCACATGTCTTTCACTCATTGGTTAATGATTCAAAGCTTCCAACAATGTTATGTTCCAAAGGTCAAGTGATGTTATGACTATCAAATTATCAATCTCAAAGTAATGAACAAAGTAATGCATATGTGGTCAATGATCAAGTACGGGTGGCAGGTCTAGGGGCGTAAGCCTAGCTCGACTCGATCCCGAGGTATGGATTTATGGGTGGCAGGTCTAGGGGCATAAGCCTAGCTCGACCTGATCCCGATGCATTGATGTATGGGTGGCAAGTCTAGGGGCATAAGCCTAGCTCGACTCGATCCCAACATGATGATATGATATGAAAAGACCCACTGATCAGTCGGGGCCCGGGTAGATTGTGACATATGTAATGACAAGTGAGCATTGAATGTAAAGAAAGTAATGAAAGTAATGAAAGCAATCCACATGGTTTCCAAAATGCAACATGGTGACTTATTCACATTGATTAGTCATTTGTATTTGAGTTCATTGAAATATTCATGTATTGTACAGTTTCATCTGAGCCTTGCATACTCAGTACTTATTTCGTACTGACCCCTCTTGGGGAATTTACCTTACTTGTTGCAGGCGCAGGTACTAATAGACCTCCACAGTAGGTTGCCAGTCGTTGCAGATCATTGGTGAGCTCCAGCTAATTCGGGGCTTCTCCGAGTCAGAGTGTATATATGTTTTGGTGTTGTACATGTTGTATAAAGCGGGGACTTGTCCCGACTTTTAGTTCATTTTGGTCAATGCTTTGTTAGAGGCTTTTGTAGACAGGTGTGGGTGTATAAATGTCAAAGGGATATGTCGTACTTGACTCGGTGGCCTCAACGGCCCAGTTTTGCATATGTATATATATATCATGTTCCATGAATTTCATTGTTGGTCTCTATAGCTGTTATGTGCTTATGGGTTTCTTATGGCATGCATATGATTGAACATAGGCAAAGGTTGGTTCTCTCGGGCCTTATCGGCTACGGGTGCCAATCATATCTCGATTGGATTCGGGGCATGACAGTTTGGCCATAGATTTTCAAATATTTTTGGTAAGTCATTTTTGGGTGTAGATTTGGGTGAAGTTTTACCATGTGTTTGACCATAGTATTTGGGAAACATATTTCACTTGTAAAAGTTTCAAAAAAAAAAAAAAAAAAAAATTGGCTCAAATACTAGTATTTGGAAATTTAGATTACTTGCCAAATAATGACAAATTATATGGCCAAACACTATTTGCCATTTTTTTAATCTATGGCCAAATGGGTCCTAAATCTTTTCATAAAAAAAAATAACACAACAGGTGCAAAATTCTAATGCCACGTTTAACAAGGGATAGGCTAAGTTGGCACTTTAAACTTTCATCAAATGTGAGACTTGGAAAAGAAAATTAAAGTATACCCGGGAAAAATGAAACCAAAACTGGTTTCTTACTATTTCGATTTTCTTTTTCTTTTTCAATGTTCCCGTTTGTTAAACAACAAATATTTTTTTTCAAACATTCACAAGTGAGATGAACATACAATAAGAGTTAAGTTAAATTCCTTAAGTTTGTTGTTAATCTGTGTTCAAAACTTAATAGTAAACCAGAAAAAAAAACTGGAAAAACCAATTAAAAAAAAACTTATTTAAAATATCCGAGTCCACAATTTTCTTGTTTGTCCTTAATGAATTTAATTCCTCACTGTACCCAAGGTTATGGATTACTTCCTCCCATGATAAAATGGATATATCTATTATTGGTGTAGCGGTACCTCAAACGCCAATAACTTCGTCGAACTCAAAGTCAGCAACTAATTACACAAAGACTCAATATTTGTTTGTAAGAAAATATGCAGAGGAAGTTCAGAAATTTTTGATTAATTAATATCTGAGGCTAGTCCTCTCAATATATAGTCAATGAAGAGGTGCTTGGAAAAGTCACAACCTATCAGAAAAGTCACAACTTATCGAAAAAGTCACAACCTATCGGAAGAGTCACAACCCATTGGCAAAGTAAAAAGGTGTCTTTTAACATGCACCCTTTCCCTTGGTGTCTATTCATTTTCCATTCACACCTCTTAAAAACCCAACAATTAGTGGAGGTAATCTGACAGAAGAATGTTACGCACTTACATACAAACAAAAGGCAAAACTCAGCCGCAGAAGCTCTTGCTTCTGGAGGAGTTTGACTTATTGTTCGAGTGCATCCTGATACAAGGGAGCAGATTGAACAACTTGTTTCAAGCTTAGGAGTCTTAGCATTGGTCAGCCTAAAACTTATGTATTAGGA
Source organism: Capsicum rhomboideum (assembly GCA_031232105.1). Lineage (NCBI taxonomy): Eukaryota > Viridiplantae > Streptophyta > Magnoliopsida > Solanales > Solanaceae > Capsicum > Capsicum rhomboideum. The sequence goes on from CP124712.1 coordinate 19,513,306, forward strand.
TTGATTCTCGAGTTGTAACAATTTCAGTTTTTCTTGAACCAGTGTGTTGTGATAAACTGGAATAGGAATTTGGTTTCAAGTTAAGAGTTAACTTGAAAACATGGGAGGTTCTTGCTTCAGGGAATAGTTGTAGTTTCTAGGTTGCAACTCTAGTAATTTGAATTCTATTAAGGCTTATAGTGTTTAGTGAATTTGGGGATAAATCATGTAGAGGTTCAGGTCGTGGTTTTTTCACTTTTGTGAGCCGGGTGTTTGTCACGTAAAAACACTGTGTTCTTACTTTACTGTTGACGTAGATACATAATCCAGTTGAAGAAACAGGTAAAGCAACACGTTCATCATATAAGCGAAAATAGGGCATAACTTAGGTGAGTTATTAGGACGTGCAGAGTATAAAAATGCACATCTAATACCTTAAATTGACACCGTAAACAAATTTTTTCGGATGTGCATTCTCAAAATTGGACTATGAGAATAAATACCTTAAATTGACACCGTAAACACATTTTTTCGGATGTGCATTCTCAAAATTGGACTATGAGAAATATGCAATGACATTATAAAAAGAATTAGGACCAGTTCTACAGTTCAATGTATCACCAACATCAATTGTTCTAATAATTCGAACACCTAAAGGCTGTATGAATTATGATCACTTCTTTCTTAGACACTAGGAGCCATCTAAATGGAGCTTTCACCATATACGTTCTTCCCCGATCATCACAAATGAAAGAATAGGGAAAATCAACTCAATGGCACTAGGGGTGTCAATGGTTCGGTTTGATTATTTTTCAGAATTGCACCACACTAATTTTTCAGTTGCTCTTTGATGTATAATAAAAATAAGACTTTTCAAAACCGTTCCAATCGCCTCGATTTCAGTACTGTTCGGTTCGGAATTTTTTTGATATTTGTTATAAAATAAAAAATATACCCTAATTATTCGGTACGATTATAGATTTATATTTTAAGCTAAGCAATGCAAATAATTTTATCCTATTAGCAGTTGAATCTATCAACTCATGATACATATGTTTTGATGTGCAATCCGATAAAGAATTGTTTTAGCCTTGTCAATGCGTACTACCAAGCCTGGTAAAGACAACATTGCATGACTGCTTTATATTTTTTACATGCACCTACTAACAACAAAATATTTGTTCATGGATGCAGTATGGTTATCAGATGACACATTATTCTTTGCATCCATAGTAATAACACTGTTTATATAGCCATCATGTAGTTGGTAAGCACCGCTGTTGCAATGTTTTTTGACAAAACGTTGGTACCTGTGGAGGTTACTAGTCGGTCTCAGTCTATCCTGTTCTTTCTTGTTAAAATAAGGAAATGTATAAATGAGAATAGGAGAAAGAATAGATGTAGCAATAGTACTTGGATTAGTTGATTGTAATTGACGTGCCTTGTTAAAACATCGTATCATATATCCCTGTTTATCCGTCAAGCTTTCAAATCACTGATTTTATGAGCAAATCGGATCCAGGTGAAGATCCCTCGACATAAAAGTATTGCAGCAATTGGTTACCAAACTGCTGGAACTATAAAAGCATTGCAGCAATTGCTGTGCATCCCTTCAGAGAAGGCATGGTTAAGAATGACATTTCCCTGTTTTACCTTGGTCTCTGTCAGGAAAATATTATCTTCGTGAATGCACTCGAGGAGAAGTGACAGCAAAAACGTGTATCCCTATGAAGTACAGGTTTGACATGCAAGCCACATTAGCAACATAACAATTGTAGAAGAGCAAAGACATTGCTCCCAGGTCTAAATCAAACCACATAAAAAAAATTATGCCTGCTTCCCGATCTTCTAATGCATATGTTTTTCTGATACACACCTAATGACTTGTGTTTGGTTGTTCTAATCCAGATTTTGGAGACAATTTGCTTATAAAATTTTTCTAATAAGAAGAAACGACAGATAAAAAGTGGAAATGAATATTATTAAAGAACATGGCGACAACAGTCATCAACCAAAACATGCACCCATATATATTCAAGAGCTAAAAAAATTAACTGTGAAAGAAGCCAGATCAATAGATATCACACCGTGAATTCTAAATTTCACGTGTTTACAGTTTACTTGTCATTAGGAAGTAGCATATGGAAAATAAAGTAAAGCATACAGATTTGCAGAGAACAATGAGATACGAATCTGCCGTCAGAAGAAACATAGTATTTAGCTAGTAGTGCAAGTGTAAAATCATTAACCATATTATCTAATAGCTGTAATAATAATTCTTTAGAACAAAAATAGAAAATGTTTCTCTCGGCTCACGATAACTCCACCGCAACAGCGCACGTTAAGGTGAATCTTAGCCTGCGCTATTGCCGGATGGCGAGGGGAAGGCCGAAGAAAACGATGACGATGCCACAAAAAGGGTCGGGGACTGCTGATAGAGGGAAAATAATTCAAGGAGCACAAAACTCTAGCTGTAATTCTACTGAAACATAGCCAGCTCTTCCATTGAAGATTGGAGTTCACACTCCACCGTTGAATTGCAGTACTATCGAAAAGAACGCCAACACACTAGTGGATCTGGGATCTGCGGATGCTCCAAAGGTGCAAGCTCAGGGGGATACGGTGAAGGGGATGCCGGCTGGTGGTGTAGTTAACTCCGGTGTGAGGATGATGACTCCGATGGCGACGAGACCTCCACCACCAACCAGGCAGGGAGCTCAACCACTGGAACAGGGGTCGGGCACGATGAAACAAAGATCTCCCTCACCAATAAAGGAAGGGATACACACAGGGGAGAAGCCCTGGACCTCATTGTTTTCAAGCAACCAGCTAGCAACACGAGGTATGGCCCTAGACTACATTGCTCCGACAATCCAAAACGGGGAAAAGATAGTGGAATTGCAGCAAAGTGAGATTGAGAAAGATGGGGAACGTAGGCAGCACTCCATCATTTTGTATGTGGTGGGAAATTCCCCATCCATTGGTGCAATTGAACGATTAATCAGGAAACTGGGGAAGACCATGGCGAAACCTAAATTTTCTTCCACAATGATGGGTATTTCTTGGTGCAATTGGGTAGCATGGAGGACTGTGATGCAATCCTATACTCTGGCCCCCATATGTTTAATAATCGACCAATGATTGTTAAAGCTTGGACTCCCAATTTTGATTTTAATAGGGAGGTGTTGCAAACGATCCCACTTTGGGTAAAACTACCTAACCTGCCTCTTAGTTGTTGGGGAGGAAAATCGTTGAGTAGGATTGGAAGCAGCCTGGGGAAACCAGTATACGCAGATGAATGCACTACAAAGGTGGAAAGAATTTCTTATGCACGGATTCTTATTGAAATAGACATCACCAGGAAGTTGCCTGAAACAGTGAAGGTTGTGGATCCTAACGGACGAAGCTTCAATCAAGTGGTGTTATACGATTGGAAACCTGTTTATTGTGATGAAAGCCTTCAACTAGGTCATGATTGTAAAGAACAAAACCGGTGAAGCAACACCAACCTGCTGAGAGGGAAATAGTAGAAAAGCAAGCTGAAAATCAACCTAAGGCCAAGAAACAGGTTGTCTACAAACAGGAATGGCAGTCAAAAGGAGGTACCGAGGCACATGAACAACCAGCTGAGCATGCCCATACACTGGGACTTGCCGGATGGGAGAAAGGTAGGAACCGAAAAGCCATCACAACACCAAGGAAGGAGCCGGAAACCAGACAACATAACCAAGCAACCATTGAGTTACCAATTGCAAATGTTTTCACTCCAATCGCAGAGTTTCCTGAAACAAGCATGGGGGATGCAATATTGATTCAAAATGGAGATAATCAAAGTGGACGAAACGGGTGTGAAGAGGGGTTGGCATTACTCGCTCATCCCATATGAAGATCGTAACATGGAATGTAAGAGGCTTGAATCAAGCCTATAAACAAAAGGAGCTGATAAAGTTCCTTAGAGCTAATAAAGTAGTAGTTATAGCTATTATTGAACATAGACCATAGGGTGAAACAACATCTTGCTAACCTATTGTTAAAACTTTAGCAAGAAGTTGGGATTGGTGTTCTAACCATGATGCCACTGGTAGGGGACGAATTTGGTTGATGTGGGATCCTTTTTTCATTTCCTTCATGATGGAAGTAGTACATCCTCAACTAATACATGGTAACTTATATGTGAAGGATATGCAGATTCAATTTAGTTTCACAGCTATATACGGGCTCCATACTATTGAAGCTAGGAAACATTTGTGGAGAGAGTTGAAGGGGATATCTAACAGTAGCCACGGGCATTGGATTATCATGGGCGATTTTAACACCATAGCAGATGTCACCGATAGGATATTGGGAAATAATGTACCAGAGGTTGAAGTTCGAGATTTCAGAAATTTAATGCTGGATACAAATCTTACTGAGCTGGCAACTAGTGGGAGAAATTATACCTGGAGTAATGGTACAATATTCAGCAAAATTGACAGGGTGTTAGTTAATCCAGAATGGATGTTGAGGATGCCCTTCCTCCATGCAACTGCTTTAGAGCCTTTATTTTCGGATCATGCCCCCATTATGCCTGGAATTACAAGGGCATCCAACACCACCTGCCAGACCTTTAAAAAATTTTAATTGGCTAGCCGAACACACTGAATTTACACATATTGTGACTGAAGGATGGAGACATAAGGTAACTGGATCCAGGATGTACATAGTATGGGAAAAATTAAAGAAAGTCAAGATGGAACTTAAGAAGCTACACGACACTGACTTCTCCGGACTCAAGTTACGAGTGGCTTCTATGAAAGACCAACTCATTGCAATACAACAACAGATGCATGATGGTCAGAATATGCATTTACTTGAGACTGAAAAGGCATTAAGGAAACAACTACAGAAGTGGACCAAGATTGAAGAGAGTGCCATGAAACAAAAATCTCTAGTTCACTGGCTTAAGCTAGGAGACTCAAATACATCCTATTTTCATGCCAGCCTAAAGAATATGGAAGCCCAGAATAAAATCCGTTCATTGATCACTGCTGATAGGACAGTCTTGACAACTGAGACAGAGGTTGATGTTGAAATTCTATGGTTCTACCAAGGGTTATTAGGAACTGCAGCTACAAGTATCCCAGCTATACAACCAGATGTTATGCAAGAGGGAGCTTTGTTGAGTAGATCTCAACAGTTAAAACTCATTGCACCAGTGACGAATACAGAGGTTGAGATGGCTCTCAAAGGCATAAATGACAGTAAAGCACCGGGTCACAATGGATTCAACTCAGTATTTTTCAAGAAAGCATGGACAATTATTGGGGTTGATGTTACTGCTGCAATAAAGGAGTTCTTCACTACTCAGAAGCTTTACAAACCTGTGAATTGTGCTTGTGTCACGCTCATTCCAAAAATAAAATCTCCAACTAGCGTGAGGGTATTTCGACCCATCTCCTGTTGTACCATAATATATAAGATCATTTCGAGAATTCTCACAGCTAGACTACAGGACATCATGGCCCAACTAGTAGACTACAGCCAAGCGGCTTTTGTTCCTGGCAGACTCATCCCAAGACAATGTCATTCTTAGTCATGAATTGATCAAAGGCTATGGAAGAAAAGGTTTATCCCCACGATGCATGCTCAAGGTGGATATGCAGAAAGCGTACGACTCAATAGAATGGTCATTCATGAGACAGGTTTTGCAAGCACTGAACTTCCCCAATCTATTTATTAATTGGATTATGCAATGTTTAACGACTGTGTCCTATTCTATTGCAATTAACGGTGAACTGAAGCGAGTTTTTCCAGTCAAAAAGGGGTTGCGACAAGGAGACCCATTATCCCCCTATCTTCTCATTCTTGCTATGGAGTACTTTGGTAGGATGCTTATGAAGTTGGGCAGGGATCCTGATTTTCAGTTCCACCCGAGGTGTGCTGATTTAAACTTGATACAATTGGGTTTTGCGGTTGACTTATTGTTGTTTTGCAGGGGAGATACCAAGTCTGTTTTCAAGCTATTTGATTGTTTCCGAACATTTTCAAAAGCATCAGGCTTAGTCGCAAATGTGGAAAAAAGTGCAATCTATTTCGAGGGAGTTGCTGATGAATCCAACAAAGTATATGGCACAGATTGGGCTTCTCTAAAGGCACACTACCATTTAGGTATTTGGGGGTTCCATTGAGCTCGAAGAGAATATCAATAATACAGTGTCAACCCCTACTAGATAAAATAGCTGGTAGAATTACCTCCTGGACCACCAAATTCTTATCCTACGCAGGTAGACTACAACTCATTAAATCTGTACTCTTCTCCATCCAAACATATTGGTCCCAGATCTTCCTCTTACCAAAGAAGATTATTCAATAACTAGAAGGATTATGTAGAAGATTTCTTTGGACTGGAGCACAGACTGAGTCAAGGAAAGCAATGGGTTTACCAAAATCAGCAGGAGGTTTGAACAAAACTCACCTTGAAAATTGGAACAGGGCAGCTATATGCAAGATGTTATGGAACTTCTGTAACAAAAAGGACAAATTATGGGTTAGATGGGCTCATGTCTATTACATTAAGGAGAAACATATATGGGATGATAGCCCCAAACAAGCCTCTTGGCTTATGCAGCAAAATTTTCAAAGCAAGGAAGACATTGGAGGATACTGGAATAGGCTACACTCAATTGCTACAGATGGAGAAGTTCTCAATCAGGAAAATTTGTATTAGACTGAGAGGTACATTAGAGAAAGTTAACTGGAGAAGAAGTATATGCAATAACTTAGGAGCTCCGAAATGGATCTTTGTACTGTACATTGCAATACAGGGAAAGTTATACACACGAGATAGGTTGCATGGTTGGGGAATGACAAATCATATGACCTGCCCACTATGTGAAGGAGCGGATGAAACCATAGATCACTCATTTTTCTAGTGTGTGTACTCAAAGGCTGTGTGGAGCAAGTTACTGCAATGGCAAGGAAGTTGTAGAAATATACTATCATGGACTGAGGAGAAACAATGGACAATTTGCTATGCCAATGGCAAGAGTGCATGGGATGAAGTATATAGAACAGTACTGGCAGCTTCGTGTCTTTCAACAAAAACGACGAGGCCTAGAGGTGCTTATCCGGTTAATCATACAAGAGTCGGTATGTAGAGTTTGGTTGAAACCTAATCTAGCCGCTGGGATTAGTCATTTGAGCTACCCTTGATGAATGAGGGAGTTTTGTTTTGCTTGTTTTTTGCTTTAACAATAACTTGGGACTGTGTGCAAGTATTGGTTTCTTTACTGTACGAAGTTGCTACTGGTAATAAAATGGTTCCATTGATTACCAAAAAAAAAAAAATTCTTTAGAACCTGTAGCAGGATATTACAGTACTTTATAATTGGTTCAATGATGACAATCGCCAAATCAGTAACTCCTAAGCCAGTGTGATAACAAACAACAACAACAACAACATACCCAGTATAATCCCACAAGTGGGTCTCGGGAGGGTGGTATGTACATAGTATTAACCCTACCTTAAGCTGGTGTGATATTCTTATTGTCAGAAAGCAGTAAGAACAAGTACATAACCCATTCAAGATTCAGGGAATATTGAAAAGATTGGAACCTCAATCTCTACAAAATCGAGAGGGAATACGACTTACTGTCAAATTTTTTCTAGTAGTGTCTTTTAAGTTCCAGGCTTCTATCCAGGTCCTCTAATAAAGCACAAAATTGTTTTCTTTCTAGACCCTCCATTATGAGAGGATTGATATGAAATAAATGAATTGTAATGATCACAAGAGATTGATCTAAACTTGACCAGAATTTTAGCTGATTAACTATAAACTAATAGTTAAAGTTTGCCTCCATGATCAAAAATGGAGTTGTAGGGGAATTCCATCAACTTCAATTTGTTTGATGTGAATGTTTGGCCTAGATTGAGCTATTGATGAGAGCTTGTCCATAAAAAACGTTTGGGTGCAGTGGTCAGCTAGCCTTGTGTAAAATATACCACCATCAAGTCCCATACATCTTTCTTTGACACAACTCTTGCTTAATCTTTTTTACTTTCTGTTTTAGATTTTAACTTTTCGGCTAAACAGATTGATATTAAAATCTTGATAACTCTTAATATGATACATATTTCTTCGTATATACAATCAAATGATCAATAGGAAAGAATCTAAACAAATAGTGGCTTTTACTTCATTAATCCACCATCAAATTTTCTATTTTTAACTTCGAATGAGTTCAGCTTACAAAACTGAATGAAACAGAGAATGCAAATCTTTTCACTCTGGGAAGAAACACAAACGTGACAAAAGAAGAATTAGCTTAATCCTATTATGAAAGTCCAAACACTTCCCGCAATTCGGTCTAAAAAGGCGTCCTTTTGTGGGCCGGCATCAGTTTATATATATCATGTCGCCTAACCCTTTTGCCTCCATGTATTTTTTCCAGGGGTTAGGTCCTTTATATGATGCCAATCCAACTATGTTGCAGCTGCAGCTACTCTATTCCCTGAATATTTCTCTAAACGAAAGCCTTGAGAAAACACCGGAGAAGAATTTCAGTTTCCCTAAATTACATGTTTAATATTATTCAATAAAGTTATATGATAACACAAGTTCTATTTTGCGGGCACATATCACAAACAGAAACAACTCAACTAAACATACAATATACAATATATACACGTAACTAGTCAAAATTATGCAGTAAACATTGCCTTTTAATTCAAAAGCGCGTGCAAATATGATCGCGAAAATCTTTAAAAAAAAAAAGGGCAGCCAGGGACACTAAAGCTCCCGCTATGCGCGGGATTCGGGGAAGGGCTGAACCTCAAGGGTTTATTATACGCAATCTTACCTTGCATTTCTGCAAGAGGTTATTTCCACGGCTTGAACCCATGACCTCCTGGTCACACGTGAAATGAATAAAAACAAGTTTGTCATTAATGATAAATGACAACAACATGACTACTCTGGAGAGACTCAACAATAACAACATACATAGTGTATTCCCACCAGGTAGGGTCTGGGGAGAGTAAAGTGTACGCAGTCCATACCACTACCTCAGATGAAGTAGAGAGGCTGTTTTTGATAGACCCCCGGCTCAGAACAGATAACAATAACAAACAAAAATCATAAAATCAAACAACAAAAAAGAGATAACACATCCCTAGATAATAAAAGAAGCAAGACACCCACAGAGTAACCCTATAGACTATTTATTCGAAATCACAAATATCACCAAAACAACACGAACAAGAATCTGCCAAAGAAACAATAGGCACAGATACAAACAAACACTCCTTCATACAAATACGGATGCCTTCCTACCCACTAACCCTCTACCCTAATCCGCGTCCTCCACATCTTCCTATCAAGGGCTATGTCATGCCTAATCACCTCCCACCAATATTTCTTCGGCCTACTTGTACCCCGCCTAAAACCATCCACAGCCAGCCTTTCATACCTCCATACTGGAGCATCCGTGCACCTCCTCATCACATGTCCGAACCATAGCAACCTCACTTCCCGCATCTTGTCTTCCACCGAAGTCACTCCCAACTTCTCTTGAATAATCTCATTTCTAACCCTATCACTCCTGGTAAGTCCACACATCCATCGCAACATCCTCATTTTTGCTACCTTCAACTTTTGGATGTGGGAGTTTTTAACTGGCCAACACTCCGCTCCATATAACATAGCCGGACGAACGACCACTCTGTAGAACTTACCTTTAAGCTTCGGAGGCACCTTTTTATCCACAAAACTCCCGAAGCAAGCCTCCATTTCAACCACCCTGCACCATTATGGTGCGTGACATCCTCGTCAATCTCGCCATTCCCCTGAATCATAGACCCCAGATACTTGAAACTACCCCTCTTCTGAATGGCCTAAGAATCCAGCTTCAATACCACATCGGCCTCATGCGTCAAATCACTAAACTTACATTCCAAGTATTCCGTCATAGTCCTGCTCAACCTAAACCCTTTAAACTCAAGAGTCTGTCTCCAAACCCCCAATTTATCATTAACTCCTCCCCGGATATCGTCAATCAATACCACATCATCAGCAAATAACATACACCAAGGCACCTCCTCTTGAATAAGCCGCGTCAAAACATCCATCACCAAGGCAAATAAAAACGGACTAAGAGTCGATCCCTGGTGCAATCCTGTCAAAACAAGGAAGTGCTCCGAATCCCCTCCTACCGTCCTCACACGCGTCTTTGCACCGTCGTACATGTCCTGAATCGACCTAGTGTACGCCACGGAGCCTCCAAGAACCTCCACAGAATCTCCCTGGGGACTTTGTCGTACGTCTTCTCAAGATTGATGAACACCATGTGCAAGTCCTACTTCCTCTCCCTAAACTACTCTACTAATCTCCTCACTAGGTGAATAGCCTCAGTAGTCGAGCGACCTGGCATGAAACCGAACTGATTCTCGAAAATAATCACGATCCTCCTCAGCCTCAACTCTACTACCCTTTCACATCTCCAAAATAAACAAACAAATCTTGATGTGCTGCCATTCAAGATGAAGATGGATTTTGGATGCGAAGAAGCTAAGGGGGAAAATAGCAGAAAAGCAGTATTCACCACAGTCGGAAATGTTAACCAAAACTGAAAGCAAATTGATGCGTGAAATGTTGCACACATGCACAAAGGAACAACTATTGAAAATAAATAGAAAACTGATACTCACCAGAGCCCGAAATGCTGCATACACACAAAATGCTGAACAAACAATAATCACAATATAGAATGAAACCTGAAACAGAGAAAATGAAACAAAACATAGCAGCAGAGGCATCAGTAATTTACATCCACAGCAAAAGACGCTGGGAAAAGGCTGTAAATCAAGAATAAAGATGGACTGTGTGCTCTATGGATTTCTGATTTTGGAGGCAATCAACAGAACTTTCTAATATAGTCCAAGAGATATATAAAATCTCCTGAAGCAAAAGGTGACCAGAGAATTTTGCTCGTACTTCACAAAAATAAATGTCAGAATTGCCTCCAAACAGTCCATTGATTTTGGTACAACAACAACAACATACCCAGTGTATTCCCACAGAGGGGGGTCTGGTGAGGATAAAGTGTACGCAGTCCATATCACTACCCCTGAAGAAGTAGAGAGGCTGTTTTCGATAGACCCCCGTCTCAGGACAGAAAAACAGTAGACAAAGACGTAATAAAACATAAAACAAGATGAAATAACACACACATAAAGAAAAATAGAAACAAGACACTCATAGAGTAGTACTATACATGATCTAACCGAAAGCACCCAAACCCCAAGAACAAAGAACTTCAAGATACGTGCAAAGCACTGCAACTACTAGCTTGGCTACAACCAAGCAACCCTATCTACTAGCTACGCCTCACTCCAATGAACTAGCCCTCTACCCTAATCCGCGTCCTCCACACCTTCCTATCTAGGGTCATATCCTCTGTAAGCTGTAACTGCTCCATGTCATGTCTAATCACCTCCCTCCAATACTTCTTCGACTTACCTCTACCCCGCTTGAAACCATCCATAGCCAACCTCTCACACCTCCGAACTGGGGCATCCGTGCCAGTCCTCATCACATGCCCAAACCATCTCAACATCCCTTCCCACATCTTGTCTTCCACCGAAGCCACTCCCACCTTCTCCCGAATAATCTCATTTCGTAAAACTATGATATTTATCTTATCCCAAATCCAAAATTATGGATAAGATGAATTTCAAGGATCAACTATTAATTTCCACCATCAATCGACTGAATTCAACATGCAGCTCAAGGGACTGAACAATTCTGATCTCCATAGCGAGATAACAAATTGAATTCCACAATTTCAGAACCTAAAGAAAGAAATTTGACGAAATTTATTCATCAAAAGTACCAATTTCCATAAGACACATTATTGACTGCCAAAACAGCTTAGGAATCCAATAATTTGAAAAAATTACAAACCAAAGAGGTGAAACAGCAACCTCAGAAGAAAAAAACAGCATTCATAGACTGTAGAATAACAGAAGATAGACTGGAAGCAGGATCAAGGAATATGCAATGATGTTAAGAGGAAAACACATGAGCTGCCTATAGGAATGAAATCCACCTATATAAGCAGCAAGTCATAGAAAATATTACTGAAATGACCCGTAAAAATTAGGTATTGACAATAAGCATACATGTTGAACAGCATCTTTTCTCACATTTCCATAATAGTAGAGATTCCGTCGAATACATCCATAGATTACCTCTAAATCGCAAACTAACTGAAGTTTATTACTACGAAAGCTCTTCATTACTGAATTTTTGTTAAGTCAAAGCGAAAAAGTAAAGAAATGTGTAGAGCACAACGATTAAAATTCACATCCAAGGGGTACTATTTTATTTAAACATAGATAGTTAAGATATATCTCTTTAGCAAGACGAGACAGAATTGAGACATGATCAGGCATCTTGAAGATAACGCATTCTAAGATTGCAAGTTTCAAACAGCGATACATAGCAACAAACATCAGCGCTGCAAATGCCTCATACTAAAAACTAGATCTTTGAATTGAAGTTGTACAAAATACAACTAGTAGCATTCTATTCTTTGTCTTCGTCAACTTCAGAACCAACTGTTGGTTTGGAACTTTTGGCACTTTCAGGTGTCATGATGTGTCCAGTCATAGGATCAACTAATCGAGTGTCCCGTGGACCGCCTTTTTGTCCCATAGCCAACATAGGTGGAGGAGGTAATACGCCTGCTCGGAAAAGAAGACGTTGAACTGGTTCTGAAGGTTGTGCACCAACAGATAACCAATACCTGCAGAACCACAAATACCAGGTAAGGAATACATGATTGTGTGATCCTGACAACTACCTGATGATTAAGAGTCTAAGAACCTACAAGCTTTAGTTCTTGCAACAACTACAGCAGAGTCACAGTACAACCATTTGAGCACTATTTTCCTTTTGGACCTTTGCAAGACTAAAACCTGAGTGGCCACGATCTCATAAACCGGAAACAGGTAATATCAGTTTCAGGGTTTATCATACTATTAGTTATGCTCTATTCTTATATGAATCAATATGCACCAGTGATCAAGCACTTTGAGTGTTTGTCCCTACAGTACTGGGCATCTTCCTTTTCCTGACTGGCTAATAGGTCATAAGTCGTCTGATATACATTAGAAAAGAGTTTCAGTTCCTTCAAGAGGCCACTTTGCAAATAGCTGTAAGACCGCACCTTTATTTGGAAATATATTGAGCTTTTTACATGAAAATGCTTTATGTTAAAGCCTGTCATAAAACGTAATCAACCTAATCCTTTGAAGGACTCACGAGAAATAGTAGCAACGACAAGAAAGTTTATGCAGCAATACAGTGCTAGTGTTTTCCTACAAATTGGAAGAAAAAGGTCTGACATATATCAACTACAATTTAACTCCCTGAGTAACCCAGACAAATTGATGAGTCCCTGGAGCAAAATAAAGGGGCTAAAAAAGAGATCCTAACTAACAAATGTCATTTCTTAATCTTTCTTGAATTATTGCATGATAATAACCTTTCAAAATCACAGCCACGCACTCCTAATTCACTAAACCAAGTCCACAAATACGTATTAAATTATGTGCTGCAACCAGCACACTCGACAAATGAACCATTTTATCATATTTGTGGTCCATGTACACAATAACAGAATAAACAAGAGAATAAAGATGATAATATCTTTGATTATACCAAACACAACACTCACTAATGTTTCACCACATCTGCAGCCAAGCAAGTTATAAACGATCATCGCCACTCAAAGTAAACAGTGCAGCAGAGAACCATTTATTATTGTCATTATTGTGAAAGGAGAATATCATTCCTATTTCCTACAACTTAAAGACGACAAACCCTCTCTATTAGATGAAAAAATTCAAGAAAATCTAAAACAGCAAACTGTTAATGACTTCCCAGATGAGTTAGCATATCGTCACCGGTTCAACCAGATGAATTTTGTTTTTCAAAGATGCATCTCAATCAAGTACGCCAGCATTCAACTTGTCACACTCAACAAAATGTAGACACAAAAATATCTCATAAGAAATTTATAGCCAAGTACTCACAATTATGATTTTCTTTTATAAGTAAAAACTTCTTAGATGAAGAATCTAAGGGGATATAAGACATATACAACTAAGTATACAAACCCAAATGAATACATAAACCCCCAAATAATAATCCCCACCCCAGCCGAAAAAGGGTGATCGTCTTACAGTGGTATAATGCTTCAGGTCTTTAAAATTAAATATGTTCAATGAATCTCAATTGCATTGTTATCTTTGCCTTTTCACAGAAACAATATACATTTGTCCATAACGCCTTAGTCCAGTCGCATCTTTTCCATATAATTTCCTCGACAACTCAATTTAAATAGCTTAGTTGATCCCTCGTACATATCTGCAATAGTCACCCTAGAAATTACCAAAACACTTTAAATTGCTTCCGTATATATATCTATAATAGTCACCCTGGAAACTCCTCAAACACTTGCATGTTTTCCATGTAATATCCTCGACAACTCAATTTAAATAGCTTAGTTGATCCCTTGTACATATCTGCAATACTCACCCTAGAAATTACCCAAAACACTTTAAATTGCTTCCTTATATATATCTACAATAGTCACCCTAGAAACTCCCCAAACACTTTAAATTGCTGCATTCAGTCAGCTCCCTGTTCCACACTCATTCATTCTTTAGAGGCAGCTCATGAGAAACTTTGTTCATGCTTTGTCCGATCAAGGCATTGTATTTCTGCTATGAATCCGACAACAATCTGCTTTGGCCAGCATATTCAGCCAATTCGTACGACAACTACATTCTTTCCGAAGGACCACCAACCAGATGAACAGAAAAATTACAAATTAGCAAAATCTCATCTAGGTGACTACAATCTTATTCTTGACCCTACAACTATAAACAAGTCCTAACCGTTCGCATTCATAGCCATACAAGAATCTCAATGATTTTGTAGGTCAAATAAGATTTCCCTAAATAGCAAAGCTATACCAATGGTAAACTTCCACAGCCTGCAGAAGCAACTGAATTATTACCAATCTTATCACCTTTGAGTAGTATTACAATATTCTTTGTCAGACAACAACAACAAAAGCACCATACATGAACAGAAGACACTTTAACTTGTCCTCCTTATCTCAACTTTAACAAGAGTGAAAATGCAATCCAAGAATTTCTAAATTATAAATAAAACACACAAAATTGGGAATCACAAAAAAAAAAAAAAAAAAAAAAAAAAGTTTGAAAATTGACTTACTTCAATCTGTCAAAATTAAGACCCATCCGTTTGCCACCATCTTGACCTGTACAAAAGAAAATTTTACAAAATATTCATCAGCACTGAGTTTCAACAAAACAAATATATTCCTTTCATAAATTGAATACAATAGAGCTCTTTGGTAACTCAAAATATTTGAATTCAAGATTCAACAACTGAAGTTTCTGTCAACAAAACCTTTTGTACAATACAAATTAAGCTGAAAAATGACAAAACCGTGCTGGGGCGAGCTTTTGCGCACCTCGACAAATTCAACGATATACCTGCCACCTCCCAACAACAACAACAACAGGTACCAACAGGTACAAAGTAACTATGTCCATCAAAGCTAGGACAAATGGGAAGAAATCACCTAGTGTTTTTTGTCTCTGCTAGGATTTGAACTTGAGACCTCAGATTCTCGACCCACTTCATTGACCACTAGGTCACACCCTCGGGTGCTCCATAATTATTACGATGGACTACAGGTCCCTATAAAAATTTAATACAATAGAGTTCTTTGATAACTCAAAATATTTGAATTATGTCAATAAAAAAAAGCCCACCTTTATACAGTACAAATTAAGCTGGTGAGGTATTCCGTGGATTTAATGGAGGTGAGGTATGCAAAAGCTGGTCCGAACACCACACTTATACAAAAATAAAAAAAATTAAAAAAAAAGGTGAAAAGATGACAATTATTTCAAATGGGTTAATCCAAAGTACGGTGAAATGACTAAGAAAAATGAAATAAATAAATTAATTTCGAATGACAATAGCATAATCTGTCTAACAAAAAATAGGGAAAATCGTATCTTTGTTATTTGTTACCTGGGAGAGGATTGTAGTAACCGAGGACTTCCAAGTGTTTGCCGTCTCTAGGAGATCTGCTATCGGCCGCCATTACTCTGTAAAAGGGTTTGTTTTTGCATCCAAATCTCGATAACCTTAATCTCACCACCATTTTTCAACTGCCCACGACTGATCGATCAAATGCAAATTCTGACTTGTATCCGCCAACGGCTGCTCTCGACGAGTTTTGAATAGAAAGTGACGCACTGGAAAGGGTATATGGGTCTTTAAAATTGGGTGGGCTGGGTTTTAACAGAGTGGTGTTTATCCCTGCCAGTACTAGTCATAAATAGTATGCTTGTACTCCTTTCCTCCGTTTATTTTTACTTGTCACTTTTTAATATAACATATCCATCAAAAAATAATGATTAATAAAGTAATTTTATCATATTGCCCCTATTTATTAATATAATTAATGATAAAGATAAAACATAAAAAAAAATATTTTATTTTTTCTTGATTTATCAAAAATAATAAGTAAAAATAAAAATCAAATTAAAAAAATAAGGACAAGTAAATCCGAACTAAGCAGTACTATTTTGTTTTAGGGTCTGTTTGGAAAGCTAACTAGTAATTGAAATTGATGTAATTACTAGGATAGTAATTACCAGTCTAGTAATTACTAGGCCAGTCTAGTAATTACACAGCCTAGTAATTACGCCGACCTGTTTGTTTGTCACAGTGTAATTACAAGTGTACTGTTTGGTTGCACAAGTGTAATTACATGATTATATTCAATTTTTAAAATAAAAGTTAATTATCAAAAACTAAAAATTTGTATTAGACAAATAAGTGCCTTTATAAATGATATTAAATTAAATATTATATATATAATATATTTTCTTTTGAAATATATTAATTAATAAACATATATTCCTATAAAAAATAATGGACTTATATTTTTCAAACTAGTATATTTTAATTAAATTAATCATAAAAATAGAAAGTACATAATTTTTAGGAACATCGTGAAATGCATGTTTGACAAAAGGATTAATATTATAAATATAATGTCATAAAATTATTAAAACATTTGACAAAAAGATAATCTATCAATTCTAACTAAAAAATGAATGGCTTGCAATGTGAAATATTATGTCAATACTAGTAAAACAAATAAATTGAAAGTGAAAATGTAACATAAGTTCAACATTTAAAATAAATAAATAGTACTCTTATGTCAAATTTCAACATAACGTAAATATGATTCAAAAGAAAAGAAAAACCTAAATCTATAACCTTATCCAACAATGAATTCTACTTAATTTAATAATTAGAATACTAACTAAATTATGTTAAATGAAAAAAAATAAATAGAAAATAGAAAAAATAGATAATACGAAAAAATGTATGGGATCATAAGAAGTCATGGTTGGGAAATGAGAAGGAAATGAAATATAAATAATATAAAATAAAATATATTTTTTAAAAAATATTAGAATAATAAATATAGAAAGAATTTAAAATAAATTAAAACAAAAAAAATAAAAATAGAAATAAAAGAAAGAAATTAAAAAGTAATCAGTTTGTAGTTACACCATGTAATTACCAGCAATTCACAGCTCCCCCCTGTGAATTGGAGAGTGTAATTACCCCCTGTCAATTACACCCAATTACCTGCTGACCAAGTAATTACCTGGCCAATCAAACATGTCAGACAGTGTAATTACATCCAATTACACCAAATCCAATTACCAGGGTGGTTTTCCAAACAGGCCCTTAGAGTTTTTAGTGATTGTTGTTTTGATTAGATTATTGTAGTTAGGGGAATGAATTCCCTAAATAGTCGCTCAAAGAAATTTTCTTCAAATATTGTTTAATTTAGGATTATAATATCACTCAATTATTATTATTTTTCCTCAAAAAACACTAAACACCTCAAAAGTTATTTTTTTCTCTTAATTGGCATGTCTTGTTATTCAAACCTCTTTTTTTTTTTTAAAATATTGTCATATTTAACTCATCAAACTCATTTAAGCAAAATATAATTATATTCTTTCTTTTTTGAAAAATGAATTAGTTTATTAAGAAGAAATTTTTATACTTAAAACACTTTATCGATATTAAAACTTTACATATATTTTTCAAGGATTATTTTTCTGAATGGTCACTTATATTTTTTGAATTGCCAACAAAAATCACTTTTTTAATTTTTTTTTAGTGATAATAATATGACTCAACTATCACTATTTTTCTTTAAAAAAAACAACAAATATCTCATACGTCTCTTTCTCTTCTAATTGGCATGCCATGTCATTAAATCATTTTTTAAAATAATAAACCTATTTAACTTATCAAACTTCTTTATTCAAAATTATATTCTTATTCTCTTCTTTAAAAAAAAATATATTAGTTTATTAAGAAGAAATTTTCATACTTAGGAATCTTTTACCCGTACTTAAACTTACTATTTTTTCTAAAGTTATTTTCTTGGATTGTCATTCATGTTTTCGGAGTCACCTACAAAAATTATTTTTATTTTTGCTAAGACAATAATATCACTCAACTATCAATGTTTTTCTCAAGAAATACTAAATACCTCAAAAGTCTCCTCCTCTTCTAATTGGCATGTCATATTAATAAACCATCATTTTTTTAATAATAAACATATTCACTCCTCAAACTCATTTAAGAAAAATTATAATCTTATTTTTTTTAAAAAAATTACATTAGTTTATTAAGAAGAAATTCTCATACTTAAGTACTTATACTTTTTTTTTTCTAGAGTTATTTTCCTAGATGATCATTCATGTTATCATATATAATTGCCTATAAGATCACTTGTTATTTAAAGACAATAATATCACTAAATTAAATAAGTTATCCAGGGATTTTAATTCGCATGTAAAATAATATGATAAAGTTTAAGTGTGGTAAAGAATTTCTAAGATGAAAAATAAACTAATGCATTTCTTTCAAATAAAACAAAGATAAAGTTATAATTTGGGTTAAATGAGTTTGATGAATTAAATGGTTTAATATTTTTTTAAAAATGAGATTTAAATGACATGGTATACTAATTAAGAGAGAAGAAGACTTTTGAGGTGTTTAGTATTTTTTGAGAAAAATAGTGATCATTGAGTGATCTTGTGGTCCTAAATGAAACATAAGTGATATTTGAAGGAAATTCCTAAAACTTGAGTGACTATTTAGGGAATTCACTCGTAGTTAGGGGTGAACAAAATCGAACAGCAAAACGCACCAAACCACAAATCGAGTCAACCGAAAAAAATCCCGACTATTGGTTTGGTTTGACTTGATTTGGTGTTGGGGAAAAAAACCCCCGACTATAATTGGATTGGTTTGGTTTAACTAAAAAAAGTCAAACCAAACTGAACCAACCCGATATTACATTTGAACAATTTTTAAAAATATTTGATACATAAATATATTTACTATGATGTAATTTATAAATATTTCTTAAACTTTTTCACTATTTTTATCTTTGGGAAAAGGG
Organism: Capsicum rhomboideum; assembly: GCA_031232105.1. Lineage (NCBI taxonomy): Eukaryota > Viridiplantae > Streptophyta > Magnoliopsida > Solanales > Solanaceae > Capsicum > Capsicum rhomboideum. The sequence goes on from CP124712.1 coordinate 19,532,878, forward strand.
TCTGAAGTATACTTAAACTTTGGCAAAATTTGCTGTAACACGCCCCAACTTTGCGGGGGTCCTATGACCCCCCTGGACTAATTATTTGTCTATTTTTGTGGCATATATTTGCCCATCTGGGCCACTGCGTGATTACACGCACATTGAACGCGTAAGGGTCGAAAAAAATTGCTATAAACCAATCTTAAATTGCCACGTAGCACCTCAGGTGTCCTTTATTTTGTATATAATTCATTAAATTTCTTTTTATTTTCATTATAAATTATCTTAATTTATTTAACCTCCCTTCTTCTTCACTTCTCTTGCCATTGTTGTTGAAGGTAAGCTTTTTTTTTTTTCTCAAAAATTTCTGATTTCTTTCTTGGTTCTCTTTGTTTGTTAAAAACTTCTACTCTCTAATTGCTAAATTCTTCTCACTAATTGTTAATTTCTTCTCACTTTTGATTTCTTAAATTAGGGTTAGCCATGAAAAAGGTAAAATTGGATTTGAAAAACATTTGTTTAGACAAGGAAGATCCAATGTTGAATGCAGAGGTGCGATGCAGTCATGGTCTCTTGCTCCCTTTGAAGACTTCTTGGTACGATAATAATTCGGGAAGAAGATTTTAGTCTAATTTTGGTCCGATGATTAAGTTTGTCTGATTTTGGGGAAGAGGGTTTGTCAAGATATTTCTTTTTTCCTTTTAATTTGTGAAATGTGGACAATGAGGACTTAAAATAAAATTAAAAAATATATTAAACTCTTTTTTTAAATTTAAATGCGCGTGTGAATCACCATTTTTTGTTGGACTGAGTCAGTGACCCAAATGGGCAAATATATGCCACAAAAATACACAAATAATTAGTCCAGGGGGGTCATAGGACCCCCGCAAAGTTGGGGCGTGTTACAATAAATTTCGCCAAAGTTTAGGTATATTTCAGAGCCTTTTCCCTTTTATCTTTCAACATATTATTTCAAGTTTAAAGTTAGAATTTTGAATGGTCCAATCCAATAAGCTTTATAGCCCATAAATAATATTAACTCAAATAAAGCGTAAATCAATACTAATGCTAGCAAAAATATTCAATTAAACACTAGGAATTACAATAATGTTGGATATTTATTCTTTAGTTTTGCATAAATACATAACCTAAACTTATTTTTCTATTTAATACTTAGTGTTACTCTTTTAAGAAACACCTAAGATAGTTGTATCTTGCTAGGACTAAAGAAATATTTGAAGCACAAGTTAATTATATGTTTGTTTAAAGACTTTATCGGAAAGAATCCGAAAAACTCAAAAAAATTGAGAAAATCGAAAAAATCCAAAGTTGAAAAACTCGAATTCTATTGATTTGTTTTGGTTTATAGATTTAAAAACCCGATGCAAATAATTTGGTTCGGTATTTAAAAAATTCGAACCAAACTGATCATGTACACCCCTAATTGTAGTGTTAATTTGTGGTAGTCTTGTTTATATTATTATTTGTTGCGTTAACCTATTGTTTCTTGTGTCTATGCCATATTTTTTTAGATTGTTTTTTATCTTGAGCCGGGGTCTATCGAAAACAGACTCTCTATCTCACCTTCGAAGTAGTAGTATAGAATGTATACACTTACCCTCTTCACATTCTACTTTGTGATAATATGCTGGTTATGTTGTTATTATTGTGGGCTTTAATGAGAATTGGTTTGGTTGAAATTGAAGTAGAAAATAAATTTTTAATTGTGACATAAGCATATTTATATAAACACTACGTAGGATAATGAAAATGAGATATAGGACTTAATAGATCAATGATAAATATATGTCCAAAGTTAAATGATAAGAACAGATATATTAAAAAAGTATAACGAATAAGAAATATAATTATTTTCTAAAAGTACAAGGGAAAATATAATTATTCATCTTTTAAATCTTTCTCATGTGAGAGGACGGCACCGGGAGGAGTAGGGTTTTAAGCCGCTAAGAGCTTTTTTTTGCTATGAAATACTGCCTTCTTCCCTTTTGAGAGGGTGTTTGGATTGGTTATTTTAAGGGCTTGTTTGGAAAGCCACCCTGATAATTGAATTGAGTGTAATTACATTGTCTGACATGTTTGGTTGGCCAGGTGATTACTTGGTCAGCATATAATTGAGTGTAATTGGCGGAGGTAATTACACTCTCCAATTCACAGGAGGGAGCTGTGAATTACTGGTAATTACATGGTGTAATTACAAGTTGAGTATTTTTTAATTTCTTCCTTTTATTTCTATTTTTATTTTTTTTGTTTTAATTTATTTTAAATTTCTAGTATTTTAAATTCTTTCTATTTTTTTTAAAAAAATATTTTTTATTTTATATTATTTAAATTTTATTTCCTTCTCATTTTCCAGCCTTTATTTCTTGTGATTCCATGCAATTTTAGCATTATCTATTTTTCATTTATTTTATGTTTGTTTTTTTAATTTAACTTAATTTAATTACTATTCTAATTTTAAATTAAGTAGAATTCATTGTTGAATAAGGTTATAGACTTAGGTTTTCCTTTTCTTTTGAATCCTATTTACGTTATGTTGAAATTTGACATAAGAGTTTTTTTTAAAATTTTTTTGAACTAATGTTATATTTTAGTTTCTATTTATTTGTTTTACTAGTATTGACATGATATTTTACATTGCAAGCCATTCATTTTTTAGTTAGAATTGATAGATTATCTTTTTGTCAAATATTTTAATAATTTTATGGCATTATATTTATAATATTAATCTTTTTTCTAAACATACATTTCATGTTGTTCTTAATAATCATGTATTTTATGTTTTTATGATTAATTTTATTAAAATATATTAGTTTAAAAAATATAAATCAATGGTTTTTTTATAAGAACATATGTTTATTCATTAATATATTTCAAAAGACAATATATGTGTGTGTGTGTGTGTGTGTATATATATATATATATATATATATATATATATATTAAATACTTAATCTAATATCATTTATAAAGGCACTTATTTGTCTAATATAAATTTTTAGTTATTGATAATTAACTTTTATTTTAAAAATTAAATATAACCATGCAATTAAACTTGTGCAACCAAACAGTACACTTGTAATTACACTGTAATTACATTGTGGCAAACAAACAGGTCATCGTAATTACTAGGTTGTGTAATTACTAAGCTAGTAATTATTACCTTAATAATTACACCAATTCCAATTACCAGGTGGCTTTCCAAACAAACCCTAAATGAGTTTTGACTCTTAAGCTTCTTTTTTTTTTAAATTTTTTTTTTTTTGGGAGTATTTGAAAAAGACAAATATACTTTATGCATCTACTTTTAGGTTAAAAAGGTATTTCTTTCATTTCATTTTATAGTTGTTATATTTCGTTTTTCAAGAATAATTTGACTAATTTTTACAGTTAAATTATATTAGATTAATTCAGTATTCAAAAATTAAAATATAAATATTCAAAAACTATAGAAAAAGTACTATAAGTTATAATTTTTCTTTTTTCAATATGACTAAAATATACATCTTAAAATGTTGATCAAAATTTATATCGTTTGACTCTAAAATTAAATGAAAAACTATGACAACTAAAAAGGAGCGAAGGAAATACAAAAATAAGCCAAAAGTTGGATATTCCAACTAATGACTTTTAACTTTTAGCTTATAAGCTACTTAAAAAAAGTCAATCTAAACACTCAGTTAGTCTAGTATACTTAATTCATTTCACTTTTAAGTTTTAATCATGTAAAATCAAGATGTAGTTTTGTATCTTATATCTATTTCATCTTTATTATTAAGGATAATTTCGAAGATCTCCGGTCCTCTCTCTTAGTTTCGCTCTATCGCACTCGCCTCATATGAATGTGGTTTACGATATTACGTCCACCTTCCTTATTTTGATTTTCTTGTAACCAAAACCTATTTAAAATAAATACAAATCAATTACGAATTAATAAATTTACCCTCCTCTATATTAATTCTCTTTTACCAAACAAATCTCAAGAGTTTGCAAATTAAAGTGAACTAACTCTTCATCTTCACCTTTATCGATCTATATGCTTTTCATTCATGATAGACGGGTATGTAATATTATTTATTTTTAATTAATTTCTCAATGAGTTATATGACATATAATAATTAGGGATAATATAGTAAAATTATCATTTTCATTTATTTTTAAGGATTGTGTCAAGTCAAATATGAACAAGTAAAGATACGGAGGAAGATCACTGGTACTTCTTTTAAAATTTATGGTCTAAAATATCCCTCGACCATTTGTGTGGATATAAACCATTTTATTAAGAGAACAAAGATATTTTTAATGTTACATCATTTCTAATTATAAAGCGGCAACATGCTTATTGGATGGATTAAAAAGAAAAATATACCACATAAATTGAGATTGAGAGAGTATTATTGTATAAATAATTTTATTTTTCAAAATAAAAAGATTAAAGATAATAAGGTAGTCGTTGAAATGAAAAAAAAGTGAGTGGAATAGAAAAGTTGAATAAAATAACTGGTCCATATTAATAATTTGTGAAAATACTGATCAAAATTCAAAAAATTAATTAGACATATACTTAATGCTTGTAAATATCGATCAAACTTAGAACTTCATAAGCATATACTTAATGCTTGTAGTTAATGTAAAAATAGAACTTTTATAGAAGCATTTTTAATAGCAATAAATTTCTAAAAGATTATTTATTTATACTTTATATGAATTTAAAATTATAATTTCAAAAATATTTCATTGACAACAATCAACAACATTAACAATATATCCGGTGTAGTCCCACAAAGTGGGGTTTGAAAAGAATAGAATGTATGCAGATCTAGCCTCTAACTCAGAGGTAGAGAAGTTGTTTCCGATACCCGGCTCAAGATAAAAACAATCTAGAAAAAAATTAATGGACATAAAAAGAAACAACAAAATGTAATAAAACAACAAATAGTAGCAGAACAATGCTACATCAACAGTTCAAACTACACCCAACAACAGATAATAATAAAAATCAAAGAACAAGAAACAAGAGTAATACTACGACTACTAAAATAGACACACTCCTACCTGCTACCTTTCTACTTTAATTCATGTCCTCCACACGTTCCTATCTAAGGTCATGTCCTCAATACGCTGCAACTGCATGTCTTGTCTAATCACTGTCACTGCCACTGCTGCTACCGCTGCTATCATCGTCATGCTTCTTCTCCTTCTTGTCCTTCTTCTTTTTCTTTTTCTTTTCCTCTCCATCCTTGTGATCTTCACCATGGAGCTTCTCTTTGATCCTCTCCCTGTGACCCTCCCCCTTCTCCTTCATCTTATCCTTGTGATGCGCCTCACCCTTTTCCTTCCTCTTATCTTCATCTTCCTTGTGGTCTCCCATGTGGAGTTTCTCCTCTATCTTGTGCATTATTCCTGACATTTTTCCTGACTGAAATGATTTGTTTAATGGTAACTGATGTAGGCATGTAAGTAACTATTTATAGGGAAATTAAACCAAGTAAAATCTCCATATTTTACGTGTACATACTTCCAACACTAATATATAATTTCAAAAAGAAAAAGAAAAAAATCACTGGTAATTTAGGAAAGAATTAAACAAAAAATACAGAAGCCTTAGAATAACGGTTTGTTCCATCTCCACCAATATGCGGACAGGATTAATTCAACACAAATGTGTTTCCTCCTATTCTTTTGCCTCTTATTACTCTAAAAGGAAGGATTCCATCTCAAAACAAAGTGAAAAATGTTTTGGTTCCACCCAAAAGATTCTTGCTTATTAAATCAAGAGGCCAGTTTAAAAGATTTGTTAAAAAGAGTTTCAATAGGGTCTGACTCAAATATGTGTTGACCAACCACACCAAACTCACCCATTTAAAAATTGTGTCAAATCATTTTTCCTTGCAATTTGTAAAAAATTTGGAGAAATGATTATCTTATTAAGTACTTTCAATTTAAAATTATTGCTTGAAAGGTAAATTTTTTCGGGTTACACTCTCTGTCTGTTTCATCCAAAACATTGAAGGCCAAATTGGATTCAAGTTATTGTGAGGTGGTTATGAATATATTCAAGTAAAATGATATTCATACATTATATTCTATCGTCATTTGGTACATGTATTATTTTCTTAATTAAATCATCCATCCAAATTATATCTTCATGACCTTTTGTTGTGGTGGGAGATTTACAAAAAAATTACCTCCATAAAAATTTTAGTTAATAAAACTAGAATAAAATACATAGTGGTAATGCAACCAAACGAGTAATAATTAAAATTTAGGGACAAACTCCTCCCAGTATCTGTACTAGTTAATACAAGCTTAAATTATGCTACATTATATTCTGTCTAAGTATTCTTAGTAGAGATCGAGAAGATAATCTTTGAGGAAGTTAATAGTATCATCTCCTGTGTTTAGCTACCTTGATTGTGAAAAGAGTATTATTCATTTTGTCTAGTATAAGAGCCAATTGCAAGATGGCGCATAAATAATGTAATGATGGCTAAGAGTTTTTTTTTTTTTTACTGGTTTGAAAGGAAGAGTGTTAATTATGTCTTGAATTTTTTCATTGTCTATTTTAGGAAACTCCTATTCCCTATTGGTTTAGGAGACCCATTGTCCTAATAGATTTGGAAAAGGAAAATCTAGTCCTTGTAGGATTGGGAGGACTTTTTCCTTATAGGTTTGGGACTGCTTTGGAATCTATATATAGGAATGTAGTTGAGGATTCTAAAGCATTGTACACTTCTTCTTTTCTTTCATAGTAGAAAACTCTCTCTGCTTTTGCTTGGAGGATTAGGCCTAGCCGAACCTCGTTAAATCTTTGTGTTATTTTTCTTCTCTATTTTCTTTGTTTATGGTTGTGTGCTAGTTAACCCACGATATTTTTGCAATAATTGGTATCAGAGCAAGGTTGAGGTTTCTACACATAATCAAGGGTTAAGATGTCTCTTTCATCTTCCACAAAGTATGAAATAAAGTAATTTGATGGGGGATCTAGTTTCAGTCTGTGAAAGATTAGAATGCGATCTTCTCTGGTGTTACAAGGGCTATGGAGGACAATTGAGGAAGCTTTTCCAGAAGAGTTAAAAGAATCGGAGAAAACAGACCTAAAAGAGAGGGCTTTGAGTGTGATGTTCATGAGTGTTACAAATAACATTCTTCAGGAAATTGCTGAAGAAAATCTACAACAACTACATTGAAGAATTGGAAGATCTGTATTCTAGGAAATCGCTGACAAACCACCTCTACTTGAAAAAAAGGTTGTACAATCTTCTTATGAATGAAGTTACACCAGTCAAAATTATAATGGACTTGAAGAACGTAGATATCAAAATTGATAGTGAGGATCAGGCCTTGATCGTGTTTGTCATGCCCTATTTTTCACGAAGGTTAAAACAAGCACGACTTATGGACTCTAAATAGATTAAATTTGTTCAGAGTCGCCACCTAATTTTTAAGGAAAAAAGGAAACCTATTTAATTTATTTACATGTGTGACTTGCGTTTTAATCTACGAAACCAGTTTAGATTCTAGGTAAGGGTTCAAATTATTCCGAAGGAAAGGTGTTAGGCATCCTTCAGAATCCACGAAATGTGGTACTCGGCTAGACTAAATTTATCTAGGAGGGAGGAGGTAAAAATCATTTTTGAGAAGTATGAATAATTAAAATATGTAATAATGTACAAAATGCATGTATAAACATGGTATGTCAAATGCATATATAGACTTTATTATATGTAAGCAAAAGTATATTATATAAAATATGTATGAAAATATATATGTGAAAGAAGTGTTCTTTTATGAAAAGAAATCACTTTGTGTGTAATGTATGGAAAGATAAGTAATTTTTGTATTATACTAAAGAAAAATTATTCAAATAATATTTTGTATTTAACAAAAGTTAATGGGAGAAAAGATTAAATAAAGTGAATGTTTATTTTGATAGAAAAGACTGCACGATATGTCCTAATAAAAAAAAGTGTGAATTGACTGATTAGATATCCAAATCAGTTTGATTCTTTTATATAAATATTAACGGCCTAAGTTTGGCCTAAACGCATCGTGACGATTACGTAAGTAAAGAATATCCCCCGCCCAACGCCCCCAAAATAAAGTTTTCACTATGATTAATATTTGTACAATTGTAAGAATGTAAAATACAAACATAACATTTAAATTCCTTTTGAATGCCCCTCTTCGAAAAGTATCCTCAAGAACCTGTATAAACACTTCGTAAAAAATGTTAGTAATGAACAAATAATTATAAAAATATGTGTGCATATATGTATATATAAAATAATATTTTATTATATAGTGGGCTCGGATGAAGTTTTAGATACGCCATGGCTACGAAGTGGTTGCTTGAATCATCGGCCGTCCTAAATCGCCTTACCAAGATACGAATCATAAAACTTTTGTGTTGTCATGATAATATAAAGATTTCGTCATCGCCCATATTTTTTTTTTCTTTTCACGTATTTGTATACGTAATGTCCGTCTTTTTATTTGTGGAGGCCTAAAAAATCGATGAGAATTTTTTCATTGGCCATGTATTGATACTTGATATAAAATAAGTAAACTTGAGAAAATAAAATCCGTCTTTTGTTATGGGGAAGGCCTTGAAAATCCGACGGAGAGATATTGTCATTGACCATGTAATGTAGTATTTGCTCATTATTAATTTAATAAAATGTTAAGAAAAAATGGTCCAAAAATTTCATTATAGCCAAACAAAGTAGCATAAAAAAAAATTAGAACAACAAACAAGCATCGTTAGAGTGGTCAAAGAAATAGCACAAAAGTTAACCGCTAGAAGAAAGTCATAGCAAAATGTGTGACTTTGCTCAAAAGATAAGCAAGATTAACAAGAATCATTGGAGACATGAAAAACTAGGACAAAGATTATGATATCAGAAGCAATACAATAAGAAATAAGATTCAATAAAAATATGTATACATAAAAAATGTAGTCACAGTCATGAAGTGGGGTTTGTTGAAGTTGATAAGTAGTCCACTGGAGAAGAAAGCCAAGGAACATGAGAGGAGACATAATTGTGAGCTCAAGAGTAAAAGAAAGAACTCTAAAAAGTGAGCAATAGTATTTTTCTTCTTTAAGAAAAAATGATGGAGAAAGAGGGGAGCATTAAGAGAACAAAAAGGGAGGGGGAAATGAGAGAGGGTTATTGTGTTGGTGTTGGTGTTGGTTAGTGTCATGGAGAGAAGAGAAAAAAGTGAGGAAGAAAGGGGAGCAAAGGGAGATGAGAAGAGAGAGAGTGTGTGTGTGTAGTGTGTATTGTTCTTGTTGTGTGAAAGAAAAAACAATTCACCCCCTCCCCCTCTATTTATAATACAAATTATTTTCTCCTATTACCCAAAAAATAAAAGATTAACCTCTCTTGTCCCTTGAATTATGGTTTAGTCTATGAGTTATTATTCAAAGGATAAAAATCATGTGTAGTCACGTCACAAGTCACCTTTAATAAAGGTGACAAGTGACAAGTCACCTTTAATAAAGGTGACAAGACCTTGATTTGATAGAATTATTGCTCCGTATATCAAAATAATTGATCCGACTTATCATTTGCGGATTGTATTAAATGATGTACAAAAATGTGTAAATATCGATATGTAATTACAGAAAATATAAACAACAACAAAAATATAATTATCTTGAAAAATGTATTATGATGTAAATAGTTAAAAATGTAGTATACTGCAAAGAATTGTAGTGTTATGTTGTGTACGTGTGCAGATGACTGTGAAAAATTTAAAATGACAATAAATTGATAAAAATCCTAATATTTACGAAATTAAGGATAATTATCAATGAATTGTAAAAGTGTGTAAAAATGTATTTTGTGCTCTTTAACGATCAGAAAGCCTGAAGACGTTAATTTTAAGCACGGAGAGCCAAAATTGGGTGTCAATAGCTTGCCCTTTTTCGTATGAAGATAATGTAGTTGTCTTCAGACGAAGACGTTGACATGTAGCCAATTTTGCTCGATAAATATTATATCTGACCAAAAATTTGATTGAACTCTAAATTAGAGCTGCCTACACACCTCGAGTTGCTCGAGGATCAGGTCGGGTGTGGTTCAAAAGATTAGGCAAATGTCTCTTTGTCCTATTATTATGGGCGGACGCCCCTGTGAAAATGATTATGGAGAGAAAGAATGTTTGGGAATGAAAGTGTTTGCACATTCCCAGCGTCCTTCAAAATTGCCCCAGTATCAAGTTGTGAGATGCTGGGGATGCAAGATTGTATACTCGCTGGGGAGAAAGAATGATCATGTGGTTGTGATGACCGAACTCTGCATAGAGCTTCCTACATATCTCGCGTGTTACGAGAATCAAGTCAATGTAGTTCGAAATGAAGAAATAGGGTAAATTTTGAGGCGGTTCTCAAAATTTTTCCCCAGTGTATGATTTGTGGTAACACCGATTTCTCTAAAGGAACTTTAAAAGAAAGTCTTGTTGCTGTGGATTGTATTTTCGATTGAAAAGATGCATGATGTCTCTGATTGTCTATGGAGACTATGTGATGAATGATGTTTTCGATTGTCTACGGAGACTTGATGATGAGTGACGTCTTCAATTGTCTATGAAGACTATGTGAATGTTGTAAAATTCTCCGATTGTCTGTCGGGGACTTATGATGCATGATATCTCCAATTGTCTATGGAGACTGATGTTGATGTAAAGTCCTCCGATTGTCTTCGAGCATTTAATGTATGACATCTTCGATTGTCTACGGATACTGATGTTGATTGTTGCAAAGTCCTTCGATTGTTTACGGGGACTTAATGCATGATATCTCCGATTGTTTACGGAGACTGATGTTGATTGTTGTAAAGTCCTCCGATTATTTACGGGGACTTAATGCATGATATCTCTGATTGTCTACGGAGACTTGATGTTGATTGTTGTAAAGTCCTCCGATTGTTTACAGGGACTTAATGCATGATGTCTCCGATTGTCTATGGAGACTTGATGATGAATGTCGTCTTCGATTGTCGACGAAGACTAAGGCCCTCAACTGCCAAGGTGATTGAAATGCAAAGAGCTCTCGATTGGCGTAGCAATTAAAAGGTAATAGCCTCTTGAATGGCCGGGCTATTGAGATGTATAGTGCTCTCGACTGGAAAAACAATTGAAATGTAATAGCCTCTCTACTGGTGGGGGCTATTGGAATTTAAGGGCTCTCGACTGACGGAGCCATTAAATGTAATAGCCTCTCGACTGGCGTGGCTATTAAAATGCAAGGGGCTCTCAACTGGCGGAGCCATTAAAATGTAATAGCCTCTCGACTGATGGGGCTATTGAAATGTAAAGAGCTCTCGACTGATGGAGCAATTGAAATAAAATAGTCTCTCGATTGACGGGACTATTAAAATGTAAGGGCTCTCGACTGGCGGAGCAATTGAAATATAATAGTCTCTCGACTGGCGGGACTATTGAAATGTAAAGGACTCTCAACTGGCGGAGCCATTAAAAGGTAATAGCCTCTCGACTGGCGGGGCTATTGAAATGCAATGGGCTCTCGACTGGCGGAACAATTAAAATGTAATAGCCTTTCGATTGGCGGGGCTATTGAAATGGAAGAGGTTCTCGACTGGCGGAGCCTATTAAAACGTAATAGCCTCTCGACTGGCAGGGCTATTAAAATGTAATGGGCTCTCGACTAACGGATCCACTAAAATGTAATAGCCATTCGACTGGCGGGGCTATTAAAAATGTAAAGGGCTCTCGACTGGCGGAGCCATTAAAAGGTAATAGCCTCTCGACTGGCGGGGCTATGGAAATGGAAGAGACTCTAATTAAAAGGAGGACATTTAATAGAGAAGTGAAATGTTTGTATTCGAAGGTGAGTGATTGAGAAGGAAAGTCAACTATCTTTATTTGAAGGTAGGCGCCCTGAAAAGTAAAAATGCCCGTGTTCGAAAGTGGGAATCTTGAAAAAGAAAGAAAATTTGTTTGTATTTGGAGGTGGGTGCTTTGAAAAAGAATGGAAATTATTTTTTATTTTCTTTGTGAAAATGCTGACATGTGAAAAAGACATAATCGTCTCTTGACTTTAGTTGGTACCAACAATTAGTAGTATGCATAAGAATTCTCTCGTTTTCTTCCCAGCTAACTGAGATCGATTTTGAGGTAATTCCTATAGTTTCAAGTGGTACCTCAGACATACCTAAGTATCGACAAGATTTGTTCATCTTACTTCAAACAAAGATTTTGGACTATATCTATCCTCATGTTTCACGTGCCCTCTCTAGAAAGAAAGTCCCATTTTCACACATATTTGAGTAATTTTCTTTTTGAATTTGGGGACGTCTAGAGAAATACACTTACACTCAGAAAGAAATTCAATGCATGCAATTGTGATACCATAGGCTTGGCCTTCATGTAAGTATCCACTAATGTGAGAACACTTGGAATAGGATCATGTAGGACTTGTTATCGGCTTGTGAGGTAGGCTTGGGGATGGGTAGGATGACATTTGGGATGAAAGTGACTAATCCTGCAATGAGCGTCGCACTGTATCTGTGCTTTTGATATTTATTGCGCTTTGACACTTGATCTTCTTTGTCTTGCTTTGTTGTCCTTTATTTTGTATTTGCTTCGACTTCTTTTGAATCTCTTGCTAGAGTCTTTTCCCTTTTCTTTTCAATAAATACATTTATTTGTTTTTGAAGATTCTCCACCTTTGTTGGAGTTCTTTTTTTTTTTTTTTTTTTTTTGTTTGTTTGGGGTTTTTGCTCCTTCTACTTTGAAGTCGTCTTTTCATTTTTGTTCTTTTGGGACCTTTGTATCTTTCTCCTTTGACATCTTTGATCTTGGATCTTTGTCCGCAATTTGCACGCATTTAGTGCGCTCAAGGAGGTTGGATAAAGAGAGGGATAGTGCATGTAAGCACTCAAAAGGTATAGGCTAATATGTGGTTATCCAAAGAAAAGAATTTAGGCTCTAAGGGGGAATTCTAGGGATTAATGTCATTTGGTGGGTTATGAAAGGCTCAATCGGGTCAAAGAGGGCCCACGATCCTTTCTTAAACCAAGTGTAACTCAGAATTTCGCCTCAACAAACATTTAGGCCAAGTTCTAGATCAATAATACAATGTAATGAATTAATCTAAAACTCACCACACAATGCATGTGAAACAATGAGGTCAACTTCGTTCTTGTCTTGGATGTATGCAAGAGAATTTTTCAAGTATCACTTAGGTGTGATTAAGAGGTACCAAAAGAATCTATGGTTTACCGTGAAGTCGATCCTCTCCATCATACCAATTTATTTTTTTCCTTGCACACTCCTAACTGTGTTGGTACCAACCAAGTAAGAACTTTGATTTCTTTTTCTATTTTTTTTATTTTTTTGAAAGAATGGGACCGAATCCAAATGAGGACTGCCTACGTATCTTGTGAAAACAAGAATCAGGTCTGCGTAGTTCAGGAAGATAGAGTATAAGATGTGAAGCAAGAAAATGAAATTTTTTTTTGATATATTTTGTAAAAGAGTATCGAACTCCAAAAGGATTGCCTGCATATCTCATCGAGATGAGAATCAGGTATGCGTAATTCACGGAGATAGAAAATGTGAGATAGAAAAATGAACTATTTTTTTTTCTTTCAACAAAGAACACCGAACTCAAAAGGTCTGCCAACGTATCTCATAAAAATGAGAATCAGGTTCGCGTAGTTCGTAAAGGTAAGGAATAAAATGTATGTATAAAAGGGATTCATGTGTTGAAGAAATGTAAGATAAAGATATTTACTGAATATGAACGTATATACAAAATTAATGCAAAGGTATAGACAAACTCGGAGCGATGCCTCATACGATCAATGTTGGCTGACATCTTTGGAGAGAGAGTGATTTCTGATTGTTTGCGGGTAGAATCATTATTGCGGTCTCCCGATTATTTGTGGGTATCGTTCGTTATGGTGATCATCTCCCGTTTGTTTTAGGGGATGATATGTTGCAGCCTCTCGGTTGTCTTTGAGGACACTTTTTGTTTTGCTGCTTCCTGAGATGCCTTTATGTGAATTATTGTGACGTCTCCACCTATTGGCCGGGATGATTTTTCTGTAGAAATATGAGAAATGAGTGAAAGTAGGAAAGTCAAGAAAATGATAGAATGGAAAAGTGTAATCCTTTGGTCAAAGACTCCCCTAATTTGTTTGTCCCACTATGTGTTGATGTCTTGTGGAATTTGATGCCCCATGTTTAGTCCATGGATCGTTTGTCCTGCAAGAGTAAGAGAAGAGAGTGTTAGAGTTGTTCTCAGATCAAAATATTAATAGGGATAGAGTTAGGCCCCATAGCCAAGTGATACGTTTGGAATAGGACACCAATGTGGTGCTCCTGTGAGTTTCAGGGATGATGTTGTTCCTCCTACGCTCAAAGTAAACTTCTTAGTTTTAAGAAGGGATGTTTGCTTCTATGAACTTGAAACTCATTTTTCCGTCTTGCTCCCTGATAAGTGCTCCTGTAAAGAAAGCAGGTTAACTTATGTTGAATATTTAGTTTTGAAAAAGTGGAAGTGATTCACCATATTTTCCTGACCCACAGCGTGTAATGTAAAAGATCTCCTACTGGCGAAACAACTACAATGTTGATGCCCACGATTGGTGGGGCAGCTAAAAGGTAAAGGCCTCAACTGGCGGGGCAACTGAAAGGTAAAGGGGGAAGGTGTGAAGAAAGACTTATGCCTCATGACTTTGAGATGAAAGTCAGATAGACATTTTGGTCAGGCTGACATTGATATTCTTGAATTTTGGATTTAAGGAGATTGACCGACGCTTTTGAGGATTTTTCAGAGCGTCATTGGACCATTTCAAAAAATTTGCCCCAGTTTTTAGTCCTAGGGAAATTATTTTGAAACAGTAGAAAGACCGAACCCTTATGTAGGTTGCCTACGTATCTCATCAAGATGAGAATCAGGTCAGAACGTAGTTCGAGGGAACTTGTGAATTTGTACGTGGCATGTACAATTGTCATGGTAGCTATCCTTGAAAAAGAGGTGAAAGGCGACTGAGAGGGAACTATTTGTAGACATATAGCATTGAAATTATTTCGGTCAGACGACCGAGAGAATGGATGTCAAGTGTAGACAGAGCTTTGACAATATTTTAGTATGTTGACAAAATTGAGAAGGTCGGGCATTGGAGAAGTTATGGCATTACTTCGACACAGTTGGAAGGATTGGTTGGCTGAAAGGATGTTGGACCCTTGCTTTTGAAAGTGAGGATCGATACATCATAAATTTAATGGTTTACGACGTTCGGAAGGAGAAAACTTGATATCCTCAAATCAAAATTGGGTGAGGATTTAGAGGTAAGCCAGCTAAGCACTGATGTCATTGAGATTTGGATTTGTGGGGGTCATTGATTTGCGCTCTCAGAAGATATTTAAGGAGCGACTTTGAACTGTTTCAAAAAAATTGCCCCAGTTTGAATACCGGAGAGATTATTCTGAAACAGTGAAGAGACCAAACCCTTAATATAGGTCTGCCTACGTATCTTGTCTTGACAAGAATCAGGTCAAAACGTAGTTCAGACAGATACGCAGTCATTGGTAGTTTGTATGATTATTATGAATTGCTAATGGTATTGAAAAAAGAAGTGTGGTATGACTAAGAGTTTGGATTCAAAAATATGTTTCGAGAATGAAAAGAATATACAAGAAATATGTTAATGGTTCTTGGAAAAAGATGACAGGGTCTAAAAGAATGATTGTAAGGATAAAAAATGGATGTGAAGTGATATGCCGGTAAAGGATGATCGTAGAGACTGGAAATGATTGTGAGGAATTAAAAATATTCTAAATTCAACACAAGTCAACCAAAATTATTAGGCATAGTGGACAATGTTGAACATGCCGTGTAAAATATATGTATAACTAAAGAATGTACAGTGAATGCAAAAAATATATAATATCTCATAAACATGTATCAAGTAAAGAATGTGTAACACATAAAGAATAAAAATTTATCCGGCCAAAGTTATAATCAAAATCGTGTATAGAAACGGCCTAAGGATCCTAGGAGTAGATTCACCTAGATTTGTAGAGGGTATTCGGACAACCGCGAGAGGGTGAGTGGTAATCTAAATACTCCTACTCTGAAACTAAGGAATCCAAAGAAGGTTTGGGGGAGTGCAAGACACCCCCAGCGTGAACCACAGTGTGTGAAGTGTACGGCCAAAGACTCGATAGAATTGTGATTGCGATTAAATAAAGTAAAAATAACGTGCAACAATTTTTAGAATATACAAATACAATGTTTTTGAAAAAATAATGAATCAAAGAATTGATAAGACTGTAAAATTAATTTGTGCAAATAATGTAAATAATTTATGAGCAAAACACTGATAATTCACACAATTTGCGATACGTGAAACAAATAAAGAATCAATGAATTAAATAATTAGCATATGCCAAATGTAAAAATACCTCCCTCAATTGAAAAATTGAATCTATATGGTTAGAAACTGCTTAGTTCCCCAACAGAGTCGCCATTCTGTCATTCCCTATTTTTTACAAAGGTTAAAACAAGCACGACTTATGGACTCTAAATAGATTAAATTTGTTCAGAGTCGCCACCTAATTTTTTAGGAAAAAAGGAAACCTATTTAATTTATTTACATGTGTGACTTGCGTTTTAATCTACGAAACCAGTTTAGATTCTAGGTAAGGGTTCAAATTATTCCGAAGGGAAGGTGTTAGGCATCCTTCAGAATCCACGAAATGTGGTACCCGGCTAGACTAAATTTATCTAGGAGGGAGGAGGTAAAAATCATTTTTGAGAAGTATGAATAATTAAAATATGTAATAATGTACAAAATGCATGTATAAACATGGTATGCCAAATGCATATATAGACTTTATTATATGTAAGCAAAAGTATATTATATAAAATATGTATGAAAATATATATGTGAAAGAAGTGTTCTTTTATGAAAAGAAATCACTTTGTGTGTAATGTATGGAAAGAAAAGTAATTTTTGTATTATACTAAAGAAAAATTATTCAAATAATATTTTGTATTTAACAAAAGTTAATGGGAGAAAAGATTAAATAAAGTGAATGTTTATTTTGATAGAAAAGACTGCACGATATGTCCTAATAAAAAAAAGTGTGAATTGACTGATTAAATATCCAAATCAGTTTGATTCTTTTATATAAATATTAACGGCCTAAGTTTGGCCTAAACGCGTCGTGAGGATTACGTAAGTAAAGAATATCCCCCGCCCAACGCCCCTAAAATAAAGTTTTCCCTATGATTAATATTTGTACAATTGTAAGAATGTAAAATACAAACATAACATTTAAATTCCTTTTGAATGCCCCTCTTCGAAAAGTATCCTCAAGAACCTGTATAAACACTTCGTAAAAAATGTTAGTAATGAACAAATAATTATAAAAATATGTGTGCATATATGTATATATAAAATAATATTTTATTATATAGTGGGCTCGGATGAAGTTTTAGATACGCCATGGCTACGAAGTGGTTGCTCGAATCATCGGCCGTCCTAAATCGCCTTACCAAGATACGAATCATAAAACTTTTGTGTTGTCATGATAATATAAAGATTTCGTCATCACCCATATTTTTTTTTTCTTTTCACGTATTTGTATACGTAATGTCCGTCTTTTTATTTGTGGAGGCCTCAAAAATCGATGAGAATTTTTTCATTGGCCATGTATTGGTACTTGATATAAAATAAGTAAACTTGAGAAAATAAAATCCGTCTTTTGTTATGGGGAAGGTCTCGAAAATCCGACGGAGAGATATTGTTATTGGCCATGTAATGTAGTATTTGCTCATTATTAATTTAATAAAATGTTAAGAAAAAATGGTCCAAAAATTTCATTATAGCCAAACAAAGTAGCATAAAAAAAATTAGAACAACAAAATAAGCATCGTTAGAGTGGTCAAAGAAATAGCACAAAAGTTAACCGCTAGAAGAAAGTCATAGCAAAATGTGTGACTTTGCTCAAAAGATAAGCAAGATTAGCAAGAATTATTGGAGACATGAAAAACTAGGACAAAGATTATGATATCAGAAGCAATACAATAAGAATTAAGATTCAATAAAAATATGTATACATAAAAAATGTAGTCACAGTCATGAAGTGGGGTTTGTTGAAGTTGATAAGTAGTCCACTGGAGAAGAAAGCCAAGGAACATGAGAGGAGAGATAATTGTGAGCCCAAGAGTAAAAGAAAGAACTCTAAAAAGTGAGCAATAGTATTTTTCTTCTTTAAGGAAAAATGATGGAGAAAGAGGGGAGCATTAAGAGAACAAAAGGGAGGGGGAAATGAGAGAGGGTTATTGTGTTGGTGTTGGTGTTGGTTAGTGTCATGGAGAGAAGAGAAAAAAGTGAGGAAGAAAGGGGAGCAAAGGGAGATGAGAAGAGAGTGAGTGTGTGTGTGTAGTAAGTATTGTTCTTGTTGTGTGAAAGAAAAAACAATTCACCCCCTCCCCCTCTATTTATAATACAAATTATTTTCTCCTATTACCCAAAAAATAAAAGATTAACCTCTCTTGTCCCTTGAATTATGGTTTAGTCCATGAGTTATTATTCAAAGGATAAAAATCATGTGTAATCACGTCACAAGTCACCTTTAATAAAGGTGACAAGTGACAAGTCATCTTTAATAAAAGTGACAAGTGACAAGTCACCTTTAATAAAGATGACAAGACCTCGATTTGATAAAATTATTGCTCCATATATCAAAATAATTAATCCGACTTATCATTTGCGGATTGTATTAAATGATGTACAAAAATGTTTAAATATCGATATGTAATTACAGAAAATATAAACAACAACAAAAATATAATTATCCTGAAAAATGTATTATGATGTAAATAGTTAAAAATGTAGTGTACTGCAAAGAATTGTAGTGTTATGTTGTGTACGTGTGCAGATGACTGTGAAAAATTTAAAATGACAATAAATTGATAAAAATCCTAATATTTACGAAATTAAGGATAATTATCAATGAATTGTAAAAGTGTGTAAAAATGTATTTTGTGCTCTTTAACGATCAGGAAGCCTTAAGATGCTAATTTTAAGCATGGAGAGCCAAAATTGGGTGTCAACAGTGTTATGTTCTTTACCATCATCTTATGATACTTTTGTTGATACATTGCTATATGAAAAAGATAGTATCTCACTAGATGATGTTAGTAATATGCTAAAATTCAAAGAGTCGAAGAAGAGCTTTCCAGGTAGCAGAGCTGAGGGCGAAGGTCTCGTAAGTAGGGGAAGAACACAAGAGAAAGACTTTAATAGAAAATAGTCTAACACCAGATCGAAGTCTAAAGCAAGGAGGCAGAACTGCTATGAGTGCGGGGAGAAGGGTCACTACAGAAGAGATTGTCCTAAGCTAAAGGAGAAAAGAGGAGAGCAGAAAATTGATTACTCGACAAATATTGTTGACACTAGTAATAATTCTGATGACAGTGACTAGGAAGGGGAAGTTTATCACATGACTTTTGATCATAAGCACAATTCCTGGGTTCTTGATTCTGGTGCAACTTTCCACATGTGTCCACACAAGAATTGGTTTGCAACCTACAAGTATATGAGTGAGACTATCTATCTAGGTGATGATAATCCATTAAAGGTAGAGGGAATCGATAACATCAAACTGCAAGTGTTCGATGGCATTATCAGAAATATTGAGTGTTGGCATGTTCCTCGAATGAAGAGGAATTTGATTTCTTTTTCGACTTTGGATGATCAAGGATATAAGTTTCACTCAGCTAATGGAACACTTAAAGTGTGTAAAGGATCCATGGTACTCATGAAGGGCAAGCTACATTCTAGATTGTATTATCTTCAAGCAAGAGTAGTTGAAGGGAAAACAATTGTAGCTTCTGGGAAGAGTGATTTGAATCAGTCTCAATTGTGGCACTTGTGACTTGGTCATATGAGTGACAAAAGATTGTCTTTGTTGAACAAGCAAAATTTATTGGATGGTTACAAAAATCAAGCTTTAAATTTTTGTGAGCATTGTGTGTTTAGTAAGCAAACAAGGGTGAAGTCCAGCAAGAAGGCAGAGCACAAGACCAATGACAAGTTAGATTATATACATTCGGACTTGTGGGGTCCAAACAGAATTCCCTCTAAAAGTGGTTCCCGGTACTTTATGACTTTGATTGATGATTACACAAAACCGATTTGGGTGTATTTTCTGAAAATAAAAGATGAGGCTTTTTTGACATTTGTCAAATGGAAGACGATAGTTGAGAGGTAGACTAAAAGAAAAGTTAAACGTCTTTGAACGGATAATGGGTTGGAATTTTGCAACTTAGAGTTCAATGATTTCTGCAGCAGAGAGGGCATAGTGAGACAACACACATATGTTGGAACACCACAGTAAAATGGTGTTGCAGAACGTATGAATAGAACATTTTGTTACAGAGTACGAAATATGCTTTCACACTCATATGTTAGCAAGGATTTTTGGGCTGAAGCAATTAATACAACTTGTTATTTGGTCAATAGATCTCCATTCACAACTATTGAGTTCAAAAATCTTTTTGAGATTTGGTTTAATTTACCTGCTGATTATTCAAATTTGAGGATATTTGATTGTCCTGTTTATGCTAATGTGAGGGAAGGCAAACTTGAGCTGAGGGCAAAAAAGTGATATTTCTAGGCTATGCAACTGGAGTGAAAGGTTACAGGTTGTAATGCATATATCAAAAGACTCTAGGGTTAATTATTAGTAGGGATTGACATTCAATGAATCTGCCTCACTGGACAGTCAGAAGGAGAAGGCAATAGTAGAAACATATCGTGGTGTCAATGACCGCAGAGAGCTAGAAATTAAATCTCCACTAGCTCAACCCAGTAGTTCAGAAATAGAAGAGGTGCAAAACATTAATCAAGATGATAATATTGATGTACCTATGCAATAACAACCGCATAAAATTACAACAGGCAGAGAGAATAGAGTGATCAACCGATCGAAAAGGTTTGCGAATGTAGTTGATGAAAATCTTTTTGGATATGTAAATTTTGTGGAATTTACTTGCCAACTGCAGAGACCATTGGCGTGCTTGAGACTAATAGCTATAAAGAAGCTATTTCTAGTTTAGAAGCAGATCGATAGGTTGGTGCTATGGGTGAAGAGATTGAGTCACTTCACAGGAATCGAACATGGAAGTTTGATTCATTGCCAAAGGAACAAAAGGTGGTAGGCTGCAAAGGGGTTGTTGATATGAAGAAAATATCTACACATGATAATCCGAAAGACATGATGACCAAGGCAGTCCCGACCAATAAGCTTAGGCATTTCCTAGGCTTGATTAGTATATGCAGTACTCAGTGAGCCCTTTCGAGTGTTGAAGGCAATGCAGAGAGACGTTGTTCCTATTGAAAAGGGAGTTCAAGCCAAGGGAA
Source organism: Capsicum rhomboideum (assembly GCA_031232105.1). Lineage (NCBI taxonomy): Eukaryota > Viridiplantae > Streptophyta > Magnoliopsida > Solanales > Solanaceae > Capsicum > Capsicum rhomboideum. The sequence continues at coordinate 19,554,288 of CP124712.1, forward strand.
AGATTTGTTAATTATGCTTAAATTTTCCATTGTCTATTTTAGGAAACTTCTAATTCCTATTGGTTTAGGAGATCCATTGTCATAATAGATTTGGAAAAGGAAAAGATAGTCCTTGTAGGATTAGAAGGACATTTTTCTTATACGTTTGGGAAAATTAATGGAACAACTATGTTTACATAATTGATTTTTATTTATGTTTTGAAGAATGACAAAAATAGGAGAACCAAGTTCATATGACAGGAACAGGTGCCGGTGAGATAACTAAATATGGTAAGTGAAGTATCAGGTGCAGCGAAGGAAAGAATCCTATAAAGAAGGAAAAGAATCCTATAAGGACTCTTATTAAGGAAGTCGTATCTTTGAAGGAGTACAACTCCTTACTAGGATAATTCTAGGTTGCGCAACAACCTAATTACTCCAAAATTTTATATGGATTACATGGACGCTAAACTGACACAACTGTTACAAGCAGAAAAGCAAGGTTTTACTGAGCAATAGACAAGGCAGTGAAGGTGTTCATTGAAGTAGTGGAAGAAGAGAACTAGTTGGTTAGGTTGTATTCATATAGTTTGAATCTGCAATAGAATTATTAATTACTGAGTTGTAATAATTTCATATGTAGTTGAAGTTGTGAGGTTGTTTTGAAAAAGAGAGTTTATCTTCCTTAAAAGTAGTATAGCAGTTAGAATTAATTGTTAAGTTGAGGTACTAGAGTTATTCCTTAGATTATCGAGTTGTAGTCTGAAACCGCTCTTTGAGTTAGTGAAGTTGGTTGGAAATTCTGCATATCATAGGTCGTGGTGTTTACTCCCTTGAGCAAGAAGATTTTCTATGGTTAATTATGTGTTATTTTTTTACTGTTATAAACGAAGGTTCCTTAAGATCTATAGTTTGTGCTAGTTTTATTTTAATTAACATCAGAGAGACTCTTTTCGCTCCAATGTTAACACCTTGAAATGATCCTATAGCTGTACCACTAACTACTCAAGAAGGCGCTTCACACACCACACCACCCCTCTTCAACGGGAATTCCTATGGCCGGTGGAAGAACAGGATGATGGATCACCTGATAAGTGAAAATTATAATCTCTAGAATATTGTTCTTGATGAACCAACTATTCCTATGAATATTGATAAAAATGGAAAAATCCAAGTGACGTAAGACTGGCATGAGTTGAATGATGAGCATAAGTTGACTGTGCAAAAGAATGCCAAAGCCAAGAAAATTCTAATTATATAGAATTGGTCCAGATGAATACAATTGAATCTTATCATGTACTACTGGCAAGTTAATCTGTGATACTTTGCAAACAACACATGAATGGCCTAATCAATTCAAAAAATCAAAGATTGACATGCTGAATTGTACGTAAATCAAGTCCTAAGTGTGAAAAGTACTGTGTTCGATGTGAATAAGGTCCTAAGGAAAATCTAGCATAAAGTTGGATTGAAAGCTTCCCCACCAATGGTGTTTTTTGTATAAGTTTATGTAAAGTCCAACTTCAACGAGCATATTTTCTAAAGTATGAAGAGTTATGTTGCGTCCTTTTGCACACGCAAGTGTACGTGGTCATACAAGTAATAAAGGATATAAGTCCAGATATCATACCCACAAGGATTTGACGATTTGATTTCTAGCTTGAATTCTTATACGAGTTATTCAAAAGGTAACCGAGAGTAAAGAGTGACTTGTATGTTTTGAAAGTAAATAAAAACAATTGTAAACAAGTTGTAGATTGGTTGTGTTGTAATTAAGATTTGAGAAAAGATCTAGGATTGCAGTATTTTGACAATCCAGTCGAGCTATCCAATCATACACCTAATTTGATTTTCTAAGTTACTAGTTGTAGGTTAATTTTAGCTTTATTGAGCATTTTCCCAACAACTCTAAGCCTAATCAACTATCCCTAACACCTATATTTCTATGGTCATCGGTTAATAGTGAAGTGCATGAAGATGTCGTCTGTATCAATTAAGCTAGGTCACATGGTATATTTCTATCCTCAGTGACGAATCAATTTCCTTTCCCTATGAGGTTCATGAACTAGCCCTATTTCTTCTTTTTACACTTGTCATTTCGTTTTTCAAGTCCAACAAATAAGCCATAGATAATATTCGCAAGGTGATCAGTCAAATGCATAATTGAAAGTAAGAAGAAATAAGTAACTCAATGTATGAAAATCAAAATAGATAATATGATATTTAAGCCACAACTTTCATGTTCAACCACAACCCTAGAAATTAAGAGGTTTAGCTACTCATGAATATTTTTGGAAGAAGATATTTCATGAGTTTACAAGGTAGAAATCAAAAATAAAACTAAACCTTGTTCTTGAGCTTTGCCCTAACTTTTGGCTTCCCCAAATCAATTGTTTTTGATAAAAAAAAATATGAAAGGGGGCTTTATATAGAGTTTAGGAACCCTCAGAATGTCAAAAACCAATCCCAATCGAGTTAGGAGAAGTTTCGACTCGCGCCACAGTCCAAAAATGGAGTTGTGGTGTAAGGAGGAGTGAAATTTATCGAAAACATGCAGATTTTGCGCCACTCACCCAAAGCATGGGGTGGCGCAAGCTTGGACTGCTGGTAGCTTTTAGATTAAGAATTAAATATGCGCCACTATTGCTACAAAAGCTGATGACGCAAGTTTGTCCAAGTGAAGCCACGTATATATAGCTGCTACTTTCTTCAATTGTTATCAAATTACACCCATTTTCAATCATCATGCAAGCATATGTCAATCATTGGCTCATAATTCATATCTCCTTTCCTTTCTCTTTTTGCCATTTTAATTTCACGGGAGCAGCTTTCATCTTCAATTCATGAGTTTTTGCAACTTTCATTTTTTATCCAATTTTACTTCAAATCTCTTCAATTTCACACCTCTTTATTCCTACACATTAAAAGATAATATTAAACACAAAGTAATATAATTAGTACTCAAAAAATGATTAAAAGTATTAATATGTGAGGCAAATAAAAATTAAATATATGTACTTTTGGCCTCACATCAATAACCCACACTTAGACTCATGCTCGTCCTCGAGTAAGCTATACACGCATGACTTAGACTCTACTACAACTGCACCAATTAAAACAAGATTACTCAAGCTAAGACTACAACGACTACAATAGACGGCAAGTTCTTATTAAACATGTTTTATTCATACCATACATTTAAACAATTACTCCAAGACCTCCTAGCCTCAAGAACTGACTCTATGATATTAGCAAACTCATATAATTCACCCAACCAAGAGATCAAATACTTCACCTATCTTTCATCAACTATGTGCCCTCACAACAAGAGAGTTACCCATATTCACTCACAAGTATATAAACTAACGCAAGAATTGGTATATGAATAGAATTACGCTCACTCTCACAAAAAAATTCACATGCAACATATTATGAACCATAAGCTTGCCCTTAGTGTACTACTCCACTAATATAAGAACGTCAAATTTAAGATCAAGCAGGACTTTTTGGGTTGTAACGTAGGCTAAGGGATGGGTAGGAACTATTTTTAGCTCAAATAGTGACTAGCTTTCCTAAGCACTATAATACATCACAAATATTTCATCGTTTGCACACTCTTCAATCAGCCAACTCTATCTTCTACTCTTCTCACCCATAAATTTCTTTATTTTCCCATCTCCTTAAGTAAATTCACATACCACTAGTAAGGAGTACTCAATTATCAAACACTTTTTTTTACTTTTCTTTTATTTTTTTTTCTACTCCCTACCGATAGCATATGAATTTTTTTTAATTTCTTGCACCATTAGACTTTTCTACAGGTTTTCCACCTCAACTATCTCCATTTCTTAATTCTCACTCTTTTTAACTCTTATTTCTTAATTAAAGCACTTAGGATTTTTGGATCAAATTAAAGATTTATTGAAAGAAAAGGAATAAGCTTCATATACAGCTATTAAAGAATAGGCTAAAGGCTCAATGGAGCTAACTAGGATCATCCATTGTAGGTAGATAAAGCAAAGGATAAAAAAAATAGGCTAATCAAAGAAACGCCTATATCATCTCCTAAACTCAACATTCTTCATTTTGCTTTGCAAACACACCGGGCAAGTTCTAGACATCAATCTAAAAGCATGAAACATCAATAAACACCTAACACACAGGACACATGTTCAACTCAAGAAGGATCTATACGAACTCTTAATCAAGCAAACAACAAGAGTATAATTCAAGCTAAAAATCACATACGAGTCAAGTAAAAGAGCCTAGGTATCTTAAAAAAAGTCATTCATTTTTCTTCATAACATGCTCGAATATAAAATCAACTTACATCATTCAGTTCATGTGTAGCACCTAACAAGAGCACCTCAAATGGTCCTAAAGATTCTCTAATTCCTAATGACTAACTCTTCCCTCAAGACGGTCATCAATCATCCATCGTCGGGAAAAGTCATTCTACCTAAAAATAAAATAAAAACTATTCTAAAAAAAGGATAGTCAGTTCAAAGGGCCTCCCGTCGAAAAAGAACTGAAAAGAAAAACCAAAGGGTGGGCGAAGTATGCTCTACTAAAAAACTAAAAATCTAAAACTAACACAAACTACTCTAATCTAGAAAGGTAAAAAAATATCTTTTTTTGTGTTTTTTTAATTTTTTTTTCAATTTTTCAACAGAAATAAATAACTAAAAACAAAGCAACTATTATAGCATACTTCACCCTTAACCAATATTGGAAGAATTCCACCCCACACTTAAATTCATGTTTTGTCCCCAAAGCATTAATCAATATAAAACAGTGGTTAGAAATACTCTCTGAGGCCCTCTAGGGCCTAGCTAGTAGCATGTCTTCTCTCAATCTTTTATCAAAATAGGTGAATGACCCCACACTTATGCTTCATACATGCCTTTTAGCTTCAAAATTCGGGTACTCAGACTTTCCCAATGCTGCACAAACTAAAAATGAAAAAAAATAAAAATCAAACATGACGCTATAAATATAAAACTACACTATTACAACTTGGGTTGCCTCCCAAGCAGCTCCTGATTTAATATTATGGCACGACGCAAGTCATAGATCAACCGAATTCTCTCAATCTTTTCCTCCCCATATGATGCAACTTCGATCTCTTCTTCACTCTAGGAGGATCACAATTATCATTCACTCTCTTTGCCTTCAGATCTTTCACTTTTTTAGGCCCACACTCTTGCACTCTACACTTATCATTAACCACCTCTATGGTCTTGCATAAGTCTCTGTAGTGTGAAAAGTGACTTATACACTTTAAATGTCGCCTCCTTATCATGGACCCTCATCTTAAGCTCCCCTTTTCGTACATGAATCAAAGTTCCACCGGTGTCCAAGAATGGGCATCCCAAAATAACCGGTACCTGCTTATCTGCTTCAAAATTTAAAATAATAAAGTCGGCAGGAATCACAAGTTACCTTCCTTGATGAGCACATCTTCAATTACTCCTTTCGGTTGCACACGAAAGCAATCTGCCAATTATAGAGTGATAGTAGATTGGCGTGGCTCTCCCAAACTAAGTGTCTGAAATACAGATAAGTCCATTAAGTTTATACTTGCCCCAAGATCACACAATGCATATCCAACCTCATCTTTACCAATTTGTATGAGGAGGGTAAAACTCCCAGGATCCTTAAGATTTTTAGGGAGCTTTCTTAGTACCCTCAAACTACACTCTTCAGTGAGTGCAACTGTCTTAAAAAACTCTACATTTCTTTTTTTTTTTCCAGCAACCATCTCTCTCAAGCATTTGACATATTTGGGCATGTCCCTCAATGCATCAATCAATGGAATATTGATGTGAAGTTGCTTGAAGATATCAAGGAACTTCTTAAAATTTGCATCCTCCTTGCTTTTCTGGAATCTTTGTGGGAATGGTGGTGGAGTTCTCTCAACCGCAATCTCAGTCTGCTCAACAACCTCTTTATCTCTTATTTCTTCTTGCACAGACTCTATCTCTGAGGTTGGTGATGGAATTAACCTTTATGGGAAAGGAGGTGGATGTTTATAGTTGTCCCAATTAATTACTCTCCTCTTTGAAGGCTCTTCATCTGACAAGTCTACACTTATGTCTTGAATTCTCTACTTGTAAGGAGCTTCAACTAACTCTCTTTTATTTCTGAGTGAGACTGTCATTACTTGTTTAGTATTATTCTCTGTATCACTCGACAGTGCACCTGCAAAGTCTTGCATGTTGTGAAGAAGTTAGTTGGCCCACTTGACGCTCAAATTCATGAATGGACTTCTGTATTTTGTTCACAATCTGAGTTTGTTGTCCCATGAACTATTTCATTATCTCCTCCAATGAATTGCTCACTTATGGAGCTTGTGGTGTATACTGTTGTCTTTGGGCTTATGGATTTCCAGCCCAAGAAAAATTTGGGTGGTTTCTGTAATTTTGCTGCCTCACATAATATATAGATTCTGGATTCAAAGGACATCCAGAGTAAGCATGATTTTCACCACACTTCTCACAAAACAGTTCAGTCGCTTGAACCTGTTGTACCTGTTGAACTTGACCTGCACTTGGAACTAATAAACTCTACTTCATTAAGGCACAAAACTGCCTAATATCAGCTCAAATAGCTGACACATCATCCAGCTCTAAATTATCAGGTGTTTTTTGTGTAGAAGTGAACACTCTGCTGGACTCTGAATAGTCTCTGTAACCTGCAGACATAAGATTGAGCAATACTTCTATTTCATCATAGCTCTTGGACAAAATTTTCCCTTCAACTGTAGCATCTAATAAAGACTTAGAGTCTGGCCTCAATCCTTCAATAAAATTGTGCCAAATAATCTCCTTGGGCTGATGGTGGTGCGGGCAATCTCTCAAGTATCCCTTATATCTCTCTCCCAAGCTTGGGGAAGGGATTCATCATCTTTTTGAACAAATTCAAAAATCCTGCCTCTGAGCTCTTTTATTCTTCTAGATGAGAAGAATCTATTGAGAAACTTTTCAGACAAAACGTCCCATGATGTGATAGATCCTGCCGGTTCATTCTGCAACCATTGCTTCGCTTCCCCAATTAGTGAGAAGGGGAATATTGTCAACTTCACGTATTCATCTGAAACATTTTGGTAATGGAAGTTGTCACTCAATTCAGTGAACTCTAGCAGGTGCTTGTGTGGGTCTTCCTGTGGTTTACCCTCATATTGACAAATGTTCTGCACTAGCCACACTATGCCCTCTTTAAGCTCAAAATTTCTTATGATATTTGGCTTTACAATAGCTCTGGAGGCATTTTACTGATTTGTCCTTGCAAAATTTAACACCAAAACATGTGGTGTAGGATGGGGCTGGACTGCATCCCTATCTACCACATCATTCGCTGGGTCTTGAAGAATTGAATTATTCAAGTTATTACCCTTTGCTCTCAATCCTCTACGATTATGTTCAAGCTCGTGGTCAATTAAAATCAAGGGATTGCCTTGACTCCGGGTGTTTAGTATAAACTAACCTGTACCCTAAAAGAAACAAAAACAACAAACAAAAGTAAATCTGAATAATTCAATAAAAACTCAAAATAGTATCAATTTCAAATCAAATCCCCAGCAATGAAAGAAAAACTTGTTGCGTCCTTTCGAACACACAAGTGTACATGGTCATACAAGTAATAAAGGATGTAAGTCCAGATATCATACCCACAGGAATTTGATGAATTGATTTCTAGCTTGAATTCGTGTACGAGTTATTCAGAAGGTAACCAAGAGTAAAGAGTGACTTGTATGTTTCAAAAGTAAATAAAAACAATTGTAAATAAGTCATAGATTGGTTGTGTTGTAATTTAGATTTGAGAAAAGATCTAGGATTACGGTATTTTGACAATCCAGTCAAGCCATCCAATCATACACCTAATTTGATTTCCTGAGTTACTAGTTGCAGGTTAATTTTAGCTTTATTGAGCATTTTTCTAACAACTCTAAGCCTACTCAACTATCCCTAACGTCTATATTTCTATGATCTTCGGTTAATAGTGAAGTGCATGAAGATGTCGTCTGTATCAACTAAGCTAGGTCACATGATATATTTCTTTCCTCAGTGACGAATCAATTTCCTTTCCCTATAAGGTTCATGAACTAGCCCTATTTCCTTTTTTTAAACTTGTCGTTCCCTATTTCAAGTCCAACAAATAAGCCATAGATAATATTCGCAAGATGATCAGTCAAACGAATAATTGAAAGTAAGAAGAAATAAATAACTCAATGTATGGAAATCAAAATAGATAATATGATATTTAAGCCACAACTTTCATGTTCAACCACAGCCCTAGAAATTAAGAGGTTTAGCTACTTATGAATCTCTTTGGAAGAAGAAATTTTATGAGTATACAAGTTAGAAATCGAATATAAAATAAGAAAATAAAACTAAACCTTGTTCTTGAGCTTTGCCCTAGCTTTTGGCTTCCCCAAATCAGTTGTTTTTGATAAAAAATAAATGGGAGGGGGCTTTATATAGAGTTTAGGAACTTTTAGAATATCAAAAACCAATTTCAATCGGGTTAGGAGAAGTTTCGACTTGTGCCACAACCCAATAGCTGACGACGCAAGTTTGTCCAAGTGAAGCCACGTATGTACATAGCTACTACTTTCTTCAATTGTTATCAAATTGCACCCATTTTCTAATCATCATGCAAGAATATGTCAATCATTGGCTCATAATTCATATCTCCTTTCCTTTCTCTTTTTGCCATTTTAATTTCACATGAGCAGTTTTTATCTTCAATTCATGAGTTTTTGCAACTTTCATTTTTATCCAATTTTGCTTCAAATCTCTTCGACTTCTCACCTCTTTATTTCTACACATTAAAAGATAATATTAAGCACAAAGTAATATAATTAGTACTCAAAAGACGATTAAAAGTATTAAAATATGAGGCAAATAAAAATTAAATACATGTATTGTTGGCCTCACATCAAGTTACGTGACTCATAACCTATCAACTTAAAGAACATCGAGTCTAGTTTCCAAGGCATCCAACCTTTTGTCAATTCGACTTCTGAGTAAAAATTTATGATTGTTTTACTAAGAAGTAGCATAGCAGCTATGCTGCCAGGTAGACCTATGTGGGTCACGACCTCTCCTCAATAATTCTTCGGTCTACCTCTTCCTCTCTTAAATCTATCCATAGTCAACCTCTTATACCTCCACATTAGGCATCCGTGCATCTCCTCATCACATTATCTCAACGTGGCTTTCTGCATCTTCTCTTCTATCAATGGCACTCCCACCTTGTCTCGGATATCCTCATTTTTAATCCTATCTCTCCAGCATACTCACACATCCATCGTAGCATCCTCATCTCCCCTACTTTTGTTCTCTAAATAAGAGTTTTTGACTGGCCAATACTCCACCCCGTACAACAAAGCCAGTCTATATCAAAACTCAAAAATCAATATCCATGATAAATCAATAACATAGGAAGTGCGGGTACCAAGCTAAACTGTGGCAAGAAATTAAATTAAATCCACGATAAAAAGTGCATATGCCAAGTAACAAAATAAACGTTAGTAATTTTCTCAACGGCCAACTTATGTCCATGTACCCAATGACAAATTTATAGCTTAAACTATGAGATAGTGAATGCGTGGTCTCTTTGTAAAATTAGATATTTTATGTGTATATTTTACTAAACTTAAAATTTCATTCTCCCCCTATAATCCCCTAGTTAAGGAGAACAGAAAAAATGATCAAGTATTGAAAATATAAGGTGGAAATTTATAGAAGAGTAATAATACTCTGTAATATCATAGAAGATAAAGATAATATTATATTTTTTTTGTTTGATTGATTTTGATTAGATACAATACACCCTTGTGGTGGGCCTCTTTCCCGAACACCACGTATAACGGTAGCTTTAGTGAACCGAACTACCTTTTTTTTTTTTTTTAATTTTGATTAGATATAAAATTTTTAAAAATAAAAAATATTTTTGAATTTTATGGTCATAAATTTAAGATAAGTAAAACATATTAAAGTACCTTTTAGTTTTCTAATTTTATCATGCGGAAAATTAGATTTTTAAAATTGAAACTAAAAAGGAAGGCAACACAAACTATTTTAAAAAAATAAAGAGATTGAGCTGAATTTCAAAATTTAAAAATGGTAAAAACTGTGGAGGAAAAATGAGGCCAAAAAGAAAAATAAAGTTGGAGAAAGAAATAGTAAGATAATCTGTCTTGCACACTAGTATTCATATGTATTTGATAAATTATTTATGCCTATGATGTCCATGTTCTTCGATTACTGCTTCTACTATATGGTGTTTTTTATGCTTCATTTATCACATTATTCTGCTCTGTATGGTTGATTACACGTTCTCTATTTTTTGCTATGTCTTATTGATATGTCTTGTTCTACTTTTATGTTGTCTTTATCAAACTACCTTGTTATGTGTTACTTGAGCCAAGGGTCTTTCAAAGACAACCTCTTTGTCTCTAGAAGTAGGGGTAATGTCTATGTACACAATACACTCTATCCTCCCCATACCTCACTTGTGGGAATATATATTGGGTATGTTGTTGTTGCCTATGATATCCACATCATGTGGCGTACACAGAACTTTTAGTAAGCGGTGTCGATATTTATAGAAGAAAGGATAAAAATTTTATTATCACTTTTTTAAATTAGATATATCCTTGACCCATTGGTCTTAGCATAATTATTTGTTATAAGAGGTCTTGGGTTCAAGACTTCTTAACCACAAATTTTGCAAAATATGCTGAAAATGCATAAAGTGAGATTTGAACTCCTGACCTCGAACACATAAACAGAGAGATAAACCAACGCACCAAGAGAAGTTCCTTGACAAGTAGTGTTATTTTTTTTTAATATATATCTATTTAAGACATAGTGCTGATATATATATTTAGTAAAAAATTTTGACAAAGCGGTGTCGCTCGACACCCTTCACTCAACGTGGGTCCAGCCCTCCACATGCATGATGTAATGAACTTTTCAGAGAAAAAGATGTGCGGTAAGGGAGAGGTTGTACTGCAGTGGGTATCTCCTTCTTCTTGTCACTTGGTAACAATTTAAAGCATCATAGTTTACCCTCAAGGCATTTGAATATTTTTCCTAAGTGTTGGTGTGAAAGCATGATGAGTGAAGGTGTTAAAATTACTTGGAAGGAAGTTATTTCAAAAGAGACACAATCTCTTGGAATCCATATACATACAAACTTAGCAAAGATTAGGTTACAATGGAAGAAAAAGATCTATAATAGGTGATATCAATTAGTTGAGACTTGAAAAATACTATGTTTTAGTCATGTTACTGTAAAAAATGGATCCTGGGTCTAACTCGCACCCCAAAATCTAGCTCATGAGGGAAAGATTTCTCAAATCCATATAAGAAGATCAATTACTCATTTCTTTTTCGATGTGAGACTCTTAACACTCCCTAACATGTCCAAGCCTAGTTAACTAAAACGTGGACAATATAATATGGGGGCCCAACATCGGTACAAAGATGGGATGGGCCTGACTCTGATACCATGTAAACAATGGATACTGGGCCTAACTCACATCCCAAAAGCTAGCTCACGAGGGGAGGATTTCTCAAGTCCATATAAGGAGACCAATTACCCTTCCCTTTTTTGATGTGGGACTCTTAACAGTTAGTTTGCTTATTTGAGGTCCTACGCTTTTAGGAGTCTTTTAGTCATGTCAGATTTATAAATTAGAAAGTATATATATTTAGAAAAAAACTTGTACTTTTTATTATATAGTATTGATATGAAATAAGCTTAAATGGAGTGGCATGATTAGTGCAAATTCATATAATTGAGCCCAACTTGAATTTGGGATTCAGGCGTAGTATTTGTTGTTTGTTAGTCATGTAATTGCCAATTGACACTAGAAGGGTAGAGAAAAGAATGAGTTTTGGAAAAAGATGCTTTCTAAGAAATGGAGGTTGGTTTGAGTCACCAAGGAAAAAGTGGAAATTAAAATCCTTCTCAGTCCAGATTCTTTTCCCATATCAGAATAAGACCCATTACACTAGATTTAGGCATTTAGCCAATTCGGATCGATGCCAATGGGATTTACATTTTTACTATTGAACATCATGAAAAATATATCTAGCTTAGCTTTGTATTGCACGTGTGTCTCTTATTTCTTATTTTAAGTGATATTGTTCTACTTTAATGCATAAATCTTTTACTATTGCATCCCAAAGAAGAAAATATATAACCATTACAATTTTTTTTTTCAAAATAAACAACAACAACAACATACAACATACCAGTGCAATTCCTTAGGTAGGGTCTGGGAGGGTGGGATGTACGTAAAACTTACCCCTACCTTTACGGGACAGAGACGGTTTCCAAAAGACCCTTGGGTCAAGATTTTTTTTTAAAAAATAAACAGGTTTAAGAAATACAAGAGTAGAAATATGTGATGAAATATTTTTGAGAAAGTAACATTTGTAGATATTTATCGAAGCAACACCTAAGGTTGTGCTGATACCACATTTACAAGTGAAAAGGAAGAAAGGCTGCTCCGGAAGGCTAACAAAAATCTAGTCTGTCTATCATTGAAGCAATGTTTTTTTATATATCTCTGGTTAGACCATAAATAGAAAAGTCTAATGCAATTCAACTTAATCATCTAAACTGAATTGCTAATGTCTTCAAAAGATCTGGAATTCCTCTCTTTTCAGATTATCCACCAAATACAAGATGGGATAGTCCTCCATCTATCTCCTTTTAACAATCCTGCTCCTGCTTCTTTCCAGCTAAACAAGACTTAAGTAATCTTCCTTGGCATTATCAATTCAACGCCTCTGAGGCTAATGAAGATCTTCCGTACCATGTTTGTGATCCTATAGTTTAGGAATAGATGGTTGTCTCAGTTTCTTCACCACACAAATAACACTTAGGGCTCGTTTGGTTGGGAAACAAGTTATCCTGGGATTGTTATTCCACCCTCAAATGTGGGATAAAAATTACCCTACAATCCTAGAATAAGTTATCCTGCGATTTTGTTTCAACCAAACATGGGATAAACTCATCCTAAAATTAATGCTGAGATTAGTTATCCTTTATCCCTCATACCAAACGAGCCCTTAGAGTATAGGTTGATCTTTTTCTTGGTAAGTTTGTCATGTGTCAGCACCACTTTCCTAGCTAACAGCTAAGTGAAACATGCTACCTTCTAAGGTACTTTCACTTTTCAAATGTGCTTCCACAACCAGTTACCATGTGCTCGTTGTCTCTATTGGGTAGCTTGTATGGTGAATTAACCCTGAAAGGTCCTCTACTATCTACTTGCCACCAAAGTCTATCAGATCCCTCTTTTGTTCCTTTGAACTCTTCCAGTTTTTTGTACAGTTCTACTAATGTATTCACTTCCCCGCCATTTAGATTTTTTCTAAACAGAAAATTCCAACCCTGTGTAGACCATGCTTCATCTACTGATTTCTCTTTCTGTTGATCCAGGGCATAGTATTTGAAAAAAAGATCTTTTAGACAAGAATTATCTAGCCATTTGTCCTCTCAGAAAGATGTTTTACATCCATTAGACACCCTGATAGAGGTATGAGCCTTCATCAGTAGCCAAAGTGATCTAATAGATCTCCATAAACTCACACTTAAGGTGAAAGATGTGATGAAAATAACTAAGAAAATGTAGTAACAACAGAAATAGTAAAGATAGCTAGACTAAAAGAAACAACAGTAAAATAACAACAACATATCCAGTATACTCTGATAAAGTGGGGTCTGGGGAAAAAGAAACAATAGTAGTAAAAAGAATTGAAGAATAAAATAATGATAGAATAGTAAAGATAATACGGTAAGAAGAGTAGGGAGCAAATAACGAGCTTTAAACTGGAACTATTCTCTCCCCCCAAAGAGATGAGAATTGCTCGACTACAAACCTTGAAAAATTTTATGGTGGTAGAGGCATACCAAGTTATAGTTGTGTGAGGATATTTTTCAAAGAAGAAAAATAGTGGGTCCCACACTTTTTAATTACCAAGCATTTTTATATTCACAAGCCACCCCTACTCGTTCACTTTCCTTTTCTTTCTTTCCCTTCTTCTTCTCCTTCTCTCTTTTCACTCTTTTCTTATCATTGATTTACATATTATCTTCTTCCCTTTGCTGCAAAATTAAGATTTTTTTTCCCATTTGGAGTGAATTTATGCCAACTCTTTGGTTGATTTTCTATTATTTACTGCAAAAAAGTCAAGATTTGTGCCGACCCTTTTTCTGATTTACTCTTATTTGCTGCAAAAATCAAGTTTTTTTTTTAAAGTTTTGAGTGAATTTGTGCTGACCCTTTTGCTGATTTTAACTTCTTGGCTGAAAAATAAAAGAAACTGTTTTGAGTGAAATTACACTGACCTTTATGTTGAAAAAAATAATATATTACAACCTATCAAGAAACATTTAAATTTTACATTAATTGCCATTAGTTAAGAGTTGAAAACCCGTTATAAAGATCCAAAGGACGAAGATATTGGTGGCGTCATTAATCTGCAGGAATAATGAAGAAAAGATTGAAAAAAATCCATTTTCTTATCATTGGAAAAGATAATATGTAAGGAGGGAAAGAAGAGAAAGAAAGAGAAAAAGATAGGGCTTGAAGTTTATTCATCAACAGGGGAAAGAAAGTATGGCAGACAGGACGAGTAGGGTGGGGGTGGAGTGGCTTGTTAATATAAAATTGCTTGGTAATTAAAAAGTGTGGGACCCATTTTTTTTTCTTCTTTAAAAAATACCCTCACACAGCTATGACTTCGTATGCCTCTACCACCATAAGTGTTTTCTCAAACCTTCTACCCTAATCTTCGACCTCCATACTCTCTTATCTAGGGTCGATGAGCTGAAGGATTTTCATGTCCTGTTTCATCACCTCTTCCCAATTTGTGCCTCTAACATCCTCACTGGGGCATCGTGCTCCTTCTTTTCACATGCCCGACTCATGTTAGTCTCGCTTTCTACATCTTATCCACCACGGAGGTAATTTCCACCTTGTCTCATATATCCTCATTTTTAATACTGTTTGTCCTAGCATGCCTGTACATCTGTCTAAGCATCCTCATTTTGCTACTTTCACCTTTTGGACTTGCAAGTTCTTGACTGGCTAGCACTCTGCCAGATACAACATAGCCACTTTCTCGGATCTCGGGTCTCGACTCGGGGTTGGGTCTCGAATCTCGGGTATGGAGTCAGGTTCGGGTCTTGGCTCTCGGGTACGGAGTCAGGTTCGGGTCTCGGGTTTTGAGTCGTGGTCAAATCTCGGGTCTCGACTCGAGATCGGGTCTCGAGTCCCGAATCAAGGTCAGCTCTCGGGTCCCGAATCGAGGTCGGGTCTTGGGTAAAAAGAGCTTACAGATGCATTCTCTAATTTGATAACTAACAGTTAGTTGAACTGTTTAGCCTAGATTTAATGTTTTTAGGCTTTAGAAGATTAAAGTGGGTTAGAACCGTTTAATTAGAACCATATTTAACTAAATCCATATTTTATACAGGTGGATTGTAATCCAATCCATTTTAACTCAATCCATATTCAATCCATTCAAATTAGATCTAATCCATCCATTTGCCACCTCTAGGTAGCGGGTATTGTGGGGTTGGGCGTAGGTGCTGGAAACAGGAGAGGTGGGGATGGGGGTGGGGGTTTAGGTGATTAGGGTCAGGTGGTGGGGAGTGGAGAGTAAAGGTAGGGGTGGGTGGGAGAGGGATTGAGGGTCGAAGTGGGTGGTTAGGACTTAGGAGTCGAGGTAGTTGTCACTACTAAAATTTATATTGTGCATTGAAAATTTTGAGCTTTCAAAAAACTTGTTTGCAAAAATAAAGTGATCTATAATTTTAGAGTTTTAGGTTGAATCTAATAATTAAAAAGTAATGAGACTAATATTAGAAGGTTGTATGTCAAATTTTGAGTTATTACGAGTTGATTTGGATCAATTTAGAATGAAAATGTGTTGGTAAATTTTTACACATCAAGTTATGATGGTTGTTGGAATTTTGACCACAACTCCTGAAGGATCGTCAAAATTTTAGCCATAAATGCCAAAGGATCTTGGTGATTCATTAGGATTTGTCGCCAAAATTCTGACGATCACCAAAACTTATTGTTAAACAAGTCTTTTATCAAATAAGAAATGATGACGACTCATTAAGATTTGCTCTCGATTATGATACACAGTCTTATTAACTTCAAGTGATACACAGTCTTATTACTAAACAGGATAACTGGTAAGTGATTCATTTAACAAGGTTATGGTATCACTCAGAAAAGAAAAGGAAAAACAGAAACACACACATTTCTTGACATTCTCTCATACATAATATAATGTCAAGAGTTTATTTCAAGCACAAACCCATGCAGTTGTTGTATCGCTTCGCACATCCCTTGGCTTGACATGATGGTCATCAATAGCATTGGTCATATCAATAAAAAATTTCAGCAAACTTGTTAGCTCAGGGACATTCTCATTTGGCCTTTCATACTCCATAATCCAGCTCACTAAATCCTTTTCACCTTCTTCATCGACATGGAGACTTACCTTCCAATTCTCATAGTCCTTCACTATATCTCCATCAAATTCCTTGAATGTGATTATCTTTTTCTCTTCATCGATAGCTTCAATTATCTGGTTCGATATCTTTTCTTTCCCGTCTGCCTTATAGAAAATTTAGCTACGTTAAACTCAGAAATAGTAGTAAATTTAAGATTGTCATTTCAAGGTAACACAACGACAGTCACTTTATACAACATGCAGTAACTTATACATCAACGACAACCTCTTAATTTGTCAGTAAATTTTCAACAAATCAAAATTCTTAATTATTTCGACAAAATTGGGCTTACCGTGGGTATACTTCCAACAAATTCTGGAGCCAACAGTTCCCAGGTCTCCTTCAAGACACTCAAAACCTTGTGCCTGGACAGGGCACATGGTGGAGATATGGTGTGGTTTGTGCCTAAAGACATCATGAAACACATCATTTTTAGCCTTCACTTCTATCTAGGCAGACAATTTGGACTTTAGACCCATGTCTTTAGAACTAAATTTGTTCTAATGAGGGATCATTCTAAGACTGAATTGGGCTATATATAATCGAGTATACATACAAAAATAATGGAGTATTAATCGAGTTACCATTATTATTAACAAAGATAAGGTACAGTTTTTGGCTTTTTTGCAACGTACTTCTTTATTACTTCCTCCGTCTAAATTTATGTGATATGTTTGACGTAACATAAAATTTAAGAAAGAAATAAAGACTTTCAAAATTATGATTTAAAACAAACTTTAGACGATATTTATGTGGCCATAAATAATTTCTGTGTACACTCTACCCTCCCATATCCCATTTACGTTTTATATTGGGTATGATATTGTTATTTTTGTAGTGTTGAAAATTGAACAGTACTAAAAATAGCAACTTTTTTAATGCTAAAGTACTCCCTCCGTTCCATATTAGTTGATCATCTTACTAAAAATAGTGTTCTCATATTAGTTGTCCACCTTACTAAATCAAGAAAGCATCAATTAATTTTTTTCCATATTACCCTGACAATTAATTCTTTTTGAAAGTTTTCACACATGTTTGTAAAATTTCCAAGAAGTTTTTTAAGGGGTGAATTGGTAAAATTACCTTCTTATTTAGGATTTCTTAACATGCATGCAAAAATAAAAATGACCAACTAATATGGGACGGAGGGAGTATAATTGAAATTAATTGCCAACTTAATCTTAGATTTTTTAAGTGACAATTATTTTGGTATAATTTTTTATACTAAAGAGAGATAAATTAAAATGAGACGGAGGGAGTGTGTGTATGTATATTAACGTATTCTCTCCATTCATTTTTACTTATCTAATATTAATTTGGCATATTTATTAAGGAGCAATAAATAAAATTACAATTTTACTATATAACTCTTTGAATATAATAAATTCAATACATTGAGAAATGATTATATATAATTAATAATAAAGATAAATTAGGAATCAAGTGATAAATTATACACAAACCTTTATATATATATATAAACTGTCATTTAACGTGTAAATCTCATTTAACTGTTATTTTATGGGGTAAAATGGCTTTGGTAAGGATTAGGTCAACCCGGGTCAGATCTATCAAGAGTAGGCGCACGATGGCATCATCTAGAGGGAGATGCGGGTGCAAAAAGACGTCCTCTCGGGCAAGATCGAAGTAGCCCGAGACCATCAGCGATGGTGACCACGCACGAAAGGACAGATAAAAGGATGATATGTCAGAATACTCAGGTGCACAGGCAATTCTCGGCTGAACCCCGCCAGACACGCAATATGGGTTGGCATCCTCCAACGGCTTAGGGGCAAGTGCCTATCGGTCATTGTCGTCGTATTAAGAGATCAAAACAACACTTTCCTAATGGCCATGGACACTCTTGGTACCTTATAAGTAGTCACCACCTTCCCCATTGTAAAGGGTCTGTAATTTCCTGCCCCTCTTTATTCTGAAGCAATAAAAAATCTTTAGCTTTGTTCTTAAGTTTTCTCTATTTGCCTTAGCTTTCTTTATTGTTTTCTTGCCCTTGCGCTCGCTTATTTTGCACTCGCAGTCAGGATTTGCTCAACTATAAGAACTGTGGACGATGTTGTCCTCCAGATTTTTCCTCGTCCTCTGTTTTGTTCATCATTTGTGTTATTTATTCAGTTTATTTGCTTTCGTACAAACTCACGCTACTAACATGACACTAAGATCGTAATGCATGCTCTTGACCCACTTACAAATCTAACTGCCCCAAAATCGACGGTAAACAATTATAAACAGAAGTATGGAAAAATTAGTTTAATGATTTTGTGTATAAATGGTGGGTCCTGTTTATATTATTATTGGGTGTGGTTTTACATTTCGTATCTTGTCCCTTCCTATTTCTTTTCTACACTGTTGTTTCTTGAGCCGGGGGTCTTTCTGAAACAGCCTCTCTATCTCACTTCTGAGGTAGTGGTATGGACTGCGTACACTTACCCCCGCCCCCCTCCCCCCCAGACCCCACGTGGTGGGAATAAACTGGGTATGTTGTTGTTGTTGTTGATTTTGTGTATAAAAAGAAGGAATGTATTTGTTACCAGTTTAACCAAAAAATAGAAAGATGATGAATGTAAAAAGGCAAACATTGGTAGTCTTTCCTTGTGAAGTTATGACCATAACTGTTGGACACCATTTAAATACAATCTTTTTTCTTTTAGATATTTGTACTTGAATTTTATTATGGGCATGACATTAATGATGATTATAATAAATATTTCAATATTTTATTTTATACCTAATATATTTCTTACAAAAATATTATTGCACAATATTTGAGTATGACTGTTATAGATGGTAATTTTATAAAGAGTGTATTGTTATAATGAATTCATTATTGTTATAGTAGAATGTTGTTATAGAGAAGTAAAATATAACATGAAAAATCAATTTTGGAGAAAATCACACCATTATAGTAAATGTTGTTATGACAAATGACTGTCGTTATAAAGAGATTTAACTGTATCTCTTAATTTTTTGAACTAAACGAATAAAATTATATATCTATTTGGGAAAAGACACCAAATGTACTCTAAAGTTGTTCGAAAAAGTTGAATACACACTTTACCTAATCGGGCACCCTATTATCCCTTAATCGGGTATTAGTTCCACAAAATAAAGATAGGATAGTAATTACACAGTAGAGTAGTAACGCTAACCTATTTATTTATCATAATGTAATTATAGTGTAATTA
Organism: Capsicum rhomboideum; assembly: GCA_031232105.1. Lineage (NCBI taxonomy): Eukaryota > Viridiplantae > Streptophyta > Magnoliopsida > Solanales > Solanaceae > Capsicum > Capsicum rhomboideum. Next base: position 19,574,027 of record CP124712.1, read on the forward strand.
TTAGCATATTGCTTAGTTACACAAGTGTAATTACATAGTTAGATTAAATTTTTAAAATAAAAATTAATTATCAAATATATAAAATTAATATTTAAAAAATATGTGCCTTTATAGAATATATTAAATTAGGTATTTAAGATACATATTGTCTCATGAAAATACAATAATCAATAAACATATATTTTTGAGCTAATATTTTAAAACTTATTATTTTTTAAATTAGTAATATTTTAATTTAATTAATCATAAAACTAAAAGTACATATTTTTTAAGAACATCATTGACTACATGCTTGACCAAAATATTAATATTATAAATATAATATCATAAAATTATTCAAATATTTGACAAAAAAATAATTTATCAATTTTATCTGAAAAATGAATGGCATGCAATGTAGAATAACAAGTCAATACTATTATGCAAATAAATTGGAACAAAAAACATAAACATAAATTTAAAATACAAAAAAATTAACATAATACTCTTATGTCAAATTTTAACATGACATAAAATAAGTTTCAAAAAACTTAAGTAAATACAGTTCAACATAAAAGGAATTTATACTACTTTAATTCAAAGCTAAAATATTAACACAATTATGTTAAATGGAAAAAATAATTAAAGAAAAATACAAGCAATTTCATGAGATCACAAGACGTAATGGTTGGGAAATAAGAAGAAAGGAAATAAAAGATAAATAATGTAAAATGAAAAATATATTTTAAAATTAAAATTTATAATTAAAAGAGAAGAAATTAAAATAATAGAAATAAAAAAGTAAATTAGAAAGAAAAGAAATTAAAGTAGAAATAAAAGGAAGAAATTAAAAATTAACCTTGCAATTACACCATGTAATTATCAATAATTCTTACATTCTTCTTGAGAATTGACGAGTATAATTATCTCCCTCCCAATTACACTCAATTTGCTGCTAAACCAAGTAATCACTTGACAAACAAACAGGTCAAATTGTATGATTACACATTCAAATCCAATTCCTATGTGGTTTTCCACAGGCCCTTAGGGAAAAATATTGAGGCACTAAACGTTTTTCCTCCAATGCATCTGATGGAGGCTGAGAGCTTCCAGGAGTATGAACTTCGGCTAACACCTTCAAAGAAGGAAAGACGGCAGGAGGATTTGGCGGGATAGCAACAACATATAAAAAATATCTCCAGGGGGCACAAGGGGCGGCGTCTGAGTATGAGAGCTGGCCTAGGTAGGAGGCTTGCTCCAACTCATAATACTCATAGCATTTGTTTAAATTATATTCAAATACTTTTGATAATCTCATTATAATCAACTTTCATATGTTATTTATTTTTTATTTTGATTCTATCCACGTATTTGTAGGGATGAGGATAGGTACAAATTTTAGTTATATTTATATCCCTTCAAATTAGTTAAATTAAATACTTTTTTTATTACATAGTTACATGACTATATTTGGTGTATAATTAATGCATCGATGTTATTTGTAAACTTTATACATAAATATATAATGTATAATTGATAAATAATCACTACATAATCTATGTATAATCCATATGTATGCCTTATACATTAATTATACACTAAATATAGACCTATAACCATTTAATTTATCTTTTTTTTTTTCAAAAATAAAAATATAAATAAGATTTGTATCTATTCTTATCCCTACAAATAGGTGATAGAGTCAAAGTGCTACAATTACTAAAACTATGCAGACTGGCTAATAAAAGTAAATAACATGGATAAGTTGGTTATAATGGGATATTGTCAAAATAAAATATGGCTATTTTGAGTTTATAACTTATATAGACGGCTATTTGAGTTGTTCTTCTAAAAAAAAAACCCATTTATTTTTTTAAAAATATTTTTTAAGAAAATATGTCCATCTCTACAAGAAAGGAGAACATCACATGAAGGGGCGGACCTAGGAGGGAGCCATGGGGTTCACCCGAACCCCCTTGACAAAAAATTACACGATATATATAGGGAAGATTTTCTATATTTATGTATATATATTACTTTTGAACCTCCTCAATCGAAATGAAAGATAGCTCAGTGGTGTTGTGCAGTCTGAATGACCGCAACATTTCAGGTTCAAGTCCCGTAGGCTACACTTTATGTTTTTTTCATTTAATCGCTACCAAACACGCGTACTAAAACCGTTGCTAATACCACTGCGTGCCCATAATTACTTCTCCTTGGTAACGTTTTGGTAGTCACGATTTTTGCTTTACTATAATTACTCCTGTTAGTTTCAAGTATTTTGTTACTCCTGTTAGTTTCTATAGACTATATATTATTGCATTCCTTGGAATTGTGTTTTGTTGGCTTATTCGCAGGTTTATATTATTATTTTCTAAACTCCCTGAGTGGAAATCATAGATCCGTGATCACATGTCTTTACATCACGAGTTGAACATAAATTCATTAATAACGGTTAACAATCCTAACTCAGGTTGGTGATGATATGAACAAATACCCAATTCCTCCACCATCTTCTTTCGTATTATGTCAAATTGTCAATGCCGCTCATCTACACAATGCAAAAGAAACAGAACCTATAGGTGGGAGACCTAACAATTAAGATCAAATTGGGGCTTTGATGTGACACTTAATAAGGCTTCCACGTGTAAGCCCATGTGAAATTTTTTAAAAAATTCTATATATACAAAAATAGGAGAAATTTTATTTAGTAGAGTAACACAACTAACGTTACTCATGTGAGTCTAGTTTATTACTTTCCCGTTTCAAAATAAGTGGTATTTTTACCTTTTTCATTTTGTTTCACAATAAGTGATCCTTCAAATAATTAAAAAGATATTAGTGATGTTCTTCAAATTTTACCCTTAATTAAATAAACGGTAAAGGGTCAAAACTACCCTCGAACTATTCGAAATATAGCACATATACCCTCCGTTTGTTTTTTTATCTCAAAACTACCCCTCCCGTCCAATTATTGGCTCACATATACACTCCCATTTAACGGACTGCCATCAATCCATATGTGGCAGCCGATGTGAAAAAAAAATCTAATTGGCCGTCCACATAAGTGTCCTAAGTGGAATAAAACTCCACATAGCTATTGTCACGGGGCAGTTTACTACTGTCAAATTCTGCCAGAGGTTAACCCACCGTGCAACAATCAAGTCCGCTTGCTTGACTCAGATTGCGTGCATTCAAGTTTATCTATTTTCAACAACGCCTACTGTTTGAACTTAGAATATTTTTCATTGTTTAAACTGAAATAAACAAAATGATATACATGAAAAATCTCAACCTTTATATTAATTCAAAATAATACAAAGGACCCCCACTCGTTATGAAAATAATTCTGCCACAACTTCGTCTTCGACTTAGGCACAATTTCATGTCAATTGTTGCCTTAAAACTCTATTGAAACTCTCACGTTCCTTCTAGTGTTACGTAGTAAATTTCAGACTTAATCTTCTTCATTCACCCTCTATTTTTGTCCAAGGCCAAGGCTGTACATTTATAAAACATGTGGCAGCCTTTGGCTTACGACCAACAGCCTGCCGACACTTGTCATAATTAAGGCCAATCAAAACTAAAGTGCAGTTGCCATCCTGAACTGCCTAGGCATTCAAAATTCGAATTACAAAATTATTACAAAAGATAAGGAATCTGCCCACAAGTAGTTACAAAAAGGAAACCGCCCTATATGTGTGGCATGTGCTGCCTAATTTCGCGGATGTGCTTGGTTCCAGGGCACTGTCTAGGCACTACCTAGCCATTGACTGACCATTACTAACTTGACCCCAACCGCACATGCCACTGCCGATGTCTTGCCTGCGTTTTCCTTAATTAGTCATGCTAACTCTTGTTTGCCTCATGTCATTCCTTAGTTTTCTGCTTGTTTAGCTTTGTCTTTGCCTAGTATTTTCTTTAGCTTGACTTGATTTGCCTGCACTCGATTTGACCTTGGCACTTGCCACATGCCAACTTGCTCACTAGCTACCGACGTTGGCCATCGTTCATGTCATATGCCATGACACGCTGTCTTGTTGACATGCTTGTTTCCAGCTTGGTAATGCTACCCCATGACCCATATGATTGATTTAATCCGCACCTAGGCCCTTGAAAAGTCACTCATGCCAATCCTTTGCCGCCACCGTGCCATTTGCTGAGTTTAAGAGGTAGGCCTCTTACAGCTATATACCCAAACATATCCGATCCATTTAATATCCGACCCATGATTCGGTATTTTCAATTTTTGAGGAGTAATTTCATTGTCAATAGGCACCTTCAAAGAAGCCCTTTACCTTCTAATGCCATCTTATTACCCACCGAAAATCAAAAACTATTGTATATACCCCAAATATGCATGAGTGTTGTGTATGTATCTATTTTCAAAATCAAATATACCACAATGGACAAATTATGTGTTGTGCATGTACAATATTCATATACTCCCTCCGTTCACTTTTATTTGTTACTTATTTTTAAAATGAATTTTTATTTTTACTTATCACTTTGACATATCAAGAAAAGACAAAAGATTTTTTTCTGTTTTACCCTTAGCATTAATTGCTTATTCTCCAAACCATTTTCAAGACATAATACTTTAAACATCAATTAATAGGGGTAATATGGTAAAATAATCATATCAATAATTGTTTTCTTAATGGGTGTGTCAAGTCTAAATGTGACAAGTAAAAGTGAACGGAGGGAGTAGAAACTATGCAATAAAATATGAAAAACTAAGTAAACGCACTTCAACAACTAAAAAAAATAGGTAAAACTTTGCAGAACTCAAAAATACATCATATGCCATATAGAAACTAAAGCCAAATTGAGGGAATTTGATTTGAAAGAAGGAAAGTGAATGAAAACCCAACTAGTTACTTATTACCTACACTACGAGCTACGAATTTTCACTATTTAATAAGGAGCCATGTGAATGATTAATCAAAAATTACGGTATAAAGAAGAACAACAACTGACCAGAAAAGAGAAAGAGGAATGAAAACGCCAGCTTAGGTGTATAGCCATGTGAAGTTTTATTCCACTTAGACGCTCTCTTTGACTTAATGGTAAAAAGCACACCTAAATTATTACTCTCTTCATTTTTTTTATATGCTTGTTGTTTTCGGGTTTGTAAAATCTGTATTCAATAAACTTCAACAATACATTCAAACTAAAGTATGAACAATCAAATGAAGTTCTAACTCTGTATTTTCAAATATGAACTTCAACAATAAATTCAAATCAACTAGGAACAACAAAGATGAAGTTCGTACCAACTATGAACAACAAATGAAGTTCAAACTATTTTTGAAAAATAGTAAACCAAATGTTTAGAAAGAGATGGAGATTAGAAAATTCAAGTCTACCGAATTCACGGTGTGTCCTTAAGAAAATTATTACCCTCAAGTATCCAAGGTTATGGAATATATCCTCCCAGGAAAAAATGAATAACTTCAGTAGAATGACGGTACCTCAAATTCTGCCGAACAACAAACTCACTCAACGGTAATAAATCACACTTGAGTTTTTCAAGAAGAAGAGAGTTTTTAACTTCAAAATTCGTCCTGATATCTGAGGAATAAATTAGATATTTATAGCCAAAAGGTGGTGCTTCAAAAAAGAAGCAATGGTTCTGAAAAGTTGCACCTTTTTGAAATGACGGATCCACATGCGGACCCATGTGCATCCGCACATGAGGACATGCGGGCATGTCACATTGCTTCTCAAAACAGAATGTTAAGAGCTGACATGCGGACCAAGATGCGCTGGCATATATGTCTGCACATGGCCAGATGCGCCCGCATCTCACCTTTCCATCATTCAAACAGTGTATTGAAGGATTGCTTCCTTTTGAGGTACGTTGAGACATGCGTCAGCACATGCTCGTGTGCGTTTGCAAATGGAGAAATTTTTTGTATCAAAGTTTTGGATTAAAAAATCATTAACTCTTAAATTTCAAATGAATTTTCTCCAAAAAAAAATAATCTATCGATCATTTTTCAAATCCAAATTCAAATCCAAATCCGAAATCGAAGTCGAACCGAGCGAGCGACGACGATGACGACATGAGGCTTGTCTTCTTCTTGCCTTACTAACAACATGGAGTAATGCTTCTATATTTAAGCATGGAAAAATTTCTTTCTCCCACCAATGTGGGAGAACACTCCTTCCTTAAAGTGAAACCATAATTCATTTTTTTCCCTCCATTTGTTTTCTCCATTTTCTATTCACATTTCATCACTAGAATCGAACAATCCCCTCATGAATGCAGAATGACTATTTTATCAAAAAATATATGGATAAGTGTGTGATTTATAAGCAAAGACTAATTGCATCTGGATAAGTAGATTTCTCTTTGAACTTTCCATAGTGAACTTAAATCAGATGCACTCGGTCAATCGGTAGATGTGATATCTTTGAACCATCGAACTTTGTTGTACACCTAGACAATACAAGCCACACAACTAGCCTTTTACCATTTATGATTCTCACAGTTTTGTTCGTTTCAACTATGAACATTACCTGGTTTCATGAGAGCTTAGAGAATAGGCCTTTACTATCATTCTCCTTGAAACGACTTCCACTTCACCCTCACATAGGTGATTCCTAAATGTTTAATCCTATAGATAAACTATTTGGTCAGACCTGCCAAATTTAAATTTTTTTAAAAAGCTTCAAACCATAAGCCTTATCCTTGTTTCCTGAACATTGTCTTCATCATGAGAATAAGTTGAGTTAAGAGTCACAACTTTGTTTGATCTCCTTGAACCTAACTCTTGGGATATCTAGTATGCTAGGTAGAGTTACCACCGTGACGACTTTTCCTAGGCCGTAAATCCATTTTCGTTGATGATCTCTCAACTCCCTCTATAGTTAGGCCTTTTATAAGTAGATCCGACACATTATCCTTTGGCTTCACATAGTCAATTGTTATAACTCTACTAGAGAGTTGTTCTTTAACAATATTATGTCTCCATATTATATGATGAGATTTACCGTTATACATCATTCTCCCTGCCCTACCTATTGCCTCTTGACTATCACAGTGTATACATACTGGTGCCAAAGGTTTGGGCCAAAAAGGAATATCTTCCAAGAAATTCCGAAGTCATTCAACTTTTTCACCGACCTTATCTAAAGCGATAAATTCAAATTCCATTGTAGAGCGAGCGATACATGTCTATTTGGATGATTTCCAAGAGACTGCTCCTCTACCAAGAGTAAATACATACCCGCTCGTGGATTTTACTTCATTTGACCTGGTGATCCAAATTGCATCACTATATTTTAATTACAGCTAGATATTTTTTTATAATGCAAAGCATAATTTTGAGTATATTTTAGATACCCTAAAAATCTTTTCATTGTCATCCAATAAGTTTGATTGAGATTAATTGTGTACCGACTCAATTTAGTAATAGCACATGCTATATCTAGTCGCGTACAATTCATGATATATATCAAACTTTCCAACAGTCTTGCATAGTCCAATTGTGAGTCACTTTCACTTTCATTTTTTTGAAGTGCAAAGCTCACATCTAATGGTGTTTTGGCAATATAGAAATCTAAATACTTGAATTTGTCAAGTACCTTTTTAATGTAATGAGACTGTGACACTAGAGTTCTATGGATTCTTATCCCTAAGATTATATCAGCAACTCCAAGGTCTTTGATATCAAATTTGCTTTCTAGCATTCGATTAGTAGCATTTATGTCAGAAATGTCTCTGCTGATGATCAACATTCCATCAATATACAAATAAACAATGACTTTGTGATTTGGAGCGTCTTTAATATAAACACATTTTTCACACTCATTAATCTTAAATCCATTTATCAATATGGTTTGGTCAAACTTTGCATGCTACTGTTTGAGTGCTTGTTTTAGTTCATAAAGTGAGTTAACAAGTTTGCACACTTTTCTTTCTTTATTAGGAACTACAAAACCCTTGGGTTGTTTCATGTAAATTTTTTCCTCCAATTATCCATTTAAGAAATCTATTTTTACATCCATTTGATGGATTTCAAGACCTTATACCGCAGCTAATGCAATCAACATTCGAATGGATGTTATCCTCGTTACTGGCGAGTAGTGTAAAAATAATCAAGACCTTTTTTTTGCCTAAAGCCTTTAAAGACAAGTCTTGCCTTGTATTTGTCAATAGTTTCATAAGCTTTCATTTTCCTTTTGAAGATCCTTTTTAAACCTAAAGGTTTATTTCCTCGTGCAAGATCAACTAACTCCAAAGTATGGTTGTTCAAGATTGAATCAATGTCACTATTGACAGCCTCTTTCCAAAAGAATGTGTCCGTAGAAAACATGGTTTCTTTAAATGTTTGAGGCTCGTTTTCAAGAAGAAATGTTACAAAATTTGATCCGAAGGAAGTAGATGTCCTTTGATGTTTACTATGCCTTGGATTCTCTTCATTAAGCACATTATCCTTTGGTTCTTCCCGAGGTCATTTAGACCCTTCACTAGACAATTCATATCTAATTTTACACAGATATATGTGTTCAAAGAACTCATTATTATCTGATTCAATTATCTTATTGCCATGAATATCTGGATGTTTGGATTTGTGAACTAAAAATTGACATGCTTTACTATTTTTAGCATATCCAATGAAAACACAGGCCACATTCTTTGGTCCTATTTTGACCATTTTGGGTATAGGAACTTGGACTTTGGCTAGACACCCCCACACTTTGAAATATTTTAAGTTGGATTTCCTTCCTTTCCATTTTTCATATGAAATTGATTGTGTCTTTCTATGGGAGTGCTCTATTGAGTATTCGATTTGTTGTAAGGATAGCTTTTGTAACTACCTCCCTTGTTGTGTTGTGGATTTTACTTGTACTTCCCCTTTTAGCTCTCCCCATAGTTTGTATATGTGATTTATGACTTACGGGGATGAGTAGTACCGATTCTCGAGGTGTTTGGAAGTTATTTAAGTCATTAGTTGAGTTCTTGAGTTTAAATAAAGTTAATCTTGATCACGGTCAACCTTCGGTCAAGATGATCCCAGATTAGTGTTTTAGTGATTCCAATAGGTTCAGAACATACTTGTTAGTCAATTTACATATTTGATTTATTTCTATGGGATTTCGAACAAATTTTGAGGATTTACTAAAAGTTTTGGGTATTTTACATAATTAATTTAATTAGTGGTTTAATGGGTCAAAACTACAACCTTATTTCTTCCACATACCTATGTTCAGATTAATTGAAGTTTAAGTTTAACCTCTCAAACCATGTTAGAGAAAAAAAAAACACGCCAAAAGGGACAAAAACTGTTGCGGTCGAACACGAGAGTGCGACATCAATACTTCGAAGGAGATTCTCGACTGTTCAGGCTTTATACTTTGAGGTTATATGTTTCATTGTGCTATATAGATATAAAGTGACGTGAGGGTAATTAGACAGTGGCAAAGTTTGTGATATTTTTGGTGCGTTTTAGGATTAGGCGCGAATGGGTGAGGTCATGTTATATATAATTAAATGTGTGGTATTATTATATGTTGTGTGGGAAAATGGAAAGAAATTTCTGGTGGGAATTGAATTACTTCTAATGTGATTTTGTATATTAGTGGGTTAATCATGGGTAGTAAATTAATGGGGTATAGTTATATGCCAATGATTGGTGATAATGATTAAGTAATGATTAGGTAGGTTTAATAGTTTCTTGCATGAATTGTATAGAATTGCATTACCGTTCCATGTCTGGCTTTAGGTTAGCATATTTCACAGATGATTTTCTATCACTATTTTGACAAATTTAGGTTTTAGGCCTACAGTTCTTAGAGTTAGAATTTAGAAAATGGGGTCATTAGATTTGTATTCTTAAGAGAATTATATATTTGAACAGATTTGGAACATTCGGAAGCTTAACGGAAGGGCAAATCCCTTGCGTAGCTCGCATTCGGATTCTTTGGTTGAGGTAGGTTATGGTTTAATTGGAGTTTAGACTCTATTTAATTATGTGTGCTCCTAAATTGGATGCTTGTTGATTGGTCTTCGGACATACTTGAATTTGATGATATTTGGATTGTTGATACTTGCATGAATAATTATTGAAAATCGAACTTGATCGAATTGCCTTATGACGATAAGTGTACTTGTAAATTTAGTACGTCATGTTGTATCCTGAGAGATAATATGAAGTTGATAAAATATACATAATATGATTATGGAGGATTGGGTACCATGTCGGTACGGATATGGATGTTGATATTACTTATTTATGGAGGATCGGGTACCACGTTGGTACGCTACATGGACTTAGATTATCCTCTGCAAGTCATGACTAGTTGGGCAGAAATAAGTCCCTTAGCATGTGTGTACAGACTAGTGTTGATTTTGAGAGGTCGTGTGGTTTGATAAGCTGATAACGAGCTAATGGTGTTCTAATTGTGAGGTTGAGAAGGACATAGTTGTTACTTATGGTATTATTGTTGATTTCATGGTTGTTTACAATATGGTTGATGCTCTTGATGGTTACATGATTTGTTTATGGGCATTGTTTGGCCCGTCATTGATGTATTTGTTGATTCATTAAATTACTTGCTATGTGTTGATGCCTGTCTACTTATTATTTGATTTATGTTGTATACATGCTATTAAATTGAGTTTGCCTATGATACCTACCAGTACATAATGGATTGTACTGATACTACCCTATACTCTTCTTTTGTTGAGTGCAGAAAGTGTTCTAGAGTCTCAGACATAACCTTATCTCAAACGTTTGATATCTGATCTTGATCCTAAGGTGAGCACTGCATCTCCAGGATGCCATGGATCATCATATTTGTTCTTGTCCTTCTTTTGGGCAATAAGACACTTTATATCTTTCTTTATTTTTGGATATTTTGATTATACATAGTTTTTATTTTAGATGTTCTTGTACGATGACTTTCGGGTCTTGGGGATTTCAATAGGTAGTTTGTTTGATTTCCGCATTAATAATGATTAATTTTGGATTTATTATCATTAAGTTGGTTTTTATGATAACCTCGCTTAATATTGACTAAATGATTGGGTAATGGTTCGGGTTAGATGGTTCTCCCACAGGAAGATTAGTGTGGGTGCCACTCACGGTCATTTGGGTAGTGATAAAGTTGGTATCAAAGCCCTAGGTTCGATACAGAGACGTTTGTACTTTTCTTCTAGAGGCTACAAGACACTAGGAAAATTCAAAATTTTCTTTCTTTCGTGCTATTACTTGATTTCAATTGGTATCTGGTGATCCAAATTGGTATCTGATTTCTTTAATTCTTATTCTCGAAGATAGTGAGAACACGAGCAAATGGAGCAAGAGTTGAGGTGGCCAAACATGCCGCTGAGGCTGCGGTTCGTGGTAGAGGACAGGTGAGGGGATGATTAGGTAGATGAAGGAGAGCAGCGCCAGCCAGAGGGAAGGCTCGAGCTATGGGACCAGCTCGGGAGAGGTTAGTATCTCCTCCCCCATATAAGAATATGCCTGAGATAGTAGAGGACGAAAAGATACCAGTACAGGATGAGGGGAAGCCGTTTCATGATGGGGCAGCGCCAGTTCAGAGAGGTGCAGCTCCGACTCAGCTGTCTTCCGATGTGATTCAGTAGGTTCTGAGCTTCTTGAGTGGGTTGGCAGGAACAGAGACTATACCAGTTAAACCCGCAGTTCAGCGTTCGGGGTTGCAGCATGCTGCTGCTGTAGCTCCTCTGATGGAAGAGGTGTCAGGGTCAGGTGTTTTTTCGAGACAGGTAGTGGGTCCAGTGAAGACTGGAGATGAGCATGATCTATTTTGCAAGTTTATCAAGATGAAGCCTCCTATTTTTTGTGGCACCGAGTCTGAGGATGCCTATGAGTTTATTATTGATTGCCATGGGAGAGTTCATAAAATGGGAGTGGTTAAGAGGTATGGTGTCGAATTGGTCGCTTTTCAGTTTCAGAGAGATGCTAAGATGTGGTGGAGAGCTTATGTGGAGTGTAGGGCTACAGGTTTGCCTCTATTGACTTGGACTCAGTTTTGCTCTGTGTTTCTAGAGTAGTATGTGCCTCGTGCATTGAGGGATAGAAAAATAGATAAGTTCTCTAATCTTGAGCAGGGGAGTATGTCAGTTGCAGCCTATGAGGCCAAATTTCATTCATTGTCTCGGTATTCATCTCAACTGCTACAAACTGAGGAGGAGTGGATCCGTCTCTTTGTGAAAGGTTTGAACACAAGTCTCCAGATTTCTGTTTTTCAGATAGCATCTTCGGGTAAGTCATTTCAAGAGATGGTTGATTTCGTTAAAGAGGTGGAGGGTGTAAAGTAAGAGGGTTATGCCAAGGCAGTAGGAAAGAAGTCCCGCAAAGAGGGCAGTTTTAGTGGTTCTTATTCTTGGGGTCAGAGTTCGTGAGGATACCTTGCCCACCCTATTCAGTCAGTGATGCAGGTATTTATTAGGGGTCCGTCAGGGTCTAGCCAGCCGCCTTCAGACTTTGGTGGTTACCTCACTTCATCTTTTTCAGCTGAGCGACCCACCTTGGATTGTACATGTTATGAGTGTGGTGGGGTTGGTCACATCTGGAGGTATTGTCCTAATCTCAGGCAGTATGGTCAGTCTGGCCAGCAGCAGGCTCTTCGAGCTCCAGCTCCAACAGGTAGATGAGGTGGTGGTAATAGTAGAGGTCATCCAAAGGGTGGGCCTGGTGGTCATCAAACAGGTAGGGGTGATAATTAATCCCATCGAGATGGTTCTCAGCTCGACAGGGGTGACGTTCAGATTGGTAATAGGGCTCATTTCTATGCTTTTCCAGGTAGGCCAGAGGCAGAGGCATCAAATGTTGTTATTACAGGTACTATTCTTTTCTGTACTCTGATGGCCACTGTATTATTTGATCCTGGTTCTACTATTTCATATGTGTCTGCTGGTTTTGCTATGGGGTTAGACATGTTATGTGATCTACTTGACTTTTCTATTCACGTGTTTAACCCTGTTGGTGATTTTGTTATTATTGATAGGGTTTACCGCTCTTGTTCTGTTATGTTTATGGGGTACCAAACTTGGGCAGATTTGGTGATTCTAGACATGGTAGATTTTGACATAATTTTGGGGATGAGTTGGTTGTCTCCATATAATGCTATATTAGACTGTCATGCTAAGACAGTGACTGTGGCTATGTCAGGGATGAATAGACTTGAGTGGGAGGGTGATTATAGTCCTGCTCCAATGAAACTTATTTCCTTTATTCGTGCCAAGAGGTTAATTGGGAGGGGGTGTTTGGCCTTCCTAGCACATCTTCAGGACACCACTGCATAGGTACCATCTATTGAGTCAGTTCCTGTGGTGTTTGAGCTCAAGGAGGTGTTTTTTGTAGATTTACCGGGCATGCCACCAGACAGTGACATTGATTTCTGTATTGATCTAGAGCCGTAAATTCATCCTATTTCTATTACCCCATATAGGATGGCTGATGTGTCATGGTTACATGGCACTTTTGATGCTTAAAACAAGGAAAATATGCAATAACTTGGGTGTGTTTTGTTGGTATGATGTGGTTTCTGTCCTACTTTGCAGGAAAACAGGTTTTAAAGGCAAAATGATCAAAAAGGAAGAATCAAGTCCGAGAACAAAGTGTCATAAGAAGAAAGAAAGAACAAGAATCTGCACCAGAGAAGGAGTCACGACACTACCCACGTGACGTGGAAGCCACTCACATGACGTGAGTGGCTGTCGTGACTCGTGTTCAGAGATTGAAAAAGTTGTCTGATTTCCACGGCAGGAGTCACGTGGCGTGACTACCACCCACGTGACGTGGAAGCATATTGTGACCCAACTTCTGAAGACAACTAATTGAGCCTGATTCCCACGACACCAACCTACATGGCGTGACTTGGTTCCACGACACCAAGTCACGATACCGTGGAAGTTGCCGACTCTGTTCTCCTATTTTGTTTTGGATAGGATTAGTTTTGTATCTATATATACCCCTGTATAGTCCTAGGTGCGAGGGAGAGTCATTACATTATTTTGAGAGTTATTTCATACTGTTTCTGAGTTCATAAACATATTCTTGGTTTTGTAGTTACAAACCCTAATTTGAGTTTATTGATTATTAAGATTTCAGCTTTTCTTCATTGTTGTGAGATCATAATTATGCTTTCATCTCTGAATTCTTCTTGTGTTCTTACAATTATGAGTAGCTAAACCCATTAACTAGGGTTGTGTGAACCATGAGGAATTAACGACACCGGTTTAGTGCAATTCAATACTGAATCGTTGTGTATGCATGTATTGTTGTTTCCTTTGTTGTGATTGCTCTTCTAATGGTTGCAAACATTAGAAACTCGCCTGTATTCTAGACTTGCTCGAGAGAGAGGTAGATATTGGGAAAAGGAGATAACAACAGAGATTTGAAGCTATCAACCTTCATCTAATAATCAGAGCCTTAGCGGGAATGGTTATCTGAGATCCAAGACAAGGGTTAGTAGTGCGACACTTGGAGACCGAGAGGAAAAGAGTGAAATTCTTCTAATAAAGGTCTTGAGACAGTTAGATGAACCTAACTTGTTAGATTTTGCATGCAACGCAACGGGACAGTTTTGTTAGCACAGTAACCGATGGAGTTAAGGAATCATTGGGGATCACAATCCTAATGTATTTCTCTTATTGTCTAAAAACTCGATACGACTAGTAATTGTGACTGTCACTTTTTATTCACAAACCCCCCCCAGTTTTACTTACTTTCTGATTATTCTATCTAGTATTCTAAATAACTTCGACCTATTCCCTGTGGGATCGACCCCAACCTCGTTGGGTTCTATATTTGATACAACGATCGAATTATACTTTCTGGAGGTATATTTTAGGCGACATCAAATTTTGGCGCTGCTGCCGGGGAATTACGGTTACGGAGTTGATTATTACTGGTTGGAGTTGATTGGTTTTGTTTTTATACACTTTTGAGGGCATACACCGATGTATGCCAAATACTAGGAGTCAAGGCATCCCCTGATTCCACTTGATCGCGAAATTTAAAGAACTTTGAGAGCTAATGCATAATGGTGAATACTGTAGGAGTTCAGGATCCCGTAACCGCGGGAGACACTCGTCACCAACTAATTCATCTAGTTGGTCATGAAACAGCGGAACAAACTACCACTCGATTGACACGTGAGGAGCAGGCTAGGCAAGCTGCTCTTAGAAAAGCAGAGAGAGATAATCGAGCTATGCAGGAAGCAGCACAACGTCTGGCTGATGTTGAAGAGCGACAAAGATGACTGAGAGAACAATCGAGACCATATGTATCGATTTATGATGATCCTGAAGAAGAAGATTTGGCCTACTTCGAGCCATTAGAGACTGGTGCCATCGTTCCACCAACATTAGCTTCGGGCACTAAGTTTGACATTACTAGTGCCATGATCCATCTGTTAAACTTGAAGGGTGTGTTCGCTGGTCTTCCTACTGATGACCCAAACATGCACGTGATGAATTTTGTGGGGGGTACGTCATACAATCTGCCTGGAGTTGACCAAGAGGCTATTCGGTTGAGATTGTTTCCATTCTATCTAACAGGAGACACTACTTTGTGATTGGCTAAGTTGCCACGAGGTTCCATCACTACTTGGTAAGAATTGAGAAATCATTTTTTGGAAAGATTTTTCCCACCTTCCAAGATACTGCAGTTGAAGGACGAGATTTATAATTTCAGACAGCTTCATTCGAAAGTACTCTATGAGACATGGCTGAGGTTCAAAAAGAAGCTGCAGAATGTGCCAAATCACAGGATGAGTGGTAGGAATTTACTTGAATTCTTCTACAGGGTTTTGAATATCAATACAAAGGCAGTAGCAGATACTATCACTGGTGGAGCATTCATGAGTCTGGGATGGGAATAAGCTTCGGAGATATTAAATCGTGTCACTAAGACTAACCAAGGATGGCATACTCGGGAGGCAAATACATCGGCTGGCACATATGCTATTGGAGTTTCAGCAGCTCAACGAGCTTTGGATGGATCTGTGGCTCAGGAGGTCGCATGCTGTAGGTGTACAAGGTAAATCGGCTAGAGAATCAAGGTCGGAACTATTATGGAGACAACTATAACAAGTCGGGATACAGAGATAGAGAAAGAGACTGTGACGGTGATTGGAGGCAAAAATATGATTTTAGAGAGAAGAATGACCTTTATGTACCGCCAGGAAGATGTGATGAGGAGTCTGGTCGTTCAAGGATGGAGGCCCTTCTTAATAAACTGGTCAAAGGGGCAGAGAGCCAGGAAAATTACTTGAAGGAGATTAGGACTAACATTTCGGGCATAAGTCAGAAAGTGGAGTCTCATTCAACTGCCATTAAATAGTTGGAGCAACAATTCGGGTAAATTTCATTGGCACTGAATCAACGTCAGTCGGGCACCCTTCTAAGCAATACCATCCAGAATTCGAAAAATGATAGTCAGTGTCTCGCCATTACTACTAGAAGTGGGAAGTGCACGACAGATCCACCTATTCCTGCCGACAGTAATGTGACTAATAAACCAGTGGTTATTGATGTAGAAGCTGAGTTAGAGTCGGATAATTCAAAGGGTGACACGATTTCAAACCATCATGATGATAGCGATAATGCAAAATCTGAAAAGAGGAAGGAAAAAGAGGTACCACAAGTGCTCAAAACTATCCCACGACCTCTTCCTCCCTTTCCTCAAAGATTGAAGAAGAAGGCTGAGGAAGGAAAATATTAGAAATTCATCACAATGTTGAAGGAGCTATCAGTAAAGATTCCTCTTGTCGAGACATTGGAGCAGATGCCAGGTTATGCAAAGTTAATGAAATACTTGGTGACAAAGAAGAGAACTGTCAGTTTTGAGCCAGCAGATAACATACATTACTGTAGTGCAGTTGCTTCGCGTTCCCTAGTTGAGAAGAAGGAGAATCCAGGAGCTTTCACAATTCCTTGTACTATCGGGTCCTACGACTTTGCTAAAGCACTGTGTGATTTGGGTGCTAGCATCAACCTAATGCCATTAGCCATTTTCAAGCAGTTCGGGTTGGGAGCACCAAAACCAACCTTTATGAAACTTCTCATGGCCGATAGAACTGTGAAAAAGCCGGTGGGCATTCTGTACGATGTTTTGGTGAAAGTTGCATCTTTTATCTTTCCGGCTGATTTTGTGATTCTCGATTGTGAAGTTGACTTTGAGGTTCCCATCATATTGGGAAGATCACTTCTTGCCACTGGTCGTGCATTGGTTGATATAGAAACAGGGCAGCTGAAATTTAGATTGAATGATGAACAGGTTACTTTCAATGTCTGTCGTTCAATGAAGAAGCCAAGAGATAAGCGGGTGATTTCAGTGATAGATGCGGTTGATGATAATGAGGTTGTTGTGTCTCTTGAAGAAAGGTTGGGAGTAAAACCTCTGGCTGCCGTGATCATGAATTTTGATGACAATAGTATTGAAGACTATGATGAGATGGTGGGTGCACTCGCTGGTAAAAGAGCATACACTTATGCTCCAAAGAAACTAGATCTCGATTTGAAAAATAGGGTAACCCTCAAACTACACTCTTCAGTGAGTGCAACTGTCTTAACCTCTACATTTCTTTTTTTTTTCCAGCAACCATCTCTCTCAAGCATTTGACATATTTGGGCATGTCCCTCAATGCATCAATCAATGGAATATTGATGTGAAGTTGCTTGAAGATATCAAGGAACTTCTTAAAATTTGCATCCTCCTTGCTTTTCTGGAATCTTTGTGGGAATGGTGGTGGAGTTCTCTCAACCGCAATCTCAGTCTGCTCAACAACCTCTTTATCTCTTATTTCTTCTTGCACAGACTCTATCTCTGAGGTTGGTGATGGAATTAACCTTTATGGGAAAGGAGGTGGATGTTTATAGTTGTCCCAATTAATTACTCTCCTCTTTGAAGGCTCTTCATCTGACAAGTCTACACTTATGTCTTGAATTCTCTACTTATGAGGAGCTTCAACTAACTCTCTTTTATTTCTGAGTGAGACTGTCATTACTTGTTTAGTATTATTCTCTGTATCACTCGACAGTGCACCTGCAAAGTCTTGCATATTGTGAAGAAGTTAGTTGGCCCACTTGACGCTCAAGTTCATGAATGGACTTCTGTATTTTGTTCACAATCTGAGTTTGTTGTCCCATGAACTATTTCATTATCTCCTCCAATGAATTGCTCACTTATGGAGCTTGTGGTGTATACTGTTGTCTTTGAGCTTATGGATTTCCAGCCCAAGAAAAATTTGGGTGATTTCTGTAATTTTGCTGCCTCACATAATATATAGATTCTGGATTCAAAGGACATCCAGAGTAAGCATGATTTTCACCACACTTCTCACTAAACAGTTCAGCCGCTTGAACCTGTTGTACCTGTTGAACTTGACCTGCACTTGGAACTAATAAACTCTACTTCATTAAGGCACAAAACTGCCTAATATCAGCTCAAATAGCTGACACATTATCCAGCTCTAAATTATCAGGTGTTTTTTGTGTAGAAGTGAACACTCTGCTGGGCTCTGAATAGTCTCTGTAACCTGCAGACATAAGATTGAGCAATACTTCTATTTCATCATAGCTCTTGGACAAAATTTTCCCTTCAGCTGTAGCATCTAATAAAGACTTAGAGTCTGGCCTCAATCCTTCAATAAAATTGTGCCAAATAATCTCCTTGGGCTGATGGTGGTGCGGGCAATCTCTCAAGTATCCCTTATATCTCTCTCCCAAGCTTGGGGAAGGGATTCATCATCTTTTTGAACAAATTCAAAAATCCTGCCTCTGAGCTCTTTTATTCTTCTAGATGAGAAGAATCTATTGAGAAACTTTTCAGACAAAACGTCCCATGATGTGATAGATCCTGCCGGTTCATTCTGCAACCATTGCTTCGCTTCCCCAATTAGTGAGAAGGGGAATATTGTCAACTTCACGTATTCATCTGAAACATTTTGGTAATGGAAGTTGTCACTCAATTCAGTGAACTCTAGCAGGTGCTTGTGTGGGTCTTCCTGTGGTTTACCCTCATATTGAAAAATGTTCTGCACTATCCACACTATGCCCTTTTTAAGCTCAAAATTTCTGATGATATTCGGCTTTACAATAGCTCTGGAGGCATTTTGCTGATTTGTCCTTGCAAAATTTAACACCAAAACATGTGGTGTAGGATGGAGCTGGACTGCATCCCTATCTACCACATCATTCACTGGGTCTTGAAGAATTGGATTATTCAAGTTATTACCCCTTGCTCTCAATCCTCTACGATTATGTTCAAGCTCGTGGTCAATTAAAATCAAGGGATTGCCTTGACTCCGGGTGTTTAGTATAAACTAACCTGTACCCTAAAAGAAACAAAAACAACAAACAAAAGTAAATCTGAATAATTCAATAAAAACTCAAAATAGTATCAATTTCAAATCAAATCCCCAGCAATGAAAGCAAAACTTGTTGCGTCCTTTCGTACACACAAGTGTACATGGTCATACAAGTAATAAAGGATGTAAGTCCAGATATCATACCCACAGGAATTTGATGAATTGATTTCTAGCTTGAATTGGTGTACGAGTTATTCAGAAGGTAACCAAGAGTAAAGAGTGACTTGTATGTTTCAAAAGTAAATAAAAACAATTGTAAATAAGTCATAGATTGGTTGTGTTGTAATTTAGATTTGAGAAAAGATCTAGGATTACGGTATTTTGACAATCCAGTCAAGCCATCCAATCATACACCTAATTTGATTTCCTGAGTTACTAGTTGCAGGTTAATTTTAGCTTTATTGAGCATTTTTCTAACAACTCTAAGCCTACTCAACTATCCCTAACGTCTATATTTCTATGATCGTCGGTTAATAGTGAAGTGCATGAAGATGTCGTCTGTATCAACTAAGCTAGGTCACATGATATATTTCTTTCCTCAGTGACGAATCAATTTCCTTTCCCTATAAGGTTCATGAACTAGCCCTATTTCCTTTTTTTTAAACTTAACGTTCCCTATTTCAAGTCCAACAAATAATCCATAGATAATATTCGCAAGATGATCAGTCAAACGAATAATTGAAAGTAAGAAGAAATAAATAACTCAATGTATGGAAATCAAAATAGATAATATGATATTTAAGCCACAACTTTCATGTTCAACCACAACCCTAGAAATTAAGAGGTTTAGCTACTTATGAATCTCTTTGGAAGAAGAAATTTTATGAGTATACAAGTTAGAAATCGAATATAAAATAAGAAAATAAAACTAAACCTTGTTCTTGAGCTTTGCCCTAGCTTTTGACTTCCCCAAATCAGTTGTTTTTGATAAAAAATAAATGGGAGGGGGCTTTATATAGAGTTTAGGAACTTTTAGAATATCAAAAACCAATTTCAATCGGGTTAGAAGAAGTTTCGACTTGTGCCACAACCCAATAGCGAAGCTGTGGCGCAAGGAGCAGTGAAATTTACCGAAGGCATGCAGATTTCGCGCCACTCACCCAAAGCATGGGGTGGCGCGAGCTTGGACTGCTGGTAGCTTTCAGATTAAGAATTAAATCTGCGCCACTATTGCTACAAAAGCTGATGACGCAAGTTTGTCCAAGTGAAGCCACGTATGTACATAGCTACTACTTTCTTCAATTGTTATCAAATTGCATCCATTTTCTAATCATCATGCAAGAATATGTCAATCATTGGCTCATAATTCATATCTCCTTTCCTTTCTCTTTTTGCCATTTTAATTTCACATGAGCAGTTTTTATCTTCAATTCATGAGTTTTTGCAACTTTCATTTTTATCCAATTTTGCTTCAAATCTCTTCGACTTCTCACCTCTTTATTTCTACACATTAAAAGATAATATTAAGCACAAAGTAATATAATTAGTACTCAAAAGACGATTAAAAGTATTAAAATATGAGGCAAATAAAAATTAAATACATGTATTGTTGGCCTCACATCAAGTTACGTGACTCATAACCTATCAACTTAAAGAACATCGAGTCTAGTTTCCAAGGCATCCAACCTTTTGTCAATTCGACTTCTGAGTAAAAATTTATGATTGTTTTACTAAGAAGTAGCATAGCAGCTATGCTGCCAGGTAGACTTATGTGGGTCAGGACCTCTCCTCAATAATTCTTCGGTCTACCTCTTCCTCTCTTAAATCTATCCATAGTCAACCTCTTATACCTCCACATTAGGCATCCGTGCATCTCCTCATCACATTATCTCAACGTGGCTTTCTGCATCTTCTCTTCTATCAATGGCACTCCCACCTTGTCTCGGATATCTTCATTTTTAATCCTATCTCTCCAGCATACTCACACATCCATCGTAGCATCCTCATCTCCCCTACTTTTGTTCTCTAAATAAGAGTTTTTGACTGGCCAATACTCCACCCCGTACAACAAAGCCAGTCTATATCAAAACTCAAAAATCAATATCCATGATAAATCAATAACATAGGAAGTGCGGGTACCAAGCTAAACTGTGGCAAGAAATTAAATTAAATCCACGATAAAAAGTGCATATGCCAAGTAACAAAATAAACGTTAGTAATTTTCTCAATGGCCAACTTATGTCCATGTACCCAATGACAAATTTATAGCTTAAACTATGAGATAGTGAATGCGTGGTCTCTTTGTAAAATTAGATATTTTATGTGTATATTTTACTAAACTTAAAATTTCATTCTCCCCCTATAATCCCCTAGTTGAGGAGAACAGAAAAAATGATCAAGTATTGAAAATATAAGGTGGAAATTTATAGAAGAGTAATAATACTCTGTAATATCATAGAAGATAAAGATAATATTATATTTTTTTTGTTTGATTGATTTTGATTAGATACAATACACCCTTGTGGTGGGCCCCTTTCCCGGACACCGCGTATAGCGGTAGCTTTAGTGCACCGAACTACCCCTTTTTTTTTTTTTTTTTTTTAATTTTGATTAGATATAAAATTTTTAAAAATAAAAAATATTTTTGAATTTTATGGTCATAAATTTAAGATAAGTAAAACATATTAAAGTACCTTTTAGTTTTCTAATTTTATCATGCGGAAAATTAGATTTTTAAAATTGAAACTAAAAAGGAAGGCAACACAAACTATTTTAAAAAAATAAAGAGATTGAGCTGAATTTCAAAATTTAAAAATGGTAAAAACTGTGGAGGAAAAATGAGGCCAAAAAGAAAAATAAAGTTGGAGAAAGAAATACTAAGATAATCTGTCTTGCACACTAGTATTCATATGTATTTGATAAATTATTTATGCCTATGATGTCCATGTTCTTCGATTACTGCTTCTACTATATGGTGTTTTTTATGCTTCATTTATCACATTATTCTGCTCTGTATGGTTGATTACACGTTCTCTATTTTTTGCTATGTCTTATTGATATGTCTTGTTCTACTTTTATGTTGTCTTTATCAAACTACCTTGTTATGTGTTACTTGAGCCAAGGGTCTTTCAAAGACAACCTCTTTGTCTCTAGAAGTAGGGGTAATGTCTATGTACACAATACACTCTATCCTCCCCATACCTCACTTGTGGGAATATATATTGGGTATGTTGTTGTTGCCTATGATATCCACATCATGTGGCGTACACAGAACTTTTAGTAAGCGGTGTCGATATTTATAGAAGAAAGGATAAAAATTTTATTATCACTTTTTTAAATTAGATATATCCTTGACCCATTGGTCTTAGCATAATTATTTGTTATAAGAGGTCTTGGGTTCAAGACTTCTTAACCACAAATTTTGCAAAATATGTTGAAAATGCATAAAGTGAGATTTGAACTCCTGACCTCGAACACATAAACAGAGAGATAAACCAACGCACCAAGAGAAGTTCCTTGACAAGTAGTGTTATTTTTTTTAAATATATATCTATTTAAGACATAGTGCTGATATATATATTTAGTAAAAAATTTCGACAAAGCGGTGTCGCTCGACACCCTTCACTCAACGTGGGTCCAGCCCTCCACATGCATGATGTAATGAACTTTTTTTCAGAGAAAAAGATGTGCGGTAAGGGAGAGGTTGTACTGCAGTGGGTATCTCCTTCTTCTTGTCACTTGGTAACAATTTAAAGCATCATAGTTTACCCTCAAGGCATTTGAATATTTTTCCTAAGTGTTGGTGTGAAAGCATGATGAGTGAAGGTGTTAAAATTACTTGGAAGGAAGTTATTTCAAAAGAGACACAATCTCTTGGAATCCATATACATACAAACTTAGCAAAGATTAGGTTACAATGGAAGAAAAAGATCTATAATAGGTGATATCAATTAGTTGAGACTTGAAAAATACTATGTTTTAGTCATGTTACTGTAAAAAATGGATCCTGGGTCTAACTCGCACCCCAAAATCTAGCTCATGAGGGAAAGATTTCTCAAATCCATATAAGAAGATCAATTACTCATTTCTTTTTCGATGTGAGACTCTTAACACTCCCTAACATGTCCAAGCCTAGTTAACTGAAACGTGGACAATATAATATGGGGGCCCAACATCGGTACAAAGATGGGATGGGCCTGACTCTGATACCATGTAAACAATGGATACTGGGCCTAACTCACATCCCAAAAGCTAGCTCACGAGGGGAGGATTGCTCAAGTCCATATAAGGAGACCAATTACCCTTCCCTTTTTTGATGTGGGACTCTTAACAGTTAGTTTGCTTATTTGAGGTCCTACGCTTTTAGGAGTCTTTTAGTCATGTCAGATTTATAAATTAGAAAGTATATATATTTAGAAAAAAACTTGTACTTTTTATTATATAGTATTGATATGAAATAAGCTTAAATGGAGCGGCATGATCAGTGCAAATTCATATAATTGAGCCCAACTTGAATTTGGGATTCAGGCATAGTATTTGTTGTTTGTTAGTCATGTAGTTGCCAATTGACACTAGAAGGGTAGAGAAAAGAATGAGTTTCGGAAAAAGATGCTTTCTAAGAAATGGAGGTTGGTTTGAGTCACCAAGGGAAAAGTGGAAATTAAAATCCTTCTCAGTCCAGATTCTTTTCCCATATCAGAATAAGACCCATTACACTAGATTTAGGCATTTAGCCAATTCGGATCGATGCCAATGGGATTTACATTTTTACTATTGAACATCATGAAAAATATATCTAGCTTAGCTTTGTATTGCACGTGTGTCTCTTATTTCTTATTTTAATTGATATTGTTCTACTTTAATGCATAAATCTTTTACTATTGCATCCCAAAGAAGAAAATATATAACCATTACAATTTTTTTTTCAAAATTAACAACAACAACAACATACAACATACCAGTGCAATTCCTTAGGTAGGGTCTGGGAGGGTGGGATGTACGTAAAACTTACCCCTACCTTTACGGGACAGAGACGGTTTCCAAAAGACCCTTGGGTCAAGATTTTTTTTTTAAAAATAAACAGGTTTAAAAAATACAAGAGTAGAAATATGTGATGAAATATTTTTGAGAAAGTAACATTTGTATATATTTATCGCAGCAACACCTAAGGTTGTGCTGATACCACATTTACAAGTGAAAAGGAAGAAAGGCTGCTCCGGAAGGCTAACAAAATCTAGTCTGTCTATCATTGAAGCAATGTTTTTTATATATCTCTGGTTAGACCATAAATAGAAAAGTCTAATGCAATTCAACTTAATCATCTAAACTGAATTGCTAATGTCTTCAAAACATCTGGAATTCCTCTCTTTTCAGATTATCCACCAAATACAAGATGGGATAGTCCTCCATCTATCTCCCTTTAACAATCCTGCTCCTGCTTCTTTCCAGCTAAACAAGACTTAAGTAATCTTCCTTGGCATTATCCAATCAACGCCTCTGAGGCTAATGAAGATCTTCCGTACCATGTTTGTGATCCTATAGTTTAGGAATAGATGGTTGTCTCAGTTTCTTCACCACACAAATAACACTTAGGGCTCGTTTGGTTGGGAAACAAGTTATCCTGGGATTGTTATTCCACCCTCAAATGTGGGATAAAAATTACCCTACAATCCTGGAATAAGTTATCCTGCGATTTTGTTTCAACCAAACATGGAATAAACTCATCCTAAAATTAATGCTGAGATTAGTTATCCTTTATCCCTCATACCAAACGAGCCCTTAGAGTATAGGTTGATCTTTTTCTTGGTAAGTTTGTGTCACGCCCCGAATCCCAACGAGGCATGGTTGGCACCCGAAGCCGATAAGGCCCGAGAGAACCAAGCTATGCTTCTATACCTTCATATGCATGCCATAGGAAACTTCACTATCACATAAGAACATGAACCATTAGTGTCGGACATCATGGATATTGGAAATCATGGCATATATATATACACATTTGAGAAACTTGGCCGTTGAGGCCATCAAAACATAACTTCATGAGTCACCTTTTATACATATACCCACGTACGTCTACAAAAGCCTCTAACAGATGCATTGACCAACATAAACCAAAAGTCGGGACAAGTCCCCGCTTTATACAACATGTACACTACCAAAACATATATACACTCTGACTCGGAGAAGCCCCGAAGTAGCTGGAGCTCACCAATGGTCTGCGACGACTGGCAACCTACTGAGGAGGCCTACTAGTACCTGCGCCTGCAGCAAGTAAGGTAAATTCCCCGAGAGGGGTCAATATGAAATAAGTACTGAGTATGCAAGGCTCAGATGAAACTGTACAATACATGACTATTTCAATGAACTCAAACATATGAATAATCAATGTGAATAAGTCACCATGTTGCAATTTGGGAACCATGTGGATTGCATTCATTACTTTCATTACTTTCTTTATCTCAATGCTCAATGATAACAATGTACCCGGGCCCCTACTGATCAGTGGGTCTTTACATGACTTATCGTCATGTTGGGATCGGGTCGAGCTAGGCTTATGCCCCTAGACCTGCCACCCAGGGATCGGGTCGAGCTAGGCTTATGCCCCTAGACCTGCCACCCTCAATCATACATCGGGATCGAGTCGAGCTAGGCTTATGCCCCTAGACTTGCCACCCTCGAGATCGAGTCGAGCTAGGCTTACGCCCCTAGACTTGCCCCATAAATCAATACCTCGGGATCGAGTCGAGCTAGGCTTGCGCCCCTAGACTTGCCACCCATAAATCAATACATCGGGATCGAGTCGAGCTAGGCTTGCCACCCATACATGATCATTGACCACATTTGCATTACTTTGTTCATTACTTTGAGATTGATACTTTGATAATCATAACATCACTTTGGAACTTTGGAACATAAAATTGTTGGAAACTTTGAATCATTGACCAATAAGTGAAGGACATGTGAATAAATATCAATGAGAAATATAATATAACTAGCACCATGATACCATTGGAACCATTGGACAATAATCCATGAACAAGAGACACAAGTATAGGCACTATTGGATTATTGGAACATAGCCTTCTTTGAACTTTCGGAACATTAACCATGAATATGAGAAGTGATATTCACAATGGATCAATGAGTAGGAAATATAAGACAATGACCATAGATAATTGCATATGGGATACCTTAGTATATTTCGGAATAGAACTAGAGAAATGTCAATGTGAACACTATTGGCCGGAGAAAGATACGGACAAAGTAACCTTGCATACCTTGGATTCACAATACGAATATACCACCTTTGATGCGTATACAATAATCCCTCTCCTTCTTTATGTGTCACTCTACAACATAAATACATAACGAAATTCACATTAACCACCAATCACTTTACAAATGCATACCATGTCAATGAGTCACATGTTTGCTTCTAAACATGTCATTTCCCTTAACAAAACCATTGATTATACTATTATTCCGAAAATTCCATAATATTCCCAACATTGACCAATACATGAAAAAAAATACATTTCACCAGATAGCACATCACAAATAATCCATCAAAGTACCTTAATACAACTCATAACACATATCGGCCAAAATCCCATAATTTCCACTTTTAGACAAGAACAAGTTTAATACCAAAACTAACACCATACATGCTCATATTTTTTCCATACCATGCCTTTTCATCAAAGGCACAAGGCCTAATTCAAGTTCAATTTACCAAGATGACACATCTTTCACCAAAGGCAAAATACACTATTCATCATCTTGCCAACACAACTAGCATAATATACATAATCTCCCATGCATATAATATGTTAATCCATGAAAATAAACACTTACCAAAGCTTGGAATAGGATGATCTTTGCCAAAGAGTCCAAAGGATATTTTGCTTTAGGGTTTGGAACTTGGAGAAATATTTGAGAAAATATCATAAAGGCATGAGAGCTTTGGACAATAAAAATCTGATCTTGGGGCCTTTATATAGACCCCAAGTCATACTTAGCCACATGTGGCATTAATTGGTATGTTTACTTGGTCAAATATTGGAAGAATGGGTCATTTTTGCCTTTGGGCCTTCTCTTTTGTTCCATTTTGGGCCTTAATTTTGGGCCCAATTGCACATGTAGCTTAACCCATCAACTTTCATGTAAAATTCACCATATATCACATGTTTACATAATTCCATAATGTCGCGACAATATTCGCTTAAGCAATTCTCATTCGTCCTTTCGATCGCAAAAATTGGAATTCTAGTCGCCCTTGGTTTCTTTGGACATTTTGGATCACTAGTCACATTTCATGATTTGATCATGTAGGAGTCTATAGAAGTATATTGAAGTGTTTGAAGCTTTAACAATGCTCAAATAACTCCAAAGAACCAAAAGAAACCATCCAAGAAGCGTCGTAGAATTGCGTTACAAAACGGGTCCGGAAAGGCTAAACTTTTGTGCCTTGCGCCACACCCCCTGAAACAGGGTAGTGGCGCAGGAAATGCAGCCTCTCTGAATTTTCTGCAGGCTGGTGGCTTGCGCCACACCCCTGAAACAGGGTAGTGGCGCAAGTTTCAGCAAAGTGCTGAAATTTTCGGCCACTTATCCAATGTTTACGTATCGTCCAATACCTTATCAAAACACTACAAAATACTTACTTAGTGACCTTAATCATCAAGTAAACATGACTCCAAGTCACCAAATGGGGTTAAAATGTGTACGGGGTATTGCCCAAATGCTTCACGAAATCACAAAACACTTTCTATAAAAGGCTCGTCACATGTACAAGGCCAAATTTCAATTTTTGTCTCATCTTGAACATTATCACATACATACTTATAACTCTCGACACTTAAGTAATTCTTATTCAATGTCATCAAGTAGGGTTGGGAAGGTACGGGGTGTTACAGTTTGTCATGTGTCAGCACCACTTTCCTAGCTAACAGCTAAGTGAAACATGCTACCTTCTAAGGTACTTTCACTTTTCAAATGTGCTTCCACAACCAGTTACCATGTGCTCATTGTCTCTATTGGGTAGCTTGTATGGTGAATTAACCCTGAAAGGTCCTCTACTATCTACTTGCCACCAAAGTCTATCAGATCCCTCTTTTGTTCCTTTGAACTCTTCCAGTTTTTTGTACAGTTCTACTAATGTATTCACTTCCCCGCCATTTAGATTTTTTCTAAACAGAAAAGTCCAACCCTGTGTAGACCATGCTTCATCTACTGATTTCTCTTTCTGTTGATCCAGGGCATAGTATTTGAAAAAAAGATCTTTTAGACAAGAATTATCTAGCCATTTGTCCTCTCAGAAAGATGTTTTACATCCATTAGACACCCTGATAGAGGTATGAGCCTTCATCAGTAGCCAAAGTGATCTAATAGATCTCCATAAACTCACACCTTAAGGTGAAAGATGTGATGAAAATAACTAAGAAAATGTAGTAACAACAGAAATAGTAAAGATAGCTAGACTAAAAGAAACAACAGTAAAATAACAACAACATACCCAGTATACTCTGATAAAGTGGGGTCTGGGGAAAAAGAAACAATAGTAGTAAAAAGAATTGAAGAATAAAATAATGATAGAATAGTAAAGATAATACGGTAAGAAGAGTAGGGAGCAAATAACGAGCTTTAAACTGGAACTATTCTCTCCCCCCAAAGAGATGAGAATTGCTCGACTACAAACCTTGAAAAATTTTATGGTGGTAGAGGCATACCAAGTTATAGTTGTGTGAGGATATTTTTCAAAGAAGAAAAATAGTGGGTCCCACACTTTTTAATTACCAAGCATTTTTATATTCACAAGCCACCCCTACTCGTTCACTTTCCTTTTCTTTCTTTCCCTTCTTCTTCTCCTTCTCTCTTTTCACTCTTTTCTTATCATTGATTTACATATTATCTTCTTCCCTTTGCTGCAAAATTAAGATTTTTTTTCCCATTTGGAGTGAATTTATGCCAACTCTTTGGTTGATTTTCTATTATTTACTGCAAAAAAGTCAAGATTTGTGCCGACCCTTTTTCTGATTTACTCTTATTTGCTGCAAAAATCAAGTTGTTTTTTTTTAGTTTTGAGTGAATTTGTGCTGACCCTTTTGCTGATTTTAACTTCTTGGCTGAAAAATAAAAGAAACTGTTTTGAGTGAAATTACACTGACCTTTATGTTGAAAAAAATAATATATTACAACCTATCAAGAAACATTTAAATTTTACATTCATTGCCATTAGTTAAGAGCTGAAAACCCGTTATAAAGATCCAAAGGATGAAGATATTGGTGGCGTCATTAATCTGCAGGAATAATGAAGAAAAGATTGAAAAAAATCCATTTTCTTATCATTGGAAAAGATAATATGTAAGGAGGGAAAGAAGAGAAAGAAAGAGAAAAAGATAGGGCTTGAAGTTTATTCATCAACAGGGGAAAGAAAGTATGGCAGACAGGACGAGTAGGGTGGGGGTGGAGTGGCTTGTTAATATAAAATTGCTTGGTAATTAAAAAGTGTGGGACCCACTTTTTTTTCTTCTTTAAAAAATACCCTCACACAGCTATGACTTCGTATGCCTCTACCACCATAAGTGTTTTCTCAAACCTTCTACCCTAATCTTCGACCTCCATACTCTCTTATCTAGGGTCGATGAGCTGAAGGATTTTCATGTCCTGTTTCATCACCTCTTCCCAATTTGTGCCTCTAACATCCTCACTGGGGCATCGTGCTCCTTCTTTTCACATGCCCGACTCATGTTAGTCTCGCTTTCTACATCTTATCCACCACGGAGGCAATTTCCACCTTGTCTCATATATCCTCATTTTTAATACTGTTTGTCCTAGCATGCCTGTACATCTGTCTAAGCATCCTCATTTTGCTACTTTCACCTTTTGGACTTGCAAGTTCTTGACTGGCTAGCACTCTGCCAGATACAACATAGCCACTGTCTCGGATCTCGGGTCCTGACTCGGGGTTGGGTCTCGAATCTCGGGTATGGAGTCAGGTTCGGGTCTTGGGTCTTGGGTACGGAGTCAGGTTCGGGTCTCGGGTTTTGAGTCGTGGTCAAATCTCGGGTCTCAACTCGAGATCGGGTCTCGAGTCCCGAATCAAGGTCAGGTCTAGGGTCCCGAATCGGGGTTGGGTCTCGAATCTCGGGTATGGAGTCAGGTTCGGGTCTTGGGTCTCGGGTACGGAGTCAGGTTTGGGTCTCGGGTTTTGAGTCGTGGTCAAATCTCGGGTCTCGACTCGAGGTTGGGTCTCGAGTCCCGAATCAAGGTCAGGTCTCGGGTCCCGAATCGGGGTCGGGTCTTGGGTAAAAAGAGCTTACACATGCATTCTCTAATTTGATAACTAACAGTTAGTTGAACTGTTTAGCCTAGATTTAATGTTTTTAGGCTTTAGAAGATTAAAGTGGGTTAGAACCATTTAATTCGAACCATATTTAACTAAATCCATATTTTATACAGGTGGATTGTAATCCAATCCATTTTAACTCAATCCATATTCAATCCATTCAAATTAGATCTAATCCATCCATTTGCCACCTCTAGGTAGCGGGTATTGTGGGGTTGGGCGTAGGTGCTGGAAACAGGAGAGGTGGGGATGGGGGTGGGGGTTTAGGTGATTAGGGTCAGGTGGTGGGGAGTGGAGAGTAAAGGTAGGGGTGGGTGGGAGAGGGATTGAGGGTCGAAGTGGGTGGTTAGGACTTAGGAGTCGAGGTAGTTGTCACTACTAAAATTTATATTGTGCATTGAAAATTTTGAGCTTTCAAAAAACTTGTTTGCAAAAATAAAGTGATCTATAATTTTAGAATTTTAGGTTGAATCTAATAATTAAAAAGTAATGAGACTAATATTAGAAGGTTGTATATCAAATTTTGAGTTATTACGAGTTGATTTGGATCAATTTAGAATGAAAATGTGTTGGTAAATTTTTACACATCAAGTTATGATGGTTGTTGGAATTTTGACCACAACTCCTGAAGGATCGTCAAAATTTCAGCCATAAATGCCAAAGGATCTTGGTGATTCATTAGGATTTGTCGCCAAAATTCTGACGATCACCAAAACTTATTGTTAAACAAGTCTTTTATCAAATAAGAAATGATGACGACTCATTAAGATTTGCTCTCGATTATGATGCACAGTCTTATTAACTTCAAGTGATACACAGTCTTATTACTAAACAGGATAACTGGTAAGTGATTCATTTAACAAGGTTATGGTATCACTCAGAAAAGAAATGGAAAAACAGAAACACACACATTTCTTGACATTCTCTCATACATAATATAATGTCAAGAGTTTATTTCAAGCACAAACCCATGCAGTTGTTGTATCGCTTCGCACATCCCTTGGCTTGACATGATGGTCATCAATAGCATTGGTCATATCAATAAAAAATTTCAGCAAACTTGTTAGCTCAGGGACATTCTCATTTGGCCTTTCATACTCCATAATCCAGCTCACTAAATCCTTTTCACCTTCTTCATCGACATGGAGACTTACCTTCCAATTCTCATAGTCCTTCACTATATCTCCATCAAATTCCTTGAATGTGATTATCTTTTTCTCTTCATCGATAGCTTCAATTATCTGGTTCGATATCTTTTCTTTCCCGTCTGCCTTATAGAAAATTTAGCTACGTTAAACTCAGAAATAGTAGTAAATTTAAGATTGTCATTTCAAGGTAACACAACGACAGTCACTTTATACAACATGCAGTAACTTATACATCAACGACAACCTCTTAATTTGTCAGTAAATTTTCAACAAATCAAAATTCTTAATTATTTCGACAAAATTGGGCTTACCGTGGGTATACTTCCAACAAATTCTGGAGCCAACAGTTCCCAGGTCTCCTTCAAGACACTCAAAACCTTGTGCCTGGACAGGGCACATGGTGGAGATATGGTGTGGTTTGTGCCTAAAGACATCATGAAACACATCATTTTTAGCCTTCACTTCTATCTGGGCAGACAATTTGGACTTTAGACCCATGTCTTTAGAACTAAATTTGTTCTAATGAGGGATCATTCTAAGACTGAATTGGGCTATATATAATCGAGTATACATACAAAAATAATGGAGTATTAATCGAGTTACCATTATTATTAACAAAGATAAGGTACAGTTTTTGGCTTTTTTGCAACGTACTTCTTTATTACTTCCTCCGTCTAAATTTATGTGATATGTTTGACGTAACATAAAATTTAAGAAAGAAATAAAGACTTTCAAAATTATGATTTAAAACAAACTTTAGAAGATATTTATGTGGCCATAAATAATTTCTGTGTACACTCTACCCTCCCATATCCCATTTACGTTTTATATTGGGTATGATATTGTTATTTTTGTAGTGTTGAAAATTGAACAGTACTAAAAATAGCAACTTTTTTAATGCTAAAGTACTCCCTCCGTTCCATATTAGTTGATCATCTTACTAAAAATAGTGTTCTCATATTAGTTGTCCACCTTACTAAATCAAGAAAGCATCAATTAATTTTTTTCCATATTACCCTGACAATTAATTCTTTTTGAAAGTTTTCACACATGTTTGTAAAATTTCCAAAAAGTTTTTTAAGAGGTGAATTGGTAAAATTACCTTCTTATTTAGGATTTCTTAACATGCATGCAAAAATAAAAATGACCAACTAATATGGGACGGAGGGAGTATAATTGAAATTAATTGCCAACTTAATCTTAGATTTTTTAAGTGACAATTATTTTGGTATAATTTTTTATACTAAAGAGAGATAAATTAAAATGAGACGGAGGGAGTGTGTGTATGTATATTAACGTATTCTCTCCATTCATTTTTACTTATCTAATATTAATTTGGCATATTTATTAAGGAGCAATAAATAAAATTACAATTTTACTATATAACTCTTTGAATATAATAAATTCAATACATTGAGAAATGATTATATATAATTAATAATAAAGATAAATTAGGAATCAAGTGATAAATTATACACAAACCTTTATATATATATATACACTGTCATTTAACGTGTAAATTTCATTTAACTGTTATTTTATGGGGTAAAATGGCTTCGGTAAGGATTAGGTCAACCCGGGTCAGATCTATCAAGAGTAGGCGCACGATGGCATCATCTAGAAGGAGATGCGGGTGCAAAAAGACGTCCTCTCGGGCAAGATCGAAGTAGCCCGAGACCATCAGCGATGGTGACCACGCACGAAAGGACAGATAAAAGGATGATATGTCAGAATACTCAGGTGCACAGGCAATTCTCGGCTGAACCCCGCCAGACACGCAATATGGGTTGGCATCCTCCAACGGCTTAGGGGCAAGTGCCTATCGGTCATTGTCGTCGTATTAAGAGATCAAAACAACACTGTCCTAATGGCCATGGACACTCTTGGTACCCTATAAGTAGTCACCACCTTCCCCATTGTAAAGGGTCTGAATTTCCTGCCCCTCTTTATTCTGAAGCAATAAAAAATCTTTAGCTTTGTTCTTAAGTTTTCTCTATTTGCCTTAGCTTTATTTATTGTTTTCTTGCCCTTGCGCTCGCTTATTTTGCACTCGCAGTCAGGATTTGCTCAACTATAAGAACTGTGGACGATGTTGTCCTCCAGATTTCTCCTCGTCCTCTGTTTTGTTCATCATTTGTGTTATTTATTCAGTTTATTTGCTTTCGTACAAACTCACGCTACTAACATGACACTAAGATCGTAATGCATGCTCTTGACCCACTTACAAATCTAACTGCCCCAAAATCGACGGTAAACAATTATAAACAGAAGTATGGAAAAATTAGTTTAATGATTTTGTGTATAAATGGTGGGTCCTGTTTATATTATTATTGGGTGTGGTTTTACATTTCGTATCTTGTCCCTTCCTATTTCTTTTCTACACTGTTGTTTCTTGAGCCGGGGGTCTTTCTGAAACAGCCTCTCTATCTCACTTCTGAGGTAGTGGTATGGACTGCGTACACTTACCCCTCCCCCCCCCCCCCCCCCGCCCCCAGACCCCACGTGGTGGGAATAAACTGGGTATGTTGTTGTTGTTGTTGTTGATTTTGTGTATAAAAAGAAGGAATGTATTTGTTACCAGTTTAACCAAAAAATAGAAAGATGATGAATGTAAAAAAGCAAACATTGGTAGTCTTTCCTTGTGAAGTTATGACCATAACTGTTGGACACCATTTAAGTACAATCTTTTTTCTTTTAGATATTTGTACTTGAATTTTATTATGGGCATGACATTAATGATGATTATAATAAATATTTCAATATTTTATTTTATACCTAATATATTTCTTACAAAAATATTATTGCACAATATTTGAGTATGACTGTTATAGATGGTAATTTTATAAAGAGTGTATTGTTATAATGAATTCATTATTGTCATAGTAGAATGTTGTTATAGAGAAGTAAAATATAACATAAAAAATCAATTTTGGAGAAAATCACACCATTATAGTAAATGTTGTTATGACAAATGACTGTCGTTATAAAGAGATTTAATTGTATCTCTTAATTTTTTGAACTAAACGAATAAAATTATATATCTATTTGGGAAAAGACACCAAATGTACTCTAAAGTTGTTCGAAAAAGTTGAATACACACTTTACCTAATCGGGCACCCTATTATCCCTTAATCGGGTATTAGTTCCACAAAATAAAGATAGGATAGTAATTACACAGTAGAGTAGTAACGCTAACCTATTTATTTATCATAATGTAATTATAGTGTAATTATTAGCATATTGCTTAGTTACACAAGTGTAATTACATAGTTAGATTAAATTTTTAAAATAAAAATTAATTATCAAATATATAAAATTAATATTTAAAAAATATGTGCCTTTATAGAATATATTAAATTAGGTATTTAAGATACATATTGTCTCATGAAAATACAATAATCAATAAACATATATTTTTGAGCTAATATTTTAAAACTTATTATTTTTTAAATTAGTAATATTTTAATTTAATTAATCATAAAACTAAAAGTACATATTTTTTAAGAACATCATTGACTACATGCTTGACCAAAATATTAATATTATAAATATAATATCATAAAATTATTCAAATATTTGACAAAAAAATAATTTATCAATTTTATCTGAAAAATGAATGGCATGCAATGTAGAATAACAAGTCAATACTATTATGCAAATAAATTGGAACAAAAAACATAAACATAAATTTAAAATACAAAAAAATTAACATAATACTCTTATGTCAAATTTTAACATGACATAAAATAAGTTTCAAAAAACTTAAGTAAATACAGTTCAACATAAAAGGAATTTATACTACTTTAATTCAAAGCTAAAATATTAACACAATTATGTTAAATGGAAAAAATAATTAAAGAAAAATACGAGCAATTTCATGAGATCACAAGACGTAACGGTTGGGAAATAAGAAGAAAGGAAATAAAAGATAAATAATGTAAAATGAAAAATATATTTTAAAATTAAAATTTATAATTAAAAGAGAAGAAATTAAAATAATAGAAATAAAAAAGTAAATTAGAAAGAAAAGAAATTAAAGTAGAAATAAAAGGAAGAAATTAAAAATTAACCTTGCAATTACACCATGTAATTATCAATAATTCTTACATTCTTCTTGAGAATTGACGAGTATAATTATCTCCCTCCCAATTACACTCAATTTGCTGCTAAACCAAGTAATCACTTGACAAACAAACAGGTCAAACTATATGATTACACATTCAAATCCAATTCCTATGTGGTTTTCCACAGGCCCTTAGGGAAAAATATTGAGGCACTAAACGTTTTTCCTCCAATGCATCTGATGGAGGCTGAGAGCTTCCAAGAGTATGAACTTCGGCTAACACCTTCAAAGAAGGAAAGACGGCAGGAGGATTTGGCGGGATAGCAACAACATATAAAAAATATCTCCAGGGGGCACAAGGGGCGGCGTCTGAGTATGAGAGCTGGCCTAGGTAGGAGGCTTGCTCCAACTCATAATACTCATAGCATTTGTTTAAATTATATTCAAATACTTTTAAAATAATATTTTTTTATATGCTTACTGAATAAAAAAAAAAAAAAAGAGATATTAACTCATATAGCCATCCATATAAGTTTTAAACTAAAAGCAACCATATTTTATTTTGATAATCTCATTATAATCAACTTTCATATGTTATTTATTTTTTATTTTGATTCTATCCACGTATTTGTAGGGATGAGGATAGGTACAAATTTTAGTTATATTTATATCCCTTCAGATTAGTTAAATTGAATACTTTTTTTATTACATAGTTACATGACTATATTTGGTGTATAATTAATGCATCGATGTTATTTGTAAACTTTATACATAAATATATAATGTATAATTGATAAATAATCACTACATAATCTATGTATAATCCATATGTATGCCTTATACATTAATTATACACTAAATATAGACCTATAACCATTTAATTTATCTTTTTTTTTTTTCAAAAATAAAAATATAAATAAGATTTGTGTCTATTCTTATCCCTACAAATAGGTGATAGAGTCAAAGTGCTACAATTACTAAAACTATGCAGACTGGCTAATAAAAGTAAATAACATGGATAAGTTGGTTATAGTGGGACATTGTCAAAATAAAATATGGCTATTTTGAGTTTATAACTTATATAGACGGCTATTTGAGTTGTTCTTCTAAAAAAAAAACCCATTTATTTTTTTAAAAATATTTTTCAAGAAAATATGTCCATCTCTACAAGAAAGGAGAACATCACATGAAGGGGCAGACCTAGGAGGGAGCCATGGGGTTCACCCGAACCCCCTTGACAAAAAATTACACGATATATATAGGGAAGATTTTCTATATTTATGTATATATATTACTTTTGAACCTCCTCAATCGAAATGAAAGATAGCTCAGTGGTGTTGTGCAGTCTTAATGACCCCAACATTTCAGGTTCAAGTACCGTAGGCTACACTTTATGTTTTTTTCATTTAATCGCTACCAAACACGCGTACTAAAACCGTTGCTAATGCCACTGCGTGCCCATAATTACTTCTCCTTGGTAACGTTTTGGTAGTCACGATTTTTGCTTTACTATAATTACTCCTGTTAGTTTCAAGTATTTTGTTACTCCTGTTAGTTTCTATAGACTATATATTATTGCATTCCTTGGAATTGTGTTTTGTTGGCTTATTCGCAAGTTTATATTATTATTTTCTAAACTCCCTGAGTGGAAATCATAGATCCGTGATCACATGTCTTTACATCACGAGTTGAACATAAATTCATTAATAACGGTTAACAATCCTAACTCAGGTTGGTGATGATATGAACAAATACCCAATTCCTCCACCATCTTCTTTCGTATCATGTCAAATTGTCAATGCCGCTCATCTACACAATGCAAAAGAAACAGAACCTATAGGTGGGAGACCTAACAATTAAGATCAAATTGGGGCTTTGATGTGACACTTAATAAGGCTTCCACGTGTAAGCCCATGTGAATTTTTTTTTAAAATTCTATATATACAAAAATAGGAGAAATTTTATTTAGTAGAGTAACACAACTAACGTTACTCATGTGAGTCTAGTTTATTACTTTCCCGTTTCAAAATAAGTGGTATTTTTACCTTTTTCATTTTGTTTCACAATAAGTGATCCTTCAAATAATTAAAAAGATATTAGTGATGTTCTTCAAATTTTACCCTTAATTAAATAAACGGTAAAGGGTCAAAACTACCCTCGAACTATTCGAAATATAGCACATATACCCTCCGTTTGTTTTTTTATCTCAAAACTACCCCTCCCGTCCAATTATTGGCTCACATATACACTCCCATTTAACGGACTGCCATCAATCCATATGTGGCAGCCGATGTGAAAAAAAAATCTAATTGGCCGTCCACATAAGTGTCCTAAGTGGAATAAAACTCCACATAGCTATTGTCACGGGGCAGTTTACTACTCTCAAATTCTGCCAGAGGTTAACCCACCGTGCAACAATCAAGTCCGCTTGCTTGACTCAGATTGCATGCATTCAAGTTTATCTATTTTCAACAACGCCTACTGTTTGAACTTAGAATATTTTTCATTGTTTAAACTGAAATAAACAAAATGATGTACAGGAAAAATCTCAACCTTTATATTAATTCAAAATAATACAAAGGACCCCCACTCGTTATGACAATAATTCTGCCACAACTTCGTCTTCGACTTAGGCACAATTTCATGTCAATTGTTGCCTTAAAACTCTATTGAAACTCTCACGTTCCTTCTAGTGTTACGTAGTAAATTTCAGACTTAATCTTCTTCATTCACCCTCTATTTTTGTCCAAGGCCAAGGCTGTACATTTATAAAACATGTGGCAGCCTTTGGCTTACGACCAACAGCCTGCCGACACTTGTCATAATTAAGGCCAATCAAAACTAAAGTGCAGTTGCCATCCTGAACTGCCTAGGCATTCAAAATTCGAATTACAAAATTATTATAAAAGATAAGGAATCTGCCAACAAGTAGTTACAAAAAGGAAACAGCCCTATATGTGTGGCATGTGCTGCCTAATTTCGCGCATGTGCTTGGTTCCAGGGCACTGTCTAGGCACTACCTAGCCATTGAATGACCATTGCTAACTTGACCCCAACCGCACATGCCACTGCCGATGTCTTGCTTGCGTTTTCCTTAATTAGTCATGCTAACTCTTGTTTGCCTCATGTCATTCCTTAGTTTTCTGCTTGTTTAGCTTTGTCTTTGCCTAGTATTTTCTTTAGCTTGACTTGATTTGCCTGCACTCGATTTGACCTTGGCACTTGCCACATGCCAACTTGCTCACTAGCTACCGACGTTGGCCATCGTTCATGTCATATGCCATGACACGCTGTCTTGTTGACATGCTTGTTTCCAGCTTGGTAATGCTACCCCATGACCCATATGATTGATTTAATCCGCACCTAGGCCCTTGAAAAGTCACTCATGCCAATCCTTTGCCGCCACCGTGCCATTTGCTGAGTTTAAGAGGTAGGCCTCTTACAGCTATATACCCAAACATATCCGACCCATTTAATATCCGACCCATGATTCGGTATTTTCAATTTTTGAGGAGTAATTTCATTGTCAATAGGCACCTTCAAAGAAGCCCTTTACCTTCTAATGCCATCTTATTACCCACAGAAAATCAGAAACTATTGTATATACCCCAAATATGCATGAGTGTTGTGTATGTATCTATTTTCAAAATCAAATATACCACAATGGACAAATTATGTGTTGTGCATGTACAATATTCATATACTCCCTCCGTTCACTTTTACTTGTTACTTATTTTTAAAATGAATTTTTATTTTTATTTGTCACTTTTGACATATCAAGAAAAGACAAAAGATTTTTTTCTGTTTTACCCTTAGCATTAATTGCTTATTCTCCAAACCATTTTCAAGACATAATACTTTAAACATCAATTAATAGGGGTAATATGGTAAAATAATCATATCAATAATTGTTTTCTTAATGGGTGTGTCAAGTCTAAATGTGACAAGTAAAAGTGAACGGAGGGAGTAGAAACTATGCAATAAAATATGAAAAACTAAGTAAACGCACTTCAACAACTAAAAAAAATAGGTAAAACTTTGCAGAACTCAAAAATACATCATATGCCATATAGAAACTAAAGCCAAATTGAGGGAATTTGATTTGAAAAAAGGAAAGTGAATGAAAACCCAACTAGTTACTTATTACCTACACTACGAGCTACGAATTTTCACTATTCAATAAGGAGCCATGTGAATGATTAATCAAAAATTACGGTATAAAGAAGAACAACAACTGACCAGAAAAGAGAAAGAGGAATGAAAACGCCAGCTTAGGTGTATAGCCATGTGAAGTTTTATTCCACTTAGACGCTCTCTTTGACTTAATGGTAAAAAGCACACCTAAATTATTACTCTCTTCATTTTTTTTATATGCTTGTTGTTTTCGGGTTTGTAAAATCTGTATTCAATAAACTTCAACAATACATTCAAACTAAAGTATGAACAATCAAATGAAGTTCTAACTCTGTATTTTCAAATATGAACTTCAACAATAAATTCAAATCAACTAGGAACAACAAAGATGAAGTTCGTACCAACTATGAACAACAAATGAAGTTCAAACTATTTTTGAAAAATAGTAAACCAAATGTTTAGAAAGAGATGGAGATTAGAAAATTCAAGTCTACCGAATTCACGGTGTGTCCTTAAGAAAATTATTACCCTCAAGTATCCAAGGTTATGGAATATATCCTCCCAGGAAAAAATGAATAACTTCAGTAGAATGACGGTACCTCAAATTCTGCCGAACAACAAACTCACTCAACGGTAATAAATCACACTTGAGTTTTTCAAGAAGAAGAGAGTTTTTAACTTCAAAATTCGTACTGATATCTGAGGAATAAATTAGATATTTATAGCCAAAAGGTGGTGCTTCAAAAAAGAAGCAATGGTTCTGAAAAGTTGCACCTTTTTGAAATGACGGACCCATGTGCGTCCGCACATGAGGACATGCGGGCATGTCACATTGCTTCTCAAAACAGAATGTTAAGAGCTGACATGCGGACCAAGATGCGCTGGCATATATGTCTGCACATGGCCAGATGCGCCCGCATCTCACCTTTCCATCATTCAAACAGTGTATTGAAATATTGCTTCCTTTTCAGGTACGTTGAGACATGCGTCAGCACATGCTCGTGTGCATTTGCAAATGGAGAAATTTTTTGTATCAAAGTTTTGGATTAAAAAATCATTAACTCTTAAATTTCAAATGAATTTTCTCCAAAAAAAAATAATCTATCGATCATTTTTCAAATCCAAATTCAAATCCAAATCCGAAATCGAAGTCGAACCGAGCGAGCGACGACGATGACGACATGAGGCTTGTCTTCTTCTTGCCTTACTAACAACATGGAGTAATGCTTCTATATTTAAGTATGGAAAAATTTCTTTCTCCCACCAATGTGGGAGAACACTCCTTCCTTAAAGTGAAACCATAATTCATTTTTTTCCCTCCATTTGTTTTCTCCATTTTCTATTCACATTTCATCACTAGAATCGAACAATCCCCTCATGAATGCAGAATGACTATTTTATCAAAAAATATATGGATAAGTGTGTGATTTATAAGCAAAGACTAATTGCATCTGGATAAGTAGATTTCTCTTTGAACTTTCCATAGTGAACTTAAATCAGATGCACTCGGTCAATCGGTAGATGTGATATCTTTGAACCATCGAACTTTGTTGTACACCTAGACAATACAAGCCACACAACTAGCCTTTTACCATTTATGATTCTCACAGTTTTGTTCGTTTCAACTATGAACATTACCTGGTTTCATGAGAGCTTAGAGAATAGGCCTTTACTATCATTCTCCTTGAAACGACTTCCACTTCACCC
Source organism: Capsicum rhomboideum (assembly GCA_031232105.1). Classification (NCBI taxonomy): domain Eukaryota; kingdom Viridiplantae; phylum Streptophyta; class Magnoliopsida; order Solanales; family Solanaceae; genus Capsicum; species Capsicum rhomboideum. Next base: position 19,615,701 of record CP124712.1, read on the forward strand.
TCACATAGGTGATTCCTAAATGTTTAATCCTATAGATAAACTATTTGGTCAGACCTGCCAAATTTAAATTTTTTTAAAAAGCTTCAAACCATAAGCCTTATCCTTGTTTCCTGAACATTGTCTTCATCATGAGAATAAGTTGAGTTAACAGTCACAACTTTGTTTGATCTCCTTGAACCTAACTCTTGGGATATCTAGTATGCTAGGTAGAGTTACCACCGTGACGACTTTTCCTAGGCCGTAAATCCATTTTCGTTGATGATCTCTCAACTCCCTCTATAGTTAGGCCTTTTATAAGTAGATCCGACACATTATCCTTTGGCTTCACATAGTCAATTGTTATAACTCTACTAGAGAGTTGTTCTTTAACAATATTATGTCTCCATATTATATGATGAGATTTACCGTTATACATCATTCTCCCTGCCCTACCTATTGCCTCTTGACTATCACAGTGTATACATACTGGTGCCAAAGGTTTGGGCCAAAAAGGAATATCTTCCAAGAAATTCCGAAGTCATTCAACTTTTTCACCGACCTTATCTAAAGCGATAAATTCAAATTCCATTGTAGAGCGAGCGATACATGTCTATTTGGATGATTTCCAAGAGACTGCTCCTCTACCAAGAGTAAATACATACCCACTCGTGGATTTTACTTCATTTGACCTGGTGATCCAAATTGCATCACTATATTTTAATTACAGCTAGATATTTTTTTATAATGCAAAGCATAATTTTGAGTATATTTTAGATACCCTAAAAATCTTTTCATTGTCATCCAATAAGTTTGATTGAGATTAATTGTGTACCGACTCAATTTAGTAATAGCACATGCTATATCTAGTCACGTACAATTCATGATATATATCAAACTTTCCAACAGTCTTGCATAGTCCAATTGTGAGTCACTTTCACTTTCATTTTTTTGAAGTGCAAAGCTCACATCTAATGGTGTTTTGGCAATATAGAAATCTAAATACTTGAATTTGTCAAGTACCTTTTTAATGTAATGAGACTGTGACACTAGAGTTCTATGGATTCTTATCCCTAAGATTATATCAGCAACTCCAAGGTCTTTGATAACAAATTTGCTTTCTAGCATTCGATTAGTAGCATTTATGTCAGAAATGTCTCTGCTGATGATCAACATTCCATCAATATACAAATAAACAATGACTTTGTGATTTGGAGCGTCTTTAATATAAACACATTTTTCACACTCATTAATCTTAAATCCATTTATCAATATGGTTTGGTCAAACTTTGCATGCTACTGTTTGAGTGCTTGTTTTAGTTCATAAAGTGAGTTAACAAGTTTGCACACTTTTCTTTCTTTATTAGGAACTACAAAACCCTTGGGTTGTTTCATGTAAATTTTTTCCTCCAATTATCCATTTAAGAAATCTATTTTTACATCCATTTGATGGATTTCAAGACCTTATACCGCAGCTAATGCAATCAACATTCGAATGGATGTTATCCTCGTTACTGGCGAGTAGTGTAAAAATAATCAAGACCTTTTTTTTGTCTAAAGCCTTTAAAGACAAGTCTTGCCTTGTATTTGTCAATAGTTTCATAAGCTTTAATTTTCCTTTTGAAGATCCTTTTTAAACCTAAAGGTTTATTTCCTCGTGCAAGATCAACTAACTCCAAAGTATGGTTGTTCAAGATTGAATCAATGTCACTATTGACAGCCTCTTTCCAAAAGAATGTGTCCATAGAAAACATGGTTTCTTTAAATGTTTGAGGCTCGTTTTCAAGAAGAAATGTTACAAAATTTGATCCGAAGGAAGTAGATGTCCTTTGATGTTTACTATGCCTTGGATTCTCTTCATTAAGCACATTATCCTTTGGTTCTTCCCGAGGTCATTTAGACCCTTCACTAGACAATTCATATCTAATTTTACACAGATATATGTGTTCAAAGAACTCATTATTATCTGATTCAATTATCTTATTGCCATGAATATCTGGATGTTTGGATTTGTGAACTAAAAATTGACATGCTTTACTATTTTTAGCATATCCAATGAAAACACAGGCCACATTCTTTGGTCCTATTTTGACCATTTTGGGTATAGGAACTTGGACTTTGGCTAGACACCCCCACACTTTGAAATATTTTAAGTTGGATTTCCTTCCTTTCCATTTTTCATATGAAATTGATTGTGTCTTTCTATGGGAGTGCTCTATTGAGTATTCGATTTGTTGTAAGGATAACTTTTGTAACTACCTCCCTTGTTGTGTTGTGGATTTTACTTGTACTTCCCCTTTTAGCTCTCCCCATAGTTTGTATATGTGATTTATGACTTACGGGGATGAGTAGTACCGATTCTCGAGGTGTTTGGAAGTTATTTAAGTCATTAGTTGAGTTCTTGAGTTTAAATAAAGTTAATCTTGATCACGGTCAACCTTCGGTCAAGATGATCCCAGATTAGTGTTTTAGTGATTCCAATAGGTTCAGAACATACTTGTTAGTCAATTTACATATTTGATTTATTTCTATGGGATTTCGAACAAATTTTGAGGATTTACTAAAAGTTTTGGGTATTTTACATAATTAATTTAATTAGTGGTTTAATGGGTCAAAACTACAACCTTATTTCTTCCACATACCTATGTTCAGATTAATTGAAGTTTAAGTTTAACCTCTCAAACCATGTTAGAGAAAAAAAAAACACGCCAAAAGGGACAAAAACTGTTGCGGTCGAACACGAGAGTGCGACATCAATACTTCGAAGGAGATTCTCGACTGTTCAGGCTTTATACTTTGAGGTTATATGTTTCATTGTGCTATATAGATATAAAGTGACGTGAGGGTAATTAGACAGTGGCAAAGTTTGTGATATTTTTGGTGCGTTTTAGGATTAGGCGCGAATGGGTGAGGTCATGTTATATATAATTAAATGTGTGGTATTATTATATGTTGTGTGGGAAAATGGAAAGAAATTTCTGGTGGGAATTGAATTACTTCTAATGTGATTTTGTATATTAGTGGGTTAATCATGGGTAGTAAATTAATGGGGTATAGTTATATGCCAATGATTGGTGATAATGATTAAGTAATGATTAGGTAGGTTTAATAGTTTCTTGCATGAATTGTATAGAATTGCATTACCGTTCCATGTCTGGCTTTAGGTTAGCATATTTCACAGATGATTTTCTATCACTATTTTGACAAATTTAGGTTTTAGGCCTACAGTTCTTAGAGTTAGAATTTAGAAAATGGGGTCATTAGATTTGTATTCTTAAGAGAATTATATATTTGAACAGATTTGGAACATTCGGAAGCTTAACGGAAGGGCAAATCCCTTGCGTAGCTCGCATTCGGATTCTTTGGTTGAGGTAGGTTATGGTTTAATTGGAGTTTAGACTCTATTTAATTATGTGTGCTCCTAAATTGGATGCTTGTTGATTGGTCTTCGGACATACTTGAATTTGATGATATTTGGATTGTTGATACTTGCATGAATAATTATTGAAAATCGAACTTGATCGAATTGCCTTATGACGATAAGTGTACTTGTAAATTTAGTACGTCATGTTGTATCCTGAGAGATAATATGAAGTTGATAAAATATACATAATATGGTTATGGAGGATTGGGTACCATGTCGGTACGGATATGGATGTTGATATTACTTATTTATGGAGGATCGGGTACCACGTTGGTACGCTACATGGACTTAGATTATCCTCTGCAAGTCATGACTAGTTGGGCAGAAATAAGTCCCTTAGCATGTGTGTACAGACTAGTGTTGATTTTGAGAGGTCGTGTGGTTTGATAAGCTGATAACGAGCTAATGGTGTTCTAATTGTGAGGTTGAGAAGGACATAGTTGTTACTTATGGTATTATTGTTGATTTCATGGTTGTTTACAATATGGTTGATGCTCTTGATGGTTACATGATTTGTTTATGGGCATTGTTTGGCCCGTCATTGATGTATTTGTTGATTCATTAAATTACTTGCTATGTGTTGATGCCTGTCTACTTATTATTTGATTTATGTTGTATACATGCTATTAAATTGAGTTTGCCTATGATACCTACCAGTACATAATGGATTGTACTGATACTACCCTATACTCTTCTTTTGTTGAGTGCAGAAAGTGTTCTAGAGTCTCAGACATAACCTTATCTCAAACGTTTGATATCTGATCTTGATCCTAAGGTGAGCACTGCATCTCCAGGATGCCATGGATCATCATATTTGTTCTTGTCCTTCTTTTGGGCAATAAGACACTTTATATCTTTCTTTATTTTTGGATATTTTGATTATACATAGTTTTTATTTTAGATGTTCTTGTACGATGACTTTCGGGTCTTGGGGATTTCAATAGGTAGTTTGTTTGATTTCCGCATTAATAATGATTAATTTTGGATTTATTATCATTAAGTTGGTTTTTATGATAACCTCGCTTAATATTGACTAAATGATTGGGTAATGGTTCGGGTTAGATGGTTCTCCCACAGGAAGATTAGTGTGGGTGCCACTCACGGTCATTTGGGTAGTGATAAAGTTGGTATCAAAGCCCTAGGTTCGATACAGAGACGTTTGTACTTTTCTTCTAGAGGCTACAAGACACTAGGAAAATTCAAAATTTTCTTTCTTTCGTGCTATTACTTGATTTCAATTGGTATCTGGTGATCCAAATTGGTATCTGATTTCTTTAATTCTTATTCTCGAAGATAGTGAGAACACGAGCAAATGGAGCAAGAGTTGAGGTGGCCAAACATGCCGCTGAGGCTGCGGTTCGTGGTAGAGGACAGGTGAGGGGATGATTAGGTAGATGAAGGAGAGCAGCGCCAGCCAGAGGGAAGGCTCGAGCTATGGGACCAGCTCGGGAGAGGTTAGTATCTCCTCCCCCATATAAGAATATGCCTGAGATAGTAGAGGACGAAAAGATACCAGTACAGGATGAGGGGAAGCCGGTTCATGATGGGGCAGCGCCAGTTCAGAGAGGTGCAGCTCCGACTCAGCTGTCTTCCGATGTGATTCAGTAGGTTCTGAGCTTCTTGAGTGGGTTGGCAGGAACAGAGACTATACCAGTTAAACCCGCAGTTCAGCGTTCGGGGTTGCAGCATGCTGCTGCTGTAGCTCCTCTGATGGAAGAGGTGTCAGGGTCAGGTGTTTTTTCGAGACAGGTAGTGGGTCCAGTGAAGACTGGAGATGAGCATGATCTATTTTGCAAGTTTATCAAGATGAAGCCTCCTATTTTTTGTGGCACCGAGTCTGAGGATGCCTATGAGTTTATTATTGATTTCCATGGGAGAGTTCATAAAATGGGAGTGGTTAAGAGGTATGGTGTCGAATTGGTCGCTTTTCAGTTTCAGAGAGATGCTAAGATGTGGTGGAGAGCTTATGTGGAGTGTAGGGCTACAGGTTTGCCTCTATTGACTTGGACTCAGTTTTGCTCTGTGTTTCTAGAGTAGTATGTGCCTCGTGCATTGAGGGATAGAAAAATAGATAAGTTCTCTAATCTTGAGCAGGGGAGTATGTCAGTTGCAGCCTATGAGGCCAAATTTCATTCATTGTCTCGGTATTCATCTCAACTGCTACAAACTGAGGAGGAGTGGATCCGTCTCTTTGTGAAAGGTTTGAACACAAGTCTCCAGATTTCTGTTTTTCAGATAGCATCTTCAGGTAAGTCTTTTCAAGAGATGGTTGATTTCGTTAAAGAGGTGGAGGGTGTAAAGTAAGAGGGTTATGCCAAGGCAGTAGGAAAGAAGTCCCGCAAAGAGGGCAGTTTTAGTGGTTCTTATTCTTGGGGTCAGAGTTCGTGAGGATACCTTGCCCGCCCTATTCAGTCAGTGATGCAGGTATTTATTAGGGGTCCGTCAGGGTCTAGCCAGCCGCCTTCAGACTTTGGTGGTTACCTCACTTCATCTTTTTCAGCTGAGTTGGTTGTCTCCATATAATGCTATATTAGACTGTCATGCTAAGACAGTGACTGTGGCTATGCCGGGGATGAATAGACTTGAGTGGGAGGGTGATTATAGTCCTGCTCCAATGAAACTTATTTCCTTTATTCGTGCCAAGAGGTTAATTGGGAGGGGGTGTTTGGCCTTCCTAGCACATCTTCAGGACACCACTGCATAGGTACCATCTATTGAGTCAGTTCCTGTGGTGTTTGAGCTCAAAGAGGTGTTTTTTGCAGATTTACCGGGCATGCCACCAGACAGTGACATTGATTTATGTATTGATCTAGAGCCGGAAATTCATCCTATTTCTATTACCCCATATAGGATGGCTGATGTGTCATGGTTACATGGCACTTTTGATGCTTAAAACAAGGAAAATATGCAATAACTTGGGTGTGTTTTGTTGGTATGATGTGGTTTCTGTCCTACTTTGCAGGAAAACAGGTTTTAAAGGCAAAATGATCAAAAAGGAAGAATCAAGTCCGACAACAAAGTGTCGGAAGAAGAAAGAACAAGAATCTACACCAGAGAAGGAGTCACGACACTACCCACGTGACGTGGAAGCCACTCACATGACGTGAGTGGCTGTCGTGACTTGTGTTCAGAGATTGAAAAAGTTGTCTGATTTCCACGGCAGGAGTCACGTGGCGTGACTACCACCCACGTGACGTGGAAGTATGTTGTGACCCAACTTCTGAAGACAACTAATTGAGCCTGATTCCCACGACACCAACCTACATGGCGTGACTTGGTTCCACGACACCAAGTCATGATACCGTGGAAGTTGCCGACTCTGTTCTCTTATTTTGTTTTGGATAGGATTAGTTTTGTATCTATATATACCCCTGTATAGTCCTAGGTGCGAGGGAGAGCCATTACATTATTTTGAGAGTTATTTCATACTGTTTCTGAGTTCATAAACATATTCTTGGTTTTGTAGTTACAAACCCTAATTTGAGTTTATTGATTATTAAGATTTCAGCTTTTCTTCATTGTTGTGAGATCATAATTATGCTTTCATCTCTGAATTCTTCTTGTGTTCTTACAATTATGAGTAGCTAAACCCATTAACTGGGGTTGTGTGAACCATGAGGAATTAACGACACCAGTTTAGTGCAATTCAATACTGAATCGTTGTGTATGCATGTATTATTGTTTCCTTTGTTGTGATTGCTCTTCTAATGGTTGCAAACATTAGAAACTCGCCTGTATTCTAGACTTGCTCGAGAGAGAGGTAGATATTGGGAAAAGGAGATAACAACAGAGATTTGAAGCTATCAACCTTCATCTAATAATCGGAGCCTTAGCGGGAATGGTTATCTGAGATCCAAGACAAGGGTTAGTAGTGCGACACTTGGAGACCGAGAGGAAAAGAGTGAAATTCTTCTAATAAAGGTCTTGAGACAGTTAGATGAACCTAACTTGTTAGATTTTGCATGCAACGCAGCGGGACAGTTTTGTTAGCACAGTAACCGATGGAGTTAAGGAATCATTGGAGATCACAGTCCTAGTGTATTTCTCTTATTGTCTAAAAACTCGATACGACTAGTAATTGTGACTGTCACTTTTTATTCACAAAACCCCCCCAGTTTTACTTACTTTCTGATTATTCCATCTAGTATTCTAAATAACTTCGACCTATTCCCTGTGGGATCGACCCCAACCTAGTTGGGTTCTATATTTGATACAACGATCGAATTATACTTTCTGGAGGTATATTTTAGACGACATTAAATTTTGGCGCTGCTGTCAGGGAATTACGGTTACGGAGTTGATTATTACTGGTTGGAGTTGATTGGTTTTGTTTTTATACACTTTTGAGGGCATACGCCGATGTATGCCAAATACTAGAAGTCAAGGCATCCCCTGATTCCACTTGATCGTGAAATTGAAAGAACTTTGATAGCTAATGCAGAATGGTGAATACTGTAGGAGTTCAGGATCCCGTAACCGCGGGAGACACTCGTCACCAACTAATTCATCTAGTTGTTCATGAAACAGCGGAACAAACTACCACTCGATTGACACGTGAGGAGTAGGCTAGGCAAGCTGCTCTTAGAAAAGCAGAGAGAGATAATCGAGCTATGCAGGAAGCAGCACAACGTCTGGCTGATGCTGAAGAGCGACAAAGATGACTGAGAGAACAATCGAGACCATATGTATCGATTTATGATGATCCTGAAGAAGAAGATTTGGCCTACTTCGAGCCATTAGAGATTGGTGCCATCGTTCCACCAACATTAGCTTCGGGCACTAAGTTTGACATTACTAGTGCCATGATCCATCTGTTAAACTTGAAGGGTGTGTTCGCTGGTCTTCCTACTGATGACCCAAACATGCACGTGATGAATTTTGTGGGGGGTACATCATACAATCTGCCTGGAGTTGACCAAGAGGCTATTCGGTTGAGGTTGTTTCCATTCTCTCTAACAGGAGACACTACTTTGTGATTGGCTAAGTTGCCACGAGGTTCCATCACTACTTTGTAAGAATTGAGAAATCATTTTTTGGAAAGATTTTTCCCACCTTCCAAGATACTGCAGTTGAAGGACGAGATTTATAATTTCAGACAGCTTCATTCGAAATCACTCTATGAGACATGGCTGAGGTTCAAAAAGAAGCTGCAGAATGTGCCAAATCACAGGATGAGTGGTAGGAATTTACTTGAATTCTTCTACAGGGTTTTGAATATCAATACAAAGGCAGTAGCAGATACTATCACTGGTGGAGCATTCATGAGTCTGGGATGGGAATAAGCTTCGGAGATATTAAATCGTGTCACTAAGACTAACCAAGGATGGCATACTCGGGAGGCAAATACGTCGGCTGGCACATATGCTATTGGAGTTTCAGCAGCTCAACGAGCTTTGGATGGATCTGTGGCTCAGGAGGTCGCTTAGTTGAGGACAGAAATTGGTCTTCTGGCTAAACAGATAGCGGCCAGAGATGCTGAAAAGGTGCATACTGTAGGTGTACAGGGTAAATCGGCTAGACATGGTGATAGTGAGTTTGATGAAGAGGCTAAGTACCTAGATCGAGAAGTGGAGGGTTTCCGAGCCAAGGGCCAAGGGTCTAATCAAGACTCTTGGAACTCAAGGCAAGAGAATCAAGGTCGGAACTATTATGGACACAACTATAACAAGTCGGGATACAGAGATAGAGAAAGAGACTGTGACGGTGATTGGAGGCAAAAATATTATTTTAGAGAGAAGAATGACCTTTATGTACCGCCAGGAAGACGTGATGAAGAGTCTGGTCGTTCAAGGATGGAGGCCCTTCTTAATAAACTGGTCAAAGGGGCAGAGAGCCAGGAAAATTACTTGAAGGAGATTAGGACTAACATTTCGGGCATAAGTCAGAAAGTGGAGTCTCATTCAACTGCCATTAAATAGTTGGAGCAACAATTCGGGTAAATTTCATTGGCACTGAATCAACGTCAGTCGGGCACCCTTCTAAGCAATACCATCCAGAATTCGAAAAATGATAGTCAGTGTCTCGCCATTAGTACTAGAAGTGGGAAGTGCACGACAGATCCACCTATTCCTGCCGACAGTAGTGTGACTAATAAACCAGTGGTTATTGATGTAGAAGCTGAGTTAGAGTCGGATAATTCAAAGGGTGACACGATTTCAAACCATCATGATGATAGCGATAATGCAAAATCTGAAAAGAGGAAGGAAAAAGAGGTACCACAAGTGCTCAAAACTATCCCACAACCTCCTTCTCCCTTTCCTCAAAGATTGAAGAAGAAGGCTGAGGAAGGAAAATATTAGAAATTCATCACAATGTTGAAGGAGCTATCAGTAAAGATTCCTCTTGTCGAGACATTGGAGCAGATGCCAGGTTATGCAAAGTTAATGAAATACTTGGTGACAAAGAAGAGAACTGTCAGTTTTGAGCCAGCAGATAACGTACATTACTGTAGTGCAGTTGCTTCGCGTTCCCTAGTTGAGAAGAAGGAGGATCCAGGAGCTTTCACAATTCCTTGTACTATCGGGTCCTACGACTTTGCTAAAGCACTGTGTGATTTGGGTGCTAGCATCAACCTAATGCCATTAGCCATTTTCAAGCAGTTCGGGTTGGGAGCACCAAAACCAACCTTTATGAAACTTCTCATGGCCGATAGAACTGTGAAAAAGCCGGTGGGCATTCTGTACGATGTTTTGGTGAAAGTTGCATCTTTCATCTTTCCGGCTGATTTTGTGATTCTCGATTGTGAAGTTGACTTTGAGGTTCCCATCATATTGGGAAGATCACTTCTTGCCACTGGTTGTGCATTGGTTGATATAGAAACAGGGCAGCTGAAATTTAGATTGAATGATGAACAGGTTACTTTCAATGTCTGTCATTCAATGAAGAAGCCAAGAGATAAGCGGGTGATTTCAGTGATAGATGCGGTTGATGATAATGAGGTTGTTGTGTCTCTTGAAGAAAGGTTGGGAGTAAAACCTCTGGCTGCCGTGATCATGAATTTTGATGACAATAGTATTGAAGACTATGATGAGATGGTGGGTGCACTCGCTGGTAAAAGAGCATACACTTATGCTCCAAAGAAACTGGATCTCGATTTGAAAAATAGGGTAACCCTCAAACTACACTCTTCAGTGAGTGCAACTGTCTTAAACTCTACATTTCTTTTTTTTTTTCCAGCAACCATCTCTCTCAAGCATTTGACATATTTGGGCATATCCCTCAATGCATCAATCAATGGAATATTGATGTGAAGTTGCTTGAAGATATCAAGGAACTTCTTAAAATTTGCATCCTCCTTGCTTTTCTGGAATCTTTGTGGGAATGGTGGTGGAGTTCTCTCAACCGCAATCTCAGTCTGCTCAACAACCTCTTTATCTCTTATTTCTTCTTGCACAGAGTCTATCTCTGAGGTTGGTGATGGAATTAACCTTTATGGGAAAGGAGGTGGATGTTTATAGTTGTCCCAATTAATTACTCTCCTCTTTGAAGGCTCTTCATCTGACAAGTCTACACTTATGTCTTGAATTCTCTACTTGTGAGGAGCTTCAACTAACTCTCTTTTATTTCTGAGTGAGACTGTCATTACTTGTTTAGTATTATTCTCTGTATCACTCGACAGTGCACCTTCAAAGTCTTGCATGTTGTGAAGAAGTTAGTTGGCCCACTTGACGCTCAAGTTCATGAATGGACTTCTGTATTTTGTTCACAATCTGAGTTTGTTATCCCATGAACTATTTCATTATCTCCTCCAATGAATTGCTCACTTATGGAGCTTGTGGTGTATACTGTTGTCTTTGGGCTTATGGATTTCCAGCCCACGAAAAATTTGGGTGGTTTCTGTAATTTTGCTGCCTCACATAATATATAGATTCTGGATTCAAAGGACATCCAGAGTAAGCATGATTTTCACCACACTTCTCACAAAACAGTTCAGCCGCTTGAACCTGTTGTACCTGTTGAACTTGACCTACACTTGGAACTAATAAACTCTACTTCATTAAGGCACAAAACTGCCTAATATCAGCTCAAATAGCTGACACATTATCCAGCTCTAAATTATCAGGTGTTTTTTGTGTAGAAGTGAACACTCTGCTGGGCTCTGAATAGTCTCTGTAACCTGCAGACATAAGATTGAGCAATACTTCTATTTCATCATAGCTCTTGGACAAAATTTTCCCTTCAGCTGTAGCATCTAATAAAGACTTAGAGTCTGGCCTCAATCCTTCAATAAAATTGTGCCAAATAATCTCCTTGGGATGATGGTGGTGCGGGCAATCTCTCAAGTATCCCTTATATCTCTCCCAAGCTTGGGGAAGGGATTCATCATCTTTTTGAACAAATTCAGAAATCCTGCCTCTGAGCTCTTTTATTCTTCTAGATGAGAAGAATCTATTGAGAAACTTTTCAGACAAAACGTCCCATGATGTGATAGATCCTGCCGGTTCATTCTGCAACCATTGCTTCGCTTCCCCAATTAGTGAGAAGGGGAATATTGTCAACTTCACGTATTCATCTGAAACATTTTGGTAATGAAAGTGGTCACTCAATTCAGTGAACTCTAGCAGGTGCTTGTGTGGGTCTTCCTGTGGTTTACCCTCATATTGACAAATGTTCTGCACTATCCACACTATGCCCTCTTTAAGCTCAAAATTTCTGATGATATTCGGCTTTACAATAGCTCTGGAGGCATTTTGCTGATTTGTCCTTGCAAAATTTAACACCAAAACATGTGGTGTAGGATGGAGCTGGACTGCATCCCTATCTACCACATCATTCGCTGGGTCTTGAAGAATTGGATTATTCAAGTTATTACCCCTTGCTCTCAATCCTCTACGACTATGTTCAAGCTCGTGGTCAATTAAAATCAAGGGATTGCCTTGACTCCGGGTGTTTAGTATAAACTAACCTGTACCCTAAAAGAAACAAAAACAACAAACAAAAGTAAATCTGAATAATTCAATAAAAACTCAAAATAGTATCAATTTCAAATCAAATCCCCAGCAATGAAAGCAAAACTTGTTGCGTCCTTTCGTACACACAAGTGTACATGGTCATACAAGTAATAAAGGATGTAAGTCCAGATATCATACCCACAGGAATTTGATGAATTGATTTCTAGCTTGAATTGGTGTACGAGTTATTCAGAAGGTAACCAAGAGTAAAGAGTGACTTGTATGTTTCAAAAGTAAATAAAAACAATTGTAAATAAGTCATAGATTGGTTGTGTTGTAATTTAGATTTGAGAAAAGATCTAGGATTACGGTATTTTGACAATCCAGTCAAGCCATCCAATCATACACCTAATTTGATTTCCTGAGTTACTAGTTGCAGGTTAATTTTAGCTTTATTGAGCATTTTTCTAACAACTCTAAGCCTACTCAACTATCCCTAACGTCTATATTTCTATGATCGTCGGTTAATAGTGAAGTGCATGAAGATGTCTTCTGTATCAACTAAGCTAGGTCACATGATATATTTCTTTCCTCAGTGACGAATCAATTTCCTTTCCCTATAAGGTTCATGAACTAGCCCTATTTCCTTTTTTTAAACTTGTCGTTCCCTATTTCAAGTCCAACAAATAAGCCATAGATAATATTCGCAAGATGATCAGTCAAACGAATAATTGAAAGTAAGAAGAAATAAATAACTCAATGTATGGAAATCAAAATAGATAATATGATATTTAAGCCACAACTTTCATGTTCAACCACAACCCTAGAAATTAAGAGGTTTAGCTACTTATGAATCTCTTTGGAAGAAGAAATTTTATGAGTATACAAGTTAGAAATCGAATATAAAATAAGAAAATAAAACTAAACCTTGTTCTTGAGCTTTGCCCTAGCTTTTGGCTTCCCCAAATCAGTTGTTTTTGATAAAAAATAAATGGGAGGGGGCTTTATATAGAGTTTAGGAACTTTTAGAATATCAAAAACCAATTTCAATCGGGTTAGGAGAAGTTTCGACTTGTGCCACAACCCAATAGCAAAGCTGTGGCGCAAGGAGCAGTGAAATTTACCGAAGACATGCAGATTTCGCGCCACTCACCCAAAGCATGGGGTGGCGCGAGCTTGGACTGCTGGTAGCTTTCAGATTAAGAATTAAATCTGCGCCACTATGTACATATTAAAGGGGGCATCCAACCTTTTGTCAATTCGACTTCTGAGTAAAAATTTATGATTGTTTTACTAAGAAGTAGCATAGCAGCTATGCTGCCAGGTAGACCTATGTGGGTCACGACCTCTCCCCAATAATTCTTCGGTCTACCTCTTCCTCTCTTAAATCTATCCATAGTCAACCTCTTATACCTCCACATTAGGCATCCGTGCATCTCCTCATCACATTATCTCAACGTGGCTTTCTGCATCTTCTCTTCTATCGATGGCACTCCCACCTTGTCTCGGATATCCTCATTTTTAATCCTATCTCTCCAGCATACTCACACATCCATCGTAGCATCCTCATCTCCCCTACTTTTGTTCTCTAAATAAGAGTTTTTGACTGGCCAATACTCCACCCCGTACAACAAAGCCAGTCTATATCAAAACTCAAAAATCAATATCCATGATAAATCAATAACATAGGAAGTGCGGGTACCAAGCTAAACTGTGGCAAGAAATTAAATTAAATCCACGATAAAAAGTGCATATGCCAAGTAACAAAATAAACGTTAGTAATTTTCTCAACGGCCAACTTATGTCCATGTACCCAATGACAAATTTATAGCTTAAACTATGAGATAGTGAATGCGTGGTCTCTTTGTAAAATTAGATATTTTATGTGTATATTTTACTAAACTTAAAATTTCATTCTCCCCCTATAATCCCCTAGTTGAGGAGAACAGAAAAAATGATCAAGTATTGAAAATATAAGGTGGAAATTTATAGAAGAGTAATAATACTCTGTAATATCATAGAAGATAAAGATAATATTATATTTTTTTTGTTTGATTGATTTTGATTAGATACAATACACCCTTGTGGTGGGCCCCTTTCCCGGACACCACGTATAGCGGTAGCTTTAGTGCACCGAACTACCCTTTTTTTTTTTTTTTTTTAATTTTGATTAGATATAAAATTTTTAAAAATAAAAAATATTTTTGAATTTTATGGTCATAAATTTAAGATAAGTAAAACATATTAAAGTACCTTTTAGTTTTCTAATTTTATCATGCGGAAAATTAGATTTTTAAAATTGAAACTAAAAAGGAAGGCAACACAAACTATTTAAAAAAAATAAAGAGATTGAGCTGAATTTCAAAATTTAAAAATGGTAAAAACTGTGGAGGAAAAATGAGGCCAAAAAGAAAAATAAAGTTGGAGAAAGAAATAGTAAGATAATCTGTCTTGCACACTAGTATTCATATGTATTTGATAAATTATTTATGCCTATGATGTCCATGTTCTTCGATTACTGCTTCTACTATATGTTGTTTTTTATGCTTCATTTATCACATTATTCTGCTCTGTATAGTTGATTACACGTTCTCTATTTTTTGCTATGTCTTATTGATATGTCTTGTTCTACTTTTATGTTGTCTTTATCAAACTACCTTGTTATGTGTTACTTGAGCCAAGGGTCTTTCAAAGACAACCTCTTTGTCTCTAGAAGTAGGGGTAATGTCTATGTACACAATACACTCTATCCTCCCCATACCTCACTTGTGGGAATATATATTGGGTATGTTGTTGTTGCCTATGATATCCACATCATGTGGCGTACACAGAACTTTTAGTAAGCGGTGTCGATATTTATAGAAGAAAGGATAAAAATTTTATTATCACTTTTTTAAATTAGATATATCCTTGACCCATTGGTCTTAGCATAATTATTTGTTATAAGAGGTCTTGGGTTCAAGACTTCTTAACCACAAATTTTGCAAAATATGCTGAAAATACATAAAGTGAGATTTGAACTCCTGACCTCGAACACATAAACAGAGAGATAAACCAACGCACCAAGAGAAGTTCCTTGACAAGTAGTGTTATTTTTTTTAAATATATATCTATTTAAGACATAGTGCTGGTATATATATTTAGTAAAAAATTTCGACAAAGCGGTGTCGCTCGACACCCTTCACTCAACGTGGGTCCAGCCCTCCACATGCATGATGTAATGAACTTTTTTTCAGAGAAAAAGATGTGCGGTAAGGGAGAGGTTGTACTGCAGTGGGTATCTCCTTCTTCTTGTCACTTGGTAACAATTTAAAGCATCATAGTTTACCCTCAAGGCATTTGAATATTTTTCCTAAGTGTTGGTGTGAAAGCATGATGAGTGAAGGTGTTAAAATTACTTGGAAGGAAGTTATTTCAAAAGAGACACAATCTCTTGGAATCCATATACATACAAACTTAGCAAAGATTAGGTTACAATGGAAGAAAAAGATCTATAATAGGTGATATCAATTAGTTGAGACTTGAAAAATACTATGTTTTAGTCATGTTACTGTAAAAAATGGATCCTGGGTCTAACTCGCACCCCAAAATCTAGCTCATGAGGGAAAGATTTCTCAAATCCATATAAGAAGATCAATTACTCATTTCTTTTTCGATGTGAGACTCTTAACACTCCCTAACATGTCCAAGCCTAGTTAACTGAAACGTGGACAATATAATATGGGGGCCCAACATCGGTACAAAGATGGGATGGGCCTGACTCTGATACCATGTAAAGAATGGATACTGGGCCTAACTCACACCCCAAAAGCTAGCTCACGAGGGGAGGATTGCTCAAGTCCATATAAGGAGACCAATTACCCTTCCCTTTTTTGATGTGGGACTCTTAACAGTTAGTTTGCTTATTTGAGGTCCTACGCTTTTAGGAGTCTTTTAGTCATGTCAGATTTATAAATTAGAAAGTATATATATTTAGAAAAAAACTTGTACTTTTTATTATATAGTATTGATATGAAATAAGCTTAAATGGAGCGGCATGATCAGTGCAAATTCATATAATTGAGCCCAACTTGAATTTGGGATTCAGGCGTAGTATTTGTTGTTTGTTAGTCATGTAGTTGCCAATTGACACTAGAAGGGTAGAGAAAAGAATGAGTTTCGGAAAAAGATGCTTTCTAAGAAATGGAGGTTGGTTTGAGTCACCAGGGGAAAAGTGGAAATTAAAATCCTTCTCAGTCCAGATTCTTTTCCCATATCAGAATAAGACCCATTACACTAGATTTAGGCATTTAGCCAATTCGGATCGATGCCAATGGGATTTACATTTTTACTATTGAACATCATGACAAATATATCTAGCTTAGCTTTGTATTGCACGTGTGTCTCTTATTTCTTATTTTAAGTGATATTGTTCTACTTTAATGCATAAATCTTTTACTATTGCATCCCAAAGAAGAAAATATATAACCATTACAAAATTTTTTTCAAAACTAACAACAACAACAACATACAACATACCAGTGCAATTCCTTAGGTAGGGTCTGGGAGGGTGGGATGTACGTAAAACTTACCCCTACCTTTACGGGACAGAGACGGTTTCCAAAAGACCCTTGGGTCAAGATTTTTTTTTAAAAAATAAACAGGTTTAAGAAATACAAGAGTAGAAATATGTGATGAAATATTTTTGAGAAAGTAACATTTGTATATATTTATCGAAGCAACACCTAAGGTTGTGCTGATACCACATTTACAAGTGAAAAGGAAGAAAGGCTGCTCCGGAAGGCTAACAAAAATCTAGTCTGTCTATCATTGAAGCAATGTTTTTTATATATCTCTGGTTAGACCATAAATAGAAAAGTCTAATGCAATTCAACTTAATCATCTAAACTGAATTGCTAATGTCTTCAAAACATCTGGAATTCCTCTCTTTTCAGATTATCCACCAAATACAAGATGGGATAGTCCTCCATTTATCTCCCTTTAACAATCCTGCTCCTGCTTCTTTCCAGCTAAACAAGACTTAAGTAATCTTCCTTGGCATTATCCAATCAACGCCTCTGAGGCTAATGAAGATCTTCCGTACCATGTTTGTGATCCTATAGTTTAGGAATAGATGGTTGTCTCAGTTTCTTCACCACACAAATAACACTTAGGGCTCGTTTGGTTGGGAAACAAGTTATCCTGGGATTGTTATTCCACCCTCAAATGTGGGATAAAAATTACCCTACAATCCTGGAATAAGTTATCCTGCGATTTTGTTTCAACCAAACATGGGATAAACTTATCCTAAAATTAATGCTGAGATTAGTTATCCTTTATCCCTCATACCAAACGAGCCCTTAGAGTATAGGTTGATCTTTTTCTTGGTAAGTTTGTCATGTGTCAGCACCACTTTCCTAGCTAATAGCTAAGTGAAACATGCTACCTTCTAAGGTACTTTCACTTTTCAAATGTGCTTCCACAACCAGTTACCATGTTCTCATTGTCTCTATTGGGTAGCTTGTATGGTGAATTAACCCTGAAAGGTCCTCTACTATCTACTTGCCACCAAAGTCTATCAGATCCCTCTTTTGTTCCTTTGAACTCTTCCAGTTTTTTGTACAGTTCTACTAATGTATTCAATTCCCCGCCATTTAGATTTTTTCTAAACAGAAAATTCCAACCCTGTGTAGACCATGCTTCATCTACTGATTTCTCTTTCTGTTGATCCAGGGCATAGTATTTAAAAAAAAGATCCTTTAGACAAGAATTATCTAGCCATTTGTCCTCTCAGAAAGATGTTTTACATCCATTAGACACCCTGATAGAGGTATGAGCCTTCATCAGTAGCCAAAGTGATCTAATAGATCTCCATAAACTCACACCTTAAGGTGAAAGATGTGATGAAAATAACTAAGAAAATGTAGTAACAACAGAAATAGTAAAGATAGCTAGACTAAAAGAAACAACAGTAAAATAACAGCAACATACCCAGTATACTCTGATAAAGTGGGGTCTGGGGAAAAAGAAACAATAGTAGTAAAAAGAATTGAAGAATAAAATAATGATAGAATAGTAAAGATAATACGGTAAGAAGAGTAGGGAGCAAATAACGAGCTTTAAACTGGAACTATTCTCTCCTCCCAAGGAGATGAGAATTGCTCGACTACAAACCTTGAAAAATTTTATGGTGGTAGAGGCATACCAAGTTATAGTTGTGTGAGGATATTTTTCAAAGAAGAAAAATAGTGGGTCCCACACTTTTTAATTACCAAGCATTTTTATATTCACAAGCCACCCCTACTCGTTCACTTTCCTTTTCTTTCTTTCCCTTCTTCTTCTCCTTCTCTCTTTTCACTCTTTTCTTATCATTGATTTACATATTATCTTCTTCCCTTTGCTGCAAAATTAAGATTTTTTTTCCCATTTGGAGTGAATTTATGCCAACTCTTTGGTTGATTTTCTATTATTTACTGCAAAAAAGTCAAGATTTGTGCCGACCCTTTTTCTGATTTACTCTTATTTGCTGCAAAAATCAAGTTTTTTTTTTTAGTTTTGAGTGAATTTGTGCTGACCCTTTTGCTGATTTTAACTTCTTGGCTGAAAAATAAAAGAAACTGTTTTGAGTGAAATTACACTGACCTTTATGTTGAAAAAAATAATATATTACAACCTATCAAGAAACATTTAAATTTTACATTCATTGCCATTAGTTAAGAGCTGAAAACCCGTTATAAAGATCCAAGGATGAAGATATTGGTGGCGTCATTAATCTGCAGGAATAATGAAGAAAAGATTGAAAAAAATCCATTTTCTTATCATTGGAAAAAATAATATGTAAGGAGGGAAAGAAGAGAAAGAAAGAGAAAAAGATAGGGCTTGAAGTTTATTCATCAACAGGGGAAAGAAAGTATGGCAGACAGGACGAGTAGGGTGGGGGTGGAGTGGCTTGTTAATATAAAATTGCTTGGTAATTAAAAAGTGTGGGACCCACTTTTTTTTCTTCTTTAAAAAATACCCTCACACAGCTATGACTTCGTATGCCTCTACCACCATAAGTGTTTTCTCAAACCTTCTACCCTAATCTTCGACCTCCATACTCTCTTATCTAGGGTCGATGAGCTGAAGGATTTTCATGTCCTGTTTCATCACCTCTTCCCAATTTGTGCCTCTAACATCCTCACTGGGGCATCGTGCTCCTTCTTTTCACATGCCCGACTCATGTTAGTCTCGCTTTCTACATCTTATTCACCACGGAGGCAATTTCCACCTTGTCTCATATATCCTCATTTTTAATACTGTTTGTCCTAGCATGCCTGTACATCTGTCTAAGCATCCTCATTTTGCTACTTTCACCTTTTGGACTTGCAAGTTCTTGACTGGCTAGCACTCTGCCAGATACAACATAGCCACTGTCTCGGATCTCGGGTCCCGACTCGGGGTTGGGTCTCGAATCTCGGGTATGGAGTCAGATTCGGGTCTTGGGTCTCGGGTACGGAGTCAGGTTCGGGTCTCGGGTTTTGAGTCGTGGTCAAATCTCGGGTCTCGAATCGAGATCGGGTCTCGAGTCCCGAATCAAGGTCAGGTCTCGGGTCCCGAATCGGGGTCGGGTCTTGGGTAAAAAGAGCTTACAGATGCATTCTCTAATTTGATAACTAACAGTTAGTTGAACTGTTTAGCCTAGATTTAATGTTTTTAGGCTTTAGAAGATTAAAGTGGGTTAGAACCATTTAATTCGAACCATATTTAACTAAATCCATATTTTATACAGGTGGATTGTAATCCAATCCATTTTAACTCAATCCATATTCAATCCATTCAAATTAGATCTAATCCATCCATTTGCCACCTCTAGGTAGCGGGTATTGTGGGGTTGGGCGTAGGTACTGGAAACAGGAGAGGTGGGGATGGGGGTGGGGGTTTAGGTGATTAGGGTCAGGTGGTGGGGAGTGGAGAGTAAAGGTAGGGGTGGGTGGGAGAGGGATTGAGGGTCGAAGTGGGTGGTTCGGACTTAGGAGTCGAGGTAGTTGTCACTGCTAAAATTTATATTGTGCATTGAAAATTTTGAGCTTTCAAAAAACTTGTTTGCAAAAATAAAGTGATCTATAATTTTAGAATTTTAGGTTGAATCTAATAATTAAAAAGTAATGAGACTAATATTAGAAGGTTGTATATCAAATTTTGAGTTATTACGAGTTGATTTGGATCAATTTAGAATGAAAATGTGTTGGTAAATTTTTACACATCAAGTTATGATGGTTGTTGGAATTTTGACCACAACTCCTGAAGGATCGTCAAAATTTCAGCCATAAATGCCAAAGGATCTTGGTGATTCATTAGGATTTGTCGCCAAAATTCTGACGATCACCAAAACTTATTGTTAAACAAGTCTTTTATCAAATAAGAAATGATGACGACTCATTAAGATTTGCTCTCGATTATGATGCACAGTCTTATTAACTTCAAGTGATACACAGTCTTATTACTAAACAGGATAACTGGTAAGTGATTCATTTAACAAGGTTATGGTATCACTCAGAAAAGAAATGGAAAAACAGAAACACACACATTTCTTGACATTCTCTCATACATAATATAATGTCAAGAGTTTATTTCAAGCACAAACCCATGCAGTTGTTGTATCGCTTCGCACATCCCTTGGCTTGACATGATGGTCATCAATAGCATTGGTCATATCAATAAAAAATTTCAGCAAACTTGTTAGCTCAGGGACATTCTCATTTGGCCTTTCATACTCCATAATCCAGCTCACTAAATCCTTTTCACCTTCTTCATCGACATGGAGACTTACCTTCCAATTCTCATAGTCCTTCACTATATCTCCATCAAATTCCTTGAATGTGATTATCTTTTTCTCTTCATCGATAGCTTCAATTATCTGGTTCGATATCTTTTCTTTCCCGTCTGCCTTATAGAAAATTTAGCTACGTTAAACTCAGAAATAGTAGTAAATTTAAGATTGTCATTTCAAGGTAACACAACGACAGTCACTTTATACAACATGCAGTAACTTATACATCAACGACAACCTCTTAATTTGTCAGTAAATTTTCAACAAATCAAAATTCTTAATTATTTCGACAAAATTGGGCTTACCGTGGGTATACTTCCAACAAATTCTGGAGCCAACAGTTCCCAGGTCTCCTTCAAGACACTCAAAACCTTGTGCCTGGACAGGGCACATGGTGGAGATATGGTGTGGTTTGTGCCTAAAGACATCATGAAACACATCATTTTTAGCCTTCACTTCTATCTGGGCAGACAATTTGGACTTTAGACCCATGTCTTTAGAACTAAATTTGTTCTAATGAGGGATCATTCTAAGACTGAATTGGGCTATATATAATCGAGTATACATACAAAAATAATGGAGTATTAATCGAGTTACCATTATTATTAACAAAGATAAGGTACAGTTTTTGGCTTTTTTGCAACGTACTTCTTTATTACTTCCTCCGTCTAAATTTATGTGATATGTTTGACGTAACATAAAATTTAAGAAAGAAATAAAGACTTTCAAAATTATGATTTAAAACAAACTTTAGAAGATATTTATGTGGCCATAAATAATTTCTGTGTACACTCTACCCTCCCATATCCCATTTACGTTTTATATTGGGTATGATATTATTATTTTTGTAGTGTTGAAAATTGAACAGTACTAAAAATAGCAACTTTTTTAATGCTAAAGTACTCCCTCCGTTCCATATTAGTTGATCATCTTACTAAAAATAGTGCTCTCATATTAGTTGTCCACCTTACTAAATCAAGAAAGCATCAATTAATTTTTTTCCATATTACCCTGACAATTAATTCTTTTTGAAAGTTTTCACACATGTTTGTAAAATTTCCAAGAAGTTTTTTAAGGGGTGAATTGGTAAAATTACCTTCTTATTTAGGATTTCTTAACATGCATGCAAAAATAAAAATGACCAACTAATATGGGACGGAGGGAGTATAATTGAAATTAATTGCCAACTTAATCTTAGATTTTTTAAGTGACAATTATTTTGGTATAATTTTTTATACTAAAGAGAGATAAATTAAAATGAGACGGAGGGAGTGTGTGTATGTATATTAACGTATTCTCTCCATTCATTTTTACTTATCTAATATTAATTTGGCATATTTATTAAGGAGCAATAAATAAAATTACAATTTTACTATATAACTCTTTGAATATAATAAATTCAATACATTGAGAAATGATTATATATAATTAATAATAAAGATAAATTAGGAATCAAGTGATAAATTATACACAAACCTTTATATATATATATACACTGTCATTTAACGTGTAAATCTCATTTAACTGTTATTTTATGGGGTAAAATGGCTTCGGTAAGGATTAGGTCAACCCGGGTCAGATCTATCAAGAGTAGGCGCACGATGGCATCATCTAGAGGGAGATGCGGGTGCAAAAAGACGTCCTCTCGGGCAAGATCAAAGTAGCCCGAGACCATCAGCGATGGTGACCACGCACGAAAGGACAGATAAAAGGATGATATGTCAGAATACTCAGGTGCACAGGCAATTCTCGGCTGAACCCCGCCAGACACGCAATATGGGTTGGCATCCTCCAACGGCTTAGGGGCAAGTGCCTATCGGTCATTGTCGTCGTATTAAGAGATCAAAACAACACTTTCCTAATGGCCATGGACACTCTTGGTACCCTATAAGTAGTCACCACCTTCCCCATTGTAAAGGGTCTGTAATTTCCTGCCCCTCTTTATTCTGAAGCAATAAAAAATCTTTAGCTTTGTTCTTAAGTTTTCTCTATTTGCCTTAGCTTTCTTTATTGTTTTCTTGCCCTTGCGCTCGCTTATTTTGCACTCGCAGTCAGGATTTGCTCAACTATAAGAACTGTGGACGATGTTGTCCTCCAGATTTTTCCTCGTCCTCTGTTTTGTTCATCATTTGTGTTATTTATTCAGTTTATTTGCTTTCGTACAAACTCACGCTACTAACATGACACTAAGATCGTAATGCATGCTCTTGACCCACTTACAAATCTAACTGCCCCAAAATCGACGGTAAACAATTATAAACAGAAGTATGGAAAAATTAGTTTAATGATTTTGTGTATAAATGGTGGGTCCTGTTTATATTATTATTGGGTGTGGTTTTACATTTCGTATCTTGTCCCTTCCTAGTTCTTTTCTACACTGTTGTTTCTTGAGCCGGGGGTCTTTCTGAAACAGCCTCTCTATCTCACTTCTGAGGTAGTGGTATGGACTGCGTACACTTACCCCCTCCCCCCCCCTCCCCCAGACCCCACGTGGTGGGAATAAACTGGGTATGTTGTTGTTGTTGTTGTTGATTTTGTGTATAAAAAGAAGGAATGTATTTGTTACCAGTTTAACCAAAAAATAGAAAGATGATGAATGTAAAAAGGCAAACATTGGTAGTCTTTCCTTGTGAAGTTATGACCATAACTGTTGGACACCATTTAAGTACAATCTTTTTTCTTTTAGATATTTGTACTTGAATTTTATTATGGGCATGACATTAATGATGATTATAATAAATATTTCAATATTTTATTTTATACCTAATATATTTCTTACAAAAATATTATTGCACAATATTTGAGTATGACTGTTATAGATGGTAATTTTATAAAGAGTGTATTGTTATAATGAATTCATTATTGTTATAGTAGAATGTTGTTATAGAGAAGTAAAATATAACATGAAAAATCAATTTTGGAGAAAATCACACCATTATAGTAAATGTTGTTATGACAAATGACTATCGTTATAAAGAGATTTAACTGTATCTCTTAATTTTTTGAACTAAACGAATAGAATTATATATCTATTTGGGAAAAGACACCAAATGTACTCTAAAGTTGTTCGAAAAAGTTGAATACACACTTTACCTAATCGGGCACCCTATTATCCCTTAATCGGGTATTAGTTCCACAAAATAAAGATAGGATAGTAATTACACAGTAGAGTAGTAACGCTAACCTATTTATTTATCATAATGTAATTATAGTGTAATTATTAGCATATTGCTTAGTTACACAAGTGTAATTACATAGTTAGATTAAATTTTTAAAATAAAAATTAATTATCAAATATATAAAATTAATATTTAAAAAATATGTGCCTTTATAGAATATATTAAATTAGGTATTTAAGATACATATTGTCTCATGAAAATACAATAATCAATAAACATATATTTTTGAGCTAATATTTTAAAACTTATTATTTTTTAAATTAGTAATATTTTAATTTAATTAATCATAAAACTAAAAGTACATATTTTTTAAGAACATCATTGACTACATGCTTGACCAAAATATTAATATTATAAATATAATATCATAAAATTATTCAAATATTTGACAAAAAAATAATTTATCAATTTTATCTGAAAAATGAATGGCATGCAATGTAGAATAACAAGTCAATACTATTATGCAAATAAATTGGAACAAAAAACATAAACATAAATTTAAAATACAAAAAAATTAACATAATACTCTTATGTCAAATTTTAACATGACATAAAATAAGTTTCAAAAAACTTAAGTAAATACAGTTCAACATAAAAGGAATTTATACTACTTTAATTCAAAGCTAAAATATTAACACAATTATGTTAAATGGAAAAAATAATTAAAGAAAAATACGAGCAATTTCATGAGATCACAAGACGTAATGGTTGGGAAATAAGAAGAAAGGAAATAAAAGATAAATAATGTAAAATGAAAAATATATTTTAAAATTAAAATTTATAATTAAAAGAGAAGAAATTAAAATAATAGAAATAAAAAAGTAAATTAGAAAGAAAAGAAATTAAAGTAGAAATAAAAGGAAGAAATTAAAAATTAACCTTGCAATTACACCATGTAATTATCAATAATTCTTACATTCTTCTTGAGAATTGACGAGTATAATTATCTCCCTCCCAATTACACTCAATTTACTGCTAAACCAAGTAATCACTTGACAAACAAACAGGTCAAACTATATGATTACACATTCAAATCCAATTCCTATGTGGTTTTCCACAGGCCCTTAGGGAAAAATATTGAGGCACTAAACGTTTTTCCTCCAATGCATCTGATGGAGGCTGAGAGCTTCCAGGAGTATGAACTTCGGCTAACACCTTCAAAGAAGGAAAGACGGCAGGAGGATTTGGCGGGATAGCAACAACATATAAAAAATATCTCCAGGGGGCACAAGGGGCGGCGTCTGAGTATGAGAGCTGGCCTAGGTAGGAGGCTTGCTCCAACTCATAATACTCATAGCATTTGTTTAAATTATATTCAAATACTTTTAAAATAATATTTTTTTATATGCTTACTGAATAAAAAAAAAAAAAAGAGATATTAACTCATATAGCCATCCATATAAGTTTTAAACTAAAAGCAACCATATTTTATTTTGATAATCTCATTATAATCAACTTTCATATGTTATTTATTTTTTATTTTGATTCTATCCACGTATTTGTAGGGATGAGGATAGGTACAAATTTTAGTTATATTTATATCCCTTCAGATTAGTTAAATTAAATACTTTTTTTATTACATAGTTACATGACTATATTTGGTGTATAATTAATGCATCGATGTTATTTGTAAACTTTATACATAAATATATAATGTATAATTGATAAATAATCACTACATAATCTATGTATAATCCATATGTATGCCTTATACATTAATTATACACTAAATATAGACCTATAACCATTTAATTTATCTTTTTTTTTTTTCAAAAATAAAAATATAAATAAGATTTGTGTCTATTCTTATCCCTACAAATAGGTGATAGAGTCAAAGTGCTACAATTACTAAAACTATGCAGACTGGTTAATAAAAGTAAATAACATGGATAAGTTGGTTATAATGGGATATTGTCAAAATAAAATATGGCTATTTTGAGTTTATAACTTATATAGACGGCTATTTGAGTTGTTCTTCTAAAAAAAAACCCATTTATTTTTTTAAAAATATTTTTCAAGAAAATATGTCCATCTCTACAAGAAAGGAGAACATCACATGAAGGGGCGGACCTAGGAGGGAGCCATGGGGTTCACCCGAACCCCCTTGACAAAAAATTACACGATATATATAGGGAAGATTTTCTATATTTATGTATATATATTACTTTTGAACCTCCTCAATCGAAATGAAAGATAGCTCAGTGGTGTTGTGCAGTCTTAATGACCCCAACATTTCAGGTTCAAGTCCCGTAGGCTACACTTTATGTTTTTTTCATTTAATCGCTACCAAACACGCGTACTAAAACCGTTGCTAACACCACTGCGTGCCCATAATTACTTCTCCTTGGTAACGTTTTGGTAGTCACGATTTTTGCTTTACTATAATTACTCCTGTTAGTTTCAAGTATTTTGTTACTCCTGTTAGTTTCTATAGACTATATATTATTGCATTCCTTGGAATTGTGTTTTGTTGGCTTATTCGCAGGTTTATATTATTATTTTCTAAACTCCCTGAGTGGAAATCATAGATCCGTGATCACATGTCTTTACATCACGAGTTGAACATAAATTCATTAATAACGGTTAACAATCCTAACTCAGGTTGGTGATGATATGAACAAATACCCAATTCCTCCACCATCTTCTTTCGTATTATGTCAAATTGTCAATGCCGCTCATCTACACAATGCAAAAGAAACAGAACCTATAGGTGGGAGACCTAACAATTAAGATCAAATTGGGGCTTTGATGTGACACTTAATAAGGCTTCCACGTGTAAGCCCATGTGAAATTTTTTAAAAAATTCTATATATACAAAAATAGGAGAAATTTTATTTAGTAGAGTAACACAACTAACGTTACTCATGTGAGTCTAGTTTATTACTTTCCCGTTTCAAAATAAGTGGTATTTTTACCTTTTTCATTTTGTTTCACAATAAGTGATCCTTCAAATAATTAAAAAGATATTAGTGATGTTCTTCAAATTTTACCCTTAATTAAATAAACGATAAAGGGTCAAAACTACCCTCGAACTATTCGAAATATAGCACATATACCCTCCGTTTGTTTTTTTATCTCAAAACTACCCCTCCCGTCCAATTATTGGCTCACATATACACTCCCATTTAACGGACTGCCATCAATCCATATGTGGCAGCCGATGTGAAAAAAAAATCTAATTGGCCGTCCACATAAGTGTCCTAAGTGGAATAAAACTTCACATAGCTATTGTCACGGGGCAGTTTACTACTGTCAAATTCTGCCAGAGGTTAACCCACCGTGCAACAATCAAGTCCGCTTGCTTGTCTCAGATTGCGTGCATTCAAGTTTATCTATTTTCAACAATGCCTACTGTTTGAACTTAGAATATTTTTCATTGTTTAAACTGAAATAAACAAAATGATATACAGGAAAAATCTCAACCTTTATATTAATTCAAAATAATAAAAAGGACCCCCACTCGTTATGAAAATAATTCTGCCACAACTTCGTCTTCGACTTAGGCACAATTTCATGTCAATTGTTGCCTTAAAACTCTATTGAAACTCTCACGTTCCTTCTAGTGTTACGTAGTAAATTTCAGACTTAATCTTCTTCATTCACCCTCTATTTTTGTCCAAGGCCAAGGCTGTACATTTATAAAACATGTGGCAGCCTTTGGCTTACGACCAATAGCCTGCCGACACTTGTCATAATTAAGGCAATCAAAACTAAAGTGCAGTTGCCATCCTGAACTGCCTAGGCATTCAAATTCGAATTACAAAATTATTACAAAAGATAAGGAATCTGCCCACAAGTAGTTACAAAAAGGAAACCGCCCTATATGTGTGGCATGTGCTGCCTAATTTCGCGCATGTGCTTGGTTTCAGGGCACTGTCTAGGCACTACCTAGCCATTGACTGACCATTGCTAACTTGACCCCAACCGCACATGCCACTGCCGATGTCTTGCCTGCGTTTTCCTTAATTAGTCATGCTAACTCTTGTTTGCCTCATGTCATTCCTTAGTTTTCTGCTTGTTTAGCTTTGTCTTTGCCTAGTATTTTCTTTAGCTTGACTTGATTTGCCTGCACTCGATTTGACCTTGGCACTTGCCACATGCCAACTTGCTCACTAGCTACCGACGTTGGCCATCGTTCATGTCATATGCCATGACACGCTGTCTTGTTGACATGCTTGTTTCCAGCTTGGTAATGCTACCCCATGACCCATATGATTGATTTAATCCGCACCTAGGCCCTTGAAAAGTCACTCATGCCAATCCTTTGCCGCCACCGTGCCATTTGCTGAGTTTAAGAGGTAGGCCTCTTACAGCTATATACCCAAACATATCCGACCCATTTAATATCCGACCCATGATTCGGTATTTTCAATTTTTGAGGAGTAATTTCATTGTCAATAGGCACCTTCAAAGAAGCCCTTTACCTTCTAATGCCATCTTATTACCCACAGAAAATCAGAAACTATTGTATATACCCCAAATATGCATGAGTGTTGTGTATGTATCTATTTTCAAAATCAAATATACCACAATGGACAAATTATGTGTTGTGCATGTACAATATTCATATACTCCCTCCGTTCACTTTTACTTGTTACTTATTTTTAAAATGAATTTTTATTTTTATTTGTCACTTTTGATATATCAAGAAAAGACAAAAGATTTTTTTCTGTTTTACCCTTAGCATTAATTGCTTATTCTCCAAACCATTTTCAAGACATAATACTTTAAACATCAATTAATAGGGGTAATATGGTAAAATAATCATATCAATAATTGTTTTCTTAATGGGTGTGTCAAGTCTAAATGTGACAAGTAAAAGTGAACGGAGGGAGTAGAAACTATGCAATAAAATATGAAAAACTAAGTAAACGCACTTCAACAACTAAAAAAAATAGGTAAAACTTTGCAGAACTCAAAAATACATCATATGCCATATAGAAACTAAAGCCAAATTGAGGGAATTTGATTTGAAAGAAGGAAAGTGAATGAAAACCCAACTAGTTACTTATTACCTACACTACGAGCTACGAATTTTCACTATTCAATAAGGAGCCATGTGAATGATTAATCAAAAATTACGGTATAAAGAAGAAGAACAACTGACCAGAAAAGAGAAAGAGGAATGAAAACGCCAGCTTAGGTGTATAGCCATGTGAAGTTTTATTCCACTTAGACGCTCTCTTTGACTTAATGGTAAAAAGCACACCTAAATTATTACTCTCTTCATTTTTTTTACATGCTTGTTGTTTTCGGGTTTATAAAATCTGTATTCAATAAACTTCAACAATACATTCAAACTAAAGTATGAACAATCAAATGAAGTTCTAACTCTGTATTTTCAAATATGAACTTCAACAATAAATTCAAATCAACTAGGAACAACAAAGATGAAGTTCGTACCAACTATGAACAACAAATGAAGTTCAAACTATTTTTGAAAAATAGTAAACCAAATGTTTAGAAAGAGATGGAGATTAGAAAATTCAAGTCTACCGAATTCACGGTGTGTCCTTAAGAAAATTATTACCCTCAAGTATCCAAGGTTATGGAATATATCCTCCCAGGAAAAAATGAATAACTTCAGTAGAATGAAGGTACCTCAAATTCTGCCGAACAACAAACTCACTCAACGGTAATAAATCACACTTGAGTTTTTCAAGAAGAAGAGAGTTTTTAACTTCAAAATTCGTACTGATATCTGTGGAATAAATTAGATATTTATAGCCAAAAGGTGGTGCTTCAAAAAAGAAGCAATGGTTCTGAAAAGTTGCACCTTTTTGAAATGACGGACCCATGTGCGTCCGCACATGAGGACATGCGGGCATGTCACATTGCTTCTCAAAACAGAATGTTAAGAGCTGACATGCAGACCAAGATGCGCTGGCATATATGTCTGCACATGGCCAGATGCGCCCGCATCTCACCTTTCCATCATTCAAACAGTGTATTGAAGGATTGCTTCCTTTTGAGGTACGTTGAGACATGCGTCAGCACATGCTCGTGTGAGTTTGCAAATGGAGAAATTTTTTGTATCAAAGTTTTGGATTAAAAAATCATTAACTCTTAAATTTCAAATGAATTTTCTCCAAAAAAAATAATCTATCGATCATTTTTCAAATCCAAATTCAAATCCAAATCCGAAATCGAAGTCGAACCGAGCGAGCGACGACGATGACGACATGAGGCTTGTCTTCTTCTTGCCTTACTAACAACATGGAGTAATGCTTCTATATTTAAGCATGGAAAAATTTCTTTCTCCCACCAATGTGGGAGAACACTCCTTCCTTAAAGTGAAACCATAATTCATTTTTTCCCTCCATTTGTTTTCTCCATTTTCTATTCACATTTCATCACTAGAATCAAACAATCCCCTCATGAATGCAGAATGACTATTTTATCAAAAAATATATGGATAAGTGTGTGATTTATAAGCAAAGACTAATTGCATCTGGATAAGTAGATTTCTCTTTGAACTTTCCATAGTGAACTTAAATCAGATGCACTCGGTCAATCGGTAGATGTGATATCTTTGAACCATCGAACTTTGTTGTACACCTAGACAATACAAGCCACACAAATAGCCTTTTACCATTTATGATTCTCACAGTTTTGTTCGTTTCAACTATGAACATTACCTGGTTTCATGAGAGCTTAGAGAATAGGCCTTTACTATCATTCTCCTTGAAACGACTTCCACTTCACCCTCACATAGGTGATTCCTAAATGTTTAATCCTATAGATAAACTATTTGGTCAGACCTGCCAAATTTAAATTTTTTTAAAAAGCTTCAAACCATAAGCGTTATCCTTGTTTCCTGAACATTGTCTTCATCATGAGAATAAGTTGAGTTAACAGTCACAACTTTGTTTGATCTCCTTGAACCTAACTCTTGGGATATCTAGTATGCTAGGTAGAGTTACCACCGTGATGACTTGTCCTAGGCCGTAAATCCATTTTCGTTGATGATCTCTCAACTCCCTCTATAGTTAGGCCTTTTATAAGTGGATCCGACACATTATCCTTTGGCTTCACATAGTCAATTGTTATAACTCTACTAGAGAGTTGTTCTTTAACAATATTATGTCTCCATATTATATGATGAGATTTACCGTTATACATCATTCTCCCTGCCCTACCTATTGCCTCTTGACTATCACAGTGTATACATACTAGTGCCAAAGGTTTGGGCCAAAAAGGAATATCTTCCAAGAAATTCCGAAGTCATTCAACTTTTTCACCGACCTTATCTAAAGCGATAAATTCAAATTCCATTGTAGAGTGAGCGATACATGTCTATTTGGATGATTTCCAAGAGACTGCTCCTCTACCAAGAGTAAATACATACCCACTCGTGGATTTTACTTCATTTGACCTGGTGATCCAAATTGCATCACTATATTCTTTAATTACAGCTAGATATTTTTTTATAA
Organism: Capsicum rhomboideum; assembly: GCA_031232105.1. Classification (NCBI taxonomy): domain Eukaryota; kingdom Viridiplantae; phylum Streptophyta; class Magnoliopsida; order Solanales; family Solanaceae; genus Capsicum; species Capsicum rhomboideum. The sequence goes on from CP124712.1 coordinate 19,647,395, forward strand.
TGCAAAGCATAATTTTGAGTATATTTTAGATACCCTAAAAATCTTTTCATTGTCATCCAATAAGTTTGATTGAGATTACTTGTGTACCGACTCAATTTAGTAATAGCACATGCTATATCTAGTCGCGTACAATTCATGATATATATCAAACTTTCCAACAGTCTTGCATAGTCCAATTGTGAGTCACTTTCACTTTCATTTTTTTGAAGTGCAAAGCTCACATCTAATGGTGTTTTGGCAATATAGAAATCTAAATACTTGAATTTGTCAAGTACCTTTTTAATGTAATGAGACTGTGACACTGGTAACCCTTGTAGAGTTATATGGATTCTTATCCCTAAGATTATATCAGCAACTCCAAGGTCTAAGATTATATCAGCAACTCCAAGGTCTTTGATATCAAATTTGCTTTCTAGCATTCGATTAGTAGCATTTATGTCAGAAATGTCTCTGCTGATGATCAACATTCCATCAATATACAAACAAACAATGACTTTGTGATTTGGAGCGCCTTTAATATAAACACATTTTTCACACTCATTAATCTTAAATCCATTTATCAATATGGTTTGGTCAAACTTTGCATGCTACTGTTTGAGTGCTTGTGTTAGTTCATAAAGTGAGTTAACAAGTTTGCACACTTTCCTTTCTTTATTAGGAACTACAAAACCCTTGGGTTGTTTCATGTAAATTTTTTCCTCCAATTATCCATTTAAGAAATCTATTTTTACATCCATTTGATGGATTTCAAGACCTTATACCACAGCTAATGCAATCAACATTCGAATGGATGTTATCCTCGTTACTGGCGAGTAGTGTAAAAATAATCAAGACCTTTTTTTTGTCTAAAGCCTTTAAAGACAAGTCTTGCCTTGTATTTGTCAATAGTTTCATAAGCTTTCAATTTCCTTTTGAAGATCCTTTTTAAACCTAAAGGTTTATTTCCTCGTGCAAGATCAACTAACTCCAAAGTATGGTTGTTCAAGATTGAATCAATGTCACTATTGACAGCCTCTTTCCAAAAGAATGTGTCCGTAGAAAACATGGTTTCTTTAAATGTTTGAGGCTCGTTTTCAAGAAATGTTACAAAATTTGATCCGAAGGAAGTAGATGTCCTTTGATGTTTACTATGCCTTGGATTCTCTTCATTAAGCACATTATCCTTTGGTTCTTCCCGAGGTCGTTTAGACCCTTCACTAGACAATTCATATCTAATTTTACACAGATATATGTGTTCAAAGAACTCATTATTATCTGATTCAATTATCTTATTGCCATGAATATCTGGATGTTTGGATTTGTGAACTAAAAATTGACATGCTTTACTATTTTTAGCATATCCAATGAAAACACAGGCCACATTCTTTTGTCCTATTTTGACCATTTTGGGTATAGGAACTTGGACTTTGGCTAGACACCCCCACACTTTGAAATATTTTAAGTTGGATTTCCTTCCTTTCCATTTTTCATATGAAATTGATTGTGTCTTTCTATGGGAGTGCTCTATTGAGTATTCGATTTGTTGTAAGGATAACTTTTGTAACTACCTCCCTTGTTGTGTTGTGGATTTTACTTGTATTTCCCCTTTTAGCTCTCCCCATAGTTTGTATATGTGATTTATGACTTACGGGGATGAGTAGTACCGATTCTCGAGGTGTTTGGAAGTTATTTAAGTCATTAGTTGAGTTCTTGAGTTTAAATAAAGTTAATCTTGATCACGGTCAACCTTCGGTCAAGATGATCCCGGATTAGTGTTTTAGTGATTCCAATAGGTTCAGAACATACTTGTTAGTCAATTTACATATTTGATTTATTTCTATGGGATTTCGAACAAATTTTGAGGATTTACTAAAAGTTTTGGGTATTTTACATAATTAATTTAATTAGTGGTTTAATGGGTCAAAACTACAACCTTATTTCTTCCACATACCTATGTTCAGATTAATTGAAGTTTAAGTTTAACCTCTCAAACCATGTTAGAGAAAAAAAAAAACACCAAAAGGGACAAAAACTGTTGCGGTCGAACACGAGAGTGCGACATCAATACTTCGAAGGAGATTCTCGACTGTTCAGGCTTTATACTTTGAGGTTATATGTTTCATTGTGCTATATAGATATAAAGTGATGTGAGGGTAATTAGACAGTGGCAAAGTTTGTGATATTTTTGGTGCGTTTTAGGATTAGGCGCGAATGGGTGAGGTCATGTTATATATAATTAAATGTGTGGTATTATTATATGTTGTGTGGGAAAATGGAAAGAAATTTCTGGTGGGAATTGAATTACTTCTAATGTGATTTTGTATATTAGTGGGTTAATAATGGGTAGTAAATTAATGGGGTATAGTTATATGCCAATGATTGGTGATAATGATTAAGTAATGATTAGGTAGGTTTAATAGTTTCTTGCATGAATTGTATAGAATTGCATTACCGTTCCATGTCTAGCTTTAGGTTAGCATATTTCACAGACGATTTTCTATCACTATTTTGATAAATTTAGGTTTTAGGCCTACAGTTCTTAGAGTTAGAATTTAGAAAATGGGGTCATTAGATTTGTATTCTTAAGAGAATTATATATTTGAACAGATTTGGAACATTCGGAAGCTTAACGGAAGGGCAAATCCCTTGCGTAGCTCGCATTCGGATTCTTTGGTTGAGGTAGGTTATGGTTTAATTGGAGTTTAGACTCTATTTAATTATGTGTGCTCCTAAATTGGATGCTTGTTGATTGGTCTTCGGACATACTTGAATTTGATGATATTTGGATTGTTGATACTTGCATGAATAATTATTGAAAATTGAACTTGATCGAATTGCCTTATGACGATAAGTGTACTTGTAAATTTAGTACGTCATGTTGTATCCTGAGAGATAATATGAAGTTGATAAAATATACATAATATGGTTATGGAGGATTGGGTACCACATCGGTACGGATATGGATGTTGATATTACTTATTTATGGAGGATCGGGTACCACGCTGGTACGCTACATGGACTTAGATTATCCTCTGCAAGTCATGACTAGTTGGGCAGAAATAAGTCCCTTAGCATGTGTGTACAGACTAGTGTTGATTTTGAGAGGTCGTGTGGTTTGATAAGCTGATAACGAGCTAATGGTGTTCTAATTGTGAGGTTGAGAAGGACATAGTTGTTACTTATGGTATTATTGTTGATTTCATGGTTGTTTACAATATGGTTGATGCTCTTGATGGTTACATGATTTGTTTATGGGCATTGTTTGGCCCGTCATTGATGTATTTGTTGATTCATTAAATTACTTGCTATGTGTTGATGCCTGTCTACTTATTATTTGATTTATGTTGTATACATGCTATTAAATTGAGTTTGCCTATGATACCTACCAGTACATAATGGATTGTACTGATACTACCCTATACTCTTCTTTTGTTGAGTGCAGAAAGTGTTCTAGAGTCTCAGACATAACCTTATCTCAAACGTTTGATATCTGATCTTGATCCTAAGGTGAGCACTGCATCTCCAGGATGCCATGGATCATCATATTTGTTCTTGTCCTTCTTTTGGGCAATAAGACACTTTATATCTTTCTTTATTTTTGGATATTTTGATTATACATGGTTTTTATTTTAGATGTTCTTGTACGATGACTTTCGGGTCTTGGGGATTTCAATAGGTAGTTTGTTTGATTTCCGTATTAATAATGATTAATTTTGGATTTATTATCATTAAGTTGGTTTTTATGATAACCTCGCTTAATATTGACTAAATGATTGGGTAATGGTTCGGGTTAGATGGTTCTCCCACAGGAAGATTAGTGTGGGTACCACTCACGGTCATTTGGGTAGTGATAAAGTTGGTATCAAAGCCCTAGGTTCGATACAGAGACGTTTGTACTTTTCTTCTAGAGGCTACAAGACACTAGGAAAATTCAAAATTTTCTTTCTTTCATGCTATTACTTGATTTCAATTGGTATCTGGTGATCCAAATTGGTATCTGATTTCTTTAATTCTTATTCTCGAAGATAGTGAGAACACGAGCAAATGGAGCAAGAGTTGAGGTGGCCAAACATGCCGCTGAGGCTGCGGTTCGTGGTAGAGGACAGGTGAGGGGATGATTAGGTAGATGAAGGAGAGTAGCGCCAGCCAGAGGGAAGGCTCGAGCTATAGGACCAGCTCGGGAGAGGTTAGTATCTCCTCCCCCATATAAGAATATGCCTGAGATAGTAGAGGACGAAAAGATACCAGTATAGGATGAGGGGAAGCCGGTTCATGATGGGGCAGCGCCAGTTCAGAGAGGTGCAGCTCCGACTCAGCTGTCTTCCGATGTGATTCAATAGGTTCTGAGCTTCTTGAGTGGGTTGGCAGGAACAGAGACTATACCAGTTAAACCCGCAGTTCAGCGTTCGGGGTTGCAGCATGCTGCTGCTGTAGCTCCTCTGATGGAAGAGGTGTCAGGGTCAGGTGTTTTTTCGAGACAGGTAGTGGGTCCAGTGAAGACTGGAGATGAGCATGATCTATTTTGCAAGTTTATCAAGATGAAGCCTCCTATTTTTTGTGGCACCGAGTCTGAGGATGCCTATGAGTTTATTATTGATTTCCATGGGAGAGTTCATAAAATGGGAATGGTTAAGAGGTATGGTGTCGAATTGGTCGCTTTTCAGTTTCAGAGAGATGCTAAGAAGTGGTGGAGAGCTTATGTGGAGTGTAGGGCTACAGGTTTGCCTCTATTGACTTGGACTCAGTTTTGCTCTGTGTTTCTAGAGTAGTATGTGCCTCGTGCATTGAGGGATAGAAAAATAGATAAGTTCTCTAATCTTGAGCAGGGGAGTATGTCAGTTGCAGCCTATGAGGCCAAATTTCATTCATTGTCTCGGTATTCATCTCAACTGCTACAAACTGAGGAGGAGTGGATCCGTCTCTTTGTGAAAGGTTTGAATACAAGTCTCCAGATTTCTGTTTTTCAGATAGCATCTTCAGGTAAGTCTTTTCAAGAGATGGTTGATTTCGTTAAAGAGGTGGAGGGTGTAAAGTAAGAGGGTTATGCCAAGGCAGTAGGAAAGAAGTCCCGCAAAGAGGGCAGTTTTAGTGGTTCTTATTCTAGGGGTCAGAGTTCGTGAGGATACCTTGCCCGCCCTATTCAGTCAGTGATGCAGGTATTTATTAGGGGTCCGTCAGGGGCTAGCCAGCCGCCTTCAGACTTTGGTGGTTACCTCACTTCATCTTTTTCAGCTGAGCGACCCACCTTGGATTGTACATGTTATGAGTGTGGTGGGGTTGGTCACATCTGGAGGTATTGTCCTAATCTCAGGCAGTATGGTCAGTCTGGCCAGCAGCAGGCTCTTCGAGCTCCAGCTCCAACAGGTAGATGAGGTGGTGGTAATAGTAGAGGTCGTCCAAAGGGTGGGCCTGGTGGTCATCAAACAGGTAGGGGTGGTAATTAATCCCATCGAGATGGTTCTCAGCTCGACAGGGGTGACGTTCAGATTGGTAATAGGTCTCATTTCTATGCTTTTCCAGGTAGGCCAGAGGCAGAGGCATCAAATGTTGTTATTACAGGTACTATTCTTTTCTGTAATCGGATGGCCACTGTATTATTTGATCCTGGTTCTACTGTTTCATATGTGTCTGCTGGTTTTGCTATGGGGTTAGACATGTTATGTGATCTACTTGACTTTTCTATTCACGTGTTTAACCCTGTTGGTGATTTTGTTATTATTGATAGGGTTTACCGCTCTTGTTCTGTTATGTTTATGGGGTACCAAACTTGGGCAGATTTGGTGATTCTAGACATGGTAGATTTTGACATAATTTTGGGGATGAGTTGGTTGTCTCCATATAATGCTATATTAGACTGTCATGCTAAGACAGTGACTGTGGCTATGCCGGGGATGAATAGACTTGAGTGGGAGGGTGATTATAGTCCTGCTCCAATGAAACTTATTTCCTTTATTCGTGCCAAGAGGTTAATTGGGAGGGGGTGTTTGGCCTTCCTAGCACATCTTCAGGACACCACTGCATAGGTACCATCTATTGAGTCAATTCCTGTGGTGTTTGAGCTCAAGGAGGTGTTTTTTGCAGATTTATCGGGCATGCCACCAGACAGTGACATTGATTTCTGTATTGATCTAGAGCCGGAAATTCATCCTATTTCTATTACCCCATATAGGATGGTTGATGTGTCATGGTTACATGGCACTTTTGATGCTTAAAACAAGGAAAATATGCAATAACTTGGGTGTGTTTTGTTGGTATGATGTGGTTTCTGTCCTACTTTGCAGGAAAACAGGTTTTAAAGGCAAAATGATTAAAAAGGAAGAATCAATTCCGAGAACAAAGTGTCGGAAGAAGAAAGAACAAGAATCTGCACCAGAGAAGGAGTCACGACACTACCCACGTGACGTGGAAGCCACTCACATGACGTGAGTGGCTGTAGTGACTCGTGTTCAGAGATTGAAAAAGTTGTCTGATTTCCACGGCAGGAGTCACGTGGCGTGACTACCACCCACGTGACGTGGAAGCATGTTGTGACCCAACTTTTGAAGACAACTAATTGAGCCTGATTCCCACGACACCAACCTACATGGCGTGACTTGGTTCCACGACACCAAGTCACGATACCGTGGAAGTTGCCTACTCTGTTCTCCTATTTTGTTTTGGATAGGATTAGTTTTGTATCTATATATACCCCTGTATTGTCCTAGGTGCGAGGGAGAGTCATTACATTATTTTGAGAGTTATTTCGTACTGTTTCTGAGTTCATAAACATATTCTTGGTTTTGTAGTTACAAACCCTAATTTGAGTTTATTGATTATTAAGATTTCAGCTTTTCTTCATTGTTGTGAGATCATAATTATGCTTTCATCTCTGAATTCTTCTTGTGTTCTTACAATTATGAGTAGCTAAACCCATTAACTAGGGTTGTGTGAACCATGAGGAATTAACGATACCGGTTTAGTGTAATTCAATACTGAATCGTTGTGTATGCATGTATTGTTGTTTCCTTTGTTGTGATTGCTCTTCTAATGGTTGCAAACATTAGAAACTCGCCTGTATTCTAGACTTGCTCGAGAGAGAGGTAGATATTGGGAAAAGGAGATAACAACAGAGATTTGAAGCTATCAACCTTCATCTAATAATCGGAGCCTTAGCGGGAATGGTTATCTGAGATCCAACACAAGGGTTAGTAGTGCGACACTTGGAGACCGAGAGTAAAAGAGTGAAATTCTTCTAATAAAGGTCTTGAGACAGTTAGATGAACCTAACTTGTTAGATTTTGCATGCAACGCAGCGGGACAGTTTTGTTAGCACAGTAACCGATGGAGTTAAGGAATCATTGGGGATCACAGTCCTAGTGTATTTCTCTTATTGTCTAAAAACTCGATACGACTAGTAATTGTGACTGTCACTTTTTATTCACAAAACCCCCCCAGTTTTACTTACTTTTTGATTATTCCATCTAGTATTCTAAATAACTTCGACCTATTCCCTGTGGGATCGACCCCAACCTCGTTGGGTTCTATATTTGATACAACGATCGAATTATACTTTCTGGAGGTATATTTTAGGCGACATTAAATTTTGGCGCTGCTGCCGGGGAATTACGGTTACGGAGTTGATTATTACTGGTTGGAGTTGATTGGTTTTGTTTTTATACACTTTTGAGGGCATACGCCGATGTATGCCAAATACTAGGAGTCAAGGCATCCCCTGATTCCACTTGATCGTGAAATTGAAAGAACTTTGATAGCTAATGCAGAATGGTGAATACTGTAGGAGTTCAGGATCCCGTAACCGCGGGAGACACTCGTCACCAACTAATTCATCTAGTTGGTTATGAAACAGCGGAACAAACTACCACTCGATTGACACGTGAGGAGCAGGCTAGGCAAGCTGCTCTTAGAAAAGCAGAGAGAGATAATCGAGCTATGCAGGAAGCAACACAACGTCTGGCTGATGCTGAAGAGCGACAAAGACGACTGAGAGAACAATCGAGACCATATGTATCGATTTATGATGATCCTGAAGAAGAAGATTTGGCCTACTTCGAGCCATTAGAGACTGGTGCCATCGTTCCACCAACATTAGCTTCGGGCACTAAGTTTGACATTACTAGTGCCATGATCCATCTGTTAAACTTGAAGGGTGTGTTCGCTGGTCTTCCTACTGATGACCCAAACATGCACGTGATGAATTTTGTGGGGGGTACGTCATACAATCTGCCTGGAGTTGACCAAGAGGCTATTCGGTTGAGGTTGTTTCCATTCTATCTAACAAGAGACACTACTTTGTGATTGGCTAAGTTGCCACGAGGTTCCATCACTACTTGGTAAGAATTGAGAAATCATTTTTTGGAAAGATTTTTCCCACCTTCCAAGATACTGCAGTTGAAGGACGAGATTTATAATTTCAGACAGCTTCATTCGGAAGCACTCTATGAGACATGGCTGAGGTTCAAAAAGAAGCTGCAGAATGTGCCAAATCACAGGATGAGTGGTAGGAATTTACTTGAATTCTTCTACAGGGTTTTGAATATCAATACAAAGGAAGTAGCAGATACTATCACTGGTGGAGCATTCATGAGTCTGGGATGGGAATAAGCTTCGGAGATATTAAATCGTGTCACTAAGACTAACCAAGGATGGCATACTCGGGAGGCAAATACATCGGCTGGCACATATGCTATTGGAGTTTCAGCAGCTCAACGAGCTTTGGATGGATCTGTGGCTCAGGAGGTCGCTTAGTTGAGGACAGAAATTGGTCTTCTGGCTAAATAGATAGCGGCCAGAGATGCTGAAAAGGTGCATGCTGTAGGTGTACAAGGTAAATCGGCTAGACATGGTGATAGTGAGTTTGATGAAGAGGCTAAGTACCTAGATCGAGAAGTGGAGGGTTTCCGAGCCAAGGGCCAAGGGTCTAATCAAGACTCTTGGAACTCAAGGCAAGAGAATCAAGGTCGGAACTATTATGGAGACAACTATAACAAGTCGGGATACAGAGATAGAGAAAGAGACTGTGACGGTGATTGGAGGCAAAAATATGATTTTAGAGAGAAGAATGACCTTTATGTACCGCCAGGAAGACGTGATGAGGAGTCTGGTCGTTCAAGGATGGAGGCCCTTCTTAATAAACTGGTCAAAGGGGCAGAGAGCCAGGAAAATTACTTGAAGGAGATTAGGACTAACATTTCGGGCATAAGTCAGAAAGTGGAGTCTGTGCCATTAAATAGTTGGAGCAACAATTCGGGTAAATTTCATTGGCACTGAATCAACGTCAGTCGGGCACCCTTCTAAGCAATACCGTCCAGAATTCAAAAAATGATAGTCAGTGTCTCGCCATTACTACTAGAAGTGGGAAGTGCACGACAGATCCACCTATTCCTGCCGACAGTAGTGTGACTAATAAACCAGTGGTTATTGATGTAGAAGCTGAGTTAGAGTCGGATAATTCAAAGGGTGACACGATTTCAAACCATCATGATGATAGCGATAATGCAAAATCTGAAAAGAGGAAGGAAAAAGAGGTACCACAAGTGCTCAAAACTATCCCACGACCTCCTCCTCCCTTTCCTCAAAGATTGAAGAAGAAGGCTGAGGAAGGAAAATATTAGAAATTCATCACAATGTTGAAGGAGCTATCAGTAAAGATTCCTCTTGTCGAGACATTGGAGCAGATGCCAGGTTATGCAAAGTTAATGAAAGACTTGGTGACAAAGAAGAGAACTGTCAGTTTTGAGCCAGCAGATAACATACATTACTGTAGTCCAGTTGCTTCGCGTTCCCTAGTTGAGAAGAAGGAGGATCCAGGAGCTTTCACAATTCCTTATACTATCGGGTCCTACGACTTTGCTAAAGCACTGTGTGATTTGGGTGCTAGCATCAACCTAATGCCATTAGCCATTTTCAAGCAGTTCGGGTTGGGAGCACCAAAACCAACCTTTATGAAACTTCTCATGGCCGATAGAACTGTGAAAAAGCGAGTGGGCATTCTATACGATGTTTTGGTGAAAGTTGCATCTTTCATCTTTCCGGCTAATTTTGTGATTCTCGATTGTGAAGTTGACTTTGAGGTTCCCATCATATTAGGAAGATCACTTCTTGCCACTGGTCGTGCATTGGTTGATATAGAAACAGGGCAGCTGAAATTTAGATTGAATGATGAACAGGTTACTTTCAATGTCTGTCGTTCAATGAAGAAGCCAAGAGATAAGCGGGTGATTTCAGTGATAGATGCGGTTGATGATAATGAGGTTGTTGTGTCTCTTGAAGAAAGGTTGGGAGTAAAACCTCTGGCTGCCGTGATCATGAATTTTGATGACAATAGTATTGAAGACTATGATGAGATGGTGGGTGCACTCGCTGGTAAAAGAGCATACACTTATGCTCCAAAGAAACTGGATCTCGATTTGAAAAATAGGGTAACCCTCAAACTACACTCTTCAGTGAGTGCAACTGTCTTAAACTCTACATTTCTTTTTTCTTTCCAGCAACCATCTCTCTCAAGCATTTGACATATTTGGGCATGTCCCTCAATGCATCAGTCAATGGAATATTGATGTGAAGTTGCTTGAAGATATCAAGGAACTTCTTAAAATTTGCATCCTCCTTGCTTTTCTGGAATCTTTGTGGGAATGGTGGTGGAGTTCTCTCAACCGCAATCTCAGTCTGCTCAATAACCTCTTTATCTCTTATTTCTTCTTGCACAGACTCTATCTCTGAGGTTGGTGATGGAATTAACCTTTATGGGAAAGGAGGTGGATGTTTATAGTTGTCCCAATTAATTACTCTCCTCTTTAAAGGCTCTTCATCTGACAAGTCTACACTTATGTCTTGAATTCTCTACTTGTGAGGAGCTTCAACTAACTCTCTTTTATTTCTGAGTGAGACTGTCATTACTTGTTTAGTATTATTCTCTGTATCACTCGACAGTGCACCTACAAAGTCTTGCATGTTGTGAAGAAGTTAGTTGGCCCACTTGACGCTCAAGTTCATGAATGGACTTCTGTATTTTGTTCACAATCTGAGTTTGTTGTCCCATGAACTATTTCATTATCTCCTCCAATGAATTGCTCACTTATGGAGCTTGTGGTGTATACTGTTGTCTTTGGGCTTATGGATTTCCAGCCCAAGAAAAATTTGGGTGGTTTCTGTAATTTTGCTGCCTCACATAATATATAGATTCTGGATTCAAAGGACATCCAGAATAAGCATGATTTTCACCACACTTCTCACAAAACAGTTCAGCTGCTTGAACCTGTTGTACCTGTGAACTTGACCTGCACTTGGAACTAATAAACTCTACTTCATTAAGGCACAAAACTGCCTAATATCAGCTCAAATAGCTGAAACATTATCCAGCTCTAAATTATCATGTGTTTTTTGTATAGAAGTGAACACTCTGCTGGGCTCTGAATAGTCTCTGTAACCTGCAGACATAAGATTGAGCAATACTTCTATTTCATCATAGCTCTTGGACAAAATTTTCCCTTCAGCTGTAACATCTAATAAAGACTTAGAGTCTGGCCTCAATCCTTCAATAAAATTGTGCCAAATAATCTCCTTGGGCTGATGGTGGTGCGGGCAATCTCTCAAGTATCTCTTATATCTCTCCCAAGCTTGGGGAAGGGATTCATCATCTTTTGAACAAATTCAGAAATCCTGCCTTTGAGCTCTTTTATTCTTCTAGATGAGAAGAATTTATTGAGAAACTTTTCAGACAAAACGTCCCATGATGTGATAGATCCTGCCGGTTTATTCTGCAACTATTGCTTCGCTTCCCCAATTAGTGAGAAGGGGAATATTGTCAACTTCACGTATTCATCTGAAACATTTTGGTAATGAAAGTTGTCACTCAATTCAGTGAACTCTAGCAGGTGCTTGTGTGGGTCTTCCTGTGGTTTACCCTCATATTGACAAATGTTCTGCACTAGCCACACTATGCCCTCTTTAAGCTCAAAATTTCTGATGATATTCGGCTTTACAATAGCTCTGGAGGCATTTTACTGATTTGTCCTTGCAAAATTTAACACCAAAACATGTGGTGTAGGATGGGGCTGGACTGCATCCCTATCTACCACATCATTCGCTGGGTCTTGAAGAATTGGATTATTCAAGTTATTACCCCTTGCTCTCAATCCTCTACGACTATGTTCATGCTCGTGGTCAATTAAAATCAAGGGATGGCCTTGACTCCGGGTGTTTAGCATAAACTAACCTGTACCCTAAAAGAAACAAAAACAACAAACAAAAGTAAATCTGAATAATTCAATAAAAACTCAAAATAGTATCAATTTCAAATCAAATCCCCAGCAATGAAAGCAAAACTTGTTGCGTCCTTTCGTACACACAAGTGTACATGGTCATACAAGTAATAAAGGATGTAAGTCCAGATATCATACCTACAGGAATTTGATGAATTGATTTCTAGCTTGAATTCGTGTACGAGTTATTCAGAAGGTAACCAAGAGTAAAGAGTGACTTGTATGTTTCAAAAGTAAATAAAAACAATTGTAAATAAGTCATAGATTAGTTGTGTTGTAATTTAGATTTGAGAAAAGATCTAGGATTACGGTATTTTGACAATCCAGTGAAGCCATCCAATCATACACCTAATTTGATTTCCTGAGTTACTAGTTGTAGGTTAATTTTAGCTTTATTGAGCATTTTTCTAACAACTCTAAGCCTACTCAACTATCCCTAACGTCTATATTTCTATGATCGTCGGTTAATAGTGAAGTGCATGAAGATGTCGTCTGTATCAACTAAGCTAGGTCACATGATATATTTCTTTCCTCAGTGACGAATCAATTTCCTTTCCCTATAAGGTTCATGAACTAGCCCTATTTCCTTTTTTTAAACTTGTCGTTCCCTATTTCAAGTCCAACAAATAAGCCATAGATAATATTCGCAAGATGATCAGTCAAACGAATAATTGAAAGTAAGAAGAAATAAATAACTCAATGTATGGAAATCAAAATAGATAATATGATATTTAAGCCACAACTTTCATGTTCAACCACAACCCTAGAAATTAAGAGGTTTAGCTACTTATGAATCTCTTTGGAAGAAGAAATTTTATGAGTATACAAGTTAGAAATCGAATATAAAATAAGAAAATAAAACTAAACCTTGTTCTTGAGCTTTGCCCTAGCTTTTGGCTTCCCCAAATCAGTTGTTTTTGATAAAAAATAAATGAGAAGGGGCTTTATATAGAGTTTAGGAACTTTTAGAATATCAAAAACCAATTTCAATCGGGTTAGGAGAAGTTTCGACTTGTGCCACAACCCAATAGCTGACGACGCAAGTTTGTCCAAGTGAAGCCACGTATGTACATAGCTACTACTTTCTTCAATTGTTATCAAATTGCATCCATTTTCTAATCATCATGCAAGAATATGTCAATCATTGGCTCATAATTCATATCTCCTTTCCTTTCTCTTTTTGCCATTTTAATTTCACATGAGCAGTTTTTATCTTCAATTCATGAGTTTTTGCAACTTTCATTTTTATCCAATTTTGCTTCAAATCTCTTCGACTTCTCACCTCTTTATTTCTACACATTAAAAGATAATATTAAGCACAAAGTAATATAATTAGTACTCAAAAGACGATTAAAAGTATTAAAATATGAGGCAAATAAAAATTAAATACATGTATTGTTGGCCTCACATCAAGTTACGTGACTCATAACCTATCAACTTAAAGAACATCGAGTCTAGTTTCCAAGGCATCCAACCTTTTGTCAATTCGACTTCTGAGTAAAAATTTATGATTGTTTTACTAAGAAGTAGCATAGCAGCTATGCTGCCAGGTAGACCTATGTGGGTCACGACCTCTCCCCAATAATTCTTCGGTCTACCTCTTCCTCTCTTAAATCTATCCATAGTCAACCTCTTATACCTCCACATTAGGCATCCGTGCATCTCCTCATCACATTATCTCAACGTGGCTTTCTGCATCTTCTCTTCTATCAATGGCACTCCCACCTTGTCTCGGATATCCTCATTTTTAATCCTATCTCTCCAGCATACTCACACATCCATCGTAGCATCCTCATCTCCCCTACTTTTGTTCTCTAAATAAGAGTTTTTGACTGGCCAATACTCCACCCCGTACAACAAAGCCAGTCTATATCAAAACTCAAAAATCAATATCCATGATAAATCAATAACATAGGAAGTGCGGGTACCAAGCTAAACTGTGGCAAGAAATTAAATTAAATCCACGATAAAAAGTGCATATGCCAAGTAACAAAATAAACGTTAGTAATTTTCTCAACGGCCAACTTATGTCCATGTACCCAATGACAAATTTATAGCTTAAACTATGAGATAGTGAATGCGTGGTCTCTTTGTAAAATTAGATATTTTATGTGTATATTTTACTAAACTTAAAATTTCATTCTCCCCCTATAATCCCCTAGTTGAGGAGAACAGAAAAAATGATCAAGTATTGAAAATATAAGGTGGAAATTTATAGAAGAGTAATAATACTCTGTAATATCATAGAAGATAAAGATAATATTATATTTTTTTTGTTTGATTGATTTTGATTAGATACAATACACCCTTGTGGTGGGCCCCTTTCCCGGACACCGCGTATAACGGTAGCTTAGTGCACCGAACTACCCTTTTTTTTTTTTTTAAATTTTGATTAGATATAAAATTTTTAAAAATAAAAAATATTTTTGAATTTTATGGTCATAAATTTAAGATAAGTAAAACATATTAAAGTACCTTTTAGTTTTCTAATTTTATCATGCGAAAAATTAGATTTTTAAAATTGAAACTAAAAAGGAAGGCAACACAAACTATTTTAAAAAAATAAAGAGATTGAGCTGAATTTCAAAATTTAAAAATGGTAAAAACTGTGGAGGAAAAATGAGGCCAAAAAGAAAAATAAAGTTGGAGAAAGAAATAGTAAGATAATCTGTCTTGCACACTAGTATTCATATGTATTTGATAAATTATTTATGCCTATGATGTCCATGTTCTTCGATTACTGCTTCTACTATATGTTGTTTTTTATGCTTCATTTATCACATTATTCTGCTCTGTATGGTTGATTACACGTTCTCTATTTTTTGCTATGTCTTAATTGATATGTCTTGTTCTACTTTTATGTTGTCTTTATCAAACTACCTTGTTA
The DNA here is from genome assembly GCA_031232105.1 of Capsicum rhomboideum. Lineage (NCBI taxonomy): Eukaryota > Viridiplantae > Streptophyta > Magnoliopsida > Solanales > Solanaceae > Capsicum > Capsicum rhomboideum. The sequence continues at coordinate 19,662,521 of CP124712.1, forward strand.
TTTGTTACTTGAGCCAAGGGTCTTTCAAAGACAACCTCTTTGTCTCTAGAAGTAGGGGTAATGTCTATGTACACAATACACTCTATCCTCCTCATACCTCACTTGTGGGAATATATATTGGGTATGTTGTTGTTGCCTATGATATCCACATCATGTGGCGTACACAGAACTTTTAGTAAGCGGTGTCGATATTTATAGAAGAAAGGATAAAAATTTTATTATCACTTTTTAAAATTAGATATATCCTTGACCCATTGGTCTTAGCATAATTATTTGTTATAAGAGGTCTTGGGTTCAAGACTTCTTAACCACAAATTTTGCAAAATATACTGAAAATGCATAAAGTGAGATTTGAACTCCTGACCTCGAACACATAAACAGAGAGATAAACCAACGCACCAAGAGAAGTTCCTTGACAAGTAGTGTTATTTTTTTTTAATATATATCTATTTAAGACATAGTGCTGATATATATATTTAGTAAAAAATTTCGACAAAGCGGTGTCGCTCGACACCCTTCACTCAACGTGGGTCCAGCCCTCCACATGCTTGATGTAATGAACTTTTCAGAGAAAAAGATGTGCGGTAAGGGAGAGGTTGTACTGCAGTGGGTATCTCCTTCTTCTTGTCACTTGGTCACAATTTAAAGCATCATAGTTTACCCTCAAGGCATTTGAATATTTTTCCTAAGTGTTGGTGTGAAAGCATGATGAGTGAAGGTGTTAAAATTACTTGGAAGGAAGTAATTTCAAAAGAGACACAATCTCTTGGAATCCATATACATACAAACTTAGCAAAGATTAGGTTACAATGGAAGAAAAAGATCTATAATAGGTGATATCAATTAGTTGAGACTTGAAAAATACTATGTTTTAGTCATGTTACTGTAAAAAATGGATCCTGGGTCTAACTCGCACCCCAAAATCTAGCTCATGAGGGAAAGATTTCTCAAATCCATATAAGAAGATCAATTACTCATTTCTTTTTCGATGTGAGACTCTTAACACTCCCTAACATGTCCAAGCCTAGTTAACTGAAACGTGGACAATATAATATGGGGGCCCAACATCGGTACAAAGATGGGATGGGCCTGACTCTGATACCATGTAAAGAATGGATACTGGGCCTAACTCACAGCCCAAAAGCTAGCTCACGAGGGGAGGATTGCTCAAGTCCATATAAGGAGACCAATTACCCTTCCCTTTTTTGATGTGGGACTCTTAACAGTTAGTTTGCTTATTTGAGGTCCTATGTTTTTAGGAGTCTTTTAGTCATGTCAGATTTATAAATTAGAAAGTATATATATTTAGAAAAAAACTTGTACTTTTTATTATATAGTATTGATATGAAATAAGCTTAAATGGAGCGGCATGATCAGTGCAAATTCATATAATTGAGCCCAACTTGAATTTGGGATTCAGGCGTAGTATTTGTTGTTTGTTAGTCATGTAATTGCCAATTGACACTAGAAGGGTAGAGAAAAGAATGAGTTTTGGAAAAAGATGCTTTCTAAGAAATGGAGGTTGGTTTGAGTCACCAAGGGAAAAGTGGAAATTAAAATCCTTCTCAGTCTAGATTCTTTTCCCATATCAGAATAAGACCCATTACGCTAGATTTAGGCATTTAGCCAATTCGGATCGATGCCAATGGGATTTACATTTTTACTATTGAACATCATGAAAAATATATCTAGCTTAGCTTTGTATTGCATGTGTGTCTCTTATTTCTTATTTTAAGTGATATTGTTCTACTTTAATGCATAAATCTTTTACTATTGCATCCCAAAGAAGAAAATATATAACCATTACAATTTTTTTTTCAAAATTAACAACAACAACAACATACAACATACCAGTGCAATTCCTTAGGTAGGGTCTGGGAGGGTGGGATGTATGTAAAACTTACCCCTACCTTTACGGGACAGAGACGGTTTCCAAAAGACCCTTGGGTCAAGATTTTTTTTAAAAAAATAAACAGGTTTAAGAAATACAAGAGTAGAAATATGTGATGAAATATTTTTGAGAAAGTAACATTTGTATATATTTATCGAAGCAACACCTAAGGTTGTGCTGATACCACATTTACAAGTGAAAAGGAAGAAAGGCTGCTTCGGAAGGCTAACAAAAATCTAGTCTGTCTATCATTGAAGCAATGTTTTTTATATATCTCTTGTTAGACCATGAAAAGTCTAATGCAATTCAACTTAATCATCTAAACTGAATTGCTAATGTCTTCAAAAGATCTGGAATTCCTCTCTTTTCAGATTATCCACCAAATACAAGATGGGATAGTCCTTCATCTATCTCCCTTTAACAATCCTGCTCCTGCTTTTTTCCAGCTAAACAAGACTTAAGTAATCTTCCTTGGCATTATCCAATCAACGCCTCTGAGGCTAATGAAGATCTTCCGTACCATGTTTGTGATCCTATAGTTTAGGAATAGATGGTTGTCTCAGTTTCTTCACCACACAAATAACACTTAGGGATCGTTTGGTTGGGAAACAACTTATCCTGGGATTGTTATTCCACCCTCAAATGTGGGATAAAAATTACCCTACAATCCTGGAATAAGCTATCCTGCGATTTTGTTTCAACCAAACATGGGATAAAATCATCCTAAAATTAATGCTAAGATTAGTTATCCTTTATCCCTCATACCAAACGAGCCCTTAGAGTATAGGTTGATCTTTTTCTTGGTAAGTTTGTCATGTGTCAGCACCACTTTCCTAGCTAACAGCTAAGTGAAACATGCTACCTTCTAAGGTACTTTCACTTTTCAAATGTGCTTCCACAACCAGTTACCATGTGCTCATTGCCTCTATTGGGTAGCTTGTATGGTGAATTAACCCTGAAAGGTCCTCTACTATCTACTTGCCACCAAAGTTTATCAGATCCCTCTTTTGTTCCTTTGAACTCTTCCAGTTTTTTGTACAGTTCTACTAATGTATTCACTTCCCCGCCATTTAGATTTTTTCTAAACAGAAAATTCCAACCCTGTGTAGACCATGCTTCATCTACTGATTTCTCTTTCTGTTGATCCAGGGCATAGTATTTGAAAAAAAGATCTTTTAGACAAGAATTATCTAGCCATTTGTCCTCTCAGAAAGATGTTTTACATCCATTAGACACCCTGATAGAGGTATGAGCCTTCATCAGTAGCCAAAGTGATCTAATAGATCTCCATAAACTCACACCTTAAGGTGAAAGATGTGATGAAAATAACTAAGAAAATGTAGTAACAACAGAAATAGTAAAGATAGCTAGACTAAAAGAAACAACAGTAAAATAACAACAACATACCCAGTATACTCTGATAAAGTGGGGTCTGGGGAAAAAGAAACAATAGTAGTAAAAAGAATTGAAGAATAAAATAATGATAGAATAGTAAAGATAATACGGTAAGAAGAGTAGGGAGCAAATAACGAGCTTTAAACTGGAACTATTCTCTCCCCCCAAAGAGATGAGAATTGCTCGACTACAAACCTTGAAAAATTTTATGGTGGTAGAGGCATACCAAGTTATAGTTGTGTGAGGATATTTTTCAAAGAAGAAAAATAGTGGGTCCCACACTTTTTAATTACCAAGCATTTTTATATTCACAAGCCACCCCTACTCGTTCACTTTCCTTTTCTTTCTTTCCCTTCTTCTTCTCCTTCTCTCTTTTCACTCTTTTCTTATCATTGATTTACATATTATCTTCTTCCCTTTGCTGCAAAATTAAGAATTTTTTTCCCATTTGGAGTGAATTTATGCCAACTCTTTGGTTGATTTTCTATTATTTACTGCAAAAAAGTCAAGATTTGTGCCGACCCTTTTTCTGATTTACTCTTATTTGCTGCAAAAATCAAGTTTTTTTTTTTAGTTTTGAGTGAATTTGTGCTGACCCTTTTGCTGATTTTAACTTCTTGGCTGAAAAATAAAAGAAATTGTTTTGAGTGAAATTACACTGACCTTTATGTTGAAAAAAATAATATATTACAACCTATCAAGAAACATTTAAATTTTACATTAATTGCCATTAGTTAAGAGTTGAAAACCCGTTATAAAGATCCAAAGGATGAAGATATTGGTGGCGTCATTAATCTGCAGGAATAATGAAGAAAAGATTGAAAAAAATCCATTTTCTTATCATTGGAAAAGATAATATGTAAGGAGGGAAAGAAGAGAAAGAAAGAGAAAAAGATAGGGCTTGAAGTTTATTCATCAACAGGGGAAAGAAAGTATGGCAGACAGGACAAGTAGGGTGGGGGTGGAGTGGCTTGTTAATATAAAATTGCTTGGTAATTAAAAAGTGTGGGACCCACTTTTTTTTCTTCTTTAAAAAATACCCTCACACAGCTATGACTTCGTATGCCTCTACCACCATAAGTGTTTTCTCAAACCTTCTACCCTAATCTTTGACCTCCATACTCTCTTATCTAGGGTCGATGAGCTGAAGGATTTTCATGTCCTGTTTCATCACCTCTTCCCAATTTGTGCCTCTAACATCCTCACTGGGGCATCGTGCTCCTTCTTTTCACATGCCCGACTCATGTTAGTCTCGCTTTCTACATCTTATCCACCACGGAGGCAATTTCCACCTTGTCTCATATATCCTCATTTTTAATACTGTTTGTCCTAGCATGCCTGTACATCTGTCTAAGCATCCTCATTTTGCTACTTTCACCTTTTGGACTTGCAAGTTCTTGACTGGCTAGCACTCTTACAGATACAACATAGCCACTGTCTCGGATCTCGGGTCTCGACTCGGGGTTGGGTCTCGAATCTCGGGTATGGAGTCAAGTTCGGGTCTTGGGTCTCGGGTGCGGAGTCAGGTTCGGGTCTCGACTCGAGATCGGGTCTCGAGTCCCGAATCAAGGTCAGGTCTCGGGTCCCGAATCGGGGTCGGGTCTTGGGTAAAAAGAGCTTACACATGCATTCTCCAATTTGATAACTAACAGTTAGTTGAACTGTTTAGCCTAGATTTAATGTTTTTAGGCTTTAGAAGATTAAAGTGGGTTAGAACCATTTAATTCGAACCATATTTAACTAAATCCATATTTTATACAGGTGGATTGTAATCCAATCCATTTTAACTCAATCCATATTCAATCCATTCAAATTAGATCTAATCCATCCATTTGCCACCTCTAGGTAGCGGGTATTGTGGGGTTGGGCGTAGGTGCTGGAAATAGGAGAGGTGGGGATGGGGGTGGGGGTTTAGGTGATTAGGGTCAGGTGGTGGGGAGTGGAGAGTAAAGGTAGGGGTGGGTGGGAGAGGGATTGAGGGTCGAAGTGGGTGGTTAGGACTTAGGAGTCGAGGTAGTTGTCACTACTAAAATTTATATTGTGCATTGAAAATTTTGAGCTTTCAAAAAACTTGTTTGCAAAAATAAAGTGATCTATAATTTTAGAATTTTAGGTTGAATCTAATAATTAAAAAGTAATGAGACTAATATTAGAAGGTTGTATATCAAATTTTGAGTTATTACGAGTTGATTTGGATCAATTTAGAATGAAAATGTGTTGGTAAATTTTTACACATCAAGTTATGATGGTTGTTGGAATTTTGACCACAACTCCTGAAGGATCGTCAAAATTTCAGCCATAAATGCCAAAGGATCTTGGTGATTCATTAGGATTTGTCGCCAAAATTCTGACGATCACCAAAACTTATTGTTAAACAAGTCTTTTATCAAATAAGAAATGATGACGACTCATTAAGATTTGCTCTCGATTATGATACACAGTCTTATTAACTAACTTCAGGTGATACACAGTCTTATTACTAAATAGGATAACTGGTAAGTGATTCATTTAACAAGGTTATGGTATCACTCAGAAAAGAAAAGGAAAAACAGAAACACACACATTTCTTGACATTCTCTCATACATAATATAATGTCAAGAGTTTATTTCAAGCACAAACCCATGCAGTTGTTGTATCGCTTCGCACATCCCTTGGCTTGACATGATGGTCATCAATAGCATTGGTCATATCAATAAAAAATTTCAGCAAACTTGTTAGCTCAGGGACATTCTCATTTGGCCTTTCATACTCCATAATCCAGCTCACTAAATCCTTTTCACCTTCTTCATCGACATGGAGACTTACCTTCCAATTCTCATAGTCCTTCACTATATCTCCATCAAATTCCTTGAATGTGATTATCTTTTTCTCTTCATCGATAGCTTCAATTATCTGGTTCGATATCTTTTCTTTCCCGTCTGCCTTATAGAAAATTTAGCTACGTTAAACTCAGAAATAGTAGTAAATTTAAGATTGTCATTTCAAGGTAACACAACGACAGTCACTTTATACAACATGCAGTAACTTATACATCAACGACAACCTCTTAATTTGTCAGTAAATTTTCAACAAATCAAAATTCTTAATTATTTCGACAAAATTGGGCTTACCGTGGGTATACTTCCAACAAATTCTGGAGCCAACAGTTCCCAGGTCTCCTTCAAGACACTCAAAACCTTGTGCCTGGACAGGGCACATGGTGGAGATATGGTGTGGTTTGTGCCTAAAGACATCATGAAACACATCATTTTTAGCCTTCACTTCTATCTGGGCAGACAATTTGGACTTTAGACCCATGTCTTTAGAACTAAATTTGTTCTAATGAGGGATCATTCTAAGACTGAATTGGGCTATATATAATCGAGTATACATACAAAAATAATGGAGTATTAATCGAGTTACCATTATTATTAACAAAGATAAGGTACAGTTTTTGGCTTTTTTGCAACGTACTTCTTTATTACTTCCTCCGTCTAAATTTATGTGATATGTTTGACGTAACATAAAATTTAAGAAAGAAATAAAGACTTTCAAAATTATGATTTAAAACAAACTTTAGAAGATATTTATGTGGCCATAAATAATTTCTGTGTACACTCTACCCTCCCATATCCCATTTACGTTTTATATTGGGTATGATATTATTATTTTTGTAGTGTTGAAAATTGAACAGTACTAAAAATAGCAACTTTTTTAATGCTAAAGTACTCCCTCCGTTCCATATTAGTTGATCATCTTACTAAAAATAGTGTTCTCATATTAGTTGTCCACCTTACTAAATCAAGAAAGCATCAATTAATTTTTTTCCATATTACCCTGACAATTAATTCTTTTTGAAAGTTTTCACACATGTTTGTAAAATTTCCAAGAAGTTTTTTAAGAGGTGAATTGGTAAAATTACCTTCTTATTTAGGATTTCTTAACATGCATGCAAAAATAAAAATGACCAACTAATATGGGACGGAGGGAGTATAATTGAAATTAATTGCCAACTTAATCTTAGATTTTTTAAGTGACAATTATTTTGGTATAATTTTTTATACTAAAGAGAGATAAATTAAAATGAGACGGAGGGAGTGTGTGTATGTATATTAACGTATTCTCTCCATTCATTTTTACTTATCTAATATTAATTTGGCATATTTATTAAGGAGCAATAAATAAAATTACAATTTTACTATATAACTCTTTGAATATAATAAATTCAATACATTGAGAAATGATTATATATAATTAATAATAAAGATAAATTAGGAATCAAGTGATAAATTATACACAAACCTTTATATATATATATACACTGTCATTTAACGTGTAAATCTCATTTAACTGTTATTTTATGGGGTAAAATGGCTTTGGTAAGGATTAGGTCAACCCGGGTCAGATCTATCAAGAGTAGGCGCACGATGGCATCATCTAGAGGGAGATGCGGGTGCAAAAAGACGTCCTCTCGGGCAAGATCGAAGTAGCCCGAGACCATCAGCGATGGTGACCACGCACGAAAGGACAGATAAAAGGATGATATGTCAGAATACTCATGTGCACAGGCAATTCTCGGCTGAACCACGCCAGACACGCAATATGGGTTGGCATCCTCCAACGGCTTAGGGGCAAGTGCCTATCGGTCATTGTCGTTGTATTAAGAGATCAAAACAACACTTTCCTAATGGCCATGGACACTCTTGGTACCCTATAAGTAGTCACCACCTTCCCCATTGTAAAGGGTCTGTAATTTCCTGCCCCTCTTTATTCTGAAGCAATAAAAAATCTTTAGCTTTGTTCTTAAGTTTTCTCTATTTGCCTTAGCTTTCTTTATTGTTTTCTTGCCCTTGCGCTCGCTTATTTTGCACTCGCAGTCAGGATTTGCTCAACTATAAGAACTGTGGACGATGTTGTCCTCCAGATTTTTCCTCGTCCTCTGTTTTGTTCATCATTTGTGTTATTTATTCAGTTTATTTGCTTTCGTACAAACTCACGCTACTAACATGACACTAAGATCGTAATGCATGCTCTTGACCCACTTACAAATCTAACTGCCCCAAAATCAACGGTAAACAATTATAAACAGAAGTATGGAAAAATTAGTTTAATGATTTTGTGTATAAATGGTGGGTCCTGTTTATATTATTATTGGGTGTGGTTTTACATTTCGTATCTTGTCCCTTCCTATTTCTTTTCTACACTGTTGTTTCTTGAGCCGGGGGTCTTTCTGAAACATCCTCTCTATCTCACTTCTGAGGTAGTGGTATGGACTGCGTACACTTACCCCCCCCCCCCCAGACCCCACGTGGTGGGAATAAAATGGGTATGCTGTTGTTGTTGTTGATTTTGTGTATAAAAAGAAGGAATGTATTTGTTACCAGTTTAACCAAAAAATAGAAAGATGATGAATGTAAAAAGGCAAACATTGGTAGTCTTTCCTTGTGAAGTTATGACCATAACTGTTGGACACCATTTAAATACAATCTTTTTTCTTTTAGATATTTGTACTTGAATTTTATTATGGGCATGACATTAATGATGATTATAATAAATATTTCAATATTTTATTTTATACCTAATATATTTCTTGCAAAAATATTATTGCACAATATTTGAGTATGACTGTTATAGATGGTAATTTTATAAAGAGTGTATTGTTATAATGAATGTCATTATTGTTATAGTAGAATGTTGTTATAGAGAAGTAAAATATAACATGAAAAATTAATTTTGGAGAAAATCACACCATTATAGTAAATGTTGTTATGACAAATGACTGTCGTTATAAAGAGATTTAACTGTATCTCTTAATTTTTTGAACTAAACGAATAAAATTATATATCTATTTGGGAAAAGACACCAAATGTACTCTAAAGTTGTTCGAAAAAGTTGAATACACACTTTACCTAATCGGGCACCCTATTATCCCTTAATCGGGTATTAGTTCCACAAAATAAGGATAGGATAGTAATTACACAGTAGAGTAGTAACGCTAACCTATTTGTTTATCATAATGTAATTATAGTGTAATTATTAGCATATTGCTTAGTTACACAAGTGTAATTACATAGTTAGATTAAATTTTTTAAAATAAAAATTAATTATCAAATATATAAAATTAATATTTAAAAAATATGTGCCTTTATAGAATATATTAAATTAGGTATTTAAGATACATATTGTCTCATGAAAATACAATAATCAATAAACATATATTTTTGAGCTAATATTTTAAAACTTATTATTTTTTAAATTAGTAATATTTTAATTTAATTAATCATAAAACTAAAAGTACATATTTTTTAAGAACATCATTGACTACATGCTTGACCAAAATATTAATATTATAAATATAATATCATAAAATTATTCAAATATTTGACAAAAGAATAATTTATCAATTTTATCTGAAAAATGAATGGCATGCAATGTAGAATAACAAGTCAATACTATTATGCAAATAAATTGGAACAAAAAACATAAACATAAATTTAAAATACAAAAAAATTAACATAATACTCTTATGTCAAATTTTAACATGACATAAAATAAGTTTCAAAAAACTTAAGTAAATACAGTTCAACATAAAAGGAATTTATACTACTTTAATTCAAAGCTAAAATATTAACACAATTATGTTAAATGGAAAAAATAATTAAAGAAAAATACGAGCAATTTCATGAGATCACAAGACGTAATGGTTGGGAAATAAGAAGAAAGGAAATAAAAGATAAATAATGTAAAATGAAAAATATATTTTAAAATTAAAATTTATAATTAAAAGTGAAGAAATTAAAATAATAGAATTAAAAAAGTAAATTAGAAAGAAAAGAAATTAAAGTAGAAATAAAAGGAAGAAATTAAAAATTAACCTTGCAATTACACCATGTAATTATCAATAATTCTTACATTCTTCTTGAGAATTGACGAGTATAATTATCTCCCTCCCAATTACACTCAATTTGCTGCTAAACCAAGTAATCACTTGACAAACAAACAGGTCAAACTATATGATTACACATTCAAATCCAATTCCTATGTGGTTTTCCACAGGCCCTTAGGGAAAAATATTGAGGCACTAAACGTTTTTCCTCCAATGCATCTGATGGAGGCTGAGAGCTTCCAGGAGTATGAACTTCGGCTAACACCTTCAAAGAAGGAAAGACGGCAGGAGGATTTGGCGGGATAGCAACAACATATAAAAAATATCTCCAGGGGGCACAAGGGGCGGCGTCTGAGTATGAGAGCTGGCCTAGGTAGGAGGCTTGCTCCAACTCATAATACTCATAGCATTTGTTTAAATTATATTCAAATACTTTTAAAATAATATTTTTTTATATGCTTACTGAATAAAAAAAAAAAGAGATATTAACTCATATAGCCATCCATATAAGTTTTAAACTAAAAGCAACCATATTTTATTTTGATAATCTCATTATAATCAACTTTCATATGTTATTTATTTTTTATTTTGATTCTATCCACGTATTTGTAGGGATGAGGATAGGTACAAATTTTAGTTATATTTATATCCCTTCAGATTAGTTAAATTAAATACTTTTTTTATTACATAGTTACATGACTATATTTGGTGTATAATTAATGCATCGATGTTATTTGTAAACTTTATACATAAATATATAATGTATAATTGATAAATAATCACTACATAATCTATGTATAATCCATATGTATGCCTTATACATTAATTATACACTAAATATAGACCTATAACCATTTAATTTATCTTTTTTTTTTTTCAAAAATAAAAATATAAATAAGATTTGTGTCTATTCTTATCCCTACAAATAGGTGATAGAGTCAAAGTACTACAATTACTAAAACTATGCAGACTGGCTAATAAAAGTAAATCACATGGATAAGTTGGTTATGATGGGATATTGTCAAAATAAAATATGGCTATTTTGAGTTTATAACTTATATAGACGGCTATTTGAGTTGTTCTTCTAAAAAAAACCCATTTATTTTTTTAAAAATATTTTTCAAGAAAATATGTCCATCTCTACAAGAAAGGAGAACATCACATGAAGGGGCGGACCTAGGAGGGAGCCATGGGGTTCACCCGAACCCCCTTGACAAAAAATTACACGATATATATAGGGAAGATTTTCTATATTTATGTATATATATTACTTTTGAACCTCCTCAATCGAAATGAAAGATAGCTCAGTGGTGTTGTGCAGTCTTAATGACCCCAACATTTCAGGTTCAAGTCCCGTAGGCTACACTTTATGTTTTTTTCATTTAATCGCTACCAAACACGCGTACTAAAACCGTTGCTAATACCACTGCGTGCCCATAATTACTTCTCCTTGGTAACGTTTTGGTAGTCACGATTTTTGCTTTACTATAATTACTCCTGTTAGTTTCAAGTATTTTGTTACTCCTGTTAGTTTCTATAGACTATATATTATTGCATTCCTTGGAATTGTGTTTTGTTGGCTTATTCGCAGGTTTATATTATTATTTTCTAAACTCCCTGAGTGGAAATCATAGATCCGTGATCACATGTCTTTACATCACGAGTTGAACATAAATTCATTAATAACGGTTAACAATCCTAACTCAGGTTGGTGATGATATGAACAAATACCCAATTCCTCCACCATCTTCTTTCGTATTATGTCAAATTGTCAATGCCGCTCATCTACACAATGCTAAAGAAACAGAACCTATAGGTGGGAGACCTAACAATTAAGATCAAATTGGGGCTTTGATGTGACACTTAATAAGGCTTCCACGTGTAAGCCCATGTGAAATTTTTTAAAAAATTCTATATATACAAAAATAGGAGAAATTTTATTTAGTAGAGTAACACAACTAACGTTACTCATGTGAGTCTAGTTTATTACTTTCCCGTTTCAAAATAAGTGGTATTTTTACCTTTTTCATTTTGTTTCACAATAAGTGACCCTTCAAATAATTAAAAAGATATTAGTGATGTTCTTCAAATTTTACCCTTAATTAAATAAACGGTAAAGGGTCAAAACTACCCTCGAACTATTCGAAATATAGCACATCTACCCTCCGTTTGTTTTTTTATCTCAAAACTACCCCTCCCGTCCAATTATTGGCTCACATATACACTCCCATTTAACGGACTGCCATCAATCCATATGTGGCAGCCGATGTGAAAAAAAAATCTAATTGGCCGTCCACATAAGTGTCCTAAGTGGAATAAAACTTCACATAGCTATTGTCACGGGGCAGTTTACTACTGTCAAATTCTGCCAGAGGTTAACCCACCGTGCAACAATCAAGTCCGCTTGCTTGTCTCAGATTGCGTGCATTCAAGTTTATCTATTTTCAACAACGCCTACTGTTTGAACTTAGAATATTTTTCATTGTTTAAACTGAAATAAACAAAATGATATACAGGAAAAATCTCAACCTTTATATTAATTCAAAATAATACAAAGGACCCCCACTCGTTATGAAAATAATTCTGCCACAACTTCGTCTTCGACTTAGGCACAATTTCATGTCAATTGTTGCCTTAAAACTCTATTGAAACTCTCACGTTCCTTCTAGTGTTACGTAGTAAATTTCAGACTTAATCTTCTTCATTCACCCTCTATTTTTGTCCAAGGCCAAGGCTGTACATTTATAAAACATGTGGCAGCCTTTGGCTTACGACCAATAGCCTGCCGACACTTGTCATAATTAAGGCAATCAAAACTAAAGTGCAGTTGCCATCCTGAACTGCCTAGGCATTCAAATTCGAATTACAAAATTATTACAAAAGATAAGGAATCTGCCCACAAGTAGTTACAAAAAGGAAACCGCCCTATATGTGTGGCATGTGCTGCCTAATGTCGCGCATGTGCTTGGTTTCAGGGCACTGTCTAGGCACTACCTAGCCATTGACTGACCATTGCTAACTTGACCCCAACCGCACATGCCACTGCCGATGTCTTGCCTGCGTTTTCCTTAATTAGTCATGCTAACTCTTGTTTGCCTCATGTCATTCCTTAGTTTTCTGCTTGTTTAGCTTTGTCTTTGCCTAGTATTTTCTTTAGCTTGACTTGATTTGCCTGCACTCGATTTGACCTTGGCACTTGCCACATGCCAACTTGCTCACTAGCTACCGACGTTGGCCATCGTTCATGTCATATGCCATGACACGCTGTCTTGTTGACATGCTTGTTTCCAGCTTGGTAATGCTACCCCATGACCCATATGATTGATTTAATCCGCACCTAGGCCCTTGAAAAGTCACTCATGCCAATCCTTTGCCGCCACCGTGCCATTTGCTGAGTTTAAGAGGTAGGCCTCTTACAGCTATATACCCAAACATATCCGACCCATTTAATATCCGACCCATGATTCGGTATTTTCAATTTTTGAGGAGTAATTTCATTGTCAATAGGCACCTTCAAAGAAGCCCTTTACCTTCTAATGCCATCTTATTACCCACAGAAAATCAGAAACTATTGTATATACCCCAAATATGCATGAGTGTTGTGTATGTATCTATTTTCAAAATCAAATATACCACAATGGACAAATTATGTGTTGTGCATGTACAATATTCATATACTCCCTCCGTTCACTTTTACTTGTTACTTGTTTTTAAAATGAATTTTTATTTTTATTTGTCACTTTTGATATATCAAGAAAAGACAAAAGATTTTTTTCTGTTTTACCCTTAGCATTAATTGCTTATTCTCCAAACCATTTTCAAGACATAATACTTTAAACATCAATTAATAGGGGTAATATGGTAAAATAATCATATCAATAATTGTTTTCTTAATGGGTGTGTCAAGTCTAAATGTGACAAGTAAAAGTGAACGGAGGGAGTAGAAACTATGCAATAAAATATGAAAAACTAAGTAAACGCACTTCAACAACTAAAAAAAATAGGTAAAACTTTGCAGAACTCAAAAATACATCATATGCCATATAGAAACTAAAGCCAAATTGAGGGAATTTGATTTGAAAGAAGGAAAGTGAATGAAAACCCAACTAGTTACTTATTACCTACACTACGAGCTACGAATTTTCACTATTCAATAAGGAGCCATGTGAATGATTAATCAAAAATTACGGTATAAAGAAGAACAACAACTGACCAGAAAAGAGAAAGAGGAATGAAAACGCCAGCTTAGGTGTATAGCCATGTGAAGTTTTATTCCACTTAGACGCTCTCTTTGACTTAATGGTAAAAAGCACACCTAAATTATTACTCTCTTCATTTTTTTTATATGCTTGTTGTTTTCGGGTTTGTAAAATCTGTATTCAATAAACTTCAACAATACATTCAAACTAAAGTATGAACAATCAAATGAAGTTCTAACTCTGTATTTTCAAATATGAATTTCAACAATAAATTCAAATCAACTAGGAACAACAAAGATGAAGTTCGTACCAACTATGAACAACAAATGAAGTTCAAACTATTTTTGAAAAATAGTAAACCAAATGTTTAGAAAGAGATGGAGATTAGAAAATTCAAGTCTACCGAATTCACGGTGTGTCCTTAAGAAAATTATTACCCTCAAGTATCCAAGGTTATGGAATATATCCTCCCAGGAAAAAATGAATAACTTCAGTAGAATGAAGGTACCTCAAATTCTGCCGAACAACAAACTCACTCAACGGTAATAAATCACACTTGAGTTTTTCAAGAAGAAGAGAGTTTTTAACTTCAAAATTCGTACTGATATCTGAGGAATAAATTAGATATTTATAGCCAAAAGGTGGTGCTTCAAAAAAGAAGCAATGGTTCTGAAAAGTTGCACCTTTTTGAAATGACGGACCCACATGCGGACCCATGTGCGTCCGCACATGAGGACATGCGGGCATGTCACATTGCTTCTCAAAACAGAATGTTAAGAGCTGACATGCAGACCAAGATGCGCTGGCATATATGTCTGCACATGGCCAGATGCGCCCTCATCTCACCTTTCCATCATTCAAACAGTGTATTGAAGGATTGCTTCCTTTTGAGGTACGTTGAGACATGCGTCAGCACATGCTCGTGTGCGTTTGCAAATGGAGAAATTTTTTGTATCAAAGTTTTGGATTAAAAAAATAATTAACTCTTAAATTTCAAATGAATTTTCTCCAAAAAAAAATAATCTATCGATCATTTTTCAAATCCAAATTCAAATCCAAATCCGAAATCGAAGTCGAACCGAGCGAGCGACGACGATGACGACATGAGGCTTGTCTTCTTCTTGCCTTACTAACAACATGGAGTAATGCTTCTATATTTAAGCATGGAAAAATTTCTTTCTCCCACCAATGTGGGAGAACACTCCTTCCTTAAAGTGAAACCATAATTCATTTTTTTCCTCCATTTGTTTTCTCCATTTTCTATTCACATTTCATCACTAGAATCGAACAATCCCCTCATGAATGCAGAATGACTATTTTATCAAAAAATATATGGATAAGTGTGTGATTTATAAGCAAAGACTAATTGCATCTGGATAAGTAGATTTCTCTTTGAACTTTCCATAGTGAACTTAAATCAGATGCACTCGGTCAATCGGTAGATGTGATATCTTTGAACCATCGAACTTTGTTGTACACCTAGACAATACAAGCCACACAAATAGCCTTTTACCATTTATGATTCTCACAGTTTTGTTCGTTTCAACTATGAACATTACCTGGTTTCATGAGAGCTTAGAGAATAGGCCTTTACTATCATTCTCCTTGAAACGACTTCCACTTCACCCTCACATAGGTTACTCCTAAATGTTTAATCCTATAGATAAACTATTTGGTCAGACCTGCCAAATTTAAATTTTTTTAAAAAGCTTCAAACCATAAGCCTTATCCTTGTTTCCTGAACATTGTCTTCATCATGAAAATAAGTTGAGTTAACAGTCACAACTTTGTTTGATCCCCTTGAACCTAACTCTTGGGATATCTAGTATGCTAGGTAGAGTTACCACCGTGATGACTTGTCCTAGGCCGTAAATCCATTTTCGTTGATAATCTCTCAACTCCCTCTATAGTTAGGCCTTTTATAAGTGGATCCGACACATTATCCTTTGGCTTCACATAGTCAATTGTTATAACTCTACTAGAGAGTTGTTCTTTAACAATATTATGTCTCCATATTATATGATGAGATTTACCGTTATACATCATTCTCCCTGTCCTACCTATTGCCTCTTGACTGTCACAGTGTATACATACTGGTGCCAAAGGTTTGGGCCAAAAAGGAATATCTTCCAAGAAATTCCGAAGTCATTCAACTTTTTCACCGACCTTATCTAAAGCGATAAATTCAAATTCCATTGTAGAGCGAGCGATACATGTCTATTTGGATGATTTCCAAGAGACTGCTCCTCTACCAAGAGTAAATACATACCCAATCGTGGATTTTACTTCATTTGACCTGGTGATCCAAATTGCATCACTATATTCTTTAATTACAGCTAGATATTTTTTTATAATGCAAAACATAATTTTGAGTATATTTTAGATACCCTAAAAATCTTTTCATTGTCATCCAATAAGTTTGATTGAGATTACTTGTGTACCGACTCAATTTAGTAATAGCACATGCTATATCTAGTCGCATACAATTCATGATATATATCAAACTTTCCAACAGTCTTGCATAGTCCAATTGTGAGTCACTTTCACTTTCATTTTTTTGAAGTGCAAAGCTCACAGCTAATGGTGTTTTGGCAATATAGAAATCTAAATACTTGAATTTGTCAAGTACCTTTTTAATGTAATGAGACTGTGACACTGGTAACCCTTGTAGAGTTCTATGGATTCTTATCCCTAAGATTATATCAGCAACTCCAAGGTCTTTGATATCAAATTTGCTTTCTAGCATTCGATTAGTAGCATTTATGTCAGAAATGTCTCTGCTGATGATCAACATTCCATCAATATACAAACAAACAATGACTTTGTGATTTGGAGCGCCTTTAATATAAACACATTTTTCACACTCATTAATCTTAAATCCATTTATCAATATGTTTTGGTCAAACTTTGCATGCTATTGTTTGAGTGCTTGTTTTAGTTCATAAAGTGAGTTAACAAGTTTGCACACTTTCCTTTCTTTATTAGGAAATACAAAACCCTTGGATTGTTTCATGTAAATTTTTTCCTCCAATTATCCATTTAAGAAATCTATTTTTACATCCATTTGATGGATTTCAAGACCTTATACTGCAGCTAATGCAATCAACATTCGAATGGATGTTATCCTCGTTACTGGCGAGTAGTGTAAAAATAATCAAGACCTTTTTTTTGTCTAAAGCCTTTAAAGACAAGTCTTGCCTTGTATTTGTCAATAGTTTCATAAGCTTTCAATTTCCTTTTGAAGATCCTTTTTAAACCTAAAGGTTTATTTCCTCGTGCAAGATCAACTAACTCCAAAGTATGGTTGTTCAAGATTGAATCAATGTCACTATTGACAGCCTCTTTCCAAAAGAATGTATCCATAGAAAACATGGTTTCTTTAAATGTTTGAGGCTCGTTTTCAAGAAGAAATGTTACAAAATTTGATCCGAAGGAAGTAGATGTCCTTTGATGTTTACTATGCCTTGGATTCTCTTCATTAAGCACATTATCCTTTGGTTCTTCCCGAGGTCGTTTAGACCCTTCACTAGACAATTCATATCTAATTTTACACAGATATATGTGTTCAAAGAACTCATTATTATCTGATTCAATTATCTTATTGCCATGAATATCTGGATGTTTGGATTTGTGAACTAAAAATTGACATGCTTTACTATTTTTAGCATATCCAATGAAAACACAGGCCACATTCTTTGGTCCTATTTTGACCATTTTGGGTATAGGAACTTGGACTTTGGCTAGACACCCCCACACTTTGAAATATTTTAAGTTGGATTTCCTTCCTTTCCATTTTTCATATGAAATTGATTGTGTCTTTCTATGGGAGTGCTCTATTGAGTATTCGATTTGTTGTAAGGATAACTTTTGTAACTACCTCCCTTGTTGTGTTGTGGATTTTACTTGTATTTCCCCTTTTAGCTCTCCCCATAGTTTGTATATGTGATTTATGACTTACGGGGATGAGTAGTACCGATTCTCGAGGTGTTTGGAAGTTATTTAAGTTATTAGTTGAGTTCTTGAGTTTAAATAAAGTTAATCTTGATCACGGTCAACCTTCGGTCAAGATGATCCCGGATTAGTGTTTTAGTGATTCCAATAGGTTCAGAACATACTTGTTAGTCAATTTACATATTTGATTTATTTCTATGGGATTTCGAACAAATTTTGAGGATTTACTAAAAGTTTTGGGTATTTTACATAATTAATTTAATTAGTGGTTTAATGGGTCAAAACTACAACCTTATTTCTTCCACATACCTATGTTCAGATTAATTGAAGTTTAAGTTTAACCTCTCAAACCATGTTAGAGAAAAAAAAAACACGCCAAAAGGGACAAAAACTGTTGCGGTCGAACACGAGAGTGCGACATCAATACTTCGAAGGAGATTCTCGACTGTTCAGGCTTTATACTTTGAGGTTATATGTTTCATTGTGCTATATAGATATAAAGTGACGTGAGGGTAATTAGACAGTGGCAAAGTTTGTGATATTTTTGGTGCGTTTTAGGATTAGGCGCGAATGGGTGAGGTCATGTTATATATAATTAAATGTGTGGTATTATTATATGTTGTGTGGGAAAATGGAAAGAAATTTCTGGTGGGAATTGAATTACTTCTAATGTGATTTTGTATATTAGTGGGTTAATCATGGGTAGTAAATTAATGGGGTATAGTTATATGCCAATGATTGGTGATAATGATTAAGTAATGATTAGGTAGGTTTAATAGTTTCTTGCATGAATTGTATAGAATTGCATTACCGTTCCATGTCTGGCTTTAGGTTAGCATATTTCACAGACGATTTTCTATCACTATTTTGACAAATTTAGGTTTTAGGCCTACAGTTCTTAGAGTTAGAATTTAGAAAATGGGGTCATTAGATTTGTATTCTTAAGAGAATTATATATTTGAACAGATTTGGAACATTCGGAAGCTTAACGGAAGGGCAAATCCCTTGCGTAGCTCGCATTCGAATTCTTTGGTTGAGGTAGGTTATGGTTTAATTGGAGTTTAGACTCTATTTAATTATGTGTGCTCCTAAATTGGATGCTTGTTGATTGGTCTTCGGACATACTTGAATTTGATGATATTTGGATTGTTGATACTTGCATGAATAATTATTGAAAATCGAACTTGATCGAATTGCCTTATGACGATAAGTGTACTTGTAAATTTAGTACGTCATGTTGTATCCTGAGAGATAATATGAAGTTGATAAAATATACATAATATGGTTATGGAGGATTGGGTACCACATCGGTACGGATATGGATGTTGATATTACTTATTTATGGAGGATCGGGTACCACGCTGGTACGCTACATGGACTTAGATTATCCTCTGCAAGTCATGACTAGTTGGGTAGAAATAAGTCCCTTAGCATGTGTGTACGGACTAGTGTTGATTTTGAGAGGTCGTGTGGTTTGATAAGCTGATAACGAGCTAATGGTGTTCTAATTGTGACGTTGAGAAGGACATAGTTGTTACTTATGGTATTATTGTTGATTTCATGGTTGTTTACAATATGGTTGATGCTCTTGATGGTTACATGATTTGTTTATGGGCATTGTTTGGCCCGTCATTGATGTATTTGTTGATTCATTAAATTACTTGCTATGTGTTGATGCCTGTCTACTTATTATTTGATTTATGTTGTATACATGCTATTAAATTGAGTTTGCCTATGATACCTACCAGTACATAATGGATTATACTGATACTACCCTATACTCTTCTTTTGTTGAGTGCAGAAAGTGTTCTAGAGTCTCAGACATAACCTTATCTCAAACGTTTGATATCTGATCTTGATCCTAAGGTGAGCACTGCATCTCCAGGCTGCCATGGATCATCATATTTGTTCTTGTCCTTCTTTTGGGCAATAAGACACTTTATATCTTTCTTTATTTTTGGATATTTTGATTATACATAGTTTTTATTTTAGATGTTCTTATACGATGACTTTCGGGTCTTGGGGATTTCAATAGGTAGTTTGTTTGATTTCCGCATTAATAATGATTAATTTTGGATTTATTATCATTAAGTTGGTTTTTATGATAACCTCGCTTAATATTGACTAAATGATTGGGTAATGGTTCGGGTTAGATGGTTCTCCCACAGGAAGATTAGTGTGGGTGCCACTCACGGTCATTTGGGTAGTGATAAAGTTGGTATCAAAGCCCTAGGTTCGATACAGAGACGTTTGTACTTTTCTTCTAGAGGCTACAAGACACTAGGAAAATTCAAAATTTTCTTTCTTTCGTGCCATTACTTGATTTCAATTGGTATCTGGTGATCCAAATTGGTATCTGATTTCTTTAATTCTTATTCTCGAAGATAGTGAGAACACGAGCAAATGGAGCAAGAGTTGAGGTGGCCAAACATGCCGCTGAGGCTGCGGTTCATGGTAGAGGACAGGTGAGGGGATGATTAGGTAGATGAAGGAGAGCAGCGCCAGCCAGAGGGAAGGCTCGAGCTATGGGACCAGCTCGGGAGAGGTTAGTATCTCCTCCCTCATATAAGAATATGCCTGAGATAGTAGAGGACGAAAAGATACCAGTACAGGATGAGGGGAAGCCGGTTCATGATGGGGCAGCGCCAGTTCAGAGAGGTGCAGCTCCGACTCAGCTGTCTTCCGATGTGATTCAATAGGTTCTGAGCTTCTTGAGTGGGTTGGCAGGAACAGTGACTATACCAGTTAAACCCGCAGTTCAGCGTTTGGGGTTGCAGCATGCTGCTGCTGTAGCTCCTCTGATGGAAGAGGTGTCAGGGTCAGGTGTTTTTTCGAGACAGGTAGTGGGTCCAGTGAAGACTGGAGATGAGCATGATCTATTTTGCAAGTTTATCAAGATGAAGCCTCCTATTTTTTATGGCACCGAGTCTGAGGATGCCTATGAGTTTATTATTGATTTTCATGGGAGAGTTCACAAAATGGGAGTGGTTAAGAGGTATCGGGCTTTTCAGTTTCAGAGAGATGCTAAGATGTGGTGGAGAGCTTATGTGGAGTGTAGGGCTACAGGTTTGCCTCTATTGACTTGAACTCAGTTTTGCTCTGTGTTTCTAGAGTAGTATGTGCCTCGTGAATTGAGGGATAGAAAAATAGATAAGTTCTCTAATCTTGAGCAGGGGAGTATGTCAGTTGCAGCCTATGAGGCCAAATTTCATTCATTGTCTCGGTATTCATCTCAACTGCTACAAACTGAGGAGGAGTGGATCCGTCTCTTTGTGAAAGGTTTGAACACAAGTCTCCAGATTTTTGTTTTTCAGATAGCATCTTCAGGTAAGTCTTTTCAAGAGATGGTTGATTTCGTTAAAGAGGTGGAGGGTGTAAAGTAAGAGGGTTATGCCAAGGCAGTAGGAAAGAAGTCCCGCAAAGAGGGCAGTTTTAGTGGTTCTTATTCTTGGGGTCAGAGTTCGTGAGGATAACTTGCCCGCCCTATTCAGTCAGTGATGCAGGTATTTATTAGGGATCCGTCAAGGGCTAGCCAGCCGCCTTCAGACTTTGGTGGTTACCTCACTTCATCTTTTTCAGCTGAGCGACCCACCTTGGATTGTACATGTTATGAGTGTGGTGGGGTTGGTCACATCTGGAGGTATTGTCCTAATCTCAGGCAGTATGGTCAGTCTGGCCAGCAGCAGGCTCTTCGAGCTCCAGCTCCAATAGGTAGATGAGGTGGTGGTAATAGTAGAGGTCGTCCAAAGGGTGGGCCTGGTGGTCATCAAACAGGTAGGGGTGGTAATTAATCCCATCGAGATGTTTCTCAGCTCGACAGGGGTGACATTCAGATTAGTAATAGGGCTCATTTTTATGCTTTTCCAGATAGGCCAGAGGCAGAGGCATCAAATGTTGTTATTACAGGTACTATTCTTTTCTGTAATCGGATGGCCACTGTATTATTTGATCCTAGTTCTACTGTTTCATATGTGTCTGCTGGTTTTGCTGTGGGGTTAGACATGTTATGTGATCTACTTGACTTTTCTATTCACGTGTTTAACCCTGTTGGTGATTTTGTTATTATTGATAGGGTTTACCGCTCTTGTTCTGTTATGTTTATGGGGTACCAAACTTGGGCAGATTTGGTGATTCTAGACATGGTAGATTTTGACATAATTTTGGGGATGAGTTGGTTGTCTCCATATAATGCTATATTAGACTGTCATGCTAAGACAGTGACTGTGGCTATGCCGGGGATGAATAGACTAGAGTGGGAGGGTGATTATAGTCCTGCTCCAATGAAACTTATTTCCTTTATTCGTGCCAAGAGGTTAATTGGGAGGGGGTGTTTGGCCTTGCCTTCCTAGCACATCTTCAGGACACCACTGCATAGGTACCATCTATTGAGTCAGTTCCTGTGGTGTTTGAGCTCAAGGAGGTGTTTTTTGCAGATTTACCGGGCATGCCACCAGACAGTGACATTGATTTCTGTATTGATCTAGAGCCGGAAATTCATCCTATTTCTATTACCCCATATAGGATGGCTGATGTGTCATGGTTACATGGCACTTTTGATGCTTAAAACAAGGAAAATATGCAATAACTTGGGTGTGTTTTGTTGGTATGATGTGGTTTCTGTCCTACTTTGCAGGAAAACAGGTTTTAAAGGCAAAATGATCAAAAAGGAAGAATCAAGTTCGAGAATAAAGTGTCGGAAGAAGAAAGAACAAGAATCTGCACCAGAGAAGGAGTCACGACACTACCCACGTGACGTGGAAGCCACTCACATGACGTGAGTGGCTGTCATGACTCGTGTTCAGAGATTGAAAAAGTTGTCTGATTTCCACGGCAGGAGTCACGTGGCGTGACTACCACCCACGTGACGTGGAAGCATGTTGTGACCCAACTTCTGAAGACAACTAATTGAGCCTGATTCCCATGACACCAACCTACATAGCGTGACTTGGTTCCACGACACCAAGTCACGATACTGTGGAAGTTGCCGACTCTGTTCTCCTATTTTGTTTTGGATAGGATTAGTTTTGTATCTATATATACCCCTGTATAGTCCTAGGTACGAGGGAGAGTCATTACATTATTTTGAGAGTTATTTCATACTGTTTCTGAGTTCATAAACATATTCTTGGTTTTGTAGTTACAAACCTTAATTTGAGTTTATTGATTATTAAGATTTCAGCTTTTCTTCATTGTTGTGAGATCATAATTATGCTTTCATCTCTGAATTCTTCTTGTGTTCTTACAATTATGAGTAGCTAAACCCATTAACTAGGGTTGTGTGAACCATGAGGAATTAACGACACTGGTTTAGTGCAATTCAATACTGAATCGTTGTGTATGCATGTATTGTTGTTTCCTTTGTTGTGATTGCTCTTCTAATGGTTGCAAACATTAGAAACTCGCCTGTATTCTAGACTTGCTCGAGAGAGAGGTAGATATTGGGAAAAGGAGATAATAACAGAGATTTGAAGCTATCAACCTTCATCTAATAATCGTAGCCTTAGCGGGAATGGTTATCTGAGATCCAAGACAAGGGTTAGTAGTGCGACACTTGGAGACCGAGAGGAAAAGAGTGAAATTCTTCTAATAAAGGTCTTGAGACAGTTAGATGAACCTAACTTGTTAGATTTTGCATGCAACGCAGCGGGACAGTTTTGTTAGCACAGTAACCGATGGAGTTAAGGAATCATTGGGGATCACAGTCCTAGTGTATTTCTCTTATTGTCTAAAAACTCGATACGACTAGTAATTGTGACTGTCACTTTTTATTCACAAAAGCCCCCCAGTTTTACTTACTTTCTGATTATTCCATCTAGTATTCTAAATAACTTCGACCTATTCCCTGTGGGATCGACCCCAACCTCGTTGGGTTCTATATTTGATACAACGATCGAATTATACTTTCTGGAGGTATATTTTAGGCGACATTAAATTTTGGCGCTGCTGCTGGGAAATTACGGTTACGGAGTTGATTATTACTTGTTGGAGTTGATTGGTTTTGTTTTTATACACTTTTGAGGGCATACGCCGATGTATGCCAAATACTAGGAGTCAAGGCATCCCCTGATTCCACTTGATCGTGAAATTGAAAGAACATTGAGAGCTAATGCAGAATGGTGAATACTGTAGGAGTTCAGGATCCCGTAACCGCGGGAGACACTCGTCACCAACTAATTCATCTAGTTGGTCATGAAACAGCAGAACAAACTACCACTCGATTGACACGTGAGGAGCAGGCTAGGCAAGCTGCTCTTAGAAAAGCAGAGAGAGATAATCGAGCTATGCAGGAAGCAACACAACGTCTGGCTGATGCTGAAGAGCGACAAAGACGACTGAGAGAACAATCGAGACCATATGTATCGATTTATGATGATCCTGAAGAAGAAGATTTGGCCTACTTCGAGCCATTAGAGACTGGTGCCATCGTTCCACCAACATTAGCTTCGGGCACTAAGTTTGACATTACTAGTGCCATGATCTATCTGTTAAACTTGAAGGGTGTGTTCGCTGGTCTTCCTACTGATGACCCAAACATGCACGTGATGAATTTTGTGGGGGGTACATCATACAATCTGCCTGGAGTTGACCAAGAGGCTATTCGGTTGAGGTTGTTTCCATTCTCTGTAACAGGAGACACTACTTTGTGATTGGCTAAGTTGCCACGAGGTTCCATCACTACTTGGTAAGAATTGAGAAATCATTTTTTGGAAAGATTTTTCCCGCCTTCCAAGATACTGCAGTTGAAGGACGAGATTTATAATTTCAGACAGCTTCATTCGAAAGCACTCTATGAGACATGACTGAGGTTCAAAAAGAAGCTGCAGAATGTGCCAAATCACAGGATGAGTGGTAGGAATTTACTTGAATTCTTCTACAGGGTTTTGAATATCAATACAAAGGCAGTAGCAGATACTATCACTGGTGGAGCATTCATGAGTCTGGGATGGGAATAAGCTTCGGAGATATTAAATCGTGTCACTAAGACTAACCAAGGATGGCATACTCGGGAGGCAAATACGTCGGCTGGCACATATGCTATTGGAGTTTCAGCAGCTCAACGAGCTTTGGATGGATCTGTGGCTCAGGAGGTCGCTTAGTTGAGGACAGAAATTGGTCTTCTGGCTAAACAGATAGCGGCCAGAGATGCTGAAAAGGTGCATGCTGTAGGTGTACAAGGTAAACCGGCTAGACATGGTGATAGTGAGTTTGATGAAGAGGCTAAGTACCTAGATCGAGAAGTGGCGGGTTTCCGAGCCAAGGGCCAAGGGTCTAATCAAGACTCTTGGAACTCAAGGCAAGAGAATCAAGGTCGGAACTATTATGGAGACAACTATAACAAGTCGGGATACAGAGATAGAGAAAGAGACTGTGACGGTGATTGGAGGCAAAAATATGATTTTAGATAGAAGAATGACCTTTATGTACCGCCAGGAAGACGTGATGAGGAGTCTGGTCGTTCAAGGATGGAGGCCCTTCTTAATAAACTGGTCAAAGGGGCAGAGAGCCAGGAAAATTACTTGAAGGAGATTAGGACTAACATTTCGGGCATAAGTCAGAAAGTGGAGTCTCATTCAACTGCCATTAAATAGTTGGAGCAACAATTCGGGTAAATTTCATTGGCACTGAATCAACGTCAGTCGGGCACCCTTCTAAGCAATAGCGTCCAGAATTCAAAAAATGATAGTCAGTGTCTCGCCATTACTACTAGAAGTGGGAAGTGCACGACAGATCCACCTATTCCTGCCGACAGTAGTGTGACTAATAAACCAGTGGTTATTGATGTAGAAGCTGAGTTAGAGTCGGATAATTCAAAGGGTGACACGATTTCAAACCATCATGATGATAGCAATAATGCAAAATCTGAAAAGAGGAAGGAAAAAGAGGTACCACAAGTGCTCAAAACTATCCCACGACCTCCTCCTCCCTTTCCTCAAAGATTGAAGAAGAAGGCTGAGGAAGAAAAATATTAGAAATTCATCACAATGTTGAAGGAGCTATCAGTAAAGATTCCTCTTATCGAGACATTGGAGCAGATGCCAGGTTATGCAAAGTTAATGAAAGACTTGGTGACAAAGAAGAGAACTGTCAGTTTTGAGCCAGCAGATAGCATACATTACTGTAGTGCAGTTGCTTCGCGTTCCCTAGTTGAGAAGAAGGAGGATCCAGGAGCTTTCACAATTCCTTGTACTATCGGGTCCTACGACTTTGCTAAAGCACTGTGTGATTTGGGTGCTAGCATCAACCTAATGCCATTAGCCATTTTCAAGCAGTTCGGGTTGGGAGCACCAAAACCAACCTTTATGAAACTTCTCATGGCCGATAGAACTGTGAAAAAGCTGGTGGGCATTCTATACGATATTTTGGTGAAAGTTGCATCTTTCATCTTTTCGGCTGATTTTGTGATTCTCGATTGTGAAGTTGACTTTGAGGTTCCCATCATATTAGGAAGATCACTTCTTGACACTGGTCGTGCATTGGTTGATATAGAAACAGGGCAGCTAAAATTTAGATTGAATGATGAACAGGTTACTTTCAATGTCTGTCGTTCAATGAAGAAGCCAAGAGATAAGCGGGTGATTTCAGTGATAGATGCGGTTGATGATAATGAGGTTGTTGTGTCTCTTGAAGAAAGGTTGGGAGTAAAACCTCTGGCTGCCATGATCATGAATTTTGATGACAATAGTATTGAAGACTATGATGAGATGGTGGGTGCACTCGCTGGTAAAAGAGCATACACTTATGCTCCAAAGAAACTGGATCTCGATTTGAAAAATAGGGTAACCCTCAAACTACACTCTTCAGTGAGTGCAACTGTCTTAAACTCTACATTTCTTTTTTCTTTCCAGCAACCATCTCTCTCAAGCATTTGACATATTTGGGCATGTCCCTCAATGCATCAATCAATGGAATATTGATGTGAAGTTGCTTGAAGATATCAAGGAACTTCTTAAAATTTGCATCCTCCTTGCTTTTCTGGAATCTTTGTGGGAATGGTGGTGGAGTTCTCTCAACCGCAATCTCAGTCTGCTCAATAACCTCTTTATCTCTTATTTCTTCTTGCACAGACTCTATCTCTGAGGTTGGTGATGGAATTAACCTTTATGGGAAAGGAGGTGTATGTTTATAGTTGTCCCAATTAATTACTCTCCTCTTTTAAGGCTCTTCATCTGACAAGTCTACACTTATGTCTTGAATTCTCTACTTGTGAGGAGCTTCAACTAACTCTCTTTTATTTCTGAGTGAGACTGTTATTACTTGTTTAGTATTATTCTCTGTATCACTCGACAGTGCACCTGCAAAGTCTTGCATGTTGTGAAGAAGTTAGTTGGCCCACTTGACGCTCAAGTTCATGAATGGACTTCTGTATTTTGTTCACAATCTGAGTTTGTTGTCCCATGAACTATTTCATTATCTCCTCCAATGAATTACTCACTTATGGAGCTTGTGGTGTATACTGTTATCTTTGGGCTTATGGATTTCCAGCCCAAGAAAAATTTGGGTGGTTTCTGTAATTTTGCTGCCTCACATAATATATAGATTCTGGATTCAAAGGACATCCAGAGTAAGCATGATTTTCACCACACTTCTCACAAAACAGTTCAGCTGCTTGAACCTGTTGTACCTGTTGAACTTGACCTGCACTTGGAACTAATAAACTCTACTTCATTAAGGCACAAAACTGCCTAATATCAGCTCAAATAGCTGACACATTATCCAGCTCTAAATTTTCAGGTGTTTTTTGTGTAGAAGTGAACACTCTGCTGGGCTCTGAATAGTCTCTGTAACCTGCAGACATAAGATTGAGCAATACTTCTATTTCATCATAGCTCTTGGACAAAATTTTCCCTTCAGCTGTAGCATCTAATATAGACTTAGAGTCTGGCCTCAATCCTTCAATAAAATTGTGCCAAATAATCTCCTTGGGCTGATGGTGGTGCGGGCAATCTCTCAAGTATCCCTTATATCTCTCCCAAGCTTGGGGAAGGGATTCATCATCTTTTTGAACAAATTCAGAAATCCTGTCTCTGAGCTCTTTTATTCTTCTAGATGAGAAGAATCTATTGAGAAACTTTTCAGACAAAACGTCCCATGATGTGATAGATCCTGCCGGTTCATTCTGCAACCGTTGCTTCGCTTCCCCAACTAGTGAGAAGGGGAATATTGTCAACTTCACGTATTCATCTGAAACATTTTGGTAATGAAAGTTGTCACTCAATTCAGTGAACTCTAGCAGGTGCTTGTGTGGGTCTTCCTGTGGTTTACCCTCATATTGACAAATGCTCTGCACTAGCCACACTATGCCCTCTTTAAGCTCAAAATTTCTGATGATATTCGGCTTTACAATAGCTCTAGAGGCATTTTGCTGATTTGTCCTTGCAAAATTTAACACCAAAACATGTGGTGTAGGATGGGGCTGGACTGCATCCCTATCTACCACATCATTCGCTGGGTCTTGAAGAATTGGATTATTCAAGTTATTACCCCTTGCTCTCAATCCTCTACGACTATGTTCAAGCTCGTGGTCAATTAAAATCAAGGGATTGCCTTGACTCCGGGTGTTTAGCATAAACTAACCTGTACCCTAAAAGAAACAAAAACAACAAACAAAAGTAAATCTGAATAATTCAATAAAAACTCAAAATAGTATCAATTTCAAATCAAATCCCCAGCAATGAAAGCAAAACTTGTTGCGTCCTTTCGTACACACAAGTGTACATGGTCATACAAGTAATAAAGGATGTAAGTCCAGATATCATACCCACAGGAATTTGATGAATTGATTTCTAGCTTGAATTCGTGTACGAGTTATTCAGAAGGTAACCAAGAGTAAAGAGTGACTTGTATGTTTCAAAAGTAAATAAAAACAATTGTAAATAAGTCATAGATTGGTTGGGTTGTAATTTAGATTTGAGAAAAGATCTAGGATTACGGTATTTTGACAATCCAGTCAAGCCATCCAATCATACACCTAATTTGATTTCCTGAGTTACTAGTTGCAGGTTAATTTTAGCTTTATTGAGAATTTTTCTAACAACTCTAAGCCTACTCAACTATCCCTAACGTCTATATTTCTATGATCGTCGGTTAATAGTGAAGTGCATGAAGATGTCGTCTGTATCAACTAAGCTAGGTCACATGATATATTTCTTTCCTCAGTGACGAATCAATTTCCTTTCCCTATAAGGTTCATGAACTAGCCCTATTTCCTTTTTTAAAACTTGTCGTTCCCTATTTCAAGTCCAACAAATAAGCCATAGATAATATTCGCAAGATGATCAGTCAAACGAATAATTGAAAGTAAGAAGAAATAAATAACTCAATGTATGGAAATCAAAATAGATAATATGATA
This sequence comes from Capsicum rhomboideum, assembly GCA_031232105.1. Lineage (NCBI taxonomy): Eukaryota > Viridiplantae > Streptophyta > Magnoliopsida > Solanales > Solanaceae > Capsicum > Capsicum rhomboideum. The sequence continues at coordinate 19,692,174 of CP124712.1, forward strand.
TTTAAGCCACAACTTTCATGTTCAACCACAACCCTAGAAATTAAGAGGTTTAGCTACTTATGAATCTCTTTGGAAGAAGAAATTTAATGAGTATACAAGTTAGAAATCGAATATAAAATAAGAAAATAAAACTAAACCTTGTTCTTGAGCTTTGCCCTAGCTTTTGGCTTCCCCAAATCAGTTGTTTTTGATAAAAAATAAATGGGAAGGGGCTTTATATAGAGTTTAGGAACTTTTAGAATATCAAAAACCAATTTCAATCGAGTTAGGAGAAGTTTCGACTTGTGCCACAACCCAATAGCGAAGCTGTGGCGCAAGGAGCAGTGAAATTTACCGAAGACATGCAGATTTCGCGCCACTCACCCAAAGCATGGGGTGGCGCGAGCTTGGACTGCTGGTAGCTTTCAGATTAAGAATTAAATCTGCGCCACTATTGCTACAAAAGCTGATGACGCAAGTTTGTCCAAGTGAAGCCACGTATGTACATAGCTACTACTTTCTTCAATTGTTATCAAATTGCACCCATTTTCTAATCATCATGCAAGAATATGTCAATCATTGGCTAATAATTCATATCTCCTTTCCTTTCTCTTTTTGCCATTTTAATTTCACATGAGCAGTTTTTATCTTCAATTCATGAGTTTTTGCAACTTTCATTTTTATCCAATTTTGCTTCAAATCTCTTCGACTTCTCACCTCTTTATTTCTACACATTAAAAGATAATATTAAGCACAAAGTAATATAATTAGTACTCAAAAGACGATTAAAAGTATTAAAATATGAGGCAAATAAAAATTAAATACATGTATTTTTGGCCTCACATCAAGTTACGTGACTCATAACCTATCAACTTAAAGAACATCGAGTCTAGTTTCCAAGGCATCCAACCTTTTGTCAATTCGACTTCTGAGTAAAAATTTATGATTGTTTTACTAAGAAGTAGCATAGCAGCTATGCTGCCAGGTAGACCTATGTGGGTCACGACCTCTCCCCAATAATTCTTCGGTCTACCTCTTCCTCTCTTAAATCTATCCATAGTCAACCTCTTATACCTCCACATTAGGCATCCGTGCATCTCCTCATCACATTATCTCAACGTGGCTTTCTGCATCTTCTCTTCTATCGATGGCACTCCCACCTTGTCTCGAATATCCTCATTTTTAATCCTATCTCTCCAGCATACTCACACATCCATCGTAGCATCCTCATCTCCCCTACTTTTGTTCTCTAAATAAGAGTTTTTGACTGGCCAATACTCCACCCCGTACAACAAAGCCAGTCTATATCAAAACTCAAAAATCAATATCCATGATAAATCAATAACATAGGAAGTGCGGGTACCAAGCTAAACTGTGGCAAGAAATTAAATTAAATCCACGATAAAAAGTGCATATGCCAAGTAACAAAATAAACGTTAGTAATTTTCTCAACGGCCAACTTATGTCCATGTACCCAATGACAAATTTATAGCTTAAACTATGAGATAGTGAATGCGTGGTCTCTTTGTAAAATTAGATATTTTATGTGTATATTTTACTAAACTTAAAATTTCATTCTCCCCCTATAATCCCCTAGTTGAGGAGAACAGAAAAAATGATCAAGTATTGAAAATATAAGGTGGAAATTTATAGAAGAGTAATAATACTCTGTAATATCATAGAAGATAAAGATAATATTATATTTTTTTTGTTTGATTGATTTTGATTAGATACAATACACCCTTGTGGTGGGCCCCTTTCCCGGACACCGCGTATAGCGGTAGCTTTAGTGCACCGAACTATCCTTTTTTTTTTTTTTAATTTTGATTAGATATAAAATTCTTAAAAATAAAAAATATTTTTGAATTTTATGGTCATAAATTTAAGATAAGTAAAACATATTAAAGTACCTTTTAGTTTTCTAATTTTATCATGCGGAAAATTAGATTTTTAAAATTGAAACTAAAAAGGAAGGCAACACAAACTATTTTAAAAAAATAAAGAGATCTGAATTTCAAAATTTAAAAATGGTAAAAACTGTGGAGGAAAAATGAGGCCAAAAAGAAAAATAAAGTTGGAGAAAGAAATAGTAAGATAATCTGTCTTGCACACTAGTATTCATATGTATTTGATAAATTATTTATGCCTATGATGTCCATGTTCTTCGATTACTGCTTCTACTATATGGTGTTTTTTATGCTTCATTTATCACATTATTCTGCTCTGTATGGTTGATTACACGTTCTCTATTTTTTGCTATGTCTTAATTGATATGTCTTGTTCTACTTTTATGTTGTCTTTATCAAACTACCTTGTTATTTGTTACTTGAGCCAAGGGTCTTTCAAAGACAACCTCTTTGTCTCTAGAAGTAGGGGTAATGTCTATGTACACAATACACTCTATCCTCCTCATACCTCACTTGTGGGAATATATATTGGGTATGTTGTTGTTGCCTATGATATCCACATCATGTGGCGTACACAGAACTTTTAGTAAGCGGTGTCGATATTTATAGAAGAAAGGATAAAAATTTTATTATCACTTTTTAAAATTAGATATATCCTTGACCCATTGGTCTTAGCATAATTATTTGTTATAAGAGGTCTTGGGTTCAAGACTTCTTAACCACAAATTTTGCAAAATATGCTGAAAATGCATAAAGTGAGATTTGAACTCCTGACCTCGAACACATAAACAGAGAGATAAACCAACGCACCAAGAGAAGTTCCTTGACAAGTAGTGTTATTTTTTTTTTTAATATATATCTATTTAAGACATAGTGCTGATATATATATTTAGTAAAAAATTTCGATAAAGCAGTGTCGCTCGACACCCTTCACTCAACGTGGGTCCAGCCCTCCACATGCATGATGTAATGAACTTTTCAGAGAAAAAGATGTGCGGTAAGGGAGAGGTTGTACTGCAGTGGGTATCTCCTTCTTCTTGTCACTTGGTAACAATTTAAAGCATCATAGTTTACCCTCAAGGCATTTGAATATTTTTCCTAAGTGTTGGTGTGAAAGCATGATGAGTGAAGGTGTTAAAATTACTTGGAAGGAAGTTATTTCAAAAGAGACACAATCTCTTGGAATCCATATACATACAAACTTAGCAAAGATTAGGTTACAATGGAAGAAAAAGATCTATAATAGGTGATATCAATTAGTTGAGACTTGAAAAATACTATGTTTTAGTCATGTTACTGTAAAAAATGGATCCTGGGTCTAACTCGCACCCCAAAATCTAGCTCATGAGGGAAAGATTTCTCAAATCCATATAAGAAGATCAATTACTCATTTCTTTTTCGATGTGAGACTCTTAACACTCCCTAACATGTCCAAGCCTAGTTAACTGAAACGTGGACAATATAATATGGGGGCCCAACATCGGTACAAAGATGGGATGGGCCTGACTCTGATACCATGTAAAGAATGGATACTGGGCCTAACTCACACCCCAAAAGCTAGCTCACGAGGGGAGGATTTCTCAAGTCCATATAAGGAGACCAATTACCCTTCCCTTTTTTGATGTGGGACTCTTAACAGTTAGTTTGCTTATTTGAGGTCCTACGCTTTTAGGAGTCTTTTAGTCATGTCAGATTTATAAATTAGAAAGTATATATATTTAGAAAAAAACTTGTACTTTTTATTATATAGTATTGATATGAAATAAGCTTAAATGGAGCGGCATGATCAGTGCAAATTCATATAATTGAGCCCTACTTGAATTTGGGATTCAGGCGTAGTATTTGTTGTTTGTTAGTCATGTAATTGCCAATTGACACTAGAAGGGTAGAGAAAAGAATGAGTTTTGGAAAAAGATGCTTTCTAAGAAATGGAGGTTGGTTTGAGTCACCAAGGGAAAAGTGGAAATTAAAATCCTTCTCAGTCCAGATTCTTTTCCCATATCAGAATAAGACCCATTACACTAGATTTAGGCATTTAGCCAATTCGGATCGATGCCAATGGGATTTACATTTTTACTATTGAACATCATGAAAAATATATCTAGCTTAGCTTTGTATTGCACGTGTGTCTCTTATTTCTTATTTTAAGTGATATTGTTCTACTTTAATGCAGAAATCTTTTACTATTGCATCCTAAAGAAGAAAATATATAACCATTACAATTTTTTTTTTTCAAAATTAACAACAACAACAACATACAACATACCAGTGCAATTCCTTAGGTAGGGTCTGGGAGGGTGGGATGTACGTAAAACTTACCCCTACCTTTACGGGACAGAGACGGTTTCCAAAAGACCCTTGGGTCAAGATTTTTTTAAAAAAAATAAACAGGTTTAAGAAATACAAGAGTAGAAATATGTGATGAAATATTTTTGAGAAAGTAACATTTGTAGATATTTATCGAAGCAACACCTAAGGTTGTGCTGATACCACATTTACAAGTGAAAAGGAAGAAAGGCTGCTCCGGAAGGCTAACAAAAATCTAGTCTGTCTATCATTGAAGCAATGTTTTTTATATATCTCTGGTTAGACCATAAATAGAAAAGTCTAATGCAATTCAACTTAATCATCTAAACTGAATTGCTAATGTCTTCAAAAGATCTGGAATTCCTCTCTTTTCAGATTATCCACCAAATACAAGATGGGATAGTCCTCCATCTATCTCCCTTTAACAATCCTGCTCCTGCTTCTTTCCAACTAAACAAGACTTAAGTAATCTTCCTTGGCATTATCCAATCAACGCCTCTGAGGCTAATGAAGATCTTTTGTACCATGTTTGTGATCCTATAGTTTAGGAATAGATGGTTGTCTCAGTTTCTTCACCACAAAAATAACACTTAGGGCTCATTTGGTTGGGAAACAAGTTATCCTGGGATTGTTATTCCACCCTCAAATATGGGATAAAAATTACCCTACAATCCTGGAATAAGTTATCCTGCGATTTTGTTTCAACCAAACATGGGATAAACTCATCCTAAAATTAATGCTGAGATTAGTTATCCTTTATCCCTCATACCAAACGAGCCCTTAGAGTATAGGTTGATCTTTTTCTTGGTAAGTTTGTCATGTGTCAGCACCACTTTCCTAGCTAACAGCTAAGTGAAACATGCTACCTTCTAAGGTACTTTCACTTTTCAAATGTGCTTCCACAACCAGTTACCATGTGCTCATTGTCTCTATTGGGTAGCTTGTATGGTGAATTAACCCTGAAAGGTCCTCTACTATCTACTTGCCACCAAAGTCTATCAAATCCCTCTTTTGTTCCTTTGAACTCTTCCAGTTTTTTGTACAGTTCTACTAATGTATTCACTTCCCCGCCATTTAGATTTTTTCTAAACAGAAAATTCCAACCCTGTGTAGACCATGCTTCATCTACTGATTTCTCTTTCTGTTGATCCAGGGCATAGTATTTGAAAAAAAGATCTTTTAGACAAGAATTATCTAGCCATTTGTCCTCTCAGAAAGATGTTTTACATCCATTAGACACCCTGATAGAGGTATGAGCCTTCATCAGTAGCCAAAGTGATCTAATAGATCTCCATAAACTCACACCTTAAGGTGAAAGATGTGATGAAAATAACTAAGAAAATGTAGTAACAACAGAAATAGTAAAGATAGCTAGACTAAAAGAAACAACAGTAAAATAACAACAACATACCCAGTATACTCTGATAAAGTGGGGTCTGGGGAAAAAAGAAACAATAGTAGTAAAAAGAATTGAAGAATAAAATAATGATAGAATAGTAAAGATAATACGGTAAGAAGAGTAGGGAGCAAATAACGAGCTTTAAACTGGAACTATTCTCTCCTCCCAAGGAGATGAGAATTGCTCGATTACAAACCTTGAAAAATTTTATGGTGGTAGAGGCATACCAAGTTATAGTTGTGTGAGGATATTTTTCAAAGAAGAAAAATAGTGGGTCCCACACTTTTTAATTACCAAGCATTTTTATATTCACAAGCCACCCCTACTCGTTCACTTTCCTTTTCTTTCTTTCCCTTCTTCTTCTCCTTCTCTCTTTTCACTCTTTTCTTATCATTGATTTACATATTATCTTCTTCCCTTTGCAGCAAAATTAAGATTTTTTTTCCCATTTGGAGTGAATTTATGCCAACTCTTTGGTTGATTTTCCATTATTTACTGCAAAAAAGTCAAGATTTGTGCCGACCCTTTTTCTAATTTACTCTTATTTGCTGCAAAAATCAAGTTTTTTTTTTTAGTTTTGAGTGAATTTGTGCTGACCCTTTTGCTGATTTTAACTTCTTGGCTGAAAAATAAAAGAAACTGTTTTGAGTGAAATTACACTGACCTTTATGTTGAAAAAAATAATATATTACAACCTATCAAGAAACATTTAAATTTTACATTAATTGCCATTAGTTAAGAGCTGAAAACCCGTTATAAAGATCCAAAGGATGAAGATATTGGTGGCGTCATTAATCTGCAGGAATAATGAAGAAAAGATTGAAAAAAATCCATTTTCTTATCATTGGAAAAGATAATATGTAAGGAGGGAAAGAAGAGAAAGAAAGAGAAAAAGATAGGGCTTGAAGTTTATTCATCAACAGGGGAAAGAAAGTATGGCAGACAGGACGAGTAGGGTGGGGGTGGAGTGGCTTGTTAATATAAAATTGCTTGGTAATTAAAAAGTGTGGGACCCACTTTTTTTTCTTCTTTAAAAAATACCCTCACACAGCTATGACTCGTATGCCTCTACCACCATAAGTGTTTTCTCAAACCTTCTACCCTAATCTTCGACCTCCATACTCTCTTATCTAGGGTCGATGAGCTGAAGGATTTTCATGTCCTGTTTCATCACCTCTTCCCAATTTGTGCTTCTAACATCCTCACTGGGGCATCGTGCTCCTTCTTTTCACATGCCCGACTCATGTTAGTCTCGCTTTCTACATCTTATCCACCACGGAGGCAATTTCCACCTTGTCTCATATATCCTCATTTTTAATACTGTTTGTCCTAGCATGCCTGTACATCTGTCTAAGCATCCTCATTTTGCTACTTTCACCTTTTGGACTTGCAAGTTCTTGACTGGCTAGCACTCTGCCAGATACAACATAGCCACTGTCTCGGATCTCGGGTCCCGACTCGGGGTTGGGTCTCGAATCTCGGGTATGGAGTCAGGTTCGGGTCTTGGGTCTCGGGTACGGAGTCAGGTTTGGGTCTCGGGTTTTGAGTCGTGGTCAAATCTCGGGTCTCGACTCGAGGTCGGGTCTCGAGTCCCGAATCAAGGTCAGGTCTCGGGTCCCGAATCGGGGTCGGGTCTTGGGTAAAAAGAGCTTACACATGCATTCTCTAATTTGATAACTAACAGTTAGTTGAACTGTTTAGCCTAGATTTAATGTTTTTAGGCTTTAGAAGATTAAAGTGGGTTAGAACCATTTAATTCGAACCATATTTAACTAAATCCATATTTTATACAGGTGGATTGTAATCCAATCCATTTTAACTCAATCCATATTCAATCCATTCAAATTAGATCTAATCCATCCATTTGCCACCTCTAGGTAGCGGGTATTGTGGGGTTGGGCGTAGGTGCTGGAAACAGGAGAGGTGGGGATGGGGGTGGGGGTTTAGGTGATTAGGGTCAGGTGGTGGGGAGTGGAGAGTAAAGGTAGGGGTGGGTGGGAGAGGGATTGAGGGTCGAAGTGGGTGGTTAGGACTTAGGAGTCGAGGTAGTTGTCACTACTAAAATTTATATTGTGCATTGAAAATTTTGAGCTTTCAAAAAACTTGTTTGCAAAAATAAAGTGATCTATAATTTTAGAATTTTAGGTTGAATCTAATAATTAAAAAGTAATGAGACTAATATTAGAAGGTTGTATATCAAATTTTGAGTTATTACGAGTTGATTTGGATCAATTTAGAATGAAAATGTGTTGGTAAATTTTTACACATCAAGTTATGATGGTTGTTGGAATTTTGACCACAACTCCTGAAGGATCGTCAAAATTTCAGCCATAAATGCCAAAGGATCTTGGTGATTCATTAGGATTTGTCACCAAAATTCTGACGATCACCAAAACTTATTGTTAAACAAGTCTTTTATCAAATAAGAAATGATGACGACTCATTAAGATTTGCTCTCGATTATGATACACAGTCTTATTAACTTCAGGTGATACACAGTCTTATTACTAAACAGGATAACTGGTAAGTGATTCATTTAACAAGGTTATGGTATCACTCAGAAAAGAAATGGAAAAACAGAAACACACACATTTCTTGACATTCTCTCATACATAATATAATGTCAAGAGTTTATTTCAAGCACAAACCCATGCAGTTGTTGTATCGCTTCGCACATCCCTTGGCTTGACATGATGGTCATCAATAGCATTGGTCATATCAATAAAAAATTTCAGCAAACTTGTTAGCTCAGGGACATTCTCATTTGGCCTTTCATACTCCATAATCCAGCTCACTAAATCCTTTTCACCTTCTTCATCGACATGGAGACTTACCTTCCAATTCTCATAGTCCTTCACTATATCTCCATCAAATTCCTTGAATGTGATTATCTTTTTCTCTTCATCGATAGCTTCAATTATCTGGTTCGATATCTTTTCTTTCCCGTCTGCCTTATAGAAAATTTAGCTACGTTAAACTCAGAAATAGTAGTAAATTTAAGATTGTCATTTCAAGGTAACACAACGACAGTCACTTTATACAACATGCAGTAACTTATACATCAACGACAACCTCTTAATTTGTCAGTAAATTTTCAACAAATCAAAATTCTTAATTATTTCGACAAAATTGGGCTTACCGTGGGTATACTTCCAACAAATTCTGGAGCCAACAGTTCCCAGGTCTCCTTCAAGACACTCAAAACCTTGTGCCTGGACAGGGCACATGGTGGAGATATGGTGTGGTTTGTGCCTAAAGACATCATGAAACACATCATTTTTAGCCTTCACTTCTATCTGGGCAGACAATTTGGACTTTAGACCCATGTCTTTAGAACTAAATTTGTTCTAATGAGGGATCATTCTAAGACTGAATTGGGCTATATATAATCGAGTATACATACAAAAATAATGGAGTATTAATCGAGTTACCATTATTATTAACAAAGATAAGGTACAGTTTTTGGCTTTTTTGCAACGTACTTCTTTATTACTTCCTCCGTCTAAATTTATGTGATATGTTTGACGTAACATAAAATTTAAGAAAGAAATAAAGACTTTCAAAATTATGATTTAAAACAAACTTTAGAAGATATTTATGTGGCCATAAATAATTTCTGTGTACACTCTACCCTCCCATATCCCATTTACGTGTTATATTGGGTATGATATTGTTATTTTTGTAGCGTTGAAAATTGAACAGTACTAAAAATAGCAACTTTTTTAATGCTAAAGTACTCCCTCCGTTCCATATTAGTTGATCATCTTACTAAAAATAGTGTTCTCATATTAGTTGTCCACCTTACTAAATCAAGAAAGCATCAATTAATTTTTTTCCATATTACCCTGACAATTAATTCTTTTTGAAAGTTTTCACACATGTTTGTAAAATTTCCAAGAAGTTTTTTAAGGGGTGAATTGGTAAAATTACCTTCTTATTTAGGATTTCTTAACATGCATGCAAAAATAAAAATGACCAACTAATATGGGACGGAGGGAGTATAATTGAAATTAATTGCCAACTTAATCTTAGATTTTTTAAGTGACAATTATTTTGGTATAATTTTTTATACTAAAGAGAGATAAATTAAAATGAGACGGAGGGAGTGTGTGTATGTATATTAACGTATTCTCTCCATTCATTTTTACTTATCTAATATTAATTTGGCATATTTATTAAGGAGCAATAAATAAAATTACAATTTTACTATATAACTCTTTGAATATAATAAATTCAATACATTGAGAAATGATTATATATAATTAATAATAAAGATAAATTAGGAATCAAGTGATAAATTATACACAAACCTTTTTATATATATATACACTGTCATTTAACGTGTAAATCTCATTTAACTGTTATTTTATGGGGTAAAATGGCTTCGGTAAGGATTAGGTCAACCCGGGTCAGATCTATCAAGAGTAGGCGCACGATGGCATCATCTAGAGGGAGATGCGGGTGCAAAAAGACGTCCTCTCGGGCAAGATCGAAGTAGCCCGAGACCATCAGCGATGGTGACCACGCACGAAAGGACAGATAAAAGGATGATATGTCAAAATACTCAGGTGCACAGGCAATTCTCGGCTGAACCACGCCAGACACGCAATATGGGTTGGCATCCTCCAACGGCTTAGGGGCAAGTGCCTATCGGTCATTGTCGTCGTATTAAGAGATCAAAACAACACTTTCCTAATGGCCATGGACACTCTTGGTACCCTATAAGTAGTCACCACCTTCCCCATTGTAAAAGGTCTGTAATTTATAAACAGAAGTATGGAAAAATTAGTTTAATGATTTTGTGTATAAATGGTGGGTCCTGTTTATATTATTATTGGGTGTGGTTTTACATTTCGTATCTTGTCCCTTCCTATTTATTTTCTACACTGTTGTTTCTTGAGCCGGGGGTCTTTCTGAAACAGCCTCTCTATCTCACTTCTGAGGTAGTGGTATGGACTGCGTACACTTACCCCCTCCCCCCCTCCCCCCCCAGACCCCACGTGGTGGGAATAAACTGGGTATGTTGTTGTTGTTGTTGTTGTTGATTTTGTGTATAAAAAGAAGGAATGTATTTGTTACCAGTTTAACCAAAAAATAGAAAGATGATGAATGTAAAAAGGCAAACATTGGTAGTCTTTCCTTGTGAAGTTATGACCATAACTGTTGGACACCATTTAAATACAATCTTTTTTCTTTTAGATATTTGTACTTGAATTTTATTATGGGCATGACATTAATGATGATTATAATAAATATTTCAATATTTTATTTTATACCTAATATATTTCTTACAAAAATATTATTGCACAATATTTGAGTATGACTGTTATAGATGGTAATTTTATAAAGAGTGTATTGTTATAATGAATTCATTATTGTTATAGTAGAATGTTGTTATAGAGAAGTAAAATATAACATGAAAAATCAATTTTGGAGAAAATCACACCATTATAGTAAATGTTGTTATGACAAATGACTGTCGTTATAAAGAGATTTAACTGTATCTCTTAATTTTTTGAACTAAACGAATAAAATTATATATCTATTTGGGAAAAGACACCAAATGTACTCTAAAGTTGTTCGAAAAAGTTAAATACACACTTTACCTAATCGGGCACCCTATTATCCCTTAATCGGGTATTAGTTCCACAAAATAAAGATAGGATAGTAATTACACAGTAGAGTAGTAACGCTAACCTATTTATTTATCATAATATAATTATAGTGTAATTATTACCATATTGCTTAGTTACACAAGTGTAATTACATAGTTAGATTAAATTTTTAAAATAAAAATTAATTATCAAATATATAAAATTAATATTTAAAAAATATGTGCCTTTATAGAATATATTAAATTAGGTATTTAAGATACATATTGTCTCATGAAAATACAATAATCAATAAACATATATTTTTGAGCTAATATTTTAAAACTTATTATTTTTTAAATTAGTAATATTTTAATTTAATTAATCATAAAACTAAAAGTACATATTTTTTAAGAACATCATTGACTACATGCTTGACCAAAATATTAATATTATAAATATAATATCATAAAATTATTCAAATATTTGACAAAAAAATAATTTATCAATTTTATCTGAAAAATGAATGGCATGCAATGTAGAATAACAAGTCAATACTATTATGCAAATAAATTGGAACAAAAAACATAAACATAAATTTAAAATACAAAAAAATTAACATAATACTCTTATGTCAAATTTTAACATGACATAAAATAAGTTTCAAAAAACTTAAGTAAATACAGTTCAACATAAAAGGAATTTATACTACTTTAATTCAAAGCTAAAATATTAACACAATTATGTTAAATGGAAAAAATAATTAAAGAAAAATACGAGCAATTTCATGAGATCACAAGACGTAATGGTTGGGAAATAAGAAGAAAGGAAATAAAAGATAAATAATGTAAAATGAAAAATATATTTTAAAATTAAAATTTATAATTAAAAGAGAAGAAATTAAAATAATAGAAATAAAAAAGTAAATTAGAAAGAAAAGAAATTAAAGTAGAAATAAAAGGAAGAAATTAAAAATTAACCTTGCAATTACACCATGTAATTATCAATAATTCTTACATTCTTCTTGAGAATTGACGAGTATAATTATCTCCCTCCCAATTACACTCAATTTGCTGCTAAACCAAGTAATCACTTGACAAACAAACAGGTCAAACTGTATGATTACACATTCAAATCCAATTCCTATGTGGTTTTCCACAGGCCCTTAGGGAAAAATATTGAGGCACTAAACGTTTTTCCTCCAATGCATCTGATGGAGGTTGAGAGCTTCCAGGAGTATGAACTTCGGCTAACACCTTCAAAGAAGGAAAGACGGCAGGAGGATTTGGCGGGATAGCAACAACATATAAAAAATATCTCCAGGGGGCACAAGGGGCGGCGTCTGAGTATGAGAGCTGGCCTAGGTAGGAGGCTTGCTCCAACTCATAATACTCATAGCATTTGTTTAAATTATATTCAAATACTTTTGATAATCTCATTATAATCAACTTTCATATGTTATTTATTTTTTATTTTGATTCTATCCACGTATTTGTAGGGATGAGGATAGGTACAAATTTTAGTTATATTTATATCCCTTCAGATTAGTTAAATTAAATACTTTTTTTATTACATAGTTACATGACTATATTTGGTGTATAATTAATGCATCGATGTTATTTGTAAACTTTATACATAAATATATAATGTATAATTGATAAATAATCACTACATAATCTATGTATAATCCATATGTATGCCTTATACATTAATTATACACTAAATATAGACCTATAACCATTTAATTTATCTTTTTTTTTTCAAAAATAAAAATATAAATAAGATTTGTATCTATTCTTATCCCTACAAATAGGTGATAGAGTCAAAGTGCTACAATTACTAAAACTATGCAGACTGGCTAATAAAAGTAAATAACATGGATAAGTTGGTTATAATGGGATATTGTCAAAATAAAATATGGCTATTTTGAGTTTATAACTTATATAGACGGCTATTTGAGTTGTTCTTCTAAAAAAAAAACCCATTTATTATTTTAAAAATATTTTTTAAGAAAATATGTCCATCTCTACAAGAAAGGAGAACATCACATGAAGGGGCGGACCTAGGAGGGAGCCATGGGGTTCACCCGAACCCCCTTGACAAAAAATTACACGATATATATAGGGAAGATTTTCTATATTTATGTATATATATTACTTTTGAACCTCCTCAATCGAAATGAAAGATAGGTCAGTGGTGTTGTGCAGTCTGAATGACCACAACATTTCAGGTTCAAGTCCCGTAGGCTACACTTTATGTTTTTTTCATTTAATCGCTACCAAACACGCGTACTAAAACCGTTGCTAATACCACTGCGTGCCCATAATTACTTCTCCTTGGTAACGTTTTGGTAGTCACGATTTTTGCTTTACTATAATTACTCCTGTTAGTTTCAAGTATTTTGTTACTCCTGTTAGTTTCTATAGACTATATATTATTGCATTCCTTGGAATTGTGTTTTGTTGGCTTATTCGCAGGTTTATATTATTATTTTCTAAACTCCCTGAGTGGAAATCATAGATCCGTGATCACATGTCTTTACATCACGAGTTGAACATAAATTCATTAATAACGGTTAACAATCCTAACTCAGGTTGGTGATGATATGAACAAATACCCAATTCCTCCACCATCTTCTTTCGTATTATGTCAAATTGTCAATGCCGCTCATCTACACAATGCAAAAGAAACAGAACCTATAGGTGGGAGACCTAACAATTAAGATCAAATTGGGGCTTTGATGTGACACTTAATAAGGCTTCCACGTGTAAGCCCATGTGAAATTTTTTTTAAAATTCTATATATACAAAAATAGGAGAAATTTTATTTAGTAGAGTAACACAACTAACGTTACTCATGTGAGTCTAGTTTATTACTTTCCCGTTTCAAAATAAATGGTATTTTTACCTTTTTCATTTTGTTTCACAATAAGTGATCCTTCAAATAATTAAAAAGATATTAGTGATGTTCTTCAAATTTTACCCTTAATTAAATAAACGGTAAAGGGTCAAAACTACCCTCGAACTATTCGAAATATAGCACATATACCCTCCGTTTGTTTTTTTATCTCAAAACTACCCCTCCCGTCCAATTATTGGCTCACATATACACTCCCATTTAACGGACTGCCATCAATCCATATGTGGCAGCCGATGTGAAAAAAAAATCTAATTGGCCGTCCACATAAGTGTCCTAAGTGGAATAAAACTCCACATAGCTATTGTCACGGGGCAGTTTACTACTGTCAAATTCTGCCAGAGGTTAACCCACCGTGCAACAATCAAGTCCGCTTGCTTGTCTCAGATTGCGTGCATTCAAGTTTATCTATTTTCAACAACGCCTACTGTTTGAACTTAGAATATTTTTCATTGTTTAAACTGAAATAAACAAAATGATATACAGGGAAAATCTCAACCTTTATATTAATTCAAAATAATACAAAGGACCCCCACTCGTTATGAAAATAATTCTGCCACAACTTCGTCTTCGACTTAGGCACAATTTCATGTCAATTGTTGCCTTAAAACTCTATTGAAACTCTCACGTTCCTTCTAGTGTTACGTAGTAAATTTCAGACTTAATCTTCTTCATTCACCCTCTATTTTTGTCCAAGGCCAAGGCTGTACATTTATAAAACATGTGGCAGCCTTTGGCTTACGACCAACATCCTGCAGACACTTGTCATAATTAAGGCCAATCAAAACTAAAGTGCAGTTGCCATCCTGAACTGCCTAGGCATTCAAATTCGAATTACAAATTATTACAAAAGATAAGGAATCTGCCCACAAGTAGTTACAAAAAGGAAACCGCCCTATATGTGTGGCATGTGCTGCCTAATTTCGCGCATGTGCTTAGTTCCAGGGCACTGTCTAGGCACTACCTAGCCATTGACTAACCATTGCTAACTTGACCCCAACCGCACATGCCACTGCCGATGTCTTGCCTGCGTTTTCCTTAATTAGTCATGCTAACTCTTGTTTGCCTCATGTCATTCCTTAGTTTTCTGCTTGTTTAGCTTTGTCTTTGCCTAGTATTTTCTTTAGCTTGACTTGATTTGCCTGCACTCGATTTGACCTTGGCACTTGCCACATGCCAACTTGCTCACTAGCTACCGACGTTGGCCATCGTTCATGTCATATGCCATGACACGCTGTCTTGTTGACATGCTTGTTTCCAGCTTGGTAATGCTACCCCATGACCCATATGATTGATTTAATCCGCACCTAGGCCCTTGAAAAGTCACTCATGCCAATCCTTTGCCGCCACCGTGCCATTTGCTGAGTTTAAGAGGTAGGCCTCTTACAGCTATATACCCAAACATATCCGACCCATTTAATATCCGACCCATGATTCGGTATTTTCAATTTTTGAGGAGTAATTTCATTGTCAATAGGCACCTTCAAAGAAGCCCTTTACCTTCTAATGCCATCTTATTACCCACAGAAAATCAGAAACTATTGTATATACCCCAAATATGCATGAGTGTTGTGTATGTATCTATTTTCAAAATCAAATATACCACAATGGACAAATTATGTGTTGTGCATGTACAATATTCATATACTCCCTCCGTTCACTTTTACTTGTTACTTATTTTTAAAATGAATTTTTATTTTTATTTGTCACTTTTGATATATCAAGAAATGACAAAAGATTTTTTTCTGTTTTACCCTTAGCATTAATTGCTTATTCTCCAAACCATTTTCAAGACATAATACTTTAAACATCAATTAATAGGGGTAATATGGTAAAATAATCATATCAATAATTGTTTTCTTAATGGGTGTGTCAAGTCTAAATGTGACAAGTAAAAGTGAACGGAGGGAGTAGAAACTATGCAATAAAATATGAAAAACTAAGTAAACGCACTTCAACAACTAAAAAAAATAGGTAAAACTTTGCAGAACTCAAAAATACATCATATGCCATATAGAAACTAAAGCCAAATTGAGGGAATTTGATTTGAAAGAAGGAAAGTGAATGAAAACCCAACTAGTTACGTATTACCTACACTACGAGCTACGAATTTTCACTATTCAATAAGGAGCCATATGAATGATTAATCAAAAATTACGGTATAAAGAAGAACAACAACTGACCAGAAAAGAGAAAGAGGAATGAAAACGCCAGCTTAGGTGTATATCCATGTGAAATTTTATTCCACTTAGACGCTCTCTTTGACTTAATGGTAAAAAGCACACCTAAATTATTACTCTCTTCATTTTTTTTATATGCTTGTTGTTTTCGGGTTTGTAAAATCTGTATTCAATAAACTTCAACAATACATTCAAACTAAAGTATGAACAATCAAATGAAGTTCTAACTCTGTATTTTCAAATATGAACTTCAACAATAAATTCAAATCAACTAGGAACAACAAAGATGAAGTTCGTACCAACTATGAACAACAAATGAAGTTCAAACTATTTTTGAAAAATAGTAAACCAAATGTTTAGAAAGAGATGGAGATTAGAAAATTCAAGTCTACCGAATTCACGGTGTGTCCTCGGTTATGGAATATATCCTCCCAGGAAAAAATGAATAACTTCAGTAGAATGACGGTACCTCAAATTCTGCCGGACAACAAACTCACTCAACGGTAATAAATCACACTTGAGTTTTTCAAGAAGAAGAGAGTTTTTAACTTCAAAATTCGTACTGATATCTGAGGAATAAATTAGATATTTATAGCCAAAAGGTGGTGCTTCAAAAAAGAAGCAATGGTTCTGAAAAGTTGCACCTTTTTGAAATGACGGACCCACATGCGGACCCATGTGCGTCCGCACATGAGGACATGCGGGCATGTCACATTGCTTCTCAAAACAGAATGTTAAGAGCTGACATGCGGACCAAGATGCGCTGGCATATATGTCTGCACATGGCCAGATGCGCCCGCATCTCACCTTTCCATCATTCAAACAGTGTATTGAAGGATTGCTTCCTTTTGAGGTACGTTGAGACATGCGTCAGCACATGCTCGTGTGCGTTTGCAAATGGAGAAATTTTTTGTATCAAAGTTTTGGATTAAAAAATCATTAACTCTTAAATTTCAAATGAATTTTCTCCAAAAAAAAATAATCTATCGATCATTTTTCAAATACAAATTCAAATCCAAATCCGAAATCGAAGTCGAACCGAGCGAGCGACGACGATGACGACATGAGGCTTGTCTTCTTCTTGCCTTACTAACAACATGGAGTAATGCTTCTATATTTAAGCATGGAAAAATTTCTTTCTCCCACCAATGTGGGAGAACACTCCTTCCTTAAAGTGAAATCATAATTCATTTTTTCCCTCCATTTGTTTTCTCCATTTTCTATTCACATTTCATCACTAGAATCGAACAATCCCCTCATGAATGCAGAATGACTATTTTATCAAAAAATATATGGATAAGTGTGTGATTTATAAGCAAAGACTAATTGCATCTGGATAAGTAGATTTCTCTTTGAACTTTCCATAGTGAACTTAAATCAGATGCACTCGGTCAATCGGTAGATGTGATATCTTTGAACCATCGAACTTTGTTGTACACCTAGACAATACAAGCCACACAAATAGCCTTTTACCATTTATGATTCTCACAGTTTTGTTCGTTTCAACTATGAACATTACCTGGTTTCATGAGAGCTTAGAGAATAGGCCTTTACTATCATTCTCCTTGAAACGACTTCCACTTCACCCTCACATAGGTGATTCCTAAATGTTTAATCCTATAGATAAACTATTTGGTCAGACCTTCCAAATTTAAATTTTTTTAAAAAGCTTCAAACCATAAGCCTTATCCTTGTTTCCTGAACATTGTCTTCATCATGAGAATAAGTTGAGTTAACAGTCACAACTTTGTTTGATATCCTTGAACCTAACTCTTGGGATATCTAGTATGCTAGGTAGAGTTACCACCGTGATGACTTGTCCTAGGCCGTAAATCCATTTTCGTTGATGATCTCTCAACTCCCTCTATAGTTAGACCTTTTATAAGTGGATCCGACACATTATCCTTTGGCTTCACATAGTCAATTGTTATAACTCTACTAGAGAGTTGTTCTTTAACAATATTATGTCTCCATATTATATGATGAGATTTACCGTTATACATCATTCTCCCTGCCCTACCTATTGCCTCTTGACTATCACAGTGTATACATACTGGTGCCAAAGGTTTAGGCCAAAAAGGAATATCTTCCAAGAAATTCCGAAGTCATTCAACTTTTTCACCGACCTTATCTAAAGCGATAAATTCAAATTCCATTGTAGAGCGAGCGATACATGTCTATTTGGATGATTTCCAAGAGACTGCTCCTCTACCAAGAGTAAATACATACCCACTCGTGGATTTTACTTCATTTGACCTGTGATCCAAATTGCATCACTATATTCTTTAATTACAGCTAGATATTTTTTTATAATGCAAAGCATAATTTTGAGTATATTTTAGATACCCTAAAAATCTTTTCATTGTCATCCAATAAGTTTGATTGAGATTACTTGTGTACCGACTCAATTTAGTAATAGCACATGCTATATCTAGTCGCATACAATTCATGATATATATCAAACTTTCCAACAGTCTTGCATAGTCCAATTGTGAGTCACTTTCACTTTCATTTTTTTGAAGTGCAAAGCTCACATCTAATGGTGTTTTGGCAATATAGAAATCTAAATACTTGAATTTGTCAAGTACCTTTTTAATGTAATGAGACTGTGACACTGGTAACCCTTGTAGAGTTCTATGGATTCTTATCCCTAAGATTATATCAGCAACTCCAAGGTCTTTGATATCAAATTTGCTTTCTAGCATTCGATTAGTAGCATTTATGTCAGAAATGTCTCTGCTGATGATCAACATTCCATCAATATACAAACAAACAATGACTTTGTGATTTGGAGCGTCTTTAATATAAACACATTTTTCACACTCATTAATCTTAAATCCATTTATCAATATGTTTTGGTCAAACTTTGCATGCTACTGTTTGAGTGCTTGTTTTAGTTCATAAAGTGAGTTAACAAGTTTGCACACTTTCCTTTCTTTATTAGGAAATACAAAACCCTTGGGTTGTTTCATGTAAATTTTTTCCTCCAATTATCCATTTAAGAAATCTATTTTTACATCCATTTGATGGATTTCAAGACCTTATACCGCAGCTAATGCAATCAACATTCGAATGGATGTTATCCTCGTTACTGGCGAGTAGTGTAAAAATAATCAAGACCTTTTTTTTGTCTAAAGCCTTTAAAGACAAGTCTTGCCTTGTATTTGTCAATAGTTTCATAAGCTTTCATTTTCCTTTTGAAGATCCTTTTTAAACCTAAAGGTTTATTTCCTCGTGCAAGATCAACTAACTCCAAAGTATGGTTGTTCAAGATTGAATCAATGTCACTATTGACAGCCTCTTTCCAAAAGAATGTGTCCGTAGAAAACATGGTTTCTTTAAATGTTTGAGGCTCGTTTTCAAGAAGAAATGTTACAAAATTTGATCCGAAGGAAGTAGATGTCCTTTGATGTTTACTATGCCTTGGATTCTCTTCATTAAGCACATTATCCTTTGGTTCTTCCCGAGGTCGTTTAGACCCTTCACTAGACAATTCATATCTAATTTTACACAGATATATGTGTTCAAAGAACTCATTATTATCTGATTCAATTATCTTATTGCCATGAATATCTGGATGTTTGGATTTGTGAACTAAAAATTGACATGCTTTACTATTTTTAGCATATCCAATGAAAACACAGGCCACATTCTTTGGTCCTATTTTGACCATTTTGGGTATAGGAACTTGGACTTTGACTAGACACCCCCACACTTTGAAATATTTTAAGTTGGATTTCCTTCCTTTCCATTTTTCATATGAAATTGATTGTGTCTTTCTATGGGAGTGCTCTATTGAGTATTCGATTTGTTGTAAGGATAACTTTTGTAACTACCTCCCTTGTTGTGTTGTGGATTTTACTTGTACTTCCCCTTTTAGCTCTCCCCATAGTTTGTATATGTGATTTATGACTTACGGGGATGAGTAGTACCGATTCTCGAGGTGTTTGGAAGTTATTTAAGTTATTAGTTGAGTTCTTGAGTTTAAATAAAGTTAATCTTGATCACGGTCAACCTTCGGTCAAGATGATCCCGGATTAGTGTTTTAGTGATTCCAATAGGTTCAGAACATACTTGTTAGTCAATTTACATATTTGATTTATTTCTATGGGATTTCGAACAAATTTTGAGGATTTACTAAAAGTTTTGGGTATTTTACATAATTAATTTAATTAGTGGTTTAATGGGTCAAAACTACAACCTTATTTCTTCCACATACCTATGTTAAGATTAATTGAAGTTTAAGTTTAACCTCTCAAACCATGTTAGAGAAAAAAAAACACGCCAAAAGGGACAAAAACTGTTGCGGTCGAACACGAGAGTGCGACATCAATACTTCGAAGGAGATTCTCGACTGTTCAGGCTTTATACTTTGAGGTTATATGTTTCATTGTGCTATATAGATATAAAGTGACGTGAGGGTAATTAGACAGTGGCAAAGTTTGTGATATTTTTGGTGCGTTTTAGGATTAGGCGCGAATGGGTGAGGTCATATTATATATAATTAAATGTGTGGTATTATTATATGTTGTGTGGGAAAATGGAAAGAAATTTCTGGTGGGAATTGAATTACTTCTAATGTGATTTTGTATATTAGTGGGTTAATCATGGGTAGTAAATTAATGGGGTATAGTTATATGCTAATGATTGGTGATAATGATTAAGTAATGTTAGGTAGGTTTAATAGTTTCTTGCATGAATTGTATAGAATTGCATTACCGTTCCATGTCTGGCTTTAGGTTAGCATATTTCACAGACGATTTTCTATCACTATTTTGACAAATTTAGGTTTTAGGCCTACAGTTCTTAGAGTTAGAATTTAGAAAATGGGGTCATTAGATTTGTATTCTTAAGAGAATTATATATTTGAACAGATTTGGAACATTCGGAAGCTTAACGGAAGGGCAAATCCCTTGCGTAGCTCGCATTCGGATTCTTTGGTTGAGGTAGGTTATGGTTTAATTGGAGTTTAGACTCTATTTAATTATGTGTGCTCCTAAATTGGATGCTTGTTGATTGGTCTTCGGAAGTACTTGAATTTGATGATATTTGGATTGTTGATACTTGCATGAATAATTATTGAAAATCGAACTTGATCGAATTGCCTTATGACGATAAGTGTACTTGTAAATTTAGTACGTCATGTTGTATCCTGAGAGATAATATGAAGTTGATAAAATATACATAATATGGTTATGGAGGATTGGGTACCACGTCGGTACGGATATGGATGTTGATATTACTTATTTATGGAGGATCGGGTACCACGCTGGTACGCTACATGGACTTAGATTATCCTCTGCAAGTCATGACTAGTTGGGCAGAAATAAGTCCCTTAGCATGTGTGTACAGACTAGTGTTGATTTTGAGAGGTCGTGTGGTTTGATAAGCTGATAACGAGCTAATGGTGTTCTAATTGTGAGGTTGAGAAGGACATAGTTGTTACTTATGGTATTATTGTTGATTTCATGGTTGTTTACAATATGGTTGATGCTCTTGATGGTTACATGATTTGTTTATGGGCATTGTTTGGCCCGTCATTGATGTATTTGTTGATTCATTAAATTACTTGCTATGTGTTGATGCCTGTCTACTTATTATTTGATTTATGTTGTATACATGCTATTAAATTGAGTTTGCCTATGATACCTATCAGTACATAATGGATTATACTGATACTACCCTATACTCTTCTTTTGTTGAGTGCAGAAAGTGTTCTAGAGTCTCTTACATAACCTTATCTCAAATGTTTGATATCTGATCTTGATCCTAAGGTGAGCACTGCATCTCCAGGCTGCCATGGATCATCATATTTGTTCTTGTCCTTCTTTTGGGCAATAAGACACTTTATATCTTTCTTTATTTTTGGATATTTTGATTATACATAGTTTTTATTTTAGATGTTCTTGTACGATGACTTTCGGGTCTTGGGGATTTCAATAGGTAGTTTGTTTGATTTCCGCATTAATAATGATTAATTTTGGATTTATTATCATTAAGTTGGTTTTTATGATAACCTCGCTTAATATTGACTAAATGATTGGGTAATGGTTCGGGTTAGATGGTTCTCCCACAGGAAGATTAGTGTGGGTGCCACTCACGGTCATTTGGGTAGTGATAAAGTTGGTATCAAAGCCCTAGGTTCGATACAGAGACGTTTGTACTTTTCTTCTAGAGGCTACAAGACACTAGGAAAATTCAAATTTTTCTTTCTTTCGTGCTATTACTTGATTTCAATTGGTATCTGGTGATCCAAATTGGTATCTGATTTCTTTAATTCTTATTCTCGAAGATAGTGAGAACACGAGCAAATGGAGCAAGAGTTGAGGTGGCCAAACATGCCGCTGAGGCTGCGGTTCGTGGTAGAGGACAGGTGAGGGGATGATTAGGTAGATGAAGGAGAGCAGCGCCAGCCAGAGGGAAGGCTCGAGCTATGGGACCAGCTCGGGAGAGGTTAGTATCTCCTCCCCCATATAAGAATATGCCTGAGATAGTAGAGGACGAAAAGATACCAGTACAGGATGAGGGGAAGCCGGTTCATGATGGGGTAGCGCCAGTTCAGAGAGGTGCAGCTCCGACTCAGCTGTCTTCCGATGTGATTCAGTAGGTTCTGAGCTTCTTGAGTGGGTTGGCAGGAACAGAGACTATACCAGTTAAACCCGCAGTTCAGCGTTCGGGGTTGCAGCATGCTGCTGCTGTAGCTCCTCTGATGGAAGAGGTGTCAGGGTCAGGTGTTTTTTCGAGACAGGTAGTGGGTCCAGTGAAGACTGGAGATGAGCATGATCTATTTTGCAAGTTTATCAAGATGAAGCCTCCTATTTTTTGTGGCACCGAGTCTGAGGATGCCTATGAGTTTATTATTGATTGCCATGGGAGAGTTCATAAAATGGGAGTGGTTAAGAGGTATGGTGTCGAATTGGTCGCTTTTCAGTTTCAGAGAGATGCTAAGATGTGGTGGAGAGCTTATGTGGAGTGTAGGGCTACAGGTTTGCCTCTATTGACTTGGACTCAGTTTTGCTCTGTGTTTCTAGAGTAGTATGTGCCTCGTGCATTGAGGGATAGAAAAATAGATAAGTTCTCTAATCTTGAGCAGGGGAGTATGTCAGTTGCAGCCTATGAGGCCAAATTTCATTCATTGTCTCGGTATTCATCTCAACTGCTACAAACTGAGGAGGAGTGGATCCGTCTCTTTGTGAAAGGTTTGAACACAAGTCTCCAGATTTCTGTTTTTCAGATAGCATCTTCAGGTAAGTCTTTTCAAGAGATGGTTGATTTCGTTAAAGAGGTGGAGGGTGTAAAGTAAGAGGGTTATGCCAAGGCAGTAGGAAAGAAGTCCCGCAAAGAGGGCAGTTTTAGTGGTTCTTATTCTTGGGGTCAGAGTTCGTGAGGATACCTTGCCCGCCCTATTCAGTCAGTGATGCAGGTATTTATTAGGGGTCCGTCAGGGTCTAGCCAGCCGCCTTCAGACTTTGGTGGTTACCTCACTTCATCTTTTTCAGCTGAGCGACCCACCTTGGATTGTACATGTTATGAGTGTGGTGGGGTTGGTCACATCTGGAGGTATTGTCCTAATCTCAGGCAGTATGGTCAGTCTGGCCAGCAGCAGGCTCTTCGAGCTCCAGCTCCAATAGGTAGATGAGGTGGTGGTAATAGTAGAGGTCGTCCAAAGGGTGGGCCTGGTGGTCATCAAACAGGTAGGGGTGGTAATTAATCCCATCGAGATGGTTCTCAGCTCGACAGGGGTGACGTTCAGATTGGTAATAGGGCTCATTTCTATGCTTTTCCAAGTAGGCCAGAGGCAGAGGCATCAAATGTTGTTATTACAGGTACTATTCTTTTCTGTAATCGGATGGCCACTGTATTATTTGATCCTCGTTCTACTGTTTCATATGTGTCTGCTGGTTTTGCTGTGGGGTTAGACATGTTATGTGATCTACTTGACTTTTCTATTCACGTGTTTAACCCTGTTGGTGATTTTGTTATTATTGATAGGGTTTACCGCTCTTGTTCTGTTATGTTTATGGGGTACCAAACTTGGGCAGATTTCGTGATTCTAGACATGGTAGATTTTGACATAATTTTGGGGATGAGTTGGTTGTCTCCATATAATGCTATATTAGACTGTCATGCTAAGACAGTGACTGTGGCTATGCCGGGGATGAATAGACTTGAGTGGGAGGGTGATTATAGTCCTGCTCCAATGAAACTTATTTCCTTTATTCGTGCCAAGAGGTTAATTGGGAGGGGGTGTTTGGCCTTCCTAGCACATCTTCAGGACACCACTGCATAGGTACCATCTATTGAGTCAGTTCCTGTGGTGTTTGAGCTCAAGGAGATGTTTTTTGCAGATTTACCGGGCATGCCACCAGACAGTGACATTGATTTCTGTATTGATCTAGAGCCGGAAATTCATCCTATTGCTATTACCCCATATAGGATGGTTGATGTGTCATGGTTACATGGCACTTTTGATGCTTAAAACAAGGAAAATATGCAATAACTTGGGTGTGTTTTGTTGGTATGATGTGGTTTCTGTCCTACTTTGCAGGAAAACAGGTTTTAAAGGCAAAATGATCAAAAAGGAAGAATCAAGTCCGAGAACAAAGTGTCGAAAGAAGAAAGAACAAGAATCTGCACCAGAGAAGGAGTCACGACACTACCCACGTGACGTGGAAGCCACTTACATGACTTGAGTGTCTGTCGTGACTCGTGTTCAGAGATTGAAAAAGTTGTCTGATTTCCACGGCAGGAGTCACGTGGCGTGACTACCACCCACGTGACGTGGAAGCATGTTGTGACCCAACTTCTGAAGACAACTAATTGAGCCTGATTCCCACGACACCAACCTACATGGCGTGACTTGGTTCCACGACACCAAGTCACGATACTGTGGAAGTTGCCGACTCTGTTCTCCTATTTTGTTTTGGATAGGATTAGTTTTGTATCTATATATACCCCTGTATAGTCCTAGGTGCGAGGGAGAGTCATTACATTATTTTGAGAGTTATTTCATACTGTTTCTGAGTTCATAAACATATTCTTGGTTTTGTAGTTACAAACCCTAATTTGAGTTTATTGATTATTAAGATTTCAGCTTTCCTCATTGTTGTGAGATCATAATTATGCTTTCATCTCTGAATTCTTCTTGTGTTCTTACAATTATGAGTAGCTAAACCCATTAACTAGGGTTGTGTGAACCATGAGGAATTAACGACACCGGTTTAGTGCAATTCAATACTAAATCGTTGTGTATGCATGTATTGTTGTTTCCTTTGTTGTGATTGCTCTTCTAATGGTTGCAAACATTAGAAACTCGCCTGTATTCTAGACTTGCTCGAGAGAGAGGTAGATATTGGAAAAAGGAGATAACAACAGAGATTTGAAGCTATCAACCTTCATCTAATAATCGCAGCCTTAGCGGGAATGGTTATCTGAGATCCAAGACAAGGGTTAGTAGTGCGACACTTGGAGACCGAGAGGAAAAGAGTGAAATTCTCCTAATAAAGGTCTTGAGACAGTTAGATGAACCTAACTTGTTAGATTTTGCATGCAACGCAGCGGGACAGTTTTGTTAGCACAGTAACCGATGGAGTTAAGGAATCATTGGGGATCACAGTCCTAGTGTATTTCTCTTATTGTCTAAAAACTCGATATGACTAGTAATTGTGACTGTCACTTTTTATTCACAAACCCCCCCCAGTTTTACTTACTTTCTGATTATTCCATCTAGTATTCTAAATAACTTCGACCTATTCCCTGTGGGATCGACCCCAACCTCGTTGGGTTCTATATTTGATACAACGATCGAATTATACTTTCTGGAGGTATATTTTAGGCGACATCAAATTTTGGCGCTGCTGTCGGGGAATTACGGTTACGGAGTTGATTATTACTGGTTGGAGTTGATTGGTTTTGTTTTTATACACTTTTGAGGGCATACGCCGATGTATGCCAAATACTAGGAGTCAAGGCATCCCCTGATTCCACTTGATCGTGAAATTGAAAGAACTTTGAGAGCTAATGCATAATGGTGAATACTGTAGGAGTTCAGGATCCCGTAACCGCTGGAGACACTCGTCACCAACTAATTCATCTAGTTGGTCATGAAACAGCGGAACAAACTACCACTCGATTGACACGTGAGTAGCAGGCTAGGCAAGCTGCTCTTTGAAAAGCAGAGAGAGATAATCGAGCTATGCAGGAAGCAGCACAACGTCTGGCTGATGCTGAAGAGCGACAAAGACGACTGAGAGAACAATCGTGACCATATGTATCGATTTATGATGATCCTGAAGAAGAAGATTTGGCCTACTTCGAGCCATTAGAGACTGGTGCCATCGTTCCACCAACATTAGCTTCGGGCACTAAGTTTGACATTACTAGTGCCATGATCCATCTGTTAAACTTGAAGGGTGTGTTCGCTGGTCTTCCTACTGATGACCCAAACATGCACGTGATGAATTTTGTGGGGGGTACGTCATGCAATCTGCCTGGAGTTGACCAAGAGGCTATTCGGTTGAGGTTGTTTCCATTCTCTCTAACAGGAGACACTACTTTGTGATTGGCTAAGTTGCCACGAGGTTCCATCACTACTTGGTAAGAATTGAGAAATTATTTTTTGGAAAGATTTTTCCCACCTTCCAAGATACTGCAGTTGAAGGACGAG
Source organism: Capsicum rhomboideum (assembly GCA_031232105.1). NCBI lineage: Eukaryota > Viridiplantae > Streptophyta > Magnoliopsida > Solanales > Solanaceae > Capsicum > Capsicum rhomboideum. The sequence goes on from CP124712.1 coordinate 19,719,119, forward strand.
ATTTATAATTTCAGACAGCTTCATTCGGAAGCACTCTATGAGACATGGCTGAGGTTCAAAAAGAAGCTGCAGAATGTGCCAAATCACAGGATGAGTGGTAGGAATTTACTTGAATTCTTCTACAGGGTTTTGAATATCAATACAAAGGCAGTAGCAGATACTATCACTGGTGGAGCATTCATGAGTCTGGGATGGGAATAAGCTTCGGAGATATTAAATCGTGTCACTAAGACTAACCAAGGATGGCATACTCGGGAGGCAAATACGTCAGCTGGCACATATGCTATTGGAGTTTCAGCAGCTCAACGAGCTTTGGATGGATCTGTGGCTCAGGAGGTCGCTTAGTTGAGGACAAAAATTGGTCTTCTGGCTAAACAGATAGCGGCCAGAGATGCTGAAAAGGTGCATGCTGTAGGCGTACAAGGTAAATCGGCTAGACATGGTGATAGTGAGTTTGATGAAGAGGCTAAGTACCTAGATCGAGAAGTGGCGGGTTTTCGAGCCAAGGGCCAAGGGTCTAATAAAGACTCTTGGAACTCAAGGCAAGAGAATCAAGGTCGGAACTATTATGGAGACAACTATAACAAGTCGGGATACAGAGATAGAGAAAGAGACTGTGACGGTGATTGGAGGCAAAAATATGATTTTAGATAGAAGAATGACCTTTATGTACCGCCAGGAAGACGTGATGAGGAGTCTGGTCGTTCAAGGATGGAGGCCCTTCTTAATAAACTGGTCAAAGGGGCAGAGAGCCAGGAAAATTACTTGAAGGAGATTAGGACTAACATTTCGGGCATAAGTCAGAAAGTGGAGTCTCATTCAACTGCCATTAAATAGTTGGAGCAACAATTCAGGTAAATTTCATTGGCACTGAATCAACGTCAGTCGAGCACCCTTCTAAGCAATAGCGTCCAGAATTCAAAAAATGATAGTCAGTGTCTCGCCATTACTACTAGAAGTGGGAAGTGCACGACAGATCCACCTATTCCTGCCGACAGTAGTGTGACTAATAAACCAGTGGTTATTGATGTAGAAGCTGAGTTAGAGTCGGATAATTCAAAGGGTGACACGATTTCAAACCATCATGATGATAGCGATAATGCAAAATCTGAAAAGAGGAAGGAAAAAGAGGTACCACAAGTGCTCAAAACTATCCCACGACCTCCTCCTCCCTTTCCTCAAAGATTGAAGAAGAAGGCTGAGGAAGGAAAATATTAGAAATTCATCACAATGTTGAAGGAGCTATCAGTAAAGATTCCTCTTGTCGAGACATTGGAGCAGATGCCAGGTTATGCAAAGTTAATGAAATACTTGGTGACAAAGAAGAGAACTGTCAGTTTTGAGCCAACAGATAACATACATTACTGTAGTGCAGTTGCTTCGCGTTCCCTAGTTGAGAAGAAGAAGGATCCAGGAGCTTTCACAATTCCTTGTACTATCGGGTCCTACGACTTTGCTAAAGCACTGTGTGATTTGGGTGCTAGCATCAACCTAATGCCATTAGCCATTTTCAAGCAGTTCGGGTTGGGAGCACCAAAACTAACCTTTATGAAACTTCTCATGGCCGATAGAACTGTAAAAAAGCCGGTGGGCATTCTGTACGATGTTTTGGTGAAAGTTGCATCTTTTATCTTTCCGGCTGATTTTGTGATTCTCGATTGTGTAGTTGACTTTGAGGTTCCCATCATATTAGGAAGATCACTTCTTGACACTGGTCGTGCATTGGTTGATATAGAAACAGGGTAGCTGAAATTTAGATTGAATGATGAACAGGTTACTTTCAATGTCTGTCGTTCAATGAAGAATCCAAGAGATAAGCGGGTGATTTCAGTGATAGATGCGGTTGATGATAATGAGGTTGTTATGTCTCTTGAAGAAAGGTTGGGAGTAAAACCTCTGGCTGCCGTGATCATGAATTTTGATGACAATAGTATTGAAGACTATGATGAGATGGTGGGTGCACTCGCTGGTAAAAGAGCATACACTTATGCTCCAAAGAAACTGGATCTCGATTTGAAAAATAGGGTAACCCTCAAACTACACTCTTCAGTGAGTGCAACTGTCTTAAACTCTACATTTTTTTTTTCCAGCAACCATCTCTCTCAAGCATTTGACATATTTGGGCATGTCCATCAATGCATCAATCAATGGAATATTGATGTGAAGTTGCTTGAAGATATCAAGGAACTTCTTAAAATTTGCATCCTCCTTGCTTTTTTGGAATCTTTGTGGGAATGGTGGTGGAGTTCTCTCAACTGCAATCTCAGTCTGCTCAACAACCTCTTTATCTCTTATTTCTTCTTGCACAGACTCTATCTCTGAGGTTGGTGATGGAATTAACCTTTATGGGAAAGGAGGTGGATGTTTATAGTTGTCCCAATTAATTACTCTCCTCTTTGAAGGCTCTTCATCTGACAAGTCTACACTTATGTCTTGAATTCTCTACTTGTGAGGAGCTTCAACTAACTCTCTTTTATTTCTGAGTGAGACTGTCATTACTTGTTTAGTATTATTCTCTGTATCACTCGACAGTGCACCTGCAAAGTCTTGCATGTTGTGAAGAAGTTAGTTGGCCCACTTGACGCTCAAGTTCATGAATGGACTTCTGTATTTTGTTCACAATCTGAGTTTGTTGTCCCATGAACTATTTCATTATCTCCTCCAATGAATTGCTCACTTATGGAGCTTGTGGTGTATACTGTTGTCTTTGGGCTTATGGATTTCCAGCCCAAGAAAAATTTGGGTGGTTTCTGTAATTTTGCTGCCTCACATAATATATAGATTTTGGATTCAAAGGACATCCAGAGTAAGCATGATTTTCACCACACTTCTCAAAAAACAGTTCAGCCGCTTGAACCTGTTGTACCTGTTGAACTTGACCTGCACTTGGAACTAATAAACTCTACTTCATTAAGGCACAAAACTGCCTAATATCAGCTCAAATAGATGACACATTATCCAGCTCTAAATTATCAGGTGTTTTTTGTGTAGAAGTGAACACTCTGCTGGGCTCTGAATAGTCTCTGTAACCTGCAGACATAAGATTGAGCAATACTTCTATTTCATCATAGCTCTTGGACAAAATTTTCCCTTCAGCTGTAGCATCTAATATAGACTTAGAGTCTGGCCTCAATCCTTCAATAAAATTGTGCCAAATAATCTCCTTGGGCTGATGGTGGTGCGGGCAATCTCTCAAGTATCTCTTATATCTCTCCCAAGCTTGGGGAAGGGATTCATCATCTTTTTGAACAAATTCAGAAATCCTGCCTCTGAGCTCTTTTATTCTTCTAGATGAGAAGAATCTATTGAGAAACTTTTCAGACAAAACGTCCCATGATGTGATAGATCCTGCCGGTTCATTCTGCAACCGTTGCTTCGCTTCCCCAATTAGTGAGAAGGGGAATATTGTCAACTTCACGTATTCATCTGAAACATTTTGGTAATGAAAGTTGTCACTCAATTCAGTGAACTCTAGCAGGTGCTTGTGTGGGTCTTCCTGTGGTTTACCCTCATATTGACAAATGCTCTGCACTAGCCACACTATGCCCTCTTTAAGCTCAAAATTTCTGATGATATTCGGCTTTACAATAGCTCTAGAGGCATTTTATTGATTTGTCCTTGCAAAATTTAACACCAAAACATGTGGTGTAGGATGGGGCTGGACTGCATCCCTATCTACCACATCATTCGCTGGGTCTTGAAGAATTGGATTATTCAAGTTATTACCCCTTGCTCTCAATCCTCTATGACTATGTTCAAGCTCGTGGTCAATTAAAATCAAGGGATTGCCTTGACTCCGGGTGTTTAGCATAAACTAACCTGTACCCTAAAAGAAACAAAAACAACAAACAAAAGTAAATCTGAATAATTCAATAAAAACTCAAAATAGTATCAATTTCAAATCAAATCCCCAGCAATGAAAGCAAAACTTGTTGCGTCCTTTCGTACACACAAGTGTACATGGTCATACAAGTAATAAAGGATGTAAGTCCAGATATCATACCCACAGGAATTTGATGAATTGATTTCTAGCTTGAATTCGTGTACGAGTTATTCAGAAGGTAACCAAGAGTAAAGAGTGACTTGTATGTTTCAAAAGTAAATAAAAACAATTGTAAATAAGTCATAGATTGGTTGGGTTGTAATTTAGATTTGAGAAAAGATCTAGGATTACGGTATTTTGACAATCCAGTCAAGCCATCCAATCATACACCTAATTTGATTTCCTGAGTTACTAGTTGCAGGTTAATTTTAGCTTTATTGAGCATTTTTCTAACAACTCTAAGCCTACTCAACTATCCCTAACGTCTATATTTCTATGATCGTCGGTTAATAGTGAAGTGCATGAAGATGTCGTCTGTATCAACTAAGCTAGGTCACATGATATATTTCTTTCCTCAGTGACGAATCAATTTCCTTTCCCTATAAGGTTCATGAACTAGCCCTATTTCCTTTTTTTAAACTTGTCGTTCCCTATTTCAAGTCCAACAAATAAGCCATAGATAATATTCGCAAGATGATCAGTCAAACGAATAATTGAAAGTAAGAAGAAATAAATAACTCAATGTATGGAAATCAAAATAGATAATATGATATTTAAGCCACAACTTTCATGTTCAACCACAACCCTAGAAATTAAGAGGTTTAGCTACTTATGAATCTCTTTGGAAGAAGAAATTTTATGAGTATACAAGTTAGAAATCGAATATAAAATAAGAAAATAAAACTAAACCTTGTTCTTGAGCTTTGCCCTAGCTTTTGGCTTCCCCAAATCAGTTGTTTTTGATAAAAAATAAATGGGAGGGGGCTTTATATAGAGTTTAGGAACTTTTAGAATATCAAAAACCAATTTCAATCGGGTTAGGAGAAGTTTCGACTTGTGCCACAACCCAATAGCGAAGCTGTGGCGCAAGGAGCAGTGAAATTTACCGAAGGCATGCAGATTTCGCGCCACTCACCCAAAGCATGTGGTGTAGGATGGAGCTTGGACTGCTGGTAGCTTTCAGATTAAGAATTAAATCTGCGCCACTATTGCTACAAAAGCTGATGACGCAAGTTTGTCCAAGTGAAGCCACGTATGTACATAGCTACTACTTTCTTCAATTGTTATCAAATTGCGTCCATTTTCTAATCATCATGCAAGAATATGTCAATCATTGGCTCATAATTCATATCTCCTTTCCTTTCTCTTTTTGCCATTTTAATTTCACATGAGCAGTTTTTATCTTCAATTCATGAGTTTTTGCAACTTTCATTTTTATCCAATTTTGCTTCAAATCTCTTCGACTTCTCACCTCTTTATTTCTACACATTAAAAGATAATATTAAGCACAAAGTAATATAATTAGTACTCAAAAGACGATTAAAAGTATTAAAATATGAGGCAAATAAAAATTAAATACATGTATTTTGGGCCTCACATCAAGTTACGTGACTCATAACCTATCAACTTAAAGAACATCGAGTCTAGTTTCCAAGGCATCCAACCTTTTGTCAATTCGACTTCTGAGTAAAAATTTATGATTGTTTTACTAAGAAGTAGCATAGCAGCTATGCTGTCAGGTAGACCTATGTGGGTCACGACCTCTCCCCAATAATTCTTCGGTCTACCTCTTCCTCTCTTAAATCTATCCATAGTCAACCTCTTATACCTCCACATTAGGCATCCGTGCATCTCCTCATCACATTATCTCAACGTGGCTTTCTGCATCTTCTCTTCTATCGATGGCACTCCCACCTTGTCTCGGATATCCTCATTTTTAATCCTATCTCTCCAGCATACTCACACATCCATCGTAGCATCCTCATCTCCCCTACTTTTGTTCTCTAAATAAGAGTTTTTGACTGGCCAATACTCCACCCCGTACAACAAAGCCAGTCTATATCAAAACTCAAAAATCAATATCCATGATAAATCAATAACATAGGAAGTGCGGGTACCAAGCTAAACTGTGGCAAGAAATTAAATTAAATCCACGATAAAAAGTGCATATGCCAAGTAACAAAATAAACGTTAGTAATTTTCTCAACGGCCAACTTATGTCCATGTACCCAATGACAAATTTATAGCTTAAACTATGAGATAGTGAATGCGTGGTCTCTTTGTAAAATTAGATATTTTATGTGTATATTTTACTAAACTTAAAATTTCATTCTCCCCCTATAATCCCCTAGTTGAGGAGAACAGAAAAAATGATCAAGTATTGAAAATATAAGGTGGAAATTTATAGAAGAGTAATAATACTCTGTAATATCATAGAAGATAAAGATAATATTATATTTTTTTTGTTTGATTGATTTTGATTAGATACAATACACCCTTGTGGTGAGCCCCTTTCCCGGACACCGTGTATAGCGGTAGCTTTAGTGCACCGAACTACCCTTTTTTTTTTTTTTTTTTTTAATTTTGATTAGATATAAAATTTTTAAAAATAAAAAATATTTTTGAATTTTATGGTCATAAATTTAAGATAAGTAAAACATATTAAAGTACCTTTTAGTTTTCTAATTTTATCATGCGGAAAATTAGATTTTTAAAATTGAAACTAAAAAGGAAGGCAACACAAACTATTTTAAAAAAATAAAGAGATTGAGCTGAATTTCAAAATTTAAAAATGGTAAAAACTGTGGAGGAAAAATGAGGCCAAAAAGAAAAATAAAGTTGGAGAAAGAAATAGTAAGATAATCTGTCTTGCACACTAGTATTCATATGTATTTGATAAATTATTTATGCCTAGGATGTCCATGTTCTTCGATTACTGCTTCTACTATATGTTGTTTTTTATGCTTCATTTATCACATTATTCTGCTTTGTATGGTTGATTACACGTTCTCTATTTTTTGCTATGTCTTATTGATATGTCTTGTTCTACTTTTATGTTGTCTTTATCAAACTACCTTGTTATGTGTTACTTGAGCCAAGGGTCTTTCAAAGACAACCTCTTTGTCTCTAGAAGTAGGGGTAATGTCTATGTACACAATACACTCTATCCTCCCCATACCTCACTTGTGGGAATATATATTGGGTATGTTGTTGTTGCCTATGATATCCACATCATGTGGCGTACACAAAACTTTTAGTAAGCGGTGTCGATATTTATAAAAGAAAGGATAAAAATTTTATTATCACTTTTTTAAATTAGATATATCCTTGACCCATTGGTCTTAGCATAATTATTTGTTATAAGAGGTCTTGGGTTCAAGACTTCTTAACCACAAATTTTGCAAAATATGCTGAAAATGCATAAAGTGAGATTTGAACTCCTGACCTCGAACACATAAACAGAGAGATAAACCAACGCACCAAGAGAAGTTCCTTGACAAGTAGTGTTATTTTTTTTTTAATATATATCTATTTAAGACATAGTGCTGATATATATATTTAGTAAAAAATTTCAACAAAGCGGTGTCGCTCGACACCCTTCACTCAACGTGGGTCCAGCCCTCCACATGCATGATGTAATGAACTTTTCAGAGAAAAAGATGTGCGGTAAGGGAGAGGTTGTACTGCAGTGGGTATCTCCTTCTTCTTGTCACTTGGTAACAATTTAAAGCATCATAGTTTACCCTCAAGGCATTTGAATATTTTTCCTAAGTGTTGGTGTGAAAGCATGATGAGTGAAGGTGTTAAAATTACTTGGAAGGAAGTTATTTCAAAAGAGACACAATCTCTTGGAATCCATATACATACAAACTTAGCAAAGATTAGGTTACAATGGAAGAAAAAGATCTATAATAGGTGATATCAATTAGTTGAGACTTGAAAAATACTATGTTTTAGTCATGTTACTGTAAAAAATGGATCCTGGGTCTAACTCGCACCCCAAAATCTAGCTCATGAGGGAAAGATTTCTCAAATCCATATAAGAAGATCAATTACTCATTTCTTTTTCGATGTGAGACTCTTAACACTCCCTAACATGTCCAAGCCTAGTTAACTGAAACGTGGACAATATAATATGGGGGCCCAACATCGGTACAAAGATGGGATGGGTCTGACTCTGATACCATGTAAACAATGGATACTGGGCCTAACTCACATCCCAAAAGCTAGCTCACGAGGGGAGGATTTTTCAAGTCCATATAAGGAGACCAATTACCCTTCCCTTTTTTGATGTGGGACTCTTAACAGTTAGTTTGCTTATTTGAGGTCCTACGCTTTTAGGAGTCTTTTAGTCATGTCAGATTTATAAATTAGAAAGTATATATATTTAGAAAAAAACTTGTACTTTTTATTATATAGTATTGATATGAAATAAGCTTAAATGGAGTGGCATGATTAGTGCAAATTCATATAATTGAGCCCAACTTGAATTTGGGATTCAGGCGTAGTATTTGTTGTTTGTTAGTCCTGTAATTGCCAATTGACACTAGAAGGGTAGAGAAAAGAATGAGTTTTGGAAAAAGATGCTTTCTAAGAAATGGAGGTTGGTTTGAGTCACCAAGGGAAAAGTGGAAATTAAAATCCTTCTCAGTCCAGATTCTTTTCCCATATCAGAATAAGACCCATTACACTAGATTTAGGCATTTAGCCAATTCGGATCGATGCCAATGGGATTTACATTTTTACTATTGAACATCATGAAAAATATATCTAGCTTAGCTTTGTATTGCACGTGTGTCTCTTATTTCTTATTTTAAGTGATATTGTTCTACTTTAATGCATAAATCTTTTACTATTGCATCCCAAAGAAGAAAATATATAACCATTACAATTTTTTTTTTCAAAATTAACAACAACAACAACATACAACATACCAGTGCAATTCCTTAGGTAGGGTCTGGGAGGGTGGGATGTACATAAAACTTACCCCTACCTTTACGGGACAGAGACGGTTTCCAAAAGACCCTTGGGTCAAGATTTTTTTTAAAAAAATAAACAGGTTTAAGAAATACAAGAGTAGAAATATGTGATGAAATATTTTTGAGAAAGTAACATTTGTAGATATTTATCGAAGCAACACCTAAGGTTGTGCTGATACCACATTTACAAGTGAAAAGGAAGAAAGGCTGCTCCGGAAGGCTAACAAAAATCTAGTCTGTCTATCATTGAAGCAATGTTTTTTATATATCTCTGGTTAGACCATAAATAGAAAAGTCTAATGCAATTCAACTTAATCATCTAAACTGAATTGCTAATGTCTTCAAAAGATCTGGAATTCCTCTCTTTTCAGATTATCCACCAAATACAAGATGGGATAGTCCTCCATCTATCTCCTTTTAACAATCCTGCTCCTGCTTCTTTCCAGCTAAACAAGACTTAAGTAATCTTCCTTGGCATTATCCAATCAACGCCTCTGAGGCTAATGAAGATCTTCCGTACCATGTTTGTGATCCTATAGTTTAGGAATAGATGGTTGTCTCAGTTTCTTCACCACACAAATAACACTTAGGGCTCGTTTGGTTGGGAAACAAGTTATCCTGGGATTGTTATTCCACCCTCAAATGTGGGATAAAAATTACCCTACAATCCTGGAATAAGTTATCCTGCGATTTTGTTTCAACCAAACATGGGATAAACTCATCCTAAAATTAATGCTGAGATTAGTTATCCTTTATCCCTCATACCAAACGAGCCCTTAGAGTATAGGTTGATCTTTTTCTTGGTAAGTTTGTCATGTGTCAGCACCACTTTCCTAGCTAACAGCTAAGTGAAACATGCTACCTTCTAAGGTACTTTCACTTTTCAAATGTGCTTCCACAACCAGTTACCATGTGCTCATTGTCTCTATTGGGTAGCTTGTATGGTGAATTAACCCTGAAAGGTCCTCTACTATCTACTTGCCACCAAAGTCTATCAAATCCCTCTTTTGTTCCTTTGAACTCTTCCAGTTTTTTGTACAGTTCTACTAATGTATTCACTTCCCCGCCATTTAGATTTTTTCTAAACAGAAAATTCCAACCCTGTGTAGACCATGCTTCATCTACTGATTTCTCTTTCTGTTGATCCAGGTCATAGTATTTGAAAAAAAGATCTTTTAGACAAGAATTATCTAGCCATTTGTCCTCTCAGAAAGATGTTTTACATCCATTAGACACCCTGATAGAGGTATGAGCCTTCATCAGTAGCCAAAGTGATCTAATAGATCTCCATAAACTCACACCTTAAGGTGAAAGATGTGATGAAAATAACTAAGAAAATGTAGTAACAACAGAAATAGTAAAGATAGCTAGACTAAAAGAAACAACAGTAAAATAACAACAACATACCCAGTATACTCTGATAAAGTGGGGTCTGGGGAAAAAGAAACAATAGTAGTAAAAAGAATTGAAGAATAAAATAATGATAGAATAGTAAAGATAATACGGTAAGAAGAGTAGGGAGCAAATAACGAGCTTTAAACTGGAACTATTCTCTCCCCCCAAAGAGATGAGAATTGCTCGACTACAAACCTTGAAAAATTTTATGGTGGTAGAGGCATACCAAGTTATAGTTGTGTGAGGATATTTTTCAAAGAAGAAAAATAGTGGGTCCCACACTTTTTAATTACCAAGCATTTTTATATTCACAAGCCACCCCTACTCGTTCACTTTCCTTTTCTTTCTTTCCCTTCTTCTTCTCCTTCTCTCTTTTCACTCTTTTCTTATCATTGATTTACATATTATCTTCTTCCCTTTGCTGCAAAATTAAGATTTTTTTCCCCATTTTGAGTGAATTTATGCCAACTCTTTGGTTGATTTTCTATTATTTACTGCAAAAAAGTCTAGATTTGTGCCGACCCTTTTTCTGATTTACTCTTATTTGCTGCAAAAATCAAGTTTTTTTTTTTTAGTTTTGAGTGAATTTGTGCTGACCCTTTTGCTGATTTTAACTTCTTGGCTGAAAAATAAAAGAAACTGTTTTGAGTGAAATTACACTGACCTTTATGTTGAAAAAAATAATATATTACAACCTATCAAGAAACATTTAAATTTTACATTAATTGCCATTAGTTAAGAGCTGAAAACCCTTTATAAAGATCCAAAGGATGAAGATATTGGTGGCGTCATTAATCTGCAGGAATAATGAAGAAAAGATTGAAAAAAATCCATTTTCTTATCATTGGAAAAGATAATATGTAAGGAGGGAAAGAAGAGAAACAAAGAGAAAAAGATAGGGCTTGAAGTTTATTCATCAACAGGGGAAAGAAAGTATGGCAGACAGGACGAGTAGGGTGGGGGTGGAGTGGCTTGTTAATATAAAATTGCTTGGTAATTAAAAAGTGTGGGACCCACCTTTTTTTCTTCTTTAAAAAATACCCTCACACAGCTATGACTTCGTATGCCTCTACCACCATAAGTGTTTTCTCAAACCTTCTACCCTAATCTTCGACCTCCATACTCTCTTATCTAGGGTCGATGAGCTGAAGGATTTTCATGTCCTGTTTCATCACCTCTTCCCAATTTGTGCCTCTAACATCCTCACTGGGGCATCGTGCTCCTTCTTTTCACATGCCCGACTCATGTTAGTCTCGCTTTCTACATCTTATCCACCACGGAGGCAATTTCCACCTTGTCTCATATATCCTCATTTTTAATACTGTTTGTCCTAGCATGCCTGTACATCTGTCTAAGCATCCTCATTTTGCTACTTTCACCTTTTGGACTTGCAAGTTCTTGACTGGATAGCACTCTGCCAGATACAACATAGCCACTGTCTCGGATCTCGGGTCCCGACTCGGGGTTGGGTCTCGAATCTCGGGTATGGAGTCAGGTTCGGGTTTTGGGTCTCGGGTACGGAGTCAGGTTCGGGTCTCGGGTTTTGAGTCGTGGTCAAATCTCGGGTCTCGACTCGAGATCGGGTCTCGAGTCCCGAATCAAGGTCAGGTCTCGGGTCCCGAATCGGGGTCGGGTCTTGGGTAAAAAGAGCTTATAGATGCATTCTCTAATTTGATAACTAACAGTTAGTTGAACTGTTTAGCCTAGATTTAATGTTTTTAGGCTTTAGAAGATTAAAGTGGGTTAGAACCATTTAATTCGAACCATATTTAACTAAATCCATATTTTATACAGGTGGATTGTAATCCAATCCATTTTAACTCAATCCATATTCAATCCATTCAAATTAGATCTAATCCATCCATTTGCCACCTCTAGGTAGCGGGTATTGTGGGGTTGGGCGTAGGTGCTAGAAACAGGAGAGGTGGGGATGGGGGTGGGGGTTTAGGTGATTAGGGTCAGGTGGTGGGGAGTGGAGAGTAAAGGTAGGGGTGGGTGGGAGAGGGATTGAGGGTCGAAGTGGGTGGTTAGGACTTAGGAGTCGAGGTAGTTGTCACTACTAAAATTTATATTGTGCATTGAAAATTTTGAGCTTTCAAAAAACTTGTTTGCAAAAATAAAGTGATCTATAATTTTAGAATTTTAGGTTGAATCTAATAATTAAAAAGTAATGAGACTAATATTAGAAGGTTGTATATCAAATTTTGAGTTATTACGAGTTGATTTGGATCAATTTAGAATGAAAATGTGTTGGTAAATTTTTACACATCAAGTTATGATGGTTGTTGGAATTTTGACCACAACTCCTGAAGGATCGTCAAAATTTCAGCCATAAATGCCAAAGGATCTTGGTGATTCATTAGGATTTGTCGCCAAAATTCTGACGATCACCAAAACTTATTGTTAAACAAGTCTTTTATCAAATAAGAAATGATGACGACTCATTAAGATTTGCTCTCGATTATGATACACAGTCTTATTAACTTCAAGTGATACACAGTCTTATTACTAAACAGGATAACTGGTAAGTGATTCATTTAACAAGGTTATGGTATCACTCAGAAAAGAAAAGGAAAAACAGAAACACACACATTTCTTGACATTCTCTCATACATAATATAATGTCAAGAGTTTATTTCAAGCACAAACCCATGCAGTTGTTGTATCGCTTCGCACATCCCTTGGCTTGACATGATGGTCATCAATAGCATTGGTCATATCAATAAAAAATTTCAGCAAACTTGTTAGCTCAGGGACATTCTCATTTGGCCTTTCATACTCCATAATCCAGCTCACTAAATCCTTTTCACCTTCTTCATCGACATGGAGACTTACCTTCCAATTCTCATAGTCCTTCACTATATCTCCATCAAATTCCTTGAATGTGATTATCTTTTTCTCTTCATCGATAGCTTCAATTATCTGGTTCGATATCTTTTCTTTCCCGTCTGCCTTATAGAAAATTTAGCTACGTTAAACTCAGAAATAGTAGTAAATTTAAGATTGTCATTTCAAGGTAACACAACGACAGTCACTTTATACAACATGCAGTAACTTATACATCAACGACAACCTCTTAATTTGTCAATAAATTTTCAACAAATCAAAATTCTTAATTATTTCGACAAAATTGGGCTTACCGTGGGTATACTTCCAACAAATTCTGGAGCCAACAGTTCCCAGGTCTCCTTCAAGACACTCAAAACCTTGTGCCTGGACAGGGCACATGGTGGAGATATGGTGTGGTTTGTGCCTAAAGACATCATGAAACACATCATTTTTAGCCTTCACTTCTATCTGGGCAGACAATTTGGACTTTAGACCCATGTCTTTAGAACTAAATTTGTTCTAATGAGGGATCATTCTAAGACTGAATTGGGCTATATATAATCGAGTATACATACAAAAATAATGGAGTATTAATCGAGTTACCATTATTATTAACAAAGATAAGGTACAGTTTTTGGCTTTTTTGCAACGTACTTCTTTATTACTTCCTCCGTCTAAATTTATGTGATATGTTTGACGTAACATAAAATTTAAGAAAGAAATAAAGACTTTCAAAATTATGATTTAAAACAAACTTTAGAAGATATTTATGTGGCCATAAATAATTTCTGTGTACACTCTACCCTCCCATATCCCATTTACGTTTTATATTGGGTATGATATTGTTATTTTTGTAGTGTTGAAAATTGAACAGTACTAAAAATAGCAACTTTTTTAATGCTAAAGTACTCCCTCCGTTCCATATTAGTTGATCATCTTACTAAAAATAGTGTTCTCATATTAGTTGTCCACCTTACTAAATCAAGAAAGCATCAATTAATTTTTTTCCATATTACCCTGACAATTAATTCTTTTTGAAAGTTTTCACACATGTTTGTAAAATTTCCAAGAAGTTTTTTAAGGGGTGAATTGGTAAAATTACCTTCTTATTTAGGATTTCTTAACATGCATGCAAAAATAAAAATGACCAACTAATATGGGACGGAGGGAGTATAATTGAAATTAATTGCCAACTTAATCTTAGATTTTTTAAGTGACAATTATTTTGGTATAATTTTTTATACTAAAGAGAGATAAATTAAAATGAGACGGAGGGAGTGTGTGTATGTATATTAACGTATTCTCTCCATTCATTTTTACTTATCTAATATTAATTTGGCATATTTATTAAGGAGCAATAAATAAAATTACAATTTTACTATATAACTCTTTGAATATAATAAATTCAATACATTGAGAAATGATTATATATAATTAATAATAAAGATAAATTAGGAATCAAGTGATAAATTATACACAAACCTTTTTATATATATATACACTGTCATTTAACGTGTAAATCTCATTTAACTGTTATTTTATGGGGTAAAATGGCTTCGGTAAGGATTAGGTCAACCCGGGTCAGATCTATCAAGAGTAGGCGCACGATGGCATCATCTAGAGGGAGATGCGGGTGCAAAAAGACGTCCTCTCGGGCAAGATCGAAGTAGCCCGAGACCATCAGCGATGGTGACCACGCACGAAAGGACAGATAAAAGGATGATATGTCAGAATACTCATGTGCACAGGCAATTCTCGGCTGAACCACGCCAGACACGCAATATGGGTTGGCATCCTCCAACGGCTTAGGGGCAAGTGCCTATCGGTCATTGTCGTTGTATTAAGAGATCAAAACAACACTTTCCTAATGGCCATGGACACTCTTGGTACCCTATAAGTAGTCACCACCTTCCCCACTGTAAAGGGTCTGTAATTTCCTGCCCCTCTTTATTCTGAAGCAATAAAAAATCTTTAGCTTTGTTCTTAAGTTTTCTCTATTTGCCTTAGCTTTCTTTATTGTTTTCTTGCCTTTGCGCTCGCTTATTTTGCACTCGCAGTCAGGATTTGCTCAACTATAAGAACTGTGGACGATGTTGTCCTCCAGATTTTTCCTCGTCCTCTGTTTTGTTCATCATTTGTGTTATTTATTCAGTTTATTTGCTTTCGTACAAACTCACGCTACTAACATGACACTAAGATCGTAATGCATGCTCTTGACCCACTTACAAATCTAACTGCCCCAAAATCGACGGTAAACAATTATAAACAGAAGTATGGAAAAATTAGTTTAATGATTTTGTGTATAAATGGTGGGTCCTGTTTATATTATTATTGGGTGTGGTTTTACATTTCGTATCTTGTCCCTTCCTATTTCTTTTCTACACTGTTGTTTCTTGAGACGGGGGTCTTTCTGAAACATCCTCTCTATCTCACTTCTGAGGTAGTGGTATGGACTGCGTACACTTACCCCCCCCCCTCCAGACCCCACGTGGTGGGAATAAACTGGGTATGTTATTGTTGTTGTTGATTTTGTGTATAAAAAGAAGGAATGTATTTGTTACCAGTTTAACCAAAAAATAGAAAGATGATGAATGTAAAAAGGCAAACATTGGTAGTCTTTCCTTGTGAAGTTATGACCATAACTGTTGGACACCATTTAAATACAATCTTTTTTCTTTTAGATATTTGTACTTGAATTTTATTATGGGCATGACATTAATGATGATTATAATAAATATTTCAATATTTTATTTTATACCTAATATATTTCTTACAAAAATATTATTGCACAATATTTGAGTATGACTGTTATAGATGGTAATTTTATAAAGAGTGTATTGTTATAATGAATGTCATTATTGTTATAGTAGAATGTTGTTATAGAAAAGTAAAATATAACATGAAAAATCAATTTTGGAGAAAATCACACCATTATAGTAAATGTTGTTATGACAAATGACTGTCGTTATAAAGAGATTTAACTGTATCTCTTAATTTTTTGAACTAAACGAATAAAATTATATATCTATTTGGGAAAAGACACCAAATGTACTCTAAAGTTGTTCGAAAAAGTTGAATACACACTTTACCTAATCGGGCACCCTATTATCCCTTAATCGGGTATTAGTTCCACAAAATAAAGATAGGATAGTAATTACACAGTAGAGTAGTAACGCTAACCTATTTATTTATCATAATGTAATTATAGTGTAATTATTACCATATTGCTTAGTTACACAAGTGTAATTACATAGTTAGATTAAATTTTTAAAATAAAAATTAATTATCAAATATATAAAATTAATATTTAAAAAATATGTGCCTTTATAGAATATATTAAATTAGGTATTTAAGATACATATTGTCTCATGAAAATACAATAATCAATAAACATATATTTTTGAGCTAATATTTTAAAACTTATTATTTTTTAAATTAGTAATATTTTAATTTAATTAATCATAAAACTAAAAGTACATATTTTTTAAGAACATCATTGACTACATGCTTGACCAAAATATTAATATTATAAATATAATATCATAAAATTATTTAAATATTTGACAAAAAAATAATTTATCAATTTTATCTGAAAAATGAATGGCATGCAATGTAGAATAACAAGTCAATACTATTATGCAAATAAATTGGAACAAAAAACATAAACATAAATTTAAAATACAAAAAAATTAACATAATACTCTTATGTCAAATTTTAACATGACATAAAATAAGTTTCAAAAAACTTAAGTAAATACAGTTCAACATAAAAGGAATTTATACTACTTTAATTCAAAGCTAAAATATTAACACAATTATGTTAAATGGAAAAAATAATTAAAGAAAAATACGAGCAATTTCATGAGATCACAAGACGTAATGGTTGGGAAATAAGAAGAAAGGAAATAAAAGATAAATAATGTAAAATGAAAAATATATTTTAAAATTAAAATTTATAATTAAAAGAGAAGAAATTAAAATAATAGAAATAAAAAAGTAAATTAGAAAGAAAAGAAATTAAAGTAGAAATAAAAGGAAGAAATTAAAAATTAACCTTGCAATTACACCATGTAATTATCAATAATTCTTACATTCTTCTTGAGAATTGACGAGTATAATTATCTCCCTCCCAATTACACTCAATTTGCTGCTAAACCAAGTAATCACTTGACAAACAAACAGGTCAAACTGTATGATTACACATTCAAATCCAATTCCTATGTGGTTTTCCACAGGCCCTTAGGGAAAAATATTGAGGCACTAAACGTTTTTCCTCCAATGCATCTGATGGAGGCTGAGAGCTTCCAGGAGTATGAACTTCGGCTAACACCTTCAAAGAAGGAAAGACGGCAGGAGGATTTGGCGGGATAGCAACAACATATAAAAAATATCTCCAGGGGGCACAAGGGGCGGCGTCTGAGTATGAGAGCTGGCCTAGGTAGGAGGCTTGCTCCAACTCATAATACTCATAGCATTTGTTTAAATTATATTCAAATACTTTTAAAATAATATTTTTTTATATGCTTACTGAATAAAAAAAAAAGAGAGATTAACTCATATAGCCATCCATATAAGTTTTAAACTAAAAGCAATCATATTTTATTTTGATAATCTCATTATAATCAACTTTCATATGTTATTTATTTTTTATTTTGATTCTATCCACGTATTTGTAGGGATGAGGATAGGTACAAATTTTAGTTATATTTATATCCCTTCAGATTAGTTAAATTAAATACTTTTTTTATTACATAGTTACATGACTATATTTGGTGTATAATTAATGCATCGATGTTATTTGTAAACTTTATACATAAATATGTAATGTATAATTGATAAATAATCACTACATAATCTATGTATAATCCATATGTATGTCTTATACATTAATTATACACTAAATATAGACCTATAACCATTTAATTTATCTTTTTTTTTTTCAAAAATAAAAATATAAATAAGATTTGTGTCTATTCTTATCCCTACAAATAGGTGATAGAGTCAAAGTGCTACAATTACTAAAACTATGCAGACTGGCTAATAAAAGTAAATAACATGGATAAGTTGGTTATAATGGGATATTGTCAAAATAAAATATGGCTATTTTGAGTTTATAACTTATATAGACGGCTATTTGAGTTGTTCTTCTAAAAAAAAAAACCCATTTATTTTTTTAAAAATATTTTTTAAGAAAATATGTCCATCTCTACAAGAAAGGAGAACATCACATGAAGGGGCGGACCTAGGAGGGAGCCATGGGGTTCACCCGAACCCCCTTGACAAAAAATTACACGATATATATAGGGAAGATTTTCTATATTTATGTATATATATTACTTTTGAACCTCCTCAATCGAAATGAAAGATAGCTCAGTGGTGTTGTGCAGTCTTAATGACCGCAACATTTCAGGTTCAAGTCCCGTAGGCTACACTTTATGTTTTTTTCATTTAATCGCTACCAAACACGCGTACTAAAACCGTTGCTAATACCACTGCGTGCCCATAATTACTTCTCCTTGGTAACGTTTTGGTAGTCACGATTTTTGCTTTACTATAATTACTCCTGTTAGTTTCAAGTATTTTGTTACTCCTGTTAGTTTCTATAGACTATATATTATTGCATTCCTTGGAATTGTGTTTTGTTGGCTTATTCGCAGGTTTATATTATTATTTTCTAAACTCCCTGAGTGGAAATCATAGATCCGTGATCACATGTCTTTACATCACGAGTTGAACATAAATTCATTAATAACGGTTAACAATCCTAACTCAGGTTGGTGATGATATGAACAAATACCCAATTCCTCCACCATCTTCTTTCGTATTATGTCAAATTGTCAATGCCGCTCATCTACACAATGCAAAAGAAACAGAACCTATAGGTGGGAGACCTAACAATTAAGATCAAATTGGGGCTTTGATGTGACACTTAATAAGGCTTCCACGTGTAAGCCCATGTGAAATTTTTAAAAAAATTCTATATATACAAAAATAGGAGAAATTTTATTTAGTAGAGTAACACAACTAACGTTACTCATGTGAGTCTAGTTTATTACTTTCCCGTTTCAAAATAAGTGGTATTTTTACCTTTTTCATTTTGTTTCACAATAAGTGATCCTTCAAATAATTAAAAAGATATTAGTGATGTTCTTCAAATTTTACCCTTAATTAAATAAACGATAAAGGGTCAAAACTACCCTCGAACTATTCGAAATATAGCACATATACCCTCCGTTTGTTTTTTTATCTCAAAACTACCCCTCCCGTCCAATTATTGGCTCACATATACACTCCCATTTAACGGACTGCCATCAATCCATATGTGGCAGCCGATGTGAAAAAAAAATCTAATTGGCCATCCACATAAGTGTCCTAAGTGGAATAAAACTCCACATAGCTATTGTCACGGTGCAGTTTACTACTGTCAAATTCTGCCAGAGGTTAACCCACCGTGCAACAATCAAGTCCGCTTGCTTGACTCAGATTGCGTGCATTCAAGTTTATCTATTTTCAACAACGCCTACTGTTTGAACTTAGAATATTTTTCATTGTTTAAACTGAAATAAACAAAATGATATACAGGAAAAATCTCAACCTTTATATTAATTCAAAATAATACAAAGGACCCCCACTCGTTATGACAATAATTCTGCCACAACTTTGTCTTCGACTTAGGCACAATTTCATGTCAATTGTTGCCTTAAAACTCTATTGAAACTCTCACGTTCCTTCTAGTGTTACGTAGTAAATTTCAGACTTAATCTTCTTCATTCACCCTCTATTTTTGTCCAAGGCCAAGGCTGTACATTTATAAAACATGTGGCAGCCTTTGGCTTACGACCAACAGCCTGCCGACACTTGTCATAATTAAGGCCAATCAAAACTAAAGTGTAGTTGACATTCTAAACTGCCTAGGCATTCAAAATTCGAATTACAAAATTATTACAAAAGATAAGGAAGCTGCCCACAAGTAGTTACAAAAAGGAAACCGCCCTATATGTGTGGCATGTGCTGCCTAATTTCGCGCATGTGCTTGGTTCCAGGGCACTGTCTAGGCACTACCTAGCCATTGACTGACCATTGCTAACTTGACCCCAACCGCACATGCCACTGCCGATGTCTTGCCTGCGTTTTCCTTAATTAGTCATGCTAACTCTTGTTTGCCTCATGTCATTCCTTAGTTTTCTGCTTGTTTAGCTTTGTCTTTGCCTAGTATTTTCTTTAGCTTGACTTGATTTGCCTGCACTCGATTTGACTTTGGCACTTGCCACATGCCAACTTGCTCACTAGCTACCGACGTTGGCCATCGTTCATGTCATATGCCATGACACGCTGTCTTGTTGACATGCTTGTTTCCAGCTTGGTAATGCTACCCCTGACCCATATGATTGATTTAATCCGCACCTAGGCCCTTGAAAAGTCACTCATGCCAATCCTTTGCCGCCACCGTGCCATTTGCTGAGTTTAAGAGGTAGGCCTCTTACAGCTATATACCAAAACATATCCGACCCATGATTCGGTATTTTCAATTTTTGAGGAGTAATTTCATTGTCAATAGGCACCTTCAAAGAAGCCCTTTACCTTCTAATGCCATCTTATTACCCACCGAAAATCAGAAACTATTGTATATACCCCAAATATGCATGAGTGTTGTGTATGTATCTATTTTCAAAATCAAATATACCACAATGGACAAATTATGTGTTGTGCATGTACAATATTCATATACTCCCTCCGTTCACTTTTACTTGTTACTTATTTTTAAAATGAATTTTTATTTTTATTTGTCACTTTTGACATATCAAGAAAAGACAAAAGATTTTTTTCTGTTTTACCCTTAGCATTAATTGCTTATTCTCCAAACCATTTTCAAGACATAATACTTTAAACAGCAATTAATAGGGGTAATATGGTAAAATAATCATATCAATAATTGTTTTCTTAATGGGTGTGTCAAGTCTAAATGTGACAAGTAAAAGTGAACGGAGGGAGTAGAAACTATGCAATAAAATATGAAAAACTAAGTAAACGCACTTCAACAACTAAAAAAAATAGGTAAAACTTTGCAGAACTCAAAAATACATCATATGCCATATAGAAACTAAAGCCAAATTGAGGGAATTTGATTTGAAAGAAGGAAAGTGAATGAAAACCCAACTAGTTACTTATTACCTACACTACGAGCTACTAATTTTCACTATTCAATAAGGAGCCATGTGAATGATTAATCAAAAATTACGGTATAAAGAAGAACAACAACTGACCAGAAAAGAGAAAGAGGAATGAAAACGCCAGCTTAGGTGTATAGCCATGTGAAGTTTTATTCCACTTAGACGCTCTCTTTGACTTAATGGTAAAAAGCACACCTAAATTATTACACTCTTCATTTTTTTTATATGCTTGTTGTTTTCGGGTTTGTAAAATCTGTATTCAATAAACTTCAATAATACATTCAAACTAAAGTATGAACAATCAAATGAAGTTCTAACTCTGTATTTTCAAATATGAATTTCAACAATAAATTCAAATCAACTAGGAACAACAAAGATGAAGTTCGTACCAACTATGAACAACAAATGAAGTTCAAACTATTTTTGAAAAATAGTAAACCAAATGTTTAGAAAGAGATGGAGATTAGAAAATTCAAGTCTACCGAATTCACGGTGTGTCCTTAAGAAAATTATTACCCTCAAGTATCCAAGGTTATGGAATATATCCTCCCAGGAAAAAATGAATAACTTCAGTAGAATGACGGTACCTCAAATTCTGCCGAACAACAAACTCACTCAACGGTAATAAATCACACTTGAGTTTTTCAAGAAGAAGAGAGTTTTTAACTTCAAAATTCGTACTGATATCTGAGGAATAAATTAGATATTTATAGCCAAAAGGTGGTGCTTCAAAAAAGAAGCAATGGTTCTGAAAAGTTGCACCTTTTTGAAATGACGGACCCACATGCGGACCCATGTGCGTCCGCACATGAGGACATGCGGGCATGTCACATTGCTTCTCAAAACAGAATGTTAAGAGCTGACATGCGGACCAAGATGCGCTGGCATATATGTCTGCACATGGCCAGATGCGCCCTCATCTCACCTTTCCATCATTCAAACAGTGTATTGAAGGATTGCTTCCTTTTGAGGTACGTTGAGACAT
Source organism: Capsicum rhomboideum (assembly GCA_031232105.1). Lineage (NCBI taxonomy): Eukaryota > Viridiplantae > Streptophyta > Magnoliopsida > Solanales > Solanaceae > Capsicum > Capsicum rhomboideum. The sequence continues at coordinate 19,741,301 of CP124712.1, forward strand.
GCGTCAGCACATGCTCGTGTGCGTTTGCAAATGGAGAAATTTTTTGTATCAAAGTTTTGGATTGAAAAATCATTAACTCTTAAATTTCAAATGAATTTTCTCCAAAAAAAAATAATCTATCGATCATTTTTCAAATCCAAATTCAAATCCAAATCCGAAATCGAAGTCGAACCGAGCGAGCGATGACGATGACGACATGAGGCTTGTCTTCTTCTTGCCTTACTAACAACATGGAGTAATGCTTCTATATTTAAGCATGGAAAAATTTCTTTCTCCCATGCACCAATGTGGGAGAACACTCCTTCCTTAAAGTGAAACCATAATTCATTTTTTCCCTCCATTTGTTTTCTCCATTTTCTATTCACATTTCATCACTAGAATCGAACAATCCCCTCATGAATGCAGAATGACTATTTTATAAAAAAATATATGGATAAGTGTGTGATTTATAAGCAAAGACTAATTGCATCTGGATAAGTAGATTTCTCTTTGAACTTTCCATAGTGAACTTAAATCAGATGCACTCAGTCAATCGGTAGATGTGATATCTTTGAACCATCGAACTTTGTTGTACACCTAGACAATACAAGCCACACAACTAGCCTTTTACCATTTATGATTCTCACAGTTTTGTTCGTTTCAACTATGAACATTACCTGGTTTCATGAGAGCTTAGAGAATAGGCCTTTACTATCATTCTCCTTGAAACGACTTCCACTTCACCCTCACATAGGTGATTCCTAAATGTTTAATCCTATAGATAAACTATTTGGTCAGACCTGCCAAATTTAAATTTTTTTAAAAAGCTTCAAACCATAAGCCTTATCCTTGTTTCCTGAACATTGTCTTCATCATGAGAATAAGTTGAGTTAACAGTCACAACTTTGTTTGATATCCTTGAACCTAACTCTTGGGATATCTAGTATGCTAGGTAGAGTTACCACCGTGATGACTTGTCCTAGGCCGTAAATCCATTTTCGTTGATGATCTCTCAACTTCCTCTATAGTTAGGCCTTTTATAAGTGGATCCGACACATTATCCTTTGGCTTCACATAGTCAATTGTTATAACTCTACTAGAGAGTTGTTCTTTAACAATATTATGTCTCCATATTATATGATGAGATTTACCGTTATACATCATTCTCCCTGCCCTACCTATTGCCTCTTGACTATCACAGTGTATACATACTGGTGCCAAAGGTTTGGGCCAAAAAGGAATATCTTCCAAGAAATTCCAAAGTCATTCAACTTTTTCACCGACCTTATCTAAAGAATTCAAATTTCATTGTAGAGCGAGCGATACATGTCTATTTGGATGATTTTCAAGAGACTGCTCCTCTACCAAGAGTAAATACATACCCACTCATGGATTTTACTTCATTTGACCTGGTGATCCAAATTGCATCACTATATTCTTTAATTACAGCTAGATATTTTTTTATAATGCAAAGCATAATTTTGAGTATATTTTAGATACCCTAAAAATCTTTTCATTGTCATCCAATAAGTTTGATTGAGATTACTTGTGTACCGACTCAATTTAGTAATAGCACATGCTATATCTAGTCGCGTACAATTCATGATATATATCAAACTTTCCAACAGTCTTGCATAGTCCAATTGTGAGTCACTTTCACTTTCATTTTTTTGAAGTGCAAAGCTCACATCTAATGGTGTTTTGGCAATATAGAAATCTAAATACTTGAATTTGTCAAGTACCTTTTTAATGTAATGAGACTGTGACACTGGTAACCCTTGTAGAGTTATATGGATTCTTATCCCTAAGATTATATCAGCAACTCCAAGGTCTTTGATATCAAATTTGCTTTCTAGCATTCGATTAGTAGCATTTATGTCAGAAATGTCTCTGCTGATGATCAACATTCCATCAATATACAAACAAACAATGACTTTGTGATTTGGAGCGTCTTTAATATAAACACATTTTTCACACTCATTAATCTTAAATCCATTTATCAATATGTTTTGGTCAAACTTTGCATGCTACTGTTTGAGTGCTTGTTTTAGTTCATAAAGTGAGTTAACAAGTTTGCACACTTTCCTTTCTTTATTAGGAACTACAAAACCCTTGGGTTGTTTCATGTAAATTTTTTCCTCCAATTATCCATTTAAGAAATCTATTTTCACATCCATTTGATGGATTTCAAGACCTTATACCGCAGCTAATGCAATCAACATTCGAATGGATGTTATCCTCGTTACTGGCGAGTAGTGTAAAAATAATCAAGACCTTTTTTTTGTCTAAAGCCTTTAAAGACAAGTCTTGCCTTGTATTTGTCAATAGTTTCATAAGCTTTCAATTTCCTTTTGAAGATCCTTTTTAAACCTAAAGGTTTATTTCCTCGTGCAAGATCAACTAACTCCAAAGTATGGTTGTTCAAGATTGAATCAATGTCACTATTGACAACCTCTTTCCAAAAGAATGTGTCCGTAGAAAACATGGTTTCTTTAAATGTTTGAGGCTCGTTTTCAAGAAGAAATGTTACAAAATTTGATCCGAAGAAAGTAGATGTCCTTTGATGTTTACTATGCCTTGGATTCTCTTCATTAAGCACATTATCCTTTGGTTCTTCCCGAGGTCGTTTAGACCCTTCACTAGACAATTCATATCTAATTTTACACAGATATATGTGTTCAAAGAACTCATTATTATCTGATTCAATTATCTTATTGCCATGAATATCTAGATGTTTGGATTTGTGAACTAAAAATTGAAATGCTTTACTATTTTTAGCATATCCAATGAAAATACAGGCCACATTCTTTGGTCCTATTTTGACCATTTTGGGTATAGGAACTTGGACTTTGGCTAGACACCCCCACACTTTGAAATATTTTAAGTTGGATTTCCTTCCTTTCCATTTTTCATATGAAATTGATTGTGTCTTTCTATGGGAGTGCTCTATTGAGTATTCGATTTGTTGTAAGGATAACTTTTGTAACTACCTCCCTTGTTGTGTTGTGGATTTTACTTGTACTTCCCCTTTTAGCTCTCCCCATAGTTTGTATATGTGATTTATGACTTACGGGGATGAGTAGTACCGATTCTCGAGGTGTTTGGAAGTTATTTAAGTCATTAGTTGAGTTCTTGAGTTTAAATAAAGTTAATCTTGATCACGGTCAACCTTCGGTCAAGATGATCCCTGATTAGTGTTTTAGTGATTCCAATAGGTTCAGAACATAATTGTTAGTCAATTTACATATTTGATTTATTTCTATGGGATTTCGAACAAATTTTGAGGATTTACTAAAAGTTTTGGGTATTTTACATAATTAATTTAATTAGTGGTTTAATGGGTCAAAACTACAACCTTATTTCTTCCACATACCTATGTTCAGATTAATTGAAGTTTAAATTTAACCTCTCAAACCATGTTAGAGAAAAAAAAAACACGCCAAAAGGGACAAAAACTGTTGCAGTCGAACACGAGAGTGCGACATCAATACTTCGAAGGAGATTCTCGACTGTTCAGGCTTTATACTTTGAGGTTATATGTTTCATTGTGCTATATAGATATAAAGTGACGTGAGGGTAATTAGACAGTGGCAAAGTTTGTGATATTTTTGGTGCGTTTTAGGATTAGGCGCGAATGGGTGAGGTCATGTTATATATAATTAAATGTGTGGTATTATTATATGTTGTGTGGGAAAATGGAAAGAAATTTCTGGTGGGAATTGAATTACTTCTAATGTGATTTTGTATATTAGTGGGTTAATCATGGGTAGTAAATTAATGGGGTATAGTTATATGCCAATGATTGGTGATAATGATTAAGTAATGTTAGGTAGGTTTAATAGTTTCTTGCATGAATTGTATAGGATTGCATTACCATTCCATGTCTGCTTTAGGTTAGCATATTTCACAGACGATTTTCTATCACTATTTTGACAAATTTAGGTTTTAGGCCTACAGTTCTTAGAGTTAGAATTTAGAAAATGGGGTCATTAGATTTGTATTCTTAAGAGAATTATATATTTGAACAGATTTGGAACATTCGGAAGCTTAACGGAAGGGCAAATCCCTTGCGTAGCTCGCATTCGGATTCTTTGGTTGAGGTAGGTTATGGTTTAATTGGAGTTTAGACTCTATTTAATTATGTGTGCTCCTAAATTGGATGCTTGTTGATTGGTCTTCGGAAGTACTTGAATTTGATGATATTTGGATTGTTGATACTTGCATGAATAATTATTGAAAATCGAACTTGATCGAATTGCCTTATGACGATAAGTGTACTTGTAAATTTAGTACGTCATGTTGTATCCTGAGAGATAATATGAAGTTGATAAAATATACATAATATGGTTATGGAGGATTGGGTACCACGTCGGTACGGATATGGATGTTGATATTACTTATTTATGGAGGATAGGGTACCACGCTGGTACGCTACATGGACTTAGATTATCCTCTGCAAGTCATGACTAGTTGGGCAGAAATAAGTCCCTTAGCATGTGTGTACAGACTAGTGTTGATTTTGAGAGGTCGTGTGGTTTGATAAGCTGATAACGAGCTAATGGTGTTCTAATTGTGAGGTTGAGAAGGACATAGTTGTTACTTATGGTATTATTGTTGATTTCATGGTTGTTTACAATATGGTTGATGCTCTTGATGGTTACATGATTTGTTTATGGGCATTGTTTGGCCCGTCATTGATGTATTTGTTGATTCATTAAATTACTTGCTATGTGTTGATGCCTGTCTACTTATTATTTGATTTATGTTGTATACATGCTATTAAATTGAGTTTGCCTATGATACCTACCAGTACATAATGGATTATACTGATACTACCCTATACTCTTCTTTTGTTGAGTGCAGAAAGTGTTCTCTCTAACAGGAGACACTACTTTGTGATTGGCTAAGTTGCCACGAGGTTCCATCACTACTTGGTAAGAATTGAGAAATCATTTTTTGGAAAGATTTTTCCCACCTTCCAAGATACTACAGTTGAAGGACGAGATTTATAATTTCAGACAGCTTCATTCGGAAGCACTCTATGAGACATGGCTGAGGTTCAAAAAGAAGCTGCAGAATGTGCCAAATCACAGGATGAGTGGTAAGAATTTACTTGAATTCTTCTACAGGGTTTTGAATATCAATACAAAGGCAGTAGCAGATACTATCACTGGTGGAGCATTCATGAGTCTGGGATGGGAATAAGCTTAGGAGATATTAAATCGTGTCACTAAGACTAACCAAGGATGGCATACTCGGGAGGCAAATGCGTCGGCTGGCACATATGCTATTGGAGTTTCAGCAGCTCAACGAGCTTTGGATGGATCTTTGGCTCAGGAGGTCACTTAGTTGAGGACAGAAATTGGTCTTCTGGCTAAACAGATAGCGGCCAGAGATGCTGAAAAGGTGCATGCTGTAGGTGTACAAGGTAAATCGGCTAGACATGGTGATAGTGAGTTTGATGAAGAGGCTAAGTACCTAGATCGAGAAGTGGCGGGTTTCCGAGCCAAGGGCCAAGGGTCTAATCAAGACTCTTGGAACTCAAGGCAAGAGAATCAAGGTCGGAACTATTATGGAGACAACTATAACAAGTCGGGATACAGAGATAGAGAAAGAGACTGTGACGGTGATTGGAGGAAAAAATATGATTTTAGATAGAAGAATGACCTTTATGTAACGCCAGGAAGACGTGATGAGGAGTCTGGTCGTTCAAGGATGGAGTCCCTTCTTAATAAACTGGTCAAAGGGGCAGAGAGCCAGGAAAATTACTTGAAGGAGATTAGGACTAACATTTTGGGCATAAGTCAGAAAGTGGAGTCTCATTCAACTGCCATTAAATAGTTGGAGCAACAATTCGGGTAAATTTCATTGGCACTGAATCAACGTCAGTCGGGCACCCTTCTAAGCAATACCGTCCAGAATTCAAAAAATGATAGTCAGTGTCTCGCCATTACTACTAGAAGTGGGAAGTACACGACAGATCCACCTATTCCTGCCGACAGTAGTGTGACTAATAAACCAGTGGTTATTGATGTAGAAGCTGAGTTAGAGTCGGATAATTCAAAGGGTGACACGATTTCAAACCATCATGATGATAGCGATAATGCAAAATCTGAAAAGAGGAAGGAAAAAGAGGTACCACAAGTGCTCAAAACTATCCCACGACCTCCTCCTCCCTTTCCTCAAAGATTGAAGAAGAAGGTTGAGGAAGGAAAATATTAGAAATTCATCACAATGTTGAAGGAGCTATCAGTAAAGATTCCTCTTGTCAAGACATTGGAGCAGATGCCAGGTTATGCAAAGTTAATGAAATACTTGGTGACAAAGAAGAGAACTGTCAGTTTTGAGCCAGCAGATAACATACATTACTGTAGTGCAGTTGCTTCGCGTTCCCTAGTTGAGAAGAAGGAGGATCCAGGAGCTTTCACAATTCCTTGTACTATCGGGTCCTACGACTTTGCTAAAGCACTGTGTGATTTGGGTGCTAGCATCAACCTAATGCCATTAGCCATTTTCAAGCAGTTCGGGTTGGGAGCACCAAAACCAACCTTTATGAAACTTCTCATGGCCGATAGAACTATGAAAAAGCCGGTGGGCATTCTGTACGATGTTTTGGTGAAAGTTGCATCTTTCATCTTTCCGGCTGATTTTGTGATTCTCGATTGTGAAGTTTACTTTGAGGTTCCCATCATATTGGGAAGATCACTTCTTGCCACTGGTCGTGCATTGGTTGATATAGAAACAGGGCAGCTAAAATTTAGATGGAATGATGAACAGGTTACTTTCAATGTCTGTCGTTCAATGAAGAAGCCAAGAGATAAGCGGGTGATTTCAGTGATAGATGCGGTTGATGATAATGAGGTTGTTGTGTCTCTTGAAGAAAGGTTGGGAGTAAAACCTCTGGCTGCCGTGATCATGAATTTTGATGACAATAGTATTGAAGACTATGATGAGATGGTGGGTGCACTCGCTGGTAAAAGAGCATACACTTATGCTCCAAAGAAACTGGATCTCGATTTGAAAAATAGGGTAACCCTCAAACTACACTCTTCAGTGAGTGCAACTGTCTTAAACTCTACATTTCTTTTTTTTTTTCCAGCAACCATCTCTCTCAAGCATTTGACATATTTGGGCATGTCCATCAATGCATCAATCAATGGAATATTGATCTGAAGTTGCTTGAAGATATCAAGGAACTTCTTAAAATTTGCATCCTCCTTGCTTTTTTGGAATCTTTGTGGGAATGGTGGTGGAGTTCTCTCAACCGCAATCTCAGTCTGCTCAACAACCTCTTTATCTCTTATTTCTTCTTGCACAGACTCTATCTCTGAGGTTGGTGATGGAATTAACCTTTATGGGAAAGGAGGTGGATGTTTATAGTTGTCCCAATTAATTACTCTCCTCTTTGAAGGCTCTTCATCTGACAAGTCTACACTTATGTCTTGAATTCTCTACTTGTGAGGAGCTTCAACTAACGCTCTTTTATTTCTGAGTGAGACTGTCATTACTTGTTTAGTATTATTCTCTGTATCACTCGACAGTGCACCTGCAAAGTCTTGCATGTTGTGAAGAAGTTAGTTGGCCCACTTGACGCTCAAGTTCATGAATGGACTTCTGTATTTTGTTCACAATCTGAGTTTGTTGTCCCATGAACTATTTCATTATCTCCTCCAATGAATTGCTCACTTATGGAGCTTGTGGTGTATACTGTTGTCTTTGGGCTTATAGATTTCCAGCCCAAGAAAAATTTGGGTGGTTTCTGTAATTTTGCTACCTCACATAATATATAGATTCTGGATTCAAAGGACATCCAGAGTAAGCATGATTTTCACCACACTTCTCATAAAACAGTTCAGCCGCTTGAACCTGTTGTACCTATTGAACTTGACCTGCACTTGGAACTAATAAACTCTACTTCATTAAGGCACAAAACTGCCTAATATCAGCTCAAATAGCTGACACATTATCCAACTCTAAATTATCAGGTGTTTTTTGTGTAGAAGTGAACACTCTGCTGGGCTCTGAATAGTCTCTGTAACCTGCAGACATAAGATTGATCAATACTTCTATTTCATCATAGCTCTTGGACAAAATTTTCCCTTCAGCTGTAGCATCTAATATAGACTTAGAGTCTGGCCTCAATCCTTCAATAAAATTGTGCCAAATAATCTCCTTGGGCTGATGGTGGTGCGGGCAATCTCTCAAGTATCTCTTATATCTCTCCCAAGCTTGGGGAAGGGATTCATCATCTTTTTGAACAAATTCAGAAATCCTGCCTCTGAGCTCTTTTATTCTTCTAGATGAGAAGAATCTATTGAGAAACTTTTCAGACAAAACATCCCATGATGTGATAGATCCTGCCGGTTCATTCTGCAACCGTTGCTTCGCTTCCCCAATTAGTGAGAAGGGGAATATTGTCAACTTCACGTATTCATCTGAAACATTTTGGTAATGAAAGTTGTCACTCAATTCAGTGAACTCTAGCAGGTGCTTGTGTGGGTCTTCCTGTGGTTTACCCTCATATTGACAAATGCTCTGCACTAGCCACACTATGCCCTCTTTAAGCTCAAAATTTCTGATGATATTCGGCTTTACAATAGCTCTAGAGGCATTTTATTGATTTGTCCTTGCAAAATTTAACACCAAAACATGTGGTGTAGGATGGGGCTGGACTGCATCCCTATCTACCACATCATTCGCTGGGTCTTGAAGAATTGGATTATTCAAGTTATTACCCCTTGCTCTCAATCCTCTATGACTATGTTCAAGCTCGTGGTCAATTAAAATCAAGGGATTGCCTTGACTCCGGGTGTTTAGCATAAACTAACCTGTACCCTAAAAGAAACAAAAACAACAAACAAAAGTAAATCTGAATAATTCAATAAAAACTCAAAATAGTATCAATTTCAAATCAAATCCCCAGCAATGAAAGCAAAACTTGTTGCGTCCTTTCGTACACACAAGTGTACATGGTCATACAAGTAATAAAGGATGTAAGTCCAGATATCATACCCACAGGAATTTGATGAATTGATTTCTAGCTTGAATTCGTGTACGAGTTATTCAGAAGGTAACCAAGAGTAAAGAGTGACTTGTATGTTTCAAAAGTAAATAAAAACAATTGTAAATAAGTCATAGATTGGTTGGGTTGTAATTTAGATTTGAGAAAAGATCTAGGATTACGGTATTTTGACAATCCAGTCAAGCCATCCAATCATACACCTAATTTGATTTCCTGAGTTACTAGTTGCAGGTTAATTTTAGCTTTATTGAGCATTTTTCTAACAACTCTAAGCCTACTCAACTATCCCTAACGTCTATATTTCTATGATCGTCGGTTAATAGTGAAGTGCATGAAGATGTCGTCTGTATCAACTAAGCTAGGTCACATGATATATTTCTTTCCTCAGTGACGAATCAATTTCCTTTCCCTATAAGGTTCATGAACTAGCCCTATTTCCTTTTTTTAAACTTGTCGTTCCCTATTTCAAGTCCAACAAATAAGCCATAGATAATATTCGCAAGATGATCAGTCAAACGAATAATTGAAAGTAAGAAGAAATAAATAACTCAATGTATGGAAATCAAAATAGATAATATGATATTTAAGCCACAACTTTCATGTTCAACCACAACCCTAGAAATTAAGAGGTTTAGCTACTTATGAATCTCCTTGGAAGAAGAAATTTTATGAGTATACAAGTTAGAAATCGAATATAAAATAAGAAAATAAAACTAAACCTTGTTCTTGAGCTTTGCCCTAGCTTTTGGCTTCCCCAAATCAGTTGTTTTTGATAAAAAATAAATGGGAGGGGGCTTTATATAGAGTTTAGGAACTTTTAGAATATCAAAAACCAATTTCAATCGGGTTAGGAGAAGTTTCGACTTGTGCCACAACCCAATAGCGAAGCTGTGGCGCAAGGAGCAGTGAAATTTACCGAAGGCATGCAGATTTCGCGCCACTCACCCAAAGCATGTGGTGTAGGATGGAGCTTGGACTGCTGGTAGCTTTCAGATTAAGAATTAAATCTGCGCCACTATTGCTACAAAAGCTGATGACGCAAGTTTGTCCAAGTGAAGCCACGTATGTACATAGCTACTACTTTCTTCAATTGTTATCAAATTGCGTCCATTTTCTAATCATCATGCAAGAATATGTCAATCATTGGCTCATAATTCATATCTCCTTTCCTTTCTCTTTTTGCCATTTTAATTTCACATGAGCAGTTTTTATCTTCAATTCATGAGTTTTTGCAACTTTCATTTTTATCCAATTTTGCTTCAAATCTCTTCGACTTCTCACCTCTTTATTTCTACACATTAAAAGATAATATTAAGCACAAAGTAATATAATTAGTACTCAAAAGACGATTAAAAGTATTAAAATATGAGGCAAATAAAAATTAAATACATGTATTTTGGGCCTCACATCAAGTTACGTGACTCATAACCTATCAACTTAAAGAACATCGAGTCTAGTTTCCAAGGCATCCAACCTTTTGTCAATTCGACTTCTGAGTAAAAATTTATGATTGTTTTACTAAGAAGTAGCATAGCAGCTATGCTGCCAGGTAGACCTATGTGGGTCACGACCTCTCCCCAATAATTCTTCGGTCTACCTCTTCCTCTCTTAAATCTATCCATAGTCAACCTCTTATACCTCCACATTAGGCATCCGTGCATCTCCTCATCACATTATCTCAACGTGGCTTTCTGCATCTTCTCTTCTATCGATGGCACTCTCACCTTGTCTCGGATATCCTCATTTTTAATCCTATCTCTCCAGCATACTCACACATCCATCGTAGCATCCTCATCTCCCCTACTTTTGTTCTCTAAATAAGAGTTTTTGACTGGCCAATACTCCACCCCGTACAACAAAGCCAGTCTATATCAAAACTCAAAAATCAATATCCATGATAAATCAATAACATAGGAAGTGCGGGTACCAAGCTAAACTGTGGCAAGAAATTAAATTAAATCCACGATAAAAAGTGCATATGCCAAGTAACAAAATAAACGTTAGTAATTTTCTCAACGGCCAACTTATGTCCATGTACCCAATGACAAATTTATAGCTTAAACTATGAGATAGTGAATGCGTGGTCTCTTTGTAAAATTAGATATTTTATGTGTATATTTTACTAAACTTAAAATTTCATTCTCCCCCTATAATCCCCTAGTTGAGGAGAACAGAAAAAATGATCAAGTATTGAAAATATAAGGTGGAAATTTATAGAAGAGTAATAATACTCTGTAATATCATAGAAGATAAAAATAATATTATATTTTTTTGTTTGATTGATTTTGATTAGATACAATACACCCTTGTGGTGGGCCCCTTTCCCGGACACCGCGTATAGCGGTAGCTTTAGTGCACCGAACTACCCTTTTTTTTTTTTTTTTTTTTTTTAATTTTGATCAGATATAAAATTTTTAAAAATAAAAAATATTTTTGAATTTTATGGTCATAAATTTAAGATAAGTAAAACATATTAAAGTACCTTTTAGTTTTCTAATTTTATCATGCGGAAAATTAGATTTTTAAAATTGAAACTAAAAAGGAAGGCAACACAAACTATTTTAAAAAAATAAAGAGATTGAGCTGAATTTCAAAATTTAAAAATGGTAAAAACTGTGGAGGAAAAATGAGGCCAAAAAGAAAAATAAAGTTGGAGAAAGAAATAGTAAGATAATCTGTCTTGCACACTAGTATTCATATGTATTTGATAAATTATTTATGCCTAGGATGTCCATGTTCTTCGATTACTGCTTCTACTATATGTTGTTTTTTATGCTTCATTTATCACATTATTCTGCTCTGTATGGTTGATTACACGTTCTCTATTTTTTGCTATGTCTTATTGATATGTCTTGTTCTACTTTTATGTTGTCTTTATCAAACTACCTTGTTATGTGTTACTTGAGCCAAGGGTCTTTCAAAGACAACCTCTTTGTCTCTAGAAGTAGGGGTAATGTCTATGTACACAATACACTTTATCCTCCCCATACCTCACTTGTGGGAATATATATTGGGTATGTTGTTGTTGCCTATGATATCCACATCATGTGGCGTACACAGAACTTTTAGTAAGCGGTGTCGATATTTATAGAAGAAAGGATAAAAATTTTATTATCACTTTTTTAAATTAGATATATCCTTGACCCATTGGTCTTAGCATAATTATTTGTTATAAGAGGTCTTGGGTTCAAGACTTCTTAACCACAAATTTTGCAAAATATGCTGAAAATGCATAAAGTGAGATTTGAACTCCTGACCTCAAACACATAAACAGAGAGATAAACCAACGCACCAAGAGAAGTTCCTTGACAAGTAGTGTTATTTTTTTTAAATATATATCTATTTAAGACATAGTGCTGATATATATATTTAGTAAAAAATTTCGACAAAGCGGTGTCGCTCGACACCCTTCACTAAGAAAATGTAGTAACAACAGAAATAGTAAAGATAGCTAGACTAAAAGAAACAACAGTAAAATAACAACAACATACCCAGTATACTCTGATAAAGTGGGGTCTGGGGAAAAAAGAAACAATAGTAGTAAAAAGAATTGAAGAATAAAATAATGATAGAATAGTAAAGATAATACGGTAAGAAGAGTAGGGAGCAAATAACGAGCTTTAAACTGGAACTATTCTCTCCTCCCAAGGAGATGAGAATTGCTCGACTACAAACCTTGAAAAATTTTATGGTGGTAGAGGCATACCAAGTTATAGTTGTGTGAGGATATTTTTCAAAGAAGAAAAATAGTGGGTCCCACACTTTTTAATTACCAAGCATTTTTATATTCACAAGCCACCCCTACTCGTTCACTTTCCTTTTCTTTCTTTCCCTTCTTCTTCTCCTTCTCTCTTTTCACTCTTTTCTTATCATTGATTTACATATTATCTTCTTCCCTTTGCTGCAAAATTAAGATTTTTTTTCCCATTTGGAGTGAATTTATGCCAACTCTTTGGTTGATTTTCTATTATTTACTGCAAAAAAGTCAAGATTTGTGCCGACCCTTTTTCTAATTTACTCTTATTTGCTGCAAAAATCAAGTTTTTTTTTTTAGTTTTGAGTGAATTTGTGCTGACCCTTTTGCTGATTTTAACTTCTTGGCTGAAAAATAAAAGAAACTGTTTTGAGTGAAATTACACTGACCTTTATGTTGAAAAAAATAATATATTACAACCTATCAAGAAACATTTAAATTTTACATTAATTGCCATTAGTTAAGAGCTGAAAACCCGTTATAAAGATCCAAAGGATGAAGATATTGGTGGCGTCATTAATCTGCAGGAATAATGAAGAAAAGATTGAAAAAAATCCATTTTCTTATCATTGGAAAAGATAATATGTAAGGAGGGAAAGAAGAGAAAGAAAGAGAAAAAGATAGGGCTTGAAGTTTATTCATCAACAGGGGAAAGAAAGTATGGCAGACAGGACGAGTAGGGTGGAGGTGGAGTGGCTTGTTAATATAAAATTGCTTGGTAATTAAAAAGTGTGGGACCCACTTTTTTTTCTTCTTTAAAAAATACCCTCACACAGCTATGACTCGTATGCCTCTACCACCATAAGTGTTTTCTCAAACCTTCTACCCTAATCTTCGACCTCCATACTCTCTTATCTAGGGTCGATGAGCTGAAGGATTTTCATGTCCTGTTTCATCACCTCTTCCCAATTTGTGCCTCTAACATCCTCACTGGGGCATCGTGCTCCTTCTTTTCACATGCCCGACTCATGTTAGTCTCGCTTTCTACATCTTATCCACCACGGAGGCAATTTCCACCTTGTCTCATATATCCTCATTTTTAATACTGTTTGTCCTAGCATGCCTGTACATCTGTCTAAGCATCCTCATTTTGCTACTTTCACCTTTTGGACTTGCAAGTTCTTGACTGGCTAGCACTCTGCCAGATACAACATAGCCACTGTCTCGGATCTCGGGTCCCGACTCGGGGTTGGGTCTCGAATCTCGGGTATGGAGTCAGGTTCAGGTCTTGGGTCTCGGGTACGGAGTCAGGTTCGGGTCTCGGGTTTTGAGTCGTGGTCAAATCTCGGGTCTCGACTCGAGGTCGGGTCTCGAGTCCCGAATCAAGGTCAGGTCTCGGGTCCCGAATCGGGGTCGGGTCTTGGGTAAAAAGAGCTTACAGATGCATTCTCTAATTTGATAACTAACAGTTAGTTGAACTGTTTAGCCTAGATTTAATGTTTTTAGGCTTTAGAAGATTAAAGTGGGTTAGAACCATTTAATTCGAACCATATTTAACTAAATCCATATTTTATACAGGTGGATTGTAATCCAATCCATTTTAACTCAATCCATATTCAATCCATTCAAATTAGATCTAATCCATCCATTTGCCACCTCTAGGTAGCGGGTATTGTGGGGTTGGGCGTAGGTGCTGGAAACAGGAGAGGTGGGGATGGGGGTGGCGGTTTAGGTGATTAGGGTCAGGTGGTGGGGAGTGGAGAGTAAAGGTAGGGGTGGGTGGGAGAGGGATTGAGGGTCGAAGTGGGTGGTTAGGACTTAGGAGTCGAGGTAGTTGTCACTACTAAAATTTATATTGTGCATTGAAAATTTTGAGCTTTCAAAAAACTTGTTTGCAAAAATAAAGTGATCTATAATTTTAGAATTTTAGGTTGAATCTAATAATTAAAAAGTAATGAGACTAATATTAGAAGGTTGTATATCAAATTTTGAGTTATTACGAGTTGATTTGGATCAATTTAGAATGAAAATGTGTTGGTAAATTTTTACACATCAAGTTATGATGGTTGTTGGAATTTTGACCACAACTCCTGAAGGATCGTCAAAATTTCAGCCATAAATGCCAAAGGATCTTGGTGATTCATTAGGATTTGTCGCCAAAATTCTGACGATCACCAAAACTTATTGTTAAACAAGTCTTTTATCAAATAAGAAATGATGACGACTCATTAAGATTTGCTCTCGATTATGATGCACAGTCTTATTATCTTCAAGTGATACACAGTCTTATTACTAAACAGGATAACTGGTAAGTGATTCATTTAACAAGGTTATGGTATCACTCAGAAAAGAAAAGGAAAAACAGAAACACACACATTTCTTGACATTCTCTCATACATAATATAATGTCAAGAGTTTATTTCAAGCACAAACCCATGCAGTTGTTGTATCGCTTCGCACATCCCTTGGCTTGACATGATGGTCATCAATAGCATTGGTCATATCAATAAAAAATTTCAGCAAACTTGTTAGCTCAGGGACATTCTCATTTGGCCTTTCATACTCCATAATCCAGCTCACTAAATCCTTTTCACCTTCTTCATCGACATGGAGACTTACCTTCCAATTCTCATAGTCCTTCACTATATCTCCATCAAATTCCTTGAATGTGATTATCTTTTTCTCTTCATCGATAGCTTCAATTATCTGGTTCGATATCTTTTCTTTCCCGTCTGCCTTATAGAAAATTTAGCTACGTTAAACTCAGAAATAGTAGTAAATTTAAGATTGTCATTTCAAGGTAACACAACGACAGTCACTTTATACAACATGCAGTAACTTATACATCAACGACAACCTCTTAATTTGTCAGTAAATTTTCAACAAATCAAAATTCTTAATTATTTCGACAAAATTGGGCTTACCGTGGGTATACTTCCAACAAATTCTGGAGCCAACAGTTCCCAGGTCTCCTTCAAGACACTCAAAACCTTGTGCCTGGACAGGGCACATGGTGGAGATATGGTGTGGTTTGTGCCTAAAGACATCATGAAACACATCATTTTTAGCCTTCACTTCTATCTGGGCAGACAATTTGGACTTTAGACCCATGTCTTTAGAACTAAATTTGTTCTAATGAGGGATCATTCTAAGACTGAATTGGGCTATATATAATCGAGTATACATACAAAAATAATGGAGTATTAATCGAGTTACCATTATTATTAACAAAGATAAGGTACAGTTTTTGGCTTTTTTGCAACGTACTTCTTTATTACTTCCTCCGTCTAAATTTATGTGATATGTTTGACGTGACATAAAATTTAAGAAAGAAATAAAGACTTTCAAAATTATGATTTAAAACAAACTTTAGAAGATATTTATGTGGCAATAAATAATTTCTGTGTACACTCTACCCTCCCATATCCCATTTACGTTTTATATTGGGTATGATATTGTTATTTTTGTAGTGTTGAAAATTGAACAGTACTAAAAATAGCAACTTTTTTAATGCTAAAGTACTCCCTCCGTTCCATATTAGTTGATCATCTTACTAAAAATAGTGTTCTCATATTAGTTGTCCACCTTACTAAATCAAGAAAGCATCAATTAATTTTTTTCCATATTACCCTGACAATTAATTCTTTTTGAAAGTTTTCACACATGTTTGTAAAATTTCCAAGAAGTTTTTTAAGGGGTGAATTGGTAAAATTACCTTCTTATTTAGGATTTCTTAACATGCATGCAAAAATAAAAATGACCAACTAATATGGGACGGAGGGAGTATAATTGAAATTAATTGCCAACTTAATCTTAGATTTTTTAAGTGACAATTATTTTGGTATAATTTTTTATACTAAAGAGAGATAAATTAAAATGAGACGGAGGGAGTGTGTGTATGTATATTAACGTATTCTCTCCATTCATTTTTACTTATCTAATATTAATTTGGCATATTTATTAAGGAGCAATAAATAAAATTACAATTTTACTATATAACTCTTTGAATATAATAAATTCAATACATTGAGAAATGATTATATATAATTAATAATAAAGATAAATTAGGAATCAAGTGATAAATTATACACAAACCTTTATATATATATATATACACTGTCATTTAACGTGTCAATCTCATTTAACTGTTATTTTATGGGGTAAAATGGCTTCGGTAAGGATTAGGTCAACCCGGGTCAGATCTATCAAGAGTAGGCGCACGATGGCATCATCTAGAGGGAGATGCGGGTGCAAAAAGACGTCTTCTCGGGCAAGATCGAAGTAGCCCGAGACCATCAGCGATGGTGACCACGCACGAAAGGACAAATAAAAGGATGATATGTCAGAATACTCAGGTGCACAGGCAATTCTCGGCTGAACCCCGCCAGACACGCAATATGGGTTGTCATCCTCCAACGGCTTAGGGGCAAGTGCCTATCGGTCATTGTCGTCGTATTAAGAGATCAAAACAACACTTTCCTAATGGCCATGGACACTCTTGGTACCCTATAAGTAGTCACTGTCACGCCCCGAACTCCCACGAGGCGTGATTGGCACCCGAAGCCGACAAGGCCCGAGAGAACCAATCTTTGCTTCTATTCATTCATATACATGTCATAGGAAACACTACTATCACATAGAAACATGAGGGGCTAAAATCGGAAAGCATAGAACATATGACGTATATACATATGAGAAACTTGGCCGTTGAGGCCATCAAGTCAAGATTTCATCTATCATCTTATACACATACACCCACATACGTCTACAAAAGCCTCTAACAGATGCATTGACCAAAACCAACTGAAAGTCGGGACAAGTCCCCTCTTTATACACAATGTACAATATCAAAGCATATGAACCACTGTGACTCGGAGAAGCCCCGAACTAACTGGAGCTCACCAATAAACCGCAAACAGCTGGCAACCTACTGTGGCGGCCTACTAGTACCTGCGCCTGCAGCAAGTAAGGTAAATTCCCCGAGAGGGGTCAGTACGAAATAAGTACTGAGTATGCAAGGCTCAGATGAAACTGTATAATACATGAATATTTCAATGAACTCAAACCATATGAATAATCAATGTGAATAAGTCACCATTTTGCATTTTGGAAACCATGTGGATTGCTTTCATTACTTTCTTTACATTCAATGCTCACTTGTCATTACATATGTCACAATGTACCCGGGCCCCGACTGATCAGTGGGTCTTTCATATCATATCATTGTGTAGGGATCGAGTCGAGCTAGGCTTATGCCCCTAGACTTGCCACCCATACATCAATGCATCGGGATCGAGTCGAGCTAGGCTTACGCCCCTAGACTTGCCACCCATAAATCCAAACCTCGGGATCGAGTCGAGCTAGGCTTACGCCCCTAGACTTGCCACCCGTACTTGATCATTGACCACATTTGCATTACTTTGAGATTGATACTTTGAAGTTGGTACAATGATAGTTATAACATCACTTTGAACTTTGGTACATAACATTGTTGGAAACTTTGAAGCATTAACCAATGAGTGAAGAACATGTGAATAAGTATCAATGAGAAATATAACATTACTAGCACCATGATACCATTGGAACCGTTGGACAATAATCCATGAAGATGAAACACAAGTATAGGCACTATTGGAATATTGGTACGTAACTTTATTTGAGCTTTCGGAACATTAACCATGACTATGGGATATGAGATTCACAAATGATCCATGAGTAGAAAATATATGACAATGACTAGTGATAAACGGATATCGGATACCTTAGCACATTTCGGGATAGAACTAGTGATATGTCAATATGGACACTATTTGCCGCAGAAAGATACGGACAAAGTAACCTTACATACCTTGGATTCGCAATATGAATATATAATCCTAGAGGTGCATACAATAGTCCCGCTCCTTCTTTATGTGTCACTCTACAACACAAATGCATAACGAAATTCACATTAACCACCAACTACTCTTCAAATGCATATAACATCAATGAGTCACATATTTGTCCTTAAACATGCCATTTCCCCTTGACAAAACCATTGATAAAATTATTATTCCAAAAATCCCCCAATATTCCATACATTGACCAATACATGAAAATCAATACATTGCACCACAACACTTCTCCTTTACACTTTCTTATCCATACCACATCACAAATAATCAATCACTTTACCTTAATACAACTCATAACACATATCGGCCAAAATCCCACAATTTCCACTTATAGACAAGAACAAGTTTAATACCAAAAATAACACCATACATGTTCTTATTTTGTCCATACCATGCTCCTTCATCAAAGGCACAAGTCCTAATTCAAGTTCAAATCACCAAGATAGCACATCTTTCACAAAAACACAAAGTACCATATTCAACACCTCCAAGCA
This sequence comes from Capsicum rhomboideum, assembly GCA_031232105.1. Lineage (NCBI taxonomy): Eukaryota > Viridiplantae > Streptophyta > Magnoliopsida > Solanales > Solanaceae > Capsicum > Capsicum rhomboideum. Next base: position 19,760,384 of record CP124712.1, read on the forward strand.
TAACCAACATGATTTACATACTCTCCCATGTACTTAATATATTAAATCACAATAATAAACACTTACCCAAGCTTGCAAAGTGATGATCTTGTCTCCAAGAAATGGTTGCCTTAGGGTTTGTGAGTTGAGAGAAAAAGCCCTTTTGTAGAAAAAAATCTAGAAATGTCATGTGTGGTTCCTTGAATAAAAATCTGATTTGGGTACCTTTATATAGGCCTTGTGGTCATCTTTAGCCACACTTTGGCATTAAATGCCATATTGGCTTGGTCAAAGTAGAAGAATGGATCATTTTTCCCCTTGGGCCTAAGCATTTTGGCTTTGTTTTGGGCCTCAAATTGGGCCCAATAACATATATCCACTTAACCCACTAAATCCAATGTATAATCCACCATATATCTCATGTGTAATTAATTTCATAATGTCTCGATGATATTCACTTACGAGATTCTCATTCGTCGTCTCCATCGCAAAAATAAAAATTCTAGTCGCCCATGGCTTCATTGAACATTTTTGATAAATTCTTGTGTTTCATGATTTGATCATGTAGGAGTATGTAGGAGTGCATTGATGTATTTGAAACCTTAACAATGCTTAAATAACTCCAAAGAACCAAAAGAAACCATATACGAATCGATGTAGCATTGCGTTGTGAAACGAGCGCGGAAGGGCACAACATGTTGTGCCTTGCGCCACTGCTGCAAAGCAAGGCAGTGGCGCAAGAATTGCACCCCCTCTGAATCAGTGGCTTGCGCCACACCCCCTGAAACAGGGAGTGGCGCAAGTCTTGGTACTTTGCTGAATTTTTCGACCACTTTTTCCAACACTTGCATATCGTCCAATACCTTATCAAAACACTACAAAATACTTACTTAGTGATCTTAATCATCACGTAACCATGACTCCAAGTCACCAAATGAGGTTGGAATGTGTACGGGTTATGACACAAATGCTCCACAAAATCACAAAACACCTCCTACGAAGGTCTAATCGCATGTATGTGGCCAAATTTCAATTCCCTCATCATTAGCATTACCAAATACATACTTATATCTCTCGACCCCTAAGCAAACATTATTCAACGTCATCAAGTAGGGTTGGGAAGGTACGGGGTGTTACATTCTTCCCCCCTTAGAAACATTCGTCCTCGAATGTTAGTAACATTGCCTCAATGTAACAACTTACGTCAAAGTGAATTCTTCATATCATCATGTACACATATATCACTTGGAAAGACTTACTTATTATGACTCCACTTCCGTATCTTGATATTTTTCTTCCGTGCATAACAATGATAAATACTTTACAGTTCATTATTTCATTGGTCTCCCTTGTGACTCCTTTTACGTGCTAACTTTTCCAATAGGGCCTTTACGAAAATTACTCCCGCATCTCTTAATTCTTTCACTTATCGATTTATCATAACAATAAGTAACAATAAGTACCTTTTTCACATGTGAAATCCCCTGTAATTTGTACATTTCCACTGGCAACGATATAAGATAATCGCCTATACACTTTCAAAGCATCGCATATAAGATACTGAATGAACTGTGAAAAGTTCCTGAACTAGTGCTAATAGACACAGAATTTGCCCAAATCTTTGGACAATTTCCCTTTCTTTTCGATTCTCATTATTCTTTCCTTTTCATTGGTCACACTGTCAACAATACCTAATCACCTATGGCACACTTTAATTACCTTCTCCTAATGTCGGCATATAATTTCTATTAACTTAGGGCCATTTGTAGCTGCTGTTATATCACCTTCACTTTCTCTATAGCTTGATGAAAAAAAATCTGACCCGAGCGAAGCAAATTGCGTCAGCTGTAATCCATCCAATTGATGATCTATATATAAATTATTTTTTTTTTTACATAAAGCTTCGTAAGGTGCCTTTTGATCCTTTTATTGTAAGCAATTTCAATAAACCATAGATGTTCATCCCAACTACCTGTAAAGTCCAATGTACAAACTCGTGACATATCTGCAAATGTTCGTATAATGTGTTCTGTTTGTCCATCCATCTGAGGATGACAAGCCGCACTTACATCTACCTGTGTACCCATGCTTTACTGAAAGGACTTGCACAATAAGCTCTCCTATTTGATATAGTAGTGAGCGGAATCCCATGTAACCGTACTATCTCCGTAACATACAACGTTGCATAATGTTCAGCTGTATCGGTGGTCTTAACTGGTAGGAAATACACTGACTCGGTAAGTCTGTTAACTATCACTGATATGGAATCAACCTTCGCAGTGTATGAGACAACCCTGTGATGAAATCCATATTATTCATGTTCCACTTCCAAACTGGAAGGATAATATAACATAAACCATACAGACTTCTGATGCTATACTGTCAATTAGTGACTGCGTGGACCTTGAGCTACAAGTTCTACAATGTGCTTCTCAAGTATCCTTCCCAAGACCTCTCTGCTACACCATGGTACATTGTGGTTGCTTCCGAGTGAATGAAATACTGTGAACGATGTTCCTCTGTCGTAATTCATTTTCTTAACTCATCTATACCCAGTGCGCACAATCTACATTGGCGTTAAAGTACTTCCTCTTATGTTTGCTAAAATACCCTCGTCGACTTCGCTGTACATATTTTTTTTCAATTGACCTAAAAATGGAATTTACATATTGCTTTTCCCTTTATCTCCAATATCAATGAAAATCCTACCACATTTGACACTATAATTCTTTCATCTGGAGTTTCAAGAAACAAAACCCCATATTTCCTCATTAATATAGATTTCCTGACTATATCTTTCTTTTCTGTGAGCTGGCCATTCATACTCTCTACTGCCTTGCAGCTTAATGTATCAACTACCCCATCTACTTTTCCCGAATGATACAAGATAGCAATGTCCTAATCTTTCAATAGTTCAGGCCACCTTCGCTACCTCGGACTTAAGTCCGCTGGCGTAGAAATATATTCCATTTTCTTATGACCAATATATGTCAATACGAATCCCTTACAAATAGTGACACCATAACTTTAAGCAAATAGCGCAGCCGCTAGTTTAGGGTCATGTGTTTGGTAATAATTTGTGTTCTCATGTGGCCGTCATTGTCGTGACGCATATGCTATTACTTTACCATGCTACATCAATATGCATCCGAGACCAACCCCGAAAGCATTACCATACATTGCCTAACATTCTTATGTCTTCGGAAGGCATTTACAATTGGTGTGAAAGTTACTTTATCTTTCTACTCTTGAACACTTTTCTCACATGCATCATTTTATTGGAACTTGATTGCCTTGTGTATAAGCTTTGTTAAGGGTGTAGGGATAGAAGAAGATCCTTCTACAATTCTCATATAATGATCAACCTAAATCGATGGATCTCTGTAAGCATCGTAGGCCTTAGCCAATTGTTCACCATTTCTATCTTTTGTGTGACAACTTTCATCTCTTCATCCTATACAATGCATAGTCCTCTTGTGATTTTTTTTTTTTTTTTTTTTTTTTGAATACCATCACCGAATATGGTCACACACATATTGAAAAGTGTCTTGAACACCCTATTCATTAAACCCATAACAACTACAGGTGCATTCGCTAACCCAATTGACATACTAGGAATTCATAACAACCATACCATGTTTGTAATGTTGTCTGGGGTATATCATCATCATTCTTTTTTTTGTTGTTTTTTTTTTTTTTTTTTTTCATTTCGCCGTCATTCATTTCATCATTTCATCATTCATTTCACCATTTTGTTTTCTAACCCCATAACTAACCAAACAAATCATCCACTCTGGGAGGGAATATTTATTCGTAATTGTCATCTTATTCAGTTGCCGATAATCGACACACATTCTCACTGTACTATCTTTCTTTTGTACAATTAACACTGGTTCACCCCAAGGAAACATATTAGGTCTTATGAATCCCTCGTTCACCACGTCTTTTAACATTTTCTAACTTTATCGGGGCCATACTATATGAAGAAATAAAACATAGGCTAAGTACCTGACATCGCAGTAATACCAGCTCATACATCGAGGAATTCGTTTACCACCAGAACTGCTTGAAGAGTTGGTGGTCTCTTACCAAGTGACATGTGTATCCTTTAGAGTACTTTTTTACTTACTTTACTATAGGGAACAATCTTTTTCCTCTTAGTGCCCCCACATTTCTTCTTTCTTTTGGGAAAAACGACAATATAACTTCTTAGTTCGGCAATCTACTATGGCACAACCCCTTTATAACATTACAATCCACTATTTCCAGCTCAATAAGATCAATCGGTGTCTTATGACCACAAACAATTACTATGCACTTATGATATACTCTTTTAACTTCAATAGATTCTCCGACTAATGTATAGACCTCATATGACATATCTAGTAATTCTGGTGCTCGTTTGAATTTTCAACCCTTAATGAAATAACATATGCAATTGTCAAATATGGGTTAATCAATACATATACGGTACCTGCAGCTTCATCAGGATAAGCCTAATTTTTATGGCCCGACATATCACACCAATACCAACATTTGGCCCCAACCAACATTTCACCTAGATGATAACGTCCGCAGCACTAACACGACTGACAAAGAGACTTCCGTTGGTTCATACTTTCTACGTGCTTGTCCTTAATGAATCCTGAATCTCACTTCTGTACCAATTCGATTGTCTCTAAACCCTTAGAATCGAGGTAAAACATTTACTATCGACTAAGGGAATGGTGATCTAGGCGGTCTGTTAAACACTCGAGACCTAACTTCTCCCTGGGACGCCGTAAACTGTCCCATAGGTCTAGCCCTCTCTCTTTGGCGACCCTTCTTCAAATAGTTGTGTCCTTTTCTGTTGCCTCTGTTCTTTTATTATCTGTGCAAAATGCCTATATTCGGACTATATCCATATCTCTTTTCAAGGTCGCAATGGTGCAATCCATTTGTGTATATACCGATGCATTCTATCGATCATAATGGTTATCACTTTTGGGGCATACCTAGCCAAAGACTTAAATCGAAGACTGTACTTTCTGATACTCATAATCCGTTAGCAAAGATTTAGCAATTGGTCCGCATAAGCTTTTCGGACCCCATATGGAAGACACTAGTCAAAGATTCTCGTTTAAAGTTCCTCCCAACTAGCTGAAAGTACATCACTGCACGTGTCACATGTATAACATCTCTTTTAGTGTGATCTATAAGGTCCTGTGGGTCTTTATTCATATCCAACTCGGTGGACATGGGAGGGGAGTTTAATTTTTCAGAAAATCTTATGTGCGGCGACTAGCTTCCCGAGCCGCGCCATCATCACTCGTTATTGGGCCAGCTTGCCCATGACATTATACAACAACTATCTGAGTCAACATATCCACTATATTTCTTACATCCCGTTCAGTGGCATTTATAGATGGTTCTGCGGATACTTCTCTATCTTTTGGATAAAGAGACCCGTATAACAAATTCCATGTCAGCTCCACCTTGACTAACTTGGTCACGTGGTGATTTACTCATTTCTACTTTGGCAGGCATATCAACCTGCTCACCTTTGTCTTTATCTTGTCTGATACACCGCATTTGACTATACAAAATAAAACCAATGTCAATACGTACATATGTGCCCACCTACAACTTTGGCTCTATTGCACGATCTAGAGGTGAAGGAAAGAAACAACTCCTAAATGTCCCGTAGCCTCCTGCTTATCAATGTGGCGCGCAACACATCCATAAGCAAGACTCTACTCAGACACGGCTTTGTAGACACCCTTAGAACAACCTGCTCTGATACCACTTTTGTCACGCCCCGAACTCCCACGAGGCGTGATTGGCACCCGAAGCCGACAAGGCCCGAGAGAACCAATCTTTGCTTCTATTCATTCATATACATGTCATAGGAAACACTACTATCACATAGAAACATGAGGGGCTAAAATCGGAAAGCATAGAACATATGACGTATATACATATGAGAAACTTGGCCGTTGAGGCCATCAAGTCAAGATTTCATCTATCATCTTATACACATACACCCACATACGTCTACAAAAGCCTCTAATAGATGCATTGACCAAAACCAACTGAAAGTCGGGACAAGTCCCCGCTTTATACACAATGTACAATATCAAAGCATATGAACCACTGTGACTCGGAGAAGCCCCGAACTAACTGGAGCTCACCAATAAACCGCAAACAGCTGGCAACCTACTGTGGCGGCCTACTAGTACCTGCGCCTGCAGCAAGTAAGGTAAATTCCCCGAGAGGGGTCAGTACGAAATAAGTACTGAGTATGCAAGGCTCAGATGAAACTGTATAATACATGAATATTTCAATGAACTCAAACCATATGAATAATCAATGTGAATAAGTCACCATTTTGCATTTTGGAAACCATGTGGATTGCTTTCATTACTTTCTTTACATTCAATGCTCACTTGTCATTACATATGTCACAATGTACCCGGGCCCCGACTGATCAGTGGGTCTTTCATATCATATCATTGTGTAGGGATCGAGTCGAGCTAGGCTTATGCCCCTAGACTTGCCACCCATACATCAATGCATCGGGATCGAGTCGAGCTAGGCTTACGCCCCTAGACTTGCCACCCATAAATCCAAACCTCGGGATCGAGTCGAGCTAGGCTTACGCCCCTAGACTTGCCACCCGTACTTGATCATTGACCACATTTGCATTACTTTGAGATTGATACTTTGAAGTTGGTACAATGATAGTTATAACATCACTTTGAACTTTGGTACATAACATTGTTGGAAACTTTGAAGCATTAACCAATGAGTGAAGAACATGTGAATAAGTATCAATGAGAAATATAACATTACTAGCACCATGATACCATTGGAACCGTTGGACAATAATCCATGAAGATGAAACACAAGTATAGGCACTATTGGAATATTGGTACGTAACTTTATTTGAGCTTTCGGAACATTAACCATGACTATGGGATATGAGATTCACAAATGATCCATGAGTAGAAAATATATGACAATGACTAGTGATAAACGGATATCGGATACCTTAGCACATTTCGGGATAGAACTAGTGATATGTCAATATGGACACTATTTGCCGCAGAAAGATACGGACAAAGTAACCTTACATACCTTGGATTCGCAATATGAATATATAATCCTAGAGGTGCATACAATAGTCCCGCTCCTTCTTTATGTGTCACTCTACAACACAAATGCATAACGAAATTCACATTAACCACCAACTACTCTTCAAATGCATATAACATCAATGAGTCACATATTTGTCCTTAAACATGCCATTTCCCCTTGACAAAACCATTGATAAAATTATTATTCCAAAAATCCCCCAATATTCCATACATTGACCAATACATGAAAATCAATACATTGCACCACAACACTTCTCCTTTACACTTTCTTATCCATACCACATCACAAATAATCAATCACTTTACCTTAATACAACTCATAACACATATCGGCCAAAATCCCACAATTTCCACTTATAGACAAGAACAAGTTTAATACCAAAAATAACACCATACATGTTCTTATTTTGTCCATACCATGCTCCTTCATCAAAGGCACAAGTCCTAATTCAAGTTCAAATCACCAAGATAGCACATCTTTCACAAAAACACAAAGTACCATATTCAACACCTCCAAGCATAACCAACATGATTTACATACTCTCCCATGTACTTAATATATTAAATCACAATAATAAACACTTACCCAAGCTTGCAAAGTGATGATCTTGTCTCCAAGAAATGGTTGCCTTAGGGTTTGTGAGTTGAGAGAAAAAGCCCTTTTGTAGAAAAAAATCTAGAAATGTCATGTGTGGTTCCTTGAATAAAAATCTGATTTGGGTACCTTTATATAGGCCTTGTGGTCATCTTTAGCCACACTTTGGCATTAAATGCCATATTGGCTTGGTCAAAGTAGAAGAATGGATCATTTTTCCCCTTGGGCCTAAGCATTTTGGCTTTGTTTTGGGCCTCAAATTGGGCCCAATAACATATATCCACTTAACCCACTAAATCCAATGTATAATCCACCATATATCTCATGTGTAATTAATTTCATAATGTCTCGATGATATTCACTTACGAGATTCTCATTCGTCGTCTCCATCGCAAAAATAAAAATTCTAGTCGCCCATGGCTTCATTGAACATTTTTGATAAATTCTTGTGTTTCATGATTTGATCATGTAGGAGTATGTAGGAGTGTATTGATGTATTTGAAACCTTAACAATGCTTAAATAACTCCAAAGAACCAAAAGAAACCATATACGAATCGATGTAGCATTGCGTTGTGAAACGAGCGCGGAAGGGCACAACATGTTGTGCCTTGCGCCACTGCTGCAAAGCAAGGCAGTGGCGCAAGAATTGCACCCCCTCTGAATCAGTGGCTTGCGCCACACCCCCTGAAACAGGGAGTGGCGCAAGTCTTGGTACTTTGCTGAATTTTTCGACCACTTTTTCCAACACTTGCATATCGTCCAATACCTTATCAAAACACTACAAAATACTTACTTAGTGATCTTAATCATCACGTAACCATGACTCCAAGTCACCAAATGAGGTTGGAATGTGTACGGGTTATGACACAAATGCTCCACAAAATCACAAAACACCTCCTACGAAGGTCTAATCGCATGTATGTGGCCAAATTTCAATTCCCTCATCATTAGCATTACCAAATACATACTTATATCTCTCGACCCCTAAGCAAACATTATTCAACGTCATCAAGTAGGGTTGGGAAGGTACGGGGTGTTACATTCTTCCCCCCTTAGAAACATTCGTCCTCGAATGTTAGTAACATTGCCTCAATGTAACAACTTACGTCAAAGTGAATTCTTCATATCATCATGTACACATATATCACTTGGAAAGACTTACTTATTATGACTCCACTTCCGTATCTTGATATTTTTCTTCCGTGCATAACAATGATAAATACTTTACAGTTCATTATTTCATTGGTCTCCCTTGTGACTCCTTTTACGTGCTAACTTTTCCAATAGGGCCTTTACGAAAATTACTCCCGCATCTCTTAATTCTTTCACTTATCGATTTATCATAACAATAAGTAACAATAAGTACCTTTTTCACATGTGAAATCCCCTGTAATTTGTACATTTCCACTGGCAACGATATAAGATAATCGCCTATACACTTTCAAAGCATCGCATATAAGATACTGAATGAACTGTGAAAAGTTCCTGAACTAGTGCTAATAGACACAGAATTTGCCCAAATCTTTGGACAATTTCCCTTTCTTTTCGATTCTCATTATTCTTTCCTTTTCATTGGTCACACTGTCAACAATACCTAATCACCTATGGCACACTTTAATTACCTTCTCCTAATGTCGGCATATAATTTCTATTAACTTAGGGCCATTTGTAGCTGCTGTTATATCACCTTCACTTTCTCTATAGCTTGATGAAAAAAAATCTGACCCGAGCGAAGCAAATTGCGTCAGCTGTAATCCATCCAATTGATGATCTATATATAAATTATTATTTTTTTTACATAAAGCTTCGTAAGGTGCCTTTTGATCCTTTTATTGTAAGCAATTTCAATAAACCATAGATGTTCATCCCAACTACCTGTAAAGTCCAATGTACAAACTCGTGACATATCTGCAAATGTTCGTATAATGTGTTCTGTTTGTCCATCCATCTGAGGATGACAAGCCGCACTTACATCTACCTGTGTACCCATGCTTTACTGAAAGGACTTGCACAATAAGCTCTCCTATTTGATATAGTAGTGAGCGGAATCCCATGTAACCGTACTATCTCCGTAACATACAACGTTGCATAATGTTCAGCTGTATCGGTGGTCTTAACTGGTAGGAAATATACTGACTCGGTAAGTCTGTTAACTATCACTGATATGGAATCAACCTTCGCAGTGTATGAGACAACCCTGTGATGAAATCCATATTATTCATGTTCCACTTCCAAACTGGAAGGATAATATAACATAAACCATACAGACTTCTGATGCTATACTGTCAATTAGTGACTGCGTGGACCTTGAGCTACAAGTTCTACAATGTGCTTCTCAAGTATCCTTCCCAAGACCTCTCTGCTACACCATGGTACATTGTGGTTGCTTCCGAGTGAATGAAATACTGTGAACGATGTTCCTCTGTCGTAATTCATTTTCTTAACTCATCTATACCCAGTACGCACAATCTACATTGGCGTTAAAGTACTTCCTCTTATGTTTGCTAAAATACCCTCGTCGACTTCGCTGTACATATTTTTTTTCAATTGACCTAAAAATGGAATTTACATATTGCTTTTCCCTTTATCTCCAATATCAATGAAAATCCTACCACATTTGACACTATAATTCTTTCATCTGGAGTTTCAAGAAACAAAACCCCATATTTCCTCATTAATATAGATTTCCTGACTATATCTTTCTTTTCTGTGAGCTGGCCATTCATACTCTCTACTGCCTTGCAGCTTAATGTATCAACTACCCCATCTACTTTTCCCGAATGATACAAGATAACAATGTCCTAATCTTTCAATAGTTCAGGCCACCTTCGCTACCTCGGACTTAAGTCCGCTGGCGTAGAAATATATTCCATTTTCTTATGACCAATATATGTCAATACGAATCCCTTACAAATAGTGACACCATAACTTTAAGCAAATAGCGCAGCCGCTAGTTTAGGGTCATGTGTTTGGTAATAATTTGTGTTCTCATGTGGCCGTCATTGTCGTGACGCATATGCTATTACTTTACCATGCTACATCAATATGCATCCGAGACCAACCCCGAAAGCATTACCATACATTGCCTAACATTCTTATGTCTTCGGAAGGCATTTACAATTGGTGTGAAAGTTACTTTATCTTTCTACTCTTGAACACTTTTCTCACATGCATCATTTTATTGGAACTTGATTGCCTTGTGTATAAGCTTTGTTAAGGGTGTAGGGATAGAAGAAGATCCTTCTACAATTCTCATATAATGATCAACCTAAATCGATGGATCTCTGTAAGCATCGTAGGCCTTAGCCAATTGTTCACCATTTCTATCTTTTGTGTGACAACTTTCATCTCTTCATCCTATACAATGCATAGTCCTCTTGTGATTTTTTTTTTTTTTTTTTTTTTTTGAATACCATCACCGAATATGGTCACACACATATTGAAAAGTGTCTTGAACACCCTATTCATTAAACCCATAACAACTACAGGTGCATTCGCTAACCCAATTGACATACTAGGAATTCATAACAACCATACCATGTTTGTAATGTTGTCTGGGGTATATCATCATCATTCTTTTTTTTGTTGTTTTTTTTTTTTTTTTTTTTTTCATTTCGCCGTCATTCATTTCATCATTCATTTCACCATTTTGTTTTCTAGCCCCATAACTAACCAAACAAATCATCCACTCTGGGAGGGAATATTTATTCGTAATTGTCATCTTATTCAGTTGCCGATAATCGACACACATTCTCACTGTACTATCTTTCTTTTGTACAATTAACACTGGTTCACCCCAAGGAAACATATTAGGTCTTATGAATCCCTCGTTCACCACGTCTTTTAACATTTTCTAACTTTATCGGGGCCATACTATATGAAGAAATAAAACATAGGCTAAGTACCTGACATCGCAGTAATACCAGCTCATACATCGAGGAATTCGTTTACCACCAGAACTGCTTGAAGAGTTGGTGGTCTCTTACCAAGTGACATGTGTATCCTTTAGAGTACTTTTTTACTTACTTTACTATAGGGAACAATCTTTTTCCTCTTAGTGCCCCCACATTTCTTCTTTCTTTTGGGAAAAACGACAATATAACTTCTTAGTTCGGCAATCTACTATGGCACAACCCCTTTATAACATTACAATCCACTATTTCCAGCTCAATAAGATCAACTGGTGTCTTATGACCACAAACAATTACTATGCACTTATGAGATACTCTTTTAACTTCAATAGATTCTCCGACTAATGTATAGACCTCATATGACATATCTAGTAATTCTGGTGCTCGTTTGAATTTTCAACCCTTAATGAAATAACATATGCAATTGTCAAATATGGGTTAATCAATACATATACGGTACCTGCAGCTTCATCAGGATAAGCCTAATTTTTATGGCCCGACATATCACACCAATACCAACATTTGGCCCCAACCAACATTTCACCTAGATGATAACGTCCGCAGCACTAACACGACTGACAAAGAGACTTCCGTTGGTTCATACTTTCTACGTGCTTATCCTTAATGAATCCTGAATCTCACTTCTGTACCAATTCGATTGTCTCTAAACCCTTAGAATCGAGGTAAAACATTTACTATCGACTAAGGGAATGGTGATCTAGGCGGTCTGTTAAACACTCGAGACCTAACTTCTCCCTGGGACGCCGTAAACTGTCCCATAGGTCTAGCCCTCTCTCTTTGGCGACCCTTCTTCAAATAGTTGTGTCCTTTTCTGTTGCCTCTGTTCTTTTATTATCTGTGCAAAATGCCTATATTCGGACTATATCCATATCTCTTTTCAAGGTCGCAATGGTGCAATCCATTTGTGTATATACCGATGCATTCTATCGATCATAATGGTTATCACTTTTGGCGCATACCTAGCCAAAGACTTAAATCGAAGACTGTACTTTCTGATACTCATAATCCGTTAGCAAAGATTTAGCAATTGGTCCGCATAAGCTTTTCGGACCCCATATGGAAGACACTAGTCAAAGATTCTCGTTTAAAGTTCCTCCCAACTAGCTGAAAGTACATCACTGCACGTGTCACATGTATAACATCTCTTTTAGTGTGATCTATAAGGTCCTGTGGGTCTTCATTCATATCCAACTCGGTGGACATGGGAGGGGAGTTTAATTTTTCAGAAAATCTTATGTGCGGCGACTAGCTTCCCGAGCCGCGCCATCATCACTCGTTATTGGGCCAGCTTGCCCATGACATTATACAACAACTATCTGAGTCAACATATCCACTACATTTCTTACATCCCGTTCAGTGGCATTTATAGATGGTTCTGCGGATACTTCTCTATCTTTTGGATAAAGAGACCCGTATAACAAATTCCATGTCAGCTCCACCTTGACTAACTTGGTCACGTGGTGATTTACTCATTTCTACTTTGGCAGGCATATCAACCTGCTCACCTTTGTCTTTATCTTGTCTGATACACCGCATTTGACTATACAAAATAAAACCAATGTCAATACGTACATATGTGCCCACCTACAACTTTGGCTCTATTGCACGATCTAGAGGTGAAGGAAAGAAACAACTCCTAAATGTCCCGTAGCCTCCTGCTTATCAATGTGGCGCGCAACACATCCATAAGCAAGACTCTACTCAGACACGGCTTTGTAGACACCCTTAGAACGACCTGCTCTGATACCACTTTTGTCACGCCCCGAACTCCCACGAGGCGTGATTGGCACCCGAAGCCTACAAGGCCCGAGAGAACCAATCTTTGCTTTTATTCATTCATATACATGTCATAGGAAACACTACTATCACATAGAAACAAGAGGGGCTAAAATCGGAAAGCATATAACATATGACGTATATACATATGAGAAACTTGGCCGTTGAGGCCATCAAGTCAAGATTTCATCTATCATCTTATACACATACACCCGCATACGTCTACAAAAGCCTCTAACAGATGCATTGACCAAAACCAACTGAAAGTCGGGACAAGTCCCCGCTTTATACACAATGTACAATATCAAAGCATATGAACCACTGTGACTCGGAGAAGCCCCGAACTAACTGGAGCTCACCAATAAACCGCAAACAGCTGGCAACCTACTGTGGCGGCCTACTAGTACCTGCGCCTGCAGCAAGTAAGGTAAATTCCCCGAGAGGGGTCAGTACGAAATAAGTACTGAGTATGCAAGGCTCAGATGAAACTGTATAATACATGAATATTTCAATGAACTCAAACCATATGAATAATCAATGTGAATAAGTCACCATTTTGCATTTTGGAAACCATGTGGATTGCTTTCATTACTTTCTTTACATTCAATGCTCACTTGTCATTACATATGTCACAATGTACCCGGGCCCCGACTGATCAGTGGGTCTTTCATATCATATCATTGTGTAGGGATCGAGTCGAGCTAGGCTTATGCCCCTAGACTTGCCACCCATACATCAATGCATCGGGATCGAGTCGAGCTAGGCTTACACCCCTAGACTTGCCACCCATAAATCCAAACCTCGGGATCGAGTCGAGCTAGGCTTACGCCCCTAGACTTGCCACCCGTACTTGATCATTGACCACATTTGCATTACTTTGAGATTGATACTTTGAAGTTGGTACAATGATAGTTATAACATCACTTTGAACTTTGGTACATAACATTGTTGGAAACTTTGAAGCATTAACCAATGAGTGAAGAACATGTGAATAAGTATCAATGAGAAATATAACATTACTAGCACCATGATACCATTGGAACCGTTATATATGACAATGACTAGTGATAAACGGATATCGGATACCTTAGCACATTTCGGGATAGAACTAGTGACATGTCAATATGGACACTATTTGCCGCAGAAAGATACGGACAAAGTAACCTTACATACCTTGGATTCGCAATATGAATATATAATCCTAGAGGTGCATACAATAGTCCCGCTCCTTCTTTATGTGTCACTCTACAACACAAATGCATAACGAAATTCACATTAACCACCAACTACTCTTCAAATGCATATAACATCAATGAGTCACATATTTGTCCTTAAACATGCCATTTCCCCTTGACAAAACCATTGATAAAATTATTATTCCAAAAATCCCCCAATATTCCATACATTGACCAATACATGAAAATCAATACATTGCACCACAACACTTCTCCTTTACACTTTCTTATCCATACCACATCACAAATAATCAATCACTTTACCTTAATACAACTCATAACACATATCGGCCAAAATCCCACAATTTCCACTTATAGACAAGAACAAGTTTAATACCAAAAATAACACCATACATGTTCTTATTTTGTCCATACCATGCTCCTTCATCAAAGGCACAAGTCCTAATTCAAGTTCAAATCACCAAGATAGCACATCTTTCACAAAAACACAAAGTACCATATTCAACACCTCCAAGCATAACCAACATGATTTACATACTCTCCCATGTACTTAATATATTAAATCACAATAATAAACACTTACCCAAGCTTGCAAAGTGATGATCTTGTCTCCAAGAAATGGTTGCCTTAGGGTTTGTGAGTTGAGAGAAAAAGCCCTTTTGTAGAAAAAAATCTAGAAATGTCATGTGTGGTTCCTTGAATAAAAATCTGATTTGGGTACCTTTATATAGGCCTTGTGGTCATCTTTAGCCACACTTTGGCATTAAATGCCATATTGGCTTGGTCAAAGTAGAAGAATGGATCATTTTTCCCCTTGGGCCTAAGCATTTTGGCTTTGTTTTGGGCCTCAAATTGGGCCCAATAACATATATCCACTTAACCCACTAAATCCAATGTATAATCCACCATATATCTCATGTGTAATTAATTTCATAATGTCTCGATGATATTCACTTACGAGATTCTCATTCGTCGTCTCCATCGCAAAAATAAAAATTCTAGTCGCCCATGGCTTCATTGAACATTTTTGATAAATTCTTGTGTTTCATGATTTGATCATGTAGGAGTATGTAGGAGTGTATTGATGTATTTTAAACCTTAACAATGCTTAAATAACTCCAAAGAACCAAAAGAAACCATATACGAATCGATGTAGCATTGCGTTGTGAAACGAGCGCGGAAGGGCACAACATGTTGTGCCTTGCGCCACTGCTGCAAAGCAAGGCAGTGGCGCAAGAATTGCACCCCCTCTGAATCAGTGGCTTGCGCCACACCCCCTGAAACAGGGAGTGGCGCAAGTCTTGGTACTTTGCTGAATTTTTCGACCACTTTTTCCAACACTTGCATATCGTCCAATACCTTAGCAAAACACTACAAAATACTTACTTAGTGATCTTAATCATCACGTAACCATGACTCCAAGTCACCAAATGAGGTTGGAATGTGTACGGGTTATGACACAAATGCTCCACAAAATCACAAAACACCTCCTACGAAGGTCTAATCGCATGTATGTGGCCAAATTTCAATTCCCTCATCATTAGCATTACCAAATACATACTTATATCTCTCGACCCCTAAGAAAACATTATTCAACGTCATCAAGTAGGGTTGGGAAGGTACGGGGTGTTACAGTCACCACCTTCCCCATTGTAAAGGGTCTGTAATTTCCTGCCCCTCTTTATTCTGAAGCAATAAAAAATCTTTGGCTTTGTTCTTAAGTTTTCTCTATTTGCCTTAGCTTTCTTTATTGTTTTCTTGCCCTTGCGCTCGCTTATTTTGCACTCGCAGTCAGGATTTGCTCAACTATAAGAACTGTGGACGATGTTATCCTCCAGATTTTTCCTCGTCCTCTGTTTTGTTCATCATTTGTGTTATTTATTCAGTTTATTTGCTTTCGTACAAACTCACGCTACTAATATGACACTAAGATCGTAATGCATGCTCTTGACCCACTTACAAATCTAACTGCCCCAAAATCGACGGTAAACAATTATAAACAGAAGTATGGAAAAATTAGTTTAATGATTTTGTGTATAAATGGTGGGTCCTGTTTATATTATTAGTGGGTGTGGTTTTACATTTTGTATCTTGTCCCTTCTTATTTCTTTTCTACACTGTTGTTTCTTGAGCCGGGGGTCTTTCTGAAACATCCTCTCTATCTCACTTCTGAGGTAGTGGTATGGACTGCGTACACTTACCCCCGCCCCCCACCCACCCCCCAGACCCCACGTGGTGGGAATAAACTGGGTATATTGTTGTTGTTGTTGATTTTGTGTATAAAAAGAAGGAATGTATTTGTTACCAGTTTAACCAAAAAATAGAAAGATGATGAATGTAAAAAGGCAAACATTGGTAGTCTTTCCTTGTGAAGTTATGACCATAACTGTTGGACACCATTTAAATACAATTTTTTTTCTTTTAGATATTTGTACTTGAATTTTATTATGGGCATGACATTAATGATGATTATAATAAATATTTCAATATTTTATTTTATACCTAATATATTTCTTACAAAAATATTATTGCACAATATTTGAGTATGACTGTTATAGATGGTAATTTTATAAAGAGTGTATTGTTATAATGAATGTCATTATTGTTATAGTAGAATGTTGTTATAGAAAAGTAAAATATAACATGAAAAATCAATTTTGGAGAAAATCACACCATTATAGTAAATGTTGTTATGACAAATGACTGTCGTTATAAAGAGATTTAACTGTATCTCTTAATTTTTTGAACTAAACGAATAAAATTATATATCTATTTGGGAAAAGACACCAAATGTACTCTAAAGTTGTTCGAAAAAGTTGAATACACACTTTACCTAATCGGGCACCCTATTATCCCTTAATCGGGTATTAGTTCCACAAAATAAAGATAGGATAGTAATTACACAGTAGAGTAGTAACGCTAACCTATTTATTTATCATAATGTAATTATAGTGTAATTATTACCATATTGCTTAGTTACACAAGTGTAATTACATAGTTAGATTAAATTTTTAAAAAAAAAAATTAATTATCAAATATATAAAATTAATATTTAAAAAATATGTGCCTTTATAGAATATATTAAATTAGGTATTTAAGATACATATTGTCTCATGAAAATACAATAATCAATAAACATATATTTTTGAGCTAATATTTTAAAACTTATTATTTTTTAAATTAGTAATATTTTAATTTAATTAATCATAAAACTAAAAGTACATATTTTTTTAAGAACATCATTGACTACATTGACCAAAATATTAATATTATAAATATAATATCATAAAATTATTCAAATAGTTGACAAAAAAATAATTTATCAATTTTATCTGAAAAATGAATGGCATGCAATGTAGAATAACAAGTCAATACTATTATGCAAATAAATTGGAACAAAAAACATAAACATAAATTTAAAATACAAAAAAATTAACATAATACTCTTATGTCAAATTTTAACATGACATAAAATAAGTTTCAAAAAACTTAAGTAAATACAGTTCAACATAAAAGGAATTTATACTACTTTAATTCAAAGCTAAAATATTAACACAATTATGTTAAATGGAAAAAATAATTAAAGAAAAATACGAGCAATTTCATGAGATCACAAGACGTAATGGTTGGGAAATAAGAAGAAAGGAAATAAAAGATAAATAATGTAAAATGAAAAATATATTTTAAAATTAAAATTTATAATTAAAAGAGAAGAAATTAAAATAAGAGAAATAAAAAAGTAAATTAGAAAGAAAAGAAATTAAAGTAGAAATAAAAGGAAGAAATTAAAAATTAACCTTGCAATTACACCATGTAATTATCAATAATTCTTACATTCTTCTTGAGAATTGACGAGTATAATTATCTCCCTCCCAATTACACTCAATTTGCTGCTAAACCAAGTAATCACTTGACAAACAAACAGGTCAAACTGTATGATTACACATTCAAATCCAATTCCTATGTGGTTTTCCACAGGCCCTTAGGGAAAAATATTGAGGCACTAAACGTTTTTCCTCCAATGCATCTGATGGAGGCTGAGAGCTTCCAGGAGTATGAACTTCGGCTAACACCTTCAAAGAAGGGAAGACTGCAGGAGGATTTGGCGGGATAGCAACAACATATAAAAAATATCTCCAGGGGCCACAAGGGGCGGCGTCTGAGTATGAGAGCTGGCCTAGGTAGGAGGCTTGCTCCAACTCATAATACTCATAGCATTTGTTTAAATTATATTCAAATACTTTTAAAATAATATTTTTTTATATGCTTACTGAATAAAAAAAAAAAAGAGAGATTAACTCATATAGCCATCCATATAAGTTTTAAACTAAAAGCAACCATATTTTATTTTGATAATCTCATTATAATCAACTTTCATATGTTATTTATTTTTTATTTTGATTCTATCCACGTATTTGTAGGGATGAGGATAGGTACAAATTTTAGTTATATTTATATCCCTTCAGATTAGTTAAATTAAATACTTTTTTTATTATATAGTTACATGACTATATTTGGTGTATAATTAATGCATCGATGTTATTTGTAAACTTTATACATAAATATATAATGTATAATTGATAAATAATCACTACATAATCTATGTATAATCCATATGTATGCCTTATACATTAATTATACACTAAATATAGACCTATAACCATTTAATTTATCTTCTTTTTTTTCAAAAATAAAAATATAAATAAGATTTGTGTCTATTCTTATCCCTACAAATAGGTGATAGAGTCAAAGTGCTACAATTACTAAAACTATGCAGACTGGCTAATAAAAGTAAATAACATGGATAAGTTGGTTATAATGGGATATTGTCAAAATAAAATATGGCTATTTTGAGTTTATAACTTATATAGACGGCTATTTGAGTTGTTCTTCTAAAAAAAAACCCATTTATTTTTTTAAAAATATTTTTCAAGAAAATATGTCCATCTCTACAAGAAAGGAGAACATCACATGAAGGGGCGGACCTAGGAGGGAGCCATGGGGTTCACCCGAACCCCCTTGACAAAAAATTACACGATATATATAGGGAAGATTTTCTATATTTATGTATATATATTACTTTTGAACCTCCTCAATCGAAATGAAAGATAGCTCAGTGGTGTTGTGCAGTCTGAATGACCACAACATTTCAGGTTCAAGTCCCGTAGGCTACACTTTATGTTTTTTTCATTTAATCGCTACCAAACACGCGTACTAAAACCGTTGCTAATACCACTGCGTGCCCATAATTACTTCTCCTTGGTAACGTTTTGGTAGTCACGATTTTTGCTTTACTATAATTACTCCTGTTAGTTTCAAGTATTTTGTTACTCCTGTTAGTTTCTATAGACTATATATTAGTGCATTCCTTGGAATTGTGTTTTGTTGGCTTATTCGCAGGTTTATATTATTATTTTCTAAACTCCCTGAGTGGAAATCATAGATCCGTGATCACATGTCTTTACATCACGAGTTGAACATAAATTCATTAATAACGGTTAACAATCCTAACTCAGGTTGGTGATGATATGAACAAATACCCAATTCCTCCACCATCTTCTTTCGTATTATGTCAAATTGTCAATGCCGCTCATCTACACAATGCAAAAGAAACAGAACCTATAGGTGGGAGACCTAACAATTAAGATCAAATTGGGGCTTTGATGTGACACTTAATAAGGCTTCCACGTGTAAGCCCATGTGAAATTTTTTAAAAAATTCTATATATACAAAAATAGGAGAAATTTTATTTAGTAGAGTAACACAACTAACGTTACTCATGTGAGTCTAGTTTATTACTTTCCCGTTTCAAAATAAGTGGTATTTTTACCTTTTTCATTTTGTTTCACAATAAGTGATCCTTCAAATAATTAAAAAGATATTAGTGATGTTCTTCAAATTTTACCCTTAATTAAATAAACGGTAAAGGGTCAAAACTACCCTCGAACTATTCGAAATATAGCACATATACCCTCCGTTTGTTTTTTTATCTCAAAACTACCCCTCCCGTCCAATTATTGGCTCACATATACACTCCCATTTAACGGACTGCCATCAATCCATATGTGGCAGCCGATGTGAAAAAAAAATCTAATTGGCCGTCCACATAAGTGTCCTAAGTGGAATAAAACTCCACATAGCTATTGTCACGGGGCAGTTTACTACTGTCAAATTCTGCCAGAGGTTAACCCACCGTGCAACAATCAAGTCCGCTTGCTTGACTTAGATTGCGTGCATTCAAGTTTATCTATTTTCAACAACGCCTACTGTTTGAACTTAGAATATTTTTCATTGTTTAAACTGAAATAAACAAAATGATATACAGGAAAAATCTCAACCTTTATATTAATTCAAAATAATACAAAGGACCCCCACTCGTTATGACAATAATTCTGCCACAACTTCGTCTTCGACTTAGGCACAATTTCATGTCAATTGTTGCCTTAAAACTCTATTGAAACTCTCACGTTCCTTCTAGTGTTACGTAGTAAATTTCAGACTTAATCTTCTTCATTCACCCTCTATTTTTGTCCAAGGCCAAGGCTGTACATTTATAAAACATGTGGCAGCCTTTGGCTTATGACCAACAGCCTGCCGACACTTGTCATAATTAAGGCCAATCAAAACTAAAGTGCAGTTGACATCCTGAACTGCCTAGGCATTCAAAATTCGAATTACAAAATTATTACAAAAGATAAGGAATCTGCCCACAAGTAGTTACAAAAAGGAAACCGCGCTATATGTGTGTCATGTGCTGCCTAATTTCGCACATGTGCTTGGTTCCAGGGCACTGTCTAGGCACTACCTAGCCATTAACTGACCATTGCTAACTTGACCCCAACCGCACATGCCACTGCCGATGTTTTGCCTGCGTTTTCCTTAATTAGTCATGCTAACTCTTGTTTGCCTCATGTCATTCCTTAGTTTTCTGCTTGTTTAGCTTTGTCTTTGCCTAGTATTTTCTTTAGCTTGACTTGATTTGCCTTCACTCGATTTGACCTTGGCACTTGCCACATGCCAACTTGCTCACTAGCTACCGACGTTGGCCATCGTTCATGTCATATGCCATGACACGCTGTCTTGTTGACATGCTTGTTTCCAGCTTGGTAATGCTACCCCTGACCCATATGATTGATTTAATCCGCACCTAGGCCCTTGAAAAGTCACTCATGCCAATCCTTTGCCGCCACCGTGCCATTTGCTGAGTTTAAGAGGTAGGCCTCTTACAGCTATATACCCAAACATATCCGACCCATGATTCGGTATTTTCAATTTTTGAGGAGTAATTTCATTGTCAATAGGCACCTTCAAAGAAGCCCTTTACCTTCTAATGCCATCTTATTACCCACCGAAAATCAGAAACTATTGTATATACCCCAAATATGCATGAGTGTTGTGTATGTATCTATTTTCAAAATCAAATATACCACAATGGACAAATTATGTGTTGTGCATGTACAATATTCATATACTCCCTCCGTTCACTTTTACTTGTTACTTATTTTTAAAATGAATTTTTATTTTTATTTGTCACTTTTGACATATCAAGAAAAGACAAAAGATTTTTTTCTGTTTTACCCTTAGCATTAATTGCTTATTCTCCAAACCATTTTCAAGACATAATACTTTAAACAGCAATTAATAGGGGTAATATGGTAAAATAATCATATCAATAATTGTTTTCTTAATGGGTGTGTCAAGTCTAAATGTGACAAGTAAAAGTGAACGGAGGGAGTAGAAACTATGCAATAAAATATGAAAAACTAAGTAAACGCACTTCAACAACTAAAAAAAATAGGTAAAACTTTGCAGAACTCAAAAATACATCATATGCCATATAGAAACTAAAGCCAAATTGAGGGAATTTGATTTGAAAGAAGGAAAGTGAATGAAAACCCAACTAGTTACTTATTACCTACACTACGAGCTACGAATTTTCACTATTCAATAAGGAGCCATGTGAATGATTAATCAAAAATTACGGTATAAAGAAGAACAACAACTGACCAGAAAAGAGAAAGAGGAATGAAAACGCCAGCTTAGGTGTATAGCCATGTGAAGTTTTATTCCACTTAGACGCTCTCTTTGACTTAATGGTAAAAAGCACACCTAAATTATTACTCTCTTCATTTTTTTTATATGCTTGTTGTTTTCGGGTTTGTAAAATCTGTATTCAATAAACTTCAACAATACATTCAAACTAAAGTATGAACAATCAAATGAAGTTCTAACTCTGTATTTTCAAATATGAATTTCAAAAATAAATTCAAATCAACTAGGAACAACAAAGATGAAGTTCGTACCAACTATGAACAACAAATGAAGTTCAAACTATTTTTGAAAAATAGTAAACCAAATGTTTAGAAAGAGATGGAGATTAGAAAATTCAAGTCTACCGAATTCACGGTGTGTCCTTAAGAAAATTATTACCCTCAAGTATCCAAGGTTATGGAATATATCCTCCCAGGAAAAAATGAATAACTTCAGTAGAATGACGGTACCTCAAATTCTGCCGAACAACAAACTCACTCAACGGTAATAAATCACACTTGAGTTTTTCAAGAAGAAGAGAGTTTTTAACTTCAAAATTCGTACTGATATCTGAGGAATAAATTAGATATTTATAGCCAAAAGGTGGTGCTTCAAAAAAGAAGCAATGGTTTTGAAAAGTTGCACCTTTTTGAAATGACGAACCCACATGCGGACCCATGTGCGTCCGCACATGAGGACATGCGGGCATGTCACATTGCTTCTCAAAACAGAATGTTAAGAGCTGACATGCGGACCAAGATGCGCTGGCATATATGTCTGCACATGGCCAGATGCGCCCGCATCTCACCTTTCCATCATTCAAACAGTGTATTGAAATATTGCTTCCTTTTCAGGTACGTTGAGACATGCGTCAGCACATGCTCGTGTGCATTTGCAAATGGAGAAATTTTTTGTATCAAAGTTTTGGATTAAAAAATCATTAACTCTTAAATTTCAAATGAATTTTCTCCAAAAAAAAATAATCTATCGATCATTTTTCAAATCCAAATTCAAATCCAAATCCGAAATCGAAGTCGAACCGAGCGAGCGATGACGATGACGACATGAGGCTTGTCTTCTTCTTGCCTTACTAACAACATGGAGTAATGCTTCTATATTTAAGCATGGAAAAAAATTTTTCTCCCACCAATGTGGGAGAACACTCCTTCCTTAAAGTGAAACCATAATTCATTTTTTCCCTCCATTTGTTTTCTCCATTTTCTATTCACATTTCATCACTAGAATCGAACAATCCCCTCATGAATGCAGAATGACTATTTTATCAAAGAATATATGGATAAGTGTGTGATTTATAAGCAAAGACTAATTGCATCTGGATAAGTAGATTTCTCTTTGAACTTTCCATAGTGAACTTAAATCAGATGCACTCGGTCAATCGGTAGATGTGATATCTTTGAACCATCGAACTTTGTTGTACACCTAGACAATACAAGCCACACAACTAGCCTTTTACCATTTATGATTCTCACAGTTTTGTTCGTTTCAACTATGAACATTACCTGGTTTCATGAGAGCTTAGAGAATAGGCCTTTACTATCATTCTCCTTGAAACGACTTCCACTTCACCCTCACATAGGTGATTCCTAAATGTTTAATCCTATAGATAAACTATTTGGTCAGACCTGCCAAATTTAAATTTTTTTAAAAAGCTTCAAACCATAAGCCTTATCCTTGTTTCCTGAACATTGTCTTCATCATGAGAATAAGTTGAGTTAACAGTCACAACTTTGTTTGATCTCCTTGAACCTAACTCTTGGGATATATAGTATGCTAGGTAGAGTTACCATCGTGATGACTTGTCCTAGGCCGTAAATCCATTTTCGTTGATGATCTCTCAACTTCCTCTATAGTTAGGCCTTTTATAAGTGGATCCGACACATTATCCTTTGGCTTCACATAGTCAATTGTTATAACTCTACTAGAGAGTTGTTCTTTAACAATATTATGTCTCCATATTATATGATGAGATTTACCGTTATACATCATTCTCCCTGCCCTACCTATTGCCTCTTGACTATCACAGTGTATACATACTGGTGCCAAAGGTTTGGGCCAAAAAGGAATATCTTCCAAGAAATTCCAAAGTCATTCAACTTTTTCACCGACCTTATCTAAAGCGATAAATTCAAATTCCATTGTAGAGCGAGCGATACATGTCTATTTGGATGATTTTCAAGAGACTGCTCCTCTACCAAGAGTAAATACATACCCACTCATGGATTTTACTTCATTTGACCTGGTGATCCAAATTGCATCACTATATTCTTTAATTACAGCTAGATATTTTTTTATAATGCAAAGCATAATTTTGAGTATATTTTAGATACCCTAAAAATCTTTTCATTGTCATCCAATAAGTTTGATTGAGATTACTTGTGTACCGACTCAATTTAGTAATAGCACATGCTATATCTAGTCGCGTACAATTCATGATATATATCAAACTTTCCAACAGTCTTGCATAGTCCAATTGTGAGTCACTTTCACTTTCATTTTTTTGAAGTGCAAAGCTCACATCTAATGGTGTTTTGGCAATATAGAAATCTAAATACTTGAATTTGTCAAGTACCTTTTTAATGTAATGAGACTGTGACACTGGTAACCCTTGTAGAGTTCTATGGATTCTTATCCCTAAGATTATATCAGCAACTCCAAGGTCTTTGATATCAAATTTGCTTTCTAGCATTCGATTAGTAGCATTTATGTCAGAAATGTCTCTGCTGATGATCAACATTCCATCAATATACAAACAAACAATGACTTTGTGATTTGGAGCGTCTTTAATATAAACACATTTTTCACACTCATTAATCTTAAATCCATTTATCAATATGTTTTGGTCAAACTTTGCATGCTACTGTTTGAGTGCTTGTTTTAGTTCATAAAGTGAGTTAACAAGTTTGCACACTTTCCTTTCTTTATTAGGAACTACAAAACCCTTGGGTTGTTTCATGTAAATTTTTTCCTCCAATTATCCATTTAAGAAATCTATTTTTACATCCATTTGATGGATTTCAAGACCTTATACCGCAGCTAATGCAATCAACATTCGAATGGATGTTATCCTCGTTACTGGCGAGTAGTGTAAAAATAATCAAGACCTTTTTTTTGTCTAAAGCCTTTAAAGACAAGTCTTGCCTTGTATTTGTCAATAGTTTCATAAGCTTTCATTTTCCTTTTGAAGATCCTTTTTAAACCTAAAGGTTTATTTCCTCGTGCAAGATCAACTAACTCCAAAGTATGGTTGTTCAAGATTGAATCAATGTCACTATTGACAGCCTCTTTCCAAAAGAATGTGTCCGTAGAAAACATGGTTTCTTTAAATGTTTGAGGCTCGTTTTCAAGAAGAAATGTTACAAAATTTGATCCGAAGGAAGTAGATGTCCTTTGATGTTTACTATGCCTTGGATTCTCTTCATTAAGCACATTATCCTTTGGTTCTTCCCGAGGTCGTTTAGACCCTTCACTAGACAATTCATATCTAATTTTACACAGATATATGTGTTCAAAGAACTCATTATTATCTGATTCAATTATCTTATTGCCATGAATATCTAGATGTTTGGATTTGTGAACTAAAAATTGACATGCTTTACTATTTTTAGCATATCCAATGAAAACACAGGCCACATTCTTTGGTCCTATTTTGACCATTTTGGGTATAGGAACTTGGACTTTGGCTAGACACCCCCACACTTTGAAATATTTTAAGTTGGATTTCCTTCCTTTCCATTTTTCATATGAAATTGATTGTGTCTTTCTATGGGAGTGCTCTATTGAGTATTCGATTTGTTGTAAGGATAACTTTTGTAACTACCTCCCTTGTTGTGTTGTGGATTTTACTTGTACTTCCCCTTTTAGCTCTCCCCATAGTTTGTATATGTGATTTATGACTTACGGGGATGAGTAGTACCGATTCTCGAGGTGTTTGGAAGTTATTTAAGTCATTAGTTGAGTTCTTGAGTTTAAATAAAGTTAATCTTGATCACGGTCAACCTTCGGTCAAGATGATCTCGGATTAGTGTTTTAGTGATTCCAATAGGTTCAGAACATACTTGTTAGTCAATTTACATATTTGATTTATTTCTATGGGATTTCGAACAAATTTTGAGGATTTACTAAAAGTTTTGGGTATTTTACATAATTAATTTAATTAGTGGTTTAATGGGTCAAAACTACAACCTTATTTCTTCCACATACCTATGTTAAGATTAATTGAAGTTTAAGTTTAACCTCTCAAACCATGTTAGAGGAAAAAAAAACACGC
The DNA here is from genome assembly GCA_031232105.1 of Capsicum rhomboideum. Lineage (NCBI taxonomy): Eukaryota > Viridiplantae > Streptophyta > Magnoliopsida > Solanales > Solanaceae > Capsicum > Capsicum rhomboideum. The sequence continues at coordinate 19,787,318 of CP124712.1, forward strand.
CAAAAGGGACAAAAACTGTTGCGGTCGAACACGAGAGTGCGACATCAATACTTCGAAGGAGATTCTCGACTGTTCAGGCTTTATACTTTGAGGTTATATGTTTCATTGTGCTATATAGATATAAAGTGACGTGAGGGTAATTAGACAGTGGCAAAGTTTGTGATATTTTTGGTGCGTTTTAGGTTTAGGAGCGAATGGGTGAGGTCATGTTATATATAATTAAATGTGTGGTATTATTATATGTTGTGTGGGAAAATGGAAAGAAATTTCTGGTGGGAATTGAATTACTTCTAATGTGATTTTGTATATTAGTGGGTTAATCATGGGTAGTAAATTAATGGGGTATAGTTATATGCCAATGATTGGTGATAATGATTAAGTAATGATTAGGTGGGTTTAATAGTTTCTTGCATGAATTGTATAGAATTGCATTACCGTTCCATGTCTGGCTTTAGGTTAGCATATTTCACATACAATTTTCTATCACTATTTTGACAAATTTAGGTTTTAGGCCTACAATTCTTAGAGTTGGAATTTAGAAAATGGGGTCATTAGATTTGTATTCTTAAGAGAATTATATATTTGAACAGATTTGGAACATTCAGAAGCTTAACGGAAGGGCAAATCCCTTGCGTAGCTCGCATTCGGATTCTTTGGTTGAGGTAGGTTATGGATTAATTGGAGTTTAGACTCTATTTAATTATGTGTGCTCCTAAACTGGATGCTTGTTGATTGGTCTTCGGACATACTTGAATTTGATGATATTTGGATTGTTGATACTTGCATGAATAATTATTGAAAATCGAACTTGATCGAATTGCCTTATGACGATAAGTGTACTTGTAAATTTAGTACGTCATGTTGTATCCTGAGAGATAATATGAAGTTGATAAAATATACACAATATGGTTATGGAGGATTGGGTACCACGTCGGTACGGATATGGATGTTGATATTACTTATTTATGGAGGATAGGGTACCACGCTGGTACGCTACATGGACTTAGATTATCCTCTGCAAGTCATGACTAGTTGGGCAGAAATAAGTCCCTTAGCATGTGTGTACAGACTAGTGTTGATTTTGAGAGGTCGTGTGGTTTGATAAGCTGATAACGAGCTAATGGTGTTCTAATTGTGAGGTTGAGAAGGACATAGTTGTTACTTATGGTATTATTGTTGATTTCATGGTTGTTTACAATATGGTTGATGCTCTTGATGGTTACATGATTTGTTTATGGGCATTGTTTGGCCCGTCATTGATGTATTTGTTGATTCATTAAATTACTTGCTATGTGTTGATGCCTGTCTACTTATTATTTGATTTATGTTGTATACATGCTATTAAATTGAGTTTGCCTATGATACCTACCAGTACATAATGGATTATACTGATACTACCCTATACTCTTCTTTTGTTGAGTGCAGAAAGTGTTCTAGAGTCTCAGACATAACCTTATCTCAAACGTTTGATATCTGATCTTGATCCTAAGGTGAGCACTGCATCTCCAGGCTGCCATGGATCATCATATTTGTTCTTGTCCTTCTTTTGGGAAATAAGACACTTTATATCTTTCTTTATTTTTGGATATTTTGATTATACATAGTTTTTATTTTAGATGTTCTTGTACGATGACTTTCGGGTCTTGGGGATTTCAATAGGTAGTTTGTTTGATTTCCACATTAATAATGATTAATTTTGGATTTATTATCATTAAGTTGGCTTTTATGATAACCTCGCTTAATATTGACTAAATGATTGGGTAATGGTTCGGGTTAGATGGTTCTCCCACAGGAAGATTAGTGTGGGTGCCACTCACGGTCATTTGGGTAGTGATAAAGTTGGTATCAAAGCCCTAGGTTCGATACAGAGACGTTTGTACTTTTCTTCTAGAGGCTACAAGACACTAGGAAAATTCAAAATTTTCTTTCTTTCGTGCTATTGCTTGATTTCAATTGGTATCTGGTGATCCAAATTGGTATCTGATTTCTTTAATTCTTATTCTCGAAGATAGTGAGAACACGAGCAAATGGAGCAAGAGTTGAGGTGGCCAAACATGCCGCTGAGGCTGCGGTTCGTGGTAGAGGACAGGTGAGGGGATGATTAGGTAGATGAAGGAGAGCAGCGCCAGCCAGAGGGAAGGCTCGAGCTATGGGACCAGCTCGGGAGAGGTTAGTATCTCCTCCCCCATATAAGAATATGCCTGAGATAGTAGAGGACGAAAAGATACCAGTACAGGATAAGGGGAAGCCGGTTCATGATGGGGCAGCACCAGTTCAGAGAGGTGCAGCTCCGACTCAGCTGTCATCCGATGTGATTCAGTAGGTTTTGAGCTTCTTGAGTGGGTTGGCAGGAACAGAGACTATACCAGTTAAACCCGCAGTTCAGCGTTCGGGGTTGCAGCATGCTGCTGCTGTAGCTCCTCTGATGGAAGAGGTGTCAGGGTCAGGTGTTTTTTCGAGACAGGTAGTGGGTCCAGTGAAGACTGGAGATGAGCATGATCTATTTTGCAAGTTTATCAAGATGAAGCCTCCTATTTTTTGTGGCACCGAGTCTGAGGATGCCTATGAGTTTATTATTGATTGCCATGGGAGAGTTCATAAAATGGGAGTGGTTAAGAGGTATGGTATCGAATTGGTCGCTTTTCAGTTTTAGAGAGATGCTAAGATGTGGTGGAGAGCTTATGTGGAGTGTAGGGCTACAGGTTTGCCTCTATTGACTTGGACTCAGTTTTGCTCTGTGTTTCTAGAGTAGTATGTGCCTCGTGCATTGAGGGATAGAAAAATAGATAAGTTCTCTAATCTTGAGCAGGGGAGTATGTCAGTTGCAGCCTATGAGGCCAAATTTCATTCATTGTCTCGGTATTCATCTCAACTGCTACAAACTGAGGAGGAGTGGATCCGTCTCTTTGTGAAAGGTTTGAACACAAATCTCCAGATTTCTATTTTTCAGATAGCATCTTCAGGTAAGTCTTTTCAAGAGATGGTTGATTTCGTTAAAGAGGTGGAGGGTGTAAAGTAAGAGGGTTATGCCAAGGCAGTAGGAAAGAAGTCCCGCAAAGAGGGCAGTTTTAGTGGTTCTTATTCTTGGGGTCAGAGTTCGTGAGGATACCTTGCCCGCCCTATTCAGTCAGTGATGCAGGTATTTATTAGGGGTCCGTCAGGGGCTAGCCAGCCGCCTTCAGACTTTGGTGGTTACCTCACTTCATCTTTTTCAGCTGAGCGACCCACCTTGGATTGTACATGTTATGAGTGTGGTGGGGTTGGTCACATCTGGAGGTATTGTCCTAATCTCAGGCACTATGGTCAGTCTGGCCAGCAGCAGGCTCTTCGAGCTCCAGCTCCAACAGGTAGATGAGGTGGTGGTAATAGTAGAGGTCGTCCAAAGGGTGGGCCTGGTGGTCATCAAACAGGTAGGGGTGGTAATTAATCCCATCGAGATGGTTCTCAGCTCGACAGGGGTGACGTTCAGATTGGTAATAGGGCTCATTTCTATGCTTTTCCAGGTAGGCCAGAGGCAGAGGCATCAAATGTTGTTATTACAGGTACTATTCTTTTCTGTAATCGGATGGCCACTGTATTATTTGATCCTGGTTCTACTGTTTTATATGTGTCTGCTGGTTTTGCTATGGGGTTAGACATGTTATGTGATCTACTTGACTTTTCTATTCACATGTTTAACCCTGTTGGTGATTTTGTTATTATTGATAGGGTTTACCGCTCTTGTTCTGTTATGTTATGGGGTACCAAACTTGGGCAAATTTGGTGATTCTAGACATGGTAGATTTTGACATAATTTTGGGGATGAGTTGGTTGTCTCCATATAATGCTATATTAGACTGTCATGCTAAGACAGTGACTGTGGCTATGCCGGGGATGAATAGACTTGAGTGGGAGGGTGATTATAGTCCTGCTCCAATGAAACTTATTTCCTTTATTCGTGCCAAGAGGTTAATTGGGAGGGGGTGTTTGGCCTTCCTAGCACATCTTCAGGACACCACTGCATAGGTACCATCTATTGAGTCAGTTCCTGTGGTGTTTGAGCTCAAGGAGGTGTTTTTTGCAGATTTATCGGGCATGCCACCAGACAGTGACATTGATTTCTGTATTGATCTAGAGCCGGAAATTCATCCTATTTCTATTACCCCATATAGGATGGCTGATGTGTCATGGTTACATGGCACTTTTGATGCTTAAAACAAGGAAAATATGCAATAACTTGGGTGTGTTTTGTTGGTATGATGTGGTTTCTGTCCTACTTTGCAGGAAAACAGGTTTTAAAGGCAAAATGATCAAAAAGGAAGAATCAATTCTGAGAACAAAGTGTCGGAAGAAGAAAGAACAAGAATCTGCACCAGAGAAGGAGTCACGACACTACCCACGTGACGTGGAATCCACTCACATGACGTGAGTGGCTGTCATGACTCGTGTTCAGAGATTAAAAAAGTTGTCTGATTTCCACGGCAGGAGTCACGTGGCGTGACTACCACCTACGTGACGTGGAAGCATGTTGTGACCCAACTTCTGAAGACAACTAATTGAGCCTGATTCCCACGATACCAACCTACATGGCGTGACTTGGTTCCACGACACCAAGTCATGATACCATGGAAGTTGCCGACTCTGTTCTCCTATTTTGTTTTGGATAGGATTAGTTTTGTATCTATATATACCCCTGTATAGTCCTAGGTGCGAGGGAGAGTCATTACATTATTTTGAGAGTTATTTCATACTGTTTCTGAGTTCATAAACATATTCTTGGTTTTGTAGTTACAAACCCTAATTTGAGTTTATTGATTATTAAGATTTCAGCTTTTCTTCATTGTTTTGAGATCATAATTATGCTTTCATCTCTGAATTCTTCTTGTGTTCTTACAATTATGAGTAGCTAAACCCATTAACTAGGGTTGTGTGAACCATGAGGAATTAACGACACCGGTTTAGTGCAATTCAATACTGAATCGTTGTGTATGCATGTATTGTTGTTTCCTTTGTTGTGATTGCTCTTCTAATGGTTGCAAACATTAGAAACTCGCCTGTATTCTAGACTTGCTCGAGAGAGAGGTAGATATTGGGAAAAGGAGATACCAACAGAGATTTGAAGCTATCAACCTTCATCTAATAATCGGAGCCTTAGCGGGAATGGTTATCTGAGATCCAAGACAAGGGTTAGTAGTGCGACACTTGGAGACCGAGAGGAAAAGAGTGAAATTCTTCTAATAAAGGTCTTGAGACAGTTAGATGAACCTAACTTGTTAGATTTTGCATGCAACGCAGCGGGACAGTTTTGTTAGCACAGTAACCGATGGAGTTAAGGAATCATTGGGGATCACAGTCCTAGTGTATTTCTCTTATTGTCTAAAAACTCGATACGACTAGTAATTGTGACTGTCACTTTTTATTCACAAAACCCCCCCAGTTTTACTTACTTTCCGATTATTCCATCTATTATTCTAAATAACTTTGACATATTCCCTGTGGGATCGACCCCAACCTCGTTGGGTTCTATATTTGATCCAACGATCGAATTATACTTTCTGGAGGTATATTTTAGGCGACATCAAATTTTGGGGCTGCTGTCAGGGAATTACGGTTACGGAGTTGATTATTACTGGTTGGAGTTGATTGGTTTTGTTTTCATACACTTTTGAGGGCATACGCCGATGTATGCCAAATACTTGGAGTCAAGGCATCCCCTGATTCCACTTGATCGTGAAATTGAAAGAACTTTGAGAGCTAATGCAGAATGGTGAATACTGTAGGAGTTCAGGATCCCGTAACCGCGGGAGACACTCGTCACCAACTAATTCATCTAGTTGGTCATGAAATAACAGAACAAACTACCACTCGATTGACACGTGAGGAGCAGGCTAGGCAAGCTGTTCTTAGAAAAGCAGAGAGAGATAATCGAGCTATGCAGGAAGCAGTACAACGTCTGGCTGATGTTGAAGAGCGACAAAGACGACTGAGAGAACAATCGAGACCATATGTATCGATTTATGATGATCCTGAAGAAGAAGATTTGGCCTACTTCGAGCCATTAGAGACTGGTGCCATCGTTCCACCAACATTAGCTTCGGGCACTAAGTTTGACATTACTAGTGCCATGATCCATCTGTTAAACTTGAAGGGTGTGTTCGCTGGTCTTCTTACTGATGACCCAAACATGCACGTGATGAATTTTGTGGGGGGTACGTCATACAATCTGCCTGGAGTTGACCAAGAGGCTATTCGGTTGAGGTTGTTTCCATTCTCTCTAACAGGAGACACTACTTTGTGATTGGCTAAGTTGCCACGAGGTTCCATCACTACTTGTTAAGAATTGAGAAATCATTTTTTGGAAAGATTTTTCCCACCTTCCAAGATACTGCAGTTGAAGGACGAGATTTATAATTTCAGACAGCTTCATTCGGAAGCACTCTATGAGACATGGCTGAGGTTCAAAAAGAAGTTGTAGAATGTGCCAAATCACAGGATGAGTGGTAGGAATTTACTTGAATTCTTCTACAGGGTTTTGAATATCAATACAAAGGCAGTAGCAGATACTATCACTGGTGGAGCATTCATGAGTCTGGGATGGGAATAAGCTTCAGAGATATTAAATCGTGTCACTAAGACTAACCAAGGATGGCATACTCGGGAGGCAAATACGTCGGCTGGCACATATGCTATTGGAGTTTCAGCAGCTCAACGAGCTTTGGATGGATCTGTGGCTCAGGAGGTCGCTTTGTTGAGGACAGAAATTGGTCTTCTGGCTAAACAGATAGCGGCCAGATATGCTGAAAAGGTGCATGCTGTAGGTGTACAAGGTAAACCGACTAGACATGGTGATTGTGAGTTTGATGAAGAGGCTAAGTACCTAGATCGAGAAGTGGCGGGTTTCCGAGCCAAGGGCCAAGGGTCTAATCAAGACTCTTGGAACTCAAGGCAAGAGAATCAAGGTCGGAACTATTATGGAGACAACTATAACAAGTCGGGATACAGAGATAGAGAAAGAGACTGTGACGGTGATTGGAGGAAAAAATATGATTTTAGAGAGAAGAATGACCTTTATGTACCGCCAGGAAGACATGATGAGGAGTCTGGTCGTTCAAGGATGGAGGCCCTTCTTAATAAACTGGTCAAAGGGGCAGAGAGCCAGGAAAATTACTTGAAGGAGATTAGGACTAACATTTCGGGCATAAGTCAGAAAGTGGAGTCTCATTCAACTGCCATTAAATAGTTGGAGCAACAATTTGGGTAAATTTCATTGGCACTGAATCAACGTCAGTCGGGCACCCTTCTAAGCAATACCGTCCAGAATTCAAAAAATGATAGTCAGTGTCTCGCCATTACTACTAGAAGTGGGAAGTGCACCACAGATCCACCTATTCCTGCCGACAGTAGTGTGACTAATAAACCAGTGGTTATTGATGTAGAAGCTGAGTTAGAGTCGGATAATTCAGAGGGTGACACGATTTCAAACCATCACGATTTCATCTTTTCGGCTGATTTTGTGATTCTCGATTGTGAAGTTGACTTTGAGGTTCCCATCATATTGGGAAGATCACTTCTTGCCACTGGTCGTGCATTGGTTGATATAGAAATAGGGCAGCTAAAATTTAGATTGAATGATGAACAGGTTACTTTCAATGTCTGTCGTTCAATGAAGAAGCCAAGAGATAAGCGGGTGATTTCAGTGATAGATGCGGTTGATGATAATGAGGTTGTTGTGTCTCTTGAAGAAAGGTTGGGAGTAAAACCTCTGGCTGCCGTGATTATGAATTTTGATGACAATAGTATTGAAGACTATGATGAGATGGTGGGTGCACTCGCTGGTAAAAGAGCATACACTTATGCTCCAAAGAAACAGGATCTCGATTTGAAAATAGGTTAACTCCACCAGCTCGTCCTTCTATTGAGGATCCTCCAGTCTCAGAGCTTAAGGCTCTTCCAGCCCACCTTCGCTACACATTCTTGGGAGCTAACAATACCTTGCCAGTGATTATTTCTGCTAAACTGGTTGATTGATAAGTAGAGGCTTTGGTTTCAGTATTAAGAAGATTTAAGAGGGCCATTGGTTGGTCCATTGCTGATATCATAGGTATTCCACCCGACATTTGTACTCATAAGATCCAGCTGGTTCCTGAGTGCATACCTAGCATTGAGCACCAGCATCGGCTGAACCCACCAATGTAAGAGGTTCTGAAGAAAGAGATCATCAAGTGGTTAGATGCAGTAGTGGTTTACCCTATTGCTGATAGCAAGTGGGTGAGCCCAGTTCAGTGTGTGCCAAAAAAGGGAGGAATCACTATGGTTCCAAATGACAAAAATGAGTTGATTCCAATGAGGTCGGTGATTGGATGGAGAGTTTTCATGGATTATTGCAAGCTGAATTCTTGGACTGAGAAAGATCATTTTCCTATGCCCTTCATGGACCAGATGTTAGATCGTCTTGCTGGTAGAGGATGGTATTATTTTCTTGATGGCTATTCGGGGTATAATCAGATTTTTATTGCCCCCGAAGACCAAGAGAAGACCATTTTCACTTGTCCATATGGGACGTTTGCATTCAAGAGGATGCCTTTCGATTTGTGTAATACACCGACCACCTTCCAACGCTGCATGATGTCTATTTCTCCAAAATGGTGGAAGATACTATTGAGGTCTTTATGGATGATTTTTCTGTTGTGGGAGACTCATTTGAAGGTTGTTTGGCTCATCTTGCGAATGTGTTGCAAAGATGTGAGGAGTGCAACTTAGAGCTGAATTGGGAAAAATGTCACTTATAGTCAATGAGGGTATCGTATTGGGGCATCAGATTTCAGAGAATGGCATTGAGGTAGATAAGTCAAAGATTGAGGTAATTGAGAAGCTACCTCCACCTATCTCTATAAAAGGTATTCGAAGTTTCTTAGGTCATGCTGGTTTTTATAGAAGATTCATTAAGGATTTCTCCAAGATTGCACATCCTTTATGCAAACTTTTGGAGAAAGAGGTGATGTTTGTGTTTGATGAAACATGTCTAAAAGCTTTTTAGTGTCTTAAAGAGAAGTTGGTTTCAGCCCCTATTATTGTGTCACCGGATTGGACTAAGCCTTTTGAGGTTATGTGCGATGCTAGTGGAGTGGCTTTGGGTGCAGTCCTTAACCAAAGACATGAGAAGATATTACATCCGATTTACTACGCTAGCAAAGTGCTTAATCCAGCTCAAAAGAACTACGCTGTGACTGAGCAGGAATTGTTGGCCGTAGTATTCGCTTTTGAGAAATTCAGATCTTACTTGATAGCTACGAAAGTGATTGTGCAAACAGACCATGAAGCTCTTCGGTATCTTATGTCGAAAAAAGATGCGAAGCCAAGACTAATTCGGTGGGTACTTCTGTTGCAAGAATTTGACTTTGAATTCAAAGATCGTAAGGGGACCAAAAATCAAGTGGCTGACCATCTATCATACCTTGAGGAGGAAGCCATGCTTAAATTGAAGGATGATCTTGAGATTGATGATACTTTTCCAGATGAGCAAGTACTGGCAGCATCCCAAGACTTAATCCCTTGGTTTACTGATTTTGCCAACTTCTTGGCAAGTGATCTAATTTCGAAAGATATGTCGTATCAACAAAGAAGGAAATTCATGCATGAGGTAAGAAAATTCTTCTGGGATGAGCCGTATCTGTTCAGGGTGTGTGCCGATGGCATAATTCTAAGATGTGTCCCAGAGGTCGAGATGATGAGTATTTTGGAAGCATGTCACTCCTCTCCAGTTGGGGGTCATCATGGAGGTGCGCGGACTGCCCATAAGATCTTGCAATGTGGGCACTACTGGCCCAATATTTACAAAGATGCTCACAATTATGCTCGCACTTGTGACCAATGTCAAAGGCAAGGGAATATTTCACGCAGACATGAACTTCCTATGACAACTATACTTGAGCTTGAATTGTTCGATGTGTGGGGAGTTGAATTTATGGGTCCTTTTGTGAGCTCGCATGGAATGAAATACATCTTGGTAGCCGTTGACTATGTTTTTAAGTGGGTGGAGGCAATTGCACTTCCTAATAACAAAGGGAGAAGTGTCACAACATTCTTGAAAAAAAAAACATATTCTCACAATTCGGGACACCCTTAGTTATTATTAGTGATGGTGGATCCCATTTCTGCAATTGTCTGTTCAAGTCCCTGCTTGGAAAATATTGTAACACCCCGTAACTTCCCAACCCTACTTGATGACGTTGAATAATGTTTACTTAGGTGTCGAGAGTTATAAGTATGTATTTGGTAATGTTAAAGATGAGAAAAATTGAAATTGGCCACGTACATGCAACTAGACTTTCATAGGAAGGGTTTTGTGATTCCGTGGAGCATATGTGTAATACCCCGTACACACTTTAACCTCATTTGGTGACTTGGAGTCATGTTTACTTGATTATTAAGGTCACTAAGTAAGTATTTTATAGTGTTTTGATAAGGTATTGGACGATACGCAAGTGTAGGATAAACGGCCGAAAAATTCAGCAAGGCATGGAAACTTGCGCCACTCCCTGTTTCAGGGTGTGTGGCGCAAGCCACCTGATTCATAGGGCAGCAGGATCTTGCGCCACAGCTTGCTTTGCAGCAGTGGCGCAAGGCACACAATTTTTGCCTTTCCGGGCTCGTTTCGCAACGCAATTCTACGTCGATTCTGGCATGGTTTCTTTTGGTTCTTGGGAGTTCTTTGAGTGTTGTTCAAGCTTCAAATACTTCAATACACTCCTACATACTCCTACATGATCAAATCATGAAATATGAATAGTGATCCAAAATGTCCAATGAAGCCAAGGGCGACTAGAATTCCAATTTTTGCGATCGAGACGACGAATGAGAATCTCGTAAAAGAATATGGTCGTGACATTATGGAATTATTTAAACATGAGATATATGATGGATTATGCATTGAAATTGGTGGACTAAATTAATATGTGTTAATGGGCTCAAAGGAAGGCCCAAAATGAATTAAAGACATGGCCGAATGGGTCAAATGACCCATTCTTGCTTTGAAAAGTCAATTATTGAGCCAAATGGCTAAGGATGACTTAAGGGGTCTATATAAAGAGGAAAAAATCAGATTTATTCATCAAAACACACATGTATTTCTATGTTTTTCTAGAAAAATATCAAGAAGGCTTCTTTGACTCCCCAAAACCCTAAGGCATATTTGGACAAGATCATCATCTTCCAAGCTTGGGTAAGTGAATATTATTGTACTTTAACATATTATAAGCATGAGAGAATATGTATATCATGTTGGTTATGGTTGGGAATGTGGGACATGGCACTTTGTGCTTTTGTATAAGATTTGTGATCCATGGGATTTGAACTTGAATTAGGCCTTGCGCCTTTGATGAAAAAGCATGGTATGGACAAAATATGAACATGTATGGTGTTATTTTTGGCATTAACCTTGTTATTTTTTCTAAAAGTGTAAATTGTGGGATTTTGGCCGATATGTGTTATGAGTTGTATTAAGGTAACTTGATGGATTATTTGTGATGTGGTATGGATAAGAAAGCGTAAAGGAGAGGTGTTGTGGTGAAATATATCAATTATCATGTATTGGTCGATGTTGGGAATGTTATGGAATTTTTGGAGTAATAGTATGATCAATGGTTTTGTCAAAGGGAAATGACATGTTTAAAGGCAAATGTGTAACTTATGGATGTTATATGCATTTGTAAAGTAGTTGATGGTTAATGTGAATTCCGTATTGTACTTGTGTTGTAGAGTGACACATAAAGAAGGAGCGGGACTATTGTATGCACCTCTAGGATTATATTTTCGTATTGCGAATCCAAGGTATGTAAGGTTACTCTGTCCGTATCTTTCTACGGCAAATAGTATTCGCATTGACATTATGTTGTCCTATCCCGAAATGTACTAAGGTATCCTACATCCTATTATCAATTGTCATTGTCATATGTTTCCTACTTATTGATCAATTGTGTATCTCATGTCTCATGTTCATGAATAGTGTTCCAAAGGCCCAATAAGGTTATGTTCCAAAGTTTCAATAGTGTTTATACTCATGTGTCTCATTCATTGATTATTGTCCAAGGGGTCCAATAGTGTTATGTTTCCATTCGGTATTGTGTTTTCTAACAATGTTACTCATATGTCTTTCATTCATTGGTTAATGATCCAAAGTTCCAAATAAAGATATGGCTATCATTGTATCAATCTCTCATAAGCAAAGTATCAATCTCTCACAAGTAAAGATATCAATCTCAAAGTAATGATCAAAGTAATGCAAATGTGGTTAATGATTGATTTACGGGTGGCAAGTCTAGGGGCGTAAGCCTAGCTTGACTCGATCCCGAGGCATTGATTTATGGGTGGCAAGTCTAGGGGCGTAAGCCTAGCTCGACTCGATCCCGAAGCATTGATTTATGGGTGGCAGGTCTAGGGGCATAAGCCTAGCTCGACTCGATCCCGAAGCATTGATTTATGGGTGGCAAGTCTAGGGGCGTAAGCCTAGCTCGACTCGATCCCGAAGCATTGATTTATGGGTGGCAGGTCTAGGGGCATAAGCCTAGCTCGACTCGATCCCAATATGACGATAAGTCATGAAAGACCCACTGATCAGTAGGGGCCCGGGTACATTGTTATCATTGAGCATTGAGGTAAAGGAAGCAAAGAAAGTTATGAAAGCAATCCACATGGTTTCCCAAAATACCAAATGGTGACTTATTCACATTGATTATTCATATGTCTTGAGTTCATTGAAATATTCATGTGTTGTACAGTTTCATCTGAGCCTTACATACTCAGTACTTTTTCCGTACTGACCCCTTTTGGGGAACATACTTTAAATGTTGCAGGCGCAGGTACTAACAGGCCTCCCCTGTAGGTTATCAGTTGTGTGCGGATTCATTGGTGAGCTCCAGTTAGTTCGGGGTTTCTCCGAGTCACAGTGGTATATGTATTTTGGTGGTGTGTGTGTTGTGTAAAGCGGGGACTTGTCCCGACTTTCAGTTGCCATTGGTAAATGCATTTGTTAGAGGCTTTTGTAGACGTATGTGGGTGTATGTATATAAGATGTCACATGGAGTCTTATTTTGATGGCCTCAACGGCCAAGTTTCTCAATTGTGTATATATATGTGTCACATGTTCCATAATTTCCAATAGTGGTGTTCCTATGGCATGCATATGAATGTATAGAAGCACAGCTTGGTTCTCTCGGGCCTTGTCGGCTACGGTTGCCAATCATGCCTCGTTGGGATTCGGGGTGTGACAAATATGGTGTTAAACATAAGGTGGCAACACCTTACCATCCTCAGACAAGCGGGCAGGTTGAGGTGTCAAATCGTGAGATCAAGTCTATCTTGGCGAAAAAAGTTAATGCCAGTAGGACTGATTGGGCTCGAAGATTGGATGATGCGTTATGGGCATATCGGACTGCTTTCAAAACACCAATTGGTACATCACCATATCAGTTGGTTTTTGGAAAATCTTGCCATTTTCCCGTTGAACTGGAACATAAAGCTTTGTGGGCATTGAAAAGGTTGAATTTAGACTGGAGTGAAGCGGCTCAATTGAGACTTGAGCAGATGAATGAGATGGATGAATTTCGTCTCCAGGCGTATGAAAGTTCAGCATTATATAAAGAGAAGATGAAATTGTATCATGATCATTGAATTGACAATCGAGAGTTTCACCCGGGCGATTCAGTGCTACTGTATAATTCCAAGCTTTGCTTGTTTGCTGGGAAATTAAAGTCCAAATGATCTGGCCCATTCACGGTAGTTAGGGTATTCTCACATGGTGCTATTGAGCTAAAAAGAGCAGATGATGTTCTATTCAAAGTCAATGGACAGCGTGTTAAGCATTATGTGGGAATTACAGAAGAGAAAAAGACAGTTGAGGAACTTGAGCTTGATGAAGTCTAAGTAGTCAAGCTAGCCATGCCGTACCGCGACATTAAATCAGGTGCTTCATGGGAGGCAACCCATGGGCTAGTTGGTGAAGTCTGAGTATCCAAGTTAGCCGTGTCGTGCCGCGATATTAAATCAAGTGCTGATTGGGAGGCAACCCAAGATTTTATTAAGTTGAGATATGACCATTGGAGAATCAGTTAGCAAAAATTCACAAAACTTACCTGAAGGGGACCTACGATAGGTGACCCACGTGGCGTAGCTAAACCCACGTCACATAGGTGGTATCGTGAATTTCAGGGTCAAATTTCCAGGTTCTGAATCTCTTCCACGGCAGGCATCCATGTGACGTGGGTATGACCAACGCCACGTGGTTTGTATCGTGAAAATCAGAGGAACATTTTCAGGTTGCAAAATTTTCAGGTTCTAATCACGACACTGGATCTATGTCATGTAGGTACACCCACGAGACGTAGGTGGTTCCGTAGAAACTGAAAAATACTTAAATCCACAAAACCGACCCGACCCGACCCTGTTCTTTAATCAAATTTTGGTTTCCTTCTCCTTTTTTACCCGATATAAACCCAAACCCTCTCCATTATTTCCCCACTTTCAATTCATCTAATCAAACCCTAAATTTCTAATTTTCCCTTCCATCTCCACCTCAAATCCAAATCCCAACCTTCTCCAACTCCAAAAATCCGAACACCCCTTCTCAAAACCCACCAAATTTGACCCCCTAGTCCATAAATTGACCTAACCCAACCCATAACACCAAAATACGATCCAAACCCGACCCATATACCCAAAATCCAACCCAAACCAGTTACCATGCCTCCTAAATCAAACCCAAAAGTGACCATCTTGATTCCTCGTCTCGAATCTGCACCAAAAATCCGAATCTACCAACCCATCTGCGTGATTAACCGACTGAGTTTGATAAAAGTGGGTCTGTGGAGGAGTTTGATGTGAGCCATGATGATACTGCTTTGGTACCTCAGACCATGAGGTTACAGGCGCGGGCCCGAGCTGCTGCCCAGGCAGCCCGTCAGCCTGCCCTACCCCCTGTCGAGCTGATTATTCCGAATGAGTCCTCTGAGTCCTTCCCCCCAGTCTGAAGAGGGGGAGGATGCTTCTGCGTCAGGCTCGATAGATGATTCTACGGGTCAGGGTACATATGCAGTGGAGGCTACAACTTCTATTACTGGTTCTCCTGCCCAGAGTGCTCCGACTCCCGCGTCTAGTATGGAGGTTCGGCATTGGTGTGTGCAGGGCATGCATGCCTTTTATGATAGAGACACTGAGTTGACAGAGAGGGGTATGTCGGAGGAGCATTATGGAGGAGTCGCGATACCGGGTAGATGAGTTGAGGACACCTCCTGACATATGGCCTGTCTTTGAGGGATATGGATTGGGTTGGATGGCGTAACCTTCTGGTCGTTATTGCTCGGAGTTAGTCCTAGAGTTTTATGCCTCTTATGCTGCGTCGGTTGACTTGAGCACTCCTGTTGGGTAGAGATATCTTTTCCAGCCATTTTTGACTCACGTCATGGTTCGCAGTACCTGCGTGGATATTTCGGAGCAGACCATTCACCGCTTCTTATTTGGGGCTGACCGTCCACTTTCGACTTCGACTTATGAATTTGATTATCGGATGGACACTGTAAGAGATAGAGTTAGGATGTGAGATGCGGAGCAGAGATTGGAGCTGCTTAAATGGATTGCGGGGTACATAGCCGAAGATGGTATGACGGCTAGTTGGGTGACTGGGAAGCTGGACATCAAAATGTCTACGCTTTATTTTGCTGGTAGATTCTGGTGGTCCGTGGTTCGGCATCGGTTGGGTCCAACCAATGCTGACAACTCACTCACATTGGACCGGCCTGTGGTAGTAGCCAGCATCTTGGTTGGCTATGAGATTCATTTTTCGAGGTACATCGTTGGGGAGATCCACGAGCGGGCTTTCAGAGATCACATAAGTATACCCTTCCATACCTGATCCAGGGGCTGTGTGATAGGGCGGGGGTGACCAGGATACCTGCCCTCGACCATTATATCGAGGTGACCCGCATTGCAGACATTGGACTGATACAGCATCGGGGTTCACACCCCATTCTTCTATGAGGGTCACAACCGTCTGAGTCATCGGGCGCAACCCTGGATGAGCCGAGTAGTGCCCCTATGCCTATTCCCATACCGATTAGGGTACCTATGACTATTCCTGTACAGACTGAGGGCGTTGGCCCTACTGATGATGAGGTACCCGGTACTAGTGCTCCACCGCCTCCTTCTGGTATGGTTTCAGTATCGAGGGACTTTCTGCAGCAGTTGATTGACAGGCAGACGGAGATGTTTGAGCGCCAGGCTCACACTGAGACCCAGATGGCTAAGTTGGTATCCCAGCTTAAGCCTTGGGTTAGGACGACTGTAGAGGCTGCGAAGGCTAGGGTGGAGGCCAAGATGACTGCATCAATGGATCAGTTCATGCGGGGGTTGCATGGGAGGATTGATAGTTTTGAGGCACGTATGACCTCCCGGTTGAGTGCTGCACCAGGCCC
Organism: Capsicum rhomboideum; assembly: GCA_031232105.1. Taxonomy (NCBI): domain Eukaryota; kingdom Viridiplantae; phylum Streptophyta; class Magnoliopsida; order Solanales; family Solanaceae; genus Capsicum; species Capsicum rhomboideum. The sequence goes on from CP124712.1 coordinate 19,803,760, forward strand.
TCATATGACCGATTTGTCCCAAGAGGTAGCCGTATTAAAAAAGGAGTTTCGGGCATTGGCATCGAGTAGCACTCCTATTATACCACCTATGCCTGCCAGGCCTCCATACGACCAGCTTTTGAGGTAGATTTGTTCTCTGATGAGGAGCCTTCGATGGATAGAGGCAAGAGGCCCCGCAGTCCGTAGGATCAGGGTGATAGTGATGCTGAATACGAGAGTGATCTGCGGAGGGCGGTTAAAGACTCCCGATGGAGTACCATGCGAGCCAGATTGAGGCGGAGCAGAGGGCGCGTGGTGCATCTGCTAGCCAGGCTGTCCCTCCATCGGATGCACCTAAGACTGAGCAGGTTGATGATCTCGCTGTGGGCGGGCCCACTTCTGGATCCTAGGGAGGCACAGGTATGTCTTCACTCCCATGTATGTTATTGATATCGGTGCATTAAGGGCAGTGCACCATGTTTAGTCAGGGGTGGGGGTGTACCACCACTTGGGGTTTTTTGTTGTCGTGTTTCTTTCCCCCCGAGTGTGATATCATAGTAGAACCGGCATGTTTAGGATGTTATTGATGATGTTTATGTGTTTCTCGCTAAATTAGGAGAAAAATAAGGGAACTGTAGTACAGTCCAGTTTTGAAAAACTTTTATGTCTTTTGAATGTTAAGGATACCTCTCCTAAAAATTTCTGTGTTTGAATTGTGTGAATAGCATATTTGTGTGTGACAGTTGTTGGATCTTGTTATGGCACTAGGATTATAGACAAATAATTGTAGCTAGCATTGGATGAACCGGATAGGTAGTAGTTGATAATACAACCCTGTGCTATGTGTGTGTGGGGTCACTACTTAGTTAACTGTGTGTGTGCGATATAGAACTTGCGCGGTTAGTCTTGCCTAGGTTAGAGGATAGGGATTAGAAAAAGATCATAGGCCATTTTAAAATAAGTCCACTTTTAGCCTAAATGCCAAACTAAATGAATAAGTATCCCATGATCCCGACTTTGAGCCTTAATTTAACTATTTATTTTGTTATTCGATTCACCTGCCCATTTTAATTACAATGAACCTGTCTTGGCCCTGTTCCCTCCTTGGACACTGTGTACCTTAACTTAGGCAAATCGCCTAAGTTGAGGGTGGCTATTATAGGGGTGCGTAGATTGAGCTGGGTATGAAGAAGTGGTTAAATAAAAGAGAAAGGGAAAACAATTTTGGATGTGAAAAGAGAAAGAAAAAAAAAGTGTTGTGCTGTGAAGTGTGAGAAAAATGACACCCAAAATCTGAAAATAAAAGAAAGGAGAATAAGGAAGAAGAAAAATGAGAAAGGTTGGAAGTTGGAGCCAAAAATAGTGTAGTGTCAAGGAGGGTTGAGTCACCATATCCATATGTACCATACCCGTCCCCAAGCCTACATTACAAGCCGAGTAAAGTCCTATAGTGATCCTAGTCCAACTGTCTGAAAACTAAGACGTAGAAAATAAGGGCAAGCCTATAGTATTTCATGCACACTGTTTTAACTTCTTTGTGAGTGTGAGTGTTTTTAACCTCGTCCCTACGTTGAGATTCATTAGTATACTGTGAGTGCATGGGACTTCTTTGATTGTGAGAGCACATGGGTTGCATTGTGAGCTGCTAGTTGTTCAAAAAATGTCAATTGCATATATGCTTAGTTGTTTGTGCATAATCTGGTGCCATCACTTGATTCCTTCTGTGTCATGATACTATGCTGCTTGTATACACACTTTGGTGTTGATTTACAAATAGGAGGGGTCAGAAAAAGTTGTGTGTCAAAGGCAATGAGTAGACTGCCATAGGTCCCTTAGGTTTCTCTTATTTAAGCATCGTGTATGTGTATTTTTGTTTTGTTCGCCTGAGGACATGCAAACGTTCTAAGTTGAGGGTGTTGATGTGTCATGGTTACATGACACTTTTGATGCTTAAAACAAGGAAAATATGCAATAACTTGGGTGTGTTTTGTTGGTATGATGTGGTTTCTATCCTACTTTGCATGAAAACAGGGTTTAAAGGCAAAATGATCAAAAAAGAAGAATTAATCCCGAGAACGAAGTGTCGAAAGAAGAAAGAACAAGAATTTGCACCAGAGAAGGAGTCACGACACTACCCACGTGACGTGGAAGCCACTCACGTGACGTGTTCAGAGATTGAAAAAGTTGTCTGATTTCCATGGCAGGAGTCACGTGGAGTGACTACCACCCACGTGAGGTGGAAGCATGTCGTGACCCAACTTCTGAAGACAGCTAATTGAGCTTGATTCCTACAATACCAACCTACGTGGCGTGACTTGGTTCCACGATACCGTGGAAGTTGCCGACTCTGTTCTCCTATTTTGTTTTGGATAGGATTAGTTTTGCATCTATAAATACCCCTATATAGTCCTAGGTGCAAGGGAGAGTCATTACATTATTTTGAGAGTTATTTCATACTGTTTCTGAGTTCATAAGCATATTCTTGGTTTTGTAGTTACAAACCCTAATTCGAGTTTATTGATAATTAAGATTTCAGCTTTTCTTCATTGTTGTGAGATCATAATTATGCTTTCATCTCTGAATTCTTCTTGTGTTCTTACAATTATGAGTAGCTAAACCCATTAACTAGGGTTGTGTGAACCATGAGGAATTAACGACACCGGTTTAGTGCAATTCAATACTGAATCGTTGTGTATGCATGTATTGTTGTTTCCTTTGTTGTGATTGCTCTTCTAATGGTTGCAAACATTAGAAACTCGCCTGTATTCTATACTTGCTCGAGAGAGAGGCAGAGATTGGTAAAAGGAGATAACAACAAAGATTTGAAGCTATCAACCTTCATCTAATAAACGGAGCCTTAGCGGGAATGGTTATCTGAGATCCAAGACAAAGGCTAGTACTGCGACACTTGGAGACAGAGAGGAAAAGAGTGAAATTCGTCTAATGAAGGTCAAGAGACAGTTAGATGAACCTAACTTGTTAGATTTTGCATGCAACGCAGCGGGACAGTTTTGTTAGCACAGTAACCGATGGAGTTAAGAAATCATTGGGGATCACAGTCCTAGTGTATTTCTCTTATTGTCTACAAACTTGATATGACCAGCAATTGTTACTGTCACTTTTTATTCACCCCCCCCCCCCCAATTTTACTTACTTTTCGACTATTCCATCTAGTATTCTAAACAACTTCAACCTATCCCCTGTGGGATCGACCCCAACCTCGTTGGGTTCTATATTTGATACAATGATCGCATTATACTTTTCTGGAGGTATATTTTAGGCGACATCAATGGATCTAACTACATTGAGAGAGATAAAGACTCAGTTGCAGGATTTGTTGAGTAAGGGATTTATCCGTCCAAGTGTCTCTCCATAGGGTGTTCCTGTCTTGTTTGTAAGAAGAAGGATGGTAGCCTTCGTATGTGTATAGACTATAGGCAGTTGAACAAGGTAATGATTCATAACAAGTATCCTTTACCCCATATAGATGATTTGTTTGACCAGTTGCAGGGGGCATCCATCTTTTCTATGATTGATTTGAGGTTCGGATATCACCAACTTAAGATTCGCGTTGACGATATTCCTAAGACTACATTTCGGACCAGGTATGGGCACTATGAGTTTCTTGTGATGTCTTTTGGGCTGACTAATGCCCTGGATACTTTTATGAGTTTGATGAATGGGATATTTAATCCCTACTTGGATTCTTTCGTGATTGTCTTTATTGATGATATTCTTGTTTATTCTAAGAGCAAGGAGGAACATGAGAATCACTTAAGGATTGTTTTGCGTTTGTTAAAAGAAAAGAAGCTCCATGTGAAGTTTTCTAAGCGTGAATTTTGGCTGGCTTCTGTGTCCTTTTTAGGGCATGTGGTTTCGAAGGAAGGGGTAATGGTAGATCCACAGAAGATTGAAGCGGTTAAGAATTGGGTCAGGCCTACTTTGGTGACAAAGGTTCTTAGATTTGTGGGTTAGCCAGTTATTATTGTAGGTTCATGAAAGGGTTTGCTTCTATTGCTACTCATATGGCACAGTTGACTCAGAAGGATGTACCTTTTGTTTGGTCTGATGAGTGTGAGGAGAGCTTTTAAAAGCTTAAGACCTTGTTGACTACCGCTCTTTTTCTTGCCTTGCCTGTAGAGGGTAAGGATTTTATTATTTATTATAATGCCTCACGTACTTGTTTAAGTGATGTTTTGATATTGAAAAAGAATGTGATTGCTTATAATACGAGGTAGTTGAAGTCTAATGAGAGGAATTATCCAACTCATGACTTAGAGTTGGCAGCTGTGGTTTTTGCACTTAAGATATGGAGGATGTAACACCCCATACCTTTATAACCTCACTTAATACCTTGGAGTCATATATACTTAGTGTTGAGAACAATAAGTAAGTATTTTGTAGTGTTTTGATAGGGTATTGGATGATATGCAAGTGTTGAAGAAGTGGCCGGAAAATTCAGCAAGGTATCAAGACTTACGCCACTCTCTGTTTCAGGGGGTGTGGTGCCAGCCACCTGATTCATAGGGCAGCCATTTCTTGCGCCACAGCTTGCTTTGCAGCTAGTGGCGCAAGGCACAAAAAGTGTGCCCTTCCGTGCCCGTTTCGCAACGCAATGCTACGTCGATTCTTCTATGGTTTCTTTTGGTTCCTTGGAGTTCTTTGAGAATTGTTAAAGCTTCAAATACCTCAATACACTCCTATATACTTCTACATGATCAAACCATGAAACACAAGTAGTTATCAAAAATGTTCAATGAAGCCATGAGTGACTTGAATTTCTATTCTTGCGATTGAGACGACGAATGAGAATCTCGTAAGAGAATATTGTCGTAACATTATGGAATTAATTAAACATGAGATATATGATGGGTTATGCATGAAAATTTGTGGTCTAAGTTGAAATGTGTTATTGGGCCCAAGTTGAGGCCCAAAAATAGAATAAAATACATGGCCCAAATAGGTCAAATGACCCATTCTTCCATTTGACCTTCTAGACATGGCATTTAATGCTATAAAGAGAGTCTAAGTATGAATTGAGGGCTTATATAAAGGTACAAAACTCTGATTTTTATTCATTACAAACACATATGTATTTCTATGCTTTTCTAGACAATTCCAAGAAAAACCCCTTTAGCTCTCAAAACCCTAAGTCATCTCTTGGAGCAAGATCATCCTTTTTCAAGCTTGGTTAAGTGTTTAATCTTATGGTTCAACATATTATATGCATGGGAGATTATGTAGATCATGTTGGTTATGCTTGGAAGTGTTGAACATGACACTTTGTGTTTTTGTAAAAGATGTGTCATCTATGGAATTTAAACTTGAAAGATGACTTGTGGTTTTGATGAAAGTGCATAGTATGGATGAAATATCAAAATGTGTGGTGTGATTATGTCTCTAAACTTGTTATTTTTCTATAAGTGTAAATTATGGAATTTTGGCCGATATGTGCTATGAGGTGTATTAAGATGACTTGATGGATTAATTGTGTTATGGTGTGAATGAGATAGTGTAAAGGAGAAGCTTTGTGGTGAAATGTTATTGGTATATGATGTTGTGCTCAATGTATGGTATTATTAAGGTATTGTTGGTATGACAATGACGAAAATGGTATTGTAGAGAAGTAAATGACATTTTAAAGGCAAACATGTAACTCATTGACGTCATATGCATTTGTAAGGTAGTTGGTGGTTAATGTAAATTCCGTTATGTATTTGTGTTGTAGAGTGAAACATAAGGAAGGAGCGGGACATTGTATGCACGTCTAAGATTATATATTCGTATTGAGAATACAAGGTATGTAAGGTTACTCTGTCCGTATCTTTCTGCAACAAATAGTATTCACATTGACATTACACTTCTCTAGAGGCATAAGCCTAGCTCGAGCCCATCCCAACATAACGTTATGTTATGTTAAAAACTCACTATTCAGTCGGGGCCTGGGTATCACAGGTCACAGGCAAAGATGAATAATCATAGAAGTAAAGAAGCAAAGGAAGTAAAGAAAGCAATATTCATGGTTCCCAAAACAAAGAATGATGACTTATTAGCCTTGCGGTTTCTATGTTATTACAACCAATGGAAAATGTACAACAGAAGTTGACAAAGGCATTTGATCTTACACAAGAAGGATTGCTCCAATGCCAAGGTAGATTATGTGTACCAAATGTAGATGAGTTGAGGAAACGAATTATGACAGAGGCGCATCATTCGCGCTATTCTATTCATCCGGGTGCTACTAAAATGTACCATGATTTAAAAGAAGTGTATTGGTGGGGAAATATGAAGAAGAACATTGCAGAGTTTGTCGTTCAATGCCCGAATTGTCAACAAGTGAAAGTAGAGCATCAAAAACCAGGAGGTTATATACAATGTATTAATCTTCCATTCCGGAAATGGGATATGATTAATATGGAGTTCATTACAGGTTTGCCTCGTACATTGTGGAAATTTGATTCTATATGGGTTATAATGGACAGGCTTACCAAATCAGCGCATTTTCTACCAGTCAAGACCACCTATACAACTGAGGATTATGCAAGATTGTATGTTAAAGAAATAGTGCGGTTACATGGGATTCTGATCTCCATTATATCAGACAGAGGAGCTCAGTTTACTGCTCATTTTTGGAGATCGTTTCAGCAGAGTTTGGGTACACAGGTGAATCTGAGTACGACTTTCCATCCTCAGACTGATGGACAAGTAGAACGTACTATTCAAACACTTGAAGATATGCTACGAGCTTGCACGTTAGATTTTCAAGGTAGTTGGGATGACCATTTGCCTCTTATTGAATTTTCTTACAACAATAGCTATCATTCAAGTATTAAAATGGAACCTTACGAAGCTTTGTACGGAAGGAAATGTAGATCACCCATTAGATGGTTTGAAGCGGGCAAAACTGCTTTACTTGGCCAAACCTTGTTCATCAGGCCATGGAGAAAGTTAAAGTGATGTAACAGCGGTTACAAACGGCCCAAAGTCGCCACAAGTCCTATGCTGATGTGAGAAGAAGAGGGCTTGAATTCGCCATAGGTGATTGGGTATTTTTAAAGGTACCACCGATGAAAGGGGTAATGCGGTTCGGAAAGAAAGGGAAATGGAGTCCATGTTACATAGGCCCATATGAAATCATTAGAAGATTTGGGCAAGCTGCGTATGAGTTGGCACTAACCCAGAATTTTTTCTCTGTCCATTCGATATTTCATGTTTCGATGCTTCGAAAGTGCATAGGGGATCCATCTCGTATTGTTCTCGTTGAAGATTTCCAAGTTACGGAGGATCTTACTTATGAAGAGGTACCCATTGCTATTCTAGATCGGCAAGTAAAGAGGTTGAGGAATAAAGACATAGCTTCCGTAAAAGTCCTTTGGAGAAATCAACAAGTAGAGGAGATCACATGGGAAGCTGAAGAAATGATGAAATCCAAGTACCCTCATCTGTTTCAAATGGAAGAAAAAGTTCACAGTGCGGAGGTGGAACAATAACAAGTAAGTATCTAAGAGCATTATGTGTATATGTAATGTATGTTAATATAGAGATGCATTGGTTGTGCATAGGACGATGTTGTTAACATTCGAGGATGAATGTTTCTAACGGGGGAAGAATGTAACACCCCGTGCCTTTCTAACCTCACTTAATACCTTGGAGTCATATTTACTTAGTGTTGAGAACAATAAGTAAGTATTTTGTAGTGTTTTGATAGGGTATTGGATGATATGCAAGTGTTGAAGAAGTGGCCAGAAAATTCAGCAAAGTATCAAGACTTGCGCCACTCCCTGTTTCAGGGGGTTTGGAACCAGCCACCTGATTCATAGGGCAGCCATTTCTTGCGCCACAGCTTGCTTTGCAGCTAGTGGCGCAAGGCACAAAAAGTGTGCCCTTCCGTGCCCGTTTCGCAACGCAATGCTACGTCAATTCTTCTATGGTTTCTTTTGGTTCCTTGGAGTTCTTTGAGAATTGTTAAAGCTTCAAATACCTCAATACACTCCTACATACTTCTACATGATCAAACCATGAAACACAAGTAGTTATCAAAAATGTTCAATGAAGCCATGGGCGACTAGAATTTCTATTCTTGCGATTGAGACGACGAATGAGAATCTCGTAAGAGAATATTGTCATGACATTATGGAATTAATTAAACATGAGATATATGATGGGTTATGCATGAAAATTTGTGGTCTAAGTTGAAATGTGTTATTGGGCCCTAATTGAGGCCCAAAATGGAATAAAATACATGGCCCAAATGGGTCAAATGACCCATTCTTCCATTTGACCTTCTAGACATGGCATTTAATGCTATAAAGAGAGTCTAAGTATGAATTGATGGCTTATATAAAGGGCCAAAAATCTGATTTTTATTCATTACAAACACATATGTATTTCTATGCTTTTCTAGACAATTCCAAGAAAAACCCCTTTAGCTCTCAAAACCCTAAGTCATCTCTTGGAGCAAGATCATCCTTTTTCAAGCTTGGTTAAGTGTTTAATATTATGTTTCAACATATTATATGCATGGGAGATTATGTAGATCATGTTGGTTATGCTTGGAAGTGTTGAACATGACACTTTGTGTTTTTGTAAAAGATGTGTCATCTATGGAATTTAAACTTGAAAGATGACTTGTGGTTTTGATGAAAGTGCATAGTATGGATGAAATATCAACATGTGTGGTGTGATTATGTCTCTAAACTTGTTATTTTTCTATAAGCGTAAATTATGGAATTTTGGCCGATATATGCTATGAGGTGTATTAAGATGACTTGATGGATTAATTGTGTTATGGTGTGAATAGAAAGTGTAAAGGAGAAGCTTTGTGGTGAAATGTTATTGGTATATGATGTTGTGCTCAATGTATGGTATTATTAAGGTATTGTTGGTATGATAATGCCGAAAATGGTATTGTAGAGAAGTAAATGACATTTTAAAGGCAAACATGTAACTCATTGACGTCATATACATTTGTAAGGTAGTTGGTGGTTAATGTAAATTCCGTTATGTATTTGTGTTGTAGAGTGAAACATAAGGAAGGAGCGGGATATTGTAAGCACGTCTAAGATTATATATTCGTATTGAGACTACAAGGTATGTAAGGTTACTCTGTCCGTATCTTTCTGCAGCAAATAGTATTCAAATTGACATTACACTTGTCCCATCCCGAAATATGCTAAGGTATCCTATATCCGATTATCAATGGTCATTATCATATGTTTCCTACTCATTGATCAATTGTGAATCACATGTCTCATATTCATTGACTAATGTTCCAAAAGCCCTACAAGGTTGTGTTCCAAAGTTCCAATAGTGGTTGTACCCATGTATCTCATTCATTGATTATTGTCCAATGGTTCCAATAAGGTTATATTTCCAACAATGTTTATTCACATGTCTCTCACTCATTGGTTAATGATCCAAAGCTTCAAGTAAAGTTATGACTATCATTGTATCAATCTCAAAGTAATGGATAAAGTAATGCATATGTGGTTAATGATTGAGCATGGGTGGCAGCTTTGGGGGCGAAATGCCTAGCTCAAGCCGATCCCGAGATTGTTGGATCAGGGGGAAGTCCTAGGGTCATAAGCCTAGCTCGGACCAATCTTGAAAGGGGGTAGCTCTGGAGGTAATAACCTAGCTTGAGCCGAACCTGAGATGTTGATATGGGTGGCAGCTCTAGAGGCATAAGCCTAGCTTGAACCGATCCTGATATATATTAATTCATGGGTGGTAGCTCTAGAGACATAAGCCTAGCTCAAGCCGATCCCAACATAACGTTATGTTATGTTAAAAACCCACTGTTCAGTCGGGGCCTGGGTATCACAGGTCACACACAAAGATGAATAATCATAGAAGCAAAGAAGCAAAAGAAGTAATGAAAGCAATATTCATGGTTCCCAAAACACAGAATGATGACTTATCCATATTGGTTATGTATTTGAATTTGAGTTCATTGACATATTTACATATCATACAGTTTCTTATGAGCCTTACATACTCAGTACATTCTTCGTACTGACGTCCCTTGTGGGACTTACCTTACTTGCTGCAGGCGCAGGTGCTAGTAGGCCTCCACAGTAGGTTGCCAGTTGTTTACGGATCATTAGTGAGCTCCAGTTAGTTTGGGGATTCTCTGAGTCACAGTTGTACATGTGTTTTGGTTTTGTATATGTTGTATAAAGCGGGGACTTATCCCGACGTTCAGTTGATTTTGGTCAATGCATCTGTTAGAGGCTTTTGTAGACGTATGTGGGTGTATGGATGTGATATGATAGATGACGTTCTGACTTTATGGCCTCAACGAACAAGTTTCACATATGTGTGTATATATATATATCACATGTTCCATGATTTACGTTATTAGCCTTTCATGTTCTTACGTGATAGTGGTATTTCCTATGGCATACATATGAATGAATAGAAGCAAAGCTTGGTTCTCTCGGGCCTTATCGGCTACGGGTGCCAATCCATCCCAATGGGATTCGGGGCGTGACAGAGGCATTACTTGTATGGGGTTTGTTGTGAAGTTTTCACTGATCACCACAGTTTACAGCATGTGTTCACGCAGAGGGATTTGAATTTGAGTTAGCGTAGATGGATGGAGTTGCTTAAAGATTATGATATCAGCATTCTATACCATCCGGGAAAGGCTAATGTGGTAGCTGATGCATTGAGAAGAAAGTCAGCAAGTATGGGTAGCCTGGCTTATTTGAATGCTACCAGGCGTCCGTTCGCTAGAGAGATTCAAACTCTAGCTAACAAGTTCATATGACTTGAGGTGACTAAAAGAGGAGGATTTCTAGCCATTATAGAGGCAAAGTCAACATTTCTTGATCAAATCAAGACTAAACAATTCGAGGATGTTATGTTGAGCAAGATTCGTGATAAGGTTTTGTAGGGTGAGCCCAAGGAGGCCATTCTTGACGGTGAGGGTGTGTTACGGATTAAGGGGAGAGTTTGTGTGCCCCGTGTTGATGACTTAATTCCTACTATTCTAGCTGAGGCTCATTGTTTGAAGTACTCTATACATCCTGGTGCGACCAAGATGTACCTTGATTTGAGGCAGCATTACTGGTAGGGTCGGATAAAGTGAGACATAGTTAATTTTGTTGTTAAACGCAAGAGTTGCTAGCAGATAAAGTACGAGCATCAAAAGCCTAGTGGTACTCTTCAGAGGATGCCCATTCCTGAATGGAAATGGGAGAGGATAGCTATGGATTTCGTTGTTGGTCTTCCTAAGACTTTGGGGAAGTATGATTTTATATAGTTGTTGTGGATAGGCTAACTAAGTCTGCACATTTCATTCCAGTCCAGGTGACTTACAATGCAGCAAATTTAGCTAAAATTTATCTTAAGGAGATTGTTCGGTTGCATGGGGTCCTGATTTCGATTATTTCAGATAGGGGTACTCAATTTACCTCTAGCTTTTGGGAGAAGTTGCATGAGAAGTTGGGTACTAGGTTGGACCTTAGTACAACTTTTCACCCCTCAGACCAATGGATAGTCCAAACGAACGATTCAGGTGTTGGAGGACATGCTCCGTGCATGTGTGATGGATTTTGGTGGTCATTGGGATCAGTTCCTACCTTTGGCTGAGTTTGCGTATAATAACAGTTACAACTAGAGTATCGACATGGCACCATTTGAAGCTTTGTATAGGAGGAGGTCTAGATCTCCCATTGGATGGTTTGATGCCTTTGAGGCGAGGCCGTGGGGTACTAATCTGTTGAAAGACTAGTTGGAGAAGGTTAGGTTCATACAGGAGAAACTTATAGCGGCTCAAAACAGGCAAAAGAAGTATGCGGATCAAAAATTTGAGGAGGCCACTTAGGAGATCGAATGTCACACCTCAAATCCCATTGGGGCGGACATGGAACCCGAAGCCGTTAAGGCCCAAGAGAACCAATCGCATAAACATTCAAATTCATTCCCCTGCATAACCATCATAACATTTCATGCAACTACCTACGCGAAAACCATGGAAACATGTGCTATATATGAAACTTGGCCGTTTGGGCCATCAAGTCAAAATGGACATACATCTAGTACAATTATCTGCCCACATACGTCTACAAAGCCTCTAACAAATACATGTGCATGAACACTCTACAGTCGGGACAAGTCCCCACTTTATACAACATTTACATAATACCCAAAAATCGATGTACATGAGTGACTCGGAAAGCCCCGAAACAACTGGAGCTCACCAATGCTCTGCAAAAGACCTGCAACCTACGGTGGAGGTCTACTAGCACCTGCGCCTGCAGCAAGTAAGGTAAGTCCCACAAGGGGTCAGTACGAAAGAATGTACTGAGTATGTAAGGCAATAAGCAACTATATGACAATTAAGGACTTAAATGGAATCAAATACCAGTAAATAAACGATATGCAGAACCACCCTTCTGTATGTGGGAAAAACATGTACATTACGTTCATTACTTTACTTTTACGTTCATTATCATCATCAATCACTCATATCATACCCGGGCCCCAACTAATCAGTGGGTCATAACATTGGGATCGTCTCTAGCTAGGCTCATGCCCCTTTGAGCTACCACCCATAAATCAAATAAGCAGGTTTGGCCCTAGCTAGGTTTCCACCCCTTTAGGCTACCCCCTGTGTCCAATAATCAATTGGGATCGTCTCTAGCTAGGCTTATGCCCCTTTGAGCTACCACCCGTACTCAAATAAACACAAATATGCATTACTTCAATTCTTTCGTTACGAGAGTGATACATTGGTGGTCGTAACATTATTGGAGCTTTGGAACATCAAATAAAAGACACGTGAATAACAATTACTAACAACTTACTTAGAATGAGACACTTTATGACATTTTGGAGGGATGGTAAGTTAGGGAAAAATATGAACAATAGGTGTGACCAAAGGTCATAGGAAAGAGAAACCTTACATACCTTAGTCTTCCACTATGTGATTACAACAATTCCACCTTTCCGCTACTCTACAATATGCATACATAAAGGACCTTACATTAGTAACCACAACTAGTACAAGTTCACAATATGGTAAGGAAACCATCCAACCTTCTCAACACTAATCATCATGACCTACATCACTTTTCATGTATATCATGTAGTAAGTCACAAGAGGAAACACTTACCACTACTTGCAAAGAGATGATCTTGTTCCAACAAGTGTTGTTGCCTTAGGGTTTATGAGATGAGAAGCTTTGTGAGAAATATCTAGAAAGGCATGAGAGTGTGGAATGAATAAAATCTGATTTTGTGCCTTTAAATAGGCCCTCAAGTCAAAATAATCCTTGGCCACTTATTTGCTCCATATTAAATGGATCATTTTCCTTAATTGTTGAGGCCCATGTCTTGTTACATGATTTTGGGCCTCAAATACAGCATATATATCTAGCCCAACACCTTTAATGGGTCCCACACTCAAATATTTCATTTAGTCAAAAATAGGTCAACAAAGCCAGCAAAATGTCACGCCACGTAGGCTGTGTCGTGGAAATCAGAGGACAATTTTCCATGTCTCTGAAGTTGTTCCACGGCACAACTCATGCCACGTGAGTGGCAGTCATACCACGTGAGTGGCAGTCATGCCACGTGACTGCTGCCGTGGGTCACTTCTGTGACTTGGTTCGATTCTTCTTCGTATGCCTCGTTCCAGTACGTGTTTCTTTCCTTTTCCATCGCATAGCCTCCGACCAAATGTATTTCACATTTCAAGTGATTCAAAAGCCTCAGTTGTTACAACGAAGCAGACATGCATAGAAAGTATCCACATCTCTTTGCTGATTCAGGTAATTCATTGTTTCCCAACTTGTTTCTTGTTTGCCCGTTCGGGGACGAACGGTTCTTTAATTGGTATATGATGTAACGACCCCCCTATTCATTTTGTCGATTTTACTTGTCCTTCTCCTTTTAGCTCTCTGCGTAGTTTGTATACATGATTTATGACTTATGGGGATGAGTAGTATCAAATCTCCAGGTGTTCGGAAGTGATTTATGTCATTAGTTGAGTTCTTGAGTTTAAATAAAGTTAAGCTTGATCACGGTCAACCTTCGGTCAAGACGATCCCGGATTAGTGTTTTAGTGATTCCAATAGGTTCGAAATCTACTTTTTAGTCAATTTACATATTTGATTTATTTCTATGGGATTTCGAAAAAATTTTGAAGATTTATTAAAAGTTTCGGGAATTTTACATAATTAGTTTAATTAGTTGTTTAATGGGTCAAAACCACAACCTTATTCCTTCTCACATACCTACGTTCAGATTAATTGAAGTTTAGGTTTAATCTAACAAACCATAACAGAGAAGTTTTTTAAAAAAAACAGACGCCAAAGGGAGAGAAAACTGTTGCTGCCAAACACGGGAGTGCGACATCAATTCTCCGAAAGAGATTCATAACTGTTCAAGTTATATACTTAGAGGTTATATGTTTTATTGTGATATATAGATATAAAGTGATGTGAGGGTAATTGGACAGTGGCAAAGTTTGTGATATTCTTGGTGCTTTTTAGGATTAGGCGCGAATGGGTGAGGTCATGTTATATATAATTAAATGTATGGTATTATTATATGTTGTGTGGGAACATGGAAAGAAATTTCTGGTGGGAATTGAATTACTTCTAATGTGATTTTGTATATTAGTGGGTTAATTATGGGTAGAAAATTAATAGGGTATAGTTATATGCCAATGATTGGCGATAATGATTAGGTAGGTTTAATAGTTTCTTGCATGCACTGTATAGAATTGCATTACTATTCCATGTCTGGCTTTAGGTTAGCATATTTCACAGATGATTTTCTATCACTATTTTGACAAATTTAGGTTTTAGGCATATGGTTCTTAGAGTTAGAATTTAGAAAATGGGGTCATTAGATTTGTATTCTCAAGCGAATTATATATTTGAACAGATTTGGACCATTCGGAAGCTTTACGGAAGGGCAAATCCCTTGCCAAGTAGCTCGCATTTGGATTCTTCAGTTGAGGTAGGTTATGGTTTAATTGGAGTTTACACTCTATTTAATTGTGTATGCTCCTAAATTGGATGCTTGTTGATTGGTCTTCGGACATACTTGAATTTGATGATATTTGAATTGTTGATACTTGTTGCGACCCAGCTATACACGCAAGTGTACGTGATCGTTCAAGTAATAAAGTGGTTCCTTTAAAAGAGCTGGATATCAAACCCAAGTGACTTTCATCAACAGAAATCAGTTTTAAACGTCAAACAATAATTAAAAACTAGTGTTGCGAAAAGGAAAAAGAATTTGTTACTAAAAATTAAATGATTGCGGACTATGAACTCCTATCTTCGCTACCGTAACTTCAGTTTTCGCAAATATGCTTGAAAAGTCAATAAAAGTAAATTCCCAGGGTCAAGGCACTCTGAACGTCATCTCTTGAGCATAATTGTTACTGGTGTAAGCAATTTGAGTCGTTTATCTTGGTTATTGATCACGAGGTTAATGTTACAATTATATTCGTCTCCAAACTA
This sequence comes from Capsicum rhomboideum, assembly GCA_031232105.1. NCBI lineage: Eukaryota > Viridiplantae > Streptophyta > Magnoliopsida > Solanales > Solanaceae > Capsicum > Capsicum rhomboideum. The sequence continues at coordinate 19,819,221 of CP124712.1, forward strand.
TAACCTTCTACTAGAAATTGGAAACCTAACTACGTCATTGAGCGGTGATAAGTTTAACCAATTCTAATGCATTTAAGCTATCTTCTCGTAATTGAACAAGCGTGGTGGATTAGGTACCTCTCGGTCCTAACCACATATCAATCTCTTGGAATCCCTTCCACGAGTAGAGATCACGCTCCTTATATCCCACGTTCTATCTCTTAGTTTCTCTCTCGAGCTCAACTCGAGACAAGGGATTTATCTCAATGGTGATCAAGCATTAAAATAGTAAAATTAAGAATATAAGAATAACCAATTTATGATAAACTTTAGCAAAAACCAATAAAATCAACTCAAGAGAATCATGTTCATAGCCTCAACCCCAAGAATGAGGGACTTTAGCCACTCATAACGTCAATTAACAACATAAGTTGATAAAATACCATAAAAAGAAATAAAAACTGAAAAGATGAAGAATGAAACCTAATTTCAATGCCAAAAAACGCCCAAAGTGGTCTAGTGAAGATGGAATTATGATACAATAACCCAAAAGCCCTATTTAAAGACAAAATTTTGAGGCAAAAGTTTGCCAAAAAAATCTCGGCACGCCCTCGGGCGCGCCTGGCATTGTGCCTCTGAAAAGGTGCTCCCAGGCGGCCTGGCACGCCCTTGGGCGTGCCTGCCTGCTACCCACTTGGGTGGAAAATTCACCAAAAGCGGCCTGGCACGCCCCTTGGCGCGCCAGGCCCTGAAATTTTTATTTTCTTATTTCGTCGACTTTTCTTTGCGGATTTGGTTGGATTATTCAAGTTCAAATCTTTGGCTTGCCTCTTATCTTCAATATCCTTTGCTCGTAGATCCTCCAAGCCTCGCTTTCCATGCTAAAAAATGCTCCAAATAGTTGTAAATTCCACCTACAAGGGTCTAATCACATTTGTTAGCACAATATCACATATTCCATCAAAACCATACAAAATACATACGTATTGCTCTCAAAACTAAGGTAAACATGAGTTAAAATCGGCAATAAGGCATATAAATACGCCTTAGATCACCACCCCACACTTGAACCTTTGTTTGTCCTCGAACAATAACTACACTCAAACCCGGGTAACTTAAGACAACCGACACACAATAGGTATTCCTGCATATCTACACAACCACACTCATCAAATTAAGCACTAACATGCTAGTATCACCAAAAAGTGAATAACAAATTGAAACAACCTATCCTCACAAAACAACTTTCTAGTTGCGAATCTATGCATGACACGTTACCAAAAGATCACCACACTTTGCTAAACATGTGCCCTCACCACAAGAGAATCACCCAATATTTCACACAAAGTAATTATTAAACGGGTGCATGAGTAAAAGTTCACTCACTCTCGAGAAGAATTCACGTGCAACACAAGATGAACCATAAGCTTGCCCTTAGTGTAGTACTCCACTAATGTCAAAATGTTAAAGCTCAAGATCAAGTAGGACTTTAAGGGTTGTAATGTAGGCTAAGGTATGGGTAGGAACTATTTGGTCAAGAATAGTGACTATCTTCCCTAAGAACTTTAATACACTACAAATTACATTAAGACCACCTTCAACCAACCTATTTTCCACCACTTTTATCTTCCCAACTCTCTTTTGTGTTGCCCCACATCTTTAAGCTACCTTAAGCATATTAGGCAAGGAGTAACTGCTATCAACAAATGATTCACTTCTTCTTTTTTTTTTCATTACCATACTCCCTACCAACAACACATAAACTTTTTCACACACCCAAAGGCTATTTACTTGGGGCTTCAACTTCACTTTTTTACTTCTTCAATTTTTACACTCCTTAACATCTTAATTTCTCAATTAAAGCGCTTAGGAGTTTTGGATCAAATTATGGTTCATTGAAAGAAAAGGATCAAGCTACATGTAAGGCTATCAAAGAATAGGCTAAAGGCTCAACGAGGCTAACTAAGATCATGCAACAAGGGTAGATAAAGTCGGTATAAAACATGGCTATCAAAGAAATGCCTATATCATCTCTTAAACTCAACACCTTTTATTTTGCTTTGCAAACACACCGAGAAAGTTCTAGACATCATTATGCACATGGAATATCACAGAAACCTCACTCACACATGGCACATGTTTAGCTCAAGCAGGTTCACCATACAATTTATCTGAAGTCATGCACAAGTTCAACATTAAGCCACTTATCAAGTCGACTAAGTGAGCATTAGATGTCTCAACACTTGCTATTGTATATCCTAGCATGTTTAACACGTGTATGCACAATTGTATAGCAAGCAAGAACACCCAACAATACATGACTAATTTGCTCTTAAGACGGTCGTCATCCATCCATCATAGAGCAAAGCCCTTAATCCTATGACTAAAAGAGACTCAAAGGTAATAAAAACCAAAAACAACATAAAAAAAAAATTAAAATCTTTTTGTGGTTTTCTAAGGTTCAAAGGGACTATCCTTAGTAAAAGAACCGAAAACAAAGGCTAAGGAACCCAAAATAAAAGCAACTAAAAGCCTACAGAAACACACATATACACACATACAAAGGAGTCCCATAACACCCCACCCCACACTTAAAAGATTAGCACTGTCCCCAATGCTACAAAAATCAAACAATGCAAGAGTAGGGTTTAAGGAGCTCCCTGGTAAGTCAAGGAAATCATCGTCCTCCGGCCCACAGACTTCTAGCAGTGTATCATCCGCCTCTACCTCATCATTATCAAAATTGGTCTGGCGGTCATTCTCATCTGTGGGGATATCCTAATCCACAGGCTCAACAAAATCAGGCCCAATTCTCAACAATGCCATGGTATGCTCGTTAAGAGGATAATCCCTCTCAAACTGGCTCAGCTCTTTTGCCGTATAAGGTCTACCCCCAGTCCTGTACCGTAGCATCTCCAACCCATACATATGGGCTAAAATCCCGTCATCTCAAGCGTGACGCTCTGCTAAGGTGAGAGTGGGGCCGAGTACATCAGGTGCCCTGGTTTGGGTGACATCCACAGGTGTCTGCACCAGAGGAAGATGATAATCAAATGCCTCTTCGGGCACTTCGAATGCTCGCATCAATTAGTCAATATTCCATCAAAAGCATATCGAAGACCTCCTTATAGATGAGCTCGACGCATAGCCGATAGCAACACAGAACCTACATTAATTTCCACATCAGTCATGAGAGAATACACAAGATAGACACGATCCCGCGTGACCTCCATCATGTGGCTACCTGAAATCAAGCAACAACACACAATCTTCAACTAAATTCGCGCCTCTTTATTGAAATGAGCATAGGGTAGACTCATGTGGTACCCTTTTTTTGTGATGGCGTAGCCATCTCACTATCGAACGTTGGCCACAAAGAGTGTGTCGAATTTTTGCATAGGGTGGCCTAGCATTCAGCCTGAGTAGGTCGTGGGGACTAGCCCGAGTGTTTACTCCCAATAATCCATTAAGTCCCAAGGAATCAAGTATAACATCCGACCCTCGTACAACCACCGAGCTGGTAGGTGCATCCGGGTTCCAATTAGCATATAATTCCCTCACTAGATGAAGGTTACAATCCGTAGGTCTGTCGAAGATGAACCCCATACCTATTTGCACAATACGAGCCAATATGTTAGGGTAAGTCCGAGATAGACTGGACCTATCAATATATTCATCCGCAAAGTATTTGGCTTCGGGTGGCGTTTGTACCAACTCTTGCCGGCACTAGATACAACATTAAACCCATACTTACATTTCTGGCCTTTCGGGACTGGGGGAGTCGCGGGGACCTTATTGCCTGACCGTCGTCGCTTGTGAGAACTGGAAGCAGCCACATTAGATTCTAACATTGTACCTGTGACAAAGTTCCACAAGAAAGTCAATTTCCAACGTAAAGATAGCTAACCAACTCAATGTCCGTTGGCTTTAAGGGCCACCCCACACTTAGTTGCTTAGCACCAAGTCAAAATATATGGGTGTAGGGTACTCAGACTTCCCCTTATCACTTAATGCCCAATTACCAAGTCCAAACCATCGACAAATTTAACATTCCCAACATAAGTTCAACAATCCCATAATTATCATTAGAATGACTTACTTGTTTTACTCAAGAATTCAAACAAGATTCATACATATTCAACAACATAGGAGTTGTCTCAAGTGAATTCAACCACCAATTCTCTCAATTATCACCAATAAAGCTAAACCCACTTTTAATTATTTCAACTAAAAACAAGATTAATAAGAACAATTGCACTTGCACTTTAAGTTTATCTTCATGACACCCCATAATTTCCAATAATAGCATAATAAGCAAGTCAAACTACAAAGAACATACGGGCCATCACAAATTCGAATATCAAGAATTCCCCAAATTCGCATCATTCTCATAGCAATCTAGAGAGGGAAAGCTTAAAGAAACATACCTTGATAGCTTGAATGGAGTCTTGTAATCACAACCCAAAGAGTAGAAGGCGAGAAATTGTGCTATGTGTGTGCAAGAGAAGAGAAAAGAAAGAGAAAATTTTTGATGTTTGTGGGAGAAAAATTGGTTCTTGGTTGTTGACTTGGAGAAGGTTTGTGAGAAATAAAGAGAAGACTTGGGGATTTAAAGGATAGGGGGTGGGGAGGGTCGGGTAGACTAGGCCCTCCTTTTAAAAAATATTTGCCCAAAAAAACTTAAGGGGTAGCAGCCTGGCACGCCCTTTTCCGTGCTACCCCACGGCCAATCTCACAAAAATATGGGGCAGGAGCGGCCTTGTACGCCCTTGGGCACGCCTGCCCACTGCCCAGGTGAAAAAATATTCGGGCCTCAGCTGCCTGGCACGCCCTTGTGCCCGCCTCTGTGCTCAAAATCATACCTGGGAATTTCTCCCTTTTTTCACATAATTTTTAGGGCTTTTACAAGTCCCATGATGCAAAACTTCACTCCAAAGCATGTCCTCCCTTTCCGGCACCTTCAAATGATAATCTATCCACCAATTTTACCTTTTTCTCGTGGATTTTCATGGCAAAATGCTCTGTGTGTATATGCATAAACACAAAATCCTAGAACTAAGTTAGAAAAGAAAAAAATTCAAAAAGAGATGGGTTGCCTCCCATCAAGCGCCTTAGTTTTGGTCGTGGCACAACTCTTCTTTTTGTATTTTTTCTTTATAAATCCTAACTATTACAATACATTCATGGGTTGCCTCCCATGTAGCGCCTGGTTTAATGTCGTGACTCAACCACACTCAGCTCAATTATTATCAAGGTGAAGCATGTCCTCCTTTTGCTTCTCTTCTTCACCAAAATAGTGCTTCAATCTTTGGCCATTTACCATAAATCTCGTACCATCCTCTTTATTCAAGATTTCCACCGCACCATGAGGAGTCGTGCGACTGACCTCAAAAGGCCCACTCTACTTAGATCTTAGCTTGCCCGAAAACAACCTAAGTCTCGAGTTAAACAATAGTACCAATTGGCCTAGCTCGAAAGTGCGGTGGAGGATGTGCTTGTCTTGCCATCGCTTCGTTTTCTCCTTATAGATCTTCGCATTTTCATATGCATGGAAACGAAACTCTTCTCATGTAATTGCAACAACCTTCTGTTACCAGCCAACTGTGGATCTAGATTCAACTTCTTCACTGCCCAATATGCTTGGTGCTTAATCTCAACCGGGAGGTGACATGCTTTCCCAAAGACAATATGATAGGGAGAAGTCCCTATAAGAGTCTTATACGCAGTTCGATAAGCCCAAAGAGCATCATCTAGCTTGAGTGACCAATCTTTCCTCTGAGTATTCACCGTCTTTTGCAAGATTTGTTTTATCTCGCGATTAGACACTTCCACTTGGCCACTTGTTTGAGGATGATACGTTGTTGAGACCTTGTGTCTAACCCCATATTTTCCCAACACACTCTTCACCCAATAATTTATAAAGTGTGAACCTCCATTGCTAATAATAGCTCTTGGAGTTTCGAATCTCGTGAAGATATGTTTCTGAAGGAACTTTACCACAACCTTGGAATCATTCGTAGGAAGAGTAGTAGCTTCTACCCACTTAGACACATAATCTACTGCTACAAGTATGTATTGATTTCCATTCAACTTCGGGAAAGTGCCCATACAATCTATCCCCCATACATCAAAGATTTCAACTTCTAAGATATTAGTTAAGGACATCTCATGTCGCTTTGAAATCGTCCCCATACGTTGGCATTGGTCACAACTTTTCACAAACGCATCAGCATCTTTAAATATAGAAGGCCAAAAGAAACCTGATTGCAGAATTTTTCAGGTTGTGCATTCACCACCATGATTACCACCATAAGGTGATGCGTGGCATCTCTCCAACACCTACTTCACCTCCGCATCCGGAATACATCTTCTTACTACTTGATCAGGACCTTGCTTGAATAAATAAGGCTCATCCTAAATATAGGAACGTGCCTCATATGACAGCTTCTTCTTTTGTTGAGGACTAGAATCAGGAGGAAATAGCCCACTTACCAATAGATTCACGATGTATGCATACCATGGCAACTCATCAACCCCCAAAATGAACAATTGCTCATCTAGAAATTCCTCACAAATACGCCCATCATCAACTACATGTGTCGAGCTTTCAAGTCTAGAAAGATGGTCAGCAATCTGATTTTCTGACCCCTTCCTATCTTTAATATCCAAATCAAACTCTTGTAACAATAAGATCCATCTAATCAACCTCGGCTTTGCATCTTTTTTATTGAACAAATAACGTATAGCAGCATGATCCGTGTATACAATGACACTAGTACCCACCAAATATGATCTAAATTTATCAAATGCGTACACCAAAGCTAGCATCTCCTTTTCAGTCACCGTGTAATTCACTCGGGCTGCATCAAGGGTGTTGCTCGCATAATAAATAGAGTGAAATATCTTATTCTTCCGCTGCCCAAGAACTGCACCCACTGCAACATCACTTGCGTCACACATGAGCTCAAATGGTAAAGCCCAATCAGGAGCAATAAGGATAAGTGCCTCCACCAACTTCTTCTTCAATACCTCAAATGCCTTCACACATGACTCACAAAATACAAACTTAACATCTTTTTCTAAGAGTGTGCACATGGGGCATGCAATCTTGGAAAAATCTTTAATGAATTATCTGTAAAACCCAGCATGTCCTAAGAAACTACGCACCCCTTTCACCGACACAGGTGGAGGTAATTTCTCAATAACTTCAATCTTTGCTCTATCAACTTCGAGCCCCTACTTTGACACTTTATGTCCAAGAACTATACCTTACGTCACAAGGAAATGGCACTTTTCCCAATTGAGAACAAGATTAGTTTCTTCACACCGAGCAAGGACTCTATCAAGGTTTTGCAAACATACCTCGAAAGAGTTACCAAAGACTGAAAAGTCATCCATAAAAATCTCTACAAACTCCTCCACCATGTCATAGAAAATAGCCATCATGCAACACTGAAAAGTAGTCGGTGCATTATACAATCCAAAGGACATACGCTTGAAAGCGTAAGTGTCGTAAGGGCATGTGAATGTAGTCTTCTCTTGATCTTGAAGATCTATAGCAATTTGATTGTATCCGGAATACCCATCAAGAAAGCAATAATATTCCTGCCCGGCTAAACGATCCAACATCTGATCAATAAAAGGGATTGGATAATGGTATTTCCTCGTAGCATCATTTAGTTTCTGGTAATCCATGCAAATACGCCACCCAGTCATAGTTCTTGTAGGAATCAACTCATTATTATCATTCGCGATCACCTTCATACCACCTTTTTTTGGAACACACTGTACTGGGCTAACCCACATACTATCAGAAAGAGGGTAAACAATGCCCGAATCTAACCACTTAATTACCTCTTTCCATACCGCTTCTTTCATCACTGGATTCAAGCATCGTTGGTGTTGCACACTCGGCTTATGCCCTTCCTCCATGTAAATTTTATGCATACATAAACCCGGATTAATACCATGGATGTCAGACATCTGCCAACCGATAGCCTTCTTTCTTCGTCTGAGTATCACTAATACTACCTCAACTTGTTCCCTTGACAAATTTGCTGCAAGAATAATAGGAAGGGTCTCATTGTCACCTAAGAAAGCATATTGAAGAAGAGATGGAAGTTCTTTCAATTCAAGCTTTGGTGCCTCCTCAATTGATGGCTTGGTTGGAGGACCGAGTGGACGATTTAAAGGTTCCCATCCACCCTCTTTAGCATAGATATCCATAAGATCAAGAACCTACACCATATCAATAGTTTTTGCATCACCAAAAATATCTTGCCCCATCAAAACTTTTTCCAAAGGATCTGTAGACGAAGTGTGGATGTTTTTCGCCGCCAAATCTATAGCAGTAATAGCTGACAAGTTCTCATAAATTTCTGGTAGCTTCAAAGCCCTATACACATCAAAAACCTCAACTTTATCATGAGCTCGCATAGTTAGTTTCCCGGATGCTACATCAATGATCGCACCTCCTGTGGCCAGAAATGGATGCCTCAAAATAAATGGGACTTCTGGGTCGAACTCAAAATTCAGCACCACAAAATCAACTGGAAAGATCAACGAACCCACTTGAACCAGAACATCCTCAACAATACCATTAGGTCTAGTCATGGACCGGTCTGCAAGCTGTAAAATAATAGTATTAGGCTTAGGACGACCCAAACCCAACTCCTTGAAAATTGAAGTGGGCATCAGATTTATACTAGCCCCCAAATCACACAATCCACGAGCACAGACACGATCTCACAGAATAATTTTTACAGTGAAGCTTCCAGGATCCTTCAGCTTGGTGGGTAACCAAATTTGAATGTGAAAGCTACACTCCCCAGTCAGTGCAACTGTGGCATACTCTGTCAATCTACTCTTGTTTGCCGCAATATCTTTCACAAACTTAGAATACTTTGAAATACCCTGCAAGATATCCACAAGAGGCAAATTAATGTGCACTTGTTTAAGTATTTCAATGAACTTACCAAAGCATTCTTCTTCCTTCTTCTTCTTGAACTTTTGGGGAAAAGGAGGATGCAACTTTACACTATGGATCACTTTATCATCTTTGGACCTTTTGCCAGACTCAACTTGTTCTTCTTCAACCACAACTACTGTCGGCTCCAATTCTTTTTCTGGTGGAGCTATATCCTCTAACTGGTTACCACTACAAGTAACAATAGCATTCACCTGCTTTGGGTTTGGCTCGGTATCACCTGGAAGACCTACTTGAGGCCTTGTATTCTGTACATTTGCTAACTGACCAATTTGCTTCTCCAAATTTTGAGTAGCCAACTGATTGTTTCTCACATCTGCTGCCAGCTTAGCTTGCTCTGCCATAATCTACTTCAACATTTCTTCCACGCTCATATCTCCAGGCTTAGAACCCACTTGATTTCCTTGACCCTGCTATTGGTTGTATTGTGGTGCATATCATTGAGGTCTATAATGATTCTGATTACCTCCCCATGATAAGTTCGGGTGATTTTTCCACCCAGCATTATAAGTATTTCCATAATTCTGTGCTCCAACTCCTCTTTGGGCATTACCTACAAAATTTATGAAATTTGAATTTTCACTGCACAACTCGCTGGTATGGTCCCCGTTTCCACATACACTACACATCACAAAAACCTGTTGATGTACTGCATTTACGGGAGCTTGTTGCTGCCCCAAATTCAAACTGCTAAAGTGAATGTTCATCATGTTTTACATAGCTAAAATTTGGGCAGATAATGCCGTAACTGCATCCACATCTAGTTTCCCAGCAACCTTCTTTGTAGAATTCCTAGAATTATCACCATGCCAGTCTGGATTTCCCTGCAAAATATGATTCAACAAAGCATATAATTCATCATAAGTCTTCTCTAAAGCTTGTCCACCTGCAGCTGAATCAAGTAGAATTTTAGTGTTGGGGTGGTCGAGAGGCTCAATAAAAGTATACACCAACACTTCATTTGCTTGCTGGTGATGAGGACAATCCCTCAACATGGATTTGAATCAGTTCCAGGCTTGGTACAAATTCTCATTATCTCTCTTTCTGAAACTCAATATCTCACTTCTCAGCTTTGCTGTCTTTCTCGACGAAAAGAACCTTATCAAGAATTTTTGAGCAAGATCATCCCAAGTAGTGATAGAATTAGTCGGCTCTGCATCTAACCACCTCCTTGCTTCCCCCAATAGAGAAAAGGGAAACAAAGTAAGTCTCACATAATCCGAAGACACCACAGGAATATATGTGTCACTGATCTCCAGAAAATTTCGAATATGCCTCTGCAGGTCCTCATGAGAAATACCTATAAACTGTCCACTTGAGTGCAAGAGTTGCACCATGTTCTGTTTCAGCTCAAATCTACCTCCAGTTGTCGGTTTTTGAATACTGGAGGCCACATTAGTAGCGAGTGGGATTGCCAGGTCGCGAACTGTCCTAGCTGCCATCACTACCGACTCACGTCTATCCGCAACTAGTTCTTTAATTCTTACGGGATCACCCCATATGCTTTCGTCAGCCAGTTCGACTTGCGGGATTGGGTAATCTGCAGCCTGTCTCCTCAATCTATAGAAGTATCTTTCAGGTTTGGACTGCGGGGTTACCAAATCTTTATTCCTTTCCAGCGTTCAGATGAAGTAAGCCTGCAAAATAGAACAGCTAAGATCAAGTTGTCAACACTTAGTGCAAAATTAAAGTAAAAACGTTAATAATTGAAATCTATCTATTTGAAAATCCCCGACAACGGCGCCAAAAACTTGTTGCGACCCAGCTATACACGCAAGTGTATGTGATCATTCAAGTAATAAAGTGGCTCCTTTAAAAGAGCCGAATATCGAACCCAAGGGACTTTCATCAACAGAATCAATTTTAGACGTCAAACAATAATTAAAAACTAGTGTTGCGAAAAGAAAAAAGAATTTTTTACTAAAAATAAAATGATTGCGGACTATGAACTCCTACATTCGCTATCGTAACTTCAGTTTTTGCAAATATGCTTGAAAACTCAATAAAAGTAAATTCCCAGGGTCAAGGCACTCCGAACGTCATCTCTTGAGCATAATTGTTACTGGTGTAAGCAATTTGAGTCATTTATCTTGGTTATTGATCACGAGGTTAATGTTACAATTATATTCGTCTCCAAACTATAACCTTCTACTAGAAAATGGAAACCTAACTACGTCATTGAGCGGTGATAAGTTTAACCAATTCTAATGCATTTAAGCTATCTTCTCGTAGTTGAACAAGAGCTTTGGATTAGGTACCTCTCGATCCTAACCACATATCAATCTCTTGGAATCCCTTCCACGAGTAGAGATCACGCTCCTTATATCCCACGTTCTATCTCTTAGTTTCTCTCTCGAGCTCAACTCGAGACAAGGGATTTATCACAATGGTGATCAAGCATTAAAATAGTAAAATTAAGAATATAAGAATAACCAATTTATGATAAACTTTAGCAAAAACCAATAAAATCAACTCAAGAGAATCATGTTCATAGCCTCAACCCCAAGAATGAGGGACTTTAGCCACTCATAACGTCAATTAACAACATAAGTTGATAAAATACCATAAAAAGAAATAAAAACTGAAAAGATGAAGAATGAAACCTAATTTCAATGCCCAAAAATGCCCAAAGTGGTCTAGTGAAGATGGAATTATGATACAATAACCCAAAAGCCCTATTTATAGACAAAATTTTGAGGCAAAAATTTGCCAAAAAGCAGCCTGGCACGCCCTTGGGCGCGCCTGACACTTAGGCAAATTTTTCCTTTGAAAAGGTGATCCCAGGCGTCCTGGCACGCCCTTGGGAGCGCCTGCCTGCTGCCCACTTGGGTGGAAAATTCACCAAAAGCGGCCTGGCACGCCCCTTGGCGCGCTAGGCCCTGAAATTTTTATTTTCTTTTTTCGTCGACTTTTCTTTGCGGATTTGGTTGGATTATTCAAGTTCAAATCTTTGGATTGCCTCTTATCTTCAATATCCTTCGCTCGTAGCTCCTCCAAGCCTCGCTTTCCACGCCCAAAAACGCTCCAAATAGTCGTAAATTCCACCTACAAGGGTCTAATCATATTTGTTAGTACAATATCACATATTCCATCAAAAACATACAAAATACATACATATTTCTCTCAAAACTAAGGTAAACAAGAGTTAAAGTCGGCAATAAGGCATATAAATACGCCTTAGATCAATACTTGCATGAATAATTATTGAAAATTGAACTTGATCAAATTTCCTTATGATTATAGGTGTACTTGTAAATTTAGTACGCCGTGTTATATTTTGAGAGATAGTATGAAGTTGATAAAATATATACATAATATGGTTATGGAGGATCTGGTACCATGCCTGTACGGATATGGATGTTGATATTACTTATTTATGGAGGATCGGGTACCACACTGGTATAGTATATGGACTTAGATTGTCCTCTATAGGTCATGAGTAGTTGGGCAGAAATAAGTCCCTTAGCATTTGTGTACAGACTAGTATTGACTTTTGAGAGGTCGTGTGGTTTAATAAGCTGATAACGAGCTAATGGTGTTTTAATTGCGAGGTTGAGAGGGACATAGTTGTTACTTATGGTATTATTGTTGATTTCATAGTTGTTTACAATATGGTTGATTCTCTTGATGGTTACATGATTTGTTTATGGGCATTGTTTGGTCCGTCACCAATGTATTTGTTGATTCATTGAATTACTTGCTATGTGTTGATGCATGTCTACTTATTATTTGATTTATGTTGTATACATGCTATTAAATTGAGTTTGACTATGATACCTACAAGTACATAGTGGTTTGTACTGATACTACCCTGTACTCTTCTTTTGTTAAGTGCAGAAAGTGTTCCAGAGTCTCAGATAAGACCTTATCTCTAACGTTGGACAGCTGATCTCAATCCTAGGGTGAGCACTCCATCTCCAGGCTGCCATGGATCATCATATTTGTTCCTGTCCTTATTTTGGTCAATGAGACACTTTATATCTTTCTTTATTTTTGGATACTTTTTTTAAACATGAGTTTTATTTTAGAAGTTCTTGTATGATGACTTTCGGGTATTGGGGATTTCAATAGGTAGTTTGTTTGATTTAAGCATTAATAATGATTAGTTTTGGATTTATTAGCATGAAGTTGGTTTTTATGATAACCTCTTCTTAATATTGACTAAATGATTGGGTAATGGTTTGGGTTAGATGGTTCTCCCACAGGAAGATTAGTGTGGGTGCCACTCATGGCCATTTGGATCGTGATAGCTTTTCCCTACAAGTTTTGCAGTAAACCTAAACTTATATGTAAGACATTCATCATTTCCTTCAACATTTAATTTTTCTTTTTCGCAATCCCATGTGATTGAGGTGAGTAAGGAGCAATAGTTTGATAGACAATTCCATTTTTCAAACATATCTCTACAAAAGGAGATTCATACTCTCCATCCCTATCACTTCTTATCATTTTTTTTATTCAACTGATTTTCAACTTCAATTTTATATTGCCTAAATGTTTCTATTGCTTCATCCTTACTACTCAGCAAAATAAATATAACAATATCTAGTGCAATCGTTAATAAAAGTTATGAAATATTTTTTCCCACCGTGAAATGGTGTTGACTTCATATCACAAATGTGTATATGAATCAAGTCTAAGGTATTGGATTTCCTTTTGACAGACTTATAAGGATGCTTAACATACTTAGATTCAACACATGTTTGACACTTTGATATATTGTACTAAAAGTTAGGTAAAACTTCTAAACTAATCAGTTTTCGCAAGGTTTTGTAATTGACATGTCCTAGACGACCATGCCACAAATTTTTTGACTCAAGCAAGTAAGAGGAAGCCTCAGGTTTATTCATTTCAATAACTATTATATCAAGTTTAAAAAGGCCCTCATTGAGATAGCCCTTTCCTACATACATTTCATTCTTGCTTATTACAACTTTCTCCAAGGACAAACACACACTTAAACCCATTTTTAACGAAAAGTGTTGTAGACACTAAGTTCTTCCTAATAGTAGAAACATGGAGAACATTGTTGAGAGTCAACACCTTGCCGGAAGTCATCTTTAGGAATGTCTTCCCATTTTCTTCAACCTTGGTTGTTTCAATATTTCCCATGAAGATCACTTCTACGGGGCCAACAGTATTATAAGTAGCGAAAACTTCTTTGTCCGCACAAACATATCGAGTGGCTCCTGAATCAAAACATCATTCATTTGGATTTCCAACTAGATTGCATTCAGTGATCATATCATACAAATTTTCAATCTCTTCAGTTACTTCCACCATGTTTATCTGATTTCTTTTCTTGTTCTTCTTTAGAACTTGACAATTTAGAGCTTTGTGCCACCTTCACTACAATTTTAGCATTTGCCTTTGAACCTTTTCTTGTTTTTCTCTTTTTCTTGTCCAGAAGATTTCTTCCTTTTCTTATTATGTGTAGCATCATCTTTAACAAGATTTGTACCCATCATTGTTGATTTCTCACGCAACTTATTATCCTCTTCTATCTTGAGATGAGTCACAAGATCTTCCAAGCCAGACAATTGATTTTCAAACATTCCTTCTTCAGAAACATGAGAATCTCTACTTGTGAACCTTTGTATTTCAAGTTAGGTCAACCAAAAGAACATTATTTGCTGCCATTCTTTTAAGTTCACACCAGAATTGTTTTTTAGTTTTTCAGCCGATGCCATTGCTAGAGCAATATCTGAACGGCTTGATGAGGCAATATTGGTTTCCATTGGGACAACATCATTCACAACAGAACCAATTTGTTGTTCAGTTTCATTCACTATTTTCCTATCAATCTTTGACAAATAATTTAGTATTTCAAAATACTAACAATAAATACTTAATCTTTAACCAACTTATTTCTAGTCAACGATGAAGTTTTTATGTTTTCAAATCGTCAACCGAATGAACTTTTAAACCTGACGAAGTTTTTATATTCTTCAAATCAGAATCAAATTCAAACAGAGTATAAAACCATAGGTTTTAATATCCAGAAACCAATACAGAGAGTATACTGAATCGGTGAAGTTTTTATATTCTTCGAATCAAATTCCCTCACTCAATGGTGGTAAATCACACTTGAGTGTTTCAAGAAGAAGAGAGTTTTTAACTTTAAAATTCCGTACTCATATCTAAGGAATAAATCATATATATATAGCCAAAAGGTGGTGCTTCATAAAAGAAGTAATGATTCTGAAAAGTTACACCTTTTTTAAATAACGGGCCCATATGTGGAAGTGTTAAAAAAAGTGTTAAGAGTTGGCATGCGGATCGAGGTGCGCTGGCATGTGCAACAACACATGGCCAGATACACCCGCATCTCACCTTTCTGTCATTCAAATAGTGTATTGAAGGATCATGTCCCTTCGAGGTGCATTGTGACATGCATCCACACGTGCTCGTATGCATCCGCAACTAAAGAAATTTCGTATCAGATTTTTGGGTTAAAAAATCATTAACTCTTAAGTTTCAAATGAATTTTATCCAAAAGGATAATCTCTCAATTGATCATTTGACAAATCTAAATTCAAATGCAAATCCAAATCTGAAGTTGAAGCCGAGCGAGCAACGATGACGACAGTGCGAGACTTGTATTCTTCTTGCCTTACTAACAACATGGAGTAATGCTTCTATATTTAAGCATGAAAAAGTTTCTTTCTCCCGGGGATCTTGATGAGGAAGTCTTCATGAAAATTCCTCTTGGCTTAACTGTTAATTCTACTGTTGATGGACCTTTGGCTTGCAAGTTACAAGAGTCTCTTTATGGCTTGAGACAGGCATCCAGGTAATGGTATGCCAAGCTTTCCCAGGCCATGTGTTCCAAGGTCTATACTCATTCCTTCAATGATTATTCCCTATTCAGGAAGGGTTCGGGTGCTTCATGGTTTTAATTGCCATTTATATTGATGATATCATTCTTATTGGTTGTGACTTGGCTGAAATAATTCCCTTATGTCTTTTATTCATACTGAATTCAGAATTAAGGATCTAGGATACCTCAATTATTTTTTGGGCATTGAGGTCCTCTATACTCCTCCAGGGGTTCTTCTTCATCAAAGAAAGTTTATCCATGACTTGTTGGATTCTTTAAATAGTCTGGATTGTTCTTCTATGGTATGTCCTCTTGAATTGAATTCTAAGCTCAAGGCTAGGGTTGGATATCCACTTCCTAATCCTGAAGAGTATAGATGTCTCATTGGGAATCTTAATTTCCTCACTCACACACGTCCTAACATTTGCTTTGCAGTCCAATATCTCAGTCAGTTCATGCAACATCCTTGTGTTCCACATATGTCAGCTGCCTTACATTTGTTGTGTTATCTCAAAGGAACCTCTGATTTTGGTGTGTTTTTTTCTTGTGATCCTAACCTCTCTTTTGTTGTGTATTGTGACAGTGATTGGGGTTCTTGTGTTGATAGTCCTAAATCTGTGACTGGTTTTTGTGTATTGTTGGGTGGTGGTTTAATTGGTTGGAAGTCTAAGAAGCAAGCTATTGTTTCTCTCTCTTCTACTGAAGTTGATTACAGGGCTATGAGTAAGGCTATTACTGAGATCACTTGGGTGACTCGTCCGCTCTCTAATTTTGGTTTTTCTGATCTCACTTTTGTTCCCTTGTTTTGTGATAATCAGGCTACTATCCATATTGTAAAGAATCTAGTTTTTCACGAGCGCACCAAGTACATTGAGTTGGATTGCCATTTTGTACACCAAATTATCTGAGGGTCTTATAATTATGTCCCACACATCCATTTCTTCTAACTTGTTGATATGTTCACTAAATGCTTAACTGGTGCTCAGCACCATGTCCATCTTCACAAGTTGGGAGTTCTTTCACCCTCCGACTTGCGGAGAGGTGTTGGAGATAGTCATATTTGTCAATCAGTTTTTGGGCTTCTTCTTTTTAATTTCTGATTTGTTGTAATGGGCTTGGCCCGATATTTATTTTCTTTTCTTTTTAGTGGGAGGTTGGGCCTGTACAATTGTATAAATACACATGGGCTAGATATTTTGTAAAACAATTTTTCATTTTCCATTTTATCAGATAAAAAATTCTCTCTCTTCTCTCTCTGGAAACTTCCTTCGTTGTGTATTCATTTCATCTTTTCACCTCGAATCTCGAATGTTAACACATGGTCAGTGCAGATTCACATATTGAATTTGAGATTCAGGCATAGTTATTATTGTTTGTCAGACATGTAATTGCCAGTTGGCACCAGAAGGTGGGAGAAAAGAATGAATTCAAGAGAAAGATACTTTCTAAGAAATGGTGGTTGGTTTAAGTCACCAAGAGAAAAGTGGAAAGACGTAGTTTAGATTCTTTTCCCGTATCAGAATAAGACCCATTAAACTAGATTTAGGCATTTAGCCAATTTGGGTGCAGATGGAATTTACATTTTTACTATGGCTTATAATGAAAAATATATTTAGCTTAGCTTTGTACTGCATGTGTGTCTCTTATTTCTTATTTTAAGTGATATTGTTCTACTTTAATGCATAAATATTTTACTATTGCACCCTAATAAGAATATATATGACCATTACAATTTTTTTCAAATTAACAACATATCATTATGATCCCAAAAGTGGAGTCTCGGGAGGGTGGGATGTACGTAAAACTTACTTATTCCTTTGCTGGACAGAGAAACGGTTTCCCAAAATATCCTTGGGTCAAGAAAAGTTTTTCTCAAAACAGGTTTAAGAAATAAAAGACTAAAAAGGTGTGATAATTTTTTTATTTGAGAAGTGAACATTTTAAATAGATATTTATCGAAACAACACCTAAGTTGTGACGATACCACATTTACAAGTGAAAAGGAAGAAAGGCTGCTCCGTAAACCTAACAAAATCTAGGGTGTCTATAATTGAAGCAATGTCTTTTATATATCTCTGGTTAGACAAAAAACAAAAAAAAGTCTAATACAATTCAACTTAATCCTCTAAACTGAATTGGTAATGTCTTTAAAACATCTAGAATTCCTCTCTTTTCAGATTGTCCACCAAATGCAAGCTGGGACGGTCCTCTATCTATCTCCGTTTACCAATCCTGCTCATGCTTCTTCCTAGCTAAATAAGACTTCAGTAATCTTCCTTGACATTGTCAAATCAATGCCTCTGAGGCTAATGCAGATCTTCTATAGCATGTATGTGATACTAAAGTTTAGGAATAGATGGTTGTCTCAGCTTCTTCACCACACAAATAACACTTAGAGTATAGGTTTATCTTTGTCATGCTAAGTTTGTCATGTGTCAGGACCATTTCTTAGCTAACAACCAGGTGCAACATGCTACCTTGTAACGTACCTTCACTTGTCAAATATGCTTCCACAACCAGTTGATCATGTGCTCATTTTCTCTATTGAGTAGCTTGCATATATGCTGAATTAACCCTGAAAAGTCTTCTACTATCTACTTGCCACCAAAGTCTATCAGATTCCCCCTCTGTTCCTTTGAACTTGTCACGCCCCGAATCCCATCGAGACGTGATTGGCACCCATAGCCGATAAGGCCCGAGATAACCAACCTTTGCCTATGTTCAATCATATGCATATCATAATCACCATGGCATAAGAACATGAAAGACGAATAAAGGAAAACATGGGACATCATTATACATACATATGAAACTTGGCCGTTGAGGCCATCCAGTCGAAACAACGTATGTCTTTTACACTGATACACCCACATCGGTCTACAAAAGCCTCTAACAAGAGCATTGACCAAAATGAATCATAAGTCGGGACAAGTCCCCGCTTTACACATTATGTACAATATCAAGAACATATATATATTCTGACTCGGAGAAGCCCCGAATGAGCTGGAGCTCACCAAAGAACTGCTAACACTGGCACTCTACTGGGGTGGCCTACTGGGACCTGCGCCTGCAGCAAGTAAGGTAAATTCCCCGAGAGGGGTCAATACGAAATAAGTACTGAGTATGCAAGGCTCAGATGAAACTGTACAATACATGAATATTTCAATGAACTCAAAACATATGAATAATCAATGTGAATAAGTCACCATGTGGTATTTTGGGAAACCATGTGGATTGCTTTCATTACTTTATTTGCTTTCTTTATCTCAATGCTCAATGATAACAATGTACCCGGGCCCCTACTGATCAGTGGGTCTTTTCATATCATAACATCATATTGGGATCGAGTCGAGCTAGGCTTATGCCCCTAGACTTGCCACCCATAAATCAATACATCGGGATCGAGTCGAGCTAGGCTTACGCCCCTAGACTTGCCACCCATAAATCAATACATCGGGATCGATTCGAGCTAGGATTATGCCCATAGACTTGCCACCCGTACTTGATCATTGACCATATTTGCATTACTTTGTTCATTACTTTGAGATTGATACTTTGATAATCATACCATCACTTTGGAACTTTGGAACACAACATTGTTGGAAACTTTGAATCATTGACCAATAAGTGAAGAACATGTGAATAAATATCAATGAGAAATATAACATCACTAGCACCATGATACTATTGGAACCATTGGACAATAAGCCATGAACAAGAGACACAAGTATAGGCACTATTGGAGTATTGGAACATAACCTTATTTGAACTTTCGGAACATTAACCATGAATATGAGAAATGAGATTCACACTTGATCAATGAGTAGTAAATATATGACAATGACCATGGATAAGTGCATATGGGATACCTTAGTACATTTCGGAATGGAATTAGAGAAATGTCAATGTGAACACTATTGACCGTAGAAAGATACGGACAAAGTAACCTTACATACCTTGGATTCACAATACGAATATACAACCTCCGATGCGTCTACAATAATCCCTCTCCTTCTTTATGTGTCACTCTACAACAACATAAAGACATAACGAAATTCACATTAACCACCAATCACTTTACAAATGCATACCATGTCAATGGGTTACATGTTTGCCTTTAAACATGTCATTTCCCCTTGACAAACCATTGATCATACTATTATTCCAAAAATTCCATAATATTCCCAACATTGACCAATACATGAAAATCAATACATTTCACCACAATACTTCTCCTTTACACTTTCTTATCCATAACATATCACAAATAATCCATCAAAGCACCTTAATTCAACTCATAACACATATCGGCCAAAATCCCATAATTTCCACTTTTAGACAAGAACAAGTTTTATACCAAAAATAACACCATACATGTTCATATTTTGTCCATACCATGCTTTTTCATCAAAGGCACAAGGCCTAATTCAAGTTCAATTTACCAAGATGACACATCTTTCACCAAAGGCAAAATACACTATTCATCACCTTGCCAACACCACTAGCATAAGGTATATAATCTTCCATGTATATAATATGTTAAACCATAATAATAAACACTTACCAAAGCTTGGAATATGTTGATCTTGTCCAAAGGGTCCAAAGGAGTTATTTGCCTTAGGGTTTGGTAATGAGAAAAATGTTTGATAATTAGCTAAAAGGCATGGGAGTTTTTATGTGAAGGAAAATCTGATATTGGGGCCTTTATATAGACCCCAAGTCATTCTTAGCCATTCCTTTGGCATCACATGTGGTCCAATGAGAAGAATGGGTCTTTTTGCCCTTTGGGCCAATGCTTTAAATTCCAATTTGGGCCTCATTTTGGGCCCAATAACATATATCCATGAACTTCCATGTATTATTCACCATATATCTCATGTTTACGTAATTCCATCATATCACGACAATATTCTTTTAAACAATTCTCATTCGTCCTTTCGATCGCAAAAATTGGAATTCTAGTCACCCTTGGCCTCATTGAACATTTTGGATCACTATTCACATTTCATGATTTGATCATGTAGGAGTATGTAGGAGTATATTGAAGTGTTTGAAGCTTTAAAAATGCTCAATTAACTCCAAAGAACCAAAAGAAACCATCGAGAAATCGTCGTAGAATTGCGTTACGAAACGACTCCGGAAAGGCCTAATATTTGTTCCTTGCGCCACACCCCCTGAAACAGGGTAGTGGCGCAGGAAATGCAGCCTCTCTGAATTTTCTGCAGGCTGGTGGCTTGCGCCACACCCCTGAAACAGGGTAGTGGCACAAGTTTCAGCATTTTGCTGAAATTTCCGGCCACTTATCCAACGTTTACGTATCGTCCAATCCCTGATCAAAACACTACAAAATACGTACTTAGTGATCTTAACCATCAAGTAAACATGACTTTAAGTCACCAAATGAGGTTAGAACGTATACGAATTCTTACCCAAATGCTCCACGAAATCATAACACACCTCCTACGATGATTTAATCGTACATGTTAAGTCCGATATCAAATGTTTCACCAATGACACTATAAAACACATATGCATGGCATCTCAACACCTATGTAGGTATGATCCAAGGTATCAAGTGAGGTTATAAAAGTACGGGGTGTTACAGAACTCTTCCAGTTTTTGTGCAGTTCTACTAATGTATTCACTTCCCCATCATTTGGGTTTCTTCTAAACTAAAAATTTAGGTAGAAATGTAGGTAAGACTGCACACAATAAACTCTTGTGGTTGGGCCCTTTCCCTGATCCTGCGCATAGCGGGAGCTTTAGTGCACTGTACTGCCCCTTTTCTAAACTGAAAATTCCAACCCTGCATAGACCATGCTCCATCTACTGATTTCTCTTGCTGTAGATTCAGGGCATAATATCTAGAAAAAAGGTCTTTTAGACAAGAATTATCTAGCCATTTTTCCTCTCAGAAAGATGTTTTACATCCATTAGACACCCTGATAGAGGTATGAGCCTTCACCAGTAGCCAAAGTGATTTAATAGATCTTTAAAAACTCACTCCTTAAGGTGAAAGATGTGATGAAAATAACTAAGAAAATGTAGTGACTGTTGGAAATTTTGTTCCAAGAACACAAGAATTATATGAAAAAGAATACAAAGATGAAGGTTTAATAGTTTGAACAACGACCACAAAATTTGAGGCTTGAAACACTTGCAAAATGCTTTCCAAAAAATAACATTTGCTCCCTCTCCTCTGCGAGATTACTATGGGATTACACGCAAATAGTTTTAGTGGATATGACAAGCCTATTGAATTCTGCACTAAGCAAATAGTGAACAGATTCTTATGGAAAGCAAGAACTTATTTAACTTGATCTTTTGGAGAAGAAAAGAATTCTTTTGGAAAAAGTTGTAAGAATGCTTCTCAGTAAAAAGTTTTCTGTAAACAGGTCCGTTGAAATCATAAGAGGTAGGATTTAAATAGAACTCAGGTAACCAAAGAATGGAAGGACACAACATTTCCTTAAAAGACACCTCTTTAAAAAAGACATAACCTTTTATTTAAAAGACACCTTTTCTTTAATAATTTAATTTAGACACAAAATCTAATAATCCCCCACTTGTTTAAATATAAATTAGGACACAAATATCAAGTCATGTTCACGCATAGAGTAATGTATCTTTTGATTTGAACAGTACCTTAGTGCAATGTCACAAGATGAAATTGAAATTCCACGTAGCATAATAGCTTTAAACGTGTTATTCCTTGTGAAAACATCGGTGACACTACACACATAAACATTTCATTCCTACTTTTCACTCAACATGCTTAGCACTTTTATGGCCATGTGCTATCCAAAATTCATGAACATTTATGAGAAAAACTCCAACTCTCAATCGAAGCGGCACCACTTCTATGTTTATACAGGTGAAGTTCTTTCAGTGTCTTTGTCATATTTGAGACACTTGTTCCTTGAACTGAACCTCATTAAGAGTATTAGAACTCAATCCTCCAGTCTATGACAACCAGTACTAGTATATCTCTTACTTATGTACTAAAACATCCACATATCAACAACTTGTTATTACCCTTTGAACCCATAACTATTCATTTCACAGTGTCGGGTAGGCTTGTTATTATTGTTGGACCTAATTAAGGAGTTTTAACATAATCAAAAATACAACTTCCTTTTAAGTGGTTTAGTAAAATGATTAGTCAAATTCTTTTGACTCCACCAATGTGATAGAAGTTATTCCATCTTGAATTAACTTTCTCACACAATCATGTCAAGAATTTATGTGTTTTGACTTCTCATTATATAATCTCTATATGCTTGAGTTAGAGTGGCTTGACTATCACAAATTGAGCTCATATTTTGCTAAATCAATGGATTCTCTTAATAATCCCTCAACCACTCAACTTCTTTTAATTTGCTATCTTCTACTAATGCCAGATTTTCTAGGTTTCAAGAAATTATTCCTCCTTGCAAGATAACATCTATCGTGTGATAAATTTATGTTTCTCACATATTTGATACCAACTTGTATCGATATATCCTTTTAAAATAGTATGAAACTTAATTAGAGTTTCGTAAATCTTTAGTTCTCTAAAACCAAGAACTCAGCTATTGGCCCTTCCAATAGTGCTTGCTTACATAAGTTAAGCCACAATTCTTTCATCATAATTAGTTAACTCGATCTAGGATCAAATAGGGTATTTGCCTCTTTTATGTTTAAGTGACTAAATTTATTTAGCATTCTTTTCTCAATGTAGCGAGATTAACTCAATACATTACCCCCACTATTTTGTTTAATATTGATACCCAACTAGGGGTGTAAATGGTACGGTTCGGACGGTTATGTTAAAAAATTTATACCATACCAATTTTTCGGTTATATTATTTTATATAACCAAAATTAGACTTTTCAAAACCATTCAATCATCTTGGTTTTTCTTCGGTATCGGTACGGTTCGGTTAATTTTTGGTTTTTTTCTTTTACTTTTATAGTTTCACCTCAAAATATACCATTATTAAAATGTTTCTTTATTACTAAAAGGAATCAACTCAATAAAGTCTATAGAAGGAAAAACACATTTCGTAGTTCGGCAGTTCTTCTACTATATGTTGATTAACTATCAAGTAGCATTTAGCAACACAAAAATGAAGGCATCATCGTGACGTGAAACTTGAAGTATGTTCTTGGAGAAGCACTTCAACTCTTCACCAAGAAACCAAGAATGTAAAATCTTGCTGCCGTATTGTTTGATCTCAAACTTTCAATAGGAGTGTTTGCATGGGTTTTTTCATATTGTTTGATGGAGTATCTATTACAGTATATCTTTTTAATTTTTAAACCTAATTACTTAAAGGTTAATTAAAGGGCAAAGGCCCAAATAGGAGTGCCACCAGTGGCCTAGGACCTAGGTTATATTTTATATTTGAAAAATATTATAAAATATATTTATATATTAAATTTAACATATTGTTAGTATATAAAATATATTTGCATCTATGTAAAGTTATTCGGTTTGGTTCAAAAATTTTTTGGGTTTTTCTATAAATTAAAAAGACCATCCCAATTGTTCGGGACGGTTATACGCTTAAATTAAAGCCCACGGTTTTATTGAAAAATGATGTAAATCGGTTCAGTACGGTTAGGTTCGGTCAGTTCGGTTGTTTTTTCATATTTATTTTACACCCCTACCCAACATATAGTATCAATTTGTCCAAGATCCTTCATTGTAAATGTGAAAATTAAAAATCTCTTATGATTTTTTATTATTTCTTTCGATCAACATATCGATAAAATATCACACAATCTCACATATTCATCAAACATCCCCACACTTTAAACATATTAAAAACCTTTTCATATCACATATTAGAAAACTAAATTCATCAACTCATGTTCTTTAGATCTCATATTCATTCATAATGATTTTTCAGTCTATACACGTACTTGTAAATAATGTGATTTTTCATATCATCCTTAAACTTGACAATAGATTTCACATATGATCTTTATGCAAGAATAACATATCACAATGATCAGAGGTGGATCCAGGATTCAAGGTCTCCGGGTGCCAAGTAGACTCATTGATTAAATCAATCGAAGACTCCAAATCCTGGATGCGAGCCAGCGTATGGCCAAGCAGCTCATTCGAACCTTCTTCGGCGAAAAACTATACTATTTATGCATGATTAAAATTATTTTTATGTTTATATAGTATATATTGAACCCCTTCAATTAGTTTGTGTGTTTACTTCTTTCGATTTTGAACCCCCTTAGATTTTGGATGCTTCAACTTTTTACTTATTCTAAAGAAAAACCAAAAAAAATCTTTCACAAAAGGTTGTGGACATTGAGAAAGCAGTGGAGTGATGAGGCTACGAAGTGACTGACAAAGAAATCCCGCGGAGCGGAGAACTAGAGAATAAGAAAGTACGATAGGGTTGGACAACCGATTTAGGAAGAACTAAGGGGTCGTTTGGTAGAGTGTATAAGAATAGTAATGAATAAGTTGTATTAGTAATGGTGGGATTAGTAATGATGAGATTAGTAGTCCTGGAATTAGTAGTGTTGGGTTTATTTCTTATCCAGTGTTTGGTTTAATGTATTAAAAATAATATGCATTGCCATATTTTTTAAAAGCATTATTTATTTACAAAAATACCCTCAACATTCTATAGCTTTGTGTATTTTCTTTGCAAATCTTTATTATTCATTCTTAAAAATGATTTTTTTTTTATATTCTCACTTAAATTATTGGAGGGTATTAAATAAAAATTGATAAAGGGTATTAAGATGACAATTATTTACTCTCAATATCATTTTTTTTAAAGTGAAAATTAATTGGGAACAATTATTTTCCCTAAAAAAAATTAAGTTTTATGTAGTCCATTAATAATTACATCAGGAGGCCAATGCCGCATCAGGGTATTGATATCAATTTTAAGTGAAAATTGATTGGTATTGATATCAATTTTTTTTAAGTGTGACAATTATTTACCCTTAAAAAATTTATTGATCGGGAACATCAACTTAAGTTTTAGAAGGCTGTTTTGTATTGATTAGTCTTGAATTTTATTTGGCAACGGACAACTCTCTCTAAATAATAAAATTTGTAAGCTAATTTATTTAAATAAATTTTCTAGTACAACATAAAACATAAATCCAAGAAAATAAACAAAATGGTAAGGATTTGAGGGGTATTTTTATCTTTACATATATTAATCCCATGATATTAAATCCTATGTATACACCCTATAACAAAATTTCTACCAAACATGGTACTAAATAATACCATTCATAATACATGGACTATTTCTCCTATTACACTCTACCAAATGGTCCCTAAGAAGTATGGACATTTTTTTTTTTAAGTTGATGAGAGAGAAAGAGAATAAAACTTATTCATTTTTTAATTTTTTATTAAACAAATACTAATTAATAAGAAATAAAAGAAAGGTCAAAAAAATGATCATAACTGAATTAATTAAACTTAACAAAATTTAGAGGCCAGCGAGATTCGAACCTGGGCCCATGGGCGGAATAAATGTCCCTCTGTCGCTGGCACCATGGACCACTTTGGTACTCTGGATGGCAAGTGTTTAATTTATATACATTCTGTGTGTGTGTGTGTGTGTGTGTGTGTGTGTGTGTATATATATATATATATACCTATATATATAGAGTTTCAGTCGAAGTTTGCGGGTGGCATGGCACCCTCACGGGCCTTAATAGATCCGCCCCTGACAATGATCATATAAGAAAATATATTCCTAATTATCATGCATATCAAGATCATCACAAATGTATCATCTACCCTAACATTTATGAAAATAAATGCACAAAAATCATAAAGGATAGAAATTCATAAATAAATAATAAGTAGGGTTAAGAAAATAGAACCCGATTTTTGTTGTCGCTTTTTCCAACATGTATGTTGTTTTGATACTGCCTCTTTGACCACAAACCAACATGTATGTTGTTTTGATACTGCCTCTTTGACCACAATCTCCATATGTTGATTCACGTATTTTTTCTTTAAAGGAAATCCACACTTCTCAAAATGCAACACAATTTGACATGTCGTTTCAAAAACAATTCTTGTCATTGTAACTTCTCCAATTGATATTATGTATCCGAATTAGAAGTGGGTGCAAAACTTTTGCAACTAGCAAAACTAATCACCGAATTTAACTTCATTTACAATATCTCCCAATCTAAGTCCAACCAGCACACTAACCAAGCAATGCTTTAAATATAATTATTCTCTCCACAAAGGAGTCTGCCAATACATCCTTTCTTCTTTTGCCTTACTTTCTCAAAAAGCAGTAGCAAACTTTAATCTCTTGGAAACAACTCATCTCAACATGGCCTAGGATAGCAAATTAATTTAAACACAACGATGCCGTTAGGACATCTTTTCAGCCACCGCTTAATATTTTGATTTCTCCAGTTTTGGATCAAAACTCTCCAAAACTCCGATAAACAAATATCACTACTAAACTGCTGAAGAGGGAAAGTAAATACACCCAGCAATATATATGTCTAATTTGAAGACAAACACCACCAAATATTAAATTGGAATTATTGATTGAATGCTTCTACTCCAGAACAGAACAATTCAATGCAAACTTCAACATGTCCAAAAAATATCACCAACCAGAATAGAATAATTCTTCTACTCCAGATTTCGAAAACAATTACCACAAATACAGCGTCACTCTTCTCGGATCTCTACAGTATATATCAAATAATGTTTCTCAAAAAATTGACAGTGTCTTCTTCATCAAAAATATCGTTTTTAGATTGTTGGAAATTATGTTCCAAGAACACAAGAATTATATGAACAAGAATACAAAGATGAAGGTTTAATAGTTTGAACAACGAACACAAAATTTGAGGCTTGAAATACGTGAGAAACGCTTTCCTAATAATGATATTTGCTTCCTTTCCTCTGCGAGATTGTTATGGGATTACACGCAAATAGTTTTAGTATATATGACAAGCCTATGGAATTCTGCACTAAGCAAATAGTGAAGAGATTCTTCTGGAAAGCAAGAACTTATTGAACTTGATCTTTTGGAGAAAAAAAAAAAGAATTCTTTTGGGAAAGTTGTAAAGACGCTTCTCAATAAAAAAATTTCTATAAACACATCCAGGATGAAAGGACACAATCTTTCCTTAAAAGACACCTCTTCATAAAAGACACAACCTTTTATTTAAAAGACACATTTTCATTAATAATTTAATTTAAACACAAAATCTAACAGTGACAACAAAAATAGTAAAGGTAGCCAGAGTAAAAGAAACAGCAAACGACACTAAAACAACAACATACCTAGTATACTCTGACAAAGTGAGGTCTGGAGAAAAAAGAAACAACAATAGTAGTAAAAAAAATTGAAGAATAAAATAACGATAGAATAGTAAAGATAATACGGTAAGAAGAGGTGGGAGCAAATAACGAGCTCTAAACTGGAACTATGCTCTCCCGAAAAATAGATGCGAATTGCTCTACTACCTATAAACCTTCTACCCTAATCTTCGACTTCTATGCTCTCTTATCTAGGGTCGATGAACTAAAGGATTTTCATGTCCTATTTTATCATCTCTCCTCGATTCGTGCTCAGTCTACCTCTACCTCTCCGTAGACATACCGCCTCTGACCTCTTCACACTGGGGCATTAAGCTCCTCTTTTACACATGCCAGACTCATCTTAGTCTCGCTTCTCGTATCTTATCCACAGAGAGCCTATTCCCACCTTGTCACATATATCCTCGTTCCTAATCATGTTTGTCCTAATATGCCCATACATCCATCTAAGCATCCTTATTTTTGCTACTTTTACCTTTTGGACGTGGCAAGTTCTTGACTGGTCAATACTCTGTTAGATACAACATAGCTGATCTGCAATAACAAATATAATCTGGCACCTCATAATTCCTCTTAAACTTTTATGTTAAAAAGAGCATCCATCATTTGAGAGCGGAGGGATCCATAGAAGATATCCTTATAGAACTCTCCTGCCGTACTTCACCATAATCGAGAAATTCTAGGGTCAGGAGAATAGAAGAGCTAAAACTTAACAAAATGCTATTAAAAATCAATCCTCAGACTATTTATTATGGAGTTGTCAAATTGAAAGCGTTTAACAGGACAAACATACAGTTTAAGGATGCAAACATACAATTTAAGGATCAGATATTTCCGCCTATGCTTATACTTTTTGACACTAAGATTCACCTTTAGTTATGCATAGCAGTGCTATAGTAACTCATACTTCAAGCTTATATAGCGTCTAATTTACACAGGAAACATGTTGAGTATCACAGTTTCTAAAAGATTCTCTCTTTTTACTTTTTTCACTTTTTCAATGCAGAGTTCATAGCTAAATTCAGGAGCTCATATAAAAAAAAAATTCTGAAGAAAGGAAATCACAACCCCATTCTCTTCGAAGGGGGTGTTTAGTTTGGAAACAATTTCCATTTGAGTGATAGTGAATTTATCATAGTTAAGAGTACTTTTCCGTCAAACTTAGTGAAACAAGCTTGGTTGCATGATTATTTGCTTGTTTTGGCTTAATCTATTGGCTTGTCCTGATTATATAACACTCTATATTGAGGTGCACTTATTTCCTAATCATGTAAACTTGACGTAGCATTCCTGTGAATCCATGTTCCACGACATGCAGAAATGGAAGCAATTGATTTTATAGTTGAACAGTGGCAGAAAATGAATTTTCACCTCTTGAAGTTTCTGAAAGATTCTCAAAGTGCACTCTGTATGTTGCCTTTGAGCCATGTATAATGTGTGCAGCAGCCTTGTCATATCTTGGTATTTTGAAGCATTTCATTATCTGTTGGCCTTGCTTTATATAATGTTAGTACCTTTCTCTAGCAATAACATGTTTCCTCTGCTAGGAACAAAGAAGGCATATTATGGATGTGGAAATGATAAATTTGGAGGTTGTAGATCTATACTATCACTACATACCATCTTCTCTGACCCTCCCACTAGGTTTGATCTCACGCTGATATTAATATACTGAATTCAGTTCTCCATCATTCAGTTTTTCACGAAAAAACATTTAGTGACAGGAGAAATTTATCTGAACATTCTTAAATTGCTTCCAGTTCCTTAGTTTCCATATATAATATACCATTGAACCCCATAAAGCTGCCACCATATGCTTTTGAAACTTCTTCCAGTGTTTCCTCTCAATCAGTTCCAGTATCTCCTTCAACTCTGCAGCTGGCAAGACTACATTTGACAATAGCATTAGTTCCTCTCTTACTGTTTGTGCATATGTGCAGTCTACAAATAGGTGTTTGCTGGACTCTAGCACTAGATGTTGGCAGAGACAGCAAGTTGTATCCTCTACATGAATGTTCATATGAACCATTCTAACCTTGGTTAGGAGCCTTCCATGTACTGCCAGCCACATGACAAATCTAAGTTTAGGAAGTGGGACATGGTTCCATATCAAATCAGCTATCTCCAACTTCTCCTGATGCCCTACTAAGTCCAGGTACCCTTTTGTAATTGAGTACCTTCCATGACCTGTTAGCATATATTGCCCTTGTACATACCAGTGCTTTACGAGATTTCTTGAAAGTGGAAATTTTGGCCAATTCCTGAACTTTGTGTTACACAAAATGGTTATTGTCAAATGAAAAAATAATTAAATCCATAGTTGTCTATGTAGACCTTTAACAGTGAAAAACAAGAAACTAAGAAAGGCCATCGTCCATCGCCGATTCTTACCTGCCGAAATATATGGAGTACATCCATTTTGGAAAACAAGGGACCTGCTGCATTATCATGTATCTTGGTGTATAGTTTTTCTGCAGGGAGATCTCACCCCTCTTCCTTCCCCTTTGGGGTGGGCGGTGGCCTGCATTCCCCGCTCGCCTCCCGTTCTTTGATATCTATTTTCTTGTAATTTTTAACTGTGAATTTGCCTCAAAAAAGGATTTCAAATGCGCTGGTGGAATAATTGCTTCTGAAGCCGTCTTTCCTCTTCGGAGCTTCTATGAGCAAGGAAATCCAAATGGTATACCTCTATTTCCTTATCATTGTAATGTTAGTAAATGTTGTTTGAAACTAGATACGATATACAGTAAGTGGAAGATGACTGACAGACTAGTAGTTTCAGCCTGGAATTTTTCTATTTTCCTCAGTTATCGTGTCTTCAATTTTGACGTTTTCACAAGTGAATCAATAGATATGGAAATCCCAATACAAATTACCCCGGAATGAAATCAGGGCTTATTTCGGATGTGGTAGCTTTTTTATTAGATACTTGCTTCATATCTCATTAATTCAGTAAAACTATCACACATTACAGTTCCAAGACTCAGTTTCTTTTCCCAATCTTGCATTGTAGAATAGTAGTTTAATTGCTTTCACCTAGGATATAAACATAGTATTGTATTTGTAGAAACAGTGTCCCTTTGAATACCACGATTGACATGACTGTCAGTCGTCTACTAACAATTTATAAATGAAGTTTTGCACCATTTTCTGAATAGGAGAGTAACTGGCATACTGCAATCAATCTCGTTCAGCTTATAAAGGCTTCGTTCAAGATTTGACAGGGTAAATATTTTTATTTCTTTTTCTTTTTAAATTTGGGGGAGGGGGTTGGAAGAGCATAGAAGGTCATACTTCACACATCAGTTCGTCTAAATTTGATAACAGAACATACTTGAACGTACTTCGATTTTGTGTTTTTTTCATTTTTGTACAGTAGTAATTAGAATCCTCATTGGCCGGAATATTTGTCACATACAGAAAACATGCTAAAAACTCTCAGGCCGTTCTCATCAAGTTCAAAAATGAATATTCATCTCTTACGTGTTGCATGTTTCTTTCTAATGTTGTGTCACTTATTATTTGTATGAGCTTACTACTGCCTGCATAATTTAAAGTGAATTTTCTTTTTTGAGAAGATAATATAACCTAAAATGAATTTTCCTTTTCAGTAAGGTACTCACCACATAAACCAATATGTGCTTGGTTAGCATTAAGCAGTATATGAGTAGGGATATATTTGTG
The DNA here is from genome assembly GCA_031232105.1 of Capsicum rhomboideum. Classification (NCBI taxonomy): domain Eukaryota; kingdom Viridiplantae; phylum Streptophyta; class Magnoliopsida; order Solanales; family Solanaceae; genus Capsicum; species Capsicum rhomboideum. Next base: position 19,851,021 of record CP124712.1, read on the forward strand.
CCAATCTCGTTTTGCATCTTGTATGATATGTCTTTTAAATGCATTTTCACAGTTCAAGCACCTATAATTCTTGAACGTGCACCCATTTTTCAAGCTTCTTTACATATGAATTGCTATAACATAGAGATCTTTTCTTCTCCAACATCCTACTTACTTGTTTCATCTCTTGGAAAAGTTTGAGTAGTTTTTTTAATGATTTCAGCACCTAAGCCTCACAGACCTCTAAAGCAGCAAGTATAGAAGTACGAGTGTCCGTATTCTTTCAATTCTGGTATGTAAGGTACAATCTGTAGGTTATCATACAGTTTTGGCACTGTTTTGTATAGCTCTTAGAAAAGCTAAAAGTTTTATCCTTTGAAGTGTATGTCTGTGAATTACTATTATCTTAATTACTAAGAAGAATAGAACCGTTTACAATTCTTTCAGTAGCTGTGTACACTTCAACGTAAGTTAACTAATCTAGCAATTAGACCTGTTCGTCCCACAATCACTAGCCAATATGCTTCTGTCATGCCTTTCTTCATTCATGGTTCGATATTCTGGTGTCCTAGGTGTAGAGGAACCACACCAATCCATCCCGAACTTGGTGGTCAAACTCTACTACGGTGACGATACTGTAGGGAAGGTCCTGCGGAAAAATAGCTCGACGTCAGAATGACTAAAACCAAGGACATCTGGTGAAAATCGTTTCCTATTTTGAAGGTTATACAGAAATCTTGGAGAATTTAGGGTGTGTTTCCAAAAGTATCAATTAGTGACATCGTTGCCCTTTCCCTCCTTCCAGTTTTATTCGTTATATGTTAGGGTGAATTAATCGTAGTAGAGATATATAAACTAATTAAGCACAAGGATAAAAAATAAACAAAAATATGGATGAATATATAAAACGGCAGAATGAAATGATCTTACTATATCTTTTGTTTTAGGATCTTTAAAATCTGCTCTCTCTTTTTGCTCTTCTTGAAACTACATTTGGGTGCTATTCTATCTGTTAATAAATGAATGTTTACATTAGTCATTAACAACGGGTTTTAAAACCTTTTAACAATTTATGCAAAGTGTTGATGGAGCACAAAGGTTAACTGGTATGTCAAAAGTGTTGTATGCGACATGTATTGTCTGTTCTGCTCTCATCCACACTATTGTTCAAGCCATGATTCCTTTGATCAAATTTTTGTCTAATGTTATCGGGAAGCAAATTTCTCAGCAGACTCCTAGGGACGGAAATAGGGCAGGGCAAGGGTAGGACAGGGCAGAGCAACTCCTTCAAATCGACCCTGGTGTCCACTTTCTTACTGTACCTCGTGATGGTTCAGGTTTCTGGCTGCTTATGACTCTCAGGAGTCAGTTTTATGTATTTAGTCTTGCTGTTTTCGTGGATTCATGCCCACAATGTCCTGTACTACGATTCCCTATGTTGCTTGGACTCTCCAATAATGATGTTGCACCCGTGTTGGATCTTCCAAAAGTGTACTACATTTGGAGGATCAACAGAGACGATTTCTGTTCTCTTATGAGATAATAGCGAGGCTATCTTGTTTTTGTTAAGGTCCTTACCCTGATTTTCTTACCAAGTTTAAGTTTTACTTTTCTTGGAAGGAAAGTCAAAGTAATACTATAATTACTTTTACTTTTCCTAAAAAAAAAATATAACTCTCTTCAATAGTTGGCTAACATCTTTCTTGAAGGAAAAGTTCAATGCTCTATAAATTGAATATCCCTCTTCTCAAACCACAACATAGTAGCACCCACAATGTAGTAGATTAGAGAGTTTTGTCTAGGGGGAGATTTTCTCTCTCATTAGTTTTTATGTTTTTTAATATTAGGTTTTATATGTAGTCCAATTGGCTAAATCATACAATAATATTAAGCTTTTTAATATTGTTTTATGGGTCTTCTGATTTATCGTCCTAATAGTTTGCAATCAATAGCTTCTGCCTGATGCCCTGTCGATTTCGAACCCAACAGTTTTCTCTGAGAAGTGCCGAACTTACTAAATAGGAATTGAGGCTTATACAGTCTGATCTCTTTATAACAATCATCATTTTGTAGGAGAAGAGTCGAACATAGCAAATCTGGAGTTGAGACAAGCTTGTTAACAGGGCCAGGCCGGGTCAACCCGACTCAGGTTCTGTAAATTTTACCGGTGTCGGTCCGGTCTTGATTCCTACTGGGCTGGGCCAAGCCTGGCCCAACAGTAACATTTCCACCAACGGCCCAGCCCCGGCCCATTTAATTGTTTGATCGGTCTTAATGGGCCGGGCCGGGTTAATTAACCGGTCCAGATTAATGGGCCGATTTATCGGGTCCCTCTAAAAAAAATAGTATTTTGAACCTTGATTGTTTTTTAATATACATTCAATATATATTACTTAAAATACGATTTTAAGGAATATACATACGTATATACTATTTTAAAGAATATTCATACATATATACATTCAATATATACTACTTTGAAGAATATACATACATATAAACATGCAATATATACTACTTTAAAAAATATACATACATATATACACTCAATATATACTACTTTAAAGAATATACATATGTATATACATTCAATATATACTACTTTAAAGAATATACAAACATATAAACATGTAATATATACAACTTTAAAGAATATTCATACATATTATACATTCAATATATACTATTTTAAACAATATTCATACATATTATACATTCAATGTATACTACTTTAAAGAATATACATACATATATACATTCAATATATACTACTTTAAAGAATATTCATAAATATTATACATTCAATATATACTACTTTAAAGAATATACATATGTATGTACATTCAATATATACTACTTTAAAGAATATACATATGTATGTACATTCAATATATACTACTTTAAAGAATATACATACATATAAACATTCAATACATACTATTTTAAAGAATATACATACTTTAAAGAATATACATACTTTAAAGAATATTCATACATATTATACATTCAATATATACTACTTTAAAGAATATACATACATATATACATTCAATATAGACTACTTTAAAGAATATACATACTTTAAAGAATATTCATACATATTATACATTCAATATATACTACTTTAAAGAATATACATACATATAACATTCAATATATACTACTTTAAAGAATATACATACTTTAAAGAATATTCATACATATTTTATATATATATATATATATATATATATATATATATATATATATATATATATATATATATATATTCATTATACTACTAATTAAAAGAATATATATATACAATATATTCAACAACATATACTATTACTTAATATAATATACATGAAATAAATTCAACAACATAAATTACTATTTAAAAGAATATGCATACAATATTCAACAACATATACTTCTTAAAAGAATAATACTTCAATATATTTTAGTATTGATAAATACTATTTAAAAGTTAAACTTATATAGAATTTTTATATGACAATACTTGTTTAAGTAATATTTGCTAATATTATTTTTCAATATATATATATTTTTTTAAGTTTAAGTAAACTTTGATAATAATATATTAAACGTATTGAATTCATATAAGATATTCAATTTAAATTTTAAATGGAAAAAATATGTAAAGAGTAAATGAACTTAATATTTGATTGATTGCAAAATGTTTCAAAACTTACAAGTTACAAGGTTGCAATTACATTTTACTAATTTCACAAAGTTAAATTGAAAAATGAAAACTCAATTGATTAATTGTAAATTCTACAAACATCATTTTTTCCAATTCACCCCTATTAACATTAACGGGAATCGGCTGTGGATTGTCAAAATCAATGGCACCAAAGTCATGCATTGGACTTGATTGTGTTGAATTCTCTCTTGAAGTCATTATTTCTTCAAGATCTTCTTCGTCTTCCGGCTCCACGAACATTCCTTGATTTCTTCGTTCTGCTCTAATCCAGTCTCTAAGGCAAACTAAAACATTCATGGCATTGCCTCCCAATGAGTGTCAGTTGTCTCCAATCTGCTGCCGTCCTTGACTAAAAGAGCTCTCTGATGCAACGATTGACATTGGAACATTCAATATATCTCTAGCTAATCTTGAAAGTACAGGATATTGTCTTTAATTATTCTTCCACCATTCCAGCGTGTTGATTCTACCTCTAGGATCCTCTGTAGGCTACATAAGATAATACTTAAGCTCTTCCCGACTTACGGTTCTTTGCGATGAAGGTTGCAATCTATTCCAAACAGATAGATCAGAAACACAATAAGCAGACATATTATGTGTCTGTCTTTTAGAAGATGATGGTTCCTCAGAAGGATGGGGAGCAGGGATCGGTGTAATGTGTGGCGGTAAAGCATTGTCAACATAATAATTGTATAATGTGTTCATGTAACTATTCGCATCAGACATAACCGTAAACAAAGAAGGTTCTTCATTAGCTTTTACTTCTAAAGCAGAATAAATAAGAGAAGTAAATTCGGACATAGTATTATATTTCATACATGGATTTATTACAGCACCAACTAAGTAAATAGGGGGAAGTGGAAAAAAATATTTTTTAAATTTATCAATCATATTTTTTAAATTTATCAATCATTGCATCAATAGCATCTTTGTAACCTGGTCTAGACTTATACTCGTTAAGTAAAAAAGAAATGTCGGCTAAATAAGCTAAAATATTACAAACATTAGGATAATAAGTACCAAAAAATTCAACCGTAGCTAGATAAATTTTTTGCAAAATATTAACAATATCATCAATTTTAGCCAATTTGAACTTTGTAACATACTATCGGGAAAAGCACTAGCAAATTGGTTAAAAGTCATAGTAATAGGAACTTTATAAATATTTCAAGTATGTAAGAAATCATACGTAGAATTCCATCTAACATCTATTTCTTCATGCATTAATCTCGGTCTAAGTCCATTTTCCTTACATTTTCTTTTAAATTCGGTAAGTCTAATTTTTCTATTATTTCCTTGAATAAAGCCAACTGCAAGTCTAACTTTTTCAATAGCAGGCTCAAAAAAAGCAAGACCATCTTTTACAATTGAATTATATATATGGCAAGCACACTTAACATGAAATATTTCGGGTAACGGTGGAGAAAGTTCAGTTTTTAACAAGTCAATAGCAGTGTTGTTGTTAGATGCAGAGAAAATGCATACCCCCCCCCCCCCAAACTTGTCATGACAACTTACTTTAGCACTTAAACTTAATGTGCGTTTATATACCCCCCTTAATAACTTTGAAATGAATTATTTTCAACCCTTCCTGTCTCCGACCAGGTCAAGGCTAAGTGTTGCAGCACCACGCGTTTTTTAATTCGTCCACGTCATTAATGAAGCCGTTTCCAATTTAAACCCGACCCGATCAAAATCCGTTCCTAATTTAAAACCCGATCCGCTTCAAATCTCAAACAAATACCCTAAATCTAATCGGTACCCATGATTTCTCTTTCCTAAAAATCCTAAAAGACAAAGAAAACCTAATCACGAAATCATTGAAAATCAAATACTGAAATCGTTGAGGGGTTTTTCATTGAATCGCAAGGTGTTTTTCTTCCAAGTGTTTATAGACGAACACTGAAATTGTGGAGGTATATTTCATTTGCATAGTCTATGATTTTTACCCAGTCGATTTTCAAAGATTTTAGGGGTTTTCAATTTTTCATTTTTGATTTTTTCTAGAACTCGTGTTTTTTTTACTTTTTTGCAGATTGACAATGGATTTTGCGTACATTACCTTAAGGTTTCACCATGGAGGAATATTACAACAAAAACCTCGTATTAAATACATTGGACGTATTGTCACAGATTGTTTTGATGTAGATGTTGATAAGTTCTCTTACTTTGAATTTGTAGGATATGTTAAAGAAATTGGATATAATTGTTCCTCTTGTATGGTTTATATTAGACCACCTAAATCTGCTCATTTGGTTAAAGTTACATGTGATAGGGATATTTTGGGTATTGTACCCCAACTAAAAAATGGAGATATTGTTGAACTATTTGTGTCACATTTTATTGAAGAGCCTGATGTGTCCCCCTCGCACTTGAATATATAACCCATGTGGGTGAGAATCTAGTGTTTCTTTTGATAAAGAGTCTGCTCAAACATGTGAGGGTAGTCAGAATTTAAGGTTTGAAAAACCTACTGTAGGTGAAGCTTCTTTTAGTGTTGGAGAGGAGTTAGGTGGTGCTTCTACTGGTGTTGAGGAGGACTTAGGTGGAGTTTCTACTGGTGTTAGGGAGGAGTTAGGTGGGGCTCCTGCAAGACAATATATTTGTTTTGCAAAAGGTATTTTTTTCTCTCTTATTCATTATCTGATTTTAACTACATTATTATTATATCACCTAATCTTTTTATATGTTGTTGAAGGGTCTTGACAATGCAATTCATGAGTTGCTGCCAAATGCAGAACAAAGAATGTGTGCAAGACACATTCTTGCTAATTGGTCCAAAGATTAGAAAGGCATTGAAAGAAGAAATTGCTTTTGGAGATGTGCCAAGTCTACATATGAGCAAGAGTTGAGAAGAAATCTAGATCATATGGAGTTGTTAGGTCACAAGATATGTGATGATCTACTGTGGTACAACATTGAAAGGTGGTCGAAGGCCTATTTCCAAACTTTTAGCTGTTGTGATAGTGTTGACAACAACATGGTTGAATGCTTTAATTCATGGATATTGGGGGCAAGACACAAGACTATCATCACAATGCTTGAGGAAATAAGGGTCAAAATGATGAGAAGAATTGGACAGTTGAGGGAGTTCTCTGATACTTGGATAACTGACATTTCCCCAATGGCGTTAAAAGTATTGGAAGAGAACACATCAAAATCAATAAAGTGTACACTTGAATGGAATGGTGAATATGGTTTTGAGGTTAAAGACATTTGAGGTAATACCTTTATAGTGAATTTGAGTAGCAAAACTTGTACTTGTAGATCTTGGATGCTAAAGGGTATACCTTGTTGTCATGCTATAGCTTCACTGCATTTTAGAAGATTAGAGCCTATTAACTATGTTGCACATTGGTATAGCAAAGAAACTTACCTCAAGACCTATAGCTACTTCATTCAGCCTGTCACTGGAATGAAAATGTGGCCACAATCAACCAACCTTTCTGTTATACCACCTGAGATTAGAAAACTGCCAGGAAGACCTAGTAAGAGTAGAAGGAAAGAGCATACTGAAAACAAGATAGGAAAGTTATCTAAAAGAGGTGTTGAGATAACTTGCAGCAATTGTCATGTCAAGGGCCACAATAAGAAGGGTTGTCCTTTCGGTGCAAAAGCTACTACTAGTAGAGAAAGAGGAACAAGTTCAACAATGTCAAGCGTTGGTTCTTCTACAGCAACAAGTCAATCTCAACTAAGTACAAGTAGAGGAAGAGGAAGACCAAGAGGTTCTACAAAACAGGTAATTTATTTTGATTATTTATTTACAAATAGTTCACTTAATCATTATTAAATTTTTTTATTATATTGTAGGCTGCTGTTGCTACACCTACTCCTAATGTGGTTGATGTGACTGAAAGGGGAAGAGGATTTATTCCTACTCCTAATGTGGTAGGTGTGACTAGAAGGGGAAGAGGGTCTGTTGGTATCAATGGAAGGGGTAGAGGGTTTGTTGGTGTCACTGAAAGGAGTAGAGGGACTCCTGATGTTGCTACTGTTGCTTCTAATATTGGTGGTGTTCCTGGTAGGGGTAGTGGGACAACTTTTAAAAGGCCAAGGATGGTTGGGATGGGGGTGCTACATACACAAGATGATTTTACAATCCCCAATGTAAGTTAAATAATTTCACACTTTTCAATTTTCAAGCCAATGTTCAAATGTCTAAGATAATTTATTCTCTTCTTGTTATTACAGCCTGGAATGCCTTTGAAATCCTCTATAGTGACTGGAACTCTTGGGCATCACAAACCAAGATCAGGTGTGAAATGGAAAGGAAACAATGTTGTGACCCAACAAGAATTTCAAGAAATGAGAGCACAAAAAAGGATGAAGACAAGGTCCAAAGCTGCTGAATTGAATCATAAGAGCCAAACAGGCTCATCAGCTGTCTAGTAGAAGAAGCAGTAGTGACTGATATGCAGTTGTGACTGCTATTTATTTGATGAATGATTTGCTCAAACAATTGTCTAGTGATTGAATCTGTCTTTTTTGAAAAACAATTATGCAGTTATGACTGCACTGTTTTGATTTGAAACAATTATGCATTTGTGACTGCAATGCAATGTTATTCTCTGTTATTATGCAGCTGTGACTGCACTAGTTTGATCTGTCTTTTTAAACAATTATGTAGTTGTAATTGCAATGTATTGACAATGTCTCTGTTAGTTATGCAGTTGTGACTGCACTACTTTGATTTGTTTTTTAAACAATTATGCAGTTGTGACTGCAATGTATTGACAATGTCTCTGTTAATTATGCAGCTGTGACTGCACTATTATGATGTATTTTTTTCAAACAATTGTGCAATTGTGACTGAGATAATTATGTAGTTGTGTGTGCACTTTGGTGAATAGGATTTCTAGCAATTTCGTGCAGCTAAGATTGCACTTTTGAATCTACATATTGATAACAATTTCCTTGTATTGATATCATATTTGGCAATCCAATAAGAACAACATCCCATTTTAATCCCACAAGATATCATAATTGGATCAAAAGCATTATAAGCAATTTGTCATACACGAAGATACACAAATAAAATTTACTCAATTTCAAATATAATACACAGACAAAGAACTACCTTATATTGAGAGACAAATCAAAAATGATTACAAAAGATCATATTCATTTCAAAATAAACGATGCTACACACCTTTAGATCAACTAACAACACCAAATTCTAAGGATGACAATTCAAGAATGATTACAAAAGACCAAATTCATTTCTCAATAATGGATGATACACACCTTTATATCATCTAACAACACCAAATCCTAAGGTAACTTTATTGAGTCTTTCTTCACATAGATCATTCCAAACCAATAGCTAATAGCTATAACAACAACAACACAACAGCAAAACACAATAAAGATGACTGCATTAGCCTTAGTCCTTCCTTTAGCCGTGTTACTTCTCCATTTCTCTCTTTCTTTCATCTTCTCAATCTCCTCCTCCAACTTCTTCAATTTCATATCTACACAATTATCATCTTTTTTGGATACTCTAGGCTTATCAACTTCTTCAGAAGCTTCCTCAATCAACTTCTCAACTTCATTGACTGATGTATGCCGGTTATATTGAGACGATTCCACTAAATTTTCAAGCTCACCTAATTTTTCAATTAATTTAGGGATTACAAATTTAGACCTCGGATCAATATCTTCTTTATCCCTCCAACACCAAAAGTCGCAAGATCTTGGACCCTTCAATGATTAAAAAGAAAGAAATCAATGTTCAATTGGATCAGCCGGGATAATAAAATGAAGAAATGAGAGAAAAATCTTATCTTTACCCCATAGTAATGACATGCCCAATATCTTCTACCGAGATTTTTCGAAGTCCAAGATGTCTTCAAAGGCAGCAAAAATCTATGATTGCATCAAACTTCTTGGTTCAAAGAAAAATCATCCTCCTCCATACAAAGCTTACTCAAGTTAACTGGTCTCATGGTGTGCTACAAAAAATTCATTCCAAGAAATTACATCAACTAAAAAACAAACTGATAATAGAAGAAACATGACAAGAAATTCAAATTTTTTTAAAAAAAGAGAGATGAAAATTATAACTTTTTCCGAACGAGTAAGAGAGGATTAATGAGAATAATAGAGTAAAAATTAGGGTTCTTTAAGAAATTTCAAATCTTGGGTTGTAGAAGATGTCGGTTGTTGAGTTGATTGAAGATGGGGGAGATGAGAAAAAATTAGGGTTCTTGTAGGTGTAATTGGGGAAGAGCGATTTATCAATTTTCCTTTAATAAAATTTAAAAATAAATAAAATATGTGTTAAATTTAGTTATTAACGCGCTTTGTTTTGATGTGGCAACACGCGCAGTGGTCGGAGGCAGGAAGGGTTGAAAATAATTCATTTCAAAGTTATTAAGGGGGGTATATAAACGCACATTAAGTTTAAGTGCTAAAGTAAGTTGTCATGACAAGTTTAGGGGTTTTTTTATGCATTTTCTCTTAGATGCATTATCAAAAGATATACATAAAACTTTACGGTCAATACCATAATATCTTGCAACTTTTGTAATAGATTCAGAAATAAATTTTTCAGTATGTCTACGGTCTTCATCATACAAAAATTCTAAAATACGTTTTTGCATAACAAAATTACTATCTACCCAATGACAAGTAATTGTTAAATAATCATTTTTATTAATAGCACGGCCAAGATCAGAAGTTAAAGCAACTCTACATGAAAGATTTTTTAATAATGCAGATAAATAGTAAACATATTGTGCATAAAGTGTAAAAATATCGGACCGACAAGTACTTCTAGGAATACCCTCAAACATAGGATTATAAATCGCCTGAATATAATGAATAAAAGCTTCAGAAGAAGCAAAAGAGAAAGGCAAACAACCCATAACTATCATTTTGGCTAATTCTTCACGATCCTTCATTTTATTATAATCCTTAACTAATTTACCGATTTTTGGGTTCAATCTAGTTTGACTTGGGTCCCCAACTGTCCCACCACCAGTTAACTGAACTAGCTCTATTGGATGTTTCTCCTTCAAATGTCTCGTCAACTGACCGTACCTTCTTTATTACCCCCGGTCTTATGCTCGTATTTTGACTGACAAAGATCGCATTCAACCTGAGTGGTTCCTTCTATTCGAGTATAAAAATTCCACACAATACTAATTTTTTTACGAGATCTTATAGGAGGCCGGGGAGGAAGATTAACCGATTCAGATTGAACATTAACATTATCAGATTCGGGTGTAACATCAACATCATCATCATTTTCATCTACATCAACAGAGTCTAGTTCATTCTCTTCTTCTATACCATAATTTTCCTGGGCCTCTAAATAATTCATATCGTGAGCACCTACACCTATTTCATTCTCAAAGGGTTCGCTAATTGGTACCGAAGGCACACGAGTATATCGAGTATTTGAACTACCTCTACCGAAACCAATTTGTTTCCTACTGCCACTACCACTACCACTTCCGGGACAAAAATTTCTAACACTTTTACCGACTTTCCTTAATTTATCCATATTACAAATTAAACTAACAATTATTCAAAAAACACAAAAACAATACAAATAAATATTCAACAAATAATACACTAATCAAAAATTAAAAGTAAGAGATGGAACGATAATACCAAATTTCTGAAGTATTCGAAAGTTGATCAATTGAGTACTTTTGGAAACTTCCACGTAGTATTTGTAATTGCAAAATAATAAAATATAATAGAACACTTTATGGATAATTTTAGCAAATTTGAGAGAGAATGAGATTGTAAGAAATTTTTTTTGAAATGACATGTATTTATAGGGAAAAAAAAATTTGAATTAATTTTTTTTTTTTAAAAAAAAAATAGTCTAAAAGGTTGTTATGACCGTTGGGCCAACGACATTATAGCCGTTGGGCCTCAACGGTCCAAAACAGCCCAGCAGGCCCCGCCCCATTACAATTTTAAAAAATAAAATACAATTATTAACCGGGCCGGTTCGGTCCGGTGCACCGGTAGACTCGGTCCGATTTTCTAACTGGGCCAGTCTACCGGTCTCGTTCCCTTGACCGACCCAGCCCCCTAAAAACCCCCCTAGCCCACTACCTATACCGGTTTCGGGTCCGGTCCGGTCCGGTCTCCTACTGGGCCGGAACCGGGTCAACCCGATCCAGTTGTCGAGTTTAGTTAAGACTTTTATAATTAGATCTCTCTATAGTAATCATTTTTTTGTCCAAACTTAGCTAATATGGAGTTGAGGCTTATACAATCAGATCTCCCTGTATAAAACAACCATATTTTACAACTTACATTTTTCTATATAACAATATTTCGCTATAAAAATCAATAAATATCGGAACAAACGATGTTGTTATAGAGGTTTAACTCTAATTAATTGGTTGTTTACAATCTCTATTCCTTTTTGCAAGAGAAAGGCGCACTGTAGGGGCCGGGAAAAGCATTTGTTTTTTATCAAGAATTTTACTATTTTATTCATAATACTTTTTTTTAATAATTTTTGAAATATGTTTAAAGTAAATCTCTAACTTCCTCTTCATTATATTTTTGTTGTTGGTCATTCTCATTGAAATTCAAAATGTCACACTTGGTGTTTGAACTTATGGTTGAAAGTAACTTTTGAACCCTTTATCCTACTTCGCTAGAATTTTGCCTCATGTCGAGCGGATTCAATAATCATTATATTAAGTGGCTTGACCACTAAACCAATGGTGAAAATACAAAATCAATAATTTTCTAGTTGTTTCGAAACTGAAAAAAGGAGCGATTTTTTTGCATAACTTGCTCATAGTGAGCCTTATAGTTTGAATTACTAGGTTTCGTTTCTAATCCAAATTTATGTATTTGTTAAAAAAAATTAAATCAATGAAGGAAAAGCCATAGACATAGAAAATATTTGAAAAAAATCATCTAGTAGTTATTTATTTATTTGTTTATTTTACTTTAACATTCCGACGAAGTAATTGAGTAAACTATTTATGGCAGTTCCCTAGACATTGAAAAGATCTAAAAATTTGTTTCAATCTAATTTTTTGGCAATGTTGATCCAACCAAACCCCCTTTCTATTTCGTCCAAGTTGTTTCAAAACTAAAATATGGACCAGTTTTTTTCTTGCATAACTTGCTGATAGTGAGCCTTATAGTTTGAATTACTAGGTTTTGTTTCCAATCAAATTTATGTATATGTTAAAAAAATTAAATCAATGAAGAAAAAGCGATAGATATAAAAATATTCGGAAAAAAATCATATACTCCGTATTAATTATTTATTTATTTTAACATTCCGAAGAAGTAATTGTGATAGTAGTTCCCTAACATTGAAAAGATCTAAAAATTTATTTCAATTTAATTTTTTGGCAATGTTGATCCAACATAACCCCCTTTGTCCGAGCTAGTTCCGCTCCTGCATGTGAGGGGGTCGAGAACATATCTTTTATCTGGCAATCATCTTGCAGACCTTATCCTCGACTTGAATTATAGATAGTTGAATAATTTTTTTTTAGTTAAAAAATAAAAAGTTATGCATTTATACTAAATTCTTACTCTTTCGGTGTATAAATTAAAGGGAGCCGGTTTCGTCTCTGGCAGAGGAGGGAACTTTCAACCGGTAGGTGGAAGCTTCAATGAGCCCCGGGAGAAACTGTCATTTTCTCTTTATTTCTTTTATGTTGGTGGGTAGCAAACAAACTAATTCATAGTTATACCCCAAGTCCTGGATAAACAAGTGTCTCCATACATGAATTTTCCCTTTCTCCTTTAGTCAAAAACTGAGGTCCAAAAATTAAAGTCCATTTTTAGAGTGGCTACAATAACAATATATTCAGTGTAATTCTATAAATGAGGTCTGGGTAGGACAATATGTGCACAAACGTTATCCCTATTTTAGACAGTACAAAAGTTATTTCCGATTGACCTTCAGGCTTCAGCAAGCATAATAAAGCAATTCGGGAAAAAAAATACGGAAGTAAATTTTCATAGTGGATAACAAATGATAATGTCCATGCAAAGACAAGGATTTAGACAAAACTATATCAATGATATCTACTTATAACGTTCGTGGAACACTTAAGATGAACATAGAAAATGTAAAAATTAAATGTTGGCATGTGCCAGTGCAGAGTACTTGTTCATCTCCATTCATTAGTGCAGAATATAGATAAATTTTGTGCCCTTTTGGGATAACATTGGACCCTCTTTAAGTTATTGGTTCAATTTCTATTTGGATTTTCTATACATTAGAATTTTGCGTAATATGTAGGGTAGCAATTTCTTTTGATTGCTTGATTGACATATTGACAATTATAGTAGCTTGCGCGTGCTTTTTGAGTCACCGTACTTGTGGATAATTAATCAGCCAGTTAGAATTCAAGAGGGGATGCATAATAATAGGGGGAGGGGGGGGGGGGGTATTAAAGTTCTGCACCTAATCGATTTAAAATTCTAAATTCGTCTCTCCGTAAAAGATCAATCTATCATGTGAAAAATGACTCTCCAAATAACTTTTCCTGCCTATAATTCGAATTGATGGTTTTCATAAACAAGAACAATAATGATATATCCAGTATAGTCCCACCAAATGGGGTCTGAGGAGAGCAGGGTGTATGCAGACGACAAACCTTACCTCTATCGAGGTAGAGAGGTTGTTTCTGATATACCCGCGCCACAAGGAGAAAAAGAAAATTCAAAGCAATCCCGAACAAGAAGTAACGAAAGTACAAGAAACAACAGATAATAATAAAAATAATAGATAGTAACGAAACAGAAACTACAACAAAATAATACGATAATTAAGGTACTCGGAACAACGGATAGTAACAGACATAAAAGGACAAGAAATTACATGGGCAATACTATGAATACCTATATGAACCGACAATACCTTGCTTCCTACTAACCTTCTATCCCTTCTATCCATATTTGATAAGAAAAAAAAAACTTCATGATAGAAGATGGAGTAATCGCAAAATTCGTTTAGTGAAAATATTGTAAATATATTGCTATAACAAGATAAATTAAGGGGAAACAATAGCTAGATAATGTATGACAAATTGAAACTCAAACTCGTTACGCTATGATTTTCTTTGTAAATTTGGGAAGCAGCATGCTTGAATTTTCATAATTATATGCTCTCAAATTAGATAGATATGTATATTTTCGAATTCCTAGTTGTATACATGTTCTATCTTTTCAGTGGGCCCAAGAAAAGGAGCAATCGATTGATCGTGGGCCACTTTAATTTGTTTGGTGGGCCACAAAGCCCAGAACAGTGAGCAGGAATGAAAGAACCATATTTCACATGGAAAAGGACAGTAATGGCCACTAAAAGGAAGCCCACTTCTTTTAGGCTTTTATGGAAGGAATTATGGTAGATGTAAATAGGTATAGTTTTCATTGACCATTTTTTAGGGCAAACATCACAAATATAAAAGGTTTGACACCTAATTAAAAGGCACCTCTAAAGTTTAATATTAATTACACAATATATCGGAGTAATTGTCCCAAATACACATGTCAAATTTCGGGTGTATCTGGGATACACATGCCAAATTTCGTGTATATCTGAGATACACTGACCCAGATACACAGGTCAAATTTCGGATGTATCTGAGATACACAGTCCTAGATACACGCGAGCCTGTGTATCTGAGATACACAAGCCTAAGATACACGCGCTCCCGGTATGTTTTGTGATTTAATTTAAAGTTAAGGGGACTTTTGTAGATAGCTCCCTTATGTTTGGCTATTTCTGTTATTTGCTCTTTTTTTATCTTGTTATTGAGAAATAGTCATTGCTATGATGTTTTAAATTTTAAGTTTTTGAAGGGATGGTCTCTATTTGGGAGTGATCCTTAAATTTGATGGTTTTTATTTTTTGTCTTTACTCATTCAATGAAAATTTGTGGACCAAAGTATCTTTATCTATACATACCCAATTCGTTCAGCATAAATTTAAAAATTATTTGCCTCACTTGGCATAAATTTGGTAGGGATTAAGTTATGCGACATAAAATGTGTAGTATTTTTTAGAATTTGTTGTAGTATTAATAATTAGAGTTACGTCCTTTTGAACATATGTTGTTTATCATTTTTATTGATAGCTAGTGTGGGATGGTAGAGTATATGTGTGGGTATGTGTCTGTGATTTTTATTTTTTTTTTGGAAATACATTATGCCTTCCGACGTATGCCCTAACTTAGTGTGCTTTTTACAACATAACTTGTAAGATATTTCCTCATGACATACAATATAATTTGTTGTGCCTTTTACGACATAACTAGTGGGATATTATCATACAAACATATAAACTTATGTCGCCAAAAAAAATATTTGTTGTTTTGATTTCAGGGGCATAACTTGTTATGCCCTTTATGACATAACATGTGAGATATTATGAACTAAAATATAAAGTTATACCCCGCGAAAATTTTTTGTTTATTTCAATGTCAAAGATATTTTCAGTCACTTATATGTAACTTAAAATTGATGAAGGGCAAACATTAAAGACCACAGATTTGAGGGGTAAAAATTAAACACCATCCCAAAATAGGAGCATTTGTGCAAAGAGAAAATCTCATAAACAACTAAAGCATGGAGCATAATTACCATTTGTAACTATAATTTGCCTAAGTATGATTTGTAGCTACTATTTTGAAACTGTAATTGCTTACTATGTATCTATTGTATTTGTTCACTTTGTATCTGTTGGATACATTATATCTATTCACTCAACGTACTTGTATTAACACATGCAATTTTATTGGATACATTGTATCTATTGGCTCAACCTAGTTTTATCAACACATATAATTTTGTTAGATACACTCACTATCGTCGCTGGTCGTGATTTATAGACACAAAAATACAAGTATGTTTTTGAACTCATGATACAACTTGATTGTTAATACAATGGTGCTGGACAACTTCAATTGTTCATCTTCAACCTTGAATATTCTTTTTGAAAAATTCACCAAATCCACCTCAAATCTGCACCAAAATCCTTCAAATTCGAGATATAAGCTCCTCGTGATATATCCATTATTTTAAAACAACATCGTGTAAAAATTATCGGCAATTTCAGAAATCCACAATTTGAACTTAAGCTTCGAAACTTTATTCCATGACTGTCGATGAAGTTTCTTCAAGTCTCATGAAAAAATCATAACTCCTTTGAATTAGGATCAGAGTTGTAATTAGAAGAAAAAAGAATGGAGGAACGTAGGAAAGAGGAAAATAAATATCTCGCCCAAATATACACTATGTGATGCATCAAAGAGGGCACCATCTGAGTGGAGCTAGAGGAGCTTGTCAAGTCTTTGAAATCCCCGTTATTGGATCACTCCGTAAAAATAAAAGTCACTCTCTCACAACTAAATTTGCTAGAAAAATCGTAATTGCATCAAATATAACCCCATACAAACACCAATAAAGAACGAAAAAAGATGAATTTATTTTAGAAATTTATTATAAAACCCAAAATATAGTTATGTTTGATCATTTTTTTTAAAATATCACTGTAAAGGATAATTAGACGGCTGAAATTTGTTAAATCCAAGTAATTTTTCTATTAGTGTATGCAAATTAGTTGAAAAAGTAATCGCCACTTCAAAATAGGATTTGAAATATAGCCACACAAGTCTAAGAGAATTTTCACTGATGCAAGTGAAATTGAAGGATCATGTCCTAAAGTTTTAACTTATACAATTAAAACTTTGGGATCACATCCTCTTGGAATTACTTTTTCAATTAGGAATATGGTAGAAATTTACTTTTTAATTTTGCAATTGTCCCCTTGCCTAACTTATAAACAAAATCAGTATACAATAGGCAAACCTATGAGTTTGAGGACTTGTTTTTAATTTTATTGTGGAACAGTATTTTCGTTTTCACATCTTTATTTGTAAACATTTCGTTATTCTCATACGATCCTAACGATTTATTGTTCGAACATCAGTGAAAACGATCTCAATTGGGAGTAAATTCAATCGAAGTCAAACACTGAATCAGATAAATAAAAGATATGTGAATTATCACTAATCAATTCAATTTGTGGCGCCAAGGTACTCTATACCCTCACCTTCCAATTGAATCCAACCAACAAACAATAACCTGACTCAATCAAACAAAAGAGATCCAAATAAATCCACAAATGGATGACTCTATATGATTAATCAAGTCAAAGAAGTTAAAAAACAATTAAGAGAATCCACCCCTAATCGCTCAACCTAAACTATTAGGAATCCACCTAATAGCACAACCGGGAATCCACTTAATAGATTTATCTACCTAATTGGGAATCCATCCAAAACTACAAGCTAATTTAGAAGCTACAAATCATTCAAGACAATTCTCAACTCAACATAATCTACCATGAAAAATAGACTAAGGCATCTATTTATAGTTTGCCTTATACAGCTAAGGCCCAAAAGTGACCTTGAAAAATAAGGGCAACCACTGCCTTAGATTGTGCATTTTGGATTCTACTGGCGCATAATGGGTTCTGCTGGGTGAAGAATTTATTCTGTTGGGCGCACAATCGATTCTGTTGGGTGCATAACGGCGTGTGCTGGGCACAAATCCATTGTCCTTTTCCAATATCGCACATTCTCTATATCGTTCCATTGTCCTTTTCCAATATCGCACATTCTCTATCCCGTTCATATTCCTTGATCTCCCACACGTAATATGTTTTCATTTGGTGTGTTTAAGCATCTCTAACACTTCTTTCTTCATAAAAATGACTTGAAATTCTTGGAGATCCTTAGCTTGACTTTGTGTGAGCGATCGTGATGCGATTGTACTATCCACACTCATATCATCCTCTCCTTCTTGAAAACGATTTGACCTCAAATTCAAATCTTGTAAAAATATAAGAAGGACAAGCAACCAAGAAATCCTCATAGAATAAGGGTTAGCACAAGGGATAACACCATTATCATTGTGCCATGGGGCACAAATTTAAACTACAACCAAGAATTCTTTGTATTCAATAAGAGCAATTCATTATACAACGTACAAAGGATCCAGCTATGAGAAATATCATGGGAAAAGAAAACCACAATGGTCCTAAGATACAATTTTTTCCTCACTCCGTCGTAAGCCCATACTAAGATGGTGTCATCATTGGTCCAAGCACCCACAAGGGTTTATCGAGGTCAAAGATATGAAAGGCCCACATAGCTTGGCCATACAAACAAGTGGATCAACCCAAGAATTCTCTACCTCTATATAAAAAAAAATCCAACACAAATATGGATATCATTATATGCAAAGAGGTAGTAGAGGAAGGTAGTAAGAATATGAATCTTATTCATGGTGTTTCCACATACAAGAGTACCAATAGGATCAAAGGAGCTAGCAAGAAATTTACTATATGTTGGAACACCAAGAATGGAGTTATGGTAATTGGGTACACTTTACCCTTCCTTTCAAGATGCATACTCAACACAATCATGGTTGTCATAATAGGACAAGAGGTAGAAAGGAGAGGTACTAAGGATACTATTCTCATTTAAGGTACTCTCAAAGGTAAGAACACGAAAAGATAAGTAAATATTTTCAAGCACACCATACCTCTTTCTTTCAAGCAACTTCCCAAGGGAAGTGTGATCATAAATGGAGCCATGCTACTAGAGGGATTGAGAAGCCTAATAGAAATCATTCACTACAAAAAAAATGGTCCTCACAAGAAGTTGGGTTCCTTCTAGTCATGATATCAAGCATGCTCGCAAGAGTCCTAATTGATACTTCAAAATATTCAACCCTATGAAGGTGACAAAGAGTCTTGAATATCCATGAACTCGTCCACAAACCAATAAGGAACTTAGCATCCACAAGTTGTGATTCACACAACTTAAGCACAAATGTGTCAAACAAGGATGTAAGTATATAATCAATACCCAGAGTAGGCAATGACACATTTGCCTTAAGGGTCACAAGCATAATACCCTTCATTAGTAAGGGATCATCAAATGCAAACAAGTAATAAAGAAATAATTAAAGGACACTAAACTCATCCCAAGTGTTCTCAATTGTAAATCTACATTTTAATGCTTGAATGCTAGCAAGAAGATCATCACAATTTAGCACACAAGCAAGTACGATAAATCATTTCAAGTACAATTCACCTTCCTTTATTAAACAAGCTCCCAAAAGACGTGTATTAACGTACATATGGAGTTATACCACTAGAGAGATTGAAGGATCTATAGGCCATATTTTCTTTCAACAAGTAGTCTTCCCAAAAAGTTGGGTCATCCCTATTCATGAACCATAGCATACTTTTAAGAATTCATCCTAACACTTTGACTTGTCCATCTACATGAGTGTGACAAGGAGTAGAAAACAAGAGTTGGCCATTAAGTATACACCATGGCCTCTTCCAAAGCAATAAAAAGAATAGGTGTCTAAACTGCAGAGCTCACATAATTTAAGCATAGAAACAACAAACCATGAAGAGGTTTGAGAGACATCAACACTCTCATGGTAGTACATGAAGTCATACAATTTTAAGAATTGACCTACAATAGGGAAAATGTCATCATGACTCCAAGGATCACTTGGACTAGGACGGGATGGGTACATACCTCGAAGATGGGTCTTTGAGTTTGATTCCTTGCCCACCACACATGGTTCATAAAAGGTTTCCCTCTCATGCATTATCTTGGGCCCATAGACTTGGACCATTTTCTTCTTCTTAGGAATTTTCTCAATAGGCGACTCTTTTATTAAGCTCAAAGGGTTTGATGTATCATCCTTTTC
Source organism: Capsicum rhomboideum (assembly GCA_031232105.1). Taxonomy (NCBI): domain Eukaryota; kingdom Viridiplantae; phylum Streptophyta; class Magnoliopsida; order Solanales; family Solanaceae; genus Capsicum; species Capsicum rhomboideum. Next base: position 19,871,452 of record CP124712.1, read on the forward strand.
CACTAAGTATCTATAAACCCATGGGAGTTTGTTTATACTCCTCCCTTGAGTCGACTCTTCATCACTATCTCCAATGTTGGAATCTTTATATAATAACTATGTTAGACCTTCAAGCTTATGTTTGTGAGGAATTCTATTTGGATACTCCTTTTAAATTAATTGCTTATGAACCTGGAAAAGAGAAGGGATGATACCAGGCAAAATGCTAGTACCATAGTTAGTATGTATCAAGGGATCAGTGCCGACAAGTTCCACTATTAAGTGTTTCCTATCCACATTATTCAAGTCACTTCTTGGCTCATCAATCACACACAACTCTTTTTCTTGAGCCAAGCCTTTCTCCTCTTGAATAAGAGAAATTTTCTTCTCCTTCTTCTCAACTTCTTCCATCTTAAGTACTTCCCCGATCTCCCTCATTATCTTATAGTCCTCACTTGCATAGGCAAGACATCACATAACACCTTATCTCTATACTTGCCAAAGCTAAATTTCATGACCACTTGCTTGGTTACCTTTATTTCATTCTTATGGAGTCATTGGATTTTGTAAGGCTTAGGGTGTCTTTGTGTAGGAAGTTTCATTCTATCAACCATTGTGCCACTCACAACGTTAACGCTACTCCTACTATCAAATATCAAGGAACATACCCTTTTCATTATCTTAAACCTTTCATGGAATAAGTTCACACTTTGATCAAGTTCCTCTTTAGAAAAGTCCCCCATGATTCTCTTTAGACAAGAAAAGTTCAAGCCCTTCTCCAATCATTCATCATCTCTTTTCGAGGTTGTTTTATTATTCCTAGACTTAGGCTCATCATCAACACTTCTAACCTCACACTCCATAACAATTTTGGCACAAGGTCCATCATATAAGGCACCCTGTCTTCTTTTGTGGACATTCACTTACAATATGACCTTCGCCTTGAAATTTATAACATCAAACAATAGAAGGACAAGAAAAGTGAGGTATGTCAAGATTACCTCTATAAGCTTTGTATTCACCCTTCACCTTGTAGTTAACTTGAGTAGCACTACCATCTTGGAACTTTGGGAGACTCACTTTGATGTCACTCAACCCTTTATCCAAAACACTGTTATCACCATATCGATCTCCTCAATCTTCACACCTTTCTCCATTATTCTTATACCTATCTCCACTATCCTTATTCCCTTGGCATCTCTTTTCTTGGACCGAACTAAAGCCTATGGGTCCTTCCCACCATCTATTCGAGTTAGCCTCTTCATTTATCTCATCATAAAGAGGATTATGAAAATAACTATATTGATAGGACATTTGTGGATGTTGTGTTGGCACATAGGGTACTTGCAAAGATGCATATGGTATATTTCATGGATGAGCTTGGCTTCTAACTTGGTTTGTCACACAAGAATGATTCTCTCGTGGTGGATGATATGGTTGTGCATTTGGATGTGGGATGACTTGTCTAAAATGGTTTGGAAGGGTGTTTGTTTGGAGTGTAGCTTGGCAATAGGTTTGGTTCCGATTTGGTTGGGGATAGTATATGTTGGGATCTTGACCTGAGCCCCTTCTTGTTCTCTCACTTTGAATTGTGTAGGAAAACTCCTTTCGCTCATACTATCCATCTTTCTCACCCTTTTCTCCATACTTCCAAACCTCTTATTCGTTTCGGCTACCCTTCCATTCATCCCGGTCAATTACCTTGACAAATTAACATATGACCTCATGTTATTTACTGAGATATTTCCTCCATGGTTATAAGGAAAGTAATTATACATTGTACCTGTAAAACTCAAAACAAGAGATTACTAATAAAATAATGCTTACGTCACTCATATTTGAGCTCTCACCTTACCTTCTATGGTGTTTCTCGAAATTGTTAGTGAACTAACTTAGCTTAATCAAGTCACAAGGTCACCTATCCTTTGTGGAGGAATGTATTCTTTCTAACCAAAATAAAGGATGGCTCAAATTCAAATGGATGGAGCCAAAAAAGTTCAACGATTATGTAAAATGAGAAAACCTTCACAAGAATTAGCATGAAGAAATACGTACTCAAGAACTAATAAATAACTAAGTAGATCAATTACTAGTTGTAAATTAGTTTAGGAATCAATACAAGTGAATAATAAACAAAGTAATAAAACTAAGAAGTTAAAACCTGAGATTCGTTGAAGAAAATGACTTTTCATAAGTGATTCTACGTTTTTTATTATGCTGAGCGCATAATGGAATGTGTTGGCACACAATGGTCCGCACAACCAAAGGCAAAACTCATTGTTTGAGTTTACCTTAGATTTGTGGATGGAAAAGTCCCTTTGCTTCCGCAAAACCTAGCGCAAAGCCCCCTTGGCATAACACTGAAGCCTTTCAAAAATTATACTTTTTGTACATTCTTTTCTTCTAATTCTTGCCCCTTTTTGGTAATTTCTCTTCTGTACAAACGCAAGTACTCTTTCTCTTTATTCTTTTTTTAGATCTAACACTCCCTTTTTGAATATTCACTTTGTTCAAGACATGGATATCATGAAGAACACCAATTGATGAACTTCCAAAATTCATAACTCCTTCTTTTTAGCTCCAAATTCGATGAAATTCAAAATTTAGGCTCCTCTTGCTATATAGAACAAACCCCTATATTTTTCAAACTTTAATTTTGATACAAAATTTTCAGATTTTGAAACCTACTTCAAGCTTTAAGGAACACCATGAGCAAGGTGAACTTCCAAAAAATTGAACCTAGTGAGTTTCAACTTCGTTTCCTCTCAAATTTCAGATCTGGGCTCCAATTGATAAGGGGAACAAACCCCAACACAATTGAACATCTAATTTATCCTTAATTAACAAATCCACTTGTTCTTTCTCAAGCTTTTTGTGAGCTCAACAATGGTAAAAGATTAAACACCTCCAAATCAAACTAAATCTCAGATCTAGACTCTAAAAATACTAGAAATTTTAAATCTAGTGCTAGAAACTCAATCAAAAACTCAAATCAATCCTTTTTTTTTTTTTGAAATTTTCAAAAATTTGACTCAATTTTTTTGTGACCAATTTTCAGATTTATGAACCTAGGATTGAGAATTGTAAAAATAAATCTTTAGCCTAAGCTCTGATACCAAATGATAACGATCTCAACTGAGAGTAAATCCAAACAAAATCAAAAGCAGAATTAGATAAAAAAAAAAAAAAGATATGTGGATTATCACTAATCAATTAAATTTATGGGCAACAAGGAACTATATACATTCACCTCTCAATTGAATCCAACCAACAAATAATAATTAGACTCAATAAAATAAAAGAGACCCAAATAAATCCACAAATGGATGACTCTATATGATTAATCAAGCCAAAGAAGTTAAAAAAATAATTAAGTGAATGCACTCCTAATCGTTCAACCTAAACTATTAGGAATCCACCTAATAGATTTATCTACCTAATTGGGAATCCATCCAAAACTACAAGCTTATTTAAAGCTACAAGTCATTCAATACAATTCTCAATTCAACATAATTTACCATGAAAAATAGACTAAGGCATGTATTTATAATTTGCCCTGTACAACTAAGGGCCAAAAGTGACCTTGAAAAATAAGGGTGGCACACTACCTTGGATTGTCAATTTTGGATTCTGCTGGCGCATAATGGGTACTGCTGGGCGCATAACTGCCTGTGCTGGGTGCAATTATCCTTTTCCAACTTTGTACAATCTCTATCTTCTTCATTTTCCTTTACCTCCCTCCCACAATATGTTTTCATTTGGTGTGTTTTAAGCATCTCTAACACTTTTTTCTTCATAAACATGGCATGAAATTCTTGGAGATTCTTAGCTTGACTTTGTGTGAATGGTTTTGATGTGATTATGCTATCCACATTCGTATCAATCAGGTACTTTGATGTGGATTCAAACAGTAATAAAATTGAATTGGAGCTAACAAGAGTAACTAACTAAAGAAGAATATACAGCTAAGAATTCTCATTCATAATCCAAAATAGATTGTCGATAACGTACATATTTTCCTTCTCCTAAGGACTAAAAGTATTAATTACAAAATATAAAATAGATATAATGCAAGAATAACATAAATTGCATGTTCAAAGTAAATAGGACTAAACTGCAAGAAATTGAACTTGCTAACCAACTCTTCTCCATCTGTCACATACTACCCCTTAAGCACAGTGTACCATCATTCACTGCACTCAGCATCTTAGAAACATCAATAGTTCCTCGTGAAAACTACCTTGTCCTCAAGGAATGAAGTCAGGGAATCAAACATGCAAGAAATTGTACTTCTCCCAAGAAGCTTGAGACTTAGAAGGACGTTTCCACTAACCAACACCTAAATAATGGCCTTATTGTCTTTTTAGATCACATGTCAATTTAAAATATGGCCTTGATGAAGACAAAAATGATTGGATAAGTTCATCAAAAGAGGATGAGTAATATGAGCAATCAATTCATGGAATTTCCTTAATGAAGACACATGAAAGGTGAGACGGAGCAATAATTCAAGAGGTAAGACCAGCTTATAAGCTACAGAACCTATTTTTTGCAAAATCATGTAATGCCTAGAGTACTTAAAGGATGGCTTGTTGAACTACTGAATAGACATAATCACCTATCTATGTGGCTGGATTTTCAAAAAAAAACAAAAAAACAACAACCTAGCCTCCCAACTGAAATCGCCTATAATACCTCTTCTTACTAGCTAAGATACCATTCTCTATTGAGCCTTTATCAAATAACACTTCAACATCTATATTTTGAACTTTCTAGTCACTAAACTCCTATCCACTTCTGTACTTCAGAGTCCCCAATCATTCATGGTAAATGCAAGGGTGATGTCCTTTCAAGGCATCATAAAGAGTGGTTTAAGTAGAGGAATGACGAGTAATGTTATACCAACAATCAGTACAGGAAAGATACTGTACCTAATATTGTTCTTCAGGTTTGGTAAAATCTGTATTTTCCAACAATAACTTCAGTCACATGTTCAAACTAAATAAGAACAATCACATGAAGTTGTAACTTTGTATTTCACAACTTTGAACCTCAAAATAGGTTCAACGCAACTTATGAACATCAACAAAATAAAGTTCAAACTATTTTCTGGAAAATAGCAAAACCGTATGAAAAAGATAAGAAATGGAGAATTATGTCCACCAAATTCACGGTGTGTGCTTAAGGAATTTATTCCCATCAAGTACCCGAGGTTATGGAATCTTTCCTCCCAAAATAAAATGATGCACTTTAGTAGAATTGTGGTACCTCAAATTCTACCGAACAACGAACTCACTCAACGATTTGATGATCACACTTGCGTTTTTCAAGAAGAAGAGAGTGTTTTTTCTTTCACTAAAATCGTTACCATACCTGAGGAAAAATTCAGGTATTTATAGCCAAAAGGTGGTGCTTCAGAAAGGAAGCAATGGTTCTAGAAAAAATGCAATGTTTCAGACCATTGCGGCCACCTGCACAAATAGAGAGTTTCCAGTGACCGGCGCCTGCAGGTCACTCTTCGTTTTTTTTTTCAAACAGTTCCTCGAAGGGTCACGTCCCTTCGAGGTGCGTTGTGACATGTGTCCGCACTTTCTCATGTGCGTCCGTAAGTGGAGAAATTTTAGATTGAATTTTTGGATCATTAACTCTCAAGTTTCAAATGAATTTTCTCCAAAAAGATAATCTCTCGATCGATCATTTGACAAATCCAAATCCAAATCTAAATCTGAAGCCGAAGTCAAAGCCAAGACGAGCGAGCGACAATCACGACGGCGCAAGGCTTGACTTGTTCTTGCCTCATTATCCACTTGAAGGAATGCATTTCAATATAAGCATAAGAAAGTTTCTTTCTCCCACCAATGTGGGAGAAACACTTTTTTTTTAAATGAAACCACAATTCATTTTTTCCAATTATTTTCCAGTCATATTTCATCACTAGAACCCAACAATCCCCCACATGAATGGGGAATGGCTATTTCATTCAAAAATATTCGGACAAGTGTGTGATCTACAAGCAAAGACTAATTTCATCTGGATAAGTAGGTTTCCCTTTGAACTTTTCATAGTGAACTTGCATCGGATACACTTAGTCAATTGGTAGATGTGATATCTTTGAACCGTTGAATTTTACTGTACACCTATACAACACAATTCACACGACCAGCCTTTTACAATTTATGGTTCTCACGATTTTATTCGTTTCATCCATGAGCACAACCTGGTTTCATGAGACCTTAGAGAATAGGCCTTTACTATCATTCTCCTTGAAGAGGCTTCCACTTCACCCTTACATAGGTGACTCCTAAACGTTTTAATCCTATAGATCAAACTATTTGGTCAAATCTGCCAAACTTAGAGACCATTAAAAGACTACCAACCATAAGTCTTATCCTTGTTTCCTGAACATTATCTTCATCATGAGAATGGGTTGATTTAATTGACAATGTTGAACCGTCAGTCATAACTTTGTTTCATCTCCTTGAACCTAGCTCTTGGGATCTCCAGTCTGCTAGGTAGAGTTACCGCCGTGAAGACTTGTTCTAGGTCGTAAATCCATTTCCTTCAATGATCTCTCAACTCCCTCTCTAGATAGGCCTTTTGTAAGTGGATCCGACATATTATCCTTTGACTTTACATAGTCAATCATGATAATTTCACTAGAGAGAAGTTCTCTAACAGTATTATGCCTCTGTCTTATATGACGAGATTTACCGTTATACATCATGCTCCCTGCCCTACCTATCGCAGTTTGTCTATCGCAGAGTATGCATACTGGTGCCAAAAGTTTGAGCCAATAAGTAATATTTTTCAAGAAATTTTAGAGCCATTCAGCTTCTTCACCGGCTTTATCTAACGCGATAAATTCAGATTCCATTGTAGAGCGGGCAATACATTTTTATTTGGATGATTTCCAAGAGACTGCTCCTCCACCTAAAGTAAATACATATCCTCTCATGGATTTTACTTCATTCAATCCGGTGATCCATTTTGCATCACTATATCCTTCAATTACCATAGGATATTTGTTATAATGCAAAGTATAGTCTTGAGTATGTTTTAGATACCCCAAAACTCTTTTCATTGCCATCCAATAAGTTTGATTGGGATTACTCGTGTACCGACTCAATTTACTGATAGCGCATGCTATATCTGGTTGCGTACAATTCATGATGTATATCAAATTTCCCAACACTCTTGCATACTCCAATTGTGAGTCACTTTCACCTTCATTCTTTTGAAGTGCATAGCTCACATCTAATGGAGTCTTAGTAATATTGAAATCCAAATACTTGAACTTGTCAAGTCCCTTTTCAATGTAATGAGACTGTGTCAATGCCAACCCTTATGGAGTTCTATGAATTCTTATCCCTAAGATCACATCCGCAACTCCAAGGTCTTTCATATCAAACTTACTCTCAAGCATTTATTCCGTTATATTTATGTCAGAAATGTCTCTACTGATGATCAACATGTCATCCACATACAAACAAACAATGACTTTGTGATTCGGAGTATCTTTAATGTAAACATATTTTTCACATTCATTTATTTTAAATCCATTTGCCAACATGGTTTGGTCAAACTTTGCATGCCACTGTTTGGGTGCTTTCTTTAGTCCATAAAGTGACTTAACAAGTTTGCACACTTTCTTTTCTTTACCAGGAACCACAAAACCCTCATGTTGTTCCATGTGAATTTCTTCCTCCAATTCTCCATTTAAGAATGTAGTTTTCACATCCATTTGATGGATTTCAAGAACATATACCGCAGCTAATGTAACCAATATCCGAATGGACGTTATCCTTGTTACTGGCGAATATGTGTCAAAATAACCAAGGCCTTCTTTTTGTCTAAAGCCTTTCACGACAAGTCTTGCCTTGTATTTGTCAATTGTATCATCAGCTTTTATTTTCCTTTTATAGATCCATTTAGAACCTAAAGGTTTATTTCCTGGAGAAAGATCAACCAACTCCCAAGTATTTTACTCAAGATTGAATCAATCTCACTATTGACAGCCTCTTTTCAAAAGGATGAGTCCGCAGACGACATCGCTTCGATAAACGTTAGAGGTTCATTTTCAAGAAGAAATGTTATAAAATCTGATCCGAAGGAAGTCGATGTTCTTTTTCGCTTACTACGCCTTGAATTCTCTTCATTAAGTACATTCTCCCTTGGTTCATCCCTAGGTCATTTAGACCCTTCGCTAGACAACTCATGTCTAGTCTTATATGGATAAATGTGTTCAAAGTACTTACCATTATATGATTCAATTACCGTATTATCATGGATATCCGGATGTTTGAATTTATGAACCAAAAATCGACATGCTTTACTATTTGTAGCATATTTTATGAAAACACATTCCACAGTCTTTGGTCCTATTTTCACCCTTTTGGGTATAGGAACTTGGACTTTCTTTAGACACCCCCACACTTTGAAATATTTCAAGTTGGGTTTCCTTCCTTTCCATTTCTCATATGGAATAAATTATGTCTTTATATGGGGCACTCTATTGAGTGTTCGATTAGCTGTAAAAATAGATTGCCCCCACAAGTTTTTCGGTAAACCTAAACTTATAAGTAAGGCATTCATCATTTTCTTCAAGGTTCAGTTTTTCCTTTCCGTAATACCATTTGATTGAGGTGAGTACGGGGCAGTAGTTTGATGGACAATTCTATTTTCCAAACATATCTTCGCAAAAGAAGATTCATATTCTCCACTCCTATCACTTCTTATCATTTTGATTCTTTTATCCAACTGATTTTCAACTTCAGTTTTATATTGCCTAAATGCATCTATTGCCTCATCCTTAATATTTAGCAAATAGATATAACAGTATCTAGTGCAGTCGTCAATAAAAGTTATGAAATAGTTTTTCCTACCACGAGATGGTGCCGACTTCATATCACAAATGTCTGTGTGAATTAAGTCTAAGGGATTGGAATTCCTTTCAACAGACTTATACGGATGCCTAGCATACTTCTATTCAACACATGTTTGACACTTTGATTTACTACACTCAAATTTAGGCAAAACTTCCAAGTTAATCAGTTTTCGCAAGGTTTTGTAATTGATATGTCCCAAACGTTCATGCCATAATTCATTTGACTCAATCAAGTGAGAAGAAACCTCAGTTTTATTCATTTCAACAGCCATTAAATTAAGTTTGAAAAGGCTATCATTGAGGTACCCCTTTCCTACATACATTTCATTCTTGCTTATTTCAACTTTCTCCCAGACAAACACACATTTAAACCCGTTTTCAAAGAGTAGTGTTGTCAACACTAAGTTCTTCCTAATAATAGGAACATTGTTGAGAGTCAACACCTTGTCGGAAGTCATTTTTAGGAATATCTTTCCACTTTCTTCAACCTTGGTTGTTGAATTATTTCCCATGAAGATCACTTTTTGGGACCAGTGGTATCATAAGTAGTAAAAGTTTCTTTGTCTGCACAAACATGTCTATTGGCTCCTGAATCTAACTACCATTCATTTGGATTTTCAACTAGATTATATTATGTGATCATTACAGACAGATTTTCAATCTTTTCAGTTGCTTCCAACATGTTTATCTTATTTCTTTTCTTGTTTCTTTTCTGAACTTGACAACTTAGAGCTTTGTGGCCAACGTTACTACAATTGTAGCACTTGTCTTTGAACTTTTTCTTGTTCTGCTCTTTCTTTTTTCTAGAAGAATTCTTCCTCTTCATATTATGTGCAACATTATCTTTAACAAGATTTACACACACCATTGCTGATTTCTCACGCAATTTAATGTCCTCTTCTATCTTGAGACGAATCACAAAATCTTCTAAACCAAACACTTGGTTTTCAAATATTTCTTTTTCTGGAACATGAGGATATCTACTTGTGAACATTTGCATTTCAAGTTTGGCCAGCCAAAAGAACATCATTTGCTGCCATTCTTTAAAGTTCACACCAGAATATTTTTTCAATTTCTCTATCGTTTTCATTGCTTCAGCAATATCTGAATGACTTAATGACGCAACATTGATTGCCTTTGGGACAACACCAATCACAACCGAATCAATTCGTTGTTCAATTTCATTCGTCATTTTCTTGTCAAGCTTTGACAAACACTTTAGTATTTCAGAATACTAACTATAAAGACTTTAACCTTTAAACACTTGTTTCTAGTCAACAATGAAGTTTTATATCTTCAAATTATCAACCGAATGAACTTTGAAATCTGACGAACTTTTTATATTCTTCAAATCAGAAATAAATTCAAACAGTAAAAACCCATAGATTTTAAACTCCAAAAACTAATACAAAGAGTTCAATGAATCGGTGAAGTTTTTATATTTTTCTAACCGAATTCCACTCAATGAAGTTTTTATATTATTCTAACCGAGGGAGTAGAAATCAAAAGATTTAGTCTCCACAAAAACAAAACGATACAGATTAACTAAGTACTTTTAAATTCCTTAAGATTGTTGTTCTTCGGGTTTGGTAAAATCTATATTTTCCAATAATAACTTCAATCACATGTTCAAACGAAATAAGAACAATCACATGAAGTTGTAATTTGTATTTTACAACTTTGAACCTCAAAATAGGTTCAACCCAACTTATGAACATCAACAAAATGAAGTTCAAACTATTTTCTGGAAAATAGCAAAACCATAAGAAAAAGATGAAGACAGAAATGGAGAATCAAGTCCACCGAATTCACGGTACGTCCTTAAGGAATTTATTCCCCTCAAGTACCCGAGGTTATGGAATCTTTCCTCCCAGGATAAAAGGATTCACTTTAGTAGAATAGTGGTACCTCAAATTCTACCGAACAACGAACTCACTCAACGATTTGATGATCACACTTGAGTTTTTCAAGAAGAAGAGAGTGTTTTTTCTTTCACCAAATTCGTTACCATGCCTGAGGAAAAACTCAGGTATTTATAGTGTAACGACCCATTAGGTCGTTACTAAATTATACGTTCCTCAATATTAACTTGAGTCCAAAATAGCCATCAATTTGTTCATTGTGTCACCTCAAGTTTATCGATGAAGATTTTAGCCTTTCGATGTGTCTAGATAGACTCAAGCCGGATGAATTTAATTATTTATGAGTACTAATATCAATCCTTTAATTTGAAAGTTCTTTAGATATGAATTAAGGTCGTACAATATCCCTAGCACAAAGTTAAGTTGAAAACATTTTTAACCGATAGAGTTTCGATATGGGTTTCTATTAGGGACAACTTCAAATGATCATATCTCATAGAATATAATGATTTATGAGGCCCAATACCCACCAAATCAAATATATTTGAGTCTTCTTTCCAACGCAATAAACCATTCATCAATCCGAGTTTGGAGTAAAAACTTATGATCGTTTTACCAAACACTGTACAGGCTGAAATGGGAATGTCTTTGTAGCAAAAACTCTGGTGGTATTTAAATCATATTTAGCCGATTTTCAGATTCAAAACCCCAAAACTTCATTCCCCAACTCTAGAGAGGTGATTTCCAAAGGTTTAGAGTGAAATTTCTTCATTGAGGTAAGTTTTTCCATCATCTTCTTCGTCTTTTAATCCATTAACATCTTAGAATCCTTAGGAAGACCCTTAATGGTGGATTTTTGGGAAAAAACTTATGGGTGTTCTTAATATCACCTAGAACTAATTCTAGATTATAAATTAATGATTCCTAGAATGAACTTGGTAAACTAGATTATCTATTTTGTTGGTTGGAAATCTTGAATTCCATAAAGATGAGACCTTTAGCATAAAAAAACTCCATTAATGGAGATGGGTTAAGCTTGAAAGAACTAGTTAATGGTTAATTGACCTTGGAGAATGATATAGACCTTGAATTAGGGTAGAATTAGTGGGTTTGAATTTCCAAAGATATTTATTTGAAGAGTAATTGATTAATTACTCTTATGATTGTTTGATATTTAGATGATTGATCATTCCGAAACATGAAGAAAGGGAAGGAGCATCCTTAATATGACTTGTTGCTTTAAAAAGCTTGGCGTCCAGGTAGGCTAGGTTAATGAGTAGAAGACTGTGTTATTTCATATTTTCATAATTTATAATTGATGAGAGAAAGCATGTCTAAGCCTGCAGACATGGAGTTGAGGTGAATAAAAACATAAGAACTTTACTTTAATCCCAAAAACTATTTTATTGATTGATTATGTGATATTTATGATATTATGTGCTATGTGCCCGAAAGGGGATTGTTGTGAATGAAGTATGTGGACATGATGTTTCTTAGTTGTTCTAGTGATGAACCTAATTGAGTTATAAAGGTATAAGTTGCATATTGTGCCATGATATTGGTGAGGCCTAAGGGATAGATAATTTGAATCATTGTGTGCATTGTATTATGCAGAGAGAGGTAAAGAATAATGATAAGGTTGAATGTGCTAGTTATGGGTGGTGATGTTAGAACCCAAGTTGTGGTATTTGAGTAGGTTATGATTTAATTGGAGTTTAGACTCAATTTAATTGTGTGATGCTCCTAAATTGGATGCTTGTTGATTGGTCTTCGGACATACTTGAATTGATGATATTTGGATTGTTGATACTTGCATGAATAATTATGAAAAATCCAACTTGATCGAATTGTCTTATGATTATAAGTGTACTTGTAAATTTAGTACGCCGTGTTGTATCCTGAGAGATAGTATGAAGTTGATAAAATATACATAATATGGTTATGGAGGATCGGGTACCACGCCGGTACAGATATGGATGTTGATATTACTTATTTATGGAGGATCGGGTACCACACCGGTACGGTACATGGACTTAGATTGTCCCCTGCATGTCATGACTAGTTGGGCAGAAATAAGTCCCTTAGCATGTGTGTACAGACTATTATTGATAAATGAAAAATCTTGATTCATAATGATAATGTGATTGAAAAGAATGCCTTGAATAAAGAAGGCTTGTGATATACCTTCATACAGGTTGAAAAGTGAATGATGAATATTTATTAAGAACAGAAAAGTGGAAAGATTGTTAGTAGTAATTTGGCCGACGTTAAAGTTCGGTATTGCTGTAAGACGTGATTGGATCGGGTGTCCCGAGCCGGCATGGTAATATTAATAATAAAGGAATTGATAATGAAGTGATCTAAAGTGATGAATCCAATGAATAATATCAAAGAAACGATCCCAAAGTTTCAATAATTGAATTAATCCTTCTCCAAGAGTATCTATAAGGTTTGTTAATGAAACTTGAGTTCTCTTGTGTGTTTTACTGAGATGTGAGTTGATTTGTATTCCCTATTTGATTGTATCCTTGAGATTGATTGTGTGACATGTACTTGGAAAAGTGAAACTCTATGCTTACTTGTTATATGTTGGTCGACTTACTTTATTTATACTTGTGTAATCGTGGCTTATCCGATTGGCTAGTTATTATTCTTTAATATTATAAGAGAGTGTTTAGTTGTTAGCCCGAGAGTTTAGTATGAGTTGTCTATGATTACTGGGTTGATCCTATAGATGTGGGTAACGGAAGCAGAAATGTGAATAAAAGGGTGATAGTGATGGTTTAGTGTTGGATTGTGGTGGATGGTATGAATTAATGAGGTTAGACTATGCTAGTGGTGAATATAATCTCGTTAATAGAGTTGGAGAATTATAAATTATATAGGCAAAGTGTTATAATGATATTACAGCCTTAGTTGAATTATACTCTATTTAAGATGTCATGATTTCTTTTCTTTGATTCTACTTTATGATTATGTGGACTAACACTGGTCGGCCGATGATGCCTACCAGTACGTGTGTTTGTACTGACCCTACTCTTCTACATTCCTTCTTGGGGTGTAGACTGGATGCAAGTTAGTTTGCAGTTACTAGATGGATGGCGATATTCAGCACTAACTTCTGCACTTCCTTCCTGGCAGATGTTGGAGTCTTTGTGCTATTTATTTTATTGTCAGTCTATTCTATAATAGGTAGCTCTTGTACATGTCTGATCAGGTCTTGGGGTAGTAAAGGACAGTTGTAAGAAGTTTTTGAAAAGTTTATTTATTGGTATTTAATTTACTTTGTTATATTTAATTCAGTATTCTCTTAAAAACAGAAGTCTTCCGCATATTTTTGATTGGGTAATAAGGGTTCTCCTAGCTATTTAGGATAGCGTAGGTGCCCGCACGGTCCGTTAGTTTGGGTCGTGACATATAGTCAAAAGGTGGTGCTTCAGAAAGGAAGCAATGGTTCCAGAAAAAATGCAATCTTTCAGACCGTCGCGACCACTTGTGCCCGCAGGAGACTTTTTCGGCACAAACAGAGAGTTTCCAGTGACCTGCGCGCGTAGGTCACTCTCCGTTTTTTTTTTAAACAGTGCCTCGAAGGGTCACATCCCTTCGAGGTGCGTTGTGACATACGTCCGCACTTCCTCATGTGCGTCCGTAAATGGAGAAATTTCAGATTGAATTTTTGGATCATTAGCTCTCAAGTTTCAAATGAATTTTGTTCAAAAAGATAGTCTCTCGATCCGAATCCAAAGCCGAGCCGAGCGACAATGATGACGGCGTGAGGCTTGACTTGTTCTTGCCTCACTATCCACATGAAGGAATGCTTTTCAATATAAGTATAAGAAAGTTCCTTTCTCCCACCAATGTGGGAGAAACACTCTTCTTTAAACTGAAACCACAATTCATTTTTTTCCTCCATTTGTTCCCTCCATTTTCCATTCATATCTCATCACTAGACCTCCAACACCTAGGAGAGTTTGTAACATCTTATATAAGTCTTTAAACACCTATTCACCGCCCCAGTTTGACCATTTGACTAAGGATGATAAAAAGTGGATATTTTTAGATAAACACCTTGTATAACAAAGAATTCATGTCATAATTTACTAACAAAGATAGTGTGTTGTCACTTACTAAGTCCTCAAGTATGTCATGCAATTTAAAAATGTGCTTCATGAATAAAGCAATCAATTTAGAAGCAAAATAAGGATAAGACAGATCTAAGTAGTGGGCATACTAAGTTACCTATCCACTATGACCTAAATCACGATCTTACCCTTAGACTTTGCTAAGCCTTCAAAAAAATCCATGTTTATTCAATCCCATGTTATATTAGGTATCTTGATAGGCTACATTGACCGTGTATAAGCAATAAGTCATACTTGTTACTTTGGCCCACCACACACCCTCGATATATCAATTACATAAATTTTCATGTCCTGGCCAGTAAAATAGTGTTGTAATAGTTCTAAGGGTATGATCCATACCAGAATACACCCAATGATTGAATCATGTGCAATATTTAAGGATATCAATCCTCAATGAAGGATCTAGACCAACCACCACCTTACCTCTTATTTTCAACTGTTGATTCACATAAGTGTACCTCTTAAGCTCCTCCTTTTGTGTCACAAACCCGTGAATCACTTCAGTGAGTCAAGCATCGAATTTTCAACTATCCATTATGGCTTGGATTAAATGAGCTCTTAAGACCTGTCACGCCTAGCTTTGAGTTGGTTCTATCTGAATGAAAATGAAGCCATATTTTGAGAAAATTGATCTAATCAATTCATCATTTCCTTCATTTTGGAAGTTGTGGTAATTTCCACGGGAGAACCAGGCTCTAATACCACTGATGTGGATTTAAATAGTAATGATGAAATTGCTGCTAAAAAGAGTAACTAGCTAAAGAAGAAGATAAAAGCAAAGGATTCTCTTACATAATCCAAAAATTGAATTGTCGACAATGTGCATAAGCCTTTCTCCTAAGGACTGAAAATATTAATTATAAAAGATAAACAGATGTAATGCGGAAATAATATAAATTGTAAGGTAAAAGTAAATGGACTAAACTGTAACAAAGTAAACATGCTAATTAACTCAACTAACTCTTTCTGCAACCATAATGTACCACCCTACACTACACTCAGCTTCCAGGAACACATCATACTGGAGGCTATGCTGTATGAGGATTCATATATTTTCAAGGAGCATTAAGAACTAATGAGTACTAATGTTCGAGTCTATTTGTTGTCTGTGCACATAAGAAGAACACGCGGAGGCGAAGATGAAAAAGCGAGTGTGAGCACTTTTTTAAATTATAACTATTTTTTAATGATCTTACAAATGTTGGTTATTTTCAATTAGCTCCGCCAAAAGTGGACATTTATCAAAATCACCCAATAAAACTGTCATCGAATTGTGAGTTATGTTAAGTGATAAATATTTATTTATTTATTTTTGTTTTGGTATTTTTGGGTTATAATAAAGAAATGTGTTCTGCTAAGCAATAAAATTTCCTGACAAATAGTTCAAGTTATTGAACTTTATCAATTTTCACCATGAATGGAAAAAGGTTACTGAAAAGTAGAAAGAACTTTAATAAATCACTTTTTCACTTTGATCCTTTCTTGGATCCCAACACGTGAACATAAGAAAAGTAAGACAGCTTTTGTGAATTTACAAGTTTGGAAATTATGTTCTCATTTGGTCATAAATTTTGAAGTTAAAATTTAAAACTTGATATTTTGAATTTTTTAAGTTTTATTTGAATATACATTTTACTGGAAATTTTTTTGAAATTTTCTAATTAAAAGTGAAATTTCTCTCAAAAACTAGCCATTAAAAATATTTAAAGATCAGATCTTGAAAATCTAATCAAATTTCATGTCCAAATAAGTTTCAAGATAAATTTATAAATCTAATTCAAAATATATATCCAAATGCTAGCTAAAACACAAAATTGCAACAATTATTTGGGGTTTGGGTATATACAAACAGTGGGGGAGCTAAGTTAACTTGAAGGTTCAATTGAATCCGTTTGTTAAGAAATTTATTGGGAAAACAATAGGGTAAAACCTAAAAGTTATTTTTTTGTGTGTGTATACATATAATTTTTAAATCCCTTTTATATACGTAAAATTTTAAATGTAATGATAAAAAAGGGTTCAAAATTATTTTGAGTCGCAATTTTGGATCTTAGATGTGATATTCTTTCATTTTTTTAAAGTTCTTGTTAGAACTTCTGATGCCTTCACTATTTGTACCCAAACATCACATAAATGTGTGACAGAGGGAGGAAGCAACTAAAGTGGATCAATTTAATACAAAGAAAACAAGAAAAAAAAAATAGAAAAGAAATAAGTTTCTGTTTTTCTTTATTTCATAAAACTACATTTTAGTGTCACAATATCACCCTTACACAGAGAATGAGACATACAAGTCATCGGAAACAGAGTCAGATTTTGAAGTTTATGGATTCTGAATCTATAATTGAACTCAAAGTTTATCTTAGTTATTAAGTCCGCATTTAAATATTTATACATATTTAATATATTTTAAACAACAAGATCTAAGTGAAAACTTCTGAATTCATCCAATCCAAATCCGTATCAAATGCTCTAACTCTACCATATAAGGTTCAAAATCTAGAGTAATATGCCAGTTGAATCCAAACTAGTACCCAAGCCTCGCCCCAACTATTAGTTCATCACATGCAGTGGCGGACCTAAAATTTTACACTAGTGAGTTTAATCAGTAAAGAGAATGATGATGATAGCCAATAGTATAAGTAGTGTTAAGAACGACAAATAATTTGCTCGTTGCTCTTTTATTTATTCTTTTTTGTTGATAACGTAACATCAAAATAGGATTATTTTTAAAAAAAAAAAAAAAAAAACTCGGCACCCTTTTTATTTAAAGAGTTGAGCAAAAATTTAAAAATTTGCAATAAAACCTATTAACATTTATTTTAACTAAAGTAAAGTAAACTAACAAACCGTATAAAATTTCAACCAAAATAGTTACATGTTTTAGCAAAAAAATTATGAAAGAGAGTACCAAAATTCAACTAATAAAAAGTTAAAATGTTTTCAAGTAAAATAGATTTTAAATTTTTATTGAATTTGAGTAAGAATATATAGGGTGAAATCAAAAATTAAAAAGAAATAAATATAACCAAAAGCAACAATTTGGGCCTACCCTATACATGGAATAGTGATTCACATATTGAACCAAAAAAGGAACAAAAGTCAAACGTGCAGATGCACTCGGTGGGATTCGATCTCGCGCACTTACCATGGCTTGAACCCACTTGACTGCTGCTCCACAGCGTCACTTATGTTTTTTATGGGTTCAATTTAATCTTTTACCAATTTCGCAAGGGACGAAGTGGGTTCAATTGCACCCACTTGATACCACGTGGGTCCGCCCCTGATCACATGCATTCCTTTCAATTCTTTTCACTTGAAAACTTTTGGCTAAAGTTTACTTCTAGAGCTTATAGCCTTATATACATAGAGAGAGAGTGCTATAACTTTTTTTATTTTGCAAAATTAATCAAACTTTTTTGATAAAAAAAATTTGCAATCGTTTTCACTTGTTTTGTTACAATAGCAACAATTATGCTTCAATCAATCCTAAACAAATTAAAATTAGCTATATGCATTCAATTATTATGTTCCTTAATTCAAAACTTTTTTTGGCATTTAAAACAATATTGAGGTACTACGTTTGCTAAAACTAATTTTAAGAATAGAAAAAAGAACTTATCAAAAAGAGATACACAAACATATTACTTGTGAGTGTGAATAATTTTTTGGTATGTAAATAATGAGTGTGAATAATTTTTTCTTTATTGTCTTTTACTTGTGAGGAAGGACAAAGAAGGAACATGGGGTTTCTACTTTTTGCTGAAAAAGTGAAGTGAAATTTCCTTAAAATTGAAAAAGTAGATTCCGTTCCAAAATGTACTAAAATTGGTAGATTCCACCAAGTTGAAGAGGTACTGTTGTGGTCAAAACTGTAGATTTAGATTCTGACATAACTATCATGGGAGAAGATTGGAGGATCAGATTTTTAAATAATTCAAAAATAGTACATAACTATTACTCCCTCCGTTTCAAAAAGAATGATCTAGTTTGATTTAGCACGAGATTTAAGAAAATAAAAAAAACTTTTAATTCCTGTGGTCCTAAATTAAAGTTATGGAAAATGTACCAAAATGCCCTTGAATCTTGTGGTGTTAATCATGCCACGTGAAAAGTTAAAATTAAAGTATTTCCAAAAAAAGAAAAAGGTCATTCTTTTTGAAATGAACTAAAAAAAAAAGTAGGTCATTCTTTTTAAAACGGAGGGAGTATTATTATTACTACTTGCCATGCCATCTGACCTCATAATTTTCAGAGCCTCTACGCAAGCGCCTCTATAACTTTTTTCTACACTCAATTTAGGAACAAAGATTTTTCTTTTTTTTTTTTTTTTTTTTTTTAACTCTTGGATTACACTAAATTTAGGAAGAAAATTTGTTTTTTATTCCTTCTTCTTTTTTTTTTTCCAGTTGAACGATAACAATCTATTTGATGCCAAATATTAGTTGATTTGACAAATTGAATTTATTTTAAAGTTAAAAATTAAAAGAAGTTATATAGTACAGTATTACTTTAAGTGATCATTTATTGTTATTGGAAAAGATTATAAATAGGAAAATATGAGAATTATATTTTGTATTATCGGTGGGCAAAATTCACATATATTATGTATTCTACAAAGTAGAATCTAGGAGACTTTCTGGTTGTACATACCTCTGTATATATTGGGAGGCTATTCTTGAATAGGAACAGGTTTTCCGCATTATTTTATTATGGTATCAATGTAGAACGATCTCTAATAAACATGTTTCTATTCCTTTTTTAATCATGAAAAATAGACTTTGAATCCATTCTCTTTCGATACCTGTAATTTTCCTTGGAACGGTTGTTCTTCTATTATTATTTAGGTTTTTGGCTATTTTCTTCTAGTACTTCACATATTGAAATTTTGCTTCTTTTTTTTCACACAAAACGTAATATTTGATCGATCATCATGACAAAAGCAAGCGAAAGTTCATTGTCCAAGCCCTTGCTTCATCATGACACGTCTTCAATCTATTATCTGAGTTTCGCAAAATGGTATGTGTAGATAGATGACCAAATATAATTTGACAAGTGACAATTATGATATCTGGATAAAAGCAGCTATCAATGATCCTGAAGTAAAAAGGAAATTGTGAATCGTCAATGGAGATTATTCCAAATCAGACTTCGAAATTGGAGCCAAATATCATGTGTGATAGAGTTAATAATTCAATCATATATTCTTGGTTGTTTAATTTTGTCGATGAAACTATCAAACCAAGTGTTGTTTGATATAAAGTTGCTAGTCAAATGTGAAATGACCTTAAAAAGGGCATATGTGGTTGTCAATAACCCTCAGATTAATCAATTAAAATACAAACTTGCCTCACTTAAGCAACATGGTTTCTTAAAATCTTTGTGTGAATAGTTGATAGGCTATGAAGATGTGACAATTTGTAAATTTGGATTAGATTTGAACTGTTAGTATATTTTATGTGGTACAACTCGAACTATAATAAATAAAGTGTGAATATTTGTTAAAGTTGTTATCTGAGCATGCACCTAGTGTACAAAAAGGTTGGAGTTGAAAAGAATTAAAAATTCAAGTTCAGGAAAAGAGGTGAAATTTTGAAGCAACATGTGTTGAGATGCGTACCAATATACGAGACACATGTTGGACATACAGTCCCATATCGAACCGTCTGTATAGGTCCTAAACAACTAAAAAAAAATTCTAAGTCTGAGTTGACATTCGGTGGCTGCATACAGACCCATACATGTGACATACGAACCTCTTGTCAAACGTATGTTGATTTACCAAAAATCTTAGCTACTGATAATTGACTAGTCCATAGACTGAGGCTGCATACGAGTGTATAAATGGCATACGAGTCTTAGGTCGGGCCGTAAGTGAAAGTTAATTTTTTAGGTTTTCCTAGGTGCCCACCTACAAAGCAATGACCACATGTTAGATATACTATCCTCATGTCTTGTCGTATGTTGAATTAATTATTTTTAAAATTTTAGTGGATTCAAGTGTCCATATATGGGCCAATATGTACCGCATGTAGCCGCATACGAATCGCATGTGGTGTCCGTATGTCGGGGATAAAAGAAAACTATAAATACGTATTTAGTTTGAAATTTTGATTCCACTTCTTTTTTGGCCGACTTTTGAGAAAGAGAACACCCTAAACTTACTCTAATCACTCAAGGTGATTTATTACTCAATTGGCATAGTTATTACATCAGGTTGAGAAGGATTAACGCTAGACTCATCATTTTAATTTATAAATTTCAAAAAATCTATTTCAAGAGCAATTGAAGAGATTCTCAGAGATTCTTCAATACATAAGTCCTAGCTTAATTTCAGCAACTAGGGGGATAATTTGTGATAGTGTATTATGTTATAAGACACCATAATCATTGGTTGATTCTCGTATTAACTATGAACATGAATTTTACCTTAGAACCCCAATATTTCATGAAAAGACAGGAATCCATGGGAATCGATTAAAACACTGATATTTATTATCGAAACTAATTGTAGAATCATTGGTGAACTCATTTAGATTGTTTTAACAGAATTTAAGGTATGTCTCTTCTGAATATACTTTTAATTACACGGTTTGAATAGGGCTTTAAAGTATGCAGTACAAGCTCGCATCGAGCCTTCATAGTTTGATTTTGTATTACAGTATATGTATGATACATGATTTACCCTATGAATGAAATGCTGGAACATGATTTTTTTTCCAAAGTGACGATCTCTAATGTGTTTATTTTTAAAAATATATTTTTGACCTACGGACAAGCCGTGGGATTTTAAACTTAAATAAATAATTTAAACCTAGTTTCTAAATCGATTTATGACTTTGGATTTCCCCTATTATGGGAATACAAGTTTGAACAATTTTAGCTATTATGCCATGACTTATGATTTTGGCTATTATCTCACGATTGTGAATTACTTGTGTTTGAAGCTTGTATAGGTAGCCTAACTATTCGAGAGGAGGGATAGTCATAATGAATCCAAGATGAGTTGTGAAATTATGGCTCATTGGGCACCGAATGCATAGATTTTAGGTGTCCTCAATGCACAATTATGTAGTATTTTTATGCTATTTTCCTTTATTTCAGGTATGGATCCCAAGAAACCAAAAAAAAAAAAGCAAAAACAAACAAAAAAGAGAAACTTAGTTAAAGGCAACAATGACCAATCTGCAGTCTGCAGAAGTGGCCGTCCACCACTGAATCGGATACCGACCTTCGAGTTAAGAAGAAGGATTTATGATCCCACAATATGGTCTGCATTTCTGTCTATGGTTATTGTCATACCCAACTTCAAGAGATGCAACTAGGACCTGGTACCACACTTGATCCTGAGCCAACCTTGCCAGACATGTACATTACTGGCGCATACCAACTACACTCAACAATTACAAATAAGTATATCTAGGATTATTAGAAGCCCTTGTCCGACAAGGCCACGATCAGAGAAACCTGCAGCTAGCCATCAAGGCCACTATGATATCTATAGTAATTAAAGATTTATATACAAAGGCCAACAAGGTCGTCATGCTGATAGTACAAAAGTAATAAGACCAATGTGGCCGACAACGCACAAATATACAATCTCAGTCTGCAAACGTTTAAGAGTACTATACTTGGCCAGGACAAGTGGTCCCAACCTACCTCTTACCTATCCACAGCAAAAGACTGAGAAACTTCTGAATTTGGCAACTCCAACAGAAGTAGAACTTGCCAATCTGTTTGAACTCAACAAAATTACAAAAGAGGCTTTTTTACCTGTATCTTAGTATCTACAGACATAAACGCAGTGCCCCAGTCTTGAGGGGTCAGTACAAAATAATATACCAAGTGTGAAAGGCAAATAATAGTAGAGCAGGTATCATAAATATTAAGTGTAAATACAGATAAGTGGGCCAAAGCTAATCTGAGTGTGCAAACCAGCTCCTGAATCTATAAGTAGTTGAACTGATATCATAAGTACTATAAATATTCAAATAGGAAATCAGAGGTTAGCCAGAATGTACTTACCTATTCTTGACTTAAACCTTACAAACCATAACTAACTGGGTAGTCAGTTTACCTGAATCAAACTAACTACTATTATCAAACAATAAAGTACCCGAGGAAGAAGATCAAGACTCGTTATAATACAACCTGACTTTTCTTGACGTAAACTATACAATAAGAACCAAACAATAACCCAATCGAGTCCCCATAAGCTTAGTAGGTATAAGCAGTAATCAATATAACCTAATCGAGCCCCCATAATCTCGATAGGTTCCATTAAAATCTACACAACCCTATAAGAAAATGCATAGAGCCATAGGGAACATATCTAGCCCCTGAGATACTTTATATCTAGCCCCAAAAGCATTACCATAGCCCAAAGGCAATCCATAATATCCTTGAAGGCAATACAATAGCCGGAGGCAACTAACAATAGCCTCGAAGGAAATTGTTTATCTATATAGCCTTGAAGGCAACTATATATCTATATAGCCCCAAGTCAACTGTATATCTTTATAGCCTCAAAGGCAACTATATATCTTTATCACCCCAAATACAACTGTATATCTATAAAACCCCAAAGGAAACCTGTATATATCCCTAGAGGAACAAGTAAAATCCCTAAATTTTACCATAATATCCCTAAGGGCAACAATAAACAGTCAAATAGCCCCAAGGTATCACAATACTAAAGCAGCCCCAAAGGTGAGCAAGATAAGCTACAAGTAACATTTACAAGGAATCTAAATTGTGTCTAGCATAAGGTTGCTAGTAAGAGTCTCAACAAGGGATAAATATGTCTACTCAGGTAGCCAATACAATCAACCACTATGTCTATAAATACCTCACCTATAATACACTAGCCATATCACTCATAGGCTCTAAGGAATCATGTCGAGAAGAAAAGATAGCCT
Source organism: Capsicum rhomboideum (assembly GCA_031232105.1). NCBI lineage: Eukaryota > Viridiplantae > Streptophyta > Magnoliopsida > Solanales > Solanaceae > Capsicum > Capsicum rhomboideum. The sequence continues at coordinate 19,895,237 of CP124712.1, forward strand.
TAACATACCTTTTTCCCATGAATCCACGTAACCTGTGAACTTATACCCATACCACCACACCCCTAAATAAAGGTATAAACTCAATTAACAAACAAGTAAAAAAAGTTATACGGCAATCTGACAAATGATACAAATTTCTATTGTAAAAAACTATTTGCAGGTTATCGAAGCTATAACCAACAAAAGGGGAGTCTTACCTTATTTTCAAGCTTGAAATACTGCCTAAAATCCCATCATTCAGTCAAAATCCCTTCTGCCACAATACCCATGAAGATACACCATGAAGTCATTGAGGAAAACTATACCACAACAACGGGCTCGTGAAGTAGAGCAACTTTCATGAATTTTTCGATGTGACAACTCTTGAATCCATGGAGTATTTTAGATCTCTAAAGCTCTAATTTTTCTAGGTTTTGGACTAATGGTAATGACCTTCTCCGTCGTTATTAAAAGACACCTCGTTATGGGTACGGGTTATGAAAAATTTCAAAAATATGATCTCAAGTTAGTATGGGGTGACACAACTAAAAAATTTCAGAATTTAAAATTTTAAGTTGGGCTGATGTCATCCCACTATAGTGGGAATTTTCCCACTATAGAAGTGTCACCATAGCAGTTGGCAGGCTATTGTAGTGGGACGACGGGACCAGAAACCCCAGGAACAAAATCTTATATTCTTTTTTCTCCTCTTCAGTGTAAAAGGACGAGGCTCATTTTAAAAACCCTCCTAGGGTTATCTCATAGTCTGAGAGCAATGGAGAGGAGGGAATTCACGTTGATGGAGTAAAACCCATGGTTTTTCCGCTGATTTCACATCCTAATTTTCTTTCACGGAGTCAAAAGCTCACGTTCATGCCTCTGTAGTTGTTGTTTGGCATCCATGTAGGCTAGGTTTAATTGAGTAGTTAAGACTTGTGTTAGAAAATATAAGCATGATGTCTATTGATGGGAGGTTGCATGTTTAGGCTTTCAGGCATGGTGTTTGGATGGGTAAATGGACGTAAAACCCGGTTAATTGGGTGGGAATGGCCGTTCTATTGTGTTATTTAAATGGTCCATAGATTTATGTGTTCACTTTGTTGTTGTCCATCCTTGTATGATTTAATAACAGTGTAGTACCTAGAAATTGGGTTAAACTTAATTAAATACTTATTCATTAAAGGTGATTAGCGTTGATGGATTCAGAAAAATCTATGGTGGTAACCAGAGAAATGGGAAATTAGTAAAGTGTCAAATAGTAGTATGAATAGTTTGGGTAGGGCATGCCACCGAATTTTTATATATGTACAAATTATTGGTGATGTTCGGTGTAATCGAAATACAACCTGAGCTATGCATGTATGTTTGCTAAATGTTCTCTGAATTGCTTGTTATAATGCTTGTTAAAGGTAGGTAAATGATTGTTTGATATCCTAAGTGTTAATCAAATGCTATAACTTTAAATGAAAACTTGTTGGTTGTACAAGTGTTGTTTCTATTATCATTATATGTTATTGTTGTGATATTTGTCATTATTTTGGAATGTATTAGAACATGGATATCTTTGCGGGATTGGTTGACATAAGATTGGCAAACACTTGATGTCTGGGATTTGGTACATGGACAAGAGCTCATCCCCTAGAGGTCATGGCTAGCGGGCGACCATAAAATCCTTAGCATGTGTGTACAGGTATTTTGGTGAGTGTCATAGTTCCTTGAGTGAATCGAGGATTATGAGTTGGACCTGGCTTATCTGTTGTTTGATAAATATGTTGATTTCTTGAGTTGGACCGGGCTTATTTGTTATTATACGTTGGTTCCTTGAGTTGGATCGATTTTATCCATTTGCTTGAGATATACGTTGGTTCCTTGAGTTGGACCGAGCTTATCTGATTATTTGAGCTATATGTGTTGGTTCCTTGAGTTGGACTAAATTTATCTGTTTAACTTCTATATTTGGTTTCTAAATGTAAACTGGATTTTATGATGGTTGTATGTAAAATTAAGGGGATGGACCCTTGGGTGGTCCGGGTTAACTATAAGGGTGGTGTAATTTGATATCTCCTAATGACTTGTGTAATCGATAGATAGTGGATATAGGTGTCTGATTCATGGTTGATGACTTAGAGACTTATTGAGAGTGGTCAAGTTGACTTGATCTGTTGTCTATGTCAACTAAGTCGCAAGATAGGTAAAATTTAAATAATAATGTCTTGTTATTTGTTCTGCATTGACCTAAGAGGAATCCCTAACTTTTAGGGTGTTATGCAAAATTGGGCTTGTGGAATAGGGGTACGTGTCGTAAGGGCCTTAATAGATGAATTGTAAGGGTAATAAACCTTGGGTGGAATATTATTGAACCTATTTGTAATTATGGAATAAGGTCTGACTTTATGGTTTAATGGATAGTCGGTGATTAGGGCTGAACGTGTTAATAAGGAAAGTTTTAGTCGATAAGGATTGGTAGTGAATCCATGGTGTTAAAGAATGGTTTAACGCAAAATCCTCGGGTTAAAGAACTTTTAAGTTGTATGCTTCTTTCTGGATACTTATGTGATGTTTATGTGATTTAGTTTGGGTCGACCGATGATGTTTATCAGTACGTGTTGTTTGTACTGATATTATTCTTGCTATACCCATTTTGGGGTATTGTCTGATTGTAGAATCAGTAGGTGTGTCATTTTGTTTGTAATTTCTCTTAGCCGCTCTTGTACCTGTTTAGATTAGTTCCTAGGGAAAGGTTGCAGTTGTATTTTGAAAATCTTTCAGTTGTGATTAAAGGTTTTTTAAACTGGTTGTAATGTTAAAAACATTTCTTTATTTTCTTATTGACTTTCGCATACTTTTTAAATGGGTGGTAAGGGTTATCTTATCTAGACAGATTAGAGTAGGTTCTCACACGATCCGAGTAGTTGCGTCGTGACAATTTGGTATCAGAGCCTAGGTTATCGGTCAACCAATACAAGAGAAAATGTCAAGTATATTCCTACGAATTGGTGTGTTAACGTCCATATCTAATCTTCGGGGAGCTATGAGGTATTCTAGGAAATCATTTCACAGTTTTCTCTCTTTTCGTGCGGTATGTGTACTTGCTTGTATAGGTCGAGTCCAATTGGTATATCCAGATTTCAATTAGTATCTCAATGAGGTAAATAGATTTCATCTAACTCCAGTTGAATTAACACATGCAAGGGAAGCCAGAACAGGGAAGGTTCCAATTGGTATTTGGGCAGGGAGGTTGTATAAATGCGTGGACGATCAGCTAATGGTTATCCATGAGGCGAATAAGGATAATGAAAAGGGCTTATTTAATAATGAATTTTGAGACTTATACTTGTGTGTACTGATTATTGTTTGAATGGCTGTGAACATGTGATATGTGGTTGTTGAATTGCTGTGAAATTTTTGGTTCGTAAAAGGTCATAACATGGTTATATGTTGATGGTTAAAGGAATTATTTGCTATGTGTTTTAAATGGAATTGTACTCTAAATGCTTGGCATGGTCTTGTAAGGGAAAATATGGTCTATGACTGTGGGAAACTTTTGTTTCAGGACAGTCAGAAATTGGTTAAGGACCATGGAAAAAAGGGCTATTGTTGCATAATAGCCGGATTAATTGTTAAGAAGAGTTTTTTTTTTTGTGATTCATAACTGTTTTTAAATAATGTAATGCTAAGTTGTATTTTATGCATTGCTGGGTTTGTTATTGGGATTATAATAAAGGTCATGATGCGATTTCATATTTTAATGTTGAAAATAGGGTAGGGGAATGAGGAAAATTACAGAAAATTGTAAAATTCTGGGTTGCTATTGTTGGGCCGCCATAGTGGTGCTAACACGCTACGGCGATCCCACTATAGTGGAAATTTCTCTACTATAGTGGAGTCGCCATAGCGATATACAAGCCACTATAGCGAGATGGGCGGGGCAAAACCACTGCCCTGTTTTCCCCTATTTTTATTTTTCATTCTGGCCCTGTTTTGATCATTAGTTTGAACTACGAACTATCGCATAAATTATTGAAGTCACATATAGAAAGGTAAAGCATGCAATTCGATATAAAAATTATTAGAACTAGCATCCATGTACGACAAAATAAAGAAAAATGAAGGGAGGAATAATGTCTAGTACAATGCCCCAAACGGGGGCAACCCAAATCATTTAATGTATAAAAAGGGAGGAACGAGACTGATATGCACTGAGGGCCTTAACTGTATACCCTATCACCATTGTAGGGTGCTGGGGGTGAGGTCCTCTCCCCTGCATCACTAAGGAAGGGCAACTCCCACATATCCTCTGGCTCCAACTGGGGAAGCTCCTGGTCGGGGACTACATACCTGAACATGACCGTGATAGATCCATGCAAGCATGCGGTCTCAGGTGAACCTCCTCCTCTTCTTCTCATCAAGATCTCTGTGGAGCACTGTAAATCCTGGGCAAAGGAAGGTGGGGCTACGGATTTGAGAGGGGCATGTTTTATATATCTCCTGACCGCAGCCAGGTTGGCCTCCAAGCGGCTAAAAGAGATCTGGGGCTAGGGATGGGACTGGGAGGGAAGGGCAGCAACATCATCATCATCATCAGCCTCCTCTGCAGCACGAATGCTCTCAGCCTCACCAACCTTCCTCTTCTTCTTCCCCTTGTACGAAACCACCTTCACCCGAAGGGGGTGAAATGGAATGTCCATCTCTAGCTCGGTGTCAGCCTCCTCCTCAGGCACCACAGAGCATCAGTAAAACATAAAAACCAGATCAGGAAGGTAGGGGCCCTTCTTGTTGTCTTAGGAAAATTCCTTCCACTTCATCACGATCTGTGCCCCCACATTTAGCTGGATCCCCTGGATAGTGCAGGCCACCACCAGAGCCTGAGGTCAAAAAGGTTGCCCGACGAACGAATCCTCTAGGACACCTGGTTCAGCCATCTTCTAGCATTGGCTGAGAAAAGGGTGCTCTAAATTCCCTCAGTAGGAGACCAGTAGACATGATCCCTGAACTCCTCCTCCACCAAAGTATCCCGCAACCACTTCATGTCCATCTCCTGGGCCTTGGCTAAGTACCCCATATTTGAGACGTGAGGAACCCAGTACCTCATTTATGGTCTGAATATCCACAGAGACATCCACTCTACTAATTTGGATGGTGGGGTTGGGGTCGTCCCACAGCATGGTAGAAAGTATGGCATAAAACTCCCTGACCCAGCATGAGACCCCGAAAGGGGAAGCCACTACCAATGGACCCCAGCCAAACTCCTAGAGCCGGTTATAAAAAGCAGGCGCCTTCTCCGCTACCCCTCTCATAATAGAACCCCAATCTCCTATATTCCAAGAATCTCTCCCGACAGGCCTCATCGGGGAATCTCTCGTAGGCTGGAGCATTGTCTTGGTTTTCATCCATTGGAGTGTTTAATCTATAAAAGCATTGAAAGGAAGAATGTTAGAACTCATAAGTGTTAAGAAATTGAATTTCAGAAAAGGCTAATGCCTTGGTTTAACTGGGAGGCTACTGCATGCAGCCTCCCGTTATAGTGAGCTACATCTCGCTATCGCGATATCACTATAGCAAAAATTTCTCAGTCATAGCGGGGTCGCTATAGAGGTACAAGGCCGCTATAGTGGCCTTCATCGTTCCCAGCAGATCAAGAGGTGCAACAATGGCACCTTTTGATGAAAAGTTCTATTTTTAGCGTTCCGACTTTAGATCAGTCTTTCTAAAGTACCCTAACATTAGTTTATGCAAAAACTTGGACATGATAACTCCTAAAACATGCCCAAATCGTCAAAACCAAACCAAGAACAAACCTTCACATTCCCTACTGTTTTGAGCCCATATTTTGTCCATGAGATCCGTAATTCTTACGCCCAAAATTCTATAGAAGTGTTGTAAACGTAAGAGAAGCACCCATGCTTCAAAAATTCAGCCAAATCAACCCCAAATGTTGAAATTTCAAAACACACCCAAAACCCATTCTATTCAACAATTCTAAGCATAAAACTAGCAGAATTTTATGCAATAAAGTAAAAGAACGAAGTTTATCCATAATTACCTTGTTTCCAACGACGGGAGCAAAGTGATTGAGAAGAGAAGGGGAGTTTTTTGAGTGAAAGATGGAGATGAGCGAGAAACCCATTTCTCACCCCTTTAAATTGTTGGCTCCCTCTGTAGTGGCCCTCTCCCGCTATTACAATGCCGTTATAGCCGAAATATTCCCGTTATAATAGGATCTAGTCCCTCGAAGTACGGAAAAAAAAAATTTACCATTATTTTTCTTGAAATCTTTTGTTACGGTATGTTGACGAGGCCTCGAAATTACTTGGGTGCTCAAAAAAAGTTATGCTCTAATAAGCCTCATGCGATTCGTAAGGAAGGAAGGTTCCTTAACAAAGTGGGGTAGTTCTAAAAGTAAGATACAAAATCTTAGTGTACCGGGGGAAAACAAAATTCAGAATTCCACGTAACGTCTGTAAATACATTGCCATAATAAGGGCGTTAAGGTTCAATTTAAACTCGCGCTGTTCTTTTCTATATGGTGATCGTTCGGGAATAAATGATGGGTAAATTAGTACTTGTTGTAATGACCTGCTCTGTCGTTATTAAAAAATACCTCATTATGGGCATGGGTTACGAAAAAATTTTAAAATACGATCACAAGTTAGTATGGGGTGACACGACTAAAAAATTTCAAAATTTGAAATTTTGAGTCTGGTTAATGTTATTCCACTATAGAGAGAATTTTCCTGCTATAGAGACGTTGCCATAGAGGCCGGCAGGCCGCTATCGCGGCACGACGGGACCAGAAACCCCAGGAATAAAATTTTATATTTTTTTTCTCCACTTCAGTTATAAAAGGATGAGATTCATTCTAAAAATCCTCCTAGGGTTATCGTATGGCTTGAGAACAATAGAGAGGAGGGAATTTGCATTGATGGGGTAAAATCCATGGTTTTTTTGTTGATTTCACATCTAAATTCACTTTCACGGAGTCAAAAGCTCACGTTCATACCTCCGTGACTATTTCTTAGCGTCCAGGTAGGCTAGGTTTAATTGAGTAGTTTTGACCTGTGTTAGAAAGCATAAGCATGATGTAGATTGATGGGAGGTTGCATGTTTAGGCTTTCGAGGACGGTGTTTGGATGGGTAAAGGACATAAAACTCTGTTAATTGGGTGGGAATGGTTGTTTTGTTGTGTTATTTAAATGGTCCATGGATTTATGTATTCACCTTGTTGTTGTCCATCCTTGCATGATTTAATAATGGTGTAGTACCCAGAAAATTGGGTTAAACTTAATTAAATGCTTATTCATTAAAGATGATTAATTTTGGTGGATTCAGAAGAATCTATAGTGGTGACCAGAGGAATGGAAAATTGGTAATTTGTCAAAAAGTAAGATGAACAGTTGGGGGTGGGGTATGCCACCGGATGTATATATATGTGTAAATTTTTTGTGATGGTCGATGTAATCAGAATACAACCCGAGTTATGCATGTTTGTTTGCTAATTGTTCTCTGAATTACTTGTTATAATGCTTGTTAAAGGTAGGTGAATGACTGTTTGATATCCTAAGTGTTAATTACATGTTATGACTTTAAATGAAAACTTGTTAGTTGTACAAGTGTTGTTTCTATTATCATTATATGTGATTATTGTGATATCGGTCATTATTATGGAATGTACTGGTATTTGGACATCTCCGCAGGATTGGTTGACATAAGATTGGCAGACACTTGATGTCTGCGATTTGGTACATGGACAAAAACTCGTCCCCTAGAGGTCATGGCTAGTGGGTGACCATAAGATCCTTAGCATGTGTGTACATGTATTTTGGTTAGTGTGACGGTTCCTTGAGTGAACCATGGATTATGTGTTTTCTTAATTATATTGGTTCCTTAAGTTAGACTGGGATTATCTGTTGTTTGAGATATATTTTGGTTCCTTGAGTCGGACCGGGTTTATCTATTATTTGAGATATATGTTGGTTCCTTGAGTAGGATCAGGTTTATCTGATTGCTTGAGATATATGTTAGTTCCTTGAATTGGACTGGGCTTATCTGATTATTTGAGCTATAGGTGTTGGTTCCTTGAGTTGGACTAGGTTTATCTATTTAACTGTTATATTTGGTTTCTAGATGTAAATCGGGTTTTATGATGGTTGTCTGTAAAATTGAGGGGATGGATCCTTGGGTGGTCCGGGTTAACTATAAGGGTGGCATAATTTGATATTCCCTAATGACTTATGCAATTGATACATAGTGGTTATAGGTGTCAGATTCATGGTTGATGACTTAGAGACTTATTGGTTGTTGTCAGGTTGACTTGAGTTGTTGTCTATGTCAACTCAGTGGCAGGATAGATAAAAGTTAAATGGTAATGTCTTGTTATTTGATATACGTTAACCTAAGAGAAATCCCTAAATTCTAAGGTGTTATGCACAATTGGGCTTGTGGAACAGGGGTACGTGTCATAAGGGTCTTAATAGACGAATTGTAAGGGTAATAAACCTTGGGTGGAATATTATTGAACCTATTTGTAATTATGGAATAAGGTCTGACTTGATGATGTAGTGGATAGTCGGTGATTAGGGTTGAATGTGTTAATAAGGAAAGTTTTAGACGATAAGGATTGGTAGTGAATCCATGGTAGTTAAGAACGGTTTAACGAAAAATCCTCGCGTTAAAGAACTTTTAAGTTGTATGCTTCTTTCTAGATATTTATTTGATGTTTGTGTGATTTAATTTTGGTCGATCGATGATGCTTACCAGTACGTGTTATTTGTACTAATACTACTCTTGCTATACCCTTTTTGGGGTATAGTCTAGTTGTAGGATCAGTAGGTGTTTCAGGCTTGAATCGATAAAGATCTCCAGCAAAGTCTGTTATTACTCCCACTGTAGAAGTTGTGTCATCTTGTTTGTACTTTCTCTTAGCCGTTCTTGTACCTATTTAGACTAGTTCCTAGGGAAGGGCTGCAGTTTTATTTTGAAACTCTTTTAGTTGTGATTAAAGGTTTTGTAAACTGGTTGTGATGTTAAAAGCATTTCTTCATTTCCTTATTGACTTTCACATATTTTTTAAATGGGTGGTAAGGGTTCTCCTATCTAGGTTGATTAGAGTAGATGTCCGCACGATTCGAGTAGTAGGGTCGTGACACAAGTATACTAAAAATATAATGATAGAGGTGAGAATTCATAAGTCTCCACCAACCTAGGGGCCCTCCTCACATGCCTGCTTACACAGTCTCATGAAAATATGAATATCTCTATATTCTAAAGTTATTTTGGAGAACAATTTAATAATTTAGAAACTAGACTCGGAGAAGTTTGATTTGATAGGTCGTAAGCCCTCTAAATATTTATATATTAGGGGAATGACTCTGAGACATCTGACTAAAAGTTCAGAGAAACTATGAAAGTATTTGTGATAACTTTACCGACTTATGTTTCACAACTTGCTTGACTTCAAAACTTAACAAACGACCATTATGTGATTTGAATATCTCATAACACATCCTTTTTAGCATATCAAGAACTCTTAGTCTTACATAGAAGTACGGGTCAATTTAAACATTTCGAATGGGTGGAGTGTTACAGTTAAAATTGGGATTTCTGAAATGGACCAATTATAAAAACTCCTAAAGCATAAAAATGGATAACATTCTAGGAATGCAGACTCTTGCAATGTATTCTTATGTCCCTCCAAAGTCTCATTCTATGATTTGTTTTGTTAAGTCTTGTGTTTATGACTGTCACTCTAAGACTAATTTTAATATTGTATCAAGTATGCCTCCTAAAACACTGCCAGTGGCAAAAGGACTAGTGATCCAATAGCCGAGCAATCCTTCTTGTCAGTCAGGAAAGTTTTAGCAAAGAGCATAGTTCAATAATCTTAAGAAGAAGAGTAAATCTCTAGCTGTCGTTCACATTTTTTAGTCAGATGACTCTGAGCATTCTCACAATTCTGCCTACCAGTCTAAAGAGGAGGTGGCTGAGATTTTGCCACCTACAACCTTACTAAATGGAAATGAAGAGTTGAGAAGGAAGAAGAATGAGAATGAACATTGGTTTGATGTGTCGGTGTCATTGGAAAGGTTTGGCTGCCAAAGCATGGACCATTTTAGAGGAAAAGAGAATTTCAACTAATGGGATGTGGGATAACATTTTGTAATATCCCATAAGTGTATGCTTGCCAACGCATCTTATCGTGTCATGTTTAGCTTGAAATGGATGTCGCTTGACCTTTATAAATCTTTGGAAACCTTTGGAAAATGTTTGGATCGAATCAGGAATCTTAAAGAGAATTTTTGGAGTGTTGGGGTTACCCGACGTGCCACGAAAAAGGAGCTCCGCTCCAGCCTGTGACACGGAGCAAGAAAACAAGAAAAATCAACTTTGGGGGACAAACCAGTGAGGTACTGCATTAGTACCATGGCACGGACCCTCTGCCTCTCCGATGGAGGTGTGACATGGAGGGGATATTGGGTCGTGATTTCTTTTTTTTTTTAATGGAATTCCAAGGGTGTTTTGGTCATTTCCTTGCTACAAAACTATTCCCTCACCTCCTAAAATGTGTAATACTCTATTATTTACCCTAATACCTAATCAAAATACTCATTCTCATCCTTTCAAGAACCATAAACATCCAAGTTCCAAGTAGCAGGGTTCAAGGCTTAGTTTCAAGATTTTCCTTGTCGTTCTCGCTACTAAGGTATGTAGAACAATCCCCTTTCAAGCAAATCTATAAATCATTAGTTTCTTATTATATATTTATATATATTAATTATGAATTATGATTGAGAATGTATTTACGAAAGATGAAAAGATTTAATCTTGCGAACCCTTTTTCCCATGAAGTTATCTCTAATTACTATTTGAATTTAGATTTGAGAACGCCACTTGGATTTATTGAATATATTTATTTCTAAATCTTAAATTATGATGTGTTGGAGGTCAAGAATTCATGCTAGTTGATAAATTATGTTGATTTTTCAAATATTATCATGAAAGGAGGATAACGACCCACAACCAAACGTTTGTAAAAACTTTAAACTACATATGACTCCTAAACCTTTAACAAATTCTAAAAATGTGTTTATATGATTCTCAAAAATCATACGTATGTTCAATTTTCATCATGATGGGGCTAATAAGTTAAAAAGTATTATGCTAATAAAAAGAGATTGCATATTCTGCTTGCAAGTCCTCATATGATGATACCAAATTAATAGATGCCTCTATGAAAGAAATGAATTATGTTGATTTGTTGAACTTCTCATGAAAAATATAATAATATGGGCTTAATATAACTAGATAGTTCACCGAAAAGGTGTAAGTTCTTGTGGCTCAATACCTGAAACCTATATTTTACCGACATAGGGGTGGTTCATTCCTTAATTGGACGACCTTATATTTTTCTCTATGAGGGTGATGATAAGGGCATATATATGTGTGTGTGTGTGTGTGTGTGTGTGTGTATGTATGTGTATCCTGGTCCATGAGGTAAACATGGACTGGAGCTCGATCGGTCGGGCATTGATCGATCCCACAAAGCCCCTGGGTATATATAATGTCGGTGAATACTATCTAGTTAAGAACTAAACAAAGAATATTTTTGGGTTAACTTTGGAGTCACTATTTATATTCCTCTTTCATGCTTCAGTTTCACTTTCATGCTCTACTCTATATTATGTAATGTCCCTCTCTTTTTTTTACTTACTAGTACTTGCAGTACTGACCATCTCTTGATGCTACATCATTTTATGATGTAGGGTATGAGACACAGTCTCGTAGTTCTATGCAGTATTAGGATTGTTAGGAATAGCTTCAGTAAGTGGTGAGCCCTCCATTCTCCGATAGACATATTTGATTTCTATGACAGACCCTATTTTTAGTTTATGGTATTTGTCGGGGCCATGTCCAGGCTTAGACTCTTGTTTTAATGTTTAAAGTCTTCTTGGACCAAAGTCAATTTTGTTTAAACATTTTGGTTATCAGATACTTTGAAACATCCTTTACTATGTTTTAGGAATGGATTCTTAAAAATGTTTTTTGTAATTATTTTATTTAATGCTCATGGTGAATGCTATGAGGTTCTCTCGATCCTTCAATGGTCATGAGTGTCTGTTACGTCCAGGGCCTAGTTTTGGGTCGTGACACATTTCTATGGTCTGGAATAGGATACAATATCATGAATTGGTGTAATTAATGAACCCAAACCACAGTATAACTTGGCACTAGTTAGAGAATTCTATGCATCCTAAAATGCATCATTACCAAAGAAAGAAAGGTGTGAAGGAACACTTTTTATAAGTGGTAAAGGTCTGTGGAGTTAATATACCATGTGACCCCAATGAGATAAAGGAAGTATATAGTGGAAAGCAATCATTTGAGGGTGCACATGCCTATGCCATGAAGTCTCACTCTGGCCTTGATAGTAAAAGACCCTGGATTGGCTATATTATTACCATAGGTATAAGAGATTGGCTAGTCAAAGGCATTAAGATCTATAAAAAGAATCATAATGTCGAAGCTAGATTTTGTCTCAACTTTGTGAGTAGAAGACTGTGTCTTCCTAAAATAAGACAAGTAAAGTTAGAGAAGGCCATTATTATTGCTTGCATCATGGACAAGTCCAGAATCAACCTTGGAGCATAATCTATCCTGAGATTGAAAAGAGGCCACAACAAGAAAAGACATCACTGACTTTTCCTTGTTTGATCATTGAGCTATGTTAGAGAGATGGTGTTCCCAAATGCTTAAAGTAGACACCGATCTTGATACATTAATGGTTTTCGATATTATAAGGGTTTAAGATGAAGTAGAACTATACAAGAAAAAAAAAGCTAAGAGGCATAGTTGATACCTCTCCGCTGGTTGACCTAGAGGGACTTGAGAATGCTAGTGTTGGGTATATGCAGGCTGAGGCTGCAACTACCACTTATAGAAATCCCACCAGTTCAACACCCTCTTCTATAGTAGTTCCCTCTATCCATTCCCAGCCTAGTTATAGACCTATAACTGCCATAGCATTGTCCATATCCAATCCTATTCTCATATAATTAAAGCCTCATTAGATAGGGTCAATTATCACACACCACAAAGGAAAAGGTGGTCAGGCTTGAGCTGATGATCCCAGTCATTATTAGAGTTGCCTTTGTTCCACTTAGAATAGTTTAGAGCAATATTAAGTATCAGTAGCAGGCCCATTTAAATGCATTGTTTATGTTATGTGATAGTATAGACATGTTAGAGGCTGGTGGTAGTAGTGATCTCACAGCTATTAAGGCATATTATACTGCACTTAAAAGGAGGTAGTATAAGAACTCTATGGATTCTAATTTTTTTCATGACTGATCCCATTTTAGATAGTACCTAGTGAGGCCTTCACTTCATCCCACCACAATACCATTCAAAAGCATAGTAGATACTAAATGGTTAGCATGATAGCAAAGAAGAATCTCTTGATAATTATAAGAATTCTGAGATAAACAAAGATGTTGTAGCTGAGACACGCCAAAAAGCGGTCACTAATATGTAGTAGAGTGATTTTGAGGCTTTGCAAGATTTGAAGGATGTGATGGTTGATGCGACCATGGAACTGTCTCTGAGGGAAACAACCATGGTCGTACCTAGTGGTGTCACTCCTTTTGGGAGTGGTGGAAATCGAGAGCCTTGTCCCTTAGATAGAGGCCCATCAGTAATATTTTATGCCTTTACCACTCATGGATGGCTTTCCCCTGTTAGAGCCACTACTACTTTAGGATTTGATCCTGTGAAGGGAAATTTGCCACTGCCTACTCCCCTAGCACCAGGTGAGGACACTAATGCCCAAATCATGGTTGCCTCAGCAAGATAAACTCAGCACGACACCTAGATTGTAACAGTTAGACCCTTAACTCTGAGTACTATGATTCTATTTATTCACTAAGGACAATATTTTCTTTCGGACACTTCATTCTACAGTGGAGTATGAATATATCTTTTAGTTGGAATGGGGTGTCGCTATTTTGAATTAGGTTGTTGGTAGTAGCTATTTAGTATAGATTTTTGTTTTGTGTATTTCTCCTTGAATCTTCTTTGCCTGGGTTCCTTTTAAATGGTGTATTTTGTGTAATTATGGCCTAATGATATATTACTTTGATTTGGTTGGTACTTTTGAGTAGAATCTTTTCTGTGGAGCTTTTATTTTATGACTCTATGGGCACCCCTACAAAATAGATATATTTTAATAAAAAGAGTTTTCAATGTAGTTGAATGATTATTATTGTGAAAGCACGCCTTATTTATTTAATTTATGAATACTAGTGTGTTACTGAAAAATATAGTTGTTGATGTAGTTTGTTTGTTATGTGTGTAAGGATTAGATTACTCTATTGTGTTTTTTATTTCATCCCGAATTCGTCTCGTTGGTTTGTCACCAAAATTATGAGAATTGCAAAGTTGAGGACATGATCTTTGGCCTTGAATTGAGAGTAAACCTTTTTAATGCTTTTTTTGGCCTACCCGTGAGTTGAGTGATCCCATTTTCCCCCATTTGTGCCTCTTGATCCCCTCTTTTGCCACCACATTACAAGTCAATATCTATTTTGGAAGAAATTTCCTCTTCTGAACCAATCCCTCATTTAAGCGTGTAAGTAAAGATGAGGCTAAATGCCTAAGTTGGGGGTGTAACATATGATGGAAAGGGAAACTGGAATATGTGTGTGTGTGTGTGTATAAAGAAGAATATTCTTTTTTATAGTTTGAAGAAAAGAAAATAAGCAGGTTGTTATTTTGAAAACCAAACAAAAAGGAAGTATGAATAAAAGATGTAATAAAGAAGAAGATTAGAGCACCAAGGAAAGGTAAAAGGAATAGTGAATAAGAAAAGGAAGAAAAGAAGTTGATACATGCAGTGCTTAGGGAGGGTAAAGTTACTTGTACCCAAATGAATATTCTACCTGTTCCTAATCCAAGATTATAAGCTAGCAGAGTTCTTTTGATCTTCAACCAATCATTCTTTGAATAATGGCGACGAAAAACACTGGCAATCCTATGACATGACATGACGCAAAATTTGACATTTTTTAAGCTTGGGAACTCATTTTTGGGTGATTTAAAAGACAAATTTCAAGATTTCTAAGTTGGGTATGATTCTTAACTAGTGTTTACACATTCCAATATTCCAAGAGTGGGCTCCTGTAAACTACAAATCAAGAACTAGCTAAATGATCCTCAAAGGATCCGCAGAGAAACGCATAAAGTTCAAGTAACCTCGCGAGGGACATCTGCTCTCATGAATGACAGCTCGAGCCCCGCAAGAAGCATCTTTGTAATAGAAATTATTTTACAAATAAATAGCACTTTAGTACCAACAAAGGAATTGTTGTTATTTATTTATAAATTCTAGTTTCCTCAAAGTTTAATTTAATAAAACTTGTTCTGAAATTCATGTTTAACCTAAGTGGGAGACATCCTTACTGAAAAAATGCTGAAAATGCGACGAGTTCTCTCACAAAAGGACCTTGCTTTTCTCAAAGTAAAAACATATCAAGCATATGTATATATATTAATACACCAAAATAAAGGTACATAAGCCTCGACGCGATTATAGATGAAGAAAGAAGCACCTAAAAAAGCAAACTTGGTAGGTGGTTGGCGTCGGCCATCGCGAAAGACCATCACAAATGAAAATCAGAGATTTCAACGTCTAAAATTACAGTAAATAAAAGAAACTAAGGAAAAGACTAAAAGGTGTTACAATCAAAACAAACGTGAGGTCTTGAATATCCATTAAACAAAAACATAGAAAACTACATGAGGAGCACAAATAAAGTAAATACAAGGGAAGACTTATACCGGACTAAGACTTGTCTGAATCATTTTCATTGGATAAATCATCAGCAGAAGAAACTAACTCCTCAAGGGACAGGGCTAGGAACCATCAGCGTGATACCTCGGGCCCACTGATTCCCTATTCCCAAAATAGGTAGGATCTCCTGAGTACGCTCCAAAGCCAGGAGACGTTTTTTCTTCTTTAATTTTCTTCCCCTACTCGCCCTCAAATTTTTCTTCAAGCTCTTTCTCTCTTTAAAAAAACCTTTCAAGCAAGAACTAAGGGGCTCGCCGCTCTTCTAAGAGCTCTGGCAGATGCTACTTTATCGGACTCAAGCAAGGAAGTTAGGCAGGAAACCTCTCGAGATGCCTCTCTCCCCCTCTTTAAGTATACCACATGCTCCCCATACTTTAGCACAACTGAACGGAGTTCAAACAGATCGAGAGATAGCTTAGCATTGTTCTCGACTAGAGCGCCCCTCTAAGCAGCATGTTGATTCTCAGAAATACGGGCTTGGTCCTCATGAGTCTCAATTTTCCCCAGCAGTGCCTCGACCTCTTCCTGAAGGACCACCAGTTCCTAGTTGAGAGAGCCTTCATTCATAGATGAATGGTAGGAGGCTAAGGACATAACAAGGTACCTCTTTCAAAAGTAAAGAGGATTAATATAGCTAAAGGCAAATGTTAGTTCCCTAAAAAGAGAAAAAGAAGAAATATACACCATTACCCAAGCAAACTAGAAAAGGGCCTAACTCAAAAAACTGTAGTCCTCTTTTTAATCCTTGAAGAAACTTATTCATCTTCAAGGTAAGGGATGAGAGTAAGATGGCAAGTCATCCCTAATGGGGACTTACTAGGGCCCTAGAGTGCCATCAACGTTTGGGACTTCCCCCTTTGATGGTGGTAGGTCCGGCACAGGCGTTAAAGTAAAATGCGTCACGTCATTTTGCTTTGAGGCCTCTGTAATCTGTGGGACAACCTCTGAACCACTTTCCACATCCAAAGTAGAGAACCAACCAAAAAGACAGCGGTTAGTCCCCGAAAGGCTAAGAGGGCTAGGAGGATAAATGACAATGATTGCCAAAGACAGAATCAACCCGTTGACGGGATTGCCCCAGGAATCCCCCTCTTTCATTTTCTTCTTCTTTGATTTGTTGATCGATGACGATTCTGCATCAGAATTTTTCTTCTTTTTCTTTTCGATCTCTCTTAGCTTTCTCTCTTTCTCAAGATGAAGAGAAAATATGGTTCCCTCAAGGGTCGAAAGAAACTCTTGCTAGTGAATTTCCACTTCTCTAGTCTTAATTCCTGAACAAAAGCATGAGGAAGAAGTGGAAAAAGGTTGAGGAGCAAAGAATGGAAGTAGAAATCCTTACCATGATCCGAGGAGTGCCAGTCCAAATCTTGTCAGAAATAAAGCTCCAAGAACGCTCCAAGGGATTCACGGAGCCAAAATTTGCTCTGATACAGGCTTTGACGTCTGGAACCACGATCAAAGGGATCCAAGGAAAAGCTAAGGCAAAAATGCAAAAGCCAGAAAGATAAGAAATGATATATCAGTACAACAAAGCAAAAGGTAACATGGAGAAGTGAAACTCGCGGTTGCAATTACATTCTTCTGAAATTTGAGAATCTGGAAGAAATTTGCGGATCAGATGAAAACAAACTTGTCAATCTAGTGGCGATCTTTTTCATCAAGGATGGAAAGAACGCCTCTTTTTCCGCGGTAACAAACAATAAGGAGGTTCTCCTAAGAAGGTGATGGGTGATAAAGCAGAATAAAATGCTCCAAGGAGCCCTAGTGTTTGATAATAACAAGGAGGCAGGAGATGGCTCTTCAAAATATGGGATGCACTTGGCCAAGTGAGATTTTTATTTCTCAAAAAATTGTAGGTTAAAACTAAGAATCGGCCCGCGACCAAAACCCATTGAAAGAGGGTAAGTATAGATCATAATGAAACTAGGCCTCTGGCTTGAGGCATCTTTCCTAGGAAGGGGAAATCAGATGTCAAAGTAGGCAGGCCATCCGCAATCATCCTTGACCCTAGGGATATCACTGTCAGAAATACCTGAGATTATGAAGTGAACAAAACGGATTCGGAACTCTTTGTTCTCATCTATAAAATCTAACTCATGACTATATTTTGCCTCTTAGTCAAGTCTCTTTGCAAGAAACTACGAATTAAAGAAGGCCTCCTGCTCCTCTTTATGATATGCATTGGGTTCGTGAGAGGGGTTGAAGGACCATCTCACCATGGGAGAAAATAAAGTGTCTCCAAAGTCCATGAAACGGAAAGTAATTGTGGCTTTAGCAAATAGTAAAAAGTATTAAGAAACACCATAAGAATGGAAGAAAGCGAGTACGGGAGTTTCAGGGGAAAAGGAGATGGTTCAAGTGAAATGAAAACAACCCTTTGGTCGGCAGAAAAGTTTTTATAAAAGGGGGCGACGGTTGGTTTTCAAATGGAGGCATGAAAGGCGGACACATGCCGAAGTGATAACTAATGAGACGGGATAGGCCAATCAAATAGGGATGGCTAACCTATGATTTCCCACCAAAAGGATCCTCGAGTTGCCAATAACCCATTTTGCGGAGGCATCTAAGTTGAGTCGTTAAAAAAATGAGGGGGCTATCTGTATTGGGTAACAGGCCTCATGGGTTATCAGGGAAGTGGTAGGACCTCTCGCGAGCGAGTAAGTCATAACGAGACAAAAGTGTGATACCTTCGAATGATGACATCTCGAGAGTGACTATGTACAAAGAAGGCACCATCGTGGCAGTGAGGAGAATGACGTGGAAGAAGAAGGATAAGGGACAGAATTGTCAGGACCGACACCTATATGGACGCACAGTGTACCCGTTTGAAACAAGCAGAAGGTAGTGGCAAGCGCCTGTAACGGATAGGACACCTAACATCATATTATTGGGCATAGTACTATAGGATCTCCCAAGAAAACCCATTCCGAAAGGTTACTATTCACCATCATACCCTATAAATAGGGATCCCCCTCACTCTGTAAATCATCTGGAATTAGACTAGCAATATAATACGTTTTCTTGTGTGCTCTCTAAGCAGTGTTTTTTCCTTTAATCTTATCTATACGATCTTGCTCTTGTGGAAAGCTTCCTCACTAACAGAGGACGCCATTCAGGACCTCGCTTTGTCGATATGTTTGTTATCTTAAATTTACCTTTTTTTTATTATGTTTTATGCATTATTTTCTATTGTTTTTCATTGCATAAACAATCGATCCGCTTGTAACAGACGTAAACAGGATTAAATTTAAAGCGCGTGTTCTTGACCTTATATACAAATTCAACTATACCGTTTTCAAGGTAAACAATATCACTCTTCTTTTCTTAATGGATGCGCAAAAATCTTAGAAAGACATACTATATGATTAGTGTATAAGTTACTTCAATGAAATATCTTTTAAAGATTGATTTATGATTTATTTTCACATGTAATTTTAGTGGATATGACTTATCTTTAAAGGTTGTTGAAAATATCTCGTAATGGAAATAACTTTAGTACCTGCTTGGCCATAAATTGTTTAATTTTTTATTTTATTTTTATTTTTTTGGAATAATCTCATTTTATTTGAAAATCGGTATTTGGTCATGAAAATTTTAAACTTGATTGAAATTATATTTCAAATTTAAAAAATTGTTTATAACCTATTTTTTTAATTCACTTTTCACTTTTAAAGTTATATTTAAGTATATTCAAATATGAATATTATTCCAGAAACTCTATATTAAAGGTATACCAAAGAAAACTCCATCTTCACCTTCTAACTCCATAAATTACCCAAAAAAAATGAAAAATATTTTGGATCTATGACCATAACACGCCTATTTAGTGTTAGGCCATAAACACCGAGTCACTGACACAGTAACACAATTTAACAAAGGGTTTTTCATTCCCAAAGTAGAGGTTTTGGTTCAACTGTTTTCAAGGTGTACACTAAACATCCATTTTTGGCTTTCAGCGTTGTGTAATTTTTTCTTTTTCCAGCCAACGAAGGGAAGCCTTGGCGTAACTGAAAAATTGCTTTCATGTAATCAAAAAGTCATGAATACAAATTGTAGAAACAACCTCTCGCAAATATAAGATTACGTACAATTGACCCTTATCTGATCCTTTCAGAAACTTCATGCATAACTGGAACTTAGTGCACCGAGCTGCTTTTTTTGCCAGCCTACCGAAAGTGAAATCAGAAAATGATTTCAATTTAACACAATCACTTTATCAACCCTACATTAATAAATTCACCAAACATGCATCACTTTTCCCAAAGGGTCAAATTTGATTTACTCAAGTCACATGATAACTAATTATTTCTGCCCAACAAACTCAAACTTTTTTGCATTTCACAGAAAGAAAGAAGGATTTCCAAACTTCAGTCCAATCTAACAACACTTTCCTCTTTTTTTACATCTTGGAAAGTGACTATTACAACAGCTTAGTACTCACTTCCTATGTAGTCAAGAATCAATAGGAACCAAAACCTCAAACGTGGTAAAACAATTTAAAAAGGTAAAAACATGAAAACAAGGAAACTTCTTAATGAAAATAATCCTTATCAGCATTAGAAAACTAACTTCCTACGTGATGCCGTCAAGAGGGTAGTTTTGCAGCCAATCACAGCAAGGTCTTGGATCGTTTCGACTATTAAATCCTTGAATATCTGCCTTTCCATGTCCAAGACCGCCTCGGACATCTCTACAGGACAGTCTCCCCAACCGTTGAATGTGTCTTGAGCAAGGTCTTTCTTGAGAACTTCACAGATGATCTCAACCAAATTGTTACCACTTTCCCTTTCTTGGATTCTTTGGAACTCGGTCCAAATTTCTTCGAGTGTTGGTTTTGCAATAGATGAACCTGACCAGGAAAATGCTTTCCATGGGGGAAGTTGCCTGCTTCTATCAAGAATTTCAGTGATAGTGTCGAAAATTAGCTTCCTTTGGACTTTGGAGACCTTGGACGTGTCCTTTCCTTTGAGATATTGCTGCTTCTCCAATAATAAAAATACATCAGAGTCTCCGGGAACATAACAGGAAGCTCTAAGAATGTCTGAAATGTAACCAAGATGAGAGTCATCTGTTGAATCATCAGACTTTGATCCGACTGGTGAAAATGCTGAAATCCAGATTTCTTCCTCCAATTCCCCTGAAACATCTGGTTCAGTTTTTAAGTAACATTAGCTATGACCCAAGCATAAATATCGAAAGCTTATCTAATGTATTTAACTTGCCATTAAACACCAGTACTTGAAGAAAGTATAACAGTTTACCTTTGAAATCTATGTTCCTTTTCATAATAGGTGAAGGGGATGGTGATTCATCCCTGTAGAATGATGAATCAAGAACTGACACCGGACTTGGTTGTGATTCAGGGGCTGTCATCTCTGCTATGCTATTAAGCAGCTTATCACACCTTTCCAGAAGGCTCCTTCCTTCACTGTATTCCTCCATATTTGATCTCTATAATGCCACATTTCAAGAAACAACGATTAAACTCAAGTCATTAGTGATTACTATGTTTTTTAAAAGATAAATTCAGTTACTTGATTGTTACCATACCTCTGCATCAGTTTGGAAAGATGAGCTAACAGTGCTTTCAGAAATGGAAGATGACTCGTCCTCTGTGACAAACGTTGTGATCTTCTCTTTCTGCTTACTCTCGGTCATTTCTCTCTTGTTTCTAGGTGATCCCTTTGCGCCATTTTGCTCCAAACTGGTTCTCCTCGAGCTAAGCTTTGGTGATTGTACTGGAGAAACTCTTCGATTTTCAAATGGCTCTCCTGCTCTTCTACGACTATCAACATTCAGATTCTTCGGTTTGGCCACAGAACTAGAAAGCCTCACACTGTTTTCTCTTTGAGTTGGCGAGCTGGAATCTCTAGATCTTAGTGAACTCCGAGCATTTCGTTCAGAAGCAGGCCGTTCCCGACATGGGCTCACCGACGGAAGACTTTCACTAGAGAGATTGGGTCTCCGACCAATGGCATTTCGGCTTCTCAAATTTGAGGGGGTTGTAGCATTTGCCGTTCTTCTATGGCTTGGTGAAACTGATCTCGAAGGCCTCATAAGGACTATTGGGGACTCATCAGATGAGAAAGTAGGATCATATACAAAATTCCGGTGGCCAATCTGCTCAGACGGTCTTTTGCTATGTAGGAGCCCTTTGAGTTGCAAAGCCTCTAGGATTTGCTTCAATGTCTCAAGATCTTTAGAAGGCTCATCAATTCCTCTCATCTTCAGTCTCTTGTCAATCTCACCATAGAGTGAGACTGTCTGTTTTGGCTCAGGGAAAATGTCTGCTGTATCAAAGAAACATTTCCTGTGTTGAGGTGACTTCCACGGCGATGAACCTAAACTTCTGTTTGAAGCCTTTGGTCTTTCAATCTTCTCGTTCTTCAGAGGATAACCCAACCGGTCCATAGGTCTGACATTTGACATTGGACTTCTCCGTTCATTTGCAGCATTGTCTTTCATTGCATTGTTTGATATGTTAGATCGGGGATTGTTTAGCTCCTGGAAATCCACATTGTTCCCATCCACAAAACGGCCATTAAACAAGTCTCTTGAAACTCTGGATTCTGATGCAGATCTTCGCAACTCTGATTTTGGCAGAGTTTCAGGGCTTGATTGGGGTAATGGTTCAAGTCCCATTAGCCGTGCAATGACACTAGGGCATCGACGCTGATTGTCATCACCATCAGCTACTACTCCATCGTCTGCGTTCTCACCTCTGTTTGCTGATAGAACTGAAGCCTTTGTCCGTAGCTCCCTCGGTCGAAGACTTCCTTTAGCATCAACAACAGCTCTGCTGTCCAGTGAAAGCCTCGGAGCTTCTTTGCAAAACTTCCATGAAGACCTCGTCCCTTCTTTTACCTCAAATATAGGAAGAGGAAGCGGTGATTTTGGCGGTGTCTCTACCGGAACAGAAACAGCCGACTCAACAGGGCTGACCTCAGCTGCTGCCTGCTTGGACTGGTCCGGACTTGGCTGTGGTTTCCCGAGCTCCTTAGAAACTGCCGGTGATGCAACAAACTTATCGGACTCTGACACATCATCAGGAACCTGAAAATGCAAAACACCCTCCAATCATCCACCACGATAAGCAATGCAAACATTTAAACAGAAACTAATCAACCTGAGAAACTTGTACCATGAAATGTGGCAAACGTTTCGTGGCATAGAGTCTCTTCCCGGCTAAAATGTGATTACGGTCAAAGAGCTGAAGAAATCCACCCATACAACCCATTCTCCTATCATCCACACCATCCATGTTGCCACCAGATTGTTTGTTTGTTTTTTGGATCTACTACTTTATTTAGCTCCTGTGTTGAAAATTAATAGTCAGTCCATGTGCCAATCAGTTAATTTACAGAGAAACAGCTTTAGTTAATAACCAATTATTATCACTACTGCAAAATCCATTAAGATGATGTGGACACTTCTATGTAATTGCATATAAGGTTTTTTATTTTGCAAAATCAGGTGAGTTTGCTCAAAACTCACATTTATATTACCCTTAATATCCAGTTAGAAAAAAAAAGTATGAAGAAACAAGTTTCAAGATGGACTCTTTTTTACTATAATGGCATTGAGCTCTATTGATTCTTATTTACACATTAATCTAAAAATGAAGTCACTCAGTGCAAGTTGATGCCTAGACTCTTCATTTTCGACGCCACATCCATGTCGGATTCTTCAAAAATACACTACTTTTGGAGAATCCAACATACACCAGTTGACATTTTTGAAGAGTCCGAGCAACATACCTTGATGCAGTATATATCTTGAATATACACACCAGATTCAAAAAGAAAGTAGGCAAATGCAGCTAAAATCTTACTGGGATCTAGATTAGATAATGCTTTGAAGAGGCAAATGACATTCAATGTATGAAAATCCAAAAGATGAAAAAATCCAAACCACTTAGCTTTCAAGATGCAAATGACATTCAATGTGTGAAAATCCAAAAGAAGAAAAAATCCAAACCAATTAGCTTTCTAGATTTTTGTTTGCTCTCTGAATGATGTTAAAAAAAAAAAAACTCTAGCAAATACTAAAAAAAATTTCTTAGCTCTAAGAAAAAAATAGTTTTCTCCATTTTAAATTTCAAGATTTCATCAAATTCACAATGCCATTAAATAGAAGCAATGAGCATACTTCTCCACACTTCTACAATGGAAAAAAAAGAAGAAGAGAGTTCCTTTAATTGGTCTAAGTCTCCTTCAATTTGGAAACACACTCAAAGAAGTAACAGTAAATGAACAAAAAACACATTTATAGAAACCCATTGAGATAAAAATCACATCTTTACAGAAATCCTTCTAAATTATGTTGTGCATTTTTTCACAAATTGGAGATGAATGCTAGGTTCTTTTTTAAAAAAAAAAAGTGGAGAAGAAAAAAACCATGCCTAAATCATTCAAGAACTAAAATGTGAATGAAAATCACACATAAAAACCATAGCTTTACACTAAATTTTGCTCTATTTTGTTGTACTAATTTTTTTTCTAATAAATTGACATTAATGCTGAAGAAGATAGACAACCCCACACTGATAAGTGCAAGAAAATGCCATTAAACCACTCAAAGAAAAAGAAGAAATCAATAAAAATCAGACCTTTACAGAAATTTGAGCTTATTTTCTTGATGAACTTTTTTTCTTGAGGTTATTTTCTTGGTGTAACTTGTTTTGACCAATTGAATGACAAGATGGAGGAGATTAATTTCCAAAAAGAAAGGAACCCAATTGGGGAAATAGCAAGAAAATCATAGCTGAAGGTTGAACAGAGTGAGTTAGACAGATCTGAAAGTGGAAAAACAGTGTAAAGAGAGTAGACTATTCAAGAAAAGGAAGTGGTCATTCATGTCTACGGCTATTTAGTAGTGATTGAAGTTGATAGACTTATAGGCAAATGTTGTTGAGCAACGGAAGTTCTAATTCCACCTAATGAATGGAGGAAGAAAACAAAGGGAGTTAAAAGGGAGGGAGAGGTAGAGAAGAGAAGAGTGTGTTTGAGGGAGTGAGTGATATATTGGTTAGAGATCAGTTTATGGGACCAGAAAACCACAAGGGGTGCGAGGTTTTTTTTGTGGAGCGGGCGGGGGGAGGGGGGGTTCAATTGTTTTGTGTTGCCAACTTTGAAGAACTTAGACCGTCAAACAGACAATTAAGAAATTAATTACGTATACAAGAAAAAAGAAAGAAAGAAAACAAAATACTAAATGGTCTTTTTGGCATTTGTCACAAAAAATATAGACTTCTTTTATATACTTGTATATAACATTCAAAATTCATTTACTGATGAATTTATTGTTATCCGAGTTTGATAAAATCTGTATTTTTCAACAATAACTTCAATCACATTTTCAAATTAAAT
Source organism: Capsicum rhomboideum (assembly GCA_031232105.1). Lineage (NCBI taxonomy): Eukaryota > Viridiplantae > Streptophyta > Magnoliopsida > Solanales > Solanaceae > Capsicum > Capsicum rhomboideum. Next base: position 19,920,425 of record CP124712.1, read on the forward strand.
AAGAACAATCACATAAAGTTGTAACTTTGTATTTCACAACTTTGAACCTCAAAATAGGTTCAATCCAACTTATGAACATCAACAAAATCAAAATGAAGTTCAAACTACTTTCTGGAAAATAGCAAAACTGTAAGAAAAAAATGAAGACAGAAATGGAGAATCAAGTCCACCGAATTCACGGTGTGTCCTTAAGGAATTTATTCCCCTCAAATACCCGAGGTTATGGAATCTTTCCTCCCAGGATAAAATGATTCACTTCAGTAGAATAGTGGTACCTCAAATTCTACCGAACAACAAACTCACTCACTGATTTGATGATCACACTTGAGTTTTTCATGAAGAAGAGAGTTCGTGTTTTTTCACAAAATTTTTCTCAATACCCGAGGAAAAATTCAGGTATTTATAGTCAAAAGGTGGTGCTTCAGAAGAGAAGCAATGGTTCCAGAAAAATGCACTGTCTCAGACCGTTGCGGCCACCTACGTCCGCATGTGACATTTGATCGGAACCAGAAGCATATGCGTTGACCACCTATGCCCGCAGGTGACCACCTGCGCGGGAAGGTCGTTATTTCCGCCTTCAAACAGTGCCGCGAAGGGTCACGTCCCTTCGAGGTGCGTTGTGACATGCGTACGCACATGCCATGTGCGTACGCAAATGGAGAAAATTTTCGTATCGGATTTTTGGATTAAAAACATCACTATTTTTCAAGTTCCAAATGAATTTTGTCCAAAAAGATAGTCTCTCGATCATCAAGCCGAAGCCGAAGCCAACGCCGAGCCAAGCGAGCGACGACAACGGCGCGAGGCTTGTCTTGTTCTTGTCTCACTATCTACATGAAGGAATACATCTGAATATATGTATAAGAATGTTTCTTTCTCCCACCAATGTGGGAGAACTTTACTTCTTAAAAGAGAACTACACATTTCAATTTCCCTCTATTTTTCATTCACAATACTTAGAACCCAACAAAATTTAAATTCATCTGGTAAGAGAGAAAATAACAAGGTTTCAAATTAAATATTTACCAATAAAGTAAAAATTTAGATAATCAATGAATTGAATAGATTACCATACAAGGCTCATTGAGGCCGGTGTCTTTTTCTTTTTTACCTAGGAAAAATAGGAAAGAAGATTATAAAGTGAGAAATCAACTATTCACTAACTAAGCTGCTAAAATTACATAGTCCACTAAAAAGAAAAGTGATCTCAATCAAAAAGTAAAGAGTACACATTTATCCCATAATACTCAGTAGTGGTTTGTCAAAAAATGTAATCATTGTTATTTGTAGTCATTGTTATTTGTTGGTGTGTAGTATTGTTGGACAAATGAGATGTCTCCATCTTAACAGATGTCGCAAGTTCGAACTAAAACGAATTGTTAGATAAATATTAAGTAATTTATATATATATATATATATATATATATTAATGGTTCATTTTACTGGAGGGAGAGACAAATAAATGATATTATGAGCATCACGAGCATTGGAGAAAGAAATTTATTGTGATGAAAAAGAGGGGGAAGAAAAAAGAAGGAAGCCAACACGTTGCAGGCAAAAGTTATACTCAAATGTATTTACTCCCTTCCTCAAAAACAATTATTAACATGACTATTTTATCATAGTACCTCTATTAATTGATGGTTATTATTATGTCTTGAAATTAGTTTAGAAAATAAACAATTAATGCTAAGGATAAAATAGGAAAAAAGAAGTTTGTTTTTTTATATATCAAAAATAACAAGTAAAATTGATAATCCAATTAGGAAATGAGTGACAAGTAAAAGCGAACGGAGGGTATAATTTTTATTTGTTTCTTATGCAGTTAAACTATACGTGCATATTAAATGTTTGCAAGGGCTATTGAAAACAATATAATTTTCTTTAGGAAATACTAGAAATAAAGTTGTGTATACTCTGTTTATTTATGAAATTACACTATATATATTATTGTTTGTTGTTTGTTTACTATACATGTGTATTAAATGTATATGCATCTTTAATTGCTTTATTTTTTCAAAAATATTTAACAATTGAATTTTCCTTTATTTTTTTTTTCTTATCTTGAAGACACATGTATAGGTGGATCAAATATGTGAGTTCAGACTTCAGAAGTTGGGACCAAGAATAATAAAAAGCACTTGTATAAATAAAGTTTTAAGACTATTGGTATATATAAAGTTTATTATATTCGATCTATAGCATAAAGCCACCATCTTGGGATTGGATTGGCACATATTCATATTCTAGGCAAATATAGCATATATGAAAATTCAGAAAAATTAGTAGTTGCTAATTTTGAGTGCAGACTGAATAAATTTATACCTGAGTAGCTCACAAATAATAGATGAAATGTAAAGCGCACCAGAGAATTCCGGTGCGACCAGCTCAATTGAAAAGGTGATTCCTGACCTCTCTCATGGAATACCAACTTAGTCATTCTTACAAGTGAATACAACATATTTGTTATGGGTTCAATTCAACAATTTGTATCCAACATTTTCATACGTGCAAAATATGTATTTATGTATTTATTTTGTTTTTGGTAAAATCATTAATTTTTAATAAATACTAAGTTCGGAACTTCCAAAAGTTTAATATAATGATAAGATTTTAAGAAGTTAATTTATCTAATTTAACTTAATCCGTCTCTCCACTATAACTATTTGTTTTTTACTGAGTGGACTTCTATTATATGGTGAATATCTATAAATTAACTTTGCATCCACTTGGACCCCCCATTTGTCCCACCTAAAATGAAAGATACTAAAACTATAGATATGTCACTTTCTTTTGCATGTAGTTGAACTCTTATATTCCTGTGTTTTCTTTTTTCAAATTTTAAATTTTTGCACTTGAATGTATTTCTAAATTGAAGATTAAGGTAATAAAATCTATGTAAAAAAAACAAATTAATTAGAAAAATATCGACCATCTAATAACGAATAGTTTATAGATATTACGTTTTAACTAATAAAGTATATTTTGTATTTTACTTTTGTTGTTTTGTTGTATCTTGCGATGGCTAGCACATCTTTTCCATTTTGATATCTACGATATTTCCTTTATTTTTTTTCTTTGTTCAGTGTATTAAAAATAAAATTTTATTTTATTTACCTATTAACAAATAAATAAATTAATGATTGCAATTTTATCATTCTCATTAGTTAATTATTTTCCAAACTTATTGGAGTTGTAACAGACAAATTTAATTTTTTAAAATATAATTAATAAGGATAAACTAATAAAATAAATACTTTATAGAGAATGCAAAATACAACCTTGACAAGTAAAAGAAAACGAAGGAAGTATTATGAGGTAAGGAAATGTATAATCTAATAAATTGCAATTTTATCATTCTCATTAGTTAATTATTTTCCAAACTTATTGGAGTTGTAACAGACAAATTTAATTTTTTAAAACATAATTAATAAGGATAAACTAATAAAATAAATACTTTATAGAGAATGCAAAATACAAACTTGACAAGTAAAAAAAAAACGGAGGAAGTATTATGAGGTAAGGATATGTATAATCTAATAAAGCAAAAATATATCATAAAGTATACACATTTTAATATGATTTTTTCAGTAATTCAATAAAAGCCCATCGATTTTCCAAAACATTTTGTTAACTAAACTATTCCTATTTACAGGGATTGCGTAATCTCAACGAAATGACCCGAATTTATGTACGATAATATTGTTGCTCTTACTAAGTGACGTACCTTCTGACAATCTTTTGGAGTCTCTACAAAAATACAAATATAGTACGTAAATATTTCCACCGGCCGTCGGGTGTGTTTGGTACGAAGGAAAACATGTTTATTTATTTATTTTTTTCATGTTTTATTGGTTTAAATGTTTTGAGAAATATTTTCTAAATAGACTTAATTTCCTCAAATTTAGAAAAAAATGATTTCCCATCATAAAGTAAAGGAAAACATTTTTTAAAATTTTCTTTCAACCTCAAGAACTGACTCTCGACCCAAGTCCCAGATACCAATCAGGACCCGACTCCCTATTGCAACCCAAACCCAGATATCGACTCCCGACACCGACACCACTCGACTCTCAACCTTGATTCGAATCCCGAGTACTGACTATCAACCTCGACTCGGGATCGAACTCCCGATTTCGACCTCGAGTCTGACTCGAGCCCTACTTGGATCTCAGGTCCCGAAACCGACTCCCAATTTTCAACCCGAACTCGATCAAGGTTGGATCCCAAGTCAGTGTCAAAATTCGGGTCTCGAGTTGGGGTCGAGTCCCGGGTTGAAAGTTTAGTTCGGATTGTGAGTCAGGTTTATGTCCCGATTCGAAAATCAAGACTCAAGTAGGAGTTAAGTCTCGGTTCGATGGTCGGGACCCAATTCGAGGTCGAAAGTCGGGGTCAGGTTGCAATTAGTAATTGGGACCAAATTCGAGGTCGGATCCAGAGTCACGTCCCAATTCGTGAGTCATGGTCGAAATTGAGAGTTAGGTATCGAGTCAAGAGTCGGGGCCGGAATTGAGATTCATGGCCGAGGTGGGAGTCGGGTCCGGAGTTGAGAGTCGAGGTCGGGTTCGAGACTCGAGGTTCTGATCGAGAATCGGGTCCGTAGTAGAGAGTTGGGGTTAGGATTAAGAGTTGGGTCTCGAGTCTCGAATTGGGAGTCGAGGTCTTGGGTCAGAGTCGAGTCGGGGATAGGTGTCAAGTTTGAAGGTGGGGGTCGAAAGTCGAGATCTTTGGTCAGAGTCGGGTTGGGTTTGAGAGTCGATTTTGGTGGTCAAGGTTGGGTTTCAAGTCGGGAGTCGGGACACCCGAGACGTGGTCGGGGTCGAGATCGAGAGTTAGGTCCCAAGTTGGGATGGGGAGTCGAGTCCTGAGTAAGGATTGATAGTCGGGTCCCTAAGTCTAGTTTAGGGTTGGGTCTCAATAGTTGGGTCTCGAAACCTTATTTGCAATCAAGAGTTAGTATCGGTATCAAGAGTGGTGTCCGGAGTCAAGATCATGAGTTAATTCCCAAGTCTGGGTCAGGTTGGATTACGTTGAGGTCATATATTGGGTCTCTAGTCGGAAGTCGAGTCTCGTGTTGAGGTCGGTTGTTGGGTTTCAGATTTTGTTCAGGGTTGGGAGTCAAGTCAACAGTCGGGATTTTATGTCAGGGTCGGGTCCAGTGTCATTAGTATTTTCTAGGATTATACCTAAATGCTTTTGAGACAATATTTTCTTCTTACTAACTAAACACTAAAAAATAAGTAACAAAACTACTTATTTTTCAAGAAAATATTTTCTAGAAAAGCATCTTTCGTGAAAAACATTTTCCTTCATACCAAACATACCCTCCATCTCATTTTAACTATAATTTTAATCTTCTTTGTGCTTATTAAGAAAATAATTAATACTCCCTCCATTCCTATTTACTTGTCACTTTTTTAAGTTGCACACCCCTTAAAAAAAGTATTAACTAAAAGGTAAAATGACTAAATTATCCTTATTTATTAGTTATTTCACATCTTTATTTAATACTTCTCTTTTTTACACTATATTAATATCTCTCCATATTTATAAACAAAGATAAAGATGAAAACAAACAACTAATTATGTTTTGATTTTCTAAAATGACAGTTATTTGTAATATCTAATTTTAGTAAGGACGCCAAGTATTTAGAAACGAAGGAGTACAAGTTATAGTATATTAAGTTTAGATATTGAGCAGTGTTAAGGGTGTGTTCGGTATGGAGGAAAATATTTTTCAAGGAAAACAAGTTTTTTCATACTTATTTTCTTGTGTTCGTTACACAGGTAAGGAAATATTTTCTAAAAGTATTTTTATATATTTAACACAAAATAATGAGAATGAATAAGGTATGGGGCAAGGGGGGGGGGGTCGGAGTGGGATGGGGATAAGAAAGAATTTTTAAACTGTTTAAAAAACAAATTTTAAAAATTAAAAAAAAAAATTGGTTGGGGGGGGGAAAATTTTTTAAAAAAATTAAAATTGGAGGAGGATGGTAGGGGACGAGTAAGAATTTTTTATTTGGGGTGGGAGTAAGTGATTTTGAGAGTGAAATGAACATTAAAACTTGTTTTCTCTACTTTGATTAAAGAATTAATTTTTCTTAATTTAAAAAAACTTGTTTTCCTAGGAAAAATATTTTTCAAAATTTTTAGTTAAACGAACATGAGAAAATAAAAAAATATTTTTCAGAAAACATTTTCCTTCATACAGAACACACCCTAAATAACTATTTTTTTAATGTTAAAATAACAACATTTTGGGATAAATCTGAGCTAAAATGAGACGGAGGGAGTAAAGAAATGTTTGCAATATTTTTGTGGATTTTCTCGATATTTGTCTCCGTTGAGATTGAGTGTTGATTATTCCAAGTAACGGTAAAGCTACTTTTAAAAGTTAAAAAAATGATTAGATTAACATGGTTTTCTCATAACTTTGCTTGTCAAATCAACCAATGTTTGTTACTACTACTTGCTAATTACCATTATTTATCATAATGGTGTAATCTTGGTCTTAACAATTTCCGTGCATTTTAAGGGTTTTTTTTTTCGTTTTTGTGTGAGATGCATGAAGGAAATTACAATTGAAAATTGAGAGCAATGAGTGAGATTGGAGGGCATTAATGTTATTTAGTCATTTTGATACGCGCATGGGTAGTTTGAAGTGCATTAGGAGGGGCTTCCATATATAAATGATAGCTTGGAGTCCAAAGGAAGACATGAAGAAACAAATACACAAGGTTATGAGCGATCAAGATGCTCTTTGGGCAATCAAGAAGGACCCTTGTGAGTTATTTGTAAAATAGTCACTTTTAGGCTATATTTGTAATATGTTACTTTTGTAATGGCAATAACTATAAATAGCGGCCTTAGTTATTTTTGTCCTTACATTTTGGATGATTGAATTGTTTTGAATATGATTGAATTGTCTTGAATAGACTTGACATTTGGTTACTATAGGTTAGGGTAGTGATTAGGTTCAATTCCAATTGTTAGCTTAAATCGAGTGATTAGGGTGGATTCCCGAATTGCTTGTGTTATCTTCTTCACTTGATTGATCATTGAGTTGTCATATTGTGGATTCAATTTGTTTTCTCGTGCATTTGATTGAGTTCTGTTCTTCCTTGATTTAATTTTTGTTCAATTGAACCTTTCTTTCTTCACTTCTTATCTCCTATATCTCAACTATCCTTTAACTTTGTTATTTAATTTCGCGTTTTTGATATCGATTTTAGTCACCTCGATTAGGTTCGTTATCATCTTGGTATCAGAGCTTAGGCTAGAGATTCGTACCGACGACTTTCAATCCTAGGTTCATAAATCTAAAAAATCAACAACAACAAAAAAGGGTCAAAAACGTTTTTAGAAAATTTTAAAATTTTTTTGGTCGATTTGAGTTTTGTTCGTGTTTTTATCACTAGATTCATGTTTCTCTAGTGATATTGGGTCTAGATTTAAAGTTTCAACTTGTTTGGAGGTGAATTGAAGTTTTCACCATTGTTGAGCTTGAAAAAAATTGAAGAAGGTGAAGTGGGTTTGAAGATCTAAGTGGAATTGGGGTTTGCTCTCTCTATCAAAAGGAGTTTGAATCTGAAATTTTAGAGCAAATAGAGTTGAAATCCATTAGGGTCAATTTTGAAAGACCATCATCTTTACGGTGTTCTTCATAATTTGAAGTGGATTTTAAAATCTGAAAATTTTGGATCGAAATTGGAGCTTAAAAGTATCTACGTTTGTTCTTTATAGCAAGAGGAGCTTGAATCTCGAATTTCATCAAATTTGGAGCTAAAACGAAGGAGTTGTCAATTTTGGAGTTCATCTTATTCATGGTGTTCTTCATAGCTTGAAGAAAAAGAAAATGGGTCTAAAATATGATTTGATTGGGTTAGAATTGAGGGTTTAAAAGTATTGGGGTTTGATCTCTATATCAAATTGAGCTTAAATCTCAAATTTTAAGAAATTTGGAGCTAAAACGAATGAGATATAAATTTTTGAAGTTCATTCATGTTCTTGGTGTTTTTCATGAAATTCATGTCTTGTTGAAGAAGAATTATTCAAAAGGTATTGTTTGATCCAAAAAAGAGAAAAAGAAAAGGAGGTGTACTTGTTTGTACAAGGGGAAAAGACCAAAAAGGGCAAAGACTAGGACAAGAGGAAGTACGGGGGAACACAAGGTACAATTCTTGGAAGCTTCCTCAAGTGTCCTTTTGCTGTGCATTTTGGACCAATTTTTAGCTCTTTTAAATTTTTTTCTTTACCTTTTTGGAACATTTCTCCATGGATTTCAACCAAATTTCTTCCTAAATATTTTTTTTAAGTCCAAATCTTGGTAAATTAGTTTTATTTTATTAATTCTACCTTTCTTTTTCTTCATAACTTGATTTTAATTAGTAGATTACCCTACTAAATATTATCAAGTTCTTTGAGTCCAATTTTTTCTCCTGTGTTATTCTTTGTGTGATTTTCTAGTTTTATTTCGTTGATAATTTTTTCTTGATTCAAGTCCGTTAGTTTTATTTGAGTCGTCCTTCTTTCAAGAGTCACAAAGATCCATTCCTCCACAAGGATAGATAATCTTGAATTGATTGAGCAAAGATAGTAACACTATCAATTTGGGAAAAAAGACATAGAAGGTGAGTTGAGAGTTCATATAAAGAGTGACATGAGGCTTTTATTACTAACTTGTTTACTAGTTTTGTAGGTACAAAAGGAGATATAAGGAAGAATGTCATCCATAGCCTCGGAATCTTTTGAAGACAAATTGTATGAAGGCTATGATTATGATCATGAACAATATGGTGGTGAGAACCACTACTCCGAAGATGAATGTGAAATGAATGGGGCTTATGGCTCTTATGATGAACATGAAGGAGTAGAAGTATCTTATGATGAATTCGATAGTGAAGATATCGAGTATGGGGATTCTCATATTACACACTATGGTGATGAAGACAATGTGAGGTACGATGCTTTCTCCCTTATGTCTTGTGAATCCTTTGAGGATGATTGTGATAGAAGGGGAAGTTGTGAGGATGAATTACCTTTCTTGTCTTGTACTACTTTCTATCCTAGTTGAGGGGGTATAGATGTGTGGGTGGAACCAATTCGAAGACGTCGTGTGGACCATAGACAAAGAACATTCTCTACTTCTTGGTGTGCAAGAACTTGTACTACCTATCATCATTCCAATGTGACTAGTTCTCCATATGGTAATGGCGTTGGAGGTAGGATAGAAGGATCAATAGGCCATGGGAGTAGAGTAAGCTCAATGTTTCAAGGAGAAGTTACAAGTGAACCACTCCCGATTGAGGAACCTAGTACTTTGAGGATGAACAAATTATTTGCTTACATGCTAATTACTCTTGACAAGATCTCTCAAATGGTCTCCAAGCTTAATACCAAGGAGACGAAAGTAAAACAAGCTACTCCTTGTGGAAATATGCTTGAAGAGGATTCAATAAATGAAATGAAGGCTATTCCTAGCAATTCAAAGTGGAAGCTAAAGTTGAAGGGATCTCCAAACCCTTCACAAACGATCATTGGCACTTGTCCGAACTCCAATAAAATTGAGAGACAAAAGATTGAGAGGAGTAAGGGTGTGATATGTGACAATTCTAAAGAGGAAAAAAGAAAGGTTGTGAGGAGTGACGTGAGAGGGCTGTCATAACCTTATACTAACTTTTATAACTTTTCTTCCTTTTCTAGTTGTCTTGATTCTTGTGCAGGTATCCTTGGAGACAAGCCTAGTGAGGCACCTCGAGGAATGAAGAATCATGAGGTGCTAAAAGGCTTTCCAGAGCAAATGTTCTCCAATGTTGAAAAGCAAAGTGAATGCAATCCCTCTGATGAGCTACAAGGTAATAAAGTTAAACCTTACACTTAGTCAAAAGTAGAAGATCCTTGTGTGGCTAGTAGCCAATTGAGTGTAAGTGATGACTTGTATATGTGTGAGCTTAAAGATCCTTTGCCTTGTGATGATCTTGATGACACCTTGTTGCATAATGACAATATATTTGTTGAGAGTGTTCATACACTAGTTGATCCTATTAATGACCGAATTGATTCTTCTTGCAAGATTAATTTGTATCCACCTAATGTTGACACGTGTGCCTTGAATGCTAGTACTTTGTCATGTGACTCCTTGCCATGTTTTGATGATGTGTATGTTGGAAATGTAGATACACTAGTTGATCCTATTGATGACCAAATTGATTCCTCTAGTAAAATCAATTTGTGTTTACCTAGTGTTGATACATGTGCTTTGAATGATAGTTCATTATCAAGTGATATTGTTGTTGATCAACTTGTGTGTAATGATGACCCACTAAATGAAGATTTCTGTGATGAACTTAAGGAACCTCAATTTAGTGATGGCATTTATATAGTTGGTCATGTAGATAGTTATGTGAAGTCATTGCACCTAAATAATGAATCTTTGAATTGTGATTCCATTTTTTGTTCTTCTCGTGAGGATTTTGAGGTGGAATATGATTTTAAGGATAATCCCCTGTTTGATGTTGATGTGACTGATAAAGGTAAAATGCATAGTGGTGTATCTTAGTATGATAAAAGTGTAGCCCCTCTTGAAGGCTATCAAGTGATTGAGAATCCACTATGGTATGATGACACACTTTTCAAAAAAGGAACTCACTTCTTGGAAGATAATAGTACGTCTATTGGAGGGGTTAGTGGTCGAAAAGAAGGGGGTGTATGTTCTCCAATGACCCCTTTATTCTTGTGTGACCCCATTCTTGATCAAGGCCTTAATGCTTGTGGATCAAAAGGTTATTCTAAATGTGGGCATACCTTGGATGAAGTTTATTTAAGTAGCAACTTTCTTTACTACTTGTTTACATTTGATGACTCTTTTCTCAAATGTGGTCTCATATTTGTGGAACCCAAGGCAAATGTGTGATTGCCTATTTTGGGAGTTTCCTATGTTCTTGCATCCTTGTTTGACACACTTGTGCTTAAGTTGTGTGGACCACACTAGTGGGGTGCTAAGTTGCTTATTTGTTTTTGGGAGAGTCCATGGATATTGAAAGTTCCTTGTCACCTTCATAGGGTTGGACAAGTTGAAGTTTCAAATGGGACTCTTGGAAGCATGCTTGATAATATGATAGGAGGGACCCCAACTCATTGGGAGTATTATTTGATATGGAGTTATTTGATTCCTAATAGATTCCTCAACCATTCTATTAGCATTGCTTCGTTGGTGCACTTTCTTTCTTTGGGAAGTTGTTTGATAGAGAGGGTTGTTTTGTGCTTAAAATGTCTTTTTATCTACCGGTGTCCTTATCTTTTGGTACGCCCTAGATAAGACTATTGAGCTTAACAACTTTCTCTACTACCACTTTGCTTACGATGATACCCATGATAGTATGGGATTTATTTTGTATGGAGATAGAGATATGTGGGTCTATTACTTGTTTGACCTGAATGAACCCTTATGGGTGATTGCACCATTTTTAGTGAGGTCTTATTGTGAGGCGATGAAACAATTGTGTCTTATGGCTCCTAAATCATATGTGATATCATCTCTTGGGATTCTTGATGCCATTAAGACCTATGTGGTTTTCTTATCTCCTGATGTTGCTTAAAACCAATTCCTTTGCAACCTTATATGATGAATAAATCTTCTTCAACACAAAGGATAGTTGGTTGTATTTCAAATGTGTGCCTCCTTGGCAAGTTGGTGTGGTTGATAACCCTTGTGCTAACCCTCATGTTATGAGGATATGTTTGTTCTTTGTCCTTTTCTTGTTTTAGCAAGGTTCGGATTTGAAGACGAATCCTTTTGAAGAAGGGGAGGATGATACGAGCATGAGTAGCTTGAGGTGCATTAGGAAGGGCTTCCATATATGAATGATAGCTTGGAGCCCAAAGGAAGTCATGAAGAAACAAATACACAAAGTCATGGGCAGTCAAGATGTCATTTGGGCAATCAAGAAGGGCCTTTATGGGTTATTTGTAAAATAGTCACTTTTAGGCTATTTTTGTAAAGGCAATAACTATAAATAGTGGCCTTATTTATTTTCTTCCTTAGATTTTGGATGATTGAATTGTCTTGAATAGACTTGATATTTGGTTAGTATAGGTTAGGGTAGTGATTGGGTTCAATTCCAATTGTTAGCTTAAATCGAGTGATTAGGGTGGATTTCCGAATTGCTGGTGTTATCTTCTTCGCTTGATTGATCATCGAGTTATCATATTATGGATTCAATTTGATTTCTCGTGCATTTGATTGAGTTCTCTTCTTCCTTGGTTTAATTGTTGTTCAATTGAGTCTTTCTTTCTTCACTTCTTATCTCTTATTTCTCAACTATTCTTTAGTTTTGTTGTTTAATTTCGTGTTTTTGATATCGATTTTAGTCACCTCGATTATGATAGTTATCACATTTGGTAGGGTATATAAGAATAGTGCAGAAGATAGTGTATTAGTAATATTATTATTAGTTATGCTTGCATTAGTTTTGCTGAGATTTTACTTCTGCAGTGTTTGGTTTGGTGTATCAAAATAACATGCATTGCATAGTTTTTATTAAAAAAAAAATATTTGTTTATAAAAATACCCTTCCCTAATGGTGGAAAATATAATGTGCAAAAGGTTTTGAGGGGCAACTATAACTTTTACCATGCTAATGTATGCATTAGAACTCATTGCATTACTAATATTATGGATTTCCATGTATTAGTTACACACTCCTTAATACCAAATAGAGTGTGCAACTCATGGAAGCATTAGTTATACACAGATTGAACTTGTCTCGAAAAGTCGATTACACTCTCAAACTATTGAAACGACCTATTACACACTTTTATTGCCTAAAAGCGAATGTATTTACACCCTAATGCACATACAACCAGTCTCATGATGGGAGGTGTTCTACACTCCAATACTAGGTATAGTTTGAGGACTAAAGTAATAATTCGCGCCAAATTTGAGGTGTTTTCAATACTTCACTCAAATAATTATGTAACTTTAATGGGAACTTGCGATTCAAGAGAAGTAATACAGTCGATCGTTCACTTAGAGTTATTTTCGATATGTAAGGAAAAAAGGAATTACTTTGAATAATTACTTATTTCAAAAAAATAAAGAATTTATTTTATTAAATGATCTTGTATGACCCGCTTATATATGAAGAAAATTAATTTTAGAAATTGAAAGATTCGAGAGAAGTCCAATAATTTTATCAAACCCTTCATTTATAATTATAAAGAAATATGCAACAAATTGAATACTTAGTGTGTTTCTAGAATTATTAGATTATATTTATTCAAGAGAAGACTTGATTTAATTAATTTGACAAATGACAATGTGTGTAAATCACGTTATGCCGGATTTTCTGTTGTTCATTTTTAAGGTGGTATTTATCTCAAATAAAAATAGTTTGGATATAGTCATAGAGTCCTTCCCCACTCCTCATTCCAAAAGAAAAGGTACGTAACATAAAACACTTTCGCAATAATTTAGAATATGTATTTTTATGTCATTTTCCTAAATTAAATCTAAGCAAGTACAATCCAGTTTATATGGAGATTTGAGGATAAAAAAAGAAAAAAATGTCTATATGGAAACAATTCATAGAGTCATTGTACCTAAGACAGTAGCCATGCTTGAGCTTGACCCAATGATTTGACGTAGGATGATAATGGTGGTGGTTGATATTTGGTGAAGGTGGAACTATACTAAATTTACTACTACCATTTATGTCCACCATTTTATTGATGTCATCTTTTAGGTACTTGTTTTTGTTGTTGGGTTTTTACTCCATTTTAATATTTGCTTAGGGGCTTTAAATAAGAGAAATGTTCGTATAGAGCTATAGTTTCATATCTAATTACGAAATATAGCTACGGTTTTTGTATTTACGAAATATGATAACCAAACGTATTTGTATGCAAACTAGATACACTATATTCACGTTCATAATAACAGTAAAATGAAATGTAGTGAATTTGTTCGCATATTAAGTGTATCCACGCGTATACAATATTTTTACAGTGAAATACAATGTATTGTATCCGCGAGCATAATAAGTGCGTCCACATATATACAATATCTTTGCAGCGGAATACACTATATTATATGCATAACAATAGTGAAATACATAGTATTCACGCGTAACAACGTTGAAATATATTGTATCCACACACTTAATAGGTGTATCTTCGTACATACAATTTCTATCTAATTGTATTAGCATGAATCTGCTATAAAACCGCCAAATTATCACTATCTTATGTAAGATATTTTTAAACTATCATTATTTCGGATAACTATAAGACCTTAGTTTGTTGCGTCACATACTTTTTTTTTCTTTCAAAGGAATAATTCAAATGCGCATCGCGTAAGCTCATTAAAAGGGAGCACTCCCATAAAAAAATATTTCAGTTTCAAGGTTGAATCTGAAAACTCTAACTAAAATTGAGGGAATTTTATTTATTTTGTCACATTCCTCGATGATAGTTAATCTTTGAACTAATTGTGCTGACTAATCCAAAAACAAAACTCTATGTTTTCTCTTTTTCAAACCACATTCGTTTTATGCGTGGATTAAAATTTAAATTATATGAATTTATTGAATATTTGAGTCATTGGATTTGATATGTGATATTTATTCATAATTAACAAATTTCTTTAACACATACACAAGATCTAAATTAAATTTGTTGGCTTCGACTGAACTAACGGCCGTTAATACAATTGATCCGCCCCTGCTCATGAAGCAGTCTCCGAAGTTCTGTCCAATTTAGATTGAAAAAGAAAATAAAAATAGAAGAAATTAAGGGTGTTTTTTATATCAAGAAATTTCTTTTTTTAATGTTTGGTTGGTCAAAATTTTTTTGTAAAATATTTTCACTAACAAAATTTTTTTTTAAGAATGAAGAAAATGACTTTGATAATGACCCTCCAGGTCATTTTCTTGATTTTCGCGCGTTTTTGGAGTTTCGATCTTTCCCACAGCGGCTATAAGTCATTTATGACTTGCCAGAACTGTCGGTTTGGTTATCGGACAGTTCATTTGGATTTTAGGCTCATTTCCCTGTTTTGGAGCTTTCGTTGTTAAGGAATTGGTCTCTGACCAAAATTCCTAGTAAACGATCTCGGATGAGAAATCTGACAGCTCTGTTAGCTCCGGAACATTGATTGTAGGCTAGGGTACCCTTTGTCCGGGTCCCGAGGCTTCCGGAATCGTTTTGGGCTATTGGTTGAAAATTGGTTAAAACGAAACTATGGGTGTGGGACCCACATTTAATTGAAATAATCTCGGATGAAAATTCTGATGGTTCGGTTGAGTCTGGAATATCGATTTTGGGTTAGTAGCATAGTTCGTTTGGGTCCCGAGCCTATTTCGTTTTGAGTGTTTAGATAAAAATTAGTTAAAATAGCCTAAAAGGAGTCCAGGGGGTTAATTTATTGTAAACGACCTTTTTTCAAAAATCCTATGATTCCATTGGATCTGGACGTGTTTTATGATTAAGTTGAACTATTGGTTCATGTTCATAGGGTTCCAAATGAGTTTCGACGATCAAAAACAAGTTTTGGAAGTTGTTGGTGCTGGTGTGGCCGCTTTAGCGGCCGTTGACCGTTTGACCGATCGTTAAAGCGACCATTTGACCGCTTTAGCGGTACTTTGACCCTTTGACCAGGTTGCTTTAGCGGTCAAAGTGCCGCTTTAGCGGCCATTGCTTAGTATAAGACCCAAACCGAATCCATTTCGTATTTTTGATATTTTGGAAGCTAGGAAACTCCAATTTTGACAATTCTCGACGCGTTTTTCTCGTATAATCATTGTCTATGTGATTATAACTTCATATTTCTCATTTTCCAAGAATACCCATTTCGTTTTACATAATTTCTGACTAAAATTATGATTAAAAACCCTTTTTCCGCCATTGTTGGAGCTTGGAGCATGGGAAATTGTGGAAAATCGTCCATTGATGCTAAAGTAAGCTAATTCAACACCTCTTGATCATTTTCCATTTTTTCCCCCATCAAATTCCGCTCTTTTCGTGTAAATTCCTAGAAATTAGTTTTTTAATTTCTTAACTTTGTGCGCTGATTTGAGCCTCGATTCGAGCTCCATTTGTGCTCAAATTTTAAGCATGCATTCCTTGTACTTCGAGGAACCTCATGATGGATTCAATTTTAGAATCACGTTTCTTGACCCGAATTTCGGTCCGGAGTATTATATAGCAATATGGGTATCATTTTACTCCTATTAACGTGTAGATTATGATTTTGATAGTACGACGTTGTTTCGGGATCGTGGGATGGTGATGATCAATTTACGGATGGTTCGAGATTACGGTTAGGCTACAAGGTAGGTTCGGTCTACTTTTCTCTATGAAATTGTGTATTGTATAGATTGCATGCTAGGTAGGGATTTTAGGATAGGTTTATACCTAGAAATTCCACGACTTGACCTTTTAGAGGATTTAGATTAGACTAGTGACCCGAACCTTAGCCTAGAACACCTGTTATGGTTATAGAATCTTATTATCCTTGATTATAGTCATGTTAACCATAGATTGACGTTAAGGATCCTTTAGTATAAGACTTATCATATTACTTAGTGATTTGAATCGTAGTTTCCTGATTAGATCCTTTTTGCGACCTTCTGCCCTTGTTTATCGTAGGTTCCCGAGTTATAAAGCTTTATCCTGTTTACTATATATTTTTAGGCCCGAGGCCATGGTTACGATACCAGTTGGACTTCAGGTGAGTATTTTATCCTTAAAGGGGGCATGATTCCAGTTTATAGACTCTTAGGCGCTTATGGTTATATTGTTTGGATACTAGTGATGGCATGCATACTTTTAGGTGCATTTTTGCTCACTCAATGGCACGATTCCAACCAAAATCTTGATTTTACTATTGTATTCAAAAAGGAGATTTATTCCCACTTTTTACTTTTAAAACAGATTCTTTTACAACGGGAATCGTACTACCTTATTTAATGAATTATGAGCTTTTGAAACTAAATATGTTATTTTGGAAATTAGACCAGGGTTGATTTCGGTCTATTATTAATCCACTCTTTTACCACTACTGTTTACTGCGGTCAAGGGAGATTCCGACTGTCACGCCCCGAATCCCATCGAGACATGATTGGCACCCGTAGCCGATAAGGCCCGAGAGAACCAACCTTTGCCTATGTTCAATCATATGCATGCCATAAGAAACCCATAAGCACATAACAACGATAGAGACCAACAATGAAAAAATGGAACATGATATATATATATGTATATACATATGCGAAATTGGGCCGTTGAGGACACCGAGTCAAGTACGACATATCCCTTTGACAGTTATACACCCACACCTGTCTACAAAAGCCTCTAACAAAGCATTGACCAAAATAAACTAAAAGTCGGGACAAGTCCCCGCTTTGTACAACATGTACAACACCAAAACATATATACACTCTGACTCGAAGAAGCCCCGAATTAGCTGGAGCTCACCAAAGAACAGCTAACACTGGTAATCTACTGGGGAGGCCTACTGGTACCTGCGCCTGCAGCAAGTAAGGTAAATTCCCCGAGAGGGGTCAGTACGAAATAAGTACTGAGTATGCAAGGCTCAGATGAAACTGTACAGCACATGAATATTTCAATGAACTCGAATACAAATGACCAATCAATGTAAGTAAGTCACCATGTTGCATTTTGGAAACCATGTGGATTGCTTTCATTACTTTCATTACTTTCTTTTTCAATGCTCACTTGTCATTATATATGTCACAATGTACCCGGGCCCCGACTGATCAGTGGGTCTTTTCATATCATATCATCGTGTTGGGATCGAGTCGATCTAGGCTTATGCCTCTAGACCTGCCACCCGTACTTGATCATTGACCACATATGCATTACTTTATTCATTACTTTGTGATTGATACTTTGATAGTCATAACATCACTTTGGAACTTTGGAACATAACATTGTTGGAAGCTTTGAATCATTAACCAATGAGTGAAGGACATGTGAATAAATATCATGAGAAATATAACATTACTAGCACCATGATACCATTGGAACCATTGGACAATAATCCATGAACAAGAGACACAAGTATAGTCACTATTGGAATATTGGAACATAACCTTATTTGAGCTTTTGGAACATTAACCATGAAGATGAGACATGAGATTTACCAATGATCAACGAGTAACAAATATATGACAATGACCATGGATAAGCGGATATGGAATACCTTAGTACATTTCGGGATAGGACTAGTGAAATGTCAATGTGACTACTATTTGCCGTAGAAAGATACAGACAAAGTAACCTTATATACCTTGAATTCGCAATACGAATATACAACCTTAGATGCATATATAATAATTTCGCTCCTTCTTTATATGTCATTCTACAACATAAATACATAACGAAATTCACATTAACCACCAATTACTTTGCAAATGCATACCATGTCAATGAGTTACATGTTTGTCTTTAAGCATGTCATTTCCCCTTGACAAAAGCATTGATCATACTATTATTCCAAAAATTCCATAATATTCCCAACATTGACCAATACATGATAATTGATACATTTTACCATAACACTTCTCCTTTACACTTTCTTATCCATAACACATCACAAATAACCCATCAAATGACCTTATTACAACTCATAACACATATCAGCCAAAATCCCACAATTTTCACTTATAGACAAGAACAAGTTTAATACCAAAAATAACACCATACATGTTCATATTTTGTCCATACCATGCTTTTTCATTAAAGGCACAAGTCCTAATTCAAGTTCAAATCACCAAGATAGCACATCTTTCACCAAAGGCAAAAATACACTATTCACCACCTTGCCAACACAACTATCATAATATACCTAATCTCCCATGCATATAATATGTTAATTCATGTGAATAGATACTTTCCAAGGCTTGGAATAGGATGATCTTGTACAAAGAGTCCAAAGGAATTATTTTGCTTTAGGGTTTGGAAATGGGAAATGTTGAGAAAATATCATAAAGACATGAGAGTCTTGTATGATTAAAAATCTGATTTTGGGGGATTTTTATGGACCTCAAGTCATCCTTAGCCACACTTGGCACTAAATGATATGTGTACTTAGTCAATTATTGGAAGAATGGGTTATTTCCTCTTTGGGCCAAGTCTTTTAATTCCATTTTGGGCCTAACTTTGGGCCCAATAACACATATCCATGTAATCCATCACATTTCATGTATTATTCACCATATATCTCATGTTTACATAATTCCATAATGTCACAACAATATTCTCTTAAAAGATTCTCATTCGTCGTCTCGATCGCAAAAATAGGAATTCTAGTCGCCCTTGACTTCATTGGACATTTTTGGGTCACTATTCACATTTCATGATTTGATCATGTAGGAGTATGTAGGAGTGTATTGAAGTGTTTGAAGCTTTATCAATGCTCAAATAACTCCAAAGAACCAAAAGAAACCATCCAAGAAGCGTGGTAGAATTGCGTTACAAAACGGGTCCGGAAAGGCACCATATTTGTGCCTTGCGCCACTAGCTGCAAACCAGGCTGTGGCGCAAGAAATGAGGCCCCTCTGAATCAGGTGGCTTTCTCCACAACCCTGAAACAGGGTAGTGGCGCAAGTCTCAGCACATTGCTGAATTTTTCGGCCACTTATCCAATGTTTGCGTATCATCCAATCCCTTATCAATACACTACAAAATACTTACTTAGTGATATTAACCATCAATTAAACATGACTTAAATTCACCAAATGAGGTTAGAATGTGTACGGGTTATTACCCAAATGCTCCACGAAATCACAAAACACCTCCTACGAAGGTCTAAGCGCACATGTTAAGTCCGATATCAAATGTTTCACCAATGACACTATAAAACACATATTCATGGCATCTCAAAACCTATGTAGATATGACCCCAAGGTATCAAGTGAGGTTAGAAAAGTACGGGGTGTTACACCGACCCTTTCTACACTATCGTGTCAATTTAGTCCCGAACTCGATCTCAGGTAATGGATTAAAAGATTTATACTCTTTTAGTCTCGGTTCGAGTTTGAGCACTTATTATACTTATATATCTCTCCGATACTGGATGGAGTAGGTTGGTTATGATAATTATTGGAAGTCCTGGTTTGGTACCAGGCAGTGTATATGGATATCTCGGATCCCTAATAGGCCCCTTCGTCCGTGAGCCACCATGCCGGAGAAGGTGATCGTCGTAGGTCCTGCATTTGCGAGCTACTAAGCTGGAGGAGGTGTATACACTTGGTACATTATGCACTCGGATTGGATATGGTATTATCGATTTTTGTTGCATTCATTCATTCATTCATGTTCATTGCCTATCCCAAATATGATTGTTTGGTGCTTACGTTTATCGGCCTTATGGGGGTTGTATACGTATAAGCTATGGTTCTGTTTGTTGAGTGCTTTCTTGAACCTTCCAGGATTAAGGGGGCTCAGTTAGGTTATTATTTATTCGGACTAGCCGGCTTTATTATTGGTTATTATGGTTAGTTATTGACAGGATAATTATGGACTGGTACTTGAGATTGTCGGTACAGTTCTGATTTCCCTTTTTCTATTATGGTAAGATACATTATTGTCAAGTTATCTCATGATTAGTCAAACTTCGATTAGAGGCTTGGATTATGCTAGTATTAGCTCCCTTATTTGGTTATGACCCTCGAGATGTGTGGTTGGTTCCCCCTGCATAGCAACCTGAGTTCGGTTATATATATATGTATATGTATATATGGCATTACCGTATATCCCTCTCATTCCTTATCTATTCTTATTGTATATATATCCTTTTGGCCTCGTACTACTACTATATATCCTTCTTCCACTCTTCAGTTATGTATTGACTAGTGATATACAGTATTGGACTTTACTCCCCGATTACTGGTAGAATAGGGTAGCTTATCCTTGTGGCTTCATTTGCGCTATTATGTTTCATATCTTGGATAGTTGCCTGTAGTTTATATTCCTTCTTTACATGTTATTTATACTTGCATTATCTTTGGAGCTCAGTAGGCTGATGCCTACTGAGTACCACGTGTTTGGTATTCATACTATACTTCTGCAGCCTACAGATCATAGTACGAGTTCTCGCCGTTGATGTGTGCATCGTGCGAAACAGCCATGAATCGGAGCTTTGGGGTGAGCTCCTGACATCTGGAGTGTTCCTGCTCTTCCTCTTATTGTTGGACTAATCTCTACCTTGTATTTCAGAGATAACTTGTATACATTTATTCTGTACTTTACTTTGTACTCGTGTTGTATTAGAAGCTCTTGTACTGACTTCACCAGGTTTCGGAGGTATATTTACTTTCTTTTTGCCTTCTTTCTTATTGTTATTTAGTTTTGCTTTTGCCTTTCTTATTAGTTCATTGCTAGTTGTTCCAAACTCTGGGTTGGCGTACCTACGAGTGGGTTATGGTAGGTGCCATCATGACCTGAGTAATCTAGTCGTGACAAATTGGTATTAGAGCCTAGGTTCACCGGTGTTGTTGGTATAAGAGCTAAGTGCCTAGTAGAGTCCTGCGTATCTGTACGGAGACGTCTGAATCCTATCTTCGGGAGGCTATAGGGCATTTTTAGGAAATTCTAATCTTTGATTCCTTGTCGTGTGTCGGTACTTCTATGAACCTCTAAGTGCTTCTTTGACTCCATTCTGTCTATAGATGCGTATGGGACTTCTGAGTTTTAGCTCAACATCGGGCTAAGGAGTTAGATATTGGTATTGAGAGTCTTCAGCGTCGGCCAGTGGGTCTGGGGCCAACCCAGGCTCTAGCAGGGTTTGTGCCCACCTCAGTTCTTCAGTAATCAGTGTTGTGGATTTTGAGTCTTTTCGTGGATACGCTACAAGAAAAGGTAGTGTTTGGTACATCAAGTGGTTCTCAGGCCAGAGCTGAGTTTGTTGGTATTCTTCAGGTATCTTTATCAGTTTCAAAGTATGAGATTGGGTTTCTCGAGTGGGTCATACACACTCCGATGTTATTTTTTGTAGAGCATGATTTGGTGTGGGGATTTATTAGAGGGTTAGCTCTACAACTCCGCTTGGCATCTGAGCATTTGATAAAAGTTGGGTCTTCTTTTCCTTAGGTTGCTGATCATGTGAAGACTATAGAGAGGGCATATTTTAATTGTGGTGAGACTGATCATTGGTCTAGAGAGTGTCCTCAGCGCGGGATTATTAGGCAGATAGCACAGCCGGATCAGTCTCTTAGAGATGTGGCACCTTTGGTTAGTGGCATTGCGCTTGGTATTTCAGTTGGTCGTTCAGATGCTTAGATTGGGTTGGATGCGTTCAAATTCATACTTCTTCGAGCACATCAGGACTGTGACTTCGGATCTCCATCGTGATAGGTGCGCCTTTGATTTTCTACCTTTTGTCTCTATTTTAGTTAAGTTGGGGTTTCCATACCCATCGATGATTATATGCCTTGATTACTATATTGATTGATGTATGCCTTTGTGTAGATTTATGTCTGTTTGACTATCCCCGTAGATGAATTCTTTTAGTAGTGGATTGAGTGGATCAGTATTGTGATTTCCTAGGTGTGTAGCATTTGGGTTAAAGTCCCTCTCCTTCTGCATTTTGGCCTTGTTGTGGTTGTAGAGTGGTTATGGTGTTGTTTTTCCTTTGGTTCCACCTGCACTTTATACGACCATTATTATTGTCATTGTTTTGCTATTGATTGATCCTTACTAGATGGACGGCTAGACTAGATTAGCGCTATCCAGTTAGTGTTTCCTTTCTTGCGATTCTTGTTCGTTTGGCTTAGACGGCAACCTTGGTTGGTTGGTTTTTCTTTCTGTTAGTAAAGTAAGATCAGTTGTTGGGAGAGTTGTGAAAGTAAAGGTAGGTTTGGCCTTCCATGGTTTTGTTGTGATTGTAGCTTGGTGATCCTTTTCGATAGCCGCTTCTAAAGTTGGCAAATCGGGAATTTGTTATCCTGATTTGCTTGGTTCATTTTTTTGGTAGTAGTCTTGACCTTGGTATTGATGTTACGATTGGTACTCTATTCTTCTGCGATGTGATTCATGGTTCAATTAGGTTAGGTTGGTTTACCTGGGTGGAATAAAAAACTTCTCTTTTTGGCAATTGATCGACCTAATATGACTTTGTGGAATGCTTCGGCTTGGTGATGTGTGCTTGTGTATCAATTGTCAGTAACCAAAGCGGGTGTCTTTGGGAGTGAGTATTTATTTCCATAAATAGAGTATTGGTTTGACCAGATTCAGGCTAAGGTCATATTTTTCTGAGTTGCTCGAGTTTTGGCTACCATTGGTACTCTTTGCAGCTTCGGGAAATTCTTGGTTATACCCTATTGTGTTATGCCTTCAGCGGATGTGGATTCGATTATTCGTATCTTTAGCCTGTGGTTTTTCCTCAGTTGTGCTTATGTTCTTTGGCAACATTTCAGTTTCAGCTCTTGTGAGAACCATGGTATATGTTCTTGATTTCTGGTAGGGAGATTGATTTGGGTATTTGACATCAGTAATGACTTGTTGGCTCCAGTTGTGATTTCTGACTCTTTTGAATGACAGCTTGAAAGTTGTAATAGATTGTGGAGTATGAATGCTTACTTTTCAACATGATTGGTTTGGATAGTTGAGATCAAGTAGTTTGACTTCGGTGTTGAGATTACAGCTATGGATTGTGTAACTTGGTTGCAGCCTCCTTTTCAAAATTTTACTATGTTGAGACTTCGTTGATAGGTTGACTGGGCCTACTCATTGCCTACCGGTTCAATTTTCTTCAGTTCAAATGGGTCGTACTTGATTGGTGCTCGGAGGTTGGTCCATTGGCGCATGGTATTGGTTTCTATTGCTTATGACCTTGGTTCTCAATTTTTGTCAAAATTTTGTATGCCTTCCCAGCATAAGAAGTGTACCTAAGTTAGTTTAGCATGGTTTCACTCACAGTCGCTGGGGCATTTTGGAGTGGACCGTTTAGTTTTGGGAGCTTGTGCTTCAGACCCATGACTATTGATTTTGAGGGTCATCTGGACCAGTTAGTGGCTTGGCAGAGATCGCAAACATTGGTCATCACCATTTGAGTATTTAAGTAGTGCATTATGGGCTTGATTCTTATGCTAGTCCATGCGGATTTTAGAAGATCAGCTTCAGTCTTTCGAGATTTGTATGAGAAGATTATGTAGACAGGACTTGGATGATGTTGGGAAGATTTTGGATAATTTAGAGTTGACATCAGGTTTGGAAAGGCAAGAAAATGTTAGATTTGGAGTTTGGAGTTTGGAGTTGGTCGTATGGTTTATGCCTTGGGTTGTCTTTATCTTGGTTGAGTATCTGCTTGGTTGTGCTTGTTTTGGTGTGATGTCGGTATGTTACGATTCTAGTTTGCGTGTTTCAGTCGTGCTTAGTTCAGTTGGAGGCCAGTTGGTGGTTGAGAATATGTTTTTGGTTATATGGAAAGTGAAGTAAGGAAGTTAGTGAAAAAGGGATACCTTTAGTGAAATCCCTTAAAAGCGTTGGTTGGCCTTAGAGGTTATCTAACGAGTCTTGCTTAGAGCATACGGGCTCAGTACCTCATCTTTTCGAGCTTTTGGGCTCTTTCTATCCATTGACTTTCGAGGACGAAAGTCCTTTTAAGGTGGATATTATAAAGACCTTCCAGATCATTTTCTTAATTTTCGCACATTTTTGGCATTTTGAGCCTTCCCACAGTGGCTACAAGTCATTTATGACTTGCTGGAACTAATGGTTCGATTATCGGACAGTTCATTTGGGTTTTAGGCTCATTTCCCTATTTTGGAGCTTTCACTATTAAGAAATTGGTCTCGAACCAAACCTCCTAGTAAACGATCTCAGATGAGAAATCCGACAACGCTGTTAACTCCGAAACATTGATTTTAGGCTAGGGGATCCTTTATCCGGGTATGGAGGCTTCCGGACTCGTTTTGGGCTATTGGTTAAAAGGAAACTATGGGTGTGGAGCCCACATTTAATTGAAACAATCTCAGATGAAAGTTTTGTTGGATCCGTTGAGTCTGGAATATCAATTTTGGGTTAGTAGCATAGTTGGTTTGAGGCCCGAGCCTATTTCGTTTTGAGTGTTTAGATGAAAATTAGTTAAAATAGCCTAAAAGGGTCATTGGGGTTAATTTATTGTAAACGACCTTTTTCGTAAATCCCATAATTTCGTTGGATCAGAAACGTATTTTATGCTCAATTTGCAATATTGGTTCATGTTCATAGGGTTCCTGATGAGTTCCGAGGGTCAAAAACAAGTTTTGGAAGTTGTTGGTGCTGGTGTGGCCGCTTTAGCAGTCGTTGACCATTTGACCGACTGCTAAAGCGACCATTTGACCGCTTTAGCGGTACTTTGACCCTTTGACCAGGCCGCTTTAGCAGCTATCCCTAAGTATAAAATCCAAACCAAACTCATTTCATATTTTTGACATTTTGGGGGGCTAGGAAGCTCCGATTTTGACGATTCTCGATGAGTTTCTCTAGTATAATCATTATCTATGTGATTATAATTTCATATTTCTCATTTTCAAAGAATACCCATTTAGTTTTTCTTAATTTCCGACTAAAATTGTGACTCAAAACCTTTTTTCCACCATTGTTGGAGCTTGGAGCTTGGAGCGAGGGAAACTGTGGGAAATCGTCCATTGAGGCTAAGGTAAGCTAAGTCAAGGCCTCTTGATCATTTTCCATTATTTTTCCCCATCAAATTCCGCTCTTTTCCGTGTAAATAATTAGAAATTAGTTTTTTGAATTTCTTAACTTTATGGGCTGATTGGGCCTCGATTCGAGCTCCATTTGTGCTCAAATTTTAAGCATACATTCCTTGTCCTTCGAGGGACCTCATGAAGGATTCAATTTTAGAATCACATTTACGTGCCCCACGGGCCCGTTCTTGACCCAAATTTTGGCCCGAAATATTATATAGTAATATGTACATCATTTTACTCCTATTAACGTGTAGATTATGATTTTTATAGTGTGTTGTTTCGGGATCTCGGGATGATGGAGATCAATTAGCGGATGGTTAGAGATTACGGTTCGGCTACGAGGTAGGCGTCGGTCTACTTTTCTCTATGAGATTATGTATTGTATGGATTGCATGCTAGGTAGGGATTATACGATAGGTTTATACCTAGTAATTTCATGACTTTACCTATTTAGGGGATTTAGAATAGAAAAGTGACCCGAACCTTAGCCTAGAACACCCGTTATGGTTATAGAATCCTATTATCCTTGATTATAGTCATGTTAACGATAGATTGACGTTAAGGATCCTTTAGTATAAGACTTATCATAATACTTAGGGATTTGGGCCGTATTTTCCCGATTAGATCCTTTTAATGACCTTATGCCCTTGTTTACCGTAGTTTCTCGAATTATGATGCTTTATCCTATTTATTGTATATTATTAGGTTCGAGGCTGTGGTGACGATACCAGTTGGACTCCAGGTGAGTATTTTATCCTTAAAGAGGACATGATTCCAGTTTATAGACGCTTAGGCACTTATGGTTATATTGTTTGGATACTGGTGATGGCATGCATACTTTTAGGCTCATTTATGCTCACTTAGTGGTACGATTCCAACCAAAACCTTGATTTTACTAGTTTTCAAAAATGAGATTTATTCCCACTTTTCACTTTTACAACATATTCTTTTACAACGGGAATCGTACCACCTTATTAAATGAATTATGAGCTTTTGGAACTAAATATGCTATTTTGGAAATTAGATTGGGGTTGATGCTGGTCCATTATTAATCCACTTTTTTACCACTACTATTTACTGCGGCCAAGGGAGATTCCGACCCTTTCTACACTATTGTGCTGATTTAGTCCCGAACTCGATCTTGGGCAATGAATTTATAGATTTATACTCTTTTAGTCTCGGTTCAAGTCCGAGCACTTATTATAGTTATATATATCTCTGGTACTGGACGAAGTAGATTGGTTATGATAGTTATTGGAAGTCATGGTTCGAGACCAAGATGTATATGGATATTTCGAGTCTCCAATGGGCCGGCCCCATTGTCCGTGAGCCACCGTACCAGAGAAGGATGGTCGCCGTAGGTTCTGCATTTGCGAGCTACTGAGTTGGAGGAGGTGTATACACTTGGTACACTATGGCACTCGGATTGGATATGGTATTATTGATTTTTGTTGCATTCATTCATTCATGTGCATTGCCTATCACAAATATGATTGTTTGGTGCTTGCATCTATCAGCCTTATGGGGGGTTGTATAAGTATAATCTATGGTTCTGTTTGTTGAGTGCTTTCTTGAACCTTCCGGGCTTAAGAGGGCCCAATTAGGTTATTATTTGCTCGGACTAGCCGGTCACTTTATTATTGGTTATTATAGTTAGTTTGTGGCAGGATGATTATGGACTAGTACTCGAGATTGTCGGTATGCTTTTGATTTCCCTTTTTCTATTGTGGTAAGATACATTATTGTCAAGTTATCTCATGATTAGTCACACTTCAGTTAGAGGCTTGGATTATGTTAGTATTAGCTCCCTTATTTGGTTATGACCCTCGAGATGTTAGGTTGGTTCCCCCTAGCTAGCAACCTTAGTTCTGTTATATATATATATATATATATATCCTTTTGGCCTCATACTACTACTATATATCCTTCTTCCACTCTTCAGTTATGTATTGACTAGTGATATACGGTATTGCACTTTACTCCCCGATAACTGGTAGAATAGGGTGGCTTATCCTTGTGGCTTCATTTGCATTATTATGTTTCATATCTTGGATAGTTGCCTGTAGTTTATATTCCTGCTTTACATGTTATTTATACTTGCATTATCTTTGGAGCTCAGTCAGCTGATGCCTACTGAGTACCACGTGTTTGATACTCATACTGCACTTCTGCAACCTGCAAATCATAGTACGAGTTCTCACCGTTGATGTGTGCATCGTGCGAAGCATCCATGGATTGGAGATTTAGGGTGAGCTCCCGACGTCTGGAGTGTTCCTTCTCTCCCTCTTATTATTGGACTGATCTCTACCTTGTATTTCAGATACAACTTTATATACATTATTTTGTATTTTACTTTGTACTCGTGTTGTATTAGAAGCTCTTATACTCACTTCACCAGATTTTGGGGGTATATTTACTTTCTTTTTGCCTTCTTTCTCATTGTTATTTAGTTTTGCTTCCACCTTTCTTATTAGTCCATTACTAGTTGTTCCAGACTATGGTTTAGCTTACCTACGGGTGACTTATGGTAGGTGCCATCATGACCTGAGAAATCGGGTCATGACAACTTTCCCTAGAGAAAACAAATTTCATAAGTTACATTTCAAGTTTACTGTCTCCTTTCCACCCATTCAACAGCTCCAACTCTCGCCCCGCCACCCTAATCCCTCACTCCTCATTTCATCCCCATAGTGTTTTGGTAGATCATATATAATTATTTTTGAATGATATTTTTTTATTTACTTATCAAATACTTTAAAAAAAAAAGTAAAAACTTATTTTCGAAGAAACATATTTTCCTTCGTTCCAAACACACCCTAAAAGAATTCCAAGTATTTTGCTGAAACAAAGAGGGAAAATGTGCGAAAAAGATTGGGGGTAAATGGCACGAGAAAGCACGTGTATATATAAACTCCTCATGGTCTCTTCTGATTATATTTGTTTACGTGTCATCTCAGGATAATATTATTAAATATATTCTGAACAAATACAGGAAGGTATATGATAATTTTTTATTTCTTATTAGTACTACAGAAATATTATTTTGTTCATAGTAGAATCTTTTACTTGATTTGATTTTTAAAACTTTAAATGGGTCAATATACTTAAACAAACACGTATAGTTTTTGGTATTGGATACACTAACAAAATGTACCGTTATCACTTGCCCTCACAAGCTAATTATGTGCGGGATCAACTTTCTACTCGATAGCACTTGCCAGGTATTTTATGAAATTAGTTGAATTGTGACAAATTGATCCAAACATCGTAATTATTAAAGAAAAAATGTAGATGAATTTTCTCATTGTTTATTCTACTAGTGATATTAATTATTATAAACCTAAGCCTATTTCTGAAAAGTTAAGATTCACTTTTATTTTCTTATAACTTATCATTTCTCGTGTGTTATTGATATGTAATTTGTATAAAAACATTGACTTAATTATTTAACATTCAGAAACTCACTGATTCAATTAATTTGAATTTACATAAGCAACTAGTGAGGTAAAAATCACTCCTTCCCTTTGGTCTGAGATTTGCATAGGATGATATTGTACCAAAGTTTTTAGGTGAGTTTAGCCTTTCAGGACATGCCAAAATCAAACTCCATGCTTAAAAATTGTGATGAAAATACAAGAATTCTTTCATTTTTGACTTATTGTTTGAAGTTTGAGCGTTGTTAATTGGGGTGTGCAAAAATCGAATCACCAATAAATCGAATCGAAAAAAATGTTATTGATTTATTGCTATTGGGTTAACGATTTTGTAATGGTTTTATAAAAAAAATTATCAGGCTATTGGTTCGATTTCGGATTTTTAATATTGGGTTATTGGGTAAACCTATAACCCAATAAGACTATACTAAATTACTACTTTACCCCTACTTATATATTAGTGCCTTCACATTTTCGATTTTACAAAATCCTATTTAATTTACTTTCCCCTTTCCTCTTAATTTCTCTCTGCCTCTTTGTAAACCATTTAAGAATTGAAAGTTTCTTTTGATGAATGTAAGCAATTATATTTGAATAGTTGATCCTATTGATCTTACTTTAGTTTGGTTTGTTACTGAAGTTTGAAGATAATAGTTAGATGTTGGAACTATTTTGCAGGATATGCCATTTGTTAATTTGTTATTGACTTACATGTTGGAAAAGTCATTTGGTTTCATATGAGCATTTTCTTATCAGTTAAACCGAAAACCAAACCGTTAAAGACCAAAAATCAATAAATCAAAAATCGATAAAAATATCTTATTGGTTTAGCGTATTTACAAACCAAAAATTGATAAACCGAACCAACCGATGTGCACCCCTAGTTGTTAAGTGTGGAATCACTTTTAGTAATAGACATTGTATATCCAAAGTAAGACTTTTCAGCATGAAATCGAGTGCATCCAAAATAAATATTGGAAAAAAAGGGTGTGTTTGGTATGATTTAGAAAATAAGTGGTTTTCTTATTTTCTGGTGTTTGGTTAATTAGTAAGAAGAAAATATTATCTCAAGAGCATTTAGGTATAATTTGGACAAATACTAATGACACCACATCCGACCCCCACATGAGACCCCGACGACCTACTTTCCACAAGATCCGACCTTCCACTTCGACCCTAGATTCACGTCCCAACCTCACCCAACTATCAACTCTCGATCGCGACCTTGTCCCCGATAGGAGAATCACCTCTAGACCCTGACCCAACATCAGACTCCCACTCCGAGACTTGGGATCTAGGATCTGACCTCGACTAGAGATCTGATTTTCGATCCCAACCCCGAAACCGACTCCCCATATAGGATTCGATACCCAATCTTGACTCCCAACTCAAGACCCGACCCCAACTCCCCACTCAGGATCTGAGACCCGACCCTAACTCGATTCTCGATTTCGGACCTTACCTTTATCCACGACCCAAGACTCAACCTCGACATCGGGTTCAGGATCTGACTCTCAACCTAAAACCTGACCCAACCTCAATTCCTAATTTGAGTCTCGACCTTGACTCCCAACTTAGGATCAAACTTATACCCCGACCTTGATTCCCAACCCCTATTTCCACTTCAAGATTTGACTTTTAACACCGGATTCGAACCTGACCCTGATTCCTATTTCAAGAACCGATCCCAATCCTGACTTGAGATCTGACTCTTGACCCGACCTCGATTCTCTACTCGAGACCTAACACTGACTCTCGACTCGAGATTCGACTCCTTAACTAGAACACGACCTCGACTTGTAATTCCAACTCTCAACTCCCAACTTTGACTCCCGACACTTGACTGAGGACATGACTCAACCCCGACTCTCGACCTGAGACTCGACCTCGATTTCGTACTTAGGACCCAACCCCAATTCCTGACCGAAACCTGATCTCGCACCTAACCCTGACTATCAAATCGAGACCCAACCTTGATTCCTAATTCCTGACTCGAGATTTGACCCCGACTCTTTACACATTATTCAACCTCGAGACCCAACCCCTATTCCTAAATCAAGATTCTAACTTGATTCAAGACCTGACCCCGACTCTCTACTCAAGATCCAATTCCCGACCCAAAGTCTAACCTCGACTCCCGACTCAAGACTCGGCCCCAACTCCTAACTCATTATTCGATTCCCAACCCTATGATTCGATTCCCAACCCTAAGTCTTGACCCGAAACTTGACGCCGACTCCTGATCGACGTTGGACCTCGAGTTCGGGTCGAGAATCAAGAGTTAAGATCGGGGTCAAAAATTGGGTTTTGGGATGGGGTTGGGGTCAGAGGTTGGGAGTCAGGTCGGGATCGTACCCTAATTCCCATATCAAGGTAGGATCCCGAGTTGATGTTGGAGGTTGTTTTTAAATCGAAGTTGGGGTTGAGTCGGGTCAAGTTCTGCATCCAGAGTCGGATATGGTACAGGTTTTAAGAGTCAAGTCTCGAGTTGAGGTTGGATCTCAGATCTTATGTCTACGGTCAAGGTCAAAAGTTGGGTCTCGGGTCGTGAGCTGGGTGTCGGGGTTCAAAGTTGAGTCATGGGTCGAGGTCGGAAGTCGGGTCCTAGGTCGATATTCAGGAGTCGGGGTCGGAAGTTAGGTATCAATTTGGGGTCAGAAATCGATTCTTGAGAATAGGATCGGCTTGGGAAGTTAGGGTGTGCAGTTGAAAGAGCGTTTTGGAAAATGTTTTCCTTACTTTATAAAGGGAAGTCATTTTCCTTAAATTTGCAGAAAGTAAGTCTATTTGAAAATTATTTTTCAAATATTTAAGTCAACCAAATGTGAGAAAATGTAAAAATATTTTTTGAAAAATGTTTTTCTTGGTACTTTCTCCGTCTAACAATACTTGTCCACTATTAACTTGACACACATATTAAAAAATAATAAATAATAAGAGTAAATTTACTATATAACCTTTTGAATATAATAAATTTAATGTCTTGAAAAATGCATTGACTGATGAATAACATTTAATAGCAAGGGTAAAATGGATAGAAAAGGGTAAATTATATATTAATTTTTTAAATTGAACAAATATTGTTGGACATCTATTTTAGTCTAAGGAACAAGTATTGTTGGACAGAAGGAGTACCAAACACACTCTTTATCTCCAAAATGTGATTTTCAGCAATGAGTCCAAAACGAATATTGGACCCAACGTGAAAAACTAAGAAAAGAAAACCCCATGTGTGTCTCTTTCTTGGTTAAAATATGGCATGTGGGTCTATGATCTCAAATCTCAATCTAACTTTTCTCTATTTTCTTCTTATATATTTTTTCAATAGATATTTATTGTCCATACTCTAATGATTATCATGGAAAAGAAAAACAATAAGCAGGAACCCCTTTCAACATCTTGCTTTAATTTCTCTCTCGTAATCTTCAATTTATCAGTCTCTCACATGCATTTTCTGATACAATACACACCTTTTTGCCTGCCCCAGTAGTAGTGCTACCCCACAAACAACTTCACTTATAATTAATTGCCATTTCTTAAATTCACCCCACCTACTGTCCACTAACGGTAGAATTCAGAAATTTCATGTACTCTTCCATCCTAAATTATCTGTCGTGTTCTCTTCTTCAAAAGTTGATTTAATCATTTTTAAAGTTAAATTAAATAGAATAATTTAATCTATTTTACTTCAAATTTAAATATTAAAAAATTATACAATAAGTATTATATATATTATAACTTTTCTTATAAAAATTAATTTTATATAAAGTATATTTTAAAGTGTAATACAAGCTTATATAGTTTGACTCTCAAAAAGTAAAATACACAATGAAAATATATTTTAAAATACTAATCAAAATTCACATAATTTGACTCTCAAAAAGTGAAATACGATAATTAACATGGGACAAAGGGGGTACCATATATACAACCTGAAATAAACATTTCCCCGCCTCTTATAAAGAATTCTCCCTTCGTCTTAATTTGTTAGTCTGATTTTAATTACATAGAGTTTAAAAAGGAAAAACAACTTTTAAATCTTATTGTCTCCAACTAATTAAAGATATGCAAAATATTTTATTTTTTTTAATTTTGTGGTCTTAATTCTTAAATATGTCATTTGGAAAGCTAGAATTTAAAACTTATCAAAAAAAAATATTTTTTTTAAACGAACTAGAAAAATAAGTAAGACAACAAATTGAAACTACAAAGATAAGGGAGAAGACTCCATACACATCATCTTTACAGACGATTAGACCTTGAAATTACATTGGTACATCGTTATTATTGTTGTTTTATCAAATTGGTTTATATTTGATCCCTGTAATAATGTGAAGCATGTAGCTTAATAATTGAAAATTTCAAATATACCACTACATGATGTTTACCAGAAAAAAAAAAAGACAACAAATTAAACGAATATGGAGTATTTAGTATGATTTGAAATACAAACTTCAATTTAATTAATTTTCTGTATGAATTATAATACTGACTCATTAATATATTTGAAATAAAATATACTGATTTAAAAACATTACAAATTTTCACTTTAAAGAATGCGTTAATTCAGGCTAAAAAAGAAGCACAGATGACTTTATTTGACGATCAATTGAAAATTGAGTATGCCTATTCAACATTAACTAAAGGCATTGATCAGATCATAGATTACTTTAAAAACGTGTATTTTTTTTATAGTTAAAAGTTGCTTAATTTCTTTGAAAAAAGTAATAACTAAAGAAAAAACATTTGATAATGTAAAGTGAGATACTAGAACAAAAATAAACAAATGAAAAAATATTTTGCGTCTCTATAAAGTAGATCGTCTTTACTTTGCATATCAAATATTTGCACGGATTATATTTCATAGGGGGTAAAAATATATTGTCTACCAAAAGAAAATCGCATTCGTGAAACTCGATCAAACTTGATGCTTATAATTAAAGATATAGAAAACTCTATCATTTGATCAACTCCTTGATATATTCTTAGCTTCATTGACCTTTCGATCTACGAAAACTCACTATTATCTTCCGTTCTCATTTATGACTTTTACCATGAAATAATTGGTCAAATTTTGGTTGATACAATAAAAATCATGTAGTGGTATATTTGAAATTTTCAGTATATTTGAAATTTTCAATTATTAAGCTATATGCCAAATTATTACAGGGATCAAATATAAACCAAGTTGATAAAACAACAACAATAACGATGTACCAATGTAATTTCAAGGTCTAATCGTCTGGAAAGATGATGTGTATGGAGTCTTCTCCCTTATCTTATAAAGATAGAAAGATTGTCTCCGATTATAAATCAATTCAATAGTTTAAAAATAAATTTAATTTTTAAAATTTATCTGTGTGGTTCACTATGAAAGTTGTCATAATAATCAAGCTCGACATTCATTAAAGAAAGGGGCAAATATTAGATGAAACTAAAAGAGGCAAATGTAGGACGAAATTAACGATGTTAGTAATTTTTATTTTGTGGACTCTCATATTAATATATTATAGGGAGATTTTCAGAAATAGCCTAATTAAAGCATAAATAAGGTAGTAGTAGCCACATTTTACAAAATTATAATCCATAGCCGTTGTATCAACTGTATTCAACCGACTGTATATATAAATACAATGACTAATTCCATGCACCAAAAATATGTTCTTTGTATCGTTAGCTGGGCGGCCGCTGTATCACTGTATTTGTATCAACGAATACATGTGTATCAACAAATACATACCTCTCTTTTTCATTTTTTTTTTTTTGTATTTTATTTTTTCACTCCTCGTTTCTCCTTCTTTGTATTTTGCATTTTCACCTTTCTCTCTCTTTCTTAAATGTATTAAACTTATCATTTGTATTTGTATATTAACAAGTATATGCATCATTTGTATTTAATTGAGTCTATTATATACAAATACAAATATATTGTTTGATGCAAATGTATCATTAAATACAATTTGTGTTTTATAGAAACGGATAAATATAAAATACAAATATATGAAACTAGTTGTATGAATTATATATAAGATAAAAATACAACTATAGCATGAGTAAATACATATTGATACATTAATGATACAAATTTAACAAATACAAAACTGGAAGTTAAAAAAAAAAAAAAGAGCAGATTTTGTAGCCAACAAATTCTTCTTTCCTCCTTGATTGAGAAAAATCATCCACTTGTCAAGCATATTCGTTTCATTACTAAAATAAAGTGTTAGGCGATGAGCAAGAGTACATTTGGTTCGATTTCTTGGAATAATGCTCAAAATCAAGTTAGGAGTTCAGTCTCACATTCCTGGTCACAATTGTGCAACTACAAGGTTATCCCTTTAATCTAATGTGTGGTTTTCTCCTTTTGAATTACCAAAAAGTTGTGGTAATCAAATATGCAAATGGAAGTGTTTTAGCAAAAAAATAAAAATCAAGATCAAGGTAGAATTAAGAAGTGGGGAGAGAGGGAGAGAGGCGAGAGGCTATGAATTATATTTAATTAAGAAGAGAGGCTATGAATTATAATTAATTAAAATTTAGGTTAAATAGGGTAATTATGGGCTTATGTTTGCTGCCCCATAGAGTTTTTCCTATTTTATATATAGATATGCTATCATTAAAGGAGCCTATTTTATGATATAATAAAGTATTAAAGTATTGGGCCTAAAATATAAATATCTATTAGCATGGAGTTTATTTTAGATAAATTAAAACCCATTGACCTTTTATTTGTTTGATAGAAACTTATGGAAAAAGTACTTTTTTTCCAGAAAAGACACTTCAAAATTCTTATTAAAACTTTGGTCCCTAAACCAAAAGACGCATGCTCTCTCTTTTCTCTCCATCTCAAAAAAGATACCAAGAAAGAACACTCTTCAAGGTTTAGAAGATTAAGTTTTCCCCCAATCAATTCATGCAATGGAACAAGGTTAATGTTCCTACCTTTCTTCTATATTGATATCTCTGTATAGTGATTTACTTGATGATCTTGGGTGAATTATTTAAAGTTTTCCAACAAACGATACTAGTTTTTTATGAATTATTGAGAGGCAAACAAAAGATAAATGAATAAATTTAAACCTTCTTCAAAAAAGAATTGTAACGAATCATTTATCCTCCATGTTTTTATTCCGAAAATAAAATGATAGGGTTCAAATTATTTAAATTCGTGCAAGGAGGTTTTTTTTAAATGTATAATAAAAGGGCAGCCTGATGCATTAAAACACTTGGTATGCGCAGGGTTTGGGGAAGGGCCCGACCACAAGGGTTTATTGTATGGAGCCTTACCTTGCATTGCAAGAGTCTGTTTCCAAGGTTTGAACTCGTGACCTTCTGGTCACATGATAACAACTTTACCAGTTACTCTAAAGTATAGTACTCTTTACTAAATAACTCAGTTTTCAAAGTTCAAATCTAAATTTCGAATTGATTGATGAAGAAATAGCTATTATATTACCAATCTTTGGTAGTTACTCAAAACAATCAACTCTAACTTAATGTCACACTGCAAATCGTTTATAAATCCGAGCTCCATAGGAAATTATGAATGTTTAACTAACCGTTCCAAATAGTGAAGTTTGGGACGTGAGTTTATCATATCCCAATATTTTGGTGGAACGTATTAGCATCTAATATATTAACATGATCAAGTGAACCAATCTTACATGCATGACTTATGAAACGTGATTCATGCAAGGTTGATTCACTTGATCAAGTTAAGACATCGAATATCGATTTGTCCCACTAAAATCTTGGAACTCGACACATGAGCAGGTAAAAGATGGGGAAGAAAAAAATTTCTGTTTCCTCAACTTGGCTAACAATTTCTGTTCCTTTCCAGCATTCTCCCTAGTTACTATAGTACTTATTGATTAGTATCTTATTGTAAATTTGTCGCAAAATCCTAGGTTAAAAAAAATATTGCTACTCCATTACTTTGACTGAAATAAAATAATTTTTTTACTGCCAGAACTTCACCGACCATATCCTACACAAACTTCCTAATAACCTAACTGGATATTCCCATTCCCCTATTAATTCGTCTTTTTTATATTTGCATAACTATAAAATAAATTTTACATATCACAGTATCTAGACTCTCCTAGCCAATCTATACATGATACATGTAGCTTCAAAATTTAGCCCTTTTGTCTGTTTCAATGTGGGCTAATAATTGTTTCTTGGTGACCCTATATTTATTAAATCGTAGATTAAGAGAAATTATTTTTTAAAAAAAGAATAAAGTGTTGGAAGTACCCACTTGACTATGTCAGAAAAATTGAATATCATAAGTTTTTAGAAACTGGATATGCAGATGGTCAAGATGTCCATTTGTCAAGCAGTGCTGTTCCACAATTGAATATGGGAAAGATGCATATATATATGTCGTTGGGTCAATTATATTTAAAATATGCATAATATATATATATAATCCTTAATTTCTATATTTTTCTCCCAAAAATTAAAATAGCCTTTTTTTTTTACCCTGTTCATCTCTTCTTCATTAACCCTAGGTTCTTGAATAGTAACCTTCTTTAACCACACCCCGAAAATAGATGTTTCTCCGGCCTCTAGTCATGATGTCGTTACATTCTAGGACTTTACAGGTTAATCCATTGGTACTTTTAAAAGATTAAAGAAGATAACCATGTACTGAGGATAAAATATATAAAGAAAACCATATACTGAGGGTATTAATAATACCAACATGTATTCACATCATACATACACAAACATGCTTTATATTAACATAAACATGCTTTACATGACATGGGAGGAATAATACAAAAATATAAAGACATAAAAATTTACATGACTTAAAACGGAGAGAGATTTCCCTTTTGGGAGTCCCCAAAAACCTTGTAACTACGACTGAAAAGTAAAAACTTTCACACTTTTTAGAGTACTCACAACACTCTCTTTTTTTTTTTCTTGTTGTTTCTTTGTATTTATCTCTCTCTGTATCTCTCTATATCTTGATCTCTATTTTTCTCTTCTGTCTTCTCTGCTTCTAAATGAGGGTATTTATAGACATATGCAGACATGAACTGTGGATTTCAATTTGAAAAAGAAACTTCTCATGCCAGCCGGGTACACTTATGGGCCCCATCGTCACATGGTCTTGTGAATTTTTATTTTTTTTTAAATTTTTTCGTGTCTGCCACCTTCTTTTTGTCCTTTTCTTTTATGTGTATACCTTCTTTCTGTCTTTTTCTTTCTAACGTCATTGCTTACGATCTTGTTGTGTCTTTTCTTGATGTTGTCATTGCTTACGATCTTTGTTCTAACACATAGTGTCTAGGTTGTGCAGAGCCTCTGTATCAAAACTCATGCCTGAATCATCTTCTTCATTGGGATCTTGAGAAAACTGATCCAAGGCTGGATCGTAATTTTGCCTTGATTGGTCTGAGTCTGTGTTGGGCACCTCTGATTCATCTTCTGATTGTGGATTTAGTATTCCTTTAGTTTCTTCTTTTGTTGATGTTGTTCTTGTTTCTATTAATAATCTTCTTAACGTATTTCCCACGACGTTTTCTATATTTTTTCTAGTATCTACCTTCTTTTTTGTTTGTCTCTTTACTCTTATCCCTGTCTTTACTGATTTTGAGGTTCCTTCCAAGTCGAAACTTATCGGGAGCCGTCTTACACTTTTTGGCAAAGTGTCAGCCATTAACGGATTTGTTTCGTCTTTACCGACTATCGTTTGAGCTGGACTAGCTACACCTTTACCTGATGTAGTAGGTCTTACTGCATTCATTGGGGAATGCACACCCGTCTTATCCATTTTTGGGAGAGATGGAGAACTCTTTTGGATGTTTTTTTTTGTCTGGGATTGGCTTAATTCAAAATGGAGGCTTTTTATTCTGTCTTGAAGTATGGTATTTTGTCTTAGTAAACGCTCGTTCTCTTGTTGCAACCTTTCATTTTTTAGGTTTAGTCTTTTGAACCCTTCGATCGTAGTAGAACAATGATCGCAAAAAATTATCTTGTTTGTGCTTTTGCTAATGTTGTATTGGGGGAAAATAGTGGTATTTCTCAGTTCTGGAGTTATGAAAAATTTGGTCCAAGATTTCCGCGAGCATAGTCTAGTGCTTCGTTGAAATCATTGGATCCTTTGAATAGAGGAGTTGGGTATCCTTTAATAGCATCTACTTGTATCCATGTCTGGAATACTCGGATTTTTCCTTGTATTACTACATAGAATTTAAATTTCTTGTCTAGATTCTTTTCTGTGAAGTAGTAACTTAAAGCATTTAATATTGCAATAAAATAACTGTTGTCTCGTGGAGTCTTGTTATAGCATATCAATAGGTTGTCTATCAGGCATCTTTGTTACTTGTCTATTCTAGTATCTGTCCTTAGCCTTAAACTCATGTTAGTGACTGGATAACAAATTAGATTTTGAGTACCAAAACAAAGTCTTTCTATTTGCTTATTTTCTAAAGCTTTCTGTGACCTGAACTGAGTATTGCTTAGAAGAGTCTGGAAGTCCATGTCTTTATGGGAATCTTGGGATGAAAAGGCTTCCGCCTTCTCTTTTTATGTACTCATTCTGAAACAATAAGTAAATAAGTTAGTGTTTAATTAACCTACTAAACTGGTCTGCAAGGCTATTTTCTTTCCCCTTGATGTGTTCTAAGTTAATATTGTATATTGACATCGCATCTAAAAAGTTTAACCACCTTCTTTTGCTACATGTAGATTCCGAAACTTAGGTGGTGGAAGTGTTTCGATTCGTAATTATCCTTTAAATATATAGATTCCGATACTTTTTTGCTTAAAATAAATCATTTCTTAGAAATAATAATTAAACGACTTAAAACATATACTTTTTGTTTTACAATGCTTGGGTTTGAATCTGCGTATTAATTAATTTGAATATGCAAGAAGCAAATATAATTTGATTACATTTGTTTTATTATCGAATTATAATTTGATTACATTTGTTTTATTATCGAATTAAACACATATTCTAACACAAGTGTATATGGCATGCAAGTGACAAGAGGGCCTTTTTCTTTTCACTACGAGAGATGTTTAGTGAAAATATTGGCCAATAATTCAATTTGAATTGATTTTTATCCAAGTATGAACACCCCTAATTCTATCAATCGGTTAGGTTTTGTTGGGGTTTTTGCCCTGATTTTCTTACCAACTTTAAGTTTTACTTTTCTTGAAAGAAAAATAAAAGTAATACATAATTACTTTTACTTTTCCTAAAAGGAAAATATAAAACTTTACCATATTTGGTTTATTCTTGCTTTGAAGAAAAGTTTTGTACTTCTATAAATAGAAAACCCCTCTTCTTATTCCACAACACAAATAACATCCTCAATGTAGTCATTAAGAGAGTCTTCTTTAGAGGGAGATTTTCTCCCAATAGATTTTATGTTTTTCAATATTATTTTTCAATATGTAGGTCACTTGACCAAACCATATCAATAAATATGCTTTTTAGTATTGTGTTATTTGTCATTTGATTTATCGTCACCATGAATTGCAACTAATAGCTTCCGCATGACGCTCTCTCGATTTCGAACCCAACAGGTTGGAGTGCAATGAGTTAAAAGGTGTAGCTTAGGAGTTTTAAAAAAAAGCATGAATGACAATCATGAGAAATTAGACTACAGATTTTAAATGGCACAAAATAATAGTAGGTGATTTTTCTCAAAATAATAGTAGGTGATTTTTCTTGTCAAATTTAGTGTATAAAATTATATGGTATTTGTGCTAATTAAAGTATTTATCGAAATAGTTAAGATCCTGTCGAAATAGTTGAGGTTTTGTGGATAAAATTATGCGGTATTTATGCTAATGGGAGGCAATTGGTACCCATCGAGATTTTGTGAATAAAGTTATGCAGTAACTATATTAACAAGAGGCAACTATCTATCGAAATAGTTGAGGTTTGACAAATAGAGTTACACGATATCTTTATTGACGGAAAGCAGTCAGTATCCATCTACATAGTCAAAGCTTGGTGGATAAAATTACATAATAGTTGTGCTAATTGGAGACAATTGGAATCCATCGAAATGATGGAAGTTTGGCGATAGAGTTATACACTTTTTTGTTGGTGGGAGGAAACCAATATCCATCAAAATAGTCGAGGCTTGGCGATTGAAGTTATCTGATATCTCTACTGATGAAAATAATTAATACTCAATGGTATAATTAAATTTAAGTACACGTAAACTGACCTAAGCAACACAATTTTAAAAGTAAAAAGTAAAAACAACGGAGTGCGAGACAACTAAGCTATTGACTATTATCAACATGGATTGTGGTCGGATAGTTGGGATTTCTCCACTGTTGGGTTCTTGTATGTTTTGATGATTGACAAAACAGTGGAACATATACATTAACATGTTGCTATTACCTGTTCCATCATGCAGAGTCCAACTTGTATTAGGATTCTTTGAAATGAAGGAGTTTCAAGTAGAAAAGATCACAAAGTTTGCACAAATTAGATAACAATCTACATATGATAAGGTGTATACATATGGATAGACTAAGAGAGTTCAAGAAATAAGAGAGTTCTTGTGGAGTTGGAAGTCTACTTGCGTGAGAACTTAAAGTCTGCACAAAGCACAAATTAGAGTTAGCGTTGGACTACAACACTCAAAAAGAGAGTCGAAGAAGCATGGGAGTCCTTGTGGAGTTAAAAGTCTACTTGGTTGTGAAGAGTTATAATTATTCAAGGACTTCTAAAATGAGATTCATGCATTTATGCTGAGAGAAAAAAAGGTAGAACGCGAGCAAAGAAGCAAGAACAATATTTGAGAGAGTTCTGCCTAGCTATTCAAGTTCTGCCAGTATGAAGAATCAGACTGAAGAACCTGTTCCATAGGAATAAACTTTACAGTTCTTGAGTCTAGTTTTGAGTATTGATAATCGAGTTGTAATTTCATGCTTTCTTAGTGCCAATGCGTTATAAATTATTTAGGAGTTTAGTCTTCAAGTTGGGATAACTCGAAAACTTGAAAATACAATCCTTAGGAGGTTTGTGTATTTTTAGGAATTAGAGTTAGTTCCTAGGTTGCAAGAGTTTTGTAATCTAAATTGTCACTCGAAGTGGGATTCAATAGTCTAGGGAGATTTTTGAATATTAGTAATTAGAGTTTATAATTCCTGAGGTTACAAAGTTTGTAATCTTTTGTTGAGGGGCTCATTGTGTTTAGTGAAGTTGGGGTTAAATCCTATAGAGGCACATGTCGTGATTGTTTTTATCTTTTGTGAACCGAGTGTTTTCCACATAAAACTATCGTGTTATTACTTACTATCTTTAATGCTCCCGTTGAAACACGTTAAGCAGCCCGTTTCACTCATAGACAACTTGTAAGTTAAATTCACTAAAACACTAGTAGAATATCATCCACCTTTATCAAGAGATCTCAAGTTCGAGCCTCTAGAATGGAAAAAAAAAATCTTATTGAAAGTGTCGTCTTCAAAAATGAATTCTATAGTGCACAAATTTAGATTTACTTGGGCCTTAATACGAGTGTTGGACACCAAATGAAAACTCAAAAAAAGTTATTCATAGTTGAAACCACAAAAATGATACTCCCTCCATTCCTAAATACTTGTCACCTTTTTAAGTTGCACACCCCTTAAGAAAAACATTAACTAGAAGGTAATTTGATTGAATTAACCTTATTTATTACTCATTTTTATTTAATATTTCGCTTCTTTGCACTATATTAGTATTTAGTAATATCTTTTCATATTTATGACTAAGGGTAAAGATGAAAATAAACAAGTAATTATGTTTGTTTTCTAAAATGACAAGTATTATGAAATATCTATTTTAGTAAGCATGACAAATATTTAGGAACGGATGAAGCAGTAGTATAGTAAAAGTTTTATTTTTAATTTTTGAAAAAATGAAAGAAGAAAGGAAAATAAGAGAGAGGATTATAATATAGGAAATTGAATCCTCATCAACAAAATGAAAATTCAGATAACTAACTAACTGAACTACTAAGACTCCCCTATAATACAAGAATTTGAATAACATATTCAAAGGGAATTGTGCCCCAAGTTAGATGCAGTCCAACTTCCATATACCTCTGAGGAATCAGAGAGTACTCTTACTACATTATCTATACTATATTAAAAGTGTGAAGGGCCTTAGAAATATTATTTGAACTTTTTGTCCTTTATTAAAAGACTCTATAATAGACAAAATCATCTTTTTACTATTTTTTTTTTAAAAAAATTAAAACCTACAAATTTATTAAAATTTAATTATTAAACCTTTCTTTATTTGAATTATGTACCTAGAATTTAGGACTTTAAATTCAATTAAATTTTTTTTCTTAAATAATTTTTTTAAAAAGTCAAATATTTATGTGGCTATAAATATTTTTTTTTTTTTTGAAGCGCAAAAGCCATTCACACTGATCTTGAACCAGTAGCGTATTTCGACGGCCTCGACTCACGACGTTGGTTAATGTTGTTACCTTCAAATTACATGTTTTTTTTATTAGCATCTGGTAGGCTTACTCCCTTCCTAACTTCTTCATCCTCTAATCTCTCTACTCATTTATAATCTCTTCCTCTTCGTCTATGAACTCTAATTTGGATTTCAATCACATGTTCAAGGAGAACCAAGAAAACTTGAAGAGTTTGAAAGTGATCAAATACAATCTAAGAAGAGAGATCATTGTGCGTAAGTTAAATATATCAATGAATAAAGTTACACTCATTAAAGTCAGGTTCGAAGCTATCATATTTTAAAAAATTGTATAACTTTCAAGTTTATTGAAGAATGAAAAAAATCTCACATTAGTGATTAATTAGATGAGTGGTCTCTTTATAAGACTTAGGCAATCCTCCTCTTTTTAAGCTGGTTTTTGGAGTGTGAGTTAGGCCCGTAACCTAATTTTACAAAGTTGTTAATCTTGTAAAGAAAGTTCAAATATGTATAACATTTAAAATTTATCAATGCGAGATTAATTTTATACCAAGTATTTCGAGGCAAACGTGCAACACACGTTCATATAGACTAGTACTATATAAAATTAGTTTTTAATGAAGAAAAATAGGGTCAT
Source organism: Capsicum rhomboideum (assembly GCA_031232105.1). Classification (NCBI taxonomy): domain Eukaryota; kingdom Viridiplantae; phylum Streptophyta; class Magnoliopsida; order Solanales; family Solanaceae; genus Capsicum; species Capsicum rhomboideum. The sequence goes on from CP124712.1 coordinate 19,964,624, forward strand.
TGGTTTAAAGTGAATTTGAGAAATGGCCAATCAATCATGAGAATAAAATTGGGATTCTTCAATTGATTCCTCTTTCTTTTTGGGTTTTAGTAGTTGGACCACATTGAAGACAATGTTACCCCCCCTCCTTGTGACTCCCTGTCCCCTTTAATTATCCCATAAATACACATATTTATTTTGGAACATTTATTTTTCTATTACCTATATGTTCTCTAATTTGATTAATCTTTAATATTTCCAAATAGAGTCCTCACTAGCTCAATGTCCCCTCAGTACGGCTCAAGCGGCGCCCTTTATTTTTTCAGATTTAATAAGCATTTTGTTATAGCCAAGTTCATTGGTAATCTATTTGTCTAAAGCCAAGCTTCGATCGCAATTCACAGTTGCATAACAATAACATACTCAGTGAAATTCTACAAGTGGATTCTGGGAAGGGTATAGTGTATGTTGGTCACACCACTACCTCGTGGAGGTAGAAATACTGTTTTCGAAAGATCCTCAGCTCAAGTGCAACAAATCTAAGTAAACGAAGAAGAGAACAGTGAAGAAAACATAGAAACTAATACAACAACACTGAGAACATAAAATAATGTGATAATTGAAACACAATATACAACATATGATAATAGATATAAAAAGCAAGAATTACAAGAATACAACTAGTACTACGACAGACACCACAAACCTATAATCTATGAACAACAAAACATTGCTCCACCCTCAACTACCTAACTACCCTCTACCATAATTCGTGTCCTCTATAATCTTCTATCTTAGGTCATGTCCTAGGAAAACAGGAGTTGCGTTAAGTCCTGTCTAATTACCTCTCCCCAATACTTCTTCAGCCTATCTCTGCCTCTCTTATATCCATCCATGGACAACCTTTTACACCTCTGCACTGGTGCATCCATACATCTCCTCTTCACATGTCCAAACCATCTAAGTCTCCTCGACCACAGTTGCATAAAATGAAAATAATTTAATTAGCATCTAAATTTTAAAAAAAGGATAATAAATAATACATCTCTAGTGCAGTTCTTACAACATTATAAGTTTATCATACAAATTAATTAAGTCACTTAATCCAAATTTGTCAAATGTAGATCATAAATTATGAGAGATTATATTGAGAATTCTGTAGTTATCTATGACTATTTGCACATTTAAGAAATAGACATAAAAATGAAAGAAAGAGTAAATAATAAAAGTAATAAAGCAAAGTATCACAACCATGTGAAAAGTTCTCATGTTTGTCAAGTAGTGGGGCAATTGATTTTACCCTAATGGTTTGATACAATGAACTAAAACAACTCTAGAAAAAGTAATTATAACTTCCAATTATTATCTTTATACGCTAGTTAATGGATGCTATAATTAAGTCCCCGACAGCGTAAAAAAAAAAAGAAAGGAGAAACACATTACAAAAAAAAACCACACATAACAAATATACATTGCAATTTCATGACCAAAAAGGTACATTATATTTTTATAACCCAAACTCAGGATTTGGCCACAGAATGAAAAGTAACTTTTTTTTTTTGTATAACATTGTATACACATGTATACTGTATTGTATGTTGTTGTATATACAATACAGTTTTTTTTTATTATATTGCATAATGTTATATGTACAATTGTTCAATAATATACATAATTATACAAATATATACATATGCATATAATGTTTAAACAATGTATCTACATTGTATAAGTGTGTATAAAATGAAGAGGAACAAGACAGTCATCGAAATAAAAAGATTGTATTGTATATACAACGATACAATACAATATAAAAATGTATACAAAAAAATGGATTTCGTCTTCTTCCACGAATTCAAGTACCAAATTCATCCAAAAACACTTTAAAACTACACCAAATTATCCAAAACTTCAGATTTGGACTCCTCAATACATAACCTATCTTTTGCAATCATACCCACTCGAAACAAAGCTAATTTATGAAAATTTGATTATCAATTTTGAAGCTGGGAGCTTCAATAATGACTGAACATCCAAAAAATTTGTGCTACAGCTGTGAGATTGTAATGTAAATTGGCTATATCGTTGATCTAGAATTTTATAGACCTGCATTTGGATGCAATCTGCCCAAATGCGAATGTTGCCCAGAAAGTCAGTTAAGACAAAAGGTGGGTTATGGTCGATAGCTTGGTAAATAATAGCATGAACAAGAAGAGATCATAATCCTGTAATCAAATACCATACGCAACTACATCCTTGTCGTACCAGTCGACAGAGCGTATCTATGTGATTCGCCACGCTTTCATGTGCCTATTGATTGAACTTCACTATCTTAGTTGACTCAACTCGAATGCTCTCTGGTTGGGTGCCAAAAATGCGAGTGGGTTAAACAGGGCATTGGTTATGTTGCTTGTGGTTGGACGAGTCAGTTTTGAACTAGTAATTCCTTAGATGTTCATTAGTTGTAGCAATAATGAACAACTATGAAACATTTCATGAATTGTGCATTAAATGAGTATTGAACTACAAATTGTAAAGTAATATTTTTGGGTTTATACAATTAGGCCCTTTTTTGGTAATGTAATGTATAGTGGGCTATATTTTGTAATGGAACATTGTTGGATACACTTTTATGTAATTTTTCCTTTAAATTATAGTGAAATTGTTAATTATATATTAAAATTATGTGCGGATTTTATTGTCTTTCTGAATTTGTTATCTATTTTTGTATTATTTACCTCCTATACTATATGAGGGTACTATCACTCTCATGAACTTTTCTTTTCGTATTATTTATCTCTTTCACTATGATAAAGAAAACAAGTTAAAGCATATGATACGCATAAACACGCTTATACTAGATATAAAAAGAGAAGAGTTTTAATGTCTTATTGAATTTGAATATTCTTTCAGATCTAAACTGACTGGACTTCATCATTTCTCAAATTTCAAATACAACAAAGTACAAAGTCAAGTTTCTGAATAATATCCCGCGCCTCTTGTGTATATAAGATACAAGTAACATTTTCAGTTATAAAAAGTATCGAAAAATTTATGCTCTATTAAAATATATACCACAAAATTCAACCATCCATAAAAGGGTTGAGACTTGAAAGACAATAGGGTCCAATAAATTTGAATAAGAAAAAATTAAATTAAATAAGATACTAAAATCTTCTTTTTTATCTAGTATAAATGCATTTATACACATGATATATTTTAGTAAAAAAGGTAAATAGTAATTAAAAAAAAAGTTTAAAGGAATGATAGAATTCACGCATGATTTAGATGTGTAATTAATAATTTCACTATAATTTAAATGTATTTCTATGTTCTCCCTACAATGAAATAAACAGATCTTATAATTATCCAAAATTTGTGAAATAAAAGGGAAAAAAAAAAAGATAACAAAGAATCACCAAACGTGCACATGACTATATTTTACTTTACTTTCTTTTTTAATATAGAGAAGATTGAAGAGTGATGTTTGAGGAGCTTAGGGTCAACATTTCAAAATGACAATTAAGCTTCTTAAAGTCTTATTTATTATTATTTGAGGACTTCTCCAGAATTACTTATATTTATTTAAAATTTATGTAAAAAAAATACTGTGAATCATAATAATTAGTTTTAAAATATTTAAAAGACATAATAAAAAAATCGACTGATTCTCAAAATTCTTTTGGTAATGCATAAATTGGGACAATTATTTTAAAGTGATATAAAAAGTGCTATAAATTACAATAATTAATAAGTTAAAATATTAAAAGACATGAAATATTCGGTTGACTCTCGAAATTCTATCATAGTTACATAAATTGGGACATAAGAAGTAACATATATTATTTGAAAAATATATAAAAAGTACTATAAATCACAATAATTAACAATATAAAAAATTTAATACGTGAGAACATAAATTAGCTTGGGTTCGAAAAGCTAATTGACTGATTCACCCTTCTATTTTTATTTAATTTCACATATATATTATTGCATATAATTCTCTCTCTCTCGCGCGCGCGAAATTGAGTTCAATTTCCTCTATTTGTATTTAATACTCTTTCCGTTTATCTAAAAATTACAAAAAAGTAATAATATAAATCACAATAATTAACTTAAAATATTCTTAAACAAGTAACATAGATTGGGCTTAGGGTCAAGGTTTAAAAATGACAATTAAGCTCCTCAAAGTCTCACTTATTACTATTTGATAAGTTTCAAAAATAACAACTAAGCTCCTCAAAGTCCCTCTTACTATAATTAATTTTAAAATATTTAAAGGGCATAATAATAAAATGATTAATTCTCAAAATTCTATCGGTGTCGCATAAATTGGGACAATTATTAAAAAAATGAGAATGAGAGGAGCTTAGAGTCAACTTTCAAAAATCACAAATAAGCTCCTCAAAGTCCCACTTATTATTATTTGAGGAGCTTAGGGTCAATCTGCAAAATTACCATTTTGCTCATCTATTTCCTCAGAATTACTTATATTTATTTGAAATTTACGTAAAAAAAACTATGAATCATAATAATAAATTTTAAAAATATTAAAAATGCATAATAAAAAAAATTGACTGATTCCTGAAATTCTATCGGTGCCGGATAAATTCGAACAATTATTTGAAAGTAGAATAAAAAGTGCCATAAATTACAATAATTTATAATTTAAAATATTTAAAAGACATAAAATATTCGGTTGGCTCTCGAAATTCTATCATAGTTACATAAATTGGGACATAAGAAGTAACATATATTATTTGAAAATTACGTAAAAAGTACTATAAATCATAATAATTAATAACATAAAATATTTAATACGTGAGAACACAAAGTAGCTTTGTGTCGAAAAATAAATTGACTGATTCACCCTTCTATTTTTATTTTGTGGCTATATAAAGTAGTAAATATTAGTGATCCAATTCATGTAATTTGACCAAAGAAATCGATAATTTTTCTTTTCATTATTAGTTACTCCTACTTTTTGAGATTTGTGTCTTACAATAAATCATAATACTAATTAACAACTTAAAATATTTAAAATCATACAAAAAATTGATTGACCATCCAAATTTCATTCGTATTGCATAAATTGGGACCAAGAAAAGGCCCATGTTGGCACGGGCTCCCCGCATCTAGTATATACATAATAAGAGGGAATGTTTGAGGAGCTTCGGGTCAAGTTTTCATAATAACAACTAAGCTCCTCAAAGTCCCACTTATTACTATTTTAGGACTTCTTCAGAATTACTTATATTTATTTAAAATTTGAGTGAAAAGATACTATGAATTACAATAATTAATTTTAAAATATTTAAAGGGCATAGTAAAAAAATTGATTGATTCTCAAAATTCTATCGATACCGTGTAAATTGGGACTATTATTTGAAAATGATATAAAAAGTACTATAAATCATAATAATTAACAACTTAAAATATTTAAAAGACATATAAAAAATGGGAATGAGAGGAGCTTAGGGTAAATTTTTAAAAATTACAAATAAGCTCCTCAAAGTCCCACTTATTACTATTTGAGGAGCTTAGGATCAGTCTACGAAATGACCATTTCGCCCTTCTACTTCTTCAAAATTACTTATATTTATTTGAAATTTACGTTAAAAAAAATACTGAATCACAATGATTAATTTTAAAATATTTAAAAGACATAATAAAAAAATTGACTGATTTTCAAAATTCTATCGGTGCCGCACAAATTGGGATAATTATTTTTAAGTGATATAAAAAGTGTTATAAATTACAATAGTTAATAATTTAAAATATTTAAAAGACAAAATGTTTGGTTGGCTCTCGAAATTATATCATAGTTACATAAATTAGGACATAAGAAGTAGCATATATTATTTAAAAATTACGTAAAAAGTACTATAAATCACAATAATTAACAACATAAAATATTTAATATGTGAGAACATAAAGTAACTTAGGGTCAAAAAGCAAATTAACTCATTAACCCTTCTATTTTTATTTTATGGTTATATATAAAGTAGTAAATATTAGTGAAATCCAATTCATGTAATTTAACCAAAGAAACCGATAATTTTTCTCTTCATTATTAATTGCGTCTACTTTTTGAGATTTGTGCCTTTTCAAAGATGTAAAGAGAATTAAATTATTTTCATTCAACATGGTGTTTCTCTTTTACACATCAAAAGAACAAAAAAAAAAATTAAAGTTTTTTAATTGAAGTTTTATCACAAAAATTAAATACTTCTATTAAATTTAAAAAATAATAAAGTAAAAAGTAAGATAAATTACAATACTAAACAAATCAAAATATGTAAAAGGCATTAAAAAAATTGATTAACTCTTAAAATTCTATCAGTGCCACACGTAAAAGTACTATAAATCACAATAATTAACAACGTAAAATATTTAAAAGACATATTAAAAATTTGATTGATTCTCCAAATCCTATCAATGCCAGATAAATTGCAGTAGAGTAAGTAACATATATTATCTGAAAATTATGTAAAAAGTATTAGAAATCACAATAATTAACAACTTAATTATCCAAAAACTTTATTAAAATTTAGTTGACTTTCCAAATTCTATCAGTGCCACATAAACTGGGACATAGAGGGTATCATATATTATCTGAAAATTATGTAAAAAGAATATTATAAATCACAATAATTAATAACTTAAAATACTTAAAAACTATACAAATTTTTTTGATCAACTCTTAAAACTCCATCTATGTAACATAAATTGGGACGATAACAAAAATTATATAAAAAATATAATAAATTATAATACAAATTAACAATTTAAAATATTTAAAATAATATAAAAAATTAATTGACTGTCTAAATTTTATCTATATTGCATAATTTGGAACCAAGAAAATAATAGATATTGAGCCCGTGCTGACACAGACTCTCCGTATCTAGTATATTTTATAAAAATGTAAAGTGAAAAGAGCCAATGGATTTGCACATGACATTGCATGAACATCCCATTCTGCTAGATCTTGCTCCAACTTTTCACGTGAATTATCTTTTCCCCCTTTCCCTTTTTCCTTTTTAGTCCCCACTTTTCATCCATTAGACCCTTATTCCTTTTCTTCTTTTTCTTTTTATGTTTTTTTTTTTCTTTTTTTCTTTTTTTCTTTTTCTTTTGGACTTCAATTTAAATTTATAGGGTAGCATAGAGGGAAGATGATGGAGGCAAGCCAAAAAAATCAAAAATTTCGCTAGTATATGTTCAAGATTTTATATGTGTACGATCAATTAATCTCTCTATACCAATATTATTTGTCCAAGTATTTTTTGATTGTTATTACGAGATTTATATTATAAAAAATATATAATATAGCATAACAAAAATTACAACCTTTCAAACAAGAAGTGACCAATATATGAGTATATGATGAAGTTATGAATGTTGGTATACCATGTAGTTATAAAGGTTGTACTCATGAATTAATCCCTACAACGAAATAATTGATTCACAGAAATAACTTGATCGTAATAGTGAAATGTCGTTATAAGAAATGATTATTATTGAGCTCTTGACTATATAATTTTCTATATATAGTATAGTATTTTGACGAAGGATATTTAAATGATCATATTTCTGTTTTTGTGGCTCTGCCACTAAATAGAGGAGAGATGACCAATATATAATTTTTATATAAAATAATTAAGATGCACATAAACTGATCGTATATCACTATCCTAGAAATTATGTGTGACATGAATTTGTAGACTTGTTTTTGATTCAACCATCAGAAATTACTTTTACAACTCAATCATCAAACTTATAATTAATGCGTTAGAGAGGTTTGTTACATGGGAGAATTTAATTTTAATGTAATCTATTATGTCACATGATAGTCAGAATCATCCTATAATTAAGTAATATTCATAAAGAAAAAAGAATAATCTGGATCTAGAGCTATAAACTAGGTAAGTAGTGGCTACTACAAATTTTTAGTAGTTATCAATTATTTGTTTTGGTAGTTAGTGAATATTGACATGTTCCAACAACATGAACATTTCTTTTTTTAATCTGCCAATCATTTATCAAGGAACAATTGGAATTTTTTGGAGTTGTGTTCTGAATACGACTTGCTTTCAAATTATTATTGGCTATTCAGGGTGACAGTTGAAATAAATAAAAATTGGATATTTGAGAAAATTTTGGCGCGATGTTGCGGCCACATGGTCAACTAGTCTTCGAGTCGTGATCGCGTGACCCCTATCACCACCGCATAGGAAGCCTAAAGTGTATAAATAGTTGGTGTCACAAAGCTACAACCATTTTCTTCACTGTTGGACAATATAGAGTTGTGCTGAAATTAATTTTAATGATTGACAAATATTTTGAAAGAATCAGAACCGTAACATATGGTTTGTGATATATCCCCATGGGGGAGTGAAATAGAACATGAAACCGTAACCTTTCAAGCAGTGGGAGGAGCCAAGGCCTATCAATCAGATGTTGAAGAACAAGGTCCTTTGTCACAATCCAAAATTCAGGAAAGTAATGACACCTATTTAACCCACCGATAAGTAAGTCAACCCAAAACACAGTTTTAACAATTTTATGGAAGTACACGTAAGACAACAATTTGGACAATATAAGTCATCATTAAATCCTTTCATAAAACTCAAAATCAATAATAGGGAAACAACAATAATTTAAATCCCCCAAACCCAAAAGTCAACAGTACAAGCCACTAACATCTGAATAAAACCCTAAAAATAAGAAATTTTCGAAACGAAGTACAAAAGATAAGAAACATAAAAGAGATCCAAGAGTGTTGCGGATCAGCCAAGCAGCTACCTCAAGTCTCGAGTATAACAGACCCGAACACTGCTACCTATCACCGACTGGAGGTACTAGGCTCAGAACTTGCACAATAATGTGAAGAAAAGGCAAGGGTGAGTACTAAATCCACATGTACTCAGCAGTATCGTTGACCGACCCAAATCCAAAGCGATGGTGAGGATCAATCCTAAATTGCTTATACCGATACTTAACACAATAAAGTTTCTATTTCAAATAAAGAAGATCCAGACTATCAACTAATGTCAACAATAGCAGATATAAAATCAAGTACAAATATCTCAAATCAAGGCAAATCCTGGTAAGAGTAATAACGTCAACACTATAGTCACTCAATCACTTTTTAACCAAGGCAATGCAAATCAAGTAAGAAGATGTGTATGATGCATGTCTCCTATCTGATCATTATTTGTATATATTCGATGCCATAATGTAGCTAACTGAAATCTATGGGGGACTCGCGAAGTTCATATATCATCATGAAGAGACCTCAGACACAGCGTGAAATGACCTCGACTATATCCGAAAATGACCTCGGACTCACATCACTGGTAAAGACCTTGGAATCTGATCACCGATAATATCACAACTCAAAATCCGAGGTCATGATGGCACCTACCCCGACCCAACCTTGGTAGGTAAGCCAACTCCACAATAGATATAACAAGACGAAAAAAAGATAAATAATAATCAAATACAACACTTTAGGATAAAGTCAGGCTAATAATAAAAAACAACTCCAAAATCTGAAATAGATACAAGTCAAATCCCAAAATCTAGTGTCATGAGTAATGAGCACTCTAAAACCGACATAGCCAGTGTACGAAAATACATAAACTTTGTCTTTGAATATAAAATAGAGATAAAATAATGATAAAGAGAAAGTCTAGAATATGCTCCGAATGAGGAGCTCACCAATATTCCGAAGCTCTCTCAAATCAGTACCAACTCAGGCTCTGCGGGTTGCACTCGAATTGAGATCTGCACAGAAAGGATACAAAAAGTAGAAGTGAGTACGACCCACTTGTACTTAGTAGGTATCATAGGCCGACCAAGCAAAGTAGGAAACTAGACATATAAAGGATGCTTTGAGCAATGCTTCCACATGCATACAGGAAAACTAGACATATAAAAGATATTTTGAGCAATACTTCCACTTACATACAAAAAATGTCCCAACGGGCGGCTTAAGCCTTCCTACTCCTAACAATATAAATAATACAACTACAATAAAAATATAAGAGTAACTACACAACAGATATACATAAAAGGAAGACAAAATTACACAATATCAAACATTTAAGAGAAATGCAAGTGATATAATGCAATAATATGATGAGGATGCAATGTCTCAATGTCACCTCGTATCCACATTCTGAGCATAAGCTTCCAGGACAGAACTCATGGGGGGTTCGCATCCCATATACTATCACATTCTCATCAATCAACCTTACCAACACATTCCTCGGTTAAGGCATTTTATAAAATATCTCATTTCTTTCAAAAACAGTTTCATGAATATGGATGAATGAATGAGGATGAATGATCATAACCAATTCAACATCATATAATGAATCAAATCAATAATGGTATAAATGTGCTCAAGCCTCCTCAAATCTCAATAGATCATAATACAAGCCATCGCATGGCAACACAATAGTAGAGAGTCATTTAAGACATCACTAATATCAATCCAAGTCCCCACTTGGACATCACACCAATAATAAAGGACAAATAATGCTCAAACAAGACCAATATCAGCCCCCGTATAGGCATCTCAATGATAATAATCTCTCAAGTAAATGATAATATTTACATAAGCCTCTACATGGGCAACACAATAAAATAATAATCTTAAAATATGAATCTCACGACAAAATCCCCAACCCATATCATACTTTACACGAACGGTTAACTACTCAGCCCGGTCTGAAAAAAGTTAAGCCATAACCTACCTCAAAAACCGAAACACGAGCCCATACCCTTTAAAAAGAAACCTTTTCTTTCTGTGTGGCCTCAAAATGAACCCATCTATCAAAAATATAATCTGCACGTCAATAGGAGTCTAATGATATCCATATTAGCCACTTTTGTTTTGGGTCCAAAAATACTTTGAAAATCGACCCCAAAATAAAAAGAGTAAAGCTGAAATTTTAATAAAGACCCATGTTACCCATACCCTAAGGGTTCTAAATATGAAAAATCTATTGAAAAATAAGTTAAAATCGAGCTTGAAATTATTGAGAAATTATTTTCTCACTTTACCGGGTAGAACCCAAAACCTCGAGTTTAAAATCCATGTATTGAAGTTGTTTTTGAGATAAAATCAATGGGTAATGATAGAAATTAGGTTTAGAAGCTTACCCAAACAAGTTTGATGAAGAATTCCCTTTGAAATCGCCTTTCTCGAGGTCTCAAGGTTCAAGAATGGTGAAAATGGAGTTGGAATCGTGAAAATGAGGTTTTTATACTCAGTAATCACCGCTTAAGCTGTTATCTGATCGCTTAAGCGACCAGACTATCCCTTAAGAAGAAGTCACTTGCCATCTAGTGCGTTGCTAAAGCAACAAAGGTACTGCTTAAGCGGCACCCGCCTAGGCGCTAAAGCAACCCCAGGCCTGCGTAAGCGGCATCACTAGACGCCTTGCATCAGCAATAGCTTAAGGCTTAGAATCTTTAAATTCATTTGGGTCCCCCATAGAAATAAACTAATAACGTTACTGACTAATTTTGATGTTCCAGACTCAATAGAATCATCAGATTTATTAAAAGAGGTCATTTTCAAAAAGTTGCTCCCCCGAAAATCCCTTTAGGCTAAAATAACTGGTTTTTCGCCCAACCGCTCAAAAAATCAAAATAAAGACTTAGAACTAGAACCAACCATGCTAATAACTGAAAATAGACATTCCGAATCTAATGAAACTGACAAAATTACCATTCGACACTCGAATCACAAAATATTGACCAAAGTCAAATGCCTCACTTTAAAGGCTACTCAAAACCTCAAACTCATATAAATCACTCCCGAACGCTTTGCGAACCGTGCCCAACCATCACCACAACTCATAAATGATATAAAACAATTATGGTTAACATACAGAAAAACTTAAAATGATAATGAGGGTTGTTACAGATAAAGACCTCGACATAATCTCACAATCATCCCAAAGAAGTCAATAAAATAACGAAAATAGTACAAACAGAATCAAATGAGTAAATCACATGTTAAATTTCAAGTATCAATAATTTGGGCACAATGATATCATCTGGGCATATTGCTAAAACGTATAATTCACATACGCAGCGGAAGCATAAGTTTCGGATCACAAACTTACATAACAACATGATAATGTAAATTAAAAACGAAATTCAGTAAGTATATACATACCTCTTGAAGCTTTCACAAATGTCGTTTAGATACTTTCTCTCTAGGACTGAAGTCTTCTACTACTTCCTGAATAATTTTTCTCAACCAATACTTGTGTGGACAAGTTGAACTGTTTTTTTCTGGAAAAGATTTCAAGGTTTTTTTTCAAATGAACAAAAGAAGCCCCTATATATTCAACCGAAGTTGAAGTTGTAAGGGCTGTCTTTCCTTCATTTATCCCACACGTTTTGTGAATTAAGACCTCCACATTAAGTCACAAACGTTTTTCATTTTGGTCCATAATGACTAATGTTTAATAGGAGTCATAATTCCTGTCATCAATAGGATTTTATTCCTATTAAAACAAACGTGTAAAACCTTTCTAAATTCATTTTCTTTTTAAATTGGTTAATTAATCAGGCGTAGCAGGGACCACAGATTTATTAACTGAGGCTTCTAATTATGATATTAATTCGCAAATGAATGAATTACCATATCATAATAAATTACAAATTATTCCACTAAAAATCTGTAATTGTACTCCTCGATATTAACTTCGTAATCTACCACTACATCTTATTTAACTCCCCATGTTAGAATTACTGACACCAATCAATTAAATCAAATTTTCTGAAAATTTAACTTATTGATTAACTCAATCCTATATTACTATGCTCAACTTATTTCACGTGACGGATACTAAATTCACCTGCAGGGTTCACACGTGAAAACTTATAAGCAACCATATAGGGGTGTCTTCTATCTCAAGTCCGAGACATGGTTCTATCAACTAATTATTATTTCACTAAGTGATTTGTCATTATCCAATCTATTAGGAATATATTGACTCTCAATAGAGTCTCACCTTTTAATAGATTAAAATAATAAATCAAACTACATAGATCATAATAATTATATCAAGATTAAGAGTATAAGTACATGTAATGGAATAGAGAAGTTGTTTATTAATATTCAGAACATACACAAACATCTCTACTTGGTCCGTTCAATACATACGAAATGTACTAGCACAAGAAGTTGGAATATTACCACTCCCATAATTAAGATCAAATTATATTTTAATCTTGTGCTACAATCATCAAGATGTTTGTCCTACTTCATCTTTTATTGTGAACTTTAATTTATAACTTATAAGAACCGACAATGTTAATCTTCCGTGCATGAGTTAAATAACTCCATGCATAAAATTTCCTACTAGATAAGTAAAGGACACACATGTCAACATAATAATCTATTCAAATAAAGACTTTATTAAATTAATTAAATAAAATAAATAGTCTTTACATGGGATGTAAAAATAATACTATGATTTAAACCAACATGGTTAATAGTATATCCTAACAATCTCCCACTTAGACTCATAACCATGCATGCACAATTTTAACATCCATTTCTTCCACATGATTATCAAAGACCTTATGAGTTAAGCCTTTTGTAAATGGGTCTGCCAAATTGTTCTTCGACTCAATCTTCAAAACTCTCACATCACCCCTTTGAGTTATATCCCGAATCAAGTGATATTTTCTCTCAATATGCTTACTTCTTTTATGACTTCGTGGTTCTTTCGAGTTTGCAACTGCACCACTATTGTCACAATAAAGTGTGAGTGGCGCTTGAACCGAAGGAACCACTCCAAGCTCTTTCAGAAAGTTACCGAGCCAAACAGCCTCCTTAGCCGCCTCAGAGGCAGCCACATATTCAGCTTCCATGGTGGAATCAGCAACACATGATTGCTTGATACTCCTCCAAACTATGGCTCCACCTCCTAAAGTAAACACATATCCTGAGGTAGACTTTCTAGAATCTTTATCTGACTGAAAATCTGAATCTGTATACCCAATAGGTACAAGATTGTCAGAGTGAAACACAAGCATGTAATCCCTTGTCCTTTTCAGGTACTTGATTATATGCTTTACCGCAGGCCAGTGTTCTTGTCCAGGATTAGACTGAAATCTGCTAACCATGCCAACAGCAAAGCAAATATCAGGTCTGGCGCACAACATAACATACATGAGATTCCCTACTGTTGACACCCAATTTTGGCTCTCCTTTTTTTCCTAAATTTAATTTTTTCTATGCTTATGAGTCCCGGTGACTTTACCAAAATATCTTTATTACTGTTTGAATTAATTTTGATAAATTTGACACCAATAAATGGTTTTGAAAATATTATTTTCCTTATTTTCTATTTTACATATATATAGTAACTACTAATATCGTGTCTTATAAAATTACTCAAAAAAATATATTTCTTTATATAATTTGTTCTTTTCACTATTTTTCCAACAAATGTTAGTGTGTTAATTGTTATATCGAATTCTAAATTTTTTTTATTTTTTTTTAACTTTCCACGTCTGTGAAGTGAAGCATGCTATGATCGTGTTAAGTTTTATTAGTTTTTGCTATTAACTATCAAAAGCAATTTCTAATCCTTTTCCTTCCTTTCTTATGCACACTCGGGAGCTGGATTTCCGCAACGGAACTCATTTTGACCCAAAATATCGGGTCTGCAGCCGCTAGGATCGCAAAGCGTTGGAGTCTCATAAATTAGAGCTCAACTCCTTTAGAAGTCTAGTATTTCTTGGCCTTTTCTTTACTTATCCATATTATATTGTGTGGTTATTTTTAGCCTAGAATGGTAAACCAATTCCTCTTCCTTCTATTGAAATTGCTTAAAGTAGCATTATTTGTTTGTTGTGTTTATGTTACCTCGATATTTATTTCCTTCAACAAGGCTAATGTTCTCGCATTTTAACAATCTGCATATAACTAGTTAAATCATAGGAGGTATATCTTCATAAAAGGAGGCTCCCAAGCGAGTTCAAATTGGCTTAGTTGAGACCATGATAATTGTCCTCTGAAAAATGATTTTCCACACAGAAATAGGATAGTCTTTACAATATTTTACTTTTTTAAAAATTATTTTAAAAAATAGGATTTAAAATAGGCCTACTACAAAATCAGATTTTTGTCAAAAAAGGTTGTCCAATTATTTTTACGGTAGTCTATACTCATCTCAACATTTTCTCGAAATAAATAAGAGTTCAATATTATTCGATGGAGAGTAAGTAGCAAAAAATTTAGATTTTTAAAGAGCCCATTCTATCAATTTCGACTTATTTCAATAAATCAAATAGTCTCAACGTTTTAGTTTACTCTCTATTTGTTTTCTCAACATGTTATTTTAAGTTTTCAGGATTGAAAAGTCTCCAAAATGCAAGGCATCTTATACCACCAGATACAAGATATATTTTTACTATTATTACTATTATTATTATTATTATTATTATTTATTTTTTTTTAATTTTTTTTCCTACTATCTTGTTGCTATTTATACATTATCTTAACTTTGTATATATTCATTTTACTACGACATTTTATTTACTACTTAGTTTGGGATTTCACAGATTAAATGAATTTTCGCATCTTTTTCATATACTTTTAAATACCTATATATTTATGTTTATTTTCTGATAAATGAATTCTCACGTTCTTTAAAAGTATACTTTCTTTTATTTTATAATAGTTCCATTTATGTACTTAACTTTACATACCTCTAAGCATATATTTTTATAAAATTATGAGACTATACTTCGTAATATATGTTACAATTATAGTATCATACATACATATATATATTTTGGAATAACTGTGTCGTACTCTTGTATATTGTAGCGATGCATCTTATATACCTTGAGTTTTCTTTTCTACAAAATAATAGAATTTTTCTTATCACTATTTTTAGCAAATAATAAACAAATATTCCCAAATATCTTTTTCTAAAACTAAGTTTAAGAACTATCTTCAGATAGGCTCTGAGGGATGCTTAACATCTTCCCCTTGAGTAACCAAAACCCTTACTCAGAATCTCAAATATTCTTAAAGACCAAAACAGAGTTTACATTGCAAAAAAATGATTTTCCTAATTTTTCCTAAAAGTTAGGTGGCGACTCTAAACCTTTTCAAAACCAGGTAGAAGAGTCGGACGTTGCAAACGTATTTTGACCAAGTTCAAAATAAGGGCGCGACAGAATGGCGACTCTGCTGGGGACTCTAACTTATGTTTTTATCTTATTAGGCTTAGTTTAGGAATTTTATTTGGAATATTTGTTTATTTTCCGTACATTGCTTGCCTTATTTATATCATGCTTTGTTTGAAAGGACGCAGGCCAAATCCAAACCTGCGTTCCTTATTTGCTTGAAAACACTACTTGTTATCGCTTTCTCACTTGCACTTTCTATCGAGTCTTTGGTTGTATACAAACACACACTGAACACGCGAGGGGTGTCCTGCACTCCTCCGAACCTTTCTTGGATTCTTTAGTTTCAGAGTCGGTGCAATTAGGTTAGTGCGCCTTCTCGCAATTATTCAGTCCTACTCTAAAACATCTAGGGAAAACTCTTACTCTAGAAATAGGTCATGTTGCATATACCTTAGGTAGGATGGTCCAAGGTATCGTCTCTGCAATTAGGAAACCACTCTTTACGTCAATGGGTTCTTCATAAACCCAACGATGTTCTTTGTGTGAAAAATGATTGATTGATTCAAATGTTAAAACCGTAACAAATTCAGGACATTAGGCTTACTTCTTCTTTCTTTTACTCAGATGCAAATCAATCAAAACCTTGCAAATATCCAGATGATGTCCGAGGTCCCTCGCATTCTAAGGCATTGGTGGGGAAATATTCGTGTAGCTCATGGAGAAGAAATAATGTCGCATCTAGGATCCTTGACCGATTTGTTGGAGCTGAGGGTGAATGGGTTATTCATTCGACTAATGATTGAATTTTGGGATCCTACCACGGTTACATTCAGGTTCTCAGACTTTGAAATCACACCCACATTGGAGGAAGTGAGCCAAATCACTAACTTACTATTGGTTGGACGGGTACCTTTGGCCCCGCGTACTACATCCGGGAGTGGCTTTCTTCGCTCGTTGGGAATAAGAGTTGGTGTCCAGGATTGAGAATGGTCGAGGCAGGCTGGGTCAGCCTAGAGTATCTTTTTGAGAGGTTTGGTCGGAGAGAAAGTTATGATCGATTTCAGAATGATTTCTTCTTTTCCAGGATTGATTGGGAAAGACACAGGGCTATCGTCTTCATAGTGGCTTTTTTGGGGATCATGGTGTTCCCAATGAGAGGAAATCGAATAAATATCAATTTGCTTCCAATGGTTCTTTTCATGATCAGAGGACCACTCAGGGTGACAATTGTGCCGATGATCTTAGTGGAAATCTTCCGATCATTGTCTACATGCTCTAGGGGGTATGATTTTTTCAGAGGATGCAATTTGATACTGCAGGTATGGGCATTGAAGCACTTTTATAAGAGGAATGCACATAATGGCATCAGAGAGGGTGGGTGCAGTAAAATTCGCAGTCATAAGCTTAGGATGGACATGTGGGATGTCCCAAATAATGAAGAACAATGGCGTATTTTTCTGACTCACCTCACTAGAAATCTCATCTAATGGCGGCTACCATGGGTCAACGGTCGAGTATGTTGAGGAGACATTAGTGTTATTTCCTTGAATTGATCGGGCTAGAAGGAATCCATCCCTACGCACCATTGAGGGTTCTTCGGCAGTTTGGGATAACACAGGATGTCCCTTTATGGTCAAACATGGCTCTAGCAGAAGGAGACTATGAAGGGAGGATCCCTGTTGAGAGACTCGGGAGCTTGATAGAAGGATGGGGAGACATCTTTAGCCCAGGCATGGGAGTCGATTCACGGTGTACTACAGAATACTACACATGGTATATGGCTGGAGGAATTTTAGCCAGGCCTACTTATGAAGGACTACAGGGGATCGCCGATAGCTACAGGGCAAATCAGATCAAGAACCAACTCTTGCACCTCATGCGCATCACTACTACTATGTACTAGCAAGTGACTCCAGGGTCAGTTGACTATCTCATACCTTTAATTGACAATGAACCAGAAGAAGAAATGGAGGAAGACCTAGAAGAAGATCCGGAGGAAGATCCAGAAGAAGATCCGGAGGAAGATCCAGAGGAAGATCCAATGGGAGGTATGGAGGAAGATCCAGAAGAGAAGCCAATAGAGGAAATGGAGGAAGATCCAGAAGAAGAGTTAGAACATGATCCAGATGAGTATGACCCTAGAGATGGGGGAGTAATGCATATGGACTTAGAAGGAAGTGAACTCACTTCGAATGTGCATTCCGAGTATGAACCCATAGGATTTGGAAGTGAAGAGGATGTGGATCACCAGGGGTGGCATCCTAACGAGTCTCCAGAGTACCACCCTGGGCCTTATTATGATTTGGATGACGACGATGAGGATCCCCCAGCCTGGCCCTAGGTTTTTATTTCCTATCTTTAGTTTTCCTAAAGGTCTTGCATGACCTATCTTGATATTTCTGTACTTTTATTTATTACTTTTCCCAAAGGTCTGGCATAACCTACATTGATATTTTCGTATTAGTATGCCAACTATTATGTAAGCATAACTATTATGTAATCCTGAACTCAAGACTTTTTCTTGAATTCAATTTTCATTCTATAACTTGGGGTTTTCCACCCCTCTTCGGATATTAATGAAGTAAGACTTGTCCTGAATCTAAAGACGTGTTGAAAACTTTGAATCAATTAATCATTAATTTTTGCATCGTAGGTCCATCTCTGGAAAAAAGAGAATCCATATTAGGACGCGTTTTGTGAATGTCGCCAATTTGGCGTATATATGTGCTACATATTTGTTACATCTTTTAATATCTCCCAAACTAACATGGTTTCCTTTTCTCTTTATTTCTTTCTTTCTCTTCTTTTCTCCTTTGTTTATTATTAATCCCAAAGAAAAGAACGTTGATTTGTGTCGACTTGCAAACTGGCTGAGTCACAGTACAACCTTCGATCAAAAGGGAAAATAACGGAAGAATCCAACAATGCCTCGATAGTACCAATAGATGGTGCCGAAAGTTCCCAAAAGCCGATAGATACTCAAAACGATGAACAAATGGCTAACATGGCTCAGGAAATTGAGATCTTAACGGAAAAACTGCGTCAAGTGCGGGACTTGACTAAGCTTACGTCCGCTACCTTCCCTACTCAATTCCAATTTCCAAATGCTGAATTACCTCCAGTCTCCCTCGCAAATTTAACAAACCCACCTACGCAAACACCACTTGTTCCTGCTTATACTCAAGCTCCACTTGCTCCTCCACCTGCCACTAGGGCTGCACTTGATATTTCATTACCTATTCAAAACTTCACCTTCCCCATTTACCCAACAATGCAGCACATACCTGAGGCACACGTCGCTCGTGAGATACCTGTGCCACCGGTATATGCTACTGAAGCTCCTACCTTTGCAACATCCGTGTCCGTCAGAGTCCCGTATGAGGTCGATCAGTATGTGGGGTTGGAGAAAGATGTCCAATTGAATGGAGATAGGTCAATAGTAGCTCAACTCGAAAGTCTCAAAAGGGCATTTAGAAACATGCAGGTCACCAGAGGAGCCGAGAGTTTGGATTATGACGACTTATGCATTCATCCGGACATCGACATGCCAGTTGGGTACAAACCACCAAAGTTTGATGTAGATGGGAAGGGTGATCCTCATGCACACCTAAGAGCCTACTGCGACAAGTTGGTTGGTGTAGGAAGGAACGAGAAGTTGAGGATGAAGCTGTTCATTTGAAGTCTGTCAGGAGAAGCTTTAACTTGGTACACTCGCCAAGACCCTCGTAAATGGAGTGATTGGCAGGAGATGGCTAAAGGTTTCATGAGTCATTTCAGGTTTAATACCGAAATCACCCTAGATAGATTCTCATTGGCCAATATACAGAAGAAGCCATCGGAGTCATTCCAGGAATATGCATGGCGATGGAGGACTGAGGCTGCCAGGATCCAACCACCTCTGGATGAGGGCGAACTTTCCAAGTATTTTATTCGAGCCCAGGAAGGTGTTTACTTTGACAAGATGATGACAATGATGGGACAAAAGTTTGCAGAATTGGTCAAGATGGGGGATTTTATAGAAGAAGGCATCAAGTCAGAAAAGATTCAGTCTATGGTTGTATTGCAAGCCGCAAGTAAAGCCATAAAGTCAGGTTCCATTGGCATTAACAAGAAGAATAAAGAGGATGTCTCAACTGTTACACCATACTACTAGCCCGGAAGTTCTTCCTACCACTACCCCAACAACCCCCAAATTATTGCACACGTCCCTGTATACAACACTCAGCCACACTATAATCCGCCTCGAGCTCCAGTACACCAAAATCCACCAAGACCATATGCCCATGTCCAAGCTCCCGTTCATCAAAATAGACCAACATATGCACCAAGGCCACGTCCAAATCTTGAAGCCCGAAATACCCGCACCTACACACCCATTGTCGAACCTTTGGCTCAACTATTTGAAAGGTTGAGGGCAGCAGGATTATTGCACCCAGTTGAAGGGAAGACCCTTGATCCAACCTCTCGAAACTTTGAATGAAACAAACGATGTGCTTATCACTCGGGAGTCCAGGGACATGACACGGAAGAGTGTTATGGGTTGAAGAACCAGATTGAGTCTCTAATCAGAAAAGGAGTGATCAAATGCACCACAGCTCCTCCAAATATGAATAATAACCCCTTACCGAACCATGAGAATCGAGAAGTCAACATGATTACTCTGGAGGAAGAGTATGACTTAGAAGGAGCTATTGGGCCCACTTGGAATACAGAAGAAGTTGCCACTACATCTCCGGCGCAACCTTTTATCACAGTTCAGTTAAGGGAGCCATTGACTGTTCAAACCTACCTGTCGAAAGTTGTAGTAACCACTGTAGCTGCTGGAAAGCCTGATTATGGCACTAAAGTAGTCCTATGGGACTATAGAGCGGAAGCCAAAGGCAAAATGATAGACGCTGCCGTAGCTCAAGGGATGACCAGGTCAGGAAGGTGTTATGACCCAGAGGATTTAAATCGAGGGGTTTCTGGGAAAGAACAAAATCCAAAGAAGAATGTTACTGATGCTGAAGCCGCAGAATTTTGGAAAAAGATGCAACCTAAGGACTATTTGATCGAGGAGCAGCTGAAGAAAACACCAGCCCACATATC
Source organism: Capsicum rhomboideum (assembly GCA_031232105.1). Lineage (NCBI taxonomy): Eukaryota > Viridiplantae > Streptophyta > Magnoliopsida > Solanales > Solanaceae > Capsicum > Capsicum rhomboideum. Next base: position 19,985,873 of record CP124712.1, read on the forward strand.
CATTATGTCCCTGCTTATGAAATCTGAAGCTCATAGGAACGCTTTGATGGAAGTATTAAGCGAAGTTAGCATACCGAAATACACCACAAGTGAAACTTTGGTTGCCGCAATCGGACGTATGGTGGAAGCAAATAAGGTCTCTTTTCATGATGATGAGTTGCCGTCAGAAGGGGCTGGACACAACAAAGCACTTCATATCACCGTCAGATACTGCAATAAGGTCGTGAATAGGGTTCTAATCGATGGTGGTTCTGGTTATAATATATGTCCATTCTCCATTCTGAGAGACTTAGGTGTGAATATAGAAGAGATAAGGGAGAGTCGGGTGAAGGTCAGAGCTTTTGATGGATCGCAAAGAAGCGTCATTGGAGAAATCTACCTAACATTGCAAGTAGGGCCAGCTGAATTTCCCATTTTATTTCAAGTAATGGACGTAGCGTCCAGCTACAACCTATTGTTGGGAAGGCCATGGGTCCACATGGCGAGAGAAGTTCCATCCACTCTACATTAGTGTGTAAAGTTTGAGTGGGGTCGCACAAAAGTTACCATTCATGGGGAGCTCAGTCATCCCATATATTCTGTTAACTCTGTTCCAGTCACGGAGGAGTTAGATGGAGTCACTTTCCATACTCTGGAAATCATGCAAGCTGCGAGGATCAACGAGGAAGTAGAGTCGGTTGAAGTGAAAATGTCCAGTGCAGCAAAGATGGTTGCGTCTGAGATGTTAAAGTATGGGTATCAGCCTAAGACAGGACTAGGACAAAATGCCAATGGTATAATTGAGCCAATCCAGCTGAAACATCAGAGAGGCACCACTGGGCTAGGATACGAACCCACTCCAGGAGAGGTGCATGGTATAGGATCAGGTAAGACAGTGTTTGTGCCAGCCCAAGTTCCAGCTTCAGAGGAAGTAGTTGATGAGGACATCATAGAAGGAATAGGGAATTTATTTGTGGCCGTGATCAGGAAGGACTGGAGATAGATCTCAAGGAGCTGACTATCCGTGATATTGAGCCTGGGGAAGTCTTGCAGAATTGGACCATCAGCCCAACCCTGTTTCGGCAGGAGTCCTGGTAGTCTGGAATCGTAGTCAATTTCAAAATTGTTTTGCATGATCAATTGAGGCTTGAATCATGCCTAAGCCCTTTTTGCTACTCGCCTCTTGCTAAAACCAAGTGCTTTTCTTTAATAAAAGTCTTTATTCTCTAAAAAATATATATAATTTCATTATTTTTCATTAAAATATATTTATTCTACTCACCTTTTACACTTTCAGCGCTAATATTAATAACAATCCTCGTTCAACAATTATGACGTGTAACGAATCCACTGAGCAAAATACGAGCAATGAACATGATTATAAGGAATATGACGAAAGCATGATGCCTGAAAACCTGCCACATGAGATTGAGCAGCTTGAAAGTCAGAAGATGCCTAATCTGGATGAAACTGAGGTTGTTAATTTGGGTGATCAAGAAACGGTGAAGGAAACACGAGTCAGCATACACTTGGAAACCGAAAGGAAGCAAGAACTGATAAAATTGCTCAAGCAATACATTGATGTGTTAGCTTGGTCTTATGACGACATGCCGGGGTTAAGCACCGATATCGTTTCACACAGGCTACCAATTGATCCCGCCTATCCACCCGTGAAGCAAAAGACGAGAAAATTCAAACCCGATTTGAGTTTGAGAATCAAAGAGGAGGTGACCAAGAAAATAGAAGCAAATGTCGTAAAGGTCACAAATTACCCTACATGGTTGACCAACATTGTGCCGGTGCCGAAGAAGGACGGAAAGATAAGGATATATGTAGATTATCGAGATCTTAACAGGGCTAGCCCTAAGGATGATTTTCCTCTTCCAAACATTCACATACTCATTAATAATTGCACAAAACATGAGTTGCAGTCATTTGTTGATTGCTTTGCGGGATATCATCAAATCTTGATGAATGAAGATGATGCTGAGAAGACAGCTTTTATCACTTCGTGGGGAGTATATTGCTATAGGGTGATGCCATTTGGACTCAAGAATGCCGGCGCAACTTACATGAGGGCCATGACTACCCTTTTCCATGATATGATTCACAAGGAGATTGAGGTATACGTGGATGATGTTGTCATCAAGTCCAAGAAGAGTTCAGATCATCTGGATGATTTGCGAAAGTTCTTCAAAAGGTTGCGGAGGTAAGACCTGAAGTTGAATCCAGCCAAATGCGCTTTTGGAGTTCCCGCTGGGAAATTATTGGGGTTCATTGTTAGTAGGAGAGGTATAGAGTTGGATCCGTCCAAAATCAAGGCAATCCAGGAGTTACCACCCCCTAAGACCAAGAAGCACGTTATGAGTTTCTTGGGAAGACTCAATTACATCAGCCGGTTCATAGCTCAGTCCACGATAATATGTGAGCCTATATTCAAGTTGCTGAAGAAGGACGTCGCCGTGAGATGGATAGAAGAATGTCAAAAAGCTTTTGACAGAATCAAGGAATACTTGTCCAACCTGCCGATATTGGTTCCACCAGAACCTGGGAAGCCGTTGCTATTGTACATATCCATTATGGATAGCGCATTTGGGTGTGTGTTGGGACAACATGATGAAACAGGGAAGAAGGAGCAAGCCATTTACTACCTAAGCAAGAAGTTTACACCGTACGAAGCAAGATATACGTTGTTGGAACGAACCTGTTGCACGTTAACTTGGGTGGCACAAAAGTTGAGACACTACCTGTCCGCATACACCATATACTTGATCTCAAGAATGGATCCACTCAAGTACATCTTCCAGAAACCAATGACTGTTGGAAAATTAGCAAAATGGAAGATTTTGTTAAGCGAGTTTGATATTGTGTATGTGACACGGAAAGCTGTCAAGGAGCAAGCTTTGGCTGATCATCTGGCAGAAAATCCTATTGATCAAGATTACCAACCACTCAGGACCTACTTCCCCGATGAAGAGGTATTGTTCATAGGGGAGGACATCTCAGAGTCATATGATGGATGGAGGATGTTCTTTGACGGAGCGTCAAACTTTAAAGGTGTTGGAATCGGAGCCGTCTTGGTATCCAAAATAGGTCAACATTATCCGATCTCAGGAAAGATTAGGTTTCCTTGCACGAACAACATGGCAGAATACGAAGTTTGCATTCTCGGACTCAGAATGGCTGCAGACATGAACATCAAAGAGTTGTTGGTCATAGGAGATTCTGATTTGTTAATTCATCAAGTATAAGGGGAATGGACCACTAAGAATGTCAAGATCCTTTCTTACGTGCAATATGTCAAAGAGCTGAGCAAAAGATTTACGAAGATCGAGTTCAAACATGTCCCTCGAATTCAAAATGAGTTTGCCGACGCCTTGGCCATAATATCTTCAATGATCCAGCATCCAGATAAGAATTACATCGATCCCATCAAGGTAGAGATACACGATCAAAATGCATACTGCTTCCACATAGATGAAGAACCAGATGGAAAGCCATGGTATTATAACATCAGGAAGTTGCTCGAAGCAGGAGAATATCCAGAAAGCGCCACCAGCAAGCAAAAACGAACCTTGAGAAGGATGGCTAATCACTTCTTTCTTAATAGAGAAATCCTATATAGGAGGACTCCAGATTTGGGATTGTTGCGATGTGTAGATACCACAGAGGCAACCAGGCTATTGGAAGAAATACATGCAGGGACCTGTGGTACCCATATGAATGGGTTCATGCTAGCAAAGAAGATTTTGAGAGACAGATACTTCTGGATGACCATGGAGAGGGATAGCATCCGATACGAGCAGAAATGTCATCAATGTCAAGTTCATGGGGATTTTATATGGATTCCACCGAACGAGCTCAATGTGATGGGTTCTGCTTGGCCATTTGCTGCTTGGGGCATGGATGTTATTGGGCCCATTAATCCTCCAGCATCGAACAGACACCGGTTCATCCTGGTAGCTATCGACTATTTCACAAAATGGGTTGAAGCGTCAACGCACAAGGCAGTAACAAAGAAAGTGGTAGCAGATTTTGTTCGTAGTAACATAGTCTGTCGGTTTGGAATTCCAGAGTCAATTATAACAGATAATGGGGCCAATCTTAATAGTGATCTCATGAGAGAGACTTCTGAAAGATTTAAGATCTCCCATCGAAATTCCACAACATATCATCCACAAATGAATGGAGCAGTTGGGGCCGTGAACAAGAATATCAAGAGGATCTTGAGGAAAATAGTGGACAGTAACAGAGAATGGCATGAGAAACTACCCTATGCTTTGCTCGGCTATCGCACCATGATCATAACATCCACTGGGGCAACTCCCTACATGTTGGTCTATGGGTCAGAAGCAGTGATACCCGTAGAGGTGGAAATACCTTCCTTGAGAATCATCCAAGAGGTCGATCTAGATGATGCTGAATGGATTCGTAGCAGGATCGAACAGTTGATGCTCATTGATGAGAAAAGAATGGACGCAGTCTACCATTGTCAAATCTATCAAAACAGAATGATCAAAGCGTTCAACAAGAAAGTCAGGCCTCGATGATTCACACCGGGGCAGTTAGTTTTAAAGAAAATGTTCCCTCACCAAGATGAAGCTAAGGGGAAATTTGCGCCAAATTGGCAAGGTCACTACATGGTTCACCAGGTACTCTCAGGAGGAGCAGTAATTCTCGTAGAATTGGATGGCACAGTGAGATGAAGCCGATCAATTCAGACGCTATCAAGAAATACTATATTTGAAGACATTAGGACTAGTTGTTATTTCCTTGTAATTTTGCGTTTTTCTCTAAATATAACAAAACTACGTATTAGCCTTACTTCCCACGGAGGGATACGTAAGCAACCCTCGTCGGGTCCGGTCTTCTTAAAAAAACCAAAAATATCATCTTTCATGCATTTAGAACTATGCTCGACCTGACTTCCCTCGGTGGGATACGTAGGCAATCCTCATCGTATTCGGTCCCTTCATATTTTACTCTTTTATTGTATTGAACTACGGCTTGACCTGATTCCGCTTGGATACATAGGCAGCCTGAGTCAGGCTCGGTCATTGCATTTCATATTTTCGTTTCTCCCTTTGTACTTGAACTACGTTCTGATCTGATTCCACTTGGATACGTAGGCAGCCTGAGTCAGGCTCGATCGTTGCATCTCATATTTCTTTCTCTACCCTCGAACTACGTACAGACCTGATTCCCATTTGGGGATACGTAGGCAACCTTAAAGGTTCGGTCTTACCTTTAGGAAAAACCCTCCTTTACCCACTGCATAGCCTCAGAATATAAGAGATCTCGCCATCAGAATCATCTTAGCATCTGCATAGCCAGAGAAGCGTCATCCGAAGGATAAGGCTACATGTGTATACGAGTGACAAATGGAGGCCCGATGGGTTTCAGAACATGTCATAATATGAAAACAATAAAGGATTATTATATATACTCAATATATACATAATATATTTGCGAAAAATATTTTTTCAAAATTACCTTCCTACTTTTCCACCTATCAACTCTCCAAATGTGGGAAGATCGAGCAGCCAAGAAAGTACTGAAGGATTCCAATGACAAATCCAGGATCCTCGAGTCGACACAAATCAACACCCCCTCCCAACTAAGAATTTTTCTTTGAGCGCAGGAAAATAGAAAACGGGAGAGATGATATTAAGTCAAGCTCTTGGACATGATCAGAAACATCATACGACTTATCATGACGACATGAGCTAAAATATTCTTTCCCTACTCTATATTTTAGGATATTTATACTGATCCTCACAAGCTCTAAGAGTTTCGTTTGAATTCTTTTGCAAGTACGTCAAAGATCCGGACCAGAGATGACAAAGAAAGGGGCCCCTCATAGGACAATTAGGTTATTTTACTTCTTTCAATAAACTCCACCAATCGGAGCTCACCACCTGATTGCGTCAAATAACTCCCCAATTGGAGAATGTCATCTAACTTCATCAGGCTCCCATATTTCGAAGACTGTGTATAAGCAAAAAAAATCAAATTTTGCATCCCAAGGACTGTATATAAGCGAACGAAGTCAAACTCCCGCATTTCAAGGACTGTACATAAGCAAGCAAGTTTCATGTATTTAAGATTGTACATAAGCAAGCGAAGCGACCCTCTGCTGTGTCGGAGGATGTAAATAAGCAGTGCGACTCTCCGCCATATCGGAGGTTGTATATGAGCAAAATGACACTCTACCACATTGGAGATTACAGATAAGCATAACGATGCTCCGCCATATCGGAGAATTGTATTCCAGCAAGCAAAGCACGCTCTGCCAATCAGAGATTCACAACATAGCAAAACAATATCAAAAGTCCACTATAGCAGCAACATCAGATTCCCATAGCAACATCATCATCAAGTTCACATTGAGAATCACCTTGCCAGAAGGAGGCCTTTACTTTTTAGCAACTGCCCCGCCAGTCAGAGGTTTTTACTTTTAAGAAATCGCCCCGCCAGTCGGAGGCTTTTATTCTTCAACAATTGCTCCGCCGACAGAGGCTTTTACTTTTTAGCAATTGCTCTGCTGACAGAGGCTATCACATTTCAGAAATTTCCCAGCCGACGGAGGCTTTTACATTCCAACTGTTGCCCCGCCAGTCGGAGGCATCTACATTACAGAACAAAGATTACAATCTTAGTTCGAATATCTACACTCTTCTCTTTACATTTCAATCTCAATTTACTATTTTTTGAACTGCAACAGGTACTTTTCACCTTTTTACCTATTTTGCAGGATAACACATTACAACGTGGAACTACCTCTAAGTAGCGATTGAGGCATTGCTTGATGAGGAATACCAAACTCACAAGCTAGAGTTCAAGACTAGTACTCCGACTCCAATTCTTGCAATCAATCATTCATACTTCCCAAATAGAGCTCATCTATTCTTATGAACATCATTATTTCTTCTCTAATCCACCTTACAAAATCCTCAGAATTTGATATTAAATATCCGAGAGCCTACTCCCCATCCAACAGTCAGACATGATCTTATAGAGATGCGAGATATACTTAAGTAGAGTCCCGTTTATGGTTGTGTTGTGCACCACATTTATAACTAGGAGGCTAAAAGGTATGCCCTATCCCAAAAGGGATCTCCATCATCCGAGAGTTTTTATCTATCTTTAACACCGCAAAGTTATTTCTAGAGAAACCAGTGTCAACCATAAATCTTACACTAGGGTAAAATTTTGAGGATTGCCTCAATATTTACCATAATCTTTTATTCCAAAACCGCAATCGGCCTGATTTCTTAGGAATATGAAGGTAGCTCATTTTCGAACACGGCGGTGCCACGCTCCATTTGAATCAAAATTTTCTTATCACCATCGCAACTAATATCAGTGCCATCATAAATCCGACACTGGGCAAAAATTTTGAGCACCTCTCAAAATTTTATCATCACTCTATTTTTCAACTACATCGGCCTGATTCTCGTGATACCTGAGATATGTAGGCAACTCATAGACCAGGGTTTGGTCGAATTCATAATCTCCCTCATACAGACTCTAGCTTCACACTCCAAGAGCATTCCTTCCAAAACCAATCTGATTTACCAAATCGAGACAAAATTGGTTAACGTCAACGTCTTCGCCTAAAGACTCTTTCTTTCATTATCTTTGGTCTAAGAGGGGCAAACTGTTGACACCCAATTTTGGCTCTCCTTTTTTTCCTAAATTTAATTTTTTCTATGCTTATGAGTCCCGGTGACTTTACCAAAATATCTTTATTACTGTTTGAATTAATTTTGATAAATTTGACACCAATAAATGGTTTTGAAAATATTATTTTCCTTATTTTCTATTCTAAATATATATAGTAACTACTAATATCGTGTCTTATAAAATTACTCAAAAAAATATATTTCTTTATATAATTTGTTCTTTTCACTATTTTTCCAACAAATGTTAGTGTGTTAATTGTTATATCGAATTCTAAATTATTTTTTTTTGCTATATTGTTACATTACACTATTTATAGCGTCCTTTTTTTTTAACAAACTATAGTCTTGCGAATTATTATTAATATACTTGTATATATAGTAATGCATATATATGTGTGTATGTATACGTACATGTATATGTGTGTATGGATATATATATATATATATATATATATATATATATATATATATATATATATATATATATATATATATATATATACAAATATATTTTGGAAAGTTAGTCGGGATGAAAAGAAGCATCATTAAATTAATTAAGTGAAAAGAATTGGGAAAAATCAGATTTTTTTCATAAACTAATTTATTTACCTAAAGTTGGGCCTAATTAACTTTAATTCAGCCAAGTTTTCAGCCCAAAACACCCCCAACCCGGCCCAAATCTCACACTTAAACACCCTTAGTTATCTTCATCGATCAAACACCACCCACCCTAATCTCTCTTCTCTCTTCATCATCTTCAACGACAATAGCACACACACAAAAAAAAAAAACACTCACCCAACGGACAAAACCCAGACAAACTCCAACCACTCCTCTGCATCTCCCATCTCCTCCACCCCAAAAGTCTGCCGAATTTCACGCGTGCAGAGTTCTGCTACCCTGTCAATCACCTCAACAGTGCCTTATCTTCATCCAAACATCTAATTTCAACCTTCCACTGACAAGAGAGATCTTAAAATCTCTTGAAAACGGGAAATATATTTCAAAATACATGGATGAAGCTTGCTCGCCTCTCTTATCTCGATTCCAACGTCTCTTGGCTGAAGCCAAACATTCAAATCGGCTCCCAGAGGTAAGATTTTTTTTACCTCTACCTGTTCATCTTATCTTCTCTGTCTCCATGTCTATTCAGAAGTGATCTCCTATTTTATTGTTTCCTTTTGGATTCGAGAGCAAATTTTTCAAACTAGTGGAGCTTTGATTTTTCACTATAAATAGGGCCTCAAATGCCCTCAACAAAGGAGGTTTTGGAATGATCCAAAATCACCTCCATAGCCTTAAGTTTAGAAATTTCAATATTCCTAGTTCTCTTTTGCTAAAGTTATTTTCTTTTGTCCGTTGGAAAATCCCAATCTTTTGGAGGGAGTTAATAGTGGAGTCGGAGTAACTAGCTCGAAACTAGAAGCTTGACGGCCTCAATCGCTGCACCACATAAGGTAAACTCTATTCCATCTTGATTACGTTGCACTTAGTTTTGGTTAATTATTTATCGTGAGTTTAGTCAAGATGATAATCGTCTGATTTTGGGCATAAAAATACAAAATAGAAACTATTTTCTGGTCGTTTGATTTGTTTTGTATCGGATTAAGTATTAGCAAAGTATTTACAACTAGTGATTTAGCTTTGAATAAGTTCTATGAGTTTTGAACTTCTTGTGTGTGATTAGTTGCCCGTTAAAATATCACTGCTATATTGGCTTGGATATAATGAACATGATAACTGCTGTTTAGTTTCCTATTTGACTGATTTGTGTGTTTACATAATGTCAGTAGTCCTTATTTCAATGTGGAAAGGCCCTAAGTTTAAAACTTTATACATGCTTGGATGTCTGTCATGGAATCCTTGTAACTGTGTTTGAGTACGTGAATATGACATCAACTACTACTCGATGTGTCTCGAATTGATTGCGTGCTTGATGGGAATTATCAGCTTCTAAGATAGCACGGGAAAGATTTCATAAGATCTTAGCATTAAAATAGGATTTATGGTTCGACTTGAAATTATTATGTATTTTTTGGGATGCTTGCGTAATGGTAGCAATAAATTAAAGGGGGCTGCTATGACTTTAAATTTTGAATTTTATTTTTTTTTGAGTTGGCAGGACTAAATTTGGGAGTTGAATTTTTTTTATCACACTGAAAGTTGTGAATGTTCTCATTATAGTGTGTATTTGGTTATTAGTGACATATAAAATTAAAAAAGAGAGAATTTGTTAGCTCACTTATCATCTAAACTAGTGTTTTTTTAAAAAAAAATAAAATCAGAAGCTAACCCCTCCCTCTTACGCATTCTTGATCCTTCTAAAATATAGAGATGTAAATTATGTCATTTCAGATTTAGTAAAACTGTTTTCTTCCCCCGTTTCCTTCATTTATTATATGTGAACGCGTTTATATGTATTGACTGGTCGTATTTTATTAAGCGTAAAGTTCACTAACGCGCTAATCTAGTTCGTTCGAGTTTTCAAATACACTCAATAGATTGTTTGAAGTCATGTTTGATGTCGGTTTAGATGATTTTAGCATGGTAACGGTAATTTAGTTATATGCTGGTTTGTTTTGTGTGTTGATAAGGTTCAGGCAACTTTCTAATTTTGTATGCAAAAGAATTTCGAAAGGCTCAAAACTTTACAATTGCTTGGCTATCCATCATGGGATTTTGTATCTTTTTAGGCCTGGACACTTGAGTACGGAATCAATTATTGTTCGTCTTAGGCTAGACATCTGTTTAAACAAGATTCTTGATTTCTTGGCACGAAAAGGTCTCATAAGAGCTATTGACTGTATGTTCTGGAGTTCACTGTTTTGGCTTCACGACATTAATATGAAAGTAGGTAACTTAAGTCTCAAATGTGTTTGAATAAGCGTGAGCCCGCACTATTGCACGAATACTGTCCATATGATTTTTTTTATTTTTTTTTTGTGTGTATTTCAATATGGTGAAAACTTTAAACCATTCAATAAGAATAGGTTCCCTGGCGAAGTGGTGCTAAGCCGAAAGGATGGAGTATCGAGCTGTGATTGTCTTCTTGTTTTTACCAAGCATGTGCATTTATAGATTGCCACAAGTAACCCCTTTTATCAAGCATAGTCGAACCTTTCCCATGAGATTCATTTTATGGATGTCACACCTTTAAAATTTCATACTCGTGAGATTTTCAAATAAAAATGATCTTGTAAGCGTGTTTGGCTTATCGATTTTGTTTCATGGACCAAAGGGGAGCTGGTCAAACTAGTTGTTTATCCCAGTTGACATCCATGAGAACTAATTAGTAAGTAAATATGCCATGTTCATGTGATTCACTTAAGTGTTGGTAATGTCATGTACGGATTGCTTATAATGCCTTGAATAAATTGCTCATGGGACACTTTCCTGTAACTTCATTAGGTGTATTTGAACAAGTATAATATTTATAGGAGATAAGATACCAAGAACATGTATACTGCGTGCATGCTTTGATTGATTTTTTTTTAAAAAAAGTACTGAATCAATGAGTCTTTTCCTTTACCAAATTTTTTGGCTTCATTAAAATTCTGATTTTATTCTAGAATTATCGAGTCATTCTTATCATCTTATGCTTAGTATGAAATGTTTATTTTTTTAAAAAAATAAATTTTGTATTGCTCCAGTTACCATTTGCCATCTTCGTTAGTGAGTTCAAGAGGTCAAATGTTTGTTCAAATATTCATCTTCTAGTCACATCTTTGTAGCAGGATAGTTAAACTTTCATAAGAATTGTAGTATACTAACCTTTAAGATAATATTTATTTCTTTGTTTTACTTGTCATGTTATAAATTTGCACTTTTAGCTCATTTGCAGGAATAGTTGCAGCTATTTCATACATGATTTGTTTTTTGTTTTTTTAACTTTCCACGCCTGTGAAGTGAAGCATGCTATGATCGTGTTAAGTTTTATTAGTTTTTGCTATTAACTATCAAAAGCAATTTCTAATCCTTTTCCTTCCTTTCTTATGCACACTTGGGAGGTGGAGTTCTGCAACGAAACTCATTTTGACCCAAAATATTGGGTCTGCAGCCGCTAGGATCGCAAAGCGTTGGAGTCTCATAAATTAGAGCTCAACTCCTTTAGAAGTCTAGTATTTCTTGGCCTTTTCTTTACTTATCCATATTATATTGTGTTGTTATTTTTAGCCTAGAATGGTAAACCAATTCCTCTTCCTTCTATTGAAATTGCTTAAAGTAGCATTATTTGTTTGTTGTGTTTATGATACCTCGATATTTATTTCCTTCAGCAAGGCTAATGTTCTCGCATTTTAACAATCTGCATATAACTAGTTAAATCATAGGAGGTATATCTTCATAAAAGGAGGCTCCCAAGCGAGTTCAAATTGACTTAGTTGAGACCATGATAATTGTCCTCTGAAAAATGATTTTCCACACAGAAATAGGATAGTCTTTACAATATTTTACTTTTTTAAAAATTATTTTAAAAAATAGGATTTAAAATAGGCCTACTACAAAATCAGATTTTTGTCAAAAAAGGTTGTCCAATTATTTTTACGGTAGTCTATACTCATCTCAACATTTTCTCGAAATAAATAAGAGTTCAATATTATTCGATGGAGAGTAAGTAGCAAAAAATTCAGATTTTTAAAGAGCCCATTCTATCAATTTCGACTTATTTCAATAAATCAAATAGTATCAACGTTTTCGTTTACTCTCTATTTGTTTTCTCAACATGTTATTTTAAGTTTTCAGAATTGAAAAGTCTCCAAAATGCAAGGCATCTTATACCACCAGATACAAGATATATTTTTACTATTATTACTATTATTATTATTATTATTATTATTATTTATTTATTTTTAAATTTTTTTCCTACTATCTTGTTGCTATTTATACATTATCTTAACTTTGTATATATTCATTTTACTACGACATTTTATTTACTACTTAGTTTGGGATTTCACAGATTAAATGAATTTTCGCATCTTTTTCATATACTTTTAAATACCTATATATTTATGTTTATTTTCTGATAAATGAATTCTCACGTTCTTTAAAAGTATACTTTCTTTTATTTTATAATAGTTCCATTTATGTACTTAACTTTACATACCTCTAAGCATATATTTTTATAAAATTATGAGACTATACTTCCTAATATATGTTACAATTATAGTATCATACATACATATATATATTTTGGAATAACTATGTCATACTCTTGTATATTGTAGCGATGCATCTTATATACCTTGAGTTTTCTTTTCTACAAAATAATAGAATTTTTCTTATCACTATTTTTAGCAAATAATAAACAAATATTCCCAAATATCTTTTTCTAAAACTAAGTTTAAGGACTATCTTCGGATAGGCTCTGAGGGATTCTTAACACCTTCCCCTCGAGTAACCAAAAACCTTACTCAGAATCTCAAATATTCTTAAAGACCAAAACAGAGTTTACATTGCAAAAAAATGGTTTTCCTAATTTTTCCTAAAAGTTAGGTGGCGACTCTAAACCTTTTCAAAACCAGGTAGAAGAGCTGGACGTTGCAAACGTATTTTGACCAAGTTCAAAATAAGGGCACGACACCTACAGCAGAAGCATAAGGGACCGCCTTCATTCTCTCTATCTCATCAGCCATTTTGGGTGACTGATCCTTTGATAAAGTATCCATACCTAAAAGGAAGGAATCCCTTTTTGGAATTTTGCATGCTAAACCTTGCAAGAATAGTGTCAATATAAAGCGCTTGAGATAAGCCTATTATCCTTTGTCTATGATCTCGCATAAGCTTGATACCAAGGATATGAGCCGCTTCTCCCAAGTCTTTCATATCAAAATGCGAGGACAGCCACTCCTTAACAGAATTCAACATGCTCACATTATTCCCTATGAGCAAAATGTCATCTACATATAGAATCAAAAATGCTACTTTGTCTCCATCCCATTTTTTATAGATGCATGACTCATTTTCACATTGATCAAAACCAAAAGTCTTAATCGAATTGTCAAAACAAGTATTCCATGCCCTAAATGCCTGTTTCAATCCATAGATGGATTTCTTAAGTTTACAAAACATGTTTTCATTGACACTTTCTATGAAACCTACTGGTTGTACCATATAAATGCACTCATCAAGTCTTCCATTTAGGAAAGCCGTCTTGATATCCATTTGCCAAATCTCATAATCATAATGAGCAGCAATGAATAAGAGAATCCTAATGGATTTAAGCATAGCTACTGGCGAAAAAGTTTCCTCATAATCAATTCCTTCTTTTAAGTAAACCCTTTCTCAACAAGCCTTGCCTTAAAAGTTTGTACTTTTCCATCCACACCTCTCTTTTTCTTATAGATCCATCTATAGCCAATGGGTTTGACTCCCGCAGGTGGTTTTATAAGATCCCAGACTTGATTAGAATACATAGACTCCATTTCAGATTTCATAGCAGCAATCCACATTTCAGCATCTTTGTCCTGTAGTGCTTCGGCGTAATTAAGGGGTTCTGTATTAGGCTCTTCAGGGATTCTATCGTATGATTGTCCCAAGAGCGCAAACAGTAAAGGTTTTCTAATAATTCTCCCACTACGACGAACAGTCACTACAGGATCCGCTACATCTGGAACTATATTCTGAACACCTTGAACGGTGTCCTGCACAATTGCAGGCTGCTCGACATTACCCTGAACTGTTTCCTCCACAATTGCATGTTGCTCAACATTACTCCCACTACTTTGAGGTAGTGTAATGTCAAGGGTTTGCTCTTGTTCAACCTCTTGCCTATTGACATTTCTCCCACTACGTGGATGCAGTGGTATGTCAATAACGATTTTCGGAATATGTTCGTGTTGTGTTTCATTATTAGTTATTCTATTGCTCAATTCCTGTAAAACGAGTTTACTTCTAGGAACATGGTTCATTAAATAGTCTGCTTCCAGAAATCTGGCATTTGTCGAGACAATTACCTTCTGTTCATTAGGACAATAAAATAAACCTCCCTTAGTACCTTTTGGATATCCAATAAAAATGCACACTTCTATCCGAGATTCCAGTTTATTAGTTTTCCCTTTTAGCACATGTGCTGGACAATCCCAAACCCGAATATGCCGTAGACTAGGCTTGCGCCCACTCCATAATTCAGATGGGGTTAAAGGTACTGACTTTGAAGGAACCAAGTTCAGAATATAATTTGTTGTTTCTAATGCATACCCCCAAAAGGAAAAAGACAAATCTGAATAACTTAACATTGATCTAACCATTTCCATAAGAGTTCTATTTCTTTGCTCTGCCACACCATTTTGTTGTGGTGTTCCCGGAGCAGAATATTGAGATGTAATTCCTGATTCTGATAAGTACTTAATGAATTCCGCAGAAAGGTATTCACCACCATAATTAGATCGTAATGTAATGGATATGTTTATTATGTTGCTTTTCCGTTTCTATCTTAAATTCCTTGAATTTTTCAAAGCATTCAGATTTACGGCGCAATAAATAAATATATCCATATTTTGAGTAATCATCTGTGAAAATCACAAAATACTCAAAACCACCTCTTGCTTGTATATTCATAGGACCACACAGATCAGAATGAATTAATTCTAACTTATTACCGGCTCTATTTCCTTTGGAAGGAAAAGGTCTCTTGGTCATTTTTCCTTCTAAACAGGATTCACAAGTCGGAAGTGCCTCCACTTTCAATGAACTCAAAGGTCCATCAGAAACCAACCGTGAGATCCTATTTATATTAATATGACCCAGACGTAAGTGCCATAAGTAGGTTTCACTCAATTTTGAAATTCATTTTCTCTTATGTGATTGATCAATGTTATTAAGTTTAGCATGGTTTGAGACACATCAAACACAAACAGATCATCTATTCTAGGAGCAGAAATAATAAAATGCTTATTAAACTTAATAATTGCAGAATTATTAGCAAAATAAACATTGTAACCAGCATCCATTATTCTTGAAACTGAAAGTAAATTCCTTCTTATAGAAGGTACGTAGAGGACATTATTTAAAGTCAATACTCTAGAACTACTGAACGTAATGGAAATAGTCCCTATAGCTAAGGCTGGTGCTGGTTCCCCATTTGCTTGAAACACATGGAGTTCATTTTCACTTAGGCGTCGTGTTACCTGAAACCCCTGCAAAGAAGTGCAGATATGATTAGTGGCTCCCGAATCTATAGCCCAAAATTGGGTAGAAACAACCGCTAAAAATTTTTCAACGACATATAAAAAAGAAGTACCTTGTTTTTGCATTTTTACTATATAACCGGGGCACTGTTTCTTAAAGTGACCAGGTTGCTTACAATGATAGCACTTTCCCTTAGGCTTAGCCACACCACCAGTAGCACCTGGAACCTTATGAGGCTTCTTCTTCTTCTTGTCGTCTTTTGGCTTAGAAGTCGAAGACGAAGGTTTGTCAACCATGAACGTCACAGGAGGAGCTTGGTGCTTAATGATAGATTCTGCCGCTTGCAGCTCATTCAACAGTTTTGCAAGGGACAAGTCCATCTTATTAATATTATAATTTAAGAGAAACTGCTAAAAACTATCCGACAGAGTCTGTAGGACCATCTCGACCTGAGATTCCTTATCAATAACCGCACCAAGAATTTCCAGCTCGTTCAACAGACTCATCATCTTAAGAATGTGTTCCCTCACCGATGATCCCTCAACCATTTTAGTGGTCAAGAGGGCTTTCATGGCCGTCTACTTCGCAGCACGATTTTGCTCACCGAACATCTCTTTGAGAGATTCAAGCATATCGTAAGTAGAAGTCATTGACTGATGTTGATGCTGCAAGACATTCTCCATGGAGGCAAGAATGTAGCATCTTGCCATCTCATCAGCCTTAACCCATTTGTCACAGGCTTTAGTCTCATCGTCAGTGGGATCAGCTGACTTAATGGGGAATTATTCAACCAGCACAAATTTGAAACCTTCAGCAGTAAGGATAATGTCCAAGTTTCGTTTTCAGTCAACATAGTTAGGGCCTTCTAGTTTATTTTGATTCAGGATAGTAGTTAAGGGATTGAATGAAGACATGGTAAATCTGTTTTAGGATGAAAAAACAAATCATTATTAGATATGCTACAGAATAATTAAATTCATAAAACCCACATCACACATATCACTATGCTCATAAATAGTTAGAATCATTAGGGAAGCTTAACCAGGTAAGCAAAAATACATGCAATGTGAGACATGCTATCTACTTAAATAAAACAACACCAACTCAGTTAGAGAGTAAATTGTTAAATTAAGTTAGATAAACATCATATTTCATAGCATCTCTTGCTCATTGATGCAACATGTAACTTAGTTGGAAAGTTAATACAAGTCATCAAAACAAGAGACAGAAAACAGTAGTACCCTATACAAGTATATCCGATGGGGAAAATGACCTATGTCAACATGTAAACTCATATAATATACTGTAATCAACCACTGGAAACCATAAGGAACGACCCCTATTACCACTGGTATCAAAAATTAATTTTTTTCAGAAATTTAATTTTTCAAAAAACATAAAAATGCCCCAAAACCCATCAAAACGACTCCAAATGGCCAAAAAGGCCATATGTCATAGAAAAGTAGTGAGTATTGTTCAGTGGGTCATTTTCAATGAACCTACCAAATTTCAGGCCAATCGGAGTTCGTCAAAAATTGAAAAACTCCAAAACCGATCAAAAACGGCATTCATCGACAAGGCTGCTTGCGAGGGTCAACAAGGCTGCTCTCGCAGCTTGGAGTTTCCACTACATCACTTGTTTAGTCAAATAATAAACCAAGGTAGTTGGGCAGATGCATAAATCATTACAAATTTTTCCTCAATTCATAAAATCAATTTAGGCAGTCATTGGCAAGGCTGTTAGCGAGGATAACACGGACTTTCTAGACAGCCTTGCCTTGACACCATACTGCTCATTAGAGCAAGTGAGTAATGACTATAGGTGGGAATAGTCATAACTAGGAACAGTTTCACCCTCAATCCATATGGCAATAGGATAAACAATTCCATAAAACAAGTATGCCAGGATGATCATATATGTCTAGAAAACAATCAAGTCATGATAAACATATATTTCCAGAAAACAAATATTTCCTTATGAACATATATTTTCAGAAAACAAATATGTCCTTATGAACATATATTTCCAGAAAACAAATATGTCCTTATGAACATATATTTCCAGAAAACAAATATGTCCTTATGAACATATATTTCCAGAAAACAAATATTTCATTAGGAAAATATATTTCCAAAAAACATTGACCATAAATTCACAACACATGATATATGAAACATGAATTTTCAGGTACAAAATCATCAACATGATAAACAGTCAACAACATGATTTTATACATCTGTTTAAATGAACAAAAACATGTATACAAATCATGAAATCTTATTACATTACAAGTTATATGTAAGAAGGCTTTGATATCAATTGCTCGAACGTATAATTCACATACGCAGCGGAAGCATAAGTTCCGGATCACAAACTTACATAACAACATGATAATGCAAATTAAAAACGAAATTCAGTAAGTATATAAATACCTCTTGAAGCTTTCACAAATGTCGTTTAGATACTTGCTCTCCAGGACTGAAGTCTTCTACTACTTCCTGAATAATTTTTCTCAACCAATACTTGTGTGGACAAGTTGAACTGTTTTTTTCTGGAAAAGATTTCAAGTTTTTTTTTTTCAAATGAACAAAAGAAGCCCCTATATATTCAACCAAAGTTGAAGTTGTAAGGGCTGTCTTTCCTTTATTTATCCCACACATTTTGTGCATTAAGACCTCCACATTAATTCCACATTAAGTCACAAACATTTTTCATTTTGGTCCATATGACTAATGTTTAATAGGAGTCATAATTTCTGTCATCAATAGGATTTCATTCCTATTAAAACAAACGTGTAAAACTTTTCTAAATCCATTTTCTTTTCAAATTGGTTAATTAATCAGGCGTAGCAGGGACCGCAGATTTATTAACTGAGACTTCTAATTATGATATTAATTCGCAAATGAATGAATTACCATATCATAATAAACTACAAATTATTCCACTAAAAATCTGTAATTGTACTCCTCGATATTAACTTCGTAATCTACCACTACATCTTATTTAACTTCCCATGTTAGAATTACTGACACCAATCAATTAAATCAAATTTTCTGAAAATTTAACTTATTGATTAACTCAATCTTATATTACTATGCTCAACTTATTTCACGTGACGGATACTAAATCCACCTGCAGGGTTCACACGTGAAAACTTATAAGCAACCATATAGGGGTGTCTTCTATCTCAAGTCCGAGACATGGTTCTATCAACTAATTATTATTTCACTAAGTGATTTGTCATTATCCAATCTATTAGGAATATATTGACTCTCAATAGAGTCTCACCTTTTAATAGATTAAAATAATAAATCAAACTACATAGATCATAATAATTATATCAAGATTAAGAGTATAAGTACATGTAATGGACTAGAGAAGTTGTTTATTAATATTCAGAACATAAACAAACATCTCTACTTGGTCCGTTCAATACATACGAAATGTACTAGCACAAGAAGTTGGAATATTACCACTCCCATAATTAAGATCAAATTATATTTTAATCTTGTGCTACAATCATCAAGATGTTTGTCCTACTTCATCTTTGATTGTGAACTTTAATTTATAACTTATAAGAACCGACAATTTTAATCTTCCGTGCATGAGTTAAATAACTCCATGCACAAAATTGCCTACTATATAAGTAAAGGACACACATGTCAACATAATAATCTATTCAAACAAAGACTTTATTAAATTAATTAAATAAAATAAATAGTCTTTACATGGGATGTAAAAATAATACTATGACTTAAACCAACATGGTTAATAGTATATCCTAACACATATATCATTGAGCAAACACAACATTTTCACTAATGCTACAGCTAAAACCAGGCTCACAACAATCTCAGATTCTCTTCACATAATACTGATACCCGCATAAATGCTTGTCATCTAATTTATACAAGATCATCATTCCCCATTATTCATTTATACAATCAAATAAATACTAACACCTCAAAAATGAGTTAAAAAAAGTTTCAACTTGCTTTAAACAAAGATAACGGAGTCAAATCAAAGCTTTTTCCTTTCGCAAATCTTTCAAATAAGTCCAATCTAATCAAATACGTATTCTACATAAGAAATGAAACTATGAACACCCATATTGCTACTTTAGTTCTAGGCTCAAAGCGTCAACCCTGAGTCCACAAGGGCAAAACTATAATTTTATTTAAAAATCATGTTACCTATAACGTAAGGAACTCAACTATGAAATTTCATAAAAAATAGAGCGTAAATCGACCTTCAAAATCTCAAAAGACATTGTCATAACTTTAGCTCCAAAATCTCTAAATTTCCCCATTTAAAACCATGATTTGAAGGTGAAATAGTCAATAAGGTGTATTGAAGAATATAAAATTAAAGGTTTAGAATCATACCAATGAAAAATCTCAAAAAAATACCTTTTGAGTTGCCCAAAAATGAATTTCCAAGCTTCAAAAACCAAGTTTTGGAGTCCAAGTTTGAACAAGAAAAAATTGATTCTATAGGGTACACCCTTCATCACGATCGCATACTCACCATCACAATTGCAAGGTTACCCGATTCGGAGCCATTGCAAACGCGATATACATGCTTACCTGGACCCTCTACAAGACCCTACGAAATGAGAAGAGATGAAGGGAATATTAAATATATAAAAAATAAAATTCAACCACAAATAAAATGTGAAGAAATAAGAATATTTTGTTAATAAATAATATGGGTATAATATTTTAGTTTATTCCTTGATTTTTCTCTCTGAATTCTTTTTCGTGTGTTGAGGGATGTTAGTAGTATATTCTCAAATATAGGATGATTTGGATTTCCTTGCGATGTACTTGATCACTAGGAACGTCGGATAACGACTTTGATGAAGACAATATTTGATGCCTTGATCTCTTTATGAATATCCCAAGAGTTTATGAGATTTTGAGATGCCTCCTTAAGGAAATATGTTACCCGTTATATAGATGTGGTTAGTGTTTATGATAGATTAGCCTCCAAGAATCCTAATATAGATTTTGCTCATCTTGTAGAGTCCAATCAAATTTTGATGTCTACAAATACCCCTTATTTCAAGGGTTATCGGAGCATTAGCTTGATAAAACTCAAAGACGAGACATGAAGTACCTATAAAAATGGATATTTCATTTTTGCGATTTTGTGACTCCAGATTTCCATACCTGATTTGTGAGAGAAGAAATGAACGATATATTTGGTCCCAATGAGAATTAAAGTGATAGAAATAAATTTCATTCACAAATAAAATATGATGAAACAAAAATTTATTGATAAATATTTGTGAGTATAATTTAATTCCTTCCTTGATTCTTCTCTATGCATTTTCTCCTTGATTCAAGGGTTGTTAGTAGTGTATTTCTCAAAGATAGGATGATTTGAACCTTATTGCAATGTAGTTGATCGCTAGCAACGTCGGTTGACGGCTTTGACAAATACAATATTTGATGCCTTGATCTCTTTATGAATATCCCAAGAGTTTGTGGGATTACAAGATGTTTCTTTAAGGGAATATGTTATCCTTTATATAGGCTTGAGTTAGGATTTAGGATAGAGTAGCCTCCAAGAACCCTAATAAAGATTGGACTGGTCTAGTAGAGTTCCACCAAATTTTGATGTCTACACACTCCCCATACTTCAAGGCTTGAGCATAGGCTTGATAAAACTCAAAGACGAGACTATAAAACTCAAAGACGAGACTTTAGGCACTTATTAAAACAAAGCTTTCATTTTTGCGATTTTATGACTCTAGATTTGCAAATCTAATTTGTGAGAGAAGAGATGAAGGACAAATTTGGTACAACTGATCGTTAAAGTGATGGAATAAACTACAATCACAAGTGAAATATAATGAACCAGAAATTTCATTGATGAATATCTGTGAGTATAATTCTATTCCTTCCTTAATTCTTATTTTTGAATTTTCTCCGTGATTCGAGGGTCGTTAGTCACATATTTTTTTGAATATAGAATGATTTGGACCTCATTATGATGTATTTGATTGCTCAGAATGTCGATTGTCGGCTTTGACAAAGGCAATATTTAAGGCTTTGATCTATTTATAAATATCCCAAGAATTTATGTGATTTCGAGCTGCCTCTCAATGGAATATGTTACCTTTTTATATAGGATAATTACAAAAATATACACATAGCAAATATACATTGCAGTTTCGTGGTCAAAAAGTCTTCTTCCACAAATCTAAGCACCAAATTCATCCAAAAATACTTTAAAATTACACCAAATCATCCAAAACTTCAGATTCAGGCTGCTCAATACATAACTGATCTTTTGCAATCATACCCACTCGAAACAAAGCTTGTTTACGAAAATTCAATTTTTAAATTTTGAAGCTTGGAGCTTCAATACTGGCTGAACATCCCAAAAAATCGTGCTACAATTGTGAAATTGTAATGTAAATTTGCTATATGCTTGATCTACCAATTTTATAGTCTTGTTCCCTTAGATGTTCAATAACTATAACAATAATGTACAACTATGAAACATTTTATGAATTGTAATGGTGAGAGGGATTAATGGTGTATGAAAAATGTGAGGCAACAATGGTGCCTTTTGTGAGCATAACTGGTGAGATGAATTGCTAGTGTGGGGTGGAATGGAGGGTGACGTGTGTATGTAAATTGTGGAGGAAATTGGTGAAATGGATGAATCTCAGGTTAAGTTGGCTACAAATGAAAATTAACATTTTAGGCCTATACAATTAGACTATTTTTGTAAGAACTTAAAAAGTGAGATATATTTTACAATGTAACATTATTGGATGAACTTTTATATAATTTTTCCCTTTATATAGGCGTATACTAACGTTATCCTAATATGATTGAGCTCATCTTGTAGAGTCCCACAAAATTTACAATTTCTATGCCACCACCTATGGAAACCCAACATTATCCTCTCATGTGATCGCACCTTGTTATGATAATAAAGAAGTGCAATTATCCTATATCTATTTCAATTGCATATATCACGTTATTTACTCCAGGTCAAACACACTTAGTTTAACTAATGATATCAAACTTGTTCTATTCTAAAAGAGCGTTTTCTCCTAACCTCATATACATATAATTAATTGTATCACGCCTCAAACCTTTTATTCTTCTCCATTATATTTTGGTGTTTATTTTCTTCTCTTCTTTTTTTTTTAATCAAAATTTTCTAACATAAGCCTCTCCAGATTTCTTTTCCCCCCAAAAGAGTTGCAAAAGAAAAAAAATGAAAAATAGAGGCTTTACCACAAATATTAAAATATAAAAGAATATTGTGATTGACGCAAGAGCAGAGAATTATAATTTTTATTTTTCTTTATTTGATCTGTTCTTTGTCTTCTTCTCTTTTGTTGGGGGTGGTGGGGTGCATTCTCATTGGGGAAATTATCATTTATTAGTGATATATAAATGAAAATTTTAGGAGGGAACTAAAGAGGACAAATGTGAAATTAATGGTAAAAAAGTGATGCTTCATGGTGTTTGACAGATACTCATGAGTATTAATTATTTAATTGCTATAAAATATTAATTGCAGAGAGTGCTTTCGTTCTTTTCTTTTTCTTTTCCTTTTCCTTTCCAATATGCTTGGGAATCGAGACCAATCTGCAAAAAGCCATGGCCTTCTCATCTTTGCTCTCTTCCTTCACATGCACCCCCAACCCATCCCCACCAACAACATCCCACGACACAGACAACCTAATGTAACTTGACAAATTTCTATTTTCTTCTAAACTGTGCCAAATCTTCTTATGTTAAGTCATGAGACCCTTAAAGTTGTTAAGAGAAATTACTTGGACCCCTCAATCAATGTTGGTATCTATTGAACATTTCAATTATTTAAAATATATATCTATTAAACACTTTTTGTTAATATGAGACCATAAATGTGATACACGTCTTAAAGACGTGTGAAGCCAAATAAATTTTTCTTACAAGCCAATTAAAAAATAACATGTCAAAAAAAAAAGAAGGCAAAATTTGAATAGAAAAAAAAAAAAATTAAAAATCTTGGCAGTGTCTTCCTCACTCCATATATCGACCCCAACATCACCTTCTTCTTCAGCCAAATTCTCACCGCCAAATTCCCTCGCCACCGTTGTGTGACACCCCTTTTCTCATATTTCGATATTCGCCTTCATTATTTCTAGCTACAATTATTCTGCCACCATCAATGTCTTTGTCGTTGTCACCCTCACCGGAAAAGCACCAATTAAGCAAATGGCGAAACAAAAAAATTGAAAGAGTTGGCTGACAAAGATTTTCATTAAGGCTATAAAAGAAAAATTCATCAAAAAAATAAAAATCAAGTTGGGTCAAATAATTTTCCGGCGAAACTCCATTTTTTCCGACAAGATTAATACGAATCTGAAAGTATTCGCTTCCAAATTGTTAAAGAATTCATACCCTAAAAATTCACAACACAAAGAAGAAAAAAATATCGGAAGAAATCTTCGTTTGTTGCTTCATGTAGGTTGGTTACATTGGATTGATGTATGAGGAAGAAGGTGAGGCAGAGACGTATCCAGGATATCGAGAGGATGAGTGCACTATTATGAAAATATTTCGAGCCTAAGTTTACACATTTATATTTAAATATTTTTAGAAAAATATAATACTACTATATATGATCTAGGAAAAAAAACATGAATTTACGTAAACCCGATGACCCCATCTAGATACTCCCCTGAGGTGAGGTTGAGGTGCCCAATGAATTATCCAAACAAATTTCATGCCCAATCAAATAATTTCACATGAATTTGTATGGAGAGATTATATAATTATATTGATTGTTTTGAATATTTAGAAACGCAAAAGAAATGAAAAATTAAGAAAATATAGTTACTAGACCTAGACCACGCTGCATAATTTGACGCTTGAAATTAAGATTCTTGGGTGTTTTGGTTGGGAGGAAAATATTTTAAATTTTATCATGTTCGATTAGTTAAAATTTTGAAAAAAAAAAATTTCTTTAAAAAATAAGATTCTTAAAAATAAAAAAAATAATTTTTCTAATGAAAATAGAAAAAATAAATTTTGTAAATAACATTTTTACATTATTATATCTTCTCCATTCTCCGACACACCTCATGTATTCCTCTTGGTATATAATGTGTTTATTGAATTATATACATGTGAGGGTTTGTGCAAGCAATATTTGTTATTGGTACATTTTGTGCAAGTAAATGGATGCAGTGAATATGTTAATGAGGCTAATATTTTATGCAATTCAGATCATCTTTTATTATATTAATCACATGATCTTACTCATCTATGCAACTTTCTAGTATTAATCCAGGGGAGCTCAAATATCAATGATATATACTCCCTCCGTTCCTATTTAGTTGTCACATTTTTAAGTTGTATATCCCTTAAGAAAAACATTAATTAGAAGATAATTTGACTAAATTATCCTTATTTATTACTCTTCACTATTTAATACTTCTTTTTTTTTTTACACTATATTGATATCTCTCCATATTTATGACTAGGGATAAATGTGAAAAAAACAAGTATTTATGCTTTGATTTTGTGAAATGACAAGTATTAAGGAACATCTATTTTTAGTAAGGACGACAACTAATTAGGAACGGAGGGACTCACTCCGTCCCATTTTAGTTGGTCATCTTACTAAAAATAAATGTCCTATATTAGTTGATCACTTACTAAATTAAGATAGAATTAATTATTTTTTTCCATTTTACCCCTATAATTAATTATAATCCAATGTTCATTCCTATACCCAATGAATATCATTAATATGAGTAAAGGGTAAAATAATAAAATTTATTATTTTATTTATGATATATTAATTATAGTGTAAAATAAATATGCCCAACTAAAATGGGACGAAAGGAGTATATCTTTTTAATATAGCATGCTAAGTATATGTATCCGTTATTTTTTGGAATTGATGCAATACTTTATTCTTAATTGTACTTTATTTTTATGCGTAAGTTTGAATGACATCATTGTTGTTGTTTCATTACCGTTGAATATAAAAAATTCCTCAATCTTATCGAGGACTAAATGTGATTACCAATGTAGAAACTTGTCCTTAAAACGTAATTGGCCCGGGAATTATGTACCAAGTGGGCAAAAATATTACTCCCTCTGTCCTAATTTATATGACACACTTTTTTTTAATCAATCTAAAAAAATGACACATTTCTATATTTGGTAACAATTTAACTTTAAAATACCCACTTTACCCTCAATGAAATGATTTGCAACCACACAAATCTCTATGACTTATTTTAGACCACAAATTTTAAAAGTCTTCCTTTCTTTCTTAAACTCCGTATCAAGTCAAAGTACATCACATAAATTGAGACGGAGGGAGTAATAAATGGTACTTTACTATATAATAATTGATTATTCCTTCAAACTTACCTAGGTTAACATTCCTTTTGCCCCCTTTTCCTCCTTTTGTTTCATTGAAAAACATTAACCAATACAATACTTGAGATTTCATTATCTTATTTTCCACCTAACCTAATTTAGCTCCTACTTATAACGTTTGTGTTTTCATTTTTTTTAAAATTTATTTATTTATAAAGGCGGTGTTTGGGCATATGGGTGCTAGAGGGGCCGAAGATGAATCCCTTGTTGAAAATTACAATTTATAAATTAACTTATTTTATTTTTTTATTTTTTAATATGTATAGTAGATGATGAGCATATTTGGTGAAAATCCCACCTCAGCCAACTTGGCGGATCAAACCAACTTCAACACGTATACTTCAATTATTTCACACGGTATCTATCTTTTTACTGAAAAGTATACCAACTAACTTCACCTACCATGACTTAACATATGAGAATAATAATTTTCCCAGATACAAAAATATCACTAAATGTTTATTTTAAAACTAACCCATTGATCATAGGTCACAACTTCAAAGGCAAAGTTTGTCTGTTTTTCTTTCTTTACTTTTTGAGATGTGTATTTTGTGTACCTTATATTTCTATGTATTAGAAGAGGCATGTCACCATCCAAAAAACGAGGTCATGATGACATTTATCGCGGTCCAGCATTGATAAGTAAGGCAATCACCCAACAGTGAAAGAACTTCAAAATAATACACAAAGTAAGACAAGAATGAGACTTCTAGAACGAAATCAAGTCAACACAAATATAATATAGCGGAAGTCTGAACAAAATACCATAAAAACAAAATTTCATAAATAGTGTCACAAGTGTAAGAGCTTCTAATACAACTCAGAATACCGAATAATACATAACCTGTCTCCAAATAGAAATAAAGACAATTGATAGATAGAGGAGGTCTGTAGTTGACTCTGAAAGGCCTAGAGTGGGCCAGTACCTCAAAAATCACCAACTCTACCGCATGAATCAACCTTCGCGTGTCGTACTCAGACCTGAATCTGCATCGAAAGGGCGCAGTAGCGGGGAGTACGATCCACATGTACTCAGTAGGAATCATAGGCCGACTGAGTAAGGTAGACAATAAAATAAGTAAAAAAGACTATGAGCACGTCACCTGCAAACAGAAAAGTTCCTAAACTGTAGCTCATGCCGTTTCCACTGACAGTTCAAATATAGCACTGAATTGAACAACACAGATATACACGAAAAGTATACAAAAACTAAACACAAGTAAAGGAAAACTAAAGGAATCACAAAAGATGCATATGCAATGCAATGCAATGATGATGGGACGGAATGGTGAAATCGCACGACTTTCTGTATACACCTACCGAGCTCGCATGTAATTTTTCGTATTTTACGTGTACTTGTTCTATTGATATGGGACTTGAGGTAACCTTGTTGAATAGGTAACGGACCAAGTTTCTTAAGTGATTAGTGGTGGTTTAAAGAGGATTTAAAGGATATTATAGTGGCCTAAACATTTCAGCATGTATACGCCAAGTTAACCCAAACGGAAGTGTTTAAATGCGAGATAGTAAGGTGGTATTCTACCTCAAGGATTAAAGTGTTCAAGTGTATATAAGTATTAAGTTAACATAAGGGGTTAAGACTTAAAATATGGAATAAAATAAGTGAGCTGCTTGCTTGACTTAAATTAAGCTAGTAGGTGACAAGTAGGTGCATCACCTCCTTTGACTTATTGATCAATCTAATTACCAAGTAGGTGAATCACCTACTAAGACTTCTTTGACTAGCTTATTGGGCCAAGTACACTTGAATTAATTCTGGCCCAAGTTAAAAGAGAGAAAAGGAGAAAAATAGGCAGCCAAGGCCCAACAATTTCAGATCCACAAAGGCCCAAGTATAATGAGCAAATAGGTGCACCAAATACTTGATAAAATAAGACCCAAATTAACCAAGAAAGTCATCCAAAAGCATCTCTCTTTACAGGGATTGAAACTAGCTCATTTGACCATTTTAACTTAGACAAAAATTCAGCTTTCTAGAATTTTCTCTCTTGCTCTCTCTTAGCTTCTACAACAACCCTAAGTTTCCATTAGGGTTCTTGGGATTTACCTTTCTTCCAAGCTAAAGGTAAGTGAACAAATCATGAGATTATCTCAATAAGACTATGAAAATTATGTTCTTCATGTTTAAATTATAAGACAACCCTCTATAAGTTTGACAGTCTCATTTTTCTTGGTTATTAAGAGATTGGTTTTTGTGTGAAGAAACCAAGATATTGAAGAAATACAAGTTAAGAGAATAAACTATACTGAATATTGTGTAAGCTTATTGGCCACTCCACTTTGTATACTGTTTTGGGGAGTGTAATGAGGCTAAAGTTGTTTTGGGGGACCTTATAAGGATTTGTATGGTTTGTGAATGTAATTGGAGGAGTAAGGGTTGAAAAAACACCCTTGAATAAATTAATTATGGGCTTACTGTCCGGGTACTGTTTGGGTGAGGTTAAGTGGCTTAAATGTGTTGATTAGCAACTAATACTAGTTTTACCACATACTTTATTATAGATAAGTAGTCCGAAGGGCAGGAGGTTAATTTGGGGTAATATCGGAGTTGTACAACAAGGTATGTAAGACTATTCTATTCTATGTTCTTTGGCATGAAATCTAATACATTGATGTTACATTTTCTCCCTATGTCATTATTACCGCCTTAAATGCATATTCGTGTCTCTCACTGCTGGTCCATAGTTTAAAACTCAATAATGTTATGTCCACCGAAAAAACTATCTCAAAGATTAAAGAAATGATGTAAAGAGAATCTATATATTTTTGGGTAGTATCCCAGGGGTGGAAGGAACACCTATCATGGATCAATCCCAATATCACGGGTGGTATCCTAGGGGTGAAAGGAAAGCCTAGCATGGGTCGATCCCGATTTATGTATTTATAAGGACCGTATCCCAGGTGTTAAAATACCTAGTATGGGTCATCCTCTTTTACCACTGATCAGCTGGTCATTTGTATCATATGCCTTACAACTTCATAATGCAAAGAAGGATAAAGTAAAAGTAAATATGTAATGTACATGATCCCATAAATACAAGCAAAGGTGGTCTTTTATTCTTATCTATACAGTTATATATTGATATCTGATTTCATTAAGATCTTGTCTTACCTATGGTCACTTTATGCCTTACATACTCAGTACATTCTTTCGTACTGACGGCCCTCATGGGGGCATTATGTTTCATGCCACAGATACAGGTACTCCAGCTATTAGACCTCCTCAGTAGGAGCATTTCTCAGCTGTGGTTAGTAAGCTCCAAATTAATTCGGGGCTTTATCGAGTCTTTGGTATATATTTTGGTATTGTATAATAGTTAAGGGTAAGGCGGGGCCTGTCCCGACCTAGATCATGTTTATCGATCTTATAGAGGCTTTGTAGACTAGTGTATAAAGTGCAGTTATGTTTGGTTCCTTAACAGTTGTTGCCTCAATGGCCAAGTCACGTATATATGTTTTGGGCCTATCTTTATGTTAGTCTTTTATCATTGCTATAGCTTGTATTTATTTATCAAAGCCCCATTACTATTATAGTTATTTGCTTAGACAATAAGATTATAAGTTGGTTCTCTCGAGTCTTTAGGGTGTTGGGTGCCTGTCCATCTCAATGGGGTTTGAGGTGTGACAAAAGTGGTATTAGAGCAGGTCATCCTAGGGAGTCTACAAAGCCGTGTCTATGTAGAGTCTTGCTTATGGGTGTGTTGTGCACCACATCTATAAGTAGGAGGCTACGGGACGTTTAGAATTTGTTTCTTTTCTTCATTTCTTAGATCGTACGATAGAGCCAATGATGTAGGTTGATTTGTATTTAACCTTGAATAACTTTTTTTCTATATATAGTGAAGATGCCAATTACAAGAAGGAGTAAGAATAAAAGTAAGCAAGTGGATATGGCTGCTAGAGAAGGGACCAGCAAGTTGCTACCTAGACAAGCTAATCAAAATGAGGCTCAAGATGAGTTTGCATCACAGACTTCTTCTACTCCTCCATCTCCACCAGAGCTAAGGAGGAGAGCGGAATCCTCAGAATCACCTACTACTGAGTAAGATTTAAGGAATGCAGTGCAATTATTGACTCGTATAGTTGCTGGAAAAGGTCAAGGAAAAGCTGGTCCTACTATGGATACTAGTGGTGCGGATAGAGCAGCCAGTATACAGACACATGATTTTCTTAAATTAGACTCTCCCACATTCACTGGGTCAGATCTTAATGAAGACCCACAAGACTTTATTGATCAAATCCAAAGGGCTTTGGATGTCATGTATGTATCTGGTAAAGAGACGGTTGAGCTAGCAATGTATAGATTAAAAGAGGAGGCTATATTATGGTATGAAGACTGGAAACGATCTAGGGGTACAGGTGCACCTTTAGCTAATTGGGAAGTGTTCAAAGCAGTATTTCTTTATCATTACCTTCCATTTGAGATTCGAGAGGCCCGAGCAGATCAGTTTTTGAATCTTCGCCAAGAAAATATGAACATGAGGGAGTATAGTCTTCAGTTTAACTCTTTGGCCAAGTATGCTCCTAATGTAGTAGCTACTATGGAAAATTGAGTTCAACGATATGTGGATAGATTGGATCAGTATCTGGTTAGAGATTATACTATTGCTGCCTTGAATAAAGACATGGATATATCAAGGATACAAGTTTTTGCACAAAAAATGAAAG
Organism: Capsicum rhomboideum; assembly: GCA_031232105.1. Lineage (NCBI taxonomy): Eukaryota > Viridiplantae > Streptophyta > Magnoliopsida > Solanales > Solanaceae > Capsicum > Capsicum rhomboideum. The sequence goes on from CP124712.1 coordinate 20,016,763, forward strand.
ATCAAAGACAAAGAAGAAGGACACAAGAGCCAGAAAAAGGGTACTCCAAGAGGGCTAGGTCTGTGGGGCAGTTTATGCCACCTCAAAGTTAGTTCAGGCCTCGATTTTCAAATAGACCGCCTAGGCCACCATCTTCCTATTTTACAGCAAGTTCTCCACCCCTGTTTCAAGGATTTAGGGGCAATCAATTTAGGAAAAGAAGTGAGAGCCAAGGTTCAGTAGCACAGAACCAAGAGCATGGAAGCATGAGCCAATCAAAACCTCCAAGACAGCCTTGTAAATAATGTGGGAGACATCATCTAGGTGCATGCTGGTTTGGGACAGATGCTTGTTATTGGTATGGTACACCGGGCCATATGATGAAAAATTGCCCTCGAAGGAGAATGGGTGGTGTGGCACAAACTACTGGATCATCTATTGCATCATCATCATTGGTGCCTCCTTTAGGTAGAGGTCAACAGATGCCTGCTGTTCATGGTAGAGGTCGTAAAGGAGCAGCTAGTTCTAGCAAAGTCTAAAATCGTACATATACTATAGCGGGTCGACAAAATTTGGAGGCTTCTCCTGATGTGGTTATAGGTACGTTGTCCATATTTTCACATAATGTGTATGGATTAATTGATACGAGCTCTACACTATCATTTGTTACTCCATTAATTGCTGGAAAGTTTAAAAGAACACCGGAATCACTGGTTAAGCCATTTGAAGTGTCTACACAGGTTGGTGAATCTATTATAGCTAGAAGAGTTTATCGTAATTGCATAGTTACTGTTTATGATCTTGACATATTGGCCGACCATGTTGAGATAGAAATGGTGGAATTTGATGTTATAATAGGTATGGATTGGTTGTCTTCTTGTTATGCCACAGTAGATTGTCGAGCTAAGAAGGTGCATTTCCATTTCCCAAAGGAGGCAGTCCTTGAATGAAGGGGTGATATTGGGGCACCAAGGGGTAAGTTTATTTCTTATGTTAAGGCAAAGAAGATGATGTCCAAAAGGTACATATGTCATCTAGTGAAGGTGAGAGATATAGAAGTGGAGCCATCGACTCTTCAATCCATTCCAACGGTAAATGAATTTTCTGATATGTTTCCTAAAGAGCTTTCTAGTTTACCTCCAGAACGAGAAGTAGAGTTTGGTATCGATGTGATCCCAGGTACTCAACCTATTTCTATTCCTCTGTATAGAATGGCCCCGACAGAATTACGTGAATTGAAGGAGCAATTAAGAGACTTGTTAGAAAAAGGGTTCATAAGGCCTAGTATGTCCCCTTGGGGCGCACCCGTGTTATTTGTACGTAAGAAAGATGGCACGTTGAGAATGTGTATTGACTACCGACAACTGAATAAGGTGACAATTAAGAATAAATATCCCCTTCCTAGAATTGATGATTTGTTTGATCAGTTACAAGGTGCTAAGTGTTTCTCAAAAATTGACATGAGGTCAGGTTATCACCCAGTGAAAGTGAAGGAGAAAAATATATCCAAAACAACTTTTCAAACACGGTATGGTCATTTTGAGTTTTTAGTTATGTCATTCTGCCTAACCAATGGACCAACAACTTTTATGGATCTGATGAATAGAGTGTTCAAGCCATTCTTGAATATGTTTGTGATAGTATTTATAGATGATATTCTAGTGTATTCAAGATCATAAGAGGACCATGCTAATCATTTGCGATAGGTGTTACATATTCTTCGTGATCATAAATTATATGCACAGTTCTCTAAGTGTGAGTTTTGGATAAAATCAGTGGCGTTCTTGGGGCATATTGTATCTGATGAAGGGATAAGAGTTGATTCTCAAAAGATAGAAGCCGTGAAGAACTGGCCAAGACCCACAACACCTACGGAGGTTCGTAGTTTCCTAGGATTGGCAGGTTATTATAGAAGGTTCGTCGAGGTATTTTCTTCCATTTCTGCACCAATAACCAAGCTAACATACAAAGTAGCCAAGTTTCAATGGAATAATGCCTGTGAAAGAAGCTTTCAAGAGCTGAAGAATAAGGTAACTTCCACGCCTGTATTGGTACTTCCAGAAGGTACAGAGGGGTATGTAGTGTATTATGATGCTTCAGGAGTAGGTATAGGATGTGTATTGATGCTGCATGGTAAGGTAATAGCCTACGCCTCAAGACAGTTGCATCCACATGAGAAGAATTATCCAACACATGATCTTGAACTAGCCGCGGTTATATTTGCTTTAAAGATATGGCGCCATTACTTGTATGGGGTCCATGTTGATATATATACTGACCATAAGAGTTTACAATATATCTTTAAGCAGAAGGACTTAAATCTAAGGCAGCGAAGATGGCTTGAGCTATTAAAGGACTATAACGTTGATACCTTGTATCATCTGGGGAAAGAAAATGTGGTAGCTAATGCTTTAAGTCGTAAGAAAATGGCAAACACTTATGGGTAGTCCATGGAAAGACAAGGGATAACTATAGATCTACACCAACTAGCTAACTTGGGTGTTCGCCTTCTTGAATCTCCAGATGAAGGAATTGTTGTGCAAAATATGGCAGAATCCTCATTGATAACTGAAGTGAAACAAAAGCAGTATGAGGATCCTATTCTATTATAGCTTAAAGAGAATGTACAACAAGGTATGACAAAGGCATTTGAGCTTACGCAAGAGGGAGTACTTCGGTGCTAAAACAGATTGTGTGTACCTAATATTGATGGACTAAGGGAGAGGATTATGGCGGAAGCACACCATTCAAGATATTCTGTCCATCCAGGTTCAACCAAAATGTATCATGACTTGAAAGAAGTGTATTGGTGGGGAGACATGAAGAAGAACATTGCAGAATTTGTATCCCAATGTCCAAATTGTCAACAAGTTAAAGTAGAGCATCAAAAGCCAGGAGGTTTTATGCAGCGTATGGAGCTCCCAATTTGGATGTGAGACATAATCAACATGGATTTCATCACTGGTTTTCCTCGCTCCTCTCGAAAGTTTGATTCCATATGGGTAATAGTTGATAGAATCACCAAATCAACATATTTTCTACCTGTTAAGACCACTTACACAGTTGAAGAGTATGCAAGGTTGTATATTCAAGAGACAGTTCGGCTACATGGAGTTCCAATTTCTATTATATCCGATAGGGGAGCTCAATTTACTGCAAACTTTTGGAAGTCATTTCAAAAGAGTTTAGGAACACAAGTGAGTTTACGTACAACTTTTCACCCTCAAACAGATGGTCAGGCAAAATGTACGATCCAAACGCTTGAGGATATGCTACGAGCTTGTGTATTAGACTTCAAAGGTAGTTTGGATGATCATTAGTCACTTATTGAGTTTGCATATAATAATAGCTATCACTCAAGTATCAAAATGGTACTTTATGAAGCTTTATATGGGAGAAACTGTAGATTACCAATTGGGTGGTTTGAAGCGGGTGAAACTACTTTATTTGGGCCAGATCTTGTTCATCAAGCTATGAAAAAAGTTAAGGTGATACCATAAAGGTTAGAAACAGCTCAAAGTTGACATAAATCATATGTAGATGTTAGAAGAAAAGGCTAGAGTTTGCTATAGGAGATTGGGTATTCTTAAAGGTGTCACCAATGAAAGAGGTAATGAGGTTTGGTAAAAAGGGAAAACTGAGTCCACGCTATATAGGGCCATATAAGATTATTCAAAGATTTGTCCAAGTTGCATATGAGTTAGAGCTTCCCTAAGAGCTTTCAACAGTACATCCAGTGTATCATGTCTTAATGCTCCGAAAATGCATATGAGATCCATCTCATATTACTCCTACTGAAGATGGGGCTTTTATACTGTTCAGTGAATAGTGCCTCGTGAACGCTGTCAACCATTCACGTTCGCGAGGGTCAATGCTGACCGGCCAATAAAATGGCCTTCAAGTTCACGGCAGAGGCTTCGCGTTCGCGAAGGCTGATAGCTCAGGCCTTCGCGTTTGCGACAGCCTTGTCGTGTTCGCGAAGAAGGAAAACATCCTTCTACGCATTTGAGGCCAAGGCCCCAGTTCGCGAAGAAGGTTTTTCACCTGCACCAGATATCAGCAAATGCTTATTTTTGTGCATGCCAACCATACTCCTTGAGGCCAAGGCCCCAGTTCGCGAAGAAGGTTTTTCACCTGCACCAGCTATCAGCAAATGCTGATTTTTGTGCATGCCAACCATACTCCGAATGGGTCCTCGGGATTCGTTTAAAATCTCGTGAATGCAAACGAACCATGCTACAAGGCTATTTTTGACGTTTTGGACTCAATGGTGACGTCAGATCTTTGAAAAAAAATCATTTTCAATAAATTAACACTCGAGACCCCTTTTTCACTATTTTTCAAATAAAGGGTCGAAAGACAAAATAAAGGTCCCGAACCCGAACCAACCTCACTACTAATCCAATTTTGACATTCCGGATATGCTGGCGTAATCCAAATTGTTATTCGAGACTCAAAATATGAAATGTTGACCAAAGTTAACTATTGGCTCATAAAGCCTCAAAACAACCTCAAACTTGCTCAAATTACTCCCGATTGCATTAGTAACCGTGCCAACCACCCCCACACCCCAAAATCAACATATATCTACTAGGAGAAAGGGCAAAATGGTCAAAATATAAAAAACTAGTTTTCACAAAGCAGGTCTTTACAATATCCACCACTAAGACTTTAGTTCGTCCTTGAACTAAAAAGCAAAGAAATATCTGAGTCGGTGTAAAGCTGGGGTAACTACTATGCATGTCAAACTCGACCTCCCAAGTAGCCTCCTCAATGGAACAGTGTCTACACTTAACCTTAACTACTGGAATATCTCTAGAACGCAGCCGTCTAACATCCCTGGCTAAAATGGAAACTTGCTCCTCAACAAAGGTCAACCTCTTATCCAACTGCTTCTAATCTCAAACAAAGCACATGAGACTAATTGGAAATGTAGTGTCGGAGCATAGATACATGAAAAACTGGATGAACGACTGAAAAATCTGGACATAAGGCAAACTCATAAGCAACCTTCCCAACTGTTCAAAGAATCTCAAAAGGTCCAATGTACCTTGGGCTAAGCTTGCCCCTTTTCTGGAACCTCATCACGCCCTTCATTGGCGACACACGAAGAAAAAACCGATCTCCAAAATCAAACTTCAAGGCACGAAATCTGCAATTAGTATAGCTCTTTTACCTACTCTGGGCTGTCCGAATCCTATCCTGAATTACCCAAACTCTATCCAAAGACTCGCGAAGAAAGTCGGTACCACGGGGTCTAGCCTTAGAAGTCTCAAACTAACCAATCGGAGATCGACAACGTCTACCATACAATGCCTCAAAAGGTGCCATCTCAATACTCGAATGGTAGCTATTATTATAAGCAAACTCCGCCAATGCTAAATGCAGCTTCCACTGACCTTCAAAGTCCATAACACACGCGCAGAGCTTATACTTCAAAACCCAAATAGTCCTCTCTGACTGACCATCGGTCTGGGGGTGAAAAACTGTGCTAAGGTCAACTTGAGTACCCAACTCCTCCTGAAACGTCCTCCAAAAGATAAAAGTGAATACTGAACCTCTGTGTCCTCTCCGACTGACCATCGGTCTGGGGGTGAAAAACTGTGCTAAGGTCAACTTGAGTACCCAACTCCTCCTGAAACGTCCTCCAAAATATAAAAGTGAATACTGAACCTCTGTCTTAAATAATAGACATGGGCACTCCATAAAGACGAACTACCTCTCGAACATAGATACGAGCCAACCTCTTGGCACTGGATGAAATTTGAATAGGGATGAAATGGGCTGATTTGGTCAATTGATCCATGATGACCTAAATACTGTCAGAACTACGAGAAGTATGAGGTAATCCACTCACAAAGTCCATAGTGATCTGCTCCCACTTTCACTCCGAAATGGGTAATCTCTGAAGCAAACCACCCGATCTCTGATGTTCAACCTTCACCTTCTAACAACACAAATAATGAGCTACAAAATCTGCTACATTCTTCTTCATACCACACCACCAGTCTGCCTCAAATCATGATACATCTTATTTACTCCAGGTTGAATGGAATATCAAGAACAATGTGCCTCCTCCAAAATCAATCTCAACCATCCACCAACTCTCGACACACAAACTCGACCACTAATCCTCAAAATACTATCAGGATCAAGTGAAGCCTTTTTGACCTCGCCACTCAACACCTTATCTCGAATAGCCCTCAAACCATCGTCATCAAACTAGTGAGTTCGAATCTGCTCCATCAAAGAAGATCTAGCATAAAAAAAGGCTAAAACACGTCCAGGTGTCGAAATATCAAGCCTAACCATCTGGTTAGCTAAAGACTGAACCTCTGAGGCTAAAGGTCGCTCCTGAGTTAATAAATGAGCTAAACTCCCCATACTAGTCGACTTTCGACTCAAGACATCCGCAACCACATTAGCCTTACTTGGATAATACAGAATAGTGATGTTAAGCAACTCAAGCCAAGGCCGCAACCGCATATTAAGCTCTCGCTAGGTGAAGAAGAACTGAAGACAATGACGATCAGAGAAAAATCTCATAACGAATTCCATACAAGTAGTGCCTCCACAACTTCAATACAAACACCACTGCGGCCAACTCCAAATCATGGGTAGGACAATTTCTCTCATGAGGCTTCAACTGAAGAGACACATAAGCAATCACTTTACCCTCCTGCATCAACACTGCACCCAAACCAACACCGAAAGAATCACAAAACATGGTAAAACCCATACCTTCCTTGGGCAAAGTCAAGATAGGAGCCAAATTCAACAACTCCTTGAGCTTTAGGAAGCTCTTCTCACACGCTTCTGACCACTGAAAGATAATCTTCTTCTGAGTCAACTTGGTTAAAAGAGCTGCAATAAAAGAGAAACCCTCAACAAAACGCCGATAGTAACTCGCCAAGCCAACAAAACTTCAAATCTCAATAGGATTAGTGGGCCTAGCCTAATCATGAATCACCACAATCTTGGCTGGATCGACCATAATACCATCCTTGGTCATCACATTACCCAAGAAAGAGATAGAATCTAACCAAAACCTACACTTGGAGAACTTAGCATACAACTTCTCATCATGCAATCTCTGAAGTATAGTCCTCAAATGTCTTACATGATCGGCCTCATTCTTGGAATAAATTAAGATGGCATCTATAAATACAATCACAAAGGAGTCAAGATACGGTCGAAACCCCTGGTTCATCAACTCTATAAATGCTGCTGGGGTATTTGTCAACCCATATGACATGATCAAGAACTTATAACGACCGTATCGACTCTTAAAAGCTGTCTTTGAAACATTCGAAGGTCTAATCCTCAACTGGTGATACCCGGATCTCAAATCAATCTTAGAAAATACAGAAGCGCCCTGAAGCTCATCAAACAAATCAATAATACGAGGAAGAGGATACTTGTTCTTAAATGTCACCTTGTTCAACTGTCGATAATCAATACACATGAGCATAGAACCATCCTTCTTTTTCACAAACAAGACAGGCGTACCCCAAGGAGATACACTAGGCCGAATGAAACCTTTACTCAGTAAATCTTATAATTGCTCCTTGAATTCCTTCAACTCAGTCGGGGCCATCCTATAAGGAGAAATAAAAATGGGCTTAGTGCCCGACTCCACATCAATAGCAAAATCAATATCACGATCTGGTGGCATACCAGGCAAATCTATAGAAAACACATTTATGAACTCGCGAACAACCCGAATAGAATCCGTAGAAGGCGGTGAGGCAATGCTAGTATCATAAACATGAGCCAAATAAGACAAATAACCCCTTTCTACCCTGCGACAAGCACGTAGAAAAGATATAACTCCCTCGAACCCGAGTTAAGCATACCCTTCCAAGCTAACCATGGCACACCCGGCGTAGCTAAGGTCAAGGTCTTGGCATAACAGTCCAAAATAGCATGATAGGGAGCTAACCAGTCCATACCCAAGATAACATCAAAGTCAACCATATCTAGGAGGATCAAGTCTACCCAAGTATTACGCCCCACAAAGGTAACCACACAAGATCGGTACACTCGATCCACCACTAAAGAATCTCCTACGAGGGTAGATACATGAGGAGGCATAGCAAGGGGTTCATATGGAACATCAAAACTAGAAACAAAATATGCAGACACATCGGAGAATGTGGATTCAGGGTCAAATAACACGGAAGTAGATCTGTAGCAAACCAGGACAATAGCTGTAATGACTGAATTAGAGGCCTCCACCTTAGTTCTCCCATGTATAGCATAACACTGTCCACATCTGCTCCTGGACTGAGTAACGCCACGACCACTACCATGAGCTCCCCTACCTCTACCTCAAGCACCTCTAGCACCATCCCTATACTCTGTGAACCATATCTGACTGCAAATATAGGAGTAGGGCAAAGTTGAAGCTGAGATCTCTCCTTAGTAGGCCAAACACACGTCGAGGGAAATCCTTGGCCACATGGACAAACTCATTACATACAAAGCATCCTCTATGGCCCGACTCAATCTGAGGAGGTGTGGATGAACCAAAACGGCCACCCTATCCTAAAAAACCAAACCCAGAACCTCTACTCATATGACCTGATACCTGGCTACCAGAAGCCGCAGAACCTGAAGGTCTACCACCTGATCCCTACAACGTGGCCTAAAATAGCCTACCATGATAACCACGGGAACCTCGACTAGAGAAGTCTTTACCTTGGGAGGTGTGTCCACTAAACTTTCCCCGGCGACACACAATCTTGGTGCCTTCCTGAGTAGCCTGGATAATAGACTTGGTCATCTTGGCATGCTCAATAATACTCTTCAAAGAAGCCCCTGAAAATACCATCTGGGCTGTAGCCAACTGATATGAACCATCTAGCCCCTTCACAAACTTTGGAATCCTCTCAGACTCGGTGGAGATGCTAGCAGCCGAATATCTAGATAGAGTATGGAAATGTGCCTCATACTCGGTAATAGACATGGAGCCCTGCTCCAAATGATCAAACTCATCCCTTATTTGATGTCTCAAGCTATATGGCACAAACCTCTCCAAGAAGGATTAGGAAAACTGAGCCGAAGTCATAGCAGGCAAACCCAAAGGCCTACAACTAGCAAGCAACCTCCACCAATCCCTAGCCATATCCGTCAACTAATAGCTAGTATAAACGGCTCCATGAGACTCAAGAAATCCAAGATTATGTGACTTCTCCTGGCAATTAGTCAGAAAATCCTAGGTATCCTCGCCAATAGCACCACTAAACTTGGGCAGACCCAAGCAAATAAACCTCTCGAACCTTTTCTGATTATTAGAAGATATTACTGTACCCGAAGCATCCATAGGAATTGTAAGTCTGGTAAGCAAAAAGTCCGTACATGGGGGTACCATAGATGATGGTTATACTTCAAAAGTTGGAATACCATAAGAAGATGTCGGTACAGATGGCGGAATACCACTCGAAGTCTGAGGAACACCCGGTACACTCAAAGGAACCCCATCCAATCGACTCAAAAGGCCAACCAACAAATCCTGAAGCACTGGGGTGTCAAATGAACCTTGTGGGACTTAAGCTGGCCCCACACTCCCTGTTTGATAATCATCTCTGCTATACTCAACCTCGGGCTCGGGAGAGGCCTTTCTAGTATGTCCTCTGACTGGGGCAGCTCCTCATGCCCATCCTTTACCTCTGGCCCCTGTCCACGACCCTTGCCTTATTCTCGAACCGGGGCTCCCAAATCAGGTGCCGACTCAACATTCTTAGCAACTCTGGACCTAGTCCTCACTATCTATGCAAAAAGAATTGAATACAAGTTTAGTACATTGGGTATGAACAATTCGCACGATAAGGAATCAAATTAGAGAAGTTTTTCCCAAAGACATTTTATAGCCTCTCGAAGATAGATACGAGCGTTTACGTATCGATCTGCAAGACTCAACTAGACATCCTTCTCTTACACTTGTGAGACTGAAACACCTAGAGCTCTGATACCAATTTATCACGACCCAAAAAGCGAGGTCATGATGACACTTATCGCGGCCCAGCCTTGATAAGTAAGCCAATCACCCAACAATGAAAGAACTTTGAAATATTACATAAAGTAAGACAAGAACGAGACTTCTAGAACGAAGTCAAGTCAACGCAGATATAACATAGCGGAAGTCTGAAAAAAATACCATAAAAATAAAACCTCAAAAGTAGTATCACAAGTGTAAGAGCTTCTAATACAACTCAGAATATCGAATAATACATAGCCTTTCTCCAAATAGAAATAAAGACAACTGATAGATAGAAGAGGTCTGCAGTAGACTCTGAAAGGCCTAGAGTGGGCCAGTACCTCAAAAATCACCAACTCTACCATATGAATCAACCTCCACATATCGTACTTGGACCTGGAACTGCATCGAAAGGGCATAGTAGGGGTGAGTACGGTCCACATGTACTCAATAGGAATCATAAGTCGACTGAGCAAGGTAGAAAATAATAGAAGTAAAAAAGACTATGAGCACGTCACCTGCAAACAAAAAAGTTTCCAAACCGTAGCTTACACCGTCTCCACTAATAGTTCTAATATAACACTTAATTGAAACAACACAGACATACACAAAAAGTATACGAAAACTAAACACAAGTCTAAGGAAAGCTAAAGGAATCACAAAAGATGCATATAAAATGCAATGCAATAATGATGGGACGGAATGGTGAAAGTCATCACATGAATTTCTGTATACACCTACCGAGCTCGCAGCTCCGCAATAGGACCCATGAGGGGTTCACAACCCGTATCCTATAACTCATATCTCAATCTCAATCCACCACTCCGACTCATGTTCACAAAGAGGATTTTTATGAAAATGTCTCATTTTCTTTCAAAAATAATGTTCCTCAATGGTACCAACATTTCATGAATGTATATATATGGAATGAGGATGTAATGCTCACAATCAAATCAGTATGAAGATATCCAATCAATTCAATACGAATAAGTGACCCCTGTATGTCCACAATTCATGATTATAAACTCTAATTAGGCACCATCAGAATAAATATTCATGTAAGACATCATTAATATCATATCAACCCCTAACTCGGATTTTTATATCATGATAAAGGCAATCAATGCTCAATAAGACCTATAATAACAATTTAAGCCCCTGCATGGGCATTATATCTAGAATAACACATATAAATGCACAAATAAGGCCAATGACGTCAAATAAGGCCATCACTCGGGCAACATGCAATACCAAATATCACATGTCAACAATCACCGAATATAAACCCCCACTCGGGCACACAACACCCATAGTTATTTTCCCTAACCCATAGAATGCTTTACTTATTTATTAACTACCTAGCTCAATCTAAAAGAAGTTAAGCCATAACCTACCTCTAAAAGACAAAATCCGAGCCTAAAGTCCTTCAACATGGAGCTTTTCCCCTTTTGAACGACCTCATAATCAACTAAAACATACAAATATAGCATCTACGCGTTAAAAGAAAGCCAACAATACCTATATTTCCCATATTTAAGCAAAGTCCAAAACGGACTTTAAAAACGAGTTTGAAAATGAGGGGGTAAAGCCATAATTTTTCCTTAGAAATACATTCCCCAAGGTTAAAGTAGTCTACAGTTGAAAACCCACGGGAAAACGAGTTAAAAACGAGGTCTAAATCGAAGAAAAACTATTTTCAAGCTTTACCGGCAGAAATTCCAAAAATCCATTTTGAAATCAAGATTAAAAGGTATTTTCGAAGATATAATCAATGAAAAATAGTGGGATTATAAGTTTAGATGTTACCCACACGAGAATCTATGAAGAAACCCTAAAAAATTTCCTTTCCCTACTTTTGGAGGTCCAAAAATAGAGTAAAATCGCGAAAATAGGGCTTTTATACTGTTCAGTAAACAGTACCTCGCGAACGCGGTCAACCCTTCATATTTGTGAGGGTCAACGCTGACCGGCCAATAAAATGGCCTTCATGTTCGCTGTCAAGGCTTCGCGTCGAAGGCTGATGGCTCAGGTCTTCACATTCGCAACAGCCTCGTCGCAAAGAAGGGAAACATCTTTTTTCGAGTTCGCGAAGAAAGTTTTTCACCTGCACCAGATATCCACAAATGCTGATTTTGGTGCAAGCCAACCATACTTCGAACGGGTCCCCGAAATTCGTACGGAATCTCGTGAATACAAATAAACTATGCTACTAGGCTATTTTTGATGTTTCGGAGTCAATGAAAATGTCAGATTTTTGAAAAAAGGATCATTTTCAATAAATTAACCCCTGGGACCCCTTTTTCACTATTTCCAAACGAAGGGTCGAAATGCAAAATAAAGGTCCTGAACTCGAACCAACCTCACTACTAACCCAATTTCGACATTCTGGATCTGCTGGCGCAGTCCAAATCATTATTCGAGACTCAAAACATGAAATGTTGACCGAAGTCAACTATTGGCTCATAAAGCCTCAAAACAACCTCAAACTCACTCAAATCACTCCCGATTGCATCGGGAACCATGCCAACCATCCCCACATCCCAAAATCAACATGTAGCAACTACGGGGAAGGGTAAAATGGTAAAAATATAAAAAAAACTAGTTTTCACAAAGCAGGTCTTTACAAGGCACTTCCAACATTTGTGCTTCATGCCATTAAAATTCAAAGTAAGGGTATTTTCGTCAATTTGCTTATTAGTCTGATATGTGCTGGTCAATTCTCTTAAAGTCTATACACGTATCTTACCTGCTCACTTTGAGCAAACACGTAGCTATCTTCTAGCAACTACACATCTTAGTTATAATTCTAGTTAGAGTCATCCACCTTGACACATCTTACTTTTTAGCACTTAGCAAAACTTAACTTTGCGTTCTTAAGTTACATCATCACCCCCTCTTATCATAATCAATCCTCCTAACTATTTTCTAGCAGGAATACCTCATACTTCAATTATACCCAATATTGGGTTCACTCTTTTTAAGGTATTAAAGACTAGCTCTATAGATTAAAAGGTCACCTAATCTTTCTATTAGTATTCACATTCATATATTAATGCTATAAATCATCAAGTAAGTCATACAACACAAACACCCATCAAGGAATCCATACAAAATACAATAACATACAATTATATCATTATTATACTATTTCCATATTTTATCCATCATCTTTGTAGAATTTAGTTTTTAATGAAGGACACGTCTCAAAACCAAATTCTACAGATATTGTAATTAAATCTACCCTAGCGAGAGATATAATAATCAATTGGATATTCTTCCATTAAAAGTTATCTAGCATATATAGAAACCTCAAAACCCAGCCGATCAAGAAATTCGTAAACCCTTCAAATCTTGCAACTCAGTCTTGGCTAGTGAGAGATAGAAGAATCAAATTGGGTGTTCTTCCATTAAAAGTTGTCGAAGATTAACCCAAAAAAGAAACATAATAGCAAAAAAAGTACCTGCACAAAGTAGTTTTTCTTCTATATACACCAGGGAAAACAAAATTTTGTATGCACACACTGAGGAGGCACAGGAGAGAATTGAGCAGCACATATCAGACTAATGAACAAATTGACGGAAATACCCTTACTTTGAATTTTAATGACATGAAACACACACGTTGAAAGTGTCTCTTCTTAATATATAGAAAAGTTCATACACTGTTTGTTCAATTCTTTTGAAATGTACATATAATATCCTAACTTTCTAAGCAACGTACAAAAACATGATACCCTTTGGTGGGGTTATTTTCTCCAGACAGAAAAGTCACATTGTTTTGGAGTGATCAATGTGTATAATCAGCGTATGCATAAGTTAATTTGATTATATATTGCATATGAACTAAAATTTAAAAAAAATGAAAGTTTTTTTTTTTTTCTGTTCTAAGCTTTGTTGGATTGCTGTAATCCCTAATATTAATGTGGATCTTCATAAATTGTGAGACTAGTGCAGTTTTTTGAAAAAAAAAATAGCGATATTTTTTTCTTCAAAAAGTAGCATATACATTGTATGCGCACACCTAAAGTATCACTGTATATACTTTTTTTTTTATATATATGTGCAACCCTCTCAAGATTCACATATAAAAAGTGTCTCTAGTTTAACGATACGCGTATTTTTCTATAAAATGTAAAATATAATTATTTTTTATAATTATTTAAGAACACCGCTACAAAATATAATTATGGAGGATAATCAATTATGTTAGATAGTACTTTTTCCAATATACATTAATTTGCTGGAATCATAAATTTAAGTAGAGTTATTATTGTAAACACAACCTATAAACCCCAAGTATAATTCAAATGTTCAGCCCATGCATAGCAGGCTGCATAATAAAATTGTGCCTTGTACCTGCTTTTTAGCCGGAAAGAAATTTTAGTCCTGTCTCTTGTTTAATGTTTCCCAAAGGTAAAAATTTATGGGCACCCTATTTTGCTTGGGTAAGAGCACAAATATTCGTTTTTGGGATCATTATTTAATTTGTGTCCGTTGTGTAGTGAGTTAATAACTCAAATGGTTACTCAACTTTTAATTTTTATCCCAGAAAGTCATTCAACTTTGTTCTTTACTCCAAAAGTCACTCAACTATCATATTTTTATTCAAAAAATCACTCCGCCTATTTAATAATTTTTTTCAATAAAATATGATTATGTGGAATTTCCATTTAAAGACAAAATTCTGAAAAATAAAAAAGTATCTCTTTAATGATTCTTTTATCCTTATTCCCCTAAATTAATATATCTCTCCTCTTTCTCATTTTTCTTCTCCTTCTCATTTGAATAATTATAATTTACTTCAAAATAAAAGAATATACATGGTTTAAGTATTTTATCTAGAGATATGTTATATTAATAAGGTGGTCAAAAACAAAAATTATTATTATTAGTACATAATATAATAATAAAAATAAAAGAAAAGAGAAAGTAAAAGGAGAGAAATCAACTGGATGGAAAGGAAATTTCTGTAATCCGGCAAGAACTGTTGACGTGGTAAGGATGAGGAAAGAAAAGATATGAATTATAAATTCCTTATGGCAGCGAGATTTTGTAATTCTCGTTACAGTACATTTTACTTATCTAGTATAGTAAAAATAATTATTTAATTTAAAAATTAAGATTATTTTGTGTTTAGTTTACTTGTTATTAATTATGGTTATTATTTAATAGTTTTTTTCAAATTTTAAATTTATTATATTAAAAATATAATATAATAAAATTATTTTTTATTTATTACATTTGTTATATTGAATCAAATATATACAAATAAAGATGGACGGAAGGAATAATTTGGTTGGGGTGGAAAAAGTCAAAAAAGAGTTGCAGAAGGGAAATTTGGAATTTTTAAATTTTTCTATGAATGGGAATGTTTTGTTTATCCTGGAAATTTAAATTTTAAATTTGTTTTAATACTAATAAGGTGATCAATGTTATACTAATAATTATTTTGAAAGTGAGAAGGAGAAGAAAAATGAGAAAGAGGAGAGAGATATTAATTTAGGGGAATAAGGATAAAAGGGTCATTAAAGAGATACTTTTTATTTTTCAGAATTTTAGTTTTAAATAGAAATTTCACATAATCAATTTTTATTGAAAAAAAATAATAATTAAATAGGTTGAGTGACTTTCGGAGTAAAAATGTGATAGTTGAGTGTCTTTTGTTGTAAAGAACAAAGTTGAGTGACTTTCTGGAATAAAAGTTCAAAGTTGAGTGACCATTTGAGTTATTAACTCTTGCGTAATTCTTTTACAAGTTATCTGCTTTGGAAACAATCTTAGATGTATGCGGCTGATGTTGAAAATCTGCATCATATTTTAGTTATACATGGCTGAAGTACTTGTAAACATGACTTAAATCTCAGTCATGTGTGTCTGAATTTGTTTTGCCATTTTTTTGTCCTTCGAATTTCAATAATTCAATACTCAAATCTCGTAACAAGCACCGTAGTTGTTTTTCATTTTCTTTATAATTTGACTGTTTTATCCCTTCCCATAGTTTCTTTTATGGTACTAGTGGTCTACGAGTGTGGGTGGCATGAATTTTGAGGTGTTTGGGTTAGAATTATGAGAGGTTTTTTTTATTTTTTTTTAATTTTGAAAGGTTGAAAAGTTGATATGGTTGACCTAAGTCAACAATTGAGAAAAATGAGTTCGGAATGAAATTTTAACAGTTTTAACTCCCAAATATGATTTTTGGGTTGGTTGGACTTTGGTTCTGGTTCAAATGGATTTTGACTCAGTAGTTGGAAATTTGGAAGTTTAAAAATTAAAATGTTGACTTTGATTAAATTTTGTCAAGATGACATCACTTTAGTGTTTTGATGGTTCCAAAAGGCCGGAATGTTTTTTTCATTCTAGTAGCATATTTGGTTTGTATCTGGGAGGTTATGGATGAGTTTTGAGCACTCGAGTTGTATTTTAGTTTTATTTAGAGTTAAGAGTTGATCTAAGTCAAATAGTTGACCAAATGAGCTCGGATTCATGATCTGAAAGTTCCAACAGAGTTGTATGATGGTTTTGGATTTGTCCGTAGATTTTGATTTAATTTCGACGAGTTTTGGATGGATTTTGAACAGTTTGAGTGCTTTGGCCTTGTTCAAGCATAAAAATATGATGACTTAGAGGTTCGATTTTAGTTCTAGAGATCAAAAAATTATTTCAAGCTTCCAAAATTTTTAGCATGAATTTTAGGATTGATGTAGAAAATTTGATGCAATTTCAAAAAGCAACATCGGGTTTTTATCATGAAATATGAAATTACTCTTAAACAAGACCGGGTTACATCAAAAAATTGTTCTGAGAAAATTTTGCGACAAATAAAATCTTCTTACTGGACCTGATAGAATTTAATTCATAGAAAAAGCAGGGCCCAACATAATTGGATCGAGAATTAAAGGAAAATGGCCGACCCGCTGCCTACCGCTGCACCAGTAATTTAACTGACAAGAATCCAGCCTCTTTAGGTCATCTTTTTCCTCCAAAAACACCCGAAATTTTCCCCTTACCTAGAGCTATGGGGTTTCAAAGGCCACACTTTATGAGGGCAATTTAAAGGTACACCCAACGAGAATCCGATGTGGGGAGAAGCTTCGCGCGGGGGACAACTTTCTCCTCTCAGTAGCAGTGTAATTCATCTCCGAGGTAGGTTATGATTAAATTATAGTAGACTTGGGCTAGATGCATGGAATAATGATAGTAATATCGGGAGTTTTCATGTCTTAGACCTTCGGACATGGTGTTTGGATGGACATAAATGATAATAATCGGTTCAGACTTCAATTATATGGTAATTTGTTGTTATACTCAGTGGGTGCGACATTTGTGGCATGAATTGGTCAATTTTGTGGGAGTTATAATTAGCCGAATGAATACATTCACATTTCAGGTATAGTGTGGAGGTGAGGACAATCGAAGAATGAGGAGATGGGTAAACTTAGGTTAAATTAGGTTGTTCACAAAACCCTAGGAAATCCGTTGTCTTGCATTGGGGAATGGTAAAGAACCATAAGTGTGAAGTAAGGGTTAATTAGTCAAACCACTTGAGTTTAAGCGACCTAAGAGTTTAATTAATTAGACGGGACAGCTTGGAGGGTAGCCTAGTAGCAAGGCACGTAGCAGGGTAGGTATTTTGATAAAGGTCGTTAGAATAACAGGAGTAAGGTTGGAAAGACCGAGCTTTAGTGTTTCAGTTTGAGGTAACTGATGTCGCCCAAAATATACCTCCGTAAAAGTATAAAGCGGTCGCTGTCAAATATAGAACCCAACTAAGGTTGGGGTCGATCCCACAGGGAATAAGTTGAAGTTGTTTAGAATACTGAATGAAATAATTGGAAAGTAAGTAAAACTGGGGGTTTTTATGAATAAATAGTGACTTTAATGATCGCTGACTGTATCGAGTTTGTAAACAATACGAGAAATACACTAGGACTGTGATCCCCAATGATTCCTTAACTCCACCGGTCACTCGTGCTAACAAAACCGTCCCGCTATGTGGCATGCAAAATCTGACAAGCTATGTTCATCTAAACGTCTCTCGACCTTAGTTAGATGAATTTCACTCTTCTCCTCTCGGTCTCCGAGTGTCGCACTACTAACCTTTGTCCTGGATCTCAGATAACTATTCCCGCTAAGGCTCAAGTTATTAGATGAAGGTTGATAGCTTCAAATCACTGTTGTTAACTCCTTTTCCCAATCTCTACCTCTCTCTCTCGAGCAAGCCTAGAATACAGGGGAGTTTCTAACGTTTGCAACCGTTAGAAGAGCAATCACAACGAAGGAAACAACAATACATGCATTCACAGCAGTTCAGAGTTGCTTTGCACTTAACCTGCTTCATTAATTCCTCATGGTTCACACAACCCTAGTTGATGAGTTTAGCTACTCATAATTGTAAGAACACAAGAAGAATTCAAAGATGAAAACATAATTGCACACTCACAATAATGAAGAATAACTGAAATCTCAATTATCAATAAAACTCGAATTAGGGTTTTTTAAATACAAAACCAAGAATATGTTTATAAACTCAAAAACAGTAGAAAATATCTCTCAAAACAATAAATTGACTAACTCCTGCCCATGGTACTATACAGGGGTATTTATAGATACAAAGCTAATCCTGTCCATATCAAAATAGAAGAACAGAGTAGGCAACTTCCACGGTGTCGTGACTTGGTATCGTGGAACCAAGTCATGCCACGTAGGTTGGTGTCGTGGAAATCAGGCTCAATTAAATGTCTTCAGAAGTTGAGTCATGCCACCGTTCCACGTCACGTGTCTGGCAGTCACGCCATGTGACTGGCTGGCGTGGAAATCAGAACCTTTCTTGACCTCTG
Source organism: Capsicum rhomboideum (assembly GCA_031232105.1). Classification (NCBI taxonomy): domain Eukaryota; kingdom Viridiplantae; phylum Streptophyta; class Magnoliopsida; order Solanales; family Solanaceae; genus Capsicum; species Capsicum rhomboideum. Next base: position 20,035,558 of record CP124712.1, read on the forward strand.
AAATAGACTCACGTCAGACACTCACGTCACATGAGTGGTACTCACGGCACATGAGGAGTGTCGTGAGTCCCTCTCTGGTGCTGATTCTTGTTCTTTCATCTTCAGACACTTCATTCTCGGACTTGATTCTTACTTTTTGATCATTTTTCCTTCAAAACCTGTTTTCCTGTAAAGTAGGATAGAAACCACATCATACCAACTAAATACACCCAAGTTATTGCATATTTTCCTTGTTTTAAGCATCGAAAGTGCCATGTAACCATGGCATATCAACACCCTCAACTTAGAACGTTTGCATGTCCTCAGGCGAACAAAATAAAACACACATATATGATGCTTGATTAAGAGAAACCTAAGGGAACTATCGCAGTCGTCTCATTGCCTTTGGCACAAAACTTTTTCGACCCCTCCTATTTGTAAATCAAAACCAAAGTGTGTATACAGGCAACATATTATCATGGCACAGAAGGGATCAAGTGATGACACCAGATTATGCACAAACAACTAAGCATATATACAAATGATATTTTTCGAATGAATAGCAACTAACAATGCAACCCATGTACTGTCACAATCAAAGAAGTCTCATCCACTCACAGTATACTAATGAGTATCAAAGTAGGGACTAGGTCAAAACACTCACTCTCACAAAGAAGTTCAAACAATGTGCATGAAATACCATAGGCTTGCCCTTATTTTCTATGCCTTAGTTTTCGGACAGTTAGACTAGGATCACTATAGGACTTTACTCGGCTTGTAATGTAGGTTTGGGGACGGGTATGGTAAATATGGATATGGTGACTCAACCCTCCTTGACACTACACTATTTTTGGCTCCAACTTCCAACCTTTCTCATTTTTATTCTCTCTTTTTCTCCTTTCTTTTATTTTCAGATTTTGGGTGTGATTTTCTTCACATTCAAAACACAATTTTTTTCTTTTTTTTTTCTTTTCTTTTCTTTTGCAATTTCTCTTCTTTTCACTCTATTTTTTTTTCTTTTTCTCCACACCCAAACCTGTTTTCTCTTTTTCTTTTATTAACCTCTTCTTCATACCTCAATCTACGCACCCCTATAGTAGCCACCCTCAACTTAGGCGATTTGCCTGAGTTGAGGTACACAGTGTCCAAGGAGGGACCAGGGCCAAGACAGGTTCATTGTAATTAAACTGGGAAGGTGAATAGGCTATTGAAAGAAATAGGTCAATTAAGGCTCAAAATCGGGATCAGGGGATATTTATTCATTTGGTTTGGTATTTAGGCTAAAAGTGGACTTATTCAAAAACGACCTATGATCCTTTCCTAACCCCCTATCCTCAAATCCAAGGTAAGACTAACCGGGCAAGTTCTGGATTGCACACACAAAGTGAACTAAGTAATGACCTCACACACACATAGCACAGGGTTACATGATCAACTACTATCTATCCGGGTTCATGCAATGCTAGCTACAGTTATTTTGTCTATAATTCTAGTGCCATAACAACATCCAACAGCTGTCGCAAACTAACATACTACACACACCATTTAAAAATAAAAATTTTCAGGAGGGGTATCCTTTAGACAATCAAGGAACATAATTTTTTTTTCAAAATTGGACTGCACTAAGGTTCCCCTATTTTTCTCCTAATTAAACATAAAAAAACATAAATAATATAAATAACACCCTCAACATGCCGGTTCTACTATGATAGCACACTCGAGGGAAAAGAAACACGGCAACAAAAACCCCCAAGAGGAAATATAGACCCACAAATACCTCCGCCCCCACCAAATAAGCATGCACTGTCCCCAATGCATTTGACCAAAATCAAATAAGGGAATTAGAGATATACCTGTGGCACCTTAGGTGCGTGGGTCTAATGTCGATCAAAATAACAAAAATCAAAGCAAATGTAGAAATAGCAAAACACCTTGGGTTGCCTCCCAAGCAGCACCTGATTTAATGTCGCGGCACGACGTGGATATCTTGATTACTCAGACTTTATCAAGATATCCCTCGGGTTTCCCTCCAGGGTCATCTAAAATATTTATATATGAAACCACCCTCATGTCCTTTGGTTGCTTCATAGTTCTGCAAATGTTGAATGTGACTTCCTTACTATCCAGTCTGAATTTCAGCTCACCCCTCTCCATATCCACCAATGCTCTGCCGGTGGCTAAAAATGGTCTTCCCAAATTTATGGGCATCTCAAAATCAACCTCATAATCTAAGACCACAAAGTCAGCAAGAAAGATGAATTTATCAACCTTGACCAAAACATCACATATTATGCCCATAGGTTTCTTGATCGTACGATCCGTCATCAATAACCGTATCTTTATTGGCTCGGGGGATCCCAAACCTAATTTCTCAAATACTGCCAGCGCCATCAAGTTAATGCTCGTACCTAGGTCACACAAAGCTCTGGCGAAGTGAACTGACCCAATTGTGCATGGAACTATGAAGGCACCTGGATCATCTTTCTTTTGCACAAGAGAGCGGGATGCAATTGCACTATAATAGTGCAAATTATCCACAGACTCATGACTAGCAGTTCTCTTCTTCGTGACTAATTATTTCATGAACTTTGCATATCCCGGCATTTGTTCCAGCGCCTCTACCAATGGGATGTTTATTGAAAGTTGCTTCAATATGGACATAAACTTATGAAATGTTGCAGCCTCCTTCTTTTTCTTCAAGCGTTGAGGGAATGGAGGCAGCGACTTAGGAATGGGATTTAACATTTGTGGAGTTTCTTTTCTTTCTCGTTTTCAGCATTCACCTTATTTTCATCCGTCTGAGGCTCTTCAACTTCTTTTTTGATTTCCCCACTAACAATTTTATTCTCATCCACCTTTTTCTTTAGACGTTGAGGGAAAGGCGGAGGAGGTCTTGGGAATGGAACATACTTTTTTAGAGCTTCCTTTACCTTTGTTATGGCATTCGATTGCTCTTCCGGTGTAGTATGAACACCCTCAACTTGGTTGGGTGCCTCACTAAGCATCTTCCCACTTCTCGTTGTGATAGCCATACAATTAGCATTATTTTTTGGGTTTAGGATGGTGTTGCTCGGAAGTGTACCTTGTTGATGCTGATTTAATGCCACAGATAACTTCCCGAACTGTTGCTCCAACTGTTTGATGGCTGTTGAGTGAGACTCAACCTTTTGACTTATCCCCGAAATATCTGACTTAATCTCTTTTAGACAGTTTTCTTGGCTTTCTGACCTCGTGACCAGTTTATTCAGAAGGTATTTAATCCTTGAATTTACTGACTCAACATCGCGGCTACCTGGTGGTACGTAAAGGCCCTTCTTTTCTCTATAATCATCCTTTCTCCTCCAATCACCATCACAATCTCTGTCTCTGTCTCTATATCCCGACTTGTTGTAACTGTCTCCATAATAGTTTAGACCTTGATTCCCTTGCCTCGAGTTCCAAGAGTCTTGATTAGACCCTTGGCCCTTGGCTCGAAAACCCTCCACTTCTCAATCTAGATACTTCGCCTCTTTGTCAGATTTACTATCATCATGTCTAGACGATTTACCTTGTGCACCTACAACATGCACCTTTTCAGTATGTCTGGCGCTATCTGTTTAGCCAGAAGATGAATTTCTGTCCTCAACTGAGCGACCTCTTGAGCCACAGATTCGTCCAAAGCTCGTTGTTCTGCTGAGGCTCCAATAGCATATGTGCCAGCCGGTGTATCTACCTCCCGATTATGCCACCCTCGGTTGGTCTCAGTGATACAATCTAATATCTCTGAAGCTTTCTCCCATCTCAAACTCATGAACGCTCCACCAGTGATAGTATCTGCTACGACCTTAGTGTTTGCATTCAACGCCCTGTAGAAAATTTCAAGCAAATTTTTATCACTCATCCTATGATTCGGCACATTCTGCAGTTTCTTCTTGAATCTGAGCCATGTCTCATAAAAGTGCTTCAGAATGTAGTTATATGAAATTGTAAATCTCATCCTTCAACTGCAACATCTTAGATGGTGGAAAAAATCTTTCTAGAAATTGATTCCTCAAGTCTTGCCAAGTAGTGATGGAACCTCGTGGTAATTCTACCAACCACAATGTCGCTTCTCTTGTTAGGGAGAATGGGAGAAATCTCAACCGAATCACCTCCTAGTTAACTCCAGGTAGGTTATAGGAAGTGCAGACCCCCATAAAATTCATCACGTGCTGGTTTGGATAATCTGACGGAAGGCCGACAAATATACCTTTCAAATTTAGCAAATGAATCATGGCACTGGTAATGTCAAACTTAGTGCCCGGAGGTAACTCTGGTGGAATAATGGCACCAGTCTCAACCGGCTCAAGATAAGCAATATCTTCTTTTTCAGGATCATCATAAACAGGCACATACGGTCTCTGCTGTGCTCTCAGTATTCTTTGTCGCTCTTTAGCATCAGCCAGATGCCGTGCTGCATCTTGCATAGCTCGATGATCTATCTCTGCTTGCCTAAGAGCAACTTATCTATCTTGCTCTTCCCGTGTAAATCGAGCTGTAGTTTGATCCGCTGTTTCATGACCAACTGGCTGAATTGGTTGGTTATGAATGTCTCTAACAGCTACGGGATCCTGAACTCCGTCTGTATTCACCATTCTTTGATTAGCTCTCAGAGTCCGTTCAATTTCAAGATCAAGTGGAATCAGGGGATTGCCTTGACTCCTAGTATTGGGCATACACTGGCTTGTACCCTCAAAAATATGTAAAAACAAAACCAATCAACTCTAACTAGTACTAATCAACTCCAAAACCGTGTTCCCCGGCAACGACGCCAAAATTTGATGTCGCCCAAAATATACCTCTGTAAAAGTATAAAGCGGTCGCTATCAAATATAGAACCTAACTAAGGTTGGGGTCGATCCCACAGGGAATAGGTTGAAGTTATTTAAAATACTGAACGGAATAATAGGAAAGTAAGTAAAACTGGGGTTTTTTATGAATAAATAGTGACTGTAATGATCGCTGACTGTATCGAGTTTGTAAAGAATACGAGAAATACACTAGGACTATGATCCTCAATGATTCCTTAACTCCACCGATCACTCGTTCTAACAAAACTGTCCCGCTATGTGGCATGCAAAATCTGACAAGATATGTTCATCTAAACGTCTCTCAACCTTGGTTAGATGAATTTCACTCTTCTCCTCTCGGTCTCCGAGTATCGCACTACTAACCCTTGTCCTGGATCTTAGATAACTATTCCCACTAAGGCTCAAGTTATTAGATGAAGGTTGATAGCTTCAAATCTCTGTTGTTAACTCCTTTTCACAATCTCTACCTTTCTCTCGAGCAAATCTAAAATACAGGCGAGTTTCTAACGTTTACAACCATTAGAAGAGCAATCACAACGAAGGAAACAACAATACATGCATTCACAGCGGTTCAGAGGTTCTTTACACTTAATCTGCTTAGTTAATTCCTCATGGTTCACACAACCCTAGTTGATGAGTTTAGCTACTCATAATTGTAAGAACATAAGAAGAATTCAAAGATGAAAACATAATTGCACACTCACAATAATGAAGAATAACTGAAATCTCGATTATCAATAAAACTCGAATTAGGGTTTTTTAAATACAAAACCAAGAATATGTTTATAAACTCAAAAACAGTAGAAAATATCTCTCAAAACAATAAATTGACTAACTCCTGCACATGGGACTATACAGGGGTATTTATAGATACAAAGCTAATCCTGTCCAAATCAAAATAAGAGAACAGAGTCGGCAACTTCCACGGTGTTGTGACTTGGTATCGTGGAACCAAGTCATGCCACGTAGGTTGGTGTCGTGGAAATCAGTCTCAATTAGATATCTTCAGAAGTTGAGTTATGCCACCGTTCCATGTCACGTGTCTGGCAGTCACGCCACGTGACTGGGTGGCGTGAAAATCAGAACCTTTCTTGATCTCTGAAGTGGACTTACGCCAGACACTCATGTCACGTGAGTGGGGTCGTGAGTCCCTCTCTGGTGCTTATTTTTGTTCTTTCATCTTCAGACACTTCGTTCTTGGGCTTGATTTTTCCTTTTTGATCATTTTGCCTTCAAAACCTGTTTTCCTACAAAGTAGGACAGAAACCACATCATACCAACTAAATACACCCAAGTTATTGCATATTTTCCTTATTTTAAGCATCGAAAGTGCCATGTAACCATGGCATATCAGTAAAGAAAAGGGCAAGAGAATGATTTTAAAACACGAGTGTGGGTAGAAAATAGAGAATTGGCATTGTCGGTAGAGTACTTACAGTCTTTTAGAAGGGGTGTGTGTGTGTGTATATATATATATATATATAAGTAAATGAATCCCAAGCCAACCAGAATAGAAGGTAGAAACGTTAAGAATGATTTGATATCGTATGGGTTGGTATATATATATATATATATACACATATATACGAAAATAAGATTTGATGCCTCAGTGCTTGTATGTAAATCAAAGATTTGAAATTACTTTCGAGCACTACTTATGATTGTTGACTGCATTTGCATATTCATTCATGTTGAGGATGGTTGGGATGGTGTTGTGGAGATGAGTTGATGATTTTGATTATGGTAATGAGACCACGCTGATGGTGATATTGATGATGATGTGCTGATGACTATGATGATGATATTGGGGTCATTATGAAATGACAGATGTTGATGGTATTGAGAAGAGAAAGAGAAGATGTGCATTTCTTGCATACATACATTCATCATATGCATTGGATGTAGATTCATATTTGTATGTTGTGATAATTTGTTGATGGAAATCTGTTGATAGTAATAAATAGTGTTTGTCTTACTTATTTAGTAAAGAGGGAATAATTATATTTTAGTTATATTATACTAGTTAAATGTAGGGGAAACTTGGGTTAGCCGTACGGTGTCCTCGCAGTCTTAATTTAGTAAAGTCCATAGAACTGTCTGAATTAGGTTAGGAACAAGATTATAGGAACTGGAATAACGAGATAGGTAGATTTAAAAGACGTAAGATGGAATAAACTGTCAAAGGATGAAGATACAAAAAAATATTAAATCATGACAGGTAGATCACAGAGATACTAAGAGTGTTATGTTAATAATTGTATAATTGGGAGTTAGTAACCGAAATCTTACTCGATGTGATCATTTCTTCCTATTTGCTATTATTGTTATCTGTTTCTAACTTTGGTCGGTCGATGATACCTACTAGTACGTGTGGTTGTATTGATACCACACTTACGATATCTCTGCCTGGGGGTATTCCCATGGTGCAGGTTAGTTGGGTTTTCTATTGAAGTGACGGTGATCACTCTGCAATAGATCCTTTTCTATCGATCTTACACAGATACTCTGTCTTGGAGTTTTCTGTTCCTTGTCTAGTACTCTTATACCAGTTTAGACTAGGTTCAGGAATCCACTATTGGTTATTTTCCGCATTGTATTTACTTATCAATTGTATTAAATAAGAGATTTTATGAATTAAATGAATGAGTTTCTTTTGGACTTAGAAATGATTAACTTCTGCATTAATGAATTGTTGGGTGGTAAGGATTCTCCTATCTAGGATAGAAATAGGTAGGTGCCTGCACGATCCGTGATTTGATTCATGATAAGATGGTATCAGAGCCCAGGTTATCAGTCTCCCTGTACAAAATAAAATATCCAGTAAAGTCCTGCGGATTGGTGTGTTGACGTCCACACCAAATATGTAGGAAGTTACAAGGCATCTAGGAACTTATCTCACTTTCTTCCCTCCTATTGTGCTATCTCAGAGTTGTCTCCCCGAGTTGAGTCCAACTGGTATCTAGCAAATTCCAATTGGTAGCTCAACCATTACAATTGGGATTAGTTGGTCCCAATTGGTATCTCGAAGGTGTTGGGAGGGCTGAAATGGTAACATTCTAGTCGTTAGAGATCAATAAGAGTCGTAGGAGTTGCAAGTTTATGTTTTGAAATCTAATTGATATTGTTTTAAGTAATTGCTGCCTTGTGATAACATGCTGATTGAAGTATATTGTGGTTTACTGTGTGACGGTCAATTCCTGTGAGTGTAAATGATTATTATATGTGTGGATTGGAATGAAGTGTAGCCAAGGGATCTGGGGATCGTGAGTGTATTGTGGATAAATGACCTCTTGTATTTTTTTTTTCAAATTCAAACACTTAGAAAAAGTTTTCAAATTCGATTTTAGAAAAACAGAGTCTCCACTTAATTTATTTGAAATTTTTTTAAAGAAAACCTTAAAGAAATGTCTAAGTCCTGAAACAGAAAAAAGACTTAGAGATTTAAGAAAATTCCGAGTTAGAGGTTCTTATTAATACTTTAGGAAAAGTTTTAAAATACCTAATGTATCCTCTAACATGCATATTTTCGGACTATTTGAAAATAACCTATTTGAATAGCTTTGAAAATAAATTATTTTTTGTCTAAAAATTAACAAGTCAAATAGAAATTATTTAATTAACAACTTTGTTGAAAGAAGTTTCGAAAACAGATTTTGGTAACTAGCCAGGAAATTTAACTAAGTTAATAAAAAGTTAGTAACAAATACACGAAATAAAATAAGTAAATTTAGGACTTTGGGAGGCCCAAACTCTATTAAATCCCTGGCCTAATTCTAATTGGACTTTTGGCGCAACTTGTCCTAAACTGTGAAATGAACTTTTCAATCCACAAATATTTGTACCTGTCCTAAGTCTAAAAAACTATCCTAATACTAAATGCAGAGACTTTTAAGGCCCAAAAAGGAATTCAAGGCTCTTTAAGCCTCAAATTAAATCACTGCTGGCTGCTTCAATGGGCTTTGGCCTATTTTCCTCCTTCCACCTGTAATCTGCTTCTTTTCCTCCATTTTTCAGCACCTGTACACCTGTGTACCACTGCTGTATATCGTATCGAAATAGACCTTTTGGACTTATAGTTTGAAGGCTGACTCGAAATAGAATGGGCCCCCCTGGCCCATTATGGAAATGCAAAGGGAGGAGGAGCCCATTTGGACTCCAAATGGATTTACATGTAGTTAAATAAAAAGAAATTAGAATCCAATATATAATATTAATTCACGACAAAAAAACTACATACACATAAGTATTGTTTCACCCTAATATCAATGAAGATCAAATGAAAACTAAGGCCAAATGGATTCGTTCAAACTTTAACACATAAAGATTGAGAAGGAAGAGAAGCTTAGGATAAATTCAGTGTCTAGTTCACTGGTCCTTTGGATATTGTGAATTCAAGAATACCTATGAACTGTACACTTAGAACACACAAAACCAAAGAGCTGAAATACGACTACAAACAATATTCATGCAAGCATCGAAGTAGGGAGAAGAAAGAACTCTTAGAGGTTCATATATTGACCAAAGAAAGATTAAAAAAAACTAAGACAAGTAACACCAGTACTTTCGGGCAGAAGTAATTCTCATACACCACTAGACATCACATAAATGAAAACAAAATGATCACCTACTAAATATCAGTTTCACAAACTTTAAGAGTGCTGAAACCTTTAAGTCGATTCACAAGCAGAAAGAAAAAGGAGGAGGCAAGCTAGCAAAAGAAGTAGGTAATAGGCAATTCAACAAGTTAAACCCATGAAGATAAATAAACCAAATAAGACCGCAAGCAAATGAACTTTGATAATTTCATTTAAGCAAATCGGAATAAGTAAAGACAAAACCCAATATCATATCTAGAGTTAAACACGACGAGCATAAACAATCTTAAACAGTAATTTCAAAAAGGAAGAAGAACATTTGATATTTTGAAAATCTTAAATCTGGAAGGAGAGCCAATTCAAACCAACACAGAACAAGATCATCATGTTGTCCAAATTAGTTAACATTAAAGGCAACAAACCAGATCAAATATATCTTCACATTTATTGAAGAATTCAAGACCAAATAAATAAAGCTCTATAACAAACAAAACCTAAACATTACAACAACGAAACCATACTCGAATCACTCATACTCCTGCACCATCAAAATGTTTTGACCACCACAAAATAGTGACTCAAAGCAGAACAGAAAGAAAAACCTAAATTTATAGCAACAAACCCCCACCCACAATAGAACATGGGTTTCATTACCACTAATAACAACACTATGAAATAGAGAATTGACATACTACTAAAGCTATTGTAAAACAACAAAATAGAAAGAAGAGAGAAGAAGAAAGAAAAGAGATGAAAGTGTATCTTTCTTGGGGCAGCAAAATGGGACTTCATATCATTGAAATAGTTGCCAACACTGAAAAAACCCACTATAAATCAAAATTCTAAGCTCAAAATGAGGTCCCAAGAGGAGAAATCATCTTTCAATTCTGAAATCCCCAATTTGCTCAAAAGTTTTTCCAACCTTCAAGACTTGGTTTCAATGAAAACAATGAGCGTATTTATAGAAAGGGATTAGGGTCAATTTTTTTGATTTCACTCGATGTGGGATTTTGGAAAAAATCCCAAATCCAAGGGCTGCTAATTAATCTGGAAAAATGGATAATGATGAGCTGTGCTTCGTCCTTGCCGTACCTCCTCAAAGGAGAATGGAGCGGGTGTCTCTTTCTAGAAGTAATCCGAGGATTTCAAGGGGTATTGGGGGAATTTGAGAGGGAAAATGAATTTGAGGATATGATAAGGTTATAGTGAGGTGGATTTGTACTATTTCAGTACGAATTTGAAATTCAAATTTGGGGCATTTTGTATTTTTGGATTTCTGAGGAAATTTAAGGTTTTCTAGAAGGTTTTTACGTGTCTCGTGCCAGACACGCGTCCATGTACGAAATTTATGAGGAGAGGGAGAGAAATTGGAGTTTTTGGGTTTATCGAGTTTCACTGGTGTTGTCGTTGTTTAGCTGCTTCGGGTGTTCGGTGTTGATATTGTTGTTTGGTGTTGTGCTGAAGGAGAAAGGGTTTATAAGGGGTGGACCGGGTCGGGTTGGTATTGGACCTGGGGATGGGTAAATTATTTAGGAATTGGGTATTGATTAGGTTATTTTTAAATAACCTATTTGTTGAAATTTTAGTCAATTTTCTTTAAATTTTAGGCAATTTGAAAATTAATTGGCTAATTGCATTGCAATTGTGGCCAATTTGATTTCAATAATGGTCAAATTTAATAAATTAGTTAATTGAAACAAAATCCAATACGAATTATCAACCGATTTGATCCCAAGTTTCTTGGTTCAATAAAATCGAGTAAATATTTTCCAAACAAGTTATTTTTTAAAGGGAAATAAATTTAAATCAAGATTTATCCTATTTGAACTAACTTTCAAGACGGTTCTCAATTAAAATCCGATTTTGATAAAAATGATCATTTAAATATCAAAAAACTATACAATCTCGTATATACGAATACGAAAATGTATAATCGCTACTTAAAATGACAAAATTAACCCCAAAACATCATTTTAGAATACCTTTATTTGAATAAAACAAATATTTCAATTTTATTTAAAAATCGAAGAAACTCAAAATTAAAACCAGTCGTGGAGGGAAAAAATTAGGTGTCAACAACTGTCCCCTCCCTTTGGGTAGGGTGAATGCAAGCAACCCTGGGCAAAGGGAGTTTGACAGTCATAATTTTGTTCGACCACAAATTCGTTTCTCAAAGGCGGTTGGTTTTCACACCAATTTCATGGAGTTATGGCCGAAACCTGGTGTCAGGTTTCCTATATATCTAAGGTTACATGATAATTCAGGCCTCTTGTAGTTCATATCACTTGATTTTATGCACGATTCCAAAAAATTCACAAGCTATCCCGATTTTGAATTTTAAAGAGATCAAAAAGCTGGTGATTGGGGAGAGTGGGGGAGTTTGGAATGTAGTTGAGTTTTCAGAATAAATCCCAACCTACATATCCACGGGAATCAGGGAATCATACTACATGTAGTTAGATGATCTTTGGCTTAGGAGTGACAAGTTATTTGAGTTACAGAAAAGAGGCTTGTAACCTCTTAACCATGAATGTAGGATCCTTCATATCCATAGGTAAGAATTTACCTGGACATAATTTCCATAACTCTGAGTGTACTGTCACCCGAATTTGACGGAAAGAGAAGGTTACCTTTGGTATGAGTTTAGAAATATCCCAGAAGTGAAACTGAAAATAGAATGTTTTGAAATACCCACATGATTTCTGATAGGGGTGTGGTTTGATGGTGGTGTAAGTCATCCTTTAGATCATATGCAAAGAGTTTGACATCCCTCTCTGGACTACATCCCAGTTTGCTGCGAAGAAAAAGTTCCACATTGTGCTGCGTCCTTTCTGGGGTCGTCCGCACATGTGGTTTTGTTTTGATATTTTCATCCTCTCGGATGCTCTCGACAATATCTCAAACAAAATTTTTAGTGATAAACATAAATTCATGAAGGGGTATATAGTCTTTTACCATATCTCCGCTTGAGTTGTTATTCAAAAAGTGATGACGTCCCCTCTTATACCTGTTTTGGAGGACAACAACTCTTTGCAATAATAGATACAACAAACCTCGTGGTTGTTGGACAAGATAGTTCTTTTGGCAATTAAAAATTTCTTCAAAGTGGGTGGCCTTCTTGGACACTGATGACACTTTGTGCCGAACGATCCCTGTAACCACAATCTTTTATCGATGTGACAACTCTTTTACCCATAATACTTCTTGTATTTGAAATGATAACCTCTTTGGCTTTCGATGATGATCTTTTTATATGACCTCGGGTAAGTCCCGTGAATCTTTCATGCCAGTACTACTTATAGATATCCCTTGAATTTTCAATCTTCAGGTAATCTTGCATATTATCCAATGTTGGATATGAGATGACTTACATAAATTCTATGAGTTGATGGTCTTCTGGGTGATTCTGGGTAATCCTGCATATTATCCTACCTTGGGTGCGATGCGGCTTATGGATATCCCTTAATTTGTTAGTCTTTGGATAATCCTGCACATAATTGATCTTGGATATGTCGTGGCTTATAGAGAACCCTCAGATGGTAATCTTTCGTATCAACCGGTAAGGATTTAGCTGTGGCTTATGGATAGCTTTCGAGTTGTTGATATTTAGGAATCTCGCATACTATCTAGTTAGGATATTATTGTGACTTACGGATGACCCAGGGACTATCAACTCGTGGGCAATCCTGCACACTATCTTATCTCAAATATTATGGCTTATAGATGACCCTCAGGTTGTCAATTTCTAGGAAATCTGTTATGTCGTCCGGCTTCAGATAGCGACTTAAAGACATCCCTTTAGATCATGTACTTTTTCAACTTCAATATGTTGATGCATTCAAATACTGATACATGAAGTACTGAACTATCCTAGATGATGGGCTATAATGCTTTTTTGCATGGTCAATAGACATAAAATGCTGAGATGTCCTCGACGCCAAATTGTGTTATCTTCATGTGGTCAATGGACATAGGTGCTCCAAAGCATCTTCCAACACCACATCTTATCGTCTGTGCATAGCGGGATGTTGAGGAGACTTATCTGAATGGTATGATGACCCTCTCAGCAATGACATACAATGGAATGAAATGGCTCTCTCGGCATGCCCCTCTTGGCAATGATATGCAATGGGATGAAATAGCCCTCTCGGCATAACTCTCTTGGCAATGATATGCAATGGTATGAAATGGCCCTATTGGCATGGACCTCTTGGCATGATATTCAATGGGATGAAATAGCCTTCTCAGCATGGCCCGCTTGACAGTTTTGAAGAGATGATTCACCTGAGTTCGTTTGTCAGTGTGTTGTCTTTTCTGCATATACCTGTACTTAGGTAAATAGTTAGTAGCCACAGTGTCGCTCTTGCCAGTGACAACAGTCAAACTTTAAGAAAGTTAAAAAAACAAATACTTTGAATCATAATCCGAATGACTTAGTCTATCATTAGTCTCCTCCCTTCGAGGGGGTACTAAAAAATGAGTCCTTCAAACGTAAACAAATGGTTGACATCCTTTTCTGGGGACAACTCAAATACCGTTTGTTTTGCCTCGTGGAGAATATGAGGAGGACCTTTATGCTCTTCTTCTTATTGGGTGATCCTTTTTCATTATTGTGCCTGTCATGCACTATTTTTTGCAGGTTAATCAAAGAACGACTTATGAACTCTAAAAGAATTGATTTTTTGTACAGAGTCGCCACCTAATTTTTAAGGAAAATAAGGAAACCCATTTGATTATTGATATGTATAACTTATGTTTTAATCTGTAAAAATCAGTTTAGATTTTAGGTAAGGGTTCAAATTATTTTGAAGGAAAGGGGTTAGACATCCTTCAGAATCCACAAATGTGGTACTCGACTAGACTGAATTCATCAAAAGAGGGAGGAGGTAAAAATTTTTTTTTTTTTTAAAGTATAAATATATAAATATGTACTAAAACTAATATAAAAAGTTTAAGAGTAAAGAGTGTATACCAATTATATAAATAAAACATATTGTTATAAAATGTGTGTATAGAAATATGTAAGGATATATAAGCAATATAAAAAGAATGTATAAAAGTTTGTATGAAAAAGAAAAGTATTTTTATAAAAAGAAAGCACTTTATGTAATATATGAAAAGAAAAGTGTTTTTGTATTATATAAAGGAAACGTATTCTCAAAATAATACTTTTATTTGACAAAAGTTAAAGGGAGAAAAGTCTAAATAAATGAAGATTTATTTTTGTAGAAAAAGAGACTGCACAATATTTTCTAATGTAAAAATATGAATTAACTATTTAAACATTTAAATTAATTTAATTCATTTGTATAAGATTTAACGCCTAAGTTTTGCCTAAGCACGTGTTAATGAATATGTAAATAAAGGACATTTCCGCCCAACACTCTAAAAGTAAAGTTTTCACTATATTTATACGTTTGTGTTCAAGTATATGAATAAGAAATAAAAATACAGACATAGAGTTTGAAACTCTTTTTTTTTTTTTGAATACCATTTCAGAGAGTGTCTCCAAGAACCTGTATAAACACTTGGTAGAAATATTAGTAATGAATAAATAATTATTAAAATAAATTGAAAAAATATATGAACATATATGTATATAAATGTAAATATAAAAATAGAATTTTGTTATAGAGTTAGCTCAAATTGAGTTTTAGATACGCCATGGCTACGAAGTGGTTGCTCAAATTATCAGCCTTCCTAAATTTCCTTACTAAGATACGAATCATAAAACCTTTATGTAGTCGTGCTAATATACAAAAACTCGGCTAGATATAGACATTTTAGGTGGCCTCAAGGTACAACAATGATAAAAGGGAGATGGGAAGGGGAACAACAGAGTGGTGGCAGCATGATTGGTGTTGGTGGTGTTCTCCTACATGAACTCCACCGGATCAGAAATTTGGCAAATGGCCAAGATTGCTGGTGCTGTTCATCAGCTGGTGCAACCGCTTAAGTGGACTTTTGGTCTCTTAAGCGGCCAGGGGGTGGTTTTAGCGGCCAACTGAGGTCTCCCTAGTTGTTTAAGCAGAAGCCTCAGCGCTTAAGCGGATGTCGCTTAAGAGACATTCGGTCGTTTAAGTGAAGGCCAAATTTTGGTGCTGAGTCATTTTAGCCACTTTTAGCCGCTTAAGAGGTGATCGCTTAAGCGATTATTTAGCCGCTTAAGCGGCCATCGCTGATGTCTCCTCTATATATCTCATTTTCTATTCGGCCAAGCTTATTTTTATAAGTCCCAAAACACCATAAATACCCTAGAAGCTTAGAAACTTATGGAGATCGATCATTAGGAGTCGGGAGTGATTTGGAGACGTCATTTTGGTCACTTTCTCGTCGATATTTCCGTAGGTTTCCGCCTAATTACTTGATTAATTCTCTGGTTTAACTTTAAATCCCTATTTTACTTATGGGATGATTTGGGGACCATTTGTGCTAGGATTTCACCCATTTTTGAGGGTAAATGACACTTGAGCTATGAGGGAGGCGTTGGCGGTTTCGACTCTGCGATTCTACAAGTAGGCCCCATATGAAATTTTTAGCTTGACTTTTGACCTAGAGTGTTTGTATATAATATGGGTATTATTATTCTCATTGTAATGCGTAATTATTATTTTGATAGTGTGACGTCAGTTGGAGGCTTTTCGAATGGAAAAAGCTCCGGTGTATTTGACTTTCTCGGGCTTTTGGCGGAGTCCAGGTAGGCTAGGCTTAATTTCTTCATAGATTGAGCTTTATTATGGTATTAGTGTAGTATTATGCTAGCAATGGTAAGGTATTTATGACTTGGTTGCTAGTTTGGTATTTTATGGGTTAAAGTTTGCCGGTTCGGGCCTCTTTGGTAGAAATTGGCCCGTTTTCCTTATTAATGGTTAGAGTGATACTTTAGGGATAGTTTTGGGATATTCAAGACCTTTAAATGAGATTTTATGGCTTTAGCCTAGTTTTGGGGTAGATGCTTGCCTTAGTTTGGACTTTCGGGATAAGTAGTGGGCTCCGTCGCCCCTCCCTTAGGTCAAATGAATAAATTAGCTCCTTAAAGAACTAAGATTCCCCTCTACATCCCCTTAGACTAAACCTCGAGCCTTAGGGTGACTTTGACCATTCCATGAAGTTTAGTTAATTTCTATCCCAGATAAAGTATCATTTCAGCTTCTAGATCTATGTCTTAGATTTCATAATTAATATTACTTCCCTTATAAACTCGACCGTCTTACATGGGGGTCTAAATACTAAATGGAGGTTAAGGAAAGTTATGACCTTAGAATGTTTAGACACTTAGCCTATTTATTAAGTTTTGGTTCAAGTCTGGCGATTAGTTGCTCTCTTATTGTCTATTATATTGAGGGTATTTATGGCGTATTTATTACATGGCACACAGTTACTAGTTATGGTTCAAGTCTGGCACTCATGATCTATATATGGCACTTTGTATGATGATGCTATTCACAGTTTTGGTTCAAGTCCAACATTTATGGTATGAAGGGAATTTCAGGTATGTTTTCACTTATGGGCATATTTTAACTTATTATTGTTGGTATTTACTCCTTTTCTGCTCCCATCGGGCTTATGGGGGCTCGGTTGGGTTATTCCTCACGTGTTTGCACCTTCTGGGCTTATGGGGGTCCAGTTAGGTTTTAGTTAGATTGTATTTACCTTAAGTTATCTGCTCATGCATATTTATCGCTTTATCCCGGATTGGAGTATTATTTCAGATTTAGTCTTATTCGTGACTTTAGTTATTTTCTCACATTTTATTATACTTGTATTATGATTTAGCTCAGTCGGTCGATGATGCCTACTGAATACCTATTGTTTTTGGTACTCGTACTACACTTCTGCATCTTTTCTAATGCAGATCCGCGTACAAGTCACCGCCACTGACGTTGTATTTAGGCTTGCTTGGAGATTCAAAGATAGGGTGAGCTTTTAGAGACGAACCCAATTCTCTCTCCTTCTACTATTTTTGGACAATCTTTACTTTTTGAAACTACCTGTATATTTGATACTATTCAGTACTCTTATTTTTGGATTTAGTGTCTCTTGTACCGACCTTACTAGGTCATGGGATACTCTTTTGTACATTTTCTCTTGCTCCATTATTATTTTTAGTACCATTGCACTTATATTTAGCTGCTTACAATTCTATTGTATGCTTATTTTCGGTATATCTTATACCTTCCACCAATTAGCCCATTATTTTATGTTTAGGGCTATGGTTTGGCTTACCTATAGGTGGATTAAAGTAGGTGCCATCATGACTCGAGAAATTAGGTCGTGACAGAGATGGTACCTTTTGAGGCATTATATGGTAGGCGTTGTTGGTCTCCGATTGGCTGGTTTGCGACTTCTAAGTCTAGACCCCGTGGTACAGACTTGCTTCGCGAGTCTTTGGATAGAGTTTGAGTGATTTATGATAGTCTTCGGGGAGCCCAGAGTAGGAAAAAGAGTTATGCCTACCGCAGACTTTGTACCTTAAAGTTTGGGATTGGTGATAGAGTCTTCCTTCGAGTTTCGCCCATGAAGGGTGTGATGATGTTCTGGAAGAGGGGCAAGCTCAGCCCCGAATATGTCGGTCCATTTGAGATTCTTCAGATAGTTAGGGAGGTTGCTTATGAGTTGGCCTTACCTCCAAACTTTTCAACTGTTCATCCATTTTTTTATGTATCCATGCTTCGATGCTATATTCCGGATGAGTCTTACATTCTTCGTTAGGATTGGGTTCAGTTGGATGAGAGGTTGAATTTTGTTGAGGAGCCAATTTCCATTTTAGCCTAGAATGTTAGACGGTTATGTTCTAGACATGTTCCTGTGGTTAAGGTTCTGTAGAGACACCATACCGTCGAGGAGGCTACTTGGGAGATTGAGTCCAACATGCATAATAGTTACCCCCAACTCTTTTCCGATTCATGTACTTCTTTGCTTTTTAGTTCAAGGACAAACTAGAGTCTTAGTGGTGGATATTGTAGCAACCTGATTTGTGAGATTTCCCATTTTATATGATTTGACTATTTTGCCCTTTCCAGTAGTTGCTACATATTTATTTAGGTATGTGGGGATGGTTGACATAGTTCCCTATGCCTTCGGGATGATTTTAGGAGAGTTTGAGGTTTTAGAGTCTTTAAAAGTTTTATAATTGACTTCGGTCAACATTTGATGTTTTGAGTCCCGAATGGCAATTTGGACAGTTCCACTAGATTCAAAATCTGGATTAGTAGAGGGATTGGTTTGGGTTCCGAACCTTTATTTTTTATTTGGACCCTCTATTTGGAAACTTGTTAAAATAAGCTTTTAGGGGTTTTGAGGGTTAATTTATTGAAAACAATCCTTTTTTCAAAAATCCGACGTTGTCACTGAGTTTTCTTCAACTTGAACCTCATTTTAAACTCATTTTTGCATGGGTTTTCAACTGTAGACTCTTATAACCTTGGGAAATGTGTTTCTAAAATAAAATTCCAATTTTACCCCTCTCATTTTCAATTTTTTTTTGAGTTTGTTTTGGAACCGTCTTAAATATAGTCGCTATGGATATCATTAGCTTTCTTTTAATGCGTAGATACTATATTTGAATATTTTAGTTGATTTCGAGACCGTTAGAAAGGGGAAGGCTCCATTTTGAAGGACTTTAAGATTGGATTTCGACAATTCGAGGTAGGTTATGGCTTAGTTTTCTTCAGACTGAGCTGGGTAGCTAATAAATAAGTAAAGAATGCTATGAGTTTGGGAAAATAACTATGGAAATCGTGTTTTGTGATTATTATTACGGTTGGGTGCCCGTGCGGGGGCTTATATTCTTGTTGTTGTTGACTTAGGATAGCATATATTGCGTGTTTCTCTTGTGGGGGATTTTATTTGACATCATTGGTCTTATTTGTGCATTTATATGCTTTACTATTAATGTGATGTCCGTGCAGGGGACTTGAATAGATATTATAGGCCTTATTGAGCATTGTTTTCCTTTATCATGATAAAAATGCCCGAGTTATGGGTTGATATGATATTAATGATGTCGTACATGCATATTTATTCCAATGGTGCCAAATTAGAAATGATATCATGAAATATTGACATATTGAGTTGATTTCTGAGCTCACTTATACACGTATTGAATGGATTAGTTATCTTCATACTGATTGATTATGAGCATTATATGCTCATTTCATACATATGCATTCATGAGATATCAGTACCACTGAGGAACACTGTTTTGGAAACAAAATGGGATATTTTCATAAAGCCTTGATCCGTGAACGCTAGACGGAGAGGTGGATTGAGACTTTGAGATAGTGTATGGGTTACGAACTCCCCATGAGTCCTATTTTGGGAGCAGTGAGGCTCGATAGGTGTATACAAAAAGTCATGCGATGGTTTCAAACTATTACATCATCATTCATTGCGTTGCATTACATTGCATATGCATTTTCTATGTTCCTTTATGTGTTCTTGACGTGTATCCATGTTTCTACTTATCTTTGTGAATACCTGTTTCTACTTGGTTTGATTTATATATATATGTTAGAACTGTTAGTGGAGACGGTGTGAGATACCATTTGTGAACTTTTCTGTTTGCAGGTGATGTGCTTATAGTATCTTTTACTTGTATTATTTTCTGCTTTGCTCAGTTGGCCTATGATACCTACTGAGTACAAGTGGACCGTACTCACTCCTACTGTGCCCTTTCGGTGCCGATCCTAGTACGAGTATGACACACGGAGGTACTGGCATACTCTAGGGCTTTCAGAGTTGATTCCAGACCTCCTCTTATCTATTTTGATGTCTTTATTTATTTTCGGAGATAGACATTTGTACTTTCGATATTTCGGATGTATTTATTATATGCTCTACATATGTGTTGACCCGATTTTGTTCTAGAAGTCTCGTCTTGTCTTATATTATTATTACTTTGAATATTCTTTCCTTTTTCGGTGGTTGGCTTATCTACCAAGATTGGGTCGGGATAGATGGATAGATGCCATCATGTCCTCAACTTTTGGGTCGAGACAATAAGAGGTGTAAGTATTTGACTTTAAGATATAAGAGATGTATTAAAAAATAATTCATATTATAGTGATATTTAGTTTACTAACCCTTAAATAAATATCTGGATGAATAAGAGATAGAATGCCAAGTCTCTCACATGGATCATCTTCTCATTCAAGAGTGGGTTTCATCCTTAATCTTTTTAATAAATTTCTAACATCTCGATTTCATTAATTAATTAATGTGTTTCGTAGATGTTTGCCCTAATATAAAATGATTCAGAAAATATATGGATATTCTTTTTACAAAAAAATCAGAAAAATAATGTTGACGGACAGATTAACACACCTCAATCAAGCACGTCTCGAAATAAAAGGTAATTAATCCATTTGTTCAGAAATCAATATTATTATTTATTTGTGTTGCAATGCAAACACCAACATGAAAATGATACTTTTTTTTATTTGAATGCATGAAATTAATAGAAAAGAAAGCGTGAAAATGGATGAGTTGCGTATTCCAAACAAGGTATACGATTCAAGTAACATTGAAAAGGTTAAACCGGTGGATCCTTTCTTGCGTATGCTTAAGAAGAATCCAGATTTTAGTAAGTTGTGCTACTAATATCAATCTTATATTTAATTGTGTAATAATTAACGAAGCAATATTAAAACTCTATATCAATTGCTATCTTCTTCTAAAATATTTGGCAACAGTAATTAACAATTTGAAGATTGATGCCAAAGGACATATTCTCGAAATGGGTGCTTTCTTTGGCCTTTTTTTGTGGTGATGATTGGTGAATTCTTAAAAAAAAATCTCAGCACTATTAATTAGTTCGGAGATGCTAAGTTATGTATTTTTAGTTAGTAATCTTTCCTTATTTTTCATGAATGTAGTGTCATCTAAATCTTATGAATGGATTTGAAATCCCTTTATTTCAAGTATTTCTTCTTTATTTTCATAAGAATTCTCTATAACTTTGCATTTTTCACTAAAAATAAATGTAAAATAAGAAAATAAATAGATCATTTCTATGTAGCGGAGAAAAAGTTTTGAACTCATGGATATTTTTTTGTAGAAGGAAATAATTAATGCTCTCTAACCAAAAAAACCCTAGCGAGAAACCATTCACGTAATCATCCATGACAAATATGGACAACGGACAACTTCCATCAGAAGCTTATTCAGCCATCCTTGAAATCCCTACAACCTCTATTATCATCATCTTCAACTTACGCAACATTGAAGCCATGCATGAATGGAGCTCCCGTGTAGCTTGTCCATGTGTAACTAGTTGTGTATATCTATGTCGAACCTCATGTAACTTGAATATCATCAAAATTAAAGAAATGAATTACGATACAAAATCTAGAATATGCAGTTTCAAAAAAGTTCTCATATGGTAAGCCAGATGTGAAGGAACTACGTACGTTAAGTGTTATCTAGCCATCACGAGATTAAGGTGAATGAGCTATTGGTTTGGTTAAGAGTAGTCATTTGCTAGTTATTCCTTTATCTCTTCTTGAGGACTACATTCAGATGTTATAAATGTCTACTTTCTAATTGAAAGTGCAAGATCAATATTGGCATATGAGTTCATTAAAGTGGGAACCCTTGTTCACTCTTGAGGTAGAGGGATTAATTGCGGTGGCTTGGATTAGCTTTCCTAAATCCTCCAAATTAATATGCAAAGAAATCAGTATTTTTGTTAGCGGTAGTTACAAGGTAAATTTATGAGTATAATTAAAGTTCGTACTTTGTCAAATTCTAATATAATTTAAGATATCATTCCGTAGATATTGGAACATCGATCTTTTCTATTAATTTAGATTATTGTCTTTACTATTAAGAAAAATTGAATTTAAGAGTGAGTGGATTTTTTGTTAGATTTAGAAAGGTGAATATTTATTTAGTTCAAATAGCAAAAAGGAGTAATTGGGAATCCGTGAATCCCCTAGATAAGATTTTTATAATATAATTATGATTTTATTATTTTTTCTCGAAGAATAATTATTTATTTCTAATTCAATTATATTCTCACTAGAAATAACTATTTTAAGCACCCTCTTTTGATTATTGTAATTAAATAATTTATAATTAGTGGTGTAGGAACAAATAACACATAAACGTCCCCTTTAACTTGGCATCCGCTGGCATCTATGCCCTTTTAACTTTGGGTGTGCTCAAGTAGATACTTAAAATATCATAAAGTTGAACAAAAGATACACATGTCCTACATGGCCCCTAAGACATTCTTTATATATCCCCAACAACAATCACTATCTTCGAATAGCTCCGTCGGCCTCACATAGCCCTATAGGCATCACATAGCCCTCTTAGGCATCAACACAGCCTCGTAGGTATCACATAGCCTCTTAGACGATTATTATGGCCCGTGAGTGAACAGGCTTCACTATAGCCCTGGAGTGTCACGACCCGATTAATCGAGTCATGATGACACCTACTCTAACCCACCAATAGGTAAGCCAAACCATAGCCCAAAATGACAAGTAATGGGCTAAACGGGGCAGAAAAAATAAAATAATACAGAATGAAAGCATGCGATAAAAGTACAAGGCAAAAATATATAAATGCAATGGTACTGAACAACAGAGAAAAGGAGTAAAATATGCAAAAGAGTATCCCCACGACCTATTAAGGTCGGTACAAGAGCCACTAAATAAAAAATAGAGTACTAGATAGAGTAAAATATACAAGTAGTGTTGGAGTATACAAAAGATTATCCAAAAATAGCAGAAGGAGAGAGGATCAGCTCCGGGCTTGGAAAGCTCACCCTATCTCCAAAGCAGTAACAAGCTTGAGGATAACGTCAATGGCGGAAGCTCGTACTCGAATCTATATCAGGAAAAAGATGCAGAAGTATAGTATGATTACAAAAACAACGAGCACTCAGTAAGTATCATAGGCCGACCGAGCTAAATTACAGTAAGAACATAATAAAATGCGAGAATGTAAACTAAAATAAAAAATAAAGGGTATAAACGGAAATAATACTCCAAATCAGGTGATTATGATAAATATGCAGAATAAGAAACTCAAAAGTAAAAGCAGTCTAACTACAACCTAACTGTCACATTCTGAATTCCAACGAGGCGTGATTGGTACCCGAAGCCGATAAGGCCCGAGAGAACCAAGCTTTGCTTTTATTCATTCATATACATGTCTTAGGAAACACTACTAGCCCATAGGAACAGGAAATGTTAAAATCAGAAATCTAGAACATGTGACGTATATACATATGAGAAACTCGGCCGTTGAGGCCATCAAGTCAAAATGTCATAGACCATCTTACATTTGTATACCCACATACGTCTACAAAAGCCTCTAACAGATGCATTGACCAAAACTAACTGCAAGTCGGGACAAGTCCCCGCTTTATACACTATGTATAATATCAAAACATTCGAACAACTGTGACTCGGAGAAACCCCGAGCTAACTGGAGCTCACCAATGATCTGCAATTACTGTCATCCTACGGTGGAGGTCTACTAGTGCCTGCACCTGCAACATGTAAGGGAAGTTCCCCAAAAGGGGTCAGTACGAAGAATGTACTGAGTATGTAAGGCTCAAATGAAACTATACAACACATGAATAGTTCAATGAACTCAATGGAACTCAAATGCATATGCATAATCCGATGAATAAGTAACCATTTTGCACTTTGGAACCCATGTGTATTACTTTCATTGATTTCATCGCTTTCATGCTTCTTTACTTCAATGTCATTACATCCGTCACAATGTACCCGGGCCCTTACTGATCAGTGGGTCTTTACATGACTTATCGTCATGTTGGGATCGGGTCGAGCTAGGCTTGTGCCCCTAGACCTGCCACCCAGGGATTGGATCGAGCTAGGCTTATTCCCCTAGACCTGCCACCCATAAATCATACATCGGGATCGAGTCGAGCTAGGCTTATGCCCCTAGACTTGCCACCCATAAATCAACATATCGGGATCGAGTCGAGCTAGGCTTATGCCCCTAGACTTGTCACCCATAAATCAACATATCGGGATCGAGTCGAGCTAGGCTTATGCCCCTAGACTTGCCACCCATACTTGATCATTGACCACATTTGCATTACTTTGTTCTTTACTTTGAGATTGGTATTTTAATAGTCATAACATCACTTGAAACTTTGGATCATTAGCCAATGAGTGAGAGACATATGAGATTGGTACATTCACTTGTGAGAGATTGACATATTCATGTGACATAGCATGTTTGGAAACTTGGAACCATAATCAAAATAGAAAACATGTGAATAAACATTATTGGAAACATGACACCATTGGAACAATTGGACAATCCTTCATAACAAGATACTTGAGCATAACCACTATTGGAACATTAAACCATATCCTTGTTTGAGCTTTTGGAACATTAACCATGATAATGAGACATGAGACTCACAAATGATTCATGAGTAGGAAAGATATGACAATGACTATTGATAAACGGATATAGGATACCTTAGCACATTTTGGGATAGGACTAGTGAAATAGCAATGTGGATACTATTTGCCGCAAAAAGATACGGACAGAGTAACCTTACATACCTTGTACTCTAAATACGGATATCCAATCCTATATGTGCATACAATAGTCCCGCTCCTTCTTTATGTGTCATTCTACAACACAAATACATAACGGGATTCACATTAACCAACAACTATTTTACAATTGCATAAAACATCCATGGGGTACATGTTTGCCTTGAACATGTCATTTTCCCTTGACAAAACCATTGATAAAATTATTATTCCAAAAATTCCATAATATTCCCAACATTTACCAATATATGATAATTGACACATTTCACCACAACACTTCTCCTTTCCACTTTCTTATCCATACCACATCACAAATAATCCATCAACTTCCCTTAATATGACTCATAACACATATCGGCCAAAATCCCACAATTTTCACTTATAGACAATAACAGGTTTAATACCAAAAATAACACCATACATGTTCATATTTTATCCATACCATGATCTTTCATCAAAGGCACAAGCCATAATTCAAGTTCAAATCTCATGGATGGCACATCTTGTACAAAAACCCAAAGTACTATGTTCAACTCTTTCAAGCATAACCAACAAGATTCACATAATCTACCATGCATATAATTTATTAATCCATGACAATAATCACTTACCTAGGCTTGGAAGATGTTGATCTTGCTCCAAAGGTTAGCTTTGACCTCTTAGGGTTTGAGAGAAAATACCTTGGATATTTGTCTAAAAGGCATGAGCCTTTGTAAGCAATAAAAATCAGATTTCTTGCCCTTTTTATAAGCTCTCAAGTCCATGATTATCCACTTTTATTCAATAATTGATGTGTATGACTTAGTCAATTGGAAGAATGGGTCTTGTGACCCATTGGGCCATGTTTTCTTTTCATTTTTGGGTCCTTTTTGGGCCCAATTTACTTAACGCAATAAAATCAATAATTTCTCGTGGTTTCATCATCTCATACGTGTTACGACAATATTTCTACTCATGTCATTCATATCCGTAGCCTCAATCCCAAAAACAAGTGATTCTAGCCACGTATGGCCTATTTTGCCCAAAAGGGTAAAATCGTCATTTTGACCCCAATTTCGTTCTCGAGTAAATTTATCATACCAATATCATATTTCATTTATTTCATGTATATACTCATGGTTTTAGAAGAAACGTGGCAAAAATCGGCTCGGTACGCCCCCGGATACCCTTGAGACTTAAGAAAAATTCCAACTTTGAAAAAGTGGAAAACCCAAGGTGGCACGCCCCTGGGCGCGCCAACCCACTGCCTCTGGACTAAAAATTTTAGTCCAGAGCGGCGTGGCACGCTAACCAACGCGCCCTTCCCTTAAATTTTTCAAAAATTTCATTTTTCGACTTTTCTTCGCGGGTTTGGTTAGATACTTCAAATCCTATTCTTTAACTTACTTCTTAACCTTACTATCCTTTGTTTAAAGGTTCTCTTAGCCTCGTTTTGGACCCCACAAATGATCCATGAATATCGCAAAACACCTCCTACGCAAGGTTAAGCATATGTACAAGGCCAAATTTTAATTTTTCCATCACTAACATTACAAAATACATACTTATAGCTCTCGACACCTAAGTAAACATTATTCATCGTCATCACATTGGATTAGGAAGGTACGGGGTGTTACATTCTTCCCCCCTTAGGAACATTCGTCCTCGAATGTTAGTAACACTGTCTCATTGCAACACTTAAGTCAAAGTGAATTCTCTATATCATAATATACACACTTAACACTTGTAAAGACTTATAATTTTTTTCCTTCCATGTATCACAAGTACCAGTAATTAGATTTCATTAATGCTTCGATTTCCCTTGTGATTTCTTCGATGTACTAAGTTCTCCAAGAGTGCCCCTACGGAAGCTATTTTGCATTTCTTGATTCTTTCACTTCTCGATGTACCTTTTTACGTGTGAGATCCTCTGTAGTTTGTACCTTTCCACTGGCAACAATACTGTATACCCTCCGATACACTTTCAGAGCATCGAGTATAAAATACTAAATGGACTGTGAAGAATTCCTGGACTAGTGCTAATAGATACGCAAGTTGCCCAAATCTTTGGACAACTCCTCTTTCTTTCCGAATCTCATTATCTTTTTCCATTGGTGACACTATCAACTTCTAATATCGGTATATGATTTATATCGACTTTGGGCTATTTGTAGCTACTGTCATATCACCTTCACTTTCTCTATAGCTTGATGAACAAAATTTGACCTGGGCAACGCAAAATTTCATCAGCCGTAACCCATCCAATGGATGATCTATATGTCCTTTTATATAAACCTTCGTAAGGTACCTTTTGTTATCTTTATTGTAAGCAATTTCATTAGACGGTCGATATTCATCCCCACTACCTTTAAAGTCCAATGTACAAACTCGTGACATATCTTCACATGTTCTTATAATACATTCTGTTTGTCCATCTATTTAAGGATGACCAGCCATACTTACATTTATCTGTGTACTCATGCTTTACTGGAAAGACTTACCCACACTATGCAATAAAGTGAGCGCCCCCCCTGTGTGATATAATAGTGAGTGGAGTCTCATGTAATCATACTATCTCTGTACCATACAATTTTTGCATACTGTTCATCTGTATCGGTGGTCCTAACTTGTAGGAAATATGTTGACTTGGTAAGCCAGTTCATGATTACTTATATGGAATCAACCTTCGCAATGTACGAGACAACCCTTTAATTAATTCCATGTTATTCATGTTCCACTTCCAAACTGGGAGGGAAATATATTGCATAAAACATACAGACTTCTGATGCCATACTGTTCGTTAGTGACCGCTTGGACATTGAACTACAAGTTCTACAATGTACTTCTCATATATTCTTCCAACACATCTCTGCTACACCATGGTGTATTTTGGTTGTTTTCGAACAAACAAACTACCGTGAACGATGTTCTTCTGTCATATTTCCGTGTCTTAACTCATCTATACCCGGTACACACAATCTACATTGGTGCTAAAGTACTTCCCCCTTGTGATAGCTCAAGTACCTTTGTCGATTTTTTTTTTTCTTGTACATTCTTTTCCAGTTGGAATAAGATAGTCTTTACATACTGTTTCTCCTCTCGGCTACCCAGAAAGATTTTTCCGCCTTTTACACTATCATTCTTTCACCTAGGGTTTCAAGAGAACAAAACCTCACATTGCTTCATTGATATAGATTTCTTGACTATATCTTTCTTTTCTGTGAGCTGGCCATTCATACTTCCTACTGCCTTGCAGCTTAATGTGTCAACTACCCCATTTGCTTTTCCCAAATGATATAGGATATCAATGTCCTCACCTTTTAAGATTTCAAGCCACCTTCGCTACCTCAAATTAAGTCTTTCGGCTTAACAGTATATTACATTGTCTCATATCCAGAATATATATATCAACATGAATCCCTTAGTGACACCATAATTTTAAAGCAAATATCACTGCTGCTACTTCAGGGTCATGTGTTTAGTAATAATTTATATTCTCATGTGGCCGCAGCTGTCGTGACGCATATGCTATTACCTTGTCATGCTACATCAATATACATTCGAGGCCAACCCCGGAAGCATTACCATACATTGTATAACATTCTTATGCCTTCAGAAGGCACTTACAACGGATGTGGAAGTTACTTTATCTTTCAGCTCTTGAAAACTTTTCTCACATGCATCATTTTACTGGAACTTGATTGCCTTGCGTATAGGCTTTGTTAAGGGTGTAGGGATAGAAGGAGATCCTTCCATAATTCTCATATAATGATCTATCAACCCAAGAAATCAATGGATCTCTGTAAGCAACGTAGGCCTTAGCCTATTGTTCACCATTTCTATCTTTTGTGTGACAACTTTCATCTCTTCATCCTATACAATGCATAGTCCTCTTGTGATTTTTTTTTTTTGAATACCATCACCGAATATGGTCACACACACATTTACAATTGTCCTAAACGCCCTGTTCATTAATCTATAAAACTACAGGTGCATTCTCTAGCCCAATTGACATACTAAGACTTATAAGCATACCATGTTTATAATGCTGCCTTAGGTATATCATCATCGTTCATATATATTTCCTTTTTATTTCATCATCATTCATTATCATTTATCCCGTAACTGATCAAACAAATCGTCAACTCTGGGGGGAAACTATTCTTATCCAGTTGCCAATAGTAAACACACATTCTCAATAGGCCATGTTATATTTTTTTGTACTAGTGACACTGGTAGTACTAGGCCTTATGAATCCCTTATTCAACACGTCTTTTACTTTCTCCTGTCATTCTCGTAACTCTACCAGGCCATGCTATATGAAGAGGCCATGCTATATGATGAAAATAAAAATAGGCCGAGTACCTGACGTCACATTCATACCAACTCATACATCTGGGAATTCATTTACCACCCGGACTAATTAAAGAGGTGGGGGCCTCGCATTAATATCGTTCACTCTTACTAAGTGACATATGTATCCCTTAAAGTATCCTTTTCTTTGCCGTGGGATGGGGAATACATTTTCCTGGCCATTCAAAATATTCCTTTGGGGATAATGACAATATAACTTCTTAGTTCGGCCATCTACTATGGCATAACCCCTTTATAACTCAATAAGATCAACCAGTATCTCATGACCACAATTAATGACTATGCACTTATGATACACTCTTTTACTTACAATAGGTTCACCAACTGATGTGTAGGCTTCCTGTGACATAACTGGTCATTTTGGTGTTCTTTTAACTTTTCAGCAATTAACAAAATACCATCTGCTCTATGGGCCAATCAATACGTGTACGGTACATGTAGCTTCACCAGAAGAAGCCTCATTTTGTGACCCGACATATCACACCAATAATAATATTTGGCCCCAACCGACATTTGGTCTCTACCTTCTCCATTCTTATGCTTGATACCCTATTGCCCATGAATCATGAATCTCACTTCTTTGCCAAACCGACTGTCTCTAAACCCTTGGGATCGAGGTAGAACATTTACTATAGATTAAAGAAATAATGATTTAGGCGGTCTGCTAATCATCCAAGACCTCAATTCTCCTTGGGACGCCGTGAACTGTCCCCATAGATCTAGCCATCTTTAACGACCCTTTGTCAAATAGTTGTGTCCTTTTCTGTTGCCTCTGGTCTTTCATTATTGTGTGCAAAATGCCTATATCCATTGTACAATCCATCTGTCTCTATACTGATGCACTCTATCGGTCATAACAGTTATCACGTTTGGAGCATATCTAGTCAAATTATGACACTAAAAACTGCACTTCCTGACACTTATAGTCCTTTGGCAATTTTTTTTTTTCTTTTTTTTTTTTTTTTTTTTTTTTAACAATTGGTCCACATAAGCTTTTCTGACCTCATATGGGAGGTACTAGTCACAGAATGCCATTTTACATTCCTCCCAACTATCTGAAAATACATCAGTAGAGCAGTCATATGCATATATCTAGAACCCTTTTTAGTCCTATGGGTCTTCCTTCAAATCCGACCCAGTGAACGTAGGAGGGTATGATTTCTGAAAATCCTGTGTTTGACGACTAGCTACCCTAGCCGCACCATCATTACTCATCATCAGGCCATCTCTCCCGTGACATTGTACAACAACTATCTGAGTCAACATATGCACTACATTTCTTAAATCCTGTTCAGTGAAATTTATAGATGGTTCTGCAGGTACTCCTCTATCTTTCGGCTACGAGAGAACCGTATAACAATTTCCATATCAGCTCTACCTTGACTCACTTGGTCAAGTGGTGATTTACTCATTTCTACTTCGGCAGGCATATCAACCTGCTCACCTTTGTCTTTATCTTGTCTGAACTCAGCAGTTGACTATACAAAAGAAAACCAATGTCAATACGTACATATGTGTCCACCTACAACTTTGGCTCTACTGCACGATCTAGAAGTGAAGAAAAGAAACAACTCCTAAATGTCCCGTAGCCTCCTACTTATCAATGTGGCGCGCAACACATCCATAAGCAAGACTCTACTCAGACACGGCTTTGTAGACACCCTTAGAACGACCCGCTCTGATACCACTTTTGTCACATCCCGAATCCCAACGAGGCGTTATTGGCACCCGAAGCCGATAAGGCCCGAGAGAACCAAGCTTTGCTTTTATTCCTTCATATACATGTCTTAGGAAACACTACTAGCCTATAGGAACAGGAAATGTTAAAATCAGAAATCATAGAACATGTGACGTATATACATATGAGAAACTCGACCGTTGAGGCCATCAAGTCAAAATGTCATAGACCATCTTACATTTGTATACCCACATACGTCTACAAAAGCCTCTAACAGATGCATTGACCAAAACTAACTGCAAGTCGGGATAAGTCCCCGCTTTATACACTATGTATAATATCAAAACATTCGAACAACTGTGACTCGGAGAAACCCCAAACTAACTGGAGCTCACCAATGATCTGCAATTACTGTCATCCTACGGTGGAGGTCTACTAGTGCCTGCACCTGCAACATATAAGGGAAGTTCCCCAAAAGGGGTCAGTACGAAGAATGTACTGAGTATGTAAGGCTCAAATGAAACTATACAACACATAAATAGTTCAATGAACTCAATGGAACTCAAATGCATATGCATAATCCGATGAATAAGTAACCATTTTGCACTTTAGAACCCATGTGTATTACTTTCATTGATTTCATCTCTTTCATGCTTCTTTACTTCAATGTCATTACATCTGTCACAATGTACCCGGGCCCTTACTGATCAGTGGGTCTTTACATGACTTATCGTCATGTTGGGATCGGGTCGAGCTAGGCTTGTGCCCCTAGACCTGCCACCCAGGGATTGGATCGAGCTAGGCTTATTCCCCTAGACCTGCCACCCATAAATCATACATCGGGATCGAGTCGAGCTAGGCTTATGCCCCTTGACTTGCCACCCATAAATCAACATATCGGGATCGAGTCGAGCTAGGCTTATTCCCCTAGACTTGCCACCCATAAATCAACACATCGGGATCGAGTCGAGCTAGGCTTATGCCCCTAGACTTGCCACCCATACTTGATCATTGACCATATTTGCATTACTTTGTTCTTTACTTTGAGATTGGTATTTTGATAGTCATAACATCACTTGAAACTTTGGATCATTAGCCAATGAGTGAGAGACATATGAGATTGGTACATTCACTTGTGAGAGATTGACATATTCATGTGACATAGCATGTTTGGAAACTTGGAACCATAATCAAAATAGAAAACATGTGAATAAACATTATTGGAAACATGACACCATTGGAACAATTGGACAATCCTTCATAACAAGATACTTGAGCATAACCACTATTGGAACATTGGACCATATCCTTGTTTGAGCTTTTGGAACATTAACCATGATAATGAGACATGAGACTCACAAATGATTCATGAGTAGGAAAGATATGACAATGACTATTGATAAACGGATATAGGATACCTTAGTACATTTTGGGATAGAACTAGTGAAATAGCAATGTGGATACTATTTGCCATAAAAAGATACGGACAGAGTAACCTTACATACCTTGTACTCTCAATACGGATATCCAATCCTATATGTGCATACAATAGTCCCGCTCCTTATTTATGTGTCATTCTACAACACAAATAAATAACGGGATTCACATTAACCAACAACTATTTTACAATTGCATAAAACATCCATGGGGTACATGTTTGCCTTGAACATGTCATTTCCCCTTGACAAAACCATTGATAAAATTATTATTCCAAAAATTCCATAATATTCCCAACATTTACCAATATATGATAATTGATACATTTCACCACAACACTTCTCCTTTCCACTTTCTTATCCATACCACATCACAAATAATCCATCAACTTCCCTTAATACGACTCATAACACATATCGGCCAAAATCCCACAATTTTCACTTATAGACAATAACAGGTTTAATACCAAAAATAACACCATACATGTTCATATTTTATCCATACCATGATCTTTCATCAAAGTCACCAGCCATAATTCAAGTTCAAATCTCATGGATGGCACATCTTGTACAAAAACCCAAAGTACTATGTTCAACTCTTTCAAGCATAACCAACAAGATTCACATAATCTCCCATGCATATAATATATTAATCCATGACAATAATCACTTACCTAGGCTTGGAAGATGTTGATCTTGCTCCAAAGGTTAGCTTTGACCTCTTAGGGTTTGAGAGAAAATACCTTGGATATTTGTCTAAAAGGCATGAGCCTTTGTAAGCAATAAAAATCAGATTTATTGCCCTTTTTATAGGCTCTCAAGTCCATGCTTATCCACTTTTATTCAATAATTGATGTGTATGACTTAGTCAATTGGAAGAATGGGTCTTGTGACCCATTGGGCCATGTTTTCTTTTCATTTTTGGGTCCTTTTTGTGCCCAATTTACTTAACGCAATAAAATCAATAATTTCTCGTGGTTTCATCATCTCATACATGTTACGACAATATTTCTACTCATGTCATTCATATCCGTAGCCTCAATCCCAAAAACAAGTGATTCTAGCCACGTATGGCCTATTTTGCCCAAAAGGGTAAAATCGTCATTTTGACCCCAATTTCGTTCTCGAGTAAATTTATCATACCAATATCATATTTCATTTATTTCATGTATATACTCATGGTTGTAGAAGAAACGTGGCAAAAATCGGCTCGGTACGCCCCCGGATACCCTTGAGACTTAAGAAAAATTCCAACTTTGAAAAAGTGGAAAACCCAAGGTGGCACGCCCCTGGGCGCGCCAACCCACTTCCTCTGGACTAAAAATTTTAGTCCAGAGCGGCATGGCACACTACCCAATGCGCCCTTCCCTTAAATTTTTCAAAAATTTCATTTTTCGACTTTTCTTCGCGGGTTTGGTTAGATACTTCAAATCCTATTCTTTAACTTACTTCTTAACCTTAATATCCTTTGTTTAAAGGTTCTCTTAGCCTCGTTTTGGACCCCACAAATTATCCATGAAGATCTCAAAACACCTCCTACGCAAGGTTAAGCATATGTACAAGGCCAAATTTCAATTTTTCCATCACTAACATTACCAAATATATACTTATAGCTCTCGACACCTAAGTAAACATTGTTCATCGTCATCACATTGGATTAGGAAGGTATGGGGTGTTACACTAACTAGGCCCCTATAAGCCCAGAGGGCACAAAGAAGAAAGGAATAATCCAAGGTTATAGCTTCTCTTAAGTCCAATTAGTACTAAATTCCTAATTCGGGTGGTCAAACCTATAAACGACGTGGGTTTTAGCCATTAAGTCTAAGGATAAGGTTTTAAGGGTCAACTACTATTCTACCCCGAGTATCAAAGCTAATCGAAGCTCATTAAATTGACTAAGTCATCCTAAGGCTCAATATTTAGTCTAAGGTGACGAATGAAGGCCTCTAAGGTCTACACGAAGCTAATCTAGACGATTAACCAAAAAAAAGGGCCCGTGGATCCCACTAGTAGTCCCAAAATCCCATGCTAAGGAAAGTACCTACCAAAACCTAGACTAAGTCTCACAATTCCATCCTAAGTTACTAAGTAAATCCAAACTAGTCCTAAGATATTGGAAGAGACCAATGTGAAGAATGACTAGGCCAAATTCTCCCTAAAAGGCCCCTAATAAGCTAACTTAATCAATAATTACTATATCATCAGCCAAGTCATAAGCGCCCACCCATAACTAGCATGATACTACACTAATACCATAATAAAGCTCAGAATGCTACCATGCTATCAAAATAATAATCTACGCATTAAGACGAGAACATTGATACCCATATTGTGTATAAATGCTCCAGATAAAAAATTAAACTAAACAAATCCCCAATGGGGACAGCTTACGGAATCACAAAATCAAAACTGCCAGTGCGTCCCTCTAAGCTCAAGGATCATTTATCCTAAATAATGGATTGAATCCGAGCACAAATCATCCCGAAAACAACCTGCAAAGTAATCTAGGAATTTAAAGTTAAATCAGAGAATTAAGCTAGAATTTAAGCAAAAACTTATGAAAATAATGACGAGGAAATGACAACAATGACGTTTCCAACTCACTCCCAACAACCCGTAAATAATCTCCCGCGATTTCTAAGCTCTCTAGGGTTTTAATGGTGTTTGGACTTGGAATAAATGAGCTGAAAATTAGGATCTTCAGCTTTTAATACTGCCAAGGTCCCTCTTTGCGAATGTGGGACCCCTACCACGAACGCAGTGACTGACCCAGATAGACCTTCACAATTTTGGCCAGTCCACTGAGATCGAGAAATACTGGCTTGAACCGGTAGGCCAGCTGATGCTTCGCGAACGCGAAGGCTAGCTTGTGAACACAGAGGTCAAGAATCCTTGACCTTCGTAAATGTAGGCAAGGCCTCGCAATCGCAAAGGCCATTCATGGCCTACACCTGATGCACCAGCATCAACAACTTGGATAAGTTGCCAAGTTTCCAATCGGCTCCTCGGGATTTGTTCAGAATATCGTGAATGCAAATGAACTATGCTACCCTACCAAATTTGGCATTTCGGACTGAACAGAGCCATAAATTTTCCATCTGAGGTCCTTCATTATAGTATTTGATCACATATGAACTATTCTTATATCCATTTGTTTAATTCACTAGGCACTCCATCCACATGAATTGAGTATGAGTTCCCGACAATGGATAACTATTTCAGAATGAGTGAGAACAATATAATCCAAAAGCTCTACTAGAAATTCTTGAGTTTAAAGAAACGTGTCATGAAAAAGAAGGAAATAGTCTTTACATACCTTACTTTGGGACCTTCTCCCTGGAAAACTCATCTATTTTTCACCTTTTGATATAAATTCACAGAAAGCAATTAACACAGTAATATAAAACAAACCCTATTCATCCTCGATTCTAAAAAATATGCACAAAAAGGGTTAGGAACTTTTTGAATTTTTGACCAAACCTACCCTATATACCAAACAATACTGCACCTGCAAATAACCCAAAATCATAAAAAAATAAGCTACATGCCTCACAAGGCCACTAGTAGATACTAGAAACTCATCGATCCCCATACATTCATCGACGATATAAACTCATAATAGAAATTGAAACTGAACTCAACACATGCAAATCCATCTTGGAAAGGCTATGAAATCCTGAATCAGAATATTATGACCTAACCTATTGAGTTATGTCGGGAACCTACCTGCACCTACTTCAAATTGGAGAACCCTGATAATTCCATAATTCAACCAAATATGGAAGTTAACATAATAGACACTTAGTTAATTTAATATCCACCAAACAAAAGTCAGTTTAAGCTGAAATATGTTTACATCTTTAAATCTTCCCAAAACTTATATTTAATACATCGTATATGAAAAGTAAATATGGAAAACAAGTACAAGTGACTCCTCAGAACCTAGTCTAAACCAATACAAGAGCACTAGACAAGAAGTAGGGAAACCCATGACTCAAAATCCATGAAGGATAGAGATGGTAGGAGCTGCTGCTGAGTGATCGGCATCGCTGCTATAAAAAATCCAACTAACCTGCACCATGACTACACCAATGAGTAGAGGTATAGTAACTGTAGTATCAGTACAACCATACGTACTGGTAATCGTCATTGGACGACCAAGATTAGAAATAAATAACATCAATAATAAATACGGGAAAATCACAACATCAAGTAAAGTTCTAGTTTTAAACCCTCAGATTATCAATTCTTATTAACCCTCATTTAGCGTCTCTGTGTCCTATATTTAGCATCTCTGTGACCTGCCTATCATTTAACATTTTGTACATCTTTGTTCTTTGACTTAACATCTCGTATATCTTTGTCCATTAACTTATATTTAATCTATCTTTGTCCCTTGAATACCCACTCCAATCGGTACCCCTTTCCTCTCTCACCATCCCATTTTCATGATACTTGTAATTCGTTGAGCTATAATCAATAAAGTCTTCTCGATACTCTTAAGCACTTGACATTATCATAGAATCTTCCCTCTAACCCGGTCCAAGTAAGGGACCCCATTTACCTTCGTAATTATTTTCCATAATTCACCATAACAGGGCAACACATAGGAGAACATATATATATATATATATATATCAATTAAAATCATATTCAAACATATGAAGGAATGCATAACAGCAAGATATGCACATCATCTCTCCTTATCCATCATCATCTCCTCATCATAACATACCGGTGTGGTACTCGACCTAATATCATATTATATCAGTGTGGTACCTGACCTATTATCATAACATACCATATTATACCGGTGTGGTACCCAACCCATCCTATCAATATCTCATCACAATGCATATAGATGAGTGTAAGAAATGAACAATCATAAGTCATGGAAAATATAATCACAAGTGTCATTCTATCAACCGTCTAATTCATTTATTCGGTGTCCTTATGCCTCATGTAAATATCACAATCACAACTTACCAAGCACCCCAATGGGGCTATCATCACCTGAGTTCACATTACTAGGTGCTTTCCCTCTGGCTGTACCCTAACCTCGAGATTTCACATTACCTTTTAACTATGGCAAATGCTAATTGCAACAACATGATAAGCAATGACAATACTTCAAACCAGTTAACCTCAATACCTTTTTACTCACTATCTCATCTTCTAATAATACCTTTTTACTCACTGTCTCATCTTCTAAAAATACTTTTTTTCTCACTATCTCATCTTATAAACTCTAGAAAGTATCAATCATGACCACCAAGACATTAGGACTAAACCAGTTCCCCTAACGTAATTAAGCCATTTAAGCATTTATACACTTGTCGGGTCGCCTTAACTTTCCATTTTACCATTTTATATTATTTTATTCAACTTTATACATACTCCACTATGAGTGATACTAAACTACGTATCTATGCCTCGTATTCCTAACCGTCACTTTATCCAACCAACCTTAACACAAGATACAAGAAATCAATATATTCAAGACTATCCAGTTTTTTAACATGTCCATCCCACCAACTGCGTACCCGAAGGCCTAATGCATGATACTCCCGACATTACTATTAATATTAAATGCATCTAGGCCAAGTATAGTAGCTACAAATTAAATAAACCTTAGCTTACCTGTTAGACAAAACATACTACTACAGAGAGGAGTAAGTTGCCCTGCGTGTGCTAGATGTATTCCTATATAGGGTTCCCTCTAAGTGTGCTTCGAAACCGCTCTCATGAACCTTGTCCTTTAAAATCTCATGGTTGGGGAACTAGGATTTTTAGGGTATTTTTGGAAGAAGGGGGCGGCCTAGGGAAATAAAAAGTGAGAGGGTTTTTAAATTCCCCCAGTTGACTAATGTGCCGTGAAATTATGACACATTAGACACTTAAAATGGTGAATATTTGCAAGTATAAGGGTATTTCTCTGTGGATATAATGGGTTTTTTGGTGTTTGTAGGTCAAACAGGTCTAGAAGAGTAGAGAGCTGGATTTTGGACAAATAAGGCATCAGATGAGAAGCTCTCACGATCGTACATTGATCATATGATCATGCCATCTGATCATGGGATCAAGTCGTGGAAATATGCATGCATAATCTAAGGTTAAAGAGGATCAAGCGATGTGTTCCCATGACCATACCTAGATTTGACGGTCGTACCTTGAGGTCGTGGGACTGAAGGCCAAAAATAAAACTTACAGAAGTTGAAGTGGAAAAAGATCAGTTGACCACCTTGTACGGTCGTATGTTGATGTCACAGAGCCATACTGAGAATCATACCATTGTAGACCTAAAGATGCCAAAGTCCCTGATGAAACCATAAACACTAAAAGACGATCGTGTGGTATCTACCCACGATCGTACCTTCCTCTCGTTCGATTGTGACCGATCTATTTTATATAGGTTAGGTTTTTTTTTTGTCTATAAATACTCTTTTTCATTTTATTTTGTGAGTTTACGTTCCATTACATTGTTGTAAGGTTCTAAGGAACAATATTGGCTTTGGCATTTCACAAACCCTTTTTAGGGTTTTTAATTCAACGTGAGATTCTTGGAGTTTCTCTTATTATTCTTGTAAGTGCATAACTATGCTTTCTTCTATGAATTCTTCGTGTGTGCTTACAATTATGAGTTGCTAAATACCACATCTAGGGTTGTAGGAACCATGATGGATTAATGAAGTAGGGTTCATTTTACAGAGTAATCTTCAATCAGTGTTCACGTGTATTAATTATTTCCTTGGGTTTGAATGCTTTTTGATGCTGTGTAACGATAGAACTTGCCTAATCTGTATTTTGGATGAAAGGATGATTACGAATGGGAAGAAGGGAATAAACAATAGATACTTGGAGCTATCAACCTCAATTTTATAGCTTGAGCCGATAATACGGGTTAACTATCTGGGATCTAGGATAGGGTTTAGTAATACAGGCTCAGGAGAGGAGAAAACTTACCAGAGGATATTGCTTAGACAAGAGCGTAAAGCTATTCTAAGTATACATAACCTATCGATTTTGCATACCGAACACCGAGAGAGAGATTGTAAAGTATGACAAACCTATGGTGTTATGAAGTTATTGGGGAACACAGTCCTAGTGCCTTTCTTATTCTGATTATAAATCCAACAAATTAACAACTGCTACTATTGAATTACTTAATTTCAAATCTCCCTCTTTTATTGGAAATTGTTATTGATTACCTTGATATACATATTAATTAATTTTTCAGCCTGAGGGATCGACCTCAACCTTGGTTGGGTTTTATATTTGATAGCCACCGCATTATACTTTGCTTAGAGGTCTAATTTTGGTGACATCAAATCTTGGTGCTGTTGCCGGGGAATACGATTATAGAGTTGATTGATTGTGTTTGTTGAGATTGATTAGTTTCTATTTCCTGATTACTTTTTTGTTATTTTTAGGGAGTACACCAGTGTATGCCCAGTACTCAGAGTCAAATCAAACCCCTGATTCCACTTGACACGGAGCTTGAGAGAACTCTAAGAAATAATCGAAGAATGGTTAACAAAGGAGTTCATTATCTAACAGACTTGTTGGAAGTTGTTCTTGGTGGCGGTACGATTCATGATCAACCAGTACTTCATCATGTTTTCCAGGAAACTGCGGAACAAACCACTGCTTAATTAATGGTTCTAGAGAATGCCAGATAAGAGGCTGCCAGACAAGCAGTTATGGAATAAAGAGCAAGGCAAAATAAAGAAAATAGTCTTACCGCACTAGATGATCGGGAGATACAAAGAAGGCTTAGGACAACAGCCTTCACATTAGTCTCTATAACAGTGTCTGCCTCAATATGAGGATTCGAAGAAGGATTTGGACTTTTTGGTGCTGATGGAAATTGGTGCTGTCATTCCACCAGAATTACCTCTTAAGACTAAGTTTGATATCACGAATGTCATGATTCACTTGAAAGGGATGTTTACAGGTTATCCCACTGATGACTCAAATATACATGTAATGAATTTGTTGGGATGTGCACATCTTACAATCTGCCTGGAGTGACCCAAGTGGATATCAGATTGCGTATTTTTTAGTTCTCTTTGATGGGAGAGGCCACACTATGTCTAGATGAGCTACCATATGGATCAATCACTAATTAGAACAAATTGGAGACTCAGTTCTTGGAAAGATTCTTCCCACCTTTGAGAATGCTATAATTGAAGGATGCGATCTACAATTTCAGGTAGTTGCATTTGGAGGCACTATATGAGACCTAGATTAGGTTCAAGAAGAAGAAGAAGAGTGTTCCAAATTAGAGAATGACTAGTCAAAAGTTGCTCGAGATCTTTTATAGAGCCTTGAATGCTAACACAAAGGCTGTAGCAGATACTATCATAGGTGGGGCATTCATGAGTCTATGTTAGGAGCATGCTTCTGAGATCCTAGATCAGATCACAAAAACAAACTGAGGTTGGTATACACGGGGATTAGACAGACCGCATGTACTTATGCAATCAAAGAATACACAGAATAACGAGCACTAGATGAGATAATGGCTCAAGAGGTAGCACAACTGAGGACTGAGATTGGGTTTCTTACTAAATAATTTCCAGCAGCTGGAGCTGAAAAGGTGAATGCAATCAGTTCACAAGGTAAGACACCTAGGTATGAAAATTTAGACTCAAATTATCTTGATAGAGAAGTGCTGGGTTTTTGAGCCAAGGGCCAATGGTGTAACGAAGACAATTAGAACTCTCAGAAAGGGAATCAAGGTCGGAACTACTATGGAGACAACAATTACAATAAGTCTAGGTATAGAGATTGAGATAGAGATAGAGATGGTGATTAGAGAAGAAAATATGACTACAAAGAGAAGAGTGGCCTTTATGTTCTACCAGGGAACCGTGATTCTAGTTTGAGCAATTCAAGGATGGAAGACATGCTTGCAAAGGTTGTGAAAGAGGTAGAGAAAATAGAAGATTGCCTTAAGGAGTTTAAGGCATATATTTCAGGTATGAATCAGAAAGTTGAATCACATGCTACCTCCATCAAACAACTTAAGTAACAGTTTGGTCAAATTTCTGTGGCATTGAATCAGCGTTAATAATGTACACTTCCAAGCAACACTATCAAAAATCATAAGAATAATGGTGATTGTTTGGATATTACTACTCGAAGTACTAAGACGACCACTGATCCCCTTATGCTCGTGATTTTTGATGATATGGTAGAACCGATAATTGTAGAGAATGAGAAAATCACCGACTCTGAAGAAGTGGTGGTTAATGAAAATGTATCTAAAAATCCTCAAGTTGATAAACACGAGGCCAAGGAAAGAAAGGGTAAGGGCAAGGAGGTCCCTCAATTATTGACTCCTATTCCACGACCTCTTCCTTCTTTTCAGTAAAAACTCAAAAACAAAGTGAAAGACGGAAAGTATTAAAAGTTTATTTCTATGCTGAAGGAGTTGATAGTGAACATCCCACTAGTTGAGGCACTTGAAAAAATGGAAGGTTACGTGAATTTTATGAAGGATTTGGTGACTAAGAAGCGGATGGTGAGTTTTGAGCCTATGGACAATATGCACCATTGTAGTGCAATAGCCTCTAGATCTTTGGTTGAGAAAAATGAAGACTTTGTAGCATTCACGATTCCATGCACTATTGAGTATTTTAACTTTGCAAAGGCTTTGTGATATTCGGGTGCTAGCATCAACTTGATGTGGCTAATAGTGTATAAATAGTTTGGGTTAGGGTTACCCAACCTAGCTTTAATATGACTTCTCATAGCAGATCACACTGTGAAGAAGCCGGTGGAAATTTTATGTGATGTTTTGGTAAGGGTGGCATCCTTTATCTTTCCAGCTGATTTTGTCATCCTTGACTATGAGGTTGACTTTAAAGATCCTATTATCTTGGGAAGACCTTTCCTTGCGACTGGACGTGGGTTGGTTGATATGGAGACTGTGCAGATAAAGTTTCGATTGAATAGTGGACAAGTTACCTTTAATGTATGCGAGTCAATGAAGTAGCCAAAGGATATGCAGGTGATTTCTGTGATTGATACAGTGAACGGGGATGATTTTGTAGGTCCAATTCAGGAGAGGGTTGGAGTGGAGGCCCTCACAGCGGTAATTATTATTTTCAAAGGTGATGATATTTAAGACTATGATGAGATGGTTAGCGCACTTAAAGGTAGGGGATCATATAATTATGCACTGAAAAAGTTATATTTTGACTTGAAAAATAAAGTGACCCCACCAGCTCGGCCTTTTATTGAAGAACCTCCAGTTTTGGACATCAAAACTCTTTCATCTCATCTTCATTATGTATTTTTTGGAGCTAACAATACTTTTCCAGTTATTATTACGGCCGATTGGAAAGTTGAGGCTCTGGTTTTTGTGTTGAAGAGGTTTAAGAGGGCCATTGGATGGTCCATTGCTGATATAATTGGGGTTTCACCCAGAATTTACACGTATAAAATCCAATTTGAGATGGAGTGTGTGCCTAGTATTGAGTATCAACGGAGGTTAAATCCGCCTATGTATGAGGTGGTGAAGAAGGAAATCATCAAGTGGTTGGATGCGGGTGTGGTTTATTCGATTTCTGATAGCAAGTGGGTCTGCCTGGTCTAATGTGTGCCGAAGAAGGTGGAACACAATGGTCCCCAATGAGTAGAACGAGTATATTCTGATGAGGTCAACCATGGGCTGGTGTCTGTTCATGGACTATAGGAAGCTGAATTCTTAGACTGGGAAGGATCACTTTACTATGCTCTTTAGGGATCAGATGTTAGACCGACTTGCTGGTAGAGGTTGATATTGTTTTCTCGATGGATACTCAGGATATAACCAAATTTCTATTGCTCTCGAGGACCAAGATAAAACCACTTTCACTTATCCATATGGGACGTTCGTGTTCAAGAGGATGCCTTTTGGTTTGTGTAATGCACCTATCAACTTTTCAGTATTGCATGATGTCTATATTTTTTGACATGGTTGAGGACACTATTGAGGTGTTCATGGATGATTTCTCGGTTGTTGGTGACTCATTTGATGATTGTTTGGCACATCATACTAATGTTTTGAGGATATACAAGGAATATAACTTGGTTCTAAATTGGGAGAAGTGTCACTTCATGGTTAAAGAAGAAATTATGATTGGTCACAAGATCTTAAAAAAGGGATTGAGGCTGCAAAGCAAAGATTGAGATGATTGAAAAGTTGCCTCCACCAATTTCTGTGAAGGGTATTCGTATCTTCTTAGGGCATGCGGGTTTCTATATAAAATTCATCTAGGACTTCTCTAAGATTGCCAATCAGTTGTGTAAGCTGTTGGAGAAGGAGGTGAAATTTGTGTTTGATGATGCATGTCTAAAAGCATTTGAGTGCCTGAAAGAGAAGTTGATTTCATCCCTAATTATTGTGTCTCATAATTGGTCCATTCTATTTAAGGTTATATGTGATGCTAGTGGCGTGGTGCTAGGTGCATCCTAGGACAAAGGTGAGAGAAGATCTTACATCCCATCTACTATGCTAGCAAAGCACTTAACCCTGCTCATAAAAATTATAATATGACTGAACTAGAGTTTCTTGCTGTGGTATTTTCTTTTGAGAAATTTTGATCTTATTTTCTTGGCACAAAAGTCATTATGCATACTTACCACATAACTCTTAGGTACCTTATGGAAAAGAAGGATGTAAAACCAAGGTTGATTTATTGGGTACTTTTGTTGTAAGAATTTGACTTGAAGTTAAAGACCGAAAGGGTTCTGAAAATCAAGTGGCTGACCACTTATCACGCCTTGAAGAAGAGGCTATACTGAAGCCTAAAGATGAGCTCAAAATTGATGACACTTTTTCGGACGAACAGGTATTTACCGCATCACAAGATTTGATTCCATGGTTCACAAATTTTGTAAATTATCTAGTGAGTGATATGGTTCCTGAAGACCTTTTTTTCACCAACATAAGAAATTTATGTATATTGTGTGGAATTTCTTTTAGGATGATCCATATTTGTTCCAAAGTTGTGCTGAGGGAATAGTGCAGAGATATGTTCCAGAAGTTGAGATGATGAGTATCTTAGAAGCATGCCATTCTTCTCCATTAGGGGTCATCATAGTGGTGCACGGACTGTGTACAAGATCTTACAATGTGGATACTATTAGCCCACTATTCACAATGATGCACTCGACTATACCAAGGCATGTGACTGATGTACCATAAAATTACGACACTTGAGATACTTAAAATGGTGAATATTTGTAAGTATAAAGGTATTTCTATGTGGATTTAATATGGGTTTGCTAGGTATTTGCAGGTCAAACAAGTCTCAAAGAGTGGAGTGCTGAATTTTGAACAAAGAAGGCATCAGATGACAGCTCTCACATCGTACCTTGATCACACGATCATACCACATGATCGTGGGAAAGAATCCTGGAAAGGTGTATGCAAAAGTTAAGGAGGATCAAATGATGTGGTCCCACGATCGTACCTAGATATGACAGTCATACCTTGAGGTCGTGGGACTGAAAACCAGAAGTGAAATCTAGAGGAGTTAAAGTAGAGGATGATCAGAC
This sequence comes from Capsicum rhomboideum, assembly GCA_031232105.1. Classification (NCBI taxonomy): domain Eukaryota; kingdom Viridiplantae; phylum Streptophyta; class Magnoliopsida; order Solanales; family Solanaceae; genus Capsicum; species Capsicum rhomboideum. The sequence continues at coordinate 20,080,531 of CP124712.1, forward strand.
GACTGCATTACACGCTTGTATATTGATATCACGGTGTCGTACTGTGGGCCGTACCTTGGAAGACCTAAATATGACAAAGTCCTTGAAGAAACCACGAGCAAGGATGATCATGGTATCTAACCATGATCGTACCTTGCACTCTTACGATTCTGACCGACCCAATTTTCCTATTTTAGTTAGGATAGGTTTTGTTTGTCAATAAATAATCTTAGTCATTTTGTTTTATTATGTTACATTCTATTACATTGTTGTAAGGTTCTATGGAACAATATTGGCTTTGGAATTTCACAAACACTTTTTAAGATTTTTAATTCAAAAGCAGATTTTGGAGTTTTCTTATTATTCTTGTAAGTTCATGGTTATGCTTCCTTCAATGAATTCTTCTTGTGTGCTTGCAATTATGAGTAGATAAGCACCATAACTAGGGTTGTGGGAACCATGATGGATAAATAAAGTAGGATTCATAGTGCGGAGTAATCTTCAATCGGTGTTCATGTGTATTGATTGTTCCCTTGGTTTTGAATACTTTTTGATGATGGCCAATGTTAGAACCCACCTAACCTATATTCTGGACGAAAGGATGAGTACGGATGGGAAAAAAGGAATAATCAACAGAAACTTGGAGCTATCAACCTCCACTTAATAGCTTGAGTCGATAATATGGGATAACTATCTTGGATCTAGGATAGGGGTTAGTAACGCAGGCTCAGGAGAAGAGAAAACTTACCTAAGGATATTTCTTAGACAAGAGCATAAAGCTGTTCTAAGTATACATAACCTATCAATTCTACATAATCCAACACCGAGAGAGATTGCAAAGTATGATGAATCTACATAGTTATGAATTTATTAGGGAACACAAGCCTAGTGCCTCTCTCATATTGATTACAAATCCAACAACTCAACAGCTGTTATTACTAAATTTCTCAATTATAAACCCCCTTTTTTTTTACCAAAAATTGTTATTGATTGTCTTGATATACATACTGATTGATATTTTGACCTATTCCCTATGGGATCGACTAAAATATTGGTTGGGTTCTATATTTGATACCGACCGCATTATACCTTGCTTAGAGGTGTAATTTGGCCGACATCTAATTTTTGCACCGTTGCTGGGGAATACGGTTACGAAATTGATTGATTGTGTTTGTTAAGGTTTATTGGTTGCTGTTTCTTGATTTACTTTTCTATTGTTTTTAGGGTGCACACCGATGTATGACCAACACTCAGAGTCAAGGTAATCCCCTGATTCCACTTGATGCAGAACTTGAGAGAACTCTAAGAAATAATCAAAGAATGGTTAACGAAGGAGTTCATGATCTAGCAGCCTTGTTGGAAGGTGTTCATGGTGGTGGTGTGATTCATGATAAGCTAGCACTTCATCTTGCTGGCCAGGAAACTATGAAACAAACCACTACTTAATTAATGGCTGCAGAGAATGCTAGACAAGAGTATCTACCTGTTTACAAAGCCCCAAAGGAGGATTTGGATTATTTGAAGCCGATTGAGGTAGGTGATATCCTTCTACCTGAGTTGTATTAAGGTACAAAGTTTGACATTACGAGTGCAATGATCTAATTGCTGAATTTAAAGGGGGTATTAGCTGGCCTTCCTACCGACTATGCAAACATACATGTTATGAACCATGTGGGGATCTGTAATTTGTATAATCTACTTAGAGTGAGTCAGGATATGATTAGACTGAGACTATTTCCATTTTCTCTAAGGAGAGAAGCTACTTTGTGGTTGGGTGAACAACCACATAGATCTATTACTAATTGGAACGAGATGAGGACTCAGTTCTTGGACCAATTTTTCCTTCTCTCCAGAATGCTGTAACTGAAAAATGAGATGTACAACTTCAGACAGTTGCATTCAGAAGAACTACATGAGACTTGGTTGAGATTTATGGAGAAGCTACAGAGTGTCCCAAACCACAAAATGACTGGTAGAAACTTGCTTGAAATCTTTTACAAAGCCTTGAATGCAAACACTAAGGCTATAGTATACACTATCACAGGTAGGGCATGCATGAGTCTATGTTAGGAGCATGCTTTTGAGATCCTAGATTGGGTCACAAAAACTAACAAGGTTTGCATACTCGGGAGGCAGATAGACCCATAGGTACTTATGCAATTAGAGTACCCACAGAACAAGTACTAGATGAGATAGTAGCTCAAGAGGTAGCACAGCTGAGGAATGAGATTGGGTTGCTTACTAAATAATTTGCAACAACTGGAGTGAAAAATGTAAATGCGGTGGGTGCACAAGGTAAAACACCTAGGTATGAAGATTTAGACTCTGAGGAGGAAGCAAAGTATCTTGATAGAGAGGTGGTGGGTTTCTGAGCCAAGGGCCAAGGGTCTAACCAAGATAATTGGAACTTGAGGCAAGGAAACCAAGGTTGGAATTATTATGAAGACAATAATTACAATAAGTTTGGCTATCCAGATAGGATCAAGATGGTGATTAGAAGTGAAAAGATGACTATAAGGACAGGAGTGGCCTTTACGTTCTATTGGGAAATTGTGATGCTGGTTCTATCAATTAGAGGATGGAAGACATACTGGCAAAGGTTGTGAAAGGGGTATAGAAAATGAAAGATTGCCTTAAAAATATTAAGGTGGATATCTCGGGTATGATTCAAAAAGTTAAATCACATGCTACCGCCATCAAGTAGCTTGAGCAATAGTTTGATCAGATTTCTGTGGCATTGAATTAGCATGAACAAGGTGCACTCCCAAGAAACACCATCCAAAATCCAAAGAATGTTGGTCAATGCTTGGCTATTACTACTCGGAGTGCTAAGATGACCACTGATCCTCCTTTGCCCGTGATTGTTTATAATACAGAAGAATTGGTAATTGGAGATTATGAAAAAGTGGCCAACTCTTAAGAAATGGTGGTTACTGAGAATGCATCTACAAAGGATCAAGTTGATGAACATGAGGCCAAGACAAGAAATGGTATGGACAAGAAGGTCCCTTAAGTATTGCCTCTCATTCTACAACCTCTTCCTCCTTTTTCACAACGGCTAAAAAAAATCCAAAGAAGGAAAGTACCAAAAATTTATTTCTATGCTAAAGGAGTTGACGGTGAACATCCCTATAGTTGATGCAGTTAAAAACTGCCAGGTTACGCAAAATTCTTGAAGGATTTAGTGACTAAGAAGCGGACGGTTAGTTTTGAGCCCATTGATAATTTGCACCATTGTAGTGCTATAGCCTCTAGATCTTTGGTTGAGAAGAAGGAAGACCTAGGAGCATTTATGATTCCATGAACTATTAGGTGTTTCAACTTCGCGAAGGCTTTGTGTGATTTGGGTGCTAATATTAACTTAATGCCGCTAGCAGTTTATAAGAAGTTAGGGTTGGGGTCGCCCAAACCGAATTTGATAAGACTTCTCATGGAGGATCGCACAGTGAAAAAGCCAATAGGTATCTTATATGATATTTTTAGTGAGGTTTGCATCCTTCATCTTTCCTGCTGATTTCGTCATCCTTGACTGTGAGGTTGACTTTGAGGTTCCCATCATCTTGGGAAGACCTTTCCTTTCTATTTGGCATGCGTTGGTTGATATGGAGACTAGGAAAATGAAGTTTCAATTGAATAGTGAGCAAGTTACTTCTAATGTTTGCTAGTCTATGAAGCAACCAAAGATATGTGTGTGATTTATGTGATTGATACAGTCAATGAGGATGATTTAGTAGCTCCTATTGAGGAGAGGCTTGGAGTTGACGCCCTCGCAACAACAATCATAAATTTTGAGGGTGATGGTATTGATAGTTATGATGGTATGGTGAGTGCACTTGAGGGTAGGGGTTCATATACTTATGCATCGAAAAACCTTGATCTTGATTTGAAGAACAGAGTCACCCCACCAGCTCGACCATCTATTGAAGAGCCTCCAGTCTTAGAGCTCAAAACTATTTTGTCTCATCTTCGTTATGGATTTTGGGAGCCAACAATACTTTGCTTGTTATCATTGTGACTGACTTGGTGGAATGGCAAGTTGAGGCTCTAGTTTTAGTTTTAAAGAGGTTCAAGAGGGCCATTGGATGGTCCATTGCTGATATTATTAAAATTTCTCCCAGAATTTGCACACACAAAATCCAACTTGAGCCAAATTATGTGCCGAGTACTGAGCATCAAAAACGGTTAAATCCACCTATAGAAAAGGTGGTGTAGAAATAAATCATCAATTGGTTGGAAGCGGGTGTAGTTTATCTAATTTTTGATAGTAAGTGGGTAAGCTCGGTCCAATGTGTATCGAAGAAAGGTGGAATCACTGTGGTTCCAAATGAGAAAAATGAGCTTATTCCAATAAGGCCAGTCACAGGTTGGTGTATATGCATGGATTATAGAACGATTAACTCTTGGACTGAGAAGGATCACTTTCATATGCCCTTCATGGATCAGATGTTAGACCGACTTACTGGTAGAGGTTGGTATTGTTTTCTTGATGGATACTCAAGTTATAATCAGATTTCTATTGCTCCTGAGGACCAAGAGAAGACCACTTTCACTTGTCCATATGGGACTTTCGCATTCCAGAGGATGCCTTTTGGTTTGTGTAATGCACCTTCAACGTTTTAGCGTTGTATGATGGCTATATTTTCTGACATGGTTGAGGACACTATTGAGGTGTTCATGGATGATTTCTCGGTTGTTGGCGACTCATTTGATGATTGTTTGGCATATCTTGCCAATGTTTTGAGGTTTGTGAGGAATGTAACTTGGTTATAAATTAGGAGAAGTGTCACTTCATGGTTAAAGAAGGAATTGTGATTGGTCACAAGATATCAAGATAGGGGATTGAGGTCGACAAAGCAAAGATTGAGGTGATTGAAAAGTTGCCTCCACCATTTTCTTTGAAGGGTATTTGTATCTTCTTAGTGCATGTGGGTTTCTATAGAAAATTCATTAAGGACTTCTCTAAGATTTCCAATCCATTGTGTAAGATGTTGGAGAAGGAGGTGAAATTTGTGTTTGACGATACACGTCTAAAAGCGTTTGAGTGCCTGAAAGAGAAGTTGATTTCAACTCCTATTATTGTGTTTCCAAATTGGTCTATGCCATTTGAGGTTATGTATGATTCTAGTGGCATGGCATTAGGTGCAGTCTTAGGCTAATGGTGAGAGAAGATCTTACATCCTATCTTTATACTAGCAAAACGCTTAACCCTGCTCAAAAAAATTATATTATGACTGAAAAAGAGTTGCTTGATGTGGTTTTTCCTTTTGAAAAAATTTGGTCTTATTTGCTTGGCACAAAAGTCAGTGTGCATATTGACCACGTAGCTCTTAGGTACCCTATGGAAAAGAAGTATACGAAGCCGAGGTTGATTCATTGGGTACTGTTATTATAGGAATTTAATTTTCAGGTCAAGGATCAAAAGGAGACTGAGAATCAAGTGGCTGACCACTTATCACTCATTGAAGAAAAGTCCATGCTGAGGCTGAAAGATGAGCTCAAGATTGATGACACTTTCTTGGATGAGCTGGTATTAGCCGCTTTCCAAGATTTGATTCCATAGTTCGTAGATTTTGCAAATTATCTAGTAAGCAATGTGGTTCCAGAAGACCTATCGTTTCACCAACGTAAGAAGTTTATGTGTGATATAAGGAAGTTCTTTTGGGATGAGCCAAATTTGTTTCAAAGTTGTGACGATAGAGTACTGCAGAGATATGTTCCCTAGGTTGAGATGATGAATATCTTAGAGTCATGCATGGACTACACAAAATCTTGCAATGTGGATACTATTGGACCACCATTTAAAAAGACACACACGATAATTCCAAGACATATGGCCAGTACCAAAGACAAGGAAACATCTTGCAAAGGCAAGAGCTTCCAATGACCACTATTTTTGAGCTTGAGTTATTTGATGTATGGGACATTGAATTTATGGGACCTTTTGTGAGTTCGTATGGTATGAAGTATATCTTGGTGGCTGTTGACTACATTTCAAAATAAGTGGAGGCAGTTGCGCTTCCAAATAATGAAGTGAAGAGTGTCACAGTATTCTTGAAGAAGAACATTTTTTCTAGATTTGGACATTTGTGATGGAGGCTCGCATTTTTGAAATCGTCTATTCAGAGCCTTGCTTTAGAAATATGGTGTGAAACATAAGGTGGCCTTATCATTCTTAGACAAGCTGGAAGGCTGAGGTCTCCAATCTTGAGATCAAGTCCATCTTGGTGAAGACTGTGAATACCAATAGGAAGGATTGGGCATGAATGTTAGATGATGCATTATGGCTCTACAGGACAACATTTAAAACCCCCAGTGGTACGTCTCCATAGCAGCTTGTGTATGGTAAAGAATGCCACTTACATGCCAAACTTGAGCATAAGGCATTGTGGGCTCTAAAAAAGCTAAATTTGGAGTGGAACGATGCGACGAAATTAAGACTAGAGCAGCTAAATAAAATGGATGAGTTCCATCTTTGTGCCTATGAACGATCAGATTTTTACAAGGAAAGGATGAAGTTATACCATGTTCTCAAGATCAAGAAATGAGAATTCACCACCGGTGATTTGGCAGTGCTTTTTGAATCTAAGCTGAAGTTGTTTCCGGGCAAGTTGAAGTCAAAGTGGAGAGGACCGTATAGAGTGACTAAAATGTTCCCCTATGGTGCACTTGAGTAGGAAAAGAATGAAGGTCTGAAGTTTAAGGTGAATGTCCAAAGGGTGAAACACTGCCTAGGGTCTGTTGATGAGGTAAAAATAGTCTATGATATGGATTTAGATGGTGCTTGAGGTGTCAAGCACACCCAAGTCGTGTCATGACGTTAAATTGGGCGCTTTATGGGAGGCAACCCATGGGCTTATTGGTGAAGTATGAGTAACCAACATAGCCACGTCATGCTACAACCCATAATTTTATAGTTATTACTTTTATAGGGTAATGTGTGTAACTTGTGTAGGGATTTTGCAGGAAAGAAAGTGAAGAACTAGACTCAGCACTGAACCCACAAGAGGATTGCACGACCGTGGGAAAATCCCACGATCGTGGGTTCAGTCATCTGCACTTGTTTCATTAAATTCCCGTAGGATGAAAGTTTGGTGTTATCCTAAGAATAGTAATCACGATCATACCTAGATGTCACAATCGTGGTGCCAATCTTCTGATCAAACTCCTGAAAACCAATAATTAGGAATTGAACCTATGATTTTAAGAAACGATCGTGATTACATATTACGATCGTCCTTAAGGCTCGTAGGTTCCCAGGTAAGTTCCTCCAAACCCTCATAGCTCGATAAGGTGTCACAATCTTGGTTTGTAACCATGATTGTAAGAGACTTCCATCTGTGGAGTCCACTTAAATACGGTGGACCCAATCTGACCCGACCTACTTGGGGTTTAGTCACCATATCCATATGTACCAAACCTGTCCTCAAGTCTATATTACAAGCTGATGAGAGTCCTATAGTGATCCTAGTCCAACTGTCCAAAAAACTAAGGTACAGAAAATAAGGGCAAGCCTATGATATTTCATGCACACTGTTTGAACTTCTTTGTGAGAGAGAGTGTTTTGACCTAGTCCTTACTTTGATATTCATTAGTATACTGGGAGTGGTTGGGACTTCTTTGTTGAGAGAGTAAATGGGTTGCATTGATAGCTGCTATTTGTTTGGATAATATCATTTGCATATATGCTAAGTTGTTTGTTCTTAATCTAATGCCACCACTTGATCCCTTCTATGTCATGATAAGATGCTGCATGTTTACACACTATCATTTTAATTTGCAAGTAGGAGGGGTCAGAAAAATTTTGAGGTCAAAAGCAATGATTCGACTGCCATAGGTCCCTTAGGTTTCTCTTAGTTAAGCATCATCGTGTTTATTTTGTTTTGTTTACCTGAGGACATACAAACGTTCTAAGTTGAGGGTGTTGATGTGTCATGATCATATGACACTTTCGATGCTTAAAACAAAGAAAATATGCAATAACTTGGGTATGTTTGGTAGATATGATGTGTTTTCTGTTCTATATTGCAGGAGAATAGGTTTTTGGAGGAAAAATGATCAATAAGGAAGAATCATGCTTGAAACGGAGTATCTGAAGATGAAAGAAGCAGGACCTGCACTAGAGAGTAACTCACGACAGGACTCACATGCCGAGAGTCCACTCATGTGACGTGAGTGGGTGTCGTGAGTCAACTTTCGAGGATGTCCAATATTGCTTAATTTTCATGAAACTTACCTACGTGGCGTGACTTGGTTCCACGACACCAAGTCACAGTACCGTGGAAAGTTGCCGACTTTGTTTTCCTATTTTTTTAGGATAGGATTCATCTTATATCTATAAATACCCCTGTATTGTCCTATATTTGGGAGTTAGCCAGAACATTATTTTGAGAGATATTTTCCATTATTTTAAGTTCGAGAACATATTATTGATTTTGTAATCTTGGAACATCGATTCTAGGTTTTTTTATTGATATTGAGATTTCAGAGTTTTCTTCATTATTGTGAGTTTACAAATATGTTTTCATCTTCGAATTCATCTTATGTTCTTGCAATTATGAGTAGCTAAACCTATCAACTAGGGTTGTGTGAACCATGAGGAATTTATGAAATGGGTTAAGTGCAAAGCAATTTTGAACCATTGGGAATGCATGTATTGTTATTACCTTCATTATAATTGATCTTCTAACAGTTGCAAACGTTAGAAACTCGCCTGTATTCTAGACTTGCTCGAGAGAGAGAGAGAGGAAAATATTGGGAAAAGGGAATAACAATAGAGATTTGAAGCTATCAACCATCAACTAATAGCTTGAGCTGTAATAGGGAGAGTTATCTGAGATCCAGGACAAGGGTTAGTAGTACGACACTTGGAGACCGAGAAGAGAAGAGTGAAATTCGTCTAACCAAGGTCGAGAGACGTTTAGATGAACCTAACTTGTTAGATTTTGCATGTAACGCAGCGGGACAGTCTTTCCAAGCACAAGTAACCGGTGGAGTTAAGGAATTATTGGGGATCACAGTCCTAGTGTATTTCTCATATTATTTACAAATCCAAAAATTAGCAATCGTTACAGTTATTACTTACTCCCAAAACCACCCAATTCAATTTACTTACCAATTACTCAGACTAACATTCTATATAATTTGTCCTATTCCCTGTGGGATCGAACCCAACCTAGTTGGGTTCTATATTTGATACAGCGACCGCATTATACACTTTTCTAAAGGTATATTTTGGGCAACATCAAATTTTGGCACCGTAGCCAGGGAGTACGGTTACAGAGTTGAGTATTTTGCTTATTGGAGTTGATTGGTTTTATTTTATTATACTTTTAAGGGCACACTCTGGTGTATGCCCAACACCAGGAGTCAAGCCAATCCCATGATTCCACTGGATCCTGAAATAGAAAGAACTATGAGAGCTAATTGAAGAATGGTGAATACCGACGGAGTTCAGGAACCCGCAGCCGTGGGAGACATTCATAACCAACCAATTTAGCCAATTGGTCATGAATCAACGGACCAAACTACTGGTCGATTGACATGGGAAAAGAAAGCTAGGCAAGCTGCTCTTAGGAAAGCAGATAGAGATAATTGAGCTATGAAAGAAGCAACACATCGTCTGCTGATGCTGAAGAAATACAAAGAAGACTGAGGGCTCATCAACCACCTCAAAGACTGCATGTGCTAGTTTATGATGATCCTGATGAAGAAGATGTGGCTTATTTCGAGCCGATATAGACTGATGCCATTATTCCACCATAATTATCGCAGGGCACTAAGTTTGACATTAAAAGTGCCATGATCCACCTGCTTAACTTGAAAGGTGTATTCGTCGGTCTACCTTCTGATGATCCTAATATGCATGTGATGAAATTTGTGGGGGTCTGAACTTCTTATTATTTGCCCGGAGTGGACCAAGAGGCTATTCGGTTGAGATTGTTTTCGTTCTCTTTGACATGAGAAGCTACTTTGTGGTTGGCCGAGTTACCACAAGGTTCCATCACTACTTGGAAAGAGTGGAGAAATCAATTTCTGGAGAGATTTTTCCCACCTTCTAAGATGCTACAGTTGAAGGATGAGATTTACAATTTCAGATAACTACATTCTGAAGCACTTTACGAGACATGGCTAAGGTTCAAGAAGAAGCTGCAGAATGTGCCAAATTATTGGATGACTGGCAGGAGTTTACTTCAAATCTTTTACAGGGATTTGAATGCAAATACTAAGACTGTAGCAGATACTATCACTGGAGGAGCATTTATGAGTCTGAGGTGGGAACAAGCTTCATAGATTTTAGATCGTATCACTTAGACCAACCGAGGATGGCTTACTCGGGAGGCAGATAAACCTGCTGGGACATACACTACTGGAGCATCAGCAGCACAACAGGCGTTGGATGAATCTGTAGCTCAAGAGGTTACACAGCTGAGGACAGAAATTGGTTTGTTAGCCAAATAGATTACGGCTAGAGATGTTGAGAAGGTGCATGCTGTAGGCCTACAAGGTAAAAAATCCAAGCATGACGATTATGAATCTGATAAGGAAGCTAAGTACTTTGATCGAGAAGTGACGGGTTTTCGAGCCAAGTGCCAAGGTTCTAATCAAGACTCTTGGAACTCGAGGCAAGGGAATCAAGGTTGGAACTACTATGGAGATAATTACAACAGGTCAAGATATAAAGATAGAGAGGGAGATCGGGATAGAGATTGGAGATGAAAAGATGATTACAAGGAGAAGAGCGGCATTTATGTACCACCAGGGAACCACAATAATGAGTATGGAAATTCGAGGATTGAAGCCCTTCTTAATAAATTGGTTATGAGGTTAGAGAGCCAAGAAAACTGTCTAAAAGAGATTAGGGTAGACATTTTGCGAATAAGTCAACAAGTTGAGTCTCACTCGACTTCCATCAAATAGCTGGAGCATTAATTCGGGTAGATATCTACAACATTGAATCAGCGTCAACAAGGTACACTTACGAGCAACACCATCCAGAACCCAAGAAATGATGCTTATTATATGGCTATCACAACGAGAAGTGGGAATATTCTTAGTGAGGCCCAAACAATTTGAGGGTGTTCATCCTATACCAGAAGAGCAAATGAATGCCATGAAAAAGGTAAAGGAAGCTCTAAAGCAGTATGTTCCATTTCCAAGACTTCCTCCATATTTCCCTCAACGTCTAAAGAAAAAGGTGGATGAAAATAAAATTATTAGTGGGGAAATCAGGAAAGAAGTTGAAGAGCCTCAGACTGATGAAAATTAGGTGAATGTTGAAAACGAGAAAGAAAATGAAGCCCCACAAATGTTAACCCCCATTCCTAAGCCGCCACCTCCATTCCCTCAGCGTTTGAACAAGAAGAAGGAAGATGGAAAATTCCATAAGTTCATGTCCATATTGAAGCAACTTTCTATAAACATTCCATTGATTGAAGCTTTGGAACAAATGCCGGGATCTACAAAGTTCATAAAAGAATTGGTCACAAAGAAGAGAACTGGCATTTTTGAGTCTGTTAATGATTTGCACCATTATAGTGCAATTGTATCCCATTCTCTTGTGCAAAAGAAAGATGATCCAGGTGCCTTCATAGTTCCATGTACAATTGGGTCAGTTAACTTCGCCAGAGCTTTATGTAACCTAGGTGCGAGCATTAACTTGATGCCACTGGCAGTATTCTAGAAATTAGGCTTGGGATCTCCCGAGCCAACAAAGATGCAGTTATTGATGGTGGATTGTACGATCAAGAAGTCTGTGGGCATATTATTTGATATTTTGGTCAAGGTTGAAAACTTCATCTTTCTTGCTGACTTTGTTGTCTTGGATTGTGAGGTCGATTTTGAGATGCCCATAATTTTGGAGAGACCCTTTTTAGCCACCAGTAGAGCATTGGTAGATATGGAGCGGGGTGAGCTGAAATTCAGGTTGAATAATAAGGAAGTCACGTTCAATAGTTGTAAAACTATGAAACAGCCAAAGGACATGAGGGTGGTTTCAGAAATAAATATTTTAGATGACCCTGGAGGCCAACCCAAGGGATATCTTGATAAAGTATGAGTAATCAAGACACCCGCATCATGCCGCGAAGTTAAATTAGGCGCTGCTTGGGAGACAACCCTATGTGTTTTGCTATTTCTACATTTGCTTTGATTTTTATTATTTTGATCGACATTATACCCACACACCTAGGGTGCCACAGGTATGTTCTTAACTTTTTTTTTTTTTTTTTTTATTTTAGTCTAATGCATTAGGGGCAATGCATGATTTTTTAGTGGGGGCGGAGGTACTTGTGGGTCTATATGTCTTCTTGGGGGTTTTTGTTGTCGTGTTTCTTTTCCCTCAAGTGCTATCATAGTAGAACCGGCATGTTTAGGTTGTTATTTATATTATTTATTCAGTATTCTTGTTTAATTAGGAGGAAAGTAAGGGAACGTTAGTGCAGTCCAGTTTTGAACTTGTTTTTGATGTTGTTTATGATTGTCTAAAAGATTCCCGTCCTGAAATTTTTGTTTTGAATTATGTGTGTAGTATGTTAGTTTGTGACAATTGTTGGATCTTGTTATGGCATTAGTATTATATACAGAATGACTGTAGCTAGCAATGCATGAGCTGGATAGGTAGTAGTTGATAGTGTAACCCTATGTTATGTGTGTGTGAGGTCATTACCTAGTTTACTTTGTGTGTGCAATCCAGAACTTTCCTGGTTACTCTTGCATAGGTTATAGGATAAGGGTTAGGAAAGGATCATAGACCATTTTTGAATAAGTCCACTTTTAGCCTAAATGCCTGACCAAATGAAATAAGTACCCCTTGATCCCGAGTTTGAGCTGAAATTGACCTATTTCTTTCATTAGCCTATTCACCTTCCCATTTTTGACTTACAATGAACCTGTCTTGGCTTTGGTCCCTCCTTGGACATTGTGTACCTCAACTTAGGCAAATCGCCTAAGTTGAGGGTGGCTATTATAGGGGTGCGTAGATTGATTTGGGTATGAAGAAGGGATAGGAAAACAAAAGAAAAAGAAAACAGATTTGGGTGTGAAGAACAATAAATATAAAAGAAAAAAAGAGAAAAAGAAAAAGAAAAAAAAAAAGTTGTGGTTTGAAAGTGTGAAGAAAATCACACCCCAAAAATTGAAAATAAATGAAGGAGAATAAGGGAAAATAAAAGGAGAATGGTTGGAAAATGGAGCCAAAAATAGTGTAGTGTGTTAAGGAGGGTTGAGTCACCATATCCATATGTACCACACCTATCCCCAAGCCTACATTACAAGTTGATGAAAGTCCTATAATGATCCTAGTCCAACTGTCCAAAAAAATAAGGTATAGAAAATAAGGGCAAGCCTATGGTTTTTCATGCACACTATTTGAAATTCTTTATGAGAGAGTGTTTTGACCTAATCCCTACTTTGATAATCATTAGTATACTGGGAGTGGTTGGAACTTCTTTGTTGAGAGAGTACACGGGTTGCATTGAAAGCTGCTATTTGTTCAGATAATGTCATTTGCATATATGCTAAGTTGTTTGTTCATAATCTGATTCCACCACTTGATCCCTTCTATGTCATGATAAGATGCTGCATGTTTACACACTATGGTTTTGATTTGCAAGTAGGAGGGGTCAGAAAAATTTTGTGGTCAAAAGCAATGAGTCGACTGCCGTAGGTCCCTTAGGTTTGTCTTAGTTAACATCATCATGTTTATTTTGTTTTGTTCTCCTGAGGACATGCAAACATTCTAAGTTGAGGGTGTTTATGTGTCATGATCACATGGCACTTTCGATGCTTAAAACAAAGAAAATATGAATAACTTGGGTATGTTTGGTAGATATGATGTGTTTTATATTCTATATTGTAGGAGAATAGGTTTTTGGAGGCAAAATGATCAATAAGGAAGAATCATGCTTGAAAACGGAGTATCTGAAGATGAAAGAACCAGGACCTACACGAGAGAGTGACTCACGACAGGACTCACAAGCCGTGAGTCCACTCACGTGATGTGAGTGGGTGTCATGAGTCAACTTTCGAGGATGTCCAATGTTGCCTGATTTCCACGAAACTTACCTATGTGGTGTGACATGGTTCCACGACACCAAGTCACGATACCGTGGAAAGTTGCCGACTCAGTTTTCCTGTTTTGTTTTGGATAGGAATCATCTTGTATATATAAATATCCCTGTATTGTCCTATGTTTAGGAGTTAGCCAGTACATTATTTTGTGAGATATTTTCCATTGTTTTGAGTTCGAGAATATATTATTGATTTTGTAATCTTGGAACATCGATTCTAGGTTTTTTTATTGATATTGAGATTTTAGAGTTTTCTTCATTATTGTGAGTTTACAACTATGTTTTCATCTTCGAATTATTCTTGTGTTCTTACAATTATGAGTAGCTAAACCCATCAACTAGGGTTGTGTGAACCATAAGGAATTAACGAAATGGGTTAAGTGCAAAGCAATTCTAAACCATTGGGAATGTATGTATTGTTATTACCTTCATATTAATTGATCTTCTAACTGTTGCAAACGTTAGAAATTCACCTGTATTCTAGACTTGCTCGAGAGAGAGGTAAAATTGGGAAAAGGGAATAACAACAGAGATTTGAAGCTATCAACCTTCATCTAATAACTTAAGCCGTAATAGGGAGAGTTATCTGAGATCCAGGACAAGGGTTAGTAGTGCGACACTCGGAGACCAAGAGGAGAAGAGTGAAATTCATCTAACCAAGGTCGAGATACGTTTAGATGAACCTAACTAGTTAGATTTTACATGAAATATAGTGGGACAGTCTTGCCAAGCACAAGTAACCGGTGGAGTTAAGGAATCATTGGGGATCACAGTCCTAGTGTATTTATCATATTATTTACAAATCTAAAAATCAGCAATCGTTATAGTTATTACTTACTCACAAAACCCCCCAAGTTCTATTTACTTTCCTATTACTCAGACTAGCATTCTACATAATTTCATCCTATTCCCTGTGGGATCGACCCCTAACTAGTTGGGTTCTATATTTGATACAGCGACCATATTATACTTTTCTAAAGGTATATTTTGGGCGACATTAGCCATCAAACAACTTGAGCAACAGTTTGGTCAGATTTCTGCGGTATTGAATCAGGATCAACTAGGTACACTTCCAAGCAACACCATCCAAAATCCAAAGAATGATGGTCATTGCTTGTCTATTACTACTCGAAGTGGTAAGACGACCACTAATCTCTATATTTCTGTGATTGTCGATGATGTGGTCGAACTGATAATTGTAGAGGATGAGAAAATTGCCGACTCTAAAGAAGTGGTGGTTAATGAAAATGCATCTGAAAAGCCTCAAGTTGATAATCATGAAGCCAAGTCAAGAAAGGGGAAGGACAAATAGGTCCCTCAGTTATTGAATCCCATTCCACGACCTCCTCCCCCTTTTTCGAAAAGACTCAAAAAGAAAGTCGAAGAAGTAAAGTACCAAAAGTTTATATATTTGACAGCGACCGCTTTACACTGTGCTTCGAGGTGTAATTTGGAAGACATCACTGACATAATATTTTACTATTGCTGCAGAGGATCTTGTACCACTACAGTGGTTAATTTTCCACTGCAGCAGCTGCCAGCAGTCTATCCCAACCTCGTTTTGGGCCTCTTGGTTTCCCTGGTCCATTTTTGAGTCTATTATTTATTGTAATTTATTTTTGGGGCTTTTTCACATGTAACAATGATTTGGGTTGTTATGTTAGATACTAATTTACCCGCCATTCATCCTTGAATGGCCATAAGGGTGATGTCAGATCATTTGCATGAGCGATCGATGGATTCTTAACCATAACTAGCCATTAAGAGAGTTACCTAACATATGCTAGCTCATTATACAACCATGCTCCTCAATGGGAGACCGTTACAACATTGCCTAGTCTAGGCACAACAATTATTCCCACTTATTTTACCAAGTTAATGTATACAATTAATTTATAAGTTAATTCTTAGTTATGATTACCTCAACACGGTACGACATCACAACGTATGAAAAATTGGGACTTAATTAATTTTGGAGAAATTTTACCATTGCAATGGTAAATTAACCACTGCAGCGGTACCACTGTAGTGGTAATTAATCACAACAGTGGTTTGTAGTAGTTTTATAGGGGGGAAAATTCATTTTCCCCCATTTCACTCTACTCTCTCTCAAAATTCTCTCAACTCTCTTTATGAACTCTCCCTTTGTCAACAAATTTTAAGGTAATTTCTTTGCCCTTTCTATTCACTTACTTAAATTCCATTGTAGAATTGTAGTATTATGTTATAATTAGGGAGAATTAGAGTGAGTTTGTGTGTAACTTGATAAATTTGGTTTTTATGGTGTTTTTGAAGGTAGTAGTTGGCATGCTTAATTCTCTTACATTTTCTGCGCTCCTAAAGCATTCGGGATGCAAGATTGACGTAGTTTTTGGTCATGGAAGGGTTGAAGATGAAAGGTCATCTTCTCTAATGAATTTTGTTCAATTTAGGCTTGATTTTGGGTGTTTCACACCCCCATTTTGTGTAAGAAGGTCTATGCTTAATTTTCAAAATTATGAAGAAAAACTAAAAATCCATCATAGAAGGAAAGGTTGGAGAGTTGAAGATGATGAACTGCTGCAGGGGTAATTTTACCGTTACAGCAGTATTGATGTAGCGGTAATTAACCACCACTGTAGTACCGCTGCAACGGTTGTTTTTCTGCTGCAGTAGTACTGGGAAGTGTGTCCCTAGTTTTCTGCATTTTTTGATATCTGAATCAGTCCGATTAAAGGTTTTGGGTGTTAGATGTTGACCGAATCAGTCCCTTAGCACCATATGGAGGTTATCCAGGAGTTTTATGCTAACTTACCAATCTTGTACTGGTCGATACCTCTCCCCACTATCTGGGTATGAGGCAAGAGGGTCCCGATGGATGTGGCCACCGTCAATGACATGTTGAGTGTCTCAAATTCTTTCAATGCTGCCTTTGAGGCGAGATTTAGGGCATCAGACTTAGAGTGGGCGGCCGGGGTTTTGGTGCCGGAGGGGTGAGCTACTGAGGCGAGGTGGTCCAATGTCAAGGGGACGACCAACACTTATTTCTCGAATGAGGCTACAGTGTGGTTACAATTAGTGTCCCAAAGGATACTCCCATCAGGAAACATTATAGATGTGGCCTTCCATCTGGCCATGGGGTGGCTTGCATTCTTGCGGGGATCTGAGTGAATGTAGGGGCGCAGATTACGGACGAGTGGCTGTACTTCTATGATAGGGAGAGGTCGCCAAGGGACCTTTTCCTTCCTTCGTTGGTTACCGCACTGTGCGACAAGGTGAATATGCCTCGGGAGATTCAGGACACTACGGATGACTGTAAGGTGGCATACAACCCATTGTGGGGTAAGGGCATTCGAGGGGGTAGTAAGAAGAAGAGGAAGGTGGGGGAGGAAGGTGAGAGATAGTCGTGTCGGTTGAGATGGGGGGTTAAGTGCTCCTCCGATTCAAGCCCTTACACCTATTGGTAGTTCAAAAGATGATCTTGCTACTGTCTGGGGCTACCTCGAGAGGTCTCACCGGCCCTCTCCCGAATTGGCCCCTTCGAGTTCTACCGCCGCACCAGACCTGACCCAAGTTTCTCGGAGCTTTGAGAAGAGTTAAATGAGAAAAAAAAAGCATCGCTTCCGTGACCACATGCTTGTGAGAATGTGAAAGTTGGTCCAGGCGATGTTCGGGTGCACCTCTCCCTAGAAGAAGTTATCGAAGCTGACCAGGAAGGACACCGAGGAGTTCTCCTTCCTGAGCGATATGGAGGAGGAGAGTTCGGATGCCTCGAGTCTTGGAGACAGTGACACCATCTAGTTCCTTTCCCCCTTGGTTACATTTCATTGTTTTTTGGACTTTGGGTTGCCTCCATTTGGGCATGTAACAAACAATCTCTTTTTATTTTCTACACTTTTAAGACATTTTTCCTTCCCGCCCCCTTTTTAATAATAATCGTGCTTTCTTATAATGCATGTTGGATGTATTTTATGTCATTTTATTTGCTAGAAAATAGGGTTGCTTAGCAATAATTGATCATTGCAAAAATAGGGAAAAATTGCCTGGCAGGATTCTGCCTAGAACCGCTGCAGTGGTTAATTTTACCACTGCAGCAGTAAAAGATCCGCTACAACAGTCGCCTCCAGTAGCTCTACCTTGGTTTTTCTTTACCCAGTCTAGGTTCTTCTGTAAAAAACTCTTTTTATGCCTATTCAATTAGTGTATTAATCTCTCACTATACTTAATGTAAATCGAATTTGCAATCCTATTAACTTCGAACCATAACCAACACAACCTTTTGTCTACCAAATAAAATAGTGCTACACATCCTTCAATCTCCTTACCCTCTCAATTCGTTACCCTCCAAGGTACTCCAATAATAGCCAGGCATCCAGGTGGGTCGTACAGGATCAGATGGAAGACAAGTAGTACTCCAAATCATGGAGAGATGAGATGTAGTTCAACACTCAAAAATGAAGATACTCTTGAGATCACACCCGGTTCTTACGTCTACCGGTCCGCTTAGCTGCACACCATCCAACCACACACACACTCAACAATCATATATGTCACGACCTGATTTCTCTGGTCATGATGGCACCTACCATAACCCGCCAGTAGGTATGCCAACCCGTAGTCTGGAACAACTGGTAACAGACTAATAAAAAAAGTAGAAGTAAAATAAAATAAAAGAGTAAGAAGACAAGAAGGATGTAAATACATACCCAAAACCTGGTGATGTCAGTACAAAAGCTTCTAATACAACAGGAGTATAAAGTGAAATACAGAGTCAATATATATATATATATATATATATATATATATATATATATATATATATACAAAGCCGTCTCTGAAATTCAAAATAAAGATCAAACTAACAATGTGAGGAAGAGCAGGAAAACTCCGAAGGTCAGGAGCACACCCCAAATCTCCAATCTGTGGCTGCTCCGAACCATGCACACATAAACGGTGAGAACTCATACTATGATCTGCAGGCAGCAGAAGTGTAGTTTGAGTACCAAATACGTAGTACTCAGTAGGCATCAACCAACTGAGCTCCAAATATTATGCAAGCATAAATAATATGTATAGAAGGAATATAACTACAACCAGCTATCCAAGAAACTAAACATAATAATGCTAATAGAGTAATAAGGATAAACTATCCTATTGTATCAGTATTCAGGAACTAAAGTGCTATACCGTGTATCACTATCCAATATACAACTAAAGAGGGACAGAAGGATATATAGTAGTAAAACAAGGCCAAAAGATACATTTACAATATGAATAGATAGGGAAAGAGAGGGATATACGGTAATTACATATATACTTATATAGGACTAAACTCAAAGGTAATATCCTAAGGGAGCCAACCTAATGTTTTAAGGGTCATAACCAAGAAGGAAAGCTAATACTAGCATAATCGCGGTCTCTAGGCAAAATGAGACTAATCATGAGATAATCTAACAATAACATATTTTACAAAAGCAGAGAGAGGAATTTAGAAACGTACCAACAATCTCGAGTACCAGTCCATAACCATCCAGTCACGAACTAACCATAATAACAAACAATAAAGTAACCAGCTAGTCCGGACAATTAATAACCTCACAAGGCCCCCATAAGCCCGAAAGGTCCAAGCAAGCACTAAGTGCTAAACAATCATACTGATGATAGGTAATGCATATGAATGAATGAATGTAACATAACTAGTAATACCATAACCACTAAGTGCTAAACCGTACGAATTATATACACATCCTTTGGCTCGTTGGCTCGCAAGGCAGGACCTACAGATATCACCTCTTCCAGTATGTGGTCCTCGAACAGAGGAATCTATAGGGTACTTGGGAAATCCATATAAACTGCCTGGTCTTGAACCAAGACTTCCAATAACCATCATAACAGAGTTACTCCATCCAGTTCCGGAGAGATATATAAGTTTAATAAGAAATGCCAAACTTTAACCAGAACTGAATAAGTGTATAGTAAATTCTCGGAATAGAATCGAGACTAAAGGAGTGTAAACCTGCAAATCCATTACCAAAGATCGAGTTCGGGACTAAATCGGCATAATAATGCAGAATGGGTCAGAATCTCCCTCGACTGAAGTGAAATAGTAGTAGTGAAAAGAGTGGATTAATAAAAGCTCATAAACCATTAATGAAGGTGGTACGACTTCTATTGTAAAAGAATTAGTTTTAAAGTGAAAAGTGGGAATAAATCCCTTTTTAGAAAACAGTAGTAAAATCAAGGTTTTGATTGGAATCATACAACTAAATGAGCATAAATGCGGCTAAAAGAATGCATTCCATCACCAGTATCCAAACAATACAACCATCTGCACCTACACGTCTATAAACTAGAGCCACGTCCTCTTAAAGGATAAAATACTAACCTGGTGTCCAACTGGTCTCGTAACCATAACCTCGGGCCCAACAACATAAATATACCAGGATAACAAAATTCTAATTCAGGAAACTATGGTAAATTAGGGCATATAGCTACTCGTAGGAGTTAATCAGGGAATATAATCCAAATCACTAGGCAATACCATAAGTCTCATACTAAGGTATAATAAAGTGTAATGGGATCCTACGACTATAATGGGTATTTTAGGCTAAGATTAGTGTCATATTTCTATCCTAAATCCCCTAAATAGGTCAAGTCATTATATACTAGTCATAAACCCATCCTATAATCCATGCCCAACATGCAATCCATACAATACACAATCTCATATAGAAAAGTAGACCAAAGTCTACCTAGAAGCCTAACCACAAGCTCGAACCATCCACAAATCGCTCATCTTTGTCCATTGATCCTAAAATGTTGTCACACTATCAAAATCGTAATCTAGGTGTTAATACGAGTAAAATGACAGCCATAGTGTAATATTAAACTCCAGGCCTAAAATTGGGTAAAAAATAGGCCTGTGGGGCCTGGTAATGAAATCCCTAAATTGAATCCGTCACGAGGTCCCTCGAATGACAAGGAACATGTGCTCAAAATTTGAGCACAAAAAGAACATAAATCGGGGCTCAAATCAGCCCCCAAAGCCTAAGGAATCTAAACATATAACAAAGAATTAAACAGATTTTGGGACGTAATAACATGAGAATAAAAAAGGGGAAAAAAACAAAGGAATGATGGGATAACCTACCTGACCTTACTGGGATGAAATCCGAATAATTTCGAAGCCCTAAGTCTAACAATTGCTGAAATAGGGCAAGAAAATGATAAAAAATCAAGAAAGAAGACTTATATACTGCCAGGGATTTGGCCTTCGTAAACGCGAGAGCCAAGGGTAGAAAACGCGATGACTGAGAACAATACCCTTCCCGAACGCAGCCAAAGGATCACGAATGCGAAGGCAAAGGAATCAGACCATTGCAAATGCAGACAAGGAGCCGCAATCACGAAGAAGAAAGTTGATCGGGTCAGGGCTAACCTGCATCGCGAATGTGAGAGGTGAGGCTCACAATCGTTAATGAGAAGAACAAAAGGTGGCTGCACCAGATGATGGAAAACAAACAATTTTTCTAAGTCCTAACGGACTCCAATCGGATGCTTGGGATTCATTTGGAACCCAGTGCGCACAAACAAACTATGAAACCATACCAAATTCGACATTTTGGACTCAGCGAAACCATCAAAACTTTCATCCTAGATCAGTTTGATTAAATATGGGTCCCACACCAAGTTCCATTATAGCTAAATTCTACCTAATAGCCCAAAATGAGTCAGGAAGCCTTGGAACCCAAACCAAGGGTCCCTTTAGCCTAAAATCAACGTTCTAAAGGTAATGGCACTGTCGAAATTTTCATTCGAGGCTGTTTACTAGGAGTTTTGTTCCGAGACCAATTCCTTAACAACGAAGGCTCCAAAATAGGGAAATGAGCCTAAAACCCAAATAAACTGTCCGATAATCGAACTGATAGCTTTGGTAAGTCATAAATGACCTGTAGCCGCTGTGGGAAGCCTAAAATTACTGAAAATGCACAGAAATTGAGAAAATGACCTGGAGAGTCATTACAATATCCACTACTAAAAGATCTTTCGTCCGTGAAAGTCAATGGATAGAAAGAGCCTGAAAACTCGAAAGGATTAGGTGTTGGGCCCGTATTCCTCAAGCAAAACTCCCTAAATAATCTCCAAGGGCAAACTATGCTTTTAAGGGATTTTGCAAAAGACATCCCTTTTTTCTTCACATCCTAACTTCACTTTTCCAAATAACCACAAATCCATATTCAACAACCAACTGGACTCCAACTAAATCGACCACAGCTGAAGCACACGAACCCAAACCACAGCATACCGCTGTCACATTGAAATAAGCACAACCAAGTGGATACCCAACCAGGTTAAAGATAACTTAAGGCATGAACCATAAAACTTACTCTAAATTCCAAATCTAACATTCCTCTATCTTTCTAAACCTACTGCCTACACTGAACTGCATAAAATCTCTTTGGTATCATCAAAGCCCTGCCCACATAATCATATCACACTACCCTCGAAAGGCTGAAGCTGACCCATCATAAAATCCAATAGACTAGCATAGGAGCAATGCCCCATAAGGTCTACCTAAAGACTCAAATGATTGTGATCAAAGTCTGCAATCTCAGCCAAGACACTGACTCGTCCGGATGACCCTTGAAATCAATAGTCATGAGTCCAAAGCAGCAGCTCTTGAAACTGAATGCTCCGCTCTAGAATTCCCCACCAACTGTAGGTGAAACTAGGCTAGACCCAACTTGAGCATACTAATTCCGCTGAGTAGACAATCTAAATTCAGACAAACACTAAGATCTAAGTTCGAAAGCACTAGAAACCAATACCATGTGCCGACGGACCAACCTCCGAGCATATATCAAGTATGACCCATCCAAAATGAAGGAAACTGAATTGGTAGGCAATAGGTAGGCCTAGTCAACCTATAGACGTAGTCTCCACGGAGTCAAATTCAAAATGGAGGATGCAACAAAGTTACACAGTCTATAGCTGTAATCTCAACACCAAAGCCAAACTAGTCGTTCTCAACTATCCAAATCGATCCTGTTGATGAGTAAGCATTCATACTCTACAATCTATCATAACTTTGAAGCCATCATTCAAAGGAGTCAAAAATCACAACTGGAGTGTTTAAGTCTTCACTGATGTCAAATACCCAAATCAACCTTACTATCAGAAATCAAACATATACCTCAAAACCTATCTCACCTTCAGTGACTAAACATATATCCAACGGTTCCCGCAAGGGCTGAAATTGAAATATTGCCAATGAACATAGCCACAGCTGAGGTAACCACATGTTAAAGATACGGGCTACTAAATCCACATACGCTGAGATCATAACACATCAAGGCATAAATAAGAAGTCACCAAGGCTGCAAAATCACTAATGATAGCCAACTCTCAAGCAACTCAGAAAGCATGAACTTAGCCTGAATCTGATCAAACCAATAATCAATCGATGGAAATCAATAGTCACTCCTAAAGGATACCCACCTTGGTTACTGACATTTGATACACAAGCACTTATCACCAAGCTGAAGCATTCCATAAAGTCACATAAGGCCGAACAAGTACCGAGGTGAGAAATTTCTGAATTTGCCCGTTTACACCAACTCTAACTCGACCAAACCATGAACCACATAGCATAAAAAATAGAGTACCCAACCTAATATCAACATTACGATCAAGACCACTACCCGAAGGCAAAATCAACAAACCAGGATGCAAGCCTCAGACTTATCAATGATAGGAACGGACAATTGAACTAAATTACCAAATCCAGAACCACAACAAAACCATGGAAGGCCAAACCTTTCTTTAGTCCCTCTAAAAACTAATCTAACTTTGCCAACAAAGAAGGAAAATAACCAATCTCACCTCACTAAAAGAGAGAGAACCAACCAATCGAGTTAGCCGTCTAAGCCAAAGAACAAGAATCACAAGGAAGGGGATACTAACTAGATAATGCTAGTCTATCCATCTATCAATTAAGAATTAATAAAAGTTAAAATAACAATAATAATAACAACAGTATAAAGGGTAGGTGGTACCAAAAGGGAAAATAACCCGTACAACTATAAGAGAACATCAAGTCCAATATGCCAAAGAAAAGGAACTTTAACCCAAGTGCTATACCCCAAGAAAATCATAAGACTGATCCACTCAATCCATTACTAAAAGAAAATGTTTATAGGGGTAGACAAACATGCATAAATCTACACAAAAGCTTATAACTATCAACATAAAATACTAAGGCATATAATCATCGAAGGGTATAAAACCCCCAACTTAACTCAAATAAAACAAAAGGTAGGGAATCAAAGGCGTACCTATCAAGGTGTAAATCCAAAGTTATAGTCCTGGCCTTCCTAAAAGTATGAATCTGAATGCATCCAAACTCGGACTGAGCGTCTGAATGACCAACTAAGGCATTGAGCGCACTACCTCTAACTGAAGGTGCCACAACTCTATGAGACTGATCTGGATGAGATGAATGATTAATAATCCTACCTGGGGACACTCTCTGGACCAGTGAATTGGCTCTTTACAGTCGTAACTAACCCCTGAAGCTCTAACCTGGCGAGAAACACGTGTTGTCCCCAACTGTCTGACCAGAACTCTATCCACAGAGACCACCACGATCTACCTGAGAGCTACCCTTAAGCTGAGGTGTTACTTGTATGGGCCTAATAGACTGCAAGTGATGCTGACCTCTGCTGGGAGGATCCCTATGTCTAGAAAAAATACCACTAACATTGTACTATCGACATAGCCTCTTACTGCCACCTCCATAGGCCTCAATGCATGCCCTCTCTGTAGCCCTCGCATGATAAAAAATATGAGAGAAAGAAGAACCAGCTGCTATGAAAGGCTTAGATAACAACAAAGTGGTAAATCCAATCCTCTGATAAATCTCTATACCATCTCATTCTCTGTAGCATATAACATAGATGTCTGACTGGCCCACTCGAGAAACCCAATCTCATACTTTAAAATTGATAAGATCCTTGTTGAACTTCTGCAAACCCAACCCCGACCTGAGAATCACTTGATGTACTGGGTATCATCATCCACTGATGCTGGGGGCTCTTAATTTCAATATCTAACTCCCTAGTCCAATGATGAGCCAAAACTCTGGCAACGCACATAAACGTCCCATCCGCATCTATCGACACCCTCGTACGATCCATCTGGGAGAGAGTGGAGTCAAAAGGAGTACTTTGAGGTTCATAGAAGTACAGACACACGATAATGAGTCAAGAATAGAATTTTCTAGGAATGTCCTATAGCCTCCTAAAGATATACAAACGTCTCCAGACCGATCCACAGGACTCTACTAGTCACTTAGCTCTTGTACCAACAACACCGATGTTCCTAGGATCTGATACCAATTTGTCATGACCTAATTTCTCAGGTTATGATGACACTTACCATAACCCACGAATAGGTAAGCCAATCCATAGTCTGAAACAGCTTGTAACAGACTAATAAGAAAATTGAATGTAAAACTAAATAAAAGAGTAAGAAGACAAAAAGGATGGAAACACATCCCCAAAACCTGGTGAAGTCAGTACAAGAGCTTCTAATACAGTAGGAGTACAAAGTGGAATACAGAGTTAGTATATATATATATATATACGTACAAATTTGTCTCTTAAATACAAAATAGAGATCAAACTAACAATATGAGGGAGAGCAGGAATACTCCAAAAGTCAAGAGCTCACCCCAAATCTCCAATCTGTAGCTGCTCTGCACGATGCACACATCAATGGTGAGAACTCATGCTATGATCTGAAGGCTACACAAGTGTAGCTTGAATACCAAACACGTGGTACTCAGTAGGCATCGACCAACTGAGCTCCAAAGATAATGCAAGCATAAATAATATGAAAAGCTAAAATATAACTACAGGAAGCTATCAAAAAATAAAAACATAACAATGTTGATGGAGCAATAAGGATAAAATATCCTATTCTATCAGTATTCAGGAACTAAAGTGCAATAATGTATATCACTAGCCAATATACAACTGAAGAGTGACAAAGGATATATAGTAGTATTATAAGATAAAAAAATACATATACAATTTGAATATATAGGGAAAGAGAGGTATATATGGTAATGCCATATATACATATATAAGACTAAACTCAAAGGTAATATCCTAATGGAAATAACCTATCATCTTGAGGTTCATAACTAAGAAGGAAAGCTAATACTAGCATAATCGAGGTCTCTAGCCATAATGAGACTAATCTTGAGATAATATAACAATAATATATTTTACAAAAGCAGAGAGAGAAATTCAAAAACATACCAATAATATCAAGTATCAGTCCATAACTATCCTATCATGAACTAACCATAATAACCAACAATAAAGTAGTCGACTAGTTAGGACAATCAATAACCTAAACGGTTCCCATTCTACCCAGAAGGTCTAAGCAAGCACTCAACAAAAAGTAACTATAGCTTATACCTATACAACCCCCCATAAGATGATAGATATAACTGCCAAACAATCATACTGGTGATAGGCAATGCATATGAATGAATGAATGCAACATAACCAGTAATACCATAACCACTAAGTGCCAAACTGTACTAAGTATATACATCTCCTTCGGCTCATCAGCTCGCAATACACGACCTATAGATGTTACCTCTTCTAGTATGTGGTCCCCAAATAGAGAAATCGATAGGGGACTCAGGAAATTTGTATAAACTGACTGGTCTTGAATCAAGACTTCCAATAACCATAATAAAAGAATCTACTCTGTCCAGTACCGGAGAGATATATAAGTATAATAAGAAATGCCGGACTTAACTGAAACTGAATAAGTGTAAAATAAATTCTCAGAATAGAATCGAGACTAAAGTAGTGTAAACCTGCAAATCTATTGCCCAAGATCGAGTTTGGGTCTAAATCGGCATAATAATGTAGAAAGGGTTGAAATCTCCCTCGAGTGAAGTGAAATAGTAGTAGTGAAAATAGTGGATTAATAACGGACCAAAATCAACCTCGATCTAATTTTCCAAAGTAATACATTTAGTTTTAAAAGCTCATAAACCATTAATGAAGGTGGTACGATTTCTATAGTAAAAGAATCAATTTTAAAGTGAAAAGTGGGAATAAATACATTTTTAGAAAATAGTAGTAAAATCAAGCATTTTATTGGAATCGTACTATTAAATGAGCATAAATGCGCCTAAAAGAATGCATGACATCACCAGTATCCAAACAATACAACTATCTACGCCTACACATCTATAAACTTAAGCCACGTCCTCTCATAGGATAGATTAGTAACCTGGTGTCCAACTAGTGTCATAACCACTGCCTCGGGCCCAACAACATAAATATACCAGGATAACAATTTTATAATTCTGGAAACTACGGTAAATCAGGGCACACAACTACTAGAAGAAGCTAATCAGGGAATATGATCTAAATCACTAGGTAATACCATAAGTCTCATACTAACGGATCCTTAATGTCAACCTAAGATCAAATAAGCATATAATCAAGTGTAATGGGATCCTACGACCATAACAGGTATTCTAGGCTAAGATTTGGGTGATATTTCTATCCTAAATCCCCTAAATAGGTCAAGTCATTATATACTAGTCATAAATCTATCCTATAATCTCTACCCATCATGCAATCTATACAATACACAATATCATAGAGAAAAGTAGACCAAGGCCTACCTCAAATATGAACCGCAATCTCGAACCATCCATAAATCGCTTGTCTTTATCCCACGATCCCAAAATGTTGTCACACTATCAAAATAATAATCTAGGCATTAATACGAGTAAAATGATACCCATATTCTAATATAAAACTCCCTGCTTAAAATCAAGTAAAAAATAGGCCCATTGGGCTTGCTAACGGAATCCTAAAATTGAATCTGTCATGAGGTCCCTAGAATGACAAAGAATGTGTGCTTAAAATTTGATCACAAAAGGAGCACCAATTGAGGCTCAAATCAGCCCCCAAAACCTGAGGAATCTAAAGCTAAAACTAAGAATTAGACGAATTTGGGGACGTTATAACATGACAATAAAAAAGGGGAAAAAGACCAAGGAACGATGGGTTAACGTACCTATACTTATTGGGATGAAATTACAATAATTTTGAATCCCTAAGGTCCAACAATGGCTGAAATCAAGCAAGAAAATGAGGAAAAATTGGGGAAGAGGACTTATATACTGCCATGGATTTGGCCTTCACGAACGCAAGCGCTAGGGGTTAAGAATGCAATGATCGAGAACATTACCCTACACGAACGCGACCAAGGAGTTGCAAAAGTGAAGAAAAAGGAATTAAACCATCGCAAATGCAAATAACCAACCACGATCACAAAGAAGGAAGTTGATCGGGTTGGGGTTGACCCGCATCGCGAATGCGAGAGGTAAGGCTCACGATCGCAGAACTTGACCCTTCATGAATGCAACCCGTACCTCATGAATACGAAAAAATAATGGTGGTTGCACCGTATGCTGGAAAACCAGTTATTTTCCTAAGTCCCAACGAACTCCGATCGAATTCTCGATATTCATTCAGAACCCCG
Organism: Capsicum rhomboideum; assembly: GCA_031232105.1. Lineage (NCBI taxonomy): Eukaryota > Viridiplantae > Streptophyta > Magnoliopsida > Solanales > Solanaceae > Capsicum > Capsicum rhomboideum. The sequence goes on from CP124712.1 coordinate 20,109,138, forward strand.
TGCGCATAAAAAAACTATGTCACCACACTAAATTGGATATTTTTGACTTAATGAAACCATTAAAACTTTCATCTGAGATCATTTCAATTAAATATGGGTCCCACACCTAGTTTTGTTTTAACTAAATTCTACCCGATAGCCCAAAATGAGTCCACAAGCCTTGGGACCCAGACCAAGGATCCCTCTAGACTAAAATCAACATTTTAAAGCTAACAACACTATCATAATTTTCATCCAAGGTTGTTTACCCGATTGCTAATTATAATTTGAATTTCTAATTTGAATTTTGAATTAGGCCTATCAGTTGGGGATGTCAACTAAATTAGGATAAGGGAATGTGATGTGCATATGCTGTGCATGTGCCTACCATGTGACAGAAGCTGTGGCCTATAAATAGGCAGAGGTAGGCTGTCATAATGTTAGATTTAGCTGTGTTAGTCAGATTTTTGTAAGGTTGTGTTGTGTGCTTCTTTGTGGCACAAGTTAAATACAAAATTAGGACTTGTTCCTACATGTGCTTGTGTTTTTCTATATTCGTAAGCCTAGGCAAACTAAGTGTTGAGTGAAAAAAGTAAAGGGTTGAAGCCATAGTACGTGTGGCTGCCATAGTGGGTGTGAACAAACAGGTTAACCCTCTATCAATTGGTATAAAAGCTTGGTGCTGTGATGTATAGAGGAGCAAATTACAATGAGTTACATGAAAAAGTTGCAAGGCTGGAGACAATGGTTGGCTTGATAGATGACATAGATGAACTGGTTGATGTCATAAATCAGATTCATGGCACTAACATAGAACTGTCAAGTTATTGCGCTACTGTAGACAGTCAATTGGATAGTCTTGTCACTTTTATTGAAAATATGGGTACACGAATTGAGGGACTTTTGAATCAAAATAAAGATTTAAAGGCGGAGGTAGTGGTCCTTTGCAGGGCTATTGCTGGTTCATCGCGTAGAGACGAAGAACATGCCAAAATCAAAATTCTAGAACCAAAGTACTTTGATGGCGTTCGTGGTGCTAAAGAACTAGAAAATATTTTGTGGGACTTGGAACACTACTTTGCTACTGCTCATGTGCCTAAAAATGACAAAGTGACCATAGTGATTCACTATTTTAGGTACAATACAGTGCTGCGGTGGTGTAAAAGAATGCTGATGATTAAAGTGCTGGCAGACCCAAGTGTGATACGTGGGCAAAATTGAGGGATGCACTTCATGAGAAATTTCTACCTAGCAGCTCATCTTGGGTTGATAGGGATAGACTGAAGTGGTTGAAATAAGTTGGTTCCATTTGGGGCTATGTGAAGGAGTTTTCATCGTTGATGCTTGATATTCAGAACATGTTTGATGAAGATAAGTTGCACAACTTCATTTTTGGAATGCAAGGCTGAGCTCAGAATAAACTGCGTAGGCAGAAAGTTCAAGATCTGTCTAGTGCCATTGCTACAGTAGATACCTTGATTGATTTATATTCTAACAGTGCTTCCCCTAATCCTACTCTTTCCAAAATGAAGAAGAAGGAGAAGGGCAGAGACTGGAAAAAGGATAATCGCAGATAAAAGGGGAATTATAAGGGGGAAAAAAAGGTGGATGCTTCTTCTTCTAACCAAAACAAGTAGGCTAGGGAGAAGGTCTGTTGGACTTATCAAAAACCTGGGCATCAGGCAAGAAACTGTCAAAAATAGGGGAAGATCAATGCTCTTCTTATTGAAGAGGAGAAACAAGCTAAGGTATAGGGCATTGTTGCCTATATTAACCCACTACATTTGCTGAACACCCTGTGTAGCATGAATCTGGTGGACATAGAGGCAAATGATGATGCCGATGCCTTAGCCAATACTAATGAAAGTGTTGATGATTTGTTGTATGCCCAAGGTTCTTTGATATACGTTAATGTGAAAATTAGGCACAAAAGTGTTGTGACAATGGTTGATACTGGTGCTACTCATACTCGTATGGCCTCAAAAATCATGGAGGCGTATGGACTGAAGGTGACTACTTATGCAACAAGGATAAGGCTGTAAATTCTACACCACAGCCAGGACATAGCGTGGTATTGGATATTTCATTAACCATAAGTCATTGGTCTGGAGTACACAACTTAACTATGGTGCCGCTTGATGACTTTAATCTTTTGTTTGGGATTGATTTTCTGAAAACGTTTAGGGTTGCTCATATTCCTTATTTGGACAGTTTGATGTTCATCATAGAATCTAACCCTGGATTTGTGATAGGTATTCAGCCCTATAATGAGGAGAAGAAGAGGAAACACTCCGAATTTGCTGCGATGTTGTCGGCTACGACTTTAAAAAAGGCTTGAAGAAGGGTGAGACTAGATATCTTGCAGCCTTGGTTGAAGTAAAGCTCGATATGCAGATTGATGTCCCAGATAGTGTTGCTAAGTTATTGGTAGAATTCAAGAATGTCATGCCACCAGAACTGCCTAAAGAGTTGCCTCCAAGGAGGGAAATTGACCATAGGATCGAACTGATTCCTGGTTTAATGACACTGGCACGCCCTCCTTATTATAAGTCTCCATTAGAGTTGGCAGAATTGAGGAAGCAATTGTCTGAATTGCTGGAGATCGAACTGATCAAGCCTTTGAAAGCTCCCTATAGTGCCCCTTTTCAATTCCAAAAGAAGCAAGATAGAAGCCTGCATATGTGTGTTGACTATCGTGCACTGAAAAAAGTGACTATGAAGAACAAGTATCCAGTGCCGCTGGTTCAATACTTGATGGATATGCTATCTAGGGCTAGTTTTTTTCTAAGTTGGATTTAAGGTCTGGATATTGGCAAGTGCGTATAACTGAGGGGGATGCCCCAAAGACCACTTGTGTGGCTAGATATGGTAGCTATGAATTCCTTGTAATGCCGTTTGGGATTACTAATGCCCCACCTACTTTCTGCAACTTAATAAATAATGTTCTTCATAAGTACCTTGATGACTTTGTAGTTTTTTTCTTAGATCATATAGTCATTTATAGTATAACACTAGAAGATCATTTGCTGCATTTGAGAATGGTGATGCATGACTTAGAGAATATTAACTCTATGTAAAGATGGAAATGTGTGAGTTTGCTTATCGTGAGACCAATTTTTTTGGGCCATTTGGTTAGTGCAAACCAAGTGTGAATGGACCCTAGAAATGTGCAGGCTATTATGGATTGGCAAGCACCTAGATGGATTAAAGAATTGAGATCAATTCTAGGATTGGCAAACTATTATTATAAGTTCATTACTGGCTATTCAAAGAAGGCTGCCCTATTGATAGATTTGTTGAAGAAGAATGTGAAGTGAATTTGGTATGAAGCAAGTGACAAGGCTTTCAATATTGAAAAAGGCCATTGCTTCTGAACAAATATTGCGGTTACCTGATTTTGACTAACTATTTCATGTTCACACTGATGCTTCTGATTATGCTGTCGGTGGTATGCTGGTACAAGAGGATCATCTGGTAGCATTTGAGATCTAAATCCTACGAAACAAATGTATTTTCTCACAAGAAGGAGATAGTGGTTGTCCTCTATTGTCTTTAAATCTGACCGATGTATGTGCTGGGAACAAAGTTTGTTGTCAAGATGGACAATATGGCTAATACATACTTCAAAAATCAATAGAAATTGAGTCCAAAACAGGCCTGATGGCAGGAGATTCTTGCTAAATATGACTTCTTTTGGATACACAAACCAGGCAAGCAAAATCAAGTTGCGAATGCATTGAGTCGCAAAGAGGTATTTGCTGCAGTTTATGAAATCACTAGACTTGAATATGATTTCTTAGATATGATAAAGTTTAGTAATTTATATGATTCATTATATGGAAAATTGATAGATCAAGTGAAAGAGGGACAGTTAGACGGTTTTGGATAGAGGAAGATTTGTTGTATTTTAAGGAGGTAGAATCATTGCGCCTCAAAGTGATTAGTTGCATTGAAAACTCCTTAAAGAAACACATGATACTATCTATGCTGGTCATCCAGGTGTTGAAAGAATGATGGCATTGTTGTCCCAAAATTATTTCTGACCAAAAATGGAAGATGACATTAAGGACTATATGAAGTCTTGCCTTGTTTGTCAACTTGACAAGACTGAAAGGAAGAAGGAAGCAGGGTTAATCCAACCTCTACCTATTGTGAAATGTCCATGAGCTTTCGTTTTTATGGATTCCATTAGCGGATTTCCAAAGGTCAATGGCAAAGCCTCAGTCATGGTAGTGGTTGACAGGTTTTTAAAGTATGTAATTTTCATTGCCGCTCCTACCCTTTGTTCTTCTGAGATAGCTGCTGAATTATTCTATAAGTTTGTGGTGAAGTATTTTGGTGTTCCACTTGACATTATGAGTGATCGAGACACTAGGTTCACAGGCCGGTTTTGGATAGTATTATTCAATATGATGGGTACTGAACTGAAATTCTCAATAGTGAATCATCCATAAACGATGAACAGACTAAAAGAATCAATCTTCTGCTTGTAGAATATTTGAGTCATTATGTGACTGCAAGTTAGAGGAATTGTGTGGAATTGTTAGACAGTGTGAAGTTTTGTTATAATCTACACAAGTCGTCGGCAACTGAGAAGAGCCCCTTTAAACTAGGGTTAGGCATGTAGCCTAACAAACCATTGGAAGTTGCTAGATCCAAAATAGAGGGAAAGTGCCCTGCTATCTACAAGTATACACGAGACAAGCAATAGTTGCTAGATAAAGCATATGATAGCTTGAGAAAGGCAGCAAAGCGAATAAAGAAGTATGCTGACAGACATAGGCATGCTTTAGAATTCCAAGTTGGGGACAAAGTGTTACTGAAGCTTACTCCCTAAATATGAAAGAAAATCAGTAGCAAAATGATTCATCATGGACAAATTTCAAAGTACGATGGACCATTTGAAGTGATAGAATGGGTGGGTGAAGTAGCTTACCGGTTGAATCTAATAGAAATGCTAAAAATCCACCCTACTTTCCATGTGAGTTTTATGAAACCTTTTCATAAAGATGCTGAAGATCCAGCAAGGTTGGATACAAGACTTGCTCCTCCCGTTGTATGACAGCTATATGAAGAGGAGATTGAAAAGATCTTGGATCACCAAACTTTGGGGAAAGGCAAGAAGAATAGGTGAATAGAATTTTTGGTTCAATAGAAGGGCAAACAAGTGTGTGATGCTACTTGGGAAAAAGATTCATTATTGTGGCAATTTAAAGATGAGATCTATGCCTACTTAGAAACTACCTTATCGAGAACGATAAGCTCATCGGGTAGGGAAAGTTTGATAGACCTCCTGCTTGATGTTTAGAATGATGTGGGCTTGGCTAGATATTGACATGATCAACCTAGTCAAGACTAAATGGTGAGGGCAAAAGTTAGGTTTTCTTAAGGCCAGTCTGCCGGCATGAGCATGTTAGCATGACATGGCGCATGTCGGTAGGGCATGGCGCATGTCGGTAGGGAATGGCGCGTGTCGGTAGGGCATGGCAATACCTAGGAATTACCGTGGCTAAGGCATGCAAGGCATGGCTAAGGTATGGCAAGGGCTGACAAGCTAAGGCGGAATAATACTAAGGCTGATTTTTGTAAGGCTGTGTTGTATGCTTCTTTGTGGTACGAGTTAAATGCATAGTTGGGACTTGTTCCTGTATGTGCTTATGTCTTTCTAAATGTTTAAGCCTAGGCAAACTAAGTGTTGAGTGAAAAAAGTAAAGGGTTGAAGCCATAGTACGTATGGCTGCCATAGTGGGTATGAAAAAATAATTTGACCCTCTATCAATAAGACTCCATGATGCAAAGGTACTAATGCCTTATTTATTCTTCCATATGTACAGATAAATGCAACAGATCTAAGATCTTTTTTTTTTTTTGACATTTATATACTAAATTGAAAAGATATATGAGTTAACACAAGTATTTTCTTTGATAAAAAATTTGTTCAATTAGATTAGTAAAATAACTAGTTGTCTAGTTTAGTTTATCTCCTTATAATTAATTTTATTGTATGTTCCTTTTGGATCTATTCAGTCCACAACATCAATCAAGTGAGCATCATCAGGCGCATTACCAAATTACAACTGAGTAGTTTATGTTCAATCAACATGATACTAACAAGGTAGAAAATATATGATACCTTTTTAATAGTGATATAAAATGAAATGGAAAAGAGTTCAACCATTATTTACAACAAAGATATCATGTTGATGAAATCAGAAAAAGAATTACCATGTGAACTTATAACGTAGTGTAAGGATCTAATTTGTGAAATCTTGCTTTTCATGTGTTTTGACCATTTTACCTTTCTCGGTATTTGATACATGTTGATTTGAAGTGTGGGGATGGTTGACATAATTCCCAATGTGATGGAGAGTGATTTGAGTGAGTTTGAGGTTTTTGGAGGCTTCAAAAGCCATATTGTTGACTTTGGTCAACATTTGTTGTTTTGAGTGTCAGTTGGTGATTTGGGTAGATTCATTAGATTTGAAATGTTGAATTTGGGTTAATCGCGGGGTTGGTTCAGGTTCGGGACATTTATTTTGCATTTTGACCCTTTGTTGGAAAACTAGTTTAAATAAGATTTAAAGGGTTCCGGGGGGTTAACTTGTTGAAAATGATCTTTTTTCAAAAATCTAATGTCTCCATTGAGTTTGGAATGTCAAAAATAGCCTAGTATCATATTTCAGTTGCATTCACGGGATTCCAAACGAATCCCGAGGGTCTGATCGAAAACATGGCATTTTAGCCAAGTTGTTGATTATGCTGCTATCTGGTGTAGCCACTTAAGTGCCCAAGGACCTCTTTAGCACCCTGGATTCTCCTAAGCAGTAGTCGCTTTAGCGTCCAGGCATCACTTAAGCGGTAGCCTCTTTGTCGGCCATACGTCGTTTAGGCGATGGCCTGCCTAAGTGACTTGGATGATTTAGCAATCTTTTAGCCACTTAAACAGTGGTCGCTTAAGTGGTAAATTAGCCTCTTAAACGTCCATCGCTGATATAAAAACACTTTTTCAAAATTTTTCACCATTTTGGGCTTTGAGCTTCGGGTTTGGGCAATTTTCAAGGTTTTCATCACCATTTGAGCTTGGGGTAAGCTCCGAAACATTATTCCCATTACTTTAGATTGAATTATATCATCAAAACACTCTTTAATCTTGGTTTTAACATGGGATTTTGATGATTTTTTTAGAAAATCTTATAAATGGTTTTTCTTCGATTGGACCTCATTTTTAACTCGTTTTCACGTGGGTTTTCAACTGTAGATTCCTTTAACCTTGGGGAATGTATTTCTAAAAAAAAATTCTACTTTTTCCCCTTTTGTTTTCAAACTCATTATTTGAATCCATTTTGCACCCGACTTAAATATGGGCAAAATGGATATTGTTGGCCTTCTTATAATGCATAAATTCTATATTTATATGTTTTAGTTTATTCCGAAGCTGCTCAAAAGGGGAAAGCATCGTGTTGGAGGACTTTAGGCTCGAATTTTATCATTACAAGGTAGGTTATGGCTTAGCTTCTTTCAGATTGAGCTGGGAAGTTAATAAATAAGTAAAACATGCTACGGGTTGGGGAAACAACTATGGGTTTTATATTCTTTGATTATTATTATTGTCGTGTGCTCGGGTAGGGGCTTATAATCTGTTGTTGTGGACTTGTGTTATCTGATATTGTGTGTTACCTGAGTGGGGGCTTTATTTGACATCATTTGCCTTATCTGTGCTTTTAAATGCCTTACTTTTTGTTATGATACTCATACGAGGGCTTAAATTGTTATTATAGCCCTTACTGAACATTGATTTCCTTTATCGTGTTAGAAATGCCTCAGTTAGGGGTTTATATGATATTACTGATGTCCTACATGCATATTTATTCCGATGCTGCCTAACTAGAGTTGATTGTCATGAAATATGGGACCTATTGAGTTGATTTCTGGGCTCACTTATAATTGTATTGAATGGATTGGATATCTTTATACTGATTTGATTGTGAGCATTCATCTTCATTCCATACATATATATTCATGAGATATTGGTACCATTGAGGAACACTATTTTTTAAAGAAAATAAGACATTTTCATAAAAACCCTCTTGACTCAGGAGTGACCTTTAGCCTTAGTTGTTCAGTCTTTAACTAACCAGATGGTTAGGCTTTATATTTTGACACCTAGATGTGTTTTAGACTTTATTGATGCTAGATCTTCTTTGATGAAGCAGATTCGAGCTAACCACTTTGATGATGATAGTTTGAGAGTTATTCGGGATATGGTGTTGAGCGGTGAAGCTAAGGAGGCATCCCTTGATTCATATGGTGGGTTAAGGATTGGTGGCTCAGTTTATGTGCCAAAAATTGGTGGATAGGTGAGATCGATTTTAGAGGAGGCACATTATTCCAGATAATCCATTCATCCTGGATGAACTAAGATGTACCATAATTTAAAGCAGTTTTACTAGTGGTGTGGTATTAAAAAGGATGTAGCAGATTTCATAGCCCGTTGCTTGTGTTGCCAGCAAATGAAGGCCAAGCATTAGACACAAGGTGATTTGCTTCAGAGATTACCTATTCCAGAGTGGAAATAGGAGCGGATCACTATGGATTTTGTGAGAGGTTTTCCTCGTTGTACTTTTCATGGTTCTGATAGTATTTGGGTCATTATGGATTGATTAAAAAAATCAACCCATTTCATCCATTATTAAATTTCATCTAGTACCGAGATATTGGCTTGTATCTATGTTTGAAAGGTAATTCGTTTTCATGGAGTGCACGTGTCTATTTTTTCAGAAAGTGGGTCATTGTTCACTTCTAGACTTTGGAGGACATTTCAGGAGGAGTTGGGTACTCAGGTTGACCTTAGCACAACTTTTCAACCCCAGACCGACGATCAGTTGGAGTGGGCTATTCAGGTTTTGAAGAATTTTCTCCATGCAAGTGTTATGGACTTTGGAGGTTAGTGGAAGTAGCATTTAGCCTTAGCTGAGTTTGCTTATAATAATAGCTACCATTAAAGTTTTGAGATGGCACCTTTTGTGGCATTGTATTATAAGAGTTGTCGAACTCCTATTGGTTGGTTTGAGACTTTTGAGACTAGATCATGTGGTATTGACTTTCTTCACGAATCATTGGATAGAGTTCGGGTGATTCAGGATAGGCTTCGGATAACCCAGAGTTGGCAAAAGAGTTATGCTAATCACAAACTTTGTGCCTTGAAGTTTGGTATTGGAGATTGAGTTTTCCTTCGTGTGTCGCCCATGAAGGGAGTGATGAGGTTCGAAGAGGGGCAAGCTTAGCTCTACGTATATCAAACTTTTTGAGATTCTTTAGACAGTTGGAAAGGTTGCTTATGAGTTCACTTTAAATCCAGACTTTTCAACCATTCATCCAGTTTTTCATGTATCGGTGCTCCGATGCTATATTATGGATGAGTCTTATGTGCTTCACTGGAATACGATTCAGTTGGATGAGATGTTGACCTTTGTTGAGGAGCCAGTCTTTATTTTAGCCAGTGATATTAGATGGTTGTCTTCTAGAGATATTCCTGTAGTTAAGGTTCAGTGGAGACACCATTCCATTGAGGAGGCTGCTTGGGAAGTCAAGTATGATATATGCTGTAGTTAACCCCAGCTTTTCACTGACTTAGGTATTTCCTTACTTTTTAGTTTGAGGATGAACTAGAGTCTTAGTGGTGGATACTGTAACGACCTGATTTATGAAATCTTGCTTTTAATGTATTTTGACTATTTTGCCCTTCCCCTTAGTTATTACATGTTGATTTTGGGGTGTGGGATGGTTGGTACAATTCCCAATGTGATCAGGAGTGATTTGAGTGAGTTTGACGTTTTTGGAGTCTTCAAAAGTAATATAGTTGACTTCGGTCAACATTTGTTGTTATGAGTGTCGGTTGGTGATTTGGATAGTTCTATTTGATTCCAAATGTAAAATTTGGGTTAGCAGTGGGGTTGGTTCAAGTTTGGGATCTTTATTTTGCATTTCGACCCTTCATTGGAAAACTAGTGTAAATAAGCTTTAAAGGGTTCCGAGAGTTAACTTGTTGAAAATGATCTTTATCAGGATATTTGACGTTGCCATTGAGTCCGAAACTGTGAAAATAGGCTAGTAGCGGAGTTCGGTTGCATTCACAGGATTCTGAACAAATTCGGCGGGTCTGATCGAAAACTTGGCATTTTAAACAAGTTGTTGATTATATTTCTATCTGGTACATCTACTTAAGTGGCCAAGGACTGCTTTAGCAGCCTGGCATAGCTAAAGAGGTAGTCGCTTTAGCTGCCAGGCATTACTTAAAAGGTATCTGCTTTAGCAGCCATGCGTTGCTTAAGAGATGGCCGGCCTAAGTGGCTTGGCATCTTTAGCGACCTTTTAGCCACTTAAGCGATGGTTGCTTAAGTGGTCAATTATCCGCTTAAGTGGCAATCGATGATATAAAAAACCCTTTTCATGATTTTTCACGATTTTTAGACTTTAAGCTTCGAGTTTGGGCTATTTTTAGGGTTTTCATCACTATTTGAGCTTGGGTAAGCTCCAAACCTTGATTCACATTACTTTACATTGGATTATATCATCAAAACACTCTTTAATCTTGGTTTTAACATGGGATTTTGAGGATTTTTTCAAAAAAAATAAAAATGGTTGTTCTTCGAGTTGAACTTCAGCTTTAACTCATTTTTGCGTGGGTTTTCAACTATAGATTCATTTTCGAACTCAGTTTTCAAACCCGTTTTGGACCGACTTCAATATGGGCAAAATGGGTATTGTTGGCCTTCTTATAACGCATACATGCTATATTTGTATGTTTTAGTTGATTTCGATGCCGTTTGAAAGGGGAAAGCGCCGTGTTGAAGAACTTTAGGCTCGGATTTCATTGTTTCAAGGTAGGTTATGGCTTCATTTATTTCAGATTGATCTGGGTAGTTAATAAATAAGTAAAGCATGCTATGGTTTGGAGAAAACAACTATGGGCTTTATATTTTGGGATTATTATTATTATTGTGTGCCCGGTGGGGGCTTATAATCTATTGTTGTTGACTTGTGATATATGATATTGCATGTTGCCCGAGTGGGGAATTTATTTGACATTATTGGCCTTATCTGTGCATTTAAATACCTTATTTTTAGATATTATACACGTGTGGGTGGCTTAAATTATTATTATAGGCCTTATTAAGCATTGGTTGCCTTTATCAAGATAGAAATGCCCGAGTTAGGGATTGATATGATATTATTGATGTTCTACATACAAATTTATTCATATAGTGCCTAATTAGAGTTGATAGTCATGAGTTATGGACATATTGAGTTGATTTCTGGGCTCACTTATATACGTATTGAATGGATTGGATATCTTTATACTGATTTGATTGTGAGCATTACATCCTCATTCTATACATATACATTCATAAGATATTAGTTCCATTGAGGAACACTGTTTTGTAAAGAAAATGAGACATTTTCATAAAAACCCTCTTCGTGAATACGAATCGAAGAGGTGAGTTGTAATGACCCTCCAGGTCATTTTCTCAATTTACGTGTATTTCAGACATTTCGAGCCTTCTCATAGAGGCTACAGGTCATTTATGACTTACCAGAACTATTGGTTCGGTTATCGGATAGTTCGTTTGGATTTTAGGTTCAATTCCCTATTTTGGAGCTTTTGTTGTTAAGGAATTGGTGTCGGACCAAAAAACCTAGTAAATGGCCTCAGATAAGAATTCCGACAGCTCCATCAATTCCAGAACTGTGATTTTAGGGTAGGGGGACCCTTGGTTTGGGTCCCAAGACTTCCAGACTCATTTTTGGCTATTGGGTAGAATTTGGTGAAAAATAGAAGTAGGTGTGGGAACCATATTTAATCAAAATGATCTCTGATGAAAGTTTTTATGGTTCCGTTGAGTCGGGAATGTCAAATTTGATATGGTAGCATATTTCATTTGCGCGTATGGGGTTCTGAACGAATCTTGAGCACCCAGTCGGAGTCCATTTTGACTTGGCAAAATCTGGTGGTTGATATCTGGTGCAATCGCTAAAGCACTGTATAAGCCGCTTTAGCGCCCATGGTTATATATCTAAGGGACACTTTAGCGCTTCTTGTCCACTTAAGCGGACGTCTCTTTAGAGGCCAGGATGCCGCTTCAGTGAACCCTGTCTTTCCTTACCCTCTTCTTTTGTTGTCAGTAGCCGCTTTAGCGGTGACTGTTGGTGTTAAAATCCCCTTCTTCACCCTATGTTCCCTTATTTCTCTAAGGCTTTTCCTTTATTTTTGAGAGCTTAGCACATAGGAAAGTGATGGAAATCATCCATTTAAGCTAAGGTAAGCTAGTTTAATACTCCTTGGGTAATTTTCCATTATTTTTCCTAGCAAATTCCATCCTTTTTCTTTGTAAATTCCTAGAATTTAGGTCTTAAATTCTCAAAAGTTTAGGGTTGATTTGATCCCCAATTTGCACTCTATTTGTGCTTAACTTTTGAGCACACATTCCTTACCCTTCGAGGGACTTGGTGGGGGATTCAATTTTTGGATTTCATTTGTGGGCCCCATGGGCCCATTCTCCACTTGAGTTTCAACTCAATCTTTTGCATAGTAATATGGGTATCATTTTACTCCTATTAACGTGTAGATTATTATTTTGATAGAGTGATGATATTTTGGGATCGTGGAGAAAAAGCAAGTGATTTGTAGGTAGTCTGAGATTGTGGTTCGGCTTCGAGGTAGGCTTCGATCTACTTTTCTCTATGAGATTGTTCATAGTATATATTGCATGCTATGTAGGGATTATATGATGGGTTATACCTAGTATTAGTATGTCTTGAACTATTTAAGGGACTTAGAATTGAAATGTGACCCGAACCTTGGCATAGAATACCCGTAGTGGTTTTAGAACCATATTATCCTTGATTATAGACTTGTATAACCATAGTTTGGCGTTAAGAATCATTAGTATAATACTTACCGTATTACTGAGTAAATTGGATGACATTCCCTCGGTTAGATATTTTTAGTGGCATTATGCCCATAATTACCGTAGTTTTCCTGAGTTATGGTGCTAATATCATGTTAGTTATATTTTTGGGCCCAAGGTTGTGGTTACAATACCAGTTCGATCCCAGGTTAGTACTCTACTCTTTGAAAGGACGTGATTCTAGTTTAAAGATGCTTAGGCACTTATGGTTGTATTGTTTGGATACTAGTGATGGCATGCATACTTTTAGGTGCATTTATGCTCACTTAGTGGTACAATTCCAACCAAAACCTAGGTATTACTACTATTTTCTAAAAAAGGACTTTTCCCACTTTTCACTTTTAAAATGTATTCTTTTACAATGGGAATCGTACCACCTTATTTAATGAATGATGAGCTTTCGAAACTAAATATGCTATTTCAAAATTAGATCTAGGTTGATTCCGGTCCATTATTCATCGATTATTTTACCGTTACTATTTACTTTGGTCGAGGGAGATTCCAACCCTTTCTACATTATTATGCTGATTTAGTCCCGAACTTGATCTCGGGCAATGGATTTACAAATTTACACTCTTTTGGTCTCGGTTTGAGCCTGAGAACTTATTATACTTATATATATATATCTCCGGTACTGGATGGAGTAGATTGATTATGACGATAACTGGAAGTCCTTATTCGTGATCAGGCCCTGTATACGGATATCCCGAGTCCTTTATGGGACCCTTTGTTCGTGAGCCATAGTACCAGAGAAGGATGGTCGCAATAGGTCCTGCGTTTGTGAGCTACTGAGCTAGAGTAGGTGTATACACTTGTTACGTTATGGCACTTGGATTGGGCATGTTATTTCTGGTTCCTATTGCATTCATTCATTCATATGCATTGCCTATCACCAGTATGATTTTTTTGTGCTTATATCTTTCAGCCTTATGGGGGGTTGTATAGGTATAAGCTATGGTTACTATTTGTTGAGTGCTTTCTTGAATCTTCCAGGCTTATGGGGGTTTGGTTAGGTTTTTGTTTGTCCGGACTAGCCAATTAATCTATTGTTGGTTTTTATGGTTAGTTCATGGCAGAATAGATATAGATTGGTTCCCCAGATTACGGGTATATTTTTTATCTCTTTTCTCTAATACGGTAAGTTACCTTATTGCTAAGTTATCTCATGATTAGTCACACTTTAGTTAGAGGCCTTGATTATGCTAGTATTAGCTCCCTTACTTGGCCATGATTCCTTGAGATGTTAGGTTGGATCCCTCAGGATATTACCTTTAAGTTTAGGCCTCTATATATATGTATATATGACATTACCGTATATACCTCTCTTTCCTTATCTATTCATATCGTATATGTATCTTTTGGCCTTGTATTACTACTATATGTACTACTTTCATTGTTCAGTTGTATATTGGCTAGTGATATATGGTATTTCACTTTATTTCCTGAATACTGTTCGAATAGGATAGTTTATCCTTATTGCTCCATTAGCATTATACTTGCATTATCTTTGGAGCTCAGTCGGCCAATGCCTACTGAATACTGCATGTTTGGTACTCATACTACACTTCTACAACCTGCAGATCATAGTACGAGTTCTCACTGTTGACGTGTGTATCGTGAGGAGAAGCCATGGATTGGAGATTTGGGGTGAGCTCCCATCGTTCGGAGTATTCCTGCTCTCCCTCTTATTATTAGTTTGATCACTATTTTGTATTTCAGAGATGACTATGTATATATGTATTTATTCGGTATTTTACTTTGTACTCCTATTGTATTAGAAGATCTTGTACTGACTTCACCAGGTTTTGGGGTTATAGTCTATATTAGTCTCTTTATTAAATTCTTTTTCGTTGTTTTCTTCATTTCTATTGGTAGTCTGTTACTAGCTGTTCTGGACTACCAGTTGGCATACCTACTGGCGGGTTATAGTAGATGCCATCATGACCTAAGAAATCGTGTCGTGACAAATTGGTATCAAAGCCTAGGTTCACCGAGGTTGTTGGTACAAGAGCAAAGTGCCTAGTAGAGTCCTGCATATCGATATAGAGACGTTTGTATCCTATCTTCTGAAGGCTATAAGGCATTCCTAGGAAATTCTATTCCTTGACACTTTATTGTGTGTCTGTACTTCTATGAACCTCTAAGTACTTTCTTTGAATCCACTCTTTCCCAAATGGATAGCACGGGGTTGTCGATAGATGCGGATGGGATTTCAGTGCGTGTTATCTAAGTTTCAGCTCAACATCGAGCTGGGGAGTTAGAGACTGATATCGAGATCTTAATTGTTAGCCAGAGGTTCTGGGACCAGCCAGGCTTTGGCAGAGTTTGTGACCGCTTCAGCATTTCAGGACATCGTGTTGGGGATTCAGATTCTTTTTGTGAATACTTCACAATCAGTGGTGATTCCTGGTGCACTTAGTGGTTCTCAGGCCAAATTTGGGCTTGTTGGCATTTGGAATGGATATTTATCAGTTTCAGAATATGAGATTGGGTTTCTCGAGTAGGCTAGTTAGATATCTATGTTATATACTACGGAGCATGAGATGGTGCGACGATTTATTAGAGGATTAACTTTACCACTCTGCTTGGCGTCAGTGCATTTGATAGTAACTGGGTCTACTTTTCGTTGGTTGTTGATCATGTGAGGGATATAGAGATGGAATGTATTGGGACATATGGAGGTGGCGGTAAGAGGCCATGTCAGCGGGACAGTTTTAGTAGTATTCCATCTGGAGGTCGGTATCCTCCCAGCTGAGTTCAGCATCAGTTACAACCTACTAGGTCTATACAGGTACCACCTCAGAGTATAGGTGGTTCTCAGGTAAATTGTGGTAGTCGTAGTGGTCAGAGTTCTGGTAAGATATTATGGGGTATTCGGTCTAGGTCTTCAGGCCATGAAAGACATTCTGGGTCAGCAGGTACCATACATCAGAGAGTCCCAGGGGAATGTTTTAACTGTGGTAAGATTGTTCATTGGTCCAGGGAGTACCCTAGGTGTGAGTTGGTCAGCCAATTGGGATCAGCTCATGTTTCTCTCCAGGTTAGAGCTTCAGGTGTTTGTTACGACTGCAGAGAGATTGGTCATTGGTCTAGAGAATGTCCCTGACATAGGATTATTAGGAAGTTAGCACAATCAGATCAGTCTCATAGGGATGTAACACCTTCAGCTAGAGGTTGTGCACTTAGTCTTTCAGTTGGTCGTTCAGATGCTCAGTCTGAGGTTAAACGAGTTTAGATTTATACTCCTTCGGCCACGTCAGGACTATGAATTCGAATTCCATTGATATAGGTGTGATTTGATTTTCTATCTCTTAACTTCTATTTGAATTATGTTGGGGTTTTTATACCCATCCGTGGTTACATACCTTGATATTACTATATGGATTGTTGTACGCCTTTGTGTAGATTTATGCATACTTGAATATCCCCGTAGATAAATTCTTTTAGTAATGGATCAAGTGGATCGGTTTGATACTTTCCTAAGGGCGTAGGATTGGGTTAAAGTCCCTTTCCTTTGGCATTATGGCCTTGTTGTGATCTTAGAGCGGTCCTAGTTATGTTTCTCATTTTGTACCACCTGTACCTTATTCTATTGTTAGTATTTTTATTGCTTTAACATCGATTGATCCTCACGTGATAGACGGCTAGAATAGCGTTATCTAGTTAGAATCCCTTTTCTTGCGATTCTTATTCGTTGGCTTAGATGACAAACTCGGTTGGTTGGTTCTCTCCCTTTTAGTGAGGTGAGGTTGGTTGTTTTCCTTCTCTATTGGAAAAGTTAGTTCAATTTTGAGATAGAGTGAAGGAAGGTTTGGCCTTCTATGGTTCGGTTGTGATTCTACCGATGGCTACCCTTGTTCCATAGCCCATTCCAAATGCTACTAAGTTGAGGTTGTTCTTTTCATTTTTCTGGTTCGTTTCCCGATAGTAGTCTTGATCTTGGTGTTGGTGTTAAGTTAGGTACTCTATTCTTCCTTCTATGTAGTTCTTGGTTCAGTTGAGTTAAGATTGGAGTGAAATGGTTGAATTCATAATTTCTCATTTTTGAAATATTTATTTGGCCCAATATGACTTCATGGGATGCTTCTGATTGGTGGTATATGTTTATGTATCAATTACCAGTGATCAAAACGAGTGCTTTTTGAGAGTGAGTATTCGTCGCCATAAGTTGAGTATTGGTTTGACCAGGGTCAAGATAAGATCATTATTTTCTGAGTTGCTCGAGATTTGGTTACCATTGGTACTCTTTGTAGCCTTGGTGAGTTCTTGGTTATGCCCTGATATATTATGCCTGATACGCCATGGTTACATGGCACTTTAGATGCTTAAAACAAGGAAAATATGCAATACTTGGGTGTATTTTGTTGGTATGATGTGGTTTCTGTCCTAATTTGCAGGAAAACAGGTTTCAAAGGCAAAATGATTAAAAAGAAAGAATCAAGCCCAAGAACGAAGTGTCGGAAGAAGAAAGAACAAGAATATGTACCAGAGATGGACTCACGACACCACTCATGTGGCGTGATTGCCACTCACGTGACGTGAGTGGATGGCGTGAGTCCAAATGCAAAAGACAAAGACAGGGTCTGATTTCCACGCCAGAAGTCACGTGGCGTGACTATCAGTCACATGACGTGGAAGTGACTCAACTTCTGAAGATGTCTGATTGAGCCTGATTTCCACGACACCAACCTACGTGGCGTGGCTTGGTTCCACGATACCAAGTCACGGTACCGTGGAAGTTGCCGACTCTATTCTCCTATTTTGATTTGGATAGGATTAGCTTTTTATCTATAAATACCCCTGTATAGTCCTATGCACGAGAGGGAGTCATTATATTGTTTTGAGAGCTATTTCATATTGTTTTTGAGTTGATAAACATATTCTTGGTTTTGTGTTTACAAACCCTAATTCGAGTTTTATTGATAATTGAGATTTTAGTTTTTCTTCATTGTTGTGAGATCAAAATTATGCTTTTATCTCTGAATTCTTGTTGTGTTCTTACAATTATGAGTAGCTAAGCTCATCAACTAGGGTTGTGTGAACCATGAGGTATTAACGAAACCAGTTAAGTGCAAAGCAATTCAGAACCGTTGTTTATGCATGTATTGTTGTTTCCTTCATTGTGATTGATCTTCTAACGGTTGCAAACGTTAAAAACTCGCCTATATTCTAGACTTTCTCGAGAGATAGATAGATATTGGGAAACGGAGATAACAACAGAGATTTGAAGCTATCAACCTTCATCTAATAACTTGAGCCTTAGCGAGAATAGTTATCTGAGGTCCAGGACAAGGGTTAGTAGTGTGACACTCAGAGAACGAGAGGAGAAGAGTGAAATTCATCTAATCAAGGTCGAGAGATGTTTAGATGAACATATCTTGTCAGATTTTGCATGCCACATAGCGGGACGGTTTTGTTAGCACAAGTAGCCGGTGGAGTTAAGGAATCATTGGGGATCACAGTCCTAGTGTATTTCTTGTATTGTCTACAAACACGATACAACCAGCAATCGTTATTGTTACTATTCATTCACAAAACCCCCTTCTTTATTTACTTACCAGTTACTCAAACTAGCATTCTATATAAATTTCAACCTATTCCCTGTGGGATCGACCCCAACCTAGTTGGGTTGTATATTTGATTCAGCAACCGTATTGTACTTTTTTGGAGGTATATTTTGGGAGACATTAAATTTTGGCTCCGTTGTCGGGGAATACTGTTACAGAGTTGATTAGTACTGGTTGGAGTTGATTGGTTTTGTTTTTACATGCTTTTGATGGCACACGCCGGTGTATGCCCAATACTAGGAGTCAAGGCAATCCCCTGATTCCACTTGATCTTGAAATTGAATGAACTCTGAGAGCTAATCGAAGAATGGTAAACACTGACGGAGTTTAGGATCCCGCAGCTGCGGGAGACATTCATCACCAACCAATTCAGTAGGTTGGTCATGGAACAGCGAACCAAGCTACTGCTCGATTAACACGAGAAGAGCATGCTAGGCAAGCTGCTCTTAGACAAGTAGAGAGAGATAATCGAGCTATGCAAGAAGCAGTACAACATCTAGCTGATGCTGAAGAGAGACAAAGAAGGCTAAGAGCGTAATCGAGACCATATGTGCCAGTTTACGATGATCCAGAAGAAGAGAAAGTGGGTTATTTCGAGCCGATTGAGACTGGTGCCATTATTCCACCAGAGTTACCTCAGGGAACTATGTTTGACATTACAAGTGCCATGATTCATCTGCTGACCATAAAAGGTGTGTTTGCCGATCTTTCTATAGATGATCCAAACCTACACGTGATGAACTTTGTGGGGGTCTACACTTCTTACAATTTTCCTGGAGTTAACCAAGAAGCGATTCGGTTGAGGTTGTTTCCATTCTTGTTGATAGGAGAAGCTACTTTGTGGTTGGTCGAGTTACCACGAGGTTCCATCCCTACTTGGCAAGAATTGAGAAATCAATTTCTAGAGAGTTTTTTTCCACCTTCTAAGATGTTGCAGCTGAAGGATGAGATTTACAACTTCAGAAAATTACATGCTGAGGAACTTTATGAGACATGGTTGAGATTTAAGAAGAAGTTGCAGAATGTTACAAACCATAGAATGAGTGGTAGAAGTTTACTTGAAATCTTATACAGAGCTTTGAATGCCAACACAAAGGCGGTAGCAGATACTATCACTGGTGGAGCATTCATGTGTTTGAGATGGGAACAAGCTTTAGAGAGTTTAGATCGTATCACTAAGACCAACCAAGGATGGCATACTCGGGAGGCAGATACACCTGCGGGTACGTATGCTATTGGAGCCTCAGTAACACAAAGGGATTTGGATGAATCTGTAGCTCAAGAAGTTGCTCAGTTAAGGACAAAAATTAGTCTTTTGGCTAAACAAATTGCTGCCAGAGATACTGAAAAGGTGCATGCTGTAGGTGCACAAGGTAAGTCGTCTATACATGATGATAGTGAGTCTGATGAAGAGGCTAAGTACCTAAATCGAGAAGGGGCGGGTTTTCGACTGCCATTAAACAGTTAGAGCAGTAGTTCGGGCAGATATCATTGGCACTGAATCAACATCAGTCAGGCACCCTTCCAAGCAACACCGTTCAAAATTCGAAGAATGATAGCCATTGTCTACCTATTACTACTAGAAGCGGGAAATGCACGATAAATCCACCTATACCTGTCGACAGTGGTAAGACTAATGAACCGATGGTTACTGATGTAGATACTAAGGTAGAGCCGGATAATTCAAAGGACTAAACAGTTCCAAATTATCATGATACTAGCAAAGAGGCAAAAACTGAAAAGAGACAAGAAAAAGAGGTACCACAAGTGCTGAAAATGATCCCACGACCTCCTCCTCCCTTTCCTCATAGGTTGAAAAAGAAGGACGAGGAAGGTAAATATTAGAAGTTTATTACAATATTGAAGGAACTGTCCGTAAACATCCCTATGGCTGAGGCATTGAAGTAGATGCCAGGTTATGCGAAGTTCATGAAAAACTTGGTGAAAAAGAAGAGAACTATCAGTTTTGAGCTAGCAGATAATTTACATCATTGTAGTGCAGTTGCTTCGCGTTCCCTAGTTGAAAAGAAGGAGGATCCAGGAGCTTTCACAATTCCTTGCACTATCGGGTCCTATAACTTTGATAAAGCACTTTGTGATTTGGGTGCTAGCATTAACTTAATGCCATTAGCCATTTTCAAGCAGTTGGGGTTGGGAGCACTAAAACCAATCTGTATGAGACTTCTCATGGCAGATAGGACTGTGAAGAAGCCGGTTGGCATTTTGTATGATGTTTTGGTAAAGGTTGCGTCTTTCATCTTTCCTGCTAACTTTGTGATTCTTGATTGTGAAGTTGATTTCGAGGTTCCCATCATATTGGGAAGACCATTCCTTGCCACTGGTCGTGCATTGGTTGACATAGAAATAGGGCAGATGAAATTTAGGTTGAATGATGAACAAGTTACTTTCAATGTTTGTCGTTCAATAAAGCAGCCAAGAGATAAGCGTGTGATTTCGGTGATTGATGCGGTTGATGATAGTGATGTTGTTGTGTCTCTTGAAGAAAGGTTGGGGGTAGAACCTCTTGCAGCCTTGCTTATGAATTTTTATAGCAATGGTATTGAGGAGTATGATGAGATGGTTGGTGGACTCACTGGTAAGAGAGCATACACTCATGCTCCAAAGAAACTTGATCTCGATTTGAAGAATAGGTTTACCCCACCAGCTCGTCCGTCTATTGAGGAGCCTCCAGTTTTAGAGCTTAAGGCTCTTTCATCCCACCTTCGCTACACATTTTTGGGAGTCAACAATTCCTTGCCTATAATTATTTCTTCTAAATTGGTTGATTGGTAGGTAGAGGCTTTGGTTTTAGTATTGAGAAGATTTAAGAGGGCCATTGGTTGGTCCATTACTGATATTATAGGAATTCCACCCGAAATTTGCACTCATAAGATCCAGCTTGTTCCTGAGTGTATACCTAGCATTGAGCACTCGTGTTGTTTGAACCCACCAATCCAAGAGGTTGTGAAGAAAGAGATCATCAAGTGGTTAGATGTAGGAGTGGTTTACTGTAACACCCCGTACCTTTCCAACCCTACTTGATGATGTTGAATAAGGGTTGTTTAGGTGTCGAGATATATAAGTATGTATTTGGTAATGCTAACGACGAGAAAGTTGAAATTTGGCCACGTACATGCAATTAGACTTTCATAGGAGGTGTTTTATGATTTTCGTGGAACATTTGTGGGGTTCAAAATGAGGCCAAGAGGACCGCTAAACAAAGTATATTAAAGTTACGAAGTAAGTTGAAGGATAGGACTTGAAGTATCTAACCAAACCCGCGAAGAGAAGTCGAAAAAGGGAATTTTTAGAAAATTAAGTAAGGGGCGCATTTGGGACCGTGCCACGCCGCTCTGGGCTAAAATTTTTAGCCCAGAGGCAGTAAGTTGGCGCGCCTAGGGGCGTGCCACCTTGGGTTTTCCACTTTTTCGAAAGTTGGAAATTTCTAAGTCTCAAGGGTATCCGGGGACTTACCGAGACGATTTTTGCCACATTTCTTCTACCACCATTAGTATATACATGAAATGAATGACATATTATATTGGTATGCTTGGAAATAATGGATGTGGTATTTGGTGTTTTCGTATAAGATTTGTGATCCATGAGATTCAAGCTTGAATTAGGACTTGTGCCTTTGATAAAAAGCATGGTATGGATAAAATATGAACATGTATGGTGTTATTTTTTTATTTACCTTGTTATTTTCTATAAGTGCAAATTGTGGGATTTTGGCCGATTTGAGCTACGAAGTGTATTAAGGTGAATTGATGGATTATTTGTGATGTGGTGTGGCTAAGAAAGGGGAAAGGAGAAGTGTTGTGGTGAAATGTATTGATTATCATGTATTGATCAATGTTGTGAATATTGTGGGATTTTTGGTAAGATAATTTCATAAATGGTATTGTCAAGGAAAAATGGCATGTTTAAAAGTAAACATGTAACTCATTGATCTTATATGCATTTGTAAAGTAATTGATGGTGTAATTATGATGTTGTGAGGGTGGAGAGTGGAAAGTATGAACTTGGTATGACATACTAGTGGTTTATGATACTTTGGTCAATGTTGGGCATGTTGTGGTATTATTGATATGACCATGCCGTAAATGGTATTGTAGAGAAAAGAAATAACATATTAAAGCGAAACATGTGACTTATTGTTATTGTATGCATTTGTAAGGTAGTTGGTGGTTAATGTTGGTTCCATTATGAACTTGTGATGTAGAGTAGGACGTAAGGAAGGAACTGGCTCATCGTAATCACATATAGGATTGTACTTTCACATTGAGGACATAAGGTATGTAAGGTTACTCTTCTATTTCCTTCTACAATATATGGTGTTCACATTGTCAAAATACTCATTCGATTTCGAAATACTCTAAGGTATTCCATATCAATTCACGTTTATTGGCTAATATGTCAAGAGCTTCAAGTGGTCTAAGGTATTGCATCTCAGGTTGGTGAGCAGTTGATATCCATATGTGTCCTATTTAATGCTCATTGGTCTAAGGTTCCAAAAGTAATACATTCCAAGGGGGTTCTATAATATTCCAACTAAGGTTGATATATTGTTATTCATATGTGTTTTACTCCTAGAAGAATCATGACCCACTTAGTTCTTATTTATGGATGGAAGTTCTTAAGTCGTCATATGTGGTAAAGTTTAAGAGACCTATCGGAACGAAGGTAATCAGATCAAGAGGTCTTGTTTAGTTTGGATAGCATTGTTTCCACCATGATATGAATCCAAAGTTCCAATAGAGCTATACACATGTCTCATATTCATTCGGAAAGTTCCAAAAGTCCAATGAGGTTAGGTTCCAAGGTTTCAATAGTGGTTATACTCATGTAGCTTGTTCATTGATCATTGTCCCAATGGTTCCGACAGTGTTATGTTTCCATGAAGGCTATGTTTCCAATAATGCTTACTCACATGTTTCTCACCCATTGATTATTGATCCAAAGCTACAAAAGAAAGTTGTGACTATTATTGTATTAATCTCTCATAAACAAAAGCACCAATCTCTCACAAGTTAAAGTATCAATCTCATGAAGTAAAGGAGTGAAGTAACATAGATGTAAGAGTGTGCTTCAATGAATGTCATTATCTTTAATGTGTTACTCTCATAACTATGTTAAGGATATAAGATCTTAAGGAAGTAATTCACACATGGTTGCTAGATGTTTCATTGAGTATGGATTCTCATTTAAAGGGTATAAGGTCAAGATGGAAAATCCCAATATTATATTTATATATGATAGACCACTAAAAGTGGATGTCCGGTATTATATTTATATATGATAGCCCACTAAAGGTGGATGTCCGGTATTATATTTATATATGATAGCCCACTAAAGGTGGATGTCCGGTATTATATTTATATATGATAGCCCACTAAAGGTGGATGTCCGGTATTATATTTACATATGATTGCCCACCAAAGAGTGGATGTAGGTTATTACCCACCATAGAGTGGATGTATGTTGGATGACTAATTGAATAAAAGTATTATAAGAGAGATATTATATGAATGATAAGGATATGATTGGTTGATCAAAAATTGCAAGGACAAAAGAAGAGTTCATGGTTCCACATATAAGATGATATTTATCCATATAAAGTATTCACTTATAATTATTTCCATTGAAGTTCTTATGTATTGATGCAGTTTTTCTTATGGCCTTACATACTCAGTACATTCTTCGTACTGACCCCTCTTGGGGACTTACCTTACATGTTGCAGGTGTAGGCACTAGTAGGCCTCCACAGTAGATTGTCAGTGTTGCAGATCTTTGGTGAGCTCCAGTTAGTTCGGGGCTTCTCCGAGTCACTGTTGTACATGTGTTTTGATTTTGTACATGTTGTATAAAGCGGGAACTTGTCCCGACTTTTAGTTCATTTTGGTCAATACATTTTGTTAGAGGCTTTTGTAGACGGATGTGGGTGTATAAATGTGAATGTACATGTCGTTTTGACTTAATGGCTCAAACGGCCAAGTTTTACATATATAGCTATGACATATATTTCCATGTCTATGACTTCCGCATAGTTGCATAAGGCATAATACGATTCATATGAGGTTATGCATGTGAATGTTCATAAGCAAAGATTGGTTCTCTCGGGCCTTATCGGCTTCTGGTGCCAATCACGCCTCATTAGGATTCGGGGCGTGACAAAAGTGGTATCAGAGTAGGTCGTTCTAAGGGTGTCTACAAAGCTGTGTCCGAGTAGAGTCTTGTTCATGGATGTGTTGTGCACCACATTTATGAACAGGAGGCTATGGGGCATTTAGGATGTGGTTTCTTTTCTTCATTCTAGATCGTGCAATAGAGCCAGTGTTGTAAGTTCAATTGTATTTGACCATGGGAATTGTTTTTCTTTGGTATAGTAAACTGCTGATGACAAGAAGAGGTAAAGACAAAGGTAAGCAGGTGGATGTGCCTGCCGATGAAGGAATGAGTAGACTACCACCTGACCAAGCTGGTCAAGGTGGAGCTAACGCTGAAATTGCATCGCAGTCTTCCTCTACCTTTCCGGCTCCGGCAGAGCCAATCGGTAGAGAAGTACCTGCAGAACCACCTATGAATGCCACTGCTTAGGATATAAGGAATGCGGTGCATTTGTTAACTCATATAGTCATTGCACAAAGTCAAGGACAAGTTGGTCCAGCCTTTGTACAAAAGAGGGGTAGTCAAATGCAAAAGGGAATGGCACAAGCAAAGGAAAGAGGGCCGTTTAAGAGAGCTAGATTGAGGGGACAGTCCATGATGTCCTGAGAAGGATTTGGGCCTCAGACTTTTAACAGACTGCCTAGACCATTGTTTCCTCATTTTACAGTAAATACTCTACCTCGATCCCAAGGGGTTAGAGGCAACCAGTTTGGGCAAAGGAGTGAGATTCAGGATTCACGAACAGTGGGGTATCAAGCACAGGGAAGTATGAGCCAATCGAAACCTCCCTGTCAGCCGTGTCAGCGCTGTAGAAGGTATCATTTGGGGGAATGTCGGTTGGGTACAAATCTTTGCTTTTGGTGTGGTGGAGAGGGCCACAAAATGAAAGAGTGTCCACAGAAGAGCACAGGTACTGTATGCATGTTTTTACATAAAGTTTATGCATTGATTGACCCGTATTCTCCCTTATGATATGTTACACCATTGAGTGTGGAACGAATTTGAAAGAACGCCAAAATTACTCTTTATGCCATGTGAAGTCTATACACTATCTATTATAGATAAAAAGGTATATCGGAAGGGTATAGTACATATTTGTGGTCATTTTATATTGACTGACCTTATTGAGACGGAAATAAGAGATTTTAATGTTACAATAAGTATGAAGTGGTTGGCCTTTTGTATGTCACGAAGATTTCGAAGCTAAGAAAATATATTCCTATTTTTTTTTCTTCCATAAAGACCGTCCTTGAGCGGAAAGGTAAATTTGCTTCCTATACTGAGGAAAGGAAAGCGATGTCCAAGGTATACACATGTCATCTAGCAAGACTGAGTATGTCCCTGTAGGGTACATCAGTCCTGTAGGGTACATCAGTGTTATTTGCACAAAAGAGAAATGACACATTGAGAATGAGTATTGATTATCGGCAATTGAATGAGGTAACAACCAAAGATACAGAACGTTTAGATATACAAGTGAAGTTGGGTACAGTTTTTCATCCTTAAACAGGTGGACAAGAAGAACGTATCACCCAGACACTTGAATTTATGTTACCAACTTACATATTGTATTCCAAAGGTAGTTGGGAAGATCATCTACCCCTTTGATAAATAGTCATTATTCAAGTATCAAGATGGTATCTTGCGAAGGTTTATATAGATGACAGTTTGAAGCAAATGAAACCACCTTGCTCGGGGTTTAGATTTTGTCCACTAGGCTATAGAGAAGATTAAGGTGGTACAATTGTAGATATAAGCTAATACAAGTCACATGTCGAGATCCATTGTTTTTATTGAAAATGTGCAAATTGTGGAGAATCTTACTTATTGCGAGATATATATGGCTATGCTAGAGGGGTAAGTGAAAATATTAGGAAAGGTACGTTCTAGGAAGTGACAAATAGAAGGAAGCACGTGGAGAGTCAAAGAAATGATAAATTTGGAGTACCTGTAATGGTTTCAAACGGAAGAGAAAGTCAAAGTGCGGAATTGGAGCAATAACAAGAAAGTATCGGGAAGTAAAATGTGTATATGCATATATATGTGAGTATAGAGATGCATGAGATGTATATGAGACGATGTTACTAACATTCGAGGATGAATGTTTTTAAGGGGGGAAGAATGTAACACCCCGTACCTTTCCAACCCTACTTGATGATGTTGAATAAGGGTTTTTTAGGTGTCGAGAGATATAAGTATGTATTTGGTAATGCTAACGACGAGAAAATTGAAATTTGGCCACGTACATGCAATTAGACTTTCATAGGAGGTGTTTTATGATTTTCGTGGAACATTTGTGGGGTTCAAAACGAGGCTAAGAGAACCCCTAAACAAAGTATATTAAGGTTAAAAAGTAAGTTAAAGGATAGGACTTGAAGTATCTAACCAAACCCGCAAAGAGAAGTAGAAAAAGGGAATTTTCCAAAAATTAAGTAAGGGGAGCGTTTGGGACCGTTCCACGCTTTATCCCAGAGGCAGTAAGTTGGCGCTCCCAGGGGCGTGCCACCTTGGGTTTTCCACTTTTTCGAAAGTTGGAAATTTCTAAGTCCCAAGGGTATCCGCGGATGTACCGAGCCGATTTTTGCCACATTTCTTATACCACCATGAGTATATACATGAAATGAATGACATATTATATTGGTATGATAAAATTACTCAAGAACAAATTTGGGGTCAAAATGACAGTTTTGCCCTTAAGGTCAAAATAAGCCAAACGTGGCTAGAATCACTTGGGTTTTGGATTGAGGCTACGGATATGAATAGCATGAGTGGGAATATTATTGTAATACATATTATACGACTTAAACACGTGAAATTATTGATTTTATCGGGTTAAGTGAATTGGGCCCAAAAATGGAAAGAAAGCATGACCCAAAAATGGGTCAAAAGACCCATTCTTGCTTGGACCTTCTAGAACCCAACATTTAATGCTAAAGAGTGACTAAGGAGGGCACTTGAGGGCCTATATAAAGGGGGAAAATGCTGATTTTATTGAAGGGAAACACACATGCTTTTTCTATCTATTTCTAGAGAAATCTCAAGAAAACTTCTTTGACTCCCCAAAACCCTAAGGCATATTTGGACAAGATCACCATATTCCAAGCCTGGGTAAGTGATTATTATTATACTTTAACATATTATATGCATGGGATATTATGTATATCAAGTTGGTCATGCTTGGAAATAATGGATGTGGTATTTGGTGTTTTCGTATAAGATTTGTGATCCATGAGATTCAAGCTTGAATTAGGACTTGTGCCTTTGATGAAAAAGCATGGTATGGATAAAATATGAACATGTATGGTGTTATTTTGTTATTTACCTTGTTATTTTTCTATAAGTGCAAATTGTGGGATTTTGGCCGATTTGAGCTACGAAGTGTATTAAGGTGAATTGATGGATTATTTGTGATGTGGTGTGGCTAAGAAAGGGGAAAGGAGAAGTGTTGTGGTGAAATGTATAGATTATAATGTATTGATCAATTTTGTGAATATTGTGGGATTTTTGGTAAGATAATTTCATAAATGGTATTGTCAAGGGGAAATGGCATGTTTAAAAGTAAACATGTAACTCATTGATCTTATATGCATTTATAAAGTAATTGATGGTGTAATTATGATATTGTGAGGGTGGAGAGTGGAAAATATGAACTTGGTATGACATACTAGTGGTTTATGATACTTTGGTCAATGTTGGGCATGTTGTGGTATTAGTGATATGACCATGCCGTAAACGGTATTGTAGAGAAAAGAAATAACATGTTAAAGCCAAACATGTGACTTATTGTTATTGTATGCATTTGTAAGGTAGTTGGTGGTTAATGTTGGTTCCATTATGAACTTGTGATGTATAGTAGGATGTAAGGAAGGAACTGGCTCATCGTAATCACATATAGGATTGTACTTTCACATTGAGGACATAAGGTATGTAAGGTTACTCTTCTATTTCCTTCTGCAACATATAGTGTTCACATTGTCAAAATACTCATTCGATTCCGAAATACTCTAAGGTATTCCATATCATTTCACGTTTATTGGCTAATATGTCAAGAGCTTCAAGTGGTCTAAGGTATTGCATCTCAGGTTGGTAAATAGTTGATATCCACATGTGTCCTATTTAGTGCTCATTGGTCTAAGGTTCCAAAAGTGATACATTCCAAGGGGGTTCTATAATATTCCAACTAAGGTTGATATATTGTTATTCATATGTGTTTTACTCCTAGAAGAATCATGACCCACTTAGTTCTTATTTATGGATGGAAGTTCTTAAGTCATCATATGTGGTAAAGTTTAAGAGAACTATCGGAACGAGGGTAATGAGATCAAGAGGGCTTGTTTAGTTTGGATAGCATTGTTTCCACCATGATATGAATCCAAAGTTCCAATAGAGCTATACACATGTCTCATATTCATTCGCAAAGTTCCAAAAGTCCAATGAGGTTAGGTTCCAAGGTTTCAATAGTGGTTATACTCATGCAGCTTGTTCATTGATCATTGTCCCAATGGTTTTGACAGTGTTATGTTTCCATGAAGGCTATGTTTCCAATAATGCTTACTCACATGTTTCTCACCCATTGATTATTGATCCAAAGCTACAAAAGAAAGTTGTGACTATTATTGTATTAATCTCTCATAAACAAAAGCACCAATCTCTCACTAGTTAAAGTATCAATCTCATGAAGTAAAGGAGTGAAGTAACATAGATGTAAGAGTGTGCTTCAATGAATGTCATTATCTTTAATGTGTTACTCTCATAACTATGTTAAGGATATAAGATCTTAAGGAAGTAATGCACACATGGTTGCTAGATGTTTCATTGAGTATGGATTCTCATTTAAAAGGTATAAGGTCAAGATGGAAAACCCCAATATTATATTTATATATGATAGCCCACTAAAGGTGGATGTCCGGTATTATATTTATATATGATAGCCCACTAAAGGTGGATGTCCGGTATTATATTTATATATGATAGCCCACTAAAGGTGGATGTCCAGTATTATATTTATATATGATAGCCCACTAAAGGTGGATGTCCGGTATTATATTTATATATGATAGCCCACTAAAGGTGGATGTCCGGTATTATATTTATATATGATAGCCCCCTAAAGGTGGATGTCCGGTATTATATTTACATATGATTGCCCACCAAAGAGTGGATGTAGGTTATTACCCACCATAGAGTGGATGTATGTTGGATGACTAATTGAATAAAAGTATTATAAGAGAGATATTATATGAATGACAAAGATATGATTGGTTGATCAAAAATGAAAAGTACAAAAGAAGAGTTCATGGTTCCACATATAAGATGATATTTATCCATATAAAGTATTCACTTATAATTATTTCCATTGAAGTTCTTATGTATTAATACAGTTTTTCTTATGGCCTTACATACTCAGTACATTCTTCGTACTGACCCCTCTTGGGGACTTACCTTACATGTTGCAGGTGCAGACACTAGTAGGCCTCCACAGTAGATTGTCAGTGTTGCAGATCTTTGGTGAGCTCCAGTTAGATCGGGGCTTCTCCAAGTCACTGTTGTACATGTGTTTTGATTTTGTACATGTTGTATAAAGCGGGAACTTGTCCCGACTTTTAGTTCATTTTGGTCAATGCATTTTGTTAGAGGCTTTTATAGACGGATGTGGGTATATACATGTGAATGTACATGTAGTTTTTACTTAATGGCTCAAACGACCAAGTTTTACATATATAGCTATGACATATATTTCCTTGTCTATGACTTCCGCATAGTTGCATAAGGCGTAATACGATTCATATGAGCTTATTCATGTGAATGTTCATAAGCAAATATTGGTTCTCTCGGGCCTTATCGGCTTCGGGTGCCAATCACGCCTCATTGGGATTCGGGGCGTGACATTTACCCTATTGCGGACAACAAGTGGGTGATCCCAGTTAGTGTGTGCCAAAAAAAATGAGGAATCACTGTGGTTCAAAATGACAAAAATGAGTTAATTCCAATGAGGCCAGTGACTGGACGGAGAGTTTGCATGGATTATCAAAAGCTGAATTCTTGGACTGAGAAAGATCATTTTCCTATGCCCTTCATGGATCAGATGTTAGACCGTCTTGCTGTTAGAGGATGGTATTGTTTTCTTGATGGCTATTCGGGGTATAATCAGATTTTTATTGCCCCCAAAGAACAAGAGAAGACCACTTTCACTTGTCCATACGGTACATTCGCATTCAAAAGGATGCCCTTTGGTTTGTGTAATGCTCCGACAACTTTCCAACGCTGCATGATATCTATTTTCTACGACATGGTGGAAGATACTATTGAGGTTTTTATGGATATTTTTCTATTATGGGAGACTCGTTTGATGGTTGTTTGGCACGCCTTGCTAATGTGCTGCAAAGATGCGAGGAGTGCAACTTAGTGCTGATTGAGAAAAATGTCACTTTATGGTCAATGAGGGTATTGTACTGGGGCATCAGATTTCAAAGAATGGCATTGAGGTGGATAAGGCGATGATTGAGGTAATTGAGAAGCTACCTCCACCTATCTCCGTAAAAGGTATTCAAAGTTTCTTAGGTCATGCTGGTTTTTATAGAAGATTTATCAAGGATTTCTCAAAGATTGCGCATCCTTATGCAAACTTTTGGAGAAAGAGGTGAAGTTCGTGTTCGATGAGGCATGTCTAAAAGCATTTGAGTGTCTTAAGGAGAAGTTGGTTTCAACCCCTATTATTGTGTCACCGGATTGGACTATGCCTTTTGAGGTTATGTGCGATGCTAGCGGAGTGGCTTTTGGTGCAGTCCTTGTCCAAAGACGTGAGAAGTTGTTACATCCAATTTACTATGCTAGCAAAGTGCTTAATCAAGCTCAAAAGAATTATACTGTGACTGAGCAGGAATTGTTGGCAGTAGTCTTTGCGTTTAAAAATTTTAGATCTTACTTGATAGGTACAAAGGTGATTGTGCATACAGACCATGCAGCTCTTCGGTATCTTATGTCAAAAAAGGATGCGAAGCCAAGACTAATTCAGTGGGTACTGTTATTGCAAGAATTTGACTTTTAAGTCAAGGATCATAAGGGAACCGAAAATCAAGTTGCTGACCATCTATCACGCCTTGAGGAGGAGGCCATGCTTAAATTAAGGGATGATCTTGATATTGATGATGCTTTTCCAGATGAGCAAGAACTGGCAGCGTCTCAAGACTTAATCCCTTGGTTTGCTGATTTTGCCAACTTTTTGGCAAGTGATCTACTTTTGGAAGATATGTCATATCAGCAGAGAAAGAAGTTCATGCACAAGGTAAGAAAATTCTTCTGAGATGAGCCGTATTTATTTAGGGTGTGTGCTAATGGCATAATTCGAAGATGTGTTCCAGAGGTTGAGATAATGAGTATCTTGGAAGCATGTCATTCATCTCCAGTTGGGGGTCATCATGGAGGTGCGTGGACGACACATAAAATCTTGCAATGTGGGTACTACTGGCCCAGTATTTACGAAGATGCTCATGATTATGCTCACGCTTGTGAACAATGTCAAAGGCAAGAGAATATTTCACGCAGGCACGAACTTCCCATAACAATTATACTTGAGCTTGAATTGTTCGATGTATGGGGAATTGAATTTATGGGCCCTTTTGTAAGCTCGCATGGAATGAAATACATCTTGGTAGCTATTGACTATGTTTCGAAGTGGGTGGAGGCAACTGTACTTCCTAATAACGAAGGGAGAAATGTCACAACATTCTTGAGAAAGAATAAATTTTCATGATTCGGTACACCCCGAGTTATTATTAGTGATGGAGGATCCCACTTCTGCAATCGTCTGTTCAATGCCCTGCTTGAAAATATGGTGTAAAATAGAAGGTGGCAACACGTTACCATCCTCTGACAAGCGGGCAGGTTGAGGTGTCAAATCGTGAGATCAAGTCTATATTGAAAAAACAGTGAATGCCAATAGGATTGATTGGGCT
This sequence comes from Capsicum rhomboideum, assembly GCA_031232105.1. Lineage (NCBI taxonomy): Eukaryota > Viridiplantae > Streptophyta > Magnoliopsida > Solanales > Solanaceae > Capsicum > Capsicum rhomboideum. Next base: position 20,141,775 of record CP124712.1, read on the forward strand.
CGAATATTGGATGATGTGTTATGGGCATATCAAACTTCTTTCAAAACACCAATTGGTGCATCACCATATCAGTTGGTTTTTGGAAAATCTTGCCATTTGCCCGTCGAACTGGAACATAAGGCTTTGCGGGCGTTGAAAATGTTGAATTTAGATTGGAGTGAAGTGGCTCAATTGAGACTTGAGAAGATGAATGAATTTCGTCTCCGGGCTTATGAAAGTTTAGCATTGTATAAAGAGAAGGTGAAATTGTATCATGATCGCCGAATTGAGAACCGCGAGTTTCACCCGGGAGATTTGGTGCTACTGTATAATTCCAAGCTTCGCTTGTTTGCTGGAAAATTAAAGTCCAAATGGTCTGGCCCATTCATGGTAGTTAGGGTATTCCCACATGGTGCTATTGAGCTAAAAGGAGAAGATAATGTTCTATTCAAAGTCAATGGACAACATGTTAAGCATTATGTGGGAATTACGGAAGAAATAAAGACAGTTGAGGAACTTGAGCTTGATGAAGTCTAAGTGGTCAAGCTAGCCATGTCGTGCCGCGATGTTAAATCAGGTGCTTCATGAGAGGCAACCCATGGGCTAGTTGGTGAAGTCTGAGTATCCAAGTTAGCCGTGTCGTGCTGCGACATTAAATCAAGCGCTGATTGGGAGGCAACCCAAGATTTTATTATGTGGAGATCTAATTATTGGAGGAACAGTTAGCTGAAAGTCATAAAATTTACCTGAATTACCATCCTCATCACTACTCACGTCATGTGAGTCAACTCACGACATGTGGATGGTACCGTGAAAATCAGAGACAAATTTCAGGTTTCAGAATCTTACCTACGGCAGAGGACCCACGTGACGTGAGTCCAACTCACGCCACGTGGGTTGTATCATGGAAATCAGAAGAAATTTTCAGGCTCAGGATCTCATCTACGTCAGGACCCACGTGACGTGAATCCAACCCACATCACGTGGATGGTCCCGTGAAAACTTGGATCTGCAGACCCCAACGACCTGACCCGACCCAACCCGTCTTTGTTTATAAAATCAGTTCCCATCTTCTCTACCCGATACAAAACCCAAAAATACTCCATTATTTCTATACTTTTATCTTTTCCTCTTGAACCCTAATTTCATATCTTTCTCTACTCCATCACCAAAAATTCGACCCTCCCATCACCTCAGTCACAAAATTCAACCCCCTCACGCTCCAATTTGCCCAAATTTGACCCCCCCACGATCCTATTTACCCAAAATCCAAACCTGATTACCCACAAATTTTGTAAAAAAATCCTACCCATATCCCCAAATTCCGACCCAAACCCGTTACCATGCCTCCTAAATCAAACCCAAAAGCGACCATCTTGATTCTTCATCCCGTATTCGCACAAAAGATCCTGAAAAACCCAACCCATCTGCGTGATGAACTGACTGAGTCTGATAAAAGTGGGTTCATGGAGGAGTTTTCCATTGGCCATGATGATACTACTTTGGTACCTCGCACCACGAGTTTATAGACTCGGGCATAAGCTGCTGCCCGGTCTGCACTTTAGCAAATTCCTCCACCGGTAGCACCGGTTATTCCAGATGAGTCTTCTGAGTCTTCCCCCCAGTATGAAGAGGGTGAGGATGCTTCTGCGTCAGGATCTGTGGATGATGCTATGGGTCAGGGTACATCTGCGGCGAAGGCTACCACTTCTATTTCCAGTTCTGGTGCCCAGAGTGCTCCGACTCCCGCACAGAGTAGAGAGGTTCAGCGATGGTGTGTGCGGGGAATGCGTTCTATTTATGATAGAGATGCTGAGCTAGCGGAAAGGGTTGTGTATCGGAGGATTATTATGGAGGAGCCCCGATACCATGTGGTGGAGTTGCGGACACTGCCTGATATTTGGCCTATTTTTGAGAGATATGGATTAGGTTGGATGACGCAGCCTTCTGGTCGTTATAGCTCGGAGTTAGTCCAAGAATTTTATGCCTCTTATGCTTCTTCAGTTGACTTGAGTACTCCTGTGGGGCAGCGGTTTAGGGATCAACCCTTATTGACACACCTTTTGGTTCGCGGTACCCGCGTTGATATTTTGGAGTAGACCATTCACTTCTTCTTATTTGGGGCAGATCGTCCACTTCCAACTTTGACTGCTGAATTTGATCATTGGATGGTCACTGTCAGAGATAGGGTTAGGATGCACGATGCAGATCAGAAGTTGGAGCTGCTTAAATGGATTGTAGGGTACATAGCCGAGGATGGTGTGGCTGCTAGTTGGGTGACTGGGAAGCTGGACATCAAGTAGTCCACGCTTTATTTTGCTGGCAGATTCTGCTGGTCCGTTGTTTGGCATTGGTTGGGTCCAACTAATGCTGACAACTCGCTTACATTGGATCGGGCTATGGTGGTAGTCAGTATCTTAGCTGGTTACGAGATTTATTTTTTGAGATACATCATCCAGGAGATCCACGAGCGGGTATTTCGTGACCATACGAGTATACCATTCCCATGCTTGATCCAGAGCCTATGCGATAGGGCGGGTGTGGCTAGGATACCTATCATTGATCATTATATAGAGGTGACCCGTATAGCGGATATTGGTCTGATGCAGCAGCGGGGTCCTCACCCAATTCTTCCCCGCGGGTCACAGTCGTCAGAGTTGTTCGGAGCATCCTTAGATAAGCCGGTTAGTACTCCTATTCCTATTCCTGTACTGGTTAGGGTACCTGAGACTATTCATGTACAGGCTGAGGGCAGTGGCCCTATTGATGATGTAGTACCTGCTACTACAGCTCCACCGCCTCCCTCTGGTATGGTTTTTGTTTCTAAATAATTTCTGCAGCAGTTGGTTGATCAACAGACGGAGATGTTTGAGCGACAGGCTCATACTGAGACCCAGATGGCTAAGTTTGTATCCCAGCTTAAGCCTTGGGTTAGGACCACTGTAGAGGCTGCTGAGGCTAGGGTGGAGGCCCGGATGACTGCAGCGATGGATCAATTTATGCGGGGGCTGCATGGGAGGATTGACAGCTTTGAGGCATGGATGGCCTCCCGGTTGATTGCTGCACCAGGTCCTGATATGACCGGATTAACCCAGGAGGTAGCCGCATTGAGAGAGGAGGTTAGGGCATTGGCATCGAGTAGCACTCCTATTATCCCACCTATGCCTGCCTAAGCCTCCATGCGACTAGTACTTGAGGTAGATTTGTTCTCTGATGAGGAGCCTCCAATGGATAGAGGCAAGAAACCCCGCAGTCCGATGGATCGGGTCGATAGTGATGCTGAGTATGAGAGTGATCTTCGGAGGGCGGTTAAAGCCTCCCGAGTGGAGTACCATGTGAGCCAGATTGAGGAGGAACAGAGGGCGCGTGGTGCATCCTCTAGTCAGGCTGCCCCTCTATCGTATGCACCTAGTACAGAGCAGATTGATGATCCCGCTGTGGGCAGGCCCATTTCCAGCGCTTAGGGTGCCACAGGTATGTCTTCACTCCCTTGTACTTTTATTGATAGCTGTGCATTAAGGGTAGTGAACCATTTTTAGTTGGGGGTGGGGGTGTACCACCACTTGGGGGTTTTTGTTGCCGTGTTTCTTTTCCCCCGAGTGCGCTATCATAGTAGAACTGGCATGTTTAGGATGTAGTGTTTATGTGTTTCTTGCTAAATTAGGAGAAAAGTAAGGGAATTGTAGTGCAGTCCAGTTCAGAAAAAATTTATGCTTTTTTGAATGTTAAGGATACCCCTCCTGAAAAATTTTGAATTGTGTGAGTAGCATGTTTATGTGTGACAGCTGTTGGATCTTGTTATGACACTAGGATTATAGACAAATAACTGTAGCTAGCATTGCATGAACCGGATAGGTAGTAGTTGATAATACAACCCTGTGTTGTGTATGTGAGGTCACTACTTAGTTAACTGTGTGTGTGCAATCCAGAACTTGCCCGGTTAGTCTTGCCTAGGTTAGAGGATAGGGATTAAGAAAGGATCATAGGCCGTTTTTGAATAAAATCCACTTTTAGCCTAAATGCCAAACCAAATGAATAAGTATCCCTTGATCCTGATTTTGAGCCTTAATTGACCTATTTCTTTCATTAGCTTATTCACCTTCCCATTTTAATTACAATGAACCTATCTTGGCCCTGGTCCCTCCTTGGACACTATGTACCTCAACTTAGGCAAATCGCCTAAGTTGAGGGTGGCTATTATAGGGGTGCGTAGATTGTGTTGGATATGAAGAAGAGGTTAATAAAAGAAAAAAAATAGGTTTTGGTGTGAAGAAAAAAAAATATAGAGTGAAAAGAAGAAAAAATGCAGAAAAAAAAGAAGAGAAAAGTGAAAATTAAGTTTGAAAAAAAAAATCACATCCAAAATCTGAAAATAAAAGAAAGGAGAATAAGGGAGAAGAAAAATGAGAAAGGTTGGAAGTTGTAGCCAAAAATAATGTAGTGTCAAGGAAGGTTGAGTCACCATATCCATATGTACCATACCCATCCCCAAGCCTACATTACAAGCCAAGTAAAGTCCTATAGTGATCCTAGTCCACCTGTTCGAAAACTAAGGCATAGAAAATAAGGGCAAGCCTATGGTATTTCATACACACTGTTTTAACTTCTTTGTGAGAGTGAGTGTTTTGACCTCGTCCCTACTTTGATATTCATTAGTATACTGTGAGTGGATGGGACTTCTTTGATTGTGAGAGTACATGGGTTGCATTATTAGCTGCTAGTTGTTCGAAAAATGTCGTTCGCATATATGCTTAGTTGTTTGTGTATAATCTAGTGCCATCACTTGATCCCTTTTGTGTCATGATACTATGCTTCCTGTATACACACTTTGGTTTTGATTTACAAATAGGAGGGGTCGAAAAAGTTTTTTGCCAAAGGCAATGAGTCGACTGTCATAGGTCCCTTAGGTTTCTCTTAATCAAGCATCATATATGTGTGTTTTTGTTTTGTTTGCCTGAGGACATGCAAACGTTCTAAGTTGAGCGTGTTGATACGCCATGGCTACATGGCACTTTCTATGCTTAAAACAAGGAAAATATGCAATAACTTGGGTGTATTTTGTTGGTATGATATGGTTTCTGTCTAATTTACAGGAAAACAGGTTTTAAAGGCAAAATGATAAAAAAGGAAGAATCAAGCCCTAGAACGAAGTGTCGAAAGAAGAAAGAATAAGAATCTGTACCAGAGATGGACTTACGACACCACTCACGTGGAGTGACTGCCACTCACGTGACGTGAGTCCAAATGCAGAAGACAAAGACAGGGTCTGATTTCTATGCCAGCAGTCACGTGGCGTGACTATCAGTCACGTGACGTGGAAGCGTGACGTGACTCAACTTCTGAAGACGTCTGATTGAGCCTAATTTCCACGACACCAACCTACGTGGCATGACTTGGTTCCACGACACCAAGTCACGGTATCGTGGAAGTTTCCGACTTTGTTCTCCTATTTTGATTTGGATAGGATTAGCTTTTTATCTATAAATACCCCTATATAGTCCTATGTGCGAGAGGGATTCATTACATTGTTTTGAGAGCTATTTCATATTTTTTTTGAGTTGAAAAACATATTCTTGGTTTTGTATTTACAAACCCTAATTCGAGTTTTATTGATAATTGAGATTTTAGTTTTTCTTCATTGTTGTGAGATCATAATTATGCTTTCATCTCTGAATTCTTCTTGTGTTCTTACAATTATGAGTAGCTAAGCTCATCAACAAGGGTTGTGTGAACCATGAGGAATTAACGAAACCAGTTAAGTTCAAAGAAATTCAGAACCACTGTTTATGCATGTATTATTGTTTGCTTCATTGTGATTGATCTTCTAACGGTTGCAAACGTTAGAAACTCACCTGTATTCTAGACTTGCTTGAGAGAGAGGTAGAGATTGGGAAAAGGAGATAACAACAGAGATTTTAAGCTATCAACCTTCATCTAATAACTTGAGCCTTAGCGGGAATAGTTATCTGAGGTCCAGGACAAGGGTTAGTAGTGTGACACTCAAAGACCGAGAGGAGAAGAGTGAAATTCATCTAACCAAGGTCGAGAGATGTTTAGATGAACATATCTTGTCATATTTTGCATGCCACATAGCGGGACAGTTTTGTTAGCACAAGTAACCGATAGAGTTAAGGAATCATTGGGGATCACAGTCCTAGTGTATTTCTCTTATTGTCTACAAACTCGATACAACCAGCAATTGTTATTGTTACTATTTATTCACAAAACCCCCCTTCTTTATTTACTTACCAGTTACTCAAACCAGTATTCTATATAAACTTCGACCTATTCCTTATGGGATCAACCCCAACCTAGTTGGATTCTATATTTGATTCAGCGACCGCATTGTACTTTTTCGAAGGTATATTTTGGGCCACATCAATGCCCTAAATGGATGTGGATTTGATTGCTCATATCCTTAGGTTGTGGTTTTCCTCAGTTGCGATTATGTTTTCGGCAACGTTTTACTTTTAGCCCTTGCGAAAACCATTGGATATATGTTTGATTTCTGATAGTGAGGTTGATTTGGGTATTTGACCCTAGAGAAGGCTTGTTTACTCTAGTAGTGGTTTTTGACTCTTTGGGATGACGACTTGGATGTTGTGATAGATTCTGGGGTATGGATGATTACTCATCAACATTGTTGGTTTGGATTGTTGAAATCTAGTAGTTCAGCTTCGGTGTTGAGATTACAGCTATGGATTGCATAACATGGTTGCAGCCTCCATTTCGAGATTTGATTTAGTTGAGCATTCATTGACAGGATGACTAAGGCTACTTTTGCGTACCGGTTCAGTTTCCTCCAGTTCATATAGATTGAATTTGATAAATGATCGGAGGATAGTCCGTTTATACATGGTTTTGGTTTCTACTACTTTTGGCCTTGGTTTCTCAGTTGTCATAAGAAATTTTGAATGCCTAATTAGTGGAAGAAGTGTACACGTGTTTGGCTTAGCATGGTTTCACCCATAGTTGGGGGGGGGGGGCACTTTGGAGTGGATCATTCAGTTTTGATAGCATGTGCTTCAGACTCATGACTTTTTATTTCGAGGGTCATCTGGACCAGTTGTAGCTTTGGCTAGAGATCACAGGCTTTGATCATCTCTATTTATGTGTCCAGGTAGCACCTTATGGGCTTACTTTTATGCTTGCCATTATGGATTTTCAATATATCAGCTTCAGTCTTTCGAGATAGAAAATGAATCATCTAATAGAAAATGAATCATCACATAAAAATTCAGACAAAACCATAACTCCAACTCACAAATGTCAGAAAGATCCTATATTTTACACATGAAATTTCTTTGTATTTTTTTGTTTGGACCTTTTTTTTTCTTTCATTTCCCGAGATATGTTTGTTGAGGTGAATATGTTGATTGTATTGTGAGCAGTTGTTGGATTGTATTGATACCATTAGAGTGATTCCTTTTTCATTTTGTTTTTACTTGCTCAGTAGCTACCCAACAGGTATGAAATGATGAATATGTAGGAATATTTATGATGTGACAGTTTGTCAATACTATCATTACAAATAAACTGTTGCACCTGTGTGAAAGTGTGACATTTCACTTAATCTGTATTACAATGGTAATTAAATTGGATCTGGTGTAATATAAATAAGAACCAACATCATGTCATAGTCTCTCAAGTTGTCTCTATCTTTCTTTTTCTCCCAGATTTTCACAATGTAAACAAATATTTTGTCGGATATTTTTATTTTTTCTATTTAATTAATTATTAAGATAACACTTCATTAACTAAATTATTGTTACGAATTTCTTGTTCTAGGTCTCAAAACGTTAATAATTTTGAAAGCAGCAAAGAGGAGGCCGATACATCGTTAAGCTGCAGCAAGCCTCCATGATGCAAAGGTACTAATGCCTTATTTGTCCATCCACATGTATAGATAAATGCAACAGATTTTAAATCTTTTTTATCTTGATATTTATCATAATAAATTAAAAATATATATAAGTTAACACAAGTATTTTCTTTGAAAAAAGGTTTATTCAAATGGATTTGTAAAATACCTAGTTGTCTAGTTTAGTTGATCTCCTTATAATTAATTTTATTGTATGTTCCTTCTAGATCTATTCAGTCCAAAACATCAATCAAGTGAGCATTATCAGGTGCATCACCAAATTGCAGCTGAGCAGTTTATCCTGAATCAACGTAATACTAACAAGGTAGAAAATATATTACTCCTTTTTTAAAGTGATAGAAAATGGAATAGAAAAGAGTTCAACCATCATTTACAACAAAGATATCATGTTGATGAAATCAGAAAAAGAATAAACAAGTGAACCAATAACATGAAATTATTTTAAACAAAACAACTTCTAATGTTGAAAATTGCTAAAATATAGAAAAAAGAACACCTCATAAGAACATAGACAAAATCAGAACTCCAATTCACAAATTTCCCAAAAATTCTTATATTTCAGTTACAAATTGCTTTGCATATTTTTTGTTTAGGCCTTTTTTCTTTCATTTCCCATGATATATGTGTGTGGGTGAATATATTAATTGTGTTGTGATCGATTTTTTAAATAGAGCGATTCCTTTTTCATTTGTTTTTACTAGCTCAAAAGCTACACCAACATGTTTTAAAAATGTAGAATATGTGGGTGAATTTGTAATGTGACAATCTAATAAAACCATCACTACAAACAAACTTTTTCACCTCTTTAAAAGTGCAACATTTCACTTAATTATAAATTTTTAATTCACTCAATCTTGATTATAATAGTACTTAAATTAGATATGTACAAAATAAATAAGAAGCCAACATCCCCTCATAATTCTCTCAAGTTATCTCTATCTCTCTTTTTCTCTCAGATTTTCACAATGTAAACAAATATTTTATCTAATATTTTTTATCTTTCCTACTTAATTAATTACTAACATAACACAAAAACCTTATCCGGTTCTCTCCCACAAAAATAAGAACAACATAGTATCAAATTATATTTTAATTTATTTAGTTTTGAATATTCCTTATAGGAGGTGTAAATGTAGAATCTTCATAGTATAAGTGGTGTAAGTATTTAATTTTAACATATAAGAGATGTAATTAAAAAAAATTCATATTATAGTGATATTTAGTTTACTAATCCTTAAATAAATGTCCGGTTGCTTGAGAGATAGAATGCCAAGTCTCTCACGTGGATAATCTTCTCATTCAGTGTAGGTTTCATCCTTAATTTTTTAAATAAATTTCTAATCTTTAGATTTCATTCATTAATTAATGTGTTTCATAGATGTTCTCCCTTGTATAAAATGATTCAAAAAATATATGGATATTTTTTCTTACAAAAAATCCAGAAAAATAATGTTGATGGATAGACTAACACATCTCAATCCAGTAATTTATCCATTTGTTCAGAAATTAATATTATTATTTGTTTGTGTTGCAATGAAAACACAAAAATGAAATGATACTTATTTTTATTTGAATGAATGAAATTAAGAAAAAAGAAAGCGTGAAAATGGATGAGTTGCGTATTCCAAACAAGGTATATGATCCAAGTAACATTGAAAAGGATAAATCGGTGGGTCCTTTCTTGCGTATACTTAAGAAGAATCCAGATTTCAGTAAGTTGTGCTACTAATGTCAATCTTATATTTAATTGTGTAATAATTAATGAAGCAATATTAAAACTCTATATCAATTGTTAAATTCTTCTAAAATATCAGGCAGCAACAAGTAATAATTTGATGATCGATGCCAAATGACATATTCTCAAAATGGGTGCAACCGACAGTGCTAGCGATTTCTTTGGAACTTTTTGGTGGTGGTGATTGGTGAATTCTTAAAAAAATCTCAGCATTATTAATTAGTTCGGATATGCTTAGTTATGTATTTTTAGTTAGTAATCTTTCCAAATTTTTCATGAATGTAGTGTCATCTAAATCTTATGAATGGATTTGAAATCCCCTTATTTGGAGTATTTCTTCTTTGTTTTCATAAGAATTCTCTATAACTTTGCATTTCTAACTAAAAATATGAGGTTAAAAATAAATATAAAATAAAAAAATAAAGAGGTCATTACTATTTAGGAAAGAAAAAGTTTTGAACTCATGGATATGTTTTTGTAGAAAGAAATAATTAATACTCTTTAACCAAGAAACCCTAGCGAGAAACCATTCGCTTAATCATCCATGACAAATATGGACAATGGACAACCTCCATTAGAAGGTTGTTCAGCCATCCCTGAAAGCCCTACAACCTTTATTATCATCATGTTCAGCATATGCAACATTGAAGCAATGAATGAATGAAGCTCTCGTGTACCTTGTCCTTGCGTAACTAGTTTGTATATATATGTTGAACCTCATGTAACTTGAATATCATCAAAAGTAAAGAAATGAATTATGCTACAGAATCTAGAATATGTAGTATTAAAAAAATTCTCATATGGTAAGCTAGACGTGAAGGAACTACGTACATAAAGTGTTATAAAACCATCGCGAGATTAGGGTGAATGAGATTTTGGGTTGGTTGAGAATAGTCATGTCACGGCCCAATTTCTCAAGTCATGATAGCACCTACCATAACCCACTAGTAGGTAAGCCAACCCATAGTCCAAAATAGCTAGTAATGGACTAATAAGAAAGATTGAAGCAAAACTAAATAACAATGCGAAAGAAGGAAAGAAGAAAGTAAGAACATCCCCGAAACCTGGTGAAGTCAGTACAAGAGCTTTTAATACAATAGGAGTACAAAGTGGAATACAAACTAAATTCATACTAAGCCATATGTGAAATATAAAAGTAGAGATTAGTTTAACAATAAGAGGAAGGGAAGGAACAACTCCAGACTTCAAGAGCTCACCCTAAATCTTTGATCCATGACTGCTTCGCACGATACGTGAATCAATAGCGAGAACCCATACTATGATCTAAAGGGTACAGAAGTGTAGTATGAGTACCAAACATGTGGTACTCTGAAGGCATAGGCCAACTGAGCTCCAAGGATAATGCAAGCATAAATAACATGTAAAGCAGGAATATAAACTACATGCAACTATCCAAGAAATGAGACATAATAATGCTAATTAGGCCATGAGGATAAATTATCCAATTCTAACATTAATCAGGGAAGAAAGTGCAATATCCTATATCACTATTCAATACACAAATGAAGAGTGAAAGAAGGATATATAGTTGTACTACGAGGCCAAAAGGATATATACAATAAGAATAGATAAGGAAGGAGAGGGATACATGATAATACCATATATATATATATAACTAAACTCAAGGATACTAACCTGAGGGAGCCAACCTAGCATCCCGAGGATAATAACCAAATAAGGAAGCTAATACTAGCAAAATCAAAGTCTATAACCAAAGTGAGAATAATCATGAGATAACCTAACAATTATGTATCTTACCATAACAGAGAACAGGGATAAAAAATATACCGAAAACCATGGTGAACAGTCCATAACCATCGTACCATAAACTATATGGTAATAATCAGCAACAATGTAATCGGCTAGCCCAGATAACTAATAAACTAATCGAGCCCCCATAAGCCCGAAAGGTTCAAGCAACACTCAGTAAACAGTAACCACAACCTATATATCATACTGACTGAATGACAAACTGTACCAAGTATATACACCTCCTTCAGCTCGTCGGCTTGCAAGGCAGGACCTATAGATATCACCTCTTTTGGTACGTGGTCCCCAGACAGAGAAATCTATAAGGGACTCAAAATATCTATATATACTGCCTGGTCCCAAACCAGGACTTTCAATTACCATCATAACCAATCTACTCCGTCCAGTACCAGAGATATATATAAAGTATAATAAGAAATTCCAGACTTGAATCGGAACTGAATAAGTGTATATTTGTAAATACCTTGCCTGAGATCAAATTCGGGACTAAAATAGTAATAAATGTAGAAAGGGTTGGAACCTCCCTAGATCGAAGTAAATAAGTAGTGGTAAAAAGAATGGATCAATAATGGATCAGAATCAACCTCGGTCTAATTTCCAAAGTCATATGTTTAGTTTAAAATGTCATAATTCAATAATAAGGGTGGTACGACTTCTGTTTCCAAAGAATCAGTTTTAAAGTTAAGAAAAGTGGGAATAAATCCCTTTTTAGAAAATTATAATGACTATTTTTGTCATTATGTATAAACTTTCCATTAAGGTTCCATGTTAAAATGCTTCCCGAATTTGAAGTTACAAATTTTAGGATAGGCTAGTTTTGAATGAAATCGAAGCGAGGTATGGACTAGGGAAATCCAGAAATGATTTGGGCAGGTTCGGTACTAAGCATTATATATTGGCTAGTGATATACGGTATTTCACTTTAGTTCCTGAATACTGTTAGAATAGGATAGTTTATCCTTATTACTGCATTAGCATTATTATGTTTAGTTTCATGTAGTTTATATTCGTTCTTTACCTGTTATTTATACTTGCATTATCTTTGGAGCTCAGTCGGCCAATGCCTACTGAGTACCACATGTTTGGGACTCATACTACACTTCTGCAACCTGCAGATCATAGTATGAGTTATCACCGTGGATGTGTGCATCATGCAGAGCATCCATGGATAAGAGATTTAGGGTGAGCTCCTGATGTTCAGAGTTGTTTCTACTCTCTCTTTTATTGTTAGATTGATCTCTATGTTGTATTCAGAAACATCTTTGTATATATATTTATCTTATATTTCACTTGTACTCTTGTTATATTAGAAGCTCTTGTACTGGCTTCACTAGGTTTTGGGGTTATATTAGTCGTCTTATTTTATTAATTCTATAGTTTTCTCCATTTTTCTTGGTAGTCTGTTACTAGTTGTTCTGGACTTTAGGTAGGCTTACCTACTGGTGGGTTGGAGTAGGTACCATCAAGCCCTGATAAATCATGTCATAACAATTGGTATCAGAGCATAGGTTTATCGGTGTTGTTGGTACAAGAGATAAGTACTAGTAGAGTCTTGCAGATCGGTACAGAGACGTTTGGATCCTATCTTCAGAAGGCTATAGGGCAATCTTAGGAAATTCTATTCTTGACTCCTTGTCATGTATCTTTACTTATATGATCTTCTATTACTTCGTGTGACTCCTCTCTATCCCATATGGATAGCATGAGGATGTCAGTCGATAATTACGGGACTTCAACATGTCTCTCCAAAGTTTCAGCTCAGAGTCGAGCTACGGAGTCGGAGATTGATATGGAGGATCTTCAGTGTCAGCCAAAGGGACTGTGGCCAGCCTAGGATTCGGTAGTGTTTGTGACTACCTTACATTCTTAGGATACCGTGTTGGGGATTCTGAGTCTTTTCATGGATATTGCATAATCGGAGGTGATGCCCAGTATATTGAGTGGTTCTCAAGCTAGAGTTGGGTTTATGGTATTCAGCGGGGTTCTCTGTCAGTTTCAGAGTATAAAATTGGGTTTCTCAATGGGGCCAGACATACTCCTATGTTATTTCCTATAGATCTTGAGATATTTTCTGGGCTTGTCAGATGATTGACTTTATTGCTCCGCTTGGCATATGAGAATTTTATAGAATCTGGGTCTTCTTTCTCTCTGGGTTTTAATCACTCAAGGTCTATAGAGAGGGAATGTATTGATACATATGGAGGTGGTGGTAAGAAGCCATATCAGCAATATAGTGTTAGTGGTGTTCCATCTGGAGGTTGGAATCCTCCCAACAGAGGTCAACCTTACTTGTAGACTATCAGGTCCGTTTAGGTAGAACCTCAGAGTATGGGTAGCTCTCAGGTAGATTATAGTGGTCACAGTAGGCAAAGTTCTCGTCAAATATTGCGGAGTATTTGGTACAGATCTTCAGGCCTTGGCCGCCATTCTGGGGCAGCAGGTATAGTACATTATTGAGTTCCAAGAGTCTGTTTTGATTGCGGCAAGATTGGCCATTGATTTAAGAAGTATCCCAAATGTGAGTTGGATATTCAGACAGGGTCTGCACTTATTCCTTGCCAACCTAGAGCTCCTGAGGTATGTTATGAGTATGGAGAGGATGATCATTTTAGTAAAGGGTGTCCCTAGCGTCAATTGGTCAGCTAGTTAGGGTCAGCTCTTGATTCTCGTAGAGTTAGAGCATCAGGGGTTTGTTATGACTGTAGAGAGACCGATTTTTAGTCCATAAAGTGTCCCCGATGTGAGATTATTAGTCATTCAACTCATCCAGATCAGTCTCATAGAGATGTGGCACCTTCAGTTAGAGGTAGTACACTTAGAGACTTAGTTTATTAATCAAACGCTCAGTTCGTGTTCGGGCATGCTCAGATTCACACTTCTTCCTGTATGTCAGGGACTATGACTTTGGATTTCCACCATGATAGGTGCGATTTGACTTACTATCCCTTACTTTTTATTTGAATTGGATTGGGGGTTTTATACCAATCGATGATTATATGACTTAGTATTTTTATAATGTTTGTTGTATGCCTTGGTGTAGATTTCATGCATATGTGAATACCCCCCTTAGATAATTTCTTTTAGTGGTGGATTGAGTGGATCAGTATTGTGTTATTCCTTGGGGTGTAGCACTTGGGTTAAAGTCCCATTTTCTTTGGCAGTTTGGTCTTACTATGGACCTAAAGTGGTACTTATTATTGATTTTTATTTTTGGTACCACCTGCACCTGATACTAGTGTCACTATTATTGTTGTTATTATTGTCATTATTTTGATATCGATCGATTTCTACTTGATAGATGGCTAGACTAGCATTAGCTAGTTAGAATCTCTTTTTTACGATTCTTATTCATTGGCTTAGACGACTAATTCAGTTGGTTGGTTTATCTATCTTAGTAAGAGGAGGCTGGTTGTTTTCTTCTTTGTTGGCAAGGTTAGATCAATTATTGTGTGGGTTGTGAATGTAGAGGTAGTTTGGCCTTTCATGGTTTTCTTGTGGTTCTAGAGTTGGCAACTCGTTTCTATCGCTTGTTCCTGTTGTTAAAAAGCCTAAGGCTTCCTTTTATGGTCTGTTGATTTTCTACCATTGGTTATCCTTTATATAGCCGCTCCTGAGGTTGATAAATTTGAGATTTATTCTTCTAATTTGGATAGTTTATCGCCTGGTAGTGGTCTTAATCTTGATGTTGATATTGAGTTGGGTACTCCGTTCTTACTATGATGTGGTCCAGGATTCAGTTGAGTTAAGTTTGGAGAAAATGGGTGAATTTAGAAAATTCTCAAGTCGGTAGTTGTTCAGCTTAATGTGACATTGTGGAGTGCTTCATTATGGCGATATGTGCCTATGGGTATTCATTTCCATAGATCGAGTATTGGTTTGACCAAATTCAGGCTATCAATAGTATTGTTTGTAGCCTTGTTGAGCTCTTGGTTATGCCTTGATGCATTATGCCCTTCAGCAGATGTGAATTTGATTGCTTGCATCTTCAGCTGGTGGTTTTCCTAAGTTGTGGTTATGTTCGTCAGCAATATTTTAGTTTCATCCCTTGCATAAACTATTGGATATATGCTTTATTTCTAATATTGAGATTAACCCTGGTGAAGGCTTGTGGGCTTCAGTTTTGGATTTGGATGCCTTGGAATGACAACTTGAAGGTTATGATAGATTTTGGAATTTTGATGCGTAGTCGTCAATAGGATTGGTTTGGACAGTTGAGATCGAGTGGTTTATATTCGGTGTTGAGATCTCAGCTATGGGTTGTAGAGCTTGGTTGTAGTCTCCATTTTGAAATTTGGGTCAGTTGAAGTTTCATCTATAGGACAACTAAGCCTACTCCTTACCTACTGATTCAGTTATCTTCAGCTCTGATGGGTTATGCTTTATAAATGTTCGAGGGATGTTCTATTGGCACACAATATTGGTTTCTACTACTCTAGATCTTAATTCCAGTTTTTTTCAAAATTTGGGATTGTCTGCTCAGCAAAAGGTGTGTGTTCAAGTTGGACTTAGCTTGGTTTAATCCACAATTGGTGGGACATTCTGGAGCGGATCATTCAATTTTGAAAGTTTGTGCTTCAGACTCCTGACTACCAGTCTTGAGGGTCATTTGGACCAATTATAGCTTTGGCTAGGAATCGCAGGTTTTGGTCATCTCCATTTGTGTGTCTAGGTATCACCTTATAGGCTTATTTTTATGCTTGCCATTATGGATTTTCAGTTGATCATCTTCAATCTTTCAAAGTCAATGTGATGGGATTGCGCTGACAGGACTCAGATGATATTTTGTATGGTTCATAGTAAATAGCTGGTTTGGAAAGGCAAAAGAAGTTTAGATTTGGAAATTAGAGTTAGTTGCATGATTCATGCCTTGGACTGCCTTTAGCTTGGTTGAGTTTTCACTTGGATGTGCTTGTATCGGTGTGTTATCAATATGTTGTGGTTTGGATTTGGGTGCATCAGTCATTCTCGATTTAGTTGGAGGCCAGTTGGTTACTGAGGATGAGTTTTGGCTTTTTGGAAAGTGAAGTAAGAAATTTGGTTGAAAAAAGGATACCTATAGCAAAATCCCTTGGAAGCAGTATATCTACTTGGAGGATTATATGGGGAGTCTTGCTCGAAGCATGCGAGAAGCCCACTACCTCGTCCTTTCGAGCTTTTAGGCTCTTCTTATCCATTAACTTTTGCGGACAAACGTTCTTTTAGTAGTGGATATTGTAATGACTCTCTAGGTCACTTTCTAAGTTTCCATGCATTTTTGGTGTTTCAAGCCTTCCCACAGTGGCTATAAGTCATTTATGACTTGGTAAAATAGTTGGTTTGGTTATCTGAGAGTTTGTTTGGGTTTTAGGCTCATTTCCCTATTTTGGAACTTTTGCTATTAAGGAATTGGTCTCGGACCAAAACACCTAGTAGATGACCTCTGATGGAAGATTGGACAGTGCCATCAGCTCTGAAACATTGATTTTAGGATAAGGGGCCCTCGATTCAGGTTTTTAGGCTTCCTGACTCATTTTAGGCTATTAGGTAGATTTGATGAAAAATGAAACTATGGGTATAGGGCCTACATTTAATCAAATCTATCTCAGATGAAAGTTTCAATAGTTCCATTAAGTCCAAAATATCAAATTTGGTATGGTAGCATAGTTTCTTTGCATGCACAGGGTTTCGAATGAATCCCGAGCACCCGGTCGGAGTCCATTTGGACTTACCAAAAATCTGATGCCTAATATTTTGTATGACCGCTCTAGCGGACAAGGTCCACTTAAGAGGATGTCAGTTTAGTGAACATCACTTAAGCGACCAGGTACCGCTTTAGTGGTTACTCGTCCTTTTGCACCAGCCTCTTTAGCGGTCAGTAGCCGCTTTAGCGGCCATGTAACCACTTTAGTGGCACCTGGAGGTGTTAAATCCCCTTCTTAACCCATTTTCTCCCTTATTTCTAAACCTTTTTCCTCTATTTTTAAGGGTATGGGACATTGAAAAGTAGGGGCAATCATTCATTGAAGAAAAGGTAAGTTAGCTCAACTCTCCTTGGCCGTTTTTCATTATTTTTCCTCGTTAAATTCTATCATTTTCCTTATCAATTCTTAGGATTTATATCTTGAAATCCTTGAATCTTAGGAGCTGGTTTGAGCCTCGATTTACGCAACATTTATTCTCAACTTATGAGCACACATTCCTTGTCCTTCGAGGGACCTCGTGGGGGATTCAATTTTGGGTTTTGTTTGAGGGCCTCGCGGGCCTGTTCTTGACCCAAATTTGGAGCCGACCTTTGATATAGCAATGTAGGTTTCATTTTACTCGGATTGACGTGTAGATGATTGTTTTGATATCATGGTAGCATTTTGATATTGTGGTGCAAGGATGAGTGATTCCTGGATGAGGGATTCTTGGACGATACGAGATTTGTTGTGCGACATTGAGATAGCTTCGATCTACTTTTCTCCATGAGGTTGTGTATTGAATAGAGTGCATGCTAGGTAGGGATCATTGAATTGGATTATGACTAGTATATCAGGACTTAGTGTAATTAGGGAATTTGGGATACAAATGTGACCCAAACCTTACCATAGGATACTTGTTATGGCCTTAAAATCCAACTAACCTTCATTATACACTTGTTTAGTCATAGATTGGCATTATGGTTCCTTTAGAATAAGCTTTACCATTTGACTTAGTGATTTGGGTGGTATTTGCCCGATTAGATCCTTGTAGTAGCTTTATGCCCTTGATTACCGTATTTTCCCGAATTTTGAGGCTTAATTATGTTAATTATGTATTATTGGACCCAAGGCCATGGTTATGATGCCAGTTGGACTCCAGGTGAGTATTCTATCCTTATAGAGGACGTGATTCTAGTTCAGAGACGCTTAGGCGCTTATGATTGAATTGTTTTGATACTGGTGATGGCACACATACTTTTAGGCGCATTTATGCTCATTTAGTGTTATGATTCCATCAAAAACCTTAATTTTACTACTGTTTTCCAAAAAGGGAGTTATTCCCACTCTCTACTTTTGAAATGGATTCTTTTATAACAGGAATCGTACCACCTTATTTGATTCTGGTGGTACTACTATACCACACTTTTACCATTAATATTTACTTCGATCGAGGGAGATTCCGACCTTTTCTATGCTATTATACCGATTTAGTCCCGACGTCGATCTAGCGCAATGGATTTACAGACTTATAGTCTTTTAGTAACGTGAGTCCGTGTACTTATTATACTTATATCTCTCTCTGGTATTGGATGGAGTAGATTGATTAAGATGATTATTGGAGGTCCTAGTCCAGAATGAGGCAGTGTATATGGATATCCTGAGTCCCCTAGAGTCCCCTTCGTCCATGAGCTGCAGTGCCAGAGAAGGATGGTCATCGTAGGTCCATCCTTTGTGAGCTACTGAGCTGGAGGAGGTGTATACACTTGTTACATTATGGAATATGTATCGAACATGGTATTTATGTTTATGTTGCATTCATTCATTTTATATGCATTGCCTATCACCAGTATGATTGTTTGGCGCTTATATCTTTCGGTATTATAGGGGGTTGTATGGGTATAAACTATAATTGTCATTTGCTGAGTGCTTCTGTGAACCTTTCAGGCTTATGGGGGCCCAATTAGTTATTTGTTTGTCCAGACTAGCTGGTTACTTTATTATTGGTTATTATGGTTAGATTTTTGCAGGTTGGTTATGGACTAGTACCCAAGATTATTGGTATGTTTCTGATTCCTTTCTTTGTTTCGGTGAATTACATTGTTGTTAGATTACCCCAGGATTAGTCACCCTTTGGTTAGAGTCTTGATTATGCTAGTATTAGCTCCCTTGCTTGGCCATGATCCTCGAGTTGTTAGGTAGGCCTCCTCAGGTTACTTCTTAGAGTTTAGTCCTCCACACACAGACATACACACATATACATATATACATCTATATGGTATTACCGTGTATCCCTATTTTTCCTTATTTATTCATATTGTATATGTATCCCTTGGCCTAGTATTACTACTATATATCCTTCTTTCACTCTTCATTTGTCTATTGGCTGGTGATATACGGTAATGCACTTTAGTTCCTGAACAATCTTAGAATAGGATAGTTTATCCTTGTTGACTTGATAGCATTATCCTGTTTAGTTTCTCGAATAGTTGCCTGTAGTTTATTTTCCTGCTTTACGTGTTATTTATGCCTGCATTATTTCTAGAGCTCAATTGGCCGATGCGTATTGTGTAACACGTGTTTGGTACTTATACTACACTTCTGCACCCTGCAGATCATAGTACGAGTTATCGCTGTTGATTTGTGTATCGTGAGGAGCATCCATGGACTGGAGATTTGGGGTGAGCTTATGACATTTGGAGTTATTCCTACTCTCTCTCTTATTGTTAGACCGATCTCTATGTTGTATTCAGAGACATATTTGTATCTAGATTTATCCTGTAGTTCACTTGTATTGCTATTGCATTAGGAGCTCTTGTATTCTAGGCTAATGTTCAGGTCACATTGCTTTTCTAAGTCACCTAAGTAGGTCAAGTTGTGATACAACTAGGTATAAACCTATCCTACAATACCTACTTATCATGCAATCTATACATTACACAATCTCATAGAGAAAAGTAGACTAGAAGCCTACCTTGAAGCCGAACCGCAACCTCGAACCGTCTACGAACCGCTTATTTCACTCCATGATCCCGAAATGTCTTCATGTTATCAAAATCATAATCTATGTGTTAGTACGAGTAAAATGATACCCATATTGCAATATAAAACTCCAGACCCAAAATCAGGTCAAAAATGGGCGGCTCGTGGGGCCTGCTATCAAAATTCCAAATTGAATCAGTCACGAGGCCTCTTAAAGGACAAGGAATCTGTGCATAAAATTTGGGCACAAATCAGCCCCGAGAAATAATGAAAATATGAGGAAAAATAAATTTAGGATGAAAACATACAAAGAAAATAATGGGAAATGATATCCTTAACGGCCTCTACACATTCCCAACTCCAATTTATGATTCCCCAAGAGTTTCTTGAGCTCTTAGGAACTCTAATGGCGGAAAAAGCCATAAAAATAGGCTTAGGACCGAGAATGAGAGAAATATATAAAGGGGCCACTAGGGGTCCTTCGCGAATGCGGGACCCTTGTTGCTAATTGGGGACCAGATCTAGCTAAGCCTTCGTGAATGTGGTCGGTCCACCATGAATGTGAAGATAGAGCTGAGCCCACCAGGCTGGCTTATCCTTCATGAAAACGATGGCTGGCTTGCAAACGGGGAGGTCAAGATCATTTACCTTCACAAACGTGGCCAAATCCTCGCAAACGCGAAGGCCAAGATTAGCCTACACAAGATATTGTGAACTAGAAATTTCCTAAGTCCCAACAAACTTCGATAGAGGGCTCGAGATTCATTCGGGACCCTACAATTGAACTCTGCTACCATACCAAATTTATCATTCTGGACTCAGCGGAACTATCGAAATTCCCAATCGAGGTCACTTCGACAAAAAATGAGCCCCATACCCATTGTTCCATTTTAATCAAAATCTATCCAATTGCCCAAAATGATTTCGGAAACCTCGAGACCCAGACAAGGGTGCTTCTAGCCTAAAATCCATGTTTCGGAGGTAAAAGCACTGTCAGAATTCTCATCCAAGGCCATTTACCAGGAATTTTTGTTTGAGACCAATTCCTTAACTTAAAAATCTCTAAAATAGGGAAATGGGCTTAAAACCCAAATAAACTTTCCGAAAACTAAATTGACGGTTTCGACAAGTCATAAATGACCTGTAGCGGCTATAGGAAGGTACAAAATTCTAAAACTTCACGAAAATCGAGAAAATGACCTAAAGGGTCATTACAAGTCATCTACTAGTTATTCTTTTGTTTTCGCTTGAGGAATACATTCAGATGTTATCAATGTAAACTTTCTACTTGAAAGGGCAAGATCAATATTGGCATAAGAGTTCATTTAAGTGGGAACCCTCATTCACTCTTGATGTAGAGGGATTAATCACGGTGTCTTGGATTAGCTTTCCTAAATCCTCCAAATTTATGTGTAAAGATATCAATGTTTTTGTGAGCGATAGTTACATGGTAAATTTATGTGTATAATTAAAGTTCATACTTTTTCAAATTCTGATATAATTTTAGATATCATTTTGTAGATGTCGGAACATCTATCTTTGCTATAAATTTAGATTATTGTCTTCACTATTAAGAAAAATTGAATTAATGAGTGAGTGGATTTTTAATTAGATTTAGAAAGGTGAAATATTTATCTAGTTCAAATAACAAAAATGAGTAATTGGGAATCTGTGAATCTGCTAGATAAGATTTTTCTTATATAATTATGATTTTACTATATTTTCTCGAAGAATAATTATTTATTTCTAATTCTATGATATACTCACTTGAAATAACTATTTAAAACACCTTCTTTTGATTAGTGTAGTTAAATAATTAATAATTAGTGGTGTAACAACAGATAATACATAAACATGCCCTTTAACTTAGCTTAAGCTGGCATCTATGCCCTTCAACTTTAGGTTTGCTCATCTAAGCTCGGTGTCTATATCAATAGAATACAAATCCCGATGAGGAATGACTCTATCAACTCAAGCATCCAAATAAATCAATTAAGGCTACGAGTAATTTAGCTACAAAAATTAGATAGATCATTCTTAAGCTTTAAGAAAACTTGCAGAAAGAAGGAAATAACCTTAACATACCTTTCTGTTAATTCCAAGCAGCCTATACGTACAACCTCCTTTTATACACTCATACTAATTAGAACAAGCTAAACTTTTATACATTCTTACTTCGGGTTTCCTGAATAGCTTATCTTATAATAACTAAGTACTTCTCAAGGATAATCATTAGCTCTTTAGCTTCTGCAATATTTAGCACTTATATAGACCTTATCATATATCTAAACCCCTGATATTTCCTTCATTATAGTCTTTGATCACATATGAACTATTCTTATGACTAGACTTTATCCATTTCTTTACTTTTACTAGGCACTACATCCACATGAACTGAGTATGAGTTCCCAACAAGGGATAACTATTTCAGAATGTTTGAGAACAATATAATCCAGAAGCTGTACTAGAAATTCTTGAGTTTAAAGAATCATGCCATGAAAAGAAGGAAATAGTAGTTACGTTCCTTAATTAGGGACCTTCTCTCTTACGTTGATGCCTTTGTATTTCCTCATTGCCATACATATTGAAGCCTTGAAAACTCATATCTTTTTCCCCTTTTATATAAATTCATAGAAAGCAACTAACACAGTAATATAAAACAAACCCTATTCTTCCTTGAATCTGAAAAGTACGCACGAATAGGGTTAGAAACTTCTTGAATTTATGACCAAACCTACCCTATATACCAAACTATACCACAAATGCAAAAAGCCCAACAATACAAAAAATAAGCTACATGCCTCGCAACGCCACTAGCAAATACTTGAAACTCATCGATCCCCACACGGATGTCGATGACATAAACTCGTAATAGAAATTGGAACTTACCACAACACATGCAAATCCATCTTGGAAATTCTATGAAAACCTAAATCAGAATCAACCTCTCCGTAAGGTCTACTAAGGTTTGACAATTGTGGATCTCTATCGTACCATATAAATATACAGAATTCAGCTCTAGAGCATGATCCGAAAGATGAAAGAATAGTAACCAATTCAAAATAACTTGTAACCTCCTTATTATAAGTGTAGTGCACAACACACTCATAAGTAAGTCTCTACTAAACATGACTTTCAGACTCGCTTAGATACGCCGATGCTTCGATACCATGTTTGTCACGCCTAAAATTCAAGGGATGCAATGACTCTACTGAACCACTTTCCAATGGCGCGTAGTAGCCATGGATTATATCTTCAAAAACACCTTTTAATCATGATTTTGAAGTGGGATTTTGAGGATTTTATCGGTAAATTTTTAAAATGGGTTTTCCTCGATTTGGACCTCATTTTTAACCCATTTTCACCTAGGTTTTCTACTGTAGACTCCAATAACCTTGGGGAATGAGTTTCTAAACTAAAATTTTGATTTTACCCTTTTTGTTTTTGAATTCATTTTTTGAGTCCTTTTGGACCCTTCTTAAATATGACCGTTATGGGTATTGTTGGTTTTTTTTTAACACGTAGATGCTATATTTGTATGTTTTAGTTAATTATGAGACCATTCAAGTGGGAAAAGCATCATGTTAAAGGTCTTTAGGGTCGAATTTTGTCATTTTGAGGTAGGTTATAGCTTAGCTTTTTTCAGACTGGCCTAGGTAGTTAATAAATAGGTAAAGTATGCTTTGGGTATGGGAAAATAATTATGAAAATGGTATTTTGAGATTAGTATTATCATTTTGTACTCGTGTGGGGGCTTATAATCTTTCTGTTGTTGACTTGTGATATCATATACTGTGTGTGGCCCGAGTGGGGGCTTTATTTGACATCATTGGCCTTATTTGTGCATTTGAATGCCTTATTTCTCAGAGTGATGTCCGAGTGGGGGTTTGAATAGATATTATACACCTTATTAAGCATGGTTTGCCTTATCATGATGAAAGACTCCGAAATTATGTATTGATACGACATAAATGATGGCTTATATGAATATTCATTCCAATGTTGCTTAGCTAGAATTGATATCATGAATTATTGACATATTGAGTTTAATTCTAGGCTCACTTATACGCGTATTGAATAGATTGGATATCTTCATATTGATGTGATTGTGAGCATAACTGTCACGCCCCGAATTCCCATCGGGACGTGATTGGCACCCGAAGCCGATAAGGCCCGAGAGAACCAATCTTTGCTCATGTACTCTCATATGTATATTCGCGTATGAATATCATCTTATTTCATGTAATTAAATATCAATAGCGAAAGGCATGACAACATATGTAATATATATGCAACTTAGCCGTTAGGGCCATTTCGTCAAAATAAACGTACATTTTTTACCTCATGATAACCCACATATGTCTACAAAGCCTCTAATAGATACATGACCATGTCTATACAATATTTACAAATGCCAAAATCTACTATACACATGTGACTTGGGAAGCCCCAAAGCAACTGGAGCTCACCAACAATCTGCGGATATCTCGCCACTTACTGCGGAGATCTACTAACTCCTGTGCCTGCAACATGTAAGGTAAGTCCCCCAAAAGGGGTCAGTACGAAAAAAAGTACTGAGTATGTAAGGCCATATGAAACTAGAATAGCACATAAGTACTTCCATGAAATGAAGCGTAAGAGAATAATAAATATGGATATACCTCAGTCCTGAATATGTGGAACCATGTTCATTACCTCTACTATTTCTTTACTCGGTTATTCCGTCGCATCATCTCATTATTATCATAACCTTTATTTTTAGATATACACGCAAGGGATATATTCTCATCTCTATCACATCTATCTTTATTATTATTCACTCAACTAGTTAGTGATTCATAACACCTTACGGATCATCATCTTATATTAAGACCGGGCCTCTACTTTTGGTGGGATATAATGTATATATATATATATTTAGTACCGGGCCTCCATCGTGGTGGGATATATAGTACCAGGCATCCACCTTGATGGGATATGATAAATAAGTATATTTAGTACCGGGCCTCCATCTTGGTGGGATATATAGTACCGGGCATCCACTATTGATGGGATTTAATGTATATAGATTTAATACCGGGCATCCACCTTGGTGGGATATATAGTACCGGGCATCCACCTTTGATGGGATTTCATATATATATGTATAGTACCGGGCATCCATCTTGGTGGGATATATATAGTACCAGGCCTCCACCTTTGATGGGATATCATATATATATGTATATGTATAGTATGAGATTGTTCCATCTTAACTTATACCCTTTTTGATTGTGAACCATACTCAATGAAACATAAAGGAACTCTATGCACACATCCTTACATGAGATTGACATCTTCACTTATGAGGACTTATTAATTAACTTGCACCTCACCTTTCTTATTATTCTTGAGAGATTGATACTTCAACTTATGAGAGATTCACACATCCACTTAGGAGACACACAGCTCTCTTATGAGACTTATGAGATTGGTACAAAGCTAGTCATAACATTATTAGAACTTGGAACATACATTATCGGAGTTTGGAGTCATAATATTGTTGGAACTTTGGAATAGTGTCCATCCCCCTGTTATCTTTCTTTATTCTTGCAACCAACAAACATACATAACCTAACTTAAGTTATTTCTTTTGAGAGATTGATACATTGAGGATCGTGATACTCTTGAAAACACAAGCACTTCACCTCACTCTTCACTTGTCATGAGATTGGTACTTCTACTTATGAACGATTGGTACAAGGATAATCATCATATTAAAGGACTTTGGAACAAGGCATAATTGGAAAATGCCATCCAAGATTGAATAGATTCTCTTATGTTATTATTCTCTTGAACTAAGTCCTTTAGAGATTTCAACGTTATGACAACTTTCCTTGAAGCTTCAGATCATTAACCAATGGGTAAGAGATATATGAGTAAACAGTGTGAGAAACATCCCATTATGAGAAACATAACACTATTGAAACCATTGGACCATAATCCATAAACAAGGGACATGAGTATAATCACTATTCTATTGGAACATGGGAACATAACCTTATTGTTTTTGGAACATTAACCATGAATATAGGACAAGAGATTCACCAATAATCAATGAATAGGAAATATATGCCCATGACCATGGATAACCGGATATGGGATACCTTAGCACATTTCGGGATGGAACATGCGTAATGTCAATGTGAAAACTATTTGCCGCAGAAAGATACGGACAGAGTAACCTTACATACCTTATTTTTCCAATGTAAACACACACTCCAATATGTGAGCACAACAATTCTGCTCCTTCCTTACGTCTCACTCTACATCACAAATACATATCATTAACCACCAACAACTTCACAAATGTATTTAACATCAATGAGGTACATGTTTGCCTTTAAACACGCCATTTCCCCTTGACAAAACCATGGAAGACATTATTATTCCAAAAATCCCACAATACTCTCAACATTGACCAACACATGAAAATCAATACATATCACCACAACACTTCTCCTTTACACTTTCTTATCCACACCACATCACAAATAATCCATCAAATGACCTTAATATATCTCATAACACATATCGGCCAAAATCCCATAATTTACACTTATAGAAAAATTACAAGTTTTGTGACAAAATAACACCATACATGTTCATATTTTATCCATACCATGCTCTTTCATCAAAGGCACAAGTCATAGTTCAAGTTTGAACTTCATGGATCACACATCTCATACAAAAGCACCAAATACCATGTCCACTATTTCCAAGAACAACCAACATGATATACATACTCTTTCATGCATATAATATAGTAATCCATGAGAATAAATACTTACCAAGGCTTGGAAAAGGATGATCTTGCTCCAAGAGAAAGCCTAGGGTTTGAGAGAAAAATAATTGAAAAATACCAAAAAGCATGAGATTTCTACCAAATGACCAAAAATCAGATTTTTGGTACTTTATATAGGCCTTGTAATCCATCCTTAACCACTCTATGGAATTCCATGTGGTGTTCTAGAAGTCTTTGCAAGAATGGGTCTTTTTGACCCATTTTGGGCCATGTATGTTTAGCTCATTTTGGGCCTAACTTTGGGCCCAATAACACATATCCATAATTCCTCATTTTTCATGCCTTTCATACACGTTATGACAATATTCCTACTCAGGCTATTCATATTTGTAGCCTCAATCCCAAAAACAAGCGATTCTAGCCACGTATGGCCCATTTTGACCAAAAGGGCAAAATTGTCATTTTGACCCCAAATTCGTTCTCGAGTAATTTTATCATACCAATATAATATTTCACTCATTTCATGTATATTCTCATGGTTGTAGAATAATCGTGGCAAAAATTGGCTCAATACGTCCTCGGGAACCCTTGGGACTTAAATAAAATTTTCAACTTTTGAAAGGTGCGCAGGGGCGGCGTGGCACGCTGCCTGGCGTGCCCCTTTACTGCCTATGGACTGAAAATTTCATCCCAGAGTGGCGTGGCATTCCCCTGGGCGCGCCCCTCCTTATTTTTTTTCCAAAATTTTTGTTTTCGACTTTTCTTCGCGGGTTCGGTTAGATACTTCAAGTCCTATTCTTTAACTCACTTCTTAACCTTAACATACTTTGTTTAGAGGTTCTCTTATCCTAGTTTTGAACCCTACAACTGCTCCATGAAAATCACAAAGCACCTACGACGCAAGCTTAATCACATGTGCAAGGCCAAATTTCAATTTTCTTGTCAATAACATTACGAAATACATTCGTGTGGCTCTCGACACTCAAGTATACATTGTTCAACGTCGTCAAGTAGGGTTGGGAAGGTACGGGGTGTTACAATAACATCCTTATTTCATACATATACATTCATGATATATTGATATCATTGAGAAACCCTGATTGTGAAAGAAAATGAGACACTTTAAAAATGCCTAGACCGAGGGATGTGCCGGTCAGATAGATTGAGACATGTGATTGAGATTTATGGAAACCTAAGTTAGTATATGGGTTGCGAACCCCCCATGGTCAAAGCTAGAGGCTCGGTAGGTGTATACAAAAAGTTATGCGATAACTTTCAAATCATCCATCATTATCTCATCTTCATTGCATTGCGTTGCATATGCATTCTTGTGTTGCTCTCATACTTTTGGTGTGCACTTAGTTTCTCTACTTCTTTAATCATATTTGTTTCTATTCGTTCCTTCTTTATATATATATATATATATATATATATATATATATATATATATATATTTATATTTAAATATATATTAGAACTGATAGTTGAGACGGTGTGAGCTACCATTTGGGAACTTTTCTATTTACAGGTGATGGGCTCATAGTATTTCTTTACTTGTTTTATTTTTTGGTTTGCTCAGTCAGCCTATGATTCCTACTACTTACAAGTGGATCATACTCACCCCTACTATGCCCTTTTGGTGTAGATCCGAGTATGAGCACTACACACGGTGGCTAAGTTCGTTCTTGCAGTGTCTGAGATTTTGAGGTACTGGCATGTTCTAGGTTATCTGAGTTGGCTCCAGGCCTCACCTTATCCATTATGATATCTTTATTTATCTTTTGGAGACAAAATTTATGTATTATTCAGATTTGAGTATGGTTTTAGATGCTCTTGTACTTATGATACCAGTTTTTGAGATGGTTATGTATTTTGTTCAGACTTTCGCATTTATCTATGGTTATGGCATGACTTTGTTCTAGAAGTCTCGCCTTGTACTATTATTTACTATTTTCAAATTTTCTTTAACCTTTGGGAACATGGCTTACTTATCAAGGTTGGGTAGAGATAAGTGTCATCATGACCTCAATTGTTGGATCGTGACATTTCTTTTCATAAAATAATAGAAAATAGTTCAAACTTCACTTATGACAAATATATTATATCTAAGTAAACTAAAGAAAAGGAAACAATAGAACCTCTAAAATAAAATTATTGGAAATAAAACAACTTCTAATTACAAAACTGCTAAAGAATAGGAAAAAGATACCACATTGTAACTTGGACAAAACCAGACCACCAACTTACAAACTTCCAAAAAACTCCTGCATTTTACTCATGAATTGTTTTTGTATTTTTTTATTTTTGCCTTTTTTTTCTTCCGTTTCACGTGATGATTTGTGTGTGCAAGTAATTATGTTTATTGTATTTTGATCTGTTATTGGATGTTGCTGATACCATTAGAGTGAATCCTTTTTCATTTTGTTTTTACTTACTGAGCTGTCACGACCCAATATTTGGGTCATGATGGCGCCTATCGTAACCCACCAATAGGCAAGCCAAACCCTACTCCAGAGCAACAAGCGACGGGCTAACGGGCGGAATCTCATAAAACAGAGAAGAAGTGGAAGTAACCATATTTATAAACATGCTAAGACTGAGAAGGAAGAGGACAATGTATATAAAGTCCAGAACCCCTCCCAAGACCTGGTGGGGTCAGTACATGAGCCACTACTAACATACCCAAAATACAAGACAGAAACCAAACATGTATAATAAGTACAATAGTCTTGAGAGCAAAAGACTATACAGTAGAGGATGGAGTAGGATCTGCCTCGGACGTCAGTAAGCTCACCCTGCTCCAGAATCAGTGCTGAGAAAAGAGTCACGTCAAAACCGTCGACTAGTGCCTGGATCTGCATCGGGGAAAAAGATGCAGAAGTGCAGTATGAGTACCAGGGCAACGGGTACTCAGTAGGCATCATCGGCCGACTGAGCTTAATATAATATAAGCAAGCTAAAGTGCAGGGGGCATGCTAAGTCCGGGGTACAAGTAATAGATACACAAGTAACGGCCGAGGCGTATAGATATGCTCAGGAAAATATAAGTGCGATACATAATAATGAGTAAATAAATGCGTAAGTAAACACACAAGTCAAACATAACCTATCTGGGCCCCCATAAGCCCGATAGGCACACGGAAGAAAACAATAACCCAGTCTGGCCCCCATAAACCAGCGGGACACACAAGAAAAGTAAATGCATAGTCACCAGTGTCTCGAAGCTGTACCAGTATCCAGTAATCACAATAGCCAACGGGGCGCACCGGGTCTGAACCGACACCAATGAATAATAATAAGAGGCCAGACGCCGGAATCGAACCGAAAGCAGTGGGTAATAACAAGAGGCCACATATATGTCATATCTGCCGGACTCGAACCGGAACTCATAGAACAACAACATCATAATCACGGTACCCAGTACCAAAACTCTCCAATCATATCATAACCAGATGTCGGACTCGAACCGGAACTCATAATAATCAGTGGCCGGACTCGAACCGGAACTCATAGTGTACCACAATCCGAGGCCGGACTCGAACCGGAACACCCAATAGTCAATAACCAAAATCATCATACCTGAATCAGTAGCCGGACTTGAACCGGAACTCATCATAGCCAGTAACCAGAATAGAATCAAAGGTCATATCATATCAAGTAAACGGGGAACGCCCTAGTGCCAAGTCAATACTATTATATAGGTACAGAAGCTAACTCTATAACATGCTATAAGTCAATCTCGGGGTCCTTCTAGGTGAACTACCTACTATAAAAATATGTATATAAAAGTCTGGGTATACATTACAAGTCATGGAAAGGCGGTTCAGCGTTCTAAGTCAAACTAGCCGACCCCAATCAAATACGGTGCTATTAGGGACGAACAAAGCTAGACAGGCCAACCGGGTATAATCGGGGTGACTTAATCCCGTCATAATCCTAATAGTCATATAGGGATTATCTAAGCCCAAAGATGTCAAAGTTTTGACAAGTCGACAAAAAGGGTAACGGGGCCCGCTACTGGGTCTCGAAAACCAGGTCTGGTTATACTTGTCTAAGTCTGGGCTAAGTCTGTCTAAGCCTGGACTAAGGTCCAACAATAACATTCCCAGACTAGCAACAACAACAACAATACTATCTGACCCCAAATAGGTCATCTGTGGGGGACCACGAGGATAACGGGCCTGGAATATATCCGAATAGCCCTATCCGGCCTAGAAGGCCTAAATCACAGCAAACCACCACCACCAAGTCTATAATACCAGCCCACAATACCAGCATAATAGCATACATATATCACACATAAGCCCAGTCTAAGTGTAAAGGAAGGTAAACCTAGCCTACCTGGACGCCTGCCGCGAACCTGCCAAGAAAACCAGCTAAATAGGAGCCTTTCCCTTTCGAGAGGCCTCAGACTGCTGCCAAACTACCAAAATAATAAAATACATGTCAAAACATGACTATTGATACCCATATTGCATTAGTTCGAAAAATGTCCGAACAGTCCACGTGGGGCCCGTTTGCGGAATAACAAAATCGAAACCGTCACAGCATCCCAAATAATGCAGTGACCAATAGTAACAACTAACACTCCTCAATTTGAGCTCAAAATATAGCTCAAACATCAACACCAATCCCAACAGTATCACCGTGTAAATGAAAATTATCGTAAAAATAAGAAAACGTACCGTAGAAATGACGAGAGCGAGTCCACGGACTCAAATATATATACTTCTAAGCTCAAATCTTAACAGAATAGCTCAAGATTGAGCTTAAATAATCAATAATGGTGAGAGGTAATTGGAAAAAGTGGACAGAATGCAAAATATTACATTCTGTCCACCACCGAATACACATATATATATAACCTCACATTACTACATATACACTACACATATTATATGTGGTGGCACCATGCCATTATGCTAATGAAGGGTGTCCAACCCCTTTCACTCCACGTGGAGTGGAGGTGGCCATGCCACCAAATTCTTATCTCATTATATATATATTCGGGTATTGCATAAGTCCGTGGTAAAATAAATATAATATTTTGAATATACCATAATTAATAGAAAATTATTTCTAACAAAACCTCTATAAAAGAAAAATATTATTTTAACATATTTAAATTCACTATCTCCGTTTTAATTATTAATAAATTATAAAACTATTATAAAATAGTATAGATATCTCGTAACTAAAGAATTGTATAAATTTCAAAAACATTTTCGAAAGGTCATTAACTATGTCATTTTACCAAATTCAAATTTAATTTAATATTTTACAATGTGCTCGGTCTAGATAATATTCTCAAACGAACTGCCTGGGAACCGAACTGTCAGTCCCAGCAAGTCATAAATAACTTGGGGCAGTTATAGAAAAGCTCTAAACGCTGACAACACACGAAAATGAGGGAAATAATCGGGAAGGTCATTACATGAGCAGCTCCCCGATGCATATTTAAAATGATGAATATGTTGGAATATTTATTACGTGACAACCTATCAAAACTATCACTACAAATAAATTGTTGCACCGGTGTAAAAGTGTGACATTTTAGTTCATTTTAAATTTTAGATTCGCTCAATGTGTATTACAATTGCAATTAAATTATATTTGGTGTAATATAAATAAAAAGAAAAATCCTCTCATAGTTATCTATTTCTTTCTTTTTGTCTTAGGTTTTCAAAATGTAAACTAATATTTTGTCTAATATTTTTATATTTTTTATTTAATTAATTTCTAACACAATACTTAAATAACTAAATTATTGTAATGATTTGTTTGTTTCAGGTCCCAAAATGTCGATAATACTGAAAGTAGCAATGAGGAGGCCGTCTACATTGCTATGTTGCAGCAAGCCTCCATTATGAAAAGATAATAATGCCTTCTTCATTCATCTACATGTACAAATAAATTCAACATATATTAGATTATTGTTTAATTTAGCATTTATCATAATATAAATTATGAAGATAGATGAGTTAAGTATTTTCTGAGATAAAAGGTCATGTTCTAATGGATCTGCTAATTATCATATTGGCTAGCTTTGTTGATCTTATTTTAATTAATTTTATTGTTGTTCCTTTTGGATCTATCAAGTTCGCAGCCATGTCAACATCATCAGGTGCTTCACCAAATTGTGGTTGAACAGTTTATGATGAGTCAACATGATACTATATATTTAGCTCTAGGAAAAAAAATATATCATTCCTTTTCATAAAATGATAGAATGCGGTAATGGAAAAGAGTTCAAATTTCATTAATGACAAATCTATCATATCAAAGTAAATAGAAGAAGAGCAAACATGAGAACCTCTAAAATAGAATTATTTGAAACCAAACAACTTCGAATGTAGAAACTGCTAAAGAATAGAAAATGAATCATCACATCAAAATTCGGATAAAATCAGAACTCCAACTCACAAACATTAGAAAGATCCTATATTTTACTCATGAAATTTCTTTGTATTTTTCATGTTTGGACCTTTTTTTCTTTCATTTCTCGAGATATGTTTATTGAGGTAAATATGTTGATTGTATTGTGATCAGTTGTTGGATTATATTGATACCATTGGAGTGATTTCTTTTTTATTTTATTTTTACTTGCTCAGTAGCTACCCAATAGGTATGAAATGATGACTATGAAGGAATATTTATAATATGACAGTCTGTCAATACTATCATTACAAATAACTGTTGTACCTTTATGAAAGTGTGACATTTCACTTAATTTTAAATTCACTTAATCTGTGTTATAATGGTAATTATATTAGATCTGGTGTAATATAAATAAGAACCCAACATCATCTCATAGTCTCTCAAGTTATCTCTATCTTTCTTTTTTTCCTAGGTTTTCAGAATGTAAACAAATACTTTGTCGGATATTTTTATTTTTTAAATTTAATTAATTATTAAGACAACACTTGATTAACTAAATTATTGTTACGATTTTCTTGTTCTAGGTCTCAAAACATTAATAATTTTGAAAGCAACAACGAGGAGGCCGCGTACATCGCGATGCTGCAGCAAGCCTCCATGATGCAAAGGTACTAATGTCTTATTTATCCATCCACATGTGCAGATAAATGCAACAGATTTTAGATCTTTTTTATTTTGACATTTAATATATTAAATTGAAAAGATATATGAGTTAACAAAAGTAGTTTCTTTGATAAAAGATTTGTTAAAATGAATTTGTAAAATACCTATTTGATTAGTTTAGTTGATCTCTTTATAATTAATTTTATTGTTTGTTCCTTCTGGATCTACTCAGTCCACAACATCAGTCAAGTGAGCATAATCAGGCGCGTCACCAAATTGCAGCTGAGCAATTTATGCTGAATCAATATAATACTAACAAGGTAGAAAATATAATAACATTCCTTTTTAAAAGTGATAGAAAATGAAATAAAAAGAGTTCAACCATTATTTACAATAAAGATATCATGTTGATGACATCAGAAAAAGAATAAACATGTGAACCTGTAATGTAGATTTATTTGAAATAAAACAACTTCTAATGTCTGAAACTGCTAAAGGAAAGAAAAAAGAACACCTCATAGGAACATAGACAAAATCAGAACTCCAATTCACAAATTTCCCAAAAATTCTTATATTTCAGTCACAAATTGCTTTGCATACTTTTTGTTTAGGCCTTTTTTCTTTCATTCTCCGTGATATGTGTGTGTAGGTGAATATATTAATTATGTTGTGATCTGTTTTTTAAATAGAGCGATTCCTTTTCCATTTGTTTTTACTTCCTAAAAAGCTACGCCAACATGTTTCAAAAAATGTAGAATATATGGGAGAATTTGTAATGTGTAGTCTAACAAACCATCAATACAAACAAACCTTTTCACCTATTTAAAAGTGCAACATTTCACTTAATTTTAAATTTTTAATTCACTCAATCTTTATTACAATAGTAATTAAATTAGATATGTGCAAAATAAATAAGAAGATAACATCCCCTCATAGTTCTCTCAAGTTATCTCTATCTCTCTTTTTCTCTCAGATTTTCATAATGCAAATAAATATTTTGTCTAATATTTTTATCTTTCCTACTTAGTTAATTACTAACATAACACATAAACCTTATCTGGTTCTCTCCCACAACAACAAGAACAACATAGTACCAAATAATATTTTAATTTATTTAGTTTTGAATATTTCTTATAGGAGGTGTAAATGTAGAATTTTCATAGTATAAGTGGTGTAAGTATTTGATTTTAACATATAGGAGATGTATCAAAAATAAGTTATATTATAGTGATATTTAGTTTGCTAATCCTTAAATAAATGTCGAGATGCAAGAGAGACAACATGTCAAGTCTCTTGCGTGGATAATCTTCTCATTCAAGTGTAGCTTTCATCCTCAATTATTTTTAATGAATTTCTAACATCTAGATTTCATTAATTAATTAATGTGTTTCATAGATGTTCTCCCTTATATAAAATAGTTTAGAACATATATTGATATTTATATTTTACAAAAAATGCAGAAAAATAATGTTGATGGAAAGACTAACACACCTCAATCTAGCACGTCATAAATAAAAGGTAATTTATCCATTTGTTCAAAAATCAATATTATTATTTGTTTGTGTTGCAATGAAACACCAACATGAAATGATACTTATTTTTATTTGAATGCATGAAATTAATAGAAAAGAAAGCGTGAAAATGGATGAGTTGCATATTCCAAACAAGGTATATGATCCAAGTAACATTGAAAAGGATAATCCGGTGGATCCTTTCTTGCATATGCTTAAGAAGAATCCAACTTTCAGTAAGTTGTGTTACTAATTTTAATCTCATATTTAATTGTGTAAAAATTAACAAAGAAATATCAAAACTCTATATCAATTGTTAACTTCTTCTAAAATATCAAGCAGCGGCAAGTAACAATTTGATGATTGATGCCAAAGGACATATTCTCGAAATAGGTGCAACCAACAATACTAGTGATTTCTTTGGCCCTTTTTAGTGGTGGTGATTGGTGAATTCTTAAAAAAAAAATCTCAGCATTATTAATTAATTCAGAGATGCTACGTTATGTATTTTTAGTTAGTAATCTTTCCATATTTTTCATGAATGTAGTGTCATCTAAATCTTATGAATGGATTTAAAATCTCGTTATTTGGAGTATTTCTTCTTTATTTTCATATGAATTCTCTATAACTTTGCATTTCTCACTAAGAATAAGATGATAAAAATAAATATAAAATAGGAACATAAAGAGGTCATTTATATTTAGGAATAAAACTTTTTGAACTCATGGATATTTTTTTATAGAAAAAAATAAATAATGCTCTTTAACAAAGAAACCTTAGCGAGAAACCATTCGCGTAATCATCCATGACAAATATGGACAACGAACAACCTCCATTAGAAGGTTGTTCAGCCATCCCTAAAAGCCCTACAACCTCTACTATCATCATCTTCAACTTACGCAACATTGAAGCAATGCATGAATGGAAGCTTGTCCCTGCGTAACTAGTTGTGTATATATATGTCGAGCCTCATGCAGCTTGAACATCATCAAAAGTAAAGAAATGAATTATGCTACAGAATCTAGAATATAGTATTAGAAAAAATCTCATATGGTAAGCAAGACGTGAAGGAACTACGATAACGACTAGTTCCGTCGTTACTGAAAATAAATGCGATAAAGGCATGTGCTTCTAATTCATCATATGTGTTAGGAGTAATTCTTTAGTATAGGGGTGCATTTGATATGTAAATGTATTAAGTTCATACAATACCCCTAGCACAAAGTTAAGTTGAAAGTTTCCTTGTCGATTTAGTTTCGGGCTAAGTTTAAGGTCAAATTCAAATGAGCATTACTACTTGAATATAATTATTTAGGAGGCTTAATATCTACCAAATTAAATATCTCTGAATTTTCTTTCCAACTCAATTGACCGTTCATCAATCTTCTTCCTGAGTAAAAAGTTATGCCCATTTTACATAAGACTGTCTGTGCTGAAAAGCTGAGGGTGCTATAGCGGGTTGGGCCACTATAGTAGAATGCACAATGCTATAGCGGTGTAACAATAGTTTATAATCTTATTTTTATGGGTTTCATCCCCAAATCCCAAAAATTCATTCCTAAGCCCTAAAGGGATTTTTTCTTGGTATGGGTGGAAATTCATCGTGGAGGTAAGTTTCTTCCGTCATCTTCTTTATTTTTCAATTCTTTAACATCCTAGAATCATTAGAAAAATCTTTAATGGTGAAATTCTTGGAGATTTGAACCCTAAGTTCATGTTATTTTGGGGAAAACTTTTGGGTTAAGTTAATATCACCTAGAATCACTTCTAAATTGTTCATTAACGATTCCTAGTATGAAATTATGGTTCTAAAATATGAAATTGATAGTTGGGGACCTTGAATTCAATATAGGTGGAGCCTTTAGCCAAAAGTCTCCAATAATGGAGTTGGGTTGAGCTTGAAGGAACTATTTTAATGACTAATTGATCCTTAGGTAATGTTGTAGATCATAAATGAAGGTAAAATTAGTGGGTTTGAATTCCCAAAGTAATTTTTTGAAGAATAGTTTATTAATTACTTTTATAATTATTATTTGTTAGATGATTAGCCTTCGAAAATGTGAAGAAGAAGGAGGATTATTCGTGTTATTGCTACTTGTTGCAGCAGCTTGGCGCCCAGGTAGGTTATGGCTTATGAGTAGTAGATTGTGGTTAGTAATCGTATTCATAATGTATCTTTGATTGGAGATATCATTCTTAGGCCTGCGGGCATGGAGTTTTGATGGATAAAACATGATTTTAATGCAATAAGAGCCTACATGTGCGTTGGTATGTTAATGTATGAATCCTTGATGGATGTTTTATGTTTGTATGACTCTATGGTAAATTGTAATATGAATTATGTGAATATAGATGACAATGAGATTGTGTGAGCTCATATTCAAGTTATTTAGCCTAATTACCATAATAGGGTGAACTTGGTGTTATGTGTGGTTTGAGTATGGTATAACCTTACTTAAAGCCAGTAATGAGGATGAATTATGGTATAAGGAGGCAGTGACTTAACGTAAGAGCCTATGGCCAAGTTAGGCTAAGGGTTAAGAAGTAAAAGGTATACAAATGTATGACTAGAGCTAGACTGTAAATTGAATAGAGTTGAATGATTGGCTAATGGGGTAGGTCTTGAACCTAGTAATAACTTGAATGTAGGAATTTCTAGATAATAGTGGAAATTCCTAGTCTCGGTATAAATAAAGAAGGATTGGATTAGTGAATGAACTTATGAATATTGAAGTAGAGTCTAGACTACTTTGGGTTGAATGTGCTCTCCTAAAATAAGTACTTGTACTTAATGAATATGGCTTGATAATGCTTGCTTGAATAAGCCATGGATTGGTCTTTGGGCATCTGTAATTAATGAATATAAAATGATAAGGCCTGTATTATGAGTTGTTGACTGCCTTTAGGGCATACTTGTGATTTCATGTGTTAAAGGGTAATTATTGTGTACTTGAAAAGATTAGCTTTAGTTTGACCAAGTGTTTGGAGTGTTTGTCTCCTTTTTACAAATCATGTTCAAGAAACTAAAATGTTAAATGATATCCTAAGTGTTAATCACATGAAATGAGGTTATATTAAAAGTTAGTTGATTATACAAGTGTAGTTATGTAACACCTGAGGTGGTAAAGACACTTGAAAATGAGGCTAAATGGAGGAAAAATGAGGAAGCATGTACTGGAAAGGAGCATGCGAAGAAGAAACGAACCAAGTCACAGAAGTGACCCATGGCAGGGACTCACGTTCCGTGAGTCCACCCACATGATGTGGGAGCCTGTCGTGGATCAACTTTTGCGGTTGTCCAAAAAGCCTGATTTTCACGGAAGGCCATCCACGTGGCGTGACTCCACTCACGTGACATGAGTGGGTGCCGTGACCAAACTTCAGAGACTTTGAAATGTTGCCTCATTTCCACGACACCCATCCACATGGCGTGACTTGGTCCATGACACCAAGTCACAGCACTGTGGAAAATTATCAACATTGTCGTCCTGATTTGGTTCGAAATGGATTAGCCTTGTATTCATACATACCCCTGCATTTCCCTATGTGACAAAGGAAGCTAGTACATCAATTTGAAGGACATGTTCCATTGTTACCAAGTTCATAAATATATTATTGGCTTCGGGATCGAAAACCCTAGAGTTGGGTATATTATCCCTTAAATGTGTTGGGCTGAATTAATATAGGGTTTATGGGCCTAATTGAAGCCCAAAAAGAAATAATATTACTTAGGCCCAAAAGAGAGATGACCCATGCATAAAGGGCCAAGTCAACTTAGCCCTTTTTGGTCAAAAATTGTGGCTAAAGATGACCCTAATGGACTATATAAAGCAACAAAATCAGATTTTATTAATTCTAAACACACTTGCACATTCTAGACTTTTTCAAAGATATTTCTCTCCTCTTCCAAACACTAAGGTACCATTCTCTTTGGAGAAGATCACTTCCTTGCAAGTCTTGGTAAGTATTTCCTCTTGTAGATTATGATATTATATGCACAAGAGGTTGTGGGTATAATGTGGGTTATGAGGAAAAGGTGTTGAGCAGTCCACTTTGTTTATTTTACTTAAGTTTGTGAAGGATTTACCTTCTACGTTGGATTGTGGACTATTTTGGTGTCGTTGGTGTTGTGAGTTAGTCACTTGCCTTGTAGTAGGGTGGAAGGAAGGTGGAATGATATACCATGTGGTGAGGATGTTGGATAGTGTAATTATCGCTTTGTGCACTTGTCATATTCTTGGTTTTAATGTGAATTCCATTATGTATTCATATTGTAGACTAGCACATTAAGGAAAGGTGGAGTTGTTGTAGTTGCATAATTGAAAGGCTAAGGTATGTAAGGTTACTCTTTCTGTATCCTATGGCAGCACTTATTGTTCCCATTGTTACCATACTTGTCCCCTTTCAAAATGTCCCAACGTATTTCATTTCAAGTTATCATATATTGTTAGTCACATGTCTCTTATTCATTGAACGAAGTTCCAAAGCTCCCTTAATGTCATGACCATCACAAGAACTATCTCAAAGAAAGTAAGAATGAAAAGAGATTTGTGTATTCTTGGGTGGTATCCCAGGGGTGAAAGTAAAGCCTAGCATGTGTCGATCCCGATTCGTGTATGTATGAGGACCGTATCCCAGGGGTTAAAATACCTAGCATGGGTCATCCTCCTTTACCACTGATCAGTTGGTCATTTGTTTATCATATGCTTACAGTTTCTTAATACAAAGAAAGATAAAGTAAAGTAAAGTAATGAATGTAATGTACATGGTTCCACACCTACAGAACGATGGTTCATTCATATTGATTATTCACTTGTCTTTGATTCCATTGAAGTTCTAATGTTTCATGCAGTTTCATATAGCCTTACATACTTAGTACATTTTTTGTACTGACGTCCCTTGGGGGACTTACCTTACCTGCTGTAGGCACAGGTGCTAGTAGACCTCCACAGTAGGCTACGATACATTCGCAGACTGTTGGTGAGCTCCAGTTCAGTTCGGGGCTTTCTGAGTCACATGTGTACATATGTTTTGGTATTGTATAAAGTATTGTATAAAGCGGGGACTTGTCCCGACTCTAGGCTATTTATGTATCTATTAGAGGTTTGGTAGACATTGTGGGACAAATGAAGGAAGTGTAAGGAATGTATGTTTTGACGTGGTGGCCCTAACGGCCAAGTTTCATATCTATTGAATGTTTTTCGTGATTTTCGCTATTGACATCTTATCTTTATAAGTGATAGAGTGTTGTTCAGCTAGTGACATGCATATGAGTGTACATGAACGAAGATTGGTTCTCTCGGACCTTAACGGCTTTGGGTGCCAGTCCGCCCCATTGGGATTCGAGGTGTGACAAAAGTGGTATCAGAGCGGGTCGTCCTAAGGCTATCTAAAAAGCAGTGTCTGAGTAGAGTCTTGCTTATGGATGTGTTGTTCACCACATTTATAAGTCGGAGGCTACGGGACATTTAGGAGTTGTTAATTTTCTTCACTTCCTAGATCGTGCAATAGAGCTAAAGTTGAAAATCATATCTAATCATTATTTTCTTTCATTATAGTAAAAATGCCGATCAAAAGACGAGGTAGGGGCAAAGGTAAGAAGCTAGATAGAATTATCGGAGAAGGCACCAGTAGACCACCACCTAGTCAGGATGAAGTTGAAAGTCAATTTGCATCGTGGGCTTCTTCTACTTTTCCAGCTCCAGAAGATCCGAGAAGGAGAGAAGAACCGACCGAACCACCTGTTAATGCTACTGAGTAGGATCTCAGAATTGTGGTGCAAATGCTGACTCAGATAGTATCTGCACAAAGTCAAGGATGAGCTGGTCCAACGACAAGTGATGATGGTGCAGCTAGGGCAGCTAGTCGACGGACCCAGGATTTTCTGAAATTAGATCCTCCCACATTCACCGGGTCGAATCTTAATGAGGACCCGTAAGATTTTATAGATCAAATCCAAAGGGCTTTGGAGGTTATGCATGCATCTGGTGTGGAAACGCTTGAGCTTGTCGCCTATAGATTGAAGGGAAAAGCTATATTATGGTACGAAGACTGGAAGTGATCTAGGGGCATTGGTGCACTTCCAGCTAGCTGGGAAGAATTTAAAGCAGCAGTCCTTGACCATTATCTCCCATATGAGGTCCAAGAGGCTCGTGCAGACCAGTTCTTAAATCTTTGTCAAGGTAATATGCGCGTCAGAGAGTACAGTCTTCAGTTCAACTCCTTGGCCCGGTATACTCCAAATGTGGTAGTTACTATGACCGATAGAATCCATCAATATGTGGACCGATTGGATCCATATTTGGTGAGGGACTGTACCATTGCTGCATTGAACAGGGATATGGATATAGCCAGAATACAAGCCATTGCGCAGAAAATAGAGGATCAGAGGCAACGGAGGAGGACACAGGAATCTGAAAGAGGGCCGTTAAAGAGGGCTAGACCTATGGGACAGTCCATGGCATCCCAAGGAGAATATAGTCCTCAGATTTTGAATAGACCTCCTATACCATCATTTTCTCAATTCACAACAGGCAGTTCATCTCAATTCCGAGGGTTTAGAGTCGGTTATGTTGGGCAAAGCAGTGGGATTCAAGGTTCGCAGACAGCAGGGTTTTCTCATCACCCGTGTCAGCACTGCGGAAGGTATGACTTAGGTTAATATCGATATGGGTCAACTATTTGCTATTGGTGAGGTATGACGGGGCACATAATGAGAGAATGCTTACGAAGGGGAACGAGTGGTATGGCACGACCTATGGGATCAACCATTGCATCATCATCATCGGTTCCTTCCTTAGGACGAGGTGTGAAGCCTACTAGTCATGGTAGAGGTGCTAGGGGAGCAACCAGTTCTAGTGGGGTACAGAACCGTACTTATGATCTCGCGGATCGGCAGAATTTGGAGGCTTCTCCTGATGTCATTATAGGTATATTATCTTTTTATTCACATCTTGTATATGCATTGATTAATCCAAGTTCTACCCTAGCGTATGTCACTCCATTGATTGCTAAAAAATTCAAAAGAATGCCGGAATTATTAGTTAAGTCATTTGAAGTATCTACACCGGTTGGTGAATCTATTATCGCTAAGAGAGTTTATCGTAAGTGCATCGTGACTGTGTGTGGTTATGATACGTTGGATGATCTTATTGAGCTGGAAATGGTGGATTTTGATGTTATAATGCATATGGATTGGTTGGCTTCTTATTATTCTATGGTAAATTGCCAAGTGAAGAAGGTACATTTTTATTTTCCACAAAAGGATGTCCTTGAATAGAGCGGTAATATTGGCGCACCGAGAGGTAAATTTATTTCTTATCTTAAGGCAAGGAAAATGATATCCAAGGGGTACATATGCCATCTAGTAAGAGTGTATGATACCGATGTGAAGCCACCAACTCTTCAATCGGTTCTAGTGGTAAATGAATTCCTTGATGTATTTCCTGAAGATCTTCCAGGTTTGCCTTCGGAACGGGAAGTAAATTTTGGTATTGATGTGCTTCCAGGTACTCAGCCTATCTCTATTCCTCCGTATAGAATGGCCCCGACAGAGTTGCGGGAATCGAAGGAGCAATTAAGAGACTTGCTAGACAAGGGATTCATAAAGCCTAGTATGTCCCCTTGGGGTGCACCGGTATTGTTTGTACGTAATAAAGATGGAACATTGAGAATGTGTATTGATTACCGGCAATTGAATAAGGTAACAGTCAAGAATAAATATCCCCTCCCCAGAATTGATGATTTGTTTGACCAATTACAGGGTGCCCAATGCTTCTCAAAGATTGATTTGAGATCGGGGTATCATCAAGTAAGAGTAAGGGAACAAGATATACCCAAGACAGCTTTCCGAACATTGTATGGTCATTATGAATTTTTAGTTATGTCATTTGGGCTAACAAATGCACCAGCAATTTTTATAGACTTGATGAATAGGGTGTTCAAGCCATTCTTAGATGTGTTCGTGACCGTGTTTATTGATGATATTTTGGTTTCTTCAAGATCAGAAAAAGACCATGCTAATCACTTACAATAGGTGTTACAACTTTTGCATGAGCGGAAGTTATATGCAAAGTTTTCTAAATGTGAATTTTGATTAAAATCTGTAGCATTCTTGGGTCATATTGTGTCATAGGAAGGAATACGGGTTGATACCCAAAAGATTGAAGCGGTGAAGAATTGGCCAAGACCTACGACGCTAACGGAGATTCATAGTTTTCTTGGATTAGCAGGTTATTATTGAAGGTTTGTTGAAGGATTTTCTTCTATTGTTGTACCTTTAACAAAGT
Source organism: Capsicum rhomboideum (assembly GCA_031232105.1). Classification (NCBI taxonomy): domain Eukaryota; kingdom Viridiplantae; phylum Streptophyta; class Magnoliopsida; order Solanales; family Solanaceae; genus Capsicum; species Capsicum rhomboideum. The sequence goes on from CP124712.1 coordinate 20,185,428, forward strand.
TAACACACAAAGCAACCAAGTTTCAGTGGAATGATGTATGCGAGAAGAGTTTCCAAGAACTAAAGAATAAATTGACTTCTATACCTGTGCTGGTACTTTCAGAAGGTACAGAAGGGTATGCGATATATTGTGATGCTTCAGGAGTCAGTTTAGGGTGTGTATTGATGCAGCATGGTAATGTAATATCCTATGCCTCAAGATAGTTGCGACCACATGAGAGAAATTATCCGACACATGATCTTGAGTTAGCAGCTATGATATTTGCCTTAAAGATATGACGCCATTACTTGTATGGGGTTTACGTTGACATATATACCGACCATAAGAGTTTGCAATATATCTTCATGCAGAAGGACTTAAATCTGAGGCAGCAGAGGTGGTTTGAACTATTGAAGGATTATGACCTTGATATTTTATATCATCCAGGGAAAGCAAATATGGTAGCCGATGCATTAAGCCGCAAAGCAATAGGAATCACTTATGGCCAGTCCACAGAAAATCAAGATATAGTCAAGGATCTACATAAATTATCTAGCTTGGGGGTTCGCCTTCTTGAATCTCCAGACGAAGAGGTTACTGTACAGAATATGGAAGAATCTTCCTTAATAGCTGAAGTGAAGGAAAAACAGTATGCGGATCCTAATTTATTGCAACTGAAGGAGAATGTGCAACAAGGTTTGACAAAGGCATTTGATCTTACACATGAGGGAGTGCTTCAGTGCCAAAGTAGATTATGTGTACCGTATGTAGATGAGCTAAGGAGAAGGATTATGATAGAGGCGCATCATTCACGGTATTCTATTCATCCGAGATCCACCAAAATGTATCATGATTTGAAAGAAATGTATTTGTGGGGTAATATGAAGAAGAACATTGCAGAATTTGTAGCTCATTGTCCAAATTGTCAACAGGTGAAAGTGGAGCATTAGAAGCCTGGAGGTTATATGCAATGTATAAATCTTCCAGTATGGAAGTGGGACATGATCAACATGGATTTCATTACAGGGTTGCCTCATACACTGCGGAAATTTGATTCAATATGGATAATAGTTGACAGGCTTACTAAGTCAGCACACTTCCTACAGGTCAGGACCACCTACACAGCTGAGGATTATGCTAGATTGTATATTAAGGAGCTAGTACGACTACACGGAATTCCATTTTCTATTATATCAGACAGGGGAGCTCAATTTACTGCACATTTTTGGAAGTCTTTTCTGAAGAGTTTAGGTACGCAAGTGAATTTGAGTATGGCTTTTCATCCTCAGACAGATGGACAAGCAGAACGTAATATACAAACACTTGAAGATATGCTACGCGCTTGCACATTGGATTTTAAAGGTAGTTGGTATGATCATTTGTCTCTTATTGAATTTCCCTACAATAATAGCTATCATTCAAGTATCAAAATGGCGCTTTACGAAGCTTTATATGGGAGAAAGTATAGATCACCAATCAGATGGCTTGAAGTAGGTGAAGCTGCTTTATTTGGGCCAGATCTTGTTTATCAAGCTATGGAAAAGGTGAAGGTGATCCAACAAAGCCTACAAACGGCCCAGAGTCAACATAAGTTATATGTCGATGTTCAAAGAAGGGGATTAGAATTTTCCATAGGTGATTGGGTATTCTTGAAAGTGTCACCGATGAAAGGGGTCATGAGATTTGGGAAGAAAGGAAAACTGAGTCCACGATATAGAGGGCCATATAAGATTATCTGAAGATTTGGAAAAGTTGCGTACGAATTAGAGTTACCCCAAGAACTCTCCACGGTTCATCCAGTGTTTCATGTTTCCATGCTTTGAAAGTGAATAGGAGATCCATCTCACATTACTCCCATTGAAGATGTACAGGTGACAAAAAAACTCATCTATGAATAAGTAACCATTGTTATTCTAGATCGACAGTTTAAGAGGTTAAGAAATAAACAGGTAGCTTTCGTAAAGGTACTCTGGTAAAATCAGCAAGTAGACAAAATCACATAGGAAACTGAGGAAATGATGAAGCCAAAGTACCCATATTTATTTCAAATGGAAGAGAAAGGTCAAGATGATGTATCGGAGTAATAACAAGTAAGTATAAAAGTATTATATGTATATGTATATGGTAAAAAAAATAAAAACTTGAACTTGTATAGCTTGGATATTGTTACTGACATTCGGGGATGAATGTTCCTAGGGTGGGAGAATGTAACACCTGAGGAGGTACGGACACATGAAGATATGTAATAACTTGAAAATGAGGCTAAATAGAGGAAAAATGAGGAAGCATGTACTGGAAAGGAGCATGCGAAGGAGAAAAGAACCAAGTCACAGAAGTGACCCACGGCAGGGACTCACGTACCATGAGTCCACCCACGTGATGTGGGAGCCTGTCGTGGATTAACTTCTGCAGTTGACCAAAGACCCTGATTTCCATGGAAGGCCATCCACGTGGCATGACTCCACTCACGTGACGTGAGTATGTGCCGTGACCAAACTTCAGATACTTTAAAATGTTGCCTCATTTCCACGACACCCATCCACGTGGCGTGACTTAGTCCACGACATCAGGTCACGACAACATGGAAAATTATCGACTGTGTCATCCTAATTTGGTTCGGAATAGATTAGCCTTGTATTCATACATACCCCTGCATTGCCCTATGTGACAAAGCAAGCTAGTACGTCAATTTGAAGGACATGTTCCATTGTTTCCGAGTTCATAAATATATTATTAGTTTCGGGATCGAAAACCCTAGAGTTGGGTGTATTATCCCTTAAATGTGTTGGGCTGAATTAATATAGGATTTATGGGCCTAATTGAAGCCCAAAAGGAAATAATATTACTTGGGCCCAAAAGAGAGATGACCCATGCATAAAGGGTCAAGTCAACTTAGCCCTTTTTGGTCAAAAATTGTGGCTAAAGATGACCCTAATGGACTATATAAATCAACAAAATCAGATTTTATTCATTCTAAACACACTCACACATTCTAGACTTTTTCAAAGATATTTCTCTCCTTTTCCAAACCCTAAGGTACCATTTTCTTTGGATAAGATCACTTCCTAGCAAGTCTTGGTAAGTATTTCCTCTTGTAGATTGCGATATTATATGCACAAGAGGTCGTGGGTATCATGTGGGTTATGAGGAAAAGGTGTTGAGTAGACCACTTTGTTTATTTTACTTAAGTTGGTGAAGGATTTACCTTCTACGTTGGATTGTGGACTGTTTTTGTGTCGTTGGTGTTGTGAGGTAGTCACTTTCCTTGTAGTAGGATGGAAGGAAGGTGGAATGATATACCATGTGGTGAGGATGTTGGATAGTGTTATTATCGCTTTGTGCACTTGTCATATTCTTGGTTTTAATGTGAATTCCATTATGTATTCATATTGTAGACTAGCACTTTAAGAAAAGGTGGAATTTTTGTAGTCGCATAATTGAAAGGCTAAGGTATGTAAGGTTACTCTTTCTGTATCCTTTGGTAGCACCTATTGTTCCCATTGTTACCATACGTGTCCCCTTTCAAAATGTACCAAAGTATTTCATTTCAAGTTATCATATGTTGTTAGTCACATGTCACTTATTTATTGAACGAAGTTCCAAAGCTCCCTTAATGTCATGACCATCACAAGAACTATCTCAAAGAAAGTAAGAATGAAAAGAGATTTGTGTATTCTTGGGTGGTATCCCAGGGGAAAAAGTAAAGCCTAGCATGGGTCGATCCCGATTTGTGTATGTATGAAGACCGTATCCCAGGGGTTAAAATACCTAGCATGGGTCATCCTCCTTTACCACTGATCAGTTGGTTATTTGTTTATCATATGCTTACAGTTTCTTAATACAAAGAAAGATAAAGTAAAGTAAAGTAATGAATGTAATGTACATGGTTCCACACATACAGAACGATGGTTCATTCATATTGATTATTCACTTGTCTTTGATTCCATTGAAGTTCTGATGTTTCATGCAGTTTCATATAGCCTTACATACTCAGTACATTCTTCGTACTGACGTCCCTTGGGCGACTTACCTTACTTGCTGCAGGCACAGGTGCTAGTAGACCTCCACAGTAGGCTACGAGACATTCGCAGACTGTTGGTGAGCTCCAGTTCAGTTTGGGGCTTTCTGAGTCACATTTGTACATATGTTTTGGTATTGTATAAAGCGGGGACTTGTCCCAACTCTAGGTTTTTTATGTATCTATTAGAGGCTTGGTAGACGTTATGGGAAAAATAAAGGAAGTGTAAGGAATGTATGTTTTGACGTGGTGGCCCTAACGGCCAAGTTTCATATCTATCGAATGTTTTTCATGATTTCCGCTATTTACATCTTATCTTTATAAGTGATAGAGTGTTGTTCACCTAGTGACATGCATATGAGTGTACATGAACGGAGATTGGTTCTCTCGGGCCTTAACGGCTTCGGGTACCAGTCCGCCTCGTTGGTATTCGGGGCTTGACAAGTTATTTATTCTCATTGTGGTTTTAATTATTGCGATATCTATTGCTTATTGTGGGATGTACTAGTATCTAGACATCTTCATGGGATTGATACTTATTATTTTGGGATGTACCGGTATTTGGACATCTTCACAGGATTTGGTGGAATAAGGTTGGTAGACACTTGATGTCTGGATTTTGGTACATAGATAGAGCTCGTCCCCTGTAGGTCATGACTAGAGGGTGGTTATAATACCCTTACCATATATGTACGAGGTTTAGGTGAGTTTGATGGTTCCATGAGTAGACTGGGTATATGATTATTGTTATTATTGCTATTTATATGGGTTCCATCAGTGGACCAAGTTATATTATGGTTGTTGTTATGGGTTCCTTGAGTGAACCAGGTTATGATGTGGCTTGATATATTTGGGACTCTTGTGTGGTCCGGTTACTAATCATATATTTTGGGATTCTTGTTTTTAGAGCCATGATTTGTTGACTTGGATATTGTTAGTCACGGTTGTTGACTTGGTCATGGTTGAATTGACTTGTTGTCTCTTGACTCGTACTTGACTGAAGTTATAGAGTTACTTGAAAAGGCTAAGTGTCATAAACTTGAGGTATTTATCACAATGTGTGTTTATAGTTGTACTTGTTACAAGGTGATGATAATTGGTTTTCAATTATCATTGAGGTTAATTGAGGCGTAAGTGAAATAGATTGACCGATAATAACTATTGGGGTTAAACTATGAGAGTTAGAATGGATGACACTTGATGTGAAGGTGATTAATGATCAACGGGAATAAGAATGGAATACTCTTAGGTAACACACGTATATGGAAGTGATGCAAATCAAATTGTTATATAATTTGCCATGTTTTCTCTTTGTGATTTCTATATTGTGTTTACATGATCCAGCCTTGGTCGGTCGATGATACCTTGAAGTATGCATTGTTTGTACTGATACTACTCCTGCTATACCCCTTTTAGGGTATAGTCTGGTTGCAGGAGCAGTTGATGTTTCACAGGTGACGTGGATAGTGATCTCTAGCAACTTCTACTCTGCTCATTCATGGTGGAAGTTGTGTTCAGTCTTACCTTCTTATTTAAAAGCTCTTGTACCTGTTTATACTAGGTCCTAGGGATAGATTTCATTCCGTATTTATTATTTGTAAACTCTATTGTAACAAGGATTTGTATTATTATTTATTTAAGACTTCGGTATATCTTCTTTAAGGGTGGTAAGGGGTTCTCCTATCTAGGTAGATTAGAATAAGTGCCCTCACGATCCGATAATTTGGGTTGTGACAACTACGTACATAAAGTGTTATCAAGCCATCACGAGATTAAGGTGAATGAGATATTGGGTTGGTTGAGAATAGTCATCTACTAGTTATTCCTTTATATTTGCTTGAGAACTACATTCAGATGTTATCAATGTCAACTTTCTACTTGAAAGTGCAAGATCAATATTGGCATATGAGTTCATTGAAGTGAGAACCCTCATTCTCTCTTGAGGTAGAGGGATTAATCACGGTGGCTTGGATTGGCTTTCCTAAATCCTCCAAATTTATGTGTAAAGAAATCAGTGTTTTTGTTGGCAGTAGTTACATGGTAAATTTATGTGTATAGCTAAAATTTGTATTTTTACAAATTCTAATATAATTTAAGATATCGTTCCGTAGATATTGGAACATCAATCTTTGCTATAAATTTAGATTATTGTCTTTACTATTAAGAAAAATCGAATTTATGAGTGAGTGGATTTTTTATTAGATTTAGAAAGGTGAAATGTTTATTTATTTCAAATAACAAAAAAGAGTAATTGAGAATTTGTGAAACCCCTAGATAAGATTTTTATAATACAATTATGATTTTATTATATTTTCTCGAAGAATAATTATTTATTTCTAATTTGATTATATTATCACTTGAAATAACTATTTAAAACACCCTCTTTTGATTAGAGTAATTAAATAATTTACAATTAGTGGTGTAAGAACAAATAATACATAAACTTGTCATTTACCTTAGCTTCCGCTAGCATCTATGCCCTTCAACTTTGGGTGTGCTCAGGTAGATACTTAAAATATCATAAAGTTGAACAAAAGACACACATGTCCTAAATGGCCCCTAAGGCATTCTTATATAGCCCCAACGGCAATCGCTATCTTCCAATAGGTTTGTAGGCCTCAACATAGCCATGTAGTCATAAAATATCCCTCTTGAGCATCAACACAGCCTCGTAGGTATCACATAGCCTCTTAGGTGATTATTATAGTCTGTTCATAGCCTCTTAGGCGATTATTATAGTCCGTTTGTGAACATGCTTCACTATAGCCCTGTAGGCATCTTAATAGCCCCTTTTGCAACCCATAGGGTTGTATATATCTTAATAGCCCCTTAGGCAACCTGCATATAGTCACGAAGGCACATATCGTATATCTGCAGCTAGCTATAATAGTCCCGAGGGAAACAATAATTAAATATCCCAAAGACCAGTAATGTAGTTATAAGCAACATATACTAATAATCTCTAAAGTGTATCTAAGATCGGTGTCTCTATCAATAGAATACAAATCTTGATGAGGAGTGACTATATCACCTCAAGCATCCAACTAAATCAATTCAGGCTATGAGTAATTCAACTACAAAAACTAGATAGATCATTCTTAAGCTTTAAGAAAACTTGCCAAAAGAAGGAAATAGCCTTAACATACTTTTCTGGCAATTCCAAGTAGCCTATTCGTACAACCTTCTCTCATACACCCGTACCAATTAGAACAAGCTAAACTTATATACATTATTACTTTGGGTTTCCTGAATAGCTTACCTCATAATAACTACGTACTTCTCAAGGATAATCAATAACTCTTTAGCTTCTACTCTATTTAGAACTTACATAGACCTTATCATATATCTAAACCCCTAATATTTCCTTCATTATAGTCTTTGATCACATATAAACTATTCTTATGACTAGACTTTATCCATTTCTTTACTTTCACCAGAAACTAAATCCACATGAACTGAGTATGAGTTCCTAACAAGTGATAACTATTTTAGAATGATTGAGAACAATATAATCTAGAAGCTCTACTAGAAATTCTTGAGTTTAAAGAATCATTCCATAAAAAGAAGGAAATAGTCTTTACATACCTTACTTAGGGACCTTCTCTCCCACGTTGATGCCTTTGATTTCCTCATTGGTATACATATTGAAGCTTGGAAAACTCATCTCTTTTTCACCTTTTATATAAATTCATAGAAAGCATCTAACATAGTAATATAAAACAAAACCTATTCATCCTCAAATCTGAAAAATACACACGAATAGGGTTAGGAACATCTTGAATTTCCAACCGAACCTACCCTATATATCAAACTATACCGCACCTACAAATGGCCCAACAACACAAACATAAGCTACGTGCCTCACAAGGCCACTATTAGATACTTGAAATTCATCTATCCCTACACAATCGTCAACGACATAAACTCGTAATAGAAATTGAAACTTACCTCAGCACATGCAAATCCCTCTTGGAAATGCTATGACACCTTGAATCAAAATAGACCTCTCTGTAAGGTCTACAAGGGTTTGACAATTGTGGATCTCTATCGTATGATTTAGATACACCAACTATTAGAATTCATCTCTAGAGCACGATCCAGAAGATAAAAGAATAGTAACCAATTCTAAATATCTTGTAACCTCCTGATTATAAGTGTGGTGCACAACACACTCCAAAGCAAGACTCTACTAAACACAACTTGCAGACTCGCTTTATACGGAATTGCTCTGATACCAAGTTTGTCAAGCCCCAAATGTAAGGGATGCATTGAATCTACTGAACCACTTTCCAATGGCGCATAGTAGCCATAAGCAATCAAGAAAACAAACAAGTGTATCTAGACTTATAAATAATCCTTCGGCCGGTAAGGCCCCTATCAGCATCTCTATAAAGAAATAACTTTTTCTAACAACTCATATGAAGCAATAAACACATAGCACATAAGCTATATTTGAGACATTAAGGCCACCATAATATCTAGGAAATCATACACACTAATGCGGACCGCCAAGGACACCATGATCTTTATAAAGAAACTGAAAGTAGGTATGTACAATACAAGCTAGGAAAATGGGAGCAAGCCTCTATGATGAAAAGGTATTAATGTCTTATTCACCCTTGTACATGTAGATAAATGAAATAGATTTTTGCTAGGTTTTTATGTTAGCATTTATCATAATAAATTACAAAGATATATGAGTTAACATAAGTTTTTTCTTAGATAGTTCAAATAGATCTATTAATTACTATGGAGGCTAGTTATGCTAATATTATTTTAATTAATTTTATTGTGTGTTCCTTGTGGATATATTCAGTTCATAACAGAAGCCAGGCTATCACAACCCAACGGTCATGATTGGCACCCGTCATAACCTATGGCAGGAAAACCACACTATGCTCACCTTTACTCACTTAAGTGTCATCTCCACAATCATTATAGTATTAGCTCACGTGCTTTATATCAAGTTCTAAAAATGTCTCATTCAATAACTAATAATCATTTAGAAACATCATCATCCATAACATGAAATAGAGTGAGAAAACCTCAATCTATTACAATTCCCGGGACCTAAAGTCACTGTACAAGAACATCTAAAAATAACTAAGTCTGGAAATAAATAGATTATCCTATAATATATTATACGAAATCTTCTTAGTGCTGAAACAAGGGACGGTAACATCATAAGAGGATCTGAAGGTTGCCTGAACATGATGATCACCATTAAAATTAAGTATGAATCACTATCTGGAGCCGAGGTCACGTGTAAATCACTGAAAGATGTTCTACACTCAACAAAAAGAAGAGTACAGGTAGCATCAATACATCAACAAGTATTGGTAAGCATCATAGGTCGACTAACTCAACAATGTACAAGTAAGCAAGTCAAACAAGTATAAAGAGATCACAACAAAATTCATAACCCATTATATCAATCAAACAAACACATCATGAAACATCATATAATAACAATTCATAAGTTCACTTTCACAGGCTTTCACACTTAATCATTTTCATCAACCATTCATCATCACATACATTTATCAAAATAACACTTAATGCATATGAATGAGTGCATGTATGCAAGATGTATGCATTATCTCTTACCCTTCTCATCCTCATCATCAACATCATAACGTACCGATGTGGTAGCCGACCCATTATCATATCATATCATATTGTACTAGTGTAGTACCCGATCCAATATCTCAACACATCATCACAATGCAATGAAAATATAATGCAGTCATCAAATCACAGTCATACTAGATGGCAATAATAAATGATTAAATCACAAACAAGCACAAAGCCAAGACAGCCTAAGTGCTACAAGAAAACCATAGCCTCCCTTAACTCCTTTGATCAAAGTCACCTTTAAAACAAAATCTTACCTTTTCGTTCTCATCCAATTCGTTCTTGATCTTCACAACAACAAGAATACACCACCATTTCAATAATTCATTCTCTTTTAATCGTTAGGGATCATAACCCATTGATTTTAGTCACAATTTTACCCTATTTCATCATCTTAGGGTTTTCTTATCATTTTAACCTCATGAATTTTACTTGAAACTCATTTATCCCCACATGGTCGTCGATGACATAAACTTGTAATAGAAATTAAAACTTATCTCAACACATGCAAATCCATCTTTGAAATGCTATGACATCTTGAATAAGAATAGACCTCTCTATAAGGTCTACTAAGGTTTGACAGTTGCGGATGTCTATTGTACGATTTAGATATACCAACTATTAGAATTCAACTCTAGAGCACGATCTGAAAGATGAAAGAATAGTAACCAATTCTAAATATCTTATAACCTCCTGATTATAAGTGTGGTGCACAACACACCCATAAGCAAGACTCTACTAAACACGACTTATAGACTCGCTTAGATACGACATGCTCCAATACCATATTTGTCATGCCCCAAATGCAAGGGACGTAATGACTCTGCTGAAGCACTTTCCAATGGAGCATAGTAACCATATGCAATCAACAAAAAAAACAAGTGTATCTCGACTTATAAATAATCTCTCGGCTGGTAAAGCCCCGGTCAACATCTTTTTAAAGGAAAGAACTATTTCTAAAAACTCATATAAAGAAATAAACACATAGCACATAATCCCTATTTGAGACATTGAGGCCACCATAATATATACGAAAGCATATATGCTAATGCGGACCTTCATGGCCATTATGATCTTTATAAAGAAACTGAACACAGGTATTTACAATATAACTAGGAAAATGGGAGCAAGCCTCCATGATTAAAAGGTATTAATGTCTTATTAACCCTTCTATATATAGATAAATGCAACAGATTTTGGATAGGTTTATTATGTTAGCGTTTATCGTAATAAATTACAAAGATATATGAGTTAACCCAAGTTTTTCCTTAGATAAAAGGTCTTATTCAAATAGATCTGTTAATTACCATGGCAGTTAGTTATGCTTATATTATTTTAATTAATTTTATTATGTGTTCTTTTTGGATCTATTTAGTCCATAACAGAAGTCAGGCTATCACAACCTAACTATCATGATTGGCACCCGTCATAACCAATGGCAGGAGAAGCACACAATGCCCTCCTTTACTCATTTTAAGTGTCATCTCCATATTTATTACAGTATTAGCTCACGTGCTTTCTAGAAAGTTCTAATAATGTCTCATTCAATAAATAATAATCATTCAGAAACATCATCATCCATAACACGAAATATAGTGAGGAAACCTCTATTTATTACAATCACCGGGACCTAAAGTCACCGTACAAGAACACCTAAAAACAACTAAGTCTGGAAATAAATATATTATCCCAAAATATAATATGCAGAAATCATCTTAGTCCTAAAACAAGGGACATTAACATTATAAGAGGATCAGAAGGTTGCCCGAACATGGTGCTCACCCTCGAAATTAAGTATGAATCAATATCTGAGCCAAGGTCCCATGTCAACCACTGAAAGATGTTCTGCACCCAACAAAAATATGAGCACAGGTAGCATCAGTACATCAACAAGTACAGGTAAGCAAGTCAAACAAGTATAAAGCAATCATAACAAAACTCACAAGTTCACTTTCACAGGCTTGCGCACTTAATGATTTTCATCAATCATTCATCATCGCATATATTTATAAAAATAGCACTCAATGCATATGAATGAATGCATGTATGCAAGATGTGCACATCATCTCTTACCCTTCTCATCCTCATCATCAATATCATAACGTACAGGCATGGTGCCCAACCTATTATCACATTATATCATATTGTACCGGCGTGTTACCTGGCCTAATATCTCAACACCTCATCACAATGCAATGAAAATGTAATGCAGTCATCAAATCACAAGTCATTCTAGAAGGAAATCATAAATGTTTAAATCACAAATAAGCACAAAGCCAAGAAAGTCTAAGTGCTACAACAAAACCATAGCCTACCTCAACTCCTTTGCTCAAAGTTACCTTTAATCCAAACTCTTTCCCTTTCGTTCTTGATCTATACAACAACAAGAATTCATGATTATTTAAATAATTCATTCTCTTTTAACAGATAGGGATCATAACCCATTTATTTTAGTCACAATTTTAACCTATTTCAACATATTAGGGTTTTCTTAACATTTCAACCTCATGAATTTTACTTGAAGTAGTATAAACAACCATAATTCTAGTTCCATTAGTGTTTTCTAACGTCCTAGGATCATTACATACTGAATTCATAAACAATCCCATAGTTTTTCATCAATTTCCATGAACTAGGGTTAAACCCCAAAACACACCATTAATCTATTTTCTATTGATTTCTAAGGTTAAAGAGAGTGACTTCAAGTCTAGAACATAATTGCTTACCTCCAATGATGAACAACTCCAAAAACCCTTTGAAAATTGCCTTCCCCTGAGCTCTATAGCATTTTTTGAAAAAGTGGGGAATGAAAACGTTTTCTATCTTTGAAAAACTGAACTTTTATTGCGTGTTACCACTGGAATGGATAATTACCACTACACCGGTCAAATTTTTGCTGCAATGGTTCACACCATTTTACTGGAGGCTGTAGTTGTAGTTCCCATGACTGTTGTAGCTGTAGCGCTGCAGCGGTTTTTGTTTCTACTGCAGTGGTTCAAGGTAGAGTCTCAGGAACCCTCCTCAGTTTTTATTATTTTATAACACACACCACGAATTTCAATAATCCAAGCCAACCTCTCCATGATAACTCCGTTTCAGGTGCCGAAAGTTGCTATGACTTTCTATACTCATTGGCTACCCAACTATCATATCAAATCCTGCAATTGCCAACCACATAAACACCAGATTTTGTTCAACTACTACATCCTCAAAAATAAGCCTAAATTAGACTAGCCCTATATTCTTCAAAATTTAGTTAAGGGAAGTCTAGGTGCAATTTCCACCTCCTATTTTAGCTTAACAATGTTTGGGTCATTTGATTAGATACAAATTTACCACCCATTCGTCCCCATATGACAACTAGCCCAAAAACATAACAATTGGAATAGAATATACCTAAATCAATAAACAAGTATGGATACCGCTTATGCATATCCACTTCTGTCTCCAATGTAGCTTTCTAAATAGTATGATTCCTCCACTCAACCTTTCTCACAAGGAATAAATCGCATCCTCAACTTTCTCACATCATTAGCTAGGATAGCAATCAATTCCTCTTTATATGATAGTTCCTTATCCAATAATTCTGAATCCCAACGAATAATTTAGTCACCATCTCCATGGTACTTCTTTAACATTGACACATGGAATATAGGGTGAATTTCGGACATACCAGGGGTCAAGGCCAACCTATATGCTACCGACCCCACTTTCTTTAACACCTCAAAGGGTCCCATGTACCTTGGGATCAACTTTCCCTTAATGGCGAATCACATTACACACTTCATGGGTGACACTTTCAAATGTACCTTCTCCCTATTCTTAAATTTTATATATCTTACCTTTTTATCTGCATATTCCTTCTGTCATCTTTGATATGGTATGAGCTTCTTCTATATGAATTTAACTTTCTACATAGAGTCCTTGAACATATCAGTTCCCTAAGGCCTCACCTCGAACACATCAAACCACGCTATTGGGGACCTACACTATCTACCATATAAGGCCTCAAAAGGAGCCATGTCAATACTAGAGTGGTAGCTATTGTTGTAAGCGTATTCACACAATGGTAAGCATTGGTCCCACTGACCCTCAAAATCCATAACATAAGCCCGAAGCTTGTCTGCAAGAACTTGAATAGTTCTGATTGACCATCAGTATGTGGGTGAAAAGTCATGCTTAGGTTCAATCTAGAACACAACTCGGACTGAAACCTTTCCCAAAAATTAGAAGTGAAATGAATACCCTAGTCTGACACAATGGTCACCGGTAGCCCATATAGTTTTACAATTTCATTCACATAAATCTTGGCTAACTTGGCCGCATTATAGTCATCTCTTACTGGAATAAAGTGAGCCAACTTAGTAAACTGATCCACAATAACACAAATGGAGTCGCATTTCCTCAATGTTTTCTAAAGACCAACCTCAAAATCTGTCGTTATACATTCCCACTTCCATTTTGGAATGGGTATCCACTAGGCTTCCTATGTTCGTAGTTGACATGCTGGTAGTTTTGACATTTAACCACAAAATCTACAGTATCATGCTTCATCCTTCTCCACCAATAGTGTTGTCTTAAGTGTCTATACATCTTGTTGGCACCCGAATGTATGGAGTACTTGGAATTATGAGCCTCTGTCAGAATGATTGGAATCAAGTTATCTACTTAGATCATTTTTTATTTTAGCATTTATCATAATATAAATTTTGAAGATATATGAGTTAACTCAAGTATTTTCTAAGATAAAAGGTCATGTTCTAATGGTCTGCTATTTATCATGTTGGCTAGTTTTGTTGATATTATTTTAATTAAATATATTGTATGTTCCTTTTGGATCTATTCAGATCACTACCGTGTGAACATCATCAAGTGATTCACCAAGTTGCGGTTGAGCAGTTTATAATGAGTCAACATGATACTATATATTTAGCTCCAAGGTAAAACATATATCATTCCTTTTCGTAAATTGATAGAAAATGGTAATGGAAAAGAGGTTAAATGACAAATACATCATCGAAGTAAATAGAAGAAGCGCAAACATGAGAACCTTTAAAATAAAATTATTTGAAACAAAACAACTTCTTATGTCGAAACTGCTAAAAAAAGAAAATGAATCATCACGTTGAAAATAATACAAAACCAGAACTCCAACTCACAAATGTCAGAAAGATCCTATATTTTACTCATGAAATTTCTTTGTAATTTTTTGTTTGGACCTTTATTTTCATTTCTTGAGATATGTTTGTTGAGGTGAATATGTTGATTGTATTGTGATTAGTTGTTGGATTATATTGATACCATTAGAGTGATTCCTTTTTTATTTTGTCTTTACTTGCTCAGTAGCTACCCAACAGATATGAAATGATGAATATGTAGGAATATTTATAATGTGACAGTCTGTCAAATACTATCATTACAAATAAATTGTTGCACATATGTGAAATTACGACATTTCACTTAATTTTAAATTCATTTATTCTGTATTACAATGGTAATTAAATTGTATATTGTGTAATATAAATAAGAACCCAACATCATCTCATAGTCTCTCAAGTTATCTCTATCTTTCTTTTTGTCCCAGGTTTTTACAAAGTAAACAAATATTTTGTCGAATATTTTTATGTTTCTATTTAATTAATTATTAAGACAACACTTGATTAACTAAATTATTGTTATGATTTTCTTGTTCTAGCTCTCAATGAGTTAATAATTTTGAAACCAGCAACGAGGAGGCAGCCTACATCACTATGTCGCAGCAAGCCTCCATGATGCAAAGGTACTAATGCCTTATTTATCCATCCACATGTACAGACAAATGCAATGGATTTTAGATCTTTTCTATTTTGACATTTATCATAATAAATTGAAAAGATATATGAGTTAACACAAGTATTTTCTTTAAAAAAAGGTTTGTTCAAATGGATTTGTAAAATACCTAGTTGTCTAGTTTAGTTGATCTCCTTATAATTACTTTTATTATATGTTACTTCGGGATCTATTTCACGGCCCAATTTCTCAAATTGTGATGGCACCTACATTAATCCGCCTGTAGGTAAACCAAACCATAGCCCGAAATGACAAGTAATGGGCTATACAGCAAAAGATAAAAGAATACAGGATTCACACATAAATAAAAATACTAAGCAGCGAAATATATCATGCAATAGAATAAGACAACTAATGAAAAAAAGAAAAGTGCAAAAGAACATCCTACTACTAAGAAAGGTCGTTACAAGAGACACTCAATCAAAATAGAGTACTAAACAGTATCAAATATACAGGTAGTCTCGAAATGGTAAAACCTGTCCAAAAATTGTAGTAGGAAATCAGCTTCAGCTCTTAAAGCTCACCCTATCTCCAAATCTCCGAAAGCAAGCCCGAGTAAAGCGTCAATGGCGGTAACTCGTACTAGGATCTACATCAGAAAAAGATGCAGAAGTGTAGTATGAGTACCAAAAACAACGGGTACTCAATAAATATCATCGGCGGACTGAGCTAAATCACAATAAAAGTATAATAAAATGCGAGAAAGTAAACTAAGTTATGCATAAGGACTTTATCTGAAATACTACCTGAATCGAGATAAAGCGATATATATGCAAGAATAGATAAATCAAGATAAATACATTCTAACTACAACCTAACTAGTCCCCAATAAGCCCAGAAGGTGCAAACACGTAAGGAGTAATCCATCCGAGCCCCCATAAGCCTAATGAATGCAAACAAGGAGGAAATACCAACAATAATAAGTTAAAATATACCCGCAAGTGATAACATATCTGAAAACTCCTTCGTACCATAAATGTCAGACTTGAACTGAAACTAGTAAATGGTGTACCGTGTGGTAAATATGCCATTAATAAACTCAATATAATAGACCATGAGAGAGAAACTATTCGCCAAACTTGAAGTGGAAGTTAATAAATAAACTAAGTGCCCCAAAAGGCCCCAAACCGGGTAAGTTTTACCCATAAAATACCAAAATAACAATCAAGTCATAAATACCTACCCATCACTAGTATAATACTACACTAATACCATAATAAAGCTCAATCTATAAAGAAAGTAAGACTAACCTACCTGGACGCCGCCAAAAACTCGAGAATGTCCACTATTCTAGAGCCTTTCCCTTCCGAGTAGCCTCCGCACGCTGCCATGCTATAAAAATAATAATCTATGTATTACAACAAGAACAATGATACCCATATTGCATATAAATATCCCGGATCAAGAATACAACCAAAAATCCCACATAGGGCCCACTCGTGGAATCACAAAATTGAAACCATCTACGCATCCCTGATATCTCAAGGATTATTTACCCCATGTTTTGGAGAAACCCAATCTCAAATGACCCATAAATCAACACCAACATTATTAAAAAACCAAGAGTTAAATTAGAAATTTAAACAAGAATTTAATCATAACTTAAGGAAAATAAAGTCAAGGAATGACCGCAACCTCGCATTTAGATCAAACCCAATACTAGATAATCGATCTCTCACATGAATTGAGCTCCCAAGGCCTATAATGCTGTTTTCTCAAATAAAAAAATGCCCTAAAAACGAATATGCATGTGCTTTTAATGAATCAGACCCATCGCCTAGGTGGCCTAAGCATTGCCATGGCGGCATACCCTAGGCGTCCAAGGCATCGGTTGGGCGATGGCATGCCAAGGCAGCCTCATCACCAAGGTGGCACAAGGCTAGTCTAGGTGGCCTCTCCTAGGCGGCCAAGGCATCACTTGGGCGATGGTCATGCCTAGGCAGCCTAATCACCTAGGCCACCCAAGGCACACTAGGGCGACATCGCCTAGGCACCAAGGTGATGGTACCATCATCAGCATGCACCAGCCCTTGGCCAATATGCCAAGTATCCGATTCGACATTCCAGACTCAACAACACCATCCAAATTTCCATCCGAGGTCATTTTGATTGTGGTCCCCACACCCTAAGGGTCTTTTTAACCAATTTCCACCCAATTGTTCAAAATGAGTCCAGAAGTCTCGGGACTCAAACCAAGGGTCCCCTGTAACACCCCATACGTTCCCAACCCT
Organism: Capsicum rhomboideum; assembly: GCA_031232105.1. Taxonomy (NCBI): domain Eukaryota; kingdom Viridiplantae; phylum Streptophyta; class Magnoliopsida; order Solanales; family Solanaceae; genus Capsicum; species Capsicum rhomboideum. Next base: position 20,203,119 of record CP124712.1, read on the forward strand.
ACTTGATGACATTAAATGATATGTACTTAGGTATCGAGAGCTATAAGTATGCATTTGGTAATGCTACTGGTGAGCTAATTAAATTTGGCTCTTGTTATGTGATTAAACCTTCATAGAAGGTGTTTTATGATCTTCGTGGAAAATTTGTGGGGTTCAAAATGAGGCTAAGAAGACCTATAAACAAAGTATATTAAGGTTAAGAAGTGAGTTAAATAATAGGACTTGAAGTATCTAACCGAACCCGCGAAGAAAAGTCGAAAACAAAAATTTTGGAAAAAAAATAAGGAGGGGCGCACCCAGGGGCGTGCCACGCCGCTCTGGGATGAAATTTTCAGTCCAGAGGCAGTAAAGGGGAGCACCATGAAGCGTGCCACGCCGCCCCTGCGCACCTTTCAAAAGTTGGAAATTTTGTTTAAGTCCCAAGGGTGCCCGGGGACGTATCAAGCCGATTTTTGCCACGTTTCTTATACAATCGTGATTATATACATTAAATGAGTAAATTATCACATTGGTATGATAAAATTACTCGAGAACGAATTTGGGGTCAAAATGACGATTTTGCCCTTTTGGTCAAAATGGGCCATACGTGGCTAGAATCGCTTGCTTTTGGACTTGAGGCTACAAGTATGAATTGCATGAGTAGGAATATTGTCGTAACACGTATGAGATGATTTAAACACGAGAAATTATTGATTTTTTTGGGTTAAGTGCATTGGATTCAAAAATGGGCCCAAATTGTGCAAGAAAGCATGGGCCAAGAATGGGTCAAATGACCCATTCTTCCATTGACTAATGCAACAAATTGCATTAAATGCCAAGAGTGGCTAAGTAGGAAATAAAGGTACTATATAAAGGGGCAAAGGGCTGATTTTTATTCAAGAATAATACACATGCCTTTTCTATCATTTTCTAGAAAATTCTCAGAAAGCCTCTTTGGCTCCCAAAACCCTAAGGCACTTCTTGGAGCAAGATCACCATTTTCCAAGCTTGAGTAAGTGATTATTCTTGTACTTTAACATATTATGAGCATGAGAGATTATGTATATCATGTTGGTTATGCTTGGAAGTGTTGAATATGGTGTTTTGTGTTTTGGTAAAAGATGTGAAATCCATAGGATTGTAACTTGGATTATGACTTGTGGTCTTGATGAAAAAGCATGGTATGGATAAAATAACAACATGTATGGTGTTATTATGGTCCTAAACTTGTTATTTTCCTATAAGTGTATATTGTGGGATTTTGGCCGATATGTGCTATGAGATGTATTATGGTAAGTTAATGGATTATTTGTGATATGGTGTGGCTAAGAAAGGGTAAAAGAGAAGTGTTGTGGTTGATTATCATGTATTGGTCAATGTTGTGAATATTGTGGGATTTTTGGTAAGATAATTTCATAAATAGTATTGTCCAGGGGAAATGGCATGTTTAAAAGCAAACATGTAACTCATTGATCTTATGTAAAGTAATTGATGGTATAATTATGATGTTGTGATGGTGGAGAGTGGAAAGTATGAACTTGGTATGACATACGAGTGGTTTATAATACTTTGGTTAATGTGGGGCATGTTGTGGTATTATTGATATGACCATGCCATAAATGGTATCGTAGAGAAAGAAATAACATGTTAAATCCAAACATGTGACTTATTGTTATTGTATGCAATTGTAAGGTAGTTGGTGGTTAATGTCGGTTCCATTGTAATTGTGATGTAGAGTGAAGACATAAAGGAGGAGCGGGACTATTGTACACGCGTCTAAACTTGTGTATTCGTATTAAGAAGACAAGGTATGTAAGGTTACTCTTCTATATCTTTCTGCAACATATGATGTTCACATTGTCATGGTACTCATTCGATTCCGAAATACTCTAAGGTATTCCATATCCGATAGTTGGATAGAGTTACTCATATGTTCCTTACTCATTGGTCAATGGTGAATCATATGACTTATGTCTATTGATTGACTCTTGTTCATTGGCTAACATGTCAAAAGTTCCAAATGTTCTAATGTATTGCATCGCAGGTTGGTGAACAGTTGATATCCACATGTAACGTATTTAGGGATCATTATCCTAAGGTTCCACAAGTGTGACATTCGAAAGGGGTTCTATAGTATTCCAACCTAGGGTTGATATATTGTTATTCATATGTATTTTACTCCTAGATAAATTAAGACTCACTTAGTTCTTATTTATGGATGGAAGTTCTTAAGTTATCATGAGGTAGAAGAGTCTAAGAGAATTGTCTCGACAAGAGTAATGAGGTAAAGATAGTCCAATAAGGTTATGTTTCAATCATGTCATGATCCAAAGTTCCAATAGGGTGATATATATGCCTCTTATGCATAGACTATTATTCCAATGGTATGGTCACATATTTCTTACTCATTGATCACCTGTGAATCACATATCTCGTATCCATTAGTAAAGCTCCAAGAGTATGAAGAGGTTATGTTCCAAGGTTTCAATAGTGGTTATACTCCTGTGTCTTGTTCATTGATCATGGTCCAATGGCTCCGATAATGTTACTCGTATGTCTCTCACTCATTGGGTAATGAACCAAAGTTTCAAAGCTTCCAACAATGTTATGGCTACAAAAGTATCAATCTCTCATAAGTCAAGGGTATCCTAGTTCCGGGTATCAATTATGGTTCATCACATGTTCTTTATGCATTGATCAATTGTTATTCACGTGTCTCATATGCTTTGACTAATGTTCTAAATATTTCATGGTTCCATCAATGTTATGTTCCAAAGTTCAAAGTTGTGACTATCATTGTATTAATCTCTCATAAGCAAAAGTATCAATCTCTCACAAGTGAATGAATCAATCTCTCTCACATGAATGACTCAATCTATTCCAAGTAAATGTACCAACCTCTCAAGAAGTAATGAAAGAAGTAATGTGCAAGTTAATGTATCTATCCCTCACAAGTAAACATACCAATATTGCAAGAGTAAAGATGTGAAGTAGTGTATATTTGGTTGTGTTACAAGTTTCAAGAATGTTTCTATCATCAAGGTAGCACTCATTGTACGAAAGAAAAGAAATCAAGTAATGAATAATGAAAGAAAAGGAAGCAATGTTATGTAATGTTAACCCTACCCATGGAGTAGATGTATGTTATTGCCCACCATAGAGTGGATGTATGTTGGCCTACCCATGGAGTAGATGTATGTCATTGCCCACCATGAGAGTGGATGTATGATTCTCCCACCATGAGAGTGGATGTATGATTCCCCCACCATGAGAGTGGATGTATGATTCTCCCACCATGAGAGTGGATGTATGATTCCCCCACCATGAGAGTGGATGTATGATTCTCCCACCATGAGAGTGGATGTATGATTCCCCCACCATGAAAGTGGATGTATGATTCTCCCACCATGAGAGTGGATGTATGATTCTCCCACCATGAGAGTGGATGTATGGATCTCCCACCATGAGAGTGGATGTATGGATCTCCCACCATGAGAGTGGATGTATGATAAACCACCAATAGAGTGGATGTATGGATCTCCCACCATGAGAGTGGATGTATGGATCTCCCACCATGAGAGTGGATGTAGGATAAACCACCAATAGAGTGGATGTACGTTAATAGAATAGATGTATGATTCTCCCACCATGAGAGTGGATGTATGGATCTCCCACCATGAGAGTAGATGTATGGATCTCCCACCATGAGAGTGGATGTAGGATAAACCACCAATAGAGTGGATGTACGTTAATAGAATAGATGTATGTTCTCCCACCATGAGAGTGGATGTAGGATAAACCACCAATAGAGTGGAGGTAATAGAATAGAGTGGATGTAGAATAAACCACCAATAGAGTGGAGGTACCTGAATAGAGTGGATGCATGTTCTCCCACCATGAGAGTGGATGTAGGTTAAACCATTAAAGAATGGACGTACGCCAATAGAAGAGATGTATGTTATAGTGTTAACCCCCCACCATTAGAGTGGATGTATGTGATGAGTATTATTCTTTCGAATTATGTAGATGAACACTAGTGGTAATGAGCCTAGAAGTAAGAAAGAATCTCTTGTATATAGAAGAAGTTATTTGAGGCAAGTTTCTTGAGTAAAGGTAGTTTTCCATTAAGATGATGGCTTATTCCCATTGACTATTCTCCCATATTTTATTCTATTGATATTCTCATGTATGATGCTATTTATTATGAGCCTTACATACTCAGTACATTCTTCGTACTGACCCCTTCGGGGGACTTACCTTACATGTTGCAGGTGCAGGCATTAGTAGACCTCCACAGTAAGTGGACAGTTATTTGCAGATCTTTGGTGAGCCCCAGTTGCTTCGGGACTTTCCAAGTCGCAGTTGTACAGTCATTTTGATGTTGTAAATTTTGTATAAAGCGGGGACTTATCCCGACTTTTAGTTTGTTATGGTCAATGCATCGGTTAGAGGCTTTTGTAGACATATGTGGGTACATGTATATGTATATCAGATGACTCATGAAGTCTTGGTGTAATGGCCCTAACGGCCAAGTTTCGTATATAGATATGATATATGTTTACATGTGCATGACTTTCGCTTAGTTGCATAAGGCATAATAATACGTAACACGATTCATACGAGGATATGCATCTGGGTAGACATGAGCAAAGATTAGTTCTCTCGGGCCATATCGGCTTCGGGTGCCAATCACGTCTCAATGGGAATTGGGGCGTGACATCCCCCTAGCCTAAAATCAACATTTTGGAGCTAACAGTACTGTCAAAATTGGCATCTGAGGCCATTTGATGGAAGTTTAAGTCCGATACTTATTTTTTAATAATCAAAGCTCCAAAATAGGGAATTGACTCTAAAGACCAAATAAAATGCCAGGTGACCGAACTGTCAGTCCCAGTAAGTCATAAATAACTTGGTGAAGCTGTGAGAAAGCTCTAAATGTCAAAAAAGTATGAAAATGAAGGAATGACCTAAAGGGTCATTACAATATAGACGACTAAAAGGACTTTTATCAAAAAAACTACAGGATCAAGGTATACTTGAGGGCTCGAACAGGTAGGGATACTAGGCCTGCATCTCACTCTCTCTCTCTCCCAGGCGGCCTTCTTAATTAAATGGTATCTCTACTAAGCCATAACCACTGGAATCTCTCTAGAGCGCAACTATCTTACATTCTTGGCTAATATGTAAACTGGATCCTCCACTAAGGCCAACCTCTCATCCAACTGAACTGAGTCCAAATGAAGCATGTGAGACTCATTTGAAATGTAGCGATAGAGAATGGATGTCTGAAAAATTAGAGGAATGGATGAAAAGTCTGGGGGCAAAACCAACTCATAAGCCACCTCTCCAACTGTCTGAAGTATCTCAATTGGCCTGATATACGTAGGACTGAGCTTGTCCCTCTTCCCAAACCTCATCACGCTCTTCATGGGCAATACTCGAAGGAACACCTGGTCACTAACTCCAAACTTAAAGGCACAAAGCCTATGGTCAGCATAACTCTTCTGTTTGCTCTAGGTTGCCCGTAGCCTATCGTGAATCACCCGAAACCTATCCATAGATTCAAGAAACAAATCAGTACCACGGGGACTAACCTTAAAAGTATCAAACCAACCAATCGGAGATCGATAATGCCTACCATACAATGCCTCAAATGGTGCAACCCAAATACTTGAATGGTAGCTATTATTATAAGCAAACTCTGCTAAGGCTCAATGCCTCTCCCACTGACCTCCAACATCTATAACACATGCGTGGAGTATATCCTCCAAAACCAGAATGCTCTACTTTGAATGTCCGTCGGTCTGAGGGTGGCAGGTGGTGCTAATATCAATCTGCGTACCCAACTACTCATGAAATGTCCTGTAGAAGCTAGAATTAAACACTAAGCCTCTATTAAAAATAATAGACATGGGTACACCATGAAGGCGAACTATCTCTCAAACATATATATAGGCTAACCTCTTGGCACTGAAGGAAATCTGAATAGGGATGAAATGAGCAAATTTGTCAACCAATCTATAGTGACCCAAACACGGTTAAAACCATGTGAAGTGCGAGGAAAACCACTCATGAAGTCCATAGTAATCCTTACCCATTTCCACTTAAGAATGGGTAGTATCTGAAGTAGTCCACCTAGTCTCTAATGCTCAGCCTTTACCTGTGGACAACACAAACACCGAGCTACAAAGTCTGCTACATCCTTTTTCATTCCACTCCACCAGTAATGATGTCTCAAATTTCTATACATATTAGTTGTCCCAGGGTAAAAAGAATATCTGGAGATATGAGCCTCCCACAATATCAACTGAATCACATCCCAACCTTAGGAATACAAATATGACCATCGAATCTCAGAATGCCCTACGAATCTAAGGCAACTCTCCTGGACTCACCCCTCAACACCTGGTCACAAATGCCATAAAGTCTACTATCTTTGAACTGACAACTCCAAATCTACTCAATCAAGGTAGAGCTAGCCTCAACACTGGCAAGAATACTCCTAGGGTATGAAATATCAAGTCTAACCATCAAGTTGGTTAAGTACTGAATGTCCAATTCCAAAAAATGATCCAAAATTAAAATAAAGGCCTAGCTACCCATACTCACCATTTTCTGGCTCAAGGCATCCGCCAACATATTTGCCTTGCCCGAATGGTATTTAATAGAGATATCATAGTCCTTCAGCAACTCGATCCACCTGATCTATCTCAAACTTAGCTTTCGCTGGGTCATAAGGTACTGAAGACTATGATGGTCAGTATATATCTCATAATAAACACCATACAAGTAATGCCTCCCAATTTTTAGTGTGAAAACTACTGTCGCCAACTCCAAATCATGAGTGGGGTAGTTGCTCTCTTGCACCTTCAGCTACCTTAATGCATAAGCAATAACACTACCCTGTTAGATTAAAACACAACCCTAGAAGCATAACAATGAATTGAAACCCCTCGCCCTCAACCGAAAGAGTCAAAATAAGAGCAAAAGTGAGCAAGTCCTTGACCTTTCGAAAGCATTACTTGCACTCACCAGACGATTAAAAATGTACCTCCTTCCTAGTGAACCTGTTCATAGGTGTTGCAATGGTAGCAAATCTCTAAATTAACTACCTGTAGTTACCTGCCAAACTAAAAAACTACGAACCTCGATCGGAGATGTAGGTCTGGCCCAATCATGAATAGCCTCAATCTTTGCCAAATCCACCATAATCCCATCCTTAGACACTATTTGTCCTAGGAATGCCACAAACTCCAGCCAGAACTCACACTTTGAGAATTTGGCAAAAAGACTGTGATCTCTCAAAGTATGGAGCACAATCCTCAAATGCTGCTTGTGCTCCTTTCTATCCCTAGAATAGACAAGGTTATCATCAATACGATCACGAAAGAGTCCAAATAAGGCCTGAAAATGTAGTTCATCAAGTCTATGAATGCGGTTAGGGCATTAGTTAACAAAAAAGACATCAATAGGAACTTATAGTGCCATAGCGAGTCCTGAAGGTTGTCTTAGGGATGTCCTCTTCCTGAATCCTCAACTGATGGTAACCAGATCTCAACTCAATCATACAAAACACTGCCGGACCGTAAATCTTGTCAAATAAATCATCAATACATGGCATAGGATACCTATTCTTCATTGTCATCTTATTCATCTACCTGTAGTCAATATACATATGCATTGAACCATCCTTCTTCTTCACAAACAAGATAGGAGTACCCCCAATATGATACACTTGGCCTAATGAAACCCTTACCAAAAAGGTTCCATGGAAATAGGTTGGATGCCCAACTCAAGATCAATAGCAAACTCAATATCAAACTTGGGAAGAAGGATAGGTAGGTCAATAGGGAAAACATCAGTAAACTCACAAATAATAAGGACCTAACCAAGAGAAGAACTCTTCACACTAATATCACAAACATAAGCATGATAAGACGCGCAACCCCTCGACACCATCTTCTAGCGCAAACATAAGAAATAATCCTTGTTGGTGTGCAGCTAAAAGAACCATACCACACAACTGAGGTATGCCATGCACGGCTAATGTAATGGTCTGGGCAAATAAATCGAAGATCGCATGATAAGGGGATAACTAGTCCATGCCCAGAATCATATCAAAATCTACCATATCTAGCACAATAAGATTAGCCCGAGTATCAAACTCTCAAACGGTCACAACACATGATCTATAAACCCAATCTACTACTAAAGAATCACCCACAGAAGTAGATACATGCAATGGCACAGATAAAGGCTCCCAAGACAACTCTAACCGCATTGCATAATAAGTAAAAATGTATGAATAAGTGGATCCTGGATCAAATAAAGCAATATTTGGCTGACGGCATACTAAAATTATACCTCTAATAACAGAATCTGAAGACTCCATCTCCGTCCTACCAGGTACATCATACAACTGACCCCCTCTGCCTCTAGACTGGGTACCTGACCAACCATATATCCTACCTGCCTGAGGACCACCCCGAGAACCGTAGGGACTACCCATGTGACCCTATGCACCACCTCTAGCTGAAGGTGGTACTGATCTAATCGATTGAACACTCTATGTTATAGGCGCAACCATGCCACACTAGGAACACTCTCTAGAGAAATGGCCGACGACCCCACAATCATAGCATTCCTAGGGTACTCTGTTCTATCCAAAAGATCTATCTGACTGAGAATGTCCACCTCAGCCTAAAGACCCTGACTATGCACCCCTCAAAGACTGACTACTACTCTGTCCAGTAAAGTCACTATAACCAGAATGAACCCCGTTCATGATCTAAAGTGCTGCCTGAATAGGCTTACTAGACTAAGCCTGGTGCTAATAAGACTAACGTAGGCGTTACCTCTCCTACAAACCTCTGCCTTTGAATTGTGAGCCTCACTGGCTCCCACTAAATCTACCTATTGATGTAGCCTCTTATCGCTGCCCTCTTGGGCCTCGTGATGCATATCCTCTATAGTATGTGCATAATTAGAAATATCCATAAAGACTTACTACCAGCAACTAATCTTTAAGTAGCCATTCAAAGAGAAAGTCTTAGTCCGCTGAGATCATAGTAGTATGTCTGGCCAACTCATGAAATCTCACCTCATACTTAACAACCATCATAAAACCCTGCTCCAGACTGGTAAACAGATCCCTCAGACACTGGCGCAAGTTACAAGGCATATACTTCTCCAAGAAAGCATTGGAGACCTGAGTCCATGTCATAGGTGGATATCCAGTTGGCCTGGAATCCATATAACCTCTGCACTATTGTCTGGTGGCCTGATCAAATAGAAAGGTGGTGTAGTTCATACTATCCGACTTTATTAGGCCCAAATTACGGAGCCTCTCCTTGCAACTAGTCAGAAACTCAAATACATCCTCACGTGGGCCCCCTACAAACCTAGGTGGAGTCAATCTCAAGGCATCTCTGAGAACTAAAGAAGAAATAAATCCTGGGAGACCAAAGCTTCCCCCTGGCCCACCAGAGGCTGGGGTGGTGGAACCTCGGGAGCTATCTATGGCTCGAGAGCAATTATAGGGTTTGGTAAAAGCTCCCTATCCTGACCCCTAGCTGGGGGTACAACTCTAGCCCGGCCTTGACCTCTGGGTTGGCTAGGGTCTCAAGCGGGCATCCCGATCGCAAACCAGGGTCCCTCGTCTCCGGTCGTCATAGCTCGCATCCTAACTATCTGCGAAAGAGTGAAATAATGAAAATTTTAGAAACCAGCATAGACTCGACACACTAAAATGAATAAAGAAGATAAAGTTTTCCTTAGAATATTCTATAGCCTTTTGAAGATAGGATACGGATGTCATCGATCCGATCCGTGGGACTGTACTACACACTTGCTCTTGTACCAACAAAACCAGTAAACCTAGGCTCTGATACTAATTTGTGACAACCCAATTTCTCAAGTCGTGATGGCACCTATATTAACCCATAAGTAGGTAAGCCAAACTATTGCCCAGAATGACAAGTAATGGGCTAAACGGAGGAAGATAAAAGAATATAGGATTCACATAGAAATAACAATACTAAGCAGCAAAATAAATCATACGATCGAATAAAACAACTGATAAAAAAGAAGAAAAGTGCACAAGAACATCCCACGACCTAGTAAGGTCGGTACAAGAGCCACTAAATCAAAATAGAGTACTAAATAATATCAAAAATATAGGTAGTCTCGTAAATGTAAAGACTCTCCAAAAATAGCAGAAGGAGAAAGAATCAGCTCCAGCTTTGAAAGCTTACCCTATCTCCGAATCTTTAAAAGCAAGCTTAAGTGAAGCATCAACGACGGTTACTCATACTCGGATCTGCATTAGAAAAAGTTGTAAAAGTGTAGTATGAGTACCGAAAACAAAAGGTACTCATGAGTACCGAAAACAAAAGGTACTCAGTAGACATTATCGACCAATTGAGCTAAATCACAATAAAAGTATAATAAAATGTTAGAAAGTAAACTATGTCATGGATAAGGACTATATTTGAAATACTACTCAGGACCGAGATAAAGAGATATATATGCACGAATTGATAAATCAAGATAAATACAGTCTAACTACAACCTAACTGGACCCTATAAGCCTAGAAGGTGCAAACATGTAAGGAATAACCCAACCGAGCCCCCATAAGCTCGATGGATGCAAACAAGGAGGAAATGCCAATAATAATAAGTTAAAATATGCCCTCAAGTGATAACATACCTAAAAACCCTTTTAAATCATAAATGCTTGACTTGTACCCAAACTAGTAAATGATGTACCATGTGGCAAATATAGAATAAATAAACTCAATATAATGGACAAGGAGAGAGCAATTATTCACCAGACTTGAACCGAAACTTAATAAATAATCTAAGTGCCCAAATATTCCAAGGTCATAACTTTCCTTAACATCCAATTAGTATCTAGACACCCAAGGCATACGGTTGGGTTAATAAGGGAAGTAATAATTATCATACAATCCAATTATATAGACTTACAAGCCGAAATAATACTTTATCCGGTTAGTAAGACTAACCAAAGTTCATGGGATGGTTTAAGTCATCCTAAGTCTTAAGGTTTTGTCTAAGGGGATATAAATGGAACTTTTAGTTCTACAAGGAGCTAATTTATTCTTTTGACCTAAGGGAGGGCCGGTGAAGCACGCTACTAGTCCTGAAAGTCCAAACTAAGGTAAATCAAACTATGCTAAGGCCCTAAAATCTCATCACAAGGCCTTGAATGTCCCAAAACTATTACTAAAGTATCAATCTAACCATTACTAGGGAAGATGGGGCCAAATTCTACCAAAAAGGCCTTAAATCAGCTAACTTTAACCCATAAAATACCAAACTAACAATCAAGTCGTAAATACCTACCCATCGCTAGTATAATACTACACTAATACCATAATAAAGCTGAATCTATGAAGAAAGTGAGCCTTGCTTACCTGGAGGCCGCCGAAAGCTCGAGAAAGTCCACTACTCCGGGGCTTTTCCCTTTCGAGAAGCCTTCGCACGCTGCCATGTTATTAAAATAATTATCTACACATTACAATGAGAAAAATAATACCTACATTGCATATAAATGTCCCTGGTCAAGAATTGAACAAAATATCCCACGTGGGCCCTCTCGTAAAATCACGAAATCAAAATCGTCAACGCATCCCTAATATCTCAAGGATTATTTACCCTAAATTTTGGGTGAAACCCGAGCTCAAATGAGCCACAAATCAACCCCAACGTAATTAAAAAGCCAAGAGTTAAATTGGAAACTTAAACAAGAATTTAATCATAACTTATGGAAAATAAAGTCAAGGAGTGACCACAACCTCGCCTTTAGATCAAACCCGACACTAGCTAATCGATCCATCACAGGAATTGAGCTCCCAACACCTTTAATGGGGTTTTCCCCCTTGGAAAATGCCCTAAAAACAGAATAAGCAAGGATTTTAATGAACTAGCCCCATTGCCTAGGCGGCCTAAGCATCATCATGTCGGCATCCCCTAGGCGGCCAAGACGATGGCACCAGCACCAACATGTACCAGCACTTGGCCAAGATGCCAAGTCTGTGATTGACACCTCAGGACTTGTTTGAAATACAGTGAGCGCAAATGAACTACGCTACGATATCAAATTTGACATTCTGGAATCAACGGCACCATCAAAATTCCAACCGAGGTCGTTTAGATCGAATATGGGCCCTATACCCTAGGGATTGTTTTAACCAATTTCCACCCAAATGCCCAAAATGAGTTTGGAAGCATTGGGACTCAAACAAAGGGTCTCCCTAGCCTAAAATCAATGTTTCGGAGCTAACAGAAATATCAAAATGGGCATTTGGGACCATTTGACTAAATTTTAGGTCCGATACCTATTGCTTAACAACGAAAGCTCCAAAATAGGGAATTGATTCTAAAAAACAAATGAACTGCCCGGTGACCAAATTGTCAGTCCCAACAAGTCATCTATGACTTGTTACAGCTGTGGGATAGCCCTAAACAATGAAAAAACATGAAAATGAGGGAAATGACCTGGAGGGTCATTATAATCTATTCAGACCACAACATCAATCATGTGAGAATCATCAGGGGTATCACCAAATTATAGCTGAGAAGTTTAGGCTGAACCAACATTATACTAAGGTAGAAAATATATCATTCCTTTCATAAACTGATAGAAAACTTTAATAGAAAAGAGTTCAACCATCATTTACAACAAAGATATCATGTTGATGAAATTAGAAAAAGAATAAACATGTGATCTTGTAATGTAGAATTATTTGAAACAAAACATTTTCTAATATCTAAAACTACTAAAGAATAGAAAAAGAATGCCTCATAGAAACATAGACAAAATAAGAACTCCAATTAACAAATTTCCCAAAAACTCATATATTTCAGTCACATATTGCTTTGCATATTTTTTGTTTAGGCCTTTTTTCTTTCATCCCCCGTGATATGTGTGTAGGTGAATATATTAATTTTGTTGTGATCCATTTTTTGAATAGAGTGATTTCTTTTCCATTTGTTTTTACTTTCTCAAAAGCTACGCCAACATGTATTAAAAATGTAGAATATGTGGCAGAATTTGTAATGTGACAATCTATTAAAACCATCACTACAAACAAACTTTTTCACCTATTTAAAAGTGCAACATTTCAATTAATTTCAAATTTTTAATTCACTCAATCTTTGTTAAAATGGTAATTAAATTAGATATGTGCAAAATAAATAAGAAGCCAACATCCCCTCATAGTTCTCTCAAGTTATCTCTATCTCTTTTTTTTCTCTTAGATTTTCACAATGTAAATAAATATTTTTTCTAATATTTTTAGATTTCCTACTAAATTAATTACTAACATAACACATAAACCTTATCCGGTTCTCTCCCACAATAATAAGAACAACATAGTATCAAATTATATTTTAATTTATTTAGTTTTGAATATTCCTTATAGGAGGTGTAAGTGTACAATTTTCATAGTATAAGAGGTGTAAGTATTTGATTTTAAGATGTAAGAGATGTATAAAAAATAAGTCATATTATAGTGATATTTAGATTACTAACCCTTAAGTAAATGTCGGGATGCATGAGAGATAGAATGTCAAGTCTCTCGGGTGGATCATTTTCTCATTCTATCACGACCCAAAAATAGAGTACATGATGGCACCTATCACTCCCTCCAGACAGGTAAGCTAATCCCAACCTCAAACTCAAGAATCAAGTAAATCAGAAGCGGAAGGAAAGAACAAACAGAAGAATACCGAATAATATATCGAGACTCAAGTCTCCAAGATACATCCCAAGTCTAGTTGTCACTAGTACAAGTGTCTAAATATGAAAAGACGTTAATAACTAAAGTATCTTAAATGAGAATAAGCATAAGATAAATAACTAGAGATTCGAGTATTCTTGGAGTCTGCAGAGCACTACCTCGACCTTTGCAACGTCAAAGATAGAGAAAAGCAATCTACACTCTACTAACCAATCCAACACCTACACGGAGTGTAGAAAATAAGAAAAAGGAAAGAAAAGCAAGAGTGAGTACGAAACCACATGTACTAAGCAAGCATTATCGATAACCGACCCTAATCAAAAGCGATGGCGAGAACCACTACCCATCTACCCAATGTTTCCCAAAAAATTCTATAGACCGCCAAATTATAGTACTTTATCCTATAAGAGTAACCCAACACAACGGTCAATAATTTTACAATAAAACTGGATAGGCACATAAATCTAGGTGAGTCAACCCTATTCACTTTATGATCGACAAATATGGAAAGTCATTAATGAAGAAGACTCATGAAAACGAAATTAGACTTAATCAATAATAATCAACAAATACTATGGGATCAAAACAGGGAAATTTAAGCGTGTATCTCATGCTACCAAAGGTGCTACACAACTATCTCTCTGATCAAACCACAACCATACCCCACGTCTCATAATGCCCCAACCTCCCAACCAATATATGCTGCTATAAGGTAATGAAATGAATGCTCAATCACAGTATCACAAACAAGTTCTAACACTGAAATACAGTACAAAAGTAAATGCTAACACAATCTCAAAACCACGCCAAGGAATGTCAATGTAATGCAAATAATGCAATGCAATGTAGTGACGATGATGAATATTTAAAAGTTATCGCATAACTTTCTGTATACACCGACTGAGCAATACTGCTCCAAAAGTTGGACCCATGGGGGCTTCGCAACCCATATACTTTCCATAATCTCAATCTTATGTCTTAAATCAACATTACCGGCACATCCCTCAGTATAGGCGTTTTCTAAAGTCTCTCATTTTCTTATAAAATCATAATGTCTCAGTGGTACCAATGTCTCATGAATATGCATGTGTGATATGAGGATGTAATGCTCACAACCAATCTGTATGAAGATCAAAATCCATTCAATACATGTATAAGTGAGCTCAGAATCAACTCAATGTATCAATAATTCATGATATTAGTTTCCACTTGGCACCACCAGAATAAATGGTCATGTATTCATCAATTTATCATTTCCAACCCCTCTCTCGGGCATCACTATAACGAATATGCAACTAAATGCTCAGATAAGGCCTAAAATATCAAGTCAAGCTCCCACTTGGGTGATATAATCATAGATAAGACATTCTAATGGACAGATAAGGCCTATGATGACAAGTCAAGACCCCACTTGGGACACAATAATAGATAAGTCATTTAATGCACAAACAAGACCAATAACATCAAGTCAATCCCCAATCGGGCATTACAATAATATATCCTCTCAATTAAAAAGTAATATGCCTATAATCCCCCACTCGGGCACATGATTATAAATAATTACTCAAGTTCATTGTGAAGTTCACATATGCCCCACATGGGCAACACGAAATTAACAACAATCCTACTAACAATACATCGCTAAACTACCCAAACCTAGCTTATTCCATACAATAAGTCTTATCCACTATTATAAATCCATTTACGCTCTAAGTATTCTCTGAAGGTCATTAATCCCCGATCATAACAATAAGATCCGCTAAACAATATTCAAGATCTAAAATAGGCATTCAATATTAATATTTCAAGATCACTTAGTTATCTATCTACATTCTACTATAAGGATAATTACAAGTAACAATACTAACTAGAAAGGCATTAATCTAACTACAATCCACCAAAAGACTCTGGTACCCACGGAGATGCTCTCCATCACACCTAAGCGGTACCCCCAAGACTAAACGAATCACACATACAAACCAACAGGCATACAACACATAAACACGTTGAAAAAGTCAAGGTATAGCTCAACTTTCCTTTAAAGAAGATTCGCAAGTCCAACACTATCCAAAGCATTAACCAGAAGATCGACTCCCTCGAATCATCTCCAAACATGACAAATCTAATCAAATATGACATCTACCAAAAGAGACCCAATGATACCCATATCAACTATATTTGAGACGGGTCCAACACGGACACCAAAAATGGGTTTGAAACCAAAAGGGGTAAAATCATAATTTTATTTAAAAATAATGTTCTCCACAATCATAGGAGTCTATAGTAGAAAACCCACACAAAAAGAAGTTGGAATTGGACCTCAAATCGAACAAAAACCAATTTATACTTTACCAGGTAAAGACCTGCAAAATCACCTTTAAAATGAAGGATTTGAAGTTGTTTTGAAGATGAAATTAATGGGAAATGACGGAATAAAGGTTTAGAAACTTACCCATGGAAGAAATCTCAAAAAAACCTTTGAAATCGCCTTAATCCAAGCTCGAGAAGTCCAAAAATAGAGAAATAGGGTTTTGGGTCGAGATTGGGAATTAAATTCTGTCCAGGCAGAAATTACCCTTCGCGTACGGGAAGGGCACGCGAACGCGTTCCACGGGCCGCGAACGCAAATATCAACCCAAACCTAGTCCGCATTTATGGTCAACCCTTCGTGAACGCGATGAAGGCCGACCCGAATTGGACCCACTTAACCCTTCGCAAACGCAGTCGGACACCGTGATTCGGATAAACAAAGAAGCTACCTTTTGCAAATGAAGTCCCACCATCGCGTTTGCGATGCCAAGCATCTTCCTTCTCTGTGAATGCGGGTAGGGGCCCAGGAACGTGGAGAAGGACGGGTAGTTGCACCAGAAGCAGCAGTATCAACAACACACTTGGTTCAAAAACTCTCCAAATGGACCCTCGAGATTCCTTCGGGACCCAAAAAAATTAACCGATATTGATACTAGGATAATTTCGATGTTTCAGAATCAATGTCAATGTTGGATTTTCGAAAAAGGATCATTTTCGACAAATTAGCCCCCAGGGACCTCTTTCGGCCAAATTTAACTAGTTTTCAAACAGAGGGTCGAAATGCGAAACAAAGGCTCCAGACCTAAACTAACCATGCTACTAACCCAAAATCGACATTCTAGATCTAATGGAACTGTCAGAATCATCATCGGAGGCTCAGATCACGAAATATTGACAAAAGTAAAACTAACCCCTTTAAGAATGTTCAAAACTACAAATTTATTGAAAATACTTCTGAATGCATCGGGAACCAAGCCAACCATCCCCATAACTCATAAAAAAGATAAAGCAACTACGGGGAATGGCAAAATGGTCAAAACACAGAAATTTATAAATTTCAATATGAGGGTCATTACAGTATCCACCACTAAGATTCGCATTCGCCCTCGAACGTACAAGCAAGAAAATTCCAAAATAGGTAAAAGATAGAAAAATACCCTCAAGAAACATCAAGCAAGCACTTAGATGCGGAGTCATAACCATAAAACTGTTGTCCTCACCATAGAACCAAAAATCTACCACATAAGGATTCACCAAGTCACAATACTAGCATCAAAGGCCAAAACTCTCAATGAAGTTGAATTTCTATATTACTGAATTTCCTCTATATTACTGAATTTCCTCTACACCCAAAACTGAGTTCAACATAATAGAAGTTCTAAATACACTCTGCTAACCTAAAATCGACTAAGGCACCACAAGACCAAATATCTTTCTTGGACCCACAAAAGCCAAGGAACCCATAAATCACATAACTACCCACTAAAATATTGAATCAACCTACCTAAGGCCGATACTATCACTATCAAATCAAAACACACTATAGCCTCAGGTTAAAACTACTAGGCTAAAATTTTGCATCAAAATCACCCAGAACCTCAAAAGTCACACTTAGCGCACTAGATCATTATTCCATAGTCAAAACCTACTGCTTCACCCTTAAGGCAATCAAGAATCAACATAAACTCTATATACCATAGGCATGAAGTCTCTAAATAACACCGAAAACTCAAGCTACTTATCATAATAACACGTGCAACCCTCAATACCCAAAATTCATCAAACAACCCAAAGTCCTCAATAATCTAGTAGAACAAGGAGTCTTCCCGATCCCGCACACATAAGCAACTCATTGTAACTAAAAAAATCAACCCATAGAAGAAGTGAAACAACAACTATATCTCACTAATGGACACCCAATTCACGAATCAAAGCTCAGAAGAATCACTGCTAAACTCTGCATAAGCTACTGATGAACTATACTATCAGGACGTCAAATCTCTAAATCGACCCCATAGATACGTTCTAAATGTATCAAACTCCTTATGTACCAAAAATCCTTATCTTTTCCCTTAACTATTCACATTAAGTCATATTTGAGACAAGAGTCATGGACTAATAAGGTACAACTTAGACCATCTTAATTCTCATTCAAAATTCCTTAAAACAAAATCCACGGAGAATAACACATACTCTAATAGAAGCTTATGAGCAAGAATATTCCACCAAACCACTTAGCTACAAGAGTAACAAATGCTACAAACTAGGTACCCTTTTCCATTCTAAAATCTTTCCAAATCAAAAGTAAAAATCCTCCTAAACTGAAATCCTTCAAATCTGACTGGGGAGTGTCTCAATATCAACTAGTTTATTCACGCAAACAAAGGCCAAACACTAAGGAAGTAACAAATCGTAAGGCCCGAATGCCTGAAATCGTTCTTTATCCAACTAGAATCCTTTACTTGCAATTCTTTTGAATCAATCACAACATAGGTCTAGGCAATCATAAGGTTTTCCACTAATAGGTATCGTTGGGCGTACTACTATTCGAAATGCCAAAACTACAAGACCAATCCATTCAACAATCTAAAGGTGTACCAAAATCTAGAATCGATCCACCACTATTCCATGATAGAAACATCAATAAAACCATACCCAAATACATTAAAATCTACAATACTCAAAGAGAGCAACTCAAACCTAGTGATATACTATGAACGAGTCCCATTATAGGATCGACACACCCGATCCACCACTAAGGAAACATTTACAGGGTAGCAAATATCAACAACTCCAATAATAAGTCACTAATCATATCAAGACTCAATGTTGAATAGATAAACACATAAGGGAATGTAAAACCACAGTCAAATACCACTAAGGCATAACAAAGGTGCACCAAGAACCATACCTGTGGCTACTGTACTAGAAGCTCCAACCTTGAGTACATCCTATGGAATATGATACTAGGATCTGTCATTTTCTAAAGTAGCTGGTGAAGCATTGCTCTGTCTAACCTGCGGGCAATCCCTTCTATAGTGCCCGAGATCTCCACATAATAAGCAAAAGAGGTCGGAGTCCATCTAAACTAGGCTTGAAGAACCCAAAGTACCACCTTAATCTAACCTTCTCCAAGCATAATCATAAAGATCATGAACACCATCATGCATATTACGATGATCATCAAATCCCTAGGACCTCTGGCCCCTAAGCCTCTTATATCTTTACACAAACTCCTCTTAAACACTTGACCAAACTTATCCCTTGAAAGAGAAGGTGATCTAACTGGTATACCCACTACAAAGGTCCTCCACCACTGTTTAGCTGGCCCAAAGAACTGAAAGAAAGTGACGTCTACTAAATTAGAATCCACCAAACCTAACCTATGCAACCTCTTCTGCAACCAAGCAAGAACATATAAGCATAAATTCTAGGATCTCCAACAAATCGAGGTGGATCTGTTCTTATGAACTCTACAAATCTAATCTATCCTTCCATAGCCATAAAGGGTAAAGTCACTAGATGTGGAGAAATCCCCGATAATATCTCATCAACACTATGAGAACCCATAGTAGTAACATATGCATCTGGAGTCTGAAGCCCTGAAATAGCATGCTGAACCAAAATTAGAGCCACTCTCTGAAGGAAACCCAACACTTAACCAAGCAATTTTTAATCATAGGTATGGTCACACTTGGTGTCTGCACTAGTCTCAACCCCTCTAACACACTGGAACTACCTCCACTAGAAATCCTAGAACCTAAAGAGGTAATTTTAACATGGACTCCAACTAATCTGGATATCCTAATTCAACCTCTACCTCGAACCCTACTCCTACCATACACTAAAGGCACAGTCTCTGAATCTCTCTCCATAGAAGAATTTGTGCTCACTATCTGTGAGGGGGTGAGTAAGAAGTTTTTGAGTTATGCAATGCTTCAACATGCTGAAATAAAATAAAGGACTATAAATCTCCTAAAGTCATGTAGCCTCTCAAATATAGATAACGACATCTCTGCACCTATCTGTAAGACTCTATTAGACTCAGCTTGTACTAATGAGACCAATAAACCTGGGCTCTGATACCAATTTTTCATGACCCAAAAGTAGAGTACGTGATGGCACTTGCCACTCTCTCCAAATAGGTAAGCCTATCCCAAAACCAAACTCAAGAATCAAGTAAATTAGAAGTGAAAGAAAAGAATAAACAGAAGAATCCCAAATAATATAACGAGACTTAAGTCTCAAAGATACATCCCAGGTCTGGTTATCACTAGTACAAGCCTCTAAATACAGAAAGACATTAATAACTAAAGTATTTTAAATCTGGATAGGCAAAAGATATATAAAGTGAGATCCAGGTGAGCTTGTAGTCTCCTAGCACTACCACGACCTTCACAATTTCAAAGCTAGAGAAAAAAATCTACACGCTGCTACTCAGTGCAATACTTGCATGGGGTGCAAAAAATAAGAAAAAGGAAAGAAAGGAAAGGGTGAGTAAGAAATCAAATGTACTCAACAAGCATTGTCGATAATCAATCCTAATCCAAAGTGATGGTGAGAACCACCACCCCATCTACCCAAGGTTTCCCGAATAATTCTATGGCCTACCAAATTATAGTACTTTATCCTATAAGTCAACAAAACGGTCATTAATTTTACTATAAAATAAGGAAGACACATAAATCTAGGGGAGTCAACCCTATTCAATTCATGATCAATAAATAAGGAAAGTCATTTATGAAGAAGACTCATTAATACGATAAATTAAGGTTAATCAATGATAATCAACAAATACTATGGGATCAAAATAGGGAGAGTGTACAAATAGAAGACTGTATCTCATGCTACCAAAGGTGCTACACAACTATCTCTCTGATCATGCCATATCTATACCCCACGTCGCACAATTCCCCAACCTCCCAACAAATATAAGATGGCATAAGGCAATGTAATAAATTGAAATGAATGCTCAATCACAGTAACACAAACAAGTTCTAACATAGAAATACGATACAAAAGTAAATGCTAACACGTCTCAAAAACATTTCAAGGAATGTCAATGTAATGCTAATGATGCAATGCAATGGAGTGATAATGATGGGATGATGATGAATAGTTGAAAGTTATCGCATAACTTTTTGTATACACCCACCGAGTAATATTGCTCATAAAGTAGGACCTATGTGGGGTTTGCAACCCATATACTTTCCATAATCTAAATCTTATGTCTCAAATCAACCTTACTGGCACATCCCTCGGTATAGAAGTTTTATAAAGTGTCTTATTTTCTTACAAAATTAGAATGTCTCAATTGTACCAATGTCTCGTGAATATACATACATGGTATGTGGATGTAATGCTCACAACCAATCAGTATGAAGATCAAAATCCATTCAATACATGTATAAGTAAGCTCCAAATCAACTCAATGTATCAATAATTCATGATATTAGTTATTAGTTTCCACTTGGCACCACCAGAATAAACAGTTATGTATTCATCAATATTGTCATTCTCGGGCATCACTATAATGAATGTGCAATTAAATGCTCAGATAAGGCCTACAATTTCAAGTCAATCCCCCACTTGGGCGATACAACATAGATAGAACATTCTAATGCACAGATAAGACCTATGATGACAAGTCAAGCCCCCACTCGAGTAACACAATAATAGATAAGGCATTCAATGTGCAAACATGATCAATAACATCAAGTCAATCCCCCATTCTGGTATCACAATAATATATCCTCTCAATTCAAAAGCAATATGCATATAAGCCCCAACTCAAGCACACGATTATAAATAATTACTGAAGTTCACATACGACCCACACTGGCAACATGAAATTAACAACAATGCCACTAACAATACATCGCAAAACTACCCAATCCTAGCTTATTCCAAATGATAAGTCTCATCCACTATTACAAGTCCATTATGCTCCAGGTATTCTCTAAAAGTCATTAATCCCCGATCATCACAATAAGATCCGCTAAACAAGATTCAAGCTCTAAAATAGGCATTTAATATTAATGATTCAAGATCACTAAATTATCTATCTATATTATATTCTAAGGATAATTACAAGCAACAATACAAACTAAGAAAGGCAATAATCTAACTACAATCCACCAAAAGACTCTGGTACCCATAAAGGTGCTCTCCATTTCTCCTAAACGTGACCCCAAATCCTAATTGAATCACAGATACAAACAAACATGCATACAACACATAATCATTTTGGAAAAAGTCAAGGTATAACTCAACTTGCCTTTCAAGAAGATTCGCAAGTCCAAACACTGTCCAAAGCCTCAAACAGAAGATCGAATCCCTCAAATCATATCCAAACATGACCAATCTAATCAAATACGACATCTACAAGTCAAAATAAACCCAATGATACCCATATCAATTATATTCGAGACGGGCCAACACGGACCCCAAAAATGGGTTTGAAACCAAAAGAGGTAAAACCATAATTTTATTTTAAAATGATATTCTCCATAATCATAGGAGTCTATAGTAGAAAACCCACACAAAAATGAGTTGGGATCGGATCTCAAATCGAAGAAAAACTAATTTATACTTTACCGGGTAAAAATAGCCAAAATCACATTTAAAATCAAGGATTGAAGTTGTTTTGAAGATGAAATTAATGGGAAATGATGGAATAAAGATTTATAAACTTACCCACAGAAGAAATCTAGAAAACCCTTTTGAAATTGCCTAAATTCGAGCTCTAGAAGTCCAAAAATGGAGAAATGGGGCTTTGGGTTGAGATTTGGAATTAAATTCTTTCCAGGCAGAAATTACCTTTCGCGAATGCGAAGGTCAACCTGATCCAGGTCCTGCATTCACGATCTAGCCTTCACAAATGCAATGAAGGCCAACCCAAATCGGACCCAGTTAACCCTTCACGAACGCTGTCGGACATCGCAATCGCGATGAATAAAGAAGATACCCTTCGCGAATGCGGTCCCACTATCGCATTTGTGATGCCCAACATCTTCATTCTCTACAAAAGTGGGTAGAGTCCCGCAAATACGGAGAAGGACTGGCAGCTGCACTAGAAGCAGCAGCAACAACAGCAACAACACACTTAGTTCAAAAACTCTATGAACGGACCCTCGAGAATCATTTGGGACTTCACAGAAATAAATCAATATTTCTACTAGGCTGATTTTGAAGTTCTGGGCTCAATGGAAATGTCAAATTTTTGAAAAAGGATTGTTTTCAACAAATTAGCCCACAGGAGGCCTTTTGGCAAAATTTAACTAGTTTTTAAACGGAGGGTCGAAATGTGAAACAAAGGCTCGGGACCTGAACTAACTACGCTACTAACCCATAATCGATATTTCAGATCTAATGGAACTATTAGAATAATCATCTGAGGATCGGAGACCAAAGTCAAACTAACCCCTTTAAGGATGTTCAAAACCACAAATTCATTTAAAACACTTCCAAACGGATTGGGAACTGTGCAAACCATCCCCATAACTTGTAAACAAGATAAAGCAATTACATGAAAGGAAAAAATGGTCAAAACACAGAAATTTCTAAATTTCAATTCGAGGGTCATTACACATTCAAGAGTAGGTTTCATCCTTAATCTCTTTAATAAATTTTTAACATCTAGATTTCATTAATTAATTAATGTGTTTCATAGATGTTTGCCCATATATAAAATGATCCAGAAAATATATGGACATTCTTTTTAACAAAAAATGCAAAAAATAAAATAAAATAATGTTGATGGACAGACTAACACACTTCAATCCAGTACGTCTCAAAATTAATGGTAATTCATCCATTTGTTCAGAAATCAATATTATTAATTGTTTCTGTTGCAATGTAAACACAAACATGAAATGATACTTATTTTTATTTGAATGCACAAAATTAATAGAAAAGAAAGTGTGAAAATGGATGAATTGCATATTCCAAACAAGGTATATGATCCAAGTAACATTGAAAAGGATAAATCGATGGATCCTTTCTTGCGTATTCTTAAGAAGAATTCAAATTTTAGTAAGTTGTGATACTAATATCAATCTTATATTTAATTGTGTAATAATTAACAAAGCAATATTAAAATCTATATCAATTGTTAACTTCTTCTAAAATATCAGGCAGTAACAAGTAACAATTTAATATTTGATGCCAAAGGATATATTCTCGAAATGGGTACAACCAATAGTACTAGTGATTTATTTGGTCCTTTTTGGTGGTGGTGATTGGTGAATTCTTAAAAAATAATCTCAGCATTATTAATTAGTTCGGAGATGCAAAGCTATGCATTTTTACTTAGTAATCTTTTCTTATTTTAATGAATGTAGTGTCATCTAAATCTTACAAATGGATTTGAAATTCCCTTATTTAGGGAATTTCTCCTTTATTTTCATAGGAATTCTCTGTAACTTTGCATTTCTCACTAAAGAGGTCATTTGTATTTAGCAAAGAAAAAGTTTTGAACTCATGAATATTTTTGTGTAGAAGAAAATAATTAATGCTCTCTAACAAGAAACCATTCACATAATCATCCATGACAAATATGGACAATGGACAAGCTCCATCAGAAGGTCGTTCAGCCATCCCTGAAAGCCCTACAACCTCTATTATCATCATCTTCAACATATGCAACATTAAAGCCTGCATGAATGGAGCTCCTGCATAGCTTGTCCCTGCGTGACTAGTTCTGTATATATATGTTGAACCTCATGTAACTTGAATATCATCAAAAGTAAAGAAATGAATTATTCTACAAATCTAAAATATGCAGTATTAAAAAAATTCTCATATGGTATCCAAGACGTCAAGGAACTACGTACATGAAGTGTTATCAAGACATCGCGATATTAAGGTGAATGAGATTTTAGGGTGGTTGAGAATAGTAATCTACTTGTTATTCCTTTGTCTTTGCTTGAATACTACATTCAGATGTTATCAATGTCAATTTTCTACTTGAAAGTGCAAGATCAATATTCGCATATGAGTTCATTGATGTGGGAACCCTCATTCACTCTTGAGGTAGAGGGATCGTGTTGACTTGGATTAGATTTCCTAAATCCTCCAAATTTATTTGTAATGAAATTAGTGATTTTTTTTAAGATATCGTTACGTAGATATTGAAACATCAATCTTTGCTACAAATTTAGATTATTATTTTTACTAATAAGAAAAATTGAATTTATGACTGAATGGATTGTTTATTAGATTTAGAGCAGTGAAATATTTATTTAGTTCAAATAACAAAAAGGAGTAATTGGTAATCCATGAATCCCCTAGATAAGAATTTTATAATATAATTATGATTTTATTATATTTTCTAAAAGAATAATTATTTATTTCGAATTCGATTATATTGTCACTTGAAATAACTATTTAAACAGCCTCTTTTGATTAGTGTAATTAAATAATTTACAATTAGTGGTGTAAGAACAGATAATAAAATAAACATGCCCATTAACTTGGCTTCCGCTGACATCTATGCCCTTCAACTTTGGGTGTGCTCAACTAGATACTTAAAATATCATAAAGTTGAACAAAAGACACACATGTAGGACATGGCCACTAAGGTATTCTTATATAGCCCCAATAGCAATCGATATCTTACCATAGATCCATAGGCCTCAACATAGCCCTGTAGGCATAACATAGCCCTCTTGGGCATCCACACAACCAAATAGGTATCACATAGCCTCTTAGGTGATTATTATAGTTTGTGAGTGAACATGCTTCACTATAGCCCCGTAGGCATCTTAATAGCCCCTTAGGAAACCCATAGGGTTGTATATATCTTAATAGCCGTTTAGGAAACCTGCATATATTCACGAAGGCACATGTCATATATCTGCAGCTAGCTACAATAGCCCTGAGGGAAAGAATAGTCAAATAATCTCTAAATCATATCTAAGCTCCGTGTCTTTATCAATAGAATACAAATCACGATGAGAATGACTATATCAACTCAAGTATCTAACTAAATCAACCAAGGCTACGAGTATGTCACAACCCAATTTCTCAAGTCATGATGGCACCTACTTTAACCCACCAGTAGTTAAGCCAAGCCATAGCCCGAAACGGCAAGTAATGGGCTAAATGGCGAAAGATAAAAGAATATGAAATTTAGGCATACAATAAATACTAAACAATGAAATATATATATAATACGCAGAAGTTGACACAAAAAGGAAAGAGGAAATGTGCAATAAGTATCCCATGACCTAGTAAGGTCAGTACAAGAGACACTAAATCAAAATAGAGTACTAGACAATATAAAATATATAGATAGTCTAGGAAATATAAAGACTGTCAAAAAGTATAGAAGAAGGAGAGAGATAATTAGCTTCGACTCTGAAAGCTCACCCTATCTCCGGCTCTCCAAAACAAAGCTTGATCGAAGCGTTAGATGAGGTTACTCATACCTGGATCTACATCATAAAAAGATGCAGAAGTATAGTATGAGTACCAAAATCAACGGGTACTCAGTAGACATCATCGGTCGACTAAAGCTAAATCATTATAAAAGAATAGTAAAATGTGGGAAAGTAAATAAAGTCAGGGATAAAGACTATATTAAAAGTACTACTCTATATCGGAGATAAGCAGTAATTACGCATAATGAATAAATCACGTAAATATGGTCTACTATAACCTAACTAGACCCCCATAAGCCCAGAAGGTACAAGCAATTGAGAAAAGTAATCATGTCAAGCCCCAATAAGCCTGGTGAATACAAACAAGGAGGGAAGTAGCGATAAATTTAAGTGATCAACCAGTGAAACAATACCTAGGATTCCCTTCAAATCATAATGCCGGACTTGAACTAGAACTGAAGAACAATTACATCATAATAATGCCATGGACAAATCATAAATGTTAGATTTAAACTGGAATTAGTGAATATTCCTCGCAGTAAAAAGCACCCGAATCCATAGCCTCCCTTAATCCAAATTAATATTAAATTACCAAATTCAAAGATAACCCTACAAGAATAGCGAGGTCTAATCACAATGTCTAAGACAGAAACTAAAAGGTCAATCGGGCACTAATTTAGGTATTTCAACTAGTCGGAAACCAATAAAAGGCCTAAGTCATCCTAAGGTTCAAAAATCTTCCTAAGGTAACCAAGGAAGGCCTCCTAAGTCCACAAGGAGCTAGTTTAGATAATTAACCTAAGAACTGGGGCGGCAGGGCCGCTACTAGTCTTGAACACCCATACTAAAGCAAGTACCTACTCAAGCTTAGGCTAAGGCTTTACAATTTAACCCTAAGGTAAGAGATAAGCCAAAACTAGTCCTAAGGAAATTATTTCAAAGATTAAGAGGGTTGACGAGGTCAAACTCCACTAAAAAGGCCCTAAAATGGCTAACTTTAACCCTTAAAAGACTAAATAGTAGCCAAGACATAAAACCCTGACCATGCTAGAATAATACTATGCTAACACAAAAATCAAGTTCAATCTAAGAAGGAAGTAAGCCTTGCCAACCCGAACGCCGCCGAAAGCTAGAGAAAGTCCACTAGATTGGATCTTTTCCCTTCGAAAAGCTTCCGCACGATGTCATGCTATCTAAATAATAATCTATACATAAATATGCTAATGACACTACCCATATTGCATATAAATACTTTGGGTCCAAAATTGAGCCAAAAATCTCATGTGGGGCCCACTTGCGAAATTATAAATTTGAAATCACCAAAATGTCCCTCTAGGATAAAGGGTCATTTACCCTCAATAATGGGTGAAATTCGAGCACAAATGGGCCCTAAATCACCCCCACAAAGTAACTAGGAATTTGAATTTAAAAGGAAGATTAATCAAGAATTTAATGGAAACTTATGAAAACAAAGTTGAAAAAATGGCTCCAACAACCTCTCTAGCTCACCCCCGACACCTAAGGATCGATCTCCACTCTTAATAATCTCTCTAGGATTTTTATAGTCTTAGGACATATGAAATATGAAGAGGAGTTGGGTTCCACAACTTTAAATGCTTCCAGGGGTCCCTTCATCCCGTTCTCGGGACCCCATTGTGAATGCAAGCTTCACTACTGCTAATTCATTGTGTATGCAGAGGTCAGATCTTAAACGCAATGACCAATCCCTTAGGTCTCTGTGATCAAGGCCCAAAGACTCAAGAACACGATGACCAATGACCTTGGTATTCACAAACGTGGCAAAAGCTTTTGGCCTGCACCAGTAAACTTGGCTAAGTACCCAGTTTGCGATCGAACCCTCAGGAATCGTTTGGAATCTCGTAAATGCAAACAAACTATGCTACCTCACTAAATTTGACATTTTGGACTCAACAACGCCATTAAAATTCCCATCTGAGGTGCTTCGATCAAACTTAGGTCCCACACCTAAGGGCCATTTTAACCAACTTCCACCCAATTGCCCAAAACGAGTACGAAAGCCTCAAAATCCAAACCAAGGGTCCCCCTAGCCTACAATCAAAGTTTTGAATCCAATAGAACTGTCAGAATTAGCATACAAGGCCATTTACCTAAAGTTTAGGCCCGATACCCAACTCTTAATAGCGAAAACTTCAAAATAGAGAATTGGCTCAAAAAACCAAAGGAACTGCTTGGTAACCAAACTGTCAACTCCATTAAGTCATAAATGACTTGGAGCAGCTATAGGAAAGCTATAAATGCCAAAATAGTGCAGAAATGCAGAAAATGACCTTGAGGGTCATTATAATATCCACTACTAAAAGGACTTACATCCGCAAAAGTAAGGGTTAAGATGTACCCGAGGGCTTGAATAGGTGGGGAAATTGGTCCCGCATCTTACTCTCTACCTACTAGGTGGCCTCCTCGACTGGTCGATGTGTCCACTAAACCTTAACCACTAGAATCTATCTCGTGTGCAACTATCTAACATCCCTGGATAATATAGAAACTGGCTCATCCAACTAAGTTGAGTCCCAATGAAGCACGTGAGACTCATCCAAAATGTAGTGCCGCAACAAAGATACATGAAAAACTAGGTGAACGACTGAAAAGTCTGGGGGCAAGGCCAACTCATAAGCCATCTCTCCCATGGTACAAAGTATCTCAAATGGCCCAAAATACTGGGGCTGAGCTTTACCCTCTTCCCAAACCTCATCACGCCCTTCATGGGTGATACTTAAAGGAAAACTCGATCACCAACTCAAAAATTTAATGCCCAAAGCCTACGGTCAACATAACTCTTCTGCTTACTCTATGTTGCCGGTAGCCTATCTTGAATCACCCAAACACTATCCAAAGACTCACGAAGTAAGTCAGTACCACGGGGGCTAACCTCATAAGTCTCAAACAAACCAAACAAAGATTGACAATGCTTACCATACAATGCCTAAAATGGTGCCATCTCAATACTTGACTGGTAGCTAGTATTATTAGTAAACTCTACTAACGCTAAGTGCTGCTTCTACTGACCTCCAAAGTCCATCACACATGCATTTAGCATAACCTCTAGCACCTGAATTGTCTGCCCTGACTGACTATTGGTCTGGGGGTGAAATGTGGTGCTAATATCAACCTAAGTACCCAACTCTTCTTGAAATGTCCTCCAGAAGCTAGAAATAAACACTGAGCCTCTATTTGAGATAATAGACATGGGTACCCAAATGAGCTGATTTGGTCAACTGATCTACAATGACCCAAATACAGTCAAAACCTCAGGAAGTACAAGGCAAACTACTCACAAAGTTTGTAGTAATCCACTGCCACTTCCACTAAAGAATAGGTAGCCTCTGAAGTAATCCGTCCGGTCTCTGATGTCGGCCCTTGGCCTTTATCTACTGACAACACAAACACCAAGCTACAATGTCCCCTACAGCCTTCTCTATACCACTTCACCAGTAATACTGCCTGAAATCTCTATACATTTTAGTTATCCCAGGAGCTATAAGCCTTCCGTGATATCGATTGAATCAGGTCTCCAACCCTCGAAACACAAATACGACCATCAAATCTCAAAAAAATCCTCAGAATCCAAGGCAGCCCGACTGGACTCACCTCTCAGCACCTGATATTGAATGCCACAAAGCCCACTATCCTCAAACTGCCGATCCCAAATCTACTCTACCAAGGTAGACCTAACCTCAACATCGGTAAAAATCCTCTTGTGGTCTAAAATATCAAGTCAAACCAACAAGTTGGATAAGGACTGAATGTCCAAAGCCAATGGCCACTCTAAAACTAAAATGAAGGCCAAGCTACCCATACTCACCGCCTTCCATCTTAAGGTATTTGCTACCTCATTTGCCTTGCTCGGATGTTATATAATAGAGATATCATAGTCCTTCAGCAGCTTGATCTACCTGTGTTGTCTCGAATTAAACTCCCACTGGGTCATAACCTACTAAAGACTATAATGGCCAGTAAATATCTCACAACGAACACCATACAAGTGATGCCTCCAAATCTTAAGCACAAAAACTACCATGGCCAACTCTAAATCAAGAGTGGGGTAGTTGCGCTAGTGCACCTTCAGCTGCCTTAATGCATAAGTAATAACTCGGCCCTGTTACATCAAAACACAACCCAAACCTACACCATAGTCATCACAATACATAGTAAACCTCTCGCCCTCAACTGGAGGAGTCAAAATAGGAGTGGAAGTAAGCAACTCCTTAAGCTTCTGAAAGCTCAACTCGCACTCAACGGACCACTAAAAAGGAACCTCCATCCTAGTTAATCTGGTCATAGGGGCTACAATGGTAGCAAATCTCTCAACGAACCGCCTATCGTATCCTCTAAAGCCAATAAAACTGTGAACCTCTGTCAGAGATGTAGGTTTGGCCAAATCACGAATAGCCTCAATCTTTGCCGAATCCTCCATAATCCAATCCTTAGACACCACATATCCTAGGAATGTCACACACTCTAAAATAAACTCACACTATTAGAATTTGGCAAAAAGCCTATGATCTGTAAAAGTCTAGAGCACAATCCTCAAATGTCGTTCATGCTCCACTTTACCCCTCGAATAGACAAGGATATCATCAATGAATACAATCACGAAAAAGCCTAAATAGTCCTAAAAATGTGGTTTATTAAGTCCAAGAATGTTGTTGGGGCACTGGTCAACCCAAAAGAAGTTACCAAGAACTCATGATGTCCATAGCGAGTCCTGAAAACTATCTCAGGGATGTCCTCTGCTCGAATCCACAACTGATGGTAATGGGAACTCAAGTCAATCTTAAAGAACACTGTTGCACCCTGAAGATGATCAAATAAATGATCAATACGAGGCATAGGATACCTATTCTTCATTGTCACCTTATTCAGCTGCCTGTAGTAGATACACATATGCATGGAACCATCCTTTTTCTTCATGAACATAATGGGAGCACCATAAGGAGATACACTCAGCCTAATGAAACCCTTACTCTAAAGATCCTGAAGTTGAGAATTCAACTCCTTAAGTTGAGTAGGAGCCATAGGGCAAGGTGGCATAGAAATAGGTTAGTCCCCGGCTTAATATTAATAGCAAACTCAATATCATTCTTAGGAGGAAGGCCAGGTAGGTCGGTAGTGAAAACATCAGGAAACTCACGAACAATAGGAATAGAATCAGGCAAAGGAATCTTGACACTAATATCACGAACATACGCAAGGTATGACTCGCAACCTCTCGACACCAGTCTCCTGGACTAAACATAAGAAATAATCCCCATCAATGCACATATAAAAGAACCCTATCACACAATCGAGGGTATGCTAGTCATGTCTAAGGTAACGGTCTTGGAAAACAATCCAAGACCCCATGATAAGGGGATAACCAGTCCATGCCTAGAATAACATCAAAATCCACCATATGTAGCATAATAAGGTTAGCCCGAGTATCAAACTCTCAAACGGTCACAACACATACACTATAAACCCGATCATTTACTAAAGAATCACCCACGAGAGTATATGCATGCAATGACACAGATAAAGGCTCCCACAACAACTCTAACCGTAGTGCATAATGAGTAGAAACATATGAATAAGTGGATCTTGAGTCAAATAAATCAATAGCTGGCTGACAGCATGCTGAAATTATACCTGTAATAACAGCATCTGAAGACTCCACCTTCGGCCTACCAGTTACAACATACAAATGACCCTGTTCGTCTCTGGAATGGGTACTTGACTGACCACCTGTCCTACCTACCTGAGGACCTCATCGAGAACCTGAAGGACCACTCTTGTGACCCTATGCACCACCTCTAACTGGAGGTAGCACTGATCTGATTGGTTGAATACTCTGCACTACAGGTACAACCATCCTACACTAGGAATACTCTCTAAATAAATCACCAACAACCCCACAATCATAAAATGCCTCGGGAACTCTTCTTTTTCCAGAAGATCCGGCTGACTGAGAATGGCCACCTCATTCTAAAGACCATGACTGTGCATCCCTCAAAGACTGACCACTACCCTAGCCACTGAAGTCACAGTAACCTAACTGACCCCCGTTCGTGATCTGAAGTGCTTCATGAATGGGCCTACTAGACTGACCCTCATGATTATAAGACTGGCATTTAGGGTACTTCTCCTAAGAACCTCTGCCTCTGAACTGTGAGCCATTGTGGCTCCCACTATAACTACCCTCCTGACGCAACCTCTTGTCATCGCCCTTTTAGGCCTCGCGATGCATCTCTTTCATAGCTTGGGCATAATCAGAGATATCCACAAAGGACATACAACCAATAACAAAACTCTGTGTAGCCATATGAAGAGGAAGTCTCAGTCTTCTAACAAAACAATGAATCCCTTCATACTCAATATGTAAGATCGTAGTAGTATGTCTGGCCTCATAAAATCTTGCCTCACACTCAACAACCATCATAGAATCCTGCTCCAACTGGTAAACTGATCCCTCAGATGCTCGCATAGGCTGTGAGGCATCTACTTCCCCAAGAAAGCCTCGGAGAATTGAGTCCATGTCAAAGGGAGGGATCCAATTGGCCTGGAATCAACATAACCTCTCCACCACTGTCTATCAATTCAATCAAGCTGAAAGGTGGTGTAGTCCACACCATACGACTCTATTTGGACCAAATTATGGAGCCTCTCTTTACAACTAGTCAAAACTCAAATACATCCTCGCTGGGACCATTGCGAACCTAAATGGTGCCAATCTCAAGAATTGGTCTAACATTTTCTGCTCCTCAACTATAATCATAACTTTAAGTGATCAACCAGTGAAACCATACCTGGGATTCCCTTCAAATCATAATGCTAAAATTGAACCGGAACTGAAGAACAGTACCATCCTAATAGTGCCATGGACAGATCATAAATGTCGTACTTAGATCGAAACTAGTGAATAAACCTCACAGTAAAGAGCACTCGGAGCCATAGCCTCCATTAATCCAAATTAAAATTAAATTACCAAGTTCAATGATAACCCTACAAGAGTAGCGAGGTCTAATCACTAAGTCTAAGATGGAAACTCAAAGGTCAACTAGGTACTCATTTAGGTATTTCTACTAGCCGAAAACCCATAAAAGACCTAAGTCATCCTGAGGTTCAAGAATCTGCCTAAGGTAGATAAGGAAGGCAACCTAAGTCCACAAGGAGTTAGTTATAATTAACCTAAGAAGTGGGGAGGCGGGGCCACCTACTAGTCCCGAACATCCATACTAAAGCAACAACCTACCCAAGCTTAGGATAAGGCTTTACAATTTTACATTGAGGTATGAGATAATCCAAAAATAGTCCTAAGAGAATTATTTCAATGATTAAGAGGGTTGACAAGGTCGAATTCCATTGATAAGGCCCTAAAATGGCTAACTTTAAACCTTAAAAACACTAAAATAGAAACCAAGTCGTAAAACCCTATCTATTGCTAGCATAAAAATACAATAAAACCAAAATAATCTCAATTTGAGAAGGAAGTAAGCCTAGCCTACCTGTCCGCCACCAAAAGATCAAAGAAGTAGACTAGATCAGAGTTTTTCCCTTTATAAAAGCCTCCGCATGATGCCACGTTATCAAAATAATAATCTATTCTTAAATATGAGTATAACAATACCCATATTGCATATAAATGCTTCTGGTCAAAAATAAACAAAATATCCCATGTGGGGCCCACTTGCAAAATCACAAGTTTGAAACTGACAAAATGTCCCTCTCGGCTCCAGGGTCATTTGCCCTCAACAATGGGTGACATTTGAGCACAAATGTGCCCTAAATCACCCTACAAAGTAACTAGGGACTTGAATATTAATCAAGAATTTAATGGAAACTTACGAAAATAAAGTCGAGAAAATGGCCCCAGCAACTTATCTAGCTCACCCCCGACACCCAAGGATCGATCTTCACTCTATTTAAGCTCTCTAGGGTTTTTATGGACTTGGGACTTAAGAAAAATGAATGGGAGTTGGGTTCCACCTATCTAAATGCTGCCAGGGGTCCCTTCATCATGACTGCGGGGATCCCATCACAAACACGAGCTTCACTCCGGCTAACTCATAGCGAATGAGAAGGTCAGCTCGCAAATGTGATGACGAATCACTTTGGTCTTTGATATTGTGGCCCAGGGCCTCGCGATCATGGCCTAGTTCCTCGTAAATGTGATGACCAATGACCTTGTCCTTCACGAACTTGTCTAAGACCTCGGAAACGTGAAGGCCATTATTGGCCTGCACCAGCAAACTTGGCACTTAGCCAAGTTTACGATCGAACCCTTGGGATTCATTCGGAATCTCGTGAAGGCAAATGAACTATGCTACCACACTAAATTCAACATTTCGGACTAAATGGCACCATTAAAATTCCCATCCGAGGTCTTTTTGATCAAATGTAGGTCCCAAACCCAAGGACTATTTTAACCAAACTTCCACCCAATAGCCCAAAATGAGTTTGAAAGTCTCGTCATACAAACCAAGGGTCCCCTAGCCTAAAATTGACTTTTTAGATCCAACGAAACTGTTAGAATTGGCCTACAAGGCAAGTTACCTGATGTTTAGGCCCTTTACCCTTCCCTTAACAATGAAAACTTCAAAATAGAGAATTGGCAAAACAAACAGACTGCCCGGTAACCAAACTGTCATCTCCCGCAAGTCATAAATGACTTAGGGCAGCTATAGGAAAGCTCTAAATACCGACATAATGCGCAAATGAAGAAAATGACCTGGAGGGTCATTATAGAGTAATTTAGCTACAAAATCTAGATAGATCATTCTTAAGCTTTAAGAAATCTTGTTGAAAGAAGGAAATAACCTTAACATACCTTTATATCAATTCTAAGCAGCTTATATGTACAACCTCCGCTCACACACCCATACTAATTACAACAAGCTAAACTTTTATACATTCTTACTTCGGGTTTCCTGAATAGCTTACCTCATAATAACTACGTACTTCTCAAGCATAATCAACAACTCCTTAAATTTTGCAATTTTTAGAACTTACATAGACCATATCATATATCTAAACCCCTTATGTTTCCTTCATTGTTGTCTTTGATCACATATGAACAATTCTTATGACTGGACTTTATCCATTTATTTACTTTCACTAGGAACTACATCCACATGAGCTGAGTATGAGTTCCCAACAAGGAATAAGTATTTCAGAATGAGTGAGAAAAATATAAACCCGAAGCTCTACTAGTAATTCTTTAGTTTAACGAATCATACCATCAAAAAATGGAAATAATCTTTACATACCTTACTTACGGACCTTCTCTCTTACATTGATGCCTTTGTATTTCCTCATTGGTATACATATTGAAGCCTTGAAAAATCATATTTTTTACCTTTTATATAAATTCACAGAAAGAAACTAACACAGCAATATAAAACGAACCCTATTCGTCCTCAAATCGAAAAAATATGCACAAATAGGGTTAGAAACTTCTTGAATTTTCGACCAAACCTACCCTATATACCAAACTATACCGCACCTTCAAATCGCCCAACAACACAAAAAATAAGCTACGTGCATCACAAGGCCACTAGCAGATACTAGAAACTTATCAATGCTCACACGGTCGTCGAGGACATAAGCTCGTAATAGAAATTGAAACTTACCTCAATAGATGCAAATCCATCTCGAAAATGCTATGACATGCAGAATTAGAAGCGACCTCTCTATAAGGTCTACTAAGGTTTGACAATCGCGGAACTCTATCTTACGATTTAGATAGACAAACTATTAGAATTCAGCTCTAGAGCATGATTAAAAAGATGAGAGAATAGTAACCAATTCTAATTATGTTGCAACATCCTGATTATAATTGTGGTGCACAACATACTCATAAGCAAGACTCTACTAAACATGATAAGCAAACTCGCTAGGTTAAGATGCTGCTCTCATACTATGTTTGTCACGTCCTAAATATAAGGGGCAAAATGACACTGCTGAACCACTTTCTAATGGTGCGTAGTAGCCACACTCAATCAAGAAAACAAACAAGTCTATCTCGACTTATAAATAATCCCTCAGCCGGCAAGGCATTTGTTAACAATTCTATAAAGAATACAACTATTCCAAACAACTCATATGAAGCAATAAACACATAGCACATAAGCCCTGTTTGATACATTGAGGCCACCATAATTGTCACGACCCAACCTATCGTGAGTCGCACCCACACTACTCATCCGGTGGGAAAACTAACTACCCTAAACAAACTAAACACATGATCAACACTTCGAGGAAATAAACAGAACTAATCCATCAATAAAATATCAAGTCTAAAGACAAAACACAGTGTAACTTTAAGCTGAACATTATACGTATACAAAAATCATCCCTAGGACCCGAAAGTCATCCGTACCAAAACTAGTAAAGATTGTCAAGAAGGGATGCAACCCCAAAAATGGAAATGAAAAAAATAAGTCCAGAAATAAAGACTCTGTCATCCAAGAAGGATTCACGGTAGCCCGAAACATGATGCTCACCCTTGAATCCAAAGTCCAACACTTGAGTCATAAGTGAGGTCTTGTAGGAGTTGCTGGAATATACGCTGCACTCATAAAAGTAAAAGCAAGTGTAGTATCAGCACATAAGAAAACAACGGTGTACTGGCTGGGTCATTTGGCAAACCTAAGATGAAAATATAGGCACTTAACTAAAATAGAGCATAACCAGTTAATACATGCTCAATCAACCTACATCTAGCACAGCAAGCATCAAATAAGCATTTCAGAGTTACAAATAACAAGTCAATACATTTACAACCAAGTCAAGTTCAGTCAAAACAAGTAAAGACAACTTAAGAAAATATCAAGCATATATAATTATATTCCTCGATTTACTCATGGAATCGTCAAACTCACCTGAACCTCGTAAATACATGTTATGGGTGTCATTACCACCCTTTAGCCTTGACCTGTAGGGGACAAATTCAGTCCATAGACCAAAATCCTAAACACAAGTGTCTACCAACCTTATTCCACCAACAAGCCATGAGAACATCCCAAATACCAAGATATTCCATAATAAACAATAAGGTAGGTCAAAATCATACAACAAGGTAGTATTATTTGCATTGACCACACCAAACAACAAGTATTAACAAGCCACACTACAAAGTAGTTGACATGCACATATAATAGAAGTTGGATTAAACTACAATACCATCACCTACCTCAATCCAGGCTTGCACGACTCAACTAAGCCTGAGCCTTGCCTTTCCATGGAATTTCAGCTTGATTTCGGTTTAAAAAACACATACAAATGTATAATTCATTTTCTAGAAAATACATACAAATGTATAATTAATGAAATGACCTACAAAGT
Organism: Capsicum rhomboideum; assembly: GCA_031232105.1. Lineage (NCBI taxonomy): Eukaryota > Viridiplantae > Streptophyta > Magnoliopsida > Solanales > Solanaceae > Capsicum > Capsicum rhomboideum. The sequence goes on from CP124712.1 coordinate 20,240,914, forward strand.
TGGGACTTATAACACACGCCCAATCCCTAAGGTAAATTTCATCATCATTCCCTCCCTGTTCTAGGGATTTTCTATCATAATTCACCTAAAACTACCAATTCAATGGATAAATTAGTGAATAAATGAAATGCAAGGGTAAATTAAACATTAATAAACAAAACCCATTAACTTAATACCTAGTTTACTCCCTTGAACCAAAAAAATGACTAAATTCATCCCTAAACTCCGTAAATTAGCAATTCTAAGGCTAAATAATCAATTACTAGTTAACGGGCATAAAATCCTTACCTTTACAAAGCCAAATAATGATAATCGGATGAAAATCACCAAAAATTACCTCTCTCTTGCACCAAAACATGTTTTAGAAAAATAAATCATTTTAGGGAAATTTAAAAGAAATCTGTGACTTTCATCGCTATAGCAACATTCGTTGCTATAGCAACGAGTCATGTCGTTATAGCAGTCGTTGACTGGGTTGACCGTTGCTATATCGGGATTTTCTCGGCTATAGAGACATGTCGCAATAGAGAAATGCACGTCGCTATAGCAACATCGATGGGAGAAAAAATCTAGAGTCACCAAAAATTTCCAAATTTTACAACACACCTTTAATCCGGGACATTCCAAACAAGCCCTTTACACTAAGATTGATTCTGGAAGTTCTACTCATCCAAATTCAATTCCGTAAATTCCTATGGGTTCCTTATCATATTGACTAACTAAAAATAAAATCAACCTCCATCAAACTTACCCAATTCATTCTTGGATTTCCCTAGACCATACCTCGCTTAGATTTTATCAAAAAATAGCTTTGTCTGAAATTTATAACTTCAAATCCGAAAAGAATTTTAACATTGAATTTTAAATGAAAGGTTTATACATAACAACGTAAATGGTCATTACAACAGAAACCAATTTACCCATCGCTCGACCCCAAATGATCAAACATGAAAAAATAGGCTAAAATAAGGAAAGAAAATAGTACTTGTATCCTCAAACAATTGAGGGTACATATCCCGCATGTCCTTCACAGTTTCCCAAGTGGCTTCCTCAATCAGACGATGCTTCCATTGAACCTTAACCAAATAAATTTCCTTTGACCTCAATGTCCAAACCTCCCGATCTAGAATCTCTACAGGTTCCTCCTCGTAAGACATATCCTTATCTAAAAGAGATAAGTTCCACTTAATGATGTAGTCTCCATCCCTATGGTATCATTAAAGTATAGAGACATGATATACCAGATGGACTCCCAACAACCCTAATGGTAAAGCTAACTTGTATTATTACATACAAATGCACATGCAAGTGTACCAGGTCGTGCAAGTAATATAGTGGCTCTTACGAGATGAATATTGATCCCACAAGGACTTGGTATTTAGCAGATGATCCAACTTAAGTATTACTATTAAAGTTAAATAAGTGCAATTAGTAACCAAAGAGAGTTTGAGTTTTGTTTTTATAACTAAATACTAGAAATAACGATGATATGGAGTTCGGATTATAAACAATATATGGAGAGTTCTAGGGTTGAGTCAATTACTTCAATTTATGCATAACTATGGTTTCTAGTCAGTGTTGGTGCTTATCGTGATTGTTGATCTATGGGGTTGATACTTAACTTGAGAATGGTCATCCTCTAAGTCATCTACCCAAATTAATCTCACAACCAGATCGTTGAGTGGGGATGTGAGTATTTAATTTGAATGAATTAAACTAATTTCCCATTTCATTAAGCAAGTGAGGCATTTAGGTATATCTCTATCCTAAATGCAAATCATCCTTTAACAATTAGTTTATAATAATTAAAGACATTGTACACACTCCTCACATTCTTTATTCCAACCCTCAACTCCTATGGTCAATTCGTTTTGGAACTATAATTTATCCTAACGTTCATGATGCTTTAGAATAGTAAAACAAGAATGCAAGAACAATCACATGACTTGATAAACAAATATACCAATTATAAAACTATAATTAAGCAATCATTTTGTATCCTCAACCCTATAATGAGGGTGTTTAGCAACTCATATTCATACAAAAATCTCCATAAAAGAGTTTATAACTTCAAACTACAAGAATGAAAAGTAAAAGAAGAAAGAACCCTAGTTTGAGCTCCTTGATGTCTCCTTTGCTCTCCAATTCGTGTGTAATCCAAGAGATCTCAATAAATGTGGCTAAGTACTCATTTTATAGTGCTTTATATCTTTCATGATTTTCCCCAAACTAATGATATGCATTTACAACGTCGCCCCCACTTAAAACATTTTAAAAACCCACTTTGAGGTGGTTTAGGGAGAGGATGTGTCGCATGGTCCGTCGCATGCCCAAAGATTTGCATCGCATGGACATTTTCCACCCAAACCAGTAGCTATATGCACTGAGGGGTAAGATGAAGTCACTCTCACAAGCTTTGGGGGTGAGGAGCATGGCCCCCTCCCTTGCTTTGGGAGGTGCGGCGCATGGTCCCCTCCAAAGTGTGTGGGGTGCATTCGTTTCTTCCCGTGCTTTTGTTCCTTGTTCCCATACATCTTGTGGCTTGTTTGTAGGCTTGATTTAGCTTCCATAGATCCTCCATAGGTCTCCTACAACATCTCACAACAACCATAAGTCCATACAACACCATAGAACAAATCAAAGTACACTAGAACAAGTATAGCTCAAGCTAGCAACACTAGTTTTCTCTTATAAGTTCTATTTGATCCTTTTGACTCTAGAGTTATTTCAAATGCAGATTAAGCACAATAAACATGTACTTTAACAAAATAAATACACGTATACGCACTTTATTACTTAATAAGCTTCTCAAGTTATCCTCAAAATTAAGCTAAAAGCGCATAGACAATGACATTTAGGAGTATAAATATGCCTAAGATCACCACCCCACACTTAAAGCCTTGTTCTTAGTCGAACAACTCTTTAAATTAATCACCATCATAGAAGACTCTAATAAAATAACTACAACTAATACACTCAAGCTATAACTACAAGGAAGACGCATGAAGACTACTTCAAAACTTCCTAGCCTCAAGACTTGACTCTACCAAGTTGCAAACTCATGAATATTACTCAACAAAGAGATCAGATAAGTCACCTATCTATCATCAAACATGTGCCCTTACCACAAGAGATTCACCCACATTCACTCACAACTATGCAATTTATCACAAGAATGGATGTAAGAATCAAATTCCACTCACTCTCACAAAGAATTCACATGTGATATTAGATGAACCATGAGCTTACCCTTAGTGTAGTACTCCACTAATATAAGAATGTCAAAGCTCAAGATCAAGTAGGAATTTAAGGATTGTAATGTAGGCTAAGAGACGAGTAGGAACTATTTGGTCAAGAATAATGACTATCTTCCCCAAGTGCTTTAATACATCACAATTTCCACTAAGCTCATCTCCAACCAACCTATTTTACACCACTATCATCTTCCCAACTCTCTTTTGTTTTGCCCCATATCTCTAAGAAAGCTTACACATCTTTAGCATGGAGTATTTTCTATCAACAGATGATTCACTTCTTTGGATCAATTTCTATTTTCATTATATTACTCCCTACCAACAATACATAAACCTTTTCAACATACCAAAAGCTATTTACATGGGACTTCAAATTCACTTTTTCCTTCTTCCATTTTTACACTCCTTAACATCTTAATTTCTTAACTAAAGCGCTTAGGAATTTTGGATCAAATTGCGGGCACTTAAAGGAAAAAAAATAAGCTAAATATAAGGCTACCAAAAAATAGGCTAAAGGCTCAACGGGGATAACTAAGATCATGCAAAAAGGGTAGATAAGGTGAGTGCAAAATATGGCTATCAAAGAAATGCCTATATCATCTCCTAAACTCAACATTCTTTATTTCGCTTTACAAACACACCTGGGCAAGTTCTAGACATTACTATGCAACATGGAATACAACAAAATCTCACTCACACATGGCACATGTTTAAGTCAAGAAGAATCCCTATAGACTCTCAACCAAGCAATAGCAAGAATTCAGTATTAAGCCAACATCATACAAGCGTCAAACAAATGAGCCTAAGTGTTTCACAGCAGTCATTCAATTCACTACACATGCTTCAACATTCAAAACCCACTTGCATCATGCAATCATACGTAGAATCTAACTAGAGTATCTCTAAAATTTTAAAATTACTCCTAAAAATAAAAAAGGATACTGGGTTCAAAGGGATCTCCATCGAAAAAAAATCGAAAAGAAAAACTAAGGGGTGGATGAAGTGTGCTCCTAAATAAAACTAAAAATTACTAAAAGAAAATCCTTTGTATTTTTTCAAATTTTCAGCAACATAAGCAAAAATAAAATAACCAAAAGACTCCAATAGCACACTCCACCCTACCTAAATCAGAAGATTTCCCACCCCATACTTAAAATCACACTTTGTCCCCAAAGTATAAATTAAAAGTAAGGATAGAAATACACCCTGAGGCCTCTAGGACTAGCCAATAGCATCATATTTATCAAGAAGGTTTTGGGGACCCACACTCAATTTTTGCCATGCTCCTTAGCTAAGATCTCGGGTATTCAGGGTTCCCCTCAACTCAAAACCAAAAACAAAAACAAATGTGATACTAAAGAAAACTAAAAAAAATAAAATAACTACCTTAACTTGGGTTGCCTACCCAGTAGTGCCTAATTTATTATCGCGGTATGACTCATATCACAACTCTCACCCACAGTCTCTCTTCCTCTTAATCCTACTCGAAGCCCATTTTTTCCTTCTCTTCTGACCTCTTGAGTGATTATGAGCAAGGTCTGCAACTTTTCTGACACCTACCTTTTCAGGATTCCATTCAAGTTTTGCGGGTTCATGCTTATTTGTCAACTTGAGCAACTCCATGATAGAGTTTGAGGAGGTAATTGGTAGTTTTCACACATCTACCCTACACTCATCCACTTCCATCACTGTGATCATGCATAGAACTCTACAATGTAAGGGTGTATTGAGTTCTTTGTAAACCCTGAAGACCAGCTCTTCATCATTCAATCTCATCTTGAGTGTGCCCTCTCTCACGTCTATCAATGCTTTACCAGTAGCCAAGAATGGACCTCCCAATATGATTGGTACCCTGTCATCTACATCATAATCAAGAATGATAAAGTCAGTAAGAATACTAAAATTACAAACCTTAATAAGAATTTCCTCTATGATTTCTTTGGGACCACTCTCATTCTGTCTACCATTTGTAACACCACTGAGGAGGGATTTAGCTTTCCAAGACCAAGATCATTAAAAACTGAAAGGGGTATCAAGTTGATGCTTGCCCCCAAATCACTCAAATCATGGACAACGCCACTTTCACCAATTTGTATGGGAAGGGTGAAACTCTCAAAGGACCTTTTTAGGCATATTTCTCATGACAACAGAACTGCACTCTTCAATAAGTTCCACAGTCTCAACATTTCCAAGCCTCCTTTCATTTATGACCATGTCCTTTAAGTACTTAGTATACTTTGGCATTCCTTGCAAAACATCTACAAGAGGAAGGTTAATATGAAGTTCTCTGAATGTGTCAAAGAACTTCTTAAAACAAGCATATTCTTTTACTGTATTGATACTTTGAGGGTTTCTCAATAGGCTTCTTATTAGGGTACTCAGACTTTCTCTTTTTGTTAGCTTCTTTTGGATGAGTTTGCTTCTCTATTTGCTCCGGTGTGGTTAATTCTGCTTGCACCTCATGATTTTTCTTTGGAGGTACATCAATCAAATATCTATCATTTCTCAATATGATTTTCATAACTTGCGTAGGAGCTTTCTCTGTATTACTAGGTAGACCCCCTTGAGGTCTTATGTTCTGTGCTTGAGCTAACTGACCCATTTGTATCTCCAAATTCTTTTGGTCAAGTTACTAAATTTTTATTTCTACAACCATTTGTTCTTGTATAGCCAATATTTTTTTTCAAAGTTTTCTCTACATTGCTGGCCTGAGCATTATTATGAATACCTTGCTGCTGCTGAAATTGCTGAGGTTGAGCCTGATTATTGCCCCATGAGTGATTGGGCTGACTCTGTCGATTGCCATTGTAGGCATAACTATAGTTTTTATTACCTCTTTGCTCATTACCCACAAAATTCATAGATTTACTGCACATAAGTTCAAAAAGTGATCACTATTACCACAAGTTTCACCCCAATTCTAAACTTGGTGAACCGCATTAACTTATGCCTGAGGTTTAGCCTTACTCAACTTGCTGAACTGAGCCATCATATGGTTTTGAAAAATGGCCAACTGTTCGGCCAATGCTATGACACTATCCACCTCAATCATATCTGTCGGCTTCTTCACCATGTTTCTAGACATATCGCTATTCTAATCTGGGTTACCTTATGCAATTCTAATTAGGAGAGTGTATAACTCATCATAAATTTTTTCCAATGCCTGTCCACCTGCCATTGAATATAACAAAATTTTCGTATTATGGTCAAGATCTTAAACAAAAATATGAGCTAATACTTCATTGGTCTATTGGTGATGTGGACAATCTCTGAGAAGTGACTTAAATCTCTCCCATGCATGATAGATATTCTCATCTGGCTTTTTCTTGAAACTCAGAATCTCACTCCTCAACCTTGCAGTTTTGCCTGAAGGAAAGAATCGGATGAGGAAATTCTTTTCCAAATCATCCCAAGTTGTAATTAAGTTTGAAGGTTCTGCCTTCAACCATTTCTTTGCTTCTCCAAAAAGTGAGAATGGGAAAAGTGTGAGCCTCACATAGTCTGTGGAGACTCTAGCTGGAATAAAAGTATAACTTATCTCCAAAAAGTTTTGTAGATGGACCTATAAATCCTTATGTGATAAGCCTGTAAACTGTCCGTTTGTTTTCAACAATTGTACCATGTTCTGCTTCAGCTCAAATCTGCCTCCTGCGTCTGGCTTTTGAATACAGGAGGTCACATTAGTTATGAGTGGGATTCCCACATCGTACATTGTCCTGCAAGATGGTTATTTATCACCTATTATTGCAGGAATAATATCGTCCTCTTAAACTTATGGGATTGGATAGAGAAGTGTTGGTTCTCTCCTTAATTAGTGCAAGCGTCGCTCAGGTTTGGGATGTGGTCCAACCAATTCCCTCTCCCTTTCTAGCTTGCTTAAGATTCAAATTTGTACCTGTAAATTCCATTGCTAAGACTAAGTTGTCAGCACTTATCAAAATAAAATAGTAAAACTATAAATTAGAAGGCTGCTAATTTTTAAGTCCTCGACAACGGCGCCAAAAACTTGTTGCGTCTAAATGCATACGAAAGTGATCGTTTAAGTAATATAGATGATCTTGCGAGCCAAATATCTATCCCACAGGTACTTGGTGTTTAGCAGACAATCCATCTTAAGTATTACTATAGATGTTAAATAAGTGTGATTCACAACCAAAGAGAGTTTGAGGTTTTTTTTATAACTAAATACTAGAAATAACGACGATATGAAATTTGGATTGTAAATAATATATAGATAGTTTCAGGGTTGAGGCAATTACTTCACATTCATGCATAACTATGGTTTCGAGTCGATGTTGGTGCTTATTGTGATTGTTGTTCTACGGGCTTGATATTCAACTTGAGAATGGTAATCATATAACTCATCTACCAAATTAATCTCACAACTACATTGTTAAGTAGGGATGTGAGTCTTTAATTCTAGTGCATTAAACTAACTTCTCGTTTCATTAACCAAGTGGGGCATTTAGGTATATCTCTATCCTAAATGCAAATCATCCTTTAAAAATTAGTTTATAACGATTAAAGACATGTTCCACACTCCTTAAGTTCTTCATTCCACCTCTCAACTCCTATGGTCAATTCATTTTGGAACTACAATTTATCGTAAAGTTCATGATGCTTTAGAATAGTAAAACAAGAATGCAAGAACAATCACATGACTTGATAAACAAATATACCAACGATACAACCATAATTAATCAATCATATTGTAGCATCAACCCTAGAATAAGGGGTTTTATCCAATCTCCATAAAAGAGTTCATAAATTCAAACTACAAGAATGAAAAGTAAAAGAAGAAAGAACCCTACTTTGAGCTCCTTGATGTCTCCTTTGTTCTCCAATTCGTGTGTTATCCAAGAGATCTCAATAAATGTGGCTAATTACTCCTTTTATAGTGCTTTATTTATTCCATGAGGTTCCCTAAAAGAATCATATGCATTTACAACGTCGCCCCCACTTAAAACAAGTGTAAAACCCATTTTGAGGTGGTTTAGGGAGAGGATGTGTCGCATGGTCCGTCGCATGCCCAAAGAGTTGCATCACATTGACATTTTGCACCCAAAACAGTATGTATATGCACTTAGGGGTACGAGGAAGGACCTCTCACAAGCTTTGGGGGGTGAGGAGCATGGGCCCCTCCCTTTCTTTGGGAGGTGCGGCGCATGGCCCCCTCCAAAGTGTGAGGGGTACATTCGTTTCTTCTCGCGCTTTTGTTCCTTATTACCATACATCTTGTGTCTTGTTTGTAGGCTTTATTTAGCTTCCATATCTCCTACATCGGTTTCCTACAACATCTCTCAAGAACCATAAGTCCATACAACACCATAGAACAAATCAAGTACACTAGAACAAGCATAACTCAAGCTAGCAACACTAGTTTTCTCTTCTAAGTTCTATTTGATCCTTTTGACTCTATATATGTTTCAAATGAACCTTAAACACCATAAACATGTACTTTAACACACAAATACATGTATAAACACTTAATTACTCAATAATCACCTCAAGTTATCCTCAAAACTAAGCTAAAAGCGCATAAATAATAACACTTAGGAGTATAAATATGCGTAAGATCATGTATCCAACTGGACCACAACCTCAAAAACCTCGACGGTAATATATCAAGGGCTGATCTTACCCCTCTTTTTGAACCTCATGACTCCATCCATGGGATACACCTTAAGCAAAACTTGCTCACCAACATTAAAGTCCATGTCTCTTACCTTACAGTCTGCATACTCCTTCTATCTACTTTGAGCATCCAACAGCTTGGTTTTAATGAAGCTTAATTTCTCTTGAGCCTCCTATACCAAGTAAGTGCACAACGGTTTAACATCTCCAGTCTCAAACCACCCAATAGGTGTCCTACACTTTCTTCCATAGAGTATCTCGAATGGTGCCATATCGATGCTGGAGTGATAGTTGTTGTTGTATAAAAACTCATACAATGTAATAAACTGGTCCTAATGACCACCAAAGTCAATCACGCAGGCCCTCAATATGTCCTCTAGCACCTATATCGTCCTCTCTGACTACCCATCAGTCTGAGGATGAAAATTCATGCTAACTCCTTGTGCAACCTATCTAAATACGTAGAAGTATGCTTTGCATCTCTATCAAAAATGATGGTAAGGGGAACACCATAAAGCCTCACTATTTTCTTGATGTAGATTTTATCCAACTTCTGAGAGCTGTAGTCTACCCGAACCTGTAAAAGGTGAGCTGATTTTATCAGTCGATCCACTATTACCCAAATGGAGTCATACTCTCCCAAGGTCTTAGGAATATTAACCATAAAATCTATAGCAACATTCTCCCATTTCCTTATAGGTATGGGCATTCTCAGAAGAAACCCTATAGGCCTTTGATGTTCATACTTCACCTGCAAACAATTTTGACACTTAGACATATGATCCACTATCTATCTCTTCATCCCTGGCCACCAATAAAGCTGCCTTAAGTCTCGGTACATTTTGGTCATACTCAAATGAATAGAATAATGCGAACTATATGCTTCTGAAAGTACTTCATAAATCAAATCGCCAATTTGAGGAACATATAGCCTTCCCTTAAACCATAACACCCCACCCGCATTAAGAGTGGCATCCGCCACCTCCCCACGTACCACTTTTATCCGGAGTGCATTCAGCTTCTTGTCCTCAAGTTGCTTGGCGTTAATTTGATCAAGAAATATTGACTTTACCTCAACACTAGCCAACACTCCACCACTGTTAGAAATCCCAAACTGCATACTCTGAGATACTAGAGTCTTAAACTCTCTAGCTAAGGGCTTCCTGGACACCCTCAGGAATTACAAACTACCCTAACTTACAGCTTTCCAGATCAATGCGTCTTCCACCACATTGGCCTTTCCCAGATGATACTGAATAGTTACATCATAATCCTTCAATAATTCCATCCATCTCCGCTGCCATAGATTCAAATCTCTTTGAGTAAACAGATGATGCAGGCTATGGTGGTCAATGAAGACTTCACACTTGACACCATAAAAATAGTGTCTCCAAATCTTTATTGTAAACACCACCGCTTCTAACTCCAAGTCATGGGTTGGGTAATTCCATTCATGATGCTTCAACTGCCTCATAGCATAAGCAATAACATTCCTATCCTGCATTAACACAACTGTCACGCCCAGAATCCCATCGGGATGAATTGGCACTCGTAGCCGACAAGGCCCGAGAGAACCAAGCTTTGCCTCTATTCAATCTTCTACATGCCATAAGGAATCCATAATCACATAATAACTTTGGATATCGACAATGGAATTATGGAACATGATATATATATATTCACATATGCGAAACTTGGCCGTTGAGGCCACCAAGTCAAAAACGACATATACCTTTTACATTTATACACCCACAACCGTCTACAAAAAGCCTCTAGCAAGTACATTGACCAAAATGAACTAAAAGTCGGGACAAGTCCCCACTTTATACAACATGTACAACACCAAAACATATGTACTACAGTGACTCGGAGAAGCCCCGAACTAACTGGAGCTCACCAAAGATCTGCAACAACTGGCAACCTACTGTGGAGGCCTACTAGTACCTGCGCCTGCAGCAAGTAAGGTAAATTCCCCCAATAGGGGTCAGTACGAAGAATGTACTGAGTATGTAAGGCCATATAAAACTTATAAGATATGTAAGTATGTCAAAGAACTCATGTTCAAATGCATAACCAATATAGATAAGTCACAATGTAGATGAGTCACTATTCTGTACTTTGGAAACCATGTATATATCTTTCGGTACTTTCTTTGTATCTTAAGATTCAATGATTATTCATCTTTTCCTTTGACCTGTGATACCCGGGCCCCGACTGAACAGTGGGTTTTAGACATAACATAGCGTTATGTTGGGATCGGCTCGAGCTAGGCTTATGCCCCTAGAACTGCCACCCTATGAATCAATGTATATATCGGGATTGGCTCGAGCTAGGTTAGTACCTCTAGAGCTACCACCCATAAAACATTTCAGGTTCGGATCGAGCTAGGTTATTACCCCTAGAGCTGCCCCCTATCAGGATCGGTCAGAGCTAGGCTTATGCCTCTAGGACTGCCCCCTTATTTTGGGATCATCTTGGGCTAGGCATTTTGCCCCCAAATCTGCCACCCTTACTTGATCATTGACCACATATGCATTACTTAGTTCATTACTTTGAGATTGATATGACGATGGTCACAACTTTACTTGAAGCTTTGGATCATTAACCAATGAGTGAGAGACATGTGACTAACTTGGAAACATAACATTATTAGAACTATAACACCAAGGGAACCATTGGACAATATTCCATGAACAAGAGACATAAGTATAATCACTATTGGAACATTGGAACATAACCTTATTCGAGCTTTTGGAACATTAACCATGAATATGAGACATGAGATTCACCAATGATCAATGAGTAGGAAATATATGACAATGTCTATGGATAACCGGATATAGAATACCTTAGCACATTTTGGGATAGGACTAGTGAAATGTCAATGTGAATACTACTTGCCACAGAAAGATACGGACAGAGTAACCTTACATACCTTGTACTCGTAATACGGATATACAATCCTAGATGTGCACACAATAGTCCTGCTCCTTCTTTATGTTTCACTCTACATCACAAATACATAACGGAAATGACATTAACCACCAACTACTTTAAAAATGCATACAATGTCAACGAGTTACATGTTTGCCTTTAAACATGTCATTTCCCTTGACAAAACCATTGATAAAATTATTATTCCAAAAATCCCCCAATATTCCTAACATTGACCAAAACTTTATAATCAATACATTTCACCACAACACTTCTCCTTTACACTTCCTTATCCACACCACATCAATAATAGTCTATCCATTCACATTAATACACTTCATAGCACATATAGGCCAAAATCCCACAATTTACACTTATAAAGATATAACAAGTTTAATAACAAAATAACACCATACACGTTCATATTTTATCCATACCATGATCTTTCATCAAGGGCACAAGTCATAATTCAAGCTTGAATCCCATGGATCACAAATCTTATACAAAAACACCAAGTATCATGTCCAACATTTCCAAGCACAACCAACATGATTTATATACTCTTTCATGCATATAATGTATTAATCCATAACAATAATCACTTACCCAAGCTTGAAAAGTGATGATCTTGCTCCAAAATTGTCTTTGAGTTCTTTAGGGTTTGAGAGAATGTTGGAGAATGTTGGAGAAATATCTAGATAAACATGAGAGTGTCAAGTGAATAAAATCTGATTTTTTTGGGTCTATTTATAGTCCTTGGGCCATCCTTAGTCATCCTTGGCATTTAATACTTCATTTGACTTGGTCAATAGAAGATTGGATCATGTGACCCATGTATTTGGCCTTATTTTGGGCTTTTATTGAGCCTAAATCACTTAACCCAATAAAATCAATAATTTCTCATGTTTAAGTCGTATTATAAGTATTAAAATAATATTCCCACTCATGCTATTCATATCCGTAGCCTCAATCCCAAAACAAGTGATTCTAGCCACGTTTGGCTTATTTTGACCTTAAGGGCAAAACTGTCATTTTTACTCCAAATTCGTTCTCGAGTAATTTTATCATACCAATATAATATGTCATTCATTTCATGTATATACTCATGGTTTTAGAAGAAACGTGGCAAAAATAGGCTCAATACGACCCCGAATATCCTTGGGACTTAGAAATTTCCAACTTTCGAAAAAATGGAAAAACCAGCGTGGCACGCCCCTGGGCACGCCAACTTGCTGCCTACGGGCTAAAAATTTTAGCCCAGAATGGCTTGGCACAGTCCCAAACGTTCCCCATACTTAGTTTTTTTGAAAATTCCATTTTTCGACGTCTCTTCGCGGGTTTGGTTAGATACTTCAATTCCTATTCTTTAACTTACTTCTTAACCTTAATATACTTTGTTTAGGGGTCCTATTAGCCTCGTTTTGAACCCCACAAATGTTCCACAAAAATCATAAAACACCTCCTATGAAGGTTTAATCACATTTACGAGGCCAAAAGTCAAGTATCTCATCCATAGCATTACAAAAGACGTATGTATGGCTCTTGACACCTAAGTAAGCATTGCTCAACATCATCAAGTAGGGTTAGGAAGTTACGGGGTGTTACATTCTTCCCCCCTTAGGAACATTCGTCCTCGAATGTTAACAATATCATTTCAATTACAACAATTGCATCTCTACATTAGCATGCATATACATAAACACTTAAAGCTCATGGAAACTTACTTGTTATTGCCCCACTTCCGCACTTTGAACTTCTTGGTCCATTTGAAATAGATGGGGATATTTGGATTTCATCATCTCTTCCGCTTCCCATGTGATCTCCTCTACTTGTTGATTTCTCCAAAGGACTTTTACGGAAGCTATGTCTTTATTCCTCAATCTTTTTACTTGTCGATCTAGGATAGCAATGGGTACCTCTTCATAAGTAAGATCCTCCGTAACTTGGACATCTTCAATTGGAATAATAAGAGATGGATCTCCTATGCATTTTCGAAGCATCGAAACATGAAATACTGGATGGACTGAGGAAAGTTCCTGAGGTAGTGCTAATTCATAAGCAACTTGCCCAAATCTTCTAATGATTTCATATGGGACCATGTAACGTGGACTCAATTTCCCTTTCTTTCTGAACCGCATTACCCCTTTCATCGGTGACACCTTTAAAAACACCCAATCACCTATGGCAAATTCAAGACCTCTTCTTCTAACATCGGCATATGACTTGTGACGACTTTGAGCCGTTTGTAACCGCTGTTGGATCACTTTAACTTTCTCCATAGCCTGATGAACAATATCTGGCCCAAGTAAAGTAGTTTCACCCGCTTCAAACCATCTAATTGGTGATCTACATTTCCTCCCGTACAAGGCTTCACAAGGTGCCATTCTAATACTTGAATGATAGCTATTGTTGTAAGCAAATTCAATAAGAGGCAAATGATCATCCCAACTACCTTGAAAATCTAACGTACAAGCTCGTAGCATCTCTTCAAGTGTCTGAATAGTACATTTCGTTTGCCCATCAGTCTGAGGATGGAAAGCCGTACTCAAATTCACCTGTGTACCCAAACTCTGCTGGAAAGATCTCCAAAAGTGTGCCATGAACTGTGCTCCTCTGTCTGATATAATGAAAAGTGGAATACCATTCAATCGTACTATCTCTTTCACATACAACTTCGCATAATCCTCTGCTGTATAGGTCGTCTTGACTGGTAGAAAATGCACTGACTTGGTAAGCCTGTCCACTATAACCCATATAGAATCAAACCTCTGCAATGTACGAGGCAAACCTATAATGAAATCCATGTTAATTATATCCCATTTCCAGACTGGAAAATTGATACATTGCATGTAACCTCCCGGTTTCTGATGCTCTACTTTCACTTGTTGACAATTCGGGCATTGAGCGACAAACTCTGCAATGTTCTTTTTCATATTTCCCCACCAATACACTTCCTTTAATTCATGGTACATTTTTGTAGCACCCGGATGAATAGAATAGCGTGAATGATGCGCCTCTGTCATAATTCGGGTCCTCAACTCATCTACATTCGGTACACATAATCTCCCTTAACATTGAAGTACTCCTTCCTGTGTAAGATCAAATGCCTTTGTCAAATTCTGCTGTACATTTTCCTTTAGCGGCAATAACATAGAATCCGCAAACTGTTTCTCTTTCACTTCAGTTAGTAAGGAGGATTCTGCTGCATTCTGCACAATAAATCTATCATCTGAGGATTCAATAAGGCGAACTCCCAATTTGGCTAATTGATTCAGATCTTTGATTATCTCAAGCTTTTCAGTCAACTGGCCACTAGTGCTTCCTACTGCCTTACGGCTCAATGCATCAGCTACTATATTTGCCTTGCCTGGGTGATAAAGAATATCAATATCATAATCTTTTAAGAGCTCTAACCACCTTCTTTTCCTCAAATTGAGTTCCTTTTGCTTAAAGAGATATTGCAAACTTTTGTGGTCTGTATAGATATTAAGATGGACTCCATAAAAATAATGACGCCATATATTTAAAGCAAAGACCACCGCTGCTAATTCATGATCATGTGTGGGATAATTTTTCTCATGTGGCCGCAACTGTCGTGAGGCATATGCTATGACGTTACCGTGTTGCATCAATACACATCCGAGGCCAATCCCGAAAGTATCACAATATACCACATTACCTTCGGGAAGCACTAAAACTGGTGTGGAGGTTAATTTATCTTTCCACTTTTGGAAGCTTTTCTCACATGTATCATTCCACTGAAATTTTACTACCTTATGTGTAAGCTTTGTTAATGGTGCAGCAATGGAAGAAAAACCTTCCATAAATCTTTGGTAATAACCTGTCAGTCCAAGAAAACTATGAATTTCTGTGGGTGTCGTGGGTCTTGGCCAATTTTTCACTGTTTCAATCTCTTGTGTATCAACCTGTATCCCTTCATCTGACAAAATATGACCCAAGAATGCAACTGATTTCAACCAAAACTCACACTTAGAGAATTTGGCATACAACTTCCGCTCACGGAGAATCTGTAATACTTTCTGCAAGTGATTAGCATGGTCATCCGGTGACCTTGAATAAACTAGGATGTCATCTATAAATACCGTGATGAACACGTCCAGGAATGGCTTAAACACCCTATTCATCAAATCCATGAACACCGCTGGTGCATTTGTTAGTCCAAATGACATAACTAAAAATTCATAATGGCCATACCGTGTTCGAAAAGCTGTCTTGGGTACATCTTCTTCTCTAACTCTGACTTGATGGTAACCCGACCTCAAGTCAATCTTTGAAAAACACTTGGCACCCTGTAACTGATCAAACAAATTATCAATTTGAGGGAGGGGATATTTGTTCTTGAGCATTACCTTATTCAATTGCCGATAGTCGATGCACATTCTCAATGTGCCATCTTTATTCCGAACAAATAATACCGGCGCACCCCATGGGGACATACTAGGCCTAATGAAGCCTTTGTCCTGCAAATCTTTCAATTGCTCCTTCAATTCACGTAATTCTGCTGGAGCCATCCTATATGGAGGAATAGAAATAGGCTGAGTGCCTGGAATCACATCAATGCCAAATTCTACTTCCCGTTCTGGGGGTAAGCCTGGAAGATCTTCTGGAAATACATCCAAAAATTCATTGACCACTGGAACCGACTGCGGAGTTAGTGGTTCTACATCATTATCTTTCACCCGTACTAAATGACATATGTAACCTTTAGCAATCATTTTTCTGGCTTTCAAATAGGAAATAAATCTCCCTCGTGGTGTCCCTACATTACCCTGCCATTCAAGAACACTTTCTTGCGGAAAAAAAAATTGCACCTTCTTGGCCCGACAATCTACCGTGGCATAATAAGAGGCCAACCAATCCATTCCCATAATCACATCAAAATCCACCATGTCTAATTCAATGATATCGGCTAATGTATCATGACCACACACCGTTACCACACAATTACGATATACTCTCTTTGCAATAATATATTCACCAACCGGTGTAGACACTTCAATTGATTTACTTAATAATTCTGGTGCCTTTGCAAATTTCGCAGCAACCAATGTAGTAACATAGGAAAATGTAGAACCAGGGTCAATCAATGCATATACATTATGTGAGGATACGAGTAATGTACCTGTGACAACATCAGGGGAAGCCTCTGAATTCTGTTGGTCCACTAAAGCATAAGTGCGATGCTGGACCACATTAGTACTGGCTGCTCCTCTGGCACCTCTACCCCTGCCAACAAACTGAACACCTCGGCCTAAAGAGGGAACCGATGCTGATGACGCAACAATCGATCCTGCCGGTCGTGCTACACCTCCCATACTCCTCTGGGGGCACTCTCTCATCATGTGTCCTGTCATGCCGCACCAGAAACAAGCATTTGTCCCCACTCTGCATGTACCTGCATGAATACGCCCGCAGTGTTGACACTGTTGACGAGGAAGACCTGCTGTCTGTGATCCGTGAACTCTGCTACTTTGCCCAGATGGACCACCCCTAGACCCTCAAAACTGTGAGTGAGCACCCCCTATGGAATAATAGAACGATGGTCTAGGTGGTCTCGAAAACATACGGGGCCTAGATCCTCCTTGGGACATCATAGGTGGCCCCATAGGTCTAGCCCGTTTGGACTGTCCCCTGTCAAATTCATGTACCCTTCGTCTCTGCCTTTGATCTTCCATTTTCTGGGCGAAGGCCTGAATTCTCGCTATGTCCATGTCCTTATTCAAGGCAGCAATGGTGCAATCCCTTACTAGATACGGCTCCAATCTGTCTACGTATCGGTGAATTCTGTCTGTCATTGTGGCTACCACACTTGGAGCATATCGTGCCAAAGAATTAAATTGCAAGTTATATTCCCTAACACTCAGATTTCCTTGACAGAGATTTAGAAACTGATCTGCACGTGCCTCACAAATCTCATAGGGCAAGTAATGATCAAGGAAAACTATTTTAAATTCTTCCCAATTTGGTGGATTTGCACCAACATCACGGGATTTCTTCCAATCCTTGTACCACAATATCGCCTCTCCCTTTAATCCGTAAGCAGCAAGTTCAACTATATCTACCCCCGTCACGTGCATAACTTCCAAAGCCCTCTGAATCTGATCCACGAAGTCCTGTGGATCTCCTTTTGGATCTGACCCTGTGAAGATAGGAGGTCCTGTTTTAATATATCCTGTGTTTTGCGACTTGCCATTCTAGCCGTATCATCATCATGTGTCATTGGGCCAGCTCGTCCTTGACTCTAGGCCGCCACTAACTGTGTCAACATCTGAACTGCATTTCTAACATCCTGATCTGTGGCATTGACTGGTGGTTCTACAGGTACGCTTCTTCTACTCGACTCTTCTGGTACAGAGGGAGTGGAGGAAGCTCGTGACACAAATTCATGCTCAGTATCGCCTTGATTAACTTGATCAGGTGGTGGTATGCTGGTTCCTTCTCCAGCAATTCTATATATCCTCTTACTTTTACCTCGACTTCTTCTTGTCATTGGCATTGTTACTATAACAAGAAAAATAAATTTCAATGATCAGATATCATTTCACTTACAACTTTGGCTCTATTGCACGATCTAGAATGAAGAAAAGAAACAACATACTAAATGTCTCGTAGCCTCCTACTTATGAATGTGGTGCACAACACATCGATAAGTAAGACTCTACTCAGACACGGCTTTGTAGACACCCTTAGAACGACCTGCTCTGATACCACTTTTGTCAAGCCCCGAATCCCATCAGGACGGATTGGCACTTGTAGCCGACAAGGCCCCAGAGAACCAAGCTTTGCCTCTATTCAATCTTCTACATGCCATAAGAAATCCATAATCACATAATAACTTTGGATATCGACAATGGAATCATGGAACATGGTATATATATATATATTCACATATGCGAAACTTGGCCGTTGAGGCCACCAAGTCAAAAACGACATATACCTTTTACATTTATACACCCACAACCGTCTACAAAAAGCCTCTAGCAAGTGCATTGACCAAAATGAACTAAAAGTCGGGACAAGTCCCCGCTTTATACAACATGTACAACACCAAATCATATGTACTACAGTGACTCGGAGAAGCCCCGAACTAACTGGAGCTCACCAAAGATCTGCAACAACTGGCAACCTACTGTGGAGGCCTACTAGTACCTGCGCCTGCAGCAAGTAAGGTAAATTCCCTCAACAGGGGTCAGTACGAAGAATATACTGAGTATGTAAGGCCATATGAAACTTGTAAGATATGTAAGTATGTCAAAGAACTCAAGTTCAAATGCATAACCAATATAGATAAGTCACAATGTAGATGAGTCACTATTCTGTACTTTGGAAACCATGTATATAGCTTTCGGCACTTTCTTTGTATCTTAATATTCAATGATTATTCATCTTTGCCTTTGACCTGTGATACCCGGGCCCCGACTGAACAATGGGTTTTAGACATAACATAGCGTTATGTTGGGATCGACTCGAGCTAGGCTTATGCCCCTAGAGCTGCCACCCTATGAATCAATGTATATATCGGGATCGGCTCGAGCTAGGTTAGTACCTCTAGAGCTTCCACCCATACAACATTTCAGGTTCGAATCGAGCTAGGCTATTACCCCTAGAGCTGCCCCCTATCAGGATCGGTCAGAGCTAGGCTTATGCCTCTAGGACTGCCCCCTTATTTTGGGATCGACTTGGGCTAGGCATTTTGCCCCCAAAGCTGCCACCCTTACTTGATCATTGACCACATATGCATTACTTAGTTCATTACTTTGAGATTGATATGAAGATGGTCACAAATTTACTTGAAGCTTTGGATCATTAACCAATAAGTGAGAGACATGTGACTAACTTGGCAACATAACATTATTAGAACTATAACACCAAGGGAACCATTGGACAATATTCCATGAACAAGAGACATAAGTATAATCACTATTGGAACATTGGAACATAACCTTATTCGAGCTTTTGAACATTAACCATGAATATGAGACATTAGATTCACCAATGATCAATGAGTAGGAAATATACGACAATGTCTATGGATAACCGGATATAGAATACCTTAGCACATTTCGGGATAGGACTAGTGAAATGTAATTGTGAGTACTACTTGCCGCAGAAAGATACGAATAGAGTAACCTTACATACCTTGTACTCGCAATACAGATATACAATCCTAGATGTGCACACAATAGTCCTGCTCCTTCTTTATGTGTCACTCTACATCACAAATACATAATGGAAATGACATTAACCACCAACTACTTTACAAATGCATACAATGTCAACGAGTTACATGTTTGCCTTTAAACATGTCATTTCCCCTTGACAAAACCATTGATAAAATTATTATTCCAAAAATCCCCCAATATTCCCAACATTTACCAATACATGATAATCAATACATTTCACCACAACACTTCTCCTTTACACTTCCTTATCCACACCACATCACTAATAGTCCATCCATTCACCTTAATACACTTCATAGCACATATCGGCCAAAATCCCACAATTTACACTTATAGAGATATAACAAGTTTAATAACAAAATAACACCATAAACGTTCATATTTTATCCATACCATGATCTTTCATCAAAGGCACAAGTCATAATTCAAGCTTGAATCCCATGGATCACAAATCTTATACAAAAACACCAAATATCATGTCCAACATTTCCAAGCACAACCAACATGATTTATATACTCTTTCATGCATATAATGTATTAATCCATAACAATAATCACTTACCCAAGCTTGAAAAGTGATGATCTTGCTCCAAAATTGCCTTTGAGTTCTTTAGGGTTTGAGAGAATGTTAGAGAATGTTGGAGAAATATCTAGATAAACATGAGAGTGTCAAGTTAATAAAATCTGATTTTTTTTGGGTCTATTTATAGTCCTTGGGACATCCTTAGTCATCCTTGGCATTTAATGCTTCATTTCACTTGGTCAATAGAAGATTGGATCATGTGACCCATGTATTTGGCCTTATTTTGAGCTTTTATTGAGCCCAAATCACTTAACCCAATAAAATCAATAATTTCTCATGTTTAAGTCATCTTATACATATTACAATAATATTCCCACTCATTCTACTCATATCCGTAGCCTCAATCCCAAAACAAGTGATTCTAGCCACGTTTGGCTTATTTTGACCTTAAGGGCAAAACCGTCATTTTTATTCGAAATTCGTTCTCGAGTAATTTTATCATACCAATATAATATGTCATTCATTTCATGTATATACTCGTGGTTGTAGAAGAAACGTGGCAAAAATAGGCTCAATACAACCCCGGATATCCTTGGGACTTAGAAATTTCCAACTTTCGAAAAAATGGAAAAAACAGCGTGGCACGCCCCTGGGCGCGAATTTAGCCCAGAACGGCGTGGCACGGTCCCAAACGCGCCCCATACTTATTTTTTTCTAAAATTCCATTTTTCGACTTCTCTTCGCGGGTTTGGTTAGATACTTTAAGTCCTATTCTTTAACTTACTTCTTAACCTTAATATACTTTGTTTAGGGGTCCTCTTAGCCTCGTTTTGAACCACACAAATGTTCCACGAAAATCATAAAACACCTCCTATGAAGGTTTAATCACATTTACGAGGCCAAAAGTCAAGTATCTCATCCATAGCATTACAAAAGACGTATGTATGGCTCTCGACACCTAAGTAAGCATTGCTCAACATCGTCAAGTAGGGTTAGGAAGGTACGGGGTGTTACATTCTTCCCCCCTTAGGAACATTCGTCTTCGAATGTTAACAATATCATTTCAATTACAACAATTGCATCTCTACATTAGCATGCATATACATAAACACTTAAAGCTCATGGAGACTTACTTGTTATTGCCCCACTTCCGCACTTTGAACTTCTTGGTCCATTTGAAATAGATGGGGATATTTGGATTTCATCATCTCTTCCGCTTCCCATGTGATCTCCTCTACTTGTTGATTTCTCCAAAGGACTTTTACGGAAGCTATGTCTTTATTCCTCAATCTTTTTACTTGTTGATATAGGATAGCAATGGGTACCTCTTCATAAGTAAGATCCTCCGTAACTTGGACATCTTCAATTGGAACAATACGAGATGGATCTCCTATGCATTTTCGAAGCATCAAAACATGAAATACTGGATGGACTGAGGAAAGTTCCTGAGGTAGTTCTAATTCATAAGCAACTTGCCCAAATCTTCTAATGATTTCATATGGGCCCATGTAACGTGGACTCAATTTCCCTTTCTTTCTGAACCGCATTACCCCTTTCATCGGTGACACCTTTAAAAACACCCAATTACCTATGGCAAATTCAAGACCTCTTCTTCTAACATCGGCATATGACTTGTGATGACTTTGAGCCGTTTGTAACCGCTGTTGGATCACTTTAACTTTCTCCATAGCCTGATGAACAATATCTGGCCCAAGTAAAGCAGTTTCACCCGCTTCAAACCATCCAATTGGTGATCTACATTTCCTCCCGTACAAGGCTTCATAAGGTGTCATTCTAATACTTGAATGATAGCTATTGTTGTAAGCAAATTCAATAAGAGGCAAATGGTCATCCCAACTGCCTTGAAAATCTAACGTACAAGCTCGTAGCATATCTTCAAGTGTCTGAATAGTACGTTCCGCTTGCCCATCAGTCTGAGGATGGAAAGCCATACTCAAATTCACCTGTGTACCCAAACTCTGCTGGAAATATCTCCAAAAGTGCGCCTTGAACTGTGCTCCTCTGTCTGATATAATGGAAAGTGGAATACCATGCAATTGTACTATCTCTTTCACATACAACTTCGCATAATCCTCAGCTGTATAGGTTGTCTTGACAGGTAGAAAATGCGCTGACTTGGTAAGCATGTCCACTATAACCCATATATAATCAAACCTCTGCAATGTATGAGGCAAACCTGTTATGAAATCCATGTTAATTATATCCCATTTCCAGACTGGAAGATTGATACATTGCATGTAACCCCCCGATTTCTGATGCTCTACTTTCACTTGTTGACAATTCGGGCATTGAGCGACAAACTCTGCAATGTTCTTTTTCATATTTCCCCACCAATACACTTTCTTTAATTCATGGTACATTTTTGTAGCACCCGGATGAATAGAATAGCGTGAATGATGCGCCTCTGTCATAATTCGGGTCCTCAGCTCATCTACATTCGGTACACATAATCTCCCTTGACATTGAAGTACTCCTTCCTGTGTAAGATCAAATGCCTTTGTCAAATTCTACTGTACATTTTCCTTTAGCTGCAATAACATAGAATCCGCAAACTGTTTCTCTTTCACTTCAGTTAGTAAGGAGGATTCTGCTGCATTCTGCACAATAACTCTATCATCTGAGGATTCAATAAGGTGAACTCCCAAGCTGGCTAATTGATTTAGATCTTTGATTATCTCAAGCTTTTCAGTCAACTGGCCACTAGTGCTTCCTACTGCCTTACGGCTCAATGTATCAGCTACTACATTTGCCTTGCCTAGGTGATAAAGAATATCAATATCATAATCTTTTAAGAGCTCTAACCACCTTCTTTTCCTCAAATTGCAATTGCAAACTTTTGTGGTCTGTATAGATATCAGCATAGGCTCCATACAAATAATGACGCCATATATTTAAAGCAAAGACCACCGCTGCTAATTCAAGATCATGTGTGGGATAATTTTTCTCATGTGGCCGCAACCGTCGTGAGGCATATGCTATGACGTTACCGTGTTGCATCAATACACATCCGAGGCCAATCCCGGAAGCATCACAATACACCACATAACCTTCGGTACCTTCGGGAAGCACTAAAACTGGTGTGGAGGTTAATTTATCTTTCAACTTTTGGAAGCTTTTCTCACACGCATCATTCTACTAAAATTTTACTGCCTTATGTGTAAGCTTTGTTAATGGTGCAGCAATGGAAGAAAAACCTTCCACAAATCTTCGGTAATAACCTGCCAGTCCAAGAAAACTATGAATTTCTGTAGGTGTCGTGGGTCTTGGCCAATTTTTCACTGTTTCAATCTTTTGTGTATCAACCTGTATCCCTTCATCTGACACAATATGACCCAAGAATGTAACTGATTTCAACCAAAACTCACACTTAGAGAATTTGGCATACAACTTTCGCTCACGGAGAATCTGTAATACTTTTCGCAAGTGATTAGCATGGTCATCCGGTGACCTTGAATAAACTAGGATGTCATCTATAAATACCGTGACGAACACGTCCAGGAATGGCTTAAACACCCTATTCATCAAATCCATGAACACTGCTGGTGCATTTGTTAGTCCAAATGACATAACTAAAAATTCATAATGGTCATACCGTGTTCGGAAAGATGTCTTGGGTACATCTTCTTCTCTAACTCTGACTTGATGGTAACCCGACCTCAAGTCAATCTTTGAAAAACACTTGGCACCCTGTAACTGATCAAACAAATCATCAATTTGAGGGAGGGGATATTTGTTCTTGATCGTTACCTTATTCAATTGCCGATAGTCGATGCACATTCTCAATGTGCCATCTTTATTTCGAACAAATAATACTGGTGCACCCCACGGGGACATACTGGCCTAATGAAGCCTTTGTCCAGCAAATCTTTCAATTGCTCCTTCAATTCACGCAATTCTGCTGGAGCCATCCTATATGGAGGAATAGAAATAGGCTGAGTGCCTGGAATCACATCAATGCCAAATTCTACTTCCCGTTCTAGGGGTAAGCCTGGAAGATCTTCTGGAAATACATCCAGAAATTCATTGACCACTGGAACCGACTGCGGAGTGAGTGGTTCCACATCATTATCTTTCACATGTACTAAATGACATATGTAACCTTTAGCAATCACTTTTTTGGCTTTCAAATAGGAAATAAATCTCCCTCGTGGTGCCCCTACATTACCCTGCCATTCAAGAACACTTTCTTGCGGAAAACAAAATTGCACCTTCTTGGCCCGGCAATCTACCATGGCATAACAAGAGGCCAACCAATCCATTCCCATGATCACATCAAAATCCACCATGTCTAATTCAATGAGATCGGCCAATGTATCATGACCACACACCGTTACCACACAATTACGATATACTCTCTTTGCAATAATATATTCACCAACTGGTGTAGACACTTCAATTGATTTACTTAATGATTCTGGTGCCTTTGCAAATTTCGCAGCAACCAATGGAGTAACATAGGAAAATGTAGAACCAGGGTCAATCAATGCATATACATTATGTGAGGATACGAGTAATGTACCTGTGACAACATCAGGGTAAGCCTCTGAATTCTGTCATTCCACTAAAGCATAAGTGTGATGCTGGACCCCACTAGTACTGGCTGCTCCTCTGGCACCTCTACCCCTGCCAACAGACTGAACACCTCGGCCCAAAAAGGGAACCAATGTTGATGATGCAACAACCGATCCTGCCGGTCGTGCTACACCTCCCATACTCCTCTGGGGGCACTCTCTCATCATGTGTCCTGTCATGCCGCACCAGAAACAAGCATTTGTCCCCACTCTGCATGTACCTGCATGAATACGCCCGCAGTGTTGACACTGTTGACGAGGAAGACCTGCTGTCTGTGATCCGTGAACTCTGCTACTTTGCCCAGATGGACCACCCCTAGACCCTCAAAACTGTGAGTGAGCACCCCCTGTGGAATAATAGAACGATGGTCTAGGTGGTCTCGTAAACATACGGGGCCTAGATCCTCCTTAGGACATCATAGGTGGCCCCATAGGTCTAGCCCGTTTGGACTGTCCCCTGTCAAATTAGTGTACCCTTAGTCTCTGCCTTTGATCTTCTATTTTCTGGGCGAAGGCCTGAATTCTCGCTATGTCCATGTCCTTATTCAAGGCAGCAATGGTGCAATACCTTACTATATACGGCTCCAATCTGTCTACGTATCGATGAATTCTGTCTGTCATTGTAGCTACCACACTTGGAGCATATCGTTCCAAAGAATTAAATTGCAAGCTATATTCCCTAACACTCAGATTTCCTTGACGGAGATTTAGAAACCGATCCGCACTTGCCTCACGGATCTCATAGGGCAAGTAATGATCAAGGAAAACTGTTTTAAATTCTTCCCAATTTGGTGGATTTACACCAACATCACGGGATTTCTTCCAATCCTCGTACCACAATATCGCCTCTCCTTTCAATCTGTAAGCAGCAAGTTCAACTGTCTCTACCCCCGTCACGTGCATAACTTTCAAAGCCCTCTAAATCTAATCCACGAAGTCCTGTGGATCTATTTTTGGATCTGACCCTGTGAAGATAGGTGGGTCCAGTTTCAAGAAATCCTGTGTTCTGTGACTTGCCATTCTAGCCGCATCATCATAATGTGTCATTGGGCCAGCTCGTCCTTGACTCTGGGCTGCCGCTAACTGTGTCAACATCTGAACTGCATTTCTAACATCCTGATCTGTGGCATTGACTGGTGGTTCTACAGGTACGCTTCTTCTACTCGACTCTTCTGGTACAGAGGGAGTGGAAGAAGTTCGTGACATAAATTCATGCTCAGTATCGCCTTGATTAACTTGATCAGGTGGTGGTATGTTGGTTCCTTCTCCAGCAATTCTATATATCCTCTTACTTTTACCTCGACCTCTTCTTGTCATTGGCATTGTTACTATAACAAGAAAAATAAATTTCAATGATCAGATATCATTTCACTTACAACTTTGGCTCTATTGCATGATCTAGAATGAAGAAAAGAAACAACATCCTAAATGTCCCGTAGCCTCCTACTTATGAATGTGGTGCACAACACATCAATAAGTAAGACTCTACTCAGACACGGCTTTGTAGACACCCTTAGAACGACCTGCTCTGATACCACTTTTGTCACGCCCCGAATCCCATCAGGACGGATTGACACTCGTAGCCGACAAGGCCCGAGAGAACCAAGCTTTGCCTCTATTCAATCTTCTACATGCCATAAGGAATCTATAATCACATAATAACTTTGGATATCGACAATGGAATCATGGAACATGATATATATATATTCACATATGCGAAACTTGGCCGTTGAGGCCACCAAGTCAAAAACGACATATACCTTTTACATTTATACACCCACAACCGTCTACAAAAAGCCTCTAGCAAGTGCATTGAACAAAGTGAACTAAAAGTCGGGACAAGTCCCCGCTTTATGCAACATGTACAACACCAAAATATATGTACTACAGTGACTCGGAGAAGCCCCAAACTAACTGGAGCTCACCAAAGATCTGCAACAACTGGCAACCTACTGTGGAGGCCTACTAGTACCTGCACCTGCATCAAGTAAGGTAAATTCCCCCAAGAGGGGTCAGTACGAAGAATGTACTGAGTATGTAAGGCCATATGAAACTTGTAAGATATGTAAGTATGTCAAAGAACTCAAGTTCAAATGCATAACCAATATAGATAAGTCACAATGTAGATGAGTCACTATTCTGTACTTTGGAAACCATGTATATAGCTTTCGGTACTTTCTTTGTATCATAAGATTCAATGATTATTCATCTTTGCCTTTGACCTGTGATGCCCGGGCCCCGACTGAATAGTGGGTTTTAGACATAACATAGCGTTATGTTGGGATCGACTCGAGCTAGGCTTATGCCCCTAGAGCTGCCACCCTATGAATCAATGTATATATCGGGATTGGCTCGAGCTAGGTTAGTACCTCTAGAGCTACCACCCATAAAACATTTCAGGTTCGAATCGAGCTAGGTTATTACCCCTAGAGCTACCCCCTGTCAGGATCGGTCCGAGCTAGGCTTATGCCTCTAGGACTGCCCCCTTATTTTGGGATCGACTTGGGCTAGGCATTTTGCCCCCAAAGCTGCCACCCTTACTTGATCATTGACCACATATGCATTACTTAGTTCATTACTTTAAGATTGATATGACGATGGTCACAAATTTACTTGAAGCTTTGGATCATTAACCAATGAGTGAGAGACATGTGACTAACTTGGCAACATAACATTATTAGAACTATAACACCAAGGGAACCATTGGACAATATTCCATGAACAAGAGACATAAGTATAATCACTATTGGAACATAACCTTATTCGAGCTTTTGGAACATTAACCATGAATATGAGACATTAGATTCACCAATGATCAATGAGTAGGAAATATGCGACAATGTCTATGGATAACCGGATATAGAATACCTTAGCACATTTTGGGATAGGACTAGTGAAATGTCAATGTGAATACTATTTGCTGCAGAAAGATACGAACAGAGTAACCTTACATACCTTGTACTCGCAATACGGATATACAATCCTAGATGTGCACACAATAGTCCTGCTCCTTCTTTATGTGTCACTCTATATCACAAATACATAACGGAAATGACATTAACCACCAACTACTTTACAAATGCATACAATGTCAACGAGTTACATGTTTACCTTTAAACATGTCATTTCCCCTTGACAAAACCACTGATAAAATTATTATTCCAAAAATCCCCCAATATTCCCAAAATTGACCAATACATGATAATCAATACATTTCACCACAACACTTCTCCTTTACACTTTCTTATCCACACCACATCACTAATAGTCCATCCATTCACCTTAATAAAATCACATCACTAATATTTTGGGTTTTTATTGAGCCCAAGTCACTTAACCCAATAAAATCAATAATTTATCATGTTTAAGTCATCTTATACGTATTACAATAATATTCCCACTCATTCTATTCATATCCGTAGCCTCAATCCCAAAAACAAGTGATTATAGCCACGTTTGGCTTATTTTGACTTTAAGGGCAAAACTGTCATTTTTACTCCAAATTCGTTCTCGAGTAATTTTATAATACCAATATAATATGTCATTCATTTCATGTATATACTCGTGGTTGTATAAGAAACGTGGCAAAAATAGGCTCAATACAACCCCGGATATCCTTGGGACTTAGAAATTTCCAACTTTCGAAAAAATGGAAAAACCAGCGTGGCACGCCCCTGGGCGCGCCAATTTGATGCCTCTGGGCTAAAAATTTTCGCCCAGAGCGGCGTGGTACGGTCCCAAACTCTCCCCATACTTATTTTTTTCTAAAATTCCATTTTTTGACTTCTCTTCGCGGGTTTGGTTAGATACTTCAAGTCCTATTCTTTAACTTACTTCTTAACCTTAATATACTTTGTTTAGAGGTACTCTTAGCCTCGTTTTGAACCCCACAAATGTTCCACGAAAATCATAAAACACCTCCTATGAAGGTTTAATCACATTTACGAGGCCAAAAGTCAAGTATCTCATCCATAGCATTACAAAAGACATATGTATGGCTCTCAACACCTAAGTAAGCATTGCTCAACATCGTCCAGTAGGGTTAGGAAGGTACTGGGTGTTACAACAACACCCAAGGCTAAAAGTGAAGCATCCCAAAACACTATAAAATCCTTACCTTTAACTGGGAAAAAAGGATAGGAACTGTAGTCAAGAGTGTCTTGAGCTTTTGGAATCTCTCCTCACATTGATCAGACCAAACAAATGGAATTTCCTTCTGAGTCAACCTTTTCAAGTGTGTTGTAATGGATGCAAAGTTCTTGGCAAACCTGCAGTAATAACTAGCAAGACTCACAAAACTCCTTACCTCGGTCACTAAGCTAAGATGGATCCAATTATTTACTGCCTCAATCTTCTGGGGATCCATCATTACCTTTTTTTTAGAAACAACATGCCCCAAAAGGTAAATAACAACAACCAGAACTCACACTTTGAAAACTTGGCAAATAGTCGTTTCTTTCTTAGAATGTCCTACAATATGCGAAGGTGAGCTGCATGCTCCTCCTTACTCTTAAAGTACACTAGAATGTCATCAATAAACACAATAATAAAGGAATCTAATAATACTTAAAGATACCATTCATCAAGATCATGAAGGTTGCAGGTGCATTAGTTAACCCGAAAAACATCACCAGAAACTCATAAAAGCCATACCGAGTTCTAAATGTTGTCTTTGGTATGTCCTCCGATCTAATTTTCAGCTAATGATAACCCAACCGCAGGTCAATTTTGGAAAACGCCATCTTACCCTGTAACTAGTCAAATACATCATCTATGCGAGGCAAGGGATATTTATTCCTGATGGTAATCTTATTCAACTATCTATAGTCAATACACATCCTCATACTACCATCTTTCTTCTTAACAAAAAGGATCGGAGCACCACATGTTGAAGCACTTAGGTGAATAAAACCCTTGTCAACTAGTTCCTGCAATTGAGTTTTTAGTTTCTTCAACTTTGCTGGAGTCATTCAATAGGGTGGGATGGATATAGGGTGAGTGCCCGGCTCTAAGTCAATACGAAAATCAATATCTCAATCTGGAGGCATACCCGGTAAATTAGAAGGAAACACTTCCTGGAATTTGAAAACTATTGAAACTGACTCAATAGAAGGGGACCCCACACTTTCATCTCAGAGGTGGGCTAGAAATACTTAACACCCCTTCCCCACTAGCCTCCTAGCGCGGACAAATAATATAATTTTCACTGGTTTGGCCTTATACACTCCCTCCCACTATAGTTCCTTCATACCAAGCATAGATAGAGTCATTGTCTTAGCATTACAGTTTAAGATAGCGTGATATGGAGATAACTAGGTCACACCCAGAATTACATAAAAGTCTAACATATATAGAATAATCAAGTCTACCAAAGTCTAAAAACCCACAAATAACACAGAACAAGAATGGTAAACATGAGTTACTACCACTGACTCACTAACAGGAGTAGACATATAAGCAAGATAGTCAAGTACATCACAAACCGATTCAGACCCACCACAAAATGAACAGACACATAAGAATAAGTAGACCCCAGGTCAAATAATATAGAAGCCACCCGATCACAAACAAAAATGGTACCTGTGATAACCGCATTAGAAACCTCAATATCAGTCTTTCCTAAAAAGGAATAACAATGATCCCGATCATAAATCTGAGCTAACTCTCTCCCTGACTGTGCTCCTCCCCTGCGCTGCCATTTCCTCGACCACCAGTCTGATTTCCCCATCCACCCTATGGATGAACCCTACCTCCACCTCTTCTACCTGCGAGAACTCTAGCCCGAGTCTGCTGCTGTGCCTGACCATTCGCCTGCCTCACAAGACAATCCTTCTTAAAATGACCAGTTGTACTATAATAGTAATATCCCCGCTCAAGAAGAAAGGTGACAATTAGTAAAGTAAGAAGCCCTTTGGCTCCTAATAACTCGCGCCTAAGAAGAAACCTTAGTTGGACCCATAGTAGAAGCTGGCAACGTTAACTGAATAAGGCGAACTGAATAGGCCTGCTGACCGTGTCCCTTAGAGTAAGATCCACTAAAATTCCCAATATTGCGGTACTTCTTGGCTAACATCTTAGCCTGACCAGCTTGCATAACCCCCTCAAACTTCTTCACATAATCAGAAACTTCATTGAACCCCTTTCCTGTAGAAGTCATATGCACAGAAAAGACCTAAAGATCATAGTTCAACCCCTTACCATAGCACTAACCTCTCCTTTAAGAACAAGGCATATAACTTAGTCTCATAGGCTGCAATTGACATGTCTCCCTGCTCCAATTCCAAAAACTCATTCTTCTTGCGATCACAGAGATCATGGGGTACATACTTCTTTAAGAACAAAGTATGAAATTGTTCCCAAGTCAATGGAGGCAAAACCGGTGACCTACCTTCAACATATGCGCTCCACTATTGCTTAGCATCCTTCTCTAATAGAAAAGTCACAAACTCAACTCCATTTTGTTGTAGAATACCCATTTTATGTAAACTCTCATAACAGTCAATGATTAACTCAAAAGCATCTTCCGACTCAGTACCCTGGAAGGTTACTACTTTTATCTTCAGAAACTTGGTCAGTAGATCATGCTCAGTACCAGTTATCACAGAACCAAAAATCGAACGAGGAAAAACATTAGTCCTCGAAGCCTCATCCATTCTAGGAGCCATAGCAACAATAGGGTAAACACCTGAAGCTTAAACAATCGGTACAGCAGGAGTGACTCAAGTACCTGTCAACCCACTCAGAAAAGCTAACACCTTTCGAACAACCTCAGTAGATATATGATGTAAGGCTACATCCCCAAACGATGTTGCCACCTCGGGCTCTAATACTTGTTCCTCTACTGCTTTCATCCCTTAAAAATAATCCTGAGGTGTGGGAGGTGATACTGATCCTTCACGAGCCTTACCAACAGCTGCTTGAACTCCACCCTTGGCGGATGTGGCTTGTCCACTTCCTCTCCTACCTCTTCTTCTCACCCGTCCTCTTTCACTTACAGCTAGCTCCTTAGCTGGAGCGGCAGGTACGAGGGCTGCGGCTCGAGTTTCGTTTGACCTAGTAGTAACCATCTGCTGAAAAAAGAGTGAAGAGATTAGATACCAATTTGGATCGCCAGATACCAATTAGAATCAAGTTATAGAACGAAAGAAGAAAGAATGATAGTTTTCATAAAGTCCTATAGCCTTTCAAAGAAAAGTATATACATCTCCGTACAATTTCGCAAGACTCTACTGGACCCATTTTGGTACGACGAGATCGACGAACCTAGGCTCTGATACCAACTTTTTCTCAACCCAACGTCGTGAGTGGCACCCACACTACTCATCCGGTGGAAAAACCAACTACCCTAAGAACACTAAACCCATAATCTTGACTTAGAGGAAATAAATAAAACTGATCTATCAATAAAATATCAAGTCTAAAGAAAAAATGCAGTATAATTTTAAGTGGAATATTATACTTATCCAAAAATCGTCCGTACCAAAACTACTATAGATTGTCAAGAATGGGATGCAACCCTAAAAACTGAAATGAAAACACAAGTCTAGAAATAAAGACTCTGTCATCTAAGAAGGATTCACGGTAGCCTGAAACATGCTGCTCACCCTTGAATCCAAAGTCAAAAACTTGAGTCACAAGTGAGGTCTTGTAGGAGCCGTTGGAATATGCACTGCAATCATAAATGTAAGAGCAGGTGTACTATTTGCACACAAGAAAACAATAGTGTACTGGCAGGGTCATTTACCCAACCTAAGATGAAAATATAGGCACTTAATTAAAATATAGTATAACCAGTTAATACATACTCAATAAACCTACACCTAGCACAACAAGCATCAAATAAGCATTTCAGAGTTACAAACAACAAGTCAATACACTCACAACCAAGTCAAGTTCAGTCAACCCAAGTCAAGCAAGTCAAGACAACTTAAGCAAATATCAAGCATATATAAGTATATTCCCCGGTTCACTCATGAAACCGTCAAACTCACCTAAACCTCGTACATACACGCTATGGGTATTATAACCACCTTCTAGCCATGACCTAAAAGGGATAAATTTCATCCATGTACCAAAATCCCAGACACAAGTGTCTTCCAACCTTATTCCACCAACAAGCCATGAGAACGTCCCAAATACCAAGACATTCCACAATAAAAAATAAGGTAGATCAGAATCATACAACAAGGTAATACCATTTGCATTAACCAAACCAAACAATATACATTAACAAGCCACACTACAAACTAGTTAACATTTACAAATAATACAAGTTTTATTAAGCTATAATATCATCACCAACCTCAATCCAAGCTTGCACAACTCAAGTAATCCTGAGCCTTGCCTTTTTGTGTAATTTCCGCTTGATCTCGGTCCAGAAAATACCTACAAACATATAATTAATGAAATGGTCTACCACATTGGGAATTATAACTCACACCCAACCCCTAAGGCCAAGTTCATGAGCACTCCCTCTCTGTTCAAGGGTTTTTCTACCGTAATTCACCTAAAACTACCAATTCCATGGATAAACTAGTGAATTAACGGAATGCAAGGGTAAATTAAAAATTAATAATCAAAACCCATTAACTTAATAGTTAATTTACTCCCTTGCACCAGAAAATAACTAAATTCAGCCCTAAGCCCTCCCCGAACTCCATAAATTAGCAATTCTAAGGCTAAATTATTAATTACTAGTTAACGGGGATGAAATCCTTACCTTTACGAAGAAAAATGATGATAATCTGATGAAATTTGCCCAAAATCGTCTCTCTCTTTCCCCGAAACATGTT
Source organism: Capsicum rhomboideum (assembly GCA_031232105.1). NCBI lineage: Eukaryota > Viridiplantae > Streptophyta > Magnoliopsida > Solanales > Solanaceae > Capsicum > Capsicum rhomboideum. The sequence goes on from CP124712.1 coordinate 20,274,847, forward strand.
TAGAAAAATAAACCATTTTGGGGAAATTTAAAGGAAATCTGCGACTTTCGTTATCGCTATAGCGACACATGTCGCTATAGAGGTCGTTGATTGGGTTGACCATCTCTATTGAGGGATTTTCTCTACTATTGTGACATCGATGGGACAAAATGTCTAGATTCGCCCAAAATTTCCAAATTTTACAATACACCTTTAATCCGGGACATTCCAAATAATGCCCTTTACGTTAAGATCTATTCCGAGAGTTCTACTCACCGAAATTTAATTTGTAAATTCCTACGGGTTCCTTATCTTATTGGATAACTAGAAATAATATCAAACTCCACCTAACTTGCCCAATTAATTCCCAAATTTCTCTAGACCATACCTCGCTCAGATTTCATCCGAAACTAGCCTAGTCTGAAATTTATAACTTCAAATCTGGAAAGAATTTTAACACAGAATTTTAAATGAAAGGTTTATACATAATGAAAAAAATGGACATTAAAATAATATCTAGGAATGCTAATGCAGACCATCAAGGCTGCCATGATCTTTATAAAGGAATTGAAAGCAGGTATATGCAATTCAAGCTGGCCAAAAGGGAGCAAGCCTCCATGATGAAAAGGTATTAATGTCTTATTCACCCTTCTACATGTAGATAAATGCAAAAAAAATTGGATAGGTTTTTATGTTAGAGTTTATCATAATAAATTGCAAAGATATATGAGTTAACCCAAGTTTTCTCTTAGATAAAAGGTCTTGTTCAAATAGATTTGTTAATTACCATGGCGGGTAGTTATGCTGATCTTATTTTGATTAATTTTATTGTGTGTTCCTTTTGGATCTATTCATTTTACAACATAAGCCAGGCGAACCTCATCAGGTGCATCACTAAATTATATTTGAGCAGTTTATGGTGAATCAAAATGATACTGTGTACTTAGCTTCAAAGTAGAAAATATATCATTCCTTTTCATAAAATAATAGAAAATAGTTCAAACTTCACTTATGACAAATATATCATATCAAAGTAAACAGAAGAAGAGCAAACAGTTGAACCTCTAAAATAAAATTATTGGAAATAAAACAGCTTCTAATGACAAAACTGCTTAAAATTAGGAAACAAAATACCTCATTGTAACTTGGACAAAACCAGAACACCAACTCACAAACTTCTAAAAAACTCCTGCATTTTACTCATGAAATGTTTTTGTATTTTTTTGCTTTTGCCCTTTTTTATTCCGTCTCTCGTGATGATATGTGTGTGTAGGTAATTATGTTTATTGTATTGTGATCCATTGTTGGATGATATTGATACCGTTAGAGTGAGTTCTTTTTCATTTGGTTTTTACTTGCTGAGTAGCTCCCCCATGCCTATTTAAAATGATGAATATGTTGGAATATTTATTATGTGAGAGTCTGTAAAACTATCACTACAAACAAATTGTTGCACATGTGTTAAAATGTGACATTTCACTTAATTTTAAATTTTAGATTCACTCAATGTGTATTATGATTGTACTTAAATTATATTTGGTGTAATATAAATAAGAAGTAAAATCCTCTTATAGTTATCGATTTCTTTCTTTTTGTCTCAGGTTTTCAAAATGTAAACAAATATTTTGCCTAACTTTTTCATCGTTTTTATTTAAGTAATTTCTAACACAATACTTAAATAACTAAATGATTGTAATGATGTGCATGTTTCAGGTCCCAGAATGTTCATAATACTGAAAGTAGCATTGAAGGAACCGTATACATTGGTATGTTACAGCAATCCACCATTATGAAAAGATGCTAATGCCTTCTTCATTTATCTTCTTGTACAAATAAATTCAATATATATAAGATAATTTTATTTTAGCATTTATCAGGATATAAATTATGAAGATATATGAGTTAACTCAAGTATTTTCTTAGATAAAAGGTCATGTTCTAATGGGTCTGCTAATTATCAGGTTGGCTAGTTTAATTGATCATATTTTAATTAATTTTATTGTATGTTCCTTTTGGATTTATTCAATTATCAACCATGTGAACATCATCACGTGCTTCACCAAATTGTGGTTGAGCAGTTTCTGATGAATCAACATGATACTATGTATTTAGCTCCAAGGTAAAAAAATATATTATTCATTTTCGTAAAATAATAGAAAACAGTAATGGAAAAGAGTTCAAATTTCATTAATGAAAAATATATCATATCAAAGTAAATAGAAGAAGAGCAAACACGAGAACCTCTACAATAGAATTATTTGAAACAAAATAATTTCTAATGTTGAAACAGCTAAAGAATAGAAAATGAATCATCACATCGAACTTCGAACAATACTAGAACTCCAACTCTCAAACGTCAGAAAGATCCTCTATTTTACTCGTGAAATTTCTTTGTATTGTTCTGTTTGGACCTTTTTTTTCTTTCATTTCTCCAGATATGTTTGTTGAAGTGAATATGTTGATTGTATTGTTATCAGTTGTTGGATTATATTGATACCATAGAGTGATTTCTTTTTAATTTAGTTTTTACTTGCTCAGTAGCTATCCAACAGGTATGAAATAATGAATATGAAAGAATATTTATAATGGGACAGTCTGTCAATACCATCACTACAAATAACTGTTGCACCTGTGTGAAAGTGTGACATTTCACTTAATTTTAAATTCACTTAATCTGTATTACAAGGGTAATTAAATTGGATTTGGTGTAATATAAATAAAAACCCAACATCATCTCATAATATCTCAAGTTATCTCTATCATTCCTTTTCTCCTAGGTATTCACAATGCAAACAAATATTTTGTCGAATATTTTTATTTTTTGTATTTAATTAATTTTTAAGACAACACATGATTAACTAAATTATTGTTAAGATTTTCTTGTTCTAGGTCTCAAAATGTTAATAATTTTGAAAGCAGCAACGATGAGGCCGCCTACATCACTATGTTGCAGCAAGCCTCCATGATGTAGAGGTACTAATGACTTATTTATCCATCCACATGTACAGATAAATGCAAAAGATTTTATATTTTTTTATTTTGACATTTATCATAATAAATTGAAAAGATATATGAGTTAACACAAGTATTTTCTTTGATAAAAGATTTTTTCGAATGGATTTGTAAAATACCTAGATGTCTAGTTTAGTTGATCTCCTTATAATTAATTTTATTGTATGTTCTTTCTGGATCTGTTCAGTCCGTAACATTAATCATGTGTGCATCATCAAGCGCATCACCAAATTGCAGCTGAGCAGTTTATGATGAATCAACATGATACTAACAAGGTAGAAAAATATATCATTCCGTTTACATAAAAATAGAAAACAGTAATAGAAAAGAGTTCAACCATCATTTACAACAAAGATATCATATTGATGAAATCAGAAAAATGAATAAACATGTGAACCTGTTGTCACGCCCCAAATCCCATTGAGGTGGACTAGCACCCGAAGCCGTTAAGGCCCGAGAGAACCAATATCCACTCATGTACTCTCATATGCATGTTTACGTATGAATATCATTCTATCCCATGTAACTAATAGTTACCAATAATGAAAGTCATGGAAAACATGTACAATATATGAAACTTGGCCGTTAGGTCCACCAAGTCAAAATGAACATACATCCTTTACTTTCATCTTTCCACATATATCTACAAACCCTCTAACAGATACATGTACATAGCCATCCTACAGTCAAGACGAGTCCCCGCTTTATACAACAATTACAATACCAAAACAATGTACACATGTGACACGGAAAGCCCCGAACCAACTGGAGCTCACCAATGATCCGCAGATGACTCGTAGCCTAAGGTGGAGGTCTATCAGCACCTGTGCCTGCAGCAAATAAGGTAAGTCCCCCAAGGGGATCAGTACGAATAATGTACTGAGTATGTAAGGCTATATGAAACTGTATAATACATAAATACTTCCATGAAATTAATCGTAAGAGAAGAATCAATATGGATAAACCTCCGTTCTGAATATGTGGAACCATGTTCATTACTTATTATTTTCATTACTTGATCATTCATTCTTATCATCATCATTCTTATAATAACATTCATATATATCAATTCATGCAAGGGATATACTCTCATTGCTTTTACAACTATCTTCATTACTTTTCATCCAACTATTTAGTGGGACATAATATAATACTGATCATCCACCTTATCAATGGGTCATAATATAATACCGATCATCCACTCTATAGGCGGGTTATAATATAATACCGATCATCCACTCTATAGGTGGGTTATAATATAATACCGATCATCCACTCTATAGGTGGGTTATAATATAATATATACACATTTCTTCATTCCTTACTCGTGAGAGATTAATACCTTTACTTGAGTGAGATTGATACATTCGTTGTGAGAGATTGATATGTTAATAGTCGTGACATTATTGGAGCTTTGGAACATCATTCCATGATTAAGAAACTTATGAATAACAACTAATCCATGAATAAAGAACATGACAGCCTAAAATGAAATACCTTAGAACATTTCGGAATGGAACAAATACAATGACGATATGAACACTATATGTTGCAGAAGGATACGGAAAGAGTAACCTTACATACCTTATCTTTTCAATATGAATACACAGTCCTATATGTGAATACAATAATCCAGCTCCTTCCTTACATGTTACTCTACAACACAAGTACATAACAAAGCTCATGTTAACAATCAACTACCTTACAAGTGCATACGACGATAATGAATTACGTGACTGCTGTATAACATAATTTTGCCCTCTTACATTACCATTTAGTGCATCACCAAACCAACAATACCATAACATTCCACACATTAACCAATACATCATAAACCAATAACATTTCACACCAAGTTTATCCTTTACACTTCCTCATTAACACTACATTACCTTTTCTCCGTCAAGTCACTTAATAGCTTTCACAATAACACATGAACAACAATCCATAATTTATACCATTAAAAATACCTCCTGGATACTCCTTTAAAGTCATTCAAAAGGTATCATAAGTTGATAATTATATCCATGAAGGGTATAGGGGCTTTGGGGGGTCAAAGAGATGCAAAAACAACTAAAATGGGGTTCTGGGCTGACCTGCGAAGCCACCTGTGCCCGCAGGTGGATGAGGTGCACCCACAGGTGACGTTTGGCAGTGTCCAAAGGAACCTACGAAGACACCTGCGCCCGCAGGTGCCTTCGTCTGCGAGGGCGGGTGCCCTTTTTGGCCAAAATGGGTCTCTTTTGGGTCCTTTTTTGTAATAAATGGTCCATGGTCATAAGTAAGCTTTTGTTTACATATTTTTGGTCACTTGTATTCCAATGAACAATCATGGTTTCACAACACACGTAAACATCACCAAAACCACCCTTTTCCTTCAATACACCACTAGTTTCATGACCAATTTCATAACAACAATTCCAAATGTTATACACAAACAGAAAGTAAGTTAAGGACATAACCAAATCATGTATTTCAATATTTAATCCATCAAATTCACTTTATTCAAGACCACAAGTCCACTTTAAAGCTTACAATTCAAAACCCTTCACCGATTAAGCAAACATAAATTGTTTCACACATAGTGAACTTCTCACACTTCACCAACATAACCAACATGATCTACACCATATTCCATGCATATAATATATTAAACCATAAAAATAAACACTTACCAAGGCTTGCAAAAGGGTGATCTTGTCCAAAGGAATGGTTGCCTTAGGGTTTGAGTGTAGAGAGAATTGTGGAAAATTCTAGAAATTGCTTGTGTGTCCAACATGAATAAAATCTGATTTTTGGTTGCCTTTTATAGTCCTTTAATGGTCATCTTAGCCAAACACTTGGTCCAATAGTGATATATTGACTTGGTAATACAAGAATGGGTCAAATACCCCTTTGGGCCATGTCTTTTGTATCTTGTTGGGCCTCCATTGAGCCCCATAGCTCAAGATTAATTTGGCCCATCACATTTGATATATAATACCTCAAAACTTCCATGTTTAAATAAATCCATGAATGTTATGGTAATAAAATAGGTTAAAAAATGTACGGGGTGTTACATCCTTCCCCCCTTAGAAACATTCGTCCTCGAATGTTAGTGACATTATTTCTTTAAAGCAAATATAACAGCTGCTAGTTCAGGGCATGTGTTGGATAATTTCTTTCATGTGGACGTACTTGTCTTGAAGCATAAGCTATCATATTACCGTGTTTTATCAATACACTTGAAGCCTCACCATAAACTGCATACCCTTCTGTACCTTCTGGAAGTACCAACACAGGTGTAGAAGTCAATTTATCCTTCAGATCTTAGAAAATCTTTTCACACGCATCATCCCACTAAACTTGACCGCCTTACGTGTTAACTTTGTAAAGGGTGCCGAAATGGAAGAAAACCCTTCAACCAACCTCCTGTAATAGCTTGCCAACCCAAGGAAGCTACGAATTTCTGTAGGCGTCATAGGCCTTGGTCGAATCTTTTGTGTGTCAATCCTTATTCCTTCATTCTATCCAATGTGACCCAAGGATGATACGAATTGTAACCAAACTTGTATTTAACGAACTTTGCATATCTTACGATCACGAAGAATTCATAACACCTGTCGCAAGTGATTAACATGGTCCTTTTGTGATCTTAAGCAAACCAAAATAGCATCTAAAAACTGGTGCATTCGTTAGCCCGCATGACATAACTAAGAATTTATAACGACCACGCCATGTTCGGAAGGCTATCTTGGATATACTTATTTTCTCTACTCCTTACCTGATGATTGGCGCCCTATAACTAGTCAAGTAAATCATAAACTTCGGGGAGGAAATATTTATTCCTAAATTTTACCTTACTCAGTTACTAACTAGAAGTAGGCTGAGTGCCTAGCATTACATCTACCAACTCATACATCGAGGAAATTCATTTACTCTCGAAATCGAGCAAAGAATTGGTGGTTCCACATTAATATATTTCATTCTTACTAAGTGACCTATGTACCTCTTGGATATCATTTTCCTTGCCTTAATATAGGAAATAAACTTACCTCTCGTTTCTCTAACATTACCCCTCCATTCCACCATAAATAGTTACTATACAATTACGATATACTCTTTTAGCTTCACTAGATTCACTAACTAGTGTAAATACTTCAATTGGCTTAACTAATAATTTTGGTGTCTTTTCAAATTCGCTTTGCAACAATCAATGAAGTAACATATGATAGGGTAGAACCCAGATCAATCAATGCATATTCCTTATGGAAAAAAAAACATGAGTAGGGTACCTGTATCCACATCGGAAGAAGTCTCTGAATTCTGTCGATATACTAAGGCATGGGTACGGTTCTGAACTTCCCTAGCACTAACTGCTCCTCTAGCACCCCTACCATGACTAGCAGGCTGTACACCTGACAATGCTAACGCAATGGCTGACCCCGTAGGTCATGTCATACTACCCGTACCCCTCTGTGGGCACTCTCTCTTCAGATGCCCTGACCTACCATACCAGAAGCAAACATTCATTTCAAACCAACATTTTCCTGAATAAAACTTCCCGCAGCGCTGGTACAGCTGACGAGAAGACCTCGATTGGCCCATACTTCCTTGTTCTCGATACCCCACTATCTGTGAACCTCGAGTCCCACTACTTTGCCCAGCTTGACCGCCTCTAAACCTGCGAAATTGAGATGGATTACCTATCGTATGGTAAGAAAATGATGGTCTAGGTGGTCTAGGAAAAATTCGGGGCGTAAATTCTCCTTGGGACTCCATGAACTGTCCCACAGATCTCTCCCTCTTTGATGGCCCTTCTTTAGATTCTTGTATCCTTCTCATTTGCCTTTGATCCTCCATCTTTTGCACGAAGGCTTATATTCTGGCTATATCCATATCTTTATTTAACGCAAAAATAGTACAGTCCTTCACCAAGTATGGCTCTAATCTGTCTACATACCAATGAACTCTATCGGCCATAGTCGCTACCATATTAGGAGCGTATCTAGCCAACGAATTAAATCGAAGACTGTACTCCCTGACACTCATATTTTCTTGACGAAGATTTAAAAACTGGTCCGCACGAGACTCTCGGATCTCATATGGGAGATAATGATCAAGGAATGCCATTTTGAACTCTTCCCAACTAGCTGGAAGTGCACCTATGCTCCTAGATCGTTTCCAATCTTCGTACCATAATATAGCCTCGCCTTTTAGTCTATATGCTGCAAGTTCCACTGTTTCTATACCATTCACATGCATAACATCTAGAGCCCTTTTGATTTGGTCCACGAAGTCCTGTGGATCTTCATTCAGATCTGATCCAGTGAACGTGGGAGGGTCTAATTTCAAAAAATCCTGTATCCGCCGACTAGCTGCCCTATTCGCACCATCACTACTTGTCATTCGACCTACTTGACCTTGATTCAATACCGCAACTATACCAGTAACTATATAAGTTAACATTTGTACTGCATTTCTTAGATTCTGCTCAGTATCATTAACAGGTGTTTCGGCAGGTTCTTCTCTCCCTCTCAGCTCTTCTGGAGCTGGAAAAGTAGAAGAAGCTCTCGATGCAAATTCAGTTTCAGCCCTACCTTGATTAGCTTGGTCAGGTGGTGATTTACTAGTTCCTTCTCTGGCATGCATCTCTACCTTCTTATCTTTACCCTTCTCTTGTCTTGTATTCGGCATTCGACTATACATAAGAAAACCAAGTGCAATGATCAGATTTGAGTCCACCTACAACATTAGCTCTAATGCACGATTTGCGAAATGAAGAAAAGAAACAACTCCTAAATGTCCCATAGCCTCCTACTTATAAATGTGGTGCGCAACACATTCATAAGCAAGACTCTACTCAGACACGGCTTTGTAGACACCCTTAGGACGACCTGCTCTGATACCACTTTTTTCACGCCCCAAATCCCATTGAGGTGGACTGGCACCCAAAGTCGTTAAGGCCCGAGAGAACCAATCTCCACTCATGTACTCTCATATGCATGTTTACGTATGAATATCATTCTATCCCATGTAACTAATAGTTACCAATAACGGAATTCATGGAAAACATGTACAATATATGAAACGTGTTCGTTAGGGCCACCAAGTCAAAATGAACATACATCCTTTACTTTCATCTTTCCACATATGTGTACAAAGCCTCTAACAGATACATGTACATAGCCATCCTACAGTCGGGACGATTCCCCGCTTTATACAACAATTACAATACCAAAATAATGTACACATGTGACACGGAAAGCCCTGAACCAACTGGAGCTCACAAATGATCAACAGATGACTCGTAGCCTACGGTGGAGGTCTATTAGCACCTATGCCTACAACAAATAAGGTAAGACCCCCAAGAGGGTCAGTACGAATAATGTACTGAGTATGTAAGGCTATATGAAACTGTATAATACATAAATACTTCCATAAAATTAAGCGTAAGAGAAGAATCAATATGGATAAACCTCCGTTCTGAATATGTGGAACCATGTTCATTACTTATTATTTTCATTACTTGATCATTCATTCTTATCATCATCATTCTTATAGTAACATTCATATTTATCAATTCATGAAAGGGATATACTCTCATTGCTTTTACAACTATCTTCATTACTGTTCATCCAACTAGTTAGTGGGACATAATATAATACCGATCATCCACCTTATCAATGGGTCATAAACAATACCGATCATCCGCTTTATAGGCGGGTGATAATATAATACCGACCATCCACTCTATAGGTGGGTTATAATATAATACTGATCATCCACTCTATAGGTGGGTTATAATATAACACCGATCATCCACTATATAGGTGGGTTATAATATAATATATACACATTTCTTCATTCCTTACTCGTGAGAGATTAATACCTTTACTTGAGTGAGATTGATACATTCGTTGTGAGAGATTGATATGTTAATAGTCGCGACATTATTGGAGATTTGGAACATCAGTCCATGATTAAGAAACCTATGAATAAAAACTAATCCACGAATAAAGAACGTGTTAGCCTAAAATGAAATACCTTAGAACATTTCGGAATGGAACAAATACAATGACGATGTGAACACTATATGCTGCAGAAGAATACGGAAAGAGTAACCTTACATACCTTATCTTTTCAATATGAATACACAGTCCTTTATGTGAATAAAATAGTCCATCTCCTTCCTTACGTGTTACTCTACAACACAAGTACATAACGAAGCTCATGTTAACAATCAACTACCTTACAAGTACATACGATGACAATGAATTACGTGACTACTGTATAACGTCATTTCGCCCTCTTACATTACCATTTAGTTCATCACCAAACAAACAATACCATAACATTCCACACATTGACCAAGACATCATAAACCAATAACATTTCACACCAAGTTTATCCTTTACAATTCCTCATTAACACTATGTTACCTTTTCTCCGTCAAGTCACTTAATAGCTTTCACAATAACACATGAACAACAATCCATAATTTATACCAATTCAAAATACCTCTGGGATACTCCTTTAAAGTCATTCAAAAGGTACCATAAGTTGATAATTATATTCATGAAGGGTATCGGGGCTTTGGGGTGTCAAAGAGATGCAAAACAACCAAAACGGGGTTTTGGGCTGACCTGTGAAGACACCTGCGCCCATAGGGGGCTGAGGTGCACCCGCAGGTGACATTTGGCAGTGGCCATAGGCACCTGTGAAGTCACCTGCGCCCACAAGTGCCTTCGTCTGCGAGGGCGGGTGCCCGTTTCGGCCAAAATGGGTCTCTTTTGGGTCCTTTTTTGTAATAAATGGTCCATGGTCATAAGTAAGCTTTTATTTAAATATGTTTGGTCACTTGGATTCCAAAAAACAATCATGGTTTCACAACACACGTAAACATCACCAAAACAACCCTTTTCCTTCAATACACCACTAGTTTCATGACCAATTTCATAACAACAATTCCAAATGTTATACACAAACAGAAAGTAAGTTAAGGACATAATCACATCATATATGTTAATACTTAATCCACCAAATTCACTTTCTTCAAGACCACAAGTCCACTTTCAAGTTTACAAGGCAAAACCCTTCACCGATTAAGCAAACATAAATTGTTTCACACATAGTGAACTTCTCACACTTCACCAACATAACCAACATGATCTACACCATATTCCATGCATATAATATATTAAATAATAAAAATAAACACTTACCAAGGCTTGCAAAAGGGTGATCTTGTCCAAAGGAATGGTTGCCTTAGAGTTTGAGTGTAGCGAGACTTGTGGAAAATTCTAGAAATTGCTTGTGTGTCCAACATGAATAAAATCTGATTTTTGGTTGCCTTTTATAGTCCTTTAATGGTCATCTTATCCAAACACTTGGTCCAATAATGATATATTGAGTTGGTCATACAAGAATGGGTCAAATACCCCTTTGGGCCATGTCTTTTGTATCTTGTTGGGCCTGCATTGAGCCTCATAGCTCAAGATTAATTTAGCCCATCAAATTTGATGTATAATACCTCAAAACTCTCATTTTTAAATAAATCCATGAATGTTATGGTAATAAAATAGGTTCAAAAATGTACGGGGTGTTACACCTGTAACATAGAAAAATTTGAAACAATATAACTTCTAATGTCTAAAACTGCTAAAGAATAGAAAAGCACCTCATAGGAACATAGACAAAATCAGAACTCCAATTCATAAATTTCCAAAAAACTCTTATATTTCACTCACAAATTTCTTTGCATATTTTTTGTTTACGTCTTTTTTCTTTCATCCCCCGTGATATGTGTGTGTAGGTGAATATATTAATTGTATTGTGATCCGTTGTTTGAATAGAGAGATTCCTTTTCCAGTTGTTTTTACTTGCTCAAAAGCTATGCCAACATATATTAAAAATGTAGAATATGTGGGAGAATTTGTAATGTGACAATCTATCAAAACCATCGCTGCAAACAAACTTTTTCACCTATTTAAAAGTTCAACATTTCACTTAAATTCAAATTTTTAATTCACTCGATCTTTATTAAAATTGTAATTAAATTAGATATGTGCAAAATAAATAAGAAGCCAACATCCCCTCTTAGTTCTCTCAAGTTATCTCTCTCTCTTTTTTTCTCTCAGATTTTCACAATGTAAATAAATATTTTTTCTAATATTTTTAGATTTCCTACTAAATTAATTACTCACATAACACATAAACCTTATCCGGTTCTCTCCCACAATAATAAGAACAACATAGTATCAAATTATATTTTAATTTATTTAGTTTTGAATATTCCTTATCGAAGGTGTAAGTGTACAATTTTCATAGTATAAGAGGTGTAAGTATTTGATTTTAAGATATAAGAGATGTATAAAAAATAAGTCATATTATAGTGATATTTAGTTTACTAACCCTTAAATAAATGTCTGGATGCATGAGAGATAGAAAGCCAAGTCTCTCGTGTGGATCATCATCTCATTCAAGAGTAGGTTTCATCCTTAAGCTTTTCAATATATTTGTAACATCTAGATTTCATTAATTAATTAATGTGTTTCATAGATGTTCGCCCTTATATAAATGATTCAGGAAAATATATGGATTTATTTTTACAAAGAATACAGAAAAATAATGTTGATGGACATACTAACACACCTCAATCCAGCACGTCTCGAAATAAAAGGTAATTTATCCATTTGTTCATAAATCAATATTATTATTTGTTAGTGTTGCAATGCAAACACAAACATGAAATGATACTTATTTTTATTTGAATGCATGAAATTAATAGAAAAGAAAGCGTGAAAATTGATGAGTTGCATATTCAAAACAAGGTATATGATCCAAGTAACATTAAAAAGGATAAATCCGTGGATCCTTTCTTACGTATGCTTAAGAAGAATCTAGTTTTCAGTAAGTTGCGCTATTAATATCAATCTTATAATTAATTGTGTTATAATTAACTAAGCAATATTAAAATTCTAAATCGATTGTTAACTTCTTTTAAAATATTAGGCAACAACAAGTAACATTTTGATGATTGATGCCAAAGGAAATATTCTCGAAATGGGTGCTACCAACAGTACTAGTGATTTCTTTGGCCCTTTTTGGTGGTGGTGTGATTGGTGAATTCTTGAAAAATAATCTCAGCATTATTAATTAGTTAGAAGATGCTAAGTTATGTATTTTTAGTTAGTAATCTTTCCTTATTTTTCATGAATGTAGTGTCATCTAAATCTTATGAATGGATTTGAAATTTCCTTATTTTGAGTATTTATTCATTATTTTCATAGGAATTCTCTGTAACTTTGCATTTCGTACTAAAAATATGAGGTAAAAAATAAGAAAATAAAGAGGTCATTTTTATTTAGCAAATAACAAGTTTTTAACTCATGGATATTTTTTTTGTAGAAGGAAATAATTAGTGCTCTCTAACCGAGACACCATTCACGTAATCATCCATGACAAATATGGACAACGGACAACGAACAACCTCTATCAAAAGGTTGTTCAGCCATCCTTGAAAGACCTACAACCTCTATTACCATCATCATTAACATACACAACATTGAATCCATGTATAAATGGAGCTCCTGTGTAGCTTGTTCCTGCATAACTAGTTGTGTATATATATGTCGAACCTCATGTAACTTGAAAATCATCAAAAGTACATAAATGAATTATGCTACAGAATCTAAAAGCTGCAGTATTAAAAAAATTCTCATATGGTAACCCAATGTCAAGGAACTACGTACATAAAGTGTTATTAAGCCATCACGAGATTAAGGTGAATGAGATATTGGGTTGGTTGAGGATAGTCATCTACTAGTTATTACTTTGTCTTTTCTTGAAGACTACATTCGGATGTTATCAATGTCAACTTTCTACTTGAAAGTGCAAGATCGATATTGGTATATGAGTTCATTGAAACGGGAACCCTCCTTCACTCTTGAGGTAGAGGGATTAATCGCTGTGTCTTGGATTAGCTTTCCTCAATCCTCAAAATTTATGTATAAAGAAATCAGTATTTTTGTTAGTGGTAGTTACATGGTTAATTTATGTGTATAATTAAAGTTCGTAATTTTTCAAATTCTAATATAATTTAAGATATCATTCCGTAGATATTGAAACATCGATCTTTGCTATAATTTAGATTATTGTCTTTACTATTAAGAAAAATCAAATTTATGAGTGAGTGGATTTTTTATTAGATTTAGAAAGGTGAAATATTTATTTAGTTCAAATAACAAAAAGGAGTAATTGGGAATCCGTGAATCCCATAGATAAGAATTTTATAATATAACTATGATTTTATTATATTTTCTCGAAGAATAATTATTTATTTCTAATTTGATTATATTCTCACTTGAAATAACTATCTAAAACACCCTCTTTTGATTAGTGTAATTAAATAATTTACAATTAGTGGTGCAAGATCAGATAGTACATAAACGTGCCCTTTAACATGGCTTTCGCTGGCATGTATGCCCTTCAACTTTGGGTGTGATCAAGTATATACTTAAAATATCATAAAATTGAACAAAAAAACACACATGTCCTCCATGGCCCCTTAGTCATTCTTTACATAGCCCTAATGGCAATCGCTTTCTTCCAATAGCTCTGTAGGCCTTGACATAGCCCTCTCGGGCATCAACACTGCCTCGTAGGTATCACATATCCTCTTACGCTATTATTACACCTCTTGAGTACATTTTAACTATTTTTCCCTTTCCTACGGTTGCTTTGTCTCAATTTTGAGTTGTACAAATGGTTGGCACAGTTTCCTAGGTGATCGAGAATGTTTTGGTCGAGTTTGAGGTCGTTTTGAGGCTCTAAGAGCCAATAGTTGAATTAAGTCAACATTTCTTGATCCGAGTGCTGGATGGTAAAATGGACTGCGCTAACAGAACAAAAATGTCAATTTTGGATTAGTAGTGTGGTTGGTTCGGGTTCGGGGCCTTAATATCTCATTTCGACCCTTCATTTGGAAAATAGTAAAATAGGGTCCCGGGGGCTAATTTTGTGAAAATGATCCTTTTTCAAAAATCTGACGTCACCATTAAATTTAGAACATTGAAATTAGCCTAGTTGCATTATTTATTTATTTTTGTGGGGTCCCAAATAAATCCTGATGGTCCATTTGAGTAGTTTTGGGACTTGTGCAATTGCTGGTTTTAGCTGTTTTCTGATGCAATACCTTCTTCATCGTGATCGCGACCTCCTCTGTCATATTCGTGATGTAGTACCTTTATTTCCTTTTAATTTGTGATAACTATGTCGCGTTCATAAAGAACAAGTTTTCTCTTCATCGTGATTGCGATGGTGGGTACCACAATTGCGACGTGTGACCAGTGGGCCGGGTCGGTTTCCTTCTTTGCGTTCATAGCCGAAGGTTTGTGTTCATGAAGGTACGGGTAAGTGAAACCTTGCGATGGCTACCAAGGGACTGCGATCGCGAAGGCCAAAAGACCTGGACATTTTATTAAGTCCATTTTAGGCCCAAAGAGGCATTTCTTCCATTTTTAGACTTCTAGAGCTTGGATTAGGGCGATTTCAAAGGGAATTTTGAGAATTCTTTTGTGGGTGAGTTTCTATATATTTATTCCATCGATTACCAATGATTTCTTTACAAATCCATCTTTAGAATTCTTGATTTCAAAGTGGATTTTTTGGGTTTTGCCGGTAAAACTTAAAAATGGTTTTTCTTTGATTCGAGCCTCGTTTTAGGCTTGTTTTCACTTGGGTTTTCTTCTATGGGTTCCTTTAATCATGGGTAAACTATTTCTAAAGAAAAATACAGGTTTTACCCCTTCATTTTCAAAACCCATTATCAAGGTCCATTTTTGGACCCGATTTAAATATGGGTAATATGGGTATCGATAGCTTTCTTTTATCTCGTAGATGATGTTGTTGAATTGATTGGATTATTTTGGTGTTGATTGAGAAGATTTGGGCTTCTGGTTGAGGTTTTTGAATGTGTTTGAGCTTGTGGGTCTTCATTTAAGGCAAGTTGAGTTATACCTTGACTTTTTTTAAAGTATTTATGTGTTTGTATGCTTGGTTGTTTGTATTTGGTGTTTCTTTAGGATTGGGGCTCCCGCTTAGGTGAAATGGTGATCATCTCCGCAGGTGCCAAAGTATTTCGGTGGATTGTAGTTAGGTTATTGTCTTTCTTAGTTATTATAATTATTAGTAACTATCCTTAGAGTAGAACATAGATAGATAACTTAGTGATCTTGTATTGTTAAGTATTGGATGCCTATCTTAGACCTTGAATCTTGTTTAGCGGGTCTTATTGTGATGATTGAGAGCTAATGACCTTTTAGAGAGCATTTAGAGTATAAATGGGTTTGTAATAGTTGATGAGACTTGCAGTATGGAACAAGCTAGGTTTGGGCAGTCTCGCATTATATTGTTATTGAGATTATTGTTATTTATCATGTGTGTGCCCGAGTGGGGGCTTATGTGCATATTATTACTGATTTTGAGAGTATATATGGTGGTGATGCCCGAGCGGGGGCTTGCATTGTTATTATTGGCTACGATTGTGCATCTAATTGCCATATTTATTATTGTGTCACCTAGTAAGGGCTTGAATTGATGTTATTGGTCATGTTTATGCATTAAATACTTTATCTATTATTATGTCGCCCGAGTGGGGGCTTGACTTGTTAGTGTAGGCCTTATCTGTGCATTTAAAATGCCATATCTATTATTGTTTTGCCCGAGTGGGGGCTTGACTGGACATTAAAGGCCTTAGTTGAGCATTTAATTGCATACTTATCATAGGAATACCCGAGAGAGGGCTTGGAAATGATAATATTGATTACTACATGACCATTTATTCTGTTAGTACCAAGTGGGAATTGATATCATGAATTATAGATATATTTAGTTGATTTCAGAGCTCAGGTATACATATATATATATATACATATATATATATATATGTATATCGTATTGAATTGATTGGATATCTTCATACTGATTTGATTGTGAGCATTATATCCTCATTCCATACATATGCATTTATATATATATATCGTATTGAATTAATTGGATATCTTCATACTGATTTGATTGTGAGCATTATATCCTCATTCCATACATATGCATTTATGAGATACTGGTACTATTAAGAAACACTATTTTTGAAAGAAAATGAGTCATTTTTATAAAAACCCTCTCCGTGAACATGAGTCGGAGAGGTGAACTGTGTTGAAATTTAGATTGAGATTGAGATATAAGATAAAGTATATGTGTTACGAACTCCCCATGGGTCCTATTGCAGAGTTGTGAACTCGGTAGGTATATACTGAAAGTCATGCGATGACTTTCACCGTTCCACCCCATCATCATCATCATCACATCATTGCATTGCACCATTTGCATTTGCATTATCATCCTTGGTACGTTTTGTTAATGTGTTAGTAGTTGCTCTTGTATAAAAATTCCTTGTTAGGACCTTGTTTGTGATATTGTGTTTGAGCATTCATTTCACTTCATTACATTATCCAATGCCTTCTTATATTGATTGAGAGGTGATGTATTACGATACTTGGGGTATGACAATGGCTTAATCTGAGAGACTGTTGAATTACACTTCTAGGTAGGTTGTAGTTCATTATTATATACATTCTCTCTGTCTTTATCTTATATGATTGGTTGATTGTCATTGATTAAGCCTGAATTATTGTTTTAGTGAGACTCCCCATAGATCACCTCCCTTATCTTGAGAGAAATTAATAGTGTTGACTCACATAAATTAGTGTGTCTACAATGTTTTTGTTATGTTTGTTAACTATTGTGTTGGGTTACCCTGATAGGTTGAGGCATTGTATTCGACTAGGCTTAGAACCATTAGGAAAACCTTGGGTAGTTGGAGTGGTGGTTCTCGCCATCACTTTGGATGAGGGTCGATTATCGACGATGCTTACTGAGTACATGTGGTTTCATACTCACCCTCGTTCCTTTTTCCTTTTTCTTATTTTTCTGTACCCCATGTAGGTATTGGTCTAAGTAGTAGTTTATAGATCGTCTTTATCTAGTATTGGTATTATGGAGATCGAGGTAGTGGTTGTTGGGCTTCAAGCCCACCCGAATCTCTATTTATTTATCTTATGCTTATCCGCATTTAAGATACCTTAGTCATTTATGTATTTCTATATTTAGAGGCTTGTACTAGTGACAACTAGACCTGGGATGTAACTTAATCATTACTTCTTCTATATATTTATGACTTTGGGGTTATTCTCTCTTTTTTTGCTTCTTTATTGCCATATTTATGAATTCGGGTTGGGTTAGGCTTACATATTAGGAGGTTTTGACAAGTACCATCATGTTCCTATCTTAGGTTGTGACATATTTATATAAGAGCCTCATATTCATTGGTCTCATTAGTACAAGCCGAGTTGAGTAGAGTCATACGGATCGGTACAAAGACGTCTGTTATCTATCCTCGAGAGGCTATATGACTTTAGGAGATTTCCATTTCTTCATTCTTCTCGTGCCTTTGTAGCTTTGTATAACTTAAAAACTTATTAATCACTCTCTCACAGATAGTGAGCAAGCGTTCATCCATCGCTAGTGACTCAGAGATCGTGCATTCAGTGCGCAGTAGGAGTAGAGTTCGAGGCAGAAGTCGGACTGGGATGTCCAAACTAGCTAGAGTTCAAGTTAGAGTTACCTTTTCAGATTCTAGAGTTATTAGTAGAGGTAGGTATAGTGAGTTAGAGGAGTTGAGGTAAGTGCAGACACCACCGGTGAACACATCTATGTTGGAGGATTGTTTGGTTCTAGTGTAGGGTTTTCTTCAGAAGGTGGCTCCTATTTTGATTCTGCATTCTACTTCAGGGCTTCAGACTTCACATATATTTGTGACTCCTACTGGTACTCTTAGTGTTGATGAGATATTGCCAGGGATTTCTCTATATCCAATGACCTTACCCTTTATGTCCTTAAAGGGACAAATTAGAGTTGTAGAGTTCATGAGGACAGATCCTCCTCGATTTACTGGAGATCCTAGGGTTGATGCTTATATCTTCTTGCTTGGTTGCCCTAAAAGGTTGCATAGGTTGGGCTTGGTGGATTCTAATGGAGTAGACTTCACTTCCTTCCAAATCTTCGGGCCAGCTAGGCAGTGGTGAAGGGCCTTCATAAAGAGTAGGCCAGTTGGATCACCTCCTCTTTCATGCGATCAGTTTGCTTGAGCATTCTTAGAGGAGTTTATGTAGAGACATGAGCGACTTGTGGGGCGGAGGGCCTAGGGATTTGATGATCACCGTGAGATGTATGATGGAGGTCATGATCTTCATGGCTATGCTTTGAGAGGGTTAGATCATGGTGGTCATTTGGGATTTTTAGGCCTAGTTCAGTGGATTTCGACTTCCTTGAGTTGCTTCTTATGGGGGGATCTTGGGTACTATAGGAAGGATTGCCTATAAGTTGGATAGAGTGATGCTTCACCAATCGCTCTAGGAGATTATAGATCCCTGTATCATTTTCCACGGGATGGACTCGAGGCAGGATCTTCTGGTACAGTAGCCACAGGTATGATTCTTGATGTGCCTATGTTATGCCTTAGCAGTATTTGACTGTGATTCTACGTTCTCCTATGAGTTTTTTATTGGCATTAAGTCTTGACATGATTTCATGAGTTTTTTCTAGAGTTGTTGATATTTGCTACCCTATAGATATATCCTTAGTGGTGGATCGGGTGTGCCTATCCTATATTGAGACTCATTTAGAGTATATCGTTGGATTTGATTTGATCTCTTTGGGTATTGGGTATTCTGGTGTAGTTGAGTATAGTTAGTTGTGGAATAGTGGTGGATCGATGCTTAATTTTTGGTACTCTTTTAGATTATTAAATGGATTGGTCTTGTGGTTTTGGCATTTTATATAATAGGTGGTACTTATTAGTGGTAGACCTGGTGATAGCCTAGACTTGTGGTGTGATTGATTCGAAGGGATTGCGGGTAAAAGATTCTAGTTGGACAAGAAAGGATTTCAAGCATTCGGGCCTTGTGGTTTGTTGCTTCCTTAGTGGTTAGCCTCTATTCATGTGGTTAAGCTAGTTGGTGTTGAGATACTCTTCAGTCAGATTTGAATGATTTCAGCTCATGAGGATATTTTTTTTGGTTTGGAGAGAATTTTTAATGGAAAGGGGTACCTAGTTTGTGGCATTTGTTTCTCCTATTGCTCAGCCTCTTAGTGGAATATTTTGCTCATAAGCTTCAATTTGAGTATGTGTTATTCTCTGAGGACCTTGTGTTAAGGAATGTTGAATGGGAATCGAGCCGGTCTAAGTTGTACCTTATTAGTTCATGACCCTTGTGTTAAAGAATTCTAAATGGGAAGAGAGTTATGAAAAGGATAAGGATTTTTTTACATAAGGATATTTGATTCATTCGAAATTTATCTATGAGTTCTAGTTAGAAAGTTGAAGTCCTGATTTTGTGGTTCATTGGTAGCTTATCTAGAGTCTACCAGTGATTTTCCCGATATTCAATTTATGACTTGGGCATCCGTCAGTGAGATATCGTGATTGTTGTGCTTTTCCTATGGGTTGGTTGTCCATGATATAATGGGTTACCTATGTGTGCGGGATCGGAAAGATTTTTGTTCTACCAAATTATTGATGACTTTAGGTTGTGTGATGACTGTTGGGTATTGAGGTCTGCATGGGTCATTGTGATGAGTCACATGAGGATTTGACATCATTTTTGTATTTATGTCTATGGTATGTAGAGTGTATGGTGATTCTCGGTTGCCTTGGAGGGTTAAGCTTATGGGTAGGACCATAGTGTAGTGCCTTCAGTATGCCAGCTAGGACTTTTGAGGTTTTGTATAGTTTTTTTATCAGTTTTTAGCCTAGTAGCTTTAGCCGGGGGATATAGTGTGGTTTGCTTTAATAGTGATAGTATCGGTCTTAGGTTGGTTGATTCAGCATTTTGGTGGGTAGTTGTGTGATTTGTGGGTTACTCAACTTTTGATAGGTCCGAGGTTGATTTTTGGCCTTGTGTTTGTATACAGTATCTTGTAGTATCTTGGTCAGGTTTAGGTTAGTCGGGTGTATGTAGAACTTCTATTGTGTTCAACTCAGATTTTGGGCTTAGAGGAAGTTCGTGGATATTGAATTTCGGCTTCATTGAGAATTTTGGCCTTATGTGCTAGTGTGTGACTTGGTGAGTCCTTATGTGATAGATTTGTGGTTCTATGGGAGGCCTGTAGTACTATGGTTGTGACTCTATGTTGGAGTGCTTGCTTGTTGTTTCTCGGGGGAATTTTTCTATCCTATACCTGTTCTAGTATTTTCTTGCTTGTACATTCGAGGATGAACGTGAATCTTAGTGATCGATACTGTAATGATCCTCATTTTTTATTTTAGAATTTTCTATATTTTGACCATTTTGCCGTTTTCTATGGTTGCTTTTCCTCGATTTTGAGTTGTAGGGATGGTTGGCACGGTTCCATAGGTGATTGGGAATGTTTTGGTCGAGTTTGAGATCGTTCTAAGGCTCTAAGAGCCAATAGTTGGTCAACATTTCTAGATCCGAGTGTAAGATGGCAAAACAGACTACGCCAACAGATCCAAAATGTCAATTTTGGGTTAGTAGTATGGGCCTTTATATATCATTTCGACTCTTTATTAAGAAAATAGTAAAATAGGATCTCGGGGACTAATTTTGTGAAAATGATCCTTTTTCGAAAATCCAACGTCGCCATTGAGTCCGAAATATCGAAATTAGCCTACTAGCATTATTGATTTATTTCTGTGGGGTCCCAAACGAATCCTGAGGATCTATTCGAAGATTTTTTTGACTTGTGCAATTACTGGTTTACAACTATTTTTTGGTGCAAGACCTTCTCTGTCTTGTTTGTGATGCATTGACTTTCTTCCCTTCGAGTTCGCGATAACTATGTCGCATTCACAAAGAGCAAGTTTTCTCTTCATCGTGATCGCGACGGTGGGTACCGCAATCGCGACGTGTAACCAGTGGAACAGGTTGGTTTTCTTCTTTGCATTTGAGGTCGAAGGGTCGCATTCGAGAAGATCCGGGTTGGGTACACCTCGCGATAGCCACAAAGGGCCCACGATTGCGAAGGCCAACAAACCTGGACAGATTATTAAGTCCATTTTTGGCCCCAATTCGCATTTTCAACATTTTTAAACTTCTAGAGCTCGGATTAGGGCAATTTCAAAGGGAATTTTGAGAATTCTTTTGTGGATGAGTTTCTATATCTTTAGTCCATTGATTCCTAATGATTTATTTACAAATCCATCTTTAGAATTCTTGATTTTAAAGTGGATTTTTGGGGTTTTGTCGGTAAAGCATAACAATGATTTTTCTTCGATTTGAGCCTCGTTTTAAGCTTGTTTTCAGTTGGGTTTTCTTCTATGGGTTCCTTTAATCATGAGTAATACATTTCTAAAGAAAAATTTAGGTTTTACCACTTCGTTTTCAAAACCCATTTTTGAGGTTCGTTTTTGGACCCTATTTAAATATGGGTAATATGGGTATCGATAGCTTTATTTTATCCTGTAGATGACGTCATTGACTTGATTGGATGCTTTTGGGGTTGATTCAAAAGATTTGGGCTTCCGGTTGAGGTTTTGGACTGCGTTTGAGCTTATGGGTCTTCATTTAAGGCAAGTTGAGCTATACCTTGACTTTTTCCAAAGTGTTTATGTGTTTGTATGATTGGTTGTTTGTATTTGGTGTTTCTTTAGGATTAGGACTCCCGCTCAGGTGAAATTGTGAGCATCTCAGCGTGTGCCAAACTAATTCGGTGGATTGTAGTTAGGTTATTGTCTTTCATAGTTATTATTATTGTTAGTAATTATCCTTAGAGTAGAACATAGATAGATAACTTAGTGATCTTGTATTGTTATGTATCGGATGCCTATCTTAGAGATTGAATCTTGTTTAGCTGATCTTATTGTGATGATTAAGGGCTAATGACCTTTTAGAGAGCATTTAAAGTATAAATGTGTTTGTAATAGTTGATGAGACTTGTAGTATGAAACAAGCTAGGTTTGGATAGTTTCGCGTTATATTATTATTGGGATTGTTGTTATTTATCATTATGTTCCCGAGTGGGGGCTTTTGTGCATATTATTACTGATTTTGAGAATATATATGGTTGTGATTCCCGAGTGGGGGCTTGCATTGTTATTATTGGTTATCATTGTGCATCTAATTGCCATATTTATTCCAGTAAGGGCTTGACTTGATGTTATTGTTCATGTTTATGCATTAAATACTTTATCTGTTATTATGTCGCCCGAGTGGGGGCTTGACTTATTAGCATTGGCCTTATCGATGCATATGTAATGCCATATCTATTATTATGTCGCCCAAGTGAGGGCTTGATTTGACATTAAAGGCCTTATTTGAGCATTTAATTGCATACATATCATAGTGATGCCCGAGAGAGGGCTTGGAAATGATAATATTGATTACTACATGACCATTTATTCTGTTGGTACTAAGTGGGAATCGATATAATGAATTATGGACATATTGAGTTGATTTCAGAGCTCACCTATATATATATATATATATATATATATATATATATATATATATCATATTGAATTGTTTGGATATCTTCATACTGATTTGATTGTGAACATTCCATCCTCATACCATACATTTGCATGCATGAGATACTGGTACCACTGAGAAACACTATTTTTGAAAGCAAATAAGTCATTTTCATGAAAACCCTCTCCATGAACATGAGCTGGAGAGGTGAGATGTTTTGAGATTGAGATATGATATAAAGTATATGGGTTACGAACTCCCCATGGGTCCTATTACAGAGTTGTGAACTTGGTAGGTATATACTGAAAGTCATGCGATGAGTGTCACCATTCTACCTTATCATCATCATCATATCATTGCATTGCATCATTTGCATTTGCATTACCATCCTTGGTATGTTTTGATACTGTGTTAGTATTTACTTTTGTATAGAAATTTCGTGTTAGGACCTTGTTTGTAATAATGTGTTTGAGTATTCATTTCACTTTATTACATTATCCTATGCCATCTTATATTGATTGAGAGGTGAGGTCTTACGATACTTGGGGTATAACTATGGCTTAATCTGTGAGACTGTTGAATTGCACTTCTAGGTTGCTTGTAGCTCATTGTAATATACACTCTATCTGTCTTTATCCTATATGATTGGTTGATTGTCATTGATTAATCCTGAATTATTGTGTTTGTGAGACTCCCCATAGATGACCTCCCTTATCTTAAGAGAAATGAATAGTGTTGGCTCGCCTGAATTAGTGTGCCTACCCTATTTTTATTTTGTCTGTTAACTATTGTATTGGGTTACCCTGATAGGTTGAGGCATTGTATTTGGCTGGGCTTAGAACTATTGGGAAACCCTTGGGTAGTTGGAGTGGAGGTTCTTGCCATCCCTTTGGATTAGGGTCGGTTATCGACGATGCTTGCT
The DNA here is from genome assembly GCA_031232105.1 of Capsicum rhomboideum. Lineage (NCBI taxonomy): Eukaryota > Viridiplantae > Streptophyta > Magnoliopsida > Solanales > Solanaceae > Capsicum > Capsicum rhomboideum. Next base: position 20,299,288 of record CP124712.1, read on the forward strand.
GAGTACGTGTGGTTTCATACTCACCCTTGCTCCTTTTTCCTTTTTCTTATTTTTATGCACCCCGTGCAGGTATTTGTCCGAGTAGTAGTTTGTAGATCGTCTTCATCTGGTATTGGCATTATGGAGATCGAGGTAGTGGTTGTTGGGCTTTAAGCTTACCCGGATCACTCTTTATTTAACTTATGCTTATCCGCATTTAAGATACCTTAGTCATTTATGTATTTCTATATTTAGAGGCTTGTACTAGTGATGGAAAAATTAGAGTGGGAAGGTACTCTTAAGCCTACTCCTTTGAGAATTGTGTCAGCTATTCATGCCCAAAAGTTAGTTAGATGGAGATGTAGGGCATTCCTAGCTCACCTTCGAGATGATAGTTTGGCAGTCCCTTCTATATCTTTGGTTTCAGTAGTGTGTGAATTCTTAAAGGTTTTTCCTGATGATCTCCCTGATACGCCTCCTAACCATGAATTTAACTTTTGTATAGACTTAGAGCCGGGAACCCTCTCTATACCTATCCCTCCTTATAAGATGGCACCGGCAGAGTTAAGAGAATTGAAATCCTAGTTGAAGTTAATAGGGAAAGGTTTTATTCGTTCAAGCATTTTGGTTTGGGGTGCTTCTGTGCTTTTTCTGAAAAAGAAAGATGGTAGTATGCGGATGTGTATACCCTACTGGCAGTTGAATAAGGTGACTATTCGTAACAAGTACCCTTCACCTAGGATAGATGACTTATTCAATTAGTTAGAGGGAGCCACAGTGTTTTCAAAGATTTATTTGAGGTCAGGTTACCATCCGCTTTAAGATTGGGCCTAAGGACATCCCAAAGACTGCCTTTAGGACTCATTATGGACATTACGAGTTTTTGGTTATGTCTTTTGGTTTAACAAATGCTCCATCTGCTTTGATGAGCTTGATGAATGGAGTATTGTTTTTATTGATTATATTCTGGTTTACACTAAGACTAAGGAGGAGCATGAAGCTTACATCATACAGTGTTGGGGTTGCTTAAGGAGAAGCAACTTTATGCTAAGTATTTAAAGTGTGAATTTTGGTTATATTCGATGTCTTTTGGGGGCATATGGTATCTAAGGAAAAGGTTATGGTAGACTCACAGAAGGTTGACGATGTTAAAAATTAGGCCAAACCAACCAATGTTATCGAGGTTTGTAGTTTCATAGGTTTGGCCAGTTACTATCATCTGTTTGTTAAGGGATTCGCTTCCATTGGTTCGCATATCACTCGTTTGACTCAGAAAGAGGTGCCTTTTGTGTGGGATGATAAGTGTAAGGAGAACTTTCAAAAGCTCAAGATTTTTCTAAATTCAGCTCCTATTCCTACCTTGCCTATTGAAGGTAAGGACTTCATTGTGTTTTGTATTGCTTACTGCTCTATTTTAGGTGTTGTTTTGATGCAAGACCAGAATGTAATTGCTTATTCTTCTAGGTAGCTAAAGTCATATGAAAAGAACTACCTCAACCATGATTTTGAGTTGGTGCCAATAGTGTTTGGTTTGAAGATATGGAGACACTATCTCTATGGGGTAAAGTATGAGGTGTTCATAGACCACTGTAGTTTACAACATGTGTTTACTCAGCGAGATCTGAATTTAAGATAGGGAAGGTGGATGGAGCGGATCAAAGATTATGACATCTCTATTCTGTATCATCCGGGCAAGGCCTATGTGGTGGCAGATGCATTGAGTCGGAAACCAGCAAGCATGGGAAGTTTGGAATGGTTGAAGGTGTCTAGATGCCCATTAGCTAGAGAGGTACAAACTCTGACTAATGGTTTTATGAGGTTGCAGGTGACTAGCAAGGGAGGAGTATTAGCTCATGTTGAGGCTAAGTCTATCTTCTTTGAGAAGATTAAAGATAGGTAGTTTTAAAATAAGAAGTTAAACAACCTTAAGGAGAAAGTGTTACAAGGTGAGGACAAGGAGGCCATTCTTGATGAAGAGGGAGTGTTGAGGATTTGGGGGCGTGTGTATATGACTCGTGTAGGTAATTTGACCCCCACTATCCTTACGGAGGCTTACAATTCTAAGCACTCTATACATCTAGGTGCAACTAAGATGTATAGGGATTTAAGACAGTACTATTGGTGGCACAGAATAAAGCAAGATATTACAGATTTTGTGACTAAGTATCAGAACTGTCAATAGGTTAAGTACGAGCATCGAAAACCTGGTGGCTCTTTTCAGAGGATGCACATTCCTAAGTGGAAGTGGGAAAGAATAACTATGGACTTTGTGGTGGGTCTTTCTTAGACCCTAATTAAATGTGACTCTTTTTGGGTGATCGTGGATCGATTGACCAAGTTTGCATAATTTATTCTGGTAAGGTGGACTATAATGCGGCCAAGTTGGCTAAGATCAATGTGAAAGATATTGTGAGACCTAATGGGGTGGCTATTTCCATAGTGTTGGATAGAGGTACGCAGTTTACCTCCAACTTTTGGGAGAAGTTCTAATCGGAGTTGGTTACTAGGTTGGACCTAAGTACAGTCTTTCTTCCAAAGACTGATGGGATGTCAGAACGGACGATCTAGGTACTTGAGGATATGATCTGAGTTGGTGTAATGGACATTCGTGGTTAGTGGGATCAATATCTGCCTTTGTGTGAATTTGTGTACAACAACAGCTACCACTCCAACATTGGCATGGCTCCTTTTGAAGCTATGTATGGGAGGAGATGTGGATCACCCATTTGGAAATTTCAGTTACACACTCTATCTATGTAGGGGTCCTATGACCCCCATGGACTATCTTATAGAATAATATTGAGGGTATTATCAACTTACCTGGACTTCATATGAATACACGTATAAGCAACAACTTCAAAATAACATATTGAAATTGAAAAACAAGGGAAATTAGAATGATTTGTGAGATTTGGTCAATAATCGTGAAGATAAGGTTAGAGAGTTTTAGGGAAATTCTATATATATATATATATATATATATGAAAAAAATTAATTCAAATAATGTACTTTTAAATTGCGCTTGAAAGTAAAGCCTCAATTAATGATTTCATGCATCTAACTTATATTATGCCAATTAATTTGCATTTTGGTAAATGTATAACAATTATAACATTTAAACATATATATGTATGTCATATATATTCTTATTTTCAATTTTATAAATTATCTATCATATTATTCATAAATTTTGGTAAAATCACAAAGGGTGGTAACTAAAAAAATAAAGATAAGTGCAGTTATGAAAGTAGAACCTGATAATGTTGTCTCTTTCTTCGCAAACAATACTTCAAAGTCATCATCTTTTGTCTAACATTATCGAAACATGTTCACATTGAAATAATGTCAATATCACTTACAGAGAGAAAAATACTAGTCAGGCCTTAAAGCAGAGCTGGGTGGGTCAAGGGGTTCGAACACCTTTCATAAGAAAATTGATACACACACACACACACACACTATATATATATATATATATATATATATGTAATAGTTAAATTATTTTTACTTATGTATTATATATGTTGAATCCTTTGATTTTTTTCATGCATTTACTTCTTCATATTCTGACTCTCCTAATTAAAGATCCTGGCGCTACATCACTGCCGAATCTACCCGCCTATGGACATGATAAAATTGCCAGACTCCATTTTCTCTCTCATTGATTCTGAGATATTTTTATGCCTGCAACTCCCAGCATATAACACTAATTAATAATCATACCTTGAAGAAAGATCAGAACATAGTATTCAATTAAAATTTATTGAGTAATTGAATTTGCATGTACCATAAAAAAAGGAATAAAATAATGCTTCTCTAGTGCAAATCACAACCATGATTTGAAGGCAAAGCTTCCGTGTTTTTATAATGTGACTCATCTAAATGAAAGTGTATCTCAATGGGTGCTTGTGGTTTTAACATTTTTTTTTATTTTGCTTAAAATTCATGGAACCAATTAAGTTTTCCAATGAACATATGCTGTCTAAGAAATCGATGTTCCATACAAAAATAAAGCCGTTGTTTCAAATAAGAATCTGTAGATGTCTATTGCTTCTCGTTTTCAGTAATTAACTATAACATGCATGAAGCAACCGTTGTGCCTTTTACAAATTTTGAAAGCGTCAGTTTTTTTAAGAAAAACAATAAGAGGATATTTAGTTTAATAAAAAGGGTATTTTAGTAATTTCACTTTAAAGTTTTAGAGTTCATGTTTTTAAGGTAGTGTGTGTGCATGTGTGTGTGGGTGTGTGTGTATATATATATATATATATATATATTGTGGTGACCATTGTTGAAAGAATTTGTCTAAGTGTAATTGATGTACTTGTATACTTGTATTCCTGATGAGATGGAAGTGTTATGACTGTACATTTCCCTGTCAACTAATTATGAGTTTCATCTTGATTGCTTATTATCTGCATTTTACTTGCTTATTTGTATGGTGTTAAGTTGAATCGGTCGATTATGCTTACCAGTACTTAGTTGTTGTACTTATGCTACTTGTACTCTTCTCTCTGTTGAGTGCAGAGCATGTCCAAAGTTTGACATAATAACTCGGCTCTAGTTTGTGACTCCATCATTGATTCAAGGATGAGTACCATGTACGGACAGTCATTGGATCATCTTTGTTTTGTTCATGTCCTTGGTTTTGGGACAGTGACATCTATTATCATTTTGTTTTCTGGATAATATTTTAGACTTTGATTTGTATACTTTTAGATGTTCTTGTATGGTAACTTTCGAGTCCCGGGGATCGTAATAATTAGAGATACTTCCGCACTATCTTTTGATTTTGACATTGATAAGTTAGTGATGAAATTATTTGTTTACATTGTATTTAGTATGCCAGATGGTAGTTAAATGACGAAGATGGTTTTTGTATGTTCTTGGTAATTGGCTAAGGATTGGGTTAGATGATTCTCCCATAGTAGAGTTAGGGTGGGTGCCACTCACGACCGGTTGGTTCGTGACATCCACGTCAACTGAGTATGAGTTCCCGACAAGGGATAACTATTTCAAAATGAGTGAGAACAATATAATCTAGAAGCTCTGCTAGAAATTATTGAGTTTAAAGAATCATGCCACGGAATGGAGGGAATAGTCTTTACATACTTTACTTAGGGACCTTCTCTCTCACGTCGACACCTTTGTATTTCCTCATTGGTATACATATTGAAGCCCAAAAAATTCATCTCTTTTTCATCCTTTATATAAACTCACCGAAAGCAACTAACACAGTAACATAAAACAAACCTAAGAATTGAAGCTTGTGTCATGGTTTTCTCTAATAATCACGTATGCACTCGGGTATTGCATAGATCTATGTGTGTTAAAATGTTAATAAATTATCACTCTTCTAAAATAAATACGTACACAAATATGTCGTAACTAAAGAATCTTTTTAATGAATATTTAATACATTTTAGAAAAGCAATAAATAATTTTTTATCAAACTATAATTTAAATCAAATATTCTTGAAATAGCGCGGTACTACAATAACATTTTCAAGTGTAGGCTCGTATGTCTTTGACATGGAACGAAGGATAATCTTAAACGCCCGAAATATTACATCGGTATTATTTTTTATTTGCATTGCAACACAAACACAAACGTGAAATGATACTAATTTTTATTTGAATTCATAAAATTTATAAAAATGAAAGCATGTAAGTGAATGAGTTCCATACTCCAAACAAGGTATATGATCTAAGTAACATTGAAAAAGATAATCCAATGGACCTTTCTTGTATATGCTTAAAGAGAATCCAGATTTCAGTAAGTTGTGCTATTAATCTCAATTTATACCTAATTCAATTATAATATAAACAATATTACAACTTTAAATTAATAGTTAGCTTCTCCTTCTAAAATATCACGCAACAACTAGCAACAATTTAAAGGTTGAATAAGTTTTTTTCTCTCTCTAGTTCTGTTGCTCGAACTTCTCTCTACAACTATTATCCTCTCACCAATCTTCATGGATACTCATATGAATGCTATTAATCACAACTCCCCAGTTCACTCCATTCCCCCAAAACCACCAGATTTAACTTCTAATGAAACTTCACATACTGACAAGCACTCCTCGGAAGATAGCTTCATATCAAAACTTCTCTTCAATGAATCTATAATTGATATAGACATGAACAAACACCCTTATAATGTAGGGCCAAATCTCAAAAAAGGAACTGATGGAGTAATTAATGGTATCAGAACCATTAAACTAACCTCAAAGAAAACGGAACATTTGCATGCCCCTTGGAAATTTTCATTAATCATCAAGCTTGTTAGTAAGAGAATTAACCATCAGTATTTAAAAAACAAAAATTCTCGATCTATGGAAACCATCAACAAATTTCCCTCTTATAGATCTTGGATACGACTATTTTATTAGGAAATTCTCCAAAGAGAAAAAAATGTTGAATGTCTTATAGAGAGGACCATGGTTTGTTAATGGCCACCTTTTATCCATTAAGAGATGGGAACCAGAATTCATTTATGGAGAAGCGAAATAAACACACTCGACAGTCTGGGTTAGATTACCTAAGTTGTTGTCTCTCCTAAGTGCACACGCAAGTGTACGTGGTCGTGCAAGTAATACAGTAGCCCTTTCGAGCCGAATATCGATTGTTACTATTAAAGTTAAACAAATGAGTATTGTAACCAACAAGAGTTTTGTGTTTTAGAAACTAAATAATTTAAATAACAATGATATGAAATTCGTATTGTAAACAATATATGGAGAGTTCCAGGGTTGAGGCAATTACTTCACATTCATGCATAACTATGGTTTCTAGTCGGTGTTGGTGCTTATCATGATTGTTGATCTATGGGGTTGATATTCAATTTGGGAATGGTCATCCTCTAAGTCATCTACCCAAATTAATCTCACAACTAAATCTTTGAGAGGGGATGTGAGTCCTTAATTCGAATGCATTAAAATATCTTCTCGTTTCATTAACCAAGTGGGGCATTTAGGTATATCGCTATCCTAACCGCAAATCATCCTTTAAAAATAAATATCTAACCATTAAAACATGATCCATACTCCTTACGTTCTTCATTCCGTCTCTCCACTCCTATGGTCAATTCGTTTCGAGACTAATATTTATCCTAAAGTTCATGACGCTTTAGAATAGTAAAACAAGAATGCAAGAACAATCACATGACTTGATAAACAAATATACCAACTATAAAACCATAATTAATCAATCATGTAGTAGCCTCAACCCTATAAAGAGGGTATTTATCCACTCATATTCATACAAACAATCTCCATAAAAGAGTTCATAACTTTAAACTACAAGAAAGAAAAGTAAAAGAAGAAAGAACCATAGTTTGAGCTCCTTGATGTATCCTTTGCTCTCCAATTAGTGTGTAATACAAAAGATGTGAATAATGTGGCTAAGTAATCCTTTTATAGTGCTTTAGGTCGTCTATGAAGTGCCCCAAACGAATCCCATATATTTATAACTTTGCCCCCACTTAAAAACAAGTTAAAAACCAACTTTGGGTTGGATTTGTGGGTGGTGCTCCACGTGGCTCATCGAACGTAAAAACCAGTAGCATGGTGATCTACATGGTGCGTCACACACCCTCCTACGTACTTTGGGAGATGCAGCGCATGGCCCCCTCCAAGTTGTGGGGATTGTGTCTGCTCCTTCTCGTGCTTTTGTTTCTTGTTCCCTTTCATCTTCTAGCTTGTTTGTAGGCTTGATTTAGATTCCATATCTCCTCCACTGGTCTCCTACAACATCTCACAACAACCATAAGTCCATAAAACACAATAGAACAAATAAAAGTACACTAGAACAAGCAAAGCTCAAGCTAGCGACACTAGTTTCCTCTTCTAAGTTCTATTTGATCTTTTTGACTCTTGGTTTGTTTCAAATGCACCTTGAACACTAATAAACATGTACTTTAACACACAAATACACATATACACACTTTATAACTCAATAAGAACATCAATTTATCCTCAAAACTAAGTTAAACGCGCATATATAATGACACTTAGGAGTATAAATAGATCACCACCCCATACTTAAAGCCTTGTTCGTCCTCGAACAACTCTTTAAATTAATCCCCATCAAGGAAGACTCTAAAAACATTACTACAACTAAGACACTCAAGCTAGAACTACACAAACCGCATGAATAATAATTTTATACTCAGCATGTTATCTTGCAACTTGAAATGCATGAAGACTACTTTGAAACTTCCTAGCCTGAAGGCTTGACTCTACCAAGTTGGCAAACTCATGCATATTACTCGACAAAGAGATCATATAATTCACCTGTCTATCATCAAATATATGACCTCACCATAAGAGAGTCACCCATATTCACTCACAAATATGCAACTTATCACAAGAATAGGTGTAAGAATCAAATTCCGCTCACTCTCAAAAAGAATTCACATGTGACATAAGATGAACTATAAGGTTGCCCTTAGTATAGTACTCTACTAATATCATAATGCCAATGCTCAAGATCAAGTAGGACTTTAAGGGTTGTAATTTAGGCTAAGGGATGGGTAGAAACTATTTGGTTAAGAATAGTGACTTTCTTTCCCAAGCGCTTTAATAAATCACCCTTATATCCAACTCATCCCCAACCAACCTATTTTCCACCACTATATTCTTCCCAACTCTCTTTTGTTTTGCTCCATCTCTTTAAGCTAGCTTACACATATTTAGTAAGGAGTATTTGCTATCAACACATGACTCACTTCTTCGGATCAATTTCTCTTTTCATTACATTACTCCCTACCAACAATACATAAACCTTTTCAACACACCAAAAGCTATTTTATTGGGGCTTCAACTTCACTTTTTCCTTCTTTACTTTTTACACTCCTTAACATCTTAATTTCTCAACTAAAGCGCTTAGAAATTTTAGATCAAATTGCGGGCAATTGAAGGAAAAGGAATAAGCTACAAATAAGGCTACCAAAAAATAGTCTAAAGGCTCAACAGGGATAACTAAAATCATGCAAAAAAGGTAGATAAGGTGGGTATAAAACATGGCTATGAAAGAAATGCCTATATTATCTCCTAAACTCAACATTCTTTATTTCACTTTGCAAACACACCCTGGAAAGTTCTAGACATCACTATGCAATATGGAATATAACAAAATCTCACTCATACATGGCACATGTTTAAGTCAAGAAGGATCCCTATAGACTCTTAACCAAGCATTAGCAAGAATTTAATATTAAGACAACATCACACAAGAGTCAAACAAATGAGCATAAGTGTTTCAGAATAGTCATTCCATTCACTACACATGCTCTGACATTCAAAAACAGCTTGCATCATGCACTCATACGTAGCATCTAACTACAACATCTCTATTTATTCCTAATGACAAAAATTTTAAAATTACTCCTAAAAATTAAAAAGGATATTGGGTTCAAAGGGCTCCCCCTCAGAAAAGAACTGAAAATAAAAATCGAGGGGTAGATGAAGTGTGCTTCTAAATAAAACTAAAATTTACTAATAGAAAATATTTTTGTATTTTTCAAATTTTCAGTAAAAAGCAAATAACCAAAAGACTCCTATAACATACTCCACCCTAATCAAATTGGAAGATTTCCCACCCCACACTTAAAATCACACTTTGTCCCCAAAGTATATATTAAAAGTAAGGATAGAAATACTCCCTGAGGCCTTTAGGCCTAGCCAGTAGCATCATATTTATCAAGGGGGTCCGAGGAACCCCATACTCAGCCATGCTCCTTAGCTAAGATCTCGGGTACTCAGACTTCCCTTCAACTAGTCAACTCAAAACAAAAAACAAAAACAAGGTGATACTAAAAAACTAAAATAACTACCTTAACTTGGGTTGCCTCCCGAGCAGCGCCTAATGTATTATAGTGGCATGACTCACATCACAACTTCATCATCCTTATTCTCTCATCCTCTTACTCCTACACGGAGCCCATCTTTTCCTTCTCTTCTGACCTCTTGAGTTCTCCCGAACGAGGTCTGCAACTTTTCTTACACCTACCTTTTTAGGATTCCATTCAAGTATTATGGGTTCAGGCTTATTTTTCAACTTAGACAACTCCATGAGAGAGTTTGAAGAGGTAATTGGTAGTTTGTATACTTCCACCCCACAATCATCCACTTCCATCACTGTGAACATACATAGATATCTATAGTGTGAGGGTGTGTTGAGTGCTTTGTACACCCTGAAGACCACCTCTCCATCATTCAATCTCATTTTCCGTGTGCCCTCTCTCACGTCTATCAATTCTTTACCAGTAGCCAAGAATGGGCGTCCCAATATGATTGGTACCCTGTCATCTGCATTATAATCAAGAACTATAAAGTCAGTAGGAATAATAAACTTACCAACCTTAATGAGAACATCTTTTATGAATCCTTCGGGGACCACTCTCGTTTTGTCTGCCTTTTGTAACACCACTGGGGAGGGCCTTAGCTTTCCCAAACCAAGAGTATTAAAAACTTAAAGGGGCATCAAGTTGATGCTTGCCACCAAATCACTCAAAGCAAGAACAACGTCATTTTCACTAATTTGTATGGGAAGGGTGAAACTTCCAGGGTCCTTGAGCTTTTTAGGCATCTTGCTCATGACTACAGAAATGCACTTTTTCATAAGTGCCATAGTCTCAACATCACCAAGCCTTATTTTGTTAGTGACAATGTCCTTTAAGTACTTTGCATACTTCAGCATTCTCTAAAAAACATATATAAGAGGAAGGTTAATGTGAAGTTCTCTGAATGTGTCAAAGAACCTCTTAAAACTAGCATCTTCTTTTGCTTTATTGAGCCTTTGATGGAAAGGTAGTGGTAGTCTATTTCAAGGTTGCTCAATAGGCTTCTTATTAGGGTACTAGGGCTTCCTCTTTTTGTCAGCTTCTTTGGGATGAATTTTCTCTTGGCAAGTCCCTACTTTGATATTCATTAGTATACTGTGAGTGGATGGGACTTATTTGATTGTCAGAGCACATGGGTTGTATAATTAGCTGCTAGTTGTTCAAAAAATGTCGTTTGCATATATGCTTAGTTATTTGTGCATAATCTGGTTCCATCACGTGATCCCTTCTGTGTCATAATAATATGCTACCTATATACACATTGTGGTCTTGATTTGTAAATAGGAGGGGTCGGAAAAGTTTTGTGCCAAAGGCAATGAGTCGACTGCCATAGGTCTCTCTCTTAATCAAGCATCGTATATGTGTATTTTTGGTTTGTTCGCCTGAGGACATGCAAATGTTCTAAGTTGAGGGTGTTGATGCGCCATGGTTACATGGCACTTTCGATGCTTAAAACAAGTAAAATATGTAATAACTTGGGTATATTTTGTTGGTATGATGTGGTTTCTGTCCTACTTTGTAGGAAAATAGGTTTTTGAAGGAAAAATGATCAAAAAGGAAGAATCAAGCCCGAGAACGAAGTGTCTGAGGATGAAAGAATAAGAATCGGCACCGGAGTGAGAGTCAAGACACCACTCACATGATGTGAGTGGTGCCATGAGTCACACTCCAGTGTGAAAATTTTCCTGATTTCCACGCCAGGCATCCACGTGGCGTGGGTACACCTACATGGCGTGACTAGGTGGCGTGACTCAACTTCTGAAGACGTCTAATTGAGCCTGATTTTCATGACACTCACCTACGTGGCGTGACTTGGTTCCACGACACCAAGTCACGACACCGTGAAAGTTGCCGACTATGTTCTCCTATTTTGATTAGGATAGGATTAGCTTTATATCTATAAATACCCCTGTATAGTCCTATATGCGATTATTATTCATTACATTGTTTTGAGAGCTATTATATATTGTTTTGGAGTTCATAAACATATTCTTGGTTTTGTAGTTACAAACCCTAATTCGAGTTTTATTGATAATTGAGATTTTAGTTTTCTTCATTGTTGTGAGATCATAATTATGTTTTCATCTCTAAATTCTTTGTGTGTTATTACAATTATGAGCAGCTAAACCCATCAACTAGGGTTGTGTGAACCATGAGGAATTAACGAAACCGGTTAAGTGCAAGGCAATTCTATATCGCTGTGTATGCATGTATTGTTATTTCCTTCGTTGTGATTGCTCTTCTAACAGTTCCAAACGTTAGAAACTCGCCTGTATTCTAGACTTGCTTGAGAGAGAGGTAGAGATTGGGAAAAGGTGATAACAACAGAGATTTGAAGCTATCAACCTTCATCTAATAATCGGAGCCTTAGCGGGAATGGTTATCTGAGATCTAGGACAAGGGTTAGTAGTGCGACACTTGGAGACCGAGAGGAGAAGAGAGAAATTGGTCTAACCAAGGTCGAGAGACGTTTAGATGAACTTATCTTGTCAGATTTTGCATGCCACATAGCAGGATGATTTTGTTAGCACAAGTAATCGGTGGAGTTAAGGAATCATTAGGGATCACAGTCCTAGTGTATTTCTCTCATTGTCTACAAACTTGATACAATCAGCGATCGTTACAGTCACTTTATATTCACATAAACCCCCCAGTTTTATTTACTTCCCAATTTTTCCATCCGGTAGTCTACTCAAGCTTTGACTTATTCCCTATGGGATCGACCCCAACCTAGTTGGGTTCTATATTTGATACAGCGGACGCATTATACTTTTCCGGAGGTATATTTTGGGCGACATCAAATTTTGGCACCATTGTCGGGGATAAGGTTACGGAGTTGATTATTGCTGGTTGGAATTGATTGATTGTGTTTTTACATACTTTCGAGGGCATACACCGGTGTATGCTAAATACTAGTAGTCAAGGAAATCCCTTAATTCCACTTGATCTTGAAATTGAAAGGACTCAGAGAGCTAATCGAAGAATGGTGAATACTGAAGGAGTTTAGGATCCCGCAGCTGTGGGAGACATTCGTCACCAACCAATTCAGCCAGTTGGTCATGAAATAGCTGAACAAACTACCGCTCGATTAACACGAGAGGAGAAGGCTAGGCAAGCAGAAAGAGATAATCGAGCGATGAAAGAAGCAGCACAGTGATTGGCTGAGGCTGAAGAGCGACAGAGACAACTGAGAGCGCAACCAAGACCACATGTGCCTGTTTATGATGATCCTAAAGATGAGGATTTGGCTTATTTCAAGCCAATCGAGACTGGTGCCATCATTCCACCTACGTTACCTCTGGGAACTAAGTTTGACATTACCAGTGCCATGATTCACCTGCTAAACTTAAAGGGTGTGTTTGCCATTCTACCTACGGATGACCCAAATATGCACGTAATGAACTTTGTGGGGGTCTGCACATCATTTAATTTGCCTGGAGTTGACCAAGAGGCTATTCGAATAAGGTTATTTCTATTCTCTCTAACAGGAGAAGTGACTTTGTGGTTGGCAGAATTACCACGAGGATCCATCACTAATTGGCAGGAATTGAGAAATCAATTTCTGGAGAGGTTTTTCCCACCGTCCAAGATGCTGCAGCTGAAGGATGAGATCTACAACTTTAGACAACAAAATGCTGAAGCACTGTATGAGGCATGGATAAGGTTCAAAAAGAAGCTGCAGAATGTGCCAAATCATAGGATGAGTGGTAGAAACTTACTTGAAATCTTCTACAGGGCACTAAACGTAAATACTAAGGTTGTAGCAGATACTATAACTAGTGGAGCATTTATGAGAAGGAGGCGGCATCAAGCTTCAGAAATCTTAGATCGTATCACTAAGACCAACCGAGGATCGCATAGTCGGGAGGCAAATATACCGGCTGGCACATATGTTATTGGAGATTCAGCAGCTCAAAGGGCTTTGGATGAATCTGTGGCTCAAGAGGTCGCTCAGTTGAGGACAAAAATTGGTCTTCTGGCTAAACAGATAGCGGCCAGAGATGCTGAAAAGGTGCATGTTGTAGGTGCACAAGGTAAATCATCTAGACATAATGATAGTGAGTATGATGAAGAGGTGAAGTACCTAGATCGAGAAGTGGCGGGTTTCTGAGCCAAGGGCCAAGGGTCTAATCAAGACTCTTGGAACTCAAGGCAAGGGAATAAAAGTCGGAACTATTATGGAGACAACTACAACAAATTAGGATACAGAGATCAAAAACGAGATCGTGATGGTGATTGGAGGTTGAAAGATGATATTAGAGAGAAGAATGACCTTTATGTACCACCAGGAAGACGTGATGAGGAGTCTAGTAATTCAAGGATGGACCCTTCTCAATAAACTGGTCAAAGGAGCAGAGAGCCAGGAAAATTGCTTGAACGAGATTAGGACTGACATTTTGGGCATAAGTCAGAAAGTGGAGTCTCATTCAGCTGCCATTAAACAGTTGGAGCAACAATTCAGGCAGATTTCATTGGCACTGAATCAACGTCAGCCAGGCACCCTTCCAAGCAATACCGTCCAAAATCCGAAGAATGATGGTCATTGTTTGGCCAACAGTGGTATAACTAACAAACCAGTGGTTATTGATGTAGAAGCTGAGTTAGAGCCGAATAATTCAAAGGGCGTCCCGATTCCAAATTATCAAGATGATAGCGATAAGGCAAAATCTGAGAAGAGAAAACAGAAGGAGGTACCACAAGTGCTGAAAACTATCCCACGACCTTCTCTTCCCTTTCCTCAAAGGTTGAAAATAAAGGCTGAGGAAGGCAAATTTCAGAATTTCATGTCCATCTTGAAGCAAATTTCTATAAACATTCCTCTTGTTGAGGCGTTGGAGCAGATGCTAGGTTACGAAGTTCATGAAGGACTTGGTCACAAAGAAGAGAATTGTTAGTTATGAGTCTGTTGATAATTTGCACCATTGTAGTGCAATTGCATCTCGTTCTCTTGTGCAAAAGAAAGATGATCCTAGTGCCTTCACAGTTCCATGCATAATTGGGTCGGTTCACTTAGCCAGAGCTTTGTGTGACCTAGGTGCTATCATTAACTTGATGCCGCTGGCAGTATTTGAGAAATTAGGTTTAGGAGCCCCTGAGCCAACAAAGATGCGGTTATTGATGGCGGATCATACCATCAAGAAACCCGTGGGCATAATATGTGATATTTTGGTCAAGGTTGAAAACTTCATCTTTCCTGCTGACTTTGTTGTCTTGTACTGTGAGGTCGATTTTGAGATTCCCATAATTTTGGGGAGACTATTTTTAGCCACCGACAGAGCATTGGTAGATATGGAACGGGGTGAGCTGAAATTCAGGCTGGATAATAAGGAAGTCACATTCAATGTTTGCAGAAGTATGAAGCAGCCAAAGAACATGAGGGTGGTTTCGGAAATAAATATTTTCGATGACCCTGGAGGACAACCCAGTGGGGATCTTGATGAAGTCTGAGTAATCAAGATACCCGCATCGTGCCGCGATGTTAAATTAAGCACTGCTTGGGAAACAACCCAAAGTTTCTTACTATTCCTACATTTGTTTTGATTTTTGATTTTGATCGACATTAGACTCATGCACCTAGGGTTCCACAGGTATGTTCCTAACTTCCTTGTTTTATTTCAGTCTAATGCACTGGGGACAATGCATGATTATAAGTTGAGGGTGTATTTAAGGGTCTATATGTCCTCTTGGGGGTTTTTGTTGCCGTGTTTCTTTTCCCTCAAGTGCTATCATAGTAGAACCGGTATGTTTGGGCTTATATTTATATTATTATGTGTTTTTGTGTTTAATTAGGAGAAAAATAGGGGAACCTTAGTGCAGTCCAATTTTGAAGTTGATGCTTTTTGATTATCTAAAGGATACTCCTCCTAAAAAATTTTGTTTTCAAAGTGTGTGTGTAGCATGTTAGTTTATGATAGCTGTTGGATCTTGTTATTGCATTAGTATTATAGGTAACATGATTGTAGCTAGCATTGCATGAACCGGATAAGTAGTAGTTGATTATACAACCCGGTGCTGTGTGTGTGTGATCCAGAACTTGCCCGGTTAGTCTTACCTAGGTTGGAGGATAGTGATTAGGAAAGAATCATAGGCTATTTTTGAATAAGTGCACTTTTAGCCTAAATGTCAAACTAAATGAATAAGTATCCCTTGATCCCGACTTTGAGCCTTAATTGACTTATTTCTTTCATTAGCCTGTTCACCTTCCCATTTTAATTACAATGAACATGTTTTGGCCCTGGTCCCTCCTTGGACATTGTGTACCTCAACTCAGGAAAATCGCCTAAGTTGAGGGTGGCTATTATAGGGGTGCATAGATTAAGTTGGGTATGAAGAAGAAGTTAATAAAAGAAAAAGGGGAAAAAGGGTTAGGTGTGAAGAAAAAGAAAAAAATAGAGTAAAAAGAAGAGAAATTGCAAAGAGAAAAAAAAAGAGAAAATTTTGTTTTGAAAGTGAAGAAAATCACACCCAAAATCTGAAAAATAAAAGAAAGGAGAATAAGGGAGAATAAAAATGAGAAAGGTTGAAAGTTGGAGCCAGGAATAGTGTAGTGTCAAAGAGGGTTGATTCACCATACCCATATGTATCATACCCATCCCTAAGCCTACATTACAAGCCGAGTAAAGTCCTACAGTGATCCTAGTCCAGCTGTCCGAAAACTAAGGCGTAGAAAATAAGGGCAAGCATATGATATTTCATGCACACTGTTTTAACTTCTTTGTGAGAGGGAGTGTTTTGACCTCGTCCCTACTTTGATATTAATTAGTATACTGTGAGTGGATGGGACTTATTTGATTGTCAGAGCACATGGGTTACATAATTAGCTGCTAGTTGTTCAAAAAATGTTGTTTGCATATATGCTTAGTTGTTTGTGCATAATTTGGTGCCATCACATGATCCCTTCTGTGTCATGATAATATGCTACCTATATACACACTGTGGTGTTGATTTGCAAATAGGAGGGGTTGGAAAAGTTTTGTGCCAAAGGCAATAAGCCGACTGCCATAGGTCCCTAAGGTTTGTCTTAATCAAGCATCGTATATGTGTATTTTTGTTTTGTTCGCCTGAGGACATGCAAATGTTCTAAGTTGAGGGTGTTGATGCGCCATGGTTACATGGCACTTTCGATGCTTAAAACAAGTAAAATATGTAATAACTTGGGTGCATTTTGTTGGTATGATATGGTTTCTGTCCTACTTTGCAGGAAAATAGGTTTTTGAAGGCAAAATGATCAAAAAGGAAGAATCAAGCCCGAGAACGAAGTGTCTGAGGATGAAAGAACAAGAATTGGCACCGGAGTGAGAGTCAAAACACCACTCACATGACGTGAGTGGTGCCGTGAGTCACACTCCAGTGTGAAAATTTTCCTGATTTCCATGCCAGGCATCCATGTGGTGTGGGTACACCTACGTGGCAT
Organism: Capsicum rhomboideum; assembly: GCA_031232105.1. Taxonomy (NCBI): domain Eukaryota; kingdom Viridiplantae; phylum Streptophyta; class Magnoliopsida; order Solanales; family Solanaceae; genus Capsicum; species Capsicum rhomboideum. Next base: position 20,316,528 of record CP124712.1, read on the forward strand.
GACTAGGTGGCGTGACTCAACTTCTGAAGACGTCTAATTGAGCCTGATTTCCACGACACTCACCTACGTGGCGTGACTTGGTTCCACGACACCAAGTCACAACACCGTGAAAGTTGCCGACTCTGTTCTCCTATTTTGATTAGGATAGGATTAGCTTTATATCTATAAATACCCCTATATAGTCTTATGTGCGATTATTATTCATTACATTGTTTTGAGAGCTATTATATATTGTTTTGGAGTTCATAAACATATTCTTGGTTTTGTAGTTACAAACCCTAATTCGAGTTTTATTGATAATTGAGATTTTAGTTTTCTCATTGTTGTGAGATCATAATTATGTTTTCATCTCTGAATTCTTCATGTGTTATTACAATTATGAGCATCTAAACCTATCAACTAGGGTTGTGTGAACCATGAGGAATTAACGAAACCGGTTAAGTGCAAGGCAATTCTATACCGCTGTGTATGCATGTATTGTTATTTCCTTCGTTGTGATTGCTCTTCTAACAGTTCCAAACGTTAGAAACTCGCCTGTATTCTAGACTTGCTTGAGAGAGAGGTAGAGATTGGGAAAAGGTGATAACAACAGAGATTTGAAGCTATCAACCTTCATCTAATAATCGGAGCCTTAGCGGGAATGGTTATCTGAGATCCAGGACAAGGGTTAGTAATGCGACACTCGGAGACCGAGAGGAGAAGAGTGAAATTTGTCTAACCAAGGTCGAGAGACGTTTAGACGAACATATCTTGTCAGATTTTGCATGCCACATAGAGGGACGGTTTTATTAGCACAAGTAATTGGTGGAGTTAAGGAATCATTGGGGATCACAGTCCTAGTGTATTTCTCTCTTTGTCTACAAACTTGATACAATCAGCGATCTTTACAGTCACATAATATTCACATAACCCCCACTAGTTTTATTTACTTCCCAATTTTTCCATCCGGTAGTCTACTCAAGCTTCGACATATTCCCTGTGGGATCGACCCCAACCTAGTTGGGTTCTATATTTGATACAGCGGACGCATTATACTTTTTCGGAGGTATATTTTAGGCGACATCAGCTGAATCTAATAAAATATTCATATTATGGTCAAGACCATCAACAAAAGTATGAGCTAATACTCATTGGTCTGTTGGTGATGTGGACAATCTTTTAGAAGTGACTTGAATCTCTCTCATGCATGATAAAGACTTTCATCTGGCTTTTGCTTGAAACTCAGAATCTCACTCCTCAACCTTGCAGTTTTACCTGAAGGAAAGAATCGGATAAGGAACTTCTTTGCCAAATCGTCCCAAGTTGTAATTTACTTTGAAGGTTCTCCCTTCAACTATTTCTTCGCTTCTCCCAAAAGTGAGAATGGGAAAAGTGTGAGCCTCACATAGTTTGTGGAGACTCCAGCGGGAATAAAAGTATCACTGATCTCCAAAAAGTTCTGAAGGTGGACCTGTGGATCCTCATGTGACAAGCCTGTAAACTGCCTGCTTGTGTACAATAATTGCACCATGTTCTGCTTCATCTCAAATCTGCCTTTTGCGTCCGAATTTTGAATACAGGAGGTCACATTAGTTGCGAGTAGGATTTCCACATCATGCACTGTCCTACAATGTGGTTGTTCATCACCCATTGCTGCAGGAATAATCTCGCCTTCTTGAACTTGCAGGATTGGATAGAGTAGTGTTGCTTCTATTCTCAATTAGTGCAAGTGTCGCTCAGGTTCAGTATGTGGTTCAACTAATTCCCTCTCCTTAATTCGAATGCATTAAAATATCTTCTCATTTCATTAACCAAGTGGGGCGTTTAGGTATATCGCTATCCTAACCCCAAATCATCCTTTAACAATCAATATATAACTATTAAAACATGATCCACACTCCTTAAATTCTTCATTTCATCTCTCAACTCCTATGGTCAATTCGTTTTGAGACTAAGATTTACCCTAAAGTTAATGACGCTTTAGAATAGTAAAACAAGAATGCAAGAACAATCACATGACTTGATAAACAAATATACCAACTATAAAATCATAATTAAACAATCATGTAGTATACTCAACCCTATAAATAGGGTGTTTAGCCACTCATATTCATACAAACAATCTCCATAAAAGAGTTCAAAACTTTAAACTACAAGAATGAAAAGTAAAAGAAGAAAAAACCCTAGTTTGAGCTCCTTGATGTCTCCTTTTCTCTCCAATTCGGGTGTAATACAAAAGATGTTAATAATGTGGATAATTAATCCTTTTATAGTGCTTTAGGTCGTCCATCAGGTTCCCCAAACGAATCCCATACATTTACAACTTTGCCCCGACTTAAAAGCAAGTTAGAAACCAACTTTGGGTCGGATTTGGCGGTGGTGCGCCGCGTGGCTCATCACACACAAAAACCAGTAGCATGGTGCACTAAATGGATCATAACACACCCTACCACATGGATTGGAAGTTTTGGTTCATGTCCCCCTCCTATGCTTTGGGAGGTACGGCGCATGGCCCCCTCCAAGGTGTGGGGGTTGCGTCCGTTCCTTCTCGTGCTTTCATTCCTTGTTCCCTTTCATCTTCTGGCTTGTTTGTAGGCTTGATTTAGCTTCCATAGATAATCCATTAGTCTCATAAAATATATCACAAAAACCATAAGTCCATATAACATAATAGAACAAATCAATGTACACTAGAACAAGCATAGCTCAAGCTAGCGACACTAGTTTCCTCTTCTAAGTTCTATTTGATCTTTTTGACTCTTGGTTTGTTTCAAATGCATCTTGAATACTATAAACATGTAATTTAACACACAAATAAACATGTACACACTTTATAACTCAATAATCATATCAATTTATCCTCAAAACTAAGCTAAATGCGCATAGATAATGACACTTAGGAGTATAAATACGCCTAAGATTCGTTGCCAATGGAGTTCTACAATGGATTGTTGTTAAAAAAATTAGGAATACTATTGGAAAACTCCTGATGCATGTACCAACTCTACTTTGAGAGTAAGATACGCTTGTCCCATTAAAGGAACCAATCATTAATCATATTAAAATTAGATCGCATTATCAACATATAATTTATGAGGGGGAAGGGTTCATGTGCAAAAATTGTTGTCATTTGGGCCATACACAACCTACATGCCTATATCCCTCTATGGTAGCAGGAGATAAGAATAAAAAGAAAACCTCCACCAACCCAGATGATCTAATGAAAAAGCAAAGTAATGACTGACTGACTATTTCTTTCTCAAAAAGGGCAAAAGAAACACCCCTAAAAATAGAACAGAGTTCAAACTCATAACAACTACAGTGTAATATTAGCGTAGGTATAAAAGTGAACATATTCTCAGTGGAATCTAGTAATTTTTTATCAAACTAAAAATTATCTTTTAAATATGTTCATTCTAACATCTTAAAATATGTTAATCCTAATCGTTCCACTAACCCCCTCTCATTCACAAATCCAAGAAGTCGAGGACTTTTCTAACCTACCATAAAAAACTCTATTCCCAAGTCCCTAAAAATTTTCTGTTGTGTATCACGATGATGAACAACACGTATAACAATCTCCTTTTCCAGATAGAAAACAAAAATTTCTTGAAATTCTAAAAACCCTTTCACATTCTACCTCTCCTAAGTCACAACTGAGAGAGTCCCCCAACAAAAAAGGACATGTGTATCCAATATGTCCCACTCTAACACTACTCCTCTGGACTTACCTTCTACCAGTAAGAAAATAGAAAACCCTAAACAAGTGGCAAATCATTTTGATTTTGTGGGCTCTAAGCAACCACTCTCTTCTAAAATTAACTTACAAGTGGCAAATAAGTTTAGCCAAATGGCACAGCTCTCTCGCCAAGTGGCCTTACAGATTGCAGAATGCAATCCCTCAACAAATCTTAAAACCCCTACCTCAATTCCACCCAATGATTTGCATTATATATCTTGCCACAGAGATTTGCAATCATCACTTCAACTCTCACACTCCTCATGTTCTTTAAATTACTTAGATAGTACCCAAGATGTTATGCCCTTTAATTCCCTTGAAAAAAATAAAATTTTCTCAACACCACACTTAACCAATCAATCTCTCTCAATTAAACATGAACAACCTACCTCACATCCCTCAATAGGTTGATCAAAACCCTCTGGTATTTGTAACTCAACTTGTTCATCCACTTCATCAAATATAGTCTTAGATAGAACATGCACTTAAGCAGTCTTTTTTGCTATGAATATCAATGGTGTGAATACTATGATTGTCATTCAGAACCCTAATTTTCTAGCCCAAATCATTACGGAGGGAATGAAGTTGGGTATGGACAACTATATGAACCATCAGTGGGTGGAAAATGTGTTGAATCCATTAACCCTGACGGTGGCTCTGACTATTTTCCGCCACCTTCAACCTCAGTGGAATATTCCAGGCCACTTTAACCTACAAGTGAACTTGTACCTCCCCATCAACTTCCCTTTTACACCCCCAGGATGTCATAGACCAAAATCCCCTTTTCTTTCATTGGGTTCTGATTCCAGGTCAGGGTTCTATACAGCAAGCTCCCATTGAAGTGCCCGTGAATCCGTCTCCCCTTCCTCCCTAATATCTAGACAAGGATGAGATTCTAGAGGAGATACCCAAGGATCATTCACCAAAATTTCAAGTCTCAGAAATACAACACCTATGGAATTTTCGAAGAGAGAGGACAAGAAATATATCCACATATTCCCACTTTCCCTCACCATATTCTCCTTCGACCTACATCCAGCAGTGAATACAGATCTATACAAGCCAATTTCTGCCCAAGGGTAGTTCATTGGTAGTGAATCCTCCAACCACTTATAATCTAATTATCAATCCTTCTAGATTTTTTGTTTGGAATATAACCGGTGGTAAGAATCCTACTTTCAAGAGAATTTTCAAAGAGCTTATTAATCATCATAGGCCTTGCATGGCAACTCTCTTTAAAACTAGAATGACCAACTATGCTCTACTCAAGGACGAATTTGGGTTTGATGAGCTCTACCAAATTCTTGCAGAGGATATGTCTGGGGAATTATCCTTTTATGGAACTCTGCCCTTCTCTCGATTTCTCATTTGAGAAAGACTGAACAAGAGCTCCATAAAATGATTGAGGTACTTCCCGATCACAAACCTTGGTATTTTAGTATTGTTTATGCTAGCTGTAAATATTATAAAAGAAATTTATTTTGCGAGAATCGTAGTTCTTTTTCACATTATTTGACATCCCAAGGTATTACTGATTTATGGTTTGTTGTGGGTGACTTTAATGAAATTCTTAGCCAACAAGATTAATGGGGTGGTAAAGATATTAATTATGCCAGAAGCTCTAGGTTATGGTTTTGTATAAACTATTGTAATTTGAAAGATTTAGGTTTTAAAGGTAGCCTTTATACTTGGTCTAATCACCGTAGATGTCAAGTGGGACTTATTTTAGAAAGATTAGACATATGTTTTGCTAATAATAAATGGCTAGAACACTATCCACATGCCTCCATAACTCATCTCCCTAAACTTCATTCCGATCACAATTCTTTGCTAATTAAGCTATCCTCCTATGTTAATGTTCCCAATAAAAAACCCTTCAGGGTTTGAATGTTATTGGTTAAATCACCCTAGTTTAAAGACATAGTGGAAAAAAGTTGGGATAATAGGGATCTCGCAATTATCACTAATTATTTTACTGATAATGCTATTGCATGGAGTCACACCACTTTGGGGGATGTTTTATGGGGAAAAAAGCATATCTTAGCTAGGTTAGATGGTATCCAGCGAGTTCCTTCCTACCCTTATAGCCACTTCCTCCAAAATTTTGAACAAACTATTATTCATAACTATAATAACATTCTTGTAATAGAGGAAGATTAGTGAAAAATCCGATCTCGTGTTTAATGGCTCAATGAAGGAGACGCTAATACTAAATTCTTCCACCTTTCTGTCCTCAATCATGGAAAAATGAATAACATCTCTTTCTTTAAATATGATTTTGGTAATTGGATAGATGACCACAAACAAATCATTAACCATACCACTAACTACTTCCAACAAATTTTTACTACTGACCATTCCATCACTAATCTTTAGGGCATCCTCCAGTCTCCTAAAAATTTTCATCACTTTGACCTCCCTTCTTTAGATAAACCTCTTCATGATCATGAAGTCATCCAAGCCATTTTTTCTTTCAAACCCTTAAAGCATCAGGTCCAAATAGAATACACCCTCTACTCTACTAAGAATATTGGAATATTATAGGGCACTCTATACTGTAATATTGCAAAGGCATTTTTGAAACTCAGACTATTCTAGCTCCTTTAAATGATACACTGCTTTTCTTGATTCCTAAATTTAAAAATGCTAATAAGTTGAATAATTTTAGGCCGATAGGATTATGCAATACTATTTACAAAGTCATCACTAAGATTATCGCCAATCTAATTAAACCTTTACTCGATAGTCTCATCAGTCCTCAACAATATAGCTTCTTAAAAGGAAGACGTGCTAGTGATAATGCCATTCTTGTACAAGAACTGGTGCACCACGTAGTTAAAACAAAGTTCTAAAGGAAGCATGATCTTTAAAATCGATCTTGAAAAAGCCTTTGACCGTATCGAATGGTCATGTATCTATCATAACATCCTATACTTCAAATTTCCCCCTAAAATCATTAAGCTATTTATGAATTGTATCAACACTAGTAGGATTGATATTCTTGTTAATGGTACCAAGATAGAGTTTTTCTCTCCTTCCTGTGGTATCCATCAATGTGATCCGATGTCCCCTTATATTTTTATTCTTTGCACGGAATTGCTTTCACGATATATTAGCCACCATGTTGATATTCTCAAGTGGGACCCGGTGCTCCTTATAAAAAAGAGCCTTCTTTTTCCCATTTATTTTACGATTTGACTTAGATTTCCCAAGCCAATTTCAGATCTATCCACCATGTCCTTAATCTTTTTGCACACTGTCTGGAAAAAAAAATCAACTCTCAAAGCTAAGGCAATTTATTCTAAATATTGTCCTAAGTCTACCCACCACCAAGTCTACCAACTGCTGAGTATCATGCAATCTGATAATTTAGGAGCTATTTTGGTTTCCCAGAGCTCAACAATAACCCAAAGCCCTGCGATTTCCAGCACATTCTCGATAACATAAGAGGTAAACTTTCCAAATGGAAGTTTAACTTCCTTAGCCAAGCGGGTCACCTAAATCTCATTAAATCTACCATGGATGCTATTCCGGCCCATCCCATGCAAAATTTTATCCTTCCTAAATAAGTTTGTAAGGAAATCAATAGGATATAAAGAGATTTCCTTTGGGGATCTATCACCAAAAAAAGAAAACTTCACTATGTTAATTGGAGCACCATTAAGTTACCTAAACACAAAGAGGGGGTTGGGACTCATGAAGGCCTAACATAAAAATATTTATCTTATAGCCAGTCTCTCTTGGAGACTATTTACAAAAAACAACTCTCTATGGCCTCTTACTCTTATTAATAAATATGGGTTAAAAGTCCCCCCCCCCCTCTTCTACTTATTTTATTTGGCATAATATATTAAAAGAAGGTAACTTGTGCTCCCAAAGTACTGCCTGGTCTTCGAGATCTGGAAAAAACTATTGATTTTTGGAACTTTAGGTGGATCCCCAATACCCCTCACCTTAGAAGTATCCTCCAAGGACTTTTGAATCGTAATGAGCAAACTCTCACATTGTCTAGCCTTTGGAAATATAACATATAGAGTTGGTCAAATCTTTCAATGATATTGCTCAGTGACATTATTGAAAAGGCCAACATTATAAGTGTTGTTGAAAATACTCGTGACACTCCATATTGGGTGCTACCGCCTAAGGGTATGGGGCTAGCCCAGGACCCATAGGGTTATATAGCCATACCGATATTACAGGATATTCTAATTCGACTTTTGATTCATTTGGATGGTGTGGTCCAATCAGGAGCACTATCTGTCACTCTGAATGGATCTCAAACTAGAGAGGGTGATCGGCCCTAAGACAGGTACCAAATCACGGTATCCAAACTCTTTGGGCACAATAAACCACTTATATGGCCCCATACATTAATTCTTTATCTATAAGACTTATTGCTCTATCAGTTGTGCCTAGACCGGTGATGATAATCGATGAGTAGAAGATTTTTGATAGGTTCATGATATTGGGTCCTTCCAAGTTTAGTGGTGCACCTCAGGAGAATGCACATGAGTTTTTGGTTTGCTGTTGATGTCGCTCAAATTATACTTCTTGAAGAAGTATAACACGTTCGCTGTCAAATATAAAATCCAACCGAGGTTGGAGTCGATCCCACAGGGAATATGGTAGGACGCTCGATCGATGAGGTAATTTGAACTATTAATCTGTTATTTCCCGAAGGGGGTGTTTTGTGGTAACAGATAATGATTTTGAGTAATTAGTAACCAAGTGCTAGAATATTGATTAATTATTGTTTAAGAAGTAAGAGAATAGACTAGGGTTGTGTTTCCCATGATTTCATAACGCAGTAGGTCTGACGTACTAGTGTTCTATCCAGGTGTTTAACATACAAAATAGGTAAGTTAAGCACACCATATAACTTGGTCCATCTACGGATGCATAAGCTTTACTAACCCTTACCTTTGATCCTAAATTAACTATTCACGGATAGAGTTTAGTTATTAGATAAGGGTTGACAGCCTCAAATCTCTGTTGTTACATCCCTTTTCCCATTCGTTACCCCCTTAGTCCAGCAAGTAAGAATAAGGCGAGTTCTAATGCGTGCAATCATTATAAAGCAATCAATACGAAGAGAAGAACAATACATGCACAATCATCGTTCTAGAATCACTAAGTACTTAACCAACAATGTTAGTCCATCATGGTTCTCATAACCCTAGTTGCGGGATTTAGCTACTAATGTTCATAAGATCACAACAAGAATTTGTAGATGAATTCAAAGTTATAAACTTACGAATAAAGTACAAAGAATCTGTATGCTTGAATTCCCAAAGAAACTTAAGAATAAGAATCAAAATCTAAATTTAATCTGTTAAAACCCATGAACAAATCAATGTTGTTGTTTCGAAGGCCTCACAAAAAGTGATAAAGCGTAACCTCTAAAATAAAACCCAACGGGTGTATTTATAGACAAAAATGAAATGTATCCTATACAAACTGCCAATGATCGTTCTTTACGTTCATTGCTAGATGTTTGATGTTTGGTTGTTTCTCTGATGTTTGTTGGGACGATGCTCAGGATGAGTTCATCCTATCAATGAATGATCATTGTTTCTGGTCATTGTTATAGCCATGAATTTTTCACTTTGTAGGAACCTCTTCCCACAATTTTCAGGACGTGGTCATTGTTTCTACCAATGATCATAGGATCGGTCGTCTAATGTTCTTCATATTTCACCTTCTCTAGTTCATCCAATGGCTACATAGAACGGCCCGTCAGTGGCTCCAACGACCATTGGAGGGCTCGTCTGATGCACCTGAACTCTATTTTCAACACTTTATCTCTCAGGACCTGTTTTACCTGCAAATACCACAAAAATACATCATACCCACACAAACGTGCCTTAGACTAGAATATTTCCCTTATTTTAAGCATCGAAAGTATCATAAAATCATGGCACGTCAGCACCCTCAATTTAGAAAGTTTACATGTCCTCAGGTGAACAAGACAAAATAAAACAAAATAACAAAACACCCGACGCTTAAGTAAGAGAAACCTAGGAGTCATATGGCAGTCACACTAACCACTCGATTAGCATGCATGTATCTCAATCACTTTCAACCCCCTCCAATACAATCAAAACCAATATCACTGTGTGTATGCAAAACTACTTACCACGACACAAAGGGATCAAGAAATGGCATTACATTATTAACGGACAACCTAGAACATATACCGATGACATTACCCAAACAAATAGCTACTACAATGCTGCCCATATGCCCCTTTCATCAAAAGAATTCCCGTACTCACAATATATAGTGAATCTCGACACAAGGACTATATCAAAGCACTCATTCTCACAAAGAATTTCAAGAAATGCGCATGAAATACCATAGGCTTGACCTTATTTTCTACGCCTTAGTTTTTTGGACAGTTGGGTTAGGATCACTATAGGACTTTATTGGATGGTAATGTAGGCTCGGGGTCAGGTATGGTAAATATAGATCAAGTGACTCATTCCTCCTTGGCACTATACTACTTTTAGCTCCACTTTTCAATCCTGTTTATTTCTTTTTCCCCCTTATGGACTTTAGACTTTGGTTGTGGTTTCCTTTTGCAATTTCCTCTTCTTTTTTTTCTTCTTTTTTCTTCACACATTACCATACTTGAATCCTTTTTCACTTACTAAATTCTTCTACATATCCTATTTTCTTTACTCACCCCTACGATAGCCACCCTCAACTTAGTCGATTTATTTGAGTTAAGGTGCACAGTATCCAAGGAGAGACCAGGGCCAAAGCAGGTTAATTGTAATCGAATTGGGAAGGTGAATGGCCTAGTTAAAGAAAAAGGTCCATTTTGGCTCAAAACTCGGGATCAAGGGATGTCACATTATATTTGGTAAGGCTTTTAGGTTTTAACTAGATAGCGTATTCGACGGAAAAGAAACACGACAACAAAAACCTTCGGATGTAGGTATGCTCCCACCCCCAACTAGGAAATTATGCACTATCCCCAATGCACAAAAACATGAAAAATGTAAAAACTAGGGTAGTGACATACCTGTGGCACACTAGGCGCCTGTCTCAGACCGATCAAGGATCATAAATGAAACCCCTCTATGCTCTTCACTCCTGGCCTCAGAGGTGGCCGTGGCACTCAAAGGTACAGAACTGGTCGTGCCCCCAACTCCAATAATAACATCGGTATCATCAACTCTCGGGCCCTCAAATCTTCGTAACTGTCACGACCCAAAAGTTGATGTCATGATGACACCTACCTCGACCCACCCATGGTACGTAAGCCGAACCCAAAAAGAAAAGATAATTGATATATGAAGAAAATAAGTAGATAGAAGACTTCTAGAACAAAGTCAGGCCATAATATGTAAGTAACACAAATATCTGAATGAAATACAAAAATCCCCAAGACCTGGTGTCATAAGTGTGAAGAGCATCTAGTACAATATGGAAAATCTGAAATACATAAATTTGTCTCTGAAAGTAAATAAAGACAAAGTAAGATGGGAGGAGGTCTGGAATCTGCCCTGAATGTTGGAGCTCACTAGTACCTCGAAATCAGACTCTCACCATAGAAACTCAGTTGTCGCAGGTCATACTCGTACTAGGATTTGTAGCAAAATGGAACAAAAGTAGGAGTAAGTACGGTCCACTTGTACTCATTAGGTATCATAGGCCGAATAAGCAAAGTTGAAAACTAAACAAGTAAAAGATACGATGACCATGTCCACCTGCATACAAAAAAGTTCCCAAACGATAGCTCACACTGTCTCCACTAACAATTCTATAATATAACATCTATAAAGGCTAACTACACACGAAATATAATGAAATCAAATACAAGGAAACAAACACATAGGTAGAGAGAGAAATGATGAAATCCAATGTAATGCAATGCAATAAAAGTGGAATAATGATGATATAAGCCATCACATGACTTTTGTATGCACCTTCCTAGTGTCAGCGCTTCGGATAGGACCCATGGGATTTTCGCAACCCATATACTCTCACAATCTCAATATCATATCTCAATCACCTTGCTGGCAAATGACCTCGGCCAAGAATTTTCAAAATATCACAATAACCTTGATGATAAATATCCTCGGCCAACAATCACGGCCAAGGGTTTTATAAAATATTCCTTTCAAAAATTAGTGTTTCTCGGTGGTACCAGTATCTAATGAATATGTATGTATGAAATGAGGATGTAATGCTCACAACTAATCAGTATGAAGATGGTAATAAATTCAATACAGGTAATAATGAGCTCCGAATAAACTCAATATGTAAATAATTCATGATATAAGACTTCGCATGGCACCACTAGAATAATAGCCATGTAAGACATCAATAATATCATTTCAAAACCCCTCACTGGGGCATTACTATCATGATAGAGGCAAATAAGGTTATTTAGTCATGCTGAAGGCCAAGCTGGAGGATTGGCCTTTACACACGGGCAGGAAGCGCCATTGTTGGCTCTGATAATGCATCTATTGTGCAGTTATTTAATGATGATAAGGCAAGAATGTGGCACATGCGTCTGGGTCGAGCACACGAGGACTGGAGATTCTAAGCTGGAGATTCTAAGCAACCATAATCTTTTGAATGGTAAGAAGATCAGCACACATGAATTTTGTGAGCACTACATCCTAGGGAAGCAGAAGAAGGTCAGCTTCAGCACTGGCAAGCAAAAGACGGGAGGGGTGCTAGGATCCCTCTAAGCTTCCATCGAAGGGAGAAAAGACGTATCTTCTCACATTCATTGATGATTTTTCATGAAAGGTTTGGGTGCATTTCTTGAAGGTAAAAAGTGATGCTTTTGAATCATTTAAAGAGTGGAAGATTTTGGTTGAAAATCAAATGGAGCAAAAAATCAAGTATCTTCTCACAAACTATGGCTTGGAGTTTTGCAGTGAAGAGTTTAATGTTTTCTGCAGGGTTTATGGGATCTCAAGACATAAGAATGTCTAGCACATGCCATAGCAGAATGGAGTTGCCGAGGGGATGAACATAACTCTTCTTGAAAAGGCTCATTGTATGCTCCTACAAGCCCAAATGTCTAAAATATTTTGGGCTGAAGCAGTTCACACTGTTTCTCATATTTTCAATCGATCTCCAGCATCAACGATTGACTTTAAGACTCTGAATGAGGTATGGTCAGGTTAACCATCTAACTATTTATACTTGTGAGTATTTGGGTGTACAGTTTATTATCATGTTAATGAAGGAAGGCTTGAACCAAGGGCTAGGAATGCCATATTTGTAGGGTATATGGATGGAGTAAAAGAGTATAAACTTTGGTGTTTGTCTTTACTAAAATTTGTAGTTAGTAGAGATGTTACTTGATCCTCTTAAAGTTTTTATGGAGTTATTAGAAAATGAGAAAAACAAACAGGTGGAGCTTTCGGTGGAGCTTATCGAGGAGAAGGATCAATAGACTCAAGTTGATGAGTCAAAAGATGCAGATCTTGAAGGACTTGTTATCAATGAATCATACATAATTGCGAAGGGAAGGGACAAAAGTCAGATTCGAAAACCAAAACGCCTTATAGAGCAAGAAAATCTCATTACATATACGTTCGTAGCTGCAGAAGAAGAGATTAAGGATCTTGAGCCCTTCTCGTATGTTGAAGAAACTTCTTGCAAGGATGCTGCACATGGCGGTTAGCCATGACAGAAGAGATAGAGTCTCTTCACAAGAATCAGACATGGGTCTTAGTTGAAAGGCCAAAGGGGAAGAGGACAGTTGGATGCAAATGGGTCTACTGAAAGAAAGAGAGAATTCCCAAAGTGGAAGATGATAGGTTCAAGGTGAGATTGATTACAAAGGGTTTCGATCAGAAGGAGGGAATTGACTACCATGAGATATTCTCCAGTCGTGAAGCATTGCTCAATTCGCGTGCTACTAGCATTGGTTGCCCAATTTGACTTGGAGCTTCATCAGCTTGACGTCAAAACTGCTTTCTTACATGGTGATCTGGAAGAGACAATCTATATGGAGCAGTCTGAAGGCTTCCTTGCAGAGGGAAAAGAAGATAATATATTCCAACTGAAAAAGTCTTTGTATGGTTTGAAGCAATCCCCTAGACAGTGGTGCAAGAGGTTTGATGCATTCATGACTACACATGAATTCTCAATACGTGTATTTGATAGTTGTGTGTATCATAAGAAGAGGTCTGGTAATGATTTATTTAATATTATATGTTGATGATATGCTTATTGCTGCTAACAACATCACAGAGATAAATGCTTTAAAGAAACTGTTGAGCAAGGAATTTGACATAAAGGATTTGGGAGTTGCAAAGAAAATCCTTGGTATGGAAATTTCAAGAGGAGACGGTGTTGTACATCTTTCTCTGAAAGGTACATCAAAAAAGTTCTTATGAGATTCAATATGCATTTGTGCAAACATGTAAGTACACTGTTAGCTCCTCATTATAAGCTTTCAGAGTTACAAATGCCTCAGTCTGAGGATGAGGTGGAGCATATGTCAAAAGTTCTTTATGCTAGCTCAATTGGTAGCATTATGTATGCTATGGTACGCACACATCCATATATTGCTCAATTTGTAAGTGTGGTAAGCGGGTACATGGCCAACCCAGGAAAAAGACATTGGAAAACTGTCAAGTGGATATTGAGATATCTCAAAGGAACTTCCGATGTTGGCCTGACCTTTCCAAAAAGTGAAGGCATTTTAGTTCTCGGTTATGTGGATTCTGACTATGCTGGGGATCTTGATAGAAGAAGGTCCATAACTGGATACATCTTTACTCTCGGTGGCAGTATCGTTAGTTGAAAATCGACTTTACAGTCGATTGTTGCTTCGTCTATAATAGAGGCAGAATATATGGCAGCAACGAAGGCAGTGAAAAAAGCTATCCGGTTGAAAGATTTAGTGGCAAAATTGAGTTTGGTTCAGCTGGAATCAACTCTAAGATGTGATAGTCAAAGTTCTAGTCATTTGATTAAAAATCAAAGATTTCATGAGAGCACCAAACACATTGATGTCAGATTCCATTTCATTCGACATGTCGTTGAAGAGGGAACTATCAAGGTCGTGAAGTTTATCACAAATGATAGCGCTGCAGACATGTTAACCAAGATAGTCCCGCTTGTCAAATTTGCACAATACAAGGACTTGGTGGGAGTATGCATCATCTGATGCAACGAGAGAACATCTGCTAGGTGGAGCTAGTATGTTCAATAAAAGTTTGATTCTTCTTGTTTCTTACAACGAGGTTGCCCAGTAAACTTAGAAGTTTTGGCCAGAGTTGTTCATACACATGCTCGAAACGCAAACCAAGGTAGAGATTGAAAGAGTTGGTTTGGTTTACGTTGTGGGGTCAAACCCATGTAGAAGAAAATTTTATTTGCCAATTTATTTGGTTAGGAAATGAACTTGTAGAGCAAGTAAAAATTTATGGAGGACAAATTTTGTATTTATTTTTCCTTGTCTTATTCTGTGCTTGGAGCTCAAGTTTGGTCATCTATAAAAGCATGGTCATTCTTCATTGTTGAAACAATCCCAAAATTCATATTTAAATACATTGTAAGACTAGAGAGTTGAGAAATAATTCATTTAGGTGTATTTGGGATCTCTCTCCTTTTTTGGTTAATAATATAAAGACAGTTGTTCTTTGGTTGATGTACGATCATTCAGATCCAAATCACGTTAAATCTTGTATCTTTCTCTTGTTCTTTATTACACGTTTTCGCTAACAATTTATAAATATTTTTTAAACATACAAAAAGAACATACTTCATTTTATTTAGTTACTTAATTATTGCTTACTATAACTAATTATTTTGGTTTTCTATCAACTTTATCGGGAGATGCAACTAAAAGTCACAAATAAGTTTGTCAATTAAGTGGGGGTCCTTCAGGTTTTAAAAATGATTTAAAAAAATTCTAACTTTTTATTTTTATATTTTCGCCCCAACAATTATACTTTCGACCCAACAACTATAGAAGTTGTCTCAATAACTATAAAAGTTGTTCGACAACTGTGCAAAGTTGTTCTACAACTGAATTTGTTGGACAATTGAACAGTTATTGGGATAACTAATACAGTTATCGAACAACTATGTGCAATTATTTAAAGAACTTGATGCACTAATATTGCGAAACCCACTTGTTCTCAACTCATTTTTCCAACTTTAACCTCAGTTTTATTTATTAGTGTGACTGACTCTTTTTCGAAAAAAGCGTTCATGGCATAGGGAGGATGCCAATTTGGTGAAAATTTTGCACTGCACTGAAATGAAAAATTAAAAGTGAAGTTTGTACCCAATTCAGTTTGAGCTTCTTCAGCCCGAAAGGACACTATTCCGGCGAAAATCTGAGGTGTAGATTCTTAACCCTAATACTTCCGCCAAAATCTGTTGAATACGAATATTAAATTTTAGATAAGTACTCCCTCCATTCACTTTTAATTGTCACGTTTGCTTCTCGTGAGTCAATTTGATTAATCTTCGGAGCTAAATTGAATTAGACTAATCTAATATTTCAAAATTAAAGTTTAGATATCTGGAAGCGATACGAAATTTTTTTAAAGTTGCAATTCTTCTATGCTAGGTCAAAATATATATTGTTTGACTAAGAGAAAGATACAGTAAAAGTGAATAGAGGGAGTATCTTGAACTGTTGTTTCATAGAGAAGGATCTGATATAAAATTCTAAATATTTTGCGATGAAATGTTATCAGCTTTTGCTGGTGTTTTTGTGCGCCGATTATTGCACTATTTTGGTTTCCTTACTGTTCTTTCTCCTGTTTGTTGTGTAACACTCCATTTTGCATTAATTTGTTGTTGTTATTGCTCCCACGTATGTATCCCCTTTTTCCTGAAACTGTTTGGCAGGCTTTATTTAAGGGAAGGGTCTATGGAAACAGCCTCTCTATCTCGACGAGGTAGGGGTAAGGTCTGCGTACACTCTACCCTCCACTGACCCCACTTGTGGGATTAAACTGGGTATGTTGTTGTTGTTGTTGTTTTTCAATGAAATGTTACCTATAGCAATTAATTAACGGTTATGCTCTACCATCTGCCATTCAGATCGTGATTAAGTTGTTCATCTGTCAAGAAATAAAAATATACTGCATCAGAACTTTGGGAACTACAAATGATCAATAGCAGCAATAACAGACAAAGAATCCTTGGTGGAGGGATTCAACATGTGTTGGATTATCTGAGGCGTATGCAAGCTGAAAGTCCAGCATTTTTCTATGCGCTTCAAGGTGATAATGGATCTTCTAATGGAAACATCTTTTGGGCCGATGCAACTGCCAGAATGAACTATCACTACTTTGGGGACAGTATCAAATTGGATACTTCCTACCGAGCTAACGGCTATAGCGTACCTTTTGCCACTTTCACGGGCTTAAATCATCATGCCCAGCCTGTTCTTCTTGGCTGTGCTTTGCTTTTTAATGAGTCTGAAGCCTCACTTGTCTGGCTCCTCCAAACTTGGCTTCAAGCGATGTCTGGAAAGAAGCCTGTTTCCATCACAACTGACACTGATCATCTCATACAGATGGCTGTTGCTCATGTTCTGCCAGAAACACGCCATCGTCTTTGTAAGTGGAGCATACTTCGACAAACCAAGGAGAAGATGACACATGTATGTCAAACACATCCAACCTTTGAAACTGAATTTATGAAGTGCGTTAATAAAGCAGAGACAATCGAAGAATTTGAATCTCAGTGGAAGTCACTCCTTGAAAGATATTACTTCATGGATAATGAATACCTTCAATCAATTTATAGTGCTTGCCGTCACTGGGTTCCTGTTTTCATGCGAGAGACATTTTTCGGGGATATTTTAAGTGATGAAGAAAATGATGCCAAAAACACTTTCTTCAATGGGTATGTGGATGCTTCTACCTCTATCCAGTTGTTGATTAAACACTATGAAAAAGCTCTTACAATATGGCACGAAAAGGAATTAAAGGCAGATCTTGACTCTACTAATACTACACCAGTTCTAAAGACACCATCGCCTATGGAAAAACAAGCAGCTAATCTCTATACTAGGAAGGTTTTCATGAAATTTCAAGAGGAGTTGGTTGAGACCCTTGCGAATCCTGCAACTAAAATTGATGAATCCGAAACGATCACAACATATCATGTTGCAAAATTTGGGGAAGAGCACAAGGCGCACACTGTTAGGTTCAACACATTTGAGTTGACAGCTAACTGTAGCTGTCTAATGTTTGAATTTTCAGGTATAATTTGTAGACACGTGTTATCTGTGTTCAGAGCCAAAAATGTTCTTACACTTCCTTCCCAATACATTTTGAAACGTTGGACAAGAAATGCCAAGACTGGCAGTGGAAGCACTATAGAGGAACATCGTTTAGAGTTACCTAGCAATTCTCAAGAGTCTTTAACTATGCGTCATAATAGTTTGCGACAGGAGGCAATTAAATTTGTAGAAGAAGGGGCGAAATCTATTCATAGTTATAATGTTGCGGTGAATGCTCTGAAAGAGGCTGCAAAAAAGGTTGCTGCCGCAAAGAAGAAAAACGCTGACAAAACTCTGGTGAACAACATAGTAAATGGACGCAATCAAGGAGTGGATGAAGGAGATATTGATCAAGCAGATTCAAGTCAATCCAAGGTGAGTTTTCATTAAGAGTTCCTCACTTTCTATGATCTGAATTTGGTCCATCTAATGATATTTCATTCTTCGCGATCAAATTTTTTGCTATATGACAATGCCCATTTCTATGTTTGACTTATTCCGGTCCAATTTGCTTTTAGTTTCAAAGTGATACTGCAATGTTATGAGATTTGAAGTCTCACATACCTAGACCACCAATATTCCTGTCAAGGGTGATAGTGCTCCATTTCAGTAGGTTGGCAGTTTTTATTTTCCCAAATGCCCTCCCAAATAGAAGCAGGAGTTGATATAGCGTCGAGGGATAGCCCCAAATAAATAGTAGGCAAATAACTTATAGAGCATCCAAGAAAGTCTGCAAGTAGCTAGATATTAGAGACATCATTTACCGGAAAAAGTTGACTAAGAAATTGGTGTGGAGTTTCTAGGTAGCTTCAAAAGCCAACAGAATGACCCTTAGGAGAAGAGTCAGCGAGATCTCAACATCACATAGAATCACTATGTCATCTGTGAAGAAAATGTGAGAGATTCATGACAGACTAAAGAAAAGGGCAGCCCGGTGCACTAAAGCTATCGCTATGCGCGGTGTCCGAGGAAGGGCCCCATCACAAGGGTGTATTGTACACAGCATTACCTTGCATTTCTGCCAGAGGCTGTTTCCAAGGCTTGAACTCGTGACCTCCTGGTCACATCGTGTGAGAGATTCTTGACAGACTATCATCCAAAATAGATGGACAAAAACCTCTAATCCATCCCTTGTAGACAGTAATGCCAAGCATATTACTTAGACCTAACATAGCCCAAATAAAGAGGAATGGAGATAAAAAGTCACCTTTTCTTAGACCTTTTTGGGAAGGGAAGAAACCTTGTTGAGGAGCATTGATGAGAATGGAGAATCGGACCTTGGATATGCAAAAAGAAATCCAATTAATCCGTTTTTATCCGAAACCAATATCCTTGAAAAGAGACGAGTAAGTTTCAATGCACATGATCAAAGGCCTTTTCAATGTCAAGGTTACAAAGAACATCCCGAAGGCCTCGTCTAGTTCTGGAATCTAGACACTCGTTGGCAATAAACGATGCTCTGTAATTTTTCGCCCTTTAAGAAAGGCCATCCAATTGGAAGAAATAAGGTTCCTTATCACCTTCTTAAGCCTTCCCGCTAACATTTAGAGGGAATTTTACGGGAACTACCTACAAGGCTGATAGGCCTAAAGTCACATACCTCCTTGATGCCATCCTTCTTAGGTAAGAAAGTTATACCAGTGGCATTAAATTTTTGAGAAAATATTCCTGATGATGGAAGTAGTTCATGGCATTTAGAAAATCCTGATGAATGATACTCTAATATTTTTGGTAGAAGCACATATTAAACCCATCTGGCCTGAGAACTTTGTACCCTTCACTCATTAGTACACTAAGGATTTCATCTTCTAAGAATGGTTGCATCAAAGCTGAATTGTCCTCATGAGAGATAACCAGAGGACTCCTGGAAGTCCGAGGAAGTCTCAGTGGATCAGGATCCCTATAAAGATCAATGTAGAAGGCAATGATCTCATTGTTAATGGATTCTTATGATAATAAATACATTAAGATTGAGAGATGTGATTGCTTCTATGGTGTGCATTCACCTTCTTTTTTTGAAAAAATCTTACATTTTTGTCCCCCTGTTTCAACCAAAGACTTCTAGATTTTTATCTCGACGAATTCCTCTTGTTTAGCAATAGACTCGAGGTCCATATGCAACCTGTTTGTTGAATCAATTCAGAATCAGAGATACTTATTTTCAGCAATGTTTGTCGAAGTTTAGACTATCCTCTAGAATAGAAGATTCTCTCAACTCCAAAAAGGTCTTTCTATTGTAGCTCTTGATTTTTTTAAAAAAAGACTTTCTATTGTTACTAGATTGCATTATTATGAGGATAAAATTTCCAGCAAGTGAAGTTATTTTATTTTTAGAATGGCAATTATTTGTTTAGAAGCTCAAAATGTGGGTATAGAGCACTTTTTTAAAACTGAGGGAGTGCATTTCTTTTCAACTATGATACACATTCAGGCATCAACCTTGAAGGATGTGTTGGAATTTCATTCAGTACAGAATATGATAGGACTTTTTTATTCAAAGAAGACCAACACTTAAGCTATCAGGATAAAAGTTCGAATAACCTAAGCTGCCGATATATGGTATCAGAATGACATTCATTTGTTGATTTAAGGAATTACATTGTAGTAGGTAGTATGCTAATGAATAGGTATTTGTGGCATTAGTGGTATTATACTTATCTCTTTCTCTTGATATTTTCCATACTCACCTATATACCATATAAGCTAACAGGCATGGGTTATGAGGTCAAAATACTTTTTGCCAACCAATCTATATTCTCCCCATGTTTCAATTTGTTTGTCTGGTTTTGACTTGGCACAGAGTTAAAAAAATAAAGAAGACTTTTGAATCTTATGGTCTTAAAATAAAGATATGTAGAATGCACCAAATGTCAGTCTTAAACATGCCATGTGAAAAGTTAGAATTAAAGGGTTGCCAAAAAAGGAAAGAGACATTCTTTTTGAAACTGACTAAAAGGGAAAGTAGGACAAACAAATAAATTGAAACAGAGGGAGTACCATATAAAATTCGTTTGAACTTTTAATGATAGCTCTGGGCATTATGGTCCAATGATGGTCAGATTGATATTGATATTATGGGCGACATTTTCCCCCTAGGATCTATCAGTCGGCTATGGTTTTTCAAGTTGTCCAACAAATACTGTGTTGCCGTCAATAAACCTTCCCTTCATCTTCTTTTCTGTTTGAATATATGGTTGTGAGAAAAGCTAAATTGAACAACTGGGAAGGGTCACTTGTAGCATAGAAACACTGTACTACTTGTAGTCGCCTCCTCTATAATGTCTTTCTTCAGCAAGTATAGTTGGTAGTTGCATTCAGGATTGAGAGAATTAAGATGAATTTCCACCAAGATAGGTGGAGAATTCTGGGAGAAACCATATCCATAGGCCAGATCAATGAGGAAATTAATAATCCTCTCAAACAGGGATGCAACTCCCAAATACGGAAGAACTGAAGAACTGAAAGTGTCTTCTCCAAAACTTTGTGTTTATGGAAATTCTGAAATCGAGGATCTAGAAATCAAAGTATTAAAGATGACAGTTATTAGAAATTCAAGTGTCATGTTATGCATAAAAGGTTCCTATCTTCTTCACCCTTCTGATTTAAAGTGTTTCAGTTGATAAAAAATGTTAAATTTAATCATATCTGACGGACATAATACTTAGATGGACAGTTCAGTTATTAATGAAAGAGAGATTTATCCGAATTATGATGGTAGTGTTAGCATGCAGCTGTAGTGGACTTACCTCTCTTTCTTTCTTTTGGCAGGAAGAGAAGGAACAAAAGATCCGTGAATTGACTTCCGAGTTAGAGCGCATAAATCAACAGTCGAAAGTTTATCGTGCCAATCTATTAGCAGTTTTGAAAGACATGGAGGAGGAGAAATTAAAGCTATCTGTGAAAGTACAAAATGCACGTCTTAGCTTAAAGGAGTGAATCCATTCTTTCATTTTTCTCGTTTCAAATGCTTGAGGGTTCTCTCACATTGTGAATTTAGTTCTCATTTAGTCATTTATGAGAACCATGCAGATGATATTGTATATAGCCAGAATTCAGCTAGCAAAATTTTTTTCAGAGGGAGGGGATCACCTCCAGTAAACTCTCTGTCCAGTAATGTTCAGTGCATTGTTGCTACATGTACATTAAACAATGTGAGGGGTCTGGATTCATTTTGCGGGGTCTGGATTCATTTTGTATTAACATCTGTTTAAATGATTTTCTTTATTGAATTTACTGTCTAAAAAGCAAAGCAAAGAGAAGTGTACAGAGAAACAAATGGTCTAACATTATGCTTAACTACATAAATGGTCCTCATAGTGGGTTGATTTGTTTTTTGTCCTCCATAAGAAAAGTTCTACAAAATTAGTGTTTTTTTGTTTTTTTTTATGTATAGAACAAATATTTATTTGCACTTCTATACCTCAAATATTTTTAAAAAACTCTCCATGTTTATTTATTTTTGACCTTTTTTTTTTTAATTTCACTTTGATTTTTCTTTTTTCTTCTCCTTTTTTTTTTTTAAAAAGTTTTTCTCAATCTTTACTTCCTATTCTCCTCTCAACTTCTATTTTTTTATTTTTTATTTTTTCTTTTCTCTTTTTTTATTTTTCTCAACATTTATTTTTTGTTTTTTTTTCTTTTATTTTTTTTTATTTTCTCCTCTCAACTTCTATTTGTTTTTCTCTTTTATTTTCTTTTTTCTTTTTTTTTTTTTTGTAATATTTTTTCTTCATTTTTTCTTTTTCCTCAACTTTTATTATTTTTCTTTTCTTTTTCTTTTCTTCGATTTCTTCCAAACAACAAGTTATGTTCCATATGCAAGAGTTGATACTATTACATTGTGTTTTGATTTATGAGATGTTCTATAAATCTTGCCTTAGAGGCAAGACTTAGCCCAAAGACTTTCAAACAACAAGTTACGTCCCATGGGCTAGAGTTGACACTACTACTTTGTGTTTTTAGTTATGAGATGTTCTATAACTCTTGCCTTAGATGCAAATTTAGTCTAATGACTTTCAAACAAGTTACGCCCCATTGTGTCTTAATTTATGAGATGTTCTATAAATCTTGCCTTAGAGGCAAGACTTAGTCCAAGGACTTTCAAACAACAAGTTACGTCCCATGGACAAAAGTTGACATTATGACATTGTATTTTTAATTATGAAATGTTCTATAACTCTTGCCTTAGAGGAAAGACTTAGGCCAAGGACTTTCAAACAACAAGTTACGCCCCATAGGCAAGAGTTGACACTACCACATTGTGTTTGATTTATGAGATGTTCTATAACGCTTGCCTTAAGAGGCAAGACTTACCCCAAGAACTTTCAAACAAGAAGATACGCCCCACGGGCAAGAGTTGACACTACCACATTGTATCTTGATTTATGAGATATTATGAGATATTCTATAACTCTTGTCTTAAAGGCAAGACTTAGCCCAAGGACTTTCAAACAAGTTACGCCCAGGGGCGGCTCAAGAACATCGGTGGCCTAAAGCAAAAATCGAACGGATGCCTTAAATTTTTAATAAAAATTAATTTTTTTTGGTAAAGCTATATTTTAAATTTTTGAGATGCAAAGTTGTTGAGTAATATTTTTTTTAGTTGATTTCTTCTAATAATTCTTTTTTTCGTTAATATAACTAATGCATTCAATCTTTCGTGAGACATAGTACTTTAAATACATCAAACTTCTTCTAATGATTCTTTACTTTTATATAAGTTTATTTTTCCCACAAATAGTATGTAATAATTCTTTATAAAAAGCCTAAAATCTGTGCGGTTGCCTATAATTTCAATGAGTAGAGTCGGCACTGGTTACGCCCCACGGGCAAGAGTAGACACTACCACATTGTGTCTTAATTTATGAGATGTTTTATAACTCTTGCCTTAGAGGCAAGACGTAGCTCAAGGACTTTCAAACAACAAGTTACACCCCATGGAAAAGAGTTGACACTACCACATTGTGTTGATTTATTAGATGCTTTATTAGTCTTGCCTCTAAGACAAGACTTAGCCCAAAGACTTTCAAACACCAAGTTACGCCCCACGGGCAAGAGTTCACACTACCACATTGTGTCTTGATTTATGAGATGTTCTATATCTCTTACTTTAGAGACAAGACTTAGCCCAAAGACTTCAAACAACAAGTTACGCCCCACGGGCAAAAGTTGAGACTACCTTATTGTGTCTTGATTTATGAGATGTTCTATAACTCTTGCCTTATAGGCAAAATTTAGCCCAAGAACATTCAAACAACAAGTTACGCCCCATAGGCAAGAGTTGACACTACCACATTGTGTCTTGATTTATGAGATGCTCTATTAGTCTTGCCTCTAAGACAAGACTTAGCCCAATAACCTCCCAAAAAAATAAGTTACATCCCATGAGCAAGAGTTAACACTACTTCGTTATGTCTTAATTTATGAACTACTTCATTATGTCTTAATTTATGAGATACTCTATAACTCTTGTCTTTTAGGCAAGACCTTAGCTCAAAGATTTTCAAACAAGTTATACCCCACGAGCAAGACTTGACGCTACCACATTTTGTCTTGATTTATGAGATGTTCTATAACTCTTTCCTTAGAGACAAGACTTATCCTAAAGGACTTTCAAACAACAAGTCACGCCCTTAAATTTACTTCGCTATTAAAGAAACAAGATCATCTTTGCGGAATATCTAACTTTCTATTCATTAGCAAAATATAATAGAAGTTGGGAAAAAAAGAACAAAGAGTAGAAAAAAAAAAAGAAAAAGAAAAAAAATAAAGATTGAGAAAAAAGAAAAAAAGTGAAGAAAAAATAAAGGTTAAGAAAAAAATAAAAAATAAAAAAGAGAAGAATCAAAAACAAAAAAATAAGAAAAAAATAAATATTGAGAAAAACAAAAAAGAGAAGAAAAAAGTAAAAATAAAGTTTGAGAATTTTTTTTTTAAAAAAGAATAAAAAATGAAAAAATATAAAAATAAAGGTTGAGACAAAGAATTAAAAAAGAAGAAGAGAGAAATGAAAAATAAATAATATTTGAGAAAAAAATAAAAAAAATAAAAATAAAAAAATGTTGAGACAAATTATTTTTTTTTAAAAAGGAAAAAATAAAAATCAAGGAAAAATAAAAAAGAGAAAAAAAGAAGAGGAAATAAAAATAGAAGTTGAGAGACAAATGAACAAGAAAAGTGTAAAAATATTTGAGGTGTAGAGGAAAAAAAATATACTTGTTCTATACATAAAAATGAAGGAAGACTAGTCTTTAAAGACTTTTTTTATAGGGGATAAAAAAGCAAAGTCACCCACTATGGGGGCCATGCCATGTAATTTCTAGTGTTTTTTTTTCCAATCAAAGGTCATGACCGTTAGTTACTTAGTAGGCTAATTTTGTTTACATTAAGAGGAAAGAGGTCGTTGCAACAAAATAATGAAACGGAAGTAAAGAAATGGAGTTAATGGTTAAAAATATACTTCAATTATCATTTTTTTGTGAGTTTCATATTTCAACTATTCATTGTTCTATTTATCTACCTAAACAGACGTATGTAGGTCAACTCAATATCGAGATGTGTTAATACAAAGGGAGTGATAGTTGAGGTATGAAACTCACAAAAATGTAATAGTTTAGATAGGTAAATAGAACAATGGAGCAGAAAACTCGCGAAAAGATTGATAATTTAGGTGTGTTTTTATCATTAACTCAAAGAAATATGAAATTGTAACAACTTAACCTCTGACCAACTTGATGCTAAACGATGTATTGGTGTATTGTTAGTGAACTTACAGAGCGAGCCGTAAAGGTAGAAAAACAGATCAATCTGTAAGTTCACACTAGTCAGTACAACTTTTTTTGAATTTCATTTTCCACGAGAGTCGATATTTCCGAAACAATCTTCTTGTTACTAGATTTTCTATAGGATAAATTATAGTAAAAAATTCTTATTCCTTTCCTCTAGAATCAATTTGGTTTTAAAAAATGAATCCTTGTACTCATGACCTCTGTTATCCTGTTGATCTTTGTTCTTCAAGATAGGTGGCCACTGTTACTCTTATAATTTTGCTAGTGAATAAAAATTATCCCCCAAAGTATCCTTTGTAATCCAACTATATGTTCTCTTAATATGTCAATACTATATACTCCCTAAAGTATCCTTTCATGTTCATCAGGATATATTCGAGAATGTGCATGTGTTGCTGCTGCATATATACCAGCCATACTTCCTTATGTCCATCACTTCTTACAACCTTTTCCAAGATGAAAATTTGACTATATCCCATCCAAAGAGTGTCACAACGTTCTTAAAATAGAACATCTTTTCGAGGTTTGGTACACTGAGGGAAATCATTAGTGATGGAGACTTTCATTTTTGTAACCAATTATTTTGTGCCTTGCTTGAAAAATATGAGGTGAAGCATACGGTGACAGTACCTTATCATCCACATATTAGCGGCCAAGTGGAAACCTCCAATTGAGAGATCAAGACAATCCTTGCTAAGACTGTGAATGAAACTAGAACGGATTGGTCTAGGAAGTTAGATAATTCTTTATGGGCGTACCAGACTACCTTTAAAACTCCTATAGGTATGTCTCCCTATCAGCTTGTTTATGGGAAAGCATACCATTGGAACTTGAGCATAAGTCTATATGGGCACTCAAGACACTGAACTTGGGTTGGGGTGAGGCCTGGAACTTGAGGCTTGACCAATTGAATGAACTAGATGAGTTTCATCTGAAAGCCTATGAGAGTTCAGCTCTGTACAAGGAAAAGATGAAGATATACCATGACCAAAATATAGAGAAGAGAGAGTTCAATGCGAGCGACCTGGTCTTATTGTACAACTCAAGATTGAAATTATTTCTTGGCAAGTTGAAGTCTATGTGGATAGGAACATTTCGCGTGGTACGTGTGTTCACATATGGGGCCATTGAGATTGAGAATCATGAAGGAAAATGGGTCAAAGTAAATTGACAGTGCGTTAAAGTATTTTTCAAAATTGAAAAGGAGGTAAAGGTAGTTGACATATGGGACCTTGGTGATGTTGAGTAACCAAGGGACTCTAGTCATGCCACGATGTTAAATAAGGAGCATCATGGGAGGCAACCCATGTTTATTTTTCATATTTTATTTTCTTTTGCCTTAGATTTTAGTGTAGGAGTAACGTGTGTTGAAGTGTGCAGGATAACCTAGGAAAGAACTTAAATTATTTAAGCAAAACGAGAAACCATAGGCCTAAGAATGAACTGTTGGAAGATCCAAAAGCTCGTGGTTTCTGTCATCTGCATGAAGACCTGAAAATCAATTTTTAGGAGTTGGAACTGAAGGGCTTAAGGGACGATCATTGCATCATACTATGATCATCCTTAAGCCTTATTTATTCCCCAGGTATATTTTCTAAGGCTCTAAGGAACGACGGCTAGCAACAATCATTGGGTTAACCAACGATCCAAGGGGCTAGTCGTCTATTGGGTCTATTAATTTTCTTTACAATTTTACCCGATCCAACCTGACTAACCCTTTTTAACCCTAAATTCTTCTACCCATTAACCCGATACACTTATACATCTATTCAAACATAACAATATGCCCCCAACTGAACGATTATAGTACAAGAACAAAGCAACAACTAAATATCTTCCTAAGTTTGAATGATTCCAACATAAACTGGTGCATACACTCTCAAATTCAAGAACTCCATTCTCGACTGTCCTTTCTAGTCACTTGCATTATCAGACAAAAGTAAGTCATGCTAAATACCTATGATTTTGATTATGCCTAATTGATAAACTTAACTGGATTAGGGTTACACATACTTTGTGATCACTGTGCATTTGCATACATGAGTTTAGAGGAGATTTTGTTATTGCATTCTTTGCCTTGTTGCTTGTCTGTGGGTTTTTAAAAAATAGGTGTGGTAGGGGTGAAGTCTGAGTAGCCCCTATAATGCCAAATAACAAATAAAAGTTGGTCAAAACACTGATATAGTCTTGATTTAAAGAAGTGGACACTCAACAGTCTAACTAACGACCCATTATTTCTTGGAATAGCTCATTGGTTAAATCATTATGGATGCCACAGTTGAGTCTGCAGAAGTTCATCCAACGAGGCCTTCCAACTATTGTGGGTTTCTCTAGTGAGTCATTGGTAGCTCTTGTTTGATGAGAGCAGTCTCAGGAGTTGTAAGGCTTCTGTCCAATGACTCACAGGATGTGTCATTCTTTCTTACAACGAACCATCCTGAGGGTCGTTTGTAGTGACTGTGCACACTGCTTTGTATAGTTATTTTGAAAGAATCGGAACTGATAATTTGATCCACAGGTACGATGTCACCTAAAGTGAGCAAGAAGCAATAAGATGAGGTAGCCCTCAAGGATATAGCAAAAATGCAGGCACTAAATGACCAACCCTTGACATTAGAGATGAAGTTCGAGGAATCTAGCAGTTCGAAGGTGGAATACTCAACATATGGAACTGATGAACAACATGAGCCTCAAACCACTAGGTCCAAGGCTTCTAAGTCCAAGGTGATAGTGATCGTGGTCACTCCTACCTTGCCTCCCTAGTCTGAAGAGTGAGAAGCAGCTGCCAACCAAAATAGGAATGAGCCCGAGGCTAAAAAAGGTGATGTTGATAGAGAATCTGAGAGTGACGAGTCAGAAGGTAGATCTGGTAATGATACTCCAGGGACCTCTGACACAGTTGCTGCTGAGGGTACAACTCAACCAGGCTAAGGAAATATTTGGTGGGGTGTGCCCCAATCCTATTCCTACTACAATAATGGGGTTTCTATAAGCAACAAGGGTAACCTAAAATGTACATTCAAGAAGAACCCCACATTCTACCTGGGTCTTTGCAAAGGGTTCCAAAGCTACGTCGGTTGTTCAACAAATGTAGGTTGGATTGGATGGCAAAGTCATTGGATAGGTACAATGCTGAGATTGTTCGTGAGTTATATGTTAACTAGGTTGCTGGATTAGAGAATATGACTCCGTCTAAGAGACAACAAGACTTGCATAAAAAGCCACAGTTGAATACAATAAAAATGAGGGGTATAGCTGTTGATATATATGAGAGGACTATCTCTAGGTTCCTCTATGGTGTTGATTTTGAGCCTCTGAAAGTTACACCATAATTTGACTATCAGATGACTGATCTAAAAAAAGTGAAGCAGTAGAGCCTCAAGGGTAAGTTGTTGCACTACAAATGGATGGCCCGCCATTTGGCCAAAGCAAATAAGAAAGTTGAGTGGGTGCCTACCAGTTAGCACACCTTGTCTTTCCTCGTCAAGTCCTGGTGGTCCATAGTCCCATATCGATTATCACCCACAAGTAATGATAGTGTTTTCAATGCAGATCGTGTGGGGATTGTAGCATCCATTTTGGCGGAGCTTGAGTTGAATATTCCTAGAGTTATTGCTACAGAGATTTAGGAGCGAGCCCTGTTGTTCAGCACTTCTCTTTCTTTTTTTGAGTCTCATTTTCCAGTTATACTGGAAATCCAGGATGAGCCTATTGTCAAATTTAGACAGAATGATCTTGCCGACCAAGATGGACGACATCGCATTAATTAAGGATTATATGAATCCTATTGCCAGATCTAGAGGTCGACGGATAGTGAAGGGGATTGCTTATGTTGATCATATTACCAAAATTTTGGCTACTGAAGCTATTGCCACAACAGCCACCCCGACTAATACCATAGCCTCATCTTTACATCTATCCATAGGGCCTCCTGGTGCACGTCAGCCTATTCCCCCAGGCTATGCTCTAGTGCCAAAGGATTTCTTAGAGAAAATATTAAAAATATTGGCTATTTCGAAAGCAAGAATTGAGAAGCTAGAAATGGGGGTCAAGCCATTTGTGCAAGATGAGATTAAGGGGGTTGTGCGAGGTATGTAGGCCAGATTTGATAGTTTTGAGGTATGGATGATCAACTGCTTGGAGAGTGTTCAGGATCTTGGCTTGATTGAAAGCACAACCAAGCTTGCCTCTCTTCGGATAACAGTGAAGGATCTCACCAAGAGATAGTTTTAGGATGTTCAACCTCCTCCTATGCCAATCATTGAGGAGGTGTTCGATATTGAGGTGCTAGATTTCTACACCCAGGCCCTGGTAGGTAGGGGTAAGGGTAAAAAGAATGATGATACGGTAGAACATGAGTAGCCTAGAAAAAAGAGGAAGAAGAGAGATAAGAAAGTGATGAAAATATGGTAGGTGAGAGTAAGCAGGCCTCCACAGACCATTTATCAGAGATAAATGAGAGGGGTCGAGGAGCTGGTTGTTCCTGTAACAACTGTAGTTGTGAATTTCACCTTTTTATGTATTTTGACCCTTTTTCCCTTACTCGTAGTTTTTATATGCTATTTTTGAGTTGTGGGGATGGTTGGCATAGTTCTCAATTCGTTCGAGAGTAATTTGGGTGAGTTTGAGACTTTTAGAGGCTTTTAAAGCCATGAGTTTAACTTCAGTCAATATTTCATGTTTTGAGCGTTGGATGGTGATTTGGACAGTTTCATTAGATCCAGAATGTTGATTTTGAGTTATTATCATGGTTAGTTCGGGCTCGGGGCCTTTATTTTACATTTTGACAAAAACTAGCCAAGACAAGCTTAAAGGGGTCCAGGGGGCTATGATGTTGCAAACAATCTCTTTTAAAAAATCCAACAGTTCCATTGAGTTTGAAATGCCTAAAATAGCCTATTAGAATATGTATTTTATTTTTGTGGGGTTCTGAACGAATCTCGAGGGCCCGTTTGGAGGTTTTACAAATATGCAACTTCAGCTGAATTATTAATATCTGGTGCACGTGGAATCCTTCATCACATTTGAGGGGGAACGATCGCGTTCACGATGAAGGAATATGTTGTCTATCATGATCGCATGGTGGTGGCCGTAATTGTGAAGGGTAATTGGGGATCGGGTCGGGTTTCATCTTTTACACGTTTGCGATAGGGTTGCTGCGTTTGTGATGGGTTTGGGTCGTTATCCTTCGCATTTGCAAGGATGAGGTCATGATCACAAAGGAAAATTTAATGCTCG